>OX411712.1:14467830-19467830 GCA_948252095.1 Dicycla oo
CTGTATAGTCGCAGTACTACACAAGTTGCTACTCTATAGTCGCAGTACTACGGAAGTTGCTACTGTATAGTCGCAGTACAACACAAGTTGCTACTGTATAGTCGCAGTACTACACAAGTTGCTACTCTATAGTCGCAGTACTACGAAGTTGCTACTGTATAGTCGCAGTACTACACAAGTTGCTACTCTATAGTCGCAGTACTACGGAAGTTGCTACTGTATAGTCGCAGTACAACACAAGTTGCTTCTCTATAGTCGCAGTACTACGGAAGTTGCTACTGTATAGTCGCAGTACTACACAAGTTGCTACTCTATAGTCGCAGTACTACGGAAGTTGCTACTGTATAGTCGCAGTACAACACAAGTTGCTACTCTATAGTCGCAGTACTACACAAGTTGCTTCTCTATAGTCGCAGTACTACACAAGTTGCTACTGTATAGTCACAGTACTACACAAGTTGCTACTCTATAGTCGCAGTACTACGGAAGTTGCTACTGTATAGTCGTAGTACTACACAAGTTGCCACTCTATAGTCGCAGTACTACGCAAGTTGCTACTCTATAGTCGCAGTACTACGGAAGTTGCTACTGTATAGTCGCAGTACTACACAAGTTGCTACTGTATAGTCGCAGTACTACACAAGTTGCTACTCTATAGTCGCAGTACTACGGAAGTTGCTACTGTATAGTCACAGTACAACACAAGTTGCTACTGTATAGTCGCAGTACTACACAAGTTGCTACTCTATAGTCGCAGTACTACGGAAGTTGCTACTGTATAGTCGCTAGTACTACACAAGTTGCTACTCTATAGTCGCAGTACTACACAAGTTGCTACTCTATAGTCGCAGTACTACGGAAGTTGCTACTGTATAGTCGCAGTACTACACAAGTTGCTACTCTATAGTCGCAGTACTACGGAAGTTGCTACTGTATAGTCGCAGTACAACACAAGTTGCTACTGTATAGTCGCAGTACTACACAAGTTGCTACTGTATAGTCGCAGTACTACGGAAGTTGCTACTGTATAGTCGCAGTACTACACAAGTTGCTACTCTATAGTCGCAGTACTACACAAGTTGCTACTCTATAGTCGCAGTACTACACAAGTTGCTACTGTATAGTCGCAGTACTACGGAAGTTGCTACTGTATAGTCGCAGTACAACACAAGTTGCTACTCTATAGTCGCAGTACTACACAAGTTGCTACTGTATAGTCGCAGTACTACGGAAGTTGCTACTGTATAGTCGCAGTACAACACAAGTTGCTACTCTATAGTCGCAGTACTACGGAAGTTGCTACTGTATAGTCGC
Source organism: Dicycla oo (assembly GCA_948252095.1). NCBI lineage: Eukaryota > Metazoa > Arthropoda > Insecta > Lepidoptera > Noctuidae > Dicycla > Dicycla oo. Next base: position 14,469,145 of record OX411712.1, read on the forward strand.
AGTACTACACAAGTTGCTACTCTATAGTCGCAGTACTACACAAGTTGCTACTCTATAGTCGCAGTACTACGGAAGTTGCTACTGTATAGTCGCAGTACTACACAAGTTGCTACTCTATAGTCGCAGTACTACGGAAGTTGCTACTGTATAGTCGCAGTACAACACAAGTTGCTACTGTATAGTCGCAGTACTACACAAGTTGCTACTCTATAGTCGCAGTACTACGGAAGTTGCTACTGTATAGTCGCAGTACTACACAAGTTGCTACTCTATAGTCGCAGTACTACACAAGTTGCTACTGTATAGTCGCAGTACTACACAAGTTGCTACTCTATAGTCGCAGTACTACACAAGTTGCTACTGTATAGTCGCAGTACTACGGAAGTTGCTACTGTATAGTCGCAGTACAACACAAGTTGCTACTCTATAGTCGCAGTACTACGGAAGTTGCTACTGTATAGTCGCAGTACTACACAAGTTGCTACTCTATAGTCGCAGTACTACGGAAGTTGCTACTGTATAGTCGCAGTACTACACAAGTTGCTCTCTATAGTCGCAGTACTACACAAGTTGCTACTGTATAGTCGCAGTACTACACAAGTTGCTACTCTATAGTCGCAGTACTACGGAAGTTGCTACTGTATAGTCGCAGTACTACACAAGTTGCCACTCTATAGTCGCAGTACTACGCAAGTTGCTACTCTATAGTCGCAGTACTACGGTAGTTGCTACTGTATAGGTCGCAGTACTACACAAGTTGCTACTGTATAGTCGCAGTACTACACAAGTTGCTACTCTATAGTCGCAGTACTACGGAAGTTGCTACTGTATAGTCACAGTACAACACAAGTTGCTACTGTATAGTCGCAGTACTACACAAGTGCTACTCTATAGTCGCAGTACTACGGAAGTTGCTACTGTATAGTCGCAGTACTACACAAGTTGCTACTCTATAGTCGCAGTACTACACAAGTTGCTACTGTATAGTCGCAGTACTACACAAGTTGCTACTGTATAGTCGCAGTACTACACAAGTTGCTACTCTATAGTCGCAGTACTACGGAAGTTGCTACTGTATAGTCGCAGTACTACACAAGTTGCTACTCTATAGTCGCAGTACTACACAAGTTGCTACTGTATAGTCGCAGTACTACACAAGTTGCTACTCTATAGTCGCAGTACTACACAAGTTGCTACTCTATAGTCGCAGTACTACACAAGTTGCTACTGTATAGTCAAAGTACTACACAAGTTGCTACTCTATAGTCGCAGTACTACACAAGTTGCTACTCTATAGTCGCAGTACTACACAAGTTGCTACTGTATAGTCGCAGTACTACACAAGTTGCTACTCTATAGTCGCAGTACTACGGAAGTTGCTACTGTATAGTCGCAGTACTACACAAGTTGCTACTCTATAGTCGCAGTACTACACAAGTTGCTACTGTATAGTCGCAGTACTACGGAAGTTGCTACTGTATAGTCGCAGTACTACACAAGTTGCTACTCTATAGTCGCAGTACTACGGAAGTTGCTACTCTATAGTCGCAGTACTACGGAAGTTACTACTGTATAGTCGCAGTACTACACAAGTTGCTACTCTATAGTCGCAGTACTACACAAGTTGCTACTGCTATAGTCGCAGTACAACACAAGTTGCTACTGTATAGTCGCAGTACTACACAAGTTGCTACTCTATAGTCGCAGTACTACACAAGTTGCTACTCTATAGTCGCAGTACTACGGAAGTTGCTACTGTATAGTCGCAGTACAACACAAGTTGCTACACTATAGTCGCAGTACTACGGAAGATGCTACTCTATAGTCGCAGTACTACGGAAGTTGCTACTGTATAGTCGCAGAACAACACAAGTTGCTACTCTATAGTCGCAGTACTACGGAAGTTGCTACTGTATAGTCGCAGTACTACACAAGTTGCTACTCTATAGTCGCAGTATTACGGAAGTTGCTACTGTATAGTCGCAGTACAACACAAGTTGCTACTCTATAGTCGCAGTACTACGGAAGTTGCTACTGTATAATCGCAGTACTACACAATTTGCTACTCTATAGTCGCAGTACTACGGAAGTTGCTACTGTATAGTCGCAGTACAACACAAGTTGCTACTCTATAGTCGCAGTACTACGGAAGTTGCTACTGTATAGTCGCAGTACAACACAAGTTGCTACTCTATAGTCGCAGTACTACGGAAGTTGCTACTGTATAGTCGCAGTACAACACAAGTTGCTACTCTATAGTCGCAGTACTACACAAGTTGCTACTGTATAGTCGCAGTACAACACAAGTTGCTACTCTATAGTCGCAGTACTACGGAAGTTGCTACTGTATAGTCGCAGTACAACACAAGTTGCTACTCTATAGTCGCAGTACTACACAAGTTGCTACTGTATAGTCGCAGTACAACACAAGTTGCTACTCTATAGTCGCAGTACTACGGAAGTTGCTACTGTATAGTCGCAGTACAACACAAGTTGCTACTCTATAGTCGCAGTACTACGGATGTTGCTACTGTATAGTCGCAGTACAACACAAGTTGCTACTCTATACTCGCAGTACTACGGAAGTTGCTACTGTATAGTCGCAGTACAACACAAGTTGCTACTCTATAGTCGCAGTACTACGGAAGTTGCTACTGTATAGTCGCAGTACTACACAAGTTGCTACTCTATAGTCGCAGTACTACGGAAGTTGCTACTGTATAGTCGCAGTACAACCCAAGTTGCTACTGTATAGTCGCAGTACTACACAAGTTGCTACTCTATAGTCGCAGTACTACACAAGTTGCTACTGTATAGTCGCAGTACAACACAAGTTGCTACTCTATAGTCGCAGTACTACGGAAGTTGCTACTGTATAGTCGCAGTACAACACAAGTTGCTACTCTATAGTCGCAGTACTACACAAGTTGCTACTGTTTAGTCGCAGTACAACACAAGTTGCTACTCTATAGTCGCAGTACTACGGAAGTTGCTACTGTATAGTCGCAGTACAACACAAGTTGCTACTCTATAGTCGCAGTACTACGGAAGTTGCTACTGTATAGTCGCAGTACAACACAAGTTGCTACTCTATACTCGCAGTACTACGGAAGTTGCTACTGTATAGTCGCAGTACAACACAAGTTGCTACTCTATAGTCGCAGTACTACGGAAGTTGCTACTGTATAGTCGCAGTACTACACAAGTTGCTACTCTATAGTCGCAGTACTACGGAAGTTGCTACTGTATAGTCGCAGTACAACACAAGTTGCTACTGTATAGTCGCAGTACTACACAAGTTGCTACTCTATAGTCGCAGTACTACGGAAGTTGCTACTGTATAGTCGCAGTACTACACAAGTTGCTACTCTATAGTCGCAGTACTACACAAGTTGCTACTGTATAGTCGCAGTACTACACAAGTTGCTACTCTATAGTCGCAGTACTACACAAGTTGCTACTGTATAGTCGCAGTACTACGGAAGTTGCTACTGTATAGTCGCAGTACAACACAAGTTGCTACTCTATAGTCGCAGTACTACGGAAGTTGCTACTGTATAGTCGCAGTACTACACAAGTTGCTACTCTATAGTCGCAGTACTACGGAAGTTGCTACTGTATAGTCGCAGTACAACACAAGTTGCTACTGTATAGTCGCAGTACTACACAAGTTGCTACTCTATAGTCGCAGTACTACGGAAGTTGCTACTGTATAGTCGCAGTACTACACAAGTTGCTACTCTATAGTCGCAGTACTACGGAAGTTGCTACTGTATAGTCGCAGTACAACACAAGTTGCTTCTCTGTAGTCGCAGTACTACGGAAGTTGCTACTGTATAGTCGCAGTACTACACAAGTTGCTACTCTATAGTCGCAGTACTACGGAAGTTGCTACTGTATAGTCGCAGTACAACACAAGTTGCTACTCTATAGTCGCAGTACTACGGAAGTTGCTACTGTATAGTCGCAGTACTGCACAAGTTGCTACTCTATAGTCGCAGTACTACGGAAGTTGCTACTGTATAGTCGCAGTACAACACAAGTTGCTTCTCTATAGTCGCAGTACTACACAAGTTGCTAGTCTATAGTCGCAGTACTACACAAGTTGCTACACTATAGTCGCAGTACTACGCAAGTTGCTATTGTATAGTCGCAGTACAACACAAGTTGCTACTCTATAGTCGCAGTACTACACAAGTTGCTACTCTATAGTCGCAGTACTACACAAGTTGCTAGTCTATAGTCGCAGTACTACACAAGTTGCTACTCTATAGTCGCAGTACTACACAAATTGCTAGTCTATAGTCGCAGTACTACACAAGTTGCTACTCTATAGTCGCAATACTACACAAGTTGCTACTCTATAGTCGCAGTACTACACAAGTTGCTACTCTATAGTCGCAGTACTACACAAGTTGCTAGTCTATAGTCGCAGTACTACACAAGTTGCTACTCTATAGTCGCAGTACTACACAAATTGCTAGTCTATAGTCGCAGTACTACACAAGTTGCTACTCTATAGTCGCAATACTACACAAGTTGCTACTCTATAGTCGCAGTACTACACAAGTTGCTAGTCTATAGTCGCAGTACTACACAAGTTGCTACACTATAGTCGCAGTACTACGCAAGTTGCGACTCTATAGTCGCAGTAGTACGGAAGTTGCTACTGTATAGTCGCAGTACAACACAAGTTGCTACTCTATAGTCGCAGTACTACGGAAGTTGCTACTGTATAGTCGCAGTACTACACAAGTTGCTACTCTATAGTCGCAGTACTACACAAGTTGCTACTGTATAGTCGCAGTACTACACAAGTTGCTACTCTATAGTCGCAGTACTACACAAGTTGCTACTGTATAGTCGCAGTACTACACAAGTTGCTACTCTATAGTCGCAGTACTACGGAAGTTGCTACTGTATAGTCGCAGTACAACACCAGTTGCTACTCTATAGTCGCAGTACTACACACGTTGCTAGTCTATAGTCGCAGTACTACACAAGTTGCTAGTCTATAGTCGCAGTACTACACAAGTTGCTACTCTATAGTCGCAGTACTACACAAGTTGCTACTCTATAGTCGCAGTACTACACAAGTTGCTAGTCTATAGTCGCAGTACTACACAAGTTGCTACTCTATAGTCGCAGTACTACACAAGTTGCTAGTCTATAGTCGCAGTACTACACAAGTTGCTACTCTATAGTCGCAGTACTACACAAGTTGCTACTCTATAGTCGCAGTACAACACAAGTTGCTAGTCTATAGTCGCAGTACTACACAAGTTGCTACTCTATAGTCGCAGTACTACACAAGTTGCTACTGTATAGTCGCAGTACTACATAAGTTGCTACTCTATAGTCGCAGTACTACGAAAGTTGCTACTGTATAGTCGCAGTACTACACAAGTTGCTACTCTATAGTCGCAGTACTACGGAAGTTGCTACTGTATAGTCGCAGTACTACACAAGTTGCTACTGTATAGTCGCAGTACTACACAAGTTGCTACTCTATAGTCGCAGTACTACGGAAGTTGCTACTGTATAGTCGCAGTACTACACAAGTTGCTACTGTATAGTCGCAGTACTACACAAGTTGCTACTCTATAGTCGCAATACTACACAAGTTGCTACTCTATAGTCGCAGTACTACACAAGTTGCTAGTCTATAGTCGCAGTACTACACAAGTTGCTACACTATAGTCGCAGTACTACGCAAGTTGCGACTCTATAGTCGCAGTAGTACGGAAGTTGCTACTGTATAGTCGCAGTACAACACAAGTTGCTACTCTATAGTCGCAGTACTACACAAGTTGCTAGTCTATAGTCGCAGTACTACACAAGTTGCTAGTCTATAGTCGCAGTACTACACAACTTGCTACTCTATAGTCGCAGTACTACGGAAGTTGCTAGTGTATAGTCGCAGTACTACACAAGTTGCTACTCTATAGTCGCAGTACTACACAAGTTGCTACTGTATAGTCGCAGTACTACACAAGTTGCTACTCTATAGTCGCAGTACTACACAAGTTGCTAGTCCATAGTCGCAGTACTACACAAGTTGCTAGTCTATAGTCGCAGTACTACGGAAGTTGCTACTGTATAGTCACAGTACAACACAAGTTGCTACTGTATAGTCGCAGTACTACACAAGTTGCTACTCTATAGTCGCAGTACTACGGAAGTTGCTACTGTATAGTCGCAGTACAACACAAGTTGCTACTCTATAGTCGCAGTACTACGGAAGTTGCTACTGTATAGTCGCAGTACAACACAAGTTGCTACTCTATAGTCGCAGTACTACGGAAGTTGCTACTGTATAGTCGCAGTACAACACAAGTTGCTACTCTATAGTCGCAGTACTACGGAAGTTGCTACTGTATAGTCGCAGTACAACACAAGTTGCTACTCTATAGTCGCAGTACTACACAAGTTGCTACTGTATAGTCGCAGTACAACACAAGTTGCTACTCTATAGTCGCAGTACTACGGAAGTTGCTACTGTATAGTCGCAGTACTACACAAGTTGCTACTCTATAGTCGCAGTACTACGGAAGTTGCTACTGTATAGTCGCAGTACAACACAAGTTGCTACTGTATAGTCGCAGTACAACACAAGTTGCTACTGTATAGTCGCAGTACTACACAAGTTGCTACTCTATAGTCGCAGTACTACGGAAGTTGCTACTGTATAGTCGCAGTACTACACAAGTTGCTACTGTATAGTCGCAGTACTACGGAAGTTGCTACTGTATAGTCGCAGTACAACACAAGTTGCTACTGTATAGTCGCAGTACTACACAAGTTGCTACTCTATAGTCGCAGTACTACGGAAGTTGCTACTGTATAGTCGCAGTACTACACAAGTTGCTAGTCTATAGTCGCAGTACTACGGAAGTTGCTACTGTATAGTCGCAGTACAACACAAATTGCTTCTCTATAGTCGCAGTACTACGGAAGTTGCTACTGTATAGTCGCAGTACTACACAAGTTGCTACTCTATAGTCGCAGTACTACGGAAGTTGCTACTCTATAGTCGCAGTACTACACAAGTTGCTTCTCTATAGTCGCAGTACTACACAAGTTGCTACTGTATAGTCGCAGTACTACACAAGTTGCTACTCTATAGTCGCAGTACTACGGAAGTTGCTACTGTATAGTCGCAGTACTACACAAGTTGCCACTCTATAGTCGCAGTACTACGCAAGTTGCTACTCTATAGTCGCAGTACTACGGAAGTTGCTACTGTATAGTCGCAGTACTACACAAGTTGGTACTGTATAGTCGCAGTACTACACAAGTTGCTACTCTATAGTCGCAGTACTACGGAAGTTGCTACTGTATAGTCACAGTACAACACAAGTTGCTACTGTATAGTCGCAGTACTACACAAGTTGCTACTCTATAGTCGCAGTACTACGGAAGTTGCTACTGTATAGTCGCAGTACAACACAAGTTGCTACTCTATAGTCGCAGTACTACGGAAGTTGCTACTGTATAGTCGCAGTACAACACAAGTTGCTACTCTATAGTCGCAGTACTACGGAAGTTGCTACTGTATAGTCGCAGTACTACGGAAGTTGCTACTGTATAGTCGCAGTACTACGGAAGTTGCTACTGTATAGTCGCAGTACTACACAAGTTGCTACTCTATAGTCGCAGTACTACACAAGTTGCTACTGTATAGTCGCAGTACTACACAAGTTGCTACTGTATAGTCGCAGTACTACACAAGTTGCTACTCTATAGTCGCAGTACTACGGAAGTTGCTACTGTATAGTCGCAGTACTACACAAGTTGCTACTGTATAGTCGCAGTACTACACAAGTTGCTACTCTATAGTCGCAGTACTACGGAAGTTGCTACTGTATAGTCGCAGTACTACACAAGTTGCTACTCTATAGTCGCAGTACTACACAAGTTGCTACTGTATAGTCGCAGTACTACACAAGTTGCTACTGTATAGTCGCAGTACTACACAAGTTGCTACTCTATAGTCGCAGTACTACGGAAGTTGCTACTGTATAGTCGCAGTACAACACAAGTTGCTACTGTATAGTCGCAGTACTACACAAGTTGCTACTGTATAGTCGCAGTACTACACAAGTTGCTACTGTATAGTCGCAGTACAACACAAGTTGCTTCTCTATAGTCGCAGTACTACGGAAGTTGCTACTGTATAGTCGCAGTACTACACAAGTTGCTACTCTATAGTCGCAGTACTACGGAAGTTGCTACTGTATAGTCGCAGTACAACACAAGTTGCTACACTATAGTCGCAGTACTACGGAAGTTGCTACTCTATAGTCGCAGTACTACGGAAGTTGCTACTGTATAGTCGCAGAACAACACAAGTTGCTACTCTATAGTCGCAGTACTACGGAAGTTGCTACTGTATAGTCGCAGTACTACACAAGTTGCTACTCTATAGTCGCAGTATTACGGAAGTTGCTACTGTATAGTCGCAGTACAACACAAGTTGCTACTCTATAGTCGCAGTACTACGGAAGTTGCTACTGTATAATCGCAGTACTACACAATTTGCTACTCTATAGTCGCAGTACTACGGAAGTTGCTACTGTATAGTCGCAGTACAACACAAGTTGCTACTCTATAGTCGCAGTACTACGGAAGTTGCTACTGTATAGTCGCAGTACAACACAAGTTGCTACTCTATAGTCGCAGTACTACGGAAGTTGCTACTGTATAGTCGCAGTACAACACAAGTTGCTACTCTATAGTCGCAGTACTACACAAGTTGCTACTGTATAGTCGCAGTACAACACAAGTTGCTACTCTATAGTCGCAGTACTACGGAAGTTGCTACTGTATAGTCGCAGTACAACACAAGTTGCTACTCTATAGTCGCAGTACTACACAAGTTGCTACTGTATAGTCGCAGTACAACACAAGTTGCTACTCTATAGTCGCAGTACTACGGAAGTTGCTACTGTATAGTCGCAGTACAACACAAGTTGCTACTCTATAGTCGCAGTACTACGGATGTTGCTACTGTATAGTCGCAGTACAACACAAGTTGCTACTCTATACTCGCAGTACTACGGAAGTTGCTACTGTATAGTCGCAGTACAACACAAGTTGCTACTCTATAGTCGCAGTACTACGGAAGTTGCTACTGTATAGTCGCAGTACTACACAAGTTGCTACTCTATAGTCGCAGTACTACGGAAGTTGCTACTGTATAGTCGCAGTACAACCCAAGTTGCTACTGTATAGTCGCAGTACTACACAAGTTGCTACTCTATAGTCGCAGTACTACACAAGTTGCTACTGTATAGTCGCAGTACAACACAAGTTGCTACTCTATAGTCGCAGTACTACGGAAGTTGCTACTGTATAGTCGCAGTACAACACAAGTTGCTACTCTATAGTCGCAGTACTACACAAGTTGCTACTGTTTAGTCGCAGTACAACACAAGTTGCTACTCTATAGTCGCAGTACTACGGAAGTTGCTACTGTATAGTCGCAGTACAACACAAGTTGCTACTCTATAGTCGCAGTACTACGGAAGTTGCTACTGTATAGTCGCAGTACAACACAAGTTGCTACTCTATACTCGCAGTACTACGGAAGTTGCTACTGTATAGTCGCAGTACAACACAAGTTGCTACTCTATAGTCGCAGTACTACGGAAGTTGCTACTGTATAGTCGCAGTACTACACAAGTTGCTACTCTATAGTCGCAGTACTACGGAAGTTGCTACTGTATAGTCGCAGTACAACACAAGTTGCTACTGTATAGTCGCAGTACTACACAAGTTGCTACTCTATAGTCGCAGTACTACGGAAGTTGCTACTGTATAGTCGCAGTACTACACAAGTTGCTACTCTATAGTCGCAGTACTACACAAGTTGCTACTGTATAGTCGCAGTACTACACAAGTTGCTACTCTATAGTCGCAGTACTACACAAGTTGCTACTGTATAGTCGCAGTACTACGGAAGTTGCTACTGTATAGTCGCAGTACAACACAAGTTGCTACTCTATAGTCGCAGTACTACGGAAGTTGCTACTGTATAGTCGCAGTACTACACAAGTTGCTACTCTATAGTCGCAGTACTACGGAAGTTGCTACTGTATAGTCGCAGTACAACACAAGTTGCTACTGTATAGTCGCAGTACTACACAAGTTGCTACTCTATAGTCGCAGTACTACGGAAGTTGCTACTGTATAGTCGCAGTACTACACAAGTTGCTACTCTATAGTCGCAGTACTACGGAAGTTGCTACTGTATAGTCGCAGTACAACACAAGTTGCTTCTCTGTAGTCGCAGTACTACGGAAGTTGCTACTGTATAGTCGCAGTACTACACAAGTTGCTACTCTATAGTCGCAGTACTACGGAAGTTGCTACTGTATAGTCGCAGTACAACACAAGGAGCTACTCTATAGTCGCAGTACTACGGAAGTTGCTACTGTATAGTCGCAGTACTGCACAAGTTGCTACTCTATAGTCGCAGTACTACGGAAGTTGCTACTGTATAGTCGCAGTACAACACAAGTTGCTTCTCTATAGTCGCAGTACTACACAAGTTGCTAGTCTATAGTCGCAGTACTACACAAGTTGCTACACTATAGTCGCAGTACTACGCAAGTTGCTATTGTATAGTCGCAGTACAACACAAGTTGCTACTCTATAGTCGCAGTACTACACAAGTTGCTACTCTATAGTCGCAGTACTACACAAGTTGCTAGTCTATAGTCGCAGTACTACACAAGTTGCTACTCTATAGTCGCAGTACTACACAAATTGCTAGTCTATAGTCGCAGTACTACACAAGTTGCTACTCTATAGTCGCAATACTACACAAGTTGCTACTCTATAGTCGCAGTACTACACAAGTTGCTACTCTATAGTCGCAGTACTACACAAGTTGCTAGTCTATAGTCGCAGTACTACACAAGTTGCTACTCTATAGTCGCAGTACTACACAAATTGCTAGTCTATAGTCGCAGTACTACACAAGTTGCTACTCTATAGTCGCAATACTACACAAGTTGCTACTCTATAGTCGCAGTACTACACAAGTTGCTAGTCTATAGTCGCAGTACTACACAAGTTGCTACACTATAGTCGCAGTACTACGCAAGTTGCGACTCTATAGTCGCAGTAGTACGGAAGTTGCTACTGTATAGTCGCAGTACAACACAAGTTGCTACTCTATAGTCGCAGTACTACGGAAGTTGCTACTGTATAGTCGCAGTACTACACAAGTTGCTACTCTATAGTCGCAGTACTACACAAGTTGCTACTGTATAGTCGCAGTACTACACAAGTTGCTACTCTATAGTCGCAGTACTACACAAGTTGCTACTGTATAGTCGCAGTACTACACAAGTTGCTACTCTATAGTCGCAGTACTACGGAAGTTGCTACTGTATAGTCGCAGTACAACACCAGTTGCTACTCTATAGTCGCAGTACTACACACGTTGCTAGTCTATAGTCGCAGTACTACACAAGTTGCTAGTCTATAGTCGCAGTACTACACAAGTTGCTACTCTATAGTCGCAGTACTACACAAGTTGCTACTCTATAGTCGCAGTACTACACAAGTTGCTAGTCTATAGTCGCAATACTACACAAGTTGCTACTCTATAGTCGCAGTACTACACAAGTTGCTACTCTATAGTCGCAGTACTACACAAGTTGCTAGTCTATAGTCGCAGTACTACACAAGTTGCTACTCTATAGTCGCAATACTACACAAGTTGCTACTCTATAGTCGCAGTACTACACAAGTTGCTACTCTATAGTCGCAGTACTACACAAGTTGCTAGTCTATAGTCGCAGTACTACACAAGTTGCTACTCTATAGTCGCAGTACTACACAAATTGCTAGTCTATAGTCGCAGTACTACACAAGTTGCTACTCTATAGTCGCAATACTACACAAGTTGCTACTCTATAGTCGCAGTACTACACAAGTTGCTAGTCTATAGTCGCAGTACTACACAAGTTGCTACACTATAGTCGCAGTACTACGCAAGTTGCGACTCTATAGTCGCAGTAGTACGGAAGTTGCTACTGTATAGTCGCAGTACAACACAAGTTGCTACTCTATAGTCGCAGTACTACGGAAGTTGCTACTGTATAGTCGCAGTACAACACAAGTTGCTTCTCTATAGTCGCAGTACTACACAAGTTGCTAGTCTATAGTCGCAGTACTACACAAGTTGCTACACTATAGTCGCAGTACTACGCAAGTTGCTATTGTATAGTCGCAGTACAACACAAGTTGCTACTCTATAGTCGCAGTACTACACAAGTTGCTACTCTATAGTCGCAGTACTACACAAGTTGCTAGTCTATAGTCGCAGTACTACACAAGTTGCTACTCTATAGTCGCAGTACTACACAAATTGCTAGTCTATAGTCGCAGTACTACACAAGTTGCTACTCTATAGTCGCAATACTACACAAGTTGCTACTCTATAGTCGCAGTACTACACAAGTTGCTACTCTATAGTCGCAGTACTACACAAGTTGCTAGTCTATAGTCGCAGTACTACACAAGTTGCTACTCTATAGTCGCAGTACTACACAAATTGCTAGTCTATAGTCGCAGTACTACACAAGTTGCTACTCTATAGTCGCAATACTACACAAGTTGCTACTCTATAGTCGCAGTACTACACAAGTTGCTAGTCTATAGTCGCAGTACTACACAAGTTGCTACACTATAGTCGCAGTACTACGCAAGTTGCGACTCTATAGTCGCAGTAGTACGGAAGTTGCTACTGTATAGTCGCAGTACAACACAAGTTGCTACTCTATAGTCGCAGTACTACGGAAGTTGCTACTGTATAGTCGCAGTACTACACAAGTTGCTACTCTATAGTCGCAGTACTACACAAGTTGCTACTGTATAGTCGCAGTACTACACAAGTTGCTACTCTATAGTCGCAGTACTACACAAGTTGCTACTGTATAGTCGCAGTACTACACAAGTTGCTACTCTATAGTCGCAGTACTACGGAAGTTGCTACTGTATAGTCGCAGTACAACACCAGTTGCTACTCTATAGTCGCAGTACTACACACGTTGCTAGTCTATAGTCGCAGTACTACACAAGTTGCTAGTCTATAGTCGCAGTACTACACAAGTTGCTACTCTATAGTCGCAGTACTACACAAGTTGCTACTCTATAGTCGCAGTACTACACAAGTTGCTAGTCTATAGTCGCAGTACTACACAAGTTGCTACTCTATAGTCGCAGTACTACACAAGTTGCTAGTCTATAGTCGCAGTACTACACAAGTTGCTACTCTATAGTCGCAGTACTACACAAGTTGCTACTCTATAGTCGCAGTACAACACAAGTTGCTAGTCTATAGTCGCAGTACTACACAAGTTGCTACTCTATAGTCGCAGTACTACACAAGTTGCTACTGTATAGTCGCAGTACTACATAAGTTGCTACTCTATAGTCGCAGTACTACGAAAGTTGCTACTGTATAGTCGCAGTACTACACAAGTTGCTACTCTATAGTCGCAGTACTACGGAAGTTGCTACTGTATAGTCGCAGTACTACACAAGTTGCTACTGTATAGTCGCAGTACTACACAAGTTGCTACTCTATAGTCGCAGTACTACACAAGTTGCTAGTCCATAGTCGCAGTACTACACAAGTTGCTAGTCTATAGTCGCAGTACAACACAAGTTGCTAGTCTATAGTCGCAGTACTACACAAGTTGCTAGTCTATAGTCGCAGTACTACACAAGTTGCTAGTCTATAGTCGCAGTACTACACAACTTGCTACTCTATAGTCGCAGTACTACGGAAGTTGCTAGTGTATAGTCGCAGTACTACACAAGTTGCTACTCTATAGTCGCAGTACTACACAAGTTGCTACTGTATAGTCGCAGTACTACACAAGTTGCTACTCTATAGTCGCAGTACTACGGAAGTTGCTACTGTATAGTCGCAGTACAACACCAGTTGCTACTCTATAGTCGCAGTACTACGGAAGTTGCTACTGTATAGTCGCAGTACTACACAAGTTGCTACTCTATAGTCGCAGTACTACACAAGTTGCTAGTCCATAGTCGCAGTACTACACAAGTTGCTAGTCTATAGTCGCAGTACTACACAAGTTGCTACTGTATAGTCGTAGTACTACGGAAGTTGCTACTGTATAGTCGCAGTACTACACAAGTTGCTACTCTATAGTCGCAGTACTACGGAAGTTGCTACTGTATAGTCGCAGTACTACACAAGTTGCTACTCTATAGTCGCAGTACTACACAAGTTGCTACTGTATAGTCGCAGTACTACACAAGTTGCTACTCTATAGTCGCAGTACTACGGAAGTTGCTACTGTATAGTCGCAGTACATTCATTTCATTTCATTTCATTTATTCGATAACAATTTACATTGTGTCTGAATGTGTTACATGAAAAATGGATAATAAAAATAAAAAAAAACAAGTCGATTAATAAAAAATACCATCATTATCTGAAATTAAATGAATAAAGCCACTAACTAATATACTAATGTTAATTAATTATATAGACCAACAACGACAAAACAATGATCAATGATAATTCTTTTAAAAAAGAAAATCATAACTTCAATTTCAATTCATCAGTTGTCAAATAATAATCAAATCATATTACATAAAAACCATTAAGAAAACACGTCATATAAAATTAAAATAAATCAACAATTTTCAATAGTAATTCATTTAAAAAAGAAAAACCACAACTGCAATTGAAATTAATCCGTTTTCAAAATTCAATCATATTACATAAAAACCATTAACGTCGTATAAAATAATAAATAATCAACAATGTTCGCTTAAAAAAGAAAAATCATAACTGCAATTTAAATTCATCCGTTGTCAAAGATTCAAATCATATTACATAAAACCATTTAGAAAACACGTCATATAAAATATTATATAATCAATAATGTTAAATTAATAATAAAATAATTCATTTAAAAAAGAAAATCATAACTGCAATTTAAAATTCATCCATTGTCAAAAATTATACATGTCATACCAAAAACTCTTAAAACGTCAAAAATTAAAATCTTGTCATAGCAAAAATTAATTTATGTCATTACTTATAAAAATAAAAACAAAAATTTAAACATTTTTCGACTACAAATGAAAAAATCACCGTTACACTATTGTTGAGTCATGAATTCATTCACGGAATAGAAACATTTATCCAGTAAGAAGCTTTTTAGTTTATTTTTAAATAAGGTGGTTTTATATAGCAATTGTTTTATATCCTTAGGCAAGCAATTAAATAATTTAACCGCTTGATACTGTACACAATGTGTTACAATATTTAATTTGGTGTTCACTTTATGCTTCAAATATAGGTTCCTTGTGCTTTCCCTTTTAAGTCTTTCGTCTTGCGTTTCATAATCACTTATGTGTTTTGCTAGGCTAGTCAATACTGTAAGTATGTAAAGGCTAGGTACTGTAAGTATTGATAGACTTTGAAAATGTTTCTGACAGGACTCAATTTGAGGAATACGAACTATTGTTCTGATTGCTCTCTTTTGTAGCACAAATGCTCTATCAGAATTATACTTGTAGCTATTTCCCCACTGTTGAATACTGTATGTCAATCTTGACTCTACCAGTGCAAAGTAAACTGATTTTAAAATGTCTATGCTAAGTTCTTCTCGTAGGCTCCTCAGAGCATAGCATGCTGATGATATTGACCCGTCTAGGGCTTGCAGTTCATTTTTCCAACTTAATAATGAATCAATATGAACTCCTAAAAATTTTACTGAGTCGACAATATGTATTTTGTCTCCATTTAACTTAACGTCTAGATTATCACTACCACGTGATGTAGACTTAAACAGTATGATGTTTGTTTTTTTAGTATTAATTATTAACTTATTTGCTGTAAACCATGTTTGAAAAGACTCAAGAGCCGTGTTTATAGTGCTGCTCAAAGCCTCTGCAGTACTTTCACTAACAACAGCATTTGTGTCGTCTGCAAATGCTATTATTTTTATATCTGGAGTAAGTTTTGTTGCTAGGTTAAGTAAATCATTTATAAAAATTAAAAATAGGATTGGGCCCAGTATAGAACCCTGTGGGACACCTGTCAAAACCCTTCTTAACTTTGAATGATAAACTTCTTGAAAATGATTCTGATTTATGTGTTTAACCTCTACATACATTTTTCTATTAGTTAAATACGACCGAAAAAGCGCTAGAACCGGTCCTCTTATACCGTAATGTTCCATTTTTGCAAGCAACAATGTATGATTTACAGTGTCAAATGCAGAGCTCAAGTCTAAGAAAATTCCAGCTACCTTCAATTTTTTATTTAGTTTTTCAACCACGTCGTTAACTAAAGTGCTAATAGCTTCTGAAGTTCCAACACCTTTTTGGTAACCAAATTGTCTTCTATTTATAACTTTATTTCTATTGAGATGAGAGACTAGACGAATTTTAATTAATTTTTCAAAAATTTTTGAGAGTGTTGGTAAAACTGAGATAGGTCGATAATTTTTAGTATCCGTCTGTGAACCTTTTTTATATAAGGGAATAACTTTCGCTATCTTAAACTGTTCCGGAAAAATACCGTCATCGAAACACTTATTGAAAAAGTCTGATAGAGGTAGCGCAAGAACTTTAATATGTTGCTTTAAAACACTTATAGGTAAGTCATCATATCCGCTTGAAGTTTTATTATGCATCGACCCCACAATTTTTATTATTTCCTCAGGAGTTACGGACTTTAAGCACATTTCACTATTTACCCTATCAGTACAATTTTTTAAATAGAAAAGTGAACTATATTCTTCGCCATACTCCAATGAGTGGTTATAACAACTAAATTGTTCAGCGAATAAATTTGCAACTACCCTGGGGTCATCAATAATTTTATCATCCAATTTCACAATTAGTTTTTTTAAATTTATTTGTTTGTTTTTATTTCTATGGCGATTTACTACTTGCCAGATTTCCTTGCTTTTATTTTTAGCTTTCTGTATTTGAAACCCCACAGCAATACTTTTAGCTAGTTTAACAACTTTTCTAAACAACCTAATATAATTGGTTTTATAAGTGAGTATGGTATTATGACAACTTCCATTATTTACACACAAAAATCTTTTCATTTTACTCGAAACTCTTATGCCTTTTGTGGTCCATTTTGTACCATTACTGTTATTATTTAAAATTACGTCTTTTTTTCGCACTCTGAAGCTGCACTGAAAAGCATCACGAAAATTGTTTAAAAATGTGTTGATTCCCATTGAAGACCAGTCGATACCTAATATTTTTTCATTAAATATCTCGTGGTTGTTTTTTGTGAACATCCGTTTTTTAATAATAATTTTTTGGTTATTGTTTGGATTTTTTTCCATTATCGTCTGAAGTGTCAATTTACAAAAAAGTCCTGCATGTCCATCTGCTAAGCCATTGTGATCTACGGAAACTTCCTGAATATGTGTGCTGTCTAAGTTAGTGATGAAATTATCTAAACAAGAAGATGACTGATTTCGAGTGAAAGTTGCCGTTTGAATAAGTGTTTTGAAATTATAACATCGTAAAAGACTTATAAACTCTGTGCGCTTTTTATTTTCACAGAGGAGATCGATGTTAAAATCACCACATATAATACATTTTTTTAAATTCTTTTCGTCGGGGCTTCGGTAACAACAGCATATATATAACCCGGTATCAACATCTTTAGTGCAACATATTTCGAATGATTCCGATTTATATAATTTGTTTATTTGCGCACAATCAGAGACTTGTCTATTTGTTTGTCCTAAGATAAGACTACCACCTCTTTTTTTGTTTACCCTGCTATTGTACGAAACCAAGTTGTAGTCAGTCATTGCAAATAAAGGAGCATTTATTTTGTTTAGAAAATGTTCAGTAACACAGATAAAGTCTAATTTAGGTACTATATTTTCTACATAAAGTTCTAGTTCGTCTTTTTTATTGCTAATTCCACACAGATTTTGATGAAAAATTGTTAAATCAGCAATATCATGCGTAATCTTATCTCTATGGTTAGATTGATCGAAAAAACCGATCATTACTAGTTTTAATTTTATTCTGATCTTTTGGAATCTCTAAATTAGTACACCTTTTCTGATTGTGAGTAGTGAAATGCATTGATCTTTTTGAGAGAAATTCTTGAGTGTATTTTAAATAGTCTATTTCAATATTCAATTTATAGCTAAGTTCATTTAAATAAGTACGATTATTTTGTTTCATGTAAAAGTAACGCTTATAATAAGAGAGTTCACTTAAGTTAATATATGTACAGTTAGAAAAGTTTTGAGTCAACAGTTTTATGCTTTGGTTCAACATATTCTCATTTAAATAATAATTACTTTGTACACCTAGTAAATAGATTTGTTGGCACATTTTGAGGTTATTAAGTGCTATACATACTTCCTTCAGTAGAAGAGATGGATTAGAATCATTTGTGCCTACTGAAAGTATAACAATGTCTTACTCTGTGAGTGATTTATATATGTCTAAATTATTTGATAAGATTTCGGAGCATGGTGCACCAGGTTTGATCAGAGCTGAGACTGTGTAACAATCATTCCACTCGGCCGTTCTTCTATTTATCATCACTTTTGAAAGTCCTCGAACTTGTTCGTCTCCTAAAATTATTATTCTAGGTTTCCCAAATGACAGTCTGTGTTACAACACCAGTTGCTACTCTATAGTCGCAGTACTACGGAAGTTGCTACTGTATAGTCGCAGTACTACACAAGTTGCTACTCTATAGTCGCAGTACTACACAAGTTGCTAGTCCATAGTCGCAGTACTACACAAGTTGCTAGTCTATAGTCGCAGTACTACACAAGTTGCTACTCTATAGTCGCAGTACTACGGAAGTTGCTACTGTATAGTCGCAGTACTACACAAGTTGCTACTCTATAGTCGCAGTACTACACAAGTTGCTAGTCCATAGTCGCAGTTCTACACAAGTTGCTAGTCTATAGTCGCAGTACTACACAAGTTGCTACTCTATAGTCGCAGTACTACGGAAGTTGCTACTGTATAGTCGCAGTACTACACAAGTTGCTACTCTATAGTCGCAGTACTACACAAGTTGCTAGTCCATAGTCGCAGTACTACACAAGTTGCTAGTCTATAGTCGCAGTACTACACAAGTTGCTACTCTATAGTCGCAGTACTACGGAAGTTGCTACTGTATAGTCGCAGTACTACACAAGGTGCTACTCTATAGTCGCAGTACTACGGAAGTTGCTACTGTATAGTCGCAGTACAACACCAGTTGCTACTCTATAGTCGCAGTACTACGGAAGTTGCTACTGTATAGTCGCAGTACTACACAAGTTGCTACTCTATAGTCGCAGTACTACACAAGTTGCTAGTCCATAGTCGCAGTACTACACAAGTTGCTAGTCTATAGTCGCAGTACTACACAAGTTGCTACTCTATAGTCGCAGTACTACACAAGTTGCTAGTCTATAGTCGCAGTACTACATAAGTTGCTACTCTATAGTCGCAGTACTACACAAGTTGCTAGTCTATAGTCGCAGTACTACACAAGTTGCTAGTCTATAGTCGCAGTACTACACAAGTTGCTAGTCTATAGTCGCAGTACTACGGAAGTTGCTACTGTATAGTCGCAGTACTACACAAGTTGCTAGTCCATAGTCGCAGTACTACACAAGTTGCTAGTCTATAGTCGCAGTACTACACAAGTTGCTACTCTATAGTCGCAGTACTACGGAAGTTGCTACTGTATAGTCGCAGTACTACACAAGTTGCTACTCTATAGTCGCAGTACTACACAAGTTGCTAGTCCATAGTCGCAGTACTACACAAGTTGCTAGTCTATAGTCGCAGTACTACACAAGTTGCTACTCTATAGTCGCAGTACTACGGAAGTTGCTACTGTATAGTCGCAGTACTACACAAGTTGCTACTCTATAGTCGCAGTACTACACAAGTTGCTAGTCCATAGTCGCAGTACTACACAAGTTGCTAGTCTATAGTCGCAGTACTACACAAGTTGCTACTCTATAGTCGCAGTACTACACAAGTTGCTAGTCTATAGTCGCAGTACTACACAAGTTTCTAGTCTATAGTCGCAGTACTACACAAGTTGCTACTCTATAGTCGCAGTACTACACAAGTTGCTAGTCTATAGTCGCAGTACTACACAAGTTGCTAGTCTATAGTCGCAGTACTACACAAGTTGCTACTCTATAGTCGCAGTACTACACAAGTTGCTACTCTATAGTCGCAGTACTACACAAGTTGCTACTCTATAGTCGCAGTACTACACAAGTTGCTAGTCTATAGTCGCAGTACTACACAAGTTGCTACTCTATAGTCGCAGTACAACACAAGTTGCTAGTCTATAGTCGCAGTACTACACAAGTTGCTACTCTATACTTACTACTAAAATTATTTTATATACCAAATCAAATTAAAAACATAGAAGGAAAAATGCTTCATATCACTTTGATGAAAAAAAAAACCAATATAGTAGAAATTTTTATGTACAATGCCTGTTACTTTTTTAGATTGGTAAAATAATTTATTAACCATTTGCCGTTATGATGCTTAAATGTTTAAATGCATTTTTAGGATAGGGATTTAATTGATCTCGTTTATTTCGATCTTCAAAAATTTCCTCATTTCACTGCTAGGTACAGTGACATGAGGAAATTTTGTTGATGAAATGAAATAATGAAATTGTTGATGATAAATGGAACAAGACAGTTACCGCCGATCAATTTGTTGTAGCCTTATAACAATTCGACAAAACTGTCCTGCGATGATCTCCACGGCGAATGATCCTACGTAATTCATTTGTCTTAGTGCATTCACAGCTTTTATTTACCTCACTCATCATTATTGCCTGTCCACTTTTAACTTATTCGATAGCTCAATTTTATATAAATTTAGTACATAGGATTTAAACTAATAACTAAGTAAAGGACAATCACATTTTATTGTAATAGTAACTGATGAGTGGTAGGTGTGATGCGACGAAAGTATCATATTCCTAACCTTACATCACACAATAATGTAGTAACGTTTTAAAAATACAACTATATAAGGCAACTTTGTTAAAAATCAAGAAAAGAAAAACAAATTATTTGCTACTGGCAATATTATTTATGCCCGTCAAAGTAACTGATACTACAATTTTATTTAAAAGTTGGATGGGAATAACAACTGAAACGCCACGACTTGTACTTTATTGCCGAGGAACCAATCGTGTTATGACATATCTAGACATAACTTAGTAAGAAAAAGGTATTGAAAGGCCAAATAAAAAAAAACCGGCCAAGAGCGTGTCGGGCCACGCTCAGTGTAGGGTTCCGTAGTTTCCAGTCCGTAAAAATATAATAAAATATGTAAACGAAGTTAAAAAAAATGCTGCATACATATACGATTATACTACAAACATAGTCCAGAAATTATTTTGTACAACTTTTTGTCTTTTTTGTACAAAAATTGTTGTTTCCATCAAGTTCAAAATAATTTTCCTAGAAATTCCTTATAAAGTTCTACTTTTCAGATTTTTTTCTAAACTTATGGTTCAAAAGTTAGAGGGGGGAACACATTGT
Source organism: Dicycla oo (assembly GCA_948252095.1). Classification (NCBI taxonomy): domain Eukaryota; kingdom Metazoa; phylum Arthropoda; class Insecta; order Lepidoptera; family Noctuidae; genus Dicycla; species Dicycla oo. The sequence goes on from OX411712.1 coordinate 14,490,729, forward strand.
TTTTTACTTTTGGAGCGATTATTTCCGAAATTATTGACATTATCAAAAAATAATTTTAGTAAACCCCTATTCATTTTTAAATACCTTTCCAACAATATATCACACGTTAGGGTTGAAATAAAAAAAAAATCACTTCCCACTTTACATATAGGGGGGCTACTCTAATAAAACATTTTTTTCCAATTTTTATTTTACCACTTTGTTGGCGTGATTGATATACATTTTGGTACCAAATTTCAGCTTTCTAGTGCTAACGGTCACAGAGATTAAGCAAGGACGGACGGACGGACGGACAGACAGACATGGCGAAACTATAAGGGTTCCTAGTTGACTACGGAACCCTAAAAAAACGGTCAAAAGCGAGTCGGACTCGCGCACCGAGGGTTCCGTACCATCCTACTTCCTACTTATCCTACTTCCTATCCTACTAACATTATACGAGTAAGTGCGAAAGTTTGTGAGGATGGATGGATGTTTGTTACTCACGCAAAAACTACTGAACGGATATTCATGAAATTTGGCACACAAATAGTTTATAAACTTAATTAACATATAGGATAATTTTTATTCCGATATTCCTACGGGTTTGAGAATTACGCGGGTGAAACCGCGGGGTGCTACTACTCATATATAAAAATTTCCAATATATTAGGTTGGAGAAAAAGTCTTTTCGCATTATACTCGTAGTATGTATGAACTTCTAATAAAATCTCTTTGGCTATACTATTTGTATCTGGCTGGTTTTGGTATCATTGAAAGTTTAAATTTTAAAGAACATAATTCCAAATTCAAATTAGGAAAATGTAAGATTTTCATTTGTTTTTCGTACCGTCAAGATGAGTGAATCTAATGAAAAAATTCGATACATTTTAAAGTTTTACCACAAAAAAGGTAAAAATGCAACGCAAGCCGCGAAAATAATTTGCGATGTTTATGGACCTAGTGTAGTGTCTGTGAGAGTAGCACAAATTTGGTTTAAGCGTTTTCAATCCGGAAATTTTGATGTCAAAGATGCACGTCGCTCTGGTCGCCCTATTATGGATAAAATGGATGCCATTTTTGAAAAAGTGGAGCAAGATCGGCATATCAGTAGTTACGACGTAGCTGAAGAATTGGATATTGACCACAAAACAGTTTTGGCGCATTTGAAAAAAACTGGGTACATAAAAAAGCTCGACATTTGGGTACCTCACGAGCTCACTGAAAAAAACCTAATGAACCGTGTACTCATTTGTGATTCTTTATTACGACGTAATGAAACCGAACCATTTTTGAATAAGCTGATAACTGGTGATGAAAAGTGGATCACGTATGACAAGAACGTGCGAAAAAGGTCGTGGTCAAAGGCCGGTCAGGCTTCACAGACTGTGGCGAAACCCGGGTTAACTCGCAACAAGGTGATGCTGTGTGTGTGGTTATTATTCATTATGAGCTGTTACCACCAGGCAGGACCATCGATTCTGAACTCTACTGCGAACAACTGATGAGATTAAAGCAAGAAGTTGAGAGAAAGCGGCCGGAATTAATCAACAGAAGGGGTGTGGTTTTTCATCATGATAACGCTAGACCTCACACATCTTTAGCCACTCAGCAAAAATTAAGAGAGATTGGCTGGGAGGTGTTAATGCATCCGCCGTATAGTCCTGACCTTGCACCTTCAGATTTCCACCTGTTTCGGTCTCTTCAGAATTCTTTAGGCAGTGTCAGGTTAACATCACGAGAGGACTGCCAAAACCACTGGTCGCGGTATTTTGACCAGAAGTCCCAAAATTTCTATAGCAATGGGATCATGTCCCTACCTACAAGATGGCAAAAATATATCGAACAAAATGGTACCTACATACTTTAGTTAAATGTAAATAAACTATATTAAAAAATTTTTTGAATTTTCTTAAAAAATGCGAAGAAACTTTTTCCCCAACCTATTATAATAGTCATATATAAGTATAAAAAGTTTTATTTTTCCTGTAATCTTTACATAAACTTCTATCACACAGAATAATTTCAGATTTGTTTCTATGTAAACTTCGGACATAAGTCCCCCCCTCCCCCCTTATCTTGCAACTGGCAACGGTATTTTTATTTACATTTTTCATCAAAAGTCGAAAACTATGCAGCCTAAAAAGGAAAAAAAAATGTTTGAGAATTTGTAAACAGCGTTCTTTTATATGATATCCCACATGCCCTAGTAGCCCCCGTTCAAATTTTTAAGACCCCATTTCAGTAACTGTTGCAAAAAAAAATATAATCATTTTTTATTTCTTTGTTATTTGCAAAAAATATATCATAAAACGGCCGTTTCAAGGGAGTGTATTTTTAAAATACCCTTTTTTGTACTTTAAATGAAATGCCAAAACGTGTTTCCGATTGGCTTCTAACCTAGACACATCGATAGAGAATCCAAAACCCTATAAAAGGATAATCATGATATAGTTTTGTTTGTAGTGTCATCCGACACTTCACTTTTGTTTAAACTTAGACGTCAGCAGCTGGATACTGACGATGTAAACAGAGCGATCTCACAAGTAGTTCACTGGTTCAATGTTAATAATTTACTCCTTAATGAAAAAAAAAAACAAATGCATTAAATTTACGCTACCTCACGTTAGGCAGGTGAAAACCAACGTGTTGATATAGGGCGAAGAATTGAATCCTGAAGATAGCACAGTATTCTTGGGCTCAACTTTGGATGCTGAGCGAGTGGAGTAGAAGCCTATTATGGCAACCTAGTTTTTCTTTTTTTTTTGAATAGCTTAGACCCATATTGCTCTATCAATAAACACTACATTTGAAGTAAACTAGAACAATAAAACCAGAAATTTTGAAATAAAACTTTATAGACCGTTATAAAATATCGAAATTCAAATCATACGTAGGGTGCGTAGTGCGTTTTTGTTTTAAACTAAGTATGCCATAGGCTTCTACTCCGTTCACCTGTAATGCCCTATTTTTTTCAAGACGGTAAAACCAACATAGAGACAGCCCGTTTAGTGTACTTTAGCTATTTTCATAGTAGATATAATGTCGTACGGTATTCTGTTGTGGGGAAATGCAGCCGACATTCAGACTATCTTTGTTTTGCAGAAAAGAGCTGTTCGATGCATTTATAAATTAAGTCCAAGACAATCTCTCAGAGAGAAATTTAAGGAGATTAATATAACGACTTTGCCTTCTCAGTACATTTTTGAAAATCTTTTATATGCCCATAAAAATATAAAATTGTTTAAAAAATACAGTGATATCCACAATATAAATACTAGGAACAAACACAAATTTGTTGTACCTTCAACAAGGCTCAAGAAAATAGGTGGCTCATTCAGGTGTCAATGTAAGTATACGCATTTATAATAAATTTCCAAGCCAAGTTTATGATCTAAGCCTTAATAAATTCAAATCATTCATTAAACGCAAGTTGTGTCAGAAAGCTTTTTATACCGTTAAAGATTATATTGAGAACAAAAAGGCCTGTATAATGAACGAAGACAAATAAATATTCCTATGATAAGTGATATTTTGTTTTCCAAACAAAAAAGGAAAACTCTATATATCTCCAACTCCAAGATTTTATGTCTAAATACTAGCAGTAAAGCTATATTCGTACGAGCGAGTTAAACTTCGCGCCTTGAGCCTGTGACGCAGAACAAGAACAATACATAAATAATAAAATATGATACGACATTCCTTTCGTGTTACATCACTTGAACACATCTCAAATCACATACTCGGTGAGCTCGCGGATGATAAAAGAAAATGAGATTCGAATATGAGGAAAATAAACATACGGACAAATACGGAATGAAGGTGCAGAAGGAACAAAGAGCTACAAACAGGCTCCGTCAGAATCAGAAGGGACATTCGAAACAAAAAGCTACAAACAGGCCCCATCAGAATCAGAAGGGACATTCGGAACAAAGAGCTACAAACAGGCCCCATCAGAATCAGAAGGGACATTCGGAACAAAGAGCTACAAACAGGCTCCGTCAGAATCAGAAGGGACATTCGGAACAAAGAGCTACAAACAGGCCCCATCAGATTTAGAAGGGACATTCGAAACAAAAAGCTACAAACAGGCCCCATCAGAATCAGAAGGGACATTTGGAACAAAGAGCTGCAAACAGGCTCCGTCAGAATCAGAAGGGACATTCGGAACAAAGAGCTACAAACAGGCCCCATCAGAATCAGAAGGGACATTCGGGACAAAGAGCTACAAACAGGCTCCGTCAGAATCAGAAGGGACATTCGGAACAAAGAGCTACAAACAGGCCCCATCAGAATCAGAAGGGACATTCGAAACAAAAAGCTACAAACAGTCCCCATCAGAATCAGAAGGGACATTCGGAACAAAGAGCTACAAACAGGCTCCGTCAGAATCAGAAGGGACATTTGGAACAAAGAGCTACAAGCAGGCCCCATCAGAATCAGAAGGGACATTCGGAACAAAGAGCTACAAACAGGCCCCATCAGAATCAGAAGGGACATTCGAAACAAAAAGCTACAAACAGGCCCCATCAGAATCAGAAGGGACATTCGGAACAAAGAGCTACAAACAGGCCCCATCAGAATCAGAATGAACATTCGAAGCAAAAAGCTACAAACAGGCCCCATCAGAATCAGAAGGGACATTCGGAACAAAGAGCTATAAACAGGCTCCGTCAGAATCAGAAGGGACATTCGGAACAAAGAGCTACAAACAGGCCCCATCAGAATCAGAAGGGACATTCGAAACAAAAAGCTACAAACAGGCCCCATCAGAATCAGAAGGGACATTCGGAACAAAGAGCTACAAACAGGCCCCATCAGAATCAGAAGGGACATTCGGAACAAAGAGCTACAAGCAGGCCCCGTCAGAATCAGAAGGGACATTCGGAACAAAAAGCTACAAACAGGCCCCGTCGTCAAAATTAATGTAATGATAACGAGGTCTGGCGACGACGGCTGGCTGTAATGATAACGAGGTCTGGCGACGACGGCTGGCTGTAATGATAACGAGGTCTGGCGACGGCGGCTGGCTGTAATGATAACGAGGTCTGGCGACGACGGCTGGCTGTAATGATAGCGAGGTCTGGCGACGACGGCTGGCTGTAATGATAACGAGGTCTGGCGACGACGGCTGGCTGTAATGATAACGAGGTCTGGCGACGACGGCTGGCTGTAATGATAACGAGGTCTGGCGACGACGGCTGGCTGTAATGATAACGAGGTCTGGCAACGACGGCTGGCTGTAATGATAGCGAGGTCTGGCGATGACGGCTGGCTGTAATGATAACGAGGTCTGGCGACGACGGCTGGCTGTAATGATAACGAAGTCTGGCGACGACGGCTGGCTGTAATGATAGCGAGGTCTGGCGACGACGGCTGGCTGTAATGATAACGAGGTCTGGCGACGACGGCTGGCTGTAATGATAGCGAGGTCTGGCGACGACGGCTGGCTGTAATGATAACGAGGTCTGGCGACGACGGCTGGCTGTAATGATAACGAGGTCTGGCGACGACGGCTGGCTGTAATGATAGCGAGGTCTGGCGACGACGGCTGGCTGTAATGATAACGAGGTCTGGCGACGACGGCTGGCTGTAATGATGGCGAGGTCTGGCGACGACGGCTGGCTGTAATGATAGCGAGGTCTGGCGACGACGGCTGGCTGTAATGATAACGAGGTCTGGCGACGACGGCTGGCTGTAATGATAACGAGGTCTGGAGATGACACCGGGCTGTGGATAAATAGATTTATGTTCGTTGCTAAACACGTATACTTACACCAAGTTTCAGTATACATCCACGATGGAAAAATCCGTAAACTTATGACTGGAATATACAGCTCGTTCTAGTTTATAAATACGTGATAGCTAATAATGGAATAAACACAAAGGTATATGATGAATTTCCCATTAAATCAATTAACACGATGAGTTTGCTGCGTGGCGACAGACTGGTGACAAACAAACAAACAGTCGCCACTCACAGGATATTGTTCTGATGTGTGCAGACATGACGCAACTTCAGACAGCTGCCATCATACCTAGTCCACATATACTAAACGAAACTGTCGACGCAAGATATAAATCGATATGAATTTCTTACAATTATACCGGCCTTTAGAGACGAAGAAAAAAGACGCGATTTGAAACAAAACACGCTTGACAATAAATTATCGTTCCCTTACCCTTGACCCAATTTATTTGCGGTCGGCGTAACATCTATTTTCTCCACACTTCTCGATTAGTCGTCATCTCGGTACTCACTCCCTTTCGAGTCCTACCCCTACTCTTATGAGAATTAGAAATACATGCAAAATTTACCATGAACTGTGTCACACCGTATACCCTCGCGCTCTCTGATCTATTGTCACGCTATAAGTCCCGCATTTGCCACGCCGCCGCGCTGTTACGAGTCACGCGTGCTCCAGGGAACCCGCAGGGACACGTGGTACTTGTAGGGTAATAAAACATTAATGGGACTAACCATTTAATTTCACAATATTAAATGGCTTTCTTTACATTTATGTGATTAGTTTCACATAAATGTAAAGAAAGCCATTTAATAGAAACAAGTTTAAAGTCCCCGATGTCACTGACCTACGAGTGTGTAGTTAATGTGGTTCCTGTAACGGATTACTTTGTCCTGAGTGTTCCAAATAGCAAGTATGTAATTCATTAAAGCCTGCACTGTCTTAATGGAAGCTAGTAATAATATCCATAGGTAATCCTGTTATTTTTTTATCTGTAGAGAAGGTATTCTTAATTACGAATTCCTCTTAACAAAGTGAACAAATGTCACAGGAAAAACGTTAAGAATTTAACATAAGTTAGAACTAAGTTGTACTTGTAACTACGCAGGTACTAAAGTTTACGAGCGTTTCTAATAATGAGATGCGACAGCTTGACTAACTTCACGCCGAGCGATACTCGATCCATCACTACAAACTTTATCACGACTTGTCAAGCTTTGTTTTTTTTTAATTTATGATGGGTTTGCTCTTGACTCTAGTCTAAGTCGGACGTGACAGAGACAAAGTCGACGATGGAGTGAGCTTACCCAGAAGAAGCCTTCACTCTCAGTTTGAAGAGATTAGGGTTGTATGCGCTCGGAAACACAGACGAAGGCAGTGAGTTCCACTATTATGCTGTGCGCATTATAAAAGTCATTTGGAAGCGCTTAGTGCGAGTCGGTGGAATAGCAACTGGGTACAGATGGTAACTGTCAGTGCGTCTAGATGTCCGATGGATGAAACTAAAGTTAGTCTTATTTAAAAGTTACTGCTGTGGACAACAGAACTAGTTTACTGAAGATGGTGAGAAGTTCAAAGTTCAAGTCTCCATTCGCCCCACATAGGAATCGCTCCCGTGGCTATGTTCAGGTTTCAGAGAGACGACGCGCCGCCACGGTGTGCGCTGTGACTAATGAATGCCAAAGCAACTTTCAAAGACAAAGCAACACTAAACCTATTGTTGTCCAATTTAACAGAATCCTGAAAGGTTTGTTCAGCTTGCTCATGCTCCGAAGTATCCTCTTTGAAAACCTTAGCGACATTTTCACATTCCCTAAATTTTAAAATAGTTTGTTCAAGCTATCTTTAGTAGTGCATGTGTTACATACGTTTGAATAGTTCTGCATCTGGATTTATTATCAAATGAAGATTAGAAGAGCTTATCCCTCCTGAGGCTATAGGCAAACTGCCCGCTACAACATATCCAAAACTTGTATTTATCAGGTAAGGTCCTGATGGAGTTACTGACAGGAACTCATGACCCAATAGCAAAGACAGTTCACCAGTTTTATTGAAGTTTTTGTCAGCCAGTTCCACATAAGAAGGAAAAGTAAATTGTGAAATATCTAATGACTGCTGCGGTAATGGACATGTAAAACTTTTTACAACACAGCATGAGACTGCTACACTATTGTTATTTGTGGTTAAGTAAACAGTGAAATAGCCCTGCGAGATACATTTTGTTCACCTCCTTGACACACACGTAATATAATCTGATCAGTCTTACTTAATTTCCATTTAATGTTTTCAGCCAAGCTTTCAGTGACAAACGATACTTGACTCCCCGAGTCGAGTAGAGCAGCAGTGACCATTATGCCAACCTTTTTTAACAAGCGCACCATAGCAGTTGACAACAAGACATCTGTGTAAGCTGTAGCGCTCGATAAAGCCACCTGGTTAACTCCAGCATTATTGTTAGGATTGTCCAGCAATGCTGTATTGCTGGATGTATTACGTTGAGGTGCATTATTGTGCAAAAGCGTATTATGCCGTGGCCGTGGCCCACAAGTCACACACTTTATTTTTAGTAAGCACTTTCTATTGTGGTTTTTAAGGCATATTTTACACAGCTTGTGTTCATTGACAAAGCACAATCTTTCCTTCTCAGAAGCTAATTTAAATTTTGAACACTCATAAAGCTTATGTGTCTGCTGACAATACTTACATAATGCTGACTTGGATGCGCTTACACCGCTTATTACCTTACTTGTCTTCTGGGATTGGGACGACTCATTATCAGTGGTATTTTCTATAGCTATAGCCCTTCGTTCTAGAAAATCCAGAAACTCGGGCAACTTAGGTATTTCCTTGAAAGCCGTTACTGACGGAACCCTCTGTTTGTGTAGTTATCTACCATTTTGGACACTATATTAACCAGTAAGGTGTCCCAGTGCTCCACCGGCTCCTCCACATTTTTTAGTGCAGCAATGTTTAAATGAACTACAGAAACAAGAGACCTGAGACCTTGAACAGTGGATTTTGTGTCTACAGGCAACTCTAAAATGTTATTAACATGATGATTAACAATAAGTAATTTATTGTTATATCTGTTGTTTAGCAGCTCTAATGCAACATTGTAATTTTCATCATTCAAAATAATTTTTTTTTATTAGATCTAGAGCCTCCCCAGTCAAGAATGATCGCAAATAATGCAGCGTTTCACATAAACTTAGCCGACTATCTGCATCAACAATTGATTTAAACATATTAATGAATGCTGGATAACCCACTACATTTTTGCCATTAAATGAAGTTAAATTTACAACAGGTAAGTTTTTGAATGTACCTTTAGGAGCTTTATCATCTTTGCTAATAGATTTTGCAGCAATCGCTGTGTTAATAATAGAAACTGCAGTGAAATATTTCTCTTCTACTTCACTATAGTCTTCCTTATCGTTAGGACATACTCGTAGATACAATATATTTATTTAAAGCTTCGTACTCCTTAAATGATTCTGATAATCTCTTACATCTTTCTTTGAGCAACTCTTCTTGCAAGCCAGAGAGACCATTTTGTGAAAATTTGAACAATCGAGTAAATAGTACCTTTGACGTAGCCCCTTTGGGCTAGAAGCTCTTGTAAATCGGCCATTGTACAATACCGATCGTTTGTAATAATGAATTAACAAATACTTTGCGTCTTCAACGTATCACTAGACAATAGTAACTTTATCTTCTTTGTTCAAATCTTAGAATAATAACTAGAACAGTTTAAATCACACACACACCGGGCACACCCAACAAAGGAAACAGCAATACAACATGGCGTTGTTAGTTAGTTATTGATGAATTGACGAAATCGCCGCAGACGCGGATGTCACGACAGGCAGCAGCGCCGAGCGACGAGCAGGCGCGACGAACAGCAGGCAACCTGACGACATGCAACGTTGACGAATCACGAAGCACCGCAACATTAATTTCATTTCATTTATTCAATAGCAATTAATATTGTGTCTGAATAATTGTACAAAGATCCCTACTCAAATAATTAAATAATAACAAGTTAATCACAATCTCATTATGTAGAACAATGTCAACAAAGAAAAAATTAAATACATGTCACTAATACCTACCTAATAATTCTATTAAATTTCCAATATTTACAATAAAAAATTTAAAATTAATTTACAAGGTCCACAATCAATCTGCCTAGCCTTTTCCAAACTATGTTGGGGTCGGCTTCCAGTCTAACCGGATGCAGCTGAAATTTACAATGTCTATATCTAATATGATGATATCTAATTTATAGATATAATTTTTTTATGGATGTTGTTTCCGAGCTTGATGCTTGAAGGCCCCGCGAGCCAGATGAAGCCCTGATACTGACTGAATGTTTCCCGCAATCCTCCAGGCCCTCCGCCAAGACTGCAGGAAATTGTCCTCCACGCGGACTACTTTTCACTTGTACCAGGAAATAAAATTCTTCGGTATCGGAACTAAATTTAAAGTTCGTGACAAGAACATAAATATTAGGTTGGGAAAAAAGTCTTTTCGCATTATAGTATGTATGAACTTGTAATAAAATCTCTTTGGCTATACTATTTGTATCTGGCTGGTTTTGGTATCATTGAAAGTTTAAATTTGAAAGAACATAATTCCAAATTCAAATTAGGTAAATGTGTGATCTTCATTTGTTTTTCGTAACGTCAAGATGAGTGAATCTAATGAAGAAATTCGATACATTTTAAAATTTTACTACAAAAAAGGTAAAAATGCAACGCAAGCCGCGAAAAAAATTCTCGATGTTTATGGACCTAGTGTAGTGTCTGTGAGACTAGCACAAATTTGGATTAAGCGTTTTCAACCCGGAAATTTTGATGTCAAAGATGCACGTCGCTCTGGTCGCCCTTTTACGGATAAAATGGATGCCATTTTTGAAAAAGTGGATTAAGATTGGCATATCAGTAGTTACGACGTAGCTGAAGAACTAGAAATTGACCACAAAACTGTTTTGGCGCATTTGAAAAAACTGGGTACACAAAAAAGCTCAACATTTGGGTACCTCACGAGCTCACTGAAAGAAACCTAATGAACCGTGTACTCATTTGTGATTCTTTATTACGACGTAATGAAACCGAACCATTTTTGAAGAAGCTGATAACTGGTGATGAAAAGTGGATCACGAATGACAAGAACGTGCGAAAAAGGTCGTGGTCAAAGGCCGGTCAGGCTTCACAGACTGTGGCGAAACCCGGGTTAACTCGCAACAAGGTGATGCTGTGTGTGTGGTGGGATTGAAAGGGCAATATTCATTATGAGCTGTTACCACCAGGCAGGACCATCGATTCTGAACTCTACTGCGAACAACTGATGAGATTAAAGCAAGAAGTTGAGAGAAAGCGGCCGGAATTAATCAACAGAAGGGGTGTGGTTTTTCATCATGGTAACGCTAGACCTCACACATCTTTAGCCACTCAGTAAAAATTAAGAGAGATTGGCTGGGAGGTGTTAATGCATCCGCCGTATAGTCCTGACCTTGCACCTTCAGATTTCCACCTGTTTCGGTCTCTTCAGAATTCTTTAGCTGCCTAAAGAATTCTAAACTATATTTAAAAAAACTATATTAAAAAACTATATTAAAATAAACTATATTAAAAAATGTTTTGAATTTTCTTAAAAAATGCGAAGAAACTTTTTCCCCAACCTATTAAAATTATTGTGTGAAATACTTTACAAAATCACTTTAATCGATATGATCTAAATATAAAATTAGCACACATTTTTCTCGTATGGTCAACGCCATTTCTTAAGGGGGAAGCGTCAGGGTAGCCCGCGAAATTAAAATTTTCTTAGGTTTTTTGCAATTTGCAAGTCAGTATTAAGGTGTATGTTATATAAAGTATGATTTGCGGCCGTAACAAATATGTATTTACAGAATTATAATCATTAGAATCAGTAATACTTAGACTCAGTAGTTACGGTTGGCAACGGTTGGTTGGTACAGTACGTTTTAGAATCAGTAATACAACTCCTTAAGTTAGTACATCCTGAAATGTCAAGATTTCATGAAATTGATTAGGATTAATTTCATTAGGATTACCTGGTCTTGAAAGAGTTGTATTGATCACTTTAATGATTATAATTATGTAAATACATACTTGTTACAGCCGCGAATTACATTTTGATCAACATACAACCTAATACTGACTTGTAAATTGCAAAAAACGTAACAAAATTTTTAATTTCGCGGGCTACCTTGACGCTTTCGCCTTAATGCCAACAGGAAACCCCCTCACACTATGTTGCCAGTAAAAAACACCTTTAAATGTAGCCACATAATAAAACTAAACAATCTTTGTTTGGATACGAACAGTGAGGAGGTTCCTGTCTCTGCAGCCCTAACCACCGGTAGCTTGGAGCTTGCTCCCGCTACTGGCGGATCACTATTTTAAATGTTTTTTTTTATGTTATAAAATATTTAAAAATGTATTTAATAAGTTTTGAAAATAAATAATGGACATAATAATAATAATAAATATTTTATTTTGACAGAAAATTACAGATAAACTGTAACACAAGACAAGGAGTAATGTGTTTTGCAAGTGATATGATATGATATGATATATTATATGATAGTATTATTTTATCCTAGTTTGGAGTTTGTGTAGTAGTGTATGGGGTTGGATGAAAGCTCTGGGTAGGTAGTGGCTCTGGGTAGGTAGTGGCTCTGGGTAGGTAGTGGCTCTGGGTAGGTAGTGGCTCTGGGTAGGTAGTGGCTCTGGGTAGGTAGTGGCTCTGGGTAGGTAGTGGCTCTGGGTAGGTAGTGGCTCTGGGTAGGTAGTGGCTCTGGGTAGGTAGTGGCTCTGGGTAGGTAGTGGCTCTGGGTAGGTAGTGGCTCTGGGTAGGTAGTGGCTCTGGGTAGGTAGTGGCTCTGGGTAGGTAGTGGCTCTGGGTAGGTAGTGGCTCTGGGTAGGTAGTGGCTCTGGGTAGGTAGTGGCTCTGGGTAGGTAGTGGCTCTGGGTAAGTAGTGGCTCTGGGTAGGTAGTGGCTCTGGGTAGGTAGTGGCTCTGCGTAGGTAGTGGCTCTGGGTAGGTAGTGGCTCTGGGTAGGTAGTGGCTCTGGGTAGGTAGTGGCTCTGGGTAGGTAGTGGCTCTGGGTAGGTGGTTTTTGTTTTGTAGGTATAATGCTGTTACGAAATTTAAAATTATAGGGCTTTCTGCTGTTGCTATGGAAAAACAACACTGTATTTATTATATTTCAGCTAAGTTAGGTATCAATTATACCTAACTTAGCTGAAATATAATAAACACAGTGTTGTTTATTAAGTTGGGTGCTAATGTGAGTGTTTTCAGACAGATACTTAAGTTTTGGTGCTGCGGCTCTTATTTCAGCAAAAGCAAACAAAATAAACTGGATAACGTCGCCACTCCATTCCGAACAGAAAAAAGGATCCATTATCGGGATGCCGCCACATCTCATGTGATCATCCGTTTACAGAACCTCATTCCTTTCTAAATAAATAGCGTGGTAGGTATCATAGTTAGTAGCGCGCTCGCCTACAGCTTGCTATAATTTGTTATGTATGCCATATTATCGGCGTCGCCGGCGCGGGTGACGAGGGTCCACTCAACACGCGGGTCGGCCTGCCCCCCCCCCCCCCCCCCCCCCGACCCGCCCCGAAATAAACAAATATAAGCGATCAAGAGACGAGGAAAAAGTGAGGTATTTTACATAGGTCACACTGACGATAGACTGGTGATCGATGACGCGTCTAATCGAGTTGTAGCGAATTTTATAGTGCAGGTGTTGTTTGATAACGGCTAGGGCTGCACAGGTGTTGTTTGGTAAAAGCTCGGGCTGCACAGGTGTTGTTTGATAACGGCTAGGGCTGCACAGGTGTTGTTTGGTAAAGGCTCGGGCTGCACAGGTGTTGTTTGATAACGGCTAGGGCTGCACAGGTGTTGTTTGGTAAAAGCTCGGGCTGCACAGGTGTTGTTTGGTAACGGCTAGGGCTGCACAGGTGTTGTTTGATAACGGCTAGGGCTGCACAGGTGTTGTTTGATAACGGCTAGGGCTGCAAGATGTTGTTTGATAACGGCTAGGGCTGCACAGGTGTTGTTTGATAACGGCTAGGGCTGCAAGATGTTGTTTGATAACGGCTAGGGCTGCACAGGTGTTGTTTGGTAAAGGCTCGGGCTGCACAGGTGTTGTTTTGATAACGGCTAGGGCTGCACAGGTGTTGTTTGGTAGGAGGATCCTAAAGTATTTTGTAATGATCATGTCGGCCGTTCGTTACTTCAGTCGACATATTGATGATCTTGTTTTGTCTTTAGACTGCAAGCTCTGTGTACAAAACTAATGAAGAACAAAACGCTCATGTCGCAATCGCTATGATACACTTTAAAGTTGCTGTAGACAAACCAAAATCATTACTTAAAAAACCCACGGCTGACCATATCCACTGCCGCTTCCTATCAAATCTTAATCACAATGTTGGACTGTTTTTGGTTCTTCAGAACCATAATAATTTCTATTTTAAGCAAAAACTTGTTAGATGCTTATTTTCATTTATTATTTATTTTTATAAGAAGTTAAATATTAGTTATTGTATTATTATTTAACTATTTTTGTGATTTTTAATTTATCTTTTCGGTGTTGGAAGGTTTAAATAAAAAAGTCGTGCTGAATGGTAACAAAAATGTTAATTCGTTTTATTTACTTATTTATAAAATTAACAAACTTAAGAGAATTGTGACGTTACATTCCTACTAGATAAAAGAAGTTTTTTTGTAACCGTTCATATGATTTTTTGTTGTATACCCACTTAGTCAATTTATAATAACATAACAAAGAAAGGATATTCTAATAACACATATATTGTCAATACCTATTTATTTTTCTATGATCTACCTTTCTAACTTTACGAAATGAGTGACCAAGCGAACAAGATAAAGAATATTATAATTCTGTCCCATTACTTCCAATCAAGTAAAAACTTACAAAAAGTCAAGTACTGCGTGAGATTCGAACTCACGGCTCACTGATTTACGCATCTATCTGCACGCGCTTAACCGCTAGGTCATCTTTACACATGTTATTACTTTGAAATTATGAACTACAATCAGTTGTTGACGACAATAATTATGCATGTTTATGTTCTTGGAAATAGAAGGTCTTAAGTCAAACTAAACGCCAAGCTATTGCTTTGTGAGTTTGCTTATCGACTTTTGGTCGCGACTGTACGTGAGTGTTGACGCGCGCCACATAACATAATGACAGCGACAAGAACAGTGCGCGCGCCCTCGACTGACGCTAATGTACGTGAGTGTTGACGCGCGCCACATAACAATAACAGCGACAAGAACAGTGCACGCGCCCTCGACTGACGCTAATGTACGTGAGTGTTGACGCGCGCCACATAACATAATGACAGCGACAAGAACAGTGCGCGCGCCCTCGACTGACGCTAATGTACGTGAGTGTTGACGCGCGCCACATAACAATAACAGCGACAAGAACAGTGCACGCGCGCTCGACTGACGCTAATGTACGTGAGTGTTGACGCGCGCCGCATAACATAATGACAGCGACAAGAACAGTGCACGCGCCCTCAAATGACGCTAATGTACGTGAGTGTTGACGCGCGCTACATAACATAATGACAGCGAAAAGAATAGTGCGTGCGCCCTCAACTGACGCTAATGTACGTGAGTGTTGACGCGCGCCACATAACATAATGACAGCGACAAGAACAGTGCGCGCGCCCTCGACTGACGCTAATGTACGTGAGTGTTGACGCGCGCCACATAACATAATGACAGCGACAAGAACAGTGCGCGCGCCCTCGACTGACGCTAATGTACGTGAGTGTTGACGCGCGCCACATAACAATAACAGCGACAAGAACAGTGCACGCGCGCTCGACTGACGCTAATGTACGTGAGTGTTGACGCGCGCCGCATAACATAATGACAGCGACAAGAACAGTGCACGCGCCCTCAAATGACGCTAATGTACGTGAGTGTTGACGCGCGCCACATAACATAATGACAGCGAAAAGAATAGTGCGTGCGCCCTCAACTGACGCTAATGTACGTGAGTGTTGACGCGCGCCACATAACATAATGACAGCGACAAGAACAGTGCGCGCGCCCTCGACTGACGCTAATGTACGTGAGTGTTGACGCGCGCCACATAACATAATGACAGCGACAAGAACAGTGCGCGCGCCCTCGACTGACGCTAATGTACGTGAGTGTTGACGCGCGCCACATAACATAATGACAGCGACAAGAACAGTGCGCGCGCCCTCGACTTACGCTAATGTACGTGAGTGTTGACGCGCGCCACATAACATAATGACAGCGACAAGAACAGTGCGCGCGCCCTCGACTGACGCTAATGTCCGTGAGTGTTGACGCGCGCCACATAACATAATGACAGCGACAAGAACAGTGCGCGCGCCCTCGACTGACGCTAATGTACGTGAGTGTTGACGCGCGCCACATAACATAATGACAGCGACAAGAACAGTGCGCGCGCCCTCGACTTACGCTAATGTACGTGAGTGTTGACGCGCGCCACATAACATAATGACAGCGACAAGAACAGTGCGCGCGCCCTCGACTGACGCTAATGTCCGTGAGTGTTGACGCGCGCCACATAACATAATGACAGCGACAAGAACAGTGCGCGCGCCCTCGACTGACGCTAATGTACGTGAGTGTTGACGCGCGCCACATAACATAATGACAGCGACAAGAACAGTGCGCGCGCCCTCGACTGACGCTAATGTACGTTAGTGTTGACGCGCGCCACATAACATAATGACAGCGATGACAGCGACAAGAACAGTGCGCGCGCCCTCGACTGACGCTAATGTACGTGAGTGTTGACGCGCGCCACATAACATAATGACAGCGACAAGAACAGTGCGCGCGCCCTCGACTGACGCTAATGTACGTGAGTGTTGACGCGCGCCACATAACATAATGACAGCGACAAGAACAGTGCGCGCGCCCTCAAATGACGCTAATGTACGTGAGTGTTGACGCGCGCCACATAACATAATGACAGCGACAAGAACAGTGCGCGCGCCCTCAAATGACGCTAATGTACGTGAGTGTTGACGCGCGCCACATAACATAATGACAGCGACAAGAACAGTGCGCGCGCCCTCAAATGACGCTAATGTACGTGAGTGTTGACGTGCGCCACATAACATAATGACAGCGAAAAGAACAGTGCGCGCGCCCTCGCCTGACGCTAATGTACGTGAGTGTTGACGCGCGCCACATAACATAATGACAGCGACAAGAACAGTGCGCGCGCCCTTGACTGACGCTAATGTACGTGAGTGTTGACGCGCGCCACATAACATAATGACAGCGACAAAAACAGTGCGCGCGCCCTCGACTGACGCTAATGTACGTGAGTGTTGACGCGCGCCACATAACATAATGACAGCGAAAAGAACAGTGCGCGCGCCCTCGACTGACGCTAATGTACGTGAGTGTTGACGCGCGCCACATAACATAATGACAGCGACAAGAACAGTGCGCGCGCCCTCGACTGACGCTAATGTACGTGAGTGTTGACGCGCGCCACATAACATAATGACAGCGACAAGAACAGTGCGCGCGCCCTCGACTGACGCTAATGTACGTGAGTATTGACGCGCGCCACATAACATAATGACAGCGACAAGAACAGTGCGCGCGCCCTCGACTGACGCTAAATACCTATATGGTCGGTCCGAGCCCTTCGTGCTACGAACAGACCATAAACCCCTGCTAGCTATATTCGGGCCCCACAAAGGCATTCCCGAAGTGTCCGCCAACCGCCTGCAGAGGTATGCTATATTCCTAGCTGCATATAACTATACCATTGAATACATCAGCAGCAAGCATAACAGCGCGGACTATTTATCTCGGGCGTGCGGGGCCAGCGGGGTCGAGAACGGGACAAAGGCGGCGGACGAACTCGCAGACTGCGAGGATCGCGCGACCTATGTCAACTTTGTAGTGGAAGGAGACCTACCGGTGGGCGGTGACACTGACGGACATGCGTCGCGAGTGGAGCATACGGTGGAGGTCTGCCCGGCTTGGGCAGAGCACCGCCGCGTCCTCGCGGAGGTGATCGTTGGCGGCGATCTCTCGCGTCTGGCTCTGGTACAGGCCATGATACGGAGCGAGAGTGCATGGGAAGCCGTCACCTCCTTCTGCGAAGCAGTAATGCTCGCGAAGGAGGAGGCTGAACGCGTGAGGGAGAGGCAATCTTTGCGCCCTCACGCCCCTAGTCGCCGCAGGAGACGCCCTGGGCGTCGGGAATCGATAGCCGATTCCCGGCCACCGTAGGCGCGGGCTTGCGGATGACGAGCAATGGGTAGCTCGCCGTCCGGTAAGGACCAGGCCCGGGTCGACGGCGCATTGTGTTCCACGCGCGCCTCAAAGAGATGTCAGCACTAGCTGAAGGGGTCCGCTAAGGCCGATGCCCGCCAGGGTTGCGGGTTGTTCGAAAGAGTTACCGTGGCCCTGGCACAGGCAACTGAAGGAACACGGGTGGGTTTTAGTCAGTAGAAGTCTGACACGCCCTCCCGCTCCACCCAGAGCGGGAGAAGTTATTTGATGATTTCCCACCCAAAAAAAACTTTTTCCGTTCCGTTCCGTTCTTTAACGGATCAAAAAACCGGCCCTTTAATGCGGTAAGGATTTTGACATGAGCTCCTGTCTAATATTTATAAAATACATTTTCGTGTTGTCAGGTGAAATAATAAACAAATTTATTATTACTTCCATCCGTTTACATTATGGTTACGTATACGGCGTTTTAAACCTTATAAGGTCACAGAAGTGTCTCAAGATATTGTAATGGACTTAATTAGCAAGCTGCGTTGATGTTAGTTTGACATCGTCGTGCGTGTGCTACCAATCAAAGACTTATATATTACTGCGTAAGGACAGGGCTTACCGCATGACGAAATGGCACCAGCGCGCTGGCCCTAAAATGTCAGATTAGGGCCAACGCAACTCTGTCAACTGCGGTCCGCGTGCGGAAGCTTTGTAATAGCCTAGTTGCGTAGTAAAAGGATGCATAAATTACTATACAAAGGTAAAAAAAGGAACATGCGATATCGTATCATCGGTACGTAACCTTACATTACTTTTGTTGCAATTAAACTATTAAATAACACATTTCTAAAGCGATAATTTTACTACCGAAATCCACAATGGTGGCAATGTCGCGCGCTGCCTTCAGCGCGCCCGAAGTTAACGAAGTAACCTTGTACGGACGTCACTTTTTATTTGTATTTTATTTTAGTCCTAAAAACATAGTGTAAGTAATTTTGAATTTTGGTACATACCTAATATGTAATATATTCAATTTATGGGTGAAACCAAAATGGGAAAACACTGGGAAAGGAACCGAAAGACAAAAATTTTAAAAATTGTTTTATTTACAGGACAGTAGTTTTGGCATATTGTGTGTATCAAACTATTTCGTCTATCGTAATAGATTATCATAATAATTATATTTATTTTATTTATATTTATTTAATTTTAAAGAAAGCTTACAGACTAATAACAGTTATAAATATCATGCATAAGTAGGGACATTTGCTAATTACAAGCTTCCACATATATAAAACTAAGTAGTTACAAGTTACTTGCGTTGACCAATCAGCGATTTGAATAATTTAAAGTACATACCAGGTGTACAAAAAGAAAAGATAACAACGAGAAAGTAAAGTACAATAATAATAGTGACCATGTCACTTTAAAAAAAAGAAAAACTTATATTATGTAAGTAAAGTTAAGTCGTCTTATGTCAAGTCATGCAATACCAAAATTAGAACTAAAAGCTATCTGTGGTTGTCACCAAAATAGTCCTTATTTAAAATCTTTCTGATTTTGTGTGCGCTGGTGCAAAACAAATCGATTTCCAGGTGTGATGGCAAACTGTTGAAGGCAATGGCACTACGTATGCAGTAGGCGTTGCGCCTATACTTAGTCGATGCGAATGGTACTTGCAGTAGTGGCCGCTTTCTTAAGTTGTTAAGGTTAGTGCGAAGAAGAATTTTGCTGAGTAGTTCGGGAGAATCAACCGAGCCGTTTGCAATGTTCATTAAAAAACAAATATCACTGATATTACGTCTTACTTCTAACGGTAAGAAATGATATCGCTTACAGCGGTGTTCATAGTCGACTGAGAATTGCTTAGCCTTGAAGTCCAAGTATCGCAAAAATTTCCTCTGAACCGACTCAATACGCGATTTGTAGATCTCATATTGAGGGTTCCATATTTGGGAAGCGTACTCAAGGTGGCTACGTACTAGAGAACAATACAGAACTTTTAATGGTTTAAGGGAACGAAAGTTAGAACAAGCTCTGATAATGAAGCCCAAGGCTTTAAACGCCTTGTTGACAACTGTTTCTATGTGATCATCAAAAAGTAGCTTGCTGTCGTGTACCACACCAAGATCTCTGATACTGGTTTCCTTACTTATAAAAGTACCATCTAGTTTATACCCGGGGCCGATAATAGATTTCTGGCGAGTAAATATTACGTGAAAACATTTGGATACATTTAGTTGCAATTTGTTTATTTTACAATATTGCACAAATCTGTCAAGATCTGACTGAAGTAGCTCAGTATCAGATAATGTGTGTATGGTTTTTAGGACCTTCATGTCGTCTGCGTATAGTAGAATGTGTGAGTTTTTAAAGCAGTTTTTGATGTCTAAAATAAATATTGTAAACAATAACGGTCCTAATATTGAGCCTTGGGGCACTCCAGATGGGACAGATTTCCAACCAGACGTGTATCCACACAGTACCACAGCCTGCGATCGATTATCTATATATGACGAGAACCACCGGAAAAGATCACCATGAATTCCTGCGGAATGTAGCTTCTGAAGAGGCACCCGATGATCTATACGGTCAAAACATTTGCTGTAGTCCGTGTATATCGCGTCAACCTGGCATCGTTTTTCCATCCCAGAGGTTATAAATTCATTGGATAGTATCAGGTTGGAGGCAGTTGACCGTTTTCTGAGGAAACCATGTTGTTCGTCGCCAAAATGGCGTTGCAAAGCTGAATAAACTTCCGTGTGTACTACTCGTTCAAGAACTTTAGAAAAAAGACATAATTTAGATATGGGGCGGTAGTTTTCAATTTTAGATTTATCACCCTTTTTGAAAATTGGTGTAATAAATGCCGATTTCCACATCTTCGGAACGATACCCTCTCTCAAGGACCGCTCAAACAGCAAACAGACTGGAGCCAGCAAACTCTTTGCACAATTAATTATGAAGACTGGAGGTATCAAATCTGGCCCACCAGATTTAGATGGGTCCAAACCTTTAAGTAGGTTGAAGACCGTCTCCGGACACACGCTAACCGTACTTAGGTTTACCGAATTAACAGAGTGAATGTCAATATTAACATCTAGATCTCCAGATTCTGAGTCTGGTTCTTGAAAAGTAGACTGAAAGAAAGATGAAAAAAGCTCAGTGATACCTTCGCCTGTGTCCGCAGACGAGTCCATGTAGTATAATACGTTAGGTAATGTATTATACCACTTCTCTTACTTTTAATATACGACCAAAAACACTTAGGATTTTTGGCGATTGAGGATTCTATTTTTTCCATATACGAATCAAAACAAACCGCCTCTAATTCCTTAGCTCGATTTCGCAAGAGAGAGAAAGAGTGGTAATCGGATAAGTTGCCGTAAGTTTTGTATTTGCTATGGTATTTGTGTTTTTCTTTTATTATTTTTATTAAAGCACAAGTGTACCAGGGAGGGTGTGTTGATTTTTTAAGTGGTTTTACGGGAATGTACAAGTCTCTGAGCTCGTATAGCTTGGTATAGAAAAGGCCGAGGGCTTGGTCCAGGGACCCAGCAGACAACAACATATTCCAGTCAATAAGATCTAGTGCAGATGTAATTGCAGGGTAATCGCCTCGATGAAATATGTACTTTGTTCTAGGTTTTTCATTGAGTTTATGAACTTCAACGAAATCGGCGTTAATAATCAACGGTTTGTGGTGAACATCAACAGGCACCGCCAGAGGGTCATCACAATTATTCACTTTTATTGCGCCATTTGAGAAAACAAGATCTAATAATCTACCGTTGACGTTACGCTCACTATTGAACTGGGACAAGTTACACGCATTTATTGTGTCAAAGAAATCCAAAATACATCGAATGGACACATTCTCAGGACATAGTCCAGCACTATCGACAGACTGTTGCCATTCCACATCGCCACCGAAGTTAAAATCCCCTGTTATTATAAATGAATCTAAAGGGTGGGTGGATACTAAGTTGTTAAGTTTGTGGTGAAAGTTTTGTAATTGAGTTAAGTACGAGTTACCTATATTTTCTTTGCACAAATACAGGCCGCAAATATTAATGTTGTAACTTACCGCTGGTCTAGATCGCTTCAGAACGATGGACACCCATATATCCTCGGCGGAGGTACGCCAGTCACATCTTTCCACAACGGTCAGATCACTCCTCACCGCGATCAACACTCCGCCTCCCCGTGTCTGTGCTGTTCGACAGTAGTCCCGGTCCCGCCTCCAGACAAGATACCGTCCATCAAACAACTCACTGTTACTAATACTATCCACTAACCATGTTTCCGTAAATATAATAACATCATAGGAATTCAAGCACACGTTACGATATAAACTGTTTGTTTTTGAGCGCAGACCTCGTACGTTCTGGTAATATATATTAATCATTTTTAAGCTTAACAGCAACAATATTAACAATATTTGATAGTGAATTTAGTAAATCGTTTATCAGAATCGAATACGCAAAATGCGAACAATAATAAACTATGATGAAGGTAGAAGACAAAATCTGGTAGGAATCTTCAAGGCACAGTGATGCACAGTAAGTTAAAACACGGTACCTTGAAATATTCGCAAATAATGGAACAATAGAAACGACACGGGCCCGGTAAGTCACAACTGAGAAGGTTAAGTAATTAGAATTGCACTGTAACGTAATGACAATAAGGACTAAAATGGCACGTCGACGACAAACAACGTGATAATGATATTTAGAAATAAACTTACATAGCACTGTTGAGCGACACAGTAATTGGTGGAATACGCTGGTAGCACTCACCGGCACACGATTCTCAAACTTATTTTTAATGTTTGATCTTGCATGACTAGACTTAGACATTTTGTTTGTATTTATAGGTTTATTAAATCGGTATTGACACAGTTTTATTTTATTTTTATGAGGTCTTTTTCGTACAAATAAGTTGTTCACAATTACAAATAAAGCTGATTGAAATTAATTTCTTTTATTTACGTTTTTTTTTGCAACTTACTTATTTCCGATAAAATGTAATAACAAAAATCATGAACGCACGTTCAAGGTTACGTCGTCGACCTATGCAACTTGGCACTCACGTAGTTCGTATGAGTTATCACAGATGGCGCTACTTTTTGCTTGTATGAAGCAGTCAATACAGCATGCCAAGCTTTTTATCCTTGTTAATAAAAATCAATTTATTTTTTCGAATCCCGGAGTTTCAGTTAGAATCCCGGGGAATGTCCATATTAACATCAACGTTTGCGGCCATTAAACCAAAAGAGCTACTTCGATCACTGATGATTACTCTGAAATCTGAGATACATTTCTTTTGCGCCGGGCCTGGGTTTTTTTTTGTATGGAATTTGGCGGATCTCCTTTACCCATTGTTCTTTCTTGTACCCTCAACCCATACCGTCGCATCGCATCGCTTGCCCGCGCGGTTACTTCGTTTCCGCTTAGCGTTCTTTCTAATTTTTTTTATTTTTTGCTCGTCTCCTAATGATCCTAGCCTGATGTTAAATAGCCTATAGCCTTCCTCAAAAATTGGGCTATCAAATACAAAATAATTTTTCAAATCAGACAGTTACCTAGTTCCAGAGATTAGCGCGTTCAAACATACAAACTGTGGCGAGCGCAACGCTCCACATTTGGTTTCTGTTGGCAACACCAACAGAATGGTCACTGACAAGAGGATTTAGATTTTTCCCGCCAGTAGGCTATGTCATCCCTGAATTTCAGTTACATATTTTTCTTTTACTGAATATAAATGTTCTCCCGTGTTGTGAGTAGTGTGTGTAAATAATTATAACATAAGGCAATAAACTTTATGAAGAACGAGTCGGTGTTTTCATATAACAGAACCTCCGACCCGTCAATGGTGACTCCGACTACACACACTAAAACTGTAAAAACTGGTTGCTGAGTACCGGTACCCTGTATCAAGCTACTATATTCATCAACACCCTGCTGGCCCTGGAGGTGCCAGATGCGCAGCCCCCTGCTTAAGTACAACGAGTATTTTCTAGTGGTCGTACTCGCATACTACCTGCGACGCCTGGAGCCGACACACCGGGGTGTACCTACCTATCATAGTTGATGCAACCTGTTACACTGCCAAAACAAAAAAAAACAAAGTCTTCAGTTTTATTATTAGTATGTAGTATAGATGTAGTGATAGTGATCTTTACGAGTGTTGTAAACAATTTAGTTTTGGTAAACCAAAACTAGGTCTAATTAGTCCATCCCGTAGCCTTTTACCAAAACTTGAAAAGAAATACCAACCTACCTTGGCGGTTTCTGGTAGAAAATTCAACACCCAAATTAGAGAGCGTGTCAACAGCTGTGATTGAATGAATAATCATAACAGCTAATCGGATCATTTGACGTGCGTTATATTTTTTGACACGTCGTTGACTTTCACGTTTCTCTATCTAAGTTTTTTCACAAGAAAACGCAGTTTTGACATTATCTACCTACTCAAAAAATAATAATACGAACCTGTACCTATAGTAGATATTTTATTTCGCCGGGCATTTGTCTACAAAAATGCGCAGCTAGCCTTCGTTCTTGAAAGTAGAAAAATTAAATTTCGCGCGCGTTTGGTTTGAAAGAATTATCCACAGACACCGAAATCATATACCTACCCATTTAGGGTTGCTTGAATTGTTGCCGAAAAAAAAAATACATAAAATAATAGTCCACCGGTATCGGGAGTAGGGTTCCAGTTTTATACTTTCAGTCCAGAGAGAGAATCCTCCACAGGAATCCTCTCACAATGTAGAGAAGTATCGCTTTCTGCGTCAAGCTCTTGTTATAATAGTAAAACCGTGTAGACCCGTTCTATTACCTTTAGGCCGGGCACCCATTAACGGCACGCAAGACAATGGATTTTCAGGTGAACAATGTCCAATGTTAAATGTTTATTGCAATATTGTAATACGAAGAGCAGAACTTTTGAAACTCAAATATTTTATTTTACTAGGTATTGGTCAACCTTCGTTTACCTATTCATTAACATATTATCCCCTATTTAGTGTGGATAAAATGTGTTCTCAGGTTTATGTGCTCACTTTTCGCATTTCAGCGACCCACTTTAACAATATTTTTATATTTGTTGTTACATTATTTGATTGCTTTTTGCGTAAAAATATTGAATTTTCTAAAATAATTTGTTGATCGGGTTTTTTTTGTTAAATAGTTTTTAATACTTTTTAGTAGTGCCATAGACTAAATCGATATCGAAACCGCTGTCCGCTATAAAGTAGCTGTCGTAGGCTGAATGTAGATACGACCTTTGTGCTTGAAAAATTAAAACCTTTTCTAGTGCACATTAATCACAGTTTAATCCTCGTTCTTTCTTTCCTTTTTATCTTTGGGAAAATGGCTGATAATAAATTATATGAGATTTTGGGGGTTTCTAGAAGTGCAAGTGAATCTGAAATAAAACGAGTAAGTGTACTTTTGTAAATTTCTACAATGAACAGATCGCACATGTAATGTCATCTATTCGTTGCATGATTTCTGTCCATTGTTCTCTTCGTCGTCATTTTGGTATATAACCCTTATTTTTTGGTTTCAGAGCTATCATAAATTGGCAAAAGAATTCCATCCTGACAAAAATCCTGCTGCAGGGGATAAATTTAAAGAAATTAGCTATGCCTATGAAGTCTTGTCGGACACGAAGAAAAGGCAAATTTATGACAAGTACGGGTTGAAAGGTTTACAAGAGGGTGGTCAGGGTGGAGGATTCCCTCCCGATGATCTGTTTGGACACTTTTTCGGTGATATATTTGGCATGGGAGGCGGCGGCAGCAGGGGTCGAGGACCCGCTCGTGGTGAAGATACCATGCATCCACTTAAAGTTTCTTTAGAAGACATGTACATGGGTAAAACTACTAAGTTACAACTAAGTAAAAATGTAATTTGCGGGCCTTGTAAAGGTATTGGTGGAAAGCCAGGATCTGTTGTGACTTGTAAGGACTGTCATGGGCAGGGTATCAAAGTATCCTATCAGCAGATTGCACCGCATATGACTCGTCAATTCCAATCCCGCTGCCCAACCTGCCATGGTCTAGGTGAAACCATTAATGAAAAAGATAAATGCCCAAAATGCAAAGGTAAGAAAGTATTGAATGAAACAAAAATCTTGGAGGTGCATGTTGAAAAAGGAATGCGTGAAAACCAAAAGATTTTCTTTAGAGGGGAGGGTGATCAGCAGCCGGACACTCAACCTGGAGATGTGATTATTGTGCTGCAACAAAAACCTCATGATATATTCCAGAGAACTGGTGATGATCTTGTGATTAAGCATGAAATTACACTAACTGAGGCACTGTGTGGTTTTGAATTTGTTATAAAGCATTTAGATGGCAGGGATTTACTTGTTAGACACACTCCAGGAGAAGTTATCAAACCTGGAGACCTCAAAGGCGTACAGGGTGAAGGAATGCCTCAATTTAAAAATCCATTTGAGAAAGGTAATCTATATATAAAGTTTGATGTGGTTTTCCCTGAAAACAACTTTGCTACTGAAGAGCAATTGAAACAGATAGAAACTGTATTGCCACCACGCCCAGCTTTTGTGATGCCTACTGGAGAAGATGTGGAGGAAGTTAATCTGATGGAGTACACAGCCAGTGAACGTGGCAGGGGCCGAGAGGAAGCCTATGCCAGTGATGATGAAGAACACATGCACACTGGGCCTGGTGTGCAGTGTGCACACCAGTAGTTCAATTGTCCACATTTCTGGATTTTTACTCAAACCTCACACTATATAATTTTATCATAGGTTATTGTGTAAATTAAACTAAGTAGGTATACACTATACTGTTATACTTAGTTCACAGAATGCTAGAATTATTTGAATATTGCGTGCAATGTTGACTTTGTCTGTTGAATTGACTAATTAGGAGTAACTGTATTCCTATGCCTCTAGTTAAATTTGTTGCAGAATTCAAGGAATTTGTAAGCTTGAGTCACAATGTATATTGTGGGTCCTGTCTAATGTACTCTAAAAAAAGATAGTGCAGTTAATTTGTTGTTAAAATTGGCTGTAGGCTTATGATATTGCAAAACATAGATTTAGAAATTAAAGTTCAGTTTCAAGTAATAACCTGCCTGTGATACCTTATAGGTCTAATCACTATCATTTCTAGGTGGTGTTAAAATTGTATTATTTGTTATTTACAAAATGAGCTAGGTATTTTCAGTTTGAGTTGGAGCTGTCTTTCAACTGCATTAGTTGGCTCAAACTTGGCACTAGAATAGTTTTAATCCACTAATGGGTTATTGGATTCCATAATAATATGTATTATACGAAATGAAAAATAAAATATAGTGATACCTTATGAATATATTTTAATTATAAACTGCAAATCAATTAAATATTTTTGAATAAAATGCTTGAATGAAATGTATAGTTAAATATTTATCTTCAGTTATTGTCCACTAAACATGACAAGGCAGAAAAATGAATTTCTTTTTTCAAATGCTGATAACATAAATATGTAATCAGTAAATAAAACTGAAGTAATTAAATCATGTTTCAAGTTTAGATAGCAAATCACTAGACCACTACTAGAAGACTTTTAGATAGCTTATTTTTTTCAAAATGGATTTGTAGACAATAACAAGTTCTGTATCATGGAAATGTTGCATATAGCAAAATAAAAGTTCAACATTTGTGAAGGTTTTGTAAAGGTTTTTATTTATAAATATATTTTTGTTTTATTTGGTTCATACATACAAAATATCCTTAAGAATTTTTCGTTTTAGTTAATACCTATAATTAAGGCGAAAGCGCCAGGGTAGCCCGCGAATTTCAATTACCTACCGTTTTTTGCAATTTACAAGTCAGTATTAGGTTGTATGTTGATCAAAATGTAATTCGCGGCTGTAACAAGTATGTATTTACATAATTATAATCATTAAAGTGATCAATACAACTCTTTCAAGACCAGGTAATCCTAATGAATGACTATTTTATGAAATCTTGACATTTGAGGATTATACTAACTTAAGGAGTTGTATTACTGATTCTAATGATTATAATTCTGTAAATACATATGTGTTACGGCCGCGAATCATACTTTATTTAACATACAACTTAATACTGACTTGCAAAAAACCGAAGAAAATTTGAATTTCGTGGGCTACCCTGACGCTTCCCCCTTAAGTACCAAAAGCAATATTTGTAGTATTTAATTAAAGCACACCAGCGGACGGCGGGACAGAGTATTTTAAATTTACTAACGTAAATTCGTACGTATCTAATCTAGATGTAGATTCCAAAGCTCAGAGACGGAGCATCAAAGGTGTTTCTCTTTGCGGAATTGAAGAGCGCGCTGTAGGGTTCCGGGGCGAAATGCGATTGTATGCGCCGGAGTCCACAAGCATACGATTACGGGGGAGAGGCAGTGCAAGCGGGGATACACTCCGTATTTCCCCCGTGGCTAATCGCAGGATGCCGCAGCATCCAGGAGTGTGCCAGCGGCCGCTGGCATCACATCACAAAGCATCAGTGTGCGCTGGTCAGCGCCAAATCCACCTCGATGCCGGCCACCGATGTGTGCTGGCCTTTACAGCACTAGAACAAAAACTCCAGTCCACTATGCATTACCTGTAAAAAGTGTGTTTAGTTTTAGCAATACGATACAAGACTTCAGTAGACAAGGTCAAACCAAAACATAATGTAGAGTACCTGCTCTATACAGGGTCAAATTAAATTAGCTAGCGAAACACCGGAAATGTGATGGGTATCAATATCTAAACACGATAAAACACAAAAAACTAGTTTCTCAACTCATAGGTAAAGGTGCCTACTTCAAGTAACTACACTAGCTACTAACAGTGGTCATTTTATCGTATTTAGATATCAATACGTTGCGGAGTTTCGCTAGCTAATTTTATTTATCCTTGTATACAATGCTTTGGTTGCTTAACGTCGAGCCTATCCTATGTTCAGCATGGCTTGAAATAGTGTAAAGGCGGAGACTGACTTGCAACGTGTTTGTAATGTATCGATTTTTGTAACGCGGTGTGTGAGTGAGTGGCAGTGCAGCGAGCCGAACCGCTCGATGCGAGCATAACTATTCTTCTTTGGTGCAAATTGGTCATCCAATATCGTTTTTAGGGTTCCGTATCAAAATGGTAAAAGTAACCTATATGGTGCGACTCAGTCAGTCTGTCTGTCCGTCTGTCACAGCTGGATATCTCATGAACTACTAATGCTATCAACTTGAATTTTGGAATAGTTTTAGGTGACGTTTGCCCAACTATTTTGCAAATAAGAAAGAAATATATTTCTAGGTGAAAGCTAAACCACCTTAAGTCCATTTTTATTTTTTCAGCCTTAAGGAACAATATTTGTCAAAAAAAAAAATCACAATATAATAGCTTAATAAACCTTCATAATCATAATGTTTGCTACAACGATACACGGCCGATTTTAATATCTAATTTCGGGTACCTATAGACATCTTTAATACATTAGGCGCGGCAGACGCACATGCGCGTTTTCATAACTTTCTTCGAGTGCGGCGCGCCGCACCTGTGCGTTCGTTGTGCATCTCTATTGTTTCGAAAACATCGTAAAATAAGAGTCGGTAAGGGTGTAGCATAAAGAAGCGTTTGCATAAAGAATTAAGCAGACAATGTGTTAATGAGCTCTACTGAATAATTTATAAAATGTGACTTAAGGTCCTTTAGCTTTCACCTACAGATATATATATATTGCAACAGGGACTGAAAAGGGGTCTTAAAATTCGAAGTGGGGCTACTAGGGCATATGAAAGAGCGCTGTTTACATATTCTCAAATATTTTTCTTATTTTTAGGCTGCAGTTTCCGACTTTTGATGAAAAACATAAAAAATACCCCCCTATCTCCGAAGTTTCCATATAGATAAATCTGAAATTATTCTTTGTGATAGAACTTTATGTAAAGATTACAGGAAAAATAAAACGATGTCTAAATAGTACATTTTAAATATATGATAGTACGGAACCCTCGATGCGCGAGTCCGACTCGCTCTTGACCGGTTTTTTCTTTCTTCCAATAACAATCACGGGCATTCACGGACGGTATCAGAATCGGAATTTATTTATTTCTCTAGTTTGAATACATGTCACTTAAATATGTTTCATTTTACAAAAAGGTACGTGAATCATTTTGTCCGCAGAGTGGGAGCATTTGAAACCTATCCTGGTTGTTTCCTCGTATTACTCGTGTTTATATAAATCTAGGTGAGGATAACGATGAGGCGATGGGGATTAGCCCCAGCGGCTAGCCGCTTAATACTTAAAGAGTGACGCTACGGTCATAGCCTACGCTGTCGGAAAGGAGCCAGTCGTTTGCAGAGCGGCTTGTCCCTATCTTTTTTATTAAAATATTGAATTTCTTCTACTCTAGTAGCGAAAAGAAAGGGATTGTGTTGCCCGTAGCGCGTGTACGCCGGGCCTTGTTCTTGTAGCCCTTCGATCGACAGATTTGAGACGTTCACTCATGTCGCCGTGGAGATCGTGCGCACGAATGTGCCAAGGGTCTTGCTGTAGTATTTCCCAGAGTAGATCGGTGTCAGTGCGTCTGGGTAACTGTGTGGCACTCTTCAATTCCATTTTATACTGCCTCTCAAGCTTGAGCAGGTTTGTTTTGCTGTACCTCGGTAGCAGTTGAATTACTCCGTAGTCTATCACTGGTAGTAAGCATTCTTGAATGACTATCAGCTTGACGTCTACACTTAGCTTGGAGCGGTAGCCGATGATTGGATATAGCGCTCCTTTGACTCTCTTGGCCTTTGCGATGTTTTCTTTGACATGTTTACTCATCGAGAGCCTTTTGTCCAGCCAGACTCCTAGGTATTTTATTTCTGGTTTGAATGGGTTGCGTTCGCCACGTATTTAAATGTAGTTGCGTAAACCAGTGATTGTGGAGTCTCGGTCTCTTGTGCGAGAACATGATACATTCTGTCTTATCTACGTTGCATTTGAGGCCCCATTTCTTGTAGTAGTCGATTATGTCGATGGCGGCCCACTCTGCTCGGCGCGTAGCGTGGTCCGCTCTTTCAGCTGCGTTAAGTATACATAGGTCGTCAGCGTACTGTGACAGCATCTGGACTGCTATTCTTTCATTTGGTAGGTGGAGGTTGAAGATCGCCGGACCGAGTATCGTTTCCTGGGGCACCCCGTATGGCACATATTGCTCCGTTACCAAGTAGTTCTGAAGCTACCTCTGGTTGTCCTATCGCACTGATAGTTCTCAACCATCTTTACGATGTTGTTGCGTGCTCCAGCGTCGATCAGCTTTCGACACAGACTTTGGCGATTGATTGAATCGAAGGCTTTGCTGAGGTCCGTCGATATCATGGCGACGCTATGGCCCTTTTCCAGCGCGTCCGCGATGTATTTGCCTGTGCGAAAGATTTGGGTGGCGGTGCCTCTGTTTCTCGTGAACCCGTGCTGGTGGCTGGGTATTATTTCACTCAACTCTGTCTCGATGCGATTGAGTATTATTCTCTCAGACCATTTGCCTATGATGTTTAGTAGGCTGATGGGTCTATATGATTTGGGATCACTGTGGTCCTTACCCTCCTTACCCACCTTATGCAGAAAGATGCATATACTGGTTTTCCATCGTTTTGGGAAATAGTCCGTCTCGAGTACGTAGTCCATGATGCGTTTGAATATCGCGATCGTGGTCTCGCCGCCCAGTTTGAGTATGTCAGCTTTGATGCCGTCAGGGCCTGGGGCTTTGCTGTTCTTGAAGCGTCTAAGAGCTGATTTGAGCTCGTGTTTTAAAGTTTGATCGACCGGAGCAAATGGCGTATAAACAGTACTTCGTCACTTGCGTCGATGGTGGCTTCCTTGACTATGGCTGTGTCGACCTTTCTGTCGATGATTTCTAATTCACTGCAGCAGTCGCTGAAATGAGGTAGTTTCATGGTGGGCTTTTTCATTGCACGGCCCACATCCGCTTCCGATTGTCTTCGGTATTTTCAAGTAGCTTGGTCCATTCAGCTTCTTTATATTGGATCATTTCTTTGGCCAATTGATGCTTGCAGGCGTTGTATTGCCTTCGTGCCATTGTCCTGGGTCGATGTATCTGAGTCGCCAGGCACGCTGTTTCTTGGCGTTGCGTTCGGCTATTCTTTCTCTTATGAGTGCTGGGAGTCTAGTCTTTGGGATCCACGATTCTCAGCGGGGTCAACTAGTCTAGTGTTTTGACGATGGCCTTCTCATTTTCCGTGATATACATTTCACAGTCGACGTTTGAGGAGATCTTTAGTTCCGAGTTCATATTGTTTGCGAGTAGCTCTTCGAAAGCTTGTCTGCCTTCTCGACTACTTTTTATTCGTGCGAGATTGCGACTCATCGGTTGTTCGTAGTTGCTATCGATTATTACATCCAGTGTCCACGGGAGGTGGTCTGATGAAATACACTCCCTCTGCTGACACTTGAATTCCAGTAGTGAGTGATCGTGGTTCACGATTGCTATGTCGAGTATGCTATTTCCTAGACTCGTGGGCCAGGATGGTTTGCCGGTGTTAACGATTTTGACGGAGCTGTGTTGGATCGCATCGCGGAGCACGATGCCCAAGCCCGCGTCTCTATTGTGATTAAGTTGTTTCATCACCTATGATGATTGCACTTTCGCCAAATATTAGCGTCTCGAACTCGTCAACGAGGTCTCCCTGTCTCGGTATGGGTATGTAAATACCTTTGATTTTGATACTGTCGTTGTTTGTAAATTGGTATAGATTTTGATGCTGCATCCCTCGATCCTTTTGCTTCCGGTATTATAGTTTTGTGTACGTACCGCTACTGCTAGCTATAATACTGGAAACAATAAACATTTATTCTATTCTATCTTAGCTTAGGCCGCGTTTGATGTATAGTCACGAACCGGGATTGTTGAGCCACTAGCTTATCATCTTATCTTGGTTGTGTTACACGAATGCCACCCGTTTTTCGTTATTGAAATGTCACATGTCAAATTTCACGAACGGCATTCGTGTAACACAACCAAGATGATATGCTAGTAGCTCAACAATCCCGGTTCGTGACTGTACATTACGGTGCCTAGATGTCGCTCTTTTCTTTCGTGAATTTTATCGTAGCCAGGGATGTTGTACCTTTTTATCTCGTTAAGCAATGATATTATAAGTAAAAAGAGATAGGTTATACACGCTCCGAAAGTGGCAGGTCAAAATGTGGCTAATTAGCCACATTTTAGTCGTCTTGACTCTTTTTCGCTTCCGTTAATTACGACATGCCGTCCTACTTCCACGTGTCATCTAATAGTTCGACATTTGTGTCGTTTTTGAACATCGAATGTTGGGTAAGTAACATATCTACGTCTTTTTACTTAGAATATAATTGTCGTTAAGTATGAGGACGTCAACATTATACTTGTTCACCATGTGCTTGACTTCCACGAATTTACTTCGGAGGCCTTGCACATTGATGTGCATTATTCGCACTTGTTTTTTAGTTCCAGTCGCAGTCACGGACGGTAGGCGACCGCAACCCGTGTTTCCCATATACATATACATCGTGAGCATATCGCGACCGATGGAGGAAACTATGGATTTTTTTTACACCTACGCTGTTCTTAGTTCTTTCTTTCTGATTAATTTAGTTGCAGATTCTACGATAGTTCACCGAAATCATTTCTCCACTGCCTGTTCTTCTGGCTTTTAGGAGTTGCGATGGTTGGGAATAGTGTGGTGGGCTTGATACAAGACCTATGTCACGACTTCACGAGGCGTTAGATAGTACTTACACTATTTTCAGCCTTAAGATCGGTAGGTCAATTGCCTACCCTTTTTTCCGTAGCAAAATAATCATACATAGGGTATCCATCACGTCGTGCTCCTCAGCAATTAAAATATTAAAACCAATAGTACATTATCTTCATACACTTCTATGTGTATACAAATAGCATCTACGTTTTCCTCATATTTTAACGTGGGGTTGTTGGAGAGATGCTCTGCAGCGTAATAAAATTGAGCTCTCTGTGTTATTAACCCTTCTAAGCACTTTTTTTAATGTAAAAATTGAGGACATATTGGGTACAAATTTTCATCATTCATCATCATGTCAGCCGAAAGACGTCCACTGCTGGACATAGGCCTACCCCAAGCACCACCACTTCGACCAGTTCTGTGCTTCCCGCATCCAGCATATTCCTCTGGCCTTCACAAGGTCATCGGTCCATCTTGTGGGAGGCCTTTCAACTAACGTCTTCCAGTACGCGGTCGCCACCCCAGAACTTTCCGGGCCCATCGGCCATCTGTGCTGCAAGCAAAGTGCCCTGCCAACTGCCTCTAAAGTTTGGCAATTCTTCGGGCTATGACGGTTACCTTGGTGCTCCTGTGGATCTTCATTTATGATTCGATCACGTAGGGAAACTCCAAGCATAGCCCTCTCCATTGCCCTTTGGGTGATTTTTAGCCTTCTAATAAGGCCCATTGTGAGCGACCACTTTTCAGTGCCGTAGGTGATCACTAGCAACACGTACTGGTCAAAGACTTTCGTCTTGAAACACTGCGGTATGTTAGACGAGAAGATATTGCGTAGCTTCCCGAACGCTGCCCAGCAGAGTCGGATTCGACAAAACCTCTTTCTCGAAGTTGGACCTACCTAACTGGACAGTTTGTCTATGTAAACATACTCGTCCACAACTTCCGAGTGTAGCGTCTCCGATCTTCATGAGTGGGTGTTACATGGGCATTTGACATGAGCTTTGTCTTGTCCATGTTCATTTTAAGACCCACTCTTTCAGAAACTTACTGAGGTCATCGAGCATTGTACTGAGGTCTTCTATAGTCTCTGCCCTGACTACTATATCGTCGGCAAACCGAAGGTCAGTGACGTACTCGCCATTGATGTTGATGCCTAGCCGTTTCCAGTCCAGAACCTTGAAGAGATCCTCCAGTGCCATGGTAAACAGTTACAGAGAGATAACGTCTCCCTGTCTCACAGCCCGCTACGAAGGATAGTTTTGGAGTTGCGACTGACATAGCGGCGTTATCGTAAAGACACTTCAGCACCTCAATGTACTGATAGTCAACAAAAATTTATTGTAAACTTATAAATGAAAAAACAGATGATGCTGGGGAGCACGACGTTATCCATCAGGAAGTAAAGTACCTACCTCACCGCAAGAGCTCGTTTTTTAGGGTCTAAACGAGTTAATTTTAGACCAATTCACAGATTCACGGAGGCCGAAGTGGGGATGTAGCTATAAATCTACCCACCGACATATTTTGATTACAAATGATAAGCGAGTACAGAGAGACACCGGGCCATTCCATGGAAAAAAGAACTGGGGAAATCCCGTGTACCGACTTAGTATCAATAAAATTGACTCAATAAAGGCATCTAGAGAGAAAAGGGTAGTTTTTCATGTGATTTTTAATATCATTTACTGTACCGAACATCAAACGCAACGTAACGGGTTGCAGGCCTTGAAGTGCAGGCAGGTATGCATTTTTTTAGATAACTACTTACTAGTCAGTAATACAACTCCATAAGTTAGTATAATCCTCAAAATGTCAAGATTTCATGAAATAGTCATTCATTAGGATTACCTGGTCTTAAATAGTTGTATTGTGTTGTGTTGTACTTTAATGTTAATACTTCAGTAAATACATACTTGTTACGGTCGCGAATCATATTTTGATCAACATACAGTCAGTAAAGTCTTAAACTAAATATACTTACTTTCTTTAGATATTGCCTCAATTGATTCACAGTACTTTTTGAAATCTTTCTTACTTCTACAAAGTACGTTTAAATTGATTTGACTTATTCCCAATTCACGTAGCTTATCAAGTCTCTGCTTTACCGTCTTCTGAGATGCTGACAAAACTCTAGGTTTACTGGCAATGTCTTCCACATCAAAACCTTCAGTTAGGAGAAAGTCTAGGAAATGTTTTACCTAAAAATACACTGGAATTATATAAATTAGGAGGAACTTAATAATATTATTGTTTCAAAATGTTATCTCAGTTATAATGGCAACCTTTGTTACACGAATGGTTTTCAGTGCGGGTATTTTTAAGCACATATCTTGAATATTGTCAACAGTCACATTTAAACGACTAGCAAGATATGTCTGTTTTGAATTGCTTTCACCCAAGATGGTCTTTGTTTCTTGTGAAATAGTTATATACCTGAAATCAATAATAAAACATGACTAAACAAATCAAATTAAATATACAATAGGGTGTGACTGCTAATTAGTGACCAATACTTAAAAACATGAGTGTACTCATCTAGTACCTACTATTATTGATCGAAGTGAACTAAACCCCATGCGCTCCGATGTACAGACGCCAGCACATCAAGCTACTACAATCTGTCAGATTTCTTGAATAGATTTTCGACTTTATTGCTAAAGCATTAGGTTCAAGGTTGATTGGGAAAATCTGACAGTTTCGGGTAGGTTGACCTGCTGGCGTCTGTACATCGGGGCACATGGGGCCCCGGATCGGTACCACGTGCCTACCTACCTCTTTAACCCGCCACCCTGCGGATCACTTAGTCTCCCGCGCACTTCGATCAATAATAGTACTAGATTCCCGGTAAGCGCTTCAAAAACGGCCCAAAAATAAAAGCACAAATAATTTTGTGGTCTTTTTTCAAATTAGTATGGTCCAATCATAGTCAACTTTAAGACGTCAAAATGCCGCAGTGCGCGGTCAAAAATGGTGTAAATAACCACCATAACACCAAGAAATATCTTTTTTTCGGTAAGTTTATATAATTAAGGGTTTTTCATAAAATGAAAGCAATTAAATAGTAAATATAAATCAATTAGCAAATATTATGATTGTTTGACCAATGTTTGCGACATCGCGCCGACTGTTGTAACAAACATTGACTGTTCTGGAACCGGGAATGCATAGCAGTATTGTTATTTAATAAGTTATTTTTGTTTGTAGATTTCCTAGCGACGCATTTCGCTGTGCAGAATGGGTAGGTATCTATTGTCTCGAAAGAAAGAGGTGAAGAAATATACAAACCCTATAAAAATTCGACAATATGTTCGATTCATATTGGTAGACTGGACATAACTGGAAACACGGAAAGGCGTAGATTACTTAAAATCGCGGTTCCCAAAATGCAGGTAATATAAAACGAAAAAATAATTTGATTTAAATCAAATATTTTTTTATAACTTCTAAATTGCGTACCTTACCTACTTAAGTAGACGCACCCATTTTTAGGGTTCCGTACAGTCTGTCTGTTACAGTCTATCTGACTGTCCGTCTGTCACAGCTGGATAATCTCAAGAATCACTAATGCTATCAACATTGGCGTCTGTTGTGAGCATGGAGCCCAAATATTTTGATTATTCTACTGTGGGAATAGGCGTTTGTCCAATAACGTCCAATGACGGTTTCAGGTGTTGAATTTCCACTAAAGGGATATTTCAAATACTCAGTCTTGCTCCTACTAACCCGTAGGCCGTACTTTCAAGCGCCTGTGTCCACGTATTTAGAGTTCATGCACATGTCTTGCGGTATTAGCAGTCAGAACAATATCGTCTGCGTATAGCTTAGTCCACGGCGGTGGAGAAGATATGTCCTAGGTAAGGTAATCCATCATCTTATTTTTTTTTTCCAACAGTGACTGAAAGAGGGTCTTAAAAATTCGAAGTAGGGCTACTAAGGCATGTGGGGTATCATATGAAAGAGCGCTATTTGCACATTCTCAAACATTTTTTCTTTTTTTTTTAGTCCGCAAAGTTTTCGACTTTTGATGAAAAAAGTAAAAATAAAGCCCTCTCCTATCTCCGAAGTTTGCATAGAGAAAAATCTGAAATTATTCTGTGTGATAGAAGTTTATGTAAAGATTACAGGAAAAATAAAATGAAGTCTCTAAATTTATAGCACAGTTTTCTTTTTATATATGATGGTACGGAACCCTCGGTGCGCGAGTCCGACTCGCTCTTGACCGGTTTTTTATACGTGTTGATTACAATAAGCCAACCCAATAACTATGTACAGACGCCAGCAGGTCAAGCTACCCGAATCTGTCAAATTTTCCCAATCAACCATGAACCTAATGATTTGCCGATAAAGTTGAAAATCTATTAACAGCTTACTTTCGAACGGATGTCGCGTCATCATGCTTCATGCAGAATTGCAGAGGTAAGAAAGCAGTTAAACATTACAATTACAAAATATTTATTTTAATTATTTTCGTATTCGATTCTAATAATGTAGGTAGAAGGAACCACAAAAACTTGTTACATATTGTATATATATATTTAAATAGGTACCAGTCTATCTGTTTTCATACAGTCAGTATGTTTGGCTTATTCATTTAAAATTTGAGTGGAATTTAACCAACAATAATTTATAATTAATACTTTTTGTTTTGTTCTCATACCTATTCAAGATATCTTCAGAACATCTAACCATCCATGGATACAAAATATCAATACCCATATTTTTAACTCTTCGAAGCCTCTCATAGATTGTTTCGTGATGATACTTCAGCACCCATAGGTCCCTCAGTATTCTATCTGGAGACACATCCATATCTGAAATAATTCATATTTTTATGTTTCAAATCAATCTGCCTAGTCTTTTCCCTGTTGCGGTCAGCTTCCAGTCAAACCGAATGCTGCTGAATACCAGTATTTTACATGGAGTGACTGCCTATCTGACCTCCACAACCCAGTAACGGGGTAACACTACCTCTTGGTAAAACTGGTTGCCAGACTTTCGAGTTTCTGACGACCCGTAACAATTGTTAAAGTTTCAAGAATGACGGCTGGTACCAATGGCTTCATTTGCTTTCCGAGGCTCGGAGGAGTCTTGGTATGAAAAGATGGTCACTCATCCACAGACGCAACCCCGGCAAGCGTTGCTTAACCTGATGGATCGACCCGTGTGGCTGTTATTACTTAGCCACAAGCTCCTCAAGATAAAGCAAGTGGTCTCAGTATACTTAAAAATATGGCAGGGGCTTGTGGCTGTTATTAGTTACCGTCCAAGCCCCTGCCAAATTTTTATGTTTAACTATTAAAATGCACAGGGGTACTGGGGAATGGGCTAAAATATGTATTTTTTCCAAGCCAGTCAAATAAGGCATCTTAATCTCTTACCTATTAACACATCTAATGCTTTCTGAATCCAATTAAATGATAAGCTATAAATGAAAGTTCTCTTGGCAAGCTTTTCACTTAGCACTGATGGTGGCACCTGCAAAAAACACATAAATTCACTGAGTCACAAGGAGTTATTCATATATAAGGAAAACTGAAAAAATAGGACAATACCTTCAGGCGGGATGCAATGTAGTATAATCTATTTTGGCAGAATCCTTTACTTTCATCATCTTTTGTAGTTTTATATATATGAATCAAAGCTTTAACTGGTAATTTATAAAAAGGTAAAGCATCTTCAGCTGACTGAAAATTGAGAGCTAAAACTATTTTTGCTTTAGAGGCATTAAAACCTAAAACAAGGTAGAAAATTATTAGGAGTGCTTCTTTTGCTGTCCACAATAACTCACAGAAAAAACAAACGCAGAGAATAATAAAATGTATCTACCAGTTTTCTCTACAGTCTTTGTTCTAGTCTTATATGTAGCTATTGAATTAATAAATATAAAATCACTGCTCGGAGATATTTTAAATATACTCTTAAAAGTTGCTGCAGAAGTAAGTTTGTAAATTTTGTAATACGACAAATAAGTTGGTCTTAATAATAACATAGAAAATACTGATCCTAAAACCATTGTCGAGATAGATAGATGATTGCCTATGTGGAATACTCGAACGAATTAGATCATTTTATATACGTTTACCGGAAAAAAAGATACAACACTAGTGCGTAAATGACTAGTTTTTTAGACTAAATAACATAGCTCCACAGCCACACACCAAGATCGGCAAGCTATTAGTTAGTTTAGTAGTAGGTTTAGTACCTAATGTTTATAGTTATTCTACTTTCTACTCTTTGACACAGTGTCTCAACAAACTCTGTCAAAATTACGGTGTTGCTGGTCTAAAAATAACGAAATATTAGGTTGGGGAAAAGGTCTTTTCGCATTATAGTATGTATGAACTTGTAATAAAATCTCTTTGGCTATACTATTTGTATCTGGCTGGTTTTGGTATCATTGAAAGTTTAAATTTCAAAGAACATAATTCCAAATTCAAATTAGGAAAATGTGTGATTTTCATTTGTTTTTCGTACCGTCAAGATGAGTGAATCTAATGAAGAAATTCGATACATTTTAAAATTTTACTACAAAAAAGGTAAAAATGCAACGCAAGCCGCGAAAAAAATTTGCGATGTTTATGGACCTAGTGTAGTATCTGTGAGAGTAGCACAAATTTGGTTTAAGCGTTTTCAATCCGGAAATTTTGATGTCAAAGATGCACGTCGCTCTGGTCGCCCTATTACGGATAAAATGGATGCCATTTTTGAAAAAGTGGAGCAAGATCGGCATATCAGTAGTTACGACGTAGCTGAAGAACTGGAAATTGACCACAAAACAGTTTTGGCGCATTTGAAAAAAAAAGGGTACACAAAAAAGCTCGACATTTGGGTACCTCACGAGCTCAC
Source organism: Dicycla oo (assembly GCA_948252095.1). NCBI lineage: Eukaryota > Metazoa > Arthropoda > Insecta > Lepidoptera > Noctuidae > Dicycla > Dicycla oo. Next base: position 14,531,364 of record OX411712.1, read on the forward strand.
TGAAAGAAACCTAATGAACCGTGTACTCATTTGTGATTCTTTATTACGACGTAATGAAACCGAACCATTTTTGAAGAAGCTGATAACTGGTGATGAAAAGTGGATCACGTATGACAAGAACGTGCGAAAAAGGTCGTGGTCAAAGGCCGGTCAGGCTTCACAGACTGTGGCGAAATCCGGGTTAACTCGCAACAAGGTGATGCTGTGTGTGTGGTGGGATTGGAAGGGCATTATTCATTATGAGCTGTTACCACCAGGCAGGACCATCGATTCTGAACTCTACTGCGAACAACTGATGAGATTAAAGCAAGAAGTTGAGAGAAAGCGGCCGGAATTAATCAACAGAAGGGGTGTAGTTTTTCATCATGATAACGCTAGACCTCACACATGTTTAGCCACTCAGCAAAAATTAAGAGAGTTTGGCTGGGAGGTGTTAATGCATCCGCCGTATAGTCCTGACCTTGCACCTTCAGATTTCCACCTGTTTCGGTTTCTTCAGAATTCTTTAGGCAGTGTCAGGTTAACATCACGAGAGGACTGCCAAAACCACTTGTCGCGGTATTTTGACCAGAAGTCCCAAAATTTCTATAGCAATGGGATCATGTCCCTACCTACAAGATAGCAAAAAGTTATCGAACAAAATGGTACCTACATACTTTAGTTAAATGTAAATAAACTATATTAAAAAATGTTTTGAATTTTCTTAAAAAATGCGAAGAAACTTTTTCCCCAACCTATTAGAATATTACGGTAGGCAAACCAAAAATACGGTACAAATAAGGTAACCTAAACCTGAATTGTTTGTATTCTAAATACGTATACTATTATATATATTTATCATAACAATAATTCTGTCACTTAAATCAAGTTAAATACCTACTGATTTGTTTCTTTTTTATACATTAACACATTCATTTTTTAATCATCTCATAGGTGGGATGGAAATCAACATAGTTTTTGCCATTTCTCTTAATAACCTGTTGCGTAAACAGGTTCCCAGCAATAGATTTGGTGGACAACTGATTCCTTTTCTTCGTCTTCAAGTCAATAATATGGCTAAAAATGCGTTCAAAGTCGGCGTTTGCATGACAGATGCTCTCGAGACGCTGTTGTTGTCATTGTTTGAGTGTTTTAGATTGGTTTATATTTTTCAAATATTTGAGATGCAGAGACTTTATTATATTTCCCTACCCTGGAATACAGAGACCTCATTTTATTCGCCCTGGGAACATACCAAATATGTAAAGGTCGCTCGTATTATGGAGAGCATGTACGTTCCCATAGCGGATAAACCATTGACGTATGTAGTGAACCCATCAACACTGAGCAATATAATGTTAGAGGTAGTGGTAATACTATAAGGCACCGTCTTATTGCCATCCCTCGTACGATGATGCGTGCGTACAGCGCCGTCCTATTGTCATCGCTCGTGCCATGATGCGATCCTATTTCATCGTGCGATAAAACCGCTCGCACGATAAGAAATTGTGTGTCCTGTTTTGGGGCGATGCGAGCACATTCGAAATGGCTCTTATCAGAGATGCAAAGTTTTTGCATGATCACGCGATCTTCAGTAGGACATTTAGTAGATATCAGTATGTTTGAACGCACGGTCGCACGATCATTTTCGTCGGACGCACGCATCATCGTACGAGGACGGCGCCTCCGACGAAAATACATACTCATATCTACTAAATGTCCTATTGAAGATCGCGCGATCATGCAAAAACTGTGCATCTCTGATAAGAGCTATTTCGAGTGTGATCGCATCGCTCTCCAAAACAGGACACACCATTTCTTATCGCGCGAGCGGTTTCATCGCATGATGAAATCGTTCACAAAAAAAATCACTAACACTAAATAATTATAATCCCAAGTTACGTGTCCTGTCACAATAAAAAAAGAAATACTGTTTTAAATTTATTCAGTGTCCACACAATACCAAAACAAAATCACCGCGAGTTAAATAAAACAATAGCGGCGCAGAACATACGTTCCGAAAGGATAGCATCGGCGCACTGAACAAAAAAATTTTTTGAGGCCCACCGATCGCAGGGATCTAGGATGCAATAGCAACACACTGACCTATTTCCATTTCTTTTGCGCGCAGGATGTTTTGCTATGATTGTCACTCTCGTCATGAAAGTGCGTTTCGCTTTTTAGCAAAAATTGGTTGTACTTACTATTGGTTGTTGATTTATCGTTTTAAGGTGCATGACCTATGCTTAAATACATAATCAGCTGTTAGGAAAGATACATTGTGTTCAAACGGGACAAAAACTTTAAAAAATATTTGCGACTAAACTACTGCTCCTATTTAATTGATTTTTGGTACAGAGCTTGAAAATGGTACCAAGTACAGGCAACTTAAAGGAAAGCCTTTATGTCGTATCAAGTCTGTATATATCTCTATTTCGGTTGTTGATGCACATGACGCATGACATTGGGAAATGTAGTTATGTGGGTGTCTTTGCATGTAATTGTTTCTAGTCCACTAAATGTTTGCGTGATATTAGAGCGTGCCTAATCTTCCCTATTTTAAACATCAATGATAGTTATTATAAAAGTTGGAGTACTGAGATAGTTGGACTCTTGCGAACAGAGGTTTTAGATGACGTTATTGTTACAGAAGATGATGAAGAATAAATGTTTGTATTAAAACTTACTTGTTTTATTTCTTTATTTATTCAATAATTCATTATTTTTCATTTATTACAACAAACAAACATTCACACGATCGTCAAAAATAAATCATACATAATCACACATCGTACTACACACATCATAATACATCATACATCGTTAATACATACATAAAAGCTGTTTCAAATTCAAAAGTCCCGCCAAAAAGACAAGTCTCAATATTTATTAATAACGGAGTTTTTTGTTGAAAATGTTTTCTAATATAAGTCTAGGGTAGGGCCTTATTACAAACGTTTTGCGGTAGATTTCATTCATGTAACAAGTTTTTTTTCTTCAAATAAAATGATAATTAAAGAATATTGGCACCTGCCAATATTCTTTATGTTTTCAAAAAGATTCATACCTTTAAGGGCCTGTTTTTTGAGCCGTAGTTAACTCAACCAATGGTTAAACACAGTCACTGATGGATGAATTTTGTCTAAATGTGAACGGATCAAAAAACCGGCCCTAAAACATAGTACCTAACTAATGGTTCAATTTTGGATAAATGTGAAAGGCTAAACATGAACGTATTCATGTTAGCTCATTCGTATTAAAAAATAGTAACTAATGGCATAACTCATTCATGTTTAGCCTTTCACATTTAGCCAAAATTCAACCATTAGGACGGATCAAAATGGGCACGCCGCAATTGCGGCGATAAGTCCCCTCTTTGAGGAGTGGTTGGAGAGGCGTCACGGCATCCTCACCTTCCGCCTGACGCAGGTCCTCACCGGACACGGTTGCTTCGGGAGGTTCCGGATAAGGCGGGAGGAAACGCCCGGGTGTTACAATTGTGTGGATCGCCCGGAGGACACGGTGGAGCATACGGTGGAGGTCTGCCCGGCTTGGGCAGAGCACCGCCGCGTCCTCGCGGAGGTGATCGTTGGCGGCGATCTCTCGCGTCTGGCTCTGGTACAGGCCATGATACGGAGCGAGAGTGCATGGGAAGCCGTCACCTCCTTCTGCGAAGCAGTAATGCTCGCGAAGGAGGAGGCTGAACGCGTGAGGGAGAGGCAATCTTTGCGCCCTCACGCCCCTAGTCGCCGCAGGAGACGCCCTGGGCGTCGGGAATCGATAGCCGATTCCCGGCCACCGTAGGCACGGGCTTGCGGATGACGAGCAATGGGTAGCTCGCCGTCCGGTAAGAACCAGGCCCGGGTCGACGGCGCATTGTGTTCCACGCGCGCCTCAAAGAGATGTCAGCACTAGCTGAAGGGGTCCGCTAAGGCCGATGCCCGCCAGGGTTGCGGGTTGTTCGAAAGAGTTACCGTGGCCCTGGCACAGGCAACTGAAGGAACACGGGTGGGTTTTAGTCAGTAGAAGTCTGACACGCCCTCCCGCTCCACCCAGAGCGGGAGAAGTTATTTGATGATTTCCCACCCAAAAAAACTTTTTCCGTTACGTTCCGTTCTTTAACGGATCAAAAAACCGGCCCTTTAATGCGGTAAGGATTTTGACATGAGCTCCTGTCTAATATTTATAAAATACATTTTCCTGTTGTCAGGTGAAATAATAAACAAATTTATTATTACTTCCATCCGTTTACATTATGGTTACGTATACGGCGTTTTAAACCTTATAAGGTCACAGAAGTGTCTCAAGATATTGTAATGGACTTTAAAACAATGCTTAAAAGGGTCAACAACTGGACTTTTGCCTGTGATGGATCTAAGATACAATGGAATAAAGTCACCGAAATAAAAATTGAGGCAGAAAATCCTTACCAATTATTTTATATAACTAGTTACGTGGAAGATTCTTATTTATTTATTTAATACTTTAAGCACACAAAATGTACAGAGGCGGACTTAATGCCATAGGCATTTTCTACCAGTCGACCTTTGGGTGATGCAGAGACAAACAGTGGTAGGTGCAACAGCGAGAGATGAGGAATAAATATGTATTTAAATATAAAGATATAGATACATATAAATATAATATATACACCTAACTATATACAGGGTGTTTGGCAGAACGTTGAACATACGAAAATGGTGGATAGGTGGGGTCATCTGCTACTTACTCAGCCCTAATTTATTTGGCCCTGGCCCACTGGGTATTTTTTAAAATATTTTTTTTCTTTTTTCATGTTTCACCTTTCATCTCATCATTTAATTTTTACCAACTTTGCAGTATTAAATTTCGCAAAACATTTAACTTTCCGTAAAGGTAGAGTTTCGTCAAAAATTTCCTACTTGATAAAATTATGAAAGAACTCTTAAAGTTTTTTTTTTTATAAAAGCAAATTACATACCATTAGAAAGCTCACACACTAGGGATGTTTTGCTAGAATTGGAACTCCTCAATCATTTTTTGTTTTTTTTTTTTAATGCAAGTTGAAATTAACATTTAAGTATTTTTTACATCTTTCTGTAAGTTTGAGGACTCATAACTTTTTTTCTAGCTAACATCTGAACAAAGCAATAATTTTATAAGAATCTGCCAACATCAAAGATTAAAATAAAAAACAAAATATTGCCTGTTTTACCCATTTTTAATAAAAATTACACTTTAAAGTTAAGAAAGTGGTGAAACAAGAAAAAATAAAAAAAAATTTAAAAAATACCCAGTGGGCCAGGGCCAAATAAATTAGGGCTGAGTAAGTAGCAGATGACCCCACCTATCCACCATTTTCGTATGTTCAACGTTCTGCCAAACACCCTGTATAAATATAAACACAATAAATAGACATAAATATACTAAAACAAATAAGACAAACCATTGGGAAACATTACCGTTGTGATGATACTACCAGCTTCTTGCGAATGTGGTCGCGAACTTTAACTTTAAAGGATAATCGGTCGGTTGCCATCCTGATTTCCTGGGGGAGTGCATTCCACAGAGAGATAGACTGAACGAAGAAGGAAGTGAATGAAGGGACATTGAAGAATACGATTGTGAGATGAACGTAAATTTCTATTGTGGTTGGCGCAAATGTATTGAAAATGGGAAGATAGGTAACTAGGGGAAGAGGGAGAGTCAAGAAATGAAAACAAGGTGGTCAGCGCCCTTTGCTGTCGGCGCTGGCGTATGGGCAACTACTGTAGAAGCGACCGATGCGCGGAGACATGATCGTATTTACGCAGATTGAAAACGAATCGAATGCAGTTATTGAGAAGACGGTCAAGTTTGTCGAGGAGATCTGCATTCAGGTCATAATAGCACACATCACAATAATCGATGATAGGAAAAATTAAGGACTGTACAAGCATTGTCTTCGTACTCGATGGTAATAAATTTTTCAGCCGGTACAGAGCCCGCAGCGTTCCAGTAACCTTCTGGCTTACCCTAGCGACTTGAGTAGGTACGCCAATTCAGGGTACTATCAATGTGTAAGCCAAGGTCCTTCGCGTCAGTGCTAAAAGGAACGATCATTCCATTGAAGAGAACTGATGGCAAGGTTATACCCACCACTTTGCTAATACTACCAGGAAGCGTCAGGGAAGCCGGCGAAATTAAATTTTTCTTACGTTTTTGCAATTTGCAAGTCAGTATTAAGTTGTATCTTAAATAAAGTATGATTTGCGGCCGTAACAAATATGTTTTTACAGAATTATATACAATAGAAGCAGTAATACAACTCCTTAAGTTATTATAATCATAAAATGTCATGATTTTATGAAATAGTCATTTTTGGGATTACCTGGTCTTAATGAGTTGTATTGATCACTTTAATGATTCTAATTATGTAAATAGATACTTGATACGACGATATATTTTGATCAACGTACAATATAATACTGACTTGCAAATTGCAAAAAACGTAAGAAAATTTGAATTTCGCGGGCTACCTGGAGCTTCCCCCTTAAATGAAGTCAAAAAATTACGTCATGAAACAAATAGAGATGTACCTCATTTCCTAATTGAGTTATGTATTTGTTTCTTTGATACTTATAATTTATACTGTTTTTTCTTACTAGGGATACTGTGAAATAAAACAAATATGGAAATATTTAATCAGTTTTTATTTATATACGTATATAAAATTATAATTAAAACTTAACGCGTATAAATCGCATTCATCGATATGACGATACCCTCATCCCTACTGTTTACTATGTATTTCGTTATACATTTATAGCTTGGCGTTGGCATGGCATCGCGTTCTGTGTACGTTGGCGGTGAAATGGTTAATACCTATGCTTAAACTTACCGTAAACGGGGCTATTCGGAATTTTAGGGGTTATTTGGAATATATAATACGAGTATATATAATTGTAAGATTTGAGTTGACATAAATTCTACCAAAACACAATAAACATCTTTTTTTTTAATTTCTGGTCACACTTTGACTTATCTTTAGGTTTAGGGTTTCAATTTTGAGATTATCGTGCCACCCGTGACTGAATTGTGATCTGCGTACGAAAAATGATAAAAAGTGAACTTTTTGAGGACGTCCAACTTTCATCTAGTGAGGATAAAGTTGGTTGATTTTGTGAAAAACAAGGTTGATTATCGACCATTGGAATTATCAGCATTACGTGTGAGCAAGGAATATTTCATTTCCGTTTAGTTTCGAGCTTAATTCTGCTATTCTAAAAAGGGGCTGTTTGAACATGGGGTTATTTGGAACACTATCTCAAATAGCCCCAAATTGTTTTTATTAAAATATAAATATGTTGCTATTTATTTTTAATTTTAGGTTCTTTTACTAACACCATGTACCTGCATATAAAATTGCCGAAAAGGGAACACATTTTTTCCATATGGCTCCTATGATCCGGAAGACTTGCTTGCGGAAAGCTTGAACTTAAAGAAAAGGCTTGAAAAAGAAGCATTTATTATATTAAACAATAAAGACACCATTTGTTTTTACTAAATATTATTATTTTTCTGATTGATTTGAAATAATATTGGACTAAATAACTATGTTTTAAAAGACTGACTTCCAAGTCTGAATAGATGTTTAGTAAGTTTTGTTTTAATTATTTTTTATTAAAAAATGTATCGTGAACTGTGAATTATTTTAGTTGCAATGTTTCATTTGCTATATTTGAAACGAAATATTGCTATATTTGTAAGACGAATACGTTATTTTGTTTCTATTAATTGTTTTTGTGGTACCTATTGATTTATTTCTGCCAAAAGCAAATAAAAGTCGACTTGAAAAAGTTTTTAATTTTCACCAAATTTTATTAACAAGTAAAGCAAATTTTATTAATAATGGGTAGTTATTCAACCTTAACCGTTCCAAATATCGCCGTGACTGATCTATTTGGTATTTCCTTTTAATATTCCAAATAACCCCATCACAGGCTTATTTGAGATACCCCACAAAAAAAAAATATATATATAATATATATATAATATATATATATATATATATTGGACTGTATTGAACCTACATGTTTATAATCTCCATTCAAATGTAGATCAAAGTACATTATATTAAAAAAAAAAAAAGCATTATGATAATGTAAACAGTTAAAAAACTGTAAGCCAATTTTCAACAAAAATTATACCAAATAGCCCCGTTCTACGGTACCTATATACATCACATTAACGGTCTGTTCCATACATTTAAGAAAAGGTACTCCATGGAAATTAAGTAACAAACAATATGTCAGGACAATAAATGGTCTTTTTATTAATTCTAACTTAATTTCTTTCTTCTTTTTTAAATTCTAACTTTATTTTAATAATAATCTTCTACAAAATAATGACTTCCTTCTTACCTATACTTTTTGTTAAGACTTAGGGACAAGTGGGGTACAATGAAACGAAAAAAGTATTTTTTATTTATAAAAAAACTGTATTATTAAACTCAACGTACCTATTTCGATATACTTAATTTACTTAATCATCTAAGCGGAGCCATTGCAAGTATTATTTTCTTATTTTTCATACATAACACGCGGCCATAAGGTACCTTTTCTACTAAACTTTGAAGCCACATTATGGGCTAATAACTTACATCATAAGAAATAAATATAGGAAAATAAATGTTAAATCTAACGAAACTGCAATAAAAAATCCATTTTTTTACATATTTTTACGAAACATTTAAGTAATATCTACGAAAGTAAAAAGCACCATAAGGTACCTTTTCCCGTGGAACGTCACAAATTTTATGTCTAAATGCAAAGACTTGTAACTGAATCTATAGATATAAATCAACTTGTTAAAATGAGTAGGATTGCAGCAATCAGCCAAAAAAAAAATAGTAAAAATTAGATAATTGCTTTTATTGATACAAAACCGATAATTATAGATACACTAGATATGTGTTATATTATATAACATTTACAGTTAATAAATTTATGCGCCGATTTTTGACAGAATAATTACATACTGAACATTTAATTAGCCGTTTTCTCTCAATACTTTTTTGTTGATGAGCCCCTTCTTTTCCTGTGCCCTCCATGTGTTGTTCGACTTTTGGTGATGACCGTACGGTTTTGTACTATTTTTATGAATGTAATTTTGATTTAAAGGTGCCTTCAGGTATGCTCGATTTTGGACGATCGACGCGTGTGATATAATATAATAAAAGCGAATCGATGTGTAAGCAACAGACGACCGACATCGTATTTTGTGTCGATTGCCATTGTGGATAGTTTTTGCCATTGTATAATAATTTGTCGTTACCCTTCCAGGAAGTGATAGTGTGACCCATTTGCAACAATTAAGCACCCCATAAAGCCTTGGCGAAAAATCATGGGATTCGAGAAAATTCAATATTTAGGTATGTATTTTTGAAAATTTCTCAACTTTCGTCATTAAATATCAATTTTCTCTATACTCTCAAATTAAATGGCTTTAATTGCTTTTCCGTTGGGTACCTAATACTTTAACAAACCTGTTGATGTAACAAAAAACTTTTTAGCAAAAAATAAAACCGACTTCTAAAACAAAACACTACAAAGTGAAAAATAACTTTAATTTCGGAAGTCAGTGTCTTTGGTTTTGTATTTTCGTTTTTTGCCACCGACTTCCGAAATTAAAGTTATTTTTCACTTTGTAGTGTTTTGTTTTAGAAGTCGGTTTTATTTTTTGCTAAAGGGTTTTTATTTTTCACTTTTTAGTTGTGGAACCTACCCCACACAAATTCGAATACATAATTGAGCACAATAATTATAGATATAGCCATGTAAATAACAGTGATAGGAAGTTATTAAAACATCATCACATCATCCATATAAAATAAGTGGGAAATATACGCATTATTGAAGCTAACTCAAAAACTCCCCAAGCAAAGTTAATAAAATTTATATGGGACCACCTCGGAAGTATACACTTTCAAACAAAAAAAGAATTTTCCAAATCGGTCCATCCGTCTTTGAGTAATCGCGTAACAAACATACAAAAAAACAAAAACAAATACAGACGAATTGAGAACCTCCTCCTTTTGGAAGTCGCACACAGGCGAAAATTAGAATATTCCTGGCCAATAATCAAAATAATAAAATATGTTTGACACGAAAAAAAATTACCTGTAGTACAAAGACAACAAGATTATCTACTCAAACAAAAGAAAAAAAATTAAACGCGCGGCGTAAAAACCGGTCCACGATCAGTCGGAACTTGAGTGATTGAGCGACTGACGTAGGTATTCATTGTTTAAGTGCATTTAAAAAAAAATATATTTTGCTGTTTCGTAACGTCACAGTGGTAATTTGGTGTTGATTATTTTGTGATGGAAGATATTCCTGGGGGTATGTACTTGTTAATTTATATTGTAACATAGGGAAATTATATAATAAACACTTGATTTTAGCATCGTTTTACAAAAGAGAAAAATAACAAAATATATTTCATTATGTTCGAATTCTTATAATCATATAGTACAATATTCAACAGTATTCAAAGTAAAAAAAACATTTTATTTGATAGGGAATGTTATGGGTTAACATTAAGCACATGAATTGTTTCCGACTTCATCCGACTTTCAATCATATTTATCGTTTTACTCATGGTAAGCAAAGTAATCGAAAATATTTAACAAGTAAAAACTGTCTTAATGACGACTTTTTGATACAAGGTTTTACTATTACATTATTATTATAGGATCTGTTTCATAACTCTGGTGTCAAAAAATGACAACTTATTGGGTTTTTTATTCTAGGATCCACCATGGACGAAATATGTATTAGCAGAGCCACTCTCATTGCATATTACAAGGAATGCAACAACACTAAGTCCAAATATGAAGACTTTATACAGAAAGTTAAGGAAGCACGCCAAGATAATTTATCAGCAGAAATCAAACAAGTCCTATCAAAATTAATATGTGACTACAAATTTAAAATGAAAGCTGCACGATACAACGTTCAACAATTTGACCGGAAATACAAAGATTGGATGCATGCTTATATAACTTTTCCCGCCAATTTGCCATCTTCTTCAAGAGAACGTGTTTCTAGTGGTGACTACGACATTAGAGGTAGACCTGAAAAAGAGTTTGCTGAGTGCAGTCATCGTTCAAAACGGAGGAAAACTCATCCGGTGAGCTTATATATGCTGCACAAATGGAATGTCGGGCGAAAGGAGAGTTGGCAGCTGCAAAGATTTTAAAAGAAATGAGTCATGATCCTAAAGAGGCCGAGAATTTTACGAGAATATCGAACCACTGCCAGGAGAAACTGCCTGCAGAGAAGGCATTATCGCTCGTTTTGGAAGCTGGACTGACCAAAAGTCAGTACAATTTAATTGTATCTTACACTCGAGAAGTGAATTGTAATCTGTTTCCAAATTATGAAACCCATTACTGAAATAAAGTCTACTTGTTATCCGAGAGACATATCTGTAACAGAAATTTGTGCAGAAATTCCTTTACAGGAGTTATTAGATCACACCGCGATAAGATTGTGTTTGTCATTGACTGAGGGCTTAAATAACCTTACGGACAGTCAAAAGAACAATTTATATCTTATAACAAAGTGAGGATGTGATGAATCAGGAAGTCATTCTCAATATAACCAAAAATTTTGCAATACTGACACTGATGACTCGTTTATGTTCATTACATCTATAGTACCGATTCGTCTAGAATGCTACGATGAAGATATTGAACGTAAAATCCTCGTTTGGCAAAATCCGCGACCTTCTTCGACAAGGTACTGCAGACCTGTACGACTATAGCTTACCAAAGAAACGAAAGAGACATCAAAATTAGAAGAATTATACATAAAAAATCAGATCGATAGTTTGGCAACCACTATTACACAAATTAACCAAAAAGATGTTATTATTAAACACAAACTTCAAATGACAATGCTGGATGGAAAAATGATAAATGCTGTTACAAATACTACTTCAGCTCAAAGGTGTTATTTATGTGGATTGACTACAAAATACTTCAACCGCATTAACCATTGCATAAATAAAGAAATCCGTGAAAGTGGACTACAGTTTGGAATTTCATCACTCCATGCTTGGATAAGATTTGTCGAATGCATACTACATATAGGATATAAATTGCCTATTGCTAAACATCAAGCAAGAGGAACTGAAGCAAAAAATCGCGTGAACATAGAGAAAAACGTATTCAGGACGAATTCCATGACAAGTTGGGACTACATGTGGATAAACCTAGTTCAGGTGGAGGAACATCTACAACAGGAAACGTAGCTCGAGCAATGCTGCGTAATGCTGAAGTAACTTCGGAAATAACTGGTGTCCACAAAAACTTAATAGAAAGATTGCACATTATTCTCTCTGTAATATCAAGTGGTTATGAAATCAATACCGAAAAATTTAAAAGTCATTGTCTAAAAACGGCACAAGCATTTGTTTTTCTTTACCCTTGGTACAACATGCCAACCACTGTCCATAAAGTATTACTTCATGGGTCGGATATAATAGGAACAGCAGAAACAGCTATAGGTCTCCTATCCGAAGATGCGCAAGAAGCGCGAAATAAAGACATTCGCTCGTATCGAGAGAATTACTCGCGAAAATTTTCGAGGCTTTTAACGTTGAAAGATATCTTCCATAGGCTTTTAGCGACATCTGACCCTTTTATAACAGGAATTAGAAAACTTCCAAATAAAATAAATGCTATGCCATTACCACAAGCGGCATTAAAGTTAATTAAAGAACCAAATATATAATTTTTATTTTTTTTTGTCTTTAATAAAAGTATGTACTTGTAAATAATGGTATTTTCATTATATTCTTACATTTATGCTAATATTAGAATAGTTTGAGAGTAAAATGTAAACAAATTCACTAGTTTCAATTTTGGCCAGGATTTTTTCATATTTCGCCTGTGTGAGTCGGTTAAAAATTATCAAAAACATCAAACAGGTTAAAGGAAGAAGTTTATTGAACGTACAGTCACGAACTGGGATTGTTGAGCCATTAGCATATCAGCTTAACTTGGTTGTGTTACACAAATGCCGCCTGTGAAATTTGACATGTGACATTTTAATAACGAGAAACGGCCTTCATTCGTGTAACACAACCAAGTTAAGATGATAAGCTAGTGGCTCAACAATCCTGGTTCGTGACTGTACATGAACTTTGACACCAATTAATAGTTTAAGTTATGATGAGGCTGACTTGCCACTGTGGATAAAAGCCTCTTATAAAATTTAGAATTAAAAAAAAAATCTCAAAAATTTAGTACCTGTGTCATTGAGCGTACAAATTACGGGGAAGACATTTTCATTTAAACAGCTATCTAACAAGGTACAAAAGAAAAAAAATGTAATTGAAATAATAATTAACTGATTTATGCCCTGTTAAAAACTTAAAAGCCGCTCGACGACTCATGACGACCTGGGTATCTAACGTGTGATGGAATGCTGGGAGGTTACGAAGTAGTGGGATTAAGTTCAGGGCTCGAAAACGTTATTTAAAATAACGTTTTTAAAACGTTTCTAACAGTTCTGTGTATGTAAAATATTTTGTTCGGAACGAAAACGATATGAGAACGTTTTCAAAAACCAGTTTATTCCGCAGGATGCAGCCGCGCGATAAAATACCGCCGCAATAATTTTACGTCCGTGCGAACGTGGGCTAAAAACTAAAGCACATAATTATGTATTTGGAAGGAATTTTATATAAACCCTTATATAAAAAATGTATACAGGGTTATTGGTAAAACACCAACAACCTCTTAAGGGGTCATTGTACTCATCATTATGAACAACTTTTACTATGGGACAAAACCTATCAGGGACCAAACCTGAAATCGCGAAAAAAAAATCAGCTGTTCAGTATATTTTGACGAATTAAGGTACGATTCCGAACCACGCTGCACGCAGCAGTGCTGCCGCGACACTACTGGTCCCCGTACAATTTCTATTGGCTTATATGAGATTACAATCCGAGCTAGGCAGCAATGTAGCGGCAGCACTGCTGCGCGTCAGTGTCGCCCTACCGCCGCGACAGACCAGTAGTGACGCGTATGCCGCCGCAGCAAGAGTACCTACTTGAATGTTGACACGTAAATTGACAACAAAAGGATGAATTTCTCTGACTCAGAAGAGGAACAGTTAATTAACTATGTGACTTTATATCCAGCCCTTTACGATAGCAGTCATACTAATTATCGTAATAATTTAATAAAAGAAAATATATGGAAGGATATATCGAACAAAATCAATAAAACAAGTGAGTAAATGTTCTTACGAACTTTATTTTAATTTCATGATAATGTACCTAATAGTTACAAGTATTTTACTTCTTTTCTATGAAAAAATTGAACCGACTTCAAATAAAAAATAGTTACTGGACTAAAAAGCAAAAAATAAATAACTAAGTTTATGAATAAGAGGGTAGGTGTAGAAAATGATCAGTACCTACTCAGATCAGTACTCTCACATTTTTAAAGTCGGTTATTTTTTTTATTGAAAAGGTTTATTTTTTCGTTGTTAGTGTAGTGTACATATACGTAGATAAGTAGTGGAATGTTTTGACCTACACACCTTTTTAAAAAAGAATAACCGTAACGCAGAAAAAAGAAAAACACAAAAAAATACTGTTGAAATGATAACCTCCTCCTTTTGTGGAGATCGGTTAAAAATGTATTTTGCTTGAAACGTATTATATTCGACTAATAGCTGCTTCTTGCCATGAAACTGAACCGTTCTCAGTAACGAAAAAATCTTTTAGTTTGTCTCTGACTTCGAATTCGAATCCATTGCTATTCGAAAACCCACCCGAAGCCACTAAATCTATCATGTTTTGGTCAGGGAGATTGTCACTATTTGTTTGATAATGTGGAATGCTATTTTCTTCGAGGTAACCATCCCGAAGTATACTGTGCAAACAACAAGCTGTTAATATAAGGTCATCAACCACCTCGGTCGATATACCGATAGGCGAATAGAAAACTCTGAAAACTTGACTTAAAAGACCAAAAGCATTTTCTGTCACTCTCCGAGCTCGACATAATTAGTTATAAATTTCTTTGTCTCTAGACAATCTCGCTGTTCTTCTTGGGTATGGCTTCATCATAAAGCTACTAAGAGCAAACGCCTCATCTCCAATTAAAAAGTGGAGCAGAGTTACATTTGTTCCAGGCAAATTCTTAGGTGGTGGAATATGAAATCTTTCATTTGCTATGTCATTGCCCATTCTTGACTTTTGAAAAATGCCATTGTCAGATTCTTTGCCGTAAGCACCTACATCAACGGCTATAAATTTGTAATTTGCATCCACAATAGCTAACAAGACAACTGAAAAGTAATCTTTATAATTAAAAAAGAGGGATCCACTAATTTTTGGAGCTTTGATACGGACATGTTTGCCATCGATTCCTCCAACGCAATTCGGTATATTCCATTTATGCCAAAAACATGTTTCAACGATTGTAAAGTCGTTTTCCTCCAGAGGCTTCATTAGGAGAGGTACTAATTCTTGCCTTAAAACTTTTAATACATGTTTCACGATACGTGATATATAGCTCTCAGATATACGGTATGAATACGATAAAGATCTGAAACTTTCACCGGTGGCCATGAACCTGTAAAAATCATAATACTATTTTGATATATACAGGGTGACTCAGAATACCTCTTTTGATCCAGCGGCCCCATATTCTGTTGTGCATTATTAATCATTAGATGAAGTCCCCAACAATGTTCATTAAAGTTTTTGAATGCTTTCGACATGTCAAAGTTTTCTTCATATTTTTGATGGAGTCAACCCTAAATATGGTTGACCTCTATTCTCTCTTCTTTGATATAGGGATGAATGCGTCAGATAAGACACTTAACACATAATAGTAAAAAGCCTATAATTTTCTTGCATCAGAGAGGCAAGTTGATTTTTTTTTCAAGATTGAATTAAGTCTTGAATACCAGTATGATATGCGAAATACCTACGCAGAGTAGAAGTAGACGTAGCTACATACATCTGCATAAAGTTGCAGTTTAAACAACTTTATGCAGATGTATGTAGCTACGTCAGTTTAAACCCAACTACAAGGTTTTTATAAAATACAAATACCTAGTAAAAAGTTTAATAAAAAAATTATTATATTAGCTAAATATTAGCTAAATTATTAGCTCCCTATGAAAATTAATTCCATTTGTTTAACAGGTATCTATCCTCAAAAGTAAGATATCGAACGACCTAACTGTTTTCGTTACTCTTTGGTGAAATACATTTTTAGAAGAATTAATTGCAGTTTTAATCCTCCGATTGGTAGAAATGCCACCAATATCTTGCAATTTCCTACACTATACTGCACGCCCATTGCTTCCGGCTTTCTTATTGGATATCGGCATCGGTTGAAGAATGCTTCAAATCCGAAAGATTTTTTAAACTGAAATGATTTTGAATGTTATTTAATCATAAAAATAAGATTCAAAATCATTTCAGCTTACAAAACTCTTTTGGCGTGCCGCCGTGCGGCCGCGCGCTGCCTTTGAACTCGCCGACACCTCGGAAACCAAATCACTAAAAGATTCCGTACATGTGTAATAATAACGCGATTCTATTCTAAGACCGGGCAATCTTTTTGGGGTTTTTGGATACTGTATTCGATTATTTTGGAATTAGATTTGTTTCATAATTATAGCAATGTATTTTATTTCTTTATCATTTAAAAAATACAGAAAATAGGTAAACCACTAAGATTTGTAATTAATGCTACAAATACTAGTCAACCTCGATAATACAATTTTAACTGGCCGCTTATCACATCATGGGACAGAAATACCGTAAGCAAAATGTAGGTGCACTGCTATCACTAGGTACAATATTTTATTTTAAAAATAGTACCTATTTATTATCGGAATTCACTTAATATCTTATTGATCCCTAAAATTGTGTACATTTTTATTATTGTAGGCTTAAGTAATTAGGCATTTATTTCGCTAGTTCACTTCATTCTTTCGAGTAGGATGCATGTCGTCTAGTTTCGCGTTGGATTGCAGTGAATTTTGCGAGGAATCATGACCGAATATGCGAACAATGAATATTATGACATGATAATGTGTGTAGGTGCGACTGACGGTAATCTTGCAGCAGCAAGACAGCTGTATAGGCAGCGTTTCCCCAATAGAAGGTTTCCATCGTACGATTGCTTCCGTGGGTTGGTGCACAGGCTTCACTCCACTGGGACCTTTCACCGTTCAACCCATGGTGGTAGAATAAGAACCAATGCCTCTATTCAAGCGGAAGAAGAAATTTTAAATTACTTTGCCGAGGATCCGAGGCAGAGTACACGTGGTGCTGCGGCCGCTTTAGGTTTGACCCAGGCTAGTGCCTGGCGTGCTTTGAAGAGGGACAGACAACACCCATACCATTACCAACCGACCCAGGAACTGACCGAGGCGGATTACAGAACACGCATCGAATTTTGCCAGTGGTACCAAAACCGCATCCGTGCTGACTCAAACTTCGGCAGGCTTATTTTGTGGAGTGATGAGGCCACGTTCACCAGGCATGGATTATTCAATCACCACAATGAGCATGTCTGGGCACACGAAAATCCCCACGCGTCCCGCCAATCAAGTTTTCAGCACCGGTGGCGAATTAATGTGTGGGCCGGTATCGTGGGAGAATATCTCATTGGCCCGATATTCCTCCCCGATCGCTTAAACGGGGACAATTATTTAGCCATGCTGACAGGCCCACTGGAGGAGCGGCTGGAAGAAGACATTCCATTGGCCCTTTACCGGGACATGGTGCTACAACAGGACGGCGCACCAGCGCATTACACTCGCGTGGTCCGAGACTATTTAGGACGGCGGTTTTCATTATGGATAGGCCGTGGTGGCACGGTGGCCTGGCCCGCACGATCGCCAGATTTAACCCCATTAGATTTCTTTCTGTGGGGTTATTTGAAAAGTGTCGTGTACGCTACGGAGTGGGACACAGCAGAGCAAATGAGACAGGCGATTGTGACTGTATTTGCTACAGTTACACCTCAAATGCTCAGGAATGTGACACGTTCCGTAACTCGCCGAGCAGCCTTATGCATGGAAAGGGGCGGAATGCATATTGAACCATTTATGTAAGACTACTAGAGTTCTGTGTACCTTTTGTGTTTGTTGTCCTTATTGTGAATAATATGTTCATGTGCTAAAACTATGAGTGTGCTTACGTGTACCTACGTGTGTAAAGCTGCGCAGGATTTGAAAAGGAAAATGGTATGTACAAACTTAATAATTACCTTACTGATCATTTCACTCGCGCGATGAGGCAACAGCTGGCCAGGTCAAAGGACGCTACAATACCTACATACCTACGGCCTGCGGTCATTGATTTATTTGGCTCCGCCTATCTAGGGTTGCTACGACATAGCAAAATTAAAATATTATTTGTATTTTGTAAGAGAAAACCGAAATTATTTAAAGTTGAGATATGACCATGGCGACCTTCCAGAATAACTAATAGTGTATTAAGCAATACACTGTTTTCGGTATAACAGGGGTATTTTGAATCACACTGTATAGAATAATAATAATAATGATTTAACAAAGTGAGAGACATGATGAAATCCTTTACTCATTTTGTTTAGGTATTTAACTAAACTTTAATCTCGATGTGTTTCTTTATTCTTTTTCATTTTAAAAGCTCAGTAAGTAAAATGCATCTAAAAACCAATCTTAATAGGTACCACAATAGTTTAGGCAGTAGTTTATTTGTTAGAAATGTGTTTTGCTTAAAAAGTTACATCAAGATTGTTTAACTTTATTTAAATATCTAAACAATACTAGTATAGTCTGATGTAGTTTATGTATTTAAATCTGTACAATACACCACACTAATCCAGAAAAACATACCTCAATCAAGTTCTTGGTTTTAGGTGATGACTGCAAGAAAAAATGGAAAATGATACGCGATTCCTATACAAGATATAGAAAAAAAAAATAAGGCGGGTACTGGGTCAGCCGCAGCAAAAAACGCAAAAGACAAAAGGTACCAACAGTTGTCGTTCCTAGACAATATACCCGAACACAGATCGGGGGGTACGAATATAACAGCCTCACCTCCGAATGTAACTGATAATGAGGATAGTGTTGATTTAGATCACCTAGAAAGAGAATCACAAAATCAAGATACCGAGGAAACGGAAACATCACTGGTTCTTAATGAAACTCCAATCAAAGTAAAACGCCTTAAACATAGCGACGATAATATAATAAAAATTTGGAAAGAAAGAAATGAAAAAAGGCAAGATTTGATAAAGACTATTGTCCAACGCAAGGATGATGACGTACAACTTTTTTGCAATTATATTGGTAACCTTTTACGAAGTTTACCGCCTTTACAAAAGGCTGATGCGAAAAGGCATATTAGCACTGTTGTATCAGATTATGAAATCTTGGCAGCAAGAATTGCGACCGGAACGGAGAGATCAGATACGCTGAGTTCCTCGTATTACACATCTTCACCAGAAGGGTCAGAGTCTTCAACGAATTTATCTGTAGGCCCTAGAGATACACATCATTCATCAATACTTGGCCAAAGCTCTGTTCAACATATTACGGGCCCATGTTCTCCTATTGCGGATGTTCAATCACCAGGACATGTATCATCACCAGAACCTACAGATTTACGTACATCGAACCAAGACAGCGATGATAGTCTCCAAGACTTTTTTAATTTATAAACTTAACTCACCTTAATGTTAAGAATAATTTTTCTTCAGCGTTGATAACTTCCTTGCGAGAAACTTTTGCTTCAATTTTGTCAGCAATTAAACTTTGGATAAAACTGAACTGTTTTTTATTTAAACGACAGTACTCTCTAAATTTTTCTTCATCACTTATTAAATGGTTTTTAATCAGCGTCTTGTAACATCCTTCCCGTTGTCTGCTTTTATAAAACGAGTCTGTTGCTTTTCTTTTACTATTGACATAAAGCAACAACAAATCATCGTCATCTTCTTCCTCTTCCAACAGTATAAATAAAAGTTGGTCATCAATCGACATCTTGTCAACTCAAAGTAAACTAACGAATACACAACAACGCATCACCACGAACAGAGCGACACTGCCGCGTTGCTCGGAATCAGCGCGGCAGGCAGCACTGCTGGGCAGCACCTTAGTGGCAGCACTGCTGCGTGCAGCGTGGTTCGGAATCATACCTTTATGCAAACATAAATGTACAGTGAACAGCAGATTTTTTTTTCGCGATTTCAGGTTTGGTCCCATAGTAAAAGTTGTTCATAATGATGAGTATAATGAAATGTTGGTGTTTTACTAATAATCCTGTATATGCAGGGAGGGGTGGAGATCCCCTCCCTGTATGGGGGAAGTTTAGGAAATGGATTGTTTTTTTTTATGAGTTGTTAAAGTTTATGTTTTGTTAAGTTTTTGGTAAAAATTTAGTATCGTTTGGCAGGAGGAGGGGGTGAGGGTGGCGGGGGGGAGGGTGCAACCTCTCACCTGGCACCACTCCCATGAAAGAACGCACCCCTTCTTGAGAAAAACAAATTATTGTGACCTAACCTCAAAACACTTTAATTTTGTTTCTGCTACGTCTCCGGCGCTGCGGGAAGTGCAGTTCCTTTGCCCTTACGTAACAAAGGATAGACACTCATGCTCACCTCCGCAGCTTCGGCTTGCTTCAGCTGCTATGGCCCGCACCGGTGCCTATGCTTTGTTACAGCGGGCGGGGGCTGCTCTCCCTTCGCGCCTCTGGATTTTTATATACACTCTAGGGGTAGCAGCCAAAAGACTACGTAGAGTCGGGGTGCCCTGACCCTGACTCGGTTTTTGAACAGATTCGACCTATTTTAAAGATGGATGAAGAATGGCTGCAAATTATAGATATTGTGTTTCGTTTCACCCCTAGCAGATACCATCAGGATAAAAATAATATCTTTAGATTGTCACAAAATCAAAATTTTCGTAGATATTCAACCAAAAAAAAAAAAAACAAATCACTGTGAAATTGTTAAACCCAAATAAGATAACGCAAAATAATGCTAATTAAAAAAGAAATGTGCGTCAACTTATTATTTGTAATTTGATTGATTGATTGACGTGGTTGATTGGCCAGGGTCTATGGAGCACCATGGACCGTACAATCCCAACATAGATCATCCGGTAGGAGGAAATATTTGCCCCCCCCCCCCCCCCCAGATTAGGCAGCAAACGCGAGAGTGCATTCGTGGTGCCCATCAATCGGGGAGCCAACCGCTGGCTGAAAATGCGGCCCGAAGTTCCACCGGATATCGAGAACGAGTCTTAGGTATAGGTACTTCATCGTCGACTTGATACCGATGTGAATACCTCCTATTATTGTGTTGGATCCTGACGGTGGCGCTTTCCGGGGCCCGTGGAAACAAATGACTTCGATTTATGCAGTGCCACCTGTAGACCCAACCGCCGGATCCCTGCCTACGACTTGTGTAACCCCAGCTGTTGCTAAGACAGTCACCTGCCGGAGCGTCTTCCCCCGTGCCATTACCAGCGTGTCATCGGCGTAACAGACGACGCCGACGCCGACGCCACGGAGGAGTGTACCGCGCAGCACCCAGTCGTATCCGATGTTCCACAATTGGCCCCAAAACCGAACCCTGTGGAACACCACACGACATTTCTCGCCGACCCCATCCTTTTCGATCCGGGTAGATGACATATCTGTCAGATAAGCCCCGATAATGCGGCGGAGGTAGTTTGGCACCCTATGATATCGTAATGACGTCCTAATGTTACTCCAGGGAAAAGTGTTGAAGGCATTGGCAATGACCTCACCCTGGGCCATTGCTTTCTCCGCCAGGACTTTCACGCGTATGATCGCGTCTATTGTAGAGCGCCCCTGACGGAAACCAAACTGGTTATCAGCCAGACCCGGCCCCTCTCTTGTCATGTGTTAGATAAGGCGGTCTGCAATAATTCTCTCGAAGAGTTTGCCCACCTCACCAAACAACAACGTCACAATGGGCCGGTAAGCGGAAGGTGACTCCGCAAGACGCCCTTCCATTTTCAACAGGACCACCTTTCCAGTCTCATGCGCTCAAGAATCCCACTGATCGAGGCCAGAGATGCCTGATGGCCGATGGCCAGAACCCATGCACGGCCAGGAGTGCCGTCAGTTCCTGGAGCAGTGATTTTGGCCTGAAGCCTTTATACTGCTGCTTTTAGTTCTACCTGGGTCATTTCAGGCGCGTTATTTTCCGAGTTGGGCACCATAGTAGGCGGAACAATAGTTCGAACGGAACGTTATAAATAACGTTTTTGAAGAAGAACAAAATAATCGTTTTCGATTAATAAAACGTTTTTAACCGTTTTTATTGCATTTCTTGGGTTTTCCGATACGAAAGTTTTATGAGTATTATGAATTTCATTCGGTTGGTATTTCACGGCCGCGCGGCTTAGTTTCGTCGTTTCACAAGTATAAGTATTATCTGTGACTCTGTGAGTACGAGTAGGTAAATAGTGTGTGGTAGGGTAGGCAACTATCGAACTGGAGATCCCTGGTGTCAACAGCGGCCCTCAGCGTCACTCGACGTAGTGGACGTTAGAGTGTCCAGGCAGGTCAAGTGCGCAGATCTGCGTATAATGCACCTGGGGGACTCTGCAACTTCGGAAGAGGTCGCAGCTGCTGTTGCAAAGGCCGGAGAATGCCCGCTAGACCAAGTTAACAAGGTGGAAACAATTCGTCCAGGCTTCTCCGACCTGCGGACAGTACTGGTCAGCTGTCACGTCGCGGCAGCTCGAAAATTAAAAGATGGTCCCAGACTGGTGGTGGACTGGAATTTGGCACGGGTCAGGCTTCTGGCAATTAAGCCCCTCAATGTTACGAGGACAAGGTGCATGAGAGAGGGACATGTTGGAGTTCGATTCACCTCAGAGGTCGTTTGCCGCGGTCTTTGTTTCCGCTGTGATCAGCTCGGTCACAAGGCCAGCTCTTGCGATGCCGCGCCACACTGTGTAGTGTGTGCGGCATTGAACAGGTCGGTTGACCACCAAACGGGCAGCAAGGCATGTACCGAGGGATAAAAAAGCTGACTCAAATAGGAAAATTGGGCCCTCGCGCCCACTGACCGCTGGCAATAAAGCCGAAGAAAGGGTTGAGGGGGAGGCGATTGTTATGGACACCAGGATTGGTCCCACACCTTCGTCTTCTCCAAGCGTATATCAACCATTGCGCCAGGGCTCAGGACCTTTTGCTCCAGAGCATGGCGGAGTGGTTGATCAACGTCGCTATCGTTGCCGAACCATACTTTGTTCCTACCAGGGATGACTGGGTGGGAGACATTGATGGCTTGGTGGCGCTTATCTCGAGGCCGGCCGCTGGCACTCCGCCCCTGGAGACTGTCACCCGGGGGCGGGGCTTTGTAGCGGTCTTAGTCGAAGATATCATGGTCGTGGGGATTTATTTCTCACCCAACCGACCTCTCGCCGACTTTAGAGAGTTTCATCACGGAATTGGTCACAGTCATCAGTCGAAGCCGTCCTCACCCTGTCCTTGTCATGTGTGACTTCAACGCCAAATCCACGACTTGGGGTTCCCCAGCAACAGATGCACGGGGTGTGTTACTGGAGGAGTGAGCGGTGGAGACAGGCTTACTGTTCCTAAACCGGGGATCTGTTCAGATATGTGTGCGGCAGTGGGGTGGGTCTATAGTGGACTTATCGTTTGCTAGTCCCGCTGTAGCACGCCGTGTTCAGGACTGGCGTGTATTGGAGGACGTGGAGACGTTGTCGGATCACAGATACAGTTCGACGTCTCCGCCAAGAACTCGAATGGCCCGGCACAAGCGGCCCCAACCGGGGTTGAGGATGGCTCGCGATGGGCGCTCAAACAACTGAACCGGGAAGCCCTTCTCGTTGCCTCAATCGTGAAGGCCTGGTTGGACTCACGAGTCAGGTCTCTCGATATTGACGAGGAGGCAGAATTGTTCCGGGTGGCCATGACACAAATCTGTGATGCTGCGATGTTCAGTTCAGTCTCCATCTGCCAGGCGCCAGGTATCGGTGATCGGAAGACATTGCGCATTTGCGCATCGTATGCCTGGCGGCGTGACGCCCGTACACCAGGCAGCGATGAAAGCGCAGACGAACACCAGAAGAGAAGTAAGAGACGCGGGACTGTACGAGGCGAGAACTGTAGAGTGGCGAAGAAGGCTCTTCAGCTGGAAATAATAGGCTTGAGCCCTAGCCCGCTGGCTAGGGCCCAAGCCCATAAAGAATTGCTGGCAATTCTAGAACGTGATCCGTGGGGGCGTCCTTACCGTTTGGTTAGGCGCAAACTTTGCTCGTGGGCTTCTCCACTATCCCGTAGCCTCCACCGGCAACTGCTAGAGAGAGTAGTGAGCGCTGTATGCCCCTCACAAGGGGAGCACACACCACCGCATATTGTTCCGCCTACTGTGGTGCCCAACTCGGAAAATGACGCGCCTGAAATGATCCAGGTAGAACTAAAAGCAGCAGTATAAAGGCTTCAAGCCAAAATCACTGCTCCTGGAACTGACGGCATTCCTGGCCGTGCATGGGTTCTGGCCATCAGGGATCTCTGGCCCCGATTAGTGGGACTCTTGACCGAATGTTTGGAGAGACTGGAAAGCTCCTGTTGAAAATGGAAGGGCGTCTTGCGGACTCACCATCCGCTTACCGCTTACCGTGTTGTTGGGTGAGGTGAGAGAATTATTGCAGACCGCCTTATCTAACACATGACAAGAGAGGGGCCGGATCTGGCAGATAACCAGTTTGGTTTCCGTCAGGGGCGCTCTACCATAGACGCGATCATGAGCGTGAAAGTCCTGGCGGAGGAAGCAATGGCCCAGGGTGAGGTCGTCTTGGCAGTGTCTTTGGACATTGCCGATGCTTTCAACACTTTTCCCTGGAGTAACATTAGGGAGTTACTCTGATATCATAGGTTGCCAAACTACCTCCGCCGTATTATCGGGGCTTATCTGACAGATATGTCATCTATCCGGATCCAGAAGGATGGGGTCAGCGAGAGATGTCGTGTGGTGTCCCACAGGGTTCGGTTTTGGGGCCACTCCTGTGGAACATTGATACGACTGGGTGCTGCGCGGTGCACTCCTCCGTGGCGTCGGCGTCATCTGTTACGCCGATGACACGGAAGACGCTCCGGCAGGTGAATGTCTTAGTAACAGCTGGGGTTGCGCAAGTCGTAGGCAGGATCCGGCGGTTGGGTCTCCAGATGGCACTGCATAAATCGGAAGTCGTTTGTTTCCACGGGCCCCGGACAGCGCCACCCTCAGGATCCAACACAATAGTAGGAGGTATTCACATCGGTATCAAGTCGACGATGAAGTACCTAAGACTCGTCCTCGATATCCGGTGGAAATACGGGCCGCATTTTCAGCCAGCGGTTGGCTCCCCGATTGATGGGCACCGTGAATGCACTCTCGCGTTTGCTGCCTAATCTGGGGGGCAAATACTTCCTGCCGGAGGCTCTATGTTGGGATCGTACGTTCCATGGCCAATCAACCACGTCAATCAATCAATTTCAAGTCTAGGAAATAAATACTTTCGGAAATATAAAATATCAAACTTTGATAAAATAAGCTCAACTTTTGCACTATTTTGTTGTTTTTGACGTAATTTTGACAGCAGGTGTTGCTATTTTATGGAGTTTTAATAATGCGTTTTGATTTTGAAAATAATAAGTTGACGCACCTTCTTTTTAATTAGCATTCTTTTGCGTTATCTTCTTTGGGTTTAACAATTTCACAGTGATTTGAGTTTTTTTTTTTGGCTGAATAAGTACGAAAATTTTGATTGTGACGATCTAAAGTTATTATTTTTATCCTGATAGTATCTGCTAGAGGTGAAACGAAACACAATATCTATAATTTGCAGCCATTCTTCATCCATCTTTAACCCATTCGTTGCTACCAACGCACCATTTGCGTTGATCGAGATTTCTACGTCATGCCACCAACGTACCATATGAGTTGAGTGTACTCTAAGAAGTTACCATTTTTGGGTGGGTTTTTTTTATTTAGGGTTTTTTTTAAATTGAAAAACACATTAAATTTCGTATTCTCTATTGTAATCATTAAAAATATTAAGTGGCACCCAGGTGATGTTTTTAAAATATAAGTGGCAATGAATGGGTTAAAATAGGTCGAATCTGTTCAAAAACCGAAACAGGGCACCCCGACTCTACGTAGTCTTTTGGCTGCTACCTCTAGAGTGTATGTATATAAAAATCCAGAGGCGCGAAGGGAGAGCAGCCCCCACCCGCTGTAACAAAGCATAGGCACCGGTGCGGTCTATAGCAGCTGAAGCAAGCCGAAGCTGCGGAGGTGAGCATGGGTGTCTATCCTTTGTTACGCAAGGGCGAAGGGGCTGCACTTCCCGCAGCGCCGGATACGTTGCAGAAGCAACATTAAAGTGTTTTGAGTTCTCATATCGTTTTCGTTACGAACAAAATGTTGTACAAAGAACTGTTAGAAACGTTTTAAAAACGTTATTTTAAATAACGTTTCCGAGCCTTGGTGCGCGTGCTTCTTCGTCGCCTCGTTGATGCGTACAACACTCACTTTATGGAGCTTGACATATTTACTCTTTTCAAAGATCGTTTCAAGGCAAGAGCAGTTATATATATATTTTTTTTTCTTCTTCTTACTAGTCTTTTACGATGCACACTAATTGTCTGTTTTCTTTTAACTTTTTTTTTGTGAATTCGTGGACAATGTTGTGGGTTACATGTGTAGTAATATAAATATGGAATAGATTGTGTATAAATGTACTTCTAAGTATTGTGCTAATTTAAGAATCTCTAGTTAAGCTTGGCATGTAACTGTTTTTTGTCCCTAACAAATAAAATAAAATTTCTATCCACGCCTTGCCATCTTTGGTGTAAAAGGTCTAGACCACGGAACAGATAAATAAGGTTGGAATGGTAATCTGGGCGTGGCAAGAGCGCCACAATTATGATTCGAAAATCATAACTCGACAGATTCATTAATTCACCGCAACCTCGTTTAGTGCGCTTCGGACTACTTCGGAGATCAGAGCTCTGCTTTAAAATGCCGTGTTGTGCAATTATAACTTGTAAAACAAAAAGTCAGACCGCAAGTATAGAGCGAGGAGTATACCTCCTCGCTCTATACTTGCGGTCTGACTTTTCGCGGGCGGTCTTTCCATCGGTAAGTCAAAAATAATATTTAAATACAATTTTATTTGTAAAAAACATAAAATTAATCTGATCACTATGACATTCCAAACATTAACAACATTATTGCAACCAGTTACAAAAAATATACATTGCGCGATGTGTACTCGCTTAATCAACGCAATGACCAAGTCTGCTTACAATGTACTGCATACGTTGCGTCGTCTACACTTCAACCATTGACGTTTCGTCCTTTGCTCTGATGGCCGTGATGCACGGCGCATTTTTATCGATAGTGAGGTGACCATGTGGTTAAATAAAATCATCGATAGAATTCTCGAATAATTTATATTTACGTTTGACAAAGATCATTTTTGAATTCTGTTATATTTTTAGTTAGACGTATAATGAGTAAATTAAATATTATATTAAATCATTGAACGAATGTGACCGAATGATATAAAGGGACATATACTGGGTTAAATAGAATTATTGGCAATACTTTATATATCTACAATATTTTTGATAAAATTGTATTTTATTGTGAGATAGTCCAGAATATTTGGGCAACCCTGAAGACAGACGAGAAAATTATATTGTAATTTGATTATTTTTGCCTGTTTATTCAGGGTTATTGGTAAAACACCAACAACCTCTTGTTGTTCATAATGATGAGTACAATGACCCCTTCATTGTACTCATCATTATGAACAACTTTTACTATGGGACCAAACCTGAAATCGCGAAAAAAAATCAGCTGTTCCGTACATTTTGACGAGTTATAAAAATGTAGGGAACAGCTGATTTGTTTTTGCGTTTTCTGGTTTGGCCCCGAAATAAAAGTTGTTCATAATGGTGAGTACAATGACCCCTTAAAATATTGCCAATGAATTAAATTTCACCATGTAGATCTGTCATCTATAAATATTTACTATATTGTATTTAGAATTAAAATATAAGTAAAATGCAATTTTACTAATGCAATTAATTATAAATTTTAGGT
Organism: Dicycla oo; assembly: GCA_948252095.1. Classification (NCBI taxonomy): domain Eukaryota; kingdom Metazoa; phylum Arthropoda; class Insecta; order Lepidoptera; family Noctuidae; genus Dicycla; species Dicycla oo. Next base: position 14,559,499 of record OX411712.1, read on the forward strand.
TTCCTAAAGAACCTAACGCCAGGGAACAATAGATTGACGTGTCAGGATGCCGACAAAGACGAGTACTATTTGCTCTAAACATTTTAGTGAAAATGATTTCATCTTCAAAAATCAGGTTATAGGTACAGACGCCAGCACATCAAGCTACCCGAAACTGTCAAATTTTCCCAATCAACCTTGAACCTAATGCTTTAGTGATAAAGTTGAAATTCTATTAAAGAAATTTGACAGATTGTAGTAGCTTGATGTGCTGGCGTCTGTACCTAAAACCAGGGGCGATCCCAAGAGAACAAATTGTTTAGATTTCTTCAAGTTATTTGGTAGGTTTTGTTAAATTGGAACTATGTTCTATATTTCATATTCTACTCCTTTTTACTATCTCCTAAATTATGAACAAATCTGATCCATGCATTCAAAACGTAATTATCAGGTTTTATTTTATTTTACTGTTCATATTCATGAAAAATATTTCGAGTATGTATGGTATCTTATAATAATTACAATAGGTTAATATCACACTCCGGTAAATCATTATCATGCAAGCATCCAGCTCATAAAGATAATTCAATTTTGATTTTTTTTCTACTGTGTAAGTGTACGTGGCATGTAAAGACTTGCATTATTTTTCAGACAACTAATTCTTGCAATGCTATACTAAATGAGCCCAGTTATGATGCTATTTCCACCAGTGTGCAAAATTGCGAAGGCGCTCAGGGAACCTAATACTTATATGTTATCTTGAATTATAATCGCTCTCGTAAAGTTCGCATTTCAAGATATTTTATGCTATTTATGACTTTAGGATTTACAAGCACAGGCTTCATCTTCAATTTTGTTGACCTTGACACCAAAAAAAGATAAATCATTAAAAAGAAAAAACACCGAAGTACGTAAATTTATACCTATAAAGATATATGGCTTGTAAAGACATACATAGCGCCTATTTTAATTAAGATAAAAAATAATTAAAAAAATTAAATCGACTTCAAAAAGAAATTAACTCAAAATTATGAAATAATTTTAATTTCTGAAGTCGGTGTCTTGCTATCTGTATTTTAATTTTTTGCCACCTACTTCCAAAATTAAAATTATTAACGTAAGGTTACACTTTGTTTTGCAAAATTCATTAAAAATTGATAGTAAGCGCCAATTGCTTAATAAATACGTTTTATTCCAAGGACAGTTATTATTTGTAATTAATAAAAGTAAAATAAATATTTCTTAATATTTATTTCATGTTTCATTTTTCCCCATACATTCATCAGATAAAGAATCGATATAGATCGATATCGATAAAGAATAGCGGTTTTATCAAGCACTAGCGTGTATGAAAAATTTTATTGCTTTTTTGTGTGGGAGTGTCTATGCTTACGGGAGCTTAGTGCTAGTGTGCGAACGAATATCTGCCCTAAGATTTATGTGTGTGTGATTTGTTTGTGTGCGAAATATTTGTAAACATAGTAGTGCGTATGTGTAGAAATTAAAATAGTGGGAGACAAGCGGTGACACTGGTCCTAATACAAAATTGGAGCTAGGGCCTTTCTAACCTTATTTATCTGTTCCGTGGTCTAGTAGAGGGATCAGTCGGCTAGGAAATGCCACGCCATCTAGTTTTAAAATATTGACCAAAATATTGACGTGTATCTACTTACAGAAATAAACATTTCATTTCAATAATGATCGTCAAAAATCGAGCCAATTTATAGCATCTTTATATACTTAGCTTCGTATTTTCAATAAGAAACTATCAGTTCGACTTTGTCTCTGTCACCTCTGACCTAGACTAGAGTCAAGAGCAAACCCATCACAAATAAAATAAAAAAAAGTTCAATAAGTACCCAGGTTATTATTTACAACATTTTCTCTTAAAATACCTCGTTATAAAATAACTAACGACGGTCACTTCGTCGAGATGAAATTCGTCGGTAATGTTTATCATTTTCGTCGCGGTGTCGAGATCTTCGACGTCGTCTGTCACTACTTTCAGAACGTCTTGAATTCACTCTTTTAGAGACATCCGTTTCCGGTGATTCGGACCACCTCCATGACCGCATTGACGAACGGGGAGTCCTAAAAACAATGTATATTAATTTATTTGATTGCTTGCTACTATTGCTACCAAAGAAGCGATCGAGATAATAAATAATGCGTGTTTATTATACTTGACTCACCTATCCTTCTCTTGAACAATTGTATTGGTATAATATCCATTATATAAGTTATTTGGATTTCTGAAGACATGTAAAAAATTACAAGCGCGACCCTTTGGGCAACGCCTTCGTAGTTGGAGGCCTGTAATGTAAATAATTTCATGTTGATTTAAATTTCACACACAAATTATACATCCTCAAACAAAAAGATTGGTTACCACATATAGCATTTTTCCAGGAATTTATAAGACAAAACTGTAAGGATAGCTGTCTGCCACCATACCAGCGCGTATGTAGACATCGATATGCCGCTACAGCACATCGCAGCTCAGCAAATTCTATGAATGTGTTTCCTCGAAGATGTTTTTCATAGTTATTGCAGACCTACAATTAGATTAAACCTTAACTATAATGATTTTTAAATAGGTATGATACGGATCTCTTATTTATGTAAAGAATATAACTCAAGACTTGTATACAAACCTCCTTTTGTTCTTTATAAAATTGTCAACCATGTGTAATGGTAAAAATCTGAAGTTGATTTGAGTAAAAATATTTTATTCAATAGTTCTAAAAATAATAGATTGTTTTCAGATAATGGAACACTATTTAAGTTCAAATACATGTTTCATGTTTGTGACAAAATTATCAAGTGGTCCTCATGACTATGAGCTAACATAAGATTTGCTGATCAACTTGTTTAGGCTTTCCGAGACAAGGTCGATTATTATCTTGCGTTTTTGAAATATAATTTTATTAAGTACTCACCTTAAATTGTGTTATTCGACCAAATTTTTCAAATTCCTTTAATACATCAAAGAAAAAGTCTTTGTATTCCTTATATGTATCACTATCCTCAAATTCTAACATTATATCTGTGTCATATTCATTGACATTTGTATTACTTAACCCAAAATGGTTATAAAAATTTGTACCTAATAACACCTAAAAAAAAGTTTGTTTTATTAATAGCCATTTAACTCAAAATGCACACTGATGGCAGTGTGCATTACAAGTAATGCTTAGTGGTGTGTTACATTTTTGTCTACAGCATTTGCCTGTAATCAAAAATCTTTCATTGTTTAGTGTCATGAAATTAAATTTATGAAAAGGATATACTTTGCTGATGCCAGGATATTGATGATTTCTTGAACATTGATCACCAAATCGACAACATGCTGTTTTAGAGAAAAATGGACAAAGTTCAGCATCAGGTCTTGTCTCATGCATCACTTTCAATTCAGCCGGAGGCTCAATAGAATCTCCAGATAAGAACAAATCCAAGTGATCCATGAAGTTGTCTTGCTTTCTTTTCAGTTCCTCTTGAGCTGCTTTTATCCTCTCTTCTTCGATTTGTTTTTTCTTCTGTTCTAACTCCCATTCCTGCCATAATGTTATTATTATAATGATTTTTAACAGTTTATTATGGTGACCAGTCTGTAGACAGCCTGAGATCTTCATTAAGTTTAGAACAATAATATAACATTTGTGTTAATAAAAAACTTTTTCCAAAAAACACAACTGACTTCCAAAAAAATACCTACTACAAAGCGAATAATAACTTTAATTCTGGAAGTTGGTGTCTTTGGATCTGTATTTTAGTTTTTTGCCACTGACTTCCAAAATTAAAGTTATTATTCACTTTGTATTGTTTTTTTGGAAGTTGGTTGTATTTTTTGGAAAAAGTTTTTTATTTTTCACTTTTTAGTGGGTCAGTTTTTAATTTATCTAAGTTACAATATCCTAACGTCACTTGCTCATCACCTTTTACAAAATATTGCTTTTCCCGATGCAGGGACATTAATTGTTGTGGAGTTCTCCTGTAGTAGGTAAGTAAGTAAGTACTGTAAGTAGGTACCAAGAGAATTCCACATCACCATTGTGACGAGCATAAATTACTTAGCAACAATTATTAAAGTACCATTCGTGAACTACTTATTATTGAGTAGTTCCTGTGGCCATCTGTGATCCAAATGGTGCTTTCCAAGAACAAATGCACAAGTTACTATAAAAAATACCCAAATTGCTATAGGTGTGCCTATAATATTTGAAGAGTTCCATCGATTTCTCCAGGATTCCATCATCAGATCCTAACCTGATGACAATGGGACCAACTAGAAAGTATACCCTTTCAATCAAACAATGAATTTTCCAAATCGGTCCAGCCATCTTCAAGTAATCGGGGAACACATGAAAAAAAAAAGATTCCGACGAACTGAGAAGAATGAAACAACAGGTTGCAGCAGAGTGACTTTGTGTACAGATTTCTTAAATATAAATAAAAGGATAAATTTACAATGCAGTCTTACCAGCTTTAGCTTAGCTTCTTGTTCAAGGCGCTTTTGTTTAAGTCTATTTTTTTCTTCTTGAAGTTTTTTCCATTGTGTGATTGCAATTGTTTCAGCTTGAATCCATTTTTCGTTTTCTTCATCATTCTGTTTATTAATTTGTTCAAGTATTAATTCTTCCTCTAGGTCTTGTTGTTTGATATACCATTCAGTAAAGACAACTTTATCTAGAAGTCAATACATACATATTTATTATTACAACAATCCATGCCCGTGAAAAGGCATTTTATCCATCTTTTTGCATCTTTGAATAGCTCTTCTGTAAAAGCCGTTTGTAATTTTAAGAAATAAAGCATGGTAAAATGAAACTAGAACTAGACTTAGTGTGCTGCCAGTGGCTGAAAAGGCATATAAACTGAAACAACTAGATTAATGGAGAAGTTACAGAACAAGCAAGATTAAAGCAATACTGGCAAAAAAAAATGTTAACAGTATTATAGTAAGTACTGTGGGGCCTGTAGCTAAGTAATAACAGCTGCACGGGTCGATCGATCAGGTTAAGCTATGCTTGCCGCGGTTGATCCGTGGATGGGTGACGATCTTTACATATCAAGACCACTCCGTGCCTCGGAAAGCATGTTGAGCCAATGGTCCCGTCTGTCATTCAGATCTTTGACAGTTTTTACAGGTCATCAAAAGCACGAAAGTCTAACAACCAGTCTATCAGTCAGTCTAGTATTACCCAGTAACTAGGTAGTGATCATCTAGGCGGTCACTCAATGTAAAATACTGGTATTTAGCTGCATCCGGGTAGACTGGAAGGTGACCCCAACATAGTTGGGAAAAGGCTAGGCAGATGATGATTGAACCTGAGTACCTGTGTATACTAGAATACATACCTACCTATTATATTAAATTAAATGAATATTCATGATTCTTGTTGACATACCTCTTTCTTTAGCTTGAATTGTGCGGATCCGTTTTCTTCTTTCCCTTTTCGCAATTTTCCTCCATTCTGCATGCCTGAAAGATATGAAGATATACCGTTAAAAAATATAAATAAGGCAATGTTTGTCGGGTTACTTTTCCTACTTGCCTTCCCATATTTATTTCAGAAATATAATTTATTATTCATAGCCCATATATTTGGAAAAAAAATTGTTTTCTTCTTTGCTTTTCGTTATATTGCCGGCACCTATAAAGGAAAATTTATTATATATGAAATATAAATTAAATCCATTTCACACCGTAAATCATACATTTAGTATGCGTATTATATACTATTTAAATCTATGTGTAAATAGTTTAATTCACAATCCACTCGTTTTTGTTGACATTTGGTTGACATTTTGACAACAGATAAACAGAATCAGTCAGTGATGAGTGAAACAGACGGACGTCCGTCGCGTCCGTCAGTCTGTCTCTCTGAATAGGTTTCCTTATTCAGAGGTCTGTCTACGGTCAGACCACAGAATCGCTCTCATTTGACAATCACAGTTTAGGATAGGTTATAATAATTACTCTGATGCCGGACATTATACGCGAACCCACAATTGTAGGACCGAGGCTAGGCTACCGAGCACGCAGTGGCGCCATCATCGTTTGGTAAGTATTTTTGTAAACCTTAAAACGGAAAAAGTGGCCACCATTTTCCGTTTTAAGGATTACGAAAAACTTAACAATATAAAACTATTGTTTGTAATAATAATAACGTATAGTCTTGTGGAGCACAACATAACGTGCTTATTTTCTGTATTTTCATTCTAAAGTAAAAGAAATAACTAAACAAACGATGAGGGCGCCTCTGCGCCCTCTGTACCCTCTTAACAAATGATTACCGTATGCAAAGTTTTCCCTGCATTCGCGGTTTTCAAAGCTGTGTCGATTTTTTCACGCACATCAAAGTGCGCGAACCTTCACGTAGTTCCCACACATACATGAAGGTAACGGAAGTTTCGCCATTTTCAGAGTTCGTTGCGTCTACTGTGTTGGAAGCTCCAGATAGCCCTCGGAATTCTAATTTTCTTACGGTTTTTGCAATTTGCAAGTCAGTGAGTAGGTTGTGTTGATTTTCGCGACCGTAACATACTTATATGTATTTACAAAATTATTATCGTTCGAATCAGTAATACAACTCTTTCAAGATTTCAAGATTTCATAGAACTTAGAGAGTTATATTGTTGATTGTAATGATTATAATTTTATATATAAAGATTTGCAATGGTCGTCAAATCAACATGTAATCAGTATCGCAAGCAAGATTGAGACATTCGTAAACAAGAGTAGGAGGAAGCGCAAATATTGGGTACACGGACCCATTTGCATAACCGCTGAGTTTGCAAATGAATGTCTGACGGCCCTTCACATGAGTGCGTACCTACAACGTACGAATGTATGCGCGCATGTGAGTGACCAGGGTGAGGGCCGTGCTCCACTATAGGAATCCGTTATTTAATATCTCGTCACCGCTTATAGAATCACTAGTGTGTACAGACAGACACACGTCCGTCACAGCCAATATGCTTCGAATCTAATGGACCGATAAAGTTAGACACGTGAATTTCTGTGACCCTAACCCGGACGTAACGTAAATAAATGAATTTTGAATATGAGGTTCACTTGTGGTAGGGTTTGGGGCAAATAAGAAAATTAAGTATAAGTTTTGTAAACTGTACCATGTGACAGAGCAAATGAAAGAAATTACTGTCAGGGTCTCAAATTGATTTTTTTATAATTTTTAAAAGTAAAATGTATTAAAGTTATTTAAGAAAATAGACTTGACCATTCCCTCCTTATCTCCAAAACGGCTGAGTCTAAAATTTTAGAAATAATACAGAAAATAGTTCTTAGAAGTGTATGGTCTTAAACTAACATGGTAAATCTCTCAATTTTGTGCGTTCAAAATTACAATTGTAGTTGGAATGTATGGGAGAACATGTTTTTCAACTACAATGTTAAGTTTGTTCTTGGGATAAATTCATCCTAACTACGGAACCCTTCATTGTGCGCACTTGGCCGGATTTTTCTGTTTGTATTATGGAAGAATTGGGTTGGTAAGAAAGTCTTGCGACACTTTAGTGCTCCACTAAATATTATTTATTGGAAAGCAGTTTGGGATCCTTCGACCTTGGGAAATGTTAGAATATTCGAGAAGCTTCCATGTCAAAGGGTATATAAAGCGCCCGTTCGTTTCGATCAGCCAGTACTTGCTGGGCTTCCCTCATGTAGATGAGGGTCTCACCCGGTAAGGGCTATCCGCCGAGTTACGGTGAAAAAAGCGGCGTTGGGCATCAACGTCGTGGCGTGCCTACAGACACAAATTACAGAAACTCTCTTACATGAGCGTGTATGCCACACGCCCAACCATCTGCTCACCAGTGGCGACCACGACGAGAGGCCCGTAGTTACGGGCCACCGTAAAAATTCCGCGGTCGGGGGGCCATGCCCCGACGCCGCACGCCACGCCCCCTTACGGGGGTGTAGCAACATCCCGCAAGATCAGGCAGTGTTAGAAAAGATGGATCACAATGCACTTCGAGCGATTGCCTTCTACGAATTTCTACAGGGAGGTTCTGCAAGATCTGCTGCTACTAATATGTGCAGTGTGTTTAACAGTAATGTGGTTCATCATTCGACAATAGCACGTTAATTTGAACGCGTTCCGTTCTGGTGATATAACCTTCGAAGACAAACCTAGGTCCGGCCGGCCAACAGACATTAACGACGAAGAACTGCGATCTCTTCTACGAATGAAACCCAATGCATCGTCACGACAGTTAGCAGATGAACTCGGCTGTAGTCATCCCACTATTCTTGAACACTAAGAAATGTGGTTACAGAAAAGTCTTATTATCTTGGATACCCCACGAACTCAGTAAGTCTAACAAGGCGACGCGAGTTTCTATTTGCCTTCCATTGTTGCTTCATCCACACAGAAAGTATTTTCTCAGCGAAATAGTTACTGGCGATGAAAGCGGTTTTGGACCTAACCCAATCCATTGCCAAGACTATGGACAGTAAAATGAAGTGTCTTGGTATATTTTTGGACCTCTCGAAGGCCTTTGACACAATTTCTGTTCCTAGGCTAATATCTAGGCTAGAATTTTTGGATGTACGTGGCATAGCTCTAGAGATCTTCAAAGATTACCTGAAAAATCGCAGCCCGAGAGTTAAAATAGATTCAAATTACAGTGATGAACACATTGTGTCATACGGTGTGCCACAAGGAAGCATATTGGGTCCCACGCTCTTTCAAATCTACATAGACGACCTTTGTAGAATGTCGATACCAGCCTGTAAGATATATGCATATGCTGATGACACAGCGATATTAGTTCACGGACCTACTTGGGAAGATATTAAAATAAAGGCGGAATCTGCACTGTCCTTAGTAATGAACTGGCTTAATCAGAACTTGCTGACACTTAATCTGAGTAAAACTTACTACCTGCCGTTTGCAATCCGCCGTAACACAAAACCCAAAAATACTTTCACCATAATAGCTCACTCGTGTCAGAATCAGCAAATATCGTGCATGTGTCCTGCTATAGCTGGAACTGATAGTGTGAAATACCTGGGTGTACATATAGACGATGGGTTAAGATGGGACAAACAACTCGATACACTAACTACTCGAACACTTCGTCTCATTCACATCTTTAAATCTCTCCGGGAATCAGGTAGTATTGAAATTCTCAAAATGGTGTATTTATGCCAATCAATTGTGGGATATTGCATAACAGTATGGGGTGGAGCAGCGAAGACTTATTTCCTAAGAGCAGAGAGGGCCCAAAGGGCTGTGCTTAAAGTCATGACATAGAAACCCTATAGGTACCCCACAACGCAATTATACGCTGACTGTCAAGTTCTAACGGTTCGACAGCTCTATGTCGTTCGATCTGTGCTCAGAACACATGGCTGCTTGCCTCCGTCTGATCCAACGAAGCGAACATATGTAACCCCAGGTGTACAACACAAAACCTCGTTTGCAAGACACCAATACTACGTTCTAAGCACTCACGTATATAAAAAAATACAGAAGGAACTAGATATAATAAACTTAAATAAAAAAGCTAAATAAAAAATTACAGAATGGCTTATTCAGCAGGACTATGATAAGACAGAATCTCTATTAACTTACATCGCTTGACATATGACATATCACTAGGAAAAGTAACGACAACACAACATCTACATACTATTATATCTAACATACATACATACAATGATACAACAATACACACACCATAAACCCGTCACACACACTTACACACACACACACACACACACACACACACACACACACACACCCACGCACACACGCACACGCACACAACTCCAGGAACTGTTCCCATGAAAAGATTGATTTGCAGATCATAATGTTGTTCACCATATAATGATAGATCGACACAATTTCACTCATAAAAAGGTACAACTTAATTTATGCAACCATTTGGCCGAACACTGTCTCTTAAGATACAGGCCTCCTAGTTTGAGAGACAGGGTTTATATTTATGTGCTTATAGATTTTTGTCGCCTTTTTAACTTTTGTTCAAACAATGTTAATAGGTATAAGTTTAGTATTTACCACTGTGTTCAATCTGTGTCTATGTATTGCTTTGGGTAAATAAACATTATTATTATTATGTCCTTTATTCATTTTAAAAACTTATTAAATACATTTTTAAATATTTTTTATAAAAAACATTTAAAAAAAACATTAAAAAATATAAAAAATAGTGATCCGCCAGTAGCGGGAGCAAAGTCCAAGCTACCGGTGGTTAGGGCTGCAGAGACAGGAACCTCCTCACAATGCGAGCCGTATCAAGAAGTACTGCCTTCTGAATCTGGCCCTTGATCCAACCGCCTAACGAGAGCCTCGAAAGATGTTGATCGAGACTTTCGGCCATCAGGACATTGGCCGTTACTACAATCGGCACAATGACAGCCGAGCTCACATTCCACATGTCAACAACCTCGTGTGCTAAGTCGAGATACTTCATTTGCTTCTCTTTCTCAGCTTTCACGAGGTTCTCGTCATGTGGAATGGTAACATCGACAATCATTGCGCGGCGCACTAATCGATCTATCACCACTATATCAGGCTTATTGGCGACAATAGTCCTGTCAGTAATGATAGACCGATCCCAGTACAACGTGACATGGTCATTTTCGAGAACTGGGTCGGGCACATACTTGTAATACGGTACCTCAGAATCCACAAGTTTATATTTCAAAGCAAGTTGCTGGTGAATAATCCTGGCCACTTGATTATGCCTGTGCAAGTACTCGCCGTTAGCCAGACGAGAACAACCAGAGATAATATGTCTGATGGACTCACCCGGACGGTGGCATGCCCGACACATATCAACCGTCCCGTCCTTCATAATATGTCTCCGGTAGTTATTCGTCAGAATAACTTCGTCCATAATTGCACAAACAAAACCTTCAGTTTCCCCGAATAGGTCACCGAAACGTAGCCAGGATACGGACGCTAAGAAATCTACACCGGGCTCATGAAGGGCCCGATAGAAGCGCCCGTGAAGCTCCTTGTTTTGCCATACCTTCCTGCGGTCATCGGTAGTAAGTACTACAGGTTTGCGCCAGTTCTCTTTAGCCATGGAGAGCGGGGTGAGCCCCTTATCCACTGTGACCACATCACGGTGCATACCCAATTCGGCTTTTAAAAAATATTCCCTGAGGCTGCACACCTCGCGATTGTGGAGGGTTTTAGCATTTAAAAAGCCACGGCCCCCGCACTTCCACGAGATGTACAGTCTCATCACCGATGAACGTGGGTGATGCATCCGGTTTGCGGTCAACAGTGTACGGACCCTCCTATCCAGGGCGTCAAGTTCGGTCTGAGTCCATTTGAGTATGCCGAAAGAGTACATTAAGATCGGCATGACCCAACCGTTGAAGGCGCGTACCTTATTTCCGCCTGAAAGAAGACTAATTAATACCTTCTTCAAGCGACCAAAGAATCGCTCCTTCAACGATTGCTTCATGTCAGCACCGTTGATGCCTAACGCTTCCGACATACCCAAATACTTATAGCTTTCGGATGAGGAGAGGGATCTAAGGTGTATGGAATCCGACAGTTGGATTCCCTCGGATTCCATGATTTCACCTCGCTTTACATGCATGACTGCACATTTGTCCACACCAAATTCCATCCTGATGGCGCTACTGAAAGTTTCAGTAGCTCCATCAGTCGCAATTTGTTGGGAGCAAAGAGTTTTAAGTCATCCATGTAGAGGAGGTGAGATATGACCTGACCGCCTCTCCTCAACCGATAGCCTAGACCTGAATCCTCTAGCAGAGTACTTAGAGGATTCAGGGCTAAGCAGAACCAAAGTGGACTCAAACTGTCGCCCTGAAATATTCCCCGTTTAATCCATACATGCTCATCATTCCCCTGGATCTGTCGACACCCAGGATAGCGAAGGACCGTCCTCCATTGCCCCATACACGACTCAAGGAAGGTGCGTAGAGTTGCATCTATCTTGTACAACGCCAGTCGTAGGCCTTCTTGTAATCTATCCAGCATGTCGACAGATCCTTGCGGGATCGACGGACCTGTTGGCTTATGGCCATGTCGATGAGGAGTAGCTCCTTAGTACCACGGGACCCGTTCCGACATCCATTCTGAGAGGCAGACATAATCGAGTTATTCTGAATATGCGTATTAATTTTCGCTCTCAAAATGGATGTAAGAAGTTTATAGATCGTCGACAAACATGTGATCGGTCTATAATTCTTGGGTTCCGCGGGACTACCTGACTTATGGAGCAGGTGGGTAACGCCTGTTGTTAGAAACTGCGGTAGCGACCCAGACTCTAAGGATGACTGAAATTGAGATGCCAGGCGAGTGTGTGAACTAGTTATCCATTTCAACCAAAAGTTGTGCAGTCCGTCCGGTCCCGGTGATTTCCAATTCGGTAACGGACGGACTGCTCTGGCTACGTCTAATGGCGTAATTAGAACTGCTTCCATTTCTGGTATAGTTCCACACGTTCGCTCAACAGTCTGCATCCAGTCAGCCTCAGAGTGACAGACGGGCACCGACCAGATGCTGCGCCAGAATGCGCTCGTGGCGGCATCATTTGGGCGGCACACGTCTGTCACATTTTGTTCAGGTCGCTCCCAAGCTCTATATACCCACCTCTCATCGCTCTGGAACATGCGATTCTGTGTGTATCGATCAACCCGCCGCTTATACCGCCGAATACGGCTCGCCCATACATAAACTTTCTGCTTCAGGAAGTCGATGCGCTCTGTGACACTGGACATGTATTCTCGAGGGCTGATTCCAGTCCCCGAGAATGCCCGCCTTACAAAGCGCATCACTCGTGGTCGTGTATTACCCTCCCTGAAGCAGTATAGTTTGCCGATGAGTACCCTGGCACCATCGATACGACGCTCGATCCTGCGTTGCCAGGCTGGTACGGTTGGTTTTGGTCGAGTAGCTCCGTCACAGCTAGGAAACTTGACGTTAGCTAAACGGCATGCCGCAACAGCCGCGCAATACAGAATCGAGTGTGTATCAACGAGATCCTCGCTGCTTTCGAAAAAATTCTTAAGCTGCGAGTCCAAGGCACACACCAGCGCCCTATTTTTCTTATGCATAGGTAAGCGTGGTAATCGGGGTCTAAGTTCGGTCGGAGTGGACCTATACTCTCGAATCGCATCCTCCAGTGCGCTCCTCAACCGGGTGTTGTATTGGCTACTTACTGTGGCAACCCTATCCTCCTCTTCTTCAACATGATTGAACCGCGGCGGGATTGCATCTATAGTCGACGCTTGTACCGCGGTTTGTGCTGGAGTCGAGACGATATGTTGGCTCAGTACCTCTGAGCGCAGCCTACCAAGTGCGGCATCGTCCAACCTGTGATTGGCGTTGGATGACCCGCACCTGATCCGACAGTCGTTGGGCCGAGGTGTTGACGGTTGGTTCTAGTTCCTGGAACAGAGACAGCATCCTATCGCGGTACGCAGTGAGGTTAGTTCCCCCCTCTGTAGACCCGTAATATGCGCGCATGACGTTCTCGTTCATGGACTGAGTCCATCTCATGCGCTGCACACAACCACCGGCAGCGGGGACCCGGCTCGGGGCTGGATGGCCCCTAAGTCCCAAGCTTCTCGGTGGCCGGCCTCTCCCCTGCCGACGTACAGGTGTTGGCGACGTCGGCGGGGAAAAATACTCGTCGCTCGAGCTCGACGCAACTATTATTATTATTAAGCTGGGTATTGTATGTTAATCATACACGGAAGCGCCAGTGGCTATCTCAAGACGAGAAACCAAAACCAACTCCTAAACCAACCCATACTGTGAATTTTTTTTTATTCTGTTGTTGGTGGGATTCTGAGGGCATGTTGTTTTAAGAGCTTCTTCCGCCTAACACTACAATAAACGCAGAGACCTACTCGTCACAACTACGAAATCTGTCTGCAATTATTAAACAAAAAACGGCGAAAACGTTTACATCTTCGTCTTCTTCATGATAACGCTCGGCCACACATATCTAAATTAGATAAACAAACTATTTCAGAGCTAGGTTGGGAAGTCTTACCCCATTCACCATACTCACCAGACTTAGCTCCTTCTGATTAGCATTTGTTGCGGGCTTTGAAAAATTATTTACGCGATAAACAGTTTGATGATCAAACAGACCTTAAAAATACCCTAGAAGAATTTTTTGATTCAAAACCAAAGGATTTTTGGATGGATGGGATTCAAAGTTTACTGGGGCGTTGGGCAAGAGTTGTAGATGAAGAAGGAGAGTATATCAGTAATTATTACGATCTTAATAAAATATTATGTTTATTTAAAGAAAGTATTGTTTGTGTCGCAAGACTTTCCTACCAACCCAATATTTTAGTATGTACTGTCAAACTGTAAACTGTCAAATTTTCCCAATCAACCTTGGACCTAATGCTTTAGCGATAAAGTTGAAAATCTATTAAAGAAATTTGACAGATTGTAGTAGCTTGATGTGCTGGCGTCTGTACATTCTTTTTGTCCACGTTTGTCTGGTCATATGTTGGTAATACTGGTATTCAGCTGCATCCGGTTAGACTGGAAGCCGACCCCAACATAGTTGGGAAAAGGCTAGGCAGATTGATGTTGGTAATACTTTAATGCCACTAGAAGCGAGAGCCAGACCGAGACTAGAGCGTTCCTACTGGATTTACCGTGACAACAGTACGCTACTGTCGTAACGGTGAAGCCCACTCATTTCACACGTCACACGTTGGTCGGGTCTTGGGTCAGTATGGAAATAAAAGTATGGCCCTACACCACAATAGAATGATTTGAAATGGGTTGTCACAATGATAATGCCTTCTTCTTTTGTGTAGCGCTCCATTTATAATAATCGGAACAATCATAGGTACCTAACAGCTGTAAAACCAGAGTTGCCACTTGCACGAAAGAAAAATTACACGTTTAAATAGCGCACTCTAAGCTGGGTATCCATTCGAGGCAGCCTCGGGCGGAGCGGCTGCCTCGACCCGAGGCAGATCTAGTGGAGACCGTGCCGCGAGTCGAGGCTTGCCACGACTTGAACTAAATCAGGTAGCCGCGCAGCGAGCCAAATTATGTCAGTAAATGGCCATGCTCAAGTGTGAGCCGCAAAGAGTAAAGTAATTATAAAGAGAAAGAGTAGAAACTCTGTGGTAAAAGGAGATGTTTCAAAATGGGCTAGGTCTGTGTACACTACCTCAAAAAAAAAAGAGAAAAATCCGTAGAATTTGGTAAAAATACAGATAATTAATTTAAATACATACTGGTGGTGGTAGGCAAATGATATTTATCTATTATTTTTATCGACCTTCAAAATGACGTCTCACCAATGAGGAGCCACACTCAAAGCTGTGTGTAGATGTCGCTGTAGTCGACTGTACCTTGTTTACCTTTCTTGACACTAGTGTGACTGCTATTTATGAGATTTTAAAGCGTAATTCGACTATAATATGTACGCGTTTATGACTGTGCCTCAACTAAAAGTTGAGCTCCGTAAAAGGAACGCTGCAACTGCCGACAAAAAGGCAGATTTGATTGCAAGGAAAACACTTAAAATATTTAAGGTTATGATTGTTTGTGAGCGTTTTTTTATAAGCCACGGACTAACATTCCTATTTTTTTTTATAGATTACGATCTTATGATCGAAACCAAAACTTTGATGCTGACTGCGACATCCAAGACGACAGATGCATACCTATAAACTAACATAAACCTTCTGATACATTCAAAGACATAAATGCAGATACTCCTTTACCAATGATTAACAGACGGGCAATACAGGAATATTTTGAAAACTAAGTACAGACGCCAGCACATCAAGCTACTACAATCTGTCAGATTTCTTTAATAGATTTTCGACTTTATTGCTAAAGCATTAGGTTCAAGGTTGATTGGGAAAATCTGACAGTTTCGGGTAGGTTGACCTGCTGGCGTCTGTACCTATATTGATTGATTAAATCTTTAGGAGAATTATTTACTACATATATTAGTTAATATAGTTTATTTTATGACACTTTTATTTTGATGACAATATTTTTTTTTTAAATAATAATCTTGATTCTTTTGTTTTATAGATATAGGACCCAGCTTAAAGGACGGCTTCTTTACTAATCTAAGCTTCTTCTGTGAAATGCGCAGCAGATAATCGTGCAGTACTAATTAATTGCCTTAAAGTTTTTAATACGTAACGCAAATTCCCATTGTTGTCTGCCCTTTCTTTCTTTATGAAACAAATATACTCCTCTGTTTTTACAAGTTAAAGCACTACGTTGAGGCATTTTGGACAAAATTACGGAAAATAGGAAAGCTAAACTTAGTAGATTGTAAAAATCCATACGATTTGACAGCTAATATATCAAAACAAGGTACAGTCGATTGTGCGCCATCTATCGTGATAAAAAGTTAGTTTTCCTCCCCATTTAGTTACTCTATGCATAAAAACAATGACAGTAAACCATATATCGACCATTGTCAATTATTGTCTTCTACAGATTGTACTTCGGTGAGTGTGCCCAAGAACTCCACGACCTCATTCCACGGGCCCCCTTCTACCATCGGACATCTAGACGCACTGCCAGTTACCATCCCTACCTAGTTGCTATTCTACCAATTCACACTAAGCGCTTCCAAATGTCTTTTATAATGCCCACAGCAAAAGAGTGGAACTTACTACCTGCGTCTGTATTTCCGAGCGCATACAACCCTAATCTCTTCAAACTGAGAGTGACCAGGCTTCTTATGGGTAAGATCACTCCATCGTCGACTTTGTCTCTGTCACCTCAGACCTAGCAAACCCATCTAAAAAAAAAGTCGTCTAAAATAAAAACATAAAACCTTTTTGACTATTTTTTAATCGATACAACGATTCAAACCCATCTAAAAAAGAAAGTCTAGTCTAAAATAAAAACATAAAAGCCTTTTTGACTATTTTTTAATCGATACAACGATTGCTCCAACTTATTTATTGTAGGTATTATTTTATCGATATGTAGCCGCGCGCTAGAGTAACGGAAATGGATATTTAGCCATGTGTAGAACTTATCTGACTAATGTTGCAGCGACTTTACGTGCGTCAATGAGAAATTGAGAAAATCCTCGGGTTGAGGCTTGCCGCTCGATACGTTATTATGTGGGCTCAAGTGGAGATGCATGAACTTTCCGCAGCTCGCCGCACGCTCGTCATGAGGCTGCGCAAGTGGATACCCAGTTTTATTAAGACACCCTATATAAGTCTGAAATCGCCAATCCGCCTTGAGCAAGCGTAGTGATATAATATGTTCATTACGCCTAAACCCTGAATTCATTTGTAATGAATTATTATTACCGATTGAACACTCGGCAACCTGCTGGCTGTATATGCTAGGTACGCACGCCAGCGAGTGGCTGTATGTGTACCTAGCATAAGTAGGTATAATAATAATAATCAGCCTGTATTGTTCCACTGCAGGGCAAAGGCCTCCCTTTACTTTTTCCACTCAAGTCGAGCCTGAGCCAATACGGACCAATCCCTCCTATAATCGTCAAGTTCGTCCCGCAATCTACGCCTGTCTTCCGCGATGTCGTTGGACGTTTTCAGGAATCCATTTTGTAGTGGAGTTAGCCCAGAATGCATCCGACAGTATGCATGTAGGTATATGAAAAATAAATAATTTACAACAGAACTGACTTTCCACTACATGTGGGTAGTTAGAAATAACGGGGAAGTTAGTAGTTGCTCCGCGCTCGTTAAAATGGAAAGCAACACGCACAATATTAAAAATTTAATTTTTTGTAATAAGGAGGATGATTTTATTGAACTTTTACGCTCTGGTTTAGACCCTAATTTCGAAGGAGGTTGGCCAATCAGGTTGGCGGCCCGATATGGCTGTACAACTATAGTAGAAACACTGCTGCAATTTGGAGCAAATCCCCATTTATTGAGCGAATCGGGTGAGTTTAATATTACTTATGTATTTAACTTATGTTCATTATTTTGGTGTAGGTCGCTAATAATCGGTATTAGGTGTACGTATCTACTCCTAAATAATTATTATTTAGTTGGATACCAACGCTAAGCTACTAAGTATTCCACACGAAACAACTGATATTTCTAATACATATTTTAGACATTTAAACATAAATAAGTAAGTAGTTACCAGCCCAATATGGCAAATGAGGTTGTTTAATTTGCTCAGTATTTTGCAACTGCTTAGATTTACCATCCCATGTTACATACCCCACATATCTACAGTTGGAAATTACGAGAAAATGGGGTCAGTGGGTCGTTTTAGCAACAACAGCGCGGAGGAGCTAGGGCAAGGGCAACCCGTAGCTAGTAGACAAATTAATTATTCATTTATCGCCCTGAACCTGTAAATAAAACTACAAAGATGTTAGATAACATCGCAATGCGTAACATTATTCTTATGTCCAAAGTACCCTGTCACCGCAAGCGCAACGGCTGTGGCTAGGCGCTGACTTCCTGGATTTCCAGGACTGGCAGTGTTATTGGGTTTTATCCCCATCTATAACATGGGCATTAAACGTAACTGGTGAAATGTGGGTGTAGGTACTAAACAGATCTGCTTAACCCTTGGGGGATACAGGCGTGAAGTAACGTTATGTTCATAACAACAGGTGCGTCAACTTTACAACTAGCAGTGTTTTCTGGTCAACACTGGAACACTGATAAATGGACATCTTTACTGTCGTGTTGCGATTCATCCCAACTAGCGGACGGAGCAGCTGTGGCAATTATTTTTAAAAATATCCCGGCTTTGAAGAAGATTTTGGCTACTGGAAGATGTAATACTAACATTCCTACAACTTTAACAGGTACTTACTCATTTGTTTATAAGGTGGTTATACAGGATGTTTGGCGCATGTACCGACACAATTTTTCCTGGCATTTGGGAGGTCATTAGCTAGGTTCTACCCATACACGCTTTGTCCCAAATGTCACGGTTGGTTAAATATGTTTTTTTATTTATGAAAAAAATACCCAAAATGTTTCCTTTAATTCGAAATAACATTTTTGTTTGTGGGTGTAGTGGCACAAAATAAATTTTGTTGTATTTTCCAGTTTTTAAATCGAAATACATCTTTGTTTAATACAACTGGTTTCAAGAAAATTCCTTACAAGCTTCCAAAGTTTAATTTTTTATTGAATGTATGAAATTTTACAACTTCTAAATTCGTTAAAAAAAACTAAGAGCCATTTTGAACTTAGCTTTATTTTAAAAAGTTCTTTAGTTGATACCCTTTCTACATGTCATAGAAATTATTCATTATGTAGTCAAAACACTAGTTAGGAGAAAAGACTTATTAAGGTTGTGGCGAGCGCAACGCTCCACATTTGGTTTCAAGAGGACTTAGATTTTTCCCGCCAGTAGGCTATGTCATCCCTGAAGTTGTTACAACCTTTTCTTTTCAATGGGATTCCTGGTATTGCGTGGTGTTTAAACTTGTATTTGACTTTAACTTGTATAATATTGAGTCCTATTTAATTTTATGAGTTCTTTGAGTCTTTTCATTCCTTGGGGGGCTTGTGGTTAAGTAATCACAACCGCACGGTTCCATCGATCAGGTTAAGTTACGCTTGCCGCGGTTGGTCCGTGGATGGGTGACCATCTTTACATACCAAGACCGTGCCTCGGAAAGCACGTTAAGCCGTTGCCCCCGGCTGTCATTCGTGGATCTCTGACAATCGTAGCGGGTAGTCAGAAGCCCGATAGTCAGACAGCCAGTCTTAGCAAGGGGTATCCTATTAACCAGGAACAGGGTTGTGGAGGTCAGATAGGCAGTCGCTCCATGTAAAATACCGGTATTAAGCTGCATCTAGTTAGACTGGAAGCCGACCCCAACATACTTGGGAAAAGGCTAGGCAAATGACGGTGATGAGTGATGATTCATATGAGTTCTTTGGGGTCTTTGGAGTCCTATGAGTTCTTTGAGTTGCATCAGCTCAAAATTATGTAGTTACATAATCACATATAATCAAAAGTTTGATTTGTTCCAGTTTAACCGACTTCAAAAAAAGGAGGAGGTTCTCAATTCGTCGCGTATATACAGGGCAATTTTTAAATCACTAAGTAGCTAAATTTTCACAGGGTGTACCTACTACCCATGAATATGAACAACTTTCACAATGGGGCTAAACTGAAATCACAAAATAAAAATCAGCTGTTTCATATAACTTGGTCGAGTAGGTATTGAACTTTTGTATAACTTTTGTCCATATATTTTTAAATGACATATTGTCATTCCAAAAAACCATTTACAAAATTAGGTACTTATACCTACCTATATTAATCGTTTTATGAACAACTTTCACAATGGGGCTAAACTGAAATCACAAAATAAAAATCAGCTGTTTCATATAACTTGGTCGAGTAGGTATTGAACTTTTGTATAACTTTTGTCCATATATTTTTAAATGACATATTGTCATTCCAAAAAACCATTTACAAAATTAGGTACTTATACCTATATTAATCGTTTTATATGTACTTAAAATCATTTGATGGTAAACAGTGGCTCCATACATGTTTTGCAGTACTAATCAGAAAAAAAAACTGGTCAAGAGCGTGTCGAACCACGCACAATGAAGGGTTCCGTAGTTGGGATGAATTTATCCCAAGAACAAACTTAACTCTGTAGTTGAAAAACATGTTCACCCATACATTCCCATATTACACCTAATGTGGGTTGGATTCTTTTTAACTATGGGCATGTAAGTTTGTACGCACAATATTGAGATATTTAACATGTTGTTTTAAGACCATCGACTTCTTATATGTTTTCCTGTAATCTATAGGTATTGAACTATTTTCTAATTTTTTTTCAATATTTTAGGATCAGTACTTTCGGAGATATAAGGGGGAAAGGTCAATTTTCATCAATTTTCTTAAATAACTTTAAAATGGTTTATTTTAAAACTATAAAAAAAAAAAATACATTTGAGCCTCTCACAGTAAGCCCTTTCATTTGATATGTCAGTTTGCAAAACTTTATTTTTAAATTTCCTTATTTGCCCCCCAAAGTTGACCCCCATATTAAAAATTTATTTATTTACGTTACACGTCCGTGTTTGGGTCACAGAAATATAATATAATATAATATAATATCCTGGGACTTCACACACGGTCATCTGATCCCAACCTAAGTAGAGCTTGTACTATGGAAACCAGATAACTGATATACTACATATGTATACCAAATTTCAATTTAATCGGTCCATTAGAGTTGGAGCAAATTGGCTGTGACAGACGGACATACATGTCTGTATGTCCGTCTGTCACAGCCAATTTGACAGACACACGAGTGATCCTATAAGGGTTCCGTTTTTTCCTTTTGAGGTACGGAATCCTAAAAACAACAAAAACTCCAGATAGGGATAGTTCAGAGTTCTTTTAAAATACTCGGTCTCAGGTTCTTCTACACAAGGCCTTAGTCTTCCTATAAAAGACTTAAAAATCAAAAGGACTTGATCTCTGAACATTTTTTATCAAACTCGAGTGTTCAAAGCAACTGAGTCTTTATAGAGAAGTCAAGTCTTATTATTATCTATAAGATTTAGAACTCGCGTTTCTTACAACACTAACTACTGTTTTCTAGGTAGGTACTCTACTCACATAATCAAAATTCAGAAATCATGAACAACGGCTTTTTTCGCCGACTATAATAATTATCTATCCGCCTCCATAACTTTTCAATGTTTCAGGTAAAACTTTGGAACTTCTGGCACAAGGCTACAAAGTAACTCATTTGATGATCCCACCTATTATACAAAATTATAATGAACGTATAACGACAATGTCACCAAGGATGACAAGAGAAACAGATCGAGCGGTAACTAAAATTATATTTTCGTTTTGGCGGTACCTATCTACTGTAAGATTCCAGTATTCCAACAGTCTTGGTCCGGTTCTTAATTGCGTAACACATTTTCAATCACAATTTGAATGATTTTGAAGGATATTGCTAGTCCTTTGCTTTATACTAAGTACTTACTCAAAACAAAATAAGGGCTATTTGTTATTTTTACATTTCATTGTAATTTAAAGAAAATTAACTAATTGCTAAGTAGCATAATAAGTATTGATGTTACGAACTCTTCGATGGTTTACTAATGTTTGCCATAATTTAAAATGCAATAATTTTATATAGGTACCATACTTTTATTTGCCGTAATTTCTTTAGAAATAACGCTTCAGTTGCCTTAATCGTGACACTAATTTCATTGGCGATCAAGTGTCATAATAATTTTAATCCATTTTATTTGCTATATTTTTCATTTACAATAATGTTGTTTTATTCACCATAATAATCATTTGCCCATACTATCACAACAATGCTAGTTCAGTACAAGCGCCTGCAATTTTGATGTTGTGTAGCATGCAGCATGCAAGCAGGCATGCAGCATTTATAAGAAAGCATGCATCATGCAAGCAAGCATGCAGTATGCAAGCGAGCATGCAACATGCAGCAGGCATGGTTTCTGTCACGTATCCGGCGCTGCGGGTCTCCGGCGGTACCACGCATGCTATAATCGTCGCAGGCGGCTTTCGCTCACCACCACAGCTGCTCAGCCGCGGCGGCGCACAGTGGTCTGGAAATAGAGTTCCATATTCATAGAAACTTAAAGTAAAGAATTTAAAAAAAAAAAAATGTAATGGTCTGGTATACCTCCCATTACATATTATTAACGTATGCATGGTCAGTCACAATACGCGTGAGAAAAAAAGATTTGTGTTTTTTTTTGTATGGGAGAAAACACTAAAAGTACCTACGTTTTTTCGAAACTTAATAGAACTGTTAGGCTGGTGCTCACACGAGCTATACTCCCATACACGGCGATCAAGATGACATACAATTCATGTACCTTTAGGCACCGCTTCGCACGTAGCCAATATTTGAAATTTTGAATTTTCGAAATATGATTTTTCAAATCTTTGCCGTGGTTAATTGACGTTGCCGATCGATTTACTTATATTATAGTTAGATTTAGCCTGCTAATGACCTTTATAATGACAATAATTTAAAAAGACATTGATTGTATAGGTTTTTTTGGCCATTCCAAGAACTAACTGATTTGTTAATTACCGTGATTAAGGTTGAGATATAATTAGATACTAATGACAAGAGCATTAATGTAATGCAACTTTGGATATCGCTTTGCACGTAGCAATTTTTTTGGTTATGAATTTTAAGTATGTGGTTTTGCCGATCGCTTTATAAACATTCATTTTAAAAGAAAAAAATGCGTAGTAAACTGTTTTTCATTTATTCAAAGAATATAAAGTTAAAAAACTCGAAAAAATAAACGATTTTGTAGAAATAAATAAATATTTTATTCTTAGCAAAATAACATTAAACAGATTTAACAAAAAATGATAACAACGATCAAAAGGCAGTTTATTTTAAACAATTTTTCATAATAAAAAAAAAACTAAATTTAAACAGAACAAAATTAGAATAGGCAGAATTGGCTATCCAAACGGGTAGAGATTCCTCGTAGTATGCTGAATCCACGGAAAAAAGGGCCAAAAATGAGCGTGTAGCGGCTTATATAGGTGCGCTGTGGCTGCCGTCCGTCATCCCCTCCTTGTAACGGCTTGTCAACGACTTTTCCGCTAACACGGCCTCTCCTGACTGGAGGACGTCCTCGTACTCCTGGTCTCAGGCCGCAGGGCTTCTGTAGTACTGGAGGTGCTTGGTACGGGCTCTGGCATCATCTCACCAGAAGGCACATTGTTCTATCTGACAGTTCGCTCAGGCGTGGACTCCACGTCATCGGTATTACAGTCTGCGTCTGAAATCACAAACAACTTGTTTTACTATTCAGATTTTCAAAAACTACACGTAATTTCAGTTTTGTTTTAATTACTTTCAGAAATAATGCAACTGAAACGCTGCAGACATTTCAGCAGCATTATCACTGTTAGGCTAGATGCCTAACAGTGATAATTTTATTTTACAAAAAAAACAAAAAAAAATGTAAGAAACATAGGCACGACGTTAGCATAAATCTTACAACTCCACATGGCATAGGCACGACTGTAGTATACCAGATGATCTCGACACTTGTATGACATAGGCACGACGTTAGCATACCACACAGTGTCAACACTTGCATGACATAGGCACGACGTTAGCATACCACACAGTCTCTACACTTGCATGACATAGGCACGACGTTAGCATAAATCTTACAACCCCACATGGCATAGGCACGACTGTAGCATACCAGATGATCTCGACACTTGTATGACATAGGCACGACGTTAGCATACCACACAGTGTCAACACTTGCATGGCATAGGCACGACGTTAGCATACCACGCAGTCTCTACACTTGCATGACATATGCACGACGTTAGCATAACAGCAAGTTTAGCACAAAGTCGCTTTCGAAAAACGCAGCACGCGCGTCATGAGTCCATTCCCCTCGCCACGGCATCATAAACTCTGCTGCAGCCTGGGTCGATTTTCCATAGGAGCCTGCCAATAGCTGCAGCTTGTATCGACATTGGGGAAGCGCTTTGACCACACGGTACGGCCCGCGCATGCCTGAGTCGAGTTGCCAGATGCTTGTGCCTGTTTAATAACAAAAACAAATGAATTAATATCAAACAGCCGAGGAGTTCTACTATCAGCGTTAGCCGTTACATCTTGCTGATGCTGGTTCACCCTCAAACGCTCTGAGGCTCTCTGCCTTTCCATTTCTTTCAATGCCTCGCGGTTCGAATGAGAGTTTTCTAGGGCGACATCTCGGACAAGGTGACGTATGAGTGATGTAGCCGCTTCTATGCCGACTAGAAGGTTCAAGGGGGATATCCTGGTGGTTTTTTGTTTTGTTATGTTCAAAACCAACTGCAATCGCCACATGACGTCTGACCATTCGTTTTGTCGATGGTTGCATTCTATGCGAACCATGATTAATAACGTTCGGTAATAACATTCAACCTGCACGTTGGAAAGGTGCATCTCACGAGTGATGCACATCAACGCCTAATTCTGTTACAAGCTTTGTGAACTCTGAACTTTGAAACATACGACCACGATCTGCTACAATGAATTTTGGAGTGCCAAACAAAGAAATTACATTGGTAAAGAGTCTTTCTAATTCGCTAGCATCTTGACTAGACATGGGATACAAAAGACAATATTTAGAAAAAGCGTCTACAACAATCAGTACTTACCTATAACCATTAGACTGAGGTAAAGGACCTAATGCATCTGCATGTATAACCTCGATAGGACTACACGGTTTCTCCCATGAATGTATGAGTTGATGAGGGGCTCTAGGGACCTTTTTATACGTTATGCAAATAAGACAATGGCTCACGTATTTTTGGACAAATGATTTAAGAGAAGGGAACCAGAAATGTCTCCTGATGAGATCTAATGTCTTATCGACTCTGGGATGGTCATGCTCATCGTGAAAAATTCTGAGTAAGCTGAGTCTATGACCTTTGGGCACAAAACATAAAAGACTGGGATCTTCTCCCACTGGAAAATACTTATAATAGAGCAAGCAGGTCATTCTTTTGAATATAATGTCTGGAGTCCAATTGTCCGTCCGTCAGTTTATGAAGAAGCTGTTGGGTTTCTTCGTCAGCAGCTTGTGTTATCTGAGCCCAGTTCTGATATCTGCGTGCTTCACAAACATTAATGGGGTTACGGCTCAAATAGTCAGCGTGTGACATGGAGGTGCCTTTACGGTACTCTAGTGTAAAATTAAAGTCCTGCAAATATATCCAACATCTGGCTACGCGTGGCACTATGTTTTTCTTTTTCTGTGCAGCTTTTTGAGCATTACAGTCAGTTATGACAGTAAAATGAACGCCAACCAAATAGTGTCTATAATTTTCCAAGGCCTTAACAACAGCCAAGGTTTCGAGCTCGTATGAGTGGTACCTTGGCTCGGCACCTTGAGTTCGCTTATTAAAATAATTAACAGCCCGTTTATATACCTTTTCGTGAGTCTGAAGACGTATTGCACCATAACCAATTGAAGTAACGTCCGTATGGACTTCGATAGGTAAATCAGGGTCATATATAGCTAACACAGGTTCGTTCGTAAGCTGTGAAATTATATCCTGCCGTGCTTCTTCTTGCTCAGCACACCAGACAAAAGGTACACCCTTTTTCGTTAATTTTGTTATAGGGGCAGTTTTAGTTGCAAAACCAGCTATATTGCGGCGAAAACAACCTGCTAGGCCCAGAAATTGACGGACCTGTTTGACGGTTTTTGGAATAGGTGCCTTAACCAAAGCTTGGACCTTTCCTTCGCTCGGCTGTACCTGACCCTGACTTATGGTGCGTCCTAAGTATTGTATTTTTGTTGATAGGAAAGAGCATTTCTTAAGATTCAGAGAAAAACCCGAGTCTGTCAAAGTCTGAAGGACTTTACAAAGGCTCAAAAAAATGTATCGCTTGATTTCTTATTACTATGGACACTTGATTTAACATAAATCGAAAAGAATTCTACTAATTCATTCGGTATTAGTTTCGCATTAGAAGCCGAAGCTCAAATTTGCGGATCCGTAATGCCTCGTATAACTATTGCTGCAATTAACTCGTCGCTCAACCCTTTAACTATGCGCAATCGTAGTAGGGACCGGCGAGCACACAGAACAGAATCTGTTCTGTGGGCGAGCATAATCAGTAGGTATCGGAATTAAAGTTCATGACCTCATATAAAATATTGGCAATGTCCGGCTTACTAGGGCACAAAGGTTTAAACTCTTTCTTAAAATTGCTCCAGCTACGGTCATTAGTGACCCACTCATTAATCCAAGTCCTAGCATCACCTTGGAGACCATTCCCAATTCGAGACAAACACTCATTATCATTCCAATAATTTAAAACCTTAGCACGGTCTACTTCTTCGCACCAGGTGTATATATTGGATCGAAATTAGAAACATAATAAGATTTGTTAGATCTCACCGTCGTGTTGATTGACCGAATAGCCGCGATGATGCGTTCGGTCGTACCGGCATCGCGGTTAGTCACAGCGCTCACGGAACGATCCGGCGAGGACGGGGCCGCCGACTCTTGAAGTTGAAACTCTGCCGTAGTCTCAGCTGGCTCCCGCGGCTGCAGCGGCGTCATTGGGGACGCGACCGCACTCGCCTTACATGGCCGGGGCGGAGGCGAGCAACGCCGCTCCTCCAATGATCTCAGCCGATCTAGAATTTGTTGCATTTGTTCTATTAGTACATTGTTAGAAGACCTATGTCGTTTTCGAGCATGAGTTCCGATGACCAGAACTCGAATCACGATTTCTAGATTGCGAATCACCGTTCTTAGAACGACTTCTGCTTTTACGGCTATTATTAGGCATGTTTACACTTCTACTAACGCGCTAGCGTAGTATGGGGATACTTTAGTAACTTACTTAGTGAGAAAATCACTTAAGGATAGCTTATTATTTATTATTAGGCTAAACCAAGTACGTAAGCAAAGTTACAAAAAGAGCAACAAGCTACAGAGCAACATTCTTTAGGAATGTAAGTCGTAAACACACTACCGTCTTCTTTTCAATAAACCACTAAACAAATTGGAACGTACTCACCAGATTTTTTCACCGTATACGTTACCATGTAACATCACTACTTACTATCCGCAGTAATGTGTTATTTTAAGTTTGAATAGCCAATTTGCCTTAAATCAGGGTGCAGAACGATCAGGGCACGTGGGAGTGGTATCCCAGTTCTCATCTTAGCAAAATAACATTAAACAGATTTAAAAAAAAATGTTAACCACGATCAAAAAGCAGTTTATTTTTAACAATTAAATTTCACAATACAAAAAAAAAATTAAATTTAAAGAACAAAATTAGAATAGGCAGAATTGGCTATCCAAACGGGCAGAGATTCCTCGTAGTATGCTGACTCCACGGAAAAAAGGTGCGCTGTGGCTGCCGTCCGTCATCCTCTCCTTGTAACGGCTTGTCAACGACGTTTCCGCTAACGTTATATTATAAATATATACTTATATCAAGACATTGCAACATAATACGTCTATAATATTATGATCCACTACAAATATCTATAGCAAGGACAACAAAAATAAATAACAAAGCCAGTATTAAAATAAGCGTTAGTTCATTCATTTCAGCGGTCTATTACCACTATTACAACTCTGACTACTACATTTAATTATAACTATTTACATATTTTTGACTACTATCTATAGTAAACATAAAAAACTACTGCTAACAGACAGTATCTTCGCCCTCATCAGAGTCCTCTAAATCGGAGTCCATAATTAACGCACTAACATTATCATCGACAAATTCACTGTTCTCTTTGTCTACATCTGAATCGTCACTAATGAGAAGAGGTCTCATATCATTAGTGACAGCTCTTTTTGTGGACTATCGTAGCACAGGTCTTATGCTGGACAGGTAGGGATCTGATGATACAAGAAGAGCATTGAAAATGTCTTCGTTTGTCGCTTTACGGCAAAATTTGCGTGAATGGTGTTCTTGGATTTTTTTGAAGTCTTTGTTTCTGGCTTCCGCTGCCTCTTCAGATAATTTGCCAATGGGCATAATATTGAAGTGTTTGATAACTTCAGCACCATGCATTAAAAGTTTGTGGTCGAAGGCATGTAATACCAGCCATAGAACTCCACGTACATTTCAGCAGTAACGTGTGCAAAGTTTGCAAACGCGTCAATATTTATAGGCTCCCTACTGGCTACTACACGCAAAACTGGTGCAAATCTTTGGATCAAACAGGAATCTATCTAATCAATCCTGTGATAGCTGCGGTTTTCGCAAGATCATTAACAATTTTCCTAGCTGTGTTCCCATCATTTGTAGTTCCCGAAACTGAAACAAAACAAAAATTCTTGACTCTGTGCAGAAAAAAGATGTAAATGAATAATGTTACTTGAAAAAATGTAGATTTAAAAGTTATTTTATCTCACCTTGTTTGACGATGTCTACCAGGAGGCCCATTTCATCACGGAACTTCTGCTGTACGATTTGTTTTCTAATCTTCAATGACTCTTTACTGCTTGCATCTCTGGCTTGCCCTGTTTTAACGTCCAATCTATATGAAATATGGAGAAGGCACTCCATACACATGATCCAAGCATGAAGAGTAGATACGTACTTGAACATTTCTGTTGAAACCGGTTTTCTGAAAATAAAATGGTTAAATTAATAAAAAGAATATAAATATTGAAGTACTGCAATGACATTAATTTATTAAATTATTGAAAACTCACTTTTTGATCTTCTCCAACTTATTCATTTCCGAAGGAGTAGCTTTACATATATCACTTGTCTGCGATGAGGTATTTGGTAGCTGTGAAATGACTTTGCCATGTATCATGGTCATAAGCATTGAGTGCTTTACAACATGGCTTCCCATAATAGAAGGCTGCAGTGCTTCAATCTCGCCTGTTCTTCCACGATGTTTAACTTGTTTTCGTTTGAAAACTTAAAATAAATAGGTCTGCAAAACATGGTGGAAGATGGCTTTAGATTCTCCCATAGCTTTTCATCGCTACAAACTAAGCGCAGAGGCACAAAAGAACACATAAAAATACTGGAATCGTCTACGTCTGCCATAGTTTGCTTAAACAAACTTTGCCCTGAAGCACCATCAAAGCCCCACTTGCATAAGTGTCAACTCTTTGCCATACAGCGAAGATTCCACACGTAAAAATTTTCCAAGCCACAGTTTTGTCCAAAATTGCTTGGAGCTTTACTTTTACCTCTCTTTCCGTAATGTCTATAAAAAGTGAAGGGATCTTTTTTAGTTTTTCGTGACTTTTCGTTATTTGTGTTATGTTTACTAAAACTAAACAATTAATTAATTTAATCGTTTTCATGGTACACCTTCAATACCTAGTGGCCCTTATTTTGTTTTGACTAGTATATGTTAAAACATATATTTGCTAACATGTAAAATACTGGTTAGTAGGCATGCTTTAAAATTTCATGATGACACAGTATTAATATATGCAACCTGTATGTAAGGGCACTGCAAAGGTTTCATATTAAATTAATAATTTATTATTGATTCATTATACTAAACATTAATCAATAATTTACTACATTTTATTTAAAATAAAAGCTTGCAATAAATCGATATTATTTTTTGTGTGCTCAACAACGTAAATAACGCAATTAATGTTGTTGAACCTACGAATCTTATCTATATATACCTAGTCTTGCAATAAATATTGTCACAAAGAAAAAAAAAATTATTGCAAATAATATTTATTACTTTTACAGTGTGTTAGTTTAATACATAAATATAAAACAATTTAAAATATAAAAAGCTTATTCGAAGTGGTCTCCATTGGCTGCAATAGTCTTTTAAACGTTGAGGCCAGTTATCAATAGAAGCACGCACTCTTTCCATGGGAAAAATCTTCACTGCCAATCGTATGGATTGTTTTAGGGACTCCAAATTATCATGGCGTTTAGAGCAAGCCGTACTCTCTAAAACTGACCATAAATCATAATCCAGCGGATTAAGATCGGGACTAGACGACGGCCAGTCTTCAGCTCTGATGAAGTCCGAAACGTACACTTCCAACCAAGACTGCGTGGACCGAGCTTTATGACCCGGCTCCGAGTCTTGCTGGAAGGACCATACTTGGTTATTGAACATGGTGTTGTTAAGGGGCTTAAAACTACCTTCTTAAGAATCGTATCTCGATACACTTGTGCCGATGTTTTGATACCTTTTCACAAAAATATGGCTCAGTCACTCCTTCGTAGCTAACACCCCACCAAACCATCACTGAAGTCGGATAATGCCCACGTTGCACTCTGTCGACTTCCTTAGAGCTTTGAGCATAAATACGGTCATTTTGTTTGTTACAATGTTGCTCAATTGTAAAGATTTTCTCATCCGTAAACAAAAATTTTCTGTGACCTTCCTTTGCGTACCGCTTCAGTAGTCGTTTCGATTTTACCACCCTATTCTTTTTAAAATTATCAGTTAAAAAGTGACCAGTACGTCTCTTATAGGCTGCAAGTCCTAAGTCTACTTTTAAAATACCTACGCGACATTGTTCTGGGTGCTATCTTCATCTCCAGAGATAAAATCTTTAGCTTTCGGACAGGATTTCTTCGAATTCTTTCCCTTACTGCTTTGACCACCTTTTTCGTACGAACACTACGTGGACGGCCAGATCTTTTTCTGTCACAAACAGAGGAGGTCTCATTGTACCTATTAATAGCCCGGTACACAAACATTTGACTAATACCAAGCGTATGGAGAGTTTTAAAAATTGCATTTGGCTCCATACCAACTTTGTGTAATGCAATCACAGCGATTCGGTTCTTTTTATCACCCCACTCCATTTTAATATCGCAAAATATTGTACAATGTATTGGCGCCAAAATTAGAAAACTCAATGAACAATCGTATAAAAATGACAGATTCCAAATTCAAATGTAATATCTTTCTTATTTTTAATTGTAACAGTATTTATGGCCAGACTAAGTATATAAAATTAATCGCCGAAATGTATGTACGCGCATAACTTCCGAACGACTGCACCAAATTGGATAATTCTTTTTTTTGTTGTGTTTATAATTGTCAAAAAAATGTTTGAAAAGTTGCCGAGAAAATTCGGAAAAACTGAAATGAACTTCATTTCTATGGGAATTTTGTATGAATTATTGAAATTTTGACAGGACAACGTTTGTCGGGTCAGCTAGTAAATAATAGTTAAAATGAAAGCCAGTAAGTGTATTACCCTGGGTGCGGGTTTTTATGCGTACTCTTGGTATTATAATTATAATAACTATGCGAATGGTCACAAATAGAAGAGCAGTGATACATTGATAATTTCGTTGATAAAAGTGATCCGTAAAAACAAATCTATCAATAAACGTTTTTTTTCGTACCCACAGGAGCCCGCCAGAGCCACATTATCTCCGTATCACGCACACAGAAACTTATCACCGTCAGTAGCCAGATTTTTTGATCAAACAGCAAGTCAGTCATCCTTATCACCTACAAGAAGAGGAGTTTTTTTGATGTCCTCGCCCACAAGTGACTCTGCTAGCTGATTTTATGAGTCACATCACTAAAAACCATAAAATGGTAGGTACCGAATGGAATGTCTGTTGGAAGGCGGAATGTTCTTGTCCACAGTAGGTAAACAGGTAATCTTGGAATATTTTGCGCATAAATAACGTATCTAGGTAATTGGAAGGAAATAGGTAAGTACCTACTATTTACATAGGTGCATTTAATAATAATTATTATTTTTCTAAGAATTGACTGGCTATCCCTTGCCTTAATATCCTAAAAATGATATGTTGTTTCCACACTGAAATTTAATTTTATAACGTACATAAGATGAACGTAAGATGACAAATTATTAAATAGCTATATTTTAAAACGATGACCAAGTTTTATTAATCTATAAGAAATAAATACACTGATGACAACAGCTACTTTCTTTTATTATACTTTTAAATGACTTGTATAGCGTATACCTAAGTAGATTCCTGAGGTTTACCATGGTCCGGTACAGTCAGCCACGAAAGTCGATAAACACTTCAGTTGGTACAAAAAAAATAGGAACTAAAGTTACAATAACATTAACTAAAAATATTACATGAAATGCGGAAATCATACAATACACGCCACGGATGTTTGTGAATATACCTACAAGATGAAATTGAACTCCTTGGAATCCTTCTAAAAGGGGTCGTTATACTATCATTATGAACAACTTTTACTATGAGACCAAACCTGAAATCGGGAAAAAAATCAGCTATTCCCTACATTTTGACGAGATATGCGAACATAAATGTAGGGAACAGCTGATTTTTTTCGCGATTTCAGGTTTGGTGCCATAGTAAAAGTTGTTCATAATGATGAGTACAATGACCTGTTAAAAGGATACCCATGAATTCAATTTCACCCTGTATATGGCTTTTTACCGACTTTACCGACTAAAATCTTATTGCCTGGCCAGGTTCATTTTAATTACGTCTGTAGACTCTAGATTGCTGTGTTGGTGTGCAAAGACTCACTGCTTGCCTTTCTGATATACTATCGTTTGGCACCTAAAACAAAAGACGTGATAAATTGATAGTAAGTAGGTATAGTCTCAACAATTTAAACCTAGGGTACCTACATACCTAGGAGTCAGGACTGACCGACTGAGGACATCGGGTCGCTAAGAAAATCTGGGATCATCAGAACGAGCAGTATTAAGTACCTAATTTAATTATTGAATTGAATAGGTAACCCACAGGTTCTATCCACAAACTGGAACAGGAGTAGAGTACTTACAATCAAGTTTTCATTTTCATGCTGTATGTCTTGTACCTGAATTTTGAGTGGCGTACCGAGAACATTGGCCATTTTGCTGTTTAGGCAGTTTAAAAATCTTGAGAAAATTACATTCTGAAAAAGAAAGTTAGTAGGTACCTATTACTTTAACAAATTCAAATTCAAAATAATGTATTTCAATCCAAGATCATAATTATGTACGAGTAGTACCTAGGACATCTAAAATAAAATTAAACAGTAATAGAACCAGGATCTAGGTGAATGTGACAGGTCTCACAACCTCGACCTCATAACTTATTTTAAGGTTGAATAATGTCACTAGAACGTCGTAAATAAAATGATAGTTTCTATAGGTATTGTAGGTAGGTACTTATTTGACTATGTGACAGTTAGTTTCAACCATAATGAAGTTTCAATTTAGTGGGAATTGATGTCAAAAGTGATAAAGCAAATACGAGGTCGACTATACTTACTTACCTTTTGAGAAGAGGCTTCAAAATCTGTTGGCTGAAATTATCAGCGTAAAGGATTCCACCTTCCTACTTAGGTAAGTAAAGGGTGTCTCAATAAGAGTGCATTTCGTGTAATTTTTTTCCGTGCAAGTGGCAACTCTGAAATTTTACAGCTGTCATCTATGATTGTTCCGATTATTATAAATGGAGGCTACATAAAAGAAGAACGCTTTAAATCATTGTGCAAACCCATTTCAAAAATGGGGC
The DNA here is from genome assembly GCA_948252095.1 of Dicycla oo. NCBI lineage: Eukaryota > Metazoa > Arthropoda > Insecta > Lepidoptera > Noctuidae > Dicycla > Dicycla oo. Next base: position 14,593,453 of record OX411712.1, read on the forward strand.
ATCTGGGACCGCTCGCACTCGTTACAGGAACATGATAACGGAGTTCTTGTGGCCTCAACTGGACAGCATGGATCTGGACGACATGTGGTATCAGCAGGATGGCGCCACCTACCACACGACGAATGAAACCATCGATTTATTACAGCAACGATTTCAGACCAAATCATCTCACGAAATTCTGATATTAACTGGCCACTAAGATCATGTGATTTAACACCGTGCGATTTCTTTCTTGGGGTCTTGTGAAATCTCGGGTTTATGCGAATAAACCAGAAACAATTCCTGAGCTCAAGGTCGGGATTCAACGCGTCATCGGTGACATAAGCCACATCTTTGTCAAAAAGTCATCGAAAACGGGGCCATTTGCCGGATATTTTATCCCATACTTAATCAGAACTTTTATAGTCAAAATTTTGTAAAGAGTTTTCACAATGATAATGCGTTCTTCTTTTGTATATCGCTCCATTTTTAATAATCGGAACTATCATAGGTGACAGCTGTAAAATTTCAGAGTTGCCACTTGCACGAAATTTAAATAGTGCACTCTTATCGAGACACCCTATACTTATACAGGATGTAAGTGTAAGCAGTGTCAATCTATTAAGGGGTCATTGTACTCATCATAATTAACAACTTTTACTATGTGACCAAACCTGAAATCGCGAAAAAACAAATCAGCTGTTCCCTACATTTCGACGAATTATATGAATATAAATTATACCGAACAGCTGATTTTTTATTCATGAGTACAATAATCCCTTAAAAGGTTGCCACTGTTTACACTTACATCCTGTATACGTCACCGTATGATTTGAACACCGTTAGTTTATAATCTATCTTGCGAGATTGTAAACTGTCGATAAATTATAAACTGTAATATACCTACTGCTTACATTCAAACTTATTAATTCTCGATAGTTTATATTATAATATAATCTATCCATGTCAAACCGTCAAATTGTGAACGAAACTGCACTTACCGCCAGGGTTCACAATATTTCCGATTTTATCACTCGTAAAATTGTGAACCGTCGCTGGTCTTGGCGGTAGCCGAATTGGTCGCAGTAACTAAGCCAGGGCACTCCGAACAAATAGGTTAGGTTAGAACTGTTGCAATCCGCGCGCGTGTCGAGCGAGAGAAGCGAGCGGTGCCGCGGTAGCGGCCGGCGAGCGCTCCTTCCAAGTTGATCGCAGTTACTTGGCTATTTAATATTAGCTAAAGGTGCGTTCGTCGCATAGAAGTCTGTTACCAGGGGCCGTATTATAAACTATTAACGCCATCCTTTTTCCAGTGCTATACATGACCAAATCACCATCCCTTTTTCGCAACGGAATCATGATGGCGTTAATAGTTCATAATACAGCCCCTGTTCACAATTTGTCGGTTTGCCATGGATAGATTAATATTATACTACCTATCGAAAAATAATGCGTTAAATTGTAAATGGTTTGTTACAGTTCACAATTTTTCGATAGTTTATAATTTCGCGTGATGAATTATAAACTAACGAATTCATAATCATACGGTGACACTCAAGAAGCAACACTTACCTCTAACGGTTTTGGAGTTGGAGTCACAATAGGAAAATTTCTGACAACACAAAGCTTTGGGTAAAGTAACGGCTCTCCTCGCCAGAACTGAACTGAGTAATACGACGATTCTTCTTCGGGCAGACGATATCCATGCTGTTAACATGACAAAAACACGCTTTACTGCCCTGACATCGATCCACTATAGGTTACAGAAACTGCCAGCACAGAGTACTTTTACTGCCAGTCAGTCTCAGCCCATCATTAGTGATCATACCTAAAAGTACCGACGCTGTCATGGATGTTGCGGATGCAGATTTATTAAGATCCGCGGATGCAGATTTTTGGCGGCTCACATCCGCTGATGCGGATCTCAAGTTTTTTTTTTTAAGGAATCCGTCAAGGCGGCACGCGGCATTGCGAAATTCAAAATTACTTACGTTTTTTGCAAATTGCAACGTTGTTTCGTTGGTGGCAATTATAATAAAACAATTATTAAATTATTATAACTTATTAAATTTCAATATTTTGAAAAGCAATATAGCTCTCGAAATTTATGCTGATGGATATGACTATTTCATGAAATGTGACGAGTTAGAGCTATATTGATGGTTTAAATGATTATAATTTCCATTTTGTTGATTATGATTTTACTTACATTCACCCCTTTCCACCCACATCTGCATCCGCATGAGTTCGGATGCGGAGTTCTAAATAAGAGCGGGAAATCCGCAATTGCGCATATCAGTAATACCATTGCGTTGAACTAACCAACAAGACACTGAAGAACTAAGCAGTTTAGGACCAAAGCCGTCTGCAGGCCTTGAAAGAGTAGGTAGGTATAAGTAAAGAAAATAAAACATTTAGGACTTACGATGTTTTTCCAGTGGCGACGTAAATCTTTATAAGATTTAAATTTTGATATTCCAGGACAATCTTTATGACTCTCTTCGATAATAGCCTTGTTCAGGCTATAACAGGAAAAAAACATTCGTTGTATTGTAATCAAATATTCCAAGTCTTACATTGGAACCACTACTTTCTTCTAGTTTGGTATAGTCCTTCCCCAACAGTGAAATACTCGTAATGATTACCAGTGATTGCATTTTTCCACTGGGCCGGTGCCGCATGTCTAGTTGTCTACGCTCGGCTCTTTTGGGTTTGGGCAGTAGGTACTGACCACAGTTCTGACACTGACACGGACTTCAGTTGTAGGTAGGTACTTAAAACACGTAAAAATGGTTTCGTGTAGTCGTCGTATTTATTTGTTATATATCAAGACAATAAGCCAATTTTTTTGCAGAGAAGTTAAATTTTGGATTGATTCAATCTTAAAAGTCAGATACTTGAAGGAACATATTCGAAAAGTTGAAAATGGAGTCCAAAAAATTCTTCAACTGTTATACACTACGAGTCTACGAACTACAGCGAGCCACAAGGCAAGTTCGAGGTTCGAGTCTCATCGCGTCCCTCCCTCCCTCCTCCGCGCCACGCACACGCAGACGGCTACAATACGTACACAATACACAATTATGCAGCTTTACCGTCCGCCATCGAGCGGGAAGCTTGCTGGGTACAGGTCGTCGCCGGCACCCGTAGGTGCCGGCGACGACGGCGCACGGTGGGCTGAAATTCGGCTTTCATAGCGTTTGGGATTTTAATTTGAAAGTGCCGGATTTTTTGCCAGATATCGCTTCTATTGGTTATATTATACTATATACAAAAATGACACCCGAGTTAATTCTGCTCAAAAACGAAGGAATTATATTTTTTACGAAAAATTTGTATGAAGCTAGTATGAAAAATGTAATTATCTCTTAAGCGGAAAGGAAAACCGTAATATCCTTACAGATGGACACAGTACTAATTATTTATGATTTTTTTTTTCGCCGATTCGCCGAAAAATATTAAGCTTTCTTTTTTTAAAATCGGCAAAATATATTTATTTATTTTTACATTATGAACGGTTCCTTTTAGTGTTTTAGTTAAGAACATTGGAATGTTATTGACCCAATTATATAAAATAAGACATTAAACAAAAAGTAGTCGTTTCTTTTTTTATTCATAATTTAAATAAAACAAAGGTTACAAAAATATTATTTAAGTACAATAAATATAATTATATAAAATATTAAATACTAATTTATGGAAAAAATAAACGTATTGGTACAACAAACTAACATAAATAACAAAAAAAAAACATGAAAAAAATATAATTAAATATTACCAATTTTCCTTATCACTCTCACTGTCGTGGACGACAATACAATACTGAGCACGGTTTTGGGTTCGTCCATAAAGTATTAGCTCCATCTGTCAGTTTTAGTGGCACCAAGGAGGTCATAAAAATGCTTGAGTCATCTTGCTCACCCTCCATTTTCTGCTTGTATCGGCTTTGGTTGGAAGCACCATCAAATCCCCACTTGGATACAGCTTTAGCTGCTTATATTGCACATCGTCAGAAAGACTTTGAAGGATCCTCGTCACCGTGATGTCAAGTAAAGCTTGAAGTGTAATCCTAGCCAATGAATCCGTAACTAACACTGATTGCTTCGGAGGGTAGCAATCAAGCTTAGTTTGTTACACTTTATAGTAGGATAGATAAATATAACAACCTTAACACCATCCCGAATGGCAGCCTCTCGCAACGTAATATATTGCCACTTTGACAGCTTTAATGAAAGAAGCAATCCAAATGCTTTCTCTGGTGTAAATATGACTGTTTTCACTGGTTTCTTAAGCGTTTCATTAATTTTAAGGGCTGCTTCAGGATTTTTCATCATATATTCGATCACAGGTGTGATATCCTCATGCCCTTCTTGTGCTAATTTACTGGAATCTTCGCCTGTATGATCAACAGATCTTCTCTTTTTCTGTTTGCTTCCCAGATCTTCGAATGGTTTTCGGGACCTTTTTGTCATTGTTGCAACGGACGATGAAGTCGACGGTTCTTGAGAGACTGAGTGTGCTCTTGGTATCTCATCAACAGTTGGTTCTCGATTAACTAAAGTTTGCACACAACTTGGCCAATCAGTATTTGCTTGCAGCCAATAATTTACGTACAGTCTTCTGAAATTATCAAGGAATCGGTTGGATTTCTACCACCTCTGTAAAGAAGCTTGTGTGAATCTCCGACAAAATTCCTTGAGAGTTACTCGATCTTCGGCAGAAAGGCAATCGCCTATGCGGGATACAACTGCACCAAACAATACTTCATGATTAAATGAAGTACTCTCTTTTTTTAAAAGAACAAACAAGTCTAAATTGGTGATTAAACTTTCCATTCTAACGTTTTATAGTCGCAGAGCAAAGATTTAGTGATAGCAGTTACACAGTTGTGAAGAATATAAATTATAAAGCAAAATTTTTACCCTTTTATTGCAAAACGTCGATAATTAGTTAAAACCTTCATTAGAGTTTTACAAGATATGCTAATGACAATTTATAATCTTCAAAAACAGTTCTTAAAACTCATAGCACAACTAATCAACAAATTAGCTTACTTATCAGAAAAAGGTGAATGTAGTCCATAAGTCCAAAAGGTGAATGTAGGCATTGTTCGCGATATTGCAAATCATTTAATCACCTATTCAGACTTATTAGAAGACTAAATCATTGGAATTACTTTTACTTGTTTTCAGACTCATCAGAAGACTAAACAATTTGTTATTTGGTATTTTGATTGTATGCAAAGTTTTAAAACTCAATTTGTGTTGATAAATATCTAGCTCAAACATAGTTGTCTAAGCGTGGGAGTACTATAAACCTCTGCCTACTCCTTCGGTGATAGGGGTGATGCTATTTTATGTTACGTATTGTTAAAATTTGTGTGTTCCTCTGTGTTCCTCAACTTGAACAATAAAAGGAACCGTTTCATATGTAAAAATAAATAATAATAATATCCTGGCACATTTCACACACGGTCATCTGATCCCAAACTAAGCAGAGCTTGTACTATGGAAACCAGATAACTGATATACTACATATACTACTTTTTTTTTTTTGTAAATACATACTTATATAGATAACTACACATAAAAATACTTTGACGATTAAAAAAAAACGGCTTAATATTTTTTGGCGAATCGGCGACAAAAAATCATAAATAATGAGTACTATAACCATCTGTAAAGATATTACGGTATTCCTTTCCGTTTAAGAGATAATTCGATTTTTCATACTAGCGTCATACATTTTTTTCGCAAAAAATGTATAATTCCTTCGTTTTTGAGCAGAATTAACTCGGGTGTCATTTTTGTATATAGTAATAACTAATAGAAGTGATATCCGGCAAAAAATCCGCCACTTGCAAATTAAAATCCCTAAGTCTATGAAAGCCGATTTTCAGCCCACCGTGCGGCGCCGCGCCGGTGCGGTGGGTGGAAAAACATGCCATATAATTTCATACATTTATGCTTCGCCGGCTGCCGGGCCGGTGCCGGCGCCGGATCCGTGTCGTGCAAGTAGAAAAACGCACATCAGGTTCCTACCTAATGTGCACTATAAGAAAGAAGATGTGCCCAGTAGTTGAAAATGTACAGACGCGAGACGCCAGCAGGTCAAGCTACCCGAAACTGTCAAATTTTCCCAATCAACCTTGAACCTAACGCTTTAGCAATAAAGTTGAAAATCTATTAACGAAATTTGACAGATTTGTAGTAGCTTGATGTTCTGGCGTCTCGAAACCTATCAGTATTCAGAACTCTGTGTCTCCACTTTGTCCGTACCACTTTGGCCAACTACTACACATGCAGTTTAGTAAAACCAATAGATACGTAGTCGCGCACACACCCGCATTTCATAAATCAGAACGTACTACATAATCAATAATAAACCTTATCCCACCAAATAGCGTGCATTTGCCATGGGCCGAACAACATACTCACACAAAAACATCGGACACCAACGATATGCTGTGCAAAAGCAATTATTTTAAATAATTATACGCTAGTAATTGACTAAATCAAAACGTAATAGGTTGGGGAAAAAGTTTCTTCGCATTTTTTAAGAAAATTCAAAACATTTTTTAATATAGTTTATTTACATTTAACTGAAGTATGTAGGTACCATTTGGTTCGATAACTTTTTGCCATCTTGTAGGTAGGGACATGATCCCATTGCTATATAAATTTTGGGACTTCTGGTCAAAATACCGCGACTAGTGGTTTTGGCAGTCCTCTCGTGATGTTAACCTGACACTGCCTAAAGAATTCTGAAGAGACCGAAACAGGTGGAAATCTGAAGGTGCAAGGTCCGGACTATACGGCGGATGCATTAACACCTCCCAGCCAAACTCTCTTAATTTTTGCTGAGTGGCTAAAGATGTGTGAGGTCTAGCGTTATCATGATGAAAAACCACACCCCTTCTGTTGATTATTTCCGGCCGCTTTCTCTCAACTTCTTGCTTTAATCTCATCAGTTGTTCGCAGTAGAGTTCAGAATCGATGGTCCTGCCTGGTGGTAACAGCTCATAATGAATAATGCCCTTCCAATCCCACCACACACACAGCATCACCTTGTTGCGAGTTAACCCGGGTTTCACCACAGTCTGTGAAGCCTGACCGGCCTTTGACCACCACCTTTTTCGCACGTTCTTGTCATACGTGATCCACTTTTCATCACCAGTTATCAGCTTCTTCAAAAATGGTTCGGTTTCATTACGTCGTAATAAAGAATCACAAATGAGTACAGGTTCATTAGGTTTCTTTCAGTGAGCTCGTGAGGTACCCAAATGTCGAGCTTTTTTGTGTACCCAGTTTTTTTCAAATGCGCCAAAACTGTTTTGTAGTCAATTTCCAGTTCTTCAGCTACGTCGTAACTACTGACATGCCGATCTTGCTTCACTTTTTCAAAAATGGCATCCATTTTATCCGTAATAGGGCGACCAGAGCGACGTGCATCTTTGACAACAAAATTTCCGGATTGAAAACGCTTAAACTATAAACATCGCAATTTTTTTTCGCGGCTTGCGTTGCACTTTTACCTTTTTTGTAGTAAAATTTTAAAATGTATCGAATTTCTTCATTAGATTCACTCATCTTGACGTTACGAAAAACAAATGAAAATCACACATTTTCCTAATTTGAATTTGGAATTATGTTCTTTAAAATTTAAACTTTCAATGATACCAAAACCAGCTAGATACAAATAGTATAGCCAAAGAGATTTTATTACAAGTTCATACATACTATAATGCGAAAAGACTTTTTCCCCAACCTAATATTTTTATATTTGTATGGGTAGGATATTTAACAACATTTTACGTAAGATAGGAAAATTAATAAGACCCAGACCTTGGCATGACTCTTATCCATTCGCCAGGCAAAAATTCCTCTTCCGATATCATTAAGTTTATTTTCACAGCATTTATTTCGATAAAAGTGTAGTTGTCTGAAAGAAAAGCAGAACCTAAGTACTTACTAATATAAGCATCTGGTAGATAGATATTGATTTAGGACGTTAACGGACTTTAGGTATTTCAGTTGTAATAAAAAATAAAACGTGTGCAGTCGGGGGACCCCCACCATGGAACGACTGACTTTTTCAGGCATAACGCTTTTTCGTTACGTGACGATTTCTACCCAGTCAACTCGTACCGCAAGCCGCGTTAAAGAACTTCTTTCCAAAAATGCTAGAAAACGTATGTGGGTCAATGACCGCTATTGCCATGCTAAAACGCGACAACAGTAACAATTGGGTTGGCTGGCCTGTTGGTCTAGTGGTTAGTGGCCCTGACTGCTATGCCGGAGGTTGTGGGTTCGATTCCCACCCAGGACAAATATTTGTGTGATGAGCATGATCATTTGTTCTGTGTCTGGGTGTAATTTATCTATATATGTATGTATTTAGAAATATATAAGTATGTTTATCAGTTGTCTAGTACTCATAACACAAGCTCTGCTTAGCTTGAGGCTAGACGGCGTTGTGTGATAGTTGTGGAATATTATTATTATTAAAAATTAGAGCAAGATCCCAGGGCCGCCAGACCTTACTTATGAAGGTGATAGTGTTAGTAAGTAATTTGAACGTACCGCATACCTGCTAGCTTGGGCCGACGGCCAATTTTCAGGTATCAGTTACGTAAAAATATTACTTACTCACTTTTCTTAAAGTGTGACTGCTGATTTTTATGCATATTTATGTTTTACAGAATATTGTTAATAATAAATACTGTCAGACACTTCCCGTAGCTGGTTTTTTGCGCCTGACGCTTTAAAACTCGCAAAAAATTACCTCATCTTACTGTTTATAGTTTGAGTCTTAATTTTTATATACCTATGATACTCAATGATACTCGGGGAACTATTTTAAAATAAGTATAAGTAAGATGACATTATATTTTGTGAGCTTTAAAGCGTCTGGCGGAAAAAACCGCCGACGGGAAGTGTCTAGCAGTATTGTTTATTAATTATCAACAATATTCTGTAAAACATACACAAAATCAGCAGTCAGACTTTAAAAAATGAGTAATATTTTTACTTAACTTTAGTAGGTACCTAATACTTGAATGAAAATTGGGCGTCGTCGGCCCAAGCTAGCAGGTATGCGTACGTCAAAGTACAGACGCCAGCACATCAAGCTACTACAATCTGTCAGATTTCTTTAATAGATTTTCGACTTTATTGCTAAAGCATTAGGTTCAATGTTGATTGGGAAAATCTGACAGTTTCGGGTAGGTTGACCTGCTGGCGTCTGTAGGGTCAGATGTCCAACAATGAAACAGTGGTACACAATAAAACACTGTAATATTTCTAAAACGCTGCGTTGCCAGATCGTGCATTATATCGCGTAAGGACACTCTCGAGAACCCCTCACCCTACCCCAGTTTGCGTCGGCGCCACGCGGGAGAAGACGTGTCTGTGGAGCATTTTTAAGTTTTTCGACAAAAATATAAGTATTTTCGTCATTCTTTAAAGATTTTTCATTAAATTATGGTTGAAAAATTCATATTTTTCATGTTAACCTGGCATTAAACATATTGCGTAGATTAAGTGGAAAAGATCATATGTTAAAAGTGTTACAATTTGGTGGTTTTTTTTTGAGGTTAGTAAAAGAAACCCTATGTAGTCAACAATGAAACAGTTTCGCTATGGACACAGTGACACACTGTTTCATTGTGTACTGTCTACACCTACTCCATAAATTTCACAAAATATGAGACAAACACATAATTATTTTGTTTCATTGTTGAATTTGTGGTGTTTCAATGTGTACACCACTGTGTACACAATGAAACAGTTCCAATTTTTACGTTTTTATTTTTTGCTGATTGATTACACATAAATAAAAAAAAATACATAAATAACCTACCCAATAAAATTGCCTATATACCTTTAAAAAATTAGACTTCTATCTATAAAAACAAAAGGTGTACGAGACATTAAATTTTTAGTGTTTCATTGTTGAACACACTATTAATTATATGTTTCATTGTTGAATTTGTGGTGTTTTATTGTGTACACTACTGTGGACACAATGAAACATTTCCAATGTTTTTGTTTTAATTTTTTTGCAGATTAATTACACATCAATTTAAAAAACCATAAATGACATCCTATACCCAATAAAATTGCCTATATACCTGTAAAAAATTACACTTCTATCTGTAAAAACAAAAGGTGTACGAGACTTTGAATTTTTAGTGTTTCATTGTTGAACACATGACCCTACCTATTAACACTATCCCATTAATTTTGTTAATAGTAAAAAATAAGTAAAATGGTGTCTCTGGGATCTTGGTCTCGTACTATCACACATTGTATTGACAAAATAAGATAGCGGCAAGTCTTACCGTTAACTGAAACATTATATTTGACACCTTCTTGAGGTCCCTTTGCAATTAGAAAATCTCTATTATTTATGAGATAATTATCTTCCAATATATTCCAAACAGGTGCGATTCTTGCAGTCATAGTGTAATGGAAACATTTTTGATATATTTCTGTAGTGGCCGATTTAATTCCACCGTCCTTAAAAATGCAAGTAAAATCAACAATTAAGTAGGTAAGTAGTTCGTTGTTGAATGTTATAGCGTAAAGTAGGTATAGATAAACCATTCTAAAAATGAACGCCCCTCCACAAAACTTGATTATTTTAATGTGCGAGAGGAAATATTTATTCCAACACTTTACTTGTGTGCGTGCGACGATTTTACTGTAAACATGGACTCGTCACCGCACTTAGAGGTCCAACTAATCGTGCGATCAGTCCAGGTATAGATAGCCCATTATAAAATTGAACGCCCCTCCACAGTGGGTACGCTCACATGCAAATAAGGTGTATGGACGCACACATAATTGGTCTTTGTCATTGGTTGCTCAGTCACCGGCGAGACATGAAAGTGGGACCACGCATCGACTTCGGATTTCGCAGCAAAAGTACAGTCAACATGTCAACGCAAAAAATTACGATATCGAAAAACAATCTATGAAAAATTTTAAATTCATTACCTATTAAGGTTTCTGATTCTGATGAAAGTGATGATTAGGTATATTGACTAATGAATAATTGGTTAATTAATTTTGTATTTCATAACGTTTGTTTGTATTCCATAATGTTTTATTACGTATTTTGCGAGCTATGTAACGTTTACCTAATGTAGTTTGCACCAAACTGCAACGTCGCATTTTTGAGTTATTTGCATGGTTCACTCTGTACTGCTGGTTCATTGTCAACCATTGGAAATATATAGGGTGACTGGTAATTAGTGACCGATACTTAAACACATGATTATAATAATGATTGAAACACATGATTGTGCTCATGATAACAAACAACTTTTACTATGGGACTAAACCTGAATTCGCGAAAAAATAATCAGCTGTCCCATATATTCATGTTTGCATAACTCGTCAAAATGTAGGGAGCAGCTGATTTTTTTTTTGCGATTTCAGGTTTGGTCCCATATTAAAAGTTGTTTGTTATCATGAGCACAATCATGTGTTTAAGTATCGGTCCCTAAATAAGTTACCCTGTATAAATCAATGCGCATCACGCTTATTAACGCCACGTTTGTGTACAATATACCTACTCTACGTATATTTTTATTTAAGGATTTTATAATGTTCAGCGCCTACGCTGGACAAACACCAAACGCTAAAGTAGTAAAATATGCGACTTACCTGCATTAGCGAAAATTTGACAAATAGCGAGTTTAATTTATCATAGTTATCTCCTGCCTTATTGAAAATTATATGAACTTGTTTTACGTCCCTCTTGTCTGGGCAAGCCAAGATTGATGAATGAGAGAAAATAATCATTCTGAAAAATATGTAGTTAAAGGTATTTATCCATTAGTAATCGTAGGTATATTGTTTTAGTAAAACAATGAAAAATAAGTAGGTATTAGGGTCCATAAATATCGGGTGTAAAAAAGACACTTTCTGATGCCGAAACCCACATATTCTGGTCCATACCTGGGAATCCATTGGTTCTGGAGATATTGAAGGTCAATGTCACAATTTTTTTTTTTTACTTTTTTAAGAAAACGTATTCCAAGTGATATTCCTAAACTTTTCCAAACAAACATTAAGTACCTACCTAAATTTTCGATTTGTCTTAACTAATTACGCATTTGAAGTTACAAAAAGGCAATGAATATAAAACCCAGATTACCATAAGTACCTACCACAGAACAGATTACCTACCTACGCGTACGCGGAGCCTGGTTTCGCGTTACATTGCGCGTAATAAAAAAATTGCTGTTTTTATACCTAAACATAAAAGTCTTGTCCCAGCAATAATTTTTGCGCAAAGCTACTTTGATAGATGTACAGTATGCATTATAGTTGACAGCATTGTGATGTATTTTATATATTGTCTTTCATATCAATGATAAAAAAATAAGTTCATGAATAACATGTAGTAGGTACATACCTACCTACTTACCTGCATTTAAGTATTTTCCAATGGTAGTCTGAGGGCGTGGATCTATCATGCTTATCACTGATATTCGCAATAGCTATAACGTAACCCAGCTTATTTATATCAGGATTTACTATCTTTATTTTCATCTTGCCAATATTTTATTGATTTACGTTCTGCAAATTCATAAAGTTTTAGTAACGTAAGTAGGTACGTAACGTCAAAAAAAAGGCGCCAAGTTTTTTTTTTACGATATAGTCAAAAAGCATAGACAACTCTTAGAGACTTACAATAAGTATAGGTCATTAGCAGTAATACCTTTCCTAAATACTCATCTAAACCAATGTTTAATAATACAGGGTGACTGGATCTGGACCCGCCATAGCAAATTCGCATATAGGTACAGGAGGTCATTTGCTAATTATTAGACCTCACTTTCCCTGGCTAAAGTTTTATAGTTTAGGAGATATATCAATTTTTATATTTTATTGAGATTTTTCCAAAATGTGACATTCAAGCATTCATAACTTCAGTTTTTTTTTCATTATTTTAGTATTTTTTTTATTATTTGTTGGTAGTCATAAACATTTGTGATTAAAATATTTAGGAACTTCCCTCAAAATAGGGTTAAAAAATAAGATATTAGGCTCAAAAAATAAAAAATAAACTTCACCATCAAATTCGGCCTGGTATAAAAAAAAAAAACTACGGTGTTTCAATAATTAATTTTAATCTAAGTTAGTTCTCTAATCCCTCACCTTTCCAGTGGTAATAAATTTGTATAAAAAAAATGCTAGTTTAAAAAAAAAAACATTATTATTTGTAATTGTCGTACCGGGCAATTCAGTAAAGGTTTGTTACTACCTAAGGCTGTTAATGGCGGCAACAGTGCCTTTTGCATGATGTCAGGATTAAGGAATGCGTGGAATGCAGCGCCATGTTTTCTCTCTTGCTTACGCTAAGGGAAGGGCCATGCTATTCTTCTTTATTTTTATTTAAGCCTTTGATTTTGGTGGGGACTGACTGCACCAACACCGAAATTGTTTCTTTAGTTTGTGTTTGATTGTTTGGTCGCTCTCACACGTGCTACTCACCGGTTCCTTCATTATTTTTGCATTTTCGTTTTAAAATGCCGGGATACACAAATGAAGAATACGCCGACATGCTGCTGGCGTATGGTGCTGCACACAAATCGCGCGAAGCGCGGCGAATTTACCAGGAGCGATATCCAAATAGACGCTTACCTGACCGTGACACATTTTCTACCAAATATCGTCAGTTAAGAGGATTGTGAAGTGCCGATACGCGGCGCGATTTTTGGAGGCAATTACCTACATTTCATATAATTATTTACATAAATATTGTTTAGGGCGATAACGTTTTTACTCCCCTAAACCTTTGCAAAATGAGACAACTTTGATCTCATTACATTCAGTATACTTTAATCTAGGTCTGTACGTTTTTCGTTTTTAGTAATTGAATTTAGTTTAATTTAAAAAAATAGAAATGCTCGAGGATGTTTTTATGTCAAAAACATAGATATTTAGATGCTAATAACTTATATTGTATACAATATTTCTTTATAATAAAAACGTACGGACCTAGTTTTTCATTATACCTACAACATTTCCAAAAATTATGAAAATTAGATTATGTTTACGGGGAGAGAAACGTTATCTCTTTTTGTATGAAAATTTACAGCTTCACAATCCTCTTAAGAGAAACGGGTAACTTGAACGCCAGGGAACCCCGAGTAGCTGTGCGGCAATTACCTGTTGAGATGGATCACCAGATTTTGGCAGCTTTTGAAGAAGATCCCACGACTAGCACCAGAGTGGTAGCTGCCGCTATGGGCGTCAGCCAGTGGAAAGTCTGCTCAGTGATACATCGGGATCATCAACACCCGTATCATTTCGCACCTGTTCTAGGTAATTTTTAGTTTATTTTTATGTACCTAATTAGGTATTATCTAATACCTAATACCTAATTTTACTAATTAAAGCGTGTGCTGTTATCTTCAGAATTAAAGAAATTGTAATTATTACGACGAACTCGGATCATAATCCTCCTCATAAATTTTAATTTGACCATTAATTGTCAAGTAGGTACAAATTTTGTCTTTAGAATAACATTTAAGAAAATAATTAACAAATGTATTGTTGGCAGGCATCGATCTCTAATAAACAACTAGATACACAATCAGCGGCAAAAAATGTCCTCACCGAAAGTCCACCAAAAACATTTGGTGTAGCAGCTCTAGTAGCATTTGAACGCTCCGACAGTAAGCATGACTCAGTGCTCGTTTAAAAGGTGCGAAAATCACACTTCCAGGACGCAAAAAAAAGATGGAGTTTCATATTTTCGGTAACTATTAATGTTATCAATATATAATTGTTATCACTGTATTGTAAATACTGATATTTTCTCAGGAAATCGTCGTAAAAACATTTTTTTAATTAAGTTGTAATAAACAGGAGTTGTTATAAAGCATCTCAATTGTAAAGACTCTCAGTAAACGTAGTAGTAGTATCGCATGCCCGCTTAAATTATTCGGGTTATGTCATTGATTCTGTTCCATTTGTGGAGACGCTATTGTTTCATTTTTTATTATTATTAAAGTTACTTATGATTTTTTTGTTTTTTTTTTTTTGTTTAATGAGACTTGTTTACTGTTTCTGTAAATATTATAGTAACACAATCCCATGCAAAAGTTCTCGTCGCCAATTGTGTTTACGTAATTGTAGTTGAAATAAATATACGTTAATGTAATTCAAACGTACCCGTCCAAGTGGGCATTCATTCGGTAAGGACCTTTTTGCGCTGATTGTGTATCTAGTTCTTTATTAGTGATCGATCCATTCAGGTAAATTATAATATAATGATTACACATATACACCAAAGAAGAGAATGAAATGTGTTTTATTACGTACACTTTTTTTAATATATTAAGCTTAATAAGCTTTAAAAAAATACCTTTATAATAATATATAAACAAAAAAATATTGGACAATTCGACTCTACTCATTCCTTTGTCCTAGCGGTGAGCCTCGGTCGTAAAATCTATTGTTTTTTTTTTCGCACTGTAAATCTGATTTTAAAACATTGTAAGTAAGGTTGAATTTGTTTTGATGTATGTTGACTAGAAAGCACCGGTCGTAACGGCTTTGTGAATACAACTTTAAACATTGCACTTATGGTTGAATTTACATTAACGTATATTTATTTCAACTAGAAGTAGGTAAAGACAATTGGCGAAGAATTTTTGTATGGCATTGTGCATCTAGTTGTTTATTAGTGATCGATGTTGGCAGGGCTTGAAACTAGCGACTGCGAAAGGAGGATAAATTTCTGTCGCCTCATTTTTCACACCGATGTCGACGACCCAACATACCTGAAGCGTATTCTTTGGACCGACGAGTCACATTTCACCCGAGAAGGCATCACAAATTTGCACAATTTGCACCACTGGGCCCGTGATAACCCCCATAGAAAAAGGGTAACATCGGTCCAACGGAAATTTTCCGTTAATGTGTGGGCCGGCGTTATTGGTCGTAACATTATTGGACCCCATTTCCTACCAGACACGTTAAATGGGGAAAATTACTTCGAATTTTTAATGGACGTCTTGCCTGATCTGCTGTCGGAAGTAATAACCCACGACACGCCCATTGTGTTTCAACACGATGCGCATTTCAGGCTGGACGTCCGAGAACTTTTAAATAATTCATTCCCTGATTCGTGGATCGGTAGAGGTGGGCCAATTGAATGGCCGGCCCGGTCGCCAGACTTGATACCGCTTAATTTCTACGTTTGGGGCCGGGCCAAAGAGTTGGTCTACAATGAAGAAATAATGACAAAAGAAGAGTTAATTCAAAAAACGAATAATGCTTTCTCAGTTATGAAAGAAGAAATTAGGCTTAGTCTTATCACCACGGAAATTAGGAAAAGATATCGGGCATATATCAGAAATCGCGGGCAGCAATTCGAGCAGAATCATTAATTTCAACTCAATTTTAATTTTTGCTTTTGATGCCCGATATCTTTTCTTAATTTCATGTTTTACATTGTAAAAGTATTTTTTTTAAATAATAAATAATATAATTACACTGAGCACTTCATTTCTACCTACCTAGTCATAAATTTGCAAAAAAAGTAATACTTCGCACAATTCGCTTCAACAAACCTATACTGAATTGTTTTTTTTAAGTTAGCAACTTTTTAAATACAAATTTAGTAACGTTGGAAAGGTGACAAACTAGAGAACTAACTTAGATAAAAATTAATTATTGAAACACCAGTTTTTTTTTATTTCAGGTTGAATTTGATCGTAAAGATTTTTTTGGATTTTTTCTTTTAAAGCGTAGGTAGGTACTATCTTATTTTTTAACCCTAGTTTGAGGAAAGTTCCGAGATATTTTAATTACCAATGTTTATGACTACCAACAAATAATAAAAAAGTACTAAAATAATGCAAAAAAAAGTTATGAATACTTGAAAGTAAAATTTTGGAAAAATCTCAATAAAGTATAAAAGTTGACATATCTCCCAAACTATAAGACTTTATATAGGGAAAGTTAGGTTTAATAATTCGTAAATGACCTCCTCTATATGCGAATTTGCTATGGCGGGTCCAGATCCAGTCACCCTGTATATGCTGTTGGTATTCTTTAATAAATAAATAAGTAGGTAGGTAATGCCTTTGCTGAAAAATCATTTAAGCTATAAATAATATGAAGTACGTATGTAGGTACCTACTTACTATAAAAATATGTAACTATATAGTCTATTTATATACCTTTACAGCCCGCGGCACGTAAGTTGGCAAGAGTCGTTAGATGCGCAGAAGTCATTTTTTAGATCTCTCTGGTCGCGAGCGGGACGCGGGGAACGAGGTAGCATCGTTCCGAGCGCGCGATTGGTTGGTCAGTCGACCCTTGTCTCTCGCGTAGCGTCCACGTTCCATTCGCTCTGGAGTACACTTGCGTGCACTAAAATTGTAACATTTGTTTTTGTTGAGCTTTTGTTACAAGTTCTTGTTATTGTTTTGTTTGAATTTTTAAATTTAGATAATGCCACAAACAAATACCATTTTACGTAGACATGCCAGAAAAATGGTTTATGATGTGTACTGTTACATAGAAAAAGAAGCGAAAACTGAGAAAGAGACTCCTCGGACAGTGGGAGTGAGGAGAGTAATATTGAGGATGGGGAGCCAACTGCGTCCACCAGCTCAACTACTGCTAACATTGATTTCATGCCAGGGGTAACACTTTTACAAAGCGATAGTGACGACGACGGCATATGATTGTTAACGATATTACAATATTTTGTTTTATTATACATTTTTTAACCTATAATTACTGTATAAAACACCAACAACCTCTTAAGGGGTCACTGTACTCAGCATTATGAACAACTTTTACTATGGGACTAAACCTGAAATCGCGAAAATAAATCAGCTGTTCAGTACATTTTGACGAATTATGCGAACATAAATGTACTGAACAGCTTTTTTTTTTCGCGATCTCAGGTTTGGTCCCATAATAAAAGTTGTTCATAATGATGAGTACAGTGACCCCTTAAGAGGTTGTTGGTGTTTTACAAATAACCCTGTATATTTTATTTGTTACTCCTAATATGCTTCACGAATTCTTCTCCTTTCTTTAACTTTCTTCTAAATAGTTATGTTTAAAAATAAATTATGGCAATAACCACAAAATAATGACAAGCAATAAAAGTGACCATTTTTTTTGTTGCAATAAGTGTAGCATGCGCGAACTTACCCCCACTACGCCAAAACCTTGCCAACTTACGTGCCGCGGGCTGTACCAATTAACACTTTCACTAACTGAATTTTTTTAATATTTTTTACTTTGGTATGTCATGTACTTATTATTACAATATAATTACTTAGTATTATTAATTATTGTATTTAACTTCTAATAAAAAACGGTCAAGTGCAAGTTGATTTAACACACCATTTTTATAAATATTGTGGTGTGTACCTACCTATAATAATAATTTTAAATTGTAACAATATATTCGAATATGTAACAAACGAGGCGTATCCAGAGATTGTGTGTTATTCGAGAGGCACCTATTTTTTTTTTTTTATAAAATAACATCATGCGGGGGTTTTTATTATTGGTACTAATTTTATTAGTCTTAAATCATAGTCCATATATTTTCCTTCTGTTTTTATTTTCACAGAGAAATTGTTTAGCTACCTATATTAGAGCCTATATTGTTTCATAATAATTATGTAATCACTAGCGTTACCTGACTACCACTAAACAAGCCTCTAAAAGTGCGCAGTCACATTAATGCTTGCCTGTATTATCAGCCTATAATTTTCTCACACTTGCTGGGACACAGGCCTCCTCTGTGTACGTTACTCCAGCAGGAAAGTGATATGAGTGGTACATACATATAATTAGTGCGTTATCTGCTGTAAATGTGTGCCAAATAAAAAAATTGTGCGCTTTGTCGTTTTGAAAAAAAAAACGGATAAAACGATTCCTTCTGGAGTAAACGTTGCTCCAGCAGGAAAGTTGTGGCGGCATCTACATCGACACATTCGAACTACGCATCACACTGACGTCACGCAAAATCCTGCATCGCGCAATCAAAGTTTACCCCGCGACTTACATATATACAACGTCCCGACATCAATCGTCGGGCAGTAGCCCACCAGACACAATGCCCTCCTGGTCGGAGGATCCTCCCTTTTCAATGGAGGATGAGTGTACTTTACACCCTGTTCCTCGTACCTCTATACTGGTTACCCCGACGTGATGGACATTCACGCAGACGTCATCATCTTCCTCAAGCTTTCGAGCGGCGAGTCACAGTCAACCAGCATCCACGGCTTCAATGGGTATCCGACTCACTGAACCACAACACAGCGCCACCCCGACTCACTGGGGAATCACCGCAGACAGTTCCGACTCACCGTGAGCTATGCGGCACTCGGTTTCGACTCACTGGAAGCTCATCTGGCCCTGGCAAGCATCGCAATATACAAGACTCAGCCCACTATCGACCTCCGGTCTCCGAAGGGGAGTGATGTGGCGGCATCTACATCGCCACATGCGAACTACGCATCACACTGACGTCCCGCAAAATCCTGCATCGTGCAATCAGAGTTTACCACGCGACTTGCATATATACAAGTAGCCGACCAGACACAACACCCGTCTGGTCGGCGGATCCCCCTTTTCTATGGAGGATGAGTGTACTTTACAACCTGTTCCTCATACCTCTATAAAGTTGCTCCTAGTGACATGAGTGGTACGTATAATTAGTGCGTAAACTGCTGTAAATGTGCGCTGAAATTATAATTTGTGCGTCTTCAGGTTTTCGAGATATTGCGTTTCCTGCTGGAGTAACGTTTTGCAGAATCGAGTATCTCTAAAACCACTGTATGTGCGCCTGTAGAATAAACATGCACGAGTAGCTCTTAATTTGTGCGTATTTGTGACAGAATTAGATTTAAGAAAATATTTATAATTTTCAAGTAATCACGCTTTTTTGAAAACCCGAAAAAATATCGCAGCGCCTAAATGAGAAAATGTATAAGCTCGCTGAAAACTGTATTCGGTCCTTCTTGACGCGTATAATAACCATAAAAAGTTTCAAAAGTGTACATGCATGCGTTATTGAATAATATTGCTAAAAGTCAAAACGACGGTGTCATAACTTTTTTTAGAGCCGGAGAACTTATATTTATATTTTTTAATATCCATGAAAATGGCTTTATTTGATAGATAATTTTATGGCATTATTGTTATTATATTATAATTATTGTTTGAATATGATTCCGGGCATGTGGCCGCCGCGTTGGCATCCAAGTGCTCAATTGTTACTGGTTTATCGGAGTAGACATGCGACTTTACATATCTCCAGATAAAATAAAGTAATGGCTTTAAATCGCACGAACGAGGTGGCCAGATTTCGTGAAATTCGTCGTTTGTCAAACGTTTCCTTTAGTAAATTAAGCCAATAAAAAAGTTATGTTTTCAGTAAACCAGATGTTGGTGTCAGCCGCGGCGGCCACATGCCCGGAATCATGTTCAAACATTAATGGCATAAAATTATCTATCAAATACAGCCAATTTCATGAACATTAAAACATTTTTCAGTGTTTTATTTCAATTTAAAGTTCTCCGCCTCTAAAAAAACACCCTTTACAAAAACCGGCGCAACCCAAGATGTGGAGGTTTAACCAAAAGTTATTGCGTTTAGTCAAAAATATATAGTGAAAATATTCAGCTTCGAATGATTCGCATTAAGTAGATATAACCAAAAAACGAAACATGTCAACAACGTCTGGTTATCCGACCAAATTCGAATGACTAAAGAAAAGCGGTGGTTTCGTACATATCGACGACCGCCGCGGCGGTGCTCCGCCCAAGCCGGGCAGACCTCTAGCGTATGCTCCATCGTGTCCTCCGGGCGATCCATACAATGGTAACACCCGGGCGTTTCCTTCTGCCTTATCCAGAACAGGAACCTCCCGAAGCAGCCGTGTCCGGTGAGGACCTGCGTCAGGCGGAAGGTGAGGACGCTGTGACACCTCTCCTACCACTCCTCAAAGAGGGGGACTTATCACCGCAATTGTGGCGTGCCCA
Source organism: Dicycla oo (assembly GCA_948252095.1). Taxonomy (NCBI): domain Eukaryota; kingdom Metazoa; phylum Arthropoda; class Insecta; order Lepidoptera; family Noctuidae; genus Dicycla; species Dicycla oo. Next base: position 14,614,476 of record OX411712.1, read on the forward strand.
GCACCACTCTCCATGTCGCCATGAGGTCCCGCCGGAGCTCTGTCAGCTGTGCCATGATTTCTCGCGGCAGAGGACTTACGCCCCAGCGTTTTGCCTCCTCACGCCACTCCTATGTGTTTGCGAAGACTTTTGCTTCCAGATCCCACGGCGGCAAACCGGCAAGGCCTCGCCGACCGAGCTTGGGCTAGGAGACGATAACCCACCCACCTTATTCCCCAGACCTTGCCCCATCAGACTATCATTTGTATAGAGCCCTGAAACAACTTTTGCGTGATAAACTATTTAATGATTTTTCTGATGTAGAGGCGGAGTTGAACAACTTTTTCGAGGCACAGCCATCAGAGATCTGGGCGAAAAGCATCCAAACTTTGCCAGATCGTTAGCAAGGAGCCTTAGATGCTAATGGAGATTACATCGTTGACTAAGCTTTTTGTATTGTAATAATAATAATAATAAAAAAACGTAAACCAAGCGTCTTTATTATTCATTATATTTGTGCCAACCTGATACGAATCCGTCGCTTTTTTGTAGTCATTCGAATTTGGTCGGATAACCAGCCGTTGTTGACATGTTTAGTTTTTTGTTTATATCTACTTAATGCGAAATATAACAAACTGAATATTTTCACTATACACAGTCTGGCCATAAATACTGTTACAATTAAAAATAAGAAAGATATTACATTTGAATTTGGAATCTGTCATTTTTATACGATTGTTAATTGAGTTTTCTAATTTTGGCGCCAATACATTGTACAATATTCTGCGATATTAAAATGGAGTGGGGTGATAAAGAGAACCGAATCGCTGTGATTGCATTACACAAAGTTGGTATGGAGCCAAATGCAATTTTTAAAACTCTCCATACGCTTGGTATTAGTCAAATGTTTGTGTACCGGACTATTAATAGGTACAATGAGACCTATTCTGTTTGCGACAGAAAAAGATCAGGCCGTCCACGTAGTGTTCGTACGAAAAAGGTGGTCAAAGCAGTAAGGGAAAGAATTCGAAGAAATCATATCCGAAAGCAAAAGATTTTATCTCGGGAGATGAAGATAGTACCCAGAACCATGTCGCGTATTTTAAAAGATGACTTAGGACTTGCAGCCTATAAGAGACGCACTGGTCATTTTTTAACTAATAATTTTAAAAAGAATAGGGTGGTAAAATCGAAACAACTACTGAGGCGGTACGCAAAGGGAGGTCACAGAAAAATTTTGTTTACAGATGAGAAAATCTTTACAATTGAGCAACATTTTAACAAACAAAATGACCGTATTTATGCTCAAAGCTCTAAGGAAGCTTCCCAAGTAGTCGACAGAGTGCAACGTGGGCATTATCCAACTTCAGTGATGGTTTGGTGGGGTGTTAGCTATGAAGGAATGACTGAGCCATATTTTTGTGAAAAAGGTATCAAAACATCGGCACAAGTGTATCAAGATAACATTCTTGAGAAGGTAGTTAAGCCCCTTAACACATTAGGTGCGGCAGACGCACATGCGCGTTTTCATAACTTTCTTCGAGTGCGGCGCGGCGCACATGTGCGTTCGTTGTGCATCTCTATTGTTTCGAAAACATCGTAAAAAAAGGGTCGGTAAGGGTGTAGCATAAAGAAGCGTTTGCATAAAGAATTCAGCAGAGAATGTGTTAACAACACCATGTTCAATAACCAAGTATGGTCCTTCCAACAAGACTCGGCGCCAGGTTATAAAGCTCAGTCCACGCAGTCTTGGTTGGAAGTGAACGTTTCGGACTTCATCAGAGCTGAAGACTGGCCGTCGTCTAGTCCCGATCTTAATCCGCTGGATTAAGATTTCTGGTCAGTTTTAGAGAGTACGGCTTGCTCTAAACGCCATGATAATTTGGAGTCCCTAAAACAATCCATACGCTTGGCAGTGAAGAATTTTCCCATGGATAGAGTGCGAGCTTCTATTGATAACTGGCCTCAACGTTTAAAGGACTGTATTGCAGCCAATGGAGACCACTTCTAATAAGCTTTTTATATTTTAAATTGTTTTATATTTATGTATTAAACTAACACACTGTAAAAGTAATAAATATTATTTGCAATAAAAATTTTTTTTTTTCTTCGTGACAATATTTATGGCAAGACGAGGTATATTTTTGACTAAGCGCAGTAATTTTTGGTTAAACCTCCACATCTTGGGTTGAGTCGGTTTTTTGTATTTTGCCGTAAAAATTATGACATCGTCGTTTTGGCTTTTCGCAATATTATTCAATAACGCATGAATGTACACTTTTGAAACTTTTTATGGTTATTTATACACGTCAAGGACCGAATACAGTTTTCAGCGAGCTTATACATTTTCTCATTTAGGCGCTGCGATAGTTTTTAGGGTTTTCAAAAAAGCGCGTTTACTTGAAAATTATAAATATTTTCTTAAATCTAATTCTGTCAAAAATATGCACAAATTAAGAGCTACTCGTGGATGTTTATTCTACAGGCGCACATACAATGGTTTTAGAGATACACGATTCTGCAATACGTTACTCCAGCAGGAAACGCAATATCTCGAAAACCTGAAAACGCACAAATTATATTTCCGGCGCACATTTACAGCAGATTACGCACTAATTATACGTACCACTCATGTCACTATATGCGTAACTTTCCTGCTGGAGTAACGTACACGCCTCCTCTCGGTGATAAGGAGTGGACCGTAATCTATCACGTGGGCCCAGTGCGGGTTGGTGGATGTCACATGTCTTCGAATTTTAGTTCTAGGACATCCTAGGTTTCCTGAAGATGTTTTCCTTCACCGTTTGAGAGCAGTGATGAAATAATTTACACAAACTAAAGCGCCTATCTGGGTTTGAACCTACGACCGTACTCGGATAAGACTCGGTAAGTAGCGGCCGTTACCACTGGGCCACCACTTGCCTGCGTTGCGGGGTAATTGCGTAAAACACACTTCGGATGCCTTTTATTTTTTGACAATTCAACAATATTTATTTACGTTGTCGACCATGCGAATTTTTCAAACATGTGAAGCAATGGATTAGGAATATCCTTCAAAATCATTCAGATTGTGATAGGAAGTGTGTTACACAATTGGGGTGCTGGGGAGCCCAGAACATCGCCGAGTTTAACCCATTAGCAGTAAAATGTACCACCAGCACTACATTGTTAACCAACTAATGTAGATGATAAGTTTTTAATTTCCATGAAATCTCTTCGAATAAAAGTCAAATCTTTAAGTTAGCTTTTAATCAAATTAAAATAATATTAGACATGGTTAACTAAATTCGGTAAATATTTTATTAAACTAAAGTAGGTACAGAAATATAAAAAAAATCAAATCAAATACATATTTCAGCTTATCTAATTTTAGACATAATCTCACAGATCCCTTAATAGTGATTGTTCAATAGAAAAAAAAAAAACTGCAACAGTAACTAACAACCCCATCGTGATTTTAAGGTTACGCTAGTCGGTCACATTTCCATACAAACGTAGTATGGTGGTTACTCGTCTGTTTGACCATGTAATTTCAAAACTAAAAATTATATCAATTTGTCTCGTCATTATCTAGTCCTTTATGAAAGCAGAAAAGGAATTACGATATTGGTTTGGAAATTAAGAGCGTCGAAACTTTTATATTTCAACAGTAATTTTAACGCACCTTTGGGTGTAAATTGTCTGGCATATTTGCTGAACTGGGCATTTTTTAGCGCAGCTGTGAGGTGCACATTCCTGCATCGCATTTTATACATTTTATTTGGTTTTTTTTATCATGTTGCAATCTGCTGTGTATTATTTTTTGTGCCTTTTAGTCTGTGCGAAATAAATGTATTTTCTTTCTTTCTAAATAAGTAGAGTATGAAAATGGCAAAATTAGTACCGTAAAGGCATAGATAATTTATTCAAGAATTCATATAACTTTAATTTTGAATAAATACATCCAGTAGTTTTTCATAATATCCATACGCCCAAATGTATGTTCATGAAATTTTACGCGCTCGTTTTCGTTATAAATCATCGTCTATTTCACTATATAAATTAAACTAAATAAATAGATAAATAAACTAAATAGCATGCATATTAGCCACGCCAGCAACGAGTTCGAGCCACCGACTAGTGCAACCTTAAGGGCTAGATAGTTCATTTGTATTGCTTAAATTTCATTATTTTGTAACTGCCTATCGTACGTAGCGCTAGGTCTTAATAGAAAATCATTATAAACATACAAAAATATTCAGTCATTCGATTGACACATAATTCCAATCAACCTGAGTTTATTTGGAAGTCAATTCAATTAATATTTTTTACCAATCAATGTTATTTATCTTAGAGCTCGTCTACTCTGAAATGGCGCGCCCCACTACTTAAATTTGTATACGTACACTACGGTAAATTCGGTAGTGAGGCGCGTCATTTCAGAGTAGACGAGCTCTATATGTCATCCCTTGCTGTGGCACCCTCAGAGGTGGGTAATTAATGAGAATTTTTAATATAGTCATGATTTTGTGCAAAGTTGTGCTTTTTTAATTGTTAGTTTGATTTTCAAACTGATCACGAGCTTTGCGGAGCACTCCCTGAGTCTTGTGAATCTCTCTACAAATAGCACGTTGAACACTTCTCTTGCGCAAATTAGCGGCATTCAGCTGCACCAGAGTTTCTGCGAGTGTCGCCTTGGTCCGAGCGAGCTTCTGCTTCAATGTTACATTCTCCTCATATAATGAACCTGCAAAGAAAGTAGTTTATTATTAAAGTAATATAAATAGAAATTATGATTGATCAATGCTCTTGGACCATTTTACACATCACGGTCGAGTCTAGAAGAGCACATAAATCGGTCCACTCTTGTTCTACTTGTCATAGGATGTATGACAGGAAGCAGAGATTATATCAACATAGGAAATGTAATATGTAATACTTACGAGGTGACAGAGCAACAGGATCGTTTTGTTCTAAGCTTGATAGCCTATCACTATCGATACCTTGATCTGGTGAAGTAGGTCGTTCTTCTTCAGAGTGAAGACCTTCATGTAGAATAGCTACTTTATTATTGACGTCCAAAGCCATTTTGCGCGTAACTTCTATCTCAAGTTGAGAGTTTACTTCTAATGCATCGGAAAGCTTTTCACGTGTCTCTTCCAACTCTCTTTCAATGCGTAGTCTGTCGTGTTGGGCGCGAGCTCTTTCTAATGCAGCCTGCGACGCTTGAACAGTAGCTTCATCTGCAGCGCGCCTCAAGGAACGTTCCGTTTCCATAAACGTGGCTTCCAACTCTTGTCTTTCTGATCGTAATCTATCAATAGTTTGTACAGAGTCAGAGAGCTTTTGCTCGACATCTTTAACACGAGATTCCAAGCTTGTGACCGTATTCCTTAAATCATCTAAGGTTTTATTAGCGTCAGCCAAACTTGATTGTTCAGATATTAAACTTTCTTTTAATTCATTATTTTCTGTGATCAGTTCATTGATTTGTTCTTTTGAAAACTCAAGTTTACTATTTAAGTCATTGTTTTCTTCCTCTAACTGTTCAGTTCGCTTAGTGAGATGGTTCAGTTCCTCAATCAAGCCTTCACTGGTAGGTTTATTGTCTTCTGATCGGGATCCATACGATACACGCGCTCGTCTTGAGCGAACTTTGCTAATATCAGTACTAGATTCGCGCAATCCGACGCCAGTATCACACAGTCCAACGCGGGCGAGCGATACATTCCTATCTGGCTCAGACCAACATTCAGACTCCGATATGACATCTGCTTGAGGGAAATGTTTGAATAAAGCTTTTCTTTGTGCCGAATACCTATTATCATCGCTACATCCCACATGGTGACCAAACATCATAGTTAAATCTTCAATTCTCAATGACTGCGATATATCCATATTGCTCTCGTCCATGGTGAATTCCTCCGGCGCCATAGATTCGTCCAATTCCAAACCAACAGGCAAGGCGAGACTTTGTTCTAGTATACTTTCAGCCAACTTTTTCTTATCCTCACCAAGCACACATCTATAAAATAATAAATAATCAAGGTAAAAGGCAGTTTACACACTACATAGGTTTGACTGGTAACTTATTTAGGCTATATACGGGTGTTTGGAAGCTGGGTGCAAACGAGGTGATAGGTGACACCTTTAGAACATTTTAAGCTATACATGTCTTAGATTATGTAGGTTTTATTTTTAAGTAATATTTGTAGTTTTTTTTTTTTTGGAGTTTACAGCTTAAGAATCTATTTTCATATCAGGCCCCCGATATGGTAAAAATTTGAGGAGCGAAGCAAAAGCGAAGCGTTGTCACGTTAATGTGTTTTGTTTATTTTCGGGCAGTCTTCATTGTAGCGGTCAATCTATCCATTATATTCAAAGACAATCGTAACTTCAGTCGTGCGTCGGAGCTGACAAACACCTTTTTAGGGTTACGTACCTCAAAAGGAAAAAACCCTTATAGGATCACTCGTGTGTCTGTTTGTCTGTCTGTCACAGCCTATTTGCTCCGAATCTAATGGACCAATTAAGTTGAAATTTGGTACACGTAAGTATTTCTGTGACCCAAACACGGACGTTTAACGTAAATAAATGAATTTTGAATATGGGGGTCAATTTTGGGGGCCAAATAAGAAAATTAAAAAAAAAAGTTTTGCAAACTGTCTACCGTGCGACATATCAAATGGCTTACTGTGAGGGTCTCAAGTATATTTTTTTTTATAATTTTAAAATAAATCATTTTAAAGTTATTTAAGAAAATAGACGAAAATTGACACACCCCCTTATCTCCGAAAGTACTGAGAAAAAGAGCAAAAAATAAAACTGACTTCCAAAACCAAACGCTACAAAGTGAAAAATAACTTTAATTGCGGTAGTCGGTGTCTTTGGTTTTGTATTTTCGTGTTATGCCACCGACATCCGAAATTAAAGTTATTTTTCACTTTGTAGTGTTTGGTTTTGGAAGTCGGTTTTATTTTTTGCTATAAAGTTGTTATTTTTCAGTTTTTAGTTGTGGTACCTAACCCCATACAAATTCGAATGCCACTACCTGCTATGTAAATCAGTGATAGGAAGTCATTAAAACATCATCCAGATAAACTAAGTGGGAAAAATATGTACTATTGAAGCTAACTCAAAAACCAACCAAGCAAAGTTAATAAAATTTATATGGGACCACCTTGGAAGTATACCCTTTCAAACAAAAAATGAATTTTCTAAATCGGTCCATCCGTCTTTGAGTAATCGCGTAACAAACATACAAAAAAAAAAACATACAGACGAATTGAGAACCTCCTCTTTTTTGAAGTCGGTTAAAAATAGTTCAATACCTATAGATTACAGTAAAACTTATAAGAAGTGTATGGTCTTAAAACAACATGGTAAATCTCTCAATATTGTGCATACAAACTTACATTTGCAGTTGGACTGCATGGGAGAACTTGTTTTTAACCGCAATGTTAAGTTTGTTCTTGGGATTCATCCCAACTTCGGAACCCTTCATAGTGCGTAGTCCGCATGCACTTGCTCGGTTTTTTTTTAATTAAATAAACCAATTTCTGACAGTATGTTATTTTTTTGCTTTTGGTTTGTCAGACCTAACGTAAGTAGTTTCAAACATGCAGATATTATTGAAAAAAAAAAAAAAAAAACAAAAATAAATTGGCAGTCATGAGGACTGCCGACAGAACTGAAAACTTAAGGCGCCCCCGAAGCATGCGTAGTTCATACAAACGAAATACCAACATCATTTGTAAATCAAACATATTTATAAGGCAGTGTGTATTTATTCCGATTGGATAACAGAATATCTAGGTTCCCAAACATATATTTTGAAAGAACACTGATTTGAAGACGAGATATGAGGAATTTAAAAATTCTATAGAAAACTTATTTTTGTCATAGTTCATGTTTAAATCAATGTTCTTATTTAATATATATTTGGGAACCTAGATATTCTGTAATCCAATCGGAATAAATACACACTACCTTAAGTATATGTTTGATTTACAAATTATTTTGGTATTTCGTTTGTATGAACTACGCATGCTTCGTGGGCGTCTTAAACGTAAAACTATGCATAGCATGTCACGGTGTCGAGGAGTCGCGGTGACGCGAACACGTAAGATTTCCCCCTACCAAAAATCGCTCAACGTGCCTTAAGAAGTTTTTACTTGAAATAATCAAGATAAAATAAAATAGCTACATACTTCGTCTAAGATATGTATGGCACAAATGCTCTAACTAAATGGTGTCAACTATCACCCCCTTACCTTACCGGGTTACTTGCACCCAGCTTCAAACACCCAGTATAAATAAGAATAGCTTTATATTTTCAATGTAACTGCGCTGTAACATGATTTGCAATTTTAGTTCCTTGAATGTAAGTGTAATATTATACTAACTTGTGTGATAGTAATTTATCGAGGAAATATGCCAATCCTTGTAGTCTTTTAGTAAGCAGCTGTTGGAGATTTCTGAAATAATGAAAAGTATGGTATTGGTCAATCAGACATTAAAAAACTGTTTAAACACACGTGTATGTATGAGGTGCATATAATTTATTGTTACCCCGCGTCGACATTCTGAATTGTCTCGAAATGTTTCTGCATATCCCTGACTTTGCTTTCTAGATCCTTGATATGTTCATCTTTACACTTCAGTATTTCCTCGTATTTCTCTAATTGTGAGTCACTTACATGCGCGTAGACTAATTCCTTGTCCTGGAAAAAAATATAATATTTTTTATCTGCAAAAAATATATTTATAGTCTGCAAAATATGAATAGCCATAACTTACTAATTTAATTTTCTTGATTTCTTTGTCTTGCTGTTGAATTTTTTTCATACATCCTTTTATCATTTGTAAAGCCTTTTTGTTTTCTCTGCGTAATTTGACAAGTTCATCCTGCAAGAAAGTATTTCATGTTATTTTATTATGCATAAGATTGTGATGATGTTGTCTGTCAATCAGCATTTGATTTGCTTCTTTATTAAACTTACCAAGTCATCGTTATTAACCGTAACAGCCAAATAGTCCCTGAAAACAATTTACAAATTCAAACTAGCACTAAGATAAAATAAAAAAATAAGTACCCATAACTTAAATGTTGCTTACCCAGCCGATTCAGATTCTGCACATGTATCATCAACAGGTTCTTTCTTTTCAGATTCCTAAAATATAAGGGAATTTGAAGAAATCAAAATAGTGTAATCATTTAGGGACAGCGCACAATACTCGTCGACATATGATTTTTACTGTATGATGAATTTTAAATCATATTCGATGCTCATGGATGTTCCAAGATAGAAATATTTATTTTAATGGATTAGAACTGATTTCATTAGATGAAACGACCAGGGAAATGCGCTGGCGTTTGACAAAAAAAAAAAAAAACTAATGACTTGATAATTTACCTGGTCCAGTGGTGCGATTTCTTTTTTTATTATATTGCTATTGTTCATGGATATTTCTACACTATCAGTAGATATAGAACCCTGTAAAAAATGGCAATTCAGTCAAGTTCAAGTTTCATAAGAAATGGTGTAAAATGCAAATCAACACTATTCTAAGTTTTTAAATAATTATCATTTAAAATTAAGTTACTTCAAAATCGCTTATTGCTCGCTTAATTAATTATTCAGATCCTGGTTATTTTTAATCACTACATATTAAAAAACAAAGTCCCCCACCGCCGCGTCGCGTCTGTGTCTGTCTGTATGTTCGTGATGCTCTCAAAAACTACCGAACGGATTTTAATGCGGTTTTCATCAATAGATTCATGAGGAAGGTTTATACGTATAGTTTTCACGCGGGCGAAGCCACGGGCAAAAGCTAGTTTATACATAACATAACATCACGCGTTGTTTCCCCGAAGGGTTAGGCAGAGGTGCTTAATTTATACATATTCAATTATTCACGCTTTCCGCCGGGCGTGATCGAGGTCAAGAGCAGGGCCATTCAGCAATAAAACAATAAAAAATATTATAAATTGAAGTTGCTTTTCGTGTCTGTACATATGTGTGAGCGCGTTGTTCTTCTAAACTACGCAATGGATCTTGTGATGAGGTTTTCATCATCACTTAGAGAATTTATTCATTAATACAATACAGAAATCTGGATGTTTTGTCAATTCGTAAAAAATGTGAGAAGCAAGAGTAGGTCGCTAGTAAGGTATAAAACTGGCCAAGTGCGTGGATGAATTTATCCCAACAACAAACTTAACATTATTGTTAAAAACATGTTCTCCCATAGATTCCAACTGCAAATGTAAGTTTGTACGCACGAGAGATTTACCATGTTATTCTAAGACCACACACTTCTTATAAATTTTTCTGTAATCTATAAGTATAGAACAATTATTATCCGTATTTTTTCCAAAATTTTAGGCTCAGTAGTTTCGGAGATAAGGGGGAATGGTCATATTTCGTCTATTTTCTTAAATAGCTTTAATTAATTAATTATTTATTTTAAAATTTAAAAAAATATATATATATGGGACACTTACAGTAGCCCTTTCATTTGAAATGTCACACGTAGCCATGAAAATTGCCGACAATATTGCCAAAGCTGCCAAAACTGCCGGGAATGTTTCCAAACTTCCCGCCAAAATTGGGCAAGAAACTTATAAATAGAAAACAACTTTTACTAATATAATTGCATCGTAGGGTAAAATTGCGGTGGTAGTTTTTATGCTTATGTACAAAATCCAACCAAAAATTTTAGTTTTTACATTTATTTTCTTACTGATATACTAAAGAAAAGAAACAAGCTATCCATGATAGTTCATTGGTGATGAAACCATAACTATTTTAGAGATATCGTAATTATTTTTTTCTACGTTCTTATAATTTAACTTCACTTGTATGTAAGAAAGTATATACATCTATTCTATTGTATACATATCTGTATGTATAAAAAGGTCAAACCTTGCAAGACGAATTGATCAGCAACAACCAGTTGACGTTTTTAACCGACTTCAAAAAGGAGGTTCTTTATTCTATCCGAATGTATTTATGTTTGTTTGTAAAGGGTGATCCAATTCGAGGTTCCTACATTGTAATTTTGATAGCTGATAATAATGGCGCGGTTTTCAAACGTCAAATGTTAGACTGTAACAATACATTTACAAAATGAATCGCTTTACCGTTGCTCAACGCGTTAAAAATGTTCAATTGTTCTACAGAAATAACAATTCTGTAAGAACTGTATATCGACTTTTGCGGGAAGATTATGGTGAAGTTAATCGTCCTACTGAGCTAACAATTCGCAAGATATTGAAAAAAATTGAGGAAACTGGAAGCATTGGAGATAGGGTAAGCCGTATGCATCATCGTGGCGTACGTTAAGCTGAGAATATTGCTGTTGTGAGTGATAGTGAGGCCGAAGACCCGAAATTGTTGAATCGTCGCCATTCGCAAAGTTTGGGCCTTTCCTACGGCTCCCTTTGGCGCATTTTGCATAAGGACTTGCACCTTCACCCGTATAAATTCAGTTAACACAAGAACTGAAGCCCGGAACAGCGAAGGATTTACGCAGATTGGGTATTAGAGCAGCAGCAACTTGATCCTGATTTTTCAAAGAAAATTTTCATCTCTGATGAGGCTCATTTTATACTCTCTGAGTATGTGAATAAACAAAATTGCCGCATATGGGGTGAGAATAATCCACGCGTGATACACGAGACTCCATTCCATTCCCAAAAAGTAAATGTGTGGTGCGCATTGTGGTCCGGCGGTGTACAGGGCCTTACTTTTTGAAAATGCTGAAGGTCAGACAGTAACAGTCAACGGTGAGCGCTATAGGCGCATGATAACCGAATATTTTTGGAACAAAATCGAGGATATTGATGTGCATGACTTGTGGATTCAGCAAGACGGCGCCACTTGCCACACAGCGCGTGAAACGTTAGATGTGTTGCGTGAAGGATCAGAGGTCGCATTATTTCACGTAACGGTGACGTCAACTGGCCGCCAAGATCGTGCGATTTAACGCCATTGGATTTTTTTGTAGGGTTTTCTCATGAGTCGCGTCTATACTAACACACCTGCAACGTTGGAGCACTTAAAAAATAACATCCGCCAAGTTATTGCCGTGATAAACCACGAAACTTGCGAAAAAGTCATCGAAAATTACCTAGAAAGAATCAACTGCTGTAGAAGGTCCAGAGGCGGCCTGTATGGTTCAGAGGTAGCCAGTTATTTCCAGTTGAGTTGTTGGATGTGAGTTGACGAAAACCACAGACATCACGATAATTTAGTTTATTCGCAAAAGTTACACGAAAGCTCTGTTGGATGCTAATCCGCGGTTATAGCGCTACGGCAGCTGTTGGTCAACTAAATAATTATAAAAGTAAAACGAGTAGCGAAAAGTAGGTCGCGGCGTTAGCAATTTCCGTGTACGTGAACCGTACACGGCAATTTGCCTGACATCATTTTACATAATTAATGAATAACACTAAATATTCAATTAAAGAAATAAGAATTAAGATATTTTTTCATTTTGTGTATTTTTTTTTTTTTTTTTAATAAAAGATAGGAACCTTGAATTGGATCACCCTTTATATTCGCGATTTTCTCAAAAACTACTGACCCAATTTTGAAAATTCTTTTGACGGCACGATGTGCGCTATATAAATCATATACTACCTACATAGTTGTATGATTTATATTTATTTCATCGGTATCAATACCCTCTTTCTTTTTTTATAAAACAAGAAATACTTAGCAAAAATGCACCACTTCCGGCTGCAAAGCTAAGTATCTCAAAAAATCGCTAAAAATAAGTATAAAAAAATGATATACTTCCGGTGATCTCACACACACACACACACACACACACACACACACACACACACACACACATACACACACACACACACACACACGGCTAGCACATTAAAAAAATTGCTCTAAATATTAATTAAATTATTACCTGTAATATACTAACTTCTGAATTTAGTTTTAGAATAGGATTAAAAACACTGTGTTAACTCATTTGCGACAGTTTGATAATAGTACTAATACTAGGTTAATATCATATATGTCATAGTCTTGACAGAGGCTTCCGCGACGCAATTTCATAGGCTGGCTATGAAATTCATATGCTTCCTTCAAACAGACGAGGTCAAAGACAACTCAGCACTGAGGTATCCAACAAGTCAAGACTCATTACCATATGGGTGGGTTACTGAAGCGATTAACGGTCGCATGAGACGTGACTTTAAATTGTTTCGCCACAGGGTATTTAACCGTGACTTACCTCACATATACGATGATTTTAAAATAGCAGGCGCAATAATATACTGCTTTCAAGAGACTTTCGAGGACAGTGCCTATACTGAAGAGTTTTCTCAAATAATAAGACTAAATATGCATAAACCAAACCTGTCAGCAGTTTACGTTGAAGAACATAATCTAAACCAGCAAAGAGTTCCCTTTGTGAGGTTGGAAGCAACTAGTGAAGGAGTTAATGATTTTCCGAGATTGAAATACGAGGATTTAATTATGATATCAGTTAGTTCCTATCATTCGAAAATAGCACGGTCATACTGCTCTGAACATAATAGAACTGGTGTGTTTAAAATTGAATTTTACAGACATCCAGAAGAAATAAATATTAACAACGAAGAAAATAATGTAAGATTCAGTCACGACATGTCCGGAGTAAAATATACCGGACCGGATATTATATAATTGCAGAGTTGAAGGGAGATATGCGATAAAAAATTTTGTTGTACATGTATGCATGGGCGCAGGACACTGGGAGTCTGCGCCCATGTAATGACTATTTTGTATTATCTTGGTTGGGCGAGATGTTTTTAGCCACCCAGCGCATTTTTTAGATAATATGTTGCTAGATGTAGAACAGGAATAAATAAGTTTTATTTATTTTATTTTTTTTTCTTCACATCTTCCTTGTAACAAAAGCAAATGAATTTAGAATGTCACAGATGTCGATTTGTTTAATCTTTATGTCATCTTTATTTCACTTTTTATGGTCGTTAGAGTAGTAGGTACTGCTTGATTGAAAGTAAAATATTTTTAAGATAAGTAATACTGCGCCTGAAATAATAATAATTATAACATGGGACATTATTCACACACGGTCATCTGATCCCAAACTAAGCAGAACTTGTACTATGGAAACCAGATAACTAATATACTACATATACTACGTTTTTTTTTTGTAAATACATACTTATATAGATAATTACACCCAGACTCAGAACAAACAGACATGTTCATGCACACAAATGTTTGTCCTGGATGGGAATCGAACCCATTTACAACCCGAAATAATATTTGGAGCAATTTCTAAGTGTGATAGCCAGTAAGGATGACAATTGGAAGTATGCAATATATTAATACTAATTTTTATCTATTTTCTGAGATATTTTTCTCGGCTGTCGGACGTGGGATAGTTTTCTATGGAACTTGCAACTTCTCCTTTATAAGTGAAATTCTTAAATAACTATGTGGTCAGCTATTTTTATTTTATTTTTTATTTTTGGCCAACCAACAATTGTGTATACTGTTACATGTTAAAATAAAGATTTTTATATCAAAGGTTAGTATTACAATTTCTTATAGGTTAGCACCGCATGCCCCATAAAATAACAATAATGTTAGAAGTTATAGTCCAAAGAAAAAAATTTAATCAAAGTTTAAAAACAAAATTAAAGTCATAATTAAATTCAAAAATTAAGAACAAAATTAAAATTGAATACAAAAATTTAAAACAAAATTAAAATTAACCAAAATAATACAATCCAAAATCAAATTCACAATTAAAATGTCATGAAAGCAATAAAAAAAAAATACAAAACCAAAATAACATAAAATCAATTTACTGCCAATCTCAAAAAGGAATTGCAGTATTACACACTATTTGTTATTCTGTGGAAGATGCCAAATGAGTCAAAATGCAAGTCAGTAAGATCCCTGTATTCGTTTAGCTGTTTACAGAGCCGAGGGACAATATAACATGTGCCGAGGACTGTTCTACGCGGTACAAGGGAGTAATGGGGGTACGAAAAAGTCCAGCCGGGACACGAAATCGAAACTTGCTTAAATTCTCCGGAATAAAATTGACTGTCCCCACGACAGTCAATTTTATTCCGGAGAATTTTATAAAGTAAAATGGGATCCGCGATTCTTCTGCGCTTTTTTAATGACACCATCTTAAAATGTGCGAGTCTAGCTCCATACGACCGTTTCCGCTGGCGTTTCTTCTGGCGATTCCGTTGGCATAAGCTAGATGCCACATCAATATTTTATGTATCCGCTCTAATCTCAGATTGTGCGTTGCTGATACCTCACGTATCCAAATTGTGTTGCAGTATTCCTAGATACTTCGTACAATACTGTTGTACAGCAAATCTTGGTACCACTACGTTTAAAACCGACACCATTCCTAACAACGAAACCCAGCATTCTAGAAGCCTTTTTGATGATATTTTCTACATGAGGTACGAAAGTCAGCGCATTCCCAAGTCCCTTATTTGATTCACCTCTTGGATAACATTAGAGCCCACACGGTACACACTAGCTGTTAACTTCTTTTTCCGGGTGTACTTCAAATGGTAACATTTTTTAACATTTAATACCATTTCATTATCGTTGCACCATTGAAGTAACGAGTCGACATCGCTCTGAAGTAGTTCAGAATCGTCGTTAGACTCAATAATTCTGGAGGATTTGAACATCTGCGTACATGTACCCTTCTGAGGATTTGAGGCAGTGTCGGATATCGTTAGCAAACATATTAAAGAGAATCGGACCGACATACGAGCCTTGAGGTACCCCTGAGGTGGTCCAATAGGTTTCAGATTGGAATCCATTGACTGCGACATAGAAGACTCGATTTTCAAGATAGGATTTTAGCCAGATATGCAGTATGCCAGTAATTCCGTACGCAGAAAGCTTTGACAGCAGTATATGGTGGGGAACTCGGTCAAAAGCCTTACTAAAATCAGTGTAAATTATGTCGACCTACTTGCCGCAGTCGATGGCATCCGTTAACATCTCTGAGAAGGTCGCAAGGTTAGTGCTAGTTGACCTGGAAGCCACGAAACCATGTTAGGACTCACTCAAATAGAGTTTAAAGTGCGACTGGATGTAGGGGCAAATTAGGGACTCGAAAACCTTAGCGAAAGTTGATAAGATAGTGATGGATCTATAGTTATTAATATTGTCTGTCCCATCACTTTTATAAATCGGCACAACTTACGCTTTTTTTCAGGAATCGGAAACACACAACATGAGCTGAGAGACAATAAAAATAGTTACCAAAGGGGACACCAAGAAGGTGACGCACTTAGCAATAAATATCGGTGGGATACCATCAGGCCCAGCGCCTTTACGAATATCTAATCCCTTGAGTTTATTGAAAACGCTCTCATGACTAATCATAGGTGCCGTTAGTGGTAGGCTGTTATTTTTCATGTTATGAAGAAAGTCAGAGACTGGTTCGTTTCGGGACAAAGGTTTTGCATTGATAAAAGCCGAGGAAAAATTTGAAGCAAACATTTCACATATTTGGAGACCGTCTGATGTTACCATGGTTCCATTAGTCTTTGTGGCGAAGAAAGAACTAGAGCCACCTCTTTTAGCCTTAATGTAGGTATGCCTAGAAGCGATTTGGATTCTCTGAGATTTCATTCTCAAAATTTTTTAATTATATTAAAAATGTTCATTGTAAGTTCATGTCATATAAGATTTCGATGCTAATTTGGAACACCTTTTGCCCAACAATTGAGTTCACAAGAAGTTACCAGTGTCATAGTTTAACTTTATCTTCATATATATGCAAAAAAAAATCAATCTGCCTAGCCTTTTCCCAACTAAGTTGGGGTCGGCTTCCAGCCTAACCGGATGCAGCTGAATACCAGTATTTTACATAGAGCGACTGCCTATCTTACCTCCACAACCTAGTTACTGGGTAATACGATACCCCTTGGTAAGACTGGTTGTCAGACTTTCGGGCTTCTGACGACCCGTAACGACTGTCAAAGATCCACGAAGCTAGGACCAACGCCTTCACGTGCTGTCCGAGGCACGGAGGCGTCTCGGTATGAAAAGATGGTCACCCATCCACAGACCAACCCCTGCAAGCGTAGCTTAACCTGATGGATCGACCCGTGCGGCTGTTATTACTTAGCCACGAGCTCCTCTATCTTCACATACATGCATGGATAATTAAAAATTAATTATAATGAACAATCAATTAAAAACGCTTACTAGTAATACTTATAATTACACCATTACATTAAACCCCATGAGCGCTTAAACATTGAAAATGGCATCTGAAAACCTAATCTAGCAACTTTGACAACTTTCCGGCAATATTGGAAACTTTCCTGGTAAGTTTCGGAAACATTCGGCAATTTTCATCCCTAGTCACACGGTACAAGTTTGCAAAACTTTTTTTCCTAATTTTCTTATTTGCCCCCAAAAGTGACCCCATATTCAAAATTTATTATTTACGTTACACGTCCGTGTTTGGGTCACATACTTAAATTCATATGTATACCAAATTTCAACTAAATCGGTCCATTAGATTCAGAGCAAATTGGCTGTGACAGACGGACAGAGAGACAGACAGACACGCTAGTGATCCTGTAAGGGTTCCGTTTTTTTCCTTTTAAGGAACGGAACCCTAAAAAAAAACTATTCAAGAGCAAAACCATGTTAACATGGTACCACACCTGTTGTTCCAGCACATCAATGGCTTCTGCAGCTGCAGCAAGTAGTTCTTGTTTATCACTTAGTTGTCTTCTCAGTTCTTCCACTTCCACTTGAAGTCTTACATTGTGTTCCAAAAGGCCCTTGAAAAAACATTATCTAATTAAACATAGTATGTTGAATTTTTTTTATATGGTACCAGCTCGCGCGCTTCGCCCGCGTGGATGTCAATACTTCCCAATTGGAATCGGGTTTTGTTCAAAATTTCATGGGTTTTAATTTTTTGCGCGTAACCAATTCTTTTGCTAAAATAAAAGTAGCCTAAGTTACTCCTTATAATATCAGCTATGTGTCAGTAAAAGTCCCGTCAAAATCGGTCTAGCCGTTTCGGAGATTAGCTGGAACAAACTAACAGACAGACAGACAATTTTTTATTTTTTTTGGTATAGGTACTGTATATAATTATAATACTTTCATAAGCATTTAGTAAAAAGCTGTTATTTTCACTTTACAAACGAACACTTAATTTTTATTTATTTGTATAGATTTGGATTTGTTTAGGTAGGTAGTAACTATATCGTCCTTATCGATATTACATTTGCTTTGTCAGACATATTATGGTCAGTGAACACACAGTTCAGTACAGTTAGATATTATATTATATTTATATTAGGTTGGGGAAAAAGTCTTTTCGCATTATAGTATGTATGAACTTGTAATAAAATATCTTTGGCTATACTATTTGTATCTGGCTGGTTTTGTTATCATTGAAAGTTTAAATATTAAAGAACATAATTCCAAATTCAAATTAGGAAAATGTGTGATTTTCATTTGTTTTTCGTACCGTCAAGATGAGTGAATCTAATGAAGAAATTCGATACATTTTAAAATTTTACTACAAAAAAGGTAAAAATGCAACGCAAGCCGCGAAAAAAATTTGCGATGTTTATGGACCTAATGTAGTGTCTGTGAGAGTAGCACAAATTTGACTTTGATGTCAAAGATGCACGTCGCTCTGGTCGCCCTATTACGGATAAAATGGATGCCATTTTTGAAAAAGTGGAGCAAGATCGGCATATCAGTAGTTACGACGTAGCTGAAGAACTGGAAATTGACCACAAAACAGTTTTGGCGCATTTGAAAAAAACTGGGTACACAAAAAAACTCGACATTTGGGTACCTCACGAGCTCACTGAAAGAAACCTAATGAACCGTGTACTCATTTGTGATTCTTTATTACGACGTAATGAAAACGAACCATTTTTGAAGAAGCTGATAACTGGTGATGAAAAGTGGATCACGTATGACAAGAACGTGCGAAAAAGGTGGTCAAAGGCCGGTCAGGCTTCACAGACTGTGGCGAAACCCGGGTTAACTCGCAACAAGGTGATGCTGTGTGTGTGGTGGGATTAGAAGGGCATTATTCATTATGAGCTGTTACCACCAGGCAGGACCATCGATTCTGAACTCTACTGCGAACAACTGATGAGATTAAAGCAAGAAGTTGAGAGAAAGCGGCCGGAATTAATCAACAGAAGGGGTGTGGTTTTTCATCATGATAACGCTAGACCTCACACATCTTTAGCCACTCAGCAAAAATTAAGAGAGTTTGGCTGGGAGGTGTTAATCTTCAGATTTCCACCTGTTTCGGTCTCTTCAGAATTCTTTAGGCAGTGTCAGGTTAACATCACGAGAGGACTGCCAAAACCACTTGTCGCGGTATTTTGACCAGAAGTCCCAAAATTTCTATAGCAATGGGATCATGTCCCTACCTACAAGATGGCAAAAAGTTATCGAACAAAATGGTACCTACATACTTTAGTTAAATGTAAATAAACTATATTAAAAAATGTTTTGAATTTTCTTAAAAAATGCGAAGAAACTTTTCCCCAACCTATTATTTATGGACATTGACATCATGTCGATGTCGATAACATGGTCAGTAGTCTAGTCTGACTGTTGTACTTCAAAGATTTTTAAAGATCTTTAGGTACTTACTAAACAGGTACTTTATTATGCAAAGAGGTACTTACTTGAACAGCTGGAGGCGACCCAGTGCCCAATTTTTCTTCAAGGAAATATATCCTCAGTTTCAAATGAAAGTTTTCTTTTCTTAGGCCATTGAGCTGTTCTTCATACTGTTTCATGCTTATACCACTAGCGGTGGTAACATCTGTCGAAATATATATTGTAATTTTAGCATGTTATTTTTTTAAATGCATCGCTCATAAGGGAAAAATCCTCCGTGCCGCATGGAAAAAATCCTCGTGCATCACTTTCGTACATTTTGTATGAACAATCGCACACACGCACACACCAGGCGGGCGGGCCACCCTGTGGATCGAAAATCGCCGCAGTTTTAAGTGTAATTTTTTGTGCTTGAAATAGTTTCTATTAAGTATTACTATAGTCACATGTTACAAGAAGTAATTTGTCTTGAAAACTGAGGAATTATAATTTTTGCGAAAAAAATGTATGGAGCAGGTATGAAAAATCTATCCTGATTTTTCATACCTGCTCCATACAATTTTGCCATAAAATATGGATGGAAGCGGAACTATGCGCAAACGGTCAAAACGGCGCACTCCCATATACGCGTGCATCGACGAGGCCCCAAAGTGATAATCACAGTGCTCCCAGTCGCGGGTGCCGTGTTGAGACGAGTGGTCACTATATGATTATCTCTTGGGCCACGGACCGTCCGCAATCTTTTTAAAACTGCCACGAGCATATTGCGTAGAATACGGCTGTTTGAACTCGGTTTCTCCTTCTTATATGAATGATTTATTGTTCAAAAATCGTTATCGAATTATGGTCTGTGTTTAATTACGCTACCGCCCGTACTATTATGATTTATGATCGATCATCATAAGATATCGAGTGTTAGACCCGCTTGTTTGAAGGTGGTAAGCACATGACTGCATTTTTGAGGGATTTGTGTTCAGCGCGTTGTCACCATAATAATGGCTGAGATCTGCGAGGGTGGTGGAAAGCTTGGCTTCAATCTCCTCAGTTAGTGGCTTGGCAAGTTAATGCCAGGTCGTCTGATCATTGGTGTAGGTATTAAGCAACAGAGGGGCCAATACACTACCCTAGGCCACACCGTTCTTTTGGGTTTACCATATACTTTTATCATCAAAAACGCATAAATCGACGATTACTGAGAAGTTCTCGTAGAATTCGAGTAAACTTTGAATCATCTGTTAAGTTGGTAACCTTCCGCAACAACCGATGACTGTTAACAGTGTCGTAGGCTGCCAACAAGTCTACAAATACTGCGTCCGTCACTTTCTTCGTTTCAAACCCACCCTCGATAATTGTTGTTTGAGGTTGCACTGCAAATATTTTTAATGTGATTGCAGATAAGGTTCAAGCATTCAAATCACTCAATTTGTAAATGGTAATACAATTTGCCATCCACAGGTACGTTTTCCGACCAATTTGTTTACATTTTAATTAAATTGTTACGGGACACAGTTTAGGATGTATTAAAGTGTATCAAAATTGTATGTGTACGAACCATGTCCTTCAGAAGAGGGTAATCCCATTTCTTGTAGTTTTCGCGGGCTGGTACTGCAAATAAAACAGAATAAATATATTATAATTAATAATACCAGCCTATTATTGTCCCACTGCAGGGCAAAGGCCTCTTCTGATACAGAGAAAGCACGAGCATTGATCACCAGTATCATCATTCTTGTTCAAGACGGGTTGGCGATATAAAACAGAATATATTTCTGAAACATTAAATAACATTTATGCGTGTACTCCAGCGATGAATTAGGATTATTTTCGCTTAATACGTGGATAAGCGGTGTGAACTTGTCTTGTACGATTAAACCACAAATTAAAGAGGTTACCGAAGCTAAGAAATCACACGATCACTATCAACTTAGAGTTATATGTAGTAGAAATTTTAGTATATAGGATTTACATATTATACATATTATAGGATTTACACGGATGGATCTAAAGCCTTATATATATATTAGTATTATTATGACTTATATTTTAAACTTTGGTTATTGATATTCTATGTCACGAAGTCCGTTTGGCTATGAATGTTGTCAAGCGTGCACATGCACATTGTTTTTGTGTGCGTAACCTCGAGAGCGCTCAGTCAGCTCAGTGTCGATCGGGACACGGTCCGGATCAGTAGTGTTTTTAGTTCGCGCCAAATTGTTTCACGGAGTAAGGTCAGCATGGCAACAAAACGAAGAGTTGTCCATAGTGAGGTAATATTTATTTATACGTTTTCAATTAAAATTTTCTACAAAGATACTTAATATAGCAACAGAAGTATTTATAAAATGAATATTTTTTGTCTTATAAAATGTTTATATTTCTTAATTATTTTGATTACATTTTGTTTTAGGGTCGAAACATGATAGCTAGTGTTTATCATTTTCTACGAGAAGAATATGAATTTACAAAATCATTCATGGAACCCAACTGTGATTTGTCTCATTTACGAGACATTACACGGCGTACAGCTGAAGCTACGGGTGTTAGCCAAAAAACAGTTCAAAGATTATTAAAAGAAGAGAAGGAATTGCCATCCACTTCATCAAAATTCACTTCACCTATGAAGAAAAGGAGAAAGCGAGATAATAAAGTGGACATAGATAATTTTACAGCCGATGTGGTTCGCAGTACTGTACAAGGTTTCCATATTGTCCATAAAGAAATTCCAACATTAGCTAAGTTAAGAACAGCATTGAATGAAGAAATCGGATTCGAAGGTTGTTTAGAAACTGTTCGCACGTTACTATTGAAATTAAAGTGGCGCAAAACAAAGAACAACAGTAAAGTCTTGACGGAGCGTCATGATATACAAATGTGGCGTTTAAAATATTTAAAAAAGATAACAGAGTACCGTTCTCAAAGTCGATTGTCTACACCGATGAGAGCTACGTCCTTTCGACACACGTGCGAAACAACACCTGTGCAAAAAAAAGGAACGCACTCCGTTTTTAAAAAAAATTGCACAGGCACTCGCTTTATTTTAGTGCGCACGGGAACCAAGGATGGTTTTATTGAAAATGCTTCTTTGGTTTATAAGGCCAACTCAACAGCTGGTGATTATCATTCAAATATGAGCTATGATAACTATGTAAAGTGGCTAAATGAAAAATTGCTACCCAATTTACCTTGCTTTGTCATTGTCTTAGACAATGCATCTTATCACAACACACGGCCTGAACGACTACCGACGCAATCTACAAAGAAAGCCGATATGCAGCAATGGCTCAGGGATATAGCATTTGATGAATCTCTTCTTAAATTGGAATTGTACGATATAATAAAGAACTACAAAGCCCAACACGTAATCTACAAGATTGACGATTTTATAAAGAGCAAGGGTTTTGATGTCTTACCCCTTCTCCTATCACCCAGAATTAAATGCGATTGAAAATATTTGGGGGATCGTTAAACGTCGTTTATTTCGATTATTAAAGCTCGACTTGAATATACAGTATGTTAACCAACAGAGGGCGTTCCCGTTAACCCGCAATAGTATAGCATCCATACATGCTAAAAAAAATATTACCATTCGAAAACAAAATGGTTTTTATTTTTTTTAATATTAAAATATTCACTAAAAATGTTAAATTGATACGTAAAAGAAACACTCTGTACACGCGTACTTGAAGGACGGATACATCGCAATTTAGTTTTTATTTTTAGTGAATATTTTTATATTTTTTTGAATATTTTTAGCATTTTTAGTGAATATTTTAATATTAAAAAAAAATAAAAACCATTTTGTTTTCGAATGGTAATATTTTTTTTAGCATGTATGGATGCTATACTATTGCGGGTTAACGGGAACGCCCTCTGTTGGTTAACATACTGTATATCAGATTTCTTTGCTAACGTTACCCACTTTTACACACACAAGCACGTTTGTCGGGATACGTCACTACTACAATCAAAGCCGAACGGACTTCGTGAAATAGAATATCTGTACTAACATAATTTTTAAGTATACGTACTAACATAAATATGGATCACTGTCTGATTTAAATAAATAAATTAAATTAAATTAAAGTTAGAGATAATGTTCGAGCTGCGTTTTTTTAACCGACGAAAAAATGGAGGAGGTTCTCAATTCGACACGTATATTTTTTTATATATTTTTTTATGTATGACCACGCGTAACTTTATATAGAGTAGTCCGATTTGAAAGATTTTTGTTATATTCGGGAGAGTATACCTCCCATATAAAATGTATTAACTTTGCTTGGGTAAGTTTTTAAGTTATCTTTAATAATACGTATTTTCCCCACTTAGTATATGTGGATGATGTTCTAATCTATTTTGCAGGTAGTGGTATTCGAATTTGTATGGGGTTAGGTCAGAATTTTCCACCTAAAAAGTGAAAATGAACAACCGACATCCAAAAAGGTAACTGAACAGCGAAATATATATATATATATATATATTTAATTAAACCGACGGAAAAATAACTGAAAAGTGAAAAATCAAAAAACCTTTTGGTCTAACTAAACTCCTAAATTAATTTAAGTTACTGAGTCGGCGCCAAACAATCAAAGAAGAAAACTAATTACGTAAAGCGTATAAGAATAAGAATAAATTTATTTTGCTGAGTTAACATTCAAGTGGATTGAATTTCTAGATCTCTCACTAGGATTCCGTGTTGTGAGATCCAGGCTCCTTCGTTCCGTTAACAATTTTATATAAAAAGCTACATTTTTAGAACTTAACATTAAAATAGGTATAAGTAGTGTATGATATAGTGTATGCATGATGCATTGATTTGTGTCAGTTCTCAGTTGTGATGGTGTTGTAAGAGAGTGTCTGTATGTGTGTATATTTGTTAATTGTCCATGTGTGTACTTAGAATTTTTGCTTATGCTAATAAACTTTCTGTCATGTCGTAGTCCAGTGTAAGAAGCCAATTTGTTACCGTCACTCTGCATTTTTTTTTGTGTTACTTTTAGTATTTTGTATAGATCATTGACTTTCGTGTATATGTGTGGTCCAATAAAGCGGTAAGACCTTCTGCCAATTGTTTTACTGCATTGGATTTTATCCCAATGTACCCTTCGACTTGAAATGACACAAGTGCTCAAGGCAGTTTTATTAAATTGTAGTGTGACAGACAGTATGTACAGCTGTCTAACTTTGAGAACTCCCACTTCTGCATACAGTTTATTCGTGGTACCGGTAAGGTCGTCTATAGGCAACTTTTAATAGAGCACGCTGAGCTCGTTCTACTTAAATTCAAATCAAAAGAATATCAAAACTTATTAATTATACAAAGTAAAAAAATATATGTAGATAAATCTGTACAAACTGACATTACATATTATCATAAAAATAAAATAGAGAACGAAAATTTCCAAGTATGTAATATTAAGTCACCTAGTAATAATAATCAGCATCTCGAGAATAATACTGTCTGTAGTGATCTTTTTCGTGAATAAACACCTTTATGTTCTGCACCAAAATATAGCGGGTCTGCTTAACAAAGCAGACACCCTCTCTGTGTCAGAAAAGGACCAGTCTGTTGATGTACTATGCATAACGGAGCATTTTATGCTGTCGGGTCATGAAGACCGTCTTGTCGTACCGAATTATAGACTGGCTGCATGTTTCAGTAGACAAAATAGTAAAAGAGGTGGATCCTGTATTCTGGTCCGGTCTGGTCATTTGTGGAGGGAGTTACCAGAGGTTTCAGAACTTTCAATATCTAATGTTGTAGAATGTTGCGCAATTGAACTGATAAGTTATAAAGTAGTTATAGTTTGTATTTATAGAGTACCAAAGACAGGGAATTTAAATGTATTTTTTAGCAAATTAGAGCAACTGTTAATACTACTAACAAGAAGAAATTGTAGGAATATTATTATAGCACGCGATATAAATATTGAAATATTGAAAAATAATAATATGACTTCCGAACTGAAATATCTCTTAACAAGTTTTAACATGACATTAGCAATAGAAAAACCAACCAGGATGCAAAGCCAGACCTGCATTGATAATTTTGCCCACAATTTCGAAAAAAAATGCAAGACGGAGGTGATAGAATTTGCCCTATCAGATCACACTGCACAACTGCTGAACTGTCCCGTACGTTTGAACTGTGTTCTGAAATATTGGTATAAATCACAACGGGATTATAGCCCAGAGAATATTATTAAATTTAGAACCTGCCTGGAAAAACTAAAATTCTCTGAAATTTATGACAATGATGATCCAAATGATGCATTCAACTTGTTTTTTGAACAATTTAAATTATTTTATGACCTGTGCTTCCCCCGTAGGCGTATTAAAATACCAACATGCAAAAAACCAAAATGGATATCGCGAGGACTTAAACTATGTAGCTTAAAAAAATGGCAATTATTATGGACGTCTAGACTTAAACCTACTCAAATAAATAAAACAAAATATTCAAATTATACAAAGGTATTAAAAAAAAATATTAATCTGACTAAACGATCTCAAAATAACTATAATATTAAAACTTCTGACAATAAAAGCAAAATGACATGGAAAATAATAAAGAACTCTAATTTAAATCTCCCTAATGACTCAATGAATACTATACAATAAAACGATTAACAAACGTCAATTAATTGCTGAACAGTTTAACAACTATTTCATAGAAAAAATTGTGCCGATACCCGGAGCAGGCAAAAGATCGAGTGCGTATATCACAAATAAACAAAAATCAATGTTCATGCCTCCATGTCAACCGATACAAATATTTAACATTATAAAATGCATTAAAAACACTAATAGCGTAGGGTATGACGAAATTTCTACTAAAATTATAAAACATGTTGCCGACTTAATCTGTAAACATTTGAGTCATATTCTTAATCTATGTATCAGCCATGGTGTTTTTCCTGATCGTCTCAAGGTCTCCATAGTGAAACCCATATTTAAAAAAGGTAATAAGCAACAAATGCAAAATTATAGACCTATTGCGCTTTTGCCAATTTTTTCCAAAATTTACGAGAAATATATTTATAATGAGCTTTACACATACTTAGAAAAACAAAAGATTCTCTGCAACGAACAAAAAGGTTTCCGGAAGAACATGACAATAAACATGGCTATTTATGGCTTTTTAAATAAAATTATGACTAATATTGATAATAAAACACCTGTCTGTGCTGTGTATTGTGATATGACGCAGGCTTTTGATTACGTTGACCATACTATCTTAAAAAACAAACTTGAGTCTTACGGTATAAGAGGTAACGTTCTGGACTTATTAAGCACTTACATTTCAAAAAGAAAGCAATTTACCGCCGTAACAAAATTAAACTTCAAGACTAAAGAAGAAGTGACATACCTGTCTAATGAACGAACAGTATACTTTGGTGTACCACAGGGCAGTGTATTAGGTCCTCCACTGTTCCTAATTTATATTAACGATCTTCCCAAAGCTATAGACTTCCCGATAACACTCTTTGCTGACGATAATACGATAACAATAGCATGTGACAAACCTGAATCATATGAAACTGACGTTAATAACGCCATAACTTCAACAATCTCTTGGCTTGATAATAATAATCTAAGAATTAATCTTGACAAAACACAAATAATGCACTTTGGCCATAAAAAGCCTAGTTCGAAAATAGAGGTCCAATACCAGAATAACAAAATTCGCGATGTAGATAGTGCAAAATTTCTAGGTTTGATAATTGACAGGCAGCTTAATTGGAAGGATCACATTGAAGCGCTATGTAAGAAAGTTAGTAGTTCATCATATGCCCTGTATAAACTTGCCCCAACAGTTAACACAGATGCACTACTTACAGCCTATCATGGTCTTGTAGCATCTATACTAAGATATGGTATTATATTCTGGGGTAACTCTACAAATAGAGAAATCGCTTTTAAAGCGCAAAAGCGTTCCATCAGAGCCATGTTCAGACTTCAAATAACGGACAGTTGTGAACCATTTTTCAAAAAATACAAAATTTTAACACTGCCGTCTTTGTATATATATGAAACTGCCTTATTTGTTAAGCTGAATTCACACCTTTTTCCCAACTTATCAGATACAGTTAAACGTAACAGGCGGAATGATATGTTACGCGGACGTAGAGCTAAATCAGCATTAATGTGGAAGAGCATATTCTGTATAGCCCCGCAAGTTCTTAACAAAATCCCAAAGCAAATCAAACAATTAAATTTAAATGGGTTTAAAAAGGAACTTAAAGAGTTGCTGTGTACAAAATGTTATTATACCTTAAACGACTTTTTGAACGATAAGACTTTGCCATCCTAATTTAATTGTAATCTTTTATATTCTGAAATCTCTCTTTGATATAGTTAATAGTTTGACATTGAATAATACTCTGACATTAACCTAGATACCTAATATTTAACTGACATGCCTCATAATGTAATATTAATTCGTAATTATTTATTCAATAGTATCAATATTAACTAAATATCTTGATTCTTGTATTTGTAAAATTTAATTTGTGTACCTACCTGATATTTGCGCGCCCCACGTGGCAGAATGTGATGAGACCATTTATTAATTTAAGACCATGTAATGTACCATGTTCGGACAAATAAATGAATTTGAATTGAATTGAATTGAACTTGAATTACCGCACCGCCCCACCCTACTATGCAGTAATTAAGAACGGATTGACACAGCGAAAAGTAAATCATCTTTAGAACAGAATCATCAGCAATCTTGCCTAGTTGCTTAAATATACGCAGCATTGTTCTAATCCTGCCCTTTAAAGCGCTCAGGTGTGCGGATCATTTCAACCTGTTATCTACAATGACTCCTAGATATTTTATAGAGACAGTTTGTTCGATGCAAGGGCAAGAACACTGATCGGGACTAATACAAGAGTGCAGGCGTATACTAGCTACTCTGTTAGGGAAGAACGTGCAGAAATAGCAAAGTTAATTGCCTTGGTTTTATCTACATCCAACGTCAAAAGATGTATGTTGTAGCCAGTTCGCAACAGCCTTTATCCCCCTTTCAACCGCGCATTGTACTTCATTCCATGTTTTCCCATGAAAAACTATCGCGGTGTCATAGCATATGGGAAAAATTTTAGCCTGTGGGAGGTTCATGCTGCATAATCCATTTATATAAATAAATCTAAGATATAGAGATAATAATTTAAGATAAAGAGAGTGGGACCCAGAACGCTTCCCTGGGGCACACCGAAATGTGTGGTAGTTGGGCCTCTACAATATTCCTCTAGCACATTTCTTTGCGTTCTTTCACACAGATATGAGGTAAGCCAGTCCAGAGCAACGCCACGAACTCCCAGAAGTGATATATTTTCCTGGTCAGAATTTTCCTGGAGATCGTATAAAAGGCCTTTGCAAGGTCCCGGAAGATGCCAGTACATGCCTGTCCTTGACCTAGGTTCAGGGTTATAAAGTCGGCTAAGTTAGTAACTGCATCCTCCGTGGGCCTACCTACCCGAAAGCCATATTGATTGTCCGACAGTAACTTATTTTTTTAAGGAACGCAAGTAGTTGAAAATTGGGCAAATATTTGCAATCTTTATGCAAAATATTATATAAATATAAAATATTATATATATAAATATTTGCAATTTGAGCTTAAGTACGGGTGTAGTACCCGAGTACTACACTCCTACTTAAGCTTAAATTGCATAGGAAGGCAATCGGCCCCACTAAAACATGTGCGCACTGCTTTAATAAAGCGTTATTAATCCCATCATAACCCGTTGCTGACGTCTTTTTGAGATGGGTAATAATTGCAAATATTTATTTTTCATCAGCAGGAGCAAGAAAGAAGGAGTCTGGGCTAGAGTGTAACGTACTATATTGCTCATTGTTACAGGCCAGTTCAGTTTCAGTCATGTCAAGCTGTGTAAGAGTTTTTGATGCAAGGTTTTTGCCTACGGTTGAGAAATAGTCGTTAAATTTATTTAGTGTGGGGACTAGGTTGACTATCAGTTAAGAGTTCAGATTTGCCTCCTTTTTTATTTTTAATATTGCAAACTTTCTTAATTTCATACCATATTTTTTTACACTCGCCTTTAGTTTCCATTAGTAGTTGCGGTCATGATCTTGTTTCAGATTGGATACTACATTGTTGCAATAGTTTCGATATTTTTTATACTCTTGTTGAATGACAGGATTATCGCGATTTTCTTCTTTCTTTGCATTCGTGTGCATTAAGTCACGTCGTCTTATACACTTCAGAAGGTTTTTAGTAATCCATGGCTTGATAATGACATCTGAGCTATGGCATACGCGAATGGTGGTGTGCTGATTAATTTTACAATAGAGTTTCAATAAATTTTTGGAATGCATTAGTCTCTCATCTGTATATTCAAGAAGCCAATCCCAATTTTCTTTTTCAATATCTTTCTTTAAACTTTCACAGTCTGGCCATAAATACTGTTACAATTAAAAATAAGAAAGATATTACATTTGAATTTGGAATCTGTCATTTTTATACGATTGTTCATTGTGTTTTCTAATTTTTGCGCCAATACATTGTACAATATTTTGCGATATTAAAATGGAGTGGGGTGATAAAGAGAACCGAATCGCTGTGATTGCATTACACAAAGTTGGTATGGAGCCTGTACGTTTTTTTTGTCATCTTACCATTATTTCAATAACTACCCTTTAATTAAACAAAAAATATACAGATGTGGCTTTATTCTTGCCCGTGAGTGTATATTATGTTCATCGCTATGTACGTCAATTGTGGACCTATTTCGGAAATTCATTTTTCATTAGATACAGGAATCTTGCGCGGTGCGGTGCTGCCACATAAATTTATTAACTTTGCTAGGGTAGTTTTTGAGTTAGCTTCAATAATAATAGGTTGGGGAAAAAGTTTCTTCGCATTTTTTAAGAAAATTCAAAACATTTTTTAATATAGTTTATTTACATTTAACTAACGTATGTAGGTACCATTTTGTTCGATAACTTTTTGCCATCTTGTAGGTAGGGACATGATCCCATTGCTATAGAAATTTTGGGACTTCTGGTCAAAATACCGCGACAAGTGGTTTTGCCAGTCCTCTCGTGATGTTAACCTGACACTGCCTAAAGAATTCTGAAGAGACCGAAACAGGTGGAAATCTGAAGGTGCAAGGTCAGGACTATACGGCGGATGCATTAACACCTCCCAGCCAAACTCTCTTAATTTTTGCTGAGTGGCTAAAGATGTGTGAGGTCTAGCGTTATCATGATGAAAAACCACACCCCTTCTGTTGATTAATTCCGGCCGCTTTCTCTCAACTTCTTGCTTTAATCTCATCAGTTGTTCGCAGTAGAGTTTAGAATCGATGGTCCTGCCTGGTGTAACAGCTCATAATGAATAATGCCCTTCCAATTCCACCACACACACAGCATCACCTTGTTGCGAGTTAACCCGGGTTTCGCCACAGTCTGTGAAGCCTGACTGGCCTTTGACCACGACCTTTTTCGCACATTCTTGTCATACGTGATCCACTTTTCGTCACCAGTTATAAGCTTCTTTAAAAATGGTTCGGTTTCATTACGTCGTAATAAAGAATCACAAATGAGTACACGGTTTCTTTCAGTGAGCTCGTGAGGTACCCAAATGTCGAGCTTTTTTGTGTACCCAGTTCTTTTCAAATGCGCCAAAACTGTTTTGTGGTCAATTTCCAGTTCTTCAGCTACGTCGTAACTACTGATATGCCGATCTTGCTCCACTTTTTCAAAAATGGCATCCATTTTATCCGTAATAGGGCGACCAGAGCGACGTGCATTTTTGACATCAAAATTTCCGGATTGAAAACGCTTAAACCAAATTTGTGCTACTCTCACATACACTACACTAGGTCCATAAACATCGCAAATTTTTTTCGCCGCTTGCGTTGCATTTTTACCTTTTTTGTAGTAAAATTTTAAAATGTATCGAATTTCTTCATTAGATTCACTCAACTTTACGGTACGAAAAACAAATGAAAATCACACATTTTCCTAATTGGAATTTGGAATTATGTTCTTTAAAATTTAAACTTTCGATTATACCAAAACCAGCCAGATACAAATAAATAGTATAGCCAAAGAGATTTTATTACAAGTTCATACATACTATAATGCGAAAAGACTTTTTCCCCAACCTAATATGTATTTTCCACCTAATATATGTTGATGATGTTATAATTACTTCCTGTCACTGATATTTACATAGCAAGTAAGTGGTATACAAATTTGTATGGGGGGTTTCTTATTTTTCACTTTTTAGTTTTGGTAGATACCTATCTACCAAAACTAAAAAGTGAAAAATAAGAAGTTTTACAAAAAACAGTAGGTTACCTATATACTCAGCGAAAAATAACTTTAATTTCGGAAGTCGGTGGCAAAAATGAAAATACAAAACCAAAGTCACTGACATCCGAAATTAAAGTTATTATGTTTCCCTCAAAACATAATAACATTTGGTGCTATCTTAAATTTTGCCATAATAATCATATACGTACTTACATTCTCCTCTTAAATAACCTGTCTTGTCTGCTTTCAACATGCAAGAACACTCGCCTGAACTATGGCTGAAGCGAGCTGTAGCTGTCACTGTCAAGTGTCATTCATAGCGTCTAAAATTTTTGCCGCCAATATACGGAAAAAAATTCTCTCGATAATTTTCTTAGAAAATTAGTAAAGTTTCAGGTAAAACTATATATAAGAAAGTGAATAATAGTGCTTGTGGTAAGTGATTTAAAATTTTACGCTGATGGTGTCAGCGAAGTGCCGAAATGGAGATCTAAAGCTTACATTATATACACAGTCTGGCCATAAATACTGTTACAATTAAAAATAAGAAAGATATTACATTTGTATTTGGAATCTATCATTTTTATACGATTGTTCATTGAGTTTTCTAATTTTGGCGCCAATACATTGTACAATATTCTGCGATATTAAAATGGAGTGGGGTGATAAAGAGAACCGAATCGCTGTGATTGCATTACACAAAGTTGGTATGGAGCCAAATGCAATTTTTAAAACTCTCCATACGCTTGGTATTAGTCAAATGTTTGTGTACCGGGCTATTAATAGGTACAATGAGACCTATTCTGTTTGTGACAGAAAAAGATCTGGCCGTCCACGTAGTGTTCGTACGAAAAATGTGGTCAAAGCAGTAAGGGAAAGAATTCGAAGAAATCCTGTCCGAAAGCAAAAGATTTTATCTCGGGAGATGAAGATAGCACCCAGAACCATGTCGCGTATTTTAAAAGATGACTAAGGACTTGCAGCCTATAAGAGAAGCACTGGTCATTTTTTAACTGATAATTTAAAAAAGAATAGGGTGGTAAAATCGAAACAACTACTGAAGCGGTACGCAAAGGCAGGTCACAGAAAAATTTTGTTTACGGATGAGAAAATCTTTACAATTGAGCAACATTTTAACAAACAAAATGACCGTATTTATGCTCAAAGCTCTAAGGAAGCTTCCCAATTAGTCGACAGAGTGCAACGTGGGCATTATCCGACTTCAGTGATGGTTTGGTGGGGTGTTAGCTATGAAGGAGTGACTGAGCCATATTTTTGTGAAAAAGGTATCAAAACATCGGCACAAGTGTATCAAGATACCATTCTTGAGAAGGTAATTAAGCCCCTTAACAACACCATGTTGAATAACCAAGTATGGTCCTTCCAACAAGACCCGGCGCCGCGTCATAAAGCTCGGTCCACGCAGTCTTGGTTGGAAGTGAACGTTTCGGACTTCATCAGAGCTGAAGAATGGCCGTCGTCTAGTGCCGATCTTAATCCGCTGGATTATGATTTATGGTCAGTTTTAGAGAGTACGGCTTGCTCTAAACGCCATGATAATTTGGAGTCCCTAAAACAATCCATACGATTGGCAGTGAAGAATTTTCCCATGGAAAGAGTGCGAGCTTCTATTGATAACTAACTGGCCTCAACGTTTAAAGGACTGTATTGCAGCCAATGGAGACCACTTCTAATAAGCTTTTTATATTTTAAATTGTTTTATATTGATGTATTAAACTAACACACTGTGAAAGTAATAAATATTAATAGCAATAAAGAAAAAAT
The DNA here is from genome assembly GCA_948252095.1 of Dicycla oo. Lineage (NCBI taxonomy): Eukaryota > Metazoa > Arthropoda > Insecta > Lepidoptera > Noctuidae > Dicycla > Dicycla oo. The sequence goes on from OX411712.1 coordinate 14,648,159, forward strand.
TTTTTTTTTCGTGACAATATTTATGGCAAGACTAGGTATATAATATTGTCAATTCGGAAGTTTCTCAACCCTGGTACTAGCTAATTCCCGGTGAATGACAAAGACAACCGTCTAGTGATCTGTTATTCCAGTATCGCAGACTATAACCGTAGTAGGCTTCTGAGTTTTGAGCATAACATGATCCAAATAGTTACCTACTCGCGTAGGGAAAGTATGTCTTGGAAAATACCCATAGTGGCCAGTCAAGTCTTAGTAGTCGGAGGCGCGTCTGTCAGTGCAACCCGATTTTATATCAATGTTCACATCCCCTACAATAAATAGCACAGGTGTTTGCCGAACATGTTTCCATTAGTTTTGTTAAGGACTCGCAAAAGTTATTTATATTATAAAATGATGGTGACCTATAATAGGATGGCGATGGATATCAGAGATCACTGACATTGACAACCAAACAGTTCGAGTCTTTGCAGGGTGGTTCAACGACAGAAGCCTGGAGAGATGACTTTGTATAAACGACTATTGCATCATTTTGATTTAGGTAAGTTTTAGAAAAGTGATAGTCGTAGTTATTAATTTCGAAACAAGCATGCCCACTGTCAAGCCAACAACTATATCAGGCGTAAATAGCATCCGGCTCAGGAGAACACTGAAATCATCAAAATTCTTTTTGATACTGCGTATATTTTGTACTACAACTGAGTACTGACTTCCTGTATCGCCTAGGTGCAGCTTACATTCATCTATAGAATACAGTTTTAGGCTAGTTGTAAAGGCCGACTTGTCGATTTCATCAATAACTTGTGCTAAATTAGCCATTACAATACATAACTTGGTGAATCAATATAATGTCTCGATGAGTTATGTAGGTACTGATGTGGTGTAATAATTGAGACCGAGTGCGAAGGTGTAAATAAATTGTTTTAATAATGTGTATTAGGTACAGAGGTGGATAAAATGTGTACAATTGCAAGTATAATGTATGGGGCATAATAATAAGAATTGTACGGCGTGTTACAAGTATAACAAGTATGAGTACATTGCATGAAAAAGTTACAAAAAAGTAATTAAATTGACAAAATATAAAGAAGTTTGAGAACTTACGTTTTGATTTTTGATTATTGGTTACATTTTGATTTGTATACGATAAATGTACAGCAGATAAGAAGATTAATATAATAAGTAGTCATTGGTTCGTATCCAATTGTAGACTGCGTAAAGTTTGTTCCGATCTGATAAGAATTTGTTTTGCTCCTTCAATTTTCCGTAAGAATATGTTTCCATTCGCCGTCCAACAGAACTCTTTTTGTTTCACAAATTCTCTTGCTACATAAAAAAGTTTTCTGGAGCTAGCGGGAAGGAATTCTGCAACATATACTGGACGGCGATCACCGGGTAAACCAATGCATTGTGTATTCAAACGGTCGTCATTGGGGTGGATTTTATTGAAATCACGTACGCTTGTAATGAGTCGTATAACATGGTATATTAGCTTGATAGATCTTCATTGAATGTTTGTTTGGCGCCGCCACTAAATTTGTAACTTAATTTAGGAGTTTAGTAAGACTGAAAGGTTTTTTTCGTCTTTCACTTTCACTTTTCAGTTTTTTTTTCGTCGGTTTAATTTTTTCTAAAAATGTTTTTTTGACCCTCAAAGTTATTACTTTGAGGGTCAAAAAAAACTTCCTCGTTTAAGTTCAAGTTAAATTCAAACATCTCTGTCATGTATTCCGAGTTAATAGCTATCTTCGAAGCCATTTCATACCTCGAATCGGTGGATTTTAAAGATTCCGCAATCTATTCTGACTGTAAAAGCGCACTCCAACATGAAACGAGGTGTGTAGGAAATTTTCGTGGTTATCCGGTAGCATCAAAAATAATAGATTCTATTAGTAGATTAAGAAATAAAATTAAAAATACTGTTTTACAATGGGTGCCTTCCCATCGATCATTTCGCTAAAGAAGCGTGCTTAGAGGGTGTTCCAGTGAAGTATAAACCTTACTGGACAGATATTTTAAATGTAGTTAAATAGAAATGTTATGACATGTGGAAAGAATACTTCGACGAGAAGTCATTGACAAAACGTATTTGGTATCGGACGATGCAGCCGACCATTCATAATTATCCTTGGTTTGATAATGCCGATATGAGTAGACAAGAAATCGTGACAAGTTTGAGACTTCGTTCCGGACACATCCCATTGAATAGTCTTGCTGCATTGATGGGTAAAGTTACATCTCCAAACTGAACGGAATGCAATGTGGTCGAAGACGTTTTTCATAGTGTGTCTGAAACGGAGCGGCTTTGATTCGAGACCAATTTAATATGAATAATTAGGAGAATGTAATATTATTTTAGCTTTTCCAGCATCCAAAGCCGCAAGAATATTATATAAATTAGTTAATTTAGGGATTAAGCGTAGATGTTAAGTTAAGTTTTGCATGTAACAAAGGGGTGTAATGGAGGTGACATGTTCACTATGTGATCAAACCCTCGTTATTAAATAAAGATTAAAAAAAAAAGCGTAATAGGCAGTCATTTGAGATTTTTAAAGAATACTTACGTGTTAATGAGGCCTCTATCATAGCTTATAAAAAAGGTAAAGTATGGTATGGAACATGGAACCAACCCATAATGCGCGAGTCCGACTCACACTTACGACGGCTTCTTTTAGTAAACATCGTGTTGCTTTTTGCCGCATAAGACGTTTGTTGCTGTTTCTTTTTACGAAACACTCGTCATGTGGGCTCAACTTGAATTTTAATGTTTTTTTTTTAATCTATTTACTGAAACAAAGATGCTAATGGCATCGCTGCGCAGTTACGAGCTCTTACGAACCAGGGGGAAAATGCAGTACCGTATAATATTTTAAAATAGTGCGATATATTTTTTGTTATTTGTAACATGTCGTTTTTAGAATAATAAAATTATGTTAGTACCTATGTACTCCGAATTTATTTGCTTACCTAAAGGGAGACGATATACCAGCTCCCTGTTTAGAGTTATGCATCCTAGGCAATGTTGCCATTTTATTTGAGGTAAAACTTGTTATATAACTGCACTTTCAAATACACATTTCACATATTATCAACTATAACTATAGGTAGGTACCGAACAGAGTAAACAGAACAAAACACAATGTTTAATGAGCGCAAATCGACGACAACTGGAATTTATTTCTGTCGAATACCATTAAAGTAACAGATAACGATTGTTATTATGCGTCTATAACACGATTACACTTCAAAGCACTACCAAGTGTGACCAAAATAACTTAACAAAATTGTAAATAAACAATGGCGTAATTAGTAAATCACTTTGTATTAGGTATATTTGACGTGGTACACGATAGGTTACTGAATTTAGGACGAATGGGATACGGGTCTTCGAGTGGGATTCGGGAACGATCGCATATCATCGGGAGTCGCTGAGCGAGTTACGCAGATAGCCAGCATTTTGGTACATATTGAAGGGGGAATAGGAAAAAAGAAAGAGATAGATGCTGCGCTGTTAGACAGAGATAAATGGACCGAACACGGATACTGTGAACTACACATTATACAGAAATAGAAGTGGTGGCGCCATTATGAATGCTCTGTTCCAAATTTTGAATTTATGCCTTACTTCCTGCATCAACGCGTTTTAACAAAATATTAGGCGACAATGTTTAATATGTATAAATATTCATTACGTAGCATAGGTATATGAAGTAACTTCCCGAAGTTTTTTTTTTATTATTTAAGTAGCTACTTATTTTTTAGGGTTCTGTAACCAAATGGCAAAAACAGAACCCTTATAATCGTCACGTCCGCGTCCGTCTGTCCGGATGTCACACAGCCATTTTACTCGGAGACTTATTAGCATTTGCACTATATCAATGAAACTTTGAAAGGTTTATATTGTGTGCACCGCTAAACAAACGAGTAAGTACCTACTTAGTGAAATTACAGAAAAATAGCTATCGGTGGCACTCCCATAGGTACATTACATGTTACCAAGGGATGAAAAAATAAATTCAATGCATATTCCCATCCCTGCATGGATTCCATCGTTAAAAATATTATGATGTTTCTAAGTAATTTTGTTGTTTAAGACAATATTTTTTTGAGAAATGGGATATTTTCGGATACAATTGCAGGAATAAAGGAGAATGGGTAAGAGCGTACCGAGACACAAAGTTAATTGTGTCTGGGTACGCTTATGAATTTTGTCGCCCTTTGTTACCATCATAGAGTAGTTTATTTAATCCTAAGACAGCATATCTGAAATCACTTGGAGAAAAAAGATATGTGAAGAAGTAGATTTAATAAATAGAATAAAATAATGAAATCCTCTGACCTAAACTATGGTCAAGAGCAAACCCATCTCAAATAAAAATAAATAAATAAAAGAATAGGAAAGTTCTTTATATACATACATACGTAAAACTCACGCCTTCTTCCCATAGGGGAAGGCAGAAACTACAGAACACCACCGGGCTACGATCCTTACATACTACTGTTGCTTCGTTTACGTTCATACATCTGGTTATACACGCACGCAGGTACTCGCTGTACTACGCACCTGACCTTTCCTGAAGAACATCACCAATAAGATCATTATAATAATGTATTTCTAGGGCGTTCACTCCCGGCAGTTCCACTCACATCTACCTTGTAAATACCTTTTACTAGTCGCCTTTCATTCATCCTCTCAACATGACCAAAGCATCTAAGCATTCTCTTTTCAATTTTTGTCACTGCATCTTCTTTTAAACCGCACCGTTGCCTTATCACATCATTCAAATTTGCCTAGCCTTTTCCCAACCATAGTCTAACCGGATGCTGCTGAACCAGTACTTTACATGGAGCGACTGCCTATCTGACCTCTACAACCAGGTACTGGGTAACACGATACCTCTTGCAGACCAGGCTTGCCCTTGGCTAGTTGTCAAACTTGCGCTTTTGTCTACCCGTAACCACTATCAAAGATCTGCGAATGATAGCCGGGACCAACGGCTTAACGTGCTTTCCGAGGTACTGAAGGGTCGTTCCTACTATTCATACTTACACAACATTGCTTCGCAAGAAACGCATTTCTACAGCATTTATTCTACTTTCATGCTGCTTTTCTTTTGCCACGCCCAACATTCACTTCCATACATAAGTGGGCACTAAACACGCCATTGTGAATAGCCAGTACAAATATATAGCACCATTCACTTTATTTCCCGGATCCACTCTCCTTCCACATCTTCATCAATCTTTCTCCTAAATAGTCGTTTATCATTTGTAAACAGTGTCCCTAAATATACAGGGTGTCCGGTAATGAATGGATAACCTTGAAATGTCTTATAGTATAACTTATGGCCGTTCAGAAAAAAAATTGAAACAAAATATATCATAAGTAGTACCTAAGTTATGATTTTTTTAAAAGAAAGGTCTAATTTTTTTTACCTTGTTTTACTTTTATGAACACTACGATCAGAAATGAATGGATTCCATCGGTTTGTTGTTATTTTATTATTATACACGAACTATGCTAATAGATAAACAGTCAGTAGTATGACTAGCTATTGCACTTTTTTATTAAAAAATTAGCAGATTAATTAATTTTAGAAAAACTTTGCAAAATTTATTTTTTAAACTATGTTTAAACATCTTGGGTATAAAAAAAATGTATGAATACATGAGTGGCCAATAATTTTAAAATAATGTCACTTTCAAGTAGATTTTATAATGGTACAATTCATAAATGTATCTACAATAAATAGTGAATTATTGCGATTAATGTAGAAAAGGAGAAAATTTTACTAAATATCAAAATTTGTAATATGGGAACATTTTTTAAATTTAATTGTACCTGAACTTTGGGGATTAATAAAAAACAACATTTAACATAAACAACACTTTATTATCATTCGTTTATAATAAATGTTCAAACTGCCGGCCTCCCACTCTTATGCAGGCCCTACATCTACGGATAAATGATCTACGGAGCAGTCTTGTGTACCGTCGTTCACTAATTTTTGATGCGGCTGCTCTGACTCGTCTTCTTAATTCTTCTAAAGACCTTATAGGCTTACAGTATACTTCCTCTTTAAGGCAGCCCCAATAAAAAAAATCCAATGGATTTAGGTCCGGTGAACGTGGAGGCCACAAAATTGGCCCTAGCCGCCCGATCCATCTATCTGGGTACGTGTTATTTAAAAATGCACGAACAGATACAGCATAATGCGCAGGACAGCCGTCATTTTGCAACCAATATGACTCCCTCAGCTCCTCGGGCACTTCTTCTAATAAATTGGGGAGATCATTTTGAAGAAACTCCAAATAACTTTGCCCTGTTAAATTCCCCGGTAATTCAAATGGCCCGATTATTATTCCACTTAATATTCCAGTCCAATAATTGATTTTAAATTGGTATTGGGATCTATCTTTACGCATAAGATGGGGATTTTCTAATTCCCAACCGTGTAAATTATGAAGATTCATGTATCCATCTCTTTTGAATGTTGACTCGTCGCTCCACAGAATTTTATTAAAAAATTGCGGGTCTTCTTCGATTTTTGCCAGCATTTGTCGGCAAAAACGCAATCTAGCTGCATAATCTCTTGGTTGGAGAGTTTGCACGCGTGTAACGTGGTAAGGGTGGAATTTATTTTTTTTCAAAATATCGTGCACGGTCGATTTTCCGATACCTGTGCGTCGAGCTATTGTTCGTGTAGAGGTAGAAGGATCGTTTTCGACTTCCTCAAGCACGGCTTCTTCTACATCAAGACGAGCGATTCTTCCACTGCTTGTACCACCGACACCACTACCAGGCAATCTTCCTTCGGAGTAACAACCGTGGACACGAATAAATACGCGGTAGTCTGGGTGGCGCGCATTAGGGTATCTCTCCCTATAGAGCGCTGCAGCTGCATTTGCGTTACCTCTGCATTCTCCATAAATGTAATGCATATTTGCATATTCTTGTGCCGTATACTGACGTGGCATTTTGATACACAAAAACACAAAAGTCCAGTTTAGTCCAAAAACAAACCAAATCGTCGCAAATATCACCAAACAAAACAAGTCCAAATCAGTAAGCAAAACGAATAGTCCAATAAAATAGCCACGTGGTCGTTTTAACACTGATTCAAAGTAAATCACGATAATTGCAAACGGAAACTAAATAAACACATGCGAAGTCGAGCAAGTCGAGAAACGCACTAAAAGTATGAGTGCTTACCTGATGTTTTACATTTATTTCCTCTCTCTCGCACCTAGCCGATTCAGACCCTCTTTGTCTAACATAACACAAAAGAATGACAGCACGGCGTGCGCGCAGGTAGCAAATATGAAGGTCACACGACCCATTTCACGCTTTTAAAGTAACTATTTTAATCATTATGAGTATTTGTAAATTTCTGACAATTTGGTTTCAATACGCAATTTTTATTCACTACAAATTCCTTAAATGTATTTTTGATTAATCTTCAGTGGTCAGAAGCAATTTAATTTAAAAAAAGTTCCTACATTACTTTTGACATTTGGTAAAATTTTCTCCTTTTCTACATTAATGGCAATAATTCACTATTTATTGTAGATACATTTATGAATTGTACCATTATAAAATCTACTTGAAAGTGACATTATTTTAAAATTATTGGCCACTCATGTATTCATACATTTTTTTTATACCCAAGATGTTTAAACATAGTTTAAAAAATAAATTTTGCAAAGTTTTTCTAAAATTAATTAATTTGCTAATTTTTTAATAAAAAAGTGCAATAGCTAGTCATACTATTGACTGTTTATCTATTAGCATAGTTCGTGTATAATAATAAAATAACAACAAACCGATGGAATCCATTCATTTCTGATCGTAGTGTTCATAAAAGTAAAACAAGGTAAAAAAAATTAGACCTTTCTTTTAAAAAAATCATAACTTAGGTACTACTTATGATATATTTTGTTTCAATTTTTTTTCTGAACGGCCATAAGTTATACTATAAGACATTTCAAGGTTATCCATTCATTACCGGACACCCTGTATAAACATTTTTACTTGCTCCACTCTCGTTATCATTTATTTTCACATCACACACAGATACATCCTCATCTCTATCAATTCTTCTTATTCACATTTAAATTCATCCCTTTCATCTTATCACAGTCACCATGACTTGCAACTATTCTGCTGACGATGCAAGTATAACTTGGACATCTGCTTAGAGAAGGCATTGGACATGCAACTCATACATCCTCAATCCGCCTGCACCCTTTTTCAAATCTGTCAGACAACTATCCATGTACAATTTGAACAGCCACTCGAATCTTTAGTGCATAACAACCACTCAAATCAACTTAACTTCTTCACATATATTTTTTCTTCCAAGTGAATTCAGACATGCTGTTTTAGGATTCATTAAACTACTCCATGAGGGCATACAAGACAGACATAGTTGGTACGGGCACAGATTAATACAGATAGGACACTCCGCAGTTTAGGCACTTGGACTAATTTATAATGTAAATAAATGTGAATATATGGTATTTAAGGTCGCCCCTTGAGATGCAGAACCAGTCCGTGTATGCTCCATCTATCCTAATACAAGCACTGGAATCCTTGTATAAAAGTTTCAGTGCCCGTAACTAGCGACACCGTCCACAACGTACAGACGCCAGCACATCAAGCTACTAAAATCTGTCAAATTTCTTTAATAGATTTTCAACTTTATCGCTAAAGCATTAGGTTCAAGGATGATTAGGAAAATTTGACAGTTTCGGGTAGCTTGACCTGCTGGCGTCTGTACATGGATAGTGTCGCCCATAGTACATTATATTAATTATTATAAATTAAAGATTTAATTATTATACTTAATTATCATCAATAATATCGTTTCCCCGTTATGGCTGGACCAAAGAAATGTCTCTTTAATTTTAATCAAATTCAAATTTAAGAAATTTAATCAAATTCGAATCTTTAGTGCATAACAACCACTCAAATCAACTTCAACTTCTTCACATATATTTTTTCTTCCAAGTGAATTCAGACATGCTGTTTTAGGATTAATTAAACTACTCCATGAGGGCATAAAAGACAGACATAGTTGGTAAAGCTAGTCAATTTTTTTTTGGGTACGGGCACCGATTAATACAGATAGGACACTCCGCAGTTTAGGCACATGGACTCATAAAATTTATAATGTAAATAAATGTGAATATATGGTATTTAAGGTCGGCAGCAAATGCCGTGAAGAGCGACTTAAACGGGTCAGTAATTAAAAGGGTATCCACGTTTAAATACTTAGGTCACTTTCTTTCCGACGACCTTAAGGACCATGTAGATATAGAGAGGGAGCGCTGGGCACTCGCCGTTCGGTGCCACATGTTGGCCCGTAGATTTGCTCGGTGTACAGACCTAGTAAAAATCACTATTTTCAAGGCTTACTGCCAGAGTCTGTACACTCGTAATCTATAGGTCAGTTACACCAAAAAATCGCTGGATGTCCTTCGTGTCCAGTATAATAACGGTTTCAGGATGCTGTTGGGACTTCCTCGCTACTGCAGCGCGTCGGAAATGTTCGCGCAAGCTCGTACCGACGGGTTTCACGTAAATTCGTAAAAAAACAGCTTGGCTACTCAGGAGAGTGAGAGACAGTCGCAACAGCATCCTGAGAACTGTAGCGAAGAGCTTCAGCTCTCCCAATTGTTAAGCAGTTTGTGCAGAGGATGATTGGTACTAACACTAGATAATAAGTTGATTTTATATTATGTTACTCACACTCTACGAATTTTATTCCGAAATAAAAATATTATTATTATTATAAAGCTACAAGTACGCGGCAGACCTGTCTAATTGGGCCAATTCAGTAGGGCTGCCGCGGTCAGAAGGTCCAGGTCTCAGCACGTAAAAAAAACGCTGAGCAACAGTGGAGGGGACGTGTCTACGCACGAGTAGAGTCACATCCTAGAGTACTACTAGGCTATTGTTTTTTTTATAAGAGTAATTGTTTTATTGTAAAATCATAATAGGTACTATACTAGTACTTTGGAATAGTCTGGAATAAAAAACAGCGAGAAATACTGATAGCGTGCGCGCTCAGAGATACCGTCGGTGGGGCGATACCCCGCGGGCTTCCTTCACACCAGCAATTTGATCGATAAATCGCTCTGTGCGCAGGATCAGAGCCAGCGTTCTTTTTACGTGACGGGACCTGTATAAGAGTTACGCGTTAGAAAGAGAGGCAACTTGTTTGAATATAACTGTAGGCAACAAGCGTTGTGCGACCTGAATTGCCCTTTATTGTGTCGCTTTTTATTTAAATGATTTTGCGGAGTGTCCCATCTGTTTTAATCTGTGGTACGGGGCCCATACGTTATTTTATTACCCATTTTCCTTTGTTTTTCATAGTTTATCGAGCAATACTGATATAAGTAGGCATAAACATATTTTGCGGTCGACAAAATTAATACTGTGCCTGCGTTCATCCCAATTACGCAACCCTGAACGACAATAGAATAGAATAGAATAATTTATTTCAGATCATTAAAATCCATATCTTGTTAGTATATATTAGCAACAATATTAGCTTACAATTATGTTAGTATTGTTAGTACTTATCTTTATGAACACTACTATAAAAAAACCATTCACTACTCTCACCCAGTGTTTTTGAATGGGGCAGTCAAAACGAGCAGCAATGACTTTCAGAATGTCATTTTTAGCACCCCGCAGACGCTGCAGCAAAGAAGCCGATTTTTTGCGAATTATGGCCTTGAAGCCGTCCGTGTGGGCTTCTGCAAACATTCCGGAGGCACTGCAGCGCCACGGTAGCCTCAACAACATTCTGAAAGCATTGTTATATTGAACCCGCAGGGTGTCATAAGATCGTCGCGTATAGCTCACCCACAGGCCACTCGAGTAAAAGGGTTGACAATACGCTTTAAAGAGCGTTATCTTTACTTGAGGTGTACATCGAGCGAACCTGCGAGCAAGCATATAATACTTTACCAACTACTTTTTTTTTACGGTAGATTAGGTTCTATATTATCAGTGTTCACATTACTAGCACTCCTGCTCGCGCACCGAGGGTTCCGTACCATGAGAAAAATAGCGTGGTATTTAGAGACACAGAATAATTTCAGATTTTTCTCTATGCAAACTTCGGAGATAGGGGTGGTGGCCTCCCACAATGTAAAAAAATACCATTCCCCAATGATATTTTTTTACATTTTTCATCAAAAGTCAAAAACTATTCGACCTAAAAAATAAGAAAAAATGTTTGAAAATGCGCAAACATCGCTCTTTCAATGATACCCCACATGCCCTAGTAGCCCCACTTCGAATTTTTAAGACCCCCTTTTAGTCCCTGTTGCAAAAAGAAAAAATATTTTTATTTCTTTCTTATTTGCAAAATAGTTGGGCAAACGTCATCTAAAACTATTCCAAAATTCAAGTTAATAGCATTAGTAGTTCTTGAGATATCCAGATTGACAGACGGACAGACAGACACGACTGAGTCGCACCATAAGGGTTCATTTTTACAATTTTGGTATGGAACCCTAAAAACAGCAATAATTTGAGTCATGCCTTTTAACTGGTAATAGATGCTCCAGCATCCGAGCTTTCTACCAAATACAGAATGTATAGTACCGAGGGCAAGTGCAAATTTGGCAAAAAATATATCAATAACTAGCAGCGCCCCGCGGTTTCACCCGCGTAAGTCTCGAACTCGTAGGAATATCGGGATAAAAAGTATCCTATGTGTTAATCCAGGTTATAAACTATCTGTGTACCTTTCATCAGTATCCTTTCAGTAGTTTTTGCGTGAAAGAGTAACAAACATCCATCCATCCTCACAAACTTTCGCATTTACATATAATATTAAGTATAATATTAAGTAGGTTTTGGTGGATTTGCTCTGGCTTCTTCTACATTTTTGTAACCTACTGCACTTATAGCAATCCTTTGGCCTCATACTCGTACCTCGTACAGGTATTTTTATTTTGTTGTATTTTTTTTTTTTACCGACTACAAACAAAGGAGGAGGTTCTCAGTTCGTCGGAATCTTTTTTTTATGTATGTTCCCCGATTACTCGAAGACGGCTGGACCGATTTGGAAAATTCTTTTTTTTTTGTTTGAAAGGGTACACTTTCTAGTTGGTCCTATTGTCATCAGGCCAGGATCTGATGATGGGATCCTATTATATATATTATAGGCACAGCTATAGCGATTTGGGTATTTTTTATAGTAACTCGTGCATTTGTTCTTGGAAAGCACCATTTGGTGAAGTGGAACTGATGACGATGATCACAGATGGCCACCGGAACTACTCAATAATAAGTATTTCAAGGTTGCGATTCGATTAGGTACCTACTTTAATAATGGTTGCTAAGTAATTTATGCTCGCCACAATGCTTATGGTGATGTGGAGTCCTCCTGGTAAGGACCAGGAGAACTCTAACTCCTCCACAATTAACATCCTTGCATCGGGAAAAGACATATTTTGTAAAAGGTGATGAACAGTTGACATTCGGATATTGTAACTTAAATAAATTACAAACAGACCCACCAAAACGTGAACAACAAAAACTTTTTCCGAAAAAAATCAACCGACTTCTAAAAAAACCCCACAAAATTAAAAATAACTTTAATTTCGGAAGTTGGTGTCAAAAAAGTAAAATACAGATCTAAAGACACTGACTTACGAAATTACAGTTATTTTTCACTTTGTGTGGTTTTTTGGAAGTTGGTTGATTTTTTTTTGGAAAAAAGTTTTTATAGTAATTCCTGTGTGAGTTCCTAAAGAGTACTTTTTATTTTACTGTTACTTATTGGGAATCAAGTTTAGCCGACCTTTAATTGCTTTACTCCCCTAAAGTTGAATGTAACTTGCTTGCATAAAACGTCAGCCGCTGTTTGCTTTTAATCCAACGTGACAGTTAAGTAGTATCAACAATAATGAAGTTTTAATTTACTGGAATTTATTGTCAAAAGTGGTAAAGCGTCGTGACGAGGTTAACTATCCTTACTTTTTTTGGATGACTAGTATATCAAACAAATAGAGTAATGTAGCATAGATTCAGGTTTCTATTTGTGTGGCCCTAGCTAGCCAGTTTGACCTAACAGCTGTATAGCCATGAGGTCAATCTGCATAGCCTTTTATAGCAAGACTTCAAGAATCAGGAGGAAAACCAAAACTGTTTTGTTTTTTAAACCCCTTTTGTTAACATAATAATAATAACCCTACCGCCGTATCTCTACGTTAACGTCGTGGTGGGGCTTGCGCGCTCCTGAACTCTATGTCTGTGCCGGTAGAGTTTACTTAGCCGAAATAGGGTGAGGAGCCAACCGAGAGAAGTCTTGATCTTCACCCCTGGCTTGCCTTTATTGGCCGGTTGGAGTGAACACTGTCGAGGAACAGAGGTCTGTTCCCTCAAATGTAAACGTATTATTTAGGAATGACTGTAACTATTTAAATACCTACCTAAAGATGTTATTCATTGTATCGACAATAACGCATACTTATAAAATGCAAGATTGTTTAGTTTGATATAGACTCATGATAGCACAAGTTTAAACCTTAGTGGTTTTTGGTTGCTATGTAATAAGTAATCCTGTATTCTTTAGTTTAGATGATAAATACATTAAAAAAAAAATATTTGCTTGAATATGGGTTCACATGAGGTGATACATAATAATAAAGTTCTTTATACCATATTCTACCATAATAGGTGTGCAAATATATATATATATATATATATATATCTATATAATCTATTGTAATATATAAAACGAATATTAACAGTACAATATTAATTCAAATTTATTAATTATATAATTTTAATTACATTGTTTAATTTAAAATTTAATCAGATACATTTATCATTTAAATAATCATGCACTTTATAGCATGTTTTATTGATCAAAAACATCTTTAATCTATTTTTAAATGATATGAAATTCGGTGCTTCCTTTATATTATTAGGTAATTTATTATACAGTATGTTAACCAACAGAGGGCGTTCCCGTTAACCTGCAATAGTATAGCATCCATAGATGCTAAAAAAAATATTCACTAAAAATGTTAAATTGATACGTAAAAGAAACACTCTGTACACGCGTACTTGAAGGACGGAAACATCGCAATTTAGTTTTTATTTTGCTCGAAGTGTACTGGCAAGCCTGGTACTTTTTAATGTTTCATATTTATTTATATTATTCCTTAAATGTCTAATGCTAGTTCATAAATATACAGTGATGGGAATGTCAATATTTTTAAATTTATAAAATGTGATTTACAAGTATCTGTAGGTTTAAATGCCCATATTGCCCGGATACATTTCTTTTGGGCTTTGAAGTTTCTCTCCCAGTGGCATTCCCCCAAAACATTATACCATATCTTAGTGTCGCGCCAACGTAAGCATGGTAAGCAGATAAAAGTTCACTTTGATTTGCCACTTTACGTAGCATATAGATGGCATATGAATACCGACTTAATTTTGTACATACTTGTTCAATATGTGTCCTCCATGTCATGTCTGAGTCTATGTGTAGTCCAAGAAATTTTGTAGTGTTTATTTTTTCTATGTTTATTTGTTCATAATTTATACTGAATGTTCTCAATTTTGAATTTTTATTTTTGAAAGTCATTATATATGTTTTAGTAAGTTTATTTTAAGTTCATTTAAATTTAGCCAGTTAATTATAGATGATAGAGTACAGTTAATTTCATGTTCATGTGTCTTCAGATACAACTATCGCAGTACTATCGTCAGCATACAGCACCATGGACGATTTGATGGATTTGGGGAGGTCGTTAATGTAAATAATAAAGAGCAGAGGGCCTAAGATTCTCCCTTGTGGTACACCTTTGCAGACTTTTATTGGTGTTGACAAGTGTTTCTTTTCGACTTATGCTTTTATGTGAAATGCTAGATATTTCAGTTTGTTGTTCTCTGTTACTTAAATATGATTTAATGAGATCTCTAGCGTTTCCCCGGATTCCATACGCTTCTTATTTATTTAATAACACTTCGTGGTTGACGCAGTCGAAAGCCTTCGTCATATCCATATAATATAGTGCTGAGACATGCTTTTTACAATCCTTACCTTTTAGTACCGTTTTGAGGAAAATGTAAAATGCGTTATTAATAGATTTATTTTTCCTGAAACCCATTTGTTCTTCTGCAAGGATATTATTTTTTTATACATAACTTTAAATTGTTATAGATAACTTTTTCAAAAATTTTCGATAGGATAGGTATTAGAGATATTGGTCTATAACAATTCATATTTTCTCTGTCTTGTTTTTTAAATATTGGAATGACAATGGATAATTTTAATTTTGTTGGAAAGACCCATCTTCATTGCACTTATTAATTATATGACAGAGTACTGGCGCTATTAATTCCCACACTATTTGTATTTTTAGGGCTTTGATTATTTGAACGACATTCTCAGGGGTGCACGGGTTCATGAAGACTGAGTTTGAATTATTATATGTAATTCCATGCATTATTTTAAAGCTTTCTTTGACTGGATATTGTAGCAGTTGAGCAGTATGATCTGATAGCGCTAGTTCTAGTATATCATACCTGGAGCCCCTTTTATTACAAATAAAGTTGTCTATACATGTTGTATACCTAATCAAGTGGGTTTTTTAATCATTCATTTAAGGTTATAGCTAGCCAGTAGTTGCTCAAGTTCTATTACCGTTTTATCTCTTTTTAATCTATTGATATTAAAATCACCGCATACAATAACTTTCTTATTTTTGAAACAAGTTTTATTGAGTATTTCGTTAAATTTAGAAAAAAATAAGTTTATCTTTTCTAGTTTGTTGCTGGGGGGTCTGTAAATATTGATTATAATAATATTATGCTCTAGGAGTTCAATGGCACTACACTATAAAATATTTTTCATAGTATGTTCCTTTATGTCATAGATTTTTGCCTTCTGATTATTATGTACCAATATTTGGGCAGGACATCATGTGTCGGGTAAGTTAGAACTCAATACATGATATATAAATCATGAGCAACATCAGGAATCAAGTAGGTGCACCCCTTCACTTATAGCAGACCACTTGCACATAGAGTTATCAACTAAGCTAACTGTTTTCTGCTCCTTTCAAAGTCTTGCAGAGTTCTGTTCACCTTTGTAACCTTTTTTTGCAAAAAATAAACACTAAATGGTCTTGAAACAGACCATCCAAGAAGAAATGATCAATGAGAAATCAAGAAACTTGTTTCTAAATCTCATTTGGAAACATTACACTCTTTATAAAATTTATATACACATAGTTTAATGCTGTGGGAGAGCAGTTCTAATTGAAATCTGTTTCTTGTGGACTGGACTACATGAGCAGAATGTGTACACTGTTTTTAAAGTAAGCCTTGCAAGGCTTATGTTTTGAGGGTATGAAAAGTAGCAAGATTTAACAGCAAATATTTTTCTACAAGCCAAATGTACAAATGTACAGTCAGAGGGTCGTCTTATTTCTCTTAGAGGATATCTTTTGTAGAATAAAACGTAATGATACTAGGACCATCTTTCTCGTGTACCTATATAATCCTACTAGTCCTACTAATCCTACTAATAATATTATAAATGCGAAGGTTTGTGAGGACGAATGGATGTTTGTTACTCTTTCATGCAAAAACTACTAAACAGATTTTGATGAAATTTGGCACACAGATAGTTTAACCTGGATTGACACATAGGATATTTTTTATCCCCATATTCCTACGGGTTCGAAACTTTGGCGAGTGAAACCGCAGGGCGCTGCTAGTAATACAATAAGAGGGTCGGCTAAAAGGCGGAGATGACCCGCTAACCACGGGTCGTAAGCCGGTTTTTAGAACCGGTAGTTAATTTAACCAATGGTTGAATTTTGCCTAAATGTGAAAACTAAACATGAATGAGTTAATATGAATGTATTCATGTTATCTCATTCATGATAAAAATAGTAACATAATTAGCCAAAATTCAACCATTAGTTACTATGTTTATACATTGGTTGAGTTAACTACGGATCAAAAATCCGACGTTGGATAAGTAAGGAAATTTAATTAAGTACTCACATAATACCAACATCCGCAGGCATTAATTCAGCCATTTGAATTTGATGTTTCAGTTTTTTAGTAGGTAGTCAAATGCCGCAAATAGAGCTGAAAAAAGCAAAAAGTTTGTTAAAAACGTTTACAAATGCTATACAAACCTGTTCATTAAAAAAAATAAGCTGTCCTTGTGAAACTGCCCTTTATTAGTAAATACAGAGCTTTATACACATCTGATTGATGATGCATAAGTTATATGCGCAAGCACTTTCAATTATTATACGCCCATACTAACATATGCTATATTTTAGCCACTAAAAATTCTCCGTTGTTCGATCCAATTCACCATCAATGATCACCTTTCAAACATTTCAAGTTTTCAAACAGACAACAAGACGTTACTTTGCTGCGGTCACAGATAAAGATAAAATTACTATACTTTGCGTAATGCTAGTTAGGTTAGGTTAGGTTAGGCTAGTTAGTGCTGGGGTGCGTGCAGAAAACCTCCTCGTGTGCCTGATACCTGCTCGTCCCTTATGGATACGTTCGAGGGGAAGAGCAGTCGTCGGGCCGGTGCACCCTGGGCATGGACAATAATCTCTTCTGGAAAAGGTGTGGGAGTTTTTCGGAGAGAGTATTGTCTGTGGCAAATTTCTGCGGGCGGGGGAGCAGTTTGCTTCACGTCGTTCTTCCACGTGTCCCTCTGATTCGCAGAGGGCATAGTGGAGGAACAAGGGCTGTGGGTCGCTCCTGATCGATCGACGTTCGTCGATTGTCACTGGACGTGACCCTGCCGCTACGGTGCAGGCGCACCAACGCGGCTGTTGTTTCTCCCTCAAGAGCAATCTTGAGGAGAGAACTTTCGGCGGGTTCGCTGAGTCGGGTTAGCCGGACAGCGAACGGAGGCATGCATAATGCCGCCGTCGGGGGCTCGGCTTAATCGCCCGGCCCAGAGGAAGGACACCTCTAAGATAAAAAACCACCTAATCCTAAGCTTTGAAGCGTGGCGAGAGGATGAGTGGCTGGTGGGGGACCAGTCGCTAGCGCTTCCCCTGTAGATACCTGCCGCACTCTACAGTATATAGGCTTACCTAGTACAAGAGGCTCTGTCTAGGCGGACATTTATTTCCTCACTACTCGTGGGAACAGTATGGATAAAAATAATGATAGCAAAAAAGCTGAGAACGTACCAAGTTTATTGGTGGAGGTGCCGCTTGCCGGCGACGGCAACAAGAGCCGAGGAGGCTCCCGTCCCTCAAGGGACCAAAGTATGTCCGATCAGGACTCGGGCGGGCGTGTCAGGTCCTCTGGAAAGCGTTCGCGGACGAGGTCGATGGATCTCTCCTCAAGCGAGGAGAACCTGTCGGCCGCTAAATTGACGTCGGCGAAGAGAGGACGGGGTCGCGTGGTGGCGGGTGGAGCTTCCGCTCCGATACCAGGGCGCGACGATCGGGGTCGCTTCAAGCGGCCTGATACGCCGGGAATCGGCGGGGAGAGTGACCTCGGTGTCTCATCCGAGGCCTCAACCGAGGAGCCAGGAGGGGTCACCGTCTCGCTTGTGGGCACGAAGGCGGAGGCCAACGCCGCGAAGCGTGCTCAAACTAGAGCGGTCGCGGCCGATGAGGTCGCCGAAATGGCCCGTCAGGCCCGGGAGCGGCGGTCTGCCCAGGCCGCAACAGGGGGGAGCCTAACGGCACAGGAACTCAACCGCCAGGTGTTGGACGGTGTGGATGTTGTCCTGAAGGTTGCTACCAAGTCCGGCAACCTGAAAGGCTCCTTCACCCGTGCCCTTAAAGAGGCGGCGGAAGGGATCAGGGAGGCGGTTAAGATTCTCCTTGATCGTACGACCTCGGAAGAGACGGCGAAGCTGTGGGAGGAGAACAGCCGTCTCCGCTCCGAGCTGGAGGACCTCAAGCGGCAGTTTGCCGCTCAGAGGAATGGCTGGCCGCGGCAAGCGACTCCGGAAGCCACCCGCTCCCCTCCTGCCGCATCTTCATCGGCCCCTGCATCTGCTCCACCGCATGCTCTTGCCCTGTCGGACCAAGATATAGAGAGGGTGGCCAGAATCTGCATGCTGCAGTGTGGGGGCATGGTGAATGCCCGGCTGGAGGCCATAGAAGCACGACTTCCCCCGGCCGAAATCCTCCGGCCGCCGCTTGCGGCAGATAGACGGAGGAAAGAGGAGTCCACAGGGACGCAGCCCGCACAGGTGGCTAAGAAACCTGCGGAGCGGGGCAAAAAGCCCGCGAAGGGGCCCAAGAAACCCGCGGAGGGTGTGTCCGCGCCCCCTTCCAACACAACCGCGCTCCCGGCGACTACGCCACCCAACCAAGAGACCTGGACGACGGTTGTAAAAAGGGGCCGCAAGAAGAAGGCAGCACTGCCGACACCCGCCAACGGCCCGACTCCAGCAGAGGGCACGAGGCCGCTCAAGGTCATAACTCCACGCTCCGAGGCTGTAGTTATCACACTGCAGCCCGAAGCCGCAAACAGGGGTGTGACCTATAAGTCGGTCCTGATGGAGGTCAAGGAGAAGCTGAAGTTCAGCGAATTTGGCACCCCGGCTGGCTTTACTTTTAGAACGGCAGCTACGGGTGCTAAGGTGTTTGAGGTGTCGGGTGCTGCAAGGCAGGAGAGGGCGGACGTTCTGGCCGCTAAACTACGAGAGGTCCTCAAACCGGAGGATGCCCGGGTGTCCAGACCCACCAAAACGGCTGAATTGCGAATAGATGGGCTGGACGACACCGCGACCCCGGAGCAAGTAGTGGCGGCCATTGCCGAAAATGGTGGATGTCCGCTCGAAAATGTGAAGGCGGGTGAAATTCGCTGCAGCGCTGCCGGGCTAGGCACGGTTTGGGTGCAGTGCCCGGTAGCGGCTGCAAATAAGGTCGCAGACGGCAGACGTTTGCGGGTGGGATGGGTGTCTGTCAGGGCTAAACTCCTGCCAACAAGGGCTGTGCAGTGCTTCAGGTGCCTGGAAAAGGGGCACGTCCGGGCACAATGCACTGCACAAATCGATCGCAGTGATCTATGTTATCGCTGCGGTCAACCCGGCCACAAGTCGGCCAAGTGCTCCGCGGCTCCACACTGCAGTCTTTGCGCAGCTGCAGGAAAGCCTACGGAGCACAGACTTGGCGGGAAAGCCTGCAAGGCGCCCAAAAATATTGGCAGGAGGACAGGAGCTGTCGGAGGACCTGCACCCCTCCCACAACCTGGAAACACAGCAGCTGACTCCCGACCCAGGGAAGGAGAAGATGCCGAGGAAATGGAATGTCAGTGATGACACAATTTCATTTCCTCCAGGCAAATATCAATCACTCTGCCAGAGCTCAGGATCTGCTGCTCCAGAGCATGGCGGAGTGGTCGATCCACGTGGCTGTGGTCGCTGAGCCGTATTTTGTCCCCCCCCGTGATAACTGGGCAGGGGACCTAGACGGTTTAGTGGCTATCACTGGCGGGACTCTTGTCAGTCCCTCCCGAGGACACGGCTGGGTCGCCGCTCTTTCGGGGGGAATCGTTACGATTGGTGCGTACTTCTCGCCCAACAGGAGTCTTGCTGACTTCGAGGGGTTCCTTGTCGAGTTGGGTGCCGTCGTGGGCCAGTTCCACCCTCGCCCGGTGCTGTTGCTCGGGGATCTAAACGCCAAGTCTACGGCGTGGGGATCCCCGGTCACCGATTCTAAGGGCGAGGTGTTGGAAGAGTGGGCGATCACGGCCGGCCTGACCGTCCTGAATCGGGGCTCGGTCTACACGTGCGTGCGGCAGCGGGGTGGGTCTATAGTGGACGTCTCGTTTGCCAGCTCCGCTGTTGCGGGCCGTGTCCGCGACTGGCGAGTTGCCGTAGAGGTGGAGACGTTGTCGGATCATCGTTACATTCGTTTCGACGTCTCCACCCAGAGTGCGGGCGGCGGCCGCCCGTCTGCCTCGCAAGTGGATGGTCCTCGCTGGTCGTACAAGCGAATCGACAGGGAACTTCTCGAGGAAGCTGCTATTATCCAGGCCTGGGTCCGGGAGTCACTGACGAACGAACCCGTCGACGTCGAAGGGGAGGCGCAGTGGTTCCGCAGGACGATGACGCAAATCTGCGACGCGTCCATGCCCCGTGTCCGCACAGAGCTCACAAGGCGCCAGGTGTACTGGTGGTCCGCCGCAATCGCGCAGATGCGCGTGACTTGCGTGGAGGTTCGGCGCCAGTACACCCGATACCGGAGGAGACGTCGTCGGGTTCCGGAAGAAGAAGCCGCGCTGTATGAGGTGTACCGCGCGGCGAAGGAGGCTCTGTGGCTGGCCATCGACGAGTCAAAGACTCGAGCCAGGGAAGAGATGCTGGCGACCCTAGACGGGGATCCGTGGGGACGTCCATATCGTGCGGTTCGAGGGAAACTTCGTGCCTGGGCGCCCCCACTCACTGAGAGTCTAGAGCCTCAGTTACTAGAGGAAGTGGTCGCAGCCCTTTTCCCTGCTAGAGAAGAGCATGTGCCGCCGCCGATGGCTTTGCCCACAGCCGCAGAGTCGGAGGATGAGGAGGTCCCTGAGGTGACACAGCCGGAGATGACGGCGGCCGTAACGCGGCTCCGGGCCAAAACAGTTGCCCCGGGGCCCGATGGAGTTCCCGGCCGCGCGCTCGTTCTCGCTTTAAAGGAGCTAGAGCCCCAGCTGAGAGGACTCTACTCAGCTTGCCTTGAGCAGGGCCGGTTCCCTACTCAGTGGAAAACAGGTCGTCTGGTCCTGCTCAGGAAAGTGGGGCGCCCAGCAGACTCGCCGTCCGCATACCGGCCTATAGTGCTGCTAGACGAGATGGGTAAGCTTTTTGAGCGGATAATTGCAGCCCGCCTCGTCGGCCACTTGTGCAGAGAGGGGCCGGATCTGGACGACAGTCAGTTCGGTTTTCGGCATGGGCGCTCCACTATCGACGCGATAATGCGGGTGAGAGTCCTGGCGGAGGAAGCGGTGTCCCGGGGCGGGGTGATGCTGGCGGTGTCCTTGGACATTTCCAATGCGTTCAATACCCTGCCCTGGAGTTGTATTCGGGAGGCACTGCGTTACCATAGGGTGCCTCCCTACCTCCGCCACATCGTTGGGGCTTACTTGGCGGAAAGGTGTGTCACCTATAGGGGACGCGACGGCGGGGGCCGACGCGATATGTCGTGCGGTGTTCCACAGGGTTCGGTTGTAGGTCCTCTCCTGTGGAACATCGGATACGACTGGGTGCTGAGGGGCGAGCTCCAACCCGGAGTGGACCTGACGTGTTACGCGGACGACACGCTGGTCACGGCCCGGGGGAGTTCGTACAGGGAGGCAGCGTTGCTGGCTACGGCTGCGGTCTCGCAGGTCGTGAGTCGCATCCGACGCCTGGGCCTGGAGGTGGCCCTCAACAAGTCGGAGGCCATCGCATTCCATGGCCCCCGACGGGCGCCGCCGCCGGGATCACACATTGTGGTCGGAGGGGCTCGAATTGCTGTCGAGTCAACCATGAAGTACTTAGGACTGGTGCTCGACAGCCGGTGGGACTTCGGCCCCCACTTTCGGCGGCTGACGCCCAAGTTGATGGGCGCGGCGGGCGCGCTCGCAACGTTGCTTCCCAACCTGGGGGGCCCGAGCACCGCCTGTAGGCGGTTGTACTTGGGGATCGTGCGATCCATGGCCCTGTACGGGGCCCCGGTGTGGGCTTCTGACCTGACGGCTGGCTGCATCGCAATACTGCGTAAACCACAGAGGGCGATGGCCGTCAGGGCTATCAGGGGGTATCGCACGATCTCCTATGAGGCGGCTTGTGCACTGGCCGGATCCCCGCCCTGGGACCTAGAGGCGAGAGCCCTCGCGTCTCTTTACCGATGGCGCGAGGAAGTGCGAACGCGGGGCGGTGAACCGATGCAGCGAGAGTTTGAGCATCGTCGGTCACAGCTCCGCGAGGCTTTGGTGACGGAATGGCGGAACAGGCTTCTGCGCCCTACTGCCGGCCTCGCTACCGTGGAGGCGATCCGACCAGTGCTCGGCGAATGGCTCGGGAGGAGGCACGGCTCTCTGTCGTTTCGGGCGACGCAGGTGCTTTCGGGGCATGGCTGCTTCGGGAAGTTCCTGTGTCGCATAGGCAGGGAGCCGGACGCTCAGTGCCATCACTGCGTCCACTGTCGGGAGGACACGGCGTGGCACACACTGGCAGAGTGTGTCGCATGGGAGGAGCCGCGCCGTGCCCTCGTATCAGTAGTCGGAGCCGACTTATCGCTACCGGCCGTCGCTCGTTCTATGGCCGGGGGCGCCGAGTCGTGGGATGCGGTGATCTCCTTCTGTGAAACGGTGATTTCGCAGAAGGAGGCTGCGGAAAGGGAGAGGGAGATTGAAACCACTCTCCCGATCCGCAGCAGGCGAACTAGGCGTCGGCGGAGGGCGGACAACGCCCTCTTCCAGCCCCCGTAAATAGGTCCGGAGGGACGGCGGACTCGGGGACGTCCGCCGCCCCTCATCCAGCAGGACCCGAGGCGGCGGCGCGTAGTGTTCCACGCGCGCCCCTAATAGACGTCGCGGGGGGAGTTTTCACACCTCACTCCCCCCGCGGGCCTGAGGTGGCCCGCAACGGCGGGCCGGCACTAGCCGAGGATCGTGGAAGGCGCACAAGTTCCCATGATCCCCGGTCCAAGTGTGGGAAGGGAACACCGGGGTGGTTTTTAGTCAGTAAGAGTCTGACAGACCCCTCCGCCCGCCCCAGGGCGGAGGACATCCATGAGGATTTTCCACCCCGGAACAAAAAAAAAAAAAAAAAAAAAAAGTTAGTGCTAGTAACGCAGTGACTTTAGGGCAAGGTGCTTGATATAGTACTTACGAATGGGGAGGAAAACTAACTTTTTATCACGATAGATGGTGCACAATCGACTGTCCCTTTTTTTTGATATATTAGCTGTCAAATCGTATGGATTTTTGCAATCTACTAAGTTTAGCTTTCCTATTTTCTGTAATTTTGTCCAAAAATGCCTCAATGTAGTGCGTTAACTTGTAAAAACAGAGGAGTATATTTGTTTCCTAAAGAAAGTAAGCGCAG
Source organism: Dicycla oo (assembly GCA_948252095.1). Taxonomy (NCBI): domain Eukaryota; kingdom Metazoa; phylum Arthropoda; class Insecta; order Lepidoptera; family Noctuidae; genus Dicycla; species Dicycla oo. Next base: position 14,672,224 of record OX411712.1, read on the forward strand.
ACAACAATGGCAATTGGCGTTACGTATTAAAAACTTTAAGGCAAGTAGTACTGCACGATTATCTCCTGCGTATTTCACAGAAGAGGATTAGATTAGTAACGATGCCGTCCTTTAGGCTGGGTATTATATCAGTCTATTAAACAAAAGAATCAAGATTATTATCTAATAAAATAAAATTATTGTCATCAAAATAAAAGTGTCGTAAAATAAACTATATTAAATAATATATGTAGTAAATAATTCTCCTAAAGGTTTAATCAATCAATATAGGTACTTAGTTTTCAAAATATTCCTGTATTGCCTGTCTGTTAATCATTAGTAAACGTGTATCTGCATTTATGTCTCTGAATGTATTAGAAGGTGGACATAGGTATGCGGTGTCGTCTTAGATGTCGCAGTCAGCACCAAAGTTTTGGATTTGATCATACCAATGTAATCTATAAAAAACAAATAGGAATGTTAGTCCGTGGCTTATGGAAAAAAGCTCACAACCAATCATAACCTTAAATACCTATTTTAAGTGTTTTCCTTTCAAACAAATCGGCCTTTTTGTCGGCAGTTGCAGCGTTCCTTTTACGGAGCTCAACTTATACTTGAGACACAGTCATAAACGCGTACATATTATAGTCTAATTACACTTTAAAATCTCATAAATAGCAGTCACACTACTGTCAAGAAAGGTAAACAAGGTACAGTCGACTACAGCGACATCTACATACAGCTTTGAGTGTGGCTCCTCATTTCATTGGCCGCCGAGGAGTCACTGCCTCGCTGGCGATATCAAAATCTGTGTTGAAACTACAAGAACAAGAAAAATGTGTATACCTACACCTTACTGACCGGATAAAATGCTGGTTAATAAATATTGATATTTTTATATAATAAAATCGATAAAAGATTGTGCGAATATTTTTTGTCACGGACACGGTATGTATGTACAATATCTACGGGTAAAATACCCCAAGTTTTCTAACTTAGGCTTTCATATAACTTTGGTACCAAACAGCGAGTGGGTAAAATGGCCGCAAAAGTAGACGCAAATATTTATTTCAATGACACTAGCACTAATATAGTAACTGTCAAAATCACTAAAATCCTCTTTCTCCTACGCAAAATTAAGATAGTTAAAAAGAGATGACAGTATTTTTATGATTTTGGCGTCGAATGCCTCGTATTTGTGTACCGTACAACGGGGCTATTTGGATTTTTGGGGTGTATTTGGGACGACCCAGGGTTTTGGAACAAAAATATCGGTAACTTTCGGTTGGTGTATGGTAGGATTTATTTTGTAAAATCTAGAAACACGTTGATAGTTTACGTTATATTGTCAGTGTCAGCCAGGCGGGTCGTCTCATTGCGTAGACTGAGAATAGCATTCTCTGTCTATTTAAGGGCACTATACGGCTACAGCAGGAATTACATTAAAACTTCTGTTGTGTCTCGTATGGGCCATGACCGACGGGCGTTGGTCATGGCCCTATCGACGTCGGGATAGCTAAGTTACACCATCGCAGCGATCGTGTGACACTCACTGCGTCAAACGAAATCAGTGCGCTGCGACAACGCAACGCATTGGCAGCGCCCATGTCACAGTATAAATATCTACCAGTATTGTGACTCGGCCCCTGGCCTTGATATAATTAGCTACAGCCGCGCACAGTATTTTAATTTCATCCTACCTACCACCATCACCTACTTGAGTTTCTTTCTACAATAGTTTTGTGATTGTAAATATTATATATTTTATTTTAAAAAACCAACTGCTGTCGTCGAATGTTACCAAACTCCAATCCTTACAAACTTCAACACCTACCTACTCAACCAAAATGCAAGAAATAGCTGACGAGTAATTGTAATATATTTTTCAGCTTATTAACGTCCCCATTACCACTACAGCACGGAGCAACTCGAAATAAAAACTTTTGGTCACCCATCCGATGTCGAACCGCTTTGCAAACGTTACTTAATTAAAACAAAATTTAATTTTAGTGCATCTTTTTCTTTCTATTTCATTAAGAAAAGGACAGACGATAAATATTAGTTTAGTCCTATCATATTAAGACACTCCATAGACCAGTTTAGACGTGATTAAAAACTTGACTACTAAAAATACGTTAATTTACATTACGTGCCGACTAATTTGAAAGGACTAAACTAATATTTATCTTCTGTCCTTTTCTTAATGAAATAGAAAGAAAAAGATGCACTGAACTTAAAATTAGTTTAGTTGGTGAACAAGGGAATCTCATCGCGTACTACAAAATCTTATATATAAAGTAAATTATAATGTACTTAGATCGTACTACGTAGGTACCTACCATTTATTGCTGTTATAATCATTTCATAACGATATTTCGTCTAACTCAATAATATATGTAAGTAGCTAAGTACATAGGTACCATAGGTAAGTAAGTAGATAGTCTAGCCTAGGAAACTACCTACTAGATTTTTTAACGCGAGCGTAGGTAGGTCACTCGTGTGGGAGTTTTCCCGTTTAAGCACCTATTTTTAGAGCACCTACGCATTTTAAACGGGAATACTCCCTCGTGTGTGACATTTTGCACCCTGTCCACTTATTTATTTATAATTCTAGGTATTTTACTCGGTGGAAAAAGCGAAATACCTAACCTACCTAATAAAAAAACCAATTACGTATGTAGTAGATAGATAAAAACTTGTTTATAGTCTTACCTTTTGGAGTTTCCAGGTAATATAAAAAATGTTGTCTCTGAGTGCGTTATTAACGAATTCAAGCATCCAAAAATAATAATAATAATAATATAATAATAATATCCTGGGACATTTTCAAACACGGTCATCTGGTCCAAAACTAAGCAGAGCTTGTACCACAGTATAAAACACATCGTCTAGACAGTAACGCATCGGCCGGGGTTGTCACAAATAAACAATATTTACAAAATTATTTATTTATTGCAGATCAATATTGATAGTAGTATTATAATAAAACAATATTACACATTGATATAATAATGAAAACAATTTACATCTGAAATGTTAAAACAAAATACAATTTAATAATTACATTCTAACAATAAGGGAACATACATAGTACATACATATACATACGAAAGAATTTGCTACAGACCACCAAACTGAACAACTTTTACTACAGGACCAACTCGGGACAGATTTAAGTTATTTAGATGGCGTTTTCGTAACCAGTACCCTAATTAAACACAAAAGTGACACCCATATCAGATTATAAAAAAATTACGTCCACCATCTTGGATTTCAAAAAAGAGGGTTTTTTCGTAACAAGCATCCCAATTATACTCAAAATTGACACCCATATCAAATTATAAAAAAAATACGTTGTCCGCCATCTTGGATTTCAAAACGGATGGCTTTTTCGTAACAAGCACCCCAATTATACTCAAAATTGACACCCATATCAAATTATAAAAAAAATTACGTTATCCGCCATCTTGGATTTCAAAACGGATGGCTTTTTCGTAACAAGCACCTCAATTATACTCAAAATTGACACCCATATCAAATTATAAAAATATGACGTTGTCCGCCATCTTGGATTTCAAAAAGGATGGCTTTTTCGTAACAAGCACCTCAATTATACTCAAAATTGACACCCATATCAAATTATAAAAATATGACGTTGTCCGCCATCTTGGATTTCAAAAAGGATGGCTTTTTCGTAACAAACACCCCAATTATACTCAAAATTGACACCCACATCCAATTATAACAAAATGACGTCCGCCATCTTGGATTTCAAAAAGGATGGCTTTTCTTTTTCGTAACAAACACCCCAAATATACTCAAAATTGACACCCATATCAAATTATAACAAAATGACGTCCGCCATCTTGGATTTCAAAAAGGATGACTTTTTCGTAACAAGCACCCCAATTATACTCAAAATTGACACCCATATCTTATTATAACAAAATGACGTCCGCCATCTTGGATTTCAAAAAGCATGGCTTTTTCCTAATAAGCACCCCAATTATACTCAAAATTGACACCCATATCAAATTATAAAAAAATGACGTCCGCCATCTTGGATTTCTAAAAGGATGGCTTTTTCGTAACAAGCACCCCAATTAGACTCAAAGTTGACACCCATATCATACTATAAAAAATTAGGTCTACCATCTCGAAATTCACCCTTAGTAAATAATAAAAAAGTCCACCATCTTGACACGGAACATACAAACAAACACTTTCACATTTACAATATTAGTAGGATTTCCAAACAGATGGAAGCCGTGTGCGATAACCTATTAACATTTTTTTTTACCGTGCGCCGGTCGACCATTTTATTAGCGTGATCAACGTGGCACGACATTACAAATAAAATTATTTATGTACTCTACAATAACAATACAGATTTATTTACCTTACTTCTGTGCGTGGAAGCTGATGAAACCGCAGATCTTTATTTATGTAAGATGAAGACTTGCAATCACTCACAGCACACTTTGCATGCACCATTTTAAATAAAAAATAAACACTTGTCGGCCCTGAATGACGTATCCCGAACTACCGACATCGTTTTGTTCGCAGTTCGGGATCGGCTTACCCACGTCTCGCCCCTCACACCCCGCACGATTGCCCTGTCTAGACGTCTTCGTTGGACGACTGTATGATTTTTAGACTGTGCTTGTACTATGGAAACCAGATAACTGATATACTACATATACTACTTTTTTTTTGTAAATACATACTTATATAGATAATTACACCCAGACTCAGAACAAACAGACATGTTCATGCACACAAATGTTTGTCCTGGATGGAAATCGAACCCACGATCTGCGGCGTGATAGGTGGTATCTTAACCAACCACGCCAACTGGCCTGTCGAATAACACAATATACCTAGTCTATTAACGCTCTTTGCCATATTAAAGCAAGTACTTGTACTTATTTCAATGAATATTTGTCACAAATCGTACGCTTACTTCTTACAAAACCATCATACCGTCCGTTTGTCACTGCGGCGCATTCGCGACTGTTTGCCGACTTGGTGCAGACCAAACTCGAAGCGCGTAGGTATGACTCGCGTTCCGACCTTTTCTATGAAGATAAATTACTGTACATATTTGTACCGTGCGATGCCACACATCGCTCTTAGTGACCTTCAAAGCTTCAAAAATAATCTGTGAGTTCACTCTTCTCTGTACAGACACTTTTTGTGACTAAGTACGATGAGGGCAAATCTAGCGATTGAAATCTTTGGGCGTTGGGGTTTGACTTAATATCAAAAAATGGGAAAAATTACATGATGATTTTTGTTAGATACGGGGACAAGTAAAACTACGGCTAGTTCTGAACGCACTGGCGACTTTATTATGAACAAGCGTGCGTGAGTCCGCGGCGGGGTGCGCGGTACAGGGCGCTGCGCGGCGCCGTCTCCGTTAGCCGCGCATCGCTACACACATACAAGTGTGCCTGTACATAACAATTTTCATGAAGGTCGTTCACGGAACCACTTTCCTAGGAAAGCAATGCATTATGATCTGTATCACACAGATAATATCCAAATGCCCACGCTGACACATGGACTGTCAGCGACTCGCTGTCGCTGGCGACTAAAGTCGCTGCGGACTTTCGTTGGTAGTGGTGACGGCTAAACACGTGCTTCTGTCAGTGTTACGAAATTTTTCGATCTTTTAACACATTCTCTGCTGAATTCTTTATGCAAACGATTCTTTATGCTACACCCTTACCGACCCTTTTTTTTTACGATGTTTTCGAAACAATAGAGATGCACAACGAACACACATGTGCGCCGCGCCGCACTCGAAGAAAGTTATGAAAACGCGCATGTGTGTCTGGCGCACCGAATGTGTTAAGTGAATTTTGTCTGGATCTTGATCGAAATTATTCTTGGTGTTTGTGTTGTTGATATACGGTTGGTTTTACTTGTTATTGTCCCTTTTTTAGCCATTATTGTACAAAATGAATTCCAAAAAGCCCCCTGACCCTGATGAACCTTTTGAACTTTCCCCCGTATTAACTGTTACTCTCCCCCATGACACCCAAATACTCACGCAGAACCCCATTATGGATACCGAGACATCAAATCGCAAAAGAGTTGCAGGCTCACCCCCTGCAACTTCCAATATTCCATCTAAGTTAGCGAAGAACGTAATAGGCAGATTTACATATACTGCGAAAGATAATCCGCCGTATATTGTCCATGTTTCCCTCAAGGATGATCAGACTTCAGGTACTGTGCTACATCCTGTTAAGTTTGGTATGTTTTTAACGATGAATAACATCAGCAACATTCACCTCGATGGGATCAAACGTTTAGGTAGAAATCGCGTGTCAGTCGAGTTTCAGTCGCATCAGGACGCAAACAGTTTTTTACCAAATACCCTACTAACACAAAATAATTATGCTGCCTCCATCCCCCAATTTAATATTACAAGAATGGGGATTGTTAGGGATATACCTACTGAATGGACAGAGGAGGAAATAATAAAATATATTAAGGTTCCGGAAGGATGTGGTCCTGTTGTTAAGGCCAGAAGGATGAGCCGTAAAGTGACCTCTTCTGGAGTAGCTGAGTGGAAGCCTACACAGACAGTAGTAGGTACTAACTTTTGACGGACAGATTTTACCCAAACGTGTATTCTGTTTCTACTCGGCTCTTCCAGTTGAGAGATACACATACCCAACAATTCAATGCTACCACTGTTGTCGCTTTGGCCACACCCGCACTCTTTGCCGTTCGAAACCAAGGTGCTTTAAATGTGGTGAAGATCATCCAGCTGATGGATGTGAGGTCACTGCTGAGTTAGGTTTTTGTATATCTTGTTCTGGGAACCATTTTGCCAACGACAGTGCTTGTCCTGAGTTAGGCCGCCAGAAGAGTATCAAAGCTCTGATGGCAGAGAAATCGATCTCGTATGCGGAGGCAAGTCGGGTTTTCCCTCCTGTTTCTAGATCAAATGCCGACATCTCTAAATCCTCTCCACTCCAGGGTCATATTTAATAAACCACTATCCCAGTCATCATCCCCAGTTCCTGTAACCCAAAAATCATATCGTAAAACAGTCTTCTTAAACCCTAAACCCCGTGCCCCCCTCTCGCCTGGCCCATCAAGCCCTAACTCAAAACTACTCCTTTTCCCCCTCCAAAAATGGCTCCGCCTTTCCAAAGGAAGACACTGAGCCAACTATGTTTAAACAAGAGGACAAATCGAAAAACATACTAGACCTCATTACCAACATGTTAATGGCTGTTCTTGTGAATCCAACCCAATCGATACCTGACCACGTTGCCCTAAAACTTACCTCAATTTTAAATTATTTAAATAATGTTCCATCCTCTGACATTCCTTCAATGGAACGTGAGGAGTATTACTCCCAGGAAACATGATCTTTCCTTTATAATTAATAAATACAAACCATCAATATGCAGCATTGCTGAGACATGGCTTTTACCTGAAAGTAATTTCAGGATGCCCTCTTTCAGCAGTGTTCGTAATGATAGACCCGATGGCTACGGGGGATGTGCTTTGCTCATTAATAGCAAAGTATCATTTTCCCCGATTCCTCTACCCTCTGTTGGCAATAGCATAAATGTTGTTGCTGTTAAGGCTGAGGATATAAATATATTTTCTTTTTATAGTGACTTGAGTATCTTTTGGTAATTAAAAATTTGTTATGCAGTGTTAATGGTCCAATACTTGTCATGGGTGATTTTAATTGTCACCATTATCGTTGGGGATCAGACACTTGCGATAACTTCGGCATAGGCTTACTGGATATATTGGATGATCTTGATCTTTGTGTCATTAACGATGGCAGTGCCACACGCATGTCTGCTCCAGGGCACAGTAATAGCTGTGTTGACTTGACGTTCTGCTCATCCAATATATCTAGTCTACTCATCTGGCGTCACTTGGATATGACTTATGGAAGTGATCACTATCCCATCATGATCGAATTCCCTTCTAAAAATGTTCCCACTAAAGTGTCTCCTCCCCTTTTAAAACACCAACTCAACTCAGCAGATTGGGATTTATATTCAAAAATCTTAGATTTAAGAATATCTTCCCTTCCAAAAGTTAACAGTGATAATGCCCAGGAATGTTTTTGTCCTTTTCTTCCACTGTCTCTTCTACAGCAGATGATTGCTTGCCTCCCAAAAAACCTCAATCTGATAGAATTCCTTCTCCGCCATTGTGGGACAGGGAATGCACTGACATGGTTAGGGCCAGGAATGAAGCTGAAGATACTGCTAACAACGATATGAACCTGGATAATTTCATTGCCTTCAAGCGGATATTAGCTAAGTCCAGGAAAGTATTAAAAAAAAAGAAACGTGAAGGTTGGTCAAAATATAATAATAAATAATAATAAAAATCTATACAAAAACCTTAAACAATGCTTAAATACTAGGTCGCATGAATTTCTGTGAATAAAGGTCATACAGATAGAGTAAACCCTGACTCCCAAACTAGGAGATCCTGTCACTCAGGAGTCAGTGTTCAAGGTGCTTACTCTTGATTCCAATTCCGACCGATCGACATTGGAATTTTAACGTTTCGTACTCTTGAATTCGACGCTGGCGCCAGATTGTTATTGAATTGCGTGTCCATTAGGAGGAACTAAGTGGGATCGGGATCGGGTTTGGCGTGCGGTAAACGCTACTCTTGAGTTCATTTTGACAGCTGTGTATTGCGTTAATATTACGTTGGAATTGTTTGTTGATTGTGATTTTTCCAATAACAAAAATGTAACTTTTTAGAAATTGTTTTGCGTTTTAAGTGGTTTTCCGTAAATAATAAGTGTAAAATACGGCACGATTAGCATTAATATACAATGTTTTACATAATTCCCATAAAAAAACAATTGAAACAAAGACGAGATGAGCGTCGGATGATGCGTTATACGGACAAAGGTTTTTCTATGAATGAAGACGAATTTAAAGCAAATTATAGAGTGAATAAGGATTTGTTTGAGGAGATCTACCAATACTAAAAATATGCATTAATAATTATAATTATAATGAAATTACTATAGGTATATAATGATTATTAATACCTACTTCATTATTTTGAATTACCTTTAGCTATGCCTGGGTTTTGCTTCAAGAATTCTACCAAACCTTCTAATTGGGCGTAACTAAGACGATTTGCCATTGTAACTCAAATGCGAAAATTTTTATTATTAATAATAATAATAATAATAAAATATTTTATTGTCATAAAAATAGATGTAACATCTTCAATTGAAGCCCTAACTCCTGAGCTAGGTGGTACCTGTGTTACAGGAGTCAGTGTCTTCACCCGATTTTAGAACATTAACAATTATGCAATAAAATTAAAACATCATAAAACGAAGGGAATTTAGTGCATACATGCTCTTGAGTGGTGTTAGTGAGTGTTGTGTTTATGTGTGTGTGTATGTGTGTGAGGGTGTGCATGTTGTGTGTGTTGGGTTTTATGACTGGGCTATGGGTTATTATCTGAGTTTGTTTGTTTACATTACTATTTAGTTATCACGTGTATAGTTCTTTCAGTAAGTTTTCTGTCTGTGGGTAATCCAGTGTTTGAAGGCATATGTTTAGTTTCATCTTAGTTTTATATTTTATTAGTGGGTTGACGTTGAGAATTTTGTTTATTATGTACAACATATTATAATTTAAAACATAGACCAAGAAAATAACTAACAAAAATACTTCATTAATTAAAGTTTTAAAAACTACTTTAAATAATAACATAAGTAGGTATGATTTTATATTTTTTACTTACCACTTAACTGTATAGGTACACTAACACTTAACTGTATTAGTTAATTATTTTACTAACAAGGAATCAAACGCGAACCAGTTACTGTTCTAAACAAACTTCAAGTTTCTAAACAAACTACATTTCGAATTCACTATTCACTTAAAATTCCTAAGACCACTTGACTTTATTTTTGAAATTGGAGAACTTATACGCCGTCTTTTTTTTTTATATAGTGTAGGCAACGATCCTAGCGCACGCAGCCTAAGTCATGGTTAATTTTATGACTTTAATCATTTTCTTACGCCCAAATGAATTTAATATGTAACAATTAATTAATTAAACAACTGTTTATATCATATTTATTTATTAGCCTTGTGATTTAAAGGATAAAACATTTTAAAGTCCTATTACCCGTTTATCGTAATGAGTTGAACAACACTATTGCGGCCTGTAAAATAGCTAACTTCACGCGTAACAAAACAATCGCGGGGCAATCCCAATTTCAATCCAATGTTGACAAAATTGTTTTCAAGAGTACCGAATCACGTGACTGCAAAATTGATATTGGAATCGGATTGGCTTTAGATTGGAATTAAAATTAGTTTGAAGAGTAAGCCCCTGCTGTCACTGTGCTACCGAAAACCTTTTACTAAGAAGTGTGTTATATAGTAAACAAAATCATGGCACAAAACCGGTTTGAAAGTACAGACGCCAGCAGGTCAACTTACGCGAAACTGTCAGATTTTCCCAATCAACCTTGAACCTAATGCTTTGGCAATAAAGTCGAAAATCTATTAAAGAAATCTGACAGATTGTAGTAGCTTGATGTGGTGGCGTCTGTACAATCAAATAATTTCAAAAGATTAAACTAAGAATAAAGTAATTTATTAAACGGAGTTGAACTGTGAGTGTGCATGTGTAGTAGAGTGTGTGAATGTGGAGGAGTATATGTGGGGATCTTAATGTACGTAAGGGTGTCTGTATGATTGAGTTGTATGTATTTGCATGTATGTGTGTTTATAGTGTAGGTAGTATTTTTATGTATCTTGCTGACATTGATGAGACTGCTGAATATTGCAGCTCTCTGAGTCCATCTACTCCGGTTTCGGTAGTGTGGCGGAAGTTGAGGCGTTTTAGAAGTAGTATAGCACCTGCCTCCTCGAACAACCTCACAGAAGAACTGGGATACCAGTTCTTCTCAAAAATCGCTCCAGCTTATGTTCCAGGTGTAGGACTTAGGTTGGTTAGGTTGGGTCTTAGGACAGTTGTGTTGGCATCGATGATGTAGACGACTCTAACGATCCTATGAACATGCCATTTAGCCTGGAAGAATTAAAAGCTGTACTACCCCATGTCAAAGACTCCGCACCAGGGGTGGATGGATTCCCTTACTCCTTTATTTCTAAAGCTGGTCCAAAAACTCACCAATACTACCTGGACTTGGCTAATTTTTGCTTTAATTCTGGTTACATTTTCACAGACTGGAAGGTTCAAGTTGTCATTCCAATATTAAAACCTGGCAAAGATCCTAATGATCATTGCGCATATAGACCTATCGCTTTATCGTCCATACTAATAAAACTTTTAGAACATTTAATTAAAAATCGTTTGGAGTGGGTGGTGGAGAGCAGGGGGCTGCTGCCGGCGACTCAGTTCGGCTTTAGGAAAGGTCTGGGCACTGCTGATAATGTGGGTATCCTCACGTCAGCGGTCCGACTGGCCCTCAGCAGGGATGAGTCTGTGGTTGCTGTTTTCCTGGACATATCGGCTGCTTATGATTCGGTCCTCCTCCCTCTTCTCAGGAAAAAGCTGCACGAGCTGAGAATCCCGAGTAGGATATGTCGTATCATTGGTAACATCTTTGCCAGCCGCGTCATTCAACTGAGAATCCCTGGGGCTGACTCTGAACAAAGAACCGTCTTACCTCAAGGGTCAGACAGGATTACCTCAAGATTCTGTTCTTAGTCCCCCATTGTATAATATATATACAGCTAACCTATCTTCTTCTCTAAATTTTGACTGAAAAATTCTTCAGTATGCTGACGATATTGCACTAATGGTCACTGGCAGTTCCATTCAGGATGCCGCTCTATCAATGAATGTATCTCTGTCTTCACTTAACCAATGGCTTCTTGATCACGGGTTGTCTTTAAGTGCGCCAAAGAGTACAGCGGTCATTTTTACCCGCAAGCGTTCTGTTCCCCAAATAGATTTAAACATAGATGGGCAAATCATTCCAGTCAAGGATAAGGCTAGGTTCCTGGGAGTAACTTTGCATTCAAGATTGTCTGGGGTTGACCACATTAACAACACTGTCAAAAAGTGTGAACGCTCTGTGTCTATCCTTAAGGCTTTGGCCGGGGTGTGGTGGGGAGCTCACCCCTACACCCTTAAACTGGTCTATAATGCGTTGACCAGGAGCGCTTTGGACTACTGTTACTTTCTTATTGAGCCCTGCAACAAAGAAGCGCTCAAAAAATTAGACAGCATCCAGGCCAAATGCCTGAGAATAGTTATTGGAGCAATGAAATCCACTCCCATAAATGCGCTTCAAGTCGAATGTGCAGAACCGCCTCTTTTCCTACGAAGACAGTATTTGGCAGATCACTTCCTATCCAGAGTATTCTCCCTTTCTTCCCATCCTTTACTCCCAATTTTAGAGCTAATCGACCTTTCTTTGAATTATTCCCCTTATTGGAAGAATACAACATTTCCTCTTTTGATAAATAGGTATAGAGAACTTAAACACCTCTCTTCGCCTGTTTGTCAAATCCAATTCTCCCCGTCTTTTCCGCCGCATATGAGACGATTCATTTTGAGCCAAAAGCCGTTTTGGGACTAGGTTTATCAAAGAATTCCCAAAACGCAAGAGGCGACTTCGAGTTAGCTCTGAAGCGTTTCTGGGAAGGATGGAACCTCTTTTACACAGATGCATCTAAATTGTCTCAAACAGAATGTACAGGAGTGGCAGTTTATTTTCAAAATTCTAAAATAGCTTTACTTTACCAATGACCGCCAATAACATCAGTTTTCACAGGAGAGTGTATTGGTATCTTAGAAGCCATACACTTTATTAAATCTCACCAAATTAAAAAAGCAGTAGTTTTTTCGGATTCCAGTAGCAGTATTTAGGCCTTAAAACAAAACCAACTTAGAAGTCAAATTTATAGCCGAATCATTATAGAAATTAAGAATTTATTATTTGATTGTTCCCAAAACGGCTTGGACATCGAGATAGCATGGATCCCTGGCCACTTGGGTATTGTTGGCAATGAGTGCGCTGATTCGTTAGCAAAGTACCTATGCCACATCAAATCCGGCTGATCGAAAGCACTTCGTAGCTCATAACTACGATTTGCGAAATGGTGCCAAGCCCAAGTTATTTAACTCGTAGACAAAAACTTGAAGGAAGACCTCAAAAACCAAGAGCGCCTACTACGCAGCGATACAACCCGACATCCAAAGGAAACCTTGGTTTTTCAAATGCCCAAAATTGTCCAAAAGAAGTGTTTCGTCACTTTGTAGACTGAGACTCGGACACTGTTGTAGCCCAGTGTTCCTGAACAAGATCCATATTCGCGACAACTCATTATGCGAGTGTGGTCTTGCGGAGGGTACTTTGGATCATATTTTTTTCTCCTGTTCTTTGAACACCAATTCCTTCGACCTCTATAGAAAAATTTCCAAATATGACAATCCTCTCCCAACTAACTTCCATTTCCTTCTATCCCACTTCTCCCCCAAAAAAATCATACAAATTTTAGCCACATTCCTAAATGAAAATGTAACTGGTGATGGTGCGTAAAATAACTATATATTTAAATACTATGTAAATTTTTGTTTATAGTACCCTATTTTATATGCTTGTAAATTAGAATACATGTTTTTACTAACCCTTGTGTTCGTCCCTGCAGCTACTAACATTTTACTAACAGAAAGTAAAGTCCGACGGCCCGCCACTCCTGCCGTCTCAACGTGACGCTGGCAGAATAGTCGACACCGGCTCAATGAGGAGCCACACTCAAAGCTGTGTGTAGATGTCGCTGTAGTCGACTGTACCTTGTTTACCTTTCTTGACATTAGTGTGACTGCTATTTATGAGATTTTAAAATGTAATTCGACTATAATATGTACGCGTTTATGACTGTGCCTCAAGTAAAGGTTGAGCTTCGTAAAAGGAACGCTGCAAATGCCTACAAAAAGGCCGATTTGATTGAAAGGAAAACACTTAAAATATTTAAGGTTATGATTGTTTGTGAGCCTTTTTCTATAAGCTATGGACTAACATTCCAATTTTTTTTTATAGATTACATTTGTAGGATCGAATCCAAAACTTTGGTGCTGACTGCGACATCAAAGACGACACCGCATACCTATGACCACCTTCTGATACATTCAGAGACATAAATGCATACACTCCTTTACCAATGATTAACAGACAGGCAATACAGGAATATTTTGAAAACTAAGTACCTATATTGATTGATTAAACCTTTAGGAGAATTATTTACTTCATAGATTAGTTAATATAGTTTATTTTACGACGCTTTTATTTTGATGACAATAATTTTATTTTATTAGATAATAATCTTGATTCTTTTGTTTTATAGATATAGTACTCAGCCTAAAGGACAGCTTCTTTACTAATCTAATCCTCTTCTGTCAAATGCGCAGCAGATAATCTTGCAGTACTACTTTCCTTAAACTTTTTAATACGTAACGCCAATTCCCATTGTTGTCTGCCCGTACTTTCTTTAGGAAATAAATATACTCCTCTGTTTTTACAAGTTAACGCACTACATTGAGGCATTTTGAACAAAATTACGGAAAGTAGGAAAGCTAAACTTAGTGATTGCAAAAATCCATACGATTTGACAGCTAATATATCAAAACAAGGTACAGTTGATTGTGCGCCATCTATCGTGATAAAAAGTTAGTTTTCCTCGCCATTACCAAGAAAGAAGAAAAAAAGTCGCTGCGTGTAGTACGCCTAGCTGGTTCCCTATCAGCGTCCTACATGGAAATAGTAAATACGCGGTCCAGAAAAGAAGTACAAGTAGAATATTAGACTGTAATGTCACTCAACTGTCACCTACCTATATCTACTGCTGTCATTCTGTGTTGGTATGTGATTAAAAATTTTGAGGTTATGAGTCCTATGTTTAGAGAAATCTACCATTTGCAAAGAAAAAAATAATCTCCTCACCTGTTTTATATCGCTATGGCACTTTCTTTTAACGTTCGTGCTTTAGTCAGAAGACTAGTGTTGTCTGATTTTCGTCCCTCTATTCGTTTTTACTCGGATCAACAAGAGGGATCTAATGAAGAACAAAAAGAAATTGATCCTGCCAAGGATAGAACCAAAATAATTCCTATTGAAACTAGCATAAAATATATGCATAGTAAAGCGTATCAGCAAACTTACGGCGAGAGTGCAGTTTGGGCCTTATATCGACGTAACCACAAGGGTGGTTTTGCCCCAAGGAAAACAAGGAAGTCCTGCGTTAGAAATGGTGTGATATCTACCGGGAATCCTTGCCCCATTTGTCGAGACGAATATTTGGTTTTGGATCACAGAAATACAAAACTCCTGGAACAGTTCATATCTGAGTACACAGGACAGGTATGTCATCATCATATTACTAACTAGCTGTTGAGCGTGGTTTCGCCAGCGTGGATGTCAATACTTCTATTTGAAACGGATTTCGTTCATAAGGGTTTTAACTTTTATGCACAGAAACTTAATTCCTTTTCTAAAATAAAAAAAAATTGCCTAAAATAATGCCTTATACCATCAGCTATCTGCAAGTGAAAGTCCCATCAAAATCGGTCCAGCCGTTTTGGAGATTAGCCAGAACAAACATACAGGCACAAAGAAAAAATTGATTTTTTCTAATTATATACTTTCATATTATGCATTTAGTAAAAAGCTGTTATTTTGACATTACAAAACAGACAATTAAATTTTATTTATTTGTATGAATAGATATCATCATCAGTATCCACTTAACCAGCTGCTGGGTATAGGCTAGTCTCTGCTTGGGGCAATCTCCATCCATAATAATATCAACCAATACTGAAAATTTGTGTTGAAGCACTTTGTTACTTGAACAATCATACTTACATTGCAAAAAGTAAACATATTTTAGATATGCTGCACTCAAACTGAATAACACAGGAAGTGGATCACATATCTTATTTATTTAACACTTTGTTTTACATAGCAGTAAATAATGTTTGGTGACAAACGTAAGGGCGCATTCCCAATATGTTGTGACGACAGATTGTCGTGTCGTCCTATATGTGAACACCTCCATTTAAATACACAAGCTGACAAGCCACAATGCTTTAAACGACACGATAATACAGTTAAACCTGGTTTTAAATTCAAGCAACCCCTTGAAATACCAGTGTGATGCGTAACAGTCGTCATATCTATCTTTCGCACGGTAGTCATTGGCGCCGATTCCCTTGTTCACAAAATTTCATTAAGAAAAGAACAGAAAATAAATATTAGTTTAGTCCTGTCAAATTAGTCAGCGTCTGACATAAATTGGAAGTATTTTTAGTAGCCAATTTTTTAATCATGCCTAAACTTGTTTAAGTTTGGTTTGTGAACAAGGAAATCGGCGCCAATATTAACAACATGTGACTGAATCATTTCAATCGCATCATGAAATATTTTATGATCTTTTAAATAATTCATCTGAAAATACCGTAACAGTTATTTGTCAAAATTCATTTTTAGCAATAAATATGGGATCTAATGACAAACAAATATTTCTTACCAAATTTACTGGAGACACCGTTGGAAAATAGTCTTCATAGTAATTATCAAAATATTCTTCTATATTTTCGTCAAGGAATCTTATAGCACATAATATATTCAGTATTTTCGTTGTGATTGTTTGCAATGTAATATCGATTTCATATTTGTATTATTTTGTATAGCTAATACAATTTTTATGTAACAAATAGAAATTCAAAGTAAGCGATTTTAACATTTGACATTTAGCTATAAATAAAAGAACATTGTTGTTTATAACAAAAAATAATAAAACCGAGAATCCTTAATTTCACTAAAGAGGATGTAGGTACTACATTTCTTGCAATGTTCAAAGTACATGGAGGAGCTCGTGGCTAAGTAATAACAGCCGCAAGGGTCGATCCATCAGGTTAAGCTACGCTTGCCGGGGTTGGTCTGTGGATGGGTGACCATCTTTTCATACCGAGACTCCTCCGTGCCTCGGAAAGGACGTTAAGCCGTTGGTCCCGGCTGGCATTCGTGGATCTTTGACAGTCGTTACGGGTCGTCAGAAGCCCGAAAGTCTGACAACCAGTCTTACCAAGGGGTATCGTATTACCCAATAACTGGGTTGTGGAGGTCAGATAAAATACTGGTATTCAGCTGCATCCGGTTAGACTGGAAGCCGACCCCAACTTGGGTGGGAAAAGGCTAGGCAGATTGATTTTTTTTTTGTTCAAAGTACATGGGATTTTTTTACTTACTCCACCCATGGGCATGGGCAAAACGTTGGTGTTTATACCGATGGGTGGAGTTCAGTTCAGGAGTATCAGCTGATTGGCAAATTTGTATGGAAACCCATACAAATTTGCCAATCAGCTGATACTCTTTAGTATGGAGAGGTGAAATTTTTTCCTCACTTCCGGACTATGCGTCCTTAAGGAAGGTTGTTCATATTAAAAGGTAGAATAAGCTCTGAAAATATTCGCATTTCATTTTGTTACACCTTACTGATAAAAGTAAGCTGCATATTTATTTAAAATGTATTTTTTTATAAAGCATGTACTTACATTAATAAGCATATGGCCAGTAATTTATTTATAGACACAAAAAGGTTATCTATCTATCAAGACATAAAATTAAAAATTATAATATTGATATGACTTCGGTTGATAGATGTTCAATCCCTACAAACTTTGCATTCGAGCATCCGCGATAACGGGGTCTGATTATGACATTAATGAGTCCAGTTTAAAAGAATCAGTTAGTTGTAAATTGGCAGTGCTTGGCACTTTTAACTGAATGTAAAACATAATTTGATAAATAAAAACGTGCAAATTATACCATGTATATTACTCACTATGTACTGTGAATATTCTACTGCTCTCACATTGACTCATATGTAAAATATGCATCAATGGCATTCTGTTTATCTTATATTTCTAGAAGGGCAATAAGTCATTCCTACAAAGAGTTTTGTGTGACCACTTGTTTTGTGTTAATATTTTTATGTGGACAATAATTTACATAACGTTTTTTTTTTCCAGATACTGGATGCTTTCAAAACTGGACTTTGCCAAAAGAAACATAAGGAGTTATTAGTTGCCATTGAAAGAGCTTGGGACCATGGCCACCTAACTTATGATGTGCCATTCAGGGAATATAATTACAAATTATACAATAAAAATGCCAATTCTGTTTAAAATCAGTGTAATAATATATTTTTAGTTTCATAAATATAGATATATAGTTGATTGAGCGTTTTCATTGCACAAATATTTTATTAGGAAGCCCTATGTTTAAAACTAAATTGTTGTAAATAATTAATATACTATACTCTATTCATAGAACCTTATAATATTTTAGTGTTATTAAAATCTGTCAATTAACTTTTATGTATCTCAAATTTTGATTAAAACTTGTTTTGTTTAAGTTGTTAGTTAGCAGCTTACTCTAGTCTGTAATGTAACGGGAAATACTGTCAGTGTGCAGTAATGTGTAGTTTAAACTTTTAAATAAAGGAGCCCTGCTTGTTATAATCTCAAATGTATACTTATCCCAAGGGTAGTCTTTAGACATTAGTTTCAAAAACAGTACTCTGTAGCACATGATGTACTTCTTGGTAGATTTAGGTATATTTTGGCTTTGTATGGCACATCAACATAATCATTGTGACAATATTTGTGTCAGCAATACCACGCATTACTATGAATAAGGGGGAAAGGAATGAATTACTATTATATTTCATGTGCAGTCATTACATGCCTGTACACTATGTAGTCATAGATTTCATTTTTTTTTTGTGAGTTAAGTAAAAGTATCTATTAATTTAGATCTGTTTCTTTGAAGTAGCAGTTCCCTTATAAGTGCTGATTTTTCACGTTCCAAAACTGTTATCCTCTCATTTTTTCTGTTGACCTCCTGAAAAAGAAGCAAACATGATTAAAATATCAGTGACAACGGCTGAACAACCGTTCAGCTGCCTGCCCAAGTGGCCATGTCCCTTGTTACTTGCGGTCAGCGTCATTAAAATATTCCCACACACATGGTCGGCCTCTTTCCCTTCCATCCAGTGAGCGCGTTTCTTTTAGGCCTTTGTGCATTATCACACACTCCGGCTACGGGGGTCGGGCGGCGAAGTGTTTATATAAGTACATACCTCTGACAGCATACGATTTTGGGAGCGAAGCACTGCCGCATTGTTAGGCGTGGCGGTAGTTCCGGTTGCTGACAGCGAAGACGCGGGTAACGCCAAGTTCATATGAAGCGACAGCTGCCCATGCCGCCAGCCGGCCGCTAACGCTCCCAATTGTCGATTGAGTTCCAACACCCGTGCTTTTAGTAATTCAAGTCGCTCTTGATGTGCCTCACTCCAGGGCTCCTGAAAGACGAGTAAATATTATTGATATCATTAAGTTTTCAAATGATTCAGTAGTGGTCGACAAATGAGGATCCTCAGTCGCCTGAAAAAGCCCCAAGATTGGACTTTTGCGCTGCGCTTTTATACGAGTTCCTAGTTCGATTCCAGCACGGAGTAAAAGTTTGAATGCCTTTGGATGGAAAAAATGAGTAAGAGGTTCTTCTAATATTTAATTAGTTTACTTAACTCGGTCTGATATTTAGCTTAGGTTGGTATTAGTCATTTTTAACATCGCGGTGATCTCGGGTGGTATGGTTCTTCACGAACGGTAGTACCTACCTAATAGAGCACTTTTTTGTCATCGTGATCCCACTGTACCTAAATTGTGGTAGTATTCCCGTTTGAGTACCTGTGCATTTTGCACCAAAGATATTCTCAAATGGTGCAAAATGCATAGGTGCTCATACGGGAATACTGCAAAATTACCACTTACGGCTGAAGCACTTTCATGTTTGCCGGGAGATAGATCGCAACCTTTGACCAGAACATTCATTAGGTATACTGTGTGTGTAAATATAATATGACCAACTATTTTTAAATAATAAAAATTAATGATCTCGCTACAGGGATTAGGTAGGTACTTCTGTAGGTACAGACGCCAGCACATCAAGCTACTACAATCTGTCAAACTTCTTTAATAGATTTTCAACTTTATCGCTAAAGCATTAGGTTCAAGGTTGATTGGCAAAATTTGACAGTTTCGGGTAGCTTGACCTGCTGGCGTCTGTACATACACATCTATCGTAGATATTGTGGGTGCAGGCACAATATAAATACTTATCTACTTACTTACACTCGGACACCAACCTCAAGTCTCAACAGCTAAGTGCGTATTGTAGGCCGTGCTTAGATCTATATTTCTGGGGCGGGAATCGAACCCGCGAGTACTTACGTGACGTCTCGGCACATGGTTTAATTAAAAAATCAATGTTTAAGGTTTACCGTTTACATCATGTTTACAAAAATAGTTATGGAGTTGTGGTTAAACTACAGGTCCGTGCTACAGGTTCATCTAAAAAAAAATCAGTAGTTCCGTACATTTTGACGAGCTATATGCGAACATAAATGTAGGGAACGCCTGATTTTTTTTTTCACGATTTCAGGTTTCGTCCCATATCTATCTAGTACCTAAATGTTGTTCATAATGATGAGTACAATAACCCCTTAAGAGGTGGTGCGTATATTTTAGGTTAGGTAGGTACCTACACCTTGTATATGAACTTGATGTTGCGCAGTTAATGTAACCTAAGTATAATAAATAATATTGTTCCTAGTTTTTCTATCCTACATAATAATAAATGCTAAATGCTGACATTACTTTCGCTGTTAAATTTGTCTAAGTATAAGTATGAACACTTATAATTCATTCGAGAATGTTACGTTAGAACTTGTTCGGCCATGACCCGAAAACTTGCCTAGTGTTGGTACCTAATGCTAAAGTTTGAAACTACATAATTCGAGGGTTTACGGGCTATTAGTATTAAGCGACATTTTTGGAAGTTTACAAGAGAGCATTTTAAAGTGTCATTATTCGGAAAAAAGAACATTGTAAGAAATATATCAATATTTTTTACGAAAAAGTGACCTATTGAGAGAGTCTATCTCAGTTTATAGGTAGATTATAACTCAAGATATGATTATAACTCACAATATCGGCCAGGATGTCGCTTGATACAAATAGCCAGTGAACCCTCGATTTTATTTCATATATATGTACGTTACCTACGTGCGCATTTAATACCTACCTAAGTACCTATTAAATAATGATAAATACGATTTATACTCCGTCTTTTACCGTATTTATATGAATTGTATTTATTGGAATAAATTGACTGGCAAACAAAAAAAAATGTTGAAGAAATAAAATAATGCTTTGTATGAGCTTGCGAGTAGTTGCGAGTTTTGTGGTTTAGTAGGTACTTAGGTAGGATGGCCAACGCGTCAATTATAAAATCGCCACCCTCAGTAGTCGTCAAGTAAGTAGTCAGTTAGGAAACGCCGAATCTAGTTTTAAAATCTCAGTTTAATATTTATATTCAATCTGCCTAGCCTTTTCCCCTATGTTGGGGTCGGTTTCCAGTCTAACTGGATGCAGCTGAATACCAGTATTTTGCAAGGAACGACTGCCTATCTGACCTTCACAACTCGGATAGATACTGGGTAATACGATACTCCTTGGTAAGACTGGTTGTCAGACTTTCGGGCTTCTGACGACGCGTAACGACTGTCAATTTACTATTTATATTCTCAAAGAAAATCTAAACCACATCAAAAATAATAATTACTTACCACATATGCACCCATTCTGCCTGCGTAACGCATTTTTTCTTGAACTTCTGCTAATTGTTTTAAGTACCATTCTCTTGCTTCCTCTACTGCCGATAAGCCTTGGAGTAAAACGTCCTTTTCCTGTTCTATCTGTTTCATGCGTTTTAAAAGGTTGTAGTCAACACCGTTGTGTAATGTATGACGGCGAGGTTCCCGCCGACGAGAGACCCGACGCAATTGCGATTGCGTCTCGTTCGCTGATCTGCCGTCACCTAAGCCTCTGCTTTGTTCTTCTACGGCTCGGGACATTTCTTCGAAATCAATCTTGTCAACCGATATTTCTTCAGTGTCAAACACAGTTTCTTCCTCCGATTTGTAGCTAGGTTTTGAAGTTTCATTTCTTTCTGTAGATTGCTTTTCAAGTCTAGGTGGTTTAGGGGGGCCATAAACTCTCCGAGAACCATCATGTTTAGAAATAGACACCGTTCCGAGGTGACGAGGCTCTTGAATCAATACATCCTTACGACCTATTAACTGAGGCATACTTATAGTTCTGTGCTGTGATGAACTTTCAGAACTTTTTAAAACTAGCCAATTTCGGTCCATGTTTTGTGTATCGTTTACATCCAACAACGGTGCAGAAGGTGGTCGGTGTGTTTGAGAAACTATTTGAGTATGTAAACCTGTGCTATCGACATCGTCACTAAATCGATCCTCTTTACCAGAAGAGCCTTCAACTTGATTACGTAACAGGCATATTTTAAGGCCAGTACAGAACCTTTCGAATGTTAGCAGGCCATCGTGAGACGCTACCTTCTGCAAGCTTTCGATGACACCGCGAGGCAAACCTCTGGTGCGATCGTCCCTCCAACGATTTTCTATATCCGTGAGTTTTACATATCCGGTGTGTTTGTCATCCATAATATCAAACAAAGTTCGCATCGCCGAAACAAATTGTTTTGGTAAAGATTCCATATTTCTGGAAGAAGCACGATTCATGATGTTACAGTCCTCACCAAAGTAGTTAGCAGGTACCTACCTATTTCACATTTTAAATTTCACCCAGTCCTTGTCTATCTTATAGGTTTATAGGTACCTTAATAAATTATTTAATTTTCACCAAATCACAACTAATTCATATTTCCAAAAGTGCATACCTAACTACAACGCGAACGTCACAATGAACTATCGGAATGAAAACATTTACTTCGCCACCATTATTTTAAATTCTGTAAATTGGATTCCAACAGGTTTATTATTATTACTATTTATGTGTATATTATGTACCTGTGTTACATTTTGTAAATACAAAAAATTACAGACGGTTTGATTAGGCAGCCACTATAACAAATAGCGCACGGAGCACCATCACCGTCTGTTTGGCCACATGAGGACAAAAATCTGACCGTTTGTCAAACGGTACGTGTATGGTGGGCGAACCAATCAGCCGCTGGGAGGGAATTTGCGAGAGATAATAGCCCACGAGTGCGAGCAGGAGAACCGGTCAAACGACATCTCGGTCACTTCGGCACCGAGCAGGCAGGTAAGCTTAGCATAGGAGGGCGCGTGTAGGTCTGTTGTTGTAGGCTGTACTGGCCGACTTCATGGTTATATTATTATGTGAAATAAAGTTATTTTAATACAATAAGTAAGTACCTATCCAGGTTGGTACAGTAATAATCTAATAATATCGAATGTTGCGTTCTATTCAACTATGAAATAGTAAGTATACTTAAGTAACGTAAACCTACATTGGGTATAATAATATGTTTCCATGTAGGTGTCAATCGAGGACATTGACCTAGTTACTAACGCATTTTGCGTTGTTACCTACTTATTAATGCGTCTATGTTGTAATTCAGAAAGGACAAACGCTTACAAAAAGCGAATCACGAATCATCCAAACATGCTAGGATTAAACCTGATGAACACCCAAACAGTCACTAGAAGACTAAAGAAAAAGATTCCGCAAGATCTTATTTAAGAGTGCAGAATAAACGGAGCAGTCACTGGACAGCTTGAGCCTGTTAATGTTATCAAACATATCTGCAAGAATGATAGATTGCCATAAGAATCATTATTAAAAAAAAAATGTAATTATGCTTTAGATTAGAGGAATCGCAGGTACGTAGGTAAACCATCCACATTTAGCTGACATACAAAGTTTTTAGATCACGGACCTAATAGCAACTGTGAGGAAAGTCGCTCTTGTTGCTATCCGCAGGTACCATTTTTCTAAATGCGTGAATGTTTTGTATGCCTTATGACCTCACTCGACCTTTTCATGAGCCCTCACTGCCTCATCTCAATTTTGCAAATAAGAAAGAAATAAATATATATACTTATATATATTGTTTATGCAACAGGGACTGAAAGGGGGTCCTAAAAATTCAAAGTGGGGCTACTAGGGCATGTGAGGTATCATACGAAAGAGCGCTGTTTGTTGCTGCACGTTCTCAAACATTGTTTTCGACTTTTGATGAAAAATGTAAAAAATTACCGTTCCCCCACCCTTATCTCCGAAGTTTGCATAGAGAAAAATCTAAAATTATTCTACGTGATAGAAGTTTATGTAAACATTACAGGAAAAATAAAACGATGTCTCTAAATAGCACACTTTTCAGAAATCACGGAACCCGCGGTGCTCGAGTCCGACTCGCTCTTGACCGGTTTATTAAAATAACGTTTTATTTGCCTTAGGAAAAAAATCTTGAATTGAAAAGTGTTTTTCTTTTTTACGAAGAAAAGACCAAATTTGAAAAAATCTGTAAAAAATTGTATGACACCGAAGAGTAGGTATCAGGTTGACACAAAAGTAATGAGACACTTGGTTTACGTTTTATATTTTTTATTATTATTAAAAAATCAATCAGCTTAGTCAATGATGTAATCGCCATTAGCAACTAAGACTTCTTGCCAAGGATCCGGCAAAGTTTGGATGCCTTTCGCCCAGAACTCTGATGGCTGTGCCTCGAAAAATTTGTTCAACGCCGCCTCTACATCAGAGAAATCATTAAATTGTTTACCCCGCAAATGTTGTTTTAGGGTTCTAAACAAATGACAGTCTGATGGGGCAAGGTGGGTGGGATATCGTCTCCCAGCCCAAGTTCTCCAACTGTTGGCGAACGGCAGATGCGACATGACGCAACGCAACGCTCGACCGGTATCGTGTAGTAAAACTACATTGACTCGTCTTCGTCGTTTTTTCTTGATAGCAGCAGATAGTTTGGTCAGCTGGGTTGAATATTTGTCAGCGTTTATAGTTTCAATAGTTCATAAAACAGCATGCCTTGCGCGTCCCAGAAAGAGCAAAGCAGAACTTTTAAGCGGTTCTTTTAGCTCAGCTTCGGTTGAGTTGGTGGCGTTTTTTTCCGGAGGCAGGCAAAAAGCACGACGTGTATCGTTCTCGTAATGAATCCATGATCCATCTCCAGTAACCAGATCAGACAAAAATTCTTTACGTCGGGGTCGCCGCAAAAGTGATTAACAGCTAGCGACACGGACTGCACGACTGGTATCTGTAAGGATGTGCGGTACCCACCGAGCCAAAACTTTTCGATACCCTAGCTCGTGCAGATGGTTTTCCACGGTGTGGTGACTGCAGCTAAGTGCTTCCACTAATTCACGAGTGGTAGCATACGGATTCGACTGAAGTTCGCGGTGTAAATCGTCATAATTCACTGCGGGTGGTCGTCCAGAGCGTGGCTGACTTTCCTGTCTCCTGATTAAAAACGGTCATACTATCGGGACAGCGTCGCATGGATTGTACTTCCAGCGCCCAATGCAGAACGTAAGTATAATACGTCTTACTTCTTACGTGCGACATCTTAAGGACACAGATTTTGTCATTCATATGGATGACCTCATTATGTCGAAACACTTCAATTTCATAAACACCTGTTCTGTAAACGCGACCCTTTGTCTATTTAAATTGTTATCGAGCACGTAATCACTTATATGAGTATCTCTATTGACATTATTAATTCTTTCAATGAATTGATCTGTGTTCTTGGTAACTATTTATTAGGGTTGCGGCTATCTTAAAATCCGTGATATTTGATAAAGCCCGATTTAACACTGTGTCTAAAGATATTAAAATCACGCTTAAATCGGCCCTTTATCGTCTCCACGACCCACCTGCATAGTTGCAAGAGTCGTGATTTATTTGCTTACGTCGTTGCTACATAGCCATACGTCTTTAAGAGAGGAATACTATCCCGAAACCCCCTATCCAAAATAAAAATATCACCTTCATGTAAAACAATTAATATGGGCCTCTTCCATAGGACCGTCGTGGTTTTACAAGATCTGCTGCATTATTGACGCATTAGAGGTCGTTACATCATAAGGTCCAGTTAAGTTCAAGGTGTATCCGTCCCCAAAAACCACAATAAATGGCTTTATCAAGTTTTGATATTTATGCAAGCTGTAATTTTTCCTCTGAAACAGGAAATTCGAGCTTACAGAACAGTAATACCCTTAGCCGTTCGAGCTCTTCTGTATACAAATATATGTACCATCACATATTAAAATACCTTTAGGTGGTTGACTACTTCCAAAAATATAGTTCGGTAGCACTCTATTTTTTATATGGTTTCATTACGTGTAGTGTGATCTAATCCCAAATGAAGAGGAAGGAACACAATCATCGAATCAAACATCTTCTTGTAATATAAGGTTGGGGAAAAAGTCTTTTCGCGTTATACTCGTAGTATGTATGAACTTGTAATAAATTCTCTTTGGCTATACTATTTGTATCTGGCTGGTTTTGGTATCATTGAAAGTTTAAATTTTAAAGAACATAATTCCAAATTCAAATTAGGAAAATGTTTGATTTTCATTTGTTTTTCGTACCGTCAAGATGAGTGAATGTAATGAAGAAATTCGATACATTTTAAAATTTTACTACAAAAAAGGTAAAAATGCAACGCAAGCCGCGAAAAAAAATTTGCGATGTTTATGGACCTAGTGTAGTGTCTGTGAGAGTAGCACAAATTTGGTTTAAGCGTTTTCAATCCGGAAATTTCGATGTCAAAGATGCACGTCGCTCTGGTCGCCCTATTACGGTTAAAATGGATGCCATTTTTGAAAAATTGGAGCAAGATATCAGTAGTTACGACGTAGCTGAAGAACTGGAAATTGACCACAAAACAGTTTTGGCGCATTTGAAAAAAACTGGGTACACAAAAAAGCTTGACATTTGGGTACCTCACGAGCTCACTGAAAGAAACCTAATGCACCGTGCACTCATTTGTGATTCTTTATTACGACGTAATGAAACCGAACCATTTTTGAAGAAGCTGATAACTGGTGATGAAAAGTGGATCACGTATGACAAGAACGCGCGAAAAAGGTCGTGGTCAAAGGCCGCCGGTCAGGCTTCACAGACTGTGGCGAAACCCGGGTTAACTCGCAACAAGGTGATGCTGTGTGTGTGGTGGGATTGGAAGGGCATTATTCATTATGAGCTGTTACCACCAGGCAGGACCATCGATTCTGAACTCTACTGCGAACAACTGATGAGATTAAAGCAAGAAGTTGAGAGAAAGCGGCCGGAATTAATCAACAGAAGGGGTGTGGTTTTTCATCATGATAACGCTAGACCTCACACATCTTTAGCCACTCAGCAAAAATTAAGAGAGTTTGGCTGGGAGGTGTTAATGCATCCTCCGTATAGTCCTGACCTTGCACCTTCAGATTTCCACCTGTTTCGGTCTCTTCAGAATTCTTTAGGCAGTGTCAGGTTAACATCACGAGAAGACTGCCAAAACCACTTGTCGCGGTATTTTGACCAGAAGTCCCAAAATTTCTATAGCAATGGGATCATGTCCCTACCTACAAGATGGCAAAAAGTTATCGAACAAAATGGTACCTACATACTTTAGTTAAATGTAAATAAACTATATTAAAAAATGTTTTGAATTTTCTTAAAAAATGCGAAGAAACTTTCTCCCCAACCTATTATTAATTTTTCTGTCAATAGTTCCGTCTTACTATGTTAAAAACTGTTTTTAATTGTATGTATGCTCGGTTCTTCAGTCCTTATTTTACTGAGATAAATACCGAAGTCGAAATTCACTACTTCATCATAGCAAGCTTCCGTACATCGCGAATATGAACATTCTCAATTAAATAATTCATCATAGCGTACTTTCTAAGTCACGTAAATCGTACTTTTAAACTTTACTATACAATACAGTACATCGATATTTTATAGGCCTTCTACACGATCGCAACCAACCACCAACAGAGGTCACCTTGGTTGAGTTGATGTTAAAATTTTATTTTAAATTAAGATGTCATTAAGTTGAGTAACGACAGTCTGGACGTCTGTTTGCCCGTTCGTCTGCGCCATTTGCTGAACGTCGACCGCCATGCAGCCTTTTTTTTTGTGGATGGGAAATCATCAAATAACTTCTCCCGCTCTGGGTGGAGCGGAAGGGCGTGTCAGACTTCTACTGACTAAAACCCACCCGTGTTCCTTCAGTTGCCTGTGCCAGGACCACGGTAACTCTTTGGAACAACCCGCAACCCTGGCGGGCATCGGCCCTAGCGGACCCCTTCAGCTAGTGCTGACATCTCTTTGAGGCGCGCGTGGAACACAACGCGCCGTCGACCTGGGCGTGGTCCTTACCGGACGGCGAGCTACCCATTGCTCGCCATCCGCAAGCCTGCGCCTACGGTGGCCGGGAATCGGCTATCGATTCCCGACGCCCAGGACGCCCAGGACGTGGGTTGTGAATCACAACACAAGGCTCTTATTTTTAAAATGTATAAGTGACTCAATGCTTTTCTCTCCTTTAGCCACTGTTTCATCCATATTCGTTTTTTCTTTCTTTTTCTTCCTCACATAAACTTAAACTGTTAACACTAGGTATGCCATTTTTTTGATGTTTTGAAAGATTAGGTTCCATGTTTCGAAACGTAGCGTATGTTATAACTTCACGTATACACTGATAAGTTGATCCAACCACACTACCAGACTGAATTGCAATTTGGTTGATGCATCCAAGGTGATCTCTGTTGGTAGTTGGTTCCGATCGTGTAGAAGGCCTTTTAAACTTCGAAGTTCAGTATGACAGTCGTCTTCAAAGCCGCCTTAGTGAACGATCACAAGTATTTATTTTCACCATTAACCAATCGATAAGCCGTAAATAATAGAATCGGTTAACTAAATAGTAGGATCGCACACGGCATAGATTACAATCAATGCTTACGGGACAGGGACCACAGTGGGACGTGGTCAGTTGAGGCGGAAAGGAGAGGTGGTCATCGGTGAACTTTGTGCGCTGTTATGAAATTGAGCGACTTGCCTATAACGTGGTCTGACAATGTGTGAATGAGACAGAAAGCAACACTCTGGCGCAAAGCCGATATGATAATATCATGAAACATTACGACGCGAGTCACAACACAAGTGCGGTTTCTCATCTCGCACACATCCCCAGGTGACGTTTTCATTTTGGACAAATAGTTTCTTGTAATTAAGTAATCTTGCAAAGGTAAAAGGTAAAATCTGAATAACTTATAAACCGATTTTGATGAAATGTAGCTGAGAATATACTTATTAAATGACACTAACAAAAAAAAAACACAGTTTCTTACAGAAAAAAACTAGATAACTCATAGTCATAAACCACTAAGCCGATTTTGATAAAACGTAGCAAAAAGTTGTCCTTAATCAGTGAGATCAGAGGTAGCCAGATCGTTTGTTAATAACTTCATTTTGCGCTATGACATACCCCAGGAGATTGCAACCGACAGAGGCTCAGAATTTATGTCTTCCACCATGAAAGAGGTATGTGCCCTTCTACACATAAATAAAATTAACTCGACAGACTATCACCACCAATCTGTAGGTGCCTTAGAAAACTCACACAAACATCTTGGTTCATTTCTTCGTATCCAATGTGACAATCACCCCAAAATGTAGAGTCAACGGCTCCGATTTTAGTGCTTTTCGTACAACACGTCGGTACATAGTGAGATCAAAACACCATATGAACTGATTTTTGGGAAAAAATGCTCACTTCCAAGTAACTTAAGTTCCAATTCCAATGTAGTAGAGCCATTATGTATCTACGACAGTTATCCGCTAGAGTTAAAAGTTTGCAGTTGTCACAAAAAGAGGCTAGAGACAATTTGCTTAAGACTAAAATACAAAGAAAACAAAAATATGACAAAAACAACAGACTAACATATAGACCTAACGAATTAATTTTAGTCAGAAATGAAGTAGGTGGAAAATTAGAAAGTGTATATTCAGGAACATATGTGGTTGTTAGAGATGTCACCGAATGTGGAAATTTAGAAAAATAATAAGCTTGATATAATACGTAAAAATTATACATTTTATGTAGTTGAATGAAAAAAAAATGTACCTACATTACTTAGTTAGCTTTTTCTTTTTCTTTTAAGGTGGAGATGTAAGGTCCCCTCTATATTATTATAATCGTTGTCATTATAGACACCTTATATACCATGTTATTACTTGTAATAAAGTCATTATATTCTCAGCAGTTATTGGTTTCATTTACTGTCTCTGCCTACCGTACAGCAGCACTTTTGTCCGTCTTCAAACCGCCATTGTTGTGTACCTACTTGTTCACTGTTGTGTCTAACACTAATTACCTAAACGAAAACTGGACAAAAATGTAGGTATCGTCGTTGCAACTTTAAGACCTCTTATGTGTAAAAATCAGTTTTGTAAGAAAATCGATAAAAACCGTCTATCAGTTTTAATTAGCAAGGACATTGGAGATCTTAAAGTTTGTAAGCAAATTACGATTGAAACGTCGTATACACATGAGAGTTTTTGCATTCGATAGAGCTTCAAAATGTAGAATCGGCTGGCGTAAAAAAGTGATTTTGCCAAAAGTGACACATAAGAGCTCTTAAAGTCGCAACGACGGTATGCAACTTGGAGTGTAGTACAACTAAAAAGGGAGTTAAGGAACAGGGAGGCATCTACCACTGGTAAAAAAGCAGCTTTATTAGAAAGGTAAATAAATTATGACCAAGTTGTAATTGATGGGTTGTTTTATTTGTTTTACATTAAAGGTTTTTTTTTGTTGAATACTGGGGTATACGACAGAAATGACTTGATCGGAGTTGAAGGCGAGCTTGAGGATGATCACCCCAACATTCCACGCCACGCCCTAGAAAAGTTCTGGGATGGCAATTCTAGCACTGATCTTCAGCGCTATCTAAAATCTGCATTCAAGAGTTTGCTGAAAGGTAAGTTTCATATAGTGATGATGAATTTATCTTCCTTTCCTGAGTAGATTCTAATATAAAACTTAATTTATTTACTTACATTATATTACTTACATTATAATTACAGGTTTCAAACACCCCCAAAGGGAAAATCCTAGAAAGTAGCAGCTTGGTAACGCTAAGAGTTGCCTATGATTCTAACCATGCATGTTTTCATGCACAGTGTCTGTAATGAAAACACACTCAGTTCTCTGTTATAGGAAAAAAAACATCACCATACGAATTTATCTGATAAGTCTTCAGGTTTAAAATATAGTCTCGACGTTGGGTTTCCAATTTTTTTTTCGGAGAGCTCGCTCCCACAGTTTTCTTCTTTTAACATCTTTTAGTAATACATGGGTTCCCGCATTTTTGCAGTCAACAGCTGCGCAACGGGGCATATTAAATAATTATGAGTAACAGAAGTTGATTGTTTCAGTCTTACCAAGGGGTATCGTATTACCCAGTAACTGGGTTGTGGAGGTCAGATAGGCAGTCGCTCCATGTGAAATACTGGTATTCAGCTGCATCTGGTTAGACTGGAAGCCGACCCCAACATAGTTGGGAAAAGGCTAGGCAGGCAGATTGAACAGATTGAAGTTGATTGTTTACCAAAAATGTATGGATATTGACAGCTAGCTGTCAAATTTTAAGACGGACAATGGTAGCGAAATCTGAAGTGAGCAAGTGGCAGTTTTTATCCTCATTATTATAATATGACATGAAACTTAATAGTACTGTATCAAATCCTGCATGGGTTCGTGCCTTCGTGGTGATATTTTAAAGATGATTTTTTTTTACTAAATGTATGGTCACCTTACTAGAAACCATCAATCACACTACAGTTAACTTTTCTTTTTCAAGACCGACTTTTAGGTGCTTCGAAAACATTGCGCCTGTAATCCCCGAAGAGTTAGGCAGAGGTGTACTTACCTGTAGTTTCTACATTTCGCCAGTTATGTTTAAGTCCCATGTAATACGGCGAGCCTATTGCCATCAATCGGGCACAAATCCAGACTCCAGGTTACTACTGAGAAATTCCTGATGGAAAAACCTAATAACACTCTGCACGATCTGGGACTTCAACCCAGGCTGTCATGCTCAGTAGTAGCACTTGCGACCACTAGACCAACGAGTCTTGTAACTACTAAGTACTACTAGTACTTGCTAATTCCATGCTAACACGCAATGTCTGATCCATATAGGCATAGACAAGTCATACGTTAACATAGACATTACGCTAATGACATCGACATGTTTCATGACATAACATCTGTCTAATTGTTGTACCTACAAGTTTTTCGATTCCATTAGTTTCCATTCCAGTTTCATTCCAAAAATCCAAATCACACCAACCAAATCCAATAAGTAAAATTCCACCCTTATTATAAAGACACGGCAATTAGGGTTATTTACTAATAGGCTGATTATAAATTGGATAAACTACCGCCCTACGCAAATATAGTCAAACGAAATAAATAAATAAAACATGAGTAATGCAGAAATTAAAAGTGATTTATCTGAAATTAACGAATTAAATGGAAACTTAAATCAAGATAAAGTGCGCAAAGGATGGGTGAAATTCGACGACGAATCTCCAAAAACCACAGAAAATGAAATACTACCAAGTGTTTTACCCCCAGAGGGAGCGAGTACATCTGCACCAACTGAATCTGCCGCTGTTCTAAAAACAGAAACAGTCCATATTAATTTGGAAAGAGGTGACAAAAATGTTGAACCCATAACATTAGGGACATTATCTAAAAATGTTGAGTTTGTCAATGTTCGTTCAGGTTTCTGTAAGTATTTTTACTGTTCTAGACCACAATATAATCACAACATTAAGATTTTGATGCTAAACTTATAAATTATAATCCTTATAGCTAATGGTGACATTATTGTCACTCTACTGCCTGTAAATACAAAATGGCCTTGGGTGACAGCAGCACACTTTCGACCAGAACTTGTACCTGAGGAGTTAATGGCGCAAGGTTTAACTGTAAGTATCATGTGATTTGTAAAGCTAATAACAGTTTGTGTTTTTGCATGATTAAAAATTGTTTGTTTAATTTCAGCTCACAGTTGAGGAGTATGTTCATGCAATGGAACTGCTTATTAATGATGCTCGTTTTACATTGTACAACATATGCTACAAGCGTGTGCTTGTTTGTTGGATAACACTTGCATTCCTTGTGCTGTTAGCACTTTTGTTTTCAGGCCTGACTGGCCTTATGTTATTTTCACTGGGTGTATTGTGGCTGATTCTTAATGCAGCTGCAATATTTTTATGCATGTGGATAAAGTTGAGATTATCAAAAGGTTTAGAACAATGTCTGGCCAGAGTTAACAAACTGCTCAGTAAACATAAATTGATTCTAGCACTTGATGATAGAGGAAAAATTTCATGTCATAAAGTGAATCTCTGCTTTATATACTTTGATGCTGGACCTTGTATTGCACACATACAACAGTTCATTGAAAGTGAAGAAGGTAAAACAATAATGCAGGGCTGGGAACTGAGGCTCGATGTACCTACAAATGATATTGTGATTCAAGGAAGTCAGTCAACCAGACTGTCCAGAAAACAGGTATGTATGTGTTGTTGGTTCACTTGTCATACATATCCTTTTGAACACTACAGTTCACACTGAACTGTAGTGTTCAGCTGAAATGAATTATTTAAAATATTGGTGGTACACAGAATACTTATTAGAACTTGTTATTGTAAATTGGGTACTTAAATGTGTTTAGATTGAAGTTAATTTTGCCATACCTAAGCATTCTAATGCTATAAATTTAAATAATTACACTCAATATCCAACACAATTTTATGTAACAGCACTTATTAAAGTTTGAGTTGACCAAGTCACAAACAATATAACATATTTTTTGGG
The DNA here is from genome assembly GCA_948252095.1 of Dicycla oo. NCBI lineage: Eukaryota > Metazoa > Arthropoda > Insecta > Lepidoptera > Noctuidae > Dicycla > Dicycla oo. The sequence continues at coordinate 14,706,035 of OX411712.1, forward strand.
AACTGTTAAGCATGTTGTCTTATTGCTTATTAATATGTTGTACATGGTTTTAGATATTTCTTTAGGTATACTTATTAACACGTTCTGTGCGGCCGACACGTATGTGCGATTTTCGAACGTTCACCAAGTGCTACCGTCGCATATGCGTGTCCATACAATTTATGTACTTCCTTCGAATGCGGCGCGCCGCACCTGTGGGTTTTTTGTGGGTTTTTTGTAGCAGTGAATGTGTTAATTTTTTTTTCTTTATTTAACACTGGTTAGTGTGAAGAAAAAAAAACCATGGTTGTAGTTATAGCTGGATAAGGAAATTTCTTTAAAACTGTATCAAAATAAGAATGAATAGGACTGACTTAGGTATATAATTATGTCGTAGGATGACTGGATAATTCCAATTTTCGTGAAAACTCTAGGGATATTGCGAGACACGGATAATTAGACAATGGTGGCTTCTTCCAGTAAGATTTCTCAATCTTCTGGAAAAAGATAGGGTTTTTGCAAAAACACGAGTCGCTCTACTAACATTGAATTTCCTTAACTCTGATTGGCTAGATTTTTGCTTACTGACCAAATCTTATTCTGATTGGTTCCTAGTTTTACCCTATGAGTTTTGAAGTGTTATGAACATTTTAGTTACCTAATCTACAAACATAGAAACTCTGTAGAACTATTACCACTATTTTTCAAATCCAACCACTCTTTTAACCACATTTAAAACGAAAGACTGCCGAGTCGGTCTCAAAAACACAAACGTGCGTGAATTATTGACGTCAACCAATCAGAGGATGTCTCGTTTTGAGTGCTCTGACCGGCCAATCAGCGTTCTTATTTCATAATAGTTAACGTTTTGTTTTGCAATAGGTATTACTAGAGCGACTCGTGTATTTGCAAAAACCCTATCTTTTTCCAGTAAGATTGTGAAATGTATTCACCATTGTCTAATTATCTGTGTTTTCGCAATATCCCTAGCGTTTTCGCGAAAATTTGAATTATTAAATCAGTCTACGACATATACAATAATTATATTGGTGTTTTAGCTATGAAATTAACTTTAATTACCTACTTACATCAAATGAAAGTTAGATGTGAATGTCAAGACATCATATAATGAAGTTTGTATGTATTACCCAATTCTATTCTTATTTTATTCTCATAGTATGGTCAGAAACATGTCGAAAATTACTGTTTACTATTACCTACATCAGTATTGTTACATAAATTTTTGTGTAAGTAAAAGATAGAGCGCCGATTCCTTCGTTCACCAACTAAACTTAAGTTCAGTGCAACTTTTTCTTTCTATTTCAAAAGGACAGATGATAAATATTAGTTTGGTCCTGTCAAATTAAGATACTCCATAGACAAGTTTAGACGCGATTAAAAAATTGTCTACTAAAACTACGTCAATTTACGTCTCCCTAACTAATTTGACGGGACTAAACTAATATTTATCGTCGGTCCTTTTCTTAATGAAAAAGAAAGAAAAAGATGCACTGAACTTAAATTTAGTTTAGTTTGTGAACAAGGGAATATTTTCACATCTATAAAATGTGAAATTCGACTTTTGTGGCTGACTGTACTTACTAAGGGCATAAGGTTGTTATCTGATTAAAATGTTGTATTTTGCATGTATGTGAATTATTGATTGGGGGCGGGTCTTATGTTTGCTTTGCTTTGCTCTGCTCTGCTAGATTAAAATTTATGTAGTTTAAGTATTCCCCATTAATTTATTAATGTTTTATTGCCCACAAAAGTGAAGGATCTAAATAGGTAACAATTTGTTTTATTTAATTAAATATGTAACTGTTCTGTGCAATTTACGAAACATAAAAAAGCAGTTGAAGCTTGTATAACCATGTTGTAGAGCACTACTAGTACTACATGTTGACGTCACAGCGCAAACACAACCATCAAACAAGCCGTAAAAAAACTTCACACTTCCTAATATAACATTTGTTTTTAATGTCAATGACAATAATTTTACCCTCCAAAAAGTAAAAAAATATTCTTCTTTTAAATGGTAAAATTCTGAGTCGAGACATACCTACTTACGTATGGTTTAACTGTATAAGCTGATAACTGAAAAGAAGTTGTTATCAATAAACTCACAAAGTAATTTACTCAGAGACCAAGTCATGTCAACAGGAATACAGGATCCACAATAACAGTTTTTCTTAATTTAGTCTGTCACTAGTAGTGTGAAAACCTCTTACTATTCTATGTTTTAATCTAGTTCTATGAAATAACTAGACGATAAAGGGAGGGCAGAGGATTTACACATACATATTTAAATAAAAGAAATTGAACTTGTTTTGAACTTTTTAGTTGCAGGGTTTTTTATTTTTTAAATTTTATTTTCAACATTTTAGTGCATTATATTTTTTAAGGGAAAGCCACCAAACAACTGAAATTTTATTAATGAAGAAAACAGATGCAATTTGTGAAACCAACCATTGGACCAACAAATTGACCATTAATGTAGATTGTGTTAGAAAATCTAAATGAAACCAATCATATTAATAATAATTTAATAGTTGTTGGGTGCTAAGTGAATTTTGTTTGTCTAGTTAATTACGTCCAGTTCTCCACTGGTATTCTACAATCTGTATACCTACATAATTAACAGAATTGACAAGCCAGATGGCGTGGTTGGTTAAGATACCACCTATCATGCAGCTGGTCGTGGGTTCGATTCCCATCCAGGACAAACATTTGTGTGCATGAACATGTCTGTTTGTCCTGAGTCTGAGTGTAATTATCTATATAAGTATGTATTTACAAAAAAAAAAGTAGTGTATGTAGTATATCAGTTATCTGGTTTCCATAGTACAAGCTCTGCTTAGTTTGGGATCATATGAGCGTGTGTGAATATTGTCCCAGGATATATCATTATAATTGATTGCATTGTGAAAGTTGCTATTCATGCAACACTCCAGATTTAAATAACGATCCAGATTATTGCGAATCTGCTTTAAAGATGCATGTTGTCTCTTTATTACTTTACTTCCAGAAAATATTTAACTTTGGTTCCTTCTCTTTTTAATGGCTTCGTTTATTACTATGTAGAATGTACATTCAACCGCACGTTGGTGGTAACACTTTGACATTGAGCTGGCCTAGAGTACCAGGGAGTTTTAATGGAATAAGAGGCCAGCCCATCTTGGTTTTGTTACCACTGACGTGCGGCCCACAGTACCTTAACGAACTTAGCTTTAACACATAACTAGGTTGGTAGGCACTTATGTAGTTTTTGGTGGGTAAGCAAGGCATACGAATGTGCAGGGTATGGCAGAGCAAGTGTACCTCCGGTACCTGCAGCGGTGGGGGAAAGACTTCCTGCGCCGCCGGCTCGACTGGACTCTTGACGAGGAAGGCGGCAACCCCGCTGCCCCGCGACATTTAACACAGGCGCTCTGCCCTTGTCAATATGTTGAGGAAGTCTTGCGGAACAAAGAGCCCAGAGACACACGCGCTTGTTGTCCGCTCTGCAACGATTGGCTCAGGCGTCGCGGTCTTGATTGACCAAATGTCTTCACTTTTGGCAAGTCTTCAGATTTGTAATTGTATACGAAACCATTAATTAATTTTATTAACTTTTAATAACGTTATATTTGATTCTCATCTTTCGCAGGAAAGAGGGGCTCTTCTATATTTACGGTATGCAGGTCGCTGGGGATCGCAGGCTGTTAAAAACAGACTTAACTTGAGCAGCCTCGTGCCAGGACGCCATGGTGAGAAATATGTTTGTCCTTGTCAGTTCATAGAAGAGCATCTAAAGGTAAAACCTCCCGCGGGCATTGCAAAATATTTTACACTTCCTAACCAGAATGTTCAAGTTTATTAATCAATTTTAACGGTAGGGTCATTCTAAGTTACGAGTAAGAAGTACTAAGTTGTTAGGAAAGGCGGCACGACAAAAATTATAGATTTTTTATGTGATTGCAGTATGTATTTATCGAATTAGTTAATATCTTCATACCCGAAAAGCAGCCAGTCAAATTATTTTTATTATTTTATAACTTTCCAGGAGAGATACTAAACACAGGAAAGAGACAGGACGTTCTGAGTAGGATACTTTATGAACAGGGAAGTGACATTGATGTTGTTTTAATAGCGTTGAAAATGCCAAAAAAATGTGGGTTTTTCGTTTTTGTCGCATGTTGCATAGAAAAATTAACAGAAAGAATTATTTGGAAAGAAACAGGAATTTTTCTAATTTTTCGCTCGATGTTTTGAAAAGTTGAAAAAAACGTTTTATTGAAATATTTTTAATAGGTGAAATATGGAACAAAAATACGTAAAAAATAATAGATCTAAGGACAATAGAAAGAAACTTTCTACTCTTAGGCCGCGAAGTGAAGAAAAAAAAAATGATGTTGTAGATAGCCGTATAGCTATCTACAAAATCATTCTTTTTCTCTTCTTTTGCTTTAATCTCAAAAACGGTGTGTCCTATCGCAAAAATATTGAAAATTTTGCCCCATAAGGCCCCTAACCCCCTGAAACTACATGTAAGTATTAATTTTTCATATTTTTCACTCAAAAATTTAAAATTCCATACAAAACACGTTGAGTACACGTATCGGTTATAAAAAGACTCTAATACAATATATATATATCTGCTCTGAACAGTAGGTATCTACCATGGCACCCTATGAGACAGTCTCCTGTCTCATAGGGTGACTTTTATAACAAAAATTTATCTCTCGATAAATTTTTGTTATAAAAGTCAAAGTGTTTGTAATACGTGTTTAACAAAGAAGAATGCGATTCTATACATAAATTATTATGTAACGAAAATAAAGTATTTAGGCTAATAATTGCGAAAAAGACTTACCAGTAGAGAGAACACATTCACTAATACATAACTACTCCCAGTAAGTGACTTCACTGAAATGGCGGGCAAAATGGCCGCCCGCTTGCGCCGTGCAGGACTGCTGCTAACTTCACGTTGAATACTTTTTTTATGGTCGCAATTTACGCGGTAAACAGTCGTGATTTTTAAACGAATACAAAACGCCAGGAAATGAGACGCTAAATATGAGGGACAAATTTAAACATTATAGTTTTTATGAAAAAGAAAATGTTAGTAATTGCTTTTTCTTAGATTGATTCATTAATTTAATTAGCCTAGTTTCTAAATTATATGAAATATAATTGATTATATAATTTGAAGTTAGTTAAAACTACTGACTGACTAACATAATCTGTTTGGGGACAGAGCAGGGTAGATACATTTTTCATGTTTTGTGACTAAATTAAATACATTTAAGTGGTGAATTTAAGTGACCACATAGAAGACAGTAACTTTTAAGATATAACATACTTATTTCATACAAATGAAATATGTATATATGTTACTGTAAAAGCCCGTATACAGGTAAATCTTGGTTTTTTCAGAAAATCTTAGGATTTACCGGCATGGGTTGGTAAATGTAAGGATTTATAAATAATTGACGATTTTTTCGGGCTTTTGCCATTAGAATTTAGTACAAGCTAGGTTTTGCCACTGACGGCTGGTAAATGTTGGTTTTGGGAATAAAACAATGAGTAATTCTTATTAATCATATATTTTTCAGTCAAAACCTTACATATTTTTATATAGGTATCATAATTATGAGAGTAATTAATTAACTAAGTAATAAGTCAAATCCTTACCTATTTTAAATTATTTTCATTTGGTAAGTATTTTTATTTATAAATGTTTTTAACTTTTATTTTAAATAGTAAAAAAAACAACAAAAGTAAAATTATTTTCTCACAAACATAACGCTTACGCTTACTTAATCTAACTGAATCAGTATTTTTCTTATTATTTGGTACTGGTATTTAACAAACAAACAAAACTAAAGCTTACATTGGACAATCTAACTGAATCAGTATTTTTCTTATTATTTGAAACAAATTGAAAAAAGAAAATGAATAAATTGGTACTAATTAATAGGTACGGTAAAAAAAAACCATGTTAGTTGTTACAACACGGAGTGCTATTGTGGCATTTAGAATTACAAAGTAATCCTGATGACGTGCAAGCGCATATCTTTACAGTGACAGTTACATTTTTTGAATCCTTGTCCTCCAGTCAACGACAATTTTCCGACAACTTCTCGAAGACTCACTTCTTTTTCCTTAACAACTTCTTCTATCTTTATAAAATCTTCAGAGCATGAGGTAAACTGATTCTGTGTGTAAAGCTGCTTTAGCACTCCAATTTTGGTACCCAGTTGGTAAAACTCATTGTCCTTTACATCTATCACAAATGCTTTTTGGGTCAGTTTTAGCTCTGTCAATGTCAGGTACTTTCAGTCTTACATTTTGGCCAACTTTCACATTTGGATATTTATCAGCAGACATGGCTTTCATTTTTTCAGCTTGGTTTTCCAAATTCAATTTTGCTTTTGTTCTAATTGTCTGGACTGATCTTCTTCGGTATTGGATCTGCGTCAGCTTGAGTTGTGTTTCCTGTCTCTGAATCGGTATGTCTCTGAATCGCTATATCAGTGTCATTGGTTATTTGCTTCTACTTCATGTTTTCGGTAACAATAATTTCGTTTTCTTGTGTTTTGTTCCTCACATTGTCACTGTTTATGTCCTCTACTGACTCATTATCAACAAATTTGTCTTCCTTGTCCTGTTCAATTATATTTTCGACGTTAATATTTTGTTCCGTGTTTTTTTGCGAATGCAACAAATTCTCTAAGTCTTCTTCAGATCTTAATAGTCCAATCATATCTTTCGGAATTGCTGACGTCGCAATGCCCATTTTCATTGGACTCCCAAACATTGCTTCGTAAGGGGAGCATTTAATTCCCTCGTGATATGCTCTATTTTTCATGGCCTGGATGAATTTCAAGCCCTCTGACCACTTTGACAACTGATTGGTTTCCATCCACGTACTAAGCATAGTTTCGATGTCTTGATTGGCACGTTCCACTGATCCTTGACTTTGACTATGTCTTGGCTTTCCATGTACGATTTTAACATCTGGCCACATAGAGCATAAATTTTCAATTACTTGGTTAGAAAATTCCCGACCATTATCAGAATGAAGGATGTTCAGCGCTCCAAAAGTGCTGAAAATATCCAATAGATGATATGCAACTTCTGTTGCGCGTTTAGTTTGAAGTGCACGAAGGATCACAAATTTAGTAAATTGGTCTTGATAAACTAATATGAATTTATAATTTCCGTCAGGGTTGGTTTGTAGGTCTATGAGATCTACTTGACAACGTGAGTTCATTTCACTATGAAGTATAGGCTTGATGACAATGCCCTTTTTCAAAGTCTTCTGTTTCTTTTGACAAGGTTGGCATAGCTTCAAATATGTCATGATAGCCTCAACTGTTATATTTTTATACTTGCGGTTACATTCCTTAAGCATCCTTGTCCTTCCCCCGTGTCCAACAGCAACATGCGTTTCTTCGAGAATGTTGAATAAATCGTCGTAACAAACGTAATATGTACTTGATTTCTCCATTCTCTTCCTTCATCGGCGCAATAAGCTTTTCCTCGCCGCCTATAGTCAAAATATCATAGCGCTTTATACGCCTGTAATGAACAGCTTCCTTCTTTTTCACGTTCTTTGCAGTTTTTACTTCCTCTAAACACTTTGCGTATTTGGCCTTATTGAGATAAAAGTTATGTCTTTCTTGTTTGCAACAAGGCCGTCCATTATTTCATAAAATCTATGTTTTACACTCATTTTGATTCACAATTTACTTTTAGACATCAAAAACATATACAGAAATAAAATTAACGAGCGTGTGCAAACGTGTCAAACGATCGACTGAGGTGCGCGGAGACGGTGCGGGTAGCGGGGGTTGCAAGCCGCCCACGAGTACGAGACAATGCGCCGAACACGATATGACATGTTTTTTTTAACATTTACCGTGCCTTTGATGTAAATCCTAAGATTTACCAAGTGAATGGTGGTAAAAGTTCGATTCGCAAAATTGTTCGGACTTTTACCATTAAGAGTTGGTAAATCTTAGGTTTTACTGGAATATCTTAGGATTTACCGTAGTTCGTGCTTTTACAGTAACATATATAAATTTTTATCATTGCCGTTGAAAATACCTCATAACTTAGAATGACCCGAATGAAAATAAACAAATTCGTATTATTGAAATGTATTCGTCCATATTACACTTATGTAACCTTTCCGTCCTTATAGTGTAAATAACATATCATTATAATTATTAGCAATAACTAAAAACGTACTTAAAACCATATTTGTTGTTTTAGTTGATAAGGTTAACGTGTAAGTTTGTGCATGATGCAGCTTAAAAAAGAGGATTACCATTAGCTCTCGTCGCTTAGTTACTAATAAAACATAATTAAATTTTATTAACTGGGCAGATACCTATTTACTTATGAGAAGTGGCTATGTTGACCATACGGGTATGTTGTTTTGGTACAAAATTTTATACAGGCTGAAAACATGTTTTAAAACATGCGACAAAATTTAAGGGGGTGTTCTACCCATCAATATGAATAACTTTTGCTATGGGATCAACATCTAATTCGCAAAAAAAATTCGACCTTATACAAAATGGTCCAATCGGATAGGTATGTAGTACTTTTACATGGGAAGGTCGATTTTTTGTTTTGCGAATTCTTAGTTGGTTCTATAGTAAAAGTTGTTCATATTGATGGACAGAACACCCCCTTAAATGTTGTCGCATATTTTCAAAGTCATCCTGTAGATATACCAAATTGCACGCTGCGCTGGAACGCCATACAGTAATTACACCAACGGATCAAACAATTTCTTAATCTGCTTTTTCCATCCATACAGTGCGCGATGGACATAACGACTTAATTTATCTAAGTATAGCTATGTACGATTACTTGTTTTTTTTTTCTTAACCTCAACGCTGATGTAATTTGAATAAAATAGTTTAGAATTGGATAGGTAGCTGCCGCAGCAAAAAGAGCGGCGAGAGCTTGTTAACTCGAACTTTCTTAACGCTCTGCATACTTCCACTTGGCTGAAGGTTCAGTGGGAAACTACGATTTTAACACTATTTAAGAATATTGTATCATCATCATCTCTCATTATTTCTGTCCACACAGCTGCTTAAAATTACAAGTAGAGAAATCCTAGGCTATGGGCTAAGTACATTTATCAAAAATTAAAAAAATCTCAAATTAAGAAAGCCTTAAGGAATATAATTTGATTTATGTATGATATTATGTAGTTATAATGTTTTTAACGAGTATTCATGTCGAGTGGCCATACATTTAAGCTTTTACTGTTGTACAGATGTAAGTTGTTTTATTGGAGTATATTGTAGTTTCGTAAAAAAGTAGTTCGTAGTTCTTTCATGTTATTAGTAATTATGGATATTTATTATAGTACTCCACTATTATATTACTTCTTTTTTTTTTAACAGATTTTGTATTTTAAGCAGCAGCAGCAGCAGTATAAAATATTGTTCCTTATTGTTAATTTAAACCCTATTGCTTAATAATCACTCTTGTTCAGCTTATTGTAAATGTAATCTGTATTGTGATCAGTCTAAAATTTACAAATAATCGCTATTTTAAGAATACAAGATCTGGAAACAATGGAATCACAATCGCACAGACTAGTCATCTACCGTAGCTAAACTGCACACGTAATATCGGTGTGCTGTAATGATTCTTAGTAAAACCAAAGCTTAAAGTGTGAAATTGTTTCAGAACTATTTATTTTCAAATGATTATTTTTTATTTTATCCAACCATTAATCATTTAAAAATAATATAACCTTAAATTAAGAATAAAGAGTTTCATATAAATATAATTAGGGATAATGTTACCTAATTCATTATACTTACTATACTGGGTGGCAGGGACATCGACGTGCTAACCATGAAGTAAGCTCATGATGAGATTTTTTTTTTATGACAACGGACGAGAGAAAAAAATCTATATGTTTGGAACAGCAAATCTTTAAGGTATTCCGTAGGTACCTCAAAAGCAAAAAACGGAACCCTTACAGGATCACTCGTGTGTCTGTCTGTCACATCCAATTTGCTCCGAATCTAATGGACTGATTAAGTTGAAAGGGATTTGAACCTTTTGGGTCTCGTCCCGGTTCGCCATCTTGATTATTTTTCAGAATGGCGTCGCACGATAATACCTATATAAGGTCTATCTATTCATACACAAAATTCTTAAGGGGTCATTGTACTCATCCTTACGAACAACTTTTAACAAGGGACAAAACCTGAAATCGCGAAAAAAAATCAGCTAATCCCTACATTTATGTTCGCATAACTCGTCAAAATGTAGGGAACATCTGATTTTTTTTCGTGATTTCAGGTTTGGTCCCACAGTAAAAGGTGGTCATAATGATGAGTATAATGACCCCTTAAGAGATTTCGTGTATGAATGAATAGATATACCTTATATATATATGGATAGGGGCATATAGACAAACAAAAAATTAGTGATGTAATGTCCTAAACTGTCACATTACCTAGGTAATTAAAGTTAAAAATGGCCATGATGAGTGCAATCATTTTCGTTTCATTCTTATCAGAAGCGGGCAATTTAAGCTACAAACCGCTTTTTCTGTTGAAAATCAAAATCATTTTAGCACTCATCATGGCCATTTTTAACTTCAATTATCTAGGTAATGTGACAGTTTAGGACATTATATCACTAACATTTTTTGTTTGTCTATATGCCTCCTATCCATATAGGTATGTAGGTATTATAATGCAACGCCATTTTGATATATAATCAAGATGGCGAACCGGGACGAGACCCAAAAGGTTCAAACCCCACCTCCAAACGTCAGTGTTTGGGTCACAGAAATTCATATGTGTACCAAACATATGAATTTCTGTGACCCAAACACTGAAGTGTAACATAAATAAATGGATTTTGTACATGGGGCACTAAACCCCACCAACGCTGGGGCGCTTGGATAACTATGGGGGAAATATGGGTTTGTATGGCGAAAATAAGAAAATTTCGTTTTAAAGTTATTTAAGAAAATAACGAAAATTGACCATTTTAATCTGAGTAGTTACGGATAAATTTTGGAAAAAAAATTCAGAAAATAGTTCTATACTTACAGGAAAATTTAAAAGAAGTCTATGGTCTTAAAAAAAACATGGTAAATCCCTCAATATTGTGCGTATAAACTTACATAATAAGCAGTTGGAATGTATGGGGGAACATGTTTTCCAAATAATAATAATATCCTAGGACATTTCACACATGGTCATCTGATTACAAACTAAGTAGAGCTTGCACTATGGTAACCAGATTACTGATATACTACATACACTACTTTTTTTTGTAAATACATAGATCACAAACTAAGTAGAGCTTGCACTATGGTAACCAGATAACTGATATACTACATACACTAATTACACTACTTTTTTTTTGTAAATACATAAGACTCAGAACAAACAGACATGTTCATGCAAACAAATGTTTGTCCTGGATGGGAATCGAACCCACGACCTGCGGCATGATAGGTGGTATCTTAACCAACCACGCCAACTGGCCTGTCAATACAATGTTAAGTTTGTTCTTGGGATAAATTCATCCCAACTACGGAACCTGTGCGTGGTCCGACACGCACTTGACCGGTTTTGTTTTAATAATCGAAAAAATTCAACATCAGAATCATATGCCGATGTTCCTGCCACCCTGTATTAAAAACAATACGCGTAATGTAGGTACTATACATTCCGTTTTAATATTGTGTCTAAAAATAAGTACATACCTAAGTATTATAAAAATGTTAAGTTCCACCTACCTATTCTGTACGGGTTGCCAGATTCAAGTTTTCGAACTCAGATGTATAAATCATTTTAATAAAACCCATCTGCATTGTATTGTATCACATTAAATAGGAATTTAAAAGTATGCAACTGTTGCTATAGAAATCTCTTTGACTCTTCAAATAATGGACAACCTTATTGCCCTAAATTGGTTAAATTTTGCAGAATTCATTTCGCTTCTAATAACGTTCTAAGTTTATGAAAAGACATCACATACTAAATACTTCTGGCAGTAGCCATTTTACAGAGAAGTGGGTGGTACTGTAAATAAAATAAGGCTGACGACTTTAATGTTTTGCCTTTCGTTTCCTCTCTATAAAAATGTTCTTAAAATCTCAATACATACATACACTTTTCTGGAAGACTTTTTGCTGCTTTATTATGAGTCATGTACCTACCTACGTTATTGAATTATACACTATAAAGTGCTAAAATGCACAAGCATGACGTGGAGAATTATTCCGTTTATCTATCTCAAAAACTCCAGCAGCATGTGGATTTGCGGAAACGCATGTCCGAGAATTCACTCGAGCTTATAAATCTCCTTTATCCAACTAGGCTTAGGATGGATGTTCCAAAAGGACATACGTTTCCGCGTATCCACCTGAGAGTGATTTTTTTGGGGTAGATAAACGGAATAACCCGACATGGACATCAATAAGCTCCTGGGGGTACGCAAAAGCTCTTTTGTACTTTAAACGCTAAAAATAAGGTTGGTTCATGAATATCATTCAAAGATCTCACCTCTGATCTACACTCTTCTATGGTGTGACCGAGTGTGTTTAGATCGAAAGTAAGGAATTCAAATTTTCACATTCAAAGAGTGTATGTACTGAATGTGAGAAATATATAACTGAATAAAGAGGAAGCCTTACGCATCCTTCTCATTAACAAATCTGGTTATAACATACAATGTATGTTTAAGAAAAATTAAGAAAGTATTCTTAACGTTGTGATTAAATGTAAACATATTCCGTCCTACATATTAAACGTAAGTATAGGTACTTAGTCGTAAAAATCAGTATACCTTTATTTACATATTCTTATTTTTATGTAGCTACGTTGAATAATATATACATATTTTTAAAACGGTCGTTTAATTTTTCGTGTTTTATCATTTCTATGTCAATCGATTGCCGATGGAAAATCAGATGTAGTAGGTAAATAAAATAACTGCTTAGAATCAATATATATATTTGATTAAATTTTACATGAAAAAAATTAAACCTACAAAATTTTTTACATTGAAAAATGGATGATTTCCAATGTTCGAAAATTTCCCTATGCAACTATCAAAATAGTAGTTAATTACAAAATCGTTTTTAGGAAATTGAATGGTTATAGCAGGCGTAGCGGGGAGGAATGAGGCGAGTTCCATAGGGGTGACGCCTGGTGATCCTCATTTCTGTTAATGGCATAAGCGATCAAATAAGCGTTAACAGTATTATTCTAATGCGTAATCGTATGGTAACTAAACCTTTGCATTTGCATTATTTAATTACATCTAGTGATAATCGTAATTATTACGCAGATAGCTCCTAGCCAAGCAATGAAACTACAGACCGACCGTTTTAATGATTCTTCGCCCAAGGGGTACAGGGCAGGGGCGCGGGGGAATGACGACAAACAGACCGAGGGAGGTGCGGGCGGCGGGCGCATTCTTGTCATAACTCATTTCGCTCGCTATGCGGTTAGCAATCGCACGTGTTGACAGTTGCGGACGTTTTGTGAGAGTTATACATGAGATTGCATTCTCAAAATGAGTCGAAAAATCTTCGGGCATAAAATTAATAGTCAAGTGCAAGCAACGCATTTAACGTATACGAATGTTTTAGAAAGAAAAAAAAACTGCACCAGAATTCTGCTGAATATCAACAAGATATACCTTTAAACAAAACCGTAGCACAAGTTACTGGACTATCGGAAAAGTCGTATCTAGAATTGTACAACAAGGGAAAGTATTGAAAGAACGAAAGATTTAAATCACCGAGAAAACCAAAACAGGTTCGCAGAAAAGAGTGGAAGTAGATGATTTCACAAACGGTGTGGTAAGAAGAAAAGTCACTCAGTTTCACACAATATAAAAAAAAAATACCAACTCTGAAAACTTTGAATGCTTAGAGAAGAGATATTACCTACATGCGCCAGAGAATATTTAAGGCTATTATTACATGATCTAAGTTTTAAATTTAAGAAATGAAGAAATGCGGATCTAAACGGAAACATATATTTTATGTCTTGACGAAACATATTTAAATGCGTCTCATAACGTTTCAAAATGTTAACAATCAAAGGATGAACGCGGCGTGCTATCTCATATCGGTAAAGGGACCCATTTGATCCCATTGTGGAGGTCAAACTGAATTTGTAGATGGAGCACTTGTGATATTAAAATCCAAATGATTATTACGATTCTATGAATTTCGTAAATTTCAGTAAATGGATAAATCAAAAGCTCATGCCTAATATACCACCAAATCTGTCATAGTAATGGATAACGCAGTTTATCATTCGGTTCCAAGCCAGCCAAGCATGGCTACGACGACATGACGTGCCTTTTGATGATAAGCTTAGAAAGGATGACTTATTAAAATTATATTTTATTTAAAGACATTTCACTGAAGATTTTTACAAAATTGGCGAGCTATTGAAAAGAAACGGACATGAAGTGTTGCGTTTGGCTCTATACCACCCAGACCTGAACCGAAGTGGAATTAAAGGATAATTAGCGCAAAAAAATATCTAAGTACTCTAATTTGGACCAAAAAAAAACACGTTAGAGGGATTATTTGCTGAATATTCCGAAGAGAAGTGGAAGCATTGTGTTGATTAACCACGTAATTAAAATCGAGAACGAATTCTGTAAACATGACAGAGTTCTAGATGATGTTGTTGATTTTATTATTAATGTGCAGGACGATTCTGATGATGGCTGCTTCGAAAGTGAAGAGTTAAGTTCCAGTTATATTAATATGGACATAAGTGATTGATTTATAATTTAGATAAATGTTGCATATAATAAATATTACAAAAGTTACCTAATATTTTATTTTGTTACCTACATAGTTTAAATTTGTTTCATTAAAATTTTGTATCGTCATCAATTTATTGCCCGTCTAGGTACCCCATTAGGACTTAGCGAGCGAATTCAGTCGTAAAGCTATCGTTACGAGTGTCGAGACTGCCGCCCCTGACCAAATTTTCGAACATATGAAGCAGCTTTAGAAGAGCATGGAACGCACGAACACAGCTGACCGCCCCAGCCCGCCAGTAAATAGGTATATAGCAATTAATATGGACATAAGTGATTGATTTATAATTTTGATAAATCTTGCATATAATAAATATTACAAAAGTTTATTACCTAATATTGTATTTTGTTACCTACATAGTTTAAATTTGTTTCATTAAAATTTTGTATCATCATCAATTTATTTTCTAATAGAAAATCATCACCTGTTTACCGTCAAGCACTATGACGTCATATATCTTAAGAACTGTCCAGTGCGCATTTCGCCTCTTGTGTATCACGCGCGCGCCGCATGCACCTCTCTCGGTCGAGTGCGTTACTCCAGCAAGAAAGTGTTTCCTAGAGTGATATGAGTGGTACCTATAATTTGTGCGTCTTCAGGTTTTCGAGATATTGCGTTTCCTGCTGGACTGGAGTAACGTTTTGCAGAATCGTGTATCTCTAACCATTGTATGTGCGCCTGTAGAATAAACATCCACGAGTAGCTCTTGATTTGTGCGTATTTGTGACAGAATTAGATTTAAGAAAATATTTACAATTTTCAAGTAATCACGCTTTTTTTTTAAAAAAAAACCCGAATAAATATCGCAGTGCCTAAATGAGAAAACTTATAAGCTCGCTGAAAACTGTATTCGGTCCTTCTTGACGCGTATAATAGCCATAAAAAGTTTCAAAAGTGTACGTGCATGCTTTATTGAATAATATTGCTAAAAGTCAAAACGATGGTGTCATAACTTTGACGGCAAAATACAAGAAATCGGCTCAACCCAAGACGTGGAGATTTACCCAAAAATTAGTGCGTATAATCAAAAATATATAGTGAAAATATTCAGTTTGGAATGTTTCGCATTAAGTAGATATAAACAAAAAACTAAACATGTCAACAACGGCTGGTTATCCGACCAAATTCGAATGACTACAAAAAAGCGACGGATTCGTACTATGGAAGACCTTCTTAACTTTCCTCACGAACCGGTTGAAACGTGTTGTGCCTGAGTACACTGAAGTAGAAAAGAAGTAAAAAAATAAATTTGTTATTGGATTATAATATCCTACTAGCTGTTTCCGTGACTTTGCACATGATTAAGTACATTAATTCCAAGCTGTAAGCTATCTTCTTCGTTCCAAATTTCATTAATTACCTAAAATACATTTAGTATTTTGTGTGTGAACGTAGGACATACGTCCAGACATTTGCATTTATAATATTCTATCATACGTATATTCTATCTCGTCATTTTAAGCGCTAAAAGTGCACTTGATTACAGATTTATTGCAGCTTTTGACATTATTGTATTTTGAACATTTATGGAGCGCTTAGCCCGTGCGGTGCGGGCTGGCAAAATCGCATTTCTACAGGTTTTTCGTGATTATTTTATTACATTTAAATCAAATTACTATTTCTTTAATAGACACTCTAGGTAGTTGGTATTTACAAGTATGTATGCTATTTTTTACAGTTATTTTGTTAATTTACTCATGAAAATTGACGTTATAGATAGCATTGTTTATTTATTTATTTTAATAATCACGAAAAACCTGTAAAAATGCGACGTTGCCAGCCCGCGCGGGATAAACGCTCTTAAAGGGGAAGCGCTAAGGTAGCGCGCGAAATTCAAATATTCTTACGTTTTTTGCAATTTGCAAGTCAGTATTAGGTTTATTTTGAGTCAAATATAATTCGCGACCGTAATAAACATATATTTACAGAATTATAATCATTAGAATCAGTAATACAATTTCATAAGTTAGAAAAGACCAATGTCAAGATTTCATAAAGTAGTCATTCAATAGAATAATATGAACTTGGATAATTGAATTGATGATTTTAATGATAATAATTCTATAAATACAGATTTGTTACGGTCGCGGATCATACTCAAATCTACATACAACCTAATACCGACTTGTAAATTGCAAAAAACATAAGAAAATTTGGTACAGTTTTGAGTTGTATTTGGCGTATATATGTACTATGATATGTATTTGCTACGTGTTACCATTATATGTAGTATTACGTAAATATGTTGGATATACAACCTACGTACTTTATATTAAGGAGGAAGCGTCAGGGTAGCCCGCGAAATTCAAATTTTCTTACGTTTTTTTGCAATTTGCAAGTCAGTATTAAGTTGTATGTTAAATAAATTATAATTTGCGGCCTTGAAGCTGATTATGTCGTGTCGTATAATTTTGATTTGATGGCGTTTTACATATTTAAGTGTATATTCCACAGTCAGATGATAATGTTGTTACGTTTATGGGATAAATATGTTGTTATGTTATTATTTTTATATACCGGCCAAATACTATCAGATAATTTGTGCAAATTAGATGTTTAAAGTCATATCTTCATGCGGTTTTATCTGGTTTTTTTTTTATCTGTTATAATAGGTTGGGGAAAAAGTTTCTTCGCATTTTTTAAGAAAATTCAAAACATTTTTTAATATAATTTATTTACATTTAACTAAAGTATGTAGGTACCATTTTGTTCGATAACTTTTTGCCATCTTGTAGGTAGGGACATGATCCCATTGCTATAGACATTTTGGGACTTCTGGTCAAAATACCGCGACAAGTGGTTTTGGCAGTCCTCTCGTGATGTTAACCTGACACTGCCTAAAGAATTCTGAAGAGACCGAAACTGGTGGAAATCTGAAGGTGCAAAGTCAGGACTATACGGCGGATGCATTAACACCTCCCAGCCAAACTCTCTTAATTTTTGCTGAGTGGCTAAAGATGTGTGAGGTCTAGCGTTATCATGATGAAAAACCACACCCCTTCTGTTGATTAATTCCGGCCGCTTTCTCTCAACTTCTTGCTTTAATCTCATCAGTTGTCGCAGTAGAGTTCAGAATCGATAGTCCTGCCTGGTGGTAACAGCTCATAATGAATAATGCCCTTCCAATCCCACCACACACACAGCATCACCTTGTTGCGAGTTAAACCGGGTTTCGCCACAGTCTGTGAAGCCTGACCGGCCTTTGACCACGACCTATTTCGCACGTTCTTGTCATACGTGATCCACTTTTCATCACCAGTTACCAGCTTCTTCAAAAATGGTTCGGTTTCATTACGTCGTAATAAAGAATCACAAAGGAGTACACGGTTCATTATGTTTCTTTCAGTGAGCTCGTGAGTTACCCAAATGTCGGGCTTTTTTGTGTACCCAGTTTTTTTCAAATGCGCCAAAACTGTTTTGTGGTCAATTTCCAGTTCTTCAGCTACGTCGTAACTACTGATATGCTACACTTTTTCAAAAATGGCATCCATTTTATCCGTAATAGGACGACCAGAGCGACGTGCATCTTTGACATCAAAATTTCCGGATTGAAAACGCTTAAACCAAATTTGTGCTACTCTCACAGACACTACACTAGGTCCACAAACATCGCAAATTTTTTTCGCGGCTTGCGTTGCGTTTTTACCTTTTTTGTAGTAAAATTTTAAAATGTATCGAATTTCTTCATTAGATTCACTCATCTTGACGGTACGAAAAACATGAAAATACCACACATTTTCCTAATTTGAATTATATTCTTTAAAATTTAAACTTTCAGTGAGATTGGTTCGGGAGACGTCGATGCGAGCGGTCGCGCTGCGCTCCGTCATTTTATTTTTTTATTTTGCTAAGGGTCTATGCGGCGGGCGAGCCACATGGGCAACAATATTTTGTCCCTACTAGTTTGATTAGTTATTAGGTATGTGCTAACTCGTGTATCTACCTACCTGTACGGTGCACGGGTATTTTGTGTCGCGAAATGAAATCCTGTGGTGTTGTGTGCAAAGTGTTTGCAAATGTGGGGTGGACTGCGTGCGCACCTGTTACTGTTTCTGCCAAGGAGGCTCTGACACCGCAGCAAATTTGGTGAGATCCTTCCATTTTATTTGATTATTACCTTGATTGGGCCTGATGGCCTAGGGTCATGATCAAATAATATGGAATACTTAAGGAAATAATATGGCATGTGACAGCGTTGTCAGTGTTAAATTGAAGCTATCTTCGGTCTTAATCCTGTGTGTCACTGTGAAACCTTCTGGTGAACCTTCAAAGCTCGAGTCACGCGATTATTCGAAATTTACTCTGAATTAATTGCTGTAGGATGGTGTCTTCATCACTATCACTACATATTGTGGAGCAGGGTCCCCCGTCGCGTCTGTCTGTCTGTCTAATGTTCATGATGATTTCGAGAACTGCTGGGCTGATTTTGATGCGGTTTTCGTCAGTAGATGGAGTGATTCGGGAGGGATTTGTACGTATGGTGTTCCGACGTCTGCGCGGGCGATGCTGCGGGCAAATGCTATAAGGCTGGATAAACGAAAATTCTATTTTACTCTTACAAAAATAACGTAATTGATTTGGATTTCGTACAGAAACTGTTTCCCCATAATACTTCTTACATCGACTAGCCTTCTAGCTTACTACATGTTAATATTACTTCTAGACTAAATTCCCAGGAAATAATTATATAAGAATAATAATAATAATAATGGTTGTTTGTTGCCTGATTATCGCGCCGGGCGCCGGAATACCCCAAATTGTAAAGCAAAAACGGCTCGTAAAGTTGCCTCTAGTTTTAAAATAAAAAGGGACGGACCAAATAAATAAATTAATATCAGAGTCAAAATGTGTCAAAAAGATGTGTTACGTTCATGGTAACTAACGTTTAAGATCTGTTCGTGCTAAATGTCCCTAGAAAAGAGGGTCGTGTTTTTTACTGTTGCGACTTGCTTGGCGCGGTCGAAAAACTTCCGTGTCTTCACAAAGCGCGCGTGAGTATTATATCTGCCACATTTTAATATAATATCATTGACTAATATTTAAAGAGTAAGCCAAATCTGGAGAAAAATCTTAAGTTTGGCGATCCTTAAGTTTGGCGATACCTACTTCGACAATGAAATCAACTTTTGGGTGGATACGGCTGAAGAAATAAGATCAAGAATGCCGCCAACGAGATTTACAAGAAGCCTGAAGCGGATAGCATGATACCTTAAACGAAGATTTTCAAAACAGCAACGTGTAATAATGCAGCTTAGCAGGGACATAAATAGATTACACATGTGACTCTCCGAACAAAACATCTTCAATGGTCTCATGAGTTCGGCTTCCAAATAAACGAAACTAAGGCTGTAACAGAGCTCATAACTTGAACTTTTTTTGTCATCACAAAACTATACAATATGTGTTGAACACCACAAAAATTTACCCGGTCGCGTCGTGCGCTTTCAAATATAACGAGTGTGTCTCAATTATAATTAATAATTTTATGTACACCTATAATTTGTGTATACATTAGCAGTAATACCTTACGTAACTCATGTAAACCGATGTTGAATGTTGTAACGTAACAGATAGCCGGGGCTATCTGCTACTTACAAATTTTAAAAATAGTAAACAATAATAAAAAGGTTAATGGTTAATGTTTCGATGGTCAGCAGCGGGGTTACCAAAACGGAGGGAAATACCAACAGCTGTTGGTGTTCTTTAATAAATAACTATATACATAAATACGATAATTATATTACGTGCAGTGTTTATGCTCCTGTGTCCTAAAATCGGAGTTCAAAAGTGTTTTTTGTAAGTGGTGATGTGATTTATTTATGAATGCGCATTCTGAACAGAGAATAGGGTGAACTCAAGGGCCACTAGGGGGCGCGGGGCGCCGGCGCCGCTACGACAGGATTTTTGTCCGAGTGTCGGAGTTTAGTCTTATTATATTATGTAATAGTGTGCATAAAGTTTAGCTAGAGAACTGTAACTTCTGCAGTCGCGTCAACCTGAGCCAAACAGCGGCGAGCTACAGGTCGAACTTTGAATAGTAACAAAAATTGCATTGTTTGGGGTCGAAGCTGGGCATAAATAACGAGGATCGGGCCAACCGCATCCTGGACATTCTGCTGCTACTACTCATCGGTGCGAAGGAGAAAGGAGTCGAGAGAGCAGTTTAACCCCGCCAAAAGTTTCACCGGTGAGGCTGGACCTGTGCCAGCCGGGCGGCGGCATCGTTGGAAGATGCCCATCCACTGATTAATGTCAACCGTCTCTCCACAGGATTTTTGGAGAGACGGTTGACAATAATTGCTGACGTGACCTACTTCGACAAGACAATATGCGGATGGACGCGACTGAGGAGCGACAAGATTGAGAGGGCTACTACCAGCGAGAATTACAACAAACCAGAAACGGATGATAGCGGGATCTCACACGAAGTCTGGAACTACACAGCATAGCAGTCACATGGAAAATGTCGGGAATGCAGCTTAATCCTGCCTAAGGATTCACTGTTGAAGCTGAACTTGAAGGAGAATGGCAGAGACGTCGTAAAAAGAGCCCATCCATAATTATATCACCCATCTCTCCACAATTCCAATGCTTATTTAACGGTGCATACCGGGTAGGCGATAATCCCTATCCATATCCTAAGGGCCTGTCTTCCCTACCATTATCGTGCCGCCCGGTCTACTCTTTGATATGCAATGATCCCTGTTGCACCATGTAACATGAGGCAACAGGGGCTAGTGTGAATCTTTGGGTTCATTCGATTAATCGAGTCTGGTCAAACCACGCTGGGGTCGGTGCATTTCATTCATTCATTAAAATTTAAACTTTCAATGATACCAAAACCAGCCAGATACAAATAGTATAGCCAAAGAGATTTTATTACAAGTTCATACATACTATAATGCGAAAAGACTTTTCCCCCAACCTAATATATATTACTATATAATAATTACTACACAAGGTACAAATAATTTCATTGAACTATTTGTGTTATAATATTTATAGGTAGGTAATTTGATCTGTGATTTGATGCCATAATTACTTTAAGAATCAAAATTAAGAGAATAAAAATAATAATTACCACATCAACAAGCTCTTTCATTTGATATTATGGTCACAAGGTGCATTTAATATATTTTTAATTAGCCACCAAAATTAGGTCATATAATTGCCAACAAACGTTTGAACGCAACTGTACCGAGAACAGCTTAGGTTTAATATGTCCAATAAAGAAGGTCATTCGTATGTATGAATCCGTCGCTTTTTTGTAGTCATTCGAATTTGGTCGGATAACCAGCCGTTGTTAACATGTTTAGTTTTTTTGTTTTTTTCTACTTCTTCATGCGTTATGCACTTCAAATTATGGTTGCAGTTGAGATGAAATGAATAACTCCTTAGTTTCTCCAAAATATGAAATAATTTATTGCAATCAGTGTACTTGTTACAATAGGAACTTAGTTTTATGATGAAGCTATACAGAGCAAGGTCGATGGCTTTTATGGCTATTATACGGGTCAATAAGGACCGAATACAGTTTTCAGCGAGCTTATACGTTTTCTCATTTAAAAAAGCTCGATTACTTGAAAATTATAAATATTTTATTAAATCTAATTCTGTCACAAATACGCAC
Organism: Dicycla oo; assembly: GCA_948252095.1. Classification (NCBI taxonomy): domain Eukaryota; kingdom Metazoa; phylum Arthropoda; class Insecta; order Lepidoptera; family Noctuidae; genus Dicycla; species Dicycla oo. Next base: position 14,728,483 of record OX411712.1, read on the forward strand.
AAATTAAGAGCTACTCTTGGATGTTTATTCTACAGGCGCACATACAATGGTTTTAGAGATACACGATTCTGCAAAACGTTACTCCAGCAGGAAACGCAATATCTCGATAACCTGAAGACGCACAAATTACATCGGCGCACATTTACAACAGATTTCGCATTAATTATACGTACCACCCATGTCACTCTAGCAGCAACTTTCCAGCAGGAATCGCTTTTTCCGTTTTTTTCCAAAACGACAAAGCGCACAAATTTTTTATTTGGCGCACAATTACAGCAGATTACGCACTAATTATAGGGACCACTCATATCACTCTAGGAGACACATTCTAGCTGGAGCAACGCACTCCCCTCGGTCCCCTTTGTCGACATTCCCACGTGTGGTAACACTTTGACATTGAGCTGGCCTAGCGCAGTACGGAGTTTCAATATATTAAGGCGCTTCCCAGAGCGAACGTCCATAAGCGTTCGGTTCGGTGTTTTAAATTGCTTTATTTAAATTTTAAAATAATCATAACTTTTTACTTGTTAAAGCTACAAGGTGGAGATTGAAAGAAGTGAGGGTAGCAATTAGGTAGTAATTACGCAGGTAAAAATAATAACAAGAATTTGAACAGTTTACACATACGGAGAGGTGACCCGCTATTCTGATATCAGAATGGCTGGTCATTCCCATTCCAAGTCCCTTTATTTTGTTTCAAAGTTAGGTAGCAATTAATTGACTATAGGTAGTAAATAGTAGCAATTTTTGGTCACCAGCCTGACGCGAACTGATACAGACAACCAGCCATCCAAACGCACACGCCGCTCTGACCTCCCTCCGCACGCCCCGTTATGATAGAATTCACACAATTTTTGGAATTATTTAGATTTTCAAATTAACTATCTATCCATTAGGGCTAGTTTTTTGATCCGTAGTTAACTCACTCAAACATAGTAACTAATGGTTGAATTTTGGCTAAATGTGAAATGCTAAACATGAATGAGTTATGCAATTAGTTACTATTTTTTAATACGAATGAGCTAACAGTAATACATTCATGTTTATCATTTCACATTTAGCCAAAATTCAACCATTAGTTACTATGTTGAACCATTGGTTGAGTTAACTACGGATCGAAAAACCGGCCCGGCCGGGTGTAATCCTTGAATTAATAGAACGTCAGCTTTAACAAACGATGCACGCAACGAATAATTTTAATATTTTTTTTTTACAAAATTTTAAATGTATTTACTTATAACACATAAAGTCAACTAAGGACGTGCAATGTGATGATAGGATAACGAACATTAATAGTGTGCGATCTAGGTAGTTTATTTCTCTTAACAGCTTCTGAGTAACGCATTATCGCAAGTTTTTGCTCGGGTTAGCGTCTTAAGAGCGTTTATTCCGCGCGGGCTGGTAACGTCGCATTTCTACAGGTTTTTCGTGATTATTTAATACATTTATATCAAATTACTATTTTTCATAATACACTCCATGGATCGTTGATATTTATAAGTATCGGGTTGGCTAATAAGTAATGAGCGTTTTAGTTTATAATTTCTAGAATTTTCGGACAGGTTCGAGAACGTTCTATAGCAGAGGGTATATAAAGAGCGAGTCGCGCTCATGCGCGTTATTGATAGTTTGGTTGTTAGTGCGTTAAAGTTCACAAAGAAATTAGTGATATTAAAAACCCACGTACGACATTGTTTATTATATGAGTTTCAATCTGGGCATTCTGCTGCAGAAGCTACACGTAATATATGTCAAAGGATAGCTCACGATGCAGTCTCCGAAGCAACAGCAAAGCGCTGGTTCCAACGGTTCCGCAATAACGATTTTTCCTTAACCGATCAACCAAGGTCTGGGCGCCCCGTGGAAATAGATATCGATAAATTAAAACTATTAATCAAAGAAGATCCTCGAAGAACTACACGCGATTTGGCTGTTCAGCTCGAGTGCTCTCATGGCACCATAGAAAATCATTTACTGAAAGACTTACAAATATAGTGCTTGGGTACCCCATCAATTAAGTAAAGATCAGCTGACCTACCGAGCTGAGATTTGTGTAGAACTTTTATCTTTCCGACGCACATTTAATTGGTTAGATCATCTTGTCACTGGAGATGAAAAGTGGGTTCTCTATGTTAATCACACACGCAAGCGCCAGTGCCAGTGGCTGGGATATAAAGACCAGGGAAAACCAACGTCAAAAGGTGATCTTCATCCTCGCAAGGTAATGCTTTCTGTCTGGTGGGATATACATGGAGTAATAAGCTGGGAATTCCTTCCTACTAATACTACGATTACAGCAACAGTATATTGTTATAAACTCGAAAAACTGAAGCTTGACATCCATCGCAAACGTCCACAACACGACAAAATATTTTTCCTGCACGACAATGCCCGGCCGCATATTGCTAAGAGTACTAGGCTAAAATTATTGGAGCTTAATTGGGAAATAATACCCCACCCTCCATATTCGCTGGACTTAGCACCAACTGATTTCAGCTTGTTCCGATCACTTAGTAATAATTTACGGGAACAAAGCTTTGACGATGAACCACACTTGAAACAATACATACTTAGGTGACTTCTTCAATTCAAAACCAACGAAGTTCTATGCGGACGCCATTCACTCTTTGCCAGATCGATGGCGAATGGTAGTAGAAAACGACGGTGAATATATTATTAATGATTAACAATTATTCATTTAATAAATAAATACAAATAAAATAGTTGTATGTCGCTCATTACTTATTAGCCAACCCAATACATAGGTATGCTATTTTTTTACAGTTATTTTGGTATTTACTTTTTTTTTATGACCACAAAAAACCTGTAGAAATGCGACGTTGCCAGTCCGCGCGGAATAAACGCTCTTAAGGCCTCGTTTACGGAGAGCGGAGCGACGCGCGTCGCGACGGCCGGCGCGGCTCGCATTATAAATTCAGACATAATATGGCGTTGTATGAGAGCGTTTACGGCGAAGCGATTTTACACGCGTTTGCTTGCGGAGCCCGCGGATGGCATCTCCGCGTCACACGCGATGTTTATCGCGGCGGCGCACGCAGCGTTACGGCCAGCTATTCCTGCAATTCGCCGTTCCCGGTAAAACGTAGCGACATCCGCGGCGTCGTACGTGCCAGTACGAAGTACGAACACGCCGCCTGCCGCTGCACTGCAAGCACCGCCTGTAAAATGTCCGACGCGCCACACGTGACGCGCGATGCCCCGCGTCTCCGTATACGAGACCCACGGCGCGGCGCCATGATCGCCACTCGAGCCGCATACTGCTGAAGTAGGCTCGTGACTCGGGAGTGGTTGCCTCGCGCATATGGTGGGTATTTAAACATAGAAATTATTTTAATACTTTTATCAGAACAAACTCAGCGAATTGTGCTATACAATTTTAATACCTTTTAATTATATATAAAAAAAACAACGTCTGTTTGTAGCTATGAGATTGATTAAACATTACGAAAAGGGGTACTTTGGGATTTTTTTTCTATCCAACAATGTTAATCTAATCGTGTTATAGAAGCGATTGCATGTCCGCCAGATTCTTAAATAAGATAATAATAGGTGTTTACCTATTAAATTGCCGTTTTTTTATACTGGCTAGTGTGAAGATCAATATCTGTCATTCTATTTAGAATTCCAAATTTTTCTTTGATAAGTATCGATGTTTCTGTAACCATGGAATAATCGAAATTGCGCGCTATTTCGAATACGAGTTCCGTCGTGGCTATAGATGCTGGCGGGAAAAATTCCGAATCATTCCCGTCGAATATTTCGGAAGTATTCCGAAATATTCCGAAACTTTGGGAATATTTCAACGTTTATTCCCATTGAATTATTCGGGCGAAATATTCGGTGGAAACATTCGATTGCGGGGTACGAATGTTTCTCGCGGGGGGGAAAACTTCTCCGGGGAGCATCTCCCCTATTACCGCACCCCACACCGCCATCGCCTGCACGCACGACTCGTGGCAGTCGCCAGTCGGGCGTGCGCGGCCGGCGCGGCGGCAGCGGCCGGCGCACAGAGGGGCAGCGGCGGCGGCGATCGAAGATCGATGCAAAAATGATTTTTCAGCAAAAAAAAAAATAAAAATCTTAATTAAATTCATTTTGAATAATTCTGATTTAAAGAAACTTTCCCAGAAGTATTCCGGAATTATTCAGAATTTTTCGGAAGTTTTGCAACTATAGTCGTGGCACCAACGCAACACAGACGGCACATCGTACCGCAAGTGAACGCACGGTGCGTTTTTGGTGTGATCCCTTCCGTTCTGGATATGTTGACCTCAACAATGAGCCCCAGGGATCATACTTTCTGGAAATTTGATCTCGACAATGGGCCCCGGGGAAAAATTTCAAATCCAACGAGGCGGTGAAAAACGCCTTTAAAGAATTTATCGATTCGCGTTCCCAGGATATCTACAGCAGAGGCATCGACGAATTTTTGTTAAAATGGCAAAAGTGCATCGATATATTTTTTTTTTTCTCTATAAAACGGCAATTTCATAGGTAAAGACTTTTCAAAATTGTATAACATTGTTTTTTCATGTTTCCTATGGATTTAAAAAAAAAACTAGTAAGCGCGGTCTCTGTCGGGTTATAGCGCCTTAAGAGGCCAGCTTATACTGGATGAAGTGCGGCCTACTGTTATGTAAGTACCTCGTAAAACATCTTTAAAATGTGCTGAAAGCTAAAAATTTTTATTATACCTAGTTGACACGCTTTCGCTAAGAGGCTGTGAGCTTAGCTTAGTATACACATGCTCTAAGACAGTGAGACATAAGAGGCACACCGGTGAGTGAGTTTCGCTAAAGCTCGGGATGATGAAACGGTTGTTGCAGTGGCTTAACAATAAAATGTTGTTCCGTGATAACATTGCTCGTCGAGGCGGGCAATAAAACAAAGTCGAAAATAATAAACAGAGTTTTACTACTGCCCCTTAGATCTTTGTGGTTGCAAGCACCTCTGCTAAATAGTACGATCGACTCCTGCGCAGTTACTCCATAGCATACACCTAGTCAGTAGGTAGGTACCATTTTAAAGGACAATAATTAATATTTCTACGTGAATTGCTATTACTTTATTAATCTAATTATACTTGGCATTAGCAGCAAGCTCTTAGAAACTCTAAAGGTGGTTTTACACCGGCGAGGCCAGGCGTGGATGGGATGGGCGAGAATTGAAATTTGTATGGCAAAATTTCTATCCACGCCCTGCCCATCTTTGTTGTAAAAGGTCTAGATGCGCGAGGATGTACGAGGCGAGAATTGAAATATTTGTTAGTACAATATTGAACTTTTTTGGTCTAAGAATAGAAAAAAATAAATACTTATTTACTTTGTAAAACGGATATACAAACCTCGCACCGGCCATCGAGGTCTCTCCATCAAGCGCTCACTCGCGCTGGCACGCTCCTGCTCGCTCCGATCATCGCGAGACAAAACGTAGTAGGCGCGCGAGACACGGCTGGCCGGTGCTCGAGAAATAGTTGGCCAGGCGGCGCGTGATAGCGCGAGGCAGCGCTGGCCATGACCGCGCGGTATAGCGATGGACATCTTTCGGTCTACGCTTACCTTTTGTAAGTGTGATTTCAATTCTCGCCCATCCCATCCACACCTCGCCTCGCCGGTGTAAAATCACCTTAATACAGGTAATAATTCTGCCGTCGTAAGCAAAAAGGGCACAACTAACATTCAAAAAAAAATTGAGTTACATACATATTTAGAATCAGAAAAAAAGGCTAATCTGCTCAATTTTTTGTAGATTTTTTTTTTAAATGTTAGTTGTGCCCTTTTTTCTTACGACGGCAGAATTGTCCTAGACAATTTGAGGTAAGTAGGTAGGTATTTATAATTGAATAGAATCTAAGCTAGTTAAACCTATAAAAACCGGTACCTTGATGATGAAACTTCTAGATCCTGTGCGCAGACATGTTACAAAAATAAAAATTATTGTAATTGAATATGGAGAAAACAGTAGACAACTTTCTGAAAAATGAAGTACCTACCTTTAAAACATTGAGATACTATGTAATAACGTAGCATAAAGCCACATTTAATCATTTACTGTCATTCATTTACCTTTGATGAATCAAATTCTTAGAAGTATGTAGGGTTTCATAAAAAGCGATTTCCATGAAATGCTACATACTTCTAAGAACTTTGATTATTTTCTGTCAACTATCCCGTAATAAATACAGACTCAAAAAAAATACCTAAATAGTGAAAAATAGAACTGTAGTTATTATGTTATGAAAAACATAATGACATTTGGTGAAGAAGCTATCTTAAATTTTGCCATAATAATCATATAAGTAGGTACTTACATTCTCCTCTTAAATTACCTGTCTTGTCTGCTTTCAACATGCAAGAACACTCGCCTGAACTATGGTTGAAGCTAGCTGTAGCTGTCACTGTCAAGTGTCATTTATAGAAGTCTTCACAATTCAACAGCAAGCAATAGTTATTATGTTTTTCATAATATAATAACTGTTTGGTTTTAATGCAAAACAGTTCTATCATGTTTCCCTCAAAACATAATAACATTTCGTCGTTGCAACTTTAAGACCTCTTATGTGTAAAAATCAATTTTGTGAGAAAATCGATAAAAACCGTCTATCAGTTTTAATTAGCGAGGACATTGGAGATCTTGAAGTTTGTAAACAAATTACGATTGAAACGTCGTATACACGTGAGAGTTTTTGCATTCGATAGAGCTTCAAAATGTAGAATCGGCTGGCGTAAAAAAGTGATTTTGCCAAAAGTGACACATAAGAGGTTTTAAAGTCGCAACGACGATTTGGTGAAGACGTGTTTGATATATGCCGGTGAAAGAATACCTGATGGATGTAGACGCTATGTGAATTATAAATTAATAATAATAGTTTATTTCTCACCACAAACTAAGTATAAAAACAATAAATTATGCTTATGGTAGGTTACAATCTAGGTTGTGGATCGCTGGTGCCTATGGTAGGTAAAAAACCTGTATTACAGGTCACCAGGCCTCCAATTCACATTCAAATTATATGGAATGAGCGAATATTCCGGTCTGTATTCATTAACACATTATCTGCTGAATTAATTGCGAATTTTTTGCAAATGCGCGCATAGGCGCCGCGAGTATGTACATGGTGATCGTTCGAAAAACGCGCATGTGCGTTGGCCGCACACATGTTCAAATAAAAAAAATACTTTTCAATCTATTTATCCTAGAAAATGCTAAAATGAACACATCTTCCATAGACTATTATAGATTAATGGCCAATATACTTGCCTTATTTAAGGTGAACATAAAATATAAAGCTATAATGATTATTTAACCTTTTCACCGCCAAGCACTTCTATAGAAGTTCGGGATTTTCGTGCCACCAGCGCCACAACTTCTATAGAAGTTTTTCATTTTAATTATCTTATTAAAATAAATTTACTGTGATTAAAAGCTTTGTTTCATTTTATTATTTAAGATAGCACTGTCTACTACCCTGTTTTTTATTTTTCTACACAAAATAAGCCCTAGTTTGTCCTAAAATCGGCTAAAACAGAAACTCCGAATTTTGTTACTTTCCTCAGAACGCCAATCACTTCTTATCAAGTTGGCCAGTGATGTGCCGTGAAAGGTTGATTTCACCATTGAAATATTTATAAATACAGAAAGTTACGAATATCGAAAACATTTTGAGGTCAATAAAATATGAACTTAGTTATCTACTTCATTACAAAGGATAGTAGATGAATTTCGACCTTCAGGTAGATGCCGATACGTAATTATAAAGTTGTTACTAATTCTTGTCGATAGTTATTTTCCCATCTCTACAAAACAATTGGTCGTCTTTGCCCCTGTGCGCCACCGAGTGCCACGAACTTCTATAGAAGTTGGTCAGTGACGTCATAGGCGTGCGGCTGTCAAGGTCACTTTGGCATAGTGCAGCACAAAATCGGATTCGCGCGCACGCATCTTTCTTTCTTTCACTTGCAAATAGAAAAATGAGTGAAGAACTTGATTCGGACGAACTTCTGAAAATTTTGCAAGGTGTGGAATCGGACTCGGAGTATTTTGTGGAGAATATTGAACCAGAAGATAAGATAATTAAAAAAAAAACAATTCAAAATTCTGCCACTTAGATACCTACGGTAAAAACGTTGACTGAAGTTATTAAAAAAACACAGGAATAAACAAAAATAGAAGAAAGAAAGACCATAGACCCCATCCCTGATCAGAATCGAATTCAACGTGCCCTCAGTGCCAATAACTTGATATGAAGTTAAAGAATGAGATCATGAAACAAATAGAGATGTACCCCATTCCTTATAGTTCTAATTGAGTTATGTATTAGTTTCTTTGATACTCATAAATTATACTGTTTTTTCTTATTAAGGATACTGTGAAATAAAACAAATCTGGAAATATTTAATCAGTTTTTGTTTATATTCGTAAAATCAACTTTAAATCTTAACTTTACGCGTACAAATCTTATTCATCGATATGACGATATCCCCATCACTACTGTTTACTGTATATTTAGTTATACATTTATAGCTTGGCGCTCGGCGAGGCATTGCGTTTTGTGTACGTTGGCGGCGAAAAGGTTAATTTAGAGATTATTAATTTAAATTATTAAGGGGTATTCTAAGTCTCTTCATTTGTCAATTAAAGTGACTTGAAACGTAAATCATGTACACAAACATATTTAAATATTTTCATATGGAATTAATCATGATCATAATGATAATGATAAATCCTCTTCCCCTCTCACAGAGAGACCTTTGATCAGTGGGAATATTATAGGCTGATCATTCTAAATTCTCCTGAGAGGTAGCCCTCTCTTTTACTACTTTACAAAAGTAATCATTCCTAAGCTACTTCCAGTTTAATTTTATCTGATGAACTTTTTTCTGCCCACCTCCCGAAGGCTACCACAGACGTTATACTTCCTGGAAGCTCCTCTATCTTAGTCTGTTTAAAAATATTTCAAGCAAGCTTAGCCCACCTGTTATTATAAACCATAATCAACAAAGATTATGGTAGATTTTAAACAAACATCTTGATTGTCAGTGTCTTTGAGCCACACTGGCCGCATTGTTATTCAATATTTAAAAGTTGTGAGATATAATATAAATTAGGGTAGGTATGTAGTGTGGATTATCTTCAACTATTATTATACCTAGTCCCTTGTTCTTACCCTTTACAACCTGACTGCCAAACTTTCCAAGCTGAGAGTTGCAGCTTGTCAGGTCTAAGAGGATCATATATATATAGCTCTTCAAGACCTCTCGCCTGCCAGTTGCTGTGACATCTCGAGCCAAACATCGCGCCACGGCCGGAACAGTTCGGGTTTCGGGCGGAGCACAGTACGACGCTTCAGCTGTCGAGTGTACTGCACCACCTCTCGGCCGCGATGAACAAAAAGGAATACTCGGTAGCAGTATTCCTCGACATGGAGAAAGCCTTCTACCGCGTGTGGCACGACGGCCTCGTTTACAAGCTGGCCACCTCAGACGCGCCCCGTCGCGTGGTAATGGTGGTCTCTAACTTTCTCTCCAACAGGACCTTCAGGGTGGTGGTCGACGGAGCACTATCAAGCGCCCGCCCGGTGCTTGCCGGTGCCGCAGGGCAGCTCCGAGTCGCCATCGTGTTACTCACGCTACACCGACGACATCCCCACAGCTCCGGACGTGATGCTCGCGCTGTACGCCGACGACGCCGCGTACATTACCACCTCGCTTAACGCGAAGTACGCGGCGGTCAAGATACAGCGCGCGCTCGACTTGCTTCCCGAGTGGCTGTCCAAGTGGCGGCTGTCGGTCAACGTGGGTAAGACGCAGGCGATGGTGACCGGGTCCGCGTCTCTCCCAGCACCCTTGAAGCTGCAGGGAGCTGACATCGAGTGGTCGCCCCGGGTCAAGTACCTGGGTGTCACCATCGACCGTCGCGTCGGCTCACAAGGGGGTCACACGTCCGCAATGTTGATGACATCAGAGGCACCTCCGGATTGAGAGCCTGGATGAGTTTGTGCGGCGCCTCGCGAAGGGGATGTTCACGCGTGCCGACGCGAGGAGAACCCCCGGACGCGAGGAGACCCTTGCCCCGCGACCTAGTTGCGGACGATTGACTCCATCACCGGACTGGACTTCCGAGTGAGTCGCCCTCAGTCTACACGCGGCTCACTTGTGACAACCTCACCCACACATAACACGCATCTGTTGCGTGGTGCGTGCTAGGTTAATATAGGCGTGCCACGTAGCAAAACAACAGACACTCACCTCTTAACGGGCGCCTAAACACACACGCGAATGCGGGCGCGGGCATGCGCTTCGCGTATACACCGGGCGGTGTTACATAGTACATTGCCGCCCTCACACTCAGAACACGGTCCCTTCTTCCCGTCCGGGCTCGGCTTGATTCGACGGAGGGGGAGGGAGGCCATACATCCTATCTGTAGGAACGTCGAGTCCGTAACTCTGTCGCTGGTCGCCACTTGCTGGGCTTCCCTCATTTAGATGAGGGTCTCACCCGGTAAGGCTGACCGCCGAGTTCACGGTGAAGACAGCGGCGTTGGGCATCAACGTCGTGGCGTGCCTACAGTCACAAGTTACAGAAACTCTTATCACATGGGCGTGTATGCCGCACGCCCAAACATCTACTCGCCAGTGGCGACCAAAATGAGGGCCCGTGGTTACGGGCCACCGTAAAGCTTCCGCGGTCGGGGGGCCATGCCCCGACACCGCACGCCACGCCGTGGCGTAGCGACATCCCGCAGTTTACGCCCTTCATTTACACATTATACATTTACAGTTGTTGTGCGCAGCAGCATCTCCTGTCGCATAACTTCGAAAGCAGCATTAATTCGATTTATCAAATCTGTATTGTAAGTAAGGGCGTCAATTCGAACATCTGTAATTTATTCATTAAATAAATTATTTAATTGTTTCATTAACACATTATCTGCTTAATTCTTTACGCAAACGCTTCTTTATGCTACACCCTTACCGACCCTTATTTTACGATGTTTTCGAAACAATAGAGATAATAATAATAATAATACTCCACAACTATCACACAACGCCGTCTAGCCTCAAGCTAAGCAGAGCTTGTGTTATGAGTACTAGACAACTGATAAACATACTTATATATTTCTAAATACATACATATATAGATAAATTACACCCAGACACAGAACAAATGATCATGCTCATCACACAAACATTTGTCCTGGGTGGGAATCGAACCCACGACCTCCGGCATAGCAGTCAGGGCCACTAACCACTAGACCAACAGGCCAGAGATGCACAACGAACCACATGTGCGGCGCGCCGCACTCGAAGAAAGTTATGTAAATTGTATGGACGCGCATACGCGCCGTCAAGCACCTGGTGAACGCCCGAAAACGCGTATGTGCGTCTGCCGCGCCTAATGTATTAACGCACCAAACTGGTACAGATATTTTCTTTGTACTTAATTCAAGAACTTACATAATTTCAATAGATCATTTAATTTGTACCAACCTTGCAGTATTAAATTTCGCAAAACATTTCACTTTCCGTAAAGGTTTCCGTAGGACTTTTGTCAAAAATTAAAGATTTTTTTTTATAAAAGCAAATTACATACCATTAGAAAGGTACCACTAGGGATGTTTTGCTAGAATTGTAACTCCTCAATCATTTTTTGTTTTTTTTTAATGCAAGTTGAAATTAAGATTTAAGTATTTTTTACATCTTTCTGTAAGTTTGAGGACTCATAACTTTTTTTTTAGCTAACATCTGAATAAAGCAATAAATTTATAAGAATTTGCCTACATTAAAGATAAAAAAAAAAACAAAATATTGCCTGTTTTACCCATTTTTAATAAAAATTACACTTGTAAAGTTAAGAAAGTGGTGAAACTAGAAGAAAGCAAAAAAAAATTAAAAATATCCAGGGGGCCAGGGCCAAATAAATTAGGGCTGAGTAAGTAGCAGATGACCCCACCTATCCACCATTTTCTTATGTTCAACATTCTGCCAAACATTCTGTATATTGTAAGTCTTAAATTGTTTAGTGGCTGTATTTGTTCCATTTCTAATTTTGACAGAGCAAAAAAAATATATATATACAATAACTATTAAAAAATATTATTTTGTTTCTAGTTAGAATTTCTTATAAGTTAGTATAAAACTTAATGTCATTAGTAAGTAATTTTAATGTTCTAGTTGTAGATTACAGGTCATAAGAGGTGCTAATAAACTATATTAATAGGTTGGGGAAAAAGTTTCTTCGCATTTTTTAAGAAAATTCAAAACATTTTTTAATATAGTTTATTTACATTTAACTAAAGTAGGTACGTAGGTACATTTTTATATTCGCGCAATGGGTAGGTAATTAATAAATGAGGGTACTTTCCTTAGTCGTAACTGGTTAAGTAGCTCATTATTAGTATAAATAGAACGTTTTGTTTTAATCGGGCCATTACTATTTGAATTATCGTCGATCAAACAACTCAGTTGGGAAGAACATTGTGAAAAATGGAGAAAATCGAGCACCGCGCTGTCATAAAGTTCCTTACCAAGCAAGGTAAATCGGTTCAAACCATACTAGAAGAGATGTCATCCGTTTACGGGGAGTCTTGCCCCGGTAAAATCATGGTTTATAAGTGGCATACCCTTTTTAAGCAAGGCAGGGCCTCACTTGAAGATGATCCTCGGCCAGGACGGCCGATCGAGGTGACCACTCCGGAAATAATTCGAAAAGTGGAAAAATTAATACTGGAAGATGCTAGACTAAAGAAGAAACAGCTCGCAGAAATGGTTGGAGTATCCGATATAACCATATTTAAAATTCTTCACGATCATCTCGGCATGACCAAAGTCAGTGCCGAGAATGCTCACGCCGCCTCAAAAACAACAGCGCGTAGAGTGTTCTCGCGCGTTTTTGGACCTCTGTAATGAAGACCAGGATGGAGTATTGACTCGAATTGTTACTGGGGATGAAACTTGGGTTCATCATTATGAACCTGAGTCCAAACAAGATTCTATGCAGTGGCACAAAAAAGGTACACCACCACCAAAGAAATTTAAGGTGTCACAGTCGGCGGGAAAAATCATGGCGACAATCTTTTGGGACTCAGAAGGAATCTTGTTGATAGATTATAAAGATAAAGGTGTCTCCATAACCGGAGAATACTACGCTTCAACCTTAGAGCGATTAAAGGAAGCAATCAAGGCAAAAAGAAGGGGAAAATTAACCAAAGGTGTCCTCCTTCTGCACGACAACGCGCCTGTGCACGAGAGCCGTGTTGCGTTGGCTTCCCTGCATAAGGTGGGCTTCGATATTTTGGTTCATCCACCCTACAGTCCTGACCTGGCTCCCAGTGATTATTATCTCTTTCCAAAAATGAAAAAAGAACTTCGGGGGAAGAAGTTCTCAAGCGATGAAGAAGTGAAGGAAGCAGTTTCAGCTTATTTTTCAGACAAAGAAAAAACATTTATTTTCGAGGGTATACATAGGCTAATTGAAAGATCTGAAAAATGTATTAGGGTTGCAGGAGAATATATTGAAAAGGAAAAATAAACTTGTATTTTTATTTCCACGTCTTACCCCCGATTCCGCGAACTTAAAAACGCCTCCCCGTAGGTACCATTTTGTACGATAACTTTTTGCCATCTTTTAGGTAGGGACATGATCCCATTGCTATAGAAATTTTGGGACTTCTGGTCAAAATACCGCGACAAGTGGTTTTGGCAGTCCTCTCGTGATGTTAACCTGACACTGCCTAAAGAATTCTGAAGAGACCGAAACAGGTGGAAATCTGAAGGTGCAAGGTCAGGACTATACGGCGGATGCATTAACACCTCCCAGCCAAACTCTCTTAATTTTTGCTGAGTGGCTAAATATGTGTGAGGTCTAGCGTTATCATGATGAAAAACCACACCCTTTCTGTTGATTAATTCCGGCCGCTTTCTCTCAACTTCTTGCTTTAATCTCATCAGTTGTTCGCAGTAGAGTTCAGAATCGATGGTCCTGCCTGGTGGTAACAGCTCATAATGAATAATGCCCTTCCAATCTTACCACACACACAGCATCACCTTGTTGCGAGTTAACCCGGGTTTCGCCACAGTCTGTGAAGCCTGACCGGCCTTTGACCACGACCTTTTTCGCACGTTCTTGTCATACGTGATCCACTTTTCATCACCAGTTATCAGCTTCTTCAAAAATGGTTCGGTTTCATTACGTCGTAATAAAGAATCACAAATGAGTACACGGTTCATTAGGTTTCTTTCAGTGAGCTCGTGAGGTACCCAAATGTCGAGATTTTTTGTGTACCCAGTTTTTTTCAAATGCGCCAAAACTGTTTTGTGGTCAATTTCCAGTTCTTCAGCTACGTCGTAACTACTGATATGCCGATCTTGCTCCACTTTTTCAAAAATGGCATCCATTTTATCCGTGATAGAGCGACCAGAGCGACGTGCATCTTTGATATCAAAATTTCCGGATTGAAAACGCTTAAACCAAATTTGTGCTACTCTCACAGGCACTACACTAGGTCCATAAACATCGCAAATTTTTTTCGCGGCTTGCGTTGCATTTTTACCTTTTTTGTAGTAAAATTTTAAAATGTATCGAATTTCTTCATTAGACTCACTCATCTTGACGGTACGAAAAACAAATGAAAATCACACATTTTCCTAAATTGAATTTGGAATTATGTTCTTTAAAATTTAAACTTTCAATGATACTAAAACCAGCCAGAAACAAATAGTATAGCCAAAGAGATTTTATTACAAGTTCATACATACTATAATGCGAAAAAACTTTTTCCCCAACCTAATAATTTAAATATATCTACTTCTGGATGTGTGTTCGGACTTTCAAAAGGGAAAGTATGATACAATCCTGGTGGGAGAGTAAGTTGCTGTCCAATTAACAAGTTTCCGTAGACCTTGCTTTAGCAGCTAGCTAGCTCCTTCTGCTCTAGACCTACATTAAAGATCCCAGCCAAAACTTCCTCCACGGGGGCTACTTTTGTTTAGGTTTTCTTATAACCGATTGCTTTTCATGATGGAATGTCAAAACAAAAAGCTGCTTTGAGTAGTTTTAGCTCCTCTAGACATTCTGTATTTGCTCTAGGAATTACTTCCTAATCATAATATTTTACACTGAAATCTCGTAAGTTGTAATCTTTCTGCCTCTTTAGTTAGTTAAGATCACTCGACCAGGGTTGTTTAGAAAACAACAATGCGCTTCTACACAAGTTAAGAAAAAAGAAACTGTAAACATTAAGCTAATAAGAATGTTATTTTTGCCTTCCCTAGCTTTCTGGACGGAACTAGGACCGATGCACCGCGGATCTTTATTTGATTGGTCTGAATGAAATAAGTAGGTGTCTTAGGAGCCTTGTTTGGTAGTTTGAATGTACATAGCGATGAACATAATATACACTCCCGGGCAATAATAAAGCCACATCTGTATATATTTTTTTGTTTAATTAAAGGGTAGCTTTTGAAAAAATGGTAAGATGACAAAAAAAAACAGTAGAATTGCAATAAGTCGCCTTTTCGTGTTTCTCAAGGGAAAAATTAACGTGGAATTTTTGAAGAAAACAAACGTCCGTGACCACCAACGCCAATCGCTTCCATATTTGGTAAATAATTAGTATTCAATTGGTACTCGAACAAAAAAATTGGTTACTTAGCAGTTTTCGAGAAAATCGACTGAACGCCGAAAAAGGGGGCATGCTACAGCTATTCAAATTACAAGTATACAAATAATTAGTACATTGTATATGTGATACATTTCGTAAAAAAAAGCACTGAAATATTTGTATTTACCGAGAAATCAACGATGATAACTTTCACGCGCTCGTTCAGCAGGACCACGACTCTGAATGTTGAGTCCAAGATGGAGGAGCTTGTCGCTTTCCTCAAACCTACATAGAAAACAATGGACATAGGACATAGAAAACAATGGTTTACATAGAGAAAATGTTTATTTAGTAACTTCTGTTACCTACAAGAGCATTTATACGACGGCCGTTATGCAGTTTGACACGGAATTAATTAATGCCATTATGACGTGCTGTGGAATGTTGTGCCATGCTTCCAAAACGGCATTTTCAGTTCCTGCAGTTTCTGGAACTGTTAGTTCGAACGTGCTTCTTCAACTCATCCCATTTAAAGTGCTCTTTTGGATTCATATCAGGGCTTCTTCCTGGCCATTCCATTACTGCGATACTACCATCCTGGTCCGGAATGGCCTGCGCCTGATGATTGGGACCATCAGAGGACACTGCTCGCTAAACAAACCCTTTTACACAATGGGCATAACGGACAGCCCTCTGTGCAGAGCTTGCATGGAGGCTGAGGAAACCGTTGCGCATGTGCTCTTCGAATGCACAGACGTTACACAGATTAGAATGGAAACCCTCGGGGCACCCAAATCTTTCACAGATGTTCTGAACAGACTCTGGTCTGTTCAGAACATCTGTGTGTGCCGTGATTAACTTCTGGAGGCAGGTGGGCTGGTTGGAATAACCACCGACGACCGCCATGGCTCACGTAAAATGGTCCACTTGAAGGACTAAGTGCGGAAACCAAACCCAATAACATAAAACAATATTGCAAAATTAAATCCTGGCCTCCAAACTCAACATAATTATGATAAGATGGTACCACATGGACCTCTAGACATTGACGAATGTATCGGTCGCTATTTGGTGGTAACCGTGGTCTCGTCACAACCTCAAGGCCAGTTTTTCCTTCGGTGTAAATTCCGCCCCGCGACTGTCGCATGTCCCGCATAATTCACTTTCTCTTCAATGCAACATTGCTGAAAACGCTCTCCTTGTCTGCGATAGACATTCCTATGTCCATCATTGCTGAAAACGCTCTCCCTGTCTGGGGTAGACATTCCTACGTCCATCATTGCTGAAAACGCTCTCCCTGTCTGCGGTAGTGATTCCTACGTCCATTATTGCCTTACAGCATAAACTTGGTTTCACCCGTAAAAAGAACCTGGCTCCATTGCCGTTAAGTCCAATGCAAATGAATGCGTGCTAACTGTAGGCCGCGCCATTATGTGAGTTCTTGTCAGTTTGGAACCTTTGGGTGGTTTATGAGGTTTCAGGGCCACGTTCTTCGAGCCTCCTAACAGTTGGAGCGCAAACAGTCCATGAAAGTCTCGAAGCTGTTCTTGAACCCGATCTTATCGTGCTGTAGTGACCCGGTTTCGTGGTCGAAGCCGCCAGTCTCCAGGTATCGATGGTTTAGTCTTTGAACGGCAGAACGACTTATATGAAGTTGTCGACTGTTGTTGTCGTTGACTTACGTTTCACTGATTAAGCCCAGACTGAAGAAGTGCCACAGCTTTCGCGGCTACTTCAGGTGCAGTGTCCATAATTTGAACGTCGGAATGGATTAAAAAATAAGGCATAACAATTTCGATATTTTTTTTATGTAAAACTAATAACGATACAACTAGGTATTGACTTTCAAAGCTTGCAATTGTTTCTTTAAGAGCGACCAAACTCCGATTTTCTTCTCCGTTTCAAATTCGTGAATTCAAAGGAACAATGCTGATAGGTAGCGAAACGATGGCCAGTACGTCAGCTTCAAAACTGCATAAAAACTTTTTTTCTGACTTATTTTGATGTTTTAGGCCTAAAAACATAAAAATGCACGGTGGCTCGATTTAGGAGCCCGGGAGTGTATAAAATAATATATAAGTAGGTATACAGACGAATTGAGAACCTCCTCCTTTTTTAAGGAGTCAGCATAGGATGGCAGATAACAATAAAAGAACATTTCTTGAATCACAGACACAATTTATTTGAAAATAATGTTTATGAAAATTAGAGTGTATCAAAGCTACACATATTGATCATATCTTTGAGCTATGATCAATACCTAAGTATTATAAAAATATGATTTATTTATCTAATTATGTCATGGTTTAACATAGAATTACTTTTTTCGATTGACTTATTGATTTTACGAATAAAAAAAAAATATCACAGAAAATATCTAAAAACAAATCTCAAATTATTTGAAACGGTAACATATAATTTTTATTCTGGAATTTAATTGAATTTGAAGTTTTCAACTATGTTGAATTTGATAATATAAACACATAATAACTTAAATCACTAGCTATTTCACAAAGAATCTATTCTATAGAATATTTAATGTTTATGTCGGTATATTAGAAGGTAATAATGAATGGGCTTGGGTCAGTAGATACGTAGACACCTTTACGAAACAGGTGTAGCGCTAAAAGTAGGGTAAATTTATATACATTCTCAATATACAGGGTGATTTTACGGGACCATAAGTATTTAATCCTTTTCAGTAGTACTGTCACTGGGTACAATAATACAGAGTATTTTTTTTATTTTTTATTTAGAAAACTATGTTTTGCTCTCTTTTCCAAAATCGAGTACACCAGTGATCGGATAATCGGGCGCTAATATACCTAAACTTCACTTTTATTCCCACGAAATAATAATACGGACATGCCTTTCATAATTCCTGCTGTTTGTATAAAATACAATAAATTACTCGATTCGATCACTAATCTGTTAGATAGATAAATCAATTTCCACTACTTGACCACATTGTGCACATTATCATTTTTTATTGATATCCATTTGTTTTGAATAAAATAAAGATACTAAATTGTTCAATCTCGGGAACCCGGGATTACTTATTTATTCAGAAAGGAATGTCCATATTATTCTTTCGTGGGAAGAAGTTTAGGTATATAAGCGCCCAATTATCCGATCACTGATGATCACTTTATCCACCTGGCTTTACAAAAACCTCTCTGTATCTGTTTTGTTAGGTACTAGGTTTCTCTTTGTTTATTATTCTGCCGTCGTAAGAAAAAAGGGCACAACTAACATTTTAAAAAAAAATCTACAAAAAATTGAGCAGATTAGCCTTTTTTTTCTGATTCTAAATATGTATGTAACTCAATTTTTTTTTAAATGTTAGTTGTGCCCTTTTTGCTTACGACGGCAGTATTGTCCAAGCCCAATTCAACAACAACCGAGAGATGATAATTTACTTTACGAATAAAAGACTACCTTCGTATCTAACTAATTATTAAAACTATGATAAAAAAATAAATTCGTAGTTCTTAACACAAATATCCCGTAACAATTCCTTAGTCAGAACGGATCTGCAGATTTATTAAAAAAAAAAAAATCATGAAACAATACTTTTAAATGTAGAGTGAAGAGAATAACAATAACTGTTTATTTAGTTAATTAAGGTTTACTTTAAAAATGATATCGGTATGTATGAAAGATCATGACTAGTGTGTCGTTTAGCATTCAACGTCTATTTGAGCAAATTAGTAAAACTTATGGACTGCGCTTTTCGTTGTTTTATATTAAAAAAAACAGATTTTATAAAAAATCAATGCCTTCTCTTTTTTTTGGGTGTCTGCTTGGACATGTCGCTGCATGGGTACGGATAGACATAGACACCTTTGAAGTTATTAGGTTGATCTTTAACTTGGGACTCCTTTTCGACAGGCTCAATTATATCTTCATCGACCTTATATTTGTCAGGACATACAAGCGACGCCAGCGATGTGGCAGTGGATTGGTTTTGTATTATTTCACGAACGGAAAGATCAAGGAATGGTTTGTTTTTCATTTCCTCGACACTGGTACTGTGATCCGAGGTGGAGGGCTTGGCGAGAGCGCTATCTTTGAGATCTTCTGCTGCGTCCTCGAGAGCGGCCTGCTCCATGAGGTCACGCTGCGACTCACGTGCCTCCATCAGGAATATGCTCTCCTGTTTATTGCCACAACACAATTAAAACAACTGTGAAAAAAAAGTAGGTGGGCAACCGACAAAGCCGGTTCGATGCGGACTACCTATCAAGCCTTGAATAATAAATGAGATACAATAAATTCATGATCTACCCCCAGGGTTCATCGTGCATCAAGAAGGTGTACTTAAGGCCAGGCATTCCCAATTTTACATCACTTTGATTAAATAATAAACAAACAAATAGTGATTGTTTAAAGCCAAAAACAATATATTATAGTTTACTATATGTATTGACTATTCGTGGTTTAAAACATGATATTAAAAACCTCACTCAACAAAAAAAAAATCTGAAGAGGAGGCTAATTCGATGATTTTTGTTTTTCTTATTGTTCTTGAAGCTTATAAAAGCTTTACTTCCAAAAATATATCTAAGAAAAGTTAATAACATATAGAAGAATAAATCGTGGTTACATTTTGCAAAATAGTTTCACTATTTTAATAATAAAATAAGTATTATATAATACAGCGGCATGCGTACGTTGCTCCAGTCGTCCGCCGTCCCGCTAATTTCGCGAACTTTTCACTCATAGAATAATAGAAGACCGCGCGCACCGCCGCGGTGCCACAATCTTTGTGCTTTATTTCTCGGTTCATTTTTATACATATTTTAGTATTACATAGTAGAGTCATAACAGTAGGATAATAACAAAATGTTTGTCATGCACTATTTTTTATTAAGTATTGCAGTGCATCAAAACCACGCTCCAAAGGAATGTATGCGTAATAATAACTTCAAAAATTGATAGTAATTTTGTGTTTTTATTCATTTTCATTTTGTATTAAATTACATTTTAGTTTTGTTTTATTTTTGATAAGTTATTTTGTTTATATTTAGCTTGAATATTAGGTTTTAATCCTTCACTTATTCTACCTGGAATTTACAAATAATAAGGACTTTTTATAAATTTACTGTCTATAGTAGTTTCACAGTGAGTGATTACCGCATAATCAATGAAAATTGAAGAAAAATATAAAAATAAAATCATCAATTATCACTCCTCAAAGAGAGGACTTATCGCCGCAATTGTGGCGTGCCCAAGTGTGATGGCCTGGAGCTACGGGTGTGTTGGTAAAGGCAAAACATCTCAAAACCTTGGTCAAATTCTAGTGCAATAGGTATTTATAACAAAACTATTAACTACTTATTACAAACAAATTTTCCAGTTTTTACTAAAAACTAAAAATAATGAAATAAAAAATAATTTAAAAAAATGAAATCGACTTTTACCCAGATTTAGTTTTTGATCAATAAATTCATTTTAAATATTCATTTTAAATATGTTTGTCTGAACGTATATTTTGCTCGTACGTTTTTGCGATACGACGTGGCAGCCGAGTTTGAGAAAATATAAAAATGGAATGGGTCCCGCCTGCTTCCAACTTTTATTTAATTTAAAATGGGCTTGTTTTTAGCTTTTCAGTTTTTTTAAACTTAAGTATTACCTATATCGCAGTCGGGTTTTTAGTTTCTTTTTTTTTTAATTTCGCAGACGATTTAATTCTAAGGAGTGGTTTTGATATTTTATTGTACGTGTTTTTTACGATTTGTCACTTCGAATTACTTTTAACCACGTAATTTGTATATATTATTGAAATCATCTTTTAAATCCCTTCATTTTCTTTCTAAATTGAAGGGTTTCAAGAAAAAAAAAATTCGAACTCCACAATATGACACCCCAAATCCGCCATTTTACTTTGTTTTTGATTTAATATAGCCAGTAACACTCGCACAACCAAGACAAATCTAAAGACATAAATCCGTTCATTCGTTTAGGAGTTACAAGGAAACAAAGAAATGGACATACACACATACAGATCAAACACATAACCCTCCTTTTGGGCTTCGCCACAGTCGGGTAAAAATGTCGAGTTCAAGTGACGAATCAATTAATTCAACCCCGGAAAAGCTTCTTACCGACTAAGTCAAAAGAAAAATATTTTTTCAATATATATATATATATTTTATTTCCTCGCACAATGCATAGTAAAACGTTCGTAAGATGAATTCCGCCCGTGTCGACTTATACATGTGCATAAATAATTATTTCAATATAATTATATATTTTTATTTCCTCGCACAATGCATAGTAAAACGTTGTATGATACACGTAAGGTTATTTCCGCACTTGTAGAATAAATAACTATTATCGTCGATGCGTTTGCCATTTGCTAGTAGGTATATGGTAGGAATACATTTTTTGCAAGATTCTGTATAAGTGGTTACAGTAAAAAACATAAGTAGCTTAACCTGATAATAAAAAACTAAAATGTCAAATAATTGAATAAATGAACAGAGACATGGGTTTGATTAGCGAGTATTCGCGGTCCTTCGGGTTGCAATTCAACTCTAGGAATCCCAGGCTATAATTATTGGCGGCAGGTATATGCGGAATAGGCTCGATGTTGCGTCGCTGTCTGAATGGAGTTCAGATTGAATACGCAAATACGGTTAAAAACCTGGGGGTGACCTTGGATTCCTACTTATCGTGGACTAACCATGTTGCTCAAGTCAGTCGTAAAGTGCGCTACACTACTCATTCTTTGTAAGGCCTACAGAGCTTCTTGCCCCTGAACACCAAAATGTTCCTTGCTCAAACTCTCATTCAGCCTATTATTGACTACACAGATGCCTGTTATTTGGATGCCATCGAGGAGCTTTTGAATAAACTTGAGCGTTTGCAAAATATCTGTATTCGTTTGGTTTTTAACCTTAAAAAATATGATCACGTTTCTAACTTTCGCAAGACACTCAAGTGGCTCCCTATTCCACTTCGCAGGAACTCTCGCATATTGTGTCTGCTATTTAACATCCTTCACAACCTTAAAACACCTTCCTATTTGCGGGAACGCTTTTCCTATGCCCGTCCTTTTGATGTGCTTTGCAGGTCGCATCTTAGAAACCTCCTTAAATTTCCTTCCCATTCCACTGACTTCTACTCCTACTCCTTCACTGTGCACGCGGTTCGGTTGTGGAATTCACTTCCACCTGACATTAGGGACTGCCAAACTGTTGCAGTATTTAAAAGAAGAGTGAAAGAACACTATCTTTCCATTTCGTCATAGTTATTAGTTATTTTAGTGATATTTATTCTAGAAGTATGTATGTATTTAAGTATTTATTAATGTTTTATTTGCTTAGTGAATTGTTTTTATTTTTAGATTTTATGTATTTTTATTTTCTCTTTTATTCTTACACACGGTGTCTACATCTCTTTTTATCCTCTGTCCTGTCGCAGGTATGCTGGAAGAGATTTCCATAGAAATAAACGTCACCTTCATACGTAATTTTCTGTTCCTTTATTCTGGTCTGTTTATTTCTGTGTACATAAATGGTTAAATAAATAAATAAAATATGAGTTAGAGCATTTTTCATTTACAATTACTATTCAAATTATTATATAAAAATGTCTTAGATTTTCACGATTAAACGTATTATAATAAAAGAAGCTGCTAATGTATCAACTCTCTATTTTCTAACAAATTAATAAAACAAGTTGACCTCTGCCTACACGACAAGCTGACCTATACTGTGGCACATCGCTCGCCTTTGAGTTCATTTCGTAAGTTCACGCCGGCGGTGACGTGAGCGCACGGCTCGTTTTTCGTGACGGGTGGCGTTAAATGCCTACTTCGCTTGGTCTACCTGGCCTTAAGTGCTTGAGATGTATTGTGCTGATCGCTACTGCGAACGCCAATTTCAGATGATTGAATTTATACCCAGTTAGTTTCAACTTTCACACGAATTGTTTATTAATGGGAACGACTACATGTTTATTAATGCGGGGGAAATAATTATAAAATCTTTTTGTCGAATTTCGTTAAATATCACAAATTGAATAGACTCATGAGAAAGCAATTAAGCAAGAATGCGATTTTAGTCATTAAAAATGCTAGCATTACTTACACACTTTAAGAATTAAGAATGTAATTGGTGCACAATTTAGTCTTATAACCGACTTCTCCAAAACATGTGTTATTTGTTGAGTCTATCTTTGCTAGTTACTACACCATCGAAGTCGACCACGAAATAAGCACATTGTTATTTATTGAGGATTGTTAGACAACTAGCCGGCTGTGATTATCTGACGATTTGGTCGATGACGATGACGATTTGGTTTACGGAGATTATATTAGTTATATTCTAATCGAATTATAAATTCATCCTTATTTTGTTGTACCTAAGTCATTTCCAAGCGATTAATACTCCTATCAAGCAATGAGACATAGAGACATACCGACAGTGGCGGACTAAGCCTATCGGGGCCCGGGGGCGGCTAAACTAAATAAGACCCCCTGCCCAGGAATGACCGTCAAAATATTTAGCACGCTGCCTCGAAAAGGTTAGGTTTTCTTTTGACTATTGATACAGAAATATGAGATACTTTGTCGAATACAGAAAAGCTAGAGCATCAGACGTAGACGAATAGAGGATGGCAGAGCGAACTCGAAAATTTTTGCACCCCGCATAGTTTAAATGTTTTTTTGAACACTTATACAGAAATCGAAATTAGTTTGCTACCATTTTTCTTCAACCGAGTGACGGAGAGTCAAGTCAATTGAGATGTGCGCTCTAGAGATTTTATACAAACCTTGTCTATAGGTACTGATCTGCATTCAACCTATAAAAATATTTCTCAACAAATTAGTCACCTAATCACGCCATCACAAAATCACAATTCACACATTTTTGTGAAACCTAAAAATTTTCGTTTCAACTGTACCTACTCTTACTTTTCCTATAAACATTTATAAAATCGTGTAGAGATGGGATCGGTGGGAGTTGGGATGAAGCCAAAATCAGTTTTTTCTATTTTTTTATACTAATTCGCACTTTATGGCGTGTCATATTCAAACTTCACACTTTTATAATATACATTTAAAAGATCATAGCTGTCAATGTTTTAACAAAAATCAACCACTATGGACGTTTATTATCAACATTTGAAAAAAAATCAAATTATACTCTATGAGCCGGCCATTGCTTTATGTCTTCGCCCTAATTGAAACTCGTCTAGGATAGGCAGTAGGCCGGAAGAAGTTCAATCTAAATTTTTATTTTTGATTCTAGAAGACATGTGGATGTCAAAGCAATTCGAAACATGGTACAAATAAACTATGGAATGACTAGAAGGCAGGCCATCTAAATTATTGAAAAAGGTAGTACCTAGGTGATTCTCGTTAAGTCTCACTGCTAAAGCAAAATTATTAATTTATTTACCTTTACTTGTTTGGTGGTATATTGGTCCAGTTTATCATAAATAACTGCATGCAGTCCCATGTCTTTAAGCTTCTTGACGACGCTTTTATTGTCGATGTCATCACCCCAACAGAATATGACCAAACCTGCATTTGTTGCCAGCTTTACCTGTTGAGAAAAGAAAAGTTACAATTAAATATCGTCTCGCTTTCATTTACTAATGTTAGAGGTCCACTATTCTACTCCGACGTTACCAACTCATCTGTAAAAACAAAAATGGACCCAGATAATAAACAACCCACAGAACAACAGAGCCCACATGTGGCGAATCCAACGCAACCTGAAGGCCTCCCCCACATTGAGGGTTGCAACAGTGAGAAAGAAACTATCGACACCCTGGTCGACGCAGCGATAGTCACAGAAGCCGAGATTAATAACGAAGATAAGAGCACAGAGAAGACCACACCGTTCCAGCCTCTCGACCCCACATCTATAGAGGAAATTAAATTCGCGCTGAGACGCTTTAAAAATAAGAAGGCGCCTGGCCCGGACAAAATCAAAGCAGATGCCCTTAAACTCGGAGGCGACTCCTTTCTCATCAGGTACAAAGTGATAGCTGACTACCTGTTACTGACAGGTTATTATCCTAACAGATGGAAAATCGGGGAGTGCATCTTCCTACATAAAGCAGGCAAGAATCATCGGGACGCCAAATCGTACCGACCCATCACTCTCCTAAACATCATGGGTAAACTACACGAACGCCTGCTCTTGTCACGCCTGCGGCAGACGGCAGACAGACTCCAGCCGCCGTTCCAACATGGCTTTACCAAGTATAGAGAAACAGGAACACAGATCCTTCGCACCGGCAAGTTCATCACAGACGCGCTGGAAGAGAGGGAAAGTGTGGCCATGGTCCTGACGGATCTTTCGAAGGCCTTCGATTAAATATACCATGAAGGTCTGACGAAGAAGCTTCAAACAGCTGACGTCCCGAACAACATCATCAAAGTAATAGAAAATTACCTGAGCGGTCGCAAAACCTACGGACGCTTCAGAACCACCAACGGCGATAAAAAACCGGTGCCACACGGGGTCCCCCAGGGCTCTACCCTGGGTTCGATTATTTTCAATCTATACGTACACGACGTTTGGGACCAACGGGACCGTATCCGCGGACTCAAGCTCTCCCAATACGCCGATGACCTGTGCATCCTTAACAGGTCTCCCAACCCGAACTGCGCGACACACCGCGCGGTTTGGGCCACCGACACCGTCATCGACAACTACCGTCGCTGGGGGCTAAAATGCAACGTAGACAAAACGGAGTGTGCTATGTTCACTCACAAGAGAAACTACCGCAGAACCATTCGCATCAAAGACGAGGTACTCGAATATAAAAAATAGCATAAAATATCTGGGCGTACACTTAGACAAGACCATGACTATGGCCAAACAGACGGATTACGTCGTGCAGAAGGCGCGACGAGCACGCGGTGCGCTAGCCCCTATCATAGGCTGGCACGCCAAGACGGAGATGACTGTGAAACTTGCTGTCGTTCAGGCCTGCCTACTTCCTATATTGGACTATGGCGTGGTACAACTACTCTCACGTTACAGTAAGAGCAACTTACTTAAAATTGAACGCCAATACCGAATGGCTCTCAAAACCAGCGGACAATTCCCAAGACGCCTAGAAACCTCACTACTCTGGGATATGCTTGATTGGGATCCATGGCACGTGCAAAGACTTAAACGAGGACATGCTGCGCCGACTCCGCGAAATGCACATCGAGGACCTAGATACCCCTGGTGACGCCTACCTCGGATACGGACAGCACAACCCCCTCCGAACTAATACTAGACTAGGTGAAATCGACTATGTACCAAAAAAAGACAGGAGTCGGCTGCTTAGCAAGCGAACGACCGCTCCACGTCCCCATAAACTGTAATTAACTGTAAATAGGCTAGGGCAACATAGAACAACATTATAAATTTATATAAACTTATTCTGTACAGGTTGGGGAAAAAGTCTTTTCGCATTATAGTATGTATGAACTTGTAATAAAATCTCTTTGACTATACTATTTGTATCTGGCTGGTTTTGGTATCATTGAAAGTTTAAATTTTAAAGAACATAATTCCAAATTCAAATTAGGAAAATGTGTGATTTTCATTTGTTTTTCGTACCGTCAAGATGAGTGAATCTAATGAAGAAATTCGATACATTTTAAAATTTTACTACAAAAATGGTAAAAATGCAACGCAAGCCGCGAAAAAAATTTGCGATGTTTATGGACCTAGTGTAGTGTCTGTGAGAGTAGCACAAATTTGGTTTAAGCGTTTTCAATCCGGAAATTTTGATGTCAAAGATGCACGTCGCTCTGGTCGCCCTATTACGGATAAAATAGATGCCATTTTAGAAAAAGTGGAGCAAGATCGACATATCAGTAGTTACGACGTAGCTGAAGAACTGGAAATTGACCACAAAACAGTTTTGGCGCATTTGAAAAAAACTGGGTACACAAAAAAGCTCGACATTTGGGTACCTCACGAGCTCACTGAAAGAAACCTAATGTACCGTGTACTCATTTGTGATTCTTTGTTACGACGTAATGAAACCGAACCATTTTTGAAGAAGCTGATAATTGGTGATGAAAAGTGGATCACGTATGACAAGAACGTGTGAAAAAGGTCGTGGTCAAAGGCCGGTCAGGCTTCACAGACTGTGGCGCAACCCGGGTTAACTCGCAACAAGGTGATGCTGTGTGTGTGGTGGGATTGGAAGGGCATTATTCATTATAAGCTGTTACCACCAGGCAGGACCATCGAACTCTACTGCGAACAACTGATGAGATTAAAGCAAGAAGTTGAGAGAAAGCGGCCGGAATTAATCAACAGAAGGCGTGTGGTTTTTCATCATGATAACGCTAGACCTCACACATCTTTAGCCACTCAGCAAAAATTAAGAGAGTTTGGCTGGGAGGTGTTAATGCATCCGCCGTATAGTCCTGACCTTGCACCTTCAGATTTCCACCTGTTTCGGTCTCTTCAGAATTCTTTAGGCAGTGTCAGGTTAACATCACTGCCAAAACCACTTGTCGCGGTATTTTGACCAGAAGTCCCAAAATTTCTATAGCAATGGGATCATGTCCCTACCTACAAGATGGCAAAAAGTTATCGAACAAAATGGTACCTACATACTTTAGTTAAATGTAAATAAACTATATTAAAAAATGTTTTGAATTTTCTTAAAAAATGCGAAGAAACATTTTCCCCAACCTATTACTAACAAGCTCACAGCACACACTACACGACACTTATATAGATCTCTTTCAGACAAACAAAGGTAGACCGTAAGTAGCTGACACACCCACAGGCCGAATACACCACCGACCTGTGGACATAATGTAACATATGAACCAGGGAAATAAACATCTTTCTATTCTATTCCGTGCCTCGGAAAGCACGTTAAGCCGTTGGTCCCGGCTGTCATTCGTGGATCTTTGGCAGTCGTTACGGGTCGTCAGAAGCCCGAAAGTCTGACAACCAGTCTTACCAAGGGGTATCGTATTACCCAATAACTGGGTTGTGGAGGTCAGATAGGCAGTCGCTCCATTTAAAATACTGGTATTCAGCTGCATCCGGTTAGACTGTAAGCCGACCCCAACATAGATGGGAAAAGGCTAGGCAGACTGATTGATTTGTTTTTATTATAGAATAGCAGGTAGCTAAGCTGTTTGTTTCCGTCATACTCAAGGGTAAAACGCCAAAGACATAGAACAGAGGTGTGGTGATACTCTTCTTTAAAAAGGGTGATAATGCCCTGCTTAAGAATTATAGGCTTATCTCGCTTCTGAGCCATGTCTACAAGCTATTTTCAAGAATCCTCACGAATCGTATCGCGCGCAAATTTGACGACTTCCACTCTCCCAAACAAGCCGGATTCCGTAAAGGCACCGTATAGGTACCGCATACACACGCTGCGACACATATACTGGAGACCGAAGAGCCTGCCTCTTTGTTAAGCGTTTGTGGACTACGAGAAAGCCTTCGATTCGTATAAAATATTCCATATCTAAATACGAACGCTACTGGATAGATAAAAGTTACAATTTTCCATTTTCATAGAGATCTCTTATGAACAAGGAACATTGTAATTTTGATCTATCCGGTAGCTTTCGAGCGATGCGCGAGCAACAAGAGACAGACCACCTAAAAAAATATAAAATAAAGGAAAAGATGTCGGGGACGCCTGCGCCGCTATCTTACCTAACTACTGCATGGGCTGGCTAGCTATGATGTTTCTGTCCTCAATTAATAAGAACCTAATAAGAAATCATATACATTATCAAGAGTTTATCTTACATCGACTGAACAAAAAAAATGGTCACTAAACTACTAAAGGATTGAATAAATAATTGACAACGATTGTGACGCTGGCAAATAATCAGTCCAAGTCCAAGAATACAGACATCAGTCGACGACATTGCGGGTAGTCACGTGAACGTCGATTTATAAACAGATATGGATCGAGGTCACCACTATATTGTACAAATGTACACGGTGATTTTTATCTTAGTATTTATTTTAGACCATATCTTTATCAGAGAATCATATCTTTATTTCGAGTTTAAGATAAATAAATCACAGTGTAGGTTCTGTGTAAAATCTTTGCACAGACTGCCCACAATATACAGGGTTATTGGTAAAACACCAACAACCTCTTAAGGGGTCATTGTACTCATCATTATAAACAATTTTTACTATGGGACCTAACCTAAAATCGCGAAAAAAAAACATTTTGACAAATTATTAGAACATAAATGTACTGAACAGCTGATTTTTTTTTCGCGATTTCTGGTTTGGTCCCATAGTAAAAGTTGTTCATAATAATGACTACAATGACCCCTTAAGAGGTTGCTGGTGTTTTACCAATAACCCTGTATATTATACCTAACTTGTATTTGCTTTTAGCGATATAACAAAGTTAAGGTTTATTATAACATTAATTACCTGAGAAGGATCTCTGAGCAAATCTTCAGTATGTACAACAATTCCCAATATTTCTGTACTGACTGCGCTTTGTACAGCAGCCGGTATGGAGGAACATCTAGGATCACGATATGGTTCATACCTTTTTGTTATGCCCTGAAAATAAAACGGCAATTCTTTTCATAGACATAGGTACTTACTACTAACTAAACTAAAATACTTAATTCATAGTTTCACCTAAAAGTATACTTACAATAGTCAAAAACATGACAGGATATTTATTTTGCTTTTTCCTAACCATGGTGCAAATATCTGGATTGAAACAGGAAAATACTATACGGCGATCACCGGAATGCTTCAAGACAGTCTCTAAAACCTAGAAATAAGAATAGATTCATTTATCTAAACTGTTTACAAACATCGTATTCTCAGTACTCCGGCCACTCCGGCCACAATATGCAAATAAAAATGACCAAGACAATGAACATTAATTTGTTCAATGAGAGTATAATTCTCTGTGTCTTACCTTATCAACGTAAGTATTCATATCAAAGGGGTTGTTCAGCTCGAAGGTACCATCTTTCAACTGCATGGTCCACTTCAACTCGACGTTGAAACCAACATGAGGGTCAATTTTTTTCAGTGTTTCTTCTAAAGTAGGAAAAGGTTGATGTTCCTCTAAGTCATCATCGAAAAATAATGTTTCCCGATTACGACCTTCAACCAAGTGATAAACCTACAAAGAGAATTAGTTAATGGAGCGATATTGCCACACGTAGGTATCTATTGGTCTAAATATTGTCACGAAGAAAAAAATTTTTTTTTATTGCAAATAATATTTATTACTTTTACAGTGTGTTAGTTTAATACATAAATATAAAACAATTTAACATATAAAAAGCTTATTCGAAGTGGTCTCCATTGGCTGTAATACAGTCCAGTTGTCAAACGTCAAAAGTCAAACGTTGAAGTCAGTTATCAATAGAAGCACGCATTCTTTCCATGGGAAAGTTCTTCACTGCCAATCGTATGGATTGTTTTAGGGACTCCAAATTATCATGGCGTTTAGAGCAAGCCGTACTCTCTAAAACTGACCATAAATCATAATCCAGCGGATTAAGATCGGGACTAGACGACGGCCAGTCTTCAGCTCTGATGAAGTCCGAAACGTTCACTTCCAACCAAGACTGCGTGGACTGAGCTTTATGACCCGGCGCCGAGTCTTGTTGGAACGACCATACTTGGTTATTGTTAAGGGGCTCAACTACCTTCTCAAGAATGGTATCTTGATACACTTGTGCCGATGTTTTGATACCTTTTTCACAAAAATATGGCTCAGTCACTCCTTCGTAGCTAACACCCCACCAAACCATCACTGAAGTCGCATAATGCCCACGTTGCACTCTGTCGACTAATTGGGGAGCTTCCTTAGAGCTTTGAGCATAAATACGGTCATTTTGTTTGTTAAAATGTTGCTCAATTGTAAAGATTTTCTCATCCGTAAACAATTTTTTTCTGTGACCTCTCTTTGCGTACCGCTTCAGTAGTTGTTTCGATTTTACCACCCTATTCTTTTTTAAATTATCAGTTTAAAAATGACCAGTGCGTCTCTTATAGGCTGCAAGTCCTATGTCATCTTAATACTCGACATGGTTCTGGGTGCTATCTTCATCTCCCGAGATAAAATCTTTTGCTTTCGGACAGGATTTCTTCGAATTCTTTCCCTTACTGCTTTGACCACATTTTTCATACGAACACTACATGGACGGCCAGATCTTTTTCTGTCACAAACAGAGGAGTTCTCATTGTACCTATTAATAGCCCGGTACACAAACATTTGACTAATAACAAGCATATGGAGAGTTTTAAAAATTGCATTTGGCTCCATACCAACTTGTGTAATGCAATCACAGCGATTCGGTTCTCTTTATCACCCCACTCCATTTTAATATCGCAAAATATTGTACAATGTATTGGCGCCAAAATTAGAAAACTCAATCGTATAAAAATGACAGATTCCAAATTCAAATGTAATATCTTTCTTATTTTTAATTGTAACAGTATTTATGGCCAGACAGTGTATATAACAAACTCATTTTAGGATTCCTGTATTTAGAGACGAAAGTCCTATAGATAGTTTTTTTTTCTTATCTTAATCGTTACTGGTGCTCCTCATAGGATTCATTTGTTTCGTCTAATCAGCTTTAGAGCTGCCTTCATCAGCTTGCAACGTCTCTATCTGATGGTTTCCATTCAATTAGCCTTGGTTCTACTGAGACCGTCTCTAATCAGACCACATCCTTCATTCTTGTGACTGGCAAATACTGATATCATAGTATCTACCTACAGCGGTTTAAGATTGGAGTTAATAACGACATACCTACATTATTACCTTATGAATCTTAATATGTTGAATGGTTGTGAGCTACAAGTATGAAAATTCAACTTAGTTCTGTAAATGATTTTAGATTAATTAATTACCTAGATTAAGTAATAAATATACCGATTAGTCCCGTGACATTGAACGCGAATCAGAGCGCGAGAAGTCACGAACTTCAGTCATCAAGTCAGAATGTCACTCGCTTAGACAAAATAACATTGTTTCATGGGAACCTCAGGATATCTTCCCCTAAATTTAGGGGATTTTTTAGAAAAGTAAATATTCGCATGATTATTTAACGCAACTTATACAGTACGAGTATCTTGAAACTTTCAAATAAGAACTTGTGTTAATTAAAAGGGGTCGATTTTTGGACCTCGTCGACCCCCAAAATCAGTTTTCGTTTATGTCGGTCGGGTCTAGATGACGTCTGGAAATTAGCACGCCGCGGCGGCGGCGTCGCGTTATATCGAGGCGATATTGGAGTGTTAAGAATAATAATGAATTTCAATTCTTCCAAATGCTTCATCATCATGAGTTTTACTCGAGCACGAAACCCTTTACTTATAAAATTGTGACGTTCCACGGGAAAAGAGTTTCGGAGATAAGTATTAAATATTTCGTAAAAATATGTAAAAAAAAATTGATTTTTTTTATTGCTGTTTCGTAAACCATAAGATGTAACATTTATTTTCCTATTTTTATTTCTTATGATACCTATGTAAGTTATTAGCCCATAATGTAGCCTCAAAGTTTATTAGAAAGGTACCTTAGGGCCGTGTGTTATGAAAAATAAGAAAATAATACTTGCAATAATGTCGGGACATGCTCCTCCTATATGATTAAGTAAATTATATTGAAATAGAAAAAATACGTTGAGTTTATTAATATTTTTTTTTTATAAATGAAATTTTTTTTTTTCGTTTCATTGTACCCCACTTGTCCCAGTCTTAAAAAGAGTATAGTTAGGAAGGAACTGATTATTTTTGTAGCCGTTTATTATTAAAATAATAGTTTAAATTAACAAAAAGATCATTTATTGTCCTGACATATTGTTTGTTACGTAATTTCCATAGAGTACCTTTTCCTAAATGTATGAAACAAAGAAATTAATTGTGATGTAATTTTAAGTGACTTAAAAAGTTAAAATTAAAAATAGTCTCTAACTAAATGCGATATTATCAGTTTGACGCGACTAGTTTGGCGTGACGGGACTAAGAAGAGCCTACAGGATATAATCACGCTGTTCAAGAAGACCTACCCTGACGAAGTGCCAACGTTTGTGGTGAAGGAGCTACACAAGTTTCCTCCCGTCACCTTCGACCACGTCGATATAACTTGCCTTCTGAAGGACATTGTCTTTCTGAAGGCCCGCCTCGCGGATCTGCTAACGAAATTAGATGCATCCCAGAACATCGTCGCTGTTTTGCGCAAAAAAGTTAGCGAGTTGCGCAACAGTGTGGCGGTAATTAGGTCACCTGTCGATGCGTCAAACGTAAACACATGTCGCGGAGCCGGCCTCGATATATCGTCGTCGAATTCCGCGTCAGCAGTTTCGTCGCCAGCGCATCCGTCGTTTGCTGAGCTTGCAGAGCGCCCCGCAGCCCCGTGCTCGTCACCGCGGCTCCTCCACGCAGCGCTGCCCGAGCCCTTCGCCCTATCCCGCAGCCAGTGTTTGAAGCCCTACCGAAACCCCTGCAAAGGGATTTCGCTAGCGTCACCGCGAGTGCTCCTGACGCTCCTAGTATCATGCCCATGGCAGAAAAGGCGCTGAATAGGGCTGATAAGGATGATGGTTTTATGATGGTGCAAAGGAAGAAGCGCCGATCGTGAACAAACAAGAACCGCTGCGGCAAAGCTCCTACAGTGCCCGAAATGAGCCTGCGTGCCGCAAAGCCGAATACACCGGTGTACATCTCCCGCCTGCATTACACCACTAAGGCGGAGGACATCGTAGAGTATGTGAGACAAAAGACGAGGTACACGCCGAGGGTGCAGTTACTGGAATCACGCCGAAACGTCAACTTCAAGGCGTTCGTCGTGCGTGTACCGAACTGTTATCTGCCCCTCGTCATAGAAGAAGACTTTTGGCCGCAGGACGTGGTGTTCCGTCGCTTCCGCGTACAAGTTCCACAGGACAGCACAAAGTCAAGCTAGTGCAAAGTGAAGTGCTACTAACATAGTCTTAAGCTTTATTTATTAACACTAGATTTTGATTACAAAAATATGTATGTTTACGTTAAGGTATTTTTCTATGGGCCTATGTCGCCTGAAATAAATGGTATTATTATTTTTTACATTTCTCGGGACCCTGGGGTCCCGGACCTTTGGAAGGCGTACGAGGATCTGAAGCCAACTCGCAGAGAATGAGATGAGGAGGAGAGAACACAATTTTAAATGATGAGGAGGCACCGACCGACGATTATCCCTATATGCGCTATGCAAATGCACCCAAGGACAACCCCCGGTTGGTGCAGGACTATTGCTGTATGTGGAAATAAAACATATTGGGCTATGGGTTTGGGTGGCTAAAGTGGATTGGGTAACTATGGAAGAACGATGTCCCCTGCCTGACCAATGTTATATAATTATACACGGATAAATGGCAGGGCGTGACTTGCACACTCAATAATGGGCCCCCGGAAACAGCCACTAGCACATAGTGACGTAGCGACAACACTTCCTGAGGTGCTTGAGGAGTGGAGAGGTAATCCTCGGCTATCAGGACAATCCCGGAAGTACGGTCAAGATCCCTACCAGCACCTTACTGGAATACTTCCTTCCACCGAGCACGTTTGCTCCTGTAAATCTCCACTCAAGCCAGCCAATAAAGGCAAGAAAGAGGCAGGAGTTCTGTTCCACGTCAGTGTTCACTCCAGCCGGCCAATAAAGGTAAGCCAGAGATGAGGACCAGATTTCTCCCGGGAGATAGGGTCCGTGGGGTCGCTACTGCCCAACAGCTCGCCACATGCTGCCCTGCGGGTTTCTGTATCTCTCTTGATCTGGGTCCTCATCCTAGACCCGTTCCGGCAAAGTAAATTCTACCGGCACAGACCTAAAGTTCGAGGCCCCCTTGGAAAATTTTAAATGATGAGGAGGCATCATCCGACGATTATCCCTATCTGCACTATACAAGTGCACCCAAGGACAACCCCCGGTTGGTAAAGGACTATTGTTGTACGTGGAAACAAAACATATTGGGCTATAGGTTTGGGTGGCTAAAGTGGATTGGGTAACTTCCACTATGGAAGAACTATGTCCCCTGCCTGACCAATGTTATATATTATACACGAATAAAATGGTATTATTATTATTATTTATTACATGCTAATGAAAGAATATTGTGGTTTTGTGTGCAAGAATTTATATTGTTTGTTAAATTAAAACTTAAATCGTTAAGTTTTGTGATTTTGCATAAAATTATTAAGTTATTCTTACCTCTAATTCTTGTTTTTTTTTTTTTTGACTAAATTTTATCTAGTAATTGTTTTCTAATTGATCAGTAAAAAAGAACAATGGCAGAATTTGGTCTGGACTATTTTTTTGGCATCCATAGATTTCATATATATGAATAAAATTGATTTAATTTTCTAATTTTTTTTTTTTAAATAGTGGTGTGAGTACAAATAGTACGAATGCAATTTATTTGTATCAATAATTAAACGAATGTTCGATATAATCGAGCGATCGATCGACCCATGTAGTTGGTTTTGTTTTTAACATAATTATTGAAATACTCTATTCTTTCTTCTTTAATCAACTGACATCTTTGAGGAAATGCTTCTACTTTTAAATCCAATTAATAATGGATCAAATATCACAGGGTCATTTCAGTGTTGTATCGATTCTTAAGAAAACCGATTCGAAACGTGCAACACTACTTTTGTCTTTGACAGTAGCATATTGTCTGTGGTTGTCTGTCAAGACGCTACACATATCCCGACACATATCAAGGAAACAATATTATGTGTACATAGTGATTGAAAATAATATTCCTGGCAGCATATTTGAATATTGCTGTAGTTAATTAGTTGGCCGGCGCACTGTAGGCTGCTGCGCACACACTATGACTTTAGTGTGGTATCTAGGATGGGCCAGACATCAAGGACATATCTCAGCACCAGCAGGTTTTATTGATGAGATAATAATACGAGAGGACGAATAAAATAAACATGATTAACAAAATGTGTTTTTTATTTGACCTAACATTAGGTTTACCCTCAGTTTTAGTGTTTACGGGGCAAGTGCATTTTTTTGTAAATACGCGCCCGTATATTCGTAAACATATTACAATTGAGTACTACTCTATACCGAAGGTTAGAATTTATTTGGGTTTTTCTCATTTTATCCGTAAATACTCCTATCCTCAGTTAGACCACACCACATTATCAATTTCTTTATGATTTAATTTCAATCTGCGATGATTTATAGATAAATAAATAATAAAATAAATAAATTTATTTGCCACAAAAAAAAGTACAAATAGGAACTTAGGTACATCTGGTTCTATGTTGAATTATGTACTCAAGTATTGCAATCCTGCCTCTTAAACTAG
Source organism: Dicycla oo (assembly GCA_948252095.1). Lineage (NCBI taxonomy): Eukaryota > Metazoa > Arthropoda > Insecta > Lepidoptera > Noctuidae > Dicycla > Dicycla oo. The sequence continues at coordinate 14,765,427 of OX411712.1, forward strand.
GTAAACCTGTATCTTAAGAGACAAGATAAATTGTTGTTTGACGTTCATTCATAACCTACAAATTCAAACACCGAAATCTTTTTGTTCCGGCTTTCCCAAATGAAAATAGTCTCATTTATAGATTCTGGAGCTAATGCCAAATCTTTTAACATATTTTTCATTACGGGACAATTTCAATTTGATCCCAGACAATTCTTTGTATGGAGACCTGCCATTGTTCAGGCGTTCTCATCGTAAAAAATCGTGAAAATTAAGATTTTTTTTTACAAATTGGTTATTAGGCATATTTATTAACCTATATCAAGGTTTTAATTTGTAATACAGAACTTATCACAACATTTTTGAAGGACAGGAGCCCAAGGTATTAGTTTCCATAGCCCACTAGTTATGTAAGTTACAACGACAACATTGTTTTTGAGGTGGCTAAACTTAAACGGCTTTATTACAAAACAATGTTTATCTTTACACTCAGCTTTAACACATCAGCTATTTTGTAATTTCGAACACTATTCCGACAAAGTGAATGTCTAATTACAAAAACTGAAGTCAAACCCGAGTCCAAGTTGTCAATTTTATATTAAGAACTTTACCGTGTTCTGAATAAAGTTCACAATACAATAACGAGTTCAACGGTTTGGGCTTGGAATAAAGTTAGAACTCGTTTGTAATAAGATGGAAATTGTCTATTTTGTAAAATTGCAGTTTCCAATACAATCTTTAAACAAATATATCTCCGTAACTACACATCGTAAGAGCTTGATCTTTTTGATATCGACAGCTTATTAATTCCAGATTATTATGGTATGCATAACTCCATACGCACCATAAGGTACCTTTACCCGTGGAACGTCACAATTAATGACAGCGCTATTACTAGAACAACTGGAATGAAGTATCTAAGTCACATTTTTTTTTATTTGAGTTGGGTTTGCTTTTGACTATAGTCTAGTTCAGAGGTGACAACAAGCTAACGTTTCATGATCATTGATCACATGGTATCGGTAGCAAAATATTAATATAGGCGATTAGGTTTCATACTGCGCAATGCTAAAGATTTCAGTATAATGTACAGACGCCAGCACATCAAGCTACTACAAACTGTCAAATTTCTTTAATAGATTTTCAACTTTATCGCTAAAGCATTAGGTTGGGAAAATTTGACAGGTTCGGGTAGCTTGACCTGCTGGCGTCTGTACTTAGTCTAGCCAAAAATTGTCCCTACCTGTAAGAATCGAATATTTCTTAAATTGAGTAACTTATGATATTCATTTGTCATTTATTATGATATAAATAGGCTTTGGTCTTCTATAAAAAACCTTACTTGGTCTCATCAAGCCCAGCTAAAAAATATGGAGTGAGGTTTCAAAGAGAATCGTGTCGCAGTAATAGCGCTCAAGTGTAACAAAACTCCAGTCGAAATTTTCAACCAGGGCATGCAAAAACCGGGTTGTTTAAAAAAAAACGTTTTATTCGGGTTTTTTGTTAACAAAACCGGTGAAACCGGTTAAATCGGTTTTTTTCTGTCTCTGGATGGGTGACCATCTTTTCATACCGAGACTCCTCCGTGCCTTGGAAAGCACGTTAACGCCCGGCTGTCATTTGTGGATGTTTGACAGTAGTTACGGGTTGTCAGGAGCCCGAAAGTCTGACAACCAGTCTCACCAAGGGGTATCGTATTACCCAGTAACTGGGCTGTGGAGGTCAGAAGGCAGTCGCTCCGTGTAAAATACTGGAATTCACCTACATCTCGTTAGACTGGAAGCCGACCCCAACATAGTTGGGAAAAGGCTAGGCAGATTGATTGAAAATACAAACAGGCGAAATCAACACTTCAACAATCACCAGTACGTAAAATGCGATCAAAATAATTATTTAAATATCACATAAAATAGATGTTTTATTCCAAGTTTACCAAAACAAAATAAATCAGTTATTCTTATAAATATAGATTAAAAATTAAAGTTTCACAGCTAAAGCAAATTACTATTTTTTACTTCGATATTGATAGAATGACCGTAAGGATACTAGTGCATCAAGGGAGTCAGTCATCATTTAGAGTACTACGGATTTTATTACACATGAGACTCGGAGAAACATAACCGAAAAAACAGAAAAATCCGGTTTTGTTATCCTTAAAAACCCGGGTTTCAAATCAGTCGGTTATCCGGTTTTTACGGTTATCCGGGTATCCGGTTTGCATGCCTTATTTTCAACCCGTTAAAGTCGCTCGGTATAACAAGCAAGTTTGTCTATCGTACTATCAAAAGATCCACCGAAATGTTTTCCGGCGATGACAGACCTAGGAGCGGCCGCCCACATGATTCTAGGACGCCAGCAGCGATCAAAGCCGTTGGTGAGCAAATTCGCCGAAATCCTCTCTGCAAACAGAAAATCATGGCCAGAGAAACGAAAATTCCGGCTAGGACCATGTCTCGCATCATTAAACAAGACCTAAAGCTTTGCGCTTATCGACGAAGTACTGGACATCGCTTGACGGCTGCTTTACGCAGCATCAGACTCACCAGAGCAAAGAAGTTGTGGCAGCAGCACGCAAAAAACGGATATCGACAAATCCTTTTTACGGATGAGAAAATCTTCACCGTAAAGGAAAAATTCAACCGCCAAAATGACAGAGTCTATGCACACCGCTCTCAAGAAGCTTCTGAAAAGGTTGTCAAGGTGGAAAGAGTCATAGTTTAGTGGGGCGTGTTGTACGAGGGAGTCACTAAGCTTCATTTTTGCCAACAAGGAGTAAGAACCAAAGCAGCTAACTACCAGAATGATATTTTGGAGCCTGTGGTCAAGCCAGTGCCCCAAACGTTATTTTCCAATAATTATTGGATATTTCAACAGGACTCGGCACCGGCACACAAAGCGCGAACCACGAAGCGTTGGCTAAAAGACAATTTCCCCGGATTTTATTGCCTTTGAAGATTGGCCCTCTGGAAGTTCCGACCTAAACCCATTGGACTACCGACAATACAAGGTAATACTGAATCGTGATTTGGTGGCAGCAGCAGCATCGACACCTCTTGAAACAGTGCGTGGTGGCCGGATAAATTCAAGAAGTGTGTCAAAGCAAAGGGAGACTTTGAATGATTTTAACTTTTATTTTATAAAATAGGCAACAAAGAATGTATATAATGTATTTTCGTAAATTATTTTCTTTAAAAAAATAATTTAGAGACCATTTTACGAGGGACAGAATTTATGGCTAGACTAAGTACTTTTTCGCAGAAAACTTTTTCCAGTGACACTTTACTCTTAGAAAAGGTACAAAAAGCTTATCTTAGGAAGAAAAAAGAAATGGTATGTACACAGTCGGTCCTTATGTATTGTAACTGGCACATAAGTTTGAATTTAGAACTCAAAGGAAAAAAGAAACAATAGCATACAATTTTCAATTGTTTTACGATCAAAACAACGTAAACACATTTTATTTTTATTAGAAAGGAAGGCTAACCACATTAGGTGTAATGTGGTTTGGATCCTTTTCGTTTAACTATGGACATTTGTAGTTGGAATGTATGGGAGAACATGATTTTCAACTACAATGTTAAGTTTGTTCTTGGGATAAATTCATCCCAACTACGGAATCCTTCATTGTGCGTGGTCCGACACGCACTTGACCGGTTTTATGATAATATTATACTTGTGACAATACTTGAGGACCGACTGTCTATCTATATTATAAACATTTGAATGGATATTATCGTTATCCGTTTATGTACCCTTCGAACTTTCTTTTAGGCTATTTAGGGTACAATTCTCTCGAGGTCAGAAGCAAAACCCTAAAAATTATATAATTATTATATGTGATCCTTCACGGAAAAACAGATGCTCCTGAATGCACGACGAACTGTCCCATCGTTTTGCTGCTATAAACTATAGCCGTAACAGGAGGCACAGATTGTTCGCTGTGCCTCGGACCCGAACCAACACAGTTCAACATCAAAAATTGCGTTATTTACGATGTCGAGCCAGACAAATTCGAACAATGGATTAGCAATTTGCTTTAAAACGATTCAATTTAGGGTACTGACTGTGATGTGTGCCCGGATGAATGAGATAAGATCTTGTCAGTAGGTATGTCTGGAGTATTGTGAGAAGATCGTAGGACTGTCGAGTAGTTGTATAGGTACTTTTGTTATTGTACTACTTAATTTATTTTAATGTCTTAACTAATTTGGCCTTGACCGTTAGAAGTTAATATAAATAAATAAATAAAATAAAAGTAACTAAGTAGTCAGTAGCAATGACGGTCATAAACTCATGACTGGTCATGACTGGATAACATTCGTTTGGTTTATTGCGATGCTGAGACAAAACTTTCGAGTTTTGACTAACACGTGTTTGATGATTTTATTGTAGACTAGCTGCGCCCCGCGTAAGTTTCGATTTCGTGGGAATATCGGGATAAAAAGTAACAGCTAACAGGTAGCAGCTAGGCTATAAGTTTCATCGCAATCGGTTCATTAGTTTTTGCGTGAAGAAGTAACAAACATATTATGTACATAGGCACAAACTTTCACAATTAGAGTACCTACCTAGGATTTGATTAATGGAGACACAGTAATAAAATGTTTCACAGCTTTTTTTTTGTGTGGAGAAATGCTCATGCATACTGCACTACCACGGGGAGATAGTGCAGTTATGTGGGACCGGCAGCAAGTTCGTCATGCTCCCTTAGATGTCACTGCTTGCGGTAGCATTAGGTGTCGGGTTGCCTCCTTCCCTCAAATATAGCGAGGGGGTAATAGCTGATCTTTGCGTTATGCTCGTGAACGGGTGCTGCTTGTGGTGACTGGTCGTCTTGCTGACCTTGGTTTTGTTATTGTTATTAGTAATTAACTCTTATTTTGTTTACTTTACTTCGATGGTCCTAGAGTTTATCATTTGTGGGTTCGAGTTTCGCCTCCATTTACGGATATATGTAAGTGGGCGCATACTTTATTACTGGAGGCCTTTATTTAGGAATAAAGTTCTGCTTACGTTTTTATAGCAAATAATTTCATTTAATGTTTTGTGTTGCGTAATGTAGGTACATTATTATGCGCAGTGTTGTATAGATTCAATGTTTATTTTAACTGAATAGACAGCTGTGCTGCTGGGGAGTTTGTTGTGCCACTTCTTCTCCCCAGCTAAAGCACTAGGAAGTGTTGAAGGGCGGGCGTTTTGGGGGACTGTCTTATGTAATTTTGACGTTCAAAAAGTGCTTATTCTCAGCCTAGTTTGAATAACTTTTGATTTTGATTTGAATTTGAATGACTTTTGATTTTGATTTGATTTGCAACCCACTAAAAATCCACGGTGGAGGACACCGTGGAGTTATAGTGGGTTGCGTCCTCCATCAGACGGTGGCGACCCCGTCAAGGCCGCGGAAGGTGGAGAGAGCGGCGCATCGCAATACCGGCACTTCTCTCCCGCCGCGACCTCCAACCCTCAGCCGCGATACCTCCCATACGACATCGCGGCCCGCCTACGTGCGATGTCGGCCCACCGCAACCTACTTGTTGGCCGCTACGTCGTCGGCTGGGAAAAACCCTGACGAGCGGCCCCTCCTCGGGTTCCTCTTCACCGTGGGTGACCAAGCCACGGTTACTGAGCCCCCCGCCTCGACAATGCGGTAAACCCACCGGGGGGGAAATGTTTCACAGCTAATATTTCATTTACTTATACATAGTGGATGGATGACCTATAGCTGTTACTTTTTACCCGGCTGCCAAGGAAGGGTTATGTTTTTCGCGCGTATCTTGTATATTTGTAAAATTCTTTATTACCTCGTATCTACCAAACGACTGAATGGATTTCGACAGTTAAAATATTGTTTTATTCGTCTTAGAAACCCAAGTGTTCTTAGATAGGTGTTTAAAAAAAGACCAAAATGGCGGATTTTGGGCGCGAAATAATAATATGTTAATAAAAAAAAAATAACCAATCCTATCGAAAATAAAGGAAATGAAATAAAATATCAAAATAAAGGAAATTAAAAGGGGATTACAAAAATATAAATTGTTACCTAAGTACCTACATGTTTAAATTTTATTACGAATAGGTAATAAATTGGTATCCGTAGCCCAATCATATTTAAAACGAAACAAATAATACAAATATTAATAAAAGTAAAAAGAATGAAATAAAAATTTATTAAAAAAAACAAAAAACCCGACTGCACAAACACAAGAATTACCTACCTAATCCCTAATCTATTAAATGTTGGTATAGCAGGCGGGGACAAACCAATAACCTGAAATATGGAGTACTTACCTAACTTTTGTTTGTCCCCGCCTGCGATACCAAAATTCAATAGGTCACTATATAGGTAGGTAATTCTTGTTTTTCTCTTTTCAATTGTGTTTTTTTTTTTAACTAATTTTTATTATCCCGATATTCCCACAGAATAGAAACTTACGCGGGTGCACGGGTGAAACCGCGGGGCGCAGCTAGCAAAAGCTGGCTTGCATAAATTAACAATAATATTTGAATCATTAGTATTATGCATCTAATATGATTTAGATGACATTTGGTTTATAACATGGATTAATGATGATATTGATCTTTATAACGATCGGTCGTTGTAAATGGGTTAACACATAGAATACTTTTTATCCTAGCTTTTGCCAGCGCCTTCGCCCGCGTGGAAGTCGGAAATTAACCCACAGAAACGTACTACCGGGATAAAAATAAAAAGTATTCTGTGTTAATCCATGTTATAAACTATATTATGTGTGCCAATTTTCGTCTAAATCCTATTCGAAGCATAATAGGTACTTCAAAACATAATAGATTCAAAAGCCTAGTACTTTTTGTTAGGTTTACCTACTGCTCAGAAATTGTGCACAACGTGTGGTGTCTTTAATTGATATACCTACGATCTTGAATTCATGCAATCCTAGTACTTTTTGTAAGGTAACAGAGGTAGTTCTTTCGGTCGCGTCTGAGCCGTACCCTTACTCCATTGAAAGGATCTCTATATTTTTTTTTAAATAAATTATAGCCTATGTTACTTACCGATAATTTAGCTTTCTATTGGTGAAGAAATGGTTAAAATCGGTCCAGTAGTTTTGGAGCTTATTCGGTACAAACAAACAAACAAAAAAAATCTTTCCTCTTTATAATATTAGTATAAGTAGATTAGTCTTAATATCTGGAATGACTGTGTGTATGTGTTTTCGCCTTTTCCTTAGCACATTTCAAAGTTCCCTTTGTTTATTAACCTCCTACGACAATGAAAGGCGCAGTACAGAAGATATTCTGATTACATTGAATTTACACATTATTTTCAGTTACTTATAGTGTAGTGTTATGAACATCAACGCAGACATCAAACAGCCCCTCGGATGTGGTGATCTTGTCGATTAATGATGATTGAGATCTGTGACGAAGTTCATACAACTTCCGAAAATGAGGTTTGTTATAAATGTTATAAAAGAATGTTCAGCTCTGTGCTCCACTTTGGTTAATGTTGAACCTAACAGAAACTGCTTGCTGCAATAAGTAGGTCTAGAAAATGGCATGCTGAAGTGTAGCATTTTTTTTTTCCACTAACTTCAGGTATCTCCTAACATGCAGGGTTACCTACCATTTCGAAATTTGAAAAGTTGTGGTTGGTAATATACCATAAACTGTATTGTCTGCATCATATTATAGCAATTGACCAAAGTTAGAACAATAAAATGTCTAAAAATGTAAATCGGCAAAACTAGCAATGATAAGATGGCATACCTTAAGTTTCTGAAGGTGTTCCAAAGTCAAATCCTTCACAGGTACTTCTAACATTTCTAATTGGTCGACTTCCCTCTTTCTTTTCAATGATATACATACATAAAAGTCATGGTAAATAACTGGTACCATATCTTTGCTTAGCTGAACATCAAATTCTAGCAAGTCTGCACCACTGGCAGCTGCTTTTTTAAGGGAGGCTATGGTATTTTCACGAATGGCATTTCCACTGAAATTTATCATAATAAATAAGTTATTTAAATTGAAGGCTTAACAATAGAACAAGCCTCTCAAAACTACTCACTCTTTGGTTTTAAAGCTAGCTCCTAGTCCTCGATGACCAACCTCCAGACCAGTCCAAGATGGATCCCAATATTTTGCAAATGACACCTTAAGGTTACATAGCTGCTCCGGCATAGGCTTCACAATTAAATATCCAATATTCACTGTTCCTAAAGGACGATGTTTCACATTGCATGTCACAGGCAGATCTATAGTACCCTCAGACGATTTAAACATATTTGGCAGCACATATGTATAGCCCACATGGCATGGGGGGTCTTCAGATACAGCACAACTGCTGTAGCAATAGAAGTCCACAAGATATGCAAGAGATGTTATATCTGGAGCCATAACATTTATCAGTAACACATCATCTGGTTTGTAATCTCTCCCAAATTGTTCCTGTGGCTTCATACCACAAACAGATGGATCATTGTTGAGAGTAGCAACATCAACAGGCACTCCTGATGCAGCTCCACCTACATCCATGCTGTGGGACGAATCATCAGCCTGCACTTCCGTCCCAAAAGATAATTTAACAGGTGTAACTTTAATACTCATAATTCTTTTAGCCAGACAACTCTTAAGCTTTAATGGATTATTCATGAATTGGAACTGCAGCAGTGTATTTACTGTGAGCCAACCAGAAGATACCAACTGTTTGCCGTCATAATAACCATATGTATCAATATAAGGGTGCAGTATTGTTTCTTTAAGAATGCGGGGCTGTTGATGTGTTTCCCATTGGTGAATGGTGATATCCTTAGGGTTAGCCTCATTCAGAATACATTTACCGTAACGGTACAATAAGTCACAGGTGTTTGGAACTGCAATTGATTTCCACCACAAATCTGTACCTTCTTCATGGTCAAGCATAATTATTTTGTCATAGTTCCACTCACCAAGCTCTGGACTACTTCCTGTGATAAACATTGTTTCTTTGGGTTCAACATCTGGCGCGCATACCGTGAATTTCCATTGTTGTGATGTTACTAATACTGCAGATTCAGATTTTTTCTCCGCCATTTTTTTTGGTGCTTTGTATTTTGGTTTTCTCGGGTCCTCTAAAAAAAACCAGCGTTGCATCTTGTTATGACAGGATTTTTTATTTTGTTTTAAAACATTGCAAAAAATAAATTTAAGCATGAAAAATACACACTAAATATACATCGTTTCCTAATCTATTTGGTCTCCCTTACTCGGATTCGATCGCGAAGCTGCGAGTGCGACCCGACCCAGCCAGCTCCACAATTTCACAAAACAAAGTGGTGAACTGGACAAACTGGTGAATGACGACTGGTTAGTTCACTGGTATCAACAATTTATTAACACTATGACAGTGTCAAATTGGAATAATTCCAATTTGACACTGTCCTTTAACGTCATCGGTCATGATGACGCGTGACGTTAAAATTAAGTTGACGTTTTGTGTGCGGGGCGGATACTTGGATCATAGACAGAGAATTTGGATAGTACCTAACCAGTGTTCACACTGCCTCTCGATCAAATCCCACACACATGCCTCACTGATTATTACACACCATTGCACACCCAACAGATCGCCAAGTTTGCAGACAAAATAATATCACATTATCACATATACTTTAGTTAATTTAATAAGTTTAATGGTTCTGTTTATGTTTATTTTATTGCTAAATATTTAACACGACTACTTAGCAGTATCTTTTATAATTTTATAGTCTATTACTGTGTAAACAAAGTACGCCTTGCAAGGCAGCGCATAGTGATACATTTTTTTATTTTAAAACATCATGTATGTACAGACGCCAGCACATCAAGCTACTACAATCTGTCAGATTTCTTTAATAGATATTCGACTTTATTGCTAAAGCATTAGGTTCAAGGTTGATTGGGAAAATCTGACAGTTTTGGGTAGGTTGACCTGCTGGCGTCTGTACATACCACAACATTATATCTACACTCCTACCAACTTATCTGTTAAATGGCGAAAATTGGAACTACGGCCGTCATGTTGAAATGTCATTCATCTGTCAGTGTCTACCACATTCGGTTTCTACGGTTGTTTTGTACGTGATATTGCTAAATTTATAAAGTTAAATATGCCGAAAGCTATTAAAAGTGATTGCTCGAAACATTATTCTAAAGGTTAAAACCTTTTTTGAAGAAGAAGTTCGGGCGGGGTCTCCGATTATTCCATTTATACTCCTACCAACTTATCTGTGAAATGGCGAAAATTGGAACTACGACCGTCACGTTGTAATGTCATTCGATTGTCAGTGTCTACCACATTCGGGTTCTCTGGTTTTTTTTTGTCGTGATATTGCTGAATTTATAAAGTTAAATATGCCGAAAGCTATTAAGTGATGCTCGAAACATTATTCTAAGGTTAAAACCTTTTTTGAAGAAGAAGCTCGGGCAGGGTCTCCGATTATTCCATTTAATCAAATATACAAACGAATTTCGGCAGCGACAGGTTAGTGTTGTCAACTTTCTTGTTATAAATTACCCGATAAGTTTAACTAATTATTCAAGTCCACGAAATATTTGTTTCTATTCTTGCTGCAGGTTAGCGTAACGGTAACGTACAGTAAACGCTCAAAAGTCCATAAGCATGCTAAGGATTATATTGCTAAGAACTGTGCGAGCACGAATCAGTACGTGTGCGTGTATGAGCCAACATTCCGCAGATACAACACACTAATGAATTGTCGCATGTCGTCGTACTACGCGAAATAACATTATATTTATGTTGAATTTAGAATACTCGTCATAGTGGCGACCTGTTCTTACCATTGCATTGCTGAAATTCGCATAGACATAACATGTGCTGGTAGCTGTTTGGGCTAAGCAATGGTTTCACGATCAATGAAGTCTGAGTTCGAATCTTAATCACAATGTGGGACTGTTTTTTGTTTCTTTGGAACCATAATAATATATTTCTATTTTAAGCAAAAACTTGTTAGATGTTTATGTTCATTTATTATTTATTTTTATAAGAAGTTAAATAGTAGTTATTGTATTATTATTTAACTATTTTTGTGATTTTTAATTTATCTTTTCGGTGTTGGAAGGTTTAAATAAAAAAGTCGTGCTGAATGGTAACAAAAATGTTTATTCGTTTTATTAAGTTATTTATAAAATTAACAAACTTAAGAGAATTGTGACGTTACATTCCTACTAGATAAAAGAAGTTTTTTTGTAACCGTTCATAGGATTTTTTGTTGTATACCCACTTAGTCAATTCATAATAACGTAACAAAGAAAGGATATTCTAATAACACATATATAATTGTCAATACCTATTTAGTTTTCTATGATCTACCTTTCTAACTTTACGAAATGAGTGACCAAGCGCACAAGATAAAGAAATATTTCTGTCCCATTACTTCCAATCAAGTAAAAACTTACAAAAAGTCAAATATTGCGTAAGATTTGAACTCACGGCTCACTGATTCACGCATCTATCTGCACGCGCTTAACCGCTAGGTCATCTTTACACATGTTATAACTTTGAAATTATGAACTACAATCAGTTGTTGACGACAATAATTATGCATATTTATGTTCTTGGAAATAGAAGGTCTTAAGTCAAACTAAACGCCAAGCTATTGCTTTGTGAGTTTGCTTATCGACTTTTGGTCGCGACTGTACATACATCTAACAGGTACCAGTGGTCTCGAACGTCACAAGGCCAAATCGGTAGAGTTGCCCACAAATATCGGTATATTTGCACCCAAAACAGGTAGGTAGGTAAAAAAATATCCCAAAAATTATCCCATATCGTTCTACCGATATGGGATATTTTTAGGGATATTTTTTGAGACCTAACCTGCTAAATGAGTGAGCAAACTAACCTGCCAGATTTCAAATTTCTACTAACATCTATTTTATTAACGTGTGAGTCAAGGACTAATTTCAAAAATAGTTAAGGAAGAGCACGCAGCAGAAGAAACTGGTACAAAAATTCGGACACCAGGCAAGGAGAGAAAACGTAAAAGTGGATTTGTGCATGTTGATGATTTTGACATGGGAGTTATACGGAGGAAAGTACTTGAATTTTATTCTGCTAAAAAACAGGTCCCTACTGTTAAAAAGCTTCTAGAGGTCTTAAAGACAGAAATAAATTACACAGGACAGCGAGAGAGTCTGCGAAAGCTGCTTCACAAGGTGGGATTTCGTTTTAAAAAATCTCAATCCAATCGGACGGTTCTTATGGAGCGTAATGAAATATCAGCTTGGAAAGCCAAGTACTTGCATGCAGTGGATAAAAATAATAAATCTCCCCAGCCCCGGCCCATAATTTATTAGAACTCTCTAGATGAGACCTATATTCACTATTCGCATACATCGGGTAAATGTTGGCAAGGAGAGGGTGAAGACGGAGCATTGGAGACTGTATCGAAAGGGCAAAGATATATTATTGTTCATGCGGAAGGAGATACTGGACAGGGACCGAAAACCTTTATAAATTACGGTACAGGTATCGAAGAATTTCGGTTACCTCTATGATTAAGGTAACCGCTATCTGGGTAACCTAAGAAGAAGAAACATGTTACCTTTATTTAAGTTACCGTTTTAATACCAGTTACCTAAAAATGACCTTGATTACGAGAAAGACAGAATATCGCAATGCCGACAATTTGTTGGCATTAGAAAAAATACATTGTCAGGGAGATTTTCGTGCGTCCTGCCAGTATTGTTTACGTTTATTTAGTTCGCTTTTTTGCGGAGAAAAGAAAAAGGAAATGAACAAGGTAAGTACCTAAGATACATTGTAAATTGGTAAAATACCATTTGCTTATGTTTTTCCCTCATCATAGAAAACAACTCGGTAGTTTGTTTATTTAACTTGCGGAGAAACGTACACGCCCTATTTTCTAATAGAATGCAGCACTTATTCGTTTGGGGTGGCTTGGGATCTACCTCCTATTGGTCCACCCCGGGCAACGGCACCACAGGCTTGCCTGTAGTACGGCTGAACGATCCCACTTAGCGGTGGTAGGCTCCGCAAGGGGCCGCCTGGCTTGCGACCACCACCCCACCGGAGTCTGGCGCCAAGCAGCTTGCTGTGTTCCGTCGGTGTGTGGGAGTGCCAGTGCCTTTGGGGGAGAAGGAGATTGTCAGTGGCGCTGTTTGGAACCGGTGGTGGTATCTGAGTCGGCTAGCCGGGTAGGTAACTCATTTTGGAGGGTAGCGGGATCCGAAGCACGGTGCCAGCCGTTAGCCGACCGCAGTCAGTAGGGGCCCAAGTAGCACGCCAGCCACGTGCCAAAGGCTGCCCCGCCAACTCGCGAAAAATCCCGGTATACTCCGCCGTGCCAGCCGTCGACTGGATGGGAGGACCTGGTGGCCATATCCGAGGGGGGTTCGGGCGTCCCTGCAGTCTCCAAATGAGTTCCCCATAGGTTTGGTTGGCTCTAGTGTTCCACTTGGGTCACTAAGCTGTGCCTCGACAATCGACTTTTTCCCCAACAACTCCACTCAAATGATCAAAGTAAAGAAAAATAAGGGTAAACAACGGCTGCACTTCCTCCCACTAAAAATGCACCTCACTAATATCAGGGGTTGCACTCCAATCTCGATCCGGTCCATCACCACCTTGAGACCGAGAAGCCGCACCTGTTTTTCCTAACGGAGACGAAGATAGCAACCCCATCGGACGTGGCATACCTCAACTACCCGGGCTACTCTCTTGAACACAAGTTCAAGAAGCAAGCTGGGGTCTGTGTGTACGTTCGCGATGACATTTGTTGTCGTCGTCTCCGTTGCTTAGAGAAATCAGGTTTCTCTGCCATATGCTACTTGTGGATACTGGCGTGGAGAAATCTCTCTACATCGGCATCTACCGAACACACAGCGGTGACCAGGAGCCAACAGTGCTCTTCAATTTCCTCGTGGAGTCGACTGACGTAGCCCAGCAACGGTAGCCAACGGCGAAGCTCATTATTCTAGGGGACTTCAACGCCCATCATAAAGAATGGTTGTTCCCATACCAGAAAACTGACCATGCTGGGTTGGAGACGTGCACGTTTGTTTTAGCGCTAGATCTAATCCAGATGGTGAATATGGCAACGCGGGTACCGGATGTTGACGGCCATACACCCAATTGCTTGGACCTTCTGCTGGCATCTGATCCGGACAGTCATTCAGTATCGGTCTCAGCCCCGCTGGGAACGTCTGACCACTGTCTAGTGAAATCCATATCGACCTGCTCTCCTCCAGATAAGAGCCCTAGAGGCACGAGGCAAGTATGGCGATACGGGTCAGCAGACTGGGATGAGATGCGGCACTTTTTTGCGTCGTATCCATGGTGGCAAGTGTGCTTTTCCTCAGATGACCCCTCGTGCTGTGCTGACTCGTTTGCGGACGTGATTCGGCAGGGGATGGAATATTTTATTTCATTCTCCGACATCCCGCTCGGTCACAAATCCCGGCCTTGGTATAATGCGGAATGCGCCCACGCTGAGGCCCGAAAAGAGACTGCCTACCAAGCCTGGGTCAAGGCCCGCGACCGCAAAGTTAGAGCGCGTAGGGTTCGCGCGAAGAAAAGAGCCTTTAATTCTGCTGCCAAGTTGTGCAAGCGGGTTTTACGTAGGGCACGTTTTGACCATGTCGGACGTATCGGGGCCACGCTGGTTCCGGGTAGTAAACAGTTCTGGTCCCTGTCTAAAGCGGTTGAAACGTATTTCTGTCGTCCCACTTTACCTCCTATGATGAAACCTGATGGGTCGCTGGCTCACTCTGCAACTGAGAAAGCAAATTTATTTGCATCTCTCTTTGCAAGCAATTCACGTCTGGACGCTGGCTCAAAGCAACTACCTACTGTACCTCATTGTGACTCCTCGATGCCGGAGATCGCAGTACACATTAAAGAGGTCCGAAGAGTATTGTGCAGTCTAGACGTGAACAAGGCCAGCGGGCCTGGCAGGTGCGGCAGTGTGCGCCTAAACTGTCTCCTGTATTGACACGTTTGTTCCGCCTCTCTCTTGAAAAAAGAACGGTGCCGAAATCTTGGAAGCTTGCAAATGTATGTACAACCAGTGCCCAAAAAGGGCGACCGTGCAGACCCTGCCCATTACCGTCCGATCGCCATTACCTCCATTCTGTGCAAGGTTATGGAAAGGGTCCTGAACAATAAGTTGCTGATCTACCTTGAAGACAATGATCTCCTCAGTGACCGTCAATATGACTTTCGCCGGGGACGGTCAACTGGCGATCTTCTTGTGTATGTCACGCACTGCTGTGGCGAAGCCATAGAGAAACACGGCGAAGTACTGGCTGTATCGCTTGACATCTCGAAGGCCTTTGACAGGGTCTGGCACGCTGCTCTGCTCAGCAAGCTTCCTGTTTATGGCATCCCAGCTGATTTTTGTAGCTGGATATCAAATTTCCTTAGTGAACGGTCGATTAGAGTAGTTGTTGACGGCTGCTCTTCTGACCTTATGGCTATTGATACCGGAGTTCCTCAGGGGTCTATTCTCTCTGCAACTCTTTTCCTACTGCTCATCAATGACCTGCTTCGGCCTAGTATTGTTGGGTACGCAGATGACAGTACAGTTTCAGAGAGATACTTGTCCAGCGCAAAAACCAGCGGGGCCGAAGTTCGTTCCTTGAGAGAGGCCATGGTAGAGCGGACAGATTTGACCTTCAGCTTTGTCTCCCAGTGGGGTGATGATAATCTGGTCTCTTTTAACGCCACCAAAACATAGACGTGTCTTTTTACCGCTAAAAAGAGTCGTTTCGCCCAAACTCCTACTTTTCGGGGTACATCTGTTCCTGTAACTGATTGAGTTGAGCTCCTAGGCATGGAGTTGACATCTGGTCTCAACTTCGGCGCCACCATCGAATACAAGGCCCAAACCGCGGCCAAGAAACTGGGCATCCTAAATAGGGTGAAGCGATACTTTACGCCTGGACAGCTTTTGACCCTTTACAAAGTGCAAGTCCGATCCTGCATGGAGTATTGC
Source organism: Dicycla oo (assembly GCA_948252095.1). NCBI lineage: Eukaryota > Metazoa > Arthropoda > Insecta > Lepidoptera > Noctuidae > Dicycla > Dicycla oo. The sequence goes on from OX411712.1 coordinate 14,781,380, forward strand.
AGTCACCTTTGGGATGGATCAGCCAAGTACCAACTAGCCGCGCTTGACTCGGTGGAACGCAGAGCTAAGAGGCTCATTGGCAACGTAAAACTGGTGGATGCCTAGCTTCATAGCTTGGCTCATCGCCGCAAGGTTGCCTGCTTGTCGGTCTTCTACAGATTGTACTTCGGAGAGTGTGCCCGAGAACTCCACGACCTCATTCCACCATCCCCCTTCTACCATCGGACATCTAGATGTCGTGCCGTGGTGGTAATGTGCGTCTAGACGCACTGCCAGTTACCATCCCTACCTGGTTGCTATTCCACCAATTCGCAATAAGCGCTTCCAAATGTCTTTTATAATGCGCACAGCAAAGGAGTGGAACTCACTACCTGCGTCGTGTGTTTCCGAACGCATACAACCCTAATCTCTTCAAAGTGAGAGTGAACAGGCTTCTTCTGGATAAGCTCACTCCATCATCGACTTTGTCTCTGTCACCTGTGACCTAGACTAGAGTCAAGAGCAAACCCATCACAAATTAAAAAAAAAATAAAAAGAAAGAAAGCGCATAACTTTTTGCTTGCAATTTGTTTGAGCGCGCTAGCACAGTACCTACACTTTTTATATCAAAACACTATCATGAAGTGTTTGACCATTTCATGAAACGGTTGTATCATGATGTGGATGTGGTCAGCAGTCAGCGCAGGCACCCATTGCGTAACACACGCTCAGTCTCAATCGCTTTCATTTTGACAGTTCAACAACATTCATTACGTTATTCACGTTGTTGAGCAGACAATTTTTTCGAGCTTATGAAGCAATGCAAATTCAGATTGTGATTGATCGTGTGTTACGCCATTAGGGTGCTGGCCAGATTATTGAATACTCAACGTTTGACGATATGAACAGTTAAACGCGGCGACTTTGACTAATACCGACGGCACGTGTAAGATATAGGTAATTTTTATTTCGGTAACCGGTATAATACCGGTTGTATTCAATGTTTAAGAATTAAGGTAACCTTTGAAAATACCTGTAAAAAAAGTAAAGGTTGTAACCGAAAAATACCGGTATTTTTCGTACCGGTTTCGGTCCCTGATACTGGATTTGTTACAAATGCACTACTTGTGTTTAAATCAAACACAAAAAGTGGTGATTATCATGACGAGATGAATAGTACCAACTTTAAAAAGTGGGTTAATGAAAAACTTGTGCCTAATTTACGAGAGCCATCCATAATAGTGTTGGATAATGCTCCTTATCACCGTATTTGTGTGAATAAAGTCCCAAATACGAATTCCTTAAAAAATGATATGCAATTATGGTTGACCCAAAATAAAATTGACTACGGAGAGAATTTGACTAACCCTCAGCTTTTAGAAATAATTAAGAGAAACAAGCCTGAACTTGTATATGAGATTGAAAAAAAATTAGAAGACAATAGACACAAATGTTTATATTTACCACCTTATCACTGTGATCTCAATCCCATTGAACTCATATGGAACACAATTAAAAGAAAAGTTGCTGATATAAATATTGAGCACAAAAATACTGAAATGCCCCGCCTAGTTAGAGAAGCTTTTGACGCTATTACAGTTTATGAGTGGGCACAGCATTGTAAACACGTTCGCAGGTTAGAAGGAGAATACTTAAAACATGATGTGTATTTAGATAAACCTTTTATTATAGAAGTGGCAAGTGACACTGAAACCGGAAGCGATAGTGATAATGATGATAGTGGTACGGAAATAAGCGGAGTATGGCCTCACAACCAGGATGAAGTTGTGTATGCAGGTTCAACTAAAGATCACAATTACTGTAAACCTGGTTTTCAATAAATCATTGTAAAGCAATTTGTTTTTTTTTTATTACACTACACTACCACTAGGTACCACTGCTAATTATAATTAGACAAATCTGGTGTTAGGAGTTAGGTACGCTCATAACTAAATGCTAGACATCCAGGTACCTCTTGTAGGGTAGGTACCTACTTAACTTCGCAATAAATGAAAGTTGTATCCCCGTGGAACATTTTATCTGCTGAATTTCCACTTCATTGGATTACTTTTTAGATAAAGCCATTGTTTATTGCTGAGAGACTAAACTGTTAGCGTACCTACGTAACTGTAAATTATCAAATTCTTTTTATTTATTTTATTATTTTTATATAGGTATCATTGTTTTTAATTTGTAAAAACTGTAATTCTTATTAAACGATTATGTCTAATGTGATAAACAAAGATCTATTTTTTATGGTTGATCCGCTGTGGTAGCCCGCGAAATACAATTAATTGTCTTGCGTTTTTTGCAATTCGCAGTTCAGTGTAAGGTTTTATCTTAATCAAAATATGATTCGCGACAAAAATAAATATTTATTTACATAATTTTATCCATAAAAATCATCAATATACCTATAACTAGATTAAAGTTAGATTTGCTCTGGATTCGTCCGATTTCCAAAATCAAATGAATCCGGAGGAAATCTTCGCCATATTGTGATCTTAAAATATTTAATATTGGTATTTCTAGTTTTTAGAATATTGTCATGGGAGTATAAATAGAGCTGCCAGCCAATAGAAATCAGTATTCTATTACTAGTTTTTCTTTGAAGCTTATCACTGTGTATCTGTTCAGCAACAGTATTATTTCCAAGCGAAAGTGTTAGTCCGCGAGTGATTCACACATACGTCACATCTTGGTCCTCCGAAGAAACTCTTGGATATAGGGACCTCTGCAGATCCCCTGGTGGCGAAGCGCGGAACGCATTCCTCCCTTCTTTCTACTTTTGGACGGAAACTTCCCTCTCGTACCTCTAGCGGCGTGGATCAAGCCGTCACCAGCATGAGGGCTGTAAAGCCCCTCCGCTAAATAATCAACTCTCTAATCCTAAAGCGACTTTCTTCAAGATCAAAGGAGTGCATCTTCTGTACGTTAGTAGATACTATTATGTATTCTGTGCTCGTGGCCGAGTGCGTTACCCGGGCAAAATGGCTGAAAAAGTTGTGCTTTAGAGAGATGAGACTATAACAAATAATTAGTGTATCATGAGTAGCAATTTGTTTAATAATAGCAAAATTTGTGTGAATTGTAGTTTTAAAGTTATTTGAGAAAAACAGATTTTGCTTTTTTTTTTTTTTATTGTTTGTTATTCATAAAAAATCAGTGTACATGCATTTTTTAAGCCTTCAAAACATACCGCACAAACCATCGCGGGTTTAACAGCGGTATGGCCAGACACGGCAACTCGGTGCCAATACATACTTAGTTATTAACTTAGGTAATAAACAACTAGGTACCTACATACGAGTATTATTCCCTACATTGCACTGCAATCTAGAAAGTATCTTTTTAATACCTTAGAACAATTCTTCGCATTTAATTCATTGCAGATTTCTATAGGTAAGTCATTCATATATGCAGGTAGCATGCATTCCAACGTCCTTGCTCCATAAACATTATTAGATTTAGGTTCGATAAATGTGGGTAAGTAGGTCAAACAACGCAACGACTTTAGTCTTTCGTATTTACGAATATTACTTAAATTATGGTAATTCTCACTTATCACACGTAACCGTACCTTGTCAAAGACATTTACAATTTGGCAGTGCTTAAATAAACCCGTGTTATTATCTTGGAACTCATGTTTTATTCTTGTGGGTACAATCGTTTTTAAAATGCGTAACTGTAATTTGTAAATGTCCTCGACGTAAGTCTTGTATGTACGCCCGTAGCTACTTAGGCCGTAATCAATGACGGTGTCGGCCAGAGCCAAGTATAATGTTCTAAGTGTTCTATAAGGTAGTTTATACTTAAGTATCGCTAACTTTGCTAATATAGACCTAAGCTTATTACATACATAATCAATGTGCGGGCGCCAGTGGAAATTACTATCAATTATCACACCAAGATACATATGTTGAGTCACCAACTCTAATTTCTGGCAACTACACACTGTGACTGGTCGGTGAAGACACATATGCTCATGAGCAACGACAACAGGCACACAAGACGCCGGCAGGTAAGGCGAGTGTATATGCAGTAGTTTAGTTTTTTTTGCATTAATTACAAGGCCAGCGTCGTGAGCCCACTTACAACGCTGCAGTAACGTTTGAAACGTTACCCTGGCAAAATCGTTTTTCAAAAAATTGTTTCAGCACGGAACCAAATACATGAATAGATAGCTTTTGTTGCATAGTAAATGTTAGCAAATAGCAAAATTTGTGTGTGTTATGGTTCTTAAGTTATTTAAGATTTTGCTGCGGTAACGTTTTGCAATTTCCCATATCTCGAAAACGGCTCAACGCAGAAGTTTGAAAAAAATACCAATAAGAGACCTTAATTTGTTTAAATTTGTTTAAACATTACTTTTTGATTTGGTGGACGTAAACCAATGCAATTAAATGGTTTCCAAATTCAGAAAAAAAAGAATTTGCAAGTAAACCAATACACTTATAACCAAATAAACAGCTGTAAAAAATACCCGCGGTAGACACTTATAACGTCAGGAATGTTAGATTTTGTAACTTTACACGATATGAAGATAAAAACAAATTTGATTAATTTTAGACTGGTCGTACTTTAGCGATCGAATACGCAATTCCCATAACATTAAGAAACATGGCATACTTTAAATAAATTAAAATAATTCATGAACATTCGTTCCTGTAAATTTCAGCATTCAATTACGGCTATAAGGAAAGTTATATCAAAAACAAAAATATGTCAGCAATTCGCTGATAAACCGATCAAATTGAAAAGGTCACGTAAAAGCGACCGCACCGTACGTACGGGTAATCTTCGCATATTGGCAGCTTAGTATCAGATGTTTTGTACAGTTAAGCAGAAAAACATTATTACGATAACGATACGACATAATTATTACACAATTTCTACTAGTTTTCTATATTATAAATTAAAATCGTGTGAATTAATAGTAGTTTTAAACAATTTAATGGATCATAATTATTTAAAGTCAAAGTAACTTTAAAAAGGTAAGTAATAATCTCAGTAAATAATTTATAGTGTGTAACTATATATATATATATATATAGTACTTTCTTGTTTCTGTTTGGTTAAACCAAATATTTTATTTTGATAGCAACGCAACGCTAAACTTTTTAACGTTCTCGATGCTAGTGAGAGCAGCGCGCATCGCTGAGTGCGATGCAACAGCTTTATGCGTTGTCTTACTTACTTTTTAGCTATGAGTAGGTACTCGTACACACCTCTCTACACAAAAACTACACCCATATACACAACCACAATTATTCACACCATTTGTGCGGGACAAGTGAATAAACAGTGCAACTAGTGAAAACACAAACTGATAGTTTAATAGACATAGTTTTAAGTATAACAGTTTGTCTTGTTTTGTATTTTTCTCGTTTAGTTTATGTTATATAGAAGCCGAAAATATGTAATTTGTTATATGTTTGCATTGTAAAATATTGTTAAAATGTAGAAAATTGTCGAATGGCTCTCGTTACGGTAAAGTAACGTCGCACCTAAGCCTACTGCACCGATACCGACTTCGCGCTCATTGGTCGAAAAGTCCTGCGCTCTGATTGGCTGACCAATCACAGGGCTTACATTTTGTTAGCCGATATCGTATAAATTCCGGGTCATTTTTGCCCCTGGCTGCCCAGTTCTTGAAACGCAATTCCAAGCGTTTCTTCGACTCAGCCACCAACCATCGCAACCCTCTGGTTGTCGAGGCGGCTAGCTATGTCCCCTCTCGTATTAGTAAGGTCCGCCGCCCCAGGCTTGTCCTCTCAGATCCCGACGACCCCATAACTCTTCTCCAGGAGAGCAGTAGGGACCGTAGGAACAAAAACAAATCGACATTCCGACCTCGCCGCCGAGGTCCCTCGCGACGACCCCGTAATAATCGTCCTCCCCCCCGTCCCTTGCTCGGGTATGATGTGCCAGCTGGTGGCGTAGCTGAGCCTGTAGCTTTAAACTCCCCTGATAATAATAATTCAAATCTGATCCAGCCTGTCCCATCTTGCTGTCCTCCCCCCAGCGACGCCCTAAGCCGAGGCCCGTTCCCCACAGGGGGAGCCCTTAGCGTGTAGTCGCTTAGTCTGTAAGTTTTTTGCCCCTGGCTGGAGGCTTTGAGTTTTTCTTAAGGCAGCCACAGGATAGTCCGGTTAAGTAGTCTCGACCTCTCTAGGTCAACTACGAGATGCCATTCACAAAAAAAAAAAAAAAAAGCCCCTGGCTGGAGGCTTTGAGTCATCTTAAGGCAGCCACAGGATAGTCCGGTTAGGTAGTCACGACCTCTCTAGGTCAACTACGAGATGCCATACATAAAAAAAAAAAAAAAAAAAGTGTATCGGTACAGTTGGCGAGCAACAGTATTAAGAAGAACACTCCGAAATAAAGAAGATCTACAAGGAAGAAACCCTCCTGGTTTTATTCTTCACCAACCCAGCACACAAATGCGCCTATAGGGCACACCATTTGCTGTGTTAATAATAACCACTGTAAACTAACAGAAAAGTCACGGTTGTATTGTATTATATAAATTGAGGCCGCAAAATCTCCGACTCCTAAGATACAGGTCTGCGTACATAGTTAAGGAGCCCGGAAAGCTGACGATAATTTTAAACTTGGTAGTACAACCCACTGTTTCCATAAGCTATGTACAGACGCCAGCACATCAAGCTACTACAATCTGTCAGATTTCTTTAATAGATTTTCGACTTTATTGCTAAGGCATTAGGTTTAAGGTTGATTGGGAAAATCTGACAGTTTCGGGTAGGTTGACCTGCTGGCGTCTGTACTGTGTTGTGGTTTTTTTTTATGTACTAATAAACTTATTATTATTCTTTTTGATATTTCTCGGGACCCTGGGGTCCCGGACCTTTGGAAGGCGTACGAGGAGCCGAAGCCAACTCGCAGAGGCCCCTTAGATAATTTTAAATGATGAGGAGGCACCAACCGACGATTATCCCTGTATGCACTATGCAAGTGCACCCAAGGACAACCCCGGTTGGTACAAGACTATTGTTGTACGTGGAAACAAAACATATTGGGCTATGGGTTTGGGTGGCTAAAGTGGATTGGGCAACTTGAACTATGGAAGAACTATGTCCCCTGCCTGACCAATGTTATATATTATACACGGATAAAATGGCAGGGGGTGACTTGCACACTCAATAATGGGCCCCCGGAGACGGCCGCTAGCACATAGTGACGTAGCGACAAGGGGGCAACACTTCCTGAGGTGCTTGAGGAGTGGAGTGGTATTCCACGGCTATCAGAACAATCCCGGAAGTACGGTCAAGATACCAGCACCTTACTGGAATACTTATTATTAAACTAACACACTGTAAAAGTAATAAATATTATTTGCAATAAAAAATTTTTTTTTTCTTCATGACAATATTTATGGCAAGACTAGGTATTTTGCAGTTCCAATATTACATACATATAATACATACGAGTGTATGTATTATATGTACGTGTCGAACTGATAACTCGTTTTTTTTAAGTCGTTAAAAATATTTCGGGGACAGTTGGGAGAATACTCCGTGTGGCAGACATTTTGTTGTCATGCGTGGTAAAATTAAATCAAACAATTATCCTCAAATTAATGAATTTGTATTTAGTATAAACGCTTACAAGTATTTTTACATATATACATGTTTTATACAACTATTACTTAGATATTTATTTACATTTATCAGTCTTTTTGAGTGTCTAACTCTAAACAAAGGCTGTGCTTACATATTTGCAGCGCTGTGGCAAGTAGATATGAAGTTTAGTATAGTTGTTTCAGATTCCTACAACCCCATACTATACTCGCAGCTGCTGCGTAAATGCAGCCCAGAATTTATGATAATGACTTAATTTTTTTACAACAAACCTTAAAACTATGTACTTATTCTCAAAATGGACAATTGACACCGGGATGTAAAAACGTACAATTGTCACCTTGTCGACACGATCCTTTTCGCTGGAAATATATACAAACTGCTTTGCGACCACCACGAGCACCTCCTCTACCCCGCGGAGGGCCATCCCAGCTTCCAGCGTTTTTACCTCGCCAGTGTCCGCCATTGCCACGGCCTCGCATAGCTCCTCGGAAATTGGACAAACCAGAAAAACTATCAGGGCCGGGTGGAGGCCCTTGGGGTCCTGACATGTTGAAATCCATTGGAAACATATTTTGCGGGATATTAAAACCTTCTGGCGGACCAGGAAACATCGGATTCGGTCCACCAAACATTTCTGGAGACATCATCATTCCTTCTGGGGGCATCATCATTCCCGGAGGTAAGTTCCCGGGAGGAATGACTCCAGGCGCCATGGGACCTGGCATACCGTTGCCCATCATATGCGGCGGGACTCCGCTTGGCCATTCAGCGGGAACCATATTACCGCCTTGAAACCCAGGTACGCCAGGGAATTGTGGGGTTGGAAAAGCATTAGGAAATTGATTCATGTTCGGTGGGAACATATTAGGGACATTCATGGTAGCCGATGCTGGAGGCGCGTTGCCCTTGGGTTCAGGCCAAGGCATATTTCTAAAATCACTTGTATTATCCTGGTTGCCGGTAACATCATCTAAGGGTATAATTGTCGGTTCAGTATAGGGATGCGTTTCAGGCTCAGGTTCAAATGCTGAGTCGGGTATCATTGATTTGGAGAAATAAAGAGGCTGTAACGTTCCTTTTTGACGTATTGCCTGAATGTCCTTTTCTTTGCTGTTCTTACCATGCTCTACCTGCACTTGTCCATCGGCATCTACAAGGATTAGTGGCCTCCAATTAGTCTTTTCTTCCATGACGTCATCATTACTAAGATTCCTTCCCTTCTGGAATGCGTCTCTTTCGTGGATCCTTTCTAAATATTTCATATCAGTAAAGGTCTTCGTCACATTAACTCTTTCAGTTTCATCAAGTTCAAAGTACTGAATTTCCTCCAGTTCAGAATCTTGTTTCCATGTAATACTTTTTTTAGGTCCTTTTCGTTTATGGTAGCATAAAACTCCTTTAAGTCCATTAATTGTTAAAGTATGAGGTTCTGATGTGTCCATTTTCTCTTCAATCTCTTTCTTGATATCTTTTTCTTCATCAACTTCATTGGTATCGGTATCTTTCTCTGAAACCTTTTCTTTGTTTTCTTCTGTTTCAAGAGTGTCCTGGTAAAATCTCGGTGGCACTGATTTGCTTTCACTACTTGGACTGCTCATGTTAGTGGGTGTGTGTGGCGGTGAAGCATCGTTTCCAGAATTTCCATCCTTAGATCCACTCGTTCGTCGTTTTCTTTTCTTTGGATCTCTTTTGTTTGTTGCTGAAGCATTCAACGCATCCATGAACATGTCACTTTCTAACAAGAGAATTGCTGAAACAAACAAAAAAATGAATGATAAAAAATAGGCAGCGTATTTTCTATAGGATACAATGAGAAAGGTAGGTAAAGCACAATGGTAATATTAACTAATAACAATTTCATGATAAGACTAAAATGTATAATAACGGGTTCTCGTCATATGAAAACTAGCTTTTGCTCGCGACTTCGTCCGCGTGATATTTCTTGTTCCCCGACCCACCCCGTCGCATCGCATAGCGTAGCCCGCCCGCGCGATTACTTCGTTTTCGCTTAGCGTTCTTTCCGACTTTTTTTCTTTTTGCCTGGCTTCTAAGGGTCATAGTAAATACCCGTCCTCATGAATTGGGCTATCAAGTGCAAAAAAAATCCGACTGGCATTTCAAAAGCTTAGAGCGTTTGTTTGACAAACAAAAAACAAACTCTTCAGCTTTATTAATAGTATATAATTTGATTACCATAAAAAAAGTTATAGTGAGCCGCTATCGCGGATTTTTTTTAGAACTTTTAAAGACGAACAATTCCGTTATACATGATTGTTGCGCAACTTGAATCGATTACGCAGCGCTCGCAACGGAAGCTTTCAAAAGCAATAAATTTTCCCCGTTTTTGTGACATTTTTCATTGATGCTCCGCTCATATTGGTCGTAGCGTGATGTTATATAACATTATAATTTTTCAATTCGAACCAGCAGTTCCTGAGATTAGCGCGTTCAACCAAACAAAATAATATTATATTATATATATTATTAGCAGAAATATTTAGGTAATGCCAAAGGTGCCTAATATATATAACCGGTCAAGAGCGAGTCGGACTCGCGCACCGAGGGTTCTGTACCATCATATATTAAAAAAGTGTGCTATTTTAGAGATATCGTTTTATTTTGTCTGTAATATTTACATAAAGTTCTGTTACATCGAATAATTTCATATTTTTCTCTATGCAAACTTCGGATATAGTGGGGTAGTATTTGTTTTTACGTTTCTCATCAAGTCGAAAACTTTGCGGCCACAAAAACAAGAAAAAATGATTGAGAATGTGCAAACGGCGCTCTTTCATATGATACCCCACATGCCCTAGTAGCACCACTTCGAATTTTTAAGAGCCGCTTTCAGTCCCTTTTGAAAAAAAAAATTCTGTATTTTTATGTCGTTTCTTATTTGCAAAATAGTTGGGCAAACGTCATCTAAAACGGTTTCCTTTCTAGCATTTTGGTACGGAACCCTAATAACACTGGATACCTAAGTATAGGGATTTAAGGATGGAGCATGGGACTGTTTACAATTATTATCATATTGTTTGACAAAACCAAGCCAGATAAGAAGTACAATCAATCAATAACGACATAAAATTTGAATACGTATTAACTACAGCACTGTTGGTTGCGTCGCGTAAGCAGAAGACAGGTACTTAGGCAGTTGGTGCCGCTGCCGTTGCAGCCATTGTTATATTATACTGTACTATGGCCGTACCTATTCTAACCTAACTAATATTATAAATGCGAAGGTGAGTTTGTTTGTTACGTTTTCACGCTAAACCGGCTGAACGGATTTGCATAAAATTTGGCACATGGGTAGACCATGACCTGGAATAGGACACTTTTTATCCCGATAACTAGTACATTCCCGTGGGATAAATTCCGACCTCCACGTGGGCGAAGCCGCGGTCAAGCTAGTCTCCAATAACTTTAAATGACAAATCCGGAAATATTTATAGAAGACATAGGCTCATTTTCACCACATATCATTAAACGCGTTTAACGCCAAACGAGTTTAAAACATCATTCTGTCTCAGTCATCTTCAAAGGATTGAAAGAAACGGAACGATGTTTTAACTTGTTTAGCTTTAAACGCGTTTAGTGATGTGTGGTGAAAATGAAGGTAAGAAGAGGTGTAGGTCTATTGTACCTACTATGCCTAAAACTTCGCATACCTACTAGTCGGTGGGCAGTTTGGATACATAGCCGTGCGTGATATATAGGAACATAGGTACCTAATATGCAATAATAAGCCTATAAAAATATTAAATGATTCGACCGATTCTTTTTATTGGTGGTAACCTAACCTAACCTTTCGGGGATTACAGGCGTGATGTTATAAGTTAGCAATTGCTAAAAAACGTACTACCTACATTAAACGGTTTTCTGTATCACAATCGCAAACGAAACTAATTGGTACAGACGCCAGCACATCAAGCTACTACAATCTGGCAAATTTCTTTAATAGATTTTAACTTTATCGCTAAAGCATTAGGTTCAAGTTCGATTGGGAAAATTCGACAGTTTCGGATAGCTTGACCTGCTGGCGTCTGTACCTTAAAAGGTACCTAACGAAAATAGTATAGCAGGTACCTAGAACCTAGTCATTCTTTTAGTGGTTCTTGTCTACCTCTAACGGGACCGGACGCACAACAATGATAATATTAGATAACGGTCACACACTTTTAAGATTTTCGAAGCTGACTGTACTTACAAGCAATCCCTAATTTGTTACGTTACCACAAGTTAACGTAAAAAATTAAGGATTGCTTGTAGGTACAGTCAGCGTACGGATCATAACTACAAACGAAGTCATTTGTTTGGGTAGGTACAGACCTACCCATACAAATGACTTAGTTTGTAGTTATGATCCGTACGAAATGAAGAAACCATCTTACTAGGTTGATCAAAAAGTAATGATAATCGTTTACCTAATATAGATTTTTAAATAATTATTTTATTTTTTTTGCTTGCTTATTTACCCACTAAGCCAGCATAAAAAGAAATCATATAAATAAACCACAATTCCCGGGAGAAAATGAATGTACATTTGAATAGTTATTAATATTGAATAGTTTTATTTTTTAACATTAATTACTTTTTGATCAACCTAGTATTTCCAATAATGCAGATTAAAATATTGTTGTTCTACGTAGGTAGGTAATCCCGGCTTCCCTGGATATTTTGTTCTGATGAGGTCAATGGAGTGTTTAAGTAGAATCGCACCTTCAGTGTGCAGATAAAGCAACCTATATCTAGTTCCCTCCTAGTATTTAGATACATCTATTAAAACGGTATTTTTTTATAATATAATGGATATTTTTTACCGCCTTGAAAAAAATTGGGTATAATAGGTGAACGGAGTAGAAGCCTATGACATACCTAGTATTTTTAACCGACTTCCAAAAGGAGGAGGTTCTCAATTCGTCTGTATGTTTTTTTTTGTATGTATGTTTGTTACGCGATTACTCAAAGACGGATGGACCGATTTAGAAAATTTTTTTATTTGATAGGGTATACTTCCGAGGTGGTCCCATATAAATTTTATTAACTTTGCTTGGGGAGTTTTTGAGTTAGCTTCAATAATGCGTATATTTCCCACTTATTTTATGTGGATGATGTGATGGTGTTTTAATAACTTCCTATCACTGTTATTTACATGGCTATATCTACAATTATTGTGGTCAATTATATATTCGAATTAGTGTGGGGTAGGTTCCACAACTAACAAGTGAAAAATAAAATCTTTTTAGCAAAAAATAAAACCAACTTCCAAAACAAAACACTACAAAGTGAAAAATAACTTTAATTTCGGAAGTCGGTGGCAAAAAACGAAAATACAAAACCCAAGACACCGACTACCGAAATTAAAGTTATTTTTCACTTTGTAGTGTTTTGTTTTGGAAGTTGGTTTTATTTTTTGCTAAAAAGTTTTTAAGTATCAAATTAAAATATCGAATTCAAATCATACGCATACATTTCTGTTTTATTATTCTAGTTTACCTACTTTAATTAACTGTGTAGTATTTATTGATAGAGCAATTTCTTTCTAAACTATTGAAAACAAAAGAACAACTAGTTATGCCATAGGCTTCTACTCCGTTCACCTATTGTACCCTATTTTTTTCAAGACTGAACAAAATCATTCAGTATAACTTTATATAGGTAGGTACTAATTTAATGTTTCGTTCTTTCGTGTCAGTATAGCTAAGTATAAAACCAAAAACATTCATAGGTACGCTGCATAACATCAGCTAGCGTGCACCACTCACTTTTTACCCGACTGGCGAAGCCCAAAAGTAGGTTATAATATTTTGCTAACTTTAACTGACATTGTATGCAATATTTAGCCCGTGACTGAAACGACAAAAAATTAAGTTACCGGTACAAAGCATATAATTAAATACCCTTTAGATTGTTCGTAGGCATTGCATTCAATGCCTATTAGTCGAAATACGGTGGTATTGATTCGCAATTTTACAGAATTAATTTATATGGAAGAAAGGCAGTGTCTGAACAGAATCCGATATCATCGGCTTGACGTGCTAAGTAGCTAACCATAAGCATTTTAATGTAGCTACAATGCAACTTTAACACCTCAAACCCGTCGTCGGGTAGGAACCACTTTGGTTAATAAATAGACCCGGGACTTTCGAAGGGGTCATTACCATCTCTGAAATAGTTTGAGATACAACGATGCAATTTGTTCTATAGCGTGACTTGTTCACCAGTGCTATTTTTAAAATTATAACACCCGTGAAGGTGGAATATTCGCGAGTGCTATTCTCATTGTGTATTATTATTTATTATTGCGAGTGCGGGATTGGTGTGAGAATCTTATGCAATTTTAAATATATTACGTCATATATTTGAGATGGAGACCTGCGAGTCACCGTCACTAAAATCAGTGCGACGACATCGTTACAAGCTGCAACCGCGCATCATTCGTTATTCTATGTAAGTATATCTAATCAAACGACAGCAGCACTGTTGCAACGCAGCTACTTTAAGCCGCCAAATACGTTTATTTTACTGCCAAGAACGTACCTATGGAATAGGTCTTTTTTTTATCAAAACGCTCGATTTTACCCCGAGGCTTGGACTATTATTTTATTTATTATATTATTACCTACTTATTTTCCAGAATATCTGGACCAAAACATGGTGTCCATTCCACTAATCATCACTATTGAAAACTTCATGAAAATCAATTTTAAGAATGGCGAAACATTGTCATAGTCATCAAGGCAACAAAAATTATTCGTGTTATAACTCTTGAAGTTATAGCTTTAGGTAAGTGAGGATTACCTACAGCAGAATGGTTTCGCCATCGAATCTCGTGCGAGCAACAGCGCGGAATATCGACTTGGGTTAAATTCCAAAAAATTGTCGTGACCCCATGCTGAACCTCGAAAATGGTCCTTCAAGGATTCCAGAGTTATAAAGGTATCTCGGTGAGACGAGGATTACGGCGGAAAAGCGATCCGCCATAATCCTCGCCTGTTTTCTGCTAAACGCTTACGGATATCAGTTTAAACTTTGTATAAAAAAATACTCCAGAAATAGTCGCCCCAAACGATAATTTATTTCGACCTAGTACCTATATTTTTTATATGTTAAAAGCCCATGTAAACTTCTACATAAATTTTTTAGTCAAGTACAGTCGTGCACAAAATACTCTAATAAATACTAGTTAATTGATGTAGTATGTAAGATAGGTACCTAATTAATTAAGCCGTGTGGGACTACTTTTTAACATTCTCAAAACTTATTTTCATGAAGTTTTAAAAAATGAGGATTATAGTTTTAATGGACAAAAAACATGTTATTTATACGTCGCGAAAAGTTTACGGAATTGTCACAAACTTGATTACCTAGCTAATTCTCTGGATTTTTTGTTCGTATGTTTTAAAACATAGACCTTGTAAACGATCAATCTGCCTAGCCTTTTCCCAACTATGTTGGGGTCGGCTTCCAGTTTCACCGGATGCAGCTGAATACCAGTATTTTACATAGAGCGACTGCCTGTCTGACCTCCACAACCCAGTTATTGGGTAATACGATACCCCTTGGTAAGACTGGTTGTCAGACTTTCGGGCTTCTGACGACCCGTAACGACATCCTAAGATCCACGAATGACATGCCTATCTGACCTCCACAACCCAGTTACTGGGTAATACGATACCCCTTGGTAAGACTGGTTGTCAGACTTTCGGGCTTCTGACGACCCGTAACGACTGCCAGAGATCCACGAATGACAGCCGGGACCAATGGCTTAACGTGCTTTCCGAGGCACGGGAGGAGTCTCGGTATCCGTAGATGGGTGACCATCTTTACATGACCAACAACGGCAAGCGTAGCTTAAGATCGACCCTTGCGGCTGTTATTACTTAGCCACGAACTCTTTGACACGTCTATCTAACTGACAATATGTGGAGGAATTTCCTTAATCTGACGGTTTGTAAAATTCTTTTTTTTTCAAACCTCCAGATTAAGGAAATTCATTGTCAGATTATGGATCAGCACGACAAGGACTTCATGCTGAACCGTCTGTATCTGACGCATTCAAGTATTTCAATGTCACGAAAATTTCTAAAATCGGCCATGAGTTTTGGTCGCGTTCACATCGTGTCTTTTGAATAGGAGCTCCTTTAGGGTTTACTTAACATCCCTTCTGAATATCTGACGCGCTCGAATGCTCGATTGTTTTTTCCCCATTTTCAACCCCTTCGTACGGCCATGCCCTCCATGCAAACCGGCAGATTAATATTACTCCGTTAACAGAAACACGTGGGGCATATACATTATCAATATCTGACGCGCTCGAGTAAATCCGTTTTTTTTTGTATTTTTGAAAACCTGTTGCCGCTCCCCCCACCGGTAAAGGCTACACATCATACAACCTCTTTTCTTTCTACCATCTAATCGTCAAAATCCAATAGGTTCCCACGACGCTTGAGTAAATCACCTTAGCATCGTGGCCTCCTCTACTTTTACTTTTAAATAGACATGAATAAACGAACTCTTAATATTTTGCTTGGTTGAATTGAATATTCTCTGCATATTAAAATCTGGACTGATTGACACGTTTAACAGATATAGTGAACCGCACGTCAAGGGCAATATTGACAGCAGTAAGAGAAGTTTTTGTAGTTGAAAGGGTTAGGTTCAGTAAGCGCCACAGATCTTTGTGTTTGTGATTATAACTGTAGATCGGATTACATTGGACGCGTCTATTTATTGACGATGTACATAGGTATTTATAACGGACACCGTCCTCTACGAGATTTCTTTCAACTTCCAGCAGCTAACTACACAACACAAAGATCCGTGGCGTGTACCTAGTCTACTAACATGCGGTTGACCGTACTTATTTATTTGAACATATAAAAACACCTTTTTTACAAAAAAAAAAACTCAACCACTTAAAAAAAAACACGTAAGTAGGTAGGTACCCACGTACTTAAAATATTGTGAATAATAACTCGTTTCGGAAATAAATAGATGTCTTTGGTTTTGTATTTCCGTTTTCGCCAACGACATCAGAAATTTAAGTTACTTTTACTTTGTACCTAGTGTTAAATGGGAATCGGTTACTTTTATTTTTGGGAAGTTCTACTGTAGGTATACACGAAGTGGATTAACTACGTATGACTGAAGGGGATGGTGTAATAGCATTTTGTCTTTTCCTCTTTAGGAGGCTAAGTTGCTGTATAAGCTTACACTAACACATATAAGTATTAAGAATAGATCACATAAGTTAATCTACTGTATGATTTGTACAAGTACTTAGTTCATTTTACTATTGTGATGTGTATATTTTCATGTAAGTATATTCCTACGGAGGTGATATGTTCAAATACGAAAAACCCTTCATTAATAAATAAAGATAAAAAACAACTACCCAAAGATCACGGAGAAATCGGTGCACAAACACGAAAAAAAAAGCCCGAATGCGTAACCTCCTTTTTTTTGAATTCGGTTAAAAATTTAAGTGTTGTTCATCACATCAGACATAGGCAGTGGTGGACTACTGTCAAGTTATCAACTCATCATGGCAAATATAGTAATACCCGTTTTCACTAACACTAGACGACACCTTAAGGTAATGCCTAAACAAAAGCCTGTTGAATTTTCAACGCTAGACTTAGCGCCTAGAGTTGAAAATCAAACGTGCTATAATATTAGAGCATCTACAATTAGGTGTCGCTTAGTGTTGGATTACGGCCCACACATCTCACGGCTCTCAGGCGCCGTCCTATTGCCATCGCTCGTACGATGATACGTGCGTCCAACGAAAATGATCGTGCGACCGCGCGTTCAAACATACTGATATCTACTGTCCTAGTGAAGATCGGGCAATCATGCAAAAACTGTGCGTCTCTGTTAAGAGCCATTTCGAGTGTGATCGCATCGCTCCAAAACAACACAAAATTTCTTATCGCGCGAGCGGTTTCATCGCACGAGCGATGACAATAGGACGGCGCCTCACACAGAGGAGGCCTGTGTTTCAGCAGTGGGGACATTATAGGCTGATTGTGTTATGTTAGCGTTTGTGAAAACAAGCATAAATGGCATTGTTGCTGTTATTCCGTAAATATTTCGTTTTGACTTACTTAAATACATAACATGCAATGTATGTAATTGACATAAATAAATAAAAGGTCTAAAGCATTTGACTAAACATTCAGCAAAGTACAGTCAACCGCACGTCCATGGCAAAGAATAATAATGTCCATGGTAACAATTTTATACTACAGGGCCTTTCGTCGAAGCAGAAAAGGCGGTTTTAGTAGTTCCAACCACTGATTTGCGGATGATTGTATATATCTACTTTTCTAACTAATTAATAGGGAATATTAAGTAGGTTATAAACATAAGCTGTCGTGCTACTGTCAAATCAAATCGCAATTGCATTAGATAGATAACTACCTACCTACTTGAATCTTTTATTTCTTAACTTTTGTACCTACCTACAGGGTACTTCTTTATTGATTCAAATTACTCGCCTACTATAAAGAATGATTTCCACCAAACGGCTCCTATCGCATTGGATCGGAAAGGATACGGTTGCTACGATCGCGTGTTACGGAAGACGCCCGCAGTCAAGCTGCTGTGCGCGGCTAAACTAAGCCAAGTTAGTTTATCTCACATAACTAGGCGTAGTTTTCTAAACTTGTGAGCAGAACTATGCAAACTAAGCTGTGTAAACTAACTGAAATATGTCAAGCAAGTTCTGTATACCGATCCGGAGTTAAGCGAGCTATGTTAAGCAGCTCCCGCCCACCAGCTATTTGAGCTAAGCTAAACTAATGTAGCTTAGTTTTTGGTCTGCAACCCGCACTCTACTATATATACCTAGATAACGTTCGTAACTTGTGTTGCAAACAAGTTGGTGTGGCCAACATGTTGTCTAAACAAAACAAATCTACCTTCTCTTTTAACTGTGTGGGCAAAATCGTGAAAGTAACTGTTATGTAGTTTTTATTAGTAAGTAACTTAGTTATATAATTTTTGAAAAATACCTAAGCGATAAATACCTACCTACAAAAAATGCATTTTGGTTTAGACTAGCGAACCGTCACTGCTTCGCTTGGCTTTTACGACATGACAGTAAGTAGGTATATGGTACAAATTATCTAAATTTATGGAGGTAAAAACCTCATGAAAATCCGTTGCAGAGTTTAGAACGCGGAAAAGCGACAAATTTATATATGTAGCTGTATAATATCTACCTATAGATGATAACCGGAAGCTGTATTGGTCTATTGGAGCAGAGAGGAGAGATCACCATAGAATGTTGGTAAATGTTAGCACTTCTCCGCTGTCCACGTAGCTTATCATAGGTACGTAGGTAATCAAACAACATCTCACAAAACGCGCAAGCGTTGATTTATGGATTTTTTATTCATTAATTTACTTCAATAATTTACCTTTACCATTGCCTAACATTATGAAGTTCGAAAATACAGGACGTAGGTCCGAAAATACAGACACCCAAGAGGACCTTAGCTTTTTGTCTATAAATTATACGCAATATGGTAGTCGCTAGTGAAATCTACTTGTCCGTCCGTAAAAACACGCACCCTATGCAAAGTAGGTATGTAGGTATCTAAGTATAAAAGGTCCAACCTAAATGGCTTTGTAAAATTATTTTAGAAGGCAATTCAGGAGGTTAAAATAATTAAAATAAACACGATTACCTACCTATTATTGAAACAGAATAAAAAAGTTAAGTAGGTACTACTGAATTCCTTTAGCAATCGTTTGATGGATGTGCTTCTTTTACATTTATTTTCTAAGAAACATCGTAATTAAGTTTATTAGGTACCTACATACCTACCTACTCTATTTTTGTCAGACCTTGTATTAACTAGATTTACTTAATACAATAATAAAAACAGAGGATGCCTGAAGATTTTATCGTAATCGTAGAGGGAAAATATGTAGGTACCAATTGGTTGGGTAAATAATTTTATATACAACAGATTTTAGTTCATGATCCCACATATTTTACATACTACAAAATTTGAAACATTAGTTGAACAGACCAGATTTGTAAGTTTAAACTATCAATATATCTACCTATATCCTTTAAAGCTGTATAAAAATCAATTGACGTGTAGTCTCGCAAAAACTCGATATTTGAATATTTTTTTGTTTTGTTATTTTCATTAGTGGGGGAGGAGGGGGTTGGTTTATGAAAAATCCCGGTACAGCCGAAATTTGACAAGACGTCTGACGGGTCAGCTAGTTCATAATAAAATGTAGGCATTTAATAAAAATAAGTGATTCAGCTTCACGCCTTGATATTTTGTGCGCTACATTGTTTTCTGTATAAAGCGAATTAGGTCTGGCTACGTAGGCACCTAGGACTTCTAATAGAAGTGTACTAAATCCAGAAAAATAATGGACAGGCTACGAAGATTCTACAATTTTTATGAATGTAACCTACGTCACGTAATTACGACAACGTAGGTATGCAACCTTACCAATTTCTTTTAGTTTACCATGATATATTATGTGCCTTGGTATGCGTCGAATATATATATCATCAGTTCATCACATCTATCTAATCTAGTAGTTCAGCTGGACATAGGCAGCTCTCATAATAGGTGCCTAACAAGGTACCTACGCTTTATGTTATCTATGATAGTAGGGATGCAGTCATGTAAATAATTTTTAATATCCAAATCTGCAAAAGTAAAACAACCAGCTGTTAAGTTTTGACTATCGAGATATAAAAAAATATAGGAGGTACCTATATTTTTATATAATCTAATGATATCTGCAGGTACCTACCCATTCATAATATATTATATAACGGCGGAATTGCAAATATCCTTTGAAAATATTAAAATTGAATGGTAAGGTACTCCTACACGAGCGCAGCGCCGTACCTAGGTGCTACTTACATGTATATAGCTCTGAACGAATTTGAATACCAAGTACCTAGGTAATATGATAAGAGGCAGAATGTAACAGCAGATTATGTAACTATAGACCTAAGTAGGTACCTACCTTTGTTTATGCAACTATCTACGTGCCATTTCAAAGCCTATCTTTATTTCGTGACCATTACTTTCAGACAATCCCCTTTTACCCGTGCAGTTTTTATCAAACTGTAGACAAATTCTGTCAAACCGTGTTTTGGCTGTCGATGCAAACCAAAACAGGTAAAAGTAGGTACCGACCTACCTTTTCCCATATACATACCTACTGAACCAGATCATAGCTGTAGGTAGGTACATAGGTAATTATAGTCTAATCTAAATTATATGTAAAGCATATGAGACTCTGGTCTATGCAACAATAGAAAGTGTTGGTCAAATATAGATCAGGAACATAGACGACCATTTTTGATTATGACGTCAAGTTATAAAATAATCCAGTTTTCGAGAAAAAAAAGTTGTGAAGAGAAATTAGCCTTTTCTTTGGATTCACGTCAAAGATCTAGTCAAGATGCAAAAGGTTAAAATAATCCAGCATATTGTTACAAAAAATACCAATTAGAAACAATGCAGCAATTTAAATTGCCATTGTTCTTATTATTGTCGGTTCATTTCGACGACGTTGAAAGTGTTCCGACATTAGGTACCTTATTTATTAATAATTATTATTATTAATAAATAAGGTACCTAATGTAAAATATATATAAAATATTTTATATAATAATAATTATTTATATAAAATAAATAATTATTATTATTTACCACATTTCTATTGGTATATAGACCACTTCCCATCCAAGTTTGCCGTCCTTCTCTCAAGCATAACATTGCGCCTGTCAGCGTGGATAGTAGGGTACGGAGGTAAGTACCATCTATATTTTTTATTAGATCTCTTAACTAGATGTAGGGTTTCGTAGATTATTCCCTCCTACCCAACCCACCCAGAGGGGGTTTAAACTATTCTCGTAGTAAAATGTACATATACAGGGATATTGGCAAAACACTAACAACCTCTTAAGGGGTCAATGTACTCATCGTCATGAACAACTTTTACTATGCGAGCAAACCTGAAATCGCGAACAAAAAGTCAGCTGTTCAGTAGGTACATTTATGTTCGCATAATTCATCAAAATGTACTGAACAGCAGACTTTTTGCGATTTCAGGTTTGGTCTCACAGTAAAAGTTGTTTATAATGATGAGTAGGTACAATGACCACTTAAGAGATTGTTGGTGTTTTACCAATAACCCTGTATTATACCTACCTCTATTAAATAACTTTTCAGAAACAAAAATTAAAGTAGTTAAAAAGGTAGGTTACCTACGAACTTTCGATTTACTTTCGGTAACCTTATACTGTTCTTCCAAAATACTATAATTCTTTGTAGTGGTCTGCAGTATTCTGTGCAGCGGGAAGCTGGTTGGCCACTTACGATTTGATGACAAGGTTTTGCGGTCGACTGCTGTACTTATGGTATCTTTTCAGTATTTGGCGTTGTTACTACTATGTATTCATATAATTAGAATTAAAATGCATCTTTCTAGGTAGCAATTGGACCCGAATCTTAAAAGCATACGATATAGAATTTTAAAAGGCTGTATGTTGCTGTTATACTACCAGTCAACGATTAGAAACATTGATAACAATACTTCAACTTCTGATTTTACAAGAAAGTTCCTATATCAGCTACTAGTTTGTGCATTTCTCGAAAACGTATTTCTAGAAATTGGAAATAAATAAAAGAAACATAGTATGGAATGACGTTGTTGTACAATCGAAGCCTTAGCAGACTTCAGCTGGCAACACCTTAGAAAGGCCTAGAGACCTTCATGTAACAGCTTGTTGTTGGCATTATAATATCGCAAGTTTGTTCCTATATCATAGTAAGGTAGGCACATTATACAGGTATTTCGTGAAATCTAGACTTTTACCTGTGTATGAAATGAATCTTAAATGTTACGATAACAGACTATCATTTGGGATTACTTTGCAAAATATATTAACTGGTCTGTTTAACTAACGCAACAAGGTAGTGCCCTAATAGCTACCTTAATAAGTCATTCATTTTGTATATTTTGTTGAAATTTATAGGAAATGTCGCTAGAATTACTGTCGTAAAATAACCTCATACAGTCGTGTTTATAGTAGGTAATGGTTTGTATATTTCATGTAGAAATATTACGTCACTTTTGGATTACATGGATTGCTGAAGAATCACTCCTGGAGCACCAGTCGTTTTCATCAGCTCTGCGTCGAGTCCACGGAAGGATCCAGTAGGCATATGTGCGCTGGTATTTTCACCTCACGGATTAACTAAACAAATTTAGGTTATTAAATTTGAACTAAGTAGTAAACGGAAAGAGTCATGTATATTGATTTCAATATTTATTTGAAAAAAATACTTTACAGGTGGTAAAAACACTTTAGAACCCGTTAAGTTATACATTTTAGACTTACCACTGAAGAAAACGCAACCTAAACAATTGAAAAGACTTGGTGACATTAATGGAAGGACTTGCCACCACCAATGTAAATCTGGAAAAAAAGAAACTATTAAAAATATGTCACTTATTGAATAAACAGTAGAATACTTACGTTTCGGTTTAGGAGGAATTAATTTGATTGCACCCGGTTTTTCAACAGGTTCAACTATAGTTTTTGGCTTTTTTTCTGGAGGAGACTCATTGTGAACTGGCGACGGCCTTTTTGGTATTGATACTGTAGGTGGCAATACAGGCGTGGATTTTTTTGTTAATACTGCTGCACGAGAAGGTGGTGGTTTAACTTCCTCTTCTAGTCCATGTTTCCTAAACTTAGAATTGAAAGTTTTAACAGTTTTTGGTTTTGGTTCATCTGGTTTTCTCACTTCTATGGATATTGAAGGTTTTTCTTTTTTGGAATCACTCAATTTCGGAATTTTCCCCAATTTATGAACTGACGGCGTTTTATCATCAGGTTTCTCAGATGACGATTTGTTTAGAGAGGTATCCTTACTCTTTTCATTTTTATCTTCTTTTCCTTTATCTTTATTCTTATCTTTTTCCGAGGATGACCGTGAACTCCGATCCTCTTTAGATTTACTACTGGAAGATGATAATTTATCGTTCGATTTTTTACTACTGTCACTTTTTGTTCTAGAACTATGAGAAGAATGTCTGTCCTTATCTTTTGACTTGTCTTTACTACTACTATGTCGGCTAGAACTGCTTTTGTGACTTTTATGTTTCTCACTTGAAGAATGAGACCTACTTGAATGTTTAGAGGAACTGCTTGACTTTGACCCGCTACTACTACTTTTATCATTTGATTTATCTTTATTTCTACTTTTAGCTCTATCTTTAGATTTTTCGGAATCGGATAAGCCTTCAGAAGTTTTACTTTCACTATCATCATCAACTTGCGATATAATTTGCTTTCCATCTTTTAAGCTGATTTTTAATACCGGCAAAGTTTCCGGTTCGTCGTCTACTTCATCTTTTATTTTAATATCGCCTACATTCTTTTCAGTGTCGGCATTGCTAGAAATAGATTTATCCAATTTCATACATTCTTCACCTGTTTTAATTTCAGTATTATTGTCATTATTTTTATATTCCACATTGCACTCTGATTTTATTAAGACGTCTAAATCAGACTGCGCTTCCGATATAATTTGAGGTATATCAGAAATCTGGACAGGAACTACTTGTTCGCCCTTTACTGTTTTTAACCATTGTTCAACTAACTTCGATGCTAAGGCTCTGATAACTGTAATGAAAGAAATTAAATATGCTTTAATAATTCACAATAACAATATAGCATTTTAATTGAACTGTTGTTTCAGAGTAAGAACAATTGCAGTTGGAATAATTTCTTTTCAACCATTGAGTGCATCCAATCGAAAATAGACTAAACAAACTTTAAATTTCAGTTCCTAGGAAACAAATAAAATCACGCCTGTCCCCGAATGGTTAGGCAGAGGTGTACCACACCCACATTTCGCCAGTTATGTTGAAGTCCCATGTAATATCACAATATCACATTGCCTGACCTGGTAATCGAACCCAGGTCCTCCTGCTTGCGAGCACTTGACTAAGCAGTCAGTAGGAATTGTTCCTAGGAAACATAATATGTGAATCTTACCAAAATGGTTATCATCCTTTGACAACTCCTTTACAAGTTTCGGACAGTTGTTAGTTTTCAAACGCTCTATATCAACTGGGCATAATAATAACAGCTCCAATAACTCTTTTACAAGAGGCCAGTTTTTGGCGACGATACTTTCGGTCAGCCACATGTGTACCAAAACCCAACCGCCGGATCCCATAAATAACCCCAGAAGGTCGGTCTCGGTACATTTCAGTATTTGTATGTAAATACATTTAGATACCAATTTCTTCGAAAATTTCGTCATGAGACTGAAAAAAAGATAAGTCAATATTTAACAAAAACATCGATATAATCGGCTCTAAGGCGTATACTAGAGGGGCGCTAAAGCACAAATTATAAAAGGTTTAACTGAAGATCCTCTTCTAACAAATAAAAAAAAATTGAGGGTTAATTTATAAAATGTTTAAAAACAACTGTCAATTTTGCCAATTTCATAATAAGTGAACCCCTTTGCTAGTGCAAATATCAGCTTTTCATTTTTAAGATTTTCTCCAATAAGTCGGGAATATATAATGTAAGACTCCGATTATTCGATTTATTAAGAAGTAGTAAATCAAGTACAAATTTTTCATACCACATTGTTAAAATATAACACTAGCAATAGGTACAAAATATTTTTTTTAAAGAACTCCACTGTCGAGTCAATCATAGCAATACAAAGCCAAAACAAAGCTGATTCATGAAAAGCTAAGAATAGCTAACTTGATAAACTTACCTAGCCAGCCTCTGAACTTCATCCCTGCTTTTGATCCCGCCATTCGGTGACAGAAGCACACTTAGGCAGTTTAGTAACTGAATTGGATCAATACGCGGCTGTAACAAAGAAAAGAAAAAGTTACTGCAGTTGTCTTACTTACAAAAATAGTGTTTCTATTGGTTCTCAAAACTATTATTCCTCGATTTTGAAAGGGGCGTCGCAACACTATTTCGCGTAATCAGCAGCTTTGTGACTGTAGACATGAGCTAAATCTAGGAGTCGGATATAATGGGGCCCAGTGACTCAACAATCCACGAAGCGATTTGATATTAAATTGTACAGGAAGTCATATTATGATCGATTTTCCTTTACAAGTTACGGTGTCTATCCAATTAAATGGTATTTTGATATATTGAGCTTGCTCTGCCCTTCGGAATAACTCTCGATATAGGATATGTTTATTTCGCGAAAAGGGAAGGAATGCCGTTTTTATTATCGGATTTGATTTATATCCGAAGATTGGATCAATCTGCGGATATAAATTACTAATGCCTTGCCGACTACCCAGAGTGCATGCTACAAGAGTGCTTAGTGCGATGAGTCGTGAAGGCTTATTGCACTATTATCAGAAACAGCGCTTATAAAAAGGTACGACGCATAACGCAATACGTAATGTATCTAGCTGTTAATCATGTTCAAGACCGATTGTGTGCTAATAAGAAGGCATACTAGTACAGTAATCCTTCAAATGAACGACTACAAGCAGGGTGATTAGAGATGCGCCGAATGTAGGTTCAACCGAATACGAATGTTCGGCCGAATATCCGGTAAAAATGTACCGAACCGAATATTCGGCAGAATCATTCGGTTCAATAACTTGTACACGTCGGTACGGCGCTCTGCAAGAGCCGGGCGGCGTTTGCCACCGCCCCCTTTGCTCCGCGCGCAACCCACGGCCCCTCACGCTAGCATGGCTCGCTCAGTCGATGCATTGCTCTTTCGGTTACATATTGCAGTTCTCGCATAATATTGTTTAAAAATTATCTCTGAACTGCATACTTTGATTGAAGTTTATTATATTACGTCGATGAACGTTTTTGAAGATGAGTGGACGTAAAAGATGTTGGTTCCTAAAGATAGTAGTTATTATATATATATATATAATAACTACTATCTTTAGGAACCTATTTATCTTTACTATCTTTATATATAAAAAAATCAGAATAAAGATTGTTACTCAAAGCAGTGTTCTTAAAATTGTTAATTTCGTAGAAATTAAATTTATTTAAAAAAAGAAATTTATCATCGGTAAAAAAATCAGGAGATTATTTGATTAAAATTGTATTTAAATTGATTGGTAAAGTGAATCTTTTTTATTTTGTCAATAAAAAATTGGTAAAAAAGTAGCGTTTCTTTCATTTACAAAATACCACACTTATTTAGTAATTAATTAACCTTACTGTTTAATAAAATGTTCTTTTTTTAAATATTAACAATAATTTAAACATTCGGTAATTATTCGGCAAATCAACCGAATACAAACATGAAAAAATATGCCGAATGTACTGAATACGAATATTCGGCCGAACATTCGGCGCATCTCTTACTGATTATTATAACCAAACCTCGTTATCTTCGGGGCACAAAGAACCCGTCAATCAAACAAAAACAGACTTTCCGATATGTACTAGTTTTTACCTACATGATCATTGCCTACATAATGAAAATAATGAACCAATTCCCATGTTGTTTTATTAATAAGTACAGACGCCAGCAGGTCAAGCTACCCGAAACTGTCAAATTTTCCCAATCAACCTCGAACCTAACGCTTTAGCGATAAAGTTGAAAATCTATTAAAGAAATTTGACAAATTGTAGTCGCTTGATGTGCTGGCGTCTGTAGATAAGTGTACCTATTTATAATAACTAGTCGGACATGTCTTCCAATGAGCTGTCGCCACCATAGGAATCCTTTTGTGGTCTTCTGACTATATGATAGTGTACATAGGTAATATGACATTTCGTAGTGTTAAAATTCAAAACAGGCAACTGTCACATATTTTTATGTCAAAAATGTGAATAAAGTTTTTATTTCTTATGTTCATAAAACACGTCTCTGGGAGTGTATAATTTGATAGGCACTAAACTTGAAAATAGCTGTATGTGTCACGTATTCTTTGTTTTGCCCCGACGATAACGAGGTCTCATTATAACAATAGCTTTTGCCAGTGGCTTACAACTACTGGTTTACGCAGCGCGCACACCAGTAAAGTTCCCAGTAGACTTTTCCGATGTCTTCAACAACCATTGTCATATTTTAAGCCAATTTACACAAAGCCTTGATGAATTTATACACCTTAACCTTCCTCATGAATCATTCCATCCAAAAACCGTATGAAAATCAGTTTGGTAGTTTTTGAGTTTATCGTGTTCAGACAGACAGCCAGACGCGGCGAGGGGAATTTTATAGGTATGTAGTGATGAAGGTGAAAAGGATCAATTTAAGGAGAATACTCTGCCTAAGTCCAGCAGAGGACGTCTTTCGGCCGAAAAGATGATTTCTGTTATTTGATATAACACAATGAATAGTATTGTTAAATTAGAATATTTGTATCTATCAAGTCGCAACCGTGACAATGAGAAATTACATAATATCGACAGTGAAGTACCAATACCATCTAACTGACATTATTCGAGAAATTCACTTTTTTATCGTTTTGAATTTAAAGGCGTTATTCGATGTTTTAGTGAAATCTCCTAAGTGTATTTACAGTACGGCCGAAATATCTTAGTAGGTCAGAACTTCGCGCAGAAGGCTGCGCAGTAACATTTTTATTTTTTAGGTACCAAATGGTGACACATGAGGATAGTGTGAGTGAGAGAACTCGAAGTTCGTAGTGCCAATGTTCAAACTTGCCAAAATATTTCGGCCGTAGTGTAGTTTGATTCAATGCTGTTGCAACTAAATACACTTAGATTTCACTAAAACATGCAATTCAAAACGATAAAAAGTGAATTTCTCGAAAAAATGTCAGATAAGAGGTATTGGCACTTCACCGTCGGTATGTCATGTACGAGATGCGCAAATCGGATCAGAACTAGGAAAAAATATATATATATTATATCCTGGGACATTTTCACACATGGTCATCTGATCCCAAACTAAGCAGAGCTTGTACTATGGAAATGATTTAATAATAATAATAATTTAATTGTATCCAGAACAGTTCCCAAGGTTACAAATAAAATTGTTAAAACTTATATGACAGTAGGCCACACGTCAGTGGTAACAAAACCACTATAAGCTGGCCTCCTTTGTACCTTAGTTGGTATTATGTAGGTACGCAATGAAGCCAGCTCAAGGTAAGGTTAAAGTGCCTTATCACTGACGTCGACTGTACAATATCACCCACACTACAACATAATACACACGCATACCACACATACATCACAAAACACACCCCACACACATACTAACACTTCACACACTCACACAGTATAAGTTAACATAAGTTTGCACCTTATAGTCCAAAGCAGTGTCCAAAAAGGTTGTACTCTTGTGGGAACCTGGGCTGGTGAACCATAATACAGGTTACCATGTAACCTAGCTAGGATGCCAGATTCAACTCTGTTAATCTCTTTAGGATATACATCTTAAGGAGATTAACAGAGTTGAAACCCTAAATTGCAAAATTATATTTATTGTAACAGACTGCACCACACGTTTACCTTTTTATTAGATTTTTTTCAATAACCAGATATTTGGAACTTGATTTATTACATTAGGTAACACTGGGTATACATCAGACAAACCACAAAGAAGAAAAAAACATAACAGACCAAATTTAACTGCCATTGGCAAAACTGCCAAAAAATCAGGTTATATAAAAAATCTTAACTATCAGTTAAAAAAAATGGGTAGCACAAAATGCTCTAAAGGTGTCAACTATCACCCCTTTAAGGCTGTGCACCCAGTTTACAAACAACCTGTGTACCTTAATACTATAAGCAATCTCATGCAGTCGGGGATTTCTTCTTAAATTTAACAATTAGGACGTATTTCCTCTGACTGCATGAGATTGTTTTTAGTAATAACTTGATAATGTCTTTTTTTTTAAAGTTCACTTTTTATGCAGTCGGGTTTTATGATTTTTTATATTTACTGTGTTTATTTAATACTTTTTTGTATTTGCAGATGCAATATCCCACAGTTAAGACGAAACAACAACTATGTTAAAATCCATCACACCGTTTAGGCTAGAGCGTGCCAAGAAATAGACACATGAAAAACATTACCCTCCTTCTGGGGCAGGGTAAAGTAGAGATGGTGCTTTTTTTAAAAATCTTGTATCAATAACATACATGTTTATAAATCTGGAATGTTAGATAAAATGTTAACCCATTTGCTGTGGGAAAATGCTTAATACATTGGTGAATTTTTATTTCTACATCAGGTAAGATATGACCTGATGTGTCACCATACCTGATGATAATATAATTATATGAATGTTCTTGTAGTTTGTAATGCTTTCCCTTGAAAGCAAACCCTTACATTGAATGAAACAATATAAGTTTCATTGTTATGAAGTCTATGGCCGTTTAGTGTCTTTGAAAGCGTTAACTTGTACAGTAGACTAGAGATGGTCATTGAATCAACTGTATTTTATTAATGACTTTTCATTTGTCAACGAGCCAACTGTTGAAAATATTAGCTGTTAATTTACGTCAATGCACAAGATACATTACTTCAATAGTCATCATTTTATTCAGTTAAAAAAAAAACTAGTTGAAAATTAATTTATGTCAACGGTTCAATGGATTATTTCACTATAATTTTAATAATTTCCGAGAAGCAGCTAGTATGCGAAACAAATACTTCTGAACATTCAAAACCTGTTATTAATTTAATAGCTTTTTTAACCTGTTGACCAGTGATGATTAACAGATAAATTACATTAACAATAAAACCCATGTATGACCCATGCCTGCAGTAGACCACTGCACGAGTTAAAAACTACATGAACATTTAATACGAAGCAGTTCATGCTGCACTGTGTAGTGTCAGTCTTGGTCCCTACTAATCGAGCAGTTATGGATGCTGTCCATAGCAATCTAGCTAGCACAGATCGTCCATTAAACAGTCACAATACCCTCTGTTTGTATGCTACCGAGAATTCCCATGGAAAAGCAACAAAACTTTACCCCACCTGACCCTGGGGATTGAACCCATGGTGCTCAGTAGTCCCACTTGAACACCTTTTGTGGACAAAATCACAATACAAACATGCTCAGTTACTTAAATGCTCATGCAGGCTTGTCATGCTTGGCTTGCAGCATCTGCAAGTTTAGCAGTAGATACTGCCAAATAAATAAGTAATATTTTCTGACAAAAATAATAGGTTCCTATCAAACAGATAATGGCCTCTGGCAATTAAGCCAGTATGTTGAACGACGTGTACCTAACAAGGCTTGTTGTACTAACAAGTAATATAATAGCAGTGGCCTGAAAAGATACAGATATTAGTAAAACGGGCTCCACGTCAAAGCGCGTATATTGCGTACAAAGGTTAGTTTTCAATTTTGCATCCGGGTTCAAATTCCGTTGTAGCCTCATCGGTAGACGGTAGGTTACCTATTCTAACATTGAAACAAAATGGACGACGGTCACGCAAGCGAGAGGCTTACGTTGATGACGTAAGAGCTCGCTCGCCTACTGCATAAAAATCGCATCACGTGATGTTCTAGAAGCTTTGTAATTTTTTCATTTTCACTCCGCCCTAAGACGACCCACTGACCTTGATACTTTCTCAGCATTTATGCATTATCATGCTATCATTAATATATTACGAATACCATGAGAGAATATTCTACAGATAGTTACGGGTAAAACGACTTCTGTATGTTCCTTATATTTATCCGAATGCGCTAAAACATTAAAGTATGTACTTATGTATTATATTGGGACAAAACTTACCATTATAATATTTATATTACTTCAAAAATAACACGACACCCGATTGCACAAAGGTATGCCATGCCACGCCTTAAGCTCCAGATACAACATGGCGTCTTATCATTTTTTACAATGATATTTTTGCACAGAGGAACACTTATTTTCTAGATATTACGTCCATTAAAAATATAATTACACTATAATTCTTTTAACTTATATTACATAATTGTCTGTAATCACTAATCACAGTAGTGACAAATATATTTATTCCGTTATAATTACGGTGTAATAAGATATTTATATCCTACTCCTACATCTGATATATTATTTCAATAACATCCTTGTAGAAAGGGATTTGATTAAATTTATATGATACTACAACACTTTATCAATTCAGTGAGTTGGCAGAATTCCAAGCTATGGCCAGCTAAGAGACGTTCGATCCGAGTAACGTGCTGGCAAACGGAGAGAAGATTGTGGAATGAAATGAAGAAAAACTGTGCAGTGGAAATGGTGAACGGGGAGGGCGGAAAAGGAAACTGATTAATAGACAACAAATTGAATGAAAGATCGAAAAATGGGTTGCAATGTTGCCAGCAATAAAATTATAATATGAAATGTTAATCCACATTTTAGTTGATTTACTTTTATCAAATAATTTCCACGAAAATATGAAATGGTAATTTGCCAAAAAAACTATTCTGAAAATATAGCTCACATGCCGTGAACGCTCTTACTAAACTCATGCCGATGCCGTGCCATGAACAGAACGTGAATGGGATAAAACATCGTCGACTTTGCCAACCTGCTCACTTCAGTGTCGCCAGTTCGCCACCAATAAGTTCCTTGGCACCACAGAGTAACAGTCCAACGGAAGGTGGGGGGGGGGGGGACAGAACCATATACAGGGAATCTCAGACTAAGTATCCTGTAGACGGAGCTATAACTTGTTGCCGCTCTTGTATCCGTGTGTCAAACAAAGTATTGTTCTCTCTGTCTATTTCACAGAGTTCAGGAACGAGTAAAAGGTACAGCACATGTAAGTTTGGCAACGTCGCACTCTCTGTGTAAATCGTGTCAACAAGTGACCGACTTAGTCGGTCAAAACATTGCTGCTTGGTGCAGTTTAAATGCGAAATATTAAATAATATCAGTGGTTTGGCTAGGACAAAATTAGTAAAGTGAAAATATGCTGTGTGCGGCTGTATATTATTCATCAAGAATAACGAAATAAGGCGTAATAGACCCAGAATTATCATTTCCCACGTAAGTATATGACAACAATTTTATCGTTAACTACAGAGGTTAACTGTTAGAAAATCGATAAACATTGAAGATTTACATATTAAGACCAAGATTGTCTTATATCATATTGATAAAAAACCAAGTTTTATAGTCTAAATTAATGTTTAACTTAGGCATTGTTTTAGGCGTGAACTGCAGGGATGTGTACAATTTTATCGATAAAATCTATCGACGTTTGTTGTTGACATGGTATAATAATTTTTGCTTACTGTTGTAGGTTTTCATAATATTGTGAAATTAATAAGAAGCGAGTGGATTAAAGCTGTTAGACGTCAGAACTAGGAACATGAAATATTCAAGGCTTTGCTCCAAAGAAAGCCACAGCTATCCTGCTTCATAACGAGTTTATCTACAAAAAAAAAACTAAAGTCTGTTTCGGTGCCAACAGTATTCGAATATCCAGAATATTACCAACATCCAATTTGCAAAATAAACAATTTCATTTCATTTCATTGTTATCCAATATATGTACCTGTGTAAATATTACAATAAATAAAAGCGTAAAAATATACGTCTGATTATTTATTTAACTTATACACTTAATTGATAACAAATTGTTACATTATGGTAATAAATTGTTACATTAATTTTACCTAATACCATATTTATGTGCCCATATTTTTTATTTAACAATATATAGCTTCTATCCGCAGTTTCACTCCTGTGCATTTTTCGTTAAGCAAAAAATCCATGTACTACAGATTCCATAGTATGTTTTGAAGCGTCGACCCTTCCCTAGTCACGCACACTAATACTACTGTAGAGCCGCACACTAACAAGAAAAGGACACGCGTCTCTCTTATAGGCTCCGTCTACAGGATATTTAGTCTGAGCAGGGAATCCCTGGAAGTATGGATCAAATCGAATAGGAGTGTAGGCAAGATCATTTCCAAACTTTTTAACCCTGAGAATGTTGGTGCAATTTTTTACGGTTCAAAAGTTATGACCAATTTTTGTTTTTTTCAATCACTTCGCAGTGCTCAATGAAAAAAATCATAAAAAAAACTCGCAAAGCTATCAATTACTTTTTTTTTCAAAACGTTGTAGAAAAGTGGGCCTTTCTTTTGGTAATACTTATACGCATCTAGAAAACATGTGCTCAATAATAAAAAACAGTTACTGCAAAGTCTTCGGTCTGGCAGAAGTTTTACTCAATTTTCGAGCGATTTTTATGGAAAAACGTTTCACTAGCGAAAGTTGACCAAGTATTACAAAAACTGGTCCAAGTCATAGAGATTCTTTGGAGGTATGGATCACTGGAATATTCTTAATAGCTTAAAAGTTAGAGATTTTTATTAACAAGGAGGTCGTATTTATACAATTTTCTATGTTTAAAATTTTCATTTTTTTCAGCTTAACTAACGATTTAATTTCAGTCCCTAGGCATTTGTTACCTATCTGAACACTACTGTTTGATGGGGTTTAGGTTTAAATAAAAAATAAAAATAATTTCGGTAAACTTTTTGTTATCTCATGTCAAGTGCGAGGGGCATTGCATTCCAACGAGGTGCTAGGAATGTGCGGGGGAAAGGAAACAAAAGAACCAGCACGTTCGCACTCAGGTAGATGTTTTAGTAACTCGCTACCAGCTTGTGACTGCGCACGTACTTAATTCGGTTTACATCAATAATTATTCTTTAACGTTATTTGGACTGTGTAACTTGGACTTTGTTTTTGCCTGTGATTTGGACACTGTTTGACTTGAGTATGGCTACGTACAACAGCCATGAATATGCAGATATGCATTTCATTTACGGATTTTGTGATGGAAATGGACGCCAAGCTGCAAGAGTGTATCGAGAGCGATATCCTAATCGGGACCGCTATCCGGATTACCGAGTATTCCAACGTGTACACTCCGCTTACGCAGATGGTAGAAATCCAGGAGCTAGGGAAGGTCGACGTAGCGTTCCAGACCTTGGAGTCGAAGATGTGGTGCTTCAGATGCTACGTGAGAATCCAATGACAAGTATTCGTCGCATGTCAAGAATGTCAGGGATTCCAAGATCGTAGACATCGTACTGTGAGACGACACATAAGTCATCCATTGCACGTTCAACGTGTGCAAGCCCTTTTACCGAGTGATCATGGCCCGAGAAGGGCCTTTTGTAGGGAAATGTTACGTCGCCATCGTGAAGATTCTCAATTTTTAAAGAAAATTTTATGGAGCGATGAAACAATTTTCCGAAGGGTGGGGATATTTAACACGCATAATCTGCATTTTTATGCGCGCATTAACCCACACATTGTACGAAGTGACCATTTCCAGCATCAGTTCGGAGTAAACATGTGGGCTGGAATTGTAGAAGGACAGCAGGTCCTCATGAGTTACCTGCTAGACTCGATGGCGCCTCATACTTGAGATTTCTACAGAATTACCTAAATGTTTACTTGGGGAAATATCACTTGAAACCCGTCGAGACACGTGGTTGCAGCAAGACAGCGCTCCCCCACATTACGCAAGAGTCGTAAAAGACCATCTAGACTTAACTTTCCCTAGTCGTTGGATCGGAAGAGGGGGGCACATTCGATGGCCAGCACGTTCCCCTGACCTGAACCCCATAGATTTCTTTCTATGGGGTTATTACAAAGAGATGGTGTACGAGACAGAGAGCGGAACCGAGGAACAACTCCGTCAGAGAATCACATCTGCAACCTTATACATAAAAAATAATTCCCGTGCATTTAGACGAATAATACCAAATTTAATTCGGCGATGCCAGTTGTGTTTGAGAGTAAGAGGAAGGAATTTTGAACATCTATTGTAATTTCAATTTAATAATACATTTACATATTAATTTCATTGTTTTATTTTATTTTGCCACGTAGTTAGAAAATTTTAAAAATACAACCTCCTTGTTAATAATAATTCTCTAACTTTTAAACTATTAAGAATATTCCAGTGATTCATATCTCCAAAGAATCTCTATGACTTGGACCAGTTTTTGTAATACATGGTCAACTTTCGCTAGTGTAACTTTTTCCCATGAAAATCGCTCGAAAATTGAGTAAAATTTTTGCCAGAACGAAGCCTTTGCTGTAAATGTTTTTTCTTATTGAACGTATGTTTTCTAGCTGCGTAAAAGTATTAACACAGGCAAGGCCCACTTTTCTACAAATTTCTGAAAAAAAAGTAATTGATAGCTTTGCTAGTTTTTTTTTTTAATGTTTTTTTCATTAAGCACTATGCGAAGTGATTGGAAAAAACAAAAATTGGTCATAACTTTTGAACCGTAAAAAATTGCACCAACATTCTCAGGGTTAAAAAGTTTGGAAATGACCTTGCTCACGCCCCTATTCGATTTGATCCATACTTCCAGGGACAACCTGTAGATAGTGCATCCACCTACATGTTGTACCTAAAACTTTAGGTTCGGTTAGTATGTATAGCATCTCAACAGATGCCGCTACAAAAAATAAAATTACATTATTATACATTTTTTACCTAAATACCATAACCATATTTATTTCACATTTTAATAATAAAATTGAGCATATTTTAATATTTTTAAACATTAAAATAAATAAGATATTATATAAGTACCGGCGTTTTTAACCGACTTCTAAAAAAGGAGGAGGTTCTCAATTCTGATGTTTATATTTTTTTTTGTTTCTTCGCGCATAACTCCGTCGCTTACCAACCGATTTGAAAAAAATATTGTTTTGTTGGAAAGGGTTCCCAAATGGTCCCATAAAAATTTTATCGAAATCGGACAAGCGGTTTTTGAAAAATCAACAAAAATCTAAAAATTTATCAACATTGTCTACATAAACGATCTTTTCGTTTACTCTGCATTGCGTTTTTTCTTCGAGCGTAATTCCGTCATGTACCGATTTAGAAAATTCTTTTTTTATTCCAAAATTAAGCATAGGGCTTACCAATTGATCCCATAGTCACCAAGTCGGGATCTGATGATGGAATCTTGGCGAAATCGAGGGAACTCTTCAAATTTTATAGGAAAACGTACAGCGATTTTGGGATTTTCTACAACAAGTGAAGCATTTGCGTTCAATAAGAACCGTTCTACCATCCCAAGACACAGACACCGGAACTCCATAATAAGACAATGTATTTTAGCTGTTTGGGATTGTTGGAATTGTAACGGTATGCACTTTCCAGGTGTTCTACTCGTAATTAAAAAAAAAGAATTAGAAAACTTTTTCTTTTTTTCATTCAAAATATCATTCTCCGGATATATTAATGTTTGTTCGGGAATAACTCCGTCATTTATGGATGGATTTTGATGTTTTTAACCGACTTCTAAAAAAGGAGAGGGTTGTCAATTCGGATGTTTGTTTTTGTTTGAAACGTGCAGATCAGATGCTGGGTTCAGAGATAGATAACGGAACTTTTCAATAAGTGGATGGCAGATAACCTCGTGAATGCAGCGGGAATTCGTTGGATGCAAGATGGGTGGCAGTTTCGTTTGACGGAAATGATCATGATGATGATGAAGACGACGATTATAACCTTATTGACTTTCCTTATTCAACCTATGTAACAGGTAGGTCCTCTGCTTTGACAGTCTGTTTTCGCGCTGGTCAGGGTTCTCATTCGAAATGCATTGAGCATTTTTTTCCCTAATTTCTTTTAATCGTTTTCCTTTTTCATTCTCAGTTTCAGTTCAACGCAGTTTTCTCATACTAGAAGCATCTTTACTAGGCCTACCCATATTTTATTAATATAATATAATTATATTAATTATATTAATAATATAATATATTAAAAATTAGTCACTAAAAATTGACAAATACATTTTTTTTTGCAAAAAAAACCGACTTCAAAAAACTCTAAAAGTACTAAAAGTTAAAAATAATACTATAACCTAAGTACCTATATTAATAAACCTAACCTAACCTACAATTAACCTATAATAAAAGTTAAGTTTAAAAACTGTTAACTTTTATTATAGGTTAATTTTATTTTAATATAGTATTTGACAGATATAAATAGCTGTCAAATACTATATTAAAATAAAATTCAAACCTTTCAAAGTTACAAACACGGAGTACTTTTTATACATATATATATATATATATATATATATATTTATGTTTTTAATTTTATAAACATTACTTTCGAAAATGCCAGTTATGTTCATTTAGCTGTGCTCCCGGTGGTGTCTAATTTCTATAACATTAGTTAGAAACAGCTGTTAGATTCAATGCTTTGAGTGTTCCTTTTAATTCCTTCCTTGCAATCGGCATAACGGACAGTCCTCTGAGGAGGACTTGAATGGAGGCTGAGGAAACCGTTGCGCATGTTCTCTTTGATTGAACAGGCGTTACCCAGAATAGAACAGAAATCCTCGGGGCACCCAGATCTTTCACAGATGTTCTGAACAGACCAGGAGACGTGATGAACTTCTGGAGGGAGGTGGGCTGGTTGGAATAACCACCAACGGCCACCGTGGCTTATGTACAGTGGTCCACTTAAAGGACTCAGTGCAGAACCCAAGCCCAGTAACAAAGAACATAATTATATACCTAATAATTTTATAATTATGGTCTCTTTGTCATACAGTAGGTATCTAAGTGTACCTATGTAGTGTTTTTGAAATTAAATTGACCTGCGTTCTGTTACATCTTTCATCTGTACCCTTTCAGGCTTACCTAGCAGTCTATGCTGCATTCTTGCTGCTGACGCAGCATCCTCTCACTCCTCTCTCCCTCTCCTCACAGTCCAGCAGTCAGTCGTCTTCCAACCATCCTACCGTGCACTTGTATCTTGCACTCGTGTCTTATTTTTAATATAAAGTTTATTTTAGCTTAAAGTGATTTCTTTTTTTAAAAAACCTAATCCGGAACCCGGTTATAACATTGGTGGCAGCGGTGGGATTGAAAAATCCTTGGAATCCTCCTAAAAAGTGCTAAGCTCCAAAGTGATAAGTGCCAAAAGTGGAAGTGCCTAAGTGCTTCAAAACCTCCAGAGACGACTCATCTCACCGGTAAACCCGGTATTGACCAAGTTCAAGGTCAATCCAGTTCCAGTTCCAGCGACACCGGTAAACCCGGTACTGACCAAGTTCAGGGTCAATCCAGGTCCAGTTCCAGCGAAAACATGAAGAAAATGTGCGTAATAATACTGTGAGTTATGAACATACTTTCCCATAATAGCAAAGTGATTAAAGTTCAACTTATAAATAACTTACAACGGCTTATCTCGGAACATTCCAATCCATACATCATATCAACGGATGTTATGTCTCGCTGCTCGTCGCAGTTCCAGCCTCAACGCAGAGCATAAGCGATAAGACTGTTGAATCTAAACAATCGTCGAACAATACCTAATAATCTTATCCAGACTAGTTATAGTTCTAATCTTGTTATTTTAATTATAAAACTTTCTGTTATTGTTATCAACTATGTCCAGACCAAATCCAAACACCGTGAAAGAGGAGTCTAAAGAAGGAATACCTTTAAACGTAATCCTAAAATTCATTAAGCCTTTTGATGGCAGCCGAGAAAAACTAAATGCATTTATAAACAATTGTGATAATGCAATTTCTCTAGCCTCCTCTTCCCAAGTTGACATCGTCTTCAAATATGTCATCAGCCAATTAGACGGTAAAGCCGAGATTGCATGTTCAATTAAGGAATTCGACTCGTGGCCATGCCTTAAAGATTTCCTTCAGAATCAATTTGGAGAGCGTAAACATTACGCTCATCTTCTTATAGAGCTTCAGGATTGCAGGCAAGGCGCCCAGGAGAATGTTAACCAATTCTCACTTAGAATAGAAACCTGTCTGTCTAAATTACTTACAGAAATCTCCATATCCAGTCACAAAAAGAGTGAAATTACCGGCAGAGTAGCTGCAATGGAGGACCTTGCTCTCCATACATTCACGATGGGCCTTACCCCTCGCATAGCTAACATTGTTAGGTGCAGGGACCCGAAAAATCTTAATGACGCAATAAATTACGCGATTTCCGAAGAAAAGCTGCAACAATACTCTTACAAACAAAATCTTGCCGCGAAATCATTTCGCCACAACGATCCAAATAATAAGCCAAATAAATCTAGTAACTCTAACAATAATCAATCTCAAAAACCTACCCCTAATCAATCCACCTCAAATGATCCGTTCTGCAGATATTGCAAGAAATCAGGGCATATTCTAGAAAAATGCC
Organism: Dicycla oo; assembly: GCA_948252095.1. Taxonomy (NCBI): domain Eukaryota; kingdom Metazoa; phylum Arthropoda; class Insecta; order Lepidoptera; family Noctuidae; genus Dicycla; species Dicycla oo. The sequence continues at coordinate 14,821,140 of OX411712.1, forward strand.
TACTCCGCGAATATAATAATAAAAAATTCAATCAAAATAAACCTTCCACTTCAAGCGAACAGCCGAGCACGTCTAATTTCAAACCACGTATTAACGTCGCGACCGAAGTAGAAGGTCACGACACTGTTGACAATAATTTAAACTAAATAATGTCCCGAATAGGCGTCGCACGGGACAGACAAATTCCATAACAGACGACGCCAAAACTCAAACAATGACCCATGGACAGGGTAACCAGCCCCAAACTCGAGGTCATTCCGTTAGAGTCAAGCAACAGGGTAACCAGCCCCAAATAGTAGACTCTAAATCCCTAGAAGTTCATGAAGTCAAGCAACAGGGTAACCAGCCCCAAACCGTAGACATCATCCAGAATCCTGAAAATAAAAAACATGTTAATAAAGAAATATACGAATTCACATCTAATATACCAAATAAATACTTACCATATATAAAAGTGAATTCTCCCGTGTCCTCTAATGATCTATCCCTTCTCGTCGATACTGGCGCATCTATAAGTATAATCAAAAAATCAGCCATCGACGATATGCCCGTAATTAATAAATCAATTACATTCAAAATCAAAGGTATCGACTCAAACACTGATAGTCCTCTATGCACATTAGGACAGATCCCCGTAACCATCTCTACACATGATAAATCTCATAGTGATTGTAAATACCTAACACACATATTCAATCTAGTCGATGAATTAAGCATACCCTATGATGGTATTGTTGGCAACGACTTATTCAATTCCATGAGTGGCCAAATTAACTACGATGAAAGCACGTTGCACTTAAAAAATATTAAACTCAAAATGCATTTCAATGAACCCGTTTATACCATTGCACCACGCAGCGAAACCATAATCGAATGTACTGTAGCAAATCCAGAAATCAGAGAAGGCATAATAGTCGACCAACATATATCCAAAAATCTATTAATAGCAAACTGTATGGTTCAAGTTAAGAATAACAACCGTGTTAATATTTCCATTGTTAACACCTCAGAAGAACTTGTAACCATCAAATCCGATCTTAAATTACATTTAAATCCTTTTGAACTACAGGCTTCAGTCTTTATCGGTACCATAGCCGAACCCCATATTCGTGAACGCACAGACGAAGTTTTAAAACAACTTCGCGTGTCTCACCTTAATCCAGAAGAAACTGAGGCATTGTACTCTGTCTGTTCTCAGTTTTCAGACATTTTCCACTTACCCGACGATCAGTTAACCTGCACTGATGCAATAGAACATAAAATTAAAACCACTTCCGATAATCCAATTCATGTTAAAACATACAGATTTCCCGAATGCCACAAAAAAGAGGTTGATTCCCAAGTCGAAAAAATGTTGAAACAAGGTATAATAAAACCTTCTACGTCCCCATGGTCCTCACCAATTTGGGTAGTACCCAAGAAGCTTGATGCTTCCGGTCAAAGAAAATGGCGCGTTGTAATTGATTACCGTAAACTTAACGACATAACCATCGGCGACTCATATCCTATACCAAACATAGCCGAAATCCTAGATCAATTAGGCAAGTGTAAATACTTCAGCACACTAGACCTAGCTTCCGGTTTCCACCAAATTAATATGTCCCCTGATGATTCTCCCAAAACAGCATTTTCAGTCCCAACAGGGCATTACGAATTCACACGTATGCCATTTGGACTAAAGAATGCACCATCCACCTTTCAGAGATTGATGAACTCCGCTTTATCTGGTCTTCAAGGTATCCAATGCTTTGTATATCTCGACGATATCGTCATCTACTCAACTGATATCCCCTCTCATATAAACGACCTAACTAACGTATTTTCTAGACTCCGTCAATTCAGATTAAAACTGCAACCGGATAAGTGCGAATTTTTACGAAAGGAAGTTTCATATCTAGGCCATGTCATTACTGACAAAGGCGTAAAACCAAACCCTGAAAAACTAAGAGCAGTTCATGAATTCCCTATACCAAAATCTCCCAAAGACGTCAAATCATTTCTTGGTTTCGTCTCTTATTATCGCAGATTCATCTCCGATTTTTCAAGCATCGCAAAACCTTTAACAAATCTGTTGAAAAAGAACGTAGAGTTCGTATGGTCAAATGAACATCAGTTATCCTTTGAAACCCTTAAAAATAAATTAACTACAGCTCCGTTATTATCATATCCTGACTTCTCCAAACCATTCCTTCTCAGCTGTGATGCATCTAATTATGCGATCAGCGCTATTCTTTCCCAAGGCGAACTGGGCAAGGACAAACCTATCGCCTATGCTTCCCGTACACTCAACAAAAATGAGTGCAACTATAGCACAACTGAAAAGGAATTACTTGCAATTCTCTTCGGCTGTAAAACCTTCCGCCCATACCTCTATGGTAGGAAATTCACAATAATTACTGATCATCGTCCCTTACGTTGGCTATTCAATCATTCTGACCCCAGTAGTAAACTCCAGAGATGGAGATTAAAATTGGAGGAATATGAGTATGAAATAATATATAGAAAAGGGAAACTAAACAACGCCGCTGATGCATTATCCCGCTATCCTATAACCAAACCCGTCAATCCTATAAATCCTATACCTAGTACTTCTAATCAGAATTCAAACTCACCTGATCATGATAAAACATCACATCCAGATATTCCCCCAACTGTTTCTCCGGACGATTTAATCCAACTTGAAGATCTCTCAGATTCTTTTATCCAACCTTCAAGCCTACCAGAGTTAGGCAACCTTGATGACTTAGACAATATAATAAATGAAGACCCAACTTCATCTACCACTAATCCTCAAAACCCGATATCACCTCCCGATGTCTCGAGCCCCAGTAGCTCCAGTACTCCAGATGGCAATTACTCAGAATTTCTTAAAAATACTTCTAAGGATTTTAATCCTAACGTAACCATAATAGAACATAACGAAAGTTTATCCAAAACTGATAAAAAATATGTTATCATCCCTACCTCTATAGATATGGACGAATCCATCCCATATACTCAAGAGGTCCTATCTAATATTCCTAATTTGAACGAATTTTCCTTACTAGAAAGAACATTACATTCTTTCCTTAAATATGAATCTGAAAATAAAACTTATTATTTCATTTTTACCAAGGTCAATCACTTTGACACCTGTACATATGAAGATATCTACAAGTGTCTTAAATCCGTAAGAAACGAGCTAGTTGTCAGCCTCACAGGTCAAAATAACCCCGAAATAGCTATATCTGACTTCAATAATCCATTTGACGCTCATCAGTATATCAAACTATATAATATAATCCTATATTTATTCCACAACTCAGAAATGACTATACATATTTATAAGAATACTATTATTTACCCATCATTAAGTGAAATTCCTAAAATCATGAAAGAAAATCATGATCTCCCTATAGCCGGTCACTTAGGTTCTGGTAGAATGCTGAAACGTATCCAGGAAAAATATTACTGGAAAAACATGCGAGCAGACGTCGAAGCTTACGTAAAGAAATGCCCGCAATGCCAAACTAACAAAGCCCTTAGAAGAACCAATCGCGCCCCTATGCAGATCACATCTCTTTCCACACGCCCCTTTGAACGCGTAGCTTTTGATATCGTAGGACCACTACCAGAAGCCGGTAACGATAGATATAAGTATATCTTGACTCTCCAAGATGACCTTACAAAATTCTCAGCTGCTTATCCAATCATTAACACCACCGCTGAAGAAACATGTGAATGTTTGGTCCATTTTATTACGTTATTTGGAATACCCAAAACAATCCTGACAGACCAAGGTACCAATTTCATGGCCGAGCTATTTAAACAAACATGTAATCTATTAAAAATCAAGCAGTTATGGTCCACCCCGTATCACCCTCAGACTCAGGGTGCTCTTGAGAGAAGTCATTCTACCCTAAAAGAATACTTGAAATCTTATGTAAATGAGCAACAGAATAACTGGCCCCGCTTTGTATACACAGCTATGCTTGCGTACAACACAGCCATCCATTCGACCACCCATTTCTCTCCCTATGAACTTGTATTTGGAAGCAAACCATACATACCGAATTCCATTTACGAGGAAACAACAGGCGCTACTTACCCTGAATATGTCCGCATACTCCAAAACAGACTTAAGTACTGCCGAGCAAAGGCAATAGAATATACACAAAAATCAAAATTAAATTCTAAAACCTATTACGACACTCACACAAGGCCAATTAAATATAAAGTCGGTGATCTTGTCTACCTTAAAAATCATCTACGCCTTAGAAAAGCCCTTTCACCTATATGGAAAGGTCCGTTTAAAATCGTGAAAATTCATGGAAATAACACTGCGTCACTCCTAATAAATAGACGTCACGTCAAACATCATTTTGACGAAATGAAATTAGCTACTAATAACGAAACATAGTATTTTTATATACAATTTAGTTAATTTATATTACCTTTCCTTCCAGAATTGGTTACATTTATCCTACCCTGGCGTCGATTGGTCAAGGATATATCCAGCCAGCATCAGACGACGCAGGCATATATTTTGACCCCGTTGGCTCTCTAAAAATAACCGATGATACTTTAGATATTATCATTCCCATAGATATCTCTTTCATTCAACCACATTTAGATAATATAAAAGATATCCTTAGAACTTCAAATTTTTTATGTAATCAAAGTAATGCACATTATGAAGACGAATGTCACAATTTATTCCAACCTTTGTCATCCCGCTATTCTGATATAGTTAGAGACTTTGATTCTATTTCCCATCTTATATCTAAATCCCATAAAAGATCAGCTTGGTTTGGTGGAATCGGCTCAGTAATTAAACAACTGTTCGGCAATATGGACCAAAACGATGCCGAAAAATATAGCAATGCCATTCAAACTTTAGAGAATGACCAAACCAAATTGGCAACCCTCATGAAAGAAAATATGATGATTACAACGTCCACATTACTGTCTCTAAAAGAAGTAATTGATAAAATCAATTCAAATGAAGTTAGTTTAAGTTATGCTATTGATACCTTGAAACAGGAAATGGCAAATTTAACATTAGTTTCCAACAAACTATTAATGAGATCTAAAATATCGGGACTGTCGAATATTTTAGAAAGTAGTTTATTAACCTTATCATTTAAGTTAGAAGATATTATTAATGCTATTATGTTTAGTAAATCTAATATATTATACCCATCTATTATTACCCCTAAACAGCTATTTTCAGATCTTGTGGGTAATTATAGATTTTTCCCTAGTTCTAAGCAATTACCTGTACCCTTAATTTTAGATAATATCCATGTTTTAGAAAACATATCAGATGTATCCAGTTATTATGTAAATAACAAAATAATATTTGTGTTACAAATGCCCCTAGTGAATACTAAGGAATTCGACTTGTACCATAATATACCTTATCCTATCGCCCTTAAAACTGTAAACAATACATTGTATTCTACAATAATACCAACCACTAAATATTTGGGCATAACTAAAGATAAATCATCCTATTGTAAATTAAATTCCCTCAGTAATTGTAAAGTTATAAATACGCAATATTATATTTGTGAAATTTCAAACGTATATTCCACGTCAGCCGTACCAATATGTGAAACTGAGGTTATTTCAAAAGCTTTGACTTCCGTTCCGCCTCTCTGCAAAACTGAATTCGTTAATGGTAACTTCGAAACCTTTCATAAATTACATAGTAACCAGTGGATATACATGATTAGTCAAAATTCTAAAGTTACAATAGAATGTAATAATCAAGATTTATCTGAATCCTCTATTTCCGGTACCGGTATACTAACTATACCAGACAATTGTATTGGCTATTGCAACGACAATAAGCTAATACCTAAACATAATATTGAAATAAAAATAAAACCAATAGTATTACATTTCGAACTAATTAACGATACTTGTTGTAGTCCTATTACATATTTAAAAGGCAATGTTAAAGTTCCTTATGTTAACTTAAAAAACATAAATAATTTAGACTCACTTTTCTCAAATTATAATAAAGTAACTGACCAAATTAAAACAAACCTTAATGAAGTAATTGAAAAACCTCATATTGTTCTTTACGGTAATTATTATTCCTATACTACTGTTATTATAAGCCTAATTATAATCTTAGTTATTTCCTATAAATTGTATTGTTACTGTAAGTTAGTTAGGAAATCTAGATGTAATCCTACACCAGACACTCCCATAGAAATGGCATCCATAGATGTTGAAGATATTCCTGCTCCTCGACTCCGAGTAACCTAAAAAAAAATAAACCTGGAAAAACTTACCTTTCCTTCCACCGTCAACTTACCTTCCACCCGTAAGTTTCCTCCTAATCGGGGGGCTGTTACATCTTTCATCTGTACCCTTTCAGGCTTACCTAGCAGTCTATGCTGCATTCTTGCTGCTGACGCAGCATCCTCTCACTCCTCTCTCCCTCTCCTCACAGTCCAGCAGTCAGTCGTCTTCCAACCATCCTACCGTGCACTTGTATCTTGCACTCGTGTCTTATTTTTAATATAAAGTTTATTTTAGCTTAAAGTGATTTCTTTTTTTAAAAAACCTAATCCGGAACCCGGTTATAACAGTTCGGCACAATTTAACTTGTTTCATTTCACGTAATTTCTATGAAAGATTAGCCTACATGTATAAGTCAAATATCAATGGTAACAAAACTAGTAAAAGCAGATCCTGTCCTCTGTAAAACCTATTATATTATGCCAGTTCCGCTTAAAATCGTTTTGTTGCACCAACTAATGTAACTTTTTAGGATTCCGTACCTCAAAAGGAAAAAGGAACCCTTATAGTATCACTTTGTTGTCCGTCTGTCTGTCTGTCAATACCCTTTTTCTCAGGAACGCGTAGAGGTATCAAGTTGAAATATATAAGGTGTATCTATTCATACACGAAATCTCTTAAGGGGTCATTGTACTCATCATTACGAACAACTTTTACTATGGGACCAAACCTGAAATCGCGAAAAAAAAATCAGCTGTTCAGTACATTTATGTTCGCATAATTCGTCAAAATGTACTGAAAAGCTGACTTTTTTTGCGATTTCATGTTTGGTCCCATAGTAAAAGTTGTTCGTAATGATGAGTACAATGACCCCTTAAGAAATTTCGTGTATGAATAGATACACCTTATATATCAAATACTTGGGTCTGTGGTTTCTTTGAGCTGTGAAAAAAATAAACTTGTAAGTCAATGCGATCAAAAGATATGACCATTTTAAGTCGCATATTTTGCGATTTCACTCGGGAATCAAAACCTATAGCATTAATAAAGGAAAAAGTCCGAAAATTGTTCATTTGTAGTTTTATCACATACTTGTTATTATTACCTATTATTATCTCCTTTATTTATTTTTTAAACTTATTTTATTACATTTTTAAATATTTTTATAAAAACATTAAAAAAAAAACATTTAAAAATATAAAAAAATAGTGATCCGCCGGTAGCGGGTGCAGGGTCCAAGCTACCGTTATTATTATTATTATTACCTATTATTATTATTTTTTGTGATTACAAACTTAATTTTGCATTTGGGAAATTGACCGTGACGTATATCGATGTATGGGAGAACATATTTTTCAGCTACAATGTTAAGTTTGTTCTTGGAATAAATTCATCCCAACTACGGAACCCTTCATCGTGCGTGGTCCGACACGCACTTCGCCGGTTTTTTATACGTCCATGCCTACAATACAACATATTGTATACCACACACATTGTAAACATATTGTATAGCACATATGCTATACCACATATTGTAGGCATGGAAGTATAAAAAGTTACTAATAGTCTATGTCTAGCTAGCTATAGACTGCTTAGTTCGGAAACAAATTGTAGACGGCGCCACTGCGCAAGTTTGCATAAAAATACCTTAAGAGGGCACTCTTCTCCCTATTTATTAGTTATAGTCTTCGCACTCCACTTTTATAAATACTTGCCACTTAAATAGGAGGATAGAGACGTCACTCGATCATTTCAAGGCGTCCTCTGGCAACAAGTAAGAACAACAATCCATGCAGCATATATATATATATATATATATATATATATATAGATAAACCATTCTAAAAATGAACGCCCCTCCACAAATTCAATATATGAGAGGAAATATTTCGAGACCTCCCACGTAAGTTGTTCGAAATTTCAACTTTACACGAGAGCGTTTTAAAGATTCAAATAAGCCTAAAAGCTGCATTTATTTTCATATCTTTATGAAATTTTGTATATGACTATAAATCCTTTTTATAATCATGTTTTCGTTTTTTGTCACTTTGAATGTATAAATTAGGCACTTTTTTTTAGTAAAAACGCTAAAAGGCATTTTGTGGGATACAACAACTTACGTGGGAGGTATCGATTTACTCCAACATTTTACTTGTGTGCGTGCGACGATTTTACTCTAAACATGGACTCCGCATGGTCGCCGCACTTAGGCGCCGTCCTATTATTGTCATCGCTCGTGCGATGATGCGATGCGATTTCATCGTGCGATGAAACTACTCGCGCGAAAAGAAATTGTGTGCCCTGTTTTGGAGAGATGCGATCACACTCGAAATGGCTCTTAACAGAGATGCACACTTTTTGCATGATCGCGCGATCGACTTCAATAAGACATTCAGTAGATATCAGTATGTTTGAGAACGCACGGTCGAACGATCATTTTCGTCGGACGCACGCATCATAGTTCGAACGATGGCAATAGGACGGCGCCTTAGAGGTCAGCTAATCGTGCGATCAGTCCAGGTACTAGAATTGTATGGCGGGGAGCGTGCGCTTTGTATGGCACGACACGTTCGCTCTGTTGCGCGTTCGTTTCATTTATACACTAGTTGGCCAACAAATTCGGTTGTTCGGCGTTTGCATAAAAAATCAGTGTTATTGTTTATATTTTTATGTACCGTGTGACGTATTAATAAAGCGCAAGTGGTGCATGCATGCACGTGCGTGGGAGGGGATTGGCATTGCTCGCTCAACTGTCGGCCAGTGCGGACGTGTGTGCGCTCCTTGGTGAAACTGGTGTATAGCTTTTATTTATTAACACAGCGGAAAACGAGGATACTACATACCGGTCTATGTTTGTAAGGTATTTATTTAATATGGGTCATTTCATTTACAGTATACCTACTGCATATATTATGTGAATTCTTGACATAAAATAAATGATGAAATTAATCAAAATCAAAAGTCATTTAAGTATTCAAACTAGGCTGCGAACACTGGCACTTTTCGAACGTCAAAATTACATAAGACAGTCCCCCAAAACGCCCGCACTTAACTTTTATTATTATTTCAAGCATTTATTGACATATTACTAATATGATAATGCAATACATAATAAAACATTATCCAATACAAACAAACGTTATGAAATATAACCAATATTAATTGGTTACAATTATTCATTTATCAATATACCTAATCACTTTCATCAGAATCAGACTCAACATTAATATTGAATTCAAAATCCATGTCAAAATTTTCCATATATTGTTTTTCATACATCATTTATCATCATTGTTGTTTTTGATATCATTAACATGTCTACATGTATTTTCCCAGACAGTATAATCAATCATTTCAATTCGTCGCTATATTATAGCTATTATAGAAGTTTAGTTTTGTTCAAAGTTTTTGGTAGCCACGTAGTTTTTTGCGTTGACATGTTGACTGTACTTTTGCGGTGAAATCGACGCGTAATCCCACGTTCATGTCTCGCCGGTGACTGAGCAACCAATGACAAAGACCAATTATGTGTATTGCATCGATACACCTTCTTTGCATGTGAGCGTAACCGCTGTGGAGGGGCGTTCATTTTTAGAATGGTTTAGTTAATATACCTATATATGTGTAGGTACCTACGCAATGTACGCATAGCTATTTTCTTTCCTTTTATTTATTTATTTATTTATTTATTTAAACATGGAAAACTTACAGCTAAAACAAACTTAATAAAAAGGAAACAATAGTCAACAGGAAGCCAATTACAAGTCTTCACGTATAGAAATAGATTGAAATTTAAAAGTGAGCATACAACAGCAATACGTAATACATTGTTTTTTTTTTTATGTGTTTACATATTTGTCCAAAACTATCTGGATTTCAATTTAAGGTGAACAAATTATAAAATTGAAAAAGTAATAATCGAAGCAAATTTATGATTAAGTGGCTATTTGAAAAAATTGAGAGCTAAGCACCTTCTAGCTGACGCCACACTAGTCATAAATGGATCCAAGTCATGACGCTTACATATTTCGTTGAACTGCTTAACTGCACGCACAATGTAACTATTCTGCCTATAATTCGTAGAAGTATAAGGTACACGTAAAGGCGGATTAAAACGAAATGATTTACTTGGCACATTGAAATAAAATTTAGATAATAGCTCGGGACTGTCAATGTTATTGTTTAATATCTTTAACAGAAACAAACAGTCAGCAATCTTACGCCTATCTTCAAGTGGCAACAAATGGTACTTTTTACAGAGTCGGAGATAGTCAATTGAATGGTATGGAATCCTTTGATGGTAGCAAAGATATTTAATAAAACGTCTTTGGATACTTTCAATACGGTCGATGTACTGATGATAACATGGGTTCCAAATCTGAGATGCATACTCAAGGTGACTTCTAACAAAAGTGCAATACAATATTTTTAGTGTTTTAGCATCTAGAAAGCATTTAGAAAGACGCATTATAAACCCAAGCAGTTTAGAAGCTTTTTTGACAATGGCGTCAATGTGTCTGTCAAATATTAACTTACTATCTTGGTGGATGCCCAAGTCACGAACAGTATCGCACCTCGGCAAGGTTTGGCCCGATAGAGTATAAGAGGTAGCTAGGACTGCACGTTTTCTAGTGAAAGTGATAACAGAGCACTTAGATGGATTAAGATCCAGTTTGTTAGCCTGACAATACTCATCAAGACGACACAGGTCAGCCTGAAGTGCTAACCCATCTTCGAGCGATGAGATCATGGCAAAGATTTTCATGTCATCAGCGAAGCATAATAATTTGGATGAGTGCAGACACAGATCGATGTCGTTTACATAGACCACAAACAAGAAGGGACCAAGCAGCGAACCCTGGGGCACTCCGCTGGGCACAGATACCCATCTAGACATGTAGTTATTGAGTACTACTGCCTGAGACCTATTATCGATATAAGATGCGAACCATCTCAGGAGGTCACCATGAATACCTATGCACTTTAGCTTCTTTATCAGGGTGTCGTGGTCAATCCGGTCAAATGCTTTGCTATAATCAGTGTAAACCACATCGACCTGCTTGCCGTCATCCATAGCACTAGTAATAAAATCGTTAAATAAAATGAGATTTGAAGTGGTAGACCGTCCTCTCAAAAAACCATGCTGGAAAGAACTGAGCGAGTTAGCAAGAGCGGGATACAACTGATTATAGATAATCCGCTCAAAAATTTTAGCTATAATGCACAATTTGGATATAGGCCTATAATTGGTTACTTCAGTTTTTGACCCTTTTTTATGTACGGGTGTAATGAACGCTGATTTCCACACTCTGGGGACTACACCCTGAGATAGAGACTTGGAGAACAAAATTGAAATAGGTAAGGCAATAGAAGGCGCGCATTCAATGAGAAATTTTGATGATATATTATCAGGACCTGCACCTTTCGATGGATCCAACTTGCGGAGTAAATCGGTCACAACGTCTATCTTTACTTCTATGTGACAAATATCAGACGGGGGTGTAGTAGTGACAGAGGATGAAATAAAGGCTGAATTGGGATTATTAGTTGAGTTGGAGTTAAGAAAGGTAGACAGAAAATAAGAAGAAAAAGCCTCACAAATAGAATCACCAGTAAGCAATGACTCATTGTTGTAATTTAGTGTATTAGGAATAGCATTAGAATTATAACGATTTTTAACAAAGGTCCAAAAGTATTTAGGGTTATTTTTGATTGATTTTTCCGTTTGATCGAGGTAACAGTTATAACACGAGGCTTCCATAGCCTTTACTCTTTCGCGCAGATATTTAAAAGTTAATTCATCGGATTTATTGCCATAAGACTTAAATTTTTTCAGAAACTTATACTTCTCCTTAATAGTTCTAATGAGTGAAGTACTATACCAAATTGGGTATGTTTTATTACGTATAAGCTTTTGTGGTATATGCTTATTTTGAAATTCTTTTATAGTGTCCATAAAGTACGCAACTGAATCATCAAGAGATCGAGACGAGAACTGACGCTCCCAGTCAACGGCATAAATCTCGTTGTTTATAGACTCAAAATCGCCTTTACTATAGATATACCGTAACCGCGGTGCATGGTCCAGGGGAGGTAATTCAAAAATATCAACATTAACTAATAAAGCAGGATGATAGGGGTCAATAGTGACTAGAGGGTCTACGCACTCACTAACACAGGCTACTTTATTGGAGAGGACTAAATCCAACACTTTCCCATACCTATTGGCCACTCCGTTGTACTGTCCAAAGTCCAACGTACATAACTCGTCAGCGAGTAAACATTCGTCACTAGTGGCGGGATACACTGGAACTAGCGAATTATTATTATTACAGGGAACCCACGAGATTCCACTCATATTAAAGTCACCCAGAACTAAAAACACATCGGAAGTATTATTCAAAGTTGTATGATTCAATTTGGTCAGGAAATTATTGAGTTGATTCGAAAACGAAAATCCTTTGTTTTGTTTACATAAATACAGAGCGCAAATATATAGGTTTACATGATCTCTTGAGTTCAGTTTTTTAAGCCGTATACTAATCCAGATATCCTCCGCTGAAGAGTGAAGGAGCGGTTGTGAGGTAACAGGTAACTCCCTACGCGTCGCGATAAGTACACCACCACCTCGCGTTTGTCCAGTCATAACATAATTACGGTCACGACGCCACACAATATATCGGTCATCAAACAACTCTGAGTCTAACATACCATCGGTTAGCCAGGTCTCCGTTAAAACAATGATATCGTAAGAGTTCAATGACACTTGACGATAAAACGAGTCTGTTTTGGTTCGCAGTCCCCGTACATTCTGGTAAAAAAACAGTCAGACGTTGTCCACTGTTAGCAGCCATTACCAATATATGCAACACTAACTGTGTATGCACCAATATAATAAAATACGATTAGCCAATTCATTTCGAAACAATAATTGATAACGTGTAACAGAGATAAGTATTTATAAAGCGGGTAGAAGTATATTAAAATAGCAATAATTAAAAAATCATCAAATACTAAGCAGAACACAACTGAGCGAGCAGGCAAGCACCAAAACAAGACGTGCGTATGCGCAAGCGAAACAGACATGTTATCATGCGTTGGATCCACAATACAAACAGCGCGATAACGAGAACAATAGAAGCTCATTAGAGATGCAGAGGTGCTAAACCTTTTACAATAATAAACCACGAAACAGTTAAATTGCGATCTTAGAAAAATATTTAAACTGAAACATAAAATTGTAATAAAGCAACTACTTAATCCTAAATTCATGTAATAGCAGTTTAAACAATTTTGTTTAAATCGGTTTCTTTTCTAATTATAAAGGGTTTGTGGTTGACATTTTTGCGAACATGAATTTTGCCATGTTTCACCCATACAAATTCGTAGTGTTTCTCCTTAGCGGTGGTTTTAGTTTTATTCAAAAGTTTTTTGGATTCAACGCTTAAGTGGTCGTTAACATAAACACGCTGTGGCGCTCCTTGAAAACCCAAATCAGAAGTAGACAGATCCTTAACAGCGCGTGCAGCCGCAATAAAGTCTTCCTTTATGTACCTGTTAAGGAAGCTTACAATCACCAACTTCTCCTTGGAGTTTTGTATAGGCACCCTAGAGATATAGTTGATCTGGGTCTTGGGACAACTATATTTGATTTCGCGGCCGATGGCTTCAAGGATGGCGAATAAATTCTCATCTTTCTTAAGGGGCACTCCTTTAATCTCCACGTTATTTAGCCGGGTTCGCTGATCATAAAACGAAAGCTCAAGTTTAGTTGAAGCTAGCTCAGCTTGCAAAGACGAAACTGTATCCTGTAGCTTCTCAAACTCGGTGGCTTTTGACTCTAAACTAACAAGTCGAGTGTCGAATTCATCAAGCCGGCCACTAGAAAAATCATAGCTTTTTTTGAGCTCAGTCAACTCATCTTTAACCGATTTTAAGTCGTTGACTAAAGTTGGCAAGTCCTGTAGCTGCTGCTTCATTTCACGAATCTCACTCAGTACTGTATCAAGTGAGGCAGTAGGCTGTGGAGAAAGCAAAGCCGGTGACGATAATCTACACCCAGGGCACTTCCATTGAGCTCTTCGGTCCGCACCCAACTTCCTCCAACCCGCTTCAGATATGCTTGCACACGCGAAATCCAGGAATTTTTTGCAGCTCGCACATTGAACACCGTCGTTACATTGTTCACTACAACTTGCACACGTCTTCATCATGAACGAAATACGAAATATTTATGACTTTATGGAAACGTAAAAAGGTTGGCGGTATATTATTTTGAGCGTAATGCCGTAATGCCGTACTGCGCTAGTGCGTGCTCACACGGTACGGTTTAGATAAGTATGTTACTAAAAATAAAACATTAGAAACAATGTCAAATACTTTCAGCAAACTTAAATGTGGGTTTTGGATAGTGCTGGAAGATCAGTGCTAGAATTGACATCCCTGATTTTTTTTTTGGGTAGGAATGTTGGGGTGATCATCCCCAAGATCGTCTTCAACTCTGATCAAGTTATTTCTGTCGTATGCCTCTAGTATTCAACAAAAAGGACTTTAATGTAAAACAAACAAAACAACCCATCAATTATAAAATAGTCATAATTTATTTAGCTTTCCACTGAATCTGCTTTTTTTACCCGTGGTAGACGCTTCCCTTTTCCTTAGCTCCGCTTTTAGTTGTACTACACTCCGAGTCGCATACATTTTTGTCCAGTTTTCGTTTAATTAGTGATAGACAACAGTGAACACATACACAACAATGGTGGTTTGAAGACGGACAAAAGTGCTGCCACCTATGACGAGCTTTCAGTTTTAAACCCCATTTAAGAAAATCAGAGTAAAATGGAACATTTTGTTTATGGTCTATTTTTTAATCTGGGACACAAAATTTTTTCCCAACTTGCACATGGCTCGCACCTCAGACTAAATATCCTGTAGACGGAGCCTATTTAAGAGAGACGCGTGTCCTTTTCTTGTTAGTGTGCGGCTCTAGAGTAGTATTAGTGTGCGTGACTAGGGAAGGGTCGACGCTTCAAAGCATACTTACTATGGAATCTGTAGTACATCGATTTTTTGCTTAACGAAAAATGCACAGGAGTGAAACTGCGGATAGAAGCTAATACCTACCTACTATAATAAAATGTTTGCTTTGTTAACACGTTAAGTGCGGCCAACGCGCATGCGCGATTTTCGAACGTTCACCATGTGCTGGCGGCGCTTATGCGCGTCCATACAATTTCCTTCGAGTGCGGCGCGCCGCACCTGTGGGTTTTTTGTGCATCTCTATTGTTCTTGGCGTAATTGTTTTATGACTCACAAAACTCGAAAATTTTCAAACACACATAAGCGTCTCGCCGCACTTGGGACAAGTTTGTATCATAAAGCAGCATTTGGAACAGATTCGCAAATAATTCAGCAGTTAATGTGTTAAATAAAAATTATGGGCACATAAATATGGTATTATGTAAAATTAATGTAACAATTTATTACCAATTAAGGGTACAACTTAAATAAATAATCAGACGTATATTTTTACGATTTTATTTATTGTAATATTTACACAGTATATTGGATTACAATGAAATGAAACGAATTTTTTTATTATGCAAATTGGATGTTGGCAATATTCTGGATATCCTTCGAATACTGTTGGCACCGAAACAGACTTTAGTTTTTTTTATAGATAAACCCGTTATGAAGCAGGATAGCTGTGGCTTTCTTTGGAGCAAAGCCTTGAATATTTCATGTTCCTAGTTCTGACGCCTAACAGCTTTAATCCACTCACTTCTTATTAATTTCACAATATTATGAAAATCTACAACAGTAAGCAAAAATTATTATACCATATCAACAACAAACGTCGATAGATTTTATCGATAATATTGTACACATCCCTGCAGTTCACGCCTAAAACAATGCCTAGGTTAAACATTAATTTAGACTATAAAAGTTGGTTTTTTATCAATATGATATAAGACAATCTTAATCTTAATATGTAAATCTTCAATGTTTATCGATTTTCTAACAGTTAACCTCTGTAATTATTATTATATACGATAACATTGTTGTCATAGACTTACGTGTGAAATGATAATTCTGGGTCTATTACGCCTTCTTTCGTTATTCTTGATGAATAATATACAGCCGCACACAGCATATTTTCACTTTAATAATTTTGTCCTAGCCAAACTACTGATATTATTTAATATTTCGCATTTAAACTGCACCAAATGACAATGTTTTGACCGACTAAGTCGGTCACTTGTTGACACGATTTACAGGGACAGTGCGACGTTGCCAAACTTACATGTGCTGTACCCTTTACTCGTTCGTGAACTCTGTGAAATAGACAGAGAGAACAATACTTTGTTTGACACACGGATACAAGAGCGGCAACAAGTTATAGCTCCGTCTACAGGATACTTAGTCTGAGGCTCGCACCTACGTTCAACCCGGCCAAAAAGATTGGGGACTACAACTACTACGTAGTTTATGTGGGACTACGGTACGTAGACGGTTTTAGTTTTTAGTACAGACGCCAGCACATCAAGCTACTACAATCTGTCAAATTTCTTTAATAGATTTTCAACTTTATCGCTAAAGTATTAGGTTCAAGGTTGATTGGGAAAATTTGACAGTTTCGGTTAGCTTGACCTGCTGGCGTCTGTACATAGACGGTTTGAGTCCGTTCATTCAACGCCCATCTCTACAAGTGAGTCGTCGGCGGCGAAGTGGATCTGTATGGTGCATAGACATATTTCTATGTCTATTATGTGTGCGACAGTGAACGTGCGGTGACTAGGGCCTATGGCGGGCGCGACAGTGGAAGCGTGCGGGTGGCCACAGTGACTGTCAGTGGTGCCGATTCCCTTGTTCACAAACTAAACTTAATTTAAGCTCAGTGCATCTTTTTCTTTCTATTTCGGTAACAAAAGGACAGACGATAAAATATTAGTTTAGACCTGTCAAATTAATAAGCGCCTGACGTAAATTGACGTATTTTTAGTTGGCAATTTTTTAATCACGTGTAAACTTGTCTATGGAGTATCTTAAATTGACAAGACTTAATTATCTTATGAAATAGAAAGAAAAAGATGCACTGAACTGAAAATATTTAGTTAAGTTTATGAACTAGGGAATCGGCGCCAGTGACGTGCAAGATGTTGTAGCGCTTAAGCAGGAAGCGTCAGGGTAGCCCGCGAAATTCAAATTTTCTTAGGTTTTTTGCAATTTGCAAGTCAGTATTAAGTTGTATGTTAAATAAAGTATGATTTGCGGCCGTAACAAATGTGTATTTACAGAATTATAATCATTAGAATCAGTAATACAACTTCTTAAGTTAGTATATTCCTAAATTGTCAAGATTTCATGAAGTAGTCATTCATTAGGATTACCAGCTATGCTACGCTCACTTCTCTTAAATTTTCACGGTGAGATGGTTACAGAATTCTGTAACCATCTCACCGTGAAAATTTAAGAGAAGTGAGCGTGGAGTTAGCTGTCAATGTCATCCTATGCTATGGATGATGCTAGGGATGGACCAAGCACATTTATAAAATCATAATCGAGATTTCAATAATATTTTTCATGCTATTCTATTGATCATTTTATATTATTTCAAAGCTAGTATTTAAGTATCTAGTCGATGGTGAGGTCAAAATGAAAACCCAAGATGGCAGCTGCTAAATTTTTCAAATTATGCTTTAGCACCCTCAAAAACCATGAAAACGACACCCATGATGAAAAGTATGAAATTTTTCGTAGCCGCCATCTTGGATTTTCATTTTGACCTCGCTATTGGCTTAAGCACCCTCAAAAACCATAAAATCGATACCCATGATGAAAAATATGTTTTGTTTTACAGCCGCCATCTTAGATGTCGATGTAGATCGAAAGCCATGAAAACGACATCCATGACGAATAATTTAAAATTTTCGCAGCCGCCATTTTGGATTTGAATTTAAAAGTGGTAAACCGTAACCACACAATAATATCACTAAATAATTTTCAAACCACATAATATATTCATGTTAATTATTTAAGAAGGCAGATTAGTTTATAGAGGTATAAAAACAGTTTAAAAGAAGCGTACACAGTTAATTAGAATACCAAATATTATAAATCAGAAAGATTAACTAGACAGCACTTCGTAATAAAAAGCGTAGTAAATGGGAATTTTCCGCTGACCAACTTTAAATGCTCCTGATAGTTTAAAAAAAAGACCAAAAATTAAAAAGAGGCGCATTGATTAAAAAAGGTTTTCATCGTTTAAAGCTCATAAAATTGTTAGACGCGCATTTGAATATTTCCAGTAAAATAAAAAACGTGAATATTAAATTAATGACCTAACGCGCAAGCGTGGCCGTGATCTTATTACTTCACCCTGAAAGCGCGGCGTGATCTTATCACTTCACCCGATTCTCGTAGCCATAGCAACCAACTGCATCGAAGTGATTCGGTTAGGTGAAGTGAGCTAGTGAGTGGGATGCGCAAGTGTCGTGATCACGGAACATAAAAAACAGTGGAAGTGGTATGCAACAAAATTACTATAGGAACCGCTGTCGCCAAACTCACACAAATAAACCGATAATTATATGTATAATGCACTACAAACAAACAATTCGTCTGATTTGTCGTTTCAATTTTATTCAAAACTAGCGTAAGTCACAGATCCTACATCCAGAAATAAATCTTCATACTTTAAGAATAGGATTTATTTTGCTTTAGTCCAGAAAGTATATACAACGTTTTGTAAGCTGAAGCCAAACTAGATTCTTTTGAGGAGTAAATTCCGCTAGTCAACCATAGATGGCAGTATTCTCAGTGGTCGCAATTATACGTATAATTGCGTTAGCCATAAGGTTGACAATCGCGTCATAGGTAGATATCTATTGCTACTCGACCAGTGCAGTAACACATTGAATTTTGAATTACATATCGATATCGATAGATACCCGATTTCTTGTTTAATTCGAAAAAATAAGTCTTGTTGGGAGTTAAGTAAAACTGTGGGAAGAATGAAATAGTATTTTTTTTTGTTTTGCTTATATCTCGAAAACGGTGTGTCCTATCGAAAAAATAATGAAAATTTTGCCCCCTTTGCAACTCGTAACTCTTTAAAACTCTACATGTTGGTAATAATCAATAATAGAAATTTTGAAAATTTTCATATTTTCCATACTTACTAAAAGTGAAAAGTTCCTCCAGTTGAGGTGTCATTTATTTTTTGGCTTTTGCTTATATCTCGAAAACGGTGTGTCCTAATCGAAAAAAATAATGAAAACGTTTAATCGCGATATTCGCGATTAAAAAAAGACTTTTAGCTTGATAATCAAATAGGTGAAAAACATCAAATTCAGAATAGCAAAAATTCCATTTTCACTAAATTATATAGCTTAGTGCCAACTTAGTGCTGTCAAACTATAAAATAATTAAGTCGTGTCACTTCATTCAATCGTCGTTTGATAGGAATAAACTTTTAGGTGATTTTTAGTCTAGTTTAGAGACATTTGTGACAAGAGAATCGGCACTATTTTCTTTTATCGAGAAAACTAACATCCGACTCGACCACATCAATAATTGAGTAGTGAAGTACTTTCGAGAACGAAATAGGGAATGCCAGTGAATACAATAAATCCAAAAGAAACTGTATTTTAATCGTATAAGGTTGATTTTAACTAGAGGTTCTATTACATCATTAGTCAATTTAAATTATCTAAGATTTTATTAGAAAACAAATAAAATCGTAAGTACTTACCGAATGGTACGAAACACCTCCATTATTAAAAGATTTTCACCTACTATCATTTTTGCACTCCAAAATGGAACAAAACGGCATAGCTACGGAAAAATAAATTTGTCGCTAGACTGCAACTCGACGCGATGTTAGACCTCGACTGGGAGCATAGTTTAAGATCTGGGGACCAAGAAAGCGATACAGCGCTTATTTGTGACATGCGTGCCACGCCTACTTTGCACTTCCACTGTTTTTTATGTTCCGTAGTCGTGATCGTACGTATCACTTCACCCGAATCTGCAAGCGCTGCGTGATCTTGTCACTTCACCCGATTCTCGTAGCCATAGCAACCACCCGCGCCGAAGTGAGTCGGCAAGGTGAAGTGAGGCAGTGAGCACGATGAATGTCAGTTAAACTGTTGAATTTTCGAATAGTGTAGTGATGATGATTTGATAATATTATTTTATTATTGGCAACGACTGGGTAAGTTAGGTAGGTCATTTAAATAAAAAGACGTGCGGCTAATACGTACCTAATATTTTATTGTAGAAACTATCTAACACATCGTTTAGTTCCTACATAATTTTTGTGGGGTTAAATTCTATAGTCAGGCCATTTTTAGTAGATAGCACTCGATCACTTAACACGCTCAGTTGTCTCTTCTTATTGAGTACATTTGTTTGGTTAATAACAAAGCTGTACAACGTCGCGCAGTCTTTACTCGAATAGATTGATAATAATCGCTTCTTCAAAATTCATCGCGATTGCGTTTATTTAATCAGCCAATGGGTTCATAATATTAATAATAAACAATGTCCATGCGCATTTTCTGTAGCGGCTAGCTTAAACGTGATTGTTTTATTTTATTTATTTATTGTTCCTGGGTGACGCGCTCGCGCCACATTATTTCTACACTAGTCCTTAGAGCTATACATATAAGGACTGGTCTAGAAAAAATGTGGCGCGAGCGAAAAATTTGAAAAAACAAAATTGTTTGACTGCTAGAAATGCAGTCAAAAACAGTTTAAAAAAAACAGTTTAAAAGAAGCGTACACAGTTAATTAGAATACCAAATATTATAAATCAGAAAGATTAACTAGACAGCACTTCGTAATAAAAAGCGTAGTAAATGGGAATTTTCCGCTGACCAACTTTAAATGCTCCTGATAGTTTAAAAAAAAGACCAAAAATTAAAAAGAGGCGCATTGATTAAAAAAGGTTTTCATCGTTTAAAGCTCATAAAATTGTTAGACGCGCATTTGAATATTTCCAGTAAAATAAAAAACGTGAATATTAAATTAATGACCTAACGCGCAAGCGTGGCCGTGATCTTATTACTTCACCCTGAAAGCGCGGCGTGATCTTATCACTTCACCCGATTCTCGTAGCCATAGCAACCAACTGCATCGAAGTGATTCGGTTAGGTGAAGTGAGCTAGTGAGTGGGATGCGCAAGTGTCGTGATCACTCATTTCTATTTTGCTTTATTCAAAGAATAACTACTACTACTAATACTAGTTACTTAACTAATACTAGCTTTGAAATAATTTAAAATTCAATAGAATTAGCATAAAAATATTATTAAAATCTCGATTATGATGGTAAATGTAATGTTTGATCAATCCCTAGCATCAGGGGAATAACAATGACAGCTCACACCACGCAAGTTTTCACGGTGAAATTTTTACAGAATCGACCAGCTGGTGTTAAAGAGTTGTATTGATCATTTTGATGATTCTAATTATTTAAATAGATACATGTTACGGCCGCAAATTATATTTTGATCAACGTACAATCTAATACCGACTTGTAAATTGCAAAAAACCTAAGAAAATTTGAATTTCGCGGGCTATCTTGACGCTTTCGCATTAACACAACATTATTTCAGGTGTTACAAACCATGGACGAGAATTTGGTATTTTTACTAGATAGCCAGTGGACCAACATTTTGACAACATCCTGAGTAAAATATCACCTAAAAAATCGCGAGAGAAAATACAAACTTTCTTTTATATTGCTCCACATTTTTCTTGTTTTTGTGCAATTACTGTGGTGTGGACATTTACTTTGCTATATAGCTGGTTTAGATTGAATCGCATTTATGAATTCTTTAGTATTTACCGCATTTTACAAAAAATATTTTTACGGAAACGTAAACGTCGAGCGACAAACTGAACTGGTTTGATACCCCTGCCAGCCGCGTATTAGGTCGCTTGCTGTCTAGGCTCGTAGTGTGGCCATAACGCTCGGATAGGAACGTTTGAAAACTACGCGCGCTATCCCGCACGTGCCCGTCGCGCTAGGCGCCCGCCTGAACCTTTTGAGCGCCACGGTCTTCTATGGAAGACAAGACATTTCCGTGCCCACCACGCCACGTCTTTATTAGAAGACGACATCAGTGTCTATAAAGTCGTGACATTAAACGATGGCGGGGCTGACATGCATGTAGCAACCCTATATAATGTGTCCAAAATAATTTTGATACTAGCAATTCATTCAAGTAAAGTGAGTAAATAAATGAGACAATTATTCAGTCAAATTTGTTTGTTTTATTTACAGTAGGTACAAAAAAAAAACAACTCCATTTCTTTCTTTGGCCGGCCTTTCCTGTGTTTACCAGGAGTTTCAAACTTTCCATCATCCTTAAAACCTTCGTTGACTATCCGCCTAACTGTACTCTCTGATTTTCCTGAAAAAAGTAAAAAAAACTGTAACGTAATGGAAACAATAACCTATTGACATGAAGCAATTAATACGAATTCGAAATTGGTAGAAAACCTGAATGGACTGAGTTGTACCATCCTAATGTATCAAAAATTATGGTCATACTATAATATGACCTACTTACAATGTCAATCTAACCTAAAAATGTGCAATGTAAACAATGCCTTTTTTGGTCTCCAAATCGTAAATTCAGTAAATTTGTAACTTCAGGCAGATTAAAAACAAACAATAACACGATTACATACCTGTCATAAATGCTGTTCGCCCATAAACATCATCCAAATCCAACAAAAATCGTCCAGCTTTGTACTCCGCGAAACATCGCAGGAAAACTTTAAAAATTACTTCCCGCGTGCCACTCCGATTTACTTTACTTATTTTTGAAACCTTTCTGCGTAGTTTGGTCTTAATTTATTGCAGTTTAATGAAAACAATAAAAAATACAAAACTGTTCCACAACTCAAACTCGATGAGAGCATTGACTTGACAGCTGCTGTACTTATGTTTGGTGTTGCCAGACACGTGATTAATGTTAGTTCCTCAAACATTCATGTCACGACTTTATAGACAAACTGTAATTATAACGTTTATTACATTAACATACATAAACGAATGCTTTGTGGGTGTTTTTACTATTGCTTAAAACCCTAAATTAAAATTTTTATTTCAATAGGGGTCTTTGTTTATATTAAAAATAGAAAAATCATACTAGCCAAAATTTGTTTCGTGCCCCAGTCGCCGTAGTCTTTATTAGAAGACGTCTAGTGTTATTTAGTTTATTAAGTTTCTAAACTGTCGATAGACACGAAAGTATAAAAAAAAAACATATTTATTTCGAATCGAATTGTTGAGTTTTGAAAAAAAAATGCGATCCTTAAAAGGAATGTACTTAATTTTGCTAGCCCTTACACATAATATATTTACATGAATCTTTGAATACACACAGAGTGCCGTACTTTAGTTAATACTGATATCGATATTGAAAGATCCCGTCACTAATAAACCACAACGAAACTTGCTTCGTGCGTCATTGACATGTATAGAAGACAACCTGTGAAGTCATAGACGTAAGTGCCTCAAGGTCAGTGTGAGATAGCGCAGCTCTGTATGTGGATTGTGTTTATTGTTATTGTTATAAAAAATAGTAAAAAATGAGTGAAGGTAATGAATTAAGTTCTGAAGAACTTATAAAATTCTATAAGGTGTGGATTCGGAATAGCATTGAAAAAAAAAAAACAGGAAAAATTCCCGTTTCTTTCGAATTCCGTTGTTTTTTTTTTTCAATGTTTAGTTGCAATAAAATTCGCCAGTATAATATTTCATGCTTTTTTTTTTCCAATAAAACCGAAAAATATGAAAGAAACGGGAAATATTTCGTTGTTCCTTCAAATATGTACTTAGTATGGGAGGGGAGGGGTGTGGGGAGGGGTTTGTGGGCGCCGGTGGGGAGGGGGTGGTGCGGGTGTTGGGGGAAGAGGTGTAAGGGGTTTTTAAAATGCGATTCTCAACGAGTTTTATATAGAATTTTTCACTTTTTCTATGGAAAATATCAGTAAAATGATCGGTAAAAAGTGTTATACAGGTTGTCGGCAAAAGGGACTTCATGCTGGCTGGTAGAAAAATGACTCTCATTCGAACACTAAAGCGAATTTAGAATTAATTGATTAATAATTTTATTTATGTAAGTAGGTTTGTAAAAACACATTTACACGTCAATCATATTTTAAAAACAAGATGACGTCTGATTTTCTTATCCGACTATTCAGAGAAGAAAGGCCGAAACAAACTCAGAGGTCAGTCTTTTTTAGGGTCCAGACATAATTTTTGGTCAGGTCATGTGAAGACCATGTAGATTGGTGTCTGAAACGGTCTTTTGAGGAAATGACCACACAGATTGAGAGGACCTGTCCAGTCAGTGCACGCATTTGTCAGTAATCGCGCAGCTCATCTCAGAACTTAAGGAGTTTAGCACGGCGATTACAATGTTTTCACTACCCTAGACAATTACCTATCAGTGGTGAGTGTGATTTTGACAGTTTGGGATAGAAAACTTTCATCCGAAATAATCTACATAAAAATGGACCTAGACAAAGATCTCTAGAAACGATAGACCAAATGACAAATTGTAGAAGGATTTCTGCGGTCCGATGTCAAAAACGGAGAAATGAAATGTCTCTTTGTATAGAAAAAGATGTCTGTTCTTCGTAGAAATAGGCAAGCGGTCATGCTATTAAGTGTCATGCATTACTAAGCCCACTCGTATACTATATTAAAAAAAAAACAAACATGTAAGTAACATTTATCGATAATACAATTACCCTCATCACTATTGTTTACTATAGATACGTTACGTTATACATTTATAGCTTGGCGCTAGGGGACACATCGCGTTCAGTACAACCTATTAGTCTATGTCAGTACTGCTTGGCGTTCAAAAGGTTACAGGTTACATTACAGTATGGACGCAAACGGCGGTTTCATATGTTTGATACTTCGCTCCCGTCGTCGCAACCGCGCTAGTCTGGCAATATGGATCATAGAATTATGGATGTTCACTATGATGATGGTGGTCGTCCCCACGATGCACAGAGTACATTTATATATATAGGGATGATGATGTCAATGTCATACAGTCAGACTTTAGAGCACAGAACACTTATACTCAGGAGCTTCAGAGGCACAGACTACTTCAAAGAGTATAGTAATATGACGACTTAGACGTGAGGCATAAATATTGGATTAGGTATGTTGATTAGATATTTTTCGATGCGAGTCCGTACCTAATCCAAAGCGTCGAGGATTAGGTATGGCACAAAATATTCATACACAGTCTACACAGAAGATATTCCGTACCTTAATGTGTGGGGAATAAGTTTCAAGTTTAATTAGCACTGCTGCCAGCGCCATCTTTGTAGAATACCACTGGACTAGTTAATGCTATAGCGATTAGACACGGGTCGGATTAGGTAAAAACGATACCTAATCCACCTAATCCTAGTATTAGGTGGATTATAACGGTAGGCGGTTCCAGAATTTGGACCGAAGCCGCACTTTTTCACTGTGCATGTTCTTGGATCCCCGGTTTAAACTATATTTTGAGGACTCCTCTACTGCTGACGAAGCAAAAAGAACAGCGATAAGCTTAGTCGCATCTTTGATTCAAGAATTGGATGCTAATGATGAATCGCAACAAAGTATAGCAAGCAATGCTTCTGCTGTTCAACTTGCACGGCTCTCAACATCAACATCTTCAGTGTGGAAGCACTACCAAGAGACGATGCAGGCAATCCAGCCCAGAGGAACGGCGCATTCTCGGGCAATTGTAGAGGTACAAAGGTACCTAGAAGATAAAGTTATCGTGTTTGGTGGGAAAACTGACGTGCTGCAATGGTGGAAGGATCACCAAAAAGCGTATCCTTATTTATGCCGCCTAGCACTCACAAAGCTAAACGTTCTTGCTACAAGTGTCCCATTTGAACGTATTTTCTCTGCAGCAGGGTTGATAATAAATGACAGACGAACGAGATTAGGAGTAAGGAAGTTGCAGCAACTTATGTTCCTACAGCAAAATACAAAATAATACATATTAATTAAAAAAAAAAACCTGAAAAAAATCATAAAAAAAAAAATTTTAAAAAAGAAAAAAAACATAAAAAAACATAAAAAACAATTACAAAAAAGAAAAACCTGAAAAAAAAACATAAAAAAAGAAATTAAGCTTGTGAGAATGTTTAATAGACTACATTTTAAGATTCTGCGCTGCACCAAATTTTATTATTGTGTTTAGTTTAATGTGTGATGTACCTACCTGTGCGAGTCTCAATAAATACTTTTTCTTTCTTTCTTTCACCATCATTAACATATTGTGCAGCTGCACTCTATAATTATGTATGAAGGGTAATTTTGGTCACTTTAATAGACGTTAAAAACAAAAGTATTCACGTTGACTTTAAGTACCGTTTGCCCATAAAAAACGAAATATGATCCGTTCCACAATATTATATCAGAAACGGAACGTCCATACTCCATGCCGAATATTTCTTACCCAATCCACATACGATACTATCGGTAACAGGCCAGCGGCTTTATTGAATAAATATTCGGATTAGGTAAATATATTAGGTAATTTAAATACTAGGATTAGGTGGATTAGGTATCGTTTTTACCTAATCCGACCCATGTCTATGACGACTTATCAGTGTCTCCAACCACGCCGTAATTACGGTAAACCTACCGTATTTTTTCTAGATCTACCACCTACCGTAGACATGTTATTACGGTGCCACATTCTACCGTGATTTCGTCAGTGTCCTTATTTCTATAATGGCAACACTGCAATGAAAAAAAGAAGTCACCGCCATTCTATTTTTAAGACTTTGTGTTAGGAATGCTATCCCTGCCACATTCAAACGCCGACTTTGAACTATTTTTAGCCATATTACTGAACTGAAGGCAAATCCCTCCCGCTGAAGACCCTGATTGTCCCCTGCCCCCCGTCACTCCAGACGAGGTGCAGGATATAATCAAGGGTCTTAAACCCCGTAAAGCCCCCGGCTCAGATGGTATTACCAATAGGGTGATCCAACTCTTCCCCGCCCACCTTATAATGCTCATGGTCACCATCTTCAATGGTGCCATGAGCAACAACATCTTTCCTCAAGCATGGAAAGAGGCCACTGTAATTGGCATCCCCAAGCCCGGTAAGCCCAAGGCTGAGCCCTCTAGTTACCGCCCCATCAGTCTGCTCAATGTGCTCGGCAAAATCTATGAGAGGCTTATTTATAAGCGACTCAGAGACTATGCCGAGACAAAGGGTCTCATCCCTAACGAGCAGTTTGGTTTCCGAACGCAGCATTCCTGCGTTCATCAGGTCCACCGCATCATCGAACACATAAGCGTTGGCTTCCAACGTGGTTTGATGACGGGCGCTGTCTTCTTTGATATAGTGAAAGCGTTCGACAAAGTCTGGCACAACGGCTTATTATATAAGCTCTACCAACTTGGCATGCCGGATCGTCTCGTACTCATCTTACGAGACTTTTTGTCGAATCGCACCTTTCGCTACCGCATAGAAGGAGCGCTTTCCTCCCCCCATCCCATCCGTGCAGGAGTCCCTCAGGGCTCTGTGCTCGCTCCCCTCATCTTCACGCTGTTCACCAGCGATATCCCGAAAAGTAAAAAGGCGCAGTTAGCTCTGTTCGCAGACGACACGGCCATTTACTATTCGGGCAGGGACCAACACCCGATATCTCGCACTCTCCAAACCACAGTCGATAATCTCGGCGCCTGGTTTAGGAAGTGGAGAATCGAGGTCGATCCCGACAAGAGTCAAGCGGTTCTCTTTCTGAGACCGCGTCGCACTCGACTCCCCCCGCGACCGATCACCATGTTCGGCAAGCCGATCCCTTGGGAGACGCGAGCCAAATACCTCGGTGTGACCCTCGACCACCACCTCTCCTTCGCTGAGCACATAAAGCAGGTGCGTTCGCGCGCCGCTTTCGCTCTCGGTAGACTCCACTCCGTTCTGAATGCACGTAGCAAATTGTCACTTAGGTGCAAATTGCGCATTTATACAGCGTGCATTCGCCCCATCATGACCTATGCGGGTTCAGTGTTTGCGCACGCAAAACCTCACCTCATTCATAGGATGCAGGCCCTCCAAAACCGTTTCCTCCGAAAGGCAATGGGAGCCCCTTGGTTCGTTCGGAACGAAATCCTCCATGTCGATCTCGACATTCCCACCATCTCCCAGTTCTTGAAACGCAATTCCAAGCGTTTCTTCGACTCAGCCACCAACCATCGCAACCCTCTGGTTGTCGAGGCGGCTAGCTATGTCCCCTCTCGTATTAGTAAGGTCCGCCGCCCCAGGCTTGTCCTCTCAGATCCCGACGACCCCATAACTCTTCTCCAGGAGAGCAGTAGGGACCGTAGGAACAAAAACAAATCGACATTCCGACCTCGCCGCCGAGGTCCCTCGCGACGACCCCGTAATAATCGTCCTCCCCCCCGTCCCTTGCTCGGGTATGATGTGCCAGCTGGTGGCGTAGCTGAGCCTGTAGCTTTAAACTCCCCTGATAATAATAATTCAAATCTGATCCAGCCTGTCCCATCTTGCTGTCCTCCCCCCAGCGACGCCCTAAGCCGAGGCCCGTTCCCCACAGGGGGAGCCCTTAGCGTGTAGTCGCTTAGTCTGTAAGTTTTTTTGCCCCTGGCTGGAGGCTTTGAGTTTTCTTAAGGCAGCCACAGGATAGTCCGGTTAAGTAGTCTCGACCTCTCTAGGTCAACTACGAGCTGCCATTCACAAAAAAAAAAAAAAAAAACTGAAGGCAAAGAAAAGGAATCAGTTGTCCACAAAATCTATTGCTGAGAACCTGTTCACGCAACAGGTCATTAAGAGACATGACCAAAAGTATATGGATTTCCATCCCGCGTATGAGATGATTAAAAAAAGAATGTGTCGATGTATAAAAAATGGATCAGTAGTTATTTAACTGGATTTAAGTGAGAAAATTAATTGTTATGATAAATAAATAATAGTATACACTTTTAGAATACAAACAATTCAGATTTCTTGAACAATTGATGAAAAAAAAGGTTACCGTATTATACAGGATGTTTGGCAGAACGTTGAACACACGAAAATGGTGGATAGGTGGGGTCATCTGCTACTTACTCAGCCCTAATTTATTTAGCCCTGGCCTCCTGGACATTTTCAAAAAAATTTTTTTGCTCTCTACTAGTTTCACCACTTTCTTAACTTTTAAGTGTAATTTTTATTAAAAATGTGTAAAACAGGCAACATTTTTTTTATGTTTAATCTTTAATGTTGGCAGATTCTTATAAAACTATTGCTTTATTCAGATGTTAGCTAGAAAAAAGTTATGAGTCCTCAAACTTACAGAAAGATGTAAAAATTACTTAAATCTTAATATAAACTTGCATCTAAATAAAAAAAACAAAAATGATTGAGGAGTTCCAATGCTAGCAAAACATCCCTAGTGTGTGACCTTTCTAATGGTATGTAATTTGCTTTTATAAAATAAAAACTTAAGAGTTATTTCTTAATTTTATCAAGTAGGAAATTTTTGACGAAAGTGAAATGTTTTGCGAAATTTAATACTGCAAGTTTGGTAAAAATTAAATGATTGATTGAAATTATTTAAGTTCTTGAATTAAGTACTAATAAAATAGCTGTACCAGTTAGGTGTGTTAATGAAACAATTAAATAATTTTAAATAATTTATTTAATTAATAAATTACAGATGTTTGAATGGACGCCCTTCATTTACAATACCGGCGCGGCATCTACGTCTGATTTCTACAGTTGTTGTGCGTAGCAGCATCTCTTGTCGCATAACTTCGAAAGCAGCATTAATTCGATTTATCAAATCTTCTCGACTTTCTACTTCTGTAGTGTAAACTAGTTCGTTTGCCCTTCCCCACACATGAAAATCGAGCGGAGTGAGGTCGGGTGATCGTGGAGACCAGGGAATTGGTCCTCCCCTGCCAATCCACGAATTTGGAAAACAATTATCGAAATGCTCACGTACAATTAGACTCCAGTGAGCTGGGCAGCCATCGTGTTGAAAGACAATAGGCCTGTTTACTCAGACTAAGTATCCTGTAGACGGAGCTATAACTTGTTGCCGCTCTTGTATCCGTGTGTCAAACAAAGTATTGTTCTCTCTGTCTATTTCACAGAGTTTAGGAACGAGTAAAAGGTACAGCACATGTAAGTTTGGCAACGTCGCACTGTCTGTGTAAATCGTGTCAACAAGTGACCGACTTAGTCGGTCAAAACATTGCTGCTTGGTGCAGTTTAAATGCGAAATATTAAATAATATCAGTGGTTTGGCTAGGACAAAATTAGTAAAGTGAAAATATGCTGTGTGCGGCTGTATATTATTCATCAAGAATAACGAAATAAGGCGTAATAGACCCAGAATTATCATTTCACACGTAAGTATATGACAACAATTTTATCGTTAACTACAGAGGTTAACTGTTAGAAAATCGATAAACATTGAAGATTTACATATTAAGACCAAGATTGTCTTATATCATATTGATAAAAAACCAAGTTTTATAGTCTAAATTAATGTTTAACTTAGGCATTGTTTTAGGCGTGAACCGCAGGGATGTGTACAATTTTATCGATAAAATCTATCGACGTTTGTTGTTGACATGGTATAATAATTTTTGCTTACTGTTGTAGGTTTTCATAATATTGTGAAATTAATAAGAAGCGAGTGGATTAAAGCTGTTAGACGTCAGAACTAGGAACATGAAATATTCAAGGCTTTGCTCCAAAGAAAGCCACAGCTATCCTGCTTCATAACGAGTTTATCTACAAAAAAAAAACTAAAGTCTGTTTCGGTGCCAACAGTATTCGAATATCCAGAATATTACCAACATCCAATTTGCAAAATAAACAATTTCATTTCATTTCATTGTTATCCAATATATGTACCTGTGTAAATATTACAATAAATAAAAGCGTAAAAATATACGTCTGATTATTTATTTAACTTATACACTTAATTGATAACAAATTGTTACATTATGGTAATAAATTGTTACATTAATTTTACATAATACCATATTTATGTGCCCATATTTTTTATTTAACAATATATAGCTTCTATCCGCAGTTTCACTCCTGTGCATTTTTCGTTAAGCAAAAAATCCATGTACTACAGATTCCATAGTATGTTTTGAAGCGTCGACCCTTCCCTAGTCACGCACACTAATACTACTGTAGAGCCGCACACTAACAAGAAAAGGACACGCGTCTCTCTTATAGGCTCCGTCTACAGGATATTTAGTCTGAGCCTGTTTATGTCTACTTGGAACAACACTTCTTCCACTAATGGTAGTAAATCAGTTACCAAAAAATCCAAGTAGTTGTTCGCATTGATGTTGTCGGGCAAATAATGAGGCCCTATTAGCTTATCGCCAATCACTCCCCTTTGCCCCTTTGTCTCTTCACGTGTGGGTTTTGATTGTTAGGTGCCCAATGGTGAAGATTGTGATAATTGACAATCCCTTCTTTGTCAAATTTTGACTCATCCATCCACAGAATACTTTTTAAAAAGTTTACGTCGTCCACATCGGTATGCAGCAAATGGCGACAAAATTGCACACGTCTCCCAAAATCACTGTCATCGAGGCCTAGGACAAACAAAACACGTCTAAGAATTGATTTCAATACTGAATCTTTTCTTCCTCCGAGTTCAAATTCTAAAATTATCTAAATTAAATTATCGTCAATTTTTAAGTACGTAATTGGCCTTATGGTATAGCCATAAAGACGTAAGCCCACATTCACAAAAGGGCGTGCGACTTTCCATACTTTGTTCTGAAAAGGAGCGATAAGCGCTGGCAAGTTTACCTACGCTGACTACCTGCGCAAACCGAATCCTGTAAGCGCTGGCCGCCTCATTGTTACGTGAATGCGGCCGAATAGAAATGGTTTATTCGAATTTAATTTGGAATTAGAATTGAATGCGCTACATGAAGCAAAACAACTAATAAAGTGACGAAATCAAGGTTAAAATGGAACGATCAATTGAACTGTCTCATAATTTACTACATTCTACAAAACCGTATCAGATATAGTGCGTAAACGGCTTAAATGTGTTAAAATCTTACCTTGCACTGGAGTGTAGTGAAAAGCATGCCTACCATCTGCCTGGAGAACAGACCACACATTCCATATGCTTAGGCCAAGTATTGAAGCTATCTGTCTAATGCTTTTGATAGGGTCCGCGTCAATCGCGGCAAGAACTTGTTCGTCAATGGTAGTATCGGGTCGTGCTGCGTTCACTCGTGGTTCTGGAAAGTTCAGGTTATCGGTTTGTCGTAAACGTCGGTAAGTACTCGCAAACGTCTGATAACTGGGTACTCGGTGGTTGAGATAACGCTCTTGATAAATCCTTCGCGCTTCACGCGAATTACTATTAGCGCTTCCATACGCTAACAACATGTCCGCATATTCCTCACTGGTAAAAGCAGCCATTTCTTTACCAATAACAACAGGTAACAGTAATAACAAAAAACTTAACTAACAGGTTACAAAACTAGCGATAACAATAAAACAAAACGAAGTGAACAAAAACAAACGTAAGCGTAACGGGCACGTGAGATCGCAGAGGCAGTTAAGTTTTGACTTTCGACTGAATAAAAGAAAAGAATTCATTCAGTGGCGTCACGGTGCCACGAGAGTGAAAGAGAGAAAAAATACGCTATGACTGCGCAAGAGTGAAACAAAATTTCTACCTGCTTTGTGTAACCATCCCAAGGGAATAGTGAATTTTAATTTGCACCACTGCTACTGGCAAGCGGTCGATCATTTAATTTTTACCAACCTTGCAGTATTTTTCGCGAAACATTTCACTTTCCGTAAAGGTCGATTTTCGTCAAAAAATTCCTACTTGATAAAATTATGAAATAACTATCAGTTTTTTATTTTATTTTATAAAAGCAAATTACATACCATTAGAAAGGTCACACACTAGGGATGATTTGCTAGAATCGGAACTCCTCAATCATTTTTTCTTTTTTTTTAATGTAAGTTGAAATTAAGATTTATGTATTTTTTACATCTTTCTGTAAGTTTGAGGACTCATAACTTTTTTTCTAGCTAACATCTGAATAAAGCAATAGTTTTATAAGAATCTGCCAACATTAAAGATTGAAAAAAAAAAACAAAATATTGTTTTACCAATTTTTAATAAAAATTACGCTTTAAAGTTAAGAAAGTGGTAAAACTAGAAGAAAGAAAAAAAATTTTTTTTAAATATCCAGGGGGCCAGGGCCAAATAAATTAGGGCCGAATAAGTAGCAGATGACCCCACCTATCCACCATTTTCGTATGTTCAACGTTCTGCCAAACAACCTGTATTTTGTTTGCCTACCGTAATATTCTACCATTTACCGTATTTTTAGACCAGCAACACCGTAAATTACGCCGTAATTACGGTAGACCTACCGTAATTTTTCTAGATCTACCGTAGACATGTTATTACAGTGCCACATTCTACCGTAATTTCGTCCATGTCCTTATTTCTATAATAGCAACACTTAATTTAGTTAAATATTACTATTTTATTACGGCAGCACTGCAATGAAAAAAAGAAGAGTTGCCGCCATTCTTTTTTTATGACTTTATGTTAGGAATACTATCCCTGTGACATGCAAACGCCGACTGTGAACGCAATTTTAGCCATATTATTGACTTGAAGACGAAGAAAAGGAATCAGTTGTCCACAATATCTATTGCTGGGAACCAGCACCCTATTTGCGTAACACACTATCGATCAGAATTTGAATAATTTTGGAGCAAAATGCTAATCCATTGCTTCATATGTTTGAAAATGTTGTGTGCTCAACAACGTAAATAACGTAATGAATGTTGTTGAACTGTCAAAATGAAACCAATTTCGGTTGATAGTGTGTTACGCAATTATGTAACTGTTCACGCAACAGGTTATTAAGAGACATGGCAAAAACTATGTTGATTTCCATCCCACCTATGAGATGATTAAAAAAAATGAAAGTGTCGATGTATAAAAAAGCGGATCAATAGGTGGTTAACTTGATTTAAGTGAGGGAATTAATTTTTATGATAAATAAATAATAGAATACGTATTTAGAACACAAACGATTTAGTTTTCTTGAACAAATGATGAAAAAAAAAAGGTTACCGTATTTTTACCGTATTATATTTTGTTTGCCTACCGTAATTTTCTACCATTTACTGTATTTTTGGACCAGCAACACCGTAATTTTGACAGACACCGTTTGAGACACTGCCAGTGTTACCAACTTTGGGGTTTTCCCCTAATTTTAGGGGGTAAACAAATGTGTTGGGTTTTTTTTGGGGCGTTATATTTTTAGGGGTATT
Source organism: Dicycla oo (assembly GCA_948252095.1). Lineage (NCBI taxonomy): Eukaryota > Metazoa > Arthropoda > Insecta > Lepidoptera > Noctuidae > Dicycla > Dicycla oo. Next base: position 14,855,734 of record OX411712.1, read on the forward strand.
TTTAGGGTTTACCATAATTCCAAAACTAAGATTTTCATAATGAATTATTCATTATGAATCTTAATTTTGGAATTACGGTAAAAATATTGGTCATATAAAAAAAAATATTTAAGAGACATTTGTTTTAGAAAATTAAATAACCTACAGATTTTGTTTGAAAAAAAATGAGACCAATATTTTCACCGTAATCCTACTAATATTATAAATGTGAAAGTTTGTGAAGATGTTTGGATGTTTGTTACTCAATCACGCCAGAACGGCTTAACGGATCTGGATGAAAATTAGTACAGAGATAGATTATAGTATGGAATAGCACATAGGATACTTTTGTTTCGGAAAAATGTACGGTTCCCGTGGGATAGTTTTCAACATCCGCCGCAGCATCAAGCCGCTGGCAAAAGCTAGTATCAAATATTTAAACTATTCATTTCGAAACTAAGGCAAATATCTTGGCGCTATTTATTATTTATAATTATTTTAATAATATTGTTTTATTAGGGGGATTTTAGGGGTTTTTGTTTTAAGCTTTGGGGACAATTATTTTCGAGAGTTGGTAACACTGGACACTGCTGCTACTTATCACAGATAACTGTATATAAGTCAAAGACAATAGAGACATACTTATTCGCTGGGTTAAGCAGCCAAGGCTCCCGGAGTCACCTGGTCCGTATTAAAAAAAAAAAAAAAGACATACTTATGTATGTTGTCAGGCAGTGATGCCAGATGGGGGGGATTCCCTCCAAATTCGGGGTTTTTTTAGCCTCTGGGGCGAATTTTGGGGGGAGAAATCCTTTGGGGGATTTCCGGAGGAAAAAATATCAAATGGGGTTATTTAGGAGTTTTTTTTAATACTAATCGTTCATCGCGAAATAACGATAAAGAGTCGATCGATTGAATCAATCGAACGTTAAGAACAACGCTTACTAGCTCACCTCATCTTTATGCTTCATGTACTTTTCATTAATTCACTCATTCGTGGTTAGTTCGTTCGCGCTTCTACCCTAACGCTCCTGCATACAGTGCAGAGGCAATTCTTAGAATTCGTTACGCATTACCTGAGGGATGTATTAATTAATTTCCAACCTCAGAGAAAATTTATTTGGGAAAAAATGTATAATATAACTAATACTAATATAAGTAAATGTAACTGAAGTTGAAAGTGATAATGATAATTATTTACTGTTAGAAGCTCTGGCTGAATTAACCTAAGTTAAAAATAATAATTATAATTAAAAAGCCACAAAAAGCAGGTTTTTCAATTTTGTCCCTTTAAAATAATACAAAAAACTGAATCTGGGTTAGAAAGAAATTAGTAAATAGGCTGGGGGGTTTTTTTTTCGGATAAGCAGTTTTTCGGGGGTTTTTTGGTTAGGTCTGGGGGGAAATACACAAAGCCATCTGGCAACACTGTTGTCAGGTCAGAGGACAGGAGCGGAAGCACAGACTGACTTTTCTTCTACTCTATCATTTCTATGTTCTATGAGTTCTATCTGATGATTATAACCCAATGAGCAAGAGCATATTATATTATATTACTTTCCTCTATGAGCAAGAGTGAGGAGAGAAGAGTAGTGGTTCAAGTCAAGAAGACTGAGGTTATCAAGTCTGTGTTTAATTTTTGATTTCTAAGTTAAACGCGCTTTGTATAAATCCATCTGTCTTTAACATAAAAAAAAAAAACTTGAACTGGTTCCGTCATAATATACAGTCATGTGGAGCGATTCTCTGCTCATCGTATTTATTTCAATATGTACGGCATTTTTAGGTGAAGGTGAGTTTAGTTTCTGAGCTAGCAGTATATTATTGCTTTGCCGTATTTTTCGAAAAGCGTTGGATCTATTACTTTTAGTATTAAGTAATCAAATCGAATCAAAAGCTTTCATTTGCCTAAAATGTGGTGGGTAGAAAAGATCTTAGGTACTTACATAAAAAATTCAGTGCAAGACATATTCCACCATGCAGTGATGGCATGTAAATATTTAATGGATGTTAGTCTAGTTAATCTACGATTGGATACCTCCAACTTATGTAATCTCACTGGTTTTTTTCCTGGTTTTTAGGTCTAACATGGATACTGGTTTATAGGACAGAAAAGTACCAAAAACTGAAAGTTGAGGTGGAACGTCAAAGTAAAAAGTGTAAGTTTACGAAATCAAAGAATTGTTTTTTATTACAAATGAATTAGGATGGAATCTGAAGAAACCTATTAAGATGCCATGTGGTTTACCCATACCATACCCTATTGTTAGTCAGACAAACCCAACTGTTGTAATGAAGGGACTGGCCAATACAATACAATATTTGTGGTCAACAACTTCAATTGTAATCCACCATCACAATAACATAAGGGATGTTGTTATGATGGTGGATTACAATTGAAGTTGTAATCCACTATCACAACAACATCCCTGTGGTGAACCTTATTACCACTTTATTCTTCTGTGACCATAGATACATATGTTTTATTTTAATCTCGTCATAGGAATGTATTGTCATTCTCATAACAATATGTCACGTTTTGCTAATTAAATTGAAATAATAGTCAAACCTATACTGTAGGTTTCTCCTTTGACTGAAGATGTATGATTAAGAGAGGCCATAGATATTGCCTGCTGGCTAGGTTTTATCTTCAGAGAACGCAGTTCTAAAAGTTTCATTAATTTTGAATTTTCTAAACTGTGTTCTCTGAAAATAAAACTTAGCCAGCAGACAATAACTATGGCCTGTTTTAATCATACATCTTCAGTCAAAGGAGAAACCTACAGTATAGGTTTTGACTATTATTTCAATCCCTTTAAAGTTTGTAACTTAAAGCGGATCTAGTATGTTCAATTGCCATCAGTGCCTTAGCAATTTAGCATAAATACAATACGAAGTTAAATCCATGAATATGAATGTGTTGGCTTTACATTTGATCTTATAGATAGTTGATAACATTACTGTTCATTCTTGTAGTAGAAAAAAGAAAAGAAGCTCATGGAGACTCGCTGGACAAGCAACATAAGAAGAAGATTGAGAGGGAGGAAGAAAGACTAAAGAACAACAATAGAGACCTTTCTTTAGTTAAGATGAAATCAATGTTTGCTATTGGCTTTGCATTCACGGCCTTACTCAGCATGTTTAATAGCATGTAAGATAAGTATTATTATAATACAAAAAAAATGTCTTCTAGGCATGAAACAAGTACTTAGTTCGAAGACATTGAGAGGAAGCGCAGGGCGTTGGCGGTGAGAAGCAATATGCTTGCCCGCAGGTTCACTCGATGTACTAATGAAGTGAAAATAACACTTTTTAAGTCTTTTTGTCAATCTTTTTACTCAAGTGACCTGTGGTATACGCGGCGATCCTACGACGCCCTGCGCATCCAATACAACAATGCCTTCAGAATGTTTCTGGAATGTTTGCGGAGGTGCACACGGAATGTTTTAAAGTGATAATTCGCAAAAAAACAGCTTCTCTGCTGCTGCGTCTGCTGAGTGCTAATGCGGAATGCTAAAAGTATTCTGAAGGTCATTGCTGCTAGATTTGACTGCCCTATTCAAAAACATTGGGTAGAGGTAGTTAATGGTATCACATAAAATACCTAGTCTTGCCATAAATATTGTCTCGAAGAAAAAAAAAAAAAAAATATATTGCAAATAATATTTATTACTTTTACAGTGTGTTAGTTTAATACATAAATATAAAACAATTTAAAATATAAAAAGCTTATTCGAAGCGGTCTCCATTGGCTGCAATACAGTCCTTTAAACGTTGAGGCCAGTTATCAATAGAAGCATGCACTCTTTCAATGGGAAAATTCTTCACTGCCAATCATATGGATTGTTTTAGGGACTCCAAATTATCATGGCGTTTAGAGCAAGCCGTACTCTCTAAAACTGACCATAAATCATAATCCAGCGGATTAATCTCTGATGAAGTCCGAAATGTTCACTTCCAACCAAGACTGCGTGGACCGAGCTTTATGACCCGGCGCAGAGTCTTGTTGGAATGACCATACTTGGTTATTGAACATGGTGTTGTTAAGGGGCTTAACTACCTTCTCAAGAATGGTATCTTGATACACTTGTGCCGATGTTTTGATACCTTTTTCAGAAAAATATGGCTCAGTCACTCCTTCATAGCTAACACCCCACCAAACCATCACTGAAGTCGGATATGCCCACGTTGCACTCTGTCGACTAATTGGGAAGCTTCCTTACAAGCTTTGAGCATAAATATGGTCATTTTGTTTGTTAAAATGTTGCTCAATTGTAAAGATTTTCTCATCCATAAAGAAAATTTTTCTGTGACCTCCCTTTGCGTTCCGCTTCAGTAGTTGTTTCGATTTTACCACCCTATTCTTTTTTAAATTATCAGTTAAAAAATTACCACCTCTTATAGGCTGCAAGTCCTAAATCATCTTTTAAAATACGCGACACAGTTCTGGGTGCTTGCTATCTTCATCTCCCGAGATAAAATCTTTTGCTTTCGGACAGGATTTCTTCGAATTCTTTCCCTTACTGCTTTGACCACCTTTTTCGTACGAACACTACGTGGACGGCCAGATCTTTTTCTGTCACAAACAGAGGAGGTCTCATTGTACCTATTAATAGCCCGGTACACAAACATTTGACTAATACCAAGCGTATGGAGAGTTTTAAAAATTGCATTTGGCTCCATACCAACTTTGTGTAATGCAATCACAGCGATTCGGTTCTCTTTATCACCCCACTCCATTTTAATATCGCAAAATATTGTACAATGTATTGGCGCCAAAATTAGAAAACTCAATGAACAATCGTATAAAAATGACAGATTCCAAAATCAAATGTAACATCTTTCTTATTTTTAATTGTAACAGTATTTATGGCCAGACGAAGTATATTGTGTTAATGTGATGTTTAATGTAATTAATAATTAGATACTAACATACTTTTAAGTAAATTGTTACTAACAGTAACTATCTATGGGCATAACAGGTCTGAAATATATTTTTATTAGATATTATTAATAGCTCCTTTCGACATATCTATTTTAAGGAGGAAGCGTCAGGGTAGCCCGCGAAATTCAAATTTTCTTACGTTTTTTGCAATTTGCAAGACAGTATTAAGTTGTATGTTAAATAAAGTATGATTTGCGGCCGTTACAAATATGTGTTTACAGAATTATATACAATAGAATCAGTAATACAACTCCTTAAGTTAGTATAATCCTAAAATGTCAAGATTTCATGAAATAGTCATTTTTTGGGTTTACCTGGTCTTAAAGAGTTGTATTGATCACTTTAATGATTCTAATTATGTAAATAGATACTTGTTTCGACCGCAAATTATAATTTGATCAACATACAATATAATACCGACTTGTAAATTGCAAAAAAACGTAAGAAAATTTGAATTTCGCGGGCTACCCTGACGCTTCCCCCTTAATGCGAAAGCGTCAGGGTAGCCCGCAAATTTCAAATTTTCTTCCGTTTTTTGCAATTAGTCAGTAAATAACGTACAACGTACGTAGCTCAAAATGTAATTCGCAGCCGTAACAAGTATGTATTCACATAATTATAATCATTAAAGTGATCAATACAACTCTTTAAGACCAGTACCCTAATTGCGTAACACACTCGCGACTGGAATCTGAATCAATTTGAAGCAAATTGCTAATCCATTGCTTCATTGTCATGTTCATCATGTTCGAAAATGTTGTCTGGTCAACAACGTAAATAACGTAAATAACGCAATGAATGTTATTGAACAGTCAAAATGAAACCGATTCAGACTGATGCTAATTGCGTAACACACCATCAGTCGAAATCGTTTCATTTTGACAGTTCAACAACATTCATTGCGTTATTTACGTTGTTTAGCTGACAAATTTTTCGAACATTATGACGCAATGGTTAGCAATAGTGCGTTACGCAATTGGGATTATACTAACTTAAGGAGTTGTATTACTGATTCTAATGATGATTATTCTGTAAATACATATTTGTTATGACTGCGAATCAGACTTTATTTAACATTCAACTTAATACTGACTTGCAAATTGCAAAATACCACAGACCCACGATTTAAGGCAATTGATTAGCTAACAATATATCAAAACCAAATCATAAAGAGTTTTATCATACTATAATAATTGTATCAATATGTTTTACAGATTTGATGGAAGAGTAGTGGCTAAACTTCCATTCTACCCTATATCATGGATACAAGGTCTCAGCCACAGGAACTTGCCAGGGGATGATTATACAGACTGCTCCTTTATTTTCTTGTACATATTGTGCACAATGAGCATAAGGTAATTTTGTAGTAATAAATAGTAAGTAGTTGAATATAATTATGCAAGCACCATTTAGTGTGTGTGACCTAGATAAGTTTTTTTTTTAAATATCTAATACAATTGTGCACTTATCTTAAAGGGGGAAGCGTCGGGGTAGCCCGCGAAATTCAAAGTTTCTTACGTGTTTTGCAATTTGTAAGTCGTATGTAATGTAATGTAAATACAGGGCTCGGATACCGGTATATTTTTTTATAAATAACGTTTTTGAAGAAGAACAAAATGTTTATCGTTTTCGATTAATAAAACGTTTTTAACCGTTTTTATTTCATTTTTTGGGTTTTTCGATACGAAAGTTCTACGAGTATTATGAATTTCATTCAGTTGGTATTTCACGGCCGCGCGGCTTAGTTTCGTCGTTGACTCTGTGAGTACGAGTAGGTAAATAGTGTGTAGTAGGGTAGGCCACTATCGAACTGGAGATCCCTGGTGTCAACAGCGGCCCTCAGCGTCGCTCGACGCAGTGGACGTTAGAGTATCCAGGCAGGTCAAGTGCGCAGATCTGCGTATAATGCATCTGGGGGACTCTGCAACTTCGGAAGAGGTCGCAGCTGCTGTTGCAAAGTCCGGAGAATGCCCGCTAGACCAAGTTAAGGTGGAAACAATTCGCCGGGGCTTCTCCGACCTGCGGACAGTACTGGTCAGCTGTCCCGTCGCGGCAGCTCGAAAATTAAAAGATGGTCCCAGACTGGTGGTGGGCTGGAATTCGGCACGGGTCAGGATTCTGGCAAATAAGCCCCTCAATGCTATAGGTGCATGAGAGAGGGACACGTTGGAGTTCGATTCACCTCAGAGGTCGATTGCTGCGGTCTTTGTGTCCGCTGTGATCAGCTCGGTCACAAGGCCAGCTCTTGCGAAGCCGCGCCACACTGTGTAGTGTGTGCGACATTGAACAGGTTGGTTCACCACCAGACGGGCAGCAAGGCATGTACGAGGGATAAAAAAACTGACTCAAATAGGAAAATTGGGCCCTCGCGCCCACCGACCGTCAGCAATAAAGCCGAAGAAAGGGCTGAGGGGGAGATGATTGTTATGGACACCCAGTAATGGCCCCACACCTTCGTCTTCTCCAAGCGAATATCAACCATTGCGCCAGGGCTCAGGACCTTTTGCTCCAGAGCATGGTGGAGTGGTTGATCAACGTCGCTATCGTTGCCGAACAATACTTTGTTCCTCCCAGGGATGACTGGGTGGGTGACATTGATGACTTGGTGGCGCTTATATCGAGGCCGGCCGCTGGCACTCCGCCCTGGAGACCGTCACCCGGGGGCAGGGCTTTGCAACGGTCTTAGTCGAAGATATCATGGTCGTGGGGATTTATTTCTCACCCAACCGACCTCTCGCTGACTTTGAGAGTTTCATCACGGAATTGGTCACAGTCACAGTTTCATCACAATCATCGCTCGAAGCCGTCCTCACCCCGTCCTTGTCATGGGTGACTTCAACGCCAAATCCACGACTTGGGGTTACCCAGCAGCAGATGCACGGGGTGTGTTATTGGAGGAGTGGGCGGTGGAGTCCGGCTTACTGCTTCTAAACCGGCGATCTGTTCAGACATGTGTGCGGCAGTGGGGTGGGTCTATAATGGACTTATCGTTTGCTTGTCCCGCTGTCGCACGCCGTGTTCAGGACTGGCGTGTATTGGAGGAGATGGAGACGTTGTCGGATCACAGATACAGTTCGACGTCTCCGCCCAGACTTGGAATGGCCCGCTACAAGCGGCCCCAACCAGGGTTGAGGATGGCTCGCGATAGGCGCTCAAACGACTAAACCGGGAAGTCCTTCTGGTTGCCTCAATCGTGAAGGCCTGGTTGGCCTGACCGGTCAAGCCTGTCGATATTGACGAGGAGGCAGAATGGTTCCGCGAAGCCATGACACAAATCGGTGATGCTGCGATGTTCAGTTCATTCTCCATCTGCCAGGCGCCCGGTGTATTGGTGATCGCAAGACATTGTGCATTTGCGCATCGCATGCGTGGCGGTGCGACGCCCGTACACCAGGCAGCGATGAAGGCGCGGACAAACACCAGAAGCTATGGTGAGAGGCGGAACTGTACGAGGTGTGTAAAGTGGCGAAGAAGGCTCTTTAGCTGGAAATAATAGGCTTGGGCCCTAGCCCGCTGGCTAGGGCCCAAGCCCATGAAGAATTGCTGGCAATTCTAGAACGTGATCCGTAAGAGCGGCCTTACCGTTTGGTTAGGCGCAAACTTTGCTCGTGGGTGCTTCCACTATCCCGTAGCCTCCACCCGCAACTGCTAGAGAGAGTGGTGAGCGCTTTATTCCCCTCACAAGGGGAGCACACACCACCGCATATTGTTCCGCCTACTGTGGTGCCCAACTCGGAAAATGACGCGCCTGAAGTGACCCAGGTAGAACTAAAAGCGGCAGTACAAAGGCTTCAGACCAAAAACACTGCTCCAGGAACTGACGGCATTCCTGGCCGTGCATGGGTTCTGGCCATCAGGGATCTCTGGCCCCGATTAGTGGGACTCTTGAGCGCATGTTTGGAGAGACTGGAAAGCTGGTCCTGTTGAAATGAAAGGGCGTCCTGTGGACTCACCATCCGCTTACCGGCCCATTGTGTTGTTGGGTGAGGTGGGCAAATTCTTCGAGAGAATTATTGCAGACCGCCTTATTCATCACATGGCAAGAGAGGGGCCGGATCTGTCAGATAACCAGTTTGGTTTCCATCGGGGGCGCTCTATAATAGACGCGATCAGGCGCGTGAAAGTCCGGCTGAGGAAGTAATGGCACAGGGTGAGATCGTCTTGGCAGTGTCTTTGGACATTCCCAATGCCTTCAACACCTTGTCCTAGAGTAACATTAGGGAGTCACTCTGATATCATAAGGTGCCAAAGTACATACACCGCATTATCGGGGCTTATCTGATGCACAGATCTACCCGGATCGAGAAGAATGGGATCGGCGGGAGATGTCGTGTGGTGTTCCACAGTGTTCGGTTTTGGGGCCACTCCCGTGGAACATCGGATACGACTGGGTGCTGCGCGGTGCACTCTTCCGTGGCGTCGGCGTCATCTGTTACGCCGATGACACGCTGGTAATGGCACGGCGGAAGACGCTCCGGCAGGTGACTGTCTTAGCAACAGCTGGGGTTGCGCAAGTCGTAGGCCAAATCGGAAGCCATTTGTTTCCACGGGCCCCGGAACGCGCCACTTTCAGGATCCAACATCACAGTACGAGGTGTTCACATCGGTATCAAGTCGACGATGAAGTATCTAGGGGCTAGGACTCGTCCTCGATATCCGGTGGATCTTCGGGCCGCATTTTCAGCGGTTGGCTGCCCGATTGATAGGCACCGCGAATGCACTCTCGCGTTTGCTGCCTAATCTGGGGGGGCCAAATACTTCCTGCCTCTATGTTGGGGTCGTACGGTCCCTGGCGCTCCATAGAGCCAATCAACCACGTCAATCAATCAATTTCAAGTCGAGGAAATAAATACTTTCGGAAATATAAAATATCAAACTTTGATAAAATAACCTCAACTTTGCACTATTTTGTTGTTTTTGACATAATGTTGACAGCACGCAACGCACAGCAACGGTTGCTGTTTTATAGAGTTTTAATAATACGTTTTGATCTTTAAAATAGGTCGAATCTGTTCCAAAACCGAGTCAGGGCACCCCGAATCTACGTAGTCTTTTGGCTCCTACCCCTAGAGTGTATATAAAAAATCCGGAGGCGTGAAGGGAGAGCAGCCCCCGCCCGCTGCAATAAAGCATAGGCACCCGTGCGGGCCGTAGCAGCTGAAGCAAGCCGAGAAGCTGCGGAGGTGAGCATGGGTGTCTTTCCTTTGTTACGCAAGGGCGAAGGGGCTGCACTTCCCGCAGCGCCGGAGACGTTGCAGATGCAACTTTAAAGTGTTTTGAGGTTAGGTTACAAGAATTTGTTTTTCTCAAGAAGGAGTGCGTTATCTTTCATGGGAGTGGTGCCAGGTGAGATGTTGCGTCCCCCCCTACCCCCACCCCTCCTCCTGCCAAACGATACTAATTTTTACCAAAAACTTAACAAAACAAACTGGGAAACTCTCATTCAGCCTATTATTGACTACGCAGATGCCTGTTATTTGGATGGCACCGAACCGACCGCCACCTTTTGAATAAACTTGAACCTTAAAAAGTATGATCACGTTTCTGACTTTCTCAAGACACTCAAGTGGCTCCCTATTCGACTTCGCAGGAACTCTCGCATATTGTGTCTGCTATTTAACATCCTTCACAACCCTTTAGGGGTACACCTTCCTATTTGCGGGAACGCTTTTCTTATGCCCGTCCTTTTGCAGTTTTTAAAAGAAGAGTGAAAGAACACTATCTTTCCATTTCGTCATAGTTATTTTAGTGATATTTATCTATAAGTATGTATGTATTTAAGTATTTATTATATGTTTTATTTGCTTAGTGAATTGTTTTTTTTTTTAGATTTTATGTATTTTTATTTTCTCTTTTATTCTTACACACGGTGTCTACATCTCTTTTCATCCTCTGTCCTATCGCAGGTATGCTGGAAGAGATTTCTTTAGAAATAAGCATCACCTTTGTACGTAATTTTCAGTTCCTTTATTCTTGTCTGTTCATTTGTGTGTACATAAACGGTTAAATAAATAAATAAAATAAATAAGATTGAAAAAAATTCATAACAGGAAACTATGCATTTCCTAAACATCCCCCATGCATGGAGGGGATTATAAAACTCCTTCCAAATACATAATTATGTGCTTTAGTTTTTAGCCCACGTTCGCACGGACGTAAAATTATCGCGGCCGGATTTGATCGTGCGACTGCGTCCTGCGGAATAAACCGGTTTTTGAAAACGTTCTCATATCGTTTCTGTTCCGAACAAAATGTCGTACAAAGAACTGTTGGAAACGTTTTAAAAACGTTATTTAAAATAACGTTTCCGAGCCCTGAAATAAAGTATGATTCGCGGCCGTAACAAATTTGTATTTATAGAATTATAATAATTAGAATCGGTAATACAACTCCTAAAGTTACTGTAACCCTCAAATGTCAAAATTTCATGAAATAGTCATTCATTAGGATTACCTGGTCTTAATGAATTGTATTTATCAATTTAACGATTATAATTATGTAAATACATATTTCTTACGGCCGCAAATTACATTTTGAGCAACATACAACCTAATACTGACTTGTAACTTGCAAAAAACGTAAGAAAATTTGAATTTCGCGGGCTACCCTGACGCTTTCGCCTTAATCTTATCACAACATATTTCGAAATATACTATTATTTCATATTTTTGAAAATATGGATTATTAAGTTTCTAGATAGAATAATAATATGCTAGCTCAACAATATCTTCAATGTTAAGGGTACAATGGCGGTCGTATCATTATTTTTAACTATTTAGTTACTATTAAAATAATGGGTAAAATGGCTTTTGAAAAGTAAAGCTTTAAATTTTGGTAACAACGAAATATAACTTTATTGTATATTTATCATAAACATTCCAAAAGCCATAAAAAATTAAAATGAAACATCAAGCGCTCAAGATTCTTGCCAGTCACTGTATTGATGTTACTGTGAAGTTTACCAAGTAGTTTGCAGGAAACAAGAATTCTTTGGCTGTGTTTACTGATTAGGATTTTTAGTTGTGAATAATAATAAGTTTTTTTTTCTAGGCAAAACATCCAGAAGCTTTTAGGATTTGCCCCATCTCGCGCAGCATCGAAACAAGGTGGAGCATTGTTTGGAGCACCTCCAGCTCAATTTAAGTAAATTGTTGTTTTTAAAGAATAAATAAAGTGAACTTAAGTGTGAACATTAATGTTAACTAATTTCCTAACTTACAATAAACTTAAACATAGGTTGTTATTAGGGATGCATCGATACGGTTTATTCCCGGTCGTCCCCACCCCGTCGTCCCCACTGGGCACGACTGGGAAAAAAAGTTTCGTTCCTCCCCAGTGCTGACGATTGGAACTTTTTATTTACACAAATTCTTACAGTTTTAAGGTGCGTATCACAGATGGCACGGTGGTACGATGGTACGAAACTTTTTTTTCCCAGTCGTGCCCAGTGGGGACGACGGGGTGGGGACGACCGGCAATAAACCATCGATACGCGTGTGCATTATTGCACTAGCAAAGTGTTGTGCTTTAGAGAGGTGATACTATAACAAATAATTAGTGTATCATGAGGAGCAATTTGTTTACTAATAGCAAAATTTGTTTGAATTGTAGTTTTAAAGTTATTTGAGAAAAACAGATTTTGCTGGAGTAACGTTTGAAACGTTACCCTGGCAAAATCGTTTTTCAAAAATTCGTTTCAGCCCTGTACCAAATACATGAACAGATAGCTTTTATTGCGTAGTAAATGTTAGTAAATAGCAAAATTTGTGTGTTATGGTTCTTAAGTTATTTAAGATTTTGCTGCGGTAACGTTTTGTGATTTACCAGATCTGGAAATCGGCTCAACGCAGAAGTTTGAAAAAAATAACAATAAGAGACCTTAATTTATTTAAATTTGTTAAAACATTACTTTTTGATTTGGTTGACGTAAACCAATGTAACTAAATGGTTTAAAAATAAACAGAAAAAACGGATTTGCAAGTAAACCAATACGTTTATAACCAAATAACCAAAAAAATACCCGTGTTAGACAATTAACAAGTCAGGAATTATAGATTTTGTAACTTTACGCGATAAGAAGATAAAAACAAATTTGATTAATTTTAGACTGATCGTAATTTAGCGATGAAATACGCAGTTCTCAAAACATTAAGAAACATGACATACTTTAAACAAATTAAAATGATTTATGAACATTCGTTCCTGTAAATTTCAGCATTCAATTACGGCTATAATGAAAGATAAATCAAAAACAAGAATATGTCAGCAATTCTCTAATAAGGCGACCAAATTGAAAAGGTCACGTAAAAGCGACCGCACCGTACGTACGGGTAATCTTCGCAAATTAACTGTACAAAACATCTGATACTAAGCTGCTTATTTGCGAAGATTACCCGTACGTAACGGGTAATCTTCGCAAATTAGCAGCTTAGTATCCGATGTTTTGTATAGTTAAGCAGAAAAACGTTATTTGTGTAAGCCGATTTTTTAATATTTCTATGCAGGTACCATATTACACAATTTCTACTAGTTTTCCATTTTATACATTAATATCATGTTATTTAATAGTAGATTTAAACAATTTGACAGGCCCATTGGCGTGGTTGGTTAAGATACCACCTCGATTCCCATCCAGGACAAACATTTGTGTGCATGAACATGTCTGTTTGTCCTGAGTCTGGGTGTAATTATCTATATAAGTATGTATTTACAAAAAAAAAGAGTAGTATATCAGTTATCTGGTTTCCATAGTACAAGCTCTGCTTAGTTTGGGATCAGATGACCGTGTGTGAATAATGTCCCAGGTTATTATTATTATTAATTTAATGGATCGTAATTATGTAAAGTCAAAGTAACTTTAAAAAGTCATTCTCATTCATTCAAATCATTATGTAACTCATTGTCAGTAAATAATTTATAGTGTGATTTAAAATCCATACAAATATATACAGTATAATTTTTTTTTTACCGTCTTGAAAAAAATAGGGTAGGTACAATAGGTAAGGTGTAGCGGAGTGCTTATGGCATACCTAGTTTTTTTGTTTTGTTTTTTCAATAGCTTAGACAGAAATTGCTCTATCAATAAACACACACATTTGTAGTAAACTAGAACAATAAAAACAGAATTTTGAAAAACTTTATAGAAAGTTTTTATCATACGCACGATTAAAATAGGGTATTAGAGGTGAACGGAGTAGCAGCCTATGGCATATTAAAAAAAAAATATAGTAATTTCGATGTTATTATATTTTATTTAAAAAAAAAAGTATGCCATAGGCTGCTACTCCGTTCACCTCTTATACCCTATTTTTTCAAGACTATAAAAATGTTACCCAGTCAGTATATGTATACAGTGTTTTTATTTTTATGATGCGTTTGCTCTTGACTAGTCTAGGTCGGACGCAACAGAGACAGAGTCGACGATGGAGTGAGCTTACCCAGAAGAAGCCTGTTCACTTTTACTTTGAAGAGATTAGGGTTGTATGCGCTCGGAAACACGGACGCAGGTAGTGAGTTCCTCGTCGGGTTCCCAAATAACGGTAGGAGGGGTTCACATCGTCGTCGAGCCGACGATGAAGTACCTGGGACTCGTCCTCGACAGCCGGTGGAACTTGGTGGAGCATTTTTGACGTTTGGCTCCCAGACTGGAGCGGGCCGGGGCTGCCTTGAAGCGGCTCCTGCCCAAAAGGGGGTCCAAATGCCTCCTACCGGAGGCTCTACGCGGGGTCGTGCGGTCCAGGGCCCTTTACACGAACACGCCCACACCAGTGTGGGCGTGTTCCTTGGAGCGGCGACCAGCCCGCCGGTTGAACGCGTCCCAAAGGGTCATGGCCATCCGGCTAGTTCAGGGATACCGCACGGTCTCCGGTGAGGCGGCGAGCCTCCTTGCCGGATTGCCGCTGTGGGATCTGGAAGCAAAAGTCCTCGCATACACATGGGAGTGGCGCGAGGAGGCAAAACACCGGGGCGTGACTCCGCTGCCGCGAGAAACCAAGGCACAGCGGACAGAGCTCCGGCGGGATCTCATAACAGCATGGAGAGTGCGACTGTCGCAACCCAGTGCTGGGCACGCCATAATTGCGGCGATAAGTCCCTTCTTTGAGGAGTGGTTGGAGAGGCGTCACGGCATCCTCACCTTCCGACTGACGCACGTCCTCACCGGACACGGTTGCTTCGAGAGGTTCCTGTTCCGGATAAGGCGGGAGGAAACGCCCGGGTGTTACCATTGTGTGGATCGCCCGGAGGACACGGTGGAGGTCTGCCCGGCTTGGGCAGAGCACCGCTGCGTCCTCGGAGGCGATTGACGGCGGCGATCTCTCGCGTCCGGCCCTGGTACAGGCCATGGTAAGGAGCGAGAGTGCATGGGAAGCCGTCACCTCCTTCTGCGAAGCAGTAATGCTCGCGAAGGAAGAGGCTGAACGCGTGAGGGAGAGGCAATCTTTGCGCCCTCACGCCCCTAGTCGCCGCCGGAGACGCCCTGGGCGTCGGAAATCGATAGCCGATTCCCTGCCACCGTAGGCGCGGGCTTTTGCGGATGGCGAACAATGGGTAGCTCGCCGTCCGATAAGGACCAGGCCCGGGTCGACGGCGCGTTGTGTTCCACGCGCGCCTCAAAGAGATGTCAGCACTAGCTGAAGGGGTCCGCTAGGGCCGATGCCCGTCAGGGTTGCGGGTTGTTCGAAAGAGTTACCGTGGCCCTGGCACAGGCAACTGAAGGAACACGGGTGGGTTTTAGTCAGTAGAAGTCTGACAAGCCCTCCCGCTCCACGCAGAGCGGGAGAAGTTGTCGGGTTGGCTAATAAGTAATGAGCGTTTTAGTTTATAATTTCTAGAATTTTCGGAAAGGTTCGAGAACGTTCTGTAGCAGAGGGTATATAAAGAGCGAGTCGCGCTCATGCGCGTTATTCGCGCACACTCAGAACACGGTCCCTTCTCACCACCCGGGCTCGGCTCGATCTGAAAACGGGGAGGTGGGGGGGGCCATACACCCCTTCTGTAGGAACGTCGAGTCCGTAAATCTGTCGCTGGATGCCATCTGCTGGGCTTCCCCCATGTAGGTGGGGGTCTCACTCGGTAGTGGTTGTCCGCCGATTTACGGTGAAGCAAGCGGCGTTGGGCATCAACGTCGTGGCGTGCCCACAGACACAAATTTCAGACACCTCTTTTACATGGGCGTGTATGCCGCACGCCCAACCATCCACTCGCCAGTGGCGAACAAAATGAGGGGCCCGTGGTTACGGGCCACCGTAAAGCTTTCGCGGTCGAGGGGCCATGCCCCGACACCGCACGCCGCGCCCCCTTGCGGGGGTGTAGCGACATCTCGACGGATGCGCGTTATTGATAGTTTGGCTGTTAGTGCGTTAAAGTTCATAAAGAAATGAGTGATATTAAAACCCACGTACGACATTGTTTATTATATGAGTTTCAATCTGGGCATTCTGCTGCAGAAGCTACACGTAATATATGTCAAACTGCATCGTGAGCTATCCACTCACGATGCAGTCTCCGAAGCAACAGCAAAGCGCTGCACAGTGATTCGTCTAGAACAAGCTGACAGGACAAAATTATTTTAATTGATTTTTGTTGTTTTTTAGTTTCTGCATGTTTTGTTTTATTCAGTTTCACATTTTTATGGATTCTAACAAGATAAAAATAATTAAGAAGTAATTATTTAGTTAGGAAATTGAAATAAAAAAATAACTTGATTAAAAAAGATCTATTTATATAGAGGGAGGTTCATTATCAGCATGTATAAAAAAATATACAGGTATAAAAAAGTGAATGACAGATACATACACACAGAATAAACTGTAAACTAGTGTAAAAAAGTCATAATACAAATAGAAACTGTTTAAAATTAAATAAGAACGAAAATTACCTACTAATTACTTTACAATAAAAAACTATTACTATTAGTGTCTTCTAATGATATTTAATGTACCTACTCAAATGTCATTAGAAAACATTTACATCTTCATCACTTTCACTGGAATCATTAATTGAATAATCATTTTATTTTATTTATTTGGAAGAACCAACAATTACACATTATGTATTACAAATAAATAGAAACATAAGGAGTTATACAAATGTGCAACCAACAACGTTCTCCACAGATACACTAAAAGACAAAAGACAATATTGATAAAGAAAATTTAGGTGCAAGACATAAAATACATATAAATTACAGCAGTAAGGGACACTAGAGAGATTTAATATTATTCACATACATTTTTGATTGTATCAAGCAACATATTTCTAAATTTTCCAACGGATAAAGCAAATAAATCCAAGTTAGAGAAAAATTTATTGAAATTGTCTGTGAGGCGACGTAGAGGTGCCCGCAAGCCTGCATTCGTACGACTAGGAGTGACGGCGAAAACAGGACGTGCACGCACCCCACGACCCTGAATGGTTCTAGGGACAACATAGCATAACTTGTTACAGATATCCACACAATCATATGAGTTGTTACACAGATCGTATAGAAACATAGTTTCTAGAAAGGTACGTCTAGACTTCAAAGAGAGCAAGTTGTATTTTTTCAATAAGTCGCTATAGGGGTGGTAAATACGACTTTTAGAACAACGGTAATGCATCGTTTTTAACCCGACATTACTACTCATATTGCGACGTACAAACAAACTACTCATACGCCGGCGAGGCGCATCATATTGTCTAATGATTTTATTCAAAACCTATAAGTATGATTGATATGTTTTGACTGTTTATATAATTAAATATTAATTATTAATTATTATTGTTGTTTGTATAACGCGCGAAGGATAAAAAAAGAGAGCAATATATCAAAAACGCAGGCGCCTCTGCGACGTAGAGTAGTAATCTAGGGTTAAGAACTTACGTTGTATACGCTCGATGCAGTCAGTATATTTATTATAATAGGGACTCCACACCGGCACCGCATATTCTAGTTGAGACCGGATTAATGATCGATACAGATGCAAATATGTGCTCGGGTGGACGAATTCCGTGGTTGATCTTATTACAAATCCATACATACGATAAGCCTGACTTGTGATTTTGTCAATATGTGCGTCCAGGTGTAGTTTGTCATCGATCAGTATTCCGAGATCACGAATTGTGTTAACTCTGGCCAAGATTTTACTTTGTAGTGCATAGGGGTGTTTAAATTGGTTTTTGTTTTTCGTAAAGCTGATACAACAACATTTAGGAATACTAAGTTGGAGTTTGTTTTTAATACAATACTCAACTAAGCGATTAAGATCTTGTTGGAGTAAGTGACTGTCTAATATTGATCTAACAGGTCTAAAAATTTTTAGGTCGTCCGCGTAAAGTAGAAACTTAGAGTTAAAAAAACACACATCGATATTGTTAATAAATATTACAAACAACAGAAGTCCGAGAATTGAGCCCTGAGGCACCCCAGACGTTGCGGTTATGGTGGTGGAATGGAACCCATTGATAGCTACTTTTTGTGTTCTATTTGAGACATAAGAAATGAACCAACGTAACAAATCCCCGCGGATACCGTTAAAAGCCAGCTTCTTCAGAAGTAATTCATGATCAACCTTGTCAAAGGCCAATCATGATCATGATTATCACTTTGCTTACAATAACTAGATACTACAAGCTTATCTACTGTTACACTAGGTGAATTTAATAAATCTAGAACCTCGGAAGCGAGCTTACTGCATTTTTTTCGAGGCACTTCTCTTAAACTGTTAATTACAGGGTCAGATGTAATTAATAACATATTTAACAAATCTTTATTAGTGGCAATACGCGAACACTTGCGTGTATTATGCTCACGAAATCTTCTGCAGTCCTTATTACGAGCTTCTTGTGCCTCCTCAGAAAGTTGTCCCATAGGCAAATGAAACGTTTTGATAAACTCAGAACTATGCAGAAGTATTTTGTGAACAGTTACAGGCATGTTATACCACGAATAAAGATTCAAGTAAAGATTTTTGGTCTCTAAGGCAAAATTTTCAAATTTTTCTAAATTTATATCATATCCCGAAGACAAAGCACGGAGTAATATATCAATTTTTTTTTATCAATTCGGCATCTAACCCTGTGATCTCAGCACTTAGTTCAGCATTCTCGAAAAATCTGCGAGCGGTATTTCCGTCATTAGAATTTCCATAGCCTGGTTTTGGTTTATCTACAAGCAACCCCATTCTACTCTTAAATTGATGTTTTATTTCATCTGAACGCTGATCCACACTAGCTTTAATATTTTTGTTTAGCCTCCATTGCTTTACATCAAGTCGATAACTAATGTGGAGCAAGCATTCAAAGGTACGGATCCAAGCATGCAATGTAGATAAACCAAAACAGAGCTTACTTTTGTCAACCGTAAACTCTGCCTTCATCATTCATCAGCTTAGGAGTTGCATTACAAATATAACATGTCTGTGTAGATTTTGTTTCAGTCATAGCATTGCAAACTTTCCCATCAACCATAGTTGAAAGCAATTCATGTGTATATAACTCGTTCTCTTGAAACTTGCAAACTGTCGGCAATAAATTGTTTATTTCTTCCAAAACATTGTTGGTTTCTAAAACAGTAAGCTCTTTGGTTTCTTTGGCAAAAATAAACTTTATTGGCCGACAATTCACAGTTGAAGATGGACGAGGGTTCTGCCACACAATATTGTTCTTCTCATCAAGTAATCGAAGAGGAACGAATGAAAATACAAATAAAAACTCATCGGTGTTAGCAGCATCGCCAACGGTAAATTTTTGCTTGTAAGTGCTATGACCTGAACTTCCATCACAACCCCATTTGCTATTGAGCGTGAAAGAAGTACATGACAAATTGTTGAAAATTTCATGTAGTGCTGCTACCAAACGCTGAGCAGTTTTATCTAAAACTGCTTGCAATTTGATTTCAGCACGAGTTTCATTCACAACAGTTTGTTCTTCTAGAGGCAGGCAAGCTAGTTTTGCTTTTCTAACACTATAATATGACGGAAATACCTTGTGACCCGCTTTGATGCTCCACTTTCGTGTCTGTTTATAAGCGTGACTTGTGTACCTCGCGTCTACATAGTAAGCCAATGCTTCTTCATTGCTCAAACACCTAGGCATTGCCTCTTCACTTTCAGTTTTTTTCAAAATCTCACTGCACTTATCAGGATCACTACAGGTCACTTCTTTGATAACCCGAGCTACATTCCTTTGCCCCGATAGCCTTGTCGATACTTCTGCGGCATACACGAGTTCTTCTGTGCTTCGGTTTGATAACAAATCATCAATCCTTCGCCGTTTGGTCTTCGTGCTAGCTTCATGGAAATCTAAATGTGGTCGGCCCGGACCAGCAGGAACTCTTGTTGAGGTCGATGGTTGTACTGAAGGCTGAACGAAGATATCAAATGAAATATCGGCACCTTCCAGCCACTCTTTATTGTTTTTTTTGGCTAGGAAACGGTCGCGATTCCTTGCGCAGCTATCCCACTTCTTCCGAATTTGTGACCCATACTTGGCAATAGTGAGCTTCATTTCACGTATAGAACTCTCAGTCACACCAGTTAGATCGTTCCGCAGGGAAACTAAACGAAATATCTCTTCGTTGCGTTTGTCTTTAGGGTGTCTAGCCATTCCTCGAAAAAAATTTTCTTGAGATTTTATAAACGCAACCTAAAAAAAAATAAAAAAAATTAGTTGTGCAAAAAAGTCGCAATGTATTTTTTTATGGAAAGAATCTACACACTTAAAGGTACCATAAAAAATATTGCGTAGAATTTGTACAGGTTTGTACATGTAACTTTTTGACCTTTAAAGTTTGAAAGCAAGGCAAAATTACAAGTTTTTTAAAATACATATTTTTATTCAATTTATAATAGTAAGCTATACCAATTAATTTAGTATCAAAATATACTACTCACCCTCAAGATTCAAATCCATTTCACAAAATTTATATACAAAGCACCATAAAACAGAGAGAAATTAACACGACCGAGACGTTTTTGCAAGTAATTGCATACAAAATACCCCTTACCTTAAATACACGTTGTCAATGCTAATTAACTAACGAGGGTATACTCTAATTATTCCTGGGATTGTTGTTACCTATGTGTTAACTACGAGGGCTGCACTAAAAGTATCGGGAATGGAATATTTCCATTGTTCCTGTCATATTAAAATCTTTTTAATTGAAAACTCCTTGGTTTTAAAAATCGAATACCATTTATTTATTTTAAAAAAGATTCTCGGTCTTGTCACAAGGTTTTGTCAAACTTGTTTAGTCGTTGAGAAAATGGAATTGACTCGAGAAAATTCAAGAGCGATGATTTATTAAGACTTTCGAAGTGGTTTAACACAAAAACAGTGTGTTGACCGGATGATTTCTGCATTTGGTGATGAAGCCCTATCCAAAACCACAATTTACCGCTGGTTTGCTGAATTTCAACGTGGATGTGTCAAGCTCAGTGATGATCCCCGTCAAGGTCGTCCAAAAACTGCAGTCACCCAAGAAAACGTTGATGCTGTGCGTAAGCTGATTGAGGAAGATCGACATGTGACATACCGCGAAATTCAGGCAACTTTAGACATTGGCATGAGTCAAATACAAATAATCTTGCATGAACAATTAGGTGTAAAAAAGTTGTTTTCCCGATGGATACCGCATTCGCTCTGTGAAGAGCAAAAAGCGGCTCGCGTTACTTGGTGCGTCAGAACTCTCGAAAGATTCCACGCAGGATCCTCAAATGCTGTATACAACATCGTATCAGGTGACGAATCCTGGATATACGCGTACGAACCCGAAACAAAAAACCAGTCACGAGTTTGGGTGTTCGAAAATGAGTTAAAGCCAACAAAAATTGTTCGTTCACGGAGTGTTGCAAAAAAAATGGTGGCCACGTTTGTCTCCAAAACCGGCCATGTTGCGACTATTCCTCTTGAGGGACAAAGAACGGTTAATGCAGAATGGTATGCTAGCATTTGTTTGCCACAGGTCGTTTCTGAACTCCGTAAAGAGAACTGCAACCGCCGCATCATCCGCCATCACGACAATGCGAGTTCTCACACCGCGCACAGAACAAAAGAGTTTTTAGAGCAAGAAAACATAGAATTATTAGACCATCCGCCGTACAGCCCCGACCTAAGCCCTAATGATTTCTATACTTTCCCTAAAATAAAGAATAAATTGCGTGGTCAGAGATTTTCATCACCTGAAGAAGCTGTGGACGCCTACAAAACGGCCATTTTGGAGACCCCAACTTTCGAATGGAATGGTTGCTTCAATGATTGGTTCCATCGTATGGAAAAATGTGTCAAATTTCGCGGAGAATACTTCGAAAAGCAATAAATACATTTTTAAATAGTAATGTTGTGTCACTTCCTTGATTCCCGAAATTTTCAGTGCCGCCCTCGTATTACTAGGAATAAAAATTTCTGGGAAACAGACATGGTTTTTGTCCTGTCAGCTTGTTCTAGGCGAATCACTGTGCGCTGGTTCCAACGGTTCCGCAATAACGATTTTTCCTTAACTGATCAACCAAGGTCTGGGCGCCCCGTGGAAATAGATATCGATAAATTAAAACTATTAATCGAAGAAGATCCTCGAAGAACTACACGCGATTTGGCTGTTCAGCTCGAGTGCTCTCATGGCACCATAGAAAATCATTTACATGGTTTGGGAAAGACTTACAAATATAGTGTTTGGGTAACCCATCAATTAAGTAAAGTTCAGCTGACCTACCGAGCTGAGATTTGTGTACAACTTTTATCTTTCCGCCGCACATTTAATTGGTAAGATCATCTTGTCACTGGAGATGAAAAGTGGGTTCTCTATGTTAATCACACACGCAAGCGCCAGTGGCTGGGATGTAGAGAACAGGGAAAACCAACGTCAAAAGATGATCTTCATCCTCGCAAGGTAATGCTTTCTGTCTGGTGGGATATACATGGAGTAAGTACCTAGTAAGCTGGGAATTCCTTCCTACTAATACTACGATTACAGCAACAGTCTATTGTGATCAACTCGAAAACTGAAGCTTGACATCCAT
This sequence comes from Dicycla oo, assembly GCA_948252095.1. Classification (NCBI taxonomy): domain Eukaryota; kingdom Metazoa; phylum Arthropoda; class Insecta; order Lepidoptera; family Noctuidae; genus Dicycla; species Dicycla oo. Next base: position 14,878,654 of record OX411712.1, read on the forward strand.
CGCAAACGTCCACAACACGACAAAATATTTTTCCTGCACGACAATGCCCGGCCGCATATTGCTAAGAGTACCAGGCTAAAACTATTGGAGCTTAATTGGGAAATAACACCCCACTCACCATATTCGCCGGACTTAGCACCAACTGATTTCAGCTTGTTCCGATCACTTAGTAATAATTTACGGGAAAAAAGCTTTGACGATGAACCACACTTGAAACAATACATAGATGACTTCTTCAATTCAAAACCAACGAAGTTCTATGCGGACGCCATTCACTCTTTGCCAGATCGATGGCGAATGGTAGTAGAAAACGACAATGAATATATTATTAATGATTAATAATTATTCATTTAATAAATAAATACAAATAAAATAGTTGTACGTCGCTCATTACTTATTAGCCAACCCAATATTTGATGTTCCCATCCAAAAAATAAAAAAAAAGGTAGTGAGTTCCACTCTTTTGCTGTGTGCATTATAAAAGTCATTTGGAAGCGCTTAGTGCAAATCGGTGGAATAGCAACTAGGTAGGGATGGTTACTGGTAGTGCGTCTAGATGTCTGATGGTAGAAGGGGGCCGGTGGAATGAGGTCATGGAGTTCTTGAGCACACTCACTGAAGTACATTCTGTAGAAGACCAACCAGCAGGCAAACTTTATAAAAACGAGTCCCTCATTCAAATATATGTTCTTTGGTATACCTATTTCCATATGAACATGTGTTACAGAGCTGAAAGTGAAATTAAATTTAGGCCAGATAAATCAGTCGAAGAATGAAATTTCGAAAACTACCCTTAAGTATTTTCCGAAACTGGTAGATTTTAATAGCACTGGGTTAATATTTTTGAAGTTAGTATTTACCATTAATCATAATCATTTCAGTGCGCATCCATTCATACTTCATCATGCAAATAGCAAAATACGTTTTTAAAACTAAATCATTTATTTTATTTTATTATTTTTGGAAAACTTAAAGCTAATCAGACACAATAGTTGCTAAGTTTAAAACAAGATGATGGCCAATTACAAGTTTTCACACATAGAATAACAATTAACATTATACTAGGTAGCAGACAGTGTAATTTTCGCGTTCTGTATATTTGTATATAATGCAAGGACTACGTTATTTTGTCGAAGAAGTGATTGCAAAGAGCCTTCTTTAATTTAGGCACACTAGTATTGAAAAGATCTATGTCAACTTTCCGACAGGTTTCATTACACATACGGCTCGCCCTTATCATGTAGGAATTTTGTCTGTAAGTTGTTCTTGTTACTGGTACGTGCAACAAACGAGGTTTACGCAAAAACGAAGAACATACTCGCAGCCCATTTTGCTCAGCAGCTCGGGGACGTCATTAGATCCGTTTGCAATTTTAAATAAAAATGCTAAATCAGAAATTTTTCTTCTTTCATAAAGTGGAAGAACATGGAATTTTTTACACCGCAAGTTGTAATTAGATAGGTATGTTTTAGAACGGAATTGAATGTACCTAAGGAATTTTCTTTGTATGCTCTCTAAACGATCGATATAAATATTATAGTTTTTTTTTTTTTTTTTTTTTTTTTTTATTATTGTCCAACATACATTTTTTTTTTGGTTTTTACAATTTTACTCGCCAAACTTTCCAGTTTGATGGCGAGAAGCGCTTGTTCAATAAAAATAAACGAACCTTAAAACTATCACTATTTCACTCGAGGATCAGTCACCCCGGCACGGACCGACCGCGGACGAGCCGCAGACACCGGACACTGACAGATTCAAATACGTATGTACTCGTACCTACCCATCTGAAGGTGTCCGTGATTGGAGCCGCGTCCGCAGTCTGCCCGCGCCGGCCCGACAAACCCTTGTAGTGAATCACAGATTACTTAATACATAAGTATATATATAGACAAATTCACGCCCTCCTCCCATAGGGGTAGGCACAAACTACAGACAATTAATGATACTAAGGCTCTTAGCACACCTCCGCCGTGAAGCCATAGCAGCGAAACCGCAGCAGTTTATCTCAACTGACTCGCATGATGCCCCGCCGATGCTCCGCCGATGCGCCGCTACTCGAGTAGCGGAACATCACCGGAACACCAGAGAAACATCACGCGGTCTCGCTGTGTCGCGGCTCCGCGGCGGAAATGTGCCAAGGCCATAAAAGGTGTGAATTTATTTCTCGGTAAAGGTAGAATACTCGTTATCGAGAAACATACTCCTTAATTTTGATTTTAACATACCTTTACTTAATTTAGTGTTTTGCCTTAACAGATCTATCTTATTAAATATTTTTGGTACTAGATACTTTGAAGTTCTTTCCCCGTAGTAATTTGTTATTTTCGGTTGAACTAGTCTTTTCTCTCTAACACTTCTTGTATTATATTTATTTTTAACAGACACTTTATGCTCATCACTAAAATAGTGTTCTAGGCTTATCAAATATTCGACTTTCTTATCTATTGGTAGGATTTTGCAAATGGGAAATAACTTTTCATAATCTTTGTTACATTTTTTTTTAACCTTTTTGGTGACTAGGAACTTAATTATTCTTATCTGTATTTTTTTTATTTCTTGTAAATATGTTCTAAACGTTCGCCCATAAACAATAAGTCCATAACTAATAAGTGAGTCGGCAAGTGCATAATATACAATCAATAGTGTCTGTTTATTCACCACATTGTTCAGCTGATAGAACTTCCCCAACACAGATCTCAACTTGTTACATATGTTTATTACATGTGTTTTCCAATTAAAATTAGAGTCAACATTAAGGCCTAAATATTTAAATGTGCTAACATACTCCAATTTCATACATGCGCAATTAACCTTATTTTTATGTAGGCATTCGTATGTATGTCCTATTACATCAAGATCCTCTCTGAGTACAGTTTTAGCTCGTAGATTGTGTGGCGAGTGTATATGCATGCATTTTGTTTTGGACAGATTTAATATAATTCCGTTATCATGCGCCCATTTGGTGATACGTTCGAAGTCTTCTTGTACGTACTGTTGTACCTCCAATATATCCTTCGAAGCATAAATCACACACATGTCGTCTGCATACATAAAGACTCGACACTTGTCCACAACATTCGACACACTGTTCACGTGCATTATGTAACCTACTGGCCCAAACACTGATCCGGTTGGCACACCGAGATCCACACTCGCCTCCTCACCTGCCACACCAGCTATGATCGTGCGAATTTTTCTGTTAGTCAGATAGTTTTTGAACCACTTATTCGTGGGACCACGTATTCCGCATTCATCCATCGCCTGTAGTAATATGTCGTGATCCAATGTGTCAAATGCCTTCTTATAATCAATAAAAAGCGCTATCAGCTGTTTACCAGAGTCTAGGCATTCATTAACATAGTCACTATACGCTGTTAGGGCTGAGGCAGTACTGCGCCCTTTCCGGAACCCATATTGTGTGTCCGACAATATACTATGACATTCTAAGAAGTTATTAATTTGGCAAACAATATTTTTTTCTACTATTTTATCAAAGACAGACAGTATGGCTATGGGTCTATAGTTAACATATTCTAGTTGGCTTCCAGACTTATAAATAGGGCGTATAATTGCATTCTTTAACTCATTAGGATAGAAACCTTCAGTCAAACACATGTTCATGAATTTTGCTAAAATAGGACTTATTTGTTTTCGTAGGTATTTAATGTCTTTTACCCTCACACCATCCAGACCTGGTGCTTTTTCACACGACAACATATTTATCACTTTTTCTATGTCTAACGAACTTACAGGAATATACCTAAAACTCACCTCACTGGGCTTAACATAATTCTTTCTATCAAAAAATGTTACGTCACAAACGTGTTTAATACCTTGAATTTCCTTAGTAAAAGTTTTTGCAAAATTTGTACAGATTTCATTAATGCTGCCTGTTTTCCCTAAATGCCTCAATATCACATCGTCTAGACTAGTTTTGCTTCGACCCAACCACGAGTTAATGTTTATCCATATTTTTCTAAAATCCCCATTACATTTTTTTAATTCTGTTTGTTTATACCTATTTCTTGCCTCATTTACAATTTTATTTACCTTATTTCTAAATTTTGTATATTCTAATCGCTTATTCATGCTTTTTGGTGATGCTTTCCATATTCTAAATAAGTTGTCCCTACGACACAACATGTTGTATAAATATGTATCTACCCACGGCTGTGTTATTCTTTTGTCATAAATTGGGACTGTAACCGTACTTTCTCTATAAATTTGGCAAAATACAGCACACAATTTTTGAAACAACATTTTTGGGCATGACACTACGAGTAGTTGCGTCCAGTCATATGCATCTAGCTTCTGTTTTACAAGTTTGTCACTAATAACTTCTCGCGCTTTGTTACCACTAATCACCTTTAAACACGTATTATTGCTAACACTCGTAGCCAGCGCTAGTCCGACGGCATGATGATCTGAGATGTGCGTCTCGAGCACATACGCCAACGAACCGCACCCGCCACGTCTCGCTCGCACCCATATATGATCCAAACACGACGTCTGAAGATGCCCGTCCACGACTGCCTCGCGTGTTATCTCTGCACTAGGTATTACGCACTGTAGGCCGCATCCACACAAGGTGTTTTTGTACTTTGTTGAAGTTGGATTCACTACGTCATTCAGAATGTCTATATTAGTGTCACCAATCACAATAACGTTTTCAGATGCAGAGATAGATTTGACGACAGTCTCTAACTGTTCTATGAAAAGTAATTTATTTTTCTGAGGTGGTCTGTATAAAGAAATTATATGCGTTATGGTTTTTTCTGTCCTAAACTGGCCATGCAGCATTTCTACGGCTTCCGTCTCCACTCTTTGAGCATCGAAGTTAAGATTTTCTTTTGCGTATATCAATATTCCTCCCCCTCTGGCAGTTTCTCTTGTGTGTATGTATGTATAATATCCAGGTATTTGATAGAATGATAGTTCTTCCTTCTTGATATTTATTTCACTTAGTATTATTATATCCATTTTATATTTATTTTGTTCCAACAAGACTAGTAATTCATTGAAGTGTTTCCGAATTGACCTTATGTTCAAATGAAAAATATGATAGCATTCATACCCTTCATTGAAGGTTACATCATTATTTAATGATGGTACGTCGTAGTATCTTTTAAATGCAACGTCATTAGGAAAATCATATGTTCGATCGAATGTTGATATTGAGAAGATATCACCTAGTGTGTACTCGCCGCGCTAAGTGCGTGTATTTATTTACATTCATTGAACTGTTTCAAATCTTCTTCCGATCTTATGTTGTATATCTTTTTTTCTTCACTATTCTTTTTAGCTAGAATATTACAGTCTTGAACCCAGATGTACTGAAAACCTTTTGACTTTAGTTGGTTTCTTACAATCCATAGAAGTTGACGTTTATACTTAGGCAAATCCTCATTTATGAATATTCTCATATCGCTGCCATTGGCGTAGACTTTATTATTGGTAATCTTATTTCCCTTTCTCGCTAACATCCATTCGTTGCGGGCGCTTTTAGAGCGAAGTGCAACCAATACAACTTTGGGTCTTGTGTCGCCGGGTTTTGTTTGGCCTACCCTCTGTGCATCTTCGATATCATCTGGGTTCAAGTTTAGCTTTTGTGCTAATTCTCCTACCACCGATTTAATATTTTCCTGATTGTGCATCTCTAATCCATGTATTTCTATATTCTTTTCTTTCTCCTTTATCTCCAACTCCTGTACTCTTTCTTCCAGAGCTTTATTGCACTTCTCGAGATAGACGTTTTTATGCTCTAAAGACTTGATTTTTCTTTCAGATTCTTCTTTATATTCTATCAAAGTTTGGTACATTTCGGAATAGAATTCAACGTTGGCAGTAAGATCAACAATTTTTTTCTCAACACTGTAGAGTACCTCCAACTTTTTATTTATTTCAGCCAGTACATTCTCGCCTGTTGCTTCAGTAGTATTTATCACAAGTTTTGGGTCTTGTGCTGGCTTCGCCTGTACGGGGCTACTTTTTGCTTGCTTGCAGTCATCACAGGTCGCCGTGGACAGGAACTGCTTATTATTTTGCATACATTTTCTGTGATACACCGCTTCACATGCACCTTTACACTTCACTGTGTCATCTTTGGTCAGAGACACAAATTGTTTACACTTTTTGCATTGAACCATTTTTACGACTTGGTTACTTATACGGAAGTGCGACAGTTAAAAGGTTTTGTTTACAATAACCAACTATTCTTTATGACACGCGACCGTACGACAAGCGCGCACGCAGCGGGAGTTGGGGTTCCAGACTTGAGAGGCATACTCGAGGTGACTACGAACAAAGGAGCAATATAAGATCTTAATAGTCTTAATACTTTTAAAATCAGACGAGACTCTGCAAATAAAACCTAGTGCTTTCGACGCTTTGTTGACAATATTGTTAATGTGAGTATCAAAAATAAGCTTTGAGTCGAAAGTAACCCCGAGGTCTTTAATAGCATCGACCCTGGTTACTGGGGTATCTAAGAGTTTGTAAGGAAAATGGATAGGGTGAGGTTTGCGGGTGAAAGAGCACACATGGCATTTGGAGACGTTTAGGTTCAACTTGTTACTATTGCAGTAGGTTTGAAAGGTGTCAAGATCCTCCTGCAGTAAGAGAGCATCTGCATGGGTGGCAACCCGTTTCATGATCTTCATATCATCAGCATAAAGCAGTATTTTAGAATGACGAAAACAGGAAATCACGTCATTAATAAAAATATTAAATAAGAGAGGCCCCAGTAACGACCCCTGAGGAACTCCCGAGGGAATACGCATAGCTCTAGATGAGTAACCGTTCAGCACCACAGTCTGACATCTGCCCTCAACATACGACGCAAACCACCTGAATAGGTTACCCCTGATGCCCATGGATAAAAGTTTACGCATTAAGATTACATGGTCAATTTGATCGAAACATTTGCTGTAATCGGTATATATAACGTCGACCTGGGACCGAAGGGACATGGACTCCGATAGAAAATCACTACAAATAACTAAGTTGGACGTGGTAGACCGACCTCTTAAGAAACCGTGCTGATGATCGCTGAGACTTTGTTTGACAGCCGAGTAAACTTGCTTATATACAATTTTTTCCAGAATTTTTGCAAACACACACAGTTTGGAGATCGGTCTATAATTCTCGACGGAAGTCTTTGGGCCCTTTTTGTGTATCGGTGTTATATATGCCGACTTCCAGATCATGGGTACCACACCCACAGCAAGTGATCTTTTGAATAGTATCGAGAGCGGGACAGCAAGACTTTTAGCACAGTTCACGATGAAAACCGGCGGAATGTTGTCCGGGCCCGCCGACTTATTTACGTCAATTTGTTTTAGCAGCCTGTGAACCTCATCCACACTTATTTCCACCGAACTGATATCAGATGTGCACTGTGTCGCACTGCCATGGCCCACGTCATATGAAATAGGGCCATTGCCAGCACCAGTGCCTAAGAGAAAATTGGAGTGAAAATAGTCACCAAACATGTTGCAGATTACGTCACCGTCGCTAGAAGACAGCTGCCCAAAGTGGAGAACCGAGGGATATGAGTTTGATTGTTTCCTCGTCTTAACATAACTCCAAAAGGCCCGAGGATTTTTAATTATCTCTGATTCTATTCTTGTTAAATAGTCGTCAAACATAATCTTTTCTAGGTCTTTAACCCGCTCTCTCAATAAAGCAAAACTTTCAAAATCTGATAAATTCCCGTATTTTTTAAATTTAGTATGATATTTAGCCTTTTCTTTAATTATTTTAATCAACGGGCTTCTGTACCAGGGTGGATACTTCGATTGGGAAACTGCTGTTTTTGTTGGTATAAAGGTATTACGTAGCCTATCAATAACAGTGTAAAAGTATGTGATCATACGAGTGAATGAAATATTTTTTTAACTATGGTCACTTATAACGTGTGTGGAAATAATTACCCGTAACATTTATCTCTTTTCCTCTACGAATACATACAATACAAAATTTCACAATACAATGGGGTTTTATTGGAATATGCGTCGCTTTTTTAAATAGTTATTCGCCGACTGCTTCTGTATTTTCGCCGTCTCTAGTCTTGGTCGGAGGCGACAGAGACAGAGTCGACGATGCAGTGAGCTTACCCAGAAGAAGCCTGTTCACTCTTACTTTGAAGAGATTTGGGTTGTATGCGCTCGGAAACACAGATGCAGGTAGTGAGTTCCACTCTTTTGCTGTGCGCATTAAAAAAAGACATTTGGAAACGCTTAGTGCGATTTGGTGGAATAGCAACCAGGTAGGGATGATAACTGGCAGTGCGTCTAGATGTCCGATGGTAGAAGGGGGCCGGTGGAATGAGGTCGTGGAGTTCTCGGGCACACTCTCCGAAGTACAATCTGTAGAAGACCGACAAGCAGGCAACCTTGCGGCGATGAGCCAAGCTATGAAGCTTGGCATCCACCAGTTTTACGTCGCCAATTATAATTCCTTGCTTCATTTTTCAGATATGATTGTAACAATGTAGTTTCCCTACTTGCTTGGTAACTTCGCACATATTTTAAAGATTTTTAAAACTATTAAGTGACGTTTTTCCGGTCTGTCAGGCTCTGTGTTCGTACTTTGATGTAAGCTCATTCCTTTTTCGTGCGCGGTAACTATCGCACGCGCCCTTCGAGCAACATGTCAAAAAGAAGCGCGCAATCAAAAATTGATTATAGGAAAATTCGGAAGATTGAAGAAAAAGAAAGACATAGACGAAGAATGAAACCGTTACAATTATCATCGTCGGAAGATGAAGGTAAGCAAAATTGCATTAAGTATTTGGTGATCTAAAAGTGCATAGTGAAATTATCAGTTTTGTAATGCTCTGGGATTGACTGCGAGTCAATAACTTTGACACTTTTCAAAACTAAATGATAAAAGTTATACTCTAATATTGCATCGGGGTTGACGGTACCGGACATGGTTCGTAATCGCGATAAGACACTTACAGCGTCCCAGCAACAGCTGGGCATGGGTATCACCGCCATCAACAGAGACATGGATCTGCTTCCCAAGAGCGATAATAAGGTGCAAGCTATGAAACATTTGAGTAATGGTTGCCGCTTACTGTGTGATTCGCACTACATGGCAAAGCAGACTCGAGTTAAATTAATCACTCCTAGTTTAGACAAGGCCTTCTTAAATATAGTTAACGAGTCTGAACGAGATGAGTCACTGTTTGGCTCGACCCTATCGGAGAAAATAAAAGCCGCCAAGGCCATTGAAAAACAAGGTCTTTCTATAAAAAAGACTGCGAAGGTTTCAAAACCGCCTCAACAGCCTAGTACCCGTTCGTTCTACCAGGGAAACTGGAACCCGCCTCCTCGATACCCGGCGAACAGGGGGGGGCGGGGTGCATACAGAAGACCGACGACGGCAGGGAATCGCCGTCCGTACACGTCGTCGTCAGCGCAGCCGCCACAACGCCCCGCGTCGCAGGACAAGTCTCGGGCTCCCACCCAGACTCCCCGTTAATACAGGTACACGCGGGTAGGCTTACCCACTTTTATGACTGATGGTTAAAAATAACCAACAACAATGTTATTCTTGATTGGTTAAAAAATGGTTATCCTATACCTTTTCATATGCCTGTAAGTCAATCAACAATACCTAAAAATAACCTATCAAGTACTGAGAAATCAGATATGATGGCAGCCATTAACAAACTAAAATCATTAGGGGCTATCTCAGAGTGCAATGTGACCAAAGATCAATTTATATCTAGAATATTCCTCACTTTGAAGCCTAATGGCGATAAACGCTTTATATTAAATTTAAAACCACTAAACAAACTGATCAAGAGTGAACATTTTAAAATGGAGGATTACCGAACAGCATGCAAGTTGATACCACGTGATGGATACCTTGCCACCATCGACTTGAAAGATGCGTATTTCCTATTAGCCATTAAGCCTTCTGACCGTAAATATTTAAAATTTCAATTTCAGCCTAATAATTCGCTAAAAACTCTTACATATTGCTTTAATTGTATGCCGTTTGGTTTATCTGTAGCCCCACGTGTATTCACTAAGGTTATGAAGGAAGTTATGACTCACCTCAGACACCGTGGTTTTCAGTCAGTATGTTACTTAGACGATATTTTATGCATTGGAAATACTTATAAGGAGTGTCTTAATAATGTAAACGAAACATTGAAACTACTAGAGTTTCTAGGGTTTGTTGTCAATTACGATAAAAGTATGTTAAAACCACGACAATCCTGCAAGTATTTAGGATTTTGTTATGATACCAGAAACCTTAACATAGAATTGCCAGTTGATAAACGACGTAACATTTCGGAATTGGTTACTAAGTTTACAAAATTACAGCCATGTACCATCCGCGAATTAGTTCGTCTAATCGGTATACTAGTCGCCGCTTGCCCAGCCGTTAAATACGCCTGGATATACATGAAGACCTTAGAGCGACAAAAGTTTCTAGCGTTACTTAAGCATAATTATGATTATGAAGTAAAAATTAAGCTCCCTAATATTATACTAGAGGATTTGTACTGGTGGTTGTCAAATATTTATACAACACGCAATTTTATGCGACAGCCAAACTTTGATATGGAAATCTATACCGATGCGTCGAGGTCAGGTTGGGGTTCTGTCTGTAAGAACGCTCAAGTACATGGGAAATGGAAATCATCAGAAAAAGTATGTCATATTACTTACTTAGAGCTGATGGCAGCCTTTTTGGGTCTTAAGTCATTTGCTAGCGATGTAACCAACTGTACAATATTACTTCGCATGGACAACACTACTGCGATCAGTTATGTGAATCGCATGGGAGGTATTCAATACCCTCACTTAAATGACTTGACTAGATCCCTTTGGAAATGGTGTGAACAGCGCAACCTTTGGGATACCGAATGGTCACTTTCCGATGAAGCATTCCTAGAAATCGTAAAACATTTTGGCCAACCTGAAATAGACTTATTTGCGTCTCGCGATAATGCAAAGTGTACCAGCTTCATCTCATGGAAGCAGGACCCCGACGCAGTTTCCGTAGATGCATTCACGGCAGACTGGCATACCTATTACTTCTACGCCTTTCCACCATTTTCTCTAATATTAAAATGTCTTAGAAAAATTATCGATGACAATGCATACGGCATATTAATATATCCCAACTGGCCATCACAACCATGGTTCCCACTATTGCAAAACCTTATAGTCTCCGACATTGTTTATTTAAACCCCAATAAAAACCTCTTGCAATCTCATTTCAGGGAGTGCCACCCCTTGCACAAGAACCTTACCCTGGGTGTCGCGAGGCTCTCCGGAAGGCTTTCAGCCGACGGGGTGCCTGTGCAGACTCGGCTACACGAATGCTATCATCCTTTTCTAACAGCACAATTCAGCAATACAATACTTCGTTTAAGCTTTGGTGGCAATATTGTAGGTATCGCTAACCAGATTAATGTATTTGTCCCTTTGAAATCATCCATACTTTCATTCCTAGCGTCACAATTTAATAGCGGTTGTGCGTATGGCAGTCTAAATTCTCATCGTTCTGCTTTGTCAGCCTTTATAGGTAATAATATTGGTTCAGACGAATCTATAAAGCGCCTCCTCAAAGGTGCGTATAAATTAAGACCTTTAAGACCCAAGTATTCCACCACCTGGAATCCCCAATTAGTGTTAAACTTTATTTCAACGTAGGGAACCATCCCTAATAATAAGCTCTCACTCGAAAAAATCACTAAAAAACTTGTGGTTCTATTAGCAATTTGTACAGCTCACAGGGTACAGACGCTCTCCTTAATCAAACTCGAGAACATACACTTTTCGGATAGCGGCATAAAAATTGTTATAACTGACATCATAAAGACATCCGCACCTGGCAGAGAGCAGCCAGTCTTGTTCCTGCCATACTTCAGGGAAAATATGTGTATTTGCCCAGCTACAGTTCTCTCAGATTATATTTCTATTACAAAAAACATTAGACCTGAGAGTACAAACAATTTGTTGTTAACGTACAAGCGGCCACACAGACCTGCTACCACACAAAGTATCAGCAGGTGGATAAAACAAATGCTGTCAGAAAGTGGCGTCGACATCAGCGTATTCGGAGCTCATAGTACACGACACGCGTCCACTTCGGCCGCGAGCTTGGCTGGGGTTAGTATAGAAACTATTCGCAAAACCGCAGGGTGGACTAGTTCATCTAACTCATTTGCTCGTTTTTCGAAGGTGAATTTGCTAGATCCGTTTGCTTACCGTAAGAAGTTCAATATGACTGTTTGAAATCAAGCCTTTAGTACAGATACTACCGCGCCGTGTGGGTTCGGCCGCTGTCGTGTTCGGTCGGCAGCGCAAGCGAGATGCCACTATGCGGGACGAGCGGGACGGTAGTAGGCGCTGTGCGCGTCATAAAAATGAGTCGTAATTGTGGAACCGGGTGGAGTGTATGCGCGCGCTTTGAGGTTAGGTTACTTGGGAGTCATTGCGCGGGCGCCCGGGAATTTAGATACTAAAAATCGGTACGGTTTTGCCTCGTATCGGGTGTGCTACTACGGAGCACCGAGGCCTTGTGTTTGGACTATAAGTTGCACGAGAAGTGGTGTGAACAAGGCGTGGTCGCCGTGGTTGGTCGGCGAGCTGAGGAAGACGGGTCGTCGTGGAGAGCCCGGATCCTGCTGCGAGGCCATCGCAAGGTTCACAAACACACATAATACACATACCTACACTAACTCAAAACTTGCGAGTGGTCACGGAGTGATATCGACTCGAAGCAGAGGTAAGTTTAGGTATAAGTAGGGTTAGCTGGCGCGTATCGCGTCCGATTTGTTCTAGTCCGGATAGCCGGTTTTGTCGGCCTATCATCTATGGGCCCGTGAGAGGCCCGGTGGGTCCTGGCTGGAACAATGACTATTATCTTTATTTAAACCATTGTACTTACAATAATTATGAATCACATTAGAAAATGTTTCTTTGTTAAATCAATTGAGATTAATTCTAAATAGGTAAATATACCATCACAGAAATATATATATTAATATATAGTAATTACTATAAAGCTGATTTGTTGAGAAATAAAACTATAAGTAATGTTAACAACCTTATCGTTTATTATTTAATTCAAAAACTTTCTAACTCTTAACATCTACATTGTTACAATCATATCTGAAAAATGAAGCAAGGAATTATAATATATGATCAAACGAACTTCCAAGTGAAGTTCGATCATTATTATGATGAGTTGCTTCATTTGAAGATATGATCACCCTCCCCCCCTGAAGTTTGACGATCCCTAATATATAGAAAGTTTTGTATTATATCGTTACTTGACTCTAAAAAATGAGCTTACATCAAAGTACGAACACAGAGCCTGACAGACCGGAAAAACGTCACTTAGTAGTTTTAAAAATCTTTAAAATATGTGCGAAGTTACCAAGCAAGTAGGGAAACTACATTGTTACAATCATATCTTCAAATGAAGCAACTCATCATAATAATGATCGAACTTCACTTGGAAGTTCGTTTGATCATATATTAGCCTCTTAGCTCTGCGTTCCACCGAGTCAAACGCGGCTAGTTGGTACTTAGCTGATCCATCCCAAAGGTTGCTGCAATACTCAAACAGTCAATCGGTGTTAGGTTAAACGAGGGATTTACTTTAAGAGGTCATTGTACCCATCATTATGAACAACTTTTACTATGGGACCACACCTGAAATCGCGAAAAAAAGGTTAGTTGTTCCTTACATTTTGACTAGTTATGCGAACATGAATGTAGGTACCTAGGGGACGGCTGATTTTTTGTTTCGGTAATTTGAATTTGGTCCCTAAGTAAAAGTTGTTTGTTATCATGAGTACAATCGTATGTTTAACTATCGGTCACTAATTACCAGTGACCCTATATAGTAATTTGTTATTTCTGTTTGGTCAAACTAAATGTTTTATTTTGATACCACAAGCCACGCTAAACTTTTTAGCGTTCTCGATGCTAGTCGAGAGCAGCGCGCATCACTGCGTGCAATGTAACAGCTATAATATGCGTTCTTTTACTTTTTAGCTGTGAGTAGTTTAGTACGCTCTATGGTACAGGTCTACCGGAATCTCATGGCAAATTTTAATGGGGAAATAAAAACGTGTTGTGTGCAATACTGGGAAAATTGGATTAAACGATCTTGATGCTGTTTATTTTTCTTCCTTTTGTAACAGTTTCAATACTGTTGGAATTTCCTTTCGAACTGTATAAAATTCGTTTACTTTATTCCTAATCAACTCTAAATCGAAACTGTCCAAATTGATTTTATTCTTGCCCCCTCTTTTTACCAGGCGTGGAAAATACACCATCATTGGATATGCCCTCACCTACGATTCGCCGTATAATGGAAACCCCTATGAAGAAGCTACAATTAGTAAGAAAAATATAAAATAAACTAAAAGTATAAAAACAACGCGCTTTAAAATCTAAGTTTGAGTTTGATTTACGCCTACTTCTTCCCTTATTTTACGATACACATTGAAAACAATATTTCTCGCTTGAGATCGAAGTGGCTTTTTCGACATTTTAATAAAAACAACAAATTATCGCAAAAAAGATCGCAAGAAGGTATCACTAAATCTCAGCAGCGGTTGACAGATCTCGTAATTTGATTTAACAGGTGACAATTGACATTGCCATATGAAAATAACATTTTTTAATATATTTTTTTATGCCATGAGATTCCGGTAGACCTGTACGCACGCTCATCCGACCGAACCAATGAAACAATCAGTCGTGAACCAACTCGCACTGTGGCATTGAAATTCGAGCTTTTGTCGTGTCACTTCGAGTGGATATTTCAACATTCAAGTTAAAAGAAGTGCACGACGTGTTGACGACGCGTTGCTCACCTGTGACAGTTAAATGTAATGTTGATACATCCACTCTAAGTAACACGTTACAAAGCTAATATTTAAATGCCATACTGTGAGTCGAGGTGGAATGGAATCCACCTACCTACATACGTTATTAGTACCTATCTAGGTACCTCTTAAGGAAAATTGTACAAACTATGAATCAACATTGCATTTTAAGTTTTAAACATTGAGGATCTTTGACAGTCGTTACGGGTCGTCAGAAGCCCGAAAGTCTGACAACCAGTCTTACCAAAAGGTGTCGTATTACCCAGTAACTGGGTTGTGGAGGTCAGATAGGCAGTCGCTCCATGTAAAATACTGGTATTCAGCTGCATCCAGTTAGACTGGAAGCCGACCCCAACATAGTTGGGAAAAGGCTGGGCAGATTGATTGAATGGTACTCACGGAAAAATATATGTATCCAAATATTAAAATTAGGCAAGTACTCAATTTATCTGTGATTATTCCCTAAGGCAAAGCAATACATATAATTTATATGAGACTAATTTTTAAATAAAAATAATGAATCATGACCGTTTATTATTTTTAATAACCAGACCAGTAAATTTTTGTATGCAACTGTACTAACAAAACATCCATAAGCGCAATATACAGCGTGAAATTTTAATGGTTGTTTTCCTGCGGCAGAACGATTTGCACTCAGTAGAGCTATTGATTCACGGAGTTAAAGAACAATGGCAGCTTCCCATACATTGTTTTATTTGAAATTAAATCACTATGTCTTGAAATGAAAAATACCTTATTTAACTCAGCGTCATTTTCTGAGATAGTTTGTGCAACATTTTTATTAGAGAAATGTCAGATTAATAGTTAATCAGTGTTGAACTTTTAAACAACATAGGACAAAGCCACAGACTACATAGAGATACAGAGCACCAAGGACGTAGTCCTTGCAGAGCACAAGCATCAGTTGTAAACTGTCAACGGTTGCCAATGTGAACCACCAATAAATATTTTTTTAAGACTTTGAATACTAGTCGTTATAGTTCAGAATTGCCATAACATTTGATATATTTTCTACTTTGCTGCAATACTTTTATCTAAGGAAGAACACAATAAACTCAAACATCAACAAAATAAATACATTATTTATTTGAAGTCTTTCGACTTTCATCTAATGTGTTCATGTTCAGGTAGGTGTGAATTATCGGGTAGGAAGGTAATAAAATAACACCTGTCACAATCACCCCACTTCTAATTCTCCATAATTCAATCAAACACTTTGCAAAATAATTATAGATCGGTTAGATTAAGAGGGATGCCATTAAAATATAACGTCCCCGACCACGAGTTCACTGCTCGTTTTGCAAGATGGCCGCCTCACCAGTTCTCGATGTTCGTTTTTGAGGTTGACATTTATACAACAAGTCTATTAATAGTCTAGAAAAGCGGAGGCACCGACCATGTTCAGGTAGGCGTGGATTATCGGGTAGAACAGGTGTAATTTTTTTAAATACTGCCTATTTAAAAAAAATAACACCTGTCACAATCACTCCACTTCGAATTCTCGATAATTCAATCAAACACATCACAAAATAATTATAGATCGCTTAGATTAAGAGGGATGCGATTAAAATATAACGTCCACCGACGACATAGTTGCGTGCGCACCTTACTGCAATCTGAAGTTCCCTGCTCGTTTTACAAGATGGCCGCCTCACCAGAGTAATTGGTGTTCGTTTTTGACGTTGACATTTGTACAACATGTCAATTGACAGCAACAATTTCCTAACCTTTTAGAACGAAGTAGTCAAAAAACTTTTCATTACTTAAGCATATTTTTTTATTTGGCGTTAATTAGATAATTATGATAGCATGAAAGAACATAGATAATAAATTGAATTTCTCTTCTATAAGTGTCACTTTTAGACGTTCAAATTTATTTCAAATAAGAATTCGCCATTGTTCTTTAAAAAATAAAAATGTTTTTGTTTTCAAATAATTATAAAAATATGATCTCAACTCGAAAGCGTGAGAATCAATAGTAACTCACGTGCGCCCGCTCGCTACCTACCATCATTGAAGATAGCACGCGGCGGCGCGGTACAAAGTGATGAGCGATTCGTAAATGTTTAGAGCAAAATAAACTCTCGCCCGAAGTGATACGCGGCGAGCGCTTCGCCACGCACCCCCCGCCGGCTCTCTCACTCAGTTGTTCCGCGTCCCCGCGACCGCCGCGCGTCGCACGCGCAGTGCCAGTGCGTTATCGTAATTTATAAAAATGGATCGCCATTACAGTTTTTCAAATTTCGACTACGTCGCTATGGTGCAACTGTACGCTAGGGCTAATGATAACTCCCACGCTACCCGGAGACTTTACGCGGAGCCGCATCACCTGAAGTCGCTCCGTTTTCGCGGGATTATGAACCGGTCAACGTCAATGTCACCTTATTAAAATTAAAAGACAATCTATTAAAACGTGATCGATTGTGTGTTGAACGCAGTGGCTTGCACTTCGAACAATTACTCCGATACCGTGAAGTGTAAGTACCTACTCGTATCTTTGTAAATAACAAAAGTAGGTTAGTTAGTTAAAATCATTGTAAATAAGTTGATTCCAATTTTTTAAATACGCCGTAAATAATAGGTTGGGGAAAGAGTTTCTTCGCATTTTTTAAGAAAATTCAAAACATTTTTTAATATAGTTTATTTACATTTAACTAAAGTATGTAGGTACCATTTTGTTCGATAACTTTTTGCCATCTTGTAGGTAGGGACATGATCCCGTTGCTATAGAAATTTTGGGACTTCTGGTCAAAATACCGCGACAATTGGTTTTGGCAGTCCTCTCGTGATGTTAACCTGACACTGCCTAAAGCATTCTGAAGAGACCGAAAGAGGTGGAAATCTGAAGGTGCAAGGTCAGGACTATACGGCGGATGCATTAACACCTCCCAGCCAAACTCTCTTAATTTTTTGCTGAGTGGCTAAAGATGTGTGAGGTCTAGCGTTATCATGATGAAAAACCACACCCCTTCTGTTGATTAATTCCGGCAGCTTTCTCTCAACTTCTTGCTTTAATCTCATCAGTTGTTCGCAGTAGAGTTCAGAATCGATGGTCCTGCCTGGTGGTAACAGCTCATAATGAATAATGCCCTTCCAATCCCACCACACACACAGCATCACCTTGTTGCGAGTTAACCCGGGTTTCGCCAGTCTGTGAAGCCTGACCGGCCTTTGACCACGACCTTTTTCGCACGTTCTTGTCATACGTGATCCACTTTTCATCACCAGTTATCAGGTTCTTCAAAAATGGTTCGGTTTCATTACGTCGTAATAAAGAATCACAAATGAGTACACGGTTCATTAGGTTTCTTTCAGTGAGCTCGTGAGGTACCCAAATGTCGAGCTTTTTTGTGTACCCAGTTTTTTTCAAATGCGCCAAAACTGTTTTGTGGTCAATTTCCAGTTCTTCAGCTACGTCTTAACTACTGATATGCCGATCTTGCTCCACTTTTTCAAAAATGGCATCCATTTTATCCGTAATAGGGCGACCAGAGCGACGTGCATTTTTGACATCAAAATTTCCGGATATAAAACGCTTAAACCAAATTTGTGCTACTCTCACAGACACTACACTAGGTCCATAAATATCGCAAATTTTTTTCGCGGCTTGCGTTGCTGTTTTACCTTTTTTGTAGTAAAATTTTAAAATATATCGAATATCTTCATTAGATTCACTCATCTTGACGGTAAGAAAAACAAATGAATATCACACATTTTCCTAATTTGAATTTGGAATTATGTTCTTTAAAATTTAAACTTTCAATGATACCAAAACCAGCCAGATACAAATAGTATAGCCAAAGAGATTTTATTACAAGTTCATACATACTATAATGCGAAAAGACTTTTTCCCCAACCTAATATATATAATTCCTTCGTTTATGAGCAGAATTAACTCGGGTGTCCTTTTTGTATATAGTAATAACCAATAGAAGCGATATCTGGCAAAAAACCCGGCGGCACTTGCAAATTAAAATTCCTAAGTCTATGAAAGCCGATTTTCAGCCCACCGTGCGTCGCCGCCACAAGATACTAGGACTGTAAATACTAATGGGCAACGTAGGTACGTAAACATGGAATAGATTCTATTCACTTTTTTTCTCCCCATGATATATACTGATCTATCACATTCACCACAAGAATAAAAATATCTAATTATATCTCCGCTGTGAGTTTACGAATTGTCCAAAATCCAAACGCAATGAACGACGAGTGGTTGATGACTAGCGTAGGTTTGCTCGACGTTTGTGGGCCCGCAACTAAGCAAGTCGAAATATGAATCTACCCGCACCATTTAATTTCTCCGGTTGTATTTGACGTCCTCAGATCAACCATTTTGTTTCATAATACTTTCTGGGGTAATGTCACTATAACTTGTTGGAAGTCAATTCTTTCTTCTAACTTCTGGAGTGAATTCTCAAAAGTACCTACTATTGTCTACACTATGTTACAAACAATGATCTTTAAGAACTTGAAATGTATTTTGTGGTTTAATTTTAATTTTGTGTGTGTGACTTGGCTATCGCATTAGGTTACGACCTGTAAGGATAGTTTTAAGGCATTTAAATAAATAAATAAGTGTTAAAAAATAGACGAAAACAATTTAGGTACGAATTACGGAATTAACCAGTTAATTTGGATGTCAAAACCGTTTGTGCTTATGTAACCGGTAACCTTTATCATTTGGGTTACATAAAAACAGTTCACTTGTTTAGCCGGTAAATAAAGGAACGATATATTAACCGGTATTTAATCGAAATTAACCGCTCTTTTTAAAAACCGGTTCCGAGCCCTGCTTAGCACCAACTGATTTCAGCTTGTTTCGATCACTTAGTAATCATGTACGGGAAAAAAGCTTTGACGATGAACCACACTTGAAACAATACATAGATGACTTCTTCAATTCAAAACCAACGAAGTTCTATGCGGACTTTCACTCTTTGCCAGATCGATGGCGAATGGTAGTAGAAAACGACGGTGAATATATTATTAATGATTAACAATTATTCATTTAATAGATAAATACAAATAAAATAGTTGTATGTCGCTCATTAATTATTAGCCAACCCAATACCATGCTCCTTAAAAATTTTATGGCTGTAAGAATCTGATCTCTGACTCTACGCACTGCCAGGAAATTATATCCTAACATTCCCAGCAGGAAATGAGTAGGATACATAAATGGATAATATCCGTAAATCTTTTTATATAAAAAACGCAGGAATGCTTTCTGAACTTTTTCAATCCCTAATACATTAGTTACACATACCTAATGTGGATTCGTGGGGATTCCAGACGGCTGCAGCAAATTCTAACTTACTTCTAACTAGACAGTTAAATAATAATTTGATGACAATAGGATTATTGAAATCACGGGCATTGCGTAGGATAAAACCTAGGCGCCTGTAAGATTCTGAAGCTAGGGCAGACATGTGTGCATGGAATGTCAATCATCCGCAGTCAAATGTCACGCCAAGATCTCTAATGGTTGATACTTTATTTCAACACCTGCTAAGGTATAGGTGGCATGTGTAGGTTGTAACTTGCGGCTAAAGGTCATGACGTAACATTTACAGGCATTAAACATCATTTTAATAAGCCTCGAAGTGTACTCCTGATCTCAGGCGAGTAAACCAGTGCCTACGAGGGTCATACTGTGTTCCAAAATCGGAGATCAAGGGTGTTGTGTTGTTTCTTTTTTTTTGGCGGATTTTAGTTGGGATCTACGTAGTTTTATTAATTATTTGTGCTGAATAGTATGCATAACTTTTAACTGTAGAACTATAACATCTGCAATCGCGTCAACCTGAGGTGAACAGGTCGAACTTTGAATAAAATAAAAAATTACATTATTGGAAGTCGGAGCTGAACATAAACAACGAGGAGCGGGCCGGCCGCCTCCTGGACATTATGCTCTTGTCAACTCATCAGAACGAAGAAGAAACGAGTCGAGAAAGCAGTTTAACCCCGCCAAAAGCACCTGTTACATGCAGCAATGCAGTACAAGGCTAAAACCAAAAAAGTCGGCCGCCCTATTTACACATGGAACGACAACCTAAAGCAAGACATGATATTCTTCAACAATGAAAACAACTTTTGGGTGGATACGGCTAAAGAAAGAAATAAGATCAAAAAGGCTTCAAATGAGAACTACAAGAAACCAGAAAAGGATAGCAGTGAGGCCTCAGACGAAGAAATTGGAAACAGCAACGTGTAATACAGCATAAAAGTGACATAAATAAAGTCGAAAACGCAGTTTAACCGCCAAAAGATTCACCGGGGAAGCTGGACTAGAAGCAACCTGGCGGCGACGTCGTAAAGAGCCCATCCATAATTATATCACCCTTCTCTCCACTATTCCAATGCTTGCTATAGGGTGCATACTCGGTAGGCTCTTTATCCCCTCCATATCCTAAGGGCACGTCCTCCCTACCATTATCGCGCCCCCCGGTCTACTCCTTGATATGCAATGATTTCTGTTGCACCATGTAACATGAGGCAACAGGGGCTAGAAATCAGAAAATAAATTTTCCTGGAAAAATCCCTGCCTGAGCAATAAATTTCCTGACATTTCCGCAGCATTCATGGGTGCGCAGTGGACAAAGGACTAAACTGTCCATAGCTTCTGTTAAGGCTATACTGTTGTCACAGTTCAATCTGAAGAACACATCATGTGAAGTTTCATAAAATTGTTATGAAAGACCAGCAGTTGCTAAAAGCTATATCCAGCAATGAAAAGTCCGAGGTTCAGATGAATAATTTATAAATAATTGATTCTTAATTATTACATTTTATTCTTTGATTATAATTTTAATTCTTATATTTTTCTCTTTTTTTTTAAATTCCTGACAATTTCTAATTTTCCCTGTTTCCCTGACAGACAGCTGAAATTCCGGACATGTCAGGAAAATTCCTGTCATCTGGTAACCATAGGCTAGTGTGAATCTTTGGGTTCATTCGATTAATCGAGTCTGGTCAAACCCCGCTGGGGTCGGTGCATTTCATTCATTCATTTTTTTTTTGCAACAGGATCTGAAATGGGTTCTTAAAAGTTCGAAGTGGGGCTACTAGGGCATGTGGGGTATCATATGAAGGAGCGCTGTTTGCACATTCGTTGCAAGGCCGCATAGTTTTCGGCTTTTGATGAAAAATGTAAAAAAAATAATACCGTTCCCCCTTATCTCCGAAGTTTGAATAGAGAAACATCTGAAATTATTCTATGTGATAAAGTTTATGTAAAGATTACAGGAAAAATAAAACGATGTCTCTAAATAGCACACTTTATTTATAATGATGGTACGGAATACTTGGTGCGCGAATCCGAATCACTCTTGACCGGTTTTTTTTTTATAAATCAATGGTACACACGTATGTACATGTATGTTTTAAAGCTACATGCTATTTTTGTAACAGAATTAGACTAATTAGACTATTTAATTAAATAACAGATGGCGAAATTAACAAAGTTTAGTATACATTGAAATCAATTAATCGCTCGTCAAGTAAAAATCTGTCAAACCCGAATCTCGTTAAATCCACAGTTGTGTATTGACTGTCAATAATGAGTTCAGCTGTCGCCCTTCCAATGCCTGGTGCATGTTGACATCCTGTAGAAAAAAATATCAGTATCATTATGGGCACTCAACATTCCCATATTGTCTTTCATTTAAAAGCTATATTTCAATAATGGAATAGAATGTAAATTTGACAAAATGAAGTTATTTATTCAAGCTAAGTCGGCCTTGTTGTTTCAGCACTTTTCGAACGTCAAAATGATATACTTAAGTCCCCCAAAACGCCCACCCTTCACCACTTACTAGCCTAGCTGGGAAGAAGTGGCGCAACAAACTAATCACAAACATATTATAGTAGTAGATATGCAAAATAATTTACAATTTTACATTACACAACACAAAACATTACATTAATTTATTTGCCATTATGTCAGCTAGCATACGCCAATATATGGTACAAAAAAGCATCGGAAACTATACTCAGCTCTTAGAACTTTATACCTAAATAAAAGGCTCCAGACATAAAGGGCGTGCTCGCTTATACAGGATGCCCCAGAAATCTACGCTAAGCCGGAAACGGGTAACAGAGTCGTGATAGTTATGAGAAAAATAAAAAAAAAAAACAATCTTGGTCATGTACTTTTTAAATTATAAGTATCAAAAAATAAATCGAAAAAAACTGACACCCTGTGATGGATGATCTTTAAAGTTCTGTCACAACCAATAAAAAAAAAAATATCGCGTAATATGAAAAAGAAAAATGCCAAATAATTGCAGAAGCTGCTGAAGACATCAACTCAAGAATACGCGATCATTTTTAAGGTGTAGAGCTTGCATTGCATTGCAGCAGAAGGCAAACAGTTCGAACATTTGTTGTAAGTACAATAACCTTGTAAATCTAATTAAATTAAAATCATAACTGAAGAAATCCAACTAAAATTAACAAATTACTTGATAACCAGTGGTACCGGTTACTGCCCAGAATGCCTAACTTGCCGAACGGCTTAAAAGCAAATCGTCTACAATACAGACACTAGTTGAGAGATGAATTAAACCGTTTGTGCGATTGATAAATTTATTAATACAAACCTAGTTTACCAAATCCAGCTGCAATATATAAGTTACTATGGTAAGGATGTGGTCCTAACACACCTGTGTTGTCGAATACATTGCAATCATATGCTTCAGTAGTAAACGTTTCTATCTGAAAAAAAAAAAAAAACTATAGGATCCATTTCATTTTTAAATAAAATATTGTCGTGAGTGTGACAATGGAGGCTTTTTACAATGTCATTATTTATAATATACGAATACACTGCAGTAAGGCTACGGTCTCTTTACAACGTCAGACGCTACCGACAGCATGCGGTGACGTCACAACGGACGACGGACACGCCGAGGGCCTTCGCAACTGTCCGTCGCGGGCGGGTGAGACTGCGCCCGTGTATATAAATAAAGCTCGGCACAAACGGGCCACCGACCACAGCCACCGGTGGCCAGCGACAGCGACATAGCACACTTATTCATATATTTTATATAGACGAGACACGTGAGGCAGGTGGCGGCCACCCGCTACAACCGTACTCAATCAACACCGTAGAAAGAGGCGACAGCCACCGGTGGCTGTGGTCGGTGGCCCGTTTGCGCCGAACCTAAGAACATAGCATTCGACCCTCAACGGTGACGCTACACGTCGCCGGTCAGGGTCGGCGTGTGTTCAGATATACCGCAGCCTAAGACGATTTTTTTGAAACTACTTGTCCTCTCATACAGCATTTTTTATAAACGCCAATAAAGTTGGGAGATTCTAAAAAATAAAAGAAGATCGATTGAGAATATCCGCCTTCAATTTGGTAAAAATATACTCACTTGTGTATTATTACAGCTTGGAACACGGTTTAGTAATGATGGCTCAATAACGTTTTTAAAATAGTCACTTTTTGATATGTTTTTTGTGTCATCGTTTTGAAGTGGTAGATTTCCGCATAAAAGATTACTTTCTAAACCATTTCTCATTAACCATAGTCCAGTAGTATCCATAATCAGTGGAGTGTTTAGGCCTAATTCTGTTGCTTTTTCTTGAATGGAATATATATCCGATTCCCTAAAAATTACAAATAAGGTGTTGACATTTGCATAGGAGTCATAAGGGGTCATTTGGTTGCAAATGACCTCTCCTACGTCCCCTTACTGGATTACAATAACCACTGGACATATTACCAATAACTCACGTCAATAAATTTATGAGACTTTAATCATTACTTACTTTCCTTCAAGCAAGGTTCATATATAAATAAACCCCATGTGTATTAGTAATACAGCTAATGATTACATTTATGATAGTTGTGTGAGCTTGAGAACTCACCTTCGTTCTATTGGCAGTGGCATACTTAAAATCCCATCTCCTGTCCCTACTTTCGCCAAACTAGCAATTTTTCCTGAATTGTCACCAGCTGCTAAGACACAAATAGCAAATTTGATTGCATATTCTTCTTGATCTTTCGTTTTGTAAAAAATTCTGTTTATTCGTTCATATCCTCCAGGGGTAACACCTTCCATGAGCACATCTTTTTGTTTTTCTATGTCGAACCCTGTTACTTCACAATTTACGTAATTGGTTCCAAGTTCTCTGGATTTTTTAATTAATGCCCTTAATAAAGCCCATGAATTAAAGGTTCCTTCACCTTCTATCCCCATGCATCCTATTAAATGTAAACTACATTATTAACAGGTTCATATTGCATTATTGGAATATATTGAAATAAAATAAAAACCTTATAAATCCTCTTATATTTCTGAAACAGTAGTGCTATTCTGTAAAAATCTCACCGTGAAAACTTAGGTGAAGTGAGCTTTAACACATTCTCTGCTTAATTCTTTATGCAAACGCTTCTTTATGCTACACCCTTACCGACCCTTTTTTTTTACGATGTTTTCGAAACAATAGAGATGCACAACGAATGCACATGTGCGGCGCGCCGCACTCGAAGAAAGTTATGAAAACGCGCATGTGCGTCTGCCGCGCCTAATGTATTAAGCGAGCTGTCAATCCCTGGCATCTGGTGGAATGACAGCTCACTTCACCTAAGTTTTCACCGTGAGGTTTTCACAGAATAGCACTACAGCTCAACAAACAAAACAACCAGTGTCATAGTAACCATAATATCATCCAAACAAGTGTTATAATGTTGTACTAAATTTCATTATGCAACTTCTTTGCTTTTTCGATCCCTTTCTTACTCATCAAACAGCCACATACAGCCTTGGCCAAAAGTATTGAGCACCCATGATATCTTTCAGTTTTATGCGGAGTATCAAATAGAAATAAAACAAAACGTTTTATATGGGTTTATTTTACTATTTATTAATAGAAAATTAATATTTTGTGGGTCCACCCTTTGCCTTAATTACGGCAGAAATTCTTTTTGGTAAAGAGTTAACAAGTTTTTTACAGTCGTCAACAGTAATCGAGTTCCATTCTAGGCGCAAGCAGCGTTTTAAATCTTCTTTGTTGTTAATTTTGTGGCGCCTAACCCTGCGCTTTAATAAACCCCATAAATGTTCTATGGGGTTCAGATCTGGAGACTGAGCTGGCCAGTCAAGCAGTTCCGTGTTATTTTCCCGAAACCATCTCATAGTGCGTGCAGATTTATGGCATGGCGCGTTATCCTGCTGGAATTTGACACCATCCATATTCGTGTCGCCAAAAAGTTTCGTGAATGAAGGCAGTAATGCAGTTTCTAGTACATTTATGTACTTAGTAGAGTCCATGCGACCCTCACACACGAACAATTCGCCAACTCCAGAATCGGTCATGCAACCCCAGACCATTATGCTGCCTCCACCGTGTTTAACGGTGGGGATCACACACTCTGGCTTAAATTCTTCGCCCACACGGCGACGCACAAAGGTTACACCAGGTGTACCAAAAATCTGCAATAAAGAGAAAAATATTGAGTTCCGTAAAACTAAAATAAATTCAATTATGCGTTTGGTTTTTAAAACATTTTATAAAATTGTATCAGGG
This sequence comes from Dicycla oo, assembly GCA_948252095.1. Lineage (NCBI taxonomy): Eukaryota > Metazoa > Arthropoda > Insecta > Lepidoptera > Noctuidae > Dicycla > Dicycla oo. Next base: position 14,905,091 of record OX411712.1, read on the forward strand.
CATTAAATTGACTTACTCACCTCAAAGTTTGATTCGTCTGACCAAACAACATTTGACCAATCTTCAGCGGTGAAAGTTCGGTGTTTTAAAGCCCATTTCAATCGAGCTTTTTTGTTGTTATTGGAGAGCCATGGCTTCTTCCTAGCTTTACAGCCTTTCAGACCAGCTTCTTGAAGTCTTCTGCGAGTAGTTCGAGCAGAAATTGGCTTCTTAATTTGTTCCGACAACTCAGCAGCGAGCTCTGAAGATGTTTTTTTCCTATTTCTTAACGACTCTCTCAGTAACTGACGATCTTGACGGTCTGTGGTGATGCGTTTGCGCCCGGTTCTCGGTCTATTTTCATGTGATCCGGTAGTAGAGAATCGCTGAATAGCATATTGCACGGATCGGCGCGAACATTTCACAGTTTTAGAAATCTCTACTTGTGATTTCCCTTGCTCATACAGAAGCTGTATCTACACACGTTTTTCTAAAGAAAGTTCGTTTTGTTTTGGCATATTGCAACGATAACACTTAAAACTTCTGAAATAAAATACAAAAGGCGCACTAGATCACTGGATGTGTTCACAACGAGCGATGGTAGCGAACTGATAAATAAATACAAAAATTGTAAAAAACACATTTTATTGCACCCAGGTGTTTTATTGCTAGCTGTGCGGCGTGGGTCATTGTTTAAACCTTTGTAAATGGCCGACAAAAAAATTCTTCAACAATAGATTTGGTTTACTCCCATACTTTCCGTGAACGAGCGAAATTTGTAAGGTGCTCAATACTTTTGGCCAAGGCTGTATATTATCACTACTCAATTCGTGTTCGTGGTATCTTTATGAATTTAAAAAAAGAACATTGTCATGCACGCGCGCTTCACTACCACGGCGCCGGAATAAAAAAAAAAAAACTTATAGGTTATTCGAATTCACGTCGTAGCCCGCCATTTTTGTTCGATATTAGTATTGCAAACAATTGCAAAAATTGATTACTTTGTTGTTTACAAAAATGAGTGATACAAGCTTTGATAACAAACCACCAGATATTTCTAATGCAACAAAGGACATTACCCGAAAAGTCTATACATAACATTGTTTGTGTTAGATACTCGGCAATTAAACTTTCCACGAATTTACGAGTTCTTACAACACTGTATAGTTATACCATTTTAAAAATGAACGTCCCTCCACCGCGGTTACGCTCACTTGCAAAGAATGTGTATCGACGCAATACACATAACTGGTCTTAGTCAGGTTATTGATTGCTCAGTAACCGGCGAGACATGAAAGTGGGACCACGCGTTAATTTCGCCGCAAAAGTACGGTCAACCTGTCAACGCAAAAAACTACGTGGCTACAAAAAACGTTGAACCAAACTTGACGTCTATATAAGGCTGCGTTTAGATGACACGTGCCCGCTACGCGCACGCCACGCGCGCCTAAATGGACGAATTGAAATGATTGATTGTACTATGTGGGAAAATACATGTAGACATGTAAATGATAACAAAAACAATATATTATGAAAAATTTTGACATGATGTTTGAATTCATTGTTAATCTTGAGTCTGATTCTGATGAGTGATTAGGTATATTGATCAATGAATAATTGGTTAATTAATATTGTTTTTCATAACGTTTGTTTGTATTGCATAATGTTTTATTACGTATTGTATTATAATACTAGTAATAAGTCAATAAATGCTTGAAATAATAACAATTTCATCATTTATTTTAAGGCAAGAATTCACATTATATATGCAGTAGGTATACAGTAAATGGAATGACCCATATTAAATAAATATCTTACAAATATAGGTACATACAAATTTAAACAATAACACAGATTTTTTTATGCAAACTGTACCGACCGACTGACGAAATGCCGAACAGCCGGATTTATTGGCCAACTACTGTAGTAGTGTATAAATGGAACGAATGCGCAACAGAGCGAACGTGTCGTGCCATACAAAACGCATACTCCCCACCGTACAATACCTGGACTGATCGCACGATTAATCGACCTCAAGTGTGGCGACGAGTCCATGTTTACAGTAAAATCGCACACAAGTGTTGGAATAAATATTTCCTCTCACACATTAGTATTGTGGCGGGGCGTTCATTTTTAGAATGGTTTATCTATACAACACCCTATGGTTTCAGAATCTTTAATAGAGGATTCATATCATGGGTGTAAATAAAGTCTTGTATACAACTGTCCATAATTAGGTATTAAAACACTCATGTGATACTATTATCACACGAGGCGCCTTATTATACAACAGTTGCATAAATAACTATTATCTACACCCATCTCAATCCTCTATAAAAGTTTCTGAAACAGTTAGCTTATTGCCAACATTAAAACAACCAGTGTCATAGTAACCATAATATCATCCAAACGAGTGTTATAATGTTGTACTAAATTTTATTATGCAACTCCCACAGAGTACTCTTATAAACTGGATGATTTTTTTTACCGTCTTGTTAAAAATTGGGTACAATAGGAGAATGGACTAGAAGCCTATGGCATACCTAGAGTTCTTTTTTGTTTTGTTTTTTCAATAGTTTAGACCCAAATTGCTCTATCAATAAACACTACATTTGAAGTAAACTAGAACAATAAAACCAGAAATTTTGAAAAAACTTTATGGATCATTATAAAATATCGAAGTTCAAATCATACCCACTACGCAGGGTGCATAGTGCCATAAAAAAAAAAGTTTTTTTTTTATAAAACTAAGTATGCCATAGGCTTCTTTCTACTCCGTTCACCTATTATGCCCTACTTTTCAAGACGGTAAAAAAAATCACCCAGTTTAAAGGGTGACTGGTAAATTAGTGAACGATACTTTAATACATGATTGCGGAGCTCGTGGCTAAATAATAACAGCCGCAAGGGTCGATCCATCAGGTTAAGCTACGCTTGCCGGGGTTGGTCCGTAGATGGGTGACCATACGTACATACCGAGACTCCTCCGTGCCTCTGAAAGCACGTTAAGCCATTGGTCCCGGCTGTCATTTGTGGATCTTTGGCAGTCGTTACAGGTCGTCAGAAGCCCGAAAGTCTGACAACCAGTCTTACCAAGGGGTATCGTATTACCCAGTAACTGGGTTGTGGAGGTCAGATAGGCAGTCGCTCCATGTAAAATACTGGTATTCAGACTAGACTGGAAGCCGACCCCAACATAGTTGGGAAAAGGCTAGGCAGATTAACTTAAATACATGATTGTACTCATGATAACAAACAACTTTTAATATGGGACCAAACCTGTAATCGCAAAAAAAAAAAATCTGCTGTTCCCACGAATTATGCGAACATAAATGTAGAGAACAGCTGATTTTTTTTCGCGCTTTCAGGTTTGGTCCCATAGTAAAAGTTGTTTGTTATCATGAGTTATGCGAACATAAAATATGTAGAGAACAGCTGATTTTGTTTCGCGCTTTCAGGATTGGTCCCATAGTAAAAGTTGTTTGTTATCACGAGTTATGCAAACATAAATGTAGGGAACAGCTGAGTTTTTTCGCGTTTTCAGGTGTCCTATAGTAAAAGTTGTTTGTTATTACGAATTATGCGAACATAAATGTAGGGAACAATTGACTTTTTTTTCTCGCGATTTCAGGTTTGGTCCCATACTAAAAGTTGTTTGTTATCAAGAGTACAATCATGTGTTTAAGTATCAGTCACTAATTACCAGTCACCCTATATAGGCAACTCCTTTGCTTTTCGATCCCTTTCTTACTCATCAAACAGCCACTTTCTTACTCCTCAATTCGTAGTATCTTTATGAATTAAAAAAAAGGACATTGTCATGCATGCGCAATTCACTACCACAGCGCCATAATTAAAAAAAAAACTTATACATAGCTGTTTTGTATTAGATACTCGGCAATTAAACTTTCCATGAATTTACATAGAATTCTTACAACAGTGTACAACACCCTATGGTTTCAGAACCTTTTAATAGAGGATTCATATCATGAATGTAGATAAACTCTTGTATGCTAACTGTACATAATTAGGTATTAACACTCATGTGATACTGTTAACCCACCCTCGTGCTTTGATACCCCTTGTTATACTACTGTTGCATAAATTACTATTAAAAACTAACTACAGCTCTTATAATATGTAAAACCTAAGCCCTCCTCTATACCTATACCTTTAACTCTGCCTGCCAACTCTATTGCACTTGTTGTGACCGGGTTTAAAACGAAATTCAGTCCAGCAATTCATATTAAAGCATATGCTATGAAAGGTGGTAAGGAGATATATATATATATATATATATATATATATATATATATATATATATATATATATATAGCTATTATTAGCTAATTATTATTTGGGACTGTTGAAGACATTTGTTTTAGGCAGTGTTGGGATTGCATGTATGAATGGAAATTTAAATTAAGTGCTTTATACAAAGGCTTTATCTTACCAAGCTTGACATCCTCTGAGTTAATCCATGGGTATTTGTTCTTTATTTCGGCTGCTGTTAAAAGATTATTTCTTACACCAAGTTCATTTAGCAGAGTAGCATTTTGTTCTAGTCTGTGAGCATATTGCTCACTTGCTAAAGTAAGAGAACCTGTAGGAGTGTATTGAATTTCAGCATCATATCCCAAGTTCTCTTTGATATTCCTCAAAAAATCAATGGAATACTGAGACAGATAAACATTTTCAGGTAGGGAGAAATGCTGGTTCAATGTACCTAAAGATACATTATTTTGAGATTCCTTATACTGAAATTGAAAAAAAAAACAAGTGAGTCACAAGAATATTATGTTAATTATTTTCTGGCAAATTAAAAATTGATTGATATAAAATACACTACTCACTGAAAAATCTTTTTCTAGGACTACAACTGTCAGACCCTCACCAGTTCTCTTTTTTAACCAATAGGCAATTGCTGATCCAATAAAACCACCTCCTATAATAACTACATCAGCATGTTCTGGATACACCGTAGATTTATCTTTTAAACCTATAAATGCAGGCATATCGTTTGCTAGAACATTCAATGTTTTTTTGAAGGGATTCTGGCTTCTTGCATACTGGCGAACGCCGTATATTCTTTGACTGCGAGAGACTGTGTGGAATAGTTTGGAAATCATAATTATTGTTCGATAATGTAGCGCTAATACTTAAAAACTTCTAAGACTCTAAGCATGATCGTGATAGGTTGTTCAACACCCAATCATTCAGTATAGTTAGTATAAACTGTATAAAGTACTCTGTGCCCCAATCTTCTGACATATGATGACTGCTGTCAGATGTCAGATCGGTCTATGGAATTAGTAAGTACTACTGCTCTATCTCACCCTATGGTCTCCCTCTTTTTAACCTTTTGCGCACCAAGCGGTACCGAACGCGATGTGTCCCCCAGCGCCAGGCTATAAATGTATAACGTATCTATAGTAAACAATATGTTAGTACTGGCCATCCAGTACCAATTGACACTGCATGTCGTTTATGGTTTTACCTTAGTTACCAATAACAGTTGGGGGTTGGAGAAAAACAAAGAGATTAAAATTATACTAGCAATAGAGCGGCCATCAGAACAAATGTCATAGAAAAACTGTGATCTCATGTCTCAGTAACGCCATCTAGCTTTGAATAGTAACCATAAAAGTTAAATGTATTAAATTCAGCTATCACTTGATAGATGGCCAGTGTGTAATAGAGATGTTACCAATCATTTAGATATCGACTATCGATAAATAAAAGATCTATTTTTTTCTTCAATGAATAGCAAAAAGTTAGGAAAGCAATAAAATGCAGTAGTTTCAAAGTAAATTATTTATTTGGAAAATTATTTTGGAAAACACCATTGATAAATTAATGTTTAGTTTCAAACCAACGTTTCGTATACTACTTATTTTATAAACACTCGCTTTACAAGAATTTAGTTCTCAAATGCTCTTTTCAAATGTTTCGGATATTGCATCATTTATACATTTTTCATTTAATATTTAGATTCTCTTGGAAAAATCACATTACATACACCTTTGCTGTCATTTTCATTAATAAGTTTTCTAATGAATATTTCCGTGGCCTTACATACGTCAAAAACACTTTTACTAGAAAAATATAACCCACCCATATCTTTTATTAATTAATTATTAATTTGTAATTAATTATTGTAATTAATTTATGGAAATCTAATTTTTTATTAGAAACCAAGCTTGACATACAAATTTCACACTTAATTTTCTTACTTAACACACGAGACATAACCAGAAATATAGCCAATAATTTGATTAGCTCCCACAGACACAGATGTTTCATTTAATATCCTATTTAAATAATCACAATTTTCATTAACTATAAAATCAGTTTCGAATTCCTTTTCTAAAACCTCGTCAAACTGAGTCTTCATTAACCACTTCCCTTACTAAGCAAGTCCTGTTTACTGTTTTAACCACTTCCCTTACTAAGCAAGTCCTGTTTACTGTTTCTACGGAAGAAGTACAAGTGAGTATATTAAAGTTATCCATTGGAGCACAGTTGCCCGAAAAAGAATCACGTAATTCTAAATTGGCTAATATTTTTTTATAAGCCGCTTTAAACTGACCGGGGTTGTTGTTATGACCCCCATGTCTTCTTATGCAACCAAAAAACAACTCTAGGTGGTCTTGACTGAGCCTATATGTTGACAAGTATTGAATTTTACGAGTCTTAACTAGTATTTCAAACAAAGTTAGTTAGACTCTGAATGTTAATTAAAGATCCTAAAAAGCCAGTTTTATTAATAGTATCCACCAAACACTTTTTTATTATTTTTAAAATGATTCTATTTGGAAGATTACGACGCTTTATTTCAAGTCTTATTTTTATGTATTGTTTTAGGGATAATATGTAATTTTTAGCTAGTTCAAAAAATATTAAAATGTTAGATATATTTTCAGAATTCAGCGGCTGCTTAAAACCATATTTTCCATATTTATTACTGTTCATAATATCAAATAAATCATGTATAATAGAAATAAATTTTACTGTGCCAGAAACTTCCTCGAATACTTTTGCTGTGAGTAGCTCATTGCAAAGCAATAAGGCTTTAGCTACACTTCTACTCAATAATTGGGTCGCTAATCAGACTTTCATTATTTGATTTCGGAAATGGATATGCTTATTTGTTAATTTATTGGCCAAACTTAATTGTTCATTTGTTTGCAGCTTATGTAAAGACACCAATAAAGACCATTTTACTTTATCATTTTGTCCATCATAAAATATATTTTTGCTTTCAAATGTGTTTCTCACCAATTTTATCATGTGACTGGGATCAAGAAATATCACAACACTTTCTTGATTAACTGGATGTGGAAAATTAGTTTTTAAATTATCTGGATCACTCAACAATTTACAACCTAATATTTCGGCAGTACTAAAATTTGTTGGAGCACCATCGAAAGTTATACAGACAATTTTTACGCCTACTTCGTGGCATAAGCTTAAACATTGCCTAATTAATGTAGCTTTTAATTCAGCTTTAATACTATTTATAAAAATTTCCTACTGGAATTTTCCACTTTTGGTCCAGTAATACTACCATAAAAACAAGAGCTTGAGAAGCTATTTCATCTCTTATGTCACCAAAACCTAAATTGACAAAACCTTCATAAGTTTTGGTGTTCCATATTTTTTGACGTCTAATAGAAATCTCATCAAAAACTAAAGAACAAATTAATTCCTTACCCGTTTTGATTCGTTTTAATTTCAAAGCACGAAACGACTCATTAGTAAAACCAGGCTGTGCATCTATACTAACATACCATCTGCGTAATGTTCTTACATGTGGAAAAACTTTATTCAAACATTTTCTGGCATAATTGTACGCGGCAGGAGAGTAATAATGAAGGGTTAAAGCAAATTTACGAAGAGCCGGACAAAATTTACGACGGGAGAATCCTGCTTTCGTGTTATTTCTATTGAGCCTATCATAGAGGGCTTTTGTTACTGCTGTAGCTTTAAGACAGTTGGATGCGTTCTTTTGGATTTCATACTTTTTTTCTAAATGGGTAATGAAATCTTTGAAGTTTAATATCTTACGTTTTAAATATCTATTTTGTTGCCCTAGTTTTTTTAATTTTAACCTCATGATGCAGTTTTAGTTTTTGTAATTTACGAACTCGTGCCTTCAATGCAATTTTCCTTGGAGTGTCGAAGATAGACTCCGAATCTGATACATCAACATTGACTGGTGTAGTAAATCTGGTGGCTTCGGGGTCTATATCATCATCCTGAAATTATAATAAAAATCTTAGTGGAGTCGTACTCGCTCTTAACTATATCTACTAAGTGGTTATCAACATAAGACTTGAAAATTTGTCTTTCGTTCGCATCTTCTTCATTAACTGGTTGGTTTCAATAAAGTTTGTATTTAATAATAAGTGGTTGTGAAACTCGATTGCTAATGCGGCCAAAAGCAATATTTGAACATCTGATTTTGTTCTTGTGGTAGAAGCCGCTGATGGACGAACAGGTCTAGGGACTAGTGAGGACTATTAGGCAGTGTGGGTAATTTTAATAAATAGAACACATAACATAACATCACGAATTGTTTCCCCGGGTTATGCAGACGTTTACCCATAGCAGTACACCCACATGTTGCCAAACAAAACAATGAAAGTAAAATGAAAGTAAAGTTACTGATTGGAGTATGTATGGATTAACTATTGTTCACTAAGGTGATTGGATTACTGTTGTATTTAGCATTTATTTTAAGCAATGGGTGGGTGTAAAAACAGGTGTTGTTAATAAAAATAAGTATATATAAAATGTTTTGTCGGTGACGGCGAACAAATATCAATAAAGTAGATAACATGATTAAATTTCATTAACATTAAATAATAAAATCTATCAACGCTAAATTACTTACACTTATCTTGAAACAAAGTTAACAATTTTGCTTACAAAGTTTTGTACTTAATTATGTAAATTATTTGAAAAACATAACATTTTTGCTACCTTTTGTATACATGGTAAGTACCTACAGTATAAAATTAATTCATTAATTAAAACTTAATAGAAAAAATACGAAAAATCGAGAAACGTGCAACATACTTCACTTATAGTACAAGGTACCGATCCTTTTTTTTAAATGGATCGACCAGTCTTTCCGTAGCTAATGTTCTCTTTCTTAAAATGCTTCCAGCACAACCTTGAAGAAGCAGTTGGAAGCCAGTTTTCTTCTTTACGATCTATCTGCACAAACCGTATCCACTTTTCGCGTTCTTCTCTATTTACATTCGGAAATCTAAAATGACAGAAACCTACTTAAACGAATAGACCTTGATCCTTTGTTGACATTTAAATTAAAAAACAGGATTATGTTCAATTATTTACTTACCTCATAATATTATATCGATAACAAAATCGATAAACAACAATATTATGGACATCTCTTACAAAAAGAAGTTAAGCTACTCAACAATAGAGGGCGTATATTACAAAATTACAAAATATTCTAGAACTTTTTATGAAAATTATTGAATTCTAATTAATTAGTGTGTAAATTTAAAAAAAATCTTACGAAAATAAACCGCAGTTAGGTCCAGTCATTTTACCGTAACGTGATTTACAATAACGCAACGCGCAACTCGGCATATTTACTCAGTAAATGTTTTTCTTTTGTTGAATAGAGTGGACACAAATACGATTTGACATGCAGGAGTGCCAAACTAGACTGAGCGAATTAAGTCCACGAGGACTTAATTATCCGATTACGCTTTTGTTCGCTATGTCCTGTCTATTGCTAGTATAATTTAATGTCTTTGGAGAAAAAGTTTCTTCGCATTTTTTAAGAAAATTCAAAATATTTTTTAATATAGTTTATTTACATTTAACTAAAGTATGTAGGTACCATTTTGTTCAATAACTTTTTGCCATCTTGTAGGTAGGGACATGATCCCATTGCTATAGAAATTTTGGGACTTCTGGTCAAAATACCGCGACAAGTGGTTTTGGCAGTCCTCTCGTGATGTTAACCTGACACTGCCTAAAGAATTCTGAAGAGACCGAAACAGGTGGAAATCTGAAGGTGCAAGGTCAGGACTATACGGCGGATGTATTAACACCTCCCAGCCAAACTCTCTTAATTTTTGCTGAGTGGCTAAAGATGTGTGAGGTCTAGCGTTATCATGATGAAAAACCACACCCCTTCTGTTGATTAATTCCGGCCGCTTTCTCTCAACTTCTTGCTTTAATCTCATCAGTTGTTCGCAGTAGAGTTCAGAATCGATGGTGCTGCCTGGTGGTAACAGCTCATAATGAATAATGCCCTTCCAATCCCACCACACACACACAGCATCACCTTGTTGCGAGTTAACCCGGGTTTTGCCACAGTCTGTGAAGCCTGACCGGCCTTTGACCACGACCTTTTTCGCACGTTCTTTTCATACGTGATCCACTTTTCATCACCAGTTATCAGCTTCTTCAAAAATGGTTCGGTTTCATTACGTCGTAAGAATCACAAATGAGTACACGGTTCATTAGGTTTCTTTCAGTGAGCTCGTGAGGTACCCAAATGTCGAGCTTTTTTGTGTACCCAGTTTTTTTCAAATGCGCCAAAACTGTTTTGTGGTCAATTTCCAGTTCTTCAGCTACGTCGTAACTACTGATATCTTGCTCCACTTTTTCAAAAATGGCATCCATTTTATCCGTAATAGGGCGACCAGAGCGACGTGCATCTTTGACATCAAAATTTCCGGATTGAAAACGCTTAAACCAAATTTGTGCTACTCTCACAGACACTACACTAGGTCCATAAACATCGCAAATTTTTTTCGCGGCTTGCGATGCATTTTTACCTTTTTTGTAGTAAAATTTTAAAATGTATCGAATTTCTTCATTAGATTCACTCATCTTGACGGTACGAAAAACAAATGAAAATCACACATTTTCCTAATTTGAATTTGGAATTATGTTCTTTAAAATTTAAACTTTCAATGATACCAAAACCAGCCAGATACAAATAGTGCCAAAGAGATTTTATTACAAGTTCATACATACTATAATGCGAAAAGACTTTTTCCCCAACCTAATATTTATAAATGAATCCCTCACAAATTGGTAGCAGAGCGTGGTTATTTGCAAGGTATTTATATGGTTATTTGTAAGGTATTTATAACGTTATTTGCAAGTATGAAAAATGACATCAACTACGAGTTATCGTAACATAGAACCTTTGACCAAGTCTAACTATGATACGTCGTGTTTACAAGCACAAGCGGTCCTGATTAAAAATGACTATTGGGATATCGTAAGCGGCGAGAAAACATTACCACCAGCTACGGATGCGGCGGCGAGATTGGCGTTCAAGAAAAAGGACTTAAAGGCAAGGGCTGAAATCCTACTTTTATTGTCACCATCAGAATTAAAACAAATTAAAGTCTGCGCGACATCTAAAGCTGTATGGGACAAGTTGAAAGCTACTTATCAAAGCACTGGGCCTGCGAGGAAAGCTACCTTATTAAAACAGTTGTTTCTAAAGCGAATGACCACAGGAGAAGATATACGTGACCACATAAATAACTTCATGGACATCGTGGACAAAGGTACCTCCAGAACTGCTCAGCATAATGCTTCTCTATAGTTTGCCGACAACTTTTGAGAACTTTAGAATAGCCATCGAATTTCGAGACACCCTGCCTAAACCTGAAGATCTGAAAATAAAGATTTTGGAAGAATACCAAGCAAGGAGTGGCAATGAACAGCCTGAAAGCTCAGAAGCATATTATACCAAGAAAAACAGGCAAAGGTTGTACTGCAAGAGCTGTAAAAAGAAAGGCCACGCTATTGAGACATGTTGGGGCAAGAAGAAAAACACCAATGAAAAAGACAACGGAAGCAAATACAATTTTAACGTTTGTCTGAACACCGTAAATTCAGATGCTGATAAAAATATCTGGTGTCTAGATAGCGGCTGCTCATCACACATGTGCGTCACACATGTGACGAATTGATGTTTTCTTCCATGACACCTGAAAATGGCACCTTAAAGTTGGCATCAGATAAATACACTAGTAGAATTCAAGGTAAAGGAAGAGTTACAATCAGTACCGATAAACACGGCTACAATTTCAATGACACCTTGTATGTTCCCGATATATCAGTAAACCTTTTATCCGTCGCCAAAATAACGGACAGAGGAAATAAGGTTATTTTTGAAAAAGAGAAAGCCTACGTCGTAAAAAATAGCGGAAACAAGATACTGACTGCTCGAAAGAGAGATGGGCTTTACTACTTTGAATCTGGACGAAAAGAAACTGTAAACTACACACCAAAAAATGACAGTGACATTATGGAATGGCATCGCAAACTTGGCCACATAAACGAAAAAGATTTAAAGAAGATGGCTAAAGATAACCTTATGTATGGCTTAAATTTTAATGATGAAGACATGGAAACATGTGAGACCTGCATCAAAGGCAAAATGTCCAGGTTACCGTTCATAAGGCATGATGTCTATACTCAACCGATAACTTGGAAATAATCCATAGCGACGTTTGTGGACCTTTTGAATGTGAAACATTAGCAGGATCAAAGTACTATGTTACTTTCACAGACGACTATAGTCGTTATTGTCACGTTTATTTTATTAAAAGAAAGAGTGATGTATTCAACGTCTTCCAAGAATACAAAAATGAAGTTGAGACGTTCCATAACAAGAAAATAAAAAACCTGCAGACCGACAATGATACTGAATATCGGACCAAGGAATTCGATGACTTTCTCAAATCGCATGGCATCCGAAGAAGGTTGACCACAGTTTACACCCCTCAACAAAATGGGATAAGCGAGAGGAAGAACAGATCCTTGCTAGACAAAGCCAGATGTCTGTTAATCGAGGCCAAGGCACCTAAAAAGCTCTGGGCGGAAGCGGTTGCAACTGCAAACTACCTTATAAATCGTAGTCCTTCCAAAGCACTGAATGGCGAAACACCTTTCAAGAAATGGCTAGGCCGAACACCATGTGGACATCATCTTCACACGTATGGAAGGAAGACCTTTGTGTTGAAAAAGAACAAACGGGGCAAACTCACCCAGAATGCCAAAGCAGGCGTATTCATGGGGTACTCGATGACCTCAAAGGCTTACAGAGTGTACATACCTGAAGACGATGATGTAGTGATAAGCAGGGATATAAAAGTCATAGATAAGATGTACTTCGAAGAAGAAGAAAGTCAGAACTATGATAAACTTATTAACGAAAAGGAACAATCTCGGAAACCTGAAAAAGAAAACAAAACTAAATACAATGATAAGAAAAATAAAAGGGTACAACCAATAGAAGTTGAAATAAGAAAGAATGAAAAAGAAAATACGTTACAAAATTCCAACGAGCAAGAAGATGAAGTTTCTTCGGTAGAAGAAATATAATCTTACGATGATGCATCAGTAGGATATTATTGGGCATTCTACTCCACCTTCCGTTCCTTCGGCTCACTCCGTTCGCCTCCGTCACTCTCGGTGGAGTAGAATGCCCAATAATATAAATGAAATCCACTGGTTCGGCGCCTATTCCACCCGATGGAATGATCATCTCCGTCACTCTCGGTGCAGTAAAATGTCTAATACTGGTTCGGCGCCTATTCCACCCGATGAAACGGAAGGTGGAGTATGAATTCCTACATAGTGCAGTAAAATACTGGTTCGGCGCCTATTCCACCCGATGAAACGGAAGGTGGAGTATGAATTCCTACATAGTGCAGTAAAATACTGGTTCGGCGCCTATTCCACTAGGTTGAAACATTTGTTTGAGTTAGCGACAATGAGTTATAAATGTCGATGTAATACATTAATTGACTCATTATTAATATAACCGTTTCAAGGAGTCGTAATGAAATTTGTAAAACAACCGCAATCGTTACATGTAAACAAACTTTGTATTCAGTCTCAGGAGACTGGTTTTCGCCATGGAGAATTATTACCTAAATCGGTACGATGCATCATTTGCGGACCGTCAAATTGTGGAAAAACTAATTTATTAATCGGTCTTCTTATACACGAGAATGGTTTAAGATTTCAAAATGTTTATGTTTATTCGAAAACCTTGCAACAGCCCAAGTACGTTTTTTTAGAAAAAGTCTTGCAACGGGTACCAGGCATTTCATTTCAGAAATATCATGAAAATGAGCAAGTACTGAGTGTTCAGACCGCAAAACCGAATTCTGTAATTATATTTGACGATGTTGCTTGTGAAAATCAAAGTGGTATGCGTGATTATTTTGCTATGGGGAGACACAAGTTCATCGATTGTTTTTATCTAAATCAGACGTATAGTAAAATCCCTAAGCAGTTAGTAAGAGACAACGCAAACCTAATCATACTTTTTAAACAAGATGAAAGAAATATGAGACATGTTTATGAAGAACACGTCAACACTGACATGACATGGCTTGAATTTCGTGAAATGTGTTCAAAAATATGGAGTGAGCCCTTCAGTTATGTTGTAATTAATAAAGATTGTGCAAAAAATAAAGGATGTTATAGAAATAAATTTGACACGTTTGTAATTTTTGATTAAGAGCACGAGTATATATTAAGACGTCACCGTTGAATTTACATTACTCTACAAACAGAGCTTAACCGGTTACAATACATTTAACAATTATGGAAAAATCTTTAAAGAGACAAATTGTTGATGCTGCAGCAGCTGTAAAGAAGAAGGTGCGAAAAATGCGAGATGTTGAGAATGAGAGTAAGCAAGCCTTGGAAACAGTTTTTAAACCTGTAACAGAGCCTCTCAACCAAATTGCTACAGCCAGTATGCAAACTCCTTTGCTGTATAGTAATGAAGATGAAGAATCTAAAGATCTGATAAGAGACGAAACATTGCAAAAAGTCGCAATTGGTAGTGATGTAGAGGAGTCTGACACCAACAGTGAATCTTCGTATAAATCAGTTGAAAAAAGTGAAGGTCGTGATACATCATCCTGGTCAGTGTCTTCAGAAGCGTTAACAGACATTCCATTTGGTGTCAGAGTAGAACGCGGAAAATTGATGTTAGGTTCTGCTCATATAACAATCGACGATAGTTATATCATCGTGGCTGGTCATAAATACAAACATACGCCTGGTTTAAAACAACTACTGCTTAAGAAAGATATTGATTTAAGTTTGGTTACTGAAAATGACTTGCAATATTATAAGAAAATGTTACTTGATACAAATGCACATCGTCGTGATAATTACCCAAGTAAACCAATAAAAAGTAAGTAATAAGGGACAGAAATATTTACAAGTTATTAAACCTCTTTTTAAACTGCAAAGTACGGTTCAGGGTCATCATTCGAAAGGTAAAGGACTACCATTAACAAAAATCTGGAAAAATAACGTAGATTTTGTGTATTGGGATGATCCTAATGAATTGGTGGAAAGGTTAAAGTTATTAATAGCATCTCGAGATGCCGGCAACACAGGATTAGATAATGAAATAATATCCATTATTGAAGAATTACGTGAAAGTAAACTTATAAATAAATAGGTGTAAAATTAACTATTGTTTAGTTCATCATCAGCCTTTACATAAAGTACACCTTAAACATGAATATAGATAAATTTGGACATTTTATTCATAAAAGAATGCGTTTGTCAGAACTGATTAATTTCAATGATAACGCGTTGTTAAAATCAGAAAGTGGAGATTTTGATTTAAAGTCTTCTAGATTGAGAGGAATTAGACCTCCATTAGAATCAGACGATGCTGTGAACAAGGATTATGTAGATCGAATGTGTGCTGATACGATAAAACAATTTAATAAGCTGATTGCATCATTGCGTGCTCAAATCATATTAGATGCACAAAAGTCTATTCAGACTACTTTAAAAGTAAAGGAACCTGAGGTTTTGATTCATTTGGAAGAGAAGTTTTACTCCAAAGCAGATATAGACAAATTACTTAAAAATCTCAGTAATGGCAAAACAACAAATAGTAAATGAAATACACAAAGCGGCACGAAGAAACTTCCTTCGACGTTCTGTTATTCTCAAAGGGATCGATGATTTGTGGCAAGCAGATCTAATGGACATGCAAAACCTAAGAAAGTATAACAAAGGTTACAATTTCATTTTAGTGGTGATTGACTGCTTCTCAAAGTATGCCTGGGCAGAACCGTTAAAATCTAAAAATAAATCTGAAGTAACTCGAGCTTTTGAACGAATACTACTAAGCAGCAATAAAAATCCTGTTAATTTACAAACTGATATGGGCACAGAGTTTTATAACAACACATTCCAAACGCTAATGAAGAAGTACAGCATAAACCATTACTCATCTTTCTCTACTAAAAAAGCTTCAATTGTAGAGCGACTAATTAAAACTGTTAAAAATAATTTGTACAAATATTTTAGTCTCGTTGGAAATTATAAGTGGTTAGGAACACCTTTAGAAGATTTATTTAATACATATAATAACACAAAACATCGTACTATTAAAATTAAACCGAATGATGTTAATAAATCGAATGAACCCATCGTAAAAGAGAATATTAAAAACATATGTAATCATGTATCCATCCAGCGGAAGCCTAAGTTCAAAAAAGGTGACTGTGTTCGTATCAGTAAATACAAACACAATTTCGAGAAAGGTTATACTCCTAATTGGTCAACTGAACTCTTTACGATAAAAAAGATTAATAAAACTATACCAGTAACATACCACATAGAAGATCAACGAAAGCAAGATATATTAGGAACTTTTTACGAGCAAGAACTTCAAAAATCTAACTATCGTGGTGTTTATTTAGTAGAAAAAATACTTAACTAAAAGAAACTATTCGTTAAATGGTTAGGTCTCAATAATGATGAAAACAGTTGGATTGATAAATCCGCATTAATAAATTAAGATATAAAAGAAATACTTTGTGAAATTTGTATCATTATAATTTAAGTAATGCAAGGTGGCGGACTAGTTAACAGTATAATTAATAATCTACCGTTCGAAGCTCATTTGCCTGGATACAATTATTGCGGACCAGGAACTAAACTTCATAAACGTTTGTTGCGAGGCGATCGAGGTGTGAATAAACTAGACGAAGCTTGTATGCACCACGATATATCATATGAAAATCATACAGATTTACCTAATCGTCACAAAGCCGACTTACAGCTTTTGAACATGGCTAAACAGAGACTAAAATCAAAAGATGCAGGAAAAGGTGAAAAATTAAGCTCATGGTTAGTAAGCAAAGTCATGAAAGCCAAATTGAAATCTGGTTCTGGTGCCAAAACATTTAAAAGTTTAGTATCAAAAATAAAATCTAAAATAAAAAAGCTAAAACCCAAGGATAGTAAGTCTTTAATAAACTTGGCTTACTTAGCTGTAAAAAAGTTATGCCCCAAATTACACCAAATCAGAGTACCGAGAGTGATCCCCATACCGAAGACTGGTGGAGTTCTACCTTTAATTCCAATTTTTGCTGGCTTATCAGCTTTAGGAGCTTTAGCTGGTGGTGCAGCTGGAATTGCAAAAACGGTGAATGATTATAAATCAGCTCAACAAAACTTGCGAGAGACGGAACGACATAATAGAACTATGGAGGGTTTGGCAGTGGGTAAGGGTTTATACATAAAACCTTATAAAAACGGTAAAGGATTGTTTATAAAATCAACAAAAAACTGAACAAGAAGCTACCAAATCGCGCACTAACTAATGTAGACATCCAATACTACGCAAGAGACATCGCATATTTCCGAGGAGTATATATGAAAGATCAATTGCCAAGGAAGCCGAAACGTATGGAATGTGGTATTGTTAACTTAGACGATTCTAAAAACGAAGGAACGCATTGGGTAGCTTATGTAAAATTATATGACTATTGTGAATATTTTGATAGCTATGGAAATTTAAAACCTCCATTAGAACTGTTACGATATTTTAAGAATTGTAAAGTTTCATAAAACTACACAAGATATCAAAAATTTAACACTGTGAACTGTGGTCATTTATGTTTAAAATATTTGAGGACTTTTTGGAATAAAAATGTATAAAATAAATGATTTTATTTTATTTCAATCATTTGCAAGATGTCACTCACTTTGTCGATAACTGGAAACTCATCAATTTTATCTACGTACTATCCTAATACGTTGCAACTAAATGGAGAATATGAGTGTGCTTTATTGCATTTTTCAACATTTAATTCTATACCAAATATTGATAAAAGTAATAACAAGTTCTATTATGGTTCAAACGAAGTTATTGAAATACCGGAAGGCACCTATGAATTGCAAGATATTTATGATTATTTAAAATCCGAAATAAAAGATGCCTCAATTAAATTACAATGCAATAACAATACTTTAAAAACTGCCATATATTGTTCAAAAGACGTTAATTTAAAGAAAGAATACTCTTTCAGTAGACTGTTAGGGTTTGATAAGCAGGTCTTGAAAGCAAATAAATGGCATGTGTCACAGCATCCAGTCAACATTTTACCGACGACTGTGGTAAGGATCGAATGTGACATTGTGAGCGGCTCTTACATAAACGGTGAACCAAGTCACATAATTCATGAATTCGCACTCAACGTACCACCTGGTTACAGAATCATAGAAATCCCGAAGAACGCAATATATTTTCCAATCAATCAAAACAACATAAGCTGCATACATATCCGACTACTAGATATAAACAATCGCTTAATTAACTTGCGTGGTGAAGAAGTACAGCTGTATTTACATCTTAGAAGAAAAAATGATTGACTACAATAAATATATGCCTCAACAAATTAAAAATACCAGTTCTACTCAAGCTACCTACCAAATAAGACGTCGTTCTAAGAGCAAAATAAAATTAACTAAAGACAATAAGATATTTCTCAAAGCGATCGGATTGTTAAAATGAATATCTTAGACGTTTTATCCACTCCGACTTACGACAACAGTATAGAAGGAATCGAATTTCATTCGTACAAACCTTATGTAACAAGTTTCAACAGGAACGATGAAATACGCATACCTATCAACCAACAGGATCTTTACATATTATCATCAGCCAGCACTCTGTATTTGGAAGGAACCGTTATCGTTAGCAAAAAAGATTCAAAAGAGAAAGCTACTAGTGTTAATTTTACGAACAATGGACTACTCTTCTTGTTCCAAGATATTAGGTACGAACTAAACGGAGTGGAGATTGATAAAATAAAAAATGCTGGTATAACTACAACCATGAAATCGTTAATATCAATGAATGAGAATGAATCAAAAGTAGCTAGAGCTTGGGGTTGGAGTATCGATGGTATAAAAAATATTAATGGGGGAAGTTTTTCTGCGTCTATACCACTTCGGAATATCATCGGTTTCGCAGAAGATTTAAAAAAAGTTGTAATAAATAGTAGACATGAACTAATATTGTTACGAAGCAACACTAATTTGAACGCTGTAAAATTGAATACCGGAGAAATAGTGGAAGACATTCAAATCAATAAAATCATATGGCGCGTACCCCATGTGAAAGTATCGGACAAAGAAAAAATAAGTTTATTAAAACTGTTGGAAAAAGATCGACCGCTCCAGATGATATTTAGAAACTGGGATCTATACGAATATCCCACTTTACCTAGAACTACAAAGCACACCTGGTCTATCAAAACATCATCTCAAATAGAAAAACCGCGATATGTAATAATCGGACTACAAACAAGTAGAAAAAATAATGCAAGTTCTGACATGTCGCAGTTTGATCACTGCTATGTTCGTGATGTTCGAGTGTACCTTAATTCAACATATTTCCCGTATGAAAGCCTCAATGTAACTTCGCTAATAACAGAATTGCTTTATTATACGAGCAATACATCAGATTTCAGCAGTCGTATTACGACCGTTGTTCGGAGTCTTTATTAAGCGAGAAACAATTTAAAGAATTAGCACCGTTGTTTGTTATCGATTGCTCTAGACAGATCGATAATCTGAAGACTGGACCAGTTGTGGATGTAAGGGTAGAAATTGAGAGTAATTCAGAAATACCAGATCAAACTTCAGCATACTGTCTCATTCTTAACGATTGCATTGTTGAATACAAGCCATTAAGCAACACAGTGAAGAAGTTATCATGAACGCGGATATTATCATTGTCGAACTCCAAGGATTTAAATATTTAGACAATAATTTTATTGTCAAAGAAGTGGCTATCGTAAGTAATGAGCACACACAGACGTTCTTGGTTAAACCACCGCATACGTTTTATTACTTAACTCAAGAAGAAAAGAAGCAGGTGCGGTGGTTGGAAAGAAATCGTGGAATTTTCTGGAGTGAGGGCTTTATAGACTACAGAGAGTTTCAACATGTCATCGTACCGTATTTAGAAAATAAAAAAATTATTACAAAGGGTTTGGAAAAGATTAAGTGGATTAAAGAGTTATGTGCAAACTGTGAAGTGATTGATATAGGTGAGAAAGGGTGTCCTAATTTTGCGACATTAAAAAAAAAGTTCTGTAAAAATAAAACTGATTTTAATTGTGTGAACCATAAAGTGAATTGTGCATTAAATAATGCGGTGTGTATTAGAAAATGGTATCTTGATAATAATATGTCTATATTTAATCTATTTTAAATTATTTTGTAATGTTCAGTTAATAAAAATGATTATGTACATAAGGTTGTTTTATTTAATAATATAATCTGGGTAACCTACATAACAAACTTAAAATTAGCTCTAATAAAATGAATTTAATTGAGTAAGTATTCTATTAATTTTAAAATATTGAAAACATAATTAAAACCTATAATGAGAACATTTCTTTAGAGCTAATTTAAAGTGGGAGTATGTTTATAACGTCAATAAAAGATAATTTAAATTATAAATATATTATTTATTTAGTTTCACATTATTTACAATTACAAACTAAATACACTTGTCCTTGTTATTTAATATTTTATGTATGTACATGAAACTTATCTACTATGAACTATGATGTATTTTGAGAATTTTAATACACTACTACATTATCAAATAAATTATTTTATTTCTTCTAACTTATTCTCTCTAATTACAATAAAACTTACACCTTAGATATTTCATTTATTTATACATTAAACTTACATATTAACTAAAAACCTTAACTAAGAACCTAACTAAGGGCTTAAAGTTTTCTTAATATTTTATTTTTTATTGTGATGATCTATGTGGAATCATTTTATTACACTAACAGATTAACAAATGAATTTATAATACCAATATTAAACTAATTATTTATTTCTACTGAATATACAAACTAGGTAGATACATTACTTACTTACTAATAATAATCATCACCACAAAGTTTCTTTGAAATTTTATTTATCAATGATTGTGTCTCTTCCATAACATTGTCCACCGGTTCACTAACTACATATTGTGCACTTAACAATACCACGTTCTCATTGTCACTTGAACTTGCAACACTTGCTTCTTGTCGCTCACTGATGTCTAATACTTGTATCTGGATCAGTCGTAAACCTTTTTTCTTTTCGTTGTTTATAACGAACGATTGACTTATAGAATGTTCAGGTGCCTTCCGTTTTAAACCCTCCCGTCTTGCTCTAGGCTTTTTGTTGGTTGGTTCAGGTCTTTGTTGCTCTGGAGCATGCCAGCTTAAACTTGGAGTTGGCCAACCTTGACCATATTGTGAGAAGATAAAATCAGGAGAATCGCACATTATTGATGATCTGAAACAAACAAAGTTATAATTATTGATAACAATTATGTTTAACAGCTTGTGAAATAATTTTATAAATACGTATAAGCTTGTGCAATACTTACAATTTGTTTTGTTTTTATTCAACGTGATATGACCGCTCCGGCCGACTGTGTAATGATAGAATGATGTTCTACACAATAATATTACTGTGGAACGTGGCTAATATGTAATTAGACTCCATAAAGCCATACGCTGTGAATCAATTTCATGTTTCAACATGTCCGAGCACCTGTTCGGTGTCAAATTCTACAATGCGCGTGCGAACTTCGAGGCACGAGTCCTTTGTCATCAAAAATGAACATTATATGTTTATCAAGTTGGAACCTGTGTGCTTTGTAATCAATCAGGAATGGAAATAAAACAGATATAATTATAACCATTAAATACTATTTATTTATTTACTACCAATATAAGAAAACTTATCACATAGCGACATGGCATTTCATACAAACTTAAGTCCGAAGTTTTGGAAATGAATAATATGATTTAATAAAACTTGATACGTCTAAGCAGGATACGTCACAAAAAGTTAGTAGATTATATTTTAGGAATTTTACGAAATGCTGTGTCGCGTAAACGCTCTTAAAACTAATTAAGTACTTACTAAGTTCTAAAGTTTATACATATTTTGCTATAAGTAACAGTTAAAATAATAATATCTATTTGAGGCACCAAGAAAATTTAAATTTTTACAATTACATTACACATTATTTGACCTTACTTTAGGTAATTATCATTACATTTGAACGTTATCTAAATACATTGTAAAAAATGTATCTACTGTAATTACTTACATTAAAAATAATGGCAATTCATTACTTAAATATAGTTGCATTGCCCCAAGCTAAAGTAGATACCTTATCAAACGATAACAACCGCTTATCATCATTGCTTGAAAGTGCTACTTTATTTACATCCTGAGTGAATATTTCATGTTTTATCGACTTAAACAAAACATTTTTTTTGCGAATGACATTACAATTGTACAAAACGTTTTTATAATCTAACATATTTAAATTTTTCGTAACACATTTTTTTATACCTTTTGCTTTCTTTATTGTTTTGTCTAAAGTTTTAATACAATAAAGCTTTGAGCGCAGTCCTACGAATTCTTTGATAATTTTACCACCCATTTCATCTTTAAATAACCCTGGAACCTTCTTATTAATAATTGGTAAGTTAAATTCGTTGTTTAAGTCGTAGTTGCTGGTATCAAAATATTTTAGAAAATGTTCATTGATATCTTGATAAATGTCATCAGTATTTACATCATAAACCAAACTATCCGTATCAGTATAACACAATTCAATTCGGTTACCATAAAAAGGCTTTATGATTGAATAATGGAAGTCATACATGTGACTCTTAGATAATTCCAATACAGTAAATCCTATATATATTGGTTTATTAAGAATAACGCGAGAAGGCTTCATTTGGATTGCCACTAGATCATCAGAAAATACTGAGGCGCTATGAAAATATGGACTGCCGATCAATTTCTCAGCACAAGTAGTCTTTTTTGTTTTATTGTTCAAGTCACACCACTTGTTTGCTAACTTAACATCTATTCGATGCTCATTATTTTCCAGAGTCTTTCCAAAAATACTATTGTTCAATAATTTGAAAAAATCTTGTTCAAACGTTGACTCTGCTTTTTGACGTAACTGGGTGTTAATATCAATATATTGTTTTAAAAAACAGCTTTGCTTGAAAACAATTGCACGATGAATCCTTCGTAATACCAATCCGTGTTGCAAGCATTTTTTTAAATGTATGTAATGAATAATATAGTGGTATTTGTCATACAAATTCGGTATTAATTTTTTATTCTTACCACCGGGTGGGACGAATTTTTCTGAGCAAAATGGAAAGTCATTATGTTCAATGTGCAATGTTGTAGGATATAATAAATCAACTTCAAGAATATAACCGTTTTCCGCAGTATCGCTTATATCTATTAAGTTCAATTGCAAATCATCTATTTCCTGTCTACTCATGAATCTAAAATCCGAATGAGGCAAATATTGACACATGCTATAGCCATATAAATTGTTACAATCTAAATAAATAATAAATGAATTCGGAAGGGATGGGTCGTAAGAATCCAAGTATTTATGATTGGCTTGGGCATGTCTTCTGGAACACATACAAATACCTCCTCTAATACCTGTTTGTATCATCCTATAAATTTGAACATCACTTATCAATTCTAATTTAATTCTAGTTTTCAAAAGCATTGCATCGAATGATAGACTTGGTGCTGTAAGATAGAACGCGGGATCCAGATTGTAATGTCGTTTACATGTTTTTCTAAAACTTTCAAACACGTCTGTAAGCAAAAGAACGTCGGTTTTAAGGTATAAATCTGTATACATACCCATGTTACGAATATTAAATACTGACCAAACGGACTGAGCGTGTTCATAGTCTTCATCAGTAATTGACTCATTAGTTAAAGAGTTAAAAAAAATTTTTTTGGAGGGTAAACACGTATCTTCATAAAGTTTCCATTGAGACATATAGTCGTACGGATAAACTCCTTTACGGGTAAGTAGATCGAATTGTGTTTTTTCGGGAAAATAAAATTTTAATTGTTTAAATTCTTGTTTTTTCATTGTACTAACCAACTTTTCTAAGCTTGTTCCTAAAAACTTGAAAGAATCTACAAATCGTACCTGTATGCTTTCATTATCGGAAATCGGAATATACTTCGTGAAAGAAATATAATTTTCTTTTGTTTTAGGTATGACTTTAATAGATCCTGGAGCTTTACCTAATTCTTTTATGAAAAGGTGGCAATCATAACCCGATAAGTTATGAAAAAATACAGGCAGAAACTTAGGCATTTTATATTGTAGGCATGGGGTCTCAACTAGAACAAATTATAATTAGTCCTGAAAAAAAAATCATAGATGGCAGCATAGGTAACAATTATGAAATTAACAATCACTAAAAGGCGTTAAACGACAGATTTTGCCTGAAGTAAGATTAGTAAAAATAAAAACTTCCTTGTTTAATGTTGATTTATCTATTTACACTCATATTTCACGTATTTTCAACAAAAACGATAAATTAAGCCTTTTACTTCAATCCGAACCAAATAGTATGTTATAAACAGTTCAAAGTAGCCTTCTGTCAAGCATTTTGTTTTAGAGCTATTTGCAATAGATGGCGTTTTATTAAACTTGTCATCACTTTTACCACCACGGAATAGAAAAAACCGGCCAAGTGCGTCTCGGACCACGCACAGTGAAGGGTTCCGTTGTTTGGATGAATTTATCCCAAGGTTGAAAAATATGTTCCCCCATACATTCCGACTTTTGGAATGTATGGGAGACATTCCACGTGCAAATGTAAGTGTGTACGCACAATATTGAGAGATGTATCATGATAATTATTTTAAGACCATAGACTTCTTATAAGTTTTCCTGTAATCTATAGGTATAATATAACTACTTTCTGTATTTTTTATTTCAAAATATGCTCTTATCGGAGATAAGGGGGAATGGTCAATTTTCGTCCATTTTCTTAAATAACTTTAAAACAATTTATTTTAAAATTATAAAAAAATATATATATATGAGACCCTCACAGTAAGCCACAGCAGTAAGCAGTAAGCCCTTTAATTTGATATGTCACATGGTACAGTTTGCAAAACTTTTTTTAATAATTTTCTTATTTGCCCCCAAAATTGAACCCCATATTCAAAATTCATTTGTTTACGATACACTTCCGTGTTTGGGTCACAAAAATTCATACGTGTATACAATTTAATCGTCCCATTGGATTCGGAGCAAATCGGCTGTGATAGACACACGAGTGAGCCTATAAGGGTTCCGTTTTTTTTTTCCTTTTGAGATACGGAACCCTAAACACAAGTGAATGTGCCCACGCAGCTATCCGTCGTTGCCGTTGTGTCTCACAATATGCGGAAACAATGTACAATAATAACATCTCTTCGTCAGTTGCAATAAGTCTTAATTTTGTATGAACAACAAATTCAACTTTGACGAAACAAGGCCCGCTCGTGCAAAAGGGATTCCCAGACCTCGCTATCTTCGGGGCATAAAGAACTCATAGACTAATTAAACCGAAGTGTCAATCAAACAAAAACAGACTTTCCGATATGTACTAGTTTTTACCTACATGATCATTGCCTACATAATGAAAATAATGAACCAATTCCCATGTTGTTTTATTAATAAGTACATAAGTGTATCTCCTTATAATAACTAGTCGGACATGTCTTCCAATGCGCTGTCGCGACCGTAGGAATCCTTTTGTGGTCTTCTGACTCGTATGATAGTGTACATATGACATTTCGTAGTGTTCCAATTCAAAACAGGCAACTGTCACATGTTTCTATGTCAAAAATGTGAATAAAGTTTTTATTTCTTATGTTCATAAAGCACGTCTCTGGGAGTGTAAATTTGATAGGCACTAAACTTGAAAATAGCTGTATGTGTCACGTACTCTTTGTTTTACCCCGACGATAACAAAATCTGGGGATTCCCCAAAACGTAATTCTTTCTTACATTTTTTGTTAGTTTTAGCCACAGTAGAAATATCATACAGTATTTTATCTTCATACAAACGGTCGGAACTAGGTATTTCGCTTATTCCACCGATTTAAATACCTAGAATCTAGATTAATAAATAAATAAGTGGATAGGGTGAAAAAAGTGACACACGAGTGACCCACCTAAGCTCGCGTTAAAAAAACTAGTAGATCGTTTCCTAAGCTAGGCTATCTACTTACTTAGCTACTTAATGAGTTAGATGAAATATCGTTACGAAATGATTATCAGAGTAATAAATGGTAGGTAATGACATAGTAAGATTTACATTATAATTTACTTTTATAAATAAGATTTTGTAGTAGGTAGTTAGAGAATTTGATTGCTGTAGGTAGCGCACACGCGATGAGATGGTTGATTATAAGTAACGATTGCAGAGCATTTCGACGTCGGATGGGTGACGAAAAGAATTGTTATTTCGAGTTGCTCCGTACTGTAGGTAATGAGGACGTTAATAAGCTGAGATGAAAAAAGATATTATTATTACTCATCAGCTGTTCCTTACATTTTGGCTAAGTTGGTAGGTGTTGAAGTTTGTAAGGACAGCAGTTTATTTTTTTAAAATTTAAAATATAAAATTTACAATCACAAAACTAAAACTCAAGCAGGTGATGGTGTTAGGTAGAATAAAATTAAAATACTGTAGGCGGGCAGCCCTATCGCGTGTTTACGTACCGCGCGGCTGTAAGTAATTATTTCGAGAACAGGAGCCGAGTCACATTACTGTATAATATTTCTACGGTGTGATATTTGCTGGGGACACATGTTTTCATGTCATGTTTTTATTACCTACCTTTTATTATCTACTGATCACTTTGTAACGTTCTATCAGTGCAGTATTGTTATTTTGTACTTGATTGAAGTAAGTATTAAAATATTTGTATAAAAATATTCCGTTCGTTATTATTTTATTTATGTAGGTAGGTACTTCATACCATAGCTTGTACCTACTTGTATTGTTTCTTCTTACTCATAGTACCTATTTACCTATTTAATTTCATTTCCTTGCCGCAGTAACATTATTACCGGTTAGATTACAAGCAATTTTATAGTTTTGAGTAGATAATAAAGTTTAAAAACATGAACATTACATGAAACATGACTTATGGTAACATTCGCATAGCGACCACTTAGATTTTAGTAAGTTATCGCGGACAAAAGCAGATAATAAAATTAAGCGCGTTTAGGAAAAAACGCATTTACAGCTGCACGAATTATTATGTATAAGTCTATGTGCCGCATGGCATGCAATTAAAACATAATTATTTGGCTTCGCAAACACGTCGTCTCCTACTAAAGCTAAAAAATTGCTAGCTCAATCACACTAATGAAACAATTACGCCAACTCAAGATAATTTTTGTTGTATTATGTACTTGTCCTTGAGCGCACGGTACGATTACGACGTCATACTCGATGTGAGATGGAGAATCTATAGTTATCTCGATATAGCCATCTAAGTAGTATCGATGCCACCTAACATCAATAAGACCTAGTATCTAGGCTGAATCCTAGATGGTGTTGTAAAACTACAGTATCTGGTAATTAGTGAATCGCTGATGCAGCCATCTGTTAAAAAATGAAGGAAAAAAAAATAGCCAGCTCAATAGCCAGACTTAGGGAGGTGTCATTTCTTTGTATGGGATTGGGTATCTGTATGTAGTATTATAATATCTGTGTTGTAGGTTACAGTAACTGTGAGCTGCGCCACGATATTTACCAGTCAAATGACAATGATCGCGAACCCTATCACCAAACAAGAAATTCTCGCAAATATGACATGTATCAGAGTTTTCAAAGTCGAGAGCATTCTCATTCATGTAAATCATAGGAATGGTATTATTTAAAATTCTATAAAGCTTTTTAGCGTCTTTATAGATAGACTTCACAAATTTCGAAACGCAATCCAAACCACGATACGAAACGTAACGATTATAGGTTTCATCTAGAGTGCATGTAATATGATAAGCGAAAGCGATAGGCACATGTCGCTGTCTCGTAACGGTGCTCGCCTGAGTTGGGTCAGGTTCGCAGGAGTCGTACCGCTCCAGCATTGTTTCAAAATCTGCATATATAACGAATGGCACAAATTGCTTTCTACCATAATTTTCAAACTGAATGAAAGAACCCTTTGGAGGTAGTTCAGTAGCAACTCCACCACAACTGTGTGAATTCAGATCATCACATGAATCAAAGAACATTAAACAAACATCACAAAAGTATAATTTACTGTGGTGTCTTGTTATTTGATTTTTAACAAGACGAGGTAAATCCTTAATGAGACAGTAATGTGATAAATCATCTTTTTCTAAGTAAAGTAAATGAATCACTTTTCTCTTCAAAGATTTTGGTTTATAAAACGGTCCAATCACGGAATTATTTTTAAAGCCATATATATATATATACAAATTTCAGGGTTATTTAATTCGAATCGAGCAATATCTGAGAAACTCAATGGAAATTTAATGTCTTTTATATTTAACACGCTTTGAAAATGGGGGTAAGATGATACTCTTTCAGGATGAGTTTTAGCTGGATATAAAGCAGCAACAACTGACCATAAAAAGCAATAATTATCTTTATTGTGAATATTAATACATGCTTTTTTTGATTTAATTGATGTCGGCAACTCGATAAAGCTTGAGCCGCGCAAAGGTTGGTATTTGTTAACATTAACTTCCAAATACGAACTGTTTAAAAATGTCCACCCACTGTCACGATCTTGAAATTCTTCTATCTTTTTTTTCAACGTGTTTCTAACCTGAGATGCTAATGAATCATAATCATAATTCTGATGTACTACATAATTCTTTGTAGCAAATGATTTCATCTCCTGACTATCATTTTTAACCATCAAAAACAAAGCAAAATATTCAAAATTAATTTTTAGACAGATATGATCCTTAAGAGATTTGTTTATTAATGTCTTGATTTTTTCTTGACTGTTATTAAAAAACGAATCTAAAGAATAATTTTCATTAGTATCAATAATTCTATAAGAAGCTATACGATTTAGAAATGCAGAATGAATTAATTCAACACCTTCGCAAACGTATGAAATATTTTTATTTTTATGATCGGTACTGCGTAGATGACCTGTCCAATGACTGCGCTCAACAGATATGTTACAAACAGTGCAGAAAGGCATTCTATCGTAATTAATTACCTGCTAAGTTTAAAAATAAAGATTTATTTTGGATGCCCCAAATTTAAATTTTAAATGAATAATGTAACTTATTTAAAATGTATCTTATCACTATAAATACGGGCTCTGAGTCATCGAACAACTCGTGAGCCTTATGCATGAATTTTTGTAGTGAGTTCCACTGCGAGTTACCTTTATCCAGTTGCAGTTTTAATCTTTATTTTGGATGCCTCAAATTAAAATTTTAAATTAATAGTGTAACTTATTTAAAATGTATCTTATCGCTATAATATACCGGCTCTGAGTCATTGAACAACTCGTGAGCCTTATGCATGAATTTTTGTAATGAGTTCCACTGCGAGCTACCTTTATCCAATTGCAGTTTTAATGCAACTTGGGACTTCTTCCAACGCTCCTCAGGAGCAGTGGAGATGATGTCTTCTTTATGGTACACCTTCAGTTCCACAAAGAAGGCACCCCTTAGATCCGCTGTCCGTCGTACCTTCCCGTTGGCGACGCGGGACAGCAAGGATGAACCTAACTCCGACTGCGGAGGAAGGCCATCTAAGTCTTCCAAACCGAAAAGATCGGTGCTCCCTGGTTTCTTGTTACTGTAAACAAATTAAATTTTATTTTAATAATCTAGAAGAAACACTTTTCTAGATACAAACTTATGATGAGAGAAAAATAAGTATGTACTTAAAATTATTTTTGCAAATCAAAGTTCTCTATTGAAATCTACTTTATATTAGAATATGTGAAAGTAATAACTTAGAAAATAAAAATAGTCATAAACTACCTTGATCCTAATTCCACGACCGAGGAAGCTTTGCGCTTTGTTGTTTTTTTCGTAGGCTGGCTCTTGCTCGGCACGATCTTTGTAGCAGTCGGCGGGCTCTTTATGTAGTCGGACACACGGGAAACGTCGGAGTCAGACCTAATACACAAGATAAAAAGTACTTAATATTTTATATAACAAAACAAATAACCGTTTAAGGTCTTTTTTTGAGATACAATAATCAATTTATGACAGGATGAGAACAGTTACATCAGCCGGCAGGCAGAAACCAGGTCCATAGCTAAGTAACAGTCACGATGGATAGATAGAACATGATAATTACAACAGCCGGCAGGCAAAAACCAGGTCCGTAGCTGAGTAGCAATCACGATGGATAGATAGAACATGATAATTACAACAGCCGGCAGGCAAAAACCAGGTCCGTAGCTGTGCATTATGACTACAAATTTAAAATTAAGAAGTACTCACTTACATGTTTTAAAGTTGATTTTAAAGTACTGCTAGTAGGTACTACTTGTCACTTTGAAGATTCTGGAGCGAATGTAATTTATTGATTGAAATTAATTCGTTTATATTCACAAAAAATACAATTTCAGCATAAAATAGATCGTTTCAATTTTAAACTCTAAGTACATGTCTTACAGTTGTATAAAAAAAATATGTCGTTTATGTCATATTGAACCATATTGATCGCATACCAATTTCGCTAAATTGCAATTTGTTCATGAGAACCGCAAAATAAAGCCGACAAAGTGAACCCGATCCCTGTTATTCTTTATGACTCAATACTAAATTAATATGTATAATTAATTGAATAATTGATGTATGTTTGTTGAGAATTTTTATCATCACAATTACGTTTATGCGAGAGGTGAAACTCGTAGGTAGATCGCGTCGTTGAAAGTAAATTTTGTGAGCATAGTTGACTCAAGAAGTAAGTAGGTAGTTGAAAATAATCGTAACTATTTTGATAATAAACCATTTTGTAATACGCACAAACCAATCCGTGTGGTAAGTTGCAGTTAAACTCGGGACTAATATTATAATCACATAAAAATACTACTGTGGAATAAGTTCATTTAAAAATACTCACAAATAAAATTTTAATTCGTATTATTAAATAATCACTTAAACCCACAATTAAAGAATCCAAGAAACTGTATCGTGTGGGAATCGAACACACATGTCTGAGTTATGGTTTTATAGTTGTCTAATTTATCGATAATAACTTTAGTTTAACTTTAGCATAGGTACTATTATAATGCTCCCAAATATAATAATAATAATATTCCACAACTATCACACAACGCCGTCTAGCCTCAAGCTAAGCAGAGCTTGTGTTATGAGTACTAGACAACTGATAAACATACTTATATATTTCTAAATACATACATATATAGATAAAAATAATCTTGTTGTGCACAGGGTTCTCTTTTATCTAAGTTAAAATCGCACTCGATCGAAGTGGCTAATGGTTCAACCAATAATACATGTTGTACTTGATAAAAAATATATCATATAAATATTCATATAAATAAGATTATATAATCTTAGTACCTAGAAGAATGAAACACAATAAATTAGAAGCGATTACAAACTTCAAATATAAATACGAAAACAATATTTAGGAAGTTCTATAAAAGACGAATTCAGTGTTTACAACATGATAGTCGATCATGTTACTTAGAATATGGAATGCAATTGATGTGACCGTGGGAAGCGAGCATTGCATTGACATTGAACTTTGCCGATTTGAAAATATACATAAAGCTAATTTACATCTATGTAGCAACCACCGGGTACGGTTACCGTCAACGGAACAGTCTACAGCAGCGGATTCACACACAGTTTGTACGCTTGATTGAATAATGTGCAATACGGTTCTGATCCGGTTGTCGTTGTCAAGTGTATCTGCACCTTAGCTTTATGCATGCAAGGCAAGGATCGACTATCCGTGTGACCACGCTTACCACTTGATTGTTACGTGTTGATGTAAAAGGATGTATCGTCTGTAATGTGTTAAATTAAAATTTAGATGTCCTCGAGCCAATCTGGTCACAGAAAAAATGTGTGTGGGCCTAAAGGTGTGCGCTACTTTACTTTTGTGGAGAGACATGAGACAATCTGTCCTAAATTTTAGTTTAATGTACGCGGTATCCTAAAGTTCAGATGTCCTCGAGCCAATCTGGTCACGAAAACGGGTATGTGTGTTATCCTAAGCGGCAATGCACCATCCTAATAAGTATGTGGAGAGACATGAGACAATCTGTCCTGAATTTTAGGTTACTGGTTCGTTCAGATACAGATCTAATTATGTTAACGGAAAGTATGTGTGTTGTATGTTTAAATCAATGTATAGTAAGTTTTATAGTTGTTTTAAGCTGGTGAGTATAATTAAATGAATCCGAGACGTAAAGGATGTATCGTCTGTAATGTGTTAAATTAAAATTTAGATGTCCTCGAGCCAATCTGGTCACAGAAAAAATGTGTGTGGGCCTAAAGGTGTGCGCTACTTTACTTTTGTGGAGAGACATGAGACAATCTGTCCTAAATTTTAGTTTAATGTATGCGGTATCCTAAAGTTCAGATGTCCTCGAGCCAATCTGGTCACGAAAACGGGTATGTGTGTAATCCTAAGCGGCAATGCACCATTCTTAAGTATGTGGAGAGACATGAGACAATCTGTCCTGAATTTTAGGTTACTGGTTCGTTCAGATACAGACCTAATTATGTTAACGGAAAGTACCTATGTTATATGTTTGAATCAAGGTATAGTAAGTTTTATAGAACAGTTGTTTTAAGCTGGTGAGTATAATTAAATGAAGTTGAGGTCAACCATCAATATTGACATTTATAACTCATTGTCGTTAACTCAAACAAATGTTGCAACCTAGTGGAATAGGCGCCGAACTAGTATTTTACTGCACTATGTAGGAATTCATACTCCACCTTCCGTTTCATCGAGTGGAATAGGCGCCGAACCAGTATTAGACATTTTACTGCACCGAGAGTGACGGAGATGATCATTCCATCGGGTGGAATAGGCGCCGAACCAGTGGATTTCATTTATATTATTGGGCATTCTACTCCACCGAGAGTGACGGAGGCGAACGGAGTGAGCCGAAGGAACGGAAGGTGGAGTAGAATGCCCAATAATATCCTACTTGCATCAGATGTTGTCGAAATACCTGAAAATGGGAGGCCGCAAAGAGAGAGGCGTCTGCCCGCGTGGACTACAGATTTCATACTGGACCAGACTGAAGAAAGTCACCTACTCTCGGAGATCTCTTATATATCGGATGAAAATGATGATGATGAATACTGACATGATGCTATAAAAGCCAAGATTAAAGCACATGTTAAGAATGGAACCTGGAAAATAGAAAAGAAGTACAAAGACATGAAAGAAGTGGACTACAAAATAGTTCTAAGAAACAAAATAGGACCTTTTTTTTTTTTTTTTTTTTTGTGGATGGGAAATCATCAAATAACTTCTCCCGCTCTGGGTGGAGCGGAAGGGCGTGTCAGACTTTTACTGACTAAAACCCACCCGTGTTCCTTCAGTTGCCTATGCCAGGGCCACGGTATCTTTTTCAAACAACCCGCGACCCCAGCGGCATCGGCCCTATTGGACCCCATCTTTTGCTGACATCTCTTTGAGGCGCGCGTGGAACACAACGCGCCGTCGACCCGGGCCTGGTCCTCACCGGACGGCGAGCTACCCACTACTCACCGTCCGCAAGCCCGCGCCTACGGTGGCTGGGAATCGGCTATCGATTCCCGCCGCCCAGGGCGTCTCCTGCGGCGACTGAGGGCGTGAGGCTGCCTCTCCCTCACGCGTTCCGCCTCCTCCTTCGCAAGCATTACCGCTTCGCAGAAGGAGGTGACGGCCTCCCATGCACTCTCGCTCCGCACCATGGCCTGGACCAGGCTCGGACGCGAGAGATCGCCGCCGCCGATCGCCTCCGTGAGAACACGGCGGTGCTCTGCCCAAGCCGGGCAGACCTCCACTGTATGCTCCACCGTGTCCTCTGGGCGATCCACACAATGGTGACACCCGGGCGTTTCCTCCCGCCTTATGCGAAACAGGAACCTCCCGAAACAACCGTGTCCGGTAAGGACCTGCGTCAGGCGGAAGGTGAGGACGCCGTGGAACAAAAAAAAATAGGACCTGACAACAACATCACAAAGAAAGCCAGACTTGTAGCACGGGGCTTCACTCAGCGACCAGGCATTGACTACAATGAAACATACGCTCCTGTAGCTAAACTGAGTTCGATAAGATCTGTTGTGGGAATAGCCATGGAAGAAGGCTTGAAATTGAACCAGATGGACGTTACAACGGCGTACCTGAATGGCGAACTAGAAGAAAAGATAGTTATGAAGTACCCTGACTATTTAGAAGAATATCTGACTGAAATCATGGTTGAAGAAAGTAAACAAGAAAATTAAACTTTGTACGACAAAACAATAAAAGAAAATGAACGGTAGGCCTAGCTTCCCGATGAGTGTCGACGGTTCTGCTGACCACAAGAACATTGCCGAGGCTTTTAGGGAACACTTTACTGTGCGGTCGTCCTTAGGTCCCACGTCTGGTGAGGTGAGCGATGGTGGGCCCGTTGTGACCGGGCAGAATGTAAAGATACCTGCGACGAGTGTGGCTAGAATTATTAGAAAAATGCAGCATGGAAAATCTCCCGGCCACGATGGGCTCAGTATCGAGCATTTTAAATATGCAGGGGTTCATCTGCCGCGAGTACTGTCTATGTTTTTCAGTCTGTGCATAGGTCACTCATATTTGCCGGAGCCGCTAATGCGGACAATAGTCGTTCCGATAGTTAAAAATAAAACGGGTGATACGTCTGACATAAGTAACTATCGGCCCATCTCACTCGCTACCACAACAGCCAAGGTGCTTGATAGTCTGCTGAATAGTCGCCTCACTGCACAGGTTAAGTTGCACGATGCCCAGTTCGGGTTCAAAGCGGGAGTGTCAACAGAGAGTGCTATTCTGAGTCTGAAACGAACTGTCATGTACTACACAGCGAGGAAGACGCCGGTATATGCGTGTTTCCTCGACCTGTCAAAAGCTTTTGATCTGGTTACATATGATATACTGTGGGACAGGTTGAGGTACACGGGTGTATCGGCGGAGTACACCTCCCTCCTAAAATATTGGTACTCTAACCAAAAGAACCGAGTGAGGTGGGTGGGTACTCTGTCGGACGAGTACAGGCTGGAATGCGGAGTTAGACAGGGGGGGTTAAGCTCCCCACTGCTATTTAATCTGTATATCGACCGGCTTATCGAGCGACTGAGCAGTACACATGTCGGCTGCCACATTGACGGAACATGTGTGAATAATATAAGCTATGCGGACGATATGGTGCTGCTCAGTCCATCGATAGGTGGTTTGAAGAAGTTGCTGTCGACCTGCGAGGCTTATGCGAAGGAGCACGGCTTGATATACAACTCGAAAAAGAGTGAGCTTCTTGTATTTAAAGCGCCTCAGCAACAGCCGCGCAGTGTTCCGCCCATAAGTCTCAATGGCGTACCGCTAAATATTGTCAGTAGCTTTAGGTACCTCGGCCACATTGTCACGAGCGACCTAAGGGACGACGGAGACATAGAGAGGGAGCGCAGGGCATTGTCTGTGAGGAGCAATATGCTTGCCCGCAGGTTCGCTCGTTGTACTACAGACGTCAAAGTAACTCTTTTTAAGGCGTACTGTCAATCGTTTTACACGAGCGGCCTGTGGGTGTCATATACGCGTCGAGCCTACAATGCCCTGCGTGTTCAATTTAATAATGCCTTCAGGATGCTGTTGGGACTGCCATGGCGCTGTAGCGCGTCGGGAATGTTCGCGGAGGCTCGCATAGATAGTTTTCACGCTATCATGCGAAAGAAAGCGTTCTCCTTACTACAGCGTCTGCATGGTAGTAAAAACAGCATTTTGAAAACGATCGCCGCTAGACCGGACTGCCCCTTCCAGAGTCACTGGGTGCGGACAGTCTTAGGTCTGATATAATAATAAATTAAGTAAGTTAAGAAATTATAAAAACTAACAATACTAACCTAGTTACTTAAGTAATATTGTTACTAACACCAAATACTAACACAACTATGGACTTTAGTCTGAAATAAAGTTATATTATTATTATTATTATTTGTGATTTTTTAATATTTCTCGAGACCCTGGGGTCCCGGACCTTTGGAAGGCGTACGAGGAGCCGAAGCCAACTCGCAGAGGCCCCTTAGATAATTTTAAATGATGAGGAGGCACCAACCGACGATTATCCCTGTACGCACTATGCAAGTGCACCCAAGGACAACCCCCGGTTGGTACAGGACTATTGTTGTACGTGGAAACAAAACATATTGGGCTATGGGTTTGGGTGGCTAAAGTGGATTAGGTAACGTGAACTATGGAAGAACTATGTCCCCTGCCTGACCAATGTTATATATTATACACGGATAAAATGGCAGGGGGTGACTTGCACACTCAATAATGGGCCCCCGGAGACGGCCGCTAGCACATAGTGACGTAGCGACAAGGGGGCAACACTTCCTGAGGTGCTTGAGGAGTGGAGAGGTATCCCACGGCTATCAGGACAATCCCGGAAGTACGGTCAAGATCCCTACCAGCACCTTACTGGAATACTTCCTTCCTCCGAGCAAGTTTGCTCTTGCGAATCTCCACTCAAGCCGGCCAACAAAGGCAAGAAAGAGGTGGGAGCTCTGTTCCTCGTCAGTGTTCAATCCAGCCGGCCAATAAAGGCAAGCCAGAGATGAGGACCAGATTTCTCCCGGGAGATAGGGTCCGTGGGGTCGCTACTGCCCAACAGCTCGCCACATGCTGCCCTGCGGGTTTTTGTATCTCTCTTGGTCTGGCTCCTCATCCTAGACCCGTTCCGGCAAACTCTACCGGCACAGACCTAAAGTTTGGAGCACGCAAGCCCCACCACGACGTCAACGTAGAGATACAGCGGTGGGGTTATTATTATTATTATTAATAAGTATGCTAAAACACATAAAAAACAATCCAAAAGGGAAAGTTTGTAAACTCATAAAAGCTTTATATGGACTCAAACAGGCAGGGAGGCAATGGTATAAGAAACTCGACACAGAATTAAAGAACATAGGTTTCAAAGCATCTGAAGCTGACCCATGTCTATACTTACTAGAGAAAAGATGAGTTAAAGTCATAATAATCATATATGTCGACGATTTATTAATTGCCTATTCGTGTCCTAGAAAGCTCCAAGAAATAAAAGACCTGTTAAATAAGAAATTTGAGTTAAAAGACTTAGGAACACCTAAACGGCTAATGGGGATAGATGTTACCTACAAGGGAGATGAAATCAAACTCAACCAGGAAAAGTTCATAGAAGACACTCTTAAAAAATTCAAAATGGAAGATTGCAAAGCCACGACTACACCCATAGAACCAGGTCTTAAACTAGAAAAAGGAAGAAGAAATGAAAGGAACGATCTGGCCTACAAAAATTTGATTGGCTCTCTCATGTATCTGGCAGTGGCAACTCGACCCGATATAATGTTTGCCATATGTTATCTCTCCCAATTTAACGACTGTTACGGAGAAGAGCATTTCAAGTGTGCAAAAAGAGTACTGCGATACTTAAAGGGAACAAAAAGCGTCGGTCTTATATTTAGAAAAACTCGCCAAGAACTATATGGCATGGCTGACGCAGATTGGGGCGCATGCAAGCTCGACCGGAAGTCCTTTTCGGGCTGCTGCTTTAAATATGCGGGAACGGCCATAAGCTGGATGTCGAAGAAGCAAAAGACTGTAGCGCTGTCGAATGCCGAAGCGGAATATGTCGCTTTGACCGTAGCTGCAAAGGAGGCTATTCACTTGAAAAGTCTATTCAAAGATCTTGGGGGCCAACTATGAAAGCATAGTTATATTAAACGATAACCAAGCGGCCCTAAAGTTAAGTCAGAACACAATGGTCACTTCCAAGTCCAAACACATTGACTTAAAAATGCACTTCATCCGAAATTGCATAATGGACAGAGCAATACAGGTCAGATATCTGCGAACCGAAGATATGGAGGCAGATATCCTGACCAAAGCCATAGCCGGCCCGCGGCTGTTGAAACTGCGGAGCAGCTTAGGAGTTAACTGAATACTCCTGATGACCATGACGATGCCGTGAAGAGGAGTGTTAGTACTGGCCATCCAGTACCAATTGACACTGCATGTCGTTTATGGTTTTACCTTAGTTACCAATAACAGTTGTGTCAAATAAAAGTGATATCAATGTTCATGCGTACCTATATATTTATAAATGAATCCCTCACACAATAGTGTTGAGCGTAATTGTATTATCGATAAATGTTACTTACATGTTTTTTTTTTTTTAAATATAGGTAATATAACAGTGGGCTTAGTAATGCATGACACTTAATAGCATGACCACTTGTCTATCTCTAAGAAGAGTAGCTTTTTCTATACAAAATGACACTTCGTTTCTCCGTTTTTGACATCGCACCGCAGAAATCCTACTACAATTTGGCATATTGTCTTTCGTTTCTAGCGAACTTTATCTAGCTCCTTTTTTATGTAGACTATTTCGGAAGAAAGTGTTCTATCCCAAACTGTCAAAATCACACTGACCACTGATAGGTAATTATCTAATAATTATAAGAAACATTGTAATCGCCATGCTAAACTCCTTAAGTTCTGACTTGAGCTGGGCGATTACTGACACATGCGTGCACTGACTGGACCGGTCCTCTCAATCTGTGTGGTTCTTTCCTCAAAAGACCATTTCAGATACCAATCTACATGGTCTTCACATGAAGTGACCAAGATTATGTCTGGACTTTATAAGAGACTGTAACCTCTGCGTTTGTTGCGGCCTTTCTTCTCAGAGTAGTCAGATAGGAAACGCCGACCTCATCTAGTTAAAAAAAAACATGATTGACGTGTAAAAGTGTTTGTACAAACCTACTTACAGAAATAAAATCATTTATCATTTAAAGATAGTTGAAAACTTACTTCTCGACGGCTGCAAAGTAGGTATATATGGGTATCTACAAAAAATTTTTTTTTGTCTCTTGTTTTGCTTATATCTCGAAAACGTTGTGTACTATCGCAAAAATTATGAAAATTTTGCCTGCCTTTATAAAGCCCATAACCCACTTAAACTCTACATGTAGGTAATAATTTTTCATATTTTCCATACAAAAAGTGAAAAACTCCTTAGAAAACACGTTGTGAATCGCATCTTAAAACCCCCCCGCACCTCCTTCCCGATACCGCCAACAACCGCACCCCTCTCCCTCCTGCGCCCCCGCACCCCGCATCCCTCCACTTCCCACCACTCCTTCGCTAAGTACGTATTTGAAAAAAACAACGAAATATTTCCTGTTTCTTTCATATTTTTCGGTTGTATGTATGTATGTATGTACAACCGAACATACATACATATGTATGTATGTACATAATGACGAATGGGATGACCCATTCGTTTGACCTCAAATGAGCCCGACAGAGTATATAACTTAATTCCACTAACATCCGTGATTTTATGAAAAGTGGTACTCTTACTAGATTATCTGCCCTGCAATTTTGAAAGAGACAGCTGGTGGCTGTCTTAGCAGCTCTTTTATAACCAGTTATGGACATAATATCAACTGACGGCTCATGCGGATTTTGGAGTAAATCTTGGGGTTCTGGTTGGTCGTGATTTTGAGGAACTTGAAGGTTGACACGATTTATGTCAAGTTGATTCAATCTAGCCTTATGACGAGTAGCAGCTAGCCAGAAGCGATGGCAAATGTGTTGACGATCATTCAAAAGGGCTTGAAAATAAAAAATATTTAAAGATTGTTTTCATACAATAGGTACGTGTCCGTCCTCTTAGCTAATTCTGTGCAAAGAATGATATCGACCCGTTGTTTCGTTGCAACGTGAATAAAACAAACAAACATAGAAGCTTTTTACTTTAAATAAACGTTAGGAACACTAGGAATTACTCCTGTATCGTGGGTGCGTTTACAAACATTTACACTCACATACACAAATAGCCAGACCCGGAACAACTACCTGTAGGCGGTATACAAATATTTGTTCCGTGCGGAAATCGAACCCGCGATACGCAGCGCAGCAGTCGATTGCTCAGCCAACCGTGTCGTCATTTATAAATGGTAACTCTAAGAAACCGATTGATTCGTTGTTCCGTTGCGACGTGAAAAAAGCACAAACAAACATAGAAGCAAACAATCACATTTATAATATACTAGCTTTTGCCCGCGTGGATGTCGGAAAACTAAACGTATAAACCTGCCTCTTGGATCACTCTATCTATTGATGAAAACCGCATTAAAATCCATTTAGTAGTTTTTGAGGTCATCGCGAACATACAGACGCAACGGGGGACTTCGTTTTATAATATGTAGTGAAGTGTGGAAGTATGGATACCTACATTAAACATACCTGCTCTATTATCTCTTATTACCTCATATGCTCTAAAATATTATATTCAGCAAAACGCGGTCTTGCTTCTAATATCGTTCTTGAACTCGATGTCGCACTCGCTGTCGAGTCAAAGACCGAGCACAGGTCACACACAAATGTTCCATAGTTCGTAACAAACCAAACAATAACAATATCAAGTCCACAAATCAAGCCGAAGTCGAGTAATTGCAAACGTAGAAACACCAGAGGTCCTTTAGGAAAGCGTAAGTCGTCAATAAATAAACAGCGGAGTAACAATTTATAACACGGTAGTACAGCACAGCTACTGCATGCTAGATAAATAATGACATCCAAAAGCAAAAGCCATGCATATTATTGAATTGCAGGACAAGCTGAAATTAATAAACCTATGAACCAAGCAAATTCACGAAGTTTACATTTACGCTTTTTTAAGAAGCTAGAAAAGTTTTCTTTTATTTTTGACTTTTTTGTACCAGGTAATTAACATAGGTAACATATTTTTCGAGTCAAATTCGAAACCTAAAAACTTGCATAGTGTTTGCGGTTCTAAGCAGCTTTTTTCTGTATTTATTATGAAACCTAAGTTTTTAAGTAGTGTTATTGTTAAGTCAACGTTTTATTGACATTCAAGAAAAGTTGTTCCAATCAGGGACCGGACAACCCCGCTTAAGAGTTAAGCCTTTGGACAGGGTAACCCGTACATGGGGTAACTCATATCGCAGTGTTACCTTTTGTTCGAGTTAGGTACATCCTCGAAACCCAGCGAAATGGTTAACACCTTTATTAAGGTTACCCCGTGAAGGGGTTAAACCCCTTCAGTGACTTAAGCCTTTGAAGAGGTTACCTTCTCGAAAAGCTTTTTTTCGTGTTACCCTGGATTACCTAATAAACTTGAGCTAGTAGTTGCTAGGTAGTAGCTTGAGTAGTTCCGTCCGAGTTCCGAATCAAATGACGAATGATGAAAATAAACAAGTATAGACACGAAAAAATAAATTTTATTACAATGTTTAGCATGAGTGATGAGCAAAATTGAACTATAAGATCATATAGACAATAGTTATTTTTCCATGTTTACAAGTCGCTCGGCAAGTCGGTACACGCAAGATTGGCGGACCGCCGGGCGCGGTACGATGTCACGTGCGGTCGTGGTTATGCCATTTTCAAACTAATATCGATTGTAAACAGTGCATATTACAATGTCTTGAGTTGGAATGGCTTACCCTGTGTGTTACAGAGTGTTGAAAGGGTAACCCGTTCGTAACGGATTAACTACACCCGTTCGAAGGTGTAACATGTATCATAGGGTTTTTTTTTGAAGCGCTTAAAAAAACCCCTTCAAAAACCCTTTCAACGAGTATCCGGCCGGTCCCTGGTTCCAATACAAAAAATGTCATCGATATAGACCACTGATACCATGCCATGGGTTCTGAGATATTCCATAACTGGCTTTAATAATGTTGTAAAGACATGGAGCAGTGCATAAACCAAACGGTAGACAGTTAAAATTATAAAGGGTATTATTGTATCTAAAACGGAGGTATTTTCGATGAGATTTATTTATGGAAACTAAGAAGTAAACATCTTTTAGATCTATTGTTGCCATATAACAGTTTTTTGTTATAAGCTGTACGATAATCCTCCATCTTGAAATGTTTGGTGTCTATGAATTTGGTTCAATATGAATCTCTTGTCGCCATTTGGTTTTGTCACTAAAAACACTCGATATAAATTCTCCTTTAACAGAATGACATTCGAGATATTACATTATTATCTAGAAGGTTTTTGATTGATTTATCAACATCTTGAGCTTCTTGAATATTATTAGGAAAAACATTAGGAGAATCAGTCAGTACGATACGGTGTACATTTAAAAGGTATTTGGTAGGTACCCTTTGATCCAAGATAGAATCGTTTTGTCAGTGGACCACTTTTTCAAAAAGTACTGGAGCCTTCCAGCAGTTAGTACCTGATCAGTTACTTTCGATGCAATGGCCTCGTCGGGGACGAGTAGCGGCGCGAACTGCCGCTGGTTTGCGGCGGTGGCGGTGGCCGGTACGCAGGGCGATCGGCTCGCCTCGTATTGTTCGGCTTGTTGTCCGTCTTGTGGTGCTGAGGGTTGTAGCTTAAATGACCCTTATTTGGACCTTTTGGGAAACCCCTTTT
Source organism: Dicycla oo (assembly GCA_948252095.1). Taxonomy (NCBI): domain Eukaryota; kingdom Metazoa; phylum Arthropoda; class Insecta; order Lepidoptera; family Noctuidae; genus Dicycla; species Dicycla oo. Next base: position 14,947,918 of record OX411712.1, read on the forward strand.
TTTTTTTGTGGATGGGAAATCATCAAATAACTTCTCCCGCTCTGGGTGGAGCGGAAGGGCGTGTCAGACTTTTACTGACTAAAACCCACCCGTGTCCCTTCAGTTGCCTATGCCAGGGCCACGGTATCTTTTTCAAACAACCCGCGACCCCAGCGGCATCGGCCCTATTGGACCCCATCTTTTGCTGACATCTCTTTGAGGCGCGCGTGGAACACAACGCGCCGTCGACCCGGGCCTGGTCCTCACCGGACGGCGAGCTACTTTGGGAAACCCCTGGGCTTGTTAAATGTTGGTCTTAGGGCGTGTTTCAAGGCATCTCCCGATTGTTGTTTTGTCTTGGCGGCTTTAACCTTGTCGGTAACATTTTCCCCAAATAAGAAACTGCCCCTTTTTGTTTCAAGCAAGGCGTCCTTTAAATTAATGTTAATTGATGAAATGACAAAGTTACGTCTTGTTTTTGTGTCCCAAAAATGACTGTCGCATAATATACGACAAGCGTCACTAATTGGTTTTAAAAGTATTTGTTTGGACGTTTCATTTGAAATAATCACGTCAGTAGCAGATGCTAAGGCTGACAATGCTATACCAAGCTGATTTTGTTTGTACATGAGGTCCGAATCTCTTTTTACTAGAGTAGCCTGCAGAGCTGCCTTTACTTCCGGGTTGAGAGCTGGCGCTAGCAGTTAGGTCACAATTGTTACGGACGAAATAATTTTTTTTAAGTTTTTCCTTAATATCCTTAGCCAAGCCCTTAGTAAGGATGTCTTGCCAACGATAGGCAATGTCCTTATGAAGAGAGGGACCCATGGTTATGTCCGTCTATGGAGCATCGCCGAGTAACTGCAGGGTGTCTTCACCTAAGTCTTGGTCTTCCATCACTTCTGGCTGTGCTTCTGCTGAGGTGCCGGGTGCAGTTGACAGAGACGCGGTGCATAGCGGCGGTGGAGCTGGTGGTGGCGAAGCAGGGCACGGAGGACAAGCACGTGGCAAGGCATGTGGTGAGGCACATGGCGAGCACAGTGGCGAGCCACGTGGCGAGCACAGCGGCAAGCCACGTAGTTAAACAGGAAGCGGCGAAGCTTGAAACAAGCAGGCTTCCTCATTTTGTGACATACCACAGTCCACGTGTAATTGATGGTGTGTAAAATCTACGAAAAACGTTTCTTTTTAGAATACGTTCGGTAATAAGTGCAATATTTATCACTTTTTAACGTGACAGAGGAAACCCAAGCTTGGTAGCCTCGCATCACTTAGGTAAGTATTATCTTAATGAATATGTGACAGTATCAGCCCCAGTATAGCAGTACGCATCACTTTAAATAATGACAGAGGAGACCCAAACTTGGTAACCTCGCATCACTGATAACAGTTTTACAATATTGTGTAACTCACTGTGGAAGTCACAGAACAGATAAAAGAGATTAGAAAGGAAATAGTTCCTGATTTGTATTAGAACGCGTGTCGCCGGTTATCTCCCACTCTTTAACTCCACTACAAGCAAGAGACCAATACGTACGCGCATAACGCACACAAATAAGCCACACGCACTTAAATCGCAGTTTTGCTATTGGTTATCACACTAACGCAAACACTGCGCTTGACGTACACTCACACACGCGCAAAAGCAATTTATTTCTCATACATGTTACGGCGACCAAAAGGTCGATAATTTTATCGATATTTATATCGATAAAGTTATTGTAATTTTGCTACTTTAAGTTTTACAATTTTTCGCTTTAATTTCGGAAGGGACGGGGTACGAATAGTGTGGACTTCCTAAATACATTATAAATAATAATGTCAAATTAAGGGGAATATCAAATGTGGCTACATTTGATATTCCCCTTAATTTGACATTATTCAAATTTTCTTTCATTTTTAGGGTTCCGTACCTCAAAAGGACAAAACGGAACCCTTATAGGATCACTCATGTGTCTGTCTGTCTGTCTGTCCGTCTGTCACAGCCAATTTGCTCCGAATCTAATGGACCGATTTAGTTGAAATTTGGTACACGTATGTATTTCTGTGACCCAAACACGGACGTGTAATGTAAATTGCTTTTTTGCTTGTTTTATTTTTTCTCTCAATTATTTTTAATCATGGTCTGGCAGCTTGAGTAATTTATGCGGCCTACCCAAATGTCCTTTCTTTGGTATTGTTCGTCGAATCGTTGAGCTCCTTAAGTTCTTAGTTGAGCTGCACGATTACTGACAAATGGGTGCACAGACTGGACAGGTCCTCTCAATCCTCCTGTGGTTCTTTTCTCAAAAGACCATTCCAGACACCAATCTATAAGGTCTTCACATGAAGTGACCAAGATTATGTCTGTACTTTATAAGAGACTGTGACCTCTGAGTTTGTTTCGGCCTTTCTTCTCAGAGTAGTCAGATAGGAAACGCTGACCTCATTTAGTAAAAAAAAAGAACATGATTGACTTGTAAAAGTGTTTGTACAAACCTACTTACAGAAATTATTTATCATTTAATTAATGAATTTTGAATATGGGGGTCAATTTAGGGGGCAAATAAGAAAATAAAAAATATATATTTGCAAACGTACTGTGCGATATATCAAATTCTACCCATGAATATGAACAACTTTTACTATGGGACCAACTATGAAATCACGAAAGAAAAAATCTGTTGTTTCATATAAAGGTTTAAATACCTACTCAACCAAAATGTATGAAACAGTTGAATTTTTTTTGGATTCTGAAATCCAAAAAAATTCAACTGTTTCATACATTTTGGTTAACAACGTTATTTATGGCACCAACTCTGAAGTTAGTGCCATAAATAACGTTCATATTCATGAGTAGAACACCCTGTGAAAATTTGCACAGTGAATAAAAACTTCTCCTGTATAGATTACAAACATGGGTTTTCAGCTTTACGGCTGTATAAACCCAATATACACGGCCTTATATCCACAAAAGATGATCAAAGTGACAACATTTTAAGGTAATAATTAGGTAGGCTACGCAAAACCACCAATAAAGTTTTATGAAATATAAATTATATACTACTTACTGAAAGGCGCATAACGATATTTTTGTGCGGAGTAGGTCCTGATTTTAAGTATCTTTTCCCTGACTTTTTTGTTGTGTAGGTAATCATTTTCTGCAAAATTTTGAGAACAAATTTAGTAGGTATCCATTCAATTCTACCAGTTGTCTCAATCACAGTTTTTTAGATAACAATAACAGTTTTCTTGTATCTGGATCTGTTGCAAATTTAAAAATAAAATTTAAAATGTATATTTTCATTATAACTAACATCTAAAAAAAAAATTGAGACAAAAAACCCACTCAGAAACTAAATTGATAACCTACAATAAACAATAATTGATGAAAATAAACAAAGCTATTTTAATTATAATACGCGCGTACCGAATCTTCCCTTTTTTATACATCAGCGATTACTGATAATAATCATTTGTACGCATAACTTTTAATATCGACATTGTTTACAACTTGGTACAAAACGCATGGATTTCACTGAATTCAAGCTTTGGCTCGGCGCACGCGACTAGAGATTGCAAATATTCGATATTTTTGGTATTCGAATATTCGAATACTTTTACAGCCTTATTCGAATTATATTCGAATATTTCAGAAAAAAAAGTATTTATATAATTTCTCACGTTTTATTGCCTTAGAAACTAGTAACATATTTTTTATGTAAGTAGGGCAACATCCCAATGAGATAGAACGAATATTTAAACAAAACTTTTAATGAAATAAAATAATTAACAAATTTTTAATAAAGTTACATGTAATATGAACTTCGACTATGAAAATATGAAATAAAAAATATTAATTCTTAAACAATTATAGGAAAATTATTAAGTAGGAAACACAATTAAAATCTCACTAGCAAAATCAAATAACATGTTAATAAACTTTATACAACACAAGTAAAAGTAAGAAACAAAAAAGTATATTATAGATATTGTACTGTCAATTTCTTAAGGATAACTAAAAAGAAACGAGATCAAAGTCACAATAAGAATGCACTGCGCGGATAACTAGCATCTAAAGAGATACGCAAATTGCAAGTGCACGCAATCACTTAAATTGAAAATTATGATTCAACGCGGTAAGTAACAATTATAATTAAATAAATGCCATCGTATAGGCAAAGGATAAAATTATTCTTATTTACGGATCCTTTGAAAGTGGGGCCTAAGAAAACTTAGAGTCAATGGAATCATCATTTAATTTACATCTGAGATGATTGCAGATATATTTTGTAAAAGAGAATACCCTTTCGCATTCTACGCTAGTTGGTGGAATGCATATTAGCACGTCATAGGCCTGACTTAGGTGTATTTGTCTTGGCGTACCTGTATCATATAAAGCCATCTGCATTTTTATTGATGTTTCTAGATCATGATGTTCAAGAGTTGCTGTGGATGTGGAAGGCACTGCATACATTTCGTCCTCTATCTTTTTCTGCAGCTGTGCTTTCATTGACATATTTGAGATTCTTGACGCTTCTTCATTTTGATAACGCTGAAGGTCTAATATAGCAATGTCATCTTCGTCATCAGAAACGCAAGTGTTAGTTGTCGCAGGTCTTCGCTTAAAATATTTTTTTTTGAATGTCAACTATGACTTTGGTGATAACATCATTTCTTACTTTAGGGAAGATAGAAGAACTCGGCTCCTGGTAGTGTTTGTTTGGATTGTGCAAGTACTTCAGTGTACATACCAGGTCTGTTTGTCGGCGTTCAGCAATCCTTGTTTTCAGAGCCTGAAGAAGTCTACCGCTGATAAACCCATTGGTCTCTCGTAGTTTGGTAACCATGAACTGTATGGCTGTCTCCGCAGTTAATAAAATTGCTGTGGTAATATTCGATTGTTCGAATATTTTATAATTTACTATTCGAATATGAACTTCAAATGTATATTCGAATATTTCGAATATTCGATTGCAATCCCTACACGCGACATCGCAGTGAACGCAATACATTGCGCGATTGCTTACGTAATACAAGATGGTACCCATGTCTTGCAAGCATTGTATAATTTTGCATCAGTTTGCGATTGTATCGTTTTTGTCTACAAACTACATAATACTATTGTAATAATTACAAATATCACTTGTATTTTAAAGTTTTTGGACTTACCGGTTAAAAGAAATCCCTTCTCGGGCTACACTACACACCTGGCTTCTTTTACGACACGTTATAAGGGCGCAAGACGGCATAATTCTTTCTTTTTCGCGGAACTTCGTACGGTGTCACAACAAGAGCGCGATTGTTCGTCGATGAAGCCAAGGTTGACTATATGAGCGTTGCTCACAATTGCGGCGCGCCTGCCCCGCCCACAAGGCCATTCTAACCTCTTTCATCTGTTCTGTGGTGGAAGTCTTCTTCGGATGAAGAATTAATTCGGCGATTAGTTATTGCCTGCAATTTATGAATTTTTCGCCGTATTTCTTCTCCAGGTTTTTCTTTCTTCTTTTTCTTTCCCATTTTAAGGAGCTGGATCTATTTGTAGGTACTTGTAGGAGCGGAGACGTGCGAAGGCTTGAGCACAAAGAGTATGTAATATTGAGCACTTGAGCACGGAAATACGGTATGATATTAAAATGGCTGTAAAAACATATTTCTTACGGCCGCAAATTATACTTTATTTAACATACAACTTAATACTGACTTGCAAATTGCAAAAAACGTAAGAAAATTTGAACTTCGCGGGCTACCCTGACGCTTCCTCCTTCAAATATGTATTTACAGAATTACTTATAATCATTAGAATCAGTAATACAACAAAGTTAGTATAATCCTAAAATGTCAAGATTTCATGAAATAGTCATTCATTAGGATTACCTGGTCTTAAAAGAGTTGTATTGATCACTTTAATGATTCTAATTAAATAAATAGATACTTGTTACTGCCGCAAATTTTATTTTGATTAACGTACAATCTAATTCCGACTTGTAAATTTCAAAAACCGTAAGAAAATTTGAATTCCGTGGGGTACCTTGACGCTTTGTAGTGGGAGCAAAGTAGGGGTAAAAGGATACAGTGTTGCCAGTGAAATAAAAAAAACAAACTTTTACTTACCTCTAAAAATCCGTGCAAGGCTGGTAGTAATGGAGGCGCTCTGCGACAATACCTACGTAAACAATAAATCGCTTCGAATGAAGCTGTGAAACATAATTGTATGTACAGACGTCAGCACATCAAGCTACTACAATCTGTCAAACTTCTTTAATAGATTTTCAACTTTATCGCTAAAACATTAGGTTCAAGGTTGATTGCGAAAATTATACAGTTTCGACCTGCTGGCGTCTGTACCTTTCCCGTGGAACTGGTGGAACATCACATCATATATATTCTGTGGTCAGTGGTCAGTGGTGGAAATCAAAATCGCGTCGAAATTAGTCGAAATAAAAACAAAAAACAAGAGATTGAATGGTATTTGATGGCACGTGTTTTAGAAATAATCACAGAGTACATTTAGAAATAATGTAGAACATAGACATATTGATGAACAGAATACCGCTTATTTGAATAATGTAATGGTGACAAGTGTATGAATGTGACAATCAATGTGAGAAGAGTGAGTGTCATCAGTGTCATATAATTCACGTGTGTTTTTCGCGGAACGAGTTTAGGCAAGTTTCAAGTAAGGATTATTTACATCCCAATTACCAGAAGTAGCTACATTTACTACATTTTGTGGCAACTATTATTTTGCAAGTTTGTGACACATTGTAGAGATGCCTAAGTATATTTATAAATATTGCGACAGGTTGTGTTGGTTGAATACGCATTATCTATAAAATGTTTATTCCTTGCGCATAATATTCTCTCTGCCTATATCCTCACATCAATAAAATTGTCCTCATTCCTGGAAAAATTGCACCAATCGCAGTGAGTTGCAGGATACAACTACAATAGCAAGTCAATATTGAGGTGAAATTTTGATTTCAAAAGTTTATATATCTAACAATAGAATCGGCACCACTGTTTTTGGCACAATCTTTTATTCAAATCTTTAAATTTATTGACCTTAACAATACATGTCTTAAATTTATTGCTGTAACTATGCATTTGCACTAGAAAACATTCAACATGTAGATGTTTCAATACATGTAAAACAAGTCTTACATTTTGTTTTGTTGAGTTGCACTGCACGGAACATGAGTAAGTCTTAGTACTGATGTCAAGATTTTTTGTTGGCTGCGTTTGCACTGTCTGGAAACTGATGCTTGAAGGGCAATATTTACCAAACAACATGTTGGAAACTACACTAGAGCATTATGGTTTCTTTTTTTTTTTGGAAAAAAATAGTGAAAAATCGCCTATTAGTCATTACTATAATTATATATTTGACGCGAAATATACTATAAAATTCAATTTAAGGGCTAAATTAAGGGGCGGGACCGTCAGACTAGATGAGGTGGCCCAGTATATGTGTATAGGTGGTATGCTTTTCTCATCATCAAATCATCATCCTCATCGCTTTTTATATTATTTCCCACTATGGGGATGATCTAGATGAGACTCGCACGGACCAGGAAAGCATGGCACAAAAGGGAGGAGGCCTATACTTAGCATTGGATGTAACAAGGCTGATGATGATGATGACCCACTAATAAACTATTTGTCCACATGATCAGTATGATTAGTATAATAATAGTAGTCTATGATTACAGTTATCACAAAATGTCAAAACAAATCTTATAACATGTTGCTAGATTCATGCAGCTATATATTGTTATGAAATTGGTTTGTAAAAGCATGTGGTAAAACATCCAAGTTGGGTGACAATGTCAAAGCGAGTCGATACATTGACAGGAAATGGAGATTACAACATGTTTTTTCAGTGAATGTTTCTCCAGTCCGAATGTACAGCAAGTTGAGTGGAACATTCAAGATAATATAATATTATATATGAAATGTTTATTTTTTTTATTTTTCTTATCAACAGGCTGTACAGACTTATGTCCTAACAAGGATGGATTCAAAATATACTTCTGTTGGTGTGGGTAACAGCCAAAAATTAAATGGCCTCAAAAGAAAACATGCAGTTGAAAACATAAAAGTGAAGAAAATAAAATTGTCTAATGATAATAATGTCGGTAAAACAAACAACATTAAGGTTGAAACAAATGGACAAGATAATTGTAAAGAAACTAAGATTGTTAATGAAGCTGTACAGGACTTACAAGAAGCAAGAAGGCAGTTGCCAGTGTATATGGTTAGAAACAGGTATGTGAATGTGTGTCTACTGTATAACAAACTATAGGAAATTTTGTCTTGATTATGATTATGAATCTGTAGCCACTACATAGGGTTGCCATCCGTCCAGGTTTCCCCAGAGTTGACCTAGTTTAGAAGGGGTGCGGGGAGCGTCCGGGCGGGATTTCATTTGTAGTTCAGGTTTTAGGCTGAAGACACATTTATTTCAGTTAAAACTTTAAGAAGATTCTGTTTAGTTTCTTTAGAAGACTAAAAGTTAAAATTGTATGAAAATAAATGAGAAGTTGATTTATAACAAAACTATTTTTTATTTTACTGAGTAGGTAAATACACTGTGGATATGTCCAGGTTTAAAGCTCCAAAATCCGGAGTTTTTACACTTTACGTCCTGGTTGTCAGATTTTTAAGAAGGCAACCTTAGCTCTACATGATTTGATTTAAAACTAAAATACTAAAGTCCTAAAAAACGCAAGCTGATTAATTATGTATTGTTAGTAAAAAAAAAAAAACGCAACCTGATTAGTTATGAGTAATGATCACAAATTCCAAATGAAATGTAGTTGCCATCGTCAGCGGGCTCTTGTATTCTGTTTTCTACCTGTACATAAATAAGCTAGATCTTATATTAATCTCATAACCCCTGCCCGTGTACGAATCGCCGTAATAGGAAAAATATTTGTAAGGTTTACAAGTTGAATTTGTGCTCACGACTCGTACTATATATATTTTGGGTTTTTTTTTTTAATGTAACCCAACTTTTTTCTCTAAATTATTATACTTTTTATTTTGATCTAATTTTTATTGCATTTTATGTTGTTTATGTCTTAGTTTTAAATAAAAGGTCAAATTTGCTATTCTGTCTATAGGTATAGTTTTATTTTATAACTTCATAGTTCGAGATTGTATACGCGCGACTCGACGCGCGTCTATCGCGTCATCTAGACAAGGTCTTAGTTCTAGCGCCACTAGTTTTATACCTTTATAAATAAATAAATATCATCATTCAAATGCTAAAAATTAAGTTGCTATACAATATTGTGATCAGTGAGGTTATTTACTAATGGCTATTTCATTTTCACCAATCATCAGTCAAGTGAACTTCCGTTTGATGTAATTATTTATTACATCAAGCTCATATCACTTATCTTTAAATATACTTTATCTGTGTTTCAGACTTCTAGAAGAAATAAAAAATAATGAGACTATGATACTGATTGGTGAGACAGGCAGTGGCAAAACAACACAGATTCCCCAGTTGATCCATGAGCAGCGTGTTGAGGGTGTTGGTGCCATAGCAGTGACTCAGCCACGCAGGGTTGCAGCCATCACAATAGCTATGAGAGTAGCTGCTGAAATGAACACAGACATCGGATCTATTGTTGGGTAAGAATCAGACTAACATACAAATAAACTATACATAACTTGCTTTTTTCATAAATTATGAAAAAATACATTTTCTTTATCTCATCATAATCAACATCATCACTTGCCTAGCCTTTTCCTAACAATGTTGGGGTTGGCTTCCAGTGTAACCGGATGCCGCCGAATACCAGTATTTTACATGGAGCGACTGCCTATCTGACCTCCATAACCCAGTTACTGGGTAAGACTTGTTAAGACTGGTTGTCAGACTTTCGGGCTTCTGACGACCCGTAAAGACTGTTAAAGATCCACAAATGACAGCCGGAACCAACGGCTTAACGTGCTTTCCGAGGCACGGAGGTGTCTTGTTATGTAAAGATGGTCACCCATACACGAACCAACCGCGGCAAGCGTAGCTTAACCTGATCGATCGACTCGTGCGGCTGTTATTACTCAGCCGCAACAATCAAGATTTGTGTTTAATTATGTGAGTGTATAGGGAGTTTGTTGCATTGTTGGCCAAATGAAAATGGTGGGGTCGGGTGAATATGCGACCTTTTAACCGCCGTCATTACCTTCCGCCAAAAGTTGATGAAGGAGAATATCGTTAATGAAATATTTCATCAATTCCCAGAATCTGCTTAAGGACCAGAATCAGGAATTGCTGAAATATTTCATTAAATATATTCTCTTTCATCAACTTTTGGCGGAAGGTAATGACGGCGGTTAAAAGGTCGAATATTCACCCGGTCATGTGCTATCTCCTCAGGCCCCAAAATAAATTCTTAGCCCCACGGGATATTTTATGTCAATTTATAATATTATTTCTGAAAAATCCCAAGTCAGCCTTTAATTTGTAATGTACGGTTCTATCAAAATTTCAGATAAGTATTGTTATTTGATTTTTGAACCAAGAGGAATTGTGAAGCGACACAATGTTGACGTCGAACAGCGCCAAAATCACAATCCCTCTTGGCCTTTGTTACACCATCACAATCAAGAGGGGCTGACAAAACAAATAACAGTATCTGAATTAAAAGATTCGCGGCGCTGTGATGGAGTAACAAACGCGTCAATCACCAGAGACTGTCAAATCGCGACCAAAAAACGAAACTCACGGAGCGCGTTTGCCGAGCCGGTTTGCCGTTTACCTGATGAAACAGAGAGACAGATGATGCACTTCTACTGTAAGAGAGAAATGCTTAACAGATGCTTTTTATGACTATACAACCTGTTTGGCGCATGGACCGACACAATGTTTCTAGGATTTGGGAGGTCATTAGCTAGGTTCTACCCATACACCCTTACACCCTTTGTCCCAAATGACACGGTTGGTTACATATGATTTTTTTTTATTGAAAAAAAAAAAAACTCAAAATATTTCCTTTAATTCGAAATAACTTTTTTGTTTGTGGGTGTAGTGGTACAAAATATATTTTGTTCCAAAATATATTGATCCATGCAGGTTGATGCTGTATATACTGATTTTCGGAATGCTTTTGACAAGGTGGACCACAAATAGCCTCTCGATAAAATCGTTTTCAATGGCATTAGAGGCAATTTACTCAGATGGTTTGCTTCATATATATTTTATAGGACTCAAAAGGTCGTTATCAATGGATTCGAGTCTGGTCGTCGAATCGAGTGTGCCTCGAGGATCTGTCTTAGGCCAATTGCTTTAGTTTTTTTATTTCATATTTTGTTTTTCAATGCAAGTCTACCCGTTATAAACAAGCAACTACTTCATCTTAGTCACTTTAAAGGATTAATGCTAAGGATTTTGTATTTGCTACAAAACTATCCAACACCCAAGTTCAACAACTATTACTGCTAAACTAATACAAGTTATCTTATTCACTATAATTTTCCTTTAAAGTTCATGAAATGCACTATCATCGTGAATTTTTCCAGATTTTTCAAGCCAGCAGTTTAGCTTGTAGAAGGGGAGGGGTGGACGTCCTACTGGAACAAAAATTTGCACTTTAAAGTTTAAATTTCGTAAATGGAGCATTAAATCGAAAAATAATTTTAGCAACCCCCAAGTCACTTTAGAAGACATATTCAACGATGGGGTAGACGACGAAAAAATATTCATCCCCACTTCACATGTAGGGGAGCTACCCTAAAAAAAATATTTTCCAAAATTTTATTTTACCACTTTGTCGGCGTAATTGATATACACCTACAAAATTACAGCTTTCTAGTACTAACGGTCTCTTATCAAAACCTTGGACAGACAGACAGACGGACATGACGAAACTGTAAGGGTTCCTTGTCAATACTACGGAACCCTAAAAATCGATCTCCTACGAGCTCGGAACATTTTGTGGCAACTATTAGAGAGCGAATGGAAAAGTTAGATGTAGAGAGTTAGAGTTTTTTAATAAACTAACTAATAAAATGCCTAGAACATGCGAGCAGATAATAATAGAAAAAGATGGACACTTTGATAAAGCTACAATTTAACTTTCTTCTCATATTGTATGTATTTTTTTTATGTTAGTTCTTGTTTAGTTTTATATCAATACAAAATACCTTGCTGCTTCCAAACTTTTGGACGGTAAAAATAAAACATTTATTTTGGACCAAACACTTGTATACATATTATAAACCCAAACTACATGACAGTTTGTCGGCAGGAATAGCGCTCGTCTGAAAACATTTGGTACTTAACAATCTAAATCAAAAATATACTCGTATGTACGTAGGTATATAGGTACAGATAATTTGAATAATACACTTACGTAGAATAAATAGTCGTTCCACCTTACATACACCAACTACACTGAACCGCCCAGCGCCCACACACACGATCGGCACGCACCAACGGTGGAGGCAACTGCAGCGGCCGACGGCCGCCACCGCCGCCGCCGACACCGTGCCGCCCGCGTATCTGAGCCCCGTATCGCACTTAAACACCCGAACGACACGCAGCCGACGGCAGCCTCTGACGAGCGCCGACGTCCGCAGTCGCTCCCGCCGCCGCCGACGCGCACCGCTCGCGCGCCTGAGCACTAAGCAGTTCAGTTTTTAACTTTCTCTTTAGTGTTCTCTTGCTAATTTTACTATTTTCTTTCCATAACCAATGGATATTATTAAAAAGTGTAGGGGTCAAATACTTGTTGGTTCTTTTGCCATAGTAATTTTTTACTGGTGCTCGCACGAATTTACGTTCTCTAACACTTCTAGTATTGTAAGTGTTTTGCACTTGTACTTTGAATTGGTCGTTACAGAACTGCTCTAGAACCACTAAGTACATGACCTTCTCATGTACATGAAGCACCTTACATACGACAAATAGTTTCTCATAATTTTCTTTACACTCGAGTTTTACTTTTGGGTTAACAAGGTATTTCATAAATCGAATTTGCAGAGATTTTATACTGTTCAGATAAGTTTTAAATGTACGGCCATATGCATTTAATCCATAGCTTAGCAAAGACTCGGCGAGAGCAAAATATATCAAACGCAAGGTTTTCCTACTCAACGGTGCCTTCAGCACATAGAACTTACCTAACACTGACCTAAGCTTTGTACACACTGTATCAACCTGTGTCCTCCAGTTCATGTTACGGTCCACCCAAAGTCCCAGATACTTAAATTAAATTTACTGACATACTCCAGCTTTTGACAGGCACAGTTGACATTTCTCACATGCATGCAATCGTACGTGTGACCCACGATACCTATATCCACGCTGTCGACATTTTTCGCCACAAGGTTGTGCGGCGAGTGCACATGCATCACTTTCGTCTTACTTAAATTTAGTATGATACCGTTATCGTACGCCCACCGGGTAATATTGTGGAAGTCAGCTTGGAACACAGCCCTGACCTCCTGTATGTTCTTAGAGGAGTACATAAGGCACATGTCATCCGCATACACATAAACCCGACACTTCCCAACTACATTACTGACACTATTGACATGCATGACATAGCCAACTGGCCCATATACGGAACCAATCGGAACGCCAAGGTTTACCACAGCTTCTTTACCAGCCACACCAGAAATGCAGGCTTTTTGTAAATGCTGTACTTTATAACTGTTTTTTGTCCCAAAAAAAAATAAAAAATAAAAAAAAAACTTGATGTTACTTGCAAGTAATTTTGGTTTTGATAAAACCGTACAACATCAAATTACAATAAAAAATATAAATACGAGGCTATGCCAGTAATTTCTTTTTTAATTCAAATTCAAACTTTTGGGACTTTTCAGAAGTAATATTAAAAAAAAAACAATAAATCCCGTGGGGCCATGAATATTGGGACCTGAGGAGATAGCATATGACCCGTTCTATCCGCCATTTTCGTTTTGCCAACGATGCACCAAACACCCTGTATAACATATATTATTAACTTAGCATTTTAACACATTTGTACAGATATTCAGTAAGATTTGAAGATGTAACCAGTCCAAGAACTAAAGTGAAGTACTTGACAGATGGCATGTTGCTTAGAGAAGCGATATTGGACCCTATGCTCAAAAAATATTCTATAATAGTACTGGACGAAGCACATGAGCGCACTGTGAGCACCGATGTACTTTTTGGTATTGTCAAACTTGCACAGAAAGATAGAACTGAAAAGAAGTTAAATCCTCTGAAGGTAACAACTTACTTAATATTACATCTACTATTTCCTTAAGCTCATTTTCACCACACATCACTAAACGCGTTTAACGCCAAACTAGTTTAAAACATCATTCTGTCTCTCTCATCTTTAAACGATTGAAAGAAACGAATAGATGTTTTTAACTCGTTTAGCGTTAAACGCGTTTAGTGATGTGTGGTGAAAATGAGTCTTAGTTGGCCTGTTGCTCAGTTGTTTCAATTTCAAGTTTCAACCTCATAAAAAAATATTTGTTCCATTTATATGAATTGACAGACAACCAGATTCTAAAAAAGTTTTTAAGGTACAAGTTATTGACCTTTATTTGGTTTCATCATTGGTTATTTTTTGTTGCTTTTGCTGTTTTCATTAAATTTTAAATGCTTCTTTTTTCAGATAATAATCATGTCTGCCACAATGGATGTTGACTCCTTTAGAAAATACTTCCATAACTGCCCAGTAATATATTTGGAAGGCAGAACATATCCAGTTACCATTTATCATTCAAAAATGAAACAAGATGATTATCAGTACGCTGCTGTGTGCACGATATTTCAACTTCATGCTACTACTCCAGCAAAGTAAGCAATCATTATTATTTTCAAACAAAATGTATGGTCATACTTTGTTCTTAAAAAATGGCTAAAGTTGTCAAAAAATAAAAGGCCTGTTTTGACATTTGTCATCGCGACGTAACTAGTGAAGTAGGTAACCATACGACTCGGTACTTGATACTCACGAAATCGGTTCAAGTTGGTATGAGTATTTGATCGATTAAAGTTCTGATTAGAAAATTTAACTTAAACTTTAATATTGTAGGTATTTTGAAAGGATACAATGGTACGAAAGGGCAATTTGTCTTTAATTTAATATTTTTAGTTACAATAACGTTCACTCAATCACAAAAAAATCAAGAAAAAGCGAAAGTGATTGAATCTTCATCCAATCATTTTCTTCCGATGATGAGCCAAAATCGTCAGTTGAGCTATCGTCACCTGTAAATATAATTATTTCATTTTCAATTCTATTATCAATATTGACGTCTCTGTCAAAATCTTCCTTTATTATTTTTCGAGTACCACTACCACTTTTGCCCAGTCTTCTTTAGTAATTTTGGCACTACCTTCTTTCAGCAATATCATCATTTTCTTAGTGGAGAATGGCGGCTTTGTATTGTGGCGAGCTGCGTATCCTTTGACTTGAACCCAGATCAACTCAATAGCATTGTACTGACAATGGTACGGCGGCGTTCTTATCACTTTGTGTCCATGCGGAAGTGCCAATTCATCAATTTTATATTTTAGTTTTGCAGCTTTATTTTCTTTTACCAGTTCCAGCAATTCAGCTTTCAACAATTTCATGTCAGCTTCAACGCCTTGTCTTTGTAGCCATGCCACTAAAAATCAGCCTTTTTGTTTGCTTGAGTAGGTGCTTTATCTATTTGAACTGAATGGTAAGATGCATTGTTCATAATGATTATGCATTGTTCAGGGAGGTTTGTTAACAAGTTAGTAAACCACTCTGTGAATTTAATTGCGTCCATTTCTTCGTGATATTCTTTTGTACATTTAGATGCGAATGCGAGTAAGGCATCATTCACAAAACCTCCCTTGGCTGATCCGGCGTGGCAGATTATTAAGCGTCCACCTTTTCCCATTGGCACTTTTGAGCAAGATGCCTTGGTATCGTCCGCCCACGACTGAGGCACGGTATGATTCGAGTTCAGCCAAGTCTCATCGATAAATATGACATTGTGCCAATTTGTGATATTGTTCATCGCCCTCAAAAATGATTTATGCAAAATTAAATCATATCGTTCCATCATAATTTTCCTCTTGTCGGTTTTCTTGTATTTGAATCCAATTTGCTTCATAATTGTTATTAAAGACGTGGAACTGCCACTAAACAGGCCACACTCTCGTAGTGATATCAGCAATTTTCTCACAGTTGGGTATTCATTTCTTGTGTAATAAGCATACACGTGGTATCGAATAGCTACTGCGTCAAATGTGTCAATACCTGTCACAGGCTTGCTTTTCTTCCTCTTTTTAGGCGTACGTAATACACTTTCTTCAGTACCGGAAGACCCATACTTTTCCTTCAAGTTGGTTAGAATAGTTTTTTTTTGCCGATTCCAATTGCTTCTGCGACGCGAACTTGCACTTGGGTTACGGGCAATAAAGGTCCACCATTAACTGATTCGCGTTCGAAGTATTCGGTTAACTTCACAACCAATTCGCGTGACTGGCTGTTGATTGTACGTTCTCTTTTCGACATGTTGAAACAGTTCGTACGATATAACAAAAAACCGGCCAAGTGCGTGTCGCTACGCACAATGAAGGGTTCCGTAGTTGGGATGAATCCCAAGAACAAACTTAACATTGTAGTTGAAAAACATGTTCTCCCCTACATTCCAACTGCAAATATAAGTTAGTACGCACAATATTGAGAGATTTACCATGTTTTAAGACCATAGACTGCTTGTAGGTTTTCCTGTAATCTACAGGTATTGAACTATTTTCTGTATTTTTATTTCAAAATTTTAGGCTCAGTACTTTTGGAGATAAGGGGGGAATGGCAATTTTCGTCTATTTTCTTAACATTAAAATGATTTATTGTAAGTTATAAAAAAAAAATACTTGAGACCCTCACAGTAAGCCCTTTCATTTGATATGTCACACGGTACAGTTTGCAAAACTTAAAAAAATCTTATTTACCCGCCAAAATTGACCCCCATATTCAAAATTCATATTCAGTTACACGTCCGTGTTTAGGTCACAGAAATACTTCGGAGCAAATCGGCTGTGACAGACGGCCAGACAGACACACAAGTGATCCTATAAGGGTTCTGTTTTTTCCTTTTGAGGTACGGAACCCTAACAGACACCAAAATCGATTCCAAATCTTTAAATTAATGTCCAAAATAAAAGAGCCAAGGTCAACGTGATAGTAAACAAAAGTAGTCCAAAAGCAAAGCCAAGTCGAGAAAAAAATATCAAACATAAACGCGAGCGCACAGTCAACTTCACAAGATGGCGAACGAAAGACTGCGCAGGGCTCGCGTGGACGCTAATTCACGTGCCGCTTGGTCAGAGACAAGCCATTCTATAGAAACCAGTGGCGCCAATTAAAAATTTTATTTACGGCTTTGAGTGCCAAGCTCATTCATTTCAGTAAAGATCACTACACAATATTTAATTACTATTAAAATCGAATGAAGCTGGTGAAATTCAGTAATAAATTGGTTACAACACTATTAGTAAACTAGTATTAAAAAAAAGCTGAGAACGTAACTGTTTTTGAGACGTTTCGTAATAATTAGGAATTGCATGTTACTATAAAGTAAGCGCAAAAAGAATACTCGCAATATATTCCATCATATTATTTAACGCGCCAAAAAAATGTATGTATTTTTTTAAAACATTTTATGTAATCAATTATCATCTTATTGTTTCTTTCAGTTTCGTTCCAAGTTACATTCTAGGGTATTTCTCAAATGTCAAAACGGGCCATTTATTTTTTGAGGAGTTTACTATATTTTTGCGTCGATTTTATTGTTTGTAATATTTTCAGCCACGATTTTCTCGTATTTTTAACGGGACAAGAAGAAATTGAGACTGTCATGTACAACATCAAGCAGATAGCAAAGGTAATATTTGTAATAATTATACTGTTTGCGCTGTAGCATGGTGCGGGTGACATTTAACGAAACGTACCTTTTCACTATTGAACGTTACCGCGATTTCATTTTATTACAATCGTGGTTGAATATTTTAGCTAGGGTGTAACTAAAATATTCAACCACGATTGTAATAAAATATTATAGTTGTAAAATACGGAATCAGTAATAACTGTAATAAATTAAATAAATTTATCTTGCCAAAAAGTTATGTCTAAAAATGAAATCAAAATGAAAGAAAAATGAAGCAATGTGTTACGCGTGTAACGTAACTCCATAGACATCTTTAGTGATGGGATGTATTGCTATGATGGGTAGTCGACATATTTCATAGAAAGGAAGTTTACTGTATGTATTTTAAAAATTTTTTGTTAGACATAGCGCTTGTACTGACTCAAAATGGACGCCGATCCACCGCGCCACATGGCAATAATGTTACCGCGAAAAAAAATATATTTAAAAATAAATAACGGTTGTGCTTTGAATGTGTGTTTTAACGTTTTGTATTAAATACATATTAAAAAAAAAATATATATAATAAAAATCGTTTATTTTCAGGCGTCGACGGCCCATAGCGTGTTAGTAATTAGTACAATCTTAAAAATCTTAAAAACTATGCTAGTATGTAACATTTAGGCACCCATGAAAACAAAAATAAAAATAAAAACACAAATACACAATAAAAAATACAGCCAAGATTAGAGGAAGATTTATCAAGTCCCGTGTCTAACATGCAGCTTGATAAATGTATCCATTGTAGGCCCTTCTATCCTTTCTGCAAACACCCATCACTGATGCCACTTTTTTGAGCATGATCGCGAAATAATCGTCAGTGTGCGCATCCGCGAACATCTCTGACGCACTACAGTACGGTGGAAGCCCCAACAGCGCCCTGAAGGCGGTATTGTATTGAATGCGCAGTGCGCTGTCTGCTTTTTGGGTATAATTAGCCCACAGACTGCTGGTGTAAAATATTTGACAAAACGCCTTAAACAGTGTTATTTAGTTTAAAATAAATATTATAATAATAAGATATGTCAAAGAAATTTTTAAAATGATAATAATGAGAACGAGATTTTTGCTGTGAGAATCGTTATCGATAAAATTGAATTGCATAATGTCACTGACCTAGTCATGCGATACTGACATCTGTCACCCGCACCATGCTACAGCGCAAACAGTGAATTATTCACCTTCAATTAAGTGAGCTAAGCCTACAGTGTAATTACCATTGTATTTGCTTTTATGCTAGATCAAACATTCCAGGAAGCCACAGGTCCCCCTATTAGGGTATGTCCGCTGTATGCGGGGCTCCCGGCGGCGAAACAATTGCAAGTGTGGCGGGAAGCGCCGCCCGGCACTCGGAAGATCATACTAGCTACCAACATAGCCGAGGCGTCCGTCACCATACCCCGCATCAAGTGCGTCATAGACACTGGCGTTGTGAAAGAAAGGTGTGTTTACTAGTGAGTGCTTTGCAGAGTTTTACTAATTCAAAAGAAAAAAAAAAGCCACTCCATATATAAATACTGAAAAGTAGGAATGGGCCGAAATTCGTTTCACGTTCGGGTTAACTGAACTCGGCATTCTGGCGAAATTCGGTTCAAATGCCGAACATTCAATGCAAGAAAATATTAAAATAACTCAACTGTTTTGATTCAAATAATAAAACTAAGCCAGCAAAATAAAATCATTAGTGTTTATTTATAGTTTGTTGTTACATATTTAACAATTAAATGTATTCTAAACATTATCAGAATTTTGACATCTAAACATTCGAATAAAAATCACTATTTTTAATTTTTATAAAAGTTTTAAATGAAATCTTACTGCCTACTGGTATTTAAAATTTACCAAGGGCAGGTTATGAAGCAAAAAACCAAGGATTCTGCGTTATCTGGTAGGAGTCTGTACCATTTTTGTTCGTATAAATTTCGTACCTCTGAGAAGAGTTTATAATTAATTATAGTGTACCGAGTGTACGCACCAATAATTCATGTGAGCGCGTAAACAAGATTCGACGTGGCACTTTCGATAAAGCATGGTGATAATAACCAAAGTTCGGCCGAGCTTTTTATTTTCTCCGAATGTTCGGCTGAAGTTTGTATTTGGTTCAAACCATGTTCGGCCCATACCTACTGAAAATATAGACGGCGAATTTATAAAAAAATCCCTCAGACCTCAAAACTTGCAGTATTTCTTGCTTTTATATTTTTGAGTGATTACACTGATTGCCACAGCTGAAATCATGCTTTGAGCTGTGGGTTAAAAAAAAAAAAAACAATATTATTTTCAGGCTTCGAAGGCCCCTATCGTGTTAGTACTTATTATAAATTATGCAAACCTAAAGCTCATTTCAGACTACACGCTGTAATATAATAGCTTACCTATAGTTCATAGCACAACAATATCGCTCGCCATACTTTTATTTAGAACACGTTCACACTTTGCTATACTATATATTATTGGCTTGAAATTGATTGATTATACAGATAAAGCCGGACAGTGTTGGGCTTTTGACCTCTTGTCCGGCCAAATTAGGCTGCGTCCGGCCCGTCCAGCTTTTGTTAGGCTTTTTTCTATCTATCTTTCAGTCACTTCAGTCAAACAAAAACAAAGGAATAGGATAAGTCCAGAAACCATTACCAAAATGTTGATTGTCGAATTTAAGTTGAGACATTTAACATGTAAACAATTTTATGAGAAAATTATTTAGGAAATAGATCTCCTGAAACAGTTTTCTTTCAAAGAAATGTATTTAAGTGATGATAGGTATGTTTTTTTTAAATCTTTTTTTAGCGTCCGGCCTTGGGACCCAAAAGTCCGGCTTGTAAATGTGTCTTATTCGATAATTTTGTCAAAAATTTTGTTTTTCTTAGCGCTTTGGGCGCTTGGGACCCAAAAGTCCGGCTTTTTTAACGTGTAAGTTCGGCTTTTTGATTTTTAGAGATGGTAACGCTAATCGCGCGGCGCTCCTCTCCGCACGCCCCGCAAGCGGGACGAACGAAACGACACGTCTGCTGGACACGAGCCTATGGATACAAGCGACAGCGATATATTTATTATTGTTCTCTTTTGCGTATTTTTTTTCTATGGTGGACCTATGACTGCAACATGGAACACTTTATAGAAAGCGCAAGAAGACATCCATGTCTATGGAACACGAGTATAGAACAGTACAAAATAAATGAATTAATGGATGCTGCGTGGGGAAAAATGGGAACTTTATATGATTTGATATGCAGAGTCGGGTATTTTTCTTTTTTTAGCAGCAATGTAAGAGTCAAACGTAAGAGTCAAATTCCGCATTGTCATCATCGCTTGATGAACTTTCAAGACTGTCCAGCATCAAATCCATTGTAGTGCGCACACCCTCACAGATTGCGGTCAACTGTGCTTGCCATAAAGCATATTTGCTTGCGATTATGTCGCATAATGTGAACGCAATGCTATATAGTATAGCTATATAGCTTTTAATTTTGTACTATATAGCAGAATAGTATAGCGTAGTCTGAAATGAGCTTAATTTAGTAGAACAATTAGGCCCACATGCACAATAATGAAACATTACTAAATCAAAAACAACCTAATCACAGGAAGATTGATCAAGCCCCAGCCTCCCATTCTTCGTTTATCTAAATGTGTGTGTGTTGTCAGGACGTGGTCGGGAGGCACGGGTGCAGAGCGGCTGGCGGTGCGCGCGAGTTCGCAGGCGGCGGCCTGGCAGCGCGCGGGCCGCGCAGGCCGCACGCAGCCCGGCGCCGCGTACCGCCTCTACACCGCCGACGACTTCCGAGCGCGCCCGCTGCACCACACGCCTGAGATACTCCGGTCAAGTTTTGTTCACATAGGCCCCCTTGCGCCACAAACCCCTAAATGCATAGCATTTTATTATTTTATTTTTGCCTACACTGTCCCACTGCTAAGTAAATGCTTCCCCAAAATCCTTCCATGCATCTTTTTCCAGGGCCACCTCGATCCAACCCTTGCGGTACAACCGTTTTGCCTACGTCTAGGATACCCATTTTTGGAGCGCATCGTGGTGTTTCGTATTCTGTCAGTTTGGTTTACGAATGAAGAATGAATGTTGCGCTCCATTGCTCTTTGGCAAACCCCAAAGCGTTTTTTTTTATAGCGCTAAACAAATTTTAAACATCGTTCTTTTCCTGACAATCGTTTGAAGTTCACAGAGACAAAATTATGTTTTAAGTTAAGCGTCCACTGGGTCGGAATCGGATCGTTCGCACCGTACGGATTTGTTGCTTTGTGTTGATTAGAAATTACGGTACTGCGTGCACTGGATCAGCAAATCTGCGCCAGAGACCGGTATTTCTGCCGATGTCGTCATCTGCAGTGAACGCGCCCAGTGCTACCAGGTACACGATAAAGGGTCCCCGAAACGAGCAATTGGTAATAATTGTCGATTTTTACGTGATTGATGCACATTAATGCGCAAATTGATCCTATACCAAGTGTAATTGAAGCGATTGGCAATATTACTACAATAGAAATTGATAGCACTTGATTAATTGCCGTGCGTGGAATTAGTAGTCGTTTTGAAAGTATGCACATGTTCGGCAAACGTAGGTATGCAGTAGGCTCCAAGTCAAGAATTAAATATACTCTACTTCAATAAAAAAAAAATCAAAAGCCATGATGTATTTTATAACAACTACTAATTTTAGAACGTAACAGTCAATAACAAATCTTAACCAAGGTCACCACCAGGACCAAAAGAAGAAACCAAAAGAAGGAAGGAAGGAACCAGTGATCGGATAATCCGGCCCTTATATACCTAAACTTCTTCCAACGAAAGAATAACATGGACATTCTTTTCTGAATAAATAAGTAATCCAGAGTTCCCGTGATTGAACAATTTTAGTGATCGAATCGACTAATTTATTGTATTTTATACGAACAGAAGGGATTCTGAAAGACATGTCCGTATTATTCTTTCGTGGGAATAAATGTGAAGTTTAGGTATATTAGCACCCGATTATCCGATCACTGGTGATAACAAACAAAAACATTTTTAATTAAAATAACTTTCAAACGAATAACTAATAAAACACTTTAAACTATTCTATCGCTATTGTTCCGAGACCTGTCGCAATGCAGAATTAAACAACAAATCAATTCTATATGCATATAAATCCCAGTAAAAATAAAATAGCCCTAAGCCATGCATAAAATTGGTGATTTTACCTAAAAAAAGGAAAAATCTCTAAAAGTGCAAACACTGATTGATTTTGCCGATGGAAAATCCGAATGCATTGGACGCACCCTATCGGCATTTTGTAAATGCGGACGCTCCCTATGGTGTGTACGCTCCGATTCCGACCCAGTGGACGAGTAACTTTAAATACATTTAGCGTAAAATGTACGGACCGAGCTATAATCACGCCATGATCGGCCTTCCCCATTGAAATATATAATTTGACTTTGACACCAAATACTAAAAAGTAATGATAAAACTTGTTCATCGCATTGTGTCAATTTGTTAATATTGGTTTCGACAGGTGTCCACTAGCATCGACACTGCTGCTGCTAATAGCGGCGGGTGCAGAGCCGAGCACATTTCCGTTAATCGACACCCCACCACCAGATTCTGTTAAAGCTTCGCTCTCTTTACTCAAGGAATTAGGTAATTATTTATTAACTTTAAAGCTCATTTCAGACTACGCTATAATATAATAGCATATAGTTCATAGCACAACAATATCGCTCGCCATACATTTATTTAGAACACGTTCACACTTTGCTATACTATATATCAGGTTGGCGGAAAAGTCTTGCACCAAGATATAAGAGTTAATGAATTTATTGATAACTTTGTTATTTACAATAATTAATTAGTAATGTAATCCCCAAAATAACTATAACTCTGGCCCATCTAGTTGGTAGATTGTTGATGCCCTGCGCCCAGAATTCTGGAGGCTGTGCAGAAAAGAAATTGTCCACTGCCATTTTGAGGTCTTCGTAGTTTTTAAATTTTTTCTCACGCAAATAAAGCTTTAGTGGTCGGAACAAGTGATAGTCGGATGGCGCGAGATCCGGTGAGTACGGTGGGTGGGCAACCGGGTGCCATCCAAGCTCTACGATTTTTTGTCGAGTCTCCGAAGCGACATGAGGTCGCGCATTATCATGGAGCAAGTGAACATTTATACGTCTCGGTCGTTTTTCTCTTATTGCGTCAGCCAGTTTCTGAAGCTGTTCAGTATAAATGGAAGTCGTAATCGTCCTTCTCGCAGGGAGAAGCTCGTAATAGAGTGGTCCCTTCGCATCCCACCAAACGGAGAGAAGATGCTTGCGTGAGTGACGGTTCGGCTTTGGCTGCGTTGGTGGCTCTGCGTCGTAAGGAAGCTAGACGGCGTGCCGTCTGTTGTTATCATAGAGAATTCAGCTCTCATCGCCGGTTACCAGATCTTCAAGAAACTCTTTCCGATGTGGCTGAAAAAGAAGCGATTCACAAATACTAACTCTCACTTGCCGATGACTGTCAGTTAGTTGATGTGGAATCCATCGTGCTATTACTTTGCGATAGCCGAGTTTGTGTAAATGAGCTTCGACGGTCGAATGATGACAGCCAAGAGTCTCTGCCAAATCACGCGTATTTATTTCTGGATTAGCCTTTAAACAGCGGAGTAATTCCTCATCGTCCAAGGTAGATGGTCGCCCAGATCGCTCGTGATCTTCAAGAGTTATATCTCCCGATGCAAAGTGAGCAAACCAGCGGCTTATCTTCCATCGCGATACAACACCTTTACCGAACGCTTTGCTGATGTTAGCGGTAGCCACACTCACGTTGTGTCCCTGACGCCACTCGTAGACTCGTTGACGTTCACTAATCATTTTCACAAACTAACCAAATCCTCACTAACGCGCTTTTATATACCCTTGATGTGATAGCTTCGAGAACCTTCTACAATATTCTTACGTATCCCAGATCAATACTAAATATTCCAGAAAATTCTAGTAATTTACAATTTCTTGTGCAATATTTTTCCGCAAACCTGATATTATTGGCTTACCCCGCAAGCGGGACGAACGGAACGACACGACTGGTCAAATGAGCTTGCCATATAGTATATTTGCTTGCGATTATATCGCATAATGTGAACGCAATGCTATATAGTATAGCTATACAGTGTGATTCAAAATACCCCTGTTATACCGAAAACAGTGTATTGTTTAATACACTATTAGTTATTTTGGAAGGTCGCCATGGTCATATCTCAACTTTAAATAATTTCGGTTTTCTCTTACAAAATACAAATAATATTTTAATTTTGCTATGTCGTAGCAACCCTAGATAGGCGGAGCCAAATAAATCAATGACCGCAGGCCGTAGGTATCTAGGTATTGTCGCGTCCTTTGACCTGGCAAGCTGTTGCCTCATCGCGCGAGTGAAATGATCAGTACGGTAATTATTAAGTTTGTACATACCATACCATTTTCCTTTTCAAATCCTGCGCAGCTTTACACACGTAGGTACACGTAAGTACACATACACATAGTTTTAGCACATGAACATATTATTCACAATAAGGACAACAAACACAAAAGGTACACAGAACTTAGACAGTTGTCTTGCTGCTGCAAGATTACCGTCAGTCGCACCTACACACATTATCATGTCATAATATTCATTGTTCGCATATTCGGTCATGATTCCTCGCAAAATTCACTGGAATCCAACGCGAAACTAGACGACATGCATCCAACTCGAAAGAATGAAGTGAACTAGCGAAATAAATGCCTAATTACTTAACTAGCCTATAATAATAAAAATGTACACAATTTTAGGGATCAATAAGATATTAAGTGAATTCCGATAATAAATAGGTACTATTTTTAAAATAAAATATTGTACCTAGTGATAGCAGTGCGCCTACATTTTGCTTACGGTATTTCTGTCCCATGATGTGATAAGCGGCCAGTTAAAATTGTATTATCGAGGTTGACTAGTATTTGTAGCATTAATTACAAATCTTAGTGGTTTACCTATTTTCTGTATTTTTTAAATGATAAAGAAATTAAATACATTGCCATAATTATGAAACAAATCTAATTCCAAAATAATCGAATACAGTATCCAAAAACCCCAAAAAGATTGCCCAGTCTTAGAATAGAATCGCGTTATTATTACACATGTACGGAATCTTTTAGTGATTTTCTTTCCGAGATGGCGGCGAGCTCAAAGGCCGCGCGCGGCGGCACGGCGGCACGCCAAAAGATTTTTGTAAGCTGAAATGATTTTGAATCTTATTTTTATGATTAAATAACATTCAAAATCATTTCAGTTTAAAAAATCTTTCGGATTTGAAGCATTCTTCAACCGATGCCGATATCCAATAAGAAAGCCGGAAGCAATGGGCGTGCAGTATAGTGTAGGAAATTGCAAGATATTGGTGGCATTTCTACCAATCGGAGGATTAAAACTGCAATTAATTCTTATAAAAATGTATTTCACCAAAGAGTAACGAAAACAGTTAGGTCGTTCGATATCTTACTTTTGAGGATAGATACCTGTTAAACAAATGGAATTAATTTTCATAGGGAGCTAATATTTTTTTTATTAAACTTTTTACTAGGTATTTGTATTTTATAAAAACCTTGTAGTTGGGTTTAAACTGCAGTTTTATGCAGATGTATGTAGCTACGTCTACTTCTACTCTGCGTAGGTATTTCGCATATCATACTGGTATTCAAGACTTAATTCAATCTTGAAAAAAAAAATCAACTTGCCTCTCTGATGCAAGAAAATTATAGGCTTTTTACTATTATGTGTTAAGTGTCTTATCTGACGCATTCATCCCTATATCAAAGAAGAGAGAATAGAGGTCAACCAAATTTAGGGTTGACTCCATCAAAAATATGAAGAAAACTTTGACATGTCGAAAGCATTCAAAAACTTTAATGAACATTGTTGGGGACTTCATCTAATGATTAATAATGCACAACAGAATATGGGGCCGCTGGATGAAAAGAGGTATTCTGAGTCATCCTGTATAGCTTTTAATGTTGTATTTTATAGCAGAATAGTATAGCGTAGTTTGAAATGAGCTTTACCTATATTGTGTGACTGGTAATTAGAGACACACACACGCACACAACACACATATGACACATGATTCTTACTCATAATAACAAATAACTTTTACTATGGGTACCAAACCAATAAAAAAAAAATCAGCTGTGGGAAAAAATGTAGGGACATTTTGATGAGTTATGCGAATCAGCTGCTCCCTACATTTATGTAGGGAGCAGCTGATTTTTTTTTCGCGATTTCAGTTTGGTCCCATATTAAAAGTTGTTTGTTGTCTTTAGTACAATCATGAGTTTAAGTATCGGTCTCTAATTACCAGGCACCCTATATATTACCTGAAAAACAAGTGTGATGCGGCGTAACGCAATGAGAAAACAACAACTATAACTTACTCTCACTACAAAATTTATTTTGTATAATTTAATAGGAAACTTGTGTGGCCAGTTCTGCCTCACATAAAATGTTTTTAATTATCTGTTACAGGTGCTATTGACAATGAGAACAACGCTAAACTGACAGTTATTGGAAAGAAAATGTCGACATTCCCAATAGAGCCGAAATATTCTAAAGTTCTATTGAGTGCGCCGGAATATAACTGTTTAGACGAAGTACGTATATTCGTAAATTATTTGTTCTCTGTTACGTAATGTTGTAAATACACATTGAATAAAAAAAACCTAATAAATAATAAATTTATCATATAATATTGAATATCATTGGTCATATAACGCTGATGTTTATGCAAATAAAATAACCTTTATTTTTTTTCACTTTTCTTACATCTATTGTGTGTTTTTTAATCTCGGAGACTAAATTGACAAGTGCAAATGTCAAACTGGCTTACATTACATTATCATAAAGGTCATTTTAATATTTTCACTTGTCAATTTAGTCTCCGAGATTAAAAAAAACAAACCATATTTGTTTTCTGTTCCAGGCACTAAGCTTAATAGCAGTGTTGTCCAGTGAAAACGTGTTCCACACACCGATGCACAAGAGAGAAGAAGCTATAAAAGTGAAACAGAAGTTCTTGTCACCTCTAGGAGATCACATAACTCTCCTCAATGTGTTCAAAGCTTTTTGTAAAGCTCCCTTAAAAAAGGTTAGTTGTAAAGTCAATCTAAATTATATTGTAGTATAGTCAACCTCTGAATAATTTTGCCACCCTATTAGGTTGCATTTCACTTGCACATCATTAAACAACAAAGGTTTTTTGCTTTGAAGACCAATGTGAACAAGCCGCCGTCTGTGGCTGTACTATGCGAGCCAAATAAGAATAGCACTGTCAAGACGCCATTCTGTTCTGCAATACTCGCGAACTTCGTTACCAAAGCGTAAGGCGTGCAAAAAAATAAATAAAGAAAAATTATACTCAGTTTAATTTATTTTTTGTTCACTTTTTTACGCCAAATTAATTATACATGAGTAGAATTTGGAAAATAAGCATGTTAATAAAAAACATTTTTTTATTATTTTAGTTTTAATCAGATTATAATTTCTCTATACCGCTTAACACAGCGTCATCGTCGTCATCGGCACACTGGTAAATTCTTAGTTGCTTAGCAAAATGGCGACATATTACGGTGACCAGTAGCATTTCGTGAAGTTAATGGTTCATTTTTTTTTAAATTATCTATTTATGGAATTCAAGAAATAACATTCTTTTTAAATAATAATAATAATAATATCCTGGGACATTTCACAGACGGTCATCTAATCCCAAACTAAGCAGAGCTTGTACTATGGAAACCAGATAACTGATATACTACATAATACTTTTTTTTTTTTTTTGTTGTAAATACATACTCATATAGATAATTACACCCAGACTCAGGACAAACAGACATGTTCATGCACACAAATGTTTGTCCTGGGTGGGAATCGAATCCACGACCTGCGACATGATAGGCGGTATCTTAACCAACCACGCCAGCTGGCCTGTCGAATGAATATAAATAATAATAAAATCTATGAATATAAAAATATAACATATCTTTTTTCAGTTTTTTTTTTGCTGGCAATACTAATTTTACAGCTATCGTGTGAAGTTGGCAGCAAGCGATCCTATTCTTAGTTGGCTCGCATAGTAGTTCAATTACCTTATGATGATCCGTTGATTAATATAACATTGTTTTTCGTCGAATTTTCTTCCTAGTGCGCTTCGCCTTGCAGCGAACATTTACCGATCTGCTGATGATGTAAACGTTTCATGCACAACTTTTTCAGCAATGGTGTAAAGAAAACTATCTGAACCACAAGAATTTGACGTATGCATGCGAGGTTCGACAACAGCTGCTTGCAATCTGCCTGAAACTGAACATGACTGTTTCTAGTTGTGGGCAGGCTTATGATCAGGTAAACATTACATTATTTTATATGACAGATTAATTTATTATTATATAGATTTTTTTTTTCCAAAATCAATGGGTTCCATCCCTGGCTAAGAAAATTTATTTTTAAAATTGTAATGATACGGTTTTAGTTATCATCATAATCGGCCCCGAGACTCCTTTGAGTACTTTTCTATAATTCTTATAGTTTCGCATTTGACCGCCATCCACGTACACTCGGAAAAATTCACCCTATACACTGGAACTGAGCTGTTATCAGTGTTATGCTAATGAACTTCTTTGCTATATTTCAGGTACTAAAATGTCTGCTATGCGGTCTGTTCACAAACTGCGCGTGGCAGCGCGGCGGCGGTGCGGGTGGTGCAGGCGGTGCGGGCGTTGCGGGGCGCTACGTCACTGCGGCAGGCGCGGCGGCGGCACTGCACCCCGC
The DNA here is from genome assembly GCA_948252095.1 of Dicycla oo. Taxonomy (NCBI): domain Eukaryota; kingdom Metazoa; phylum Arthropoda; class Insecta; order Lepidoptera; family Noctuidae; genus Dicycla; species Dicycla oo. The sequence goes on from OX411712.1 coordinate 14,977,616, forward strand.
CTCAGCACTGCACGCCATGCGTCCTTCCCCACCCGTGTTATTATACACCGAGTTACTCTCCACCAGCCGCACATACATGTTGACAGTGTCAGCCATTCAGCCACAGTGGCTGCATCAAGTGGCACCTGAATACGCCCGCCGCTGTCGAGCCAATCGGTGACGACGGCCTCGGTTCGATATAACGTTGATTCTTTACCCTTTCATCTACCGCGATGCGACTGGAAAATATTTGCCGTAGCATAAGGGACATACGGCCCATAGTTTTCGTATCAGTACGAAGTCAAAACGATATTATCCCCGTTTTTGTGCTTCGAGAGTGAAGAGTTGTCGTTTTCTGCTCTAGTATACAACATCTCTACATGAGTTATCTTATGAGGCATTTGTTTATAATATTGTTGTTTTGTAAAATGTAAGTTTGATTGTCGTAACATAACATCCCCGAAGGGTTAAACAGAGCTGTACCTATAGTTCACCCACATTTCGCCAGTTATATTTCAAGTCCCATGTAATAGGGGGCGAGCCTACTAAGTTGCCATAAACCGGGCAAAAATCTAGACTCTAAGAAATTGCTTATGGAAAAACCCAATAATACTGCCCGACCTGGGAATCGAACCCAGATCTCATGCTCAGTAGCGCTTGCGACTATTAGACCTACAAGGTCTCGATTATAAATGGACATCATGTACCAGAAACGTTACATTTAGCTGTACATAAGTGTGTGATGTAAGAATAAGAAAGAGTTATAGGATTAATTGTGTTATTTTAAGACACGATGTTAATAGTACGAAATATTAAGATATAGGTACCAGTAATTCCACAGTTTAAAGTTTTTACTGCCACTGAGTAAGTAAGTATTAATATACAGGGTCAAATTAAATTAGCTAGCGAAACTGCGTATACGTGATGGGTATCGACATTTAAACACGATGAAACAAAAATGAAATAAAGGCTTTCGCGGGCGCTTGACGTCTATAGTCGTCATAACAATAAAACTTCTATTGTCTCGTTTAGCGTCCGCGAAAGCATTAATTAGATGTATTTATTGTGGGGTCGTCGACCGCAGTTAGTGTAGTCACTTGAAATATCAGTTTAAGAAATCGTATCTAATCAAGAAAAAACGAAAGAAAAAAAAAACTCATTTTCTCATCTCATACTTCAAGTAACAACACTACCAGCGGTCGTCGACTTTTATTTTTTATCTTTTTATCGTGTTTAGGAATTGATACTCATCTGCGTCTGCGGAGTTTTGCCAGCTAATTTAATTTGACCCTGTATGATCAGAAACCTTTGACCAATATTTAAATGTTAATAGTACAACGGAATCACTAATCAACCAGAGAAATTATGTTATGTTAAAACTATTATGGAATATACAATAACAGTTCTATCGCATAATTGTTAGATTATTACCTGGTGCTAAATACGAGGTTAAGGATAGGTTTAGGTTAGGAACTTGATGTTAAAACATTACTATTGTAAATGTGAATAAAGTTTTATCAAAATTACGTGTTTTATATAAAGTCGTTATCTGCTAACGTAGATTCCTGTTATTAAAGAATACTTTCTTGCCACAAACTTAGAGCGTACATCCCACGCGGGCTGGTAACGTCGCATTTCTAGAGGTTTTTCGTGATTATTGTAATAAATTTAAATAAAAGTACCATTTTTTCTACCGCTAGATCATTGGTATAAGTATCTATGCTATTTGTACCGTACCAAAATGGTAAAAAACAACCCTTATGGTGCGACTCAGTCTGTCTGTCACAGCTGGATATCTCGAGAACTACTAATGCTATCAACTTGAATTTTGGTAATAGTTTTAGATGACGTTTGCCGAACTGTTGTGTAAATAAGAAAGAAATACACATATATATATAAAATTACTTGATTTTACATTTAAAATACTGTATTTCTATAAGTTTTAATGCACAACATGAAAGATAATTTCATTTAGTTAGTGGTCTCCACGTTTATTCCAATCACTTACTCAACTATGACAGGACAGTTAAAATAGTTGTGCACACTCACAGGCTTGGTTGCGAACTATTGGAGCAGGTTACCAACTACAAATATTTGGGTTTAGTCGTAAATGACAGATTTAATTGGGGCTATCACATCACTCCATATGCGACAAACTGCGAGCAATGCTAGCCAAATTTGCAATAATTAAATACAAAGTACAGTTCGATTCAAACTTAATGGCGGCTCGGAAGTTAGCTGCGAGTGCAGGTGCGCGCAGGTACAGTCAAGTGGACAATCATTTAGGCACCATTTAATCATTTTTATAAGTAACTCAAGTTGAGTGAATGTATTAAGTGCCGTATAATACTTATTTGTCAGTTCGTCAAGTACGGGGAGGGTTCAAAGAAAAAATAAAATAGGTTTTTATGTATTTTTTAATTTTATATTTATGATAACGGCTGTATCCCCTCCATAAAAACTTATTTACTTATGGAAGAAACTTCCATGGAAATATTATTTCCTTCGTCTTCACTTGAACCTGATTCCTTCTGAGAGTCAGTATCGGATTCATCGTCACTGACATGGATAATAAATTCGAGGCATTTTTAAACAAAGTATTTTCCTAAAAACCAACACCAATCTTGAAACTTAACGTAAACAACGAAAAGATGAAAACAAAACAGTTAATAACAAAAACAAAAAAAAAAAAAAAACTTAACAAAACAATTAACAAAAAACAACAAACTATTATGAGCTCGACTGTACGTAAGCAGGAATGCGCGTGCGTGTGCTGTATACGGACGTAACTCACACATAAAGTTTTTAGCGACTTCGTTTATTTATTCAAAATAATTATACCAAAAAAAAAAAACTATGGTGGTGATGACGTAATAGGTTTCTTTAAATATTGTAAAATCTTGCCAATACCTACACGTTAAAATACGAAAGTAGTTATTCATAGAACAATTCACCACCAAAGAACTGCGAGATAAATTCAATCAGGATAGCAACAAGAATGGCAGCCCAATCAAAACTGGTAGTACCGAGATATAAAAACTATTATGGGAAACTAACGAACGCTTATTTAATACTTACTCTAATCAATGATGTTCCAACAAAAAATCTATCGGAAATAACAAATAGTAATTATAAAACTAAATAAAAACATTCTTTGATTCTCTTTGAAAGTACATCATCCCCTGTTTAAATTTTATTCAATTCGCAATTAGCGTCGACGGGCTGTATGTCTCGTGCCTTCGTCGTTTTTGTACTTTTTTAGTTATTATTTACGAACTACCTCACAATGTGTTTTAAACTATGTTTTTACCTTAAATAATTATATTTTGTTAGTAATTTTGTATATTGTATTAAGATTGCTTAAAAGTGTGTCAACATCCGGACAAACCTATTGAGGTTTTTGTGATGTTTCTGTTTAAGTTTTGTTTTGTTCCTTAATTAATAAACAATAAAAAAAATATGATCTAATGATTCACCAACTTTTTATTTTGCGTCGAGTATTATAATCCGAGATTTAGGTTGTTTTAAAAGCTCTTTTTATTGCCATTTTATTCATATTTTGCATTTTTTTTCAAGGAATTGATTGATTTTGAACTGAAGTTTATTTCTGTTGTTTTAATTTTATGAAGTAAACGTTATAAGTAGCCGAAATCAAAAGCAATTATTTGGCCATTTTCTCTAAAATTTGACTAAGTTAAATATTTTTTTACTCAAAAATTTTATATAAAAGTGTTAAAAAGTGATGCACTTATTTTATAGACAACTTCCACAAAATCACATTCTATTTTTTCATACCCTTTTGTAAGCAATTATAAAATAAATCAAGATATTTCAACGTGAATTTAAGATATTATTAGTAAGCAACTTGACTAGTAACAGTAATTTGGTTCGATTAAAGATGATACTATTTAAATATAATTATGTTATGATTAAATACGTAGGAATTAACTTGAATCAAAATACAAAACATTAATGATTATTATAATAAATACTTAGTTACCATTTTATATAAGTTTAATGTCTATCAATTGACTTAAAATTCGCGGGCTTTGCTCCATTTTTGTAACGGGGATACAGAGCTGTCAAGTAAATCGAATACTGTTTTCTGAGGCATTATTGTTTGGTCTGCTGAGCTGTACAGTACTGACGAAGCTAAGTGAAAATGTGTAGTATTATCATTAAAAGGTTAAACGTTAAAAGGTTAAAGTGTCTTTTCTTTCAGTTCAGAAGTGGGATAATTTCACGTAAGTGTTTACCTTATATTATATTACCATTCAAATAACATAGTGCGAATCTCATCTTTATGTGGTGCATATTTGAATATTAGTTTTGTTGTATCACGAATCTAAAATGTTGTTTTTATTGGAACAACTGTGATTACTATTAAAAGCTAGCATAATAGGTAACATTTTCACGGCCATTCATCGTAAATAGGTCTAGCATATTGCGACTTTTTTGCTTGTGCTTTATTGATGTCAACGGTCGTTGTGGTTTGAAAATATAATCGTAACGCCGCACAGTGTGTTTTTTGCCCTAAAAATCGGACATGCCCTTTTTATTTCATTAATAGATGCTGAAAACTGTTTGAAATGCGAGAGTAGAACACCCGGAGGTCAAATATACTTAGAACCAAAGTTAGAGCCATTTTGATATTTTTAGGTATTTTGATAAATCTGAAAATATCTCGTCTCAGGAAAAGTTTCTCTTATTTCTGTTACAATACACAACTAACGGTATATTTTAGGCATTTTTTGACTATACTTACAAGACTTTAACTCCGCAAGGAAACCCAGTATCAGCTTTTTTTTTAATTTAAGATTTTATTTTTTTTATGATAAATCCAAACGAATATGGATTTTATTTTAAACTCATTACATTGACTAAGATACAATTAAACCCCAAAAAAATAATCGTGTCCATATCCAGTAGGATCTCGGAGAAACATGCTTCTAAAGTTCTCATAGAATTTCTATGATTTTAGGGTTGCCTCTCTTGGAAAATAAACTTTGTAGAAATATTTTGAGAAATTCGGATTGCATAGGTAGCGATTACCCTAATTTATTGATTGTTACGCTTTTTGCTATGCTACCTATTTATTATTTACCGACTTCAAAAAAGGAGGAGGTTTTGAATTCGGATGTTTACATTATGTTTTTATGTTCGGGCATAACTCCGTCATTTGTAAACGGATTTGCAAAATTCTTTTTTTGTTTGAAAGAAGTTCACTTTGAAATGGTACCACACAAATTTAGTAAAGATCTGATGAAGAGTTTCGGAGACAGACAACGGAACTCTTCAATAACTTACAGCAAATTGCCCGCGATTCCTTTAATCGTACGACTATGCCTTGTTTACACCCTTCCATAAAATAACATAACGCCTGTACACTGTAAATGTTTAAGCAGATGTAACAATAATACAGTAAAGGGTGTAGGTGCTGTATTATTGTTACATCTGCATTTTATTTAATTTTAGTTGTGAGTGTAAATCAATTATTATGATTGTTGTAAATCGAAGATTACTTTTTTTTCGGTACTAAAAATTAAGAAATAATAAAACTTTTATCAAAAAAGTAAAACCGTCTTCAAAAACCCATAAAATAAACTATTATAGTTTAATTGAGGAAAAACTGCCACCGACTTCCTAAACCGTATCTATTATAAGTTTATTTTATGGGTTTTGAAGGCGGTTTTACTTTTTGTTAAAAGTAAATAATTATTATTTGTATTTTAAGAATTATATTTCTAGATCAATGCAATAGATATTGTCTGAGATACAGAAAGGTGTAAAAAAATAAGTGCAAATATCTGATTCTTGTACAGTATCGGACAACCCAGAAGACTACGAATCATCAAAATCCACATCTTCAGATAACATTTCAAAATTATCTGGGAGGTCATTCTCCATAGTGGTTGTATTTTCCTCAGGATCAGCTTCTTCTTCGTCCGTTGGAACTTCAAAAGGCTCTAACAATATGAGGGCTTGGGGTGGAAGAGGTTGACGCTTAAGCTTATTTAATCTTTTATTAAGCCTTATATTCGATATAAAGGGGTCAGAGGATTCAAGTGCTCGATGGAAAAGGTCTAAAATTGTTTTTTCTCTATCTGATTTTCTTGTGTGGTGCTCGCGGTCGTGCCTCCAAAATTTATTACGTGCTTCCCCAGCTTGCTCAGATAACAATCCTATGGGTAATGCAGAGTTTTTTATGATAGCTTTGCCGTGCACAAGTATTTTATGTAGAGTTACGGTCATTGGATACCACGAATACTCTTCTACGTATTTTTTGGCCAATAATTTACAAAATTCATCAAATTTATCTGCATTAACAGGTAATCCACTTGATAAAACTACTAGTATGACATGTAAGTCATCCAAAAGCCATTGTTGTAGTCCTAAAATTTCAGCAAATACTGTACGACACTTATTAGACAGGGCCATCCTTGCAGTATTTCCGTCATTAGTCGTACCCGTATTAGGCTTAACCACATCTACGAGCAGCCCTAATTTACTGCGGATTTCGTCCTGAATTTTTTTTTTATTCTCATTGACAAGAACACCTTCCGGGGAACTTTTAGGTACTCTCCATTTCTTTACAATAATTTTATAACCTAAATGTAATAAAAATTCCAAAACACGAATCCAGGCGTGCAACGGACTTATGCCATATCTTAAAAGGTTTTGATCGACAGGTTTTAAATACACAGACTCTAAATTATTAAATTCTTTAGAAGTCGCTTTACAAAAAGGGCACCGAAGTTGAGACATTGTATTAGTAATAATATTTAAGACTTTACCATCTATTATTGTCAAATATAGTTTAAACTCTGTAGATATAGTTTGACCACTTAAAGTTTTAGTATCAAATCTGTCTAATTGGTCAATTTGATTTTGTATTAATAGTTTTTCAGCCATTATTAAATCAGTCGTTTCTTTTTTATATTGAATGTGAATTGGGCGACAATATCTATACGATTGTGGAGTAGGGTTACGCCACAGAACTTGTCCACAAGTTGTTTTGATCTGCAACGGTATAAAAGTAGTTGCAAAAAGGCAACTTTCGTCATGTTCATTTTGGGAAAAGTTCTGTTTATATAGTGATTGGCCTGTACTACCGTCAAACCCCCAAGATGCTTCAAAAATACAATTTAATTTATTGGTATCTTTTCGATTACAGTAGTCAGTGAAAGTTGCGTCATACGATTGAACTAGTCTTTCGAAAGAATGAGAAACTAGGCTGGAAACTGGTATAATAGCTTCTGTATCAGATACATGGACTGGATGTAACGGGTAGCATTGTTTTTTGGCTTGGAGCACTTGGCTGTATAGAGGGAAGGCGTTAAATCCACGAGCTTTTAAATCTTGTTGTAAAAATTTGTATGTCTCTACTGAAAACTGTCTGTCAATATAAATAGCTAGTGTTTCATCTGCTGAATAAGGTGTCGGTTGCGTTCTAATTTTTGAAGCAATTTTTGTCGGTCTTGTTGGAGTCTGTACACATGAATCAAAAATAAATTCTAGGTCTTTGGAAACGCTCTTTTTTAATTTTCTACCTCCTACTTCAACAGTGCTCGCAAAGACTGATATTACTTTATTAGGGGACTCATTTTCTAAATAATCCTGCAAGCGTTTTCGAGCTCTGTGTTTCTGTCTTAAGGAAAGATCATCATATCTACTCATCGGTACAGAACCAGGAATCAATGATGAATCAGTAGAGGGGATGGAAACGGAGACAGGATATGAATCAAGGACGTGACTGGGACCAGGTTCAGGGATAGGATAGTTCGAATTGGGAATTGATTGAGATGGAAGGTCTAAGTCAAGGACATGGAAGGGACTAGGTTCAGAAACAGGACATAAATCAATGCTTGAAATGTAATCTGGGATAGAACTGGGACTAGGTTCAAGAATAGGATCATCATATCTACTCATCGGTACAGAACCGGGAATCAAAGATGAATCAGTAGAGGGGATGGAAGCGGAGACAGGATATGAATCAAGGACGTGACTGGGACCAGGTTCAGAATCAGGACATAAATCAAAGCTTGGAATGTAATCTGGGACAGAACTGGGACTAGGTTCAAGAATAGAATTACTAAGAAGAGGTTCGGCTATCACACAAGACCACTGTTTACAAAAATCTTCGTTTAGCCACTTTTTGTGTTTTCTTATAAAAATATTATAATTATAATTACATTTTTTGTATAATGTTTCACATTTAGATGTAAATTTAATGATTAAATTATGCAAGTCTTTATTGGTTTGGTAAGTTAAGGGTAATGACAGAGCTTCTAAAATAATTGAAATGCGATCGCTTATATCTAAATCAGTGGGTCGGACATTTTTTCCAAGTTTTTTAGCAGCGCCGACAAGTATTTGGTACGCTTTTAATTTGGTAAAATTAGTTGTTAAAGGTTCTCCTTGCGCATTTGCGGATACTCTCGGAGACTGAAGAGCACCGGCTGTGGCGGTATCCACAGCTTCATTTGCCACTCGCTGACCAACAAGAGGGTTGGCGCCCTCTTGCTCTCCTTGCATTAAGTCAGCCGGTCGGAGCCCGGACAGACATCCCTCAACAGGTTGGGTCAACTCCTGTTGAGGCGAAGTGGTACCATGGGTCTTTAACGGCTCCATGGTGCCTCACCCCCGTTCCTCCAGAGATTATTTAACAGTAAAGGGTTTTAGTTGAAACCTAACGAGGGCGGACCCCTTCCCTTTACCAAATAATCTCCTTCATCAGATTAAAATCACTTTTAATGTCAATATTTATATTCCGATATATTAAGAAGAAGGAACCTATGCTTAAATACTTACAATTATTGCAAAATAAAAAGAACGTTCATGGTATTGTTGAATTTCTAAGTCTTTCTTATTCATTTATTTAAAACTTTAATCGGTCAGGCCCCGCGCGCATAATGATTAACACGCGCGCGGTACCTGAGCGGTTAATGTAAATGAATTGCTTAAGGTGGACTTAATTTTATAGGCATAAAAGTAATTTTCTACTAGTCAAACTTTGGATGATGCAGAGAAAAAGTTCAAGTTAATCCCACCCATATTGCACGTAGTACCTACCTATTACAAGAATAGGTTATTTGGTATTGGTTACTACTACCTCAAAAAAAAAAACAATATTTTGAAAAATTACTTCTATTTTAATTAACTTACACTAAAAGCGCAAAACGTTATTATTACGTATGACGATCATCTCTTCACAATTAGGTATTTTTTTAGAAAATATTTTGTCATTTTGGATTTGTGTCAACCCTAGGTCGTCATTTTCAAAATCCGATATCTTCGAGATCCTACTAGATATGGATTAGATATTTTGAATTTAAATGGATAAAGATATAATTAATAACAACATTAGGAAATAAAATCCATATTCGCTAAGATAAAAAAAATAAAAATAAATTACGAAATGAAGCTAAAAAATCCATAACACCCATTTGAATGCAGTTAAAATTACAAGTATTATCTTAAAATAAAGACGAAATGGTGTTTTATAATACTGTACATAAATATATTAGAATTATTCAATAGTTTTTTTTATATTAATATTTTTGTGGTTTTTCTGGTTTCCATAGAAAAATAATAAAAACGACTTTAACTTTGGTTTTAAATATAATTGAACTCTGGGTGTTCTACTCTCGCATTCCAAACATGTTAGAGCATCTATTATTGGAATAAAAAGGGCATGTCCGATTTTTAGGGTGAAAAACACACTGTGCGCCGTTACGTTAAATACGCCATTACCAATTCTATTAGGTTGGGGAAAAAGTCTTTTCGCATTATAGTATGTATGAACTTGTAATAAAATCTCTTTGGCTATACTATTTGTATCTGGCTGGTTTTGATATCATTGAAAGTTTGAATTTTAAAGAACATAATTCCAAATTCAAATTTGGAAAATGTGTGATTTTCATTTGTTTTTCGTACCGTCAAGATGAGTGAATCTAATGAAGAAATTCGATACATTTTAAAATTTTACTACAAAAAAGGTAAAAATGCACCGCAAGCTGCGAAAAAAATTTGCGATGTTTATGGACCTAGTGTAGTGTCTGTGAGAGTAGCACAAATTTGGTTTAACACGTTCTGTGCGGCAGACACGCATGTGCGATTTTCGAACGTTCACCATGTGCTACCGGCGCGCATATGCGTGTCCATACAATTTATGTACTTCCTTCGAATGCGGCGCGCCGCACCTGTGGGTTTTTTGTGCATCTCTATTGTTCTTGGCGTAATTGTTTTATGACTCATAAAAAATGGGAAATTTTTCAAACACACCTAGGCGTCTCGCCGCACTTGGGATAAGTTTGTAACGGCGCACATATGTGCCCAGCCGCACTGGGTAGAGTTTCTTCAATCGCGCCTGCGCGCTCATAGCACCACACGAAGTATTTTTTGGGCGCGCATGAGTGTTTGCCGCACAGGGTTTAGTGTATCATAAAGCAGCACTTGGAGCAAGTTCGCCAAATAATTCAGCAGTGAATATGTTAAGCGTTTTCAATCCGGAAATTTTGATGTCAAAGATGCACGTCGCTCTGGTCGCCCTATTACGGATAAAATGGATGCCATTTTTGAAAAAGTGGAGCAAGATCGGCATATCAGTAGTTACGACGTAGCTGAAGAACTGGAAATTGACCACAAAACAGTTTTGGCGCATTTGAAAAAAACTGGGTACACAAAAAAGCTCGACATTTGGGTACCTCACGAGCTCACTGAAAGAAACCTAATGAACCGTGTACTCATTTGTGATTCTTTATTACGACGTAATGAAACCGAACCATTTTTGAAGAAACTGATAACTGGTGATGAAAAGTGGATCACATATGACAAGAACGTGCGAAAAAGGTCGTGGTCAAAGGCCGGTCAGGCTTCACAGATTGTGGCGAAACCCGGGTTAACTCGCAACAAGGTGATGCTGTGTGTGTGGTGGGATTGGAAGGGCATTATTCATTATGAGCTGTATGAGCTGTTACCACCAGGCAGGACCATCGATTCTGAACTCTACTGCGAACAACTGATGAGATTAAAGCAAGAAGTTGAGAGAAAGCGGCCGGAATTAATCAACAGAAGGGGTGTGGTTTTTCATCATGATAACGCTAGACCTCACACATCTTTAGCCACTCAGCAAAAATTAAGAGAGTTTGGCTGGGAGGTGTTAATGCATCCGCCGTATAGTCCTGACCTTGCACCTTCAGATTTCCACCTGTTTCGGTCTCTTCAGAATTCTTTAGGCAGTGTCAGGTTAACATCACGAGAGGACTGCCCAAACCACTTGTCACAATATTTTGACCAGAAGTCCCAAAATTTCTATAGCAATGGGATCATGTCCCTACCTACAAGATGGCAAAAAGCTATCGATCAAAATGGTACCTACATACTTTAGTTAAATGTAAATAAAGTATATTAAAAAGAGTTTTGAATTTTCTTAAAAAATGCGAAGAAACTTTTTCCCCAACCCAGTGATTGTAGAACTAAAATATAGAAGTACCTTCAAGATCTGTAGGGATATAAGTGATTCATGTTTTGCTGCAATCTTTTTTTTAATGTATTTAAATAGCCGTCCAAATGGTTTAAGAGAGCAGCTATGTCCGTATATTATTTTTATTGACCAGGTCTACAAATGGATGACGATCGTGGTGGGAGTATGGCTCAAGCGCCCCGAACCCCATCACCATTGTTGGGCCGGCAGAGCCGGGAGCCAAGCCGTAAGCGGAGCCGGGAGTCGAGCCGTAAGCGGAGCCGGGAGTCGAGCCGTAAGCGGAGCCGGGAGTCGAGCCGTAAGCGGAGCCGGGAGTCGAGCCGTAAGCGGAGCCGGGAGTCGAGCCGTAAGCGGAGCCGGGAGTCGAGCCGTAAGCGGAGCCGGGAGTCGAGCCGTAAGCGGAGCCGGGAGTCGAGCCGTAAGCGGAGCCGGGAGTCGAGCCGTAAGCGGAGCCGGGAGTCGAGCCGTAAGCGGAGCCGGGAGTCGAGCCGTAAGCGGAGCCGGGAGTCGAGCCGTAAGCGGAGCCGGGAGTCGAGCCGTAAGCGGAGCCGGGAGTCGAGCCGTAAGCGGAGCCGGGAGTCGAGCCGTAAGCGGAGCCGGGAGGCGAGCCGTAAGCTGGGGTGGTTTTGGGATCTACCTCCTAGTGGTCCACCCCGGGCAACGGCACCACAGGCTTGCCTGTGGTGCCAGCCGTTGGCCGACCGCAGTCAGTAGGGGGCCCAAGTAGCACGCCAGCCACGTGCCAAAGGCTGCCCCGCCAACTCGCGAAAAATCCCGGTATGCTCCACCGTGCCAGCCGGCGACTGGATGGGAGGACCCGGTGGCCATATCCGGGGGGGTTCGGGCGTCCCCGCAGTCTCCAGATGAGTTCCCCGTAGGTTTGGTTGGCTCTAGTGTTCCACTTGGATCACTGAGCGGAGCCGGGAGTCGAGCCGTAAGCGGAGCCGGGAGGCGAGCCGTAAGCGGAGCCGGGAGGCGAGCCGTAAGCGGAGCCGGGAGGCGAGCCGTAAGCGGAGCCGGGAGGCGAGCCGTAAGCGGAGCCGGGAGCCGAGCCGTAAGCGGAGCCGGGAGCCGAGCCGTAAGCGGAGCCGGGAGCCGAGCCGTAAGCGGAGCCGGGAGCCGAGCCGTAAGCGAAGCCGGGAGCCGAGCCGTAAGCGGAGCCGGGAGCCGAGCCGTAAGCGGAGCCGGGAGCCGAGCCGTAAGCGGAGCCGGGAGCCGAGCCGTAAGCGGAGCCGGGAGCCGAGCCGTAAGCGGAGCCGGGAGCCGAGCCGTAAGCGGAGCCGGGAGCCGAGCCGTAAGCGGAGCCGGGAGCCGAGCCGTAAGCGGAGCCGGGAGCCGAGCCGTAAGCGGAGCCGGGAGCCGAGCCGTAAGCGGAGCCGGGAGCCGAGCCGTAAGCGGAGCCGGGAGCCGAGCCGTAAGCGGAGCCGGGAGCCGAGCCGTAAGCGGAGCCGGGAGCCGAGCCGTAAGCGGAGCCGGGAGCCGAGCCGTAAGCGGAGCCGGGAGCCGAGCCGTAAGCGGAGCCGGGAGCCGAGCCGTAAGCGGAGCCGGGAGCCGAGCCGTAAGCGGAGCCGGGAGCCGAGCCGTAAGCGGAGCCGGGAGCCGAGCCGTAAGCGGAGCCGGGAGCCGAGCCGTAAGCGGAGCCGGGAGCCGAGCCGTAAGCGGAGCCGGGAGCCGAGCCGTAAGCGGAGCCGGGAGCCGACCCGTAAGCTGGGGTGGTTTTGGGATCTACCTCCTAGTGGTCCACCCCGGGCAACGGCACCACAGGCTTGCCTGTGGTACGGCTGAACGATCCCACTTAGCGGTGGTAGGCTCCGCAAGGGGCCGCCTGGGTCGCGACCACCATCCCACCGGAGTCTGGCGCCAAGCAGCTTGCTGTGTTCCGTCGGTGTGTGGGAGTGCCAGTGCCTTTGGGGGAGAAGGAGATTGTCATTTGCGCTGTTTGGCACCGGTTGTAGTCTCTGAGTCAGCTAGCCGGGTAACTCATTTTGGAGGGTAGCGGGATCCGAAGGTAGCGGGATCCGAAGCACGGTGCCAGCCGTTGGCCGACCGCAGTCAGTAGGGGGCCCAAGTAGCACGCCAGCCACGTGCCAAAGGCTGCCCCGCCAACTCGCGAAAAATCCCGGTATGCTCCACCGTGCCAGCCGGCGACTGGATGGGAGGACCCGGTGGCCATATCCGAGGGGGTTCGGGCGTGCCCGCAGTCTCCAGATGAGTTCCCCATAGGTTTGGTTGGCTCTAGTGTTCCACTTGGATCACTGAGCGGCGCCTCGACAAGTCGACTTTTTCCCCCAACAACTCCACTCAATATGACACACAAAGCGAAGAAAAATAGGGTAAAACAACGGCTGCACTTCCTCCCACTAAAAGTGCACCTCACTAATATCAGGGGGTTGCACTCCAATCTCGATTCGGTCCATCACCACCTTGAGACCGAGAAGCCGCACCTGTTTTTCCTAACGGAGACGAAGATAACAACCCCGTCGGACGTGGCGTACCTCAACTACCCGGGGTACTCTCTTGAATACAAGTTCAAGAAGCAAGCTGGGGTCTGTGTGTACGTCCGCGATGACATTTGTTGTCGTCGTCTCCGTTGCTTTGAGAAATCGGGTTTCTCTGCCATATGGCTACTTGTGGATACTGGCGTGGAGAAATCTCTCTACATCGGCATCTACCGATCGCATAGCGGTGACCAGGAGACAACAGCGCTCTTTAATTTCCTCGTGGAGTCGACTGACGTAGCCCAGCAACGGTACCCAACGGCGAAGCTCATTTTTCTGGGGGACTTCAACGCCCATCATAAAGAATGGTTGTTCCCATACCAGAAAACTGACCATGCTGGGTTGGAGGCGCGCAATTTTGCTTTAACGCTAGATCTAACCCAGATGGTGAATGTGGCAAAGCGGGTACCGGATGTTGACGGCCATACACCCAATTGCTTGGACCTTCTGCTGGCATTTGATCCGGACAGTCATTCAGTATCGGTCTCAGCCCCGCTGGGAACGTCTGACCACTGTCTGGTGAAATCCATATCAACCTGCTCTCCTCCAGATGAGAGCCCTAGAGGCACGAGGCGAGTATGGCGATACGGGTCAGCAGACTGGGATGAGATGCGGCACTTTTTTGCGTCTTATCTATGGCGGCAAGTGTGCTTTTCCTCGGGTGACCCCTCGCGCTGTGCTGACGTGGTTGCGGACGTGATTCGGCAGGGGATGGAATATTTTATTCCATTCTCCGACATCCCGCTCGGTCACAAATCCCGGCCTTGGTATAATGCAGAATGTGCCCACGCTGAGGCCCGAAAAGAGACTGCCTACCAAGTCTGGGTCAAGGCCCGCGACCGCAAAGTTAGAGCGCGCAGGGTTCGCGCGAAGAAGAGAGCCTTTAATTCTGCCGCCAAGTTCTGCAAGCGGGTTTTGCGTAGGGCACGTTTTGACCATGTCGGACATATCGGGGCCAGGCTGGCTTCGCACCCTCCGGGTAGTAAACAGTTCTGGTCCCTGTCTAAAGCGGTTGAAACGAATTTCTGTCGTCCCACTTTACCTCCTATGATGAAACCTGATGGGTCGCTGGCTCACTCTGCAACTGAGAAGGCAAATTTATTTGCATCTCTCTTCGCAAGCAATTCACGTCTGGACGCTGGCTCAAAGCAACCACCTACTGTACCTCATTGTGACTCCTCGATGCCGGAGATCGCAGTACACATTAAAGAGGTCCGAAGAGTATTGTGCAGTCTAGACGTGAACAAGGCCAGCGGGCCTGACGGCATTCCAGCGAGAGTGTTGAGGCAGTGTGCGCCTGAACTGTCTCCTGTATTGACACGTTTGTTCCGCCTCTCTCTTGAAAAAAGAACGGTGTCGAAATCCTGGAAGCTTGCAAATGTACAACCAGTGCCCAAAAAAGGCGACCGTGCAGACCCTGCCCATTACCGTCCGATCGCCATTACCTCCATTCTGTGCAAAGTTTTGGAAAGGGTACTGAACAATAAGTTGCTGAACTACCTTGAAGACAATGATCTCCTCAGTGACCGTCAATATGGCTTTCGCCGGGGACGGTCAACTGGCGATCTTCTTGTGTATGTCACGCACTGCTTTGGCGAAGCCATCGAGAAACACGGCGAAGCACTGGCTGTATCGCTTGACATCTCGAAGGCCTTTGACAGGGTCTGGCACGCTGCTCTGCTCAGCAAGCTTCCTGCTTATGGCATCCCAGCTGATTTTTGTAGCTGGATATCAGATTTCCTTAGTGAACGGTCGATTAGAGTAGTTGTTGATGGCTGCTCTTCTGACCTTATGGCTATTGATGCCGGAGTTCCTCAGGGGTCTGTTCTCTCTGCAACTCTTTTCCTGCTGCACATCAATGACCTGCTTCGGCCTGGTATTGTTGGGTACGCAGATGACAGTACAGTTTCAGAGAGATACTTGTCCAGCGCAAAAACCAGCGGGGCTGAAGTTCGTTCCTTGAGAGAGGCCATGGTAGAGCGGACAGATTTGACCTTAAGCTTTGTCTCCCAGTGGGGTGATGATAATCTGGTCTCTTTTAACGCCACCAAAACGCAGGCGTGTCTTTTTACCGCTAAAAAGAGTCGTTTCGCCCAAACTCCTACTTTTCGGGGTACATCTGTTCCTGTAACTGATCGACTTGAGCTCCTAGGCATGGAGTTGACATCTGGTCTCAACTTCGGCGCCACCATCGAGTACAAGGCCCAGACTGCGGCCAGGAAACTGGGCATCCTAAATAGGGTGAAGCGATACTTTACGCCTGGACAGCTTTTAACCCTTTACAAAGCGCAAGTCCGATCCTGCATGGAGTATTGCAGTCACCTTTGGGATGGATCAGCTAAGTACCAACTAGCCGCGCTTGACTCGGTGGAACGCAGAGCTAAGAGGCTCATTGGCGACGTAAAACTGGTGGATGCCAAGCTTCATTGCTTGGCTCATCGCCGCAAGGTTGCCTGCTTGTCGGTCTTCTACAGATTGTACTTCGGAGAGTGTGCCCGAGAACTCCACGACCTCATTCCACCGGCCCCCTTCTACCACCGGACATCTAGACGCACTGCCAGTTACCATCCCTACCTGGTTGCTATTCCACCAATTCGCACTAAGCGCTTCCAAATGTCTTTTATAATGCACACAGCAAAAGAGTGGAACTCACTACCTGCGTCTGTGTTTCCGAACGTATACAACCCTAATCTCTTCAAAGTGAGAGTGAACAGGCTTCTTCTGGGTAAGCTCACTCCATCGTCGACTTTGTCTCTGTCACCTCTGACCAGATATATATATAGACTAGAGTCAAGAGCAAACCCATCACAAATAAAAAAAAAAAAAAAAAGCGGAGCCGGGAGCCGAGCCGTAAGCGGAGCCGGGAGCCGAGCCGTAAGCGGAGCCGGGAGCCGAGCCGTAAGCGGAGCCGGGAGCCGAGCCGTAAGCGGAGCCGGGAGCCGAGCCGTAAGCGGAGCCGGGAGCCGAGCCGTAAGCGGAGCCGGGAGCCGAGCCGTAAGCGGAGCCGGGAGCCGAGCCGTAAGCGGAGCCGGGAGCCGAGCCGTAAGCGGAGCCGGGAGCCGAGCCGTAAGCGGAGCCGGGAGCCGAGCCGTAAGCGGAGCCGGGAGCCGAGCCGTAAGCGGAGCCGGGAGCCGAGCCGTAAGCGGAGCCGGGAGCCGAGCCGTAAGCGGAGCCGGGAGCCGAGCCGTAAGCGGAGCCGGGAGCCGAGCCGTAAGCGGAGCCGGGAGTCGAGCCGTAAGCGGAGCCGGGAGTCGAGCCGTAAGCGGAGCCGGGAGTCGAGCCGTAAGCGGAGCCGGGAGTCGAGCCGTAAGCGGAGCCGGGAGGCGAGCCGTAAGCGGAGCCCGGAGCCGAGCCGTAAGCGGAGCCCGGAGCCGAGCCGTAAGCGGAGCCCGGAGCCGAGCCGTAAGCGGAGCTCGGAGCCGAGCCGTAAGCGGAGCCCGTAGCCGAGCCGTAAGCGGAGCCCGTAGCCGAGCCGTAAGCGGAGCCCGGAGCCGAGCCGTAAGCGGAGCCCGGAGCCGAGGCGTAAGCGGAGCCCGGAGCCGAGCCGTAAGCGGAGCCGGGAGCCGAGCCGTAAGCGGAGCCGGGAGCCGAGCCGTAAGCGGAGCCGGGAGCCGAGCCGTAAGCGGAGCCGGGAGCCGAGCCGTAAGCGGAGCCGGGAGCCGAGCCGTAAGCGGAGCCGGGAGCGGAGCCCGGAGCCGAGCCGTAAGCGGAGCCCGGAGCCGAGCCGTAAGCGGAGCCGGGAGCTGAGCCGTAAGCGGAGCCGTAAGCGGAGCCGGGAGCCGAGCCGTAAGCGGAGCCGGGAGCCGAGCCGTAAGCGGAGCCGGGAGCCGAGCCGTAAGCGGAGCCGGGAGCCGAGCCGTAAGCGGAGCCGGGAGCCGAGCCGTAAGCGGAGCCGGGAGCCGAGCCGTAAGCGGAGCCGGGAGCCGAGCCGTAAGCGGAGCCGGGAGCCGAGCCGTAAGCGGAGCCGGAAGCAGAGCTGCAGCCAGTGCAGCAGACAGAGACAACTCAATTAATTATACAAAGCAAAATTTTATTTTAACGGACGATTGACTTAGATGGTATGTATGTTCCAAAAGACGTCAGGTAGCAAGTGTTACGTTCCTGTCATGATGACATCGATCATTTTTCTTATGAGAAGACCTTAGACCAAATTAGAACAACCTTGTGTAGGTTCACAAAAAAATTCAAAAAAATAAACTAAGTTGTTAAAAAGTAATCAAAAAATCGTCTACCTTTATCGACTTACATGTAGCCATATTTTCGAAAGGTGGCCGCATGGCCTTTCTTTCTGTTGTATGTACTAACCGCCGCTAGTAGATACTTCTAATTAGGTACTGGGCTACTATTCTACTTTGTATGTTTTGTAAGGAAAGAATTTACTTACTGATTATTATGAAATTATCAAAGCACAGGCGTAGACCCTCTCTAAACCTGTGCTTTGATACTTTGATACTCTCTCAGGTGGATATAAAAGTGTCTGTCTATTTTTCAAGGCAAATCGCTGAACCGATTGTGTTAAGGTAGGTATACTGCTTGATGAATAATAACAGTCGCACGGGTCGATCGGCGGTTGTTACGCTTGCCGCAGTTGGTTCGTGGATGGCCATTCATTACATATCCAAATCCACGTACGAATCATGTCGTTTACGGTATGCAGTAACGGAAACGTTGGGTTGAAGAAGATTCCATGGCTTTAATCTAGAACCCAATAGTTCAGATTTTTCTTTAGGCAAGTCTCTAACAAGGTCGTCGAGCTCAGGTTGGCTGATCAAATGTGGTGATTTAGATGTACTTGCCACTTAGAAGTACTCACATTCATCATCAAAACCTGAAGTGAGCGTACTTGAGCGTTCAACGTGACTTGGTGGCTTAGGCTGGAAGATCATCCGAATGTGGTAGGTATTGGTTTTGTTACGGAAGACACCTCTGCGTAATTTACTGTGTGCTTAGTTCTTAGAAAAACCTTTGACATCCGTAAAACAAAAATAACAGTCACTCACATAATTTTATGAGCGCTACTAATAGTTAGAGAATTCATGGATTGAATTGGATAGAAGACGCTTGGACGCTAGCCTGACTGTGATGTATTCGCGGATGAGTAGAAGATCTCGTCAGTATGTCTGTTGAGCGTATGACTGTCGAGTAGTTGGATACTTTTGTTATATTTATTGTTTTGTGTCTTAACTAATGGCCGTTTTATGGTAATATTAATAAATAAATAAGTAATTGTCGTAGTTTATTTTAATATTTAGTTTATATTATTTTACCATTTTTGATATAAAAATTATGTTGTTAATTCTTGTAGGGATATACATTTTTCACATGAAAAAGTATAGGTATCAATGTTATTATTTTAAAATAAAAATGTGTTTAATCATTGACATTCCTTCTTTTATTTCTTTAATAAGTACTATTTTACATGAAGAACTATGTTAAATCACGTTTAACGAACGCATATTTTTATGCCCAGCGATTGGGCATATCGGGCAATAATAAATTTATGCCCAACATGCCGCGCTTTTACCAAATTTTCCTGCCGGGCAGAAACACATTGGCCATCTCTGCTGACAGATAATACTAGAGTAGTTCACTACAGTAATTAGTACCTGTGATGAAGCTGGCCCGGTGACCTAACTGCTACGCCAGCTGCTACTCGTACGTCAGATACTACGCCGTAGCAGATACGAGTACACGTCCCGTTTCGCTGCCAGTGCTGGCTTTTTATGTGCGCGGTGTGAGATTCTATTACTGCGCCCTTGAAATATGTTCTAATCTTACCCGGCTCTGACAATAAATTGGACAAAGTCTATGTAAATTAATCTATCATCCAAAAACTAAATTTTTGTTAACTATAGGTACTGGGTAGAATTTTGAATAAGTAGGTATGTATAAACTAGCTTTTGCCAGCGGCTTCACCCACGTGGATGTTGGAAATTATCCCACGGATCGTACATTTTTTCGGGATATAAAATATCCTAAGTGCTATTCCAGACTATAATCTATCTCTGTGCTAAACATCCAGATCCGTTCAGGCGTTCCTGCGTGATTGAGTAACAAACATCCAAACATCTTCACAAACTTTCATATTTATAATATTTAGGTAAGAAAAACGAATAACAAATTACTCTAAACACTACTACTAAGCCTGTCTGAGGCCGGGGGCGGCCAAACTAAACGGCTCCGCCGCCCCGGTATTCAAAAGTTTGAGAAGTAGGATGTAAGAGCGAGCGAAGCGAACTCAAAAAAATATTAAATTTTGCACCGCGCTTTCGAAAGATTTGTTTTTACCTATTAATAAAGTATTAGTCCTTCGTCAACTTATGCAGACAATTTTGAGTATGATAAGAGCATTTATGTTGGTAGAGTGAGCGTATAGTTCGCGTCACGTAAGTTTGCTGCTCTGAAACCAGGCTTTCCGATGCGCATGGCATTTTAGTATAGATATTGACTACTGCGCAGTGATTTGTAGCCTACTTCAGAGCGGCAAACTTACATGTCGCGAACTACTCGTATAGCGAGCTCGAAAATTTTAGCACGGGGGCCTCGGAAATGTTACTTTTTCTTTTGACTCAGAAATATTCTCTTATTGATTTACATACTTTGGTAACTTATGTAATTGAAGGAAAGGTTTTCTTTTGATCGGTCATACAGAAATAGATTTTGTCGACTTATGCAGAAAAGTATGAGAAACAAGAAACCGTATGTTACAAGAGCGTGCCAAGTGAGCTCGAAATTTTTGACGCCTTACGTTTATATTTTGCACACGTAGGGTGCCTCCAACTGCAAACTGCCTTTTACTTAATAAATATATTTTAGTCTTGGTCAGGATTTTAGTAAAAAGTTTTTCTCGAGATTTAGAGAGGGGGCCCCTCAGGACCATGGGAAAACATTTCCTTCAAATTATTTCTACTATAGCTTTAAGAAGACCCAGATCAATAATGATTAAATGATTTTTTAGAATAATGTTATTTGCTTGTAAGAAGCATATATTATACTTATCAGCTGTGTATACACCTGATAGTAGGGCGCGTGTATACCCGTATTACGCGATAAATAATAGTTATTGTATGTATGCTTCTAACTACCATGCATTACCCAAAACTTGGTTATTTCTAAGGGGCGCCCCTTCAGGGTCTGCGCCCTAGTTAGGGCACTGTCCGCTGCACGTCAAGATACCTAGGTATTAGTTTCTGTGATCCTTGATACTCGTATCCGAAATCCGAATTCGAGACTATAAACCACTTTTTAGCTAGGAGCATGTCGTTCTAACTTCTATAACCACATCCAGAGCCAGACACTGCTTTTTAAAACATTGTAAGTAAGTAGGTAGGTACTTACCTATTACGTTGGACTTCGCTGCTCCATTTTGTAGATCTGATTTACATACTATCAGATCAGAATGTAGCAGTCAGATTGAAATGTGATCGTAAAGGGGATTACTTTTATGGCTCTAGTTCCATATTCTTGAATGCTATTCAAAAAGTTTCCATTCCAGCTTCTAATTAAAATAGCTCCCTGCCAAATTTAATTTCCCCGCGCAGTTCTTTAAAATTTATTCTGTAATAAGCACCAATGGCAGTCGTAAAAAAAGGATCCAAGAGAGAACTGACGACATTCCCCTCATTAAAATGATTCCAGCTGGAAGCGGTACAATGTTAATTCGATAATTATGCAAATTTCCAGAAATAATTCATTAAAATTTATGACGTACAGTAGGTGCGTACTAAACGAAATCGGCTGCGCCTGAAGATACCTATCTATTTTTAAGGAGTTTCAGAGAAGTGGATTGAGCGATGTGATAAAACTCAAAAAATACCAGGAAGTCCGCTTGTAATTAATTTACGTACGCAGGTACTTATGAAGATGACGACTAACAGAGAAGTAGCCAATAAAGACATGCTGCGCCGACAGTAAATAAATTGTGATAAGGGCAGGAGAATGATAATGAAAACAAATAAGTTCTTTAGTTTATGAGAATGCATAAATGGTAGGAAAAAGATAATGAACTGTGTGAATTTTGATTGAACTTTGGTGAGCCGATGATTTTGCGCGAAACTGTTGAGGAGGGTTTTGCCAATAGGTTCTCTGTTCTGTGTTGTTGGGTCTGGTTTCCGCAATTAGTCCTTCAAATGGACCATTGTACGTGAGCCGTCGGTGGTTATTCCAACTAGCACACCTCCCTCCAGAAGTTGATCACGGCTTCTGGTCTGTTCAGAACATCTGTGAAAGATTTCAAGGGTGTCTATTCTAATCTGGGTAACTCCATGTAAGCTCTGCACAGAGGGCTGTCCGTTATGCCCATTGTGTGAAAATGTGAAACTATACAGGAGGGTTTTGTCAATAGGTAGATATAGTCGTAGTACCGTAGATCAAGGTATAGCGGCATGAAACCGTCGACTGTGTGGCTATATCGGTTGTGTGCAAAGAAAAACTATTTTAAGTTATAAGTATTTTATATCAACATAGCCCGACACTGGCAAACCTACTCCGTACCAAAGAATCATCAACAATTTATTCAATATTCCGTTCAGTCACTTTCTTAATAGGTTCACAATTCTAATTTTGCAAGTCAAAATGTGACACTCGTATGCACATACCTACAAGGGAAACAGGGCTTCCACGTTTCATACGTGTAATGCCAAACTTTATTATTTACTCCGCCTACATATCATAATTTGTCTATTTTATTTATAATGTTCATGCTCGTACAAAGAGCAGCTTAACTCAAAAATGAGTTTTTACCGACAATGTTTCAGTAGCAGGGTGATGTTACATTTCAAATATCTACAAAAGTAAAATTAATAAGCTGTTTTTTTCTGCTGTATCTTTTTACTTAATTATTATTTTAACGCATGGAGTATTTATTGTAGGTACTTACCCAAAACTTATTAACAGGTTAATCAGATTATGTCGCAACTAAACCCGTGGAATTATAATAATATTGGTTTTCCAGGTGGCTTGCACTTCCCTCTCTATTTAAAAGCAAAACTTTATACTCAGTTACCTCTTATTAGAACTCATCATAAAACTTTGTAAGAAAAATGGCTTATATCGAAAAAGATTTTATGTTACTCAGAAAGTTTGTCTTTTAAACTTTAGATTTTTAGTGACCATTTTACCGACTCCTTGTGTAGAATTAACATGCCGGGAGGATGATAATGTAGATAAACCTTATTAAAAAAGATGTATGGTCAGTAGGGTTAGTAAAATTGTTGAACTTATCAAGCCTCGACGAATGAGACTGTTTTGAGACTCCCAGGAGTCTTAGGTCGCTTTGTGAGTTAACGATAGAGTAAAGAATTAATTTACTTACTTAAAAATGTCCACAGGTACTTATAACATTATATTATAAATGTGAAAGTAACTCTGTCTGTCTGTTCGAATTTCGATGCCAGTAGACCATGACCTGGGTTAGGACATTGGATACTTTTTATACCGCTAGTACGTTTCGAAGCCCTGCATAAGGTATTAAAACTATAAAATAAACAGCAACGTAAAATAAAATTTCTTTCAGCTACTTTAGTTTAAAATAATAAGATGTTCCTAGTAGATACATACTTACAGGTACATACATATGAAGTAATACTTACGGACTTACCATTTGTTGGTGCAAACGTTGCGGTCCCATACCCGCTGCGGCTAATGGGACTTTGGAATGGATGCCATCGTCGATAACTTCTCCCTCATGTCTGGTTTTTGTGTTTTTAGCTCTAATTGCCCAACTTTCTTGTAATAAATTACTTGCTTTTGATACGCCATCAATTATCACGGCCCGTTGTAATGAAACCGGGCTCGTTATATCTACACCGACATTTTCAGAATTTGTCTCTTGCTTGTGTACAAATTTTTAAGTGAAATGAAATTGTTGATTCTGTAGACGGCATTAATATTTATGTCCTGTATTTTCTGTTGTTCGCTAGTGCCTTTGTTCCGTGGTGTTTCTTCCTGTACTTTTATTTATTAACTTAAGTAGTAGGTACTTAAGTTAATAAATAAATTATGTTTTTATCAAAATTAGCGCATCAAGCTACTACAATCTGTCAAATTTCTTTAATAGATTTTCAACTTTATCGCTAAATCATTAGGTTCAAGGTTGATTGGGACCATTTTACAGTTTCAGGTAGCTTGGCCTGCTGGCGTCTGTACATATTTACGAGCATATTATGATTAAATCATGTTAGCGGCTCGATCGCTGTTTATTAGTTGAAGATGATAACAGAATATGAGATGAGTCGGCGGCTACGTACTCGCGTCTATATTGGTACTCGTGCGTACAAGTAGAAATTGTATAAAAGCTTTGGCGAGCAAATGGAGTAGGTATATTTCCAGGACGGTTACCATTTCGGAAGGGTCCGGTGTCTCGAGGGGCCGTGTATGGACCGCGCTACTCCACAAGGATCTCGTTACGTGTATCGTTCCAATATATCTATATCTATAGGCCTACTTTGTTATTATAGTTGGTTACATTTATACAGTTATATATTTTAGTAAATCATTAGGCCTAGCCAAATGGCATTCGCTTCGGAGCGATTCTATTTCTACAATCGCTATCGACGCGCATCTCTATGGAAATCTCACTACCTGCGTCTGTGTTTCCGAGCGCATACAACCCTAATCTCTTCAAAGTGAGAGTGAACAGGCTTCTTCTAGGTAAGCTCACCTCATTCGTCGACTTTGTCTCTGTCACCTCTGACCTAGACTGGAGTCAAGCGCAAACTCATCTCAAATAAAAAAAAGCTGATCTATGATCACGTGATATTTCGATAGCTTATAATTATCAACTCCAAACATTTTTGCCTTTTCTACTAGCGTCATCGCTAATCGCATGTTACTTTGGCTAGGCCCGCATACCTTCAATAACGGGTTATCGACGGTATGAAGTACCTACTAGATTTATTGTAAGCTTAATTCCTGACGCGTGATGTTTTCCTGCTTCTCTGTTCTCCATTATAAGTGTCTCTCCAATTTAATGACCTTGGCCGTTTCCTATTTTATGGGTTCTACATATGTAAGTGTTAAGGGCCTAAGATTAAATTAAGTAGGCAGGTTAATAAAGTAGAATTTATTTTGTTTTAAAAATGTGATTTTCTGACATCACAACAGTAGGTAAGGATCTCGTGAAACGATCGCCAGAATGAACGATAGTTGAAAAGCTAACCAAGAGGTGATCAGTGGTTGTTTGAGACCCTCGATGTAATTTATGTATTCAGCTGGAGACGGCTGCCCGACTATGGCAGCTAAGTAATAAGAGACGCACGGGGCGATCGATCAGGTTAAGCTACGTTTGGCGCGGTTGGTCCGTGGATGGGTGACCCCATATGTACATATCATCTGCGTGTCTCAGAAAGCACGTTAAGTTATTGGCCCCGGCTGTCATTCGCAGATTTTTGACAGTCGTTAAGGGTCGTCAGGAGAACGTCTGACAACCAGTCTTACCATGGGGTATCGTGTTATTTCAGATGCCTATTGAGTAGTTCCGATGGCCATCTGTGGGCTTCGTCATTAGTTCCACTTCACCAAATGGTGTTTTCCGAGAGCAAATGTAAAATGAGTTACTATAAAAATACCCAAATCGCTATAGGTGTACATATAACATTTAAGGGTCTCCCTCGATATCCATGGGATCCTCTCATCAGATTCTGACTTGGTGACAATGGGACCACCTCGAAAGCATACCCTTTCAAACAAAAAATAATTTTCATAATCGGTGCACAATTGACAGAGAAATCGGTGAACATACACAAAATAAAAAAAACATACCTACATAAAGTCGAACATAATTATAACCTCCTCCTTGTTGGAATTCGGTTAAAAATGGATTTGTAAATAATTTGTTAACATGTATAATCACCGTTTCAACGCTGGAAACCCCGAAAATATAAGATATTTTTACTAATTCTAAAAAAAAGACTGCCACATTTTCATTTGAGCCAAATTATAAATTCAACTGCTCCGCTCTTTCACCTACGTCTACGTGTATAACATGAGGTACGTATGTGTATTAAAATGCAGATGTAAGTAAATAATAGGGTTTGTTTTTCAGTGCGGTTTCGCCAACAGCAGCTTTAATTCGAGTTTAATTAAAATTCACCCGCTATAAATTACCTTCTTCCGGACAAGTTGCGTTTCATAATACGCGAGCATATACCAACATATGCCGTCATTTGTGTTGTCTGTGGTCTATTTTACGGGTTGCCATACTCAATAATATAAAACAATTATTAATTTTGAATATTTTGCATTGCATTATACGGTACATATTTATTACTGCAACATTTATTTAGAAAACGTCAGTGTCGCGGAATATCGACACATACTCAAGGGAAATACCGAAACAATTTGCAATGGAATGGTAAACGTAGGTACATACCTACGTAAGTGCCAACAACATTTTATCGCGAGACACTTTTCAAATCTAGTCGTGCGATGTGCGTCTCCAGTAAGCACGATCGTTGCGAATAGTAGGTATAGAAATTCGTTTACAAGGTAAAAAGCTTTCCATTTGGTGGGTAAAACGCTGGAGGTATGAAATGGGCGTCGCCCTTTTCTGCCATCATATTCGTTGACGTATTAGTATTATGTACACGCTAGTGAGTGTTTATTAATGCTCGGTTCCTATAAACAAAAACGAATCGTTTTGCTTACCAATGGCAGGATCTTTTATTGCCAAACTCGGCATATAAATAGATTCGCAAGCTAATTTTACCTATGATAGATACTTCCATATGAGAGGATCTACTATACATAGCTTCTTGTGCTTCATTGCTTTATTACTGGTAAAGATATAGGTCTTAATTTTCACCAATAACGGTCCGTAATTTATAGGAATCGGCCATAAATAAGTATTGTAGTTGACACTAGGTACTGTCCGCACACGCACATTATTTAGGTCTCTACATAAAAAATTGTCGTTTAGTATGCAGAAAGCTAAAGTCATTTTTACATAAATATTTTTTATTTCTATCAATCAAAATATGCACCCATCTCTGCGAGTGGTAATTTTTCAATGCCCTTCTTGAAGAAGTTAGGTGTACGGGAGCCAACTAACTTTTCAAAGGCATTTTGTACTGCCTCTCGGGTATTGATTTTTTCCCTGCCAAGGAGTTGTCCAAACTTTGGAAAAAGTAGAAGTCTGTCAGCGCAAGGTCTGGTGAGTACGGTGGATGATGCAAAATTTCCAACCCTAGCTCTTGTAGCTTAGAGACCGTCTGTTGTGCCATATGACGTCGAGCGTTGTCGTGTAGGAGCAGCGGGGGCGAGCGATTAACCAAGGCTGACCGGAGATTTGCGAGCTTCTCCACCATTGTGACCAGTTCTTCATAGTACACATCCGCAGTAATGCTGGTGCCATGTGGTAAGAACTAGATCACCAAACAGTGACTATGACTTTTTTAGGGGAAAGTTTTCGTTTGGGGGCCTAGGCGCTGAACCAGGGTCTAACCAACATGGTGACCGCTTACGATTATCAAAAAGATTCCATTTTTCATCGCAAGTGACAATGCGGTTCAAAATCCCTTCGTTTCTGTGTCTGTAAGCAACGCATGGCATACTTCAACGCGTTCGTCGCGTTGGCGATCGTTCAGTTCGTGGGACCACTTATCAAAGTTTTTTTACCTTGCCAATTTGACGCAAATGGACCAATATTGTTTTGATGCTAACGTTGAAAGCTGCTGCTAACTCAGCCGTAGATTGAGTATCGTCAGCTTCCGCTATCGCCTTTAATTCGTCATTGCTGACTTTAGTTTTCGGGTGACCACAGGGTTATTTTTTTGGATCAAAATTTCCATGTCGGAAGCGATCAAACCAATAATGAGTCGTGCGTTCGTTTGTAGTGTTCATTCCGTACACGTAATTAACGTTGCGAGCCGTTTGTGCGGCATTGCTACCGCGACGGAACTCGTATTCCATAATTACTCGTATTTTTATCGTGTCCATATTGATGAAAAAGATACAAATGTAGTGAAAACAATTAATCAATAAACAAATGACTGAATTTGAAAATAGAATTCCATATTTTTTAAATAAAATTCATTTGATTTTAGAATTTATTGCCAGTCATACATAAATCACGTTACAAATGGTCAGTATTGTAAAACGGCAACTTCATAGGTAAAGACCGTTATTATACGAGTATTATGTACTAAAAGAAGAAAATTAAATTAAATGAATGTGAAAGTGATTCTATCCGTTTATGTGACGGTTTTTTGAGTTGGGTAACTACCATAATCTATGAAGAGTTATATAACTACATGCATACGCATGTTTATAATACAACGTAGGTACATGATTAGGTATGTGTACATATAGCGTGTTATGAGCTGTGATTTTTTTTTAAGAAAAATGAAATTGTTACAATGAATAGCCGATAATTAGTTACAACCAAAAAGTCAATAACGAAATACCTACAATAAGAAACCGAGGCGCGTGGCCTTTTTTTGAATAAGTAGTTATTAACAAAAAGGAAAAAAACTCGGCAACTTTATTTATTTAATAAATTTCCCTAAATGCTCGTTATTTTAAGTTGCCTGTTAACCGTCTTAGCATTAATTTCTTTCTTCTCTGAAATCCTATTGTTTATAAAAATCTCATTACAATTTGTTTTAAGATAGTCCCCGCGGGTACGCTACGGCGCAAAGTAATCAAATCGTTACACATTTATATAGATATTTAAGATATCGTTTAACCAATGACGCGAAAATGGCGGCGCTTAGGTAGGTAGAGGTTCTTGTGAAAGTGCTTATTTGCATTACGATGAGAGAGAATGAGGAAAAATGAAGCCACGCAAATTGTTATTTAATTGCTAATTCATTAAAATGTACCTGTAGTACCTACATTATTTTTTTAGTGATACATCTGTATCACTAAAAAAAAAAACCTGATAGTAGCTACATTATTTTCTTAGTGATACATCTGTAGAAAAGTATTGATTCCTTTTAGTTACTGCTGCTAGCTACACCTAAAGTTTTTAGTCACAGTTTGATAAAAGTTGCCTACACACGGCACGTTAACATAATTTCATAGGTGAACAATGCTGTCATAACTGAGGTCATAATGATTAACTGAACGAAAAAACAAGAAACCGTGACAGAACTCAACCTGGCAATAAAGAGCGTAATTACATACAAGTAAAGGCACAACAAATAAATTTCTATTAAAGGCTGTTATTATCAGATACACTTTACTGCAGGCGTTGATCCGTCAATATTAATAGTTAGAGTCAGGAAGCGCAGTTTCTCGTGCAGCGGTATATCTCGGCCAGTAAATCAGGCGACCTTAAATTCCTACCAAAGAGTATTTTCTACTATTTGCTTCCTAGTACGGTATACGGTCGGTACAGGCGCACACTGCTGGCTCGCTGACTGGGCACTTCCTTCCCTCCACCGCGGTACCGACACCAGCTGCCCCATACCTGTTTTGTTGTGACAGTTACTTACGTATTGTTAGCTTTTGAGCGAACCCCATGCTGTGTCCGAGTTGAACGTAGGTAACGTTCAACTCGGACACAGCACTAATTGAGACGTGCCGCATTTCTATTGGTTGCCTTAAACCGATCCCTGTACGCAGGACCATATCAAGCCGCATAGAAAGGGTGAAATTAAAAAAAAACCCGAAAAAGTTTTCTCGGGTACGTGAGTTCATCCGATGGCAACTCCTCTTCGGAAAGATGTGATCTTTGGCAATTCCTCCTGATTCTTTCATCGAGCCATCATTTTTTCACCTGGACACACGAACGCGTAGTCGACTTAGAATACTTTAAATAGACTCCGCACTCAGGTCGGCCGCAGCAAAGACAATCTTCACAGGTGGGGTTTCTGGGATGGTTCCGATCCTCAATGTATATGCGGCATCTCCCCCAGACCGTGGCCGAGCTTTCATCTTGCACCGCGTGCCCTGTCACCTGTACACGTGAGGACCTTATGTCTGCATCAGCGAAAGGTGTTAGCGTTCCCGAGTTCTGGGCCAAACAGAAATTCAAATTCAAATATTTTTATTTGTAGAACATAGGTAAACAAAAAAGTACAGATGTCAATATCAATAAAATGAACGCTATGTCTTGCCGTCAGCGGCGCACAAATATTCTTATTTTAAATTTTAATAAATTGGTAATAAACTTTAAATTATGACACGCTAATAAGAAGAGAACTTTTTACGAGACTCATATGTATAACGTGGTTTCACAGAGAATTTATAGTTTATTTACAACAGAGTATCTGAATGAAAACTTGAAAGAATACCTAGTGAGTACTAATAATGGTGTTGTGTAAAGTCTCGATAAATCAAAGTAAAAGAACCTGTTTTAGGGAAACGCTCTTAGGGTATTCCCAAGCTCATTGATATAGCCCGGGATCTTCGTTACCGCAAAGAGGCGTAACCTATCTATCTTGGTAGACAATGGGTTTATTTCTCTGTCGATCTAGATTTACAGTCATACAAGATGAGTTCCGTTTGGAGCCCGGCAGAAGGGAAGCTACCATGGGCTCAAACTGTTTAGTAATGTGTCTGAGGATAAATGCTTATAACACACAACCCCTACTTTGGGACTTTGGTTCAATGTACAGATGTCGTATATGTAATCAATTATAATACCTTCGTGCTACTAATAATAATATCATAATGCGTAATACTTATCACTACATAACGTAGGACGAACATATGACTTTGAGCTAAACCTGCGAGTAATCGTGGTAACAGCAAGACGTTCACTTGGCAGTTTACCAGATGCAGCTCCAGGCGCTCCAGCAAGATCTGAAGTCATTGGAAACTATTGGAAATGCACGTGTAATCGAGATTGGATTGAGAACCTCCAACTATTAATGCACAAAAATAAACCGCTGCAAATGAATTATTTTGTTTTTCTTTTTGTTACAACCTAGCACAGCTATCTCGTGGAACAAACTAGCAGTGTACTGGATATCTACTGCGGTTTCCACACGTTTAGGTGAATAGCAAAAAGTTTTCAGCACGTTGTTTTGTGTTTAGTATTTATTAGACTGTAGCACGGAAGTGCAATTCACGTATCGAGCGAACACTGAGCACTGAGCACCGAGAGAGCGATCATAAACAGAGGCAATTCGCTTTACATTACATTTACATCGTGTCTGGCCCGAAGAATGTTTACACTTTAATAAAAATGTATAAGAATTTTTACTCACAAATTGCGGTACTTTTATTGAATTATCGCACCCCAAGGAACAAGTAGGTAATTTACGCGTACATTACCGTTATATAATGGCATAAACGGATTTACTCGCAGGTGAAGGCATGAAGGTATTTGTCACGTCGCGAGTGCGGGCTCGGCGCTCGACGGGTCGGTGCGGAGCGGCGGACGCAGGGTGCGGCGCGGGCGAGGAGACAATCTCGGCGATGGCTCATTCACTGCTGCAACGAGCCGAGCAGAGAATTGAATTGGAAGCAAATGTGCCGTACGGATACTGCCGTCGCATATAAACTGAACCACTCCCGAGTAAGCGGCACTGATCATGAAATAAATAAAGCCTCAGAAATAGATTTTCTAAACGCCGACCGATTTAAATTGGATAATAAATTTTGTAAGAGATCTTGGTGACTCAACTTAATTATCATCTTATAGAAAATGAATGAGTATGTTATTATTTATGGGAAAGACAGTCGGAGGAAAGTTATGTAATGAGAGGAGGGTGACTCAGTCGGCTGTCACTCCGGCCTGTCAACGCGCTGACTCGGCTTCAGCTTCATAATAAGATATCGCTTGTTTACGGATGCCGTTATGAAATAAGCAACTGCCGTTTTGGTTATAGGTAAATTAAAGGGCTTATTGAAAATAAAAAATGTTTATTATTTACACTACAAAGTAAAATCTTGGCCAGAGTTAACACAATTCGTGATCTCGGAATACTGATCGATGACAAACTACACCTGGACGCACATATTGACAAAATCACAAGTCAGGCTTATCGTATGTATGGATTTGTAATAAGATCAACCACGGAATTCGTCCACCCGAGCACATATTTGCATCTGTATCGATCATTAATCCGGTCTCAACTAGAATATGCGGTGCCGGTGTGGAGTCCCTATTATAATAAATATACTGACTGCATCGAGCGTATACAACGTAAGTTCTTAAAAACGATGCATTACCGTTGTTCTAAAAGTCGTATTTACTACCCCTATAGCGACTTATTGAAAAAATACAACTTGCTCTCTTTGAAGTCTAGACGTACCTTTCTAGAAACTATGTTTCTATACGATCTGTGTAACAACTCATATGATTGTGTGGATATCTGTAACAAGTTATGCTATGTTGTCCCTAGAACCATTCAGGGTCGTGGGGTGCGTGCACGTCCTGTTTTCGCCGTCACTCCTAGTCGTACGAATGCAGGCTTGCGGGCACCTCTACGTCGCCTCACAGACAATTTCAATAAATTTTTCTCTAACTTGGATTTATTTGCTTTATCCGTTGGAAAATTTAGAAACATGTTGCTTGATACAATCAAAAATGTATGTGAATAATATTAAATCTCTCTAGTGTCCCTTACTGCTGTAATTTATATGTATTTTATGTCTTGCACCTAAATTTTCTTTATCAATATTGTCTTTTGTCTTTTAGTGTATCTGTGGAGAACGTTGTTGGTTGCACATTTGTATAACTCCTTATGTTTCTATTTATTTGTAATACATAATGTGTAATTGTTGGTTCTTCCAAATAAATAAAATAAAATAAAATAAAATAAAACAAGTAAACCTTAACAACTTTTGATTGGAGCCTCCTTTTAAGCAGATAAGCTTATAAAACTGTTACTTTTAGTACTCTCCATTCTTCCTTTACTTAAGAGTTACGGCTTTTATGGCACCACAACTTTCAGCACTCTATTTTTAGGGTTCCGTACCTCAAAAGGAAAAACGGAACCCTTATAGGATCACCTCGTTGTCCGTCTGTCTGTCAGTCTGTCAAGACCCTTTTTCTCAGGGACGCATGGAGGTATCGCTTTGAAATTAATATGAAATACGTAGGTAAATAGTCCTTGGGCTAAAAAAAATCAAGCTTCTAAGTCAACGCAATAAAAATATACGGCCATTTATGCGACATATTTTGATACTCGCCGGTAAACCAAAACCTATAGGGTACTTCCCGTTCCCGGACCTAGAATCATGAAATTAGGCAAGAAGCAAGGTCTCACAGTACAAGTCAAAGAAAAAGTCCGAAAATGATTAATTTGTAGTTTTATCACACAAAAAAAAATAGTTTATTTATATTTCTGGCGAAATGTGACCTCTGCCCAACCCTTCGGGGAAATAAAGGCGTGATTTTGTGTTTAAAAAAAGTTTTTTGCGAATACAAACTGCAGTCAGTGTGCAGTCAGTTGTCCGTCACGTATATCAATGTATGGGAGAACATGTTTTTCAACTGCAATGTTAAGTTGGTTTTTGGGATATTTTTTTTTAACTACGGAACCCTTCATTGTGAGCGGTGCGACACGCACTTGGACGGTTTTTATTTTTATATTGAACACGTTTATGTGACTTACATTTTTAATCTAGAAATCCAATGCCAGTGCAGCATTGTTTGTTCGTCCACTTACTATTTACATCTGCAGGATAGAAGGAGCAGTGATGGCAGTGTTCCGTAGTGAGCTTTAACAAACGGCTGAGTGCAGACCGGCGCGCTGAGGAAGCGTTTGTGGGCGGGTTCATTTCCGTGCGTGCGTCCGCGTCTGTGGCCTATTTCCTCTCCGCTGATAGTCCGTTTACGACCAGAGCTCCTTCGCAACTGGCCCTGCAATTGTATGAAACCTTATGTGCAATGTTAGAAAAAAATAAAGTTTCTTCGGCACCAATTTTAAATCAGTTCTTGACTCATGCATTTTGTATAGAAAATATTATCTCTATCAAGGTATACACAATACCGAGGTTGGTTTCATTAGATACCATAAAAGTTTGCCAACCACAAAAACACCAAGCCATTACAGAAGAATGCAGTTTAATTTAATTAAGGTAGGTGTTATGTCTATTTTCTTCATATAACTTTAAATAAGAGATCTCACTTGATTGTCTCGCTTAAAATTTCTCAAACTTGTTTAATAAATATCACAAAAATAGATTGATATAATATAAGACTTGGATGACATCTCAAATAGATAATATGTAAGTATTGAAATCCAAGTCAAGGAAAGCCATTGAATTCGAATAATACCTATTTCAATATTCGTTCGTCTCCGATTTGCTCTGTCTCATATAATCCAGTGTGGATTCCTATGAAGCTCTAATATTTCATGAGTTCATGACAAATGCACTCTGAAATGAATAAGAATATTCCATGTACATACCTACGCGAAATATGTAAGTCCAAGTAGATAGGGGCATTATTTTAACTGGGTAATGAAAATCTTGATAACTATACGATCTATTGCTATCTACGGCTATATACGGTCTATTTTTAAAATGTATAAGTTGTTGGTTTTTTTTTATAAAAAAAACCAACAATTTTTGGTTTTTTTTTATAAAAAAAAACCAACAATTTATACTTGGTGTATAATAGTTTATAGTTATTGTTTTTATTCTTATGGTTCCATTAATGTCCAGTTTTTTTTTTGGTTTGCTACCTGCGATATCTATACACAGTCGATTTATTTTGATGTATGAGTGAATTGATCGATACATCTCAAAACAGTCACTGTTGAAAAAGACAATAATGCCTCTACTTATAGCTTACTATAGCTTACGGAATGGGGACTAATGACTATGGCGGTCATTTGCTTTATCCCCATTATGAGCCCGTAAACCTTCGTAGTCCGTTCTAAAAGTAAGTAGTAAGAGTTCATTCCAGGGTTCTATGTAAGTCCCCCTCATATAGCTCTAATTAGCAAACGAAATGTTGGTCGCAATCGACGTTGTTTTTGCTCAAAAGGAAGATGCTGCTGAACGTCTAAAAATAGAACTGGCCGTCATTTACGGCACCCATGGGAATCGCTGGCCAGTCCTTTACCGGGTCCACAGATTATTTGGCCTAGGGTTATATTTTGGATGGGGATTTATAGAATGGCAATGGCTTCCCGAGTCTTTTTCGCTTCTATTTCTAAAAATACTATTTCGAGTATTCAACATTTCTGGTCGCTTGAACTCTTATCATATCTGTCTACATTCGCCACATCCATACCTGCACATTGTTTGCTGTTAATGGAGATCTCTTTGATTTATCATCGTACAGTAATCAGGGAGGGAGCGCTCATTACAACTCGGCATCATTACAGGTCCCACTGCGGGCCCTTGTATCTCAATGGCTCGGAGCTCGAGGTTAGAGATAACGGTCGCGTCCTCGATACGTGGTAAATACATTTTATGTACTTAGGTACCTATCTTTCAATATTTTAAAATTGTGGCTGATTTTTTGACGTTGTTCATATACTTAATAAAAACAAAAACTGTTTTTGGTTTTGAGTGACGAGAGAAAAACTGTTTTTGTAGTTTCGTCAATTTTGTTCGTTAAATGGGTATTATGTTTTTTCGTTTCTCACTTCTCATTGTAAATAGGAAAATAAAAGATATTGATATTAATTAAACCACTGCTATGACAATGTTTTGCTACCTCATGAAAGAATATACCACTTATACTTGCTAATGCTAGACTATTCTCTTATTCTTTTGAACATAATATAAACCTCGCCGAATGTTATCGTGTGCTCGATAAGTAACAACAAATTGGTTTGTATTTGGATGGGTGAGCACTCACTGGTTTTGATAAACACTCATTTTTTATTCATGTTTTTAGGCTTTTTCGTATAGAGAATACAATCCATGTGGGTATGTTATATGTAGGTAGTGGTTATGTGGCTCATGTAAAGTCTGTCTGACTTTGAAAGATATTCTGACTGTTACAAATAAGTTGTAGCTTAAAGCAGATTGAAAACGCATCCACGGGTGAAAGCGTGAATGAGAGCAAGAATGCTTGCGGCGTGGTCAGCAAATATACATATACATGAGTTGGCTCACCCCGGTCCGTCTTATCGGTTCACCGTCGTCGCGACTCGACAACAACCTCGGCGAATTAATATAGATATTTAAAATCTTTACAGGGGTTTACGCCTATTTGTATTATATTTAAATATTTAATGGCAGATATTTAACAAAAAAACGGCCTAGTAATATGGGGTAATTCAGTGGACGTGGAAAGAGCATTCATAGTGAAAAAAAATGTATCAGAGCCATGCGTGGAGCAGAATATCTTGACAACTGCAGACCATTATTTAAGGAATTAAAAATTCTCTAACTCCCATGTCTGTATATTTTTGAAGTTTGTCTATTTGTAAAAAGAATACCCTAATTTTATTTCTATTAAACGAACCAGTCTCCAAAAGACCAAACAAAAAAAAATGCCGGGAAATTACTAGTACCTGCTCAGAGATTGCAATTATATTATAGTAGAAATGCCAGTTGTATGACAATTTTTGTAATAAATTACCAGAATGTTACCAATTAATAAGTTTAAATGTATAATATTTGCTTGGCTCTTAGAGACGTGTTTTTATTCCGTCAATGGATTTTTAAATCATACTTTTTCATATGGCATTAGTAGTTTGACATTATTATGAATTCTTGGACATTGTAATTTTTATTTTGACATTATGATTTATATTTTTGATTTAACTATTAATATTTTGACATTATAAATAATGGATTTTGATAAATCTTAACCAGTCTATTAATTTGTCATTAAAATTATAAATTCATAAACAAACAAAATGTCATAACTTTATATAATATTCTTATAAAGTACCTAGTTCTTATTTGCATGCCTAACTTATTATTTAATATTTCTACACCAGCAATGGTATGTGTTTAATGTAAGATCTCAATGTACCATATACTGAGAAATAAATAAATACTAAATACAAAAAAATATATACTCTGAGTAAGAATGACGGCTTCAAGGTTTCGAAGGCTTTAATTTTTTTTATGTAGGTATGCCTAAATCGGGATAACACGAAGCTGTGACAGTTCTGTAATCATGTAGGAAGCGGACCAGATTCAGTATTCGGATAAAAATAAAAGAAAGATATTCGTTGAGGACGGACACAAAACACGCCCCGCAGCTATATTTTTGGACGAGTCGAGTACTAAGGCTCCGGTAGCGCTAGACAAAAGAATACTTACATACAATAAAGAAGTCAATGTAGAGGTCTAAAGCGGACAACGGTTTGTTGAAAACCGCCTTTCCTTTGTGAACGGTTCTCTTTTATGCAAGATACTATACCGTCTTCCGTTTAAGCAATGCCATTACCTTTCGATCGAATGTGAAGTATTCGCTTTAATGAATCCACTCGACTCGAAGAATTCTCCACTCGGTCCTTATTTGAAAAAAAGAGTGCATTACCATCGTAACCACAATAATGGTTCGTTAGGTGGCCTACTTTTTGAAGGATTATTGGGTGCGTGCGTTCTGGTATTTGTTTGATAAATCCCGCGAGGATTTTATCGAAAATCGAAAATTTTATAAGATTTTATCTACGCATAAACTGCTTTAGGTATTTAGTAACGATAACTTTTGACATATATAAGATGTCTTACTAAAGACTTTAGACACTCGGTAAAACGATACTTAATGTGGTTATCACCACATAAATTAAGTGTTTAAGGCCTGTTTAACCTATACAAATGTTAAACACAATTTGTCATATCACATTGTCTTTTATTAGCTAAATATTTGCATAGCGCAAAAATTAAAGAAAAGTTACATCAGTTATTGTAAGCTGAGCTGATCCAGTGAAATATGAAACATGTAGGGGAGCTGGCAGGCCGCCAGCTGCTTGCATCACACTATAACAAAGGGTTTCATATCAGGAAATTGTTCCTAGAACAATAGCAGAAAATATAAGCCTGCTTGTAAGCTCGAATCCCGCACTTCAAAATATTATCGAAGACATCCAATGTTACTCATACAATTATATTATATAAAGCATTCTTCATAAAAGGTAATCGTTTTGTCGTAATTTACTGCAAATAAATGGAATTCTTTATTTATTTCGTTTTTACACAGCTCGTGGAAAATATGTCACAAACGAATACCTGCACACATTAATGAAAATATACACCTAAACAATATTGAATGCTGATATTTTATGCATTTCATATTCAAGCTTTTGATGTATTTACTTTGAAACTCCACGTACCTATTTCATGCACAGTTAATACCGTTTTGTTTGTGTTGTATATGTATACTAAGTAATTGTTATTAATATTCTTTTGTGTTTATATTGCTTTGGGTATAAAATAAACAAATGTACTGAAACGTTGGTCCCTCGGGCAAATAGCACGAAGCATCTGAGGAAAACGGCTTTTATTGGAGCTGGTAGGCGAAGGAATAACAAATAGTCAACACTTGTGCACTATTGCAATCTTTTAAGCTCCGTAGATATTGTTATAATGGTTGTAACCGGTGCTACTATCTAATAGACGTGCTGATATTGCTTACGAAATAAAGAGCTCACCGGGACTTACAGGAACACAAGTACTTATAGCCTTTTGTTCATATTACTGTCTTGCGACGACTAATTGCTAATAAGCAAGCTAATACATTAGAGTGCAATTTGCTATGGAACCTTAATAAGAGAAAATTTTATTTTAGTTTGACGATGTAAACTGTAGTAGTGGAATGAGTGTAGGTCATAGCGTCATTTGTATTGAGTTAAGAGCGTCGCAATCCCGCCGAAGCCGCCAGTTGGCCGGGGGCCATCCTGCCGAGCGGATCTTTTTATTGCTTTTTACAATACAACAACAAAATATCTGTTGAGGTCGTTATGTGCTGGAAAATGTTCATTTTGGACACGAATCATTTAATGCACGAGGACATTGTGACATACCTACACTACTGTTTGGGATTGAAAAATAAAATGATGATAAAACTTTTATCACTTTTAACATTGTACTGTGGCAAATTCAATAAAAAGACTAAGTGTTTATTTCATGACAGAGCAGTCTTAGTATTAAAGTAATATGTATTTCTGATTCGGACAGCAAGCTCGTTTGTATGTACCGTAGCATGTTGTGCTTTCTTGCTACGGCGTAGTCAAGTGCACGAGATGCTACGACAGCAGCGTAGCAGCGTAGCACTCGTAACAGACAACTTGTTTGCACAATTTATTGCTCTCCCGACTGGGATATGTTTGACTGGTTGTTTCTGAGATAGCGCCAGATGACGAGTGCTTTTATTCTATACAGCCAAGTTAACTCAGCTGTAACTGAGTTGATCTTTTGTGATCTGTCTGGAGTTGTTTTATTTCATGACCGTGCTGGTTAATTAGTTTAATTTATTTAAACTAAATACGCCATTAGTATTTACTCGTAGTTTAAATTTCTGTTCTGAGTTTTTATTGTAGATTACTCCTGCACCATCGAGCACTTCAAAGAGTCAGGTTCGCACTATTTTCTGTAATCTACTATTTCAGAGAATAAACAACGAAAGATTTGGTATAATTGGAGCTACAATCACGGGAACTTTGTTTGAAGAAAAAAACATAAGGAAGTTATAAATTCAGCTCATACGGCGCTTCGATACGGAGACGAAGTGTATTCGAGTATTAGCGTTGAACGGTTTTAGTATAAAATATCTGATTGCCATGTTTCATAAATCAAGTCTGGCTGCAGCTTAAATAAAATTGAGTAAGAAGATGAATACTTTAGTTAGAAATATAAAGATTTTACGTAAACGCTACCAGCCAAACATCTTCTAATACTAATAATAAAGCTGAAAAGTTTGTTTTCTTTGTTAGTTTGTATGTTTGAACGCGCTAATCTCTGGAACTTCAAGTCGGATTTGAAAAATTCTTTTTTGCATTTGATAGCCCTTTTGTTTAGGAAGACTATATGATACTTAACATCACGCTAGAACCCTTAGGAACCGAGCAAGAAGAAACAAACATCAAAAAGAACGCTAAGAAAAAATGAAGTCATATCACGGGCAGGTGATGTGACGGGGTGGGTGGTAGGGGGGTCAAGAAATTTCACGCGGACGAAGTCGCGGTCAGATGTACTAGCTGTACATATAATAAAAAAATAAAATTAAAAAAAAATGCTGTTCGTTGGTAAACGCATCACTTGAGAACGGTTGGCCCGATTTGGCTATTTTTTGTTTTAAATCGTTCGTGATAGTTTGAATTATGTTCTTACGGAAAGAAAAATTCGAACAGTTTCCCAGAAAATGAACAAATTCGGGAAACGCTGAACGTATTTTTTTATATGGGATTTTTGTATGAACTATTGGAATTTGGACAGCACAACGTCTGTCGGGTCAGCTAGTATTTTAATAAAACAAACACATCGATTTATACGTGAATACTGGGCCGAGTTAAATGATTCTTTTCTCATTGGAGGAAGCTCGCTTGGTGGTCCCATATAAATTTTATTAACTACCTAAGCAAACTTAGGTAGTTTTTGAGCTAGCTTCAATAATACGTACCTAGGTATTGAATCCAATTTGTGTATACGGATTTGTATGGAGTAAGTGCCACAACTAAAAAGGGAAAAATAAAGAAGACGGTGTCTTTGATTTTGTACAATATTTTCGTTTTTTGATTTACGAAATTAAAGTTATTTTGCACTGTATACGGTTTATTTTTTTTTTAATTCGGTTGTTTTTTTTTTTTGTAAAAATGTTTTGTGAAAATGTCACATAAATTGCATTGAAAAACCGACCAAGTGCGTATTGCACCACGCACAATGAAGGGTTCCGTAGTTGGGATGAATTTATCCCAAGAACAAACTTAACATGAGATAGACGATAAAAAAAGTCATCCCCACTTTATGTAGTGTTTTTATGAAGTCCATTGCTTTTTCTTTTTAATAAATGTGGAGTAGCATGTGCTGGCTATCGACCAATGATAGAATGATTTAAGAATTATGTGGCTGAATGTCAATACTATTTCAATAATTAATTAAGTAGGTACTATGTTTTCTTTTTTGTTGTAAGTAGAAAAGTGTACCGCAAAAGCAATTCGTGTATAAGAATCTAACATCTGCGTGGTTAAGAAAAGATATATAGCAAAAATCAGTGTTGGAAGTTTCATTTCAGAATGTCAATTCCTATGTGTTAAATGCTAATAATAAAGCTGGTAGCCAATCCCAGCATCGTTTTAAATTCTACTCAATTTAAAAACCAGAAAACGGTGAAGGAGGACAAGCTACCTGCTTTCCGGATGATGATGGCCACACACCCAACTGCTTAGACCTTCTGCTGATATCAGATCCGGACAGGCACTCTGTATCGGTCTGGGCTCAGCTCTCTGACCACTGTCTGGTGAAATCCGTGTCTTTCTGTTCTCTCCAGATTTAAGCTCTAGAGGCACGAGGCGAGTATGGAAGTACTGATCAGCTGACTGGGATGAGATGAGGCATTTCTTTGCGTCTTACCCATGGCGGCGAACTTGCTTCTCATCGCGCAACCCTTCTAACTGCGCTATTTCCTGTAGTTTTTAGTATTGATGATCTGGTCCTGTATTGCTATAATAAAACCCTCTGTTTCCGGAAATAAGTTACCGATTTTAAGCCATTTATTTGATGCTATTGTGTCTATATGAGATTGTTCGAGGTCGTGGCGGTGCCGTCCATGTAACACTTTCTTATTCCAGTCTTCTAATTTTTGCTTATATGGGTCTTCATTGCTAGTGTGTTGTGTATCTATCTGTTCGTGTAGGTTAAGTGGGGTGTTGCTGATATCATTCATAACTACGGTTTTATGAATTGTGTGTTATCGTTTGTCAGTGTAGTTTTATCTAGTAAGTGTGAGAGTGAGTTGAGTGCCATGCAAAACCATAAAGGGCTTAGAGCATCACCTTGAAAAACACCACGTTTTATGTGGATTGGTTCAGTGGCCAGAGTCGTTTCGGCTTGATTTATTTTAAGTACATTTTGCCAATTTTGCATGGTAGATTCTAAGAACAATCTGAGTGTGGGGTGGATATTATACATAATTAGGACGGGTAACATCCAGCTATGCGGGACTGAGTCATAGGCCTTTTGGTAATCGATGAACATGTTTTATTATATTATTTTAATTTATTGTGAATGTGAATACTATGTAGGTCATTGCTTTTTTTGTTTGTTTTATTTTTTCTTTCAGTTATTTTTAATCATGGTCTGGCAGTTTGAGTAATTTATGCGGCCTACCCCAATGTCCTTTCTTTGGTATTGTTCGTCGAATCGTTGCGCTCCTTAAGTTCTGAGTTGAGCTGCGCGATTACTGACAAATGCGTGCACTGACTGGACAGGTCCTCTCAATCTGTGTGGTTCTTTCCTCAAAAGACCATTTCAGACACCAATCTACATGGTCTTCACATGAAGTGACCAAGATTATGTCTGGACTTTATAAGAGAAAGTGACCTCTGAGTTTGTTTCGGCCTTTCTTCTCAGAGTAGTCAGATAAAAACGCCGACCTCATCTAGTTTAAAAAAAAAACATGATTGACTTGTAAAAGTGTTTGTACAAACCTACTTACAGAAATAAAAATCATTTATCATTTATCATGGTATGAATATCTTTTTTGCTTTTCACTGCACTGTTCATAGCAATCGCGTCAATAGTGAGTTGTTCCTTACAAATCTGGCTTTCCTTACGACACCCTTTTACTGTTCTGCAAGAATTTTATATTTAGTTAAGTGTTTATATACTACTTCGCTTACACAGGTTGTCAGGATTTTATAAAGAGTTTGTAAGCAAGTGATTGGTCTATATTTGGCTGGGTACGAACTTAGGGAGAAGGACCGTATAAGTAACTATAGTAGAGAACTTTCTAGATGTCTTCTGCTTTGGAATGTATGGCCTATTAGTGAAAATTCTTGTGGTATCTGAAAAACATTTTTGAGATTGTTGAAAAGTGGCTTCTATTTCTGAGTTGGTTTCTAAGGCAGCTTCAGAGTTTGCGGAGGTTCAATTTTACCAATATCTATGTTGTTCAAGAATTATTATTATTATGTCCTTTATTTATTTTTTAAACTTATTTTATTACATTTTTAAATATTTTTATAAAAACATTAAAAAAAAAAACATTTAAAAATATAAAAAATAGTGATCCGCCGGTAGCGGGTGCAGGGTCCAAGCTACCGGTGGTTAGGGCCCCAGAGACAGGAACCTCCTCACAATACGCGCCGTATCAAGGAGGACTGCCTTCTGAATCAGGCCCTTCACCCAGTCACCCAACGAGAGCCTCTTGAGATGTTGGTCGAGGCTCTTAGCGATAAGGCCATTGACCGTAACGACTATCGGCACAATGATTGCCGAGTCCACATTCCACATAGCGACAACCTCGTGGGCTAAGTCGAGATACTTCAATTGTTTCTCCTTCTCAGCCTTCACGAGGTTCTCGTCATGCGGGATAGTGACATCGATTATCATTGTGCGGCGCACTGATCGATCTATTACCACTATATCAGGCTTATTGGCTACAATAGTCCTGTCAGTGATAATAGATCGATCCCAGTATAACGTGACATGGTCATTCTCGAGAACTGGGTCGGGCACATACCTGTAATACGGTACCTCAGAGTCCACAAGGCCGTATTTCAGAGCAAGTTGCTGATGGATAATCCTGGCTACTTGATTATGCCTGTGCAAATACTCGCCGTTAGCTAAACGAGAACACCCAGAAGTAATATGTCTGATAGACTCACCGGGACAATGGCATGCCCGACATATGTCGATCGTCCCGTCTTTCATTATATACTTCCGGTAGTTATTCGTTAGCATAACTTCATCCATAATTGCACAGACTGAACCTTCGGTTTCCCCAAAGAGGTTACCGAAGCGTAGCCAGGCCACGGACGCTAAGAAATCTACGTCGGGCCCATGAAGAGCCCGGAAAAAGCGTCCGTGAAGCTCCTTGCTTTGCCATACTTCCTTGCGGTCATTGGTACTAAGCACCACAGGTTTGCGCCAGTTCTCTTTAGCCAAGGACAACGGGGTGAGTCCCTTGTCCACTGCAACCACA
This sequence comes from Dicycla oo, assembly GCA_948252095.1. Classification (NCBI taxonomy): domain Eukaryota; kingdom Metazoa; phylum Arthropoda; class Insecta; order Lepidoptera; family Noctuidae; genus Dicycla; species Dicycla oo. The sequence goes on from OX411712.1 coordinate 15,021,531, forward strand.
TCTCGGTGCATACCCACGTCAGCCTTGAGAAAATATTCTCTGAGACTGCACACCTCGCGGTTGTGGAGGGTCTTAGCATTTAAAAAACCTCGACCCCCGCACTTCCGCGGAATGTACAGCCTCATGACAGACGAACGTGGGTGATGCATCCGGTTTGCGGTCAACAGTGACCGGACTCTCCTATCCAGGGCGTCTAGTTCCGTCTGGGTCCACTTTAGTATGCCAAAGGAGTACATTAGGACCGGCATGACCCAACCGTTAAAGGCGCGCACCTTGTTGCCGCCTGACAAAGAACTATTAAGTACCTTTTTCAGGCGACCGAAGAAGCGCTCCTGCAACGATTGTTTCACGTCAGGTCCGTTAATGCCTAACCCCTCTGACATACCCAGGTATTTGTAGGTATCAGTTGCGGAGAGTGATCTCAGGTTTATAGAATCTGAGAGTTGTAGTCCCTCAGATTCCACAATCCCGCCCCGCTTTACATGCATGACTGCACATTTATCTACACCAAATTCCATCCTGATGGAATCACTAAAAGTTTTAGTTACTTTTAGTGACTCCAGCAGTTGCAATTTGTTGGTGGCAAACAGTTTCAAATCATCCATATAAAGCAGGTGGGATATTACCTGACCCCCTCTCCGCAAAGGACAGCCCAGCCCTGTACCCTCCAGCAGAGTGCTAAGAGGGTTCAAGGCTAAACAAAACCACAGTGGACTCAAACTGTCGCCCTGGAATATTCCCCGCTTAATCCTAATAGGTTCGTTGCTCCCCTGAATTTGTCGGCATCCTGGATAGCGAAGAACCGTCCTCCACTGCCCCATACACGTCGTTAGGAAGGTGCTCAGAGTTGTATCAATTTTGTACAACTCTAACACCCTCAAGAGCCATGTATGCGGCACCGAATCAAAGGCCTTCTTATAGTCTATCCAACATGTCGACAAATCCTTTCGGGATCGACGGACCTGTTGGCTTATGGCCATGTCAATGAGGAGTAGCTCCTTGGTGCCGCGGGACCCATTCCTACATCCATTTTGAGAGACAGACATAATAGAATTCTTTTCTAAATGAGAATTAATTTTCTCTCTCAAAATGGATGTAAGAAGTTTATAGACCGTCGGCAAACAAGTGATCGGCCTATAATTTTTGGGTTCCGTGGCATCACCTGACTTATGGAGCAGGTGGGTAACTCCTGTTGTAAAGAGCTGTGGCAGCGACCCAGACTCTAAGGCCGACTGGAATTGCGATGCTAAGCACGCGTGTGAACTTTGCAGCCATTTAAGCCAAAAATTGTGCAGTCCGTCCGGTCCCGGAGATTTCCAGTTCGGTATCGGGCGGGCTGCACTGGCTACATCGGAGGAAGTAATTATTACTTCCTCCATCTCCGGTATGGCGTCACACACGCGCTCAACATCCCGCATCCATTCAGCCTCAGTATGGCAAACGGGCACCGACCAGATGTTACGCCAGAATATGCTAGTGGCATCATCATCCGGGCGGCATACGTCTGCCACATTTTGCTCAGGTCGCTCCCATGCTCTATACACCCACCTTTGATCACGCTGGAATATGCGATTCTGGGTATACCGCTCAACCCGTCGCTTATACCTACGGATACGGCTTGCCCATGCACAGACCTTCTGCTTCAGGAAGTCAATGCGCTCTGTGACACGGGACATATATTCTTGAGGACTGATTCCAGTCCCCGAGAACGCCCGCCTCACAAAGCGCATCACTCTAGGGCGAGTATTGCCCTCCCTGAAGCAGTATAGTTTGCCGATGAGCACCCTGGTCCCCTCGATACGCTGCTCGATCCTGCACTGCCAGGCTGGAACAGCGGGTTTTGGTCGTGTAGCTATGTCACAATTTGGAAATTTGACATTGGCTACACGACACGCCGCAATAGCCGCGCAATACAAGATCGAGTGCGTATCTACGAGATCTTCGCTGCTTTCAAAATAAAAACCAAGCAGCGAATCCAAGGCACACACCATCACCCTATTCGTTCTGTGCATAGGCAAGCGAGGTAAATGTGGTCTAAGTTGGACGGGGGCAGTTCTAAACTCCCGAATCGCATCCTCCAGCGCGCTCCTCAATCGTTCGTTACACTGGCTACTTACCGTAACAATCTCATCGCCCCCCTCCTCATCATTAACATAAGACCGCGGTTGGGTTCTGTCACTGACTAGAGGTTGCACCGCGGTCTGTGACGGGACAGGGACGATACGATTGCTCAGTACCTCTGAGCGCAGCCTATCAAGCGCGGCGTCGTCCAATCTGTGATTCCGTTGGATAACCCGCACCTGATCCGAAAGTCGTTGGGCCGAGACGTTGATGGCTGGTTGAAGCGCCTGGAACAGAGACAGCATCCTATCGCGGTACGCAGTGAGGTTAGTTCCCCCCTCTGTAGCCCCGTAATATGCGCGCATGCCGTTCTCATTCATTTGTTGAGTCCATTTCATGCGCTGCACACAACCACCGGCAGCGGGGACCCGGCTCGGGGCTGGATGGCCTCTAAGTCCCAAGCTTCTCGGTGGCCGGCCTCTCCCCTGCCGACGTACAGGTGTTGGCGACGTCGGCGGGGAAAAATACTCGTCGCTCGAGCTCGACGCAACTACCGCGGCCGGTGTCGTCACAGCGCTCACGGTGGGGCTGGGTACCGGCGGCAGCGAGGCGGAGCCGAGCGAAGAGTCCGGAGGTGGTAGGCGTGCTCGTCTTGCAGCTGCTCTCGTCAACATTTTTTTATTTTCATTTGGGTTTGTATTGTTTTATCGGAGGTGACATGACAAATGTCACCTCCGATTTGGCAGTTTTTTATGTATTTTGTACATTTTGGTAATTGCTGTATTTAAATTATCTTGATTATTTTTTCTTGCAGTGGCGTGTGGGTTTTTCTCAGGAAATAAAATAAAAAAACTGCGACTAATATTAAACTGAAAATAATATAAAACTGAAAATATATGAAAATAAATTTTGACGTGTTGACGTTGGTGTTGCCAGCTTATTATTATTATTATTAATTATTATTATATTATGTCGGTATCTATACTCTCATTTAGAAATATATTTGTTGTGAGGGTGTTCGCACGTGTGTCAGAGGTGAGCGAATTTGTATGTAGAGTATTTAGTATTTGGATGTATTCAGTAGGTTGTTCTAATTCGTTCTGAGGCTGTGTATTCAAATTACCGTAACTTATGTCTTTAACAGATGCCGTAGTATTAACTCGTATAACTCTAGGCTGAGTCATTATAAAATGAAATCTTTAAGCGCACGCAGAAAATCTTTAGATTTCATGTTTATGTTTAAATTAATAAATGGTTTAATAGATTCTCCCGAGCTTTTAGAAAAAGTGAAATTTAGCATCCCACGTAGTAGTAGCCGCTTAATTAACCGAAGGACTTTCGTCCTGCCGCATTGTCGAACTAATATAGGTAATTTTTCACCTATTTGCCGCATGCTTTCTCTTGCGAACTCCGTTCGTGACGAAATAGATGTCTTTGCTGGTTCTGTAGCCTCAGTTAGGACTAAACTCAGAGTCTTAATTGCATAATAGTTTTATTTTTTACATTTAATTTTTCTTTTCCTTAATTGTATAATAATTTTTATATAGTTCAACACTTTTCCATCATCTTTGGGAAAGTTCACAGCTCGTTCTAAGGTTCGTTTAACTTTTTGTATAATTTTTTTAAAATAGTAAGTGCTTAACATAAAATATGCATGCTAGATTCACATCTAGTAGATGTCAATCAGACCTATTGTGTTGTAACTACTTTATTGAATTTGTGATTGTACATCAGTTTTGTGAATTAATAATAAAAAAAAAAACATTGTGTGTAGCTACCTGGTTTTTAATTTCTTCTAATCTATTGGGGTGTATATATTTGTTGTTTATAATGGCTCTCACTTGATCAGATAATCTTTGCTCAGTTATGTGCTAATTTATAAATTCCCCATGTAACTGTTTTCTATAGGCTGTTTTATTTGTTTCTAGTTGTGTAGCAGTATAATATATTCTTATGATTGTGTCATTATATTCGTTCGTCCATTTCATGCTCTGGCCGCATTGGGTGTTATTTGGTGTTTTAGATTGGGTAGAGTGTTGCTGTATTTGTGTATGAATCACTTGTAGTTCGGTTCTGACTTCCTCATAAATGTGATCTATTGCGTCCTGTGGTAAGAATTTCTTTTGCACTATGGCTCTACGCTGGTCACCTAATCTTTGTTAGCTTACTTGCATGGTTAGACATTGTTCTAAAAACTTAGTGTGAAGCGATGGGAGGTATGCATTTTTGTCTATTTCCATGTTAGTTAGTTGAAGATATGTACGTAGGATGAATTTATTTATTTCAATACTCCATTTCCTACGAGTGGTCGCAGTCTTAGTGGTGGGTACAGTATGTTCGACAAAATTTGTCTCCTGCACAACATCCGCTGACTGTAATGATGACGATGATGATGGCGTCCGAGTAACGCGAAAAGATTGTGATGACGATGGTATTGACGGAAAAAGAGATGAGGTAGATGACGACGAGAATTGTGAAGTTTCGTCATTCATCTGAGGCCGATTCGCCTGAAGTTGTTTTTTTGTTTTACATCTAGTATTCATGTTGTTCCCACGAGTAGCTAGGGACTTAAAAAGTCGACTGCAGCAGAGTTCACTGTAGTAAGGGTGAATAAAACAGGAGGTCCCCTACTCGTATTATCCAGAGTTGGCACACTAACGACTAGTGCTCTGCCCTAGCCATGCAGCCCTCAGCATGTGCGACCTTGACTTGGATTGTATCTCTCTTGGTCTGTCTCCTCACCCTAGGTCTGTAGAGATACGGTGGTGTTGTTATTCGCTGGGTGTGGGTTCAGGGTCACCCTAGACCTAGGATTTGGCCTAGGATTTGGGATCAACGGGGTGTGTGGATAAGGAAGGATGGCTTGGTTAGGTGATAGGTACATAGGAATAGGTATATGGGTTACCCTAAGCCTGGGATTTGGCCTTCGGCAATTTCTCTTGTCCGGGATCTATTTTGAGATGCTCTGGGTACGGGTTTGACCCACACAGTCGGTCCCGCAGCCGGAGTTGGGCTATCCGCAACCTACCCACCCGCTCGGATGCAAGAGAAGAAGTGCCTAGCAGTCTGGGTCGCCCCACCACGGATGTACGTATACACTTGCGTTGGAGCGATCCAGCCTCCCCCCGAGTTATTATTATTATTATAAGGTTCCGCACAAAAAAAATAAAATCCATGAAATTGTGAACAAGATCCGATTCAAACAGGGAAGTTGTTTTCCGACATCCACACGAACGAAGTCGCGGGTAGTTCATAAATAAAAGTTGAACCATTCTAGATTGTTACCTATGCTGCCAAAAATGATAAATGGGTATGCAATAATATGCATTTACACCTTAACACACAACTTGAACAAATAAAACATGGTAGTTACGAATTGAACACCTTATTATTTCCCATAGCTACCGTAAAGCGTACACCTTAGGGATTATACAGAATGGAGGCGCGGCCTGCCGGCGTAATTTAAACATTACACTCCGATTAGCAACATGTTACAACTAGTAAGCGAGAAGATTATTATAATCTCCCACATAAAAGTTTGTTGTTATCTGTGGGGCTGCCTAATATACGCTGAAGTGATTTCAATATTAACACCCTTTATGTATTAAGGCCGGCTTAGTTAGACTAATCAATATTTAAAGTAGGTAAACCTACTTTAAATATTGATTTTGTTTAACAAGTGACTGAACAATAAAAAAGCAATCGTACGATTTAATAGTGGTATAAAAGTGATAATAACTTGTTTAGTTGAACATTTTTATTCGACTTTATTGTTTTTTTTTTTCTTGTTGACAAAAACTTGTTGCACCGATCTCAAGTAAATTGGGATAAGGGCAAGATAAATTATTTATTTTATTCTTGCATGTTTGTAGTATCCTTAGTATGTCACTTCATGTACAGTCACAAACTGGGATTGTTGAGCCACTAGCATATCATCTTAAGCATAACTTGGTTGTGTTACACGAATACCGCCCGTGAAATTCGACATGTGACATTTCAATAACGAAAAACGGGCGGCATTCGTGTAACACAACCAAGTTAAGATGATATGCTAGTGGCTCAACAACCCCGGTTCGTGACCGTACATAGGAATCGTATAAACGAATTTTTTAAAACTTAGCTTTGTTATGAAAGTGCTGTGTACTCGTAGAAGTAACAAATTCACCATTATCGTCTACGTATACGAATGTTCTTTTTATTATACTGTATGTTACTAGTGAATATATCGTTGTTGTTGAGTATCTTTCTAATAAATTATATAGTAAATTAAGTCACTATCATAATAAAATCTCAAATAGAGCACTTAGTATGTTTCGATTTTAATACGCACTCAACATTATCAGACTTGCTACATTATTAAAGAAGTGATACTTTTTCACCTTCCATCCATTCCTTATTTGATATAAAACAGTTAATATTTTCGCTTCGTTTGAAGATATTATAGTTGTTTCCTGCTTCATATTTTCTCTCCAAACCTACTCAAAATACATCTATATATAATCATTATTTTTCTTTATTTATTTAAAAAATAAAAAATGTAAAGCGGCTCTGCAAACGAGATCACGAAATTATAACTCCAAAATAATTTAAATAAAAACTAAGTTCAAAAACTAAAACCTGACAAAATATTCTCATCTGAAATTTGAACAAGACAGACAAATTAAAAATCCAGAGTCACACGTCATTTTAGGGCATAAATCGAACGGAATACGTGTGACTTCGATGAGAATATTTTCTTGTTTCATACTTTTTAGAGCGAGCTTTTTGGCTTTTTCAGTAGTCGGGTTTTAGTTATTGTATATGTCTCCTCTGATAACATGTTTTCAATTTACGGTTTATTATGTTTTTATAACGAACTCTGTGATGATGTATAATGACGTCATATTTTTCATTCCACTCCTAATTTTCATTCCTCCAGTTGTATGTTAAAGTTTATATAAAATCATATCTCACGGCTTTCAGAAACATATTCATTTTCTTTGTGTTTTCAGCTGTCTGTAGTATTTAGTTTAATTAAACTTTAACGTCTATGCTCCTAATGACGTCAGATAGTAGAAGTGACGTTATCTCTTCATAACTTTAGAGTTCGCGTGCATTTGGATTGCAAATGAGTTGATTTTGAATCAGAATGATTAAAGTGTGCAAATATAAACTTTAAAGTCCGTTGCCCTTTTAATGAAAATAAAGTTAATATCTAACATCAGATAAACGATGTAGATATTTAAATGGAAATCGTAAAATCTTTGCTCAAACAGAATACGTTCAGAAAACGGTACTTCGCCAAATATATTATAGAACTCATCTGGCGGAATGAGAGCTGAAGGACAAAAGGACTTTGGGCAGTAACAAGATCTGCTTGTTTGAGATTAAACTAACCCGAAACTGGATGCGCGTTAATGCTTCTAATGTGTGTCTGTGTGTGTGTGTATATGCGATATTAGCGTAAGTGGTTCGAGGAAATCAAACACACCGATACCTTAATACGTTCCTAGTGAAAACACTATGAGAAGAAAATGCGGTCAGTATTTATCAATACAGATAAAATACTTTCAAATTTTCATACAGATCCAGACGTATTCACAGCAAAGCCATAGCGTCGACGACCTAATACGGTTTTCCAATAACATTTATACTCGGGTATGTAGGTAATAATAAAATGAAATGGAAATCAGTAACATACTGACCTCTTTGAAGGAGATTGGAACCAATTTTCCTGGAGGAAAGATCGTGGAAGGTCAAGAAGTAGATTATATTATTGTCAATCCAAGTCTGACTGATATGTATGATTGAAGTACCGAGAATGAATTTTTTATTTATTTATTTTTATTTATTTACGTAAATCTTACCTAGAACTACCATTACAGATCTGTGATCCAATGCGATAGAGTGGCCTTACATGCTAAATCCTTAATCGACATCCTATAAAATTACATACTATATCCTAAATCTTAACCTACGTAATATAAAATACCTATGCTTCCAAGACAAGATTCTATAATTAGGACATGTCAAAGCACTGGAATGGTTTTGGCTTTGTATTCTTCTAGTTGTCGGTACCGTACTTGTTATGCCCATTGAACCCGAAAAGCTGTCATGAAATCAAAAAGTCAGAACGATCATATTTTACTCGTAGATGATTGGATTCGTAAGTCGTGCTTGTTGTGTCGTGTGCGTGAAGACGGGGGGAGGGGGCTAGGCAGAGCCTCCAGTTTATTCCTGTCCGCGTAGATATATAAGGGCGTTAGTCGTAATAAATGGTGACGTAAAGATTTAGCACGCGTGCTATAGTCGTTCATGTTGCGGAAAGATACAGGAACTAATGGTATTTAAAGATAGTATTGTACGACGCTCGCTTGCGATACAATTCTTTGATTTATGTTTTTATAGTCAGTTGTGTAGGTACTCGTACTATTTCATATTTAGATTTTTTGAAGCACAAGAACGATGTTCTTTTGTTTTGGTAGCGAAAGATCAAAATAAGTGACCTAACAATTTCTGTTGATTCAGATACAAGAGTGATGGCAGCATCATCATGAGAGATAACGGAAAGTACTTTCGATTGTATCGTAACGTGTACATCGTAAACAGAACGTTTATATGTTCGGTAACGCCGAGGTGATTGCTAATATTAGTAAAAATAATTTACTAGGCTATTAGACGCCCAGCACAATGTCATCTCGGGCTGACCTCTCTACCAGCGTGCCTACTTTTACGGTCCACATAAAACTTTATAGGTCCTTACACCCACTTTATTATGTGTTAAATATATAAACTCAATTCTACTATTAGATCTTATCAATTTGTTTAATAAATCGAGTTGGATGTTTAGCCATCTTGATGTTTCATTAGATCGTCGTTAAATTGTGATTTCAAGTAGAAACATTGTAATTGGCTTCCCAGTAAAAGTGATTGGCTGTTTTTCTGGGTCAAATTATACAGAGTTTTTAAAAGTTGGCGAGATCGTTGCTTGGCGCTTATGTAATTAAACGAGTCAACATAAATCTGAGCAAACGAGACGCGGAAGAGTCCCCGGCCAACCGTAACTCTGTTAGCGGAGCACACGCCGCCGCCGGTCCGCGCCGCGCCCGCCGCGCACGCCCGCCGCGCACGCCGCCATCATCGCCTTCATCCCTCCACGCAACGAAATAATTCTCAATAAAATCTTTCCACTTCGACGTAATATTTCTCTAAAATTTTCCCTTAAAAGGAAAGTAAGATAAGGGATTTTATTTCAGTTCTTTCTTTTTATGCAGTCCTGTTGTAATGGAAATGTATAAGTAGTTTAGTAAGGGTTGGTTGTAAAAGTAGAATTTACTGCAGCGTGTGCATAATTTTTAGTTAGTGTGATGCTCACCAATGCTTATCAATGGAAGAAGGTAAAAAAAGACGGTAAACGATAAATTTGACTGTTGCGACAGTAGAACAGATACGATCATTGTTTTCTTACCTTTGGATTAAGATTTAGCATGGTTGTTGTGCAGACAAGTAGCTGTTAAGGTGACTCGTGGGGCCGTGGTGTCACCACTCTGCAGCGAGATTACCCTCGGGGGCGGTTACCGGCGCCAGTTTATCTGATGGAACCTTTGCGCTGCGATAGCTCCTCAGTAAATGCATGCAACTGGCTCGATTTAACACACAACAGAGAACAAGTAAAAACATTTGAAAAAAGATAAGATACTTCCTACCTTCAATGTTTTTCTCAGAACGTTATTAATAAGAAAGATTACAAAGAAATTGAACAAGAAATGAATACGCAAGAACGAGTGGCATTTAGCTTCTTCTGCAGGATAAAAGCCGGGAATGAAAAAACTTGAAAAATAATATCATAAATTCTGCGAGCGAAACAGCAATGTTTACATTAACAACTCGATTATATATTTATGTTAAATATTTACCTACTTTGAAAACTTCTTTGATTTGGTCATTTTGTTTGCCACCTACTCCCAAAATAAAACTGTCAGAAAATGACGGAGATATATCTATAGTAAAAATACACTCGAGTTAAGAAGCTTCTTAATTCTTTTGAAGTCGTCTATAAATAGCTATTCAAATATCTTTGTTCATCAAAAGTATTCATGTTGATGTTTTTGATTCAGGAAAAATCAGATTTGTCTGAATTTATTTGTGAAGATACACTTGAGCCGTAATGGCTGTTCACCCTCTTTCCAATGACTCGTTAGAAGTCAATACCTAGTATACCTACAAATGAAATGTCATGAATAACGAATGAGATGATCAAAAGTGGTAGGGAAGTGTATACATAAATACGAAATCAAAACGGGAATGGAGCATTTTTAAACAGTATTTTGCGATCAGGTTGGTTATATATGGACCTCTAATACTGTATCTTTTACCCCGCGTTACCTATATTATACACCAAGTGCTAAATGCTCTGTGCTGTGCTGTCTTAACGAAGTGAAATTATTAGGTTCACTTGTCGTTCTAGGCTTGCAGCTAAAACAAGTTGTTATGGTATGTTTATAAAACTTGTCAAAAATGTCAAAAAGGTCAACAAAATGGTTAACAAACATCTGAAACAAATGACATGTTATTGACAAAACTTTAACAAGACTTGAAAGTATCACAACTGAACTTGTATACTCAGTTATGGGTGTAAACGCGATGTTAGGTTTCCTTTCCGCTATCATCTAAGTGCGAATTACACCAATGAAACTATTCACGAATAGCACATCTAAACCGCGTTCAAGAGCAAAAATATTGACACTGACAGCCCTTAAACTTGGTTTATGTACTAAACGCATTTAGTTTCATTGGTAAAATTCGCCCTTAATCTGTCTGTTAAGTAAAGCTATTTGTGATTTCCTACAACGTACTTTTGTCATTCGAGTTTCAGTATGATGCAATAAGTAAACGTATATTCTTAACATCATTTCGCATAGATATTTACTTTAAAACTTTCATATTAGCAGCTGTTATATCGTCGCTATATTTTCTAGTCGGTGTGTCACAGGCACGTAGTTTCTCTATTCGTCTTACTTACAGATCATCGCACTCTTCCCTACGTCGGAATGAGTAGATGTCTAAGACGAGAAACTGAGTACTTAAGTATGTAATTTTTGAATAAATATTATTCGGTGTTCAGATAGCTTATTTTATTGACCATTATATTCATTTGTATTTTGCCAAAATAGCTTAGGTTCAAGGTAACCGGTGTACTTGCTTACTTCAACGACTCCGAAATGGAAACATCGTATCTACAAAAGGTCACAAACGTCCTGAATAAAATGCAAAAGAGGCATGAGCAAAAGGTAGTAATAATTTCTGAATCCAATGTTGGGATACCGGCGCTGAATCAGCGTAGATTACTGCGACTTATATTTACGATAAGCTAACTTGGATATTAAAATCATGCCATAATGTTTATTTAGGCCGTATTGTTACCTATTTTACAAAATTCCCATTGAACCCTACCCGAATGTTCGAGAGGTTTATATTGTTCGGATAGGTCCTAAATAGGAGGAAGGTAATTAAATTTTGCTTTAATAATATTTTAAGGTTTGAATAAACGATAATAATAAAATAACAGGGTTATTTTTTTATACGTGTGCATATTAGTAATAATAATAAAGTACCTATTGGAGAAAATTCAGGTATTATCGACGTGTAGGAGCGACTTATTGTTGTATTTTGTAAGACTTGTAGATCGTTGCCTCCTATGACATAGGAAGTGATTAGTTTAAACCTCTTATACGAGAACAACGACAAGAATCGTACAAATAATCAATCTAAATCGCAGGAAGATCCCTCTGAGTCCGTCCTTTGTGGTTCCATTCGGCAGTGTAGCTTATCTGTAGCATTTTCTTTCAATGGCCAGTGGACATGGCACAGGCAGCAGGACTAATGTAAAGGCGCGGAATGACAAAAATGTATCCCTCGCTGTCGGACCTGCGTCACTCAAGATTTTCCCTCAGACCCTTTATTCGGGCCAACTTACAGAAAACACGCAAATCATCTTGGGGCACGTAGTGGTGTAATATGTATATTGCAGAGATTGCGTAAATATTTCTTCGTCATTAAAACGTTTAACAAAACATGGCGGTTCGTCGTCTGACTGATGGCGGTTAATTGTTCTGTTTGGAACTCATTGCTCATAAATTAGTTAATTATTTAATATTTATGTACATCCTGTTTTAATTAAATATTCTTTGTACGTTTTTGTTTTGTGGGTAGGTAATGTGTTATTTTTGAAATAGTGGCAGGTACCGTTAAAAACTCAACATATTCCATTTTCAGGTTTCTGTCAGTACTGAATAGTGTCAAGTTTCAGTTAATTTCCAATGTGCTGCGTCGGCGTCCGGCGTGTTCGGCTAAGTTCAATAATTGTCAGTGGCGGACAATGATATAAAGTCGGTGCGCTATTCCCATCACGTAGAGATTATATGAGACATCGCTAGTTCAACCGCAAATGAAGAAGTTCGCCGCACGTCGACGGAACATGGCTGTTTCTATTTCTGGAAATTTATCCAATCAAGACGGAGTTGGTCATTAGTTTAGTTTCGGTCTGACAGCAGACGAGTTTATTACCGCCCTACATAGATAGCTAAGTCTACAGGTTAGGTTAGGTTAGGATGCCTTGACTGCACAAGTTATTGCTGGCTATTATTGGAAATACTGGGGTTTGACTTTAAAAGCGCTGTGTATCACCAGCTAGTGGTGTGAGGATGTCAGTTACCTGTATTTTCAACCAATGTTGACTGCCGTAATTTCCTGTCAGTAAAAAGTAGCTTAGTCTAGATTTTACCTTCAAAAGTTGCCTTATTATTCAACGGAATTTTAAAAGATCAGCTTGAAAAAGATATCTGTTTTAAACTGGTCAATATGATATGCAAATGGTAATGGTGGCTCGCGTGGGGACTCCGAACAGATTTATAAAACCGAGTGATTTGTGGAGCTATTGTTGGACCTGTGTTCGACAGTGAACAGCAAACGGCAAGCGAATGCAGATGGAACATATTTGTCAAGTGCACCTCTGTCTGCGATTTCATAAAGCGGCCACTATTGGGGAAATGGATTTCTGTCAGAGACATCTTGAACTGCTTTTGATTATGTTACTGAATAAACATTAACCTTTTGAAATCGAGTTTCTGAATCGAAACCAATAAATGTATGTTGTTTATTACTTTGAACAAAATATAATGGTGTGATTGTTTGCCGTGCAAATAAAACAGGTATAATACGAATCAATAATTCGAGCTGTGTCAGCAATTGGTAAGCGATAGAGTGTGTCGACATGGGGGCGATCCCGGAAAGAGGTCGGATGTCCACATTGAGAGAGCATGGCGCCTGCGGCCAACGAGGGGTTAATTAGTTCCTGTAGGTACGACCTTGGACTACATATTAAATGTAAAACACTACAAAGTGAAAAATAACTTTAATTTCGGAAGTCGGTGTCTCTGGATTTTAGTTTGTTGCCACCGACTTCCGAAGTTAAAGTTATTTTTCACTTTGTAGTGTTTTTTGGAATTAGTTTTTTTTTGTAAATAAGTTTCTATTTTTCACTTTTTAGTGGGTCAGTTTGTAATTTATCTAAGTCTAAGCCTAATGTCAACTGCTCATCACCTTTTACAAAATATTGCTTTTCCCGATGCAGGCACGTTAATTGTTGAGGAGCTCTCCTCGTAAGAACCAGGAGAACTGGAGCTGATGGTGAAGTCATAATGATGAAGTCACTATCACCATATGCATTGTGACGAGCATAAATTGCTTAGCAAGCATATTAAAGTAATCGAATTGCAACCCGGGAAATACTTAGGTATAATTGAGTAGTTTTGATGGCCGTCTGTAGTCTTCATCATCAGTTCCACTTCACCAAATAGTGCTTTCCTAGAGAAAATGAACGAGTTGCTATAAAAAATACCCAAATCGCCATAGGTGTGGCCATAAAATTTCAGGGTTTCCCGAGATTTTCAAGTGATTCCCTCATCTGGATTCTGACTTGGTGGCAGTGGGCCCACCTCGAGAGCATACGCTTTCAAACAAAAAACGATTTTTTCCAAATCCGTCTATATATGACGGAGATATACCCGAACAAAAAAATAAATAAATAAAAATAATTATACATCTGAATTGAGAACCTCCGCCTTTTTGGAAGTAGGTTAAAAAGATAATAATTTAATGCTGACTTCTGTATTTTTTGTATGATGGACTAACAAGTACTGTTCGTTTGTAAAGAACAAGTACAAAATAACTTTGACTGCATACTTTTTCATATTGTATGAATATAATGGGTGCGTGGTTCATGTTATTTTGAGGGTGACGCGCGACACTTGTATCGATATATTGAAGGCGCCCGAGGCAGTGTTGTGGAGTGCAAAGTGGAATAGGATATGATGTATCTACATGCTAATCTCAACGCTATACTCTCCGCTTTGATGTGTGAAAATAACTTTGATATTATCTTTAATATCAAATCACTGCAAAAGAGCCCTTAACCTTATATTTTTTGAGAGAATATAAACTACAGTACTATTTACTTAGGTATATCACGTTCTCATATAATAGCTAATATTGTAGTGTCTATATGTACCTACATCAGTGTTGTGTCTAATATAATAACATTATGAGAACAAATAGGCATAGCAATCAACTTAATCGAAATCCTGTTACAAATATCTGTTTTCATAGATGACGCAACAAGTTATCCTTCTAAATACATTAGCTTTAATTAAAGCGTTAGGCACAGAACGTCATGCGTTTGTAAATATGGGCGAAGTACGTTTATAACCATAAAACGGGGGCGGTGGGATGCCGGCCGCGTGACACGCATAGCGCTCCCCGGGCATAATCAGGCGGGCATCGAATCATTTGCGCGGCACTCACTTCATTTGCCAGTAATGACCGACATTGCCTCTCGACGCCGACCATTGATTCCCTAATATATTATCCGAATATTTCCAATCGAACTGTGGGTATACCACCGCAATGTACGCTCGAATCAACTAAAATAAGTAGAACATTGTACCTTATTTTAGGACGAAAAATAAGTTTCATATTTGTGCGCAAGAAAACAATCAGTATATTACTTATTACTAATTAAATTATTAATGAACGATGTATCGTTTCGTGTACGAAAATGTTAGCAAATACAGATCAAATAATTTTCTCGTATTTTTGTCTGTCGGCATCGGACTCGATGACAATAAATGGAAAAATTTCGGGATGGATTGATTCCGGGTTGTGCGCGTTCCGATTGTCACGCTATTTCATTGCCACAAGGAAGTCCTTGTTCCTGTTTTTTGTTATGTCTCTGTGGATACAGTTTTATTGCTGAATTTATCGGAATTATTATTTGTATTCATTATGTGCGACATAAAAGGTTCTGACGAAAATATATCGCAATACGAAAACCGCTTCCCTAACTGTGATTTATGGACATTTTTGTATATGTAGACCTGGTATGTAGTAATAAATATTATCTCTCGAATAAAATGAGAGCCGTCACCGTATCAACTTTAATTCGATTCGTAATTAAGATCCCATTTAAGTATTTTATGGTTATTCGAACAATCCACAGAGTGTGAAGGAACCCCAAAATGAAATTTAATGATCCGGGAAAAGGGAACCTATCTGTGGGATTTTCTCTTTGTGTTGTCGTCATGACTCGATTAGAGAACAGTTTGAATATACACCAATAAAATAACTAAGAACCTTGATTAGAGAACTAGGAAAATGTTAATGAAACATTTTAACTTAAATAACACACGCTTGTTTTAAGAGTTCATAGAGTTTATGTTTATAAAGTTCAAACTATCTATAGGTACACGTACTATGTAAATATAAACATAGTTGCTGAGACCCGTATACAGTACGAAGTCAATCTTTCCACTTTAGAGTTAGTTCGGCACTCAAGTTTCGGCACTTGAGTTTTATGCGTAGGTTCGTGGAGGCGCGGGGCGCGGGGCGGGGGGCGGGGGGCGGGGGTTACAGCCCGCGGCGAGGACGAGCTTGTAAAAAGATCGAGAGGCATCGTGCCTACGTATAATTACACAATTACGAAACATAATGAAATGTACATACCCACGACAAAGTGTCACGTTGGTGGAAACCGCTTGAGACAAGTAATTAAAAAGCCTCTCGTTTTAGAATGACAACCTGATGACACATTTGTTCATTACTTAGCTTTCTGTAATGAACGATTTCTGTAATGCGATGCTAGCATGTATCCTTTATCTTTTGTTATTTCCATATAATGTGCTTGTACACAACTTATAGCGTAGGCTTTGCATGAAAAAAAAAAATAAGGTGATAAAGATATGCATTTGGTGTAATATTTCTATGAACATATTTTCCGGAAAGTTGAAATATTCAGATACCTACGCCTATCAACGTGAATTCAATCGAAATATTGAATATATGTCACAGTTTTAAACTTATGTTTTCGTGTTGTCAGGATGTCATTCCGTCCTACGAGGGTCACGTTTAGTCAGTAAAAGACTGACAAGCCCTCCCGCTTCGCCTAGAGCGGGAGAAGTTATTTGATGATTTCCCACCAAAAAAAAAGGATGTCATTCCGTAGTTCTGTAAGGTATCTGCTCTATTGGGATTCAAAGAATTAAAGTCCTAACGTGGCAGTCCAACTATGGGTGTTGTACTGACGGTGGGGCGAGGTGGGGCATCTGGTCCCTGACTCAAAGTTAAAAATTTAAGTTTTAATTTTGTTACATACTAAAAAAAAAAATATTCATTTGGTATAATTCAAAATTACCACCAAGCAGAGTCAATCGCCAACGATCTTGAGATAGATTTTAGAATGCCATGGATTATAAATCGGCGGACACATCGCGCAAATCTTCCGGCACCGACTCCTAGCGAGTTGTAGAAGAAATCTTTGATGATTCTCTACCTAGATTCTTTAATTATGTCTCTAGGGCAGCGTTTTTCTAATAGCAATTTACCTGTGTATTCACTACCTACATTGCACCCGCACGTAATGCTCCAAAGATCTTATTAAGACTTTTTGAAAAAAATAAAAAAACTTATTCATTATGACTTATGCAAACATAAAATATGTTTGAGAAAGAAACATAGAAAGAAAAAACGGCCAAGTCTGATTCGGACCACGCACAATTTCCGTAGTTGGGATGAATTTATCCCAAGAACGAACTTAACACTGTTGTTGAAATACATGCATACATTCCAACTGCAAGTTTGTTTTCATAGTATTGGGAGGTTTACCATGCTTTTTAAGACCATAGAATTCTTATAGGTTTTCCTGTAATCTTTAGTAAATATAGAACTAATGTCTGTATTTTTTCAAAATTTTAGGCTCAGAAGTTTCGGAGATAAGGGGGAGAATGGTCAATTTTCATCTACTTTCTTAAAGAACTTTTGATTTATTTTAAAATTGTAAAAAAAAAAAACTTTTATACCCTCACAGTAAGCTCCTTTATTTGCTATGTCACACGGTACTGTGTGCAAACCTTTGTTTTAATTTTCTTATTGTCTCTCAAAATATACCCCTATATTAAAAATTCATTTATTTACGTAACACGTCCGTGTTTGGGCCACAGAAATTTATATGTGTACCAAATTTTAACTTAATCCTTCATTAGATTTGGAGCAAATTCGCCGTGACAGACGGACAGACACACGAGTGATCCTATTCAAAAATGCTGGGTACGCCAATGAGTCAATTACGTTGGTTATTACTGAGGATGATACTTGTATGGATAACCCAGTTGCATCCTAACAGGGCAAGTCTGCCGGTATTTAATCTCGTGGCGTCAAATATCGGGTTATCGTCGTATTTGTAAAGTGTAAACGTGGCTACTTGGCGATGTTGCTGCTTGCTGTTTATAGCAAACAATTAGTTAGTTAATGTTGAGAAAGTGGACCTACATTAAATTAACGCCTCGGGTTGATGTTGATTCTAATCCAGATTTGTCAGTTTAAAGTTATTGGAATGTAAGTACATGTACCTAAGTAGGGGTGTTGGATGACCGAAATAAATAATCTTCACGTCTTTAATTATTTTTAGAAACTTCATAAATTAACAAACGTCTTACTCGCCTTTTAGCTCGCTTGCCATCTTTCTTCCTCCCCTCTCCCACACACTATCTCTCATTCACTCATCGCTGCGTTCATACTTCTATTTATTTATTAAAATTTACTTGCGTTCGGAATCAACATCCTACGTGTATTAGTGAAACATGTTGAACTTTGATTTTCATACTGTAAAGTCGATTTTAGTATATTATTGCGTCAAAAAAGTGTAGATACCTAATCTAAATTATCCTTTGTGTCACTTTATGCAAGCAACAACGTTAGGTGGGTATTTATATCTCTACGTTGACGTCGTGGTGCGGCTTGCGTGATCCGAACTTTAGGTCTGTGCCGGTAGAGTTTACTTTGCCGGAACAGGTCTAGGATGAGGAGCCAAACCAAGAGAGATACAAAGACCCGCAGGGCAGCATATGGCGAGCTGTTGGGCAGTAGCGACCCCGCGGACCCCTATCTCCCGAGAGAAGTCTTGTTCTTAACCCCTGGCTTGCCTTTATTGGCCGACTAGAGTAAACACTGACGAGGAACAGAGCTCCCACCTCTTTCTTGCCTATATTGGCCGGCTTGAGTGGAGATTCGCAAGAGCAAACGTGCTCGGAGGAAGGAAGTATTCCAGTAAGGTGCTGGTAGGGATCTTGACCGTATTTCCGGGATTATCCTGATAGCCGTGGATTACCTCTCCACTTCCATGTACCTCAGGAAGTGTTGCCCCCTCGTCGCTACGTTACTATGTGCTAGCGATCGTTTTCGGGGGCCCATTATTGAGTGTGCAAGTCACCCCCTGCCATTTTATCCATGTATTACATACAACATTGATCAGGCAGGGGGCATAGTCCTTCCATATTTCTAGGTAACTGATCCATTATAGCCACCCATAGCCCAATATATTTTGTTTCTATGTCCTGCAATAGTCTTGAACCAACCGGGGGTTGTCCTTGGGTGCACTTGCATAGTGCATACAGAGATAATCGCCGGTTGGTACCTCCTCATTATTTAAAATTGTCTAAGGGGCCTCTGCGAGTTGGCTTCGGCCCCTCGAACGCTTTCCAAAGGTCTGGGACCCCAGGGTCCCGAGCAATGTCAAAATAATAATAATAAAACATTTATTTCAGACACGTTCCATAGATCTTATATGATAATTAGTAATACAGCTTACGTCACTATGTTTATGCAATCATTCTAATTCGTATATTTTCCTGCATCATCAGACCCGGGTACGGATACGGGTCCAATACTCCAGGAAAACGTCGTCTGGCTTATTCTCAACCACCTCCAGGATGCTATTGGCACTGCCCCGAATACTACGTAACAATAATGCTGTTCTTTTTTGCATAATTGCTGAAAAACTATCGGTAGCCGATTCAGCAAACATGCCTGACGCACTACAGAATCAAGGTAGCCCCAACAGCACTCGGATGGTATAATTCAATACAATAATAGAAAAGACGCCAAACACAGATGTAGCAAATGACAGTGTAGGTATAACACTTTTCGCCGTGCCGAGATGTAATGAGAATGAGACAGATGATAATAAAAACTGCGAGGTTATGGCTCGAGTCTAGACGGCTATTTATACAAATAGGTTTCTGCGGAGGTGTGTGTGAACAATGTGAATACAAGATTAGTTTACTCGCCCAGCAAAAGAATATAAATTAGCAGGTGGGGAATACTTATGTTTATTTTAGGAGGCAATAATAGCGTAGCTGGCATGGTTTCATCTCAGGTCATCGGCCCATTGCATCGTAAATTATGCCAGCGTGCATTGAATACAATGAACTATTCGTGACTGTAACGGCAACAGGTACTAAAAGGTAAACTGTTGTACATTAAGTACAACAGTTTAAAATATTATCGCCAACCCCATTTAAATTGGGACAAGGGCAGGAGAATGCAGGACAAGAAGATTATAATAAAAATGTCGGTCGTATCATCTTTCACACGGTCCATCCATCGTTTCTTTGGTCTTCCCCTGCTCGTATAGCCATCCACATTCGGTTCATATACAAAAAGTGAACATTACAAAAAAGTATAATTTAATAATAATAAAATACAATATAATCATAATTAACATTTTGGCATTAATAATATTTATAATTCAATAAAATTTTGGCATCAGTAAAATTTACAATTCATTAACGGCATCTGATGGTATAATAAATATTCTTACAATAATATCACTAGAGATCAGTCATGGATATTTTAGGAATAAATCACATTTTTAGTTTTTTTACGTCTACAGTATATAAACATTTCAATAACATCAAGAATAGAACATTGAAAAAAAAAGTTAAAATGCAGTTCTCCTTAACCCCTAAACAAGTCAAAACTCTACCAATTCGGTACAAAAAATAATCTAAATTTGTCCACAGAACAGACATTATATGCTTCTGTGGGCATATAAAGGAACAAAATATTAAAATATTATTCTCTTCAGAATCGTCCCTCACGAAATTCGTCGGCCGTTTTTTCTGTGGTGAATATTCAGAAGCTTCAGAATCGTCTGAATAGATTATCTGGGGTCTATGCCTTTGGTTAAATAAATAAAAGCTCAGTCTGATGTCAGTCAGCTATCTGAGAGTCCTGGTAAATTTGGCTCAGTCGAATCCTCATGAGTAGCTGAAGCCACAGGAAAAACACGGATAGGCAAATATTCAGAGGAGGAGTCTGGTGACGCTGATCTATCAGGGTAATCAAGTGACAAATTACACAAGGATAAATCAGGAGTGGCTATGGTTCTAGATGTGCTAGACATTACCGAATCCCTTATGTGGTTTAGTGGTTTTTAGTTTTTCTCTCCATATTTTTCTTATCTGCCTTTTCTCTGGGCGCGTCTTTTACAGTCATAATTTGACTAGCTGTTTTTTTTCTTTTGTATCTCTCCCTATCCTTTCTTCTTCTTTCTTAGAGAGCTGCGTCATCCATTTTTGCCCGAGCACGGCATATACTAAGTTTTTCTGCTCGCGCCTGCGTTTATTTCTTTCTTCGTATTATAACCCTGATTGACTCATTCGTGGCATAGTACCTAACTGAATATCCCAACCGTCATGCGCTGCAAGCAACACAATGCAAAAAATGGCAAGAAGCATGTCAAGCTACGCATTCTTCAAAATTGAACAAACAAAAAAGCCAAACCAAAGTGAAAGGTAAAAGTGAGCATGACTGGTGTGACAGACAAAATGAATAATTAAATTATATAAAGGTTCATTATTCAAAAATACACAAAAATTTCTTTTTACAAAACCACTTCAATTATCTACGAAATTTATCACCAGATTTTGACCAAATTAATATGGAACCACAGTAAAATTATGCCTACTAAAAGAAAAAGTATCATCCAATTTGGTAAAAAAAAAACAACATTCTAATTGAGAACCGCCCTTTTCTGAAAGCGAGTAACACCACTGTTTTTTTTTTCAAATACAGTGAAATTTCAATACTGATTCACTTCTGTTGACATATTCTGTAGACACTCAGT
This sequence comes from Dicycla oo, assembly GCA_948252095.1. NCBI lineage: Eukaryota > Metazoa > Arthropoda > Insecta > Lepidoptera > Noctuidae > Dicycla > Dicycla oo. The sequence goes on from OX411712.1 coordinate 15,043,087, forward strand.
CTACAGTAAAGATATCTACGCGAGAGATACATTTTGATAAATCTAAGATCATCATCCTACATTATGAGGTTAGATTTTAAGCAATGTGATATTTGCATACCGCGTCCATACGCATATACTATCTTGATCGTTTTATTTATTTGAAGAGGCTACTTACTCAAATATCCTTTGCACAGGAAAGACACACTGATCTCGACCGATAACTTGTGTAATTGCATAAAATTGGAATTTTTCACGTAACACGCACTTTACGTACAATTCACAACCGAGCAAATGACAGAGAATACAGTGATACCAACACAAACAACAAAATAATAACGATGCGTTCAACTTTGACACATTTTGGCTTATTTTTTGCGTCTACAGAAGTAGATCTAAAATCTATGAACAACTTGTGTAGACGTTTTATTTCAAAATTTAGATTTATATATTTTTAATACGTTGTGTTATGTGTATTTCATAATATAACTAATGTGGAAATAAAAATATGGAAAGTATGTGTATATATTTTTAACCATCACTTAAACTCAACTACTTGGCATCCGCACAGTCTACAGAAGGAGATTTTTTCAGATTCAAAATGAAAATAAAAAAACATGTAAACAGTGAAGCGCGATTTTTTAATGAAACATGTTAGGTTTTCAAGACGATAAATATCTAATGTATTTAATATAGATTTAATATTAAAATAACGGGTTTAAGTTGCGTGAACATTTTTTTTCGTTTTTTGTGTATGACCCATTCATAATTATTCAATTATGCTACCGAAAGGTTTGAATTGCGAGGATTATTTTATAAAGGCTCGTTCGTGTATGTGGGGTGGAGGTTTGGTATGTGTGTTCGCGGTTTTTTGCATCAATAGTATCAACGATTTAAGTCCATGGTTTGGAAGCTAAAATGTTCCGCAAAAATTTTAGTTTAGTAGCACGCCAACGTGTAAGGTTAGTCAAGGTTTGCTTCGTTACAGTCACAATTATTGTTGTTAATTATATACATCTATACCTTCCCCTTTCCCTTCCTTCCCCCTCCCTTACTTTCCTTTCCCTTCCTTTTAATTCTTCTTCTTCTTTACTTTATCTTTTATTTTATTTATTTATCTTTTTTATATTTTATGTTAAAACAAGAAATTTCATGCGGATGAAGTCGAGAGCAGAAGCTAGTTATTTATAAGCAGATTACTCTTTCGATTGATTTAGTTGTTATTTTGTTCATTTACGAGTAACTCATAGCTTCTCGTGATTCAATTTAGCGGAGTACGAATATTTATGTCGTAATCGGAGTCATCTTCTCGTTTTGAATTAAGTGGACGTTACTCGCCAAGGTATAAACTATTATTAGTGTAAAATAAGTGCTGTTGATATTTTCCAACGATGGAGCATTAAATACCACTTTATCAGCTTTGATTATAGTTTGAATGTTTAAAATTAATGTTACAGCTGGTTATAATGGTTCGGTTAAAAGTTAATACGGTAAAACTATCAGTTAGCGCCCGAGTGTCAGTAATTAAATGAATATTGTCATAGCAATGGATATGTGCCCGGCACTATTATCGAACAAGTCCGTCATGCTGATTTGTCATTACTTACACTGTAAACACGTTATACTTTAAAATAAAGAATATCTAATTACAAGTCTGATAGTGGCATTAATTAATTACCTATTAAAAGATATAACAAAGATAATTTAATTGCCAGAGTTAATGCTGAAAATTGTCAAGGTAGCAGAGCGTGCCCGTTTGAAATTCAAGAAATTATGAGGAGCGGCGGCGTTTAATCGAAAAGTACTCTCCTTTGATCTTTGTCGAGTTGCCGTCTACGACGACGGCGACGCCTGGCGTGTTCGTGCTCGAATGAATAGTGGCTTGGAATAAGCTCCAGCAAAAGAGACGCCCCGTGCAGAGACCTGCCAGTAATTTCCTCCGCTATGCAAGATTAGCGTCTCGATACGAGTACGACTACATTGAATAAAATGCCAGAACTAATTAACAAAACTCAGCTTCAAACCCATTGATCAAATTCATTCGGTAAAGTTCGTACTTATTCATAAAATATGTGCCTACATTAAAATGTATGAACTATGATTTGGTTTGGGGTTTCGCACGAAGTTTATGAATTATATCAGTAAAATTATGCGTATATCAAAAATTACAAGTAATGTCAGGTACATGAACAAATAAATCAGCGCAATAAATAAAGTTTTATCTGAATTATGAAAATATGAAGCCTTTGGGAGTAGAGATTTATGAGATTTTTTTTTTAAACTGAAGCTGTTCTTGTGGGTGTAGTGCTGTGTGTTTACTCACTATATTACATATTATGTATAATAAATGATAAATGATTTTTATTTCTGTAAGTAGGTTTGTACAAACACTTTTACAAGTCAATATTTTTTTTTTTAAACTAGATGAGGTCGGCGTTTCCTATCTGACTACTCTGAGAAGAAAGGCCGAAACAAACTCAGAGGTCACAGGAGGTGGTAAGCTTTCGCAGTGGTCAGCAATAGTTGAGATCAAATTGAATGATTAATTGTATGTCAACTATCCGCAGGCACCACAACTTCCAAGAACTACTCGTATATGCTAATAGTTAGTGGCAATATGACGTGAATTACCTTCCTCAGGGTATACCCTAAGAACGGGAATTATTTTCGATGACGAATCATGTGTGGTGTTTATTTACTCTGAAAACTGAAATTAATGAATGTCACATGTCTGCTGAAAGTTTCTGTTAAAATAAGCAGTACTAATACCTTTGAGCTCTTCTATTTTAATGTATTTTTTTTTTCATTTAGTGCAAATATTTTCAACCGTCAGGTAATTTTTATTTAATGAATAAATATGGCGGTTTGACAGCTTTTGTATAGAAAATATGTCAAACTGTCTTATTTATTCTTCAGATAAAAGTTATCTGACTATTGAAAAATCAGCTCTTAGTGTTTAATATGTAAATAAATGATAATGGTTACATAATGACACCATATCTGGCACTGTCACCCCAGTCAGACCTATTCCCGCAGTATGCAGCTAAACTCGTATATTCCTACTATATTTGTGTATAGTAGAGACATACGACTTTAACAAATTCTATAGAAATTATGAGCATTATGTTACATTTGTCGTCAAATTAACAGAGAAATTGAATATTATTAGGAGTAAATTAAGGATTTAATGACGTAGTGTGAGTTTAGCGTTCCGTGATGTGGCTCTTACTATGTGAGAACGTTTGAAGCAAGCGCTGCGGTCGTTAAACACGACGCGATGTTTGATCCCTTCTCTTGTTAGTGTATCCACGACTCAGCACCTGCTTGCTATTACTAAAGCTTCCTCCACTTAGATGATTTATTCTTTTTAATTTACATAAAGGGTTAAGTAAGAAGTAGATTGTGAGGAAGATTTTGTGATTTATCTTCAGGTTGAAAAAGTCGTATTTTTGTATTTTGTTGTGTCCGAAAAAAATAGGAAACTTCAAAGAAAGTCCACGTAAGCATAGTTATAATGCATATTAATCATAGAAGACCCAATGCGAACGCTTGGAAGGATGTCAATCAGAACGAGCAAGTTAACTATTGTAAAAATATGTACATAGTTAGTGAAATTGAATTAGAAAACGGAGAAACTGTATCTTGTATTAAGGTTCCTGGAATAATACCATTTTCATTAAGCTGAAGTAACAGATAGCTAACAAAAATCCTAGTAAACAGGTACTAATCCCTTGTATAAGAAAAAATAATAAATTGATTAAAGATAAGCTTAGTTCTAAGTACCACAATTACATCACTAATATAAAAGTTCACATATTTAATCTTAGGCAAAAATTAATATCGAAATCTATTTTCTATATCGCTCCATCTAATAGTTTACCGGTCAAAGAGGGTCAAACCTTTATCTTAATTTGAAAGAAATCACATTTATTATTTGCACGACCATAAAAAGATAAATCGGAGGTATAAGGCGATAGTATCGGTGTAATGCTGTCAACAAACAGTCTTGTCCGCTATCGTACACGCATCTGTGTCGGCACTGTCGGCCTATCCGGGAGATTTATAGAGGCGAACAAACACTATAAAACTTACTTTATTATTCCATCAAATGTGCCGCTGACTCGTACACTCTCAGATTTCATATATCCAAACATTGAGGCCTCATCTTTTACACGACAACTTTTATTTTATTTTTAGGGTTTGAAAAAAATAATACTTGGTTTTTTCTCGCATAAAATACAAAGACTGAAATATTAAACCTTATGTAGCAGCCTAGCAACATCTTTATTTGAATCTTCACTTAATTATCTTCAAAAAGCTGAAAACACCGCGCTTGTTTATTCGTCTAATAATGTTTTTTTAGGTCCGGAGCATCGCGTAGCCGTATCGTAGCTGGCGTAGCCCCTGCTACAGCCAGTGTTGACGTAGCAAACATTTAGCGAGCTACGAGCCGCGGCCACCGCTACGGGTCGCGGCTACGCGGCCAGCCCACTTGCTAGTGCAGCGTTCATTACTTATACTTGCTACCTGCTTTTATTTTATATTTGAAAAGTAAACGTTGTATAATTTCCTACTTTGTCGAAAGCATTAGCTTTAATAATGGAGCTTTTTTTCTCGATACACTAAAGCAGAGGGTAAGACTGTATTTAAAAAATACAAACGCTAATCGTAGGAAACATTTAATTTTGTATTTGCTTGGTAAAAGTATCTAACAAAAAGTAAAATCAATACGATGGTTTGTTATTATTATTAATGCCACGACCGAGAAGCTACTATACTAATACGCAGCAAAAGTGTGCGCGGCAAGACGAGTGTGGATTTTAGTTCATTAATATTCATGAGGAAATTATTCCTTTCATTGTCTCCTACCTAACGAATTGAGATCCAGAAAGTGAAATGAACGTGTTGCAGTAAAATTGCGTACTCATTGTGTTTTGTCGGCTCAAGAGATTTGCCATCGAGCGATGGAGTGCGCGAATGTTATAATTACTCTACCGAGACGCCCAACTGTTTTCTTTACAACGTTACATGTAGTTCGAACTCTCCCGAGTACGATTATTTTTGATCACACCACTCAAGTTTATCTTCGAACCACTTTCTAAACTAGATTTCTATAAAACGCGTGAGCGGAAAGTTTTGCGTGAAAGTTTTGTGTTCAGTTTTACATAAATGTAGGTAGTTAGTAGTAGGTGAGCTGTGCGATAACAACCTACATTTTAAGTTGGTTAACTGTTTACCAGAGACGGAAAGTTTGAGGGATTAATTATGTATTCACGTTCTACCTGGTTATCACGCCACTGCATGGAGTTATACGTACTTTGTTTACTACACATACGCAATACATGTCACAGAGATATAAACTGCTGATAGTTTGAAGATCACGATAACTCTGTCTTGACCTTCAAACTACGAGCAGTAAATAACGATTAGTTGATGATATTCGAGATCCATACATGAACTTTTATAAATTCAACCGCTTTGACGCATTCGATACTGTAAGATCCTGTTGATTTAAGCTGATTATATCACTATTCAGTCCGCTGGGAATGTTCAACACTGTCTACCAGGCAGAGTGTGTGTGTGGCCATTTTACAAGCGGCTTAAGCCATAGAAGCCAGGAGAGTTACGGATACCCATATACGCATACTCTCCGACAGTGCCTCAGTACTCCACTATCCTTAGAGAAAAAATGTATTACGTCGAGACTAACTACACGAGACTAAATACACTAGAATGTCACAATGCAGTAGAACGAGTAACGGTATCTAACCGCCACACAGTGACACTGCAATGAATAAAAGAACACAGCTGATCACTAGGTAACGACGCAGCTGACGAACTAGCTAGGAGAGCATCCAGCACGTCAGTCTGTGGACCTATCGTACCCATCTCCTTCAACCAACTACGCAGGTGGCTACAGGAGTTCACCCTCACACAAGCAGAGAGTTGGTGCTCCTCGACACCGGGCAGCAAGCAGTCCAGCGAGGCTAGGTCATCCCTAGATGGTAGGCGAACCAGGCATTTCTTACGCCTGGACAAGAACGGCCTGCGCCAGGTAATGGAGACCATCACAGGACACTGCTCACTAAAAGACTTCCACACAATAGGCACAATGGAAAGTCCTCTGTGCAGAGCTTGCGTGGAGGCTGAGGAAACCGTTGCGCATGTGTTCTTTGATGCACAAGCGTCACCTAGATTCGAAAATAAACTCACAGGGCGCACAGACCTTTCTTCTTAACAGACCAGGAGACCTGATCAACTTCTGGAGGAGGGCTGGTTGGAATAACCACTGACGGCCGTCATGGCCCACTTGAAGGACTAAGTGCGGAAACCAAACCTTTTAACATAGAACATAGATAACTACACTGGATCATTACCACACCAAGCCTCTCGTGCAGGCACGCTTCACTTTCAATAGGGAAAGATTACGCAAAGCTGAGACTGCAGATGGCGCCACTTTGACACAAGGTAAACAAAGCAAACTGTCAAAGGCACGCGGCTACATTTTTAGGCTTTTTTCAATTCTTTTCGGCTTAATTTCATCCCTTGTTAATATAAATATAGGCAAAAATAATACCACAAGGTTACAAAGATGCCTATAAGTATTTCAAACATATTTGTTTTTGTGATTTGCAACTACTTTACAGCCTACTTTTAAAAGTAAATAGCACAAATATTGTGTTTTTACATTAGTTTTATACTCTGACTTGTAAAAAAATCCTTCATTATAAAATCCGTCTTCAGCTGTAAAATGATCAGAACACAGCCTTAAATGTTTCGTGAAGTGCTTGCGTCGTAAAAAATCCCATTGCTTCCGAAGTTTTTCGTTTTTAGAATTAACCCATTGAATGTCCACTACGCCATATTACGTAGCTGATGACGTACATAGAATATGGCAGAGGCCGACTACGTATTATTTCGTAGGTCTGCGCTGTGGATTATATGGTAATCTATGTTATTTGGCCTCCTCTAATGTACATTTTTATACTCTTTGGAATCTCAAATAAAACAAGACATTCAATGGGTTAATGAACGCCTTCGTTCCTGCATGTACAGTAAACGCTCAAAAGTCCATAAGCGTGCTAAGGATTACATTGCGATGAACTGTGCCAGCACGAACCGTGCGTGTGCGTGTATGAGCGATGTCTCACTCAACATTCCGCAGATAACACACAGTAATGAATTGTCGCATGTCGTCGTACTACGCGAAATAACATTATATTTCTGTTGCATTTAGAATACTCGTCATAGTGGCGACATGTTCTTACATTGCATTGCTAAAATTCGCATAAACATAACATGTGCTGGTAGCTGTTTGGGCTAAGCAATGGTTTCACGATCAATGAAGTCTGAGTTCGAATCTTAATCACAATGTGGGACTGTTTTTTGTTTCTTTGGAACCATAATAATATATTTGTAGTACTATTTTAAGCAAAAATTTGTTAGATGTTTATGTTCATTTATTATTTATTTTTATAAGAAGTTAAATATTAGTTATTGTATTATTATTTAACTATTTTTGTGATTTTTAATATATCTTTTCGGTGTTGGAAGGTTGAAATAAAAAAGTCGTGCTGAATGGTAACAAAAATGTTTATTCGTTTTATTTACTTATTTATAAAATTAACAAACTTAAGAGAATTGTGACGTTACATTCCTACTAGATAAAATAAGTTTTTTTTTGTAACCGTTCATAGGATTTTTTGTTGTCTACCTCACAGAAATCGAAATTATTTATTTAGTTTTCTATGATCTACCTTTCTAACTTTACGAAATGAGTGACCAAGCGAACAAGATAAAGAATATTATATTTCTGTCCCTTTACTTCCAATCAAGTAAAAACTTACAAAAAGTCAAGTACTGCGTGAGATTTGAACTCACGGCTCACTGATTCACGCATCTATCTGCACGCGCTTAACCGCTAGGTCATCTTTACACATGTTATAACTTTGAAATTATGAACTACAATCAGTTGTTGACGACAATAATTATGCATGTTTATGTTCTTGGATTTAGAAGATCTTAAGTCAAACTAAACGCCAAGCTGTTGCTTTGTGAGTTTGCTTATCGACTTTTGGTCGCGACTGTACTACCTAATAGCACAACTGAACTACTGACTGACTAACTACGACTGATGCATTATTACAGATTATTCCTGACGAACAGCTATCACTAAAATAATGTGAAGATTGTAATAACACATCCTAACCATAGATTACAGAAGAGACCTAAATTGTACGTTTGTGTTTACGTCATTGATTTATTTATTTATCCCCCTTATGACTTTCGTTACAGGTCTAATATTAAATTAGTTATAATTTAAAATTATTAACAACTTTAAATACTAATAAAAACCTTTTTGTTATCTAATGCAATGGTGCCCTCTAGCGGGAGCAATTGGCAGTAAGGTTCCCTATTGTTTCCCGCCATTCGTGGTGACTGTTAGTTGACATTAGTGACTCACCTTACCGACCTTACTAATGATGTGCATGATAAAGTGTTTACAGACCATCCGTTTACTATAACTTGTCCCTTGCCGTCATGTTGGCACCATTGCTTAACCTGACAGCAACAGCTTGACAAGCAATGGTGCCAACATGACGGCAAGGGACAAGTTATAGTGAACGGTCTGTACATATCTGTTAAATTGATACACTACAGATGCAATAATTATTTGCGTTTTATTTATGAATCAACGTTTATCGTGGTTAGCAACACATCGATATCAAGAAACCCGTATGACAGTAACAAATTAAAGTAACAAAAATGTTTAACGGGGGATATGATGAAACATAAATGTAACCAAAACAAAAGTGGTTGATGGGAAAATGAAAAATGAATACCGCCAACGTTTGGCGCTTAACTCGAATATTGATGATGTCAAGTGGGATGTTTGGTTGGCGCGAAATAAATCAAAACAGTGTTGTGTTTGTAGAACAACGCGAGTGATGAGACGGCGGCGTGCATCGCATTCCTTGTCTGGATTCGTTTACATTTTTTTGCAGATAGCTTACAAACATTACGTACACACGTAAACATTCCACTTGAGATGAGGCTGATTATTTCCAAAGACGCATTGTCTATCCGAGAGAGGAATGACAAACATATTTTTAATAACAAACATTAATGAGCTATGATGTGACGAACTCAGATTAAGTAGGTACTGTAACAATCCCCGAATGGTATCTTTACTTCGGGATCTTATGTATTTTTTCGATATTATATCTTCTAAAACCTACGCGCCTACATTGGCCGAGGGAGTTAGGCTGCTCCTCGCTCATGTCTCCCTAGAACAAACTCTAAACGCCTTCTCTCAAAGTGACCGTTCGAATGTCATAGATACTGCCAGTATAAGGTTGCCCACTGAATGAAATCTCTACAGTACTATTTATTTACTGCTTTTAAGGGTTCGGTACCTCAAAAGGAAAATGGAACACTTATAGGATCACTCGTGTGTCTGTCTGTCCGTCTGCCACAGCCAATTTGCTCATAATCTAATGGACAGATTAAGTTGAAATTTGGTACACATATGAATTTCTGTGACCCAAACGTCTAACGAAAATAAATGAACTTTGAATAAGCGGGTCAATTTTGGAGGGCAAATAAGAAAATAAAAGTTTTGCAAACTGTACCGTGTGACATATTAAATGCTGTGAGGGTCTCAAATATTTTTTTTTTAATAATTTTAAAATAAATTGTTTTAAAGTTATTTAAGACAATAGACGAAAATTGACCGTTATGCCCGTAACTAGCGAGCCTTAAATTTTGAAAAAATAATACAGAAAACAGTTCTTCACCTATAGATCACAGAAAACTTATAAGAAGTCTATGGTCTTAAAACAACATGGTAAATCTCTCAATATTGTGCGTACAAACTTACATTTGCAGTTGGAATGAATGGGAGAACATATTTTTCAACTACAATGTTAAGTTTGTTCTTGGGATAAATTCATCCCAACTACGGAACCATTTATTGTGCGTAGCCCGCCACGCACTTAGCCGGAATTTTTTCTTATGCAATAACGGTTCGTAGTAGTAGTAGGGTTTATTTTATTCTTCTGAGTTAATTATTACCTTAACAATGTTTTAAGACACGATTCGAGGCACATTCACCTACACAAAGCAGTCATTAATTAATTTTATGACTCTCTCGACTCCGCCTGCCTCGTTGGTCTAGTGCTCGCAAGCCCTACTGCTGAGCATGGGCCCTGGGTTTGATTCCTAGGTCAAGCAAAGAGTTACTGGGTTTTCCCATAAGGAATTTGTCAGTAGCAGCCAAGATCGATGGTAGCAGCCTGGAGTCAGGATTTGTGACCGGTTAATGTCAATAGGCTCGCACCCTAAACTTAAACACATCTGGCGAAATGGGGGTGTACTAAAGGTATACCTCTGCCTAACCCTCCGGTGATTACAGGCGTGATGTTATGTTCTGTCTTTATTTCCATAATTAGCGAATAACGGTCTCAAGTCACATAATGAACTAGGTACATGATTTTTAAACATGTAGGTATAGTTGGTTAAGATACCTAACCACCTATTATGCTGGAGGTCGTGGGTTCGATTCCCATCCAGGACAAACATTTGTGTGCATGAAGAAGAAGAAGAAGAAAATACGATTATTTGCGATAAACATGACGCAAAGAAATAAAATAACAAAATAAAATAATTAAAGAACAAGTTTGGGGAAAATATGCGTCACATTCACGCAAAACGGCCGTCGCTCAGCATAATGCCGCGACCCCATACGAAACAGAGCCCCAGCGCTGGTTCTCAGCGACAGCCGGCGTTGACGTAATGACGTCGATCGGTGCATCATGCAGTGAAAGTACAAATGACAATTAAAATGAGATAAATAATATATATAATAATGTAATCCTAGGACATTGTTCACACACGGTCATCTGATCCCAAACTAAGCAGAGCTTGTACTATGGAAACCAGATAACTGATATACTACATACACTACTTTTTTTTTTTTGTAAATACATACTTATATAGATAATTACACCCAGACTCAGGACAAACAGACATGTTCATGCACACAAATGTTTGTCCTGGATGGGAATCGAACCCACGACCAGCGGCATGGCAGGTGGTATCTTAACCAACCACGCCATCTGGCCTGTCAAATAACAATATTGAATATTTTCAAAGTTTATTTAAATATAATATTGAAGTTGAGAACATTGCGTTCCGTCAGCGCTAGCACCCACCGACTCCGACGCCGCCGCCGGCGCTGCGGACGGATGCATTATCTGTGCCGTGCGCGCACAGCGGCGCAGCTGTCAGAAATATTTTAGCTGTTTGTTTTGTTGGAAAATTATATAACATGGCGCAGCACATTATATAACTTTATTGTATGATGGGAATATGTAACAATGATGTTTTGTGTGATTGTGTGAGTTTGTGTTAAAAATAGAGATTTTATAACAAAATAAAATAAAATACTCGTCGACTCAGAGATCAACCTCAGCTAGATGACAAATTAAATGGTAAGTGTGAATTAATTATATTATATGAACATGTCTGTTTGTCCTGAGTCTAGGTGTAATTATCTATTATTATTAAGTATGTTTTACAAAAAGTAGTGTATGTAGTATATCAGTTATCTGGTTTCCATAGTACAAGCTCTGCTTAGTTTGGGATCAGATGACCGTGTGTGAATAATGTCCCAGGTTATTATATATATGTATAGGTATATATAAAAAAAACCAGAATGTTGATGTCAAGCAGACGTTCATAATATATACGAGTAATATATAGTTAGAATAGTTACACCCACGGTAAGATATGGGTTGCTCGATTATTTTGTGGCAAAAACACACAAAAGCAAACATAGTTGACATTTAGTTTAATTTTAAACTCAGCATGAAAATGGCGATGAACACGTTCAAGTTATTCTGAAAGTCGGTAGAATGCGAGCAGGACAACATACCGAGTTTGTGCCAAAAACTTTAATATTTTGTTATTTCATTTCGTATGCGGTCACAAGTTTCGCGCTATGTTGTTAAAGAAAATAATTTTGAAGCTCGACTTTATTGAATAGATAAGACTTGAATCCAACTCAAATAGCATTGAAACCGCTTTCTTAATAGTTTTCGGGAACAATTTTTAGGTATTCTTTCCCATAGACCTAAAATGTAATTCAGAATTAGTAGGTGATTGATAACTGATAACAGAGGAATTTAGGGACGTTATAAATTAACAGCTAATTAGAGCGACACTGTTTGTTCTGTTTGTCTAATTAGTACGTTCTATTTGAAAGATACTCATGTAAATTGGGATGAGGGAGTTGTCATAACTGTCATAAGGGAGTCACAAAATATAACCAGTCGTCATTTCCGTGTTTTTTTAAACGTTTTGAAGTTACAGATTGACTACACACGATGATACGGCTGTTATTAAACTCACACCGGTAAATTTATGAAATTGTAGCACATATATTTATTTCTTAATTTTCTTACAAACTTTAAATTGGAACTAAATAATATGTTTTATGTTCAAAATCAGAAATCAAACTGTGGAAAGTGCCTTATTATCACTGAAACAAAAGCTAGTGCAAGAATAAAAGGCCAGCCACCCTTCTTCACCCTAGTCTTATGCAAGGGGATTTTTACAAACATATGCATATATCGACACAAAATAGAAGTGAGTGAAATTCTTTGTCGCTAAGTAGCGCGACAGGTGATAGCCTGATGGTTGGCGAGCGGGGCGCGACGGGGGGAGGGTTCGCTCCAGGAGTGTTTGTCTGGCAAACAGCGCGCGACTCGAGCACGCGGCAAATATCGCCCGAGCACTCGCTGCGTTACAGTTATGCTTACAGCGACTACACAAATATTATACCCGTAAACTCACCTTTACGACATTTTAAATTAATACTCCCTTTTATAGTAAAACGTTAAGATAACGACCTTTTTGACCTTGTTTAGCTAGACGCAGAATTTTAACGACTTATCTCTTCGTAGACATGTATGCAGTATCAAAGTTTCGAAAATAACCAACAAACAAAACTACACACAAAGCCTTCTTCGAAACAGAGTCACATGAAAAGAAATACACGTCAAATGGACTGAAAAATTAATGTCGTTCGTGGACACTGAAATAGAGTCAGTGATGTGCGACGACGGTAGCAAACGTGCATCACTCGCACGTCGCTAGTTAGTATCCAATGCTGTTTATTGATCTGGAGCTGCCTAATGTGGCTTTTGTCATCCACTAAGGCGTGAACCTATTGAATCTGCGCTACAAATGTCTCTATTTAAAGTTTCGCCATTTATTTCCAAGAGCTGAGCACATTTCATTTGAAACAAAAATATTTTTGGGTGTTTCGAAACTGTGCGGTACCTTACGAAACAATATACACAGTTTTATTGCGTCTGCATACGAACGTAGTAGTTTTTACTGGTGAAAAACAGACCACGTGGAATCCATTACTTAGATTAGTTCCATAGATTGATATAAAATGCGCATGGCAAATATGCAGGTATCCTGGCGCGGTACTAAATCTTTTATCTGTATATTTACTAACTATCAGCTTCTCTAATGATCTGTGAAACGTGACGTTTCACTTGCATCGACCTGAAAATCATAACTTTTAGTTAGCCTTTGCATTATAAACAGCAGTTTTATAATATTCAACATTTGCTTGTCCAACTCATAAATCAATTTTGAGACGGTTCTGCCGCCCGTAAACGTAGATGAAAATGGAAGGCAATTTCTGTCGTTAAGGTTTTCACGGCTATTTTATTTTAGGAGTGTACCGAAGAAAGTCACGTCATTTTAAAAATAGGCGGATAAATTAATTACTCTCTCATCTAGTTGGTCTTCCCGTTTTATAGAGCTACAGGTGTGAAATAAGGCGCAAATTAGTTTTTTCTCGTTAAGGCTTTTAGGATGTTGCTTTGTACGACGGCACCGTTCTTTTCAAGGTAAATTATAATTTATTATGTAAAAATCCTATTCAGGGCAATCTCTAAAGACATTGTATGTCATTGAATACTGAAGCAAAATAAGTTTAAGGGCGAAAGAATGGAATAAGTAAACAGTAAAAGAAAAACCAATAAAAGTTGTTTTATTGGCCCTCGACCGAAACACCTGCCACATAATGAGTTTTTAGTTATTCCAAGGTCTCATTGATTAAATTCGATAAACATTTTTATGCGAAAAGAATTTGGGATATAAAATGTCAATGTGATCGTAACAATTGGAGACGTTATAAGTGGCACGATATTCTCACATACATGATCTTGGATGGCTGATGACCGACGAGCTCCATCGTTACTAATCGTGCGTGAAATTGTGTTATCATTGTTCCTTTCACTTCTCTTTGCAGCGGATTCGCCATTTGGCAGGGTGCACTTTCCTTAAAGGCTTGTGAAGCAACACTATAATAATCTACCTAGAGCTAAGCAAAGTTCTATAATACTTTGTAAAGTATAATATTATTTTAATTATTGTGAATGTGAAGACTTTGTAGGTCATTGCTTTTTTGTTTGTTATATTTTTTCTCTCATTTATTTTTAATCATGGTCTGGCAGTTTGAGTAATTTATGCGGCCTACCCAAATGTCCTTTCTTTGGTATTGTTCGTCGAATCGTTGAGCTCCTTAAGTTCTAAGTTGAGCTGCGCGATTACAGACAAATGCGTTCACTGACTGGACAGGTCCTCTCAATCTGTGTGGTTCTTTCCTCAAAAGATCATTTCAGACACCAATCTACATGGTCTTCACATGAAGTGACCAAGATTATGTCTGGACTTTATAAGAGACTGTGACCTCTGAGTTTGTTTCGGCCTTTCTTCTCAGAGTAGTCAGATAGGAAACGCCGACCTCATCTAGTTTAAAAAAAAAACATGATTGACTTATAAAAGTGTTTGTACAAACCTACTTACAGAAACAAAAATCATTTATCATTTATCATAATATTTGTTTGTGACGAGAATTCTTATAAAAGAGCATGTGGGATCGACCATTAGGAGTTTAAACCATTAAAAAAAACCAATGAAAGATAGATAAATCATTCCAAAAATACATCTCTGGAGTATTTCAAATCGCCAGAGTATATATTTTACTCTCCAAAACAAAATAAATTATGTATGATATTGCACGCATTTGCGATAAACATTTTGAGACTCGAAAACGCGAAAGAAGTACTATCATTTTACGATTTCCATTTTTTTGGGTCGCAATGTAAAATATAAAGATGATGTTTAGCATCTCACCTTGTAAGTTCAGCCAGATGTTACGTGTGTCCTCGGAGTACGCAAAAAGAGCGCATATGTATACCTAGTGACCCTGGTCACGTCCACACCGGTGTTTGGGATAACGTTTGAACTTTGTGTATCCTATTTTAAGTACCTTTAGCTTGATTTGTTTACAGATTGTATAGTAGGAGTGAAGCCATCGATTTATTTTTCAATGTAATGTATCCTGATCTAACCTTATACATATCTTTTATAGCCTCATACTTGATAAGACATTTTCATCAAAAATTATGTATGTATGTATAATTCATACGGCATAAACTTTTTACTACTTAGAGGATTGCTAATATAGAAAATGGCATGTTACTTTTAATAAATAGAATTTTTATTCATTCGTTTATTCAACATCGTAAAATTGAAACAAAGTAGCATCGCTGCAAAAAACATAAACATGCGTCCCTCGTATCACAGTCACTCTCCCTGGTTTAATGAGAAACGCGTAAATTATTCGCAAGCACTTAAATATTCCTCTATGAATTGACGCAACCATAATATACTTCTTTGTTAAGGGTTAAAATAGCTATTTAATGAGTCAACAGTCGACGTACGTGTCTAAATTAAATGACAATTGTGCCTTATTTGTGTGCAGGTAGGTAACAGGTGTTCTGTTTAGCCGTATGAAAAATGAGCTCCATGATATTTCTACAATTCAGTATTTTATTCAAACATTCTGACAGAATTTGAAGCCAGTTATATGAGTTTGAAACTGTTTATCTTGTTTACGTGTTGACACGTTACGAAATATATTAAAAGGAAGTCATGCGTGAAAAGGGTGTTTCTTCTAATCGATCGTTCGTGACTGATAGACTTCTCAGCAGATATAAATTCAGTCTAATGATATGGTATGTATGTCAGTTGCTCTAACTGTACATATTAGTCAACCGATTGCTTTATTATCGCAAACGTCTCTGCAAACATTGGATTAAAGTAAAAATAACCTAATAGTTATATTTGTTAATTAAATAAACATTGAAAATAATTTTTTAAACCGACTTGGTCACTGACTCTATTATTAGTACTTAAAACGGGATATTTACCATGTATATTAATTTTGTTAATTTTTTCGAGGTTTCGATATTTCGGCACTGTTGCAAGTGCCATGATCACGGATAAACATGGTAAATATCCCGTTTTAAGTGCTAATAATAACACCGAAAACTTACTCAATTAAAAACGTCTTTCAGAACAAATTGTGGTAAACGTCGTTCAACCTATTTCTGGTCTGAAACTTGACAAGTACTTATGCAACAAAGCTTAATTATTTCGTTGAACTGTAAAATAGCTCTTAACTCAGTGCTTCTCAATTAATAACAAGGGCCGGAATGTCTGTCCGGTCTGAGATACTGTATAAAAGATTATCGAACGAAAGAAAAACAGTGTTCATATTGCTGCGGCTCCAGGGTGTCCTTTCATCACGTTTTATGTACTCCTCAGACAGTTGAATGGAAGTTTTTTCTGGTTTAGTGGAGGTTTTTGTCGGAGTGATGCGGAGGGCTGCGCCTCCCGCGTGCCTCCTCACAGCCCCGATGAATATTTTGTGATTTTTACGGGACAGCTGGCTGGGATATTTATTTGATAAAAACTTCTTGATTAGGATTGTTACCCACGATTGAGATGTGTTATGATAACGTATTGATTCTTCGGCTCTTATGAGCTCTTGAACTTTTTATAGAGTCAATCGCATCTCTTTTTAACCGACTTCAAAAAAGTAGGAGGTTCTCAATTCGTCGGAATCTTTTTTTTTATGTATTATATGTTCCCCCATTATTACTCGAAGACGGCTGAACCGATTTGGAAAATTCTTTTTATTTGAAAGGGTATACTTTCTAGTTGGTCCCATTGTCAGCAGGTCCAGGATCCCATCATCAGGATCTGATGATGGGATCCTGGAGTAATCGATGGAACTCTTCAAATATTATAGGCACACCTATAGCGATTTGGATATTTTTTATAGTAACTCGTACATTTGTTCTTAGAAAGCACCATGTGATGAAGTGGCACTGATGATGAAGATCATAGAGGGCCACCGGAACTACTCAATAATAAGTATTTCAAGGGTTGCGATTCGATTAGGTACCTACTTAATAATGGTTGCCAAGTAATTTATGCTCGTCACAATGCTTGTGGACTTACCAGGAGAACTCCTCAACAATTAACGTCCTGGCATCGGGAAAATAAATATTTTGTAAAAGGTGATGAGTAGTTCACATTAGGATATTGTAACTTAGATAAATTACAAACTGACCCACTAAAAAGTGAAAAATAAAAACTTTTTTCCAAAAAATCAATCGACTTCCATAAAAACCCTACATAAGTAGTGAAAAATAACTTTAATTTCGGAATTCGGTGGCAAAAGTAAAAAACAGATCCAAAGACACCACTTTGTGGGTTTTTTTTGAAAGTCGGTTGATTTTTTTGAAAAAAAGTTTTTACATATATTATATTATGTCATAACATGTACCAGTTATTGGGTGCTAGTATTTCAGAATAAGTGCTAACTCTATATATATAAAACTTCAGAATACATATTTCATAAAAACTTTCAGCTACACATAAAGACTTGAAATAGTTAGAATTAATGAATCTGCACTTCTAATCATTAGCTTTATTTAAGTCTATAGCGGTAAGCGTTACGCTTCCCCAAAACATCAAACGTCATCCGATAGCGGTGCATTGTTATTTGTCACTGACCTAAAACGTCCGCTTGACTGACGGATTTTGAGGATACCCATCAAACTAACCCATATCGGCTTAAATAGCCGAGGTTAGTGCCGGCCGGCAGCGTCGCGGGTGCATCGTGGGACTTATTAGATAGCCAAGTGAAATGTTAAGAGCTTCCATGAGTGATCGCATTTTGCACCTACTACGTCCGGAGCAACCTGGCAACTCAGCCCAGGTACCACCTCTCTGACTGACTCATGTTAATACACCTATTTTTTTCATATTAGATTTAATTCCGTAGGTAGTGTACCTAAAATTTCTAGATTTATATTTTGCTAATAGAATTCTGAGATTTACTTCAGTATTTGATCGCTAAACGAAATCTAGAAAACGCGAAGCTTCACGAGACTGATTTCTGCTACCCGATTTAGTGTAGCGGTGTATCGGCGGTGGAGGGAGCGGTTATCGGGAGCTGATTGAGCGCGCAATAAATTCGGATTGCTTTCCTACGTGTACACCATCCCTATGACTCGCCGAACGCACTAATACCAACATAACTATTACTCTGTTACATTTACTTTACCAATACTGACGTAATACGGAGATAGGCCTAAGTCACGGCGTATGAATAAATAACAGACATAACTGTAATGTAATTAGTAGAACCGTGACGTGTGGCCGAGCTTTTTGTGTCCCTGAAAATTGATGACACTTAACTACGTACTATTCCATCGACTCTAGGTCGATGGAATAGTACAGTCTGTGTAGATATTTTTCATTATTGAATCAGGACTAACGCTTGTTGTTAAGCTCTCCTTAGTATTTTAATGGCATTACTTAAGCTTTGCTTGAGAAGAGGGATAAGAGCGTAAATGAATTAAGCCAATTAACAACTTAAACATGAAAATGTAAGCGCGCGTTTGTTTCATGTAGTCACTTCCTGCAACTGGCGCGAGTCGCACGAGATTACAAGGTACGTACGAGGAGCACATAAAAGAAAACGGTAACCAACAGAAAGGTGGTAATGGAATTAGCCGAGATTGGGTGCGAGAATATGATCGCCAACGTTTGTTGTTGTTTATTCTTTCAGGTTTCTCCTTATTTTGTGAAATTAATTACGGTTCTTGTCATCCCATCTAAGCTTACTTTCCCCAAGTACTTCAAAAATAAAATATAGCAGCAAACTGCGTGGCAAATATTCAGAGCACACATGGTGGTGCTCAATGTTATATTTGGTACATAGTAAACCAATATGTTTATTGCGTAGATAAAGTAGAGGATATAATATCGTGCAGTCGACAAGCGGAACCGTCTGGTTATGTGGCAGCACGGACGAAGTAGCTGAACGCTTTCGAGCACAAATGTTAATATTCTGTGTAATATGAAAGATTGTTTCATGTTCCTTGCCTGAAAAGTCGTGAGTCTAGTGACTCACGACAGTTCAGGCAAGGAACATCATAAAGAAGACGGGATATTTTTTTAAATTACTTTATTATTTGCGTAGAACTTAATGTTGCGCACATTCATAAGGCTTTGTGTAAACGTCTGGACCAGTTGGCAATAACTTAATAAAACAATACAATTTAAGCAAAAATAACAATATTTAACTGGTTCGCAAACTTTTTCTTACGCTGTTGTTTATTTTATCTCAAAGTTTTAGTTTGCACTTGACTAAAATGTGACTGTGGAGGAGACTCAAAAAATCAAGGCAAGTGTTAGAAGCGGCGCGTAGTGTGCGTGCGTGGTGTGGTGGTGTGGGTGGGCGGCCCCGGCGGGCGCGGCGGTGGACTGGGCCGGGGGTATCGATCCCCGCGGGGCGCGTGCGCCGAGCGCGCGGTCGAGCCGAGCGAGCGAGCGCCACCCGCGCAGTCCGCAACCGGCCGCCAGCCAAGCGACTGCCGACACCGCGGGGACTCCGCGCCACGCGAACCTTCCCTCGCAACGTTTGACATTCAACGCGCGACAACACTCGCAGAACCTCAAATCGCCTCTCTCATAGGAATTGCTCTAGTGTTATCACTTCGAAACTTTTGAAAACTTGTAGTTACGGCGACGTTTACTTATTGTCTTGACTTCGAATTGACACAATTCAAAAAGTGATAAACTTTATTTATTTACATACTTAATAAATGTTTAAATTAAAACTTATAACCAGCATTAACAGATGATGTCTGAAAGCAAATTCAAAGTTGGTGTTGTGGTGTAAAGTATACAAAATGCGGTGCCTGATAATCTTTTGAAGTGATCGTGTTTGTGACTGAAAAAAATAAAAGAGACGCTGGGATCGTTGCTCACGAGTTCACGGGTCGTTAATTCGGCGGAAGAGAGAATCCGAAAAAAGAGGTTTCGCTTACGTCCGCTCATCGGAGTGATAAAATTTATGACAAACGGTAAGGAGCGTGTAGTGATAAGGGTTGGGTGCGTTATCAGTGCGGCGGCGCGCGTGTCTCGGCCGCTCGGACGCGGTCGCGGTAATTACTGCTCCACCTCAGCAGGCGAGCGTCTCCATTCATTATTCTTATCACGCTACAATTACATATTGCCGCCGTTACTGTCCACTGATAACTAACCCTCCTGTAATTTAATGTGAATGAGCACCATTGGATAGTTTCTTCTTTATTGGCACTTTAGGTTGACAGATTTTTCTCTGGCACACCGGATAAAAGGATTCCATTAGATAAAAGCTTCAAACTTGTAATATCTTTAGGTCTTGGAGCATCACTAAGTCACAAAGTCTACCCGCCCTGCAAAAAAAATTGAAAAGCTTTTACATTGTCTAGGTACCTACTCAATGTTTGCGCATATTTTCGTTCCTGATCTACGAAGATGATATGGATATATGATTATATGTCGTCAATAGGGAGTAGAGTTTTTTTGAAGGTTGGGTAATTAGGCTATATACGAAGATTATTTTCTGTATGTTTTCAGTCAGTTTTTTTTCCACTTATTTTTCCTCTAATCCTATCCTACATGATATTATTTTCATCCTCAGCCTTCCTTTTCCATATGTTACCTTGAATCATTTTTGACATTAACAGATTAAGGGCGGATTTTCAATAGTCAGATAACTTTAATCTGAAGAATAAATATGACAGTTTGACATATTTTCTATACAAAAGCTTCAAAAAACCATATTTATTCCATAAATAAAAGTGATCTGACCCTGTCCCAATTAATTTGACGTCGGCGCAAAATGTCTTTTTCTTCCATACATCTCTTTTAGTCGTCAGCTCGGTACTCCCTCCCTTTTTGGCCATATCATCTTTCTCACAGTCCATCCATCATTTCTTTGGTCTTCCCCTACTCGCGTAGCCATCCACATTCATACTCAAAACTTTCCTGACGACATTTTCCTCATTCCTCTTCATCACATGCCCATACCATGACAACCGATTTTCACACAACTTTTCGGTCACCGGTGTCACTTTCAGACTTCCTCTTATATATGTGTACTCCGTCTTCTTATATACGGCTTCCGTAGGTCATGTTACAAGAAAATAGCATCACCAATTTATCATGTCAGTAAGTTACACAGACATACAAACACATTCAGCAGTAGTTGTAAGTACCGCCATTTGTCACATGTTAAGTATTTCCCAGCACATTTATTTTACACATATAGCTACAATAATTCTGCTCCATTTAGCTTTACGTTATACAGGAAAGGAGAATGACCACTATGTTTTAGTATGTTTTGTGACGGAAGAGGGGCCTGTTTCAATAACACACTCGTTAGCCTAAAAATATTCGTTGTAGAGAAACGTCACGGGTTCAGATTTCCGTGAAAATTAATGCGTGTGTCGTATGTCTTGGAGAAGTGTCTCGATGGTGGTGTGAGTGTCGGACACAGCGGACAGCGGGTACTGGCTATAGCGTCGGATTACACGACCGGTGTCGGCCAAGCCTCAACCGACCTTTTTAGACGTGATCTCTTTGTACGTGTCGTTCAAATTAATCGTGTTATGTTCGGTTTCCAAAATTAACTGTTTAACCTTTTCTGTAGAAATAATGAGAACAGTCGTTTTTGGCATGCCATGAATAAAAGCGTTAAAGTACACGAACCGTAATAATCGCATATCAATTTTTGATCCAGTTGTCAGCTAAGATGAAGACAAAGCCACTAAATGAAACAACACACAATTAGGCGCAGTGTTGGAAAGTATTGAGAACCATTAATGTGTAGTAAGTTAGTACTATCGAACGATGATTCACCCTCCGGGAACTGCGAAAAAAGACAAATTGCGAACTCTGTCGTCTGTACGTTCACACTAGTGATAGATAAATGGTCATTAAATCTACTAGAAGTCTAGGGATTTCACTAGAAAATCTGTATCAAACTAGCCTTGCTATTCTCTACATGTTTGTAGATTGGTATTTGTAATAAACGCAATAAACCTTTAAGACTTTTGGACAAAAAATCTATTTGAGAATCTCGTTTCGGTTGGAAAACTTCGAACAATAGAACGCACCAGCCATAGACATAAAATACCTCATTACTTTTTATAACTTGGAGAAATAAAAGAGAGGTCGCCCTGGGGAGCGGCAAGTTTTCATCAGTCGCGTTACTGAACGTATCTGTTTGAAGACGTTCTTATCTTCAGACGAGACCCCGAGCATGTCCACAAAATAAATCGTGCGATGACGCCCGCTGCGGTTCAATTTTGTGTGAAAATTACGAGTTTAGGTACGTATCTTCAGAAAATTTGGCCGAACAAATAGATAGCAGGCCGAGGGCTGGCCACGATTCGCGTCACGTCTCTCACGACCACAGGGTACTTTAAAAATTCGTTTCCCGACCTTCCGACAAGTTCGTATGCCGCGGCGGTGATCTTTTCTCAAAGTGTTATGTCAAATGTCTTCGAATTTTTGGTTCTAGGATATGCCAGTTTCCTCACTATGTGATGAAATAATTTACATAAAGTAATGTAATCACAAGCGCCTGCTTGGGATCGAACCCAGGACTTGTAACTCGTAAGTCGCAGTTATTACCACTGGGTCACCTGCTCTTAAAGATGTAGATAAAATATGGTTAATCTAATTATTCCAAGAAAATGCTTTCATTCTCTTCTTGTGATCACTGGCTCTGTATAGTTTTGTACCACCTCTCTTTTTGGCTGTTAAGAAAAGCCACTTCACTTTTTGCAATTAGGTTATATTTTCTAGGATGTTTCAAAATAACGTATCCATTTGATGGTCAAAACGACGAGAAAACTAGCGACGAAAACGTAGCGATGAAATAAAAGACGCTGATAATAATTTCACCAAAAAGTTTATTATTTATTCATTACTTCGTACACGCTTGAGAATGTAAAGCGGAAGGAACTTAGAAGCAATGTTGCAAACATACAAAAATTAAATTAGTGATGCCAACTAAATGTAATTACATTGCCAGGTTACAATACTTAGTAATGCCGTTTTTTTTCGTTTCGATTACGCCAATTAGACGATTGTTTAATTAAATCTGTTGGATAAGTAGTATCTGTGGACAATAATAACGGAAAGCGATCACCAGTCTGGCTGTTTACCATGATTATTATGGAAATATTGACCTCAGTCTCTTTCTTCTATAAGGGCACTTTATGAAGGCTACTAAGGTCTAAGAGCCAAGAATGATTGTGATTTGAATAAGATTTCTAAACTCAATAGATAATACAATTTGAGAGGCCAGCTGGCGTGGTTGGTTAAGATACCGCCTATCATGCCGCAGGTCGTGGGTGCGATTCCCATCCAGGGCAAACATTTGTGTGCATGAACATGTCTGTTTGTCCTGTGTCTGGGTGTAATTATCTATATAAGTATGTATTTACAAACAAAAAAGAAGTAGTATATGTAGTATATCATTTATCTGGTGTCCATAGTACAAGCTCTGCTTAGTTTGGGATCAGATGACCGTGTGTGACATGTCCCAGGATATTATTATTATCTCCTTTATTTATTTTTTAAACTTATTTTATTACATTTTTAAATATTTTTATAAAAAACATTTATAAATATATTATAAAAAACAGTGATCCGCCGGTAGCGGGAGCAGGGTCCAAGCTACCGGTGGTTAGGGCTCCAGAGACAGGAACCTCCTCACGATACGCGCCGTATCAAGGAGGACTGACTTCTGAATCAGGCCCTTCACCCAGCCACCCAACGAGAGCCTCTTGAGATGTCGGTCGAGGCTCTTAGCAAGAAGGCCATTGACCGTAACGACTATCGGCACAATGATTGCCGAGTCCACATTCCACATAGCGACAACTTCGTGGGCTAAGTCGAGATACTTCAATTGTTTCTCCTTCTCAGCCTTCACGAGGTTCTCGTCATGCGGAATAATGACATCGATTATGATTAGATTGTGCGGCGCACTGATCGATCTGTTACCACTATATCAGGCTTATTGGCTACAATAGTCCTGTTTCCCCAAAGAGGTCATCGAAGCGTAGCCAGGCCACGAACGCTAAGAAATCTACGTCGGGCCCATGAAGGGCCCCGAAAAAGCGTCCGTGAAGCTCCTTGCTTTGCCATACTTCCTTGCGGTCGTTGGTACTAAGCACCACAGGTTTGCGCCAGTGCTCTTTAGCCAAGGACAACGAGGTGAGTCCCTTGTCCACTGCAACCACATCTCGGTGCATACCCACGTCAGCCTTGAGAAAATATTCTCTGAGACTGCACACCTCACGGTTGTGGAGGGTCTTAGCATTTAAAAAACCTTGACGCCCGCACTTCCGCGGAATGTACAGCCTCATGACAGACGAACGTGGGTGATGCATCCGGTTTGCGGTCAGCAGTGACCGGACTCTCCTATCCAGGGCATCTAGTTCCGTCTTAGCATACTCAAGTGGACCCCCACTTGAGTATGCCAAAGGAGTACATCAGGACCGGCATGAAACAACCGTTAAAGGCGCGCACCTTGTGGCCGCCTGAAAAAGAACTATTAAGTACCTTTTTCACGCGACTGAAGAAGCGCTCCTGCAAGGATTATTTCATGCCAGGCCCGTTAATGCCTAACCCCTCTGACATACCCAGGTATTTGTAGGTATCGTTTGCGGAGAGTGATCTCAGGTTTATGGAATCTGAGAGTTGTAGTCCCTTAGATTCCACAATTATTATTATTATTAATACGTCACTTAGCACGTAGGTAGTATGTAGGTAGATGTATAATATTTAATAGCACGCGGAACGAAATACGGTGTAATTAATTTGGGAACCGAAGAAAATGAAAAGGCTCTTAAAATAAATCTTGAGCCCATCTGCCAGTTTCGTTGTTAACTTAATTATTACAAAATCCGTGTCCGCTTTCAAAGTTGCTATCAGTATTACGAGCTCGTCGTGTTGAGCATTCAATCTTCTCTCATGAGGTTTCGGTTCGTTATTTTATTCAGCTCGTGAATCGAACCGTAAGAAGGTGTTAAAGAGTGAATTGGCAAAAGGAGCGAATGAATGGAATATGCGAACAGGTCGGCGCGTTGGTTCCGATCGCCATTCTCCGCTGAATAATGAATGCGTCAGGGACTATAATACTCACCGTGACCCACCGCCGCCACCACCGCCCCGGTGACACATTTTACCTACGTACACTTGAAAGGATTCTCTTTACTGATACAAAATACCACTCCCACGATTATACAAATAAAACCTTAAAATACTCCGAAAAATCTCTTACTAAAAAGATTAATTTCAAACAGTTAGTTCTCTGTTATTTGATTGTATACGTGATTATGGTAATGTAAAATACGTAAATCGGAAACAAATCTGGTGTTACGGTAGATACATATTAAAATTATGTAAATTAATCTGAAAGCCGAAGACCTTCGTAAATTCCGTCTAAATTCTAGGAAAAAGCGTCTTGTAATTGTGAGAAATGAAAACCGCTGAAATATTAGACACAATTCAACACGTGGGGAACAATCGAAAAGATTTAATATTTTCACTTGAGACCGTAGAGATTAATAGAGTGACAATAAAAATGAAAATCAATTTATGCCAATAGGTACACACGTTACTGAATTATTACTTAATATCGAAAAATACGATTTCTACGTTGAGGACAGCTGCACTCAAATGTACCAATGTTCAAAGTTACATACTTAATGTTAGGGTGTATAGCATAACATAGAGTTGTATAAAAATTAAATTAGGATGAAAGTTGAGAGTATGTCAATCTAGCTAGAAACTCATTTACATTTCTCGTACCTCAAGCATTTTATACTCGAAGGTATATAAAAACCGAATAATATAAACAACTCGTGCGATATTGCGTGCAGTAAGGTGGGAATCGCCTCACCTTGTCGACATTATGTCTTATGATATACAGCATCGACAACAGACATTTATGCCAGATTTTCTTTTTTGCTATAGTACCTGTTGTTGACAGTCTTAGGTCTAGAGTGCGTTTCATCAAATAGTTCCTATGCCGTAATGTTGGCTCCACTGTCTTATGGACCTACTGGACCTATCAGGTCCATGCTTTATCAACGGTAGCGTATCGTGTTCGTTCTACAACAGTGGAGCCAACATTACGGCATAGGAACTATTTGATGAAACGCACTCTACTCTGTCATTTCAATATCGAACGTTTATAAGAGGCCCAAGCACGAACGTGTGACGTAAACATTAAGTAAATTCGAACGATTTTCGAATCGATGTTACAACTATCCTACTAGCACAATAAGTATCACCTCTGGATATGAATAAAGACTTTACAGAGAAACCAAGAAAAAAAAAAACTCAAATTTCACTCGCGCTACCCGTCTCATCAAACACGACGAAAACAAAAGACTATAACTTCTCGCCAGCAGAAAGTTTTCATTTGAATCTCTGTAGTAAGTATACGCAAAATAATCAGATAAAACGCTTCTATTCCATGTACATATGTATGATAGCTGTGAACAAGTAGGTACCTATATTATTCAATATTATTGTATGTCCGTGAATCTGTTACCGATGTTGGTGTGCTACTATTTTAAACGTTTTTATTTACCTGGATATAATTATTGTCTTATATTCCGATATTTATTTGTCAGTTATAACTATGTAAATATATATAATGTGCGAAACCAGTATTCTTAATTTTAAAATCGCTCGTATATACGTTTGCTAGACCTAAAGATTGTTTATCGCTAATGAAAAAAAAAGCATTCTAGAAAAAAACTACACTCGGTGTGTGTGTAAATCGTACGCTCCCGTGCCAGTCTCAACCAGGTTAGGTCCTAACCACGATAGCAACATGTGATCAAGATTTACTAATCCACAAAATAAATTATGACGTCAGTGTTGTATATCTACCATCAATCTACTGGATACATTATGCATACATGCAACATTTAACTACTTGGATAGTTAGTTCTACAGTATCGCTTGCACTGAATTTTGTGTGCATTGCCGGTTTTCTATTACCTCTTTAATGTTTAATGATGTTTCAATGAACTTTCAATGTAGTTCAACTGACAATTAAAAAGTAAAAGAATGATTGAGGTTTTCAGTTTTATCCTAACGTTCCTTTGTGTGAATGTCCGTTATGTAGCTAATTCCAGCATTATCCTCCATAAAGTCCTGTATAAATGATAAATTATTTTATTTCTGTAAGTAGGTTTGTACAAACACTTTTACACGTCAATCGTTTTTTTTTTTAACTAGACGAGGTCGGCGTTTCCTATCTGACTACTCTGAGAAGAAAGGTCGAAACAAACTCAGAGGTCACAGTCCCTTATAAAATCCAGACATCATCATGGTCAGTTCATGTGAAGACCATGTAGATTGGTGTCTGAAATGGTCTTTTGAGGAAAGAACCACACAGATTGTGAGGACCTGTCCAGTCAGTGCACGCATTTGTCAGTAATCGCGCTCCTCAACTCAGAACTTAAGGAGTTCAACGATTCGACGAACAATACCAAAGAAAGGGCATTTGGGTAAATAAAAAGATCTTAAACGTGAGGGCAATGTCTAAAAATAATCCCTTTATATATTTCTATGACGGTTACTTTAATGATTTCAGAAACTCATTTCGCTCCAAAATACGATTGTGTATTAAAGTGCACACATGTAAAAGTTCATAACTTCTACTATACAAGCATGTGAGAATTTTTGTTCAAAATTTTCCTGTTTTTAGGTCAAACAAAGCATTTTATGAGAAGGTATCGTATTGAATAAAATATAAATATTTTCGGAACGTAAAACTTTCACAGTATCTCGTCCTTGTGAATATTATGAGTATGTATATTCATTCAAGTCACGCGTGCCTCTGCTGTTTATTCACATTCGCATTGGCGTACGTAAATAATGGGGTAAGTTTTCTAAGTCACTCGACTCGTGTAAGACATGCTTCAATAAGTTATTTAAATCATATTTTCATTTGAAAGTTGCTCGAGTGCAGCTAATTTATTGTAAAGCTAAGCAAAACGTGCCATATTCTAAGGTTATTTTGGAAAATATAGTCCATAAATCAATGCTCATAAATAATGTCAACAAAAGAGTATGAATAAAATCCTAGGCTTTGTATCGGTATTTATGTACGTAGTACTTCCGATGTTTTACTCACTCATAATACAACCGCGGCTGGTATCCGAATACCTTAAAATCGTGTCCATAAAGATAAGAATTTTTGCGACTTCGTTTCGCTAGGCTGGAGGTTTCCTAAAAATTTATGATCACATTTTCATGACTTCGTAAGAGTTCGGTTGGTTTTTCTGAAAAAAAAAAGGTGATATCCGATGTCCTCATTTAAAGGAATCTTTATAAATTGTCCGTAAAGTTGTAATAGAGCCATTAAATTCTGCTACGAGTGCTAC
This sequence comes from Dicycla oo, assembly GCA_948252095.1. NCBI lineage: Eukaryota > Metazoa > Arthropoda > Insecta > Lepidoptera > Noctuidae > Dicycla > Dicycla oo. Next base: position 15,071,760 of record OX411712.1, read on the forward strand.
GAGTGCTACGCTTTTTCGTAGCAAGTGCGTAGGTCGCAATATAAACTTATAATTTGGAATGAGATGGTTTCACGCAGAATTTATGTTGCATACATGCCATTGTAGGTATAATATAATATAATTAATTAAACAATTTTGTTGACGTGCCTACTTTTAAACAAACATTTAAACTGCATTATTCATTGTCCTCAGAAATTATTCGTGGAGATTTTTGGTGAACAATAGAATTATGAAAATTTTCGTGAACCGCGGTTTTGTTAATGGGCCACTAAAAAGGGACGGGTTCTAATTGCTTTAATAATGTAAGCATATACATAGGTACAGGAAGGTACTCATGGAGCTGACCACTCGGTCAGCTAGTCTTCTGTTGCTTCAAATTTTGTTAAGGGTTTGTTAAATAAAGTACTTACCTACTTATTGATACAGGTTTATTTAATAAAAATATGTTTAAAAAATCACAGCCTAATACTGAGTATAGCAACGTTCACAGCACACGTACCTACATGTAGGAAGTCTTAAGTACATAAAAAGCGAGAGCTCTTTAGGTCGTCTTATGAATTATGGGCGGCGTGCAGCGCCCGCCTGCGTCGCGCGCTAATTGATTCCTGAATTTAACCGTCGCGCAACCTCGTTCCTCCAAGTGAATGTGAAAGATGTCAGTTCATTCTCGCAGTAATGTAGTGGAGCTATTCTTTTATCCTCTCTCATATGAGCTAGCAACGTACATTTTAATTTTCAGCCTAATCCGCCATCTGGTAAAGGAAGCCACTTGACACCCGTCCGTTAAAAACAATTTAAAAATGGCCGCACGACCAGGAATAAGTAATGCGACAACCTGTGATTTAAAAAGTCAATTTAAAATTTAACCTTGGGAGGGCGTTTGGAAAGTCAGGAGAGCCTGAGTTCGCGAATCAAAGTGGTCGTCTTTTATTGGTAGTGTTTAATACTCGTATTTTAGCTGTCTCATTAATTTTATTGTTACTCCTAAGAAGTCCTATTTTTATGTTGAAACTAATTGATTATGCTACTGGTAGCACTGTTTAGTAATGAGGGTAATAAGTTTAAGTCGCCAGAACACTTGTAAACCTGATTTACCACATACTATTAAGGTAATCTAAATCTATTATTTCGTCAAAACCTTTGCTATTCACTATAAAAATTGATGGTTATATTTTGAATAAACATGTCGTCTAAGTATCAAAGTTCATTGCACGTCACTAAGATAGAGCGATGCTAATCACGGAACGCGGGATCTGCATAACACCGGCTGTGACAATGTCTGACGCAAAGTTGTTCCATTAAGTTTAAAATCTTAAACGTCGAGGCAAACTGGCGTCACCAGCAATAAACTTGTGGGCGTAAACGCATTTCTATAGAAATCACGGAAGAATATACATGGAATTCTTTGACAGCTGTATGTAATAGTATAACACGGCCATTTGACGTACGGTCACAGATTAATACAGATGGGACACTCCGCAGTTCAGGTATGAAGCTACAAGTACGCGGCGGGCTCGACTTGTCGGGCCAATTCAGTGCGGGCTGCCGCGCACCGGCCGGCTAGCACGGTTAGTTCGATACTCACTCACACGCCGCGTCGTAAAAGAAGACAACCCTAACGAATCAGAAGGTATAAGAGTTACGCGATAGAAAGAGAGGCAACTTGTAGATGAATATAACTGTAAGTAATAAGCGTTGTGCGACCTGAATTGCACTTTATTGTGTCGTAACAAGAGTCGCTTTTTATTTAAATGATTTTGCGGAGTGTCCCATCTGTGTTAATCTGTGGTACGGTGTCAATTTTCTTAAGAATTGTATGTATACATACTATCAGCAAAACTTAAGCATGCTCAGTTTATATTTCTGCGGAAGCGCAGCGATCATACTCCTTCCTGGGTTCAACCAATTAGAGACAATATGCATTTGTGCAAGTACAGGGCGTGTAACAAAAAATAACAACAAACATTACCAACAAATCAAATCAAAAACAAAGTGCATTCTATTGGTCTAAACGCATGCATCGGGCGATCGAGTAGTGATCGTGAGCCGTTCTATGCAATTATCGCCTAAAAGGTGAGCTTACGGAAGTTTGGCCGATAGTACGTTTGATGCTCACTGCGTCGCGTTTATCAGCTTATTTCCACCACCACATATACTGCACTTTTGCATACCTAATGCTTTTGCAGATTAGTTTCTGCGGACATTTTTCCTACTTCCTGATATAATCTCTCAACAGTAATACATACCTTATTGGAATTGTCGAGCGTGTCCTTGTGTAGCGTTTATAAAACCTAAGGAGTTTACACACGAGGGGCAGGGCGGCGCGGCTCAGCACGGCGTCTGTATCTGCGGCGATGGTAGTTTTTAGGGTTCCGTACCCAAAGGGTAAAACGGGACCCTATTACTAAGACTCCGCTGTCCTTCTGTCTCATGAACCGTGATAGTTAGACAGTTGAAATCTTCACAGATGATGTACGAGTATTTCTGTTACCGCTATAACAACAAATACTAAAAAACAGAATAAAATAAATATTTAGGGGGCTCCCATACAACAAACGTAATTTTTTTGCCGTTTTTATAGATAATGGTACGGAACCCTTCGTGCACGAGTCCGACTCGCATTTGTCCGGTTTTTTTGTATTTATGTAAATATGTCGCAGTAAGATGGTTGTAGCCGTGATATAGTTCTATCCTTAGGGATATATACTCGTATAGGGTAATATAGTTATATGAAAGCGGTTCATAACTATTTTACTAGGAATATACCTATAATACGCACTCTGACCAAATCGGTTAAATTATGTTAGAAGTATGACCAAGCCAACGCGCGAGCGCTACGTTGAAATTGGTCGCTGTAACAAAATTAGGGCACTCCGACAGTTTTCATATAACTATATCACGGTAGATAGGTATATCCCTAGGAATATAACTATATCACGGCTACAACCATCTTACTGCGATATATACATGTGCCCCGCTAAAACAAACAAAACAAAAGCACAGTGACAGCACCGCGCCGCAGCGCATCGCACCTGCTATGTGAAGCTCCTTTATGAAACCTACCATTTGCTCAGTTTTAAGACCTCGGTCTATTAAATCCACAGCAGAACCGAGTCACTTGAAGTGTTATGATTATTGCATCCGTACACATTATCCCACGAGGGGGCGTGGCGCTGGTTTAAAACATAGACCCTTGTTTTTGTGACGAGAACGTTCACTTGAAGGGGCCACCATTTTGTTCCGAGAAAATTTTGTTATTTCTATTTACTCAGCGGTTTTCCTGTTGATTTTCCCTAAATTTTATCACAGCTTGATTATTTTTACGAAAAATTATTTCTTTATTTAACGACCCGAAGCGGGTGTGTTTTATTGAGATGGTTTATGGCAAATCATTTTATGTTCCTTTGATTGCTTTGATCTTAGTAACTTAACAGGTTTTTTACTGTAATCTGATTATTAAAAAAAAAAACATGGCTTAATTAAGATTGTTGACGGGAAAATTTTCTTTAAAAATAAAATAAAACGTTATTAAGTTTGTTTCCTGTTTTGTGACGTCACTGATATTCTAGTTTATTAAAATATTTTCATTATTATTGCCACTTAACCGCCGCCGCGCGCCGTCAGTCGTGGCAACCAGCATATTAGCAACTGCCTTTACATATCTCTTTTGCCAGCTACCGAGATATTATACTCATTAAGAATAAAACCGGTCAAGAGTCGGACTCACGCACCGAAAGGTTCCGTACTATCATATATTAAAAAACAAGTGTGCTATTTAGAGATACCGTTTTATTTTTCCTGTAATCTTTACATAAACTTCTATCACGCAGAATAATTTCAGATTTTTTTCTATGCAAACTTCGGAGATAAGGGGGGAACGGTATTTTTTTTACATTTTTCATCAAAAGTCAAAAACTATTAGGACTAAAAAAAAATGTTTGAGAATGTGCAAACATCGCTCTTTCATATGATACCCCACATGCCCTAGAAGCCCCACTTTGAATTTTTAAGAGCCCCTTTCAGTCCCTGTTGCAAATATATATATATTTATTTCTTTTTTATTTGTAAAATAGCTGGGCAACCGTCATCTAAAACTATTCCAAAATTCAAGTTGATAGCATTAGTAGTTCTTGAAATATCTAGCTGTGACAGACAGACAGACTGAGTCACCATAAGGGTTCCTTTTTACCATTTTGGTACGGAACCCTAAAACAATGAGAAAACGTAATTATTTATATTCAAGCAACAAAATACCTACGTAAGTTTAAACGTACTAGTTAATAATATATTTGAAGTAGTTAATGATGAAGATTCTGTTGTTCAATAACTAAACTAAAATTAGAGAATCTTTTACTAACAGGCAGCGCGAGAAAAGGACGGCTATAGTTATGAACTAAGTTAGAGATGTCAAACTAGTTTACGCCTTGCGCTTCACCGTGTTGTTACTCGACATGTTTTTACGTATCGTCTGAATTTGTATCGAAATATTAGTTCCAACTAAATTTGACAGCTCTAAAATACGTCCGTCTCTTTCTTGTTTTATGAGAGAGAAAAAGTTAGCAATAGCCTAAATTAAGTTTCGTTTGTGTACAACAGAATCGGCATCAATATCTGTATATTATATATTCTAATGTTTTCTCCAGTGCATTGCCACGTTCCGTCCATGCAGTTTATGAGTTTGTAAACTATTCATAATAAGGCTAACTTTACCATGAATCCATGCCATGAATGAAACAGTGGAAACTTCTCAAAAGTACCGCTATCTGTTGTCAGACATTTGTTGCATAAACTACGAATAGGCTTCTAAGATACCCACGATAATATGACGACGATTCTCAAAAGAGAAGAGCACAAAATATGTCACTAAAAATAGTTATTTACAAATTAGTGTGCGGAGCGAGCAATTTAATTTACATTTCCCGACTGTTGCCGTCGTCATAGTTTGATCAAGTTCTTCGAGAATTTTGCCTAAGTAGGCCAATTGATAATCAAGTTTTATTTGTTATGAGAGTCATTAGGAGAGGAAATCTTGTTAGAACAAATTTCGAGCGAAGTTTGTTTGTAAGCCTATGTGCGGGCGCTGGGTAATTACTGACGACGATGTTCATTTCTTACCTTTACCGCGTCTTTTTAACGCGTCATGAGAAAATTGTTACAACACGTACCCATACACTCGTTGAGGGCTGTAGTTGGGAGATATATTTTTAAGGTATGTGTTTGAATGTGTACTGTGACGTCAGAGTATTGCTATTCTAAAAACAATAGGGTTTGTTGACGTAGGTATTATAAGAGGGGTTTATTTGTGTTTGCTGCCCTTAAAAGCATTTTTACTAAAGGGACGAACGTTATTGTGTGTAACAAGTAAAAATATTACAAGTACACGTATTTATGTTTTGGGTCTGCGGTCTCTACTAAACGAGTGCTCCTGTTTATTGCTCCATAAAGTAACGTTTCATTCTAGAACCGTCCGCATATACTTTATTGGTCGTTGTAACTGATCGAGCACATCACTTTTACCTGTTTTGTACGGTGACATAATCATGGTTAAATTTTTGAAAGCCCCATAAATCTTTAATGTGCTTCATAAAGTTCGGTCATTCGTGTCAATTGTTTTATAGTTATATTTTAAAGGTACCATCAAATTGGTATTACTGAACTGTTTTCTATCTGTCGCCAAGTTGATATAAAATTCATCATAGAATATGAATTGCGAGTCTGGGAAATTATTGGCAGTCGATATACGTCAATGTAGGGTTTATATGACTAAATATTCGAGTGGTCGTGTTGTGGCGTGTCGTATGAGTCAATACGTATGCCGAGCAGTTATACGGTGGTGGAGAACAAGCACATAAACGTTATTGGTAACGTACGAGCGTGCAGCATGGAGCGGGCGGCGCCGAACGCGCGCCTTTAATGTGGTTTACTTTTGCAGCCACACGTTCACGTGATGTTAAGTGATGAGTCCCGTACACGTATATCTACTTCACTCGATGTAACCGTACGATATGTTGGCATGAGTTCATATTGGAATCATATTATAAAAATGTATTCATCGCTGAAGCTGTAGTTTAGCTTTGAAGAGTTGTGTAAGTAATAACAGTTTTGAAGCGGTGTATGAAAACCGTTAGCTGTTTTAAGTCAACCTTGACCTTTGAAGACGTGTTTATGAACTATGCTAAACTTTTGGGTAAACAAGTAGGTACCTGGTTATACTGAAATTATGAATGATCAAGTCAAATTAACATTTTACGATATACATGTCATATTGAGCCGTAACTTATTCGCATTGCCGTTACAAGTTACTTTGATTTCTGTATACGGTTAAAGGAAATCTAACTTATTCGAAGCGGGGTTCTAAAAATTTCGAGCTCACTTCGATCGCTCTGGCAGCCTTGTATCCGTTTCTCATAAATTCATAATAAAAGCTTAAACCCCACATTCCACCTTTTAAACTTGTCCTGTATCAGCGACTTGTGCGCCTTATTACATAATATAGGTACCGCGCTGGTAACATATATATTTTGAGCGTCATAGTTGCGAACAATCTTGGAGCTGGCTAGTTGAGGCTCGGAGTGTCCTGTACTTTAGTAATTTAACTTGAATGTAATTAATGAACTGACCGTCTGCGGCGCACCACTTCTCGTTCATTAGTCAAGTGCTTACTCATTAGCACACAAACGTTACCATTCAGATACTATAAATAAATTGCTTGTTCGTATTTCACTGCATGCCTCCCTTTCTGTGGTTTTATACAACAAAATACTAACATTACGGACTCCTATCGCGAATTCGTGACACTAAACGACTAAACAAATTATACAAAACATAGGTTTTATGATGCAGTGTAGGTATCATTCTATTTTATGACCTATAAAACTGACTAATTTTACATATGGCGGGCAATTATAGGAGCTGGTTGTAGTCGTTTTGTTGGAGCCAGTAAACAACGGGTTCGATGTTAATTTATAGCATTCGTTCTACAACGATAGCTTTAGTGGATTTGAAAAAGTAGGTAATTGTAACCAACCAGACCTAATATGAACATACATTTAACCATTCGCTTGGTTAAATTCAGTATCATTTTATCACAGTATCTAAGAACGATTTGACGTCACGTTACTGTACGAACCACATGAAGGCGCCCCTAGAACGTAGCTGCTGCGGTTAGCATACGTGTAGGTACTAATTATGTTCTCATATATATATATTTTTTTTTTGACATATCTCCCTGGATCTTTGGAAGGCATACGAGGGGCCGAAGCCAACTCGCAGAGACCCCTTAGAAAATTTTAAATGATAAGGAGGCACCAACCGATTATCTCCATATGCTCTATGCAAGTGCGCCCAAGGACAACCCCAGGTTGGTGCAGGACTACTGCAGTACGTGGAAACAAAACATATTGGGCTATGGGTTTGGGTGGTTAAAGAAATATGGAAGTTAACTTGAAATATGGAAAAACTATGTCATCTGCCTGCCTTATATAATTATACACAGATACAATGGCAGGGGTTACCCCTTGCACACTCAATAATAGGCCCCCGGAAACGGTCGCTAGCACATAATGACGTAGCGACAAGGGGGCACTTCCTGAGGAGCTTGAGGAGTGGAGAGATATTCCACGGCTATCAGAACAATCCCGGAAGTACGGTTAAGATCCCTACCAGCAACTTACTGGAATACCACCTTATGGAGGAAGGATCCTCCGTGCACGTTTGCTCTTGCGAATCTCCACTCAATCCGGTCAATAAAGGCAAGAAAGAGGTGGGAGCTCTGTTCCTCGTCAGTGTTCACTCCGGCCGGCCAAGAAAGGCAAGCCAGGGGTGACGAACAAGACTTCTCCCAGGAGATAGGATCCGTGAGATCGCTACTGCCCAACAGCTTGCCACATGCTGCCCTGCGAGTTTATGCATCTCCGCTCCTCACCTATTTCGGCAAAGTAAGATCTACCAGCACAAACTTAGAGTTCAGAAGCGCGCAAGCCCCACTACGACGTCAACGTAGAGAGATACGACGGTAGGGATACTATTATTATTACAATTACCGTCTTGTTAGGAATAGGAAGACTAACATTCAAATTAGTTATACATTCGACAGTACCACAGCTCACTTTAGTGTGTGTAACAGGCACTACGAGTATCAATTTGGTGCGGCGGCAGATGATTTTATTATATGCTCGGACGGAGCACGTGAACCGCAAAATCAATGTTACGGCGTTGTTATACGGATAATTTGCAAATATTATCGTAAAACCGGCAATGACGCCTGTTACAAATCACTACGGTAATATATTGTTATAAAGCCGCGCATTTAATATCGGAGCGCTGTTCTGTTCAGTTAACATGTTCGATATTACATGTTTCGTTCGTTTACCAAGTATTTTCATTACAGTTTACTTGTTGTGATACTCGTAGATCTCCAGGTGACTTGTCGCTTGTTGTGCTTCTTGTTGTGGTCGCTTGTTGTCTTGTCTTGTGTTGTTGTTGTCTTGTTGGATGACTTGATTTGTTGTGTTTTCTCATAAAGTAATAGATTATGTAGATACTAAACACTCTGGCTAAATACCACAATGGTGCTGATTCTCTTGTTCAATAACTAAACTAAAATTAGAGAATCGTTATCTTTCACTAACACGCAGTGCGAGAAAAGGACGGCTATAGTTGTGAACTAAGTTAGAGATGTCAAACTAGTTTACGCCGCAGAGTACCTTTTATACAGGGTTATTGGTAAAACACCAACAACCTCTTAAGGGGTCATTGTACTCATCATTATGAACAACTTTTACTATGGGACCAAACCTAAAGTCGCGAAAAAAAAAACAGCTGTTCAGTAAATTTATGTTCGCATAATTTGTCAAAATGTACTGAACAGCTCCCATAGTAAAAGTTGTTCGTAATGATGAGTACAATGACCTCTTAAGTAGTTGTTGGTGTTTTATCAATAACCCTAATATAGTTTACGCCTTTTGCGTGCCGTATAAATTTGTATGGACATATTAGTTCCAACTAAATTTGACAGCTCGAATTTACGTCTGTCTCTTTCTTGTTTTATTAGAGAGAAAAAGTTTGCAATAGCCTAAATAGCCTAAATTAAGTTTTTTTTTGTGTACACAGAATCGGCACCAATATCAATCATTAGGATTGTTAGGTTACTTTAGTATGTATTATCGTATCTAGCGAGTTCCAAGCACGTTAGTAGATATTCAAATACCTCTTAGTGAACTGCAAGCTGTGCTGATATCGGCACGCCCAATAGAACATTAATTTTGATTGTTTGTACAGTAGCGAGATGATAATATTATGCGGTATTGGTCATCGGTGCGGTTATGTGAGTCGGCTCAGTGAGTCGTCTGCTGAATGGTGCAATTATGATAACGTGTGGAGCGCGTGCGCTGGCGTGGCGAGGCAAACAACCCCGAGCACGCCAATTATTTGATCGCCGCCTACAAACCAGATTAACTACTACATATGTTTACTCTATGTCACTACTGTTGGCTTTACACTGAATTTATATTAAATATCACAAAACTTACGTAAAACTATATAACTACTCGCGGCCCGGTACGTGCTTCGCTACGTATAAAGTGAAATATTAAAAAAAAAAAAAATTGGAACATCAATTTCATTTATTCAAACAAAAAAATATTTTATTAATTGCTAGCTATTTTAAAACCTAATCCAAAACATTTAGATAAACAAAAAATATTGTTATTAAACAAACGGCTGGGGGTACCGACTCTGGAACAGGCAACATAAAGTTGGCCATGTGAAAAACATGATTCCTCCAAATTCACACCACAAACGTTAAGTGTTTGCCCTTGGGCCTTGTTGATGGACATCGCAAATGATAAACGCAAAGGATATTGCAATCGCTTGAATTCAAATGGCATATCAATTGGAATCATAGGGATACGCGGTATCAAACAAACTTTACCTACTTACTACCTTTTGATTTAGCAGTTAAGATCGTAGCTTCAATCAAATTTGGCAATAACTTTTTCACTGCCAATCTGGTGCCATTACACAGTTTTGATGGATTAATATTTCGCAATAATATAATCAAAGAACCAACTTTCAGATTCAAGCAATGCGGTGGCATACCAGCCGGTTCCAATGAATTTAAAAATTCAATTGGATTGGATTGGTCAATTGATTTATATGTCGTGACTACACCTGGCAGTTTCGCTTGAATTTGAAAATTAATGGCATTGATATGAATATTCTTCAGTGCTAAAATAGCGCGTTCTCTCAACCAATCATGATTTCTGTAATTCTGAAGAATATTTGGAAAAACACATTCAATCAATTCATCTATCGATTGCGCAATTGTACAAACATTGTTCGGTACAGCGATCAATCCGTTGGTACTGTCGATTTGTATTTTGCCATCACCAATTTCTAACAATTGTTTTGAAAACTCATGGGCAGTTGGATCATTTTTTAGGTATTATTGTTCAGTGTCAATTTTTGTACATATCTCCAAAGAACTGATGACTTCAAACAGGCATTTATTTCATCAGCAGGAGTTGATCGAGGAATGACAGGCAATGTTTGTCGAAAATCCCCTGACAGTAATATCAATGCACCACCAAAAAGCTGTGGTAGTAGCTAGTATAGCTACACAATATTAAAAAAGGTATATTTGGCTCGCCTACGCACCACCACGTGCTTGCGGGCTGGCGGTTGGGCATCGAATGATCCCTACTCAACCCGCACCTCGTGACGTATGCGCTCGAGACAAATCATAAGTATGCCTGTATACACTACAATTAGCACGTAAATCTTGCATTGTTCGATTAAATGCTTCTAGTGATTTTTTATTCGCCATTGTACACTCATCCCATAAAATAATTGACGTTAATCGCAAAACTTTTGCCCTAGCAGAATTTCTCGAAATATTGCAAGTTGGAGTTTCAATCACCTGTACATTCAATGGCAATTTTAATGCAGAGTATGCAGTCCGACCACCTTCTAATAATGTAGCAGCAATTCCCGAAGATGCAAGTGCCAATGCAATTTTCTGTTCCGATCGAATAGTCGCTAAAATCAATGATATAACGAACGTTTTGCCTGTACCACCAGGTGCATCCAAGAAATATAATCCACCTGCATTATTTGAAACGGCTTGCATGATTGTGTCATATACATGTTTTTGCTGAATATTCATTTTAGTTATATTCGATTGTACAAATAATCGCAAATCATTAGAATTGAATTCCTGCTCACGTTGCAATTCACGATCAAACAAATCATGCATCTGACGATTTGGTGCGGTCATACCCAATTGTACTAATGCTTTATTTGCAATCGTTAGACACATATCTTCAATTATTATCAAAGCTTCGTTGTACATTTCCAAGGTAATCAACAAATCAGGATTTCTTGCATGATGACGCATACGAATTAAAATATCTTCTGCCATATAATTTTTATATTTGTTCCATAATTCAAGTGGATTTGATGGCATACATGTTGATAATATAATGGCAAATAGCATTCGTATTTGTTGTGGATGAGCTGAAGTAGATGCATCATGAAGTGTTGAATCCCAATGTGCATCATCCTCCAACAAATGCAAGAGTTGACATGCTTCACGATATATTTGACACAAATGCAAGAGTTGACATGCTTCACGATATATTTGACACAAATGCAAGAGTTGACATGCTTCACGATATATTTGACACAAATGCAAGAGTTGACATGCTTCACGATATATTTGACACAAATGCAAGAGTTGACATGCTTCACGATATATTTGACACAAATGCAAGAGTTGACATGCTTCACGATATATTTGACACAAATGCAAGAGTTGACATGCTTCACGATATATTTGACACAAATGCAAGAGTTGACATGCTTCACGATATATTTGACACAAATGCAAGAGTTGACATGCTTCACGATATATTTGACACAAATGCAAGAGTTGACATGCTTCACGATATATTTGACACAAATGCAAGAGTTGACATGCTTCACGATATATTTGACACAAATGCAAGAGTTGACATGCTTCACGATATATTTGACACAAATGCAAGAGTTGACATGCTTCACGATATATTTGACACAAATGCAAGAGTTGACATGCTTCACGATATATTTGACACAAATGCAAGAGTTGACATGCTTCACGATATATTTGACACAAATGCAAGAGTTGACATGCTTCACGATATATTTGACACAAATGCAAGAGTTGACATGCTTCACGATATATTTGACACAAATGCAAGAGTTGACATGCTTCACGATATATTTGACACAAATGCAAGAGTTGACATGCTTCACGATATATTTGACACAAATGCAAGAGTTGACATGCTTCACGATATATTTGACACAAATGCAAGAGTTGACATGCTTCACGATATATTTGACACAAATGCAAGAGTTGACATGCTTCACGATATATTTGACACAAATGCAAGAGTTGACATGCTTCACGATATATTTGACACAAATGCAAGAGTTGACATGCTTCACGATATATTTGACACAAATGCAAGAGTTGACATGCTTCACGATATATTTGACACAAATGCAAGAGTTGACATGCTTCACGATATATTTGACACAAATGCAAGAGTTGACATGCTTCACGATATATTTGACACAAATGCAAGAGTTGACATGCTTCACGATATATTTGACACAAATGCAAGAGTTGACATGCTTCACGATATATTTGACACAAATGCAAGAGTTGACATGCTTCACGATATATTTGACACAAATGCAAGAGTTGACATGCTTCACGATATATTTGACACAAATGCAAGAGTTGACATGCTTCACGATATATTTGACACAAATGCAAGAGTTGACATGCTTCACGATATATTTGACACAAATGCAAGAGTTGACATGCTTCACGATATATTTGACACAAATGCAAGAGTTGACATGCTTCACGATATATTTGACACAAATGCAAGAGTTGACATGCTTCACGATATATTTGACACAAATGCAAGAGTTGACATGCTTCACGATATATTTGACACAAATGCAAGAGTTGACATGCTTCACGATATATTTGACACAAATGCAAGAGTTGACATGCTTCACGATATATTTGACACAAATGCAAGAGTTGACATGCTTCACGATATATTTGACACAAATGCAAGAGTTGACATGCTTCACGATATATTTGACACAAATGCAAGAGTTGACATGCTTCACGATATATTTGACACAAATGCAAGAGTTGACATGCTTCACGATATATTTGACACAAATGCAAGAGTTGACATGCTTCACGATATATTTGACACAAATGCAAGAGTTGACATGCTTCACGATATATTTGACACAAATGCAAGAGTTGACATGCTTCACGATATATTTGACACAAATGCAAGAGTTGACATGCTTCACGATATATTTGACACAAATGCAAGAGTTGACATGCTTCACGATATATTTGACACAAATGCAAGAGTTGACATGCTTCACGATATATTTGACACAAATGCAAGAGTTGACATGCTTCACGATATATTTGACACAAATGCAAGAGTTGACATGCTTCACGATATATTTGACACAAATGCAAGAGTTGACATGCTTCACGATATATTTGACACAAATGCAAGAGTTGACATGCTTCACGATATATTTGACACAAATGCAAGAGTTGACATGCTTCACGATATATTTGACACAAATGCAAGAGTTGACATGCTTCACGATATATTTGACACAAATGCAAGAGTTGACATGCTTCACGATATATTTGACACAAATGCAAGAGTTGACATGCTTCACGATATATTTGACACAAATGCAAGAGTTGACATGCTTCACGATATATTTGACACAAATGCAAGAGTTGACATGCTTCACGATATATTTGACACAAATGCAAGAGTTGACATGCTTCACGATATATTTGACACAAATGCAAGAGTTGACATGCTTCACGATATATTTGACACAAATGCAAGAGTTGACATGCTTCACGATATATTTGACACAAATGCAAGAGTTGACATGCTTCACGATATATTTGACACAAATGCAAGAGTTGACATGCTTCACGATATATTTGACACAAATGCAAGAGTTGACATGCTTCACGATATATTTGACACAAATGCAAGAGTTGACATGCTTCACGATATATTTGACACAAATGCAAGAGTTGACATGCTTCACGATATATTTGACACAAATGCAAGAGTTGACATGCTTCACGATATATTTGACACAAATGCAAGAGTTGACATGCTTCACGATATATTTGACACAAATGCAAGAGTTGACATGCTTCACGATATATTTGACACAAATGCAAGAGTTGACATGCTTCACGATATATTTGACACAAATGCAAGAGTTGACATGCTTCACGATATATTTGACACAAATGCAAGAGTTGACATGCTTCACGATATATTTGACACAAATGCAAGAGTTGACATGCTTCACGATATATTTGACACAAATGCAAGAGTTGACATGCTTCACGATATATTTGACACAAATGCAAGAGTTGACATGCTTCACGATATATTTGACACAAATGCAAGAGTTGACATGCTTCACGATATATTTGACACAAATGCAAGAGTTGACATGCTTCACGATATATTTGACACAAATGCAAGAGTTGACATGCTTCACGATATATTTGACACAAATGACCGTAGCCTGTTCTCAATTCTTGAAATCATTTTGGGCCATTGACGTTAATTAATAACAATCGCAAATAACACTCAGCATTGTGTGGATGTACTGTATATATTCTCCCAATTGCATCTGTTTGGAAAATGCCAGGATGCCCATCGACTGCTGTTCCTTGTTTACGTCTTTGAATTTTTTTCGAAGACACATTCCATGTGTAATAGAGAGGCACTTCAGACTATAACAAATTTATCGCAAATGTATCAGTTTCGCATAATTTGAAAAAAGCTGTCAACGTAGTCGCTGGTGGTTGTGCTGCTCTTTCCAATACATTTGCTACATTAAAATAAACACGTTGGCCATTCTCAAGATGCACAGCCAAGTGAGCAACCACAGGATGTCTTTCGTGCATTGAAAACGACATAATCCTCCAGACAGCTTCATTACTACTAATATAGCGCCCCATTTGATACTGAGTAATTTCATCATTTCTATTATCACCAGCAACACCGAAAACAGCCATATCGCTCCCTTTATTTACATACTTGCAAATATATTTAATGGATTTGACTGAAATACAATACTCCACATTTATATGAGCACAATATGTTTTTTCAAATAAAGAAACACACATGCATACATGTAATTCACTTCAACAGTTCAAAATTTATCGTTTGTGTAAATGCCTGTAAACGATATGAAACACCGACGGCTCGCTAAAAAACTGAGAAAAGTACACGCACACATTATTATACATAGTATATTTGAACAAAAACTATAAACACAAAGCAATAATTATCGCTGACAATTTGCTTTAATCGGAGCACGTCCAAAATGAAATGACCGCATGAATGACATAACAACATGCTTTTACTGTCAACACTGGAAAAAGTTTCAATTCTGAAAAAAGGTTCAATTTGACAGCAAAATCCCCATTTACAAAATGATCCGCCATTTATTGAATTCATTTGTTACAAAAAAATATGATAAATGAAGAACCGCTCTACCGATTTTATGCAAACTTCACATAAACCATCTACTAAATAGTCCAAACAAAGCCTAAACATTTGGTTTGGATAGGTGAGCCAGTTCTTGAGTTATAAAATTACAACGAAAAGTGGCATTGATTTTTATAGTATAACTATTATTGTAAAGAATAAAGACTCGGCGCGACCAAACCAAACGTTTATTTTCTTATAAAACAGTTTTAATTAAAGTAGATGTGTCAATGAAACC
This sequence comes from Dicycla oo, assembly GCA_948252095.1. Classification (NCBI taxonomy): domain Eukaryota; kingdom Metazoa; phylum Arthropoda; class Insecta; order Lepidoptera; family Noctuidae; genus Dicycla; species Dicycla oo. Next base: position 15,087,630 of record OX411712.1, read on the forward strand.
AGCCCACAAAGTCAAGCAAAGTGACACGAAGTTTTAATTATTATTTTTTAACTTAGTCACACTGGTTGTTAATTAAATTACACAGCGAAAGGTCAAGTTATTTTTGGCACAACTGTGAACGTGTTGTACAGATTGGCTTTCAACGGAATAAAATAGTGAGCAGAAATACTGCTTGTACTTTGATTAATTTATCAATTTTCCTGTTCTTTATATATGGGTAATATTATATATTATTAACTAACTTTAAATGAGGCCATGGACGACCGAGCACAAGCTATTTACTCAAAAAAAAAGGCGAAGGTGTCACCGGTCATCACAGCTCAGCATCAATTGATGCGCTATGGATACACTGACGCAAGCGAGCATGAACTCTGCCAACACAGCCGTGATATATTTATTGCATTTGAATAGGTTACACAGATAGATATATGGATGAAGCTATTGTTACACGAGATGTGGTGTAGGTAGCTACAGCCAGCGACAAAAGTCGATTAAATAGAAAGCAATTTATAGGTCAAACAACAACACAGTGTAGCCTGGATAAGTGAGACCTTAAGGGACCTAGGATTTAGGATTATTTATCAATTAAAGAGGCTTTTAATTTACTCAGTTTCCCAAATAGTCAGGTTTCAAATGACAGTTGTCTTATTTATAGAGGTCCCCGCTAAGACAGGCCAAAATGTAACGTTTTTCATTTCAAGAGGACAAACGTGACGTGAACTCGCGACCTGTCTAGACCAATAAACAAAATTATAAATTATTATTAGGAGTCTTACTTATACAGCTATTGAACTACAAATACCTATTTATATAGGTAAACTTCGAAAAATCTAACAAAATAATGCATTCTCTGTTATATAGGAACACAAAACACTACACATAAACAAAATCCTCATAACACCAACACACACACACACAACACAACTAACATACACTCACTAACAGTTACACACACCTCTCCCATTCACACACTCACTCTTCCTCCACACCTGCATCCTTGCTCAAATAAATAAATCTAAAATAACTTACTCAGCTGACTTACATTTTTGTTTTATGGTAAAATAACATCAACACTCGAAACCTAAGGTCCAACACTAATTTACTGTTCAGCTCGGTCGAATCACTGTCTCCTAAGATACAGGCCATCCCTAGTTTAGGAGACAGGATTTAATAATTGTTAATATAGACTATTATTTTTCTCCCTTTGTGTCTTAAGTCTTAGCATGTAACTAGTATAACCTATGGAATTCATTCGTTTGTGGTCGTGGCGAAGAAGAAGGAAAAAAAGTTAAATTTTTTTCTAAAAAAAAATATGTACTTCTTGGGATACTCGTACATATATTTTTTTGTATTTTTTTTAGAACGGCCATAAGGTCTGTTATATGCTATTTTAAGGTTATCCATTCTTTACCGGACAACCTGTATACAGGGTTATTTGTAAAACACCAGCAACCTCTTAAGGGGTCATTGTACTCATAATTATGGACAACTTTTACTATGGGACCAACCCTGAAATAGCGAAAAAAAAAATCAGCTGTTCAGTACATTTTGACGAATTATGCGAACATAAATGTACTGAACAGCTGATTTATTTTACTTTGTTTACTTTGTTATTATCAGTAATAGAGGTTTCTCACATATCCAGGGCCCACTTAGCCAGGTTATACTGTACTTCGTTAGACAAACGTTCATAAATTAATTACTAGCACACGTCTCAATAGGTGAAGGTGTTATCGGTCATCTCGGCTCAGCATCAATCGACGCGCTATGGATACGCTGACGCAAGCGAGCATGAACTCTGCCAACACAGCCGTGATATATGACATTTGAATAAGTTACGCTTGATATATGAAACTATGAAGCTATGTATGATACTAGCATTTGCCCGCGGCATTGCCCGTTTGTAGGTCGGAAATATCCCAAAAGATCTTATTACCGGGATAAAAAGTATCCTAAGTCCTAACTTCGGTCATGATCTCGGTAGCTATGTGCCAAATGATATTGAAATCCGTTCAGTGGTGAAAAGGTAATAGAAGGAGAGACAGATTTTCTTTCATATTTATAATATTATAGGGTAAAGATGGATGGTGTAGGTATACTTTGTATCATGATTTTTATCGCTTGAGTTATGACTGATAGATCACTCGATTAGAGGCTTTCTAAAGGTACTTAGTGTTTTTCTTTTGATGCCTATAATGCTTTTGTAGTACTTGCCAAATGTGCTCGTGTAGTTTTTTTTTATTTTTAGTGTTCTGTATCTCAAAAGGAAAAAACCGATACCCGTATCGGATCACTTCGTTGTCCGTATGTTTGTATGTCAAGACCCTTTTCTCAGGAACGCATGGAGGTATTAAGTTGAAATGAATATCAAATACGGTTCCTTAGAGTTCTAAAAATCAAGCTTCTAAGTCAACGTAATAAAAAAATACGGGCATTTATGCGACATATTTTGATATTCACAAATAAATCAAAATCAAAGGTAATTTATTCAAACTAGGTTGAGAATCAGCACTTTTCGAACGTAAAATTACATAGGACAGTCCCCTAAAACACCCACCCTTCACCACCTTCTAGTGCTTTAGCTGGGAAGAAGAAGTGGCGCAACACACTCCCCAGCAGCACAGTTGTCTGTTCAGTATAAAAAAAAGTGTGCTTCAGCTCCGACGCACGACTGGAGTTTACTCCTTATGTACGATTGTCTTTGAATATATTGGATAGATTGACCGCTACAATGAAGACTAGCCGAAAATTAACAAAACACATTAACGTGACAACGCTTCGCTTGTATTTCACTCCTCATATTTGGTCCATACCGGGGCCTTATATGAAAATCGATTCTTAAGGAGTAGGAGAATAAACTCCAAAAAATTAGGTTCTATACAATAGTACGCAAAATAATTTACATTACGAAACACGAAACATTAAATTAAATTAAATTATTTGCCACAAGTCAACTAGCACACGCCAATATACCAACGAAAAACATCGAAAACTATACTCAAGCAGAAATAAACATACTGAAAACTTTATACATAAATAATAGCCTCCAGGTATGAAGGGCGTGCTCCCTTACATATGGCTATATATAGCTGGAACTCGAAGTCACAAATAATAAACTATTACCATCGAAGTAAAATAAATAAACAGTTAACTAATAACAATAACAAAACCATGGCCAGCAAGATGACCTGTCACCACAAGCAGCACCCATTCACGAGCATAACGCAAAAGTCAGCCATATTTGAGGGAAGTAGGCAACACGACCCCTGACGCTACCGCAAGCATGCCGGTTGCTCAGGCAAGAATAATATGATCAATTGTCGAGGTGACTAGCTAACCACATATTGCAGATTTACCTACTTTTAAACAAAAAGCTATTGTCAATTGTAATTTTAACATAACCCGTTTACCAGTTTTCCAGTTAATTATATTTGGTATCTGAATTATACGTATTCATCGTTTTTTAAAAATGAAATGAAAAGTTACAACGCTAATTTTGCTGATATTTGCATTTTCACTCGCATAGTTTAAATTAGTATTTTTAAAAAAATCCTTTTAAATACCACAATAGTTTTAGTTGTTATATTCACACATCTAGTTTGTCACACGTTATTTCAAAAGACACAATATTAATCTATGATAGACAATTGTTGTCTAAGTTTGCTTGGAAGTTCCAAGCTCAAACTATTTTCACTGTTGAATTAATTTCTAGATAACGATGATGGTTTTATAAAATATTTGTACGTTAATATTAAGCATTATTGCGCAACTGTTTGTTGTCTATATGAAATAAAATATAATATATGAATGTCTTCACAAAATACATTATTTCGTAAAATGAACGAAGGAAAAGTTATGTTTACATACCGCATGACATGTTTATGATACATCGCTTTTCTAGGGTTTATTCAGCAATTTAATTGTCATAAAAGTTGTACGAAATCCATTATAATTCTTTAATGTTTTATTTTACGTTCGAGAATATAGTTTTAGTTCACATAAAATGGTCTTTTACGTTACCTACAAGCGAGTTAATTCTAGGAACTCTTTCAGTGCGAGCTTCATACGATATTTAATTTCCTAGAAATTTCGCTTTTATACTGCTTCCGATGATTTGATTATATTTCCGATTTTCGAATACATTTTGACGGGTTTCCTAAAATATCTCGGAAATAAGATCCGAAGATATTTTTGATTATTTCTTGACTTAATTATATTTGATATAAAACCATTTTGTGAAACGTTGTTATTATAGTTCTGAAATGACAAATAAGATTATTTTCATACGTTTCGGAGGGCCTCGAAATTAAATGGACCGTTCTATTGTAGTATTACTTGGCACAAGCTAAGGATGAAGAAATACAAAAATATGAACTATGAACTGTAGTAATTTTATTAAAGCAATAAAATAAAGAAATTTTCTCCAAGAACATCGTACATTTTTATATTCCTAGGGTTTATGAGTGTGTGTCACCATTTCCTACAACCCATTATTAAATTTCCAATTACATGAATTTAAGCCGTACTCGTACCTTCTTACGAGTACTACCCTATTTCGATAATGTATGACCTCATACAGAATTGCCTAAATACACTGGGCCGCAAAGAAAGCGGGTCGGTAGCAAAAACCTCAATAACTTATGTGTTTATTTATTTAAAAAGCACAGCCACATCACATACATTAAACTTATGCTAAAGATAATCTTTATAACTAAAGGACAACTTCCAAAATATTGGAGCTAGCTTTATGAAATAAAGACTATGTTGTAGACAATATTATAGTGCTTAAATCAATGTCGTAAAAGTTCAAAATTATGAAGTTTATTTTGAATAAATGTAAGTTAAGTAAAAACCAGCCAAGTGCGAGTCAGACTCGCGCACGAAGGGTTCCGTACCATTATCTATAAAAACGACAAAAAAATCACGTTTGTTGTATGGGAGCCCTCTTTAATATTTATTTTATTCTGTTATTTTAGTATTTGTTGTTATAGCGGCAACAGAAATTCATCATCTGTGAAAATTTCAACTGTCTAACTATCACGGTTCATTAGATACAACCTGGTGACAGACAGACGGATAGCGGAGTCATAATGTCCCGTTTTACCCTTTGGGTACAGAACCCTAAAAATTACAACTTTCACTAGATTTCGAAAAAGCGCTACAATATCAAATATGCACTTTTTACACATTTTAGTATCTATTTTGTATTGCCACCACGAGCTGTTAATACAGCTGTTATACGGCTTGGCATGCTTTCCTATAGATTTCTGAGCCGATACTGAGGAATATTCTCCCATTCCTCTATCAGTGCTTCTTTCCGTTCACGAAGCGTGATTTGAAGGGAATTTTGTTGGCATACACGTCGTCCCACTTCCTTCCAGGCATGCTCGATGGGGTTCAAGTCTGGCAAGTCTGGGGTGCCAGTCCATGCGTGTGATAGCGACTTCGTCAAAGTAGTCAAACACTATCCGAGCTGTATGGAGACGAGCGTTATCTAGCATAAAGATGGCGTTCTCGTCCTTGTTTACTAAAATGGGCAAACATACTCATTTAGGATTTCATTCACGTATCTTTCTGCAGTTAATTGCCATATTCTATCACCACTAACACGGTGTGACTTTTGGACGAAATCCCAGCCCACGCGTGTTTGGAGCCTCCGCCATATGGCACTTTCTCTTCAATGCAATCTTGGTTATAGCGCTATTCTGGTCTTTTGTAGACTCTTTGCCTCCCATCGTGCGTGAACAGCATGAACTTCGACTCGTCCGAAACATTACTCTTCAGTCATCCAAAGTCCAATTCATGTGTTTTCTAGCGTAACTTAGCCTTGAATTTTGATGCTGCCTTTCTAGTTTTGGATTTGTAGATCTAAATGGTTTTAAATTTGCTTCAGCAAGACCCGCCTCACACGTGCTCGGATTGCTCCCTTCAACACGTAGAAGGTGATTTTTTACTTCAGCCGCCGCTTGAAATCGATTTCTCAACATTTTTTTGCACCATATAACGATCCTCCCACACTGTCGTGCACCTTGTTTGGCCTGTTCATGGTCTGCGAATATTGGATCCAGTCTCTTCGCGAACACTGACTGCGCCCGTCTTCAAGCGTTGTCAGAATTCACACACTCTCTGCAAGGGCTAGTGGCAAGTTTTTAATTGAATTTGATCAGAATAATGAATTTCTGCACAAGAAATGCCATATTTATAAACAGAAACAAAAGTGAAACAATTGGTTTCAAAGTTGTTGAAAAATCGTCTTTATTTTTATTAATAGTTCTTAATACAATTACCAGAAAGAAATAAAAGGTTTTACTTCTTCCTATATTTGTAATGAAATAAAATTTAATATAGTTTTCATTTTCAAAGGATTGCTCAAATATTTTAAAAGTTATCGCATTTTTATACCGAACCCACTTTCTTTGCGGCCGAGTGTACTTTAGCGAGATTTTTAATCGCTTACAATTCCCTCTAATTTAATACAATTTAAATCAGCTAACAATTTCTTATAAAATACTTTTAAAACGTAAAATACTCGATTGTTATTAGTTAGCTACAGACAAACATATTTGTATGTACAAATCAATTTAAATATTTAAAAGGAACAAGAGTATTAATTTGCTACGAAAGCGTAGCTGGCGTAGCAGTGTAGGCTGCTACGGCGTAGCAACGACGTAGAACTTTGTATTATATAGCTTATCGAAACGTATTCTACCACAAGGTTCTGCTACATAGGGTCAAATTCAGCAGAATAAGCTGAATTGGCGATAGGCGGTATCAATACAGACGAATACTGCTGCTCAGGGACCCTTGGGAAATAATGGCCGGTCTATCGTAGCTGAAGCCAGATGGTACCTCTAGAATGGAAAGTACCTCATTTGCGAAAGTCTAGTAATGCATTAAGTACCTACGAAGATTTATTCAGTTGGTAAAGAATTATTCTCACATTAATTGAAAATTATAATTAATCTAGGATAAGTTACGTGATAGGAAAAAGATATGTTGTGGAAGTGTTTATCATCCGGGTCCAATTAACTAACTGTACCGTCGGACAGTTTATTTCGCCTCGTTATTTTAGGATTGTTCGCTTCTATGTAATTTTTCCTGACTAGATAAGCAAGCGTGTCACGTACGATAGAGTCGGAGGAACTATAGAGGTGTCTAATTGGGTTGCGCCGGCGGCAACCGGAGTACGAGGTCGAAACGGCCCCCAGCACCGCACGGCTACCCAAATCGAAGCCTTACGATACCCGCCTCCTCTAATCGATCAACGGCATACTCCCATTCAAACTTATCTTTTGTTATCGATAGAGAAAAGGCTTTTGAAATGAGATTCTAATCTCATTATGCGTAGGTACCTTATCCAATAAAATTTGAAGTATCCACTTTGAAAAGATCGTTTCGTTTAAAAATATACGGTTTAAGCCACTTTACTTGAAGATTTAGAGGCTTTGGGTTTTAATTAACGCGCGGTTTTAATGGAAAATTTACTTGTCTGGCGAGGTTATGTGGTCTGTATTCACAAAATTACGAACACTTTATTTTATACAACGTATTTCTTTCTATATTTTAAAATGAATATTATTTTGCTTGAATATTGGTTGATGTTATTAAAATGTTACGCTTCAACAAATGTAATCTTTCTGCTTTTCAAAAAAAATGCTTAATGAATATTACAAAAAAATAATTGTTGATAGAAAACTGCTCCAGTTAAATATATACGTATATATTTGGACGCAAAACAAAACAAACTGACCAATTGACTGGGGTCGGGGAATGGTGACCGTGATAAAAATAAATTAATGGACTTATTATTGGAAAATATTTAATAACGACTGCAGTTCATGCGAATGATGCTAATTAACTGTCCATATTTTTAGCTTTATGTGGTATTTATGAATTAATAATGTCTTTGTACTAAATAAAGGACACTGGGCAGAGTTGTATCGCGAGTGATCTATGTACCAAAACAGGTGCAACAGACAGGTATAACTTTATTTTTAAAGTTGTAGAAATCATTTCAATATTTCGCAACTCAATGTCTACATAAATAAATATCATATCCTGGTATGAAATGTTAAGAAGCGTGTTCAAGACACTGGTATTTTTTAAATACAGACAGTTTTGATGATGTAACAATGAAATGTGATCGTAAGTACGTGTACCCACTTCAAAATTTAATTAACCACATTTCTATAGGTTCATAAACAGTTTTGCTGTGTAGTCTATATAAGGTTTGCGGTAAAAAGCGATCACTTTCCACGGCAATGAAGGCTCATTAAGAAAGATCGTTTTGATATTCACTTAAAGTACAAGTACGCACTTCAATTATTTTTATTATCTTTTCACCTTATTTTTAAGACGATGAATAAAACACCTTTGTTCTCTTTGAATTGCTTACGCACTTGTGATTTCTATCGTCTAAACAGGTCCTGCACTAATTGGAATGATAGAATTATTTAAGTAAAAAAGTATACACGAAGTATATATATCCTTTGGATGTGCTTCGACACAATAATTTAAAATAATATGATCATAAGACTTTAGAAATCTTTTTCTGATTTGAAATATAGGTACTTACCGTGTGAATATCTTTTCCTTAAGTAAAATTCATCCATGGTAACTATACTGCAGAAAACGGACCGAGAATAGAAGGAGGTATTTATTGCTGGTCAATTGTGAAAGTAATGATAGTATTATTTATTAATCACATTTACCAGTCTTTCCTATACTCTATTTGAGTTAGCTGCCAGTCTAATCGGATCCGATAGACATCACCATACACGTATTACACGAACCAATTGCTTTGTAATCCTATGACTTTCAGTTGTATTGAAAAACGCGGTTTGACCAACACGAGTTGAACCTTATCGGGCTTTAAAAACAATTCGTGGTGACGAAAACAATTGATATTGGTACGACGGATGCAATCGACAGCTCAACTTGCTAACAAACAATGGCCACAAAGTAACAACAGCGTTCCAGTGTATAAAAAGAGATCACACATGATGCAAAACTTGACAGCAGCAACGAGCTCCAGAATGCTAAAAATAATTTAACAAGAAGGAAAAAAAATATTTGAAGGCGCAGTTCGAGTTCGGAGACGTTTGTTTTCGTGAAAACAGATTGAAAACTTACTACGGCTTCCGATACTGCCGTAGCCATTGTATTTGCTCATTGCTCATTGCATTCCTTATAAAGTAAGCTTTAATTACGATATTTTTCAGTTCTGAGCAGATTTACGGCCATATGAGACGACATCTTAAACTTTTTGCTACTTGCTGCAAGATTTCTTACGATTTCTCACACTGCCGTAGCTACTGTATTTGCTCGTCACTAGACTTTTTAGACTCACAGCATTCCTTTTGATACAACCTTTCTTTGATTGGGGTTTTTACCATTTCTGAGCAGATTAACGGCTGATATGAGACGACATCTAACATTATTTTGCTATTGTCAAATTAATATTAATTTTTAACCCTATTTTGGTCAATATTTATGTTGTTTCTCTTTAGGTCCTGGTAGTGCTTTGTCAACTCTTGACAAAACACCAGAATAACTAATCTAGCTAAACACGTTTTTGCGCTACACGATTTGATATTTCGACACATAGTGAAAAGTAGAGGGTCGCGCGCATGCGTGTGAACTCGCAGTATGACGACATAAGCAAATTATATCCAGCCTTAATTTTTTCATAAATATGACCTATCTTTTGAATGATCAACAATTACTCTAGCATTAAAAATCTCGTAGTTATTAGCGCTTGAAATCTTACATGTTTTTTTGTCGGTTAGAAATATTGTAATTACCACCTACACCGAGCGAAAAGGCGTTTTGACGTTAAAAAAGAAAAATGAAAATTGGTGGCGGAATCGAGGGCAAACACATAAAATAACAGAGATAAGAACGGAATTAATGCTGAGCGAATTAAAAACAATGAGATTTTTAAAACGAAACGCCGGGAAAACCTGAAATGCTCTTGATCCGTGATCCCACTGTCAATTACACGTTGAATAACGATAAGTCATATTGTAGAGCGTGCAATCGAGCATTATCAATTTGTGGGGATACGTGGCTGACAGCAGCGGCCGGCGACGGTGACGGTACATTTGTCAGCGTGATTAAATGACGTCACACACAGTACGCTCCCACGCTGAGTGTTTTTTAACTGACAAAATCATTCCGGCAAAACGTTTAACAAAAGTCAGAATTCGCACCGCTCACCACATTTACGGACTGAAGAGTTGAAAGTCGCCGAATTATTTCTCAGACTACTTATGTATTTAAGTTGCTCAAAATAAATTGTAACTGTCAGGTGTAACAATTTGTTGTTATTTCTGAAAGGAAGTAAGGAAACTCAATTTGTTCTTTTCCTGATGACTAGCTGACCCGCCATACGTTGTCCTGTAAAAATTTTGATGGCGACTTTTCGGCTGTTATTTACGTTTTTCCTAATTTTTGTTTTCCTAAACCACCCTAGTATTGACGCGAACAAAACAAATAATTATTTGTGCAAGAAGAGAGCAAAGTTGGTTTTTGATTCGAGTGTTTATTTTGAATCCTGAGTGCAGCGAGGGATTCAAAGACACGAGATGCAAATAACTTTGGTCTCGTGTAACACATACAACTTCACCTCAGCAGCGAGAATATAAGTAAATAAGTTTGGGATAGGTTTGGGATAGCATTATGTTTGGGATAGGTTTCAATGTGCACTTCATTTTGTCGTTATTGTGGCTTTCAACATTCGAGTAAATACTTCACATTGAAGATTGTTGCCTCATTTGTGATAATTCTATGAACTACGATAACAGTACAATCTCCGAAAAAGTGTTTGACCCTTTGTTAGTCTCCATCGCTAAAAATATAATATGTTTTTAGATATTTTCCGGGATACTTTTCAGACAGGAAACTTAATTCTGCATTTTTTACATGCTGCTTCAATATTCCGGTTTTAAATAGCAGACTTCGTCACTGGACTCACTTATATTTTATTATTATTCTTATAATATCCAACGTCTATCAAACTTTGTAGCCAGCGTAACAGAAGAAGAAAACAAGAAAAAGATTTAATCCTGCTATTTAAAAAAAAAAAATGGTTCTGAAACTGCACCCGCGGTATTTTGTTACAATATTATTTACAGATTGTTAAAACTATAAATAATCATGTAGATACATGATAAACTTCTTATGTTTTCTTCAACATTCTCCTTATTTGATTATAAAAAAATATAATTCTATGTGTATCAAAATCAAAATCAAAATCAAAAGTCATTTATTCAAACTAGGCTGAGAATCAGCACTTTTCGAACGTCAAAATTACATAAGACAGTCCCCCAAAACGCCCGCCCTTCACCACTTCCTAGTGCTTTAGCTGGGGAGAAGAAGTGGCGCAACAAACTCCTCAGCAGCACAGCTGTCTGTTCAGTTAAATAAAAAATTAAAAAAAATATATATATTCTATACAACACTGTGCAAATTACATGCAAGTACAATACGCAACACAAACATTAAATTAAATTTAATTATTTGCTATAAGTCAGCTAGCACACGCCAATATACTTAAAAAAAGAAGAAAAAAAAAATCGAAAACTATACTCAAGCAGAATCAAAATACAAAACTAAAAACGTAAGTAGAACTTTATACCTATATTAAAAGCCTCCAGTAATAAAGGGCGTGCCCACTTACATATATCAATCTGCCTAGCCTTTTCCCAACTATGTTGGGGTCGGCTTCCAGTCTAACCGGATGCAGCTGAATACCAGTATTTTACATGGAGCGACTGCCTATCTGACCTCCACAACCCAGTTATTAGGTAATACGATACACGGGGGTGACATGTTCAAATATGAACAAACCTCCATTAATAAATAAGGTAATACGATACCCCTTGGTAAGACTGGTTGTCAGACTTTCGGGCTTCTGACGACCCGTAACGACTGCCAAAGATCCACGAATGACAGCCGGGACCAACGGCTTAACGTGCTTTCCGAGGCACGGAGGAGTCTCGGTATGTACAGATTGTCACCCATCTACGGACCAACCCCGGCCAGCGTAGCTTAACCGGATGGACTCTTGTGGCTGTTATTATTATTAGTATCCGAACGTTTTATTGTTTGTTTCTTTTTTGGGCCTACTAGGTATGGAATTTGAAAATCGAACTTCGAATCGACTGGTTTCTATCTCGCTTTTTTCGTATCGAAGTGAAAGGGACAGACCAAAGTGAAGTTCAAAGCGTTCGAATTTTGTGAGTAGACCCAGCACTGTTCTCGGCATTAAAAAAAAAATATTAAAAAGTTACTTTGTCTCACGCTCGCAACAAAATAGTATTTTGCTCACTGTCTTTAAACAGCAAAATCTGCTTGTTTTAGGTGTTGAGGTGAAAATATATATTTAAATCGGTCGAGCCAATTTTCGAGTTTCAGTGTGACTAATGCACGGCAATTGATTTTTATATATAAACTATTGTTAAAATATTAACTTTGCAAACTTTAAGGAGTGCTTTAGACCATTGAACTGAATAATTTTTAGTATGGGACCTACGAATAATAAAAGTAGGGGAGCGTAATTGTGAACAAAATCAACGCGAAATTCTGCTCCAGACTTCACTTTTTGTCAATGTACAAAATTATCTCGAGTATTAGAATGAAAGAACACACCGCATGCAAATAAGTCAATTAGCTGCACTTGCGTAACGCGTTGTATTCCGGCAAGCGCGGTGATTGGTTCTCGGCAAGACAGATAATAGTAATTCGTTCATGCGCCTGCTGCAGTGCGAGATGCGTGGACGATGTTATGCAATAAATGTGAGATGATAAGTCATAATAAAAATGATTGTATTGTTGCACTATCCATATTAGTTGGATTAATTAGTTATAATTTAACTAAACCATTCTTGAACATACTTGTTTAAAAGTTTGAGATTCAAGTGTTTTTTTTTTTAAATTAAAACGTTTCTTAATGTGGCGTTGTATTGTATCACAAGGATCTAAAATTAAGAATTATTTTAATCAGTTTAAGGTGGATCCGCAGTGGTAGCCCGCGAAATTTAAATTTTCTTACGTTTTTTGCAATTTGCAGGTCAGCGTCAGGTTGTATGTGGATCAAAATATGATTCGTGACTGTAACCATAACAGTCATCAATATATCTCTCTAAATTTGATTTCAGAAATCATGAAATTTGGAACAAATCTAACTTAGAAAAATGTACCTATTGAAAATTCTTATGGTAATAATTATGTAAATATATGGTTGGTATGGTCGCGAATCATATTTTGAGCAACATAAAACCCGACACTGACCTGCAAATTGCAAACAAAAAACGTAAGAAAATTTGAATTTCGAAAGTATCAATGCGGATCCACCTTAAACTGACTAAAATAATTCTTAATTTTAGATCCTTATGATACAATACCTACAAATAATAGAGAGTTTGGTCACGTCAAGATCAGCCGATCTATTCTGTAAAAATCTCACCGTAAAAACTTAGGTGAAGTGAGCTCTCATTTCACCTGCCGATCTATTCTGTAAAAATCTCACCTTGAAAACTTAGGTGAAGTGAGCTGTCAGTAATGTCAATCCCTAGCATCAGTTGAAATGACAACTCACTTCAAGCTAACTTCACCCAAGTTTCCACGGTGAGGGTTTTTACAGAATAGAAGGGCTGATGCTAGGGATTGCCACTACTGACAGCTCACTTCACGCTCACTTCACCAAGTTTTCACGGTGAGATATTTACAGAATATATCGACAGATCAGGAGATGCGTGGGGTAGTGTTAATAAAAATAAGTAAGCTTGCTTACGTGTTTACTTTTTATTACATGATAAAAAAAAATCAAAATATTTTGTTTCACATAAACCTACACGGGCACTTATGAAAAGCTAGTTGCACGGTTCCAATTAGTCGTTTCCTATGGAGAAGAGCCGGCAAGAAACTCCACGGATACTCTTTTAAAAATAATTGGCTTTTACAATGTTTTCAAGTTATATATCAATAACTACTAGGTAATTAACAAAATAGAAATTCGTCTACAAATCTACAGTCTGGCCTACAACGTTCTCATATTAAAAAATATAATAGAATCTATCTGTAAGATAAATAAAATAATAAAATGACATTTTTACCATTACAACTGTAACAAATCTGAATTTAATCAACATTTACATAGTTATGCCGTTAATGAGATACCAAGGAAGCCATATGTGCAGAAGGAATTATTGTGAAACTTCCTTGTCTTCAATGTAGAACTTTGATCTTATACCTAATATACTTTTTTGTTAAGGACACGTTTGACGTGGATTTTGAACTTTCCATCGCTAAGTAAAAACCAGCAGTAGCAGCCGCAGTAGCGGGGTATTAAAGTTCACTCATCCTCTATTGATAAGGGAGGATCCACCGACAAGACGGGTGTGACACAACACCCGTCTGGTCGGTGGACAACTGCCTTACGATTGATTTCGGGACGTTGTATACAATGCTAGTGGCGCGGCAAACTCTGATTGTGCGATGCAGGATTTTGCGTGACGTCAGTGTGATGCGTAGTTTGCATGTGCCTATGTAAATGCCACCATATCACTCCCCTCCGGAGCCCGGAGGTCGATAGTGGGCCGAGTCGTGCGTATCTTGCGGTGCTTGCCAGGGCCAGTTGAGGTTCCAGTGAGTCAGAACCTGGTGCCGCATAGTTCACGGTGAGTCGGAATTGGCTACGGTGATTCTCCAGTGAGTCGGGATGGCGCTGCGTTATTCTGAAGTTCAAGGGCTCTGCTTTTTGACCGGCCGAAAGTGCCGTGTGCTGTGCCAAGGTTGCTGATGAGGCTGAGGGTGATGCGCGTCCGCTGCATACTGGTGGTCAGGATACTCGTTGAAGTTGTGGATTTCTGGCTGTGTGACTCGCCCCTCGAAAGCTTGAGGAAGTGTGATGGTGATGACGTCACGCTGAAGTAGGTGTACGTTTTTTAGTTCAAGTGAAATTTTAAAACGTGTAAAATAAACTTTTATATTGCGTTCATGTTGCATAACACTTTCCAGAGTCGCATGTATAGGATTTCAAAATGTTTATTTACTCACATATGAAAAGTGATTCCAGGATTCTTCATATCCGTATGGCTTCTACACCACTTAACAACACATATTTGCAGTACGTAAATAACGCAGAACAAAATAATAATCCCAATCGTAATTTCCCTGCGACACGAACGTGTCGACGACTCAATGATACCGGCAAACTGTCGGCGCTGCGCGGTACAGTTTTCGGCCACGCCAACCGCGGTACAGTTGACATGGTACCATTTTTGAGCTAGCTTGACTTACATTTCTTGACCAACTTTGAAATCGCGAAAAAAAATCTGCAGTTCCATACTAAAGTAAGTACTGTTCTAAACTGTATGGGCAACTGTTTTTTTTCGCGATTTCAAAGTTGGTCAAGAAATGTAAGTCAAGCTAGCTCAAAAATGGCACCATGTGAACTGTACCGCGGTTGGCGTGGCCGAAAACTGTCCCATAGTAAAAGTTATTCACTTCGATAGTCTAAACCACCTCTTAAAGTTGGTAAAGTTAATTTTTTACACATTATATGTACGATGAGCCATTTGACATCTTTAAGTCTGGATACTTATATATTCCTTTTGTATATACTTGTATGTTAAACACACTTCATGTATCCAGAAATTGTGTGGAGGAGGCGGTTCACAAAGTTTAAAAGTACTTGCTGCGAGAAATAGTTGTCGAACTAACTCAATACTTGGACAGGTTTCTCGCTGAGTAAGACGTATAGATTAATGGTTTCATATATCTCTTGTATTATTCACAATAGACACCAACTTTCTCTTTCCGGCACAAATACTTATACAAAGATATTTTTGCAATCACTCGATTCTCACCCCGGTTTTCTGACCCCAATTCACTTTAACCTAAAGTTAAATATTTTCTGGTCCGCACTGAATACAAACAGCTACTCAATTCTGCTAATAAGATATCTAAGTCGTAGTGGGTACGTAGCGGCGACGCGTCATTTCATAAATATTGGTAAGGGCTGCCAGACGCTCGGCTTTTTTTGGGAAATCCAAAACTGGCCGGCTGGTTGCTAACTGTGAAGCATTGAGAATTAGCTATGCAGGCTAACTTTAAGATACTTGAAGAGTTTCTTAAATGAAGGTATTTAGAAAAATAAACGTGATTTTGTGTGTCATATCAAAATACCTAGCAAACGTCAGCTACGTGTGTGTGCATTACAGTGAAGATAAGTATTGATTGAGTATCACGTATAGCCAAGGGCGTTTTTTGAAGTTTCCTACTCAGAAACAGCTAAAGAATGTGAAATGAAAAAGGTCTGGTACTCACGGGATGCTGGGAGCCAGGAGATCACCACACTGTATCACTAGCAGTCGTATTTCACCATATTTATGTTTCTTTTCACCGTGCGCGTCGGTTAGGTGCCGGCCGGACACTGTTCTTTTTTCTTCACGCCGTCAGATGGCGCGAGCGATGCGTTGTCCTTGTCGCATTCACAGCAATGGGCGAGTGCAAGTGGCGGCGAATTTAAAACAGGGAGGAAACGGAAGGACTGAGGAAAGCATCCCGAAGCCTGTTCAAGTATAGGTTAAGTAACTGTTCCAAGGAATCTTTACGTAAGCTCCTGCAACAGCTAGCATTAATAAAGTCAGGCAGAAGAAGACCTAGAATATATTATTTTCTAGCCGAGAAATATAAGAGTATGCTCGCATTAACCACTCGGAATATTAAATATCTACCTGCCTATTTACATAACTCATTACATAAATAAGCTCTCATGTTCCAACGTACGTAGGAATATAGGTACTAGCTTGACACAATAAATTGTAAAACAACGCACTTGCCTTACCTTATTATAATTTTGATCATAATAAAATTATTAGGTAAGCGACACGTACAGCGAGCCCCAAGTTTATTACATTGAACAAACAAAATTAATAAGGATCTCCCGAAATCCGTAACTGAATGTTGATAGACACGAAGAACAATTCCGTTTAGAATTTCAATTAAGAAGTTAGAGTCCTATTAAAATTCAGGAGAGCGTTGTGGACGCGAGAGCGCAGCGAGAATGCGATCGTACAGAAATAAACGTAAGTGTTTGGTAAACGAGCTTGAGGGTCTATTAATGAGAGCCCCTCAGAGCGGCCCTCTTTTACTCTTTGACATTGGCTCGCTGTGATTTACCGAGATGAGATTAAATGTGTTTCAGAGCCAATTGTACGTGTTCCTTACACCTTTCGCTGCTACGCCTTTGTTTTTCTTTAGTTACTTTGTTTTGTAAACTTTTAGAATTTCTTTGGTGTTGTCTTAGTTATTTCGCAAAACAGCTTTTTATAAGTAGCGAGGAAGTTATTTATTTCTCGTCCCACGAGTGAGGCGACCCAGACTTTACGGCTCACTGTTCACATCGGGTAATGATTTCTTACGCAAAATCCGAATCCGATGCTGGGAACTGGAGCCGCGTCTCCTGGGAGTCGGCAACCCTTTTCAGAGGTCGTTACTTTTTAGCTGTGGGTAAGTCACAACTCTTTGGGGAGAACATTTACATTTGTTTAAAATGCTGGTACGTTGGCAACATTTAATTTCGTGACGCGACGAGGTTTACATATTAATTTTTTGCTCGTCCTTTAATGACGACACTTATCAGTTTTATTAGCGTTAATTTTTTGCTGTTTAGATGATACGTCAACGGAATTAATCATGTTATTTACAAGGTATTCCTTTTTTTCCGTCCATAGAAGGCCAATGTCCAATGGCCAATTGATCGTATAATTTTTTCTTTAATCATATTATATTTATTTAATCACATAATTGGATTATTTTCTTGTTTAATTATAAATAAACAAGTATAAACCGTAGTTGGTAACCGTAATCAAATATGTAGAGAGTCTATTCAGCCCTCAAAACTACCTACTAAATTATCTCGGTGCTAACTTTTTTAACGTTTGTAATATTTCATGAGCATAAATCTCGGTACGTTCATAAATGTTTATGACTTCATGCAAATAAGAAAATGTCTGAGAAAAGTGATACTACCTATTTACCATTAATAATATTGTGTTGTGAAACATAAAATAGTTGTCAACACAGTAGCTATGTACGAGTACTCATAAAAATTTAGCTAGAGACTGGAACAAGAATAGTAAAAATGATTAATTGGGTTATTCCACAAATCCCCATTGACAATCCCCACCAGTAGGGATTTGTAACCTTTTTGTCCACAAATCCCCATTATGACCTCTATGAGACGTCAATGGGGATTTGGGGGCAAAAAGTTTACAAATCCCCATCGGTTTAAATATAAAATACAAACAATATATTATTATATATTAATCACGAAGTCTTTCTCTACTAGGTTTTGACCGCGGCTTCGCCCGTGTGAATGTCGGGAGTTATCTCAAGGGAGCTTATTACCGGATTATAAAGTAACCTATGTCATAATCCAGGTCATGGTCTATCCATGTGCCAAATTTCATTCAAATCGGTTCAGCCACTTTAGCGTGAAACTGAAAGCGTAACAAATTAACTCACTTTCGTATTTATAATTTTAATTGGGATTAGGATGGAGGTAAGAACTCATTGATTATTTTCATATCTAATCAAACAAATTAAAGTAATGGCTAAATTAGCCTAAGTGTAAAATATATTAGCAAAAATAATGAAATCACAGTCTAAACTTTACAACAAATATTGTTTTAGAGATCCACTTTAAAATTACTTTATGGTTACTTTGTAATTGATTTGTAAAGCTATGTGACTTTATTAGGAAGATAATTAAGAGTCCTTAAATAGGTCCAGCGGGGCCCACTTTGACAAAAAATAAATAAATATCTCGTGAAGGTTTAAAAAAATGTCATCCACATTTTCTTGAGGTATCCAGATATACATAATTGAAGATATTCGTAATAACTTTTTACTTTATTTTTTTACAAAGTAACCATAAAGTAATTTAAAAGTTGATCTCTAAAAGATTATTTATTAAGTAGTAAAGTTAAGATTGTGATTTCATTTTTTTGCTAAAATATTTTACACCTAACTTAGCCATTAGTTTAATTTGTTTGATTAGGTATAAAATAATCAATGAGTTATTACCTCCATAAGAAATAAAGACTTCGTGATTATTATATAATTATTTTATTATTATTATAAGCCTTTATTGTCCCACTGCTGGGCAATGGCCTACCTACTCTCTATTATATAATATGTTGTTTAAATAATATGTTTTTGTTTTTTATTTTCAAACCGATGATGGGGATTTGTGGAATAAACCGATTAATTGTATCTTATACTCGTAAAGAGGTACCTAAATTATTATATATAAAATACCTAAATTAATAAGAAAATCAAGTGATTTTTTTACTTACTATGAAACATTTTCAGAAATGTCAAGGGATGCTACATGCAAAAAATAATAACTACACAGTAGAACATTACCATTGTCAAAGGCGACATAGGCTGGTCTTAAGACAAAAAAACACAAGAAAAAATTCATTCATTAGCAAGACAAATGGCAGAAAGTTATTTAGGATATTCCGTTTCTGCTGAAGAAATTTTCATTTTCTGTTTCATTAGTAAAATTTAATCTTATTACGAGGGAGGGTAGAAGCTACGTCTTGAAGGAATCCTTGTAACGAGTGCGGGGAAATGTTTCTTGTTTTCTTCGCTATAAATTGTGAGTGCGAGTTACGGCTCAAATTGAAACGCCTTAGCAAACTTCTGATTAGGAACCGAAGGTAAACGTGTGGTGATTAATTTACGTGTTTATCAGATTATGAACCAATTGGAAAACATTTTTTACGTTATAAGTTAAAACCTAATCAAGATTTCTCGAGAATCTTTCGAGATGAAAGCTTTTACGGAGCTACATATAATTCTCGACGGTTGTTTAACTATTGTGTTTAGGCCGCGTTATCGCGGCAATTTTATAAATTCGCATACATTAATGCTCCAGGCTCCAATCTATAATGATCATAGGGTAGTTAAGTTCCTACACAGTAAAAGATTAGACATCTGAACCTCAGCAAGCTAAACGTGGTGATTGTAGTGTATGTCACAGTACGTAGAGATATGTCGCAGAACGTTTGCCGCTTCAGCGGTTTATTGCGCGGTTAGACTAGCTAACAGCTAGACTACTAGTTATTTACCTAATGCCCAGGGCTTCGGTTATCTGATACGACTGCTGTCTTGCTCTTAGGTCACTCTGTTTGGGATATTCCACGAGTAATGGGATAGTACTTAGTACGTTAAAGGTTTTTTATACTGTAGCCCAAAACGTTGTCCTTGATTATTTCCATGTTTGATTTGATCACCTTTTTCGGACATTGATTGGAATTCTGCCCACGTCATAAACCGAAATAAGCTTAAAAACAAAAAAGATTATCTAGAGATAAAATATCCATCTATTGTGATTGGAGAATATTCTTTAAAGCGCTACATCGGTGGAATAGATCAGGTGCGAGCTCGGAGGGATAATCGGGTTTATTCGGGAGGGTTTTAATGAAAGCCATCAGTCACGCCACCGCCGCCACGGGTACATGCCGGCTACCATGTCCCGTTAACCCTGGTAATGTCTCCTAGACCCCAAACTATACATATATTTACGATAGAAAAATTAGCTTAATGAGTGTTGTCGACATGGATCGGGTCGCATCAATATTGGATAAGCTCGGGTAGTCCAATCTTATCAGCATTATCTTAGATAGGATTGGTTAGCCATTTGTGTTTTTTCATTAGATTCGGTTTAATGGGTATCAATCAATCTGCCTAGCAACCTCAACGAACTACGTTGGGGTCGGCTTCCAGTCTAACCGGATGCAGCTGAATGCCAGTATTTTACATGGAGCGATTACTTGACCTCCACAACCGAGTAACTGGGTAATACGATTCCCCTTGGTAAAACTGGTAGTCAGATTTTCGGGCTTCTGATGACCCGTAACGACTGTCAAAGATCCACGAATAACAGCCGGGACCAGCACAGAGGAGTCTCGGTATGTAAAAATGGTTACCCTTCCACAGACCAAACCTGACAAGCGTAGCTTAACCTAATAGATCGATCGTGCGACTGTTATTACTTAGCCACGAGCTCCTCATTCGGTTTAATGGGTATATATGACGCAGTAAGATGATGTCGCTGTGATATAGTTATATCCCAAGGGATATAGTTGACATGTCTACCGTAATATAGTTATAAGAAAACTCCGATAGTTTTGTGCCCTAATTTTGTTACTGCGACGACTTTCGCCGACTAGCGCTCGCCGGCCGCTACCGAGGCACCGCTCGCTTCGCTTGCTCGGCTAGCGCGTAGTTGGTCACAGTTCTAACCTAACCTAACCTATTTGGTTGGAGTATATACCTACTACATCATGCTAGTATTTTAGTTATAATCCTAGTATAAACCACTTTCATATTACGGTAGATAGCTATATCCCTAAGGATATAAATATATCACTGTTACAACCATCTTACTGCGACATATCGATGGTATATCGTCAAGTGTAGGTATGAATGATAATAGGTCTTTACTTATGAAGTTGCCGTTTTACAATACTGGCCATTTGAAACGTAATTTATGTATGGCTGGCAATAAATTCTAAATTCAAATGAATTTTATTTTAAAAATATAGAATTTTATTTTCAAATTCAGTCATTTGTTTATTGATTAGTGTTCCGCTTTCACTACATTTGTATCTTTTTCATCAATATGGACACGATAAAAATACCAGTAATTATGGATTACGAGTTCCGTCGCGGTAGCAATGCCGCACAAACGGCTCGCAACATTAATTACGTGTACGGAGTGAGTCGCGCAAGACTCGTTGTTGGTTTGAACGCTTCCAACATAGAAATTTTGATCTAAAAAATTAGTCCCGTGGTCATCCGAAAACTAAAGTCAGCAACGACGATTCGATCTGCGGCTGAGTTAGCAGCAGTTTTCAATGTTAGCATCAAAACAACATTGGTTTATTTGCGTCAAATTGGCAAAGTAAAAAAACTTGATAAGTTGGTGCCGCATGAACCGAACGATCGCCAACGTGACGAACGCGTTGAGGTATGCCTTGCGTTGCTTAACAGACACAGAAACGAAGGTATTTTGAACCGTATTGTCACTTGAGATGAAAAATGGATTCTTTTTGATAATCGTAAGCATTCATCATGTTGCTTAGACCCTGGTTTAGCGCCTAGGCAATGACAACCTACAGGACAACGCTCGACTGGAACAACAGACGGTCTCTAAGCTACAAAAACTAGGGTTGGAAGTTTTTCGTCATCCGCCGTACTCACTAGACCTTGAACCGACAGATTTCTACTTCTCCAAAATTTGGACAACTCCTTGGCAGGGAAAAAAATCAATACCCGAGAGGCAGTACAAAATGCCTTTGAAAAGTTTGTTGGCTCCCGTACACCTGACTTCTTCAAGAAGGGCATTGAAAAATTACCACTGCGCTGGCAGAGATGCATCGATAGCATGGATGCATATTTTGATTGATTGAAATAAAAAATATTTATATAAAAATGACTAACTCTCTGCATACTAAACGGCAATTTCATAGGTAAAGACCTAATATTAGGTATTGATATCTTTTGTTAGGTACCTGCTACTAATGCTTTTAGCGATAAGCTTGTATTTTTTTTTTATGTACGTATATTGCTGATGTATGTTTATTTCTACTTTCCTCATTTGATAACCATGCCGAAGTAAGCAAGCTCACACGACAAGCTACATTAAATTCTGTGTTGTGTTTAGCAATTATAATAATAATAATAATATTCCACAACTATCACACAACGCCGTCTAGCCTCAAGCTAAGCAGAGCTTGTGTTATGAGTACTAGACAACTGATAAACATACTTATATATTTCTAAATACATACATATATAGATAAATTACACCCAGACACAGAACAAATGATCATGCTCATCACACAAACATTTGTCCTGGGTGGGAATCGAACCCACGACCTCCGGCATAGCAGTCAGGGCCACTAACCACTAGACCAACAGGCCAGCCAATTAGTCTCCTCCCAGTAGTAAAGGTCTTGGTCTCCGAGGCAGCTAGTCACCGTTAATGTTTTGAATACACAGACTACACCGTGTGTGATTTGTACTTAGTATTTATTCCTACTCTCCTTGTTTTGTTAATCTAAGTTTTGTAAGACATTCAACTAGTTGATCGAGCGAGCGAAGTGTTTCTGCTTCAAGTCTGACCAAATTTGCTTCTGTCTGTCACTTTGTTGCTACTCCTCTACAGGTCGTATTTTACAACCGATTTGGATGAAACTTGGTATACAAGTTTTACGACTTTATAGATTTTTTTGTCATCGGGGATTATTGATTGGAGGGGTACTTCCTCCAAAAAGGGGCAAAAAGGGAGCTACTGGATATCTCCGGCTTAATGAGATCCGATTTTGTTGGGTCTTTTTTTATCTGAAAGGTAGTAATTTTAAGTTGGTCTCATACAAATTTGGTGAAGATATGTTAAAAAAAAATATGGTAAATATCCCGTTTTAAATAACTTTATTTTATTCATTGTTGCAAAAATGTTTGTGCTCGCGAGGTCTACTGTTCGCAGAACTGCTAGTTTGTATAGAAGCACAAAATAAGTTTTCAAGGTCTTATTTTTACATGCAATCCCTCATTCAAGGACAAAGGGCGATAGGTCTTCTGGCAGCAGTAATCAACTCTCACTATTCGCTCCTCGCCGCATATTAATCTTCTAATAGAAAAAATATCGTGTCAAAGACAATAGAGGATCACGAGCAAAGATAATAGAGAAAGTATAATTCACCGGCGGAGACAGGCCCATTTTCCCGTGACCGAACAAACTTCGACACTATTGTTGGTAAAACAGTTACACTTCTTGTTGGCCTCAGGGCATTTCATCCCGAAAATATTTTTCCTTATGTCAGGCTCCAAAGTTATCGCTATTGTTTCGTTTGCTAGAATTTACCGAAGAGAATAGGTATGTAACTAACATATATTCATGGACCTATTTAATATCTAAAATAAGCACAGAATTTAAAATAAATCTTTGATCCCTTTAACTTGTCAAGGATTTCTCTATTCATAATTAAAATTGCATCTCGCAGACTAAGAATAATTTATTCACGACGTTAAATTCTGCTTACAGCAATAATTGTTCTGTGCTGTTCGGTTGAATCTTTTAATAAGTTCTCAATTATCTTTGATGTCTACGGCCCTTTTTACCTTTGATCCACGCTTATTCAAAGGTCCTTTGCTGTCCGGTGAGTTCAAAGCGAACTATCTCTAAGCTAGCTCACCCTTTGTGCGACTAGGTGGTAATCCGGACATTGTCTGCTTCAAATTCCTTTTTGACAGATGGTTTTTGGTCTCGTCGAAGTATTTTGTCGTACCGTACTTAACCTAATTGGACTCATGATGAAGTCTTGTATGACGTAATACATACTTCACGCTGATATTTTCGTTTAAATGTACATATGTGACTTCAGACCGGCTTGAGAGTTTTTAGTATAGGTACCTACTCAAATTATATTTTTCTTGGAATCAAGTTGTACGTTAAATATAGGTATGTAGGTAAGTATTTATGTCCTTTATTTGGTCCCTACATTCTTCAGATTTGTTTTAGTAATGTTATTTTTCACATCAATATAGATCGGTGAATGTTCGAAAAAGTTAAATCGAGGGACCAAATCGTTTGAAGTAAGCGAAGCTTTGGTTAAATTACCCAATCAACATATAAAGTGGCTACTCAGTAAATGGCGCTTGAATCCAGTCACTAGAGATAAATGAATGTCACTGATTAGATACTAAAAGCTCGGTAATCGATTCGGCTGTTTGGTGACCAGAGCTAATTTTAACAGTGTGATAACATAGTATCACGCGTGCCTATCAGCATTGTACGGTAAAGTGCCAATTACCCAGAGCACACACACACACACACAGCACATACAACGTTACTTCTGGGTATAGTTAGGTATATCACAACTTGTATGTCTATACAACTAAGTACGAACGAACTGAGCATGTAACTGAAAGTAATTCAACATCAATAGCATCCATAAAAAGTAAAAAAATGTATTTGGAAAAATAAGTAAAGAAAATCCAACAAAAATATGACCGTGATATCGAAAACCGAACTGTTTTCCCCATTACGCTTTCCACAACAATGACAATAAACTATGTTCGCGATGGCTCCATTTCGGGTGTTTTTATTTTTTTGGGCTAAACATACATGCGTGGTCGAAATTATTTCTGACTTTAACATACAAAGCGAATTGCGAGAGTTGCGCCGGTGAATTTCGTTGATTTGTGTCAGTGAAAGTCATCAGTGTGGCACGGTACATTAGGCAGTTGAATCGCTGTTAAAGCTATCACAGGTTTTATGAAGCATTTGGCTGATACGAACATTGTATTGTAACATACCAACTCATTATGTAGTTCAGTGAGTTCAGTCGTGCGACCGAATAAACATCGTGGCGTCGTCGGTGGAGTTCTCGCGGCCGCGGTCGTATCGATGCGGATAACGGCCGCCAGTAATTACCCGCCTGGATTTTATTTCCACAGATAACATCTACAATGTTGGGGAAAAAATGGCGATTTTCGATTTATTCAGATTAAGCGATTATTGACGCTTTCTTTATAAGTCAAACTTTCGTATTGAAATAGTTTTTAATTCCAACTAGTTTACTTTAATTCATATGCTGCTGAATGTGTTTTGCTGTAAACGTGTGCTAGTGATTATTATACGACTTGAATGTACCTACACAGTCACAAGCTGAAGCGTGCATGTTGATTACAGTATCATCCCCACACGATTGCTCATTGTGGTTTTTGTGAGAACTTCGTGTTTTGCAGTGGACGTATACATATGTATACTAAAGCACCGATTATTAAAAGTATGCAAATCTGCCTCTAAGGGTATTATATAGTATTATTATATTAGCACCTAATTACACAAAATTGCGTAACAAAGGCAAGGCGTCTTGCTACAGAGTTTATAGTGCCGCAAGAAGTAATTGGCTAATTTAAGATAAGAATTTGTTTTCTAAAGTACTTGTAACATAAAGAAGGTGGGCGTGGAGAGTGTAAACTTATGTACTCCTACCTAAATAAACATGTTGGTGTATAGAGCCGTAATTAGTTGGCGCCTGACGTTAACGTACATGACTTGTAATTAACGCTAACTATGTACACAATCTTCTTATTTTAAGGAAGTTATTATCATGGTTCATAGAATCTGCAAGTTAGGTGATAATTACCTTGCGGTTGAAGACGGCCATTTGAACTCAAAAAACGTAACAGTCGTTGGAAATAGATCGATACGGCCATAACGATATGCAAATCAAGCGATACTGAAGACGAATAACAATCAACAACTACTCGAACAGTGACCCAGTTATACGAATAAGGAATAAGCTGATCGCCTTAAGGCGAAGGTTTTTGGCAATTTACAAGTCAGTATTAGGTTGTAAGTTGATCAATATATAATTCGCGGCCGTAACAAGTATATATTTACATAATTATAACCATTAAAGTGATCAATACGACTCTTTAAGACCAGGTAATCCTAATGAATGACTATTTCATGAAATCTTGACATTTGAGGATTATACTAACTTAAGGAGTTGTATAACTGATTGTAATGATTATAATTATGTAAATACATATTTGTTACTGCCGCGAATCATACTATATTTAACATACAACTTAACTGACTTGCAAATTGCAAAAAAACGTAAGAAAATTTGAATTTCGCGGGCTACCCTTTTTTTTCTTTTTGTGGATGGGAAATCATCAAATAACTTCTCCCGCTCTGGGTGGAGCGGGAGGGCGTGTCAGACTTCTACTGACTAAAACCCACCCGTGTTCCTTCAGTTGCCTGTGCCAGGGCCACGGTAACTCTTTCGAACAACCCGCAACCCCGGCGGCTATCGGCCCTAGCGGACCCCTTCAGCTAGTGCTGACATCTCTTTGAGGCACGCGTGGAACACAACACGCCGTCGACCCGAGCCTGGTCCTTACCGGACGGCGAGCTACCCGTTGCTCGCCATCCGCAAGCCCGCGCCTACGGTGGCCGGGAATCGGCTATCGATTCCCGACGCCCAGGGCGTCTCCTGTGACTACTAGGGGCGTGAGGGCGCAAAGATTGCCTCTCCCTCACGCGTTCAGCCTCCTCCTTCGCGAGCATTACAGCTTCGCAGAAGGAGGTGACGGCTTCCCATGCACTCTCGCTCCGTACCATGGCCTGTACCAGGGCCGGACGCGAGAGATCGCCGCTGCCGATCGCCTCCGCGAGGACGCGGCGGTGCTCTGCCCAAGCCGGGCAGACCTCCACCGTATGCTCCACCGTGTCCTCCGGGCGATCCACACAGTGGTAACACCCGGGCGTTTCCTCCCGCCTTATCCGGAACAGGAACCTCCCGAAGCAACCGTGTCCGGTGAGGACCTGCGTCAGGCGGAAGGTGAGGGTGCCATGACGCCTCTCCAACCACTCCTCAAAGAGGGGACTTATCGCCGCAATTGTGGCGTGCCCAGCACTGGGTTGCGACAGTCGCACTCTCCATGTCACCATGAGATCCCGCCGGAGCTCTGTCCGCTGTGCCATGATTTCTCGCGGCAGCGGAGTAACGCCCCGGCGTTTTGCCTCCTCGCGCCACTCCCATGTGTATGCGAGGACTTTTGCTTCCAGATTCCACGGCGGCAATCCGGCAAGGAGGCTCGCCGCCTCACCGGAGACCGTGCGGTATCCCCGAACTAGCCGGATGGCCATGACCCTTTGGGACGCGTTCAACTGGCGGGCTGGTCGCCGCCCCAAGGAACACGCCCACACTGGTGCCCCGTAAAGGGCCATGGACCGCACGACCCCCGCGTAGAGCCTCCGGCAGGAGGCGTTTGGACCCCGGGCTACCCTGACGCTTCCCCTTAACTTCCCACGCAAAATTCACTAAACGACACAAGCATGCACGTAAAATAAACCTTAGTACACAAAACAACACGACAGCTACATTTGACAAATGAATGGTAACGCGTAAGTAAACATAATATAACAATAAATTGGCAGAGAGACGCTACTAACTTACCCCGGTAGTATACGTATTGCAATTTGCACTGTATCAACACACATTGTTGCCGTAACATTCGCCGGAAAATGGTATGTCGCAACGTGAACCTCAAACTTTAAGCAGAATTGAATTCATTTACAACTATGAAGATGGAAATGGAAGAAGCCAAAATGGCCGGAGATTGCAATGTGATAAAACAACATAGAAAAAAGATCAATACACTCTTTATCGGCTTTACTAACCACGCTCACGGTACGAGCGTTGTACGTTTTGTGTTTTTTAACTTGTTTCAGCAAACTCCTCGCCGTGATGAATGAACGGTAAACGTTCAAAAAGTTACGAATTCAATATTTCAACAAAGTCTGCGGAAACAATGAAAGTATTGTTCATTTTTCTTGCATTCAGTTTGTGGGGAACTGAAAAGTTTTCATGCTATTAGGTACTGTATCTTTCATTGTGGTTTTATAAATAAGGATATAAATAGACTAAAAAATAATACATATCCACGCGGCTGAAAATTAATGAAAAGTTGTTGGAAATTGAATACCAATTTAAGCCGCAACTTTGTTGTAAACTTGTTGTTTATGTCTGCCAATAGGGCTTAATTTTGCGTGAAGTTAAATATACATTTGGAAATCGCAGCAACAAGCCACAGGAACTGCGTGGGCGTGCTGTTGTTGTGATATTTATAGCCATTGTATAGCCTCCTGCCTATACGTAACTATACGCAGCTGCAAATACAATGATAGGGTTTGCTGAATTGCGATACACTTTCATGTGGGATGCTAAATCTTTGTTGTAGTTTAGTTCAGTCAGCAGTTAACCGAACGTTTCCGGATGACAGCGATGTGGACGAGTACTTCAACGCCTAAATTTCCTTTTGTTTTTGTATTTATTTGTATATATAGGATGACTGGTAATTAGTGACCGATACTGAAACATATAATTGTACCTACTCATGATAACAAACAACTTTTAGATACAGTCACGAACCGGGATTGTTGAGCCACTAGCTTATCATCTTAACTTGGTTGTGTTACACGAATGCCGCCCGTGAAGTTTGACATGTGACATTTCAATAACGACAAACGGGAGGCATTCGTGTAACACAACCAAGTTAAGATGATAAGCTAGTGGTTCAACAATCCCGGTTCGTGACTGTACATGTATGAGAAACTGTGAAAAAAGAATCTGCGGTCCCATGCAGTCATGTTCGCGTAACTCGTCAAACTGTAAGGAACAACAAATTTTTAGGGTTTCGTACCCAAAAGGTAAAACGGGATTCTATTACTAAGACCCCGCTGTTCGTCTGTCTGACCGTCTGTTGTATGTGTGCAACACGCGTGTAATTATACCAGTGCATTACCCTAAAAATTTGGGAAATTTTAAATATACACATATAAGGAAAATTTAAAAGAAAATCGTAAAGGATAATTTTCATCATTACTGTTGATGATTTGTTGTTATTTGTTATAATTTTGTATGTTACTAGCTTGAAGTGGTGTGAATATAAAAGTTAAAGAAAAAGTGTAAATTTGGCCAAAATGAAAATCCAAGATGGCGGCTGCGAAAATTATCAAATCTTTCTTGGTGTCGTTTTCATGGTTTTTGAGGGTGTTAAAGTCGATAGCGACGTTAGAATGTAAATCCTAGATTGCGGCTGCGAAAATTTTCAAAATTTTCATCATGGGTGTCGTTTACATGGTTTTCGAGGGTGCTAAAGCCGATAGGGAAGTCAAAATGAAAATCCAAGATGATGGCTGTGAAAATTTTGTTTTTGTTTTAAATTATAGGTACCTACGTATGAAGGAACTTCGTTCCTGATGGGGGTTTCGCGACCGCATACGTTTGTACTTTACAGATCAGGAGTAATAAATTAATATTGTTTTTATGTGCTATACGACCGCATTTTCGTTATGAATTTGTGAATATTCAAAAAAAAAAAAATCATGCATAATTATTTTGATTACACTGCGAAAGTGTTCATAATTTATGGATCTCACTTCGCTCGCGCCTTAAAAAAATCGGGTCTTATTACACCATGCTTGCTTGTGTACGGTTATGAAATGTGTTGCAATCAATTTTATTATTTACGCTACAAAAAACTTAAATACTTTACGGCCATGCCTCATATTTTGACTAAGGTGTAGAGTTTGTAAAGTTAGGGCGTATAGAGCTAGAAGCTTGGCTCAACATGAGATTTGATAACTTTTTGACAGTGCGAGTTATATACACATTACAACATTTTACATGAAAATGTTTTTGGTGGGATGTATTATTCACTATCCCTGTGGTGTAGTTTGGATGTTCGAAATCCCCAAATTTTATGTTTTTTTTGCCTCGACCTGTCATCAAAATGGCGATTATCGCATTTACAGACTTGGATTCTATAAAGGTAAATTATTATACTTGCGTGCTAAATATGAAAGATTTAATGGTGTTAACATATGAGATTTTTATCCAACTCTCTTAATTAACGCACACTCATAAGATTTGATGGGTAGCATAATAACTATTTACATAATCAATTTAGGGTGTTGTATGTCGTCGAGCCGACGGAGGTTATATGTTTGGGTCCAATTGAGGGCATTTCCGAACTTTACGGTTAAAGAAACAAACTAACACTCACAAAAACAATCATCATCCATGTTAATAAAACTCCTTTGTCATCCCCCGTTTTTTTTCACGAGGTGTTAAAAATATGGGTAAATTGATTTCATATCCTAGGCAACACTTCAACAGTTACTGCGTCACATTATTATTTTTTTCATTTTCAAATTTAACTAAGAAATACACGGTGAAATTGAAAACTTACTTATGAAATGAGATGTTAGTGCACTTTTCCTTTTTTGCACGATTTCACAGCACAGTAATTTTTTTTTTTAATTGAAACTCCCGGCTCGCGACGTTTACGCGGTGAACGTACCTTGACGTGTGGCGCGGACAACTGAGCTAGTATTAGCTACTTTTTGGAATCAATTTACGGTTGCCTACTAAGAATCTGGACATTCTATAATCTAAGGGTACGGAACCCTTCGTGCCCGAGTCCGACTCGCACTTGGCCGGTTTTTTTCACTATTTCAGGTTTGCTACCATAGTAAAAGTTGTTTGTTATCATGAGTACTAACATGTGTTTAAGTATCGGTCACTAATCACCAGTCACCCTATATACAGCGTGAAATTTTAATGGTTGTTTTCCCGAAGCGAAGTGATTTTGTCTTGATAGTACAATCGATTTATAAAAAAATAAATATAAAGTATTAAAAAA
Source organism: Dicycla oo (assembly GCA_948252095.1). NCBI lineage: Eukaryota > Metazoa > Arthropoda > Insecta > Lepidoptera > Noctuidae > Dicycla > Dicycla oo. The sequence goes on from OX411712.1 coordinate 15,118,941, forward strand.
TGGCAGATTTACATTAGTGAAAAACAAAACTCGAACGCGATCTCGAACCAATAGTATAGCTACAGCGCAAACGGACGACTGCGCGTGACTTTGAGCCTTGCGCTACCTACAGCTGATATGATACTACGTAGTTACGTATTCTTTTGTTATCGAAACACAATAGGTAGGTACTTATCTAAAAGTTATTCCAATTTTCCCTTCATACTTTTACGGGCTTAGGACCGTCATAAATACTTTTTTAGGGTTCCATACCCAAAGGGTAAAAACGGGACCCTCTTACTAAGACTTCGCTGTCTGTCCGTCCGTCTGTCTGTCACCAGGCTGTATCTCAAGAACCGCGATAGCTAGACAGTTGAAATTTTCTGTTGCCGATATAACAACAAATACTAAAAACTAAATAAAATAAATATTTAAGGGGGGCTCCCATACAACAAACGCGATTTTTTTGCCGTTTTTGCCTTATGGTACGGAACCCTTCGTGTGCAAGTCCGACTCGCACTTGGCCAGTTTTTTTTACTTACAACTTTCTGAACACGAAACTAAGAAACAAGTTTATGAATAACTTACAAAAAATAATTTTCTGAATAATTGGACAATGAAGTAAGTATTTACGGCGTATTTAAAAAAATGGAATCAACTTATTTACAATGATTTTAACTAACTAACCTACTTTTGTTATTTACAAAGATACGAGTAGGTACTTACACTTCACGGTATCGGAGTAATTGTTCGAAGTACAAGCCACTGCGTTCAACATAATCGAGCACGTTTTAATAGATTGTCTTTTAATTTTAATAAGGTGACATTGACATTGACCGGTTCATAATCCCGTGAAAACGGAGCGACTCCAGGTGATGCAGTGGGAGTTATAATTAGCCCTAGCGTACAGTTGCACCATAGCGACGTACTCCAAATTTGAAAAACTGTAATGGCGATCCATTTTTAAATTACGATAACGCACTGGCACTGCGCATGCGACGCGCGGCGGTTTCGGGGACGCGGAACAACTGAGTGAGAGAGCCGGCGCGTCGGCGGGGGGCGGGGGGTGCGTGGCGAAGCGCTCGCCGCGTGCTTGCGGGCTAGATTATGCCGTATCACTTCGGGCGACAGTTTATTTTGCTCTAAACATTTACGAATCGCTCATCATTTTGTACCGCACCGCCGCGTGTTATCTTCAAAGATGGTAGGTAGCGAGCGGGCGCACGTGAGTTACTATTGATTCTCACGCTTTCGAGTTGAGATCATATTTTTATAATTATTTGAAAACAAAAACATTTTTATTTTATAAATTTAACTCCATGAATCGGTAGCTCTACTGAGTGCAAATCGTTCTGCCGCAGGAAAACAACCATTGAAATTTCACGCTGTAGTTAGTTAGTCATTTAATTTTGTACCTGGTGTTAATAGTTAGTTGTATTATATATTGTTATTAAGCATTTATTGTATATGCAATAACAATTAGTATTTTGGTATTACAATGTTGTCAGCAGTATATAAAAAATAATCCTCATCATCTCAGCTGAAAGACATAGGACACCGCTTCTGGACATAGGCCGCACTTCGACCGGTTCTGTGATAAATTAAGGCGATGAAAATGGACTGTATGTATTAATTAGTTGTTGGTGGAATGGAATAAAACTGAGCTTTACTCAGTGTGATAAAAGGATTTTAGTGGGAAAATTATGGGATTGGAAACACAAACCAAACCTTTTGACAGATACAAGAAGAAGAATACTTTGTTAAAATTACATTTTGGGTAAGTTATCTTGGTACAATTCAATATATAGGCTTACTTGTAATTCGACGTATTCCTTGCAGGACGTCATAGTAGGGTTAAAATGCAACAAATTAAGCCACTAAAACAATGTTCTACCGAAATTCAGTAGTTTTTGAGTTTTTTTTTCTTCTTATTAAGAATGCCTAATTACGAAAAATAAAGTAATTAATTCGTGATTTTTGCCAAAGCTTTTGGCATTTAGGAACTTTTAATTATTAACAAGGATCTGTTACGGCATCAGCTATGATACTAAAAATTTTCAGTGTAGTCGGGCCGTACATAATAATAATAATAATTGGTGCCTCCACATCATTTAAAATTATGTAAGAGGCTTCTGCGAGTTGGCTTCGGCCCCTTATACGCCTTCCAAAGGTCCGGGACCCCAGGGTCCCGAGATGTAAGAAGAAAATAATAATAATAACCTGGGACATTATTCACACACGGTCATCTGATCTCAAACTAAGCAGAGCTTGTACTATGGAAACCAGATAACTGATATACTACATACACTACTTTTTTTTTGTACATACATACTTATATAGACAATTACACCCAGACTTAAAAAATCATTTATAAATAGAATTTTTCATAAAAAAATAAAATCTAAGTAACTCAAAAACAACTGAATTTCAGTAGAACATTTGGTGGCTTAATTTGTTGCATTTTAAGCCTACTATGACGTCCTGCAAGGACTACGTCGAATTACCAGTAACCCTGTATATTGAATTGTACCATTTAACTTACCCAAAAAGTAATTTTGTTATTCTGTAGATTATTTCGTTAGTTATACAATGAAGTCACGCGATGCTCGAAGTTGGAAAACCAGTAAATAAACCTTGTGGGAGCAACCATAGTTGCACATGCAATGAAGCTGTTTTAGTTTGTATCGTATTGTTGCTCCAGGCACGTAGGACACAGTTTCTCCGGTGACGTCGCCTAATATAGACAGCTGTCCTAAAGTCCATCCTAATTTGGCACTATACCGTACCAGAGCATGACTGTGTTCCTAATTGGCTTTATGAAAAAGATAGCAAGTTTCTTATTGCCTTACTTCTTGTCCTGTTAGGCGCCTCCAGGCTGAACAAACTCCGATTGTATGCCAGCAGCCAATTGTTAACCCAAAATTAAAGGCATTGTTAATGGGGTATAATCGGAACTTAATCAAGAACCTTTTTTAAGCAGTTACTTGTTGTGTACAAGTATGTATAATTAAGGATCCAGTTATTCTGTCTTTTCCTTTTTATATCCCTAGCGTGGGTTATGGATATGGGTTCACTCAGTGCTGGCTTTTGATATAAATGTTAGCGACTAAAACATGTAGACGGTTGAAGGTATATGCGTAACTCAGATACTCTACGCAAACGATTTTGACTTACATACTCGTCTTTATTATGTAGCTATAGTGTAACTAGGGTTTATTACTACATTCCTACGAGACAACACAAGTAAGCAATATAAAACGTAATATTAAACACGAAGTTTCGGCCAAGTAGTACCTAATATTAAATAACATTGGTTCACTAATAAGTTATTCTGTTATACGAGTATTTATGAACCGTGAGCAAAGGTTACGTCTGAGATCAAAAAGTGGTACACAATAGGTATTTATTTTGTCTTTTATTTTTACTGACGATGATTTAATGGACAACTTAAGCGCTAAAAGACGACGCACGTATGTAATTTACAATGTCAGGCTGTCTCGAAGGACAATTTAAGAAGATTCAGTCTCATATAAGTTTAAGTTGACCTTGCCTATTTTTTGCTACACATTTAGTAAGTTATTTCGTAAGGATTGCCTGGGATTTAGAAGTTTTATTTTCTCCGTTTATCCGACGACAAAGAAACTGGATTACATGAAGCAGGTAGGTACTTAGTTTCAGTCATGGGGATTTGTGGAAAGTTCAACTTTTTTTGTAGCATATTATTTATCTAAGATTTGTTCCAGTTAGTTATAATAAGTTCGTTGTAAGCTTAGATTTGATTCAACATTTGATAGCCACCTATATATTTAATGTAACCCTTCAATAACGTGATTTGACACTGATATTTAGAATAAAATATCTAATAGTACTTGAAAAAGAAAACAGGTATGTAATAATGTTTGAGTATGTTCAGTTCACTTACTATGTAGGTACAGTTCTCAAATAAATTGAATAACAAAAAAGCTATTACAGTTCATCATCATTCATCATTCTCCTGCCCTTGTCCCAATTTATTTGGGGTCGGCGCAACATGTATTTTTCTTCCATACTTCTCTTTTAGCCGTCATCTCGGTAGTCACTCCCTTTCTAGATATATCATCTTTCACAGAGTCCATCCATCGTTTCTTTGGTCTTCCCCTACTCGTATAGCCATCCACATTCATACTCAAACTTTCCTGACGACATTTTCACATGATAAGAACTGATATATTTCATAACAACAAATACGCTTTGTCTTAGCAAAACATTTTGTGTACAAACGCGGTATAATTTTTAGGCAGAGTTTTTTGATAAAAGTTACAACGGGAAATATCATTGTGATATACAACTTATGAGTTTAGTCCACATATATAATAATTGAATTATCAGAAATAATGTCTCAAAACAACAGTAGGTACCCACTTGGTTATTGCAATAACTCGGTATTACTTGCATTTAAATTTCCACGCAAAAGCTCCTTCTCTTCAAGTAAAATACTTTCAAAAGTTATATTTTTCAAAAATATGTAACAAGCAGGGAAAATTCTCGAAACAAAATACATATTTTAAAATATCATATTCTTACCGTACCGTCTTATATCGAAAAACTCTTGGGATTTAAAAAATAAAATAAAACTCCATTTTGTACCGTTCGCCTTGCTCTAAGTGGTAGAAATGCTGGGTTTGAGCTTATCCAGATACTAAGACTTGAGCTTCGCTGCTTGTTATGATTGTTAGGATCTGATATTTAGGATTTATAATTCCGAAAACATTTGGACCTACTTGCCTAATTTGACACGAAATGTTGTCTGGAGCTAACAGAATTGTATTAGTAAGCTACTAAATGTCAGAATTTGCGAAGCTTTATTCTTTGCAATGTAAAACATATAACCGAACGAAATTTTTGAAGTAGGTATGTATGTACATATGTGCTCTACATTTTCGTGTCTTAAAACATTAGCCTACAAAGATTTATGCGTGAGCAGCTAAATAAAATTTATTTGAAGATAAATTCAGGTACGTAAGCAAGATAAATCTGTCGGTACCGTTTAGGTACAGACGGTATACGGAAGGCCCTTAGTAATTTTCTTTGAAAAGGCCGTGCGCGGCCTTTTATGTCAGACGAGATAATACTTAGTTTGCGTGAAGATAGCACAAACTGCGATCACCGGGTCAATGTGCTCAAGCAGATTGGGACTGTGATACAACCTTTTAATATTAAAAAAAAGTTAAAAAGGGGACTATTTGTCACATTTTTATGATGTCGCGGTCGGTAAGATGCTTTGCAATGCTATATATAGAAACATAAAAAAAAAATGTCGTGATAAATGTGTTTCGTAATGATTAGACAGAAGCGACACTGATAAATTGCATTGTAAGGACGCTGAACATCTGTTATTCACAAGAATAAGATAAATACGGAATGTTTTTGTTACATGAAGCTCGCCACTTTAGGGACTTATTGGACATACATGATACCATGTATAGTTTGCCATCGGGTACTTCGTGTAGTTTTATGTAATAACTAATATAATAACAGTTCGAGGTTGGACCCTTTTAAATCTTTTCCATTAAGTAAAGCAAACCAAATTTTCATCATCTGCCTCTGCCTAGTCTTTTCCCAACTATGTTGGTGTCGCCTTCCAGTCTAACCGGATGCAGCTGAATACCTATCTGACCTCCACAACCCAGTTACTGGGTAATACGATACCCCTTGATAAGACTAGTTGTTAGACTTTCGGGCTTCTGACGATCCGTATACGATTGTCAAAGATCCACGGATAACAGCTGGTACAATCGGCTTAACATGCTTTCCTGAGGCGCGGAGGGATCTTGGTATGTAAAGATGCACGGACCAACTGCGGCAAGCGTAGCTTAACTTGATCAATCGACCCGTGCGGCTGTTATTATTTAGCCACAGACCCCACAAACAAAATTTTATCATAAAGTTATTGCAGAGTGCCAGAATGGCATTGAAGCGACAATTGTTTAATATTGACGCAGGACAGATTTACTTAATCAAGTTTAACTCGCCGCTATTGTCTTCCTTTGTTCTCGTTCCAAATGCGAATAAAAAACCAAAATCTCTCTAACTTGTTTAATTATTTTCTGAGTTCTGTGAGTTTAGTGTGTCCCGCTGGAATGACGAGTGGGCCACCAAAAATTGTAATGTTAAGGAAATGGAAGTGAAAAAGAAGTAAGTAATGCTGAACTCTGTTGGCTACGTGATAATTTAAGGAATAAAACAGCATTGTGGTAGCAATTAGTCAGATAGTTGTACGGTACCCGGTTATTTGTAATAGTTACAAAGGTTATATTTATATGGGAGCGTACAAGATATTATTATTGCCTCGGAAAGCACATTAAGCCGTTGGTCCCGGCGGTCATTCGTGGATCTTTGATAGTTGTTACGGGTTGTCAGAAGCCCGAAAGTTTGACAACCAGTCTTACCAAGAGGTATCGTATTACCCAGTTACTGGGTTGTGGACGTCAGATAGGCAGTCGCTCCAAGTAAAATACTGGTATTCATCTGCATCTGGTTGGACTGAAAGCCGACCCCATCATAGTTGGGACAACGCTAGGCTGATTGATTTTGTACAAGATATTATTAAATGAGTTATAGAAGGTTAACTTAAAAAACGGTAAACTGAGCAGCTCTGTCTTGACTGATCTCTCGTTTCTCCGAATCAGAGCAATAACGCACATTTACATTGTTGTCAAACTTTATGGAAATTCTTGAACTTGGATTATTATCAGTCCGTCCGAAATATAAGAACAGTATTTATCACTTTTCGTGTAAATATTAATATTTAAAACGTTGATGTTTGAAACAGAAGACTGCCTCGTTGGTCTAGTGGTCGCAATCGCTACTGCTGAGCATGAGGTCTTGGGTTCGATTCCCAGGTTGGGTAAAGTGTTAATGGTTTTTTCCATCTAGAGTTTCTCAGTAGCAGCCTGGAGTCTGAATTCGTGCCCGGATGGCCCTCTATTACATGGGACTTTAACCCTTTGGGGAAAAGAAGCGTGATGTTTTGATGATGATGATGTTTGTAACAAGACTTTTGATGATGATGTTGATGATTATAGCTTTTAAAACACAAGCAAAATTATTAAGTCCAAAATGAATCTGCCTAGCCTTTTCCCAACTATGTCGGGGTCGGCTTCCGGTCTAACCGAATGCAGCTGAATACCAGTATTTTACATGGCGTGACTGCCTATCTGACCTCCACAACCCAGTAAGACACGGAGGAGTCTCCGTATGTGAAGATGGTCACCCATCTACGTACCGACCCCAGCAAGATCGACCCGTGCTGCTGTTATTAGCCACGAGCTCCTTCAAGGTCAAATTATTAAGTAAATACGCTTAAAGTAAGTAAGTTGATAGTTTATAGAGGCAACTTGGCATTCATATTATCAGTTTTTAGCTCGGTGAGCGCAAAACCACTAGTATTCTTATTAAAACAATGGCAGTAGTGTAGTGTCCTCGTTAACGAAGCGGGTCTGATGAAACTTGAAAAAGAAGCTGCATTAGCTGATATTGTCCGTGGCTGTTTACTTGAGTTTTCTTATGCAATATTTTTGCTCTACTTTATAAAATATTTCTTTGAGAAATGAGTATGTTTCTAGGAAGATACTGTTGCTGTTGAAGTTACTTTTGTTTACTTATATTCTTTGTCTTGTTAAAATTCAAGTAGGATGTTCATCATTCTCTTGCCCTTGTCTGTTGTGTTGTGTTATGTATTTTTCTTCCATACTTCTCTATTAGTCGTCATCTCGGTAGTCACTCCCTTTCTGGCCATATCATCTTTCACACAGTCCATCCATAGTTTCTTTGGTCTTCCTCTACCCGTATAGCCATCCCCATTCATACTCAAAACTTTCCTGACGACATTTTCCTCATTCCTCCGTATCACATGCCCATACCATGACAACTGATTTCCACACCACATTTCAGACACCGGTGTCACTTTCAGAATTTCTCTTATACACTCATTCTTCCCCACACATCCCTCTCATAACATTCTCATCTCAGCTGCATGCAATTGATTTCATTAATCCTTTTTAACCGACTTACAAAAGGAGGAGTCTGTATGTTTTTTTTTTGTATGTTTGTTACGCGATTACTCAAAGACGGATGAACCGTTTTGAAAAATTCTTTTTTTGTTTGAAAGGGTATACATCCGAGGTGGTCCCATATAAATTTTATTAACTTTGCTTGGGGAGTTTTTGAGTTAGCTTCAATAATGTGTATATTTCCCACTTATTATATGTGGATGATGTGGTTATGTTTTAATAACTTCCTATCACTGTTATTTACATGGCTATGTCTACAATTATTGTGCTCAATTATGTATTCGAATTTGTGTGGGGTAGGTTCCATAACTAAAAAGTGAAAAATAAAAACTTTTTAGCAAAAAATAAAACCGACTTCCAAAACAAAACAACAGGTTTTGTATTTTCGTTTTTTGCCACCGACTTCCGAAATTAAAATTATTTTTCACTTTGTAGTGTTTTGTTTTGGAAGACGGTTTTATTTTTTGCTAAAAAGTTTTTTGTGGCACAACATTCTGATCCATACAGGACAGCAGGCGCCATTGAAGGGGATTATGGGAGTCTCAGATTGTTCCCGTGATCTTTTATCATTTCATCCATCCAGTGTTAATTCTGTGCTTTAAGTAACAGTCAGATCTACTTCGCTATCACTTTGCACAAATGAACCGAGATACCGGAAGTCGGAGCAGATTGGGAGAAGCGCGCCATCAACCGCTATGGTCCCAGAACTGGAGAGACCGCCGAAATATACTCGGTTTTAGTTCTGTTGATTTTCAAGCCAACATTCTCCAGATTCTGTTGCCATTTCTCCAATCTGCTCTCTCCCAGGATGTTACACGAACATTAATTTTCCATACAAATACATATTATCCTAAACATAGATGAGTACATGGATATCGTTTGATGAATTAAGTATGTACCTTGTTTTTTTTTTAACGAAATAAACACTATGTTTACTAATTAATAGTAATTTTGTGTCCGTTTAGTAATTGAAATGGAAGTGTTTTATTTATATTCTTTTCTATGAAATAACTCAAATTACCCATTTCCGACGTGAGCTATTTACAACGTTTACTCTTTCATTTTTAGGGTTCCGTACCCAAACAGTAAAACGGGACCCTATTACTAAGACTCCGCTCTCCGTTTGTCTGTCCGTCCGTCACCAGGCTGTATCTCATGAACCGTGATAGTTAGACAGTTGGAATTTTCATAGATGAAGTATTTCTGTTGCCACTATAATAACAAATACTTACTAAAATACAGAATAAAATAAATATTTAAGGGGGCTCCCATACAACAAACGTGATTTTGTTTGCTCGTTTTTATAGATAATGGTACAGAACCCTTCGTGCGTGAGTCCGACTCGCACTTGGCGGTTTTTAATTAATTAAATAATATCTTAGCATCTCAACTCCTTCATGAGCTTCGATTAAGAGCTCCATCTCATAAAACACCTGCAACCTCTCATTAATATTCATCACGTTGGTCTTTTTGTCCGCCATTAATTTACATTTCAACCTATCCGAGGCGTAAACTTACCTACTTCGCAAACAGAATCCTATAAATAGCTTCGTCGATACTTATTGATTTTGCACATCGTGGCCTCTATTTCCATGTCACCGTTGATATAGCATCCATTAAAAGGAACTACCTAAATAAAAACCGGCCAAATGCGTGTCGGACCACGCACAATGATGGGTTCCGTAGTTGGAACGAATTTATCCCCAAACTTAACATTGTAGTTGAAAACATGTTCTCCCGCACATTCCAACGGTAAATGTAAGTTGTCACACAATATTGATAGACTTACCATGTTACTTTAAATCTGTAAATATAGAACTATTTTATGGTTTTTTTCATTACTTTTGGCTCAGTTTCGGAGATAAGGGACATGGTCAATTTTTATTTTTTTTTTATTTAAAAAAAAATGTATTTTCTTAAATAACTTTAAAGCTATTTATTTTAAAATTGATTAAAAAAATAGTGAGACCCTTATAGTAAGCCTTTTATTTGATATGACACACGGTACAGCTTGCAAAACTTATTTAAAATTTTCTAATTTGTCCCCCAAAAGTGACCTCCTTATTCAAATTTCATTTATTTACGTTACACGTCCGTGTTTAGGTTATAAAAATTCTTATGTATACTTTCCAACTTTAGATTTGGTGCAAATTGGATGTGACAGGACGGACAGAAATACAGAAATCACGAGTAATCTTATAAGGGTTCCGTTTTTCATTCGGACGTACGGAACCCTAAAAACCATTTGTGGAACAAATTGCGCGACAGGCTAGAACACGTCGTAACATAGATTACCATAGTAAGTACCAACGGGGAAGTAATTTTTTATTCTATTGTTCCCGGAAGGCGGGAGAGTAATAGTTTTTCCATTAGGAGAATTGCGACGCTGATTGACTAGAGATGTGATCGCCGAGACTCCAATCTTTTAGCCAATTTTGTATTATTAAAAAGCTGTTCCCTTAAAATGAATTCGTGCCGGGAAAGTGAAAAATTGGATAAATTATAATAAAATTAGAGAGATGATTCATCACTTATTTGTAACAGAAACCGAATAGAAAGTCGTAGAGTGCAATTTAGGCATTTTTGAACGAACAGAATACATATAGTTCTTAACTCATAATTGGTTGGTGTCTAAAATTGCTTTATCCACATGAAAATAACAGAAATTGATGAAACAAAAGTATCCATGAGCAAATTCCGATTTAGTTGTGGGTTCAGAGACAATAGTCAGTGAAGTTTGAGCCGCAGTGGTGAAGGGTTGACACCCAATGTGTCCAGCTCGTACCGCGGTTAGTACCGCTCAACGTGGCACCTACCGCCGGTCTGGCACTACACACGCTCCGGTTTATGTCGTTTTATTATTAAAAGAATATGTGAGTTTTCTTCAGTTGTTTCTATTCTCGTTTCATGAAGCCGCAAATGAAATGTTAAAAATTATTTGCTGCCCTGGAATTTAAACCATTGTTTTAACACTCTTATTTACATTAGCGCTGATGGCGTGCAAAGGAATCTATTCAATTCTAACATTAGCTTAATTTAAGGTCAATTTATTAAAAGGTTCACATAAACAGTCCATAAAATACGATCTACCTGTTCGTTTATTACCTCTAAAGTAACCTAGAGTCATTAAGTGAGGGTAGAATCACGGCACAACTTGTTCTTAATAATTCAAACATAAGTTACGACTCCTGAAGACGTCATTGGCGTCTTGGGCACGATTACCTACTTAGACTACTTAAGTCGACGCTGGCATTTAAAGGGTTAATAGTAATTACAGCTTTTAATTGTTTTTCCTCATCAAGTTGAATAAAGTTTGTTTTTTATTTATCCGTCTGCTTCAGTCAATGGATGTTTTGGTAGTTGAATGGTTTTATCAATTGTAGGTCTGGGCAATTGGCTTCTCGTAAACTTCTAAAGGCTAAAGTGTTAATTGGCTTGTCATTACAGGGTTAAAATAAATGGAAACTGTATTTTCCTGAAAAGGATTTCAGGTTTTATTTGTTCGTTAAGAAATAGGAAAGAGTACAATTTGCTACGTTAACATGCAGTATACGAGTATCTGTCTGTTACGTCACAGTTTTTTGGAAGTCCTCTTATGTTTAGCCTGGAATCGAAAAATGAATAGGTTTTATTTTTTCCTTTGAGTTTATTCTTGTTCATCGATAGTGGTTGACTTACGGCCGAATCGTCATAAATCAGCCCCAATGGCTTCTGATGTACTTCCAAAGCGTAACTATCTCTCATTCAATTCAAATAAATTAAGAATATTGTTCGCTCGGTGAGTTTATGTTCGACTATCTTACATCAGATGTTATATGTTAGTAGTAGTGTTATATGTTAGTAGTAACCTACGAGTATCTCATACACCTAACCGAGGTGTATGAGATACTCGTAGGTTAGAACAAATTATTATGCCATTAAATACCAAGCTAGAGAAGTCTATAAAAAAATCAATTTTCTCTGCCATAGGTCTAAGTATCCTTTTATTTTGTACAGAAGTTGAGACAGAAATATTTAAATATATTATTTTCATATCTATGCAAATATTGTATTTGTGTTCAGAGAACGAAAAAACTTGGTGTCGGCCGGAGAATTTTGTGTCGTACACGCAAGGGATTCGTAACTTGTCAATTAGTATAAATTCTACGAAAGACAAAGAAAACAAACAAAATAAGCAAGCAAAAGCAAAAAAAAATAAGCAAATAAATAAGCCAAGGAAAATAAGCAGCAAATTAGAAAAAAAAAATGTACCTGGGCTGTACGATGAATTTTGTGGTATGATTTAAAGTGACATTTAAAAACCATAAGGTAAAAGTTATGGTTTTGGCTTCCGGCGGGAAGTCTTGTTTATTATTTTTATTACTTCATTTATTGTTTTGCATTAATTGAAGGTTTGTTACATTGTGCATTGTGATTGAAATATCTATCATTTCAAAAAAGTGTGAGTGAGTGAATGAATTAGCGCACATAAATGGTTTGAAGAGATAGTATAAACAGCGTTTTTGTTTAATTGTCATCAGCTAAAAGGCCTGAAGCCAGAAAAGAAACTTGTTGTGGGCTGCTGGATCAATGAGATCATGGAGTTTCAATCTTTCAACTCTATATTTTAAAACATTAACAAGACAATGTAGGTAAGTACCTACAAATTAATCATAAAACAGGGCCTGGGTGGAAAACATTGTAAATTATCACATTCATATAACGGATATATTGCGGATATAAAAGCAAGTCGTGATAGATTTTACTGTTGAGTAGACAGCCGTAGGTGTTTGTGAATAACCGTGGATGGGTCAGTCCGGCTCAAAGTGGCTTTGTTAAATTGATTTTACGTGTAGTGCGGACTTTGTTTGGCCGCCCGGTGTTGTGCCGGCTCTCGGAGTCTCGACGACTGCCCACTGCCCGGGAATCTTACAACTACTTGGGATTTACAAAGCAATGTTTTGTTTTTCCCATTTATTTACAGTTTGTTTTATCCGCTTACAGATTTACAGATAAAACGCACTGCTCTTTGAAGAAAAACACGTGTAACGTAAATAAATGAATTTTGAATATGGGGGTCAATTTTGGGGGGTAAATAAGAAAAAAATAAAGTTTTGCAAACTGTTCCGTGTAACATATGAAATAAAAGGGCTTACTGTGAGGGTCTCAAATATATATTTATATGTTTTTATAATTAAAAAAAATACAGAAAATAGTTCTGTATCTATATATTACAGGAAAACTTCAGAAAAGAAGAAGTCTATGGTCTTAAAATAACATGGTAAATCTCTCAATATTGTGCGTACAAACTTACGATGGCAGTTGGAATATATGGGAGAGCAAGTTTTTCGACTACAATGTTAAGTTTGTTCTTGGGATAAATTCATCCCAACTATGGAGCCCTTCATTGTGCGTAGTCAGACACGCACTTGGCCTGTTTTTTTTTCATAAATGGTAAATAAAGGTAATGTTTCTGGAAAACAATTACAGTACAAAGTGCTGTTTGAAACCCGTGTGTTGTTCTAGAAGTTTCGATTAAATGAAAACGGTCAGTGACACGGTCTACATTTGATTTTCATTAAAAGTTTGGGTAAAATAATCCTATTACTTTGACCTTTAACATACCTTTTAGCCTCGAACTGTTACTTTCATAAATAGGTATTTACGTTCAAGGGGAACCAACATATTGAAGTAAGGAGTTCTATTAATTCTCAGGTTCGGGAACTTGTTTACTTAGACCACTCGAATATAAAAGGTATATCAATGTTTGCGTGGAAATCTTTTATTGTAGCAGGTTGGTATTCTATTACCTCTCAAATGTAGTCAGTTATGTTTTGATTTTTCCAGATCACGTAGTTATTGCGATTGAGTAAGTAATCTTTGTTCGTTGTTTATAATGCAATGTAGAAAAAAAAAACAAAAAAAAAGGAAGAGCAAAAAAAAAAAAAAAACTGAAAGTTTTACAATTTCGAAAAAGGTTTTTGTTTGGTACCTAAACAATATGAAGGTTCAAATGACGTAACCATGAAGGTGCCTTCACGAATATTTCGCATAGAATTATCTTACTTTCTAATATCGTTATCTCCACTTGCACACGACTTTCCATCCAATTTTATGAGATACTCTGTATAATATAGTAATTCCGGACATAGGGCCTATAAGATGAGGTCGCCTAGTTAATCTAGTTTGTGCGGTGAGGCGGCCGCGGCCGGAGGGTGCTCGACGCGAGAGCAGGCCTAGCACAAATAGCCTCGCATTTCTTCCCACAAGCCACTCGAGTCGACAGCCGATATCGACCGAGCCTCTCCACCTTTATGAGACAAGCGGCGAAAACCTGTGTCACCATGTCTGCGTACAGAATGACTGAAATTAAGGACATAAGGCACGCGTGATGTTTTTCCAATTATTCAAAAATCATTCAACAATTCTGTTTATGTGTAAATTATTTAAGCAAGTTGCAAAAAGGCATAATTTAAGCGATAAGCGCGTGTATCATTACATGCCTATTCATACGGCATCAAGGCTTACCGTCTACAATAGGAGCGGTCGTGAGCGGTCGCGAGCCGTCGGCGGGCCGCGGTTGGATGGAATTATGTAAACGGCCGTTGGTTTTGAGATTTGATTAATGGCACTTCATTTAGAACAACTCCTCGTATTTCGCGGAATTCTAATGATATAGAAACTGGTAAGCGCAGAAATTTGAGAATAAATTGTATTAAATTAACTGTGGAGGCACAGTTTAATACAATTTGTATCCCAATTTCATATTATATTTAGTCTTACAACATAGACTTCGTATTGAAACTCTGTTGTTCAAATATAACTTAAGTTAATTAGAAGCGTTTCATAATTAAGTATGGCTTAAAATTTATGGTGCCTGGGATGATTGTCAAGAAGCAGTCTCATGATAACGGATTATATTTTCAAGAGCCAATCAAATGTATGAAAAGCTTATTTGGTAACAAATAATAAAAGTTGTGTCAAAGAAGGAAAGATTTATGAGCTCTCGATGACTGAACGTTTATTATTTCATGAGAATTTTGCGAAACTTTCTTGTTTATGTGGAACATTTTGTAACCACTAACGTTAGAATTTAAAACACAGCGAACTTTGTTGTTAAGAATTCTTGTAATATATTGATTAGTACGACGAAGAATTTCTTTATAACCTAAACTAAGCTTAGAAATAAATTAAATTGAAAACAGTTTTACCTCTTTGTAGAAGAAGGAAACCGGTCGCAAATTGATATTAGCTCAATTTGTCCAACTTTGATGGAGTTATTTTAGAATTTTATGACATGCATGTATGCAAAGGTTAAATACGTTCATAGTATCTATATTGTGAGGTCTCAAATCTAGTAATTTCGCCATCAAGCAACATTATTCGCCAGAGAACCGTAAACATAACCAGACGACCGCGGACGATCACGCTGTGTGTACATAGACATACGGCTCTTTAAACAGAATTACCCGTTCATGTATGGTTACGTCAAGTAGTAACCGATGTGGTTGTTGCGGGAAGCTTAAAGCTGTCGAGGTTTAGCGCTTTGGCGTCCATTAAGATCCCGTCGACAGTTAAAGTTAAACTGGGAGACGCTTTGAATTTTCATCTGAATTTGCAATGCAAATGTGGGTAGAAATTGTCGTAGATTTTTGAAAATGTTATATTTCTGTTCTGCTCATAACTTTATGATGGTCTCAAAGGTATATAAAGATTTGACTGCTTTTTCAATTCGTATTCAAATTCGTGCGTTGAATAATGATAACAAAGCTTGTAAGTAGGTACCTAATTTGTGTGCGTGTTTTGCCTAAAAAACTTCATCAGCTTTGCCATGCAAACATTAAAATATGAGAGTTCGACTTACCGATCCCAATTTAAGGTATTCATCGGCTAAATGTTATGAAGTTACTCGGTGGTTAGTATAAATGTTCCGGATGCGGAAGTAATCGACGTGGAGTTGATCAAAGGAGCGTGTTGGGTGTGGAAGACGAGCGTGTGCCCATTAAAGCTCTGCGCTGGACGGCTGGCCGACGCTGGCCGTGATTGATGACGCCAATTCGCCACTTGTCCAGCCTCGGCCACTGCACGCCACTCTCGCTTCGCCGTCGCCGTCGTTATGCGAGTTGGCACGATCTAATTGGACTTTTTTTACTTGAAATTCTGCGAGGGAAATATGAGAGTGAATTCTGAACGGTTTTGCGTAGGAAATTAGTTGGTTGAAGTATTTTATTCCGACTTTTCTAAACTGTGCTGGGGATCTGCCTATTTTAGGATGCAAGTTGGTTTTCTAATGACCTGCAGAAGATACTGTACTGTATTATTAAAAAGTAAAATTTTGCTACCATTTTTTTAGATTCACGATAAATTAAAGCACATTTTCTTTTACTACGCACAAAACAATCTTATTAATATAATTATAAAACATTTCATCAGGTATTTCCAACAGTCACTAATTAATTAAATTGATTACAGAGTAACAAAGAGTTTACCATTTATTAATAAAGTGTGCTGTCAGTGTTTTATCAATGTAAAGTTACACGGAATAAATATCCCTGTATATAAATTAATTAACTCTTTGTGAACACCTGAGCGTCGAGTTAGATAATCCAACTTTGCGCATTGAAACTTTTACAAATAAATTGGGACTCCAATTACAAATGTGTGTTAAGAGATCGCACCACGTATCTTGTTACACTTTGAAGTACTTTACTAAGCTATTACATTACTCAAAAATAACAAATGGTTTCAATAAAACAAGGGGTCAAAAGATGACATGGTAAAGTAAGTTTAAATAAAAAAGAGAATAATAATTTATATTTGCAATATTTATTCACTATTCTAAATCCATGTAAAAGAAAAACATTTTCTTCAATATGGCGTACGAGTACCTTACCCACATAATTCCCTAAAGTGACTGTAATATTTTTGATATCGCTAATAACGTTTATGCATCGCTTGAGTAGGCAGGCGATCGATCACAAGTGATCCCGGGAGCGCGCGCTAGGTAATCGGCGTGTTATCTTGAGCGCAGCGTGACACCCAGGACTCGATAACGCTTAAAAAGATTAACATATTACCCGCAGATTGATGCCGAAACTCTCCAAAATAGAACGTCGAGATTTTAAAGCTCCACAATATGCAATTAATAACAGTATATCAGCTTTCCAATAGGAGAGCTCGTTCAGTCTTTAAAATTGGCTATTACTGAAATGAAATAAGTACCGTCCTTCGTTCTTGATAGGTAGTAAAAAAACTTTAATAAGATTTTATCAACGTTGCGTCAGTAAGATACCTGGAAAACTACTGTGTTAATTTCAAATTAGTTTACTTATAAATCTGTGTTGTCTCTTAATATGTTAGGTCCGTTACGTTCTGCTCTTTGTCATTGATGTTATTATCTATTATTATTTGATTAATTCATTACTTAACCATTATGCTATACAGAGTAATTCGATCTGAAATACACCTGCCAAATATTTATGTGTAATTTGGATTTAATTACTTGCGTTAACAGATTTATTTTTGTGAAACATTCAATTCAACTCAATTTATTTCTGAAAATAGGTTACAATAGGTGTTACAGTCATATTATGTTATATAATAATAATAATAATATCAATAAATAATCAGATTACAATTAAAATAGCAGGAAGTGTCATTACATAATAAGATTATTAGTCAACATATATTTATATAGTCCCATAACATATTACATTTATATGAAATTCTAATTTTGATGAGGTATCCTCATCCCGCTATTATTTGTGTAACCACTGTAACCAGCCCGTCGTATAACCGGTTATGGCTGACGATAATAGGTATCATTTAAAAGATTTCAGTCGACTCATTTTCACTATCTCTATAACAATGTATTGCGTTTGTTGATTAAAATATTCGCAATGGTTTTGTTTATGCTCGCGACTACATGGTATAGCTGCCATGAGTTTTAAAAGCTTGTACCCATTACAGAACATGACTCTTATTATGCAATATTAGCTTTAATGTTGCTGACAAAACAGTGAAATTTATTAAATTTGAACCACTGAAAGGTCAGCGGTGACATGGTATCAATAGGCTTGCAACAAAATGCGGGTCGCGCACAAAGCGTATGTCACGCGCGTGATTGATGGTGTCGTGTCCCCTCACTAGCCGCGCTCTTTGTGCCCGTTGCGCAACCAAATGCACCCGTAAATATCACCGCTGTGTCACCAATAAATGTCTACTCTTATATAATTGATGTCCGTCGTGTAGCCTTCGTGCGATGTGACACTGATACGATGCCTACATCGTGTCAAACCAAGCAAGATTTGTTTTGGATTTATGGTTTCTAAATTCGATTAATATAGATTTAATTTCTCTTCGAAATATGTCAGCTAGTCAACGGTTAGACCATTAAATAAGTAGATTCCAAATTCTGAGATTCTGCTGTCCTTTATAATTGTGTAGACTTCATATTATATTTGAAAGCTCTCAACTGGCTGATGAAGCCCACAGGAGGCAAAATAAAGATACATACATATATTCTAAACACTTACTTATCAAGTATGCCCGACAATTAAACTGAGAGAAAATTCAATTAGAGCAAACAATAAAATTGCTACCTTACAAACTAAACCACTAATGAATTGAACGATTCAACAAGGTTTATTTATAATATATGTACGACGTAAACACTAAAACTTGTAAGGCCCCATTGAAATGTGTTCACATTTAATTGCAATGAAAATCAGTCTTTGGTTACATAAATGAAGCGGAATGAACGTCTGCACGAGTCCCGCCGCGGTTCGGCTGAGCGGAGGAGCCGCCACGGAAACGGCAAATTTCGTTTAGAAATGCGACGTTGTTGTCGTGTTTGTGTTACATTATATTATAAACGTCGGGTTAAGTCTGTTAGGTAAACGTTTTCCGTTACCTACTGCATTGTCCGCGGCCCGGCTTCCTCCGCTCATATTTGATTAAAATGGAGATTTCATGAAAATTTGCTTCTGCTGTATTATAGTCGTCTACTAAGTACCTCTAAACAAATTATTTTAATTTACCGTTGTGTTCCCATCGATAATAAAGCGTTTTATTGTTTCAGGTTGAGCAAATGGTTAACCTTTGCAAACGTATCGGTAGTGCAACAAAACAATGATTAGGGTAAGTGTTTTTAGAGTGTTTAATAGTGAAACAGTGGTTTATGAAGAGAGTGCGTAACAATATGTAATGTCAGTGTGTGAGGGCACGTGAGAAGGGTGTGTGATGAGCTGGAGGCGCGTGTGGGGGGGCGCGTGATGCGCGGCGCGCGCGTCGCCGGCGGCGCGTGGCCCGCGCCCGCGCCCGCCGCGCCCGCGTGATGCGCGCGCACCGCGCCGCGCTGTTCGCGTGGCTCGTCAGCTGCGCGGCCGCGCTCTCCTCGCACAAGTACAGCACGCGCGTCGTTCGCACCAAGTACGGACCGCTGCGCGGGATCGTCGTGCACTCGCATCCGCAGGTCGAGGCTTACCTCGGAGTGCCGTATGCTACACCGCCACTAGGTAGCCTCAGGTAATTGAATTTTTCTATTTATTTTCGAACCAGATATTAGAAACTTGGGAGCATAGTCATATAGACTGCGTTCTAATTAAAGCGAACGTCGCACGAATACGCGATCGTCGTGAGAATGAGATCGCGTATTCCCTCGATGTCAAAATGTTGTGTTGCTGGGGAGTTTGTTGCGCCACTTCTTCTCCCCAGCCAAAGCACTAGGAAGTGGTGAAGGGCGGGCGTTTTGGGGGACTGTCTTATGTAATTTTGACGTTCAAAAAGTGCTGATTCTCAGCCTAGTTGAAATGACTTTTGATTTTGATTTTGTGTCCTATACGTAATATCCTGTCAATTGTCGATTGACAACAGAAATTTAGTTGTGCCTCAAACATGACAATTGAAGGTATAGAAGCGATCGTCGAGGACGGATGGTCACATCGCGTATTCGCGTCAATAAGTCGCATTTTACAATGGACGATAGGAACGTGTAGTTTTTATTATCGGGCAATATAATTTACCTTGCTGAGCTAGATAGAGAAACCAAAAGCGAAACACAAAGACGTTCACGCGAATGTCAGTTAGGCCACTTGTTTGGTATCGGTATGTTTGATCGCACAATCGTACGAACTAAGTTCGCGTGAATTAGTAATCGAACACATTTTAGTTGCGCGAATACACCGCGCGAATTTCAATTAGGACATCAGTCTGACGGCGGTACGTTTGATTGCTAGTTCGTACAAACAACGTTCGCGCGAACTTCCCCTGGTCACGTAGTCGCATTCTATTAGGTCATGGGATTATGGATGACTCATTTTGCTGTGGCAGCTATTATGACATGCTGATAATGATGACGATTAATGGAATATAAATACAAATTTGTAAATACCTATTGACTGCGGTACTTGTAATTGATGCAATACCAAACTCGGCGATACAAATGAAATAGTTATTGTTCCCAGTACGTATGTTTGTCATTATTTATGGTTCTACTCAGTACAAGGCAAGGCCGTAAGACTAACTTCGGTTGCTAACTTCTCGAGACCTTACTTCTTAATCAGCTGATGAATAGAGACGGTCCGAAACTATTTGAGCAATCTCGAAACATGCACACGAGTGAAACTTGGACAAGTCATAAACATGAATGTGTGTTCCTGGTGTAGTTTGCTATGCGTAAGTGTGACGTCAGTAAAGCGTACCCCGCGTAGTTTGCGTCATTCAAATTGATCGAGGAATTAATGACTTGAATTTGAGTTGAATAATTTGCATCGAGTCTGGCGAGAACCGCAGTGTTGCGTGAAACCCAATCCAACAAATTTTGTTGTTTTGAGATGCTTAAATCATGGCTCAGTTATGAGAATTCCTCCCCTCGAAAAAGTTTGCATGCCCATGTGACGTCAGAGCATGGAGAACATTAGCAACAACAAAACATGTATAATATTTATACCTCTACCCATGTTGGCAAAAAAAAAAAAAAAATTGATTCGATTTGAAAATACGATCGTGTATACTATATGGGTCTTAAACGTAAACAAATGAGTCCGTTAATCGACCAGCGTGTAGCAACCTACACTACACTACCCTGGTGAGAAACTATCTGTGTGTAAATTTATCGTATTTTCAATTAAAGCAACTTAAGGTGATTCCTTCAATGTAGTCTGAGATATTAAAGTTGTCTTGCGTTTTTTGCAAATTACGCGGCAATTATGAGAAAATAATTACCAAATTATGATCATTTAAACTATCAATATAGCTGTCTAAATTATTTATATATTTACCGCAAATCGTTATATTTTCTCGAAATACTCTCATTTGCAGCAAATATAATTTTGCGCTGGAATTTGTAAAAACCTTAATTTGAATGTAGCGGGTTACATTGATGGATCCCCCACAGATTGGGATGGACCGTACCCCAATGCAATGCATCGCAGAAGTCCTCCTTCATCACTTTTGGACATTATTTATATATTATTTTCTATAAACCAACGCACACTACAGGGGTAGCACCGCACTTTTTGTATGAAAATGCTTGGCTTAACAAGTCATAAACATGAATGTGTCTCACTGGCATCTTATGTAAGTAGTTTGCTGAGCGTAAAGGTGAAGTCACACAACCCAACCTAGTTTACGTTTTTCAAAATGATCGACAAATTAATTTCTCATGAATTTGAGTTGACTACTTTTGAATCGAGTTTGGCGAGAAACACAACAATTTAAGAGACCGATTGTAACTTTGCTAACTCAATTTGAGATGCCTAAAGTACTTAGGCTCTTATACACTGAGAGAGGTTCGCCCGTCTGATATACGAGACGGGTATGTGACTTTTTCGACCTCGTGCGTTAATAACCTACGGAGTACCATCTCCGTACGATTCTCAACACAAAACTAGCGAAAAACTAACTTTTTGTGCCTTTACTCTACATAGGTTAAATCTCGCTTCAACTCACCTGTTTTGCCGTCATAAGGAAAAAAATACGTATCTGACATTTTTTTCGAAATAGAGTTATTTACATATTCGGAATCATCAAAAAAAGACGCAGTAAAAAAAAAAAAAAATAAAAAAAAAATATTTCAGACATGACATCCATAGTTTTGTTAGTATTACACGCGACTTATAAACTATGTTAGTAACAGACAGATATATTTAAATTACATTGTTAGTAAAAGGATACTTACAGACTATGTTACTAACAAAAAAAAAAAAAAAACTAATTCAAATATCGTCTGCGCTCACCTGACGCTCCGGGCCACCAGTATTTTTATATTAGCGTAAACTTAACGAAAACCTAATAATTCTTACTATTAAAAGACGCATCTGCCTTTGTATTTTAAATAAGACGAAATATTTTTCCATTTCAATATTTTTGTAGATACGTCCTTTCTCCTTACGGCGGTAGTGTTATGGTTCTTATCTCACTAACTACAATCTCCATCTAACACAGATACATGCCGCCCGTGACGCCGTCGCAGTGGCGCACGACGCGGCTGGCGGACGCGTCGGGGCCGGCGTGCCCGCAGGTGCCGCCCGCCGCCGTGCCGCGCGATGACGCGTTGTTGCTGCATCCGCGCGCCCGCATACGGCAGCTCGAGCGACTGCTGCCCGTGCTGGCCAATCAGAGCGAGG
This sequence comes from Dicycla oo, assembly GCA_948252095.1. NCBI lineage: Eukaryota > Metazoa > Arthropoda > Insecta > Lepidoptera > Noctuidae > Dicycla > Dicycla oo. The sequence goes on from OX411712.1 coordinate 15,141,577, forward strand.
ACTGCCTTTACGTGAACCTCTATGTGCCTGTTAATGGTGAGCAGTCATTTTAATCTTCAGCTAAATTTAGGCCTCCCGATACAACAATTTTAATCGTGACAATGAATTGCGACTCCATAAATAAAATTACAAATAAAACGTACGCTGAATGTGGTTTTAGACGGTGGTTTCGACAGTTTATATTCAATAATTGATTCACCATCACTGAAATATTCACATTTGTAGTTGAATATGACACCCACGACAAGTAAGCGGGTGGTCTCTTCCAAAACTAGTAGATTAAGCCACGAGATCTTTTATGAGAATTACAGTTAGGAAATTCTCAAATACAGTCTCGCAGTTGGCAACGTGCCCGGTAAATGGCGATACCTTTGCCCTCATCGCATACCTACACTCTCATATCGTAGTCGGCGAACTGTGAGTGTACAAAATACCTCTGCTTAATCCTGCGGGATTACTGGTACGACAGTTATATATGTGTGTATAACGTGGCACGCAGTCTTTGTTTCCACTTTTTCTTGTGAAGCACTTGTCTAATAGAGCAGGACAATGGTGCCAACATAATAGGACGGTCGGCGACGAAGGCTCGCTGCTCATTAATCCTCGGCAGCGGTTTATTCACATAATTTATTCACGTCATTTCCCAGTTAATTCACTGTCCGTTAAACATGTCGGTTTAAAAATGTATCTACGTAGATATTTTGTATAATACGTTTTCTGTACCCCGTGCGGGATTTAGGTACTTTTGCCTCTGAGTTTTATTAGCTTGCTAATTTAACTGTACTTCTTATGTTATCAGAACTTTTTTTTAATGATTTACTTATAGAACGATGTATACTTATGAATTACTAGCTGACTCGACAGAAGTTGTCTTGTCATTATTTTTTTGCTTACGTTTTGTTTTTTTATGCTTTAGATTTAAGTTTGTGTCTCCCGATTTTCCTGATTACTTTTGCATGCCAATAAACCCAAAAAAAATAATTTAGGCATATCCATCTTTTGAATCGTGAGTCATGGTCGTGACTTCATACAAAAATCCCATAGAAAAAAAGTCGTTCAGTTTTCCTGAATTTGAAAATTTTCTTCCCATAAAAACCTAATTCGGACTATTACGAACCTTTTAAAACCAAAAAAAAAATAGCCAAATTCGCTCACCAACGAACACTACTTAATTTTTATTTATATAGAATACATAGAAAGATTATGGATCTATTACAATTACTGAGATTATTCCTCGTAGCATCGTAGCTTGTCTACGCCGTCGTAGCACTCTCGTAGCACCGTAGAACTCCCGTAGCACTCCCGTAGTCTGCGTTGCTGTGAAGATTTTACTATTTTTAAAACGTATATCATAGTACAGTACTGTACATTATACATAAGATAAAGTATAAAGCGTAAACAATAATCGTGAAACAAAAATAAACAGATGCGCTTAGCAGTCTCACTATTATTTCGCTGTGTGCTGTATAACAGTACAATAGGGATGATGACTAAAAAATGATTTTTTGTCCGTTATGTAGATTATTCAAATATATTGGACACGTATTTTTTCTTTTTGTACGTGATCAAAAGATTACGGCGATACATTGAGTTAAAATGTGGCATGACGTCACGTCTTCGTAGATTTTATACGTAGAAGTGACGTAGCAAGCCCCCACTCCCGAACTTTAATGCGAGTTATCTAAGTCATTGTTTATTAATATGATAAAGCAAAAAATACGTGTCTAATATTTTTTTATTATCTGACTGACGGACTAAATAGAATTTCTTTTTTTTTACCCAGGCATCATCCCTATTTGCGTCTTGTAACAGTGGTGGACGTCCGTCTCCTATAGTCGTCAAAAACAAACTCCTTAGACTCTCCCACCAAAATCACCATGCCTAGCCCGTGAGTCCACGAACGCTCCAGCCGCTCGGCATTGAGACCCCCAACGCCTTTTGTTTATTCCTCAATTGTTTTCTGGGATTAACCCACTCGCAAGTTAGGCAGTTGTCACACTGCTAGCGAGAAACCGAGCAACCGTCGGCCACTCTCCCGCTCAAGGAATGCACAATAGATACACATTTCCGTGTAAACAAAAGAGATGCATAAATTATGAATCCAGAACAATTACTAGAACTATCATTGTCAAGTTCAGACGACGACGATGATGTATTTTATAATAGCATTTGTGTAGTGGCAGTTCTTGTTAATTTAACGAGTTATAAAACCTTACAAGATATCTATAATTATAGATAGCAAAGGTATAGGTAGGCATGTAAATACCTACCGACTGAAACCCTTGAAGGACTAACTGCCCCGAGCGAGTGGTGCGAGACATCGCACTCGGACACTCGCTGATAGCACAGCGACAAAACTATCGGAAATATACACTCGCTGCTCGCTGCTAGCCAACTCGCTTTCATTTGGTAGTTTTACTCGCTACTCGTTCATCGACGACGGTGAGACAACCGCCTTATGGTGAACATATGTGGCCGTTCTCCAATACGTTCTTAGAATTTGGTCTTAATGGCCTGCAGTTTGAATCCTATAAAAATGAGCTGAGTGGGTTTCGAGCTTTAGAATTAGAATTAGAATTAATTTTATTTGTAAGAATGTAGTTTTACATCGTATGGTGTTAATATTTTTTAAGTTCTATACATTCTATCACAACATAGGGTGTACAAATATTCAAATGTGTCAATAAATAATGTGACAAATATTATAATTACAGTAAATTTTAAGATTTGTGTTTTACAGTAAGTCCAATTTGAATTAATATTATTATAAATTAAGTATTCGTTACTTTAAAATCAAGGTCAAAATTAAGTATATGTCATCTTAGATTTTTACAATATTCCATATATTCGCCATTGTCATAAAAGCAATTTTCTAGTAACCAACTTGTCAGCTTTTTCTTGAACATAAGTATGGGAAGTTCCTTAAATGAGTTAGGTAACTTGTTATACACCTGAATGGCATTTACATATACATTCTTTCTAAATATTTGCAATCTACATTGAGGTACATTTAATTCATATTTATATTTATTTCTAGCAGAAGCCTTTTTGTGGCTCACTTCAGATTGCATGCGAAAATAGTCCGGATATTGTTTTACTAGCATACATAGTTCTTTGATGTACATGCATGGTAAGGGTAAAATGTGAAGTTTTTTAAATAGAGGTTTACAACTGTCCAAGAACCAGACGCCAGCTATTGCCCTAACGCACTTTTTTGGTACCCGAAATGCCCTTAAAATTTCAACTTAATTGCCCCATAGTATCAGACCATATGACAGCACAGACGATACGTATCCGTGATATGCAGTGACTGCTGCATCTACGGACACTGTTGATCGTAGACGTTTTATTGCGTATACGAATTTGTCTAGCTTATCGCATACGTAATTGATGTGTGACTTCCAGTTACAGTTTTGATCCACTATTATGCCTTAGAATTTTGTGTTTACTACTTGTTCTAGGATACTGTCTTCATAATGTATATTAAGACTCTGAAGGTTTGATTTATAAGTTTGAAAATTCATTATTTTTGTTTTATTTAGATTGATTTTTAAATTATTGTTATTAAGCCAAATTATTATGTCTTTGATTGCTTCATTAACTTCCTGTTCCAATTTATTTTTGTCTTTACATTTTATTATTAGTGTTGTATCGTCAGAAAACAAGATCGTTTCATGGCGTGTTGCATTGGGAAGGTCATTAATATATAGCAGAAATAAAAATGATCCCACCACGCTGCCTTGGGGTACTCCTACTGCATTAGTTTTAAAATTAGATTTATAGTCTACTTTGTTCCCATCCGCGACTTTTGTAATTTGCACACATTGACGCCTATCACTGAGGTACGATCTAAGCCAGTCATTGGCTTTGCCCCTTATGCCATATTTATCTAATTTGCTTAGTAATAACTTATGATCTACGAAGTCAAAGGCTTTACTCATGTCAAAAAAAATTGCTGCTACAGGTATGTTGTCATTCATTGCCTCAGTTATTATTTTAATTAAATTAAAACAAGCTAAAGAGGTGGTGCGATTTTTCCTGAATCCAAATTGCTCCCGCCTTAGCAAATTATACTTGTCCACATAGTCGTATAGCCTTTTTAATATTGTCTTCTCAAATATTTTTGATATTATAGGAATTAAGGTTATAGGTCTATAGTTCGTCATGTCAGATTTATCACCATTCTTAAATATCGATTTGACTATTGAGCTCTTTAATGCGGTTGGGAACTTGCCTTCTGAAAACGATATGTTAATTAAGTAGCTCAGCGGTTTGCATAAGTGATTAGCACAAGCTTTTATAATTTTGGTACTTGAAATTAGCAATAGGATATTTTACAAAGTCCTTTACAAATTGATTAACTGAGGGCTTTGTCTCTCATTAAATAGATAATTTATGTCTCCAAGTGACTCGAAAGATGTGCTGGTTTTAAAATAATAATATAATAAATTGGAGTAAGTGACAGACAGACACATCACGAAAGCCCCCAACATTACTGCATGAAAGTAAAATTTCAAGTACCTCTCATATTTTAATTATAGTTTGTGTAAGTAACTATCAACAATTGTCGTAAAAACGGCACTGAATAAATCTGGACGAAAGTGTACATGCGCGAGCTTCCCCCCACTACTGCCCATCTGTGCTCACGACTCGTGCCGGTTATTATAACTAAATGTCATGTGGAAAATGAACGTATATTCATTTGTCCACTCAGTTGTCTAGTGTTGAAAGAGTAGGTAAATGGCATTTGTAAAGCAAACTGAAGAACTGTTGCGTTTAACCACAGCGCAATAAATTGTAATATCAGGGGGGCTGAAAAGTTTTGAGCCTAAGTACCTTCAAGTGTTATTATTGTCTCGCGCTATTACTAATTTGCGGATACCCTCTTTAGTACAAATACAGTTTCATATAATTAGCATCATTACGCTTTTAATAATTAATCCTGAAACATCATTATGTCTCTTGCAGTCATCTGCGGCTCAAAACTATTTCAGCCCCCGGTGCACCGAGTAAGAGTGCTACTGTTGCTCAGATTTGCTATAGAGCTTAAAAAAATATTGCGTACCGGAGGAAGAAAGATTTGAGCCTAGGGATGGGCTGCGGATGACTGAGATATGATGGTGTTTACGGATTAATTACTAAAAGCGTAATGACGCTAATGACATGAAACTCTGTATTTATACTAAATAGGTTATTCGTAAATTAGTAATATGTAGCGCGAGACAATAATGACACTTAAGGTGCTTAGGCTCAAAACTTTTCAGCAACCTAGTATTGAATCAGGCTCAGATAATCTGAGAGCTATTGGAGTACGCAATGTCTACTGAGTAATATAGTGTTAATCGATTGGAAAAGTCAAGAATATTTTTTTTTGAAACCACCATTTGTTAAATGAACTTTGATTAACATGTAGATATATAAAAAATACATAGAATTAAGCTTTTGTTCCATTTAGTAATATTTTGTTCACAATACGCATTAAATATTTACAGAATCACTATTTATGCATTTCCTAATGGTAACAGTACTAAAATATTGATGTACAAACCAAATTTTAGAGCGAAATCCCATTTTAAGGGGTTACTTTGAATAGTAACCTCCGTCCAAACTTGACACGGTTATAACTTATGTACGGTCGGTTCAGCTGCAGAGTACTTCGTGCTTCAGAAGTTATAAGTAAATACTTACGTCAGCGTTCACTTTTGAGAAATGACAACAAGCACTTACGGCGCATAAGATGACACAGAAGATGCATCGGGGAGAGGAAGCGGGACTCTGCGGAGGGTGTCGAGGCCTCAATTCCGTAGTGCATTGCAGTGCAGTCTGCCCCCTGCAAGCAGTGCGGAAGTGAGGTTGAGACACCCCATATCTACGGTTCACGCCGGCGATGTTTTGTCATCAATAACGTGAGTATGGAAACCATTATAGTGACGCATTGTTATTTTGTGCTCTCAAATGTTTGTGTAATGTTTACTGTGGTTAAATGATTTTGGTTTGGGCAAATAGTTTTTGTTCCTTTGTAAAGTGTAGTCGGCCCAAAAATTGTGGTGTGTAAATATGACTTTCGTGATTCGAGTATATTATAATTGTTTCCTTCGGTTACGTGTAAGGGCCAGTTTTTTTGATCCGTAGTTAACTCAACCAATGGTTAAACATGATGTTTGAATTTTGGCTAAATGTAAAAGGCTAAAAATGAATGAGTTAACATGAATATATTAATTTTAACTCATTCATGTTAAAAAATAGCAACCAATGGCATTTTGGTAAACAAATTTAGCCGAAATTCAACCATTAGTTACTATGTTTAACCATTGGTTAAGTTAACTACGGATCAAAAAACCGGCCCTTAGTAAAATTATTTCTAGGTAGTTTTTGGATAAATAGAAAAATGTTTGATAATTTTTGAAACGAATTATGTAAAACTTTTTTAGCTAAGTATAATGCTGAGATTCGATTTTCCCAGGGATACTGCTATTATATAAACCTTATTTTGTTAATATTATGTATTAGGAATTGCATGTTCGATCGTTATAATGTGCGCAGTGGCACGCATCTTCATACTGATTAAAAAACCGACGATACTATCGGCCGATAGAAAGTCTGTAGTCTGCGGGGGCTCGTACATGTACCTATATTGTGATGTCTGATTTGAATGCTACTTTTAATATTATAAATGTGGAAGTTTGTGAAGATGTTTGTTACTCAATCACGCCAGAACGGCTGAACGGATCTCGATGAAATTTAGTACAGATATAGATTATAATCTGGAATAGCCCATAGGATACTTTTTATCCAGGAAAAATGTACGGTTCCCGTGGGATAATATCGAACATCCACGCGGGCGAAGCCGCTGGCAAAAGCTAGTATTATATAACCGGATAAAGCAGTGTAAAACTAAAGCTGTATGAAAATAAAGAAATGTGTTTTCTTTAACTATAATATTCTACATGTTTCTTGTAGATAAGGAATGAGACACAGATTTCAATTGATTTATTCTGATTCGAAAATGTATTATTGAATCCAACTTTAAGCTACTTTGGTACAAATCTGCTCGTCTTGTGTTTTATGCTCAGTACTAAAAATATTGAAGTCTTAACTAATCCCAAACACATATTTATTTTAATTAATTTCCTGAATAAGTAATTCGAGACCTTTGTATGTAATTAATAAGCCAACAGCCAACATTGCGATATAATCTAGAGTCTAGAGTATTCATGGTGTTAACAAATGTGTGCGTGTGCAGGGGGCGAGGAAGGCGAGGGAGGGGGGCTGCCGTGTTTGGTGTTCGTGCACGGCGAGTCTTATGAATGGAGCTCCGGCAACGCGTACGACGGCACTACGCTGGCGGCCAGCGGCAACATTGTGGTCGTCACCATCAACTTTAGGTTAGGTGTATTGGGTAAGTCATTGATATTAATAAGCTAGCCTTTCGTTCGCGTATCGGCAAGCGTAGTGTGAAACGCCACTCAGCTCGATGGACCAACGGCCTTAAAAATGTGGCTGGGTTAGACTGGATGCGAAAGGCGGAGGGGTGTTGTTGCATAGCTTGTCTGCTCGAGCATGGCAAGTCGAGCGTTACAGGACACATTTGCTACCCACCTATATTTCATCCTAAGTTCTAAAATATACAACAAGCTTCAAAATAAATTAACAATAAATAATATAAACAATTTAGAATTAAAAAGGAAATTGTTATTCTTCCTCTTAAATCTAAATTATTGCGAAACAGAGGAAATCATTTATTCTACGAATTAAAAACTAAAATAAAAATACCTTCCATGTCAGATTGTTTTTTTTTTGCTAAGTATACCACACTCTCACACAAACCTCACAGACCAGTTTAATCCCACACCAACACACTCACACCAACACTCCTCATAGTTAACCATTAAACCCACTCAATAGAGTCCATAAATATGTTAGCATTAGAAATTACATAATTATAAATATTTTGTAAAACGTGTCAATCCCACTAAAGAACACTGTCCTTCAAGATACAGGATTCTCCTAGTTTGAAGGGCAGGGGTCTTACTCATTTGTAATAGCCATACCCATCCCTTCTTCAAATAACTCCCATGTTACCTAGGCTAATAGATTTCGGGTAAAAATAAACAATTACTTACTTACTTGAGAGAGACCGATGTCCAGTGGACTACGATAGACTGAATTCATTGAGCTAGCCTTTTTGCAATCATGTTGGGATTGGGTCAGACTTTTTAAGCTGTTATGAGAATAGGCGTGGCCTACACATTCGCCACCCCACAAATGCAGTACGAGAGAGAAAACATTTTGTGTGGCTAAATGGTATTCAATCTGCCTAGCCTTTTCCCAACTATGTTGGGGTCGGCTCCCAGTCTAACCGGATGCAGCTGAATACCAGTATTTTACATGGAGCGACTGCCTATCTGACCTCCACAACCCAGTTACTGGGTAATACGATACCCCTTGGTAAGACTGGCTGTCAGACTTTCGGGCTTCTGACGACCCGTAACGACTGTCAAAGATCCACGAATGACAGTCGGGACCAACGGCTTAACGCGCTTTCCGAGGCACGGAGGAGTCTCGATATGAAAAGATGGTCACCCATCCACAGACCAACCCCGGCAAGCGTAGCTTAACCAGATGGATCGACACATGCGGTTGTTATTACTTAGCCACGAGCCTATCTTTGTTAAAAGAAGTGCATTTTTTTAGTCTGTTAAAAAAAACAAGACTATATTTAAGGGTGTTTTTCAATAAAAGCAAATAGCGTTCTGCAAGTAATTGTAGAGAAAATCTGTAATTATCAGACAGTTTGAGTTCTTCAAAACAGGCGTTAATAGAATAGCGGTTTACATCAGCGTTTTAATTACAGACTTGTTATAAAACGTCTATAATAGAGCCCTCTTATTGTCTGTTGTCGGTAACGACCGCTGTAATTATAACCAGGTTATTTCAAGATTACCTTTTTGCAGGTTGTGAGCGGCTTCTATAATTATATCTATCAACTAGTGTAATTATAAATGATTTAACAATTTTCTGCGTAACATTAAATAGATATTATATTATGGGCTCGTGGATAAGTAATATCATCCGCACGGGTCGATCGATCAGGTTAAGCTACGATTGCCGTGGTTGGTCCGTGGATGGGTGACCATCTTTACATACCGAGACCCCTCCGTGCCTCGGAAAGCACGTTAAGCCGTTGGTCCCAGCTGTCATTCGTGGATCTTTGACAGTCGTTACGGGTCGTCAGAAGACCGAAAGTCAGACAACCAGTCGTATTAAGGGGTATCGTATTACCCAGTAACTGGGTTGTGGTGGTCATATAGGCAGTCGCTACATGTAAAATACTGGTATTCAGCTACATCCGGTTAGGCTGGAAGCTGACCCCAACATAGTTGGGAAAAGGCTAGGCAGATGAAGATGATGCTATAACAATACAAAGAAAATAACCCGAAATTTCACGAACGTATTTTAATAGACCTATTCTCGAACTTTTATATTTTACAGTAGCGTCCGACATTTGATGCAGCTGTAAAAATACAATATCGAAAATACTAAAACGAAATTTATTCTGCGTTTCACAGTAACGAATATCATTTTCCTCGATGTCTTTTTTTTAAGCCATAAAATGATATTGTTTTTTTCTGAAGGAAAAAGTAATGCATTTTCGAAAGTTGTCTCTTGATGACCTTTCAGTAATGTGATCAAATATATTTTGTACTATCTTCTGCCCGCGACTTCGTTCCCGTCGAAATCCTAAGATACCACGACATCCTAAAACTAGGTAGTTCTGCGAACAGTAGACGTCACGAGCACAAACTTTTTTGCAACAAATCAACCTGCCTAGCCTTTTCCCAACTATGTTGGGGTCGGCTTCCAGTCTAACCGGATGCAGCTGAATAACAGTATTTTACATGGACCGACTGCCTATCTGACCTCCACAACCCAGTTACTGGGTAATACGATACCCCTTGGTAAGACTGGTTGTCAGACTTTCGGGCTTCTGACGACCCGTAATGACTGTCAAAGATCCACGAATGACAGCCGGGACCAACGTCTTAACGTGCTTTCCGAGGCACGGAGGAGTCTCGGTATGAAAGATGGTCACCCATCCACAGACCAACCCCGGCAAGCTAGCTTAACCTTATGGATCGACCCGTGCGGCTGTTATTACTTAGCCACGAGCTCCACTTTTTTTTGCATCAAATAATGGGGTTAAATATAATGACCACCAAAAAATACTTTAATACTCTCTGCACTTCAAATTGTATTCAAACACCTAATGTAGTAAATGATCAAATCTTAGCGAGCAAATTATTGCGTTAGGTTAGGTTTTTTTTTGTATTTGTTTGATTTGCTTTTAATGTTCTTTCTAGGTTAGGTTAACAATGATTAGTTTGGGTCTAGGATAGCAAGATGTAAAAATTCTGGTTACAAGTACAGTTACAAGTACAGTAATATGCTTCAAAATAAAGGTGCATTAAGTATTATCACCTGGCACCCAAACTAGGTTTATAGCCTGTGACTTGGGGACCAGTGATTCCATAAGGGTAGATACATGATCATAAATATTTTATTAAAACTGTTTTCACCAGTAACATGGTTAACAAAGAGATATAATTATTATTCATGTGAAGAAAGGATGGAAAGTAAAAAATAATAAAAAATAATTAATAATAAAACTGTTTGTGAGTGTTTGAGTTGGTCGTGGTAGGTGTAGTTGGTATGTTGTGTATGTGTAAATAATGTGAAAGTGTGGTTTGTGTATGGTGTGAAAGTGTCCTGGTAGGTGTAGTAATGGTGTATGTGAGGGTAAGTATGAAAGTGGGGGCAGTGTATGAGAGTTTGTGTGTGAAAATACTTGAATAAGAGGGGATTTGTCTTAGGTATGTGGGAGGAGAAGTTTTTCGGTCTCGTCATATGATTTCTCAATTAACCATTCTTTAACTGTGATTTTGCATTGGTGATAATTTAAACTGTGGATATGGAGAAATTTATTGATTTTATTATATAGAATATAGCTAAGGTAGGTGAATTGGTGTTGTGCGAAGGTGGTTTTGTGTCTAACTGGTGGAAGAGCAATGTCTGCGCGTCGTTTAGAACTTGCTGTGAACGGCAGCCGATGTTTCCTTAATACACTTTGTAGCACATATAGGCCTCTTACTGTCAGAACCATGCTTTCCCTAAAAAGTTCCAAAGTAGGGTATCTATAGGGCTTGCTGAATATAACTTTGAGAACTGCTCTCTGAGCTCTCTCTAATTTCAGAAAGTATGTTTTGCAAGCACCACCCCAAGCCGGCAAACAATACAGGAGAAGAGACTGACAGAGTGAATAATAGACCATCATAAGTGTTTCCGAGTCAGCTGAACAACGGAGTTTCTTAAAGATGGAAATGAGTTTACGCGTTCGGATCACAAGATTATCAATATGACTATACCAGTTTAGGTGATTGTCAATTTGCACGCCCAAGTATTTTATACAAGATGTGGCTGCCAGAGTGGGACAGGTACAGCAGGAGTTTGGAGAACAACTATGTACTTTAACAATAGGGGTTATGTTTGGCTGAGTCTTGTTACTTATAGAAAAAGAAACAAGCTTCGTTTTTTCTGCATTCAGGGTCAATAAATTATTGTTAAACCAGTTCATGACAATGTCCAACACCATCTGAGCATATTTTTCTGTTTCACTCCAATCATTCCCATGAACCAGTAAGGCTGTATCATCAGCGTAGGTAAATATGAAGCAGTTAGTTAATGGAAGTGAACACAGATCATTAATGTAGATGAGGAATAAGGTTGGACCTAGAATACTGCCTTGTGGGACGCCGTATTCTATTTTAGCTTTATCGCTTATTACCTCACCCAATTGAACATGTTGGAAACGATTCTCCAGATAACTTGAAAAAATGTCAAGTGCAGGACCACGAATTCCCATGCGTTCCAGTTTCAACAGAAGTATGGGCGCAGAGACAGTGTCAAAAGCTTTCGAGATGTCTAGAAATAAACCAATACACCGCTGCTTTTTATCTATGAGGTGAGTCACTTTTTCAGAGAGTGCAACAACTGCATCCTCTGTTGCAATTCCGGCTCTGAAGCCATATTGGTTTTCGGAGAGAAGTTTATGAGCATTAATGTATTTAAGCAAACGGTTGTTCAGTATCTTCTCCAGAATCTTTGAAATGGTTGGTAGAATAGATATAGGTCTATAATTCTTGACACTGCCTCTGTCCCCTCCCTTATGAATAGGGTGGACTAGAGCTGTTTTAAAACTGTCTGGGAAAACACCGGTAGATATTGCAAGATTGCAGATATGTGTGATGTAGGGGATTAAAATATTGCGCGTTAACTTCAATAAATGTCCAGAAATACCGTCAATTCCAGCTACAGAACTTGATTTCAAGTTGATTATAATTCGCTCTACTTCCGAATCGTCGGTTTCCAGGACACACATTGAGTTACAAGTTGAAGCTAAACTTGATGGGTGAACTGGCATATTCAGACACTGCCGTATATTTGTAGCTAGGTCTTTGCCTACATTAACAAAGTAATTATTGACTCTGTTTGCTGATGCAAGTTTGTCAGGTTCGAGTTGCTGCAGTTCTTTCAAAGGTGAGGGTGTGGATTTTGAGTGCGTTATGGATTTAATTAAATCCCATGTTGCTTTGGAGTTGTTTTTTCGTTTCATGAATTCAGTTTTCTCGTAATTTATTTTCAATTTCCGGAGTAAAGAATTACAGTAGTTGCGATAGCGAGAATACGTTAGTTTGAGGATGGGGTTGTCTGATTGTGTTTTTAAAGTAAGATGCATTTTATCCCTGTTTCTAATACAGCGAAGTAAGCCAGGGGTGATCCAGGGCTTGATGTTACGGTTCTTTCGTGAGACTTTGGAGAGGCGAGTGTGTTTGTCAATAATTTTAGTCAATAAAGTTGTTAAGGTGTCCGCTGCTTCATTAGCATCATTAGAAAAAAGGATTGGGGAGAAATCAGTAATCTCAATATCTTTTTGGATGTTTGAAATATCAACAACTTTGGCAGTGTAGGTAAGCTTGGGCTTAGGGACATCTAGGTTGACACTCAGGAATACGGGTAAATGATCTGTAATAGGTGAGTCTATGACAATGGATGTTCCTGGTTGTATGGTTTTTAAAAGAATATGATCTAAACAGTTATTTACTCGTGTAGGATATAAGTGCGCCGGTGATAAACCATGGGAGGCAGTGAATGTGAGGTATTCGAACGAGTGTCTATCATTGTTGTTTGGCTTGATATCAATGTTGATATCACCGACTAAGGCAACGTGATGGAATTTAGTTAGGGGTTTTAAAATGGAATCCAAGCTGTTTAAAAAATTATCAACGTGAATGAAGGAGGGTGATCTATATAGGGCTAAGATGCCAACATTATTGTCAATTTTGCAAAGCAGACAGTTTGCATCAGTTATGTCAGGTTCAGAGACGGTGCAGTGCAGTGAAGACTTAATATACATAACCACTCCATCATTCTGGTTCTTTGTATTTTTTGTGAAGTGGACATTGTAACCATTCATGTTGGGAATTATAGCAGATTTTAGCCAACACTCGGTCAATATAATGATATCACAATCAATTCTAAGAAGATGTAAGAACGCTATAAAATTATCAAAGTTCTTACTCGTATTTAAACTGCGAATGTTGAGTTGCAGTATTTTAGATATACATTCACCTAACGGTAGTTTATAAGATTTTGATACTTGGTAGGCATCTAATCCTAATTCAAGGGCATTAATGTGGTTAGCCATTGAAAGTAAATAATATGTTCCAAAATAAAGTGGTGCACACATTTAAGCATGGAAAAATGAGGCAAACTGTAACTGCATCAGGTATATTTGCCGTGTAGAGGCGTTCATTGTCAACCGAAATAGTGAAGTAAATATTCTCCATTATAAAAATTGTGATGTAGGAGTGGATACAAAAAGTTTGGAATGATATTGTCAGCGAGAATAAGTGTGTGAGGGACGAGAGTGTGAGTGTCCAGAGGTTCATGGATGGCGAGTGAGTGTATTGAGGATTAAATGTATGTGAATAATGATTGTAGTGGTCGGTAATTCTTAATTCATAAGCAAAACAAACGGTGTTAATAATCTTAAACATGCGGGGAATACAACTTATAATAAGGTAGAAGTTAGTTATTATGAAACCAGTATAAAAAAATAATAATGAATGGCAGTTTACTAGTCATTGTTTGGTTTCTGCTAGATCCCGTAGCGTCTGCTCGGATTTGACCAGTATTGGTTTGACTCCCTCTTCCTTCCGCAACAGTATGTTACCATTGGCCGTCCAACAAAATTTATACTCCTTAAGCTTTGCAAACTCGCGTGCAGCAAAAAATAGTTTTCTTGAGCTGGCTGGGAGGTACTCACTGACATATATCGGACGGTGGTCGCCAAGACCTCCTATATTTGTAGTACTGAGTCGAGACTCCTTCGGTTGCTTGTTGTTGTAGCTGCGCACCGAACTTAGCAACACGTTCTTAGTCTCCATAGTGGTAAATTCGGCAACAACCGGCCTGACGGTACCTGGTTTGCCAGGCAGTCGGTAAACGTTGCGGATATCGTTGTCTTTAAGAGGCACGTTGACGGCAGCACTCACACGAGTAACAATCGCAGATAGATCTTTAGCACACTCATTTTCTTTGAGTGGTATGTTGCGAATCTCGACGCAAGAAGAGCGTGATAATTGTTGCAAATCTTCGATTTTCATCTCTAAATTTTGTATGCAATCCCTATACATCTGTTTATCTTTTTGTAATAAATCAATTTGTTTTATCAGATCGTCGTATTGATTATTGATGAAACTCACCGTCTTCTCGATTTCAATGTTAGCTTTTTGAATGGCTAAGTTTTGCGATTTCAGCTCAGCTACCTCCGAGGATAGTTTAGCGAGGGATGAGCTTTGTTCTTGTGAAAACTTTAAGAAATTAGCTTGTTCCTCCGCCTTCCATGTATTGAGCATATCTAAAATTTCCTGCTTGAAGTCTTGCAGTTCACTACCAGGCGAAAAAGCTGGACATGGCCGATTATATCGCGAGGTGATATTAACACTATCACAAGGGCTGTTACTGCAAACAGCCTGAGGAATGTCAGAATCAGACATTGACTGGACCATGCTACTAGCAGACGCAGGAGTAGCTGGGGGAGTCCGATTTAAGCGAGGCATTACGAAGCACCAACCAACACTCAACCTTAGCCCACAGGAAAATAAGAAGCAAGGCGTAATCTCAGGGACTCCCGTAGCAGCGCAGCGCGTAGTCGATGCGCAGGCTCGTAGGCGCGCACGCGCACGTCGTAGCACTCACGATGACGTCAGCTCGTAGCACTGATCACACACTGCGACCGCAATTTAGCAGCTCGATGACTAGTACGGTTGGTTCGGGACGCCCGCGCGCGACCGCCAATGCACCAGTCGCCGGTTCAAATCCAACGAGTCCGGAGCAAATCAGAGGGCCGCAATTTTAGGTGATACGACAACAATCTATTTGTTTCAGTCTATGACCGCCCAATAGGCGGAGTCTGTCCATAAAAACACTTAAGGTGTAAAAGGGAATTAAAATTTTAAACAACACCCAATCAGATTAGGGCACACAAAGTCAGTAGGTTACTGGGGAACACAGTCACTGTACACGTCCGCACGGCGTTGCGCCTCGCGATGGAATCCTTTATATAATATATTTCACAATAAAATTGAATTTTAATTTCGGTGGTTATTTACTATTTTTGGCAGTAAACAGTGTTTTTTTAGGGTTCCGTACCATAAAAGGAAAAAAAAACGGAACCCTTATAGGATCAGTCGTGTGTCTGTCTGTCCGTCTGTCACAGCCAATTTGCTCCGAATCTAATGGACCGATTAAGTTGAAATTTGGTACACGTATGAATTTCTGTGACCCAAACGCGGACGTGTAACGTAAATAAATGAATTTTGAATAAAGAGGTAAATTTTGGGGGCAAATAAGAAAATTAAAAAAAGTTTTGCAAGCTGTGCCATGTGACATATGAAATGAAAGGGCTTACTGTGAGGGTTACAAGTGTATTTTTTTAATAATTTTAAAATAATTTGTTTTAAGAAAATAGACGAAAATTGACCATTCCCCCTTATCTCCAAAAATACTGAGCCTAAAATTAAAAAAAAAAAAACAAAATTTTTCTAAACCTATTATAGATTACAGGAAAACCTACAAAAAGTCTGTGGTCTTAAAATAACATGATAAATCTCTCAATATTGTGCGTACAAACTTACATTTGCAGTTGGAATGTATGGGAGAACATGTTTTTCAACTACAATGTTGTTCCTGGGATAAATTCATCCCAACTACGGAACCCTTCATCGTGCGTGGTCCGACATGCACTTGGCCAGTTTTGATGTTATATTTTACTTTATCTGGTGATAAGTTAAACATAAGCCACAATTAAAATATTTTACATGGAATGTAACGAAAGTTATTTAAAACGGGATATTTACCATGTTTAAAAAAAAAAACATGTAAGTTTAAAATGAAGATCTAAGACGATTTTTTTTTTTCACCGAAGTTCGTCATCAGATTTGCACCAAATTTTTATGAGACCAAATAAACTAACTTTCAATTAAAAGAGAATCATCGAAATCGGATCTCATAAGGCGGAGATATCCAATAGCTCCTTTTTGCCCTTTTTTGGAGGACACTTCCAATCAAAAATCCCTGACGCCAAAAAATTCTATAAAGTAGTCCCTGCATACCGAATTTCGGCCAGATCTGTTGTAAAATACGTCTGTAGAGGAGTACAAACTGACAGAGGAAAGCAAATTTTGCCAGACTTGAAGCAGAGACGCTTCGCCGGCTCGGTCAAAAACAGCCACATTTTTATGAAACTCCCCTGTATATTTTACGTTTGTAGTTTTGGTCTCAGCAGCCAAAGTATACAGAGACTAAGGACTGGTGACGCAGGAGCAAGTGACGTACAGTTGTCCGTGTGAGAAGCAGCTCGTCTTGATATCGACACCTGCAGCCTTCAGTAGCAATTTCTTATTGCTTGTGAACTTTTTCGTTTTTAGTGAATTTATGATGTTCCTGCACGATCATCATCTTTCTCTTGCTCTTATCCCAATTTATTTGAGGTCAGCGCTACATGTCTTTTTCTTCCATACTTCTCTATTAGTTCCCTTAGGGCTGGTTAAAAAATAGTACTCATTCATGTTAAAAAATAATAACTAATGGCATTTTGGCAAACACATTTAGCCAAAACTCAACCTTTAGTTGCTATGTTTAACCATTAGTTGAGTTACCTATGGTTCAAAAAACCGGCCCTTATACTAGTTATACTAATAGAGTAAGATCCCAGAAGCGCCAGATCTTATTTATTTTCTAATTAACAAAATGTATAGGATACTATAAAGTCTGACTGCTGATTTATATGTATGTTTTACAGAATATTGTTAATAATTAATAATAATCAATACTGTCAGGCACGCGGCGGTTTTTTCCGCCAGACACATTTTAAGTCTTCTTACTTATAGTTTGAGTCTTAATTTTTATATATATAATGCCATTCGGGGAACTATTTCAGTACTACAATCAGCCAGACCAATAGTAGCTGCCAAATATCCCCCAGACACATACCATCTAATTATCACGCTCGCGCTCATACTAACAGCGACCTTTTAATTGTGTCTGGGGGATGTTTGGCAGCTACGATTAGGTCTGGTTGCTTACAAATAGTATTGAAATAGTTCCCCGAGTATCATTATACAGCGCATCGACTATGTTTGCGGAAGCGCGTGTGGATTGCTTGAAAGCCCGGCCCATAGTGTCTGACGGTTGTTGTTAAACCTAAGATGTTATTTGGTTAATCTATTTGTGATACCTACTTAACCGTGCCTCAGAAAATTTATAAAGGTATAAACTGTAAGGAAGAAATCAATTAAACAAATACCTCCAGATACAATACTAAGTTTATTCTAGAAATACAACAATAGAGGTACACAAACACCTTTATGTTGGTGACAATTAACTTTTAAACGGACTCTTCCCTTACATAAAGACAGGTATTGGCCCTAACACAGCTCGTCTCTGTAACGGGTTGGTTTAAGGCAAATACTTACATGAGACTATAATAAAGGGTTCTCAAGATCGCTGTTAAGGATTCGCGAGGTAACATTGATAACTCTTTAGCTCAGATTAGGTAAATTGACAAACTGTTGGTAGCGCTCATAAAAGGAATTTAAATCTTAACTAAGTTAACCCGAGACGCTACTGTTCACATGACTATTATAATGACTAGGTCGATTCCCTAGTTCTCTACTTAAGGCCTATCGGCCCTATCGGCCTACACGTAAGCCGTACATGTAAAGCCTTCCTTTCATGCGGAAAAACTCACTCCAGCCACTGTCAGAACAAAAACCTGCTCCAACAAAGGTCCGACATCAGACTCCCGTCCGTCCTGGTATCTCCAGGTTTAGGCCAGGTAAACTCAGCCAAACCTGTAATAAATAACCAACTCATTTGCCACGCTGTCTCAAGGCTTCACAACGCATGGTCAGAAAATATTATAAAATACTTACAGCTGTTCTCCGTCTCGGACACCACAGGAACGGAAATATCTCTCAGCAACATGTGCAACAGAAAAACTATCTAGAACCATCCATCATGGCGTGGCCAGGAACAAAATAATGTCCTGCGTTATTCGATCATATACCCGGACATCCTGTTTCTAGAAGCGTTATCACAGACAATCTAGACACACAAGCATAGTGTATTCGATATCCGAAATTGATCACAATCATCATTCTCTTAACCAGCTTCGTTATAATACCACCAGGTGTCGCTGGCGACTGTAAATTTTGCAACGTCACATGCTTACACTCCACCATGCGCAAGAGAGACACGTCGCTGGTGCGGCGATTGTGGGGGAGCGCTAGCAGCATGCTGGCTGCGCTCGTGGATAGGCTAGATTGTTCCATCATCTCCCACTGTGCTGTAAGCGACATGTGGCAGGCTGATGCGACTAACAAACCTCAAGTTGTTAATTAATTATGATTGTTTTGTTTTATATTGCTTATTATGGTGTTAATTAATGAATGAATTGGATTGTATTAAATTGAAGTTAATTTGTAATGTTGTGGTGTAGGTAATGTGACTGTATGAGTGTTTTAGTATTATGAGTCAATGATACTCGAAATGAAATGATTTTATTTTATTTTATTTATTTATTATACAAAAAGTAACACTCATACTATAATTAAGATGACATATATATCCGTGTCATATTTATAAACATTACTTAAAATAAAATGTGCTTCCTAAATAAAACTATTTTTGTTTTTACATCAATGCGAAATGTTACAACACAAACATCGAAACGATACACCCCCTACCCTACACACTTTTGCAAATATTTGTTTTCGAAGTCACTACTCGAAATTGATGTGATAGAAAATATTGATTCACTTGTGAACAATTTTCGTGAGAGGAAACTTTGAATAACGATGACATATGTGAAGGATTGTATGAAATGTGTAAGTTTTCGTATTTACATAAGTGTCGCTATCCACTGGAGTGTATCTGCTCAGACAGACGTGTTCGTGGTGCGCAAAAAATACATTATATCATAATTTATTGAAGACGCTCCGTACTGTTTCCGAGTCTTGTTCCGCAGGCGACAGTGAAATATTTTGCATTATGAGCCACTATTTCTCAGCTGCAAGGCATAGTAGTAGTCGTAATATGTATTTATGTGTACATTTTATACTTTGAAATTGTTTATATTCGTGGGAGATTAACGTTTGTTTTAAGCCACTTTGTGTTATTTTATCTTTCAAGTGTTCTTTGTTTGCTGGCAGGTTTTTTAAAGACTGGTGCTAAGGGGTCGGCACAGGGTAACTTCGGTCTGATGGACCTGGTAGCGGGGCTGCACTGGCTGCGGGAAAACCTGCCGGCGTTCGGGGGCGATCCCGAGCGGGTCACGATCATGGGCCACGGCACGGGGGCTGCGCTCGCCAACTTCCTCGCTGTCTCGCCTGTCGCCAGGGGTATGAATTATCCAATTAATTAATTAAGATGAAACATATGTTGGTTATGATTTAGTTTGATAAAGCGATATTCTAATGAATGATGGTCAGAAACCAGGACCACTACGCTATATACACGTTGAAATTGAATTCATGGGCATCCTTTTAAGTCGTCATTTTACTCATCATTTTGAACCACTTTTACTCTGAGACCAAACCTGAAATTGCGAAAAAGAATCAGCGAACATAAATGTAGGGAACGCTTTTTTCCGCGATTTCTGGTTTAGTACAATAGTAAAAGTTGTTCATAATGATGATTGAATTCATGGAAATTCAATTTCATCCTGTATATTAGTTTTTTTGTGGAGAATCCTGTAGGATTATTGCGAGTGTGATGAGCCACGTAGGTAATGTTCATGTCGTAACAATATTAAGTAATACCAAAATGTCATGAAATTAAAATAATTAGGAATATTTTAATGAACTGTCAGCTGGAACAGTAAGGATTTTTGTGGGATCGATGGGCACGCGGCACCTCCCGGGTAAAGGGGGGCGCGCGTGGTGGTCCGCTCACGTGCGAGTACGCGCGTGGGACAGGCATTGTGCGTAATTATACCGCTCCGGGCAGATTTAATTATTTCATGTCACCATCTCGTTTAGATCCTCCGTCACTTAATGCGATTAAAAGGGTCACAACAGACATGCACGAGAGGGCAGCTTCCTCCGCGTAATTTTAAAACGAGGTCAACATCACACTCGATACTATTTCTGAAAAAATACGAGAAACGGAGGGAGAAGTAAAAATGTTTTTCTTTAGAAGAGATTTCATTATCTGGGTGATCCTTGTTGAAAATGACAAAATTAAATTAGGTTATCTGTTTCAGAACTACTGAAGCGCGTCATTTTGTTAAGTGGGTCGGGCCTGAGTTCATGGGCGCTGCAGAGGGAACCGCTCACGATAAAAAGAAAGGTACCTTTATATTTAAGAATATCAGCACCCTAATTGCGTAACACACTATCGATCGGAATCTGAATAATTTTGAAGCAAATTGCTAATCCGTTGCTTAATATGTTCGAAAAATTTGTCTGCACGACAACGTAAAAAACGCAATGAATGTTGTTGAACTGTCAAAACGAAACCGATTCCGATTGATAGTATGTTACGCAATTCGGGTGCTGGTGTTGGCTTCCTGTTAATCAGACAACTGGACACTGTTTAGAAAAAATAAATGGGACCTAAATTGGGAACACGCAAAGTTTTCTTGCATTAGACTTATCCAATTTGCGATGGAAAAAGTGGAATCATTTTTTTTTTTTTTTTTTTTAATATTTTCACTTAAGTTTGTGTTTCGTTTCTGTTCCGTAGAAAATAATGTTTAGAAGTCATCCAATCTCGGTAAACATTTTTGAAAGAATAACTTTTTATGTGACGTTGATATTTAACCTCTCGAATGTCTTATGTTACACAGTTCGACATAAGAAAAAATGCTCCAAGTGTCTTAAGTCGGACAGTTACACTAAATTGACAAGTGAAAATATTAAAATGACCTTTATGATAATGTAATCCTAATACAGCTTGACAAGCTTGACAATTTCAGTCAAGTCAATTTAGTCTCCGACATTCGAGAGGTTAAGGCCAGCGCTCACGGGGCGGACGGCGCGGGCGGCAATCGAAAAGGATTTACCGCCGGCCGGCGCACACTGATATTTGCGTTGCCGCCAGCGGCCGCCCGACGCATTACCTATTAGATGCTGCAGCATGCTACAGTATGCCACGGGGAAAATGTGAAGTACACCCCCACTTGTACTGCCTCTCTCTCGCGGTCGTATGCTAGTGGACTCCGGCGCATACCATCGCATGCCTTCGCATCCCGTCCCCTTTGGTGCCCAATGTCGGTCACTGAGCTTTGGAATCTATGTATATCATGTTACCTTATATTGGATATTAGCTGTTGCCCGCGGCTTCGCCCGCGTGGATGTCAATACTTACCAATTGTAATCGCGTTTTGTTCACAATGTCATGCGTTATAACTTTTTGCGCGGAACCATAATTCTTTTTTTTAAATAAAAGTAGCCTATGTTACTCCTTATAACATCAGCTATCTGCCAGTGATAGTCCCGTCAAAATCGGTTCAGCCGTTTCGGAGATTAGCCGGAATAAACAGACAGACAGACCGACAGACAAAAAATATAAAAATTGTTTTTTTTTTTGTTATAATTACCGTATTTTAGTAAAAAGCTGTTATTTTGACTTTACAAACAGACACTTCAATTTTATTTATTTATGTATGTATGTATATATATGATGTATAGAATATATAGGATGAATAGAATAGATAAATATTGGTTTGATATGTACGAATTTACGTTGGTTTTAAAATTCCCTGCCCCGCCGTCTGCCGATGTGCGCTGGCCTTTATATAACGGATATTGAGATTTGCGGACACTTTGAAACAGGAGAGACAGAAGCAATCTTTTAACAGCTTCATAAGTATAGTATGACCAGGTGGCAGAACAGACGGGGTGTCACGGAGACTTGTTGGAGGACGACCTCGCGCCGTGTTTGAGGAACAAGCCACTGGCAGAGCTACTAGCGGTGCGGTTGGACCCGCCGCGGTTTCTGCCGGGGTTCGCACCCTTTGTCGATGGCACTGTCATCGTCAACCCTTCCGTGAGTTTCTATTTTTAGATTTAGGCGTGTTTTTATTTTTAAGTACTGGAATACGGTGTAAGAGACATCGTCACAAAGATGAAACTGTTTTTTTTTTTTTTAATAACTGGTGAAAATATTCAGCTCTGGTGGGCCTAGAATCATAATTATACTCCTTCCGTGAGTTTCCATTTTTAGATTTAGGCGTGTTTTTATTTTTAAGTACTGGAATACGGTGTAAGAGACATCGTCACAAAGATGAAACTGTTTTTTTTTTTTTAATAACTGGTGAAAATATTCAGCTCTGGTGGGCCTAGAATCATAATTATACTCCTTCCGTGAGTTTCCATTTTTAGATTTAGGCGTGTTTTTATTTTTAAGTACTGGAATACGGTGTAAGAGACATCGTCACAAAGATGAAACTGTTTTTTTTTTTTTAATAACTGGTGAAAATATTCAGCTCTGGTGGGCCTAGAATCATAATTATACTCCTTCCGTGAGTTTCCATTTTTAGATTTAGGCGTGTTTTTTGTCCCTTACACCCTGTAATATACGAGTAGCTTTAAAGTTAAGTTACTGAGTCACACAGTCACAATCACTGAGTCGAAACTTAACGAAAATTTCGAAAATATTTACCAAGTTAAAGTTTCAGTGCTTGAATTCGATACTTGGGCTTTCAACTGTTAGCTAAGTTTAAATTACTGTGACAATTCTTTAATTATATCTACACATATGTACAGACGCCAGCAGGTCAAGATACCCGAAGCTGTCAAATTTTCCCAATCAACCTTGAACCTAATGCTTTAGCGATAAAGTTGAAAATCTATTAAAGAAATTTGGCACATTGTAGTAGCTTGATGTGCTGGCGTCTGTACATTAACTTTGACTTAAGAGATATTCTACGTAGAAAAAAAATGCCATTTTAAATTTTTTTGTACAGAGAGACATTTTAGGTAGGTAATGGTAATGCTCATCTGGTCTATTTTCAGCTCAAACTAATTTATTAAATCTAGTCATGTTTTTTACCCTAAATCAGCCTTTTGATCATCAGGAATACATGTAATGAGCACAATTTTCAGGAAATCTGAATATCGTTCGCTTTCCTCTTGCACCTCATTCGCAAAATTGCTAATTAATGTACCGACTTCTAACGAACAACCCCTTTGACGAAATAAACAGGATGTTTTCGCTAACAAATTGACGTCGCACCTGTGTCACAGGCAATGTTGTGGAAAATATGAAGCTAGACTGTACATTTACTCTTTATTTTGTTTTTTTTTTTTTACTTCCTTTTAAACTATCAGTTTTAATAGACATATATGCGAAGCATGAGCAGGCAGATAAAAAGTAAGCAGACTTTAAAATATAATTTACGCGCAGTCGTAATCGTTGTATCATATTGTATAATTCGTGTTGTGTACGGAAAAAAATATTCAGCTAAAATTATCTCTCACCTCTACATAAAATCTATAGGTATATAAATAGAAACAATAAAATTAAACGAAGCCATTTTGATTCCCCTGTAACTGGCTACAAAATTGGTGATTTACATTTCAAGCAG
Organism: Dicycla oo; assembly: GCA_948252095.1. Taxonomy (NCBI): domain Eukaryota; kingdom Metazoa; phylum Arthropoda; class Insecta; order Lepidoptera; family Noctuidae; genus Dicycla; species Dicycla oo. The sequence continues at coordinate 15,165,788 of OX411712.1, forward strand.
CCAAATATCGAGAAGCAAAGCATCTTGGATTTCACGTGATTGCCGCAGTTTGCAGCTCACAGCTGACTCCTAAGTCACCGGAACTTACACCTAGTTTAGGAGTCAGAGTATTTAATAATTGACCCTTGTAATTAAGCCTTTTATGTGTTATTGTTGTTGTATATTGTTAAGAGCTTTAGGTGAAATAAAGAATTTTTTTTTATTTTTAGCCTAATAACGGCCTACCTAAATACCATTTGATGTCTAATCGGCCTTCGACTTCCAATTTGGGTTCTGTAGGTATAATATGTATCAATTAATGGTATTAGGGTACCTAGAGGATAGACCGGTATCCTATCTTGATTTTATGTGAATATATAGGGGTGAATTTCAGTTTCTGACCCTACTTACACATCCCTTGTGCCCTAAATTGACTTTCGAGCAAATTGCTAATACTTAATTGTATGCTGCTTTACAGGGTGTAAAAAGACATCACAAAGCCGTTAACTATGCAAACTGTCCATCTAACTAAGTAGTTTTGTGCAAACATTGTTGCTGGGAAATGACTTTTATTGTTAGGTATATAAAACAGCTATTTCTTATTGGGTGTAATGTAACGCGAACTCAGGCAAACAGTCCCGCGTACGCGTACGCGCAGGTACTTGTGGTAATGTGCGTTTGATATTCATTGCCTTTTGCAACTTCAAATGCGTAATATATTGTCAGATTTTCGGGCTTCTGACGACCCGTAACGACTGTCAAAGATCCACGAATGACAGCCGGGACCAACGGCTTAACGTGCTTTCCGAGGCACGGAGGAGTCTCGATATGAAAAGATAGTCACCGATCCACAGACCAAACCCGGCAAGCGTAGCTTAACCTGATGGATCGACCCGTGCGGCTGTTATTACTTAGCCACGAGCTCCTATAATATAAATATTCTCTGCTCCTCCTCCATATAATATAAATATTTGTATTTATGTAACTATTTAGCATATTTTTTCTACTGAACATAAATTTTTTTCGCCAATCATGAATCGTGACTACGTCTGCCTGCCATATTACTTTTTTTTTATTCATATACGCTAACATTCTTTTCCTCTTTATATTAGTATCGTTTAGAGTTCTTTTTATTCCACAAGGAAAAACTTTCTATTCCTGACTCTTATTAAAGAAAATTAAATTTTATGTTGAGCATTGTTTCAATTAGTAACTCCTTGAAAGTGCTGTTTGTATATCGTTAGTGCTAACTTTAACGACTTGCATTTATGCTTATAAATGTATGATCATTTTCTTATTGGAAATGGTATTCCATGACACTAATTGAATGAACAATGAAGCCATGTTTTCCTTTCCGATCGTGTTCTAATTTCCAATGTTGTCCAATGTATGTGTTCCAATGTTAGGACTGCGCATAACAACAAAAATATCGTAAAACAAAACATATCACCGTTATTTTGAATTAGTAAATTTCTTGAATTATCAATTAAATGAATTATAAGTAATTAACTATGGGAAAAGTGCCTAAAAGGCTGGCAGCCTCTTTGAGCTAAAACTAGGCCAGCCCTCTGGTCCCAAGAAGAGCCGACCAACCGCTTGGCGATGTCCCGAAATACTCGACATTTTTTCCCATTGACAGCAATGCGGACGAAGTTTTTGATGCCCAATGAAATGAGCTCTTCCCTTTTTTATAATATATATATTACTGTTAGCTTATATATTCTAATTAATTATCAAAATATTATATAAAACTAGCTGACCTTGTCAAAGTTTCAATAATTCATACAAACTTCCCATAGAAAATGCACTTTCAATTTTCACGAATTTTATAATTTTTCGGTAGCTTTTCTAACATTTTCTTTTATACAAACCTTGTCCTGACAATTACAAACACAACAAAAAAGAATTATCCAATTTGGTGCAGTCGTTCGGAAGTTACGCGCGTACATACATTTCGGCGATTCATTTTTATATAGATAGGTAAAGTATCTATCTACAATTATACTTCAAATTAGTGTAAACATAATCACAAACTCTTCTATTACAATATCTTGTCACTTAAAATAAACCTGCTATTAAGGGTCGATAACAATATTTGGTTCTTAATTTTCATCTACTTTCTCAGAATAATAATGTGTTACCTTTATTGTTAGGCACCACCACCAACGGACAGCTCACGGCTCGGCGCAGGCGCAGCGGCCGTCGCCAACGCAGCTGGACACGAACTCGCCGACTTCTCGCACAGAGAGCTGCTGTTTGGACTCACCACCACGGGTAACAACACTTACAACAAACAACAACCTTTAAGCAATCAAGTGCTGAAGGTGATCACAGAAAAAGAGAGCCATTCACGCTCCGCATGGCCTATGGATTTTCTAGTATTAGTACCTGAATTTGACTACAAAATGTGTTCGCATCTTAATACAGTGAGTACTTATACGGCAATAGATTTATCACGTAAAAGCAAGAAAACGTACAATCTACATTGTAAAAAAAGCGATAGCAGCAATAACCCTTTATAAACATTAAGTATGTCAAGTCTCAAGTAGCTATGTATTTCTCTTCTCCTCACTTGTACACGAGGTATTTACTGTCGTACAAATAAACAAGCGTAATATACGGTGTTAATATCTCTCTTAATTACGTCTCCATTTAAATTTATGAATAAGAATATTTATTTCAATCCTCGCTTTATGTGAGCCATATAACAGAACCACGTATAGAGCTTGTGTTATATGGTTCCAAGTATTGAAGTTGTAATTCACATAGCGTTAACATACTTCAGAATAAATTGAATGAGGCTTCCGAAGCGAATGACAAATACATGCAAATGAGAGGAATGCCTTCCTTGCAGAATCATACCTGGAATTTAACGCCCAAGACTTGGAGTTTGGCTTCAACGAGAGCCGACGGGACCGCATTCTTCGCACATTCGTCCGTAACGCGTACTATTACCACCTCAATGAAATCTACTCGACCTTGAAGAACGAGTATACGGACTGGGACAAGCCCGTGCAGAACCCCCTCAGTGTGCGTGACGCCACGCTCGAGGTGAGTGATGCGTTGTGGATGCTAGGACATTAAGTATGTGCTGTTTATATTGTAATGTACTATCGGAGGAACGAATACCTATACACCGTAAGGACTATTCTTGCTTACAGCGCTCGGCTGCTATAGTAAGGCTTGCTAACATACGTGGTCATCGTGCAAATGAGATTTTTTTTTCACGGTGTATAGATGTTCCTTTCTCCTACGGTAACTACCGTAATTTGTCTGAGTGTGGAAGCTACCTTCACTTCCACGTGTAACTATGATACTTAACAGAAGCCACTTGTAACCTTTGTTGCCTGGTTTAAAGTTCGTTATCTTTGTGAACTGAGACCTTATTAAAAGCAATTCCAATGTTATTAAAAATAAGGGGATAATTTAGGAATACAGCAACAGTTAAACGCACTTGTTCCCAAAACGTCTCATTCACAGACGAGAACACTGGAAATGTCATTACGAATGTAATTGAGAAGATCTTTTATTATTGCGACTACAAATAGAAAAGACAGCGTGATATTAGCTGTGTAAATTAGCGTGCTTGAATATAAGATCAGCAGTAATGGAGCAGGGGACGCTCTGAATATAAATAGCAAAGAGTTTCCTACCACTCCTTTGTTTTTGTTTCTGTACTGTGAATATAGAACAAAACACGATTAACATCATTGATAGTGAAACTGCTGAAAGTTGATAACTGTCGGCTGACTTGACATTAGTAGAGCGCCCGGTCTGGGTCGTCGGCTTCGCAGACGATCTCAATTTAAGCCTCAAGTGGTTTTCGCTCCTCACCGAACGCTTCTTGGCCGTACAAAGGGAGTACGCTAAATACAGGATGGCTGCACTGAAAGGCTTTATTGGAAAATACTTGCAACGCCTAATAACACGACGACATTGTTATGATTCAGCTGAAAGCAATTATTAATCGTAGTGTTGTGTTGTAATCGTAAGTTGTGGCAATAATGTTAGACATGTAAAATCCGATTTATAAGTGGGCTATAATATTGGACATTGATTAATAGGCATAAAGTAGACATAAAACGTGTGTACAGTCATGCATAAATACGCAAGATTGAAAAGTGATTTTCTCTTAAAGTATTGATGGATATATTACGGTGTTACGAACATAGTGTTATCGAAATTATACTATTACTAGCAGGTTTCACCCGCGTAAGTCTCGAAACCATAGAAATATAGGGACAAAAAGTATTATATGTGTTAATCCAGGTAATAAACTATCTGTGTGCGAGATTTCATCAAAATATGTTCAGTAGTTTTTGTTACAAACACACACACAAACTTTCGCCTTTATAATATTGGTGTGATGAAATAGGTCTTTTCTCAATGTTGTAATATTTTATTTCATGAGAAAAATGCTTTTGAATTTTGCGTAACTGTAAGGTATTTATGCCCGTGACTGTACATGCCTCATTTTTATGTTCGGTGAATTATTACAAATATGCAGGTATTCTAAACAAAAAAAAAAAAAAAAAGAATGCTGTTTTAAAAACAAAATCTGCATTTCATGCAATGCAATTCAAGTGAAAGTTGGAATGCTTTGTCAACTTTTTATCAGTTTTCTTTTGTTTGATTGTTGTTCCGTACTTTTTACCAGGCTGAAAAGGAAGGGTCGTTTTTCGCGCGTATCTTGTATATTTGTAAATTTCTTTATTAGCTCGTATCTTCCAAACGGCTGAATGGATTTCGACAGTTAAAGTATCGTTTTATTTGTCTTGAAAACCCAAGTGTCCTTAGATGTGTTTGAAAAAAAAAATCGAATTGGCGGATTATTGGCGCGAAATAGTAATACGTTAATAAAAAAAAATTCAAACCTATCGAGTAGTGTATCAAAATAAAGGAAATTGAAAGGGAATTACAAAAATATATGTGTCATAATGTTTAAATTTAATTAGGAATTTAATTAGGAATTGGTTAATATTGGTTAATTAAATAATTCTTAAATATCCGTAGCCCAATCATATTTAAAACGAAACAAATAAATTGTATATCTACACTAATATTATAAAGAGGAAAGATTTGTATTTTTGTGTGTGTGTGTGTGTGTGTGTATGTAATGAATAAACTTAAAAACAACTTCGCCGATTTCAAAAATTCTTTCACCATTAGAAAGCTACATTTAATCGTGAATAACATAGGCTATATTTATTGCTAGAAAAGATTAGGGATCCTTACTAAAACTTTAGTGACGTAACCCAAGGTGTAAAAAAAATGCTATAACGCATCTTTCGCATGCGCTGCGGAAACTATTGATGATAGAACAAAAGTATGTTCGACAATATTAAAGAACATATCAATAACTACAAAAAACTTTGCGATACTATATGTCCAACTATTATCGTTATGTCACAATAACCACTTTTTACATTTTAAAAGTTGATAGAAATACCGAACAAAATTAGACCATGTTATTCATACTTCTGTTTAAATCCTTATCCTTATCCAAATAAATCATATTGATTTCAAGGCTGTTTCAATTCATGTGGGTTACTTTTTGAATTGTTCAAATCGGCTATTCCATTCAATAGATATTACGAATTTAAAAAGTCATAGATATAGAAAAGGCGCCGCCGCGCCGAGCCGTGTCGTGGCTAGCCAGGCATTGCAGCAGTGCGGGAGAGGGGCGGGCATATCTATCAAAAACAACAAAAAAAGTAAAAATTTAAAAAACACTACAAAAAAATATAAATAAAAAATTGTATTATATAAAAAAAACTTAGGAAATTTAATTAGATAGGATCAGATAAAAATGTAAAATGTTGTAAAAATGTAAATAAAAAAAAAATAAGTAATATGTCTCACTTAAGATTAAATAAGTTACTTAAATAAAAAAAGATGAACAAATTCGGATTGTAAGTATACATAGATATTGTGATACTGCGTTTAAAAAAATATAAAAATAAAACAACAAAAAATATAAATAAAAGGTAAAAATATAAAAAAAAATCTTATATCCACCCGTGCGAAGCCGGGACGGGCCGCTATTTATTTATATATTGTATCTGGAAATCCAAAATATTAATAAAACTAAAAAGATTGAAATAAAGAAAAATATATATAAAAAAAAAACCTGACTGCACAAACACATACTTAACTGAAAAGAGAAAAACAAGCATTACCTATAATCTATTGAGTTATGGTATCGCAGGCGGAGACAAACCAATAACTTGAAATATGGTGTAATTTTTGGTTGTTCCCGCCTGCGATACCAAAATTCAATAGATTATAGGTAATGTTTGTTTTTCTCTTTTGAGTTAAGTATGTGTTTGTGCAGTCGGGTTTTGCTTTTTTAATATTTTTTTTTATTAACGTTTTATTCACGAAAATGCTACAAAAATTTTCTGTATTACTAATTGAATTCAGGTGCTAAGCGACGGACGGACTGCGGCGCCACTGATCAGACTGGGTTATCTTCACGCGCTGAGAGGGGGCACGACTTACTTCACGCATTTCCACCATCTCTCACAAGACAAGGATTATCCTCAAGTAAGTTAAATATAAAAGTATCAACACATATCTAGATTAAAAGAACTGAAACAAATAAGATATGAAGAATTCATCGAACCCTTTATCAAATAAGATGAGCGAAATGGAACGATGCGTGGCATTTTTCGTACGCAATTGCAAAGCATGCTTTTTTGATATCGGTCACTAAAATGTCGTCTTCTATTTATCGAAGTAGGCAGAAACGTAATACCAAGTGCAAAAAATATTCCCCTCGTACAAAAAAAACCCTATGTGTTTCTGTTTCATGTAGATATATGAGTATTAGCCAGTTTGTATGTATGTGATTAAGTAAACCTAGGTTTAACCGGGTTTACTTAGAAAAACCCAAGGAGTGTTGGGTAATGTACCGAATAATGATTAAAAAAAAAATTATTCGGGATTTACCCATTCTCATCTAGGTCTACCCAATGCTTGCTAGGTAATGTTCGAATGGTTAAACTTAGGTACACCTAAGTTCACAATTCCACCAACTCACGAGTCGAGCGAGCTGAGCGCGCGGGGCCGCGGCAGCAGCCGGCGAGTGCCAGGGTCTGTTTAAACACAAGAGAATGTAATTACCCAACACTGGCTTTATCCCGAATCGGGATCGGGATTTATCCCAAATTAAAATTTATTTCAATTATTATTCAGACCTTACCCAAAAACCCTGGGTAATACTTGGTAAACCCGGGTAAACCTAGGTTTGCTCAATCTTCTAGTATTACCCGTAACATGTATATCGGCGACATGCACACTCAACATAACGTGGATCTTGGCAACGGCTTATCAACAGAGATGGTGGCGTAGCGGTTTTCTTCTCAAAGTTGTTAATCTTCGTTTATGTCGGCCATAAACTCTGTTTGAAATAGATTCCGTTAACTGAATGGACAAACAAACAGCTATATTTTGGAAAGTAACTTTTCTAAGTAAACATACTAAAGTAATTTTGATTGAACCGAACGCCAGTGAGTTTTCTGTTTTAAAGCTTGATTAACAGTATTTGCCGAAAGTATATTTTGACTGAAAGCCTACCAAAGTATTCAATTAACTTTGGACAGCATGAATTATATCAACATTCTAATAAATTAAACGTTGACTAGAATTTATAATGACAGGCTGTGACATGATTTAAACTATGCCCATGCATTCTATTCTACAGTTTGAGTTACATCCCTCAAAGTATTCTAATTGAAATTAATATATTCTGAAATCCTGCAATATGACATGCACTAACTTGTTACAGCAGCCGTCGTCAGGGCTGCGGTTGATAAAACGTGTCGACGTGCGTGCGGTTGCGCGGTGACTTGCACGATGACGTCTGTACACCTGTTTGTTATATCGACAACCCTATTGCCACCACTTGAATGAACTTGTTAATAGGACTATGCGGGCTTTTGGTTTAGCTTGGGGTCAAGTTTGTCGGTTAGTGCTAAGGGTAATATACTCCGTAACTGTGGTAGTCATTTAGAATGTTACTACAAACCTCAACACTAACGGTGTAAGATCCGGTGCAGCTTTCAATTTTCAGAAGGTGAAACTGAAATGTAGAGTGGAGGGAAACACTAGCACCGACCTTGGGTAGATTTACTACTGGATAAGGGCCCTGCAATAAAACTTGTAACCGAAGATCACGCAATTGTATCCTACTAATATTATAAATGAGAAAGTTTGTGAAGATGGATGGATGTTTGTTACTCTTTCACACAAAAACTACGGCACGGATTTTGATGAAATTTGGCACACAGATAGTTTATAATCTGGATTAACACATAGGATACTTTTTATCCCCATATTCCTACGGGTTTGAGACTAACGCGGGTGAAACCGCGGGGCGCTGCTAGTAATTATATAACTTTCGTCAGGCAGGGGACATAGTTCTTCCATAGTTCAAGTTACCCAATCCATTTCAGCCACCCAAACCCATAGCCCAATATGTTTTGTTTTCACGTTCTGAAATAGTCCTGCACCAACCGGGGATTGTCCTTGGGTGCACTTGAATAGTGCATATAGGGATAATCCGCGTCGGTTGGTGCCTCCTCATCGTTTAAAATTATCTAAGAGGCCTCTGCGAGTTGGCTTCGGCCCCTCGTAGGCCTTCCAAAGGTTCGGGACCACAAGGTCCCGAGAAGGGTGTCTATATGTTTGTTAATTTTAGCTCTCAAAATGGATGTACGAACTTTTTACACGGTAGGTAAACACGTGATCGGCCTGTAAGTATTGGGTTCCGGCTTGCTACCTGATTGCAGCAGGTGGACAACTCCTGTCGTTAGGAACTGGGGTAGCGAGCCAGATTCTAAAGCAGACTGGTACTGAGCCGCCAAGCAAGGTGCGTCCCAAGAAACCATTTGATGCAGAAGTTGTGCAGCCCGTCCGGTCCTGGAGACTTCCAGTTAGGCAATGGACGGACTGCATGAGCTACACCTTGAGGGCAGATGGTAATAAAATGGGGGCTCCCATTTCTGGCATTGAATTGCAGACTCGCTCGACTTCCCAAGCCTTCGGTGTGACTGACCGGCACTGACCAAATACTGCGCCAGACACAACACATCGCCCGTGAGCTTCTGAGATCTTCTATCTACCTACAAACAAATTTTACAGGAGGAACATAAAAGTAGTTTATTAATTTTTCGTGGAGAATTTTGGTAAACCAAAAAGTAGTTGGTTAGTATTTATGTCTTTTATGAAATCATAATTAAATGCAGTTAGTATTGTGTTGTTTTTATTTTAATCGTAAATAGGAGCTGGCATTATAAAAAAATTTTGCGCAGAAATACTAGTTAGGAGGTATCAGAAGTTCACAGTCGACATGGCATTATCATCCGGCAGGCGCGTGTCAGCCACACCTTGGTCTGGTCGCTGCCAACCCCTATAACCCACCTTTCATCGCTCTGGAAGGTGCGATTCTGAGTGTACGGTCCCGAGATCTGTAAAAAATAATTTGTCTTTATTCAAGTAACAAGGACCCATTGTGTTAGTAAACTTAACGAGGATTGTGAAGTTGTAAATTTTCATACAAAAAGAGATAACGTTTTTCTCCCCGTAAACATAATCTAATTTTCATAATTTTTAGAAATGTTGTAGGTATAATAAAAAACTAGGTCCGTACGTTTTTATTATAAAGAAATATTGCGTACGATATAAGTTATTAGCATCTAAATATCTATATTTTTGACATAAAAACATCCTCGAGCATTTTTATTTTTTTTAATTAAATTAAATTGAATTACTAAAAACGAAAAACGTCCAGACCTAGATTAAAGTATACTAAATTTAATGAGATCAAAGTTGTCTCATTTCGTAAAGGTTTAGGGAAGTAAAAACGTTATCGTCCGAAACAATATTTATGTAAATAATTGTATGAAATGTAGGTAATTGCCTCCAAAAATCGCGCCGCGTATCGGCACTTCATAATCCTCTTAAGAACTATGTTAATGAGCAATGAGTGATAGTACATAGATAACGATCAGCGTGGTAGTTGCGTAACACACGTAAAATGACAAATGATCGCAATGGGTTCCATTTTGACAGTTCAACAATATTCATTGCGTTATTTACGTTGCTGAGCAGACGAATTTGTCAAACCTATGAAGCAATGGATTACAAATATCCTTCAAAACTCTCGGATTGTGATTGAAAGTGTGTTACGCAATTAAGGTGCTGTAAATTACTAACAACTTATTATAGACTAGCTTTTGGCAGCGGCTTCGCTCGCGTGGAGTTCGGAAATTAACCCACAGAAACATACTCAATCAATCTGCCTAGCTTTTTCCAAACTATATTGGGGTCGGCTTCCAGTCTAACCGGATGCAGCTGAGTACCAGTATTTCACATGAAGCGACTGCCTATCTGACCTCCACAACCCAGTTACTGGGTAATAAGATACCCCTTGGTAAGACTGGTTGTCAGACTTTCGGGCTTCTGACGACCCGTAACGACTGTCAAAGATCCACGAATGACAGCCGGGACCAACGGCTTAACGTGCTTTCCGAGGCACGGAGGAGTCTCGATATGAAAAGATGGTCACCCATCCAAATACCAACCCCGGCAAGCGTAGCTTAACCCGATGGATCGACCCGTACAGCTGTTATTACTTAGCCACGAGCTCCTCTCCACAGAAATACAGAAACATACTACCGGGATTAAAAGTAGCGTATGTGCTATTCCAGAATACAATCTATATCTGTGCCAAATTTCATCCAGATCCGTTCAGCCGTTCTGGCGTGATTGAATAACAAACATCCATCCATCCAAACTTTCTTATTTATAACTAGCTTTTGCCAGCGGCTTCGCCCGCGTGGATGTTGGAAATTACCCCACGGTAACCGTACATTTTTCCGAGATAAAAAGTATCGTATGTGCTATTTCTGTGCCAAATTTCATCTAGATCCGTTCAGCGGTTCTGGCGTGATTGAGTAACAAACATAGAAACTTTCGCATTTATAATATTAGTAGGATAATACTAAGTATAAGAATCAAATAAGAATAAGTATAAGTATAAGAATCAAATAGTAGGGTTTATAGAAAAGAAAAAACTGTCTAAATATTTAAACTTTTATTGTGCAGAGGCCAGGGTCGGTGCACGGTGAGGAGCTTCCATACTACCTGGGGGTGCCCGTCTCCCAGACACATCATCAGCAAAACTTCACGCAGCAGGAGCAACGTGTATCTAAACTGTGCATCCATTATATCTCGAACTTCGTTAGATATGGGTAAGACATTTACATATTGAGTTTTAACCTTTCATGCACATAAATACAATCTAATGTTCTTTATGTACAATATGTATCTCATACCTTGTAATGTGGCTAGGTCAGCTTAAAATGAAGTACTTAGGAAAAAGGTCGATTTGGACTAAGTGGTTACTTAGGTAAGACTAGACAAGCTTACATATAATACATAAGTAGTTATTCGTTCCGATGTTGAAGTTTACTTATTATAAAATAAGAACAAATTTAACCTCATACATCGATATACGTCAATTTTTTAACTGTAAATGTAAGTTTGTAATCGCAAAAAATTCAAATTTATGATTTTTGGACTTTTCCTTACTTGTGCTGTGAGATCTTGCTTCTGGCCAAATTTCATGTTTTTAGGTCAACGGTCGTTCGACTACAGATGCGGGATACTCTGCTGAAACACATATTTACCGCATGGGAGAACTCGCAAAATACTATTTGATTTGTCTGTGATCTCTCCATTGCGTGCACCATGACACGCTTTTGCGTAAACTACGTTGCGTAAAAACGAAGCTCTCAAAGTAATACATTCTTAGTTACATAATAGGATTCAATGTGAAGATGTTAATGGTGTGAAATCTTCCGGGCTACCAGTTCAGTTAGGTGTACCTAAAGGCTCAATACTGGGTCCATTCATATTCTTAGTATACCATTCTATTTTGAGCCCACCGTTCTATTTTACCATTCTGTTTTTATTTTTTTAAGGGTATCAGTGACGTTGTACAGCGGGACTATTTTGTAAAAATCTCACCGTGAAAACGTATTTTTGTCCTAAACTAATTTAGGACAAATAATCCTGAGAAAAAGAGTCTTGACAGACAGACAGTCGGACGGACATCGAAGGACCTTATAGGATAAGGGTTCCGTTTTTCCTTTTTAGGTAAGAAACCGTAAAAATAAAGTATAGGTACCTACTTATTTCTATAGCAAAGCTTGGTTTTTGAACACGAGTTCTCAAAACAGCTAAAAACCTATGATGTCTAAAGTAAAAATATATTTTTCTTTGAGGAATATCCATGGGAATTTCTAGTAAGTCGCAGATGGCTTTTCTAATTTAACGTCAACAAAATAGACGGCTCTCAGCTAAGCAAAAGCTGAGGGTCCCCCGTAGCGGGACTCGTGTCTCGGTTTGAAGGAAAGATGGGATTTCAATCCGGGTTAGTATGGCGGAAAATAATGAACGATAAGAGAATGTAAACTGACGGTAAATTCGAACACGAAGGAACCATTTAAAAAGCGGCCAAGTGCGAGTCGGACTCGCACACAAAGAGTCCGTGTCACCCTACAATATTTTAACACTAAAATAAATAAAATAAAAAAATAGAATATATTTTTTTCAGGAACTCGTGGCTAAGTAATAACAGCCGTACGGGTCGATCCATCAGATTAAGCTACGCTTTCCGGGGTTGGTTCGTGGATGGGTGACCATTTTTACATACCGAGACTCTCCGTGCCTCGGAAAGCATAAGTCGTTGGTAGTCGTTGGTCGTTGGTCATTCGTGGATCTTTGAGAGTCGTTACGGGTCGTTAGAAGCCCGAAAGTCTGACAACCAGTCTTACCAAGGATATCGTACTACCCAGTAACTGGGTTGTGGAGGTCGGATAGGCAGTTGCTCCATGTAAAATACTGGTATTCAGCTGCATCCGGTTAGACTGGAAGCCGACATAGTTGGGAAAAGTATAGAGGCAGATTGAATATATTTATGTTTTCTTGTTTCTTTTGTTATAATTGTTCTTATAGCAACCATAGTAGTACACACTCTGTGAAAATGACAAGTGTCTACCTATTACGGTTTAAAAGATACAGCCCCATGACAGACGGACGGATGAACAGCGGAGCTGTAGAGTAATAGGGTCCCTTTGGCGCCCTTTCGGTAGGTACGGAACCCTAAAAACAATTTTTGCGTAATTTGAGCATTTGAAATAGTAGGTACATGTTTACGTATAGATAATATGGTTTTCAGGGATGTGTATCTAAACGCTAACTTTCCGAACTATGTCGTAAGTTTGTTCTAAAAACTGTGCCCTGCATTATCTGAAACATTTTTGATTAAGTCGTCCCGTGAATCCCTTAGATTATTTTAGTATGAAAACCCCAGACCCGTTTTTGACACACCTTCGTTTCTCCGAAAGAACCTATGATATATCGTGTGTACGTTTGGAGAAACGAAGGTGTCTCAATATGTAAAGAACATCCGTGTGGGTGGTGACCTCGTGTGCCTATAGATCAACCCGTATTGAGCCACAAACCATAAGTAAACATGTCAACGTATAAGGTTTACCTTTACCTATGGAGTATGCGTACAACTATTTTAGTGGGATTAGTCAAGAATGTTGTGGTAATGGAAGGCATTCCAAATTAAATTTGTTGCGAAACAACATCTTCCAATAAAGTTTTAATTAATTACGTAGTCTGCAATGTAATATTTAATTAAGTATAAACTTTGAAACTATGTCGCTTAAATAAACACATCGACAACATACTTTAATGTATTTTTTTGTTTAGAAATCCCAATGATCCATCGGCCACACCACCTCCTAGTCCAATGCTGGGCGAGACTCCTCGACTGGGCCCCGACCAGACCCCGTACTGGGACACCTACGACACCATCAACCAACTCTACATGGAGATCAGTGCGTAACTCTCAATATTTGTTTTGTGTCACTGCCGACGAAAATTCCTGATTAGTTTATATTATACGAGTACATATGTTACGGATCCCTATTTTATGGAGCTTTCCGATGTACAGCTCAACCTCGATGTCGTCGTATTACAGTAAAATAAACGGAACTCGGAAAGTTTCGGAGTCCGAGCAGTTGTGAAGATCAGCGTCTGTTAACACAACAACGTATACATACAATTATATAGTATGGATTTTAGCATTATGTCTCTAGGAATTTGGAGTTGGTCATTTAAAACTTTAGGGTCGCTCCCGTCCCTGCGGTTACGGTTCGGGCTCATTTATTTCAATTGTGTGGTGTGCGCAGGTGGCAAGCCGGAGATGCGCAGTCACTACCGCGGACACAAGATGTCGCTGTGGCTGTCGCTGATCCCGCAGCTGCATCGGCCCGGCTCCGACCTGCCCGATGCCGCCATGCGACACCATCATTTCCAGGATGACAACGCCAACTACTACGAAGGTACATTATTCAATGTATATACAGGTACTCGAGACGATGATAATCAATGAAGCAGTTGATTAATGGATAGGTACTTGTTGTGCAGGTGCGGTTCGGGCGCAGTCGTTGTCGCGCGCGCACGTGCCGCACGTGGTGGAGCTGGAGGGGGGCGCACGCGGCGGCGCGCGCAGCACCGCGCCGCCGCGTGCCGCGCCACCGCGACCCGCGCCCGCCGCGCCGCCCTCCACCGAGTGCCCCCCCAACGCCACGGCGCCGCCCGCGCACCCCGACGACGCGCTGTTGCGTCGCCTCGCCTCTTCACACTATCAGTCCTATACGGCGGCGCTCACCGTCACCATCGCCGTGGGCTGCTTCCTCCTGCTGCTCAATGTGCTCATCTTCGCCGGCATCTATCACCAGCGCGGCTCGCGCCCGCGCCGTTCCAAAGACGATCTCGCCGAGGCCGGAAGCTCCTCGTCTTCGGACAACTATGACGGAAAGCTCGACTACGAAGTGCGCGCGTTTGACGGCAAAGGGTTCGGGTTCGAGTGCAAATCGGCCCACGTGCCGCGCGGTGTGGGCTCTAAATTCGATCTGCGGACGTTGTCGGACTGCGGTGAGCCTACGTTCGGCGAGTATAGCTGCTACGACGAAAAGCACCGCGCGGCGCGCAGCTCTATGCCTGACGTGAGCGTGGGCAGCGCCATCGAAGCGGGCAGCGTGGTGTGCATCGACACGCAGAAGCCCGACATCCAGAAGCTGGACCCGGCACGCGCGGGCAACCCGGTGGGCCCGGTGGGCCGCACCAGCACGTTCGAGCCGCGCGTGGTGGACAGCTCCACGCAGGTGAAATTCGGGCCGGACGGCGCGGAGGGGGAGGGCGCGGGCGACGCGGGCGTGGAGGGGGAGGGGGAAGGGGGCGGCATACTGCGCGCGCATAACGCGCCCGCCGCGCCCGCGCCGCCCGGCATCATGAAGAAGCGCGTGCAGATACAGGAGATATCTGTATGAGGGTTCCTCGACGCCGCCGCCGAGGTCGTGGTCAACAAGCGGACTAAGTTGTGATGTGTGATGTCATTTGAACGTGTACATAGGACCGTGTATGTACTGATCTCGTGAACGTGTAAATATAATTGTATCTAATACCTAATACATAATTATTTGTGAGTGCGCGCTAAATGGAAACGAGGAACATAATTATGTGTTGTCCGTTGAATCGTGTGGTACAGTGCTGTGACTAGTGCGGGTGTTCCGCTCTACTTCCCGTTGGATTGAGAATGTAAGAATATTAAAAGCGGGTAAAGTGAGCGTCGATGTGATGTGATTCATAATGGAGGAACGTTTTCACATTATGCCATGAATAGATACCGCCAGGTGTAACACGAATATTATTCAGCTGAATGTGACAATCTCTGCTGCACTATTTGAAATGCATTCGGCTAAAAAATGTTATTATTCACTGTCTGGGATATCTCAAAACATTCAATTTAATGGCCTACTTACGTAATGATTGGATATATGATAATGGTGTGAAAGGAATCTCGTCTGATTCACTGTGAAAGGCAAACTTGGCTCGAGTCCTACTCTGTAACCTTTGTCTTGATTATATGACTGGACAGAGATATAATATACATGCACGTTGCCTTTTTATGGTAATAATATGCCAGTTAAAATTTATTTCTACAGTCGGATATAGAATGAAGAAATTTTAGGCTCTTGTGAATATATACCTATGTATTTAATAAATGTGAATATAACAATAAATTAGTGACAAAAGACTTAACAACAAACCGACATTAGCTGTACATACTTATATCAAACGAAGTGTTTCAGGTATGTAGGGTAAAATAACTATCAATAAAACATTGTTTAAAAAACATCGCATATGTTGTAATTTTTTGTAAAGTTACTTTTAAGTGAGGTGTATTGAGTTTGAGTAGTTTTTGATAAGTAAATATTGAAAACTTATTACTTTATGGACGAGTACACAGAGAGCTCTGAAACCTTAGTCCACGCTTGCATCCAATAAAGTGTCATGAAGGTAATCAGGGTAATAGACGACACAGTCAACTTTCGGTCCTCCAAAATAAGCCCCATTGCGTATCTCTCCAGAGATTTATATAAAAAGATAAGCATAAGTATTCATATCGCAAAGGTTCCTTTTTATAAACCTAATCATTTTTTCTTCGAGTCATATAAAAATGGAATCAGCATAGCTGTCTATTCAGCAAATCACCAATTAGTCTCTCATTCTGAGTGAAATACGTCTTTTATATTACTCTGTTACCAGCGATCGCGCTTTATCTTCGTAAAATATATCTATTGAAACTTACTGAAATGTCAGGAGATTTTCTCTTACGACTACATCTTAAAGAAAATTGATAAAAAAGTGCTGATTCTTTCCAAATGTCAGGTATTATAGGCACTCTCATCTCGATCCACAGTAGATAAATTCCCAGAACTCGTCCATATTTTTATCTTCACAGGAATTGATGACGATTAACTTATGGTGTACCTACTTACACCATTTTCCACATTGTGACAAAATGTGAACTGCCACTGCATACATCTAATTTATTTATTTACCACATTGTTGTACTTATATTATAATTATTGATTATTATTGGTGAAATGTAAAACAATCTAAAATGTGGGTAAACTGGAATTGAATATTAGTGTAGTACGACTGTTTATTAAATTGCGTTAGCTACTTAATCAAATTTATTTCTATCTGTCTCATTGAATATTATTTATTGAATAGTTATTTTAAATTTTATGTATCATACTTAAATATGCCAAAACTTTTCCACGTGCCAAACTATGTATAGATAAATGTTTATCAAATATTTCGAGTGGAAGAGTCAATTTAAAAACAGGGTTCTTACTAACCTACGTATATGGCACTGTTTGAAATAAATGGAAATGTACTGAAATTCAATATTTTGTTAATTTGTCAAGGAATTTTGTAAGATATATCGATTCGATATTTATTAGCAGACAAAGTTATTTATTTCAAACACAAAATGTTATAGAGCTTGCCAGATTTTAAGAAGCTCTATTAAACTGACGATTATTAGCACCCTTAATGATTTTGAGTACCCGCATAATACTCGTAAGTAGGGACGATTTAGGAAAATATTTAGTTTTACATCGATAAATGAAAATATTTATTCAAACGAAACGATGTAGCAAATATATTTATATAAAAATATCATTTGACATCCTTAGAGGAATTGTGTATCTGATTAAGTTGTTATAAATAACTGATATTTTTATTATTGTTACACTATAATTTTATGGATATTTTAAAAGTAAATAATTTTAAAATGTTTCTATAAATGCTGATCATCAACATTTTGTTACAATTTGGTGTTTAATGGAATGCATAAAATATGGTGTCGAATAAAGAATTGAAATTTAAATGTTTTTGATTTCAAAAATTCATTGCATTTTTATGAACACGACCGACAAATAATGTAAAGATTTTATTACTCTTTTGTTTTTCCTGAAACAAAAACAAATCATAAAACTAGCACGATATTCAAAATGTATTTTAATTATTTTCATTACCTTCTGAAATGAAACGAAATATTCGCTGCTGAGCAAACATAAGCCGGTAGTTGAATTATATCAAAACTCAAGTTTTAAGTGTTTCATTTTGAGCTAAACCCACGCGCCTTGCTTTCTTGCAATCCACAAGGATTAATAATAAATTGAACTAGGAATAAATGAGAATGGCGAGAGAACTACAAGGTAAAAAGTTAATGAAAGTGCTGATCCCCGAGCTACGCCGCGTGATAATTCATTTAGTTCGTTCAGTTACTTTGCGACAAAGCAAGGTGGTGTATTTGGAATCGCAGAGGTCTAATTTGTCTCGACACATACCCACGGTGATTAATTCACACACGGTGAACCAACTAAATCCATTCCCACTATTCAGACATATGTATGAGAGGTCATTAATACTGGACGCACCATCACTTGTTGCTTATTCAAACACATAAATTATCCCTAGGATTAAAATATCCGTTTTCGCTTCAGATGAGTTATATGAATAAATTAGTTAATGTTTTGGAAACTCCGTGCAGTCCCTCGTTGCTTGGATGTTCTCGGATTACACGCACATGTAAGGTTGTTATGTTCGCAATATTGGAAAAGTTTACCGAAGAATACAGGATTAGAAAAGTTCTAGACGGCACTGAGACGACGGAACATCAACTTATAACTTCACAGAACAGTCGTCTAACACTAACCTATATCACTCTGTTAAGATTGTCAATGGCTACTATATTATGTCATGAAACCAATCGGGTTTTGGTATTTATGACACGGTGCCGCTCGAGAATCATTGTTGGATTTATTGCTATTATGCTAATTCAAATTATGCGGGTAATATTTAAATTCATAGAAGTACTCATCAATTTTCAGCTTGAGGAAACTTGAATTTATTTCGAAAAGTTTCGTGAATCTGAAGGAGGGAAACTTTGTCTGGTAGTTATTTCAACTTCAAATTCTTCTCGGGATAGTACCTACCACAATCCCGCTTTATTTAAAGAGCTCGTTTAGTTTTGTTCTGTTGTTCAAGTTTGTTTATCAATACAGCTATTCTAACACATTATCAACTGAAACTACTATTTTGAGCTTTAAACATATCTCCTCAACAATTAACGTCCCTGGATCGGGAAAAGCAATATTTCGTAAAAGGTGATGAGCAGTTGTTATTATGCGATTGTAACTTAGATAAATTACAAACTGACCCACTAAAAAGTAAAAAAAAAAAACAACCAACACCAAAAAAGAAAAACACTGAATTGAAAAATAACTTTAATTTCGGAAGTCGGTGGCAAAAGACTAGATTACAAGTCCAAACACACTGACTTCCTAAATTAAAGTTATTTTTCAATTTGTAGTGTTTTTTTTTTTGGAAGTCAGTTGTTTCTTTTTTTTAATTTTAACTACTATTTTATATTTAGTATCAGTACCTACTACTAAAACTAGAATATAAGTTGTTTTGTAATACTAACACAATATGGATCACTGTTGTCCGAAATGCAGGACAATGAGCGTTGACGTATACTTTACGTAAGTTTAGTGAATTAGAGGGCGTGAATTTTATTCATTATCTACCAATCATAAATGAATAACTATTTGACTTCTAAAGGTCTAGATTGAATAGATTGACTCTACCAGCAGTCTTGTCGTAGATTATCAAGACAAGCATGTTGAATTCTTCAATATGAAGCGAAAAATATCTTCGTAGGTACCTACATACCTACATACTACTGGGCACAGCACTGTTTCCGCCCTCCTTAAAGTGACTGGCGATATAAGGGCAGGACTGGAAGACACCAAGGTTACTGCTCTAGGGTTGGTTGATTTCTCGAATGCCTTTAATACCGTCAGTCACGACATCCTGTTAGCCATTCTGTCATATGTTATGGTCTCTCCCGAAGCACTGGAATGGTTCTCCTCTTACCTTCAGGAACGTCAGCAGTCTATTCGTGTTGGGGATTCTTCTTCATGCTGGTGTGATTTGGAAACTGGCGTTCTTCAGGGCGGAATACTTTCTCCTCTTCTGTTCTCTATTTTTATTAATCTTCTAACTTCCGAACTTCAGTGTGCGTATCATCTGTATGCAGATGACTTGCAGTTGTACTGTCAAGGGAAGGTTGATGAATTACCTGATGTTATCGACAAATTAAATAGGGACTTGATAGCTATAAAATCCTGGGCTGATAGATTTGGTGTAGCTGTAAACCCCACGAAGTGTCAGGCGATCATCATTGGCAGTCCTCGTGGTATTAGCAAAGTGGTGGGTATAACCTTGCCACCAGTTCTCTTCAATGGAACGATCGTTCCTTTTAGCACTGACGTGAAGGACCTTGGCTTACACATTGATAGTACCCTGAATTGGCGTACTCAAGTCGCTAGGGTAAGCCAGAAGGTTACTGGAACGCTGCGGGCTCTGTACCGGCTGAAAAATTTATTACCATCGAGTACGAAGACAATGCTTGTACAGTCCTTAATTTTTCCTATCATCGATTATTGTGATGTGTGCTATTATGACCTGAATGCAGATCTCCTCGACAAACTTGACCGTCTTCTCAATAACTGCATTCGATTCGTTTTCAATCTGCGTAAATACGATCATGTCTCCGCGCATCGGTCGCTTCTACAGTGGTTGCCCATACGCCAGCGCCGACAGCAAAGGGCGCTGACCACCTTGTTTTCATTTCTTGACTCTCCCTTTTCCCCTAGTTACCTAGCTTCCCATTTTCAATACATTTGCGCCAACCACAATAGAAATTTACGTTCATCTCACAATCGTATTCTTCAATGTCCCACCCACCGCACAGACTTCATTCACTCTTCCTTCTTCGTTCAGTCTATCTCTCTGTGGAATGCACTCCCCCAGGAAATCAGGATGGCAACCGACCGATTATCCTTTAAAGTTAAAGTTCGCGACCACATTCGCAAGAAGCTGGCAGTATCATCACAACGGTAATGTTTCCCAATGGTTTGTCTTATTTGTTTTAGTATATTTATGTATATTTATTGTGTTTATATTTATATATAGTTAGGTGTATATATTATATTTATATGTATCTATATCTTTATATTTAAATATATATCTATTCCTCATCTCTCGCTGTTGCACCTACCACTGTTTGTCTCTGCATCACCCAAAGGTCGACTGGTAGAAAATGCCTATGGCATTAAGTCCGCCACTGTACATTTTGTGTGCTTAAAGTATTAAATAAATAAATAAATACATACATGCTACCAATTTTATAAATATATAAAACCACAGCAAAACCTAGAATTTACTGCATCATAAATACTGTAATCATACACGTACCAGTAAGTACCTAAGTCCTATCTTTAACGCACATTTTGACCCCAACCTGATGTAGGTAAACACTGCATAAACACACGCAAACATACATATGGATATGTTAGGATTTTAATCTCTCAATTGATTCCGCTGTAAACAAGCCAACTTCCATTATATAAACAAGCAGTGTGTCGGCGGCGATAAACATTTAAACATGCCAAGTTACGGCAAAATAATTGCGTTTCCATTTGGATATGTGAGCGAGTCCAGCTTGTAACGAACGGGGAGAGCGAATGAAGCGGACCGCGAAACCTTCAAATTGAATTTTAAGCATCCAATTTGTTTGCGCAGTGGTGCCGCCGGTACCGGGTTATATCAACGCGGCATCGCGCTACCCGGCTACCCGGCTACCCGGCTACCCGTGCCTCCCGCGAGTTCCCACATTCGTAAAGCAATTTTTGCCAGCCGCACTGTGACCTCGAACGGGATTTCGATGAATTATTTATGCACCATGCTCGCATGTATTAAAATAAAATTCTAATTAAATGTTTCCATTACAAAATGTGAGGCTTCATCGGATTTGATCTAAACCGTAATGATTTTAATTTAGGTAACTCATACCCTATTAACGAATGGTTTTGGGTTCTTGGGATTTGTGTCCAGTTTCTACCTAGGCTTAATTGCGTGGGTTACTTTAGAGATATAAGTAAGTAATTTCTAATAATTTAAATCCCGGAGCATCAAACTCTCCCATGTACGCAACTAAGTAGGTCGCTGAGGTAAGGTTGGTATTTTATATTTCGTGGAACTATTTCACGCCCTCTTGGAATTTCGCTCCAATATCAGTTATCTCCAATTCTCAAAATTCCCTACTACACAGACGAGTGCCGTACGTGCCATAGGAATGTACATCGCAACCTAAACGATTTTCGCAAAAAATAATTTATATTTGAGAAAATGTTAACTTTCATGTTTTTAAATAATAAAAAAGTAATACGTTTCTAAATAATCGAGATACTTCTAAATTAATAATATAATTATTATTATAGTATTAGTTTCAACAACCTTATTAGCTAAGTCGAGATATTTTATTATTATTATAATAAAATATCTTGACTTAGATCACGAGGCTGTTGACATGGGGAATGTGAGCTCGGCTGTGGTCAACGGCCAACGGCGTGATGGCCGAAAGCCTCGACCAATATCTCTGAGGCTCTCGTTGGGCGGCTGTCCTGTTCCTGTCTCTGCAGCCCTAACCACCGGTAGCTTGGAACCTGCTCCCGACACCGGCAGACCACTATTTTTTTTATATTTTAAATGTTTTTCATATTATTTTAAAGAAATATTTAAAAATGAAAACAAATGAATAAACGAATAATAATAATTATTATTAACCAAGCTGACCTGACAAGGGAAGCGATGACAGGACCAAAAACTTAAGTACCCAGTGCAATGAGGGACTGAGGAGTGCTTTGGAAGGTGCGATTCGGAAACATCGATTTATGTCGTCCGAACTCAGGCCACGCTTACCTTGTTTTCCCATGCATAACAAAAATAGGGCGCTGATGGCGCCCCTGGATTCGCAGTTGACAAACTATTTTGGTGACTGCGGATACCTCCCTGATACTCATTTGATTCTGTACTGCGCGGATGTAACGGCATGTCGTATAGCTCACGTCACATTTGCTAATGACTCTAGAGCTACACGACCAAAACCAGCCGAACCAGCTTGGTAGTGCTGAATTGAGCGTCGTATTGGTGGGCCAGAGAGCTCATCGGCAAACTAATCTGCTTCAAGGAGGGCAATACTTGCCCCAGAGGGATGCGCTTTGCGAGACAGGCGTTTTCAGGGACTAATGTCAGCACTCAGGGCTATATGTCCCGTGTCACAGTTCGCATCGGATTCCTGATGCAGAAAGTGTATGCATGGACCAACCGAATTCGTAGGTATAAGCGGCGAGTAGACCGATACACTCAGAATCGCACCTTCCAGACCGATGAAAGGTGGGTTATAGGGGGTTGGGAGTAGGGTTGCAAAATTACGTAATTTTACTGAAAACGCTGGTAAAATACGGATATTTTACGGTAATTCATATAAATTACGGTAAAGTTACCAGCGAATTGTGAGGTTTTAATTTTTTTTTAATCTCACGCGCGTAAAGTATTTAAATCATTATGTGTTGTTGCCGATTTTTTTATTTGTTATGGGTTTGCTCTTGACTTTAGTCTAGGTCAGAGGTAACAGAGACAAAGTCGAAGATGCAGTGAGCTTACCCAGAAGAAGCTTGTTCACTTTCACTTTGAAAAGATTGGGGTTGTATGCGTTTGAAAACACAGACGCAGGTAGTGAGTTCCACTCCTTTGCTGTGCGCATTATAAATTACATTTGGAAGCGCTTAGTGCGAATTGGTGGAACAGCAACCAGGTAGGGATGGTAACTGGCAGTGCGTCTAGATGTCCGATGGTAGAAGGGGGCCGGTGGAATGAGGTCGTGGAGTTCTCGGGCACACTCTCAGAAGTACAATCCGTAGAAGACCGACAAGCAGGCAATCGTGCGGCGATCAGCCAAGCTATGAAGCTTGGCATCCACCAGTTTTACGTCGCCAATGAGTCTCTTAGCTCTGCGTTCCACCGAGTCAAGCGCGGCTAGTTGGTACTTGGCTGATCCATCCCAAAGGTGACTGCAATACTCCATGCACGATCGGACTTGCGCTTTGTAAAGAGTTAAAAGCTGTCCAGGCGTAAAGTATCGCTTCACCCTATTCAGGATGCCCAGTTTCTTGGCCGCAGTTTGGGCCTTGTATTCGATGGTGGCGCCGAAGTTGAGACCAGATGTCAACTCCATGCTTAGGAGCTCAAGTCGATCAGTTACAGGAACAGATGTACCCCGAAAAGTAGGAGTTTGGGTGAAACGACTCTTTTTAGCGGTAAAAAGACACGCCTGTGTTTTGGTGGCGTTAAAAGAGACCAGATTATCATCACCCCACTAGGAGACAAAGCTTAAGGTCAAATCTGTCCGCTCTACCATGGCCTCTCTCAAGGAACGAACTTCGGCCCCGCTGGTTTTTGCGCTAGACAAGTATCTCTCTGAAACTGTACTGTCATCTGCGTACCCAACAATACCAGGCCGAAGCAAGTGATTGATGTGCAGCAGGAAAATAGTCGCAGAGAGAACAGACCCCTGAGGAACTCCGGCATCAATAGCCATAAGGTCAGAAGAGCAGCCGTCAACAACTACTCTGATCCAGCTACAAAAATCAGCTGGGATGCCATAAGCAGGAAGCTTGCTGAGCAGAGCAGCGTGCCAGACCCTGTCAAAGGCCTTCGAGATGTCAAGCAATACAGTCACTGCTTCGCCGTGTTTCTCGATGGCTTACACAGAATGGAGGTAATGGCGATCGGACGGTAATGGGCAGGGTCTGCACGGTCGCCCTTTTTGGGCACTGATTGCAAGCTTCCAGGATTTCAGCACCGTTCTTTTTTCAAGAGAGAGGCGGAACAAACGTGTCAATACAGGAGACAGTTCAGGCGCACACTGCCTCTACACTCTCGCTGGAATGCCATCAGGCCCGCTGGCCTTGTTCACGTCTAGACTGCATAATAGTCTTCGGACCTCTTTAATGTGAACTGCGATCTCCGGCATCAAGAAGTCACAATGAGGTACAGTAGGTGGTTGCTTGGAGCTAGCGTCCAGACGTGAATTACTTGCAAAGAGAGATGCAAATAAATTTGCTTTCTGAGTTGCAGAGTGAGCCATTAGTGCAGTTTACTATACTGTGCATGGCGTGTGCACTCTTACGCATACAAAACTTAGAAATCGTCTGTCGGTCGACCGAACAAACAAGCTCACTAAGGTTCATTCTAATTTGAAATAAACAGATACGGATCCTGTTGAAACAGATATGTTTGATTTTGAAACCGAAGATGAAGAATCAGATGCAGAAGATGTAACAGAAGATCCATTATCAATTTAAGTATGTATTTATCTATGATTATGATACTAAAGATGTAAAATCAAACACAGAAAATGAAACAATTGAACCCTTTGTTATGATTAAGTAGGTATTTGTTTTTTCTGTTTAATTTTTGGCACTGCAATTGAAGGATCAACAACAAGAAAAACATTTATTTTGTTGTAATGATCCATTTTATCCACATTGTTGATTGTGAGTGACAACTGATTAAGTATTTTGAATAAGTTCTAAAACTTAACTGTTAATTTTTGCTGTCCTCTGCTCTGCCTCTGAATATAGATAGATGATATTATTATAATTCATGACATGGTGTGAATCACATCTTAAATTCTTGACTTGAGAATTAAGTTTTACGGATTTTTAGTACGTTCTTGTCTACTAAACGAAGAATACTTGCATAGACACAAGGCTGGCTACAGTCCTTGTTGCCAGGATAATCCATCAGCAACTTGCTCTGAAATACAGCCTTGAGGAATCGGAAGTGCAGTACTACAGGTTATGTGCCCGACCCAGTTCTTGAAAATGGAAATATCACATTGCACTGGGATCGATCCATCATCACTATTGCTGCCAATAAGGCTGATATAGTAGTGGTGGATCGAGTAGAGCATCGTTTTCATAAAGGTCCCGCATGACGGGAACATCTTGAAAGCCGAGAATGATAAACAAATCCAGTATCTGGAATTGGCTCGCGATGCTATTGACATGTGGGATGTGGACTCAGCGATCATTGTGCCGATAGTCGTAACAGCCAATGGCCTAATAGCCAAGACCTCTACCAACACCTAAGGTGGATCTCGTTGAGCAGCTTGATTCATAGAGCGGTACTTCTGGACACGGCTTATATTGTTAGGAGGTTCCTCTCTCTGGAGCTAGCTTGGACCATGTTCCCGATACTGGTGGACTACCATTTTTTTATATTTTTATATTCTTTTTATTCTAATATTAAAAAAAAATATATATGTGTAAAGTAAAATAAAGAAAATATAATCTAATTGCATACAACAAGGTATACCATGATGTTAATATTATTAGAATGGCAAAACATGTTCAGCTAAAGGTGTCCAAATACAGCGCGGCATTTGAGCGCGCCTGCCGCGCGCGGCTTGCCTGAGCTCTGATTGGACGAGTGACGAGTGGTGCGCGTGCGGCATTCGCAGTCTACATTCGTCATTGTTCATGTCTGGACGTAACACACAATATCTTCGCTTATTGTCCTATAAGGTTTTGAGGGATT
This sequence comes from Dicycla oo, assembly GCA_948252095.1. NCBI lineage: Eukaryota > Metazoa > Arthropoda > Insecta > Lepidoptera > Noctuidae > Dicycla > Dicycla oo. Next base: position 15,192,215 of record OX411712.1, read on the forward strand.
CTCGTCACTCGTCAAAATAATATCCAAAATAAACAATGACCTCGAAACCTATTTTTCTGCAGTGAGGGGTGAGATAAGGAGACGTTATCTCTCCGAAACTGTTACCGCTGCACTGGAGGATATCTGCAAGGTTGGACTGGAAAGGGCATCAACATCAATGGTAATCACATTATCATCACTCACCTTCGGTTTGCCGACGATATAAAGTCAGTAGAGCTTCCGTAACAGTGGGTCTTAAAATAAACATGGACAACACAAAGATAATTGCAAATGCCCGAACACTCTCATGAAGATTGGAGACTCTACACTCGAAATTGTGGACGATTGATTATGTTAAACTAAACCAAACAACTGTCCAGTTAGGTCAACGGGTGCCAACTTCGAGAAAGAGGTCAATCGTCAAATCCGACTCGGCTGGGTAGCTGTCAGGAAGCTATGTGTGTGTTATGTGTATTTGTATGTATCTTCTCATCTCAAATACCAGTGCCTACCGGTGCCTGCCAGTACCTATGGCACTGAAACGTGGTCGCTCACAATAGGCCTCATTCATAATCATAATCAGCCTATAATGTTCCCACTGCTGGGACCGTCGTCCTCCACCTGGGCCCAGTGCGGGTTAGTAGATGTCACATGCCTTCGAAATTTGAGAGTAGTGCCATTGAGCCACCAATGGCATTGCTCTCATAGGCCACATTAGATGGCTCAAAGTCACTTAAAGGGCAAAAGAGAGGGCTATGCTTGGAGTTTCCCCACGTGATCAAACCAGAAATGAAGAGATACGTAGGAAAACCAAGGTAACCGACATAGCCCGAAGAATTACCAAACTAAAGTGGCAGTGGGCTGGGCACATTGCTCACAGAAGAGATGAGCGAGGAGGCCGAATGGTTCTGGAGTGGCGACCGCGGTCGGGAAGACATAGCATTGGAAGGCCTCCCACATTGTGGACTGATGACCTTGTGAAGGCTGCAGGAATCCGCTGGATGCGAGAAGCATTAAACCAGTCGTAGTGGCGGTGCTCGGGGAGTACTTATGTGTAGCACGTCTTTCGCTTGAAATGATGATGATGATAATGAAAAAAAAATAAAAGAGAAGATCTCTAGGACGAATTGGTCAATGCGTGGCATGTCCCGGTTTTCGGTCTAGACATAGTGCGGGAAAAATTGTGTCCTGCGAATGCCACGCGTTGCTGCCGCGCACCTTGCGCGCTCTGTTTGTATATACCTTATGAAGTTATGACAAACATAGCACGCAAACATTAAGTATTAGCTTATCAAAAAAGTTTGTAACAAATATATTTCCGTAGAATCCTTACCAAGGTTTTCTCCAACGGCCGGGTTAGACTTAAATAAATAATAATATTTCTGAGCTTTGAACTCTAAAGATTGTTTTATCGATAGATTTGTTATCCCGACGTTACCCCTTTTATGAAATATAAGAAGGAAAATATATTTTGGAAATGTAAAGGTTTGATAGATGATTTCCATCGTTTCCGATTTGATGGGTGGAGTAAAGAAAATAATAGTTTGTATTTTCCTTCTGCTCTTCCGCTACTTGTAAAAAAACGCAATAAAAGGAAAATCTCTTTATCTGGTCAGTATTATTATATTATAGGGCAGTGTTTGTTATTTATATCTTAGGTCTTTGAATAAGGGCAGCTGCCTTGAAGAAATCCACCGTAGTACTAGTACGGCCAAAAGTACAATGATCAGTCTACGGAAACTTTGGAAAATACGACTAACCCGTGCTGTAGTTCTTTCCATCTTTTTTTATGGCGATGAAACCTGGTGCATTAAAACTCGCGAAAGCAGTAAGATAAGCTTTCGAGATGGGGTGTTGGTGGAGGCTGCTTCGTATACTTTGAACCGGCATGAGAACGAATGATTTCAAACTGGATGAACTTAACATCTTCAAGCGGTTATCTACAATACGCCAGGAGTGTGCCCTCAGCTTTTCGGACATTTTATGCGTTCACCTAAGCATGGTCTGGAAAGGCTTACGATACTGGGCTGGGAGGAAAACGTGATCAAGGCATAGCACCGTTAAGATGGTCAGACGCGGTCAAGAAGGCTGTTGGAGGTAGCATTTTCCGTGCGGTCCACGCTGTAGTAGACCGCACAGCTTGGAGAGTTTCGTATGTGGTTGCGATCCTCAGCATTGAGGGAACGACGAAGAAGAAAATGACCCGCCCCTACTTGCTGCAGTGTGAGAACATCGAGATTTATATACTAAATTTCAGTTAAATATGAATCTTTGTTATAAACCTTTCGGAATAAATGTTCTAAGCCCAGGTTCGCACGGACGACTTTTTTCGCGTACTAGATTTTCAAAGCACTTTAGAAAAACGGATGATTATCTAAAAATTTTAACCAGAATGCTAAATACCTAAGGGAGAAAAATAGAGGATGCAAGTTTGTAAGGCAAAAATTGGTATTAAGCCTTTTGTGCGTTTTTTGAAAATCATCTCCTAGGGGATTAAAATCCTTACTAACACATAATCGCTCAGCCCGACTTTCGCCATCGCCAAAGACACTTTAGTAATTCAGAGAACAAAAACTTTACTAATTTCCGTTTCTGTAATTATTTAAGTTACTATTTTTTCGAAATTTCCATGGGATAGGGATAAAAAGGATTTATATTTTCACTTTAAAGTTGCCTTCAAATTTTCCATGCAAGTAGGTAACTTTCCGTTCCGTTATATATTCTGTTACTACTTTAGAATTTTTTATTCTCCAGATATCAATCCACGCGTTGCTCCTCGGATACTATATGTATAAGTAGTGCAAGAAGACATTGATTACTTGAATTAACACATAGGGTACTTTTAATCCCGGTAGTACGTTACCGTGCTATATTTTTTAAATCCACGCGGGCGAAGCCGCGGGCAAAAAGCTAGTGTATAGGTAAATACACAGGGAAAGAGTATTTTGATTTTCCGGTAGGAAAATGAGAAAAATACATAAACAAAACGATTTCTCTGATTATACACTTGTCTTTGGATTCTTACCTACAAGTTTTTTCAGGGAAATATAAAATGAATACCTACATTTAAATATCAAATTGAAATACAAATTGATGCTGTACTTATACAAAACGCTGGAATGGTCACAATAAGATAAAATAGTCGTGAAGTGCTTCTCAACTACGGTTAAGACCGTCAACGCGCTGAAATAAAGTTCTAAAGACAGGCGACGCATTAGAATTTCAAAAAAGCTTTGCTTTCAAAGTGTCTAAAGACTTTTGCTTCCTGGCCAGGACAGTTCTACTGCCTGAGGTTCTTTAGCAATTACGTAAGATAAAATAAATTCCGTAGTTTCTTTTCTATGTATGTAGATAGTACATTACAATGATTTAGAAGCAAAACTTTACGAAAATTAATTTTCAGTAGCTACATATGAAAAATTTCTTGAAGAGAGGAAAAGTGAGCTTCACGTAATATAGGTAACTTTGCTAACCTTTGAAGCCCATAGCCACTTCGTTGAGTGAAGTAAGCACACGTAAAATACCTACCTACGTAATTTCGACAGTTTCTTCTTTTGAACCTGTTAATTTGTATAATTTCGACTTACCTGAGGAAAGGCTGATTAAAAAGGCAGCCATAACGAGTCATTTGCTCACATCAGAGTAAATGAGTCCTGTGTGCAGGTAAGACAGCGAGGCGGCTGTGTGCGTTACATAATTCACGCCTCTTCAAACACTCACTTTTATTTTACTGCTTACGCGCGTCGCTTTTCATGTGCTCGCGAATTTGTGAGAGATGTATTTACAAAGTGTAGTAGTGTGTTTGTAAAGTGTAGTGTAAGTGTAGTGTGAGAGACTGTTATTGCATTAGCATTGTGTGGTTTTATTTAACAATGTCAACGGAGAGTCGCTCGTGCAGCCACTAACACTGCACCACACCTTACTTAAGAGGGCTCTCACATTTTGTCACCTCTCTTGCTCACACGTGACCAAATTTTTAAGAATATTAAATGAAAATATGCTTTTTTGAAAAATGTAATCAATTAGCGAACTAGTAAATAATATTAATTTAATAGGTAATTATTAAAAATACATTTTTATTGTGGCATTTATTTAACTCATCTCAAAAACTGATCATAATACTTTTTTGAGCTGAATTCATTAGACACCTAACACAATAGAAATGTGTTTTTAATAATTACCGATTAAATTAATATTATTGATTTGGTCGCCAATTGATTACGTTTAAAAAAAACCGGTCAAGAGCGTATCGGACCACGCACAATGAAGGGATCAATAGTTGGGAAGAATTTATCCCAAGAAAAACTTAACATGGTAGTTGGAAAACATGTTCTCCTATACATTACAACTAAAAATGTCCATAGTTAAACGAAAAGAATCCAACCCACATTACACCTAATGTGGGTTGGATCCTTTTTGTTTAACTATGGACAAATGTAACTGGGTAAGGCCGCGGATTTTGCCACTTTGTAACATAGAACTTCTATGTTACAGTAACGTAGAAGCAACGCCAAAGTAACTCATAATATTTGTAAGGCAAATTAGGCTATTAAATTATTAATAAATTAAATAATTAATTAATTATTATTATTATTAAATTATTATTATTATTATTATTATTAAATTAGGCTATTTGCATAATGTGGTATTTTAACCGACTTAAAAAAGGAGTAAATTCTACGATGTGCTAGGACCAAAAGTTTCAGTCCAAATTTTTTTACTTATTACATTTCGACAACTGTGAAAGGTTCAATGAAGGAAAAAAAAACATGCGAAGTGCGCGTAATGATTTATTAGAACAAGCATTTTTTTTGGAATCTTTTAATTACAACAGTAGCATAATATTAATTATTATCGTTTCTTAAGCTTGTGACATCGGTTCATGTAGTGCCACTCTTCAGTATATGAACTCTTAATGTCGTGCAGATCTTCCTTTGGCTTTTCTTCGCATTTCGTCATATTTTTGACGATTTTCCATTTTTAACTAGTCTCTGTATTTTTTTTTGTTTTACAGCCGCAGTCAACGGCATCTGTGACAATGTTTATATTGGGTAATCGTCAATGAGAAAAGCGTTAAGGGCACTATTTCAGCCAGACAACTCGTCTCGCAATACATATTTTCGTATAGATACGAAAATATGTGTTGCAAGACGAGTTGTCTAAATGAAGTTATTTAGCGTTAACAACAGATATCTCTCTTGTTAACGCTAAATTACTTGATTTGCTGAAAAGATAATACCACTCGAGGTGCGGATGCCGAAAAAGGTGTACGTACGGGTGCACGTAATTTCGTTTTTCTGTAGACTTGCCATTAGAAACGCTGGCTCCTAAATTACAAATAGGGTAAATGTGTTACTCAACCGTTAAGTGATTATGTATTTTGTGTGCCAGTAAGTGAACTATTAGCCATCTTGAACTTCAAAAAAAAGCTACTCTAGTTGGTGAAAACCTCGAGCAAATATTAAGTGGGGAAGTTTTGTTTACCAGGGTTACCTTGTCGTGTAAAAGGAAAAATATAATAATCTACGATATGCACAAACCTTTACAACACTTCAACGTTACTGTAACATACAATCAACGTTACTAGTAACATAGAAGCTACATAGAAGTAACGCATAAGCGCAATTTTCGAGGTTATAAATAGGCATAATTTCCAAACCAGGCCGAATTTGAAACAAAGATACATAATCACGCACTTCTTAGTCACTCGTGCTTAGTAATATGTAAGAGATATCTAATAAAAACTGTTATTTACCTTTGAAATCGCCAAAATTCACAATAACAATCCGCTGCCGAAACACACGTGTCCACTTTGATAACACTCCAGAGACGACAAAATGGCATCGTTTTTATTTCAAATGCGTTGGCTGCACAGTCAGTGTTGCCAGTAAAATTACTAAAAACGACCACTATCTCTTTTGGTTAACTAGAAGCCAAACGTTGGTAACATAGAAAATAGTAACATACAAGTAAAAATATGGAGACAAATGTTTGAATAGTGATAATTCAATGGAAATCGCATAATTAAAGATATAAAAACCACGATGCAGCAGCTTAAATTTGAGACATTTCAGATAGTCACAAATACTTAGACTTTTATTAGAAAATATAAAAAGTTTATAGCTTCAAAAGTATGGCCGAACCAAAAAGACACCGTGTTTTTGACGAAATTTCGGGGTCTGGACGGATTTAACTCATTGTATTTTATAAACTGTATGACTTACATTCACTTTAAGAATACATTCTAAGACTTTAAGAATTACGTAATCTATATTATGATATTTTCATTGCAATTTATTAAGCATTTTATTTTTTATGAGCCGTCAAAATTTGGGACATATTTTTCATTCAAAAAGTGGCAAAATCCGAGGCCTTACCCAACTTTGTACGCACAATATTGAGAGATTTACCATGTCTTTTTTTAAAGCCAATCGACTTCTTATAGATTTTCCTGGAATCTAAAGGTATTGAACAATTTTCTATATTTTTTTCAAAATTTTAGGCTCAGTACTTTCGGAGAAAAAGGGGGAATGGTCAATTTTCGTCTATTTTCTTAAATAACTTTAAAATGGTTTATTTTAAAATTATAAAAAATATACATTTGGGACTCTTACAGTAAGCCCTTTCATTTCATATATCACACGGTACAGTTAGCAAAACTTATTTTTAATTTTCTTATTTGTTTAAGTTGACCCCCATATTATATTCAAAATGTATTTATTTACGTTACACGTCCGTGTTTGGGTCACAGTAATACATATGTGTACCAAATTCGGTCTATTAGATTCGGAATAAATTGGCTGTGACAGACGGACAGACAGACAGACAGACACACAAGTGATCCTATAAGGGTTGCGGTTTTTCCTTTTCAGGTACGGAACCCTAAAAAAAGCATCTGTTCATGTAACAATCGCCAAAATTTGGTCCCGTGTGAGCGAGAGAGGTGACAAAATGCAACAGCCCTCTTAAAACCATATTTTTTACAGGGTAAAAGTTTCTCAACTTGTTTGTTTTTCAGCTCGTAATCAAATTACAGAAACGGTTCAAGTATCATAGTTACAAAGGTTATTCCTACAAATTGAATAAATAAACGGCTAAGTAGGTAGAATTTCGGCAAAGTTTTAAAAAGGTTTCTTAAAAACTCGGATACCGTTGTCTACAGGCAGAGTAGCTTTCCTGTAAAAGCTTTATATGAATTAATAAAATATCCTTTCTTAAATTTATTACATTAGAGACGGGACACAATCTATTGTTAAAGGTAAATTTAACGGACGTAAAAGATTATTAAAAGTAACATTATTTAAAAATATTGAGTAGATTCTATATTGAATCAGGATGATTTATCTCAACTTGGTGAGCAGGAACAATCGGAATAAAAGACTAACAAACTTATTTTTTATGAATTTCTCCATGAAAATGGTATCTAACATTGTATTTGTTACCTATGTGTTAACAAAAAAAAAATGAACGTTTAGGGTTTTTTTCATTCAACATATAGTTAAAGGTATGTTAATTTGCTCACGTAATATGAATATTTCTGTAGATTAGTATGCGAGCGGCGGCTGCAGGTGCGCTGAAAACTGATCGCGGCATACGACCCTACGTGATGCGCCTTCGACAGGCTTTGAGGAGCCATGAAGAGCCAAATGACCGCTTTATCGCCTCACTGAATTTCTTAACGATAATCTGCAAATGAAGGAGAGAATCGTGGTTTTATGGCACACATGCTGAATAATCGCTCCTCGAGATTTAGCCGTAGCAAAGTCGTCGTAACGCCTGCGCCGTGGTTCGGTGCCTATTCTGATACCTAAACGGACTGTTGCTACTCAAGAATGCAAATATTAATGTAGACACATCCATACGTATTATACTATCGTAGACAACATTTTTGCATCAACACACTACTCATCGTACATTCTGTAATATTTATTCATTAGAAAATATCTATCGGGAGCCGGGACCAAATTAGGTACGTGTTCAATTCTAATAAAAACTTTATTGTTTGGAGTTTTATTCTCTCCGGAAGGGAGAAAATATTAATCATTTGTTTTTGTTTAGAATAGAAAACAGTAAGTACATTAGATATTATATGTTCTAGAATTTTCTTCGCATATACGTGATATGTATGTTTTAAAAATTTGCTGTTGATTCTGAGTCAATTTTGTGTACAATTGTACAGCACAGTTAGCAATACTGTGTTGGTCATGACTGTGTCAATATCTAACTTTTTCCAGTCCTAATATTTCTAGGCACATTGAATTTAGGTATTTAATGTTGAAAGCACGACGTTTTGAACAGATGTACCCTAAATGTACCCTAGCGTGGGCAAAGCTTGAAGGCCTTGATGTGTTCACAGAAATGTAAAATATATTTTTAGGACGATGATCTTTCGTCGTCAAGTTAATAGGAGTGAGTAAATACAAAATTATGAATAATCTTTCTATCTCTCTTTTTTCAGTCTTTCTTTTTAGGTATTGGAAGAAAGATTTATATGGAGAGAGAATTTATGGAAATATGAGTGTTCCTATATTTTCATAAATTGTAAAGGAAGGTGCCACAAAACTAACTGACGGACAGACGACATATTTCCCGTAGGTACTATTACGGGTGCATCCTGCCAACCCTACTTATTGATTATTTCTTTATTATTCGAATTTGTTTAATTTGTCCTTCCCTGTCCAGAATCAAAATCAAAAGTCATTTATTCAAACTAGGCTGAGAATCAGCACTTTTTGAACGTCAAAATTACATAAGACAGTCCCCCAAAACGCCCGCCCTTCATCACTTCCTAGTGCTTTAGCTGGGGAGAAGAAGTGGCGCAACAAACTCCCCAGCAGCACAGCTGTCTGTTCAGTTAAAAAAAATGAATCTATATAACACTGCGCTTAATAATTTAGGTACATTACGCAACACAAAACATTTAATTAAATTATTTGCTATATGTAAGCTAGCATACGCCAATATACCAAAAAAAAAAAAAAAAAAGGAAAACTATACTCAAGCAGAAACAAAATACAAAACTAAAAACGTAAGCAGAACTCTATACCTAAATAAAAGCCTCCAGTAATAAAGGGCGTGCCCACTTACATATAGCCGTACATGTAGTCGTAACTCGAAGTCACAGATGATAAACTAGGACCATCGAAGTAAAATAAACAACGAGTTAAATTACTAATAACAAAACAAAACCAAGGTCAGCAAGACGACCAGTCACCACAAGCAGCACCCGTTTACGAGCATAACGCAAAGATCAGCCATTACCCCCCTCGCCATATTTGAGAGAAGGAGACCACCCGACGGGAGCATGACGAACTTGCTGCCGGTTGCTCAGGCAAGAAGACTATGATCAAGTATCGAGGTCACTAGCTTACCACATAATTATGTCCACATATGTCCAAATCTCCTAAATACTTATTTACTTTATTTTGAGATATATATCTAATATTTGTTTACAATATTTTACACAACTATTGACACTAAATACTAAATTAAATGACTAACTGTATAAACGAATACATAACAAAAGGACACTTAGGCGTCGAAGTATTCGTCCGCATCGCTGTAATCCGGAAACGTGCCCAGAAGACTGGCAGTATTGCCATGTTGATTGGCAATGCTAACTCTTTGGCCAAAAAATGAGTCAGCACATAACGCAGGTCACGTAAAGTGTCGAAAATTGGCGAGAAATTTTGTTAAAAAGAGACGCGCTCTCGAGCGGCATGACCCCAGCGTTTCGGCCCCAAATGGCTCAAAACTGTAGTTATCCATAAGGTCTTTAGAAATACACGCGTTAGGTACCTACAAAATGGTCCATGGCCCTGTACGGGGCACCGGTGTGGGCGCGTTCCCTGAGGCTGCGGCCATTCCGCCGGTTGAACGCGTCCCAGAGGGTCATGGGCATTTGGCTAGTCCGGGGTTACCGCACGGTCTCCGGTGAGGCGGCGAGCCTCCTTGCCGGATTGCCGCCGTGAGATCTGGAGGCGAAAGTCCTCGCGCACGTGTGGGAGTGGCGCGAGGAAGCAAACGCCGGAGCGTAACTCCGCTGCCGCGAGAAATCACGGTACAGCGGACAGAGCTCCGGCGGGATCTCATGGCGACATGGAGAGTGCGACTGTCGCAGCCCAGCGCTGGGCAAGCCACAATTGCGGCGATAAGTTCCCTCTTTGAGGAGTGGTTAGAAAGGCGCCACGGCGTCCTCACCTTCCGCCTGACGCAGGTCCTCACCGGACACGGTTGTTTCGGGAGGTTCCTGTTTCGCATAAGGCGGGAGGAAACGCCCGGGTGTCACCATTGTGTGGATCGCCCAGAGGACACGGTGGAGCATACAGTGGAGGTCTGCCCGGCTTGGGCAGAGCACCGCCGTGTTCTCACGGAGGCGATCGGCGGCGGCGATCTCTCGCGTCCGAGCCTGGTCCAGGCCATGGTGCGGAGCGAGAGTGCATGGGAGGCCGTCACCTCCTTCTGCAAAGCGGTAATGCTCGCGAAGGAGGAGGCGGAACGCGTGAGGGAGAGGCAGCCTCACGCCCTTAGTCGCCGCAGGAGACGCCCTGGGCGGCGGGAATCGATAGCCGATTCCCGGCCACCGTAGGCGCGGGCTTGCGGACGGTGAGTAGTGGGTAGCTCGCTGTCCGGTGAGGACCAGGCCCGGGTCGACGGCGCGTTGTGTTCCACGCGCGCCTCAAAGAGATGTCAGCAAAAGATGGGGTCCAATAGGGCCGATGCCGCTGGGGTCGCGGGTTGTTTGAAAAAGATACCGTGGCCCTGGCATAGGCAACTGAAGGAACACGGGTGGGTTTTAGTCAGTAAAAGTCTGACATGCCCTTCCGCTCCACCCAGAGCGGGAGAAGTTATTTGATGATTTCCCATCCACAAAAAAAAAAAGGTACCTACAAAACGCGTGTATTTTCTGTTAAAAAGGTAGAGATATCCGAAAATCCCGCAATAACACATTGTTTAGAGTTAATATCATTGTAATATGATAAATTGCATCAAGAGTCAAACAATAATTACGGCTGCCAAAATTGCATACACGGGATATTCAATTTAGTTCTAGTTTCAGCCAAATAAACAGACAATAGCGCATAGTTACACAAAATGTTATTGAATATATTAATATTTGAACGTTGATTTTGAATTTGCAAACAATATGAATACCTATTGGAAATAACAATCAAAATAGAAGACTGCTTAGAACATTATTAGTTACCGTTTCGATAAGGTGGCTAATTAATAATTAAGAGACGCACGAGTCGGTCAAAGGTTAAGCTTCGCTTGCCGCGGTCGGTTCATGGAAGGGTGTCCATCCATTACATATCGAAACCCTTTCGTGCCTCGGAAAGCATGTTAAGTTGTTGGTCACGGCTGTCATTTTCTTCAACTCATCACCAAAAAGTTTGACAACCAGTCTTACCAAGATGTATCTTGTCACCCAATAACTGGGTTGTGGAGGTCAAATAGGCAGTCGGCCCATGTAAAATACTGGTATTCAGCTGCAGCCGGTTAGACTTGAAGTCAAGCAAAACATAGATAGTTGGGAAAAGGCTAAGCAGCTTTTGACTCTATAAATAATAAAATCTTGAAATCTGTTACTATATATAATATAATAATATTTTCAAATACTGGGACATTATTCACAAACTAAGCAGGCATTGTACCATGGATACTAGATAACTTATATACTACATACACTACTTTTTTTGTTGTAAATACATACTTATACAGTATGTTAGATTAAACGAGGGACTTATCGAGGGAAGGTATTCAGTATTCGATTCTCGTCCCAAATATGTAAAAAACTTATAACCATAATTGGTGACATAATTGACCAATAAAATACATTATTCATGAACACTGAGCGCACAAGAAGTGAACTTGTAAACAGTAAAGTAATCACGCGGCAAAACACGTGCCTATCCTGCCGAAAACAAAAACCCCAAACCCGTGACCAAATCCCGCCCCTTTCCTTTGTGTTGTCTCATTGTCTCCGATGCACCGACAGGACACATTCCCACGCTGACCGCAGTCTATGCGAGTGCGGCGCTATTTCCGCATGTCTAATTGTGCTTCCGCATATCGCTTAAACAACCCTGCTTACTACGCGATAAATGTGTCCTGTGTAAAGTTGTTGTTGAATAAACTAAATTGACGTGTTATCAATATTCTAATGAAGAATATTGGGATATGGTTGTATAGTGTGCGAGGAGCCATTAATTTGTACCGAGAGATGTTTCCCAACCGCCAGATTCCGTCGTAAAATCATAAGTTAGGTGTCAACCACATTCAACATTCGGTCAGTTCACCGTACCGACGCATGCCCAAAGACGAGGAAGGGAGACATAGTGCACCTACAAGAAGCCATTTTTGAATACTTCGAGCATCACCCACAAGAGTGCGTAATTATTAACGTTTTCTCATCATATCTTTGTCTTAAATTATTGCGGTTCACAATTTACATTTGCATTGAAGATATTGTAATGTTTTGTTTAGTACCTATATATTTTTGCCTGTCCTAAGCCAGGTTTAAAGGTTTAAAGTATGAAGGGAAAATGGATCATACCTAAAAGTCATTCACCCGCGCTAATGTTCTGCGATAAGATTAAATCGCTAGCGCAAGGGTGCATACACGTTGCGAGACTTTTTGCAAAATTTTTGGTATGGTTCTGTCTGTTATTTATCAGTGTTGTTTTATTCATATTTTTATTAGTTTCATGTAAGCATGAACTATTGTGGGTTTGAATACGACCCTAGTTTAAACTACCATATTGTATAGATAATTACACCCAGACTCAGGACAAACAGACATGTTCATAGACACAAATGTTTGTCCTGGATGGGAATCGAACCCACGATCTGCGACATGATAGGTGATATCTTAACCAACCACGCCACCTAGCATGCCACTATAAAACATAGTTTTCAATGCTATAAGCTACTGATAGCTTTGTCTTAAAATAATAACGGAAAGCAAAATACCTACTTACTCGTATGCGCGCTTGACGTGTTTGACTCGGTGGAACGCAGAGCTAAGAGGCTCATTGGCGACCTAAAACTGGTGGATGCCAAGCTTCATAGCTTGGCTCATCGCCGCAAGGTTGCCTGCTTGTCGGTCTTCTACTGATTGTACTTCGGAGAGTGTGCCCGAGAACTCCACGACCTCATTCCACCGGCCCCCTTCTACCATCGGACATCTAGACGCACTGCCATTTACCATCCCTACCTGGTTGCTATTCCACCAATTCGCACTAAGTGCTTCCAAATGTCTTTTATAATGCGCACAGCAAAGGAGTGGAACTCACTACCTGCGTCTGTGTTTCCGAACGCATACAACCCTAATCTTTTCAAAGTGAGAGTGAATAGGCTTCTTCTGGGTAAGCTCACTCCATCGTCGACTTTGTCTTTGTCACCTCTGACCTAGACTAGAGTCAAAAGCCAACCCATCAAAAATAAAAAAAAGACTCGTAAAAAATACTTATGCTTTCTTGAAAATTCGAGTTCGAAGACAGTTATAGTTACCTACTGTACCACGTTGTGAACAGTTAGGGATTTGATTTTATTTTGAGTTTAAAAGAACACAAATGAACTCGAAAATGTAATGGTAATATGCATACTTTTGTACGTTACAGGTACGTAAGTTCAGGTCGGTATCTCATTGTACAACCACCCGCTGGTGTCGCCGCGTTCGGGTAATAGCTGTATCGTTTGGTTCGGCTGAGTGCATAATTTATTAGGTCTGACATCAAATTTATGTTTTAAACATGGGACATGTGGGTTTTCTGTGAAAACAGAGTCCTTTATAAACGAATCTTTAAAAAAATTCTATTGCTACAAAAGTATATTTCACTAGAAAAACAGGACATAATAATCTTTACACAAAAACTGATAAACAAGAATATTATTTTTTTATGAAAAAGAAAATGTTCATAAGAGAGGATCGTGAACAAGCCAGAGCCCCCGTGATTAATGATGAACACGACACCATTCAATTTAATTCCAGAAATTCCTGTCCAATAAGATAAAAAGAGAAAGTTTTATGCCTTTTTTTATTTATTTTAATGAAATCCCCACTTTGTCGTGTCGAAAGGTACGTCGGTTCAATTAAGATTTTAGTATTAATGATGGGGCGGCCGCTGGAAAAAATTTCCGTAAAGCATTATTTTTAGAAATCATAACAATTTCTTTATCGACCGGCTTAATGTATGCAGTAAAAGTTGCGGAAAGGAAATATTTAATAATGGGGGAAATTAATATAAAAGTAATCTTCTTTCTCACTGGTTAAATAAAGTAGATACTGCCTTGCAGAGCTTGAAGCCCTTTGTAGATTTAGTTGCAATGCTGAGATAAGCAGCTTTTATTTTTTTGTTGTAATCATTATTAAGAATGAGAAGAGTCCATTTATCTATAAACTTTATTAATATAATTAGAAAAGTTAATTTAATTAAAGAAGTTTCTTCGCATTTTTTAAGAAAATTCAAAACATTTTTTAATATAGTTTATTTACATTTAACTAAAGTATGTAGGTACCATTTTGTTCGATAACTTTTTGCCATCTTGTAGGTAGGGACATGATCCCATTGCTATAGAAATTTTGGGACTTCAGGTCAAAATACCGCGACAAGTGGTTTTGGCAGTCCTCTCGTGATGTTAACCTGACACTGCCTAAAGAATTCTGAAGAGACCGAAACAGGTGGAACTCTGAAGGTGCAAGATCAGGACTATACGGCGGATGCATTAACACCTCCCAGCCAAACTCTCTTAATTTTTGCTGAGTGGCTAAAGATGTGTGAGGTCTAGCGTTATCATGATGAAAAACCACACCCCTTCTGTGGATTAATTCCGGCCGCTTCCTCTCAACTTCTTGCTTTAATCTCATCAGTTGTTCGCAGTAGAGTTCAGAATCGATGGTCCTGCCTGGTGGTAACAGCTCATAATGAATAATGCCCATCCAATCCCACCACACACACAGCATCACCTTGTTGCGAGTTAACCCGGGTTTCGCCACAGTCTGCGAAGCCTGACCGGCCTTTGACCACGACCTTTTTCGCACGTTCTTGTCATACGTGATCCACTTTTCATCACCAGCTTCTTCAAAAATGGTTCGGTTTCATTACGTCGTAATAAAGAATCACAAATAAGTACACGATTCATTAGGTTTCTTTCAGTGAGCTCGTGAGGTACCCAAATGTCGAGCTTTTTTGTGTACCCAGTTTTTTCAAATGCGCCAAAACTGTTTTGTGGTCAATTTCCAGTTCTTCAGCTACGTCGTAACTACTGATATGCCGATCTTGCTCCACTTTGTCAAAAATGGCATCCATTTTATCCGTAATAGGGCGACCAGAGCGACGTGCATCTTTGACATCAAAATTTCCGGATTGAAAACGCTTAAACCAAATTTGTGCTACTCTCACAGACACTACACTAGGTCCATAAACATCGCAAATTTTTTTCGCGGCTTGCGTTGCATTTTTACCTTTTTTGTAGTAAAATTTTAAAATGTATCGAATTTCTTCATTAGATTCACTCATCTTGACGGTACGAAAAACAAATGAAAATCACACATTTTCCTAATTTGAATTTGGAATTATGTTCTTGAAAATTTAAACTTTCAATGATACCAAAACCAGCCAGATACAAATAGTATAGCCAAAGAGATTTTATTACAAGTTCATACACACTATAATGCGAAAAGACTTTTTCCCCAACCTAATATGTATTAATTACTTTATTTTTATATAAACGTCATCATCAAACACTGTAAGGTAGGGCGCAAGCATTCACGTGTCCAAATCACGTACAATACGTATCGGGCAATCTAATCTACACATTTTCAAGACAAAATAATCGGGTCTCCGCCCCAGATAATCCAACCACGTAGGTACGTAAGCAGGGCACATAATTACGTGTAGGCAATACTACCCATCCCTGTCTTTATAAATGGCGAATGTGACTCAGCTATCTGGCTTCATCAAGTCTACATCAATCTTTATGCTGGGCGCGGGTTTTTACTTTCACGAAGTTATTTGACTGTTCAAATATAAATTACATTACCAAATTGTATACCAAACTCTTCGCGTCATAGCTTTTGCGAGCGGCTTCGCCCGTGTGGTGGGCGGAAATTAACCAACGGAAACGTACTACCGGGATAAAAAGCATGTTATCCATATTATAAGACTAATTAACATGTCATTTTGATAATTATTAATCAAATAAACTAAACTAAATTACACACATCAAAAAAGTCTAAGCAACATGTACGTTTTTGAAATTTTGAACGAGGTTTACCATTGTAATATTTCTTTTATAAATAATAACTAAGTATTTTTTAAGCATTATTAGTGATTAAAGCAACAAAATCCTTCATTCCTTTGTTCATTTAATCACAATAATTAACAATAAGTGTACCGTAACATACGTAGTATAAAATAAACTTAAAACAAAATTAAACTTTCATGTTTTACAAAATAAATTAACGACATTTTTTGAATTATTTGGTAATTCAATACAAAGTGTGAGTATCAGTTGTTTAATTTTTAATTAATTTATAAGTTTGTTTATCTGATCCTGGGGCAATCGCTCCCAATGGAATTTTAACAAGTCTGACAGTTGTTCGGTTGTCGACACTCCATCCAGGTTCTCTAGAACACGTCTCTGGAGCATGTCCCATGCGTGCTCGATGGGATTGAGGTTTGGCGATTGTACAGGCCACGGCAATACCCGGATGTTTCCATTGCCAATTACTCTCTGGTTCTCCGAGCTGTGTGCAAATGCGAATTGTCACGCATCAGCGTGAAGTCTGAGCCAAGACTTTGTGCAAATGGGTGAATATAAGGCCCGAGGACATCTTCAACGTATCTTTCAGCGTTCATATTGCCGTCTACAAAAAAGAGCTCAGTTCGTCTGTTCTTCATAATACCCGCCCATACCATCACTGTGGAGCCACTGTAACGGTGCACTTCCTGGTCGCATTTCAGCCGTTCGGCATTTCCGGGACGACGATACGCTCTTACCCTTCTCGTATCAGGCCTAAATCCAAACCGGGACTCATCGCAAAATAAAATTTCATCCCATTGCTCATGGGTCCATGTCAAGTGTTCCCTACACCATTCGTTTCGACGGGCGCGATCCCCATGGCGTATAGGTGGGCACCAAATTGGGCATCGTGCTTGTAGGCCATATTCATGCGGCCTATTTCTCACGGCTTGGTGGCTAAAAACAACACCGCTTGAGAATTGTAGCTTTAAACCTATCTCCCGGGCTGTTAACATCGGCTTACGTCTTGCAGTCAGTTGTATGTATCAGTCCTGTTGAGCAGTTGTACTCCTTCCACGACCTGGGTGCTGCTCAGCAGGACCCCTTGTATTACGTAACACTGCCAAAGATGACACCAAAATGGCTAGTATACCTGGGACTGATTTCTTCCCGCTTGTAGCATCCCTACAGCTCTCTATATTTCATCAGCAGTTAAATGGCGTCGCTCCATGACATAAAAAATGACTCACCACTCATTTTTTTCAAATACTTTGTAGATACAAAGTACCATACCGAGATCATATCGAGATCGATATGTTATAAAAAACTTTTCCCAAAAAACATAAACGACTTCCAAAATAACAAGTCAGTGTCTTTGGATTTTAGTTTTTTGTCACCGACTTCGGAAATTATAAAGTTATTATTCAGTTTGAAGTGTTATTTTGGAAGTCGGTTGTGTTCTTTGGAATAAGTTTTTATTTTTCACTTTTTAGTGGGTCAGTTTGTAATTTATCTAAGTTAAAATATTTTAATGTCAACTGCCCATCACCTTTTTGTCACCTTTTTTGGTCCGAGTGCTCATGGTTTGTTCAACAAAATCTCCAAACGGCTGATTGACACTTCCCGTGACCAAAGGGCTGGCTTTTACCTTGGCCAGAAGCTTAGCATTGCCATACAACGTGGCAATGCCGCCAGTCTCCTGGGTACATTACCAGTCGACAGAGATGCGGAGGAATTTTTCGACGCCATATTTTAGTTTTTTAATAGTTTTAGTTGTGTTAGGTTATTATATTTTTAACTTAATTATTTGTAACCATGTAATGAAATAAATTCAATTAATGATTATCCTTTTACAAAATATGTATTGCTTTTCCCGATGCAGGGACGTTAATCGTTGAGGAGGTCTCCTGGTAAGTAGGTACCAAGAGAACTCCACATCATCATAAGCACTGTGACGAGCATAAATTACTTAGCAACCATTAATAAAGTTCCTAATCGAAACGCAACCCGTGAAATCTTTATTATTGAGTAGTTCCGGTGGCCATCTGTGATCTCCATCATCAGTTCCACTTGACCAAATGTTGCTTTCGAAGAACAAATGCACGAGTTACTATAAACAATACCTAAATCACTATAGGCCTATAATATTTGAAGAGTTCCGTCATTTTCTCCAGGATCCCATCATCAGACGACAATATGACCAACTAGAAAGTATACCCTTTCAAACAAAAAAATAATTTTCTAAATCAGTACAGCCGTGTTCGAGTAATCGGGGAACATACATAAAAAAAAAGATTCCGACGAACTGAGAACCTTCTCATTTTTTTGAAGTCGGTTAAAAAGTAAGATAAATACCAAATTTATCAAGCAACGAAAACTCACAAAATAGGGAAAAAATAATTAGCTTTTATTTTAATGAAAAGAAAACACAATCGAAATGTTTCTTTTTTTAAAAGCAGCCAGTATTATGTTTCCGAGAACAAAAAGATTGTATACTAATCAACTTTGTTAAGAAAAAATAAAATATCAATTAATAAATCATGCAGTTTCTGTAAATGATACATGTTGCTTAGACTTTTTTGATGTGTATATAAACTATGTGTGCCAAATCCTATTAGAAGCATAATACCTAATGATTCAAATACTATCGTTAATTCATGCAATACTTGTACTTTTCGTTAGGTTACAGAGGTATTTCCTTCCGACTTGCTAGGTATTTTTATATCATGTTTTCCATTACTGCAAATAACATAACTTTCTTATTTATGAACCAATTGAGACACAACAAACACTAACTGTTAAGAGAAGTTTACCAAAATATATAAGTGAAAACGGCATTTAAATCAGTTAAGACGTTTCTGAGATTATCGCGTACAAACGCACATACAAACCGACAAATAGACAAAAATTCTAAAAAATCATTGTTATGGGTTCTATTGCGTTAATAAAGACCCCCAATAATGTTTTTTCTCGTATATCTATATTCCATGTACAGACAGCGATCAGTCATTTTTTCATTATATGTAAGATTATCGTAATTACATATTAAGTAATATCAATGTGCATCCACAAAAGTATTTTCTTTGGCATTGTTCGTCCAATCGTTGAGCTCCTTAAGTTCTGAGTTGAGCTGCGCGATTACTGACAAATGCCTGCACTGACTGAACAAGTCCTCTCAATCTGTGTGGTTCTTTCCTCAAAAGACCATTTCAGACACCAATCTACATGGTCTTCACATGAAGTAACCAAGATTATGTATGGACTTTATAAGAGACTGTGACCTCTGAGTTTGTTTCGGCCTTTCTTCTCAGAGTAGTCAGATAGGAAACGCCGACCTCATCTAGTTTAAAAAAAAAACATGATTGACTTGTTAAAGTGTTTGTACAAACCTACTTACAGAAATAAAATCATTTATCATTTAAAAGTAAAGTGGTGCATCAGTATGCCCAATCGTACTTTTGTGGATGAAATTGTAAAGTAAGTCTAAACAGTTATAGACAGTCAGCCCTGCAGATCACACATAAATCAGCAAGGTCCCTTTTTTTCCCTACATTTTGTAGTGTTAGAAAAAAAGAAAGATCACATTTTCACCACCTTAAAATACGTATAATTATTCAGTTAAAAAGAAAATATAAAGATACACGGATTATAAAAACGGTATTGAGCATTAATCATGAAAAAAACAACCCAGATTCCTCTTTGTTAACTGACGAATGACATGGAGACAGTTTTGGTGTAACAGTGGCCGGATAAGATTATGCTTAAATGTGTAAACAAGTAAATAAAATAGGTATCATTTTATACACATTTTTAAAGTCAAAACTTCTTTAGGCGTGTTGAGCGATTTTGGGTAGGGTTTCCCCCTACCAAAAACGGGTCTTACGGGTTCACGTCACCGCGTCATTGCGACGACGCCTTGACACCGCGACATGCTATGCATAGCTTTACGTCTGTCAGCAGTACCCATGACTGCCAATTTTTTGAAGTGAAAACTTCTTTAGACGTGTTGAGCGTATTTTGGTAGGGGAAAAACTTACGGGTTCGAGTCACCGCGTGACTGGGACACCTCGATACCGCGACATGCCATGCATAGTTGTACGTTTAAGTTTTCACTTCTGTCGGTCCCCATAGCTGCCAATTTTTTTTCATTATGTAATATTCGCCTTTTTAGGGAAGGAAAAACGGAACCCTTATAGGATCACTCGTGTGTCTGTCTATCAGTCTTTCACAGCCAATTTGCTCCGAATCTAACGGACCGATTAAGTTGAAATTTGGTACACAAATGAAAGGGTTTACTGTGAGGGTCTCAAATATATATTTTTTATAATTTTAAAATAAATAAAGAGAGTAGGGAGGCCTTTGCCCAGCAGTGGGACAATAAAGGCTAATAATAATAGAGTTATTTAAGAAAGTAGACGAAAATTAACCATTCCCCCATCTTCGTAAGTACTAAGCCTAAAATTATGAAAAAAATACAGAAAATAGTTCAATACCCTATAGATTACAGGAAAACTTATAAGAAGTCTATGGTCTTAAAACAACATGGTAAATCTCTCAATATTGTGCGTACAAACTTACAATTGCAGTTGGAATGTATGGGAGAACATGTTCTTCAACTACAATGTGAAGTTTGTTCTTGGGTTCAGCGCAACGACGGAACCCTTCATTGTGCGTAAGGATTGTGATAAGGATATAAAAAAAACCGGCCAAATGCGACTCGGACTCGCGCACGAAGGGTTCCGTACCATAATCTATAAAAACGGCAAAAAACTCATGTCTGTTGCATGGGAGCCTTCTTAAATATTTATTTTATTCTGTTTTTTAGTGTTTGTTGTTATAGCGGCAACAGAAATACATCATCTGTGAAAATTTCAACTGTCTAACTATCACGGTTCATGAGATACGGCCTGGCGACAGACGGACAGCGGATCTTAGTAATAGAGACCCGTTTTACGGATTCCCTTTGGGTACGGAACCCTAAAAAGAAGTATTACTTCTTTGTCATTCTCACACTTATATTGAGTCTAAAGGTCATCGTCATAACGTCCAAAATTACGTTAATATCATATAGGTATCTAAAACGGTATTGTAGAGGTTTAATTCAGTGGGCAACCATAGATTTTACTGGCAGCCGTGAAAAGTATCGGAGATTATTACATTATCAATGATCACTAACTGCGACTATATTTTGAAATAGAAACTCTTCCATTTTGTTTCCCAATAAACAGCTGCTCTATTGAAGACTTTTCATATCAAAGTCTCATTTTTTGTATCATTCACCGTCATTTGGACACGAAGATAATGCGAACAACTGCGTGGGCTTGGGTTCTTGGAACCTTTTTCAATAAATGGAAAAGCCTTCCGTAACCGCTGAACTGAAACTCCTATAGATAATGTAGGGATTATGAATAAAAAATATGATTAAAAGAGTTCGGAAATACTGGATTGGTTTTCTTAGACGACGGTAAATTATTCATACTCTTGTAAAAACTTTGTATAAAGTCCCAATTAAGCATTTTAATTTTCTTAAGAACAGTTTTACTTTTAGGTACTTTAATATACTACCTATTTATTAATACAGTCTAGTCGTGAACTTGGTAATTTAATTCGTCTCCACTTTAGGGTGGAAACAGTCCGTTTAATGCATAATAAAGAATACTTTGTATTTTCGCTACTTTCATATTCAATGCGTTCGGCATTACAGAGTTTTAGCTTAACTTGAGACACATCTTCTCTTCGTTGTAACATTTTATGGGCGTCGATTTCACTTGTCAATTGTGTAATAAACTCCCGTCTTGTGCCTTCCATTCCTATTTGATTTAAGCTCACTCCCTACGAAATTGTCTCCTACTTATTTTATTTTATTGCTTCATACTTAAAATAGTACTTTGAAGCGCGGCTTTTCGTTTCCAACGGGAAATGTATGCATATGAATGGTAATTATGTACATAAATGTTGAAACTGCTAAGAACGGTCCTATAATTTTGAATTGTAACATGTTCTTTTAATCTACGCTGGAGATAATTACCATTTCAAATGCGAATATCGCAGCTACGTAAACTAAATTATGTTGTTTACTACTAAGTAAAGCACAGTACAGCGACGTATCAAAACATCACGATTAATATACTTACTTAAGAATGTATCTAATAAACAAGATTGATAACATTTCCCGAACTTGTCCACTTACAAGTAACAGAATTTGGTGAACTTTTATGGTAGGACTAAATATGGTCGTCTTAAGTTTCTTTTTACAATCTATTAGACACCGAAGTTATAATATCGGATCCCGGGGCAGAGGGTCGTTTACTATCACTTAACTCATTTTTATATTCGCCATTTTGGCTTGCTCGCTGTCCCAGATCCGCTATGAATACAGAGTGGAGCCACCCATAATACGATACATGGCCTACTTTGAGGGGGATCCTCGGAGCCGCGCTACTTATTTACATTGAACTTACGTGTCTTGTGCGTTTGTAGCGTAGCTCTGCTCTAATATTTGTGTTTTTCCATCGAGCTACGATCGACACACTATAACTAAATTCTAAATATTTGTCGAGAGTAAATTTGAAACTTCCTATATCATATAGATGTGAAATGTAGATAGGTAAGTATACCACTATACACACAAAAATTGATTTTTTTTTTGTTACGGTAGACTATAGGTATTATAATTTCTTCTTCTCTTTAGAATCTTTATTAAAAAATATAGAATTAGATTATAAAACAAATTCAACTGTTTTTCCGTATAAAAAGAAATTCAATCCAAGCTTACTACGCTCATTCAGAAATCTGACTTAGTCATTTTTTACGGATTTAAAATATATTTTCGAGAAGAGTAAGTGATTGAAAAAATGCCAAGAGGATTAGCAGAAGTTTTACGAGCAAGAATTGTAACTTTGAGGGAAGAAGGATATTCCACGAGAGAAATAGCACGCAGAGTTGCCATATCCCAATCCTATGTCGTGGCCACGTTGCAGAGGTACCACGGCATGGATAATTTAGCTGACCGACCCCGCAGTGGTCACCCAACTTCTCCGACTGCTGATCAAAAGCGCTATATCAGATTGCTGGCAGCCCGTGACCCAACAATCAACGCCACTACAATAAAAGCAGAAGTGCGTTCCACCTCTGGACTTGAAGTTAGCACTCAGACCATTCGGAATTGCTTACACTAGGCTGGAGGCTCGAAGGTCTTGGCGAGCACCTCTAAATTCACGGCAACGTCAGCGACGGAGATTGCAGTGGGCTAGGCTGCGGAAAAATGAAGAAGATGAGGAAAAAACATTTGGGAAAAATGTCTCCGTTGACGAATCGCTAATCAGTACTCATTCAAATAACCAACGACGTGTCCATATCTGGAAAAGTCCTGGAGACTCTGACAGGTAAAGAACTGCCACTGGAACCGTTCAGCAAGGCGGGAAATCGGTGTCCTTTTGGAGTGGAATTATGATTGGAGCTAGAACGCCTTTGATCCCATATCGAGGCTCCAAGACGGCAAATGGATACAAAACAGTCGCTGTTCATGGAATTGTCAGACCATTCCGAGTAAACCAAGTCGTACTGGTCGATGATAATGCGCCCGCACATCGAGCTCAACGAGTCAATGCTGCTCTCTGAGAATACGACATTACAAGGTTAGACTGGCCTGCCGGTTCGCTTAACTTAAACCCAATAGAGCACGCGTGGGATGCTCTTAAGCGAGCTGCTTGGAACCGTCAGCCCCCTCCCCAGACAGTGCCAGATATTAGGGAAGCCGCTATTCAAGAATGGGACAGGTTACCGCAAGAAATGCTGGATAACTGGATCTTCAGCATGCCCAGAAGGATCACCGCATGTGTTCGAGCCAGGGGAGGAGTTATATTGTATTAATAAATTGTTGTATAAGTTTGGTTATACAATCTTTTTCTTTCCATTTTTCTGTTACAATATTACATTAAGGGGGAAGCGCTAAGGTAGTCCGCGAAATTCAAATTTTCTTATGATTTTTGCAATTTGCAGTTCAGTGTCTGGCTGTATGTTGATTAAAGTATGATTCACGACCGTAACAATATTTACAGAATTATAATCATTGCAATTAGTAATAAAACTCCATAAGTTAGTATAGTCCTCAAACGATAAGATTTCATGAAATAGTCATTCACTAGGATTATATAAACTTGAGAGTTGTATTGTTGATCAAAATGACTATAATTCTATAAACACAAATTTGTTACGGCTGCGAATCATATTCAGAACAACATACAACATGATGCAAATTGAAGACTTTATTTCAAAAACCTCATGTCAAAAAATTCATGATATGAGTTAATTACGCCAGCTTGTGAAGAAATTCGTAAGCTTTCAGATTATATTTTATATTTCTTCAAAAACAAGTTTAGTTATGAGATATTTGCTTTTATTCGTTGTACCAATTCTTCATAAACAACCTTTGTCAACGTGGTCTCGGCCACGTTTCGGCAAAAGCAGTTATGTCAGTGACAAAGCATGTTGTTAAAAATCAAGAAAGCAACATAACCATATTTTCTAAAATCCCTAAAACCGGCTGTAGAGCTAAACAAATTGAGAATGTACAAAATATATAAATTTCCTTATCTTTAATTTTAAATATTTCCTTCATGAACTTACAGTTTTCCTTCAAAAGTAACCTTTATCACTTCCTTCCCAAGTTTAGTTCAAGATTTATAAAGGATTTTAATTATTTCAAAAAGTCCGAAACATGCAAAATGATAATAATAATAATAATAATAATAATATTCCACAACTATCACACAACGCCGTCTAGCCTCAAGCTAAGCAGAGCTTGTGTTATGAGTACTAGACAACTGATAAACATACTTATATATTTCTAAATACATACATATATAGATAAATTACACCCAGACACAGAACAAATGATCATGCTCATCACACAAACATTTGTCCTGGGTGGGAATCGAACCCACGACCTCCGGCATAGCAGTCAGGGCCACTAACCACTAGACCAACAGGCCAGTCTAATATAGTGCAAATGATAATAAATAGCAAGTTTAATATCATAAGTTTAATATCATAAGTTAAATATGAAGATGTGAAGAAGTTTTTTTACTCAACTGTAAAACTAACTAATTTGACTAAGGTGGTTTTTTAAGTAATGTCTTCAATTGCAAAAAACGTAAGAAAATTTTAATTTCGCGGGCTATCCTGACGCTTTCGCCTTATTTTACTCAATTTTTGTTACAACAAAGAGTTTTATTTTTTTAATTTCAAACAGTGTGCTTCTATTAAAAAAAAAGCTAAAGCGTAAACACTTTTTCTTGATAAAGTTAAATTTTAAAAATATATCAGCTTTTGCTAGTGATCACAAACGTTTTTGGATGTGTGTACGACAAGGTATGTTATACGTCGTATAGATACCCATATACACATACTCGTATGTATCTATGCGACGTATAGCATTTCAATGTTGAGTCTTTTGGTTTGCTGGTTTACCGCATGCCCGTAACCCGTTTCCTGTTTCCCTTACTTACAGTGGGACTCAACGGCTTACTATTTACTACTTTACTACGTTAGTCTATACATGGCTGACGCAATGGGTAGCCCACATATAGTTTAAAAGCTTTTTCGTGTGTATAAACTATGTAATTTGATTGTTATACTGTTCAAATACACATGTACTCGTAGGTAGCGATAATTAAAGACTAAATGTGGTTTTACACAGGCGAACGAGGCGTGGATGGGATGGGCGAGAATCGAAATATTTGTTAGTACAATATTAAAACTTTATTGCTCTAAGGATAGAGTATTTAATTACTTTGTAAAACGGATATATAAATCTCGCACCAGCCATCGAGGACCCGCACGGTCTCTCTCCGTCAAGCTCGCGAGACAAAACGTAGTAGGCGCGTGAGACACGGCTGGCGCGATGGCTGGAGCGAACGGCGCGTGACATCGCGAGACGGCACCAGGCAGCGCTGGCCATCGCGAGGCGGCGCGATGTAGCGATGGACATCTTTCAGTGTAAAAGGGAAAGCGTGATTTCAATTCTCACCCATCGCATTCACGCCTCGCCTCGCCGGTGTAATACCTAATACCTTAATAGTTACTTATTGTACAGACGCCAGCACATCAAGCTACTACAATCTGTCAGATTTCTTTAATAGATTTTCGACTTTATTGCTAAAGCATTAGGTTCAAGGTTGATTGCGAAAATCTGACAGTTTCGGGTAGGTTGACCTGCTGGCGTCTGTACGTGGTTTCAGATTTAAAAAAAAAACTGGCCAAGAGCGAGTCGGACTCGCTCACCGAGGGTTCCGTACTATAAAAAAGTGTGCTATTTGAAGACATCGTTTTATTTTTCCTGTAATTTTTACATACACTTCTATCATATAGAATAATTTCAGATTTTTCTCTACGCAAACTTCGGAGATAAGGCGGTAGAACGGTATACTTTTTTACATTTCTCATCAAAAGTCGAAAACTATTCGGCCTAAAAAAAATGTTTGAAAATGTGGAAACAGCCCTCTTTCATATGATACCCCAAATGCCCTAGTAGCCCCACTTCGAATTTTTAAGAGCTCTTTTCAATCTCTGTTGCAAAAAAAAAAAATCTTTCTTATTTGCAAAATATTATTGGCAAATGTCATCTAAAACTATTCCAAAATGAAGGTTGATAGCATTAGTAGTTCCTGAGATATCTGTATAGCTGTGATAGATGGATAGACAGACAGACTGAGTCCATAAATGTTCCTTTTTACCATTTAGGTATAGAACCCTAAAAAGCATTTGGATTGGAATGCATATGAAACACTAACGACATCAAATCTTTATGATGAAAATTAATTTATCCACGAGGAAAATAAACCTACTTATACCGATATTTTGTCACTCGCACAGTATAAGAATAGTATTCATAAAAAAATCCCTTCAAATAGTTACCACATAGTTTTAGTTGTTATATTCACACATCTAGTTTGTAATATGTTAGTTCACTAAACCTAGTTATTATATGATAGACAATAATTGTTTGCTAAGTTTGCTTAGATCTTGCTCAACATACTTTTACTGTTGTATTAATTTGTGGATAACGATGCTGGTTGCGTGATTACTTAAGTGTTTTATAAAATATCTGTATCTAAATATTATGCATTGCGCAATTGTTTGATATCTTGAAGAAATAAAATAAAAATAAAATAAAATATACCAAGCAATACCTTCCGAAAACCAGATTAGTACAAGATTTATCAGCAGCGACAGATTACAATCCTTTGGAGTTACTTTCTAGGATTAGCCTTAGCCTTAGGAAAACGTCATAATTTTGGGTAAGTAGGTCTAGTGGTCGCAACTGCTACTGCTGAGCATGAGATCCTGGGTTCGATTCCCAGGTCGGGCAAAGTGGCGGGTGTATTGGGTTTTTCTATCTGGAATATCTCAGTAGCAGCCCTGATTTGTGCCCGGTTGAAGGCCCGGTTTAGTAATTTACTTGGGTTTAGTAATTTACTTTCTACTATAGGTACACATGTGCCCAACCCTCTGGGGAAACAAGGCGTGATGTTATGTTATATAAGTTTGTTTGTTTGTTTGAGGATTTGTAAGTTTGTTTGTTGGAAGATTTGTTCAAGATTGCACGATATCAATTCGGTGTTATAATGATCGTTAATATTCAGAATGGTTGTAAAGCAGGGTATATTGGTGGAACCTCTCTAAATCCTTATACTTTATAGGTACAGTTTATTGAATAGTGAATATCTGGAATCAAGTCGGGTACAGCGGGCGAGTGGGAGAGTGGGCGAGTCGACCGCAAGCAGAGCAATAAGGCGCGTGAAGCGGTCGGGCCTTGTCTTAATTGTCAATAACCGTGAGTCCCGGCGCGCCGAGCCCGCTCCCGCCGAATAATTAACGAACTTCCGCGATTTTCGAGTTTGTAAATTGCCTCATGGTCTCGTCGACCCGCGTCCTGGTTTGCTGATATAAATTATGTGCGCAGAAAATTAATCTTAGTGATTTAAGAACACCCTTTATTCTCAGGCTTCCACTTAAATCTTATTCTTACGAAGTTCTCTAATGGCAAGTTTCTGCATTACGGAAAGTGCCTTTTTGTTATACTATATTATTATAGCTAACGCAGCTATAGCACGATATTTTGTTATACCCTATAGCTAACGCAGCTATAGCACGATATTTTGTTATACCATATAGCTAACGCAGCTTTAGCACGATATTTTGTTATACCATATAGCTAACGCAGCTATAGCACGATATTTTGTTATACCATATAGCTAACGCAGCTATATCACGATATTTTGTTATACCATATAGCTAACGCAGCTATAGCACGATATATTGTTATACCATATAGCTAACGCAGCTATAACACGATATTTTGTTATACCATATAGCTAACGCAGCTATAGAACGATATTTTGTTATACCATATAGCTAACGCAGCTTTAGCACGATATTTTGTTATACCATATAGCTAACGCAGCTTTAGCACGAAATTTTGTTATACCATATAGCTAACGCAGCTATAGTACGATATTTTGTTATACCATATAGCTAACGCAGCTATAGCACGATATTTTGTTATACCATATAGCTAACGCAGCTATAGCACGATATATTGTTATACCATATAGCTAACGCAGCTTTAGCACGATATTTTGTTATACCATATAGCTAACGCAGCTTTAGCACGATATTTTGTTATACCATATAGCTAACGCAGCTATAGCACGATATATTGTTATACCATATAGCTAACGCAGCTTTAGCACGATATTTTGTTATACCATATAGCTAACGCAGCTATAGCACGATATATTGTTATACCATATAGCTAACGCAGCTTTAGCACGATATTTTGTTATACCATATAGCTAACGCAGCTTTAGCACGATATTTTGTTATACCATATAGCTAACGCAGCTATAGCACGATATTTTGTTATACCATATAGCTAACGCAGTTTTAGCACGATATTTTGTTATACCATATAGCTAACGCAGCTTTAGCACGATATTTTGTTATACCATATAGCTAACGCAGCTATAGCACGATATTTAGATTAGTGTAGGCGTTCGTTATCGTGAAACGAAGCTGACATTTATTGGTAATGTCACCCTCGTTGATCTTCCTGAGAGAATCGGAAAGAAAATCCTGATAAAAGGTAACGGAACTCGGCATTTCGTAGGTATATTATTTCCGTTTTCGGGGAAATTATAATAAGACTTAGCTTAACACCGCGTCGCTCGGCTTCCGTTGTGTTTGTGTGGAAGTGTTTCCAATAATTACGTTATTGGAGTAGGTGCGTCGTTTGTGTTTATGTTAGTCAATAAATACCGTGAGCGTATATTGTATTAAATTACGGAGACATACCTACATGACGTAACTTTAACACTGAGCACGAGTCTCGGCGAGGAGAATTGTGGGATCCGGTGCGAGTGCGAGCATAAACAGGGAATTTACAAGCCCACGCCTTTCATTAAAATGTAAACAAGCTACCATATAATTCGTGGTACGTAAATATATCAGCGGGATCACAAGGGCGGGGTGCACACCACCTAACTGCGGGAATGTTTTATGGTCAACATTAACCGCAATACGGTTGACCCTGAGAGCTCATCTTTCCCGAGACTAAATGCACTAAAAACCAGCGTTTTAATGCTTTAGGGTGCGCGTATGTAATATTTGTTATGAACCACGCTAACTTTACGATTTTGCTGCGTAACCATTGTTTGGTCATGAAATTTAAAATAGTATGACAGCAGATTTTAACAGCTGTAATATAATAGTAATTGTCGTATAAGCGTAGACTGTCAGCAATATACCTAATACTAAGCACCATAAAACATCGCAAAACGCAGAGTAAAGCAAAATTAATGTAATTATTAATTAAAATAAGGTAAGAAATAAACATATTTTATTTGGGACACATACATGAAATACAAACAGAAAAAAGGAGCGTAATATAAAAATAACAAAGTTAACTTTAAAAACAAAAAATACAAATTTAACTGATGAAAAAAATACCAGTGCGAGGCCAAAAAGCCCCCATCTCAGCATAAAGCTGCGATTTAAAAAAAAAAATACCGAAGCGCTGGTAATCTGATACCCTGTGATACCACGGACACACCTACGGATATCTATAAATCCGTAAGGGAATAAAATAAAAAAAATAAGAAAATAACATACACACAATAGAATACCTATAATTTAGAAGAAAAAAAAATGCAAATAGTACAATGGTCGACTCACGCCCGAGTCTCGACGCTCCAACCAAAAATACCTACCTACATGTTGGGTTCTCATGGTCTGCTTTACTAAAATTTCAGTGTGTTATTTTAATGATACAACAAGAACAAAAGGTAAAATAATTAGATTTATGTTTCCAGCTTTTTGATAACTGGATACCTGAAAAGGTTCTAGCCATTCTGTTTCTATGTTATTATTAAATGATTATATTCATTTAGTTCCATACCATCTAAAACTGGGCTATATAAACATTTTGTATGAAGATTGTAGGAATATAATACTATTAAATGTACAATATTTGTACCTATACAGGAATATTAATAATATTCATACAATAATATTAATTAATCATAATTAAATTATACATTTTTGTAATCACGTTCCCGAAAACGGCTCTAACGATTTCGATGAAAGTTGCAATATTGGGATTTACGGGGGCGAAAAATCGATCTAGCTAGGTCTGTTTGCTGGTGAAAAAAAAAATGTTTCCTTTATTTTCACCCGAGCAGTGCTCGCTCGACCCAGTACTAATTGATTAAAATTTACTTAAAAAAAAAAAGTAAAAACCTAAAACGAATAAAATAACTTTCATAAAAAACTTAACAGCTTCCGAAGTCGGTCTTCAGTTCTTCAATGCACTAATAACTTGGAATTGACTTCATAAGCTGTTAAGTGTTTTATGAAAGTAATTTTATTCGTTTTAGGTTTTTAAATTCAGTATTTACTTTTTTTAAAGTAAATTTATTTTTCCATTTTTAGTTGAATATACAAAATACCATATGCTCAAGACGAAAAAAAAGATAAATCATCAAAATCCGCTTAGAAACGCCGGAAATACAGTAAATTTATGGATATAACTTCGTACATAAGAATAATTACCTAATGTATTACTATATACTTAAACCTTCCTGAAAGTATGTAGATCACGAAAAAAATCATCAATCTTTCGTTAGTGAAAAAATCATCAAAATTGTTTCTTGAGAAAATCATACACATACAAACATACATACATACGGGTCGAATAGAGAACCTCCTTTTTTAAGTTGGTTAAAAACGGTGTTTATAATTGCTATTACTTTAGTAGTGTTGATCGAAAAATTTTTATGGTAAGGTCTGCTTACGAGTTCGGTTTCATTTTTTTTAATGTAATCTGCTGCATGTCAGATGACAAATAGGCAATGGCTATCGCGGCAGGCCGAGACGCAGATAGCGGGACAAGCTTGACTCCTACCGAAAGAACTAGCCGACATTAGCAAAAGACAGAATTGTGTGGAAAAGGGAGAGGGTGGCTATTACCCTGCAGTGGAATAATACAGGCTAGCTAGATAGATAGAAACAATTGCTAGATCTGCTACTATATTCTGCCATCACCGGTAAAAAGGGGTATACTAAGTACAAGTCTGGGAAGGAAATAATTTCATACTTATTTTATTGCTACCAAGCATTGAAGTGAAAACCTACTTATATAAATAATAGGTTGGGGAAAAAGTTTCTTCGCATTTTTTAAGAAAATTCAAAACACTTTTTAATATAGTTTATTTACATTTAACCAAAGTATGTAGGTACCATTTTGTTCGATAACTTTTTGCCATCTTGTAGGTAGGGACATGATCCCATTGCTATAGAAATTTTGGGACTTCTGGTCAAAATACCGCGACAAGTGGTTTTGGCAGTCCTCTCGTGATGTTAACCTGACACTGCCTAAAGAATTCTGAAGAGACCGAAACAGGTGGAAATCTGAAGGTGCAAGGTCAGGACTATACGGCGGATGCATTAACACCTCCCAGCCAAACTCTCTTAATTTTTGCTGAGTGGCTAAAGATGTGTGAGGTCTAGCGTTATCATGATGAAAAACCACACCCCTTCTGTTGATTAATTTCGGCCGCTTTCTCTCAACTTCTTGCTTTAATCTCATCAGTTGTTCGCAGTAGAGTTCAGAATCGATGGTCCTGCCTGGTGGTAACAGCTCATAATGAATAATGCCCTTCCAATCCCACCACACACAGCATCACCTTGTTGCGAGTTAACCCGGGTTTCGCCACAGTCTGTGAAGCCTGACCGGCCTTTGACCACGACCTTTTTCGCACGTTCTTGTCATACGTGATCCACATTTCATCACCAGTTATCAGCTTCTTCAAAAATGGTTCGGTTTCATTACGTCGTAATAAAGAATCAC
This sequence comes from Dicycla oo, assembly GCA_948252095.1. Classification (NCBI taxonomy): domain Eukaryota; kingdom Metazoa; phylum Arthropoda; class Insecta; order Lepidoptera; family Noctuidae; genus Dicycla; species Dicycla oo. The sequence goes on from OX411712.1 coordinate 15,224,847, forward strand.
AAATGAGTACACGGTTCATTAGGTTTCTTTCGGTGAACTCGTGAGGTATCCAAATGTCGAGGTTTTTTGTGTACCCAGTTTTTTTCAAATGCGCCAAAACTGTTTCGTGGTTAATTTCCAGTTCTTCAGCTACGTCGTAACTACTGATATGCCGATCTTGCTCCACTTTTTCAAAAATGGCATCCATTTTATCCGTAATAGGGCGACCAGAGCGACGTGCATCTTTGACATCAAAATTTCCGGATTGAAAACGTTTAAACCAAATTTGTGCTACTCTCACAGACACTACACTAGGTCCATAAACATCGCAAATTTTTTTCGCGGCTTGCGTTGCATTTTTACCTTTTTTGTAGTAAAATTTTAAAATGTATAGAATTTCTTCATTAGATTCACTCATCTTGACGGTACGAAAAACAAATGAAAATCACACATTTTCCTAATTTGAATTTGGAATTATGTTCTTTAAAATTTAAACTTTCAATGATACCAAAACCAGCCAGATACAAATAGATTTTATTACAAGTTCATACATACTATAATGCGAAAAGACTTTTTCCCCAACCTAATAAATATCATTTTAACCACCAATAAGCTTTTCTGATTGTGTATGCCATTGGATGAAAAACAAGGTGCATCGATGAACTTCTACGTCTGTGAGACATTTTTTATGTGATAAATGATTTTATTTCTGTAAGTAGGTTTGTACAAACACTTTTACACGTTAATCATGTTTTTTTTAAACTAGACGAGGTCGGCGTTTCCAATCTGACTACTCTGAAAAGAAAGGCCGAAACAAACTCAGAGGTCACAGTCTTATAAAGTCCAGATATAATCTTAGTCAGTTCATGTGAAGACCATGTAGATTTCGCCTTTGTTTTTGACAACCCTTAGCTGGAGGTATATTTGCAAGGTAACCATTTTATTTAATTATTTATTTTTTATTAAAACTTTATGCACAAGTAAAAAAAACAAATACCGTACAAAGGCGGACTTAATGCCTGAGGCATTTTCTACCAGTCAACCTTAGGGTGATGCAGAGAAAACATGGCAGGTGCAATATAAATGATAGATAACACGAAAATAACTTTAAAATAAAAGAATAAATACATCAATATATACATATATACAAACATATAATCAGAATAAACTTTGTCAGGAGAAATAACGATCGGTAGAGGAGAAATAACAATCAGTAGAGGAGAAAAAGAATCCAACAAATCAGCGCAGAGATGTTTCTGCCAACTTCTTACGTATATGCTCACGTATCTTCACTTTAAAAGACAACCGATTGGTTGCCGTCCTGATGTTCAGAGGGAGCGCATTCCAAAGAAAGACCGCCTGGACAAAGAAAGAATGCCATTTTCTATCAGGTGGGTCATCGTATTTTTGCCAACTTATGACATTTAAAAACTTATCCTCGTAGAAACACAAGAGTGACTTGTATTTATTTATCGTGGACAGTGTGTCCACCCACTACATCTAGTTTCAAGAAGTTTTTATTCTTCAAGTGATAAGAGTGGAAGTTGTACGAGCATTGAGGAGTTACTCGACCAACGTTTAATCTTCATCGAAAGTTGCTTGTTTTGTCCGTAATGAAGGTGGGCGAACTTATAATGTGATATAACACGAAGCTAGTCTTGTAACCAAGGAGTTTCAAGACTTTAACAGGTATACAGGTTGTCTGAGAAAGGGTTTCTCTAACTTAACACTTTCAAAGACCCTTTTTTATTGTATGTTCCAGCATCACGAAAATACTATCGGATAGATTTAGTTCAAGTTTTGCATAGATATTTATTCCCTATAAGTCTGGTGGGTTTCATCATCTGCCTAGACTTTTCTCAACTATTTTGGGGTCGGCTTCCAGTCTTACCGGATGCGGCTGGATACCAGCATTTTACATGGAGCGACTGCCTATCTGATCTCCACAACCCAGTTACTGGGTAATACGATAATACCCCTTGGTAAGACTGGTTGCAGACTTTCGGGTTTCTGACGACCCGTAAAACGACATTCAAAGATCCACCAAAGACAGCCGGGACCAACGGCATAACGTGCTTTCCAAGGCACGGAGGGGTCTTGGTATGTAAAAATGGTCACCGATCCACAGACCAACCGCGGCAAGCGTAACTTAACGTGGTCGATCGACTCCTGCGGCTGTTATTACTTAGCCACACGTCTGGTCGGCTTATAGGCTCTAAATTATCACGCTGTTTGGTATGGGGGATGAGCAATACTTATTGCTTCATGTTCGTATCTTCTATAGTTTACTGCAAATTGTAAAGAGACAAGCCAAAAGATTTATTGTAGTTAGTTACATAATTAACCTTTTAAATGATTATCATCACGCTATAGTGGATGTTATGAGATGGGACAACAAGGGCCCTTAAATTTTCTCCCTACAAGGAGACTGTCATTATCTTTTTGAAATATTTTGATCTGAGTTTATAGATTTTGAAAAAAATGTACAGTCAGCGAGAAAATGGCCAATTTTCACAAAAAACTTTTTTATGCCAATCCTCTTTAAAAAGGATCAAAAAACTCTATCGAATCAACTGAGGTTTAAATACAACAAAAGTCAGAAATCGTAAAAAAATTCACTGGACTGGGTTGAATAGGGAACGAATATAGCGGATAGTTACAGATTTAACCTTTTAAATGATTATCATACGTTTATGGAGCTAAGCAGTCAGTCATGAAATATATAAGAACGGCTGTTTTATTCAACGTTCAACAAAGGAACTAATTTAGCGGTTTGGCGACTGCTCTGATAACTTAAGTATGGTTCCCAACAATTGATATACATATTTTGTGCTTCTTTTTTATCTTTTGTAATGCTATTATGTGACAGTTCGTAGAACGTACACAGAAAAACATTAAGTTTATTCTTCTTCTTCTGTTATCTATGGTTATAATAAATATATACTTAAAAAAAGTAATACATTTATATATATATATATATATATATATATATAGCTTTACATTTGTGCATATAACTTCGTACATAAGAATAATTATCTAATGTATTATATACTAAAACGTTCCTGAAAGTATGTAAATCACGTTAGTGAAAGAGTCATCAAAATTGGTTCATTCGTTTTTGAGAAAATCGTTGACATAAAAACGTATATACATACCTCCTATTTTGAAATCGGTTAAAAATAAATACCTGTGGTTATGTGACTGTTACTGAGGAATCCCGTGAGTACAATCTACTATTATATTATTTTAGTGATAGCTGTTAGTCAGGAAAAATCTGTAAGAATGCAAGATTCAGTGTATCAGTGTCGTGCCATTATGTAGTATATGCGGGAATGCAGGCGTTAATTAGTTTACTAAAAACGAAAAACTTCGCAAGCAATGGGACATTGCTACTGAAGGCTGCAGGTGTCGACCTCTGGACTAGCTGCTTCTCACACGGACAGCTGTACCTACGTTGCTTGCTCCCCACTTGCTTGCGTCACTGACTCTCTTTATATTTAGGCTGCTGAGACCAAAACTGGAAACGTAGTACATATACAGAGAAGTTATATAAATATGTGGCTGTTATTTTAGTATATTGTGGTGTATTACGACTTCCACGCGAATGAAGGCGCGGACAGAAACTATTAGATAATAATATCGTCAATTAAATACCTTAGTGAGTTTAATTTAATTATTTTAGGACAGTAGACTACCGGACTGTAGTGACACTTTGACCTGTAGCTGGCCTAGCGTAGTACGGGAGTTTAAATAGGATAAGAGGCCAGTTTGTACTGGTTTTTTTCTTATTGATCTGCAGCCAGGACATTGAAATGCAATATCATGATGCTGCATATTTCTGTAGTCTTTCATTACATACATACATAGATATGAAACTCACGCCTTTTCCGGTAAGGATAGACAGAAAATACAGAAAGCCTCCTGCAGTGCTATTCTGTACAAATCTCACCGTGACAACTTAGGTGAGGTGAGCGTGGAGTGAGCTGTCACTGTCGACAGTGGCAATCCCTAACATCAGGCGGAATGCCAGCTCACTTCAAGCTCACTTCACATAAGTTTTCACGGTGAGATTTGTACAGAATAGACCGACAGAATACTCCTTTTGCCTTGTTTACTTTCGTATATCTAGTCATACACGCACGCCGGTAGCGAGTACTTCGCACCTGACCTTTCTGAAGAACATCACGAATAAGGTTATGTCCTCCTAGGGCGTCCCCTCCCGGCGTTTCCTTTTGTAAGTCGCCTTTTATTCATCCTCTCAACACGACCAAAGCGTCTATGCATATTCTTTCCAATGTTTGTGAGTACATCTTTTAACCCGCACGGTTGCCTTGTCACACCATTCCTCTACACAGCATTTATTCTACTTTCTTGCTTCCTTGGGCACACCATTGTGAACATCCAGTTGACATCATCTTTTTGAACATCAACTGGTCAGCATTGCATGTAGGTACATGTAGCACCAATCACTTTAGCCTTACATTAATTAGGAAATACATCGTCCCAGTATCGAACTATTCAGTCAATAACGCGGGTATTTAATAAATTTATAATATTAGTGGTAAATGAATCGCGAGCTCTGAGTACCTTTAATAAGTAATTAATATTAGTGTGGGAGCTGGAGGTGCATCACTATGCAGCCGCTCTCCTTAGTCGGAATAAGATATTGAATTATACAAGATTGAAGCCAAGTAAAATTAGAGCAATATACACTATACAGTATGTTTGATAAGATTAAATCAACTCACTAAAAAAAAATAAGTTTTAGTCAATCTATATTATCAGGTCTAGTTAAATAAGAACAAAGGCCGTTCTGAGAGTTATCGTCACAAGCTCAATCTAATTGTAAGTTAAAATCATGTTTGATTTCAGTTTAACAATATATTTTCATTGTTTTAAAAAATGGCTCCCGTACAACTGCTGTTCATTAGCACGTAATGATGTCTCATGGAGTGACGTCATAGCTTATACGCACACTCGCCACACAACGGGAACGACCCTCGTTCGGGTGACCGAGATAATAGGTACGGGATTTTACAACGTCATTTATTGTGTTTCATTTAATAAAATTCATGTACCCACATTAGTTATATGAAAATAATACCCTTGTAATTCGTAATAAAGTGTCGGTAAAGGTTAAGAATACAACAATCAGTTCCATCACTAAAATAACTGATGTCACTCTGAAAGCTGCCACGCTTAAATGTAATTGGGCTGGACACATCTGCCGGATGTCAGACGATCAGTGGGCCAAACTTATGACCCAATGGGTCCCGCTTAATGGCAAACGACATCGCGGCAGGCCCAGACGGAGATGGCGGGATGAGCTGGACTCCTTTAATAAAGATCGGTCCTTGGCAGCTCTTGGCCTTTGCCCAGCAGTGAGACAATAAAGACTAAAAAAAAAGGTTTTATTAACTACATGTGGTTCTCAAGTTTTCATAATGGAGAATAGACCTAAAGACGTCTGTTGTTGAATGGACCTAAACAACGACTATTTATTGAAGAAGTCGGGCAGTAGATGTCCTGCAGATAGTCATTTAGTCATTTACTTCATAAAAAATACATTATGTTGAAAATATTACAGTGATGTGATGATAAATATAATAATAAAAAACAAAAGCATTACATTCATATTTAAAATTTCTTACAGTGATGATAAATATATTAAAAAAAAACAAAAGCATTACATTCCTATTTCAAATTAATTACGCATAATAATAATAAATTAGGAAATACAATATCATGTCCGTGTTTCATCGGTCATTTATGAACTCATCGATACTATACTAATAACGTCCTTTATAGGTCGTTAGAAGTTCAATGTTCAGCAGTGAACATAATATGACGCAGAAGGGCTAGGCAAAGGCGTACAGCACACCCACATTTCCCCACATATATTTAAGTCCCTGTAACAGAAGGCGAGCATTTTACGGTATGATAGAAATAGGGAATTATTATAATGATAATGAAGAGAAGCGCATTTCATCATCAACATCATCCAATAAGCCGTATCAATGATCACTGGAGCAGGCAACGGAAAATAAAACGACGACAGAAGACCTTTCCCTTTTCTATAAAATTTGCGAGATCGAAAACGTTCAAACAAATACAATTGCAAATGACTCCTATAATAACAAGCTAAACAAACAAGATTATTTTTAATTTTATTACAAGCAATTACCAAAACTTGAACCCTCAACAAATAGAATTAACGATGAACTAAAATAATGCTGTAATTAATAGGTTTATGGAAGGTATTGTCTGGTACAGTCACGTTCATGTATAATCTGTGTTACGTATTACGACGAAACGTTACTAGATTACCATTAATCACAAGATAACGGTCCCAGTTATTAGTAGAGGTTGAAATATTACGTGATTTGTTATATAATGAATGAAAAGAAATACTCAGAAATACGCCTGATAATTGCTGTTCGTGTTCAATCAAAGTATCTATCTACTGGTAGCTCAGCGATCGGTTTGTTAATCAAGATTCAAGAAAACTCGCGATGAGTTTGAAAATTTGTGATTGCACTACCAGTGATCCTGTTTCTCGCGCAGACATGATTAGGTAAAATAGGGAAATATTCTGGGGCAGTTTAAAAGTTCAAACTCGATTAAAGATCATCGAGATAGTATCTAGTAATCCAGCAGATATCAGTAGTTAGTTCAAAAATGGCCAGGATATTAGCTGATGGGCAGCTTGTAAGTTTTTTAAACTCTAATTAGAGTACTCGCTATTCAAAACTCGAGACTTAGGTACTTGTGTTAGAACTCTGCCTATGTTAAAACAATAATAATTAATTTAGTTCGAGAAAATACGCCATTCTTCCAGTCTCTACAAAATGTATTAAAGAATACACGGCCAAAGCTAAAAGCATAAATTAACCCCGAAATATCTGTTACGCAAATGTTTGTATACTTGGGTTGTTTGTCTTTGTAGACGCAGTAATTTGTTAGAAAGACAATCAAAGCACGTATTGAATATCCGTCGTTGAGTTCGGCCATATTTTTTTTACAAAATATTTTGGACAAAACACTATTATATTGGGATCCACATTATGTGATTGACCCGCATGGCGGTGCCGGGTCCCACAAGAGACTGATAACGAAATAATGAGGGTCTGTTTCGCAGTCCACTGACTCTATGACGCGAGTTATAACTACTCCATTGTCCTCAAGGTTCTGACCCCGGCGTAGTGTCGACTGACGCTGAAAAGAATTCCGAAAATATTTCTACGTTGTACAGACAACAAAGACGTCTGTTAAAAGGGTGTGTCTCAGATTTATTCTGCGAGGTTCACCTTCGGCCTAATAGTTTAAAGTCCGGTGCACACTGTGCAGTAAGACGCATTGTGTTCAGTCGGGTGTGTAGCCGCGCGAGAGGAACTGTGTGCCGCTGAACGTGAACATCGACCAACTGTACAATGAAGTTTGCATTTGCGTTTGTACTGTAGAGGTTTCATTCAAGCCCCTGTCTATTTATATCAGGCTGGCAGTATCTTTGACATTCGCAGTCACTTTTATAAAAGAGGTAGCTCTTGTTCTACGGAGACGCCAGCGAGACGGACTCCTCAGCCAATAAGGCGCGTTAATTTTATAGAAAGTCGATAAAATAGATTTAGATTTTAGAAAGTCTATAAAATATATCGCAGTACAACGCGAGTACATTTATTATTTGAGTAGTTTGCTATCCCAAATGTAAAGGTCACTCCGAGGCCTTTACATACTACACAAATATAATAATAATAATGTCCCAGAATATTATTATTATATTCAGGACCTCATTACTTGAAGAGTTTGTTGCTCATATAATACAAAGCAGAATGTTATAATATACACGGAGCCTTAAATGCTAAATGTGGTTCCTAGGTGAACGAAACGAACTTACCTTAGAATTCATTCTGTACATTTTTGGCTGAATATTCTTTTGCTGTTTTAGTTTTATTCAAGGTTCATGCAATTTGGTCTTACCTGCCACCACATTTTTATTTAGAAATTTTAAGGTCACTATTTTTATTATTGTCGAAAGTAGATGGAAAACGGTGGGCCCATATGTAATAACTTGAGATATGATTTAAAAAATTAGTCATACTTTTTTATCCTAGAATATCAAAATTCAGCTTAATTCTCTCTCTGGAAGCGGAGAAATATGAGAAAGAAAATTACAAATATATAACGAAAACCTTCCCACTAGGTAGCTCTAGGTTATTAACTCAAAGTAATTAAAGCACTATATATACAATATAGTGCATTTAATTACAGCGATATTAGTAAATAAAATTCCGTTTGGTGCCGGACGTAAAGAATAGCTCCATCCCATTTCTTCCCGTGGGTGTCGTAAAAGGCGACTAAGGGAACTTGAGACCTAGTGCATACAATTTAAGCACTTTGGGTCACCCGCGCGGTGGCGGGTAAACCGCCAACAAAAGCATTCCCAAGGAGGGTTGGTGTCAGGCGGGCGGCCGACTGTAAAAACTTAGCCGAAACTATATGCAACATGGTAGATAATATGAGAATGCGCGATAGGGCTAGGGCGTACCCCACAGGCGACGCGCAGGGGCAGCACCCGGCTCCTGTGGGAAATGGACAAGGGTTGTCGCATCAGAACGAGCGGGTGCGACGTAAGACGCAAGCTCGGAGTGTGAGAGAAGTAAGATTGAGGTGCGCGAGCTGGAATGTAGGTACGATGACGGGAAGAGGAAGAGAATTAGCAGATGTCTTAAAAAGGCGACGACTGAAAATAGCGTGTCTGCAAGAGACGAAATGGAAGGGTGCGAAGGCTAGAGAGATAGGAGAAGGATATAAGTTCTTTTACTGTGGAAGCGATGGCAAGCGAAATGGTGTGGGTATAGTTTTGGATAGGGAATTGAAAGAATGTGTGGTGGATGTTAAAAGAGTGAGTGATAGAGTGATAGCTGTGAAAGTAATTATGGAAAGTTTAGTGTTAAATATAGTTAGTGTGTATGCACCCCAGTCAGGATGTGAGGATAGTGTAAAAGTGAAGTTTTGGGAGGATTTCGATCGTGTGATGATGGATGTGCCAGAGAGTGAGGAAGTGTATGTGGGTGGTGACTTTAACGGGCATGTAGGAAGACAGAAGGATGGGTATGAGAGAGTGCATGGCGGTTGGGGATACGGAGCCCGTAACACTGATGGCGAGACACTGTTGCAAGCTGCTTCTGCTTTCGACCTGGCAATAACAAATACGTGGTTTAAAAAGCAAAACGAACACCTTATTACTTACAAAAGTGGCCGCCACGCGACACAAATTGAGATCTTGCTGGTAAGACGGAACAGCCTAAAATATGTTAAAAATTGTAAAGTGCTGCCAGGCGAAGGCTTAGTCACACAACACAGACTTATAATAATGGAAGTAAAAGTCAGTGTCTCGTCCAGTAAGTACAAAGAACGGCCCCCACCAAAAACCAGGTGGCGTATGATAGAAAAAGAGGAATGTGCAAGAGTATGTTTAAGAGTCAAGTGGTAAACAAAATGATCGAAATGAAGGATATGGAAGGAAAAACTGTGAATGAAATCTGGAAAGAGATGGCGGATTGTATAAGGAGAGTAGCAAAAGACGTGTTTGGAGAATCGAAAGGGAAAGGCATGATAGAAAAGGATACATGGTGGTGGAATGAAGAAGTGCAAAAGATGCTTAAAGAAAAGAAAGTTGCGTTTAAAGAATGGCAGGGTGTAGAAAACGGGAATGATAGTCTGAAAGAAGATAAGAAGAGAATTTATAAAGAATGGAAGAGGAAGGCAAAAAAGGTGGTAGCAGTTTCCAGGGCTAAGGCGCAGGAGAAGTTGTATGACTCACTGGACAGCCCAAGAGGCCAGAAGGAGCTATACCGGATTACAAAAGCAAGAGAAAGGAGAACGAGAGATATAATTCATATTAAGTGTATGAAAGATGAAGCCGGTAAGGTTCTGTCCCAAGATGACGAGATAAAAGAACGATGGAAGTTTTATTTTGAAAAGCTAATGAACGAAGAGAATAAATGGAATGGTGTGCTCAAAGAGGTACAAACAAATATGGGTTTGGTGAGGGAAATTAGCATGGATGAAGTAAGGAAGGCAGTTCAAAGTATGAAAAATGGAAAGGCCATGGGCCCAGATGACATACCAGTAGAAGTATGGAAGTGTTTAAAAGAAGATGAATGTACGAGTATGTGGCTGACTTTATTCTTCAATAAGTTGTTGCATGAAGAAGCGATCCCACAAGAATGGTGCTAGTGCCCATCTTCAAGAATAAAGGTGACGTGCAGGACTGCAACAACTATCGAGGGATAAAGCTTATGTCCCATAGTATGAAGGTATGGGAGAAAATAATAGAGAAAAGATTGCGAGAGGAGAGTGAGATTACCCCAAACCAGTTTGGGTTTATGCCAGGTCGAGGAACAGTGGACGCCACTTTTGCACTCCGCCAATTGTGCGAGAAGTACAGACGTGCACACAATAACTTGGACATGGGGTTCATTGATCTGGAAAAAAGCGTATGATAGGGTACCTCGGGATGTCTTGTGGTGGGCCTTGAGAGAGAAAGGTTTGCCCGGGAAGTATGTAGAGTTAATTCGTGCTACGTACAGTCAATCTTGTACCTACGTCCGGTCGGCTGCTGGCAACACCGACGAGTTCAATGTGGCGGTAGGCTTGCACCAGGGGTCAGCTTTAAGTCCTTACATCTTCCTGTTAATTATGGACGCTCTGACAGCGGACATACAGGAAGAGGCACCCTGGTGCATGCTATTTGCCGACGACATCGTTCTTGTCGGTGAAGATGGACCTGAGATCCAGAGCAGATTGGAGAAATGGCAACGGAAACTGGAGAATGTCGGCTTGAAAATCAGCAGAACCAAGACCGAGGATATGTTCTGCGATTTCGGCGGTCTCTCCAGTGCTGGAGCCATAGCGCTTGATGGCGCGCTTCTCCCGGTCTGCTCTGACTTCCGGTATCTTGGTTCCCTTGTGCAAAGCGATGGCGAAGTAGACCGGACTGTTAAGCACAGAATTAACACTGGATGGATGAAATGGCGGCAGGTCACGGGAACAATCTGCGACTCCCGCATTCACCTTAAACTCAAGGGGAAGATTTATAAAACAATGGTTAGACCTGCTGTCTTGTATGGATCAGAATGTTGGTCCATAAAAAGAATGAATGAAAGGCAATTGCATGCAGCCGAGATGAGAATGCTAAGAGGGATGTGTGGTATTACGCGAATGGATAGAATAAGAAATGAGTACGTAAGAGGAAGTCTGAAAGTGACACCGGTGACTGAAAAGTTGTGTGGAAATCGGTTGTCATGGTGATGCGGAGGAATGAGGAAAATGTCGTCAGGAAAGTGTTGAGTATGAACGTGGAGGGCTATACGAGTAAGGGAAGACCAAAGAAACGATGGGTGGACTGTGTGTAAGATGATATGGCCAGAAAGGGAGTGACTACCGAGATGACGACTAATAGAGAAGTATGGAAGAAAAAGACATGTTGCGCCGACCCCAAATAAATTGGGACAAGGGCAGGAGAATGATGATGATATTAGTAAATAGAATATCAATTAATTTCTGAAAAACCAATATTATGATTTACGATTTCATATTGATCCACCAGTCTTATATTTTTAGTCTATGTAACTGGCATTACAGCTGACTGACATTTTGACACTAGCTAAATAATTGCCGACTGCTTTTACTTGCACAATCGTTTCGTGTTTTCTGATGCGTTTTCCCGATTTTTTTTTTATTTTCAACAACCATTGCTTTGTTTTTTTGCAGAACCCTGCCTACCTTCTGCGAACCTTGTTTTTACACTGGACACCGAGGACCGCTCACACGTTGGACTTGGAATAGATTTATCGGATTTTACCGCCGCCTTGAGGATTGGATTTTGTTGAGACTATGGATTGCTGAATTGTGGGATAGCAACTAGTCATTGGAATACACTAGGCCGACGACTATTAGACGTTGAAACAATTCTGTCATTGATTGGCTTGGATCTCAGGTCTGTAAGTAAATATAATATCATCTAACCAGCTACCTCTACCCTGGTTTTTCAAACATTCTTCATTAAATATAAACTAACATTAGTGTTTAAAGAACATCAGGAATCCGTGGTTAGTTAAAGATTGTAACATAACCTTACTTTTAGTAAACCTCTAATAACTCAGCTCTCAGATTGTCAAAACTTAGGAAATTTCAGTGAGGGACTGATAAGTTGGAATCTATTAAATCACACTATTTTCATCTCGTTCCATTCAGGCCCAAGATTGTATGTAATCGTTTCCGTCTCCTTTTCTTGAATGTACAGATGTACTTACTTAGAAATTTAATTCATTATCTTATTACTCATTTATTTCCATTTGAATTGAAAAACTGAAAACTTGCTTCTTCAAAGGAGCAAATAACTAGCAAATAAAGTCGTTGGTTTGTATTCATCGCGGACTTTGGTTATCTATTTAACTATTTTTACGGTAGTCGCTTTGTGTTTTACTGAGGTAGAACAACATGGAGGGAGGTAGCATGAATATATATTGACAAGTTACATAGGTACGTATATGTTATATTTAACCATGAGTTTCGTGCACGTAGAACTTTAGCGAGAAATCGTAATTTATGTACAAAATGTGGTTCTGATATAACTTTTCATTCGGTAGTTATTTATTAACGCTTGGATTCAGCTAGCTATCCCGCTTTTAGTTCACCGTATCTATATTTTGTATCATTATGATGTTGAAACTGATATCATTGGAACCTTTCGAGTACGACATTTTATATGCTTGAGTCTGGTTATTTTAGTATCACAGTGATCCTAAAGAGTTGTGTAATTTAAATCGAAGGTTTATGCAGTAGTATATTTAACTTAATTTTGAACTTTATTTAATGAGACAACAAAGTTGCTTAAAATAATTAATATTTAGTGTCTTATTAAAAGACGCTTTGATACTATACAGTAATAGTTTAATTAGTACTATTGTCCGCACAAAATTCTTCTACGTAACGTCTTCTAAATTAACTCACTTGGCAAATTGTTTCACACACTTGTCGACCCTCGTCAGCCAACAATAAACTGTATCTTCTCGTAAGTTTCATTTCGTATCGCCACAATTCGAATCGGACGACCTCGAATCAATACATCACACAAAATTGCTTCCCTGACGATTACCTGCCTAAATGGAATTGATTTCGTAATTCGTATTACCGGCATACCGATTGTGTTATTGTTCCAGATTTACGACGATAAAGGGATATGCCAGATATTCTCGCGTATATATTTCAATCGTCATATTTGTATACGCAAAATCAATATACTCATTACTTGTTTTTCCTTTTGCTTGCCTGCTTCAACATTTTTGTATGGAAAAAGAATGAAACATTCTCTGGTAAATTGTATTTTTGGGTTTTATTTCTTTGTTTCTCAATACAATAAGACTATTTTTATTCAAACGGATCAGCAAAAATTTACAAATTATTATTGGACCGAAGCGATGCACTGCTCAAGAATAAATGCGTAGCTAGCTGCTACGTCAGCGTAGCAGTTCGCTACGACGTAGCAAACATACGATATTTTTTAAATAATTATTTTTTCGGTATTTATTATTTAAAATATAAGTATAATTATAGGTTTCTAACTCAAATACCAACTTAAAATAATTTTAATATTATATTATGATGAGCTTTGTCAGTCCATCGCCGGCAGCGAGATAGGCGGCTCATCAAAGTCAATCCAATGATTGAGCTCAATTACAAAGGCTAATTTAACTATACCAAATTATAAGGTTAACATTGTTTGAGTCCTGTTAGGGTTGTTTTGTAATGATTTAAACTGTTTTGACTGTATAACACTTTATGGAGATATCGACAGAACAAATGTATTTGAAAATTAATGGTGTTAAAGTCAGTTTCTTTGTAATGTTTAAATTCGCGTGCGGTTTGGCCTGTGTCGGTTAATCTCGCGCGGCTTAGTGTCTGTACTCACTGTGACTCACTATAAATTATTGTCTTTGTGTGTCACTTGTATGAGAGAGGATAAACTTAGTACTTTCGCCTTTTGTGAGCCCCCCGAAGCTCGTGTGGAGTGGCTAATAATATCACTGTTTTAGTGCGCTCGTTTTGAGAACTACACAGTTATGTGACGGTGTAGCTGTTTACTAGTACAGGTTCTTGTAATATAAAATAATAGGTCGGGGAAAAAGTTTTTTAGTATTTTATATACGTAGGTATAAAGTTGTAGTAAAATCTCTTTGCCTGTAGGTACTGAATGTATTTGGCTGATTTTTATACCATTAAATAGATGACATTTAAAAAAACCGGCCAAGTGCGTGTCGGACCTCAATGAAGGGTTCCGTAGTTGGGATGAAATTATCCCAAGCACAGACTTTACATTGTGGTTGAAAAACATGTTCTCCCATAAATTCCAACTGCAAATATTAGTTTGTACGCACAATATTGAGATAGTTGCCATGTTATTTTAAGACCATCGACTTCTTATAAGTTTTCCTGTAATCTAAAGGTATTGAACAATTTTCTATATTTTTTTTAAATTTTAGGCTCAGTAGTTTTGGAGATAAGGAGGGGGTTTCGTCAATTTTGGCCTATTTTCTTAAATAACTTTAAACTCGTTTATTTTTAAGTTATAAAAAGAATTTATTTATATATATTACATATACATATATATTTCACATGTACAGTTTGCAATACTTTTCTTATTTGCCCCCCAAAATTGACCTCCGTATTCAAAATCATTTACGTTACACGTCCGTGATTGGGTCATAGAAATTCATATGTGTACCAAATTCAAACGACAGGCCAGTTGGCGTGGTTGGTTAAGATACCACCTATCACGCCGCAGGTCGTGGGTTCGATTCCCATCCAGGACAAACATTTGTGTGCATGAACATGTCTGTTTGTCCTGAGTCTGGGTGTAATTATCTATATAAGTATGTATTTACAAAAAAAAAAGTAGTATATCAGTTATCTGCTTTCCATAGTACAAGTTCTGCTTAGTTTGGGATCAGATGACCGTGTGTGAATAATGTCCCAGGTTATTATTATATTATTATTATTATTAAATTTCAACTTAATCGGTCAATTAGATTTGGAGCAAATTGACAATTACAATGTTAAGTTTGTTCTTGAGTTTCATCCCAACTACGGAACCCTTCATTGTGCGTAGTCCGACACGCACTTGGCCGGTTTTTTTCTTTTGGGGTACAGAACCCTAAAAAAATTAAAAGTAAAATTGATTTCCCGCCATTTTTCAATTGTTTTTCTGTCCGCTAAAATAAGTGAATCTAACGAAGAATTCCGATACATTTTCAAATTTTATTACAAGTAAAAATATGTAGTTAAGAAAAAACTAAAAATATACGCTTTTACACACACTAAAAATGATAAAATAATTAAATTGACTTGTATTAAGGTATATTAGTACGTACGCAGATTGTCACTTCTTTTATATCCAATGATTAATTCAAAAAGCATGGCGCGCTTTTTAGTTGTGTGTACTTTTATTAATTTAGACAAACCACGCTCCACGCTTTTTGATTAATCATTGGATATAAAAGAAGTGACAAGCTGTATAGGTACTTATATAATTAATTAATTTAATTATTTTATCATTTTTAGTGTGTGATAAAAACGTATATTTTTAGTTTTTTTTTTTTACTACATATTTTTATTTTTTACTATTTAGTCTAGGATATTCATCATCAGACCCTCAACATCAAGTGCAATCTATTGGAATCATCAAAACGAATCATAAGACCTGAAACTCGAAGGGATTATTAATAGCCACTGAAGAGTTCATCTCTTGGCTCCATCATTAGACCCTCAACACTATGTGCAATATATTGGATTCGTCAAACCGAATCAGAGCCCAAACTCGAGGAGTTTACTAGTAGCCGGTAAAGAGTTCCCCTATCCACCTCCTGGCTCTATCATCAGACCCTCGACACTAATTGAAATATATTGGATTCATCAAAACGAATCATATGAGCCCAGATGCGAGGGGTTTACTAGTAGCCACTGAAGAGATTCACTATCCATCATCAGATCAGCTCCAAGATACTAATTTATAGTATTGTCATCCGAACTACATATACATGCAAAATTTCATTTCAATCTGATGTTTTGAAGTGGGTGAAAATCGCATTCAAAGATTCTGTTACATAGATACAGACCAAGCTAATAAAGGCGTGTTAAAAAGGGAAAAATGCAACACAACCAACGATAACAATTTGTGACGTTTATGGACTTAACGCAGTGTCAATAAGAGTAGCACAAAAATGCTTCAAGCGTTTTGAGTCCGGGAATTTTGATATCAAAAGGTGCAGCTCACTCTGGTTGCCTCTGGTTCCCTGTTACAGATAAAGTCGAAGCATTTTTTTTTAAAGTGGATCATTATGGCGCATTTAAGTAGTTAATAATAATAATAATAAGTAATAAATAATAAGCTGGCAACACCAACGTCAACACGTCAAAATTTATTTTCATATATTTTCAGTTTTATATTATTTTCAGTTTAATATTAGTCGCAGTTCTTTTATTTTATTTCCTGCGAAAAACCCACACGCCACTACAAGAAAAAATAATCAAGATAATTTAAATACAGCAATTACCAAAATGTACAAAATACATAAAAAACTGCCAAATCGGAGGTGACATTTGTCATGTCACCTCCGATAAAACAATACAAACCCAAATGAAAATAAAAAAATGTTGACGAGAGCAGCTGCAAGACGAGCACGCCTACCACCTCCGGACTCTTCGCTCGGCTCCGCCTCGCTGCCGCCGGTACCCAGCCCCACCGTGAGCGCTGTGACGACACCGGCCGCGGTAGTTGCGTCGAGCTCGAGCGACGAGTATTTTTCCCCGCCGACGTCGCCAACACCTGTACGTCGGCAGGGGAGAGGCCGGCCACCGAGAAGCTTGGGACTTAGGGGCCATCCAGCCCCGAGCCGGGTCCCCGCTGCCGGTGGTTGTGTGCAGCGCAATGGACTCAACAAATGAATGAGAACGTCATGCGCGCATATTACGGAGCTACAGAGGGGGGAACTAACCTCACTGCGTACCGCGATAGGATGCTGTCTCTGTTCCAGGCGCTTCAACCAGCCATCAACGTCTCGGCCCAACGACTTTCGGATCAGGTGCGGGTTATCCAACGGAATCACAGATTGGACGACGCCGCGCTTGATAGGCTGCGCTCAGAGGTACTGAGCAATCGTATCGTCCCTGTCCCGTCACAGACCGCGGTGCAACCTCTAGTCAGTGACATAACCCAACCGCGGTCTTATGTTAATGATGAGGAGGGGGGCGAGGAGATTGTTACGGTAAGTAGCTAGTGTAACGAACGATTGAGGAGCGCGCTGGAGGATGCGATTCGGGAGTTTAGAACTGCCCCTGTCCAACTTAGACCACATTTACCTCGCTTGCCTATGCACAGAACGAATAGGGCGATGGTGTGTGCCTTGGATTCGCTGCTTGGTTTTTATTTTGAAAGCAGCGAAGATCTCGTAGATACGCACTCGATCTTGTATTGCGCGGCTATTGCGGCGTGTCGTGTAGCCAATGTCAAATTTCCAAATTGTGACATAGCTACACGACCAAAACCCGCTGTTCCAGCCTGGCAGTGCAGGATCGAGAAGCGTATCGAGGGGACCAGGGTGCTCATCGGCAAACTATACTGCTTCAGGGAGGGCAATACTCGCCCTAGAGTGATGCGCTTTGTGAGGCGGGCGTTCTCGGGGACTGGAATCAGTCCTCAAGAATATATGTCCCGTGTCACAGAGCGCATTGACTTCCTGAAGCAGAAGGTCTGTACATGGGCAAGCCGTATCCGTAGGTATAAGCGACGGGTTGAGCGGTATACCCAGAATCGCATATTCCAGCGTGATCAAAGGTGGGTGTATAGAGCATGGGAGCGACCTGAGCAAAATGTGGCAGACGTATGCCGCCCGGATGATGATGCCACTAGCATATTCTGGCGTAACATCTGGTCGGTGCCCGTTTGCCATACTGAGGCTGAATGGATGCGGGATGTTGAGCGCGTGTGTGACGCCATACCGGAGATGGAGGAAGTAATAATTACTTCCTCCGATGTAGCCAGTGCAGCCCGCCCGATACCGAACTGGAAATCTCCGGGACCGGACAGACTGCACAATTTTTGGCTTAAATGGCTGCAAAGTTCACACGCGTGCTTAGCATCGCAATTCCAGTCGGCCTTAGAGTCTGGGTCACTGCCACAGCTCTTTACAACAGGAGTTACTCACCTGCTCCATAAGTCAGGTGATGCCACGGAACCCAAAAATTATAGGCCGATCACTTGTTTGCCGACGGTCTATAAACTTCTTACATCCATTTTGAGAGAGAAAATTAATTCTCATTTAGAAAAGAATTCTATTATGTCTGTCTCTCAAAATGGATGTAGGAATGGGTCCCGCGGCACCAAGGAGCTACTCCTCATTGACATGGCCATAAGCCAACAGGTCCGTCGATCCCGAAAGGATTTGTCGACATGTTGGATAGACTATAAGAAGGCCTTTGATTCGGTGCCGCATACATGGCTCTTGAGGGTGTTAGAGTTGTACAAAATTGATACAACTCTGAGCACCTTCCTAACGACGTGTATGGGGCAGTGGAGGACGGTTCTTCGCTATCCAGGATGCCGACAAATTCAGGGGAGCAACGAACCTATTAGGATTAAGCGGGGAATATTCCAGGGCGACAGTCTGAGTCCACTGTGGTTTTGTTTAGCCTTGAACCCTCTTAGCACTCTGCTGGAGGGTACAGGGCTGGGTTGTCCTTTGCGGAGAGGGGGTCAGGTAATATCCCACCTGCTTTATATGGATGATTTGAAACTGTTTGCCACCAACAAATTGCAACTGCTGGAGTCACTAAAAGTAACTAAACCTTTTAGTGATTCCATCAGGATGGAATTTGGTGTAGATAAATGTGCAGTCATGCATGTAAAGCGGGGCGGGATTGTGGAATCTGAGGGACTACAACTCTCAGATTCTATAAACCTGGGATCACTCTCCGCAACTGATACCTACAAATACCTGGGTATGTCAGAGGGGTTAGGCATTAACGGACCTGACATGAAAAAATGTTCTTTGTCTGGCGGCAACAAGGTGCGCGCCTTTAACGGTTGGGTCATGCCGGTCCTGATGTACTCCTTTGGCATACTAAAGTGGACCCAGACGGAACTAGACGCCCTGGATAGGAGAGTCCGGTCACTGCTGACTGCAAACCGGATGCATCACCCACGTTCGTCTGTCATGAGGCTGTACATTCCGCGGAAGTGCGGGGGTCGAGGTTTTTTAAATGCTAAGACCCTCCACAACCGCGAGGTGTGCAGTCTCAGAGAATATTTTTTCAAGGCTGACGTGGGTATGCACCGAGATGTAGTTGCAGTGGACAAGGGACTCACCCCGTTGTCCTTGGCTAAAGAGAACTGGCGCATACCTGTGGTGCTTAGTACCAACGACCGCAAGGAAGTATGGCAAAGCAAGGAGCTTCACGGACGCTTTTTCCGGGCCCTTCATGGGCCCGACGTAGATTTCTTAGCGTCCGTGGCCTGGCTACGCTTCGGTGACCTCTTTGGGGAAACCGAAGGTTCAGTCTGTGCGATTATGGATGAAGTTATGCTAACGAATAACTACCGGAAGTATATAATGAAAGACGGGACGATCGACATATGTCGGGCATGCCATTGTCCCGGTGAGTCTATCAGACATATTACTTCTGGGTGTTCTCGTTTAGCTAACGTCGAGTATTTGCACAGGCATAATCAAGTAGCCAGGATTATCCATCAGCAACTTGCTCTGAAATACGGCCTTGTGGACTCTGAGGTACCGTATTACAGGTATGTGCCCGACCCAGTTCTCGAGAATGACCATGTCACGTTATACCGGGATCGATCTATTATCACTGACAGGACTATTGTAGCCAATAAGCCTGATATAGTGGTAATAGATCGATCAGTGTGCCGCACAATGATAATCGATGTCACTATCCCGCATGACGAGAACCTCGTGAAGGCTGAGAAGGAGAAACAATTGAAGTATCTCGACTTAGCCCACGAGGTTGTCGCTATGTGGAATATGGACTCGGCAATCATTGTGCCGATAGTCGTTACGGTCAATGGCCTTATCGCTAAGAGCCTCGACCAACATCTGAAGAGGCTCTCGTTGGGTGGCTGGGTGAAGGGCCTGATTCAGAAGGCAGTCCTCCTTGATACGGCGCGTATTGTGAGGAGGTTCCTGTCTCTGGGGCCCTAACCACCGGTAGCTTGGACCCTGCACCCGCTACCGGCGGATCACTATTTTTTATATTTTTAAATGTTTTTTTTTTTTAAATGTTTTTATAAAAATATTTAAAAATGTAATAAAATAAGTTTAAAAAATAAATAAAGGAGATAATAATAATAATAATAATAATATCCTGGGACATTTTCACACACGGTCATCTGATCCCAAACTAAGCAGAGCTTGTACTATGGAAACCAGATAACTGATATACTACATATATACTACTTTTTTTTTTTTGTAAATACATACTTATATAGATAATTACACCCAGACTCAGGACAAACAGACATGTTCATGCACACAAATGTTTGTCCTGAATGGGAATCGAACTCACGACCTGTGGCATGATAGGTGGTGTCTTAACCAACCACGCCAACTGGCCTGTCAGTTACGACATAGCTGAAGAGATGTTGACCACAAAACAGTTTTGACTCATTTTGTAAATTACACATAATATTATAATCAAATGTAAATCAATCTGCCTAGACTTTTCTCAACTTACTATGTTGGCCTCGGCTTCCGGATGCCGCTGAATACCAGCATTTTACATGAAGCGACTGCCTATCTGACCTCTACAACCCAGTTACTGGGTAATACAATACCCATTGACTAGTTGTCAGACTTTCGAGCTTCTGACGACCCGTATCGACTGTCAATGATCCACGAATGACAGCCGGGACCAACGGCTTAACGTGCTTTTCGAGGCACAGAAGAGTTTCGGTACGTAAAGATGGTCACCCATCCACGGACCAACGCTGGCAAACGTAGCTTAACCGGATGGATCGACCTGTGCGCCTTGTATTACTCAAAAGCTCCTCCTATAATCAAATGTAAATAATCTATGAATAATAAAAATGTCTTTAATTCGTTTTAAAATACGAAGGAACTTTTTCCCTGACGTATTATATATAGATAGGTGTGTAATTTTTTTCTAAACTTCGGGAATTTGTTCAAAAGTTATCCTGGACAACGTGATTTTGAAATGCTAATATGAAGATGGCAACATTTAACTTTTAAGGTAAAATAATTTAATACAAGTATTTGTAGGTAGTGTGCCTTCTGGAAAGTTTTTCTTTTTCTTTGTTAGCCATATAACAAAGCGTATAAGTTGAAAGTCAATAAAGGATGAGTAGAAAAGCCGTAAAATCTATCTTTATCTTGCGAACAAAGGCACAAGTGGGTCGCTACTAGGTAGTTACAAACAGTTAACTTGAGGAGTTTAACGTGATCTAATATTTACCACCTTAGGCTCATAAGAGCGAATGGCAGGAGTTCGCAATGTTATCATGATTAATTCATGTAGCAAAGCCTTACCAAGTCGCTTGCGTCGGGCGGTTCAAGTGTTTGAATTGTTAGTAAAGTAAGACCACCAGAGAATGATGTACGATCTGGCTGAGACTCCAAATTCGTCAAGACTAAAGTACACGCCACTTAGGAAATATGAGAAAGCCATAACTCCAGTAAATGAAGGACGGACGGATCAGAACGACCTCCCGCGTCGGCAACGTAATGGAAGTGACAAGGGTTCCTCAAAATGATAGAAGAAATTTTGAGGGTTGCGCTGAAGAGGTGCGTTTTATGAGTTCCCACTGAAGATATGTATCAGTCGCTGCTCACATCGACTTCTGCAATGTTTATATCCATCAAAATGAGCAACGAGACGAGCGATCACAATCGCTTCGAATATCGCTCCTTAATAATCTTTACGACTCATCTCATTGCGCTTGTTCAACATTTTAGATACGTGACACTTACTTAACTCTCGTGAAAACCAATAAAATAGACTATGCATGTAATATTTTATAGGCATGTATTGTGCAATACACTGGTCTGAAATTAAAAGGGATACAGCCATAAGTGCCACTTCCAGGCGACAGGTGTAGGTGATCGCAGTATTTTGTAATTGTTAGAAACGAAGACGTTACTTACTATCCACCTCTAGTCACCTTCATTGTTTACTTTGAAACCATAATGGCTTCAAGTTATTCCATTCCATTAAAACTTAACTCGAGACAGGAACACAGATTTCCAGTAGTTTGTATTTCGTCGCTACAAAATAAATACCTATAGTAAGTCCACGAAAAGTAATTATTTAGTGTTCAACCCGTTAATCCCATAGCCGTAGTTTGTGTCTACGCCTAAGGGAAGGAATAAATGAGCCCATTGTCCCAGACTCGAGCCCAACC
Source organism: Dicycla oo (assembly GCA_948252095.1). Lineage (NCBI taxonomy): Eukaryota > Metazoa > Arthropoda > Insecta > Lepidoptera > Noctuidae > Dicycla > Dicycla oo. The sequence continues at coordinate 15,247,318 of OX411712.1, forward strand.
CATTTAAAGATAGACAATACCCATTGTCGTACAGTCTAATAATCCTAAATTTGTTGGGATGTCTTTCTCCACTTCAAACTTTCCAGACAAACCGAGCAATAAACAATTCAACGCACATCCTTACGAGTTTATGATTTCATGATTGATGGTCGTCATATTAATGAAGTCATAATTAAGGAATTTAATTTCCAACGATGGTATACCTATTTATTAAATTGAATGCCTAAATAAAAGTGTTCATCTGATATGACTTGAAACGACACATCAAAAAGTGTGAATTGTGTGAGATCGTTGTGACACTATGAACTAACACGTAAAGACGATTTTATAGCGCAGCTGAAACTGCGCTCGTAAACTTGAAAAGACGCGCATTACACGACGCCTAAGTGAATGTTTGGGGGTCAAATCTCGCTCGAAGTACTTAACTTTAACTTACAGTTAATAACATGAGCGCTGTTTGATTTGAATTTCAGATGAATTTTCAGGCGACAATGAAAAAATACACAACAAATAGCTACGAGGAATGTTTTACGTGCGTCCTCAGGCCGACGACGTTCTCATTTCTGAAAGTAAGCAGCAGATTGGACGTCAACTTTTCCTCTTTTACCTCTCGTGACAGACAGTAGGTATACACAAAGAACTTGCATCTCTCGATGAACAGAACTTTACCCATCTACCTTGCAGCAATATTAAAATATTACTCACTAAAGCTAGTATACAAGAGTAGCTCCTATGCAAATATGTTTCTGTAGATACTTGTTATATTTGTTTCACAATGTGTTTACTTTATCTGAAATAGATGAATCCGCCTAATGTGATTGGACTAGCTGTTGCAACCGACCTGGAAGGAGATATTCTACCTTACTATGCGCTGTTAATTGATGACCTCGCCTGTAGTTATTTGTGGAGTTTGGAGCATACATGTAGATACGTATCACACATGTTCGGTAAACTGTAGGTAAGCAATAAGCATCAGTGAACCGCGTAGGTATAGTACTAAGATAAAATTACACCCTTCACTGAATTGCCAATAAAACGGAGATGAAATGTACAAGTGATGTCCATTTTGCGACAATTTGATCACGGGCGGTAATTTACCATAATGGATTGCGCCAATTTTCAACACTGTTAAATTTTAATGGTAGTATTTCTCGAATTTGTGCTATTACATTCATTTCGTATCAATGTCAGTTTGTGTACTTGTAGTATTGAAAAAGCTTTTGGCATAAAATGTTCAATGAATTTACAACAGCTCGCGGCAATTGACTCTGACGTCAAGTCCAGAAGATTCGCCCGTGGCGATGCGTTGCAGCGGTGCTGAATACTTTGCGCCCGTCTCCGACATAGATTTAAAATGAATATGTCATTGAAATGAAATATTTTTAAGATTTATTTTATATAAAATCTAGTCTATACGTACAGATTACATAATATTAAATGATTTTATATTGACGTGAAAACGTCTTTTCGTTCGGTGTTGGTACACTATTCTTTAATCTAAGACTGGTGTTAAGTCCAATATTTCTTAGCGACAAAAACATGTAAGAATTCAACCGCTAATAACTACGATACAAAAGATAGGTCATATTTATAACAAATTTAAAAGATATAATTTACATGTGACGTCGCACTGCGAGTGCACGCGCATGCGCACGACCTTCTCTAATTTCACCATGTGGCGAAATATAAATTCGTATAGCTCTAAACTTGTTTATCTAGATCAGTTATTCTGGTGTTTATGTCAAGAGTTGACAAAGCATGACTACTTGTCTATCTCTACGAAGAGTAGATAACCTTTTCTATGCAAAGTGACATTTCGTTTCTCTGTTTTTGACATCGCATCGTAGAAATCCTTCTACAATTTGTCATTGTGTCATTCGTTTTGTAGCTCCTTTTTTATGTAGACTGTTTCGGAAGAAAGTTGTCTAGCGTAGTGAAGACAATTTGATTTTGTAATCGCCATGCTAAAGATAGATTACTTTCTACTCGACGGCCGCAAATTATATACGGTTATCTACAAAATCATTTTTTTTCTCTTCTTTTGCTTATATCTCGAAAACGGTAAAATATAATAAAACTTTTGGCCCCTTTACAAAGCCCTCCCCTAAAACTGTACATGTAGGTAATAATTATTCATATTTTCCATACAAAAAGTGAAAAATTCCATATATTCCAAAACACGTTAAGAATCGCATCTTCTCCGGCGTAACGAGCTTGCCTCCGCAGTTGTATTTATATGCGTGACTTAATATTTGTAAAAATACAACAAAAAAACAAGAAAAAAAATCCTGTGAAAAACCAAAGAATTCCGTCGAATTATGTAAAAAAGTGAATTTCGTAATAGTGTAGTTGACTGTTTCTACTTTGTTGCCGTCGTACTGTCTACACGGTAACGTCATTTTTGTCTACTCTTCCATCGACAAGACACTTCTCTACCCCTGCCTGCCTGTTAAGCCTGGGAAACCTAAAGAGAAACAACAGAAATATTGGAAAAAAATAGAGTTACAAATATATATGAAGGTATAATATGCAAAATAATGTCAGATGTCGTCTCATATCGGCCCGTAAATCAGCTCAGAAATTAAAAAAAAAAAAACAATCGGAGAAAGTTTGCATCAAAAGAAAAGCAAAGAACCTAAAAAATCTTATGCCGAGCAAATACAATAGCTATGGAAGTGTCAACCGTAAGAAAATCTGTTGCAAATAGCAAAAATGTTTAAGATGTCGTCTCATATCGGCCATAAATATGCTCAGAATTGAAAAATATCGTAATCAGTGGAAGCTTATTTTATAAGAAATTCAATGAGCCTTCTTAGTCTAGTCGAGCAAATACAATGGCTACGGCAGTATCGGAAACTATAGTAAAATTTCAATCTGTTGTCACGAAAACAAACGTCGCGGACTCGAACTGCGCCTACTAATTTTTTTTTACGTATTTGGTTCTGAAGTTTTGGGGATATCCACCGACTGAAATCATCTAGGTCCTACCTACCTAAGACCTACTGGATCGTCTCCATTGTCAATATAATAGAGTCCATTATAAGGACTTTTAAATAAAAGTTTCATATGACCACAATAGCCTGATAAAACTAACGAAAAGTTTGCTGAGCATCTGCAAAAAACAAACAATTTTGCTTTGAAACAGGTGAATGTAACATCAGAAACTATAAACTTGATAACAATGCCTCTCTTAGGATTAAACTTCATCCAAGCCTGGCAGACGACAAATTATTGACAAGTGAATTTTGCGGTAAGTGCAGACGCAAAGACTCGGCGGCGGGGGGCGGTGCGAGTTCGTGAGGCGCCTCGCGGCGAGGCGCGCGTGCGGCGGCATAAGCCCGAGGCGCACCCCGCGCCGCCACACATCGCCTCTCGCTGACACTCAACACGATGTCTACGTGACCGCGCAGACAGCTGCACTAATCTCGTTCCCGACATGTGTAAGAGCCGTGCTAAATACGGTTATAGTTTCAAATACGACCTACATTTTTCTTCTACCTTACAGCGACAACGCTTCCAGAAACATAAAATCGTAGTCGAAGTGTTTACTTGTGTGAGGTCGTTAATACGGAAGTTCCGCGATCGTTTTATTTCTAACAACCGAAACATAGGCTTAAATAATAAATTTGTAAAAGGCCGGCGGAAAGCAATTTTTTTGGTTAACGAATTTTGCTCCTGGTCACGTTCGAAAACACACTAATGCACGAGTTCAACTTTTTCAGTGCCCCTTTATCGATGACAAAAAGACCAGCCGAAGTGAGAAATAAATGATGTCGGAATGTCGAGGCGTGCTGTTTTTGTATTCAAACTTCGTCACTAAATCAAGAACTACTTTTTGTACAGCCAAGTTCAAGATATGTGAGACATGATTAGTTCCCAGAACTCTTTGCCGCATAGACGCAGTAAAATGTTTTATTCCAAACGTAATAAAATATTCGTGCAGAAACCGGAGTATTTATTGAGTTCAGACCTTTCGCAAGTCAGGCACGGCTTCCGGGTGATGAATGATAAATATACAATCATATTGCTTATGAAGAATTGAGCCCTTATTTGTGTTGACGAGCTGGTAATATAAAATGTACACATTCCTCGAAACCGTATTCTCGTGAATATGTTTACATGTAGCTTTATTCATTTGTCTTCTCTGTCTTGCCTTGTAATCAGTCTTGAAATAATTCCACGGATCAAACTGTCTTAGTACTAAAGAAGCAATGTTTACCTTGTTAACTAGAGTTTCGACAGTTAGTAGAAGTAATGGCGTGCCTACTTAAAGTAAACCAACTACTATGAATTAGGTTACCCTTCATTATATTACTTTGTGCTAATAGTAATTATTGAACGTCTCATAATTGGATATGAGAGAAAACTTGTTGTAATTGGTTTTACAACCATTATAATACATTTGGGTCGAGTAGGTACTGAAGTTCTGTATGGGACAACAGATTTTTTTTTCCTGATTACGATATTGGTCCCATGGAGAAAGTTGTTCAGTTTAATGGTCACACCCTTAATTTTCGTCACACCTTTCTGAGCTACATTGTATAAAATAACATCGTGTAGGGCAGAAAGAACAAATTAAATTATAGATTTCTCGTATCAGTGTGGTGTTTTCTAGCGATTCTTACTGTCTATTTCTTCTTGTTGTTCGTCTGTTTTGGTTTTATTTCATCTCTGTACACTTAACTTTCAAATTTCAGCGGTGTTTATAACCTAATAAATAATTGTAGGTAAAATATTAAGGCTTAAGAGGCAAATTAAAAGTAAAAACTCTTTGTTCCAGATGCGATGTTGTCCAAGTAGAGGTTTTTCTCGTGACACAGTCACACTGCGTTCGATGAACCACACTGTTTAACACATTCACTGCTACAAAAAACCCACAGGTGCGGCGCGCCGCATTCGAAGGAAGTACATAAATTGTATGGACACGCATATGCGACGGTAGCACTTGGTGAACGTTCGAAAATCGCACATACGTGTCGGCCGCACAGAACGTGTTAAATGGCGCCAGATTCGATCGCACACTTTACGATCTACTGACACCTGCAGTCCGCACCTGAACGAACAAAGTCATTTCATTTCTATGACAATATAAAATATGCGATGATTGAACATAAATCGTGTTACATTGTATCCAGGATTTACAGAATAAGGACGGAGGTGATTTCTTTTTCAATCTTATTTTAAGTAACAAAAAGTATTTTTACTTAGTTCCCACAAATTCGGAGCTTAATTTTTCCGTGGGCGTCCTAGGAGGCGACTTAAAGATTTTATCGCTTCGGTGGGCAACAAAATTTGGGAACTGATAAAAATAAAATTGCCTGATTGTTCTAGTTACGCAAGTAGGCCTGTCAAACATGGCGGCTACTGATTTATTGTAGGGTTGGATGATAATGAGGTTTTTTAGCAACATTTGTGGGGAGCTTTTAGTAACCATGTGAACTGATAAACTGGCATAGTTGTATTTTACACGATGAAAAGGGGTGACTTGTAGATGACAAAGACAAAGGACATCCCTACAACTAAACATATAAAAAAACGGAAAGGCATCTTTAATTAAGCGAATAGTTCCTAGTCCTTTATTAGAATTAAAAGTCATGTATATCTGATTCAAAGGGCTTCCTTACAATTGAGGGCTTTGTGCAATCACCTCAAATGACTTTCAGCGTAGGAATTTTATCATCGAACGAGAAAAAGTGTTTGAATATTAATATGAGAGGAGAAGGAATTTAATATTTGACGTAGGACAAGAATACAGGAGGGGATTCTGTGTGTATTATGAATTGTGTGGTGGTGCATAAGGAGAGGGGTAAGCGCTATCAATTCTTTATGAGCTCCAAGATAACAAGTTGACGATATGGTGGTCCATTAAGTTAATAGCCATATAACTTGCTTATTACCCTAGGTACGTTCATTTTATCTTTAGATATGCTAATTATTATGTAAAATAACCAGGAACAAAGTATTTGACAACATATAACCAACCAGTTTGTCCCGGTTCCCGTAAAGTACGTACAGAGTAAAAATATAATATTTAGAAATTTGCGCTCTACAATAAAGACAATAAATACAGAAGTTGTAAGTTGTTGGAGAGCGTTATTGTATTGTAGCTCTCAACACAACAGGTGAGGCTATTCTTTACTCAAGTATCTACTCACTGTAAGTAACCTTTTACGTGGCCACCATTCGTTCTTATTACCGCTAGCCACACGTTTGCCCGTCCGCGAGAACTTTAAAATTATATAGGTACGTACCGTACGTATATGTGGAGTTTGAAAACGAAACACAACTTCGTTGATGTGAAACAGAGAGAATGTGTCGAGAAGTTGGCGAGTGCTCGCTCCACAACGTAAGATATCATATTAATTTCACGTTTTCAACTTTGTTAGGAATGTAAACAGTACTGTAGCCCGAAGACTCCGACAACAAACCATTAGTGTGCTCGTATCTCATCGCAAAGTGCGGAGAACATTAACTGGTGAGTGTAAGTGGCAATGTTGGTGCGTCTCAACCAAATCGCTCGCTCTCTAATTTACGTTTCAACTTCGGTGACACGTGTGTTCTATTGATTTGGTCTACTCGCCACGGAGTCGGGTTAAATGCGTAGCTTTTTGATTGTCATCCAATTTTGGACGTGATCTAGAGAATGATACGCTTGAAGATACATACACTGTGCGTGTTGACTGTGTGTACGCACGTTCCTTCACCTATGTATTATTATATTATATATTATATTATCATTCGTAGCTCTGTTTTATCGAATATTCGTACTTACCTATAAAAGTTGATCAAACGGTTTTGCTTTAATGTGTCTTTCTATTTTATGTATAGGTATAAAGCTGCACTACTTCATCTCATTTTGTTGTTGAAGTATCCGTCATGTCATGAAGTCCGAAAGATAGTCGGTTCGCGTCGTTCCAAGAACATTGAGCGGTTGACATATTTCGGCGAGGATGGCTCTTTCTAGCAGCTTATATGAATATGGATATTCTTTCATTTTGGCAAGACATTCCAACGAGCAGTGAAACAAAATAGCTTTTGTTTATAAAAATAATGTTGGAATCTGAAAAAAAAAATGTTTTTAGAGGACTGGATTGTCGGGACTTGTGATGAATCAGACATATAGTGACGTTTCACTCTACTTCAGAGTACTTCTACATAAACATTACGTACTATCAGGATGACCATCAGAGTGACTAGCAGTTGGATCAGATTTGCTGTCGCGCGTGACTATCAAACAGGCCTTAAATCCTTGTCACCGACATCACACTAGATATACGATACTCTGTTTTAAATGAAATCAGAAGTTAATTGGCTTAGCTTTCAGTGAAACACGAATATAATCTTCTTCTATAATAATATATCGGATCCTCTATATAGGATCGTGATTAGACAAAGTGTCTGATATAGCTACTGTGGGCGCAGAATTGGGATACGGGTAAACTAGAGAAAAACTCCTTATTATAACGTCCACACTGTTAATTGTTATCGAGTCAAATATAGGGATAATACTTCACACTACAGAACTAAAGATAACACTGAAGAGTTCCTAAGCAGTATGTGTCACCACGACCACGTCTTTATGAATTCTGTCCATTCAATCCACAGTCCATAGTTGATACATACCGCTAGACTCAATCCTAATTAAAGGTAACACTGAAGAGTTCCTAAGCCGTATGTGTCACCATGACCACGTCTTTATGAACTCTGTCCATTCAATCCACGGTCCATAGTTGATACATACCGCTAGACTCAATCCTGATTAAAGGTAACACTGAAGAGTTCCTAAGCCGTATGTGTCACCATGACCACGTCTTTATGAACTCTGTCCATTCAATCCACGGTCCATAGTTCATACATACCGCTCTAGACTCAATCCTAATTAAAGGTAACATGACCACGTCTTTATGAACTCTGTCCATTCAATCCACGGTCCATAGTTGATACATACCGCTAGACTCAATCCTAATTAAAGGTAACACTGAAGAGTTCCTAAGCCGTATGTGTCACCATGACCACGTCTTTATGAACTCTGTCCATTCAATCCGCGGTCCATAGTTGATACATACCGCTCTAGACTCAATCCTAATTAAAGGTAACACTGAAGAGTTCCTAAGCAGTATGTGTCAGTACGACCACGTCTTTATGAACTCTGTCCATTCAATCCACGGTCCATAGTTGTAACATACCGCTAGACTCAATCCTAATTAAAGGTAACACTGAAGAGTTCCTAAGCCGTATGTGTCACCATGACCACGTCTTTATGAACTCTGTCCATTCAATCCACGGTCCATAGTTGATACATACCGCTCTAGACTCAATCCTAATTAAAGGTAACACTGAAGAGTTCCTAAGCAGTATGTGTCACTACGACCACGTCTTTATGATCTCTGTCCATTCAATCCACGGTCCATAGTTGATACATACCGCTAGACTCAATCCTAATTAAAGGTAACACTGAAGAGTTCCTAAGCCGTATGTGTCACCATGACCACGTCTTTATGAACTCTGTCCATTCAATCCACGGTCCATAGTTGATACATACCGCTAGACTCAATTCTAAATAAAAGTAACACTGAAGAGTTCCTAAGCAGTATGTGTCAGTACGACCACGTCTTTATGAACTCTGTCCATTCAATCCACGGTCCATAGTTGATACATACCGCTAGACTCAATCCTAATTAAAGGTAACACTGAAGAGTTCCTAAGCCGTATGTGTCACCATGACCACGTCTTTATGAACTCTGTCCATTCAATCCACGGTCCATAGTTGATACATACCGCTAGACTCAATCCTAATTAAAGGTAACACTGAAGAGTTCCTAAGCCGTATGTGTCACCATGACCACGTCTTTATGAACTCTGTCCATTCAATCCACGGTCCATAGTTGATACATACCGCTAGACTCAATCCTAATTAAAGGTAACACTGAAGAGTTCCTAAGCCGTATGTGTCACCATGACCACGTCTTTATGAACTCTGCCCATTCAATCCACGGTCCATAGTTGATACATACCGCTAGACTCAATTCTAAATAAAAGTAACACTGAAGAGTTCCTAAGCAGTATGTGTCAGTACGACCACGTCTTTATGAACTCTGTCCATTCAATCCACGGTCTCAATCCTAAATAAAGGTCTTTGTGACTCGTTTTAAGTGCATACTCATGAAAAATCCGACTTCTATGTGTATATAAATAAAAGTCAATTGCCAAATGTATGTACCTAAGCGCATCACTTGAGAACGGCTCAACCGATTCGGCTGTTTTTTTTTTGTTGTGTTTGTAATTATCAGGACAAGGTTTGTATGAAAGAAATTTTCCGAGAAATACACTGACAAAACCCGAGCGACGCCGTGCCGGGCATAAACAGCTAGTCTATATAAATAAAAATCAATTGCTTAATGTATGTACGAGTAAGTGCATCACTTGAGAACGGCTCGACCGATTCAGCTGTTTTTTCTTTTTTTTGTTCGTAATTGTCAGGACAAGGTTTGTATGAAAGATATTTTCCGGAAAATTCACCGGAAACATCCGGGCAATGCCGGGCACAAACAGCTAGTATATTATTATAATAAAAATGAAATACTGTTCATTGGTAAGCGCTTCACTTGAGAATGGCTGGACCGATTTGGCTATTTTTTGTTCGTTATTTCGTTCAAAAGAAAAATTGGAAAAGTTTCCCGAAAAATCTTCAAGTTCGGATAACACTGAACGTCCTGAACGTTTTATGTATGAATTATTGAAATTTGGACAGGAACGCGTCTGTCGGGTCAGCTAGTTATTTATAATTATAGTCTAGTTCTTAAAAAGGAGCAGAGTTCTGTGCTAAACTGCACCTTATCCAATTAAATAAATACTATTCCATTAGCATTTTAGAGAAACTAATTACGTGTTTGACCCCATCCAGTAAGTTAGGTGTCCTGTAGAAAATGAATTACCAGTGGGAGCAGAAAAACTGTAGGTACCTATCGAAACGCCAGCATCCAATCAACATGGAGTACATTTAGCTACGGACTCAGAAATTAAATTGGTCCTCAGTGTGCATGTTTTAATTATGAGTAATTAGTTAAGTAGGTAGGCACCTACATAAATTGTGAGTTTCTCAGGTGCTATTGCTAAATGCGTATCGTTATACGTAATTGTGTGAGGTGACATCATGTTTGAAGACTGGTGAGAGCACAGACGTTGTATACCTACTAATACAGTATAGAGTTTTTTTTCGAGTTATCAAAAACATGTGGGATCCTTTTCCATTTTAACACAGTTTTTGTTAAGCTGTCGATATATTTTTAAACATAGTAATATAAAAGTTTCGTAAATCGCTTTATTCGCTTTATCTATCGACTGAAAAGTTTCATCCATTAGAAAAAGCAAACTGTACCCTTTCACTAGATCAGCAAACTCTAAAAAACCTACCTCACAAGTATACTGAGATAACCAATTTGGTATAATCTTTCATCAGTATAACCCCACACCCTGTACCGGGATCCACGTATACCTCCTGCAAATATGTTTACATTTTATTTGTAGGAAATTAAGATTCGCGGCGCACCGCCCCTCATGCTCCCTGCACCCGTTACCTCAACAACGCGCTGCAATTTCCATCCGCTGCAGATAAGCAAAGCAATATTTCACATTACATATGACGTTATTTCCCGAATAAACTGTACAAGCTTCTGTTCGTTCCATAAATGGTCATTAACTAAATATATTAATTTACAGCGGTATCGTTTCTGCGCTAGCGTTCTCGATTCTAAACAAAAGACGGTGATAAGTTTGTATTTGGAATACTGGGTGGGATCACTATTTCTTGAATGGTGGAGAAATAAGGAACTACATGTAGAAATGGACAGTAGTGAACCTCAGACCAAATAAAAAACCAAGGCATATTGCTATCAACAGTGACGTGAGGTCGATTTCGTAAACATGTGTGCACTTAGTGAGGTGTAGTTTAGTTGTGGTTTGGTGTAAACGTGTACGTGTGAGCGTGTATACACAGAGCGAGGTGTAGTTTTGCGCATGCTTCTCTGTATTGTTCGCAGCGTCATGTCTTTGTTTTTTATTTAGTCTGAGTAATGAATTTGACTTATGTAAGTCGACACTAGTCTTTAGAAACAGCGCTGCCATTAACAGCCGAGAGTATCTCTATATCTGCACACTATAAACTATTTCCTCGGTAGAATGTCAGTTTCCCCGCACGACCGCTGTTCTAATACAAAAGACTGCAGTATCTGTTACGTGTCAGAACTAGTCAGAAGGAAGTAAAAAATAAAGCTCAAAATGATTCATTGTTGTCGCCTTACTTGAATTCATGCGGAAAAGATTTTTGTGTTTTAGCAAACCGTCTTTGTTGTTATGAAAAATGGTTGACTTGTTATTCAAAAACTTATTTACGGTTCTGTGTGCATTTGAAAAATCAAAATCAAAATCAAAAGTCATTTATTCAAACTAGGCTGAGAATCAGCACTTTTCGAACGTCAAAATTACATAAGACAGTCCCCCAAAACGCCCGCCCTTCACCACTTCCTAGTGCTTTAGCTGAGGAGAAGAAGTGGCGCAACAAACTCCTCAGCAGCACAGCTGTCTGTTCAGTTAAATAAAAAAAATAAAAAAATATATATAATATTCTATACAACACTGTGCAAAATACATGCAAGTACATTACGCAACACAAACATTAAATTAGATTTAATTATTTGCTATAAGTCAGCTAGCACACGCCAATATACTTGTCTTAAAAAAAGAAGAAAAAAAAAATCGAAAATTCGAAAACTATACTCAAGCAGAATCAAAATACAAACTAAAAACGTAAGCAGAACTTTATACCTATATTGAAAGCCTCCAGTAATAAAGGGCGTGCCCACTTACATATAGCCGTAACTCGAAGTCACAGATGATAAACTAGGACCATCGAAGTAAAATAAACGAGTTAAATTATTAATAACAAAACAAAACCAAGGTCAGCAAGACGACCAGTCACCACAAGCAGCACCCGTTCACGAGCATAACGCAAAGGTCAGCCATTACCCCCCTCGCCATATTTGAGGGAAGGAGGCAACCCGACCCCCGACGCTACCGCAAGCAGTGACATCTAAGGGAGCATGACGAACCTGCTGCCGGTTGCTCAGACATGAATAATTATGATCAATTGTCGAGGTCACTAGCTAACCACATATTGCAATACCACTCATAAAAAAAAACATTGTAATGAGTAGATTATGTCAATGATAAATAAAAATAAATTGATATTTACAGTCAAAGAAAATAAATAATTATATGAACTCATATAACCTGTCAGTAGGTAAGCTAATTCTGGAGAAAGAACATAAACATTGTCTTAAGTTAAACACAGCGACCAACTATTCTTATCGTTTAAGTAGTCGTTGATAGAATAGTATGCCTTTGAACAAAGGTTAGATTTTACTTTGGCTTTAAATGCATTGTAAGGTAAATCTAGCAAAGAAGAGGGTAGCTTGTTATAAAAGGATATACCAAGCCCAACAAATGAGTTATGAACCTTATGAAGCCGGTGAAATGGAGCACGTAATTTGTCCTTATTTCTGGTGTTAACATTGTGAATATCACTGTTTTTAGTGTATACATGTATATTTTGTCTAATATATAAGATGTTGGCGAAGATGAATTGTGATGCCACCGTGAGAATACCAATATGTTTAAAAAAATCTCTCAGAGAAATTCTGGCACCGAGCTGGTAAATTGCTCGAACAGCTCGTTTCTGAAGAACAAATATATTTTGAATATCAGCGGCTTTTCCCCAGAGCAGAATACCGTATGACATAACGCTATGAAAATAACTAAAATAGACTAACCGAGCTGTATCAACGTCAGTGTATTGTCTTACTTTCCTGACGGCGTAGGCGGCTGAACTGAGCCTTCCCGCTAGGCTTGATATATGTGGGCCCCACTGAAGTTTGGCATCTACTGTTATACCCAGAAAAACTGCCGAGTCTACAGTTTTAAGCACTTCTCTATCTAAAACGATGTTGGGTCCTAGATTTCTAACATTCGGTAAGGCAAACTTTATACATTTCGTTTTCTTAGCATTGAGAACTAAGTTATTTATCGTAAACCAATCTGTAACCATTGAGAGTGCACTGTTTACGTCGTCAAAATTTTGTCTATTCCTGTCTACTTTAAAAATAAGAGAGGTGTCATCTGCAAACAGTACAACGTCACAGATACCCTTTAAATAGAACAACAAGCGTCGAGTTGAAAAACGGTTGACTTATTATTCAAAAACTTACTTACGGTTCTGTGTGCATTTGAATAGAACAACAGGCGTCGAGTTGAAAAACGGTTCACTTATTATTCAAAAACTTACTTAAGGTTCTGTGTGCATTTAAATATAACAACAAGCGGCGAGTTAAAAAACGGTTGAATTATTATTCAAAAACTTACTTAAGGTTCTGTGTGCATTTAAATATAACAACAAGCGGCGAGTTAAAAAACGGTTGCATTATTATTCAAAAACTTACTTAAGGTTCTGTGTGCATTTGAATATAACAACAAGCGGCGAGTTAAAAAACGGTTGAATTATTATTCAAGAACTTACTTAAGGTTCTGTGTGCATTTAAATATAACAACAAGCGGCGAGTTAAAAAACGGTTGAATTATTATTCAAAAACTTACTTAAGGTTCTGTGTGCATTTAAATATAGCAACAAGCGGCGAGTTAAAAAACGGTTGAATTATTATTCAAAAACTTATTTAAGGTTCTGTGTGCATTTAAATATAACAACAAGCGTCGAGTTGGAAAAAAAGTCGGGAGGTATCGTGGGACACCCCGCCCCGGTTGGAACGAAGTTCCTATCGTATATGTATTAAATAAAGAACAAAAACTTTTGACACTTGAAACCGAATTTTTCGGGCATAACACTTTTTCGTTACGTGACGATTTCTACCAGTTTACTCCTACCGCAAGCCTCGTTAAATAACTTCGTTCCAATACTTAATATATTATTATTGAACGTTACGTGACACCATCCTTTGGATTACGTATTCCTATTCATAATAAATACATCCTTGGCACGAATAATATTTAATTATACTAAATCAACTTCAAGAGGTGATACAACGGAACTGTTTAGATAAAAGCCAACACAACCGCCTTTTTACGCTCTAGTGGTGTTAAAACCGAATATCCAATTTGGGGTTGCATAATAATAATTTCCTTTGATACGGTTAAAGTTGCCATATTAAGGATCCAGGTATCTTTCAGCGTGTTCCTTTGTGTTTATAAGTATGGTCAACTTGTATTAAAACGGTTGTGAAAAACGATTTAAAACAGTAGACAAATATCTTCACGTAAGCGACTTAAAAAGATAGTCATGAATAAACAATTTATGAAGTGTGAACGTTACGTGCTCGTATTTTATAGTATACGTCTCATCTATCACTATTAAGTTAATTTGGACCCTGTCTACGCGAAACTTAGGCTCTATTTCGAGCATACAAAAAATATATGAACTACGCACCTGTATCGAAACCGAACACTCGTTAAAAAGATAAACAGCCTTGCGGTTTTATCCCGAAATGTTCCCAAATAGCTACTGTCAAAATAGATGAGATTGCAAACAAGAGTTCAAGTTTGGCGTGATTAAAACAATTTGGGTAAAGTATATAAGCCTTCGAGTTCTATCATGAAATTCTGAAGCAAATTCTAAGAAAAACCGCTCGTACTACCAGCTTTTGATTTAATCAACTGTGGGGTCGTCTTTCTTCGTTAACTTACTATTATCAGTAGTTTTATAACGAATTTTCTGTGTAAAAATACACAGCACCAAATTACTGTGTTAAGTAAATTAGGTTAAATTAGAATTCAGGGTAGTTGGGTTAGTTAGGAATGGTTTCCTTTGGTTTGGTTTCAAATAGAAAACACTGAAAATTATAATTTCGTTCATGCTCACAGAATATATCAATCTTATCAGAGTAGATTTCAAATAATAATACGCTAATATTGCTAAGCACACAGAGACAGCAAACACTTTTAGTTGAACAAATATCGTGGCTCATAGGAATAATATTCGCAAACGTTATTTTAAACCATAATTTCCGTAATTAAATTCGTATATTATGTAAACACAGTGTCGCTGTGATACACTACGACAGTTACTTATTTATTTATTAATATTACCGGCCAAGGCCAATTACATTAGTTAAGACACAAACACATTATTTAAGTACAATAATTATAACAAAAGTATCCAACTACTCGACAGTCATACTGACATGATCTTCTTACACTCATCCGCGAATACATCACAGTCTGGCTAGCGTCCAAACCCCCCCGGTGGGTTTCCGCATTGTCGAGGCGGGGAGGCTCAGTAGCCGTGGCTTGGTCACCCACCGTGAAGCGAAGAGGAAAAACCTTGACGAGCGGCCCTTCCTCATGGTAGGGCCGCTCGTCAGGGTTTTTCCAATAAGTCGACAACGTAGCGGCCAACAGCTAGGTTGCGGTGCCGCTTAGGCGACATCGCAACTGAGGCGGGCCGCGATGTCGTATGGGAGGCATCGCGGCGGAGGGTTGGAGGCCGCAGCGGGAGAGGAGTGCCAGTATTGCGGTGCGCCGCTCTCCCTACCTTCCGCGGCCTTAACGGGGTCACCACCGTCTGATGGCGGACGCGGTGGGGCCGTAGGGGAGGTGGTCTGTTGGTATTTCGTTGGCCGCTCTCCCTATCCTCTGCGGCCGAAAAGTGGTAGGCGGCCGGGCCACTGACCTGACCGGTCGCAGGGGGACCAAGAGTGCCTAGACACGAGGTCGTCTAGCGCCCATGTGCTGGTTTGGTCCATAGGGTAGTCACGACGCGCAATGTATTCTTGTGCGCCGTAAATAAATGATTAAGATACGTAGATATGAAAACAGCTTAATTTGAATGAACAATTGCCGTACTTTATTATCAAATGGCGTACCTACTGCTACAGTTATAATTTATCGAATCTTTTATTTTAGGACATCAAAATTAATTTAGTATATTTTTAACCATTCCCGGTCATGTCGGATAACCATCCCATCGGACTATTTACCAAAACAAAAAAACTGTTAGAATATGAAAAATGTTTATTTAAAGCTTTTCAAAATACACAGAAACCGAAATAACTCATTCTATTTTGTGGGAAAACGCATTAAAAGTTTGACATTGTCTACCTTAAGGGCTTCAATTTATCACAAAAAAATGAAGAAATCTCTTTAAAGTCATTTTCATCGTTATCGAGTCGGCTGTTGGACTGAACGATTCTCCGTGCGAAATTAATTCAGTTTATAGTAAAAACTCGAAATATGTGTTTTTTCAGTTATTTCGGTTTTTGATTAAAGGGACGTTATGTATTCGGGTGAACCAGTTTTCGAAACATTTAAAATGTATCTTGCGGGAGGTCGAAAAACAACCGCCGAAATTCTTCGACGGCCTCGTCTGCAGAGTTAAATTTTCGCCCATGAAAGACCGCGGGAAATAAAAAAAATCGCATGAAGCTAAAGCTGGGCTGTACGGAGGATGAGATAACATATGTACCCCCGAAATATTCAAATAGTCCTTCTAGCAGCTGTGTGAGCGGGCGCGTTATCTTGGTGAAAAAGAATGCCACGGTCGCTCGCTATTCAACTCCCCGAAAGCTTGAGGCAGACAAACTTCGCAATACCATTCACTAGTAACTGTTCTACGATCTTCTAGCGGAATTACTGCTACTGGTCCACTGCGTCGAAAAAAATCCGCTATCATTTTTTTATTAACGCTCCGACCGTGTACAACCCTTGTGGGCAACTGGTCTTCATCAAACACCCATTGCGTGGATTGTTGCTTCATAAGAGGATCGCAGTTGTAGATCTATGATTCGTCAGTTGTAAGGATGTAGGATACTTTTTGCGAAGTTCCTCCTTCGAACTTTTTTAACATAAATTTGCACCAATCATCACGACGGGGTTTTTGCTCTTCGGTAAGAGAATGAGGTATCCATCGCGAAGCAAGCTTCTTAACTTTAAGGAGTTCATGCAAGATGGTGGAAACTGCCTGAATCCAATCTTCAGTTCAGCCTGAATCTCTCGATGTGTTTGTGTCTATTCTCCCGCAATAGCCACTCTACCCTGATGACATTTTCATGAGTTCCTGGAGTTGTAGGTCGGCCGGGTCTTCTTCGGTCATCGCTTAGATTCTCTCGACCACTTTTGAATTCACAAAACCAATAAGTAACTGTTGCTAACGCAGGAGCAGACTCCCCAAATGCAGTTTGTAAATTTTCGTGAGACTTCTTGAAGGTTAACCCTCGTTTATAATCATAAAAAAATGATAGTACGAAAAGCTTCCCGCGAGACGTTCATTGTTGCAAACAAAAGAAGAGTGACAGATTACCTTAAAATATATTTACATACTACACATAGGTGGCCAATGATTTTCACTAAGGAGATTTGTATTGAAATTAGCCGTCAATTCAAAATAGTTTCAAGAAAAAAGAGTTTGTATTTATTCTGTGGCTAACAATTTTCGGAACAACCTAGGTATAATGAGCACCGAGTTATATGGTTACCACCTAACCGCCTGGTTACTTTCACACGGCGCTAAGTATATAGATACGATATTTAATGGTATACACTGACTTTTTGTACTACAAACTAAAAGTTCAGATTCAAGAAAAAATATTGCGTTCCTAGCTCCGCTATTGGATAAATATCATTACGATTTTTATTTTTATTAACACAAGTTTTGTTTTATACTTATGTTAGTTTGTAAGGTATGTATCTATGGGCCATTGTAGCCTGATAATAAATGATTTATTATTATTATTATTTATCGTGTTCCTGTTCATTTGTCTTGTGGAAACTTGTACACTTTTGTATGAAACAGCATTTTTTTTTCAATTTTTTTTTGTTGTTGCTAGAGTAAAAGATGT
The DNA here is from genome assembly GCA_948252095.1 of Dicycla oo. Classification (NCBI taxonomy): domain Eukaryota; kingdom Metazoa; phylum Arthropoda; class Insecta; order Lepidoptera; family Noctuidae; genus Dicycla; species Dicycla oo. The sequence continues at coordinate 15,265,215 of OX411712.1, forward strand.
TTAAATTAGTATATAATCGACAACCGGACACATTGTACGTTATTAATTAATGTAGGATAGATAGATAGAGTAGAAGACAGTTTGATGGAGAGTGAATATAGTAATATGGATGAATCTGGTGGTATGGTTATAGAATCTTATGAAAATGTGTTTTATTTAAAGCTTCTTCATAAACGACGATAAAAAAAATATAATTATACAACTTGCACTTGACTATAATTTTATCGTTAATAATTTTTAACGTGTCTATAACTATTGTAAGATGACAATTAAACGTCATCATATCGCATAGAAACATCATATTTTCAAAAAAAATATTATGAATTAAAACTATAACATAATTACGAAATATTTTTCTGAGCTCTCGCAATTTCATGTGTTCTTCTATTATTTGATTTTTAAATTTCTTTTTTATTGCTAACTGGACCTGCTCTTGATCTCGATCACGCCTGATGGAAAGCGACGGATAAGGTCTATGATGGAACGAGCGTGCCCAGAAGTTGCCTGTTCACTATGTGGAAGGGAACACAGACGCTGGCAGAGAGTTCCACACTTTGGCTGTACGCATAATAAATGTGGGGAAAAGCGCTGAGTACGACGGGTCAGGATATCAACCAAGGCTGTGAAGCCTAGCCACCAACGTCTCATAGTCTATAAGCCTTTTTGTTCTGCGTTCCACCAAGTCAAGTGCAGCAAGCTGGTATTTTGATGAGCCATCCCAAACGTGGCTGCAATCCTCCGTACAGGAATGGACTTGTGCTTTGTACAGACTTAAAAGCTGTCGAGATGTGAAGTATCGCCTCACGTTGTTTAAGATATCCAGCTTCTCAGCAGTATTCTTGGATTTTTTGAACAAGGGCAGGGAGAGCATTTAAAAAAAAAAATTGACACATGTCCACCCTCGATGACGTCCTGCAGGACTGTGCGAGCAGATTTAGCCCCACTTACTATTGTTGTGTTTATTTTAAAAAAAATCTATTAAACCCAAAATCCAACCATTAAATTCACTCTAAAATATAATTACCTCATGGTACATGCAGTTTTCTTATTATTTTGTGCTGTATTAGGAAATGAAACCGAAAGTGGTATTGAAATCGACCCTGTCGAATCGATTATTTTTTGCATTCAGCAAATTACAATGTGTCGTGTTTTCAACCATTAATTTCCCTAAAACAAGGATGTATCTATGACATATATTTTTTTAGGACCTTAATACCAAATTTCACTGTTTAATTCTGGAAAGGCAAATTCGGATAACCCCCGTTCAATCTACAGACAGAAGGTTCAGACAGAAGGTATACCAGCATATTATTCCATTATTGTTTTTAATTTGTTGAAAATTAAAGCATTTATAAAATTAAACAGTGCATGCACAATTCGGATTAATGTTGCGTCAATTACACAAGAGCCCGTGGCGATACGAAATGCGAAAAAAAATATTGGTTAATGGAGCGCAGTCGCGAAGTAAGAATTTGATTTACTTCGCGGTCGTAATACACGAACACATTACTGTGAAGCTTGCAGTCAAGTACAGCGAACGTTTTTGATAGTATAATCTAATCTATATCTTTAAATATATTATAAATTAATAAATTAATGTCGCTATTCGTGTTTTCCTGTGTGACCCTTGGAACCGCATTGTTCTTCTAATCTACGCGACGTGTTTTTATGCGGTTTTCCCCATCATTTAGATAACTTATTCCGCAAGGTTAAAGTGATTAATAGTAATATAAAAAGTATATAAATAAGTACATTAATATTATTATACACAAATCTTAAATACAATACAATCTAACACTAAAATATATATATATATTATGTACAAGTTTATAATTAAAGCGGAACGCCCTTTGGGCATCAAAACATTCGTACGCTTCGCTGTCAGTGGGAAAAGTGCACAAAAGGCTGGCAGCGTTGCCACGTTGGATGGCAATGCCTCGGGTCACGTGAAGAGTCGACCAACCACTTGGCGGTCTCCCGAAATACTGAGCATTCGGACCGCAAGGCCCTAGTGTTTCAACCCCAAACAGCTCAAACATATAGCTCCCGATAAGATGGATGGCGCGAGGGTGTCGACACAGGTTGCATCCCACACCGAAGGCCTACCCAACTATATGAATAAACTAAAAAACCGGTCAAGAGCGAGTCGGACTCGCATACCGAGGGTTCCGTACCATCATATATATAAAAAAACTGTGCTATTGAGAGACATCGTTTTATTTTTCTTGTAATGTTTACATAATCTTCTATCACACAGAATAATTTCAGATTTTTCTCTATGCAAACTTTGGAGATAAAGGGGGAAAGGTATTTTTTTCACATTTTTCGTCAAAAGTTAAAAACTATGAGGCCTCAAAAAAGGAAAAAATAGCGCTCTTTCATATGATACCTCGCATGGCCTAGTAGCCCCAATTCAAATTGTTAAGACCCCTTTTCCGTCTCTGTTGCAATATATATATATATTTCTTATTTGCAAAATAGTTGAGCAAACGTCATCTAAAACTATTCCAAAATTCAAGTTGATAGCATTCGTAGTGCTTGAGCTGTGAGAGACAGACAGACTGAGTCGCACCATAAGGGTTCCATTTTACCATTTTGGTACGGAACCCTAAAAAGAAATGAATAACTTATGAATCTATCAAAAAATTTATAAAATCTCTATTATGTCAAGTTGTAAAAACCATGCGAAGCAGGGATGGGTCGCTCGTCAGTTTATAATTTTATGAGAAGGTAACTACAGTTACACCAATAGAATAATGTTTCGATGAATTTTCCCATTTTTTTGTTCATTTACGTTGTTTGTTCGTTAGTCAGACACAAAACTTAACTATTTGCATGTTCATGGTGACATCGAAAGACTATGCATAGCACGTCATAACAAATAGGCGTACCACTGTAATTCGGATTGTGTCTGATACCGACTGTAAATAATAATAATAATATAATAATATCCTGAGACATTTTCACACACGGTCATCTGGTTCCAAACTAAGCAGAGCTTGTACTATGGAAACCAGATAACTGATATACTACATATACTACTTTTTTTTTTGTAAATACATACTTATATAGATAATTACACCCAGACTCAGAACAAACAGACATGTTCATGCACACAAATGTTTGTCCTGGATGGGAATCAAACCCACGACCTGCGGCGTGATAGGTGGTATCTTAACCAACCACGCCAACTGGCCTGTCAAATGTTGACTGTTGTGTTTATTTGTGGTCTAATTTCGTGAGAACAGTTACAGTGAAATAAGTTTTAAAAGTTTAAGCTAAAATCTATCAACTATTTTTATCTCAAAATGGAAAAACGGAACCCTTATAGGATCAATTCGTTGTCCGTCTGCCTGTCAGTCTGTCAAGACCCTTTTTCTCAGGAACGCTTGGAAGTATCAGCTGAAATTAATATAAAAATAGGTAGGTCTACGGTTCCTTGGAGCTCTAATAAAATCAAGCTTCTAAGTCAACGCAATAAAAAAAATACGGCCATTCATGCGACATATTTTGATACTCGCAAATAGAATCATGAATTTTGGCAAGGTTTAAGGTCTCACAACACAGCTAAAGGAAAAAATTCGAAATTAGTTAATTTGTAGTTTTATCACATAAAAAATATTTTTTGCGAATACAAATTTACGGACATTTGCAGTTGGATAATTGACGGTGACGTATATATTTATGGCATACGATGTATAGAACTTTTTTTAAACTCCAAAGTTATGTTTGTTTTTAGGATAATTTCAGTCCAACTACGGAACCCTTCATTGTGGTATGACACGCACTTGGCAGGTAGTTTAACATAACGACCAAACTTTAGCAACATGGGTTCAAAAAAAAAAAAAAGAACATTCTCTACTATATTTGGCTTGTGTGTGCGCGATAGCTGATGATTACCTATCTTCGTCAGCTGGATGGATGTAATCAATGGGTGAATAAATGAATAAATTAATGGATCCCTATTTTATGCGACGTAATAATAATAAAATTGAAATCTAATTACATTTATCTGGATAAGGACTGTTTGTTTTCGATACCTTCAGAAAATTTAGTGTCGACCATAAACTAGAGCAGTTAATGAATGGATAAGATATAGTTTTATTATTCTAGGGCAGACCGTAACTCCTTAGCGATAACGAGACCTCTGTCTCATCGCTATGTTATTTACGCACTTGATTGATAGTGATGAATATTCAGACGGGCGGCGCGTCGACAAATCCCACTGTTTTGTCTATAGTGCCCTGTTTTACTCACACCTTCTGGGATTGCAACATAAATCTTTGTCGAAAATGGATACTTTGCTTCACATCATTGCCCTTGTAGTCATAAATAATACCCTGTAACAGTATTACGCTGGCCGGATTAATCATTAATCTCCCGCCTTAGTGATCCCGATCCGGACAGATGGCGTTGCTGTTTAATTGTATTTTGGAATTGCCAATATACGAAGTCAACCACTTTTTATTTCGATTTATTAGCGTCGTTTATTACACTGATTTGTTATTCTTTAATTTAGATGTTAATCTGGGAATTGAAGAAAAACAAATGGGCAATCAGGATTGCGTTTCATTTCGCATGTCAGGTGTCCGGAACTCCGGACACAGCCCGAATGCCAGTTGTATGTGACGTGTAAAGCTGACACAATGACGCAACTTGTACAATGTCTATCGATGAACTACATTGATGGGACTCTTGTTTGTTTGAGTCGTGCGATGGACGTAATTCGAGCACGACTGCGCACCATTACGTAGAGGCAACGTAACGTAATTCAGCGTATAATGCAATGCAAATTGTTCGCTTGCACGGCGATAAGGGCGGTACATTTAATGTTTGCGCCAAACTTGCGCTGACCATCAGCTGGTTTTTGTGGGTACACAATGGCGAACGTAACTTAGGTAATATTCATTTCGCTTAAGCCTTTTATTAAGGGGTACTCGACCGAATGAAACAGGCGATACGCTTATCTCTGTAGTGGTCTAGTTTTATAACTAAAATCATTTAGAATTCTGCTTAAGTTTAATCAAAATGTATGTAGGTATTTCAAAATAGGTTAATTAATACTCTTTGATCTAAATATTATGTAGCTACTGAATAAATATTGGGTAGTCAAATAAAATACACTCCAATTCGTGTCATGTTTAAAATCTATGTCCAAACGAATTTGTTTGATGAATACACGCGTGTTCAAATTGTTCATCGATGCAGGTGACGTTGAAATACTTCTAAAATTGAATCCACACTCGATTGCAGTACCTACATACATTCACAAGTCACCGGTACCTCGCACTATATCCTCGGCGTTTAGTTCACTGTCAGGCCGAGCTCATAAATCCACCCTAGAGAGAGAACGTTGGCAAGGACTGCACTTGGAATCCTACCAAATTTAAATATCTTTTACGAAATCATAAAGATCACATTACGTATGACAAAGGGTACTGCAACGTCTACTTTACTCCAGACTAACGACTCATTACCCGGAACAGCATCTAGAAAATTAAAAACAACTTGTTAATAAGCAACATTTGCGTAACAGAATGAAACAAGCACGCTCACCCTTGACAACATCGTTGCATGTATATTTTATGTGTCCACGTAAGTTGCCGCGCCGAGTTTAGAAAATATTCACAGTAAGTAAGTTGAATGGTCATTCAGTGCAGACAATACCGTGTCTTGAGACCCCAAACCCAGTTTAGAAGTACACTCCAGATGCAAAATACGGCAACAAGAGATTGGAGGCAGCCTTTGCGGTTTAAGGCGTTTTCTCATAACGTTTTATGTCGACAATTTACCGAGGTTTAGCCGGAGGGATCTGCACAACAATTTGTTTGAACTCCCGCTTTCTGGGCATCGTAAATAAGACCCAACGTAGAACAACGCAAAACTATCTGACACGTACATTCAGTGCAGCACTGTTGTAATAAAATATTTTATTAGATTTTTATATTCAGTTGGTATTACAGTGCCTACTAAGGCAACTTTCTCATTAGGTAGTATTTTTGTGCTCCACGAACATGGCGGGTAATACAAAAAAGGAGCGCCTAGTTTTATACCTATCATAAAATATCTCATCGAGCGCCTTGCTGTATTTTATTTTTGCATGGCATCACCTGATTTTTTGGGATTCCGTCCACCTACATGTCTAGACAAAACTGATGTTTTTTGTTATTAGTAGTAGCAAGAATGTAAGGGCGTTAATGAGTTTTCTTGGTAGTAGTGGATAACACGTGTTCCATCTTGTCGTGCCACCCCAAATGCACCTTGGGCCGCGGCGGCGCGGGCTGTGAGCTTCGGGCGTATATTTCTATCTAGCGAAGTCAATCCAATTTGCGGTGACAGCTGAGTGGCCGCTATACCACCACGTGCCGGCTTGATTTGTTCAACGTGTTTCTTCCTAAGCGAACCAAGAAAGCCAATATTGCCAACTTTCCACCCTATTATATCTCAAGTAATTTAACGCTACAAGTTATCACGTTACTGTGATATGTTGGTATAGTATGTTATGTCACAGACGAATAAATGTCCTAAATTGTTTGCGAACTTGGAAACAAATTACGACTTAAGACTTGAAAACCATAAAATTAGAATTCGTGCTTGTAACTCCAATGAGTGATAGGCACCTAGCAAGTTGCGTTACAATCCCTTGTATTTTCATAAACTTTATGAAGAAACGCTGTGGGTGTTTGCCTTTGTGAATTTTGTTTTGTCTTTATAAAGTTTGGATCTTTCTCTAGTTAAGTATTTGAAAAGACAAAATAAACACGAATATTATTTTGAATTTAATAATGATGCTCTTTGTTCTAATGGTACGAATTCGCTCGCATTCCCTTGGAGTCCTTAAAATCAGTGCTTATGTAAGTAATTTGCTTCAACTATATAGCTCAGTGATTGGTTTTCAGGTAAATTACATACCCCAGGTGGGCTCCCGCATTGTCGAGGCGGGGGACTCAGTAGCATAATCTCAATTTGTTTTTCTTGTTTAACCGACTTACCAGTTTCATTGTTAAAATTTTTCCAAGTGGTTTTTCTTTATTAGAATTTTTAATTGTATCGCTTACAAATTTTGATTTAACAAAACACAAATCTTTTAAATAATTTTTGACATACTCTAGGCAGACAGACAGGCCAAACCTGTATCAAACCTATATTTTATAACTCGTATAGTCTCACTCTACATTTACGTATACCTGGAGTAGCCCAGTGGTTAAAACCAGCGGAGGTGCCATTAACGTTAGTGGTTTTGGTCTTGAACTCTTTTTGTACAACAACAAAAAGGGCTCCAAAGATTTCATTAGGATTATCGTGTTCTCCTATAGATGGTGTAATTTTATGAGTTATATTATTTTTAAAGTGGTTGCAAGTGTGTTTGTATTGTGAACTTACGGGATTTTAAATCATATTAGAATAGTAATCGAAACTTAATCATCTAAAAACCATGGCCGTTGCAAAACAGCAGAAACGTCGAGGTGAATAAGGGATAAAACATGTTATTACACTTTTTTTTTATTGTTTTTTTTTTAATTTATTTAAGATGGGTTTGCTCTTGACTCTAGTCTAGGTCGGAGGCGACAGAGACAGAGTCGACGATCGAGTGAGCTTACCCAGAAGAAGCCTGTTCACTCTCACTTTGAAGAGATTTGTGTTGTATGCGCTCGGAAACACAGACGCAGGTAGTGAGTTCCACTCTTTTGCTGTGCGCATTAAAAAAGACATTTCGAAACGCTTAGTGCGAATTGGTGGAATAGCAACTAGGTAGAGATGGTAACTGGCACTGCGTCTAGATGTCCAATGGTAGAAGAGGGCCGGCGGAATGAGGTCGTGGAGATCTTGAGCACACTCACCGAAGTCCAATCTGTAAAAGACCGACAAGCAGGCAACCTTGCGGCGATGAGCCAAGCTATGAAGCTTGGCATCCACCAGTTTTACGTCGCCAATGAGCCTCAGCTCTGTGTTCCACCGAGTCAAGTTATTAACCCGATTACCATTCTAATGTGATAAGATCATCATTAAATTTTATTTTGAGCAGTAATTAAATCACAATATATGACTTGTAGTTTTAATATCGTTTTCGAAAGCAACAAAAGTATTATTGTTTTAACAAATAATCTGCCACGCAATCTCACAATAGTGTGTATTATAAAAACGGTATTCTATGAACAAAAGTCCTTTAATTTTAACACAACATCTGCCAGTTATAAAACACGGTGCGGTGCACTTTGTGCAAACAATGGACAAAATAAAGCGTGGGGCTTGTTACATAGCAGCTTGCAAGCAAAATTGTTTCAAAATTGGAAAGGTCTGGCGTTAGTCGATAGTACTTATTTATATAATTTGGTGTGGGCGCAACCTATTACAGAACTGGTTTATGAAAAATAATGTTGGATTTTCTAATATTTACCCTTGTGAACAGAACATCACAAAAAAAAAAAAATTAAAAAATGTTTTCCCTTGTAAAACAAAACAGTAAATAAGGATAATAAGCTCATATTTTAAAATGAATCTCGATTTTGTGAAGTGAAGGTAGTTAAAAAGTTTTATCTTGAAAAGTAAAGAGTCCAGGATCGTCTTCTGCGAGGCTGGGTGGCTGGGTGGCTGGCACGCGTCTCTGGGGGCCGCTTCCAGAGCGCCACCACTTCTGAAAGCTATCCGAACAAAATTGCAATTTCTTGCGAATTGTGTAGTTGATACATTTAAACTGTACTTTAACATAGCGGTTATGACTTCTGTTCATAATGTATAACATCGTTCCGCAGTGTGACTCTCAGGGTCTTATATCGATGAAACAGAAAATGGGCCGCCAACCCCGGGAGCTAATAATGTAACAAAATCTAACAAGTTGTCTTAGAAAATTGTCTGTCCCGTGCGGTTATACGTTGTTAAAACTTATTGACTTTCTTTTCTTGTTCGGATAGGTTTCTGTGGTCCGCATCTGGGTCTAACCTTTCTTATATAAATGGTCTCGGTCTCGGCCTATGAATATACTCTATCTTCTATTGAATGAAAAATCGATTTCTATCAACATTACAGATTCTCATTCTATTTGTACGGGAAAAAGTTAAGTGTAGGTAGTACTTGCTCACCGAAATATTTTCAATCTAGACAACAAAATAGGTTATAGTTTAGTACCGTAGAGTGATTAAAATAGATAGAGGGGTCCTTTATTTTCTATTGAATTAAGTGAACCCTTGGCGCTTCAGTCTGCCACTAAATAGGTAAGATAAATTATACTATTGCATTATATATTGTTTTATTTTATAGTTAGCATATAAGTAGTGTATTTTTTTTTCAATTATGTCACCTGGGTACTTACAAGTTTACACGAAAACGTTTAATTATAAAATTAAACGCTGGAATCGTAAATTTATAATTATCGTTTTCATTAATCTGTATTCTGAAAGCGAATAATCAAGAGCAGTCCCGCTGTTCCAATTATTACAATAATCACGTACAGAATACAGGCACGGTTCTGTGACGAACCGTTATCAAAATTTTATTCGACAGCACAATTGACATTGGATTCTCTATGATAATTGTGTATTCATGTTCTAATAACATGCTATGCGCAACTCGAAGTTTATTGTTTTCGAGGAATGTGTATACTGTTTTGACTAACATTTCATCACGTTAATGGATTTCAAACTATAATAATTACTTTTAAATAGAACTCGGCACTAATCCGTGATATTTAGTTACTCGTGACACCATCAACGAACCGTAGGTACGATGTAACTGCTACGGCTTTGCAAGTAAGCGGCGCAGGCGTTTAACTATGCATAGAGATAGTGAGAGATAATGAAACACTTATGTTTTTTTTTTTTTTTTAATAATAATAATAATTTATTCTTCAAAAAGTACAAAAACGTTACAAGAATCAATATTTTCATCTTTTTTAGTGAGGTGAATGTACAGAGTCATTTTAATTTAAGACAAACGACTCCCAAACTGAGACTTGCTCGTATCTTGGGTAGTCGGTGGTCAGCCGTTTTAGATGTTGTAAGGTTCATACATATATAAATATTATTTAATTATTTAATATTAATTAAATAATATTATTTCGCAAGCCCCACCACAACGTCAACGTAGAGATACGGCGGTCGGGTTATTATCATTATTTCGTCTTTGACATTTCACGGGACCCTGGGGTCCCGGACCTCTAGAAGGCGTACGAGGGGCCGAAGCCAACTCGCAGAGCCTTGTTAGACGTTTCTAACGATATGAGGTACCAACCGACGATTATTCCTGTATGCACTATGCAAGTGCACCCAAGGGCAACCCCCGGTTGGTGTAGGTAGATGATGATATGAAAACAAAGATATTGAATTATGGGTTTGAGTGGCTAAAGTGGCTTGGTTACCTAGAACTATGGAAGGACATTGGCAGGGGGTGACTTAATAGTTGTAGGTAACACAGCTAGGTAGGTAGGTAAGGTTGACACTTTGACTGAGCAGTCACACACGCTTGGTTATGTAAGAACGTTACCACCCTTGGCTGGAGGTGGCAGACGTAGGTGCCTGTCAGGTCAGCCTGCAGAGCTGCGGATTGGAGTAGTGTGTTTGGTGGCCCGAGACGTAGGAGGGCTTGCCAGTCAGTATTGACAAGAAGCTGGTAGTGCTCAGCGCGTGCAGTGCGCTGTTCCGAGCAGCGGCAGATTGGAGTTGTGTGCAGTGAAAGGTAGACGTCCAGCCCTCAACCTAGATGTAGAACTCTGGAAGACACATGTTAGATGCGGTGCGTAAACAGCAAGGAACCGAAGGAACAGAAGGACCGTTCCTGTGAGAAGCAGGGTAGGCGGGAGGTTTAATACATCGCAGCGGCTTACAGGCAGAGAGTTTGCAAAGACAGCAGGGCACAATAATAGATTGACAGATTCACTTTGAGGTTAAGTATGTGACACGCAAGCAAGTAAAACAACGGTCTTAGCAGATATACTAGTATATCGCTTCAATCAATCAACCTGCCTAGCCTTTTCCCAACTATGTCGGGGTCGGCTTCCAGTCTAATCGGATGCAGTTGAATACCAGAATTTTATATGGAGTGACTGCCTATCTGACCTCCACAACCCAGCTACTGGGTAATACGATACCCCTTGTTAAGACTGGTTGTCAGATTTTCGACGGACTTCTGACGACCCTTAATGACTGTCAAAGGTTCACGAATGACAGCCGGGACCATCAGCTTAACGTGCTTTCCGAGGCACGGAGGAGAGTGTAAAAATGGTCACCTATCCACGGACCAACCTCAGCAAGCGTAGCTTAACCTGATGGGTCGACCCGTGCGGCTGTTATTATTTAGCCTCGAGCTTCTATATCGCTTATAGCTAACAATAAGGGCCTGCAAAGCCCCGACAGGAACAACACATAGGTACATATTTCAGTCCCCTGTGCACGGAATAACTTACAGCCGCGTGGATAACCGACGTGGACACCCGCGAAAGGGACGAGTGCTCTTTAGAAAATTTGTGTTGGTTCATGATTTTAGTGATGTCCTTAGCAACTTACTAAATGCGAAATATGTAACTACATATTTAGCATCACTCGATTATTTACCATTGAGAAGCCATACAATGCTACAACGGAAAGTACCTACGAGTACAGTTTTTGCCATAAAGGCTATGAGATAGTCGTGATTTCATCGTGAACACTGGGTGATATGATCTAGGTAAACATAACGCAAGATTTTCTTATTATTCATTTGATTTACGATTTAATATAATTACTCTACTACTGTTTAATGAAATCTCTAAACGGCTAGTTGACACTTCCCGTGACCTAAGGGTTGACTTTGCCAGAGCTTTGAGCTTTGGCCGTGCCGCCAGTCTCTTGGGTACGTTACCAGTTCACAGCGACGCGGATGAATTTTTCGACGCCATATTTTTTTGGTTAAGTTAGGATATTACATTGTTATTTTATATTAATTAATTACGTATAAAATGTTATTTATGTACATTCTCACATGACAAACATCGACGCTTGCAAGGTTTTTGACCAAGGCTATTTATTTATTTATTTATTTTACCATTTATATCTATTTATTTTTATTTTTATTTCTATTTATTTTACACAGAAAAATACATAATAAAATACATAATTATAATTAGGAGTACAAAGGTACTGCTTATTTCTTAAGAAATTTCTTCCAGCAGACCTGCGAAAGGAGAAATGAAATAGAAATGTAGACAATAGTGTGTGATAACAAGAAGAGAAAAATATGAATATGCGAAAACTTAAACTAAAATTTTAACTATACCTACACGTATAACATAAACTTAAATAAATACATAAAGCTAAAATATATAAACATACATATACTATACTTATATAAATACTCACAGTTGAGAGGAAAAGTAATGCTCTTTTACTCTATATTTGAAAAGAGACACAGTTTTTAAATCGCGAATGCTAGGCGGAAGTGAGTTCCACAGTCTCACAGCATGGATAGAGAAGGAATAAGAATAGTAGCTAGTTTTATGAGGATGAGATTTAAGGAGGGATCTAAGGTGTGATCTACACGGTGCGTCACTAGGGCGAGCAAAGGAAAAACGCTCACGCAGGTAGGATGGGTAAGACGGGTTGTGTAAAATGTTGAAGAGGAGACATAAAATCCGAGTGTTCCTGCGAAGGCAGATTGGGAGCCACTTGAGTTCCTTGCGAAAGTGAGAAACATGATCATACTTTCGAAGACCAAAAACAAAGCGAATGCACAAGTTTTGCAAGCGCTCAAGCTTATTTAATAGCTCCTCAGTAGCATCCAGGTAGCATGCGTCGGCATAATCTATAATCGGCTGAATAAGCGTTTGTGCCAAAGAAATTTTAGTCTTCAAGGGCAGGAGACTTTGAAGGCTTTTCAGCGAATGAAACGAGAAATGTACCTTTCGACTGACCTCATTGACCTGAGCACGCCACGAAAGATTAGAATCAATAATTACACCCAGATCTTTGGCGGTTTCGGTATAGTCAATGCGCACACCATCGAGATATCAAGGCATCAGAGATGTAACATCGGCCGCACTGCGAACGAATCTGCTGCCTATGATCATGGCCTGAGATTTAGTTGGGTTAATTTGCAAACCAAATGACTTTGCCCAAACGCTGACGCAAGCCAGATCATGATTCATAGCAGCAATTGCAGAACTCGCATCATCTACAGTAAAATGTCGGTAAAGCTGCAAGTCATCTGCGTAGAGATGAAAACTAGATGAAATTACTCTGGTAACAAAGTTGATGAAGATTGAAAAAAGAAGAGGAGAGAGAACGCTTCCCTGAGGAACACCCTCAGTGAGGCTACACCAATCAGAGAAAGACTCCTCTAGGCGAACACACTGAGAGCGTCCCCGAAGATAAGAACTGAACCAAGTTAGAGCAGAAGAAGAGAAATTGATAGATTTAAGGATACCAAGTAAAATGTCAAAATCCACAGAGTTGAAGGCGCTACTGAAGTCAAGCAATACAAGAACAGTAAGGGACTTATTCTCCATTGCCCAGCGGATGTCGTCAGTTACTTTCAAAAGCGCGGTTACAGTACTGTGACCGCGCGAAAAGGGGAAATAATCGAGTTTGACGCCAAGAAAAATGACAATTGTCTATGAACTATGTGCTCGAAAACTTTAGAGAGAAATGGAAGAATAGAAATAGGTCTAAAGTGGGTTAATAAAGTAGGATTGTTAGTTTTAGGTAAAGGTATTAATTGTGAGCCTGTTTCCATACTGACGGGAATGAGCAAGAGGTAAATGAGTGGTTGAAGATGTGAGTGAGAACAGGAAGTAACGAGGCAAGGATAAGAGTTATCATTCTTGAGCACAACTTATCATTACCGACGATTTATATATTAGACAAGAAATTATATTAATTTTATTTTATTCTCTAACCCGGCGAGAGGCCCTTCTGGCCCCGCCAACGCTCGGTTAAGCAGCCAAGGCTCCCGGAGTCACCTGCGATAGGTCAGTATTAAAAAATATATATATATATATATTTAGACAGCAGATTTTGTGCTGTATGCAATGCTATGCGGTTACATTTAAATCGAAGATTATTCTGTCTGCCTTATTGTCACTTTTTCCCAGCTTATCTAACGAATTATTGCTGAATTTTGATGTATAGGTACTAAGCTAGGTTTAATTATCTAATTATTTAAAACTTCAAACTTAGTTGTTTGATTAAACATAAAACTATCTTTAGGCATCATAATCAAAGCTTTGAGGATTTTCAACGCTTTTTCAGATAATTTCATTACGGGAAATAATGCAGCAACAAAAGTTTTCTTTAGCAACTGCAACCTAACGTCTTTTTTTATATAGGCAACGAGTTAATAGAACAGCTTCTATTACATTAATTCATTAATTTCATTCCAACAGAATATCAAAAAAAAAAAACAGCGTCAATTTACGAACGTAAATTAATATGACTCAGAGCTACCGATAAATATATTTACATCTGAATTGATAACTCAGCGACTATTCTTGAAAGTGGGCTTTATAGATTTTAGAGATTCAACATCTGTCTGCTAATAAAATCAAATTCCAGCATCAAAAAAACGCTTTTAGAGGCAATAATAACGTATTTCCGTCGACATAGGATGCAAGAGCGAGCGAAGGGTACCCCGAGGTTAGGTTTGGTGACCTTGTTCATATTTACTTCTCATCTCATGTACAACCTCATTGTATAATTTAAGAATGCCCATTTTCAATTTGTTATCCGCCGGCTGTAGCTGCCATTACTCGTACTATTACTACTATTTTTGCTACAGGCTTTAATTTTCTTGATAGGTGACTACATGAAATTAGAGCTTTCATTATCAATTATTTGATGACAATAATAAGGTAATTTTATGTTCAATTATAGTAGATTCACTCATTAATTACTTATGCTAACGTATAAAGATGTAGGTGAATATAGTCTATATATAGTTCGTTGAAATTATTTTATAGATGCAGTTGATGCTCTTATTAGAAGCTGGATGCGTAGACATTTAGTTGCTTAAGAATTATCTTCATGCTGCGTCATATTAGCAATAGTTTGTTTTACATTATGGTCGCTTGAAAAGCAATTAAGTTCGCCGCAGACCTATTAATTCTTTAGACAACTAAATATATTTGAAGACGAGAATGACATTTTAAAGAAGCTGGCTGTAGGGAATGTATTTGTAGCAGAAGATAGCTTGGTGTTTTGGATTGGTTCCGATAAATGGCCCGGATCTCCTATTACACGAGCCTAGATACCGTATTTAGTAAACGGAAGACGAACAACAATACGCCTTGGCCGAACACTTCCGAGGGTATAGGCGAACCATGTACTTATAATTTGCATATCTATCATATAAAGCTGATGGTATGGAAAGCAAAACAGTTTATTCATTGAACAGGGCCAGAATATATAAAGAAAATCATTTTCACCGCATAAAGGGCCGTTAAGGTGCTTTAAAAATACTGACGTAAGAAAAGTGGAGGGTTTGGGAGCCAGATGGCATACCACATAGGGGCTATAATGTCAATATTACACAAGACCCTTAATACTTGGCATATTGAAGAACTGCTTACCTGTTATGTCATTATATGTGTACTTAGGCAGCGATTGGATTTAGAAGAGGTTGGTCATTTAGAAATTAGGTTTATTTTTTTAAATATCTGAGAATTTGGCATAGTTTCTTTGGTTAATTCTCCTGTTCACATCAAGCAAAGAGAGATCTGCAATCATCAATCCATCGAGGTATTTATGGGAATTTGTTCTTGGTCGCTCATTGCATCGGTCATAAATTGGGATATTCAATACTCATTAGTGGATTTATGGCCTGAAATGGTTACTTGGTCGTACATTTTGACTTCCCTTAAAAATGTTTTTTAAAGCTTATTTTCATTGCCCCTAGAGCTGAGATTAAAGCTGGCGGGATTAAATTCAAAGGAATTGAACAACATGCTTTACACTAGCCCACAATAACGACAGCCTTCTGTTCCTATTTTTACGATTTCCACTTCATTTCTACGAGCTTGTCATTGGATAGTGAGGTTCCTTTGTGGGACAAATTGTAGGAACATTTATACCAATATTGATTTCATAAGATAGAGTTACGACCAAATACCTATGTAACGTAGTACGTATACTGATTTAGATATCAATCAAATTACTCTACCAAGTCGGATCTACCAAGTATACAGTAAAGAATATTCGCTGAAACTATTAATGATATCCGTATTCGTGTTACAATCGAATTTAGGTGTGTGTTAGCAGTTTGAGATATTGCGTAACAGGCAGCACGTGTACACAAACAAACGCTAGAGTTATTACGGTCCGCGCCCCAATTTCCATAAAGATACCTTAATACATTGTATACGACGGGCACCTGAATAATTCCATATTTGCATGGGGGTCTAATTCCTATTCCGATTGAATTCTGTTGTGAATCAAATAGTATTTTTAGGGTTCCGTACCTCAAAAGGAAAAAAAACGGAACCTTATAGGATCACTCGTGTGTCTGTCTGTCACAGCCAATTTTCTCCGAATATAATGGACCGATTACGATGAAATTTGGTACACGTTTGAATTTCTGTAACCCAAACACGCACGTTTAATGTAAATAAATAAATTTTGAATATGGGGACACTTTTCGGGGGCAAATAAGAAAATGAAAATAAAAACTTTTGCAAACTGTACCGTGTGATAAAAAGGGATTATTGTGAGGATCTTAAATTATTATTTTTTTATACTTTTAAAATAAATTGTTTTAAAGTTATTTAAGAAAATAGACTAAAATTGACTATCCCAACTTATCTCTGAAACTGCCGAGCCCAAAATTAAAAAACAAAAAATATAGTAAACAGTTCTATACCTATAGATTACAAGGAAACCTATAAGAAGTCTATGGTCTTAAAATAATATAGTAAATCTCTAAATATTGTGCGTATAAACTTACATTTGCAGTTGGAATGTATGGGAGAACATGTTTTTCAACTACGATGTTAAGTTTGTTCTTAGGATAAAGTCATCCCAACTCCCACCAACCCTTCATTGTGCGTGGTTCGACACGCACTTAGCCGGCTTTTTTAACATTCCGGTTCATATGTTTCTTTTATCACCATCTGCCTAGCCTTTTCCAAACTATGTTGGGGTCGGCTTCCAGTCTAACCAGTTGCAGCTGAATACCAGTACTTTACATGGAGTGACTGCATATCTGACTTCCACAACCCAGTTACTGGGTAAAACGGTAGCCCTTGGTAAGACTGGTTGTCAGACTTTTGGGCTTCTGCCGACCCGTAACGACTGCCAAAGATCCACGAATGACAGCTGGGACCAACGGCTTAACGTGCCTTCCGAAGCACGGAGGGGTAAAGGTGGTCACCCATCCACGGACCAACCATGGCAAGCGTAGCTAAAGCTGATCGATCGACCTTTGTGGCTGTTATTACTTAGCCACGAGCACCTCCTATGTATTTTAAAATAAATAATAATTATTATCACGTGCTTCTTAAAATAACAAAATAGTCGAGTTCTCCCAACTAAAGTTAAATAGTTAAATATTACTCTAAACTTTGAAACTACCGTCGGTACTAAAATATTGGTACTTAACCCCTGTTAGCCAAAACTACATATTCAAGGGCCACTCATGGTTTGAAGTCCAGTTTAAAACTTTTGATGAATTGTAGATACTGGATAGTTTTCTTAACCTAATTTATTTACATCTGTCATTTTAGAAGCTCTTGGCTGAGTAATTACAGCCGCAAGGGTCGAGCTACGCTTGCCGCGGTTGGTCCGTGGATGGGTGACCATCTTTACATACCAAGACCCCTCCATGCCTCGGAAAGCACGTTAAGCCGTTGGTCCCGGCTGTCATCCGTGGATCTTTGACAGTCGTTACGGGTCGTCAGAAGCCCGAGAGTCTGTCAACCAGTCTTACCAAGGGGTAACGTACTACCCAATAACTGAGTTGTGGAGATCAGATAAGCATCAAAAGCATCCGGTTTGACTGGAAGCTGGAAAAGGCTAGGCAGATTGATTAATTGACTTAAGACTCATTTACACGGAGAAATTCAGTGCCTGGTCAATGCAATACATGTTCTGAAATTAAATTTAAATATTATTTAGGTAGTATTGATATTGCTTCGTGTGAATGAGGTTTAGAGCAGTAGAATTTAAATAGTAACGATTAATTGAAATGAATGTAGTTTTGTAAAAGGAGGAACTAATGTAAATGTGACATAATAATCAAAATGCAGGCACTCTCAGAAACATTTGCAGGCGATAACGACACATAACCCACCATGGGCTGAGGGTCTTAATGGAGCGGAATGGTCACTTTTATGAGGGCATAAAATAAAGAAAATCTTCTCATACTTCACACTGATCCCTCATGACACTAATAAGAAATTATGACGATTGTGTGATCACAGAATATATACATACGGAAACCGTTCATAAATCAGTGTAATTCACATCCAGTTAAATGTAATCACAGTGGTCAAAAGAACAAAATAGAGTAAATATTTTGTCCTGATGCCAAAGTTTGCCATGATTATTATTATCTAGGCTTAAATCCTGCATACCTATTTTAATATAAACATAACGTCTACGCCAGGAGAATGATAAGAAAAAAAATAAGAAGTAACTCGTAACATCTGTATTGTGAAACTAATTCTTTCAATATATATAGGTAATATGTCTTTGTTTAAAAATGGTAAACAAAAAACCAAGTGATGTGGTAACCTGTCACTTCAGTTGTCATGCTACGTCACAGTTGTACTCTTCAATTTAGCAACGTTATAGTTCGTTGTTCGTTGGACTCTACAAAATACCTACAGAACAGTTAGAAAGAAATAGCAAGTGTTTTCACTGAAAAACCGATATTAGAAAATCAAAACTTTCTCGAGCAAATTTGAAAGGAACAATAAACGAAATACCAAAATTTAAATGACCAAATGTTTTATTTAGAAAAAATTTAAAATCCCAATGTATGTGACATCAAATGAACGACTGATCAAAAGTTGCTAGATGTAATTTTAAAATTTCAAATCATTACTAATCAAATTACATAATCTATCATAAAATTATTTACAATTGTACGTACTAGTAACTGATTACCACCTGCGCTAAGATAGGTCGACGGAGCCCTGCTTCGCGGGGCTCCTATTTCTGGGTGGTTTAAAAAAAAATCCGAGTCGGGGTACTCTGATTCGGGGAATCATAATGATGTTTTATATTATCCAGTAATCCATTTTGACCTTTAAACGATTTGGTAAATAGTGTAATAAATAATTTAAACATTGATATTCCAGACTTTGGTCAGCCGAACTTTTGATCAAATGACCGTCGTTATTTTAAACTTTGTTGATTTGTACGTTGTTCTTTTGAAATTTGCTCAGGAAAGTTTTGATTTTCTAATATGCAACCGAATCACATTATGCAGAATAAACAAAGTAAAAGTTTATTTAATTTATTGTCTCAAATTGATTTAACTATTCCGGGGTACGAAATCTCTCCACTATTGTAATATAATACTATCTCCCATTCAAGCCGTGGCAGATATTTTTATAGCACCTTTTATCTGGCTTGGAGAGCAATGGCGGCCCAGTGGTAACGGTCCCAACTTACGAGTTGTAGGTCGTGGGTTCGAACCCAGGCAGGCGCTTTACTTTGTGCAAACCCGCACCGGGCCCGCGTGGCAGATTAGAGCCCACTCCCTCTCGAAGAGAGGAGGTCCCCAATGTCTATGATGTCCCCAGTAATGGGAACGTTATTATTATTATTTTTTTTATTTGTGATGGGTTTGCTCTTGACTCTAGTCTAGGTCAGAGGTGACAGAGACAAAGTCGACGATGGAGTGAGCTTACCCAGAAGAAGCCTGTTCACTCTCACTTTGAAGAGTTTAGGGTTGTATACGTTCGTTATAGGCTGATATACTATGCCTTGAGCCAGTACATCAAATCAAAGGCAATTATTTTAGTACCAGCGCCGCCTGCTTTAGGTACCTATTGAAAGTTATGACCTTCGAGAGATTTTGCGTTAAAACTGTAGTAGGAAATTGTTGAACTTAATTAGGGTTCCGTACCAAAATGGTAAAAAGGAACCCTTATGGTGCGACTCAGTCTGTCTGTCGGTTTGTCACAGCTGGATATCTCAAGAACCACTAATGCTATCAATTTGAAATTTGGAATAATTTTATATGACGTTTGCCCAACTATTTTGCAAATAAGAAGAAGAGTCGTTTCGCCCAAACTCCTAATTTTCGGGATACATCCGTTCCTGTAACTCAGGGTTCCTCAAACTTATGGCCCCACGTACCCTTCTTAAAGTTCCCAGACGACACCGAACCCCTAAATCCCCTCCCCCCACCCTGTAAAGAATATCTTTTAGTAAAAGTTATCAAAAAGAAAATTAATGTGATGGGTGGGCTTGTGTCTTGTCACAAATTGACTCGATGTTAGGAGTAATTTTGGTCAATTCTGACTCGGCTCGCTTGCCAGCCATTCAGCGGCCATTACGTGAATCTTGTCGCGAACCCCCTACCGTCAAATGACGAACCCCTAATGGTTCGCGTACCCCACTTTGAGTAACCCTGCTGTAACTGATCGACTTGAGCTCCTAGGCATGGAGTTGGCATCTGGTCTCAACTTCGGCGCCACCATCGAATACAAGACCCAAACTGCGGCCAAGAAACTGGGCATCCTAAATAGGTTGAAGCAAGGACATGCAAGTCCGATCCTGCATGGAGTATTGCAGTCACCTTTGGGATGGATCAGCCAAGTACCAACTAGCTGCACTTGACTCGGTGGAACGCAGAGCTAAGAGGCTCATTGGCGACGTAAAACTGGTGGATGTCAAGCTTCATAGCTTGGCTCATCGCCGCAAAGTTGCCTGCTTGTCGGTCTTCTACAGATTGTACTTCGGAGTATTTGCCCGAGAACTCCACGACCACATTCCACCGGCCCCCTTCTACCATCGGACATCTAGACGCACTGCCAATTACCATCCCTACCTGGTTGCTATTGCACCAATAATTGGAGCGAATTATTTGCACTAAGCGCTTCCAAATGACTTTTATAATGCGCACAGCAAAGGAGTGGAACTCACTACCTGCGTCTGTGTTTCCGAACGCATACAACCCTAATCTTTTCAAAGTGAGAGTGAACAGAAATTGACTTTTAATACTTTTCTTGGGCAAACCCAAGAAAAGTATAGTATCAATATTACTGTCTGAAAAAAATTACATGCATATTCTCTATTACTTATGTTCGAGGAAGACTGTCCTACCGTGATACTGTTTCGACTATAGTTAGGTACATATGCAAGACAGTGTATATCAAGTGTGACAGCCTAGTAATTCGAATTTATCATTTCTGTGACGGTATGAACTCGTTCGATTTTTATGTAACACCCAGCTTTATCACGTATGTTACCTATTCTATCTTATATAATAAAATGAAATGCTCTTCGTTGGGTAAGCGCATCACTCGGGAACGGTTGGACCGAGGTGGTTATTTTTTGTTTTAAAACGTTCGTAATAGTTTGAATGTGTACAGGGTTATTGGTAAAACACCAACAACCTCTTAAGGGGTCATTGTACTCATCATTATGAACAACTTTTACTATGAGACAAAACCTGAAATCGCGACAAAAATCAGCTGTTTAGAACATTTTGACGAATTATGCTAACATAAATGTACTGAACAGCTGATTTTTTTCGCGATTTCAGGTTTGGTCCCATAGTAAAAGTTGTTCATAATGATGAATACAATGACCCCTTAAGAGGTTGTTGGTGTTTTACCAATAACCCTATAAATATACAAATAAATACAAAAACTAGGAATTTTAGGCGTCGAAGTACTCGTCCGCATCGCTTTCGTCCGGAAACGTGCCCAGAAGACTGGCAGCATGGCCACGTTGAATGGCAATGCTAATTCTTTGACCAAAGAACGAGCCAGCCCTCTGGTCATGTGAAGCGTCGACCAGTCGGCAAGAATTTTCCTTAAAAAGAAGACGCGCACTCGGGCTCCATTACCCGAGCGTTTCGACCCCAAACGGCTCAAAACTGTAGTTACCCATAAGATTACAATATTTGCGCCACTTGAGGGTCTCAGCAGCCGCAGCAGCGGCGCCAGCACAGCACGCCGAGCTTGGAAAATGAGATGGCGCAAGGGTGTCGACACAGGTTGCGTCCCACACCAGAGGCCTACCCACCTTCCAAGACAACAACGTCATGCCGTCTGGTCTCTTGCCATCGTCACATACCAAGCCGTTTGGTTCTAACACCGCTGGTACGCTGGCGGTGACAAAAGCTCGACAAATAATGTCGTTGGTGCTGGCGTGCCGTGCTATGCGACCTGCACTCCTGCAGCAGGACAGACCATGGTGCCCGAGAGACTGTCGACAGCTTCACCGCAGTGACACCGATGCGGAGTAACACAAGGAGCGCCTAAGCGAAGACACGTAGCGAGCCGAAACGATGTGTCATCCATCATAGTGCCTATGGTGGATGACGGGAGCGCCTGAAACCACAAGCCTTATTTTTTTTTTGTGGATGGGAAATCATCAAATAACTTCTCCCGCTCTGGGTGGAGCGGGAGGGCGTGTCAGACTTCTACTGACTAAAACCCACCCGTGTTCCTTAAGTTGCCTGTGCCAGGGCCACGGTAACTCTTTCGAACAACCCGCAACCCTACAAGCCTGACTCCCATTCTCCCACAGCAAGCAGACGGGCACGTTCACCAGTATTAAATGACGTGTTTACTAAGGTCGGGGGGCACGTTTCCCGGTAGTACTTCGACGCCTAAAATTCATAGTTTTTGTATTTATTTGTTTGAATTAAGTTTTTATGGAAAGAAAAAATGGGAATGTTTCCCGGAAACTTTTCAAATTCAGGAAATATTGACCGTCCTTTTTTTCTATAGGATTTTTGCTTAATTTTGCAGGCCAACGTCTGTCGGGTCAAGTAGCTTTTGCCCGCGGCTTCGCCCGCGTGGATGTCGGCAAATTTCCCACGGGAACGTACTACAGGGATTTAAAGTACCCAAACAATGTCTTCTCGCACTGCTTATATATTAGTATCCTAGTATATTATATTCCTAGTATATTAGTATTGATACATGTATGATTGCTGGAGGATAAAAAATCCTAAAACGAAACAATAGTAACGGTATACATACCTGAACAGAAAATCGCCTACTTGCATGCCGAAGGCAATTTTAAAGCGAAAATTTAAATCCTCTATAGTTCCTATCCCGTGGGAATTTCGAAAAAAAATTGTTACCTAAAAAATTACAGGAACGGAACTTAGTAAAGTTATTGTTCTCTGAATTACTAAAGCGTCTTTGGCGATGGCGAAATTCGGGCTGAGCGATTATGAATTAGTAAGGATTTTTAACCCCCTAAGGGCCTAGGGGATGATTTTCCAAAAACGTCAAAACATGGCATTCGTAATTTCTAAACAAAAGGCTGCTGCCTGAAACATGTGCTTTTTAATTTTTAACCATAACGCTAAATACCAATTTTCATGGTTTAAACTAAAAAATGACGATTTTCCATACAAACTTTTATCCCGTATTTTACTCCCTTAGGAATGAATTTCAAAAAATCCTTCCTTTCTCCTGGTCTACATTATAAAGGAAACCTCTGTACTAAATTTCAGCTTTTTAGGTCCAAGAGTTTGGGTTAGGCGTTGATAAGTCAGAAAGTCAGGACTTTTCTTTTTATTTTTATATATAGGTATATACACGCTGCTATTTTGTTGGCTAGCGTGCTGCTACGATAGTGTTGTACTCATCATTATAAACAACTTTTACTATGAGACCAAACCTGAAATCGTGAAAAAAATCAGCTGTACCCGTCAAAATGTTTTGAAAGAAAGATGAAAGAAACGATGGACTATGTGAAAGATGTTATGGCTAGTAAGGGAGTGACTACTGAGATGACGACTAATACAGTATGTGTGTAAATATGGAAGAAAAAGACATGTTGCGCCGACCCCAAATAAGTTGGGACAAGGGCAGGAGAATAATAATGATGAACTCGTCAAAATATAGGGAACAGCTGAGTCTTTTCTTCGTGATTTCAGGTTTGGTCCCGTAGTAAAAGTTGTTTATAATGATGAGTACAACACTATCGTGGCAGCTCTCTACCCAATTAAAAGGCAGCGTGTGTAATATATACATAGGTGTGTGAATTGTGAAAGGATAAAATAAAGTATCGTATCTTATACGTAAATCTATCGGTTGCTTAACGTGCCTTTACCTACACGTAGTAAGATACCTACCAATGTATAATTATTTACTACTAACTTTAAAGTATCTATATTTAATCAAAAAAGCTGAAGAGTTTGTTTGTTTGAATGCAACTGATAGCCCAATTCTTGAGAAAGATTATAGGCTATAGTTTCACCAAGACCGCTATACCGCGCCGTAGAGGAATGTGCGCGACGAGACGGGGAGCAGTGCAGGCCGCGCTCATTCGTCAACACTCACGGCATCCCACCGCTCATTCGCCAGTGCTGCACCCCGCCTCGCCGCGCATTCCTAAGGCGCGGTTCAGCAGTCTTGGTCAAACTATATTTAACATCACGCTATAGCCCTTAGCAGACGAGCAAAAATAAAAAAATAAAGAACGCTAAGCAAAAACGAAGTAATAGCGCGGGCGGACGAAAATTTCACGCGGACGAAGTCGCGGGCAGAAGCTAGTTATGTAATAAACCTTTTGTCAAACAAAAGTTTCATAAACAATATTTTAACATCTACATGATATAAAATGTCGGATCGAAAGCGAGGCCGGCCGCCATCATAGTTTTATTTTAAAATACGAACAATATGGAATTAGAGGTTCCACGATTCCCGGCGGGGCTCCGCTAAAAATGTCTGTGATAACAATACGATGTTGTTTTATAATAACCATAATGGCTTTTCAAGATAAAGGAGATAATTTGTTTGGGCCTTTTCTGAAAGTGCATTACTTTTATTGATTTCTGAAAGTACTGAAAAAATATTAAAATAATGATAGATATTGCTAAAACTAATGATCCGAAGTCATTGTGAGGCAAAGCAAGTTAGTAGCCTATCATTTTTATACCTATACGTATAAAATCTGAGATTATGTTAATACAGTGATTAGCAATGTAAAAATACTTCGCTGACTTTTGGTGACCGCTCACCGTCCGGGGAGGACGGGCCGCGTCAGGGAGGGCGATCCCCATTGCGGCAACAATCTGTTATGACCTCCAAGGGATAGCTCTGAAGTTGATACGAAAATGGCATCACAAAAGAACGCGGCTAACGCGCTAAGCAAACAATTATAAAAGAAGGAGAGCTCATTTCCAGCCCATGGAAGTCGATATGCTTCAATTCAATGAATTCTCTAGACTGACAGAAGAAGAATTGACGCTGTTTGATATAGGCAGCCAAACGTTGTATGATACGCGTGCGTAAGAAGATTTCCGACGATGATTTTCGACTTATACACTCGCTCGTTTCGCTCGCTCGTGAATCAAAATGCTACTCGTTGGAGATCACCAACTTTCCGCTCTGGTAGCATAATAACTATTGGTTTGTAGATGGAGTATTCTTTTTCGTACACCAATAGGAGAAAAAAATAGATTGTCACAAAATTTAACAGTAGGTATTGTAGGCGGACTTATTTATCGTATTCTAATTATTCATTTGTCATTGACTTAGTAGGTACTTACTCCTAATTGTAATAATTTAATTGTTATTGAATGTCTGTATGAGGTACAGAGATACAATAAGCATTTGACGATTGCCTACTGCGATCTGCGTATTAGTTATTTTTATATAGGGTTCCGTACGTTCGAATGAAAAGACGGAAGCCGGATAACTTGTTTGTCTATCTGTCTGTCCGTCTGTCACAGCCAATTTGTTAGGAATCAAATAGACCTATTGAGTTGAAAGGACTTGGCTAAGCCACTGCCCTTACTCGTAGCATGAATATAAATTTTTCACTAGCTCGTAACATTAAAATTTTCATTACTTAATTATTTATAACGGTATTGTTATTCTCATAGAACTTTCGCGAACTAATCAAATGAATAAAAGTTTTTTCATGTTTTTTGTTTGACAAGTAGAACATATATGGCAGCAGAATCTGGAAATCAATGGCACTTAAATAGAGCCGGCACTAAAAAGTAACAATTGATTCTTCTCGATTACTCTTGATTCGATTAGAATATGTATTGCGTAAACTCTTTGTTTAATCTATTTAAATGATCCATTATCCATCACAATAGGTATAGCATACCTAAACTCACGCCTACTTCCCGTGGGGGTAGGCAGAAACTACAGAACGCCACCTGCTACGATCCTTACATACATACTTCATTTGCCTCGTTTACGTCATACACGCACGTTGGTTGCGAGAACTACGCACCTTATCCTTCTGAAGATCCCTCCCGGCGTTTCCACTCATATCTACCTTGTCTTGCCTTTTGTTAGTTGCCTTTCATACATCCTCTCAACATGACCAAACCAACTAAATACACTTTTAAATTTTTGTCACTACATCTTCTTTTAAACCGCAACGTTGCCTTATCACATTATTCCTCAGCCTATCATTCATAGTCACTCACACATGCATCGCAAGGAACGCATTTCGACAGGATTTATTTTACTTTCATGCTTTGCGTCCTTGCTTTTGCCACACCCAACTTTCACTACCATACATAAGCGCACATCGTTGTAACCAGCCAGTCGACCATTACAATATAAGGAACTATTTTATCTCAAAGAATGTTCACTGAATAATGATCGACAAGAAGAATTGTACGTATTTTAATCTATACTGTTACATTCCAAGTTCAATCTCAACTCTATAAAAAAAAAAAACAAACGTCAGTCAGTCAACTGTCAACCTGTTTGATGGCCCTGCTGTCATTCGTTCGTTCGTCAGACTTTCCCTACCTTACTTACCTACTGACGTTCCGCTACTCTATACGGACTTGCCTTGCCTATCGATTCATCATGGAAGCATAAACTGTGGTGTAGCCACGTAAAGACTGCCGTGGTATATCTATCACCTCTTCTTTACCTGGTCTTCTACTTAGTGTCTTAACACGATGGGATTTGGGGTGACCAGAACAATATTTTTAGCTAATGCACTTGTGAGATAAACAGAATAATCACCATTTGCTACACATCACTTTTGCTCCATAATAAATGAATAAATGTCATTGTTGTTATTTTATTTCAATATTTTATGTCTCCTTGTGTATTTTCTGTAAATACTGGTATTCAGCTGCATCCGGCTAGACTGGAAGCCGACCCCAATATACAGGGTTATTGGTAAAATACCAACAACCTCTTAAGGGGTCATTTTTCATCATTATGAACAACTTTTACTATGGGACCAAACCTAAGCTCACCAAAAAAAAAATCAGCTGTTCAGTACATTTTGACGAATTATAAATGTACTAAACAGCTTTTTTCCCTTTTGGGCCTGAAATTTTGAAAAAATACTTAAAATAGTTCTATACTACCAATCAACACACACTATCAATCGGAATCGGTTTCATTTTGACAGCTCAACAACATTCATTGCGTTATTTACGTTGTTGAACAGACAAATTTTTCGAACATATGAAGCAATGGCTTAGCAATTTGCTTCAAAATTATTCAGCTTCACTATGGAACCCTTATTGTGGTCTGACACGCATTTAGCCGGATTTTTTAATTATTGATAGGCTCGTGTTTGACCACGATCACACCCGATGGTAAACGAAGACTTGGTCATCTATTTGAGGTAAGATTTGTCTTCAAGGGGTTCCTGGTTTCCAAGTGATGTTTCTAGTCAAAATGAGTGAGCACTAGTAAGTCTTGTAGCTAATTATCTACCTATGTGCTGTTCATTTTGATAATTTGTCAGTTTTTAGGGTTCTGTACCTCAAAAGGAAAAAACGGAACCCTTATAGGATCTGTCTGTCTGTCCGTCTGTCACAGCCAATTTGCTCCGAATGTAATGGACTGATTTAGTTGAAATTTGGTACACGTATGAATGTCTGTAACTCAAGCACGGACATGTAACGTAAATAAATGAATTTTAGTGTACTGTGTGACATATCAAATGAAAGGGCTTACTGTGTCTCAAAAATATTTTTATAATTTTAAAATAGTAGAACGGTAGTAGACGAAAATTGACTATCCCCCACCCCTATCTCCAATTCTGCTGAGCTTAAAATAAAAAAAAAATACTGAAAATAGTTCTATACCTATAGATTACAGGAAAATCTATAAGAAGTCTATCGTCTTAAAAGTCTTAAAATAACATGGTAAATCTCTCAATATTATGCGTACAAACTTACATTTGTAGTTGGAGTGTATGGGATATCGTGTTGTTCAACAACAAAATTAAGTTTGTTCTTGGGATAAATTCATCCAAACTACGGAGCCCTTCATTGTGCGTAGTCCGACACGTACTTTGCCGGTTTTTTAAATCCTCATGCTGGTGTATAAGAAGTGTATCTTAAAGCCAGCGAGTACGAGATTGCTTATTCACAACACAAGGGAAGAATAATCCACCCTTTGTAGGCAAATAAATTATTTTTATTAACAAAGCCGCGGTAATTGTATTTAATTATAGAAGGGGTGTATTTTGCAAGGTAAATCTCGTCTACCACAGGTAAAATACAAGGTTTCACTTTAATATATTTATGCCACAGCGTACCTATTTACATTTATTCACTTAAAAATATGTAAGAAGAGTGTAAGTTTGCGTTGCTGGTTTAGTGATGGATGGCCGACTGCTCGGCGTTGGGTTCTGGGTTTGGTTCCTCGGTCGAAAGTGATATTGGATTCTCAGAGAAGCCTGGTTTTAGATTTTAGGTATTAGAGCCTGGTTAGTGGCAATAGGTGCGAACCTATTGCCACTAACCACTAATTGCTAAGTGTGCGAACACTTCGCACATAACTTGAGACTTTTAACTTACTAGCTTTTGCCCGCGGCTTCGCCCGCGTGATTGTCGCAAAATTACCCATGGGAATGTACAGACGCCAGCAGGTCAACCTACCCGAAACTGTCAGATTTTCCCAATCAACCTTGAACCTAATGTTTTAGCAATAAAGTCGAAAATCTATTAAAGAAATCTGACAGATTGTAGTAGCTTGATGTGCTGGCGTCTGTACTACCGGAATTAAAAGTACCTACCCTATGTGTTAATTCAGGTTATAAACTATCTGTGTGCAAAATGTCTTCCATATCCGATCAGCCGTTTTTTCACCAATCCGGTACATACATCCAGATAAACAGACAAACGGACAAAAATTCTAAGAAACTATATTTTCGGCATCAGGCTTGTTCACACACCTTCGAGCTGTGGGAACGAGCAATTACTTTTTTTTCGAAAATATTCAATGTACTATTTATTTTATTTTATTCTGGTGGGTTTGCTCTTGACTCTAGTCTAGGTCAGAGTTGACAGAGATAAAGTCGACAATGGAGTGAGCTTACCCAGAAGAAGCCTGTTCACTCTCACTTTGAAGAGATTAGGGTTGTATACGTTCGGAAGGAAACACAGACGCAGGTAGTGAGTTCCACTCTTTTGTTGTGCGCATTATAAAACTCATTTGGAAGCACTTAGTGCGAATTGCTGGAATAGCAACCAGGTAGGGATGGTAACTGGCAGTACAGTTTTGACTTCGTTACTATTTTATTATTATTTACAAAAAAAGTAGTATGTATGTAGTAGTATATCAGTTATCTGGTTTCCATAGTACAAGCTCTGCTTAGTTTGGGATCAGATGACCGTGTGTGAATAATGCACCAGGTTATTATTAGTATTATTACTTTTTTGACGTATCTCGGGACCCCGGGTTACCGGATCTTTGTAAGGCGTACGAGGGGCCGCAGCCAACTTGCAGAGGCCACAGACAATTTTAAATGATGGGGAGGCACCAACCAACGAATATCCCTATATGCACTATGCAAGTGCACACAAAGACAAACCCCCGGTTGGTGCAGGACTATTGCAGAACGTGGAAATAAAACATTTTGGGCTTAGGATTTGGGTGACTAAAGTGGATTGGGTAACTTGAACCATGGAAGAACTATGCCTGACCAATGTTACATAATTATACACGGATAAAATGGCAGGGGGTGACTTGCACACTCAATAATGGGCCCTCAGAAACGGTCGCTAGCATATAGTGACGAAGCAACACTTCATGAGGTGCTTGAGGAGTTGAGAGGTAATCCACGGCTATCTAGACAATCTCGGAAGTACGGTCCGGAATACTTCTTTCCTCCGAACACGTTTGTTCTTGCGAATATCCACTCAATCCGGCTAATAAAGGCAAGAAAGAGCTAGGGACTCTGTTCCCCGTCAGTGTTCACTCCAGCCGGCCAATAAAGGCAAGCCAGGGGGTGAAGAACAAGACTTCTCCTGGGAGATATGGTTCGTGCAAATGCTACCCTGCGGGAATATGCATCTCTCTTGGTCTGGCTCCTCATCCGACCTATTTCGGCAAAGTAAACTCTACCGGCACAGACCTAGAGTTCAGGAGTGCGCAAGCCCCACCACAACGTCATCTTCGAGGTACGGAGGTAGGGTTATTATTATTTTATGTAGGTACTGTAGAGACTTTTACATCTAAGGCTTTTGCATGCAACCTTCGTGGGCTTAAAGATTACATTATGAGACAAACGATCGAATTAAAAGAATAGAAAAAGTTTAGACGTTAGATGGGGGTTGAAACAGTCTAAACTGACCAACTTTGTTAACGGGGCATAGCCTTCATAAAGTGTGTTTGTTTGGCACAGTTTTTTTCTGTTCATTATTATGGATCTACAGCTCAGTCAATATGGACTAGTGAGAAGAAATTGGGGCATTAAGTTGACATTACGTGATGAGTTTTTGAGATTTTTACCTTTGAGTAAGTTCATGTGTAAGGAGCGATCAATCTTATACAGTTCTGACTTGCCCTTTCTCTGACTCCATAAAGTACGATGAAGTTTAACCCATTATTGTTTGAGGTTTTAGTTAATTCAACCCCTTCTGGACTGATGTAAATTGTCACATCATATTGTTTGCACATAGGAGCATTGTAAAGTCTTTTTCGCCAGTTTTTAGCTGACGAGGTTTAAAAAGGGTAATTGCAATATATGTGAGAGCACATTGGCACACCTTAATGTTTTCCTTGACTGACACGTAGCGTAGTTTCAGGTTTTCGCGATTCGTTAATACTGAGTTAAGCCTGCTCTTTCAAGAGTCCCATATTGTAAATTTTATTTCTGGCGTTAGGTAATTTTTCTTTAATTCAATATTTGTCTCAAATGGATAAAATAAGTAGCACTATTCTATCCAGTAGGGGCGTAGCTGCTGATGAGACTTTTACATAAAGGGGTTTTGCATACAACCTTCGTGGGTTTAAAATTAGACTATGAGACTAACGATCGAATTAAAATAACAGAAAAAGGTTAGGCGTCAGATTGGCGGTGCACAGCCGACAAGCTGGAAGGAATAATATCTTCAGTGTAAAAACGTAGAATCAATTCTAGGAATAATGATAAAAGTTATTCCGTAAACTAGTTTGATTTATCCCGTGTACCGTCAGCGCTCCGCCGGCCATTTTACAGTACCTATAGATATAGATAAACTGGTGAAATATGTATATGCAACCTTGCTTAGCCTTTCGGGGAATACAAACATGGGAGATAACGCCAAGTAATAATAAAAGCAGCTCACCGTGAGTGTTTTTGTTCCATCAGGCACCAAATTTGGGCCGCATGAGCTTTGCATTATACGCCGAAAAAGTTTGCTCAATTTTCAAAATTGTGAAGTTATCTCATTTGTACGAATGACAAACAAAAAAGGATTGAAAAAAAACACCTTTGATTAATACAGGACTGAGGTGTCTATATTGTACCTCAGTCCTGTATTAATCAAAGGTTTTTTCTTGGCTCTTCTGTGGTATTTTGATAGTTAATGATATCCTATGCCATACAACATTCATTGTTTGGTCGAATGCATATTACGTCCATGTTTGAATGCTTATTGCTCCCTCTTATAGTAGATACGAGAGTAGTGGTGGCCCAATGGTAATGGCCTCGACACGAGTGGTCGTGGGCCCAGGCAGGCGCTTTACTTTGTAATCACTTCTCCTAAAACGGTGTATTAACACACCGGCATGTCCTAGAACCAAAATTTCGAAGACATGTGATATCTACCAACCCGCACTGGGCCCGCGTGGTAGATTAATAGCCCACTCCCTCTCGAAGAGAGGAGGTCTGCATCCCAGCAGGTGGAACATTATAGGCAGATTGATTATGCTTATGGTAGATAGAGTATGGTCTAAGTTAAAACCTGGTCTGAGGTATTGCAATATGTGGTTAGCTAGCGACCTCAACGATTGATCATATTATTCTTGCCTGAGCAACCGGCAGCAAGTTCGTCATGCTCCCTTAGATGTCGGGTGAATATTCGACCTTTTAACCGCCGTCATTACCTTCCGCCAAAAGTTGATGAAAGAGAATATATTTAATGAAATATTTCAGCAATTCCTGATTCTGGTCCTTAAGCAGATTCTGGGAATTGATGAAATATTTCATTAACGATATTCTCCTTCATCAACTTTTGGCGGAAGGTAATGACGGCGGTTAAAAGGTCAAATATTCACCCTGTCACTGCTTGCGGTAGCGTCGGGGGTCGGGTCGCCTCCTTCCCTCAAATATGGCGAGGGGGGTAATGGCTGATCTGTGCGTTATGCTCGTGAACGGGTGCTGCTTGTGGTGACTGGTCGTCTTGCTGACCTTGGTTGTGTTATTGTTATTAGTAATTAACTCTTTATTTATTTTACTTCGATGGTCCTAGTTTATCATTTGTGACTTCGAGTTACTGCTACATAATATGGTTATATGTAAATATGCACGACCTTTATACCTGGAGGCTTTTATTTAGTTATAAAGTTCTGCTTACGTTTTTAGTTTTGTATTTTTATTTCTGCTTGAGTATCGTTTTCGATATTTTTTGTTGGTATATTGGTAGTTTTTGATTTTTTTTCTTTTTGCTATATTTGCGTGTGCTAGCTGACTTATGGCAATTAATTTAATTTAACTTCATGTTTGTTGTGTAATACCTAAATTATTTTGCGCAGTACTGTATACAATCATTTTTTTTTAACTGAACAGACAGCTGTGCTGCTGGGGAGTTTGTTGCGCCACTTCTTCTCCCCAGCTAAAGCACTAGAAAGTGGTGAAGGGCGGGCATTTCGGGAAACTGTCTTATGTAACTTTGACTTTCGAAAAGTGCTGATTCTCAGCCTAGTTTGAATAAATGACTTTTGATTTTGATTCTTACAGAATTTCCAGCAGCAGCCTGGGTTTTGGAAAAGTGGCCGATAAATTCTGGCACCCATAACACAAGTTTAATCTTAGCTTGGGTACCAGTGAAGATAGTCAGCGATTTATGCAATTTAAAAACAATATTGTGGTAGTATTAACATATCGCCTATAAGTAAATTGTAAAATTGGAAAATAAATTTATTATTATTATTATTAAATTGAAACGAGCTCGCCCTATTACACGAACGAAACAAAACATCAAACATCATCATCAACAAAACACAACAAGTCTTAGGCAAAACTTCTTGTAGGTAAATACAGTCAGCCTCAAAAACATGTATACATCGAAAGGAATTATTTTTTTAATTGGTAGACAATTCTTCTACAAAACATATTACACTTTAGGTACGTAATTGTTGTAGCTATACATGATACAGTATTTTAAACATAAATTGTAGACAGTCAAATGAAT
This sequence comes from Dicycla oo, assembly GCA_948252095.1. Taxonomy (NCBI): domain Eukaryota; kingdom Metazoa; phylum Arthropoda; class Insecta; order Lepidoptera; family Noctuidae; genus Dicycla; species Dicycla oo. Next base: position 15,298,935 of record OX411712.1, read on the forward strand.
TCTTATCGATGTATTCATCTTTTTGAAGCCTACTGTACATACAGCACACTTTCGAATGCCTACAGGCTAACTCTTTTAACCCCTCCAACTAACCTAAATATTCATAGTCTTAGAAGGTGAATAATGTAAGGTCGATAGTGCAAGGAGATCAAACGCACGACCTCTTGCTTTACCGTTCACGCCTTGACCGGTGGGTTAATCTCACTTTCCGTATACACATGCCTTTTTTTTTGTGGATGGGAAATCATCAAATAACTTCTCCCGCTCTGGGTGGAGCGGGAGGGCGTGTCAGACTTCTACTGACTAAAACCCACCCGTGTTCCTTCAGTTGCCTGTGCCAGGGCCACGGTAACTCTTTCGAACAACCCGCAACCCCCGCGACCCCTTCAGCTAGTGCTGACATCTCTTTGAGGCGCGCGTGGAACACAACGCGCCGTCGACCCGGGCCTGGTCCTTACCGGACGGCGAGCTACCCGTTGCTCGCCATCCGCAAGCCCGCGCCTACGGTGGCCGGGAATCGGCTATCGATTCCCGACGCCCACGGCGTCTCCTGCGGCGACTAGGGGCGTGAGGGCGCAAAGATTGCCTCTCCCTCACGCGTTCAGCCTCCTTCTTCGCGAGCATTACAGTTTCGCAGAAGGAGGTGACGGCTTCCCATGCACTCTCGCTCCGTACCATGGCCTGTACCAGGGCCGGACGCGAGAGATCGCCGCCGCCGATCGCCTCCGTGAGGACGCGGCGGTGCTCTGCCCAAGCCGGGCAGGCCTCCACCGTATGCTCCACCGTGTCCTCCGGGCGATCCACACAGTGGTAACACCCGGGAGTTTCCTCCCGCCTTATCCGGAACAGGAACCTCCCGAAGCAATCGTGTCCGGTGAGGACCTGCGTCAGGCGGAAGGTGAGGGTGCCATGACGCCTCTCCAACCACTCCTCAAAGAGGGGACTTATCGCCGCAATTGTGGCGTGCCCAGCACTGGGTTGCGACAGTCGCACTCTCCATGTCACCATGAGATCCCGCCGGAGCTCTGTCCGCTGTGCCATGATTTCTCGCGGCAACGGAGTAACGCCCCGGCGTTTTGCCTCCTCGCGCCACTCCCATGTGTATGCGAGGACTTTTGCTTCCAGATCCCACGGCGGCAATCCGGCAAGGAGGCTCGCCGCCTCACCGGAGACCGTGCGGTATCCCCGAACTAGCCGGATGGCCATGACCCTTTGGGACGCGTTCAACTGGCGGGCTGGTCGCCGCCCCAAGGAACACGCCCACACTGGTGCCCCGTAAAGGGCCATGGACCGCACGACCCCCACGTAGAGCCTCCGGCAGGAGGCGTTTGGACCCCTTAGATTGGGCAAGAGCCGCTTCAAGGCAGCCCCGGCCCACTCCAGTCTGGGAGCCAAACGTCGAAAATGCTCCACGAAGTTCCACCGGCTGTCGAGGACGAGTCCTAGGTACTTCATCGTCATCTCGACGCCGATGTGAACCCCTCCTACCGTTATTTGGGAACCCGACGGTGGCGCGTTCCGAGGACCATGAAAACACATGACCTCGGACTTGTGCAGGGCCACCTCGAGTCCCAATCGCCGGATCCTCTCGACGATTATCGCAACCCCGTATGTCGCTAGTTCGGCCGCCGCCTGGTGTGACCTCCCCTGCGCCAGGACTAGCGTGTCGTCAGCGTAGCATACCACGCTGACGCCACTAGGGAGGTCTGCGCGCAGCACCCAGTCGTACCCGATATCCCACAGATGTGGCCCTAGGACCGATCCCTGTGGGACACCGCACGACATCTCTCACCGGTTCCACTCTCCCTGATGACCGGGGTAGATGACGGCCCTGTCCGTCAAATAGGCCTCGACCACGCGACAGAGGTAGTTCGGTATCCGGTGATACCGGAGTGCCTCCCTAATGCAACTCCAGGGCAGGGTATTGAAGGCATTGGCGATATCTAGAGACACCGCCAAGACGACCCTACCCCGGGCCACAGCATCCCCCGTTGTGAGGGCTCGCACGCACATGATGGCGTCCACCGTAGAGCGCCCCCTGCGGAAACCAAACTGGCTCTCCGCCAAATCTGGCCCCACTCGCACCAGCCGCCCGATGAGGCGGTCTGCAATGACTCTTTCAAAGAGCTTGCCCACCTCGTCGAGCAGCACGATGGACCGGTAAGCGGACGGAGAGTCCGCAGGGCGCCCCGGCTTTTTAATGAGAACCAGTTTCCCCGTCTTCCACCGAAGTGGGAACTGGCCTCTCTCCAAACATGCGCTTAGGAGCCCCCTTAGTCGAGGCTCGAGAGCCTCCAAGGCCAGAACCCAGGCTTTTCCAGGTAAGCCGTCGGGTCCTGGGGCGGTATTCTTGGCATTCAGCCTACGTACCGCCACTCTCAGCTCTACCTCGGTCACCTCCGGAGCACTGCAAGAGGCGAAGCCATAGGCGGGGGAGTATGTTCCCCTCGCGAAGGGAACAGAGTGCTCACCACGTCCTCCACGAGCTGCGGCCGGAGACTCTGCGTCAGCGGGGGAGCCCATGGGCGGAGTTTATCACGCACCATTTTGTAGGGGCGTCCCCACGGGTCCCTGTTCAGAGTCCCCAGCGACTCCTCGCGGGCCAGTCCTCTGGCCTGCAGGATCTCTGCTCGGAGGGTGGCCTTCGCCATTCTGTACCCCTCGTACAGCTCCGCCTAAATGACTTCCGTATTCGGAGGGCGAATACGGAGCCTGCGGTGCCTGGTGTACCGGCGTCGTGCAGCGACGCATGCCTTGCGCAGAGTCGTCAGCTCTGGCGACCACCAGTACACCTGGCGCCAGGCGCGTCCGGGCTGGACCCGGGGCATTGCCACGTCACAGATTTCGGACATGGCCTCCCGGAACCACTCTGCCTCGTCGTTGATGTCAGCAGGCCTGTCCGGTGATGACACCCAGGCCTGCACGATTGAGGCTTCCAGGAGGAGCTCCCGGTCCAGCTGCTTCAGTGCCGACCGCGGACCACTCGGGCCTACCGGCGCGCTCGAGGTCTGGGCGGAGACGTCAAACCGAATGTACCGGTGCTCGGAATAGGTCTCCAACCCCTCCATTACGCGCCAGTCAACAACATGCTGCGACAGAGCGGGGCTGGCGAACGAAATGTCCACCACTGATTCACCCCGCATCCGCACACACGTGGGGACAGAGCCCCGGTTTAGGACGACCAGGCCTGTCTCCAGAGCCCAGTCCTCCACCATCCTGCCCCGTGTGTCCGTATACCGGGAACCCCAAGCCACATTCTTAGCATTGAAGTCCCCAAGGACGAGCACGGGGAGTGTATACACATGCCTGTGAAGCATAAATATATTACAGTATTTTTATCTCACAAAGCGACATGCGTTGCGTGCGCAAGTCTACAAACACGCTGTAAATGTGCGTAGGAGCTCTCGGTACCGTCCGAAACAATTGCGAAGGCAGAAGTGTGTGTGTGCGTGTGTTATGTGCTGACGCTACTCGTCTTCACGCACACATTCACAGTGTATTTGTACACTTGGTTAACACAAGTAAAGCGTGTGTCACTTCGTGAGATAAAAATACTATAGTATGCAATCTAAGAGGTGACACAACTTTTTGTAGCCGATGCAGCATCCTATATTTTGTAGCCGATGCAGCATTCTGTATTTTGTAGCCGATTCAGCATCCTATATTTTGTAGCCGATGCAGCATTCTGTATTTTGTAGCCGATGCAGCATCCTATATTTTGTAGCCGATGAAGCATCCTATATTTTGTAGCCGATGCAGCATCCTATATTTTATAGCCGATGCAGCATCCTATATTTTGTAGCCGATGCAGCATTCTGTATTTTGTAGCCGATGCAGCATCCTATATTTTGTAGCCGATGCAGCATCCTATATTTTGTAGCCGATGCAGCATCCTATATTTTGTAGCTGATGCAGCATCCTATATTTTGTAGCCGATGCAGCATCCATATTTTGTAGCCGATGCAGCATTCTGTATTTTGTAGCCGATGCAACATTCTGTATTTTGGAATCGCTTGTTTAGTCAGATAGTTTTGGTGTTCCTTCCACTAATGATCAAATATATTTGCCGTTATTTTGAAGATAGATATAAATGGATGAATCACGAAGTCAGATATTTAAGAGGCATAATACATTTCGACCGTGATTTTTGCGTAAATTGGCCAAATTTGGCGTTCTTATTCTGAGAAACTGAAAGACTTCGACAACTTTGACTTATTGAATGGTAGAGATTAGTTATAAGTATAGTTCATAGTGGCCTCGGTTTATGATTTTTTTTCTTATCTATATAAATAAAGCCAAAATACCGAAACAAGCTTTTCACAAAATGCACGACTGCATTTTTTCGAGCTCGTGGATGGACTCCTGTACATAAGCAAATGAAATGAAAATATATAATAATATCTTTTAAATAGTGTTTTAGGTCATAGCAGCCTCAGAATTTTGAAATATGTATGGAATAGCTATAAAAACCTGGAAGCTTGCAAATGTACAACCAGTGCCCAAAAAAGGCGACCGTGCAGACCCTGCCCATTACCGTCCGATCGCCATTACCTCCATTCTGTGCAAAGTTTTGGAAAGGGTACTGAACAATAAGTTGCTGAACTACCTTGAAGACAATGATCTCCTCAGTGACCGTCAATATGGCTTTCGCCGGGGACGGTCAACTGGCGATCTTCTTGTGTATATCACGCACTGCTGTGGCGAAGCCATCGAGAAACACGGCGAAGCACTGGCTGTATCGCTTGACATCTCGAAGGCCTTTGACAGGGTCTGGCACGCTGCTCTGCTCAGCAAGCTTCCTGCTTATGGCATCCCAGCTGATTTTTGTAGCTGGATATCAGATTTCCTTAGTGAACGGTCGATTAGAGTAGTTGTTGATGGCTGCTCTTCTGACCTTATGGCTATTGATGCCGGAGTTCCTCAGGGGTCTGTTCTCTCTGCAACTCTTTTCCTGCTGCACATCAATGACCTGCTTCGGCCTGGTATTGTTGGGTACGCAGATGACAGTACAGTTTTAGAGAGATACTTGTCCAGAGCAAAAACCAGCGGGGCCGAAGTTCGTTCCTTGAGAGAGGCCATGGTAGAGCGGACAGATTTGACCTTAAGCTTTGTCTCCCAGTGGGGTGATGATAATCTGGTCTCTTTTAACGCCACCTTTTGGTGGCGTTAAAAGAGACCAGATTATCAGGCGTGTCTTTTTACCGCTAAAAAGAGTCGTTTCGCCCAAACTCCTACTTTTCGGGGTGCATCTGTTCCTGTAACTGATCGACTTGAGCTCCTAGGCATGGAGTTGACATCTGGTCTCAACTTCGGCGCCACCATCGAGTACAAGGCCCAAACTGCGGCCAAGAAACTGGGCATCCTAAATAGGGTGAAGCGATGCTTTACGCCTGGACAGCTTTTAACCCTTTACAAAGCGCAAGTCCGATCCTGCATGGAGTATTGCAGTCACCTTTGGGATGGATCAGCTAAGTACCAACTGGCCGCGCTTGACTCGGTGGAACGCAGAGCTAAGAGGCTCATTGGCGACGTAAAACTGGTGGATGCCAAGCTTCATAGCTTGGCTCATCGCCGCAAGGTTGCCTGCTTATCGGTCTTCTACAGATTGTACTTCGGAGAGTGTGCCCGAGAACTCCACGACCTCATTCCACCGGCCCCCTTCTACCACCGGACATCTAGACGCACTGCCAGTTACCATCCCTACCTGGTTGCTATTCCACCAATTCGCACTAAGCGCTTCCAAATGTCTTTTATAATGCGCACAGCAAAAGAGTGGAACTCACTACCTGCGTCTGTGTTTCCGAACGTATACAACCCTAATCTCTTCAAAGTGAGAGTGAACAGGCTTCTTCTGGGTAAGCTCACTTCATCGTCGACTTTGTCTCTGTCACCTCTGACCTAGACTAGAGTCAAGAGCAAACCCATTACAAATAAAAAAAAAATAAATAAATAAAAATCCCATTCAAAACCATAACACTACAAAAAACGCTCAGAATTAACTCATTTCTCATTACAACATTAATATTATTATGTAAAATGTACGTTAGTTCATAAGAAATTGACATTTCATATTATAAACAAACAAAAATAAATTATAAGACAAGAAATAAACGTAATTACAACTGCCAAATTGCTACATAATGTGATGCGTCGCTGTGCTTCAATACATTGCCTAATCAGTCAAAACGCAATTTTGTGATAGGGCTCTTAATTAGTATTACCGAGCTGTTCAAAAATAGATATTCTGTGTGTTGTTGGTTATTTAGAGCTGTACCTATGTTGTTTTGGTTATTTATAGCCGTAGGTTGCGTGGCAGTCTAAACACTATCATGCAATCGCACCTGATCTGTGTTAGTTAGCGGTCTATTGGAGTTTGAATTAATAAAGATTGTTATTATTTTCACGATTTCTCGGGAACCTGGGGTCCCGGACCTTTGGAAGGGTTACGAGGGGCCGAAGCTAACTCGCAGAAGCCCCTTAGATAACTTTAATTGATGAGGAGGCACCAACCGACGATTATCCCTGTATACACTATGCAAGTGCACCCAAGGACAACCCCGGTTGGTGCAGGACACTATTGCAGAACGTGGAATCAGAACATATTGGGCTAAGGGTTTGGGTGCCTATAGTGGATTGGTTACCTAGAACTATGGAAGGACTATGTCTCCTGCCTGATCAATGTTATGTGATATGGATAAAATTGCCGGGGGTGACTTGCACACTTAATAATGCACCCCCGAAAACTCTCGCTAGCACATAGTGACGTAGCGACAAGGGGGTAACACTTCCTGAGATGCTTGAGGAGTGGAGCACGGCTATCAGGACAATCCAGAAGTACGGTCAAGATCCCTACCAGCACCTTACTGGAATACTTCCTTCCTCCAAGCACATTTGCTCTTGCGAATCTCCACTCAAGCTGGCCAATGAAGGCAAGAAAGACATGGGAGTTCTGTGCCTCGTCAGTGTTCACTCCAGCCGGCCAATAAAGCCCAGACAGAAGAACAAGACTTCTCCCGGGAGATAGGGTCCGTGGAGTCGGTACTACTATTATTATTATAGTAATATATTTATGCTCGTGATGACTGTACCTACCCACTATAAACCTACGAGAATACTGTTACTGCCAATATTTTTTTTATAAAATGCTCGATATTTAATTGAAAACACGTCCGCATAACCTCTGGCCTACAGACAATGGCGTACACGTAAGCGTGTCGGTGGTATTGTGATAAATATGCCCGAAGCACAGCCTTCCTCAAAATCAATTTATCTTCCAGTTATTAAGCTGCCAATCTTTTCACTTGACAAACACATTATTATCCGTTTTTTCTCATGCGTGCTCTAAGCGTTTTTCCTTTCAATTTGGAGAAGTATAAAAATTTGCCAGAATTTCATATCAGGCTTGGATTTCAATAGCTTACCAAGATTTATATATTTATTTATTTAGGGACAATAAATAGCAGTGTAATAATAAGTAAACATAGATTAGAGCTTAATAATAGAGGTAACAAATGCACTACTCACAAAGTTATCCACATATTACTAAACAGTTGTTAGAAAGAACAATATAAAAATAAACAGGATAAATGTAAACATTAAGTGCTAACATTAATATTATTAATAACATTAATTAATATTAATATTATTAACATTAACGTAAACAATAATTCTAATTAATATTAACACTAACTTAACAACTTACTTAATTATTATTAACATTGAATTTTGAAAACAACAGTGAAATATGAAAAGAAGTAAAAATGATGAACAATCTTTTTAGACACTTCAGTTACCTAACAAGCTTTATACCACAGATTAGAACAGATACTTCACTCCATACTCGTAGGAAAACATACATACTTATTATAGCTATAATTACTTACAAACATATAACAGGCGTTCGTGCGCGCTAAAATGTACGTTACACGGACGCCCGAGAGTATCTATTACGTCGTCTGCCGTGGTGTCGGGCGATCAAGTGCGTCATCGAACTCAACGCTAGGGCTGTGTATGTTAAGATGTGACCGGGAAATCAAGTCATATCGAGTATGGCCGAGGTATTTGAAGAAGTTCAGAGAAATATTATGCAGTAGTTAGTTGAAATTTATAAAATATGCTTGCTTTTTTAAAGACGCATTTACGACTGTCAAATAGTTATTTTTTCAAACAAAATCATGTTTATTAAATAAAATGCTTTGCATTCTTAAAATGTTTTTTCTACGAATATAGGTAGATGTGCAAGGTACGATATATATAATACAAACCGAAGTGAAAATTTTTACTTCAGTTCATTTATTGAGAAACTGGACTTATCTAAAATTATGTTTATTGTTCAGAATCGTACCTTGCACATCTACCTACAATTCATATTAAAAAAAAAACATTTCAAGAATATAACGCAATTCATATAATAAACTTTAGGTAAGCACTTTTGTTTTAAAAGGTGATTATTTGACTAACTTTATCTGACCCACACGTAAATATTTTATTTCTTTGCTACAGAAGTACCACTATTTATATCATAACAAACAATAATAAAAAAGAATCAACAAAGAAAACGTAAATACATAATAGGTATACCTTTCCTCCTCATTAGGGAATTTAAAAAAATATAAACGTTTGTTGGTTGTTCTATTTTGACTGCCGTCCACACTGCAACATGCAGATTTAGCCATTGTTATAGGCGCGGATGCGGTATCTACAGTCATGAACCGGGATTGTTGAGCCACTAGCTTATAATCTTAACTTGGTTGTGTTACACGAATGCTGCCCGTTTTTCGTTATTGAAATGTCACATGTCAAACTTCACGGGCGGCATTCGTGTAACACAACCAAGTTAATATGATAAGCTAGTGGCTCAACATCCCGGTTCGTGACTGTACATTCAAGCGAGCGCGTGGCAACCGACTGTTTTACCTGCTCGAGGGATCGCGAGCCGTAGGTATTTAACGCGTGATCTTGAACGAGTGAAACAGGCCTGCTTATACTGAAAGAAGTAGTCATAAAATGACTTCTCTGTACTAGCTTAGCAATATAACTGTGCTAGCTCGTGGCTGGCTTAAATGGATGTTCGCCGGCAACTACTCTTATTTTGTAGCTTATTAAAATTAATTAAAAAAATAAAATCGCGGATACTGCCAATTTTATATGTAGGTAAACACTAACACAGTTAATTTCGCGTCGTTTCAAAATAAAGGCATCCAAAGAAAGCTGGCATCGGTTACCCGTGCGAATGTGACCCGGTTAGCACTGTCCCAATTGACGAGGATTCCGGGAAAGAAACCGGTTTACTGACCGGACTTGGCAAGCTGCTCTAGTCCGTACTTATTGCACCCGACTGAATTAACGACACCGCCCGTTCTACCAAGAAATGGGTTTAAAACATTGTGTTGTAGTTGAAATGAAAAGAAAATGTAATGCAGGTATCATTTGGAAGAGCACTTGAGTTGCCCCACACATTCCTAGATTCAGAAAAACTAACTGTCCCCCTGTTAGGGCGGCCATAGAAATATTTATTCTTCGGAAATCGAACCCTCGCAATATCCTATCGTTTAACCGCGGTAATTATGATTTTTTTTTGGATAGGTCCAGACGCCAGCACATCAAGCTACTACAATCTGTCAGATTTCTTTAATAGATTTTCGACTTTATTGCATTAGGCATTAGGTTCAAGCTTGATTGGGAAAATCTGACAGTTTCGGGTAGGTTGACCTGCTGGCGTCTGTACCTACGTAGGCAAAAATGCTGATAATTACTGAATAGATAATAATTACATACTGCCATCGATAACACAGCTGCCCTGCCGGTAACGCCTCAAAAAACCTGGTCCACAAGCGCAACGCAATAATAAGCGGAGATCTCCAACTAGGAGTAAAACGACGGAGACGCTCCCGGAAGTGTTGGAAAGTTCTTAAAGCCTTTAATTCATTTAATGCAAATGGGTAATTTTGTTTTTCCTAATTATAAGCCGAAGGTGAATCTCATTACGGTACTTAGATTAATAATGACGGTCGGCCTGTCCCAACTTTGTCTGTTAGTTAACTCTCACTGAGTAAAATTAATTGAGAAAATTTTCACTGAATTTGTGTAGGCGAAACGTGATAAATTTCTGAAAGTTTGAAGCACCTGTTTTGGACAAATATTCAACTACCTGTCGGTAAGCTGAGATATATGTGTCCGATTTATCTAAAGAGCACGTTACGGTCGCTGTAATGGGTAAAAATAAAGGACTCGATAATATCAGACTTTCGTAGTTTTGCTCATTGACGTGACCTCAGCTTGCCTCGTACGTGACTTAAGTGTCCAACTTCTCGATGATCGGTTATCAACAACACCTCGATGTAAAAATATTTGATTATTATCATTAAGTTTCCCAGGATCGTACAACTCTCTCGGAAGTCGGATAGTCTGTTAGCCAGCTCTTTTCTCCTTGTTAATTAGTTTACAAAGTCAATCAAAACAATTTCGCCAGGCCTGCAGCAGTTTTCGACAGTGTAATTACTGAGCTGATTAAAATAAAAAACAGTGTTTATTAATTATCGGCTATTCTTGTTTTCGCTGATTTTCTTTCGAATCTTGTCATGTTCACTAACTTTTCTGCGCTTGTCTAGTTGGTGACCATCCCTTAAAATGCGTAGTTCTTTCACTTATCACAAGGTTCAAATCAGCATCCCAACTGTGCAACACAATATCAAAATACGAATGATTTTGAAGAATATTTTAAGTCCATTGCTTCATAAGTTTGAAAAATTCGTCTGTTCGACAATTTAAATAACGCAACGAATATGGTTCAAGTGTTAGTGTGCGGCCTGAGTGCACGCTCGACTCGAGAGTCCGGCGGGGCGGGGCGTGCGACGTTCGTGTTAAACACATGCAAACACTCGCGAGTGTCCTGAGTGACGGCCGAGCGGCGCTCGGTGAACGCTCTTTGCCGCTTGCACGCAACGCTGAACGCCCCGCTGGACGCCTTTTCACTCGGGCCGTATAGTTAAAATAAGTGACGTTGGGATAGTAAGTGTGTTGCGCAATTACCTACCCCGTCATCCTACAAAATTATGCTAGTGCGCTAACATAGACACAATTACGTAATCAAAACCGATTTAGGTACACTGAATATTTAACTCAATTTCAATCTGTTCGACCAACCTCCGACTGATCGGATTTTAGCGTTTAGGAATAGATTCGGAGCGAGATTTCCACGTGAGTTGACAGCGAGGTCGGGAATAACGTCGACTTGGGTCCTTGCAGGTGCTACCTCGTAACTAGAGCCACTGCCGACCCAAGGTTGACCTCTATGAAACACAGTGTTTTGTTGACACGCTCATGGTTCCGTTTCGAAATATACAACGCAAATCCGTGCACCCGTCATCAGCTTTGCTGTAGAATCCATTGCGCTGGTCTTACTGTCTAAGATGTGTCCACAAAAAAATACAAATACCTAACTATCAGAAAATTGTGCAAGATTTTCTTTACAAAAAAATAAAAATGATTTGAAAACTAGCTGGTGTACGATTACGAAACCGACAAATAAAGTTCATTAGTTCCACTTTACGGACTATTCAAATTAACTTGCATGCATAGTGAACATGCTTTTTAGGGTTCCGTAATCAACAAGGAACCCTTAGGTATATTTTCGCCATGTCCGTCTATCTGTCTATGTGCGGCTTAGCTTCTCTAAGCTAAGCCGCGCATACACAGCCAAATTACATAGACAAATTACAGCTTTCTACAAATTCGAGTAGACTCGTTAGTACTAGAAAACTGTAATTTGGCATGAGTATACATATTAATAACGCCGACCAAGTGGTTAAATAAAATCTTGAAAATATTTTTTTTTTTTTGTAAAATTTTGTTGTAAAAAACATATCAGCCCCACTTTAAGTGCTAGCGGTGTACCCTTGCACGTAAAGTGGGGATGATATTTTTTCTCGTCTATCATCGATTGTCTGTCGTTTTTAGGGTTCCATACCTCAAAAGCAAAAAACGGAAACCTTATAGGATCACTCGTGTGTCTGTCTGTCTGTCCGTCTGTCACAAGCAATTTGCTCAGAATCTAATAGACCGATTAAGCTGAAATTTAGTACACGTATGTATTTCTGTGACCCAAACACGGACGTGTAACGTAAATAAATGAATTTTGAATAAGTTGGTCAATTTAGGGAGGCAAATAAGAAACAAAAAAATACAGAAAGTTTTGCAAACTGTGCCATGTGACACATCAAATGCAGCTTACTGTGAGGGTCTCAAATATATATATATTTTTTTAATTTGAAAATAAATTGTGAAGCTATTTAAGAAAATAGACGAAAATTAACCATTCCCCCCTTGTCTCCAATACTACTGAGCCTAAAATTTTGAGAAATATTCAGAAAATACTTTTATACCTTAGTAACCTTACCTTATTAATCTTATCTCCGAAAGTACTTAGCCTAAAAATTAAAAAAAAAATACAGAAAATAGTTCAATAACCATAGGTTACAGGAAAAGCTATAAGAAATCTATGGGTCTTAAAATAACATGGCAAATCTCTCAATATTGTGCGTACAAACTTACATTTGTAGTTGGACTGTATGGGAGAACATGTTTTTCAACTACAATGTAGTTTGTTCTTGGGGATAAATTCATCCCAACTACGGAACCCTTCATTGTGCGTAGTCTGACACACACTTGGCCGGTTTTTGTGTATGGAGTATCGTCGGATATGCCATTCAAAAATAAATAATTAAGTTTTATAGTGCTAATTTTCTTATATTGTCTTTGGATACGTGAAAAAATTCAAAAATTTAAGTATAAAATACGAAGTTCAAAAGAAAACTATCACAGCTATGTAGGTTTCACAAGTTAACGAGTAAAGGTCGACCAACTTACATTTCCAGCTGGAATATATGGGAGAACAAGTTTTTAACTACAATGTTTGTTTTGTTTGTTTGTTCTTGGGATAAATTCATCCCAACTACGGAACACTTCATTGTGCGTGGTCCAACACGCACTTGGCCAGGTTTCGTAATAGATACAGTCATTAATTTTATTAACCAACTGATTAGACTCATTCGCACATTGCAAATATGAATACGCTTAGTTTTTAAAAACGTACCTACATTATACACACATCAAAAAAGTCTAAGCAACACGCATCATTTACAGAAACTACATGTTTTATTAAATGATACTTTATTTTTTTCTTAACAAAGTAGATTGGTATACAATCTTTGTGTTCTCGGAAACATATTAGGGGAAAAAGTCTTTTCGCATTATAGTATGTATGAACTTGTAATAAAATCTCTTTGGCTATACTATATTTTGTGTCTGGCTGGTTTTGGTATCATTGAAAGTTTAAATTTTAAAGAACATAATTCCAAATTCAAATTAGGAAAATGTGTGATTTTCATTTGTTTTTCGTACCGTCAAGATGAGTGAATCTAATGAAGAAATTCGATACATTTTAAAAATTTACTACAAAAAAGGTAAAAATGCAACGCAAGCCGCGAAAAAATTTGCAATGTTTATGGACCTAGTGTAGTGTCTGTGAGAGTAGCACAAATTTGGTTTAAGCGTTTTCAATCCGGAAATTTTGATGTCAAAGATGCACGTCGCTCTGGTCGCCCTATTACGGATAAATAAAATGGATGCCATTTTTGAAAAAGTGGAGCTAGATCGGCATATCAGTAGTTACGACGTAGCTGAAGAACTGGAAATTGACCACAAAACAGTTTTGGCGCATTTGACTAAAAAACTGGGTACACAAAAAAGCTCGACATTTGGGTACCTCACGAGCTCACTGAAAGAAACCTAATGAACCGGTGTACTCATTCGTGATTCTTTATTACGACGTAATGAAACCGAACCATTTTTGAAGAAGCTGATAACTGGTGATGAAAAGTGGATCACGTATGACAAGAACGTGCGAAAAAGATCGTGGTCAAAGGCCGGTCAGGCTTCACAGACTGTGGCGAAACCCGGGTTAACTCGCAACAAGGTGATGCTGTGTGTGTGGTGGGATTGGAAGGCCATTATTTATTATGAGCTGTTACCACCAGGCAGAACCATCGATTCTGAACTCTACTGCGAACAACTGATGAGATTAAAGCAAGAAGTTGAGAGAAAGCGGCCGGAATTAATCAACAGAAGGGGTGTGGTTTTTCATCATGATAACGCTAGACGTCACACATCTTTAGCCACTCAGCAAAAATTAAGAGAGTTTGGCTGGGAGGTGTTAATGTATCCGCCGTATAGTCCTGACCTTGCACCTTCAGATTTCCACCTGTTTCGGTCTCTTCAGAATTCTTTAGGGAGTGTCAGGTTAACATCACGAGAGGACTGCCAAAACCACTTGTCGAGGTATTTTGACCAGAAGTCCCAAAATTTCTATAGCAATGGGATCATGTCCCTACCTACAAGATGGCAAAAAGTTATCGAACAAAATGGTACCTACATACTTTAGTTAAATGTAAATAAACTATATTAAAAAAAGTTTTGAATTTTCTTAAAAAATGCGAAGAAACTTTTTCCCCAACCTATTATACTGGCTGATTTTAACAACAGAAACTTTTCGATTGTGTTTTGTTTTCATTAAAATGCAAAAAAGCTAATAATTTTTTCCCGATTTCATGTGTTTTCGATGCTTGAAAAATTTGGTATTTATCTCATTTCTTATCATTTTGAGATATACCTACAGTTTTTGAAAAAAAAAAAAAAAATGAGTGGTGAGTAATTTTTTATGTCATGGAGCGACGCCATTTGACTGCTGAAGAAATGCAGAGAACTGTAGGGATGCTAAAAGCGGGAAGAAATCAGTCCCAGGAATCTCGGCATTTTAATGTCAATAGGAGCGCGCTTTGCCGTCTTTGGCAGCGTTACGTTAATACAAGGGATCCTGCTGAGCAGCACCCAGGACGTGGAAGGAGTACAACTGCTCAACATGACCGATACATACAACTAACTGCAAGTCGTCAGCTGATGTTAACCGCCCGGGAGAGAGGTTTAAAGCTACAATTCTCAAGCGGTGTTGTTGTTAGCCAATAACAAACTGCCTACGAGCACGACGCCCAATTGGTTGTCCACCTATACGCCATGGGAATCGCGTTCGTCGAAACGAATGGTGTAGGGAACACTTGACATGGACCCAGAAGCAATGGCATAAAATTTTATTTTGCGATGAGTCCCAGTTTGGATTTAGGCCTGATACTAGAACGGTAAGAGTGTATCCTCGTGCTGGAAATGTTGAACGGCTGAGATGCGTCCAGGAAGTGCACCCTTACAGTGGCTCCACAGTGATGGTATGGGCAGGTATTATGAAGAACAGACGAACTGAGCTCGTTTTTGTAGATGGCAATATGAACGCTGAAAGTTGCGTTCAAGATGTCCTCGGGCCTTCTGTTCACCCATTTGCACGAACTCTTCGTTGAGATTTTACGCTGATGTATGACAATGCGCGTTCGCAAACAGGTCGGAGAACCAAAGAAATGGCAATGGCAAACATCCGGGTATTGCCGTGGCCTGGACAATCGCCAGACCTCAATCCCATCGAGCACGCATGGGACATGCTCCAGAGACGTATTCTAGAGAACCTGGACGGAGTGTCGACTACCCAACAACTGAAAGAGTTGTTAAAATTAAATTGGGAGCGATTGCCGCAGGATCAGATTAACAATCTTATAAATTCAATGAAAAATCGTTACCGACAAGTTTTAAACACAGAGGTGGTCACACTTTGTATTGAATTTTGTATTGAATGAAAATTTTAATTTTGTTTTAAGTTTATCTTATACTACGTACATATAATATGTTACGGTATACATTTTGTTAATTATTGTGATTAAATGAACAATTGAATAAAGAATTTTGTTGCTTTAGTCACTAATGCATCAAAAAAATAGTTAAGTTATTATTTATAAAAGAAATGTAAATATATTACAATAGTAAAAATATTTCAGAATTCAAAACCGTACATGTTGCTTAGACTTTTTTGATGTGTGTATTTGCAAAGTAGTTACCTACCTACTTCATATATTTTAAATCCGATGTTATAGAAAATTGAAAAAAAATCGCTTAGAATTGTGTTTTTACCGAATTGTGAGTGTAGTCTGTAGACCTTGCATAGCGAACTTATTACGTCACAGGAGCATGATGCAGCAGCTAACTTGATTTGACAGGATTTGGTCGATAGGTGTATGCAAAATGTGGAAAAATAATTGTATGTGACGGCTTCTACATAATATTCTTCAACCGTGTTGTTACACTCCAACATTCATCACTACATGATATTTCATTGTAACAAAAAATAAGTTAGTTTGTCTTAAATCATTTTAAAATAATTGTCATAATTTGTATGTATTTTCTATTTATATTTGAGCTGTATACTTATTTAAGTGACAAATTCAGCATACTAATAGATATTTGTGACGTTCCACGGGAAAAGGTACCTTATGGTGCTTTTTAGTTTCGGGGATATTAAATGTTTCGTAAACTGCGTAAAATGCTCATAAGATGTAACATTTTTTTCCTATTTTTTTTTTCTTATGATATGTAAGTTGGTTGCCTACAAGGTGGTTTCAAAGTTTAGTAGAAAAGGTACCTTATGGCCGTGTGTTATGAAAAATAAGAAAATAATACTTGCAATCATACCGGGACATGCTCCGCTTAGATGATTAAGTAAATTATATCGAAATAGATAAAATACGTTGAGTTTAATAATGCAGTTTTTTTTATAAATGAAAATGAAATAATAGACAAAATTAATAAAAATACCATTTATTGTCCTGACATATTGTTTGTTACGTAATTTCCATAGAGAACCTTTTCTTAAATGTATGGAACTAAGACTGTTATTGTGATGTAAGTAAGTTTAAGTGACTTAAAAAGTTAAAAATAGTCTCTAAATGCGTATTATCAGTTTTATTATATGCTAATGCAAGAATATTGTTGGTTTGTGTGCAAGAATTTGTGTTGTTTGTGAATTAAAACCTAAATCGTTATGTTTTGTGATTTTGCATGAAAATATTAAAAGTTATTCTTACCTCTAATTCTTGTTTTTTTTTTTTGTTTAATATTTATCTAGTAATTGCTTTCTTATTGATTGGTAAAAAATCTGACGTTCTCATCGTAAAAAATCGTGAAAATTAAGAATATTTTTTTTATAAATTGGTTATTAGGCATATTCATTAGCCCATATCAAGGTTTTTATTTGTAATACATAACTTATCGCAACATTTTTAGAAGGACAGGAGCCCACTATGTCACTTACAACGACAACATTGTTTTTGATGTGGCTAAACTAAAATCGTCTGTTTTGTAAAATTGCACAGTTTCCAATACAATCTTTAAACAAATATATCTCCGTAACTACACATCGTAAGAGTTTGATCTTTATTTTATTGCGACAGGTTATTAATTCCAGATTATTTTGGTATGCATAACTTCATTCGCACCATAAGGTACCTTTACCCGTGGAACGTCACATATAAGTTCTTTTATGTAATATGTTATTAGTGAATAAGTCGTTCGAGTACCTAAATAAGCTTTTCAAAGTAAACTCTAAGTTAATCTTGAAAGCGTGAAGAAAAACAGGGTACAAAGATTTTCTCACCTCAAAAATAAAATTGAAATAAGTAAGTAACTTTTAAAGCAATTACTCAAGAGCATTCAAATAAATACAAATGTCGGCTGTATAGGTACATAAAAAGCTTAACGTCCCAGCAAATATGTAATTCCAGCGGAAAAATGTTATCCGTCGGGAAAATGCTCATAGCCGGTAAAACTTCTTATATTAAAAGGTTTTTTTAATCTATTCAGAGAGAATTTAGAGGGCCGTTAGTGTCAAAGCTTGCCTTCACTCCTTTCAAGTCTTTTCTTGTGATGCCGAGAATGTTATCGAAATTTTTTGGGTATCACCACATTTCATGCGTGATAACAATCACTATAACAAGTACTTTGTACTAGAGCGATATTAAATTTTCATAGCTTATATTTGTGAACGTAAATCATTTTTATAGCGGTCAGATAGCGTAAGACAAGCGATGAAAAAATATTGTGTTTAGGAATGTTTTTCATAAGAATTTAAGAAACAAACGGCATAGTTGAATTCAAATGTCTCGTAAAACGCTACTCGTGAGTCGGAACATTGAATTAATATTTTGTAAAGAGGGAAAGAAAGGAAATAAACGTTTTTATACAAGTTCGTTCAGGGGACTAAAAGGGTGTGGTAAGGGTGTAGGGCAAGGAAATTTAAATTGAAATAAAACACAGAAAAATGTTTTTAATATCCATGAAGTTGGCTTTATTTGACTGATAATTTTTATGGCATTAATGTTTAAATATAATTTCGGGCCGCCGCAGCTGGTGTCTACATGACGGAATTTGGAGGCCAGATTTTTTACACATTCTTCGCAGTAAATCAGGCTGTATTTCGGCAATAATGCGTAGAATGTTCGCATCCAAGTGCTTCATTGTTTCTGGTCTATTGGGCGTGGACATGCGACTTTACATATCCCCAGAGAAATTACTGTAATGGCGTCAAATCGTTCGAACGATGGTTTTACCATTCATGAAATTATTAAAAAAATTGTCTTTCAATAAATTCGTTAGCCGCGGCGGTCACATGTCCAAAATTATAATATATTAAAAAATTAATGCCATACAGTTATCTGTCAAATAAAGCCAATTTCATGGATATTAAAAACTTTTTTCTGTGTTTTATTTCAATTTTAATTTCTCCGCCTTTTAAAAAACTCTCGGTATATGAATAGCATATAGGTACGGAGGGATATAGGGATAATAATGGTATTTCGTACAATTTCTTCATGCCAGGTCCATTTCAGTTGGAAAATAATAACAAAATCCATTCACCATCTTATTATTCCGCGTATAGGTACAGCTGAAAACAGGTGTCATTCAGGATCACATGGTTCATGAGCAAATAATGCTTGACCTAATCGGATTTTTTTTTGTAGAACTCATGAACTTATTTCACTATATGCAGTAGGATTAGTTGGTAACTTCTGAGACTTCAAATTCCTACAAAACATAGTCTTACGAGTGAAACATTGTCTTTGATACAGCATGTTGCTTAGCTAATAAACTTTAAAAAGTTGGTACGTAACGAATGACACGAGTGTGGATTTAATTAAACTAATAAATGACCACAGACCGTGTGGAGGCACTTATCTGTCTGCAGCGCGCAAGTCCGCAAAGTGAATCCTCTTAATTGCACCCTGAAGTAATTGGAAATCTTCACCACATAATATCGAACTGCCCTCATAAAGAAACTAACCATGATCCGTTCATTAAGATTTCAACTTCTGATTAAATTAAAAGTTTTTAAAACTTTGCTACTTATTTGTTTTTCACTAGAAGTGTCTTCGCTTCTCAAGAAAAAAACGACTGCGACATTTTCCTTCATGAAAAGCTCGTTCAAGCCGATAATAAACAAGTTGTTGGTAACAAACTTGAACAATACTTTTCTATCGTTTTTGTGAACTTTATTATTATAAACATAATGCACTCGTTTAAAAATATACAAATTAAAACACCAAAGCCCATTAAAAAGGAAATCTGTTTCACCGTCAAATATTCATTCCAAGCTCAACGGTTTAAAATAGGATATCATTTATTTCGATGGCCAACAGTTTCTAGAGATGGTGTAGCCGGATATCGGCTTATAAATCAGGCGATGTGCATCCGGGCGCGCGTTGGTAGTACACGCGCGGCTCAGGCGGCATGCGGCGCGGCACTGCGCGGTGCGGTGCGGCGCGGGCGAGCCGCCAGCTGCGTGTCCGACATGCTACCTGCAAGCTCATCAACTGTTTGTAGCTGCTCCGGAACTGCTGCTACAATATTTTGTATGCGTTTACAAACTAAATGCAGCTCAAACATATCGCGAAGTCGAAATTTGCGATTCCTTTTCGTATTTTGGAGCGGATTGAAGCAGGGCTTTCAATTTTCTTTATTTAAGGTTAACTTTCTTTGACAGATTTCCCGTTAATATTAAAATAACGGTAATAATTTTAATGTTATTCTATAGGTATTGACGCTACTTATATTTTAACGTTAAATTTAACGGTTATAAGTGAGTGATTCACGACAATAAAACATATGCACCTAAGTACATAATTATAACCATAGTTACATTTTTTTTTCTCTTAGCTAGATTTCGAAAATCTAGTTAATACATCAAATCTAAGTTGATTGATGATGATGAGTAAATGATTCTTATGGTTGTAACAGTATGTATAAATACATATTTGTGTTGTCGCGCATCACATTTTGATCAAGTTATTTAGATCAACCTGACACTGACCGGCAAATTGCAAAAAACAGTAGAAAATTCGCGGGCTAGGTCACCACATA
Source organism: Dicycla oo (assembly GCA_948252095.1). Classification (NCBI taxonomy): domain Eukaryota; kingdom Metazoa; phylum Arthropoda; class Insecta; order Lepidoptera; family Noctuidae; genus Dicycla; species Dicycla oo. The sequence continues at coordinate 15,319,278 of OX411712.1, forward strand.
ATTTGACCGTTAAAACGGTATTTAACGTTAAAGTTAATTAACTTTATATTACTGGTAATGTTATCATGTAACGGTATTTTTTTCTAACGTTACTATGATATCACTATTTAAATAACGTTATGTAACGGTTATTATTGTGTTATTTGGTAACGTTAACAAGCCCTGGATTGGATGACACATTAATTTACTAACCGAACGTAAATGCGAGCAAATATCAAAGCATTTTCTATTTTCAAGTACAGTATTAACTTGATTGTAATAGGTTCATCGTAATAATGTTATTTCAATCTGTTGTTTTGAACATATATTAAGCAACATCCAACTAAAATGGTCGAATCCAAATTATAATTGTGTAAAGTTATCAGTCAGAATTGTTCATTTCGAACTGATGCCTTCTATTTCAATAGACCTTTTATATGAACCTCACATTGTGTTCAGTTAATTGCTAATTAGACATTGTTTTCAATTCGCATGTTCTGAAGAGATTTCACGAAAGAGAAGTCATACGAAGGTAAAAATATGTATACCTAATTAAAAGAGCACAATATAATGTACTTTAAAGTTTGTTGATAAAACAGAACTGGAAAAAAATGGATAGGTACGGCTCCATATGTCGAGCGATGGTAAGTGAGGAATGCAAAATAAGTTAACAAAGAAAACCGAGCACCATGAAATATGCAGACGTGCGCAACACAAATTGCGCTAACTTGAGAATGAAATGTAAAACTTGAACGTTGCAGAGGCCAAGCGCGAGTCAAGTGTGCACCGCTCTGTAAATAGGACGGACAGACTTGGGCGAGTGCGCCGCTAACTCGCCTTCAATATTATTGTGTGCTACTAACTAACTTGTTTGTCATTTCAGACACAGGCATGACTAGTGTGCCACGGTCCGCATGGAACGCCTCGAGGAGCTATTCGGTCGGTTTATTCGTGGCCGCTATCCTTGCGGAATACAATGTAAATCACTTTGATTTATGTGCTCTAAACGATAGAGCGACGGTAAGAGTCGCTTCTTTTCTTTGTTGGCGTACGTCTTGCGTTTTACTTCATTTATGTAAAACATATCACTCTGCGCAGAGGGGCACTAGCACTCTTGTGATGCTTCTCAGCTGTCTTGTACGTACGTATCTACGTTTTTCTAACATTATACTTTACATTATATATATATATTAGGTTGGGGAAAAAGTCTTTTCGCATTATAGTATGTATGAACTTGTAATAAAATCTCTTTGGCTATACTATTTGTATCTGGCTGGTTTTGGTACCATTGAAAGTTTAAATTTTAAAGAACATAATTCCAAATTCAAATTAGGAAAATGTGTGAACATTTGTTTTTCGTGCCGTCAAGATGAGTGAATCTAATGAAGAAATTCGATACATTTTAAAATTTTACTACAAAAAAGGTAAAAATGCAACGCAAGCCGCGAAAAAATTTGCGATGTTTATGGACCTAGTGTAGTGTCTGTGAGAGTAGCACAAATTTGGTTTAAGCGTTTTCAATCCGGAAATTTTGATGTCAAAGATGCACGTCGCTCTGGTCGCCCTATTACGGATAAAATGGATGCCATTTTTGAAAAAGTGGAGCAAGATATCAGTAGATATCAGTAGTTACGACGTAGCTGAAGAACTGGAAATTGACCACAAAACAGTTTTGGCGCATTTGAAAAAAACTGGGTACACAAAAAAGCTCGACATTTGGGTACCTCACGAGCTCACTGAAAGAAACCTAATGAACCGTGTACTCATTTGTGATTCTTTATTACGACGTAATGAAACCGAACCATTTTTGAAGAAGCTGATAACTGGTGATGAAAAGTGGATCACGTATGACAAGAACGTGCGAAAAAGGTCGTGATCAAAGGCCGGTCAGGCTTCACAGACTGTGGCGAAACCCGGGTTAACTCGCAACAAGGTGATGCTGTGTGTGTGGTGGGATTGGAAGGGCATTATTCATTATGAGCTGTTACCACCAGGCTGGACCATTGATTCTGAACTCTACTGCGAACAACTGATGAGATTAAAGCAAGAAGTTGAGAGAAAGCGGCCGGAATTAATCAACAGAAGGGGTGTGGTTTTTCATCATGATAACGCTAGACCTCACACATCTTTAGCCACTCAGCAAAAATTAAGAGAGTTTGGCTGGGAGGTGTTAATGCATCCGCCGTATAGTCCTGACCTTGCACCTTCAGATTTCCACCTGTTTCGGTCTCTTCAGAATTCTTTAGGCAGTGTCAGGTTAACATCACGAGAGGACTGCCAAAACCACTTGTTGCGGTATTTTGACCAGAAGTCCCAAAATTTCTATAGCAATGGGATCATGTCCCTACCTACAAGATGGCAAAAAGTTATCGAACAAAATGGTACCATACTTTAGTTAAATGTAAATAAACTATATTAAAAAATGTTTTGAATTTTCTTAAAAAAATGCGAAGAAACTTTTTCCCCAACCTATTATTTATATATCATCTAAACAAGGGTCAAACAAATTGTACAGTTCAGACTTCAAATAATAAAAGTCAGCGCCAGTCAAAACGCGTCAGCCTCAACGGATACGGACGGATACAGAGACATAATTGCAAAGTTCAAACATTTCATATCTCCCACCCGTCGTCGGTCATATTTCAGCAATCTTGTTGTTCACTGCAGTGCAAGTAAATCTTTTCAGACGCGGCGTGTTCCACTTTTTTAACGTTGTAGTAATGGCGTCGACTTGAGAGACTTTTATTGGAGTCCATTCGGTTAGGATTTAGGGGCTGTTAGCGTCATATAACAGCATTTTGCCGTTCCACGTGCCGTCACCACAATGTTTTCAAATAATCTTAAAATTACCACATTTCATGTGTTATGTTATGAGTCTCTCTCGCACCCTTATTGTCAGAGAGTTTCACACCCGTATTTATAAACAAGCAATTACTTGCTGCTAAGTAATTTCTTAGTGAAGTTATTACTTGAGGATAGAATTCTTCATTATAAAATCTTATTCTTTAGTCGAGTAATGTACGTTACTTACTTAAGTAAATGCTTGAGTAAGAATTATGTGAGAATCAATGTTTTTGTTTCATTAGAAGGCATACGTGAGACGTAGATTATTTTACTTTACCGTCTGTAATATTTATTATATACTTATATTTTATTTTACTTTTGTTAGCGACTAATCATCGCCCCTAGTGACACCGCCTCGCAACATACGTCACATCCTTATGATTAATATATTTTTATTTATTATAAATAATTATTGGGAGCATGTAATATCTCTTTATTAACAAACAGAATCAGTACTATGAATGAATTGTAAATTAAGACCAATAACGTAATTGTTCAAACAATTCGAACATTTAAAATACTTACCAGTAGTGACGTCATTAGAGATGGTCGAATATTGAATGACTCGAGTATAAAATCATACTTATTAATTTATTTAATTCACTATAATTCTAATTTAATTATTTACTGCTTTTACCAACAATTGAATCATTTTTGAGTCGTTAAACAAGCTACATACCGGATGTATCTTATATCTGTTAAGTTAAATTGTACTGTAACGACTTCTGAGTCATATAAAAGTAGGAAGGAGGTCGATTGTGAACTTGCATTCTACGGTGGAAGTGCTGGCCGAAAATATACTTGTGCGTCAAAAACCCGAGTATTACTTTACCCCACGGTCTGTCACACTTTATAATTCTGATAAATTATCTTAAAAAAAAAAAAAAAACGAACATATAAACATACATACAACTATTGATTAAGATTGAGATTATTTATTTGTGAAAACATGAGTACACATACAGGGCATGCAAGTTACTAAATTACATTATAGTTTAAGATCACTCATGTTTGGCCTTAGTGGCGTACAAATATTTAAATTTCAGTAATAAAAGTTATTGGATAAAGTATTAGATTACATAAGAACAAAATAGTAAATGTCAATTTTAAAAACAAATAAATTAAATGTATGGTCTTAGTTACGTAACAATTATTAAATGTCAATTAAAATTATCATCATAGCAATGATATGTTGCTTTATGTACATTGAATGTTTTATATTTATTTGGAAGCCCTAATAGATTATCATCCATTCTACTAATATTATACATATTTTTTTTTAAGTCGGCTAAAAAATATAATGTATTGTATCTTTTTATTTAAGCACTGGTTGAGTCGAGCTATAGTAGGACATATAAGACTCACCTTGATCAAATCTACACAAGCAATTGTCCCGCATAACATTAAGAAAAAACACAAAAATGACTACCGTAAATTATTTCAATTCTGTAATAATACCTATACATGAAAAAACTAAAATTAAAGGATGTTTTTTATGACAATCTAAAGAAAATAAAAACTATAAATAATAATGAAGTTAGGACTCATAGCACCATCAATGTTAAGCTGTTACTTCTGAAGTACCTACACGAATTTGCACGGTCGTTAAAGTATACAGGGTTATTGGTAAAACACCAACAACCTCTTAAGGGGTCATTGTACTCATCATTATGAACAACTTTTACTATGCGACCAAACCTGAAATCGCGAAAAAAAATCTGCTGTTCAGTACATTTTGATGAATTATGCGAACATAAATATACTGAACAGCAGATTTTTTTTCGCGATTTCTGTTATGGTCCCATAGTTGTTCATAATGAGGAATACAATGTCTATTTACAAATATTAAATTATTGATGTAAGTTTGTTTTTGGAAAACTAAGTCCATTTGGATATTCTTCGATTATTTAGATGATATTATGGTTTTTAATCTTACGTCTCTTTAAATATCGTGTAGTTTAATGGAGTTTTTGAATATTTTTATATTTTCATCTCTTGACTAGTTTAGAAATCGTGAATGAGTTTGTATGAAACGAGTAATACAAACGCCATTACTCTTCATTAGAAAACTATCTTTTTTCTTTAAACTATTGTAGATAATGGATTAACTAGATTCTTTCTTGTACTTTATTTGCTAACTGACGTTCATTTTTCAAATTTCTCCAAGGGCACGATGTATAAGCAAATTCAGGTCTGTATTCATTGAGTTGACCTTACCTTATTAATCACGTACCTATACCATTGAGGGACGAACTAACTCAGAAAAACAAAAAACAAATAAAAGCTATATTTTGTACAAAATATAAATAACTAAGAATATATTATAAGAAGCAAGAATAACACCTAACCCTAATATTAAAACAAAAAATAAAGTAGGAAAAATTAACTATTACTAAAAACATTTTACTTTTAGGAACAACATGTACCTATTTCAAAAACATTCCTCCACCACTTTTGTTTAAAAGACGGACGGTCGGATTGGTCCCGTGTTTGCTCGTTAGTTGTATTGGATAACTTGTACTATTTAGTTTACACCCTCATTGCAAATTTATTTCTTCGACTCGGCCACCAACCATCGCAACCCTCTGGTTGTCGAGGCGGCTAGCTATGTCCCCTCTCGTATTAGTAAGGTCCGCCGCCCTAGGCTTGTCCTCTCAGATCCCGACGACCCCATAACTCTTCTCCAGGAGAGCAGTAGGGACCGTAGGAACAAACACAAATCGACATTCCGACCTCGCCGCCGAGGTCCCTCGCGACGACCCCGTAATAATCGTCCTCCCCCCCGTCCCTTGCTCGGGTATGAAGTGCCAGCTGGTGGCGTAGCTGAGCCAGTAGCTTTAAACTCCCCTGACAATAATCATTCTAATCTGATCCAGCCTGTCCCATCTTGCTGTCCTCCCCCCAGCGACGCCCTTAGCCGAGGCCCGTTCCCCACAGGAGGATCCATTAGCGTGTAGTCGCTTAGTCTGTAAGTTTTATGCCCCTGGCTGGAGGCTTTGAGTTATCTTAAGGCAGCCACAGGATAGTCCGGTTAAGTAGTCACGGCCTCTCTAGGTCAACTACGAGATGCCATACACAAAAAAAAAAAAAATGCAAATTTATTTGTTAACCAAGTACCTTCCTAAGTTGTTTAAATTATGTAGGTGATGATTTTCGTTCACGGAAAAACTAATGAGCTTATGTTGGCACCAACTTAAATGTATATATAATGTGTGTGAACTATGGAACGAATAAATAAATAAAATTGTAATTTGCTTTGTCATAGTCGATTAACTATCTTAATCGAGATATCTCATCACCACCCGTGAAATACTTATTATCACCGAGGAGTTCCCGTGGCCATCTGTGTCGTCTTCATCAGTTTCACTTCTTGATGAAAATACCAAAATTGCTATACATATGCCTATAATATTTGAAGAGTTCCCTCAATTTCTCATGGATTCCATGATCAGAACGGGATTTTGATGAAAAAATGACCAATCTGGAAGTATATCCTTTTCAAGTAACAAAAGAGTTTTCCAAATCGGTTTATAAATGACGGAGACCTGAGGTAACAAACATTTAAAAAAATACAACCGAATTGAAACCCTCCGCCTTTGTTTGAAGTCGGTTAAGAAATAAAAGTTTAAATAATTTTTAATTCCTATATGTGTATAACCAAGGTTTTCGAAGTCATTCTTTGTTTTTCTTTTTACTGGAAACTTAATGAAAACATGCATTACCAAGGCCATGCACGCGTAACTCTTCACTATACGATACACTGGTCGATTGTGAAATCACAATCGACCAGATGTTTCCACATACAAACTGGAAGCTACCAGTGGCATAAAAACGTAAGAACCTTAGTAACTGTCACAGTGGACCTACGGGAAGCCCTCTTTGTGTCTCTGATTGTAAAGAGTCCGTAATTCTCGGTAAAATCACATTCATCACAAAACTTTTGGAAAAGTAAAAAAAAAACGAAATCTCTTTTTAAAACAATCTTCTGAATAATCATGAAATGAATCCGTAATGTAATGAAGTAAATTTTGCGATTTCTAGGCTCAGCAACTTGAAACTCCGGTAGTGTACCGTTATCGAAATCATCTATATATAGGTATAACACCAAAAGTCGCTTGGACGCTTTCCATTACTATAACCGCAAAATCAAACGCTAAATGGTCGAATTCTTACGTTTCGAGGATGACTCGCGCGGCTTACCTTTAACTTACAAATGGGTAGTATTTAAACTATTGAATATAAATTCAAAATAAGCGCCAGTTTTTTGATCCGTAGTTAACTCAACTGATGGTTAAACATAGTAACTAATGGTTGAATTTTGGCTAAATGTGAAAGGGTAAACATGAATGAGTTAACATGAATGTATTCATGTTAACTCATTCATGTTAAAAAATAGAAACTAATGGCACTTTGGCAAACACATTTAGCCAAAATTGAACCTCTAGTTACTATTGTTAAACATAGTAACTAATGGTTGAATTTTGGCTAAATGTGCAAGGCTAAACAAGAATGAGTTATGTCATTAGTTACTATTTTTTAATATGAATGAGGTAACATGAATACATTCATGTTTAGCCTTTCACATTTAGCCAAAATTCAACCATTAGTTACTATGTTTAACCACTTGATTAAGTTAACTACAGATCAAAAAACCGGCCCTTAGTAAAGACAATGGTGACTAATAGTCACCACTTGGCTAAGAATTGACAGACCTATGGCAGTTCTAACTTCAAGCAATAACTAAACTATAGAACAGAAATCGTTACCTGTTTATAAATACGGGTGTTAGAGTTTCCTCTGAGAACTCGACTCTAATTCTTTTGTTTGATATTTCAAAGGGCATCCAGTAACTGCTAAGATAGTTCAACAATACCCTCTATGAGCTCACTTCTAAATCTGCAGTAAGTATATTGTGTACAGAGTTTTGGTACTAACATTGCGGTAACAAAGGTGAGTTTATTAATAATAGCCCGTCAAAACAAATGAAGGTAATTCTTGGATGAGTGAACGTCAATAAAAAACTTTTTCCAAAAAACACAACCGACTTCCAAAATAACACTTCAAACTGAATAATAACTTTAATTTCGGAAGTCGGTGTCTTTGTATCTGTATTTTAGTTTTTTGCCACCGACTTCCGAAATTAAAGTTATTATTCAGTTTGAAGTGTTATTTTGGAAGTCGGTTGTGTTTTTTTGAAAAATTTTGTAATTTATCTAAGTTACAATATTCTAATGTCAACTGCTCATCACCTTCTACAAAATATCTATTGCTTTTCCCGATGCAGGCACGTTAATTGTTGAGGAGTTCTCCTGGTAGGTAGGTACCAGGAGAACTCCACATCACCATAAGCATTGTGACGAGTATAAATTACTTAGGAACCATTAATAAAGTACCTAATCCAATTGCAACCCGTGAAATACTTATTATTGAGTAGTTCCGGTGTACATCTGTGGTCTTCGCCATCAGTTTCACATCACCAAGTGGTGCTTTCCAAGAACAAATGCACGAGTTACTATAAAAAATACCCAAATCGCTATAGGAGTGCCTGTAATATTTGAAGATTTGTATCGATTTCTCCAGGATCTCATCATCAGATCCTGACCTGATGACAATGGGACCAACTAGAACGAATCTCTTTCAAACAAAAAAAGAATTTTCCAAATCGGTCTGGCCGCCTTCGAGTAATAAGGGAACATACATAAAAAAAAATATTCCGACGATCTGAGAACCTCCTCCTTTTTTGGAGTCGGTTAAAAATATGTGCAGGTCAAATGCAGTGCTTCGGAATTTTCTATTTCGCCACCTCCCGAAATGTACCGGGGTCTCTTATTTTGCTGCATGGTATCTAAGATAAAATATTAGGTATATAAATAATAATACAAGTACCGTCCTTAAAATAGTCTTAAGTTTAAGCCACGTTATCTTAAAAGGAATATTAAGTCCCTTTATTAATAAAAAGCCCAACGTTCCTACAATAGAGATCATTAGAAGTCCACGACGGAGAGGGATATAAGTTAATACTCAGATAATAAGTCAGAATCCTTATGACGGCACCTTTGTTGAATTTTCTTGTTCCAGCCGCCTTTCAAGTCCTTTGTTAATTAAAAATCTTGCATCTCATTTATAACGCGGTCTCTCTCATCACGGGTGTAGAATATTAATATATGGTTTAGATATACTTAGGTAAATCGTCTCACGCAGCGGTTCATCAACACCGGGTTGAAGATGTAACCTCATGCAGAAGCTCTACGCGACATTATCCAAGCATCATATTCGCATTGTGACGTCATCCGCCCCCGTGAAATCTCGCCGCTGCCGTCGTACCGCTCATTGTGCCCGTCCCACTTTTTAATCTGGAGACGTCGAATAAAAGCACAATACTAAGATACATCTTGCTCGGTATTTCTTCCCTTTTTAATCAGCGAGTACTCAAATGTTTATTTCATAAAAAAAAAAAAACATCTTGATACTTACATATTTTGTGTCATCTATCCGTCCTTCCATTCGATTGTCATTGCCGATACATATCCAGTTGAGAGGGAGAGGGAGCACATAATAAATGACATCACGAGGAAGAAAAACTACACGTCCGATATTAGCGCCGCAATATTAATCTAAGGATGGTGGCAGCGGCGTGACGAAAACACGTCTTCTGGTGTAGGATTCTCTGCGACGGGGGGATAAATCATAGCTTATTACCAAGTATGTGGCGGCTCGTGATATATCAAGAGGCATAAAGGAGAAGGCTCGCGGGCAAATGGCAAGTACAGTCGCACGAGGGGAATGCACTGCTGTCGCGAGCCCACCGCACAGACAATTGAGATGAATGTTGCAGCGGCTCGGCCCGCCACTAAGCGTCACCTACCCACTTCTTCTATATTTAATTTTCATTTCGTATTCTCACATTGTTGGTACAGTCACCAGCCTCAGTTCCCACAAACGTCGATCGCAACAATTCCGCAGTGACACACAGCTGAGTTATTAATATTTATGTAAGAGGAACTGCGATGAGACAAAGTTTTTGCAAAACCATCTGTATGTGAGCGAGCGCTTTGTATTAGCAACAAAGCCACACCGGGACTTGCATCGCTGGAGCTTTTAGGCGGGCAGTTATCGTGCCAGCGACAAATGCGAATTTACGCTTTGCATTTTGAAAAATTAAAAGCGACATTTTCAATGCAATTGCGAGCGTTCTTTCCGCAGTCGGCGCGGGTAATGGCCACTCCAATCCGAAATTGCGCGGTCTTTTTTGTTGCCGACGCTTTCGTAAACACTCATTTGTACCTACTATTTACAGAGCTCTCCACTTTTACTTAATCACAAGTAAATCACTCCATTTTCGAACGATTTTCAATCAAGCACTGAATAATGCCCAAAACGGCTGAAGTTGTTCGTTATTTTAATCACAACTCAGTTTGTATTGGATTGGCCAAAATGATAAGCAATTAAACTTTATTACTTACTTGCTTATGATACTGTTAAAGTTGTTTTGTAAAGTAGGTAGGTAGCCATATCCAGTTTCATGCTTCTTCTTTTTGCGTTACTTACTCGGGAGTGTGCATGCATGGTTGATTCTTATAACGAAAAATATAAATTAAAAATTAAAAAAACCCACGACGGAAAATTGTGATATGAAAACAAATTTAAATTAAAAAAATAAAAACCCACGAAATTAAAGCGTAATATGATTAATAAAACGTGCACCACAATAACTATTATATACAATATTATTAACCGTCGTGCGTAACCTGTGTAAAGAATAAGAATATTATTTATTTGCAAGAATACGAGTAAAATAAGTTGAGAAAAATATACATAGTTTTCCGTCATATTGTACTATATACTATATATATATTAACGGACAGACAGACAAACACACGAGTGATCCTATAAGGGTTCCGCTTTTTCCTTTTGAGGTACGGAACACCAAAAATAACCGTTTATACTGTACGTATGGTTTTATACTACATGTGTATACTATAGCGCCCCCTGGCGGTCTGTAACTTAGCTTAGAACATGTTCAGGAATGAGACAACGCAAAAAACCGTTTCAAAATCGGCCAAGCCGTTTCCTAGAAAAATGGTAACAGACACACTCCCAAACACTTTTTTCCCCTAAAGCATGTATCATCTCCATGGCCGTCGCGGGTAAAAAAGCACCAATGTAAAAAGTAACGAACCCTTGCTATAGCTCGAAGAGTAATTCAAAACAGTTACAGACTTAAATTAGCAATCAAAATAATGTAAACATAGCTTACTTCGATTTTTAACCGTTATTTTCATCATAAAATTAAAGTACAATCCATTCTGAGGCACCCTTTCAATAGCAACAGTGTAATGATGGCAATCAGCTTAAATACTCGATTTAAATAGCCAGATGTTGGATGGGGTTATCAGTGCGTCGTCGGCGGGAGCTGCGCAGCTGGGCCGCTCCGCCGCCGCCGCTGCCCGCCGCGCTCGTACCGCTCCACGTGCCACTGCCGCCGAGAGCTACGGCCTCCTTAATAGCCACTAATAATAAAAGTAAACGAGCGAACGACTTGTAACAAATTGTATTATCTGCCGAAATGGCCCTTGGAAAGCATTCATGTCGCCGCTACGTAACGTTAACTCTTTTCCGTTTTGATCTTCGCAAAATTGAGTTTGGAAAAGCGGATCAGGCCGCTGTGTTTCTGAGAAAATTAAGTAGATTACCTTGTTACTTATTGGATTAACGTTTCTATAAGAATTTCTGCTACGCACACTGAAGTTAATTTACACAAATGCTGCATTAGCGCCAGTAAGTGAGTTAATGTATTTAAGCGTATAAACCACCGAGTATTTTTCCGCTTGTGACAATTAAAAACTACTCAGCTCTTTTTATAGTCAGACATTAAATTTATCTTCTTAATTTTTTGCAAAGTGGAAACCTTCACTGGGGCAAGACATTAAATTTAAAAAAATGGTATAAAAAGTTGAGTTCCCGGGCGAGGCTACATTGCAACGACATTAATTCAAAAGTCGCCGCCTAGAGCAAATTGTCAAGCTGAGTGCAGACACGCTGCGCCTTATTCCCAGCCAAGTTTAGAAAGCTAGATAATGTAGGTGGCAGTCTGAGCCTTATTTCAAAGTTAGTATTAATATGAAGTAATAAACTAACATAATATCTGGTGCCGAGTTGAGCACTCAAATAATAGTGTGCTATGTGATTCTATGTGCGCTATTATAGCGCTATAAATTCGGTAGTTTAATTCTAGTGCCGCAAATAAGAAATAATAGTGCAATAAATGAAGCTAACAAGGTACGAATGTATCGACATTCGGTTCAGTATTATCGGCGGTGCACGTTCCAACAACTTGGCACATATGATGTCGAACAATAAATGTTTTGTTACGAATTTTTCATTCTCGCAAGCGGATTGTAGTTCGCTGACAACTTGCAGTTAATTGTTGGATAAATTAATTTTGTGAACGGCTGCTAAAAGTTAAAATGATGCCATGGTGTTTTGTAGTGCTCTTAAACACGTCATATAGGGTGACTGGTAATTAGTGACCGATACTTAAACACATGATTGTACTCATGATAACAAACAACTTTTACTAAGGAACCAAATCTGAAATCGCAAAAAAAAAAATCAGCTGTTCCCTACATTTATGTTTGCATAACTCAACAAAATGTAGGGATCAGCAGATTTTTTTTTCACGATTTCCCACAATAAAAGTTGTTTCTTATCATGAGTACAATCATGTGTTTAAGTATCGGTCACTAATTACCAGTCACCCTATATATTAATGTACATCTGGTTCTCAGGTTCTCTTTAACGGTTTATTTAAAAAAAAGCACAAAACATAAAAAAACTTCCTCATTGGGTCTTCAATTACTTTTTACGCATTGCTATATATAAGTTCCGTTCAGAATTATATAAGAGCCCTTATTTTCATGCATTTGGCCAATTTTACATTAATTCATCCAAGTAAAATGTGAAGATTCGCGAACAAACTCAAACCCTTCGGAAAAAACCCTTGAAATATACTTTGTCTTCTGATCCTTTATTTATATCCTTACTAATATTATAAATGCGAAAGTGAGTTTGTTTGTTTTTTACGCTTTCACGCTAAAATAGCTGAACAGATTTAGATGAAATTTCGCACATGGATAGACCATGTCCTGGATTAGGACAAAGGATACTTTTTATTCTGTTTGTACGCTCCCCTGGGATAATTTCCGACCTCCACTCGGACGAAGCCGTGGGCAAAAGCTAGTTATAAATAAATATACTATTTTCAAATATTTCACAGCTGCGGGATAACCCTCTTTGATCCGATACTCACCCTTCCGACTATGATTTTTAACATCTAAAAGTTATAAGCAATGGGACCATTTATAGGAATGGGGAAACGTGGCACTCTGTTCTCTTAGATTGTTTCAAGTCCACGGTTTGAACATTATGTAAGTATCTTTTATGTCTGTCGATGACCAGCGGGGCAAATCCGTAACACACTATCAATCAGAATCGGTTTCATTTTGACAGTTCAACAACATTAATTGCGTTATTTACGTTTTCGAGCAGACCACATTTTCGAACATATGAATTAGCAATGTCATTCATTCATTCATAGTGTGTTACGCGATAAGGATGCAGAAAAAATGCGGACGTCTTGCAAAGTGAATCTAAAACAAATATCCCTTATATCTTAATCAGTATAGAACCTTCAGTGCCCTAGATCAATCAGAATTCTTAGAAAGTATTCTATTTTGTTATATATTCCTGGCAACTTCTCGGTACTGTCTAGTAACAGCACCCTCACTTATTCGGGCTATACTATGATTGACTTTTATTGCTGGCAGTGAGTATTTTGTAAAATTGTTGCTAAGTGGTCTCAGAAGAGAGACACTGAAAAGATACCAACTATGAGTTGCAGGGCTAATCCTTAATTATCATAATTTTGTCGCCCTTATCCCAATTTATTTGAAGTGGGCGCAACATGCCTTCTTATTCCATACTATTAGTCGATATCTCAGCAGTCACTTCCTCTCTACACATATCATCTTTCACACAGTCCATCCCTCGTTTATTTGGTCTTTCTTTACTCTGATAGCCATCCACATTTATTCTCAAAACTTTCCTCACGATATTTTTCTCCTTCCTTTTCGGTCACTGGTGTCAGTTTCAAACTTCCTGATATTAATTTGTTAATCTAATCAAAGTCGTGAAATTTACCTCAATAACCACAACCAAAATACAGGAGAAGTCAATTTGAAACTATTCGCGTTTCCTGAAACATCGTTATGTATGAAGCCTAGGAAGAAACAACCAACCAGATTTATGTTAGCTACAGAAAGCCGTGGAATTTTCTCAGGTTAGATAACTCGTTTTATTCCTACATTCCAAAGGGAAGTGAAAGCAGAAACATTGCCGGTGCTTATCAGGAAATCTAGTTATTGTCGCGCTCCGACGCTATGTTGTATTACTATATTTTATATTGTTCTATATCTTCTGTAAATAAAGATCACTGTAATTTGAAGATTTGTATCAATATTATTTTGTACGAGTAGGATAGTATTTTTTGCATGAAAATTCCAAATGTGCTTGCTTTTTCTTGCTACAAACACAATACCTATGTGACATAGTTGCATTGTGACCTCTTCGTAGCCTACAGATTTTATAATACCAGTATAAAGTTCGAAATAAACATGAGAGGATGTGTATCCGATACAATGCGCGGTAACAAACTCTAAAAACAAAAAAATATCGCTAAAAGCGTGTGAAATCCGCGGGTGCTGGTTAGTTTCATTTTGGAAAGCTATTGTAGCGTGTAGCAACCTCGTAGCAATCTCGTGCATGGTTTTTAGAAGTCCGTTTTTGCTGTAGTACTGTACTGTACTGTAAGCTGTAGTACTACGTATAAAATAGTGAAAAGTTCATACTCATATTTTTGGAATAAACTATCTGTCATGTTAAAATTATTCACCATATTTTTATTTTCAATGTCAAGAAAGCGCGGTCTTGTTTTCTTTTTTATTTATTATTTATATAAACTTTTTAAATGACTTATCTTACTCATTTGCTTAATATTTTCATCACCCATTAAAAAAGTTGTTACAAGTTTTCGTTAAATAGTTTCAGAAACATATCCATGTACTTTACTCGAAATATTATATCTTCCACAATCCAAATCTAGAACAATTCAACAATATTCTACAAACGCGTATATTACAGTATAGCGTCCCCGCATTATTGCGAGTGAATCCTGACTAATGTCTTCTAACAGTGGGTACGCTGCACAGATCAGCTTAGCACCCCAGGACCGCCACAAGAAGTGGTTGCTGTACTTAGCAGCTTCTTACATACCTACCCACTTACTTTAAGCTGATGTATACTTTACGGACAACGATCTGTGTAGTGTTTTGTTTTGTTGTAGATGAGTGTAATTAGTAATTTTGCCTTTTATCTTCATTTGAAGATGGCAATCCCATTCGCTGGTAACTTGTTTAAAATTTAAGGTAACTTGTATAAAAATTAAAGTTAACTTATAACTTGTTTAAAAATGATAAGCAAACTAGGAATAAGGCAACATAGGAAGTCTTAAGACAAAAATATTGAAGTAAGATATTTCTAATAGTCCAACGAGAGAGTCAGAAGTCGGAAAACCAAAAGTATTACGTCCGAAAGAACTTTAGTGTCTTCGGAAACTAGGGCAAATGCATTTCATCTGCTTATGATCAAAATACCCCTTGTATTGCAATTCTGCAAGCGCTTCACTGTTACGAATATCTTCTACTGAAGAAGAAGATATATACTTGTAATGGTTTTGTCATCGAGTACCTACGATAATCGATATTCACTTGAAAATAATATCGATACTCACTTGTTAATTAGATCAGTTGCACTAGAACACAATTTAACCTTTATTACAATTTGATGAGAATGAACCAATTTAATTGAATTACAGAAAATATAACTTGTAAAAAGATCCATCACAAAGCCTCTTCCTAGGTACGCTTTCTGTACATCAAACTAAGTACTAATTAACATTGAGCGTAAATTATTGCTGGGAAAAGATTTTTATTTTTGGTGTGAAAAATCGCTGTTTATGGCAACGTGCAATATAAGGGTGCCTGTTCACAGAAGCGGAGTGAGGCTGCGGAGCGGAGAAACGGAGAAATATTAACCAATAAGATTGCATAACTCTCCGTTCCGCTCCAGGAGCCAGGATCCTATTGGTTAATATTTCTCCGTTTCTCCGCTCCGCAGCCTCGCTCCGTTTCTGTGGACAGGCACCCTTACGCAGGCAAAACATTGTGCCGGTAAAGTAAAGTTACAACACATAAAACTTGTTTTCGTGAAACAAGGTAAAAAAAAAGTTGGTACTTTGATCTTCAATATCTCGATAACTAGAAGGTTGCCAGATATGGTCCCATACAATATATATATATATATATTACAATGGCGGGGGTATAAGTGACTCTCCTCTTCGTTAAGTGTCTTTTTATTACACCCGTTATGCTTTGTCATGCCTATTAAGTACCACATTTTCATTACACAGGTTGCGACTGTCCCACTGAAGGTCAAAGCTTCTCCCTAACTTAGAGGTTCCCAAAATGAATTCGATAATAATAGCATTTTAAATTCCCCACAAGCTCCGTATTACATTGCATTGCAAAATTACTATCACCGCTTAATTATGAACAGTGGTATGTATAATTGTAAATCAGTCGGTTGGTGAGTTGCAACGATTGGACGTGTCATCGCGCAGTCAGTCACGGGTTTCGCGGATAAAGCAATGAACGCGATGACGTAATTGCTTAATTAATTATCACTTTCGGTAATGCATGGCCCGTTTATTGTCTAGTCACGGTAGTGTGTTACTCACTAGAGGGTACGGTAGGGTAGAGAGAGAAAATATCCCGTGTAAACATATTTTCATCAATTTAGTGTTCATGGAGAATTGATAAATGATTTTTATTTCTGTAAGTAGGTTTGTACAAACAGTTTTACAAGTCAATCATGTTTTTTTTTTTAAACTAGATGAGGTCGGCGTTTCCTATCTGACTACTCTGAGAAGAAAGGCCGAAACAAACTCAGAGGTCACAGTCTCTTATAAAGTCCAGACATAACCTTGGTCACTTCATGTGAAGACCATGTAGATTGGTGTCAGAAATGGTCTTTTGAGGAAAGAACCACACAGATTGAGAGGACCTGTCCAGTCAGTGCACGCATTTGTCAGTAATCGCGCAGCTCAACTCAGAACTTAAGGAGCTCAACGATTCGACGAACAATTAATTAACATCTTTCTAAAAAACTACTTCAACGTGATATTATACATTCTTTGATAAAATAAAGATCAAATATAGGATATATCCAACACATTCAGAACCCATTTGAAACAAAGAAATAAAATGGCTTCCGCCTTGCAGTTTTAAAACTGCTAAACGATATTATGATAAAGTATGTTACTCTGCGTAGCTATAAATTAATTTGGCAAAGTTCCAACTGGGCTTAACTGAACCTCCTATAATAGCAGCTTCCATTTTAATTCAAATTCGACTTCAAATATTGAGTTAAATTTGAATAATATTGTACGTCAAAATATTCCAATATGTGTTTTCCTGCAGGTGTCACGGATTCTCATACTAAATGTATGAGAGTCCGTGACGTCTTATAAAACTCATACTTATAAAACTTTTTCCTCGTTCTTATAAAACTCACCGCTACGGAACAGGTGCATTCTTATGTATTAATAACGCTCCTCTTGGAGTTCCGTACC
This sequence comes from Dicycla oo, assembly GCA_948252095.1. Lineage (NCBI taxonomy): Eukaryota > Metazoa > Arthropoda > Insecta > Lepidoptera > Noctuidae > Dicycla > Dicycla oo. The sequence continues at coordinate 15,336,847 of OX411712.1, forward strand.
GGGTTTTCCTATTTCAGCTTATGCTGTGGCAGATGTCAATGTGAAAACTACATCAATTTTACTTTAAATGATATCTAGATATCATTTAAAGTAAAATTGATGTATATAATATATAATTTGGCCTTTATAACCTTGTCTCTCTTCCTTCATACAGAGAAAACCCAAGCTATGACGATTTAAGATCATAAGTTCATTTTTACGACGGCAGGGTGTTGTCATTTATTGCAAGGCGATCGTTTTTCAGCAGGTCAGCGAAGCAAGATTGAGTAAGTCACAATGGCACCACACAGGTCAGAACCCTGCAAATGATTACTTTAACAAAAAAAAAGATTTTTTATTATTTTGCATGTAATAGAATTAGTTGCTTGGTAATTGAAAGATTGAAAGCGTATTTTAGATAAAATCTTTTATCCATTCTCCGCTATATCACTTGTGGCAATTCTTAAACAGTAAGCAAATAGAAAAGCTCTCACGACAAAATTAAATTCCATACTTGTCGCCAGCATTCAGCTGCACCATCTGAACCGCTTTCGGCGCGCATAAATCTCATAAATCTCTTCTAATAAAAACATTCTCATTCCACTTCGCATTGCAAGAGAAATATTAAAATATTAGCAATATTAGGATTACGTTCTAGGTTTTTAGGCTTCGACTTTCAATGTCTCAATGACGCAATTGTAATGAAATTGGACGTCAGAAAAGTTATTTACTTAAGTCTTTAAGTGTTTACAAAAAACTTCAATATTTTAAGGTAAGCAATTTTCCAAGAATGTTTTTTTTTATAGTTGTATCGATGAAAAGAACAATGTCGTCGACATTTGACCTTTTAGATTAAAGAATTTAATTTACCGGGGAATGTATGTACAGACGCCAGCAGGTCAACCTACCCGAAACTGTCAGATTTTCCCAATCAACCTTGAACCTAATGCCTTAGCAATAAAGTCCAAAATCTATTAAAGAAATTTGACAGATTGTAGTAGCTTGATGTACCTAATTCGACTTATCAAGCGTTCGCATATCAATTTGTCACAGTCGCGCAGGGTGACAAATAGAGATAAAACTTAATTAGATATAAATTTTAATGTGTAATCAAACGAGAATATTGGGCAGCTCATTGCATTATTCGGTAAGTTAAATTTAAAATGTCGAGCCATTTGCCCCAAACCCTCGTTAGTAGTAAATTAGACTAATTAACCCCAGTGAGAGTAATAACTGTTTACCAACTCCAATTACAGCATTCGATTCAAATTATTGAATTGGTAACATATTAAAAGTAACACAATTGTTTTGATCGTTTACTTGAACGAGCGCTGCGATTCGCGTCTGTTACATGACAATATGGGTAGGTTATTTAGCTTTCTAAATACTTACAGGGTGGCCAACTCGAATGTATAACACTTTTTTGGCCACCATGTTGATTTGGCGCCAAATTTTACAGTTGTTTAACCACTATTTAGTTAAAATGTGGCATTAGTCCCTGACTTATTTCTGTAGAGTTATCTAAAGGCACGTGTTTTGGTCAATTTCGAACACTAAAAGCAGAATATTTGTCTCTCTGTCTTCTGTTTGGCAATGGGTGTTATTTACCTGAAAATAAATAAATTTATTATTATTATTATATATCTATAAATCTCGGGACCCTGGGGTCCCAGACTTTTGGAAGGCATACGAGGGGCCGAAGCCAACTCGCAGAGGCCCCTTAGATAATTTTGAATGATGAGGAGGCAACAACCGACGATTATCCCTATATGCACTATGCAAGTTCACCCAAGTACAACCCCCGGTTGGTGCAGGACTATTGTTGTACGTGGAAACAAAATATATTTGGATATGGGTTTGGGTGGCTAAAGTGGATTGGGTAACTTGAACTATGGAAGAACTATATGAACAGGCAGGGGTGCCTGACCAATGTCTATTCAATGTCTATTATATTATACACGGATAAAATGGCAGGGGGTGACTTGCACACTCAATAACGGGCCCCCGGAAACGACCGCTAGTACATAGTGACGTAGCGACAAGGGGCACTTACTGAGGTGCTTAAGGAGTGAAGAGGTATTCCACGGCTATCAGGACAATCCCAAAAGTACGGTCAAGATCCCTACCAGCACCTTACTGGAATACTTCCTTCCTCCGTGCACGTTTGCTCTTGCGAATTTCCACTCAAGCCGGCCAATACAGGCAAGAAAGAGGTGGGAGCTCTGTTCCTCGTCAGTGTTCATTATTATTACAATTAAATAATTTCACAACGCTAACACACCGAGTTCTGTAAACTACTATTGCTAGTATTTTTAGCAGGTATAATATAACGTTCTACATCTTTTTTACTAGACACTTTTTTACAAAACAACCAAAACAATAAATTTTTATTTTTGGATATATCAGGTAAAAAAAAATATAATGATGTATTTTACTGCGTGTACAAATCAATCAATCAATCAATCTGCCTAGCCTTTTCCCAACTATGTTGGGGTCAGCTTCCAGTCTAACCGGATGCAGCTGAATACCAGTATTTTACATGGAGCGACTGCCTATCTGACCTCCACAACCCAGTTACTGGGTAATACGATACCCCTTGGTAAGACTGGTTGTCAGACTTTCGGGCTCTGACGACCCGTAACGACTGTCAAAGATCCTCGAATGACAGCCGGGACCAACGGCTTAACGTGCTTTCCGAGGCACGGAGGAGTCTCGGTATGAAAAGATGGTCACCCTTCTACAGACCAACCCCGGCAAGCGTAGCTTAACCTGATGAATCGATCCGTGCGGCTGTTATTACTTAGCCACGAGCTCCTCCTCCTCCACGATTTTACTGCGTGTACATAAATTATAAAATAAATAAATAAGTAAATTTATATGTCTATATAAATAAAAATCAATTGCCGAATGTATGTACTGGAAGCCGACCCCAACATAGTTGGGAAAAGGCTAGGCAGACTGATTAATTGATGTAAGCGCATCGCTTCAGAACGGTTGCATATATTTGGCGAATTGTTTTTTTTAACGACTTCAATAATAAGGGAGTTATGTTGTGTTTGTTTGATAAAATTGTGCGGAAAAGTGAAAAACTTTTGCGTAAAAAATCTCCGTAAAAAAAGTGAGTGACACGGAAGCCAGTAGGGAGATGATATAATTAACAGATTGAAGTTTAGTTGTTGTTTCTTACAATACTTTACTTATTTATTTATTTTATTATTTATGTACACACAATGTAATGCCAAGCCTGCATTATTTAATAATGGGTCTGGTATTTTTAGTTTATAATAAAAATTCAAAGTTGATCTTAATTTAAAGTTGTATACTTCCGAATTAAAAGAAAAAGAAAGAAAGAAAAACAGTTTATTCACGTGAGAATGACGCACACAAACTATACAAGAAATTAATAGAATTCTGAATTAGAATTAATAAATTCTCGTCTGAAGAGAACTCTTTGGATCTGAACCCACTGAAGTCTAAGTTCATGGTGCTGGGACCAAAAAAACAAGTTGCTGCAATATTGTCTGCCAAACCGGAGGTTATGATTAAAGGGAAGAAAAAAAAAAAAAATTGAACGAGTGGAACAGGCATGTAGTCTGGGTCTAATCTTAGATCCAGAGCTGCGATTCGAGGCTCATATAAACACCGTAATAAGAAATTGTTTTTATAGGCTGAAGGTATTATACGGTATACGTAATTTTCTTAGCGTACCACTCAGAAAACAACTGGTAGAGAGTCTGGTCCTATCCAGGCTAAACTACTGTGACACTGTCTATGGGCCTTGCCTGCTTTCTAGAACAGATAGGTTAATTCAGCGAATCCAGAATGCCTGTGTTCGTTTTTGCATTCATGTCCCTCGTAGGCATCATGTGACTCCATACATAAACCAACTCAAGACACTAAAAATGGCTGCCAGGCGGAAGCTTCATCTAGCGAGTTTAATGTTTGGCATTGTAACAACCCATAAGCCGCACTATTTATATGAAAAACTCACTTGGCGAGAAACTCATTATAAGTATGGTCTTCGTTCTGTGGTTGGCCCGCTAAGGGCACCGCGACACAAAACCACAGCTTTCAGGGGCAGTTTCAGATTTTGCTGGAATGACCTTCCACCACCGATGCGAGGCCTGAAAACAATACAGTCGTTTAAATATCAACATAAAAAGTTACTATTGCATGCACAACTTTCATTACTTTAATTCCAGATACATCTTCATGGTGTTTACCTCACGGGTTATGGCCTATAGTCCTTGGTTTGGACCTTTAACAGCGCTGTGGCATCGCTTCTGCCTCATGTCTGCTGGGATTGCTGGCAGTGATTCTCTGTCCCAGTTCTATGTGGGTGTCTGTTAGATAGTACATTATATTACATTGTACATATTATAGTAGTATTTTCAGAATTATTATAGAATTGGCCACCCTATTTCATGGAAACAACCGATGTTTTATAACGAAAAATGTAGGTAAATGTTCCACTAAAAGCACTTAGATTATCTGAAGCTAGCAAGATTTAGAATGATGGTTCTACTAATAGAATCCGGCTGGAATACATACCTGAATTTACAAGAATAATATCTTTTATTTTGTTAAGGCTCTGATTTCTCTAGTTATTGACATTATCTAAGTAGGTACCAATGCGTTTCATCAAAGAAACTGGTGAAGTGAAACCGCCAAGGGCCACGTTCGATTGCTTACACAAATGAATCCAACCGGCATCGTGATATTGTTAATAGCCATACCACGGTATCTTTCACAATCACCCAATCTAGTGCTATAAGATATGGTATTTTGCTTACCACTGTCCGAAGACATTTACATGCAGCTGGGATCCATAATAAATAAATAAATAAAAATAAAATTCCTTTAATTCAGATAACTTAGTGATAATAATACTAATAAATAATAATAATATATATAAATAATAAATAATAATACCTGGCAAAAAAAAAAAAAACTAACCGAAGTTCATCGTCAAGCCAGGATAAGATTTGCAACCTAATATATAAATTTTGATTGGGAAAACGAAATAGTAATTTTTACCGACGAAAAGACTTTTAAATCCGTTAAAGATGGACGTAAATGCTGTGCAGAAGACCAAGCGAACGCTACAACAGTGACGTAAAATAATTATATAATTATTATAATAGAAATTCTTTACATATTTATATGAAAACCATAAAATATTTTATTTTTACACCTTTAATTGACAACTATATTGATACGTTTAAATTTATAAAATAATATCGGCGGGTCCTGGCGAGCTTGTCGAAGTCGGCGCTCGAATGAATGGCGAACGTTATTTGGAGATCTTAAGAGACGTGATTATTCCAACAGTTCGCAACGTATGCCCTGATGGAAATTTTTATTTTATTCAAAATGTTCGGTGTCAAGACCGGTAATGGAGTGGTTTTCTATACAAAAAGACATAACTTTGATTGCTTGACCATCTGAAAGCCCTGACTTAAACCCGATAGAAAATTTGTGGGGTCAAATGGTGCTTAATTGGGACTCAAGTAAAGTCAGAACTAGGCAAAATTAAGACAAAGCCGTTATTAGAACTTGGGAATTAATGCGATTAAGTGATATTTGTTTTAATATGGTAAATGGAATGAGATCAAGATTAGCAGAAGTTAGTTATAGAAAGTGAAGGTTACCCACTCCGTTATTAGTAAAGGTTTGACCCCACAAGTTATAGTTAAGTTTTTTATAGTTAATTGTTTTTTTGTAAACAGTCTTGAAAAATCTCGAGAGATGTAAATTGTTGCTCTGTTTGTTTCAAACGTGAGTAGCATGTTAGTTCTCTTGTGAAATCATCAAAACTAATTTACTTACTTATAACTTTTATCGGAAAATAAATATTTATTAATCTAAAATGGGTTATGAATACCATAATAATAATAAATAATACTACGTCTAAAAGTGTTTGCGTTTATTTTCCCTGTTTAGGTATATTCTATAGTTAATCTGTGAACAGCGTTTTGGGCTGCAATATTGTCTATAAGTTTTGTGTATCTCTTGTTTCTGTGTTTTTTTTTTTTTATGTAGCTGTTAGTTGTGCCTTTTGAATAAAATCTAATAAATGCATCTCCTTTATTTCGAAAGACCGCCGACCATGCTCATACAAGCACCTACTTCTCCTCTCAACCCACAATACCCCGCTATCGCCCTAAATTACCACCAAGGCTGCCTAAATGTGCTGATGTTGGTTAGCACATGACAATTTTGTATCACTAAAGTAAATAATTATTGTTATGGTATCTTGCACGCTTACTTGTGGAATCGATGTCAATAACATTAACTTCATTGATGTCACAGAGATGGCGCACACGGTGCATACGCCGTTAAAAGATGTCGCTTTTTACACATTTCTAGAGGGTGAGGTTTCTCTGGAGCTGTATGTACTTGTTTGCCCTACCCCGAGAGAGTTTTTTTAGAGACGGAGGCGCGCAGGGAGGGCAGCTTCCGCCCGCAGTAAGGGTGCGTTTCCACTGCGCGGAGCGTAGCGGAGTGGAGATTTCAAGCACTGTAATTGGTCGGACCGTATATTCCACACATTTTTAATAGCTATTATAAAAACAGTCTGCTTTAGTTTGATAATTAAAATTTTAGGTGAAAAACGTCAAATTCAGAATAGCATAATTGCCATTTTTACTAAATTAAATAGCTTAGTTGGCTTCCTATCACAGTGCTGTTAAACTATAATATAGTTAAGTTGTGTCCGTTTAGTCAATTTGAGAATGGAAAATCGTCGTTTGACATGAATAAACTAAATTTTGGTGATTATTAGTCTAGTTTGGAGAGTTTGTGACAGCACCACTGACAGTCTAAAGAAACAAGATAATTATGCACGCATATTAATTTCGTAATGATTCTAAAAAATGAATAATCCACGTCTCAAGAAACATAGATCAGAGACAATAGAATTATAATGTATAAGTACTGTGACGAGTTCAACTCCACAGGGGGGAAGATAACTAGAAAATAAGAGATGGTAGAGCAATATAGGATTTTTAATTATGAGAAATCAATACAATCTTCGGACAATCGCGCACTTCCTCACACGATCCTAACCTGTCGTCTCTGTTAGACCGACCTTAGCCTAGCTTGCTACATATTAGTAATCTGTGCCTTAGCCCTATAACATAACTTCTGGGACTATCTGTTTGTATTCAAAAGTTAGTTCCATCTGTGCTTGCACGATAAAATGTCAGCCAGTAAGATATAAGGTTGCCCATTGCATAAAACCTTTATAGTACTTACGTACTTCAGAAAACATTACACTCCTCGTCAACTTTAGATAATATTTGCACTACCGCAGCAATATTCTTGTTTCCCTCTGACTAAGCTTCATTATTGTCTGTCTTAACCTAAAAAACTTTCGGACTTTATTTGGCATGTTAATGATAATTTATTTATCTATAACGGGCAGTTATGTTGTAGCATCCTCTGGTTTTCAGAACACTCGCCTATTCTTAAAAAGCAAAAATGACGAATATACTTAGAACGGTCAGGAATGTAGTACTCGCAACCGGCGTGCGTGTATGACCAGACGTATGAACGTAAACGAAGTAAAAGAAGTATGTAAGGATCGTAGCAGATGGCGTTCTGTAGTTTCTGCCTACCCCCATGGGAAGTAGGCGTGAGTTTATGTATTTAGTAACAATTTTTTTAATCTACATAAAATTAAAATAAATACTTTTTTGCGCTTCCAAACTAAATGTGGTAGTTTGACCTGATTCCACCAGCCCCCTTCTACCATCGGACATCTAGACGCACTGCCAGTTACCATCCCTACCTAGTTGCTATTCCACCAATTCGCACTAAGCGTTTCCAAATGTCTTTTATAATGCGCACAGCAAAAGAGTGGAACTCACTACCTGCGTCTGTTTCCGACCTCATACAACTCTAATCTCACTAATAATCACTCCATCGTCGACTTTGTCTCTATCACCTCTGACCTAGACTAGAAACAAAAAAAAAAGTTTATAATTAAGGATTTACAAACAGTTTTGCATGTTAATAAAAAATGCTTGATCCTAAAATATTTCTGTGTAACTGATGTCAATCACGGGTGCCAGGACTAAAATACTCGGTGAAACAGTGAGATTAATTGAATTCTATTGCCGCTAAAAATATCTTTCAACCTACAAAAAAAATATTCAGTTACGTTTTTGACTCAAATACAGTTACTTTTTATTTCACCTAAAGCTCTTAACAATATACAACAAAAGTAACACATAAAAGGCTTAATTACAAGGGTCAGTTATTAAATACTCTGACTCCTAAACTAGGTGTAAGTTCCTGTGATTGACCGAACCGATCCGATGTTGAAAATAGTGCAACGTATTTTTACAAAATCGGATGTCTGTAGTTTTAGATCGAAACAATATTAAAACTGTATTAACTCATTTAAATATTTGACGAAGGTTTGTAATATCCGTAATTTTTAATAAGTAGATAACTTTTATCTCAAGAATAAATGTGACATTTTGACATATTTTCTGTACAAAAGCTGTGAAACGGCCATATTAATTCCACAGATAAAAATATCGGACTATTGAACAATCAGCACTAACTCAGCATTTATACGACGTTTTGTAGTATTCGGGTAAAGCACATTCATACTTACATAGCTAACGACAGTTCAGTGTTAGTCGGAACAAAACATCAGCCATTTTACTTAGTTCCTCTATTATAAAATCTAATTTGCATTACCAACGCAACAACCTGTTTTTAGCCGTTTCGCTTGGTGACGTAACAAAGAAGTCGACTAATTACTTTATAGTTTTATGTAAATTGCGAAATTATTTACTGAAGTGCTCATGCTCATGAATATTAAAGTTATTTTATTTGAACATTTAAGTGTAATTGGTAAAGTTTTGTAAGCAAAAAGACTTTTGGCGGCTTCATGAAACAAAACTATGTAAGGTGTTTCAAAATTAACTTTACAAACTTTACGACGTGCTTTAGACCATCGTAATGAGTAACTTTTAATATGGGACCAACTTTGAATTCGCGAAAATAAAATGCAGCTGTCTTAGATAGTTTAAAACAGTACCTAGGTATTAAACTTGAGTATGTAAGAGCTGATTTTTTCCGCGATTTCTAATTTGGTACCATAGTAAAAGTTATTCAGTTTCATGGTCTACTAAAGCACTCCTCAAAGTTTGTAAAGTTAATTTTGAAACACCTTACAGAGTCTAAATGGTAAATAACGACGTTTTAAAGTTCTAATCCAACTACTACCACATCTACTGCCAAAAAATATATATCCTTCAATGTTTTTGTTGTAGGAATCATCACAAATACAGTTGTTAATCCAGAGATAACCGGAGGAATCCTGGTCGAGCTCTTATCTTTCAGAAACATAACAACAGCCGTCACACTTAACCTGAACTATGATTAAGATAGATTAATCGCGGCCGGAGGGAAGGATTACTGATTGATATGCCAACAGCAATGTTTCATAAAAGTCACGTTTGACTGACCATTATATTAAACACAAATACCTATTGTTAAGGGGCTCCTTTCTATGGAAACGTGCCTGTCGGCTGCCTGGGTCTTTTTCTTGATGCATTTTTTTTATATTATTGGACTTATTTATAAAATGCGTGTGTATGTGAATACGTACTCGTATATAAATAAAAAATATACAAAAAGTGACCAATCCGGACTAACCTTTTCCTTGCATTTTGATATAATATACGTCCTACTTTGCATTAAACGGACAATGGACGTGTAGATGTATCTGCCATTTTCCTTCCGTTTTTGTTTTTCCAGAAGAAGGAATAAAATAAGTTAGGGATCGCCTTTGGCCTTCGGCGTTGTCTGTCTTCCGTGAAAGAAATATGGCGGGAGGATTTTTGTGTAAGTAAGTCAAGATTGGATATTATTATTAGTTGGATTGGAATTCTTATTGAAATAAATATTTTTTTCATATTATAGCTCCAAAAATGTTAATAGGCAACGTTTTCTTTTTCTGTTACAAGCTTTTGTTTTGGTTTATTTTTTTAAATATACTTCCAGTTCTGAAACGTTTATGTCATATGACATAAAAAGCCGGACAAATGAATTGGATAACGCGCAACTCAAATAGCTGCCAAATCGTGATATTATGTCGCCAAGAGGTCTTAATGGCGTTATAAAAACGGATTTCAGCCCCAGACCCAATTGAATTTTGCATACGGCTAATTAAAAGATCCTGGAGATTATCCACACGGTGGCCAAAAGCGGGTTTATTAATATTAGGCCCATTTAACACATGAAAGGGGTCTTGTATAGAACGATCTAGTTGGCTATCTTTCGGAGCAAAATGGTTTACTTCTCGCCCCTATTGAAAGGGATCTTGGAGGCAACATCTTTACAAATTTCGTGTCGAATCGCCGAGGGACGGAACAGTTCTCGATGTAGCCGGTCGGGCTTTCCGAATACGAAACTCTCAACTTGAATAGAAGATCCAGTTAGTGAATATGCGATAGACTTGACTAGCAGACGTACGTCGTGCGGACGGTTATCGACATAAGTCAATAACATTGTTTATTTACCTACGTATCAGGTTTATTTTCATTATTGAATCGTTTTTGGAATCCACAAATAGTGCATTTAATTTCTATATAATATGTTCAAAGCTTTTTGTATCTATTTTGATTAGAAACTAATGATAAAGCGAACTACTTACAACTTTAATTGAATTCTCCTTAAATGCCATTTAAATCGAATTTCTAATCAAACAATCTCATTAAATCGATTACTTTTGTTAATGAATGCATTGTACATGGTATGTGTGTGTATATGTATGTAGACAAGTAAAGCAACGGTATAAGATGAATGGGTATTAGACCGGCAACACAAATTCGTGTTGTAATTCGGCATTATGTTTACTTAAGAAGGAGCTACGAGTACGAGTATGTGTAGACAAATAGGTTCCTACGTTATGTATAACTATGAAATAAACTTGTATGTTAACTTCAATATTAAAGGAGCTCATGACTAAGTGATTACAGCCGCACGGGTCGATCCATCAGGTTAACCTGCGCTTGCCGGGGTTGGTCCTTGGATGGGTGACCATCATTACATACCGAGACTCCTGCGTGCCTCGGAAAGCACGTTAACCCGTTGGTCCCGGCTGTCATTCGAGGACCTTTGACAGTCGTTACGCGTCGTCAGAAGCCCGAATTTTATGTACGGTTCTCTTTTATGGTAGCTATACCTACTACCTTCAATCTTAATGATTTTTTAGGATATTTTTTTACTTTCACCCCACAACCGGTAATCAAGCTTTTGTGTGTGGTGGATAATGATTGTGGCTTAAAGTATCAACCTGCTGATCAGCTATTGGCTGACTGACCCTATTGAGTGAAAGACGGGCTCACCAGCGCTGCATATTCCCGTGTGATCAGAGAGAGCACTTCTTCGAGTGAATTGGCCTGGTCATATCTCCATGTGCCACCGCGATATAAAACTTTTCTTCTGTTCCTTCGGTGTTATTGTGCCTACAACCCCAGCAAGATACTGACGATATTGTGACCCATCGTCTATGGTGAATTTGCGTGTGATTGAACTATAGCTGGATTCTGATCGAGTGGCCACGAGTTCAGACCCTGGAAAAGTAAGGTTAGTGGCTGTTTCGGTATAGTTGATATTTTTTGCGATTCTACACATACATAGTTTACCACCCACCGAAAGTCTGACAACCAGTCTTACCAAGGGGTTTCGTATTACCCAGTAACTGGGTTGTAGAGGTCAGATTGGCAGTCGCTCCATGTAAAATACTGGATTTCAGCTGCATCCTGTTAGACTGCAAGCCGACACCAACATAGTTGTCTTGGCAGATTGATTTTTTTATTGTATAACTTCAATAGTAGGTATTAGTCGGGAGGTACTGGCCAGCTGACCCACTATCACCTCGTACGCACAAGTAGTTGATAATTATAACTTCTGAACTAGCGATGATCCTAAAGTAGTTATGTCCAATTTAATATATGTTTAAACAGAGTAACAATGTCGATGAAGAAATTGAGGTGTTATTGTTTAATATACATACGAGTATATTAAACACAAAGTTAAAACTTTTGGCAGTTATTTGTAGCCAGGAATGAAGTAGGTACACATCAAGCTACTACAATCTGTCAAATTTCTTTAATAGATTTTCAACTTTATCGCTAAAGCATTAGGTTCAAGGTTGATTGGAATTTGACAGTTTCGGGTAGCTTGACCTGCTGGCGTCTGTACCTTTTATAAAACCTATCTACCTACAAATTAAAAGTAATTGACGAAGTAATAACAGAAAATAAAGTTGCCTATCTTTATATTTTTTCTGACAGCTAATATCAGAATGAAAAAAATATGGGTATGTCATGTTCCTGCAATAACAAAAGTTGATTTGCTTTTTGTTAATTTTGCTGGATTCGAAATGCACAGGGGATAAAAAATTCATGGAGCTAGAGCCATATAAAACGCAAAGCCAGAGCTAGAAAAACTTTTGAGTTTGATGTTTTGAGTTCATGTGAAAAGGAATTCCATGGAAAAATATCATTCAATCTTTTAATCAAAACCAGTGGAATATTTTGGTGAAAAAGTTGGACTAGTTTAAGATTTTTCTGCGTTCGTACAATATTGTTCTAGCCCTCAAAGTTTCATTAATATTCATCGTAAAAAGCGAAAATGTAATGTTTGACATTGATTTATGTGCGGTGTTGGCAATGCATGCAACAATATGCTAACAGATCAAAATTGTTTTAAAAGTTACATATTTAAGAGTAGTCTTTCAGAGACAATTTTTTTTATTTCTATGGGTATATTTCTGTAACTAAGTAACAAAACGGCCTGTAATTTTGTTTTGTACAGTTTAGCTTTATCCATAACTAGGACAAATGATATTTTTGAAATAATTACAGTCGAGTACAAAATGAAAATATTTGAAGTTTGTTCTTCTGATTCATATAACGCGTCCGTTTGCAATTTTCCGGAACAAAATGATCGATGTCGCATTTTCTTTGTGATAAATCAATATAAATTATAATCTTATCGAAAGGAAATTAATTGCCCTCTTACAAAAATATGTGTATTAGTTAAGTATTATTATTAGTTATTATTAACTACTTTAGTGTGTTTATAAATAAGTAAATAAGTGCCCGGCGTATAATACTGAGTAATGTGGCTTAAGCTGCGCTTGACCGTACTTGGTCGGGTAATAATAATAAGGGTCTGGCTTTCCGCGCGGGGGGAAGCCAGACGTACAACGGATGAGCTAGAAGGTGTACGTGCGGCTGGTTGGCTAAGTCCGGTGTTACGAAGGTAAATATCTGCTTCATCTGTGCTTGGTTCAGGTGGCATTCTGATCACAATGCCTACTTTATAAAATTTGTTTTATAACTTCAATCTGCGGTCAGTGTGATGTTTTTGAGTCATAGATTCGTGTAGAAAAATGACAATACTGAAGTCTGTATGTATAATGAGTTACGCATGATTGTAGGAAAAATTCTGATTCATCTGTGCCTAATTCATATGGTCAAAACACCATATGAATCATGAAATATTAGTAGTTCTTGTATTTTTTATTAATTCACTTAGCTATAACTTTATAAATAATTCAAAAATCACTGGAGTATAAACTTATTCTACATATTTGACACTTTTGATATGTAAGAGAGATATATAATTCACATTAAATGTATGAAAGATGAAGCCGGTAAGGTTCTGTCCCAAGATGACGAGATAAAAGAACGATGTAAGTTTTATTTTGAAAAGCTAATGAACTAAGAGAATAAATGGAATGGTGTGCTCAAAGAGGTACAAACAAATATGGGTTTGGTGAGGGAAATTAGCATGGATGAAGTAAGGAAGGCAGTCCAAAGTATGAAAAATAGAAAGACCATGGGCCCAGATGGCATACCAGTAGAAGTATGGAAGTGTTTAAAAGAAGATGGATGTATGTGGCTGACTTTATTCTTCAATAAGTTGTTGCACGAAGAAGCGATCCCACAAGAATGGTGCAATAATAATAATAATAGTAATAATAACGTTTATTTTCTCCACCACATAATGAAAAATTTGTACAATACATGATTTGTGTATACAAACATACATTGATGTTGTGGAGACTGGAGCCTGTACTAGGAATACCTGTGTTACAGGTCTCCAGGCCTCCAAACTACACGGACAAGTCACAGTAATATAAATAGATGATTATGTTGGGATGACAGGTAAAACAATTTAAGACAAGGAAAAAACAAATAATTAACTAGACAGCAAAGTAGGGTGTGTTGGTGTAGGTGAGTGGGTGTGTGTTATTCAAAACTGGTCTCCTAAAATGGCATATAAAGGACATGTCAAGCTGCTTTTTATGAGATGACTTCTAAGAGTCTCTCTGTATCTTCATAATCATGAGATTGAAGCCAATTTTGGACTTTAGTTTTACAATTGTATATGGATAAGGGGTAGATGGAAATGGCTTTATTGACTTTATTGTATAGGTAATCTCCTAGGAAACAAAAGAATCTACGGCTGAAGCTGGTTTTGGAGGACCGTGACTTACAGACTGTGTGTTTGCGTCTCTTGTTAAGGATTTCGACAGGATTGTATGGAAGTTGAGTATGCCTACGAATGATAGTGCTTAAGATGAATAATTGGCGAACAGTCAGTACTTTGCAGTGCTGGTAAAGTTCTTTCGTTGGAAAAAGATAGGGAAGTTTACGACCAACTTTAAGAACAGCTCGCTGAGCTCTTTCTAATCTCAGCAAAGATGTCTTAGGGGCTCCCCCCCCCCCATGCCGTTATGCAATATGATAAGATTGATTGAACTAGTGCATAGTATACGGTGTCAATAGTCTTAGTTTCCACCACATGGCGTAAGTTCTTCAAAACAAACATCAATTATCGCGTTCTCGCTGTAAGTGCGTCTATGTGTGGCTGAAAACTAAGATGACTGTCAATCTGAATTTCCAAATATTTGATAGCGGTGGTTTCTCTTAGACTAGGACATGTGCAAGAATTATCTTGCAGGAAAGAGCATGTGTGTGATGTTATTGAAAAATTTGTATAAGAAGGGATCGCGTGATTTTTTATGGAAAAAGGAATATACATAGATTTAGACACGTTAAGAGTGAGTTTGTTATTGTTTAACCACTCTGCAACCATGTCAAAACCGAGCTGAGCATTTGAGTAGACTTCTTCCCATGAGTCCGCATAAAAAAGCAGAGCTGTGTCGTCCGCAAAGGTGATGATCCTACTGCCACGCAGTTTGAGGTTACAAAGTTCGTTAATATACGTCAAAAATAATGTGGGGCCTAGGATACTGCCCTGTGGTACCCCATGTGATGTCAGGGTCATCACTGCACATATCACCAACCTTTACTCTCTGCTTGCGATTAGTGAGGTAATCAGAAAATAATTTAAGTTGCGTGCCTTTCACTCCTAACCCCTCCAGCTTCTCGAGGAGAAGCGGGGTAGAGACTGTGTCAAAAGCCTTTGTTAAGTCCAGAAAGATTGCCAGCACCTTTTGTTTACCATCAATATTTGTGGAAACAAAGTTCACCAATTCCTGGACAGCATCACTAGTTGACTTTCCGGATCGAAAACCAAACTGAGAAGGTGATAATAGATTGTTTGACTCGAGGTATTTAGTTAATCGTTTGTTTATTAACCTTTCCAGAATCTTGGATACCGTTGGCAAAATGGAAATAGGTCTAAAGTTATTGACACAGCCCCTGTATGCCCCGCCCTTATGTATAGGATGGATTTCGGCAAGTTTAAGAGAGTTTGGGAAAGCGCCAGTTGAAAAGGCAAGATTACAAATATAAGTCAAAGGTGGTAGTACAATATCTCTATAACGCTTAAGGAAGATAGGAGGGATGTTGTCGCGACCAACCGCAATAGTTCGCTAGTGCCCATCTTCAAGAATAAAGGTGACGTACAGGACTGCAACAACTATCGAGGGATTAAGTTTATGTCACATAGTATGAAGGTATGGGAGAAAATAATAGAGAAAAGATTGCGAGAGGAGAGTGAGATTACCCCAAACCAGTTTGGGTTTATGCCAGGTCGAAGAACAGTGGACGCCACCTTTGCACTCCGCCAATTGTGTGAGAAGTACAGACGTGCACACAATAACTTGCACATGGTGTACATTGATCTGGAAAAAGCGTATGATAGGGTACCAGGGTTTGCCCGGGAAGTATGTAGAGTCAATTCGTGCTATGTACCAATGTACGTGCCAATCTTGTACCTACGTCCAGTCGGCTGCGGGTAACACCGACGAGTTCAGTGTGGCGGTAGGCTTGCACCAGGGGTCGGCTTTAAGTCCTTACATCTTCCTGTTGATTATGGACGCTCTGACGGCGGACATACAGGAAGAGGCACCCTGGTGCATGCTATTTGCCGACGACATCGTTCTTGTCGGTGAAGATGGACCTGAGATCCAGAGCAGATTGGAGAAATGGCAACGGAAACTGGAGAATGTCGGCTTGAAAATCAGCAGAACCAAGGCCGAGTATATGTTCTGCGATTTCGGCGGTCTCTCCAGTGCTGGAGCCATAGCGCTTGCTGGCGCGATTCTCCCGGTCTGCTCCGACTTCCGGTATCTTGGTTCACTTGTGCAAAGCGATGGCGAAGTAGACCGGACTGTTAAGCACAGAATTAACACTGGATGGATGAAATGGCGGCAGGTCACGGGAACAATCTGCGACTCCCGCATTCCCCTTAAACTCAAGGGGAAGATTTATAAAACAATGGTTAGACCTGCTGTCTTGTATGGGTCAGAATGTTGGGCCATAAAAAGAATGAATGAAAGGCAATTGCATGCAGTCGAGATGAGAATGCTAAGAGGAATGTGTGGTATTACGCGAATGGATAGAATAAGAAATGAGTATGTAAGAGGAAGTCTGAAAGTGACACCGGTGACTGAAAACTTGTGTGAAAATCGCTTGTCATGGTATGGGCATGTGATGCGGAGGAATGAGGAAAATGTCGTCAGGAAAGTGTTGAGTATGAACGTGGAGGGCTATACGAGTAAGGGAAGACTAAAGAAACGATGGATGGACTGTGTGAAAGATGATATGAGTAGAAAGGGAGTGACTACCGAGATGACGACTAATAGAGAAGAAAGAGAGAGAAGAAAAAGACATGTTGCGCCGACCCCAAATAAACTGGGACAAGGGCAGGAAAATGATGATGAGTCTTAGTTAAAAATTATTATTTAGAATTAACAATCATAATTAGTGTATTTATTAGAATTATTTTATAGTTATATATAATATGTCGGTACAGGAGGCCGATCAGACTGAGGATCTTTCCCAGAGAACATAATGTGTGGGTGATACGTAGGTTAGCGAGCAACAAAAAAGTATTTGAAATCACACTTCTAATTTATTAAGGTAGATAGGTAGGTACACGGAACACAACGAGTCGTATGACAGTTCCTAGACTAGTGTTGTCCGCGCGGCTGCCAGCAGAAAAGTGTCCTCCTGTCCTCCTCGCGGTCGGACCTCTTCGCTCGACCCGCGCGTTCTTCAGTCTAGACTCCGTCGAAACGTTGCGCTTCCGTCTTGTTGTCAAATTAGCTCCTGTACTATTGACTTTCCGACACACACATATATATATATTATATATATATATATATATATATATATTTGAGTTTCAAAAATGTTTTATAAGAATTATTTATTGTTTTCATAAAAACAGATTATTGTAGTTCTTAAATTATGATTATTTTCTTAATACAGAGCCATAACATAAAGTTTTTCATTTTTATTTCTGATTCCGATTCATCCGTAACCAATTCTGATTCATCTGGGCACAAAATATTTGAACCTCGATATATTGCTACTACTTACTACTTTTTTTTAAATTAAGATGTATTTGCTTTTGACTCTAGTCTAGGTCGGAGGCGACAGAGACAGAGTCGACGATGGAGTGAGCTTACCCAGAAGAAGCCTGTTCACTCTCACTTTGAAGAGATTAAGGTTGTATGCGCTCGGAAACAGACGCAGGTAGTGAGTTCCACTCTTTTGCTGTGCGTATTATAAAAGACATTTGGAAACGCTTAGTGCGAGTTGGTGGAATAGCAACTAGGTAGGGATGGTAACTGGCAGTGCGTCTAGATTTCCGATGGTAGAAGGGGGCCGGTGGAATAAGGTCGTGGAGTTCTTGAGCACACTCACCGAAGCACAACCTGTAGAAGACCGACAAGCAGGCAAACTTTATAAAAACGAGTCCCTCATTCAAATATATGTTCTTTGGTATACCTATTTTCATATGAACATGTGTTACAGAGCTGAAAGTGAAATTCAATTTTGGCCAGATGAATCAGTCGAAGAATGAAATTTCGAAGAACTACCCTTAAGTATTTTCCGATACTGGTAGATTGTAATAGCACTGGGTTAATATTTTTTAAGTTAGTTACTTATCATTAATCATGATCAGTGCACAACCAAGCAAAAAGCAAAATAAGTTTTTAAAACTAAATCATGCGAGTCAATGAAATATATTGTTAACTATGGTCACTTATAACGTGTGTGGAAGTAATTACCCGTAACATTTATCTCTTTTCCTCTACGAATACATACAATGCAAAATTTCACAATACAATGGGGTTTTATTGGATTATGCGTCACTTTTTTAAATAGTTATTCGCCGACTGCTTCTGTATTTTTGCTGAACATTTTTATTGAATGTTTTCTTTTGCTTTTCAATAAATATTGCTGGTCGTAATCAGGTATAAAGGGCAGATTGTTTGTGGGATTTTCTGTCGCTTTTGAGGAAGATTTGTTTCACGATTTGTAGGATAACTTTGACGACCGGTAAAACTGTGAAACTATATGAAACTTTTTTCTTTATGGTTCCATAACCTAAAGCGTCCTTTAAAAGTGCCTGATTCCTTCTAACAATGTAACACATACCTAACTTACCCCATCGCTTTGAACCTACCTATAAATCTTACTTAATTACCAAACTCTTTGCAATAAATACAGTTGGCAATAAAGTTGAACTTAAGATTGCCGCTTGTAGTTTAACTAATGCAAATTGTGTGCGTCTCGGAATGCTCGGAGGTAGCAAATTTTGCCGTATGCGACTTACGCTTCCTTTGAATGATTTGCCAAGTTCACTCATAAACACCAGTGCCCGTCTACAAACTACTTGGGACTTATGAAATACTGTTACACGTTTAAACTAATGTTGTGACATCGCAGTTGCTTTCATGTGTCCCGACAGGCTAGGCATGTAATAGGGATGCCCAATCTGAATCGATTTTCCGGAAGATCGATTCATGGCCATATGATCTACCGATTTTTTTAATCGATTCAACATTATGCGATCTTAGCCCAGATCGAACCCTATGCGCCAAGATCGTATGACAAAATCGTATCAACTAAAACCTAAACGTCAGCTGAAACGTACCGTACGAACTACAATAAAGTAAGATTACCTACATAAACATTGAATGAGATTAGTTTCGACTGTTTCGAGTTACATTATTCAAAAGCGGTATTGTATGAAATATGAAGGTAGGTGATACCGTGATAATATTAGAGTTAGAGTATGTTAGCATTCTCTGATTTGGTTTTCTTTCATTCTTTGTAATTGGATTAGGTACTGCAAGAGGAACAGTTCTATCTGTTCTGTGAGCGAGACATATTATTTTAAAATACTTTTTAATATGGCCTCGCCAACAAAATCAAACGTTTGGACATTTATTACGAGTAAATGTGACACGGGTGGACAATGTAAATTGTGTAAACTGATTGTTAAAATGAAAGAAAATACTACCAATTTCAAAAAAATCATCTTAGACATCTTCACAAAGGTACCTACTTATTCTGATGGAAGCAAAAGTGAAGCTTACTGCAGCAAATTGCTGTAGTAGAACTTTTTCTTCACTTTTATAATAATTTTGCATGATTATTGTGCTTTCGTTATTTTTATAAAATTACGATACGATCTTCCAAGATCGAGTAAGATCAATTCAATACAATACGATTAAGATCGTGAATCGATTCACGAGGTTACAATTCATTACGATCCAGAAGATCGATACAAAGCATAAAATCGGACATCCCTAGCATGTAATTGTGTACGTGATTAAACTATTAATGTAAAATTTTTTGTGACACGGCAGAGTTATGAGACTGCAAATGCATGGGATTAATATCCATTTGTAAACAAGCCGAGTGTTCTGCATTTTCTTTTTATATATTTTTTTTAATGAAAATACTACAGTTTCTGAATTAAATGAGTCCAGAGAATGACTGTTTAATAATAACTTATTTTTAACCGACTTCCAAAAGGAGGAGGTACTCAATTCGTCTGTATTTTTTTTTTGTATGTTTGTTACGCGATTACTCAAAGACGGATGGACCGATTTGAAAAATTCTTTTTTGTTTGAAAGGGTATACTTCCGAGGTGGTCCCATATAAATTTTATCAACTTTGCTTGAGGAGTTTTTGAGTTAGCTTCAATAATGCGTATATTTCCCATTTATTTTATATGGATGATGTGATGATGTTTTAATAACTTCCTATCACTTTTATTTACATGGCTATATCTATAACTATTGTGCTCAATTATGTATTAGAATTTGTGTCGGGTAGGTTCCACAACTAAAAAGTGAAAAATAAAAACTTTTTAGCAAAAAATAAAACCGACTTCTAAAACAAAACACTACAAAGTGAAAAATAACTTTAATTTCGGAAGTCGGTGGCAAAAAACGAAAATACAAAACCAAAGACACCGACTTCCGAAATTAAAGTTATTTTTCACTTTGTAGTGTTTTGTTTTATCGGTTTTATTTTTTGCTAAAAAGTTTTTTATAATTTGGTACTTTCAAACTTCGGTAAGTAATCGAATATTCCGAAGTTTAGTTTTTAAGACAAATTGTGTTGTGATTGATGATGTATTAGTTTCATTAGGTAAAATACCAAACCTAGTGATACTGCAATGTTATTTAACTTGATGATATATGAGATTTATGTTTAGCAAATACCTAAATGCTTTTGGTTTCGACATAGTTGCTTTGAACTTATTACATGTTCGATCACATAGCTTTTAAATTACTGTTCTTTAACATTCTTAAGTCTTATTTTATCCATTGATATTTATGAAAAATAATAACATTATTAACAAGGGTTGGATAGAGGGGGGGGTGCTTGAAAAAAAAAAAAAACATTAAATTAAATTTGTGTAAGTACGTAAAACACCGCAGAGCCAATAATTTATGAAATGCAAATTTTGCTCTGCAATTCCAGATTTTCGGCAAACGCATTCTCATTCATCTGGTTTTCCACGTGCTGTTTGATGTTGAAAAAATACAAAAATACGTATATGTAGCGTACATTTACACTATACAGGTTGTAAGTGTAAACAGTGTCAACTTTTAAGGGATCATTGTACTCATCATCATATACTTGCGGTATGGACTATACCGCATGTACGCATAATCAAAGCATTGTATGCGTGTATGTATACTATAGTGCAAGTCATCTTATACAGGGTGTAAGTGTAAACAGTGTCAACCTTTTAAGGGATCATTGTACTTGATCATTATGAACAACTTTTACCAATCGGACCAAACCTGAAATTGCGAAAAAAACAATCAGCTGTTCAGTACAATTATGTTCACATAATTCGTCAAACTATACTGAACAGCTGATCTTTTATCGCGATTTCAGGTTTGGTCCCGTAGTAAAAGATGCTCATAATGATAAGTACAATGACCCCTAAAAGGTTTGACACTGTTTATACTTACACCCTGTATAAGGCGGCTTGCACTATAGTATACATACACGCATACACACATACGCTTTGATTATGCCCATACCGCATGTATGCATTTAAGACCAGACACGGAAAGCAAAGCCTTGTCTGTAGATTCGTTTTTTGGGTTCCGTACCTCAAAAGGAAAAACGGAATCCTTATAAGATCACTCGTGTGTCTGTCTATCTGTACGTCTGTCACAGCCAATTTGCTCCGAATCTAATGGACCCACCAGCAACGTCTTTTAACGTCAAGTTTCTACAATGTATTATCAACAGAACGTCTAAATCACGTCTAATAAAAACGTGATATTATTTGCACTACGTCTCACAACCCAACGTCAGGAAGCCATAGTAAATTCCATTAGTTGAACTATTGCGCCACAACATTTGCAAGTGCCAATCATCTAGAGCCACCACAAGTCAAATTTTGGCGGCTTATTGTTGTCGTCTACGTCTGAAACGTCTGAACGCGCAACGTCTGAACACGCCGTGCGCAAGTCGCAACGTTAAGAACGTTGACGAGAACAGACGTTGTGTCCAAATTGTATGCAGTTTTATTGACCGTATAAGGACATTGTGTTTAAATCCTATAACACTCTGGGATACTTGAAGAGCAGAACGTTTGTGAATATATGTCCATTTTACGTGAGAAAATATTGTGTCATAAAGTGCGCACCTCACGAGAGCGGCGCTGGTCCGAACGTGATAAGTTGAAATTTGGTACACATATGAATTTCTGTGACCCAAACTCGGACGTGTAACGTAAATAAAGGAAATTTGAATATGGGGGTCACCTTTGCAGGGCAAATAAGAAAATAAAAATAAAAAGTTTTGCAAACAGTACCGTGAGACATATCAAATGAAAGGGCTTACTGTGAGGGCCCCAAATATATATATTTTTTTATTTTTAAATTATCCTATTTTAAATTTATTTAAGAAAATAGACGAAAATTTACCATCCGGGGGATGGCAAATTTTCCTTTCTCCGAATCTACCGAGACTGCAATTTTGAAAAAAAAAAATACAGAAAATAGTTGTATACCTATTAATTACAGGAAAACATATAAGTAGTTTGTGGTCTTAAAATAACATGGTAAATATCTCAATATTGTGCATACATACTTACATTTGCAGTTGGAACGTATGGGCGAACATGTTTTTCAACTACAATGTCTTAACATTGTAGTTGAAAAACAATGATGGATAAAAACAATGAATTTATCCCAATTACGGAACCCTTCATTGTGCGTGGTCCAACACGCACTTGGCCAGTTTTTGTAAGGTATATGTCCAAACTTTTGATTAAATGAATGCATGATTTAATTTTGCTCTTCTAGTACTTCTTTTTCTACAATTTAGCATACATTATGTTATTGATTGCTGGTGAAGTAACTTTACGATAATTGACAAAAAAATCGATTTATATTTTCAAAGAATTAAGCTCAACTACCTCGTTGGTCTAGTGGTCACAAGCACTACTGTTTAGCATCAGGCCCTGGTCGTGGACTCCTGGAGGGCAAAGTGTTATGGGTTTTTCCATCTGATTTTTTTCAGTAACAGCCTTTTTTTTTTTTTTTGTGGATGGGAAATCATCAAATAACTTCTCCCGCTCTGGGTGGAGCGGAAGGGCGTGTCAGACTTTTACTGACTAAAACCCACCCGTGTTCCTTCAGTTGCCTATGCCAGGGCCACGGTATCTTTTTCAAACAACCCGCGACCCCAGCGGCATCGGCCCTATTGGACCCCATCTCTTGCTGACATCTCTTTGAGGCGCGCGTGGAACACAACGCGCCGTCGACCCGGGCCTGGTCCTCACCGGACGGCGAGCTACCCACTACTCACCGTCCGCAAGCCCGCGCCTACGGTGGCCGGGAATCGGCTATCGATTCCCGCCGCCCAGGGCGTCTCCTGCGGCGACTGAGGGCGTGAGTTTGCCTCTCCCTCACGCGTTCCGCCTCCTCCTTTGCGAGCATTACCGCTTCGCAGAAGGAGGTGACGGCCTCCCATGCACTCTCGCTCCGCATCATGGCCTGGGCCAAGCTCGGACGCGAGAGATCGCCGCCGCCGATCGCCTCCGTGAGAACACGGCGGTGCTCTGCCCAAGCCGGGCAGACCTCCACTGTATGCTCCACCGTGTTTCAGTAACAGCCTGGAGTTTGGATATTATATGTCCCCAGTTGATGGCAATAGGCTCACCCCCGAGACAAACATAACTTGCGAAATGTGGTTTTGCTATAGGTTTTGGTATCTCTCCCTTCGAAGAACACAAGCGTGATTTAAAAAAAAAATTGAAAACGAAAATGAAAAATATAAATTTCTCCACCTTCAACTTGTTTTCAGCGTTCCGCAATGTAAAAAGGGAAAGGGTGCTGTAATAAGATCACTCGTTTTTCTGTCATAGTCGATTTTCTGTAGCTTGAGAAGGGTTGTTGCTCTGAAACGTTGGCGCAACTCAACATAGTTATATTGCTACCACATTTGAACAAGTTAGGGCAATAAATGATATACTCTGATTGGGCGTTAAGACGAATAGACAGTTATTGCTTGGAAAAAGTGTTTGTTTTAAAAGATTTGTAAATATATTTCTATATATTATATATGACGTGATTACTTTGTACCATTATCATCTGCCTAGACAAATTGACTTGCATGCGATGAACGCACCTTGCGTTAATACTAAATAGCCAAATAACTGCGATCAACTTGGAAGAAGCGTTCGCTCGGCTCGCGCGCTGTTGGTCACAGTTCTAACCTCATTTGGTCGGGGTGCCCTGCACCCTAATTGCGTAATGCACTATCAATCGGAATCTAAATCATTTTGAAGCAAATTGCTAATCCATTACTTCATATGTTCAAAAAATTTGTCTGCTCAAAAACGAAAATTACGCAATGAATGATATTGAATCGTGAAAATGAAACCGATTCAGATCGATAGTGTGTTACACAATTAAGGTGCTGGTTTAGTTACTGCGACCAATTCGGCTACCACCAATACCTACCAATCAGAAACATACAGGGCGTCTAGCTCTATCACTTTCCCACACTCAAATAAGATTAAAATAATACTGCTTTAAGAGGTGGTAGTTTAGCTCCAGGTACAATCTCGTAAGGATGTTCACAATGATAAGGTAAGATAGACAAGATAACATTGTATAATTTTGTATAATCATCGTCTCACTTCATCAATCAATCAGTATTTTCCTAACTATGTTGGATGCAGCTGATGAGCTGAATAACAGTATTGTACATGGAGCGACTGCCTATCTGACCTCCACAACCCAGTTACTGGGGCTGGTGGTATGATTTTCACATTTTGTAGTCAAATATTCTTACATTCAATGCTAATTTGATTCTAAATAATTTGTATTTCATTTATAAAAAATATCACAGACTGTATACAGGGTTATTGGTAAAACACCAAAAATCTCTTAAGAGGTCATTGTACTCATTATTATGAACAACTTTTACTATGGGACCAAACCTGAAATCGCGAAAAAAAATCAGCTGCATTTATGTTCGCATAATTCGTCAAAATGTACTGAACAGCGTTCATAATAATGAGTACAATGACCCCTTAAGAGGTTGTTGGTGTTTTACCAATAACCCTGTATAAAATATCGCAGTTTATACAGCTGTACCTATGTACGTATATCTCTGCACCACACAATTATGCAGTACGCAGTTGAATAATAATTTCCCTCCTAGTTAATTTCATAGTCATGATTGCCAGACTCCGGTGTCAAACGCTAGCAACAATTTAGTTTAATTACGAACAACTTGCAAGTTATTTAAACTGTCTCCCCTTCCAACGATACTCGAACTACAAGCTGAAGAAAACTGTTGCTCTTTTAAAATATACACCAAATGTATACATTGACAAACTGTTTCTTATGTTCAACGCGGCTTTGGGTGGTACCAAAGCAATTAATTTTGAATGCTGATACTCTTTTAGGTTTGTTTCTTTATTAGAAAGCGACTGCTTTGATTCTTAGGTAAGCTTTGATACCATGTTTCCAAAAGCCAGATTTAATAATGCCTAGAATATGTCAAATAATAATTTGTATTACGTTTCTTCACAGTGCACAGTGATCAGTGATATTGTTATCAACGTAGCACTGTTCTACGGAGTCGTAGCACGCTACGGTGTCGTAGCACCGTAGCGTGCTACGACGGGGTGTATATTGGGTAGTAAAACTTGGGACAAGCGTAGACTATGTATGTTGCGTTGTAGTACATATGGAAACGAAGGTTCGATTAATAAGGAAACGATTATTTAAGATAAGAAATATCCAAATAATGGAATACACACCAATCTACTGTAGATATAAGAAAAATAAGAACAAAAAAAAAAACATAATGAAACGGGAACGAGTGATAGAGCATAGTAGGTATATATTAGCTCGGCAATTTGTACGAGTCAACCGTGGTAAATGAATTACAGGGGTGCTCTTATGCGCTGGTAAGTAACTACTACCTTCGACTTTATCATACCGTGCCGGTTTATCGAGAGTAAAAGGTTTTGATTAATTGGGTTTCTAAAATCTACAAATAGTTTTTAATTTGCGGAACGATTCGTTCAATATTACTATTTTGAAAGAGAGAGTAGACATATACATTAGTAGCATCTGCAGGCACCTAAGGGTTTCTAGATTACAGTCATTTAGGGCCGGTTTTTTGATCCGTAGTTAACTCAACAAATGGTTAAATATAGGTTTAAAGAAACTTTATTCTCAATAAAAACATAACATGTCACTTACTTGAGAACAATAAAATATTACTTAATTAAATACTTATATTAGGTTCGACAACATCCGTCACAGACTAAATAAAACTACTCGAAACTCGACCCACCCAACGCATTCATTTTTCAAGTAATGTCCGGTTAGCGGTTAGATACAGGCTAAGCTGGTTTTTGAATGCATTGAATGAGTGTAGGTTTCTTATGCGGGAGGGTATCTTATTGTATAGCTGTGCTCCTTCAAATGTAAGCATTTTTTTGCCATAGTTGGTCCTGGTTTTTGGTAGAACTAATAAACTTGCTCGTCGTGAGCTTCGTTGACTAACTTGTCTATGTTGGGTAAGTGTGATATTTGTGTGAATGTTTTTGTTTAGAACTTTTCTGATAAATATACATGTGTTATAAATATATAGTTGCTTTATGTTCATTATTTTTGTGTCTCTGTATATTTTTGTTGTTGATGTTAAGCGCGGATAGTTAAAGAGCTTTTTTATTAGTTTATTTTGGGAAATTTGTAGTTGTGCTAGTTTCGTTTTTACAGCACTACCCCATATTTCGACCAAGTATAGTAGATGTGGCTTCACTAGGGAATTATAGATGGTGTATCGCAGTCCTCGTGGAATGCACTGAACTATGTTGTGCAGAGCTCCGACTAGTGTCGAGAGCTTGTTCTTTACGTATTCGATGTGAGCATTCCAGGAAAGGGAACTATCTATTCTAAGACCGAGATATTTTTCGCAAGTTTTTAGCTGCAACGACGTATCGTTAATTGTAAGTGGGTTAAATGGGGGAATATGTTTATTTTTTGCCTTATATATTACATAGCATGTTTTGGAAATATTTATTGTTAGAAGGTTGGACTGAAACCACATGGATAGGGAAATTAAGTCCTCTTGAGCTCGTGAAATGATGTCGTGAATCGAAGACCCGAAGTAAAACAAACATCGGCATACAAGGTAAGGTGACCGTGTAACTTTATTTCATGTATATTATTTATGTATATTAAAAAGAGCAAGGGGCCTAAAATTGATCCCTGTGGAACGCCATACGTTATAGGTCTTGCGTCACTTTGATAGTTACCAAGTTTAACCACTTGCGAGCGATTGGTTAGGTATGATTCGAACATTTTCAGAGCTTTGCCAGTAATATTAATGGATTCCAGTTTCTTTAGAAGTAGCTTGTGGGAAACGGTATCAAATGCTTTTTTCAGGTCTATAAAGATACCTAAGCATGTATTTTTACAGTCTATATAGTCTAAATATAGTAACTAATGGTTGAATTTTGGCTAAATGTGAAAGACCAAACATGAATGAGTTATGCCATTAGTTACCATTTTTTAATATGAATGAGCTAACATGAATACGTTCTTTCATGAATGTTTAGTCTTTCACATTTAGCCAAAACTTAACCATTAGTTACTATGTTTAACCATTGGTTGACTTAACTACGGATCAAATAACCGGCCCTTAAAGGTTAACAGAGCTTCTATTAGTAATACGATGACGACTTTTAATGTTTTGTATTAAACAATGATAACCAATTATTTTTGGAATAATTTAATTAACAAAACTCAATGTCTACAGTGGAACTAATTCATTAATCCTACTAAATTTATAAATGTGGAAGTTTGTGAAGACGTTTGTTACTCAATCACGCCAGAACCGCTGAACGGATCTGGATGTTTAGCACAGAGATAGCTTATAGTCTGGAATAGCACATAAAATACTTTTTATCCCGGAAAAATGTACGGTTCCCGTGGGATAATTTCCAACATCCATACAAGCCGCTGGTAAATGCTAGTAGCACGTAAAATCACGTTTGTGTTTCCCGACTGATTAGGAGGTACCCACCAGCGTTGAAGTTTTTTGTGGGACGAGAATTACTGAGAAATTCCAGATGGAAAAACCCAGTAATACTTGGCTCGACCCGGGAATTGAAACCAGGACCTCATATTCAGCTGTAGTGCTTGCAACCACTAGACCAACGAGGCAGTCAATTAATGAACATTGTTCCAATAAGAAGTATAAGTATACTAGTCTTAATATACCACGACCCTTCCGTGTCTTGGAAAGCACGTTAAGCTGTTGGTCCCGGCTGTCATTCGAGGATTTTGACAGTCGTTACGGGTCGTCAGAAGCCCGAAAGTCTGACAACTAGTCTCACCAAGGAGTTTCATACTACCCAGTCACTGGATTGTGGAGGTCAGATAGGCAGTCGCTCCATGTAAAATACTGGTATTCAGCTGTATCCGGTTAGACTAGAAGCTGACCCCAACATAGTTGAGAAAAGGCTAGGCAGATGATGACGAGAATTCTAGTGTTAATTTTACTGAGACGGACAGAGCTTTCGCAATTAGTCACCGTAAAAGCAAAGCGTATAATTAAAATGTCTTGAAAATGTCAGACATTTGCCTTCGAATGCATTTATTTGATGGTCCTCTTTCCTAATAATTTAGTCGTACATAGAAGAGAACTTAATTCCGCGAGGTAGTCGTGTCTGCTTGAAGTACAAATTGGAGCCGTGAGTAATACCCGCACTGAATGCTTTGCCACGAACGTCATTAACAAACAGGGACCGAATATTAGTTCAAACTTACTCAAAAACATGTTTAGTGTGCACAAAATGAAGTGAAACCGGTTTTCAATTTATTTTTGAAATAATTGAAAATGGCTTCAGTTTTTTTGTTAAAAGCAACCTTTAAGGAAGAAGCGTCAGGGTAGCCCGCGAAATTCAAATTTTCTTACGTTTTTTGCTATTTGCAAGTCAGTATTAAGTTCTATGTTATATAAAGTGATTTGCGGCCGTAACAAATATGTATTTACAGAATTATATACAATAGAATCAGTAATACAACTCCTCAAGTTAGTATAATCTTAAAATGTCAAGATTTCATTAAATAGTCATTTTTTAGGATTACCTGGTCTTAAAGAGTTGTATTGATCACTTTAATGATTCAAATTATGTAAATAGATACTTGTTACGACTGCAAATTATAATTTGATCAACGTACTATAATACAGACTTGTAAATTACAAAAAACCTAAGAAAATTTGAATATCGCGGGCTACCCTAACGCTTCCCCCATAACTAAAAATCGTTTGCTAAGATTTTCACCCGCCAAGGTCGCACGAACCAGACACCTCCAGCAAATCCTTAAATATTTTAACTGTGATACTAAAATATAACTCTAGTTAATTACCTACGACTTGAGCTCGTTATCACCCTACCGTCGTTAAATTCTTATTCGATTTCGATCATTAATAATGGAACTTAAAACATGGAAACTTCTCTCACAAATGTTCGCAACGAATCGAAAAATCTATTATAAAACACTTAACGTTAGGAAGCAGTCGATAGTTGGAGCACTACTCCGCGATCACTTCACTTCACGTTTATTTTAACGATTAAACTCCAATTATAAAACCTTTGTAAAACTCTTGTATAGCGTAGTATTTGATATTCAAATTTAGAGGAGTTTTGTCGTGCATTCATTACAAACGAAACGCCACAGGTAAAACTTTAATCGCTAAAAATTCCAGTTGAACAATATTTCAGCTTTATGAATTATATTTTTCAATCTCTGCTTATACGTGCCCGTTTGCGAAGCACTTAGCATTCAGCCGGCCCGACTGGTTACTTTATAGACAAATATTTCACTCTAACATACGAGCAAAGCAAATAAAGCCGAGCATTTTTTCTCCACATTTTTATTTTCCTCTGTCCTTTGAAGTTGGCACTTTATTTAATGCCGTGTTAGTTCTTATTTTTCCACTCACTGATACAATAGACACCTTACAGCTTTACACCATGCACTTAAAAATGAAATTATTGTCGTACGTGGCCACTTTTAAACGCACATATTTTTACACTTTGAACTCGACCTGTTTCGTTTTATTGGTTGAAGTAGTGGCACCCCTAGATGACTAAATAAGACTTAAGTCCTCTTACAATAGACACCGCTATTTGTCTCAGCACTAAACAAGCACAATTTAGCGTTCGACTTACAACTTAGTCCGCGATTTAATATTCCAACAAAAACAAAGACGTATTTCCCCGTCTTTAACTGGCTGATAATTTAAATACAACACAGTGTACCATCCGTCTCTCGAAATATTGACACTCTATTAAAGGCATCGGAGTGAGTTAAATGGAACTAATAAACGAACATAACATTTTTCATTTAGAAGTTTTCATAGTTCTTTATTTCCAGAAGTGATACACAGATATGACGTTTTTATTAAACACTGATGACAATGGCGCCGATTCCCTTGTTCACAAACTAAACTGAATTTAAGTTCGTTCTATTTCATTAATGAAAATAACAGACGATAAATATTACTTTAGCCCTGTCAAATTAGTCAGCGCCTGACGTAAATTGGCGTATTTTTAGTAGCAAATTTTTTAATCACGTCTAAACTTGTATAAAGAGTATCTTAATTTGACAGGACTAAACTAATATTTATCGTCTGTCCATTTCTTGATGAAATAGAAAGAAAAAGATGTACTGAACTTAAATAAAGTTTAATTTGTGAACAAGAGAATCGGCGCCAATATTTAGTCCATGTAACTATGTCACATAAAATTTATAACTACTAGAATTGACTGCAGGGCTTCACATTTTTCAGCTAAATCTTGATTTTAATGAACCCATAAAATTTGCCGACAGACGTAAATTTGTTCTACACAACTACACTGCGACTAGAGTTGACGTGTTGAGTTAGCGGCTCCAGCATAAGTGTCGTTGTTACCGTTCATTATAACCACAATGATACGACACTACGACAGCCATAATTATGAGCATCTGTCTATGAGGGATGGTGTTATGTACCGTCGAGTGGATGCTCCCAACGGGTGCCGAGGGCCCTTCGCCCACAATTTACACAGAACATTATTCGGTGATGCTCAGACTACTTGTCTTGAACCACTTAGTACCAACCTCAATTGAGCGAAAGAGAATTCAAATGTATTTAACGCTCAATACTACCGCCTTTTAAGCGATAATTTGTGAAAAAATGTTCAGTCAGAGCTCTAAACGATAGCTGTTACTTGCTTACCATTTAAGTGTTTTTTGCTTTGCGAACTTATTTCGCTGGAGTTATTATCCGATTTAAAAAGTGCTGAATGAAACTGGGTGATCTAAAAGCTAAACTTGGTTATGAATAGAGCAGTGAATACTCCAATAATATATTTTCCATTTCGTTAATTGAATGTACAACCTGTAATTAAAACTGAATAAGGGTTAGTCCATTCATAAAACGAATTGCAACTTGCAGGAAATATTCATATATCATGGGCAATATCTGTAACACAGCAGAATTTTCTCGGTTAGAACTCATTAGGTAGCGAAAAACAGATGATGCAAATTGTATTGTTTAAATGGAATTGAATTAAAAATAACTTGGTGAATTTTTTACTTTGTGTGCGATGCATTGAGCTTTTTGCTACGCCTGCAGGCAGGGGTAGTCAATCCGTGACTGCAAGCATTGTAACGGATCCGGGAAATAAATGCAAATAAAGGAAGAATAATGTTTTATTTCAGCGTTAACAGTGCATCCGCAAAAATGGTGGTGGGTAGGTGATGTGGTGGTGTTCCGGGTGGTTGACACGAAGCGTTGATTTTTTCACGTGCGTTGGTATTTTTGAATGCTGCGAAATAATTGCCGTAGTTCTGTGGGCTACCTGATTTATGTTAATTACACTCTACTAGTAATATTACAGAACTCAATTATGCAGACACGGAAAAACTACTAGAAACTTTAAAATAAAATATCTCTAATACATTTATATGTCTTCCTTTACCTAATTACTAATAGTCACCACTTTATCTACTTTAACAAGCTGGACAGCCCCCTTCTGGGCCATTGGGTTCAAGCACAAGTGCGTGTGCCCGGGGCCTCAGAGGGCGGCAAATACTTAAATTAATATCTTAATTTTAAATACTAACATAGTTTTAAGTCGTTCTACTAACAATATGTATCGGCCAAATATGCCTGAAATAAAAAGATTTTATTTTTATTTTTATTAGTTTTTTATTTATTTAATATTATTCGTTAATTTTATATAAACATAATATATCTTACATGAACTAGTTTTAAAATAATATACACAAATAATTACTCCTTAAGTTATTGACAATATTATATCTTCTTTTTAATTTAGCTTATTTTTGTCTTCTTTTTAAATGTTTTATGTAAATTGTGTGCCTGAAACACAGGTTTTCATAAAATCCTAGATCAAGCAGTCTACATTACAGTTAGAATTAAGTTGTATTCGATTGTAATTAATGTAAATCATCATTTTTCCTTTATACTTGAATAAATTTATTTATTTATTTATATTATTTATTAATAATAATAATATTATATTATAAATAATAATATTAATATAATAATATTATAAATAATAATATTTATAATATTATTATTCCCCTAAAAAATGAGTAGAACTAATAGCCTCAATCATATTAGAAAAAAGAGAGGGAAGAAGAAAGCGTATTTGTTGCCTCTCCTAAACAGCGAAAAGATAATATCAAAAGGAAAGTAGTTTATCATGTACACAATCATCTGCACATGGGACACCTAAACGATGAATACACGTAGAGTGCTTTCTGTTTGAACAAAATTTGTATAGCACACAATACACAAAAACGGAAGATATTATTGCTTCATAATAATTCTATCCTCTCTTATACGAGGTGCTTACGCGTTGTTAACGAATGCTTGAGAGGCCAAGTATTGAGGACACGACTTTGTACCGCTGTAGCTCTAGCGTGATACATGGCGCTCCCTGACACCGTAAATAATAGTAAGTGTTCGTATAAATATCCGCAATCATTGAAGGACACCCGCAAAGATATTCTTAGAACTTTGCACACAGGAAAATTTGCTGATGTACTTTGCGAATAGTTTTAATTTGTCTTTACTTTGCTCTTGGCGAGGGAACGATCAAATAACAAAGAAGAAAATAGCTTAGAAACACACAAAAACACTGACGCAGTTCGAATGAGCAATTTGACGTATTAGGTTGTGAAGTAAATTGATTAAAACCGTAGGTACGTTTGTAATGGCGGCGCTGTTAACTTGTAAAACAATACATTGTTTTTGGTCTAAAAATAAATATTATTTTGTAAGGATATTCTATGTGGAAGTCAGATAGGCAGTCGCTCCATATAAAATACTGGTATTCAGGCTGCATCCGAATAGACTGGAACCCGACCCCAACATAGTTGGGAATCGGCTAGGCAGATGATATAAACTCTTTTGCAAAAAAAAACGTGCACTTTAGATTTTTTTCTCTATTTCAATGAAAAAGAACAAGAAAGAGGTTTTATTAATTTGACGATGTATTGGCATGTTATTTGAAGCATCCTGGCATGATTCTTTACGTTTCAAATTTAAATTTTGAAATTAACAAAAGAAAAATAATGGATATTGTGGATTATTGTAAAATTGCTTTACTAATGGCGCGAATTGCTGAAACGATTTTTTTTTACTGATTACTAAAATTTTAAAACTTTTTGAAATTTTTTGCAAGTTAAACAATTTAATCTTTCTTTTTACATTAAATACGAATACTCAATATCTTTATTGCTTTACCATAATGTGTACTTAGGTGGTAACTATATAATTGAGATCATTATGGACCCTGTAGGGCACAGCAAAAAGGGTAGAAGAAAGGAAGCCCTGTTTTAGGAGATAGATATAGAAAGAGAATAGATAGAGAATTTATTATTCATGATGCAAAAAAGATGTATACGATCAATGTGTGATCTAAGACCAACGGATAGTTGGGTTCCTTACTTCAAAAAATTAAAAATACTAACTTTACCATCATTGTACATATTAGAAACTGCATTGTTTGTAAAAGCGAATCAACAATTATTTCAAAAAATTTCAGCGGTTAAGAGAACCCCAATTCGTGCCCAATATGAGAATTTGTTATGCCCAAACAAATGCAAAACTGCTTTATTGAAAAAGAGTTTCTTTGGTATTCCTCCAAATATTATTAAAAGTATTCCTCTAAACAAATTTAAAAAATCCCATAACATAATGCCGTGTTTTAAAGAATTCAACTTTTTTTTTAAAATTGCCAGGATTCACTTCACGCGTATTAATTTACACGATAATAAGTATACAGACTACGTCAAACAATTAAATTTCATTTTATTAACTCAAATCGACCTTAGAACGTAAATTTCCTTAGATGCCCGTTTTTTTTTGCAAACGAGTGTATGTATGTATATAAAGTTACACACACTTACCAAGGGGTATCGTATTACCCAGTAACTGGGTTGTGGAGGTCAGATAGGCAGTCGCTCCATGTAAAATACTGGTATTCAGTTGCATCCGGTTAGACTGGAAGCCGACCCCAACATAGTTGGGAAAAGGCTAGGCAGATTGATTTTTTTTGTATGTATGTATATGTTTTTTAATATGACGTATGAAGTGATTCCGATATCTTATTTACAGAATAAACGATTTCATTTACTATAGGTACACCTATGCCTAACCCTTCGTGGAATACGTGCGTGACGTTATGACGAGGCTGATTTAAAACGGTGCTTATTTTATTAATCAAAAATACAACAATTGTCTAGGACAGTAGTGATTCCCTAAACCATGTTCTAAAAGAGATGTAACATTTACAGAATATTAAACAAAACACAGTCATCAAAATCCGTTCAGCTGTTCGTGCGAGTGGGAATCAACAAACAATTTTGGGGCCTTCCTTTTGTATCGCACGGTGGATCACGAAGAGATAAACTTACATATACCTAAATATGAAGGTAGAAAAATACTTCGACCTTCGCTTGTTTACTATTTTGTACTGTATGTGTTAATACGCTTCTTTTTATCGCTTTAACCATTTACTAACTGTCTATCGCAATCCGCCATAAAATAGATTATTTACCTACGTTGTCTTGATGATGAAAAGGAATATTTTAGGGTGAATATTTGACCTTTAAACCGCCGTCATTACCTTCCGCCAAAAGTTGATGAAAGAGAATATATTTAATGAAATATTTCAGCAATTCCTGATTCTGGTCCTTAAGCAGATTCTGGGAATTGATGAAATATTTCATTAACGATATTCTCTTTCATCAACTTTTGGCGGAAGGTAATGACGGCGGTTTAAAGGTCAAATATTCACCCTTTAACATTTTCCACTGGTCATCCTGACTTTAATGAATTGAAACATAAAATGCAAAAGACTGTTTTCTAACCTATTTGAAAACAAAGAAAAAACCCTAGTAAAGATTATAAGCTTTTTAAGTTTTCCAAACAAACTAAAACTTGGAACCGTTAATTAGATTTCATTCGGCCCTTTGTGTAATTGGAAAAGTACTTACACTCTATCTCGTTCGTCGATGTTTCTTTATTTACGTGGCCTCTACCCTTCCACAACAGTGAAGTTCTCACAGACGAAAGCTGATTTAATTAGTGTTGTTGGTACAGTTGCGCGGTGCTTGCAAATAATCTGAGTTTACCTCTGAGGGCCGACTCCACCACACTAAACCTTTTTCTCTAAAACTTCTGTCTTTTTCCTTATAGCTAATAGACTCGTAACTGTTAACTCTTTACTTAAAACTAGGCGTTAATTAATTATCAAGCACTGTACTATGAAAATGCTGTTGACTAATTAATTTGGCTTTCCATTTTAAAGTCTGAAACAACTACCTCGGAATTCAGTTATAAAGTGAGATAGAGTAGTTTTCTGGGTGCTAGTGCTCGAAATGAAGTTACACAAAACTTTGATAAAGGATTGTTTATGTATCGTCTGTAACTTACTTTTTTATAATAGGTAACTATTATTTATGAGTTTGCATAATTCTACACACGTAATCCTAACTATAATATTATAAATACGAACGTAAGCTTGTTTTGTTTAAACCACTGAACCGATCATCCTGAAATTTTGCATATACTGTATCAAGTGTACAGTCACGGACATAGCGTACCTTTCATCCCGAAAAAAAAAATACTGTTCCCGAGGAAAACAATAATAACGTTCTTATGATAATAGATGGCGCCACGTGTCTTTCGAATCTTGATTGAACTGTATTATTATAGAAACTTTAGTAGTGTGTAAAGAGTTTTTTTTATTTATTTAAGTAACTAATACATTTTGTGAGTCTAGAGTGTCGATAGACCGGTTTTTCATCCTCCTAACTATCCTAACTAATATTATAGACGCGAAAGTATGTTCGTTGGTTGATTACGCTTTCACGCTAAAACGACTGAACGGATTTGGATGAAATTTGGCGCATGGGTAGACCATGACCTGGAGAAGGACATAGGCTATTATACATCCTGACTGACGAAGTCACGGGCAACAGCTAGTCTACTCATAAACCACAAGTTTTCTCACTTAAAAGAGGCTTTTCAACCTTTTCAAGCAGAAAACTTTCATCATTGCACCTTGAATACAATAAGTATCGTAGCTCTCCTCACGGTTGGAATTTAAAATACCTGATAACACAGTGGCTTTGAGAATAATGTTACTTTATCGATAATAACCGCATTTCCTGCTTTTACCTTGCAAGCCACTCTAGTTAAGTAGACATTTATGACAATGGCGCGGGCGTAATAGGTACTCCTCTGTCACATTACGGTTTCACTTCATGAAATATATCCGCAACCCCATCGCGGGCAACACGCATCAACTTCTTTTCAAAGTAAATTGAGTATTTAGTATTTAGTTAGCTACTGGTAATATGCACTAGGCAATATGTTAATTCACAATAGCATAGAAAATTAGAATTTCTTAAATAATATGCACACTTAACTGGAAATATTTTCTTTTCATTTGAGATTGGACATGACAACAACCACAAAAACTTTTAAACAATCTGCAATTTTATTGTATTTTTTTTTTTTTTTTACGTCGGTTTATCTCGACGACTATAACAATGTTATCTTTGACATTTCTCGAATGACAAAGCGGGGCGGCTCAATAACCATCCAATTTGCATAACCTAATTTCTCGCGGCTGCGTCAAATTGCTGACAGATCTCAGAGCCCGCACTTCGATCATAATGGATGGGACGTCGATTCCGATAAGACCGTAAACTGACAAGAATATATCTGGTCATTAACGCACGCTTTGATGTTACTATCCAGTATCCATAAATTGATTGCCCATACCAGATCAAATTGGGAATTTATACGTAGGTATGGCCCCATTTCGTTAAAATTCAGATTAAAAGTGAGGATTTTATGAACATTAATTAAATTATCGCCAAATGCAAGGACGTAAGGACCTTGCGACCAAGCTGACAATATTTGTCATGGTTATTGTATTAAACACATAAAGTACCTGCGTAATTTATTGATAGATTAGCTGCCTGCATAGGTACCTAGGTACCTATCTCTTTTGTTGAATATACCATAATTTTTAACAAATGCAAAATGGTGTTACTCGTTGTGACCACAGTATCTGAACACTCAACTTTCCCCGTCCCGGCTGTCCGTCCTATTGACAGGCTGATGCGAACGGCTGTTTGTTGTTACGGCTACATCTCGTTCTGTCCCGAATAATGCATAAAAAGTTAAGAATCTTTTTCGTGTTAAATGCTTATCTGTGTTTATTTTTTCCTGGGACCGAAGCTTTTTCGAGAAATTGGACGCTTTCGCTTGCCTTGAAAAAACTACAGTAATTATACAGGACTATTTTTAAATCACTAGCTAAATTTTCACAGGGTGTTCTACCCATGAATATGAACTACTAACACTATGGGCCCAACTCTGAAATCACAAAAGAAAAAAAAAAATCTGCTGTTTCATACGAAAGTTATACTACTCGACCAAAATGTATGAAACAGCAGATTTTATTTTTCGTGATTTCAGAGTTGGTCCCATAGGTAAAGTTATTCATATTCATGGATACAACACCCTGTGAAAATTTAGCTAGTGATTTAAAAATAACCCTGTATTTGTATGTACACGTAAATAAACCTTTTTATCGAACTGACAATAGTAAAAGACTACGTTAGTAAGACTTTTTATAAGTAATTGAAAAGAAACCCATTTTTAACCGACTTCCAAAAAGCAAGAGGTTCTCAATTCGGATGTTTATTTTTTCTTTTTATGTATGTTCGGGCATAACTCCGTCATATATAGACGGATTTGAAAATTATTTTTTTGTATGAAAGGGTATACTCTCGAGGTAGTCCCATTGCCACCAAGTTAGAATCTGATGAGATGATCCCGAGGGAAACCCTCAAATTTTATAGGCACACCTATAGTGATTTCGGTATTTTTTATAGTAACTCGTGCATTTGCTTGTGGAAACCACCATTTGGTGAATTGGAACTGATGATGAAAACCACAGATGGCCATCGGAACTACTATAATATACCTAAGTATTTCACGGGTTGCGATTCGATTAATTTAAAATGCTTGCTAAGCAATTTATGCTCGTTACAATGGATATGGTGATGGTGACTTCATCATCAGCTCCAGTTCTCCTGGTTCTTACTAGGTGAACTCCTCAGCAATTAACGTTCGTGCATCGGGAAAAGCAATATTTTGTAAAAGGTGTTGAGCAGTTGACATTAACTTTAATCAATTACGAACTGACCCACTTAAAAGTGAAAAAAAAAAAAAACAAAAACAATCGACTTCCAAAAAAACACTAGGTACAAAATGAAAAATAAATTTAATTTCGTAAGTCGGTGGCAAAAAACTAAAATACAGATCCAAAGACACCGACTTCCGAAATTATTTTTCACTTTCTAGTGTTTTTTTTTTTTTTTTTTGGAAGTCTGTTAGAGGAAATCATATACCAGGCTGTCTAGCCTAAAAAAGTAGTTAACGAACAAAAATCTTTATCAGTACATAGATTTTATAGAAGAACAGATGTGAGTACACTTCGACAATATGGTAATAGAATAAGCAAACAAAAAATGCCCGTTCTATTGTTTGCCAAATCACTCATGTGTTTTGTTTGATGTTTCGGGCACGTTGTGTGTAGCTCTATCTGTGTTGATGCCCATGGGACGTGGGATATAAAGCTCGATATGTGTCAAATGAATGGAAGGTCCATGTTTAGCAATTGTATAGACGTTGATGTGCGAGACAAGACGATCGTTAATCGGTGCAGCCTCCCGACATGATTGAATCTAGTGTCAATCATCGAGGTCAAGTGATTCTTGAAATACATACATAGTGTAAGTATATTCGACTTCATAATTGCATTATTACCCTAAGGTTGAATCTAGTCTGTAGTCTATAAATTAATATCTAAGTACATCTTGCGTCTACCAAACCTGTTAGCTCGCAGAAATTTTACAAAATCCGTTTTAACCTGTGTTTAGGGTTCCGTACCTCAAAAGGAAAAAACGGAACCCTTATAGGATCACATCGTGGTCCGTCCGTCTGTCTGTCTGTCTGTCAGTCTGTCAAGACCCTTTTTATCAGGAACGCGTGGAGGAAAATACGTAAGTCTGATTTAACGCAATAAAAAATACGGTCATTTTTTAACCAACTTTTAAAAAGGCCTCTATTCGACCCATATGTATGTTAGGTATGTTTGAATGTCCACGATTTTCTCAAAAACTGATGAACCAATTTTGATGATTCTTTCACTATCGTGATCGATATACTTTCAGGATAGTTTTAGTATATAATACATTACAATTATTCATATCGAGGGTTTACGGGCTATTTGTATTACTCGTAAGCGACATTCTTGGTATTTTACAGGAGAGCATTTCAAAGTTTCATTTTTAGGAAAAAAAATCATTAAAAAAAAAGTATTAATATTTTTACGAAAAAGTGGCCTACGTTGTTTTCCTTTACAAAAACCACACAATTTACTCTAGTTTTCATTTCTTTAAAGCGGTTATTATCAGAAATAAATGTCGCTTGATACAAAATTACCTCAAATTACATTTATTTAGAAACAGGCTAAATGATTCAAGCGCCATAACCTGTAAATTATAAGTTCAGGAAAAAGGATTTAAGCGACACTTTAACAACCATCGCGATAGTAAAATAGAATCAGGCTATTCAGCTTAAGCAGGTGAAGTATCATAAAGTAGTTGCAGATCAAAATGCTTTATGTAGCACTTTACATTAGAAGTGAATGGTTTGAAATGACAGTTGGTTTGAAATTATTTTAAAAACAGGAAATGAGTAAGTACTTACAGATTGTGGTGCACACCATTGACAAATCACTGCTAATATCATTTCGTCATCTAAAGCTCGATGACCTAGTGTATTACAGCGACTAGTCGCTATACCACAATTTACACAACGAACCATGGTGTCAATATCCAATCGATAGGCCGGTCGTAAAATCCAAAATAACAAGTCCAAGTCCAATGTATAAGAGGGGTTCTCCGTGTCCGGTATGGTAGCAAGGATCGTACAAGAAGCAAGATCAGAAGTCCGTAGAAAAAAGCAGGGGTCGAGGAAATTATCAATAAAACGTGGGAGGAAACACACTCAAAACGTACACGTACTAAACGATACGAAACGAGTGAGTGAGTGTCACAGCTGTCTGTCAATGTTATGGATGTCAGCACAGACTAATAATACAATAATCGATTAACATACATGAATCGATTTTAAGATTTATCTTTAGTATATGTAGATATTTAATTTGTTTAAACTATACAGTATGTTAACCAACAGAAGGCGTTCCCGTTAACCCGCAATAGT
The DNA here is from genome assembly GCA_948252095.1 of Dicycla oo. NCBI lineage: Eukaryota > Metazoa > Arthropoda > Insecta > Lepidoptera > Noctuidae > Dicycla > Dicycla oo. The sequence goes on from OX411712.1 coordinate 15,377,973, forward strand.
ATAGCATCCATACATGCTAAAAAAAATATTACCATTCGAAAACAAAATGGTTTTTATTTTTTTTTAATATTAAAATATTCACTAAAAATGCTAAAAATATTCACTAAAATATTCAAAAAAATATAAAAATATTCACTAAAAATAAAAACTAAATTGCGATGTTTCCGTCCTTCAAGTACGCGTGTACAGAGTGTTTCTTTTACGTATCAATTTAACATTTTTAGTGAATATTTTAATATTAAAAAAAATAAAAACCATTTTGTTTTCGAATGGTAATATTTTTTTTAGCATGTATGGATGCTATACTATTGCGGGTTAACGGGAACGCCCTCTGTTGGTTAACATACTGTATAATAAGTTCATTATAATAGATTTAACTATTTTAATTTAATCAATCATCTGGTTAAAGCATTTTTTTTTTGTAATATTATGAGCTTTGTCACGTTAATCAATTATAATTTAATCGATATTTCATTTTATTCGTCACCTTAAACTTAATTTTTGGATTTCTCAATTCCCAGATTGTAAATTGGGCTGATTTTTCAGATTTTGAAATAGAAAAATATAACCCTTTTTTAAACCATACCTCAACTTATTACAATCAGGCCCAGAAATCCCCGTCTCCTTTGTATGTATAATAAAGATGAGTGATTAGAACAAAATTACTTTTGCAGTATTTTAAAATCTGTCGGAGTGAAATATTAAAAAATCAAACATCTTATTGTTTTTATTATAATAACGACCTAACAATCTGATTTTTTTAATATTTTTTTTCTCTTGTCCCTGTGACTCTCAAGAGACGAGGATTTATCATCAGTTTCCTTCCACGATGTTAGGTCCCAAATAAAATCTTCCTCTTCGGACAAAAAATCCAAATAACTTTTTTTATTGTAGCTTCTCGCCGTTTTTGTCTTTTCTTAGCAGGTATTCCGTCATGGTCCATTACAGGAGGTATTAAGTTATTATTTACATCATCGTACCTTTCAGGAGCTGCTATGTGATCGTCTTTTTCGGGAGGAGCTTCGTCATCATCTTTTTCAGGTGGTGCTACATAGGTAGTTGTATTTTTCAGTCAGATTTGCTACGTGATCGTCTTTATCAGGAGTTGCTACGTCATCGGCTTTTTAGGAGGTGCTACATCATCGTCAAAAGAAGGTAAATTTATTTCCTCTGAATTCCTTCTGAAAATCTTCTTCTAAGGACTTCCTTAATATGTCCATTTCTGTCTCTGGTATTTCTTCTATGATTGATAGTGTAAGACGCTCGTGTTTTTCAGTTTCGTTTCCTTTTTTCTGTTGCTTTACTTTTTCTTTTATAGAGTTAACTTGTAAATGAGTATTTGATTCCTTGTCTGTTGTATTTTGTGTGCCAACTTCACTCTTCTTGACTCTGCTTTACAGATATTCCGTTTTCCTGTTCTGTTGTGTCCATTATTTCTGTTGCATTTACATTGTCATGTAAAGTCTGGAATGTATATAGTTATTATTTTAAAAAATGTACTAAGACAAGAACACTGATTTAATTTAATTATAAACAGTCTACCCAAGCACGTACCTCTTCTTCGATTTCAATGTTAATTTAAAAAAATGTGAAAGTTCGGTCATTATCGTTGTCTGGTCCTACTGGTCCTACTGGTCTGGTCCTACTTCTTGTGTGGGCTCCACTACTTACTATTAAAATTATTTAAGGCACTAAGTAATCCACCTTCAGTAAATAACTTACATTTTCTCATCGTCAAATTCAAATCCTTTTTCTATTCTATTTAATTTGTTTTCATACGCTTGTGTTTTCTCCAAAATATTTGGTTTTTCAATTTGCATGTCGATGGCTTCTTCCCTCATTATTTGTACAATTTTCTCCACCGGTTCTAACTGTAGACTGAGCAGATCTTTTTTCTGATCGTGGTAAGAACGACTCACTAAAATGTAGTTCTTCATCCGAAGAAATAGGCCCTTTATTTTTTTTTTTTGGTGGTTTATTCCGTACTGTTTCAATCTTATTGTTTTTCATGTTTTTCTCTTATTTAAAGTCTTAGGTTCTGTTATGAATATAATACTCTTTATCTTTTGTTTGAACATTTTTTGTCGGTTTGTTTCCATCATTCTGGATGCACAAAATTACAAGTAATTATTCAGTTTAATATACATACATAATTATTATACAAACACCTAAGAAATTTGGTATATCGGTTTAGAAGCTCGTATAGATTATCATATCCAATAGTTGTGCAATTCTTACAAACTTACATACATATGGGTCAAACTAATAACCTCCTTTTTTTGAAGTTAACTAATAACATTGACACAGACATAAGAAACATAATTATTACCTTTACTGATTTTATGTTTTAAACATAGACATAAAATGCCAATATCGAATTAACCACTTTAGAGACGTTTATACTCAGCTTTACACTTTTAAAATGGCACTATGTTCCATAATATTAGCATTCTAATTAATTCACAATAATAATCTTAATCACGTTTAATTTAGTTAGTCCCACTTAGGACTTTGATAACCAGACACGTGTAGGCTGTTTACATTTCGATTATGTACAGACGCCAGCAGGTCAAGCTACCCGAAACTGTCAAATTTTCCCAATCAACATTGAACCTAATGCTTTAGCGATAAATATTGAAAAAAATTGACAGATTGTAGTAGCTTGATGTGCTGGCATCTGTACCTATATTTTACAGTAATTTAATAATAAACAAAACAATTACTCACCTTTCACAGATATAACTGCATGAATTTGCTTAAACTTATGATTACTTTAATCAAATTAACTGCTTTACTCCACAACAACGCAATACTTCAACAAACAGGTGTGATTTTCTACTGTGACACGTCCTCACTCGCTCACGGTTCAAATTTCGAGTTGACTGAAGCGCCGCGGGGTCACGCGCGGTGTTAATACTAACGCGGTTCAAAGGCGCTGGCGCCCAAAATGCTGCGTCTTAGCTGGCAACACGCAAACGATTCATACAATATGTTGACTGTCTTAACGAATATAGCTGTCCTAATTCTGGTACAGGAAAAGTGTTTTAACTTCCACCACATACAAGTTTCGTTATGTCTGATGCAACAGATATTTATTAAATTAGTTCAAGGAAAAGAGTTTAATCACCGAGTAAAAAGAATTTGTATTGAAGATCAAAATGTTTTAAGTACCCGTACGTATAAAAATTAGATGCAGGATAAATGGTTTAAGCGACATTAAGGTATGAATTTCAGATGCAGGCTAAGTGTTTTAAGCGACATTAAGGTGTGAATTTCAGGTGCAGGCTAAATGTTTTAAGCGACATCAAGTATGGATTTCATATGCAGGCAAAACGATTCAAACGTCCTATGTTACGAAATTTATGTCAGGACAAACAGCTTAAGTCAAAATCACAAAATATTTTGTCTGTATGAAGTCCCATCTTTTGTAAAATTGTATTAAATTCGTGTCGCATCAATCAAGTCAGATTCAAACTAGACCTAAATTTACTGATGTTTCAAACGGCAAAAAAGTGCACAGATCGCCATGAATCCGGATTCAAAAGACGCAGAAAAAATTGGCGATTCCGAATATGTATTATATATAACTCAATATCGGCCAAGATGTCGCTTAATACAAATAGCCCGTGAACCCTCGATATGTACGAAGTTATATGCATAAAATGTACTGTATTTCTAAGCGGATTTTGATGATTTTTCTTTTCATTCGTCTTGAGCATAATTATGGTATTTTGTATAAATTCAACTAAAAATCGAAAAATAAATTAACTTTAAAAAAGTAAGAACCGACTTCAAAAACCTAAAACGAATAAAATAACTAAAAAAAGAAAAAGTCCGAAAATCGTTTGCAGTTTAATCACATGAATTTTATTTTTGCGATTATAAACTTACATTTGCGAGAATTGACCGTGACGTATATCGATGTATGGGAGACCATGCTTTTCAACTACAGTGTTAGGTTTATTTTTGGGATAAATTCATTCCAACTACGAAACCCTTCATTATGTATGGTCCGACATACGCTTGGCCGGTTTTTTATTTCTTTACGGTACACGTTACTTGAACACGTAAAGACGCTCACTGAAATGTGCTGGTGAAGCTTGTACTGGAGGAATTCAAGTGTATGCGCCATATAGGTACACGTACTATGAGGTTAAGCGCTAGTTCAGACATGGCGGAATCCGCGCGAATTGAAACCGCGCGGTTGAGCCGCGCGGAGATTACTATAGTCACATCCTTGCCAGATGCTCATACTACGCCGCGCGGACCATGTATACGTGAGGCGGCTAGCCTCTCGACCGCTAGAAAATGAATTCAGGCGTAGTGCGTTCAGTTGATCCGTGGAATCCACGCGTATCGAACGTGTGACAATGGATCGCTTCGACACTAAGTTATATAAAGTCATAAACTGACCATGGGTGAGCCGATCACATAAAATTGGATGCTGATTGTTGAAATGAAGCGGCTGTCACCCTACCTCACTCTGCACACACATCGCGCCTGTCTGAACACTTTCTATCCTTGCGGATTGGAACCACGCGGTTTGAATATGCGCGGATTGCGCCATGCACCTGACGTAAAAGCTCGACATATTCTATGCAATCTATTGCAGAAAATAAATGAAAAGGACCACGAATGAAATTTTATCTGAGATTACCATAGATACTGCTTTTTTTATATTTCTTTAGACATTACAATGTCGTGTACCAGCCGATAGATTCTGCAAAAATCTCAGCGTGAAAACTTATGTGCAGTAAGTTTAAAGGTGCGTTTAAAGGTGATTTCAGCATCAGCTGGAATGAAAACTCACTTCACCTAAGTTTTTACTGTGAGATATTTACGGAATAGACCGACTGGTATGGTGCTAGGGCGAATTAAATAAAAACAATACACGTAATAAGCACATATTTAAGTATGTGCAAACAATTAGATCCTTAGCTCTGAAATTGCCGTTTCACATAGAAAAAATCAAACTATTTTTTTTTTTGTTTTAAGAAATATTGTCAATGCACTTTTGGTATTTTAATGAAAGTTCGTTGATGCCTCTGCTATAGAAATCCTGGGAACGGGAATCGATAAATTATTTAAAGGCATTTTGAAATTTTGTTGGATTTGAAATATTTCGGTTTCGGTTGAAATCAAAATTTCTAGAATGGAAGCGATCAAACCTAAAACACACCGTGTGTTCACTTGCGGTACTTTGTCCATACATCACCTCGTTAATATTTCGTGCTGTCTGAGCTGCGTTGATGCCACGACGGAACTCAATTCCAGCGCGTAATTTTGATTTTTCCATGGTCACAGAAACATCGATATCAAAGAAAAATCGAACAGCGGGAAAACAAATGAACAACTGATTTTTTTTAGATGTCATGCTGTATTATAAAATTAATTTGAATTTGGAATTCTAAATAGTAGGAAAGTTATTGATCTTCACACTAGCCGGTATCAAAAATCGCCATTTTCATAGGTAAGGACCTAATAGTACGCTTTAGTGTCCGACCGAAAGTTCGGTTTCGGTTTCGGTTTCGGTCGAGTTTCGGAACAAAACGGGTTTCGGTTTAGTTTCCGTTTCGGCGGCAAACCTGCCGAAACTACGACCGAAACCGAAACTGCATTTGGGAGTTCTCGCGCTATGCTCGGTCATGTTCGACGCGGTAAATTCCATCCAAGCGACGAAGACATTTTGCCGCGTCCACGTGCCTAATCATGTCGTGACTGGCTTGTGTTTGCGCTTCGTTTTGTTTGTTGTGAGTTTCATGTGACTTATTTTTAATTCGGTAAGTGTTATTACGTGATATAGCATAAGAGTAGGTAGCAAACATCAAAAAATAATTTAATATTCCCGAGGGCCCTGGTACCCTTAACACAAGTTAAATCTTAATTTGGGTGCCAGAGTTCAACAAAAGTAACATTTAAATAGTTTTCTGTGTAATGCTTGTGTTTTTCTGTGTGTATATGACTGCAATAAATAAATATTATTATTATTATTATAATATAACAAATTAATACATAGATTATAGTAGAATCAAGTTTAACATAACTATCTAAATATGTTTTTGGTTAATTGAACTCACTCGTTAATATCAATCATTAGTTAGGTACCTACTCGGTACTTATTATAGATACAAGTGCATTTGTGGTGATAATACTAAACATTTACAGTTTCAAAGTTCATTTTAATAATTATTACCAACGTATCCAAGTGGCAAATACAGTTAGGTACTTACCTACGTATCTAAATGTGTTTTTATTTTTTGTAAAATTAACACACTTATAATTAAATGAGTAGGTACTTACATAGGAAAGCGAAAATGTCGAAGTCTGCATAGCTATGTGATTTAAAGATAAAAAATTAATCTGAGTGATTATAATAACGTTTTCTTTATTATTCCCTCAAAACATGATCCTTGTAAGGAAGTTTCGGTTTCGGCCCTAACTGAGACCGTTTCTGAATTTCGGTTTCGGTTTTGGTCGTAAAAACCAGTTTTGGTCAAACACGCTTGTGTTTGCAGTTAGTGGATTCTGATAGTTTTAATATTTTTGGCGCGGTTTGATACACAGCGATTCAGGGAAGCGTTTTTTTTATATATTCAGAAAATCTACAACGATTCAATAAACGCTTCGTTAATATCTAAAGCTTCAGTTAAGTTCGAAGCTGGTGTGGTAATCCCGATAAAACCTACTTGAGTAAAGCCGTTAACGATCCTTAATTATTAGGTTTGCTACTGACGAAACTTATTATTCGGATAGTAAGTTATAGTTCTGATGTAGGAAATCGAAACTAAGTAATAACAGTCGCACGGGTTGATCCATCTGGCTAAGCTACGCTTGCCGGGGTTGATCCGTGAATGGGTGACCATCCTGATGTGTAAATAGCGAGACTCCTCCGTGCCTCGGAAAGCACTTTAAGTCTGTTGGACTCAGCTGTCATTCGCGGATCTTTGACAGTCGTTATGGGTCGTCAGAAGCCCGAAAGTCTGACTACCAGTCTCACCAAGGGGTATCGTGTTACCGAGTTACTGGGTTATAGAGGTCAGATAGACAGTCGCTCCATGTAAAATACTGGTATTCCGCTACATCCGGTTAGACTGCAAGGCGACTCCAACATCGTAAGGTAAAGGCTAAGCAGATTGATTAAGTTATATTGCGAGTAGTTAGCTCGGACTTTGAGTTAAGCAAATCCAAGTAACGAGTCTGCTTTGCTTGATTCAATGTGATATACAACCATATAAATGGAACAGTAGCTAACCTATTTACTTATGGGCTTAATTCTGTAGTTTAGTTTTCTGAGTCCCAAACTCAACTGTTTGTCTGTGTTTGAAACAAACAAACATGAACGAAACTATTTATATCTTCCAATAAAAAATACCAAATGTATTTTAATCAAACATCTGAAATAAATAGAAACCATAATAAACGTTCCTTCTCTTTTCACTGGTTTTACATTTTCGAAACAAAATAATACTATGAAACATACGACAATAATAATATGATGCTTTGTTTGCAGTCTGGAGGTATGATGTGAAAAATCTATTTTCTTTAAGAGATATTCAGCTGAGAATGTTTCACAGCTCGTATCATGGAAGTAGGTGCAAGTCTCGAAAGGATTTAGTTTCGGAATTCAATTTTGGTTCGAATCTTCATGTTTGCACTTAACTCGGCTGTTTGAAGGTAATTCGTAGCATCTACAAAATTTCTACTTAAGTAATTTTGTTCAAGGTAGGGATTCCGCTTCCAACCATACTTAAAACACATAGTAAGGAATTAAGTTAGAATGTAACTGAACATTTCAGCTTCCGTTGAGTTGGGTTAGAGATAAAACGTTGGAATAACAAAGTTGAAGTAAGGGGTGCGAAGTGACCAACCGTGTCGGATTGAATTAAGAAATGAGGTAGTGCAGTCATAGCGAATACCAGTATTTTACATGGATCGACTGCCTATCTGACCTTCACAAACCAGTTATTGGGTAATAAGATACTCCTTAGTAAGACTGGGTAGTTACACTGTTTTGACCCGTAACGACTGACAAAATCCACAAATGACAGCCGGGACCAACGGCTTACCGTGCTTTCCGAGGCACGGAGGAGTTTTGGTATGCAAAGATCCACGGATTGACCGCAAAAAGCGTAGGTTAACCTGATCGATCGACCTGGGCCGCTTTTATTACTTGGCCACATTGCTGATTTGCGTTTGAAGGGCGCCCAAGCCCTCAGTGCTTTAAACCCTATAATGAACCGCAAAAGCAAATTAAGTAGTAGTACTAAATTAAGAATTTATACTACGCTTGTCCGTCCGTGTATAACGTACGCCTGTCCTGTCTGGAGTAGCACATGCATATCTAACTATCAACTGCTACAAGTTATCCAGAATAAAGCAGTAAAAATATCATACAATACTAAATTTAAAACAAATCTTAAAAAATTACATAACCAAATTAAACTTCCCTTTTTATTTAACCATGTAATTAAAATATCATCAAGATTTCATATTAAAAACAAAATGAATATTACTAACCCCTTGATTTCAAATCTATGTTCATCAACTTTAGACAAATTACCATATATCGAGAGATACGGCACTTACCGCCTACCGCATCACTATTTTTTGTTCCCACCACCCGAAGTGCGAACGACCAGCGGCTTGACCCTTGAGAGGCCCGCTGCCGCCCCGGCCCTGGCCGCAGATACACCGAAGCGCGGGCGGCAGGGAGGTTCCGCCCACTGATCATTGACTGGTCGCACATTGCTAGTCATAGCACAGTACACACCGTGCATTACAAAAAAAAAAAAATAAAAAAAAAAATACATATACCTAAATGCAATTAGAAAAATTATATCACTAAATAATTTGCGTTATTAACATCATGAACCCATTGTGATTGTGTATTGACTTTATGTTGTAAACAGTTAAGACTATGTTTTAGAAGCTTTGAAAGGTGAACCGCTAGCCTCATAAAGTGCCTCGATTATTTTGAATGTAGCTTAGGTTAAGTGCATTTTGTTGTGTTATTAATGATTTAATAAAGATATTTGAAAATGAAAATGAAAATGATTACTTGGCCACGAGACCCCCCTCACACATATAACTGTAAGTTGTTAAAACTAAACTTTTCAGGTCACAAATGTGTAGGTGGGTACAGTTGGCTCACGGCTTTGCAATCCAGAAACATACAGGCAGTTGTCCCACCGCCGGCGAACAAGCGACTAACTATCGGCTATTTTCTCGCTCAAAAAACGTACAATAGATACCATTTATAAATACATTCCGTGTAAACAAAAGAGATGCACATATTAATAGTTGATCGCTGACTGTCACACCGCGCGCGAGTACTCTTTTGTCGCAGCGACAAGAGCTATCAAAAGGAGTACTCGCTCAGCGACGCTCGCTTGGCGGGCAGAGCACTCGCTGAGAGACTCACGCTTGGTTCATACGCATACCAGCGAGTTGTCGCCGTAGTTCACTCGCTGCTCGTTGCTTGCCAACTGCTTCTAGTTTTTAGCTCTACTCGCTTTTCGCTCATCGTTGCCGATGGGACAAGAGCCTAAAACTCATACATACTTGACTTTGTCCGGACCACTATTCGATGTAACTTACAAAAATTACCGTTTAAAACTATGTCATTACTTTAAACAGAAAAACTGGCCAGTATCACATAACTATTCTAGAATTATGAAAAAAGCATTCAGTTTGAACATAGCGAGGTAGGTATTATCAAACATTTCAATAGTCAAAATTTAGTACATTGCGGTTGGACGCAACTCGGATTACACGCGGTGATTCCACTCCCAAATGAAGCTATCAATTGCTATTGATTTCGAACATTTCGTATCACCTTTGTTGGACATTTATAAGCAGAATTGTCTCGAAACCGTTAAATTCAATGAATAAATTAATATTGTATAATCAATTAAGAATGGAGTGAGGTATTAGAATATTTATTACAGAACTATTTGCGCTTATGGCTCTGTCTGCATTGAAGTCGTAAATAACATATTGATTGAATATCTCAAATTCAGACCAAAACCATTTATTTCAATTAAACCAATTACAGGCACTTCTGAATTGTCATGGAGTCGATCCAGGGTTGATAAAATCATGATTAATTTAGAAAAATCAAAATAATTGGATTTATTTGATTTAAATCAGATTTTTTTATTTATTTTTTTATTTATTTAATATTCCAATCTTTTTTATTTGGAAGTCAGTTATTATTAAAAAAAAGCATATCTCTATGTATTTTAATTATACAATATTTTAATAAAAAAGACCGTCGTATAATAATATGTCGATGTTCTGATTGCGATTCTTTTCGTCACACGTCATGTTTCTAAATGTTTTTTCATTCACGCTGCTAAACCCATTATCTCATTTTTACAACTTTTACACACCGCTTTGTTAAACTTTCCGCAAGCAGACTTTTTTTACATAGCATTGCACGTATGCATATGTGCGCCGAAGTTTATGTCGGGGAAGTCTCTTGACACTTTTTGGCAGATTAAAATCAACGATTTATTTCAAAAAATCACTTTAAATCATCTCAACCCTGATTCGGTCAGTCAGAAATATGAAGCTATATGCCCATTACAAAGCGTAGTAGGAGAGCGAAGAACGGACAAGAAACGAAACTCCATGGACACTCTTTTAAATTATATTTTTTACAACGAATTGTCTCAAGTATTAGTTGCAATTCTTACCTAAGGAACACTGTCTGAATTTTTAAAAGTCTAACAAAAAACTACCACCACACTCAAAACATTCCATACGGTAAGACTTCAAAAAACCGCCATGCCATGCATACTTTTTCCTTAACTTGTGAGCCAAACTTTTCCTGTTTCCCAATATTCCGCTGACGAAAAATACGGGACAATCGTAGATAGAGGGCACTATTGAGTATCGTCGGATAAGAAATCTGTATTCATGTGTTAGCTTGCAGTTAATTGAATACGTCGTGACTCCGCGGGCTCAGGCAGGAATCCGAGGGGAAAAATTAAATTCCTACAGACTACTAGCGTGCCCAATGCGTGCACTCACGTGCCTGCGGACACAGTTGCGCCATAGATAACGAATATTGAGATATGGCAATAGTTTACCTATTTCATAACAATGTTTTATTTGTAAAAAGTAGGATTAATTCGATCTAAAGTTACTATGAAGGTACTGTGAATTTAATAGACCAGATATCTTTTATGAAAAGAGTCACCTTCAAAAGATGACATTGATAAGCCCGCCAGTGAACTTGATCGAAAATAATACCCAATTAGACCCCAAACAGAAAATAGTTACCTTACCCCGAAACATAATTCAAAGAACAAAAACTTAAAGCCAAGTTAACCACAAAGCGCTTTATCATCAGAACTTTCAGCAGCTTTCTAAGAAATATCGTAACAAGCTAAAAGGTAATCTATTAACTCGGCCTGTTCAAAATAAAGAGACAAAGAATTTAAAAGACTAAAATCTTCAGCAAAGTGAGCAATATGAGGACAGGCTCAAGGCGACTCATTGTAATCTGGCGCCGCGCCGTTGTGCAGACACTTCATAATATTCTTTTTGTAATGCAGTCAAAGTGGGGCTTAGCGTCCGCTGTAACTTGTAAGGCGCTGAACAAAATTAATGGCTTCCCAGCCTCCCTGCAGGGTTGGCGCGCTTGCAGGCTTAATCCCGGCAACACGTGATGCAGTGCCTTCGATCACGGCGGAAAAAAACGCTCCACAAGTTTGCTGTTAAAAACTTCCTGAACACAAGTTTTAAGCGAAAACGGCAAAGTCTTGCGTCAGCGAAGTATTCAGTCGTTTTTTGATCGATGGCGGCGGCAGTATTGTAAATCTTTGAGTTTTGCGGCTTTTCTAAAGATGGAATGTTGGTAGTAGAGTGATAAAATCAGGAAAATATACCGAACAATCAATACTTATGCCACAGATTAATACAGATGGGACACTCCGCAAAATCATTTAAATAAAAAGCGGCTCATGCTACGACACAATAAAGTGTAAATCAGGTCGCACAACGCTTATTACCTACAGTTATATTCACCTACAAGTGGCCTCTCTTTCTGACGCGTAAGTCTTATACCTTCTGACTACGGCAGTCCTATTGAATTGGCCCTGTGAGATAGGCCCGCCGCGCACTTGTAACTTCATACCTAAACTGTGGAGGGTCCCATCTGTATTAATCTGTGCTTATGCTACGAGCGAGTGTGCTTGGAATACGACTGCCAGGTTTTACTGGTTTTTAGAATACAGCACAAAAGCAAAAAAGCTAAAACAAACAGTCTTTTAGTTTCCAACATTACTAACAGAACACGTGCTTGCACTTCAATGGACCAAGTTTTAATAGACCTTAGACGTATAAATCTATGCAGCCACATACACTACTCGGTCACGTGCGCTAACTCTGCAATGGATTGTAACTAAACACGTAAACACTATCATTCCTTTCATTCCAACTCAGGCTTACAATGTAGACTAGCATGCTATAGTCTGTTCTAAAAATGTCTGATGAAAATGTTAACAAACGCTGTTAAGGTTCACTAAAAGGAATTAGTAGGTAATATATTTATCTGTATTAAGAAGGTTTCAACTTTATATTTCACCACTTTTTCTAACAATATAGTTTGAATAGCATTATTAACCCTTAACTACCTACCCCCGGTCTCACAGATGTATATGTAAATTACTTTAAGATTGTTCAATATTATATTAATACATGAAGGCAGGCAGGAGAAATAGAATGTGAATTAATTACAATAAAACAATCTTTGCTCGACCACCATGTTTAAATGTCTGTCTCTGTCTTCTAACATAACAACAGACACCAGTGATATTATTTTAGTGGATAATTGTGTGTGTGATATTCACATTTCGTGTGTTCATGCACCTTCTACCCGCCACCCGCAGATCTTATTTTCTAAATGTATTGGTATTTATTTTTTCTTAGTTATATTTTGATTTATCCTACTATAATATTATAAATGCGAAAGTTTATGAGGATGGATGGATATTTGTTACTCTTTCACGCAAAAACCACGAAACAGATTTTGATGAAATTTGGCACACAGATAGGTTATAATCTGGATTAACACATAGGGTACTTTTTATCCAGATATTCCCACGGGTTCGAGACTCGCGCGGGTGAAACCACGGGGCGCTGTTAGTAATAAATTATGTTGTTTTTTTTATGTTTCTATAATATTAACATAAATAGAAAATCTATAAAATGTTGTTTTTTTTTTTTTCAATTTACCTTCCTCTTTTTCTTTTTTTTCCAGATCATTATATACTCGTATCGCCGACCGTGGGTAGGTAGTGTCGTGACTAAAATAAGGAGTTAAGGGATAAATTGCAATTGAAAAGACATCGAAGAACATTGAGGTTATAAAATTAATCTCAAATTGTCAAATTAAAAAAAAAGAACTTAAAATTAGAATTTCGGGTAAGTACCTACTTAATATGTTAGTGGCGCTACAAATTGGCAACCACAGTTCCGTTTTCTGATACATTTGTTTACATACTTTTTGAACAAACCATATGGATAAAATAAGCGAGCATTATAATAAACATCATTAACAATATTAAATCATTGCTGAACAGAGTGACTCCCGGGATACAACTGTTCACGAATCGTGAGCTCGTATTTATTTAAATTAATTAAATGACAGCTGAATAATGAAACGAGTTACTTTAATAAATAATTAATCGGATGCACAGATAATTCGGATGATCGAATTATGTAACTGAATGAGCATTTGAGCCGCTTTACTACGCTTGCTATGCGGCTACAGCTACGCGGCTACGCGGCTACGCACGGTGTTACGGCAACATGCCCTTAGTTAGGGATGCCCACTAACACTTTTAGCAACCGCAACTATGTAGGAAGTCTATTCGTCTAAAAGATTTATTACAACAGACGTTGTCTTGCACGTTTCGAACGCAATACGGGTTGAGCCAGTGTCGAAAGTGACGTTGTAAAACCGCGCCGTTGTGCGTGGGAACGCACACACGTTTTGTAGCATTACACTAATTACGCACAGAGGCGACGCACGCGACATTTTGTTTCTTTATTCTCGTTTTATATAACATAGAACATTACGTCAAGAATTGTTGGGCGCTACGTTAGTTTTAAGTTAGGTAAACCACCATCACTTATTTTATTTTAAAACGTGACGTTTAAAAGCTTACGCTATACGCAGATGTTACTACTAGTTCGGTAAGTGCAGTGCAGGTGGGAAAGGGGAAAAACGGCGAATTTCCCGCCATTTCCTTTCAGTGGAAAAAATACTGTGTAGCTCAAAATAAAAAACAGCTTTATCTTGCAAACGAATAAAACGTTCCAGATTTTTGTGAGACTTTTTATAAGTAAGGGATGAAATTGCTTTATAGAACCAACAGTCAGTGTGTAAATTTTTACTGCTTGACATGGGCCACCATTTTTAAACGTTTACACTAGGCCGTTTGTCTACCGCCACGTCAATGGAGTGTCAACGAGAACGAGATGACGGCGCTGAAGTAACGCGGCCATAGTAAATGTACTCGTATGTATCGTACATACGAGTACATTTACTATGGCCGCGTGTCCACCGCACACCACCACCTGGACGTCACGTTCGGTTCGAATAATCTCGTTTCTCGTTGGATCCCGTTGACGTTGTTTGGTGGACAAACAGTGTTAGAGTTTCCAGGATAACCCAGGCGCGGAACAAGTCTGATCAAGAATTCTTTGTAATCGAATCTTCCGTTTTGCAGAAGTGAACAGCAAGATAAACTATCGGTATCGGAACCTGAATCATAATATGTATAGGATTCACTTCATGGTATGGTTATCGTCTTTTGTGAAAGCGCCCTTTGACCACATTTTTTTTTGACGTGTAAACTTCTTTTCGCTCGATGTACTGGTGGTAAGTTCAATATGTCTGACCGACAAAAACGTAAGATTTCAACCGCTAATAACTACGAGATTTTTTATTATAGAGTTGAGCATTCAAAAAACCCCAATCGAAGAACGCTTGCATCAAAAGAAATGCAATGAGTCTAAAAAATCTAGTGCCGAGCAAATAAAATAGCTACCTACGGCAGTCAGAAACCGTAAGAAAATCTGTTGCAAATACCAAAAAAATTTGGATGTTGTCAACTCATATCTCTCGTAAACCTGCTCAGAACTGAACAATATTATAATTGATGAAAGCTTGCTTTATAAGGAATGCAATAAAGTAATATTAATATTAATAATAACCTGGGACATTATTCACGCACGGTCATCTGATCCCAAACTAAGTAGAGCTTGTTCCATGGAAACCAGATAACTGATATACTACATATACTACTTTTTTTTTATAAATACATACTTATATAGATAATTACACCCAGACTCGGAACAAACAGACATGTTCATGCACACAAATGTTTCTCCTGGATGGGAATCGAACACATGACCTCCAACCACGTCAATGAGCCTACTAAGCTAGAGTCGAGCAAATACAATGGCTACGGCAGTATCGGAAACCGTAGTAAAATTTGCGACTACTATTTTGTTATTTCTAGAGGTCACGCTTATGTCCCTTTCCTAAATCGAGATTCAACACAAAAATTAGCTAACAAATTGTCAAGCACGTAAGCAGCTATGATTGGTTGGCTGAATTATGAACACCCAATCGAATCACGATCTAGACACAACTATAATTTATGTTCCAGAAACCGGGTATAAACGTTTTTAATAACCAACAATAACGATTGCACCCGGTTTCGCTTTGTGCCCGGTTGATAGCAATAGGCTCGCCCCCTATTACATGGGGCTTAAATATAACCGGAGAACTGTTATACCACCTATCACGTCACAGGTCGTGGGTTCGATTCCCATCCCGGACAAACATTTGTGTGCATGAACATATCTGTTTGTCCTGAGTCTGGGTGTAATTATCTATATAAGTATGTATTTACAAAAAAAATAGTATATGTAGTATATCAGTTATCTGGTTTCCATAGTACAAGCTCTGCTTAGTTTGTGATCAGATGACCGTGTGTGAAAATGTCCCAGGATATTATTATTATTACTATTCATCATAACATCTGGTTGTATTACAGCTAGCGCATACACCAGCGGATGTTTGTTGGTAAATGGGAAAGGCATGGGAAACGAATACAATGGTCTTTATACCAGTCACACAAGCTGTGGGAATTATTGTAGTACAAGTAGAATCAAATTATTGTATTCGTGATTCTAAATATCATCCGGTCTGTGGGTTCATGCACTAGCGTCGTCGAACATAGGCACTTTGTTCGACGTCACTACTTTCCGCCTCGCTGTTTCCCTATGACTAGTAACTCCTTGTTGTTCTCCTCAACGCTGTCACTGTGGTGAAGTTGTCAACAGCCTCGGACACCACGGCCTGACTTGCACCTGAAGTGCGGGTCACTTAGCGCGGCATGCGAACTTTAATGACATCATCCGACGAGCTCTTATCACCATCGGCGTTCCAGCTGTATTAGAACCCAATGGCTTGGCACGCGATTATGGCAAGAGATCGGACGGCATGTCTTTATTTCCATGGAAGGTAGGTGGTCGATACTCTTGCGCCATCCCATCTTCCTGTGCTGTGCTGGCGCCACGGCTGCGGCTGCGGAAAATCTCAAGCGGCGTAAATACCTATTGGTAATTATATTTTCGAGCTCTTTGGGGTAGAAAGCCTCGGGCCGTGGGGTCCAAGTGCCCATGATCACTTTAAGAAAATCTTGAAACGGCTGGTTGACACTTCCCGTGACCCAATGGCTGGCTTTTACCTTGGCCAGTGTCTAAGCATTGCCATACAACGTGGTAATGCCGCCAGTCGCTTAGGTACATTACCAGTTGACAGCGATGCGAATGAATTTTTCGACGCCATATTTTAGTTTTTGAATAGTTTTAATTAGTATATAATTTTGTTATTTTTACTATTGTTATTTAAAGGTCAATAAAAAGACTCAAAATAAAAAAAAAAATTCATCATTATCGTGTACATGGAAGTCGCAAAACCACATCAAGTCGCAAGTTTGGCTACGTTTCTGACAGGCTAATAAGTTTTTATTAGATCGTACTTCTTGAGAAGACAAATGTTAATTAATAGTTTCAGAGAATCATGGGCAGAGTAATAAGGCACGAGAGATTAAAACTATGCTGCGATTAGAAGCCTCCTGTTCCTATGCTCCGACTAGAGGCCTCCTATTCCTATGCTCCGATTAGAGTCCTTCATTCCTATGCTCCGATTTGAAACCTCCTATTCTACCTATCGTACATAAGTCTTACGGGATAATCCATTCAACCTTTTTAGAAATTCGGTGTTTTGCCTATCCCGTGGTGGCTTTGCCTTCACAGGATTAAATGTAATTTAAATATTTATGTTGCTTCAAAATTATCTATATAGGTATGCCAAGTCTAACCATAGATTTTTTAATTTTTCATCATCATCTGCCTTACCTTTTCCCAACTATGTTGCGGTCAGCTTCTGGTCTAACTGGATGCAGCTAATAATAAGGATTTTTAAATTGATACGGTATCGCAAAAACAGGTGGAAAACTTTTGTTTGTGTGTCAACTACTCGGTCCAGTGCTGGATATAGTTCTCTCCCAATTTGCGCCACGATAATAATTTATAATTGAACAAGCCGTGTGCCCGATCCGATTTTACAATGGCAAAAATAACAAAATTCCATACAAACTTTCATTCGGTATTAACCCCTTTATGTGTATTTCAAAAATCGTTCCTTATTGTTCATTTTCGTTACATAAGGAACTCTTGTGCAAAATTTCATGGTTTAGGCTATGCTGTGTCTTTGCGGTGTATTAAGATTTAGTAGATAATTTTATTTATAGTATCGAGATAGGTTTAAACAGGTTCTAAGAACCCTGAATGATACTTATCTCGATAAAAACCGGCCAAGTGCGTGTCGGACTACGCACAAAGAAGGGTTCCGTAGTTGGGATGAATCCCAAGATCTTATCATTGCAGTTGAAAAACATGTTTTCCCATATATTCCAACTGCAAATGTAAGTTTGTACGCACAATATTGAGAGATTTACTATGTTGTTTTAAAACAATAGACTTCTTATAAGTTTTCCTGTGACCTATAAGTATTGAACTATTTTTTATATTTTACTACTACTTTCTTAAAAATCTTTAAAATGTTTATTTTAAAATTATTTAAAAAAAAAAATCTATTTGAGACCCTCACAGTAAGTCCTTTCATTTGATATGTCACACGGTACAGTTTGTAATTTTTATTGTCTTATTTGCTCCCCAAAATTGACCCTCATATTCAGAATTCATTTATTTGCGTTACAAGTCCGTTTCTGGGTCACAGAAATACATGTTTATCAAATTTCAACTTAAACGGTCCATTAGATTCGGAGCGAATTGGCTGTGACAGACGGACAGACAGACAGACAGACACACGAGTGTTCTTATAAGGGTTCCGTTTTTTCCTTTCGAGGTACGAAATCGTAAAAAACCAAAAAAAAAGTGTATGATGATTTTTTTCCTGTTAACGACCGCGGGTAGTTTAGTTACTTGAATGAAATAACAGTTTAAAAATCTTTTTTTTTTTTTTTGTCTACTTGAAGACTCAACATGACAAAACCATATATTTTAAAATGGAAAAGGGGAAAAACTGAACTGAACTGAAGGTGGGTGCTCAACCTGCCCAGTCTTCGTTCCGTGGCTCCTTGCCAAGGACGAGCCGAGTTGATGAGGAGGGTTTCACGAAAGTGGAAAGAAAGAGGAGGAAGCCCAGTACTCGTAACCTGTGCGGTACTGCACCGAGTGGACCCGACATGTTGCCGGGCCCTACTGTGCCTACGACGCAGTTGTATGTATCACGTCTGCATTACACCACAACAGTTGAGGAGGTCGTGCAGTACATGAAAGTAAATACCAACTGGACTCTGAGGGTCGAAAGGTTGGAATCGCGCCACGACATTAACTTAAAGTCATTCGTAGTGCGAGTTCCAGCCCACCATCTACAAACCTGCTTGAAGGAGGACTTTTGGCCGAAAGGTGTCGTATATCGACGTTTCCGAGGACGGTTTCGCGACACCGCGCAGCGACACACGACGCCGACAACGTTACGTGTATAGTTATAGTTTAATAAGGTTTTTAATATGTATTAGTTTATTCTTGTTGTTAATATTATTTTGTGTAATTTTTCTATGGGCATCAGTAGCCTGATAATAAAATGATTATTATTATCTCCTTTATTTAACTCTTTGCATATAAATTATATTTTTAAATATTAGAATAAAAATAAAAAAAAAAACATTTAAAAATATAAAAAATAGAAATCCACCGGCATGGGGAACAGGGTCCAAGCTACCGGTGGTTAGGGTCCCAGAGACAGGAACCTCCTGACAATACGCGCCGTATCAAGGAGGACTGCCTTCTGAATCAGGCCTTTCACCCAGCCACCTAACGAGAGCCTCTTGAGATGTTGGTCGAGGCTCTTGGCGATAAGGCCATTGACCGTAACTTATTATTATTATTATGTTTTTACATTTCTCGGGACCCTGGGGTCCCGGACCTTTGGAAGGCGTACAAGGAGCCGAAGCCAACTCGCAGAGGCCCCTTAAATAATTTTAAATGATAAGGAGGCACCAACCGACGATTATCCCTGTATGCACTATGCAAGTGCACCCAAGGACAACCCCCGGTTGGTGCAGGACTATTGTTGTGTATGGAAACAAAACATATTGGGCTATGGGTCTGGATGGCTAAAGTGGATTGGGTTACTTGAACTATGGAAGAACTATGTCCCCTGCCTGACCAATGTTATACAAGGATAAAATGGCAGGGGGTGACTTGCACACTCAATAATGGGCCCCCGGAAACGGCCGCTAGCACATAGTGACGTAGCGACAAGGGGGCAACACTTCCTGAGATGCTTGAGGAGTGGAGAGGTATTCCACGGCTATCAGGACAATCCCGGAAGTACGGTCAAGATCCCTACCAGCACCTTACTGGAATACTTCCTTCCTCCGAGCACGTTTGCTCTTGCGAATCTCCACTCAATCCGGCCCATAAAGGCAAGAAAGAGGTGGGAGCTCTGTTCCTCGTCAGTGTTCACTCCAGCCGGCCAATAAAGGCAAGCCAGAGATGAGGACAAGATTTCTCTCTGGAGATAGGGTCCGTGGGGTCGCTACTGCCCAACAGCTCGCCAAATGCTGTCCTGCGGGTTTCTGTATCTCTTTTGGTCTGGCTTCTCATCCTAGACCCGTTCCGGCAAAGTAAACTCTACCGGCACAGACCTAAAGTTTGGAGGGCGCAAGCCCCACCACGATGTCAGCGTAGAGATACAGCGGTGGGGTTATTATTATTATTATTTATCATGATAAGATTATCACGACTGTGGATTTTAGTTAGTTTATACGTATATTAGGTTGGGGAAAAAGTCGTTTCGCATAATAGTATGTATGAACTTGTAATAAAATCTATTTGTATCTGGCAGGTTTTGGTATCATTGAAAGTTTAAATTTTAAAGAACATAATTCCAAATTCAAATTAGGAAAATGTGTGATTTTCATTTGTTTTTCGTACCGTCAAAATGAGTGAATCTAATGAAGAAATTCGATACATTTTAAAATTTTACTACAAAAAAGGTAAAAATGCAACGCAAGCCGCGAAAAAAATTTGCGATGTTTATGGACCTAGTGTAGTGTCTGTGAGAGTAGCACAAATTTGGTTTAAGCGTTTTCAATCCGGAAATTTTGATGTCAAAGATGCACGTCGCTCTGGTCGCCCTATTACGGATAAAATGGATGCCATTTTTGAAAAAGTGGAGCAAGATCGGCATATCAGTAGTTACGACGTAGCTGAAGAACTGGAAATTGACCACAAAACAGTTTTGGCGCATTTGAAAAAAACTGGGTACACAAAAAAGCTCGACATTTGGGTACCTCACGAGCTCACTGAAAGAAACCTAATGAACCGTGTACTCATTTGTGATTCTTTATTACGACGTAATGATACCGAACCATTTTTGAAGAAGCTGATAACTGGTGATGAAAAGTGGATCACGTATGACAAGAACCTGCGAAAAAGGTCGTGGTCAAAGGCCGGTCAGGCTTCACAGACTGTGGCGAAACCCGGGTTAATTCGCAACAAGGTGATGCTGTGTGTGTGGTGGGATTGGAAGGGCATTATTCATTATGAGCTGTTACCACCAGGCAGGACCATCGATTCTGAATGCTACTGCGAACAACTGATGAGATTAAAGCAAGAAGTTGAGACAAAGCGGCCGGAATTAATCAACAGAAGGGGTGTGGGTTTTCATCATGATAACGCTAGATCTCACACATCTTTAGCCACTCAGCAAAAATTAAGAGAGTTTGGCTGGGAGGTGTTAATGCATCTGCCGTATAGTCCTGACCTTGCACTTTCAGATTTCCACCTGTTTCGGTCTCTTCAGAATTCTTTAGGCAGTGTCAGGTTAACATCACGAGAGGACTGCCAAAACCACTTGTCGCGGTATTTTGACCAGAAGTCCCAAAATTTCTATAGCAATGGGATCATGTCCCTACCTACAAGATGGCAAAAAGTTATCGAACAAAATGGTACCTACTTTAGTTAAATGTAAATAAACTATAATAAAAAATGTTTTGAATTTTCTTAAAAAATGCGAAGAAACTTTTTCCCCAACCTATTATATATAATATATATA
The DNA here is from genome assembly GCA_948252095.1 of Dicycla oo. NCBI lineage: Eukaryota > Metazoa > Arthropoda > Insecta > Lepidoptera > Noctuidae > Dicycla > Dicycla oo. Next base: position 15,399,649 of record OX411712.1, read on the forward strand.
GGGTGACCGGTAATAAGTGACCGATATTTAAACACATAATTTGTACTAAAGATACCATACAACTGGTCAAAATGTAGGGAGCAGCTGATTTTATTTTCGCGATTTCAGGTTTGGTCCCATAGTAAAAGTTGTTAGTTATCATGAGTAAAATCATGTGTTTAAGTATCGCCCTATATAGGCTACGCCAACTATTTTGTGTGATTGAACTGTAGTGTATATTATTTTGTGTGGATTATGTCAAATGCAGCTGCGATATCAGTTCAGCAGTTAAAAAATGCCGAGAAACATTACGTAGGTATGTCAGCACCTACCAAGTAAGCCTCTACGGTGAGGCTTTAATAATATGCGTTTTAGCATACAACCTTCACCGGTGTAAAGACTAGATTTAAGATTAAATTTTTAAGAAAAATAATATGCTTTGACTGTTTGGCTTGTCAGTTTGACGGCGACGTGCCAAAAAGCTAGATATAAAAGATGTTTTTCTATAACATAAAGCAAATAAATTAGAGTAAAACCTAATACGCGTGTTGTTTGTAGATCCCAAGGAAGTGAAGGTTCTTCAGACTCTCACAAGTGGTGGAGGCGCCGACTTTCACTAGTGGTGACCGCGGCGACTTTCACTAGTGGTGGACCGCGCCGTCGCGTCGTGGATTATTTTTAGTTTGTTTCAGATGAAACTCGATGGGCGAAGAAGCTATACATACCGCCAGGCGATTATAGTAGTATCTCGCATGTCAAGCAGAGCATAGAGGAGTACCCCATATACAGGGTTATTGGTAAAACGCCAACAACCTCTTAAGGGGTCATTGTACTCATCATTATGAACAACTTTTACTATGGGACCAAACCTGAAATCGCGAAAATTATGTTAGCATAATTCGTCAAAATGTGCTGAACAGCTGATTTTATTTTTCGCGATTTCCCTTAAGAGGTTGTTGGTGTTTTACCAATGACCGTGTATAGAGAGTTTCAATAAGAGTGCACTATTTAAACTTGTATTTTTTTTTCATGCAAATGTAAACTCTGAAATTTTACAGTTGTCACCTATAATTGTTCCGATTATTAAAAATGGAACGCTACGCAAAAGAAGAACGTGTTATCATTGTGAAAACCCATTTCAAAAATTTTACTTTACAAAGTAGATATGTTCCGATTAAGTATGGAATAAATTATTTGGGATATGGCCCCCGTTTTCGATGACTATTTGACAAAGATGTGGCCTATGTCACCGAAGACGCGTTGGATCTTCTCAGCCCAGGAATAGTTTCTGGTTTATTAGCATAAACTGAGAGATTTCACAAAACCCTAAGAAAGAAATCGCACGGTGTTAAATCGCATGATCTTGGTGGCCAGTTGACATCAGAATTTCGTGAAATGATTTAGTCGGGAAATCGTTGCTGCAATAAATCGATGCGATGGTTTTATTCGTCGTGTGGTAGGTGGCGCCATCCTGCTGATACCACATGTCGTCCAGATCCATGCTGTCCAGTTGAAGCCACAAGAACTCCGTTATCATGTTCCTGTAACGAATGCGAGCGGTCTCAGGTTCCCCATTTTGAAATGGGTTTTCACAATGATAATTCGTTCTTCTTTTGTGACAGTATCATAGGTGACAGCTGTAAAATTTCAGAATTGCCACTTGCACGAAAAAAAATTACACGTTAAATATTGGGTTTGTTGGTTTGTTCTCACTAGTTCCATTCATTAGTTCGATTGTCGAACTAGTAAGATTTTTTTTTCTTATTTGTTCGACCGTCGAATTTGTTTTAACCAAAAAACATTAAAAATATGCTTTTAAAATGATCATTAGTCAAAGATGATGTTGATGCTCAAATGAAATTAACATGCGGATAAATTGGTATTGGGCATTTTTTAGAAAAATTGCGGTAAATATTTGATCACGTGACGGCCGAACAACTGAGAAAAAAAATTCTCACTAGGTCGACGATCGAACTAATGAATCGAACTAATGAGAACAAACGAAATATGAGACACCCTTTATAAACAGACTAAATGGTTTTAAATATTTATTGCATTATGCCTCAACAAATGTATGTTTTCTCGGGCATCAATGGCGTATGCTCTGAAGAGTTAGTTGCCGTCAGCAACGGATATCGAAAAATATTGAGCACTAATACTGGGCGCATTTCTGGTAAGTTCAGCCCAGTCAGTATTTAATTACACATAATGGTATAAATTTTGATACGTTGTATGACGTATTGTGCAAATATCACAAATGAATGGTTCCTAGAAGTGTGCAACAGGAACTAATTGCACAAAATCTATCTGAAGAAGATGGACAGGAAAATGTGTTGGTAGTAGATGATAATACCGATTTGATTTCTAGTGGAAGAAAACATGACCTGATAGATGTTGAGCGATGCTGCCAAGCAGGCAGAGATGACTATGATGGTGATGTCTTTGTCGAGCCCAACTGCGTAGAGAGCAGCCCAATCAAGAATGAGGAGGAAACTGATGAGGTGTTTAAGATGCAGCACGAGGAAGTAATGGAGTATTCGGGTGTGTCCAGTTATTTTATTACGTTTAGCAATATTTCAGAATGTCAATGTCAAAAGCAAGTTAACGATGTCACATTTAATAAAAATACATAGGTGTGCTAATGTGCACTCACAGATACCTACTGATGTTTAATTTGACTGAGACAGCGAAGTGTCAGGTCGCTAATCGTTCATCCTGAGTTAAGCCTGCTCTTTCAAGGGTAATACCTCAAATTGTAAATTTTATTCCTGGCGTTAGATAATTGTTCTTATAGGTAGGTTGGTTCAATGTTTGACTCAAATGGATAAATTGGACACTAGGTAGCCCTATTTTATCCATTAGCTGATGTAGAGGCTTTAATAATATGTGGTTTAGCTTATAAGCTTCACCGGTGTAAAGGCCAGATTAAAAGACAAACTTTGAAGAAAAACAAATGATATGGGTTGACTTCTCAGTTCGACGGCGACGGGCCGAAAAGCTGTAGTTTCAAAAAAATGTTTTTCTATAACATAAAACAAATATATTAGAATAAAACCTAATATGCGTGGTATTTGTAGAGTCCTAGAAAGTGAAGGCCCTTCAAGCTTTCACAGTACCTACCTACCTACGTATTGTAACATCTTTCTCATTGTAAAGATTATTTTGAATTTGTAAAAAAAAAGAATACACTCCTCACATTTTTCTATAGAGGTATAATGACGGCTGAATTCTCAACACAACGGAATTCTTTAAAGTGTCTGTTAAGTTTATAGGCCGGTTTTTGATCCGTAGTTAACTCACCAACTGGTTAAACATAGTAACTAATGGTTGAATTTTGGCTAAATATGTTTGCCAATATGCCATTATTTACTATGTTTTAACATGAATACATTCATGTTAACTCGTTCATGTTAAGCTTTTCACATTTAGCCAAAATTCAACCGTTTGTTACTATGTTTAACCATGGTTGTGTTACCTAGGGATCAAAAAACCGGCCCTTATACTGTTATTTTAACACACTAGCGACAAAAAACTTAGAACGTTTTAAAGTGTGCCGTTTGAGAATTTGGTTTCACATTAGATAAGGCGAGCATGAGCGACAGATAGCGCCATCTAGCTCGTATGATAATAATTATAGACGTGACAGACACCCCGAGGTCAGGTTACGACCACGGAGGATTTACATTCAATTAGAACATCTTTGTCTATCCTGTTAGGGATTATGGGGATAATGTTGAACCTATCCTATTATTACTAGAAATACGATCGTGGCTTGTTTTTGTCAAGGATGATACGAGAATGTTAACAGTGTCAACAGGGGTTGAGTAAATCGTATTAGGTGGACCAAATTACAGGTACTTAGCATCATTTTATGCAAGTGATCTAAGTCTCTTGAAAGTTGAACAACAAACTAAGTAAACGAAGAAAGATGAAAGAAAGAATCATTCAATTTTTAATGTAGATTATAAGTAAATATACCTTTAATAGTAATCGTGGATCTACAATAAATGAATTATATTTTTTTTATCGAATAACATTAAAAATAAGAAAAATTCTTTAGTAGATCCCTACTCACAACAGTAGCGTTACTACAAGATGATAGGATCCCCAAGAAATTGAATACCATTGCCTATATAAATATTATTAAAAAAAAAACAGACTGAGTACACTCATTGCGTCAAGTGCTGGAAGCCACGTACAACTGTAATGTATTGTGCGGGGTTGAAAGTCGTCGTCTTGCACGTCCGTGCTACCCGTTCTACCCGCACTACCCGTTAGGGTAGTTCCTCCCAGTTGACTTCACAAGTTGCTACTCTATTTCGAATTAAAACACGTTTCGCCTTAGCCCGGTCACTCACATTCACACGAATACGCAAACCCACAAGTGCAGGAAGACATTTGTAAATGATTATGCAAAGTTTTCGCTACATTTTTTCCACATGCGCGCATACATTCGTACCATGTACGAATGTTTGCGCGCATGTAAGTGACCGGGGTTACTTTACGGAGGTATGAAACTACTACGAGTATGTGAACTTAAACCAATCCAAGTATCCATTCCGAACATACTGAGAACGTAAACAGAGTTTTGCAGTTAAAGTTGAAGATTTACTGACAATTCGGACTAAAATAAACTGACTGAATATCATCAGCTAACTTATTCGGTATACCGGGTCTACTATAATGAAGTGCTGAACAGCAAAGTTAAACCAGAAAGGCCCTTTTCAACGTTGCTGTTCAGCTACGAACTCAACCAATACCTCGGCTCGCGTTGACTCCCCTGCCGCGCTTTCATCACCTAATCCAATCTAGCAATCAAACATAACATTTTCAAAATTAGGTACGATGAACGTTCTTTTTCCCATCTATGAAACACGGAATTAAATCCATTCAGTATTGGCTCCGAGATTCAAGGGGGATGTCACTACGCCAAGGAGATTTGATTTATTACATCAGGAAATATAAAATGGCTGTCATTGTAATGTTAAAAAGCTTTTTCATCGCTGAAATGCGACACATAAAGACAGGCATAGCTTCTCGAATCTTTTCTCGATAATTGATTCTATCCTGAGATATATTTATTTTTATTCGACTACAGTAAAGCTCATGGGAGCCGCTTTGTTTTCCTAGTTTTTGTTTTGCTACCAAACTTGTGTATATAGTTATTATAATAAATCAAATATACTGCGAGAATTATTGCCTGTAACTTGTTTAGATGTTCTATAACATCGCGAGTTTATTAGAGTTTGGTAATTCTTATAATTAATCGAAGTTCGAAATGACAGAGTGGAAACCTTTCAGTTGGATATTCGTGATATAATATTCTGTGCGAAAATTATTTGGTCTTTGATTAAGAGTTGGCCCCTCAGTCATAAATAAATGTCAATCGTAAGGGTGGTAACTGGATTCTCAGGATGATTACTAGCTATTGACAGCAAATTAAATACTATTAATAGCTAGATTGGTGCTGATTGGTCTTTGTCTTACATACCTTGAAATCTGCCTTTTTCGTATTTTTATGTAGTGTCGAATTTATACGCCGATACTTACGAGAAAAAAAAATATTAAATAAGTCATTCAGTAATTTTTCAATAACCCCACATACGTCACAGAGTGAAATTGAATTCATGGAAATCTGCTTAAGGGGTCATTATACTCATCATTATGAACAACTTTTACTACGGGGCCTTTTACGGGGGCTGAAATCGCGAAAAAAATCAGCTGTTCCCAATATTTTAACAAGTTATGCGAATATAAATGTAGGGATAATCAGATTTTTTTCACGATTTCAGGTTTGGCCCTATATTAGAAGTTGTTCATAATGATGAATACAATGACCCCTTAAAAGAATGCCCATAAATTCATTTCACTCTGTATATAATGAACAACCAACAATTATTACAATCCACCAGTTCCTAATAGTGGCAAATACACGCAAAGTAGTTGTAAGGCGTGCGGGTGTTAACAAAGTTCTGCCGCTAAGTTCTATTGGAACATTCGATTACTTAGTGTGACTGGTTCTGCAGATTGTTTGAACTTGGCTTACTAACTAAAGCCTGATTTTTTCAAAGGTGTATGTAGGTACTTGAAAGGTACTGTATGAGTAGGTATCATAGATTTATTGAGAAAATGTTGGAGCTTGACCGTAATGTATGTGTGGTAATTAATGGATTGGCCAGAGGACAAAGACCTTCTCCGTTGCTTAGCTACTGTCTGTAGCTAAAGCCATTGCCATTCTGCCTAGCCTTTTCCCAACTATGTTGGGGTCGGCTTCCAGTCTAACCGGATGCAGCTGAATACACATTTACATGGAGCGACTGCCTATCTGACCTCCACAACCCGGTTACTGGCTAATACGATACCCCTTGGTAAGACTGGTTGTAAGACTTTCGGGCTTCTGACGACCCGTAACGACTGTCAAAGATCCACAAATGACTGCCGGGACCAACGGCTTAACGTGCTTTCCGAGGCACGGAGAAGTCACGGTATGTAAAGAGGGTCACCCATCCACAGACCAACCCCAGCCAGCGTATCTTAACCTGATGGATCGACTCGTGCGGTTGTTATGACTTAGCCACAAGCTCCAAAGCACTGACTGAGTGGTGTATTTCCTATTCCATGTATGTGTCGCAGCCAACTAGCTCAATTAACTCAATTAGTATTTCAGTTAACAGCCTAGCCTTTTAACTAAACGGCGCCGTTCAACTAGCGGCCTATGATATGATATTCAATTATAGGTTAGGTTGATACTGACCAACCACACGCGAGCCGAATTGATCGCAGTATAGTTACTGCGACCAATTCAGCTCACGCGTAGTTGCCAGAGTTCGCCGACCAAATGGGTTAGGTTAGGTTAGAACTGTAACCAACCGCGCGCGAGCCGAGCGAGCTAAGCGAGCGGTGCCGCGGCGGCGGTGGCCAGCGAGCGCTACTTCCAAAAGCTTAGCTGTCAACTAGTTGGCTGTGACATATGTACTACATACTCGTAGTTCTCGGTGGTATATTTGGTAGGAGGAAAATCATGTCTTTATTTGTAACAATTCAAGCTTTGGGCTGGTATTTAAAACCTAAGCAAACCCTTTCTGAATTTTCTTGTTTGTTAAAGCTAGGAGCATGATCAAGCCAGTTACCACTTAAATAAGGTCGGTGGAAATTTGATAAAAATTAATGCATCGAATATTTCATTTTATGACAAATCTGTTATATAAAGGGACCGAGGAAACCGCCAGCCGGGTCCCACCCACGCGTTCATATTCGGTTTCAGTGGTATTTATGGGCGATGATAAATAAAACCGCTCAGAAATAATAACTACTTCACAGTCCTGTACGAAACGACTTTTGAACACGTATTTTTGATAATTTTAACCACAATATCCGCATACCTACTATGGACGTTTGACCTGGTTTCAACAATTCCTTGAATCATTTTTTGTTAATCGCACTTTTTCTGTGACCGCAGTGCTATTTTATAAAAAAAACTCACTATCCAGCTTTATTGTGAGTAATTATTTTCCAGGCGACTAACAACAGTGAGACTAACTATTTGCTACTAAAAAAAAAATAACTTGGCAGCGTAAATATTTCCGTCGACATAGGATGCAAGAGAGAGCGAAGGGCAGCCCGAGGTTAGGTTTGGTTAGGTTACTTTAAGCACACAAATAGGAAAATTTTACACAGAAATAGCAAGCGCGGCTCCGTCGACATAGGATGCAAGAGCGAGCGAAGAGCACCCCGAGATTAGGTTTGGTGACTTTGTTCATATTTACTTTGTTTATGTACAACCTTATTGTATAATTCAAGAATGCCCATTTTCTACTTTTTATCCGCTTTTTAACCTACTATTTTTGCTACCGGCTTTAATTATTTTTTAACCGACATCAAAAAAGGAGGAAGTTTCTCAATTCGACCGTATATATTGTATATATGTTTTTGTATGTGTGTTCGCAGATAACTTAGTCGTTTATGAACCGATTTTGATGATTCTTTTTTTGTTGGAAAGTAGATGTCCTAAGTGTAGACCCATATAAATTTTGACAATCTTGGGTAGTTTCTGAGTTAGCTTCAATAATGCGTATTTATCCCACTTAGTTATGTGGATGATGTTTTAATCTATGCGGATGATTTTATAATAACTTCTTATCACTGTTATTTACATAGCAGGTAGTGGTATTCGAATTTTTGTGGGGTAGGTACCACAACTAAAAAGTGAAAAATAAAAACTTTTTAGCAAAAAATAAAACCGACTTCCAAATCAAAACACTACAAAGTGAAAAATAACTTTAATTTCGGAAGTCGGTGGGAAAAATACGAAAATACAGATCCAAAGACACCGACTTCCGAAATTAAAGTTATTAGGGTTCCGTACCTCAAAAGGAAAAAGGAACCCTTATAGGATCACTTTGTTGTCCGTCTGTCCGAACGCGTAGAGGTACCAAATTGAAATGTATATCAAACACTCAGGTCTATGGTTTCTTTCAGGTGTGACAAAAATCAAACTTGTATGTCAACGAAAAAAAACCTATAGGGTACTTTCCCTTGAATCATGAAATTTGGCAAGAAGCTAGGTCTCACAGCACAAGTAAAGGAAAAAGTCCGAAAATCGTTAATTTGCAATTTTATCACATAATATTTGTCTATTTTTTTTTTTTTTTTGTTTACAAACTTAGAGCAGTGGGAGAACTGACTGTGACGTATATCAATGTATGTGAGAACATGTTTTTCAACTACAATTTTAAGTTGGTTTTTGGGATAAATTCTTTTCAACTCCGGAACCCTCCATTGTGCGTTGTCCGACACGCACTCTGCCGGTTTTTTTTTTCGCTTTCTAGTGTTTTGATTTGGAAGTTGGTTTTATTTATTGCTAGAAAGTGTTTTAATCCCAGATTCAGATTAATTTGTCGCCGCGTTAAATACATGCCTTTTATTATGTATCCATGTATAAAGCAATGTATGGAAAGTTACTACCATTACAATAATAACATTGCGGATATATACACGGGCTTAGAACACGTTTTTTTTAACAAAACATTCGAACGCTCATGTCAGGAGCGCAGCATCTAATGATAAATAAATAACCAGATCATGTAGGAGGTCCAACAATTCTGTGGCACATAAATTAAAAATAAAACATTGTGACTACAAACAAATGTCACGTTCTGCTACATTTGTAAAATAGTGAGTTTGAACGTGAAGTGCGCGGAGTTTACGATGCGCCGCCGCCGCGACAGATCAGGCCGCCCGTAAATTACCCGGTTTTGGAACGACGGACGTGCCTCTGCCGCGTGAATAATTGTGTGTCCTACCTGCGTGTGCTGCACCCCTGGCTTATTCACTACCACGTTAATGTAAGTCTGTAAATATTTAAGGAATGCCTTCAATAGATTTTTTGATAATTGTTTTAGATAACAATGTCTAAGCGGCAAGTGTACACATTGTTATATTAAATAAAAACATGTTTTCAATAAATAATCTAAAACTTCTAAGCACTCCTGCAAAATCTACAATTTATTGATGATACCGCATTGACTCTACAAAGTTATTTAAAGATTTCACCAACAACATAAATGTAACCTATCCACTTCAACTTTCGAATAGCTTTAAAAGTTTTGAAGTCTTAACAAAATTCAGAATGGAGCACTAAAATATTTTTGTATTTACATCGGCATTGTACTTACAACGTAAACCGTTTGAGCAAACTCTGTTAGCTAGATCTGCGTGGAAGTTTGCGGTAATATGGCAACTCTTTCCTTCGTGTTATACGATTTCGTCCGCACACTTTTTGAACTCACTTTGGTAAAGCAGTTCTGAAATTACACTCGTAACTTTCATTTAACCGCTAAGAATAGGTACGGACTTCAAATGGTGTAATGAAGGCTTTACTAAATTAATGAAATGTAACGATTATCTCGGCTTAGTCCGTATTTGAATTGTCTACCGAGGCAGATTTATTAAATTAATTCGGTTCCCGGCCACTAATTGTCTTTTATATCAATTCAATTGGAGGATTAAATTTGAATATTATTGCAAAATAGCTAGATCACCAGCTGTTTCGCACAGATAATATAAAACGTGGATAATGAAAATGATGTCGATTATATAGGTTGAATTTTTCAAGTGGGCGTGGATGGCCAAATTCGAAACTATGAAGGAGTCTCGACTTGATATTGATGAAACGTAGAACAGCATCATTGAATTTTTGAAAAATTGATATTAAGGTTTAATAGGCAGGTAACATGAGAAAAACAAAAAAAAAATGTATTTTGTCAAAAATGAAGTCTTTCCTTTAGTTTGCCGTATGTCATTACTTCCCAGAATTCGATCCTTATTAGCGACACTATCGAATGATGTAATAATACAGTATGTGTTTTCTTTTTTTTTCAAAATCAACGGGTTCGATTCCTGGCTAGAAATATTAATATTTCAAAAATCCAATGAAGCTGTTTTAGTTTTCATCAAAATCGAGTCGAAGACTCCTTTGAGCACTTTTCGCTACTCATAGTTTAGTACTCATAGTTTCGGATTTAGCCATCCGCGCCCACTTGAATAATAGATTAAGCATGATAACAAGAGTTGATAAAAGGGTTACAGGTTTATAAGTACACTCCTTTGCAAAAAACAAAACGGGCATCTTACAGTCATTGCCTTTTCTATGAATAATATTAATGTTTTTAGTATGTCATTAGCATAAATGACTAGAAATTTCTTATTATCAATGAGAATATAGTTTTTAACACTTAAATCCGGCGATCGGTGTTTTAGTCACAGCTAAACAGAGAGCCGTGTTAAAATGGACATTTTTATGGGTATAATGATATTAAGACTACGAGTATTTTTATGGCATTTTAATAAAAAAAGATATTAAAAAATATCCACTAATAAAAAATCGCACTCACCATTTTAGGAGGTTCCAGAGGTGCTCAATGGGGCTCCGCGCTGGCCAAACCAAACGACGAACACCGACCTCTTGTACGTAATCATCTACGTCGCCAGAACGGTGGGCCCGAGCATTACCGTCCATGTAAATGGCATATTCACCAATTACAGTCAGTACGGCTTGTGCATGTTGACAAAGGATTTCTGTTATGTACCATTTTCAATTAATATTATCTCGGTACGATAGCTGGAAGTTACGCCCGCCCAAAACATAACGGACCCTCCACCATAACGGGTGATTTTTTTCAAAACCAACTGTTCTTCGTAACACTCGCCAACGTCGGTCACCATTCAGACAAATTCGAGCCTCATCAGAGAAGAGTACGCTACTTCAGTTACCTCTAATGTCCAATATAGGCAATTTCTAGCGAACCTCAATCGAGCAGTCCGGTGCTCACGGAGTAACCTGGGGGACCGCGCTGGTCGTCGACTGCGTATATCAGCCGCTAAAAGCCACCTCCTCACTGTCCATAGGCTAACTTGTGCTCCTCGTACCTCTTCAAGGTTGCTTCTGAGGTCTATTTAACTGCATCTGCGGTTCCTCAGCGCCTGAGTCACTAAAAAGCGGTCGTCTCATGGTTGTGTGCAACGTTTTCTTCCAGAACCTTGCCTTCTGTCGAGTCCAGGTTCTTTGGACGTTTGAACGACTCACGTTTAACCGCTGTGAAACGTAACATTGGCTACACCCCTCCAGCCTCCAGCCTCCAGCAGCTCAATAATTTTACTGGCTCTTACTGTTTTTTCTGCTATTACAATCGACACATCGATATCTGTTTTAACAATAAGGCAGGATTTTTCGAAAAACATAAATTTTCTATTAAAAATAAAGAGAGTTTTAGTTGCCTGATAAATTTTTAACCGCAAACCCGCGAAAAGTAAGTAAAATGTCACAAACTGAAAAAGGGATTATTATTTTTAAAAACAAAAGTTTCGAAATTGGAATTAACTTTTTTCATCCCCAGACTCTTTATTAAGTGCCAGTAACATAGTTTGGCTATTAAAACCTCTTTAGAACTAAACGATTACCATTAATGTAGAAAAACCAAAACCGTCCGTTTTTTTGCAAATGACTGTAGATAATATAAGTAATAAACCGCTAATGCTTATATCAACGCTCATTGTTATAATGCATAATCTACTGAGGAGCTCGTGACTAAGTAATAACAGCCGCACGCGTCGATCCATCTGGTTAAGTTACGTTTGCCGGGGTTGGTCTGAGGATGGATGACCATCTTTAAATACTGAGACTCCTCCGTGCCTCGGTAAGCACGTTAAGCCCTTGGTCTCGACTGTAATTCATCGATCGTTGACAGTTGTCCAGGGTCGTCAGAGGCCTGAAAGTCTGACAACCAGTCTTACTTAGTCTTACCCAGTTAGTGGGTTGTGGAGGTCAGATAGGCAGTCGCTCCATGTAAAATACGGGTATTCAGCTGTCTAGACTTGCATCCGGTTAGACTGGTAGCCGACCCCAAAATAGTTTGGAAAATGTTTCAGGAGTGACTACAATTTCTGTAGTAGTTAGAGGAGTCGTTAAATTCACGCAAGAGCTTTGTTTCACGGAGAAAACTAAGTAAGAGAAGACTTAGGGTTGTTTCTAGGTACTTGACTCGGAGGCCTCAAATTTCCGAGTAAACTTGAGAACTACTTGAAAATGCCGCAGTGCAGTGCCTTTACTATATAAGCATATGAACAGTTTACGAGATTAATATTTTATTACTCACATCTACAAAAACAGTGTTTCTTTGTTGTTCTGCGCGGATATTAAAAAGATGCGTAATGTCTTAGCGTAACGTTGCTGAAGATAGATTTATTGTTTTATATGTAAATGTTTCATAGCAGGCACTCGGAGATAACTCACATTAGGTATACTATACGCGACCGTGTTTGTTTTGCAATACATAAAGAAATAACTACGCGAGCTAATGCTGATAGATAATTATGTTGGGGTCGGCTTCCTGTCTAACCAGATGCAGCTGAATATCAGAATTGTAAATGGAGCGACTGCCTATCGGACCTCCACAACCCGGTTACTAGGTAACACGATATCTACCCCTCTTGGTAAGACTGTTTGTCAGACTTTCGGGCTTCTGACTACCCGTCACGACTGTCAAAGACGTACACATCCCGAGGCACAGACGAGTCTCGGTATGAAATGGTCACCCATTCACGGAGCGACATCAACAAACTTTGCTTAACCTTGAAGATCTACCCGTGCGGCTGTTATTATTAAGCCACGAGCTCCTAATGCATTGCATTCCGTGAAAAGGTTTACCAACTATTTCATTAGTGGTTGGTCGCTCTTAAATGAATGCCCAGCGAACTAATTAATCAAACAATTCGGATATAACGGCTGCACATCTGACGTCACAGATTGCCTCCATGTAACTTGCCTTTCAGAAGTTGCGTGACAAACGGACTGCTAGTTTGTACTTTTATATAAATATTTTTATGTTTTATGTACACATAGCTCGGGCGTAGTGCCCAGTTTGTTTTAAACATTGACTTAGATTTATAACTGCAGTTATCTCGTTTTGACTGACTCCGGTACTGACTATACGGACTGTATGGTAGATTCAAGTTATTTTTATTTTTTTTATTTTATTTTGTGTATAAGTTACAGGGAACATAAAATTCAGAAAATAAAATGCTCTTTTTTCTATTTGTCTATATCAACTAAGGGCCGGTTTCAACTCAACCAATGGTTAAATATATGGCTAAATGTGTTTGCCTAAATACCATTAGACTATTTTCTAGCATGAATGAGTCGACATGAATACATCCATATGAACTCATTCATGTTTAGGCTTTCACATTTAGCCAAAATTAATCTATTAATTACTATGTTTAACCATTCTTTGAGTTAACTACGGATCAAAAAATCGGCACTTAGTTGATATAGACAAATAAAAAAAGAGCATTTTATTTTCGGAATTTTATATTCCCTGTAACTAATACAAAACCGGCCTTTTTTGTGGATGGGAAATCATCAAATAACTTCTCCCGCTCTGCGTTGAGCGGGAGGGCGTGTCAGACTTCTACCGACTAAAACCCACCCGTGATTCTTCAGTTGCCTGTGCCAGGGCCACGGTAACTCTTTCGAACAACCCGCAACCCTGGCGGGCATCGGCCCTAGCGGACCCCTTCAGCTAGTGCTGACATCTCTTTGAGGCGCGCGTGGAACACAACGCGCCGTCGACCCGGGCCTGGTCCTTACCGGACGGCGAGCTACCTATTGCTCGCCATCCGCAAGCCCGCGCCTACGGTGGCCGGGAATCGGCTATCGATTCCCGACGCCCAGGGCGTCTCCTGCGGTGACTAGGGGCTTGAGGGCGCAAAGATTGCCTCTCCCTCACGCGTTCAGCCTCCTCCTTCGCGAGCATTACAGCTTCGCAGAAGGAGGTGACGGCTTCCTATGCACTCTCGCTCCGTACCATGGCCTGTACCAGAGCCGGACGCGAGAGATCGCCGCCGCCGATTGCCTCCGCGAGGACGCGGCGGTGCTCCGCCCAAGCCGGGCAGACCTCCACTGTATGCTCCACCGTGTCCTCCAGGCGATCCACACAATGGTAACACCCGGGCGTTTCCTCCCGCCTTATCCGGAACAGGAACCTCCCAAAGCAACCGTGTCCGGTCAGGCGGCAGGTGAGGGTGCCATGACGCCTCTCCAACCACTCCTCAAAGAGGGGACTTATCGCCGTAATTGTGGCATGCAAAACCGGCCCTAAGGTTCATTTTCACCACACATCGAGTTTAAAACATCATTCTGTCTCTGTCATCTTCAAACGATTGAAAGAAACGGAGCGATGTTTTAACTCGTTTAGTGATGTGTGGTGAAAATGAGCCTTATGCACATCCGATGAAACGACTAAATGCTAGTTATATAATTTTCATTTTTTTTTATTACGTACCGGTGGTTTTTATTAATGGCTTGTGACATATAGTCATAACGTCTCAAAAAGCACAAACAAACCATTGAATCCTTTTTCGTAATATTTCGGTCTCTACTCCATTCTCGTCAAAACCGTCTCGCCCGCAAATTATCTTAGTTTTAATTAGTAAGAAAGCAATCAAAATGTTCCTCCTCCTTACTAAATGAACTTCAATGTCGTTAGGAAGGGCGCTTGAGTTCTTTTATTACTTCAGATTGTATTATTATCAGATTTGGTAATTCTAGAACTTTATTGCTTAGGCTTCATGTACACGAAGCCGGAGCTGCACCGGCGCCGGACCGCATGTTTCTGTATACGAATGAATACCGCCCATGCGCCGCACTGCCGCCGCACCGGAGTCGCCGGAACCGTGTGTCCACCGCATTAATGCCAAGTTCAATAGTAAAGCAACGATCACAGTTCAGTAATAGTAGAGGGGAGGTACTGCTCGATTTTTGCGACCAATTTTATACCGAATACATTTAATTTCTAGTAGTTGTTTAATGTAAAATCTAAAGACCACAATATGGCAACGAAAAGAAAAGTATTCAATGCTTATATTCTTCCATGCATCACCTACGGCTGCGATACATGGTCCCTTACAAAATATCATAGAGATAAACTAGGAAAGTGCCAGAAAGGTATGGAACGAAGCATGATATAGGAACAAGAAGGCAAGATAGAATTAGCAATGTGCAATTAATAGCAAAAACCAAATTAACCGATATCCTGGAAAAAATAGACCTCCAAAAATGGAGATGGACCGGCCACATGTTGAGATCTATACAAGAAAAATTGAGCCAAATTACAACGAATTGGTATCCACGAGATGGGAAGAGATGTCGAGGACGACAACAAATGCGCTGGGAAGATGAGCTGAAACTTACTGCGGGAGCCAAATGGAGGAGACTTGCTCAAGACAGGAAGCAATGGAAACTACTGGAGGAGGCCTTTGCCAAAAGGCACACTGAGTTGAGAGACATTCTATAGCCAAACAAATCAAAAATACAGTCATAAAGATCAATCTCACCCAGTTTAACGGGCTAAATAAATAAATAAATAGTTGTTTAATATTCAATAATCATGAATGCGAGAGTCAGCTGCCGCACCCCAAGGGGGAAACCAAAGTTACAGCATGTCAAAGTTGTAAAAAAAAAAACTTATAAAAAAGTAATTTCATACTGCGCCAAAACCTTGTTT
Source organism: Dicycla oo (assembly GCA_948252095.1). Classification (NCBI taxonomy): domain Eukaryota; kingdom Metazoa; phylum Arthropoda; class Insecta; order Lepidoptera; family Noctuidae; genus Dicycla; species Dicycla oo. Next base: position 15,415,689 of record OX411712.1, read on the forward strand.
TTTTTTTTTTTTTTTTGTTGAAGTCAATACATATTAAAATGAAAAGCGGACGTCTTTACAGTTTCGTTGGAAATGCTTTACTAAACTGTGATGGTTGCTTTACTATTTAACTCGGCATCAATACGGTGTACACGCGGTTCAACGCGGCTACGGCGTCGTCTACAGGAAGCCTTAGTTTTTTAATCAAATAATTAACCGACTCAAAATAACAATTTACCTAATATTGTTAAGTTTTATTCACATTAATATTGCTTTACAAAATCCATTTAATTTTATCACAAAATCTACACAATTTTAATTTTGCTACGAGGCTTCTACGAAATAGAAATGACTAAAATTAATTTCTTGTACGAAGACTCTTGGTTGAATTTCTCTGAAACGGATAACCATATAAATCTAAGCTGTTTGTAGTTTCCAATTCGTCTTTCTATTACGATTCTAGGCGAACCTCGCGTGTCTGACCCAAGGGAGAGCCACTTAATATTTGGTGGCATTTTCGAATAAGGATTTAGGTATCTTGATCATAGACAAGAGATTCGGTTGACTACGCCCAGTAACTCTAAAGAACCACATATAACATAAGATCACGTCTATATCCGCTGATGGACTATCGACAAAACAACGCCTTTACACCTTACAGTTGATTTTTGTGTACACTGATTCATTGAAAAAACCCTGCCCCTATGGTATTTTGTTTTACTTTGTCATAAGTACAGTTGCAGCTTGCAAGCACCATTGTTTCCAAATTGGAAAGGCGTAGCTTTTGTAGATCGTACCTGTAGTACACCCAACCCACATTAAATGAGGGTAGGCAGAAGCTACAGAACGCCATCGGCTACGATCCTTACACATTACTTTTGCCTCGTTTACGTTCACAGATATTACGTAACACATTATCAATCGGAATCTGAATCATTTTGAAGCGAATTTCTAATCCATTGCTTCATATGCTCGAAAAAATTGTCTGTTTGACAACGTAAAAAACGCAATGAATGTTGTTGAACTGTCAAAACAAAACAGATTCCGATTTATAATGTGTTACGCAATTGCCCCCCCGCTCTGGTCATACACGCACGTCGGTTGCAAGTAGTACGCAACTGACAGAAAGAATTAAAGAACCAATCGATATAAAATTACTTGTTTTATTTGTACACCCTACAAGCCCTGTGAGTCATACGGCCTGTGCCCCATGGGATTACCCATCGGCAAAATGTCGAACTTCCATACAAACTTTCACAACTCAACTCAGTCTGTCAAGACCATTTGATCATCAAATGAAATTTATATCAAATACGTAAGTCTATGGTCCATTGGACCCAGTGGTCTCGAACGTCACAAAGCCAAATCGGTAGGTACCTATAGAGTTGCCCACAAATATCGGTAAATTTGCACCTAAAACAGGTAGGTAGGTAAAAAAATATCCCAAAAATTATCCCATATCGTTCTACCGATATGGGATATTTTTAGGGATATTTTTTTAGTCTCGAACCTACCGATTTTTCGGTAAGTTCGAGACCATTGATTGGACCTCTAAAAAATCAAGCTTCTAAGTCAAAGCAATAAAAAATACGACCATTTATATTAAAACATATAGGCTACTCGATTTTAGGCTAACGGGGAACTCCCAATAACCTAAAATCATGAAATTTACAAGAAGTAAGAGGTCTCACAGCACAAGTAAAGGAACAATTCCGAAAATTAGTCATTTGTAATTTATCACAATTTTTTTTTTATTACAAACTTAGGTATATTTGCAGTTGGTGAATAGACCGTGACGTATAGCAATGTATAGGAGAACATTTTTTTCAACTACAATGTTAAGTTTGTTTTGGGATACATTCTTTTCAACTGCGGAACTCTTCATTGTGCATGGTCCGACACGAACTTGGCCGGTTTTATAAAATCCTTCCTCCTTTGTTACAAAAGAAACTTGCTCAAAATTTCATGCTTCCGGACCCAGCGGGTTAGGCTGCGCGTTCTCTATCAGTAAAGGTTTCGTTACTTCGTGAATAACCTCACTATTTCTTCTGAATTGATAGCTGTAAGCCATCCAAACACAATAAAATAAAATAAATAAATTATCAAGTTAGCTGTAAAAAGGCTGCATAGTTTTTGTACCATACCACTAATAGGTTCCCCAACATGAAAAAAAGAAACCAGTAAGTAACAACAAGATTATTTCGGTCAGAAAGACACTTTATAGGTAATAAATCTTATAATCCTAAGTTCGTGACTTTCTTAAAACCAACTTTGATTTGGTGCCATTAAAGACACTGATGGCGTAATGTACCGTGATCGTAAGACTATTAGCAAAATACATTTAGAAAAAGAGAAACATTGGTGCTTCTAACAATTACTCAAGTAATAGCCTTTTTTTTTTCTAGACGATCTAGATTCCGCTGGTAAATTGAAAAACAAAACCTATACATATAATTAAAAAAATATATATATATTTATTGCTTTTAGTTAGATTTCTGTTTGGTGGTTTGGTTGGTGTGGTGGTTTAGTAGTTTCGTTTTTAGATAAGTACCTACTTATCTAAAAATCATAAGTTTTTTTGTAACCAAATAAACAAATTAAAAAAAAATATCAGAAGCCTCTTAACACTCCTTTGTATTATGAATATGACCCTGAGCAGCGTTTGTTCTTTCGCTTTGAAGGACACTATACGGCCCTAGCAGTAATAATAATAAAACTTTATTGTATCTCGTTGGTGTCCTTCAAAGCTATAATTTGCTTAACAATATATTCACATAATTACTCATTCAATTAAGGCACTCTTGACCTCAAGTAATGGTTGCTTACATTGCTTTCAATGAATGAAGTCTAAGTACAGTCGCCATCAGATATATTATAGCAGGCAAGGTGACCAAATACTTCTGATTAATTTAAAATGTTAATAAGTTGTATTCACTACAAGTTACGATTAATATCTGAACATTCATTACTTCATTAATATCTGAGCAGATGGTTGTCAATAATTTCTCTACACACAACTAACCAAAAATATCTGAACACTTACAACGTCAAATGAATATACGCGGATGGGGTGGTCTTAAATATCTGAGCATTTTATGAAAAATTGCAGTAGGAAGTGCTATCAACTCTGCCGCCATGAGGAAAAAGGACGTATCTACAGAAATATTGAAATGGAAAAAAAAATATTTTGCCTTGTTTAAAATACAAGATACAAAGGCAGATACGTCTTTTAATAGCAAGAATTATTAGGTTTTCGTTAAGTTTACGCCAATATAAAAATACTGGCAGATGCATATTTTTGTGCTCATTCCGAATATATAAATAACACTATTTCGAAAAAAATGTCAGATACGTCTTTTTTCCTTATGACGACAGAACTTTACTATAAATACAATTTAAATATGAAATCTTGATAATTCATATATAACGTAAACGTTATTTGAATTTATTTGAACAATTTCATCCTTCGATAGATTTTTCAGAGGACGAAATTGTTGTGAGAAGGTTGTTGGTTTACAATCATTTTTAATTTCATTACAAAACTAAGATTTTCTTTCAATAGTTTGTCATTAAAATCAGTTGTATCCTATACAAATGACTTTCTATACAATTTTTATTCCCTTTTCATTTTGTTTATACCACAGATAGTTAGTGTATATTTTTGGTTCGTCCATCACGCAGTAACGAATTAGGTAAGCTCAGTGTTCGTCTGCGTAGATATACTTGACGTTATAAGTGTTCAGATATTTTTGGTTAGTTGTGTGTATATAAATTATTGACAATCATCTGCTCAGATATTAATTAAGTAATGAATGGTAACTTGTAGTGTATTGACATTTTAAATTGTTCAGAAGTATTTGATTATCTTGTCTGGTACAATATATCTGACGGCGACTGTACCTACGATAAAACGAGCGCACCCAGAAGATCCTATTAACTAAGGTTCTCACGATAAATGAGTAGAAATTACTAACAAACTGTACTCCAGAAGTTCCTCGCTAACATATTGTCATTGTTCTTCCTTCTGTAGATATGCCTAAACGAGTTGGTATTGAATTTTGTTCACTCTTGCAGTCACGACAATCGATCAAGTTACGCCCTGATGCAATTCTTCCATTATTTAGTGCAATGTATTTTCAGTAACGCCTTTAGTTTAGAGTCTAGGTGCTTTCAAATATTGTTTTGTGTCTGCGTGAAAGTATTTATTTGGAAACAAGTCATTGTTTTTAGTTTAAAATCAAAATGTAGGTTTTAGGGCTAAACATCTTATCAGGAGCCCGGAAATGACCAAGCTTGAATTATTGTTCTAAGCTCAATAAGGTTTGTATCTAAGCTCAATAAGGTCCACTTGCACAATGGCAACAAAAATCATTTAATTCATTTAACACTAAATGTTTTTTTTTTTTTATGGGAAACCATCAATCAGACATTTACTGACTAAAACCCACCCATGTTTCTTCAGTTCCTTGTGCCAGGGCCACGGTAACTCTTTCAAACATCCCGCAACCCTTTTTTTCCGTGGGGAAATGCTCATGCATACTGCACTACCACGGGGAGATAGTGCAGTTATGTGGGACTCCAACCTACTAAAACTCCACGGTGTCCTCCTCCGCCGCTTGTGACGGGAACACGGGCACGCGTTAGCACTCACCGCGAACCCGCCGCGGCTGTCCGTCACTGGACCCTCCTCTGGGGAGCACCTCCCACCACCGGCGCACAAGAACACATTGCGCGACCTGACCACCCCATGGTCCAAACCAGCACATGGGTGCTAGACGACATCATGTCTAGGCACCCTTGGTCCCCCTGCGGCCGGTCAAGTCAGTGGCCCGGCCGCCTACCACTTTTCGACCGCAGAGGATAGGGAGAGCGGCCAACGAAATACCGACACTCCTCCTCCCTTGCGGCCCCACCGCATCCGCCATCAGACGGTGGCGACCCCGTCAAGGCCGCGGAAGGTAGGAATAGCGGTGCACTGTAATACCGGCACTCCTCTCCCGCCGCGGCCTCCAACCCTCAGCCGCGATGCCTCCCATACGACATCGCGGCCCGCCTCAGTTGCGATGTCACCCAAGCACCGCAACCTACCTGTAGGCCGCTACGTCGTCGACTTCCTGAGAAAAACCCTGACGAGCGGGCCCTCCTCCTCCTCTTCGCTTCACCGTGGGCGACCAAGCCACGGCAATGCGGGAACCAACCGGGGGGGAACCCGCAACCCTGGCAGGAACACTAAACGTATTTAAAATATCACTCTGTCTCTGTTATCTTCAAGCGATTGAGAGAAACAGAACGATGTTTTAAATTCGTATAGCGCTAAATGCATTTAGTGAATTATAATTTTTTTTTTTATTCAAAATTTTTATAAGAGGCTTTTATCCACAGTGGCAAGTCAGCCTCATCATAACTTAAACTATTCTAAACTACATCTACAAATACAATAAACAATATTAATTTCTAAAAAAAAGAGTAAGTAGGTCTGCTATCTCAGGCGAAGGCCGCGCCAAAATCTCCACGTATGGACCAATATCATATTTATCAAGTCCTACTGCTCTCAGCAGTATCTCTCTTTCCCTCTTCGTCTTATTACACTCCATAAGTACATGGTGAACATCTTCAACCGTTCCACATGATTCGCAATTGAGTGAATTAACTTTATTCATCAAATAACCAAACTTGCGGGATGGGTAGTGACCAGAGCGTAATCTATGAAGCAGAACAATGTGAGACCTACTCATCTCCTTGATAGCAAACCACGGTATTCGAAGAGGCTGATATTGTATAGTTTTATACCAGGTGAATTATAATAATAATATTCTCTGACATTTCACACACGGTCATCTAATCCCAAACTAAGCAGAGCTATGGAAACCAGATAACTGATATACTACATACACTACTTTGTTTTTTGTAAATACATACTTACATAGATAATTACACCCAGACTCAGGACAAACAGACATGTTGATGACATTGAAGTGGAAGTGGGCCTCATAGTTTGTTCTTTTCGAAATTATTTCATGTAACTACGTGTTACCTGCACCTTTATGTATTTACAAAAAAAAAAAAAAAAAGGTAGTGTATGTAGTACCTATATCATTTATCTGGTTTCCATAGCACAAGCTCTGCTTAGTTTGGGATTAGATGACCGTGTGTGAAATGTCCCAGGATATTATTATTACCTAAAGTCTTTACTTACAAATTAAGAGGATTGTGAAGCTGTAAATTTTCGTACAAAAAGAGATAACGTTTTTCTCCCCGTAAATTTTCATAATTTTTGGAAATGTTGTAGGTATAATGAAAAACTAAGTCCGTACGTTTTTATTATAAAGAAATATTGTATACAATATAAGTTATTAGCATCTAAATATATATTTTTTTGACATAAAAACATCCTCCAGCATTTTTATTTTTTTAAATTAAATTAAATTAAATTACTAAAAACAAAAAACGTATAGACCTAGATTAAAGTATACTGAATGTAATGAGATCAAAGTTGTCTCATTTCGTAAAGGTTTAGGTGAGTAAAAACGTTATCGCCCGAAACAATATTTATGTAAATAATTGTATGAAATGTAGGTAATTGCCTCCAAAAATCGCGCCGCGTATCGGCACTTCACAATCCTCTTAACGAAGTCAAGCACAATTCGTGTTTAAACGAAAAACTTCAAATGTAAGATAGTTAACAATGCAATGCGACTTGATACAAGATCGTGTAAGTCGCTTACGGTTCGTTAGGCATGCCTTTACTCTGAGGACCAATTGCTCACGCGGGCACTGCAGCCACTACAGCATAAAGACACGCTGTAATGCTCCCGAGATAAAACGAACATCCGTAAGTAGCTAAACGGGTAAGTTGGAAGTCAGGGTAAGCACTGCGTCATGTTGGGCTTATGCTGAATATGAACTTTTTGGTGCAGGTCTATAAGGATTGCATAGTAACATTAATTCGCTCTCAGAAGGGGCGACAAGATTATATACCAGAATTACACACATGTTAATTCATTCATGTTAAAAAATAGTAACTAAGGGCACTTTGGCAAACACATTTAGCCAAAATTCAACCATTAGTTACTATGTTCAACAATTGGTTGAGTTAACTACGGATCAAAAAACCGGCCCTAAAATGGAAGTTTGAAGCCTTAATTTTTTTTTTCACCCATTTTCGGCTGTAGCAGGTCCTGATGATGTACGATTTATTATCGTAAGCACCAAAGCTTTGTCTAGAGGACAATTGAATCACATTTCTCAGTCTCCTTTAAATCCTTGACTTAGAGAAAATATAGGAATTCCAAACAAAACTTTCGGATCATAATAAAATGAATGTTCCAAAATGTATGGACCTTGGGCCAGGTATGTATACACTATACATAGAAATAGGGAAATATATTTAAAACAGTTCTCAACTGTCCAATTACTTTAAAATGGCTTTGTTTGCTGGTAAACCACAATTATTTACACTTGGAATTGCAACACACAACAAAAACTCGTCATGGAGGTAAGCTGTCATTTTGATTGATTAACGTTTACGTTTGACATATTTAATACTCAAGAAGAGAACTGACGTGACACTCTTGTGACAGCTGACAGTCCTCTTTCTATGATCAATGGTTCATAAAAATAGTGACAGTAAACCATAGTTGCCATTGTTTTTATGCAGAAAGTAACTAAATCGGTGAGACGCCATTTTGAAAGTCGATAAAAATAATTGATCAATACCTTACCACAACAGTATACATTGATCAATTCCCAAAAATAATTGATCAATTCCCTACCACAACAGTATACATTTAAAAGAATTATCCGTATTTTTCCCGAATTCTACGGATTTTTCTCATTTTTTTGAGGTAGTGTACACAGACCTGGCCCATTTTGAAACATACTCGTATCCTTTGAAAATAAATTAGATTGAAGTAAAATAAGGTTACGGTTGATTTACACAGCGGCTAATCTACACTATCGAAAGGGTTGGTAGAGAAGAAATATTTGCGATCCACAGCTACCAGTCAACTACCTATGTATACCTACATTATATGGTATTATATTGAGTTCTTTATTTTTCTTCTCTATCTTAATAGAGAAGAAAAATAAAGTACATTAAAATAAAATACATTACAATTAAATTGAGAAAGTACATTTTAATTTTAATGTAATTAATGTTACTACGCAATTCTCATGTTTATAAAGACATAAGCATTGCATAGTAACATTAATTCGCTCCCAGAAGTGTATTTAAACGACAAGATTATACACCAGAATTACACGCTTACACTTTTTTCTTAGTTTCAAGGACTGCCTATGTCTATGTTGGTCTACTTTTACAACGTGTGTCAATATGTGAGCACTGTGTATATATCGCATATTAAAGTTAATTTATCTGTCATTGCTCCACTTAATTATTTTTACCTATTGTGGTATAGTAATTTTATTCAAAGTGTATCGTCTTCACAAATAATTAATGTTTTCACGGTGGAGTTTCTTGCCCACTCTTCTCCATACGAAACTACCTTTTGGAAGGGGCTATTAGAATTTGTTTTTTTTTTTGTTAAGATTGACGTTCACAAGTTCTTTTTATGTGTCTTTTAAATGATTTGACTTTATCATGGACTAGTATCTGAGGATGCTACTGAGCATGAAGTCCTGGGTTTGATTCCCAGGCCGGGCAAAGTATTATTGGGTTTCTCCATCAAGAATTTCTCAGTAGTAACTCGACGTCTGGACTTGTGCTCGGCTGATGACAATTAATAAATAATAATAACTTGGGACATTACTCACACATGGTCATATGATCCCAAACTAAGCAGAGCTTGTACTATGGAAACCAGATAACTGATATACTACATACACTACTTTTTTTTTGTAAATACATACTTATATATAATATGTAGATAACTACACCCAGACTCAGGACAAACAGACATGTTCATGCACACAAATGTTTGTCCTGGATGGGAATCGAACCCACGACCTGCGGTGTGATAGGTGGTACCTTAAACAAGCACTCCAACTGGCCTGTCAAATTGGCTCGCCCCCTGTTACAATTAACATGAACATAACTGGTAAAATGTGGGTGTAACTATAGGTACAGCTACAGTATAGCTCTGCCTAATTCTTTGGGGAATACAGGTGGAAGTTATATTATATTTTGACTGGCCTGTTGGTCTAGTGGTTAGTGGCCCTGACTGCTATGCCGGAGGTCGTGGGTTCGATTCCCACCCAGGACAAATGTTTGTGTGATGAGCATGATCATTTGTTCTGTGTCTGGGTGTAATTTATCTATATATGTATGTATTTAGAAATATATAAGTATGTTTATCAGTTGTCTAGTACTCATAACACAAGCTCTGCTTAGCTTGAGGCTAGACGGCGTTGTGTGATAGTTGTGGAATATTATTATTATAAAAAAAAAAAAAAATATGTTATCAAGACCCAACTATGTTAGGGTCGGCTTCCAGTCTAACCGGATGCAGAATACCAGTATTATACATAGAGCGACTGCCTATCTAACCTCCACAACCCAGTTACTGGGTAATACGATACCCCTTGGTAAGACTGGTTGTCAGACTTTCGGGCTTCTGACGACTCGTAACGACTGTCAAAGATCCACGAATGACAGCCGCGACCAACGGCTTAACGTGCTTTCCGAAGCACGGAGGAGTCTCGGTATGAAAAGATGGTCACCCATCCACAGACTAACCCCGGCAAGCGTAGCTTAACCTGATGGATCGACCCGTGCGGCTGTTATTATCTAGCCACGAACTCCTCCCAACGAGGTTTTAGCGGAATTTTGGCTAAATGTGAAAGACTAAACATGAATGAGTTAACATTCATGTATTCATGTTAACTCATACATGTGAAAAAATAGTAAATAAAACAAACGCAAACACATTTAGCCAAAATATTACTATGTTTAATAATTGGTTGAGTTAACTACAGATCAAAAAACCGGCCCTAAAATGGAAGTTTGAAGCCTTAATTTTTTTTTCACCCATTTTCGGCTGTAGCTGGTCCTGATGATGTACGATTTATTATCGTAAGCACCAAAGCTTTGTCTAGAGAACAATTGAATCACATTACTCAGTCCCCTTTAAATCCTAGACTGAGATAAAATATTTGAATTCCAAACAAAACTTTCGAATCATAATAAAATTTGAAAATAAATTAGATTTGAAAGTAAAATAAGGTTACGGTTGATTTACACAGAGCGTCTCGTCTACACTATCGAAAGGGTTGGTAGAGAAGACATATTTGCGAACCACAGCTACCACTCAACTCAACCTTGAAAGTATTTATAAGCAATAAAATAGAATATGAGATTTTCTTTACGTTTACCTAAAGTCAAATATTTTTTGAGCGAGACTGCAATATCATATATTAGTAGTATTATATTATTTTAATTTATTGTGAATGTGAAGACTATGTAGGTCATTGCTTTTTTTGTTTGTTTTATTTTTTCTCTCAGTTATTTTTAATCATTGTCTGGCAGTTTGAGTAATTTATGCGGCCTACCCCAATGTCCTTTCTTTGGTATTGTTCGTCGAATCGTTGAGCTCCTTAAGTTCTGAGTTGAGCTGCGCGATTACTGATAAATGCGTGCACTGACTGGACAGGTCCTCTCAATCTGTGTGGTTCTTTCCTCAAAAGACCATTTCAGACACCAATCTACATGGTCTTCACATGAAGTGACCAAGATTATGTCTGGACTTTATAAGAGACTGTGACCTCTGAGTTTGTTTTGGCCTTTCTTCTCAGAGTAGTCAGATAGGAAACGCCGAACTCATCTAGTTTAAAAAAAAGAAAAAAAAACATGATTGACTTGTACAAGTGTTTGTACAAACCTACTTACAGAAATAAAAATCATTTATCATTTAGGTATGTATACTAGAAATTGCTGTAACAACTCCAAGAATATTTAAGAATGGTAAGTACATTAAAAACACATTAACCTCGCGTTATACCTAAGCCACACCCCTGCAACAGATGACGTCACCATATGAAAATACCTACTTATTGTTTCATAGCGCATTCGAGAAGACGTACTATTTTATACTCTTATTCTGAGACAATTTAATTTATCTTGACTGTATACACTTCCACCGAGCACCGTCATGATAATAAAAAGGCTACCTTTTCATATATAAAACTTCACAATTTAACTCTTAAATTTTAATGCTTAATCGCTAAAGTTCAGATTTTATTACTATACCGCGGGAAATTAAAATATTTACTTTGTCATGATAGGTTACACAAGCGGTGTTGCGCTTCCCTGGCGTCAGGTGGGCCTAAACAAAATGTAAATAGGCCTGATTATTCGCTCTCGCCATTTTGTATTCGTTAAAGTCAGCGGAATAAGGTTAGGTATGTTTTACGCTTAATTTCAGTTCTTCGTGAACAGTGGGAGAGAGCTGACAGTGGCCTGTAGTACAAACAATACTGATTTCATGCTAAACATACTACAAACAATTCTCTCAATGAGGTATTCAAGAGGGCTGTTGTAATGATTACGACTGATTAGTTTTCAAGCCTAAACTGGTTAATGATTCATGATCAACCTTTGAATTCCTGAAAACAATCATTTTAATAATAACTATTATCTGAAGCATAAATATCTCGGTTTGACATATTTTTAGGGTTCCGTACCTCAAAAGGATACAACGGAACCCATATAATATCACTTCGTTGTCCGTCTGTCTGTCTGTCAAGAACGCGTTTAGGTATCAAGTTGGTATTAATATTAAATACGTAAATCTATGGTCTCTTGGAACTCTAAAAAAATCAATTTTCTAAGTTAACGCTATAAAAAAATTCGGTAATTTATGCGACATATTTTGATACTCGCAAATAAATCAAAACCTGGTACTCTACTTCTCACTGACCTAGAATCATGGAATTTGACAAGAAGCAAGGTCTCACAATACAAGTAAAGGAAAAAGTCCGGAAATCGTTAATTTGGAGTTTTCTCACATAAAAAATTGCGATTACATTTGCAGTTGGAGAATTGACCGTAACGTATACCGATGTACTACGTATGGGAGATGTTTTTCAACTACAATGTTAAGTTTGTTTTGGGATAAATTCATCTCCACTACGGAACCTTTCATTGTCCTCGGCCCAACACGCACTTGGCCGGTTTTTTTTAAAGGTTCAATGCTATTAAACCGCAATTTTTATTCCAAAAAAAAGATAAGTTATCTGAACATTTCAAAAATTGGCCTTAAGTTAAAAATAACTTCTAAGTATATTCATGCCTGTTGAAAATTGAGGAACACTAAACATATTCGCCAATTATTTGATTAAAATCGTCTGATTACTTATTGTATGTATATGTGTATGAAAATTTATCTCGGTTCATAGGTACTTAAGGGATCACCGAAACGGTCAACTGCAATTGATCAATTGCCATCAATTTCTATTGTAGTAATATTGTCAATCGCTTCAATAACACTTGGTAGACGATCAATTTGCGCATCAATGTGTATCAATCACGTAAAAATTGACAGTTGCAATTGATCGCTTCGGGGAACCTTAATATTGGCATTCCAAAATTGAGTATAAAGTATAAAGGTGAAATTATGTGCATAAAGTATTAAGTTCTTCTTAATGAAATTAGCATAATAATATAAAAGACTAGGGAGGAATTCGAAACAATAGTTTATTTCAGGAATGTTTCACTTTTACTTTAGAGGAGGCGTGAATTTCGTAATCGTGAATTAATATTTATTTAAGCCTGAAAATGTCTAGTGCTTAGTAAATATAAATTGTAATTCTATACCAAAAATAAAGTCTGAGTTTACTCCTATTACCACATTCAATAAATTGATTGGTAATCGCATTATGTTGCTAACTGTACACCAGAAAGAACCGTAAGAATTTTTTTCTTAGTCTTCTCATAAAATATTGTTAATTAAAGTCTACCTGCTGAAGTAGCCAGCATAAATCTCTCTTAAGCCACTTGTTCCTTAATGCAGTAGGTAAGTGTTGGCTTACACGGAATTAACTTAATGGCCTAATTTTGAACTTTATTCTGTAGGTATAAGTTCTTTAACCTGCTGCGGAGGAACCTATCCAATATAACAACTTGTTCATATCAATCTTGCAGTTACTATGAATGTTCTATAGGCTGAATTTTCGAGTTTCGAAGAAGCTTTAAATGCAATACTGACAAATAGCCTCTCATAAAAATAAAATATTATTTTATGACTTCTTCCTTTAGTATTTCTTGGATTGGCTCTCTAGCTTTTATTTGTGTTGTGGTGGCTTACGGGGTCGGAGGTCCAATGCGGGTGAGGTTTAACGCGATGAAACATCGGTTGAACCGGTAATATAGATGCACCTGTAATTGGCAACTTCCAAATCCGCACTGCCGCATCCTGTTCCTATGACTTATCAGCAAATAGCTTCGCTGCCATCACTACATATTATAAAACAAGATTCTCCGCCCCGTCTGTCTGTCTTTCCGTATGTTCGCGATGATCTCAAAAACTACTGAACGGATTTTCATGCAGTTTTCATCAATATATAGAGTGATTCAAGAGGAAGGTTTATACCTACGTATAGTTTTCCGAAACCGACGCGGGCGAAGCCGCGGGCAAAAGCTAGTTCTTATATAAAGTTCTAATATATCTCTGATATAGTTTCTAAAAGATTAAAAGATTGGCAGCCCAGTTCCAGTTGCTTCTTTTGTTCAATGCATGATGTGAATGTAACTGAATGAAGTTAACCTAAACGTATGTTTCCATTTAATTACGTAAATACCCATTAACCGCAATTACGTTTATTTTTTAAAAGTGTACCATTATCGGTACCAATTACGAACTGGGGAAACTGTGTCATTTTTGTATTGACTTTCTTTTCATGCCATGTAGTTTGATTATATTACAATACTAGTGTTCCGCTCCGGCTTCGCTCGTTATTAGAATGCAAATACTTAAATATGGAACGGCGCAGGATAGCCTTTACCATAAGTAGTCATCGTATTCGTGTTTCAGCAGCTACAATATCATCAGGATTCTGCTGGAATATAGCAGTTCGTCGTGGTACGACCAGGTGCGACAGTGGCTCCCTTGACACATCATCTCTGTCATCAGAAGAAAGCCACCACGCAACTATCGATGCGACGCACTGCTAGAGAGACAGCCAGTGTCACTCTTATCCGACCTTTTCGGTGATTCCAGTAACTTCGTAACAAAACTAGGCGGCGCCACTTACTGCGCCGTCATATGTATATACGGTAGTCTATATACGGGACTAAAGAAACTCCATCGCAAGAATAGATCGGCCTGCTGGTTAAGTGTTGCTTGCGGTCAATTCTTTCTTGTTAGACGGGCTATGTAAACCACACTGTGTAAGTACGCAGCTACTGCAGCTGCTGTAAAAATTCTGTGACTCTTGTTGGGTAGTCAGAAGTACGAAGAACCCGGTTAACGCTAGGTTTCAAGGGTCGGATTGAAGTTGCATGGACTGAAATACGACGCCAACGTGGGTGAGGCCCCAGCCAATAATGATGTACCTATATTATTCCCATTCCCATCTATCAAAGCGAGATTATCCCATGATGGATTGGCGGTAGCATCTGATTATTAACATTGTCACCAAAAGATATATTATGAACCATAAAAAGCGACCAAATCTCTCATTCATGGACTCATTGATATTATAAGTAAAAAGAGGTAGATATTCATATAGGTGATACTCGCTCCAAGTGGCACGTCAACAAAAAACTAGCTAATTAGCCACATTTTCATCGTCTTGTCTCTTTTTCGCTCCCGCTAATTACGACATGCCGTCCTACTTCCACCTGTCACTTAATAGTTCGACATTGTGCCCGTTTTTTAACATCGAATGTTGGGTAGGTAGGTAACCTATCTACGTCTTATTACTTATAATATGGATTCCAAAGCAATACAATAAGATAGTGGTGTGATAAAAGTTGCTAATGATTACCAAAAGGTTTGAATACTGAAGGAGACATTTTAGAAATATAATCAGCATCCTTACTATGAACTATTAACGCGATCATGATTCCGTTGAGAAAAAGGGATGGTGCTATAGATTATGTATAGCTCCGTCTCTCTGACACTGGAAAAATGATGGCATTATGTGATCATAGTACGGCGGCTGATAACTTTACCTTCAAACCTTACCTTGCTATCTAATGTTTTTTTTATCACAACATGACCATTGTTTTAGTTTTAGTACCAAAGCTCTTGCAAGGTTCTAAACAGGAATTATGTTCGGACTTTTTTTTTTTTTTTTTGTGGTTGGGAAATCATCAAATAACTTCTCCCGCTCTGGGTGGAGCGGAAGGGCGTGTCAGACTTTTACTGACTAAAACCCACCCGTGTTCCTTCAGTTGCCTATGCCAGGGCCACGGTATCTTTTTCAAACAACCCGCGACCCCAGCGGCATTGGCCCTATTGGACCCCATCTTTTGCTGACATCTCTTTGAGGCGCGCGTGGAACACAACGCGCCGTCGACCCGGGCCTGGTCCTCACCGGACGGCGAGCTACCCACTACTCACCGTCCGCAAGCCCGCGCCATTATGTTCGGACTACGGTGTACACAACCAACAGCACATGCTGCCGAAAAGTTCATTAGACACTCAACCACTTAACATAATCATGATCTGTAACGTTCCCAATGCTGGGGGCACAGGCCACCGCTCTGTGAGAGATCACCCACTTAAGAAATGATAATTCAGAGAGAGCTGTCCAAAAGTTATACAAATTATAACACACTTTCGACAGCCAACTACTCAAGCTTTGTTACTGTTACTGAGTTTATATTCATTAGGGTTGTCGATCCCCTTCCAACGTCTGTCCTCATACATAAACTTCGTCACTCAACGGGAGATAGAGAACAATGGTCCAAGTTCCCATAAGTAATAAAATATGGAAAGAGAAAAATTGGTGAAGGAACCGAAGTTACCGTCATAGCTCAAAGAATTAGTTAGGCCACATTGCTTGTAGAATCGATAACAGCTGGGGAAGGAAAGTTCTGCATGTCGACAATAAACGGCGAAATATTACGCACTTCTATAACAAGGGACGGGGGCTGTTAGGGGGAATTCGATTTTGATTCACTCATGGAAATGTCATAAATATGTGTCAAATTTGTGTTTTGTGGTCAATTGGGCTAGATTTGTTAATCGAAAACATGTGCTTTCAATTTTCGGAATGAAAGTCTTAGGCACAAATGAATCTTGCAAGTCCAAAACCACTTTAAAAACGATTCATTCATTTATTCAATATGTAGGAAATAAAAATCACGTAGGTATATAAGAATATCAATTCGTCTCGAATCGCAATCAGCAGATTGTGAAATCTTACGACATATCTCAAACCGAAGCGGAGATACTATTTTCAAAATCAATAACTATTCATGCGGCGCTCGGTGCCTATACAAACATTATTCGATAGCTGAACTCTTTGATAAATAAGAATATTCTTCAAGCCGACGTCGCGATGTCTTTACGTACCGCAAGAAAACCCGTCGGAACAAATCGTGGACCGACCGGGGTTCTATTATACATATAACCCTTGTAAAATAGTTTAGCTCGCTCAAACGTGTCGTTTACTTTAAAACTTACGAAGGGTCTAATCGAAATTCTCGTATAAGAAGCTTACGTCATTATCCTATTGCAATAAAGCTGATAGGTTAAAGGCTCTTGTGTTATCTTGTAAGTTTTTAGAGTAAATAAATCGATCTACCTACTTGGTGACTTCTATATGTATGTGTGATAGACCTACTAAATGTATTTATATCTGTGTTATCAGATAAACTACGGTTGTATACTTTTGAGAAAATAACAATACAGACACAAAAGGATCGTGGTTTTAAAAAGTTACTCTATGCTTCAGACTGACGATAGAAAACTCGAAAAGACAAATATTAACTACGATATTTAATATTGAAAATACCTTAATATTTACATTACACCTGCTTAAAAGCTTAGGTAGCTCTATGTTTTCATTCCAGTAATGACAGCAAACATCATACTACTCAGTAAAGGAGTTTTTAGATGACAAATTGATTGCAAAATAAAATTATCCTCTCTCACATATAATATAATACGGAATATGTAAAATCAAATATAAATATATAAATAATAACATATAAATATACTTCTAATAACTTCATCATAATTATCTACACTATTCATAAACAATACATAAAATAAAAATAACTAATATACTACGTATACCTATATACACAAACCAATATATAATATATTAGGTTGGGGAAAAAGTCGTTTCGCATAATAGTATGTATGAACTTGTAATAAAATCTATTTGTATCTGGCAGGTTTTGGTATCATTGAAAGTTTAAATTTTAAAGAACATAATTCCAAATTCAAATTAGGAAAATGTGTGATTTTCATTTGTTTTTCGTACCGTCAAAATGAGTGAATCTAATGAAGAAATTCGATACATTTTAAAATTTTACTACAAAAAAGGTAAAAATGCAACGCAAGCCGCGAAAAAAATTTGCGATGTTTATGGACCTAGTGTAGTGTCTGTGAGAGTAGCACAAATTTGGTTTAAGCGTTTTCAATCCGGAAATTTTGATGTCAAAGATGCACGTCGCTCTGGTCGCCCTATTACGGATAAAATGGATGCCATTTTTGAAAAAGTGGAGCAAGATCAGCATATCAGTAGTTACGACGTAGCTGAAGAACTGGAAATTGACCACAAAACAGTTTTGGCGCATTTGAAAAAAACTGGGTACACAAAAAAGCTCGACATTTGGGTACCTCACGAGATCACTGAAAGAAACCTAATGAACCGTGTACTCATTTGTGATTCTTTATTACGACGTAATGAAACCAAACCATTTTTGAAGAAGCTGATAACTGGTGATGAAAAGTGGATCACGTATAACAAGAACGTGCGAAAAAGTTCGTGGTCAAAGGCCGGTCAGACTTCACAGACTGTGGCAAAACCCGGGTTAACTCGCAACAAGGTGATGCTGTGTGTGTAGTGGGATTGGAAGGGCATTATTCATTATGAGCTATTACCACCAGGCAGGACCATCGATTCTGAACTCTACTGCGAACAACTGATGAGATTAAAGCAAGAAGTTGAGAGAAAGCGGCCGGAATTAATCAACAGAAGGGGTGTGGTTTTTCATCATGATAACGCTAGACCTCACACATCTTTAGCCACTCAGCAAAAATTAAGAGAGTTTGGCTGGGAGGTGTTAATGCATCCGCCGTATAGTCCTGACCTTGCACCTTCAGATTTCCACCTGTTTCGGTCTCTTCAGAATTCTTTAGGCAGTGTCAGGTTAACATCACGAGAGCACTGCCAAAACCACTTGTCGCGGTATTTTGACCAGAAGTCCCAAAATTTTTATAGCAATGGGATCATGTCCCTACCTACAAGATGGCAAAAAGTTATCGAACAAAATGGTACCTACATACTTTAGTTAAATGTACCTAAATAAACTATATTAAAAAATGTTTTGAATTTTCTTAAAAAATGCGAAGAAACTTTTTCCCCAACCTATTATATATATATACTTAGCCCTCTACCTCTCTCCTAATTTTGCTGTGCCCGACAGGGTCCATATTGATCTTTAACTTTGATACCATCTATGTAATACATATGGAATGCAATAAAGAATTGAGAATTGAACATTATAGACATTTCCTGTGGTTTTACCAAAGGCTACAATTCAGCGAGATGGGTTGAAAAATGTAAACAAGATGTCTTTCAGCGGGGTTTGAAGCGAACCAGAAGCATATACAAGAGTATTTCCACTCAAGCTGAACGGCGTTTGATGTTTTAAAGTAGCTAAAGCCAGGGTCCGGTTGTAAACATTTTTGAAAAAAAAAATCGCTTATTTTCCCGAAAGATTATCTATTAGTTCATTACACTTTAAGTTTTGTTGTCGTAAGCTCATCTACAGAACATAGGGCCCAGGGTTCTGCCTCTGCTTAGCATTCCGGGTATTAAATGCGTGATTGTATAGAAGTATCATGCTAAAAAAAAATGACATTTGTCAATACCCGTAAATGAGCCTCGGGTATATCAAAATCGAAAGTCATTTATTCAAACTAGGCTGAGTATCAACACTTATCGAACGTCAAAATTACATAAGACAGTCCCCCAAAACGCCCGACCTTCACCACTTCCTAGCGCTTTAGCTGAGGAGAAGAAGTGGCACAACAAACTCCCCAGCAGCACAGCTCTGTTCAGTTAAAAAAAAAATATTCTATACAACATTGCGCAAAATAATATATCTAATTACAATACGCAACACAAACATTAAATTAAATTTAATTATTTGGTATAAGTCAGCTAGCTCACGCCAATATACAAAAAAAAAGAGAAAAAAGGAAGAAATGAAAAAAAGTAGAAAAATTGAAAACTATACTGAAGCAGAAATAAAAATACAAAACTAAAAACGTAAGCAGAACTTTATATCTAAATAAAAGACTCCAGTAATAAAGGGCGTTCCGGTGGTTGTTCAAAACCCTCATTAATTTCTAGAAACAGCTTAACAGGTTATCGCTTACTACTTACTACTATCGGTAACTGAGCACTTTACTACAGTTGACAAGGAATCCTTTACCAGCACCTGGAGCACCTAGGAGTACCATTCCACCATTCAAGGATTGTGAAGTACTCAAAGGCTTTGATCGTAGACCACAGGTGTTTACCAAACGGGCGAACATCGTTTATTATTCCATTGAACCGATAGGCTAATTTGATCCATTGAAACATGCTATCATTTGGAGTTGGGTCGAACTAAATTACACAAGGCCTTAAAGCTATTAATCCATTCTGTAGGCCATATTTGTATTTGAATGATACAAATATGGCCTACAGAATGGATTAATAGACATGCGCCTTTTCATAGAGCAGAATTCCGCCATCAGCCGTTTGTTTTAGGCTTCCAATGAACCATAGATTTCTGTTCCAGATTCGCACTTTGATTTGTTTTTTATACAAGAAGCATTTTGTCCATGATCGAAACGATGCATGTTAACTTTAGCTTGACCACAAAGTCTGTGTACGAATAATAACACCCGTATTTATAAACATGCAATTACTTGCTGCTAAGTAATTTCTTAGTGAAGTCATTACTTAAGGATAGAATTCTGCATTATAAAATCTTATTCTATAGTCGAGTAATGTAAGTTACTTACTTGAGTAAAATCAAACGCAAAATGATCGAGTTCTCAATCCTTAAGGAAAGAAAATGGTGACTATTACTTGGCTAAGAATTCTAACTTTTACTGAAGTAATCACTTTTACTTGTTTGTAAATAAGGATGTAAGTACTTAAGTATTCCACTAAGTACTCATAGATAACATAATATCAGGCCTGTAATCCCCGAAGGGTTAGACAGAGGCGTGCCTGAAAAATATAAAATTTGTCTTGATTCATCTGTCATTACAACGTTTTCACTACTGCAAACTTTACGACATTTGAAATAATAATAAGAAAATCTTTGTATTACAGTGAGTTCTCTTCTAAAGAGCGAAGAGATAAGTCAATGACAGCCCACAGAAAGTCGTCATTTGAAGATCTGATTAGCCGCGAGCTCTCCGTCGGTAACGTGGGGAGCATTTGTAACCAAAGAGTTCATGCATGTTAAATATGTTAAAGAGGTCTGCTATCGCCAAGATAAACGATTCCCCGTCTTTCTTTTTCTTGAAGGGAAAGTAAATTTAGTATGTGTGAAAACACATGAAAAGGCTCAACTCTACGTATGTTTGGCCCAAATAAAAGTTGATTACGTTTATTTAGTAACAATATAAAATAAAAGTTACATAATGATCGAGTGTGCAGTGTCCCTAAAGTTAAGTAAACGCATAACATTCGTGTCGCACTAACAAGTTTCTTTTTCCACCAAGTGCATAGCGATAGCAACTATTCGCTAGTAAACCACCCTCTTTGCGTCTTATAAAGACCTGTAGATTTCAAAGCCGGTTGCCCTCGGCCTGTCTTTCAAAAGTTTACCACTCCTTTCATATCTCCGCTTCAATTTCGCAGCGCAATTTATATGCACTTTGTAGCGGTGGCCGTTCAAAAGCACCTCACCGCACCGTTTACTCGTGAAGAGTGCTACTGTTAAACGCCGTTTTTTCTGCTGAAGAAGAGTCGTTGATGACGGCGTTCATAGTTAATGAGCAGCTAGTATCCGGCGGGTGTTACCGCGCAAATTGCCCGCTCTTAACAGGCTCGCCGTTTGCCAACTCTACGGAGCCGGTCTAGCGTGAAAGACTTTGCTAGCGCACCTAACGAACACGGAGATTGCAATGATGCAACTGCACAAACATATCTCTTTTTTGCGTGACACGAACAAAATATAGCCATCAATGCGGAGCTCTCGACGTTAATAGCCCGTTTTGTGCGGCCAAATAGCTTCAGCCTTTGAATACGTGACGTTTTGCCAATGTACACATTATTTTATAATTGTTTTGAGCGCGTGGTTGACAGTTTATACTACACTCTTATCTAAATGAAAGTTCTTTGTAATAATTATTTTATGTTTTAATAAAATTTGGTTCATAAATCTTGTTTGTAACGACTCGGAATAACTAAAAATAAAAGTCTATTGAATTTGTGCCAATGCCAAGTCGGTTGAACTAACATGGATGAGTATCTTTCTGGTAACAAGGACGTTGTTATCTATTTAAAATACTTCTTAAATAAAGTAAGTAGTTATATTGGATACTTATTAGCTACTTATTTAAATTAAACGTGCTTACAAAACGATTGTACGGTTTGAAGCAGGTATCAAGAACACTAATGTATTTTTAAACAACGTATTTTGTATGAATATAATATCATGGGTTTGTCGCACAAAGGGCCCTGCAGTGATGAATGGTCCCAAGCTATTTCATTATGTAACATCCTACGTTAGAACTGAAGTGGCGGCCCTGTTTTAATTCACTGTCCGGTAAGTCGACGTTCTACGTTCGAAATGTTTCATATCTATTGATGAATATTAAAATTAATATACATATATTAATATATATATATGTATGTAACGTCAAAGTTTTTTTTTACAACGTACCTCATTATTTGCTCAAAAGTGGATGGAATAATAGTTATTTATGCTACAAGAGCGAAAAGCAGGTGATTTCCGACGAGTAACATTTTTATTCACGAGCGAGCAAAGCGAGCGAGTGTATAAGTCGACAATAGTACAACGTTTTCCTATGCATTGTGCGAGAAAATAAAAACATATATATTGAAAAAGTATTTTTCTTTTGATTTAGCCGGTAAGAGGTTGTTGTTGGCTTTTGTACTTCTTGACATGTTCCGGGGTTAAATTAATTGATTTGTTACTTGAATTACATTTTTAGCAGATTTACACAGATCGACTCCGAAGCAAGAAGTTAGTAAAATGGCGGGCTTATTTTAAATATTAGGTTGGGGAAAAAGTCTTTTCGCATTATAGTATGTATGAACTTGTAATAAAATCTCTTTGGCTATACTATTTGTATCTGGCTGGTTTTGGTATCATTGAAAGTTTAAATTTTCAAGAACATAATTCCAAATTCAAATTAGGAAAATGTGTGATTTTCATTTGTTTTTCGTACCGTCAAGATGAGTGAATCTAATGAAGAAATTCGATACATTTTAAAATTTTACTACAAAAAAGGTAAAAATGCAACGCAAGCCGCGAAAAAAATTGCGATGTTTATGGACCTAGTGTAGTGTCTGTGAGAGTAGCACAAATTTGGTTTAAGCGTTTTCAATCCGGAAATTTTGATGTCAAAGATGCACGTCGCTCTGGTCGCCCTATTACGGAAAAAATGGATGCTATTTTTGAAAAAGTGGAGCAAGATCGGCATATCAGTATTTACGACGTAGCTGAAGAACTGGAAATTGACCACAAAACAGTTTTGGCGCATTTGAAAAAAACTGGGTACACAAAAAAGCTCGACATTTGGGTACCTCACGAGCTCACTGAAAGAAACCTAATGGACCGTGTACTCATTTGTGATTCTTTATTACGACGTAATGAAACCGAACCATTTTTGATGAAGCTGATAACTGGTGATGAAAAGTGGATCACGTATGACAAGAACGTGCGAAAAAGGTCGTGGTCAAAGGCCGGTCAGGCTTCACAGACTGTGGCGAAACCCGGGTTAACTCGCAACAAGGTAATGCTGTGTGTGTGGTGGGATTGGAAGGGCATTACTCATTATGAGCTGTTACCACCAGGCAGGACCATCGATTCTGAACTCTACTGCGAACAACTGATGAGATTAAAGCAAGAAGTTGAGAGAAAGCGGCCGGAATTAATCAACTGAAGGGGTGTGGTTTTTCATCATGATAACGCTAGACCTCACACATCTTTAGCCACTCAGCAAAAATTAAGAGAGTTTGGCTGGGAGGTGTTAATGCATCCGCCGTATAGTCCTGACCTTGCACCTTCAGATTTCCACCTGTTTCGGTCTCTTCAGAATTCTTTAGGCAGTGTCAGGTTAACATCACGAGAGGACTGCCAAAACCACTTGTCGCGGTATTTTGACCAGAAGTCCCAAAATTTCTATAGCAATGGGATCATGTCCCTGCCTACAAGATGGCAAAAAGTTATCGAACAAAATGGTACCTACATACTTTAGTTAAATGTAAATAAACTATATTAAAAAATGTTTTGAATTTTCTTAAAAAATGCGAAGAAACTTTTTCCCCAACCTATTACATGCACGCTCAGCATAACTACTACTGCGCATGTACAAATAGCTGCCACGTCGTATCGCAAAAAGGCACAAGCAAAATATACGTTCAACCAAACATATTTAATGTATATTTAAAATTAATTTATTGATCAAAATCTAAATCTAGAGTGATGAAAAACGCGTTTATTGAAGTATTAGTTTTATTGTACCTTTTATATGAATTAATCTGTACTTGACTAATTTGTAAAACTTTTACCAATTAATAAAAACTCTTTGCGTAGGGCTGACGACGGAGTTAATTAAATTAAATTATTAATTAAAAAAAAAAAACTGAAAAGTAAAAAGCACTAGTGCGAAAAGTGGCACTTTCCACACAGTTTGGCTGCTTGTAAAACGCTAGTTTCGAGCACATGCATTGTAAAATAATTTTACATTTTTCATAATTATTATCTACAGTAAAAGTTATGACATAAAACGAAAAATGTAAACATTATTTCACGTTGTGTGATCACTTTTCATTGAGACTAGCGTAAATGAAAGCTATATTTTACAATATTTATTTGCTAAATAAGTTTTTAATCAATCCTACTGAAAGAAAAACATTTTTTTAAGCATTTACTACTAAAGAATTAAATGTAAAAAAAAATGCACAATGCTCTACAGTGGCCAGAAAAAAATGTAATGAATAATAAAACTTCATGACTTCCTACTTTTACTATTAAAATAATATATGTATTGCCATAAAAAAAGCAATAGGTAACTACACAAATAAAAAAAAATAAAAAATGTTCATATCAAAGTACTTATTGTAGAAAAGTAAGTACTTATTTATTGTTCAGATATGAAAACATATAGGTAGTGATGACGTCGAAGGTTGGTCACCAGCGTCTTACACACGATTCTTGTTGAACAATTATTACTCGCTTATTTTCAAACTGTGGCGATTGTGCGGCACATACTTGTATGTAGC
Source organism: Dicycla oo (assembly GCA_948252095.1). NCBI lineage: Eukaryota > Metazoa > Arthropoda > Insecta > Lepidoptera > Noctuidae > Dicycla > Dicycla oo. The sequence goes on from OX411712.1 coordinate 15,440,283, forward strand.
ATCGACATATTTCGATGTCCAGTGATTAATGTATTTTTTATTATGGCAATTGAACGCAGTGCGCATGCGGCGGCTAGTATTATTAGAGGGACGCTAAACGAGATCACACGGGTTCCTCGGTCGCTTTCCGACTCTCGAGTAAAGTAATCGCTGTGTTTTAACGTAACCCATGTGCGTTTGCTGAAGCGCTTTAAGTTCAGTGTGTTTTTCAATTAATAAATAAGTATTAATTACGTGAAAGTAATTATTTGTTGAGTTGTGCTCAGTGTCACGGAAGATGACCGCCAATAACTGTGATGTTGGTAAGTCTAATTTTTTTTTTCACATTTTATATTTTCGCCTTGCATTCTTTAGTGACAATCTCCGACCTACTTATTATTATTTTTTTTATTTATTTCATCCAGAATGATTAATGATACATAGTTTTCTGAAAAACAATTTGTCAGCAGTAGGTTCTCGTGGATTTTGCACAAATATTAAAATAAAATAAAATAGTTTATTTCTTGTCGCTATGCTGGTGAGAAATAAATGATTATTTTATTTTTAATTCTAAGACCATGGCCCTGTTTGTAGGCAAAGACTCCGCAAGTGAATATAGAGTAGTTACCCACACAACCACAGCTACTATACTTAAAAAAGAGTAGGTATTGTAAAAATATTGTACCGACTTTAATACATACATAAATGTTTCAATATCCTTATATTGACTATTGTGAATGTGTACCTCGTTACCAAAAACCGGCCAAGTGCGTGTCAGACGCACAATGGAGGGTTCCGTAGTTGAAATGAATTTATCCCAAAACAAACTTAACATTGTAGTTGAAAAACACATACATTGATTTACGTCACAGTCAATTCTCCCACTGCAAATTTAAGATTTTAAACACATTTTTTTTATGTGATAATATTAAAAATTAACGGTTTTCGGATTTTTTCCTGTACTTGTGCTGTGAGACCTTGCTTCTTGCTAAATTTCATGATTCTAGGTCAGCGGGAAACCTTATAAATTTTGATTCCCTTGAGAGTGTCGAAATATACGTTTATTGCGGCATAAACGGCCGTATCTTTTTTTTTTTACGTTAACTTAGAAGTTTGGTTTTCTATATCTTCAAGGGACTGTAGACCTGAGTATATGGTTTTAATTTCAACTCGATACCTCCACGCGTTTCCGAGATAAAGGGTCTTGACAGACAGACGGACAACAAACTGATCCTATAAGGGTTCCATTTTTCCTTTTGAGGTACGGAACCCTAAAAATAACAGGAAATAGAGCAAACTATATTAGCGATTATTTAATTAGAGCAAACTTATAATACTAATTAGGTAGGTACCTACAGTATGATTGTTATCCGCTACTGTCGCTCAAGTTATTATAATACATCCAATTCAGCCCAATGTTTTTGTTTAAATAGCCAGCAACAATGGCCTATAGATCCCTCCCTGCGAACGGTACTTAATTATTATAATTGAATTCAACTCATACCTACTGATTAAAACTGGCTCTTTTCAGAGATTGTTTGGGATTACGGCTTTAAAACGAATAAATCATGCAGATCGAATTTTTATTTTCTGTTATTTTTTTTTATTAATGACTGGCTTCTGCTCACGACTTCATCCACATGTTTTAACATAAAACATATCCTGTGGCACTCGGCAATAGTGTAGATTTCTATCAGAGAAAGAATTTTTGAAATCTTTTGAAGAGTTTCGGAGATTACCTCCTACATCCAAACTTACAAACTTTGCCTCTTTATAATATTAGTGTAGAAAAGCTCATGGCTAAGTAATAAAAATAAAGCCCTACGAGTCGATCCATCAGGTTAAGCTACGCTTGCCGGGGTTGGTCCGTGGATGGGTGACCATCTTTACATACCGACACTCCTCCATGCCCCGGAAATCACGGTAAGAGCCGGTTTTTTGATCCGTAGTTAACTCAACCAATTGTTAAACATAGTAACTATTGTTTAGTTACTATGTTTAACCATTGGTTGCTGCCTAAGCCGGGCATACCGTGTCCTCCGGGCAATCCACACAATGGTAACACCGGGGCGTTTCCTCCCGCTTTATCCGTAGCAAGAACCTTCCGAAGCAAAGCCCGAAAGTCTGACAACCAGTCTTACCAAGGGGTATCATATTACCAAGTAACTGGGTTGTGGAGGTCAGATTGGCAGTCGCTCCATGTAAAATACTGGTTTTCAGCTGCATCCTGTTAGGCTGGAAGCCGACTCCAATATAGTTGGGAAAAGGCTAGGCAGATTGATTGTAGAAAAGCGTATTAATTTCTATTGCCAAGTACATGTGCACTTGACATTGTAGGCATAGTAGGTACCTACCAACATAAAACAGAAATCGTTTTCCTTCTGTTGTTATGGCCGAGAGTTGATAAGCAGCTGATATTCACGTACTAAAATCTCTATGGTTTGGGTTATGAAGAAAAGTAACCTATTTCACATTCACTTTAAAAATGGTCTTAGGTACGCATTTTGTCAAAGAATGAGTAATTAACAATAATTCTATCTATCTAGCTAGCCTGTATTATTCTATCTATCTAGCTAGCCTGAATTATTCTATCTATCTAGCTAGCCTGTATTATTCTATCTATCTAGCTAGCCTGTATTATCCTATCTATCTAGCTAGCCTGTATTATTATATCTATCTAGCTAGCCTGTATTATTCTATCTATCTAGCTAGCCTGTATTATTCTATCTATCTAGCTAGCCTGTATTATTCTATCTATCTAGCTAGCCTGAATTATTCTATCTATCTAGCTAGCCTGTACTATTCTATCTATCTAGCTAGCCTGTATTATTCTATCTATCTAGCTAGCCTGTATTATTCTATCTATCTAGCTAGCCTGTATTATCCTATCTATCTAGCTAGCCTGTATTATCCTATCTATCTAGCTAGCCTGTATTATCCTATCTATCTAGCTAGCCTGTATTATTCTATCTATCTAGCTAGCCTGTATTATTCTATCTATCTAAATAGCCTGTATTATTCTATCTATCTAGCTAGCCTGTATTATTCTATCTATCTAGCTAGCCTGTATTATTCTATCTATCTAGCTAGCCTGTATTATTCTATCTATCTAGCTAGCCTGTATTATTCTATCTATCTAGCTAGCCTGTATTATTCCACTGTAGAGTAATGGCCTCCCTCTCCCTTTTCCACACAATTCTGTCTTTTGCTAATGTCGGCCTGTCCTTTCGGTAGGAGTAATAATAATAGTTATAATAATAATATTTTTTTACTACATTCAGGTACAACCTAAAATCTAAATTGCCAACAATATTCCTCGTATGACTTTATAGACTAAGAACACTTTTCACCAACATTCAAACCACTGGTTAGGTATTTAGGTATTAAAACAGTTGTTTTATGTCAAATTTGAAAGGAAGTTTGACATAAGCCAACTGTTTAAATACCTAACCGGTGGTTTGAAAGTTGGTAAACACAGCCCTAACTAGCTTTTGCTAGCGGCTTTGCCCGCGCGGAAGTCGGAAATTAACCCACGGAAACTTACTACCCGGATAAAATTATGCTATGTGTTAATCCATTTCATTTAAATCCTATTAGAAGCATAATACTAATGATTCGAAATCGTTAATTCATGCAAGCCTAGGCCTGCTTACTTTTTGTTAGGTTTACTGCTCAGAAATTGTGCACAACGTGTCGTGTCTTGAATCGATATATCTTGAATTCATGCAATCCTAGCACTTTTTGTAAGGTTACAGAGGTATTTGTTTCCGACGCGTCTGAGCCGCGCGGATACCTTACTCATAGAAGGATCTCTAATTTTTCCAAAATAAATTATAGCCTATGTTACTTCCTGATACTTTAATTTTCTATTGGTGAAAAAATGGTTAAAATCGGTCCAGTAGTTTCGGAGCTTTTTGGTATAAAAAACAAACAAAAATAATCTTTCCTCTTTATAATCTTAGTATAGATAACTACTTTGCTAAACAGCAATAAAGACTGTTTTTTTAATGCATGTTCAAACCGCCACTCCCGTATAGTCAACATTCTAAATTCCTTATCTTTATTCAAAGATGAGACTTATGTACATATAAGGGTCAAGCCACATCTGTCAGCACGGAATCGCATTTTTTCATGCTCTATCATTTTCTATCGTACAAAATCGACTTTTGCTAGAGCGAGAAAGATAAGTGCGCGCGGCGGAATACTAACCGTTGTCCTGTTTAAATTTCAATAGTTCATACAAAAATCACATATTATTATAAAAAATGACGTTCAGTTTTCCCAAATTAGAAAATTATCCGGGAAAGTTTTTATATTTTTCTTTACATAAATACCTAATTCGGACTATTACGAGCATTTAAAAAAAGCTGCCAAATCGGTCCAGCCTTTCTCAAGTGATGCGCTTATTGTCAACGAACAGCATTTCATTTTTATTTAAATAGAATATTAATAAAATTGACGAGCAAATTTCGAAACGCTGTCAGTCAAAAATATGACTTTTATCATTTCAATTTCATTAAAATTTGCTTATTTTTTTCTAAATCAATGAATGATGTCAGCATAGGTACCCAAAACAAGGCCTTTGTTAATGATGTTTTACCCCGTCTCAAGTGTCAATATCGCTGAACAAAAGAGCTCGATAAGTGGCCAATGATAACGAAAGACAAGTTGGAATCATCCCACTTCAAGGTACCTACTCGTAATTTGGCGTCGTCAGCAAACTAAAGTCTTTACACGTGGGGTACTTACAATAAATTACACATATGCACAAGGGCACTTGGGAAACGTTAAAACTAGGTTCACAGTTCCAATTAGCCGTTTCCTATGGAGAAGAGCCAGAAAGAAACTCCACGGTTACTCTTTTAAAAATAATTTGCTTTTACAATGTTTTCAATGTCAGTGGTATTAAAATAATGGGAGGACAGTGTAGACTTAGAGCAGTGGCAGGCGGTGGTAACCACAGAGTACATAAGGAACATAAGGTAGTAACCATTTTTAATTAGATAGGCCGAAGCAATGGCCTGTTTGTCAACCTGGCACATGAAATATTGTAACGCTTGAAATAGTCGCGGCTATTAGTAATGCACAAATTTTAAAAATAGCATTGAATAATAAAAAAAAAGGTTAAGGTTCAGATGGTCAGCAGCGGCGTCTGGAACAGCACGGGTGTAGCACGGGTCGTCTGTAGACACTCCACAACCGGACCACAGGACAGGAGTTAGGAGGAGTGCAGCAGGCAGTAGGTCATAGGACAGGTACGGTGGATAGGACAGGTACTCCGATGTCGGAGTTGCAGCGGCTTTCGCATGACGCATGATTTCATGCAATTGAAACTTATTTCTACACTATACAACATATAGTTCTACTAAGTGACTAAACTACTAAATAAATACGAAAATAAGAGGTTGTAGGGGGAATACAAGATTTTCAAAACTCTTGAGATGCAAAAGTCGCTATACTGTGCCTGGCCCGAAATTAGCCGGTTTTTTTTTTGTTTTGGTGGGCCACCTACCATGGACTAACTATAACCATAACTATTATGTAGTAAGATTTTGATTATGTAGACAACAGGGTATCCGTACATCCTTTTTTATAGAATAAATGACATCTCTAATTAGAAGGTATAAGAGTTACGCGTTAGAAAGAGAGGCAGCTTTTAGGTGAATATAATGGTAGGTAATAATCGTTGTGCGATCTGAATTGCACTTATTGTGTCGCAGCAAGGAGTCGTTTTTTATTGAAATGCGGAGTGTCCCATCTGTATTAATCTGTTCTATGGTACCAAACCTGAATTCGCGAAAAAATATCAGCTGTCCCATACATTCAACTTGTCAAAATGTAGGGAGCAGCTGATTTTTTTTTCGCGATTTCAGGTTTGGTCTCAGAGTACAAGTAATTACCAATAAATTACCTGTCACCCTATATACCACATTTAAGTATTGAAATTCACAATATTTTCTTACTACGAAATATAGTGCTCAATTTTACCGGAACCACTGGAAAGATTGTTAGATCCAAAAAGATATGATCATACTGCGAACTGCTCGGCCCCGCCTTCAAGACGCGACACACTGATCCTGTGCCAACTTTGTCCAGATCCTGTGAAGAATCCTATTCAACACACATAGCTGCGATGTGTTTTGTCGTGAAACTCTCATGAGTACCTATTCTTCTTTTTTATAAACTAGCTGGGTCTCGCGACTTTTGCATCTCGGAGTTTTGAAAATCTTTTATTCCGCCTACAACCTCTTATTTTCGTATTTATTTAGTAGTTTAGTCACTTAGTAGAACTATATGTTGTATAGTGTAGAAATAAGTTTCAATTGCCTGAAATCCTGCGTCAGATATCACTTGCAAGTGGCTCTGAGGTACAGTGAGGAAAAAAAATGTTAAGCAAATTAACGCCCTATTTCAATTTGCCGTGATATAGCCATTTCGTGCAACTATCAAAGAATGAAAGTTGTGATTTGAATATACGGACAATTTAAGTTGGTTGTCAATGTGCTTAATAATGAATTTCCTTGAATGATTCGTTTTAATTTTATTGTCTCACTAGCTTCAACTCGAATCAGAACACATGTCTACTGTTTGGTGATAAAGTAAAGCAACGGTGTCATCTGGTTTTAATCTGATTAGGAAAGTTAATAATAAAGATCATTCGTAATAGCTGCAAACCAAGACAAAATGGTATTGTTAAATAGAAAATTCCAGTAAAATGTTCCCACGCCTTGCATATTTCAGTATCGCCAAGACGTGTTCGTCACAAATTCCAATGAGGTTTTATTCTGAATATCTCCATAGTTAATATTTCAATCGATTAAATGTAATGATGGATTTATATTATTAAACCAATTTTATTGTCCCTCACTTGCAATAGTAAAACTAATAATAGAGATGATATACCTATGAACGAAAAAAAGAACGCTTATATATTTCACAAATAAATTAATCCATGCAATGACGTCATCGTCATTATTCTTAGGCCCTTGTTCTAATTTATTTGGGGTCGGTGCAACATGTCTTTTTCTTCCATACTTCTCTATTAGTCGTCATCTCGCTAGTCACTCCCTTTCTACTCATATCATCTTTCACACAGTCTTTCCATCGTTTCTTTGGTCTTCCCCTACTCTTATAGCCATCCACATTCATACTCAAAACTTTCCTGATGACATTTTCCTCATTCCTCCGCATCACATGTCCATACCATGACAACCGATTTCCACACAACTATCACGTAAATAAAGTTCACAAAGGGAACAAGTTAAATTAATGACATAAACACAAAAAAGATACATACATACATTAAAATACAATCTACATTATATTAACACGTTTACGTTCTAGCGACAATAGAGGAGATATTTAATAGTTTCGTGTTCATTATGACGGCAGGCTATTCTCTTTTATGCGCGCTCATATTAAAGCCAGTCATCATGATACACGATACCCACTCATAATCATAAATGCCATTCCCGTTTTTGTGTCATTCATTTAACAGCCTAAATAATGATAATACTCCAATATAAATTTCTTGCGACCTTTAACATTAATTTTAAACTTTTCTCGTCGACACCTCGACAAAGTTAATAATATAATTTACAATGCTTCTAACTGGTCATAACATTCGTCCCGCATAACGACTTTTGTTCGAGTTTTTGGAAATGAGTAAACAAAATTCATTTGATGTGCTCATTGGTTACGTAATCTGGGCCTATTGTAATGGATATAAATTACTTAACTTTGCAGTAGTTAAATACTAATTATTTGATTGCCCTGGATGTCGCATTTGTTTTTATATTTCCTTTTTAACAGTTAGCGCGGTCGTAATTGGTTGTCCTAGGTAGTGTTTTCTAAAATTAGATCGGAGAACCAATATTGGATGAATGTTTAAAAGTTACATTTTGTCCGTAGGCTGAGGCAATAACTTTATTCTGATTTAAGGTACAATATATACTGGATGATTTTTTTTCCGTCTTGAAAAAAATAGGGTACTCACCTATTCGTGAACGGAGTTGAAGCCTATGGCATACCTAGTTTCTTTTTTTTTCTTTTTTCAATAGCTCTGACAGAAATTGTCAATAAACACTACACATTTGTAGTAAACTAGAACAATAAAAACATTTTGAAAAAGCTTTATAGATCGTTAAAAAATATCGAAATTCCAATTATACGCATTACGCAGGGCGCGTTGTGCGTACGATTTGAATTAATTCTTCTTTTCAAAAAAAAAAACTAGGTATGCTATAGGTATGCTTCTACTCCGTTCACCTATTATACCCTATTTTTTTCAAGACGGTAAAAAAGTCACCCAGTATATATTGTACCTTAGTACTTGGGGCTTGTGGCTAAGTAATTACAGCCGCATGCTTGCCGTGGTTGGTCCGTGGATGGGTGACCATCAGTAGTTACGGGTCGTCAGAAGCCCGATAGTCAGACAACCAGTCTTACCAACCGGTATCGTATTACCCAGTAACTGGGTTGTGGAGGTCAGATAGACAGTCGCCCCATGTAAAATAGTAGTATTCAGTTGCATCCGGTTAGACTGGAAGCTGACCCCACATAGTTGGGAAAAGGCTATAGACAGATGATGATTTTACCTTAGTACACCCACATTTCACCATTCTCATTACTCTCATAAAAGTTCTGCAAATACACACATATCATATTCTTCTCTTCTTGTTCTCACACACTATTGTCTACATTTGTTTTTCATTTCTCCTTTCATAGGTCTGCTGGAAGAAATTTCATTTCTTTAGACATAAGCAGTACCTTTGTACTCAATACTTATGTATACATGACGTATCTGTATATATTTTAATGTGTGTACCTAAATAAAAAAATAAATACATTTTCCACACTCATGCACTTATTATTATTGTAATGTAATTTGTGCTCTTATCTTTCCAATATAGCAATGTTGGCCTCACTTATTTATTATACCTATACCTTCATTTTATTTATAATTTTGTAACATCGTAACAGCTGTACCAATTTAAGTACTTACTCGAGACAGATAGGGGAAAAACCTGTTTGATGAAAATACGAATGGCGTCCAAAATCAAAATTTGCATTTAACGTGACTAATAATATAAACAGGATCAGTTTGATTGTTTGTGCAGTTTTTTGATAGTATTAAGTGTGCAAGAAAAAAAAACAGTTTTAGGGTTCCGTGCCCAAAGAGTCTTTATACTAAACGGCGGCTGTTCAACTAGCGGCCTGAATAATATTCAATTATAGGTTAGGTTGGAACTGTGAAAAACCACGCGCGAGCTGAATTGATCGCAGTAACTAAGCCAAGGCACCCCGACCAAATGTGTTTAACCTAGGTTAGAACTGTGACCAACAGCGTGCGAGCTGAGCGAGCGAAGCGAGCGGTGCTGCGGTAGCAGCCGGCGAGTACTACTTCCAAAGGCTAAACGGCTAATTATGTTATTAAGCCTGTACCATCTGTCTGTCTGTCAGTCACAGTCACAGAGCTACATCGTAGCTAGACTGATGTTATCTCAGAATAACTGTAGCCGCTACCGTGGAAAATAATAATAAGTTCAACTCATGGACATCCCTCACAAGGAACCTCATTTTCTCACAGACATTTGTGTGTGGTATGGAACCCTTAGTCTAACCCAAACTTCGCCGTTTATTCTAAATAATTATGTTCTTCTACATTGGGTTCATAATTGGCCACTTTATTACACGGTAAAAAGAAGTCCTACGGCTAATCCTTTGTTAGGCAGAACAGTCGTTAGCTCATCAGCGTTTAGAGGTAAATCATACCTAATTATAATAAGTAGGTTTTGTTGTTTGGTACTTTTGATATAATTCTATATTCGTATATATATTGGTAGCAACCCTTGACTTTATTACCATTTACCTTTCTTGAACAGTCGTTATTGGTCGCGTTATTTCGACTTTTAATAAAATTTAAATTCAATGTACTTAGGTAATATATAATCCTGATTGATTTGCACCAGGTCAGTGTGTTTCGACCATTCTATCGAAATATAAATTGAATAGGATTTAGAGTGCAAATCCATATAGACTTGTTGTGAATTAAGGAAAATGGTTAAATTACAAGGAATATTTTTTCGAGTGTTTTCGGCGGGTAAGTCGTAGTGTTTTTTTTTTTTTTTTTTTTAATAGTGGCGTGTGGCTAAATAATAACAGCTGCACGGGTCGATCGACCAGGAAAAGCTACGCTTACCGCGGTCGATCCGTGGATGTCTGACCATCTTGACATAACGAGACCGCTCCATGCCTCGAAAAGCACGTTAAGCCGTTGGTCCCGGCTATCATTCTTGGACCTTCGGCAGTTGTCAGAAGCCCGAAAGTCTGATAACAATTCTTACCAAGGGGTTACCCAGTAAGTAGGTTGTGGAGGTCAGACAGGCAGTCGCTCCATGTAAAATACTGGTATCTAGCTACACCCGGTTAGACTGGAGCCAACCCCAACATAGTAGGTAAAAGGCTAGGTAGATTGTTTGACTCTCTGTGAAAAAATATCAAATATGTTGAAACCAGTCGAAACACTATTCTATGGTGGATTTACATAACACAGCATATCACCACGCCTGTTTTCCCCAAAGGGTTAGGCAGAAGTGTACCTACAGTACATCCACTTTTCCAGTTTCGTTTCGAAGTTAGTTACTTAAGAGGATTGTGAAGTGCCGATACGCGGCGCGATTTTTGGAGGCAATTACCTACATTTCATACAATTATTTACATAAATATTGATTCGGGCGATAACGTTTTTACTCCCCTAAACCTTTACAAAATGCGACAACTTTGATCTCATTACATTCAGTATACTTTAATCTAGGTCTGTTTGTTTTCCGTTTTAAGTTATTCAATTTAATTTAATTAAAAAAAAATAAAAATACTCGAGGATGTTTTTATGTCAAAAATATAGATATTTAGATGCTAATAACTTATATCGTATACAATATTTCTTTATAATAAAAACGTACGGACCTAGTTTTCCATTATACCTACAACATTTCCAAAAATTACAAAAATTAGATATGTTTACGGGGCGAAAAACGTTATCTCTTTTTGTATGAAAATTTACAGCTTCACAATCCTCTTAAGAGAATGGCGACATTTTATGGTAATAGTGAAAAAAATTGTTGTAAATGATCAATGGTGGACCAGAATAGAACAAGAAGTGAATAAATGAAACCCACCCATTATCTTTATTATAGTTTCTTTGTAGAAACTAACTGAATACACACGTAGATCAATATTAAGATGACTGTAGCTGAGGAGGTTAGGAACAAAAAGTGTTAAATTACATGTTTGCTTTTTTCGAGAAAAATTAAAATTACTTTTGAAGGAAAAGGAAAATATCAACAAATTATCACTTTTTGAATCATACTTGATATTTTATCATTTTATCACTAGCATTTTAACACTTTTGATACGAAAACATGCCAAGAGTGGATAGAAACCAAAGTGTAGTAGAGTATTAAAAAAAAATATTTGGGAAAATATCGAATTATCACTTTTTGTTCCTAACCTCCTCAACTGTCATGGTAGATAGTTATTATTTTAAGAGATATCAACCGGCATTTATTTCATCATGTGACAATGCGTGTAAATACATTACCCCATATGGTATACATATTTTCACACTCACCATTTCAGACAAAAACATTCAACCCATTTTTTCTCAAGGGTCACCAGACCGACCCGTAACTTCAACTTCAAGATCCACCATCATATCTACCTACATTTTGAACTGCCTTTATCAACCTATTATCTTAAAAAGTAATAGAACAATGTATTAAAAACAAACCCTAGTGTTATAATCCGTATTTAGTATTGCATAGGATGTGCTCAGATGTTTCCGGCCCTGAAAAGTCTGAACCGAAACAAACTGAGCCTTATCACAATTGTACGATGACATACTACGAGTATGCTTCGTGAGTAGGTAGCTAGGTGTCTCTTTTGTTTTGTTTGGAACATAATGGAAGTAAGATAGAAAAGAAATGCCACAACTAAAACAAATGATATCACAGGAAACTGATAAGTATCAAACCAAAACTTTTCACAATGATTGTATCGATAATCAACATGCATAGTTTATTTATCATCATTGCGTATGTAGGAATAGCAAATCTTGAAAAAGAAGTCCTGAAAATTGTGAAACTAAAAAGCCTCCCTACTTTTATGGTTCCGTACCCGAAGGGTCCAAATGGAGCGCTATTGCTGTTGCTCACGTGTCCTTCCGTCAGTCCGTCCGTCGTCTGTCAAACAGGTTTTACAGCCAAACGGTTAAAGCTACAATGTTCAAATGTTCACAGTATAACCATCTTGTTGATCCAAAGCCACAAAATATCAAAAATTATTTTTAATTTTTTTAAGAGGGCCTCCCATACATCTAAAGGGGACACGAAAAAAAAATTGGAATACCCCATCGGGTGGGGTATCATTGTTTAGAATACAGTATATTTTGTTTTAAAAAAATATTGGAAAACAACGGAATGAGAAGCCACCAAAGTCCGCTTTTTGTACAAAATTTTATTCCGAAATTTTTTTTTAATTGACATATGAACTTGAAATTTGGTGATAATGTTTATTATTACGTATCTTTTACTAACAAATTCCAATATATTGATAAATCAGACTTTTTTTGAAATTCCCTCTTTTTTCTTTTACAACTTTTTTTCTTCTAACCTCAATTCCTCACAAAAAGTGTTACTCTGTCCTTACTAACTTGTATTAATATCTAAACCTTTTTATTTTCAGATAGAAATGAAAATGTAAGAGCGACTAATGTAACCACATTCGATCTCGGTTCCGCCAAAACGTGAGTAAGTACTTGTATGTGTATATAATTTTCCACTCAATCGCCTTCCTAATCACATCGTTATAGTTATAATGGTATAAGCAACACCTGTTTAACACGCTACTATTATTCTTTGTTTACAGTAACCATCCTGAGAAAAAAGAAAACAAAATATTATTATTCCTTGGAAAGTTGTTGGGGGCTGTTCCGAATATCGCCGAATTAAAACAATACGCTGGCGTCTTTATTTGTGGTAAGTACGCGAACAACCAATCAATCTGCCTAGCCTTTTCCCAACTATGTTGGGGTCGGCTTCCAGTCTAACCGGATGCAGCTGAATACCAGTATTTTACATGGAGCGACTGCCTATCTGACCTCCACAACCCAGTTACTGGGTAATACGATACCCCTTGGTAAGACTGGTTGTCAGACTTTTCGGGCTTCTGACGATCCGTAACGACTGTCAAAGATCCTCGAATGACAGCCGGGACCAACGGCTTAACGTGCTTTCCGAGGCACGGAGGAGTCTCGGTATGAAAAGATGGTCACCCATCCACAGACCAACCCCGGCAAGCGTAGCTTAACCTGATGAATCGATCCGTGCGGCTGTTATTACTTAGCCACGAGCTCCTCCAAGTACGCGAACAACCATGATGACAATATCGTGTTGGACAATGGGCATACTTGTGTAACAACGATTAGAAACTCCCACACTACTTAGGTCTTTACCTAAGAAATTGCCGATTTGCATAGAAAAAATCAAATATTTTTTACAAATATTGTCGATGCACTTTTGCCATTTTAATGAAAGTTCGTTGATGCCTCTGCTATAGAAATCCTGGGAACGGGAATCGATAAATTCTTTAAAGGCGTTTTCAACGCCTCGTCGGATTTGAAATTGTCCCCCGGGGCTCATTGTTGAGATCAAAATTTCCAAAACGGAAGTGATCAAATGCGTTCACTTGCGATACCTTGTCTACAAGCTGTAACTTAACTAACGCACAACCTCTTAAGGGGTCATTGTACTCATCATTATGAACATACTTTTACTATGGGACCAAACCTAAAATCGCGAAAAAAAACAGCTGTTCAGTACATTTTGGCGAATTATGCGAACATAAATGTACTGAACAGCTATTTCTTTTTTCGCGATTATAGGTTTGGTCCCATAGTAAAAGTTGTTCATAATGATGAGTACAATGACCTCTTAAGAGGTTGTGCGTTATTTAAGTTATACCTTGTATAAACGTCGTTAGTATTGCGTGATGTCTGTGTTGCGTTGGTGCCACGACGGAACTCGAAATCGAACGGCGGGAAAACAAAAGAACAACTGATTTTTATAAATCTGCAATTTCATAGGTAGACCTATTAATAGTTTTCTATCATTGAAATGGATGTCTTTAAAAGTTACTACTTGAATAACACGATGAGAATGCTAAACAAAATACTTGAATCAGCAACAGCTAATGTAAAGAATATCAACTTGGCTTCTCAAACGATAATATTCTTTGAATCACAATGCATGAATGCACAATAAAAGCTTTCTGATTCACTAGATATTTTCATCGTCATAGCAAATTGTAAGCATAGGTAAAGAGTATATATTTTTTTTGTCATGTTTAGGCTACAGATGACGCGAAAGCGTTCCCTTCTTTTTTTTTTGTTTTCACATGAAAAATAACCGGGGTCTCACGTACAGTTACAGAACGCTATAGTTTCAATCACTTAACAGCAAACTAATTGCGTAACACACTATCGAACGGAATCTGAATCATTTTGAAGCAAATTGCTAACCCGTTGCTTATATTATGTTCAAAAGTTTTGTCTGCTCAACAACGTAAATAACGCAACGAATGTTATTGAACCTACGATTACGATTATCAAAAAGAAATCATTTTTCATCGCAAGTAACAATGCGGTTCAAAATCCCTTCGTTTCTGTGTCTGCAAGGCATACCTACCTCAGTGCGGTCGTCGCGTTGGCGATCGTTCAGTTCGTGCGGCACCCACTTATCAAGTTTTTTTACTTTGCCAATTTGACGCAAATGGACCAATATTGTTTTGATGCTAACGTTGAAAGCTGCTGTTAACTCAGCCAGCCGTAGATGGAGTATCGCCAGCTTCCACTATTGCCTTTAATTCGTCGTTGCTGACTTTAGTTTTCGGGTGATCAGGGGGCTCGTTTTTAGATCAAAATTTCCATGTCGGAAGCGTTCAAACCAATAACGAGTCGCACGTTCGTATGTTTGTAGTGTTCACTCCGTACACGTTATTAACGTTGCGAGCCGTTTGTGTGGCATTGCTACCGCGACGGAACTCGTATTCCATAATTACTCGTATTTTTATCGTGTCCAAATTGATGAAAAAGATACAAATGTAGTGACAATAAAACACTAGTCAATAAACAAATGACTGAATTTGAAAATAGAATTCCATATTGTTTTAATAAAATTCATTTGAATTTAGAATTTATTGTCAGCCATATGTATAAATTACGGTTCAAATGGCCAGTATTGTAAAACGGCAACTTCATAGGTAAAGACCTATTTTAAAATCACCCACATGAAGCGGTTTTTTAAACAACATCGAAAATTGAAATAAATGCATTTTGCGTTCTATTTTATGCACGTTTTTGAATGTGTGATCTAGGAATTTTTATCCTATCAGTGATTTTAGTAAAAATAAATAACTAAAATATCAGTTCTTGAACCTTGTTTGACCTCCGATGTAGTTCATGACTAGGAATGGGCTGTCACCTCTGAGCAGAGATTAAGCCGGCTGAGCGGGCAGTGTCGCTGGCCTGTGATCTAATAACGTTAGAGGAGCGTGATGATGTTAGGAAAGATGTTTCATAGGTTACATTATAACATTGCTATATGGCTATAATATAGCAATGTTAGGTTAAAGCGGTTGAGCGTGCAGTGGCGCTGTCCTGTGATCTAATAACGTTAGAGGAGGAGATCACCAAGCTGCCCGTCAAGCGTGATGATGTTAGGAAAGATGTTTCATACGGTTACATTATAACATTGCTATATGGCTATAATATAGCAATGTTAGGTTAAAGCGGTTGAGCGTGCAGTGGCGCTGACCTCTGATCTAATAACGTTAGAGGAGGAGATCACCAAGCTGCCCGTCAAGCGTGATGATGTTAGGAAAGATGTTTCATACGGTTACATTATAACATTGCTATATGGCTATAATATAGCAATGTTAGGTTAAAGCGGTTGAGCGTGCAGTGGTGCTGACCTGTGATCTAATAACGCTGGAGGAGGAGATCACCAAGCTGCCCGTCAAGCGTGATGATGTTAGGAAAGATGTTTCATACGGTTACATTATAACATTGCTATAGGGCTATAATACAGCAATGTTAGGTAAAGCCGGCTGAGCGGGCAGTGGCGCTGGCCTGTGATCTAATAACGTTAGAGGAGATCACCAAGCTGTCCGTCAAGCGTGATGATGTTAGGAAAGATGTTTCATAGGTTACATTATAACATTGCTATAGGGCTATAATATAGCAATGCTAGGTTAAGCCGTCTGAGCGGGCAGTGGCGCTGGCCTGTGATCTAATAACGTTAGAGGAGATCACCAAGCTGCCCGTCAAGCGTGATGATGTCAGGAAAGATGTTTCATAGGTTACATTATAACATTGCTATAGGGCTATAATATAGCATTTCTAGGTTAAGCCGTCTGAGCGGGCAGTGGCGCTGGCCTGTGATCTAATAACGTTAGAGGAGATCACCAAGCTGCCCGTCAAGCGTGATGATGTCAGGAAAGATGTTTCATAGGTTACATTATAACATTGCTATAGGGCTATAATATAGCAATGCTAGGTTAAGCCGTCTGAGCGGGCAGTGGCGCTGGCCTGTGATCTAATAACGTTAGAGGAGATCACCAAGCTGCCCGTCAAGCGTGATGATGTCAGGAAAGATGTTTCATAGGTTACATTATAACATTGCTATAGGGCTATAATATAGCATTTCTAGGTTAAGCCGTCTGAGCGGGCAGTGGCGCTGGCCTGTGATCTAATAACGTTAGAGGAGATCACCAAGCTGCCCGTCAAGCGTGATGATGTCAGGAAAGATGTTTCATAGGTTACATTATAACATTGCTATAGGTAATACAGCAATTTTAGGTAAAGCCGGCTGAGCGGGCAGTGGCGCTGGGCTGTGATCTAATAACGTTAGAGGAGATCACCAAGCTGCCCGTCAAGCGTGATGATGTTAGGAAAGATGTTTCATACGGTAACATTATAATATTGCTATAGGGCTATAATAGAGCAATGTTAGGTAAAGCCGGCTGAGCGGGCAGTGGCGCTGGCCTGTGATCTAATAACGTTAGAGGAGATCACCAAGCTGCCCGCCAAGCGTGATGATGTCAGGAAAGATGTTTCATAGGTTACATTATAACATTGCTATAGGGCTATAATATAGCAATGCTAGGTTTAGCCGTCTGAGCGGGCAGTGGCGCTGGCCTGTGATCTAATAACGTTAGGGGAGTGTGATGATGTTAGGAAAGATGTTTCATAGGTTAACATTATAACATTGCTCTAGGGCTATAATATAGCAATGCTAGGTTAAGCCGTCTGAGCGGGTAGTGGCGCTGGCCTGTGATCTAATAACGTTAGGGGAGTGTGATGATGTTAGGAAAGATGTTTCATAGGTTAACATTATAACATTGCTCTAGGGCTATAATATAGCAATGCTAGGTTAAGCCGTCTGAGCGGGTAGTGGCGCTGGCCTGTGATCTAATAACGTTAGAGGAGATCACCAAGCTGCCCGTCAAGCGTGATGATGTCAGGAAAGATGTTTCATAGGTTAACATTATAACATTGCTCTAGGGCTATAATATAGCAATGCTAGGTTAAGTCGTCTGAGCGAGTAGTGGCGCTGGCCTGTGATCTAATAACGTTAGAGGAGATCACCAAGCTGCCCGTCAAGCGTGATGATGTCAGGAAAGATGTTTCATAGGTTAACATTATAACATTGCTCTAGGGCTATAATATAGCAATGCTAGGTTAAGCCGTCTGAGCGGGTAGTGGCGCTGGCCTGTGATCTAATAACGTTAGAGGAGATCACCAAGCTGCCCGTCAAGCGTGATGATGTCAGGAAAGATGTTTCATAGGTTAACATTATAACATTGCTCTAGGGCTATAATATAGCAATGCTAGGTTAAGCCGTCTGAGCGGGTAGTGGCGCTGGCCTGTGATCTAATAACGTTAGAGGAGATCACCAAGCTGCCCGTCAAGCGTGATGATGTCAGGAAAGATGTTTCATAGGTTAACATTATAACATTGCTCTAGGGCTATAATATAGCAATGCTAGGTTAAGTCGTCTGAGCGAGTAGTGGCGCTGGCCTGTGATCTAATAACGTTAGAGGAGATCACCAAGCTGCCCGTCAAGCGTGATGATGTCAGGAAAGATGTTTCATAGGTTAACATTATAACATTGCTCTAGGGCTATAATATAGCAATGCTAGGTTAAGCCGTCTGAGCGGGTAGTGGCGCTGGCCTGTGATCTAATAACGTTAGAGGAGATCACCAAGCTGCCCGTCAAGCGTGATGATGTCAGGAAAGATGTTTCATAGGTTAACATTATAACATTGCTATAGGGCTATAATATAACAATGCTAGGTTAAGTCGTCTGAGCGGGTAGTGGCGCTGGCCTGTGATCTAATACCGTTATGGGAGTGTGATGATGTTAGGAAAAATGTTTCTTACATTCAAAATCAAAATCAAAAGTCATTTATTCAAACTAGGCTGAGAATCAGCACTTTTCGAACGTCAAAATTACACAAGACAGTCCCCCAAAACACCCGCCCTTCACCACTTCTTAGTGCTTTAGCTGAGGAGCTTTAGCGCTACACTATAGCAAAGTTATAAACTAACTTTAGTTTAATTCATGTTTATGATTGTTTACGGTTATACTCACGTGCATGTGTATGTTATTTGAAAAGTGCGACTAATTTTAGGCTTGAAATGAGCCCTTTTGCAAGAACTGACCAACGTCGCAAATCAAAGCAGTTAGAAATATTTTTTCCACCTCAGCACCTCAAACAAGCAGGTTTTGCTGTTTAAAGACAGTGAGCAAAATTCTATTTTGCTGCGAGCGTGAGATAATGTAACTTTTTTTTAAATGCCGAGAGCAGTGCCGGGTCTACTCACAAAATTCGAAAGCTTTGAACTTCACTATGGTCTGTCACTTTCACTTCGATACGAAAACAGCGAGAAAGAAACAAGTCGATTCGAAGTTCGATTTTCAAATTCCATACATAGTACGCCCAAAAAGAAACAAGCAATAAAACGGTTGGACACATATAACCGTAAAATTACAAATAATCTGATAAGGTTTTAAATGTAATTATTATATATTTTCTAAATAATCGAATTATATTTTTTTAATAATCAAATAAAGAGAATGTTGAAGAAAACATACGAAGTTTATCAAGTATTTATATAATTATTTAAAGTTTTAACAATCTTTCATATTGTGACAGATTACCGCGGGTGCACTTTCAAAACGCATCTTTAAAAAATAGCGGGATTCAATTTTCATTGTTTTCTTCTTCTGTTACGCTAGCTACAAAGTTCGATACACGATCGGAAGTCGGATATTATTTAAATAATAAGAAATAAATATAAGTGAATCCAGTGACGAAGTCTGCTAAAAAATGCAGAATTAAGTTTCCTGCCTGAAAAGTCTCGCGAAAAAGAAGTATCTATTTAAAAAGTGTGATATTTTATTAAGCAATGGAGATTTACAAAGGGTGCAAACACTTTTTCGGAGATTGTACTGTACTTCATAGAATTATCACAAACGAGGCAACCATTTTCAATGTAGAGTAAATGATAAATAAATGATAAATGATTTTATTTTTGTAACTAGGTTTGTACAAACACTTTTACAAGTCAATCATGTTTTTTTTTTTAAACTAGATGAGGTCGGCGTTTCCTATCTGACTACTCTGAGAAGAAACAAACTCAGAGGTCACAGTCTCTTATAAAGTCCAGACATAATCTTGGTCACTTCATGTGAAGACCATGTATTTAGATTGGTGTCTGAAATGGTCTTTTGCGGAAAGAACCACACTGATTGAGAGGACCTGTCCAGTCAGTGCACGCATTTGTCAGTAATCGCGCAGCTCAACTCAGAACTTAAAGAGCTCAATTATTCGACAAACAATACCAAAGAAAGGACATTTGGGTAGGCCGCATAAATTACTCAAACTGCCAGACCATGATTAAAAATAACTGAGAGAAAAAATAAAACAAACAAAAAAGCAATGACCTACATAGTCTTCACATTCACAATAATTAAAATAATATAATACTTTACAAAGTAAATATTCATGTCAACATTCAGTATGCAAAAATAAACAGAGAGAAAAAAGAAAATTTGGAGCAGTTCAATCCCAAGCATTTTTGTCCTCAATATAATCATTAACGGTATAAAAAGCTTTCTGACACAACTTGCGTTTAATGAATGATTTGAATTTATTAAGGCTTAGATCTTGAACGTGGTCTGAAAGTTTATTATAAAAGCGTATACATTGACACCTCTTACCTGATTATTTCATTGAGTATTTCCTCAATGTTGAAAACCAAAATAAAGACAAATGCCGTGCACATTGAAACCTATCCTATATGTTCTCGCTGCTAAGGTGCAAAGTTGTATGTGTTACACGAGACCGAAGTTATTTGCATCTCGTGTCTTTGAATCCCTCGCTGCACTCAGGATTCTAACCTAAATCCTTCGCTTACTCCGGGATTCAAAATTAACACTCCAATCAAAAACCAACTTTGCTCTCTTGTTGCACAAATAACTATTATTGTTTTGTTGTGTGTTTTAAGTTTTTGATGTTAAACATGTTTTGGTGGCTCGAGGCTAAGTAAAAACAGCCGCACGGGTCGATCCTTGCCGGGGTTGGTCTGTGGATGGGTGACCATCTTTTCATACCGAGACTGCTCCGTGGCTCGGAAAGCACGTTAAGCCGTTGGTCCCGGCTGTCATTCGAGGATCTTTGACAGTTGTCACGGGTCGTCAGAAGCCCGAAAGTCTGACAACCAGTCTTACCAAGGGGTATCGCCAGTATTTTACATGGAGTGACTGGGTAACAACCCAGTCGCTCCATATAAAATACTGGCATTCAGCTGCATCCGGTTAGACTGGAAGCCGACCCCAACATAGTTGCGAAAAGGCTAGGCAGATTGATTGATGTTAAATATGTTTTAAGTTTTTCCAAAATAGCGCGCGAATTTTTTGACTAGGGACTTAGTTGATCAGTACCTTTATTTAAACTCACACATAGTTAAAAATAGTAACAGTGGTCGTTATCGGCGAGGCTACCTGTTGTGTAAAACATGCTTAGTAGCAACGTAGCAAGGTATATTTCCTGCCGTAGTTATTTGCATTATTTTATAAAACAATGGTTAGGTTAGGTTAGGTTAATGTTTAGGTTATTTAGCTGTCTTGTATGGATCAGAATGTTGGGCCACAAAAAGTGACAATGCTAAAAGGGACGTGTGGTGTTACTCGAATGGATAGAACAAGAAATGAGTATATAAGAGGAAGTCTGAGAGTGACACCGGTGATTGAAAAGTTGTGAAGAAATCGCTTGTCATGGTATGGGCATGTGATGCGGAGGATTGAGGAAAATGTCGTCTGGAAAGTTTCGACTATGAATGTGGATGGATATACGAGTAGAGGAAGACCAAAGAAACGACGGATGTACTGTGTGAAAGATGATATGAGTAGAAAGGTAGTGACTACCGATATGACGGCTAATATGGAAGAAAAACACATGTTGCGCCGACCCCAAATAAATTGGACAAGGGTAGGAGAATGATGAAATTTGCGTTATTTTGCTAGAAAGTACAATAATACCTTCGTGTCGCTTGTAGTAATTTCTGTTGTTTTCATTCATGGACATTACCAAAATCCAGGGCTATATTTCGCTTGTATCGATAACAATGTTTACGGCGCTTTAAGTACCTAATCGAATATCTAGGACTGACACTTCATAAATTCTAACAATCGATTACAGGGCCGCACTAATAGAGATACGTAACCTTGTAATTAATATTTGACGTGCACTCATATTAATTAATTCCACGTTGGTGCACGCTTACCTGACTTCGAGCATACCTAACTACGGCACAGTAACGCCAAGCTTAGCCCACAAGATAAACTCAATTCCAAGTGGTGGCAAAGTTAGCTTTGAACCCACATACGTACACTAACATCAGTTTAACGAGCTTAATAGCTAGGTAGCAACGTCATGCAGCAACCTCATTATACAAAACGTTACTGCAACCGCAGGCTGCAGCATTACACCGGCAAACAGCTGTAACCGCTATGTCACGTGTGCTGTGTTCGAGTGGCTTATTCAAGATGCTCCTCTATGATAGCGCCTTCTAAATAGTCGAAAAGTATTAGCAATGTGCGGTAGCAACGACAGACAAAAAAGCTGTGGAGTTTTGTAACAGTGAATGTGATATTTCATTATTTTGTAATTAGATTTATATATAAATAGGTGCTATGTTTTTTTTTTTTCAAAAGGCTGCATATTTTCAACAAATGAAAGTAATCAGTTAATTTTGCCATTGCATTCTATTAGATAACAAACATTATTATAATAAAAAATTCCACAAATGGAGCGAGTGTAATTGGAACATTGATAATGCTAAGCTATCTTGTCCTAAGCCAATTTCTGCGGAAATAATAATTTGGTACTAATTAAAGTAAGTAGTAGATTATTGCTTATTGTGAAAAAGCTCGCCAAGGGATGAACTACCACCCGGTAACAGCCGGTTCTTGGAGACAGAAATAAGTAAATACATTTTTCTGTCGTTAAGCAACATTGCTGTGTCCCAATTTGTAGGGTATGGAGGTGCCGATAAAAAACTTCCCATATATGACTATCGAAAAATTCCCATACATTTATGTAAGGTTATGTCAATGTGTGCTCGAATGTCAGCCGAACCCCATAGGTTCACAACTACTGTAAGCCCGCGGCCGCCATAGGTGATGTTTTTTTACGTTTATATGTATTATGTAAAGTTTCCAATTTTTTTTCTTACGCAGACTTTGTGTGCGCCCGTCACTTGAGGGGTTAAATCACATAAAGACTTTTGTTCTTTCACTGAAAGAAGTGTCGGCCTTTTTGACAAAGTGATTACAATAAGAAGAATTTATAAGTATCATACCATTCCACTGTTACGTGATACAGACAAACAAACAAGAGGTGTAAAGTCAATTGGTAACTCACTAGAGGCAATTGCAATAATTAAACTGAGATACAGTAACTTACACTGATCTCGGTCACAGCCAACTATCCATTGCCGTTTATATTGAAAATAATTAAAGTCTCGTGAGCGCAATGTCATCTAGTGAATTAATAAGTTAATGGAAGAACGAGTCGGAAAGTCGGTTCACAGACTTGATAGACAATATCGAGAGCGTTCCGAGAACTTATATTTTCTGAATTTAACTTCAACAGAGAACTTAGAAAAAGGGCACTTCCTCACTTTTAATTACCTTTGAGCATATACTTCGCAAATTGGTTTAATATTCGCTGGCAATTGGCGACAGGAAATAGTTTTTACTCGACTTTATTTTTATTCCGTCGATTGTCGTTTTTCCTTACGCGGTGTGGTGACTACATACTTTTACTTGTGAATATCAAAGTAAACGATGATTGTTTGGAGTAAAAGGAAAAAATCAATGAAAATTGTTGGTAAAGTATGAATAAAATTCGTATATATATAATAATTATTTATTTTATTTTCTGCATGGTTTCAATATTCGAAATAAAAACACCGAAAACACATCCACTGTGATACGTACTACTGTTGGCTGTAACATTGATTAGCCGAGTCAGTTTAAAAATAACATAAAATCAAAAAGTTGTTTGATGTCGGGAATAAAATCAAACATTTTAAGGGATGGCCCGAGGCGTTGCTGAGAAACTGGTGCAAGATTAAAGAGTAGCTGTGGGAAGAGAATCATAATTTATTGATGAATTTTAGAGTTAAGGTCGATGTTTTATCATTTTGTTCTACTTACCACTCAGGCTAAAGTCCATACCATACAACAAAATGAGGACTGAGGAGTAACAGATCAAAGCGTATTAAACTCTATTTTTTTCAAATTTTAAATCTTATTTACCGCTTCTAACTCATGTCAAATTATGACGTATCAAATCGTATTAATTAGGCGGTAGCAATAGCATCCTGCTAAAATGATTGCCGCGAGGCTGGATTGCCCATTCCAAAATAAGTAGATGCGCATTGTAATAAGAATATAAGTTCAATTGTTTTTTTTTTATTTGTTTAATGCTACTCTAGTCTGTAAGTTGTTACTAACATAGTAAGTATGTAATTTACAATATTATGGATGTAAAATCTGAAGTAAATGAATAATAATAATAATAATTTATATAACAAAAAGAGCCAAATGTACCTAACGTTTCACAAAGTAAGAAATCCAGTTGTTTCTTTGTGTATTGTGTGTCTTATCATTTAATATATAACAGATTATACCTTTATCTCAAAAGTTATATTGATGAAGTTAGGTACTTAATACGCTTTGATCTGTTACTCCTCAAATTAAATTGATAAATATATGTACATATATAATTAACTGACTTCAAAAAGGAGGAGGTTCTCGAAAGACGGATGGACCGATTTGGAAAATTATTTTTTGTTTGAAATGGTATACTTTCTAGGTGATCCCATATAAATTTTATTAACTTTGCTTGGGTAGTTTTTGAGTTAGCTTCAATAATGTGTATTTTTCCCACTTAGTTTATGTGGATGATGTTTTAATAACTTCCTATCACTGTTATTTACATAGCAGATAGTGATATTCCAATTTGTGTGGGGTAGGTACCACAACTAAAAAGTGTAAAATAAAAACTTTGTAGAAAATAATAAAACCGACTTCCAAAACAAAACACTACAAAGTGAAAAATAACTATAATTTCGGAAGTCGGTGACACCGACTAGCGAAATTAAAATTATTTTTCACTTTGTAGTGTTTTGTTTTGGAAGTCGGTTTTATTTTTTTTTTCTAAAAAGTTTTTATAAATAGTTACTATCGACCGGCATATAAAAACGTGGATGGCTTAATTTAATGTGAGGCCCTTTGATCAAAAAATAAACCTGTTTTTGGATCGAAGGACCGAACTTACAGTGTAGTATCCAGATATACAGGGTGTAAAGTACAGTCCTCCGCAAAATAACAGGGTGCATTCAGCTCCTTGTTTTGAATGATATTCCACCGGTAAACTCCGGATTTTTTTATCCTTTTTAGGGTTCCGTACCTCAAAAGGAAAAAAACGGTTGCTTATAGGATCACTCGTGTGGCTGTCTGTCTGTCTGTCTGTCCGTCTGTCACAGACAATTTGCTCGAATGGGGGGTCAACTAAGTCAAATAAGAAAATTTAAAAAAAAAGTTTTGCAAATATATTCTTTTATAATTTTATATTAAATCATTTTAAAGTTATTTAAGAAAATATACGAAAATTGACCATTCTCCCCCTTTATCTCCGAAAGTACTGAGCCTAAAATTTTGAAAAAAATACAGAAAATAGTTCAATACCTATAGATTACAGGAAAACCTATAAAACGTCTATGGTTTTAAAACAACATGGTAAATCTCTCAATATTTTGCGTACAAACTTACATTTGTCCATAGTTAAACAAAAAGGATCCAACCCACCTTAGGTGTAACGTGGGTTTGATCTTTTTCGTTTAACTATGGACCTTTGTAGTTGGAATGTATGGGAGAACATGTTTTTCAACTACAATGTTAAGTTTTTCTCGGGATAAATTCATCCCAACTACGGAACCCTTCATTGTGCGTGGTCTCCAACACGCTCTTGACCGGTTTTTTCAGTTACTATTCCTTTATTTCAATGTAAAATTACATTCTCTGTACGCAGCACTCCATATAGGTAATTAAAACAAAGTAAAAAAAATCAGCAATGGATGTTGAAATACGTGATGTGGAACTCACTACCTGCGTCTGTGTTTCCGAACGCATACAACCCTAATCTCTTCAAAGTGAGAGTGAACAGGCTTCTTCTGGGTAAGCTCACTCCATCGTCGACTTTGTCTCTGTCACCTCTGACCTAGACTAGAGTCAAGAGCAAACCCATCACAAAAAAAAAAAAACTAACGAAACGACACGCGTGAAATCAGCTGTTCACTTTCTGCCTAGCTACAAGAGTTCATAGAACTCACCGCATATCTATTACCTACCCCTTCCAACCAGTAACTGACGCAATTTGTGCACAAAAACACAAACAAATTAGGTTAAATTAAATTGGAAGTTAATAGTAAGTTAAAGTTAATCAAACTAAATTGGATTCCCATAGCGTTCCTGAAATAATTTCATGTAGCGGTCATCTTAGTATGATATTATACTGTAAGTATTCATCCCATCAGTTTGCGGAGGGCTGTCCCTTACACCATGTATACAGATGGGATATCTAAACTGAATCAATTTGAATAACTGGATGTTACAATCGCTGCGGGCGCTATGACGCCGGCTGGCGTATGCAGAACGCAGGCGTTTGCCGTAAATATCGACAGTGTAGACGCTACGCAAACACGACACGAATGTGCCCCATACCTAATATTTATAGTATCGTGTCCACATTGAAATCACCCGAAAACAATAAAAAAAAAATTTTGATATCCTAAGTCTTGTTCATTCGGTAGAACATTCACTTTTTCACAGAATGAAAAAAGGAAGCAAACGCTTATTTTATAACAATTTGAATAAACTTTTCAGAGGTAAAATCAAAATCAAAAGTGATTTATTCAAACTAGGCTGAGAATCAGCACTTTCCGAACGTCAAAATTACATAAGACAGTCCCACAAAATGCCCGCCCTTCACCACTTTCTAGTGCTTTAGCTGGGGAGAAGAAGTGGCGCAACAAACTCCCCAGCAGCACAGCTGTCTGTTCAGTAAAAAAAAATGACTCTATACAACACTGCGCATAATAATTTAGGTACATTATGCAACACAAACCATTAAATTAAATTATTTGCTATAAGTAAGCTAAAACACGCCAATATATCAAAAAAAAAAAGATCGAAAACTATACTCAAGCAGAAATAAAAATACAAAACTAAAAACGTAAGCAAAACTATAAAGTTTTGCTTACGTGTTTAGTTTTATTTAGGTATAAACCTAAATAAAAGCCTCCAGTAATAAAGGGCAGAAACAAAAACAGCAGGCAGGCAGGCAGGGCAGGGGTTGGGAAGTCACAGATGATAAACTAGGACCATCGAAGTAAAATAAACAAAGAGTTAATTACTAATAAAACAAAACCAAGGTCAGCAAGACGACCAGTCACCACAAGCAGCACTCAGTTCCGGAATTTTTTAACCCTTAAATGCATAAAGTTGTAAAACTGCAACATACCATTCAAACGACCATAAAATTATTAGTATGAGTTCATTGCATGCTGTTGCAGGATTATCACTATCATGGTTATATATTTAATCGAGTGGCAACACACTTTTTTTCTTCACGACTGTCAAATTTAAACTTGACATTGACAAATCAAAGCCGATCGTAATTTTGGAGCGGATGAAAATTGTGTACTTGCTTTGCAGTGTAATTATTTGATTTTCGAAGTTCGTTTTGAGTTTCGAAAAAATATTTACTATTTTTTATATTATTTTTCCCTGAATCAGCATATTCATGGCTCCAAAATATATTTTTTCTCGGTCTAAAAATAAAATCATGCATTTAAGGGTTAAAGCACGAATTGGGCGGATATGAAAATAAAATTCAACTCATAATATTAATTAAATTATTGAAAAAAAAAAAATCGATGCGAAATGGCACACAGAACGGATTCAGCTTGCAACAATAAAACGAACAATCATTGTAGAATTCCTAGTTGATAGAACAATGTCGGTCAATCGTTTTATATTGTTTTTACACCATTGTGTGCCAAACAAACTCCTGTCTATGGTTCGGCCATGAAATCATACGCAATCAGATTTATAATTATCCGGGATATAGGTAAGTACCTAGTCAGTTAGTATTATTCTCGCGCACTTTCATTTCAAATGTCCTAGCCGATATTGATTTACCACCTACTGAACAAGTGAACATGGGTTTCGTATGACTGCGACAAGTGCAGACGGTCTGGTGAACGGAGCATTAATCTGTCGACATAAGTACCTAAATAAGACATCACTAGATTCGAATATGCTCGCTTTAGACCCTAATATTGACACAGTGATCGGCAAAACACGGTCCGTCGTGGTATCTATAGGTTAGTTATATTATAATATATTAAGAGTTGTATTCAAAATTACCCACTTTATTCGTCAAAGGTTTAGTTTAGATTTCCATACAAGCATTATACCATGTTTTCGTAGAACAATATGAACAGAGACCTCTCTAGGGTCCTTAGTGATTTGACTCTCCGTCGACCTGAACTTTACAGCGCGTTGATTGCAGCGAAACTCTGACTTTATACTTATGTATGTTCAGCAGTGCTTTTGTCTACCCGAAATACATAAAGGCGCTCTTTTCTATTACGGCTGATTGACGTTCAGCCAAAATGTCGTAATGATACGTTCGCCAAAACGGCGGCCAACCCTTAGCCCTATTGCACACACATCAAAATATTATAGTGTAACCAAGCCAAGTAACTGCGACCAACTTGGAAGTAGCGCTCGCCAGCCGCTGCCACGGCGTAGTTGGTCACAGTTCTAACCTAACCTAACCATTTTGGAACTAAAAACTACTAAGTGACGCGCCAAATTGTATTATGGCGGAACGTTGATCAGCCGCATTGTAGAACGTGATACGCTATCAAAACGCGGCGTATGTTTATTTAGCCGTAATACATTTTGGCTGAATGTCCATCAGCCGTAATAAAAAACAGCGCCTTTACGTATTTCGGCTAGACATTTTGTATTACGGCGTATTATACAATTCGGTGGCGACATTTATACTAGGTATATACTATATTATTATTATTGGAACGAATTTCTTTATCGCGGCTTGCGGTCGGAGTTGACTGGTAGAAATCGTCACGTAACGAGAAAGCGCGTTCATACTTCATACACGTTATGCCCCTACCATCCAACTTTATTCATTCTAGTGGTGGTGTGTATGGTGTGTCCAGTTGTAGTCAAGTAAAATAAATTTTACTTCTTCTTCTCATACAAATACGAGCAAAAAAACATTTACGGCCGCAAATGAAAACTGATTGATCGCCAAAAAGATTTCATTGCCAATTGGCCTTGTTGACGAATTGTTATTGCGTACGGCTACGCACACATAGTGAGTCCGCATTGCTGTCGTGTTGTCCTGATCCAAATAGTCAATATTATGTAGTACAATGCTGCCCCTGGCTACATAACAATACCATAAGACCGTATTGTTGATGATCGTATCACATTGTTATAATAATAATAATAAAAAATATCCCAGCGCCGTGTCACGTAACCTCGTGGTGGGGCTTGCGCGCTCCTAACTCTAGGTATGTGCCGGTACACTTTACTTCGCCGGAACCAGGTCTAGGATGACGAGCCAAACCAAGAGAGATACAGAAACTCGCAGAGCAGCATGTGGCGAGCTGATTGGCAGTAGCGATCCCATGGACCCATCTCTCGAGAGAAGACTTGCCTTTATTGGCCGGCCTGAGTGAACACTGACGAGGAACAGAGCTCCCACCTCTTTCTTGCCTTTACTGGCTGGCGAGTGGAGATTCGCAAGAGCAAACGTGCTCGGAGGAAGGAAGTATTCCAGTAAGGTGCTAGTAGAGATCTTGACCGTACTTCTGGGATTATCCTGATAGCCGTGGAATACCTCTCCACTCCTCATAAGCACATCAGGAGATGTTGCTTCCTTGTCGCTACGACGCTATATGCTAGCGACCATTTTCGGAGGCCCATTGTTGCACGTCACCCCCTGCCATTTTATCTGTACATACATTGGTCAGGCCATAGTCTTTCTATAGTTCTCTATAGCCACCCAAACCTATAATCCAATATCTTTGTTTTCATATCCTGCAATAGTCTTACACCAACCGGGGTTTGTCCTTCGGTGCACTTGCATAGTGCAAACAGGGATATTCGCCGGTTGGTGCCTCATTGTTTAAAAAAAAAAGTCTAACTCTCCGACTGCAAGTTCCAAAGATTAGCGCGTTACACAAACAAACAACATACAACTTTATCTAATAAATATGAAAATCAGTAAGTTGTTGTGTGCGTGCTGGAGAAAGTTCCAAATTTAAAAAAAAATGAAAATGGCATTGCAACGCATTAGCTAGTAATAGTATATATTATATACTATTACTAGCTAATGCGTTGCAATGCCATTTTCATTTTTTTTTATAATACATTTCATTCAAATCATCTAACGGGCCTCTGCCAGTTGGCTTCGGCACCGCGTACGCTTTCTAAAGTTCAAGGACCCTAGGGTCCTGCGAGATATGTCAATTACGTAATCTGCAGACGGGGTGGATCGAAAAAAAATCAAAGTTACTTTAAAACTAATTTATTTTAAATAAAATGATTACAATTAAAATTGGTGAAACCTATTCGATGCTAGAATATGGAATGACAAAAATACGTATAAAAATAACTAAAGCTAATGTCGAATTCCGCTGTGTCAGCGGCTTGTGGCTGAACGGATGTCGTCGTTGCAGTTTCTATACGCTTGGCGTAACTGAAGGAATTGCAAGATCGGCGATATCCATTAGGGATCCGTACTTAACATGTCAAAGATATTTATAATAATAAAATATATTCAGTAAATAAAGCCTTTATCTCGTGTGTCTCTAGCTCACAGGGCACCAGCTGTCTCCACTTTATCATTGTTCCAGTGTTTACGTTGTCTTCCTCTACTTCTTTACAATCCATCTCTGATTTGCCATTCGGTTATAGCTTTGCACATTGTTACGAATCGTTAAGTAAGAAAACAAAGCGTAGTTGCTGAGCAATTAGCTTTCAGGACTGCGACTTGCAGCAGAAGAAAAAATGTACTTACGGTCAACTAAACTTCAGTGGTAACAATTTGACACTGACAGCATCTTTATATCGTAGCTCAAGCCTAGTGGTCTCGAGTTCGAACACAAGGCACGCACCTCTGACTTTTCGGATTCATGTGCGTATTATTATAATGATATTATTTATTATCACTTGCTCAAAAAAAAAAAAACGGTGAAGGAAAACATCGTGAGGAAACCCGTGAGTGTAATTCTCTGACGGGTGATTTTCGTATGCACTAATGTGCGGTTGACTGTACAGCTTACATTAATAGGAACATGCGTGGTCCTCTGTTGTGTCGGTTCAAAACCTAGGAAGAAGCAATGTGGTTTATTTTGATCGACGCCGACTTATGGCCGATTACTATAATTTACGGTCCGTTATTGGTTAAAATTAAGACTTTTGTTGTACTTTACCAATGATAAAGCGAAAGCTTTGCATAATACACCCTCCCATATGGAAGTAACTATCACAGGTAAAATTAGCTTACGAATCTATTTATATGCCCAGTTTGGCAATAAAAAATGATACCATTGGTAAGCAAAACGATTCGTTTTTAACCGACTTCAAAAAAGGAGGAGGTTCTCAGTTCATCGGAATCTTTTTTTTTTATGTATGTTCTCCGATTACTCGAAGATGGCTGGACCGATTTGGAAAATTCTGTTTTTGTTTGAAAGGGTATACTTTCTAATTGGTCCCATTGTCATCAGGTCAGGATCTGATGATGGTATCCTGGAGAAATCGATGGAACTCTTCAAATATACTTCTGGCTATAGTGATTTGGGTATTTTTTTTATAGTATCTCGTGCATTTGTTCTTGAAAAGCATCATTTGGTGAAGTGGATCTGATGATGAAGATCACAGATGGCCACCGGAACTACTCAATAATAAGTATTTTACGGGTTGCCATTCGATTTACCTACTTTAATAATGGTTGCCAATTAATTTATGCTCGTCACAATGCTTATGCTGATGTGGAGTTCTCCTGGTACTTAACAGAAAAACTCCTCAACAATTAACGTTCCTGCATCAGGAAAATAAATATTTTGTAAAATGTGATAAGCAGTTGACATTAGGATATTGTAACTTAGATAAATTACAAAGTGACCAACTAAAAAGCGAAAAATAAAAACTTTTTCCAAAAAAATCAACCGACTTCAAAAAAAAACACCACGAAGTGAAAAATAACATTCATTTCGGAAGTCGTCAGCATAAAAGTAAATAATGCAATAATGTAGTCTTTGGATCTGTGTTTTAGTTTTTTGCCACCTACATCGGAAATTAAAGTTACTTTTCACTTTGTGGTGTTTTTTTAAAAGTCGGTTGATTTTTTTGGAAAAAAGTTTTTATTGTTTATAGGAACTGAGCATAACAGGCTGTTATCATTTGTGCGGATAGCTTACCTATGTATGTAGAAGAAATCATATTGTGACGACTATAGACAACTGGTTCGATGGGTACCTACATAAGGTACATTACGTACTTACCTAGTTTATATTATAAAGAGAAGTAGTAAAATATATACGAGTATGTCTCGTATGTCATTTTCATATTGCCTGAATCTCAGCAAAGTAATGGAAAATTCTGGCGCCCCACATTACATACATTAGTTTTATTATTGTTCGTCCCTATTTCATGAAATTGTCCTATTGCTGAAATATTCTTTCAGCTGAGACATAGGCGCGGGTTATCACAAATGATATAAAACAGGAACGTGGTTTTATTATACTGTTCTCGTTTCAATACCTGCTAGCATAAAATGCCTAGCTATATTACAGAGTAAAAAAAGGACTGCCTCGTTGGCCTAGTGGTCGGAAGCGCTACTGCTGAGCCCGAGATCCTGGATTCGATTTCCAGGAATTGCTCATTAGCAGCATTCTCATTAGCAGGAGTCTGGACTTGGGCTCAAACATAACTGGCGAAATGTTTGTATACTATTTAGGTAGGTACTGTAAGGGACCTTTACTTCTTTTGGGTTCTAGACTAATTAAATGATAAACTATTCACGTAGAACTGTATTTTTTTTTTTATACTTTACAATAGGTATATCTTTTAAAGTAACTAGTCCCGGACGGCCGTCTCTCTGACATGTCCCTAGAACAAAAGCTAGAAGCCTTTATTCAAAAGTGACCGTTCGAATGTCAAAGATATTTCCAGCCTGGTCTAAATAGACTGGCCCTTGTATGAAACCTTTAACCCTTCGGGACGCGTGATTTTATGTATGTAAAAAAGGAGTACCTATCAAAGGGCTGGGTAATTTGGATGTTTCAATCAGCCAATCAAACCAGTTTCAGTTCTCTGCGACATTTTTAACTGTTTGGATGTTTTTAATTCAATCGGGCCGTCGCAGCGGAACGAATTTATCAGGAAACTGTTACCGAGTTAACCCTAGATTAACTGATCGCAGACAGGTTTTACCAAACTTTTTTACTTTTTTAAGCCTAGTTCGTTTATCCCTTTTTTTATAACAATAGAAAATACAGACCTCATTCACGCTTTACAACATAACGAGTGAATAAAAAATCTCAATTTCTGGGATACATACATACATAATATCGCGCCTGGTTCCCCGAAGGGTAAGTAGAGGTGTACCAAACTGGATCTACTCATATCTTTTTAAAAAGACGTTAAAATCGTATTATTACTTTAGTGGATTCTACGCAAGAGGATTAGGCTTCCCACGCTCTACTTACTTACGGGGGTGAACAAGAGCGAATAAAGTTGCCCGTACGGATTTGTTGCTTTGTATTCATTTCTATGGTACTGCGTGCACTGGATCGGCAAATCTGCGCCAGAGACCAATATTTCTGCCGATGACGTCATCCACAGTGAGCGCACTCACGGTACACGGTTTAAGGGTCCCCGAAACGATCAATTGCAATTGTCAATTTTTACGTGATTGATGCGCAATTTGAATTGAATAACAAATAAAAGCATTTTTAATTAAAACTACTTTCAAACGAATAACTAACGGCCGATTTCTTGATCCGTAGTTAACTCAACCAATAGTTAAAAATAGTAACTAATGGTTAGGTTTGGTTCACATTTTACCAAAATTTAACCATCAGTTACTATTTTTTAACTGTTGGTTGAGTTACGGATTAAGAAACCATACAAGGATGTTATTAAATATAAATCCCTGTCAAAATAAAATAGCCCTAAGCCATGCATAATATTTGTAATTTTACCCTAAAAACCGGCCAAGTGCGTGTCGGACTACGCACAATGAAGGGTTCCGCAGTTAGGACGAATTTATCCCAAGAACAAACTTAATATTGTAGTTGAAAAACATGTTCTCCTATACATTTAAACTGCAAATGTTCGTTTGTACGCACAATATTGAGAGATTTACCATGTTATTTTAATGTCATACACTTCTTATAAGTTTTCCTGTAATCTATAGGTATAGAACTAATTTTAGTATTTTTTTTTTTTTTTTTTTTTGATTTTAGGCTCAGTAGTTTCGGAGATAAAGGGGAATTGTCAATTTTCGTCTGTTTTCTTAAATAAGTTTAAAACAATTTATTACAAAATAAAAAAAAAAAATATATATATTTGAAACCCTCACAGTGAGCCCTTTCATTTGAAATGTCACACAGTACAGTTTGTAAAACTTCTTTTTTTAATTTTCCTATTTGCCTCCCAAAATGTACCCCGTATTCAAAATTCATTTATTTACTGTACACGTTCGTGTTAGGGTCACAGAAATTCATACGTGTACCAAATTTCAACTTAATCAGTCCTTTAGATGCGGAGCAAAT
This sequence comes from Dicycla oo, assembly GCA_948252095.1. Classification (NCBI taxonomy): domain Eukaryota; kingdom Metazoa; phylum Arthropoda; class Insecta; order Lepidoptera; family Noctuidae; genus Dicycla; species Dicycla oo. The sequence continues at coordinate 15,474,829 of OX411712.1, forward strand.
TGGTAGTGACAGACGGACATACAGACAGACACACGAGTGATCCTATATGGGTTCCATTTTTCCTTTTGAGATACGGAACCCTAAAAAGGGAGAAATCCGTAAAAGTGGAAACACTGGTTGATATTGCCGATATAAAATCCGAATGCAGTGGACGCACCCTATCGGCATTTTGTAAATCTAGACGCTCCGTATGTGTGTACGGCCCGATTCCGACCCAGTGGCTGCGTAACTTCACCCCCGTCTATATAAGCTGATCAGTAATTCTGCTATTCTGTCAAATATAATCTAAGCTTTTCTGATTGGGCGACATAAATAATAATAGCCAATCACTTGTCAAGCCAAATGCAAAACATGGAATGGAACTAATTAAATATTACAAAAAAATGGATTTAATTAAATATTTAACAGAAATGAGGTGTAAGGAGATCCTGTTAAAATTACTTCGTTCACCAATCCATCTGTTAGGGTCCGGGTGATTGTGGCAATTCCTCATAACAGACATTATAAGGCCCATTTTCAACAGGGCATTAGAGGCAGAGATTATGAACGCAGTTGGTAACTTTAATCCATATTTTATTTGAGAGATTAATAATATTTTTTGGTTGTTTTCATGTCGCCATAAATTACTTTTCCGACGATAAATCTAGGAGTCTACAAATGGCATCAGACAACAGCTGTTTATTATGACCCTCGTTTCTAAATCGAGATATTACTAGACCTTATTCTGAAATACTGGGTTTAATGATATGCTACTAATAATATTATATAGCTATATGTAAGTGGGCACTACCCTATATGCCTGGAGGCTTCTATTTGGTTCTGTTTACTTTTTAGTTTTCTATTTTTTCGACTTTCATTTTTTTTTTTGTTGGTATAATGGCGTGTGCTAGCTGACTTTAGGCAAATAATTTGATTTAATTTAATGTTTTGTGTTGCGTAGGTAATGTATGTTAATTATTTTGCGTATAGAATAATTTTTTTTTAACTGAACAGATATTAATAATAATTGCCACGTTCTGCAATAGTCCTGCACCAACCGGTGTTTGTCCTTGGGTGCACTTGCATAGTGCATATAGGGATAATCGTCAGTTGTTGCCTCCTCATTATTTAAAATGGTCTAAGGGGCCTCTGCGAGTTGGCTTCGGCCCCTCGTACGCCTTCCAAAGGCCCGGGACCCCAGGGTCCGAGACGTCAAAAAAAAAAAAATGTCCTGGGACATTTCACACACGGTCATCTGATCCCAAACTAAGCAGAGCTTGTACTATGGAAACCAGATAACTGATATACTACATACACTACTTTTTTTTGTAAATACGGTAAACTGGGGTTACTTTGATACTACGGGGTTACTTTGTTAACGTTTTTCGACATATGAAAAACTTATTTTAATAATATCTACAAAGCATCATACATCTATTTAAGATAGTTTCTTTTTGGCGTTGTAGATTATATGTTATAAAAATAAGTTTTAATATGTCAAAAGTTGTTATCAAAGTAACCCCGTGGTATCAAAGTAACCCCAGTTTACGGTACATACTTATATAGATAATTACACCCTGACTCAGGACAAACAGACATGTTCATGCACACAAATGTTTGTCCTGGATGGGAATCGAACCCACGACCTGCGACATGATAGGCGGTATCTTAACCAACCACGCCAGCTGGCCTGTCAAAATAGCTGTGCTGCTGGGGAGTTTGTTGCGCCACTTCTCCTTCCCAGCTAAAGCACCAGGAAGTGGTGAAGGGCGGGCGTTTTGGGGATTGTCTTATGTAATTTTGACGTTCGAAAAGTGTTGATTCTTAGCCTAGGTTGAATAAATTACTTTTGATTTTGAATACTAATACCATACTATATTGATTTATGTAACCGGGAATGTTGAATGTTATTAGTTTTAAACAGAAAGTTCGTTTCAAATGTTAATTATTAAGATGTTTACTATTTCCAAACCCGTTCAAGAATATAGTTTTCAAGAAATGTTAACATAAATATGGTGGTCCTAACTGCACCGTTTTAATAAAATAAAATTACGAAGGTTCATTTGCACTATTTTAATTACTGTTCGTTTACCTTACTCAACGTTAAATTAGGTTTTAAATATACGAAAGTTGTCTTTCAGTGCATTTGTAGTTTTTAATTAAGCTAACCAACTGAGTACACTATACTTTATCCAACACCCTAATTGCATAACACACCATCGATCGGAATCTGAATCATTTTGAAGCATATCTCTAATCCATTGCTTCATATGTTCGAAAAATTTGTCTTCTCAACACCGTATATTGAATTGAATGTTGTTGAACTGTCAAAATGAAACCGATTCTGATTGATAGTGTGCTGAAATTAACAGAGAACAAGCTAGCAGGGACATAGATTTTAACTGGATTTTATCCTAAAATGTATTTATTTGCAACATCTTTAGTTCTATCTGCCGTAAGTTATGAGTAGAGCTCAACTTTATTGTTAACTAGCTTCCGCCCGCAGCTTCGCCCGCATGGGTTGTCGATAAAAAGTAGCATATAACCTACCCGTGTGCCAATGTCATCCGAATCCGTTCAGCCGTTTTTTCGTGAAAGTGTGACAAACAAACTCACTTTCGCATTTATAATATTAGCTAGGATAGTTATTAGATATAAAAACCGGTCTATCGACACTCTAGACTCACAAATGTATTAGCTAAATTTAAAAAAAACACACTACTAAAGTTTCAATAATAATATAATTCAATCACGATTCGAAAGACACGTGGCGCCATCTATTATTATAAGAACGTTATTGTTGTTTATCTCGGAAACAATACTTTTTTTCGGGAAGAAAGGTAGGTAGGTACCCTATGTCCGTTTCTGTACATGTATGTGCAAAATTTCAGGATGATCGGTTCAGTGGTTTAGGCGTGAAAAGGTAACAAACAAACAAACAAACTTACTTTCACATTTAATAATATTAGTTAGGATGATATTTACTTATCATTCAGTTCAAACCGTAGAAGTTCGCTGAGTGAAACAAATGGTTCTAGCGCTGTTGAGAGGAGAACTAACAATCTACAAACTGTTACTTATGTTAGGAGTAGATACAAACAGTCTTTCAAGTCATTTGTTGTACGGTATTTACTTAGAGTTCACTTTTATAGAAATTATTCTACAGAAATGTAATGAGAATATTATTACGCAAAGTTTTAATTGTTTAAAACACTTTTAAAATTAAAACTAGGTAATACGTACATTAATAATGTATTTCAAAATGTAATTGAGAAAATCTACTTTTTAGCAGAATCCGCTTTTCTCCATGGACCTGACAAATGTATACCTACTACTTACCTATTGCCGCGTAGGTAATAGGCGTATGAGACTTTTTAAGTTAACTTACTCCATGCATTAAGCTGGATTACTAAAACATGTATTTTATTTTCCAGGATTAACACTATGGGGCATTTCATGGTTCTTACTCAAAGATGCAGTGCTGCCCGATGGATACATGTTCAATATGTGCGGAGTGATCATAGCAGGGTACATGCTCGGACACACGATAGAACGATACACCACTATAAACCCCGTCGTTGGGATGACGTTGGCAGGAGCTCTCTACAGATATTTTGGGCCTCCAAACTTTTTGCAGAACCCCTCCGCTGACCTCATTGATTTCCATTTAAGGTTAGTACCTAATAGCTTCCGAACCCTGTGACTAACAAAATGTAGATATTTTGTATATTTCCCGCTACAATGACGACATTAACTTATCATTCGGGTAGGGCTAGTGGCCAGTAATCATAAAAAATACACTGCAAAAAAACAAACGGGCGGTTTTGATTTTTCTATATTAATGATAACCATTTAGTTCTAAAGAGGTTTTACTAGTCAAACTATGTTACTGACACTTAATAAAGAGTTTGGGTATGAAAAAAATTAATTCTAAATTCGAAACTTTAGTTTTTAAAAATAATGCCTTTTCAGTTGGTGACTTTTTACTTACATTTCACGAGTTTGCGGTTAAAAGGTTATCAGGCAACTAAAACTAAGGTCTTTTTATTTTTAGTAGAATAATTCATGTTTGTCGCATAATCCTGCCTTATTGTGACTTAAAACAGTATCTATGTGTCGATTGCGACGGCAGAAAAAGGAATAAGACCTAGTAAAATTATGGAGGGGTGTAGCCAATGTTACGTCTCACAGTGGTTAAACGTGAGTCGTTCAACCGTCCAAAGAACCAGAACTCGATACCAAAAGACAGGTTCCGTTCAGAGTAGGCAAGGTTCTGGGAGAAAACGTTGCACAGAACCAAGAGACGACCACTTTTTAGTGACTCTGGCGCTGAGGAACCGCAAATGCAAAACATAGACCTCAAAAGAAACCTTGAAGAGGTACGAGTCTCACAAGTTAGCCAGTGAGGAGGAGGCTTTTAGCGTCTGATATACGCAGTTGACGACCAGCGCGGGCGCTCAAGTTACTCCGTGAGCACAAAAATGCTCGATTGAGGTTCGTTAGAAATTGCCTATCTTGGAGGTAACTGGAGTAGGTCACTCTTCTCAGATGAGGCTCCAATTTATCTGAATGGTGGGGACCGACGTGGGCGAGTGTTAAGAAGACCAGAGGAACACCATGCCGACGTGTGTTTTGAAGAAATCACCCCTTATGGTGGAGGGTCCGTTATGTTTTAGGGCGGGCGTAACTTCCAGCTATCGTACCGAGATAGTATTCACTAAAAATGGCTCACTAAACGCGCAAAGGTACATAACAGAAATCCTTTATCTACATGTACAACCCGCACTGACTGTAATTGTCGAAGATGCCATTTACATGGACGATAATGCTCGGGCCCACCGTTCTGGCGACGTAGATGCTTATATGCAAGAGGTCGGTATTCGTCGTTTGGTTTGGCCAGCGTGGAGCCTCGACCTTAATCCCATCTGTCCAACCACTTCCACAAAACATCAGGGAGCTTAAACGTGTGATCTCGGCTGAGTAGGAACACATTCCACAGGACACCATAAAAAGCCTGGTGGAATGCATGCCAAGACGGTTTGTTGCCATAATCACTGCAAGGTTATACTCGTTATTAATGTTTATTTTTAATGTCTTTTTTTATTATAATACCATAAAAATACTCGTAGTCTTAATTTCATTATACCCATAAAAATGTCAATTTTAACACGGCTCTCTGTTTACACTGACTAAAATATCAATTCCAGAATTGAACTGTTAAAAATATATTCTAACTAGCTTTTGCCCGCGGCTTCGCCCGTGGGCATGTCGGATATTATCCCATAGGAGCGCACTACCGGGATCAAAAGTATCCTATACACACTACTAAAGTTTCTATAATAATATACATACTTCAATCAAGATTCGAAAGACGCGTGGCGCCATCTATTATTATAAGAACGTTATTGTTGTTTTTCTCGGGAACAGTACTTTTTTTCGGGAAGAAAGGTAGGGTCATGTATTGTACCTATGGACATTTCAGACTATCTCCAAAATGGCCTCACACTGCACACAACACCGATAGCGTCACGCCACTCACTGGTGTTGCTAGAAAATAAAAATACCACCACAGTGTTGCAATATTATATTTTTAGTACTGCCAGTTTTTTAATTATAATCAATGTCCAAAGGTAAAAGCGTCCATAGGTACAATACATGACTATACCCTATGTCCGTTTCTGTACACGTGACATCGTATATGCAAAATTTTAGGATGATCGGTTCAGTGGTTTAGGCGTGAAAAGGTAACAAACAAACAAACATACTTACTTTCACATTTATAATATTAGTTAGGATTGATAATAAGAAATTTCTAGTCATTTATGCTACTGTCATACAAAAAAATATATTAATATTATCCATAGAAAAGCCAATGACTGTAAGGTGCCCGTTTTTTTTTTTTGCAAAGGAGTGTATAATAAGATAAAATAATTCGTAAAAAGAAAAAAGAAATTTTTTAAACAAACTAATAATAAAGTTCTTTTTTTCCTTCAATTCACTTATTTGCACGTTATTCGTTTTAATTTCATTTATGCGATGGTATGATCCGCGACCCCGGCAAATGACCTCTGCGCTTCAGTTCTATAATAACGTTAATTTAACGAAATTAAAATATATTTATAAAATGGAAACGCGAAACCGCATACGTTTGTTAAATTAATGTCGCCATTAAAGCGGCACGCTGTATCTAATACGAGTATATCCCTCCAACCCCCGCGGTAATGCAGACGGAGATGTTATTCGATCTATTTCAAATTACTTTAAGTAATTGGAGATTGACACCTTAAAGCACCAACTTCACCACAATGGCGTAAGCAGCACCTGCACACAGAACTTTGTTAATTAATTAAATAAATTGTTAAAGCCTCAGCTTTCTTGATGACGTAACAAATGACTCTGCTTAATTGATTCGGATCTTGCCACATCGTAATTTTCTAACGTAATTATGTACGTACCTATATGTTTAATGAGTTACCACTTCACAGAACGGTCGATAATTTAATGGGGACTTACATTAATTTTACTAATAGAAGTAGGTACCTACTACATGATACTAAGGTTGGGGAGCCATTAAATTAATTACTGCACGTCGACAGCCATCCTCCGCACTTTATTTTACGAGAGGAAAATAGAGCCATGAAAAATTTTGGACACACATTTTCAGCTTCCAAACTTTATTTTATTATAAAATTATTTTACATTTCGTGTTTTACATTGGGTCTTAGCCACTTTAATAAAAATAATATTTTCGCATCAAGCAAGCGTAAATGGTTTTCGTTTTATTATTAAAATATGAAAATGATAAAAAAAAATATTTAAAGTGTTTGCAGACGCGATGGTTATTTAAGGTATTTCAAACCTAGGAATTCTTTTACCAAGTTTGGCCAAATATTCACAAAATTTCAGTATTTTTTCATGGGGTCGTAGTTACAACCAAGCAATTTCTATAATCCCTGAACAAAGTCATCATAATTAGAAGTTTATCATCTTTGTTGTATCGTAATTAAGAGGGCTGTCGCATTTTGTCACCTCTCTCGCTCACACTGGACCAAATTTTTAAGATTATTAAATAAAAAGGTGCTTTTTTGAAAAATATAATCAATTGGCGAACTAGGAAATAATAATATTTTCATAGGTAATTAATTATTCAAAACACATTTAATTTGTGTTATCTTATGAACTCAGCTCAAAAAGTATTATGATCTGTTTTTGATGTTTTTGAAATAAATGACACAAAAAAATGTGTTTTTAATAATTACCTAATAAATTAATATTATTTACTAGTTCGCTAACTAAATTACATTTTTCAAAAAAGCATCGTCTCATTTAACATTTCTAAACGTGGTCACGTGTGAGCGAGAGAGGTGACAAAATGCGACAGCCCTCTTAAGCATAATCTGATAAAAGCTACAACACACACCCACCCTTATACACAGTCTTTTGGACGTCCCGATAATTCAAGTTGTTATAATTTCATTAGCAACATTTGACTGAACAACAATTATTTTATTCTTTCAGGCGAATCTACCCCGTTATTATCCTCACGAAGGGCCCGCTGACCTGGAACTGGGAATATATAAAAAATAATTCAGTAAAAGTTTTCTCATTGGCCACACTGCCCTGGATCGTCGAGTGTTTATCTACTGCCTTCTTTGCCCACATACTACTCGAGTATCCCTGGTACTGGGGTGAGTAACATCTCGAACTTTCAACTTCCCGTATCCAAACTAATATTATAAATGCGAAAGTGAGTTTGTTTGTTTGTTACGCTTTCACGCTAAAACGGCTGAACGGATTTGGATGAAAAGTAAAATTATAAATTCAACCTTATTTACTCGAAGTAGTTGTTTATTGCAAAGATAAATTCCCAAATAAAATTCCTAGTTATTTTCTTGATCCTGTTTACGCTTCTTACCAATAGAAAAGCCTCAGATGAAAAACCAGTAGCACCGGTTATTGCTTGGGAACGGCTCAGTGAGTTCATTCACACAAATCCTCATTCATCTGACGACAATTGAGCCTTGTGAGAGTCGAGAATGTTGAATAACACAAAGCAGAATATTTCAAAGAAAGCACTCTGTATGTACATATTATACAATTATTTGCAATCGATGAAGCCATTTTTGAGAAATATTTTCCTGTGGTTACAGGTCTCCATCTAGGCTCTATTTTAGCCTCAGTGTCACCAGCTATTGTGGTACCGATCGTGAGTAGCTTACATGCAAGAGGCTTAGGAACAAAAAATCAAATAGCACTTCTGGTGGCGAACGCCGGAGGGCTCGATACCGCCTTCACGGAGGGCGTCTGCGGAGTCATTAACAGTGCCGTATTCTACCCTGCACCACTTGCATATAGGATTGTAAAGGTAAATCAAAAGTTATAAAACAATTTTATTTAACAAAAACAGTCAATAAATATTTTACAACGCAATTGTGACGATTTATATTGCATCATTTATTTTTTTTATCACTCTAGCTATTAAAGTTAATGGACGAATTGAAATTCAGTTCAAATTCATAAAACCTGAATACACACGTAGAATACTTCATACCTAGTACGTCTATCTCGAAAGCGTTTGTCTTTTATCGAAATGTATTTTTATCTTCAACAATAAATTCAAATTTCGAAATCCGGCCGTACTTATCCACACTTGAGATCATTTCCAAGAAACACTCCAACTACGTTTTCTTTAAAATCAAACCGCTTTCTCTTAAGGTTCAATTTGGATATAGGGCCCTTAACCTTTTTGTTCGTAATTCCACAGGGTTTGCTGGCTATATTCGTCGGTATAGCCCTCGGAATATTCTGGGGAGTGTTATCAGACAGTCTGCCGGATCACAGTGACATATACGCGCCTACTATACGAAGCCTGCTTATTTTTGGCGGAGGTGTGTTGTTGACTTACGCCGGTGGATATATCGGATGGGGTGGCACCTGTGAGTATCTCCGTGTTTATATATTTTGTGTTGCTAAGCGTTTCGTCAACGAGATAATAATTTTACGTGGAGTGGCTTTTCTTAAACCAGCTATCGTGTATGCAGCAGCGAGATTATTGTTCTTAAGGCTCTCACATCACTTCAACCAATTGCAGTCTATGCTAAATCGATATCAGAGTTCCCTAGCTCTATTGCTTTATCATTAATGCTAAATTTTAAACAGAAACGGTTACAAAACTGGCCAGCGACAAAAGGAGGATAAACAGCGGTAAATCAATGGAAAATATTATAGGTTATAATATTATAGTTTCCATAAAGTATGTAAGGTAACATAATGTGCCTTACTATTCCACAAACAATATCAATATCAATAACAATATCAATAAAAAGTGTTTAAATGCAATATCATAAAGAAAACAGCACTCCGAAGCGTATCAGATGACAATGCTCAACAAAACATCATTACACAGAGCTACTGTATTTTATTGGTTTACCTGAGAAAATACGGTAATACGAGCATGCGTGATAAGGAATGTAAATGTGTTGCCTGTGTCATCATGGGGGACACGTGTACGTTGGTGGTCGTGGTCATGAATTAGTCCCTTGGGTACAGTAATCAGTCAGGTTGTCAACGTGGCCATACAGTCACAGGAGTCAGGGATTTTTATTAAATTAGGAAAAGAGCTCATCTTTCAAATGGGCTTTATTAGTCTACATACGTTGTTAATTTGCACATTTTGATTCGTTACATATTTTTTGTAAAATTTCCAGTAGTCTAATTTTTGGTCAGATGTTCGATCAAAGCTCTTGTTAGATGTGTACCTATTGGTAAACGTTTGCGATCAAATATTGAACCACTCACCAGTCATTGAATTTGACAGCAAATTAAATTGAAAAGCTTTTATTAATCGGAGAGTTATATCATTGAACTATTTTGATGGACAACTTTAATCAGTCAAAGTCGACTTTAAGGGCGGGTTGTGTCACGTCCACTTAACGCACGCTTATACGTGTACGTCCAAAATGGTGCTATCGTCAAACCAAAAAGCGTTGTTACTTATGCAGTGAAACAACGCTTTGTATTTAACTAACTTGTATGTTGATTTGAATATGATTCGCAACCGTAACAAATTTGTATTTATAATCATTAAGATTATACTCTCTAAGTTCTTATAATCCTAATGAATGACTATTTCATGGAATCTTGATATTTAAGATTATTAACGATTCTAATTATTATAATTTTGTAAATACATATAAGTTACGGTCGCGAATCATACTTTAATCAACATACAACCTAATAGTGACTTAAAAATTGCAAAAACCGTAACAAAATTTGAATTTCGCGGGCTACCTGGAGCTTCCCTCTTGACCAACCGTTTGACACAACTGGCCCTAACTGTGTCAGACATGCGAATGAAATAATCTATTTTGTACGCAATGCGCTAGAGTTACCGTCACGCGTGTTAAGCTTAAACATACGTAGTATTTGATGTGCCAAGCTGATGGCAAATAATAATGTGTACGTTCGCGAGCACGACAAACATACTCAACGACATACCAATGTTCGTTGGTATACACGACAAAAGAGTTTGTTGTACAAGTAAGAAATAAACATTTTTGCACTACTCAGACAATATTGTTTTAGGCTTGTAGGTAAACTAATAACCCTAAAACAGAGTCTGGCAAGCAATTTTTGAGCGCGTGACAGTAGCGAGCGAAGCGTATCTGCTTCAAGTCTGGCGCTTTCGTTCTGTAAGTTTGTTGCTACTCCTCTACAGATCGTATTTTACAACCGATCTGGATGAAACTTGGTATACAGGTTTTACGGCTTTGTAGAACTTTTCTATCGTCGGGGATTTTTGATTGGAGGGGTAATTCCTCCAAAAAAAGTACAAAAAGGGGGCTACTGGATATCTCCGCCTTATGAGATCTGATTTCGATGGTTTTTTTTTATTTGAAAGGCAGTAACTTTAAATTGGTCTCATAAAAATTTGGTGAAAATTTGACGAAAAATCATGGGAAATAACTCGTTTTAAATATCTTTAGTGGTAGGTATATTAATTGTTGCAAAAAAGTTTATGCTCGCGAGGTCTACTGTTTGCAGAAATACTAGGCGTAACTAGCTTTTGTCCGCAGCTTCACCCACGTGGTGAACGAAGAGTAGTAGGATTAGCTCCCGGAAACGTGCTACCGGGTTAAAAGTATGTCCTCTCCTATGACCTAGCCCAGGACATCGTCTACCTGGGTGTCAAATTTCGTCGAAAACTGTAACAGACAGACAGAGTTACTTTCGCATTTTAATAGGTATTCGTAATAATATGGAATACTCAGCACGCGATTCAGAGGTTATAAAAATATGTCGTACATGTACCTCAGACCTAGGTATCTGTTCTGACGATAGTATCTACATTTTATTTCTGCAATCTCATCCTCCTAGCGAGTTCCATTCTCTTAGCTAAATATATATACAGTTATTGTAAGATATTGTGCATGAAAATGGACAAGTGCGTGCGGGTTCCGCGTTATTGCAGGGTTCCGCATCGTTATGGACCGAATAATCTTTCTTAAACAGGTGTTCGGAACATCAATGGGAAAAGAGGGGAACAAAGCGTACTTCCAAATAAGAAACTGTGGTGAGATGCCTAGTAAGTATTACTTTAATGAAAATAAACATGAGTTTGCAGCCTGGTCTAATAGTAGGCTCGCTTAGCTAGGAAATTTGATCATGTTGTCACAGTAAATGGTAAATGTAAAAAGTTTAATGTCACAAAATGAGAGAGTTCATAAGAATTTGGTACATAGATACAATATTTATTTATTTTTGGTTTAGATACTGATACCCAAACTAAGCCAGGGCTTGTATTTTGGGAATCAGTCCTCAAATGTGGAGCATTACAGACAGATTGTGTCAACGTGAATGTCGTGACGTAAAGTAGGTATCTACTTAACCCGTGAGAAGGCGCGCCTAATTTTCTTACACGAGTAGGCGCGTGCGAGCAAATTGCTCACACTATCATAAATGTTTATATTTTTAGTGTTTCTATATTTATTGGCTTATAATGTATTTAAATAAATAACACAAGGTTTAGTAAGTAAGAAAACAAGTATTTTAATCAAAACTATTAAACATAATAGCAACTTCTAACGCAAATAACAAAACAACCTAGTATTAATTAATTTTTTTGGCACGTGTCATAAAAATCACAATAAAAACTGTTACATAACAAAAACTAAAAAGTGTTATTCATCCATTAAATCTACACTAATGTGCCTCTCGAAACACACTGAACACATGTATTTTACATGTTCGGTGCAAAGTAATTGGATGGGCGCGTGATGAGCAAATTGCCGCACGTTGGTACGCGGCCTCCACAAACGCCTTGCTGCGCGGTCGCAACGCCACTGAGCGGATCGAGAATTGCGTCAGGGGAGAGGGGGTGAATATTTAGGAAGGTACTTAAGTGCTTGAATTGGTGTGGCATGGGAAAGACAAAAAATTTGTGAATTAGATTTTTGTGTGAGCAAATTGCTCATAGCGCGCCTTCTCACGAGTTAAGGTAGGTACTGTAGGTAAATTTATGCTAGGGTTTAATTTAAGACTGCGGTGGCCGCCACATTATTATAGCATCCGCAATTTACCATCGATTGACGTCACAGAAACGTTATTATGAAAGTATGGTGTGTTTCCCTAGACAGCGTTTTTAGACACCGTAAAACCAAACCCCGCTGCCATAATTTTCATGACAATCCTCACTGCCACCGTTATGTAGCTGCCACCGCTGTCGTAGGAAAGCAAAGTTTTAGACCCGTCGACGATACTCAAAAGTTACGTGTTTAACACGTTACTCCGATTACGTGGACTGTAGATCCATAGGTTGCTGGTTCATATCCGGCTCGAAGGACCACTTCTTTGTTTGAAATAAAACAGAGAGAAGAAGAATAAGAAAACTAAAATACTGGTTTCACTTTTATTTCAATTTTGTATTAGCCTTTATTGTTCCACTGCTAGGTAAAGGCCTCCCTACTCTCTTTCCACCTCTCTCTGTCCAGAGCTGCCAAGGACCAATCTTTATTAAAGGAGTCCAGCTGTATTTAAATTAAAAGAAAAAAAAATGGCGAGTTACACTCAACGAAAAAGAAAAAGGTTTTGCCACATTAATGTTGCACACATATTTTTTTTTATGTGTGCAAACATAAAAAAAAACGAAAATAAGAATATTAAAAGTGATTCTAAATTATTATAAATCACTGCAATTAATTACATTAATTTATAATATTTCAGAATATCAAAATATATAATATGTTCACATTGTATTGAACAAATACAACAGACATACTAATTGCGTATTTTTCAGCAGTTTGAAAATCTCAGTTGGCGCGTGCGTGACCGCAACGATGCAATTCAATTACTGCGACTCTGTCTACTTTGCGCGTCCACTCCATTTAAGAAAATGAACAAAATTCCAGAAACCCTTTGTTTTTATTTTCTTTAAGGAGAAAGCGTCAGGGTAGCCCGCGAAATTCAAATTTTCTTACGTTTTTTGCAATTTGCAAGTCAGTATTAAGTTGTATGTTAAATAAAGTATGATTTACGGCCGTAACAAATATCTTTTTACAGAATTATATGCAATAGAATCAGTAATACAACTCCTTAAGTTAGTTAAAATGTCAAGATTTCATGAAATAGTCATTTTTTGGGATTACCTGGTCTTAAAGAGTTGTATGGATCACTTTAATGATTATAATTATGTAAATAGATACTTGTTACGACCGCAAATTATAATTTGATCAACGTACAATATAATACCGACTTGTAAATTGCAAAAAACGTAAGAAAATTTGAATTTCGCGGGCTACACTGACGCTTCCCCCTTAAATATTCAAATTTCGAATGCCCATAATATTTTCCTCGGCTTGCATCCTAAATTCTAAATTTTATCTATGTGACGGAACTTATGGCCCGAGTACGTATGTAGATACTTTTTATCTGTAAACGCCTCTTACTAACGCACTAGCAATATGTCATCGGAAATGTTGCCATAATAACGATCACGCCTAGAAGACAGTCGCTGTCCTGAAGGTCTATATTGTAATCTAAGAGAAAACAAATCCAATCCTATTGATCCTTTTCAGTCATTTTCTAGTCCCACAAAAGATATAGTGGTTCATTTTTACTGAGGCACGCTTTGGGCATCAAATATTTACATGAAACATTTCATCAGATACATAGTTAATTATAACATGTAGGTTCAATCAGCCCAGTTATCTTATTTATACTGCTGACATAGGTACCTATCTGTGCGCCATAAACAAAATTTTCCACAAAATTTAATTAAACTAATGAGTGAACGTGAAGATAGCTTATCCCTAATTCGTATTGTTTGAAATAATTGCATTTAGGCTGTATGAGATACCTAAGAGCTTATCCTGCAAGCAATTTGTTCAAAATCCACTACAGAATCGAATTCAGACATTTTGTTTATTTTTTCTGAAATAAGTCTTATATTACTTATTCAGATTACCTACCTATGTAATAATTACTACACGTACTCCTATTGTAAGTTCCTATTGTACACGTTAGTACTATTATTTATTCTGTGCCCAAAGTTTTAACTTACTATGCCGCGTTTCCACGGCGCGTCGCGGCCCGTGCCTGACGAGGCCTATCGCGGCCCGTGCCTAGCATCCACGGATCATCCCATACATTCGATCAGACGGGCGACGACATGCTATCGCAGGCCGACTGTTACCATGGCCTGTCGGCTTAGCCTGGTGCGATCAGGTCTTTTTTTTTAGATGGGTTGGCTCTTGACTCTAGGTCAGAGGTGACAGAGACAAAGTCGACGATGGAATGAGCTTACCCAGAAGAAGCCTGTTCACTCTCACTTTGAAGAGAGGGTTGTATGCGCTCGGAAACATAGACGCAGGTAGTGAGTTCCACTCTTTTGCTGTATGCATTATAAAAGACATTTGGAAACGCTTAGTGCTAATTGGCCTGTGAGAAAGCCGGTCGTGAGACCGCGGCATTAGGCGGCGATTCGATATTTGGACGAGAATTGAGTGTTTCAAGGACGCGTCACGTTTAGGCACATGGCGTTTCATGAGGGAGAAGAAAGATATAATTATCTCTGTCTCGCACACTAAATCTCTCTTATTCTTTATTTTTTTTATCCGGCCAAGTTCGTGTCGGACCACGCATAATGAAGGGTTCTGTAGTTGGGATGAATTTATCCCAAGAACAAACTTAACATTGTAGTGGAAAAACATGTTCTCCCATACATTCCAACTGCAATTGTAAGTTTGTACGCACAATATTAAGAGATTTACCTCATTTACCATGTATATTATATATATTATATTAAGACCATGGCTTCGTATAAGTTTTCCTGTAATCTATAGGTAACTATTTTCTGTATTTTTTTTTCAAAATTTTAAGCTCAGAAGTTTCGGAGATAACGGGGGAATGGTAAATTTTTGTCTATTTTCTTAAATTGCTGGTAACAATTTATTTGATAGTTATTAAAAATATATATATATATATTTGAGAGCCTCACAATAAGCCCTTTCATTTGATATGTCACATGATAGTACATTTTGCAAAACTTTATTTTTTAATTTTCCTAGTGCCCGCAAAATTGACCCCCATATTCAAAATTCATTTATTTACGTCACACGTCCATGTTTGGGTCACAGAAATATATACGTGAACCAAAGGAGAATGACCAAAAGTGGTACCAAAAAGTCTCATGCTTCAAGATAAACATTTTATAGTAATTATTTTCATATTTTTTTGGGTTACAGAATTTCAACTTAATCGGTCCATTAAATTCAGAGCAAATTGGCTGTGACAGACGGACAGACAGACAGACAGACATACGAGTGATCCTATAAGTGTTTCGGTTTTTTGCTTTTGAGATACGTAATCCTAAAAAACAGAGGAAAGTATCTTTTTTTGCTATTTAATCATTTTTGTTTATTCCAAAAAAGTGTGGTACAGTCTGTTACAATAAATATAATTTTACAATTTACGTATAAATCGTAAAGAGAGTAACAATTAACAGAGTTGTATTGAATCTGCCGTCCTAGCTAGGTAACAAGGTAACCTGTGTTAAGATCCGCCAGCCCAGGTTCCCACAGAAAGAGTACAAAATTTTTATTAGAGACTGCTTAGGACTATTACGGTGCAAACGTATGTTAACTTATACTGTGTGAAATATTAGTATGTGTGTGTGTGTTTTATGACGTAGGTGTGGTGTGTATTTTGACGAGAGCTAGTTTGATACTTAGACAGGCCAGATGGCGTGGTTGGTTAAGATACCACCTGCCATGCCGCTGGTCGTGGGTTCGATTCCCATCCAGGACAAACATTTGTGTGCATGAACATGTATGTTTGTCTTGAGTCTGGGTGTAATTATCTATATAAGTATGTATTTACAAAAAAAAAAGTAGTGTATGTAGTTTATCAGTTATCTGGTTTCCATAGTACAAGCTCTGCTTAGTTTGGGATCAGATGACCGTGTGTGAACAATGTCCTAGGATATTATTATTATTATATTATTATTATACTAACAAACAGTCACACAGCGTCGTTCAATTGAAGAGTTTCCCCAGCTTACTTTAGCAAATAACTAATTATAATCAAAGAAACTTCTTAATTGGGGATACTACTCAAGTTTCCTAACAGTTAATATAATTAATGAACGACACAGTTAATTGCACAAATAAACCGTGTTTTGATGTAGGTACCATTACCAACTAATTATTTTGTCAATTAGGAAAGTCAGGTCAAAGCACTTCTGAAAATAGTACCTAACAATGTGATGTAGATATATACCGCGGTATATCCCTTATATATAGGGTGTAATTTTAATCACCGTTAACCTCTTAAGGGGTCATTGTACTGCGGCTTTCCGTTACCGGAGCCTCCTCTGAGGAGTACCCCCCATCACCGGCGCACCAGAACACATTGCACGTCGTGACACCCCAGGGACCCCATGTCTAGGCACCCTTGGTCCCTCTGCGACCGATCAGGTAAGTGCCGGCCGCCTACCACTTTTTGGCCACAGAGGATAGGGAGAGCGGACAACGAAATACCGACACTCCTCCTCCCTTGCGGCCCCACCGCGTCCGCCATCAGACAGTGGCTACCCCGTCAAGGCCGCGGAAGGTAGGGAGAGCGGCGCACCGCAATACTGGCACTCCTCTCCCGCCGCGGCTTCCAATCCTCAGCCGCGATGCCTCCAATACGACATCGCGGCCCGCCTCAGTTGCGATGTCGCCCAAGCAGCACCGGGAAAAGCCCTGACGAGCGACCCCGCCTCTGGTTTCTCTTCGATTCACTGTGGGTGACCAAGCCACGGCTACTGAGCCCCCCGCCTCGACAATGCAGGAACCCTCCAGGGGAAGGTATAGGCACCCATGGTGTAAATGTAACTCTGTGGCGTAGATTGGAGATTTTAATAAGCGAAGCCGAACTATCGATTCTTGTAATAGCCCTTATCGAACAGGCGGCCTAAATTAATATTATAATCAGTATAGTAATTACGTATACATAAATTATTTTTATTCATAGAAGTGCAATATTTATCGGTTTTTCCAGTTATAAAAGAACATCCGATTTTGTAGTGATTAGATAAGGCAGTTTTCCATTAATACCGATCAGTGGAACTGTTTGTAAGGAAAACCATGTCAACAGTGGAAGTCTGTAGGAATAGGGGCCGATATTACACCACTTAATCATAAATTTGCTTCGATTATTACTTTTTCAATTTTATAATTTGTTCACCTTAAATTGAAAACCAGATAGTTTTAGACAAATATGTAAACACATAAAAAAACACAATGTATTACGTATTGCTGTTGTATGCTCACTTTTAAATTTCAGTCTATTTCTATACGTGAAGACTTGTAATTGGCTTCCTGTTGACTATTGTTTCCTTTTTATTAAGTTTGTTTTAGCTGTAAGTTTTCCATGTTTAAATAAATAAATAAATAAACATTGTTAAGACAAAATCAATAAAATAATTAGGTATCGCTAGGTTAATATTTATCAATTTTTATCATCATAATAGATGTCTCACTCAGGTCATCGGAAAACTTGTCGAGACTAGAGAGATTTTATGACAAGTCTTTCACAGTTCAAGCAGTACGTTTATGGAATGCCTTGTCCGTGTCGATAAGCCGTGTTCAATCTTTGTCCACTTTTAAAATTCTGTTAAAAAAAACACTTCCTCTCTTCTTAAACATCATCATTACAAGGATGACTGCTATAGTAATTAGCCATGCTGTAGTAGCTGGCCACTCATAAAAAAAATATGTAAAAACAAGGTAATGAAATGTAATGAATGAACGGGACGAAAAATATATTTTTTATCCGTTTCATTCATGAGCTTGCTTCTTCTCCTGCTGTTTCTACCTCTTTTTTATGAGTGGCCAATTACTATAGCAGTCACCGTAGCTCCGTGCTCTTGTTTCATGTTCAGTCATTTTTATGGCGTACATAATAAAGAGTATTCTTTCTATCTATCTAATATTTCTAACTAATCATTTGATGAAAGTATTCAAAAAGCACCCGTAGTAGTACCTAGTAGTATCTATTAACCCAAAGACTGTCGACCGGCACCCCATAGGTCGCCATAGGTAACTCGATAGTAATCGAGTAAGTACATACTTGTACAGAATTAACACGTTCACTGTCAGTGACCCACATGTGGGTCATTTTGGGTTGGAACGAGACGTCCGTGCCATACGTGTGGGTCACTGCAATTTTTATACATAATGGGTTCTTACTTCGTGGACTTAAAATAAACATACTAGTATTATCCATGAACGTATGAGCAATTATGTAGGTAAAATAAAAAAGCAAAGAGCCATCGATTTTTTTAATTTATTTAGGACTAACAAAGCTTTGAAAATTGAACTTATAAATAAATTTAAAAGGGTTCCTTCAACTTTTATGGCTTCTAAGGACCTGAAGTGGTGTAAAGGCAAGTACCTCAGTACACAGGAACGAAAAAAGAAAATTGGACGTGAGAGCTAATTTCGACATTTTGGCTGGACAGTGAACGTGTTAAGTCTACTAAATACTGTTCTACTTACTAAATACTAAGTACTAGGTACTACCACAGGCCTATGACCAGCAGTGAACTGCGATAGGCTGAGTTGATTAATTTTTGATTGACTCAAAAAGTAAATACAAAACAAAGAAACAATTCAGGGATTTATGACGATTTAAATATCTATATTGACTAAAGATTAAGCCATTTCTTGTTGATTAAATTCAACAAGAAATGGATAATCTTTATAGCCAGAAACCGTTACAATATTATCGTTATTGAATCACCAGGTGGCTTTAAATATATATAATATCTAATTTAATACCTATTTATTAAGTCATGTATATACTCGTATCAAAGGTGCAAAAGTCGGTTCACCTAATGATTCCATTTAAGTAGCTTCTTAAAACCAAGAGCTACCAAATGACTTGATATTATTTTTAGGGTTTAGTCCCTCAAAAGGAAAAAAACGGACCACTTATAAATTCAAATTCAAAATGTTTATTTGCCAGAAAATACATTGTTTAACAAGGGAAAATCTTAAAGCCTAAAGTTATTGTATTCTGCCCGCAAGTAAGCGTGCAAATTACTCATTTGTGTCATTCATTTTCACATCGTACCCAAAAACACAAATTAAAAAAAAAACACAGACCAAACCATAATAACATTAATACTTTAATTTATAGGATCACTCGTTTGTCTGTCTGTCTGTCTGTCCATCTGTCACAGCCAATTTGCTCCGAATCTAATGGGCCGATTAATTTGAAATTTGTTACACACATTAATTTCTGTGACCCAAACACGGACGTCTAACATAAATAAAGGAATTTTGAATACGGGGTCACTTTTGGGGGCAAATAAGAAAATTTAAGAAACGTTTTGCAAACTGTACCGTGTGACATATCAAATGAAAGTGCTTACTGTAATTATTTTATCGGGTTGGCTAATAAGTAATGAGCGTTTTAGTTTATAATATCTAGAATTTTCGGAAAGTTTCGAGAACGTTCTGTAGCAGAGGGGATATAAAGAACGAGTCGCGCTCATGCGCGTTATTGATAGTTTGGCTGTTAGTGCGTTAAAGTTCACAAAGAAATGAGTGATATTAAAACCCACGTACGACATTGTTTATTATATGAGTTTCAATCTGGGCATTCTGCTGCAGAAGCTACACGTAATATATGTCAAAGGATAGCTCACGATGCAGTCTCCGAAGCAACAGCAAAGCACTGGTTCCAACAGTTCCGCAATAACGATTTTTCCTTAACCGATCTACCAAGGTCTGGGCGCCCCGTGGAAATAGATATCGATAAATTAAAACTATTAATCGAAGAAGATCCTCGAAGAGCTACACGCGATTTGGCTGTTCAGCTCGAGTGCTCTCATGGCACCATAGAAAATCATTTACATGGTTTGGGAAAGACTTACAAATATAGTGTTTGGGTACCCCATCAATTAAGTAAAGATCAGCTGACCTACCCAGCTGAGATTTGTGTACAACTTTTATCTTTCCGCCGCACATTTAATTGGTTAGATCATCTTGTTACTGGAGATGAAAAGTGGGTTCTCTATGTTAATCACACACGCAAACGCCAGTGGCTGGGATGTAAAGAACAGGGAAAACCAACGTCAAAAGGTGATCTTCATCCTCGCAAGGTAATGCTTTCTGTCTGGTGGGATATACATGGAGTAATAAGCTGGGAATTCCTTTCTACTAATATTACGATTACAGCAACAGTATATTGTGATCAACTCGAAAAACTGAAGCTTGACATCCATCGCAAACGTCCACAACACGCCAACATAATTTTCCTGCACGACAATGCCCGGCCGCATATTGCTAAGAGTACCAGGCTAAAACTATTGGAGCTTAATTGGGAAATAATACCCCACCCTCCATATTCGCCGGACTTAGCACCAACTGATTTCAGCTTGTTCCGATCACTTAGTAATAATTTACGGAAAAAAAAGCTTTGACAATGAACCACACTTGAAACAATACATAGATGACTTCTTCAATTCAAAACCAACGAAATTCTATGCGGACGCCATTCACTCTTTGCCAGATCGATGGCGAATGGTAGTAGAAAACGACGGTGAATATATTATTTATGATTAACAATTATTCATTTAATAAATAAATACAAATAAAATAGTTGTATGTCGCTCATTACTTATTAGCCAACCCAATAAAATGAGTTGTTTAAGAAAATAGACGAAAATTAACCATCCCCCTTTATCTCCGAAAATACTAAGCCTAAAATTTGGACAAAAATTCAGAAAATAGTGGTATACATATAGATTACAGAAAAACTTATAAAAAGTATATGGTCTTAAAATAACATGGTAAATCTCTCAATATTGTGCGTACAAATTTACATTTGCCGTTGGAATGTATGGGAAAACATGTTTTTCAACTACACTGTTAAGTTTGTTTTTGTGATAAATTCATCCCAAGTACGGAACCCTTCATTGTGCGTGGTCCGACACGCACTTGACCAGTTTCTTTTTAAGACTAGATTTTCTATTTCTAATTTTTGTAACTCCTATGAACAGGAATCTATAGTGGCGAAAGGATCGAAACAATGTAGCTTTAGAGTCAGAGCCAAAAGGGGCGGTACCGCCAACTAGTGGGTGCTGGAGCTTTTCGTGCGACATGATTACAGAGAGAGAGAGCGAATTAATTTGTGATTATTAATAGATAATAGACTAAAATATTTATGTAATTAACTATTATGTAAAGGGGGCGTTGGATTTTTTTCTTGTAAAGGGGCGGTAGTCCATAAAAGTTTAGGAATCTATGATCAAAATCAAAATCAAAAGTCATTTATTCAAACTAGGCTGAGAATCAGCACTTTTTGAACGTAAAAATTACATAAGACAGTCCCCCAAAACGCCCGCCCTTCACCACTTCCTAGTGCTTTAGCTGGGGAGAAGAAGTGGCGCAACAAACTCCCCAGCAGCACAGCTGTCTGTTCAGTTAAAAAAAAAATGATTCTATATAACACATAATAATTTAGGTACATTACGCAACACAAAACATTAAATTAAATTATTTGCTATAAGTAAGCTAGCACACGCCAATATACCAAAAAAAAAATCGAAAACTATACTCAAGCAGAAACAAAATACAAAACTAAAAACGTAAGCATAACTTTATACCTAAATAAAAGCCTCCAGTAATAAAGGGCGTGCCCACTTACATATAGCCGTACATGTAGTCGTAACTCGAAGTCACAAATGATAAACTAGGACCATCGAAGTAAAATCAACAACGAGTTAAGTTACTAATAACAAAACAAAACCAAGGTCAGCAAGACGACCTGTCACCACAAGCAGCACCCGTTCACGAGCATAACGCAAAGATCAGCCATTACCCCCCTCGCCATATTTGAGGGAAGGAGACAACCCGACCCCCGACGCTATCGCAAGCAGTGACATCTAAGGGAGCATGACGAACTTGCTGCTGGTTGCTCAGGCAAGAAAACTATGATCAATTGTCGAGGTCACTAGCTAACCATATATTGCAATACCACTCATAAAAAAATAAACATTGAAATGAGTAGATTATGTCAATAATAAATAAAAATAAAATAAATTGACCTTGAGAGTCAAAGAAAATAAATAATTATATGAACTCATATAACCTGTTAGTAGGTCTGCTAATTCTGGAGAAAGAACATAAACATTGTCTTAAGTTAAACACAGCGACCAACTATCTTATCGTTTAAGTAATCGTTGATAGAATAGTATGCCTTTGAACAAAGGTTAGATTTTACTTTAGCTTTGAACGCATTAAAGGGCAAATCTAGCAAAGAAGAGGGTAGCTTATTATAAAAAGATATACCATGCCCAACAAATGAGTTATTAACCTTATGAAGCCGGTGAAATGGAGCATGTATGCTTTAGACAGACTGTTGAATATCATTGTCTTGGCACCCGTAACGCAACGAAATCAATCAGGCTGAAGAAGTAAGAAAAACAATACTTTCCACTCCCTCCATGTGAAACAAATGTCTACTATTATTATCGTGAATAATCTAATTAGCAGAACACAAAGGCAAGATATAGCAGCGATCTTTCCGCGGCATACAAAGTGAATCTTTGTCGCAAACCCTTCCCCAAATTATTTTTGGGTTCCGCAGTTATGAAGCGACGCGAGGATTTGGCTTTAGCGGGGTTATGAGCCCGACTCAAGTAAATGCGTATAAAAAAGGAATTTCACTCATCGTTCCTGTGCGCTGCGAGGGTTGACGTTAAGAAGTGCCTCCAGGAATTCCGTCGTGAAATATTACCGAAGATATTCGTGTGAATACTCATGTGTAGAATGGATTAGAGAATTTTGAACCTTTATAAATTGATTATTTTGACTAAATATTTTGCTTCATTGATCATCTCGCGTACGACTAAACAGATAGTAGGTAGGGTGTCTCTGTATTTTGGATATTATTCCACAAAGG
Source organism: Dicycla oo (assembly GCA_948252095.1). Lineage (NCBI taxonomy): Eukaryota > Metazoa > Arthropoda > Insecta > Lepidoptera > Noctuidae > Dicycla > Dicycla oo. The sequence continues at coordinate 15,498,259 of OX411712.1, forward strand.
CCTTTCAACGGAAAAGTACCTATAATAAAATACGTCGCAATGCAAAGATAATTCAACCGAATAATATGAACTCAATTATATCGTCACGAACCGAGATTGTTGAGCCACTAGCTTGTCATCTTATCTTGGTTGTGTTACACGAATACAAAAAAAGAAAGGGTTAAAAATATAAAAAACTAAGTATTATTTGACATGATAGTATCATGTCAAATAATATTTAGTTTTTATATTTTTAACCGACTTCAAAAAGGTGTTTATTTTTTGTATGTTTGTTCCGCGATTACTCAAAGACGGATGGACCGACTTAGAAAATTATTTTTTTGTTTGAAAGATACTTCCAAGGTGGTCCCATATAAATGTTAAAATATTATTATTATACCTATTATTTTACCTTTGCTTGGGTAGTTTTTGAGTTAGCTTCAATAATGCGTATTTTTCCCACTTAGTTAATGTGGATGATGTTTTAATAACTTCCTGTCACTGTTATTTACATAGCAGGAAGTGGTATTCGAATTTGTGTGAGGTAGGTACCACAACTAAAAACTGAAAATTAAAAACTTTTTAGCAAAAAAATTAAATCGACTTCCAAAACAAAACACTAAAAAAACTAAATTCCCAAACTGCGGCCAAGAAACTGGGCATCCTAAATAGGGTGAAGCAATACTTTACGCCTGGACAGCTTTTAACCCTTTACAAAGTGCAAGTCCGATCCTGCATGGAGTATTGCAGTCACCTTTGGGATGGAGCTAAGCCAGCTAAGTACCAACTAGCCACGCTTGACTCGGTGGAACGCAGAGCTAAGAGGCTCATTGGCGAAGTAAAACTGTTGGATGCCAAGCTTCATAGCTTGGCTCATCGCCGCAAGGTTGCCTGCTTATCGGTCTTCTACAGATTGTACTTCGGAGAGTGTGCCCGAGAACTCCACGACCTCATTCCACCGGCCCCCTTCTACCATCGGACATCTAGACGCACTGCCAGTTACCATCCCTACCTGGTTGCTATTCCACCAATTCGCACTAAGCGCTTCCAAATGTCTTTTATAATGCGCACAGCAAAAGAGTGGAACTCACTACCTGCGTCTGTGTTTCCGAACGTATACAACCCTAATCTCTTCAAAGTGAGAGTGAACAGGCTTCTTCTGGGTAAGCTCACTCCATCGTCGACTTTATCTCTGTCAACTCTGACCTAGACTAGAGTCAAGAGCAAGCCCATCACAATTAAAAAAAGAAAAAAAAACACTACAAAGTGCAAAATAACTTTAATTTCGGAAGTCGGTGGCATAACACGAAAATAAAAAACCAAAGACACCGACTTCCGAAATTAAAGTTATTTTTCACTTTGTAGTGTTTTGTTTTGGAAGTCGGTTTTATTTTTTGCTAAAAAGTTTTTTATTAGTATTGTGACGAATTCCACTACATCATCATTTCCTGTTGTTGCCCTCTCTTTGATCAGATCATTACTCGTAAGCAATAATTATGTTGCTGTTTTCCATCAATATTACATTAAATGGCGTGCAGTGTAATAAACTGGTACCTATTTAGTTAGTCTGAGTACCGGTCATTTCGGGCAGAATATTCATGTAGCTATTTGGATAACTATCTAGAAATTGTCCATGAAATATATGTTTCAATAACATAAACAAAGTAGGTATCAATTCTTAGTAGTAGAAGAGCTGATTGGGGTTTGGTTCATCCGGGTCACAGTACCATGGGTACCTAAATTCCGCCAAGCATCGTTGCTGTGGTCTGGTTTGAAGAGTAGGTACCAAAGGGTGCCGGTGTAATATATGATAGGAATAAGAATAATTTCTTTTTCAAAAGAATACAGACATTTAAATAATATGGTGATATACTGTAGTATACTTTATTCTATCACCAGTTTTTGAACATCTGTGTCAGTATTAGATATAAAATATCTGTAATTTCAGATATCAGCGCTCTTCCCCTGCTCTAGGCGACCCTTAGAAATAAACTTTGTTTGACCTCTATACACATCTTTAACACATTCGAACAAGGAGATATAATAAAATATTATTAAATAAAAGAAAGTGACAAAATAATGTAGAAGAAGAATCTTAAACTAAATGTACAGTGATGGCCTTCGGTGAGTACTTGAGTGGATGTGTGTAGGAGGGTGAGTATTACGCACTTCTGTTAGCTAATTTAGGGGTGATTTTTCAATAGCCAGATAATTCTTATCTAAAGAATAAATATGACAATTTGACATATTTTCTATACAAAAGCTGCCAAATTGAAATATTTATTCTTCAGGTATGAGTTATCTGACTATTGAAATATTAGCCCTTAATTGGCTAATGGCCGGTTTCTGATGAATTCTTAAATGGAGTTTAAACACTTGATAGCTATTGATTCGACGAAATCATCTATTAAGCGAATTCCTTCCTTATGCTCTGTTTTTGAGGTCCTTTAGATAAATCCTCGATAGTAATTCACTCAACTTTTAAGCTGAATTCTTCTTTAACTAAGCGTTCAAAAACACGATTTCAAACCAATAATCACCATCGAATGGATAAACCTCGTTTAAAAACCTCAGAAACCGAGCATAATTTTTCAATCGTAAGATAACTTTTATTTAAGGAATAAATAGGGCGGTTAGACAGCTTTTATATAGATAATATGGCAAACTGTCATATTTATTTTTCGGATAAAAGTGTTCTGGCCATTGAAAAATCAGCCCTAAGTTAATGATTAATCTGTACTAATATTATAAACAGGTAAATTTGTTTGTAAGTTTGTATTTGGGGGTAATCTTCGGAACTACTAATCCGATTCCGAAAATTCTTTTACTAATGGGAAGTTACAATATTGCCGAGTGTCATCTAGGATATATTTTATACATATAACATCATATGACTGCCTCGTTGCTCTAGTGGTCGCAGCGCTACTGCTGGACCTGGGTTCGGTTCCCGGGTAGGGCAAAGTGGTATTGGGTTTTTCCATCTGGAATTTCTCAGTAGCAGCCTGGATTTTGGATTTGTGCCCGGTTGATGGCAATGTAATAACAGAAGGGGCTCGTGGCTTAGCAATAACAGCCGCATGGATCTATCGATTATGCTACGCTTGACGCGGTTGGTCCGTGGATAGGTGACCATCTTTACATACCAAGTCCTCCTCCGTGCCACGGAAAGCACGTTAAGCCATTGGTCCTGGTTGACATTCTTAGATCTTTGACAGTCATCACGGGTCGTCAGAAGCCCGAAACTCTGACAAATGACTAAGGGCTAGGCAGTTTGATTGGTGGCAATTGGCTCGCCCCCTGTGATGTTATAGTTACAGTCGTGATGTTATATTATTTTTATAAGCATTGCGGCTATCTCAGGTATTAAACGCCAATGTTATTTTGTGTATACTGAGTCCACAAACATAACATTGGCATTTAATACCTACCTATGTTAAGCACAGCACACGAAACATATATCAAACAACCTGCATGCTGTGCTTAGGGCGGGGTGATTAGACTCTGATAGGCGGGGGTTATCGTCGTCTTTATGCAAATTAAACCAGTACAAGTATTCACAAATATAATAAAAGGGCACGTAAACACAATTCAGAAACAAAATACACATAAAACACAATCATAATACTTACGGCAATAATCTTACCTTCGAAAACACTTAATTATTGCAATAATACAAACATTATACAGATACTACAGACACGCGACTACACAGGGCTCTATTGAGCATGTCACTTGATGGTTAGGTACTATTACTAACTTGCTGGATACAATTTATGAACTATTTATGGACTCATTATGGACTAACTTTCAATCCTAGGGGACGCATATATATTAGTTTTGCACTATAACTAACGTAGCGGGTACACCTCACCCGAGTAAAACTATGACACCAATATATGTGGTTTAAACAGTAACCACGCCCCTATTTTCTCGTGCAAGTCACGACCTGTCAACTTTTCTGAGCCAGGGATAAACCCGTACGCAGTTTTGAGTTGATTCTCTGCGTTCAAGTCAAAACGTGTTTATTTCCGATGGACAAGCATAGTCTCGTGGAAAATTTATTAGTTAGATGATGTTAAGCTACTAGTACATTCTTATTATCTCTCTCATACTTATAACTAATAGCAAACGGAGTTAGGAGTATGGTGCTTCTCCTACATTCCACCCCCTGTAAGAGGGTTCAACCGCTTTACATCCATTTCTGTGGGAAGCACAATAATCTTTGCTACTGGTCGACGCAAGACTCCGTTTGCTGTCTTAACATCTACAACACGGACGATTCCGTCATTACCCTGATACACAGATTGTATCACACCTTTTGTCCATGCACTTCGTTCTCTATTGTTGTCAACGATCACTACCACATCACTAACGCGCACATTGGGTCCACTACTTGTCCACTTCTCACGACGTTGTAGAGTCGGGAGATACTCCCGCAGCCAGCGGCGCCAGAACATGTCGGCGAGCGCATTCACCCGCCGCCACTGCCGGCGGGAATCGACGTCCTCGTAGCTGCTCGGCGCAAACGGTGTACTCCCGGACGCCGTGCCCAGGAGCAGATGGTTCGGCGTCAGGACCTCAGGCTTCTCGTGATCGTCGTACACATAGCTCAGCGGGCGGCTGTTTACTATCAGCTCTGCCTCGGTGAGAAGGGTGTAAAGGACCTCCTCACGAGGGGCCCGCTCCTTGAGCGTGCTTCTCAGTGCATTCTTTACAGACCTGACCAGGCGTTCCCAGCAGCCGCCCATGTGTGGCGCTGAGGGGGGATTGAAGTGCCACTCGATGCCTCGGTTGGTGGCCTCGTCCCTCAGTGTATCCTGATCCAGGTCTTTCAGGGCTGCTCGTAACTCGGTGTTGGCCCCGATGAAGTTGGTTCCCTGGTCGGAGTACAGGTGTGCAGGTTGCCCCCGGCGCGCTATCAGGCGCCTCAGGGCCAGTATCGCCGAATCGGCGCTTAGTGTGGCGGCTAACTCTAGGTGGACGGCGCGCGTAGCGAGACAGGTAAAGAGTACTCCCCACCTCTTTTCGCGGCGCCGCCCTATCGCCACCTCCATTGGGCCGAAGTAGTCGACCCCTACTCGCACAAAGGCTCTTCTTGTGGTTTCTACCCTGGCGAGTGGAAGATCACCCATCTTTGGTGGTATAGGTTTGGCTCTGGTGATGCGACAATATTGGCAATTCGCGACCACGGTCTTTACGGATGTTCTTACCTTTATGATCCAGTAAGTTTCTCGTAGATTGTTGACTACGGTCTCGTGGTTCGCGTGCAGAGCCATCGCGTGATAGTGTGCGATGAGCTTCCTTACCAGAGGGTGACGCCCGTCGAGAATAATCGGGTGTTTTTCTCCGAATGTGAGCTCCTCGCATGCAGTCAGACGTCCTCGTACTCGTAGCAGTCCGTCGTCGGTGAACATCGGGTCCAATGACTTTATGCGGCTGTCGACAGGTGCGGGCAACCCTTTCAGGATGGCGGCCCGTTCTCACAACAACCTCATTAGGTGGAGGTGCGCTTTTTCCAAGTCATGTGGACGCAGCTCCGACGTCGCTCTTCGTTTGCGACATCGCTCGATGAAAATCAGCGTGCGCGCCATAACGCGCTGCACGCGCTGCCACGTTGAGTAGCGCTCGTATTCCAGGAAGGGCCCGGCAGGGGCCGCCGCAGTGTTGACTCGTTGGATGCGCTCGAGGTCTGCCTCTGCCGCCTCAGGTTCGCGACATGCTGGCCACTGCTCCTGTGAATCATACAAAAACGAGGGGCCCGACAACCACGCTGCATGGTCATCAGGCCAAGACAATCTGGTAGCCTTATCTGCTGGGTTGTCCGCCGTGGGGACCCAGCGCCAGTTGCCTCTGACTGTTAACCTATCTATTTCAGCTAATCTATGCGATATAAATTTTTGGAAGTCTTGTGCCTCCGAATTTATCCACTTAAGTACAGTTTCACTGTCTGTCCAGTAAATTTTTTCCCTGATTGGTAGCCCTAACTCTTTTTCAGCGGTGTCCGCTATTCGACACGCTAGCACCGCTGCCTGAAGCTCTAACCTAGGAATGGATATGACTTTCTGAGGGGCCACCCGCGCTTTACCTAATAGCATGGTGACCTCTCGATGCCCTTCAGTGTTATACCCCACAAGGTAGGCGACCGCGGCGTATGCCAGTTCGCTGGCGTCCCCGAACACGTGTAATTCCAGATTGTTGAGGTCCAGCCCGTACCACCGCGGTATCTTAACTTCGGTCAGAATGCTTAGATGCTTGAGCCAGGCAAACCACATTTTGGCCTTTCGGTCCTTGAGAGGTTCATCCCACTGGATCCTCGACTTCCATATCCTCTGCATCAATATTCGCGTCTGGATGACGCAGGGATAGAGAAAGCCGAGGGGATCGTAGATTGACATAATCGCGCTCAAAAACTGACGCTTGGTGGGTACCAGGTCGCCACTTATTATTTCAGGTGGTAACCGTTTGAACGACAAGTCAAATCCCAGTTCGTCTTGTTTGGGCGACCATGTCAACCCTAATGTCCGCTCGACCATCCCGATTCCCTTCTCGAGCGGGACTTTATCGGGCATATCTATTTTTAGCTTTTCCCTTAACTCTGTCGAGTTGGTTACCCACCCCCGTATGATAAAACCCCCGGAGGCGTGTATTCTGGCAACCTGCTCGATCAGGCTGTTGGCCTGCTCTACGGACCACGTGCTATCTAAATAGTCGTCCATGTAGTGCCTATCTCTTATGGCCTCAACAGCTTCGGGGTGAACGTTAACCCACTCATTGGCGTTTTTATTGAGTATATATATCGCCGTGGTTGGTGAAGAGGCGGCGCCAAATATCATTGATGTCATGGCGTAGGTATCAGGTTCCCTACCATTGTTCGCCCCTCTCCACAAAAACAGCTGTGCGCCCTGATCTTGTGCCCTAATCTTAACTCGCAAAAACATATCAGCTATATCGCCTGTGAACGCTATGGGACCTACTCTAAATTTAATCAATATACCTAGTAATGAATTTAATAGATCGGGTCCGGTCAGTAGGTTATCATTCAGACACGTACCTTGGGACGTAGCAGCCGCGTCGAAGACTAGGCGAAGCTTCCCTGGTTTGTTCGGGTTTACAACACCGAAATGTGGTAGGTACCAAACCGGTGAGCTATCTACCTCGCCTTCCACCTTCCGTGCATACCCTTCAGCTACTAGACGCTCTATCTGGTTCGCGTACGTCTCAGCGAAACGAGCGTCCTTACGCATCCGCCTCTCGATACCATATAACCTCTGCCGGGCCTGTCTGTAACTATCAGGCAACAGAATGTTGTCCTGTTTCCACAAAAGACCTACTTCCCATTGCGTCTTATCAGGGGTGCGTTGACTCGTACTGTCTAACACCTGTACAGCCCGTTCTACATCCTTATGTTTGCGGGTTACTTGAGAAATGCCTATCGATTCTAATTCAAACTGTGACTTCACTAAATCATGCAAATCTGGGAGGGAAACTGTTGTGCAGTTCACTGCTTCGGTACTACTATCGTTATTAAATGGTCCATGTATGACCCAACCTAACTTAGTTAGTGAGGCAACTGGCTTACCGGATCGTCCACGGCGGGTGTCCCCGCCAACGAGCAGCTCCCAATTGTCCTGCCCGATCAGCAGCAGCGGCTTGGCTCCCCTCATCTCTGCGCAACCCAAGTCGCGCAGGTGCGCGTTATCGTTGATCACTGAAGAGGTCACTGTTTGTGTAGGCAAGTTCAAGTTTGCTAATGTCCGGCACTTGATATTATGGCACTGTCCATTGGGGCCCTTCACACATACTTGTACCACTCGCGAGGTAAGGTCCGACACAGCATGACCGCCCGCGGTCTTTAATGTTAGTGGCACACGTGGACCCGATAGGTTAGTAGCGAGCGAACTGTCTATTAGCGATACTGTTGCCCCGTCGTCCAACAACGCATAACACTGGTCGTTGTCGCTATCTTCGTTATACACTGACACTGGCACTATCTTCAATAACGCTGTGGCTCGCCACTCTCCTATGTTTGTTACATATTCTGGTTTTGACCTATCTTCGTGTAACAACACATGATGTTTGTAGTCGCACTTTTTGCACTTGTTTGCGCGACAAAACTGCTTAGTGTGTTTTGCTTTTAAGCAATTAAAGCACACTTTTTTCTTCTTGATCAGTTCCCAGCGATCTTGGATATTCAGCTTCTTGAACTGGTCGCAATCTTCTATGACATGCTTGCCGTGGCACATCACGCACTCCTTCTGTGTGATACTCGTAGCTTCGTCGCTCTGTGTATTCACACGATGAGTCATCTGCGGCTTGTTGGTGACTGGGCGTGCCGCGTTTCCAGGTCGAGTCCGTCCGCTGGTCTGCTGCAGCTTCACAGGGAGTTTAGCCTGTTCTGGTTCATACACAGTCGGTTGTAGGTAGTACGAAGTAGAACGCGTCACGTGTATGAGGAACTGTGACAGCATTTCCAAGCTGGGTGAGATCCTCAAGTCCACCCCCTGTGAGTTATCCAGGCCCATCGCGAAGTCACCATACTGTGCTCGTTGAACTGGTGTCAGCTTGCTTAGCAGCTCGCTTACTAGTTGAGGGTTATTTAGGTACCCATCTGCTCTAACATTCTTTAGTAGCGACACACAGTTCCTTACCGTCGATGAGAATTTCCTTAATTCCTGGCCACTTTCAGACACTTTAGGTAAATTTCTCACCTTCTTTAGAGCATATTGAAGTATGACGGTTGGATGTCCGTACTCTTCTTCTAATGCACGCATTATTTCAGTGGGTTCTCTCGCTGACCGTAACAGGTCCTCCACTGCTATCTTCGCCTCCCCATGTAGAGACGACTTCAGACGCGCTATATTCTCATGCGGCCTAAAGTTATATAATTCAGTAGTGTCCCAGTACATATTCCTATATGAAATCCAATCAGCTGGGTCACCGCTAAAATGTGGCAATTCGTAAGCCTGTCTGGGTACCGGGTGCGGGCGTGCCATGTTAGTGATCGCCTCCGCCAGCTTATCGATTTTCCTATCTCTATCGCTCGACGATAGTCGCTGCCTTTCTACAGCCCCCACTCCGCTATTTCCCTGTCGCTGTGTGACCGACTCGAGTGTCGATACTCGAGGTTCACTTGCGACCGGAGTGGTGAAGGCGGGATAATCATCGGGCAAACGGAATCTAACCGCTTCAGTATGGGCTGGCGTCTGCATAGGCCCCGCATTGCTCACGGGGTTCCTATACGGATGCGACACATTACTTTCACTTAACATAGCCGGCACACGGTACATATTAGATTCAAGATTCACTCTACTTACGTTTTGGTCTTGAATCGTAGGTGCTTCATACGGCGCGCTGCCCTGAAGCGGTACGTGCGACGTAGACGGCGCGCGAGACGCAGCCGCCGTAAACATCGCCGTTTCTGGTTGCGTCGCTTGGGGCGTTGTTCCATTCTTCAACTCGGTGCGTCGTATCCACCTCCGAGTTTGAGTCCTCACTTTCAGCATTTGCCTCGATCTCTGCTATTGCCACCTCCATCCTTTTCTTCACCAGATTCTCCCTGATGAGCACCAAATCACGCTCAGCTTCGTATTCGGCCTTTTTCCTCAAGAATTCGACGCCCTTGCGACTACTCTTGGACGAAACTCTGCTGCTCCGCGGCGACCGTGCGACTGTCTGCCGTGATACGCCCTCTGCCGGCTTTTCACTATAGTCGATTACTCGACCCCCGGTCAGTGGAATAATGGGGGCAGCCGCTGATCTTACCGTTGGCGCTATTGATGGTGAACCTGGTGGCACTTCCGACAGTAAGCCTGAGTCCGAGGCGATGGCGGCTTCCCTGCGCCGCGTGTCTGCTTCTTCCGTCATTTTGCGTAGTTTGCTTCGCGTGGTTACGGCACTTTTCTCACTCATTGTACCTGGTTAATTCGCCTATAAGCGTAATCCGATTCCGAACGCTAGTTTGTAAGACTACGCCCGGACAATCGGTTATCCGACTCGCAAGGACCAAATGTTAAGCACAGCACACGAAACATATATCAAACAACCTGCATGCTGTGCTTAGGGCGGGGTGATTAGACTCTGATAGGCGGGGGTTATCGTCGTCTTTATGCAAATTAAACCAGTACAAGTATTCACAAATATAATAAAAGGGCACGTAAACACAATTCAGAAACAAAATACACATAAAACACAATCATAATACTTACGGCAATAATCTTACCTTCGAAAACACTTAATTATTGCAATAATACAAACATTATACAGATACTACAGACACGCGACTACACAGGGCTCTATTGAGCATGTCACTTGATGGTTAGGTACTATTACTAACTTGCTGGATACAATTTATGAACTATTTATGGACTCATTATGGACTAACTTTCAATCCTAGGGGACGCATATATATTAGTTTTGCACTATAACTAACGTAGCGGGTACACCTCACCCGAGTAAAACTATGACACCAATATATGTGGTTTAAACAGTAACCACGCCCCTATTTTCTCGTGCAAGTCACGACCTGTCGACTTTTCTGAGCCAGGGATAAACCCGTACGCAGTTTTGAGTTGATTCTCTGCGTTCAAGTCAAAACGTGTTTATTTCCGATGGACAAGCATAGTCTCGTGGAAAATTTATTAGTTAGATGATGTTAAGCTACTAGTACATTCTTATAGCTACTTATAACTAATAGCAAACGGAGTTAGGAGTATGGTGCTTCTCCTACAACCTATATACCTACAAGCGCACACTTGAAGTGTAACCTCACCACATTAATTGACTCCGTCTCATGTTATCCTTCGTTCCAATTAAACTCAATCAAACTATAATTTTGCTCAAGTATCTCATGATGCGATTTAATTTTAGAAACTCTTTTCTGAGCATTCGCAAAGGTCTAATGATAGCATATTGGTTATGACACGCCATTTGAAGATCAAACTCGTTAAGAGTTATGAAGGCTGTCTTTTATTGCACATATTTTCTAAATAAAACTTATCTTGAAGTAGGATAGAGATGCAGCTTGGGTAAGACATCAGGAACATTCCGCATTTAATTTTATGTATATTAATAAGTAAGTTAAATCTTATAAAAGCATGCCACAAGTAGCATTAAACAGGAACCAGCAATTTGAATACTTGATACCGTTTTCACACAAATAAATAATCCTTGAATCTTGAGTTATTCAGGAAGTAAAAGAGCAAACAACAACTAAAGGACATTCTTAAATGCATTTTATGAACAAGGTTTTTGTCTGCTTGCACTCGTTATCTAAATTCAGAGTAAATCTCTGAATTTAGATAACTTTCTGTTTTTATACAGTTTTTGTAGAATCTGATACGAAGAATAAAAAATTCTACAAACTCCTTAAAAGTTTTATTGTTTCAGCGGGAGTAGCGATCATGGTGTGCGCAGGAGCAGCGGCGACGCGATGGGCGCGTCGTGATTGGCCACTCGCCAATAACCCAGTCTGGGAGGTGTACAAGCTACTCTGGAGGATATTCGAGCCGATGCTCTTCACCCTCAGCGGGTACTTCTTAGATGTACATATCTTTGCTTTTACCAATTTATTTGTGCTCGTAAATACAGTTAAACCAGAAAAAGTATGCGCTTCGGTAATGTTCTTGTTTCCGAATTAACATGTACTCGTACGTCGCGTGACAGAGTAACCCCCCATAGGAGTAAAGCTTCTACGTTGCATGGCATGCGGCATAAAGACGGAGTTACCTAATATATCAAAGTTTGAGATCGACCTTCAAAATAGTTTCTTTTAGCCCTCAAGTTCGAAGCTCTAGAGCCCAGATCGTGCATTAAAACTAATTGACACAAGATAACTAACTGGACGACGTTAATTTTTTAAGAGCAGGCGCAGGAGGCAACTCCCGTATGGCCTACATCTAATACCTGCTTAATTTCTTTCTGCCATCTTGTCTGGACAGAAAGCTTTAACTAATAAATAAGTTCTAAAGCCAGCACATGATTGATTGACACAGATTATAAAGAACGTTGGGAACAATTAAATATTTTAGTTTTATTTTACTGTCTGGTACAACTCAGGAACGGGTTCTTGTCGAGGAGGTCGGAGGTCGAGAACATCCTTTATTTTTTTAAGACCTTCAATTTTTGCATAAGGTTTTTCCTTATCCCGTGACTAAAACAATGTTAGTTTGCTTGCCTAAACCTTTGGTCGAGATGATATCATGTTTTCGTCTGCATGAGAGTTGGACTCACATTTGTTGGATCGGTTGTTTTCATAACTTTATTGGTACATGAATGATATAACAGTTGATGTAAAAAAACAACCAATTAATCTACTTACTTTAATTTTATTTAAAAAATAAACTGAAACCTTTTGTTCAATGCCACCAAAAAAATATTCAAAAAATTACCTATAACTTGTAACTGCAATAATTGTATCAATTTTAAATGGCCAATTTCAAACCACATTTCTTCCAGGTATCACAAATAAATGTGAAGGAGTTGTGCCTGATCCTCGGATGCATCTCCTCCGCGCTAGTTCTCCGGCTGCTGACAGCTTTCCTAGTTGCACTCGCTAACGACCTGTCAATCAAGGAGAGTCTTTTTATCGCCATCACCTGGATACCTAAAGCTATTGTAGAGGTACGCCATTTATTTTCTCCTAGTATTGCTAGCGGTAAAATGTTTCAGGTAAAACATTGTTGAAGCATCACTGATTGTTGTTCCGACAGCGGTTCTGTTTGTTTGTGAATGTTTTGTTTATACTTTCTTTTGTTTATTTTCTATCAGTGAGTGGTAGTTACTTTCTTTTGGTTCAGATTGCGTTTATTTTTTCTCAACCGATAAATACATTTTACGTTCACGTCAATTGAACCTCTCGACTTGAAGCTGAATTCAACTGGTAAATTGAACTAAATATCGGTCAGTCATAAAATTATTAGTCACTTGATCCAAGAAATAATATTTGTCAGTACGCTGATTTTTTGCGTTCTTTCAAGCGGAGATTAATTTAAAAAAAACTAAGTTAAAGTTTTTGCAGAGAAATTAAAATTGTGACTTTAAGAAAGTTAGTTATTCACAGTGTTGGTACCTACTGTAAAGTTTTTATTCAAGGTCAGATCTAAAAGATCTGGCTGACGATAATTTGACATTCGTACGGTCACTTTTATAAGAAGCCACTTTTAGTTTTTTTTTTTTTAGAGAGCGAGGCGCGTTGTTCTTTTAAAATTTAAAATATAGCAAAGTCTTAAATGCGAACAGTTCATTCATTTGAGTAGTGTAGATCCCGTAAAAAGTAACGATTCCCATTCGGGGAACCGTTACAGTACCTTCTACTTACCTACATAATTGTAGATCCTACAGTCAACAACACCATAGGTTTTTTTTTTAAACAATATTCATGTTTTTTATTTAATAACACCCTCTCTTCATAATACCATCAATGGCATTTCCAATGAAAATAAGATTCTTGTATGGAAAAATAAAAGTAAAGTAAAGTTAAAAATTAAAGGGGATTCCCCTTTAATTTTTAAATTTAGTAATAGAGTTCCGTTTGGCACCCTTCTGGTACATATTTTTTGTTTTTTACAATTTTTGTCACTTCCATTATCGACCAATGATACAAATCGAACCAGCCACCAATGTTACCAATGATATATGTCTCATCATTTCACTTCGTTAAAAAGGGTTTGCACGTAGCTAGCTATAATTAATGCCGTCACTCGATCACCATCCATCACTAAGAAGAGACCTTGGTACCGCATCGCTGTTAACTTCCTGCTTCTTTAATCATGTGCTCTGTAACATCATACTAAATACATGTAAACATTAATATCGTTTTAATTATCAGCTGACTGAAAACAAAAGATAAAACACTCGATTTAAAAAAAATGCTGTGTCATGTGAAGCTGCCAATGATTGTCATTTAAATTGGCAATGTTGCTCGCCTTTTGGGAATGCCATCAATTGGCAATTGCTTTAATTTTCAGTGTTATTGCACTTTTGCCACTGTATGCAATAGTGTAAGCGGGTTTCAATTAAGGCGGAAGTTCCAGGTAGTCGGCGAAATTCAAATTTTCTTATTTTTTTTTTTTTTGCAATTTGCAGGTCAATACCAAATTGTATGTTGATCTGAATATGATTCGCGACCGTAACAAATCTGTATTTATAGATTTATAACCATTAAAATCATCAATACAACTCTAAGTTCATATAATCCTAATGAATGACTATGTCATGAAATCTTGACATTTAGGATTATACTAACTTAAGGAGTTGTATATTACTGATTCTAATGATAATAATTTTGTAAATACATATATGTTACGGTCGTGAATTATATTTTAATCCATATACAACCTAATACTGACTTGCAAAAAACGTGAGAAAATTTGAATTTCGCTTTCTACCTGGAGCTGTTAATACAATGTTGCAATAAGAAAGGGGGATTGTTTAAGATAATAATAATAATAATAATAATATCCTGGTACATTTTCACACACGGTCATCTGGTCCCAAACTAAGCAGAGCTTGTACTATGGAAACCAGATAACTGATATACTACATATACTACTTTTTTTTTTTGTAAATAGATTCTTATATAGATAATTACACCCAGACTCAGAACAAACAGACATGTTCATGCACACAAATGTTTGTCCTGGATGGGAATCGAACCCACGACCTGCGGCGTGATAGATAACAACGTTTTTGTTAGACTAAGATTAATAATACCAATTGCAGGGCCACAAAACCTCATAGCTTGTCGGTAGGTTGTAACGATCAACTTATACTAATGTGTAAGTAAAGTAAAGCTACGTACTTTACTTTACTGATGCACTACAACAACTTTTATAACTATTCGGCGCCTGGAATACTGCTTACTCTATTACGGAACCACGTGGCGAACATAAACATCATTATTTAGGTATTTATTCACGTTTTCAATACGTCGTGTTACTATCTATTGTTTGTGCGCTGTTTATTTTATTGAGCAATTAATTATTAAAGTGGGGGCTACGTTGTAATTCAAAGTGGACTCGCTCGTCCCGCTGTCCTTCGGCCTCGATACTTCTAATTAAATACAAGTTTTAAGTGATCTTTTCATGAACGAGCAGAAACAACACCAACACTCGACCAACAAAGTCCAGTTTAATTCACTTTGCGTCGTCGGAACACCAGTTTAGTCATTTCAGGCTTGTTTACTTCAAAGCTTTCACAAATATAGACCTTGGTCCTGTTTGTGGAGTAAAGAATGATTAAAATACATCACGCATTACAGCACAGCTGGTATTAGTTCATTTTACTATGAGGCCTAGTAGGCTGGTTGAGAGCTAGAGTCAAGTTATAGTTAAGTAGGAAGTGCTCCAAATCCAAAGTAGTCTTATTTCTTAACAGTACCGTAATTTGGTCCTACTTTGCTCCAATATTTGCTCCAAATGTTGAAAATTATGATTATTTTTAGAAAATCAACTATACAATTTACTTAATTTATTATTTTATGGATATATAGCTTATTTGACAAGTATTTATATAGGGAAATAGATATTATGAAGTATATTATGAATTTATTTTTGACAAATAATACTGAGCAAAATTACCCATGGTGTTGGGTATCTTTGCTCCTAGATATAGTTTCTATGTAATCTGCATTGTTAAAGCTGTTGGAGCAAATTAATGCTTTCCTAATTCAAACTCTGCTCCAGTTATAATATGTTTTGCTATTTTGGATGATATAAATTGGTGAGATATGGCCGATATGGGTAAAAACGAAAAAATGGATAAAAATGGATGCGTTCATAATTTAATTAATTGTTGCAAAATTTTTAACGTAGAATAGGCGAAAACATTTTACAGAACAGGAGCATAATTACACGTAGAGGAGCTAAGTAGGGCCAAATTACCAGTACATTAATGTTAAGATCACCACACAACACAATTTTTTTATTCGATAATACACTTTTTTTTTTTTTTTCAAAATGTCAAGTTTTTCATAAAATGTCAAGTAATTATATTTTGGTACTCTATGCACACATATAACAATAATTGAGTAGGATGTCAATTCTATAGCACAAATTTCAAACACGCCTGATACAGACTGTTTAGCAACATCTGGTAGTTCCCTGTACCGGTGCCCCTGTCTTACAAGAATACAAGTTCCTACCCGATTTGTGCTTCGTACAAAAAGAGCGGCTAGGTGGAAATTCGGAATATGCAATAAACTCTCATGTCCAGATATTATGAAATGCTCTGTTAAACAGAGTGCATCTACAGTTGTCCCTTGATTTTCCAAGTTTTCTAATTGTACAGTCAGCAAGTCTGATTTGTTTAACAATCCAGCAATGTTTTGATGCATTACATTAATACGACTGAAGAAAACACCGTCCCGTGTCTTCTGATTCAGTTAGTGTCTTCATTTGGATGTTAGGTTGGCGAAAGTCAGTGTTTGATGATTGTATGTCCATATTCATTTTGAAAATATCCTTAAAAATCGATTGAATTCCAGAGTAAAAAAATCAGCTGTTCAGTACATTTATGTTCGCATAATTCGTCAAAATGTACTGAACAGCTGATTTTTTTTTCGCGATTTCAGGTTTGGTAACCATAGTAAAAGTTGTTCATAATGATGAGTACAATGACCCCTTAAGAGGTTGTGCGTTATTTAAGTTACACCTTGACTACTGCGCAGTAATTTTGCGAACTTCAAAGCGGCAAAGTTATTTGACGAGAACTATAATTACATTGGATATTCGGACATCTTAATAGTACTAAGTATAATGAACTAATGCCAGCTGTGCTATAATGCGTGGTGTATTTTAATCACTCTTTACTCCACAAACAGGACCAAAGTCTATATTTGCGAAGGTTTGAAGTAATTATTAATATATTTATTAAAACAGCAGCGCCCCAAACTATGCGCATCGGAAAGCCTGGTTTTAGAGCGGCAAAGTTATCTGACGCGAACTATACCAGCCTATTAATTAAGTCATCACGGGAATAGCATAACATAAGCATAGCATATAACCGTGCGTAGCCAAAAAAAAAGAGCGTAGCATAATCAGTCCATAATGTTCCCTCTGCGGGGACACAGGCCTCCTCTCTTCGACAGGGAGTGGGCTGTTATCAACCACGCGAGCCCAGTGCGGCTTATTGTTAGTAGATGGTCACATGTTTTCCAAAGTTTGGTTCTAGGACATGCCGTTTTGAGAGCAGTGGTGAAAAAATAATTTACAAAAAGTGAAGCGCCTGTCAGAGTTAAAACCGAAGTGAATAGCATACCCATCTAGCAATACAAGAAACTACATAACATTATAAACCTAATCCGTCGTATTAAAGTAATTAAACAAAGAGCTGAGAACTTCGTTTGACATGAAATTCTAATCATTACCATTAGATACAGGCTCAGCAGATTCTCCATTGTACATAACTCTAATCAAAATACATACCAAAAGCTCTAACCAATTAAATTAAATGAACTAATGACTTTCAAAATATGCTTTTGAAAGTAATTAATGTTTTAATACCTAACTTATGTTTATTATTAAATTTAAATACTTTTGAATCTATCGCTATTATTTATCTTTTAGTCCGAGTCTATTCATACATTCTACGAAATATTGATGACTTTCAAAACTTTGTATTCAAAGTTGCATTTAGTTATCTCATAAGTATAGACAAATATGAAAGCTTTTAATATTATTTTTGGGAATATTACCCGTATTCCCAAGAAAAAAAAATCATTTTTAAGCAATATAGTTTCGAACGGTCTTACACTAGTTTAGTGTGTCTGTGTGTGTTTAGTGGTCTTACAGTAGTTCTGCAAACAGTAGACCTGGCGGCCACAAACTTTTTGCAACAATTAATATACCCCTAAAGTTATTTAAAATGGGATATTTACCACATTTTTTATCAGATCGTCACCAAATTTTAATGAGACCAGTTACCTTTCAAATTAATAAAAGAACCATCCAAATCGGATCTCATAAGGCGGAAATATCCAGTAGCCCGCTTTTTGCCCTTTTTTGGAGAAAGTACCCCTTCAATCAAAAATACCCGATGACAAAATAAATTCTATAAAGTCGTAAAACCTGTATACCAAGTTTCGGCCAGATTGGTTGTAAAATACGATCTGTAGAGACGTAGCAACAAACTGACAGACGAAAGCAAATTATGCGAGACTTGAAGCAGAGACGCTTCGCTCGCTAAGTATATTACAAAGTTTTTTTTTTTAAATCGTTGGATACCTGTAACAAATAATTCCATACGTAGTTCTTTATATTAGCTATAACTATGACTGTGGAATACGACAGTAAAAAATTAAAAAAAAAAAACATCGGACTACCAGAAAACACTATCCGAAATGAAAGGTATATTTCACTTTATACTGTGTTTTTTTAGAAGTCGGTTTTTTTTTTTTTTTTTGTAAAAACGTTTTTATTTTTCACTAGTTAGCTGTCGTATTTACCCCACACAATTTCGTATACCATTAATTGCTATGTAAATATCAGTGACTGGAAGTTATTATAAGATCATCAGCATACGCTAAGTGGAAAAAATTCGTATTACGAAGCTAATAAAATTTATAGGGGACGACCGCGCGAGCTTCCTCTACCAAATGAAAAAAGAATCACGTATATCGGCCCAGTAATCATGGAGAAATTATACCTACATAAAGACGAACATAGAACCTCCTCATTTTCTGAAGTCGTTTAAAAAACAGGAAACTCATACGAAAACAATCAATGAAAAAAGGAAGAACAATACATTTCAAAATACAGAGATATAGGGGAATGTATGGTTCTTCCTTTCTTCATCGCTGTCAACGGATATCGTAAAAAAGAAAACAAATGACAGTAGATCGACAGAATTGTTTTTCTTTTCGTTTAACGTATGCTTTGAACATGCAAAAGTGAGCATCCGTTTCATATCGAGACCCCTCCGTGCCTCGGTTTGAGAACCAGTCTATTAGCAAGGGGTGTCGTATTACCCAGTAACTAGTTTGTGCAGGTCAGATATGCAGTAGCTCCATGCAAGATACTGGTTAGATACTGCATCTGGTTAGACTGGTTAGACATACTTCTAAGTAAACTGTCTGTCTGGTTAGACATACTTCTAAGTAAACTGGCACTGGCAGGTTTCTCTATGACATCTCTGAAATTCTTTGCGAACTATCTGCGCGACCGCAAGCAATTTGTAACATACAAAAATACCAATTCGGATCGCTACTCGGTCACTTCTGGTATAGGGCAGGGCACTAACCTCGGGCCCCTTCTTTTTCTAATAGTAGTTAACGATCTTCCCACATATGTAAAACACTCCTCAACTCTAGCGATACGGCCGCACTTCTACTCGACATCGACAACATTCACATTTGGAGCACCATAAACAACCTCAACCTAAACATCAGTAAGTGCGCGGTCATGACCAAAGCTACAAAAGCTACACAACCTATACACAACGTCTACACTATGAACAATGAGCCCCTGAAACGCGTTTCAACCGTACGCGACCTGGCTACTCACTTTGATCCACACCTTACATTTAACCAGCACATAATACAGACCTGCAACAAATCCCGAAAAAACTTAGGTTTTCTCTTGCGCCAGGTCAAAATATTCAATAATCGTCAAGCTATAACCATACTGTACAACTCCTTTATCCGCAGTTTGCTAGAGACTAACAGTTCAATCTGGAACCCCCATGAAAACGTGTATACACTGGTCATCGAAAAGGTTCAGAAGTCTTTGGTCCGCTACCTCTACTTAAAACTTTATGGATATTACCCCTACATGTACCCAACACCATTTGTGCTAGGTATGGGATGGGATACCAGGGGTGGGATACCAAAGTTTAGAAGTAAGGAGAAATCTTAGTCTGGTAAAATATTTCATCCGCCTAATTCGTGGTACCCACATCAATTCCTCCTTACTACAATACATCTCTTTTAACATCCCACTACCCATTTTGTAACACACTTCGCCCTCGCCAACGACCCCTATTCTCAATACCTCAAACCAGTACCATAACCCTTAAGACCAGTCAATTGTACCTAGCCCTCACCCTTATTAACAACATTATGCTATATGACGAATCCTCAGATGTCTTCGCGAGTATGGTAGAGCTGACAGATTTGACCTTAAGCTTTGTCTCCCAGTGGGGTGATGATAATCTGGTCTCTTTTAACGCCACCAAAACGCTGGCGTGTCTTTTTACCGCTAAAAAGAGTAGTTTCGCCCAAACTCCTACTTTTCGGGGTACATCTGTTCCTGTAACTGATCGACTTGAGCTCCTAGGCATGGAGTTGACATCTGGTCTCAACTTCGGCGCCACCATCGAGTACAAGGCCCAAACTGCGGCCAAGAAACTGGGCATCCTAAATAGGGTGAAGCGATACTTTACGCCTGGACAGCTTTTAACCCTTTACAAAGCGCAAGTCCGATCCTGCATGGAGTATTGCAGTCACCTTTGGGATGGATCAGCTAAGTACCAACTAGCCGCGCTTGACTCGGTGGAACGCAGAGCTAAGAGGCTCATTGGCGACGTAAAACTGGTGGATGCCAAGCTTCATAGCTTGGCTCATCGCCGCAAGGTTGCCTGCTTGTCGGTCTTCTACAGATTGTACTTCGGAGAGTGTGCCCGAGAACTCCACGACCTCATTCCACCGGCCCCCTTCTACCACCGGACATCTAGACGCACTGCCAGTTACCATCCCTACCTGGTTGCTATTCCACCAATTCGCACTAAGCGCTTCCAAATGACTTTTATAATGCGCACAGCAAAAGAGTGGAACTCACTACCTGCGTCTGTGTTTCCGAACGTATACAACCCTAATCTCTTCAAAGTGAGAGTGAACAGGCTTCTTCTGGGTAAGCTCACTCCATCGTCGACTTTGTCTCTGTCACCTCTGACCTAGACTAGAGTCAAGAGCAAACCCATCACAAATAAAAAAAAAAAAAAAAAAAAGAGTACTGAACTGAGATTTCTGAACTCTGCTACTCGATACCTTGAGTCCATTACCACTCCCAGTACAATCTCCTTGGAGTAAATAAATTAATTTGTGTATTTTGTTATTAATCATTTTATTCCAATTTTTTCCCATATTTGTATAATTTTGTCTAATTTTTTATATTTCTAATTTTTACTAACTTTGTGTAATCTTATCTAATTTTATCTTATTTTGTTTAATTTCTCATCTTGTTTTGTTTTTATGTATTATAATATAATTTTATGATTGTATATTTCTAATAAGGACCTATAACTTGTATGTGTGGTGCAAACTGTAAATATATAGTTGGTTATTAATAAACAAACTGGAAGCCGACCCCAACATAGTCGGGAAAATGCTATACAGATTGATTTGAACATACAGACTACTGTAAAATACAGCACTATAAGTACCTAAATCCTTTAAAACTAACTTTGTAAATTACTTGAAAATACCTGTATTTCGTTCAATTAATTATAATACTCCGAACATCTTTGTTCATTTCAGGTAATAACTTAAAAGCCCACAGAGCCGCAAATGAAAATGAATGATTTACGTCAAGCAATTGAAAATCGTATTTCCGCTTACAGGAACGATCATAAATTGGTCGATATCATTAACTCGGCTGCAGACTGCGCAGAGAGATAGTCAAGTCAATGGCGAAAATACTCGTATTGTTCTTGCGAAAAAACCTTTGCTTTACTATTCATACAGATTCATTGCAAACGGGTGGAAACTTTTTATTTCGTTCAATAAAATAACAATTCTGTTTACGCTTGCTATTTTAGCTTTAGAACTGCTTATTTTGGTGCATAGTGGGTGCTGTTAAATGATATGT
The DNA here is from genome assembly GCA_948252095.1 of Dicycla oo. Taxonomy (NCBI): domain Eukaryota; kingdom Metazoa; phylum Arthropoda; class Insecta; order Lepidoptera; family Noctuidae; genus Dicycla; species Dicycla oo. The sequence goes on from OX411712.1 coordinate 15,520,035, forward strand.
TCTGAGTCTGTGTGTAATTATCTATATAAGTATGTATTTACAAGAAAAAAAAAGTAGTATATGTAGTATATCAGTTATCTGGTTTCCTACAAGCTCTGCTTAGTTTGGGATCAGATGACCGTGTGTGAATAATGTCCCAGGTTATTATTATATATTATATATACGTACATAACTAGCTGACCGCCAGACGCTGTCTTGTCTAAATTTCATCACCTAGCGGTATGAAATGTACTTTACGACCTATTCTCATACCTACCAAATATACACAAAAAATTTCATAATAAAAATCGGTCGAGCTGTTTCGGAGGAGTGCAAACACAAACACTGTGACACGAGATTTATATATACAGGTGAACTTTTCAAGTGGACGTGGATGGCCAAATCTGAAACTATGAGGAATAGTGAAAAGTACTCAAAGGAGTCGTAGGGTCGATTTTGATGAAAACTAAAACTGCATCATTGGATTTTTGAAAAACCTATATTTCTAGCCAGGAATCGAACCCGTTGAAAAAACCCTATAACTATATAATATAGATTATACACCGGTAAAATGTATAGTACGGTTAAAGTTTTGGTTGTAAGTTGACGGTTCGAACCCAGGCACTTAAATGTGTAAATTATTTCAGCACCACTGCTCTCAAAACGGTGAAACATCTAAAACCAAAAACTCGAAGACATCTGACATCCACTAACTCGCACTGGGCTCGCGTAGTAGTTTATGGCCCTTTTTTTCCTCTTCCTCTCACAGAGACGAGGCCTGTAAGTGTCCCAGCAGTGAGAACATTTAGGCTGATTAATGTAAGTAGTCTGTAATCTAACTTACTACTACCGTTAGCGGATGTTTCTCCGTTTTGGCGAAAAACACTTTCCGGTGGCATGTTTTTTCTGGAAACAATTTAACACTGAAGCTGATTTACCATACAGCTCTCATGGGATGAACTTGAAGGCGCATTATTCAATATATGCATATACCTGTCGAAAACAAAGAAAATTAACAAAACATCACGCAAATTGTCATTCACCTCCGTTTCCAAACACCACCACTTAAAGTCTTGGTGTCGTAATTTACACAAGCGACGGAATGAAAAAAATACTTGACGATAATTTTAAACCAATAACTGCCCAAATAGAATAAGTAAAAAAAAATCAAATATGTACATTTGTAAAAAAAAAACAATATTTTTGTTTAACCTAAAACTTTGTCACAAAAGAAACGTCATTAGTTGCATCAGTGTTTGCAAATATGTAGCGAGGTATATGCATATATTGAATAATGCACATTCAAGTTCATCCCATCATTATTTTTTAGCAAAACAGTCTGTGTTTAATTTATTGTTTTCAGTAAAAAAAAATCATTTGCCACTATTGATGTGTTTTTAGGAAATACGGAGAAAGACCCTAGCACTATTGTATATTTTGTGCTACTAAACTGTAATAGCCGTGAGTAATTAGTAATAAACTCACTAGTATCTACACTATCACCTATAGGTACGTCACAAATAAAAATATCATCCCCACTTTACGTGCAAGGGAGGTACCCTACAATTTTTTATCAAGATTTTATTTTACCACTTCGTCGGCGTGATTAATATGTACACCCGTGCCAAATTACAGTGTTCTAGTAATAAGAGCCTCTGAGCTAAGCCGTTGATATGCAGACGGACATGACGAAACTATAAGGGTTCCTTGTTTACTACGGAACCCTTTTTTTTTTGTGGATGGGTAATCATCAAATAGCTTCTCCCGCTCTGGGTGGAGCGGGAGGGCGTGTCAGACTTCTACTGACTAAAACCCACCCGTGTTCCTTCAGTTGCCTGTGCCAGGGCCAAGGTAACTCTTTCGAACAACCCGCAACCCTGGCGGGTACTACGGAACCCTAAGAACGGGAGTTTATATTTATTGCATAGTGTAAACTTATAGCTAGAAGCTATCAGTACACAACCATACTCCAATTTTATAAAATGTGAAAGTAACTCTGTCTGTCTGTCTGTCTGTCCTTTCACGCCTAATCAACAGAACGAATTGTTATGCAATTTAAGAGATAGGTAACCTGTGACCTGGAGGACATGGGCTTCTTGCTATCCTGGATGTTTGGATATATAAATACAAAATACACGCAGACGTAGTCGCGGACAACAACAAGTACGTAACATTTCTTAACCAGAAGTACGGTATCCCTTAAAACGCGTCGTCAGCTCGTTCCGTTCATCAGCGCGGAGCTGACATGGCGAAGTTGAATGGGCCCTACACGATTAATTTGCGGTTTATATTCGCTTATACTCTGCTTCATCTTTAATACCTTCGTGCATGGCAATATAAGAAAACGATTAAACAAGTTGTTTTGCGTTTAGACGCGTTTATTTCATCAATACACAGGTCTCCATATGAAACAGAGCATTTGTTATAAATAATATGCTAATTATAAATAAAAATAAAATTAGTTTAATTCGAGTAACAAGACTCATATACAAACACATATAGCAGAAGATACAGACAGGATAACAAGCACAGACAAAAGAACACTCACAAGGTAACAATATGTCTGCTGCAGCATTGCCGTATGTAAGGGCAATCCAGTCTGTTGGCGATCATCGCCAGGACGGTGTTGGTTTATTATAATATGAATATCCACTGTTATGACCTATTTATAAAAGGAAGGGAGTCATTTCTGCTAATCTTTTACGAGCACAAATCTGATGAATTGTCGAATCCGCTGTTTTACAAAACCGCTATTAGTTTTACAAAACAGCTTCGTTTTGTGTTCAACTGGACTGTCATTGCGCTACCTTTAACAAAGGTACCCAGGTTATGACGTAATCCAGAATGACTGATCTACAGTCACAATAAGCGCTTAAAAAAAATATACGCTTCTTGATAACCTCCTTTTTTCATCGTTTAAAAACCAAAGACACCAACTTCCGAATATTAAGGTTATTATTCACTTTTTAGTTGGGGTACCTACCCCACACAAATTCGAATACCTGCTATGTACCACTTAAATTACAGTACCAGGAAGTTATTATAACATTATCCACATAGTCTAAGCGGGAAAAATACGTATTATTGAAGCTAACTCAAAAACTACCCAAGCAAAGTAAATAAAATTTATATGGGACCACCTGGAAAGTATAATCAAATAAAAAAGGATTTTCTAAATCAGGCGAGCCATCTTCGAGTAATCGGAGAACATACATAAAATCCGGCCAAGTGCGTGTCGGACTACACACAATGAAGGGTTCCGTAGTTGGGATGAACCCCGAGAACAAACTTAACATTGTACTTGAAAAACATGTTCTCCCAAACATTCCAACTATAAATGTAAGTTTGTACGCACAATGATGAGAGATTTACCATGTTGTTTTAAGACCATAGATTTTTTATAAGTTTTCCTGTAATCTGAATACCTGCTAAGTACTGAACTATTTTCTGTATTTTTTAATCAAAATTTTAGGCTCAGTACTTTCGGAGATAAGGGGGAATGGTCAATTTTCGTCTATTTTCTTAAATAACTTTAAAATGATTAATTTTAAAATGATAAAAAATATATATTTGAGACCCTCACAGTAAGCCCTTTCACTTGATATGTCACATGGAACAGTTTGCAAAACTTTTTTTTTTAATTTTCTTATTCGCCCCCAAAATGGACCTCCATATTCAAAATTTATTTATTTACGTTATTAGACTGTGTTTGGGTCAGAGAAATACATAAGTGTAGCAAATTATCAAATGAATCGGTCCATTAGATTCAGACAGACAGACACGGGTGATCCTATAAGGGTTCCGTTTTTCCGTTTGAGGTACGGAACCCTAAAAAAGATCCCAACAAACTGAGAACCTTCTCCTTTTTTGTAGTCAAACAAGACTGATAGAAAAACGTTGGTGCTCATTTAGCGTCCATTATCTTTCAATCACCTTTCATGAAACTTAGGGACCGAGAGGGAAAGCCCATTATTTAAGAACCTAGAACCATACGAAACCAAGAAGTCATCTTAACACAAGGTTATACGTATAGTCTACAAATCATAGAGTACAATTTAGTAGGTAGCTCAGCAATTTATGTAGGTACCTTAAGGGTCCAACCACGGGCAATAAATGGCTGAAGCTGGAAGCCACTTACCGAGTAACTGACTGACTTATAACCTTATCTCACTAACCTTAGCCGTTACATCTTTGCACTTGAAAGAATTATGTGCTTTTACATACTACGAGTACATAGGAGCTACGTAGATGGTACCGGCAACCAACTAGACAATATTTCGAATTATGTTGGTTGACTTATATCATTGAAACTTGCAGTTTTAACAAGTCAAATACACACATAAACTCACGTCTTCTTCCCATAGGGGTAGGCATAAATTACAGAGCCACCTGCTATGATCCTTACATACTTCTTTTGCTTTGTTTACCACTTAAATATAGGTGCATAAAAAGCAATTTCATTAAATAAACAACTAAATAAAAAATGGTAGGTCCGAATTGTTATTATTTATTTTGTAAAAGATAATTAATCTTTATTTGTATGATGTGTTCATGGGAAAAATTTGGTTACATGAATATTACGAAATTTTCCAATAAATTATTTATACAGTAACTTTATTTTTATTATGTATTATTGCCGAGTAGATAAATCATTATTATCTTAGACAGTACAATTCCATTTGATATCGTTAATATCCTTTTTACGGAACTTCATTCTACGAAACGTCTATATAAATCGGGAAACGATGAACGCTTAGTGATCATATCTTATTTCTTACAATAAATACTCCGTTTAGTGTCCTTCGATTTGATATTATATATTGTTACCACAGACGTGTACACAATAATCGTTTTTTTTTTTTTTATGGGAACCGAATGTATTGTACAGCTGGAAACCACTACACAATACTGTTGATTGTTGAATTTTTTCCACGCTACTTTTTACTCTAGGAACATACTATTCGATATAATTTACTAATTTGTGCAATGTAAACTTGTTAACATACTTTTACTGGTACCGTAGTTATCTTAAACACAAACCGTCAACTTAGATTCAGTAAAGAACGGAATACACCACACACGTAAATTCACTAAATTTCGGCAAACGACAATACTTAGTTGTACGTGTAATGTTCGAAAATGTCATTTGAACGTTAGCTTTGACGTGCCGAAGCCGAGTCGATAACTTGACAGGAGCCTAATTGATTTAACGGTACCGGAGTAAACTACACACTGCACGAAGGGTGGCGTCTTCGGACAAAGCACACCCTGTGGTTGAGCTGACTCGTCGTTTACGGTAAATCGGCCGTGCTCCCGGCCAGGTTATCGCAAACTGTCTTACGCTGTAATGGCATGTGGTTGTATAATTACTTCGATAGGAAACAGCTGAGCAGCAATGATTGATGTACTATCAGGAACTATTGAGCCCCCGGGACTTCATTTCCGTATACCAATACATACATATACCTGCTTTAAGCAATCCTAGACCCTATTTCAACATGCCATTTTACTATTTTGTACGTTTTTCAGTCGTAACTAACCGGAGTATTTCCGATACTTGCAATGAATTGTGTATATAATATGTAGTTATTTCACTATATTCTATAATATAAAGTCGAATAAGAGATCTTGGCTAATTAAGTAAAGTGTAAAGTATTTATGAAAACATTTGTTTCAACTGAACTTCATTATCAACAACAAAATAAATGCCTCGACTTTAGGCAAGCGGGATACAACATTAATACAGCATATTACTAATTATAAAAATTGTTAATTAACCCCTTAGAGAATAAACGGGATCCTAAGCTGTTATAATGAGAAGAAGATAATTAAAAAGTCATTAAATAAAAACATTAATTTCAGGCTGTCCTCGTGCGGGTTGCAATGGATTCCCTGTGGGTGGATGCCACCTCAAAAGACAGGCGGATAGCTTCGCAGCACTCGAATATCATCGTTATTGCCATACTGATAACGTCCACTTTGGGATCTGCGCTGACGACAGCGTTAGGTCCTGTTCTCCTCTCGCAAGACTCAAGGGTCGCCCCTGAAGGTTGGTACCTTTTTTATGGGACATTCATGGTGTCATATAAATGCGTAGATTTTCAATTAACAAAGTGCTCGTGGGAATTTCATTGAGTGATGTAAACAGATACTTCTTATAGGTGTCTTCGGCAAAGTATAACCGCATGTACTTCACGTTTTCAAAATTGTATGAGCGTAACCTACTTAGTGTGCTTTTCTGTTTCATTATTACACACAGATACCATTATATCTTTAAAGACGCAATCATGATCGCAGACGACGAAATACTTTTTGATAACTGATTGTTATTATCCTCCTTATTTATTGTCTTATCAGTGCATTGACTAGGTCCGCTGGGAAAACCACAAACTTTCAAAAACAAAAGCTAACGTTTACGGCTCCCTAGAGAAACACAGATATTCACAGGAATCTCGAGTTCATGGGAAGAAAGAGATATTGTCTGTAGTAACCAATCAAAAAAGGAAGAAAAGCTATTACTTAGCTGCTATTTATACAATAGGCAGAGTAATATATTTATCTATAATACTAGCTTCTGCCCGTAAAATTTCTTGTACCCCCGACCCACCGCGTCGCATCGCATCGCCGGCCTGCGTTATTACCTACTTAGTTTTCACTTAGCGTTCTTTCTGTCTTTTTTAATTTTTTTCTCCACACCTAAACGTCCTAGCGTGATGTTAAGTTCCTCAATAATAAATTGGGCTATCAAAAGTAAAAAGAAATTTTCAGATCTGACTGGAAGTTTCAGAGAACAGCGCGTTCAAACTTACTACCATAACCATAATCAGCCTATAACGTTCGCACTGCTGGGACACAGACCTCTTCTCTGTGAGAGGGAGTGGGCCGTCATCCACCACGCGGGTGCGGGTTAATAGAGGTCACATGTCTTTGATTTTTTCTTGCGCGATCTCTGGCCATGTTGGCCCTGCAAACATGATCAGATTGTCTATCGATTCGCCGCGGTCTATCTCGACGACGCCGTCTTCTCTGAGGCGTCCAGTGGGTGACGATCTTTGCCCATCTCTCCGGGTGCATTCGTGCGACGTGGCTGTTTTTTCTCCAACATCCGCTGCTTGAGTTAAGGAGCGCAGGGTGGTGTTTCTAACGCGATCTGTACGCTTGACACCTATTATGATATTATTATTGTTATTGATATATATCTTAATAATAAAAACAGAATGTAATCGACTGATTGACTGACTAACACACTAGCAACAGGCCAGACAAATTACGCTAGAAACCTAAAATTGTTGTACTCTACAAAGTTTGTATCATCACGTTTGATGATTATATTTTTTCTTGTGTAGGTACTATTCAAAGTCTATGTTTTAATTAAATGATTTAAGTTATTGCAAACCTCAAAGCTACAGTGTAAGTAGTAGGGGATGTGCAGCGGTTATAACTTTATTCCCATATTGCGACCGCTACACAAACTCTAAACACGAGCCGTAGAGCCATATCATGTTAAATTATAATAGTTTCGCCATGCAAATACCGTGTCGTGTGATAGGATTATTCTGGAAAATACTGGGTTAAATATATTCTATAATATTCTGGAAATATCTGGGTTTTCAGAACGCAGTTTATATTAGTGTGAGTCGTCATGAGCATTGCCTTTACGTAGTCGATAAACTATGAAACATTTTTGGAGGAATATTAATAAAAAAATATATTATTTTGTGAAATATCCTGTTTGTCAAAATTGTTATTCCAAATACGTAAGTAAATAGAGGAAAAATTGATTGTGTTTAACAATATTTAGTTACAATATGGTAAATATATAAATATACACCATTATTCACATAGAAAAAAATTTGGTAGGCGTACTTCGAGTACGCGCCGTTTGTTTTCGTGAAAACAGATTATTGAAATGTTACCACGGTTTCCGATACTGCCGTAGCCATTTTATTTGGACGACACTAGACTTATTAGGTTCATTGTATTCCTTATAAAGTAAGCTTTCACCGATTATAAGGTTTTCAGTTCTGAGCAGATTTACAGCCGATATGAGACGACATCTTAAACATTTTCGCTATTTGCAACAGATTTTCTTACTGTTTCTGACATTGCTGTAGCTATTGTATTTGCTCAGCACTAGACTTTTTAGTCTCATTACATTTCTTTTGATGCAAGCTTTCTTTGACTTTTTTTTTTCATTTCTGAGCAGATTTACAGCCGATATGAGACGACAATTGACATTATTTGCTATTGTCAACATTATATTAATTTTAACCCTATTTTTTCCAATACTTCTATTGTTTCTCTTTAGGTCCTGATAGCGCTTTGTCAACTCTTGACAAAGACACCAGAGTAACTGATCTAGCTAAACACTTTTTGCGCTATACGAATTGATATTTCGGCATATAGTGAAAAGTAGAGGGTCGCACGCATGCGCATGCATTCGCAGTGTGACGTCACACTCAAATTATACCCAGCTTTAAAATTGTTTTAAATATACATATATATCTTTTGAATGCTCAACCATTAGCATCAAAAGGGTCGTAGTTATTAGCGGTTGAAATCTTACATGTTTTTGTCGGTCAGAAATATTGAACTACACCAAATGAAAAAGCGTTTCACGCAAAAAAAAAAACAGAAACTGGCTCGTACATCCATTAGTAGAAAAAAAGAGACGTGGCCACATCTTAGTATCTTAGCATTGCCATTAATTGTGGCAAAGCTGCCAGTCTTCTGGACAGGCTTCCGGATGACAGCGATGCGGACGAGTACTTCGACGCCTAAGTGTTGTTTTGTTTTTATTTGTATACCTAGTAAGTTAATTATGCCCGTTTTCACCAACCAGTGACACTTAAATGAATCCTTATATTATTATTGCACTGTTGGATTTCCAACTCTCGGCGCTGTGAAGCTTAGCGTTGAAAAACCAACAGTGAACTTTTATTTAGAGATTCATTTAAGTGTCCCTTGGGGTTGGTGAAAATGGGCATTAGTCTTTTAATTTGGTACCTAGTGGAAATAGTTAGTTATGTTATTGTATATAAGAATTTTAATGTACCTACCTACTTTTAGGAAATAAAATATAGTACCTATACCTATACCTACCTATAAAATATAACCACTCTTAAAGTAAAGTACAACTTTCCACGTTGCCGATACCAATTTTTTACAGCCGTTCACACGATCATAATCTTCAGCGTCAACGTCCACGTCAACACTCATGTGAACAAGTCTAAATTCAATTTAATTACATCACATATTTGTATGCCACAAAGGCCAAACATGACTGATTCAAATATGTAATTGAATAACTTGCATGCTCTGTATGTATACTCATGTTTCAACAAATAAAGAATCTTGAATCAGATAATACGTAGTAGGTATTACCTATTCATTGTTAATCTACGTTCACGGAATCACCTTATTGCTTTATGCACAAAGATTGTGTAAAATCCTCCACTCTGTAATCCAAATTATCTATCAAATAACTTCAATTGCCCAGTCAATTAAGATAAGAGTATAAATAGGTATAAGTGAAAAAGTCTAAAAATATTTTATGAGGATATTTATAGTCATAGAGTATGATTGTGTCGTCACATAAGTCCTAAAGTTTGATATACGATAAGGTGTGTACCTATAAGATATGATACCACAGAGACAGTGCTGTGGAAAATGCTTGCAAAATATTGAAATATAAAATACTGAATGTTGGCTCCTGTAGGAGCCAATTTAAATAATATGCTCTAAACCTCATGCATATTTTTGAAACCGATTTAATTTTGTATTCATAGTGAATTTTGATTTATACAATGCCGATATCTCCGAAACGATTAATTGCGATTTATCAATTGCCAAAAATTTATATTGTAGTATTTTTGTCAATCGCTTCAATTGCATATGACAGACGATCAGTTTGCGCATCAATGTGTATCAATCACGTAAAAATTGACAGTTGCAATTGATCGTTTTGGGTACCCTTTTGATTTAAATTTGTGGTTAGCCTACCTACTTGTAGCCAAGATCTATATATAACATTTGAACTCCCAGTGACAGCTTTCTTACAGACAGGAGTTCTAAAATATCCTTCTATTTAATTTATTTAAATTATATTTATTTCTGTAAATTAATTATAACTAACACGTTGTCACGTCGAGGAAATTTAAAACTCGATGAAGTCGGTGTTTCCTATCCGATTACTCTAACGGCCGAACCCAAGAACCTATCTATCATCAGTTTTGGCATATTGGAGGTAAAAAAACCTATCTATATATGGTTTTAACGTTCCATTAATCTAAGACAGATAAAACAAAAGAACACGAATGAACGAAAGGAACGTAAGGATACATAGAATTTTATTGTATATCATCAATAGCGATCTGTCTTTTACTGAAAATTGGTTATTGGGTTCGGCCGTTAGAAGAAACACACCCAGAAGTCCAGACATTATCTTGGTCAGATCACATGAGGAACGTGCAGATTTGTATCCGAGATGGTATTTTAAGGAAAAAACCACACAGATTTGAGTGGACCTGTTCAGTCAATGCACGCATTTATCAGTAATAGTACTCGGAACTGAGTGCTTTGTCTCATCTCAACTCAGAACTTAGTACTTTGTCTCATCGTGTCTTCCAGGTTTAAGAGATTATATTTGACGGAGAAGGCACATCTCTCTCGTTACTATCAGCCATATTATAACTACTGTGGGCGTACTATGGGAAGTGTTGATTATTGCGCAATAGAAAAGCCGTTTGTAGTTCAAATCAAATTATAATTTACGATCACACTTGCAATTCACACACTGTAGGTACACGACACAACTATACGGAACGTGCGACAGTTTCTTAACGTGTTCACTGCTCGACAGCCACCGACAAACTGAACCTAACTCCGGTCGAGCGTTATGTTGTAGACTCTATCGAGCGCCGTTTGGTGGCGCTGGCGTCCCTATTAGTCAAACGAGTGACTAATGTATTTCCGACATATTCAATTTTAAATCATAACTAAGCACATAAACCTATCATGTTTATGTTATTTAATAGATAGGAACATGTAGATACATATTTTCAAAAGAGTCTATTCATCATTCACTTCGTTCATAATATAATCGGCCACTGTTTGAATGATCTTGTTGTGATTTTTTTATCGCTAATACTACTGTGCCATTACCATGGCCGTCACCTTAGTCTGATAAAAACATTACGGTCATGTGAGTAAACGGTTTCACAAAAAAACGGAAACGGCGATAGTTTTGGCACAATTTTTACCCGACTACGGAGAAACAAAAAAGAGGGTTTGATCTTGAATGTGGATTACACTGACATGTTCCATTTAGAGGACCGTGCGCCAAAGTCAGTAATTTTGAGTGTATGGTGTTCTCACACTGAAGGGCAACTATTATAGCTTCGATTTTCGAGAACTTAGAACCATTAAAGTGCATTGTCTTAAAAAACCTGGATGACTCCAATCGTAACCTCGATTTAATCTCTTCTCACAAATGTACAGCAAATATTAGTTACCAAGTATTACTAATTAAATAAATATAAATACCAAATCTAATAAAAGCCGCACGGGTCGATCCATCATGTTAAGCTACGCTTGCTGGGTTTAGTCCGTGGATGGGGGATCATCTTTACATACCAAGACTGCTCCGTGCTTCGGAAAGCACGTTTAGCCGTTGGTCCCGGCTGCCATTCGTGGATCTTTGACAGTCGTTACCGGTCGTCAGAAGCCCGAAAGTCTGACAACCAGTGTACCATGGGGTATCGTATTACCCAGTGTCTGGGTTGTGGAGGTCAGATAGACAGTCGCTCCATGTAAAATACTGGTATTCAGCTGCATCCGGTTAGACTGGAAGCCAACCCTAACATAACTGGGAACAGGCTAGGCAGATTGATTACTAATGATTACCATTTCTATTCTTTTCCAGATTTCTACCGCACGCAGACGTTATCACCGCCGGTGTCATCGACCCTCGTCCGACGAAACAATACGACGAGCTCACTCCAGTATATAGATTGTCAATAAATAATCTATTTATCTAAAACACTGTCTTTATTTTGCACGACCTGTCTAGACTATGCTCTAGGTTCACTTTCCTATTATCCTAAAACATAGTCCATAAATATTTAATAAGCGGCGAACTTCGCTGAAATAAGCGAATAAGATACGAAAAGGGAATAATTATTAAAAAAACTTCTAATACCTATCAGAATTTTGAACACAATAGGGCTAGCATTGATTGCCCTCTATTACCTATTTAAACCCAGCTGATGCTTAGTGAATAGAATTTTATGAAAACATGATAAAATAAATATTTAGCGCCAATTTTAACCCAAATGAAAATCATATGACCGACCGAGGATTATATCATAGGTAAACGAATTATTCAAGATCAACATACCTTTTTAAATTTTGCATGGAGTTCTATTCCATGAGCAGAAATACTAAAAATATATCGTTGATTTTCGCAAGTACATTTATCATGTTTTTGGGACATTGATATTTCAGGTGTCCCAAAACTATTGCCTAAAACTTACCATAGACAATCGGGGCACTGTGCCAAAATTTTCACCTACATGCGCATGGAGGTTGATATTCAGATATTGAAATTAATAGGATAGCTCACTTCGTATAAACCTTTCGAAGTTAAATATGAATTTCACCTAAAACGCCTTAAAATTATATACAATACTTTTAAGCAGTAGATCAGACTCATTCAATCAATCTGCCTAACATTTTCCCAAAAATGTTGGGGTCTGCTTCCAGTCTAACCAAATGCAGCTGAATATTTGCAAATCTGTATTTTACATGGAGCGACTGCCTATCTGATCTCCACGCCTTCACAACCCAGTTACTGGGTAACACGATACCCCTTGGTAAGGCTGGTTGTCAGACTTTTGGGTTTCTAACGACTGTCAAAGATCTACTAATGACAGCCGAGACCAACGGCTTAACGTGTTTTCCGAAGCACGGAGGGGTCTCGATATGTAATGGATTGTCACCCATCCACAAATCGACCGAGGCAAGTGAAGCTTAACCTTCGAGCCCCTCAGTAGATCAGACTGATGATCAAAACTAAATCTATTTTCCATAATCACCACACATTTCTAGCTATTGGTAATCGTAGAATGTTATCTAGGTACCTACTAGGTATTTCAATATATCCACATTAACTAATGTCGCATTAGAAGATTACGCAAACATTGATTCTTTGCTGATAGTGCTGATCAATCTGCCTAGCCTTTTCCCAACTTCGGCTTCCAGTCTAACCGGATGCAGCTGAATACCAGTATTTTACAGTACCTTCACAACCCAGTTACTGGGTAATACGATACCCCTTGGTAAGACTGGTTGTCAGACTTTCGGGCTTTTGACGACCCGTAACGACTGTCAAAGATCCACGAATGACAGCCGGGACCAACGGCTTAACGTGCTTTCCAAGGCACGGTTTGCTGATAGTGCTGAGCTACTAATAAAAACATAAATACTGTTAGAAATACAAACGTAGTCGAAATATGAGAGTAATGAGGTAATAAAAATTAATTGGAAATAGTAAGTAGGTCATACTCTTCTTGACTAATTATCTGTACATAGATACTCACCAACACAATGTTAGTAACTTAGTTTTAGAGGATTTTTCCTCGTTTATTGCAATTTACTATCTACTTATTGTTCAAGAATCTGTAGTTTCCAATTAAATATTAAAATTCCGTGAAGTTATCAAATAAATAAAGTCATATTTATGTAAGGAAGAAAGATGCAGTGTGATTCATAAATTCATATTATTATTAAATTAAGGTAGATATTAAGAGGACATCGTAAGAATAGTTTAGCAACAACCCAGCAGTGAACCGAGGTATTCTGAGAACAAGAACAAAACAAAACTGAATGAGATTTCTGAAAATTTTACTCCTTTCAGCTCTGGTTTAAATTCATGAATAAACATATATTTTAATTGCATTATTTCAAAACGGTATTTTGCAAGTACTTACTAGCAATTAAACACCGGATATGTTACTAACTGATCAATTAATTCAAGATCATTTTATTGTTATAATAATCAGTTTTACAAGAAATAGATTTCTCTTAGATAAGCTGTAATATTCGGTATACAGGATGAATTTTTCTAGGCCAAATTCGAAATTATGAGGAACTTTGCCCGCAGCTTAGCCCGCGTGGCTGTCGGAAATGATCCCACGGGAACGCACTACCGGGAAGAAAAGTATCTTCTATCCTGATCCAGGTCATAGTCTACCCATGTGCCAAATTTCATCCAAATCTGTTCAGCGATTTTAGCGTGAAAGCGTAACATACAAACAAACTCACTTTTGCATTTTTTTTTTTTGCATTTATATCAAGAACCGGTCTATCGACACTAGAGTTTAGACTCTTCATTTTGACTTTACATTTTGTGAGACTCACAAAATGTATTAGGTACTTAAATTAAAAAAAAATACTTAACACACTACTAAAGTTTCTGTAATAATATAATTCAATCATGATTCGAAAGACACGTGGAGCCATCTATTATCATAAGAATGTTATTGTTGTTTTCCTCGGGAACAGTACTTTTTTTCGGGATGAAAGGAACCCTATGTCCGTTTCTATACACCTGACAACGTAAATGCAAAATTTCAGGATGATCGGTTCAGTGGTTTAGGCGTGAAAAGGTAACAAACAAACTTACTTTGGCATTTATAATTTTATTATTATTATAATTACTCCTAATATATAATATAATAGGTTGGAGAAAATTTTTTTCGCATTTTTTAAGAAAATTCAAAACATTTTTTAATATAGTTTATTTACATTTAACTAAAGTATGTAGGTACCATTTTGTTCGATAACTTTTTGCCATCTTGTAGGTAGGGACATGATCCCATTGCTATATAAATTTTGGGAATACCGCGACAAGTGGTTTTGGCAGTCCTCTCGTGATGTTAACCTGACACTGCCTAAAGAATTCTGAAGAGACCGAAACAGGTGGAAATCTCAAGGTGCAAGGTCAGGACTATACGGCGGATGCATTAACACCTCCCAGCCAAACTCTCTTAATTTTTGCAGAGTGGCTAAAGATGTGTGAGGTCTAGCGTTATCATGATGAAAAACCACACTCCTTCTGTTGATTAATTCCGGCCGCTTTCTCTCAACTTCTTGCTTTAATCTCATCAGTTGTTCGCAGTAGAGTTCAGAATCGATGGTCCTGCCTGGTGGTAACAGCTCATAATGAATAATGCCCTTCCAATCCCACCACACACACAGCATCACCTTGTTGCGAGTTAACCCGGGTTTCGCCACAGTCTGTGAAGCCTGACCGGCCTTTGACCACGACCTTTTTCGCACGTTCTTGTCATACGTGATCCACTTTTCATCACCAGTTATCAGCTTCTTCAAAAATGGTTCGGTTTCATTACGTCGTAATAAAGAATCACAAATGAGTACACGGTTCATTAGGTTTCTTTCAGTGAGCTCGTGAGGTACCCAAATGTTGAGCTTTTTTGTGTACCCAGTTTTTTTTCAAATGCGCCAAAACTGTTTTGTGGTCAATTTCCAGTTTTTCAGCTACGTCGTAACTACTGATATGCCGATCTTGCTCCACTTTTATCAAAAATGGCATCCATTTTAACCGTAATAGGGTGACCAGAGCGACGTGCATATTTGACATAAAAATTTCGGGATTGAAAACGCTTAAACCAAATTTGTGCTACTCTCACAGACACTACATTAGGTCCATAAACATCGCAATTTTTTTTCGCGGCTTGCATTGCATTTTTACCTTTTTTGTAGTAAAATTTTAAAATGTATCGAATTTCTTCATTAGATTCACTCATCTTGACGGTAAGAAAAACAAATGAAAATCACACATTTTCCTAATTTGAATTTGGAATTATGTTCTTTAAAATTTAAACTTTCAATGATACCAAAACCAGCCAGATACAAATAGTATAGCCAAAGAGATTTTATTACAAGTTCATACATAATATAATGCGAAAAGACCTTTTCCCCAACCTAATATATATATATATATATATAGGATGTAAATATATATATATATATATATATATATATATATATATATATATATATATATAGTTAGGATAAGTATAGTTAGGTTAAGATAAGTAAAGTATTCAAAGGAGTCTCGGGCTCGATTTTGATGAAAACTAAAACTGCATCAATGGATTTTTGAAAAATCAATGTCAAGATTTAATAGGTAAGGTTAGGTAACATAAGAAAATTAAAAAAAGTATTTTGATAAAAATGAGCTCTTTCTTTCTTAGAATTCGTTTCTTATTAGCGACACTATCGAATGGTGTTATAATAAAGTTTTCTTTTTAAATCAATGGGTTTGATTCCTGGCTAGAAATATTGATTTTTCAAAAATCTAATGATCCAGCAGTTTTAGTTTTCATCTAAATTGATCCCGACACTCCTTTGAGTATTTTTCGCTATTCCTCATAGTTTCGGATTTGGCAATCCACGCCCAGTTGAAAAATTCACCCTGTATAATGGTAACTTATAATCAGAGATGCTTTCTAAAACGATTAGGTAACTTATAAGTAACGAATTGAAGAAGTGAACGTACGTACGAGTACTTCTAAGAAATATTATTAAAAATCAATTAGTTACTCTCATCACCGGCTACACGGCACCAAGGCAAGTCTCTAATAGAGATTAGGTAATAAGTAAGTATAGTGTTTGTCGAATGTCACTGATTAGTTCTCAGTCAGTATAGAACTTACGCACTACAGAGTAATCTCCAAACTTAACCTCGCTCCTCTCACAGTGACGGGGACATTGTGATGTAGGTACTACTTAATAGCCTGACAAGGCTAGTAGAGTGACTTAAACCTTGCATTAATTAAAATTGCACTTAAAAATACGTGTGTAAACTGATAAGAGTAACAGAGATAGTGTGACATGCATCTCTATTTTTTAGCTACCATTAATCAGACAGTTTGGAATATCAGTTGCAATCTTTATTAAGCAGTGAAAATTACGTAGCTAAATGATAATAATGGGTATTTATTGGTGGTGCGTGTGACGTGCCCGCAGGCAGCACGATCTGCGACCCGCGACGCTCGCCTCGACGTACTCGCAGCTAATACCACATGAACCATGTTCCCGTCCACCATTGTCCGTGTTTACTGAACCACAGTTTTTGAAAAGTTTTTATTTTTTGGAAAATATAAGTGAGCGACGCTTTCATTTTTACACAAAATGACAGAATGTAAGTTTTATTTTATTTTTATTATTTTTATCAATATTATTTCACTTTATCCTTATTTTATTAATATAATATATACTTTCACATGAATAAACTGAAATAAATCCAGTAGGTACCTTCCAATTTAATACAAACAGCCTTTAAAATAACAAACGTTTGAAATATTAATATCAATTTCGCCATGTCTCATTTTGTTGTCTTGAATTTTGCACAATACTGGTTATAAATGAAGACGCCACTGTAATTAATTGCCTTGTCGCCTATATAAAGTGTACGCGAGTAGAACTAGCTATTTAAAACAATAATAATGTAAGCTACGTTTTACATACCAAGCAATTCTGAATAAATGTCTCTCAATGTTACTTACCTACGTTGAAACGTTGATACTTACACGCTTAATAATTAACAATGATATTCGTTTCAAAAACGAATTTATCTTCTCTTCTATTTACCTATGTTCTGGTTATCAATAGCTTCTTTCGAGAAGATTGGTGACAATTTCTTCAGTTCATTGGTTCGTCTGATTGAGAAGCCTGAAGCAATTTTCTCGTTGAACTAAAGTTCGTGACATCTTCACGCTCTAATTAAAACTGATTTATAATAGGTATTGCGATTCAGATAAATTCAAATAATGCATTAGTTATGTCTACTTTTTTTACATTTATGATTGTACCCAATCAAATTGATTACTAGCTACCTATTTTTGATTTTGTTGTTATTTCCCTAATAATGCAATATCTAACTGCCGAATTAGATTAGTCAATACCTATTTTTATATTTGTTGTTATTTCCCTAATAATGGAATATTTATCTGCCGAATTAAATCAACGGACTCATTTTGCACGTTCATTAAACTTGTAATTTGCTGAACGAATGTACAGAACGGTACATCAATCCTCATCAAGGCATAAAATAATGTGTCTCGCGGCTATTGTTTACTGCCATAGCGTGCAAACTGTTGACATCTTCTCATGAGCCGTCCTAGCCATGACCCGACGTAAACTCACTATTAAGGACTCGCGTTAGTTAAAAATATAAAAAGAACTAAAAAGATCAAAACAAGATCACTTTTCAGAAGTCTGATATAAGTGACAGTTATTTTAGTTCAACCTCAGATTTGATGCAATTAACTGTATCAGACTGGAACTATTTTCATTTGTTCAAGACAATACTTTTATTGACGTTTAAAATCCGCCCTTTTGATGTTATAGTAACAAAATATAATGCCCGGTTTCTGAGGTTTTTAAACGGAGTTTATCCATTCGATAGTGATTATTGGTTCAATATCGTGTTTCTGAAAACTTCAGTCGAGTGCATTACTATCGAGGATTTGTCTGAGGACCTCAAAAACCGAGCATAAGGAAGGAATTCTCTTAAATAGATAATTTTGTGGGATCAATAGCTATTAAGAGTCTAAACTCCGTTTAAGAATTCTTCAGAAACCGGGCACTAGACATCCATCCAGCCGGGCAGCCGTTAATATGGTTTTCTTTTTGTCTCTGCTAGCGCACAGCCGGATAAAAAGGATGAAAATCTGCATTACTTACATAAATTGCACCTTCATTAACACCCAGCAATCGCCATTCGGTTGCACAATAAATTATGGTGATTAAGGTGATTTTTTCGCTCCCACCCTCCTTTGTCTATTAATTATAGATTAGTTTTAAACATATTTTTACGGGCTGATATCACATTTGATCAAGTTCCAGTCAGTTCAACTGACGATACATTGGTCATCGCGATAAGGATGAGCTAATATAATCGTCATGATATACACATATAATCGTCACCAAATATCTTGATCATAATAATATGTATCTATAGTACATAACTTTATGATTAAGATAAGTCTAGATATGAACTTAAGTTGGAAATTTAGTTACAGTTATGGGAAGCCAACTATTTTCCGTACCTACATATATTTTGCTGAATCTATATTTCATCTGAAAGTCTGTGTCTTGTAAAGAAAAAGGGTCAAATCGATTCTTGTAACATTTTCTTTTTCTTGGTGGTTCTTCATGGTCCATTTCATCAAAAACATCGAAATAATGCAAATAATTCATCACATAATAGCCTGAGAGGTCTACTGATTTACATAAGCTTTCCCAAAGATTTCCATAACGAAGGGTTCTGGGTTACGCTATGGTTCCCATCTACTTTGACCAGGATTTTTGGCTATCAAGACACGGGTCCCTTCACGTTTGGCATTTCTACACAATAGACACAATTAAAAAAGCTATTGTGTCGAATTTTGAACGACATAACCTTCTATTATTTTTTTTTTTGTCACCACCTAAAATTACGCAGCCACCAGCATCAACGAATTTCAAATACCTCGTTATACTTTGTTCAAAACACACCGCTATTGGATTTGTGAAAAACCAATATACGCCCGCTATTTTATTTATTTAAGCATGGTCCATTTTCATTTTATTCGGAATCCGTTTTATACCTTGCAGCAGAATAAATGTCCAATATGCATTATTAAGGGTGCACATGAACATGGCCCGGTCTGAAGCGATGGCCAACTGGCGGAGTGATAGCTTACTACAGTTTGTTAACGTTGTGGTCAACCACTCCGAGTTATTGCAAAAGGTACTGGGAGTATCTTGGGCTCTCTCTGGTTATTGACTATGAGCATCAAGCGCAAGAGAACTGGCTGTTAATTTATTTAAAGCTTAGTTACCGATGCTTTGGCAACTTGTTGCATTTATCTGTTTCATTTTCTTTCTATTACGTGGTTTCCGTGTTGGAAAAATATAAATGCACAGATTCTAGTCAAATAGTTCTAGTGTAAATGTTTTCCTGCTGATTAAATGCGATTTTAACTACCTATCGGAGATATCTTGTTTAGGTCAAGTAAAGTAACTTCTTGGAATTATTAAAATTACTTACCTATTTGCTATCTTCGTAAATATTGGGAAAATATAGTTTTACTAAATAAAACTGTAATTTTCTGCTAATAAAAATTAACGTATTTTTTATTTCGTAAAATACACAATTTCCTACATTTACTAACAATCATAGCCACAAAAATAATAATTTACATTCAAAACAAAAATATTTATGTAAATTATTAGTTTCTTTTGACAACATTCTATAACATGGATGAGGAAAATTGGAGGTGGTGTAGCTTGCATTCAGAAAAAGTTCAAACGCTTTGCAAAATTAATTGTCGGGTTCAGAAAGCCGTGTTGCCATTGTATTAAAATAAAAAGCAGTCAAATGCAAGCGTCAGTGGTTTTTAATTTTAAAATAATTCTGTGCTCATTCTTTTAATACGAAAGACGCTGTATCTTTAAACAGCGTCTCCAAATAATAGTACACAGTCATCTTATAGTTAGAAGATGAGTGAGTATTAATCTTAGTAATTGGCTTGTAGTTCGTTAAGGCCATTTCGCGAGGAATGTGGTGACGAAATGATGAAGAATACCATTGCTAACTAGGAACAGATAATTAATAAAAGTATATTTATTTAGAAATGCCACTTAATAAAAAATTTAAAAAAAACAATCCACCCTGCTTACTGCAGGCCACTGCTGTATTTAAGTATCCCTCTCACAAGTTGGCACACAATGTGTATTTTGTTGCTCAAACATAATATAATATAATATATCGAGGGTTCACGGACTATTTGTAAATATTAAGCGACATCCTGGCCGATATTGAGTTATAATCATATTGAGTTATAATATGGTTATAATCTACCTATAAACTGAGATAGAAACTTTTGATTCTTAACCATTGATAGGTCACTTTTTCGTAAAAAAATTATATTTTTTTTTTTTACAATGGTCTTTTTTCCGAATAATGAAACTTTAAATGCTCTCCTGTAAAGTTTCAAAAATGTCGCTTAATATAAATAGCCCGTAAACCTTCGATATAATAATATAATATCCTGGGACATTTCACACACGGTCATCCGATTCTAAACTAAGCAGAGCTTGTACTATGGAAACCAGATAACTGATATACTACATATACTACTTTTTTTTGTAAATACATAATTATATAGATAATTACACCCAGACTCAGGACAAACAGACATGTTCATGCACACAAATGTTTGTCCTGGATGGGAATCGAACCCACGACCTGCGGCGTGACAAGTGGTATCTTAACCAACCATGCCAAATGGCCTGTCTGCCCAGTGCTGGGCAAAAGCGAGGTGGCTTTTTTTTCTCCAGTTCTCTTTCCTGTATCACCTAGAGATCACGTCCGTCCAAGTCATCTGGCCACTTCCTCCTGGACAGTTTGAGGGACGCTGTCCACCTTCAGACATTCTTTAATAAGACGACTTTAAAAAGTTACATTAAGGAAGTAACATTCCTACCTATCCTATCTGTTAATATTTTATTAGATATCATTAAATGCATCACGCCACTACACGATACGGTAGTAACGTTCTGGTATTATAGTAAAGATTAAAAACACAAATATTAGCACTGAGTAGGTACCCACTTATTTAACACAGACTACATGATAAATTTAGCTAGATCAATAATTGAAGGCACTTTCACGTGCTGTTGGATTAATGATAAGAAACTACACTCACTGGTGGTGTAAGGGGAGGGCTGCAGGGGCGATCTGGGCCCCCGGTCCGGGGGGAGGGGGCTCCAAATCTTGAGAAGTACGGTTTAGTTTAATGAAATTCAAAATATTTTCTATTTGGAATTGAAGGCCCCGTAGGACCTATGCAAAATATAAATGTTTTAATTTTTTTGCATGAATAGGTCGACAAAGTAACTCCTATTTCTGTACACATGGTCAAGGAAAACCTAGCCTATACACACCTACGAAGCGGGGTGCTGGAACACGTCCTGCCGGGTGCGAGGCTCCGGCAGGGTTATTTTTTTATATGATGTAGAATATAACACGTTATATTTGTCATTATTCTTTTATTGCTAAGAAGACGGGGGCCGGGCCCCAGGCAGACAGACTTAATCCGCCACTGACTACACTACCAGTGTGTATTAATTATAATGCTGTATCTATGAAACTCTCAAACACCGAATATAATTAAAACTACTTTTGCCTTCAATGTTGTCGGTCAAAACTACTTTTTAACGGTTGTCGGCGCCATAAAAAACAGGATCCAGAACGTGATATGAATTTTTACGAGGAATTTCTGGGAGACTGAAATTTTAAGAATTGCCGCATAACCATAAAGTTCTATTGTCATTTTTTTTAAGGTCAATGACTTGAATTTCATGCTAATGCATGCCGTGACGTAGTAGGTACCTATACTTTCAATTCAACGATCCGGAAGTTAATAATAATTAATGTTTGCACAAGAAAAGTACTCTCTTGTTATGTAAATCATATAAAAGGCAAAGCCTTCTGTAAAGAAACACTTTAAGGGCGATAAGATTGTGTACCATTGTTTTAAAATTACACACAAGAGTACGTCGGTACTTTGTGGCTACTGTTAATCTTTCAAGGGTTATCTGATGCTAATGCCAAGGTTTCTTCTAATTTGTTTTACTCGATCTTTGTGAAGATCCCTTAGAAAGTACATTTTCAGTTTTTTTTTTTTACATTTTGAGTAAGGTATTTCCGAATTAAACACGCCCCTGCCAGGTATTTCACCATCTCACATAAGGTTTTCTTTGACAAACGGTAAAGGAAGATGTCAAAAATAGAATTTATTTACATTATTTACGTCGCGCGTTGAAGATTATCCTGTCAGTTTTATTTGACTAACTATTTGATTTATTTTAACAAATCATATTTACGTATAACTTCGTAATGATCGTAACATTTGACTGCTTACAATGATCATTGAAACGTAGAAAATTACCCAAATAAAAATAAAAGTAAAAATATTAAAATAAGCCTATTCCAGTTTCCAGAAATTATACAATGCGGTCCAAACAAATATTCATTCAGTCTTCTGTAGGCTAATAGAAATTAATCTGATTGTTTCAGCCACAGTTAGGTTTGCTTAAATTCGGTAATATTTGTTTCTATGATTATCATCCCTAAATACGCTGAGATAAGCTCTTATTTACATTAACGCATATTGTACTAATGTTTGACAAATATTTTTTTATACGGTAGCAGTGGGATTCTGGATAGACTCTCTTTATTTACCGTGTGTTTCTTAGATAAAGAAACAGCTGTAAATGTTCGTTTGTACATGTTTATGATAACAGATATAGACCAATTAAAGCAATCGTCGTCCTCTGTTGATTGATGCGTATCGACAATCACAGTCGTTACTAGGTATTACGTAGAATATTGATCAATCAATACTTGCCATGTATACGTATATACTCATTTGTTCGATTTTGAATAAATATATCGTATACCTCTCCTCTCCTCTGTATATCTTCGATAGTAATATTTTGTATTAATTTTATTAATAGACTGAACCAATGTCTAAAGGTTGTTTATGTGCGTGGGGCATACTGAAAGTTTCTGGAACTGGCCACTTACAATAAAAAAGCAATTACGGAATTCGAAAATGAAACTCTCTGGGAACATGTTCCTTTTTAATTTGCGAGACTGTCATTTGTTTGTGGCGGCCTTTAGAAAATTGTGCGTCGCTATTACAATGAATTATAACTCGTGAAATTTTTCCTCAATGTTTTTTTTTCCGATTTTCGCTGTGGCTTAAGTCAACAAGAGAGTTGCCAGAGATTTCAATCGGCATTTGGTGATCAAGCCCCATGTCGCAGCTCTGTGTTTTCATGGTTCGGAGAATTAACACGTGGACATGATCATCTCTATGACGCTGTACGTGAAGGTCGACCGGCGACGGTGTTACAGAATCCAATATTGACGCGATACAACAACGGATTAAAACTGACAAAAAAAATTACTTGTCAGCAAATTCGTACTATATTAGGCATTGAAATGAGCCAAGTGAAAAACATTTTGCATGTGCAACTGAAGGATCGGAAGTTTCGCATTCGATGATTTAACGGAAGATTAAAACGACTAACGTGCTGCAGTAAAATGATAAAAGAGTTTAATGGAGTCATTGACTGTATATAATATCGTAACAGGTGACGAAACCTAGGTGTACTGCTTTGAATCGGAAAGAAAAAGCCACTCGGCAGAATGGGTTCTTCCTTTTGAAGACTTGCCGACGAAAAAGTCGAAGCTTGGTATGAAAATGGTTGCTGCTTTTTCGGCAAATCAGGACATTACACAACAGTATCGCTTGAAGACCAAAGTACAGTGACCGCAGATTGTTACGTCAACACTTGCTTGCCCAGAGTCTTAGAAAAAATTCGCGAAAAGCGTCCTCGAAGCAATGTCGTCTTTCACCACAATAACGCGTCATCACATTCCGGTGAATTAAGGAAAGTATATTTGAAGGTTTCAAATGGAAAACAGATAAAACATCTGCCATACAGCCCAGACCTCGCGCCTTACGACTTCTTTTTGTTTCCTAAAATTAAAAACAAACTTAGAGGCACACGTTTTATGAGCCCTGAATCGGCGGTGAATGCGTTCCACCAAGCCATTAAAGAGGTCCCTAAGCAAGATTGGTCCAGCTGCTTTTTACAATGGTTCCAGCGAATGCAAAAATGTATAAATTGCGAGCGCATATACTTTGAAAAACAATAAATGTATCATACGTTTAATATCTGCATCCTAATTGCGTAACAAACTATCGATCGGAATCTGAATAATTTTAAAGCAAATTGCTAATCCGTTGCTTCGTAAGTTCGAAAGTTTGGTCTGGTCAACAACGTAAATAACGCAATGAATGTTGTTCAACTGTCAAAATTAAACCGATTCCGATTCATAGTGTGTTAGGCAATTAGGGTACAGGTCTTATTTATAAGAATCGAGAAAGTTTCAGTATGACCTAAGTATAAATGCGTAGGTGCATTACTTTTCATTATATCGACAAGAGGTGTAATTGAGTATTTAATTATCATCGTGGTTCACACCAGTAGCGAAAATAAATATAAAATAAGCAATGTGATCTTGAGGATTCAAGCCATGATTAATTTTCAGATAAAAACACAACAACTGCCACAGATAAGGGTGTCTATATCATACACAACGAAGACTTTAAAACGTAAGTGACTACATTTTAGTGTGCGTGCCTCATTAGATTGCACTTATTAAACAGTATGAGTGAAGACAACACGTTATTAGTAACTAAAACGAGCCGTCAAAGTACACTAGTTATGAGAGAATCTGAGTGAGTCTTCAACGTGATCAATTTAATTGAATCGAACAATTTAATTGGTTCTATCAATTATATCGAATAAACGACGTTGTTTTCCTTTTATTTTCAGAACGCCTGAATTAATGTTCACTTATAGTTCAGAAAAGAATGCAATTGATGATGTTAAAAAGGAAAATGCTGCATGCGTTGCAGCTACCGGGACTTTACTTCATTATTTCCTTTTATTCTTACTAGGTAAGTACTACGCTGCTTTGTGATTTATTATTTAAGAAAACTACTAAGAGCACTACAGCCGGTCTATTCTGTAAAAGTCTCACAGTAAAAACTTAAGTGAATATAGCTTGAAGTGAGCTGTCTTTTCATCTGATGCTAGGGATTGACACTATTGACAGCTCACTTCACCTAAAATTTCACGATAACCTCATAGTGGTATTTTACAGAATACATCCGCTGATATTACTGGATTTCTGTGATATACAGCCAAGTGTATAAACAAGTGAGTGTCGTTTTAAATTCAAATTGTGTAGCAAAAGTTGAATTAATCCTAGTTTTGTGATGTACCCGTAACTAGAATCTATCACCGGATAGTTTCAAGAGCACAATTTAATATTAGCCTAGAAAGTTTTAGAGCATTAGTAAAAAAGAATGCTGGTCCTGCAGAAGTAAAAAAGTTCACTAACTGACGTCCATAGTCAAAAATAATCTCTATTGTAAAGGTTACCTGTGGACATAAAGGTCATTCTTGTTTGCAGTGTTAATCTGTACCATCTCATCAATCTCCCAAAATGCTGCAGTAGCGGCAGTGAACTTGAACCTGCGTCACTGCCGCTCTAGATAAATAATTATTTGTTAGCTTCTCACATGACTTCTTGTAGACATTATATCTATTAGTACCTACGAAGAAACTTTGCGATGACTATCTAACTAGATATAATTAGATACTGATCTCCTCTATAATCGTAATGTGCACACAGTAGGTATAATACTCGTATATTTGGATAGGCAAATTAACTATTGCTTCTGTAAAGATTTGTCATCTTTTTCTATGCACACAATCTATCAAAAATTGGTTGCGTAGCCGGATCAAGATTTACCATGATCAATTTTAGACATTAGTCTGAAGTAATCAACTCTATAAGTCACGTAGTTTATAAAAAAATCACCATAGTTAAACGAAAAATATCCAACCCACATTACACCTAATGTGGGTCCTGTTCGTTTAAGTATAGACAATTGTTCTAAAATACGTAAGGAACCCCATAGGTTCAGGTCAATATGTGCTCGAATGTCAGTCGAACCCCGTAGGTTCACAACTATTGTAAACGCGTGTTCGCCATTGGATGATGGTTTTTTGAACCAAACCCGAAATCCCGGAAAAAAAATCAGCTGTTCAGTACATTTATGTTCGCATAATTCGTCAAAATGTACTGAACAGCTGATTTTTTTTTGCGATTTCGGGTTTGGTCCCATAGTAAAAGTTGTTCATAATGATGAGTACAATGACCCCTTAAGAGGTTGCTGGTGTTTTACCAATAACCCTGTATAAAGATTTTTCTTAAACACACATGGTGTGCGCGAGACGTTTAAGGAGTTAACACGAGTGATGTTCCGACTAGTCGGCTATATTTGTAGCCGGCGACTAGTAGGCCCAATTTTCACTCGTATTAATGCTTAAAAATTTAGAAGAGGGTGATTGCAATGAAATTGTATTTATTTATCTTTACTGTTATTTTTTTTATAATAATCAGTATTACAGTTTACTTTCAGTACAATCTAGAATAGGATAGGAATAGGAGAATCCTTCATTTGGTCCATTAATTAATTGGAATTAGATCCAGAAATTAAATAAAGTAAAATTAATTAATACTTCTAACAAAAAAAGAAGAAACTATAACAAACAATTGCAATAAGTAGGTTTACAACTTAGAAATAGGAGGTTGGGAAGTTTCTCTTTCGAACCTTTGACCTAATAATAATGAATTAGACTTAGACCCAGAAATCAAATAAAAATAATAATAATACTTCATCTAACACAAAAAAAAATCTAAATTATTTAACAAACAGTTTATAAATAGGAGAGGAACTCTTTCTTTAATTACTTAATTGGCCTTAGACCCAGAAATCAAATAAAATAAAATAGACTTTTATCTAACATAACAACGGAAAGCAATGATCGGCTTGGCCGACTAGTTGTAGGAAATCGGGTTACTGGCTTGAATTAAAAACAGAGACTTTGAGTTTAAATAACGTTGTTTATATTTTATTTAACGTACCACAGGGAAGGTTTTATGCCTGTCTCCTAGCACAGCGAATAGAGAAAAAGGAGCGAACTGACAGCAGTGGTTGGTTTTTTAAAATCATTTAGTGACAGTGTTGCTATTACTCAAAAGTAAGAATAGATTAATTTTTGCACATTTAAATCGACTAAATACCAACACGCCCCCTCAAAAATTAATTATTAATCACAAATAAAACATAAGCTAATTTGTTACAATATACATAAAGTAATCTAAATAATCAGAACACGTGAGTGACAGCAGCAACAGCCTTCCAAGTGATTCCTGGGAAAATAACAATATATGGTCCAACATTTGTTGCTAGGATTAGGAAAACCAAGAAAACCTAATCAGACCATTTCATCAAAATCAATATGTAAATTAATGCAATTGACAGTTAACACAACAATAAAAAAAAATCATTGTTTACATAAACCAAGTTCATCTCTGTGCTGGTTAAACTTGACAACTGGTAGCGGTTTTGTCAGCACATCCGCTATTTGTTTATCTGTGGGTACATAATACAATTTTATTACATTGAACTCAACTTTCTCTCTAGAAAAATGGTACTTGATGTCAATGTCTTCGACCTTTTGTGACTAGTCGGGTTATTTGTTATACTAATACAACCATTATTGTCTTCATAAATAGCTATTGAACTGACAATATTAAGTTTAACACTATTTGCATAGACTTTAGCCATAATGCTTCTTTTACAGCTTCGAATAATGCCATGTATTCAGCCTCAGTCGAAGAAGCCGCTACTGACATTTGCCTCTTTGTATTCTAGGTTATTGTACAACTATTAAATAATTTAAAAAAATAACCCGCTGTACTTTTCTATATTATCATTATTATTTCTATATTATCTTTTTCTATCATTAGCACCCCAATCTGAATCTACATATACACCTAAGAAATTATCAAAATTATTACACCTGTTGTATGTTAGTTTTAATTCTATTGTGCCTTTCAAATATCTAAGTACTCTTGACTAAAGCCCTGAACAATAAGACGTGCTTTATATTTATGTATTACCAAATTTGTCATTTTTAATACTAAAACTCCATTTGCAATCAACTATTATGCTGAGCGTTTAGCCGTTTCGCGGGGTAGTGACGCACATTTCCAACAACGTTATTGTTTGTACTCATGTTTGTTTTTGTGTTTTTTGTTTTGTGTGGTTTGTTATATTTTATTATCTTATATTTCGCTTTTCATGTGTATTTTGTGCGCGTCACTTTCACGTGAATAAACTGTTTTTCTTTCTTTCTTCTATATTTTTGTTATTAGGTTTAGGTACTAATGTCCAAGTATCATTAGCTAGAAGTGAATCTAATTCAACCTTAATCGCATCTTCTCAATGAGGTCTATCACCCCGATTTTATTTCATGAAATTAAGTAGGTATTTTGCAATTGATTGATTCAGCACATAATAAAACATCAGCCATTTCTCTATAAGATACAGGGGGACAACTTTTGAACCTCTCACTCCGTAACTGACAAGAATTATTGATATTTTTATCAGTGCAACAAGTTTTATTAGAACTTTGTTTATTATCAACATTGGACTTTAGAATTTTGAATTATCTGATTTGTAATCGTGTATGTAGTATTGAACTATCTGATTTTAATTCCACTTATTTTTAACCATCCAATTTTGAATCATTGGATTTAGTTCTATCAGTTTTGGAAGTATCAGATTTAGGACTGTCAAAACTTTGAGAATTAATTGGCGCTGATTTTGACGTCACGTCAATATTATCAGTTTTGTTATGGAAATGTTCGTTTTCATATCCTTTAAATACTAGCTTAGGCCTCGACTGCAGAAAGCTCACTTCATCTGCTTTGACATCCCTAACCGTTTCGTATTTTTCGCTTTTTTGTTCCATATTTTATAGCCATGGGGTACATACCCTACCAGAATACCTTTCCAGGACTTTTCATCCAATTTGGTTTTAGTGGTTTTATTATGCACATAATATATACGGTAGAACCGAAAACCTTTAAATATTTAATTACAGGTTTTTTTTATCGTGCCACAACTCGAATAGCGTTTGAGTTGGTTTCAAAGCGCGGGTAGATGTAATATTTATTAAATATACTGCAGTTAACACTGCCTCACCCCAAAAACACTTGGGTAATTTAGCACCGTTAAATGATAAATGATTTTTATTTCTGTAAGTAGGTTTGTACAAACACTTTTACAAGTCAATATTTTTTTTTTAAACTAGGTGAGGTCAGCGATTCCTATCTGACTACTCTGAGAAGAAAGGCCGAAACAGATCAGACTCAGATGTCACAGTCTCTTATAAAGTCCAGACATAATCTTGGTCACTTCATGTGAAGACCATGTAGATTGGTGTCTGAAATGGTCTTTTGAGGAAAGAACCACACAGATTGCGAGGACCTGTCCAGTCAGTGCACGCATTTGTCAGTAATCGCGCAGCTCAACTCAGAACTTAAGGAGCTCAACGATTTCGCGGGTTGTTTGAAAAAGATACCGTGGCCCTGGCATAGGCAACTGAAGGAACACGGGTGGGTTTTAGTCAGTAAAAGTCTGACACGCCCTTCCACTCCACCCAGAGTGGGAGAAGTTATTTGATGATTTCCCATCCACAAAAAAAAAAAAAAAAAAAAGGAGCTCAACGATTCGACGAACAATACCAAAGAAAGGACATTGGGGTCGGCCGCATAAATTACTCAAACTGCCAGACCATGATTAAAAATAACTGAGAGAAAAAATAAAACAAACAAAAAAAGCAATGACCTACATAGTCTTCACATTCACAATAAATTAAAATAATATAATACTTTACAAAGTAAATATTCATGTCAACATTCAGTATGCAAAAATAAAAATAATATAAAATTTGGAGCAGTTCAATCCCAAGCCTTTTTGTCCTCAATATAATCTTTAACGGTATAAAAAGCTTTCTGACACAAGTTGCGTTTAATGAATGATTTGAATTTATTAAGGCTCAGATCTTGAACGTGGCTTGGAAGTTTATTATAAAAGCGTATACATTGACACCTGAATAACCCACCTATTTTCTTGAGCCTTGTTGGAGGTACAACAAATTTGTGTTTGTTCCTAGTGGTATATTGTGGATATCACTGGTTTTTTTATACAATTTAATGTGTTTATGGGCATATAAAAGATTTTCAAAAATGTACTGAGAAGGCAAAGTCATTATATTAATCTCCTTAAATTTCTCTCTGAGAGATTGTCTCGGACTTAATTTATAAATGCATCGAACAGCTCTTTTCTGCAAAACAAAGATAGTCTGAATGTCGGCTGCATTTCCCCACAACAGAATACCGTACGACATTACACTATGAAAATAGCTAAAGTACACTAAAGGGGCTGTCTCTATGTTGGTTAAATTACGAATTTTCCTAACAGGGTATGCTGTGGAGCTTAGCTTTTTTGACAATTTATCTATATGTGGGCCCCACTGAAGCTTAGCATCCAAAGTTAAGCCCAAGAATACTGTGCTATCTTCAGGATTCAATTCTTTGCCCTTTATCAACACGTTAGCTTTCACCTGCCTAACGTGAGGTAGCGTAAACTTAATGCATTTGGTTTTTTTTCATTAAGGAGTAAATTATTAAGACTGAACCAGTGAACTACATTTGAGATCGCTCTGTTTACGTCGTCAGTAGCCAGCTGCTGACGTTTAAGTTTAAACAAAAGTGAAGTATCATCCGCAAACAAAACTATATCATGATTATCCTTTATGAGGTAGGGCAAATCGTTAATATAAATAAGAAATAAGAAAGGACCAAGAATCGAGCCCTGTGGGACCCCCATTGTTACTATAGATCCAGGCGATCTTTTTCCATTAACGTCAACGCTCTGAATCTTATTACTCAAGTATGAAGTAAGAAGATCCAGAGCGGTGTTCCGGATCCCGTAATGGCGGAGTTTCCTAATTAACGTTTCATGAAGAACGCAATCGAATGCCTTGGACAAATCACTAAAGATGCCCAAGGCATCGCATTTGCCTTCCCATGCATTATAAAAGTTCAACACCGGCATCAGTAGTTGAACGACCCTTTGTAAAACCGAACTGCTTGTTATGTAATAATTTATGTTTATTAAAAAATATTTACAATTGGTCTAAAATTAATTTCTCAAAAATTTTACTAAACGTAGGTAGTACTGAAATAGGTCTATAATTTGTGGGGCTGATGTACTACCTGATTTAAACAAAGGTATTATTTTACTATATTTCATGAGGGCAGGAATCTCCCCAGAGTCGATACAGTTATTAAAGATAAGAGCTAAAGTAGGTGCTACAATGTCAATAATACTTAGCAACTTCTACAGAATTACCCCACAGATCTGCTGTCTTTTTACATTTAAAGTGTGAAAGGTTTTAATTATATCTCTACAGGTAATATGTTCAAAATTAAATTCCGAATCGCAAGCATTAATATTTTCCTTAAGCAAAGACTCAGCAACAGAAGTTGATGAGTTTAGGAATTTAGTAGTTGAAACGGGAATATCTGAAAAGAAATATTCAAAGGCCGCGGCGACTTGTGAGTCTGATTTTATTATGTTGTCATTAATAGACAGCACTTCGGTTATTAGACCTTCCCGTTTCACTATTAATAATATTCCAAGTCGTTTTAATTATATTACTACTGTTTTTAATCTTCGAACTCAAATAACGTGACTTGGCCATACAACAAACTTTTTAAAATAATTTTGAATAATTTCTAACATATAAATTAAATTCAGCAGTGTTTACAAAAGACCTTTCATCGTATAGTTCATAAAGCCGTGTTCTACTTTTATGAATACCAATAGTAGCCCAATCACTGAAAGACGCGTTACTATTAACCGAGATAGTCTTGGGAATAGAGATGAGATAAAATTGTTGACAGTACATATGTTAAAAAAATCCCCATATAGATCATTAGGATCAGTATGATTAGCCAAAACAGTTAATTTATTAATGAGTTTAACTTTAAAAGCTTCCAAGCGACTTGTAGTTTTGGGGTTAACAATGATATCCTTTTTAGTCACTTTGTTGTTTTGGTTTTGGATAGTAATCCTTTGCCCGCAATGATCAGAATCTAGTAAATTTATAATTTCTTTATGGCTTGGAATAACATCTGTATAAATATTATCTAGGCATGTGGCACTAGTAGGGGTTATTCTTGTGGGCTCCAAAAATAGGTTTACAAGATTGTATGACTGAAACAGACTTATTATTTTACTACAAGAACCTGGCTTTTCTAATAAATTAACATTAAAATCACCGCAAATGATAATAGATTTATTTGAGTTACATATCTTGTGTAACACTTCATCCATTACCTTTTCAAAGCAGTCATACAATCCTGAAGGGGGCCTGTACACACTTAATACAATAAATTGCTCCAATTCTATATAAGCTATTTCAACTGTCCGCTCAACAGAAATGTCCGTTAATTATAGCACGGGCTTTTTCTGTTATTGTCCTAACCATACACTCTGAAACGCCATTTACTTGTGGTGTTCTAGGAATAGTAAAGTGATAAGAAATTCCTTTAGAAACACAGTATTCTTTCACTTCATTGGACAGGTATTCCCGTCCATTGTCACAATACAAATTTACCAATTTTAAATTAAATTTAGCCTCACTTTTTGCTACGAATCTTTTAAAACTGAGAAAACATCTGATTTATATTGTATCAAGTATGCTACACAGTACTGAGTAAATTGATCAACAAACAAAACAAAATAACATTTATTATGGATTGTAGAAGGAGTGACGGACCCACACACATAAGTATGCACCACAAATAACGGTCGTTTAATGTAACTTTTATCTTTAGAGGAATTAAATGGCAATAGTGTGTTTCCCGTTTATGCAAGCTTCACACAATTTGTTGTCAGGCGATACTGTTTTAATTAAGCTTACGTCATCAACCATCGAGTTACTTTTCAAGTCAATAAATTTTTGCTTACTTATATGACCTGACCTAACCGTTGATGCCACAAATCGTAATTATTATCATGACTTTTGCATATTTGAGAAACAGATCGATTAATCTTCCCAACAAAAATCAGTAGAAATTAAAATGTTCACAACCATACCTTGCATTAGGATTTTACCGTCCTTACTTATTTTGGTCCCTTATTGATCGAAGGTGATTGTCATACTTACCGGCTGTTGCATCCTCGTTACCGATAGGAGATTGTAGGATACATCGCGGCAAAATAAAACGTCTTCCAAACGTTGGAATGCCAGTGTTACTGATGACTTGCAATGTGCCCTTTTTGGTGGTTGATTAGCACAGTACTTAATAAAGTGTAACTGGGCCCATAACCTGTAGGAAATCGGGTTACGGGCTTGAATTAAAAATAGAGACTTTGAGTTAGAATAACGTTGTTTATATTTTATTCAACGTTACACAGGGAAGGTTTTATGTCTGTCTCCTAGCACAGCGAATAGAGAAAAAGGAGCGAACTGACAATAGTGGTTGGATTTATTAAATCATTTAGTGACAGTGTTGCTATTATTCAAAAGTAAGAATAGATTAATTTTTGCACATTTAAATCGACTAAATACCAACACTAGTCGTCCGACTAGTCGGCCATTTTGCAGCCGACTAGTAGGCTAGTCGGCCAAAGTCATAGTCGGTCCATCTCTAGTAAAAACCTAGATTGATTATAGTACCTAATCGTTAAATATTCTACAATATGGCCGTATCACTATAGGGGCTCGTGGTTAAGTAATAACAGCTGCACGGGTCGATCAATCAGGTTAAGCTACGCTTGCCTCGGTCAGTCTGTGGATGGGTGACCATCTTTACATATTGAGACCCCTCCGTGCCTCGGAAAGCACGTGTAGGAGTTGGTCCCGGCTGTCATTCGTAGATTTTTAACAGTCGTCACGGGTCGTCAGAAGCCCGAAAGTCTGACAACCAGTCTTATAAAGGGGTATCGTATTACCCAGTTACTGGGTTGTGGAGGTCAGATATGTAGTCGCTCCATGTAAAATACTGGTAGTCAGCTGCATCCGGCTAGACTAAAAGCCAACCCCAACATAGTTAGAAAGAAAGAAAGAAAGAAAATACGTTTAAACATGGCGCAAAGAAATAAAATAACAAAATAAAATAATTAAAGAACAACTTTGGGGAAAATATGCGTCACATTCACGCAAAACAAAAAGGCTAGGCAGATTGATTGACTTAAGCACATGATTGTACTTATGATAACAAACAACTTTGCAAAATCAAAAGGCTGGCAGATGACAATGCCTAGTATATACGGGTAACTATGGTCAATCGCATTTCCCATTAAGCCGTATCAAAGCCGCCGTAGCAAGTTGAACAAAAGCTTTAAACTTTTTAATTCATGCCTATGTTATGGCATAAATATCTGACCGAATAATGTATCATGTGCATGAACAATTGAACGTACCTTTTCTTTTATTATTTGAGATGGGTTTGCTCTTGACTCTAGTCTAGGTCAGAGGAGATCAGACCAGAAGCGGAATATATTAAAAAAAACAAATCATTAAATAACCTAGAAAGTTATATTTCTTACAAATATTTTTGAAGTATCAACAAAGCACATAGAAAAATAATAAGCACATAAGAATTATATAACACGACACCCTAATCAACAATATAACGTCCCTAGAAACCGTCCGTTGAATCCGAAATCCAGGCAGATAAAAAAAAAACTACATACATTTATCACAAAGCTTACTTTGGCTATACAAATATGTCAGCGAAATACAACAAGATTAACATTTCAATGCAAAAGCTCAAAAAATTTTTCCTGCTTTTAACGAGTCACTTTTTTTTATAGGAATAGCATCATGGGGCTTGCTATGGTGTGCATTCGGGGAGGAATGGGGTTGGAACGGACGGTGGTTCAGGCCAGCGGTGGTGGCCGCTATAGCCTGGGCCACCGGAGAAATGTTGCAGATGACCACGACGCTCCCGCCTCTGTTGGCAGCCATCTTAACTGGCATCACGGCTCGAAATATTGGATACCTTGACATGCGACATTACACGGAAATTGATGGGTTTATGAGGTGAGCCAAATCATCGATAAATGGCCGGCTTCTGAAGAATTCTTAAATGGAGTTTAAGCTATTGATTCGACAAAATTATCTATTTAAGAAAATTCTTTCCTTATGCTCGGTTTTTGAGGCCTTCAGATAAACCGTCGATAGTAATTCACTCGACTTTTAAGCTAAATTATTACTTAATGGTATGTTCAGAAACACGATATCGAACCAATAATCACTATCGAAAGCATAAACTCGTTTAAAAACCTCAGAAACCGGCCATTAATAACTTTCAGGAACATAATAGAAACAGCCTCTATGGTCAATTATAATAAACCTTCAAAAGTAAATAATTCACTGTAATGAACACTTGAATATTTGAGCAGTGACCTCAGTGAGCTTCAACCAAGAGCGTGCCTATACCCAATGCTGATCAAGCTGGAAATGGCACCAGAGTGCTCATAAATGCTGGAAGCTGGTTTCGTTTTGTCACCTCTCTCGCTCACACGGGACCAAATTTTTAAGATAAATAAATGAAAGGATGCCTTTTTAAAAAATGTTTTCAATTAGCGAACTAGTAAATAATAATTATTATTAGAAACACAAATTTCTATTGTGTTATCTAATGAAATCAGCTCAAAAATTGTTATGATCTGTTTCTGATGTTTTTGAAACAGATGACACAATAAAAATGTGTTTTTAATAATTAACTATTAAATTAATATTATTTACTAGTTCGCTAATTGATTACATTTTTCAAAAAGCGTATTTTCATTTAACATTTTTAAAAATTTGGTCACGTGTAAGCGAGAGAGGTGACAAAACGAAACAGCCCTCTTAATCTTATACTACGAGTATAAGTCCGAGTATTATCACTTATAACTCTGTTTTTTTTTTGTTTATCAGTTCAATCAAAAGTTTCTATTAATTCTTCTAGGTACTCCGAGAAAAAAGAAATTACATATAACATTATTAATCATTAATCATTTGTTGCAGAAAAATATACCCAGTAATAATTCTGGGTAAGGGTTCTCTGGGCTGGAACTTGAGCTATATGAAGAACAACTGGAAGCAGGTGGCTTCACTTGGAGTGCTGCCCTGGACTGCTGAGGTAGTGACCCTTGCTGTCTGCATGAACTTGCTGCTAGGATACCCCTGGCTGTGGGGTAAGATACCTATTCCTAACTAAGTCCATTTTATTTAATAGGAATTTAATAGGTTGAAAAGATCTACACCCGGTCTCTTTGGAAGACACACAATTGGACACGATCAGAACTAAAGCCTTAGTTTGTCCACTGTTGAAAACGTCACAAATAAACTAATAGTCCTCCAGACCGAATTTCAACCAAGGTGACCAATCTCAGGGGAGACCAGCCTTCGGCACGGGAGATATTATAATGCTCAAGAGTGTGCAGCCACAGGTGCCCTCACTCTCATAGTTCGATGAAACGACAATCCGACAAAACCGGAGAGATTTCAGGCGCAGGACCAACGGCTTCACGTGCTCTCCGAGACACACACCGCCAACCTTTAAACTCCAGGCTGTTAATAAGAAATTCCTATTGGCAAAACCCAATAACACTCACAAATAAACTAAGCTCATTGAGAATATTAGGATACAAATTCATAAATCCTAAGTGTACGACCCGAGTGAAAAATCGTCCAGCGGGGCGTTCAGCGTTGCGTGCAAGCGGCGAAGTGCGTTCACCGAGCGCCGCTCGGCCGTCACTCAGGACACGCGCGAGTGTTTGCATGTGTTTACCACGAACGTCGCACGCCCCCCAGCCGGACGCTCGAGTCGAGCGTGCACTCAGGCCGTACACTTAGGCCGCAA
Organism: Dicycla oo; assembly: GCA_948252095.1. NCBI lineage: Eukaryota > Metazoa > Arthropoda > Insecta > Lepidoptera > Noctuidae > Dicycla > Dicycla oo. The sequence goes on from OX411712.1 coordinate 15,557,518, forward strand.
ATTCAGAACAGAAGCGCGTGCAGCGGAGCGTTCCAGCGTGCATGGTCGTGTGCAGCATCGAGTTCATCGTGCACGCAACTAGTTTTCGCTAGAATGCGAGTGCGAGCGGGGCGTCCAAGTTTGTTGACCAATCGAAGGCGTACGAGACAGGCGTAGTTATGTTGTTTTTTAATCTGCGAATGCGATCCTTCCGGGATAGTCCGTCATAATGTATTAAATAATTCTTATCTCAAAATTGAGTTTTCTTCTAATAATACGTCAATATATTCCCATTCCACATTTTATTTAAGAACATACCACTTCTTTTACTGGCAAATCTTGAGACACTGAATAAAATATCACATGCACACTGATCAAGCCGATTAACTCAATCTGCCTAGCCTTTTCCCAGCCATGTCGGGGTCGGCTTCCAGTCTAACCAGATGCAGCTGAATACCAGTATTAAACATGGAGCGACTGCCTATCTGACCTCCACAACCCAGTGACTGGGTATTACGATACCCCTTGGTAAGACTGGTTGTCAGGCTTTCGGGCTTCTGACGACCCGTAACGACTGTCAAAGATTCACGAATGACAGTCCGCTTAACTACACGCTAAAAACGCTGCTACGAATACACCAAAAGTACCACACCTTGAGTGGTCGAGCCTGCACGCTCAAAACAACGCCCCGTTGCATGCGCCGCCGTTCCTAATTTGCGGCCTTAGGCTAAAATGTAGTTAAACTAGTCTCTAATGTACATACTCGTACTTAGCTGAAAATTAGAAGGACCTTTAACCAAACGTTGCTTTTCTAACGATATATATGTGTTCTCCTTTAATCCTTTATGTGTCATCCTTTTCCATGAACACATTGCACCCTTCACTACGTGCGGAATTCGCAAACAAGCTCTATCATGTCACTCTATATAGGGTGACTTAAACACATGATTGCACTCATGATAACAAACAACTTTTACTATGGGACCAAACCCGAATTCGCGAAAAAAAATCAGCTGTCTCATACATTCATGTTCGCATAACTCGTCAAAATGTAAGGAGCAGCTGATTTTTTTTCGCGATTTCAGGTTTGATTCCATAGTAAAAGTTGTTTGTTACCGTGAGCACAATCATGTGTTTAAGTATCGGTCACTAATTACCAGTCACCCTGTGTATATATAGCTTAGTTTACCCATAATTATATAAAATTGTGGGAATCGGAATACAATGAAGACTGTTACTAATTCACGTCTTCATCGTAAACTCGTGCAAGTGAGAGAAATTAAAAAAGAGGATTTACACGTGAAGCTACGTCATTCATTTTTGATCTTGAATTAATTATTTGCATTATGACGCTGTTGCTATCTTTACTGCAAGCCTAAAGTAACTAAAATACAAAGTTGTAGGTACCTGTATTTGTTGTTAGCGCATTTAAATGTCCCCGGACAATGTAACTAATTGTAGGTAATTAAACTGCCTGTTCAACACTTTCAATAGCCTATTGAAACTATCCACAAAACAAAAAGAGAATATCTAGTCCATTAGTAAGCCAGGGACCACACGGCTTTCAATTTTATTCGCAGAATATAAACGTTTCAGAAGCACTTATTTTTCAAGGAATTCCAACAAGAACCATTTAGTTTGTCAAAAGCCTTTGATGGACTTATCTATTAGTAGCATATTATATTTTATTGTCGATTTCACAGAACAAAATGTAAGGATAGTAGTGTCTCGCCGAGGTTCAATAATGTTCAATAGCAGATACTAAACAGTAATGTCTTTTATACTGTTCTATTTATAGAAAAATGTGTCATACATTAGTTCTTATAAATCAACGCTCGCATCGTCCGTTATTAAAACGTCCCAACCTACTTATTAGCCAGAAGCAAGTCGGCGCGAAAAATAAATTAAAAATCAACGTTAGCTTGCAAAAACCGCGAACTAACGTTCGATAAAACACGGAACACCTCAACCCGTATAATAAAACAAAATTTGTCACGAACGCTGAACACAATGGAGCGCGGTGTGTGCGCGGTACAAAGCCAATTCAATAAATTCTGGTGCGGAACTCGTATTGCAAAAGATTTGAATGCATTTTCACCGCATGACGTGTAGCGTGGAGAGCACCATTGAGACGCGCTGCAGGCGTCACACCCACGCCACCGGAACGCCATCGCCACCGCGCTCCCGGCCGCTGCGTGCGCACACCAGTAATTACGAGTACCTCCTACACGGCCCGATTTTCCGGACAAAGCATCAAAGCGAAAAGTTTCCAACGGCGACTTTTTGTTTTACTTTCGCGCTCTTATTTACCCAACCCGTATATGTACTTCGCGCAACATCAACATGGACAGGTATTCGCTGATAGTGTAAACATAGATCTATCTATTACTAACAATAAAGCTGAAGAGTTTGTTTTTTTATTTGTTTGAACGCGCTAATCTCTGGAACTGCTAGTCGGATTTATAAAAATATTTTTGTGTTTGATAGCCCAATTCTTGAGGAAGACTATTAAAAGAAGGCTATTTAACACCACGCTAAAATACTTAAGATCCGAGCAAAAAGGAAAAAGTCAGAAAGAACACTAAGCGAAAACGCAGTAACAGCGCGGGCAGGCGATGCGATGCGATGCGACCGTCGCATCGCATCGCATCGCCTGCCCGCGCTCTTGCTGGAACGGGGGAACAAGAAATTTCACGCGGACGAAGTCGTTGACATAAGCTAGTTTAATTAAGTATATTGTATTTTTATCGTACGTGCGTCTGCGTAAAATTATCTTCATCATCTTCCCAGCTTTTTGCCAACTATTTTGGGGTCTGCTTCCAGTCTAACCGGATGCAGCTGGATACCAGTATTTTACACGTTGCAAGTATCTATCTGACCTCCACAACCCAGTTGCTGGGTAAGACGATGCCCCTTGGTAAGACTGGTTGTCAGACTTTCGGGATTCTGACGAGCCGCAACGACTGTCAAAAATCCACAAATGACAGCCGAGACTAACGGCTTAACGTGCTTTCGAAGGCACGGAGGCGTCTTGTTGGTATGTAAAAATGGTCACCCGTCCAATGACCAACTGCAGCAAGCGTAGCTTAACCTGATCGATTGACCCGTGCGGCTGTTATTGCTTAGCCAGAAGCCCCTATGCGTAAAATATGAAATGATAAACATGCCTTCAATTTGCATAAATTGAATAAATATTAACAGTGCTCACGGAGCTCAATGAAGCCTGACACTGAACGTTTACGCTTCCATGCAATTATTTAACAATGTAAAGAAAAAGTGTCAAGGTACAGTTCAATGATACCTTTATAATATTTTTTGTATTCATTGTTGATGCTAACTTAAACTCTTTATTTGCTCAGGAAAAGTTTATCATTCTAATGTTGTGTGCTCACATTACAACAACTCTCTTTGTGGTACTTTACCGTTCTATTTCATTTTTAATGGCATCTAGTTGATACAAAAGCTTTGTTCTAATGACTAGCAAATTTTAGATTATTCAAGTACGCTAGAATCATATGTCTGTTTTACTAAAAAGAAAAGGGCGAATATACGTAAATGTTCTGAAAACAAAATTAGAGATTTCGCCATCTCATTATTTTGCTAAAGAATATATTGATGACGGATCAAATTCATAGATTATGTGTCTAGGTCCGTAGATTAAAAAAAAAACAGTCACGTGCGTGTCGGACCACGCACAATGAAGGGTTCCGTAGTTGGGATGAATTTATCCTAAGAATAAACTTAACATTGTAGTTTTCTTGTAATCTTAGCTATAGAAATATTTTCTGCATTTTTTTCAAAATTTTAAGGTCAGTAGTTTCGTAAGAGGGCGAATGGCCAATTTTCGTCTATTTTCTTAAATAACTTCGAAATAGTTTATTTTAAAATTATAAAAAAATATATATTTGTGACCCTCACAGTACCTGTACAGTATTTGATATATCGCACGGTACAGTTTGCAAATATATATATTTATTAATTTTCTTATTTGCCCCCCAAAATTGACCCCCATATTCAAAATTCATTAATTTACATTACACGCCCGTGTTTGGGTCACAGAAATACATACGTGTACCAAATTTCAACTTAATCGGTCCATTAGATTCGGAGCAAATTGGCTGTGACAGACGGACAGACAGACAGACAGACACACGAGTGATCCTATAAGGGTTCCGTTTTTTTCTTTTTGAGGTACGGAACCCTAAAACAGCGAAATGTGAAAATCGAAAAACGTGTTATAATTATTGGGCATAATTAAGTAGCAAAATACGCCTAATTTGTACATTATTCGTGAAGGCTTGTCAAAAACAAATCTCTTCTCCTCAGGTTTCCTTCTAGGATCGATATATGCGTCAGTGTCATGTCCTATCCTGATGCCAACGGTGACGCGACTGACTGCCGGCAGGAACCTGGCTCAGAACTGGCCGCAACTGATATGTACCGCGGGTGGGACCGACACAGCTCTCAGTGTTGGCGTGTTCGGCGTCATCCACAGCTTTATCATGTACGACGGCGATGATGCCTACCGGTATGCTAGGGTAAGCTATATTAACTTTTGTTTAATTTACCTACTATATAAACGTTATTGTAATAGAACTTTATAATAGTGCAAGTGTGGCAAAAACACCGATCGCTTTTTCCAATGAGTTTATTGGTATTTTATTTATGGTACCATTTTATGTCAACCTACAGATATCACCTATGACATTATATTTTTTTCCCAATTTTTATAGCTGTAACTCAATATTACCCCAGTAGAAAAACTTAATATTCTTTTATACAAGAAAATGTAGTAAATCACCATCAAGCTCATGGGAAAATCTTACTAGTTCGGTAACACTAAAATCTTACGAAAACTCCGAAGGGCACAAAGCTATCAGAATGTAAGTTGAGCAGAACGTCGGCTAACTTTGGGGTTGTTGCAGGCGGCGTGTGCGCTGTTGTTGGGTGCAGTTGTTGGCGCCCTCTGGGGCAGCCTCGCTAAGTTTATGCCACACTCACGAGACGCTTACATCACGGAGTTGAGGGTGCTCTTCGTCGTCATTGGAGGGCTGTTCGCTAGTTTCATTACCACGCAATTCGGGTGGGGTGGTACAGGTTAGTTTAAATTTTTTCCGGTTTAATTTTTTTAATGGTGCTATTGCGTATGTATTCGAAGCTGACACCACTTAAATAATTGGTAAGTGGGTGATGAAAATGACGAACTTCCATACAATCTTTCACCCCCATAATTAACCTCTTTAGGGGATGAATTTTCAAAAATACTTCCATAGTGCTCACTTTCATTATTAAAGAAACCCTTGTGCAAAATTTCACGCTTCCTGACCCAGCGGTATTAGCTGTGCGGTGTTTGTCAGTAAATTAATGAATTTAAGAATTTTATTAAAGACGTAACACGTAACAGGACTGGCACTGATTGTTCTACCAGAGATCTTGAATTCTGGAGCGATATGTAGGATTATCTAACGTGTAGTTTTATTTAAAACGAGACTGACAGACCCCTCTGCGCTGTCCTGACGTGTATCTGTAAGTATGTCTACACGAAAAAAGAAATCTACGTGATAGGGGCGACCTGTTGCTATATTACTAAACTGACAAAAGCAGCTTGTTGCCAAACAATCTAATAAAAAAACTGACGCTAACTTCCGCAGTCCGCTGGTCACTTGAGCAACAAAACGGTCTTTCACGATCATAACATAACCACTACGTAACGAGGCACTAAAAACTTCGCACACCGCGACCAAAGTCGAACAACTAAAGAATTGACACTACACACATTATTTTGTTAAGTAAATTATGGGTTGGGTTTCCTTTCGATTAAAGATTTTTATGTTAAAATCTTTAATCTCATTGCGTCCGCACTTTAGTATAAGTTACTGCATTATAATCTTCTGCAGGATAAGCGTGTGGCTTAGAAAGGTTCAACATACCAATTAGAACGATAGTTTATACTAGGGTATACCCGGATTCCAAACTTAATTTGTTACCTACTGAACTATCTACTAACTACAAACTAACTTAGTTCCTATGTTGCTGTTTTAGACTAAACACTTACCTAGCTAGCTAAACGTTAGTACTAGCGACCCGCCCCGGCTTCCCATGATTTTAACGAGTTGACCAAAATTCGATATTTATTTATTTAAAGTAAGGGTAATATTAATGTATTATACGCATAATATTTCTGGAATTAATTCTCTAAATTATGACGAAATCCGCATCAAAATCCGTTGTATAGTTTATAATAATAACGCGGTCGCAGAGGCACGAAAAGCGACTTGGTTTTATACACCAATATGCATATAAAATAAGCTTTGTGTCGTCAATGCAACAGTACGAAATATGTCGTAAGTACTGTGAAGACTCGAACTTCACTGGCAGGTATAGCAATTAGGTATTACTAGAATTTTCTCGCGGCTTCCCCCGCGTGGATGTCGGAAAACTATACATATAAATCTTACTCTTGAATCACTCTATCTAGTGATGAAAACCGCATTAAAATCCGTAGTTTTGAGATCATTGCGAACAGACAGACAGACAGACGCAGCGGGGGACTTTGTTTTAAAATATGTAGTGATATTTTAATTATTAAATACATATTTTCTTACGATAAACGCGCACTTCTTAAACCGAACCTCTCTTCAATGTTACTTACTCCTAATAAAAACTAGGACTACTTTTTTGTTCAAAAAGTAGTTCGATATTTGCTTGAGCAATAGAATGTGAGCCAGTAAAATATAACGTTATTATAAATTAGTCCATTTGCGTCAAATTGGCAAGGTAAAAAAACTTGATGGATGGGTCCCCGGATATCTATGTGGGTCCCGCACAAACTGACGATCGCCAACGCGACGAACGCGTTAAGGTATGCCTTGCGTTGCTTAACAGACACAGAAATGAAGAGATTTTGAACCGCACTGTCACTTGCTATGAAAAATGGATTCTTTTTGATAATCGTAAGCAGTCATCATGTTGGTTAGGGTGTCCAGCACCCTAATTCAGCGCCTAGGCAATGCCCCAAACGAAAACGTATCCCTAAAAAAGTCATGGCCACTGTTTGGTGGTCTAGTGCTGGTATAATTCATCACAGCTTCTTAACAAATGGCACCAACATTACTGCGGATGTGTACTATGAGGATCTGGACACAATGATGGAGAAGTTCGCAAATCTCCGGTCAGCCTTGGTTAATCGCTCGCCCCCGCTGCTCCTACACGACAACGCTCGACCTCATATGGCACAACTGTCGGTCTCTAAGTTAGAAGAGCTAGGGTTGGAAGTTTTGCATCATCCACCGTACTCACCAGACCTTGCGCCGACAGGCTTCTACTTTTTCCAACATTTGGACAACTTCTCGGCAGGGAAAAAATTCAATACGCGAGAGGCAGTACAAAATGCTTTGAAGAATTTGTTGGTTCCCGTACACCTGACTTCTTCAATTGAAAATTATCATAATTAATACCACTGCGCTGGCAGAGATGCATCGATAGCATGGGTGCATATTTTGATTGATAGAAATAAAAAATATTTATATAAAAATGACTTTATTTTTCTGCATACTAAAAATTTCATAGTTAAATACCTAATATTTTGGGAATATCCTTACCCAACCAGTTCACCCTATTTTAACGTACAATTATGCATTCATAACAGACATCTAGTGCACCTACCGATGCCCGTAGTCTCAGCCGTAGTCAAGCTTTCCCAAAATAACAAAACATGTGTTCCGCAAAATCTTATACATTTTTTTTCGCCACCACTGTTTAAAATTTATTAACAAAAAAATATTTGAGGAAAGTTTTCATGGAGAATCAAAGGTAATTACGGATAAAGTAACGATTTAATAATATTTTGATGAAAAAGTTATTAATAATAAGATTTCATTTACACGTGACTCAAAAGAATGACGCATGGCGGCTATTTTGTTTTTTTTTTTTTTTTAATCTAGTATAAATCGAAAACTGCGGAAGATATATTATTTTGGGAGGGCTTGACCAAAGCTATCACCACCTACAGTATGTCGGTAGTTTTCTGGGACAACCCTGTATACATTTTGCACCTCTCATTCATATCTTTACAATATTGCGGCGATATTCAGTAAGAATAAATATATTATTAATTTTTAGGGTTCCGTAGTCAACAAGCAACCCTTATAGTTTCGCCATGTCCGTCTGTCTGTCCGTCCGCCGCTTAGCTCAGAGACTCTTAGTACTAGAACGCTATAATTTGGCATACTTACATATTAATCACGCCGACAAAAAAAAAAAAACATTTTTTAGTGTACCTCCTGTACGTAAAGATGTTTTTTTCGTCTATCCCATAGTGTGGGGTATCGTTGGATAGGCCATTCAAAAAGTCTGAGAAAACCATTTTTCGATTCAGGGATCCGTTTGCGTAAAAAAGCTTTAAATTGTTTTTGTTAGAGACAAGTGTCCCTCCGCCCCTGCCAGGTAAATGGTTACTTTTGGAGAAGTGAAAAAATTCATGGCTGTAGTATATATATAATAATATAACGAAATTAAAAGGAAAACTAGCATAGCTAAGCAGGCTTTACAAGTTTACGAGTAATAGTCGACCAACTTATAAAATGTACATGTAAAAGTAGAAATGTTGTACTTTCATTGAAAAATTACTTATTCAAATACTAAATTGTTTTGGGGGTAATTTCATCCATCTACTACCGAATCCTTTATGGTGCGTGGTCCGACACGCACTTCGCCAGTTTTTATTTTCTGTTAACAAAAGTATTATACAAAAAATGGCCAAGTGCGTGTCGGACCACGCACAAAAAAGGGTAATTGGGATGAAGAAAGAAGAGAAATATTTATCCCAAGAACAAACTGAACATTGTAGTTGAAAAACATGTTCTCAACTGCAAATGTAAGTTTGTACGCACAATATTGAGAGATTTACCACGTTATTTTAATACCACTTCCTACAAATTTTCCTGTTATCTATATTTATAGAACTGTTTTCTGTATTTTTTTCAAAATTTTAGGTTCAGTAGTTTCGGAGGTAAAAGAGGTGGAGAATGGTAAATCGTCTATTTTCTTCAATAGTTTTCAAACTATTTATTTTAAAATCATAAAAAAGACCCACACAGTAAGCTCTTTCATTTGATATGTCACACGGTACAGTTTGCAAAACTTTTTTTTTTAATTTCTTATTTGCCCGTAAAAGTGACCACCATATTCAAAATTCATTTATTTACGACTGGCTGTGATAGGCGGACAGATAGACAGACATACAGACATACGAATGATCCTATAAGGGTTCCTTTTTTTTCCCTTTAGGGGAAAAAACCCTAGAAAATACTACTTACAAAGAGATTCCATCTTGTACTATACGAAAATACAGCCTTATGTTTGAATTTCCGTAACACGGAAATTCAACGCAGGAAGGATAGAGCTTTTACTATACGTAGGTATGTTTAAGCGAGTACATATAAAATGGGTTACCGTGTTACAAAATATGTTGGTGTTGGTGTTCGAACCATGTTTCTTTTTCAAATGCAAATAAGCTGCATAAGCATATACGAAGACTCGACTGAGTGCTGCAGCGAGGTTTCACCGGAGCTCTTCAATCATGTGTTACAAGCTTTTATGACCCTCCTACGATTTCAGTTCAAAGTAAACGTAACTTTATTTTTATAGGCTTCTTTTTCGTAGGCAGGGACAAATCAATATCCTGAAATATGGTGTAACTTTTGTTTGTTTCATAGATAATAATGCTTGTTTTCTTTTTACAGTTGTGTATTTTTGCGTTTGGTTTCTTTTTCTTTTCTTTTTTGGTTTTTTTTTCTGTTTTCTATAATTTGCTTTACGAGTAGGTATTTCAAGCTTTATAGCTTTTTTTGTATTTGCAGATCCAATATAAGTATAAAAATCCAATATAAATATAAGTATTAATATTTACAATTAAGACGAATCTTACAACACCTCATATGTTAAAATCCATAAAGTCGTTTAGGCTACAGAGCGTGCCAAAGAAATAGGCATACCTACATACATACATACTCTCCAAAAACTTACCCTCCTTCTGGGACAGTCGGGTAAATACAAGACATTTTAACATTGACCTTTTCTAATCTTTGTCAAATACTTTTAAGTATGTCATAACATTATAAAACTAATAAAATACTTTATGATAGTTTTAGTTGAGCTACTGCCTTATTTTCTGTGCCTCAAACAGCTGACTTTTCCCAGGCCCGCCCGGTCTTTGCAACATCTTTCATTTCAGTGATTTAATATCACGAGATAACATAATATTTTTGAAAACCACGAGACTCTAGCTCGTGCATTTTTATGTAAACGTGCATTTTAAATTATTACCTAAGCCTTGTTTACTTGAAGATCAAAAGAGTAAACTGTTGTGAGATTTTATTTTACAAAGAATAAAAAGCATGTTTGCTCGACGAAAGTCACCTGAGTGTGAGTCATCAATGTGGGCAATACTTGGACTATTCTGTGATAACGATTGTGCTAATATTGGTTATCAATTTTAGCTACTTCCCTAATTTTAACGATAGAATAATTTTGCTTTAAATGCTTTTGGTTCTTCCAATAAACTATTTATTACACACAAATTTCTGTACACTTTACAAAAAATAGAAAAAACAAAATGTAAATTGTTTTTGTGAATTATTAATTTGCTGGCAAAATAAGTATCTATAATTATCGATGACTTATTTGAATAGTATGCACAACCCTAATGACTGACGTCACAAACGTGTTTTAAGGCCCCGCGTGCCACGAGCGATTGGACCGAGTATAGTAGAGTGTAGTTGCTAAAAAGCCTCTTAAAATAAATCTTAATCGGAAAATGTTTATTTTTGCAGGCGGTATAGCAGTATTGGCGTGCAACGCAACAGCGGCGCGGCACTGGGCGAAGGCCGGCTGGAAACTGAACAACAACCCCGCTTCCACCGCGTACCGCGTCATGTGGTCAGCGGTCGAGCCGGCCCTCTTCGCCTACACCGGAACCTTTTTCGTGGTACGTATATTGATTATTTACAGAAGCTAATTAAATGGTTTCGGGCAAATAGAACCTCATGTAATATAAATACATGCCAATGGGAAAAGGTTTATGAATTACAATTCTTTCCGGCTACAAATTCTAAACAAGACGTCGATTTCTTGCACACTTTAAACCACGCTTTAGACAGACATACTTATAAATACCCCGTAATCGTAGATACTAAAGCTTTCATTGAATAGAAATAAAGTTCCAGTAGCAATTTTCCTTGAATAAGTAAATCATAGTCCAGTGAGGGCTTGAGGAGTGCCTTTCCGTGTACAAGGCACCTTTTATAATATAGCTACGTATTTCAATTTACTAAATGGGCTATATAATCGTAAAAGATTTAGCAAGATTGTTATTAATATCGAAATATAACCTGCCTTCAAACTACGATTATTTTCAAGATAATTATTTATACACAATAAATCAAGCATTTAATTGGCACAATATTCAATATTTAAAACCTATGTATATGACAGTATTTCACTAAAACAGAGACGCAATTTAAACGTTGCTCCCACTTTATGATAAAAACATTATGTCAGCCGGTATTATATCACTGTTATAAAGGCATAAGCTCCTTAAATTGCGTTCTCGGTACAAAGTAATAAAGTGAAGTATTTTATTGCAGATACAGTCGGAGATATCGAAAGTGATGCTTATGGGGTTCGGCATACTGTTTGTCTGTCTGGGAGTCAGACTGATCGTCGCATTCCTCGTGTGCTCAAAGTTATCATTAAGGGAGAGGTTGTTTGTGTGCTGCACTTGGGTGCCCAAGTCTATTGTAGAGGTATGTATCTGAAAATTAATAAAACTAAACACTTTTTAACAAAAACCTTAAATAAAATAACAACAATAGGTTTATGTCCCCTCCTAAAAAACAGAACCCTGCCATTGTTGTCGCGTTGTCAGGGAATAAAGAGAATGAACGTTCAGTGACAAACGAAAAACAACAATCAATCACTCTTGCTCGTTGCATTCTGCTTATTGATGACCACACTTTTGAGTTCTAGAGCCTTCTTTCCTTCTAATAATTTCGTTTTCAGCATTGAAAGTCATATTGGCACCTATCCTGTTTCAAACCCCCAGTCTTATGTCTTATGCCACTAAGATTTTAAGGCCTGTGTTCACCAACATTCAAACCACCGGTTAGGTACTTAAACAGTTGGTTTATGTCAAATTTTCTAAGGAAAGAACTGATTAAATATCTAAACAACCGTTTAAAAAGTCGGTGAACTTCACCCTAAGAAGGTTTACTAAACGTTAAATCCTGTTTAAATATTGTTTAAATATTGTTTCGGATAATGAACACTGAGCGGGGACATCGCTTCGAGTTAATCCTTCCTTCTTAATGGATTTAATGCGAATCTTTGACCCAAAGTTCATACCCAGGTCATTGAACCTTTAATCATATCGTAGTGAATAATTAAGGTATTACTTTAGTATTCATCCTTTTAGCCAAGTATGCTAGAGTTTGAGTTTAGTAAGACCAGTTCCGTCTGACTCTCTGATTTTCGAGTAAAAATTACTCCATTCAAGGTCTCAGAATAATTCTGCTGTTCGTTTTGTAAGTAAATGTTTAGTCCTTTACAAGACAAACTCCTATGGTGGTGCTAAGTCGAGCACTAAATTGGTATAAAATAACTGTATAGTACCAAAACCAGGTTCAAGAAATACCTAGAACCTTCATCACAGGAGGTGTGAGCCGTATACATCCAACCAATCTGTAAAGCGATAGATAGATGATTGATTTCGTTATCACATCCAGGAATCGATTCGAGCTCGTGGCTAAGTAATATCAGCCACACTGGTCGATCCATAAGGTTAAGCTACGCCTGCCGGGGTTGGTCCGTGAATGGGTGACCATCTTTTCATACCGAGACTCCTCCGTGCCTCGGAAAGCACGTTAAGCCGTTGGTCCCGGCTGTCATTCGTGGATCTTTGACTGTCGATACGGGTCGTCAGAAGCCCGATAATCTGACAACCAGTCTTACTAAGGTTATCGTATTACCCAGTAACTGGGTTGTGGAGGTCAGATAGGCAGTCGCTCCATGTAAAATACTCGTATTCAGCTGCATCCGGTTAGACTGGAAGCCGACCCCAACATAGTTGGGAAAAGGCTAGGCAGAATGATTCAGGAATCAATTCAAGCTAGTATGAGAGACTAGAGAATGTACATCGCTATCGTTTTAGCAAACAATAACTACTCGCCATCAAATTGGAGAGGCCTACGTCCAGATGTGAACTACTAAAGACTAATCATGATGATGATAGGAGGATAGTTCAGTTTCTTTGATATCTGTATACATGTTGTAAGTTAAGGCAAAGATTAATAATACAGATGAGACACTCCGCAGTTTAGGTATGAAGCTACAAGTACGCAGCGGGCCTATATCACTGGGCCAAGTCAGTAGGACTGCCGCGGTCAGAAGGCTTAAGAGTTACGCGTTAGAAAGAGAGGCAACTTGTAGGTGAATATAACTGTAGGTAATAAGCGTTGTGCGACCTGAATTACACTTTATTGTGTCGTAGCAAGAGTCGCTTTTTATTTAAATGATTTTGCGGAGTGTCCCATCTGTATCAATCTGTGGTTATGGTAAGGTAAAAAAAATGTACCTACTGTTCAATCTGTCTAGCCTTTTCCCAACTATATTGGGGTCGGCTTCCAGTCTAACCTGATGCAGCTGAATACCACTATTTTACATGGAGCGACTGCCTATCTGACCTTCACAACCCGGTTACTGGCTAATACGATACCCCTAGGTAAGACTGGTTGTCAGACTTTTGGGCTTCTGAGGACCCGTAAGGACTGTCAAAGATCCACGAATGACAGCCGGGGCCAACGGGTTAACGTGCTTTCCGAGGCACGGAGGAGTCTCGGTATGTAAAAATGTTCTCCCATCCAGGGACCAACCCCGCCAAGCGTAGCTTAACCTGATGGATTGCGGCTATTATTACTTAGCCACGCGCTCCTCCAAAAAGAAAAAAATCTACTGTTCCATACATTTTTGTATGGACACATTATTTTTTTATTTAATAACCGACGAAAATTTTGTACACTGGGGCATCTGGACTCATGCGCTGAGTTCATGATTCACGCGTCGATATCCCTTACACCCTGTATAGTCACAAACTCCTTTATCTTTTATAACAAAACCATTTTTTTACTTTTCAGGCTGTGTTGTGCCCCGTGGCAATAAACGCGCTAATAGCCCGTGGCGGCCATGACGACGTGCGGATGGAGTACGCAGAACATCTCATGAGGCTCATCGTGCAGGCCATTTTGATCACGACGCCCATTGGCTTCCTGCTCACCAACCATCTAGGACCCATACTGCTGAAGGAGAAACATAAAAAATGTGAAAACGGTAATTACATTTTCTTAAGAGAATGCGTTTTGATAGAAAATTTATAAAAATAAATCAAATGTTCACATGGATCCAAGAATAATCGTTAAATATTAATAAAAACTTTTTCACAAAAAAAAAACACTGACTTCCAAAAAACACTACAAAGTGAAAAATTACTTTAATTTCAGAAGTCGGTGTCTTAGATCTGTATTTTAGTTTTTATTTTTCACTTTTTAATGGGTCAGTTTGTAATTTGTCTAAGTTACAATAGCCATCAACTGCTCATCACCTTTTACAAAATATTGCTTTTCCCGATGCAGGGACGTTAATTGTTGAAGAGTTCTCCTGGTAAGAACCAGTAGAACTGGAGCTGATGGTACAGTCACCATTTGCTCCACTGCACCATATGCATTGTGACAAACATAGATTGCTTAGCAACCATATTAAAGTACTTCCGATGGCCATCGGTGGTCTTCATCATCAGTTCCACTTCACCAAATGGTGCTTTCCGAGAACAAATGCTCGAGTTACTATAAAAAATATCCAAATTGCTATAGGTGTGCCTATAAAATTTGAGGGTTGCCCTCGATTTCCATGGGATCCCCATGTCAGATTCCGACTTGGTCACAATGGGACCACGTCGAGAAAATATCCATTCAAACAAAAAAAGATTTTTTTAAATGCGTCCGTAATTAACGGAGAAATCATTGTACATTCATAAAAAAATACATATACGTATACATCCGCGACGAATTGATAAATCTCCTCCTTTTTTTGAAAATCGGTTAAAAAGCCATTTGACACAACAAACTTTCAGCTAGAGCTTATTAAGATCTTAAACTCTGAACGGGCAATTTTTGTTACTCCCAGTTGAGATAATTTCAGATAATGAATAAAAAGCAGCCTGGTAAGGTAATTAATACTCTGTATCGAATCGGTCAATTGCCATAAGATTCTTTATAAATGGAAAAGTTAAGAACGGAACGAGTTGTTAACATGTTCGTTGGCAAAGATCCAACAAATACTTTTGCATTATTGCAAGTTTTGAAGCTCAAGCTATTATAGCATTTTACTTAAGGCACATTGCAGCGGGACCTTTTCGGAAGTAATACCTAATACAAATGTACGATACAATAAGGTCTAATGAACTACAAAAGTTTTACCCAATTTTAATTTTTCGAAGAAAAAACTTTCACATTAACCTGAAAGTAAAAGAAAAGTTAATACAAAGTATCACCAACCCGCACCCTAATTGCGTAAAACACTATCGATCGGAATCTGAATCATTTTGAAGCAAATTGTTAATCCATTGCTTCGTATGTTCGAAAATTTTGTCTGCTCAACAACGTAAATAACGCAATGAATGTTGATGAACGTGTCAAAATTAAACCGATTCCGATTGATAGTGTGTTACGTAATTAGGGTACTGGTTTTCCTTTGTTTGGCAGTCCATATACTGGTATAACTGTGGGTATAACAGACATTAGTTCCAAAATCAAGCTTACTGCGGTACGGTGTTGTGGTAGCTGTACACTGTACAGGCTTATCATAAATTTTTCACGCTTTCCTCCCGTGGAGGTAGGCAGAAACTATAGAACGCCACCAACTGATCCTTACATAATCCTTTTGCTTCGTTTACATTCATAGGTCTGGTCATACAATCAACTCACTTGCTGCTGCTGCTGTGCTGTGCTGCTGGGGAGTTTGTTGCGCCACTTCTTTTTCCCAGCTAAAGCACTAGGAAGTGGTGAAAGGCGAGCATTTTGGGGGACTGTCTTATGTAATTTTGACGTCCAAAAAGTGCTGATTCTCAGCCTAGTTTGAATAAATGACTTTTGATTTTGATTTTGACTCACGCCGCCGCCGTTTGCGAGTACTACGCACCTGACCTTTCTGAAGAACATCACTAATAGGGTCCATCATTTCCATCTAGGACTTCCCTGGCGGCGTTTCCATATTGTTTTATTTATTTTATTATTTATGTACACACAGTAAAATACAAAGAAATACGACATAATTATAATTTATGTTGTTTTTTTTGTGTTTTTATGTATGAGTCATCTTTTATTTATAATTTTATTTTAACTTGTCCCTAATAGATATTATGCGTTATACTAGAAGATATTATGAGTTTCATGAATTTGTCACATGAATTAACTGTATTACTAAATTACCATTATTTTTGTTTCAGAATCCGAATCATAATAGAAGATAATCAAGCAAAGGATCTCATTATTAAATAGTTTATTTATTATGAAGAACTACTCCATGCCATATCGTTCCCGGCAAATGTGCCACTTGTCATCTCTAATTAGAGAACAAAGGGAACGTGAACGAGATTAAAACAGGATAAAGTGGCTGTCGACCACTCACGGATGGTGGTTTGATCTTGGTTTCCTTCGTTTTGCGGATTGCATATGTTCGTCACTCCGTGTAAAACCTGGAACACACATACCAGCAGAACCCTAATTGCATAACACACTATCAATCGGAATGGGTTTCTTTTTGACAGTTCAACAACATTCATAGTGTAATTTACGGTGTTGAGAAGACAAATTTTTCGAACACATGAAACAATAGATTAGTAATTAGCTTCAAAATGATTCAGATTCCGATCAATAGTGTGTTACGCAATTAGGGTGCAGCTTGCTTTTGTCATTAATAAACATGTCATATTGCATGCTCATGGCATGATGTATAATGTGTATCCCCCGGCTTAAAACTCGAACCGCCATAATAAACATAAAAGACAAGCTTAGTTTGTTTTCGATAGAATATTTTGTACTAGCTTTATCCCGCGGTTTTGCCCGCGTGGAGATCGATGGTCTACCTATGTGCCAAATTTCATCGAAATTCGAAGGTAACATATAGACAGACAAATCTCACTTTTGTGAGTCGGCTGATAACATGAAAACGATTGCAATTGTGTAAGAAAAACTAATATATAATAATACAGAGATTAATGTTGTTAAGTAAATTTAAATCTCTGTTATTGAAAAGTATTTCACAATATTTTTTGTTGTGTACTTACGCTGAATTAAATAATTGCAGCAATTTCTCAAAGTGATTTAGTCAATGATCTTGTAATAATTTGATAATCTCTGAATTACTTAGGATTTTTTTTATTAAGAATTAGTTTAAATTTATTATTAACTAAGATTAAATAAGAATGTAAATAAAATATTTTGCGAAAACTATGTTTCATTTTATATTAAGCCCTCATACAATCAATTGCAATGGCAGCTAGGTACTACATAAACACTTTCACCGTCGGAGATACAGACACAATAGTTAATTGACCGCTATGAAACATATGTCAGAGACAGGGCAAGGAATCATTATAGTACCTACATAACTATTCCTCTCAAATTCCGATGATACACCATTGGTTCTTAAGAAAAAACCTTTATACATAACATATGTATAACATGTATATAACACATATCATTTACATATATAAACGTAAAATACCATCACCCAATGGCGACCACGGGTTTACAGTAGTTGTGTACCTATAGGGTTCGGTTGATATTAAAGCATTGGCATGAACCTATATACTTACTTAAACAGCGGACACTTGAGGGTTAACCCCTAAATATTAGTGACATGCAAAATTGTTCGTAAGCATCAAGAATTTTATACAAAACCCATTAC
Source organism: Dicycla oo (assembly GCA_948252095.1). NCBI lineage: Eukaryota > Metazoa > Arthropoda > Insecta > Lepidoptera > Noctuidae > Dicycla > Dicycla oo. The sequence goes on from OX411712.1 coordinate 15,575,515, forward strand.
ACACTCCAACATAACTCAAGATCCATTCCAACTTATCGGCTAAAAATACATTAAAAATAAAAATAAAACAACTTTTTAGAAGAAAATTGTACTATAATTGTGAACGAATATTTAAACGATAAAATATAAGTGCTATATTATGTAATTATTAGTTCTGAAGACTGTTGTGTTAAGTTTTCTAAGCTTCCTCTCTCCTACTACACTCGCGATAAATAATACGGGTCGATGGCGAAAATCCCTGTAACTTGCAAATTAATAATGCTACATGAATGAAAACTAACTTTATATTACAGAAAATTTTAATATCGTATGAAATAAAACCTTAAATGATCCAAGTACAACGTAACAGACAGACAAAAGATAAAATTTTAAAAACTTCTAATTTGGAAATAAATTATTATTCCATTCGCGGTTGTTTTACTTTTGCTTGTTTTCTCAATTTTGTTTTCAATCTGTCAAATTCAAATGCGATCATTATCGTCTTTCAACATCATTATTGAATTATTGCCATTTCGCTAACACCAGAAGAACGTATACGTATCGTCACTATTTTAGAAGAAGGCAGATGTCAGCGATGTACAGCAAGAACAATAGGCGTGTCACTTTCTACAGTGCAGCGATTCGTCCAACGTTTCCGAGAAACTGAGTAGAACATAAGAAGGCCAGGAATCAGCAGACCGAGGTGTACCACGGCTCGAGAGGATCAGTTTATTATTACGACCATAATCCGGAATCGGCATCTCACAGCAGTTGAAGTAACAAATCAACTTCGGGAGACCTGTAGAGACGACTTAGGGAAACGGACTGTAAGGCCTTGAAGCAAATTTGACCCGCAAATGGTACATAACTTGAAAGGGAACATCGGGTAGCAAGATTACGTTACGCCTGCGAACACGCACAATAGGGAGTCGAAGAATACGCAAGAGTAATGTTTTCTGATGAATCCAGATTTATGCCGTATGCACATGATGGGTGGCAAACCGACGCACGGCCAGGGGAACGTTTCATTCCAGCTTGTTTTGAGGAAAAAATGGCGTTCGGCGGAGGACCTGTTATGGTTTGGGCTGGAATCGCTTCAGAGAGACGCACGGAGTTAGTGCTGACAGTGATGGTGGTACGGTGTTAGTGGTGAGTGCACGATATGTGGAAGAAATTGTTAATGAGCATGTAGGCCCATATTTAATTAATATGGGTGAAACTTCAATATTCATGCATGACAATGCCAAGCCACATACAGCTCAAATTGTAAATGGGTATTTTCAGGACGTTGGCATCAATCGCATGGACTGGCCCGCGAGAAGCCCGGACCAATTGAATCCAATTGATCACGCTTCGGATCAGCTTGGCAGGTGTGAGAAGAGCCCGTGGAGGCAATACAGTATTAATTTTGTTTTAAAGTTCGTTTTTGTGTTGTATGTGAGGTACCAACCATTAATTTTTCAACGTAAAAATTATTGATATTTTGTTTTTTATGTAATTTTGACAATCAAACTAATAATAATTCCAACATTTGGTGTTGCGTTATTAACTCGTATTAATTATCTACAATATACAGTTTAATTCATGCCGCTAGCTCTATTATTTTAAGAGTAATTTTAGTTTTATTACTAACCCGTATTCTTTGTCCGCGAGTGTATTTTGCCGTGCCCAACAGATCTTATAAAATGTTAAGTTTCCAACTAAGCCACCTACATTGTGGAATGCAATAGAAGATTGAGTATTTACCAATGACTATATAGCCTCTCCGGTTTAATTCTCTTTGGTATTAACTAATAAACATATACCTACTTTCTAATGTTTTAAAATACCTACCACAATAATACCTATCTATAGGGTACTGTAAATTTTACGCACTTTTGAGAAACCTGTGGCAATTTATTTTTTTTAGTTAAGGTGCTAGCTTGTAACTTAATTGGCAGTAGGTAGTGCATATTGCTCGCAGAACATATATTATGGCCGATGGGGCCGAAAGGTTCTAGAATGGTGATCGTGAACTGGAAGACGTAGCGTTGGAAAGCCTCACAAGGATGCCCGACAACCTGGTGAAGGCCGCAGGAATCCGTTGTATGCGAGAAGAACCGAACCGGTGAACAGAACCGGTCGAAGTGTTGACGCTGTGTTGAGGGATGTCCAGCAGTGGACGTCGTTCGCCTAAACTTACGTTGAAGTTGCAGTAAGTCTTGAATTAAAGACCTATACCCTAGTTGTGTAACACACAATTAATCGGAATCGGTTTCATTTTGACAGTTCAACAACATTCATTACGTTATTTAGCAGACAAAATTTTCAAACATATGAAGCAACGGACTAGCAATTTGCTTGAAAATGGTTCAGATTCCGATCGATAGTGTGTAACGCAATTAGGGTGTTGGTTTTGTATATTCGCAGATTAATACAGATGGGACACTGCTCAGTTTAGGTATGAAGCTACAAGTACGCGGCGAGCCCTTGTCACGGGGCCAATTTAGTGCGGGCTGCCGCGCACCGGCCGGCTCGCACGGTCAGTTCGATACTCACACGCCGCATCGTGACAACCCTAAGGGTACGGCCTGAGTGCACGCTCGACTCGAGTGTCCGGCGGGGCGGGGCGTGCGACGTTCGTGTTAAACACATGCAAACACTCGCGAGAGTCCTGAGTGACGGCCTAGCGGCGCTCGGTGGATTTGCACGCAGCGCTGAACGCCCCGCTGGACGCTTTTTCACTCGGTTCGTACACTAACGAGTCAGAAGGTACTTATCCTTCTATTACTTATACCTTATATTCTATTCTTTCTATTGCGTAACTCTTAAGTTACGCAATAGAAAGAGAGGCAACTTGTAGGTAAATATAACTGTAGGTAATAAGCGTTGTGCGGTCTGAATTGAACTTTATTGTGTCGTAGCAAGAGTCGCTTTTTATTTAAATGATTTTACGGAGTGTCCTATCTGTATTAATCTGTGGTAAATTAGGAACTATTATATTATTATTTATTATTATGCACGTTGAATAATTCAATAAACGACTGTTCATTGTTCTGTTAAACTTAACAATGAAGAATCTGTTTTGTATTTTAACTACATTCCGGTAAGGGTTCTATGATTACAAGCCAATCGAGAAATTAAAGATGCAAACTCGCTCGATCCCTGACATAATTCATATAATGGCTATAGGCGAACACAGGCCCTTATTGGCTACACTGTAATCAAGTGAAACCATCGCTATCTTGTATAATTTCCTGTAACTAGATCTTAAAAATATTCCGAAAACACGCAAAGAAAAACTTCTACAGACAATTTTGCGGACGCTAACGCCATCTGTTGGCATTTTCCGGAACTAACAAGTGGATTTTCACTTGAAGTAGTTCACGTACCGGAAGGTATAATAGCCTCGATAAGTTGTGTGCGACTCTTTCAAGATGGCGACACTGCTACCTCGAGAAGTACTTTTCGTGGATTTGATGAATAAATACTATTCAGGTAAAAATAAAACTAGTTTATAAGGAAACTTTCGAGTGCGTGGATCTCTACACGTTAATCAATTTGTAGATGAGGTGCAAACTCAAACTTGTGGTGTAGGGTTTTATAACCTGACTCACCCACGAATTTGGGTAAGCAGTTGTATAGGCTTGGGACATGTACCTACTTATAACTTTTTAATTAAGTACCATTCAAATAGATTAAGTTCGTTGCATACATTGGTAACGTAACCTTTTATTTAAATGTTTACAAAATTAATGAGATGACATTATGAACATTTCCTAGGTCAGATACAATTATTGTGATGTGCATTAGTGTTAGTGATGTTGTGATAGCGTCTCATCTAATGGTGTCATACGAGATCCCTTCAATTAACAAACAGAGATCAAACAAACGACACAGGAGAGCAACGCGCGCTCACTGCGCGCGCGCCAGTCCGACCGGACCCCGGCCGCGCCACGCTCGACGGCGACCACTTCATCTCTACACCATAAACAAAAATACTGAAACACACGTCCGGTCGCCTGCGCCGCCACCACGCTCCCGCGCCGGTTCAAGGACTCTACGTGACCACCTCGAGGTGCTAACATAAAGGGCCTTTTCTGTCACGTATTACACCTGATTTGTGTACAATTTTTTATCTGAGCTCGTTTACCTTCAACACAAATATCTTATCTCAACCCAGCTTCCGATTGGACTGTATTCGACGTTAGTGAACATAAGAATGAACTTTGGAAATTATTTAAGATGAAGACGCGTGATCGTCGAGCGAAACAGGATTTTCGGGGAAAGCAGGACAAAAAGGGAGTGAAGCAGGAGATTTCACGTGGTGGAAAGCGACAGACGAACAGTGCTGGTGCTATCGAGACTGCTGCTGAGGCGCGCGAGCGAACCAAACGATCCGGTGTGGAGGCTGTCAAGCTACACCTGCAGGTGACCGGTGACGTCGGCAGGACATCTAGATCAGCTACATCGGTAAGTTCTTATATTTAATGCATACCACTAGTGTACCAAAGAAGTGAAGTTTTAAATAATGTAAATTCAGTCGTGTTTGTACATAATAATAAATGAATATTAATGTGGCAATTTATATGTATAAATTAATTGACAAGGAAATAGGTACGTGTGTTAGTTAAACGGAACGATTGCCGACGGTCCTCGTGATTCTGACGTACCTATGTTCAGAGGAGAATCGAAGACAAAACAATCAAATTAGCGCTTCCATGTAATACTCTTGTTAACAAGACTACGCAAGTACGCTCATTGATGTACCACAAATTATAATTTAGTACAATCGAACATGGTGAGACTGACAAACAACGTAAACTTAAACTAGGTTCAATCTATTGCACGGTTCGGAAACTTTTTAATGTCTTATTACGTACATTACCTACTTGAGAACTGGGAATTATTTCATAAACTAAGAGTATCATCTATCTATCCAACCGATCTATTCTGTAAATCTCACCGTGAACACTTAGGTGAAGTGGGCTTGAAGCGATCATTCCACCTGATGCTAGGGATTGACATTTGACAGCTCACTCCACCTTAGTTTCCACGATTAGATATTTACAGAATATACCGGCTGGTAATTAAATACATAAAACCATTAATTGTGTTCTCTAAATAAATTCAAGTTACTGAAACATACTGTGATCAGATTTCAATCTATGAAAATTTTAATAAAATCAAAGTCATTAATTTAAATTAGGCTGAGAATCAGCACTTTTCGAACGTCAAAATTACATAAGACAGTCCCCCAAAACGCCCGCCCTTCACCACTTCCTAGTGCTTTAGCTGGGGAGAAGTGGCGCAACAACTCCTCAGCAGCACAGCTGTCTGTTCAGTTAAAAAAAAAATATTATAATATAATAGTAGGTACTGATACATGAACTGACCCTATTGTTATCTTAATACTTATGATAAATGATAAATGGAATTGCTTGACTTTGACGAGAAAACCATGTGATCCATTTATCACATTTAAGAAGACCATGAAAAACTGAGATTATCTACCGATATTGAGGCTTACTTACGTAAATATGACTGGATATAATAATTTTTTAAACAAATCTCAGTCAACTGGTTACTAAAGTTAGATTTTTTACAACAACAAAAGTTATTATTAGAATAAAAAGTTTAAAATAGCCTTCAATAAGTTTTCTTTTACCTATTAAGAGGCTTCTACAAGTATTTTGCAAAAATATTTGAGAGTACCATGGGAACTAATTACAACTGATAGCAGATAAACGCTGCTAATAACAGCTGTATAAATAAATCGATTATTCCACTGTACCTACAAAATTCCTTGATTCTCGATAACAAACATTGTGAAGTTCGCCATTAGACTAGGAAAACATCGGTACCTACTTAAAATGGTCTTATCATAATGCAAAGTACTTAAAGGTTAATTGTCTTTATTGTTCAATTAGGTAACTCATTGATAAATAATACTTACGTTTGAATGTCATCATAATCAAATGATAGAATTCATGTAATTAATAGAATTCATTGATTGAAGACCGCGTCTGCATTGCGAAGTTTCACTGAGACGTAATTTTAAATGATTAAAGTGTATTCTAAAGTATTTTTGCAAGTGCAGTGCAGTGCATTGGTCTCCTCAATATAAGTTAGTAATCGCAGTGCATTTTATAATCATACCATATTAGTTAAAGAAAGTGGAGAAACCTGCCCAGCAAGCTATCCAATATGCCTGACGCTAGAAACTCGTTGGGTAACGTTAGTAGTACTTATTACAATTATTCATTACTAGCGATCCAGCCCGGCTTCGTACGGACTCGATCCACTAATACACCGGCCTTTTTAACCGACGAAAAATAAAGGAGGAGGTTCTAAATTCGACACTTATATTTTTTTTTTACATATGCTAGTTGCGTAGTTTTTGTACTTAACATAAACTTCTATGATATAGAATAATTTCAGATTTTTCTCTATGCAAACTTCGCAGATAATGGGGGAACGGTATTTTTTACATTTTACATCAAAATTCGAAAACTATTCGGCCTAAAAAAATGTTTGAAAATGTGCAAATCATATACTCGTTTTAAGACTTCGTTGATATCTATGAGTGATACCAATAGTGCTTGTTGAAACCAAAATGCTATATACTGTGTTGGTCCACCGCACCGGGAACGGGACGTCAACTAGAAAACAGACGACGGCGCCGAAGGACAGTACATTTACTATGGCCGAATAATCTCGTACCTCGTTCACGTCCCGTTCCCGGTGCGGTGGACAACCAGGCTTGCACTGTTCGATGCGACTACCTATCGGCTGTTTTCACGCTCAAGAAACGTACAGTAGATATACATTTCCGTATAAACAAAAAAGATGCACATATTAATAGTTGATCGCTGACTGTTCACACCGCGCGCAAGTATTCGTTTGTCGCAGCGACAAGAGCTGTCAAAGAGAGTACTCGCTCAGCGACGCTCGCTTGGCGGGCAGAGCACTCGCTGAGAGACTCACGCTTGGTACATACGCATACCAGCGAGTAATCGCTTGTCGCCGTCGTTCACTCGCTGCTCGCCAACTCGTTTTCTTGCTAGTTCTACTCGCTACTCGTTCATCGCCAGCGGTGTGACAACTGCCTTTGCCGTCGTGGGATCTGGAAGCAAAAGTCCTCGCATACACATGGGAGTGGCGCGAGGAGGCAAAACGCCGGGGCGTAACTCCCCTGCCACGAGAAATCATGGCACAGCGGACAGAGCTCCAGCGGGATCTCATGGCCAACATGGAGAGTGCGACTGCCGCAACCCAGTGCTGGGCACGCCACAATTGCGGCGATAAGTCCCCTCTTTGAGGAGTGATTGGATAGGCGCCACGGCGTCCTCACCTTCCGCCTGACGCAGGTCCTCACCGGACACGGTTGCTTCGGGAGGTTCCTGGTCCGAATAAGGCGGGAGGAAACGCCCGGATGTTACCATTGTATGGATCGCCCGGAGGACATGGTGGAGCATACGGGGGAGGTCTGCCCGGCTTGGGCGGAGCACCGCCGCGTCCTCGCGGAGGCGACCGGCGGTGGCGATCTCTCGCGTCTGGCCCTGGTCCAGGCCATGGTACGGAACGAGAGTTCATGGGAAACCGTCACCGCGAAGCAGTATTGCTCGCGAAAAATGAGACGGAACGCGTGAAGGAGAGGCCATCTTAGCTCCCTCACGCCCCTAGTCGCCCCAGGAGACGCCCTGGGCGTCGGGAATCATAGCCGATTCCCGGCCACCGTAGGCGCAGACTTGCAGATGGCGAACAATGGGTAGCTCGCCGTCCGGTAAGGACCAGGCCCAGGTTGACGGCGCGTTGTGTTCCACGCGCGCTTCATAGAGATATCAGCACTAGCTGAAGGGGTCCGCTAGGGCAAGTCAGTAAAAGTCTGACACGCCCTCCCGCTCTGCCCAGAGCGGGAGAAGTTATTTGATGATGTCCCATCCAAAAAAAGGGTAATATTAAAATTATAATTATCATTCTTCTGAGGAGAATGACGATTATAAGCAAAAAGTGCACTTATAATCATCAGCAACCAAAACAATTAGGCGCACGACAGCTACGAAGTTATTGGAACTAGGGAGGGTACGTCTTATCATCACTGACGAAAGCGAGTATACGACGGCGCGTCACTACGGGAAGCGAAACCGAATTCAATCATTGTTTTGGTCAAGTAGTATAGCCATTTTTCTTTTGTAGAATTCATAAAAAAATAAGATGTAAAAAATGAAGCCATCGTTGCAAGAAATCATGTAGGTACCTAACTTGTAAAATTAATTTTTCTGTAGGTATTCAATCATGTAATTACACAGTTATATAACTTTTAGCACTAATAAAACCGGATCTGGGTGTCGGGTACACCAAGATCAGCTACCACTACACATTTACTTAATCTCTCTACATTGACTCTTGATTTATCTCTTTCAAAAATACAAATACAAAAATATTTATTTCAGCGAAACATTGTGTTGTACATAAATTGAGAGAGCCCCAGTAAGTTACAACAGTACTTGTGTCGGGGCTGTCGCACTCTTCCCTTATGTGGTAACTTAACAATGATGAGGCTAATAAGTAAAAAGAGGGTGGTTAGAAGAAAAAATCTAAATCTAAATCAAAATAAAATAAAACGTTAATTTAGCAGCTCTCAATGTGTGAGGTGTGCTCATATGCGTAGGTGTATGTATGTGAGTGTATGTGTGTGTGTGTGTGTGTATGTAGGGTGAATATGTGCGTGTGTGTGTGTGTGTGTGTGTGTATGTGGGTGAATATGTGCGCGTGTGTGTGTGTGTGTGTGTGTGTGTGTGTATGTGAGTGTGTGTGTATTAGTATATACGCTTTATTTATTTATTTTTAACTTAACCTGGTCAGAATATTTTCTGTTTCTATATGTTAGGGATCTCGACCATTCAGTAATTTCTTTTTTACAATCGTATAACAACATGGGATATATATATATAATTTTCGGTTCAGTTTATTATACAGGGCTATTGGTAAAACACCAACAACCTCTTAAGGGGTCATTATACTCATCATTATGAAAAACTTTTACTATGGGACCAAACCTGAAATCGCGAAAAAAAATCTGAATGAGTACAATGACCCCTTAAGAGGTTGTTGGTGTTTTACCAATAACCCTGTAGATGTAGGTATTAAAAATTAAGTTGTAAAAAGTGAAGCCATCGTTGCAAGAAATCATGTAGGTACCTAACTTTTAAAATTAATTTTTCTGTAGGTATTCAATCATGTAATTACACAGTTATATAACTTTTAGCACTAATAAAACCATCTGGGTGTCGGGTACACCAAGATCAGCTACCACTACACATTTACTTAATCTCTCTACATTGACTCTTGATTTATCTCTTTAAATCATTCCTTATTTGATTTCTTGTAATTACTTACGTTAGAGAACATTTATTTTATTAAGCACGTTAAATAACAAAAAATATGCCAATATTGACAATCGTTTGTAGCGATTTTTGTAATCCGAAGCAAGATTATTACACATACATTCGCTTTCCTCGTAAAGGTTTATTAAAAATTGTGTTGTTTATAATAGTAATAATAATAAAAAAAATAAAATAAAAAATTTAAAAAAATTAAAATAAAAATTAAAAAAATTAAATTTAAATTTAAATTTAAAATTTTTACTAAAATATTTAAAAATGTAATAAAATAAGTTTAAAAAATAAATAAAGGAGATAATAATAATAATAATTTTATTTCAAGCAATAAGACTCATAAAAACTACAATATTATATTTATAAAATTATATTATATTATTATAATTATATTATATTATATTATTTATAAAAAACTACAATAAGTAATTGATATTAGAGAAAAATAATTATGAATTTTCACAGTCAACATTAGAGCCTCAAATAATTGTGTAACATTCACGAAAACCAGAACAACACAAATCATTTCATACTCATAATAATCACGTCAAGGGCAAAAATATGTGTGTAACATTAAACGAATTTAAAACACATTTTTCACTATACTATGTACTTATTACACATATAGGTACCTAATGAGAAAAAATTTTCAACCTTTTCAAAAAAATCACATTTGTATTGAACTACTAGCTGAACCATCAGACGTTCTGTTAAAATTTAAATTTCGAGTTTTCGCCTATTCTTGTGGGTTTTTCCTAATTTCCTTTTTCCTATACCACCCTAGTAAAGAGGCGAACAAAACAAAAAGTATATATATTCAATTCGGTTTTTGCGAGACTAATGCACGGCTTGATTTTTATGGTATTAATAATTATGGCCTTGACTATTCTTATTTAACATTGTTCACATCTAGGTGTCAATAAGTGGTTTTTCTCAGTTGACGAATCTTATCCTGCGGCAACATGATCGAGTTAGAGACTAGGTACCTATTAATTTATATGCAACTGAACTTTCTCGTCTTATTTCATTTGGGTTATTCACCAGGCGTGTCTGTTCTAGGACATCAAAACGCCGTAAATTTTCAGGGTGAAATATTCGCACTAAGTTTACTGCGTGTTTATTTACCCCCTCAATACAACTTCTTGTGCTATCTTCAGCTCATTGTTGACGACGAACATCCTAGTTAGGGGGCTATTCGAACCCAATAGATATTGGTTTACTCCTTAAGAATCGATTTTCATATAAGGCCCTCGGTATGGAAATATTATGAGGAGTGAAATAATACAAGCGTTAACTCAAAAGCGTTACGTTTTTCTGTGCAACGTAGGTACAGACGCCAGCACATCAAGCTACTACAATCTGTCAAATTTCTTTAATAGATTTTCGACTTTATCGCTAAAGCATTAGGTTGAAGGATGATTGGGAAAATTTGACAGTTTCAGGTAGCTCGACCTGCTGGCGTCTGTACAACAAAACGAACGCCTTTACACCTTAAAGTTACTTTTTGTATAGCACTGAAACATTGAAGAAACCCTGCCCTTAGGGTCCTTTGTTTTCGTCCAACAATAGAAAGTCGGAACGGCACAAAAAAACAAGAGTATTTTCCTCATTTTCATCTTAAATATTTAGGTAACGGTCCAGGAAATATCTTTCACTAGATAAGGCGTCTCGTGATCGTGCGATAAGCGTGAGTGGTGGGGTGGTCACACTCTTTAGCTAAAGCGCCAGCCATAATCGATGGACCACTTCAGATAGCTGCAGGTACATACCATAAGGTAGATTAGGAATGGGACACGTGATGGAAAAACCTACAAGAATTAAAAAAAAATGTACTGGTTTTTCAGTTAGCAGTAATAGAGCTAAGGAGCTTTGGAATCACTTCTCTGTACGATCTCTTTTACAAGGGTAAAATAGATCGTAAAGAGAAGTGATTCCTCTTCTTCTCTCTTTGAACTATTTGGAGAACAGTTCCAGCCGTGATCAAAATATTACCCTGCCAATAAGGTGGTAACTGGCCTGATACTAAGAATGTGCCAGTCGTACATCTAAAGCTAACAAATACATATTTAGGAATGGTTAAACGAGTTTTGTGTAGAGATTTTTAAGGACTTGTCGCTATGTGGTCCTTAGCTACAGCCTGCGTAGCATGACCACCATTGAAACGGGTTTTGTCGAAGGAAGAATAGACAAAATGACACATCGCCATGCTTAGGCGTTAGAAATCTTTCTATAATCTATAATTGTGTCTATTCTTCCATCGGCAAAACCCGTTTTTATGGTGGTCATGCTACGCGTGCTGGTCCTAAATTGGCGCAATTCGAGTCCGCGTCGAAAACGTTTGGTCACCGCTGCAACCTAACCCAACTTAACCTAGTGAGTGGTATTTGCTCGGCACTGGACTTTTAAGGCCTATTGCATTCCTTATGATGCAAGCTTTCCTTGACTGGATTATTTTAAATATCTGACCTGATTTATGGCCGATATGAGACGACATCTGAAATTATTTTGCTATTTTCAACTTCATATGCATTTTTGACCCTGTTTTCGCCAATTTTTCTGTTGTTTCTCTTAAGGTCCTTGTAGCTCTTTGTCAAATCTTGACTTGCGTTTTTGCGCTATACGAATTGGAATTTCGACAAATAGAGGGTAAAAATAGAGGGTCGCGCGCTTGCATTGTCGCATTTGTCATAGGCAAATGAAATCCTGCTTTAAAATTGTTACAAATATGAACTATCTTTTGAATGCTTAACCATTACTCTAGCATTAAAAGTCTTGCAGTTATTAGCGGTTGAAATCTTACGTGTTTTTGTCGGTCAGAAATATTGAACTTACTTACGTTTTCTCGTCAAAACTTCTCTAGGAAAGGTTATGCAGCAATCACTACAGTCAGTAATTCGACCATCACGATCGCCGTTTGTTATTATGTTGTAAAGAACAAGCATACTGTTAATTTGCTGTGACCTTACATTTCTTTGAAAATCTAAGTAGGATTTAGAAATATGTATTGGAAATTCAAGCGCTTATCTGGCATGCGGCTCATAAAACTGTCATATGGCGGCCATTCCATAACAACGAAGATTTATTTCAAAATCTGTTTAATTTTGCAAAATGTGTGTTTACATTATTCATATGCTTTTATCGATACATTTTCCGCCTGCCTGAAAAGAAAACCAGGTTATCGCTTTCTTACTGAAGCGTATAGATTAGCAAATAGGAACGTGATAGCTGGTTTGAGATGAGATGCTGTGCTTAATACCTAAACATATTTTATTAACGCTTTCAAGGACAATAACCGCCCCTAGATGTCATAACAATAAAACTTCTATTGCGTCTCGTTCAGTGAAAGCATAACATCAGAGTAGGCGAAATGTTAATATGAAATTAAAACGAATAAATGCCAGAACACGAACGTTGCGTATCAAACTACCGAATAGTTCAGCTATGCGATTGGGTACCAAGTGGATAACTACTTCTTTTATTTATATACAAATAGAAATAGAAAATTGAGGGTAACACAAATTAAAATGTCATAAGTGGCTTAAAAGCTTTAGCTCTTTCCAGGCAAGACAAAACAAAGAAGTTGCAAGACGCACCGAAAATGCCTGGAAGAGCATTGGGCCATGAAAGATCTAATGAAGGGTGATCTTCCTTTGTCCATTAAGAGAAGACTCATTGACGTGTGCATACTTCCTATTCACTGATATGGTTCTCAAACATGGTCTTTGACAAATCGGCAGGGGTCCAAGCTCGAGGTTACCCAGAGGGCTAGGGAACGGAGTATTCTAGGTATCAAATTAACAGACCGGGTTAAAAATATGACCATCCGTTCCATAACCAAGATAACTGAAGTCACTTGGAAAGTTGCCACGCTAAAGTGGAATTGGGCTGGTCACATCTGCCGCTTGTAAGACGATCAATGGGCCAAACATCCCTCCGACATCGCGGCAGGCCCAGGCGGAGATGGCGGGATGAGCTGGACTCCTTCAACAAGAACTGGTCCTTAGTAGCTCTAGATAGAGAGAAGTGGAAAGAGAGTAAGGCCTTTGCCCTGCAGTAGGACACGACAGGCTTTTAATAATAATAATAAATAAGTGACTTAAAACCTAAAGCTATAGAAGGTTACAATAATGTTAGTGGCCAGTGAGCCCCAAACTAGACAGTTACTAGGTACTTGCCACGTGACCGAAACCAAGTGTCTCTGGCCGTCACAGCAGCAGAACAGTTAGAGGCCGACGTCAGGAGTGATGACCTGAAGTCATTTACATTGGCAAAATGCTATATTGTCCGGCCAATAAAGCGACGACCCTCAAAACGACAATATGAAAAGTATTTGCCCTGATATATGTATGTATAGAGAACAGTGGTGACCCAGTGGTAGCGGCTCTGACTTACAAGGTGCAGGTCATGGGTTCGTACCCAGGTAGGCGCTTTACTTTGTGTAAATAATTTAATCCCCACGGCTCTCAAAACGGTCAAGTAAACATCGTGACCAAAAATACGAAAATATGTGACATCTAGCAACACGCACTGGGCCCGCGTGGTGGATTACCCCCACTCCCTCTCGAAGAGCCCCAGCACTGAGAACATTTTAAGCTGATTATGCCCTAATATACTCTAAGAATTTCTGCCCGTAAGTCTGTTCCTTCAATAAGGAATCCATCATACTCAGAAATCAATCCCAATACTGTCATTGGAAGTAAACAAACACAATTTGATACGGCGTCAAGTATACTCACGTGATAAAAAGCCAATGTGACGGCCACTTCAATCCACTTCAATCTGTCCAGCTGTTTTCAAAAATATCAGATTATCTATGAGATATATTTTGAACAAGCACCATTGTTTGTATAAAACTATAATTCAATCATCCGTAGCAGTTTAGACTATAGTGTCCACCTACCGATGTGCTCTAGAAATTAAAATAGATAACTAATTAAGCAAAGAGATAGTAAAGTGCACAAATAAATACAATGAATTAGTTCAAGTAATTTTCTTGCTGCTAATTGTTACGGTAAATTAGCTTCAGTAGTGTTAATACGATAATTGCACACTTGGCGGGCGCTTAGTGGATTGTACAAATATTTTGAGTAAAGGTATGTAAATATACTTATTTAATTAGTTTTGAATTGTTCTAATTATGCTTTAATCTAATAACTTTACACAAATTTGTTGTATCTCCAACAAGGCTCAAGAAAATAGGAGGCTCATTCAGGTGTCAATGTACACGCTTTTATCATAAACTTTCAAGCCACGTTCAAGATGTAAGCCTTAATAAATTCAAATCATTCATTAAACGCAAGTTGTGTCAGAAAGCTTTTTATACCGTTAAAGATTATATTGAGGACAAAAAGGTTTGGGATTGAACTGCTCCAATATTCCTTTTTTTTCTCTTTTTATTTTTGCATACTGAATGTTGACATGAATAAAAATATAATACTTTGTAAAGATGAAGAAGATGAAGACTATGTAGGTCATTGCTTTTTTTGTTTATTTTTCTCTCAATTATTATTAATCATGGTCTGGCATTTTGAGTAATTTGTGCGGCCTACCCAAATGTCCTTTCTTTGGTATTGTTCGTCGAATCGTTGAGCTCCTTAAGTTCTGAGTTGAGCTGCGCGATTACTGACAAATGCGTGCACTGACTGTGACATCTGAGTCTGATCTGTTTTGGCCTTTCTTCTCAGAGTAGTCAGATAGGAAACGCCGACCTCATCTAGTTTAAAAAAAAAAAACATGATTGACTTGTAAAAGTGTTTGTACAAACCTACTTACAGAAATAAAATCATTTATCATTATCATTTAATAATATAAGAATTTAAAATAACGATTCTTAAATAGAGACTTAATTAGAAAACATAATCTAGAGATCTCGTCTCGTGAGGATAGGTACGAGTAACTAAAAAACAGATCCATAATTTGCATATTAAAATAATAATTTAAAATAAATACAAGAAAAAAGCAAAAATTCAACACACTTAGGTACTAATAATATGTAAAATGCGTGAATAAGTTTCGTGTATACATAAATACAGAAATGAAAATTAGCACTTCAATTTCGAATTATGAGAATAAAGACTGAAGATTATTTACTAATTTATTGTATTGTATCCGGGTAACGTGACAAATTTTAACTAAATAATGCAAATCATATATTATTTATTTACTTATTTGTTTGGTCGTCATTAACATAGCTATACAAAATCGTGAAAAAACATTTAGTAAATGTTGAGTTAGGTATTGTTTAGTTTAATGCCTGAAAGTCGTGACTCTCATATTATAGGACGCGGATCCCTTCTGAGAAGTTATATTTGTCTCTCAAAAGGATCCAACCCACATTAGGTGTAATGTGGGTTGGATCCTTTTCGTTTACCTACGGACATTTTTGTTTATTTTATTATAATCTTAATTCTTTACTTGTTTCTTCTTATTATCATTAACTTAGCATAATTAGTCTATAATGTTCCCACAGCTGGGATACAGGCTTCCTCTCTTCGAGAGGGAGTGAGCTGTAATCCACCAAGCGGGCTCCGTGCGGGGTCAGTGCAAATTTACTGTTACCTTTACTGTTTCGAGAGCAGCGGTGATGAAATAAATTGCACAAAGAAAAGCGCCTGCCTGGGTTCGAACCCACGACCTACAACTCGGAAGTCGCGGCCGTTACCACTGGGCCACCACTGCTATCATTAACTTACGAACACTTATTTATTGGCGAAGTTTTGATGATTAACTTACTAAAAGTACACAAGGTGTAACTAATTGAAATGACTGAAATCCTGAGACATCCCACCTTTTTTATTACAATTAATTGATATGGCAAGGAATTATGTATTATCAAATATGATTGTAAAAGAAATTTATTTTAAGGCCAATTTTTCAATCGTCAGATAATTTTTATTTATGCAATAAATATGGCGGTTTGACAGCTTTTGCATAGAAAACATGTCAAACTGTCATATTTATTGTTCAGATAAAAGTTACCTGACTATTGAAAAATCTGCCTCTAGAGTCCTACTTATCCTTTTTTTTTTGGATGGGAAATCATCAAATAGCTTCTCCCGCTCTGGGTGGAGCGGTTGGGCGTGTCAGACTTCTACTGACTAAAACCCACCCGTGTTCCTTCAGTTGCCTGTGCCAGGGCCACGGTAACTCTTTTGAACAACCCGCAACCCAGGCGGGCATCGGCCCTAGCGGACCCCTTCAAAGTCCTACATGTCCTAATCGAATGATACTTATCTCATCAAAAATATTGTTTGTTAAATAAATAAACCTATATTTAATAGTAGTGTAAAAAACAGCCGCACGGGTCGATAGATCAGGTTAAGTTACGCTTGCCGCGTAAGACCCCTACGTGCCTCGGAAAGCACCTTAAGCCGTTGATCCCGGCTGTCATTCGTGGATCTTTGACAGTCGTTACGGGTTGTCAGAACGCCAAAAGTCTGACAACCAGTCTTACCAAGGGGTATCGTATTACCCAGTAACATGTAAAATACTAGTATTCAGCTGCATCCGGTTTGACTGGAAGCTGACCCCAACATGATTGGGTAAAGGCTAGACAGATTGATTTAATAGCAGTGTAATCGATTCCACTCTCGACTCTAAGCACACAAGTTTCAGGTTTTAAGTTATTTCAGTTACATCATGAATTAATCCTACGAGTAGGTTGTTATAGCTTGACATAACAACTGTAATGCATAGGTAATGCTTAATCAAGATAACACTACGAAATGACAAGTAGTTAAGTAGGAGCTTAGGTAACAATCAAATACTAATGAGTAAATGCGATATAAACTCCAATACTATTAGGTATGCAGGCTTTTTACGACAAAAACGCTGTAGAAATTAACAAATCATAGTTTTATGTGTGATATCACGGCATCACAATCGCACATCACACAGTTTCAAAAAAAAAAATTTAGCGTAGTACTGAAATAAAAATTATATAATCGACTTGCACTTTGACTCACTACTCGTATACAGTTTAAAAGCGAAGACTTTGAAAAACCTAGATAAGGAATAATTTACCTTTTTGTTTTTTTTTTATTGTTATTTTTTTTCGTTGTTCTCTGTTTCATGATCTAAATTACATGGAACAATTTGGACACTAGTAGTTGATATAAATTAGGGTAGTTTTCTTTTATTTATTTTTTTCTCTATCGTTTCGTTTTGCATGCTGAGTTTACCTATAAGTGATTGTACACTATTGATTATTTGTTTTTGCTTGTTTTTTATTCCCATAACTGGTCTAAACAATCGTTGGTAGACCAAAAAATAAATAAATAAATATGTATTTATAACTTGGGTATTTAAGTCTGTAAAAAATCAAAAGTCATTTATACTTTTTTTTTTTCTCTTGTTACTAGGCTGAGCGGGCCGACATAATGATACCCGCGTTGGTCCATAACAAACATACCTACTTGGGCCTACGTTTTCCGCATCCGAGACCCCACTACCTCAACTACTTTCTTCGATACATCGGGTGATCACGGATATCCCTTATTGCGTTTGTTGTTTTGTAATCTAGTTATTACGAGTATAATAACTGTCACATGATACTCTTCTGTCATGGGTGCAATAAAAATGACAGACAATTTATCCGAGGGATAGATAACAGTACTACCAGCCACCTCTTGACTGATAACATGAAGCTGTGACAGTCTACATAAGCTTTAGGGATTACGTGTCGCAGACTGTGGTAGCTTCATTTTAGATATCGGACTTCGGAATTGTTTTTTAGATTCTTTGTCATTGATTGGCTACTTGCCTAAAACCAAATACTTACATACTTTTATTCTAACTAGTTAAACATCCCTTTTTGTCTTTTTTTAACGGTGGCGAAACTGCAAAGATATTTTATTATTATTATTTGAGATGGATTTGCTCTTGACTCTAGTCTAGGTCAGAGGTGACAGAGACAAAGTCGACGATGGAGTGAGCTTCCTGGAAGAAGCCTGTTCACTTTCACTTTGAAAAGATTAGGGTTGTATGCGTTCGGAAACATAGACGCAGGTAGAGAGTTCCAGTCTTTTGCTGTGCGCATTATAAATGACATTTGGAAACGCTTAGTGCGAATTTGTGGAATAGCAACAAGGTAGGGATGGTAACTTGCAGTGCGTCTAGATGTCCGATGGTAGGACATCTAGACGCACGTAGGTAGTAGCGGGGCCGGTGGAATGAGGTCGTGGAGTTCTTGGGCACACTCACCGAAGTACAATCTGTACAAGACCGATAAGCTTGCGGCGTTTTACTTTAAACTAGTGAGTTTGCATATGAAATAAAATAGTTTCCACATGGAGTTTCTTTGCGTTCTTCTCTTACTACGCTTTGGAACGGACCACTAGCTTTATATTTCTGACTGACCAATTCATAGACAATTCAAAAGTGCCTGTAAATAGTTTATTAAAAATAAAAACTTTTTAAAAAAATAAAGCAACTGACTTCCATAAAGAACACTAAAAGTGAAAAATAACTTTATTTTCGGAAGTCGGGGTATTTTAGGTTTTTTGCCACCGACTTCGAAAATGATAGGTATTTTTCACTTTGTAGTATTTTTTTTTTTGGAAATCGGTTGTTCTTTTTGTAAAAAAGTTTTTATTTTTCACTTTTTAGTGGGTCAGTTTGTAATTTATCTAAGTACAAAATATTGCTTTTCTCGAAGCAGGGACGTTAATTGTTGAGGAGTTATACGTATATATACATTGCATTGTGACGAGCATAAATTGCTTAGCAACCATATTAAAGTAATCGAACCGCAAACCTTGAAATAGTTACGTATAATTGAGTAGTTCCGATGGCCATCTATGGTATTCATCATCAGTTCTACTTCACCTTATGGTGCTTTCCCAGTTTCTATAAAAAATACCCAAATCGCAAGGTGTGCCTATAAAATTTGAGGGTTTCCCTCGACTTCCATGGGATCTCCTCATCAGATTCTAACTTGGTAGCAATGAGACCACCTCGAGAGCATACCCTTTCAAACAAAAAATAATTTTGCAAATCCGTCTGTATATGACGCAGTCATGTCTGAACATAAATAAAAAAAATATAAACATCAGAGGGCCTAGCCAAATGGCATTCGCTTCGGAGCGATTCTATTTCTACAATCGCTATCGACGCGTATCTCAATGCAAATGCTGATCTATGATCACGTGACATTTCGCTAGCTTATGTCAACCCCATACATTTTTGCCTTTTCTACTAGCGTCATCGCTAATAGAATGTTACTTTGGCTACAGGTGCAGAATTGAGAACCTTTTTTCTTTGGAAGTCTGTTAAAAATAAATGCTCAAAAACTTTACAGAATGCATTTCAAATATGAAGTTGGTAGGATGGAGACAAGTAAGCCTAATTGTTCCACTCACAGACAGACCACGTGACGGCTCCTTAATTTTCCTCCTTCCGCTTTACATATTATTAAACTGGCTGCATCATGTGATCGTTTGATTGCTACAGATCTGACATCCCAATCAAAACGTCGAAGCATCTATATTTGTGCTTATAGTCGTAATCATTGAAACTATATTGATGACGATCACATGGCGGTGCAACGAAATAACAATAATAAATGTATTTGTTTTACTACAAACTCAATTGAACCAAACCACAAAAGTTTATGTGTTGAGAATACCTTACCTACTTATTGAAGAACATGCTTGTCTGCTCCTATGTACCTAATATTCAACAATGTGAATGTATAGGTTGATTTCATGAGAATTATGATTTTCTTATTAGTATTATGAAGCGGCCATAATGTCTTATGGCCGATTCCTACAAATTACGGACGGTTATTGGTTAAAATTAAGACTCTTGTATCTTTAGCAATAATGAAGCATAGCTTTGCATAGTAGACCCTCCCATATGGAAGTAGCTATCACAGGTAAAATTAGCTTACGAATCTATTTAAATGCTCTGTTTGGTAATCAAAAAGGTAGGTAAGGTTGGTAAGCAAAACGAAGCCTTCTTTTGATGAAGATTTAACAAACATGCTAACAAATATACAAATTTTTACTTAAGCTATGCTAACAAATATACATATATGCTACTTGGTAGCGCATCGTACTAGTAGCGGTATTTTTCATGACCTAATCAGTGGTCTATGGTTTGACATTCAATGCGCGTCGCAGACTGTAGATAATATTGTGAGATTATGACTTAGAGGAAACAGATAATAAAAATACTAGATAACCTCGATTTGCAACAAGGAGAATAGAAACTTAAATAATACTAAATAGACAACATTGTTGAAAACATTCTTAACTGAATGAATATAAAAACTATAACAATAGCAAACATGATTCCAAGATATTTAGAAGCCAATATACCATTTGCAATTTTGCATTTGCATTTTTACTTATCTGGTGGTGCACATATATGAGAAGGAAATAATAATGCTACCGTGTGTTGTTGTAGTGTGTAAAGTTTTGTTGTTGTTGTTACTTGCCTATGTATATCATCTGATGTTTAACAACCCACATCTTTTCAGTATGTTTCTGACCTCCTTGGCTCGACTTTACTCGTATTTCGCAAACGGCATACTTTGTTCTGGTTGATAATAGTGCAATTAATTATATTATATTATTTATTGTTTCATTTTATATTATTTTAATTATTATTTTAATGTCCCGCGAATTCGTTCGCGTTGAATTTAACAAAAAATGCGGTTTTAATTTTTTACTTCTTATACAACATCAACTTTCTACCAATTAAAGTCCCGTCAAAATCGGTTCAGCCGTTTCGGAGATTAGCCGGAACAAACAGATAGACAGACAAAAATTTTAACAATTGTTTTTTTGGTTATAAGTACCTTATAGGGTGATACTACAGGTGTAAATAAGTAAATAGGTTTATTATTTCAGGTTACTAATCTCGAGAACAAAGCACGAGTATAATTGATTAAACGAACTTACTTGTACGTGAAAGTCGATCATAAATTATACTCGTGCTTCGTTCTCGAGATTAGTAACCTGAAATAATAAACTTATTATTTATTTACACGTGTAGTATCGCCCAGCATTCACCACACAGCACGCACTATACTACATATATATGCATTTAGTAAAAAGCTGAAACAGACACTTCAATTTCATTTATTTGTATGTACCTATAGATAAAATAATCCTCCGCATACTTTGTTAAAACAGATGAAGCTTATCCCTGATTTTAGCTGTATGTCAATTAACCTCAAGTTTTTAATTAATTCAATGGAAGGTTTAATTAAAATTTTGGGCTTAATAAATAACTTAAATGGCATACGTGGTTCTTTCAGGCCCAAATTCAGCTTAAACACAGACAGTAAAACTCAGCAGTCCTGGTATATCCACAAAGCTTGTTGTAGTCAAGTAACCACCTCGCCTCAAGTCCCTATTAAGTAATATCTGAAGGCGAGTTTAATATTTCATGAATACTTAGTAATTTCATTTCGCTCTCACTCGGGGAATTTCATATGTTCAAACGATGAGAGCGACGCCCGTTACTCGCCTCCATACCCTCGTAATATCACAAGACAAGATTATAAACGACTGTGTATGAATAACCTTAGGTGCATCAAAGACGTCAATAATAATGTAAATACAACGTCACATGATCGTAGTTTAGAAAATTCATGCACGGAAAGTTGTTACTGTGTAATGACAACCATTATTCAATGATTCAATAAACCAATCCATTACACTATTAAGGGCCACGGACTGCTTGAAAATTATAGTTCTAATATGTAAATATAGTCATCATATTTACCATGACATGCTATCACAACGTTGAGCTTCATCGCTATTGTTTACATGAGTTTCGTATAAAACCGGTAGTGGACGTGGAAATGCAGCAGTATCGTCGAAGCTTCTATGTTTTCAACTCGTTTCCCGTGATAATCGGCCACCATCTCGTGACTGGATAGAATTAACACTAACCTCATAATAAGTGAAACAAAGACAATCCGTATATGGTCCATGACACTGACGTCAGCTTTCGATCGGTATTGTGAACTGGTGCTTTATAGGAAGGTGTGAATGCAGGGTAACAAGAGTTCCCTAAAAAACCGAGGTCGTGTAAGACGTGTAGACGTGAATTATTGTCGAGTGCCCTTAGTCGGGGCGAGCACGTAGCCATCAGTCAGCTGAGCGCCGAGACACCGCCGCTGTGCCGCCGCGGCAGTCTGCCCCGTCTGCAGCCGCGCTGAACTCTCGTCTGTCCTAACCCTTATCGCAAAAGGTATGGCCTCGTGATTGGGGGATCACGCCCGTGATCACCTGCCGACTTCGACGCGAGATAGCATGCTATCAACCGTCCGGATCAAATGTTTATGTGCCTGTTTATTGTTGCATGTATCTGTGATATAGTTTACGACGTTCGACGTTATATAGAATAGCGTTTCGCCTCACATCACTACTTTCAAGTTGAAGTACGTTGGTTGACCATGTGCCTGACTAGAGTATCCGCGCAAATGTTTGGTATGTAATATTTTTTTTCTGTGAATTTTCTCAACGCGTTTTTCCCAACGTGAGCAATGTGCTTTTCGTTATTTATTTAAATCCATAAAGTGAATACAAGTCACAAGCAATAAAAATAAAAATGAACTCATAAATCCAGTGCGTGAAAATTAACACTGAAATAAAAACTTTTTGAAACGTTTTAGACAAATTTTTTTTTTTTGTGTTTGAGGAGAGCTTACCTGTATAGTTGATACTACTTTATAGTGTTCAAAATACTATCCAGTTATTGTTTTTTTGGTGAACTACGATAAAGGTTTTTCATCATTCAATCAAAACATGTTTTACTGAATTATCCAAATTCAACCATACCATACATTTTACCATTTTTAAATAAGTGAAATATGAATTGATTCAGGATAACTTTGTTCTGGTGTTTAAAGTAAGCCATGCGTACTTACCATACGTATATTGTACAATTATATCGATCTTGTCATGGCGCCACATAAACTATGGAACATATTTTGATTGTTATGCTGTTTCATCCATCGTTAACAAAACTAAGGGTCTTATTGCTCGTTTAAAATTAGATACAAAATTTCCATTAGCATTCTCATAAAATCACATGGAATATTGTCATTAAATGTGGTAGGATAAGTGAAGCTAATAGTGCATTGTATAAACATCAAGATAAAGCAAATAACTTATTATTGATCTCTAAGAGAATGCTGTGATAAGTACTTATACACGTTTACACACTAAAAAATAGAAAACGTAAATCCAATAAAAATACTAAGTTAAGCAAAATGCAAAATTCTTAGGTATAGGTATGTAAATCGGTTCCGTATATGTATCAAGTATTAATTCATTGATTAAATTAAGTTATTTACATACGTAGGCAGGTATTATTAATACGAGTAGGTATAACAATAGAATTTACCTATTTATCTACTTATGAGATTGTCGGTGGATTAGAATAATATACAGCCATGGATTATCTGCAGAACTGGACAATATAATTGCTAGTATTTATTTTGATTCTTTTAAAGGTGTATGGGCTAGAATTCAGCGTTCCTCAAACTTACGGCCCCACGTACCCTTGTTAAAGTTCCCAGACTATAGCGAACCCCTAAACCGGCTCCCCCCACCCTGTAAAGAATATCTAGCTGTAGGTAGTAGAAAATCATGGAAAAAAAGAAAAGAATCATGAAAGAAATTTATATAAAAATATGGTATTTTTATAAAAGTTATCAAATACAGTGTCGAAAAGAAAATTAATGTGATGGATGGGCTTGTTTCTTGTCACAAATTGAGTCGATTTTAGGAGTAATTTTGGTCAATTCCGACTCGGCTCGCTTGCCAGCTAACCAGCCGCCATTACGTAAATCTTGTCGCGAACCCCCTACCGTCAAATGGCGAACCCCTAAGGGTTCGCGGACCCCACTTTGAGTAACCCTGGGCTAGATTATCAGATCATTCAGATTCAGATAACTTTATTTGCTCAAACATGTGTGTACATACTCGTACAGTTATAAAGAAAAAATATATAAATGCATGCAAGGTGTCATAAGAATATGGAGTTGTGCTAACATGTTTACCAAATTGTCATGGTGTGCAAATATTAATACTTATATGTTTAGAATTTAAAATAATAACATTAATAACAACATTCATTACAATTGACAATGCTAACATAAATAAATAAATAAAATGAACTTGATTGATTACATAATTAATTCAAATTGAAATAGATCGAAATTATCTAAAATAAAACCCTAATATAATGTTACAACATAATGTCATATCATAATGTCACGTAGGTCCAAAATATTCCATAAAAATCATTCAGTATCGTTAAGTCATTAATCAGTATCATTAATCATTAAGTCATATTACATTACATACATTTCTGTTAATTTATAAAATAGCATGTCAGTTAAAAAACGATTCCATTAACAATTCATTTACCTCATAATATGCTTTACTAGCTAAAAAGAGTTTAATTTCCATTTAAATGCTTCTACGCTTAGCTCTTTCCAGCTATTGGGAAGTTTATTGTAAATCTTGGGAGCCATACAAAAAACACTACTGTGCATAAGTGCAGTCCGAGACCTATGTTGACAGAGTTGACTGTTATCACGTCTATTTCTAGGAAGCAGGTCTGTCGTGCGCGGAAATAGGTTAGGATTTGTTTTAACAAATATCGCGATTTCAAAAATATAAATTGAAGGTAAAGTCAAGATGTTGTGGCTTATGAAAAACGGCTTGCAGCTATCAGTCATTCTTAATTTAAAAATGGATCTAAGGCATTTTTTTGGGCTTTAAATGCGATAACTCTATCCGTAGAGAGTCCCCAAAAAATAATGCCGTATCTAATAATGGGCTCTGCTATTCCGTAATAGGCGGTTAATGGGGCATCAATATTTAGAATCCGCGACAGTTTGTATAGTGCGAATGCACTGTTACTCATTTTTTTTTGCTAATGACTTCAATGTGAGCCTTCCAATTTAAATGACGATCCATGGTTAATCCTAAAAAACTTAGTGCAATTTACTGCGTCAATTACATTATTATTATATTTAATTTTTAAAAGTGGAAATTTTAACTGCCTTTGGCTAAAATGCATTAAGTATATCTTGTTAAGTTTTTCTTGGGATAAATTCATCCCAACTACGGAACCCTTCATTGTGCGTGGTCCGACAGGCTCTTGACAGTTTTTTTTTTTTTTATATTTTTATTATTTTAGTAAAATTGAAAAATCATTTGTTCCCAAAGTATATTGTTGAAAGTGTAAACAAACCCTGTTCAGGTTAAATTCTTACGCATTCGCTCAGTAAAGAGAATTGTAATACATTCATCAATATTTGGCAGATTTGAACTTTTTAACTCGCCACTTTTTCTATCAATCGTTGTTAGAATAACATTATTAAATATTGTTGTTGAAACATCATCGACGAAAATGGAGGTTATGAAGTTAACCTCATCTGTCAAATGAAAAAAAAATGTGTGTCAGCTCCGACGCACGACTGGAGTTTACTCCTTATGTACGCATGTCCTTGAATATAATGGATAGATTGACCGCTACAATGAAGACTCGCCGAAAATTAACAAAACACCAAAACGAGACAACGCTTCGCTTGTATTTCACTCCTCATATTTTTTCCATCCGAAAATGGGGGGGCTGATGGCTACGAGCCTTATATGAAAATCGCTTCTTAAAGAGTAAACTCCAAAAACAGCTTTAAAGTGATTTAGAATGATCATTTCTGGTTTAAGTATTCAAATCATAGAAACAAAACAATTTGTAAATGGCATCCACTAGTATGTTTCCTGATCCATTTGCTTATATTTGTTTTAGATACTTTTGGAATTGACTATACTAACGGAGTTTACGCGATTAATGCCCGGTTTTTAAATGAAGTTTATCCATTCCATAGTGATTATTGGTTTGATATCGTGTTTCTAAACACTTCGTTAAGGTAGAATTTAGTTTAAAAGTGGAGTGAATTACTATCTAATCGAGGGTTTATCTGAGGACCTCAGACACCGAGCATAAGGAAGGAATTCGCTTGTCAAATCAATAGCTATTGAGAGTTTAAATTCCGTTTAAGAATTCTTCAGAAACCGGGCATTAGTAGATTGATTCTTCGATTAAACAGTATCAAGTGCAAAAGGGGCACATTATTAAGCGACAATATTGATCGATAGGATAAAGTCAAATAAGGCGCCACAAATTGGTCGATAGGATAAAGTCAAATAAGGCGCCACAAATTGTACGATAAAATCGATTGTCAACATCAGAATCTGCTGTTGAAGTGTTGACAAGCTTCGACCTTAAATTTCTTAAGGTTCTAAGGTATCCGAAAATAATATTATCAACTTATTATTGGCATTGCAATCCCCTATGCTCACATTGATACGAAACCGAAAAAAATCTTAACGCAATATTCTTTTCTTGTCAATTATTCGTCTCTACTTTGTATCTTAGGCTTTATCAAGAGTCAGTTTATTTGACTCTTACTCGTTCCCCTTTTTTATCCGACTAAAGAGAAAGGGGTTATGAATCTCACTGGCTATCCTAAGACTGTTTATCTACCGCACCGGGAACGGGACGTCAACGAGAAAACAGACGACGGCGCCGAAGTAGCGACAGTACATTTACTATGGCGCCGTCATCTGTTTTCTCGTTGACGTGCCGTTCTCGGTGTGGTGAACAAACAGTGTAAGTATGCATGATTTTACTTTCCTTGTCCCTAAATTGAAGTTGAAAGTGTCCTTAGAGTCCCATATGCATTAAGCAATGAATCCATAAGTGGCTGATGCAACGTGTGCACCTTCTCGCTCTCGCTTTGAATTCATTCAGAGCTAAGTCACGCGGCATAAGTTATAAATTTATAATAGTTAATAAAATTTGCCTTTGATGAGTTAGTCGGAAAATTACCTACGTGCATACACGTGATATCTAAGCTAGCCATAGGTAAGTTAGAAAATGATCACATTACGTCATATTAAAGACAACTTCAGATCCAGTCCCTATAAGTAACCATTAAGGAATCGTACGATTCGTTTTGCATTATAATCTGTCTGCGTTGAGAAAGCTAGTGACGCTTTCTGTACGTCAGCAGCCAGTAGCCGGTGTAATCAATAGCTTTAAATGGAAAAAGTCCGTGCGTCCGTCTGGTCATACGTTAGCTCTAGCATCTAAGCCGAACCGCAATGCTATTCCAAACTGAATTTATTAGTCGGCTTTTTCACCATTTGTTATAAAATGCTTTGATAAGAGTACTTTATTTAAAGAATTAATTTTATACTTTTTGCGGTGTCCTACAGGGTCTGTAATTTTATCTTAGTTTTAAGCCATTGTAATGCCTTTTTAAAACATTATGGAATGCTAATAAAGTTATGAATATAAATTAAATGTATAGTTTATACTCTGCTCGTTACTGACATATTATTTTAATCTATACCTATTACGTATACACAGAATGAATTTTACATGTGGGCGTGGATGACCAAATTCTATATTGATATCAATAATATTGTAATGCTGAATGCAGTAGAATCCTTGAGACGTCGAATCCAGCTATGTATTGAAATCAATGGTCATCATTTTGAACAAACAATCAGTGAAGGTAGGTAACATAAGAAAAAAAAGTATTTTGTTTAAATAAACTTTAATTTAATTACTTTAATTTTCCAAATAAACGGGTTACGGTACGTATATCTATGTATCTCTCTACTTATGTATATATACATATATATATATATATTATTCTTCTGTACGTGTGTTTGTCACCTAACTCCTCCTAAACGGCTGAATCGATTATATATATATAAATCAATTGCAGTACGAAGTTCACAAGTCATCTAATGTTAAGTACAGGGGGAATGCTATCGATGCTATCGATGATATACTTCGTGCCGCAAACTTTTACCATGGATTCAGCGCATGAGAGTCCACAGTTAAAACTTTTCGTCGCTGATTAAAAATAAATGTGCTGTTCCTTACAAAACAAAACTGCAATACCTACACGGTCAAAATGTATGGACCAGTCACACGATGTTCCTTCCGCCTTGTACATCTAATTGTTTTGCTTAACCTGATAGTGATGATTGAAAGGGACAAAGGCCCAATCAATGATGTTGAAAATACCAATAATTCCAAATAAGTCACTAGAAACCGTATTCGATAACTCATATTTCTAAATGAAGTAATCATTTAGAAATATGAGTTATCGAATACGGTACCGTATACGAGTACCTTGGCAGAGCGACCATCACGCAAACAAAGTTACGTATCACTAAACGGAATAAGAATATTAATTACAAAGGAAAAGTACAAAGTTGCTGTCTGTTTCTCATTATTGTCCATGGAGTCTAAATATTTACGTCTCGTCATGCCACTAATCATCGCTAGAAAATCCTGGGTTGATTCAATTAAGAGTCCAGACGATGTTGAGTAACATTTCGATAGTTTATAGGGCAGTTCTAGTTCTCATAAATGGGTTACAAGATCTTAATAAAATTTTACCTTATCTCAAACTACTTTCTCATTCATATGAAAAGTCCTTCATCAGCATCAATATTATTTCTCTGATTAGATTTATCTGACAGCTCAAAAATAGGCCCTCCGTCCTCTTTTTTATTGAGGCCAGTAAACCAGGCACAAGGATTATATCTTGCAAGATAATGTATAGTTTCTAAAACAAGAAACATCCGTTCATTCATTCCAATAACTCGATCCATAGGAAGGACGTCACAGGAGTCACCTCGACCTCATTACTATGATAATTCAACGATAATGTTCGTTTTACACATAGAACATATAGAAATATATGTGTAAACATAAATAAATAAAATCTGTATTCTAAATAAATTGACACATGTTTGTGAAATTGTATTGTTGAGATTGTTAACGCTGTTGTGATCCAATTGGCAAGGATAGGACGAAGCGAGTCAGTGCAACGACCAAGTGGATTGGTCGTGAGTGTCCCGCTAGTAGTGTCCTCACATACCTTATCGACAGGACGCGCCACCGGCCTCATGCCACGCATCATATAGCCACGCTCAATTAATTGTTATTTAACAGACTATGAATATCTCGGAACTGTATGTTGTTCGGCCTAGTGACAGTGAAACTAATCAACTGGAGCAAGATGGTCTGTATTATTGATTTTTGTGATATTACCACCTAAATTATTATTATGTGTAGTTACGAAGCGTGACTTTCAATCGAGAATCGTAGCGCATAAATAGTACAGTGTAGTTTAATTGATACAAGTATGTACCCAATTGATGGGCGCGATGTAAACAATAACCATAGACTATTTAGTCTTTTGTTTCTTTTTTAACGTTAACTCGCCATAAGAAAACTGCTCGAGACATATTGTGGAGCATGTAATAAAAATAAAAACAATGGAAAATAACTTATTCCGTGATATTGTAGTAATAAGTGTCATACCTGAATCCTCCAGTTATATAGTCACCTATGTGGCAAATGGCTGTAAATAATAGCGAGATCGTGTTAATCGTATTGTTTATCTTAAGTATGTATAAATTTTATGTCAGTTAAAAACAAAAGGAAGTGGAAGATCCTTACTTTTTAAACGTGTCATTTTCATTTATTAAAAAAACCGGCCAAGTGCGTGTCGGATTAAGCACATTAAAGGGTTCCGTAGTTAGGATGAATTTATCCCAAAAACAAACTTAACAGAGAGTTGATAAACATGTTCTCAAATACATCGATATGCGTCACGGTCAATTTTTCAACTGCAAATGTAAGATTGTAAACGCAATTTTTTATGTGATAAAACTACAAATCAACGGTTTTCAGACGTTTTCCTTTACTTGTGCTGTAAGACCTTGCTTCTTGCCAAATTTCATGATTCCCTATAGGTTTGATTTATTTGCGAGTATCAAAATGTGTCGTATAAATGGCGGTATTTTTTTATTACGTTGACTTAATAGCTAGATTTTTTAGAGATCCAAGGGACCGCAGACCTAGGGATGTTGTATTAATTTCAACTTGATACCTCCACGCGTTCCTGAGAAAAATGTCTTGACAGACTGACAGACAGTTAGACGGACAACGAAGTGATCCTATAAGGGCGGCAAAAACCGGAATTTTTCCATTTGAGGTACGGAACCCTAAAAACAAATTGGTAAAGGTAGATGTATTTTCACACTTTATAGGGATCTATTGTCCCGTAGGATACGTTCATCGAGGGCACCTATATCATATATTGCACTTCACGCCTCGAATGAAGGCTTTTATCACATTTTACGTGGAACCTGATAAAGGCCAGACTCTCTCGAGTGCAATCCCGTCGCGAGTTCAAATAAAACTATGTGTGTTTAGTGCCTAGCTTTACTCCTCCCTGAGACATCAACAAGGTTTCTATCTTAATGGGATTTAAACAGCTAACCTAAAAATAGCGTATGTTGTCAGGCTTCTGTTCATCATCAGCATTTCAGCTGAAAGACGTCCACTGCTGGTCTTAGGCCTCGTCCAAGCTCCGCCACTTCGACCGGTTCTGTGCTTCCCGCATCCACCGGATTCCTGCGGCCTTCACAAGGGCATCGGTCCATCTTGTGGGAGGCCTTTCAACGTTACGTCTTCCGGTACGCGGTCGCTACTCCAGAACAATGTGCCCTACCCACTGCTACTTTAGTTTGGCAATTCTTCGGGCTATGTCGGTTATCTTGGTTCTCCTGCGGATCTCTTCATTTCTGATTCGATCACGTAGGGAAACTCCAAGCATAGCCCTTTCCATTGCCCTTTGGGTGACTTTTAGCCTTCTAATGAGGCCCATTATATATGTTCATTGTGCCTAAAATCATATTCATTAGGACTTGGATGACTGGTCTTATGTAAGTACTGGACTCGCCCTATTTTGAAATACTGTTATAATGCATACAGCAATTTAGCATTTAGGATGATTAAGTTAAGTAATTTGCAAAATGACCGACATGAAATGAATGACATGACTCAAAAAAACCGGCTAAGTGCGTGTCGGACCTCGCACATTTAAGGTTCCGTACCAAATCTAGAATATAAGCCGTCCGAATGGCAGCATTATTTATAAGCAGTGAGTGTAATACTTTTTGTGAGCAATTGAGGTTAGAGGAGAAAAAGTTGTAATAGGAAAAATGAGGGAATTTCAAAGAAAAAATCTGATTTATCAATATATTGTTATGTGTTAGTAAAAGATACGTAATAATAAACATTATCACCAAATTTCAAGTTCGTCAATTGGAAGTTAAAAAATTCTTCGGAACAAAATTTTGTAGAAAAAGCTGACTTTGATGGCTTCTCATTCCTTTGTTTTCCAATATTTTTTTAAACAAAAAATACAGTATTTATCTCCTCAAAGTGTGAGGTAGGTCAAAATTTGTTTTTCGCGCCCCCCCCCCCCCCCCCCCCCTTTAAATGTATGGGAGCTCCCTTAAAAACATTTAAAAATATTTTTGTCAATTTGTATGGTTTTGGGTTAATAAGATGGTTATACTGTGAAAATTTGAAGACTGTAGTTTTAACCATTTGGCTGTAAAACCTTTGTGACAGACGACGGACAGACGGACGAACACGTGAGGGCTCCGTTTGGACCCTTCGAGTACGGAACCTTAAAAAGGCACCAAAGAATGAACGCTTCAAAATATGTAGTTTGTTAATAGGATAACAAGCTATTTTGAAGCGTCCATAGTTTTGTTTAAGTTGATTGAACCTTTAAATATTTGGTAACCACCAAATATTTAAGTTAAACAAAAGTACAACTTACCCCAGAAGGTTATGTAGCGGTCCGAGTAATATTCAATTCCACATCATCACTTCTCAATAAAAGAACAAAATCGAATTAATCAAGTTACGATAGCTGTAAGGTCAAAACATTTTTTTTTTTTTTTCGTTTAACTGTTTTCCCCAAAGTAATACCCACACAGGTTCATATTTGAGAAGATTGTATTAAACAGGGAAAAATAACAAATAATATACCGATAGCAGCAATAAGTGTGTATCAGGTACATACAAAATAATACAATTGTTAAGTATTTTCTTATTAATACTGATTTATTAAAATTAATGTCCAATGGAGAACAATATGGAAATAGTTATTTACAGAGGACATGCAAATGTAATTAAAACTCGAGATTTCTGAAAGCCTAATTAATTCTGATCTCGAACTTCATGGCAACTATTATGATAGGTTCTTTTTGTTGGTCAACTAATAACTAAGTTTTAAATTTTGGAAGCAGACACTTTCCACCAAAGACAATTTTTTAGAAAGAAAGATAGGAATATGAACTATTTTCACTATGTTTTTTATCCTTTATTAAACTTAATAATTAATTACAATCTAGCCTACAAGACGCATAAGTAATTTTAATGTAACTCAATTTTTTACGCGATAAATATTTTAAAACTTAGAATAGTGTTGGTTGTACTTTACACAAGTCCGTTCCACTTTCTTAGAGTCTGATATGATAATATAAGCACTTTGTTCATGTGTTTTATAGGTATATGCGTCATTGTCACTATTATTTCTACACTTTTTACACTACACTAATTCAAAAGGTTTTGTTTCACTTTCATTGTGGGAACAAAAAATCTGCTGTTTCATACATTTTGGTCAAGTAGGTATTGAACTTTTGTATGAAACAGCTGATTTTTTTTCGTGATTTGGTCCCATAGTAAAAGTTCTTCATATTCATGGGTAGAACAACCTGTGAAAATTTAGATAGTCATAAAAATTACCCTGTACCTACTTATATATTTTAGTATTAGCTTGTATTTAAGATTGTCAAATAAATGGGGTTATAAACAATAAACCTATTTTACAATACCTACTTAGAAATTGTAAAATAGTTTTACAACACAAATCGATTAGTTAGTCTATAATTCCTATAAAAACAATAAAACTGCTGACTGATCGTTTATTACCCAAATACTATTTATTGATACTCTAATACCAAATATCGCCAGAAGCACGTCAGATATCGCAAGTAATTATTGTATTAAGTATTATTATATTACAGTAATACTAATAAAACTAGGATTATTATACAAATACAATGTAATTTATGAGCTTAACAGATTAGCAGGTTTGTTTTGTCGTTTCAGTTAAAAGACAATTCTAATGAACATTTAGTTGCAACGGTACATTCTAACACTTATTTACTGAATAATATTTGATCTTATCATTGTGGGGATGGGTTGTGTGCAACTCGTGATGGCGGAGTTACCCGCTGCCCTCAGCCGGTGTAGTGCTAATCATGTTGATGACTTGGTAAACACACTGGAACCCAGACCTTTATCGGCGGCCTTCTGTCACATGAAAGAGATTAGTGCCATGATGTTCTCATTGACATTTTCAACACAAACGGTTACTTGCATAGACAATCATTATGAATAGATAACTATTCGTCATAGACATATTATGCTGGCTAATTAGTGTGGCGCCCCTTTCACAAAGTTACTATCAGATGTACTACCCTGGCTTTTTTCAGATCAGATTGTCTGTTGAACCAAAATAGTTGTTATTGATTTGCCGAAAAAAACATCAGCGAATAAAATCACTTGACCTAAGGTTTGACAACATAGTTACCTGGGATTAGGCTTTCGTAAATCACCCGAGTAAATCATAAAGAGTACTTACACAAATCTGTATGGATATGCAAAAACCGGCCAAGTGCGTGTTGCACCACGCGCAATGAAGGGGCCGTAGTTGGGATGAATTTATCCCAAGAACAAACGTAACATTATAGTTGAAAATCATGAACTCCCATACATTCCAACTGCAAATGTAAGTTGGTACGCATAGTATTGAGAGAAGTTTTGGTCTTAAAATAAGGTAAATGTTACTTTAAGACCAAAACTTCCTATCGGTTCTCCTGTAATCTATAGGTATAGAACTATTTTCTGTAATTTTTTCAAAATTTTAGGCGTATAGTAGTTTCGGATATAATGGTCAATGTACGTCTATTTTCTTAAATAACTTTGAAACAATTCTTTTTTAAGTAAACCCTTTCATTTGATATGTCACACGGTATAGTTTGCAAAAATATTTTTTCTTATTTGCCCCCCAAAAGCGAACCCCATATTCAAAGTTCTTTTATTTACATTACACGTCCGTGTTTGGATGACAGAAATTCATACGTGTACCAAATTTCAACTTAATCGGTCTATTAGATTCGGAGCAAATTGGCTGTGACAGACGGACAGACAGACAGACACACGAGTGATCCGATAAGGGTGCAGTTTCTTCCTTTTGTGGTATGGAACCCTAAAAACAGGGAATTTGTTGAACGTGTTTGGGTAATACTCGCCTTTGTACTTTATCCTTGTGAAGTATTTGTGTTTTATGTTTAAAACTAAGAATAAAAATTGTATCTAATTAGTAGCCTTTAAACGTATATTGCTAAACGAAGGTCTCCTAAAGGCATTAAGGAACAGTCCTGAAACTATATTGGTAAATCCAAGCGTATCATACGCATTGTTGTTTTGCCTACATTATTAGCCCATAGGAGATGCGTCTACCATAACATCGAAATCTAAAAAAAAAGATTTCACTTTTTTCGGAAACCACTCAAAATCTCGTTTATATCACTACAAACATTAGTAATACGGATTTAAAAGTCGTTTTACAGCGAACATGCTAAGATATTGTTTTGCACAAATAAATTATTCAAACAACGTAAATATTTAACACGTCTTTTATATATATATATATTGGCAATAAATCTTTTGTTATTTAAAAGAATGACCACAATATATGTATTTACTGCTTTTTTAATGAGCCATTAGCAAAAAAAAGCACCTTTTGTTTCTATTCAACGTGATGACGTTCGGAAACTCATTAGATACTTGTGTCTTTGCGTAATGCTTAGGAGCTAATTGTAAGAATACTGTTACAGAGTTTTTAAACATTTTAAAAGTTGTTAATATTCAGCCGTTTCCGGCGTACAACTACATTATCAGGGTTGTGGTTAGTTTAATAAATAGATATAACATTGAATTAAATACATAAGTATATCATCATCAAAAAGATTAAATTAAGTCAAAGAGATAGAAGAGAACAAAATTATTTCCTAATATTTACGTCAACTTTTCATTCATAAAATCATGAGTCGAGTAGTAGCATTTACCTAATAGATAATTGAAAATTTGCATTTAAATGTCCCAAATTTAAGTGTTTTAAAACAATCTGGTAGTTTATTATAAACATTGCTCGCCGTACAAAATACATTATTTGAAAATAGTTTATTATTTCGTCTAGGTACACGAAGCATGTGTACTTTGCGGCTAAGTCTGGATACTACATCATTATGCAGCTGATATTCATGCTTATTTTGGTACACAAAAATACAAATTTCATAAATATACAGTGCTGGTGCAGTGGTAATATTTTTAATTTTTTGAATAATGAAACACAGCTCTCCATTGGGTGCGTTCCACATACTGAGCGAATACATTTCCTTTGAGCTCGAAACAGTCTGTTAAGTTCTACAGAATTACCCCATATTATAATGCCATAATGCAAAATTGATGAGACATAGCCATGGTATGCACGTAGTGCTGCATTAACACTAGCCACACATGTTCTGTACAGAACGAATAGGTACGAATCTATCTACCTTTGTGCAGAGTTTGTCAATATGAGTTTTCCAGCTACAATGTTTGTCAATTGTTATCCCTAGGAACTTCGTATTCTGAACCTCTCCAATTGTGTCATTATCATACTGTATTTTTAACTGTGGAACTGTATCATTTTCGTTTTGCTAATATTAATCTGGAGATTATTTTGTTTGAGCCATGTGACAATTATATAGTTAGACTAGAAGCCAACCCCAACATCGTTAGGAAAAGGCTAACCAGCGGGGCTATTGCATAACGCTCTACCAATTCGAATCGGTTTCATTTTGACAGTTCAACAACATTCATTGCATTATTTACGTAGTTGAGCAGACAAATTTTTCGAACATATGAAGCAATGGATTAGCAATTTGTTTCAAAATTATTCAGCTTCCGAGTGATACTTATGTTACGCAATTAGGGTGCAGATGATGATATTAAGTCTCTTCTAAAAACAAATCCGTTTATCCATGTATGTATGGCCTAGGAACATTGATATGAATAAACGACAGGAAATTTTCTAATCAAGAGATCAACTCACGAGATCTAGACTTGATACATGTCCTACCTATTGTAATCTTTGAACCGTGACGTTACGACGTTTCCTAAACCGTTTTGCTGTTTTATGAACAGTAGGAACTGTTATTGTAGGGTGACAAAAACAGAACACTGGTAGATTCATTGAGATAACCAACTATGTCCGTCAATGACTAAGGAAAATATGTCAAGTAACTTCTTAATATTTATATTCAACACAGGAAATTCATAAACGATATTCATAAAAAATAAGCCTGAATACATGACCTCGATGACCTACAGCGTTCAGACCCAAGGGCCGCTCACGATGTCTCATGGCTATTACAGTCCACTAAGGCCGTTGTCCTTTACCTTATAATTAATATCTCATAACACATACGTCACAATGATGATTGGGTGAGCAATCCGTTTAATTGTTTGGAAGCGATAAGCGTTAGGAGAGCGCGTGTCGTCGCATACGTTCGTATAAACATGATTGGAAACTCGTGGTCGCCTTCTCGTGAGTGATCATGTGATTGTGATGAGAGCACTTAAGCAAATAAACGCTGTTGCTGGCACCCGCGACCGCTGTCGCTACCACGCGCCAACAATTAGCTTAAGACACACTCACCTAAATAATTCAATGGGACGCGTTTTAACTATTAAGACGACGTTAACTTAAGGGGACTACGACCTAAAGTGCGGTCACTGTCGAATTGCATACAAAAGAAAGAGAAGCACGATGAAACAACGCTAGTAAGTTCGACAGGCCAGTTGGCGTGGTTGGTTAAGATATCACCTATCACGCCGCAGGTCGTGGGTTCGATTCCCATCCAGGACAAACATTTGTGTGCATGAACATATCTGTTTGACCTGAGTCTCGGTGTAATTATCTATATAAGTATGTATTTACAAAAAAAAGTAGTATATGTAGTATATCAGTTATCTGGTTTCCATAGTACAAGCTCTACTTAGTTTGGGATCAGATGACCGTGTGTGAATAATGTCCCAGGATATTATTATTATTACCAGCGTTGTGTCATCGCGCTTCTCTTTTGCAATTCATTTAATTGCAAAATATGAAGCAATTATCTATTTACAAAAAAAAACTATTGATTGGACAAAAAATTAAAACACTATTACGTTAATATAATGCTTGTAGAATAATTTGACAAAAAATCAGAATGATTGCATGAATATTGTTTAGTATGGTTAAAGAAATTTTTAGAGGTATCTTCGTGTTTTTCTTTTTTTTTTGTACAAATTTAATTGTATTATGTTTTCAACAGTGCGCTTGTTAGTGTGTTTTGTTGACTGTGGGTGCGTGTTAATTGTGTTGGTGTCATCGTAATGTGCATATACATACACACGCCGTGTGTCATGTATGTACACGTACGTGACGCGCATGATGCACGTGCTACGAACAAACAAACTACAAACGTCTGGACGCGCACGCACACCGCGGGAAGAAAAAAACAAAAACAAACACCAACAAACACATTATCTAGCTAGCATATATCCTGAAGAATAACATTATATTTTGTTCTGATTTTGTTTACTGCAGTAGATCATGTGATTTTAGACATTATAAAATTTGCGTTTAGTTGCGTTTAGGACCTGTAGTCCCCTTAATCTAGGCCAGCAATGCACGACTGTGGTAATCATCCGCGTGATTTCATTACTTGAAGAATGTGTATGAATTTGCTAATCTGTAGGTAATATACGAGTTATAAAATTTACTTTAAAAAAGTAAAAACCGACTTCAAAAACCTAAAACGAATAAAATTTCATAAAAAAAACTTAAGAGCTTCTGAAGTCGGTGCAAAACTAAGGTGCATTGACATTGAAGAATTGAAGACACCGACTTCAGAAGCTGTTAAGTTTACGATGAAAGTTATTTTATTCGTTTTAAGTTTTTGAAGTCAGTTTTGAAAATTTATTTTTCCATTTTTAGGTGAACATACACATACAATTACTTACATAAGCCCAAGACAAACGAAAAGAAGAATCATCAAAATCCGCTTAGAAATACCGGAGATACAGTACATTTATGCATATAAATTCGTACATAAGAATAATTACCTAATGTATTAATTAGTTTTTGAGAAAATTTCGGACATACAAACATATATACATACGGGTCGAATAGAGAAGCTCCTTTTGAAGTCGGTTAAAAAAAGTACAATAATATTATCATAATATTAGTGTATATTATCATCTTGTGACTTGAGGTAAACACAAAAGTCTGCAAAGCAAATACAGATGTTTTGATTAAATGCTGTAAAAACTTACACTACAAATTTAATGGTGGAATGCTACAGATTCTAATTTTGGAGGTATTTCCTTGGCAACAAATGCTCCTGATTATACAATGATTTATTGTAGGTACTCAGAGGAAAAGATTTATCTTAATATATTATCTATAATCTAATAAGATAGTCTGGCTTAAACAAAATGTGCCACTTGTTCAATACTGATACGATTTCTCAAATTTGTTGTTGAGATGATTGAAATAATCTTGTGCGATGTCATTCGTGAAGGTTATGTTTCTATTTGTTCTTTTCATCATTGTTGTAAAGCAGATCGAGATTTAATCTCGATGCCAGAATCCGGGTCCAGATGTACCTATACTTGCCTTAACCATAGTGTTTGTTGAATGCTAACAGTCAAAGCTTTTAATTACTATAATTCTCATTTTCTCACCAGTCGCAATAATTAAGTGTCCGGAATGCAACACACTATGTAGACATGACGGCACAGTCATGTGCTGAGATTGTACACATTTTACATAGTGAACATAGAACATAAGCATAAAGCAAATCTTTTCAACCTTGAAAAGTTTCGTAAGTCGCTTTCAATATAACCAAAAATAGAAATTCAGCAACATTTCATTTGTTTATTCGTCTAAGGGCAAATTTTTCAATAGTCAGATAACTTTTATCTGAAAAATAAATGAGACAGTTTGACATTTTCTATACAAAAGCTGTCAAACCTCCATAATAGGGATGATGCCTGGGTAAAAAAAAAAGAAATTCTATTTAGTCCGTCAGTTAGATAATAAAAAAATATTAGACACGTATTTTTTGCTTTATCATATTAATAAAAAATGACTTAGATAACTCGCATTAAAGTTCGAGAGTGGGGGCTTGCTACGTCACTTCTACGTATAAAATCTACGAAGACGTGACGTCATGGCACATTTTAATTCAATGTATCGCCGTAATCTTTTGATTACGTACAAAAAGAAAAAATACGTGTCCAATATATTTTAATAATCTACATGACGGACAAAAAAACATTTTTTAGTCATCATCCCTATTATTCTTCAGATAATAAATATATGACCCTGGGCTGATTTTTCAATAGTCAGACAACTCTTATCTGAAGAATAAATATGATAGTTTGACATTATTTTCTATACAAAAGTTGCCAAATTGAAATATTTAATCTTCAGATAAGTTATCTGACTTTTGAAAAAATAGCCCTTAATTGAACAATCAGAACTGAAAATAGATATTTTGATTAAATTAATTAATTTGAGATATTAGTTTAAATACCTATGTAAACTTTAATATTAAAATAAAAATTAAAAATGGTACGGTCATTACACCCCGTAAAATCCCCAGCATAATTTTAGGGAAATCCGTAGATTATACCTATTACGATATATAGCTTACACAAAATGTCTCAAATACATATATTCGTTTAGGGTGACTGGTAATTAGTGACCGATACTTAAACACATGATTGTACTCGTGATACCCATCATTTTTACTATGGGACCAAGTCTGACATCATAAAAAAAACAGCGGTTCCCTACATTTATGTTCGCAGTAGGGAACAGCAGATTTTTTTTCGTGATTTGAGGTTTGTCTCATATTAAAAGTAAAATTTTAAATTTAAATTTAATTTAAATTTAAACACATGATTGTACTCATGATAACAAACAACTTTTAATATGAGACAAACCTCAAATCACGAGAAAAAAAATCTGCTGTTCCCTTAGTTATGGTTAGTCCCTTATATATAAAAAACACGTTGTATACAACGTATATACCATAACTCTAGGGTATTAATGAGACCATCATTTTGAACAACTTTTACTATGGGACCAAACCTGAAATTGCGAAAAAAAATCAGCTGTCACGTTCGCCAAACTCGTCAAAATGTAGGGACTGCTAATTGTTTTTTTTTTTCGCGATTTCAGGTTTGATCCCATAGTAAAAGTTGTTCATAGTGATGATATCATTAAAACCCTAGAGTTATGGTATATAAAAAAAAATCACTTTATATATATGGTGACTGGTAATTAGTGACCGATACTTAAATACATGATTGTACTCATGATAACAAACAACTTTTACTGTGGGACCAAACCTGAAATCGCGAAAAGAAATTAGCTGTCCCATACACATTCATTTCCGCATAACTCGTCAAAATGTAGGGAGCCCAGTTACCAGTCACCCTACATATTTTATCTAACCAATAAAAATAAAAACCAAAGGCACAATTATCACCTAGCTTTATAAATACACATGGATACAATATGTGTACAAAAAACAGTAACGCCTCCCAATTGGTTGTCTTTAAGCGTACCGTAGCTAACCTTCACCATCCTCGATGTGGTTATCTATTCGTTATATAGTCAGGAACTAATGATGAAAAAGGGTCCTAATAATAGGCCTCACGATACTGTCAGGAAACGGTTTTAGTGGGAGTCAATCTCAAATATAGAAGTCTCTGAGACACTTTAAAACTTGAAAAAGAATCTGGCCGGGAAATCATCGAGGTTCTTAGACTGGCCTTTTAATACTAGGTTAATATCAGGTGAGTTACTTTCACGCGTGTACAAAATGTAGTATATCCAGCCCACTAAAATATTCATGTTCTAGCAAAAAATAGCAAAACCAAAAATGTTGTTTACAAAACATTTACATTTCAGTAGGTATGAATCCTTAAGGTTACTCACATTACGGAGATGTTATTCTGTAAATTGACGTTATTAATTGACTTTATAGGCCTATCAATGCCTTCGGCCTTTTTACTGTTGTTTGACGTCAATTTATACAATAACATCTCACATAAGTGAGACGATATTCTGTGAATGGACGTTATCAATCAATTGACTCGTCGGCTTATCGATGCCCGCGGCCTTTTTGCTATTGTTTGACGTCAATTCATACAGTAACATCTCATATAAGTGACATGATATTCTGTGAAATGACGTTATCAGTCAATTGACTCGTCAGCTTTGCGATGCCCTCGGCCTTTTTGTTGATATTTGACGTCAATTCATGGGATAACATCTCACGTA
Source organism: Dicycla oo (assembly GCA_948252095.1). Taxonomy (NCBI): domain Eukaryota; kingdom Metazoa; phylum Arthropoda; class Insecta; order Lepidoptera; family Noctuidae; genus Dicycla; species Dicycla oo. Next base: position 15,617,251 of record OX411712.1, read on the forward strand.
AGTGAGATAATATTCTGTGAAATGACGTTATCAATCAATTAACTCATCAGTTTATCGATGCCCTTGGCCTTTTTGTTGTTGTTAGACGTCAATTCATACAATAACATTTCAGATCAGTGATATGTCTTCAAACAACAGTAAAAAGGCCGAGGGCATCGATAAGCCGACGATTGACGACAACAAAGTGGATTAAGAGTTAATGTTTTAGATACATTAGGTGGGCATACGTCATTAGTAGTTATGGATTAATGTGAACATGATTTTTTTTACTGTCACGTGACATAAAAACCATCATATGGGTCAGTTTCCACCTAACGAAGAAATCCTCGCGCTCGATGTGACTGACCGTTTGCAGTGCAATAATATTTTATTGTGCATCATTTTGTACATAACGCGCAGTGTATACATTATTGCAACGGCTCCGAAGACTACGAACTAATTGGAGAGCTATCAGCACAATACTCTAGCACAATGTACACAATAAGCACCTCTAATGTTCATTATCCACGATAATGTAAAACATTCGTGATGAAACAAGTGATTAGCATCATTGAGTGTACCATGTCCTCAGTGAACGTTGAGCCATCGTCACTTAGAACTTATCTGCTAAGTCGTCGGAGGTTTCTTTGCTGAAACCCTGAAGCTGAAACATTCAGTCGCGCGATTGTTCAGTCCTCTGTCAGACATTGACCGGCGCGGGCGCAGCTTTTATCCGATTATCGCGCGCTTTCTAAAGTTATCCTATCGAAGAATAGGCAATAGTCATCAACATGTGTTGGACTAAGCGACGACAGTGATTGGGTGTGTACGAAATACGATTTATTGTTGTTACGTTAATTAGTTTCGGTGAATTAATTCGTGTCATAATTTGTATACCTATAGTCATAGTTACCAACTTCTTAATAATTAATGAGGAGTTAACGTGTTTAATGATTTTGTACTTTTCAACGAAGTAAACTTTGGAATATAGCTAAATTTAGATATTGAAGATTTTTCCGAAAGCAGTGCACTTGACCGCTTTTTCTAAGTTCACTGCTTTTCCAATTCCTTTTTCAAACCTGCCAACAAACCGACAGCAAAGCATACTTTTATAAAATAACGTAACGCTATGCTTATGCTAAACTATAATCTTTGGATTTAACTTAAACTTGAGGTTGTTGCCGATACTCATAACAGTATCGGCAATCAGCATGTCCCTTAGCTACTTATCCTTAAATTATTCTAGCTATCATACAGCACATATCTCTGCCTGTCAGTTCGTTACATAGTGCCCTTTTAGGATGCCTGTATAGCTAGAGAGCGGGTGACTCTCTAGCTATACAGGCATCCTAAAAGGGCCAAAGGGCCAAATATTTAAGTATAGAGTTTTGTGGCAAGCTTTTACAGGGCACTCGTAGTAAATAATAACAAGGGAACAAGGGTTTGACAACCAGAACAGTAGTCATATATGTTTGTTGCACTACCCTCACCTTCCACACATCAAGTCATCAAAGTGTTGTGACAGGTCAATTCTTCAGTCGTACCAAAACTTTGGATGCAGAATGTCATTCAAAATCCATTTACTACACTCTCATTTAGACTTTTTTCCTGGTAATCGAGTGCGGTGAGTGATGAACAAGGAGAGAGGTTCCATAAAAATGTGCGAACAATAGAAATAAGATACCAAAGACGGTGGGATCCAGCTATGGTGGCAGATTTTTGTTGGTTCCTCAAAAAAGAAGATTCAACGTCGCACAAAAGGCAAAAGAAAAGTCACTAACCAAATTAGAGCTATTTCTTTTAGCTCAAATATTGGTATAATAATGGTCAATTTGAAATCAATATCATTGTGTTACAATTTGTGATGCTTTTAATTTATATAAATTGTTTAAACGATTCTTTTTTTTTTTATTCTTTTTTCAATTTTTTAAGGATTCCTGTAAGACCTGTTACAATAAATTCTTTTGTGAGTTTCTTGTTATGTCAGGCAATTTTGTAATCCGAAACAAGTAAAACTTTATCAGTTGTATAAAAAAGTTTACAATTGGTTCCCTTAACTTCCCTTGTGTAATACAACTAGTAACTAATAAGTGACAGTGGTGACAGCTCTAAAGTTTAATATATGTGTGCGTGTGATTAGGCGTTTAAAAGTCTTTTTCCCCATGTTAGTGCACCCATAGCTCTTTGTGGTTTTCCTTATTTTCGGTTGTCTTCCTCAATGGTTCATCAGATTTTGGGAGACTCTATAGCAGCGACGAGTATTTGTTACTGGCTAGATAAACGCGCGCACGCTATACATGCAACACCAAAATGGGACCGCGTAATCGGTACTTATGCCTCCTGTTTGAATAACTTTGGACAGCGTCCAGCTCCAGTCTTTATAAAAACTTTATTTTATTATTTCTAAATGGTTTATTGTTGTGCTTCCAGGTTCGTAAGACGAGCATCCGAATGACTGCTATAAAGGAATATCCTTTCGACTTGAGTGATTTACAAAATCAACCACCGAGCGCCGTCGGTGGCGATCCGCGGCCTGCGCAGACGCTGCCAAACCCATCTGCGATCAAACAGCGCGCCTCAGTCCCCTCACTTGAAGGAAAGAGAAAAGTGTCCATCATGGCCGACGAATCGAGCAAGGATCGAGAAAATCTACCGTCAGACAGGTAGGTGTAGTAGTATGCTAAATTAAGTTATATGGTGTATTTTTAATCTCGGAGACTAAATTGAGAAGTGCAAATCGCCCGTGAACTTCTGAGATCTTCAATCTACCTACAAACAAATTTTACAGGAGGAACATAGAAGTAATTTATTAATTTTTGGTGGAGAATTTTGGTAAACCAAAAAGTAGTTGGTTAGTATTTATGTCTTTTATAAAATCATAATTAAATACAGTTAGTATTGTGTTGTTTTTATTTTAATCGTAAATAGGAGTTGACATTATAAAAAAGTTTTGCGCAAAAATACTAGTTAGAAGGTATCAGAAGTTCACGGGCGAAATGTCAAACTGGCTTAGGTATATTATATTATCATAAAGGTCATTTTAACATTTTGACTAGTCATTTAGTCTCCGAGATTAAGAAGCAGACCATAATTAAATGCTTCGAATGATGTATGGATAACCAAAACAAGAAATGGCCAATCGTCTAGTACTTATTGTGAAACTGAACGCGATCAGCACAACGAAACGATGTTTTAGAGCTGTCAGTGTCATGACACTGTGACAGCTCTTAAACGGAGTTTCGTTGTGCTGATCGCGTTCACTTTCATTGGTGAAATTCGCCTTAGACTTACTACTTCGCCCTTTAGGTACATACTTACTTAAATCTACTAAGTTTATATAGAGTGACTGGTAATTAGTGACCGATACTTAAGGACAAGCTTGTGGCTAAGTAATAACAGCCGCACGGGTCGATCCATCAGGTTAAGCTACGCTTGCCGGGGTTGGTCCGTAGATGGGTGACCATCTTTACATACCGAGACTCCTCCGTGCCTCGGAAAGCACGTTAAGCCGTTGGTCCCGGCTGTCATTCGTAGATCTTTGACAGTCGTTACGGGTCGTCAGAAGCCCGAAAGTCTGACAATCAGTCTTACCAAGGGGTATCGTATTATCCAATAACTGGGTTGTGGAGGTCAGACAGGCAGTCGCTCCAAGTAAAAGACTGGTATTCAGCTGCATCCGGTTAGACTGGAAGCCGACCCCAACATAGTTAGGAAAAGGCTAGGCAGATTGATTGACTTAAACACATGATTGTACAAACAAATACTATGGGATCAAACCTGAAATAGTGAAAAAAAATCAGCTGTTCCGTACATTTTGTCGAGTTATGCTATCATGAGTACAATCATGATGTACAATCACCAGTCAGCCTGTATACATATCAATGAAACTATCACGTCCGTAAGTGTTGTTTATGACTCGTACTTTTTTATTCACTTTGTATATTTTTTATTACCTAACAATAAGTATTTTGTATTTTCTTAATCTACTCTGTTGGTAACTACTGTATTCGGCAGGCAGGGTACAATAAAATACTTGTTTCAGAAAATTTTACGTATGCCATGAAAATTATCCAACAATAATAATTTTACAACAAAACAAAATGATAACCCCTCAAAAATGTTCCACGCTCAAATAAAAGAAATACTAACTTATTATTGAAGTCTTATGTGCTTACTATTTTGTATTTTTAAGCTATATTAAATGTGTCCAGCACATAAAAAATCTTAAAATTTGAAATAAAACTCAGATTCTAAGGGTTCCCGAAACGATCAATTGCAATTGACCAATTGCCACCAATTTCTATTTTCTATTGTCAATCGCTCCAATTGCATTTGGTAACAATTCAGGGAATAGGTGTGATGTTTTGTTATGTAATTAATAGATAGAATATTTTAATTATTAATTTTAATAATATTAGAGCAGTGTGCTTGTTATGAAATATTAACGTCATCATGATTCCGTTGCGATAAATGGATGGTGCTAAAGGTCATGTATAGCTCCGTCTCTCTCTGGCACTGGATAAATGATGGCATTAATTATTGTTCATAATACGGCCACAGCGCATGTGCGGGAAAATAAGAAATTATTTTGTCTAATCAGTATCGATTCACTGTGTTTTCCTATTAATCTGACCATATATTGATTTCGTACGGAAATCTAAATGAGTATAAATAAATCAATAAAAAGGTAAAGAAAAATATAATAAAACAACTGAAGAGATTTTATCAGGACACAAATTATGAAAATTAGTCATAGAAAACAATTCATTATAGCCCTTGCACCATAGTTTTCTAGACTTATACCAGAAATCCTGAAGTACGTTTACCTACGATAAAGTAGCGCCACCTGTACTTTCAATACAGAACTAATACTAAATGCACAGTGAGTATATCTACGTTATGTATTGAGCATTCACTGCGGTAATTTACATTGAATAAGTACAGCGCTCAGTGAGTTATGACAACTATTCATAGATGGCGCTCACTGTTAGGTATCGTAGCTAAAGTTACTCGCGAATGACCTTGTCCGTGCTCCTGAAAATAATTATAGAGTACCAAAGCACATAGTGGAAGAGGTAGGTATATTAATTTTAAGAAAAAAGAATTGGCGTAATTAACGATCCCCTCTTACATAAATGAGTTTGAGTTCAGAATGCTTTACATAGTATTTCATGAGATATGGTGTTTATAAGAAACTCATAAATGGGTCGGCCACATTTGTCTAATGCTGTAATAATTTGAACACAATGAATAAATAAATTTGAGACAGTTTTCTGATAAATATTCTAATCTAGTTACAATTAAACTGATCTTATTAAAATCAATCCTATTGATTTTAGGGGCCCGTATCGAAAAAAGAAAAACGCGTAAAATATAGATACTTTTGATTTGTTACGATTTCCTAACCCGAGCGTTGAAGTCTTTTATTCTTGACTTATTTAGTGATTATTACATGCTTGTTTGTGCTAAGCTTACGTTATCATGTTCCTAATTAAACAAAGATAGCGAGGCATCGTTTATTTCCTCAGATTATTCTAGGGTATATATAGGGTGACTGGTGACCGATACGTAAGCACAAGATTGTACTCATGATAACAAACAACTTTTACTATGGGACCAAACCAGAATTCGCGAAAAAAATAATCAGCTGTCCCAGATAGGTATTCATGTTCGCATAGCTCGTCAAAATGTAGGGAGCAGCTGATATTTTTTTCGCGATTTCAGGTTTATTCCCATAGTAAAAGTTGTTTGTTATCGTGAGCACCATCATGTGTCCACCAGTCACCCTATATATTTTAAAAAATATATATAGGATTGTGCAAAATTATCATAATTGTACGTCCTAAAAAGATATTTTACGACTAACAGACGACATTCGATCATGAAGCTTAGCACATAACGAGTGATCCAAGTGTTTCTAATAACTCATAACTGCATACCTCCTTTCACTGAGCAATGCCTCTCTCGCACATAGTCCTCCCAATACATACACCTATGTATGCATAAGTAGTACAGTTTCCTACGCTCATCACGTGACCGTTGTTTGTGAAAGGCATAGACCGTGCCCAGTCACAAGAGAACCCTGATGACTCATAACATATCCCTTTGTTGTCTGACAGCAACAGTCACTGGGGGGGATAATAGAGGTCATGTCAATTGGTTGCTTCGAAGACGTATGTAGGTATCACATGACTGGCGTCCAAACAATATTGTATAGTAATAATATGATAGATAGGCGTACCTATATATAATAGGCGTCACGTGCTTCAAGTCTCAATCTCAATTAAATGTAATTGTGATTTAGTTTTGTGTGGTCCCGTTATCGAGTTTATTTTTAGACTTAAAGAGATAGAAATACACTTATAGTCATTTTATGGCCAATTCCTATAAATTACGGACCGTTATTGGTTAAAATTCTGTAGGTGAAATCTAAAGGACCTTAAGTCACATTTTATAAATTATTCTGTAGAACTCATTAAAGATGTCTATAGGTACCCGAAATTAGATATTAAAATCGACCGTGTATAAAAAGTAAATAGTGAATCGTTGTAGACAAAAATTATGATTATGAAGGTTTATTAAGCTATTATATATTGTGATATTTTTTTGACAAATATTGTTCCTTAAGACTGTAAAAATAAAAATAGATTTAAGGTCCTTTAGCTTTCACCTACAGAATTAAGACTTGTATCTGTACCAATAATGAAACAAATACATCATAGCATACGTAGTATTGTAATATATGAGTCATAGCTTTGCATAGTCGACTCTCCCATATGGAAGTATCTATCACAGGTAAAATTAGTTTACGAATCTACACATATTTATACGCCGTGTTTGGTAATAAAAAATGCCACCACTTGTAATCAAAATGATTCGTTTTTGTTTATATGAACCGCGCATCCCATCAACTGTTCGTTTTATAATACATAAAAAAAACCGCATACGTCATGATCACGTCAATATGCGCTCGATGTCAACCGAACCCCAAAGGTTCACAACTGTACTGTAAGCCCGCGGTCGCCATTGGATGATGTTTTTTTACATTTATATGTAGGTAGGTATATGATATACGTTTATATACATATTATGTAATGATTTTTTTTTACGTACACCGTATGTACGTAAAACACTCGAGGACACCTCTTGAAGCAGTATTATTTTAATATCACTTCAGTGTGAGAACGAGATGGAGCTATACAGGACGTCTAGCGCTATCACCTTCCCACACTCAAATAAGATTAAAATAATGCCGCTTTAAGAGGTGGTGGTCTAACTCGTCATGAAATTACGTTGATCTCGAACATCTGTCGTGGTAAAAATCCTCTAAATATAAAAACATGCGGTAATAATAAACAAGATAAGTCTGTAAATAAATATGTACAAGATCTTCAGCGCCTGTTCACCTTGTCATTGCAACAGGCAGAATGGCAAATGGCAACCACATTCGTTTGCCCATTTATACAAGTACTGCAGGTGACGTTACATTATTTTGCATAACACCATTTCCTAAAAGCTCACCAACGCAATCATAACGAGGCTAATTTAATCTTACTCAATCTGCCTAGCCTTTTCCCAACTATGTTGGGGTCGGCTTCCAGTCTAACCGGATGCAGCTGAGTACCAGTATTTTACATGGAGCGACTGCCTATCTGACCTCCACAACCCAGTTATTGGATAATACGATACCCCTTGGTAAGACTGGTTGTCAGACTTTCGTACTTCTGACGACCCGTAACGACTGTCAAATATCCACGAATGACAGCCGGGACCAACGGCTTAACTTGCTTTCCGAGGCACGGAGGAATCTCGGTATGAAAAGATGGTCACCCATCCACAGACAAACCCCGGCAAGCGCGACCCGTGCGGCTGTTATTACTTAGCCACAAGCTCCTCTTAATCTTACTAATTATTATTATTTATTATGAGCAATTTGTGTCTCAGTGCAGCGCAAAGTCCTCCCTTCCCTTCTTCCACTTATCCCTATCTTCTGCTGTTTGTTGCCAATCCTTATGAAAAAAGTCGAGTTCGTCCCTGCATCTCCCTATCTTACTTGTTATTTCAAAAATCACCTTTTCGATAAATCATAAGATTCATTGTCAATGTCACCACGAATTTATGTAGATGAGTGTACATTTTCATCACGTCTTAGGAAAATAGCAATGAACTTAGTAATAATGACCTCTTTTTCATGCATATTTTCTAAAGTATTTTTTCTTTCAAAAAATCAATGAAATGTTATCGATAGCTACATTCAATCATAGCACGCAAACCTATTGTGTACAGGACATTATTACGACTACTGCACACAATGCTTCACGTTAGTCACACTTCATTGGTCGTTGGTGAACTAAACTACGAGTTTGGCAGATTTTTTTGTTAGCGGATGGAGCAATGTACGATTGGGGGCAGGGGAGGTGTGAGGGACGTGTCACGCGCTCCATCGCCTACGGGCTTGTTGCGATGGGGGCCCGGCAACGGTTAGGACCCATGACTCATCAAAAGCTGGCCGTTTAAAATAAACTACGACTTCTTATCTTGTCCCGCCTCTGAATATCAAAACGTGTAAACTGCTGAGAGGCTTGAGTAATTGATTTGTCGCAGGAACATAATCTAAGTTATGCGTAACCTATAACTAGGTTGGTTTTAGGGTTCCGTACCTCAAAAGGAAAAAATGGAACCCTTATAGGATCAATCGTGTGTCTGTCTGTCTGTCCGTCTGTCACAGACAATTTGCTCCGAATCTAATGGACCGATTAAGTTGAAATTTGATACACGTATGAATTTCTGTGACCCAAACATACGGACGTGTAACGTAATTAAATGAATTTTGAAAATGAAATTTTGAAATTACCAATTTTGGGGGGCAAATAAGTAAACTAAATAAAAAGTCCTCAAGCGAAAGGTGTGCGCGGACAAATTATTTTCAGTGGGCACTTGTAAGTCCAACTCTGGCTTGCGTTCGCCAGTTCGCAGAATGGTCGATTCCTACAATAGAACAATCATCGAGATATATATAGCTCTATGAGGACAATAATATAGACATTTTTGCGTGTGCCCCCTATAAGTTCAAAAGTCTTAAGGCGCTTTCATGAATATTTATTTTACATATTTCTTTTCTGTGCCATTTCTTGACTATACATTATTATACTGCATAATCTTAGACACGTTAAGGTAAAAAAAAAAAAAAATGCTTATAATCAATCTATAATCGTTAATCTGTGCACAGCGTTGTAGGCTGCAATATTGTTTTTTTTATGTTTTGTGTATTCCTTGTTTCTATGTTTTATATTGTAGCTGTTAGTTGTTCGTTATGAATAAAATAAAAAAGTTTTGCAAACTGTACCGTGTGACATATCAAATGATAGGGCTTACTGTGAGGGTCTCAGATGTATTTTTTTTATAATTTTAATAATAATAAAAATTAATAAAAATTGTTTTAAAGTTATTGACGAAAATAGACGAAAATTGACCATTCCCACCCCCCACCCCCCATATCTCCGAAAGAACTGAGCCTAAAATTTTGAACAAAAATACAAAAGCTAGTTCTATACCTATAGATTACAGGAAACCTATAAGAAGTATATGCTCTTGAAATAACATGGTAAATCTCTCAATATTGTGCGTACAAACTTACATTTGCAGTTGGAATGTATGGAAGAACATGTTTTTCACCTACAATGTTAAGTTTGTTCTTGGGATAAATTCGTCCCAACAACGGAACCCTTCATTTTGCGTGGTCCAACACGCACTTGGCGGCTTTTTATTTTTTATCATTTTAAAATAAACAGTCATAAAATTTACAATTTTCCCCCATTTATCTCCAAAACTACTGAGCCTAAAATTTTCAAAAAAAATAGAGAAAATAGTTATACAGGGTGTCCCTGGAAGTATGTATCAAATCGAATAGGGGCGTGGGCAAGGTAATTTCCAAACTTTTGAAAATGTTGGTGCAATTTTTTACGGTTCAAAAGTTATTACCAATTTTTGTTTTTTTCAATCACTTCGCATAGCGCTCAATGAAAAAAATCATTAAAAAAAAACTAGCAAAGCTATCAATTACTTTTTTTTTTCAGAACTTTGTAGAAATTTGGGCCTTTCCTGTGGTAATAATTTTACGCAGCTAGAAAACATACGTTCAATAAGAAAAAACATTTACAGCAAAGGCTTCGTTCGGGCAAAAACTTTACTCAATTTTCGAGCGATTTTTATGGGAAAAAGTTACACTAGCGAAAGTTGACCACGAACAAAAACTGGTTCAAGTCATAATAATTCTTTGGAGATATGAATCACTGGAATATTCTTAATAGTTTAAAAGTTAGAGAATTTTATTAACAAGGAGGTCGTATTTTTTAAATTTTCTAACTAAATATGTAAATGTATTATTAAATTGAAATTACAATAGATGTTCAAAATTCCTTCCTCTTACTCTCAAACAGAACTGGCATCGCCGAATGAAATTTGGTATTATTCGTCTAAATGCACGGGAATTATTTTTTATGTATACGGTTGCAAATGTGATTTTCTGACGGAGCTGTTCCTCGGTTCCGCTCTCTGTCTCGTACACCATCTCTTTGTAATAACTCCATAAAAAGAAATCTATGGGGTTCAGGTCAGGGGAACGTGCTGGCCATCGAATGTGCCCCCCTCTTCCGATTCAACGACTAGGAAGTTAAGTCTAGATGGTCTCTTACGACTCTTGCGTAATGTGGGGGAGCGTCGTCTTGCTGCAACCACATGTCTCGACGGGTTTCAAGTGATACTTCCCCAAGTAAACCATTTAGGTAATTCTGTAGAAATCTCAAGTATGAGGGGCCATCGAGTCTAGCAGGTAACTCATGAGGACCTATTAGCTGTCCTTCTACTATTCCAGCGCACATGTTTACTCCGAACTGATGCTGGAAATGGTCACTTCGTACAATGTGTGGGTTAATGCGCGCATAAAAATGCAGATTATGCATGTTAAATATCCCCACCCTTCGGAAACTTGTTTCATCGCTCCATAAAATTTTCTTTAAAAATTGAGAATCTTCACGATGGCGACGTAACATTTCGCTACAATAAGCCCTTCTCGGGCCATGATCACTCAGTAAAAGGGCTTGCACACGTTGAACGTGAAAGGGATGAATTATGTGACGTCTCACAGTACGATGTACCACAGATCTCGGAATCCCTGACATTCTTGACATGCGACGAATACTTGTCATTGGATTCTCGCGTAGCATCTGAAGCACCACATCTTCGACTCCAAGGTCTGGAACGCTACGTCGACCTTCCCTAGCTCCTGGATTTCTACCATCTGCTTAAGCAAAGTGTACACGTTGGAATACTCGGTAATCCGGATAGCGGACCCGATTAGGATATCGCTCTCGATACACTCTTGCAGCTTGGCGTGCATTTCGATCACAAAATCCGTAAATGAAATGCATATCTGCATATTCATGGCTGTTGTACGTAGCCATACTCAAGTCAAACAGTGTCCAAATTACAGGCAGGCAAAAACAAAGTCCAAGTTACACAGTCCAAATAATGTTAAAGAGTAATTATTGATAAACACCGAATTAAGTACGTGCGCAGTCACAAGCTGGTAGCGAGTTACTAAAACCTCTACCTGAGTGCGAACGTGCGCCGCGGCGCTGGTTCTTTTGTTTCCCTTCCCCCGCACATTCCTAGCACCTCGTTGGAATGCAATGCCCCTCGCACTTCCTCTTTCACCTCGCCGCAATCGCCCCGTGGCCATACATATTGTACCAGAGCGCCGATATGACGTCATTGACAGCAGGTGCACGGTTTTTTCCGGGTTGTAGCTAAGGCAAATAACATGACACATGAGATAACAAAAAGTTTACCGAAATTATTTTATTTTTTTATTTAAACCTAAACCACATCAAACAGTAGTGTTCAGATAGGTAACAAATGCCTAGGGACTGAATTAAATCGTTAGTTAAGCTGAAAAAAATGACAATTTCAAACATAGAAAATTGTAAAAATACGACCTCCTTGTTAATAAAAACCTCTAACTTTTAAGTTATTAAAATATTCCAATGATTCATACCTCCAAAGAATCTCTATGACTTGGACCAGTTTTTGTAATACGTGGTCAACTTTTCCTAGTGTAACTTTTTCCCATAAAAATCGCTCGAAAATTGAATGAAACTTCTGCCAGACCGAAGACTTTGCAGTAACTGTTTTTTTATTATTGAACACATGTTTTCTAGATGCGTATAAGTATTACCAAAAGAAAGGGCCACTTTTCTACAACGTTTTGAAAAAAAAAAGTAATTGATAGCTTTGCTAGTTTTTTTTATGATTTTTTTCATTGAGCACTATGCGAAGTGATTGAAAAAAACAAAAATTGGTCATAACTTTTGAACCGTAAAAAATTGCACCAACATTCTCAGGGTTGAAAAGTTTGGAAATGACCTTGCCTACACTCCTATTCGATTTGATCCATACTTCCAGGGACACCCTGTATACCTATAGATTACAGGAAAACCTATAAGAAGTCTATGGTCTTAAAAATACCATGGTAAATCTCTCAATATTGTGCGCACAAACTTACATTTACAGTTGGAATGTATGGGAGAACATGTTTTTCAGCTACAATGTTAAGTTTCTTCCTGGGATAAATTCATCCCAACTACGAAACCCTTCATTGTGCGTGGTCAATGCGCACTCTGCCAGTTTTTACGATTAATCTTGAAATCTGAGACTAATTTAGACTAATTACATATGCTATATTAATTATTATTGCCAGGGTTGGTCCGTAGATGGGTGACCATCTTTACATACCGAGACTCCTCCGTGCCTCGGAAAGCACGTTAAGCCGTTGGTCCCGGCTATCATTCGTGGATCTTTGACAGTCGTTACGGGTCGTCAGAAGCCCGAAAATCTGACAATCAGTCTTACCAAGGGGTATCGTATTTCCCAATAACTGGGTTGTGGAGGTCAGATAGGCAGTCGCTCCATGTAAAATACTGGTATTCAGCTGCATCCGGTTAGACTGGAAGCCGACCCCAACATAGTTGGGAAAAGGCTAGGCAGATTGATTTTACATATGCTATATTAAAGTCCATCGATTAGTTTACCTTCGATATATTTATAACTAGTTATCTTCTTATTGAAAACTTTAATGATAAGAAGTATCTCATTTGTTTGTTAATATTCCTATCTATAAATTACGAATACCTTATGTTTTTTAAAAGTAGTAGGATTTATCTTATAATAAATAATTCAAACTTAAATGTGATAGATTAACATTCAACCAAATATAGTTCAATAAATACATAAACTGGGCACTTTCCATAAAATTACAATCAATATTAAATCAAATCAAATAAGCCTACATAATATTATTTAATAACTCTAATTTTAATAGCGGTCTCTAATTGCTTACTCTATTAATTATACAGGGTTTATGGTAAATCACCAACAACCTCTTAAGGGAGTTGTTCATAATGATGAGTACAATAAGGGGTCTTATTGTACTCATCATTATGAACAACTTTTACTATGGAACCAAACCTGAAATCGCAAAAAAAATCAGCTGTTCAGTACATTTTGAGGAATTATGCGAACATAAATGTGCTGAACAGCTGATTTTTTTTCGCAATTTCAGGTTTGGTCCCACAGTAAAAGTTGTTCATAATGATGAGTACAATGACCCCTTAAGAGGTTGCTGGTGTTTTACCAATAACCCTGTATATTTAGGCTTGTTAAGTGACCATCTTTTCATACCATCACCTCTCCGTGCCTCGGAAAGCACGTTAAACCGTTGGTCCCGGCTGTCATTCGTGGATCTTTGACAGTCGTTACGGGTCGTCTTACCAAGCGTATTACACAGTAACTGGGTTGTGGAGGTCAGATAGGCAGTCGCTCCATGTAAAATACTGGTATTCAGCTGCATCCGGTTAGACTGGAAGCCGACCCCAACATAGTTGGTAAAAGGCTAGGCAGTTAATGGCGGTGATGTGCCCAATCTGAATTAGGTTTATATTGGTTTCTATTGGGATGTATCACATATTTCCTCGTCTTTATCTCATTTCTTCTATTATTTATAGCAGACCGGATAACCACACGATTTCCTCTTTGCGGCTTTAGTGACGATTTCCTTATTAGAATTCCGTACCAAAATGGTAAAAATGAAACCTTATGGTGCGACTCAGTCTGTCTGTCCGTCTGTCACAGCTGGATATCTCTAGAACTTTAAATGCTATCAACTTGAATTTTGGAATAGGTTTAGAAGACGTTTGCCCAACTATTTTGCAAATAAGAATTTTTTTTTGCAGCTGGGACTGAAAGGGTTTCTCCGTCCGCCCCCCCCCCCCCCCCCCCCCATCTCCAAAATTTGCATAGAGAAAAATCTGAAATTATTCTGTGAGATAGAAGTTTATGTAAAGATTACAGGAAAAATAAAACGATGTCTCTAAATAGCACAGTTTTTTTTTAATATATGATGGTATGGAACCCTCGGTGCGCGAGTCCGACTCTCTCTTGACCGGTTTTATTTTTAATGACATTAGTAACCATGTGCTCAACTGCTCACATTCAAATAGGTACTTACTGATAACTTAGTCATTCATGTGCGAAGTTACGACAATTTTGAACAATTATCAGAAACGCTACGACTGGAGTTACTGATGATACTGAATATAATAACATGTCATGCTTACAATATTCCTATTAAGAACCAGACGCGTCTAACAAAAGATTTTAACATAATATGTCATACTCAGTACTGCAGCAATTCGTCTCACTCACATATTCGATGCGGTTTGTATTAACAGAAGGAATTTTTATTGTAATTTGTTAACGCACGAAATATTGCTTAGGTACCTACTCATTGATGGTTTGACAAGTTATTTTTTACAAAACCGCGACATTATCCATTAATACCTATCAAAGTGAACTATTGTTCTTTTGCTTATAACTGATATACAAATACAAGATCCACTTAAATTTAAATAACCAAGGTGTATAAAAGGTGAAAAGTATAATTAATTATTGTAATTCACACTCTGATTAGCAGCAACTATCCTGGGTACGATACGTAGCCGTCGCGTCTCCGTGTCGTAGGCAATAATTAGTCAGGCAACGGTGCGGATTATATGGCCACGTTAGTTCTGAGTATTCATCACGTACCTATGTAGTTATGGTTAACACAGGATATATAAAACCACATGGAACAAATCACTTGGCTGTTTTTAATCGCGATTGCACACATTGTATCGATGCGTGCGGAAGAATCGGAGGCAGCGGGCTGTGCGGGCGGCGCGGGCGCCGCTGTTATACGAGCGTTGTTTGAAGCGAGTAGTATAAACACGGTCGCGACGCCTCGGGCTCATTTAGTCACTCATCACCGAGTCTGCGCCCCGTGCAATAGTTCGTAACGCATTTTTTATGGCAGTGGGCCTACTGTTGTACTTTAGGAAAATTTTTGCACGTCGGCCAATGACCGGCCAGCCGGCCGGCGAAACTGAACGTACCGAGGCAGTCACGTGCCCGGGGTGAGGCGCGGCGGCCGACTCGCGCGCAGCCGAACCTTCTCTTATAAGATGCACATTCGCCGCGGCATAGGTGTGGAGCGTGCTGAGCCGAGCGGCATGCCACCGCGTAAACCAGTCCTCAAATTCGCCCGCTAATCTAGTTATAGTGAATAAGACTCTCTGAGTACCATGTAGAATGTCTCACAGCAGCTTGAGTTGTCACTACGACAGCTACCTACCGTCAGATTCATCTCTCGAAACAGACGCACTCAACCGTCATTGGTAAGTTTAAAATATATCCTTATTAATTCAATAAAACGCGATATTTTATTAAAAAGAAACAATTTTCCGTCTAATAAGTGACACAAATGCACATTGTTTTAATTATGTAAATAATTATATGTTAAATTTTCGAGAGAGATTAATAAACATGTTGAAATTATTCCTGAAATAAAACGAACATATTCAATCCGATACATGATTTGTACACACAGTAACAAACCATCCCGTTAGTAACCGCAGGAAGGGAAACGAAATAATATTGGCAACACATAACTACGTAAGTATATACTTATGTCAAAAATGTTAACTTCCCACCCTATGTTTATTTAACCCTACGGTAGTCGCGTATCTAAAAGTGACGTGTATGGTCGCGCGGTCTACATGGGTATACCATATTTAAAATAAGAAAAAGTACACAATTAAATCAAAAAGTCTATTTATTTATTTTTAAATCTTCATTACCATATATTTTCTATATAAAATAATCAACAAAACATAATCATATCTTCTATGCTTAGAAAAATCAACTAAAACCAAAAATACCTCTTTTTCAGTCTTAATATCACATAGTTCACATTATATGAGATCAAAAAAAAAAAACATATATAAAAAAACTAGTCTAATCAGTATTTTGCAAACAAGATAAGCATACAATCTCAGAATGGTCAGGACATATAAACTTTTTGCACGTACTGCACACCTTTCGTGTGCTTCTATTACGGGCTCTACCGCAGTCATGGCACCGACCAACATAATTTCTCCGAATTGGTCCTGCTGTCGATGGCCGGCTTTCTTGGTGTGGAAGACCTATGAAATCTTTTACTTTGAATGAAAGACTTCTTGGCAATGTCTTTTGGTCTAATCTTTGATGAGCCAGGGGTTTCATCCAAGCCAGGGCCAAGTCTATGAGGAAATCACGACGTCGAATAAATTCAAAATTTTTATTTGCCGTATGTATGCATACCGCGTTGAGGGCACTGAGGTTGATCAGATTATAGAACACGGTTACAGGCCATCTTCTTGAATTTCTGGAGACATCATACAGTGAACACATTTTGTCAACCAGATCCACGCCATTTTTAGTGCGATTATAATAAGTTATTATCTCCGGTTTCCGTTTATCTCCAGTATCTGCATCAATTGCGGCGTTATTGTGCATTGTTGACATTAGTATGACTATCTTATTAGGTTTTGCCTTATATGACACTAATGTGCAAGGTGGGTGGAAACCAAATTTTGATGAATATAGGGGATCCCTTCTTGCCTCTCGAAATGAGAGTGGCACCTCCCTCTTGTCCTTCCGCACAGTTCCAACCATGGTGGCTCCATTTTCGAACAGTTGTTTTGCAACTTGCAGAGACGAGAACCAATTGTCCATGGTTATATTGATGTTCTTTCCAAAAACTGGGCGTGCTACTCTCATTACTACCTCGCTTCGTTCATTACTCAAGCGAAATGGTCCTTCCGGTTGCTGCCCTGCATATATTTCTAAGTTGAACGTGTATGGGTAATGAACGTCGACTAGAGCAAAAATCTTTACTCCATACTTGGTCGGTTTGCTTGGGATATACTGCCTGAATGAACAACGGCCTCTAAAGGATATCAGCTGTTCGTCGAGAGTCATTTCAGCGCTTGGGACGAAAAAACTTTGAAAGTTTGTAATAAACAAATCAAAAATTTCACGGATCGGTGACAGCTTATCAATTTTTGCACGTTCTTGACGGTCACTTATGTCATCGAATCGTAAAACTCTGAGTAGGAACTTGAATCTTTGTTCAGATATGGTCAAATATATTGCATGAATTCCAGTGTGTTTTACGTGCTCAAAAATTTGACCTGTACTCAGACGGTTTATTTTCAAGACGCCAGCCATAAGCAAGATCCCAATAAAACCTCTCATCTCAGTGGTATGTGTTGACTTAGCATCTCTTTCTCTCTGATATTTATCTTTGATGTGGTCAATTTTTATATTAGTGTACTTTGTAATCAGATCAATAATATTATCATCTAAAAATAGTGACATACAATCTGTAGGAGTACTTTTCTGACGGGCTAGTCCTTTGGGACCTGGAGGAACGAAAACAATGTTATGGCTCCTAGTTCTTCCCCTATTCAAAGGAGCAGTCTTTGACCAAACAGTGTTATCAACGCCAAGATATGTATCTCCACGTCTACTTCTTTGAACGGGATCGCTTTCAGATTCGGAACTATCAGGTTCAGGCTCACCTGGGTTTTCTTGTTCTGATCCTGAGTCAGAAAGCTGCTCCTCTACGTGGTCTTCTTCACTATCTGAGCTTGAATAGTCGCCACCAAAATCATTACGACTATCGTCTTCGCCCAACCAAGCCTCGATCAGTCTCTCTTGTCTGTTGTCCATAATTTTCTAAATAAATATGTTTTCACCTGCAAATATAAATAAATACATTATTAAACATTATAAAATAAATAATTTATAAGTATATAAAATGTATAATAAAATCTCAATATAATATTTGCACAAAATAAAAGCAACAGTCACAACAAAAATACTTACGTAGTTGGTCGCGCGGCATACATACGTAGACCACGAACTTTGCGGAGCTCCTGTTGCACAACCACGCGCACCCGATGCTCGCGCTGCACTGAGCGCATGCGGCAATTATGCAACTTAGAGTACACGAAGGATGAAATAACTGGCGCTATTAGGTTTTTAGAACTTTGCAATTTTGTATCAATGGATTACATATGTAGACCACGCGACTACCGTAGGGTTAATGACAAATGTACTATATAGTGCAGCTTATCTTTTTGATCACACGTTGCGGGCTGTTGAGAACGATGTCGTCACTAGCCTGTATCTACATAGAAAGGTTCTGTTAGTAGCGCGCATCAAACACCTGAACAAAGGTTTACTGAAAAATTAACCAACATGTTGACCAAGCTGGCTGTGATGACGATACCAAGCAAAGCTCCGTACACATAACTATTTTTCTTTAACATGTGCTATTTATTATCGAAGCCATGGCTAAGGTCACTGTAGACGCATATTTCTAGTTATATGACCCACATTTACTATCAACAATCCATCGTATAAAGATTGCTTGACATGTAACACACGGACTGCACTACCGACGTGTTTTCATTCATATATGGACATCGGTATGGACTCCCTAGACGGGACGGTCATCATGAGACTGCTATTATCTTTTTCAAACACAATTAGTTTTATGTTTTCGCTATGCTTCATTATTAATTTCAATCACAATATACTTCTAAAGAATAATTTATTATCAGCCCTTTGTTTAATCTGTTACACTGTGTCTTGTAATTATCATCTGAAAACGTAATTTCATTAAAAACACTAACAGTCATGCTGAAAAGAGGTGCTTAATGGCATCACTTACTGCAAAATTATAGCAATTA
Organism: Dicycla oo; assembly: GCA_948252095.1. Classification (NCBI taxonomy): domain Eukaryota; kingdom Metazoa; phylum Arthropoda; class Insecta; order Lepidoptera; family Noctuidae; genus Dicycla; species Dicycla oo. Next base: position 15,636,399 of record OX411712.1, read on the forward strand.
CTGAAAAAACTCCTGAAGATTTGGTCATAACCTTGTAACATGAATAAATATTTAACGCCACAGTTATAAGATTTATAAATAGGTAAAAATGAAATAAATTCTATAAAAACAAATATTAGGTTGTTTTTTCGAGTTTATTACATAATTCCTCAAAAGTTTTTTTTTAATATTTACGGTACTTTTCAATCATCGTTAAGATTAATTACGTTTGGATATCGCGTATAAAATCAGCGCTTATTGCTCACGTAAACACTAAAGTTTCCAGCCATCGCCTGTTACATTTAAGTGACTAATCATTGACCCACTGCACTGCGCGTGATTTGCTGTCGATAAAGCCTTTGCCATGAACTCACCTTGCGCCATGGATTTTATTAAAGCACTAGCTGTTGCCCGTGACTGCGTCTGCGATCCAGAGGTCATGGTCTACCCATCTGCCAAATTTCATCCAAATCTACCGTTTTAGCGTGAAAGCGTTACAAACAAACTCACTTTCGCATTTATAGCTGTTTTTTCTAGCTTTTGCCAGCGGTTTCGCCCGCATGTGTATTGGAAATTATCCCACGGGAACCGTACATTTTTCCGGGATAAAAAGTACCTTATGTGCTATTCCAGGCTATATATCGCACGGTTATCTAATAATAGACTGACCTAACTAAAAAAATCGCAATCACTGACTTGTCTTACAAAATGGCATATAACTTAGTCAAAAAGCATAATAATAATTAAACAATGTATTGTAGGAATGATTGATGAACTGATTATGGATACAGAAATTATATTTTGAAGATATTTAGTTAAAACGAATTTCTTTGTACGCTTAACTCATTCTGGACCTGAACCATAAACGGTCAGTTTATTATTAAGCATGCGATGTAATCTATCTCTATGCCAAATTTTATATCCAGATCTGTTCAGCCGTTCTGGCGTGATTGAGTAACAAACATCCATCCATCCACCCAAACATTTGCATTTATAATATTACTAACTATTGCCAGCGGCTTCGCCCGCGTGTATGTCGGAAATTATCCCACGGGAACCGTCTACTGGGATGAAAAGTATCCTATGTCTTAATCCAGGTTATAAACTATCTGTATACCAAATTTCATCCAAATCTGAACGGATTTGGATGAAATTTGGTTTCATCCAAATCCGTTCAGCCGTTTTTGCGTGATTGAGTAACAAACATCCAAACATACAAACTTTCACATTTATAATATTAGTAGGACTAGCTATTGGCCACGACTTCGTCTGCGATTCAGGATGAATAGTAGCCTATGTCCTTCTCCAGGTCATGTTCTACCCATTTGCCAAATTTCATCCAAATCCGTTCAGCCGTTTTAGCGTGAAAGCGTAATCAACAAACAAACACACTTTCGCATTTATAATATTATTTAGGATAGGAGGACGCAAAAGCCGTCTATTGGCACTACACTCACAAAATGTATTGGTACTTAAATTACAGCTGATTTTTGTAGCTGGATATCAGATTTCCTTAGGGAACGGTCGATCAGAGTAGTCGTAGACGGCTGCTCCTCTGACCTTATGGCTATTGATGCCGGAGTTCCTCAAGGGTCTGTTCTCTCTGCAACTCTTTTCCTACTGCACATCAATGACCTGCTTCGGCCTGGTATTGTTGGGTACGCAGATGACAGTACAGTTTCAGAGAGATACTTGTCCAGTGCAAAAACCAGCGAGGCCGAAGTTCGTTCTTTGAGAGTGGCCATGGTAGAGCGGACAGATTTGACCTTAAGCCTAGTCTCCCAGTGGGGTGATGACAATCTGTTCTCTTTTAACGCCACCAAAACATAGGCGTGTCTTTTTACTGCTAAAAAGAGTCGTTTCGCCCAAACTCCTACTTTTCGGGGTACATCTGTTCCTGTAACTGATCGGCATGAGCTCCTTGGCATGGAGTTGACATCTGGCCTCAACTTAGCACCACCATCGAGTACAAAGCCCAAACAGCGGAAAAGAAGCTGGGCATCCTAAATAGGGTGAAGCGATACTTGACGCCTGGACAGCTTTTAACCCTTTACAAAGCGCAAGTCCGATCCTGCATGGAGTATTGCAGCCACCTTTGGGATGGATCAGCTAAGTACCAACTAGCTGCGCTTGATTCGGTGGAACGCAGAGCTAAGAGGCTCATTGGCGACGTAAAACTGGTGGATGCCAAGCTTCACAGCTTAGCTTTTCGCCGCAAGGTTGCCTGCTTGTCGGTCTTCTACAGATTCTTCTACAGGTTCTTCGGTGAGTGTGCCCAAGAACTCCACGACCTGATTCCACCAGCCCCCTTCTACCATCGGACATCTAGACGCACTGCCAGTTACCATCCCTACCTGGTTGATATTCCACCAATTCGCACTAAGCGCTTCCAAATGTCTTTTATAATGCACACTCACTACCTGCGTCTGTGTTTCCGAGCGCATACAACCCTAATCTCTTCAAAGTGAGAGTGAACAGGCTTCTTCTGGGTAAGCTCTCTCGATCGTCGACTTTGTCTAGGTCACCTCTGACCTAGACTAGAGTTAAGAGCAAACCCATCTCAAATAAATAAAAAATAAAAAAAGAACTCTAAACACACTACTAAAATTTCTATAATAATATAATTCAATCATGATTCGAAAGACCCGTGGCGCCATCTATTATCATAAGAACGTTATTGTTGTTTTCCTCGGGAACAGTACTTTTTTTCAGGGTGAAAGGTACCCTATTTCCGTGCCTGTACACCTGACAACGTATGTGCAAAATTTCAGGATGATCGGTTCAGTGGTTTAGGCGTGAAAGGGTAACAAACAAACAAACAAACAAACAATCTTACTTTCGCATTTATAGGTATAATATTAGTTAGGATTGGGATAGCAAAATTAGTTAGGAATACATTGAGTACTGTATGAGGAGCTCGTGGCTATGTAATAACTAACAGCCGCACGGCTCGATCAATCAGGTTAAGCTACGCTTGCCGAGGTTGGTCTGTGTATGGGGGACCATCTTTTCATACCGAGACTCCTCCGTGCCTCGGAAAGCACGTTAAGCCGTTGGTCCCGGCTGTCATTCGAGGATCTTTGACAGTCGTTACGGGTCGTCAGAAGCCCGAAAGTCTGACAACCAGTCTTACCAAGGGGTATCGTATTACCCTGTAACTGGGTTGTGGAGGTCAGATAGGCAGTCGCTCCATGTAAAATACTGGTATTCAGCTGCATGCGCTTAGACTGGAAGCCGACCACAACATACTTGGGAAAAGGCTAGGCAGATTGATTGACATTGAGTACTGTATAATTTCTGTTCTACTGTTCTCCACGCTACTGTGACACGTGGCTTGTAACAGTTGTATCAGCCTGGCAGCAACATTGCATGCACTCACCATGCGTTTTATTGTCACACATAATATTTACATTTTATGTTTTTTTTTCGAACAGAATAAAATAAATAAAATATCGAATATAAACATTTATTAATGATAGATAGGGGACGAAAACTTAGGTAAATATTGCCCAGGACAACAAAAGAATCATGAAATTAGCATCAATGAAAACCATTCAAAAACATGTTATTAAAAAAAATATATACTTAAATCGAATGAAAACTTTTCATGCTAATAATATTATGATGAGCCACTCAGAAAACTACCCATAGATAATAATATTACTTTTCCTCCTAAAAACATATTTAAATGATATTTAATGAGCTACCATTCAGTATTACACGTTAAAAATATAACTAATAAAAGTAGTACAGGCCAGTATATTATTTTGCATCGTCATCTGCCTAGCCTTTTCCCAACGATGTTGGGGTTGGCTTCCAGTCTAACCGGAGCAACTGTCTATCTGAATTGGGTAATACGATAGTCCTTGGTAAGACTGATTGTCATACTTTCGGGCTTCTGACGACCCGTAACGACTGTCAAAGATCCACAAATGACAGCCGGTACCAACGGGCTTAAGACGCCCCCGGAGCATGCGTAGTTCATGCAAACGACATACCAAAATAATTTGTAAATCAAACATATTATAAAGGTAGTGTGTATTTATTCCGATTGGATTGCAGAATATCTAGGTTCCTAAGTAATAGGTTGGGGAAAAAGTTTCTTCGCATTTTTTAAGAAAATTCAAAACATTTTTTAATATAGTTTATTTACATTTAACTAAAGTATGTAGGTACCATTTTGTTCGATAACTTTTTGCCATCTTGTAAGTAGGGACATGATCCCATTGCTATAGAAATTTTGGGACTTCTGGTGAAAATACCGCGACAAGTGGTTTTGGCAGTCATCTCGTGATGTTAACCTGACACTGCCTAAAGAATTCTGAAGAGACCGAAACAGGTGGAAATCTGAAGGTGCAAGGTCAGGACTATACGGCGGATGCATTAACACCTCCCAGCCAAACTCTCTTAATTTTTGCTGAGTGGCTAAAGATGTGTGAGGTCTAGCGTTATCATGATGAAAAACCCTTCTGTTGATTAATTCCGGCCGCTTTCTCTCAACTTCTTGCTTTAATCTCATCAGTTGTTCGCAGTAGAGTTCAGAATCGATGGTCCTGCCTGGTGGTAACAGCTCATAATGAATAATGCCCTTCCAATCCCACCACACACAGCATCACCTTGTTGCGAGTTAACCCGGGTTTCGCCACAGTCTGTGAAGCCTGACCGGCCTTTGACCACGACCTTTTTCGCACGTTCTTGTCATACGTGATCCACTTTTCATCACCAGTTATCAGCTTCTTCAAAAATGGTTCGGTTTCATTACGTCGTAATAAAGAATCACCAATGAGTACACGGTTCATTAGGTTTCTTTCAGTGAGCTCGTGAGGTACCCAAATGTCGAGCTTTTTTGTGTACCCAGTTTTTTTCAAATGCGCCAAAACTGTTTTGTGGTCAATTTCCAGTTCTTCAGCTACGTCGTAACTACTGATATGCCGATCTTGCTCCACTTTTTAAAAATGGCATCCATTTTATCCGTAATAGGGCGACCAGAGCGACGTGCATCTTTGACATCAAAATTTCCCGATTGAAAACGCTTAAACTAAATTTGTGCTACTCTCACAGACACTACACTAGGTCCATAAACATCGCAAATTTTTTTCGCGGCTTGCGTTCCATTTTTACCTTTTTTGTAGTGAAATTTTAAAATGTATCGAATTTCTTCATTAAATTCACTCATCTTGACGGTACGAAAAACAAATGAAAATCACACATTTTCCTAATTTGAATTTGGAATTATGTTCTTTAAAATTTAAACTTTCAATGATACCAAAACCAGCCAGATACAAATAATATACACAAAGAGATTTTATTACAAGTTCATACATACTATAATGCGAAAAGACTTTTTCTCCAACCTGATATATTAAATAAGAACATTGATTCAAACAGGAAATATGAGAAAAATAACTTTTCTATAGACATTTTAAATTCCTCATATCTCGTTTTCAAATCAGTGTCCTTTCAAAATATAGGTATGTTTGGGAACCTAAATATTCTGTAATCCAATCGGAACAAATACACACTACCTTAAGAATATGTTTGATTTACAAATTATTTTGGTATTTCGTTTGTATGAACTACGCATGCTTCGTGGGCCTCTTACGTGCTTTCCGAGGTACGGAGGGGTCTTCGTATGTAAGACCCATCTCCGTGGATGCGTGACCATCTATACATGGTCCAACCCATCATGCCTAGCTTAACCTGATTGATCGACCCATGCAGCAGTAATTACTTAGCTACAAGCCCCTTGCATGTATCATGTATGTAATGATATTACCTTCGGCGGTTGTATTAAAATGGTAACATAATGCAACGCCTTTGAGTCGATGTTATGAATAGTAAGTAGTAGACTGTTCTTTATAAAGGCTCGTTTACAATGGAGCCTATTGCTTTATGCAGATCTTCACTTATTTGGAAGGAACATAACTTAGGACTGATTTTTCAATACCCAAATAACTTTTATCTGAAGAATAAATCTGACAATTTGACATATTTTCTATACAAAAGCTGTCTAATAGAAATATTTATTCTTCAGATAAGAGTTATCTGAAAAATTATTGAAAAATTAACCCTTGGCGACATAGTTTTCATGAAAACGAAAGTGATGAAGTTTCTAGCCATTTAAAAAACAAAAGAATATCATTTAATTTTGGAAACCAAACTAAGAAACAGTTCTTTTGTTTCCAATTCTTAAATATTCTTAAATAACTTTAGCCCCCTTATTAATACTGGTTCTAACTAGTTAGAACCAGTATTAGCTGCAGATTAAACATACATTTTTCGAGCTTTGAAGCCCTTACTATTAGGCACTGCGTGTATATTAATAAGAGGCAGACGATAAAAGAGTTTTATAAAATCATTCATTTATTTATCTATATATAGTACAATTCTTCTGTACATGTGTATATCATTGAACTCCTCCTAAACGGCAAAACCGAAGTTTTTTGTGTTTGTTTGAGTTTGAATGGTTTAGATTTACAATTGGCCCCGGTAGGTGGCGCTGCCGCTGTTCGGGCAACGGACAACGTCTGTCAGGTCTGCTAGTTTAGTAGGTATATAAAATTAGGAAAGCGTGCCTTCAGAAGTCTTGAATAATTGAATTTCAGACTAATGAAGACATCTGGCTATCTAAACTGAACACTTTAATTCATGAATAACATTTTATAACCAATTGGTATTAGGCACTAGCGTCGTCGGTCGTACCTACTAAATCAGTGTTGGCAATCTGTACGTGTCGTGAAAACTGTAAAGACAGTGTAGCTAGAGGTGGTTGTTGAATCAATAAACCGTTTTTTTTTTTTAACGACTTTTCATTCGTCATCGAGGTAACTGTTAATCATCAATGAAAAAACAGGTTGAAAATATTAGCTGTTAATTTACGTCAACGCATAAGACGCATTAATTCAATAGTCATCATTTTACTCAGTTCCAAAAAAATCTGTTGAAAATATAAACTGTTAATTTACGTCAACGGCTCAACGAATTATTTCACTATCATTTTATTCATTTCTGAGAATCACCTAGTATGCGAAACGAATACTTCCGAACGATACCGATTGAACATTCAAAACCTGTTAATAATTTAACAGCTTTTTTAAACTGTTAACCATTGATCATTAACAGTTAAATCATTGATCATTAACATTAACCAAAAAACCGTCAGTGACCCATCCCTAAGTGTAGCTAAACGCAAGCAAGCTCCTCCGCATGTTTTAAAATCATAACGTGGGAAAATATTTATATACATATAGAAACCTAGCTACACGGAAGTGATCAGTATCGAGATTTTTATCCTTTTTTTTTTATTTTCAGAATATCGGCCTTTTAAACGTTCTTTTTATAGCATAACTCGTTATATTGTGCAGAATTGCTCGAAGCAAAATGATATCGATTAAATTGTGTTTCACTTTCGTTTTTATAACAGAATGGCCTAGAATTTGCTAAAAATATACGATAATTAGTAATATTCGGTAGTAATTTAAGTTATAAGAGCCGTACTTCTTAAACCGAAAATTTAATGAATCGATGTTTATAAAATGACGTAGATAAGATTCAAACAATGTCTCAGCACGAAGCACGTGTACCGTATAGTTATGTATATCTAGCTGGCCCAACAGACGTTGTTCTGTCCAAATTTCAATAATTCAACAAAAATCGCATAGAAAAAGGACGTTTAGTTTTTCCCGAATTTGAACATTTGCCGGGAAACTTTTCTAATTTTTCTTTCCGTAAAAACTTAATTAGGACTATAAAGAGTATTTTAAAACAAAAATAGCAAAATCAGTCGCGCCGTACTCAAGTGATACGCTTAGTACAAACGAACAGCATTTCTATATAAAAGATACAATAGAAATTCTGTGAATTCTGTGAACATCAATTTTTACTAACGTCAAGCACGTGATGCAGTGGCAAAATTAATTTGTTTATTTAACATTTTATGTAAGTATAAAGGCAGACAAGAAGAAAGGAACAGAAAAATAATATAAATAGTACCTGGGCGACCGAGCTCTTCTCTGATGAAAATAGAGAAAACGAATTTTCCCAGATATGAGACCTAGCTAGATTGTTTTTCGCCTTCATAAACTTCTATATTGCAAGTTTTATCGAAATTGTTAGTGCCGTTTTCGAGAACGTGATTACAAATATACAACGTGCTTTTTTCATAAACCGTAACTCTAGAGAATTAATGAGACCATAATTTTGATCAACTTTTACTATAGGACCAAACCTGAAAGCGCGAGGAAAAACAGCACTTCCCTACATTTTTTTTCGCGATTTCTGGTTTTGGCCCATAGTAAAAGTTGTTCAAAATGATGGTCTCAATAATACCCTAGAGTTATGGTATACATATAAAAAAAACACGTTGTATATACAGGGCTATTTTTAAATCATTAGCTAAACATTTACATCGTGTTCTACCCATGAATATGAACAACTTTCACTATGGGACCAACTCTGAAATCACAAAAAAAAATCTGCTGTTTCATACATTTTGGTAGAGTAGGTATTGAACTTTTGTATGAAACAGCTGATTTTTTTGTGATTTCAGAGTTGGTCCCATAGTGAAAGTTGTTCATATTCATGGGTAGAACACCCTGTGAAAGTTTAGCTAATGATTTAAAAATAACTTAAATATATTAAATTATTTTAAAATTAAAATAATTATTACAAATAGACCGGGTAAGCGTGAAAACCAAACTCAATTGTTAATGTACCTTCGTGACAATGAGTTATCGCTCTGTTATTATAAATGATATTATTTGTCAAGGTGCCATACGCTCGTTTATACAGACACGTACTACGATAGACCCGTAACGGCCATAACTTGTAGGGTATGTGTCACTGTAACTCATTGATATTCATTTGGCAGAAGCTCTTCTTTTAATAAAACAAAGTAGGTATGTGTGTGAGTGCAGGCAAACCACAAAAGAATTGCAAATAAAATAAATAACACGCAAATAAAGTTCATTTACCAAAACCACAATATGTATTGTTAAATGGAAATAAAAATAAAATATTATTTGTTACAGGAAATATTAGAATAGAATAAAACTCATGTGATCGTAATCGCGAAAAAATGATCAACTGCCTTATACAAAACTTCAGTACGTACCTATTCGACAAAAGTGTTTATTGTATGCGATTACAATGTTGGTCCCATGGAGAAAGTGGTTCAGTTTGATGGAATGTGTACCACACTCTAAGGTACCACTGTACCACACCTTTAAATATGACCACACGTTTCTGATATATATATATACATATACAGGGTGACTGGTAATTACTACTACTTAAACACATGACTGTACTCATGATAACAAACAACTTTTACTGTGCGACCAAACCTGAAAACGTGAAAAAAAATCAGCTGCTCCCTACATTTTGACGAGTTATGCGAAGAACTTATGTTCGCATAATTCATCAAAATGTACTGAACAGCTGATTTTTTTTTGGTTTGGCCTCAAAGTAAAAGTTGTCCATAATAGTGAGTACAATGACCCCTTAAGAGGTTGTCGGTCTTTTACCAATAACACTGTATATTATATTACTTAGTTTCCGAAAGTAATTTCTGGATGCTTCTTTACATCATTTTTTTTTTCACTAACATCCTGCTTGCATATAGTGGTGAACTGACGTTTGCCAAGTAAACAGTTCATTTCAGACAAAACTGCAACACGTGATATTAAGGATTCCATTATTATTTTAATGGCGTATTGTAACATAAGCCGTTCACTGGTAACCAGGTGTCAAAACTTGTGGTGACAGTTTAAATATACATCGGTTTGATGTATATTTAAACTGTCACCACAAGTTGGATAATACTGAACAGTCTATAATGCTAAATAAATTTGCATTCAAAACAAATAAAACGGTGGTTATTCCTTCTGAACAGACTTCCGAAAAGCAGGAGTTTCTGTTTTCGATGGGATTCATTATGTGCAACGATTTCTGCGAGATTATTTTAACTCTGATATAAATAATAATGACTGTGTCTTAATTGTCAACAGGAATGGAGGCGTATCAGCAAAAGCGGAAGGGCCTTCGCGCCGCAAAAGTAACCTCCACAATGCCATGGCAGCGGACATGGACTCCTCTTGGGGTAATTTTCCGCTCAACATTAATTTGCGATACTTGAATGACATTTAGTTAATTTTAAATGCAATTACTTAAGTCCTTTATATTGCAAGGAACGTGACTGTAGCTGCAACTTGCTTTGCACAAGGCTCAATTTAATAAAATATAACTATCAATTTATCAAAAACTTCCACTCGTGTTAGATATTCACACCACTTTAGTGATTAGAAGTAGTTACTCCTAAAAAAAATTGGTACTTGAGAGCCAACTAGCGACCGGAACCAATATAACCCAGATTTATGGAAGGTTGTAAGACCTTGCCACAATTTTTCGTAAACTATACTGCAAATTTATACTATGAAGTCAAATGAAAGCAATCGCAAGGTCAATTGACAGACGGTAATGACGGTACGATGAGGAAACAGCAGGTGTCTTGTACACACTGGCTGCTGGTTCCCACGATTTGATCGATCGCCCCTGACTGGCACTCGCCTTCTAACACTCCACTGTCCGTACACAGATCGCCAGACACACATCGAGGGCAGATTTAAGAAATATTCCACGACATCCTCCGTCTACTCGAAGAAGGCGCTGTCACAACAAAGCGAATACATCGAAAGGTATTGCTTATTGCTTGATTTTTTACACTTATCATATCAATATTTTATTATTTTGAAAGTTTCCGAAAACCCAATAGAAAGTTACGCTTTGAACTCAAATTCCAATCAATTGGCTTCAGTCCAAAATAATCGCGAAAGTCGAATTATGCAGAACTTGTTGAAAGTACACGTTGCTAAAAGTTCTTACAAAAATAACTTTAACAGCTGAGGAGTTGAATAGTACGTATGTCTAGGCCAATCTAAGCAGGCTGTCCTGCTCTAGGTCTCGCTCTAGGCTGAAATATAGGTCTGTACCTATATTTCAGCTAACATCACCAATCTCGTCACAATTTCTGCCACAATTTGCTTAGCTTTAAGTGAAATTCTAACTTGCTACATACGTATGGCTTGCTACATGAGTAGGCTTTTCTATGTGCATTTTGACAAGGTATGTAGTGGCAAATAATGTTGTTAACACCAAAACTTTTGTTCTTATTTCTGATTTAACATTCGGATCCGATTAAATAACAGTAATTGTACCATTAGATCTAATAGGTAATTATGGTTTTCCTACTTAATAATGTAAAATTAGATACTTAAACTTTGTTGTTGTTTTCCCCGAGTGATTTGATACGATTAATTTTGGTAAATTAAATAGCTAAATGAATTTCATTTGTTTAGATCTTGGTGGTACGCGTGTTGCGCGAAGTGTCACTCAGAGGAATCCGGCATTCCCTCGTGGGAGCCACCGAACTGGCAGAAGGTCTGCCCCTACCCACTATGCCCTTCATACCGGCAGTTCGCGCAAAACATCGCAGTATTAATTATTGGTAAGCCATGAGTGTATACAACACTTAATTTTATAATTTCAGAACGGCGGCGCCCATGAATGCGTCAATTACAAGTTGTCCATGAAAACGCAGATGAGAAGACGCCCATGAATTAAAACTAGAACTAGTATTATGGGGTTTATGTGTCTGTACTAAATTCTACACTAACTTTCGAGGGCATGTGTTGCTCCACATAAAACAGCACATTCAGACATGGATAAATCGTTATTCCGGATCGTGAGTTTGTACGAATCCTGTATAGCTGTAATTCAGAACTTTTGAGAGGCTTTAGTTCGACAGTGGACTTAATAGCTGATTTGCTGGCTTGTGGGCGGTAATGACCACTGCTGAGGTTATGGTTAGATCCCTGGGTCGGTCATTATTACGGGTATTTCCATCAGGAAATTCTGTTGTTTGGAATCAATTCTAGATCCCAGAATTGTTGAACTAAACTAGGCTCCAGCCCAGTTTAGCAATAAGGTCGCCCCCTATTACATGGGAGTTATAGCAGAACTGGCATAATGTAGGCTCACATTACCGTTCTGCCCGAGAACCTTTCGGGGAATTCTGGCTAGTAATATTAGACGGAGAGCGAGAGGAAGGCGAAAGAAAAGATGGAAGGATTGTGTGAGGAATGATATGAAAGAAAGGGGAGTGAATGATAACATGACGGTTGACAGGGGGAATTGGAAGAAGAACACGTGTTGCGCCGACCCCACGTAACATGGGACAAGGGTGGGAAGTTGATGATTAATGTTATTAAATAATTTACAGGCATATTAGTTTGGGTGACGGTATGGATCGTGATGGGCGACACGGCCGCGCCCGGCGGTCAGCTGTTCTCATTCGCCGTCCTGACCATCGTCGCCTACTTCGGAGGATGGCTCATGCTGAAGATCACCACCTTGCCAGCCCTCATAGGGATGCTTATAGTCGGCATCATCATGAAGAACGTCGGCCTCGTCAATTTTGACGAGACGTATCAACACGTTGCGTCATATATCAGGTACTTAGTTAGATTATTTTTTAACAGACTTCAAAAAGGAGGAGGTTCTCAATTCGTCTGTATGTTTTTTTTTTTGGACGTTTGTTACGCGATTACTCAAAGACGGATGGACCGATTTGAATTTTCTTTTTTGTTGTTTGAAAGGGTATACTTTCGAGGCTCAAAAACTCCCCAAGCAAAGTTAATAAAATTTATATGGGACCATATAAATTTTATTAACTTTGCTTGGGGAGTTTTTGAGTTAGCTTCAATTCAATAATTTCCCACTTATTTTATGTGGATGATGTGATGATGTTTTAATAACTTCCTATCACTGTTATTTACATGGCTATATCTACAATTATTGTGCTAAATTATGTATTCGAATTTGTGTGGGGTAGGTTCCACAACTAAAAAGTGAAAATTAAAAACTTTTTAGCAAAAAATAAAACCGACTTCTAAAAAGTTTATATTACAAATGTACTTTTGTCTAGTTATAACACAATAGATATATGGCTTTTTCAATAAAATGACTAAATACCCAGAAAATTACAGTTAGAAACTTGTCATTGAACCCTAATTTCTTGTGTTCCTGGTTTTTAAACCTTTTATATCCTAGTTATTCAAAACATGTATGAATTAATTGATGTGTTCCAGAAAAATAGCTTTAACCATCATCCTCACGCGAGCTGGTTTGGACCTGGACCCAACTGCGATGAGGAAATACTTCCTCACTGTCATCAAGCTGGCTCTAATTCCCTGGACTTTCGAGTGTGTGCTCTGCGCCGTTCTTGCTTACTTCTTCCTGGGATTGCCCTGGGATTGGGGTGAGTGGCTAACAGTGTTAATAATATTATAATTGTGAAATTTAGTGAAGATGTCTGTATGTTTGTTACTCAATCACACAAAAGTGGCTAAACCGGCGTAGACACAATTTGGCATATAGAAAGATCGTGTCCTGAATTAATACACATATTTTTTTTACATGATCTAGCTACCCTAGAATGCGCGAAAAGCCACGCGCAAGTCCTTATTTCGTTTAAAATAATTTCACACGATAGAATTACAAGATAGACTGAGTTAAATCGTGTAACGGTCCGTAAAATCTTCACAATGAATGATTTTAGGAAGATATTGCCATAGCAACATGATACATATTTATTTATTCTGTAGCTACTACCAATTAGTAGTTTAAAAATACATTATGACTATACTTGAAAAAATAACGTGTTACCATTATCAATACAAGAGTATAAGCTTAGACCGTGGTTAAAAAAATTGCCGGTCACAATAATTGTCCAGGGGTCGTAGGTATAAATTCACGCTTGGATTTGCTCGTGGTATATTGTCATGGATATCCTCAGATTGCTGGGGCACTGGCAAGTGCTTAGTCCCTCATGGAGGCTCCTTTATTGCACCAAACAAAACTATGAAAACTTAGTATACTATCTAACTTTATATTTTCACCACTCCAGCTTTCCTCCTATCATCAATCATCGCGGCCGTGTCCCCGGCGGTGATCGTGCCCTGCCTGTTCCGTCTCCGCGAGAAGGGCTACGGGGTGTCCAAGGGCATCCCGACCCTTGTGCTCGCGGTGTCAGGCGTGGACGATGCCGCCAGTGTCGCCGTCTTCGGAATCGTCTTGTCTATCATGTTCTCCAGTGCTTCGCTCACTATGAATATTATTCAAGTACGTATCAGTTCTATACTTAATTAATTATACAAGTTACGATTTTAGAAACCAGGATCAAATATTTTATAAATGTTTGAAATTAAATACGGGTTAATTTTACGTTTTTAGGGTTCCGTACCTCAAAAGGAAAAAACGGAACCCTTATAGGATAACTCGTGGGTCTGTCTGTCTGTCCGTCTGTCACAGCCAATTAGTTCCGAACCTTAAAAACCGATTAAGTTGAAATTTGGTACACATATCAAGTTCTATGACCCAAACACGGACGTGTAACGTCAATAAGGAATTTTGAATGGAGGTCACTTTTGGGGGCGAATAAGAAAATTTTAAAAAAGTTTTGCAAACTGTACCGTGTGACATATCAAATGAAAGGGCTTACTGTAATGGTCTCAAATATATTTTTTTAATCATTTTCTAAAACTAAGCTGCAATGTTTTTTTATGGCTGAGGTGATTCTTTTCATTTTGGCAAAATGTTGCCTCAAGCGAGAATGGTTCCAGTTTTGTAAAAAAGTAAAAGGCACCCTGACTCTGAGCACGTAGCTACCTACTTATACGTGGGATTTCAAGAAATTCTGCGTAAAAGCGTGTAGTCACGTGCTCCAATATTTAAGATTTTTAACAGCATTAATTATCAGTAAAACTATGTCACTTGACCAATTAATTGAAATGCGACGATTACATAATATAGCTGATAGATTAATTAACGATTTTGAGCAACGGAACGAGCTCAATCGAGTTTAACGAGTTACCTAAACCATTAAACCAAAACCATTTCTGACGAAGTAATTGACATTTAGAAAATAAATTATAATTCAAAAGTAATATAGATTTACTGCCATTGGTCTGATATTGACGTTGAGCAAATGAGCTTACCATTTAAAATTATACAGTTTTAATTATGATATTTGCAGTTTTAATTAAAGTATAGGTTCCACCTAGAGTTTTGCAATAATGGCAGCGGTAATTAACTTGTAATAATATCCCTACTAGTTGTTTGTTTGAGTCATGACGTATGATAGTTTATACGGAATGGCGATAAGGTTTTAACATTAAAGAGTGCAGTAGTTAATACTACTTGATTATGTCTGTTTAAACATTTAATAAAAAAACATTTACAGGTACCTCCTAAACATAAAAAAGAAATAGCTTAAAAAATTGTCATGAAATTAACCTGTACCCTTGATCATAATTAGTTTACTGATTGTAAACTTGTTCACGTAGAAAAGGCGGGCGCACGCGCAGTGATCTTGCTTCCACTGCGCCTGCGCTTTGTACGTGAACACTTGCATACTATGCTATGTGTTTGATATTTCGTGACCGCGCCCGCGTGTTCTTCGTGAACAAGCACTAAAAGCGGTAACGGCGCACGCGCACACGCGGCAGCTACTATGTACTTACGTAGGGACTGTATATAGGGTGACTGGTAATTAGTGACCGATACTTAAACACATGATTGTATTCATGATAACAAACAATTTTTACTACGGGATCAAACCTGAATTCGCGAAAAAAATCAGCTGTCCATACATTCATGTTCGCATGACTCGTCAAAATGCCCAAGACCATGGTGAAGGCAGTAGGCACGCACGGGTAGCAACAATTTAACAAAAACTTTAATTATCCAAATAATCACTCAAGTTTAATTATGTTTTTTAACAAAATGTTAGAAACATAAATCACATGGTAGAATCGTCCAATTTCGCACGAACTGTCACCACCACAAAAATATTTAACCAAGCTAAAACAAATAATATCGGATTTAACGTGTCACAAACTAAACAAGAAACTTAAAAAGCGAAGCAATTTACAACAATAATAAAAAATCAAAGGGCGCGTGTGCGATAGGTGAGTCGTGAACTACCCTTAGAGCCGATGCACATCGACGTGTTGCGGCGCAACGATTTCGCCGCATTGGCGTCGCCCGTGTGAAAGAACTCCATGGCCCAGAAGGCCCAGTGGTTTTGACCACAACTTACAAGTTTTATGTAGATCGTGAGTTCGTTACGTTGTGTATTTAATTTCATCACCACTGCTCTCAAAACGCTGAAGAAACATCGTTACGAAACCGGCGTGTCCTAGATCCAAAAATTTCGAAGACATGTGACATCCACCAACCCGGTCTGGGCCCGCGTGGTAAACTACCTGCGTCCCAGCAGTGGGAACATTATACGTTGATTATGTACATATGTACGTATGTATTGCCAAGATGACGTCTTTTATAAATAGAAATGCACGTATTTTTTATTCTACTTCGTAAGCAAAAGAGCGGAATTTCGTGTTCTACCTGCACAGTTCACAGGTCCTTCACATTTATACATAACAATTCACATAGGTACGTTAAATACGCAATGTAGGAACTTCGTATTTGAAAGTAACGTTGCTTTAGCACTTTCAACAGCAATTTGCATACAAAGCTTGCAACACTTTTTGTCGTAAACTCGAATTATTCCGATCTGTCACCCTGCTTTGTCCCTTTAGATGAACAAATCGGAAAAAAATTGATCTATCCCCCTGTTAGCAACGAGAGGACTGTTCAAACTTTATTCACTCCAATCTGGGACAGATAGGAGTGAATAAAGTTGTTAACAGTGGGACAGATCAAACTTTTTTCCGATCTGTTCCTCTAAGGGGACAAAGCAGGGTGACAGATCCGAATAATCCGTAAACATTGTGCTTGTAGATGAGTTCCCAGTAAACCATAAAACAAAACTGGATTCATGCTAATATATTTCCACTGGAAAACAGACTAAAGATACTTAACTTAAAATGCCAGTCTTCTGGGCACGTTTCCGGATGAGATCGATGCGGACGAATACTTTGACGCATATGGCCTAAGGAAGGCCGTCCACTCTTGAAAGCTGGCGGTCCAGTTTTTACGAGTGGACGGCCTGGTGGCGGACTGTAAATGTGTTGTCACCTTTAGATTGTATGTCTACCGCACCGGGAATGGGACATGAACGAGAAACGAGATTATTCGGTCATAGTCAATGTACTGTCGCTACTTCGGCTCCGTCATCTGTTTTCTCGTTGACGTCCCGTTCCCGGTGCGGGGGACTAACACTGTAAGGCTGTTAGGTACACCTAGTGTAAATAGTTAGTTTTTGTGTATATTGTACTAGCTGACCAATTTTTACTTTGGGACCACACCTGATATCGCGAAAAAAAATATCAGCTGTTCAGTAAATTTATGTTCGCATAATTCGTCAAAATGTACTGAACAGCTGATTTTTTTTTTCGCGATTTCAGGTTTGGTCCCATAGTAAAAGTTGTTTATAATGATGAGTACAATGACCCCTTAAGAGGTTGCTGGTGTTTTACCAATAACCCTGTATATAAAAGCATGAGGATATAAGCATTTTAATATAAATTATGTCATTTTAACCAAAATACTAAAGGATACTTAAATCAAAGTATAATATACAGGCTGTAAGTGTAAACAGTGTCAACCTTTTAAGGGGTCTTTGTACTCATCATTATTAACAACTTTTACTATGGGACCAACCCGAAATCGCGAAAAAAAATCAGCTGTTCCCTAAATTTTGATGAATTATGCGAACATAATTGAACATAAATGTACTGAACAGCGACCTTTTTTAAAGATGGGTACAATGACCCCTTAACAGCTGGCACTGTTTACACTTACACCAAGTATACTACAGGATACTAACTCAAAGTAATAAAGGGAGGGGAAGGGGGGAGTCTTTGTTGTTTTTACTACACAGCATTAGGTAGGTATTGTGTGCATAATTCATAACAATAGACCAAGCTGCCGCAATAATTAGTGAACAAAAGGACATCCTGTTACATCGCTGATCTATTGAATCTGCTACTTTGCCAGTAGCTTGTAACAACTTGTAACTTATTAACTTATAGGCAGGCAAATCCTTGCCATCGTAGTTATCAGGGTTATCCTGCCTATAAGCTTGTACGCATTTGACGCACTAAAAGCCAAATCTTCCAAAAGAGTTACATATTAGTCGACTTCAGGAATCCTATTATCTTCTATAGCATCGACTTTGAAACTAATTTTGCCATAGAAGATATTAGGATTCAAAATTGCAAAGTCGACTAATATGTAGTTTTTTTGGAATTTTTTTTAGTGCGTCATCAATATCATCTTCCTAGCCTTTTCCCAACTTTGTAGGGGTATCGGCTTTCAGTCTAACCGATTGCAGCTGAATTCCAGTATTTTACATGGAGCGACTGCCTATCTGACCTCCACAACCCAGTTACTGGGTAATACGATACCCTTTTTATCAGACTTTCGGGCTTCAGACGACCCGTAGCGCTTGTGAAAGACGATTCCACATAAATGTCACTTTGTCCCACGTGGACTGAGTTCTCGCATTTTCTTTATGGACCGTAGTTGGTCAAGTTGCTTCTGTCATCGCTTCTTCTTCTGTCTTATTGGTACCAGTTATACGTTAAAAGATTAGTCAGGCTACTGGCTGTCAGCCTCACTTCCGAACACACCAACACAGCTTACGGGTCGATGCTGACAGCACAGGATGTGTCGGTCGTTTTAGTCATGACATTGCTGTATGCAACCTTAGGCACTTAATAAAATGCTTTACTTTTAATTTGCAGGGCCCACTTAGTGTGATCGGTGGTATAGTACTAGGAGTGTTATGCGGTTACCTGGTGAAGTTTGTTCCTGAGCGCAATGACGCCTTCTTGGTACCTCTACGAGTGCTGATGATGCTGGCTGGTGGACTGATGATGGTGCTGGGCTCTGAGGAGATCGGCTGGGGTGGCGCTGGTAAGCGTAAACTCTTAACTAACACAATAAGGATAACACTAAGTAACTTAAACTCATTTGTAAAAAAAAAAATTGCTTGTTATATGTGACGCATCCTAAACCATAGAAGCAGTGGTAGCCCAGTGATAACGGCCGCGACTTACGAGTCATAGGTTCATACCTAGACGGGCGCTTTACTTTGTGTAAATTATTTCATCACCACTGCTGCAACGGTGAAGGAAAACATAGAAGAAGCCGGTATGTCGTACAACTAGACAATTTGAAGAGACGTGACATCTGATCTACTAACCCGCACTGGGCCCGCAGGGTGGCCCACTCCCTCTCATCGAGAGGAGGCCTGTGTCCCAACAGTGGACACATTATAGGCTGATTATGCTTATGCCTAAACCATAAATCTGAAGTAGAAAAGCATAAAAATTCTTGTCAACATACATTCGATACCCATCGCCTGTCAAAATGTTCATAAAGTAACACTTTCAGAACCACAGTCGGCAACAAACAGTAAATCAACTTCAGTCCCCGCCATATAAAAACTGTTGTCAAGATACATTCGATACCCATCGCCTTTCCAAATGTTCATAAAGTAAAGCTTTCAGGACCACAGTCGGCAACAAACAGTAAATCAACTTCAGTCCCCGCCATATAAAACAAAACTCATTATTCCGCAGAATTTACAAACACATAGGTAGACGTAAACAAGCGCGTTGGTCTTATTAGCTGAGTAATTGTAAAAACTGTAGTCAACAACCACGGATGATTGTTTTCCGCGGTGTAGTGCCTGGCTTTCACCGAACAATGCCTTGTTATAAGTCAATGACTGTGTTGACAACCGATAAAGTCAAGGAAACAATGTGAATTGGAAAAGGGTATCATACGCATGATTTATTTTGTCCACTGTTTAATATTTACGTGTCTATGTCACGTGTTTTTCATTCGATGTGATTCGTGTGGTGATGTTTATAAATTGTAATTCTAATAGATTCGCTGATGTTCCCAGCCTGTGTCAACTAGAAGTTTAGAAGCACTGCAGAAGCACGTACTTCGACTCTTCGGTTCTGATTAGCTTTGTTATAAGGTTTGATGATAAATTGAGTGGAAGTTACAGAACAATTTTACTTCTTCAGGACCATTGGCTGTCATAGCATTCGCATTCGTGGCCTGTAAGAATTGGACAGACCTCGGCTGGGAGCTGGAAGACAACCCTGTTGCCACCGCCTTCGAAATCTTCTGGATGTTCTTCGAGCCTATGCTCTTCGCAGTTACCGGTGCTCAAGTCGTTGTAAGTATACCTATACGTACATTAACCTGGCGAACAGTTATCTTCAACTTCATTATCAAGAAGAAGAAGAAAGACCGGCAGGCTTTTATACTTACAGTGGCACTTATTCTTGTGTGACCTTGGTGATTATCGATATAAACGTTCACGGTAGCGAACTTAAAGAGATCACGGCCATTGTGGACTCTGATCTCTAACAAAAACGAAACTCGAGAAAACATTTATATTCTTCAATTAGATTCAGCTATGTTTCATCACTATTTATTAAACATTATGAGTACTTATTGAGGATAATCCTCGTACGCTTGGTATGGAATGTTTGATTACATCACCATCTATCAGAGTCAATAGCAATATCATTTGTTGTGGCCTACTTATGACTCATGAGCTTACTTGGCTTAAAAAGGGCTGCTGACAATGTTTTGATAATAAATTTATGAGATACGTACATACCTACATGTATATATGTGAAGTCAGATCTGACGTCTGTTGTACAGTGGACGATCGAATGATAAGAATGTAATCTCTGCAATGTACGTATAGAATAGACCATTTCAGAAATCTATCAATCCCATTAAAGCCCAGATACTATATTGCATTTTTGACACAATCCTTTAGACGCCTTGGGACCTCCACGGATTCAACAACTATACAACCATAAACAGACGAAAAATTACAAATCATTAATGTCACAATCTATTCAGATTGCAGACTTGGAGCCTCGCTTGGTTTTGATTGGAGGTGGTATTTTGGTGACGTGTGTGGTGCTACGTACCATCCTCACGAGCACCTGTGCAGTCCGCAGCAACCTCAACATGAAGGAAAAGATTTTCGTCGGCCTTGCCTGGATGGCTAAAGCTACAGTACAGGTAAATACAAAAACACTCAAACCAACCAGAGTCTTTCACTCTTTAAATATTAAACTAGATTTCGAAGTAGTGACAATTTAAAGGTCACTAGTATCTTATCTTGAACTCGGAAACCTCAGCTTCAAAATAAAGTCAAAGTTACTCAATTTATTTGAATTAAGAAGCACATTTGAATTTCGAAATGTACTAATAGCACAGAGTATACTAATAGGCTTTCTACTCTTACAGGCCGCTCTAGGTCCAGTTGCTTTGGATGAAGTGCGCAAGATGGCCGGCGGGGAGCCCGACCCAGTAATGATCCAGTATGCAGAGACCGTCATCACGGTGTGCATCATGTCCATCGTCATTACAGCACCGATCGGAGCCATCGTCATCACGCTTACAGGGCCCAAACTGCTCTCAAGAACCACTAAGCCGCCTGTCTTGGAAGGTAAGAGATTTTTGTGTACTTACTTTACTGTATGTTATTTCATTTTTGGGAAATACACATATTATTCAGTAAATATTATGTAATCAGTACAAAGTCGCTAGACGAATTCCCAACAGCGGTTGTGCGCTTTGTCGATGTGTACTTTTTACTTTACAATGATGAGTCGCTTGCAGAAGTAGAAGGGCAGTTAAGTTACTTACTGCAGCTAGATGGGCAGTTAAGTTACTTACAGCAAGCTACTTACTTATTCCTTTGATTTAATTGCATAAAAATAACGAAGTATTTTATAATTGTATCTATCATTTCATAACATATTTCTAGATCAAACCTATTTATAATGTATTCGAGCAACGCAAAAGACGTAATAACATGATAATAATTGGAACCAAAGATCAAATCATTTTTATTTATATAACAAGTACATATATGTGTATAAAAGAAATACAAAATGTTTACAATTTTAATACACACAATTATTAATGATAAGAGAAGTTCTGCGGTGGAACTCTCCGGGGATCATACGACGCACTGTTGTTTTTTTGAGGATAGAAGAAATTATTTTGAGCCTGATTGTTGTTCTGAGGAGGATAGTTGGGGATACTAGGATTATAAGAATTACTGGGAAATTTTCCATCAGGTCCTGGAAAGTAAGGAGAACCTTGAGGTGTCCTGGACAATGTTACATTATAAGTGCCTTGTCCTGGTCGAGGGCCAGGGGAGTTAGGGTATTGAGAGTTGGTAGAATTTGGCCACTGTGCTAGATTAGGACGAGAATTATTATAAGAAGGATACTGACTTGGATTATAATAAGGTGGTCGTTGGCTAGTCGAATTGAACTGTTGAACAGGGTGACTGTTACCAGATGAGGGGGGGTAGTTATTATAAGGCGGTTGGCCAGGTCGAGCATTATAAGGCGTGTATGGAGTAGTAAAATTAGAACCCGACGCGCTTGGAGGTCTAAAACTGCCTGGATTGGGTGAAGAGTTAAATGTTTGGTTATGGAGATGATATTGTCCATTTGGTGGTCTGTACGGATTTCCTGGAGACGTGTTATTATAGGATGAGAAGCTAGGACCGTACGGATTCTGACCAGAGGATGGGTTATAAGGACCTTGATTAGGATTAGGGAAACCCGAATTAGGATTGTAATTTTGATTACCTGGTTGCGAAGAATTGAAACTGTTTAAATTCCACTGTGGGGGCCGCTGCGGATATGGGTTTTGAGCAGTAGGTTTAAAAGTAGGCTGCTGTTGATTCGGGTTTTGACCATAGGGATTATAAGTAGGTTGCTGTTGATTTGGGTTTTGGCCATAGGGATTGAAACTAGGCGGCTGCTGATTTGTATTTTGTCTGGAAGAATTATAACCAGGCTGCTGTTGATTTGGATTTTGAGTAAAAGGATTATAACTAGGTTGCTGTTGGTTTGGGTTTCGACCAGGAGGATTATTGTTAGGTTGTGGTTGATATGGATTATAACCAGGTTGCTGTTGATATGGGTTTTGACCAGGAGGGTTATTGTTAGGTTGTGGTTGATATGGATTATAACCAGGTTGCTGTTGATATGGGTTTTGACCAGGAGGATTATTGTTAGGTTGTGGTTGATGTGGATTATAACCAGGTTGCTGTTGATATGGGTTTTGACCAGGAGGATTATTGTTAGGTTGTGGTTGATACGGATTATACGGAGGCCCTGATGGTAGTTGTGGGTACAGTGGTGAATACTGGTGAGTCGCTTGCCGTGTCACACGCTGTTTGACGATGTCATCTGCCTCTCCAAAGATAGTGTCCTTCTGGAAATCTTCATTTTCATTCGGTTTTTCCTCGACTGTTCTTAATATTGCGCCGATGTCATCCTCCGGTATAAGTTTAACATCTTTTTCATATGCTATCGATGGTTCCACAAGCTGGAGAGATTCTAGGTCCAGATTATTATATGGAAACTTATCGGTCACTGCCACTGCATCTTTTTTGTAAATATTTAAAGCACAAATACCACTACATAATACTGCCACTATTATAGCTATAAGGGGACCGTGCGCTGTCCTCAACATTTTAATGACTATTAAATACCGACATAAGTACAGTACTCACAAAATAGTAATCGGATAAACTTCGACCTTATTTATCACAATTCACGGTATGCGCGATAGATACAACTGCTCACGACTCAACCTTGTATGTAATGAGTTGTATATCTACATGTCTTGGAGTTTTATACTTGTTTTCCTGCTATATGTAATTGACTGCATTTTTTTTTTGCTCATGTGGAAAATATGTGGATATGTAATAAGTGAATACTTTAATGCAGGTTGGCGACGATCCCACCGGCCGTCCATCCGCGATATATCGATCATCGATGAGGAGGAGGTAGCGGAGCGCGACGCGGAGGCGGAGGCCGAGGACTCACGGCCCAGCAGCCCCAAGGCGCGCCCCGCCGCCGCCACCAGCACACCCGCGCCCATCACCGTGCAGCCCGGACACAACAGCTCTTGACTGCAGTAAACTCCACCGTACTTCAATCTTTGATGCCATTCCATTTACGACCTTGTTCGATCCGACCTACTTTACTATTAGCTGCTTTATGGTCTCGTATAAGTATTTGATACAGGGATTTAGTAAGACGATTCTCACACAAAGCCTTTCTGTAAACAATGCGCGCTACGATGACATGAGGTATTTTTTTCTAAGGACATTCATACGCCTCTCTGGCATACTAAAATATAGAGTCGTTTAGTCGAGGGTCTCATTCATTTATTTTCAACGAACGAGATTGGTTACAAACTCATGTAATTGCCTATAGAAGCTTAACCGATTACAGAGGGTTACGCCATTTTGTGGAGATTGATTTTGTTCTAGTGTTGTTTAAAAAAAATGTTGAGCTGCATTACACTTTATTCAGTGAAATCATGTTTAAAATACATAAAATTTTGTTGATATTTTATAAGTATCCTAGTATTTATTAATGACTATTGTGAATAAAGTTATGGACCAGTAAAATTATTTCATACACAATTTTCATCGTTTTGAAAACATTGTTTCTAACAATTTGATTTAGGTACTTAGAGGGTTTAGTGTAAGATATTTGTAACGTTCATGTGATAAAGGTGTATACTTAATTATTTGGTGTCTTAAAAACCTCGCTAGTGAAGTATAATTATTACAATTTAGTATGAAATATTACCACTGTAAGAACATATTTAACATATAAATACGTTTGTCTACTATATTCCTATAAGTTTTATTTTGCATAGTGGTCACCAGTATTGCTATTATTTATGAAAACAATTTAGTTTAGGTGTCAGAACGCATATTCTTTATGTTATTCGGTACAAACAATTAACTATTTAATGTAAGGCTCGATGCAGCATATCCATTGCTCATTGTTGATAATATGTATTTTAGATGAATAAGTCGTCTGTATATTATGTGTAAAAATGTCTCTTCATTTAAACATGTACGTATGAATATCTCTACGTACTGATTAGTTTTGTATTGTATCATTTGTAAATAACACCCCAAGTCACATTGTTATGTAAGTAATTATTTTGCATCGTGAAATTCAATTATTTTAGCGTGAACTGTGGGACCAATTTATTTTTAAATAATACCACAATTGATGAATTGAAATTATAAATAACATTACTAAGCAGACATCGCCTATTACAAAAGTATTATTAAATAATATTATAAGATCATCACTGTCTGTTTTCTACACGTATGTTAAAATGTTGATGTTTAAAAAATCTTTTTATGAAAAGATGTTTAAAATATCATGACGAAATTATCGAAAAAAGTATAAAAGCAATAAAATATTTACAAAGATACTCGATTGTTGTTTGTTTATTTTATGACCTCCAAATTCTGAAACTTGCAAGTAAAAGTGAGCAGTCAACTAGGTTAACCATTTTCATCAATCAACCTGCAAGAAAACTACTGGCAGTGCCTAAATAAATTGGGCTAAGATGCTTCGTGTCACTGACTCTGGCAGGGCCACCATCAGGGATTTTAATTTTGAAACCGCAAAAAATTAGTCGCTAATTAGTCCAAATTAGTCGCCAAATATCAGAATTAGTCGGTCACTGGTTCAAAAGATATAAGGGTTTATAGGTGGCCCTGCTGGAGAGACTCTCCCCAGCAGGGCCAAATTTATATCTCAAAAACTAGGGCACCTAGCGAAGATCTGTTTTCTCCCATATTTAGTCGCCAATTAGTCGGAATTAGTCGCCAAATATCAGAATTAGTCGGTCACTGGTTCAAAAGATATAAGGGTTTATAGGTGGCCCTGCTGGAGAGACTCTCCCCAGCAGGGCCAAATTTATATCTCAAAAACTAGCACACCTAGCGAAGATCTGTTTTCTCCCATATTTAGTCGCCAATTCGTCGGAATCAGTCGCCAAGTTACAGATTTAGTCGGTGTGTAATTAAAAAGATATTAAAGAATTCAATTTCCCCATACAGTGGTACAAGCGAGTACAAAATACTTTATGTATTTTCTAGATAGTATCTATGACGTCTTATGGAGGAATGTTTGTTTCGAATTAAATAAATATAAACTTAGTCTATAATTTCAACCCACCATAGGAAAGCTGTATACTTGCACCATAGGAAAGCTGTATATAAAGCTGTGTACTTATAAACAAATCTACAATAATGTACGATGTAATGTGTATGTGTGTGTGTGTGTGTATGTGTATGTGTAATTATTTATCCAACACAATGTGCACTTATTCGTACCACTTAGTCACTGGCAGATAGATCGCTGCGCTCCGTTTCATTTACGGTAAGTAAGAAAGAGATAGATGCGCGTGTACAGACGAGCTGCTTAGAACAAGTTGCCCGTCACGTAAGTTAAAGGGTCAGCGCAGACAGAGAGGAATAATCCCCGCACGGTCTCGGGTATTTTCTTTACAGATCGCGTATGTTCGAGCTTGCGCGCGACCTCGCGAGCCTGCGCGAGCAAACCGTTCTAGGTTACAGCTACAGTAAATATGCCAGTTTGTCGCGAAAGTTCGTCAACGATGGTGGACTGGGATATGATTATAATTGTGCTTTTGGCGGAAGAAGAAGAAATGGAAGAACATGTTAATAAAACCCCTAACATCCAAACTCACAAACTATATCTGTTCATAATATTGAATAAATAGGTATTTGTAACATTTTCTGAAAGTCAATCTGCCTAGCCTTTTCCCAACTATGTTGGGGTCGGCTTCCAGCCTAACCGGATGCAGCTGAATACCAGTATTTTACATGGAGCGACTGCCTATCTGACCTCCACAACCCAGTTACTGGGTAATACGATACCCCTTGGTAAGACTGGTTATCAGACTTTCGGGCTTCTGACGACCCGTAACGACTGTCAAAGATCCACAAATGACAGCCGGGACCAACGGCTTAACGTGCTTTCCGAGGCACGGAGGAGTCTCGGTTTGAAAAGATGGTCACTCATCCACAGACCAACCTCGGCAAGCGTAGCTTAACCTGATGGATCGACCCGTGCGGCTGTTATTACTTAGCCACAAGCTCCTCTTAACATTTTCTGAAAGTACAATAATTTTAAGGTAATAAATCATTTTATATTTCGACAACAGAAGTTTTATTATTCTAACCTAAATTAAGATAAAATAAAAACAACCCGTCCATACCCGCAACACAACACTCACAATCACCTCAAAATACACACAAACACAACACACATCAAACGAACTTTTTGAGAATTCATTTTTATAAAATAAAATTTGATTACAATTGACAATACGTTTTCAACGTTTTAGTATTTTAAACATTTTACTAAAGGTACGATATTTTTTTATTATTCTAACGTAGAACATAGGTACACATGTTAACGTAGGTTAACATTGTAAACTGGTAAAACAGTTGCATGCGACTGTACATCTTGACACCAAATAGACCAAGAGCAAGGCTTAATGTTTTCAAAGAAGTTTAAGCCACTCAAAACTAGTAATTAAAAACATAAAAACATGAATTAATTGAGAATTTATTTCTCTTGGACATTACTAAAGACTTTAGACCGATAAAACTAAAAGTATATTACACATATTAATAGAAATATTTTTTCTTGGTAATTTTTCGTGAACTCTTCGATCTAGCTCTTGGACTATACCTTACTAATTGAACTCGTTATATCTCCTAAACTAAGCCCCGACTAAATCTGTAACTTGGCGACTGACTCCGACTAATTGGCGACTAAATATGGGAGAAAACAGATCTTCGCTAGGTGTCCTAGTTTTTGAGATATAAATGTGGCCCTGCTGGGGAGACTCTCTCCAGCAGGGCCACCTATAGACCCTTATATCTTTTGAACCAGTGACCGACTAATTCTGATGTTTGGCGACTAAGTCCGACTAATTGGCGACTAAATATGGGAGAAAACAGATCTTCGCTAGGTGCCCTAGTTTTTGAGATATAAATTTGGCCCTGCTGGGGAGAGTCTCTCCAGCAGGGCCACCTATAAACCCTTATATCTTTTGAACCAGTGACCGACTAATTCTGATATTTGGCGACTAATTTCGACTTAATTAGGCGACTAATTTTTTGCGTTTTCAAAACTAAAATCCCTGATGGTGGCCCTGCCAGAGTCAGTGACACAGATGCTTCTAAAAGTTTCTGCGAAATATTCTTTTTTTTTAACACGTTCCGGGACATAACGTCGTAGGGCGGGTATAGAAATCCAACAAACCAGAAGGCACAACGCGTGCCGACGATTGTCTTTAAGCCTCGATGAAAGCCACTACGTCGACAACCGGGCGGGCGCCGGCAATGGAAGTTTTATGAACGTGACACTTGTGCTGTCACCTGGGGCTGTAGTCTCGACATAGATAGCGATCGCTTTACGACTGAATTCGGTCGCAAAGCGATCGCTATGTATGTCGAGACTGCAGCCCCTGGGGTAGCTTTTACAAGTCACCAATATCACAGATTAACAGATCCCGCACTCTGCAAAATCATTTAAATAAAATACGACTCTTGCTACGACGCAATAAATGCAATTCAGGTGGCACATCGCGTGCAGCACACATGTAAGCATGTAGTTGTGACACAACGTTCCACAGCGGGTGTGTGCGTATACATTTCCCTTGCCTTCGTCCCGCCTGTGCTGCCGCGCGCGCTACCTGTGACGCTCGTGCACGCCGCTTGCCACGATAGAGAAACACACCAACAATCTTTCAAAAAAAAGATTTGTTAAAAAAAAAATCATGTTCCAAAAAATTCACAGATCGCGTGCTCTACACGACCTTCGGGTAAATTGAAAATGCACTTAGGCAGGCTTTTCATATTGTACGATGCCTAATCTAATAGATTTAGACCTAATAGATTTTATATCGTCTTTGAAGTAATAAAGCTCAAACGCTCGAAATAAAAAATCCTTAAGGTAGAAATTACGCCATGCAATTTTGAATTTTAATTAAATATTCTTAAGACTATTTTGACAACAAAGAACAAAGAAGCGAAAACACAACAACAAAGAAGCGTTATAAAAAGTTATGAACATAGAAATACTGATTTTAGTCTCAAATATAAAGTTCTAATTAGTAATTTGAGGGATTTACAAAGTATCGCAAAACGAAGTTAATAAAAAAAATTAACACCATTATAAAATTAAATTAAAATATTAGATCAAACTCTTAATACTCTCATAACAACTCACCGACGCGGCGACGCGACGCGCATCTAAGGAGCGTGCTTCCCGAAATTACGCCACACAAAGGGTACCCTCCCTGCCTAGACTACTAGTGATACAGATGTCCGGATTTTTTTTAAATGTAGCCCAACTCAATACCCCGAATGCTTTTTTAATTTTTTCGATATCGCATTCTGTTTTTGAGATATAGTTGATTTTATGACAAAAGACCCTAAAAAATTGATCGAATTTTTCACATTTTTCCGATTTTCAAGAAAGGTTTTTGACTTTTTCAAGTTTATTTAACCATATTGTAGCCCTTGTTGATACGCGTCTTTTGACCGCTGTGACTCACGTAGACGTAACATTGGCTACACCTCTCTTCCCGCAGCGCTATAATTTTATTGGGTCTTATTGCTTTTTCTGCCATTACAATCGACACAAAGATATCTGTTTTAAGTCACAATAAAGCAGGATTATGCGACAAACATAAATTTTCTACTAAAAGTAACGAGAAGTTTTTTTTAGTTGTCTAATAACCTTTTAACTACAAACCCGCGAAAAGTAAGTAAAAAGTCACAACCTGAAAAAGGGATTAGAGTAAGTGCGCCAATTATGGACCACCATAAGGATTTTGTCAAATAAAACTCAGAATTTTAAAGTATAATCAGCCTTATATATTTTGAACAGTTCGATAATTATTTGGTATCAAAAACGATTAATAAAATTCTTAAGAAACATCAACATCTTAGAAATAATCAACCTTTTCTAAAATATGTCAATTCTTCATCACCTTTTACAAAATATTGCTTTTCCCGATGCATGGACGTTAATTGTTGTGGAATTCTCCTGGTAAGTACCAGGAGAACTGGAGTTGATGGTGAAGTCACCATCACCTCCACTTCAGCACATGCATTGTGACGAGCATAAATTGCTTAGCAACCTTTATTAAAGTACATAATCGAATCGCAACCCGTGAAATACTTATTATTGAGTAGTTCCGGTGGCCATCTGTGATCTTCATCATCAGTTCCACTTCACCAAATGGTGCTTTCCGAGAACAAATGCACGAGTTACTATAAAAAATACCCAAATCGCTATAGGTGTGCCTATAATATTTGAAAAGTTCTGCCAATTTCTCCAGGATCCCATCATCAGATCCTGACCTGGTGATAATAGGACCAACTAGAAAGTGTACCCTTCCAAACAAAAAACGAATTTTCCAAATCGGTATCGGTCCAGCCGTCTTCGAGTAATCGAGGAATTTTGGGAACATCGGCAATAAAAAAAGATTTTGACTGAGTAAGTGACTTAAGTGAGTACCTCAGACCTCTGCTCTTAGGTACCTCCTCCTTTTTTCGAAGTTGGTTAAAAATAAAAATACGAATACGTGGAGTCGTCAGTCGAGTATATTATTACTACTACTATCACTAGGTGAATATGTATAGAGTAATATGAATAGGGTGAATTCGACCAAACTATTATACCTATAGTTTGTTTTAACCCTTCGAATAAATTTTGAATTTTTGAAGTTTCTCCAAACAAAAACTGTCAGTCGTCAATTTTATTCCACGGATAAAAGATATCCGACTTTGGTGAAATTAGCCCTAACTGATATAACTCAAATTAATTTTTAAGCAGTTTTTGATAATAATTAATTTTAAATGTAAAATAATATTTTCTCTGACTGATTTTTTTTTTACTAAAGGAGTAAGTGCCAGGGTAGCCCGCGAAATTCAAATTTTCTTACGTGTTTTACAATTTACAAGTCAGTATAAGGTTGTGTGTTAATTAAAGTATGATTCGCGACCGTTACAAATATGTATACACAGAATTATAATCATTTGAATCAGTAATACAACTTCTTATGGTAGTATAATCCTAAAATGTCAAGATTTCATGAAACAGTAGTAATTAGGATTATAATGAACTTTGTATTGATGATTTAAATGAATATAATTCTGTAAATACCGATTCGTTACGCTTGCGAATCATAGTCAGATCAACATACAACCTAATACTGACCTGCAAATAGCAAAAAACTTAAGAAAATTTGAATTTCGTGGGCTACCCTGGCGCTTACGCCTTAATGGTATTGCAAAAATGTGATAATAATATGTACCTACGTATAGAACAGAATATTTTTTTTTATTTTTTATACAGAGTTATTGGTAAAACACCAGCAACCTCTTAAGGGGTCATTGTACTCATCATTATGAACAAATTTTACTATGGGAACAAACCTGAAATCGCGAAAAATAAATCAGCTGTTCAGTACATTTCGCATAACTCGTCAAAATGTACTGAACAGCTGATTTTTTTTCGCGATTTCAGGTTTGATCTCATAGTAAAAGTTGTTCATAATGATGAGTACAATGACCCCTTGAGATTGCTGGTGTTTTACCAATAACCCACATTACCTACATTTAATCATATGTACCTACTTACATTTAATTTTATTTTTAAGGCAGCTGTGGGTATAGAGGAGGCTGTCTAAATAATAAAAAAATATTGCACAACAACTAAGAATATTTTAATTTCAATTAAGGCGAAAGCATCAGGGTAGCCCGCGAAATTCAAATTTACTTACGTTTGCAATTTACAAGTCAGTATTAGATTTAATACTGACTTGCAAATTGCAAAAAACGTAAGAAAATTTGAATTTCGCGAGATACCCTGATGCTTCACCCGGTAAGTTTACCTATATCAGTTTTTTTTCTCGTGCTAGTCAAAAGTATTTTTTTATCAATTTCTACTATAGTACCAAGGGATCTCTGCACCCGCCTGGAATGCTTTCCTCCCCCAGCAACTTCCCCTTGACGAATTGCTGTCTCTCGCTCGCCAGTCGCATATTGTCAAAATGTCGCTCGGTGTAACGTCATCGAGGTCAGGTATAGAGAACCTTTGGTGATAGTTGTCCTTCCTGGTTCTAATATAATCGTAAAGGGGTAGCTTAAGTTGTGGCTGACCTTACCTGAAAGAAAGCTGTAATGTTGTAGACTAGTACATATTTATAAAAAGGTCATTTTGAGTAGTTATTGTACAATACCTGCGGTGATGTCTCTAAGGAACTGTTATTTAATTGTAAAATAATCTAGTTTATCAAACTGATAATAATATTGTCTGGGCACCACTGAAAGAAATCCGATTTGACAAGTTTCAAGTAAATCTCACATATCAGTAGACACAAGAAGCTGTTAAATCAAGCTATCTTCTCTTGCGGTGACCCAATTTAACAGCTGTGATTCTAAAATGTATAAATTATTATGCAGCGTGGCTGTACCTACCTACCAAACTACAGCTTTTTGTGGATGATTAATTAGAAACAAAGTATTTTTTAAAGTTATGTAAGTATCTATTTATTTACGTAAGTATCTTGTAGTAAAATTTTCCAATCCAATGTCAGTCAATTTAGGGCCTAAATAGACTCGACCAATATAGCAAAAACTACAGCACACTGTGTACATACATAGTTATGTAGGCATCAGCTCAAAGTTGCTTGTGCAACAATAATACTAGCTTCTGCCCGCGTCTTCGTCCGCGTGAGATCTCGTGTTCCCCGAGACCCCGACCCACCCCCTCGCATTACTTCGCCTGCCCACGCTATTTCTTCGTTTTCGCTTAACGCTCTTTCTGCTCGTCATTTTCATTTCATTACATTTTCGTGACGTGTTTTGTTTCATTAAGTACTAGGTACTCGATAAATACTAGTTTTGTTCCAACGGAACCAGTACCTGTTTATCGAGTATTCTAATACATGGTCACCCTATTTCAGTCGCCGTCCGCCATAGATGATCTTGAATCAATAAAAATACTATTATCACCATTGCACTGAAAACCTACAGAGCAGTTACCTATTCTCGACGACTGCAACACATCAGGGCTTTTCGAGTCTTCTAAACTTCTTCGTTGTGAAGGAATCGATACCTCAGACCAAATAAAGTCTGTCTGAGATCGATACCTACTTATTGCCAATGTTTTGAGGTTATAATATGTTACATTTACAATTTACTATTGAATGGGGCCGTCACGAATAAAAATAAAGCAATAAACATTCATTTCACTGTCGTCACTAAATCTTTATTAATTGACGGTTTCTCTAAGTTTCTTCGTTGTGGAGGAATCGATAATCCCAATCTTTTGAGGTTAGAAGTGTATTTTTCAATTTACCATTTAATAGGGCTGTCACAAAAAAAAACTAAAGCAGTAAAAGTTCGTTTCAGTGTCGTCACTAAATCTTTATTCATTAACGGTTTCTCTAAGGTCCTCAGTTATGGAGATCACGTTGGCCGAACGGTCTGATGTTGCTGGAACTAAAATTCATTTTACTTTTAACCGGTGGCATTACGAGTAAAAGTAAAGCAGTGGTTGTTTGTCACAAAATCGTCACTAAATCTCTATCCAGTAACAGTTTCTATAAGGTCCTCAGTTATGGATTTATTTGACTCGGAGCTTTTGTGTTTGTGACCCAGCAACATGGAAGCTTTAAAAAAATGTACACAACTTGTAAGGGGTGTGTGAAGAAAACTCCTCTTGTGATCCTGTAAGTTATTACAGGATTCTTGAAATGTAAAATATCGTCAGACCTATTAATATGATTTATTGAAACTGATAGGCCACAATCCGACAACCTGACAATTTAGTAAGTTTGTTCATGGTTTTCTGCTTTATTAAACAGCACCTGTCTTAAAAATGTGACATTTATAGCATTTTTTTTACATATTTTACGTGACACCCCAAAGACAAAATCATCAAATTAATTTCTTTTTTGTTTTTATCATGTATAAATATCGATACCCATCACGTCTGCGGAGTTTCGCTAGCTAATTTAATTTGAACCTGTATATGCCATGCATTCGTGGGAATCGGATTAAAACGCCTTCTACAGAATCTACTTTCTTATAATTGTCACATGCGATACGATGGTATGGAGCTAACCTTGTGTCGCCCCAAGAAAAAGTCATAGTTGACGCTGTCTTTGTGTATGATTATATAGGTAATTAACAGAAAAATGGCATGGATTGCGGTGAAGAAGAAGCAGGCAAAATAGGTATTTATGAAGTGTCGAAGTGAAGAGGCAATAATTACCACAGGAATGGAATGAAGAATGTTTTTATTTTGTCGTCTTTTCTTTATCCACTTTTTTATACTAATTAAAAATACAGATTCGTGAAGGCATTATACTTTCTAAAGTGTATTATTTTACAAACGTAATAAGTATACTTATCTAAATATTAAAACTATAAATACATTGTGCACTGTATGTAGGTACCTACATAACTGGAACAAATTAACTTTAGTACCAACGTGATTTTGTCATCTACATTTATTTAGTTATAAAATACATTGAATTCTAGAAGAGATAATAAAACTCTTTCAGACAGCTATGTTATATCTACTGTCAGCGACAGTAGTTGTTAATTTTTAATCCTTCAGGAAATAAAAGTCCTCATGAATTTGATTTTTTTTTGCTAGCAAAATGAAGCATCAGTTTCATATAATTTCAATAGGTGATGACGTAATGATGTAATAAGATATGTAATTGTATTTTTGTACCAAATGTAAACAACTCTTATTATGGGACCTACTCTGAAGTATAAGTACTTTCAACCCCGAAAGGATTGTCAATGATTCAACCTACTTACTTATACATTTTCATCACGTTTAAAGAAGAATGATTGTACAGTAAGTTGCACCAGTTATTTTTTTTATGTTTAAAGTACAAATAATACAAAAGGACTATGTCTTTAGGCTGATCCCATTCCTACATACAAAATCTTTCTAGTTCCAGATATAATAGCCTCTAAGGCACCGGGTTTATATATTTCATTTTATTATTTATTTATTGAATCCATAAATTAATTACCATTATATTTTAAGTAGTGATGATTACAGGGCGCACATGTAATCATTATCATTAAAATCACCCATTTGCAACTTTCAGTGAAATGGTTTTCAGTTATAAGTTTAGATCGAAAAACATAAGTTGCATGTGCGCAATTCCTAAGAAAAACTGTGCTTTCTAAAATTAAGTAATTATAATACTTTGCATTGATAAAATGATGTGAGATAAATATTATCTGCAATAATACGGCAGCATTTGTGAATAAATGGTTCATAATGACTGTGGCGAATAATTAAAAATACTTTATGCATTAATATTTCTCCAACAAAAGTAGCTGCGAGAGATAAATGAAACTTTTATACGAAACAAAATTATAGACACACAGGCAGGTACTTTATCTAATGAGCTATTTCTTTAATACACAAGTTCAGAGACTGGGAGATAAAAACATCATACAATTATATATTAGGTATACACCTAAATAAGCAAATAACTTCACATTTACGTAGCATTGCAATTTAATAGCTATGTTGACAATAATTTCTATAAGTCATAATTCTTTATGATCATTCAAAAATACTTGCAGTTTTTACATTCAATTTGACCGTGTGTGAAAATGTCCCAGGATATTATTATATTATTATTACTTATTATTATTCAGGTCGCCATTCTACTAACTCGACTATCATAATAATGTTTTATTCATAACATTTCATGGTTTATTTTATATAATTTTGCTTAAACTAGGTACTCGTTCTTTTTCCCAAAATACATTTAATTACTAGACAATGACATCACAAGAGAGCAAAATTGCTTGGTCACATAAAATAAGTAAATGTACCTAAATTAATAAAATCTGGAGCGCCCCTCGGGTCTTTTAACACCCTTTAATTCAATATTGTTTCAAGGTTTCAGTTGAATCAATAAAATGAATCTACTCCCGCACCCAGACAAAACCTAAGTTGAATAACAATTTATAGTTATTAACTAATGCCCGCTTTCTGAGGTTTTTAAACGGAGTTTATCCATTCGATAGTGATTATTGGTTCGATATATTCGATGTGTCTAAACATTTCGTCAAGGAAGAATTTAGCATAAAAGTCGAGGGAATTACTATAGAGAGTTTATCTGAGGACATCAAAAACCAAGCATAGGGGAGAAATTCACTTAAGAGTTTAATCTCCGTTTAAGAATTCTTCAGAAACCGAGTTAAAGTAATTATCAGTTAAACAATGTTGTAGTTTGCAATAGAAACTATTATTCATTCTACAACAACAGCCTCCATGAACTCATCATAGCCACATAGATAGGTACTAATAGGCACTTCGTTTAAAACTATATGTCAGCCTAGCATTCATACAATCAATGCAAAATTGCTCAAACAAAACATTTCAAGTAAGTACTAAACATAATTAATGATGACACTTTATTAATCGCTTATTCTATGACTAGACCAATATTAAAATATTTAATTTTGAAAAGTTATTAAAATTAAAATGATGATTTTGAATGCGAACAAGAACATGCTATGATAAGCGTGTTACAGTGTCGAGAGCTAGTGTTGGAGACACCCTAAGCCGAGGCCGAAATCCAGCTATTATAAATAGATTTGAAACTGTTTATTATATTTTTTCAACCCTGCTGTTTATAACAGGGAACGAAATCCGTCATATTACTCACTAGTAATTAGAACCTTTTATGCACTACTAAAAGGTTCAATTTTTACCGAAATAAAAATCAATACTTACTTATCCTCGTAAGAATCTAGCTCTTATAAACATTTTTTTTTGCTGTTTGCACTTGTTTCGGCCTCAGCCACAGGCACAGACTATGCCAGATATCAGATAAAATTACGTGTAACTGTACAAGGATCTTTTGGCGCTTGAATGACATAGATAGGGGGGCGCTGGTGGCAAGCATTTCTGAAATTGTCACAGAAATTGTATTGTAAAAACAAGATGGCGGCATTAGTTCCGATTTTTGCCACGCGCCTAAAGTTCCTAACATATATTTTGTACGTAGTGTATCGTGACGCAGTTAGGGTTGCTTGACATTGTTCTGTAGCGAGAGGCGCGTATTGTTCCGTTCGTCGGTGCTGAGAGCGCGGGACAGGAACGTGGACGATGTCCTCGCAGATGATGACGTGCCGTTCTTCTGCGCGTCCGGCTTCTCCAGCCCTGTTGTATTAGTACAATATTAGTCACCAGTAGCTAGCAAACATATTATTAGGTGGGCCAACATACCTACTCTTCAAAATCTGGCATAAAATGAAAAAAGATCTGTTCTAATTTTTCCTCACATTTTAAAATGAAGTGCGGACATTTCTGATAAAAATTTTAAATAAGTAATATATTAGGTTTTATTTACAAGAGACGCTGTCGCACTTACCGATTTTCTAGTCTACTTTCTTTTTATTGTTATTCAACTTTTTTACTGTTATCAGACTGAATCAAAGACTAAACAATGACCATCAGAATTTTTCCGAAGTGACCCACCCTAATAAACTTTTAGGTTATGTCATCTACATGGTGTTAACAAATTAGCACAAAACCTAAAAAGATTTATTTGTTTTATTTGAATCTCTAATACATCGCACCTTGATAACAAAAGTGGCATTATCAAAACTATGTTTTCTAAATAACTCCATAATTTACTGGCATATTTTCAGTGTATACAAAACTTAGAGTAAGAAAGTCAAATTGCAGTCTTTTATTTCAGTTATTTGCTAAGATATTGACCAAAATGCTGCGTCAAAAAAGCTTTAAATGGACATCTGAAAAATGTTAATTTTTGTATAACGCCAATTTGTTTTCAAGGTGCGACATGTTTAACTGATTTAATAATATTATTACTTATGCATTTTTCATAACACCATGTATTTGAAATTATTTGCAAAACAACAGATGTCCCAAGGACAACATCGAGGGTGCACTTAGAAAGGACATTCATTAGACATTAACTAGGATTAAGTAGATAAGGGTATCTAAATTAATTAATTAATCATTTACAACAAGTCAACAATGCATTTACATAGATACCTAATTTAACTTGGAATGTTAGCGTTGTGAGTTAATCAAGCGAATCGGTCATAACAACGAGCTGGAGCCACGTTAAGAGTGGCATTGCTAGTTAATAGAAAAGTGAGCATTAGATAGCAGACAATACAACGTTCAAAAATTAATATGTTCACTAATATATACTTGATTCAATCGGTATCCTTGAACAACCTGAAAACAACAAATTTATCTCTCACATATCGTGAATCTTTGAAACAATGACTAAATAAAGTTATTTTTTTATCGAGTCTGACTCACGCTCTTGAGACAAACAGTTCTGTGAATGTAGATAACTGTTCTTAATCACTTACACTCAAAATAAATTATGATTATATTATTTGGCATTCATTGTTCTTGGTATATTGACTGATTATGAGGGGAAACACGCGTTCATCAACTATCTTCATGACACTTATAGGTGGGTAGTTAGAAGTTTACATCTTCTTATAATATTTAATTTACAACTTAATGACATGATGACATAAATTCGTATTTTATTTCTATGTTTTGTTACATCTCTTGGAATAGATTTGTATCGATCTTTACTTGTTTTCTTCCAGACGTAAACACTGCTATCGTAATAAGTTTTACGAGTAAACCACTTGAGAATTTAGTACCATTGTTAGGAATATATAAAATACCAATAACTGCCTTACCTAGCCGCTTTCGGATGAGGTAATATAGTTTGGGTTTCATAACTAGAATGAGGAAGATGAAGACTCCTTGGAGCTCGTTGATGAGGTCGATAATGGTCCATAGCCACCCGGGCTGCGACACGAGGGTCGACATCAGCTCGGAGATCCAGCCGGCACCCATCACCACCCAAAGTTTTCCCGTCAACACGTACCTGCGAATACATTGATAGTAACATTTAGGCGCACATTTTTCCACCTTTGTTGCAAATCAGATTTTCACACAACTGGGTTTTTAGTCTAGTTATACAGGTTGTAAATGTGAATGTAGTGAATTCAGTATATCATACTAAGATGACCGGTACTTGAAATGATTTCAGTAACGTTATGGGAATCCAATAAACCTGATTTGAAATCTGGTTTATTGGATTCCCATAACGTTCCTGAAATAGATTTGTTTGTGTTTTTGTGTACAAATAGGAGAGTCTGTTACTGGTTAGGAAGGGTAGGCAATAGGTATCCGGTGAGTTCGATGAACTCTGTAGCTAGGCAGAAAGTGAATAGCTGATTTCACGCGTCGTTCGTTGGAGTTCGGAATAATATTCCACCGAAAAATCATATTATGATTCAAAATAAGGAGCTGAATGTAGGTACCCTGTTAGTTTGCGGAGGGCTGTCCTTTACACACTGTATGTATGTATACAAATATTTACTAAATTCACATGGAAAGACTATAAGGTGACCTCTAAAACCCAATTATTTTGAAACTCTATTAGCTAAAGGTTAGACATTTTACTAACTATTCGGGCCTCTGAATAGTTTGACAACTATATAAAGCTAGAGACGTGACTTTTATGCATAAAAAGAGAAGCCCATGGCTCTGATCGTTTAAAACTTTTTCTTAAATAAAAAGTTAGTAGCAGGTGTCGAAATAATTACACACACAGACATTTATTACCAAAGGGTTGGGAACAAAATTAAGGTACACAGTTTTGCCGTGACAACGATACTAACATAAATAAGTAGGTATTCACCCGACCTAGCCATTTACTTAGCTAAAAGGAAACTACCTACCTAATATAATATGTAGGTGTTGATATACAGTTTGTTAACCAACAGAGGGCGTTCCCGTTAACCCGCAATAGTATAGCATCCATACATGCTAAAAAAAATATTACCATTCGAAAACAAAATGGTTTTTATTTTTTTTAATATTAAAATATTCACTAAAAATGTTAAATTGATACGTAAAAGAAACACTCTGTACACGCGTAGTTGAAGGACGGAAACATCGCAATTTAGTTTTTATTTTTAGTGAATATTTTAGTGAATATTTTTAGCATTTTTAGTGAATATTTTAATATTAAAAAAAAATAAAAACCATTTTGTTTTCGAATGGTAATATTTTTTTTAGCATTATGGATGCTATACTATTGCGGGTTAACGGGAACGCCCTCTGTTGGTTAACATACTGTATAATATAAGTAGGTACAGTCGGTGGCCTCAAACCAACCCTCCATACGGACAGACTCCATTAACAAATGTCTAATGAACATTAATTATACTAATTTTTACAAAAAGTGTTATTAGTATTTTCCCTTAGTACTTAATCCTATACTCATGCAAATTTCACGGCCATGATGGGTGTTTCGGGCAAAAAACGCTCAACAAACTGTTTTGGGAATGGGAAAAGCAAACATTACCAATACCTAAAGTTACTTTAGCAACATGCCTACGCATACATTGCCTACCACAAGACTATTGTAATAATTGCAATGCAATTGTAGGTAAAAATTCTAAAAGTTGTAATGTATGAACAGTATAGAGTAACCCCATTCAAAAACACTAGTCACCAAGCTGATATCATACCCCTAAAAAAGGTCCCAGTTTTATAGTTTTTTAAGTGGTATCCGTGACGTTAAAATCGTATAATAATAACTACTAAATATTTTTATAGCTTAGAACTGGCCCTACTGCATGTAAAGTGCAAATTATCAGCTCAGTATTATGGACTAATTGCGTGTCATTGTCA
The DNA here is from genome assembly GCA_948252095.1 of Dicycla oo. Taxonomy (NCBI): domain Eukaryota; kingdom Metazoa; phylum Arthropoda; class Insecta; order Lepidoptera; family Noctuidae; genus Dicycla; species Dicycla oo. Next base: position 15,677,096 of record OX411712.1, read on the forward strand.
TTCATAGATCTACTGTTGCTTTGGTCATTGGTGTGATAATAGGCGCCAAAGAGGTATTGTCAAATAAAATAATAGGCGCCAAAAAGGTACTGTTATATAAAAAACTCGGAAGGCCTAGACAAGTGGCTATCGCTTAAGGCGGAGACTGACGTGTAACGTTTGTTTGTAATGTATCATTCGAGCCGAGCTTGGTTAGGGCGCGTTCCCACTATGTCGTGACGACAGAATATCGTGTCGCTTAAAACGTCGTGGCTTGTGTATTTAAATGGAGGTGTTCACATATAGGACGACATGATTAACTGTCGTCCACGACTGTTTTAAAGTTTTTAAGCGTCGTGGCTTGTGTATTTAAATGCAGGTGTTCACATAGACGACGACACGATAATCTACCGTCACATAGTGGGAACGCCCCCAAACGAAACGTGAGCGAGCGTTCGCCGCGTCTTGTCTATAGTACACAAGACGCGGCGAACGCTCGCTTCGAGCACATGGCTCAAGCGGGCTCCATTTCTTGTTACAAACCGGCGATACACTAAACGTGGCGAACGCTCGCTTTGAGCACTTGACTCAACCTGCACTGACTTCTTTGTAAACATGCGTTCGCAATGCTCGCATCGAGCGGCTTGTCTCGCTGCACTGACTACTGTAACAATCAATCTGCCTAGCCTTTTCCCAACTATGTTGGGGTCAGCTTCCACTCTAACCGGATGCAGCTGAATACCAGTATTTTACATGGAGCGACTGCCTATCTGACCTCCACAACCCAGTTACTGGGTAATATGATACCCCTTGGTAAGACTGGTTGTCAGACTTTCGGGCTTCTGACGACCCGTAACGACTGCCAAAGATTCACGAATGACAGCCGGGACCAACGGCTTAACGTGCTTTCCGAGGCACGGAGGAGTCTCGGTATGTAAAGATGGTCACCCATCTACAGACCAACCCCGGCAAGCGTAGCTTAACCTGATGGATCAACCCGTGTGGCTGTTATTACTTAGCCACGAGCCCCTCCACTGACTACTGTAACGTGTTACAAAAATTCAATACATTACAAACAAACGTTACAAGTCAGTCTCCGCCTTTACAAAGCTTTTCGTATTTCTACAAAGATTTTTAACAGCATTGACATAAGCTTTTAGGTAGCTTATGTCAAAATTTTTGACTTTTCCATCATCTTTTCAGTTCTTTCACAGTTATTTTACCTCTGATCTTGCGTCACTGTCAAAATCACAGTGATCTTTATTTTCATTATAATGAGGTTGCTGTTTGGTTGCTGGCACTGACAAGTCTGTCAAAATCACAGTGATCTTTATTTACATTATAATAAGGTTGCTGTTTGGTTGATGACACTGACAAGTCTGTCAAAATCACAGTGATCTTTATTTACATTATAATAAGGTTGCTGTTTGGTTGCTGGCACTGACAAGTCTGTCAAAATCACAGTGATCTTTATTTACATTATAATAAGGTTGCTGTTTGGTTGATGACACTGACAAGTCTGTCAAAATCACAGTGATCTGTATTGTCTTTACAATAAGGTCTGGTCTGGTTTCTGTTGGATTGTTGCTGTCAGTCCTATCACTGACAGAATGTCACTTTGTCTAGGCCCTTATGCCCGTTATCACCAATTCTAAGTGACGCTTAAATGAATCCCTAAATATTATATCACTATAAAGTGCACTGTTGGATTTTCAACGCTGGACTTAACAGCGCTGAGAGTTGAAAATCCAACAGTGCACTTTTATTTAGGGATCAATTTAAGTGTCACTTAGGGTTGATGACATAGAGTATATATATCGATGGTTGATGAAAACAGGCTTCAGGCTACTATAAACCCTCCTTATTTTCATTATATTAGGAAACAAAGGGAAAATCTCAGTCTGACTTGCCCGTTAATCAATATTATTATATTAGCACATGGGTACAAAATGTTGCTAATTCCGTTTCGTCTTGCCATAAGGTCAGTCCACCTGTTTTCCGGACTATCAACATTCATATCCACGTACATACATACAAACATCGCAACACAAAATCATCTAGATCTAATGAATGTGACGGAAGTTCATGTCTGATGTTCAGTAGATAAGTTGAAAATGATTAATACTGTTCTTTTCTGAGACTGAAGGCATTTTGCAATTTAATAATATTCGAAAAGGAGTTTTACTACGTTACTGCTACGTACCTAAACAAAAACAAGTCCCATTGAGGAAGTTAAATGCTGATACGTATAAGTAATTACTTAACCTCAGCCAGTCGGTACCATTTTGTACCGACTGGCATTCCCTTTTCATGATTCCTCCGGTTTTTTTTTAATATAATTTACCTGTTATTTGGAAAAACCAAACTTATACTAGGTACCTAGACTAAATACTTCGCCACACCAACAGCACGTAAAGGAAAAAACTTGGTATAATATCCGCGTTCATTGTTCCTATTGAAAGCGTTCATTATCGCAAGTTGAACTAATTATTTGCCTTCCTATAAGTATGTACGTCACAAAAATAATATGGCTGAATTATATAGATAATAATTAATGAAATTATAGCGAAGGTTATATACAAGGTGTTCAATGTTAAAAAAAATTAGGACAACTAGACGAAACTGACAATTTACTGAATGATTGAAAACTGGTTTCGATTAATTAAATTTTCTTACTAATTTTTAAATATTACTTCTTCAATAGTGAAGCTACCGAATGGTTTGTAGATATATTTTGGTAAAAACTTTGAATAAATTAAAATAAAAATGAATCTGGGAAAATTGTCTTACACCTATTGCAAGTACCTAGGTATTTACTTAGGTGGTACTTACTTGCACAGCGGTACGTTTGGTTGGGAGTTTAAACAACCTGTCTGCTGTCATAAACGTGATGTATGTTATGATTATGACTGATCAAATTATATCAATATACCGGTGTGACATGTAATATTTTTATCTAGTGCGTGACTTCGTTCTATTTAAATACAATGGCTAGGTCAAACCAGATAATGTTTCGCGATATAATAAAAACTAAGTATCATTAATTACATTTACATAAAAAGTATTAAGTAGCTACCTACTTTATTACTTATAAAACGTTTTATAACGAGGTCGCCGTCTCCCTAGGGTCTCCATTACTAAACGTTTTATAACAAAGTCCCCGTCTCCCTAGGGTCTTCGTTATAAAATGTTTTATAACGATGTCCCCGTTTGCCTAGGGTCTTTATTATAAAACGTTTTATGACGATGTCCCCTCTCCCTAGGGTCTTCATTATAAAACGTTTTATAACAATATCCCCGTCTCCCTAGTGTCTTCATTATAAAATGTTTTATAACGATGTCCCCGCCTGCTTAGGGTCTTTATTATAAAACTTTTTATAACGATGTTCCTGTCTCCCTAGGGTCTTCATTATAACACGTTTTATAACAATGTCCCCGTCTCCCTAGTGTCTTTATTATAAAATGTTTTATAACGATGTCCCCGTTTGCCTAGGGTCTTTATTATAAAAGTTTTTATAACGATGTCCCGTCTCCCTAAGGTATTCATTATAAAACGTTTTATAACAATGTCCCCGTCTCCTTAGTGCCTTCATTATAAAATGTTTTATACCGGTGTCCCCGTTTGCCTAGGGTCTTTATTACAAAATGTTTTATAACGATGTCTCCGTTTGCCTAGGGTCTTTATTATAAAACGTTTTATAACAATGTCCCCGTCTCCCTAGTGTCTTCATTATAAAATGTTTTATAACGATTTCCCCGTTTGCCTAGGGTCTTTATTATAAAACGTTTTATAACAATGTCCCCGTCTCCCTAGGGTCTTCATTAAGTACGTGTCATACATTTTTGACAAATGTCTAGTTTGAATTGATTTATGCAGAATTATAATAGATCTATTTTAGGCAAAAATTTAAATGTCTACCAGAAAAGCTGAGAGTGCACTTACGGTGATAACAACTAATATTATTAAGTAATCTGTGCTGATAGTTTGTTGCTAATGTGTGTAATGATTCAGCAGATTACCCTTATGATAACAAGTTATCTAATGTGCACACTTCCCTTAACGATGAGTCAAGGATTTTTCTCGGATCGATGGTCAGTTTTAGAAACAAAACTACAGCTTTTTTCCCGTAAAAATGCGCTTACCTACCTGCTTTGTCACGAATAGTGCTATTTTGTTAAGTTCACAAGTGAGCATTACAGCAATAGATTTCAAAGCGAGTTTGTACCAAAATGGTAAAAAGGAACCCTTATGGTGCTACTCAGTCTGTTTGTCTGTCTGTCTGTCCGTCTGTCACAGCCGGATATCTCTAGAACTTCTAATGCTATCAACTTGAAACAACTTTTGGAATAGGTTTAGATGACGTTTGCCCAACTATTTTGCAAATAAGAAAGAATTTTTTTGCAGCTGGGACTGAAAAGGTTTCTTAAAATTCGAAGTGGGGCTACTAGGGCATATGGAGTACAACATTCTCTAGATTTTTTTCTTTTTTTTTTAGGCCGCATAGTTTCCGACTTTTCATGAAAAATGTAAAAAAACAAATACCGTCCCCTCCCCCCCTCCCCTTATCTCCGAAGTTTGCATAGAGAAAATTCTTAAATTATTCTGTGTGATAGAAGTTTATGTAAAGATTACAGGAAAAATAAAAAGATGTCTCTAAATAGCACACTTTTTATATATGATGGTACGGAACCCTCGGTGCGCGAGTCCGACTCGCTCTTGACCGGTTTTTTTTAATCACGCCGATTCGATACCTACACAAGTTTCTTCCAACAATAATATTAAAGCATCGTTTACAGTCTAAACACTGTTTAGACGGTACAACTTTTAATGTGGCTTCAACTTATGGTATGCCACTGGCAATTAAATCGCACCGTGTAAATCAGGTTTCGGCCAAAAATCGACGTAAAATAACTGTAAAAACTCAGACTCTGCTAAAGATTGGGAATGTGTCAATCATGTTCAAGCAAATCCTACTAATTTACACTAAGTGATTACTCAACGAGGCGGGTAATTGCCCTTCGTGACGTCACGCAGCCGACGTCTACTTCATTCATTAATAAAGACCGCGGTTATTTATTAAATAGAAACAAGGTAAACATCAACATTCTCATTTAAATAAAAGTATTATTTAGCATAGGTAATATTAAATAAGAATTCTAATATTTACCCGCCGTTTAAAGATTTAAATCTGCGGAAGCTATAATTACGTATTTATTACCATCTACAATAATATCGCCGTCCCTGAAGAATAAAATGATAACTGACATTATCTTAGTTTTAGTGTTAGGTATGTAATTTTTGGGATCTACGGGAGCTAATTATAATAATATCCTAGGACATTGTTCACACACGGTCATCTGATCCCAAACTAAGCAGAGCTTGTACTATGGAAACCAGATAACTGATATACTACATACACTACTTTTTTTTTTGTAAATACATACTTATATAGATAATTACACCCAGACTCAGGACAAACAGACATGTTCATGCACACAAATGTTTGTCCTGGATGGGAATCGAACCCACGACCAGCGGCATGGCAGGTGGTATCTTAACCAACCACGCCATCTGGCCTGTTAATACATCTGCTCATTTTTGTTTTCGTAATTTTTATACAGTTATTTACGAAATCACAAAATATTAATTATCGACATTATACAACTTAGACGATGATTAATTTGAATTATTTTCTTGTTTTTTTTTTAATAATATCTCTATTTTGATACTTAGGCGTATTTCACTAAAACATTCAGAACAAACAAAAAATTACCTTTTTTAAAAGCTGACAAACATCCCTCTACGCCTAGAATTTAAGGAGCAATCGAAGAAAACATGTTTTTTATTTTTCCTGAAAAGTTGTGTAGTTATCATTTTATTTTCCCGGGACGGCGATATAACAATAAAAATATCTATAAAAAAAAAAACATTTCTTTAGTACATATAAACAGCTTACCGGTAGAAACCCAAACAAACATTGTAAGAAGGTAGGTATTCGCGGATACTGGAAACATCTCACGGTTTCTGTAGACGGTGACGAATAGCTTGAAATTATTACGTTTTGGATAAATATAAACCTGGTGAGGTGTTCTTTGACTACCAAGTTATCAGCAGCATATACAGAAATCAATCGAATTGAAACAATCCGTACCTATTCATTCATTTTAGTTGAATGAATACCTACAAACATTTGTCAAGTAATTATAGTATTCAGTGGTTCTGATATGTACATATGTCTATTTAAATTACCACTTCACTTAGTGTCTCAACGGTGCGCAAAAAAGCTGTAATAATTTGTCCATATAATATCGAAGTATTTACCGTTTACCAACGGAAATAAAAAAAAACACTGAGAAAAAGGTGAAGAATAACTCACTTTGCCCTGTCGACTCTAAAGCGTCGCTTGGCGCGGTCGCCAACTGAGCCGGCTTGCAGACGATGCACCTCGGACTTGACCTTCGCGCAATGGCGGGCAGTCAGCAACCACAGCACGAAGTTGGTGCACGTCACCAGGCCCAAGGGGATCACAAAGAATATGTAATGCGGCCAGTCTGTCCGCGAGTTCTGAACTGTAAACATAAATAGGCATGGCTGAAATCACATAATATAACAAATATCGTTTCATAACTCGTGCTGACATGGGATCTGAAGACTCTTTCGTCGAAGTATTCTTTCTCTATTAAACTTACTTCTACTGGTAATAAAGTGCCGACAATTATTCTGTAAGTTTTTCAGTACTGAAGCATAACATCAGTGGGTAGTAGTAATTTCGTATAGACTCTTTCATCCTTTTCTTTTACAGAGAAGCTTTTAAAATCATATCTCGAATTTCATAGAATCTTTAAAGATTCGGGATGTAGATGTTGTTTACAACATTTGTGACCGGGTGGCAAAAACATGACGTCTTTATAGACACTGGTTGGTTTAGGAAACGAGCATCAAAAAATTAAACCAATTCAAATTGAGATTGACATGATAAAGAGCATTATTTTGATGTTCAACAAAAACTTTGTTCACAAAACGTTAAGACTCATTATTATTAGTTATTGTAGGAGCGAAAATTACGTCATAACTTAACGTGATCGTAATGATTAGGTTCTTTTCTGAACAATAGCCTGGATTGTTTTTAACCGCAATGTTTTTTGGTATTACTGTTAGGGAGTTTTTAACTAAGCACGGTCTGAAAACACAAACTACCAAACCATAGATAGTGATAAATTTTCTGTAGTCATTATGAGGTTTTTAGATTCCTTATGTCTTGCTCTAATTGCTACATGATAACAGCCGCACGAGTCGATTGAAGGTTTAAGCTACGCTTGCCGCGGTCGGTTCGTGGATCATCCATAACAAATCGAGACCCCTCCGTGCCGAGCACGTTAAGCCGTTGGTCCCGGCTTTGACAGTCGTTACGGGTAAGTAGTCAGTAGCCCAAAAAGTCTGATAACCAGTCTTACCAAGGGCCAGTTACTGAGTATCATGATACTCCTTGGCAAGGAGTATCGTGTTACCCAGTAACTGGGTTGTGGATGTCAGATAGACAGTCGCTTCATGTAAAATACTGGTATTCAGCTGCATCTGGTTAGACTGGAAGTCGACCGCAACAAAGTTGTGAAATGACGAGGCAGATTAATTGATGTTTTTAAGTCTTGCCCGAAACTGATGCACAAATAGATAATCTGCAATCAGTTTGTCAACGGTGGCGGGTAGCTATATTTGCAATGAGGCGATCCACCTAGCAGAAAAATTACACCCAGCACATTTGATAATATTGATACCCGGAATTTAACAAAACCAACTAATCTCTTCCTTATTCTTACAGATCAATTATAACATCGCCTGCTAGTATTGCTAATTACTGACTTGCCAATCCTGCCATTGTTATAACTATCTTCCCAGTCTTGGCCAATATTGGCAAACCATGTTACTATTATGATGACGATGACTCATGACTTGTATCGGTGCTAACTTTATCGCAGACAAATGAATCAACACCTACGTACAAGTAGACGTCTCGTCAATTAGACAGATATGTGTACCAATTATTACTATGAGGCGGGTCACAATCACACGTCGCCTACTCGCCCCATTTTCTGAGCGTCCAAATATTTGTACTTAATACAATCCCTCGTAATGGTCTGGATGGATATATTGGCAATTGGTATACTGGTGGTATTGTCGTGTGTCGGCTCGTCGAGCTCCCTAAGGTAAGGTTGAGCTCATGATGGCTCATGCATGCGTGTCGGCTGCTGGGATCAGTTTACACAAACTGTATCTGGAACATTCCTCAAAAAGCCAGTCCGGATGCTACCCAGCATACACGATATTATTTTTGATATTTAATGTCTGGACTTTAAAAGAGACGTTGACCCCTGAGTATGCTTCGCCATTTCTTCTCAGGGGTAGTCAGATAGGAAATGTCAACTCCATCTAACTATTTCATTTTTTGTTATTAACATGACGTTTAAAAGTGATTCCGATGTCTTCTATTTATAAAGAATAAACAATATCATTTAATTTGATATGAGCAATAACAAAATGACAAGAACTGTAAAAAAGTTGCTATTTGTTATTTAAGACACTCATTCAGTAGTTTAAGGGTGCCAAACGGAACCCTATTACTAAGCCTCCACTGTCCGTCCGTCTGTCTGTTAGCGGGCTGTATCTCATGAACCGTAATAGGTAGACAGTTTAAAATTTTACAGATTGTGTATTTCTATTTCCGCTATAACAAAAACATTCCCTTTAATTTTTAACTTTATTTTATTTTTATACCACACAGCAATCGTGTTTTGTAACGTGTTTTAAAATATGTAGTCTTAAATTTAAATATTGTACGGTGGTAAGGAACCCATCGCACTTGACCGGTTTTTTTGTCCAATACTATAACGACACGCGGAATCTAGAATCATTAGAGCGTTCAGTTGAACAATGCACTTGTCAGTTGTCAACGCCATATATTCCTACCAGGACCGTGTTGAATTTGTTTTTTCACGGTATATATTACAGTCAAAAGTGTTCTCCAAGTAATCTCTGGTAAATGACGGGCTACAAGCTTGTGGCTAAGTAAAAACAGCCGCGCGGTTAAGCTAAGCTTGCCGCGGTTAGTCCGTGGATGGGTGACCATCTTTACATACCAAGACCTCTCCGTGCCTCGGACGTTAAGGCGTTGGTTCCGGTTGTCATTCGTGAATCTTTGTCAGTCGTTACGGGTCGTCAGTCTGACAACCAGTCTTACTAAGTGGTATTACCCAGTAACTGGGTTGTGGAGGTCAGACAGGCAGTCGCTCCATGTAAAATACTGGTATTCAGCAGCATCCGGTTAGACTGGAAGCCGACCCCAACACAGTGGGGAAAAGGCTAGGCAGATGATGACCGAGTTGTAATTGACACTTTAATTCCACAGTCGATTTTATTTATCAAGTTTTATTTCCATTATAATTACAATTACGAAATTAATTAGATATATTACTCGTGTATGGTAACTTGTATTTATAGATATATGTATAGCATGCACCCCACCTACATGTCAACTTAACGATGCTGTAATGCTCATGGCCATGGTGCCCATAGTCAACAAATCCTTGGTTGTATATTTACACAACTACGTTTCAGGAATCTTCACAAAGGATGAGTTGTAGCTAGCATATCTGTTGTAAGTACCCATTACTCTGACGAAAATAATCGCAAATCTGCACGGATTGTTGCTCAGACAATGCATGAGAACTGTAATTTTCATATAGACATCAAGGTGATAAATGGATGAAAAAACGTAATTCGTGAAAACTGACACAGTTTTAAGAAAAATGACGATATAGGTTGGTTTATTATTTTTATTGTACGCAGAACTGGACCGAGAGTTTACTTTAAAAGCGCGGGCGTTTACTGAAACTACACATTTATCAGCACCGAAACATTCTTATGAATGAAATATTCATAATATTTCACTATGAGTCACATCGAGTCGCTAGCAGGAGCTTCCAAAATCTATGGTTTGATAAACGATATTAAATCTTCGAAATATTTCTTGTACACTCTTGACTATAATAATTGACATGTAAAATAAATTCACGTCTTCCACATGTCTTTATTTAAGCTTTTGTAATTCTTAACAAAATGTTCAATATTGTATACGAAATATAATATATACGTGCGTAGTTATTACAATATTTATACTACACCCATGTAATGTTTTTTAATAAAAAATCTCCGATATTTCGATCGTTTACGTACAAACTAACAAATGAAAGATAAACTGGGATTACGGGAAACAAGTGTATGTTGGCTAGAGTGATTTCGCAACGGGTTTATATTGCAAGAAATGCGATGTGTCGATGGAAAGTACACATTTTTGGTTACATACGTAAAACTCATCCTACGTAAACAGTACTATACGTAGAATATATAGGTACCTCACTTGAGATACGTCATCGATGGTGACTAGCGATACCTTTTGGGAGGTGAAAATATACCTATTACTATGGTGGCTAGTAAGGTACATTTCACCTCCCAAAAGGTACCGCTAGTCACCAACATACTCGTAGCTAGGTTGATGGTAGGTATGTCAACACTTCTTATCTAACCAGTCCTCCACATAGGGCATCCAATCTTGGTATACCGAAATACCGGGATCCCGCATGATTGTCTACTCCCGCAAGGAGCGAGATTACGTGTGCGGGATCTGCGGGATTTGCGATATTGGGGGGCAGTATAAAGGCCGACCTTCCTTAGTGTACGGCCTGAGTGCACGCTCGACTCGAGCGTCCGGCGGGGCGGGGCGTGCGACGTTCGTGTTAAACACATGCAAACAATCGCGCGTGTCCTGAGTGATGGCCGAGCGGCGCCCGGTGAACGCTTTTCGCCGCTTGCACGTAACGCTGAACGCCCCGCTGGACGCTTTTTCACTCGGGCCGTACACTAAGTGCACGAACCGAGTGAAAAAGCGTTCAGCAGGGCGTGCAGCGTGGCGTGTAAGTTCACCGAGCGCCGCTCGGCCGTCACTCAGGACACGCGCGAGTGGCACTCAGGCCGTACACTTAGGCGCTAGCAAATGAGTAGTACTAAGCTGTACTCAAAACTCAAACTCAGAGGTCGTGATTGCGGCTAGCGTTTGTTCGGCCGGCCGCGCGGGCTTCAGGGTACAATTCCGGCTGCCATTATGTTTTGATAAGTTGCATGCATCTAAATTACCTACACTCGCGGATACTCGTGATTAAGAAATGACGGGAGGTTCGATGGGCAAGTATTTAACATTCGTATTTAATGCCCTCAAGTCTATTCTGCCCACTAGTGTGGAAGCTGAAAGGGTTTCACCTGCTGCCGGCTATTTAGCATCCCACACTTATTAGATGCAGTCTGGCAGGCGAAACCCTAGACATGTTATGTGTTCTCCGAAAATATTTTCACGAAAACATGGCTTAATCTTACTAAAATTTAGTATTTTCTCATATATAATAAATTAATAATAAAATAATTAGTAATAAATTATATTATATTATTATATTTTCACCATATTTAATTGTCTTTAAAATACACTCATATCTGTTTTTTATATTTCTACTAGCTTATGCCCGCGGCTTCGTCCGCGTGGGTGTCGGAAAACTATACGTATAAATCTTCCTCTTGAATCACTATCTATTGATCAAAACCGCATTAAAATCCGTTCAGAAGTTTTTGAGATCTTCGCGAACATGCAGACAGAAAGACAGACGCGGCGGGGGCTGTGTTTTATAATATGTAGTGATGCTCATATCACATACTTATATGAGTGTGTAAGACTGCCTACACAGCAGAGCGTGCGGCATTTATATGTAGATGCGGGATCTCGCAAATACCGAGATCTCGCGAGATCAGAAATCATCGATCCTGCAAATTCCGAGATTACAAAAATCCTGCGGGACTGGATATCCTACCTACATAGGTATATCTTTGTGAGTCATTGAGGACCTTAAAAATTTAAAACCACTTTTTCGCTAAGCAGGTTAAGGCCCACCTTTGAATGAGCTGGAAGCTGCCGAGATTAGCATAAAAAGTTACTCACCTTGTCCGAACCAGCATATTCCTTGTCCTATGTTGGCGTCGAGGATGTTGGCGACGGGGTACTTGTCTAAGAGGAACATAACGAGCGTGAGCAGGATGGCCGTGCTCCACGCGTACAGCGAGTACCAGAGGAACCGGCGCAGCTCGGCACCCGCCTTGCGCATCGGCTGCACGGTGCGGACGCTCCTAGTGGATAAATAAATACCTATTTATATAAAAAAAGATTGTATACAGGGTGTAAGGGACATCGACGCGCAAACTGGTACATTGAATTCAGTCCTTGATTCTACGCCCACAAGAGTTAAATTTTTGGTAGGCTTTTATTTTTTAATTTGCTGTTCCGTAAATTTTGACCGCATTGCCGCTCCATAGATAAATATCAGCCGCCTCTCCAGTATTCCATTGCCTAGTTTAAGATAGGTATCCGGTACGGCTCTAATAATCCTTCCATACTCTAAGGGCACGTCTTCCCTACCACTGCAGCCCCATCATGAAACATGAGGGTGCAGGGGATAGTGCAAATCTTTGGGTTCATTCGAGTAATCGATCGGGTAAAACCACGCAGAGGTCGGCGGTATTGGCCTTTTGTATGAAAGTGCTAACTATTTTTTAATAACATGCAAAGATTTTCTACGCTGTGGCTAGTACCATGTGCTGTCATGGTAACAGTTTGCGTATCGATGCCGCTTGGGTTTCCTAGGAAAACTGTTCCATTATATTATAACGGCCAGGGCCGTCTTTGCCATTGACCTCTCTGGGCAAGTGCCCAAGATGCACCCGCGATCTATAGGTCCCCCTAGTTCCTGCCAGCGTCAGAGCCAGAGTTGTCAAAAGAAAAGCTAAGTAAATCTCAGACGGAGTGCTAAAATTTTCGAGCTCGCAACGCTCGCTCATAAGTACATCCCACGTTTTCTTAGTTCCCAAACTTTTCTGCATAAGTCTACAAAGTAGCGAGGTACTATTTCTGTAGGAACGGTCAAAAGAAATCCTAACCAAACCGAAGCGGGGTGTTATACATTTCGAGCTCGCTCTTGCATCCTGCATTCTCCATATCCTAAAGTGCCCAGGGTCTCCAATAGATTAAAGACGGATCTGATAACGGCCGTCATGAAAATCTTTCATTTTTACCCCTTTTTAATAACTTAACACTCAGCCTCAACGCTCTGATCGCTTTCTCAAGAAACCAAAGGTTTACACCGTATACTTTGTTGAGAACATGATTGTTCATGTTCTCAACAAAGTATACGGTGTAAAACTGACTAATAAACGCTGGCTAATATTAAATAGAAAAACTAGAAAAGAAATAACTAAGGATCTAATTAAAACTTTTCCAAGTAGTTACTACATTATATTACTAAAGAAATATATAGACTCGTTAGTTTCCATGATATTCTTAAACAAAGAGACATATACGTTCCTACTTATTGACATAGATTAATACATCTCCAAACATATATTTTTTTTTATATGTAACGTTTAATTATCATCTTAGAAATCCTCAAACGATCGCGTCTATTACCGAGAACTATAAATTGACATTGTATCTTCAACAATGTCAGTAAAAAATACCTCTTCAATATTCGAGCATATTAAAACATTATGGTAGGTACCACAGATTTGTTAGACACTAAAGATACCATTAAAATAACTAGACACATTAATTTTATTGTTAAAATAATAATGCTCCTATAGTCCCATTACTTTTATGGCGATTACGGCAACCATGGAAGTCGTAACGGCCCTGACATAAGCTAATAGCACGTACCTATGGGATGTTTATTGGTTTTTACTGCTCCCATTAAGTCGGCCGGGTCATGGGGATTGACTAGCACATACTAATCACGAGGATTAAGTACTGTGACAGAATATACGATAACAAGCACCCGGCTTCAGATAAAAATTAAGCCATAGATAACTAAAGCTCCGAACATAATAAGTTCATTATAGCGTACAGATATCCCGGGTGTGCTTCTAATCGTGTAATCAAGTATACTTCAGGAAATTGTAAACAGAACTGTAGCGTGTTAACATTTACCATACATATGGTTTATGAATGTTATCTTACTCAATCATGTTTAAATTAAATTATGGTTGAGAGCGAGGCTAACTAATAACAGCCGCACGGGTCGATCCATCAGGTTAAGCTACGCTTGCCGGGGTTGGTCTGTGGATGGGTGACATTCTTTTCTTACCAAGATTGCTCCGTGCTTCGGAAAGCACGTTAAGCCGTTGGTCCCGGCAGTCATTTGACAGCGTTACGGGTCGTCAGAAGCCCGAAAGTCTGACAACCAGTCTTACCAAGGAGTATCGTATTATCGTAAATATCGTAACTGGATTGTGGAGGTCAGATAGGCAATCGCTCCATGTGAAATACTGGTATTCAGCTGCATCCGGTTAGACTGGAAGCCGACCCCAACATAGTTGGGAAAAGGCTAGGCAGATTGATTTTGGTTGAGGACGAGTTTAATTTGCTCGCCAAAGGTTCCGTATTTTCGGTTGCAGCAAGAATTTTGTAATATCCCAGAAACAATTACAGCCACAAGTTTCGTTTATTTTTCCTGTAAATCATATCTATAGTTAAATCAAAGCAGTTCAAGACCACGACAGCAGGGATATCCTTCAACAAAACTACGATACGGTAACATAATTATAAAAGTACACCTTACACGACCTTCTCAGTTCTTTTATAATAAAGTTTGCATTATTTTTATTCTACATTTAAATTACTCGCGGAACTCGTGGCCAAATAATAACAGCTGCAGGGGTCGCTTACAGCGGTTGGTCTGTTGATGGGTGACCATCTTTACGTACCAAGACCCCTCCGTGCCTAGGAAAGCACGTTATTCGTGGATCTTTGACAGTCGTTGCGGGTCGTCAGAAGCCCGAAAGTCTGACAACCAGTCTTACTAAAGGGTATCGTATTATTCAGTAACTGGGTTGTGGAGGTCAGAGAGGCAGTCGCTCCATGTAAAATACTGGTATTCAGACCCCAACATAGTTAGGAAAACGCTAGTCAGATTATTGTAATTATTCGCGGGATTGTGTTGGAGTGGTCGATGACGCGTCTTAATTAGGCCGCACCCACACAGTGCCGACACATAAAGTGCGTATTCCTATCCTGTCGGTTTTCATTAACGCGACCTAATCGTCACCTGCACGCTCTGCTTACTCAATCCCACATTAGAAGCCATCAAATTAAGCTTTGACATTACTCTGTAATAAAGTGTAATTAGTTGAAATTCTGGAAAATAGTCGTAGCTTTTGCGAAATGTCTGTTTGTCACCAGCTGTACACTACTTTAATTTTAATTTAATATTATTTGCTCATAATATCATCAGATATTTGTGTCATGGTGAAACATTTCCAACATTCGCACTTGTGAAAATGCGCTGAAAGTTATTTGCAAATTATATCCACCGCCGCAATTATATCATACCTGCCATCATAAGAAAAAAGACGTATCTGACATTTTTTTCTAAATAGAGTTATTTACATATTCGGAATCAGCAAAAAAAAGACGCATCTACCAGTATTTTTATATTGGCGTAAACTTAATGAGAACCTAATAATTCTTGCCATTAAAAGACTCATCTGCCTTTGTATCTTATAGTTTAAACAGGATAAAATATTTTTTTTCTCCATTTCAATATTTCTTTTGATACGTCCTTTTTCGTTACGGCGGCTGTTAGTTATGTTGATGTGGGTGTGATACATCTCTGCCTAACCCTTCCGGGAATATAGACTTGATGTTATTTTATGTATAGTTATGTAATGTCTACTTTTACAAATAATTCGCTGGATGCTAAACTTATAACGTATTTGCTAGTCTATTAGGTATCACGGCGTGTTTTAATTCGGTATGTAATTTGTAATCAATGATGGGTGATAAAAATCATCATTAGGGTCTGTTTAGACCAAGTGCAAAAAATTCTCGCGAACTTTACTGACTCCAATGAAAATAGGACCGTATTACAAATGCCTAAAGTATCAAATTGTCAGCCGGCTCGCACCGAGCCGACTGTGTCGATATTCATACAATTTTGTATTTTAGGCTATGTTAATACGGTCCTATTTTCAATGCAGTCAGTAAAGTTCACGAGGATTTTACCGCTTGGTCTGAACGGACGCTTACTGTCCTATTATTTCATCTAACACTAATAAGTTGGTAGCTTTTGATGATCATTGCTTTTAAATATTCAGGAACTTAATACCTACCTACAAAAAAGAAGTTCCCGATTATTTTGCCTACAAAACTAACCCCTTATTAAAAACTAATTCTAGGTGGACTTATAGGTACCTACTTTAGTTCTAATTTTAAGTAGATTTAGGAGTAGCCTTTTAAATCCTTAAAACGATAGTGGTGGTGACAAGTGACAATCATAATTACTCGTAAATCATCATAAGTAGATAAGATTAACGTCGCATGCATTATTTTGATGCGACTGCATTATTATGTATTATTTTGTACAAGGCGTTCAGTACCCTAATTGCGTAGCGAACTATCATTCGGAAACTAAATCATTTTGAAGCAAATTGCTAATCCGTTGCTACATATGTTCGAAAAATTTGTCTACATAACAAAGTAACTAACGCAATGAATGATGTTGAACTGTCAAAATGAAACCGATTCCGATCGATAGTGTGTTACGCAATAAGGGCGCTGGAAAAAGTACGTAAGTAACCTAACTAACATATCAATACTGCTTGAAAATTCTGAAAACACTTATATTTCTTAGAAAAGAAAATAGTATAAATGATGGAAACGTGCTAGCATAATACTGAAAAAATGATTCACCAGAATAATAGATATGATAAAAATTCATGGAATATTTTTTAGTCCTAGTATTTATGACATATTCATAGAACTGGGAACGAGTCTCCCGGAACATTGGAAAATTAATTTTCCATCCAACTTAATGCCTAGGCCTGCCGGTCTATTCTTTCAAATTCTCAGCATGAACTTAGGTGAAGTCAGCTGTAGAGTCAGCCCTTAGCATCAGATGTCATTCCGATGCTAAGGTTTGACTCTACAGCTCACTTATCAGTCTATTCTTTCAAATTCTCAGCGTGAACTTAGGTGAAGTGAGCTGTACCGTCAAACCTTAGCATCGGAATGACAGCTCACTTCCGTCGCATTTCTACAGGTTTGATTGATTAGTTCGGGTTATTGTTTTAATACAAATTAAATACTTACCTACTATTTTTTTTGTTTTTTTATATGTATTAATTTAGTCCTGTCAAATTAGTCAGCGCCCGACATAAATTGCGTGCACATCTAAATTTGCGTATGGAGTATCTTAATTTGACAGGACTAAACTAATATTTATCTTCTGTCCTTTTCTTAATGAAATAGAAATAAAAAGATGCACTGAACTTAAAATTAGTTTAGTTTGTGAACAAGGGAATCGGCGCCAATGTCAATTTTTATGAGTAAATACCAAAATAACTGTAAAAAAAAATTGCATACATACTTATAAATACCAATAAAAAATATAAATAATATAATAGATAGTCTATTAAAAAAATTGTAATTTGATTTGTATTAAAATAATCACGAAAAACCTGTAGAAATGCGACACTGGCACCCCGCGCGGGATATAACGCGTTAATTGTACATAATATACTTAGAAGCAGGACTGCAAGTGTGTGAGGAATGATTGGGATAGTGGGCATATTCAAAAAGTTATACACCCTCGCCACACGCATAGATACAGATTAGGTTGGGGAAAAAGTCTTTTCGCATTATAGTATGTATGAACTTGTAATAAAATCTCTTTGGCTATACTATTTGTATCTGGCTGGTTTTGGTATCACTGAAAGTTTAAATTTTAAAGAACATAATTCCAAATTCAAATTAGGAAAATGTGTGATTTTCATTTGTTTTTCGTACCGTCAAGATGAGGAATCTAATTCGATACATTTTAAAATTTTACTACAAAAAAGGTAAAAATGCAACGCAAGCCGCGAAAAAAATTTGCGATGTTTATGGACCTAGTGTAGTGTCTGTGACAGTAGCACAAATTTGGTTTAAGCGTTTTCAATCCGGAAATTTTGATGTCAAAGATGCACGTCGCTCTGGTCGCCCTATTACGGATAAAATGGATGCCATTTTTGAAAAAGTGGAGCAAGATCGGCATATCAGTAGTTACGACGTAGCTGAAGAACTGGAAATTGACCACAAAACAGTTTTGGCGCATTTGAAAAAAACTGGGTACACAAAAAAGCTCGACATTTGGGTACCTCACGAGCTCACTGAAAGAAACCTAATGAACCGTGTACTCATTTGTGATTCTTTATTACGACGTAATGAAATCGAACCATTTTTGAAGAAGCTGATAACTGGTGATGAAAAGCGGATCACGTATGACAAGAATGTGCGAAAAAGGTCGTGGTCAAAGGCCGGTCAGGCTTCACAGACTGTGGCGAAACCCGGGTTAACTCGCAACAAGGTGATGCTGTGTGTGTGGTGGGATTGGAAGGGCATTATTCATTATGAGCTGTTACCACCAGGCAGGACCATCGATTCTGAACTCTACTGTGAAAAACTGATGAGATTAAAGCAAGAAGTTGAGAGAAAGCGGCCGGAATTAATCAACAGAAGGGGTGTGGTTTTTCATCATGATAACGCTAGCCCTCACACATCTTTAGCCACTCAGCAAAAATTAAGAGAGTTTGGCTGGGAGGTGTTAATGCATCCGCCGTATAGTCCTGACCTTGCACCTTCAGATTTCCACCTGTTTCGGTCTCTTCAGAATTCTTTAGGCAGTGTCAGGTTAACATCACGAGAGGACTACCAAAACCACTTGTCGCGGTATTTTGACCAGAAGTCCCAAAATTTCTATAGCAATGGGATCATGTCCCTACCTACAAGATGGCAACAAGTTATCGAACAAAATGGTACCTACATACTTTAGTTAAATGTAAATAAACTATATTAAAAAATGTTTTGAATTATCTTAAAAAATGCGAAGAAACTTTTTCCCCAACCTATTATGTCATCCTACGCGTCCATTCATAACTACGCTCAGTCAGTCACGTCCACTGAAATATGTTGAGGAAATAGGAATGTATCGGAAACATGCAACGGATTTTCCCACCCAGCGGAAGTAGCCCGCTTTCATAATTATAAAAATAGAATAAGCCGAAAACAATGCTAGGTGCCTAAATAACAGTTGGTTTATTACGTTACTTTTACTATCTGGAAATATAAAAAAAATACATTCATGCCAGTACCCTTTTCAGGGGTTACTTACTTAGTTCTATCCCAATTTTTCTGCCAAAAACTCGTAATTGCTTAATCCAGGAGCAATTATAATATTTTTAATCGGAATATAACATGAGTTGGCTGACTAAAGAAAAATTTAATAATCAAGCATCACATCATAATACATGTCCCAGAATTAACGGACAACCTCTTAAAGGGTCATTGTACTTTGTACTTGTCAATATGAACCACTTTTACTGTGGGAGCAAACCTGAAATCGCAAAAAAACAGCTGTTCCCTACATTTTGATTCAGTCGTTTTCATCACATCATCTTAACCACTATTACATAAAATGCGCCACTTATCGAATATAAATTTAATGTACCTACAAAGAATTAATAAATAAGTATAATTTGCTATAATTTTACATTGTTTAACTTCCATTAGATCATTGCGGTATTTGTTATATTTGTGTATTTATTTTAAGCGTCTTAACGTGGCCCCGAGGATTCTTGCCATGTGCAAATATCAAAGAGCCGGTGTGTAAACTCATCGATAGCTAAGGCAAAACAAACATTTACCCACATTGCGACAAACGACTGTGAGCAACACTCCACGCATTTGTTTAATCAATGATGACATTTACACCCGTATTTATAAACAAGTAAAAGTGATTTCTTCAGTAAAAGTAATTACTCAAGTAACGATTTTTATTCTATAGTTTAGTAATTGCTTGAAGGTAGAACTGTCAAAGGTTAGAATTCTTAGCCAAGTAACAGTCACCAGTTTCTTTACTTAAGAATAGAGAACTCGACCATTTTGCGTTTGATTCGAGGTCCTAGGCATGGGGTTGACTTCTGGTCTCAACTTTGGCGCCACCATCGAGTACAAAGCCCAAACTGCGGCCGAGAAACTGGGCATCCTAAACAGGGTGAAGCGATACTTTACGCCTGGACAGCTTTTAACTCTTTACAAAGCGCAGGTCCGATCCTGCATGGAGTATTGCTGCCACCTTTGGGATGGATCAGCTAAGTACCAACTAGCCGCGCTTGACCCGGTGGAACGCAGAGCTTAGAGGCTCATTGGCGACGTAAAACTGGTGGATGCGCAAGGTTGCCTGCTTGTCGATCTTCTACAGATTGTACTTCGGTGAGTGTGCTCAAGAACTCCACGACCTCATTCCACCGGCCCCCTTCTATTCTTATCTTATTATTTCTATGGATCCCTTCGGCTTGCTTCTTCTGGGTAAGCTCACTCCATCGTCGACTCTGTCTCTGTCGCGTCTGACCTAGACTAGAGTCAAGAGCAAACCCATCTTAAATAAAAAAAAAGATTTTGCAAAGGATCGTTGATTCTTACTCAATCATTTACTCAAGTAAGTAACGTACATTACTCGACTCGAAAATAAGATTTCATAATGAAGAATTCTATCCTCAAGTAATGACTTCACTAAGAAATTACTTAGCAGCAAGTAGTTGCTTGTTATAAATACGGGTGTGAGGTACCACAAATAATTTAATTTGTAAAACTCAAATGCTTAATAAACCTATTTTAGTTAAAAACTTTTTTGTCAATTTGTTTTGAATTATGTTTTGAGTTTGAACGAAGAAGACGAAACACCTTTTTAACTAAAATAGGTTTATAGAGCGTTTTAGTTCTTTTTTATGAATAAGGGAGTTGGACTTAGTTCGGAACTGTTTGCAGTTATTCACGAAAACCGAGCCGTTAGTCACGACAGAGCGCCAACACAGCGCCTGTATCCCTAGCCAAACCGCGGCTAGCACAGATAGCAGCATTACGCATCTGTAAATCCGGTTGTGTAGGCTGCAGGATTGACTTGTTATGATTATGACGACCCAATATTTCATTTACTCGTATATTTTAGTACTAGGTACTATTTCCTATTATAAAGTTTATACTTTATAATAGGAAATAGTACCTAGCTCTACACTTCTAGTTCTACATCTTCATTCATTGAACCAAGAAGTTTCAATAAAAAGCTGTTAAGAGGATTGTGAAGTGCCGATACGCGGCGCGATTTTTGGAGGCAATTACCTATATTTCATACAATTATTTACATAAATATTGTTTCGGGAGATAACGTTTTCACTCCCCTAAACCTTTACGAAATGAGAAAATTTTGGTCTCATTACATTCAATATACTTTAATCTAGGTCTGTACGTTTTTCGTTTTTAGTAATTCAATTTAATTTAATTTAAAATAATAAAAATGCTCAAGGCTGTTTTTACGTCAAAAATATAGATATTTAGATAATAACTAACTAACTAACTAACTAGATGATAACTTATATTGTATGAAATATTTCTTTATAATAAAAACGTACGGACCTAGTTTTTCATTATACCTACAACATTTCCAAAAAATATTAAAATTAGACTATGTTTACGGGGAGAAAAACGTTATCTCTTTTTGTATGAAAATTTACAGCTTCACAATCCTCTTAATCTTTGAAAATATAAGCTTTCAGCGTGTAAAATAAAGTTTTTGCTACTGAACTTGATTTTGAAACACTTCGGAATATAGTTCAAGACTGAATGCATCGCAGTGTCTGGCGCACTACACGGCCGAATATTTTCTTGAACGTTATGATATAAACAAACTCTCGCTATCTGGGCCCGCGATGTGTACTCAATCTGAAATTAGGAGTGCGAAGTAAAATTTTTAATCGTAGGAAATTATTTATTTAGCGTTTACAATTGTAGACCACACGCATCTGGATCTGGATGTGTGTGATCAAACTGAGAATGATGGTAACAGGGCCAACAATCTGTTAAACTGGGTTGAGTACGCGGTAGATGTGCATAGCTGTCGTGGCGAGGGATATGATGATACACACAATGTGAGCATCTTCAATTCACACGTCATTTGCATTGTAGCCAGTCTAAATGTTTGTGTTGATTCTTAACAAAACTTACCCAAATGTCCACCAGATGTCGAAGCACATGACGTTGAGCCAGGCGAACGCGGCCACAAAGCCGAAGTAGATCCCGTACCCTGTGCAAACAATGAGTGATCATGTAATGGATCAACTATGACTGGTAACGTTCCTACAGAAATACTTCGTTCTCAAATTATCTCACTTACGTACTGCTACGGTAACGTTGATTAATCACAATCCAGCCGATAAGTAGTGTATAATTTAGTCATAGATATTTTTATAGTAGAGGCGGAAATTTAAAAAGTAACAAAGCTAGGTATTAAAATCGAATCACAGGAGTTCAGTTTTCGATTATAAGGTGAAAAACCTCGTGATAAACCTCATAATCTAAAACTGAAGTCCTGAATAAAAGGGGTTTCCCTACTTATACCCTTTTGCCGTAAGAGCAACGTATGTTTTTTGTAAAGGATTGGTCACCTATGGGTAATATGTATCAAATAATCAGTCAATTGGTAGGCCATCCTTAGTTTATGTATTACTATTTAGTATTTTAGGAGTTTACTCCTTAAGAATCGATTTTCATATAAAGCCCCCGGTATGGAAAAAATATGAGGAGTGAAATGCAAGCGAAGCGTTGTCACGTTAATGTGTTTTGTTTATTTTCGGCCAGTCTTCATTGTAGCGGTCAATCTATCCATTATATTCAAAGACATAAGGTGTAAAGGTCCATAAGGAGTAAACTCCAGTCGTGCGTCGGAGGTGAAGCATACTTTTTTACGTTTAGGAGTGAATTTTTATCACATTTCATTTGGTTGGAACAGCAATATGTAGATGTCTTTATTAGACAAATACGTCATACTTATTAGACAAATTGTTGTTTTGCTTTACAAAGAATACCAATTTAGGCAGAGCTAAGAAAACATAAACTTTATTCTTGGGAAATTTATTTCTACAATGACGTAAACAATACTTAAATAGATTTTTTTGATAACGCAGGTATATTAAATATAAGTAAACTTTAGAACAATATTTATATTAATAATCACGGGTCGATCTTTCTGGTTAAGCTACGCTTGCCGGGGTTGGGCCGTGAGTCGGTGACCTTGTTTACATACCGAGTCTCTTCCGTGCCTCGGAAAGCACGTTAAGCCGTTGGTCACGGCTGTCATTCGTGGTTCTTTGACAGTCGTTACGGGTCGTCCCGCCCGAAAGTCTGACTACCAGTCTTACCAAGGGGTATTGTATTACCCAGTTACTGGGTTGTGGAGGTCAGATAGGCAGTCGCTCCATATAAAATAGTGGTATTCAACTGAATCCAGTTAAACTGGAAGCCGACCCCAAAATAGTTGGGAAAAGGCTAGGCAGATTGATTGACCTTACTTCATCATAATTATTTTAATCAGATTCACCATATTACACCAGCACGTGGAACTCGCTTACTAGCCAGTACCTTCTGACAAGAGAAGGAAAGATCTGGTTTGCACAAAGCCCCAAACCAGACATGTTTTTGTATGCCGATTTTATATATTATATATTTAGGACCCGTTTTATATAATAAGATCAATAGGATACTTAATATTTATAGTGCCACTTACAAACATTGTAGTCTGAAGGTGTGCGAATATTTGGGTAAACTTGATTACACAGACACAGAGAAGCTTCTAGAATTACTGCAATAATTATGTAGATATTAAATTGGTAATTTTTAAATTTGTATTTTGTAGAATAATAGTATTTTAATAATTATTTAAATATAAGTAGGATAGTATTATTTTCAATCATTAATTAAGTATGGTCAAATAATATATCAGTTGATCGCTTAGTCTGGGGATGGCCTGAAACACAGGTTTTTATTACAAGTTAAAATTGTCTGTACCAACGCACCTTTCATAGGTAATTAAAATCCTGTGTAAATTAAACTAGTTTGTGTATAAGTAATTAAGCCAATCTGTTAAGATCTTGGTACTACTACTAAGTATTTATAAGTTAGTAAATGTATTAGTTTGTAAAAGGAACTAAATAAATTATTATTATTTTTTGTTTTTACATTTCTCGGGACCCTGGGGTCCCGGACCTTTGGAAGGCGTACAAGGAGCCGAAGCCAACTCGCAGAGGCCCCTTAAATAATTTTAAATGATAAGGAGGCACCAACCGACGATTATCCCTGTATGCACTATGCAAGTGCACCCAAGGACAACCCCCGGTTGGTACAGGACTACTGTTGTACGTGGAAACAAAACATATTGGGCTATGGGCTTGGGTGGCTAAAGTGGATTGGGTAACTTGAACTATGGAAGAACTATGTCCCCTGCCTGACCAATGTTATATATTATACACGGATAAAATGGCAGGGGGTGACTTGCACACTCAATAATGGGCCCCCGGAAACGGCCGCTAGCACATAGTGACGTAGCGACAAGGGGGCAACACTTCCTGAGGTGCTTGAGGAGTGGAGAGGTATTCCACGGCTATCAGGACAATCCCGGAAGTACGGTCAAGATCCCTACCAGCACCTTACTGGAATACTTCCTTCCTCCGAGCACGTTTGCTCTTGCGAATCTCCACTCAAGCCGGCCAATAAAGGCAAGAAAGAGGTGGGAGCTCTGTTCCTCGTCAGTGTTCACTCCAGCCGGCCAATAAAGGCAAGCCAGAGATGAGGACAAGATTTCTCCCGGGAGATAGGGTCCATGGGGTCGCTACTGCCCATCAGCTCGCCACATGCTGCCCTGTGGGTTTTTGTATCTCTCTTGGTCTGGCTCCTCATCCTAGACTCGTTCCGGCAAACTCTACCGGCACAGACCTAAAGTTTGGAGCACGTAAGCCCCACCACGACGTCAACGTAGAGATACAGCGGTGGGGTTATTATTATTATTTATTATTATTATTATTATTATTATTATTATTCAATGACTTAATTAGTCGTGCACTCGTGCCATTTACGTCATTATTACACATATTTTGAGAATTATTAAAAGTTGTAGTACATAACTGCACTGATGGTATTGAATACTACATAAACACATTAACAGTCAATTATTTCAGAAAGCGATGCAAAACTCCCGGGAGTTTCGCAGCAGTACAATAATTAATTAATTATTGATTCATTTGTTGATACTTGACATGTTAAAGACAGTAAGCGATGTTTTATAAATGGTGACCTTCAGGGTTGCATGCTGGCTTTTGCTTTAATGGACGCTATTCGCCGCGAGCATTCGTTTCGCGAATTGGTTTTGCAAACATTTTGCGCGAGCTTGTGTTGACGAACTCGCGAAACAACGAGTTTGGTGATTATGAATCCAAACACGAAAAACAAATTCTAATCACATGGCATATCCTATTGTCTATCCTTTACTTATTAATGTTAACACACATTCTGTTATCAGAAAACATTAATATATGTATACCGTAATTTGGTCCTACTTTGCTCCAATATTTGCTCCAAATAATAATAATAATAATAATAATAATATTCCACAACTATCAAATGTTGAAAATTATGATTATTTTTAGAAAATCAACTATACAATTTACTTAATGTATTATTTTATGGATATATAGCTTATTTGACAAGTATTTATAGGGAAATAGATATTATGAAGTATATTATGAATTTATTTTTGACAAATAATACTGAGCACAATTACCCATGGTGTTGGGTATCTTTGCTCCTAGATATAGTTTCTATGTAATCTCCATTGTTAAAACTGTTGGAGCAAATTAATGCTTTCCTAATTCAAATTCTGCTCCAGTTATAATATGTTTTGCTATTTTGGATGATATAAATTGGTGAGATATGGGTAAAAACGAAAAAATGGATAAAAGCGGATGCGTTCATAATTTAATTAATTGTTGCAAAATTTTTAACGTAGAATAGGCGAAAACATTTTACAGAACAGGAGCATAATTACACGTAGAGGAGCAAAGTAGGACCAAATTACCAGTACGCCTTCTTCCCATGGGGGTAAGCAAAAACTACAGAACCTGCTACGATCCTTACATACTTCTTTTGCCTCGTTTACGTTCATACGCACGCCGGTTGCGAGTACTACGGACCTGACCTTTCTGAAGAACATCACCAATAAGGTCACTATATATATATCTTCCTAGGGCGTCCCCTCCCGGCATTTCCACTCACATCTGCCTTGTGTTAGTCGCCTTTATTTCATCCTCTCAACCAAAAACATGAATAATGGAATATTATGGTGTAGTTATGACACTATCTATACGGGTCAGAGATTGATGACATTGGTCGTATAACTGTGATAAAATTACCATATAAGTATCCTAACAGAATATTATTTTGCTCTACCATACCGTTATGGCAAACAGACTTGAACGGAACTGATTGTAAAGAGAACGTCACAAAAAATACGTGCGTAAGTTAATTGTGCTACGACTACGTCTCAACATGGTCTCAACTCTCAAAGTCTTTGGGAATATTAGATAACATTTATGTAATTGTTCTATTGATCTATTCTATGTTAATTAGTACAGATATATAGTACAAATTAGTCGAGAATTATTTGCATAATATTTGAGCATCGTGCCAATCTCAACATTTGGATACTGTGTGTGTAGTTGAGAGTAAATATAGCGATTTACGTAACTTTGATGCAAAATTATCGTGTATTAACTACATGCAAGTGCATTATAATATCTGCAGCACAGTATATTTAATAATACGCCTTAAAATATGATTTAGATAAGGTCGCCACTTCTATTTTCGATTTTTATTACAGCCAGATATTATCAAGTACTTATACCTAAGATAAAGTTAATTCAAAATAGACTGTGTTTATATTTATCATTCATCGAATCATAGTATCACTTATCAATTGGATTATTAATTTCCCTTTTGCGTTATAATAATAAAAATGTATCCCACGCTAAAACGAAATAACAGTTCGCGTGCCATTGAGAGATGGGAATTTTCAGGAAGTGAACTCATTTTTTACTTAGTTTATTACAAAATGCGATTTGTGTACGCACGCAATAAATTTTTTTTAGTATTAAGAACGAAACTGTTCCGTCATGAAACAGTGTGTAGAGTTTTAACTCCAAACTGTTATTTACTGGGGAAAAAGTACCTAAATTAAGCTCGAACAACCTATTAATCATGACCATAAAATGTTAATGTGTGTTGTGTTGTGTAATCGTTCATATACAGAAAGTATCAATCACACAAATACAGTGGTATATTTGTGTGATTGATACTTTCTGTATTTCCTTATTCGATAGATTTAAACGTGACTGTCTGACAAGTAGGTAATTCGGCCGTAGAATCAGTGTTTCTCTCAAGTTGATAATTAAGTTAGGAACTGATAAGTGTATGTATATTATCTTCCGTACACACACACACAATAAAGCTTCAGTTAAGTTTCAGAAGAAAATGGCAAGAAATACGGTATTAAAAAGTAACTTACCAAGAACAGTGCAGGCGGTGTCATCGGGTACGCGGTTGTACTGGGCGCGCGCGAGGCAGCTAAAGGCCAGCAGCATCGCGCTGACGTGGCAGATAAGCGTGCGGCCGTGCAGGTTGCGCAGCTCCGGCAGCGACATGTACACCACCAGCGTCAGCGCCAGGCACACGCTCGAGATGCAGATCAGCTGCCACGGAAACATAAACGTCATACTTGCTATCTACAGCGATAATACTACTTTTGAAGCTTCGATATAAGGCTAAGGCTGATACTCTTTCAGAAAATTAACCAAAATAATCTTTCATGAATTTGTTGCGGAGAAGAGCCTCTTAAAGTAAATGGTATTCGTTAATTTTCCTCCGCTCCACCTTAGTGGAGTATCAGCCTAATTTGATAGCAGTTTGAAAGTCCGGAAAATAGCGTTGATGGTCAGTAAACCATTAAGCGCATGTGAGTGTAAATTAGAATTGGTTGATTGACGTTCGTTGATGAACAAAGCGAAGAGACTTGACTTTGAGGATATAGATTTGGAAGAAAAAGAAGGTTCCCAGATTATGATGTATAGTTATATGTATAGTTCCATATAGTTCTCAGAGTTTACCGTCATCACCGATATTAGATCGTAGGTGTAAATCAGTGAATCAAATACCTACAACAAAAAAGTCTTTTCCTACTAAGTTTTTTCCTACTAAAAATTGATCTGCTTTATATATACAGGGTTATTTGTAAAACACCAGCAACCTCTTAAGGGGTCATTGTACTCATCATTATGAACAACTTTCACTATGGGACCAAACCTGAAATCGCGAAAAAAAATCAGCTGTTCAGCACATTTATGTTCGCATAATTCGTCAAAATGGAACAGCTGATTTTTTTTTTGCGTAATCGGTTTGGTCCCATAATAAAAGTTGTTCATAATGATGAGTATAATAACCCCTTAAGAGGTTGCTGGTGTTTTACAAATAACCCTGTATATAAACTATGTTCTTACCTACATAAACATATACCAACGCAATTAAAGTTTCTTATGATTCAAAAATTAAACAATCTATAGTAAAATATCACAATTGATATTTTACTATAGATAGTTTAAATCTTTAATTTGGCGTGTCAGGTAAAAAGCTGAACCGATAGATGCGTGTAAAAAGCTTGACGATTCATTTTCAATTCCCATTCAATAATGGGAATTGAAAATGAATCGTCAAGCTTTTTACCTGACACGCCCAATTAAAGATTCTTTACAAACACACTCTTACAAATTTATTTCCAAGGACACAAAGAATTCACGCTGTCATGGGCATCATTTGAAAATAGCACCATTAAGTACCAGAGTTATGTGGTAGAGGGGTGTGAACTTCACAAAACATTAACAGCTCGCCAATCTGTCAAATCCTATCATACTCGTATTACAATGTGTGAACAAAGAGATTAACGAAGGGTTATGATTACCCGCTGTGCAATGACGTCACGGCCCGAGTTCTCACCTCCTTTGTTTATGTTTCTGGATGATAGTTCCCTCATGGCCCACAACCCTGATATAAACCTAAATATGGACTTGCAAACACTGAGAAAGTCAAGGAGTTTACCTAAACGGTTGCGTCAGAGTAAGGAAGCTGGTGACATGAAAAACAATAAGAAACTTACTAACTACTGTAGACGTTTTATAAACCTTATTCTATTTATATAAATGTAATAATCGCTTGTTAAGTAATTTCCCGAAAGCATGGTACGTCTTAGTCACTGATCGTTTGTTTATCAGCAACGAATCAATCCATCCGTGTGATCTATTGACCCGCAGACCAA
Organism: Dicycla oo; assembly: GCA_948252095.1. Lineage (NCBI taxonomy): Eukaryota > Metazoa > Arthropoda > Insecta > Lepidoptera > Noctuidae > Dicycla > Dicycla oo. The sequence goes on from OX411712.1 coordinate 15,706,439, forward strand.
TCTAAACAAATTTTGCATTCAGAAAAACAACTATTTCCGTCACATAATCTCAACAACTTAAGGAATCAATCATCATTCTTTCGTTTGAAGATATGAAATCATGAAAAATAATGATGTGTGTAATAATCGTGATGAATGAGCATTTATGACTTACGATGAAGGACATTTCAAAGTTCTTCACGTCTGGACCCTTTACGAAACAGTTGACGGCAGTGACGAAGATATTGCCATCAGGGCAACTGCGGCTGTCAAAGGCCTCGAAACAGTAGGAATCGCCGACGCTGATGGGCGAGATCAGTCGGCCGTCATAAGTCAGCCGGTGCCGGTCCCGTTCCACAGACTTGTTCAGCACCACTTTACCCTCGAGGCAGTGCAAGTCAGTGCGAATCCCGAGGACATCTAGAAGCATAAATATTGTTATTTCATAAGTACAGTCAAGCTGTAGTTCTTGCCTCTTTATGAAAATGCGTACAGATGCATTTTCACAAAGAATCAAGAGGCGCCGTAGAAAAGGCACATAGGCCTTTTCTACGGCGGCAATATTTCGCGGCCATCCCGTTTCATTCTGTATGCTTGACTCGTGGAACGCAGGTATGTATTTACTGGCTAATACTTTGATGAAATATTCACCCATTTATCAAAACATTAGCCAGTATTTGCGTTGGAGACATTGGAGTACCTATTCAGCGGTAGAAACAAATTTCATAGCCGTACGTACATGTGGGATGATTTTTACAAGTTTTCTGCTAATATTAAAAGTACGGCACGCTATTGTATTGTATAAGTAGTTGAAACTTTGATTTGTTCCGCTCCCATGCATCTAAGACACATCAGTCATGGTAACAACGCTGATTTTAAGGCCTGGGTATTTTTTATGGGGATATCTCGAAAATAGAATAACAAGACCGGATATTATCGAAGATTTCCAGCAACATTTTATTTTAGTTTTAATTTTTCTGCAAAGCAATAAAGATAATGAATGATCGATAGACATTATCTTTAATGAGTGACATAGTTAATGTAAACTGAAACCATGTTGTAATAAGTTTAGTAATTGTTTTATAAATAGTTTGTTCGTTTACTTTAGAAAACCAGTACTTAAGTGAGCAATTCTCATCAAAAGTGTCTCCATCTGAAATATGGACCGTGTCCTTCAAATTCAAGTTTAATTTTATGACAAAATCAGATGCAATTATTTACCAAAACATTTTTTTAGCATATATAAATATAGTTTAATTTTAGAATACCACCGGTCAGGAAATAATAATATGCATTTTTTCTGAAAGTAGCACGGATATCGAAACTTGCATAATTTCAATGTATACGGTTTCTGGTGTCCTACCCCAAACTATAAGTTTTGAAAACTCATTTTCACAAAACGTTTATTTTTCAGAGGGATGTTTTTTTAACACTTGTGTTGCTGTTGTAAGTTTAGTAATATGCCAACCGTAACCATTTTTCTAATTATTAAATTAATATTAATTAATTATTTGTTGTCCTAGATAAAACTCAATTTTTTTAGGATTTATCCTTATTTATTTAGGGTAAGTCCGGTGAGATGGACCTACTAACATTAAAGATCTATCTATCTATAGCCAGGAAACCAAGTACAATAAAACAACTATTTTAACTATTCTATTTCTTATCAAATCTTAATTGAACACAGTCTTTGAATCCACGTTACATAGAAATATTTTATGTTACAAAAAATTACGACTGGCCAGCTTTTGCCCGCGGCTTCACCCGCATGGAAGTCGGAAAGCTGTACGTATAAACCTTCCTCTTGAACCACTCTATCTATTGATGAAACCCGCATTAAAATCCGTTCAGCAGTTTTTGAGATCATCGCGAACATACAGACAGACAGACGCGACGGGGGACTTTGTTTTATAACATGTAATGATGTAACATAGCTCATAAATATTTCCCGGAAAATGATAAGTTTATGACAATGAACATAATTGTCTAGGATAAAAATATATATATCGATGCCTTAGTTCACAATTGTACTATCTACAAAAATTTAAATTTTCTCATTTCTAGTGCCAAATACACTAAATGTCACGCTGTTTCGTTTGCGCGTATTGAAATACCGTTGATACGTCTCTTTCTACTAAAAACGTAGTTTACAGATTATTTTACTTAGTTTTAGTACTGTCCATGTAAAACTTTAAACCTCTCTCCTCAAAAGTGTCAACTCTGTAGTTAGTGCAATTTTGAACTAACGCATCGATATAGTCATCAATTTTCATTTCATAGTCAGATCAATTTTCACACTCTGGTGAGTAGAGTATCAAAATTGATCTGACTTGACTTTAATTTTGAAATGAATAAACTTTTTTTTTTTTTTCTTTACAACAAAACTTGACTGCCCCTAAACTGCATTAATTTTATATTTATTGTAAAAATATTGTTTACGTAAATTTAATTTGATGAATTACCTGTATATAGAACCATATCAAGAAGAAACCGATTTTAATTATTTGCACTTTTAACCATTAAAACATTAACATTAGCTGCACCTAAGATTCCAATAAAAGCAGAAAGAAAGAGAAAGCGAAAATAACATAAAAAATATTTAGGGAACATAATTAATGAGAACTGCTCAAGAGCTACTTTCTTGATCACAGCTCGGGAGGGTGAAAAATCTCATTAGTGGGGGGATTGTAGGCAAGGGTAAAAATACGGACTTATTTAATTTGTTATGTTTTAATTTCAATAAAATCTTGAATGTGACTTTAATTAACGTGACCGCGATTAAAGTACAAAAAGTATTCTACCAAGTTTAAGTATAGTCTAAGTATTATTGTATTATGTATATAGTAGTCTTATATAGTATAGTTTAAGTATTATTCCATTTACGCCTAGGCCAAGTTTGATTTTTTTTTAATGCATTCGATCTTGAAGTATACATAGAAACCAATACTGAATGGGATTGTATCTTAGTTTATGTCATTAATAATAATTATCGCCACTGTGTGTAAGTAATTTCCTAAAATAAATAAATACCAAACAGGTGAGTTCGAACTGTCCGCTCGATAGAATGGTGCGTCCTCATAACAACCTCAAATTGTTAATAAACGTTTAGTTTGTTTCCACTTAGCACTTAAAATTTTGTGGGATAATGATTGCAAATGTAGATACTTCATTTGCTTTAACTGCGATGATGTTTTAAATAAGTAGGTACCTACGTTATCGACGCCTGCTATCAGTGGTGGTTAGGGCTACATGGTATTAACGCACTGCTAATAACAATTTGATGGACAAAACTTTTAATTATCTCATTTTTTAGAGTTCCGTACCCGATGGTGCCAAACGGAACCCTAACTACGAAGTAAGTCTTCGCTTTCCGTCCGTCCGGCTGTCTGTCAGCGGTCTGTATCTAATGAACCGTAATAGGTAGACAGTTGAAATTTTCACAGATTGCGTACCTATTTCTGTTGCTGTTATAAGTATAACAGTAATCAATAAAAACAAACTAAAGTTAAAAATTAAAGGAAACGTGTTTTTTTAATTAAGTTTATTTTTTAAATAACTTCATGTGTAAGCCCGACCGGTTTTTTAATGAATGGTTTTTTTTTTTTGGTTGCACTAAACCAGCCTCCACGATTTGCGATTTAATGAGTTTTGCACCCTGGTCAGTCAGCCCCATCCCCACCTTGCTGACTTGCTAATATTTTTTATATGGCATGAGATATTCTTAATCATTCATAAGCAGAAGAAGTAATCGACATAACCAAAAAGCGTACCTGTAATGTCTTCATCTTTACGTTGCAAAGGCTCCAGATAGTCCGATATGTTAAAAAACACGTCGTCCACGTTAGGCACACATCTGCTAACAAAGCTGCCACAACGTCGAGGTTTGTAGTGGTATCCGATGGGACAGCACTTCCTCACACCGAGTGCACCATATTGAGAACAATTACGAGAGCACACGCGAGCCACTAGCTCATCACCATAGAACTCCCGGTCCGCGCACCACTCTCCTGGCGGGGCGTCACCACCACCGTCTCCTTTTTTACTTAAAGCCTTCAGATTGCTTCCATCTACTTCAAGTGAAAAGAAAGTCTCTCTTAGTTCCACGCCATACTCATCAGATTTACAATTCAGTCCATTGTCAACTTCATAAATATCATTATCATTCATTTTCAAGCGCTTTATTAGCCAATCTTCTGAATTGTTCACGTCAGTATTTCTACACAAATGGAAATTACTATCGTAGCTCTGTCCTCTCGGACAACATTTCCGGTAGTGATGCACAATTTGTATGCCTCCCGGTGTCTTCAATGTTACGTTTTTAATACAGCTTAACCCTACAACTTCAGGAATGTTTGGTTTCAGTGTGCCGTTTACAATTTCTAACACGAGCCTGTCGTAACAGCTATCTAAATCTTGTAATCGATTATCTAACTCTGAGGATGTCATCTGCACCATTTGTAATTCATCACACTCTGCAGGTATGCCGTGCTGCACCGGTACACGTTCGCCAATAAAAAGCGGAGTAATACTTATGTTGTAATTGTTCTGAGCACCTTCGCGATCTAAACACTGGTAGGACGCTCCAAAGTCTTCACCATCCGACACTTTTACTAAACTTTGATTCTTCGGACAACACTTATGAAACACCTTGGCTTCCTGGATGATATCGGCACTGGCGTAGACAATTGCACTCACAACAATTAGAAGCCACATTGTTATTGAAAGACCCGGAGCTCAAGGCGCCGATACCAATATCCACATACAAATGTTCACAACAGGTGGTGATTGTCGATCGGCGTGCTGAGCATTGTTTATTATCAAGTCAGACGTGCGAAACGTGTGTTGTGGCAAAGCGTCGACGGCGCAATGATGCGGGTTCGCGGCTCGCTCCGCTCTGTGATCAGCGCCGGCCGGTGGAGGCTGCAGCGCCCTTGATGGCCTTGAAGCTGTCCGTCCGTCGGTCTGTAACACGGCCCAGAGCTTTTATTACACTTTTGGTTGCTTTTTATTTTTCGATATCCCGATACGAAACTACACAGCACTCAAAATGACCCGATCACCCGAAACGAATCACTTAAACCACTATACTCACACTATTTACTTTAACTTTTAAAAATACAAGGCACTTAATACTTCGCGGGACAGTAAACCAGACACAATAGAAGTTTTATTTTTATAACTGCTATAACCGTATAGCGTACCTCAAAGTGTTAATAGAATATACTATTACTGTTAAACGGTGGTCTATTCCTTCAGAATACATAGGTAAAAATCGACGTCGCGTCGCGAGTCACGCGTACTGTACACATTGTACAAAGACGTCGACTCAAATGTTTATCAGATATCTGCCGATAAAAACATGAAACGACTGATTGTATACTTAGAATTTAAAGTGTAAACAAATTTTCTATTTGTATCACTGATATTATATTGATAACTGATTTAATTTCAGCTGAAAGAAATGATGAAATGAAAACAAGCCATGATACTCAGTGTACGTAGGTATGCTCCCTACACGCTCATAACAGAAATACCTGAGGAAGTACAAATTACTATAACAAAACATCTACATGATCCATGTTTTATACGCCATCACATTCATATTAAATTCCATGCACATGCAAGGTAAATGAATAAATTCATTAAGTGGAGTTGTTACCTACCGGCCGTCTTTGTCGGCCAGTTTGCAAAACTTATAAGTAGGTACCTTATATAATGCTCGCAATCACTGCGTGATAAGCTTTCGAACGTTTATTCGCATTGTCGAAATAAAAAGTGTCCTAATTGGTATATTTGTACCAAATCAACTTTAAACTAGTTTACAAAATACATAATATATCGTTATGTCATCGATCTGAGCTGAAACTTTGCAAAATTTAATTTTATTCAAGTTATTTCGAAATATGTTTTGACCACATTCTCGTGTCTCTTTTATAGTAAATATTTCAAGTTTACCACACTACGCTACCATCTAGTACCTATTGACAACTTCAAGTCGATGACATACAGGTGATACCAATAATTATATTATCTTCCGATCAAAATTTACGGCCCTACCCCAACTCCAACTGGCTGAAATTCCCATGCCAGGCTGAGCGGTAGTGACGGTAGTTTTGCTGTGTTAAAAATGAACGATAACATTTCTACCAGTAAACAAATTCCTGGGGCCTACCACCACCACTTATAACAGTATTATTTTAATCTTATTTCAGCAGACTACCTGCAGGGTTGTCTCTCCTCCCATAATCCATCCAAACCTTGTCTTTAAGGGTCGGGGCCAGGAAATCGTGTTAGATTATGGTAAGTTTATATAGAAAACTTAAAACCACGAAAAAAAACGTCAGGCTAGCTCAAGAGTTTCACCAGTCAGTGAAGAAATCGGATTGAGGATAAACGTTGTAGATGATTGTTAAAAAAGGATTGAATATACTTTGGCGTAAATAAGCAGGCACCCAATAAATATTCTCTTAGCGATAAGACCGCCCATTGTGTCACCCCTTTTCAAATTTCTACATTTAAGTATATCTGTAATTTTTATGGTGGTCATAATAAAGAGTAGGTATTCTATCTACTATCTTCAGCGTGGGAAACAGTTGGAGCAATACCGGACGAATAGCTCCATATACTGTAACTATATACCAACCAAAAAACCGCGGGGGGGGGGGGTGCTATCACTACCTCATACAGCCCTTCCCATGTATGGGTATAGTACCTAATTGGAAGTTCAGTTTTAAATTATGAAAGCTATTTAGCCAGAAGTTTTTAGTTTTAGAATTGATCCATTATAAACAACAGGTAGGCGAGGTTGTGAATACTTATCTGGGGGTTTACCTAACGCGGATGACAGTGGCTAGCGTGCAAATTGACTAGCTTACTAGGAATGCAGGTAAATAGGTTATAGGTAGTTACTCATAACGCTGTGTCAACAAACGTGTAACACATACAAACAAAAAATATATGTAAATCTAAATATTTGTTATCGAAAGCTGTGCTGTCTTGTATGGATCAGAACGTTGGCCCACAAAATAGATGAATAAAAGCTAATTGCATGCAGCTGAAATGAGGAATGTGTGGTGTTACGCAATGGATAGAATAATAAAGTTTCAAAGAGGAAGTCTGAAAGTGGCATCGGTGACAGAATACTCGTAGTTGCGTGGAAATCAGTAGTGATGGTATAGGCATGTGTGCAATGAGGATAATGTCGTGAGGAAAGTTTTGAGTATAAATGGAAGGAGGGCTATAAAAAAGTGGAAAATATTTTTTTTTTACAAAAAAAAAATATTGACTACCAAAAAAATAAAAACTACATATTGAAAAATAACTTTAATTTCGGAAGTCGGTGTCTTTGGATCTGTGTTTTAGTTTTTTGCCACCGACTGCCGAAATTAAAGTTATTTTTCAATTTGTAGTTTTTTTTTTTTGGAAGTCGATTTTTTTTTTGTAAAAAAGTTTTTATGTTTCACTTTTTATTGGGTCAGTTTGTAATATATCTAAGTCACCATAGCTCAATGTCAACATCTTTTATAAAATATTGCTTTTCCCGTTGCAGTGACGTTAATTGTTGAGGAGTTCTCCGTGTCACTGACTCTGGCAGGGCCACCATCAGGGATTTTAATTTTGAAAACGCGAAAAATTAGTCGCTAATTAGTCGAAATTAGTCGCCAAATATCAGAATTAGTCGGTCACTGGTTCAAAAGATATAAGGGTTTATAAGTGGCCCTGCTGGAGAGACTCTCCCCAGCAGGGCCAAATTTATATCTCAAAAACTAGGGCACCTAGCGAAGATCTGTTTTCTCCCATATTTAGTCGCCAAATATCAGAATTAGTCGGTCACTGGTTCAAAAGATATAAGGGTTTATAGGTGGCCCTGCTGGAGAGAGTCTCCCCAGCAGTGCCACATTTATATCTCAAAAACTAGGACATCTAGCGAAGATCTGTTTTCTCCCATATTTAGTCGCCAATTAGTCGGAATCAGTCGCCAAGTTACAGATTTAGTCGGGTCTTAGTTTAGGAGATATAATGAGTTCAATTAGTAAAGTATAGTCCAAGAGCTAGATCGAAGAGTTCACGAAAAATTACCAAGAAAAAATATTTCTATTAATATGTGTAATATACTTTTAGTTTTATCGGTCTAAAGTCTTTAGAAATGTCCGAGAGTGATAAATTCTCAATTAAATTCATGTTTTTATGTTTTTAATTACTAGTTTAGAGTGGCTTAACTTATTTGAAAACATTAAACCTTGCTCTTGGTCTATTTGGTGTCAAGATGTACAGGCGCATGCAACTGTTTTACCAGTTTACAATGTTAACCTCTAATTAACGTTAGAATAATAAAAAAATATCGTACCTTTAGTAAAATGTTTAAAATACCAAAATACTATTCCTCTCTGTCTGCGCTGACCCTTTAACTTACGTGACGGGCAACTCGTTCTAAGCAGCTCGTCTGTACACGTGCATCTATCTCTTTCTTACTTACCGTAAATGAAACGGAGCGCAGCGATCTATCTGCCAGCGACTAAGTGGTAAGTGCACATTGTGTTGGATAAATAATTACACATACACACATTACACACACACACACATACACATTACATCGTACATTATTGTAGATTTGTTTATAAGTAATGAATACAGCTTTCCTATGGTGGGTTGAAATTATAGACTAAGTTTATATTTATTTAATTCGAAACAAACATTCCTCCATAAGACGTCATAGATACTATCTAGAAAATACATAAAGTATTTTGTACTCGCTTGTACCACTGTATGGGGAAATTGAATTCTTTAATATCTTTTTAATTACACAGCGACTAAATCTGTAACTTGGCGACTGATTCCGACTAATTGGCGACTAAATATGGGAGAAAACAGATCGTCGCTAGGTGTCCTAGTTTTTGAGATATAAATGTGGCCCTGCTGGGGAGACTCTCTCCAGCAGGGCCACCTATAAACCCTTATATCTTTTGCACCAGTGACCGACTAATTCTGATATTTGACGACTAATTCCGACTAATTGGCGACTAAATATGGGAGAAAACAGATCTTCGTTAGGTGCCCTAGTTTTTGAGATATAAATTTGGCCCTGCTGGGGAGAGTCTCTCCAGCAGGGCCACCTATAAACCCTTACATCTTTTGAACCAGTGACCGACTAATTCTGATATTTGGCGACTAAATATGGGAGAAAACAGATCTTCGCTAGGTGCCCTAGTTTTTGAGATATAAATGTGGCCCTGCTGGGGAGACTCTCTCCAGCAGGGCCACCTATAAACCCTTATATCTTTTGCACCAGTGACCGACTAATTCTGATATTTGGCGACTAATTTCGACTAATTGGCGACAAATTTTTTGCGTTTTCAAAATTAAAATCCCTGATGGTGGCCTTGCCAGAGTCAGTGACACGAGTTCTCCTAGTAAGAACCAGGAGAACTGAAGCTAATGATGAAGTCACCATCGCCATATGCATTGTGACGAGCATAAATTGCTTAGCAAGCATATTAAAGTAATTGAATCGCAACCCGTGAAATAGTTAGGTATAGGTAATTGAGTGTGCCTATAAAATTTGAGGGTTTCCCTTGATTTCCATGGGATCCTCTCATCAGATTCTGACTTGGTGACAATGGGACCACCTCGAGAGTATACCCTAAACGAAAAAATCATTTTGCAAATCCGTGTATATTCCGGAGTTAAGCCCGAACATACATAAAAAAAATATAAACATCCGAATTGAAACCACCTCGTTTTGGAAGTCGGTTAAAAAGTAGGGAAGGCCAATAATGGACTGTGTGAAAAATGATATTGCTAGAAAGGGGGTGACTACTGAGATGACTAATATAGGATTATGGAAGAAGAAGATTGCTGCGTCAACCCTAATTAAATCGGGATAAGGGAAAGAGAATGATAAGGTTACCGAAGGTTGTTCGTGCTAGGAATGTCTGTGCTTTTAAAGCTCGGGAAATCGCCTTATCCGGAGCTGAAGTAGAAGAGCTGAAGAACGAAAACAATGAATAAAAATAATAGTTCTAAAAGTAAACACCTTTAATTATAAAACTTTACATCTTATACGTCTTACATTCATAAAATATAATTGTACATAGTAATAACAATTGAAGACATGTAAATATTCATTACAAAAATTGACTTATTCGATTGGCACATAAATTACTTAACTAATGTAAAATACAGATTGATACGTAAAGGGTATCTAGGTACATTAATATAACGCAAGATAAGAAAATAATTACCTAATGTACAGACGCCAGCAGGTCAACCTACCCGAAACTGTCAGATTTTCCCAATCAACCTTGAACCTAATGCTTTAGTAATAAAGTCGAAAATCTATTAAATAAATCTGACAGATTGTAGTAGCTTGATGTGCTGGCGTCTGTACAAACAAAAAGTACCTAATTAAGTTTAATAACTTTGAGAAACAGGATTGACAAATAAGTAGCTATCGTTTCAAAAAATAGATTCTATTACGAAAAAGTTTTTAGGCAAATTAAGACAGCAGATAATCTAAACCCAGAAATGCATCTGTTTTCGATTAACTTTATTACTTCACTTATTTAAAAGTAAATGTCATTGTAAACCTAAGCCTGAGTACTGACTCTTCGGGTAGAGGTTCAATTAATATAAGGTAATGTGCAATAATTATTATCTTACGTTGACTACACGTGGCCTTATCAATGTCAATACATAATGTTGACTTGCAACACTACAGTAAATAACAACAATCCATTACTTGTATTCATATCCTACAAACACGTAAACGCGGACCGTTGCATTAGCAAACAGTCTGTAGTTATTGTGTTAATGCATCCAGTGAAGTTAAATATAAAAGCAATCTGGATAATATAAACTAGCTGGTCTTTTCTGTGAAAATCTGTCCTTTAAAACTTAGGTGACGTGAGCTTGAAGTGAGCTGTCATGTCATTCCACTAGATGACAGGGATTGACACCTCACTTCACAGCGCAGTCTTTGCCATTGGCCATTCATTGGGCAAGTGCCCAGGACTCCGCGATCCATGGGGCCCCCTAGTTCCTGCCAGCGTCGTAGCTAGAGGCTGTCAAAAGAAAAGCTAAGGAAATCTCAGACGGGGTGCTAAACTTTTTGAATTTTTTCCTACGTTTTCTTAGTTCCGAAACTTTTCTGCACTATTTCTGTATAAATCTGCCGTCATAAGGAAAAAGATGTATCTGACATTTTTTCGAAATAGAGTTATCTATTTACGTATTCGGAATCAGCAAAAAAAGACGCATCTACCAGTATTTTTATATTGGCGTAAACTTAACGAAAAACTAATAATTCTTACTATTAAAAGACGCATCTGCTTTTGTATTTTAAAAAGGACAAAATATTTTATTTCAATATTTCTGTAGATACGTCCTTCTTTTTCCTTACGGCGCCAGAAATGGTCAAAAGAAATCCTAACCTATCCAAGGTGGGGTACTAAAAATTTCGAGCTCGCTCTTGCATCTTGCATTCTGAATTCTCCATATCCTAAAGTGCCCAGGGGCCCCCAATAAATTAAAGACCCTGTTCAAGCTCACTTCACCTAAATTTTTACGGTGAGATTTTAACAGAAGAGATCGGTCAAGTAAAAGCTTAAAACCAGCTAGCAGCTGGCTAAGCTTAGCTTTGCTCTGTAGGTAGGTAATAAAAACACATAAAGTATATTTATCAAAACTTATAACCGATAACATTTAGAAACATATCAGAAATTATTTTACGTAGACGTTACAATTCATACCGACATGTCTTGTGGACGGAGATATTTTAATTAAGAATGCAAATAATCAGGATAGTATGCAAGGCATGGGTCACTTCGCAATAATTAGAAGTATTTCCTGCATGATAAGTTAGAAGCTTACCTTGCACCCCGGCGTTACCATCTTATTTAAGCACCCTATATACCTACTGAACAAGAAATAGAGCGTCATTAGTACCTATTTTATATTGTACTCACGGAAATCGACACTTGACTTCTCAACATGGGTATCAATTTGTATGAAAATATTCGCAATACGATAAATATTATTATTTATAGGTACGTATAAATTGATAAGTCCTAATAAAAATTGAACTAAAAAGGCTCAAGTAGGAATAACCATCAATTGTTTTATTTATTTTTGATCAACCATAATTTCTAGATGAGTAGGAAGATCGTTTTTCCACATATAATTTAGGTACTTAAATCGATTATTATCAGTTCATGACAAATAAAATAAACGTTAATACAAAAAATATGTCATTAATATTACCTACTTTTCATCATACAATTACTTAAAATTGAGATAGATGAACGAAATATTCTTAGAGGCAGAAGCAGCGCTACTCCAAAACAACACATTTCGATTAGTCGGATGAACAAGTGAATGAATGTTTCAGTTATAAAAATGTTAATTTTGTTTCCTAGCAATACGAAGGTCTTATTGTACTTTATACTCTTTCAACTGTATCTGTGACCTAAATAGATAAACACGATACAATTATCGGTCCTTTAAATGATTTAGGTATTATAAAATATGTTATTTATAATTTGATTTATTGTTGTATACAAATTTAAAAAAAAACATTCAACTATAATAGATGTTAATACAATAAATATCATATTCACCACTGGTTTTAAAAATATAATAAATATGATTTTTAATTAATACACCCCATGCTAGGGATGGTCTTCTAATTATTATAAAAAAATGCAAGAAGTGGCTCATAGATATTTTCTGCTTTTATAATTAATTATAATTATAATTGTCTTATTATTTAAACATGGACGTTTACGTAAATAGGCACAAACTTACGCTAATTAATGAGTAAACTACAGCTTCATCTTAATTTATTTAGAAGCGTAATATTAACAGACTAGTGTTTCGTTGAATACATTTGTTCGATCAATGGCAGCCGCAGCTCTTGACCACCATGTTCTTGTACTTGCGCAGGATCACGTTGGAGTCGTCCGTGTAGTACAGCACCGATATGGGGGACAGCTTGATCGGCGCACACGACGGCTTTGGAACCTACAATAGTTTCAAAATCAATCAAAGTCATTTCATATTAGGCTGCGAATCAGCACATTTAAACGTCAAAATTACATAAGACAGTCATCCAAAACACCCGCCAATCACCACTTCCTAGTGCTTTAGCTGGGAAGAAGTGGCGCAACAAACTCCCCAGCAGCACATGACAGCTCTCTGTTCAGTTACAAGATTCTAATAGTACGCAAAATAATTTACATTACGTAACACAAAACATTTAATTAAATTAAATTATTTGCCAAAAATATTTGTCAGTTAGCACACGCCAATAAACCAACAAAAAACATTGTTGACAATAAACTACTGACTGAGTTCCAAGACTTTGGGTAACCTCATCACAATTTACCGGACACAATTCATACCCATTCTTAATGCTTCAATTTTCTTTACATGATTTGTATAGTCAACCTCGTATTTTTTTTTTTTTTTTTTAATTTGTGATGGGTTTGCTCTTGACTCTAGTCTAGGTCAGAGGTGACAGAGACAAAGTCGACGATGGAGTGAGCTTACCCAGAAGAAGCCTGTTCACTCTCACTTTGAAGAGATTAGGGTTGTATACGTTCGGAAACACAGACGCAGGTAGTGAGTTCCACTCTTTTGCTGTGCGCATTATAAAAGACATTTGGAAGCGCTTAGTGCGAATAGGTGGAATAGCAACCAGGTAGGGATGGTAACTGGCAGTGCGTCTAGATGTCCGGTGGTAGAAGGGGGCCGGTGGAATGAGGTCGTGGAGTTCTCGGGCACACTCTCCGAAGTACAATCTGTAGAAGACCGACAAGCAGGCAACCTTGCGGCGATGAGCCAAGCTATGAAGCTTGGCATCCACCAGTTTTACGTCGCCAATGAGCCTCTTAGCTCTGCGTTCCACCGAGTCAAGCGCGGCTAGTTGGTACTTAGCTGATCCATCCCAAAGGTGACTGCAATACTTCATGCAGGATCGGACTTGCGCTTTGTAAAGGGTTAAAAGCTGTCCAGGCGTAAAGTATCGCTTCACCCTATTTAGGATGCCCAGTTTGTTGGCCGCAGTTTGGGCCTTGTACTCGATGGTGGCGCCGAAGTTGAGACCAGATGTCAACTCCATGCCTAGGAGCTCAAGTCGATCAGTTACAGGAACGGATGTACCCCGAAAAGTAGGAGTTTGGGCGAAACGACTCTTTTTAGCGGTAAAAAGACACGCCTGCGTTTTGGTGGCGTTAAAAGAGACCAGATTATCATCACCCCACTGGGAGACAAAGCTTAAGGTCAAATCTGTCCGCTCTACCATGGCCTCTCTCAAGGAACGATCTTCGGCCCCGCTGGTTTTTGCGCTGGACAAGTATCTCTCTGAAACTGTACTGTCATCTGCGTACCCAACAATACCAGGCCGAAGCAGGTCATTGATGTGCAGCAGGAAAAGAGTTGCAGAGAGAACAGACCCCTGAGGAACTCCGGCATCAATAGCCATAAGGTCAGAAGAGCAGCCATCAACAACTACTCTAATCGACCGTTCACTAAGGAAATCTGATATCCAGCTACAAAAATCAGCTGGGATGCCATAAGCAGGAAGCTTGCTGAGCAGAGCAGCGTGCCAGACCCTGTCAAAGGCCTTCGAGATGTCAAGTGGTACAGCCAGTGCTTCGCCGTGTTTCTCGATGGCTTCGCCACAGCAGTGCGTGACATACACAAGAAGATCGCCAGTTGACCGTCCCCGGCGAAAGCCATATTGACGGTCACTGAGGAGATCATTGTCTTCAAGGTAGTTCAGCAACTTATTGTTCAGTACCCTTTCCAAAACTTTGCACAGAATGGAGGTAATGGCGATCGGACGGTAATGGGCAGGGTCTGCACGGTCGCCCTTTTTGGGCACTGGTTGTACATTTTCAAGCCTCCTGGATTTCGGCACCGTTCTTTTTTCAAGAGAGAGGCGGAACAAACGTGTCAATACAGGAGACAGTTCAGGCGCACACTGCCTCAACACTCTCGCTGGAATGCCATCAGGCCCGCTGGCCTTGTTCACGTCTAGACTGCACAATACTCTTCGGACCTCTTTAATGTGTACTGCGATCTCCGGCATCGAGGAGTCACAATGAGGTAATTGTTTTACTTCCCTTACGTTAAATGATACTTAGCATGATCATCAACGTATAATGTTCCCACAGCTGGGACACAGACCTCCTCTCTACTAGAGGGAGTGGGCTATAATCTGCCACGCGGGCCCAGTGCGGGTGGTAGATGTCACATGTCTTCGAATTGTTGGTTTTAGGACATGCCGGTTTCCTCACGATGTTTCCTTCACCGTTTTGAGAGCAGTGGTGATGAAGTTATTAACACAAACAAAACCGCCTGCCTGGGTTCGAACACAAGACCTAAACTCGAAAGTCGGGGCCGTTACCACTCACATACAGTGGAGGTCTGCCCGGCTTGGGCAGAGCATCGCCGCGTCCTTGCGGAGGCGATCGGCGGCGGCGATCTCTTGCGTTCTGAACGCGAAAACCATGGTACGGAGCGAGAGTGCATGGGAAGCCGTCACCTCCTTCTGCGTAGCTGTAATGCTCGCGAAGGAGGAGGCGGAACGCGTGAGGGAGAAGCAATCTTTGCGCCCTCACGTCCCTAGTCGCCGTAGGAGCCGCCCTGGGTGTCGGGAATAGAGGCGATTCCCAGCCACCGTAGGTGCGGGCTTGCGGACGGCAAGCAATGGGTAGCTCATCGTCCGGTAATGATCAGGCCCGGGTCGACGGCGCGTTGTGTTCCACGCGCCCCTCAAAGAGATGTCAGCACTAACTGATAGGGTCGATGCCTGCCAGGGTTACGGGTTGTTTAAAAGAGTTACCGTAGCCCTGGCACAGGCAACTGAAGGAACACGGGTGGGTTTTAGTCAGTAGAAGTCTGACACGCCCTCCCGCTCCGCCCAGAGCGGGAGAAGTTATTTGATAATTTCCCACCCAAAAAAAAAAGTGGGGAGCGTTACCACGGGGCCACCAATGCTCTGACGTCATTTACATGTCATAAAACGATAAGACTATTAATTTCTATATAGTGTCATCCTTAGTAAAGTTTAAATTTACTGGGAATTGTTATCAAGAGTGGTATCGCAATTTTATTCGTTCGACTCCCAGGTCGGACACAGTGTATTGGGTTTTCCATTTGGAATTTCTCAATAGCAGCCCGGAGTTTGGAAGTTGTAAATGTGATGCCTGACCCCCGTACCTCGGAAGGTCCTGGGCCTGATCTCTCCCCGGTCGTGTCGGATTGCCATTGGACTATGAGAACAAAGGAACAGAGAGTGCAAGTTTGTGTTTGTGCATACACTTCTGCACTGTAATATCTCCTGCGTACCTGGCTAATCTTCGTTGTGACTGGCCACCGTGACCGAAACCGGACGGGAGGATTTTATTAAAAACTAGTTGTTCGTGCCCGGCGTCGCCCGGGTGAATTTCATGTCTCTAACGCCAGTGGTTTAGGCTGTTTTCATACCATCTAAATTTCCGACCTATCTGGTGAATGTTCAAAAAAAAAATAATACAAACCTTGTCTTTACAGTTACAAACACAACAAAAAAGAATTACCTAGCCAAATAGGTGCAACGGCTGATTGATTTTAACCAACTTCAAAAAAGAGGTTCACTATTCGACCCGTATGTATGTATGTGTTTTGTATGTCCGCGATTTTCTCAAAAACCAATGAACCAATTTTGATGATTCTTTCCCTTACGTAATCTCCATACTTTCAGGAAGGTTTTAGTATATAATACATTAGGTAATTATTCTTATGTAAGTTATATGCATAAATGTACTGTATCTCCAGCATTTCTAAGCGGATTTTGCTGATTATACTTTTTTCGTTCGTATTGGGCTTAGGTAACTGTATATTCAAATAAAATTGGAAAAATACTTTAAAAAAGTAAAAACCGACTTCAAAAACCTAAAACGAACAAAAATAACTTAACAGCTTCTGAAGTCGGTGTCTTCAATTCTTCAATACACCTTAGCTTGGCACCGACTTCAGAAGCTGTTAAGTTTTTTTTTGTTTTGTTTTTAAAGTAATTTTTATTTATAATTATAACGGTCAGAAGGACATAGTCACAATTAGACAAGGACTAATCCACCAAATCAAATCTTTTATTTGCTTGAATATGGGTAGGTAATGAGGTGATACATAATAACTAAGTTCTTTGTACCATATTCTACCGTAATAGGTGTGCAAATATCTATTGTAATAAAAAAATAAACGTACATAAATTCACGCCGTCTTCCCATGGGTTTAGGCAGAAAAACTACAGAGTCATCCGATAAAATTTCAGGAAGATTTAAGTAGTGGGTAAAAAGTTCTTCGACAGCACTAACCTTGGTAGGATTAAGTAGATGCACGAGTGTTTGCACGATGGCATGGTTGGTGGCGTTCTTGTGCGCGTTCAGAGGGAAGTTGCACTCGCCGCTGCAGTAGAACGCACCGTACCCGTCCGGGGCTATGATCCAATCCTGACACAAGTTCAAATATCCTAGTTTATTATACCAAACTAAAATACGTCAAAATCCTTCAAGACAATCATCTCAAAGTCAAGACGCCAGAATGAATGGTGTTAAGAAAAATCCTGATTTTAAATAGAATTTTGAATTCTTGATGACAACATTCGGGCACCTTGACAGTTATTCCAAATGGTTTTGCTTGACATATCATGCGAATCGTTATCATCAGCGCATATGAGGCAACTGACATAGCCTCTTCTGTAGCAAGCATACCATTTAACTTGATCCGGAACTTCTCATCTCTCATTCAGCTGTTACCAGCTACCCTGAGTAGATCATCGCTCCACCTAGCCTACTCAACGTTTGACTTCTTCGATTTTTGTGGTGTAATTTAACACTAACCTGCCATTCCAAATCCTTAAAGCTGACGTAGAGTGTCTGAATCTCACAGCTTCTGGTCGTCCAATGTGACGTATCTGAAACGAAATACAAAAGAGTTATGGCACAGATTAATACAGATGGGACAGTCCGCAGTTTAGGTATGAAGCTACAAGTACGCGGCGGGCCTATCTCACTGGGCCAATTCAGTAGGACTGCCGCGGACAGAAGGTATACAAGTTACGCGTTAGAAAGAGAGGCAACTTGTAGATGAATATAACTGTAGGTAATAAGCGTTGTGCGACCTGATTTGAGTAAGTGTCGCTTTTTATTTAAATGATTTTGCGGAGTTTCCCATCTGTATTAATCTGTGGTTATGGAGGAGCTCGTGGCTAAGTAATAACAGCCACACTGGTCGATCCATCAGGTTAAGCTACGCTTGCCGGGGTTGGTCTGTGGATGGGTGACCATCTTTTCATACCGAGATTCCTCCGTGCCTCGGAAAGCACGTTAAACCGTTGGTCCCGGCTGTCATTCGTGGATCTTTGACAGTCGTTACGGGTCGTCAGAAGCCCGAAAGTCTGACAACCAGTCTTACCAAGGGGTATCGTATTACCCAGTAACTGGGTTGTGGAGGTCAGATAGGCAGTCGCTCCATGTGAAATACTGGTATTCAGCTGCATCTGGTTAGACTGGAAGCCGACCCCAACATAGTTGGGAAAAGGCTAGGCAGATTGATTAATCTGTGGTTATGATCTGTTCCGAGAGTATCTGACACTGAAAAAGAAGCTGTAAATGTCAATTTGCAGTGTCAGTTTGGTTGGATTGTTTAGAATTCTAATTTATATTAAATAACCATAAAGATGTAGGTAGTTCATTTGACAATTGAGATTAATTTTATAGCTTCAATTTTCGTCGATGATTTTGCAGCTACAATTTTGATAATGCAATTCTAACAATAATGTATTGTTGGAAAAAAAGTAGGTAAGATATTTTGAAACTAAATAACAGTTTACACATTCATCTTGCATTCATCCGATATTTTTGGAACAGACTGAAGTTTTGTCGTGTCTATAGGTATTTCCCAATATTTATGACTAACAATAATCATGCCATGATTACTCATGACACGATAGATAAAGGAGCCAGTGTAACATCAGATTAGCGACAGTGACATTAGTCATTGATGTTCTGCGTCAGTGGAGGAGGTCATAATTTTTTTTTTTTAATCAAGATTATCTATTAACACTCTCAGCGCCGCATTTTCTAGAGAAGCCGGCCATGTGGGCGGCCGGATGGAAAATCGTAGAACAACTGCTGATTAAAAATGGTTTTTGTCAATGTCGCTACTGGCATGCTTTTTTTATTTTACTCAATAGTTTAAGGACCAAACTAGACTATAATATCAAAAAATTATAAATATTAAATGAAATGATTTTTTTACAACACCACAAACTTTATAGTTTTGACGGACGTCCATGTCAGGCCCGTTGACTTCATCACTTTTAAATTGATTTTATTATTATACGTTACAGGAAAAGGTATAATGTATTATATATTTCTGGAAACCTCGTCTTTTGAAAAATATGAAACAGCTAATATGTATTTAATGTTATTTTAAGGTTCACCTTAAAATAATTGCAAAATAAAATATGGTGAAAAAAAAGTTGTTTTAAAGTTCAACGAGACTTTTGACAGTTACCCACGTTTACCCCTGCTTTACATTTAATGTTGATTTGTAGCCTAACTATCCATAAACATAATCAAATAATAACAGCTGCGGATATTTGCGGGTTTCGGAGTAATTAATAAAAATGTGATAAGAGTCAGAAAACGGAAAACCGCTCGCTATCTATTGCGGTTTGAAATGTTGCTGTTTACATCAATAGTTTGCGGTAAGTTTTGTAATTTATCATTGATATTAGGGCATTTATCTTTTTTGCACTCATGTTGCGTGTGAAAATATTAATCAACAAAATGCACACTACCCTCATATTTCAAATAGTATATAAACAGTGGTTTCATTCCATTGTAAATAACAAAATAGTGGTGAATTAACAGAAGTGTAATTACATTTGTTGACTCTTCAAAATGTCTACTTTCAAGTGTTCTAAACGTGAAATAATACTTTCGTATATCGAAGGAGGAAAATCGTTGGAAGCATTATCAACAGTTTTGCAAGAAAAATATCATGTGTCTGAAGACAACTTATGTTTCATCCTCAGTGATTTTCAAAGACATATTATTCCCGCTTTTAATAAACGCTGGAACGAAGCTTCACGGAACAAGGATACATTTTTAATGAAGAACAGTAATTGGTTGGAATCAGAATATTCAATAACTTTACCGGACTCTGAAGACGTTACAACCATCTCCACACCATCTACTTCTTCTGAGAACGTGGAAGACCGTGCGTATCTTATCCAGACTTGTCAGAATCCAGTAAAAGAACAAAAAATACAATGTTACTTAATGAATATGGATTTGATTTTTTCACAATGCAAGCTGCTCTGCTGAAATTACAGGAGTGGATATAAATTTGATTAAACGACTTTACATAATTCTGCAAGCTCTTTCATCGGGTGTAATGATAAATGCTGAAAAATTTGGCAGTTATGCTATGGAGACTGCTAGGATCTATGTGAGCAATTATGAATGGTATTACATGCCATCTTCAGTTCACAAAAACTTGATTCATGGAGAAAGTGTCATAAAGCATTTTGCAGTACTTCCTATTGGTCAACTTTCGGAAGATGCACAAGAATCTCGCAATAAGGATTATAAAAAATTTCGTCTTCATCATGCTAGAAAATGCTCAAGATCCGCTACAAACGAAGATGAATTTCATACTCTTGTTTATACTTCAGATCCTTACATTACCAGCATTAGAAAACCGTATACTAAAAACGTGAAGGAACTTGATGAAGACACCTTAGATCTTTTGAAAGTGAACGAATTAATTTTAGATCCCGAAGTTCATCAAGTATAAATAACATAACATTTAGTAAACAGTACAATTAATTAATTAATCTGTGTTCGATTTTAATCTTTAAAAAAATGCTTTTTTTATTTTATTTGATTTTTATTTTGATGTACTATATGATTTTTGGTTTTTGTAAACATTAAAATAATAGTATTCATTGTTAAGAAATAAACATTGGAGATTTTTTATAATTTTGAATTTGTTTTATTTTTTAATTTATTATTTTAAATTTAATCATAATAAATTACATTCTATTTGAAGCCATATACACTATTCTATATTTGTGCAAAATTTTAGAACATAATATTCAGAAATAAAGAAGTTATTGATTTTTAATCAGAAACAGACCATTATTTTCCACAGTGCGGCGGACCACATGGCGCTGAGAGTGTTAAAGGTGACTACGACTGTTCTTTACACATTGTCGGGTCTCGGCGATATCCAATTGAACTACTTTCTTGCAGTCGGAGTAGTTTTGTGAACTTCTGATACGGCGATTGCAGTGAGTACCAGTTGTCAGATAAACTGGCATCAGAGAAACGAGAATAAACATGGAAACATTACTTCAAGGAAACTAAGCACGCATCTTGACTCTATCCCAAACTAACACACATCCCGCCGCCCCAAATCCCACCTCTGATTTGATTCCAAAAAATTATTACCACTCAGTAGGCACCTTATTTCCTTTTTATTATTATTATTATATATTTATATATTATTTATATCTATTTTTTTATTTATATATTTATTATATATTATTTATTTATATTTATATATTATTACATATTATTTCCTTTCCTTATTTCCTCAGCATCAACCTTATTTCCTTATAATTTGGGTTTAAATTACCATCTAACGTATAGGCCGCTAACGACATTCATACGACGCCACTGCGCTCACCATTTGTCGCCCGGGACGTTTTATATAATAAAATGCAAAGCAAATTATTAATGGTATTAACATACAGAATTATGATAAAACATATGTTTTATGAACTGTATAACTGCAACAGTTGTTCTAAGGTCTGTAAACAGCCGTGTTTATAGGTATGTATGCTAAAATTATAAGGTAAATAAAAAATGTATGGTCTATTTTTAATTTACAATTTAGGTGTACATTAATATTAGTTTTTTTACGTATTATATTGCCAAATAACATTATATCACTGCTTATTTGCTTACTCTTATGTGCCTACAATAACTTAGTACATTTTGCATAGTGCCGTCCCATAGAAAAAAAAATGGTGTGTATTGTATCTTTACATTATAATAAAAATAATAACATTTGTCATTATTGTCAGGCAGAAAAGTAAATTGTTTGTTTGGCATAACATCATCCCCATAGACTTCCTGGCCAACATAATGCTTAAATATAAATATAATAAATAGCGATGTATTCGATGTAATGACACTTGAAAACTAATTCCAACATTATTTTTATGCAAATGTGATTGGATCACACACCACTTCACTGCACAAGAAGGCATGTTTAAATATTTAACACGCAAAAACCGGTAAATAATAGTCGACCGCCGCTATTGCCTACTGCGGACGAACTAAACACGTGAGCAACGCAATCGGTAAGCCCCGCCTACCGCAGCGCAATCTGCATTGGGTCATTTTCTAGAGCTAGGAATGCTTCCATATTTTATTTGCGTTCACTGACTGACATCCTTAAACTGCATCAATCCCCCGAATATCAACGATGTTCCGATAATAAACTGAATCAATAGTACTATGTTAATCATTATCATATATCTAACTTTTAGCATGACAATGATTACTAATTTTTTAGAGTTTACTCCAAGAATCGATTTTCATATATGGCCCCCGTATGGAAGAAAATATGAGGAGTGAAATACAAGAGAAGTATTGTCACGTTTGTGTTTTGTTTGTTATCGGCCAATCTTCATTCAAGCAGCAGTCAAGCTATCCATTTTATTCAAAGACAATCAATCGTGCATCCTTATGTACGAACTCATCGTACTGAAGTTTACTCCTTAGTAAACTCCAGTCGTGCGTCGGAGCTGACACACACTTTTTTTAGTTCAACGTCATCAAGGATTTGACATCAATAAAATAGCGACTTGTTAGACAATTCATAAGAATTAAATTTAAAAAGTAGGTAACGTCTACTACAGTCTTTTCACACATTGAAAAATTTTGCATCACTGTCAAAAACAAAGTGATCTTTATTCTTGTTGCAATAAGGTTGTTGGTGGGTTGCTGCTGCGGTTGCAGTCTGAAGTAAGTATAAGTAACTGTGAAAGGACTGTACGTCTCCTACAAGAATCGATCGTCATTAATGTGATATCCGTGAAGTTTTGAGTCGGTAATTAAAGGAGTAAGCCGACTACTACATAGTATATATTATTCTGTGTTTGGTATGTGCTACAAACCTGTGAGTGGGTTCCTGAGATAGTTCTCGGAGTACCCGTGCGAGCGCCAGCGCCGTGCCTCTCGCTTCCTCCGCGCGCCTGCGTCCGCCCCGCCAAGCTTGGGCCCGCTCTTGAAGAACGCCACCAAGAACGGCTGCTTGCCCTCCACAATCACTCCACGAGGCTCCTCCAAGCCAATCTCTTCTGGTTTCACGTGACGTTCTGGAAAACAAAATAAACCAATCGTCTGTAGGTATATATAGATCTACCAGAAATATTCAACAATCAACAATAATCATCGACAATAATCGTCTATATTCTATATCTATCTTCCTTCTATATCTATTCTATCTATATCTACAGAAAATATTGTTGGGGTGTTAAAGGATAACCAAAAGATGCCACTTCTACCATTTTTGAAATTCTTGTCTGTTTGTCTGTTTAGACGTGATGTGAGGGATTAACTTGTTCAGGTATCGTAAAAAGTACGAAACCAACATGGTTTAGTTTTGTACTAAAATATTGTGTGTAGCTCGGAGTTTCATTTAGTTTTTGTTTCATTGCAATCGCTTCAATCTATCAAAATATATATATGAATTTAAAGTGTTCAAGAAATACATTAGGTCCCAAATGAGTTCTGTCGCAACTGAGAGACTATTTTCCAATGCAGGACTCATTCAAACAGACTTGCAAAATCGCCTACCTATCTCCGCAAAACTTGAGACTTCTTTGATTTTTTACTTCATGGTACTAACACTATTAACCTTAATTATTAATTTTAATATCTCATTCTAAGTCTGTATTTTTTATATTAATAAAAAAAATAACTCTACTTGTGTTTTATTTACGTATTTTACCTTCATTTAAATTCAATAAGTGTATTGGCATCGGTATCGGTGTCGCCGATATTTTTATTATAAGAGTATCGGTATCGTATCGTATCGGCAAAAAGACGTATCGATGCATCCCTAGTTTACATCACAAAATTTCTTTAAAAAAAAAGTAGTTTCGTAGATGCTGTTCTGGACTAGAGCTCGACCTGGGTCTTGGAAAATTTGGTTCTGGATTTTTCTCAAATTTTTTTTTTGGTCTTATCTCACTCAAGTTCTCGCCCACAAAAAAAACTTCAAAAAAAAAAAACGCTTTAAAGTGCAAAAGTTTCAGAAGTCGGTAATTTCTTGCCAACGATTTCCCAAACTAAAGTTATAGTTTGACCAATACCGCTATACTGCGCCGTAGGTATGTGCGCGGCGAGACGGGGGCAGTGCAGGCCGCTCATACGTCAACGCTCACGACGTCCCACCGCTCATTCGCCAGCGCTGCACTCCGCCTCGCCGCGCATTCCTAAGGCGCGGTACAGCGGTCTTGGTCAAACTATATTTTGCACTTTGTAGTGTTTTTTTTTATGGAAGGCGGTTATTATTTTTTTTGTATTAGGTTTTTGTTTTGTTATTGATAGATACATAAATACTGTGTTAATTCTAAAGCGGGTGTGTCATTTTTATTTTTTTCGGAAGTAGATCAGTAGATCGCATCGGTCTAAATCAAAATTATGTGCATTTTCGTCATAGGTGTCATATTCATAGTTATCGAGGGCGCCGCCGCGCGCCGGTGCTGAAAATCAGGAAATCAAAATCCAAAATGGCGGCAATAATCAAACGTGGACATTAATAAATTAGTTGTTTCTCACACGGCCAACTATATGTAGAAGCTCTTTCGAGGGACAAGCAACCTCTCTAACATCGTTAACAGACAAGCATTTTTTTTATTAAAACCATTTTTTAAGATATTAATAATTTGATCGTTTTTTGCCTGTCATCTCGGAAATTTTTTAACAGCGCTCTTAAAACGTGATCCTTCTTCACCATAGTAACGCTTAAGCACCCGCTGCCAGAGGGGCAATCGATTTATTGAGTACGGCAGGTGCACAGATAATGAGCCTTGACCAGGCGCCTTGATTTTTACATATTCTCAAAACCTAAAGTGACCCATCGTCGCATTGACATTATGCGAAGACGCAGTGACTGCATTCGAAAGGGTTGTGGTAGAGAACCCCAGGTCACGATTCTCACCAGGCAAGATCGGAAGATTCTTCTTTTGCAATGGACGAGTGGTACCTACACCTATAAGCGACAAATTATTGTTTTCGACATCCACGCGAACGAAGTCAGAAATATGAACGTGCGATGATGACATCTAATATAGAGCTGATACAACCAAGGAAGAATTTACGTATTTTGTATTACGGTGTAAGATTTCATGATTACATTTGAGATTACCAACTCTATGCAAAAACTCTGTGAGATCTCGTATGACAAGGTGCGATCAGAAAGGTAACCGAGCAGAGCGATAGCTTCAAACCAAAGATAATAAGTCCACCATGACGGGCAGTACAAGCTTGGCTTTGCCTCTGTAGGTGGTTTGGTTACCATGTGTTTTAGTTGTATTACCGAAGGGCTTTAGACAGTTTCAAAATATTAAGCAACTTTTGACGTGATATTAAAGACAGTACCAGGTTGTGAGTGAGGATGCAGGGTGATGAAGAAGCCTCTATTATCAGCCGGAGATGAGAGCCACGCGCCCAGCGCACTAGTCACGTTCAGCTCCAGCCAGCCCTCGGCACCAGCGCTCGTGTTAACCGCTGCCACCTTCTCCATTTGCAAACTCCTGAAAACCGAAAAATACATCATCCTTAAGAACATGAAGATAAAGAAACAGGCAATGCAATTCAAAATTACAGTACTCGTACGAAAACTTATGGTTCCATCTGGTTCCGTCGTTTATTTTGGGAAAAACCGAACTTTGCCGAATTAAAAGTGACGGTATTAGTCCGTCAATCTATAATCATTTAGGTGCAAATTTAAATCAAATTCTATTGGTCGATAGTCACATTTTACTCGCTATATTTCGATTTTTCCGAAGATTAACGATGCAACTTTTGAACGTTGTCGTAGGTGCCGCAGCTAACCTGTAGATTAGGTCGATATGTATATCGACGCAAGAAAGCAGCCTTGTCGTATCTCGAAAAATGCCAAAACACCAGGGTCAAAAAACGATTTAATAATTTTACTCGCAGGAGTAAACAGCTGGTTTTTGGATCATGTATTTTTATACATGAGACTAACACAATTCCAAAGTTACTCTAACATACGTGTTTTCGTAGTTACAGCGATTGGTTTTAACACGTAAAACAAGGATCCCTTATAGCACAGAGTATTTATACTGCCTTATAGTTTCGACTTGTATTAATACTAAAAAGCTGTAAGTTGGCATAGTTATAGATATTAATCACAATCTCGATTTCAACTACTAACAAACTTATGTAGATAATTAAATATTCAACATAAACTCACGCCTTCTTCCCATGGGGGTAGGCAGAAACTATAGAACGCCACCTGCTACGATCCTTACTCACTCTGATTTATCTCATCTCAAAACAGCACCCTAATTGCGTAACACACTATCAACCGAAATCGGTTTCATGTTGACAGTTCAGGAACATTCATTGCGTTATTTACGTTGTTGAGCGGACAAATTTTTCGAACATATGAAGCAATAGATTAGCAATTTGTTTCAAAATGATTTAGATTCCGATCAATAATTTGTTACGCAATTAGGGTGCTGATCATAATACTTGTTGAGCTGAGTTCATTAAATAACACAATAGAAATGTGTTTTTAATAATTATCTACCTGTTAAATTAATATTATTTACTAGTTCGTTCTAGGAGCTTGTGGCTAAGTAATAACAGCCGCACGGGTCGATCAATCAGGTTAAGCTACGCTTGCCGCGGTTGGTCCCTGGATGGGTGACCATCTTTACATAACAAGACCCCTCCGTGCCTCGGAAAGCACGTTAAGCCGTTGGTCCCGGCTATCATTCGTGGATCTTGGACAGTCGTTACGGGTCGTCAGAAGCCCGAAAGCCTGACAACCAGTCTTACTAAGGGGTATCGTATTACCCAGTAACTGGGTTGTGGAGGTCAGATAGGCAGTCGCTCCATGTAAAATACTGGGGTTCAGCTGTATCCGGTTAGACTGGAATCCGACCTCAACATAGTTGGCAAAACGCTAGGCAGATTTATTTTATTTACTAGTTCGCCAACAGTTTGCAAATTTTTATTTGCCCCCAAAAATGACCCCTTATATTCAAAATTCCTTTATTTATGTTACACGTCCGTGTTTGGGTCACAGAAATTCCTACCAAATGTCGACTTAATCGGTTCATTAGATTCGGAACAAACTGTGACAGGCGGACAGACAGACATACGAGTGATTCTATAAGGGTTCCGCTTTTTCCTTTTGAGGTACGGAAACCTAAAAACTATATATGTATATTTTTGCTATCGACACGCTAAGAAGGACAATATCCATTGTTACATTCAAATACTTGCATTAGAACAATAAGTTACCGGCAAACTTACAAAAAATCTAAACAAGCTGGCATTCGTCGATTGATCGGTATCGGTTATCGGACGATGTCGGTTGTACATACCTATAGGCTGTTCCAAAAGTATCTGATTAGAATTATAGATGCTGGCGGGAAAAATTCCGAATCATTCCCGTCGAATATTTCGGAAGTATTCCGAAATATTCCGAAACTTTGGGAATATTTCAACGTTTATTCCCATTGAATTATTCGGGCGAAATATTCAGCGGAAACATTCGATTACGGGGTACGAATGTTTCTCGCGGGGGCGAAAACTTCTCCGGGGAGCATCTCCCCTCTTACTGCACCCCGCACCGCCATCGCCTGCACGCACAACTCGTGGCAGTCGGGCGTGCGCGGCGCGGCGGCAGCGGCCGGCGCACAAAGGGCGATCGACGATCGATGCAAAAATGATTTTTCAGCAAAAAAAATAAAAATCTTAATTAAATTCATTTTGAATAATTCTGATTTAAAGAAACTCCCAGAAGTATTCCGGAATTATTCAGAATTTTTCGGAAGTTTTGGAACTATAATTAGAATGTACCTACTCCATTTGAAATAAGATTAAGACATTTAAATAAACTGACTGACGGGTTGTAAAAAGCAGTCCATTCAACCGATTTTGACTTCTATTACGTTGCTGGCATGACAAATGACAGCTGCAGTAAACACGTATTGTAACCACGTTTTTGCTTTTAATGCCATCCTTATGCCTTCGGAATATAAAAAGGACTGTAAAAAGATTTAATTAAATATCTAATCTTATTTCAAATGGAGTATACACAAATGTATTAGAAAATGTACTATTGGCATCCACAAATAAGCACATTTTGAGTGCTAGCACAAATTGAGTGCTTTGATTTGATTATTTTAATTGTTTTTCATTTGACAATTGAGGTTAATTATACAAAGTGTTTTTTTGATATACCATAACTCAAGGGTATTAATGAAACCATCATTTTGAACCACTTTTACTATGGGACGAAACCTGAAATTGCGAAAAAAAATCAGCTGTCCCATACATTTATGTTCGCAAAACTCGTCAAAATTTGGTTTGGTCCCATAGTAAAAGTTGTTCAAAATGATGATCTCATTAATATCCTAGAGATATGTATGGTATATAAAAAAAAAATACGTTGTATAACCTCAATTTTCGTCGATGGAGTTTTCAGTTAAAATTTTATAATGTTATTCTAACAATAATTGTTTGCAAAAGTGGTGAGATATGTATAAAGTTGAAACCTTCTAAATATGTACATATGAATGTGTTACTAATTCCATTTAGTGAGTGATTGCGTAAGAATTTAACCTGAACAGAGTTGTTTACACTTTCATCAGATACTTTTGGAACAGACCATAGTAGTGTACGCGCCCACTTATTTTTATACATGTTTCCGACGTCCGTGCATATAGTTCAGCTGAAGACGGTTTAGGTGTACGCGAGTTATTAGGATCTCGATCCTACCCCATATTGTCGACACTGATGACTCTGTGGGCCACGACGGTGTAGAGGGCGGTGGGGTCTTCGGTATGCGTAGGTGCCTGGTGCAGACGTAGCTCGGCGGAGAGCAGCGCGGAAGCATCGCCCGGCGCCCCCGTCACCTCGAACCACACGTGTCGGCCGTGCCCATGACGCAGCGCGCCCAGGTGGTGCCCTGGAATGTCACAACCATAGATAATATAAGAAAGAATGTCACAACAATAACTTATAGTTCAATAATCGATCAATTTATATAAATACTATTAACAACTTGAAAACATCAAGATTTCTCTACTTATATTAATTTATCCATCTATAACATAAATAAAAATGAATTGCCGAATGTATTTACTACCTAAAGGCATCACTTGAGAACGGCATCAGCTGTTCTTTTTTTTTTTGTGACCGTAATTGTCAGGACAAGGTTTGTATGAAAGCAATTTTCCGGAAAATCCACCGGAAACACCCGGGCGACCCCTGGGCACAAACAGCGAGTAATATTATAAATACGAAAGTGAGTTTCGTTTGTTTGTTACGCTTTTACGCTAAAACGGCTGAACGGATTTGGATGAAATTTTGCACATGACCTAAGTTAGAACATTAGACACTTTTTTTATCTCGGTAAACGCAGACGAAGTCGCGTGCTATACACATGACACTGTGAATGGAATGAGCGCTTTTTTATTGGTTGCTTCTAAATCGTCACATATCTCACTCTTCTGTGATTTAATTTCAAGTGACATTTGTTTTTTAGAGACAGAAACAGATCTAATAATATTTATACTAAGGCTTGTACGTTTACGAGTTCATCGTAGCACTTCGTAGCCACGTCAAGGCATTTGTATCATTATTACATAGCTACCAAATTATTTTGTAACTAATGTAAGTACCCTACTTTACTATGTATTTCATATATGAAAATGAAACATAGATATGTGTTCAAATATTTATAGAAGCAGCCATACAGTCCCATAAAAAAATGTATAAAGCGCTACGCTACGCCTTAAGTTATTGTTATCTAACCATAGCTAACTATTGCTTAGTACTTTGGCTGCATTATATAATAATGAGAAAAAACTATTTCATATCTCTGTGATGATCATTGAACCTAATAATATTGTAGTCGTAGCATATGTGCTACGCTTGGCTACGAAAAATTAGCAATGGCATCTGAATATCATTACTATTCTCTATATTATGGTTTTGTTTTAAATCCCAGCTTTTGCAAGGGTTCGACAGAGGTTAATCCATTAGTAAGCATAATAATATCATCGTCTATGACATCCAACTTTATTTTCTTTCTTTCCTTTTCTTGCTAACTAATGACGGTGAAGAGTCTATGGGGGATTATGCTCTTAATATGTATATCTAAAAGCGTTTCCCGACTAATTCGATCCGTCCCTAATAAAATTATAGCTGATCGATGGACTGGCTTATTGTCTTTGGCTGAACTATGGATTTCTACTTCAAACCGACAATAATTGAAAATTAATTGTAAATTTAATTATTGCTATAAAATAAAACTCAATTTACTATTATAACAATGAGTTAGTTTGATCTAGTTATCACAACATTTGCTGATTTCCGGGTTTAAAGTCTTCAAATATCAGACCGGAGCAGGATTCAGGGGCGCTGATGCATGGGGCTGCTGCAGTACCTGTTGCACACTTCTGTTCCATAGCATGTGATGGAGGATGCTCCAGATTGTCAATTAGCCTAAAAGTTAAAACCATTTGCTTCAACTTCACGAGTCTGCACTTTCTCCAGGGCTAACCATGTCTGTCTGACATACAATGTACTTATCTATGCCTTTAGATTCAATATATCCTCCGCTTGAATCTGTATGTCTGTAGCTTGTTCTCACACACCACCAGATTTGACATAATTATGGCTGGTGAGTCATGATACGAAGTAGGGAAGTGCATGACTTATGGTGGTGCTCCAGCCGCCAGAAGTAATGATCCCCTGCTGCAAGCCTGTCCAACGCATCACGTAGCCCCTGGTGGCATTATATACTGCATTGTGTCATACATGCCTCGCACAGCAGTGACATTACCCTCACCAGGAGAGTTTAGATCAAAGTACCTGGGCAACGATCAGTAAACTTATGTCACCGCTTCTAGGTCCTATGAACAAATGATTCGTTCGCGAAGAAGTCTGGAGTAAATATCGTATGCACGCTCACATTTACCTGTAGGTAATCCTATCCAATTCTATCTCTTGTTAAGCCGAATTCAGACGCTTAACTATTCGTTAATTTTTGCCTTTAATTCGGCATCTTTCACTCGCCTACCGAATGATCAAAAAACGAAATGAAAGAAGCAGATAATCGTTCATTTCTATATAATATTGTCGGCATCGTGTGAACTTTGAACGTGGAATGAACTAAAAATGAACATTCATTCGAGTAATCCATTCAGTCAATTGAAGTAACCGTTTAACCCATGGGTTAGGTTATATTAGAACTGTGACCAACCGTGCGCGAGCCGAGCGAGCGAAGCGAGCGGTGCCGCGGCAGCAGCCGGCAAACTCTACTTCTAAGATGCTCGTAGTTAGGCAGGCTATTTAGTATTAATAGCGCAAGGAGCGTTACGTCGCAAGTCGCAAGCAAGTTCACAATGTGTCGGTTTCCCATGGATAGATTATAAACTACTCGTATCGAAGATCATAATTATACGGTGACATACGAGTATACGTACACTACGCCACGGTAAATACATAATATATGTGGTAGTGGGGCAAGTCAACGAGCTCTATTACAGTTTGTCCCTCTTGTATTTCATGCTGGATAGAAGATGAATAAAATTGTAGGACGTAGAGACATATCTACTAGGTACGATAAACCTACTATGGCAATAAATACGTAATATTCCAATAAATTCGTCATATTTTAAGAAAGGATCGTGAACAGGTGTCCAATGATCCGGTTGTAATTTGACTCCAACTACAGGTGTATGTAATAAATAAGAAATATAAAGTTTGACGATCAAGTATAGCATTATGTTTAATGCATAAGTTATTATGAAATTATGACTATTCATGAGACTTGAACAAACATAATGAACATCGAGAAACCTTACTGCGTCGTAGTACCTACTTTACTAAGTATGTACTTTGGAGAGAAAAGTAGCATACCAAAACCATTTCAAACGTAAAATATAAGTATCATGATTAATTCTAAATTCCAATGAGAGAGTCTGGCGATATTCATCAAATCTTCACACAATCTATAAAGGAAGAATCTCGTAGCCCGAGTTCATTGGCAGGCGATATCTATATTAACACGTTAACTGCCATAGTAAAATTTTGATGACGATTTTTTTGTTTTTTTTTTGTTTTTTGGTTGTATATTCAAGTAAATCACATTATATGACTATTTTAATTTGTTTCCGGTGATTATAATGTAAAATAAAGCAAAAAAATAAAATGTCTGGCATATGTGCCTGACGAGGCCCAAACGAAACAAAACATAGCTATTGGGCCATGTCAGGTATTTTGTAAATTATATATTATATTAATTAATTATAAATTATATATTATTTGTATCTAAATTATATACTGTGGCGTCAGTCACCCGGGACTGACATGGCCTTAACAGGTGCTATGTCTGTCAAGCACCGGTGCCTGACATGGCAGTTAACGTGTTAATAGGTAGGTATAGATATTGGGGTCGATTCTGTTGTACACAAACTAAACTTAATTTGGGCCATTGCTAACTTTTTCTCTCTAGTAAAACAAGAAAGAGACGGACGTAAATTAGAGCTGTCAAATTTAGTTGGCACTAATATTTCCATACATTTGTATGGAAATATTAGTGCCAACTAAATTTGACACTCAAACGACACGTAAAAACATATCCGACTAAAAACACGGTGAAGCGCAAGGCGTAACTAGATTGACATCTCTAACTTAGTTCATAGCTCTATCCGTCCTTTTCTCGCGCTGCCTGTTAGTAAAAGATAGTGATTCTCAAAATTTAATTTAGTTATTGAACAAGAGAATAGGCGCCATTGCCTCTCCACGCGATGTCGTCGGGAATCATTATTATAATTTGATAGGTAATGATAACCCCACCGCTATATCTCTACGTTGACGTCGTGGTGGGGATTGCGCGCTTCTGAACTCTAGGTCTGTGCCGGTAGAGTTAATTTGCCGAAACAAGGATAAGGAGCCACACCGTGAGAGATATGTAAACCCGCAGGGCAACATTTGGCGAACTGTTAGGCAGGAGGGACCCCACGGATCCTATCTTTCGGGAGAAGTCTTGTTTCTCACCTCTAGCTTGCCTTTATTGATTAGCTGGAGCGAACACTGACGAGGAACAGAGTTTCCACGTCTTTCTTGCCTTTATTGGCCGGGTAGAGTGGAGATTCGCAAGAGCAAACGTGCTCGGAGGATGGAAGTATTTCAGAAAGAAGCTGGTAGGGATCTTGACTATCTTCCGGGCTCTGGGATTCTCCTGATAGCCGTGGAATAGCTCTCCATTCCTCAAGGACTTCAGGACATGTTGCGTCACTATGTGCCAGCGACGGTATCGGAGGCCCATTATTGAGTGTGCAAGTCACCCCCTGCCATTTAATCTGTGTATTTAATATAAAACGTAAAAATTGGTCAGGCGGGGACCAAAGTCTTTCCATAGTTCTAGAAAACCAGTTCACTTTAGCCACCCAAACCCATAATCCAATATCTTTGTTTCCATATCCTGCAATAGTCCTACACCAACCGAAGGTTGTCCTTGGGTGCACTTGCATAGTGCGAACAGGGGTAATTGTCGGTTGGTTCTTCATTACATTAAAAACATCTACCGGGCCTCTGCGGCTTGGCGGCCCCTCGTACGCCTTCTAAAGGACCGGGATATATATATATATATACATATATATCAATTAGGCCATATTGAAATAGGAACCTCCATCGTTTCCAAATTTTGAAAAAAATCTTAAATCTTCCTAAAATTACACGCTCCCAGTATTTACGCACGTATTTAGTTTCTACGCTTTTACAATAAGTGCATGAAGTCCTCTTGCTAAGTTAGGTAATTGATAAAACAGAAAACATTCCAGGCGCGTCTTATGTTTACATAAACCTCACTACGTCCTATTGTCTAATCAATTACGTATGTATTTACCTATTCATACATAATATGATAAAGTTCACAGTCGCGCCAGTCTGTCTACACACACATTAGGTATGTACGTACATAAATAAAAGAAACCAAGTTGACGATACTAGATAGCTTGAGTTATTGCCATTGATTTTAATTTTAATGTAGGTAAGTTTTCAAGAGTCATCACGAACCGTCTCGCGCTCAGGTTTGAATACTTCCAGCCTCCCGAAAAAGTCGGATTCCGTAAAGGCTTTAGCACAGTACACCACATTCGTACGCTGCGGCAGGTTAAACAGAAGACCGAAGACTAAAACTGCCTCTGCTTAGCGTTTGTGGACCACGAGAAAGCCTTCAATTCGGTCGAGACTTGGGATGTACTGCAATCTCTCCGACGGTGCCAGATTGACTGTCGGTACATCGAGGTGCTGAAATGTTTGCAAGAAAACACTACTATGTCAGTCCGACTCCAGGACCAGACCTAGAAACCTATCCTTCTGCAGCGAGGGATGAGACAAGGAGACGTTATCTCTCCAAAACTGTTCACTGTCTTCAAAGTTGACTGGAAAGGGGTTGGCATCAACATCAATGGCGAGTACATCACTCACCTTCTTTTTGCCGACGATATAGTAGTCATGGCTGAGACAATGGAGGACCTCAGTACAATGCTTGATGACCTCAGTAGAACGTCCGAAAGAGTGGGCATGAAAATGAACATAGAAAAAACGACGGTCATGTCAAATGCCCATGTAACACCGGCAGGTGTTACATGAGCTTGTTAGATAATTCATTTTGATATTATTATAAATATTATAATACTGTTTGTTGGATAATGAGATCTGTCACACTTACGAAGGTTGGGACGAATGTAGAAGTACATAATTTGCCTAGTTATTGTGTTTACAAAAAAAAAATACCAATATTAACTTGTCTTAAAAATGTTCTTACTATAAATGATTAAGTAATATTGAAATATACTTGTAGTACGTCTTAGAATTTATATTGGTATTTTAATAAAATAAGTTGTTTTAAACTATTGGTACAATACTGTCGGTACATATTGATTTTCTATTGAATTATATCTAAGAATTACCAATCAGATCTTATTAAATGGCTAAATTATCTTTTAAATGTTTTAAAATGGTTTCATTACATAAGATTTGTTTATTGTTACCTGTATTAGAAGTTATTAAGCCAAAATGGATAATGATCTGTGATTGGTTCAAAATGGCAGTAGATGTTTGCTGTTAAGGGGAAGCGTTAAGGTAGCCCGCGAAATATTCTTACATTTTTTGCAATTTGTAGGTCAGTATTAAGTTTAATGATGATTCAAATATAATTCGCGACCGCAACAATCATACGAGTATATTTACTCGTATGATTCAGTAATACAACTTAATAAGTCAGAAAAGACCTCAAATGTCACGATTTCATTAAATAGTCATTCAATAGAGTTATATGAACTTAGAGAACTGTATTGATGATTTTAATGGTTATAATTCTATAAATACAGATTTGTTACGGTCGCGAATCATATTCAAATCAACAAACAACCTAATACCGACTTGTAAATTGCAAAAAACGTAAGAAAATTTGAATTTCGCGGGCTACCCTGACGCTTTCGCCTTAACGGGGCAGTTGCTCGGTAGAAGTTGTTAGTT
This sequence comes from Dicycla oo, assembly GCA_948252095.1. Classification (NCBI taxonomy): domain Eukaryota; kingdom Metazoa; phylum Arthropoda; class Insecta; order Lepidoptera; family Noctuidae; genus Dicycla; species Dicycla oo. The sequence goes on from OX411712.1 coordinate 15,742,306, forward strand.
AGTTTTGGTGCGGTTATGGTGTGAAATAAATTAACCAGGTGTCATGTAAGTTAAGTAATTTGATATTATAACTCAATGATTGCTTGTAATGACTATATTGCTGTTGTAGTTATACATATTATTGATAATATTGCTAATGTGTCAAACTGTATAATGGAATATTCATGTTCTTTTCCTAGCTATTATTATTATGTTGCTATTATTCAGGGTTATCTTGGACCATTGTCCAAGAGATAGAATTAACTGTTTTAAGATAACGATAATTTTAAAGAAATGTAAATAATGTGTTAATGTAATACTTTAATACCATGGAGTTTCTTGTCCGCTCTTCTCCATGAAGACCTAGTTTTGCGAACGGACGACTACATCGATATATATGTACTAATAGCTCTATGGACGACTAGCTTTCTGATTAACTACTGACAAGCCTAATTGAAATAATAAATGCCTAGTCTGGTTTTTCTGTGCTTTTGTTTATGAAAACCTTTCGCTACACACCATGTTCATAGTACTTTCATACACAGTAAATAACCAAATATACTGACATTTAAGGCTTGCTGTTTGGGTAATATATACACTTTTAGTGCCTTACTGCTAAATTTTCTAATAAGCTCATGGAAATCGAAGACACTACATTCGAAGGTAACGAGTAAACGATTATGTTTACCTAGGACAAACTGTGCAGTTACTTTGGTCCAACTTCGAGAAAGAGGTCAATCGTTGAATCCGACTGAGCCGTGCAGCGTTCGGGAATCTGCGTAATATCTTCTCGTCTCATATACCACAGTGTGTCAAGATGAAAGTCTTTGACCAGTACGTGTTGCCAGTTGATGCCTATGACACTGAAACGTGGTCGCTCACAATGGGCCTCATTAGAAGGCTGAAAGTCACCCAAAGGCCAATGGAGAGGGCTAGGCTTGGTGTTTCCCACGTGATTGAATCAGAAATTAAGAGGACCAAGGTAATCGACATAGCCCGAAGAACTTTTGCTCGCAGAACTGATGGCCGATGGGGCCGAGAGATTCTAGAATATGACCGCGTACTGGAAAACGTAGCTATGGAAGGCTTCCCACAGGGTGGAACGATGACTTGGTTAAGGCTTCGCGAATCCGCTGGATATGAGAAATATAGAACTGGTCGAAGTGGCCGTGTTTGGGGGAGGCCTACATCCAGCAGTGGACGTCTTTCGGCTGACATGATGATGATGATGAAGCCTAATATTATAGACTTGTGACAAGGTAGACTGACTACAACATAATGTAGGTAAATAATCCCAATTTTATACAAATGATTCGATATTATTGATGCACCGCCGTGGGTCGTAATCGTAACTCGTTAACTCCTCGATATCCACAGACTGAACCGGAACAACCAAAAAATTATATGTATAAGTATTTCAATCTCCAGGACCGTCTGAAAACACATCATCGAATACTCAAACCTGAAATTAGGTAGAGCCAGTGATAGTCCTATAATTTATTTTGGAGATCTAGGCATTCCGAGGAGGGACTACACAATTGCACATCGGCCTTTGACCATGATATGTAGATAACAAGGTCGGTAATATTATTAAATCTTGACTGTATGGACATAAACACGTACTATGTACTTACTCAGATCATGCTATATTTACATAGTAGTTAAGAACATATAGTTATAAATAAATATGTATATAACAATAGTGTTTATGTACGAGCCATTCATTATTTTCCTTGAATTGATAGCACTGCATTGCATTCCAGTAAGAACCGGTGACCAGTACCTACAAATACCCATATTATGTTACAAGTCACAATATTATGTATCTGTCGCAGCCAACTAGCTTAATTAGCCGTTTAGTTAACGGCCTAGCCTTTGGAAGTAGTGCTCGCCGGCCACGGCACCGCTCAAAGTCAGTTGTCTGAACTACGTACACAGCATATGGACACACTTGACCAGCATCAGCAGCTCCTTCAACTTGTGCCAAATTTCCAGCAATGTAGTGACCCACGATACGGATATCCGAATTGGAAGAGGAATTAAGAGGATTGTGAAGCTGTAAATTTTCATACAAAAAGAGATAACGTTTTTCTCCCCGTAAACATAGTTTAATTTTCATAATTTTTGGAAATGTTGTTGGTATAATGAACACCTAGGTCCGTACGTTTTTATTATAAAGAAATATTGTATACAATATAAGTTATTAGCATCTAAATATCTATATTTTTGACATAAAAACATCCTCGAGCGTTTTTAATTTTTTTAATTAAATTAAATTGAATATAAAAAATGAAAAACGTACAGACCTAGATTAAAGTATACTGAATGTAATGAAATTAAAATTGTCTCATTTCGTAAAGGTTTAGGGGAGTAAAAACGTTATCGCCCGAAACAATATATATGTAAATAATTGTGTGAAATGTAGGCAATTGCCTCTAAAAATCGCGCCGCGTATCGGCACTTCACAATCCTCTTAAGCAGGGCCTACAATACAATAACCCGTTTGGAATCTCTCAAAGCCAGTGAAGACTCTGCGGTCACACGCAAACTTTATGATGAGTTGGTTGGTAGCGGGTCCGGATCCACGTGTGTTCAGCCAATTGTAAAAATAGGCTTAGCTGATGATACTGTCACTTAGGGCCGGTTTTTTGATCCGTAGTTAACTCAACCAATGGTTAAACATAATAACTAATGGTTAAATTTTAGCTAAATGTGAAAGGCTAAACATGAATGTACTCATGTTAGCTCATTCATATTAAAAAATAGCAACTAATGACATAACTCATTCATGTTTAGCCTTACACATTTAGCCAAAACTCAACCACTAGTATTAACTATTGGTTGAGTAAATACGGAACAAAAAACCGGCCCTAAATGCAATCTGTTTACTAGCCATCACAAGATAAAAAAATAAATTAAAAGTCATTACAAAAATCCATAAATCCATAAATCATTAAAACACCAAAAAGTTAACAAATTAAATACAAAACTTAGGCAAAAAAATCAGAAGTGTAATAGTGAATTACAATAGGGATGATGACTAAAATTTTGTTGTTTGTCCGTCATGTGATCATGTCCTAAAAGTTCAACACCCGGCATCAGTAGTTGAACGACCCTTTGTAAAACCGAACTGCTTGTTATGTAATAATGTTTATTAAAAAATCTTTGCAATTGGTCTAAAATTAATTTCTCAAAAATTTTACTAAACGTAGGTAGTACTGAAATAGGTCTATAATTTGTGGGGTCTGATGTACTACCTGATTTAAACAAAGGTATTATTTTACTATATTTCATGAGGTCAGGAAACTCCCCACAGTCGATACAGTTATTAAAGATAAGAGCTTAGGTGCTATAATGTCAATAATAGACTTAGCAACTTCTACAGAATTACCCCACAGATCTGCTGTCTTTTTTACATTTAAAGTGTGAAAGGTTTTAATTATATCTCTACAGGTAATATGTTCAAAATTAAATTCCGAATCGCAAGCATTATCTAACATTTTCCTTAAGCAAAGACTCAGCAACAGAAGTTGATGAGTTTAGGGATTTAGTAGTTGAAACGGGAATATCTGAAAAGAAATTTTCAAAGGCCGCGGCGACTTGTAAGTCTGATTTTATTATGTTGTCATTAATAGACACGCTGTAGTCAGCACTTCGGTTATTAGACCTTCCCGTTTCACTATTAATAATATTCCAAGTCGTTTTAATTACATTACTACTGTTTTTAATCTTCGAACTCAAATAACGCGACTTGGCCATACAACAAACTTTTTTAAATAATTTTGAATAATTTCTAACATATAAATTAAATTCAGCAGTGTTTACAAAAGACCTTTCATTGTATAGTTCATAAAGCCGTGTTCTACTTTTATGAATACCAATGGTAGCCCAATCACTGAAAGACGCGTTACTATTAACCGAGATAGTCTTGGGAATAAAGATGAGATTAAATTGTTGACAGTACATATTAAAAAAATCATCATATAGATCATTAGGATCAGTATGATTAGCCAAAACTGTTAATTTATTAATGAGTTTAACTTTAAAAGCTTCCAAGCGACTTGTAGTTTTGGGGTTAACAATGATATCCTTTTTAGCCACTTTGTTGTTTTGGTTTTGGATAGTAATCCTTTCCCCGCAATGATCAGAATCTAGTAAATTTATAATTTCTTTATGGCTTGGAATAACATCTGTATAAATATTATCTAGGCATGAGGCACTAGTAGGGGTTATTCTTGTGGGCTCCAAAAATAGGTTTACAAGATTGTATGACTGAAACAGACTTATTATTTTACTACAAGAACCTGACTTTTCTAATAAATTAACATTAAAATCACCGCAAATGATAATAGATTTATTTGAGTTACATATCTTGTGTAACACTTCATCCATTACCTTTTCAAAGCAGTCATACAATCCTGAAGGGGGCCTGTACACACTTAATACAATAAATTGCTCTAATTCTATACAAGCCATTTCAACTGTCCGCTCAACAGATAGGCTCACAATATCCTTACGGTCTTTAAGTTTCAGCTGGTTACTTACTAAAATTAATGAGCCACCATGTATAACATTTACTCTGCTGAACGAACTACCAACCTGGTGATTATTAAAATTGAACATAAACTGGTGGCTTTTAAGCCAATGTTCTGTTATACAAAGAATATCAATACTGTTAAAATTCATAAATAATTCTACTTCTAAATTCTTCTAATTCTATTTTTGAATTGATTTGAACAATTCAAAAAGTAATCTACATGAATTGAAACAGTCTTGAAATCAATATGATTTATTTGGATAAGGATAAGGATTTAAACAGAAGTATGAATAACATGGTCTAATTTTGTTCGGTATTTCTATCAACTTTAAAAATGAAAAAAGTGGTTATTGTGACATAACGATAATACCCAAGTATTATCATTATATCACAATAACCACTTTATTTTCATATAGTATCGTAAAGTTTTTTGTAGTTATTAATATGTTATTTATATTATTTATTTATTAATATTGTAGAACATACTTTTGTTCTATCATCAATACTTGATAGAACAAAAGTATGCGCATGCGACGAAAGATGTTTTATGGCATTGTTTTATACACCTTGGGTTACGTTACTAAAGTTTTACTAAGGATCCCTAATCTTTTCTAGCAATAAATATAGCCTATGCTACTCAATGTAAATGTAGCTTTCTAATGGTGAAAGAATTTTTGAAATCGGCGCAGTAGTTTTAGAGTTTATTCATTACAAACATACACACACACAAAAATACAAATCTTTCCTCTTTATAAAATTAGTTTAGATTATGATTATAAACTGACAAATTATACAATGTATTTGCCACCTAGTTGTAGGAGACATATTGCTAATCTTTTAGCATACAATATACACAGTGACACCGATTCCATCGATTACTGTTAGTAGTGGTACATACTAAGACCACTTTTGATACGCCTTTTAGTTTAAACTACTAGGTGCGACAACGGGTCAGCCGTATGTTATATTGAATGTTGTACATCAAAATATGCAAAGTATGTCCGGCAAAGAGTTAGAGTTAAGTTTATTTATGGAGAAATATGATGTTCAGGTGTTATGTTTGACTGAACACTGGTTGAAAGAGCATGATATAGCGTTTATGAATGATGATTATTTGACTGTACAAAGTGCGTTAGTTCTTGTTTCAAACAAGATTAAATGTAAACAAATGTTTAGATTTAGTTAATCTTTCTATCGAGCGCACTATTGAGCTGTCTTATGTATGTTATAATTTGCGTTTGTCAACCCCCCTCTGGGGATTTTATTCGTTTTGAATCTAGTAATAAAAGCATAATTTTATGTGGAGATTTTAATATTAATATTTTAGATGTTACTCCATTATGTATTAGACTTCTCATTCTGTTTATCTTATAATTTAATTAACTTGTTTTTTGAATCTACTAGGATCACGGCATCTTCGTCAACATGTCTTGATAATATATTTAGTGATTGTGATGCCAAAAATAAATTATACTGTGGTTTATTAGGTAGCTTCCCTATGCCGTTACATATAAAGGCGCATAAAATAGAATGCATGCCATATACAGCTAGTCTTTGCAACAAGAATAAAAATAATACAGCCCGTAGAATTACACCATCTTTAGTTGAACACGATAATCCTAATGAAATCTATGGAGCTCTTTTTGATGTTGTGCAAAAAGAGTACCAATCTACTTTCAAGACCAAAACCATTAACATGAACGGCACCTCCGCTGGCTTTAACCAGTGGGCTACTCCAGGTATTTATAAAAGCAGAGCGAGACTATACGAGTTATATGATTTTAAAAAATACATATTTGATACTCCTTTCCTAAAGTATGTCAAAAATTATTCAAACTTATTTAAAAATATTTGTGTTTTTGCTAAATCAAAATTTTTAAGCTATTCAATAAAAAATTCCAATAATAAAGTAAAAACTACTTGGAAAATTATTAACAATGAGACGGGTAAGACGGTTAAATAAGAAAAACAACTAGAGGTTATGGTCGACGACAAATTACTTAATAAAGCAGTTGACGTAGCTGAGGTATTCAATGATTTTTTTGCCAACATAACTACGACTCGCTCCTTAAATTCGTCCCCGTCTAAAGCTCAAAACCTTTTGCATAGTAGTGTGCCCTAATGTAGTCGCTTACCTATTTAGCTTCGAGCATGTAACACCTCTTGATGTAGTAGTTAAGTCTAAAAACACTGGTGATTACTGGGACATCTCCATTAAACTACTAAGTAATATAATAGACATCGTAGCTCCCTATTTAGCTGTTACTTTTAATAAATGTGTTGATTTAGGAACTTTTCCTGACCTCATGAAAAGTAGTAAAGTCATTATTTAAATCAGGTAATAAAAATGACGTTGGCAATTTTAGGCTTATTTCTATTTAACCTGTTTTTAGCAAAATATTTGAAAGTTAATACTCAAGCAGTTGTTAAGACATTTTAATTTAAATAGCCTCCTTCATGACGAACAATATGGTTTCACAAAAGGTCGTTCGACTACAGATGCGCATGTTGCTCTGCTGAAACACATATTTAATGCATGGGAGAACTCGCAAAATGCTATTGGAGTTTTCTGTGATCTCTCCAAAGCCTTCGATTGCGTGCACAATTACACGCTTTTGCGTAAACTAAATCATTACGGTGTCAAAAACGAAGCTCTTAAAGTAATAAATTCATATTTCCAAAATAGGTTTCAATGTGTAGATGTAAATGGTGTGAAATCTTCCGGGCTACCAGTTCAGTTAGGTGTACCTCAATGCTCAATACTGGGTTCTTTCTTATTCTTAGTGTATATCAAAGACTTACAATTCTTTTCAAAGGGTGTCTGTGACGTTGTAGGTACTGTTTGCAAATGACACCTCTCTTATTTTCAAAGTAGACAGGAATAGACAAGATTTTGACGACGTAGACAGTGCACTCTCAATGGTTACGGATAGGTTTACGACAAATAACTTCTCAATGCCAAGAAAACGAAATGTATAAAGTTTGCCTTACCGAATGTTAGAAATCTAGGACCGAACATCGTCTTAGATAAAGAGGTGCAACTGTAGACTCGACAGCTTTTCTGGGTATAACAGTGGATGCCAAACTTCAGTGGGGCCCACATATTTCAAGGCTAGCGGGAAGGCTCAGTTCAGCCGCCTACGCCGTCAGGAAAGTAAGACAATACACTGAGGTTGATACAGCTCGGTAAGATTATTTTAGTTATTTTCATAGCGTTATGTCCTACGGTTTTCAGGTCTGGGGCAAAGCCGCTGACATTCAATATAGTATATTTGTTCTACAAAAACGAGCTGTTCGAGCAGTTTGAGTTTACCAGCTGGTAAACTGCTCGAACAGCTCGTTTTTGAAGAAAAAGATCAGAAAATTTGAAATCTCTCAGAGAAACTCTGGCACCTAACATATCGGTATTCTCACGGTGGCATCACAATTCATCTTTTCCAACATCTTATATTTCAAAAATCAGAAAAATAAAAATCTCTCAGAGAAACTCTGGCATCTAGCTAGGTGCCAGAGTTTCTCTGAGAGATTTTTATTTTTTAGATTTTTTTAAACATATTGGTATTCTCACGGTGGCATCACAATTCATCTTTTCCAACATCTTATAACAGACAGCTGTGCTGCTGGGGAGTTTGTTGCGCCACTTCTTCTCCCCAGCTAAAGCACTAGGAAGTGGTGAAGAGCGGGCGTTTTGGGGGACTGTCTTATGTAATGTAAGTTTGAATAAATGACTTTTTATTTTCCTCGCTTCGCTCGCTCGTCTCGCGCGTGGTTGGTCACAGTTCTAACCTAACATAACCCACTTGGTCGTGGTGCCCCGGCTTAGTTCCTTCGACCAATGCGGCTCGCGCGTGGCTGGTCACAGTTACGGCTGGCTTCTTTTCTATAAAGTCGACTTTAGATCGATTGATTAGGTGATTTTAGAAATATCGATTTTTTTTTAATAAAATAAAATATGTTTTTAAGTATGAATTATTTATATAATAAGTTTTTTTTTTACATTTAAATAACCCAGCTAGTGCTAGGCAGACTTGGACCAGCTTTTTTTTTATTCTGTGGGATTGTTTTTTCAAAAGCTTTTGGCAATTCATATTGTAATTAATCATTACCACCACAAGCAGTTTCGCTCATAGGTCTACAAATTACCATTAATGAAAAAACGCGCGTTCTACGGAAGCTTTGCTTATAGGGATTGAAAAAGTTTTTCCAATTATTTTCGGCAGTTAGGTGAAGGTTGAGGTGACTGTATAACTGAACTCATCGTAAATCAACAGACAATGGTGAATGATTGGATTTTACGAACTGATGTTTGTCGGCTGTCGCTTTGCTGTCACCGCCCGGTCTGACCCGGAGATATGTAGCCCGGATATGCACGCCGCAAACCCGTAGACTCCGGGTCCAACCCGGAAAGGGGGCAGTCCTAGTTGAAAGGCGCTGTTTAGTTAAAAGGCTAGGTTGTTAACTGAAAGGCTAATTAATTAAGCTATAGTTGGCAGCGACATATTCAAAGTAATTTAAATATTCATTCATCTTGTTCTCTTACTAAAACCGATAATAAGGAGCTGGCTTGGTGGACTGTGTCATCGTTTAATAGTAGGTATGTATGTATACATGTGCATTATTATTAAACTTACTCTGTGCTCTTCAGACGTCTGCGTAAAAATATATCTAGTTGGTTTTTCGAGATTAAAGTAGGTAGGTTCTCAGTATGTTAATAATGATTCCAGAATTAATTCTACATCTGTTCCAAAACTAATCAGTCAAAAATCAATGTAAGTATAGGTACCTATGTACCATCCGTACCATCGCATTTTTGATGAACACGTTTTTTTATGATGAGTAGATAACACGAGATGATGAGATTATGATATCAAGGGATTGTGCCCATATCGACATGAAAGTATCTACCTATTTAAAAATGTTAAAATAATTTAAACAGTCGCCGGCGACCGACGCTGACGGTCAAATCAAAACGCTAGTACTTAATATTACCGAATCCACAATACCAAGAATGTTTACAAAAGTGGTGACTCAACATTTTTGTCTACTAATCTTTACCTGTATCCTGTACCTCCCAGGTAGTTTAAAACCAATTATTACGGAATGCTCCCTGGTGCCGTCTTTAAAACAAAAGGTGCACAAAGAACATAAAAGAAAAGGACCACACGTAACAGCATGATGCGTCATTAACTTTTAACAATTTATTGTATCCGCACTGTCACAGTAGAAATACGTACAGTAATGTATCTTCATAGTAACGGTCGGAACGCGAGTCATACCTACACACCTCGAGTTTGGTCTAAACTTGGTCAGCAAACAGTCGCGAATGCGCTGCAGTGACAAACGGACGGGACGGTATGATAGTTTTGTAAGCAGTAAGCGTGCTATTTGTGACAAGTATTCATTGAAATAGTTACAAGTACTTATTTCAATGGCAAAGAGCGATAATAGACTATATTGTGTTATTTTTGCTTGCTTGAATTCGTTAATAACGCACCCAGAGATAACATTTTTTATATTACCTGGAAACTCCACAAGGTGAGACTATAAACAATTTTTTATATACCTACTACGTACGTAATTTGTTTCTTTTTTAATAGGTAGGTATTTCGCTTTTTCCACCGAGTAAAATACCTAGATTAATAAATAAATAAGTGGATAGGGTAAAAAAGTGACACACGAGTGACCTACCTACGCTCGCGTTAAAAAAACTAGTAGGTAGTTTCCTAGGCTAGGCTATCTACTTACTTATGTACTCGGCTACTTACACATATTACTGAGTTAGATGAAATATCGTTATGAAATGATTATGAGAGTAATAAATGGTAGGTACCTACGTAGTAAGATTTACAATATAATTTACTTTATAAGTAAGATTTTGTAGTAGGTAGTTAGAGGATTTGATTGTTGTAGGTAGCGTACCCGCGATCAGATGGTTGTTTGCAGAGCGGTTCGTCATCGGATGGGTGACCAAAAGAATTGTTATTTCTAGTTGCTCCGTGCTGTGGGTAATGGGGACGTTAATAAGCTAAGATGAAAAATATATTATAATTACTCGTCAGCTGTTTCTTGCATTTTGGTTAAGTAGGTAGGTGTTGAAGTTTGTAAGGATTGGAGTTTGGTAACCTTCAGTAAATGTGTAAGTTTATTTTTTTGAATAAAAAATAAAATATACAATCACAAAACTAGAAATAAACTCATGCAGGTGCTGGTGGTCGGTAGGATGAAATTAATATAGTGTAGGTGGGTAGCCCTATCGCGTGTTTACGTACCACACGGCTGTAGGTAATTATGTCGAAAACATGGGCCGAGTCACAGTACTGGTAGATATTTATACTGTGGCATTGTCTTGTTAAGCGATTTAACGCGCTGTTATTTCGAAATGACTTGGAGTAGCAGTATCCTCTTCATTAATTGGAACAAAAATCCTGAATTTTAGTAATGTATATCTTAACTAATATTATTGTATTAAGAGGTAAACGTGTTTGTTTGTTTGTAATAGGTTAATCTCTGGAACGCCTCTCGCCTCTCATGCACGAGGTTGTGGGTTCAAATCCGGGCAAGTGCCAACGTGACTTTTTCATTTTGTACGTGCTTTCCGAGTTCATCTTGGACATTACTGACATCGTTGTAGGAAACCATCGTCAGGAAACCTGGACTTATTATTAATATAAGTTTGAAATCGCCAACCCGAAGCGTGGTGATCAATGCTCAGCCTTCTCTGCGTAAGAAGAGGCCTTTGCCCTGCAGTGGGACAGTAATAGGCTCCGTAATACCTACCGTATTTCGCTTTTTCCACCGAGTAAAATACCTAGATTAATAAATAAATAAGTGGATAGGGTAAAAAAGTGACACACGAGTGACCTACCTACGCTCGCGTTAAAAAAACTAGTAGGTAGTTTCCTAGGCTAGGCTATCTACTTACTTATGTACTCGGCTACTTACACATATTACTGAGTTAGATGAAATATCGTTATGAAATGATTATGAGAGTAATAAATGGTAGGTACCTACGTAGTAAGATTTACAATATAATTTACTTTATAAGTAAGATTTTGTAGTAGGTAGTTAGAGGATTTGATTGTTGTAGGTAGCGCACCCGCGATCAGATGGTTGTTTGCAGAGCGGTTCGCCATCGGATGGGTGACCAAAAGAATTGTTATTTCTAGTTGCTCCGTGCTGTGGGTAATGGGGACGTTAATAAGCTAAGATGAAAAATATATTATAATTACTCGTCAGCTGTTTCTTGCATTTTGGTTAAGTAGGTAGGTGTTGAAGTTTGTAAGGATTGGAGTTTGGTAACCTTCAGTAAATGTGTAAGTTTATTTTTTTGAATAAAAAATAAAATATACAATCACAAAACTAGAAATAAACTCATGCAGGTGCTGGTGGTCGGTAGGATGAAATTAATATAGTGTAGGTGGGTAGCCCTATCGCGTGTTTACGTACCACACGGCTGTAGGTAATTATGTCGAAAACATGGGCCGAGTCACAGTACTGGTAGATATTTATACTGTGGCATTGTCTTGTTAAGCGATTTAACGCGCTGTTATTTCGAAATGACTTGGAGTAGCAGTATCCTCTTCATTAATTGGAACAAAAATCCTGAATTTTAGTAATGTATATCTTAACTAATATTATTGTATTAAGAGGTAAACTTGTTTGTTTGTTTGTAATAGGTTAATCTCTGGAACGCCTCTCGCCTCTCATGCACGAGGTTGTGGGTTCAAATCCGGGCAAGTGCCAACGTGACTTTTTCATTTTGTACGTGCTTTCCGAGTTCATCTTGGACATTACTGACATCGTTGTAGGAAAACATCGTCAGGAAACCTGGACTTATTATTAATATAAGTTTGAAATCGCCAACCCGAAGCGTGGTGATCAATGCTCAGCCTTCTCTGCGTAAGAAGAGGCCTTTGCCCTGCAGTGGGACAGTAATAGGCTCTCTTTGGAAGTCTTGATCCGATTGAAAAACTTCTTTCACTGATAGAAAGCTACAGTTTGTTGAGTGCCACAGGATCTCTATGTTTTATGGTATACTCGTAGTTCACTTCCCGCCTTTTTTATAATTTGGGAATTTTATGGAATAGACGTGCATCAAACGTCGCATTAAACAGAATGATGCCATCATATTTATACACGTTGGACACACACATTTTTTTAAGCAGTTAACAATTTACAGGATAATAAACATAGGTAGGTACCTACCACCTGCAATATCCAGTTCTAAATCAAATTAGAAGCATCTAATATAATTTGGTTAAATATCTACTAATTAAACTCACTCTTGCTCTGAAAGGTCATGATGAGGTCGCTCTCGTCGATGGCGTGTTGCTCATCTCCGCTGAGAGCCATCTCAGAGCTGCGCGTGGGGCGAGCCTGCTCATGTTCTTCGGCCAGTTGTTTGTATACGTCCAACAGAAAACTAGGCGCCGAGCGGTCCAGCGGAGGCGCTCGAGCTCGACGTGGCCTCTCTCCGAGACCCAACAGCTCCAGAATTTCGTGTTCGACAACCATCCGTTCATGCAGTGTCATCGAGTGATGTATAACAGTCTGATCAACGCCATTGTCGATGTATAATCCCGAGAGGGCGGCCTCAGCCGCTACGGTAAACAAAATAAAACACGCGCACAGGCACGCCGACTTCTGGCCAGCCATGTTCGCTGTCGGAGCGCTCACTCGACTGGCGAGAACTGAGCGCACAGAGGCGCGCGGCGGGATCAGCCGGTCAACCTGCCCACTCAAGGTAGGCCGCCGCCGCCGCCGCCCGGCGCCGCGCCGCTCTCGCCACATTCCTCCCCGCCTTCGCCTTACACACATCGTCCGTTTTAATAACGTAAACACTAAACATTGAGCCGGAGTGCCGGACACGTCCAGCCAGCCTGACTGCATTTATATGTTCAGCGGTGCGTGCAAATAAGAACTCGAAACTTAGAGGCACTAAACAATGTAGGTATAGGTAACAAGTAGGTAGGTACCTATTTGTTCGTATGGGTTTATCGACATCTAAAACGTGACAAGTTCAAAGTGACATTCTTGAGATCTCATTAACACGTTCACTTGTCTTAAATTATACCTACAGGGTGTTCGGCGCATGGACCGACACAATTTTTTAGGGGATTGAGTGGGGTGATTTGCTAGGTTTCACCCAAAGACCCCATGTCATAAGTGTGACGGTAATTGAGATCTTATTTTTTAGTTTTTTTCTTTGAAATACCTACCTGAAATCTCGCATTTAATCTTTTTTTTTAAATGGGTTGTATTGTAATAGAACAAAATAACTTTTATTATAGTCTGCAATGTAATGTTTTATTTTAAATATAATAGGTTGGGGAAAAAGTTTCTTCGGATTTTTTAAGAAAATTCAAAACATTTTTTAATATAGTTTATTTACATTTAACTAAAGTATGTAGGTACCATTTTGTTCGATAACTTTTTGCCATCTTGTAGGTAGGGACATGATCCCATTGCTATAGAAATTTTGGGACTTCTGGTCAAAATACCGCGACAAGTGGTTTTGGCAGTCCTCTCGTGATGTTAACCTGACACTGCCTAAAGAATTCTGAAGAGATCGAAACAGGTGGAAATCTGAAGGTGCAAGGTCAGGACTATACGGCGCATGCATTAACACCTCCCAGCCAAACTCTCTTAATTTTTGCTGAGTGGCTAAAGATGTGTGAGGTCTAGCGTTATCATGTTGAAAAACCACACCCCTTCTGTTGATTAATTCCGGCCGCTTTCTCTCAACTTCTTGCTTTAATCTCATCAGTTGTTCGCAGTAGAGTTCAGAATCGATGGTCCTGCCTGGTGGTAACAGCTCATAATGAATAATGCCCTTCCAATCCCACCACACACACAGCATCAACTTGTTGCGAGTTAACCCGGGTTTCGCCACAGTCTGTGAAGCCTGACCGGCCTTTGACCACGACCTTTTTCGCACGTTCTTGTCATACGTGATCCACTTTTCATCACCAGTTATCAGCTTCTTCAAAAATGGTTCGGTTTCATTACGTCGTAATAAAGAGTCACAAATGAGTAGACGGTTCATTAGGTTTCTTTCAGTGAGCTCGTGAGGTACCCAAATGTGTACCCAGTTTTTTCAAATGCGCCAAAACTGTTTTGTGGTCAATTTCCAGTTCTTCAGCTACGTCATAACTACTGATATGCCGATCTTGCTCCACTTTTTCAAAAATGGCATCCATTTTATCCGTAATAGGGGGACCAGAGCCACGTGCATCTTTGAGATCAAAATTTCCGGATTGAAAACGCTTAAACCAAATTTGTGCTACTCTCACAGACACTACACTAGGTCCATAAACATCGCAAATTTTTTTCGCGGCTTGCGTTGCATTTTTACCTTTTTTGTAGTAAAATTTTAAAATGTATCGAATTTCTTCATTAGATTCACTCATCTTGACGGTACGAAAAACAAATGAAAATCACACATTTTCCTAATTTGAATTTGGAATTACGTTCTTTAAAATTTAAACTTTCAATGATACCAAAACCAGCCAGATACAAATAGTATAGCCAAAGAGATTTTATTACAAGTTCATACATACTATAATGCGAAAAGACTTTTTCCCCAACCTAATATTAGTTGATCTAATTGATTTGTAGAAAATGACCTATGTGCTTCCAGTCTTAATAATGTTTAAATGTATGAAAAATTACAACTTCTAAATTCATTATGAAAAAAAATAAAAGCCATTTTGAACTTAGTTTTATTTAAAAAAGTTCTTTAGCTTATACCCTTTCTAGCGGCATGCTACATGCCATAAAAAACAATTCATTATGTAGGTAGTCAAAATACTATAGTTATATAGAACTTTTGTTGGGACGTGATTTAGGTTCTATGAAATTAAATGTTCATTTAGTGGTACACATGAGTTTAATAAAATGATATTAAAATTAACACGGTACAATAACTGATTGTATGACAATTATGAAATGACGCGAATGACGCGGTAGGTAACGACAGTGTTGTGTGTTGTCGTGACGTCGACTGACGACCGTTGACTGTTGACTGTGTACTGTGTGACAATTATGAAATGACGCGAGTGACGCGCTAGGTAACGACAGCGTTGCGTGTTGTCGTGACGTCGACTCACGACTGTTGACTGTCGACTGTGTCGTGAACTTCGCAGACATGTGAAGTTATAGGCACTTAAGCGCATGTGTGTGCATGTGTGGTTCCATACCACTACATGTCCTCCCCCCTTTGATGAAGACAATTTATTAAAAGGGTAAACAAAAATAATTGTCAAAAAACCATGAGCAAAGTGTAGGTAAACATTGCAAGTACCTATAAAATGGTTTGGTGTAAAAGTGTATACCTAACTTAAATGAAACAATAAGACACTACGCTAACATGAGGCATTTAGAATGTATATAAAAACAAAACTACACAAGTGGATGCTTAAACTAGAGAAAGACATTTAGTAAAAAAATTAAAAAAAACACTGGTCATAAATTGACAACAACTTAATACAAAAAGGTTTTTAACTTAACTAAGTGGTAACGATAACATAAAAATAATGACGTTATAAGTTGACATAATTACTGTGAGAACGCCACAGAATTGTTTGTTTTGTTGGTCTATTTTAAAAACACAGAACACTTCACCGCACTTCAAATTTCACATTGACATTTTTATTGCTTTGGGACTGGCGACAAAAAATGTTTTAAATGGCAAATCTCACGGTCTTTTTCACGATGCGACCTGATCTAGTCGTGACAGATGGCTCAGATTTGTCAAGTGGTGTCGATTGGGCTCCACTTCCAACCGGTGTGTTTGCTTTTGTTTCTGGTGAAACGAAAACTTCATGTGGTGACGACTCAAGTGCAGGGCCATTAGTTATAACATAAGCAGGTTTGAGACGATCGAGAGAAATAGTAACTTTTCGAGAACCTACTTGAATGTCGTAATGTTTATTGCCTCGTTCGAGGATTTTATAAGGGCCGTCGTATGGTGGTGTTAACGAACGTTTAACTTCGTTTTTAATGAACACGTAGTCTGATTTTTCGAACTCTCCTAGAGGTGTAATTGTATGCCTTTGTACTTTACATTTCTGACATTGAATGCGACTTCTTACAAAACTTGCAACGTCAGTATTCATGTTGGGCCAAAAATAGCGCTGCGCGATAAGGCGACACGTAGCGGCTACCCCAGAGTGGTTAAGAACGTGGACACTTGAAATCGCTTTTTCTCGAAACTCCGACGGTAAATAAAGTCGCGCTGATGACGTTGATGTTTCGAACGTAAGCTCTTGATTTGCGTATGGCATGCGGAACAATTTAAATTCCAAGTTAGGTTTTTGTTTTAGCATTATTAATTGCGTATCTTCGACTTGGCTTTTGTATAATTGCTCATAATCGAAAATATCGTGCACATATATCTCTTCTATTCTTGAAAGAGCATCGACGGCGTTATTGAGCTCGCCCTTAACTCAATTTTGTTGCAAAACTGAGAAATAAAATCTAATTGACGAAGGCGTCTTGGAGGATCTGCTTTCGAGTTCTCGCATTTTACGAAGAAGTTGAGTGGATCGTTGATCCCCTAGCTCGACTTTCGTAAGTAACGTATGTAGTTGCTTGGACTCAGACTCTTCATATGCCGAAATGAATCTGTCTTTTACTGTTTGATATTTACCGTTCGCGGGCGGGTTCTCGAGAATGTCACTAATTTGACCCAATTCGTCTCGACCTAACTTAGCTATAACTAGTTGGTATTTGTGTAAGTCACCTGCTTTTTGTGCACCGATTATGGCCTCGAACTGGTGGAACCATAGTCGTGGACGCGCTGCCCAGAAGTCGGCGATGCGGGAGTTGATGGTGATCGTCCCCGTCTCTGGCGGCTGGTGCTGGTCTATGGTATAACACGGACCAGCTTGCTGAGGTGCGTAGACGCTGCCAGGTGCGGCGCCAGCCATGGTGGCTGTGTGCTCAGGATCGACAGTAATTTTGTAGTCAGCGGCAGCAGCAGATGTAGGGTTGGACATTTCGAAAGTTCGTAAAAGAGTTCACAGTAACAACACTAAAGATGGTCTGAGTCTGTATTAAACGCAATTGCACTCGCGGGTGCAGAACCGTATTTTTAAAATCACGTCAGGGTCACCAATATAGAACTTTTGTTGGGACGTGATTTAGGTTCTATGAAATTAAATGTTCATTTAGTGGTACACATGAGTTTAATAAAATGATATTAAAATTAACACGGTACAATAACTGATTGTATGACAATTATGAAATGACGCGAATGACGCGGTAGGTAACGACAGTGTTGTGTGTTGTCGTGACGTCGACTGACGACCGTTGACTGTTGACTGTGTACTGTGTGACAATTATGAAATGACGCGAATGACGCGCTAGGTAACGACAGCGTTGCGTGTTGTCGTGACGTCGACTCACGACTGTTGACTGTCGACTGTGTCGTGAACTTCGCAGACATGTGAAGTTATAGGCACTTAAGCGCATGTGTGTGCATGTGTGGTTCCATACCACTACAGTTAGAAGAGTAAAGTTAGGGAGTGTTTTAAGAAAAGACGTATTACGGTAAATATTTATTTTAATTGATTTAGAATAAGAATACATTGCAGCCTATAATAAAAGTTATTTTGTTCTATTTCAATCATAAACAAAAAAAATATAACGATTCGAAAGCGAGATTTTGGTTAATTCAAAGAAAAACTAAGAAAAGCCATATCTCAATTACCGTCACACTTACGACATGGGGGTCTTTGGATGAAACCTAGCAAATGAGCCCCCGAATCCACCAAAAAATTGTGTCGGTCCATCCATACACCGAAAACTATTATACAGGGTGTTTGGCGCATGGACCGACACATTTTTTTCACCCAAAGACCCCATGTCCTAAGTGTGACGGTAATTGAGATATTATTTTTTTGGTATTTTCTTTGAATTACCCGAAATCTCGCATTAAATCGTTATAATAGGTTGGGGAAAAAGTTTCTTCGCATTTTTTAAGAAAATTCAAAACATTTTTTAATATAGTTTATTTACATTTAACTAAAGTATGTAGGTACCATTTTGTTCGATAACTTTTTGCCATCTTGTAGGTAGGGACATGATCCCATTGCTATAGAAATTTTGGGACTTCTGGTCAAAATACCGCGACAAGTGGTTTTGGCAGTCCTCTCGTGATGTTAACCTGACACTGCCTAAAGAATTCTGAAGAGACCGAAACAGGTGGAAATCTGAAGGTGCAAGGTCAGGACTATACGGCGGATGCATTAACACCTCCCAGCCAAACTCTCTTAATTTTTGCTGAGTGGCTAAAGATGTGTGAGGTCTAGCGTTATCATGATGAAAAACCACACCCCTTCTGTTGATTAATTCCGGCCACTTTCTCTCAACTTCTTGCTTTAATCTCATCAGTTGTTCGCAGTAGAGTTCAGAATCGATGGTCCTGCCTGGTGGTAACAAGTCATAATGAATAATGCCCTTCCAATCCCACCACACACACAGCATCACCTTATTGCGAGTTAACCCGGGTTTCGCCACAGTCTGTGAAGCCTGACCGGCCTTTGACCACGAACTTTTTCGCACGTTCTTGTCATACGTGATCCACTTTTCATCACCAGTTATCAGCTTCTTCAAAAATGGTTCGGTTTCATTACGTCGTAATAAAGAATCACAAACGAGTACACGGTTCATTAGGTTTCTTTCAGTGAGCTCGTGAGGTACCCAAATGTCGAGCTTTTTTGTGTACCCAGTTTTTTTCAAATGCGCCAAAACTGTTTTGTGGTCAATTTCCAGTTCTTCAGCTACGTCGTAACTACTGATATGCCGATCTTGCTCCACTTTTTCAAAAATGGCATCTATTTTATCCGTAATAGGGCGACCAGAGTGACGTGCATCTTTGACATCAAAATTTCCGGATTGAAAACGCTTAAACCAAATTTGTGCTACTCTCACAGACACTACACTAGGTCCATAAACATCGCAAATTTTTTTCGCGGCTTGCGTTGCATTTTTACCTTTTTTGTAGTAAAATTTTAAAATGTATCGAATTTCTTCATTAGATTCACTCATCTTGACGATACGAAAAACAAATGAAAATCATACATTTTCCTAATTTGAATTTGGAATTATGTTCTTTAAAATTTAAACTTTCAATGATACCAAAACCAGCCAGATACAAATAGTATAGCCAAAGAGATTTTATTACAAGTTCATACATACTATAATGCGAAAAGACTTTTTCCCCAACCTAATATATCAGTAAGATCACTGCAACTGTTTAGGTTTTTACACAGGCGTGAAATCGGGGAGTTAGCACCAAGAACCGTTCTGCGCAAGGTCGATAATAGTGGTGTGATAGGCTTTCGGATATCGGGCTGGGACACGAAACTTCAGAAGGCTCAGTAAGTTTGGGCAGTCAATTTTATTTCTAAGTATGAATGTATAAGTATGAGAATTATGTTGTATAAATGTTTTATGAAGGTCATATAATTTACTAATTTGTTATATAACCGTTGTATAAACGTTGTCAAATATCATATTGTGGTTACTTAAGTCTGAATATTATGGTTTTCATGTAGCTAATATAATTTTAGGTTGATTGTTATTTTATAAATGTTATGTAGTAAATGTAATGTAATAAATGTTATGTGATCGTAAAGCCGTTATATAATTCAGATGGCGACAAATACAGGACTTAAAAATTAAAACTCCAACTAAAAGTGTGTGTGCCTGATAAAAAAGTTTCTTCGAATTTTAAGGCAAGTGGTTTTTGTCAGCCTTCACTCATTATAATCATAAATATTAATATCTGTCGCATATACATTGAACTACATTAAATTTACTTGGGAACTAAATTTCTTCGTCAATATAAGTAGTACCTAATATATTAATAGTGTAATTCTTATGCCCCCTTCGAATAATGCAATAATAAATTATTTAATATTTTATTAATATTTTCATGACAACTATAACACAGTAATACAACTCGAAAGTCGTATCGATCACCTTTTGTGGGACAACAATTTTTTTTTTCAATGCTTTATTTTGTTGTCCGCCGCCATATTTCAAAGTTTTTAGTGTTCTGTAATTGCCAATGAAATCCTTTGTTTAAGCGATTCATTTTTAATCGACATGATATATATTTAAAGAGCGGACGGTGTAACCAGTGGCGTGCACAGAGATTTCAGACAGATGCACAGCTAAAAAAAACGTACCAGTTTCAGCTTGTTTCTGTCGGTGGCCCAACGACTAGGACTACCCACCCTACCTGAGTTTTACCACAGGAGCCTTTAGCTTCGCATGATGTTTGTTTGCGACCACTATGAATATCTAAATAAGTGACACTTATATGATATGCAAAGTGGCATTTAAAAAGGCCGTGGGATGTTTATTTTGTATTCTTTGCGCAAATGAATTTAAATTCAAAATAAATTACTACTTTAATGTTAACTGATTACTTTCTACAAGTTAATGTTTATAAATCAAATCAACGCACCTATCTTTTTTTCAGATAGTTTTGTAAAACGTCGTAAAAACAGCTACATCGTTTTACTAAAAGTTCTTTTCCAATTGCAATCATAGACAAATCTGTGAGTCTGTTTTGGCCCTGTGTGTTTCGTAAATATGTATGAATTCGTTTTAGACTAGAAAATGATCGTTCAGTCGAAACCCTACTGAATTTTGATTTAATTACCGACGCAATACTAGAAATTAAATCATTTTGGGTCCTATTCGATAACCCCGTGAATGAGCTACCCGATGTTGATTGTAAGTGGGTTTCCAAATTTCCATCATATTAAACTAACAAATCTACAATTTCTAGAAAATTGCCTTTATTAAAAGACAAGCTGGATTCATCATGACCACGGAATGCTAATTCTTGTTTACCAAGAAAACAAACTGCATCAATTAACCGTTTGAAAATATTTCTATTTCTCTCAACTTTCGCGTTGTGCCTTTCAATATCTAACTTAAACTGGCTATTCAAACTAGTCTCTATTCTACCTTTACCAAGTTTGGAACTCCAAGCAGGATTCTAGATGAATTTCTGAAGAATCGTGTTTAGCAGCCGCTTTGTGAAAATTATTTAGATATGAATATCCGTTATAGGTTCAAACATTCTTTTTATCTTGGTTTGTAAACAAAATGCAAGGGAAACAGTACAATATGTGGTCAAGCATCAATGCTTTTTTCAATGTAAAAAATAAAATAATAACATTTTAGGATTTGTTCCTATAATATAATAATGTTAATGTTTCAAATTAAATATTTTAATTTCTCAATTGATGAATCCTCGCGCCAATATTCGTTGTCGCAGCGCCCATGTATCGGAACTTTCTTTAGTTTTCTCGCAAAATGACCGATAGATGGCGTCAGCGCGAGTGTGCTTCCGGCTCCGCAAAGAGACATGGCGAGTGCTAATCGCTCCGCCTTTTGAATATTCCTTTTTTGATGAAACCTTGACGATACTCGTAAAATAAATAGACCTGCATCTGTGCTTCATTGAGGACTTATAGTGCAGTGTTGATTTTTGGAGTTTCAACCATTCCACCGGTAGATTTAAGAATATTTGCACGCCGGCCGGCAGCTACAGTCCTACAGGCCATCACGCACGCATGAACGAGATATCTTCCCATCTGGGTCTGAGTGGGATCTCTGAATGGTAAAGGTACGTGGGCATGTTTAGCTGCTATTAATTCTTTGGTATTGGTTCCTCGAGGATTCATCAATGGGGAAATTATTTTAATTTTGTCCGCCATTACGTCTTTGAGTTAAGTTTTGTCTCACATCATTCTAATAAAGGTGCAGGCTATTTACACGCCTCACCAATATGTTTGTGAGTACATACACAACCTGTTATAATTATCATAAAACTTTTAATGAAAGTAACGAATAGCTGCATTACCTTTTTTTTTAGTTAAATTCAATCCGGGTACACACCTTCCCTTTGCAATCAATTTAAATTTTTCCTCGAAAGATAACGTCGAAAACGCGGCAGATTTTAATTTATATAAATACACTTGGCCAGCACAGGACTCACAGGTATAATTTTCCATTTTGTACGATAAACTTACTAAATAATTACTTAGACAATCAATCACTTGCGCCGAGAATAACAAAAAATATGGCGACAAACTTTGCAATTTCGTTCCGAACCAATACGAACGAATGAATTAGTGGGTCATTTGGCCAATCCGACTAAAAAAAGTCGACCCTCTGCAATCAACAATTAGGCGGTCCTTTTACGGCTTCTCAATTTGGATGATTTGCAATATAAGCAGTGCTTCTAAAACTCGAACACACGCACACGTTTTCACGCACACAGACACACTTTTGTTGTGTACTACACGAGTCGCGAAATCATGCGTTGTATGAAAAATAAGCACGGGGCGTAGTAATGCTTTTGCCCGCTGCGCTTGGAATAGCTGGCGAATGTGTGTTCGTGTGAATGGCGAATAAGTTAGATTAATATTTTTTTTGAACTATAGTTATTTATCATTTAAAATTAGAGGGGTATGTACCTATGTATGGCACTACAGGGTATGCAGTGCTTATTTGCATATATGGAGTGCACGCCACTGGGTGTAACCAAGGTACAAATAGGCAGCATTTGTAATTTTGTACACTTTTGTTTATTTTTTCACATAATTTAAAAGATTTGTATTGCGATGTCGCTTCTTATTTATTAAGCTGAAACGATATTAGACTTGTCGCGTGTAAATATGTTTTGCAATTTATCTTATATGTATACATGGGACTAAGATAGAGAGATACATAATAATATTAGTAAAATTTCAGGACCAACAACAACAGGACTTTAAAAATGTCGGTAAATGGCAACACAGACCGTTCGGGGATTTACCTAGCATAGTGAACGAATGAATGTCATTCGTTTGATGCAGACTGGCAGACGGCTAGATAGTTTCGACTTCATTTATTCAGATTAAGCGTAGGCGCGCACGAGCAACGTTTGTCTCCGCAACTAATTTCAAATTTGTGTCTTATATCAAGTCTACGGGTTTGTATGCAGGTGCACGCATATAACGCAACATGTGTGCACCTTCACACAAACCCGTAAACTTGATATGGGAGACAAAAGTTGCTCGTGCGCGCTGCCAGCTCTAAAACGCTAACACTCAAGTCTTCAACGCTCAGAAGTGTCGACTCAGCGTTTAATGCTCGACGCTCAGCGCTTATTTTTACAAACACTATGTATGGGCTTTGATCCCTTTGCCTACTTGTGTACCTACACACAACACAAAAAGCTGTAATTATTCAAAAAGAAAAATAATAGAAAATGCGATTTTTCTAAGTTCGTTTTTGTCTCATATCATTTTATTTTACCCTCCCTGATCCTATTAATGTTCTCTACTATGATGTAAGATTGATAGTGTTTCAGAATATTAACGAAAATCATTTTTAAAATATTTTTTTTAACATCACTAATGTAATTTCATCAAATCAAGTATACCCCCAGTTTTCTGGGTGTTTGAGGGTGTTTATCGGGTTTTAACCCAAGCACCAGGCTTAAACCTGGTGGATTGCCCATCTGTAGCAGCAACATTATTAATAACATTATTTTTTCTGTAGTACCTATAATAAGAAAATATTTGTACGGAACCACTTTGTTTTACAACAGCATTCGTTTGCACTGGTTGCTTTGTTACCGCCTTATTTATTAAATGGCGATTGTTTTGTAATGGGTTAAGTTAATAGGGCCAATTGTCAAGAAGTAGTTATTTAAGTTTTTATAAGTGGAAATTTATAAAACTATTATACGTCATATAAATAATGTATTTTAAACAGCAAATAGAGGTAAATGTTGTGACCACGTCTTTTTCTACCGTCGGTTTTTTAAGAGAATCTTATGCGACTATATTAAGTTATATAAATGATTTTCCTGATATCATTATAAGACTGTCATATAAACAGTCGTGTAGATGTTTATACGACCTAATAACATGTCTTATAAGAGAATCTACTACGACTAAATTAAATTGTATTAACGATTATTCTGAAACTATTACAAGACTGTCATATAGACATCCACTCAAACAAGTAATATAACCTAAAATATAACTTATATGTGACGTTCCACGGGAGAAGGTACCTTATGGTGCTTTTAGTTTCGGAGATATTAAATGTTTCGTAAAACCATAAGATGTAACATTTATTTTCCTATATTTATTTCTTATGATACCTATGTAAGTTATTAGCCCATAATGTGAATTCAAAGTTTAGTAGAAAAGGTACCTTATGGCCGTGTATTATGAAAAATAAGAAAATAATACTTGCAATCATGTCAGGGCATGCTCCGCTTAGACGATTAAGTAATTATATCGAAATAGCAAAGATATGTTGAGTTTGATTGATAAGCTGCCAAACATGCTCAGAAGAAGGAAACTGCGTAAGTATTGTGCACTGTAACATTCAAGGAATTCAAAATAAAACATATGGAACTCAAGCAGCTTGCGGTCAAACTTACATAGGACGGATATTACAATCGTAAACGAGTGCAAGGTAGACTTCACTAAGAGCAAGTACTCTATCTCCTTGAACCTGACGAGATAGAGTTGCTTGCGCTCCGTGGCAGTTAGAGTTCGACATAGAGGTGCATGAACATGTATAACTCGGGTGAACGATGAGAAACACACAAATCACTGACTCCAAGGAGTCTCGCATCGATTTTCAAGAGCTAATCGAAGCAGACCTACCACTCGCGGAGCCAACTACTGATGCCGAGGCAGACACACACACACACACACATACATACATACACACATATGGGCATATGAGTTTGTCGGGCATTGGATGAAATGGCACCGCTGCGAACGTTGAAACGACGTGATGAACTACCGCTGAACATCCAATACATGATACAACATCGCAACCCAAGAATATCGACAAGACATGTGAAAAACATTTGAATCAAGCGCTGCAAAAATATCGAGAGGAACATTGTCATCTAGAGCCCCGAGAATAACTATGTTAAGATGTGGAAAATTCAACGCTCATTGAAGGTCAGGCCACAGCGCTTGTCCGACTTGTATGGAGTTGTAACTGAAGAAGATACAATCAACACTCTGGTTGACACGGCACTAGTGATGGAAGCAAATGTTGATGACTCTCATAAGAACTGTGAGATCTTCACGCTACATCAACCACTACCGAAGACTGACGGGAAGGAAGTCGGGGAGGGAATCGCCAGGGTCCGATCAACTGAGAGTTGACGTAATTATACTACTACAACGCGCTGTTAAAAATCATAAACTACACTCAGCTCACGGGATACTATCCAAAGATATGGAAGCTAGGGGACTGTATATTCTTACACAAACCAGGCAAACCACATACTGAGGCTGTCTCGTGTTGTCCAATCATGGGTAAGCTATGTAAACGGATCATGCACAGTCAGCTACTCTCGGAGTTTAATCGTCTAAAACTCATCCTGGAGTATCAACACGGCTTCACAAAAAATACGAGGAATAGGCACGCATATCTTAAGGACAGGCAAGGTTATCACTGACGCCCTGGCTAAAGGAAACAGCGCAGCAATGATCTCCACCGATCTCAGCAAAGCATTCGATTCCATTAATCACGCAGGGCTGAGCAAAAAATGTTCGATAGTGGAATGGCGAACAATATAAACAAGCTTATCGAAAATCACCATGCGGGACGGGAGATTCGAGGTAAATACCGTACGATGTACGGAAGAAGTCAGCTGGTTCCAACGGAGTCCCGCAGGGCTCTATTCTGGGACCGATCATTTTCAATTTGTATGTGAGTGACATACTCAGGAACCATCCACCACTCTCGCAATACGCTGACAACCTAAACTAGGCTAATCAGCCAGATACAGCTTCGCGTCGGGCAGCTTGGGCTATTGACACGATTATTGAGTACTACATATAAGGAATGGGGCCTGCAGTGCAATGTGGACAAAACGAAGTGCGTGATGTTTATCAACAAACGCAAATACGATCGCACTATTCGACTGCAATGTGAGACACCTATCATAACGATTATGAATGTGGAAATGAGTCTGTTTGTTACGCTTTCACGCTAAGACGGCTGAAGTGAAATTTGGCACAAGGGTAGACCACTTTTATCCCGGTAGTACGGTCCCGTAGGATAATTTCCGACCTCCACGCGGGTGTGCCGCCGGCAAGAGCTAGTTACCAATAAACACCAGTAGGAAGTATCTTGGGATGCACTACGACCAGACGTGTGATGAAGAAACTACTAGATACTACTAGGTAGTGACTGAAATGGAAATGCTCTAGCTTGTGTATTGTATAGGTACTCACTTTTAGATTTAATTCAAAACTTTTATGTTTTATCCTTGATTGACCTGACCCAATCTATTGGTGCCATAAATTATAATTAATCAATTATATATGATTAATGCCATAAAAATACAGGTTGTTAACTTTTCGCATGTTTACCGATACTACGAGAAACAGAATAGATATGGACAGAAGAAGTATGGATGGCATCTATGGCATGAAATGAGGAGCGAAACGCATGTGCCGAAAGGAGGGATGAATATTAGTATGGGTAATAACAATATTGGAGAATGGAACATAAAACTTTCTGCGCCAGTCAGGTATGCCAGGGTTTAAATTCCGTCAAGATTCGAGTCAAGTCTTCCAGTGCCATTGCGTATGTGCGCCGTGAATCATCTGTATATTTTGTAATGGAATTTAAAAAGATACAAAATATTAATCAAATATTTTTATTGTGTATTAAAATAATATTAAGAGCTACATCCTTACATACTATTGGTACTAATACATTATCTTACAGAGGTACTTAGGTCTAATAAGAAAATCGTTTGGTATGGTCAAACCATACCAGTCGGGGTTTTTTTGGTCGCCAAAATGGAGCAGTACCTAACTGCTCGATTTTGGCGACCTGTTTTATATACCGAATAAATTTCAATTCTAGTAGTTGTTTAATATTCACTAATCATGAACGTGAGTCTGCCGCCGCACCCAAGGGGGAATCCAAAGTTACAGCATGTCAAAGTTGTAAAAAAAAGTTTGA
The DNA here is from genome assembly GCA_948252095.1 of Dicycla oo. NCBI lineage: Eukaryota > Metazoa > Arthropoda > Insecta > Lepidoptera > Noctuidae > Dicycla > Dicycla oo. The sequence continues at coordinate 15,769,850 of OX411712.1, forward strand.
AAGTAGTGTATGCTAATTTGAATATGATTCGCGACCGTCATAAATCTGTATTTATAAAATTATAATCATTAAAATTATCAATACAACTTCCCAAGTTCATATAATCCTAATGAATAACTATTTCATGAACTCTTGACATTTAGGATTATTCAACATACAAAACCTAATATTAACGTGCAAATTGCAATCAACGGAAGAAAATTTTAAATTCGCAGGCTAGCTGGAGCTTAAGGGACGAGTTTTGGGACCGTTACATTTTTCATAACTGTTTTTTACAACTTTGACATGCTCTACCTTTGGACTCTCTCACTATTGGAGCTGCCTTTAGATTGCTTATGCACTAAGGGCCGGTTTTTTGATTCGTAGTTAACTCAACCAATGGTTAAACATAGTAACCAATGGTTGAATTTTGGCTAAATGTGAAAGGCTAAACATGAACGTATTCATTTTAGCTCATTCATATTAAAAAAAAATGTAACTAATGGCATAACTCATTCATGTTTAGCCTTTCACATTTAGCCAAAATTCAACCATTACATACTATGTTTAACCATTGATTGAGTTACTACTGATCAAAAAACCAGCCCTAAGGAAAAACTATTTATGGTATGGTTTTCAGCTATTTTTTATTATATAAAATTACTTTTTCAAACTAACGCCGCTGCCCGTACTATAAGTTTAATGAAGCATTATTATAACTAGTTGCCACAGACAACCTAATTATACAGAAGACTTATCCGAGCTTATACACAACATCATACCATTGAGCTTACTAAAGAACATTTCACAACAGCTCATGAATATCGACCCACAAGTCAAAGGTGTACCTGTACTGTACTGTATTACTGTATCATGCCTTACTATAAACACAAAAAAAAAAAAATAGGGCAAAGGGCAAAAATATTTGAATATTTGTACACCACAGTCATGTTTCAAATTTCTTAATTAAATTATTAAAAACAAATGTAATAATTATCCATTTTATATTGTTAGTAAATTCAGGATCATCTATTTCACATACTTTTCCATAAATTTCTTATGAAATTCTGACCTCAATGAGTCATTTATGAAGGTGTTGCCTTTCTTTTCAGGCTCTGAACGAGCACAATTCTTAAAAACAACATCATCGTCCCATCGCCTTTTCACCTGGAACAAATCATAATAATTCAATTAGAATTTTATTCAGGGTGTTTCTACATATTTAACATCAATTTTTCTTTTTTATTACGAAACGATGGATGGACTGTGTGAAAGATTATATGGCTAGAAACGGCGTGACTACCGAGATCACAAATAGAGAAATATGGAAAAAAAGACATTGCTCTGACCACATAAATTGGGATAAGGGCAGAAGAATGCAATGATTACCATTTTATTTCTTAGAGTTCCTTTAGCAAAAGTCATATTTACTTAAGATTTACCTTTAAATCATTTTTCTGTCCTGCTGAAGAGTAATTCAGTAAAGGGTTTCCAGATAGAATATTTTCCATACGAATTCTTTCTTCTTCCTGCTTTCTTTCAGCTTCCTGAAATCAAAAATATTTTTATATAAATCAGCTTACTCAATTTTATTTGATACTAGCTTCAGCCCGTGGCTTCGTTCACATGGATGTCGATAAAATACAGCCGATGTAGCTTGCTGATAACATAGCTTTCTTTATGTATTTTTTGAGTTTATCCATTACAAACAAACAAGCATACAAAAAAATCTTTTCCCTTTATAATATTAGTTTAGAAAATGTAGAATATTCATATTGGAATAATTGCAGCATACTATGATTTGTGATTGTTAATCGATTGAAGGACACTGAACGAGACACAAGTAGTTTCATTGTTATCACGTCTGGGGGCATTTAGTGTCCCCCAGTGTTAAAACATAAGCACAAGGGCTGTACCTTTTTAGCTTGCTCTATGGCTCTTTCTTTTTTAATTTTGTTTAACTCTGCTAACAGTGCTGCAGTGTCATCATCAGAATCATCAGAATCTGATGAGTCCCCCTCAAGAGGATCATCAGCGTCCAAGCTTGCAGCGGGAACTTGGTCTATTTTAGGTCTCTTAGTTACAGGCTCAGTAAGTCGTCTGGTGCTTGAGCCTTTACCTTCCTTCTCCCTCTCATCTAACTCTTTGCGGAAGTCTCTTGATCGTAACTCATCTGTAGTACCCTGTCCTTGTTCCCTGAAAAAAACAGATGATTATATTACAACATTTGTTGCAAAAAGGGTGTGAAATGAAATTCTGTTCAAATCAGTCATAATATTAGAAGAAATTACTTTTATAATTATCACTTACAGCTTTTAGTAATATAAATTTTCATTGTATTTATAAGATATTGCTTATCTTTATCGAACTTGGTGTAAAGAAGTTTATACAGGGTTATTGGTACAACACCAACAACCTCTTAAGGGGTCATTGTACTCATCATTATGAACAACTTTTACTATGAGAGCAAACCTGAGATCGCAAAAAAAAATCAGCTGTTCAGTACATTTTGACGAATTATGAGAACATAAATGTACTAAACAGCTGATTTTTTTTTTATAACTTCAGGTTTGGTCCATAGTAAAAGTTGTTCATAATTATGAGTACAATGACCCCTTAAGAGGTTGTTAATGTTTTACCAATAACCCTGTATAATATAAAACTAGTTTATAATATGTAAATTGTTACAATTCCAATAACAATGAAAAACATTCAGAAAACAGTTACCATTTATTGCTTATAAGGACACTAAATGGCCATAGACATCATAACAATAAAACTTCTATTGTGTCACATTCAGTGTCCTTGAAAGCATTAAATAGTGTAAAAGTTCAAGTAACATAACACATAACATCACAACTGTATTCCTCGAAAGGTTAGGCAGAGGTGTACCTATAGTACACCCACATTTCACCAGTTATGTTTTAGTCCCATGTAATAGGAGGCGAGCCTATTGCCATCAACTGGGCACAAATCCAGGATAACTGTTTTCTAAATTATCGTCTTCTAAATGAATGGAAATAGAAAAAGAAAAAACGACATAATGTGAACTTTGTTGATGATGGAAGTTCAACTACAATATAGTGTCATCAAATACTCAACATTGAGTTACTTTACCCACCTGTATTTCAACTTAGTATGTCCAGGAAGATCTCGGCTTGAATACTGTCGAGATATAGCACTTAGATCCTTTTCTCCTCGGCCTGTGCCCCCCCGTGCTGGATCAAAAGTAGGTCTTGCTGCTGTAGTCATGTTCTATAATCTGAAATCAAGAATATAAATTATTACCCACATTAGGTATAATACAGTACACGCAATTTACTGAGCAAATCAAAATTTTGAAGAATCAAGTTCGGAAGTATTATTTTTCTTGAAGAATAATTTACAGAAAAAAAAACTATTGGAGAAAAGCAATAATCATTTTCGCTTTACTTACCTCTTATTACCCAGTAAATATTACGATAACAACGGAAAACAATATGTGAATTAAAATTAACTTCCTTGTAAACTTTTCTTTCCAGTTTTTCGTCAAACAGATATCAAAAACCTTGATTCACTCACGGAGACGGATTCTCCAACTCCAATTAACTAAAAAGTACTCTGTGAATTAACTCCAATCTTGATTGATTTGACAATTTTGACAGGACACACACATCTTGCACAGATCACTAATAAGCAAAGAGTAAAGTAAAAATAGAGGGAAAGAGTAGCAACTCTGTGGTAAAATTTGCATGTATGGAAAGTGCTGCTACTTCTAGTTTGGTGGGTGAATTAAGGCTATAGTAATATATACCTACCTATAGGTATGCATACTTACTATATTATGTAGCGAACGAGTCCTCTCACCTATTTATTATACTCTGAGCGAGTTTGTGTTATGGTAACAGTCAGGGGAAAAAAAACACGTATGGAGTTCAGAAAATGTCCTTTTATTATTATCAAACATAAATTTTATTAATATTTATTCGTTTTAAACTTATTATTATTAATTTTTTTTTATTTGTGATGGGTTTGCTCTTGACTCTAGTCTAGGTCAGAGGTGACAGAGACAAAGTCGACGATGTAGTGAGCTTACCCAGAAGAAGCCTGTTCACTCTCACTTTGAAGAGATTAGGGTTGTATACGTTCGGAAACACAGACGCAGGTAGTGAGTTCCACTATTTTGCTGTGCGCATTATAAAAGACATTTGGAAGCGCTTAGTGCGAATTGGTGGAATAGCAACCAGGTAGGGATGGTAACTGGCAGTGCGTCTAGATGTCCAATGGTAGAAGGGGGCCCGGTCGAATGAGGTCGTGGAGTTCTCGGGCACACTCTCCGAAGTACAATCTGTAGAAGACCGACAAGCAGGCAACCTTGCGGCGATGAGCCAAGCTATGAAGCTTGGCATCCTCCAGGTTTACGTCGCCAATGAGCCTCTTAGCTCTGCGTTCCTCCGAGTCAAGCGCGGCTAGTAGGTACTTAGCTGATCCATCCCAAAGGTGACTGCAATACTCCATGCAGGATCGGACTTGCGCTTTGTAAAGGATTAAAAGCTGTCCAGGCGTAAAGTATCGCTTCACCCTATTTAGGATGCCCAGTTTGGGCCTTGTACTCGATGGTGGCGCCGAAGTTGAGACCAGATGTCAACTCCATGCCTAGGAGCTCAAGTCGATCAGTTACAGGAACAGATGTACCCCGAAAAGTAGGAGTTCGGGTGAAACGACTCTCTTTAGTGGTAAAAAGACATGCCTGTGTTTTGGTGGCGTTAAAAGAGACCAGATTATCATCACCCCACTGGGAGACAAAGCTTAAGGTCAAATCTGTCCGCTCTACCATGGCCTCTCTCAATGAACGAACTTCGGCCCCGCTGGTTTTTGCACTGGACAAGTATCTTATTTATTCTCTTTTCAATCTCAAGCCTATCACTGACGTACTACGGTCTACATTGTATTGACCTGCACCATACTACGAGTCTCCGATGCCTCGTGTACAGCGCTCACCTCCGGCTTCGCCAGCGCTAAACTCCAGTGGAAAGCAAGTAAAGTCAGATTCGGAGATACCTAAATCGGTATCGAACAGCCCGATTGAAAGTGTCAACACTGCACCGCGGTACAAACATCCACGCCAGGAACTCTCACCGGGTAGTGATCTACAGGATACGAAACGCGAAATACTGCAAATGCTAACGACCTGGAAAAATGAACTCGAAGAGCGTCTTAAGAAACATTCTGACGACCAAAGCTCGTGTCTCTCTAAGCTAGTTTCCGAAATAGGCGAGCTAAAACGCCAGAATCTTGAGATACAAAGAACAAACAGTGAGATAGTAAAATCCGCTTCGTTTATTAGTACACAGTATGATGATATGGTGAAGCTCGTTGCCGACTTAAAGAAGGAAAACCAAGTCTACAGAAGCGACATACACAATCTGGAAATTAAGTTACTAGACCTTCAGCAGCTTTCCCGTACGTCTAGCGTCGAGATTCGCAATGTACCCCCGTCGGAGAACGAAACACCGTTGGAACTGACTTCGATTATCACAAAAGTTGGTGCGACCGTGAATGTGACCCTCAATAACACCCAACTCCGTGATGCATACCGGCTTCCCGGTAAATCAGGTACTTGCAGACCAATCATTGCAGAATTTACAAATGTTCACATTAAAAACAAATTCATAACAAGCGCGCGCGACTTCAATAAAACCCACCCGAATGAAGGCCGCCTTAACACACAATGCATTGGTTTACCCGGTGATCGCCGACCGGTATATGTTGCGGAATACCTCCCGGCTGCTTCCAGAAAGCTTTTCTATGCAGCAAGAGAATTCGCTAAACAAAAACAGTATAAGTTCTGTTGGTCTGCAAACGGAAACATATTTTTGAGGAAAATAGAGGGAGTGAAACAAATTCTCGTCAGATCAGAACAAACCTTGCGCGATCTAGAAGTCAGATCAGAACAAACCCCCTGTAATCAACAATTAGATGCGGACGCCAGACTAGAACAAACTCGTCGCGATATGCAATCGAACACGGATATTGCCCAATGACTAAGTCTTATTATGATCTTTGCACGTAGTTCCACATCTCATAGGTACATTTTAATAAGGTACTACTTTAATCTGTTATTGTTTTTTCTATACTTAAGACCTTACTCAATTAGCCACACCCACAAATTCCACAAGTACCTCTCAATACATACAAATCACACTACACATTCTCATATATTCGGCTACATACTACTCGTATACTTTTGCAAAACAAATACAAATCCATCCATACATACCTCGCACAAATCTGACACAATGACCCATATAAAATGTGGTAATGTTCATACCTATAGCTTTCAAATCCCATTTTCACTTAACACAAAACCATATTCCTATTCCTATATCATCACTACAATTATTTATGCCCCAGTAACTCGGATAAACACATTCGTTCACCTAAAATCATTATTATATTATTGTCATCAACTATCGAGCAAGCAGAATATAAAAAAGACACCGTTACGTTGTTACATTAACAGTGACACTTTCGAATGTCTAACAGTGACATTTATTGAAATAAACATAAGCTCTAATGGATGACTCACTACAGACAGTTAATGAGATAGATAATATTGAAATTGCTTCCTCTATTGAATGTGATTGTTCGAACCTTTCGGAGCATATTTTTGTTAAACAAAATGACTTGACTATCGTTTCGCAAAACATAAGGAGCATTTATTGCAATTTTGATAACTTTATGATAATGTTATCTAATTTTAAATTCGACGTAGATTTAATAATCCTCACAGAATGCAGATTGAGTACGAGTAAACCTTTACCACAAATACCCAACTATAACTGCCATAGTACAACGCGACAGATGAACCAAAATGATGGGGTGGTTATTTATGTTAAAAATACGCTGCAACCTAAAATTCTAGAATTACAAGTATCTCAAGCAACTTGTATTCAGGTGGACATACTGAATAATACAGTTTTGTGCATTTATCGATCCCCGTCACATACAAACATTGATGCGTTTTTGGATTCACTTAGTTCACACTTAGACACGTTACCTACACAAAAAAATATAGTAATAGCAGGTGACATAAACATAAATATCAGGTCCCAAGATACTGAAACGTCTCATGAACGAACGAACCGAAACAACTACCTCAATATGTTATCTGCGCATGGTATACTCTCTGGACATACACTACCTACCAGAGTACGGAACTGCCTGGATCACTTCATGATACGACTTCATAAAAAAAAGACTTCTGCCTCAATTGCCATTTTGCACACAACAATTACCGATCACTATACTACTTTTCTAAAACTTTCTAAAATAAAAAATAATGATGCTCCGAAAAAATCTACTACTAAATTAAACTATGAACAAGCCCTAAAATATCTACAAGAAAAAAACCTATCTGAATTGATGTTTTGTAACGACCCCGATCTCCTAACCGAATTACTCATACAGAAACTGACTGACTGTATTATTAATAATACCATAACAACAAATAACCCAAGCAGTAAACGTATAATTAAGCCGTGGATCAGCCGGGGTATTTTACGCTGTATTAAAAATAGAAACAAATTGCAAAAATCCTTACGGGCCGACCCATATAACACAGTCTTAAAAATAACATACTATCGATACAGAAACTATTGTAATAATCTCATTAAAAAATTAAAAAGGAAATATGAACGGGACCTTATTTCTAATTCTATAAATAACACAAAGCTACTCTGGAAAAATATAAAATCAATTACCTACACAAATAAATGCAAAAATCAAATCACTGAACTATTAAATTCTAAACTGTCTCCAAATGAATCTGTTAACTTTGTTAATGACTACTTTGTAAATATAGGAAAGGAATTAGCACAAAAAATCCAAAATAGTAATAACCCCTCGATACAACCCTGCATTTCAAGCATGCGAAGTAATTCTTTTGTGCTTTTGGACACTGACCTCAAGGAAGTAGAAAATACCCTGATGGGATTGAAATCTGACAGTGCCCCTGGATGGGATAATATCTCAACCAGATTTTTAAAGTACTGTCATAAGGAAGTCGTCCCCATTATTACCCATCTGACTAACGTTTGTTTCAACTCTGGTAGTTTTCCAATCCTACTGAAGAAATCTATTATTACTCCGGTTCACAAGGGGGGGAGCAGAAACGATGTCAATAATTACAGACCTATTTCGGTCTTACCAGCTATATCTAAAATTATAGAAAAATTAACAAATACGAGACTAGTTAGCTATTTGAACAGATTCAAAATTATATCATCTTCGCAATTTGGATTTAGGCATGGAGTATCTACTGAGGATGCAATTGACGCTCTTAGCTCGTTAGTAACTGAACATCTGGACGCAGGAAAGAAATGCCTAACGATATTCCTGGACCTTAAAAAAGCTTTTGACACCGTTTCTGTTCCAGCCCTTGTAGCAAAGCTGGAGGGAATTGGAATAAGGGGAACACCCCTAAAATTTTTCAAAGATTATTTGTCCAACAGGAAACAGAGAGTTAGGATGGGAGCACATACTAGTGAGGACGCTGACGTACTATATGGCGTACCCCAGGGGAGTGTGTTGGGCCCTACATTATTTCTTACATATATAAATGACCTCTGTAACCTAAATGTAAAAAACGCAAATATTTTTTCGTATGCTGATGATACTGCAGTGGTTTTTTCCGGAAACAATTGGTCAGATGTAAAACTCAAAGCCGAAATGGGTATGGTCCAAATTGCCAACTGGCTCAGAGATAATTTACTGTCACTAAACACAACAAAAACGAACTATATATGTTTCTCAATTGCTAATCATTCTCCAGAAGTAGCCTTTGACATTAAAGTACACTCATGCAATACAACCTCAGATAAAAATTGTAGGTGCCCTAAAATTGACAAAGTTTCGCAGACGAAATACTTAGGCGTCATAATTGATCAAAAATTATCCTGGTATTCCCATATTGAACATGTTGCTGCAAGAGTTAGGAAACTGGGTTGGATTTTCAAATCTCTAAGGCATATAATTCCAAAAAATACAAAAGGAAACCACGGATCCCCTAGAAATCTCCTAAACGAAATCTATTTATCACTTGCTCAATCTGTCATAGTTTACTGCATACCTATATGGGGAGGCGCGGCTAAAACAAAATTTATCAATCTAGAACGGGGACAGCGATTCTTAATAAAAACTATGTATTTTAAAAGGATGAGATACTCTACTGAAAAGCTATACGAAATTAGTGATCTACTTTCAGTTAGGAAATTATATATCATATCCACTGTCCTAAAAAAACATAAAACTCTTTCATATGATCCAAAAGTAATGTCGAAAAGGCGAAATGACTTGATTGCACAAGTACCACCGACTAAAACAAAATTCGCGGCTATACAATATCAACATCGATCTGCTCAACTGTATAATAGGGTAAATAAACAAATATACATATATCCCAGCCAACTACATGAATGTAAAAAAAAACTAACAGACTGGATAAAGCCATTTACATACACAGATACTGAGTCACTCCTACAACACATGAACTAACACACACACACACACACACACACACACACACACACACACGTCACAGACCACCACACCACTCATGACTGTCAGTCACTTCCACATCACACCACATCAATCCCATCACATCATATCACATCACATCACATCACACCACTCTCACACTTACACCGCCACAAGCGTCCTACTCCACAAGCGAACACACATTCTATCTTTTGTAAAATGTAGTTTTGTTACCACATTTCATCCTACATAAGAGAGAGCGGCGTCTTCTAACACAGGCATTATCTGCTTAAAAGGAGGCGCCATTCACCAACAAAATGTAAACAACTATGGTTAAGAAATAAACATTTTTGTATTTTTTTTTTTTTGTATTTTTGTATCTCTCTGAAACTATACTGTCATCTGCGAACCCAACAATACCAGGCCGAAGCAGGTCATTGACGTGCAGCAGGAAAAGAGTTGCAGAGAGAACAGACCCCTGAGGAACTCCGGCATCAGTAGCCATAAGGTCAGAAGAGCAGCCATCAACAACTACTCTGATCGACCGTTCACTAAGGAAATCTGATATCCAGCTACAAAAATCAGCTGGGATGCCATAAGCACGAAGCTTGCTGAGCAGAGCAGCGTGCCAGACCCTGTCAAAGGCCTTCGAGATGTCAAGCAATACAGCCAGTGCTTCGCCGCGTTTCTCGATGGCTTCGCCTCAGCAGTGCGTGACATACGCAAGAAGATCGCCAGTTGATCGTCCCCGGCGAAAGCCATATTGACGGTCACTGAGGAGATCATTGTCTTCAAGGTAGATCAGCAACTTATTGTTCAGTACCCTTTCCAAAACTTTGCACAGAATGGAGGTAATGGCGATCGGACGGTAACGGGCAGGGTCTGCACGGTCGCCTTTTTTGGGCACTGGTTGTACAGACGCCAGCAGGTCAACCTACCCGAAACTGTCAGATTTTCCCAATCAACCTTGAACCTAATTCTTTAGCAATAAAGTCGAAAATCTATTAAAGAAATCTGACAGATTGTAGTAGCTTGATGTGCTGGCGTCTGTACATTTGCAAGCTTCCAGGATTTCGGCACCGTTCTTTTTTCAAGAGAGAGGCGGAACAAACATGTCAATACAGGAGACAGTTCAGACGAATACTGCCTCAACACTCTCGCTGGAATGCCGTCAGGCCCGCTGGCCTTGTTCACGTCTAGACTGCAAAATACTCTTCGGACCTCTTTAATGTGTACTGCGATCTCCGGCATCGAGGAGTCACAATGAGGTACAGTAAGTGGTTGCTTTGAGCCAGCGTCCAGACGTGAATTGCTTGCAAAGAGAGATGCAAATAAATTTGCTTTCTCATTTGCAGAGTGAGCCAGCGACCCATCAGGTTTCATCATAGGAGGTAAAGTGGGACGACAGAAATTCGTTTCAACCACTTTAGACAGGGACCAGAACTGTTTACTACCCGGAGGGTGTGAAGCCAGCCTGGCCCCAATACGTCCGACATGGTCAAAACGTGCCCTACATAAAACCCGCTGGCAGAACTTGGCGGCAGAATTAAAGGCTCTTTTCTTCGCGCGAACCCTACGCGCTCTAACTTTGCGGTCGCGGGCCTTGACCCAGGCTTGGTAGGCAGTCTCTTTTCGGGCCTCAGCGTGGGCGCATATTATACTTAATTAACCCTAGATAACTAAACTATTTTCGTTGTTACATGGTTACTAAACATTCGTCGCACCGACTACGCCAAATAAAATGCATTTTTTGGAAAAAGTATTTATAAGTCATAGGAACTTCTGACATTGGTTCATTCTTTGGATCATAATTAAACAAAAAAATAATCAAAACAGTAACTAAGAACTATTCCACACAGCCACAGCGTATATCGATGTTATGAGGTCCACAAATGTATCGCTTACATTTGATGCACAGGTGTTTGGTCATTCTGCGGGCCTTAGATGAACATAAGTAGCAAATTTTACGCACATTTGACGCAAAAGAAACAGGAACATTTACCGGCGGAGTTATACCGAGAATGTCCTGAATCATGACCTTGATGTCCCGCCTCAAAGTAACAGTTTGAAATCTTTGCCTTAACCAGGCCTCCATAAGTTGGTCGGCTAACTTCAGGAAAAATCACGCCTTACCTACCTAGATACCTTTATAGAAAAAATAAGCATAAATGATCACTTTCACGTCACACGGTGCACTATTTAGGTGTTTTAGGAAGGTAAACAAAGAGGCACGGGGAGGGGCCACCTAGAAGTACACGAACACGAGAATCGCGAGTAGGTGGGTCGTCGAACAGACGAATGTTTATCAAGGGTTAAATTAAATTAAGGAATAACATAACACTTTTTCTTGGTTATAATAAAGATAATACCGTACGTAATAAACACTTACATAAAACATCACAACAGCCAAAAATACAATATCTTCTTCGGAGTTCACTCATATTAACAAAACAACAAAAATAACAAACGGAAATCAAAGTGGTAACAATATTATGAAATAGAAACAAAACAAAACAAATAACAGTAACGAGAAACAATTTTCAACAGAATTTATTTTATTTTATTATTTTTGGAAAACTTACAGCTAATCAGACACAATAGTTGCGAATTGCGCATCAATGTCGGGAAAGTCGGAGTTGACAATGACGACAATGACATTTATTTGACCAAGACAATTTGGCTGCCAAGTTTGTTTTTGCCACTAGACTGCAGATGTCGCTGTCGTCTATGGAAATTGATGACAGTGTTAAGTGTGCCCCCCCTGCTAATAAGTATAAATTCTCTATCTACGGTATAAGTATAAGTTACATACTCTTTGGTAGCAAGGTAATTTGACATTCAGATTGATAATTTTACCCACAGACTATATTATACACAATTTCCGTAGATAGAGAATACAATTTCAATTTGCCAAGACTCGCTCTGACACTGCTCTGGCCATGGAATTAGTAATATTAAAACTGCCACTTGCTAACTTCAGAGGTCAGTACTATCCAGTGTCTAAGAATTTGATAGCTAGCTGTCCCTATACGTACATTGTTTTGTAATCTTATATGCCCCTTTGCGTAGCTGTTGACTGCAAGAAAGCGGAGACGCATGTAGAGATGGGCATATTCCCGGTAAAAACCCAGAGTTTTGTTAAATACCCATTTATACCCATTTTTAATTTATATCGGGTAAAAATTAAATCGGTTTAATTTAAACTAATTATTGTATTTTTTAATAGATACTTTGACATACAGAATTTTATAATTTATTTTATTTGAGACCGTCGTTAGCACGATATACGTATGTTGTGCTGACGACGGTTTTGGTGTGAAAAAATTATGTCGGTCCATGCGCCGAACCCCCGTATAATATAGATTCTATGTTCTATGTTATTAAGTTTCGTTTCCGCACTTAGTCTTCAAGTGGACGTACGTGAGCCATGGCGGCTGTCGGTGGTTATTCCAGCCAGCCCACCTCCCTCCAGAAGTTAATCACGGCTTCTGGTCTGTTCAGAACATCTGTGAAAGATCTGGGTGCCTCGAGGGTTTCTATTCTAATCTGGGTAACGCCTGTGCATTCGAAAAGCACATGCGCAACGGTTTCCTCAGCCTCCATGCAAGCTCTGCACAGTGGGCTGTCCGTTATACCCATTGTATAAAAGTGTTTGTTTAGCTAGCAGTGTCATATGATGGTCCCCGTCATCAGGCGCAGGCCATTCCTGTCCAGGCGTAAAAGTCGCCTGGTTAGTTTGCCATCTAAACTTGGCATAGCCTCCCTGGACTGCCTGCAACCTGGTGTCGAGGACCACCACCCCTCTGTTTGTGTGTGGGTGAACTCTTGTAACCACCTGCATAATTGGTTAAAAGGGATAGGTACAATTGGTTCGGGTCCACAGACTGACGCGCTGGATGCCCTCCTAGCAAGTTCGTCAGCTGCATTGTTACCCAGTGACCCACTGTGTCCTTTTATCCATTGCAGTGTCACTGTATTGCGGTTAGATGCTGTTACTCGTTCTAACGCATTGTGACATTTTAGTATTAGTCTTGAAGTAATATATTTTTCTCTAAGGTTTGGAGTACTGAGGCACTGTCGGAGAGTATACGTATATGGGTACCCGTAACTCTCCAGGCCTCTATGGCATATGCCGCTTGAATAATGCCCACACATTCTGCCTGGTTGAGGTCGTGTGAGAAGACTCCGCTTCCGGAGTCGGTCTTTGGTCCCGTCGGTGTAAACTCTCAGCGCTTTCGGGCCCGAGTAGTCACACTGTTCTGTTCTTCTTCACTTTTGATCGCATCCTCCTTTATGCCTGTGCTTAACTCTGGAGTCTTTGCTCAGGATACCGGTTATATTGCGCCTAAAGGCGGCCAAGGCTGCCTCCGCTCTCATCGTGTAGTGGAGGCAGTCCAAGCATTGCCTGTAGAGCGGCCGTGGGTGCAGTTGTCATGCAGTCAGTGATTGCTACACAGGCGAATCGCTGCAGTTTTTCGAGATCTTTCCGGGTTGTACTCAAGTTTGTCCTGGGCCACCAGACTAGAGTGATGACCATACGTGATGATCGGTCTAATAACTGTGGTGTATAGCCAGTAAGTGACCTTAGGGTTAATCCCGCGGTTCCTACCAAGCAGTCTCTTACACTTCCACAGGGCTATGCTGGCTTTTGTGGTGACGTAATAAGTAGGTTTTGCCCAGTTCAGCTGTCATTCCAACCATAATCTTACGATTTTATTTTCCGAATTACATATAGGGTGTTCGGCGCATGGACAGACTTAATCTTTTAGGGGATTAGAGAGTCATTTGCTAGGTTTCACCCAAAGACCCCTATGTTGTAAGTGTGACGGTAATTGAGATATGGTTTTTTAGATTTTCTTTAAATTAACCAAAATCTCGCCTTTGAATCGTTATAATTTTTTTTTGTTTATGGTTGGAATAGAACAAAATAACTTTTATTATTGTCTGAAATGTATTCTTATTCTAAATCAATTAAAAATTAAATTAAAACGCAATTACCCTAATAATTATTTTCTTAAAACACTCCCTAACTGACTCTTCTAACAATTCATTATGACTACATAATGAATTGTTTTCTATGGCATGTGGCATGCCATTAGAAACGGTATAGGCTAATGAACATTTTAAAATAAAACTAAGTTCAAAATGGCTTTTAGTTTTTTTCATAATGAATTAACAAGTTGTAATTTTTCATACATTATTTAAACATTATTAAGACTTTGGAAGCACATAGGTCGTTTTCTACAAATCAATGAGATCAAATAATAATTTATTTAAAATAAAATAACATTGCAGACTATAATAAAAGTTATTTTGTTATATTACAACCACTAACAAAAAATAAAATATAACGATTTAATGTGAGATTTCGGGAATATCTCAATTACCGTCAGACTTAGGACATAGGGTCGGGTGAAACCTGGCAAATGACCCCCCAAATCCCCTAAAAAATTGTGTCGGTCCATGATGAGAATATAGTTTTTAACACTTAAATCCTGGACTCGGTGTTTTAGTCAATGTAAACAGAGCCGCGTTAAAATGGACATTTTTATGGGTATAATGAAATTAATAATAAGAGTATTTTTATGGTGTTTTAACAAAAAAAAAGAACATTAAAAAATGAAAAAAGAGTATGACCACCCCTTGTAGCGATTACGGTGTGTTCGTTTTGGTTCTTTTCACCAGGCTTTTGATGGCATCTTCACCAATTACGGGTTGTGCATGTTGACAAAGGATTTCTATTATGTACCTTTGCGCGTTTAGTGAGCCGTTTTCTATGAATACTGTCTCTAGAAGTTACGCCCGCCCAAAACATAACGGACCCTCCACCATAAGGGGTGATTTCTTTAAAACACACGTCGGCAAAGCGGTCCCCTGTTCGTAACACTTGCCGACGTCGGTCCTCACCATCCAGACAAATTCGAGCCTCATCGGAGAATAATACGCTACTCCAGTTACCTAGTGTCCAATATACGCCATTTCTAACGAACTTCAATCGAGCAATCTGGTGCTCACCGAGTAACTTGGGGGCCCGCGCTGTGTGTTGACTGTGTATAATAGCCGCTAAAAGCCTCCTCCTCACTGTCCATAGGCTAACTTGTGCTCCTCGTACCTCTTCAAGGTTTCTTTTGAGGTCTATGTAAGTGCATTTGCGGTTCCTCAGCGCCTGGGTCACTAAAAAGCGGTCATTTCGTGATTGAGTGCAACGTTTTCTCCCAGAACCTTGCCTACTCTAAACAGAACCTGTCTCATGGTATCGAGTCCAGGTTGTTCTTTGGATGGTTGAATGACTCACGTTTAACCGCTGTGAGACGTAACACTGGCTACACCCCTCTACCTGCTACGCTATAATTTTACTGCCTCTTATTGCTTTTTCTGCCATTACAAGATATCTGTTTTAAGTCACAATAAGGCAGGATTATGCGACAAACATAAATCTACTAAAAATAACGAGAAGTTATTTTTAGTTGCTTAATAACCTTTTGACAGGCCAGCTGGCGTGGTGGGTTAAGATACCGCCTACCATGTCGCAGGTCGTGGGTTCGATTCCCATCCAGGACAAACATTTGTGTGCATGAACATGTCTGTTTGTCCTGTGTCTGGGTGTAATTATCTATACATATGTATGTATTTACAAAAAAAAAAGTAGTATATGTAGTATATCAGTTATCTGATGTCCATAGTACAGACGCCAGCACATCAAGTTACTACAATCTGTCAGATTTCTTTAATAGATTTTCGACTTTATTGCTAAAGCATTCGGTTCAAGGTTGATTGGGAAAATCTGACAGTTTCGGGTAGGTTGACCTGCTGGCGTTTGTACAAACTCTGCTTAGTTTGGGATTAGATGACCGTGTGTGAAATGTTCCAGGAATACCCAGGGTATTATTATTATTATAACCGCAAACCCGGGAAAAGTAAGTAAAAAGTCACAACCTGAAAAAGGGATTATTATTTTTAAAAACAAAAGTTTCGAATTTGGAATTAATTTTTTTCATACCCAGACTCTTTATTAAGTGCCAGTAACATAGTTTGGCTATTAAAACCTCTTTAGAACTAAATGATTACTAAAACATGTAGAAAAATCAAAACCGCCCGTTATTTGCAAAGGAGTGTATACCTATCTGATTTATCTATATGTTCTTAAAGGTAGTGTGCAGCATTTAGTTAACTTTAAAACATGTACTATCAGTACAGTAGGTACTTTTTTTGTTCTAAACAGTTGAATTTATTTGAAAATTTATGTTGATTAAAGATTTAAAAGATTTTTAACTTCGTTTTATTTGAAATCAATATTTTATCAATGGTCAAGGTCAAAGATAGTATATTGATGATGAAGCCAATTAAATAATATAAAGATATTATTCATTTTTTACCCGGTATTTTTTTATTAATACCCGGTAAAAAAGGTATTTATTCTTTTTTACCTTTTCTTACCCTTCCTTCCAATTTTTACCTTCCCATTTTTTACCCACTCGCCCATCTCTAGACCCATGTGTAGTTTCATATGATAAACGACGAAAACCGTGGTAGAAAGCTCTCCGAAAAACATTGGAAACCTGATATTTTGTTGAGATGTGCTATCCTTTTAAATCTGAAGACTTTTAGGGGAGAAATTCGTATACAGGTAATGCTTCCAAGAGAACTAAGTCTGTTTTCATTACCTACAGGCACTTCTGGTGTGATATGGTGGTAAAGGTGAGTGTAATAATCTCAAATTAAAAATCTACCGCCCTCACGAAAAGCTCCAGCGCCCACTAGGTGACATTACAGCCCCCGTTGGGAACCTATGTATAGATCAATGCTAGAATTAAAATCTGACATTTTTCAGTCAAGAATATCATCTTCGAGTTAGTTTTACACTCTGCACAGCTATTCACAACCATTCGACAGACTATCGTGTCAAAAATGACACATTTCGGTAACCTGATTTGCCTTTCCCCCCCGACACTGAAGTCGGAAGAATAGCAGAGTCGGGTTTTAGATAAGGATGAGTCATTGACGGTTTTTTGGTTAATGTAATTTAACTGTTAATCATCAATGGTTAACAGTTTAAAAAAAGCTGTTAATTAATTAACAGGTTTTGATTGTTTAATCGGTATCGTTCGAAAGTATTTGTTTCGCACACTAGTTAATTCTCAGAAATGAATAAAGTGATAGTGAAATAATTCGTTGAGCCGTTGATATAAATTAACAGTTTATATTTTCAACTGGTTTTTTTGGAACTGCGTAAAATAATGACTATTGAAGTAATGCGTCTTGTGCGTTGACGTAAATTAACAGCTAATATTTTTTCAACCTGTTTTTCATTGATGATTAACAGTTACCTAGTTGACGAATGAAAAGTCGTTAAAAAAACGGTTTATTGATTCAACAAACACCTCTAGTTTTAGATTTGTGAACAGCGTTTAGAGGACCCCTTCGTTAACAATGATTGATGTCCGATTCAAAAACTTTCCGCTTGCGCTTTTCTGATCTGGATAATCCTGTCATACGTACCGACGTTCGTCTCCAGTATTCAACAAAAAAGATCTCAAAGTTAACAAATACAAAATAACCTATAAACTATAAAACGTGCATAATATTTATTGATTTTTTCACAAAGATTAGATAGATTTTGTTTTTGTCTATGGATTTATATTCTGTATATGTAATAACTAGGCAAGACAAATTCTGTGTAGTTCTGTGGTCAATAGTATGGCAACACTGTTGCCAAATACTCCCAATTCTAAATAATTTTTCAAAAATTATCTAGAAATTTTGCTAGAAATATCTAAAAACTTCATCATTTGTTCGCGTATCCATTACTATCGGGTATTATCATAAACACTAGGTAAGTGCGTAAACAAAATATACCCATTATAATACTAAATCACCAGCAAAACAACCCAACCAGACTTGTGTGCGACAACAAACCATATTGCTAGAGTTGCTTGCTAGACACGAGACGTATAATTTAACGTAGGACGCCATTTTGTGTTCGTGTAGTGTAATTTCCAAATTCCATCACATTGGTCCAGTAATTTATATAACAAGAATCAAAATAATTCAACAAAAAACGAAAGGGGCATTTTGCATTAGTATAATTCCTCAACATAAATTATCAAGCTTCTGAAACGTACTACATAAGTGTTTGTTCTGATACTCCTACCGTAGTCAGTCAGTAGTGAATCTCACCATTCGGATTTTGTTTTAGAATGGCCGAAGATTTAGATGTAGAAGCTATGTTGGAAGCACCATATAATAAATCGGTAAGTACCTTTAGATTTTATCCAAGTCTTACTATCCAGTCGAACAGCTCATGTCAATTCCCATGTACAAACTTTTTCAAAATTTCTGTATTTTAGTAAATCTACCAATATTCTATTGTTATCTTTATTGCCGAGTTTCTTGATTTAAAGTACAAAGTTTTTAACAAATTGAAATACAAGAAACATCGCAAATAATTAATATTTTGTTGCCTCCCAGAAATCACTTCAAAGTTCAATGTTACAAATAATGTATTTTTACCTTTTACTCGTTAATTTTATTTAAAATTTGTGAAGATTCCATGTAATCTAATTCATTTTCTTGTAATGTGTAAAGAATAATGGTATCAATAATATGTAGTCATGTTTATAGGTATAAATTTTTGCATTTTAAATTGATTTTCAAGTACATTTTTGAGGGTTTATCTGTTTAAAGATGTTATAAACTATCTTTTTTGGGAGATTTTAATCTTGTTAGTTCACAACTAGTTAATTTCATCTTTGAACAGCAACTGGTAAGAAATACAAAAAAAAATTACATTTGAGTATCATTTCTTGTATTTATAGAACTTTGTGGTAATAGTCGAGCATACTTCACCAACCTGAACAGACAGAGAGGTATCCACTACTATACTTACCTAATTTTTTATTATTTGAAAATTCACCACAACCTAACATTGTTATTTAAATCACTTAAAAGTTACAAAGTCAAAAATAAAATTTATATAGAGCGTATTTTTAAAAAAGGACCATGAGCTGATGGGTCGTAAATCTTTTGCAGAAGTATCCCTGTGTGATGTTAGCGCTGTGTGCATCCTTTGTCAGTGGTTTTATGAACGGTAAGTGTAGACCAGGGCAGCGAGACTACCATGACATGGATGAACATTGGCTGGTTATTAAACCAGCTACCCACAGTAGCCTAGGCAAAGTAAAAACCATCAGCGACTGTGTTGTTTCATCAGTGACATTTTAAACAAAATGACATTGTTGAAATACTGCATATGTTCTCCATGTTGTTGTTATGAAATAACTAATGCAATTTTTATTTATTCACTCGGCGTGTGTTGCTGTGGCGCTGCTTCTACCTTGTGCTTTGTGTGACAGGATAACACTACCTCTTCAAAGCATCGATCGGACAAGTATTCTGATAAGCACAAAGATAGAGAACGCGATGGGAGCCGAAGGTAAGAATTTACAGCTTCTGCAGTATTTTATTTACACACAGCAAGGGATTTTTTGGTGACAAACAATAATATAACTATGGCAAGACAGTGCATCTCTTTTTTTTTTTTTCAATAACCTTTGTTCTAGTTCCAACATATGTGGTATTCGGGCCACCTAAATATGCCTTGCCATGCCATCCCGCCAATAGGTCTCGGGTCTAAGTTACCCCTTAGACCCAACACCCATTGGTGGGATGGCACATCATTTGTTGCAGATGTCTGTAAACACAATCCTCTAAGTAGATCTTTCTTTTTTCTAGACGTAGCCGTTCGAGAGACAGAAGAAGATCGAAAGAAAGAGAGACACGTCGTTCAAAAGAAAGAGATGACAGAAAAGATAAAGATCGTGAAAGGGACAAAGACCGCAAAGATCGTGATCGTGACCGCGATCGTGGTGAACGCGAGCGTGGCGATCGCGGCGACCGTGACCGCGAGCGAGACCGTGGCGAGCGCGAGCGAGATCGTGTCAAGGATAATAACAAAGATAGGGATCGTACTCATAATAGGGATAAGGACCGCGAAACGGACAAGGAACGAGAGCGCGACAAAGATAAAAGACGGAGTAAGGACAAGGAACGTAGTCGAGAACGTGATCGAAGCAGTCGCGACCGTATTTCTAACATCAAAAGGGAAAAAAGTGTTGAGAGAGACCCTGCCAAAGAATATCGGTCGAAATCTAGAGGACTTGAGCCAAAATTAGATGATTTACCTCCTGAAGAAAGGGATCTGCGCACTGTATTCTGTATGCAATTATCTCAACGAATTAGAGCAAAAGATCTTGAAGAATTTTTCTCATCTGTTGGCAAAGTTAGAGATGTAAGACTTATCACTTGCAATAAAACCAGGAGATTTAAAGGCATAGCTTACATCGAATTTAAAGATGCAGAATCTGTACCTTTGGTAAGTAAGCAGTCATTTATTTTAAGAATATCTGTGTTTTCCACAGATATTCAGTCAGGACAGCCTCATTCATGGGAATGTGTTCCTATCCAAATATTTTTAATGTGTCATATCTTTCGACTTCTACAATTATTTGATTTAAAAAAAAAATTGTTAGTTGTTGTGTTGATTGATTTATAGGAGTTTTGGAGAGATTTCACCATTTTCTAATTTTAACTGGATTTACAGGCTTTAGGTTTGACCGGACAAAAATTGCTTGGAGTTCCTATTATAGTACAACATACACAAGCAGAAAAGAACAGGGTAGGCAATACATTGCCGAACTTAGCACCAAAGACCAGTAACGGACCGACAAGACTATATGTTGGTTCATTGCATTTTAACATTACAGAAGACATGCTATGCGGTATATTTGAACCCTTTGGAAAAATTGATCATATTCAGCTTATGACCGACCCTGAAACAGGAAAAAGCAAAGGATATGGATTTCTTACTGTAAGTTCAAGTGTTGTTACAATCATTAACTGACCTCACATTATTACTGCAGGTCTCACATTATTCAATGGTCAAAGGATATGTTTCAAAATAGGCCAGGTCTGTGTACACTACATCAAAAAAAGAGAAAAATCCATAGAGTTCGGGAAAATACAGATATTTCATTTAAATGTATACTGTTGTGATAGGAAACTGATATTTATCAAAGTAATTGGACAGTTGAGAACTGTTTTAAATGTTTTCGCTATTTTTATGTATAGTGTACACGTACCTGGCCCAGGGTCTTTACATTTTGGAACATCTCCTTTATAACAACTTAATCATGAATGTTACAGTTCCACCATGCGGCCGATGCGAAGAAAGCGATGGAACAATTAAATGGATTTGAATTAGCTGGTCGACCCATGAAAGTTGGCAATGTAACGGAACGGACTGACGGTGGGTCTAGCACTCGATTTGATGCAGATGAGTTGGACCGTGCTGGTATTGATCTTGGTGCTACAGGACGATTACAATTAATGTTTAAACTTGCAGAAGGCACTGGATTACAGGTAAAATTTGTATCAATTTTATGTTAAATTTTCCTGTTTATCTCAAAATTGTCTAATAATTCGATTTTTTTAATTATGATGACTTATTGCGTTTAATCTATATACAGTATGTTAACCAACAGAGGGCGTTCCCGTTAACCCGCAATAGTATAGCATCCATACATGCTAAAAAAAATATTACCATTCGAAAACAAAATGGTTTTTATTTTTTTTAATATTAAAATATTCACTAAAAATGTTAAATTGATACGTAAAAGAAACACTCTGTACACGCGTACTTGAAGGACGGAAACATCGCAATTTAGTTTTTATTTTTAGTGAATATTTTTATATTTTTTTGAATATTTTAGTGAATATTTTTAGCATTTTTAGTGAATATTTTAATATTAAAAAAAATAAAAACCATTTTGTTTTCGAATGGTAATATTTTTTTTAGCATGTATGGATGCTATACTATTGCGGGTTAACGGGAACGCCCTCTGTTGGTTAACATACTGTATATTCTATTCAAAACCAAAGGATTTACTAGGATATAATCAACTGCATTAATAACTTACTGAGGTGTTGCCTATTTGAGTTTTGTACTGAATACTTCATCAGTTGAGCAGAATCGAATTCTCAAATTAAACAATCAGAAGACAAATCTGGGAAAATATCCTATTGGAGATTTCATACTAATAAAAAATTTGAAGTAATTCGTGTTTAATGTGTATTCGCTAAACAGGGTGGTTCATTGAAAAAAAAAAAACACTAATAAGTATTGCCTGAGGAAAAAATTACTACTTATGTGGTTAGGCGCGTCGCTCACTCGAGCTAGAGTCGAGGCGGCGTCAAGGCGCGGGCGTGCAATGCAGGGTTTGGGGGAAGGGGTGCGGGGGGTAACGTGGAAAACGCCCCGCACCCTCCCTCCCCGGCATCCTTTAACCGCACGCCCGCGCCTTGAAGCCGCCTGGACTCTAGCTCGTGTGAGCGACGCGCCTTACATAAGTAGTAGTTTTTTTTCTGGAGTTATGAAAATTTCACAATTCAGAGGTTTTCCAAAACTTATATACGAGTTTGATAGAGTGAACTGATAATGTTGGAACTGTTCAAAATAATGAAATCTAGCATAATTCTCATAATCCTTAGGCTATACAACTTATTGAAGGATATTTGGCTTTTGCCCTGAAGTCCTATTTCCAAAATTCCCTGTATCATAATTCTTATTTCTCCATCTTGGCATATTACAAACATTATATTTTACAGCAGCATGCAGATTTCAGAAAAAGGACAAATCAGTGCGAAGTCTTTAACACTATTCTTGGCACTGCTGAGTAATGTACAGTTTAAACTTGCACCCCATTACTAGACAATAATATTGATATTGTGAGGTTCTTTTCAAACTATAGTGTATTTTACAAGCAATTTCTCTAATTGTATTATGTACAGTTGCAAAATCAGATAAGAATAATGTAAAGGGTAACTAAATATGAATGCTTCTGTTACTATGAAATATTTCTACACTATAGTGTGAAAATGGGAATTCTTCACTTCTTCAGCCGTAAGCTTGCATGTGTTTATTAAATCTTACTCTGAGGAGTTGAATGTATTGTTATTGTATAAGACCTGAGCGGAGTTGTTTCTTTTTGATATTCCAAAAGCAAAGAACACCACAGCATGTAAATTAATCATAAGATGGACTTGATTTCAGATTCCACCGGCTGCAGCATCAGTACTGATGGGTGCTGGTTCAGCAATGGTTACTCCACAACCACAAGTAGCACCTCCAATCGCGACACAGTGCTTTATGCTCAATAATATGTTTGATCCATCCTCGTAAGTGTTATTTGTATTACTTAATAAAATTATTTTACATTATCTGTGAAATGAAATGAGTGGAGATGCCACTGTCGCACTTAAGCAATAACACACTATTAAGTATGGCTTATACTAAAGAAAATTCCAAAAACAAACTTGTTTTACTGGCAATGGTTACTGTCATTAGTATCTAGTCAGCCATTTCACAGAAAACTTATAGGCCTATACTTATAATAGAGCTGAAGTTTGTTTTGTGCCAGTCGCATTTGAAAAAATATTTTTCCATTTGATATCCCAATTCTTGAGGAAGGCTAAAGACTATTTAACATCACGCTATAGGACCCTTAGGAGTAAAAAAAAAAAAAGTCAGAAAAACGCTAAGCGAAAACGAAGTAATAGCGCGGATGGGCGATGCGATGCGATGGGGTAGGTCTGGGAAACAAGAAATTTCACGCGGGATGAAGCTAGTTCTGTATAAGATGCAATTGTATTCCAATTAAATAATTCCGCGCACAAGTGCGTACTGCGTGGGTCAAGGCCTCGGGTCATGCATGCTGCATTCGAGAGCGAGCTGCCCCGCGCCGCACGCGCCCGAGTCTTTCGTATTCTTTCGGCAATTTTCGTTGCGTGCGGCGCACGTATCTATCCTTCCGTCTCACGCGCTCGGCGTTTTCCATCGTCTTTCATACAAGTTATTAGAACTCGCTGCGTGCGCTTTGGCGAGCGCACGGGGCCGTTTTTGTTCAAGCAAAAATAACATCTAATTCTTTTGCAGTTGAAATCAAAACAGATCAGCTTGATTTTGTTTAACTCATATAACAAAACCATGCAATCAGAGATATATAATTTTTGTGTAGGATAGTATGGATTGTAATAGGTATAGGTCATTGTTTTGAAAGTTTATGCTTTATAGGTAGTAAGGTATAGGTAGAAAGTAGGTGCATATTTATAAAGCTTAAAATGGTAGTGCAGCGCACTTAAGGTGCAGCCGCCACTGCTACCAGCATATGCTTGGTTTGAGTAGCCTCGTTTGAGTGTACTTCATACATGGGTGTGCATGGATAGCAATATCTTTTAGAATTATTAAGATTAGATTATTTTTTTAGAATTAAAAAGAAATAATTGCATGCCATATCAATTTATTACAATAACTTTTGGGGTGTGTAAGGATTTGAGCTATTTCAATTACATCTTATATGGTCCATTCTAAAAGTATCTAATGAAAATGTAAACAAACCTGATCAGGTTAATTTCTTATTCAATCACTCACTAAAGGGAGTAAGTAATACATTCATCTGTACTTAGGTTTCAACTTATAACATATCTCACCACATTTTCCTACAATTATTATTTGAATTTCGGGTTTGAAGGATTTAAACAATTGAATCAAAGCATTAAATTTGTAATTGGCACTACAAATCATCTATCATGGCATCCATCCAATCCAGACATTAATGAAACAGACTATAGATATATTCATCTAGGCAAATTAGCATCATGGTTACTAAAACAATGTCGAATCAGCTTAGCCTTTTCCCCAACTATGTTGGGGTCGACTTCCAGTCTAACCGGATGCAGCTGAATACTAGTATTTTACATGGAGCGACTGCCTATCTGATCTCCACAACCCAGTAACTGAGTAATACAATACCCCATTGTTAAACTGGTTAGACTGTCGGGCTTCTGACGACCCGTAATGACTGTCAAAGATCCACGAATGAGTGGTTTTAAAACAATGTATACCTTTTTATTTTCAGGGAAACAAATCCTAGCTGGGATATTGAAATAAGAGACGATGTCATTAGTGAATGCAATAAACATGGTGGAGTACTGCACGTGTATGTAGATAAAGCGTCTCCTCAAGGAAATGTTTACTGTAAATGTCCAACGATAGCTACGGCGGTGGCGTCGGTGAACACCCTGCACGGGCGGTGGTTCGCCGGCCGCGTCATCACGGCGGCGTACGTGCCGCTTGTCAACTACCATTCTCTATTTCCTGATGCTATGACAGCACTCGCTCTGTTGTTGCCGTCCCGACAACGATAAACTACAGCAATAAGCATTTATTTTAATATAATTTTGGTCTTGAGTGTATACTGATTATAATATCTAGTGATGACCTAATTCTAGAAAATAAAGTTATTAATATGTAAACTATTACCGAGTATAATTTTTAGTGTTTAGAAGACTTATGATTATAGTCATAATTATAGATCGGATATTCGTATGCATATCTACCTAAAGTTAACCCTTTGACCGCCAGGGACGTCTATGGATGTCAAATTAAAACGTGCTCACGACGCCACCGACTGCATAGCACGTCGAATATACCACTTTTTTACAGTTCAAAATAAACATACAAAAATGTTTGTAGTGTTTCTTTTTTCCTATTATTATTCCTTAGACATTTATTATATTATTACACAAAGATATAACAATTACACTCTGTAATGGGAAAAGATCACAATGTAAGAACATCATGCAAAATGTATCATTTGGCGTGCAATTCCACGCCACGGACATGAAGAGAAGTCTGCTAGTGATGAGTAAGGAAAACACATCGATCACTAATAAACAACTAGATGCACAATGCCATACAAAAATTCTCTTAAAACGGTCGCCAATTGTCTTTACCTACTTCTAGTTGAAATAAATATACGTTAATGTAAATTCAACCATAAGTGCAATGTTTAAAGTTGTATTCACAAAGCCGTTACGACCGGTGCTTGCTAGTCAACATACATCAAAACAAATTCAACCTTACTTACAATGTTTTAAAATCAGATTTACAGTGCGAAAAAAAAAAACAATAGATTTTACGACCGAGGCTCACCGCTAGGACAAAGGCATGAGTAGAGTCGAATTGTCCAATATTTTTTTTGTTTATATATTATTATATAGGTATTTTTTTAAAGCTTGTTAAGCTTAATGTATTAGGTTGGGGAAAAAGTCTTTTCGCATTATAGTATGTATGAACTTGTAATAAAATCTCTTTGGCTATACTATTTGTATCTGGCTGGTTTTGGTCTCATTGAAAGTTTAAATTTTAAAGAACATAATTCCAAATTCAAATTAGGTAAATGTGTGATTTTCATTTGTTTTACCCGTCCAAGTGGGCATTCATGAATGCCCACTTGGACGGGTACGTTTGAATTACATTTACGTACGAGTATATTTATTTCAACTACAATTACGTAAAAACAATTGGCGACGAGAACTTTTGCATGGGTGTTACTGTAATATTTATAGAAACAGTAAACAAGTCTCATTAAACAAAAAAAAAAAAAAAAAATCATAAGTAACTTTAATAATAATAAAAAAAGAAACAATAGCGTCTCCACAAATGGAACAGAATCAACGCACATAACCCAAACAATTTAAGCGGGCATGCGATAGTATGATTACTAAGTTTACTGAGAGTCTTTACAATTGAGATGCTTTATAACTCTTGTTTATTACGACTTAATTAAAAAAATGTTTTTACGACGATTTCCTGAGAAAATATCAGTATTTACAATACAGTGATAACAATTATATATTGATAACATTACTAGTTACCGAAAATATGAAACTCCATCTTTTTTTTGCGTCCTGGAAGTGTGATTTTCGCACTTTTTAAACGAGCACTGTGTCATGCGTACTGTCGGAGCGTTCAAATGCTACTAGAGTAAAAGTAAATTGGTGGACTTTCGGTGAGGACATTTTTTGCCGCTGATTGTGTATCTAGTTGTTTATTAGAGATCGATGGGAAAACACGATAAAAGCTTTATGAAATATTTTACGAAAAAAAAAAAAAATACTTCACTAGGTACTATACGACGAAATTTATGTCTCGTCAACTACATTTTACATCAGATTAAATACAAAGCAAAATATAAAATAAAACTACCGTATGTGGTGACAAACTCCATGAGTAAATAAGTGCAAATCGATAATTTTGTGGTAACTCTCGCACATCCCTGTCAGCCAAAGAGATTTAAACCACTTGAGAGCTGATAGACCGTTGTCGTCTAGGCACATGACTCACCACTGGCGGGCTGTGATTGACCGATGCAATAATGTTAGGACGAATGTTCCGAACATAGTCATGCTTAAGTCAGTTTCACAACAATAATATCGATATCGGTAAAATCGATCGATCGATTCTACAGTTCAAATGTTTTAAAAGGTACCAAAATAACCGCGCGTGCAGAGATCCAATAACAGGTCAAAACTAAAATGGCCACTCATAGTTATCTAATATAAGTGCAATTTCATTTATGTGCTGTGAGCCTGAGTTGCCCGTATGGAGCAGTCAAGAGGCTCCTACAGGGTTATTGGTAAAACACCAGCAACCTCTTAAGGGGTCATTGTACTCATCATTATGAACAACTTTTACTATGGGACCAATCTGAAATCGCAATAAAAATTTGCTGTTCAGTACATTTTGACGAATTATGCGAACATAAATATATTTGAATTGCCTTTTAATTATAAAATCTGCTCTTATCTAACGCTGTAATTTCTGGCTAATTATATATGGGTGAAATAATACAATTCAATGGTACTTTTAAGTATTTTTTATTCCTAAACCATGCACAAGTAAAATGTATCAGTATATACCTACTTTTGCCGTGACTATTATTTTGTAGGTATGAAATAAGGAATTAGTCGCTTGGCGTAGAGAACACAGATTTTCGTTACTGACGCCACGTCAGTAACGAAAATCTGTGGTCAAAGGGTTAGGTGTTGGTGTTATGAAATGCACTTTTGCATCGCAAAAATCCCTGGATTCCGGTAGTTCTGATTATAGAATTGAATGTAGGTATATACTTACGTTCAGGTGTTTGCTAATATGGAATGCACTTTTATATCGATCGTAAAAATGTCGCGATTCCGAAATTGATAAAATAGAGCTGAAATGACGCGCTCCACTACCTACTTAAATTTGTATACGTACACTACAATAAATGCGGTAGTGGAGCGCGTCATTTCAATGTGGACAAGCTACTTTTTCACTTTAGAATCGGATGCTAGCTAATGTTGTAAAGTAGGTTGCCAAACTGGCATAGCAAACGTCAGGATAAGTAATGTTCAAAAAGGATTTCAAGTAAAAAAGCATAGGTATTAATAGTTGTGATCCCGGTGTCCGGGTATCGCACTAATATTATAAAGGCAAAAGTTTGTGTGTTTGTATGTTTGTTACTCTTTCATGCAAAAACTACTGAACGGATTTTGATGAAATTTGGCACACAGTTTATAACCTGGATTAACACATAGGATACTTTTTGTCCCAATATTCTTACAGGTTCGAGACTTACGCGGGTGAACATTTTTTTCGTCGATAACATTAAGCATAGTTGCCCTCATTTCGATATGCGCACATTATAAAGACACACTGTATATCAATGACGCCTACAAAGATTTTTTTATCTACGCTGTCATATCGATGGTCTAGAAGTCAAGCGTGCTAAGTGCAAAATTTTGCATTTATTTGCACCGTTTGTGGTTTTCCGCTGCCGCTGCAGCCGCTCCAGCACAGTCCGCTGTGCTAGAAAGACGTGATGGCGCAAGGGTGTCGACACGTTGCATCCCATACCAAAGGCGCAAAGATTTTGTTTTATGGTCATTCCGTCTGGTCTGCTCCCATCGTCGCGTGCCAAGCCATTGGCTTCTAAAACAGCTGGCACCCGGGCGGTGACAAGAGTACGACGGATGATGTCATTGATGCTACCATGCCGTGCTATCCGGCCTGCGCTGTATTATTATTATTTTAAGACTATTAGCTTCTAAATTATGTAAATATAGTACCTAGCATTAAAATCTCTCATATATATTTTGTAAGTCATTCATACTTTATAGGGTGACCGTTAATTAGTGACCGATACTTAAACACAAGATTCTACTCATGATAACAAACATCTTTTACTACGGGACCAAACCTGAAATCGCGAAAAAGAAGTCTGCTGCTCCCTACATGTTGACGAGTTACGCGAACATGAATGTATGGGACAGCAGATTTTTTTTTTTCGTGAATTACGTTTGGTCCCATAGTAAAAGTTCAATCATGCGTTTAAGTATCGGTCACTAATTACCAGTCACCCTATATAAAGCTCACATTCCCATGCTCGAGATTGATTGAGTCTACAGTGATCCAAAAAGCCCACTCGCAAAAAAACAACTGTTGCAAAGCAGTAATCTTCTATATTGTACATTATTTTCTTCAGTTCTTTCATTTATTAAACTGCTCGAATCCAATCAATTTCCAAAGTTGCTGGACCTTTCTGCTTCACTGGTTGGTAAACTCCACCATACATTTGAATACCAAGACTTGTAATATGGGCCAAGTCCAACGTCTCATTATTGGTTACTCTTTTACCTCTGTAGTAAGCTTTAAACTCGGAAAATTTGAGATTACGGGTGGCAAAGTCATCCTTTGGCGCCTGAAAATATTTAAAACTCATTAATAACTTCAAATTCCAGGTAAGCCAGGTACTTAGACCTGCACCCTAATTGCGTAACACACTATCGATCGGAATCTGAATCATTTTGAAGCAAATTTCTCAAAATTCATATGTTCCAAAAAGCTTTCTCAACACCGAAAATAAGGCAATGAATGTTGTCGAACTGTCAAAATGAAACCGATTCCAATTTATAGTGTGTTACGCAATTGGGGTGCTGGGATAGATAGGTAGAGTAGGTATTGAGGTACCTACCCATAAGTAATTTAATGGGGTAAAGAATTTTCTTGGCATAAAATAATATCGTGAAGTTCAAAAATTTCTCGTAGTGGCTGTTTACTTCGTAAATTTTATTTTGTTTCACGCGCATGTTTGTTGTTAATTGTATTGTAATATAAAACCGTTTAAAGTTTTGAAATCGGATGGTTTGTTTCGGAGATTACCTACCCCTTACATACAAACTCACAAATACCACTTTATAAATCTGTACCTACGTGAAAGCTAAAGGACCTTAAGTCCATTTTTATTTTTACAGCCTTAAGGAACAATATTTGTCAAAAAATATCACAATATAATACCCTTCAAACCCCTTCAATGACATAAGCCTTTGAAGAGGTTACCTTCTCGAAAAGCTTTTTTTCGTGTTACCCTGGATTACCTAATAAACTTGAGCTAGTAGTTGCTAGTAGTGGCTTGAGCCTTGAGTAGTTCCGTCAGAGAGAATCAAATGACGAATGATGAAAATAAACAAGTATAGACACGAAAAAATAAATATTATTACAATGTTTAGCATGTGTGACGAGCAAAACTGAACTATAAGACCATATAGACAATAGTTATTTTTCCATGTTTACAAGTCGCTCGGCAAGTCGGTACACGCAAGATTGGCGGACCGCCGGGCGCGGAACGATGTCACGTGCGGTCGTGGTTATGCAATTTTCAAACTAATATCGATTGTAAACAGTGCATATTACAATGTCTTGAGTTGGAATGGCTTACCCTGTTACAGTGTGTTGAAAGGGTAACCCGTTCGTAACGGGTTAACTACACCCGTTCGAAGGTGTAACATCTATCATAGGGTTTTTTTTTGAAGCGCTTAAAAAAACCCCTGCAAAAACCCTTTCAACGAGTATCCGGCCGGTCCCTGCTTTTTATACACGGTCGATTTTAATATCTAAATTCGGGTACCTATAGACATCTTTAATGAGCTCTATTGAATAATTTATAAAATGTGACTTAAGGTCCTTTAGCTTTCACCTACAGAAATAAGTAGCACCCGGGCGCGGCCCGTCGAGGCCATGATGATGTAGATGAGGCGATTTATCGTGATTTCTATCAAAATTATCGAGGTATATGGACCTTGTTGATACATTCATGAGGTACATTGAACAAACAAAGCATTACCACTACTATGGCCTGACGCGGTCTGGCCGTGGGGCCGCGGCATAACAATAGACAATTTATTGTCTCAACAGAAATTATGAATTGTATTTTTTGTGTTCTGAGAGTGATATGATACTTATGATAGATAACTAATAACCCTAATAACAGAGCAACATTTGAAAACCATAGAAACATATGATGAACCTATGATGTTTCTATGGTTTTCAAATGTTGCTCTGTTAGGTACCTGTACCTATCTTCGATTTGCACTTACAAAAGATGTCCAAGAGAAAAAATAAAAAGGAATAAAGATAAAATCAGGCATATTTATTTTTCTAATAAAGCGAAATCTTTAAATCTCTAAATAGGTATATAATGTCAATAAACCTATCGGGTTAAAAGTATCCCATGTCAAATCACCTAACCGATGTTTTCCCGCTGTCCCCGTAGGGCGTGTCCCCAATAAATAATAAATTAAAAAGAAACTGACTGGGACACGGTTAACGTTAACGGTGACAACGGGAATAAACCGCCAAACCCATGGTCTACCCGTGTGCCAAATTGTATTCAAATTCGTTAAGCGGGAAAACGTAACAGACAGACAAGAGTTCCTTTCTCATTAAAATATTAGTATGGATCAATGATGGTAAAACTAAAAATGTTAGTCTCTGAACTCTTATTAAAAAAGATCTTATTAGGTAAGTACACGTATCTAGTCCAATTTTTCCCAAAGCGACCCACCTGACAAAAACTTCCAAATTCGTGACTCGACTCTTGGCTGTCATGGATAATAAAGGGGCATAAACTATAATTTATGAATGAAAGGACTGTTAAAATAAGAAAAAAATATTCAGTTACAAATTTTCCTGTTTTTGTCATTATAGCTTTAGCATCAATTTCAATTTTAGTTACTGTTAATCGTAATGGTTTTGATACGTTTCATTTATTTCGGTACCTAGGTAATCATGCCTAGCTGAAAATAAATTTTTCAAGACCCACTCAATATAATTATGATATTCGCTCTCGACGATAGTTTGGGAAATGCTGATCTAGTCAATTAGTATCTATCTACTTACATTATTCGCTTTAATGTGTATCGTGTGTAGGTGTCCTAACTAATAAATGCGAAAATGAGTTTGTTTGTTACGCTTTCACGCTAAAACAGCTGGCGGTCATAGTAAGTAATAAGAATAAGGTATACTAAGGCCCTCTGTACACGGATCGTAAGCGTATCGTCATGCCACATTGTTGCGAAAAATCTCATACGATTCGCTGCAGCACCGCTTCGTAAGTTTGAACATTACGTGCTCGTATGGCTACGCTTACGGTCCGTGTGCGGAGGACCTTACAAATTCCCAAGGATGAATGTGTCTGAATCTTTCTCATCGTTATCACTGCCAATATAATTGCAATGTGAGCATACTAGGTAGGTAGGCAGCTGCCTATATCAAAACAAAACAACATAATATAATATTACCTGGAAATATTGTTCAAATGAGTAGTTGGGTTCGTCATTTAAACCTTTGTGCCGTAAAATAACTTTGAAACCATTATACTGTCCTTGGCCTCTACACTTTATTTGAAGTTTTGTGTGGCCCGTAAGGTTATATGACTGAATAGCTCGTATTCCAGCAAATCCGGCACCGTTTAGTTGAGGGTTCAAAAGTGCAAAAAATATAGCTCTTCTGAAGCCAATATTTTTATGAATAACAAACATGGCCTTGGACATGCCGACATCCCTTACGGTGTCCGATTGTTCTTGCCAAACGTCTACGTCATCGCTCTTTGTGAAATCAAACAGATACAGCCCGTCATCAATTTGACTAGTGCTGTAACAGAAAATAATAGGTAAGTATTTAATTATTAATATCAAGTAACTAGGTATCTACATTACCTACCATTACGACGACAACGCCTGTTTGGGGTGGGGAATGGGATGAGAATTGCCGAATGTTTCCGAAACTTACCAGGAAAGTATTGGGCAATATTGCCAAAGTGGCCAAAATACATAGGGATTTACAAATGCCATTTTCCCATGTTTATGCGCTCATGGGGTTTTATGTAGGTGAGATGTCCAACAGTGAACCAGTGGTACACATTGAGCCACCCTTCCTACTTTGTAAACGCGACGTTGCCAAACCGTGTCGTAGACACGAAAGTACTCAGTTGTAACCGCGCCGCCCGCTCCCCAGTCGCGAGCGAGCTAGCGCCAAAGACGCCCGTGTGGCGGACCGCATTATACTTTACGGCGACAAAACAAAATAAAACGTAAGTACTATCTTTTCTTATTACTTCTGTTATGTATAGTTTTTCTGTGTGACATTTATTATACTTATTATGGTGTTTATTGGGGTATCATATAAAACTGAAATAACTACGGTAACTCTTTTTGTTTGTTTTTAACATAACCTTAAATATTGAATGGTGGGTGTAGTACGCAGTGAACCACCGGTTCACTGTGTACCACCTCTATATTGCTACTTTATGTGGGTAGGTTTTGAATTTTATACGTAATTTATATTGAGTTGAAACATTACATTGTATTATAATGTTATTGTTTCAGCATGGGGCGAATTAAAACAGCGCAAAGGAAAATTGGAGGTCATACAAAAGAAGAAATGTTGCAGGCTATCATGCTTGTAAAAAATGGAAAATCAATTCGTAAAGCAGCAATAGAATGCGGATTACCCTACCCAACTGTACGGAGATAGGTAGAAAAATTTAAGTCCGACGAAAACACAAATTTAGTACCCAATTATGAAGTAAATGCTGTTTTTACACATAACCAGGAAAAAGAATTAAAAGAATACATTATAGATTGTTCGATAAAATTTTATGGGCTTACTGCTAAAGATACACGAAGACTAGCTTACCAAATGGCATTTATTAATAAAATAAAAGTTCCTTCTTCATGGGAAGAGAAACATATTGCTGGAAAGGAGTGGTTAAGGTCATTCAAAAAAAAACACACGGATTTAAGTCTCAAGAAACCTGAACCGTGCAGCTTGGCTCGAGCCTCGGCATTCAACAAATATAATGTTCAAACATTTTTTAAAAACTTAAGAGAAGCTATGCAACGATCTCCTAACTTCGGTAACGGAACACGTGTCTATAATTTGGATGAAACCTCAACCACGACAGTACAACGCCCACAAAAAGTCCTAGCTCTTAAGGGGAGTAACGTATCCAAAGTTACGAGTGGAGAAAGAGGTATTTTAGTGACAACTTGCTGCATTGTTTCCGCCACCGGTCATGCTTTGCCCCCAGCAATGGTCTTTCCAAGAAAGAAGTTTCAATCTCATATGCACCATGGCGCTCCTCCTGGGACTCTTGGCTTGGCTGCTTCATCTGGATGGATGAATGCAGAGATCTTCGTAGATGTTA
The DNA here is from genome assembly GCA_948252095.1 of Dicycla oo. Lineage (NCBI taxonomy): Eukaryota > Metazoa > Arthropoda > Insecta > Lepidoptera > Noctuidae > Dicycla > Dicycla oo. Next base: position 15,804,766 of record OX411712.1, read on the forward strand.
TGAAACACTTCATACAACATACTTCCGCCTCAAAAGAAAATCCAGCTCTTTTGATTCTGGACAACCACGAAAGTCATTTGTCATTAGAAGCACTGGACATTGCTAAAACTGCTGGTGTTACAGTGTTGACGCTGCCTCCTCATACTACCGCAAGATTACAACCATTAGATGTGGGATTAAATGGTCCATTTAAAACTTTTTATAACTCTGCCGTCGATTCATGGCTACTCCGGAACCCCGGGCAGCCTCTCACTATCTACCATGTAGCTCAGTGCACAGGCGAGGCCTATTTAAAAGCCATGACTCCAATTAATATCACCAACGCATTTAGGAAATGTGGAATTTATCCATACGACGAATCAGTTTTTACAGAAGAGGATTTTCTACCAAGCACTGTGACGGATAGACCCGATCCAAGAAGAGATGAAACAGATACAGAATGTGAATTTAATGAAAACCGTTCACCTCCTAAGACCCCCTCTCCTTCAATTTTGCAAGACTTATCATCACAACAAATTTGTAATGATCTGGCATCCAAATACAATGAAAATGAACAGCAAGCTTCCACTTCGAGTGCAGTGGAAAGTTTTGTTTCTCCAAAAATGTTTAGGCTACCATTGAAAGCCGGTCCAAGAAAGACTACCAAAAGAAGCAGACCCTTAGGCCGGAGTATGATAGCCACCGACACTCCTGAGAAAGAAATAATAGCATCGCGAAAAAAAAAAGTTGAAGTGAAAGCCAAGAAAGTAAAGAGTAATTTATTTAAAGAAAAGAAGACAAAGAAAAAAGAAACTCTAATTATTGATGAAGATTCCAATTCCGAAGGCACTTTCTGTGCTAGTGGTTCTTCATCTGGTGGAGAAAATTTCGTCAGTGACAGTGAAGACGATGAAGTTATTTTATCTGAAGACTTTCCACCGCTGCGTAGAAAACCCAAAGCGGATAATTTTGTAATTATTTTGATTGAATCAGAGAAAAAAAAGATAAAATGCTATTATGTTGCGAAGATTCTTGATGATTCTCCTGAAGCTGAATATGACTACTCCGTTTCGTATTTAAAATTAAAAAGCAAATTTTATCACACATTTTGTGAGCCTATAGAGCCAGATATTGCAATGGTTACAAAAAATGATATAAAATATATATTACCGAACCCTAAGGTAGACGGCAGCAGTCGCCGAACAGCAACGTTCAAATTTCCAATTAATCTATCTCTTTTGAACTTCCCTTTTTGATTATTAGATGCTTTTTCTTTTGAATTTTTGTTTTTTTGTGTTTTGATATAAGTTTTTCTATCGTAAGAATAATAATTGTAATTATTAAGACTGATTAGTACAAAGTTGACTGAGCAATTGATCTCTGTGAGCCTAAGATATTTGTTAAATTTTTTATAACATTAAATATTTTAAACACATTGTTAAAAATATTTAGATTTAATAAAGTTGATTATTTGGTAACATATAAAAAAGACGTTTTATTGCTTTACCTTTAGTTTTGTAGCATAAATAGTCATAATTTACTGTAAAATAAATAGGATGGTTCACTGTGTACGTGTTGGTTCACTGTTGACCTAGCCAGTGGTTCACAGTGTCCCACGAGGTGGACTCAGTGAGCCATTTCCCGTCTTTAAAAAAAACCTAAATATATCCTATCCTGTTACGTTTGGGTCTAAAACTAATATGCTAAATTGAAGTCAGATACATGAGAAGTACTTTAGTAAAAAAAAATCTTTATTATGTTTAGAAACACTTCAGCTTTGAATGTGCAACTTTTTCATGGTTCACTGTTGAACACCTCCCCCTACTGCTGTAATTGCACGTATTACTAGTAAGCCTTTTTAATTAATTGTTCATTATAATTATCCAGACATATATGTTATAGACACTGGTAACTTCATGATAGCTGATCCCATAGTTTTTTAAGAACTTCATTTATAAATTTTATAAAAAAAAGAAAGAGAGTATTGATACCGAATGAAATAAATATAAATCATACAACTGTGTAGTATATGATACTGAACTGTGTAGTAGGTACAAATCGTGCCGTCAAAAGAATTTTCAAAATTGGGTCAGTAGTTTTTGAGAAAATCGCGACCATACAAACATACATACATTCGGATAGATTACAGAACCTCCATTTTGAAGTCGGTTAAAAACTTCAACTTGTTGTTGCTGATCAATTCGTCTTGCAAGGTTTGACCCTTTTATACAAATAGATATGTATACATATAGATGGATATACTTTCTTACATACAAGTGAAGTTAAATTATAAGAAAGTAGAAAAAAATAATTACGATATCTCTAAAATAGTTATGTTTTCATCACCAATGAACTATCATGGATAGCTTGTTTCTTTTCTTTAGTTTATCAGTAATAAAATAAATATAAATAAAACCGGCCAAGAGCGAGTCGCACTCGCGCACCGAGGGGTCCGTACCATAAAAAAAAGTGCTATTTAGAGACATCGTTTTATTTTTCCTGTAATCTTTACATAAACTTCTATCACATAGAATAATTTCAGATTTTTCTCTATGCAAACTTTGGAGATAAGGGGGCCGAACGGTATGTTTTTTTACATTTTTCATCAAAAGTCGAAAACTATTCGGCCTAAAAAAAGAAGCAAAAATGTTTGAAAATGTGCAAACAGCGCTCTTTCATATCGAGGGTTCACGGGCTATGTCCTGGCCGATATTGAGTTATTATCATATCTACCTGCATTAAAAAGTGAAAAACGTAAAAAACGGAGTTAGACACTATTGATTATTAACCGTCGATAGGCCACTTTTTCGTAAAAAATATTGATACTTTTTTACAATGTTCTCTTTTCCGAATAATGAAAGTTTGAAATGCTCTCCTGTAAAGTTCCAAGCATGTCGCTTAATACAAATAGACCTTGAACCCTCGATATGATACCCCCCCACTTCGAATTTTTAAGTCCCCCTTTCAGACCCTTTTGCAAAAAACATATAATTATGTACCTATTTCTTATTTGCAAAATAGTTGGGCAAACGTCATCTAAAATTATTCCAAAATTCAAGTTGATAGCATTAGTAGTTCTTGAGATATCCAGCTGTGACAGACAGACAGACTGAGTCGCACGCACCATAAGAGTTCGTTTTTACCATTTAGGTAGATACGGAAGCCTAAAACTAAAATTTTCGATTGGATTGGATATTGTACATAAGCATAAAATTTTCTATTTATACGTTTCTTGCCCACGTTGCCGGAAAGTTTGGAAACATTCCCGGCAGTTTTGGCAACTTTGGCAATATTGCCGACAATTTTCATGGCTAGTTTGGGGATTACCATCCAAACTGTTGGATGATAAACTAGATCTTGGTGATCGGGTACCTAGGTAGGTGTTAAAGACTAGGTATTCATTTTAATTACTGACTTATATAAATAGTAGGTAGATGTACAGACGCCAGCAGGTCAACCTACCCGAAACTGTCAGATTTTCCCAATCAACCTTGAACCGAATGCTTTGGTAATAAAGTCGAAAATCTATTAAAGAAATCTGTCAGATTGTAGTAGCTTGATGTGCTGGCGTCCGTACGTAACACCTATACAGCAATCATCTAAAAAATCGTTTAGTGCCCTAGTTAATGCTGTAGGTATCTTCTAAAAAATCGTTTAGTGCCCTAGTTAATGCTGTAGGTATCTACCCACATGTCCCTTCAGTGTGCTCATTGAATTAAAGCGTGTTGCAGACCAAAAACTAAGCCAAGTTAGTTTAGCTTAGCTCACATAGCTGGCGGGTGGGGGTGCTTAGCATAGCTCGCGTAGCTCCGGATCGGTACGGTATACTTAACTAACTACACAAGTATGAAAAACTACGCCAGCTATGTGAGCTAATCTAAACTAACTTAGCTTAGTTTTTGGCCTGCAACCAGCTTTAGGTCCGATTTTTCAATCGTTAGATAAAAAAACATATAACATACAACAACATTTAACAAACCACCATATGTATCAATCAGATAACAAGTTATCTGACGATTGAAAATTCCGACCTAAATAACAGTGTGTGTAGGTATGTACTTAGCTACTTCGGACAACGATAGTTTATAAACAAATCAATTTATACGTAACATTATGATAAGTATCTATATAGGGTGACTGATAATTTAATTAGTGACCGATACTTAAACACATGATTGTACTCATGATAACAAACAACTTTTACTATGTGACCAAACCTGAAAGAGCGTAAAAAGGCTAGATACTCCCTACATTTTGACGAGTTATGCGAACAGCAGATTTTTTTTTCGCTTTTTTTTAGTCTTTGTTATCATGAGTACAATCATGTGCTTAAGTATCCGTCACTAATTACCAGTCATCCTAAAAAACAAAGTCTGTTTACTATAAATTGTTTTTGAGTGTTACTTAACTTTCATTATCGGAGATATCGTCAACGTCCTTATTTTCACTTATCCCGCACGTGTTACTTTCGATAGCAGCCATTTTGACAAACTACAGAAATGAAGTCTGAGTTAGCCTTAGCACAACAAGTGACGACTATCTAATTCGAAATTACACAAAATTATTAGATCGATGGTGACAGCTGGGGCTTTTCTGCGCGAAAACTATTAGAAGTAGGTACCTATGTAGGTATCAGGTTGGCGGAAAAATATTGCACAAGAAATTGTAAATTACTAGAATTTTCCAGAATATTAAGTATTGATCTGGGATACGTAAGAATATTGTAGAAGGTTCTCGAAGCTATCACATCAAGGGTATATAAAGGCGCGCTAGTGAAGATTTGGTAAGTTTGTGAAAATGATTAGTGAACATCAACTTCGAACGATCATCTTTTACGAGTGGCGTCAGGGACACAACGTGAGTGTGGCTACCGCTAACATCAGCAAACCGTTCGGTGAAGGTGTTGTATCGCGATAGAAGATGCTCGCTTTGCATCGGGAGATATAACTCTTGAAGATCACGAGCGATCTGGGCGACCATCCACCTTTGACGATGAGGAATTACTCCACTGTTTAAAGGCTAATCCAGAAATAAATACGCGTGATTTGGCAGAGACTCTTGGCTGTCATCATCGACCGTCGAGGCTCATTTACACAAACTCGGCTATCGTAAAGTAATGGCACGATGGATTCCACATCAACTAACTGACAGTCATCGTCAAGTCAGAGTTAGTATTTGTGAATCGCTTCTTTTTCAGCCATATCGGAATGAGTTTCTTGAAGATCTGGTAACCGGCGATGAGAGCTGGATTCTCTATGATAACAACACACGGCACGCCGTCTGGCTTCCTTACGACGCAGAGCCACCAACAAAGCCAAAGCCGAACCGTCACTCACGCAAGCATCTTCTCTGCGTTTGGTGGGATGCGAAGGGCCCACTCTATTACAAGCTTCCCCCTGCGAGAAGGACGATTACGACTTCCATTTATACTGAACAGCTTGAGAAACTGGCTGACGCAATAAGAGAAAAACTACCGAGACGTGTAAATGTTCACTAACTCCATGATAATGCGCGACCCCATGTCGCAGCGGAGACTCGACAAAAAATCGTAGAGCTTGGATGGCACCCGGTTGCCCACCCACCGCACTCACCGGATCTTGCGCCATCCGACTATCACTTGTTCCGACCACTAATGCTTTATTTGCGTGAGAAAAATTTTCAAAACTACGAAGACCTCAAAATGGCAGTGAACAATTTCTTTTCTGCACAGCCTCCGGAATTCTGGGCGCAGGGCATCAATAATCTACCAACTAGATGGGCCAGAGTAATAGAGTTATTTGGGGATTACATTACTGATTAATTATTGTAAATAACAAAGTTATTAATAAATTCATAAAGTCTTATATCTTGGTGCAAGACTTTTCCGCCAACCTGATATTTAGCTAAAATATAATAATATTACCAAATAAATACACTTAAAGTGAACCGCATGATATACAGTTTGAAGGCACCTCTAAAAGAATACGATTCATACAAAGATAGTGCACACGACGAGTACAATAGATAGAAGCACTTGAACAAAACAAATGGACAACAAATTGAAAATTGGTTGGAAATAATACCTACGTAGGTCGGTAACCAAGTTAACCAAGCAAGCATGTGAGAGTTTTAACAAAAAAGTATGAATTTATTTAATGTGTTGGAATAAAACAGCCAAAGAAAATAAATCACTGACAGGTGGCCTAGTCTTTGTTGGGTCTAACCACAGTCAAACTAAACTTGACACAAGAAAGGAAGGAGCATGCGCTGTTAGCAGGCATAGAGCAGCGCCTGTTGAACCGGTTTGATCCAGTTGGGGAGTTTTTTTTTTTTTTTTATGATGTGAGATAGTGCGCAACAAGTAAAAAGTCCTCTGTAAGGGTCAGATTACAGAACAAAGGCTGATAGACCGCGCGGAACACCGACAGTGTGGCCAAAAAATCAAATAAAAATTCAAAAGCTAATACGTTACGTTCCTCGGGAAAAGGTATACCTTATGGTGCTTTTTAGTTTCGGAGATATTAAATGTTTCGTAAGAATATGTATGTAAAAAAATGATTTTTTTTATTGCTGTTTCGTAAACCATAAGACATGTAACATTTATTTTCCTATATTTATTTCTTATGATATGTAAGTTATTAGACCATAATGTGGCTTCAAAGTTTAGTAGAAATGGTACCTACCTTATGGCCGTGTAGTGACACAGTACCTGTCACAGTTACCTTCACACCTCGAACCACCTTACCACCATAACAGTTACCTTCATACCTCGAACCACCTTACCACCATAACAGTTACCAGTACCTCAGAACCAATACCACGTTTTGACATCCATCAAGAAATAGAAATAGAATATTCGATACCTTGATCGATCGTCGACATTATACTAGTCCGAGTTTTATTCACGACAGACGAGCCAGTACCCCTGCTCTATTAGCTACCCAAACACTAAAGTGGTGACCCCGAGACTCCGTGAAACCAAGAACCCGTGAATCCTGAACCCTCGAACAGCATGCAGAACGTTGTGGAAGACTTCAGTGATGCTCTGGGCATTACAGCAGCGACGAACGACGTGGCAGCAGTCTCGCTTCCTGCACGACTACCACCTTTTTGGCGCCAAAACCCGCGACTATGGTTCGCGCAGTTTGAATCCGCCGTCGCTGCCAGCAAGATAAGTGAGGAGCAGAAATACCACCTCGTCGTCCCGCTACTCGGCAACAGTGACCTAGAACAAATTGGAGACATCATCCTGCACCCACCGAGCACCGGCAAGTACACTGTGCTCAAAGAACGACTCATCTCAACGTACCAGGAGTCAGACCACCGGCAGTTACAGAAGTTACTCAGCGGCCTCGAGCTCGGCGATAACAAGCCAAGCCAGCTGCTACGCAAAATGAGAGACCTCAGCGGCAAGCTACTGTCGGATGAGGCGCTGCAGGTCATGTGGCTCAACCAGCTGCCCGCTCAGGTGCGCGCCGTGCTCTCCGTCAACACCGAGTCATCGCTCGACGTGCTCGCCGCTATGGCGGACAAGATGATGGAGCATTTCGAACCCGCTACAGTCGCCGCAGTCTCCACAACAAACCATATAACGACAGCAACAACAACAAGTCCAGCAGTCAACGAGGTACAGATTAACGCAATAACAACTCTTCAAATCAACATGCTCACGAAACAAATAGAAAAATTATCACTCGAAGTCGCCGAACTCCGCAACCATCAACTTGCGTCGCATCGCCGTTCCCGCCAAAACTCCGCATATCGTGGCCGCTCACGCTCACGACAGCGTACAGATAACGCCCCCAAGCCCGGCGATCCCGACTGGATGTGCCGTTACCACTACCGATTCGGCAACGGGGCACGAAAATGCGAATCACCGTGTTCCTTCACGAAGCGGGAAAACTAAAACGTGCATCGATAGTGGCGGGCGTCGATGTAAACCAAGCAAGCCGCCGCCTATGTGTGATCGACACTAAAACCAGAGAAAAGTTTCTTGTCGACACGGGAGCCGACATATCAGTACTAGCCGCACGAAACCAGAAACATTCAAGGCCGGCAGATAATTCCGGTTACAAACTTTACGCGGCAAACGGAACTGAGATTCGTACCTACGGTGAGCGCACACTTGAGCTCAACCTAGGCCTACGAAGAGGTTTCAAGTGGACATTCGTCGTCGCCGATGTGAAGACTTCATTACTGGGTGCTGACTTTCTAGTACATCACAAACTGTTAGTCGACCTGCACCAAAGAAAACTTATCGACCGTGTCACCGAGCTCAGCGTGAACGCCATAAAAGTAAATAACCAAGAAGAATCGATCCACATAATTAACCGCGACCATACCCATCACGACCTGCTGAAGAAATATCCAGATGTGCTACGACCTATGACGACCAAAACTCCCGTCAAGCATGACGTCACACATCACATCGAGACAACTGGGCCGCCTATCTACGCACGACCGCGCCCTCTACCGCCCGACAAATATAAAGCGGCAAAACTTGAGTTCGAGCGCATGATCGAGATGGGAATATGCAAGCCGTCAAACAGTCCGTGGGCAAGTCCACTTCACATAGTCAACAAGAAAGACGGATCGCTACGAGTTTGTGGCGATTACAGAAGACTCAACGCCGTGACAGTTCCGGACCGATACCCTATTCCACGCATCCAAGATTTTACATACCAACTTCACGGCAAGAAGATATACTCGAAACTCGATTTGAAAATGGCCTATTATTGGATACCTATATCAAAAGAAGACGCTCCGAAAACAGCGATAATAACACCATTCGGACTTTTCGAATTTAACAGCATGACGTTCGGTTTGCGAAACTCCGGACAAACCTTTCAACGCTTCATGCACGAGGTACTTCGAGGACTAGATGACAACGTATTCTGTTTCGTCGATGATTTACTCGTCCACTCGAGAAATAAGGAAGAACATCGCCGACACTTAGAACAAGTACTCGAACGCCTAAATACCTACGGCGTCAGTCTTAACATTGACAAGTGCGAGTTTGAGAGGGAAAACATCGAGTTCCTCGGATACCAAGTAACATCAGAAGGTATCAAACCCACTCAAGAACGAATACAAGCCATAGTCAGCTACCCGAAACCACAAACAGTTCAAGAACTAAGAAGATTTCTGGGAATGATAAACTTCTACCGTAGTTGTTTACCTCATCAAGCTGAGTACCAACATGAATTAAATAAATATCTACACAACAGCAAGAAGAAAGACAAAACTCCGATACAATGGTCTCAAATAGCAGAAGAAGCCTTTGAGAAATGCCGACAAAGCATTCTCGAGGCAACAACATTGACGCATCCAATACCTAACGCGCCGCTATGTCTATATACCGACGCTTCGAACACTAGCATCGGCGCCGTCCTGCAACAAAAGGTTGACAACACCTGGAAACCACTGGCATTCTTCTCGAAAACCATGAGCGATACGCAGCGACGTTACAGCGTGTACGATCGCGAACTATTAGCAATGTACACAGCTGTGCAACACCTACGACGACTGATAGAGGGCAGTGACCTGACGATATTCACCGATCACAAACCGCTTACGTACTCGCTGACAAGAACGCCAAGTAGCAGCGATACACCACGAAGAGAACGCCAGCTACACTATATTAGCCAGTTCTGCTCAAAGATCGAGTACGTGCACGGTGATAACAACGAAGCAGCGGACGCCTTATCACGTATCGAAGAAATCGACTTATCACACTCCGCAATCGACTACAACCTACTCGCCCAAGAGCAAGAGAATGATGAAGAGCTGAAGACCTGCATGTCCAACCCAAATCTTCGATTTGCACCTATCACATTGCCCGGAGGTCAACGACCTATCATATGTGAAACTTCGACTGGCAACGTTCGCCCATACCTACCAACGACTTATCGTATAGTAGCATTCAATGCGCAACACGAACTAAGTCACCCTGGTGTGCGAACAACAAGGAAGATAATGTCAACAAAGTTCTTTTGGCCAAGTATGAACAGAGACGTTGGCATGTGGGCCAAGTCGTGCATCGGTTGTCAGCGCGGGAAAGTGCAACGACACGTTATCAGTCCACTCGGCGAGTTTCAAAAATCAGCGCGTTTCGAACATATACACATGGACATCGTGGGACCGCTACCGCCATCTAACGACTACAGATATTTAGTGACAATGATCGACCGCTGCACTAAATGGCCCGAGGCGATACCTATACGTGACGTCACCGCCGACACTGTTGCTAAGGCATTACATGATGGATATCGAGATTTGGCTGTCCATTACGTATAACGACGGATCAAGGAAGACAATTCGAATCGTCGTTATTCAATGCACTGATGAAGAAGTTTGGCATCACAAGAATACGAACTACTGCATACCACCCGCAAGCAAACGGCCAGGTCGAACGTTGGCATCGAACTTTGAAGACCGCGCTCATGGCTAGAGGCGCCGGCACACACTGGAGCAACGAACTAGCGACCGTGTTACTCGGACTGCGTACAGCTCTGCGAGAAGACACGCAAGTCAGCCCGGCCCTGATGACCTATGGGTCGACACTAAGAATACCGTCAGATTTCTTCGCGCCTACACAGACGAAAAATGATGACGCAGAATTTGTTCGCCAGCTGACCGAGACAATGTCGTCACTCGCTCCTACAAGCAAGTCGCATGTCAACAACAGGAGCACGTTTGTACACAAAGACCTAGCGACGTGTACACATGTTTTCGTGCGCAACGATACCGTGCGAAGTCCATTGACCCCTCCTTACGACGGCCCGTTCAAAGTGATTCAACGAAGCAGCAAGCATTTTACCATCCAGATGCCACTTCGAACTACAGTTGTCTCAATAGACAGACTTAAACCAGCACACCTACTCAGCGAAGAAGAGTGTACTTCTCCAACAACATGCGCGCAACACCAAGCAACGCGCCCTGAGAACACACCTACCGCGAGCATCGAGCCGCGGCCGTCAACAACACCTAGCGCGCCGCGCGACGCATACGTCACTCGATCCGGCCGCGCAGTCAAACTCAACGTACGCTTCGCTTAGGGGGGAGTGATGTAGTGACACAGTACCTGTCACAGTTACCTTCACACCTCGAACCACCTTACCACCATAACAGTTACCTTCATACCTCGAACCACCTTACCACCATAACAGTTACCAGTACCTCAGAACCAATACCACGTTTTGACATCCATCAAGAAATAGAAATAGAATATTCGATACCTTGATCGATCGTCGACATTATACTAGTCCGAGTTTTATTCACGACAGACGAGCCAGTACCCCTGCTCTATTAGCTACCCAAACACTAAAGCCGTGTGTTATGAAAAATAAGAAAATAATACTTGCAATCATATCGGGACATGCTCCGCTTAGATGATTAAATAAATTATATCGAAATAGATAAAATACGTTGAGTTTAATAATTCAGTTGTTTTTTTTTACACTTAAATGAAAATGCTTTTTTCGTTTCATTGTACCCCACTTGTCCCTAAGTCTTAAAAAAGTATATGTAAGAAAGAATTGATTATTTTGTAGCAGATTATTATTAAAATATTAGTTAAAATTAATAAAAAGACCATTTATTGTCCTGACATATTACGTATTTTCCATTAGAGTACCTTTTCATAAATGTATGGAACAAAGACTGATAATGTGATGTGATTGATTGATCGCCCTGCTCGCTGCTCGACTCCGTTCTGTCCTGCTCGGGGCCGCGTGTTCATATTGTATTTTATTTGAAAGTCCGCTTAGCTCCGCTCCACTTACACTGTTTACAGTGACACGAAGTGGAGATTTCGAGCACTGTGATTGGTCCGCTACTCTTCACTCCACCTAGCTCTGCGTCAGTGGAAACGCGCCCTTATAAGGCGCATGCACCATACGAGCCGTTGCCCCCTGGCTGGAGGCTTTGAGTTCTCTTAAGGCAGCCACAGGATAGTCCGGTTAAGTAGTCACGGCCTCTCTAGGTCAACTACGAGATGTCATAAATAAAAATAAAAAAAACGAGTCGTAGCAGACGTACGCCGCCCCTGCATGGTTCGCCCTCACGAGCGAGACGAACCGTAAGCTCCTCCGCATGCAGCAAAACCTTGCGTTGCGGACCATCGTGGACCACGATGGTCCGCAACGCTTGGTCGCTTCGTGAGGAACGATGTCATCCAGAGGGACCTCCGGATTGAGAGCCTGGATGAGTTTGTACGGCGCCTCGCGAAGGGGATGATCGCGCGTGCCGACGCATCCGCTCGGCCGCATGTCAAGCAGATAGCGCCCTGGCATACGTGCCCCCCCCCCGACGCGAGGAGACCCTTGCCCCGCGACCTAGTTGCGGACGACTGACCCCATCACCGGACTGGACTTCCGAGTAAGTCGCCCTCAGTCTTCACGCGGCTCACTTGTGACAATGACACTACTCAAATACATGCATATGTTGCGTGGCGCGTGCTAGGTTAATATAGGCGTGTCACGTAGCAAACATCAGACATTCACCTCTCAACACAGGCGCCTCAACACACACGCGAACGTGCGGCGCGGGCCCGCGACTCGCGTACACCGGGCGGTGTTACACAATACAATACCGCCCTCACACCCATTACACGGTGCCTTCTTCCCGTCCAGGCTCGGCTCGACTCGAAAACGGAGAGGGGAGGGGGGCCATACATCCTATCTGTAGGAACGTCGAGTCCGTAACTCTGTCGCTGGACGCCATCTGTTGGGCTTCCCCCATGTAGGTGGGGTCTAACCCGGTAGTGGCTCTACGCCGAGTTGCGGTGAAACAAGCGGCGTTGGGCATCAACGTCGTGGCGTGCCTACAGAAACAAATTACAGAAACCTTTCTACATGGGCGTGTATGCCGCACGCCCAACCATCCACTCGCCAGTGGCGACCACAATGAGGGGTCCGTGGTTACGGGCCACTGTATTGCTTCCGCGGTCAGGGGGCTATGCCCCGACACCGCAGCCACGCCTCCTTACGGGGGCCTAGCGACATCCCGCAGAGCAGTAGCAGCCCAGGCTGCGGAGACGAGCACGTAGCGCCGAAGAAAATGCGATTCTCAACGTGTTTTGTATGGAATTTTTCACTTTTTGGAAAATATGAAAAATTGGAATGAAAATATGAAATGGGATTTGTAAAGGGGGCGAAATTTTCATTATTTTTGCGACAGGACACACCATTTTCGAGATATAAGCAAAATAAAAGAACAAAATATACAGTACTGTTTTACTGAGGATGATTGTTGCGAGACCAGACTGCCTCGTCCAAAGGCAAGTGCCTTTGGACGAGGCAGTCTGGTCTCGCTAAAACCACCTCCACCAAGCGGTGGAGGTGGTTTTAGGTTTAAGACGGTAAGGGTACTTAGAGTTATCTACTAACATTACTAACATAGCCAGTAAGCACAAATTGTTACTAACTTATTACTAACAATCTATGGACTGTAAGGTCTGAATTAAATCATTTTTATTTTATTTTATTTTATTTATTTTTTAAGAAATTTTAGTTCATGACTGACAACTAATTTTATTCCACACCTTTTTAATCGCGATTAAAAATAGTCTAATTTAATTTGACAATCAAAATTTTAGGTGAAAAATGTCAAATTCAGAATAGCAAAATTGCCATATTCACTAAACTAATTATCATAATGCAATTTAGTGCTGTCAAAGTTGTCAAACCATAATATAGTTAGGTTGTGTCACTTTAGTAAATTTCAGAAAGGGAAATCGTCGTTTGACAGGAATAAACTAAATTTTTGTGATTTTTTGTCTAGTTTAGAGGCATTTACGACAAGAGAATCGGCTCCAACTGCAAAAACTGTTTTTTTAAACTGCTATTTCAACTACACTGCGGTTGATGACCTCAAAAGAGTCATGTAATTTATTTATTTCTTGCTTTAACATGTTAAGATACCCGCGGAGTTTCGCTAGCCAATTTAATTTGACGCTGTATACACATACACCTAAGCCCAACTTTATCATGTCCCGATCTGTCGATATAGTTCCATCTTTTTAAAATAAACAAAATGTTTTGTTTTGTAATCTGAGATCAATAAATTCCCAAAGTAGGTAGGTAGGTACCTGCATTAAACTTAAACAATCTCAATTAGATTGTTTGAGATTGTTTCTTCTCTGCATTTTTTCTGAGACAGTAAATTATTTATTTAATTTAATTTAATATTATGGGTAATTTCATTATCCTGGCAACCGGACACGCACACGAAATTCGATATTTTTTAACGATCGATTCAGAATTTCTGTTTTTATTGTTCTAGTTTACTTCAAATGTGTAGTATTTATTTATAGAGCAATTTCTGAGCTATTGAAAAAAACAAAAAAAAAACTAGGTATGCCATAGGCACTCCGCTACACCGTTACTACCGCCATCACCGTGGCCACTCCGGTCACCTATTGTACGAGTAGGTAGGTACCCTATTTTTGTCAAGACGGTAAAAAAAACATACTGTATATGTTTGTATGGATTTTAAATCACACTATAAATTATTTACTGACAATGAGATTATTACTTACCTTTTTAAAGTTATTTTGACTTTACATAATTACGATCCATTAAATTGTTTAAAACTAGGTACTATTGATTAACATGATATGATAGAAATTGTAAAAATTAATTGTAAATATGGTACCTGCATAGAAATTTTAAAAAATCGGCTTCACGAATAACGTTTTTCTGCTTAACTGTACAAAACATCAGATACTAAGCTGTTAATTTGCGAAGATTACCCGTACGTACGGTGCGGTCGCTTTTAGGTGACCTTTTCAATTTGGTCGGCTTATTAGAGAATTGCTGACATCTTCTTGTTTTTGATTTATCTTTCAATATAGCCGTAATTGAATGCTGAAATTTACGAACGAATGTTCATGAATCATTTTAATTTGTTTACAGTATGCCATGTTTCTTAATGTTTTGGGAACTGCGTATTTCATCGCTAAAGTACGATCAGTCTAAAATTAATCAAATTTGTTTTATCTTCTTATCGCGTAAAGTTACGATATCTAAAATTTCTGACGTTATAATCGTCGAACACGGGTATTTTTAACAGTCGTTTATTTGTTTATAAATGTATTGGTTTACTTGCAAATCCGTTTTTTTCAGATTTTTGAAACCATTTACCTAATTACATTGGTTTACTTCATCCAAATCAAAAAGTTATGTTTAAACAAATAAGGTCTTAGTCTCTAAGTGGTATTTTTTTCGATATCGAAAACGGCTCAACTTCTGCGTTGAGCCGTTTTCGATATCTGGGAAATCACAAAACGTTACCGCAGCAAAATCTTAAATAACTTAAGAACCATAACACACACAAATTTTGCTATTTACAAACATTTACTACGCAATAAAAGCTATCTGTTCACGTTATGTAGGTACTTACCTATTTGGTTCCGGGCTGAAACGAATTTTTTAAAAAGATTTTGCCAGGGTAACGTTTCAAACGTTACTCCAGCAAAATCTGTTTTTCTCAAAGAACTTTGAAACTACAATTCAAACAAATTTTGCTATTAGTAAACAAATTGCTCCTCATGATACACTAATTATTTGTTATACGAGTAGTCTCACCTCTCTAAAGCACAACATTTTGCTAGGGTAATGCACACCAGACAAAGAAAGGACAAGACGCAAGCGCGTCGCTTTTCCGTCTGCATCCTATTGTTAAAATACACTAGTGACGGACGAGACGCGACACGGCGAAGATGCAGGGGATGTGGAGCGGGCGCGGCGTGATCGAACTCAAAATATAAAAATGTCATAGCTCACAGTCACAAACGCACGACACCGCTGCTGCCCTCGAATTTCGAAATGAAGTGTAAGTATGAAACGTTTTGTCCCGTCCCGTCCGCGCCTCGGTTCTTCTATACAGGATATGTGCGCATGTTCTACCCGTGAATATGAACAACTTCACTATGGAACCTACTCTGAAATCACGAAAAAAAGGCTGTTTCATACAAAAGTTCAATACCTACTCGACCAAAATGTATGAAACAACTGACTTTTTTTTCGTGATGTCAGACTTGGTCCCATATTGAAAGTTGTTCATTTTCATGGGTAAAACAGCCTGTTAAAATATTCGCACTGCTTAAAAACTTTTCCAGTTTAATTTGAAAAGTCGTCGCACCCACATCTCGTCCGCGTCGCGTCTAGGCGTCTGCGTCCCGTCACTCCCGTCCTCGCCTCGATTGATTTCCTATGCTCGGGTGATTTCGTCTACCCAAAAGTGTGTGATATTATATTCTATTAGATAGGTACAAGATAGATACCTACCTAATAAATTCAAATATTTTTAGTTTGGTAGACACTGCTCTATTCAGAAAGGAAAAAGCCGAGTTTAACTATAGCATTTCTTGGCAATTTCAAAATGTATGTATTCTTGTTCCGACATAACCAAACAACAAACACTACCTATAGGTATACACACACAATTTCCTAAGATGATCAAATCGTCTACTTACCATACCTGCTTAGAATGTTGCTTGAATAGATATTTATACTAACCTGTTATCACATACACTGAAGACAAAACAAAGGAATAAGTAAATAGCACATATCACTTTGCCACTAAACATTTTATGAATAAATGAATATTATTGTTGTAAAAATGCAAACAATTATGCGCTATTGCTTCGGATCAACTACGCTGTATCAAATACTTACTAATAAGTAACTACAAGGTACGGTACTCGTTTATGAATTATCCATTTGAATACAAAATTAATTTATGTAGAATGAACATTTGACACTGTTATCTTTTAATAATGTTATTGACGTCTCGAGTCTGGCTTGACTTGTGTTTTACGCGTTGACTTCTGTGTTGACCGTACGCATTCTGATTTACCTACTTAGAATTTATTTATTACAAAAGTAATTAGCAGCCCAGAGTCTGAATTTGTGCCCGGTTCTCGCCCATTATGGCGAAATGTGAGACATTGGTGCCGATTCTTTTGGTACACCGAACTCAACTATCACTATGGTGCCGATTCTCTTGTTCAAAAACTAAATTAAATAGGTAATAGAGAACCGCTATCTTTTACTAACAGGCAGCGCGAGAAAAGGACGGCTATAGCTATGAACTAAGTTAGATATGTCAAACTAGATTACGCCTTGCGCTTCACAGTGTTTTTAATCGACATGTTTATACGTGTCGTCTGAATTTGTATGAAAATATTAGTGCCAACTAAATTTAAGAGCTCTAATTTACGTCCGTTTCTTTCTTGTTTTATTAGAGAGAAAAAGTTAGGAATAGCCTAAATTAAATTTAGTTTGTGTACAGACGCCAGCACATCAAGCTACTACAATCTGTCAAATTTCTTTAACTGATTATCAACTTTATCGCTAAAGTATTAGGTTCAAGGTTGATTGGGAAATATTGACAGTTTCGGGTAGCTTGACCTGCTGGCGTCTGTACAACAGAATCGGCACTAATTTCTTACTTTTGGCTATGAGAATCTTCTCAGCTTTTCTGCACAAAAAATCTCCTTTAAAAACAATTTTGACACAAATAAAAACCGAGTTTGACAGTCGCGACTCTACGTGGTAGGTACTCCTTTTTGTTTTTTTTTTGCTTCACGTGGTACTTGTTTGCCCTACCCCGGTTTAATTCTCTTTGCCCGAGAGTGTTTTTTAGCCTGTCCGCACACGACCGATAATCGGTGACCGATATTCTTGGATGCCCCTTTCTATGTATATGAGTACGAAAGTGAGATAAGTACAACAATAAAACAATGATCGGTCACTGATTTTTCTAGGATGCCCCTTTCTATTAAATGAGTGCGTAACGGAGACAAGACAAAAATCGATCACCGACTATCGGACGTTGGGCGGGCACCTATAGGCGCGTCGCCCACACGAGCTAAAGTCGAGGCGGCGCGGCGTCGACGCGTCGCGGGCTCTCAGCGCGGGCACGCGGTGCAGGGGCGGGCGGGGTACATTTCGAGCACTGTAATTGGTCGGACCGCCCTGCTCGACTCCGTTCTGTCCGGCTCGGGGCCGCGTGTTCATATATTTTATTTGAAAATCCGCTCCGCTCTACTTACACTGTTTCCACTGACGCGGAGTGGAGATTTCGAGCACTGTGATTGGTCAATTCACGGTGCTCTCGTTTCCACTCCGCTGAGCTCCGCGTTAGTGGAAACGCACTCTTATAAGGCGCAGCCTGAGGCCAAACGAGCGTAATTTTTTGAGCTGTGAGTCGCGTAAAATGAGTCGCGGAATTTACGCAGCATTCGGTTTCATAATAAAGTCCTGTTTGCACCACACGGCGACGCAAAATAGGTAACTTGCCTGCTGACTCACGTCACGCGCATTACTTCAACCGAATTGCGCTCGGGGAGAGGGAGGGGAGCGAGGCAGGCGCCAGTTAGTTACAGAATGCGCGAGAGTCGACACAAGGTGCACCCCGTAGAAACGTTGTATAGCAACATTTTAGCTTAAAAGAGGGATTTACTTATGAATAACTTTTACTATGGGACCAAAGCTGAAATCGTGTAAAAAAAAATCAGCTGGTCAGTACATTTATGTTCGCATAATTCGTCAAAATGTAGGGAGCAGCAGATTTTTTTTTTCGCGATTTCAGATTTGGTCCCATAGCAAAAGTTTTTCATAATGATGAGTAGGTACACAATGACCCCTTAAAGTAAATCCCTTGTTTAACCTTTATTAATTATACTAATTCTGTATAAGGTGACCGATACTTAAACACATGATTGTACCTACTCGTGATAACAAACAAGTTTTACTATAGAACCAAACCTGAATTCGCGAAAAACAAATCAGCTGTCCCATACATTCCCGTTCCCATAACTCATCAAAATGTAGGGAGCAGCTGATTTTTTCAATCATGTGTATCCGTCACCCTATATAAAAGTACTCTGTGATAGCAACTGAAGTTACGTCCGTCCGTCTGGCAGCCTAACTGGATTTCAGTTGAGCGTAAATTGTGGTAAGTGTACTCAAAATACGCAACTCACGTCTCACAAAATAGTTTGGCCTCGCCTTTATCATGCGAGCCGTAGGTAGTGGCCGAAGCTGCGAATATGAGCCTGTAGCGCCGGAGAAGATGCGATTCTCAACTCAACGTGTTTTATATGGAAATTTTCCCTTTTTGTATGAAAAATTTCAAAATGTCTATTATTAATTATTACCGACATGTAGAATTTTAAGGAGTTACGAGTTTGAAAGGGGGGCAAAATTTTTATTATTTTTGCGATAGGACACACCGTTTTCTAGATATAAGCAATAAAAGAGAAAAAACCAGCCAAGTGCGTGTCGGACTACGCACAAGAGCAGGTAGTTGAGATGAATCCCAAGAACAAACTTACAAACGTAGTTGAAAAACATGTTCTCCCATACATTCCAACTGCAAATGTAGGTTTGTACTCACAATATTGAGAGATTTACCATGCTGTTTTAAGACTATAGACTTCTTATAAGTTTTCCTGTAATCTATAGGTATTGAACTATTTTCTGTATTTTTTTTTCCAAATTTTAGGCTCGGTACTTTCGGAGATAAGGGGGAATTGTCATAAATCCGCCCCGAGGCTACCCACTGACCGTACTTTCTTAAATAACTTTAAAATTATGTATTTAAAATTATAGAAAAGTATGCTTATAATTGAGACCCTCACAGTAAGCCCTTTCACTCGATATGTTACTTGGTACAGTTTCCATTCCTTTTTTATAATTTTCTTATTTGCCCCCTAAAATTGACCCCCATATTCAAAATACCTCCACGGACCGTTGCGCGTCGCTCGTTTCACACGTAATTGCGTATAAAACTATATTTTTTTAAATGTTATATCACACAACCTAATTTGAGGTTATTCAGAACACACAATGTCAATGTCCCGAGGTGACGTAACGGAAGAGTGTAGCCAGTCGTTCCCTTATTTCGAATTGGCCAAAATGTGTGGGTAAGTCAAATGTAGGTAACAGGTAAAGTCATTGAGAAATATGTAGGAGTGGACGTAATTATTGTTTTGTATGTTACATGAAATTGAAGTCAAAGTAAATATCTATTTATTTTTTAACTCGCTTGTTTTTTTGTTTAAGGCGAAATCTCCAGGTAGCCAGCGAAATTCAAATTTTCTTACTTTTTTGCAATTTTCAGGTTAGTATCAGGTTGTGTGTTAAATTAAATATGATACGCGATCGTAACAAATTTGTATTTTCATAATTATAATAATTAAAATCATCAATACAACTCTCCTACTAACTTAAGGAGTTGTATTACTGATTCTAATGATTATAATTATGTAAATGCATATATTATTCAACATACAACCTAATAATGACTTGCAAATTATTTTTCTTTTTTTTTTCGCGGAATTTCGCGGACTACCTAGAGCTTTCCCCTTAAAAAAAATTAAATTAAATTTTTAATTTTGTATATTTCTTTTTTTTTAATTCTACTCGTGTACCCACCTCAGAGGTGCGGCGGCGGCGCGGTGGCGGTGCCGTCAAAGAGTAAAGTAAGTGCCGTCTACACGAGCCCTTACGCGCCGAAGTCGTGTAAAGAAACGAAACAGAACGATGAGATTTTTTGTTTCACGGCGCGTTTCACGTTTTTCAAGGTTAGCAGTAGCACACTACTTCGATAAACAACGTGCAGCTAGCTATCTCCTCTTAACAAATACAGTTTTTTAATGCTTTAAGTAAATTTATATAATATAAGACTTAATATTTAAACAATTTAAAAAAATAACATGGTGCGGTGTAGCCGTGTAGAACGAAAATGCCAGACTTGTCTTTTCTTTCGTAAGTATACCACTCTTTATCAGTTACTTACTAGGCTTTCATAAATTTTTTATTGTGTTCATACATTGTGTATAACGTACCCTACACGTAAATTCATCGATAAAAAACACAAAAATAACAATTATTAATTTTAACCTAAGGACTATGGTGTTGCCAACTTTTCTTTAAATTATTACTCACTATTATGGGAAATATGTACCCATTCTGCATATGCTGCGTATTAATTATACAATATACTATAACAAAAACCTTGTTGTTGCTTTTAACATGATATTACTCATGATAACAAATAACTTTTACTATAGGGTCAAACCAGATTTCGTGAAAAAAAAACCAGCTGTGCCATACACTGTCATTCATGTTCGCATAACTCGTCAAAATGTAGGGAGCAGCAATTTTTTTTTTCGCGATTTCGGTATTGGTCCCATAGTTAAAGTTGTTTGTTATCATGGGTACAATCATGTGTTAAAAGGAACAACAGGGTCTGTGTTACATATTGTATATCTGAAAGAATTAATGTCTTGTTGCAGTTTTCGTGAACATGATAATTTACGTCGGAATTCGATTGTAGTTACAGGACGAACACGTTGGACGCCAAAACCATCATCAAAAATATGCAGCAGACATTTTGAGAAAACGTATACATCACGCAACAAAAGGATTTGAACCCAAGCAAACAATCAGAAACATTCATACGAAGCTTGTTTAATTTAAAGGACAATAACGTAAAAAATATCAATAAAAGCTAATTAAAAATAAACATATTGTATTATTTTCTATTCTATTGAATTGTATACGTAACTTTGTTAAATTTCATTGGATTTTGTTTATTCATTGATCTGACTATAAACCTTATTATTTTTAATTAATTCTATCAATCTTACTTATGCTAATTTATTTTTATTTTATTGTTATTATTTTAAATTTTATGGTGTTGACCATATTGTTTGAAATGTAGATTTATTATCTTCGTAATTGATTGTAATTATGTAAATTCAGATATAAATCACTTGTTTATGCATAAATGACCATTTCTCACAAAGCCAGAACCTATTATCACATAAGAAATTATAGGTATGTAGAATCACATCATCATCATCCATCGTCACCGTCATCACAATTTATTTGAGTTCGCCAGCATGTCTTCTTCCACACACCTTTACGATTCCTCGGCATCACATGCATATACCGCTGATAATCAGTTCCTCAGTGTCACTTTCAGGTTTTCTCTTAAATAGGTACAGACAAACTGTCAAATTTTCCCAATCAACCTATTAAAGAAGCTATTAAAGAAATTTGACAGATTGTAGTAATTTGATGTGCTGGCGTCTGTACTTACTAATTTCTAATTCTATCCATTCTCCGAACACCTTTGTAGTTAGAATAACACACACAAACAAAACACATTACACAAATTGTGGGGTAAATTTTTCCTCACACGGTAACCCTAAATATAGTGACGTATTTTCTTTTGTCACTTTCTGCGACACGCTTTGTACGAGTACCTAGTTGTCTATAGCTACGCTTTGTAGTTCTCCGTCTACGCGAAAACCGCTCTTCTTCAGTCGTAACCTCAGACTAAGTATCCTGTAGACGGAGCTATAACTTGTTGCCGCTCTTGTATCCGTGTGTCAAACAAAGTATTGTTCTCTCTGTCTATTTCACAGAGTTCAGGAACGAGTAAAAGGTACAGCACATGTAAGTTTGGTAACGTCGCATTGTCTGTGTAAATCGTGTCAACAAGTGACCGACTTAGTCGGTCAAAACATTGCGGCTTGGTGCAGTTTAAATGCGAAATATTAAATAATATCAGTGGTTTGGCTAGAACAAAATTATTAAAGTGAAAATATGCTGTGTGCGGCTGTATATTATTCATCAAGAATAACGAAAGAAGGCGTAATAGACCCAGAATTATCATTTCACACGTAAGTCTATGACAACAATTTTATCGTTAATTACAGAGGTTAACTGTTATAAAATTGATAAACATTGAAGATTTACATATTTAGACTAAGATTGTCTTATATCATATTGATAAAAAACCAAGTTTTATAGTCTAAATTAATGTTTAACCTAGGCATTGTTTTAGGCGTGAACTGCAGGGATGTGTACAATATTATCGATAAAATCTATCGACGTTTGTTGTTGATATGGTATAATAATTTTTGCTTACTGTTGTAGGTTTCCATAATATTGTGAAATTAATAAGCAGTGAGTGCATTAAAGCTGTTAGACGTCAGAACTAGGAACATGAAATATTCAAGGCTTTGCTCCAAAGAAAGCCACAGCTATCCTGCTTCATAACGGGTTTATCTATTAAAAAAAAACTAAAGTCTGTTTCGCTGCCAACAGTATTCGAAGGATATCCAGAATATTGCCAACATCCAATTTGCAAAATAAACAATTTCATTTTATTTGATTGTATTCCAATATATGTAGGTACCTGTGTAAATATTACAATAAATAAAATCGTAAAAATATGCGTCTGATTATTTATTTAAGTTAGACCCTTAATTGGTAATAAATTGTTAGATAATACCATATTTATGTGCCCATAATTTTTATTTAACAAAGCACACATTTTATTATAGTAGGTAGGTACTAGCTTCTATCCGCAGTTTCACTCCTGTGCATTTTTCGTTAAGCAAAAAATCGATGTATTACAGATTCCATAGTATGCTTTGAAGCGTCGACCCTTCCCTAGTCACGCACACTAATACTACTCTAGAGCCGCACACTAACAAGAAAAGGACACGCGTCTCTCTTAAAGGCTCCGTCTACAGGATATTTAGTCTGAGGTCGTAACAATTATTTTATTGGTGGTGTTGTCAGTTATAAGAGGGTGCTTTTTGAATATTGGCAACGTGACAACGTCGCAAATAACTGTCAATTGTCAAATATTTCACAGTCTCACAATTCACCGCAAAAGGAGACGTTTCATTTTTATATGGAACTTTGCCTAGAACTTGTACAGACGCCAGCACATCAAGCTACCCGAAACATTCGAATTTTCCCAATCAAAATTGAACCTAATGCTTAATCGATAAAGTTGAAAATCAATTAAAGTTTGATAAATTGTAGTAGCTTGATGGGCTGGCGTTTGTACATACATTCCAAAAATCTGTGAAATGTTTGTATAAACATAATTTAACAGGCATTTATAGAATTCATTTATATTTCATGTAATTGCCATAAGTTGCGAGAAAAATGGATACATAATTAATGACACATGAGTGACAAGGCGAAAGCGTATGAGTAGCCTGTGAAATTTAAATTTTCTTGCAATTTGCAGGTAACTTTTTCGAAAAATACAATTTTTTATTATTTTTATTTGTGATGGGTTTGCTCTTGACTCTAGTGTAGGTCAGAGGTGACAGAGACAGAGTCGACGATGGAGTGAGCTTACCCAGAACAAGCCTGTTCACTCTCACTTTGAAAAGATTAGGGTTGCATGCGTTCGGAAAAACAGACGCAGGTAGTGAGTTCTACTCCTTTGCTTTGCGCATTATAAAAGACATTTGGAAGCGCTTAGTGCGAATTGATGGAATAGCAACCAGGTAGGGATGGTAACTGGCAGTGCGTCTAGATGTCCGATGGTAGAAAGGGGCCGGTGGAATGCGGTCGTGGAGTTCTCGGGCACACTCTCCGAAGTACAATCTGTAGAAGACCGACAAGCAGGCAACCTTGCGGCGATGAGCCAAGCTATGAAGCTTGGCATCCATCCGTTTTACGTTGCCAATGTGCCTCTTAGCTCTGCGTTCCACCGAGTCAAGCGCGGCTAGTTGGTACTTGGCTGATCCATCCCAAAGGTGACTGCAATACTCCATGCAGGATCGGACTGGCACTTTGTAAAGGGTCAAAAGCTGTCCAGGCGTAAAGTATGGCTTCACCCTATTTAGGATGCCCAGTTCCTTGGCCGCAGTTTGGGCCTTGTATTCGATGGTGGCGCCGAAGTCGAGACCAGATGTCAACTCCATGCCTAGTAGCTCAAGTCGATCAGTTACAGGAACAGATGTACCCCGAAAAGTAGGAGTTTGGGCGAAACGACTCTTTTTAGCGGTAAAAAGACACGCCTGCGTTTTGGTGGCGTTAAAAGAGACCAGATTATCATCACCCCACTGGGAGACAAAGCTTAAGGTCAAATCTGTCCGCTCTACCATGGCCTCTCTCAAGGAACGAACTTCTGCCCCGCTGGTTTTTGCGCTGGACAAGTATCTCTCTGAAACTGTACTGTCATCTGCGTACCCGCGATGTGCAGCAGGAAAAGAGTAGCAGAGAGAACAGACCCCTGAGGAACTCCGGCATCAATAGCCATAAGATCAGAAGAGCAGCCGTCAACAACTACTCTGATCGACCGTTCACTAAGGAAATCTGATACCCAGCTACAAAAATCAGCTGGGATGCCATAAGCAGGAAGCTTGCTGAGCAGAGCAGCGTGCCAGACCCTGTCAAAGGCCTTCGAGATGTCAAGCGATACAGCCAGTGCTTCGCCGTGTTTCTCGATGGCCTCGCCACAGCAGTGCGTGACATACACAAGAAGATCGCCATTTGACCGTCCCCGGCGAAAGCCATATTGACGGTCACTGAGAAGATCATTATCTTCAAGGTAGATCAGCAACAAAATTTAGGTAAATTTAATACTGTGCATGCGTAAATATTCATCCCAACCCTTCTCTGTGCGTGAGACACGCAATTGGCCGGTTTTTAAAATAATCCTTTGGTTGCATGGGATGTTTTGTTTTAGTAATAAAAAAAACCGGCCAAGTACGAGTCCAACTCGCACACGAAGGGTTCCGTACCACCATACCACTATCATCTATTCTAACTTAGCCTGTACTGTGTCCCACTGCAGGGCAAAGGCTCCTCTCCCTTTTCCATACAATTCTGTCTTTTGATAGTGTCGGCACAGATTAATCAGACGGGACACTCCGCAAAATCATTTAAATAAAAAGCAAGAGTTTGCTACGACACAATAAAGTATAATTCAGGTCGCACAACGCTTATTACCTACAGTTATATTCACCTACAAGTTGCCTCTCTTTCTAACGCGTATCTTTTATACCTTCTGACCGCAGAAGTCTCACTCCTACTGAATTGGCCCATTGAGATTGAGTTAGGCCCGCCGCGTACTTGTAGCTTCATACCTAAACTACCGAGTGTCCCATGTGTATTAAACTGTGGTGTCGGCCAGTCCGTTAGGTAGAAGTCAAGCTCGTCCCGCCATCTTCATCTCGGCCTGCCGCCATGTCATCGTGCGTTTAGTGGGACCCAATCAGTGGTTCTCTTTAGCCCATTAATGGGGTTGTTTCTCGGAAGCTTCGCCGCAAGGTGGCGCTGTATGTTTGTGTAACAAACAGCTGTCAAAGTTTTTGATAAAGACGTGTGCATTCTGTGGACGATGTTTAAGTATTTGCGTTTTTTTCTTCATCTATTCGTGCTTCACAATGTATTCTACCTGGCGTATCGCCCAGTTGAAGGAGAAATTGAAAAAAAGCGGAGTCTCGCAATAAGGAAGGAAAGCCAAACTTGTCGTAAGGTACAGACGCCAGCAGGTCAACCTACCCGAAACTGTCAGATTTTCCCAATCAACTTTGAACCTAATGATTTAGCAATAAAGTCGAAAATCTATTAAAGAAATCTGATAGATTGTAGTAGCTTGATGTGCTGGCGTCTGTACATTATACCTACCATTTAACATGTTATCGACTTTTAACCGTATTCTTGACAATATTATGGTTTCCGTTATAAAATAAACTTAACTCATTACTTTTTTTCTTTTTAATGATACTAATGATAATCAAGATGTAAAGTTATTTGTTACAAAATGTATGGTTATTTGAAAGGAAACCATTTTTTTGTCACAGGTTGTAAGCTTTTTTGCTATTATTATTAAAAAGACATCATTAATAGCCTCCTCAGAACTGAAGTCCCGTATAGGGGACAATTTTTCGAGTGTCGCCTCCTTGTGTAAGATTTTGTAGTAGGTAGTTAGAAGATTTGATTGCTGTAGGTAGCGCACACGCGATGAGATGGTTGATAATAAGTAAGGATTGCAGAGCGGTTCGACATCGGAAGGGTGACGAAAAGAATTATTATTTCGAGTTGCTCCGTACTGTAGGTAATGAGGACGATAATAATAGGTATGGTACCAACGCCGTGTCCTCTTAGAAGTGGTCTCGTCGTCTGTTTCTTGAAATGTTTCCCACATAACCTCGAAAAAACCGGCCAAGTGCATGTCGGACTACGCACAATGAAGGGTTCCGTTTAATTGTTGTTGTTAACATGTTCTCCCATACATTCCAACGGCAAATCTAATTTTGTACGCACAATA
Source organism: Dicycla oo (assembly GCA_948252095.1). Classification (NCBI taxonomy): domain Eukaryota; kingdom Metazoa; phylum Arthropoda; class Insecta; order Lepidoptera; family Noctuidae; genus Dicycla; species Dicycla oo. The sequence goes on from OX411712.1 coordinate 15,831,832, forward strand.
TTGAGATTTACCATGTTATTATAAGTTTAGTTATTACTTCTTATAGGTTTTCCTGTAATCTATAAGTATATAATTATTTTCTGTATTTTTTTCAAAATTTTGGGTTCAGTAGTTTCGGAGATAACCCGCCCCCCCATCTCCATGGTCAATTTTCGTCTATTTTCTTAAATAACTAAAACAATTTATTTTAAAATTATAAAAAAATATATATTTGAGACCCTCACAGTAGGCCCTTTCATCTGATGTCTATGGTACAGTTTGCAAAACTTTTTATTTTATTTTCTTATTTGCCCCCTATATTCAAAATTAATTTATTTACGTTACACATCCGTATTTGGGTCACAGAAATACATACGTGTACCAAATTTCAACTTAATCGGTGCATAACAATTGGTCCAATTGGTTCGATTCCCATTCAGGACAAACATTTGTGTGCATGAACATCTCTGTTTGTCCTGAGTCTGGGCGTAATTATCTATACAAGTATGTATTTACAAAAAAAAAGTAGTATATCAGTTATCTGGTTTCCATAGTACAAGCTCTGCTAGTTTGGGATCAGATGACCGTGTCATAAGTCATTTATTTGTAGAAACATGAGTATACATACATGGCATGCAGGTGTGTGAAAAATGTCCCAGGATATACCGCACCTTGAAAACAAAAGTGGCACTATACCGAAGATGGCAATATTGAGTTACAACGATATCTAGATTCCTTGAAAGAAAGCGCTTATAGTGCAAAAACTAACACTATTATAGTTTCAATACTTTTCCCTGGAGGCCGCTAGTGCCAGTTTATACTTTTGGGTAAATGACAAAGTAGTAATTCATAAGGTGACACTATATCAGTAGAAGACAAGCAGTCGGAGTGGACACACGCTGCGGTGAGTAAAAAAGTGGCATTTTATGTATAATGTCGTTGTAAACGTTATCCAAGCTAATATTTCTACTGAAGCAATAACTACAAAAATGGCATTTTAAGTATAGTGTCGCTTATTTGGTTAATGTTACACGAAAATATTATTTTTAGTGAATTTGAAAATGACATTTTTTGTTTAGTGCCTTTTTTAACGTTAGTGTCTGTAATAATTTTCTGAACTAATAAAAACATGAATGGCATTATAACCATAGTGCCATTTTTTTGGTTAAATTTATTCCAAATCGCCATTTTTAGTGAATAAAAAATGGCATTTTCTTTTTAGTATCTGTTTTTAAACAAAATTATTAAAATGTTGATGTTTTAAGTTATTGTTTAAGTGTCATATTCTTCTTAGTGTCAGTTATACTGTAAAGTTAAGAGGATGATGATGTTTCATTTTGTTAAATAAGCGTCATATTGAGTATACTGCCACTGTTTTGAAAAATGTAACATCTACAATTTTGTTTAATGACATTAATATAGCGAATCATAACCTAATTATGTTTTCCAAAATTCTTTTGCTATATTTTTGGAAGTCATTCTTGCATTAGTGAAACACTTTTTCTTTCCCTAAAAGGTTATCAACATGAATCCGTCAAGAAATAGGGGTAGAAAAATATTAGAGCTAGCAATTCAAAACAAAGAAAACTGTTCAGAACCTGAAGCCTCAACCTCCAATTTAAACAATTTGCCAACAACTAGCAACTATACATATTCAGCTGACAAAGAAAACCTATGCGACGAAGATGATGGTGACTTTTCACTCGCTTCTGACAATGATACAACATACGCACCTTCAAAGAAAACATGCCGTAGATCAAGCTCAAGTTCATCGTCGTCTTCGAGCTCTTCATCATCATATTCATCTTCCAGCAAATCATCTGTGTCATCTTCAACTTCTATTGCACCTGATCCACCAAATATTTGTCAAGCCGCCACTCAAAGTACCAATGTAAGTGACAATAATTTAGAATTTGTTAATGACTATACGGAAGTGATTTCGAATAACCAAAGTTCTGGGAATGTAGATAATAATATTGCAGTCGATATTGCACCAGCTGTTGATTCTAATAACCAAAGTGCTGGGAACGAAGATAACAATATTGTAGTGGATATTCCACCAGCTGCAGATAATATCGAAAAATCGAGGAAAAAGAAAAAGAACCAAAAGGTTTCCTATATTTCTAAGACATTGAAAGACTGCGGAAAAGAATACGTTTCAAGCTCCAAAACAAAAAAGGTTTTCCCAGCAAAATGTCTAAAACCAACATGTGAGTCGACCTGCCGTTTAAAATGCTCAGAAAGAATTACTGATGATTTGAGGAAACAAATATTTGAAGATTATTGGCGCATGGCTTCACTGGTAAGGCAAAGAGAATACATAGCTCACAATATGGAAGAGATTATACCTAAGTATCAGTATAAGAGAGTTGATTCCAATAGAAAGTTGAAAAATGCTTTTTATTTTAATTTAAACGGTACTAGAACTAAAGTATGTAAAACATTTTTTAAGAATACATTAGATATAACAGATGTATTAGAACTGTCATAGAGAAGAAGAATAGTACAACAGGAATATTAAAAGGAGAACAAAGAGGTAAGCATGGACAGCATAAGAAAGTACCTGAAGATTTGATTGAAGGAGTTAGATGTCATATTAGTAGTATCCCTAGAATTGAAAGCCATTATTTACGGCAACAAACGACAAGAGAATACATAGACGGCGGAAAAACCTTAACGGATATTTATTTTGATTATAAAGAAGACTGCATAAAGCAAGGATTATCCTACGTAATGATACATACCTACCGAAAGGTATTTAACGAAAAATTTAACATTGGTTTCTTTATTCCAAAAAAGGACCAATGTGATCAATGCTCTACAAGCTTGCAGAATGTGTTGAAAAAGCTGCTCTTAAAGAAAAGTACGATCAACACTTAGCAGAGAAAGAAAAGAGTCGTGAGGAAAAGGCTAATGATAAAGCAATGGTGTCACCTAGTTGTATTGTCGCATGTTATGATTTGCAAGCCGTAATGACAGCACCAAATGGTGAGATTTCTACGTTTTATTATAAGTCTAAAATAAATTGCTTAAATTTTACTATCTCTGAGCTTAAACGTGACAATACTGCATGCTTCTTCTGGGATGAATCGCAAGGACACCGAGGAGCAAATGAAATAGGTACTTGTGTATTAAAATATTTGCAAAAAAAGTCTTCTTGTGCCGACGAATATCTCGACATAGTTTTTTACTCTGATAATTGCTGCGGTCAGCAGAAGAACCAGTTTATTATCGGGGTGTGTATTTACGCAGTACAATACTTAAAAATTAAGTCCATAACACATAAGTTCCTTATACGTGGCCATACACAGAATGAGGGAGATGCTGTACATTCTGCAATTGAGAAACAAGTTAAACTATGTCTTAGATCTGGACCCATATACGTACCTTCGCAATATATTTCTGCTATTCGAAGTGCTAAAAAACGTGGAACACCTTTCATTGTAAATGAAATGGGTTACGGCGATTTCATAGATATAAATCAACTACCAGTTCCTAGACTAAATAAAGATGTAGATGGCCAAGTTGTGAAGTTGTCGGACATAAAAATTATCAAAATTGAGAAAAATGAACATAGTGAGATTAAAATAGAGTACAAAACATCGTATTTTGATGATTTTAAAGAGCTTGATTTGAGTAAAAGAACAAATAGAATTAATAATCGTCCCACAGAACTCAAACCGCTATATCAGCGTAAATAGGAAATATCAGAAAGAAAACTGACATAAGGAGCCTCGTTAATGCTGGTTTGATTCCAAGTTATTATACCTCCTACTATGAAAGTATATTTTAGTAGTATGTATTGTGACACCAAACGATAATTTTGATACAACCTACGTATTTTTGATGATCTTATTAAAATAATTGGTATAACTTCTAAGAATACTTAGATCAGTTTATTTTCTAGAAGACTTTATTTTTTATTTAGAGAATGTACTTTATTTTTTAAAGTTAATTTTACGTTTAAGTTTCATGTTTGTTTCACTGTTATTAGTTTGTAAGGTGTAATTGATACCCCCAAAAATTGTGATTTATACCTAAAATTTGCATTTGAACGAAAAACGTGACATAATTATAGTGTATGTTGTTATTGTACTGATTATAACTTGATTGTTTGAGCCAAATAAATAATGTTTCTTCTTTCTATGACATAATTTCGTTTTATTTCTGTTTTTTTTTTCTTACTCCTATTATTAATCTTTGGGTAATTATTCTAAAACAGGTAGGTTTACGTAAAACAAAAGTGGCACTATGCGGAACTTTTTTTTAAAACCATGTTTTCTAAATAACTTCATAATTTACTGGCTTGTTTTCAGTACATAACTTAAATAAGTTAGTCAAACTGATAAATGAAATTAATTGCTTTCTTTTATTCCAGTTATTTGCTAAGATATTGACCAAAATGCAGCGTCAAAAACTTTAAATGGTCATACTGAAAAATGTAAATTTTTGTATAACGCCACTTTTGTTTTCAAGGTGCGATACACACATCAACACTGTCTAGGGATATTTTGGATTTACTCAATTTACACAAAATTTATTAAAAATAACATACAAAATGCATATATTTTTATAAAGTCTATTTATCAGACTACACTCCAGAATAAAAGAAAACTATTTTTTTGCGTAAACAAATTTTTATTCAAATAAAGAAAAAATGTGAAATAATGGTAAAACTAACACTGAATGTTTTTCTCAAGAAAAAGTGAAAAATAAGGAAAAATTAATCTGTTTTTAACAGTTATGTGAAAAATCAGTAGTCAGTAAAACTACCCATGACCACCCATAACGGTCCTGCAACGGTTTTTCATGCTTTGGATTAAGTTATCCAAGTCTTGCTGCAGTATATTGTCCCAGGTCCGGCTAAGATGCAAAAAAAGTTGCTCTTCCGTCACAATTTTTGCAGGGAAATGCCTCAAAGCCCTTCTTTGGCGCATGTCCCACGCGTGTTCTATAGGGTTTAGGTCAGGCGATTGAGCGGGCCAGCCTAAGACCGATAAGTCGTGCTCCTGCAACCAGCTCGTCACCACTCTCGCTGTGTGCGGACGGGCGTTATCGTTCATGAGCGTGAATTCTTGGCCCGTTTGTAGTCGATGGGGGTAGATTATTGGTACTAGCACCTCGTTACGGTATTTTTCAGCCGTCATAGTGTTTCTGATCCAATCGAGGTCTGTTCTTCCACCAACACGAATTCCCCCCCAAACCATAATTGTCCCGCCGTGGTGGAATGGACTTCCTGAGGATGTTGCAGACGGCTCTCACGACCAGGAACTCGCCAAACACGTACTCTGCGTGTATCGGGATGGAAACCGAACCGGGACTCATCGGTAAACAGCACTACAGACCACTGGTTATCTTCCCAGAGCAAATGTTCACGAGCCCACTCTAGTCGTCATCCACGATTTCCTCGGCGTAGTGCTGGAGTACGAAGCGGTCTGCGAGCATAAAGGTTAGCTTCATGCAGCCTTCTCCTCGCAGTTTGGTCACTCACAAGCAACTGGTGCTCTGAGTGGAGCCTCTGAACCAACTGCATGGCCGTAACATTTGGTTGTCTTCTCGCAGCGACTTGCAAAAATCGGTCTTGTCGTTATCCGGAGTGGTTATGCGCTTCCCGCCTGGGTGTCTTTCAGCCCCTTCACCAGTAGCACAACGTAACCATAACCGTGATATCACGTTTTGTCTTGTTCCAATCTCCTCAGCAATACTCCGTTGAGTAGCTTGGAGCATGCCGACTGCCCTTAACATTTCCTCTCTCGTTAAATGGCGCCGCTGCATGATGCACACAATAACATTAATTCGAAATTAACCGATAACTTGTTATAAAAAATAAATTTGACACAAAAAATAGCCAAAAACTACTGTAGGCAAATGAAACCTTCAGACTTCGCTAACATTATGCCGCGTAAATCTTTTGTTTTTAATTTATTTTTTCAAATTCAAATTTAGAATCGTTCAAAAAGGTTTACAAAATGAGCTTTCTTCAAAAGAATTTAAAACAGGCCAGTATTTTTTGAGTTTAGGAACTTTATACAAAATATCCCTAGACGGTGTTGATGTGTGTATTATATTATTATTATATATTATATTACATTCGGAGCAAATTGGCTGTGACAGACGGACGGACAGACAGACAGACACACGAGTGATCCTATAAGGGTTCCGTTTTTTCATTTTAAGGTACGGAGCACTAAAATCACTAGGTTTGAAGTTTTTTTTTTTTTAATTTCAGTACATATTCCACTTTCTCTGCAAGCGAAAATTACGTGGGAATTTGCCAAAGCCTATTTATTTGCATCCAAAGGCTACACAACGACCCATTATATTGATAAAAGTCACAAAAACACAAAATATTTTTTTTTATTTCTATGGAGTTTGTTTCAAATAAACAGTTTATTTGAGATAAACACTAAGCGCAATCTACGCGGAACTAATTGACAGTTTTCTTCCCCATTTCTCATCTGCTTTTTTAGCTCATTTGTCATTTAACACTAGGTATAGTAGCCGGCACGAGTCGTGAGCACAAATTCAACTTTTAAACCTTACAAATCTTTTTTCCTATTACGGCGATTCGTACACGGGCAGGGGCAATGAGGTTAATATAAGATCAAGCTTATTTATGTACAGGTAGAAAACAGAAGAGCCCGTTGACGATGGCAACATTTTATTTGGAATTTGTGCTCACGACTCGTGCCGGCAACTATACATATTAAAAAAAAACTTGTTTAAAAAATACGTTACTTGTATGCGGATCCCATTTAATTTTTAACTTTAGCATAATCAGCCTATAATGTTCCCATCCCACTAGCGTTGAAAATTCCGAAAAAAACCAAAATGTGGTTTTTTCGCATGTAACATTGAAAAATTAACGAAAGAATCAGGTTTCTTTCGAATTTGTCGCTTAATGTTTTGAAAAGTCGAAAAAAGCAAATTTCGACCCCTTTACAAACCTCCCGCACCCCCCCCCCCCCCCCCCCTATACTTAGTACGTATTTGAAAAGAAAAACAACGAAATATTTCCCCCGTTTCTTTCATATTTTCGGTTTTATTGAAGTATTAGCTTTCGCAGTAATTGCTTTTCAATCGGAAATCGGTATTATGTATCAGCGATAAGTCATACTGATTTGCAATTGGCTTGGTATATCCTTTTATAACAAGCTACCCTCTTCTTTGCTAGATTTGCCTTACAATGCGTTTAAAGCCAAAGTAAAATCTAACCTTTGTTCAAAGGCATACTATTCTATCAACGATTACTTAAACGATAAGAATAGTTGGTCGCTGTGTTTAACTTAAGACAATGTTTATGTTCTTTCTCCAGAATTAGCGTACCTACTGACAGGTTATATGGGTTCATATAATTATTTATTTTCTTTGACTGTAAAGGTCAATTTATTTTAATTTTATTTTTATTTATCATTGACATAATCTACTCATTACAATGTTTTTTTATGAGTGGTATTGCAATATGTGGTTAGCTAGTGACCTCGACAATTGATCATAATTATTCTTGTCTGAGCAACCGGCAGCAGGTTCGTCATGCTCCCTTAGATGTCACTGCTTGCGGTAGCGTCGGGGGTCGGGTTGCCTCCTTCCCTCAAATATGGCGAGGGGGGTAATGGCTGATCTTTGCGTTATGCTCGTGAACGGGTGCTGCTTGTGGTGACTGGTCGTCTTGCTGACCTTGGTTTTGTTTTGTTATTAGTAATTTAACTCGTTTTTTTTACTTCGATGGTCCTAGTTTATCATCTGTGACTTCGAGTTACGGCTATATGTAAGTGGGCACGCCCTTTATTACTGGAGGCTTTTAATATAGGTATAAAGTTCTACTTACGTTTTTAGTTTTGTATTTTGATTCTGCTTGAGTATAGTTTTCGATTTTTTCTTCTTTTTTTAAGTATATTGGCGTGTGCTAGCTGACTTATAGCAAATAATTAAATTTAATTTAATGTTTGTGTTGCGTAATGTACTTGCATGTAATTTGCACAGTGTTGTATAGAATATATATATATTTTAATTTTTTTTTTATTTAACTGAACAGACAGCTGTGCTGCTGAGGAGTTTGTTGCCCCACTTCTTCTCCTCAGCTAAAGCACTAGGAAGTGGTGAAGGGCGGGCGTTTTGGGGGACTGTCTTATGTAATTTTGACGTTCGAAAAGTGCTGATTCTCAGCCTAGTTTGAATAAATGACTTTTGATTTTGATTTGATTTTGAATTGAAAAGCAATTATTGCACAATTGACAAGTAGTTTTGCTATCGCTAGGCTTCTGCAAGATACGTAATAAGCCTGCGGTTTCCTCACGAAGTTTTCCTTCATTGTTTTGAGAGCAGTGGTGATGAAATAATTTACACACCGTCTGTCAGGATCCGAACCAACGACCTACATACAATTCGTGACTCGTGGCCGTTACCACTGGGCAACCACTGCTCTTACCCACCATTTTTAACTTTGTTGTTTTGTTACCTATAGCAGCAATAGAAATATACAGAATCTGTGAACATTTCAACTGTCTGCCTATTACCACTATTACGGTTCATGAGATACAGCCTGCTAACATACTGACGGACGGACAGCGGAGGCTTATTATTAGTAATATGGTTCCATTTGGCAACCCTCGGGTACGGAACCCTAAAAATGTTGTCACGGTTATTATGTTCGGTCATGAGGTTATAAGGGTTCCTTGTTGGACTACCTATGTAACCTAAAAAGACCATAGTAAGCAAATAATTAAAGATATGAAATACTTTATTTAAACATTTATTTCCCTTCACCAGTAGTTACACTGCGCTTTATAAAGCCAATATTTCTTAAATGTCGCACAATAAAAGGTGTAGCGGTCAGAGTTATTGCTATCCTGAAAGGCGCAAAAAATTTGTGTACAGTATATGCTACAACAAAAGTGCCTGCATTTGATGATGCTGCTTTTAAAATAGTGCCTTCGCTTATGTTGAAATACTTTAGCACTGCCACTAAATCGACGCCACTGAAAACAAGAGATAAAAATTTATATATAAAACAATTAAAAAGCCAGTGTGTCTCGCGTATATATATATATACATACATGCATTCCAGCATACGAAGGGTTTACCCAAATCATCATTATTTAATAATAATATATTTTATAAAATAACTAAATAATAATAGGTGTAAATGAGTTGTGAATTATGAGATTGTTATAGCAGTACAACATACCTAGATATTAGAAGATAGCAGGACCCCAAAGATATCAGTGAAATGCCAATATGAAATACAATCACTGTTGAACCATACTCTTTGATAGCCCTTTTCAACTTTTCTTTAGCACTCAGTGGAGGTTTTGTATCTGTACTCATATATCTTGTGCCAACAGCTATGCTTTGAAAAAAGGTGAAAAGAATATTAACATCATTACTCATTAGGCAAGAATACTTTTTGATAATTTAGAAATGTTTGGCTAACCAGCTAAAAGCATTTTGATTTCTGAGTTTAGAAACTGTTACCAGTATTTTTATTTCACGAAGCGACATGCGATTTACTTGTTTCACAAGAGTAGAAACACGCTGTGAATGTGTGTGTAAGCGCAGGAGCTCTCTCTCGGTACCGCCCGAGACAATGGTGATGTCAGAAGTGTATATGTGTGTCATGTGCTAACGTTACTCGCCTTCACGGACACATTCAAAGCGTGTTTGTACACTTGGTAAACGCAAGTAAAGCGCGTGTCGCTTCGTGAGATAAAAATACTATACCTAAATTGAGCAATTAAATTCATGGTGCTTAGAGCACCATGCCAGCTGAAACTGAATTCCAATAATCAGCTGACAGAAATAGTTGCAACTGGTGAGCTGCCACATAGTTTTGGCAATGCCAGATACAAAACAAAGCAGTGATTAATGAGCAAATAATTTATATTTCCTTTATTTACATATATCAAATCAAATAATTTATTCTTGCAGAAAACACTGTAACAAAGGTGTTATTAAATGTACATGTTTCAAGTGATTCTATCGTAAGGCATGCAAAATGTATACAATCTTATCAAAATCAAAATTAGGATTGAATCAAAATTAGGAAAAAATATTTTTAAATATTAAATTAATGGAATGTCCTTCTTACAGTTATATTAATACCGATTAATGATAATAATTAATTTATTTCAATGTCATTCCTATAATAATTACTATACATCAAGAGATTAATTATTTAAAGATACATGATAATTGTTCTATTACTTGATGTCACTGTGAGGTCTTGAGTTTGGAAAAAATATTGTTTAAGAATTCGTTCAAATTGTAGTAACATTTATTAACTAAAAGGCTCTTTAGATTTTTCTTAAATAAGACAGTATTCATTGCCCATTTCTTTACGTGATTTATTGAAAATTACAGAAGCCATGCGAAATACTTTTGTTCATTAAAGTGGTATAGGTTCGGCGCACACAGAGGCGAAATGCGTCACGTAGTTGCCCATTATACTTCTAAGGCAAGAGTAAATAAGTTTGGATTGACCTTAACAAACATTGAGACCTCATAAATATATAGGCTTGGGAGAGTTAGAATTTTATACTCCAGGAAAACGGTTTACATGTTTAAATTATTTGAAGTCCAAACATAGCCCTTATGCACCGCTTTAAAAATTAAGTAAATGTCAGTCGAATTTCCACAACAAATTACACCATTCCTCAGGACTGGAGCAACTAAACCATGATATGCAGTTATAGATAAACCATTCTAAAAATGCACGCCCCTCCACAGCGGTTACGCTCACATGCAAATAAGGTGTATCGACGCATTACGCAATTGGTCTTTGTCATTGGTTGCTCAGTCACCGGCAAGACATGAAATTGGGACCACGCGTCGATTTCACCTCAAAAGTACGGTCAACATGTCAACGCAAAAAACTACGTGGCTACAAAAACTGTGTAACAAAACATAACGTCTATAATGGCTATAATAAAGGAACGAATTGAAATGATTGATTGTACTATGTGGTTCTCTATCTGATTCAGATGAAAGTGATTAGGTATATTGTTAAATGAATAATTGGTTAATTAATATCGTATTTCATAACGTTTCGCATAATATTTTATTATGTATTGCATTATAATATTAGTAATAAGTCAATAAATGCTTGAAATAATAATAATTTCATCATTTATTTTAAGGCAAGAATTCACATAATATAATGCAGTAGGTGTACAGTAAATGAAATGACGAATATAATACCGTACATAGGTACATAAAAATTTAAACAATAACACAGATTTTTTTATGCAAACGGTACCTACTGACTGAACCAAACGCCTGGCCAACTAATGTATAAAATAAATGAAACTAACGCGCAAACAGAGTGAACGTGTCGTGCCATACAAAGCGCACGCTCCGCGTCATACAATGCTAGTACCTGGACTAATCGCACGATTAATTGACCTCTAAGTGCTGCGACGAGTCCATGTTTACAGTAAAATCGTCGCACGCACACAAGTAAAGTGTTGGAATAAATATTTCCTCTCACACATAGAAATAATCAAGTTTTGTGGAGTGGCGTTCATTTTTAGAATGGTTTATCTATAACAATGAATTATGAATTTCAATTTATGAATTCTTTTGCACAGTATTTCAATCTGGGATTTCCATTTTAATTTGTTATCCACTGGAAGACCATGAAATTTTGTTGTTTGCACTTCAGATTCAGGTTCACCCTTATAGTTAATCTGAGGCACGCTGAACATTTTTGAGGTATTTTTGCCTTCAGATTATTAGTGTCTAGCCATTTATTGATTGCATATGGTACTGCTTATATCACGCTCATAAGATGTTCTGTCATCTTAAGTGTAATAATGACTTAATTGCAACGGTGCTGTCATCAGCAAAGAGTGTCATTGGGTTTGAATTCGCATTTGGAAGGTTATTAATGTATATTTTATTTTATTTTACAGTTTTTGGAAAACTTACAGCTAAACATTTTTGCACGATTGAGAATAACAAAATTCAAAATAACAAGAAGGTAGACACTGTTTTAAGTAAAAAACCATATCATAAGTAAACGTGTTTAAAACAGGGTAAATTGTAATAAATTACATGATCAAAAAAGAAATCACAAAGAGTCCTTTTTAATTTTGAATTGCTAGTATTGAAAACATCGATGTCGACGCCCCGGCGGCAGACCGCATTATACGTATGACTCGCTCTGATTAAGTATCAATTTTGTCTGTAATTCGTTCGTACCACAGAAGTATGCAATAGATAAGGATTGCGCAGAAAAGCAGAAGGAACCCGCAGTCTGATTTTGTTCAGCAATTCGGGAAGCCTGGTAGAACCATTAGCAATTCTAATTAAAAACGAGTCTGCAATTCTTCTACGTTCAGAAAGAGGAAGTAGATGGAATCTTTTACAGCGTAGGAGATAAGTGGGAGAATAAGTTGTAGTCCGGAATTGAATATACCTCAAAAATTTTCTTTGTATGCCTTCCAAACGATTGATGTATATTTATGTTGTAATTGGGATTCCAAACTTGAAAGGCATACTCGAGATGACTGCGAACAAAAGTACAGTAGAGAATTTTAATGGTTTCGATGCTCCTGAACTCAGATGAGACTCTCAATATAAACCCTAGTGATATTCATGCTTTATTAATGATTTTATCTACGTGTTGATCAAACAAAAGTTTTCAATCAAATATTGGGTTGGCTAATAAGTAATGAGCGACATACAACTATTTTATTTGTATTTATTTATTAAATGAATAATTGTTAATCATTAATAATATATTCACCGTCGTTTTCTACTACCATTCGCCATCGATCTGGCAAAGAGTGAATGGCGTCCGCATAGAACTACGTTGGTTTTGAATTGAAGAAGTCATCTATGTATTGTTTCAAGTGTGGTTCATCGTCAAAGCTTTTTTCCCGTAAATTATTACTAAGTGATCGGAACAAGCTGAAATCATTTAGTGCTAAGTCCGGCGAATATGGAGGGTGGGGTATTATTTCCCAATTAAGCTCCAATAGTTTTAGCTTGGTACTCTTAGCAATATGCGGCCGGGCATTGTCGTGCAGGAAAAATATTTTGTCGTGTTGTGGACGTTTGCGATAAATGTCAAGCTTCAGTTTTTCGAGTTGATCACAATATACTGTTGCTGTAATCGTAGTATTAGTAGGAAGGAATTCCCAGCTTATTACTCCATGTATATCCCACCAGACAGAAAGCATTACCTTGCGAGGATGAAGATCACCTTTTGACGTTGGTTTTCCCTGTTCTTTGCATCCCAGCCACTGGCGCTTGCGTGTGTGAACCTACTTTTCATCTCCAGTGACTAGATGATCTAACCAATTAAATGTGCGGCGGAAAGATAAAAGTTGTACACAAACCTCAGCTCGGTAGGTCAGCTGATCTTTACTTAATTGATGGGGTACCCAAACACTATATTTGTAAGTCTTTCCCAAACCATGTAAATGATTTTCTATGAGAGCACTCGAGCTGAACAGCCAAATCGCGTGTAGTTCTTCGAGGATCTTCTTCGACTAATACATAGTTTTAATTCATCGATATCTATTTCCACGGGGCGCCCAGACCTTGGTTGATCGGTTTAGGAAAAATCGTTATTGCGGAACCGTTGGAACCAGCGCTTTGCTGTTGCTTTGGAGACTGCATCGTGAGCTATCCTTTGACATATATTACGTGTAGCTTCTGCAGCAGAATGCCCAGATTGAAACTCATATACTTAATGAACAATGTCGTACGTGGGTTTTAATATCACTCATTTTTTTTTGTGAACTTTAACACACTAACAGCCAAACTATCAATAACGCGCATGAGCGCGACTCGCTCTTTATATACCCTCTGCTACAGAACGTTCTCGAACCTTTCCGAAAATTCTAGAAATTATAAACTAAAACGCTCATCACTTATTAGCCAACCCGATACAACTCCCAAGTCATTATCCCTAGCTAGGGATCTGTCTAAAAGTTTATAGTCAAATGTGATAGGTACGGGCTTCCGAGTGAAGGAGCACACGAAACACTTGCGAGTCATTTAAATGGAGCTTATTAGTGCTGCAGTAGTACTGGAACCTATCTAGATCCTCCTGCAGTGATATAGCATCTGATAAGGAGGATATCTTTGATATAATTTTCGTGTCATCCGCATATACAGGGTGTCCCTGGAAGTATGGATTAAATCGAATAGGAGTATAGGCAAGGTCATTTCCAAACTTTTTAACCCTGAGAATGTTGGTGCAATTTTTTACGGTTCAAAAGTTATGATCAATTTTTGTTTTTTTCAATCACTTCGCATAGTGCTCAATGAAAAAAAACAAAAAAAAACCTAGCAAAGCTATCAATTACTTTTTTTTTCAAAACGTAGAAAAGTGGGCCTTTCTTTTGGTAATACTTATACGCATCTAGAAAACATGTGTTCAATAATAAAAAACAGTTACTGCAAAGTCTTCGGTCTGGCAGAAGTTTTACTCAATTTTCGAGCGATTTTTATGGGAAAAAGTTACACTAGCGAAAGTTGACCACGTATTACAAAAACTGGTCCAAGTCATAGAGATTCTTTGGAGGTATGAATCAATGGAATATTCTTAATAGCTTATTAGCTGCGTAAAAGTATTACCACAGGAAATGCCCACAAAGTTCTGAAAAAAAAAGTAATTGATAGCTTTGCTAGTTTTTTTTTATGATTTTTTTCATTGAGCACTATGCGAAGTGATTGAAAAAAACAAAAATTGGTCATAACTTTTGAACCGTAAAAAATTGCACTAACATTCTCAGGGTTAAAAAGTTTGGAAATGACCTTGCCCACGCCCCTATTCGATTTGATCCATACTTCCAAGGACATCCTGTAGAAGTATTTTAGAGTGAAGGAAGCAGGAATCAATATTGTTGACGAATAAATTGAATAAGAGCGACAAATCAATTGAATAAGAGTTATAAAGAGCAATGGACCCAATCCACTTCTTTGTGGGACACCATATTGTATTTTAAGTTCCTTTGATAGGTATGTATGCTCCATCTTAGTTCTAATATTAAGTGTATTAATTTGTGTATACTGAGTGTGGTTTTTGAGGGAAGATTCAATTAATTTTAAAATGTTGCCTCTAGCTTCTATGTTATTGGGTTTGGTTTCCGCACTTAATCCTTCAAGTGGACCATTGTGCGTGATGCCTCAAGCTTATATAATATGATGTCATGTACCACTTAATCAAAAGCTTGTGTCATATCCATAAATATGGCGTAGGTTGGTATTTGCTTGTCGACATTGAACATTATAATTTCCAAAAAAATCATATATAGCAAGATTGATACTTTTGTTATGTCTAAATCCTTTTTGTTCATTAGCTAAAATGTTATGGGTTTCGAAATATTTAACAAATTCATTTTATATATATATATATATTAAAAAAAAATATATAAATATTTAACAAATTCATTATATATATATTTTTCAAAAAAAATTGTGAAGATTGATATTAGGGTTAATTGGTCTATAATTATTAATGTTTTCTTTACTCTCTTTTTTATGAATTGGTTTAATAATGGCAACTTTAAATTTTTCAGGGTATACACCAGTTTCAGTAGACAGGTTTACACTTCAAGAAAGTATAAATTATTTGCTAAATGTCATCCTAATTAAACAGTATGAGTAACTGAACTAATGTAAAAAATCAACCACTTCAAAACAGTAGTCATAGCTGTTAAACAAAACCAATAATATAAAACAATGTTGTTTTTCAAAACACATTTTCTATTAGATAAGCAATGCATTGTGTTAATAAGATGGAGAACATAATATATATTACATAAAAAATACTAAATTATTAAGGAGATATTCAAAATTCATGTGCACACATGGGATTAGCCAGGTTGTTAAGCAGAATGAGAGGCAAAGTACAAGTTCTCTCTAAAATATACGGCAAACTGTGGCAGTAGCACAAGTGATTCTTACCAATCTAATAGAGGGGAGGAGTGCTGGCTATGCCCATGCTTCATGCTATAAACTCCTGTGACATGCATCACAAACACTACTTTATATACACTCAGCCACATGCGTAAACAGACATATCTGTAATCCATACAGATAATAATATATTATTTCAGTGAAATGATAAATTAAACCTTGAACTTTAAGCGTGGAAGAAAAGGATGTTGCCACGTGGGTTAATATATTTGAATCAGTATTGTTAGTAAACAAACAAGGTATTATTTAAGTGTATTTATGTACATACCGTCTTTTGATGCTCTAGCACGATATTCGTTTCGAAGTGTCAAGTAATGAGCACTGTGAAGATGATCAGACAAATACTTGTGCCCTTGACCCCACTGTGATCCAGGCATATTAAGATGGGTATGGTTACCACTGAAGGGGCTGGGAACATTGCTTTGCATGGAAGAAGATAAGCTGACAGCTCCTTGGCAGTCATATTTGTTAACATGAGGATCTGACTGTAAAGTTATGTCAATTTTTCCCAATTCAATTTGTTTTTTGTAACAAGAACTGATTACTGGACCAGATATATCTCGTTCTCTCTGTGGCGAAAATCTACCCATTTCTGAAGCATTTATGTCAACTACATTCGTTGGCAATTTTAATGCTACGGTTGGGGGGAATCTTAGACCAGTTGTGACGTGTATACGGTTAATGTCCTGGCCAATGTTATTAGTAAATCCACCTGGAAAGGTTGAACAAAGGTGAATTAATCGGTTCTTGGGTCTTGTCCCTTTGTATACAATAAACAATCCTCAAGGTCATGTTCAACTAAACTTACCAAACAAAGGATTTGCCAATGGATTTCCGTTGAAATAACTGTTCGTTCTAGTATATATTTTGTACATTTTTGAAAATTTGAGCTTGTACGATACGTGTTTCAACAAATGAAAAAGCTCCGTTATGGAAATTCCCCGTTTTTAATAAACCGTAAGTTAAGTACACGTAACGCAACACGACCGAGTGACACTAGTGACCACAGAACATAATGTACCCTGACGGGCTAGTGACAGTGACATCCCTGATCCCTGTATGTATATAAAAATACGTAGACAGAGAATGCTATAGACAAATTGATACCTATCTTTTGTCGCCTTCACACAAGAAAAAGAGCAACTTATGTCGTGATGAAACGATGAGATTTTTTGTTTCACGGCGCGTGTCGCGTTTTTCAAGGTTTAGCATAGTACTTATATAAACAAAGTTTGACAGTTAAACGTGCAGCTAGCTATTGTCTTATTTTATTACAGTTTTTAAGTGTTATAAATTAAATAATGAATGTTATATTTTGTTGTGAACAATTTACACATAAATATTTCAACATTTAAAAAAATGCCATGGTGCATTGTAGCGTTAAAGGGTGTAAAAGTGATAGTGGAACGAAAATGCCAGACTTGTCTTTTCATTCGTAAGTATACCACTCTTTATCAGTTACTAGGCTTTCAATAACATTTAATTGTGTCCATGCATTGTGTATAATGTAACGTAGACATAAATTCATCTACAGGGTGTTTGGTGCATCGTGTGCCAAATTGAAATGGTCGACTGGGGGGGTCACCTTCTATCCTTTCAGACCCCTAAACACTTCTCATGCCCTGTGGCTTTTTTTTCATCGACTTTTTATTTTTTTATAAAAAAAATACCCAAATTTTGCATTCAATTACAAAATAAAAAAAATGTGTAAGTCGTAGACTCTGAATTTTAATTTTATTTAGATGTGTATTGTATTACAGTACTTTTAAATTAAAAATTAGTGACATTAGCCATCTAGTTTTTTTTTTTTAATTTACTCGCAAAGTTTCGGATTTCAATTAAAGCTGTCCATGTTACAGCTATTTACATGGCTATAAAAAAAAACCAAAAGCGACCGGGATCTTCCAACTCTCTCAAAAATTCTCTAGTCTATCTTCTTGCTAGTGATGTGCCACATGTCATAAAAATCTTTTTACAACTTTGTAAATTAGCTAGAATAATTGTGAATCGAGTCACAAAATATTAAATTCCAAATTCAAAAGAAAAAAGTCTTTTTGCGTAATTGTTACTTAAGTAACAGGTAAAATTTGTTTTCTCACTCTCGCGAAGTAAAATCTATCTTCTATCTCTATCTTTACACTACACTCCGGTGCAAGGTACGTAATTTTGAACTAACTTTAAACCCGTACACACTTTGTTTGACGATGCCTTTGTTTAGCAGGTAATGGGTATGACGTCATTACTTCCAGGTAGTGAACCAGCCCATACAAACGGTCCGACGCCGCCGGTCATTAAAAATCTCATTGTGCAATTATTTACTGCTCAACAGGAATTTAAAAGAGTTCTTTGTTTGTAGGTCTTGAGGGTGGCGACTTTGACAGACGAGTGGCATTCTGTCGGTTTATGTTACACACGGATGTGGATGATCCTAATTTCTTAAAAAGAATATTGTGGACGGATGAATCCAAATTTACCAAAGAAGGGATCCTCAATCTTCACAATCTGCATCACTGGACAAACAAAACGGAAAACCCACATGTTAAAAGGCAGAAATCTTTTCAAAGGAGGTTTAGTGTAAACGTTTGGGCAGGAGTGATTGGGAATCAGGTAGTTGGACCGCATTACCTGCCCGATAACCTCAATGGCGATAACTATTTGGAGTTCCTTCAAAATGACCTGCCCGAATTAGTGTCCGAGGTGCCCGTATTTAATGAAAATGTTCCCAAAGTATTCCAGCATGACGGCTGTCCCGCGCATTGGCGTTTGACTGTGAGGGAATATCTTGACGATGTGTTCCCCAATGCGTGGATTGGTCGCGATGGGCCTATTGCATGGCCGGCACGTTCCCCAGACCTAACTCCGCTAGATTTTTATGTCTGGGGACGTGCCAAAGAGCTGGTATACGCCACGGAGGTTCCGACTAGGGAGGTACTACTTCAACGCATTGAAACGGCGTTTAATCAAATTAAGGAGGAAATACGACTTCGTACAACAACTGTGGAAATACGAAATAGATGTCGGGCCTGCATTCGCAATAGCGGCCAACAATTTGAGCAGAATATGTAAAAAATGATTAAATAAATGTTAAAAATGCAATTATTTTTTATTTCTAGTAACCGTCCCCCCCCAAGAAAGAGAGATACGAGACAGATTTTACCTTACAAGAGTGAGATAACAGATTAAATGAGTTCTTGAGGTATAATTTAAGTAAAAATATTTTTTTAAATCATAATTTCAAATTTAGTATTTTGTGACTCGATTCACAATTCTAGCGAATTCACAAAGTTGTAAAAAGATTTTTATGGCATGTGGCACATCACTAGCAAGAGGATAGACTAGAGAGTTTTTGAGGGAGTTGGAAGATCCCGGTCGCTTTTGGTTTTTTTTTTATAGCCATGTAAATAGCTGTAACATGGACAGCTTTAATTGAAGTCCGAAACTTTGCGAGTAAATTAAAAAAAAACTGGATGGCTAATGTCACTAATTTTGAATTTAAAAGTACTGTAATACAATACACGTCTAAATAAAATTAAAATTCAGAGTCTACAACTTACACTTTTTTTTTATTTTGAAATTGAATGCAAAATTTGGGTATTTTTTTTATAAAAAAATAAAAAGTCGATGAAAAAAAAGCCACAGGGCATGAGAAGTGTTTAGGGGTCTGAAAGGATAGAAGGTGACCCCCCCAGTCGACCATTTCAATTTGGCACACGATGCACCAAACACCCTGTATAATAAAGCACAAAAATAGCAATTATTAATTCTAACCTAAGAACTTTGGTGTTGCCAACTTTTATTTATATTTTACCCACTATTATGGGAAATATGTATTCTACCGTGTGTTTTAATTATATATCTGAAAGACATAATGGCTTGTTGCAGTTTTCCTGAACATGATCATTTACATCATTACTGGACTGTAGCTACAGGGCGTACAGATTGGAGTCCTAAACCGTCATCAAAAATCTGCAGCAGACATATTGAAAAAAAGAAAATGTTACCTGATCAAAAAGAAGTAACTTACACTGCTATTACCTAATGCTGTATCAATTCTGGTATTTCAGTTAATAACATAATAGGTTGGGGAAAAAGTTTCTTCGCATTTTTTAAGAAAATTCAAAACATTTTTTAATATAGTTTATTTACATTTAACTAAAGTATGTAGGTACCATTTTGTTCGATAACTTTTTGCCATCTTGTAGGTAGGGACATGATCCCATTGCTATAGAAATTTTGGGACTTCTGGTCAAAATACCGCGACAAGTGGTTTTGGCAGTCCTCTCGTGATGTTAACCTGACACTGTCTAAAGAATTCTGAAGAGACCGAAACAGGTGGAAATCTGAAGGTGCAAGGTCAGGACTATACGGCGGATGCATTAACACCTCCCAACCAAACTCTCTTAATTTTTGCTGAGTGGCTAAAGATGTGTGAGGTCTAGCGTTATCATGATGAAAAACCACACCCCTTCTGTTGATTAATTCCGGCCGCTTTCTCTCAACTTCTTGCTTTAATCTCATCAGTTGTTCGCAGTAGAGTTCAGAATCGATGGTCCTGCCTGGTGGTAACAGCTCATAATGAATAATGCCCTTCCAATCCCACCACACACACAGCATCACCTTGTTGCGAGTTAACCCGGGTTTCGCCACAGTCTGTGAAGCCTGACCGGCCTTTGACCACGACCTTTTTCGCACGTTCTTGTCATACGTGATCCACTTTTCATCAGCAGTTATCAGCTTCTTCAAAAATGGTTCGGTTTCATTACGTCGTAATAAAGAATCACAAATGAGTACCTACACGGTTCATTAGGTTTCTTTCAGTGAGCTCGTGAGGTACCCAAATGTCGACCTTTTTTGTGTACCCAGTTTTTTTCAAATGCGCCAAAATTGTTTTGTGGTCAATTTCCAGTTCTTCAGCTACGTCGTAACTACTGATATGCCGATCTTGCTCCACTTTTTCAAAAATGGCATCCATTTTATCCGTAATAGGGCGACCAGAGCGACGTGCATCTTTGACATCAAAATTTCCGGATTGAAAACGCTTAAACCAAATTTGTGCTACTCTCACAGACACTACACTAGGTCCATAAACATCGCAAATTTTTTTCGCGGCTTGCGTTGCATTTTTACCTTTTTTGTAGTAAAATTTTAAAATGTATCGAATTTCTTCATTAGATTCACTCATCTTGACGGTACGAAAAACAAATGAAAATCATTTTCCTAATTTGAATTTGGAATTACGTTCTTTAAAATTTAAACTTTCAATGGTACCAAAACCAGCCAGATACAAATAGTATAGCCAAAGAGATTTTATTACAAGTTCGTACATACTATAATGCGAAAAGACTTTTTCCCCAACCTAATATTAAGTTTCGATCCAGGCTTTATAAGATCTTTATTTATGTTTAGTGTTTATAAAACTATGTACAATTAATTACCTGTTGTGAAACTATTATTTTTTGCATTTTATGAGCAATAAATGACTCGAGACAGGCTTTTCTTAAACTCTGACCGTGATTCAAGTTTTAATATTGATTTAGAGCATAACATACCTTTTTCTGTAAGTAATCAACATCTTCCTACACCTATTTTGCATTAATGTCTTAACTTTTTTTAGGAAACAAAGGCCTGTATTCCGTCATCTTCTTCAAGGAAATTGAAAATAATTTAAGCATTCTTGTAAGTACAGTATATAAAGTATATTATAACAATTATTGTACAGACGCCAGCACATCAAGCTACTTCAATCTATCTAATTTTTTATAGATTTTCAACTATCGCTAAAGCACTAGGTTCAAGGTCGATTGAGAAGAATTGTCAGTTTTGGGTAGCTTGATGTGCTGGCGTCTGTAAATAGCTATAATATACTGATAGAAATACTGTATTGATTCGGGGTAAAATAATACTATTTTCTCCCGAATCAATACAGTATTTTGTATATGTATTCTTCAGTATTAAGATAAATTACTTTTGTAATAATCTTGGTACATTAATTCATTATCAAGCAGTTTGATCGAGGGATGTCATGAAACCAAAAGTTTGGCAGATTTTAATTAACATATAAATCGCATGATTCTAGATTGATCGTGCTGTTGCCATACAGCCGTCGACTAGTGGTCAAAAGCCAGTTGAAACCCTTCAATTTCTAAACAACCATCAATAGTAAGTATTACAACCAAAAAATATTGTGTCTGTAACAAAGTTATGGTTATTAAACAGTTTTTTCTGGAACCATCGTGATTTTACTTATTTGAATAAAATATAAGTAAAGGAATATAAATGTTGAAAGCTAGGTCATCCTAACTATTTATATTACTGAGCACTTAGCTGGTCATCATCATCAGACCTTCAGAAAGTATAATGTAGTAGTACCCGTGCTCAATGAGATAAACGTTGAAAGCTATTTCCGTTACTGAGTACCGATAAGCACTTTAATACCTGGTCATCATCAGACCTTCAAAAAGTATCATGCATCCGTGCTCAATTAGATAAATGTTGAAAGCTAGGTCATCCTAACAATTTCCATTACTGAGGACCAATAAGCACTAACCTGGTCATCATCAGACCTTCAGAAAGTATTATGTAGTAGCACCCGGGCTCAGTTAGATAAATATTGAAAGCTCGGTCATCCTAACTATTTCCGTTCCTGAGAACCGATAAGCACTTACCTGGTCATCATCAGACCTTCAGAAAGTATCATGTAGTAGCATCCGTACTCAATTAGATAAATGTTGAAAGCTAGGTCATCCTAACTATTTCCATTACTGAGGACCAATAAGCACTTACCTGGTCATCATCAAACCTTCAGAAAGTATCATGTAGTAGCACCCGTGCTCAATTAGATAAATGTTGAAAGCTACCCAGAAAGTATCTTGTAGTAGCACCTGTGCTCAATTAGAAAAATGTTGAAAGCTAGGCTATACTATTTCCATTACTGAGGACCAATAAGCACTTACCTGGTCATCATCAGAACTTCAGAAAGTATCATGTAGTAGCACCCGTGCTCAATTACATAAATGTTGAAAGCTCGGACATCCTAACTATTTCCGTTCCTGAGAACCGATAAGCACTTACCTGGTCATCATCAGACCTTCAGAAAGTATGTAGTAGCATCCGTACTCAATTAGATAAATGTTGAAAGCTGGCTCATCCTAACTACTTTCATTATTGAGAACCGATAAGCACTTACCTGGTCATCATCAGACCTTCAGAAAGTATCATGTAACACGGCTGCTGTGCTCAATAAATGTTGAAAGCTGGGTCATCCTAACTATTTCTGTTACTGAGAACCTTGTTTTGAGATGCTTTCCCTTTGACACCACACCCGTAGCTCGTATCAATAAGCCAGGCCTTCACACTTATAGGTATTAGTCCATTATCTTGAAAACTATTGAACTGATTTTGATGAAGCTTTCACTGTGTCCTACGTTGAAGTAAATGTAAGCCAACAAAAAAGAATGGTCACGATCCGATTAATACTTTTGGAGAAATGCGTGGACAAACATACATACATACAAACATACATCTATGAAATGTGTATTTGTTTGGAAGCCCTAATAGATTATCATATGTGAATATCTCGTAGTTTCATACATACGTGTCGAATTGATAACTTTTTTTGAAGTCGTTAAAAAAACATAAATTAAAATTCAATAAAATTTTGTGGTCGTGTGCTAGATCCAGGTTCATTTTTATCGACCGATATATTCCTCAATGCAGGGCGCGAGTCGTCTCTAAAATATAATAAAAAACTTTTTAGCAAAAAATAACACCGACTTCCAAAACAAAACACTACAAAGTGAAAAATAACTTTAATTTCGGTAGTCGGTGTCTTTCGTTTTGTATTTTCGTTTTTTGCCACCGACTTCCGAAATTAAAGTTATTTTTTACTTTGTAGTGTTTTGTTTTGGAAGTCGGTTTTATTTTTTGCTAAAAAGTTTTTATTTTTCACTTTTTAGTTGTGGAACCTACCCCACACTAATTCGAATACATAATTGAGCACAATAATTGTAGGTATAACCATGTAAATAACAGTGATAGGAAGTTATTAAAACACCATCACATCATCCACATAAAATAAGTGGGAAATATACGCATTATTGAAGCTAACTCAAAAACTTCCCAAGCAAAGTTAATAAAATTTATATGGGACCACCTCGGAAGTATACCCTATCAAACAAAAAAAGAATTTTCTAAATCGGTCCACGCGTCTTTGAGTAATCGCGTAACAAACATACAAAAAAAAAAACATACAGACGAATTGATAACCTCCTCCTTTTGGAAGTCGGTTAAAAATGTAATAATAAAAACAAAACATAACATAGGTACACCTCCTAGAATTTGACCAGAACGCAAAACTGCATCTTGTAAAGGTGAATGTTTCCATTAAAGAACTTCTAGTCATACTAACTTCGCTAGTCTGCGTAGATTAGTAATTATATGTATCGTGACGTATTTATAGAATAAGCATTTTTTTTTCTTAATTTTGTTTTTTTATTCGCCATTTTAATTACTTATAATACAACACGTTTTTTATGCAGGTAAGTAGGTACAGACGCCAGCACATCAAGCCAGTGGTCTCGAACGTCACAAGGCCAAATCAGTAGAGTTGGCCACAAATATCGGTAGATTTGTACATACCCAAAACAGGTAGGTAAAAAAATATCCTAAAAATTATCCCATATCGTTCTACCGATATGGTCTATTTTTTGGGATAATTTTTTGGTAGAACCTACCGAAAAATCGGTAGGTTCGAGACCATTGCATCAAGCTACTACAATCTGTCAGATTTCTTTAATAGATTTTCAACTTTATTGCTAAAGCATTAGGTTCAAAGTTGATTGGGAAAATCTGACAGTTTCGGGTAGGTTGACCTGCTGGCGTCTGTACTACAACGCGCGCGGCGACGATAATGTGGTGAAAATTGCATAGGTCCTCCCTCGATGACGTCCAGCAAGACACTGGCGCGGTGCGCGCGAGCTGTTTTTCACGTATTTATTTAATTTAAAAAAAAAAATAAGTGCCGTATTTTAAATCTATACAATAATATCCCTTTCAAACCCGATTAGTAAATGAAATGTTAAATTTTCATAAAATGCGTTCCCCCAAGTCTCATACAAGTTAAAATGCTTTCAAAATCGACTTTACTTCAGATTTTTTTTTTAATCGAGCAAAATGTTAAATATCGTGTTTTTAACCATAAAAGTCACTAGATCAAACATGTATCTATACTATATTTTTTTTTACGAATTTAGATTTCTCTGAAAACAACTCGATCCAGAAACGTAAAGAACACCGTCGAGGAAATTGTTGATGAAATTATTAAGCGTCTACGTATGTCACCGTAATAGATACCGACGAAATAATTTACTAAGTTTTATACAATCAATCATAAGGCATATCAAAGTCTGGAAAAAAAATCTTCATAATTGAGAGCTTAATTGACTAGATTAGGGATGATAATAAATAATCATGAATTAGTTTTTTTTCTTTCTGGCTTGACTTCATGACTTTTGGATATGCTATACTTTTAATGTTGCCATGTAATATAAATCTTTGTCAAGTTGCATAAAATGCTTGGCTTTACATAATGCATGCATACTTAGAAAATACATGTCTGCATCAGAATACAAATGTTAAAATAAACACGATTGTTTGTGCTAAGATTACAGCAGTCATAGTTTTTTAATACATACAAATATGTCAGCTGCAGCTTCACATCGAGTCTGAGCCGCTGCAGCTTCACATCGAGCCTGAGCCGCTGCAGCTTCACGTCGAGCCTGAGGGGGCTCCACCAGACGCAGAGCATTCCATGCCTGTGCTGGACACTGACCACCAGAGCTGAAGACATCATGAAGGAGTCCGGGACGGCCTCCTGTCAGGAGAGGCCGTGTTGGGAATCAGAAGAATGAATAAACCAGTCCGTATATAAGGCAGCGCTGCCCACAGCGCGCCCCTTTTCCGCTCGAGACCATCGGCCCATCAACACGTGGTTATGGCGACCGACATTTATTTTTTGCCTAATTTCGTGTCATTTATTTTTGCTAATTGTTTTATTTATTAATTAAGTAAATTGATGTTGTAGCTGTAAGCTTTTTGCTTTTAAAAAAATAACTTACCATCTAGTTTGCAAGAGTCTTTTATATGTCTTTTATAACGCGCACAGCAAAAGAGTGGAACTCACTACCTGCGTCTGTGTTTCCGAACGTATACAACCCTAATCTCTTCAAAGTGAGAGTGAACAGGCTTCTTCTGGGTAAGCTCACTCCATCGTCGACTTTGTCTGTGTCACCTCTGACCTAGACTAGAGTCAAGAGCAAACCCAACACAAATAAAAAAAAATGACATCGTAGTGAACTTCGAGTATGGCAACATTCCGAAAAAAAAACATGACATTTCAATTGTCAACCGTCAATATTGACATGTACTGAACAGATAACTTGTCGTTGTCGTCTGTGCGTGCGTCTCGTTATTTTATTTTCCATCGATTTTCCGTGATTTTCTACTTTCACATTCAGCCAAAATTCAACCATTAGTTACTATGTTTAATCATTGGTTGAGTTAACTACGGATCAAAAACATCGGCCCTAAAAGGAACCGTTTCATATGTAAAAATAAATAAAAATACTTTGACGATTAAAAAAAAAATGGCTTAATATTTTTCGGCGAATTCGCGACAAAATAATAATCATAAATAATTAGTACTATAAACATCTGTAAGGATATTAGGGTTTTCCTTTCTGTTTAAGAGATAATCAGATTTTTCATACTAGCTTCATACAAATTTTTCGTAAAAAAAATGTAATTCCTTCGTTTTTGAGCAGAATTAACTCGGGTATCATTTTTGTATATAGTAATAACTAATAGAAGTGATATCCGGCAAAAAATCCTGCACTTGCAAATTAAAATCCCTAAGTCTATGAAAGCCGATTTTCAGCCCACCGTGCGTCGTTAGTACGTCGCAATATTTTGGAGAATAATGCCGTCTTGTGTTTTTAAACATTGCAAAAACTGTTCCCAAAAACGAAAGAAAGAAGGTGGAGTATGTTTTCATAGGTAAATATTGATTATTTGTCTATTTAGATATTATTTTACGTGTTTATTGCATCGATCACTAATAAACAACTAGATGCACAATGCCATACAAAAATTCTCTTAAAACGGTCGCCAGTTGTCTTTACCTACTTCTAGTTGAAATAAATATACGTTAATGTAAATTCAACCATAAGTGCAATGTTTAAAGTTGTATTCACAAAGCCGTTACGATCGGTGCTTGCTAGTCAACATACATCAAAACAAATTCAACCTTACTTACAATGTTTTAAAATCAGATTTACAGTGCGAAAAAAAAACAATAGATTTTACGACCGAGGCTCACCGCTAGGACAAAGGAATGAGTATAGTCGAATTGTCCAATATTTTTTTTGTTTATATATTATTATAAATGTATTTTTTTAAAGCTTTAAGCTTAATGTATTAAAAAAAGTGTACGTAATAAAACACATTTTATTCTCTTCTTTGGTGTATATGTGTAATCATTATATTATAATTTATCTTGAATGGATCGATCACTAATAAAGAACTAGATACACAATCAGCGCAAAAAAGGTCCTTACCGAATGAATGCCCACTTGGACGGGTACGTTTGAATTACATTAACGTATATTTATTTCAACTACAATTACGTAAACACAATTGGCGACGAGAACTTTTGCATGGAATTGTGTTACTATAATATTTATAGAAACAGTAAACAAGTCTCATTAATTCGCGCGGCCGACGCGCATGCGCGTTTTCGGACGTTCACCATGTGCTTGACGGCGCGTATGCGCGTCCATACAATTTACATAACTTTCTTCGAGTGTGGTGCGCCGCACCTGTGCGTTCGTTGTGCATCTCTATTGTTTCGAAAACATCGTAAAATAAGGGACGGTAAGGGTGTCTACACCCAATATATTTTTTGCACGCACCTGAGCGTTTGCCACACAGGATTAGTGTAGCATAAAGAAGCGTTTGCATACATTTCACTAATAATTAAGCAGTTAATGTGTTAAACAAAAAAAAACAAAAAAATCATAAGTAACTTTAATAATAATAAAAAAGAAACAATACCGTCTCCACAAATGGAACAGAATCAACGCACATAACCCGAACAATTTAAGTGGGCATGCGATAGTATGATTACTACGTTTACTGAGAGTCTTTACAATTGAGATGCTTTATAACTCCTCCTGTTTATTATGACATAATTAAAAAAATGTTTTTACGACGATTTCCTGAGAAAATATCAGTATTTACAATACAGTGATAACAATTATATATTGATAATATTAATAGTTACCGAAAATATGAAACTCCATCTTTTTTTGCGTCCTGGAAGTGTGATTTTCGCACTTTTTAAACGAGCACTGAGTCATACTTACTGTCGGAGCGTTCAAATGCTACTAGAGTAAAAGTACACCAAATGTTAAATTTGGTGGACTTTCGGTGAGGACATTTTTTGCCGCTGATTGTGTATCTAGTTGTTTATTAGAGATCGATGGTTTATTGTTAGTGATATCTTGAAACACAAAACCTTGACAAAAATCGTTAGGTGTAAGTTGCTAGTTTACATCGAAGTAAGTTAGGAAATAAGTTAGGAAATAATATAGGATAGGTACATGAATATCGATTTACAAAAATATTTGTTTCGATGACAGTGTTTTATTTTGGTTAGTAAATATAATAGTTATGTTTGTATGTACATTGGTGCCGATCCCTTGTTCACCAAACTAAACTAACTAAACTATCACAAAAAATTCTTACTTCTGGCTACGAGAATCATAAAAGCTATTCTGCTAAAAATTGTCTCTAAAGAATATTGGTAAGTTGGGTACCTCATCAAATTCCTAACGTTTCCAAACCTAGTTATATTATTATGCAAATTATAGGTCTTATATCCGTAGTTATTTTCCTAGTTAAAACGTTTTAATAGTTGTTGGGAGTAATTAAAAAGCCATGATTTTAGGGTGCAGCCCCGTTAGCGAAACAAAACGCAATAATGCAAAACAAAACGCATAAAATAAAGCCAAATAAACGTATTACGCCAGTGCTGCCATACAATAAACCTAAATCGATATAATACGATTAGATCTAGCGAAAAAATGGTCACTACAAGTTAATCACTTTAGTGATGAAGAAAAAAAATCGTTTATTCAATAAAATAAGTGCAATACATAGAAATATGTACAAACTTTGAATATATAGGTACTAGGTAAAAAAATAAAATTACTTATATCAGATTTGACGTAGTGACTCTTGAATGATAAGTATTTCACGGGTAGTGGTGTGAGATAAAAAAGTTAGAGAATCTTATGTTGAAAGGTAAGGTAATCAATAATCACGTAAAAAAAAATAAAGAAAAGGGAAATTAAATAGACGAACCCAATTAATTTTCAAGAATAGACGGCCAAAGCAATTCTACACGTATTATGTATGTTTTGGAAAGTATCTGTCGTGCAAATATTGTTCATTAAATAAAAAGAAAGTAGATCGATTTGATTCTAGAATAGATGCTCATTTTAAACAACGTATAATATTCATGATTCAATTCGATGATTTTAACCGATTTGCTTTGTTAATCAATATTTGGCAACACAACTGTCACTTATGTCAAACACTAAAAAGTCTATAATTGCCTTAGGCTGAATGGTCTATAGATCGATGCCTGCCTTTTAATACAGGCGAAAGAAAAAAAAAAAAAAAAAAACTATAATTGCCGGGGGAAAGTTAAGGAAAGGCGCGTTTCTTGAAAAAAATTTCAAATCTATTTTATTTTATTGCTACCTTTTGCATAATAACTAATACTAATACTACATAACTACTTAATGGTAGTTTGTTGTGATGGGGAAGGTTAAGAAGAGGAAGAAAAGTGGGACGGATCCCCTCGAAGATGATGCCGACAATGGGTCGTTGCGCTCCATGCAGTCGGCCACATCAGATGCTGTAAATGAAAAGGATACGGATAAGTACCTTGAATATAGAGTATCTGATTACACCCGGTCTTATCCAGAGTCTGGTGGAAACTATGAATATATTGTTTTCATCGAAAGTCTGAATCAAGTCCCGATCGGTGACCGCGATATGATGTCGTTAGACACTAACTTCAAGAGGTATAACAAAGGGGTTAAGCAACTAATTAGAATGAATCGGCACAAAGTTGGCGTTATTTTCGAACGTCCGTCATTTGCCAATGCTGCGCTCATAAATAAAAAGTTTTTGGATAATTTTAAACTCAAAGCCAGCATTCCAGCCTCGGCTACAGAAATTACTGGAATCATACAGCATGTCCCGATTGATCTGTCAAATGAGCAAATCTATTCAGCTATATCCAGCTCCAAAAATATAATATCGGTCAAAAGATTTATGCGTCGGACTATTACAGGAAATAAAGTCTCCTTTGAACCTATGAAGACAGTGAGCATCACCTTTTCGTGCGTCTCCTTGCCCGACAGCGTGGGTCTAAACAGCTGGCGGTTTGAGGTACGGCCGTACATCCCGCCGGTAAAGCAGTGTCTGCAGTGTCTGAGGTATGGACATATTGCTAAATTTTGCAAAAACAGCATCAGGTGTTCTATATGCGGAAAAGATCACAGCTATAAAGAATGTACGATTGCCCCAACAGAAGCTACATGCTGCCAATGTAAAGGAAATCATATTGCTATTTCTGCAGAATGTCCTGTCAAAAAAGCTAAGATACAAGAAAATAAAAATAAAATTCAGAAAAGATCATATGCTGACGTGTTAAATGAGAAGTCATTCCCTCCTTTAACTAACAAAAACCCTGCTGAACAACTTAAATTTCTAATACAAACAGATCAAATACAAAACATTTTAATTCAGACCCTTCTTACTTTAATTTCACAAAATCGGAACAAAGAAAGTTCCATTACAAATGAAAATATTAAAAAAGTTCTCTTAGCAACAATACAGAGTGATAATAACATTAAACAATCTTAATTATGGATCAGTTAAATATTGTACAGTGGAATGCTCAGAGTATTCGTAGTAATCAACATATTTTTTCTCATTTTTTAATTGAGAACAATATTCATGTAGCTTTACTTTGTGAAACTTGGCTTAAGCCTGAGATGCGTTTTAATATAAAATATTATAACACTGTTAGATTAGATTCTGGTAATAGTCATAATGGCGTAGCTATATTAATACATAATTCATTACAGTTCAAAAAAATTGATACTTCATATGATGACTCTATACAAAATATTGCAATACGTTTAAAATATGGTGCTAAGGAGCTTTCTTTGGTGTCATTTTATAGTCCTGGTAATTGTCATCCATCCTTTTCTAAATCAAAGCTGGATAATTTAATCCAAAGTATTCCTGGTCCTGTTTTGATTGGTGGGGATTTCAATGCCCATCATTCGGCCTGGGGCTGTAGTGCACAGTGCATTCGTGGTATTGACGTTCTTGAAAGTATCAATGGTAACAATCTTGTGTTGCTGAATAACGGAGATATGACTACATTAGGCTCAGATAGGTGGCAGAGAAACGCCCTTGATTTAACCTTAGTATCACCCTCGTTGGCTTTGTCTTGTCACTGGTCAGTGCATGATGTTCCTCTAGGTGGATATCATTTGCCTGTAATTACAAAAATAGTATTTAATAATTTTATTTCTTCATCCAATGATCTTTCAAATCTGCCTGTTCATGTAAATTTCAAACTAGTTAATTGGGAACTTTACACAGCTCAAGTAGATAATCTATTACAAAATTTTGTGGTTATTCATCAAAACCCTTTACAAACTTATAAAGAACTTATTCTTATCTTAAATAAAGCTGTACAGAATTCTGTTCCATGTTCTGATATTTCTCATATGCAAAGTACCTCTAGTGCCTCACTCAATACACCTAGAACTCATAAAAAGAAAAAACACAGTCCACTTCCATGGTGGAATAACAACTGTACTAGGGTTGTAGAAGATGCTAAGAATGCTTATATACAGTTCCCCTCACAAGCAAACTATGTTGAATTTAAAAGGCGACAAGCTGTTAAAAAGTTGATTTTAAAAAGAGAGAGGTATTTGAGTTGGGTAACTTTGTGTGAGTCTTTTAACAGAACAACTCCTTTAAGTAAAATATGGGGTATTTCTAGAAAGTTTAATAGAACATATGTACCATCTTGCAATAATGTATATCCATGGATTTTTGATTTTCTTAAAAAATTCACACCTGATACTGTAGAGGCCCCCTTTCATTCACATGACCATTTACCAACAGCAGCATGCTCAAATTATTTAACCGATCCATTTACTATGCAAGAATTGAAAGCTGCAATTTTTTCCAGGCGTGATACAGCTTTTGGCCTAGATTGTATACCATATAAAATGCTTAAGAATGTTTCATTGCAAGCCTTATTTTTGGTTTTAAAAGTTTTTAACTTACTTTGGCTTAATGAAACTATACCTCTAGACTGGAAAATGGACTGTCTTATTCCAATCTTAAAACCTAATAAAGACAAAAACAAACCTGACTCATACAGACCTATAGCTTTGACCTCTTGTGTAGGAAAGATTTATGAGCAATTGATAAAGCAAAGACTAGAATTTTACATAGAAAGTAATAATTTATTACCTTCTAATCAGCTTGGATTTCGTAGAGGAAGGTCAACACATGAAACTATTTCTCATTTGCATCTTGATATTTTTAATGCTCGTAAAATGGAACATGAGTTTGTTGCTGTTTTTGTTGACATCGTTGGTGCTTTCAATAATGTCAATCATCACATTTTGTCACTTGAACTCCGCTCACTAGGCATACCTGAAAAAATAGTTTCGTGGGTTTTTAATTTTTTGCATGGTAGAGAAGTTTATGTCAAAGTGGATAAGCAGTTAATTGGACCCCGTTTTTCATATAAAGGGGTGTGTCAAGGTGGTATTATGAGTCCATTGATTTATGTGCTTTATATGCATAGACTTAATATGATTTTGGGTAGTAAAGTACTGAATTTACAATTTGCTGATGATTTGGTTATTTATACATCCGGTCCAGATATGGATGAGATTAAGAGTAATATTAATGGGGCTTTGAAAAATATGAGTAAATATTTTCACTATTTAAATTTAGAAATTAGTCCAGACAAATCAAAAGTTATTGTTTTTAGTGAAATAGATTTTGATTTAGAAATTTTTTATGATAACTTTGAACTTACCACTGTTAATGAATTTAAGTACTTAGGAGTAATTTTTTCTGCCAATCTTACATGGAATAAATATGTTGATTACATACTTGGTAAAGCAAATAAAGCATACAATTTTATAAAATCTGTCTCAGTACATGCTGATCCTAAAATTCTGTTAATGTTATACAAATCTTTAGTCCGTAGTCATTTTGAATACGGCTTTTTGTGTTTTGGGTCTGATCAGAGACTTATCCGTAAACTTGATATCTTACAGAATCATAACTTGCGTTGCATTACAGGTGCCATGAAAACAACACCTATCAACTCCTTACAAGTAGAGTGTAATATTCCTCCACTGAAAATTAGATTTCAGTACTTAAAATCTAAATTCCTTTTAAAGCTTTTGTCATTTCATAACCACCCTCTTTACAGAAAACTTTTATTTTAACATACAGTTTATAATCCTTCAAATAATATTAACATTCCCTATTTACTTCATGATTTCTCTAATACAATTACACCTATTCAGCAACATGAACTTTACAAATGTAATGACACTTGGACATGTTATTCTGGCAAGTACAATAGTAAATTTATAGATATGAATATTGTTATAAAGCATGATTTGGAAACCAAGGAAGAGGTGTATCAGTTATTACAGGAACATTCTGGCTATCGATGTATATTCACTGATGCTTCTAAGAGCAGTACAAATGTCGCAATGGCTATTTACATACCTTCTACTAAGACTGGTCATGGTGTAAGGTTGCCTGATGTTTTAACTATATTTTCTGCTGAGGCGATGGCTATTTCAGCTGCTTTGGATTTCATAAGTGAAAATAACTCTGGCATCATTTCTTGGCTTATTGTAACGGACAGCATGAGTGTTCTTAAGGCATTGGATAACAACAAACTGGATGCTTCTACAAACTACATTATATATTGCATCAAAGAAAAGTATTTTACACTTCAATCAAGAGACTTTGATATCAAATTTTTGTGGACTCCTTCGCACATCGGAGTCAGTGGCAATGAAAATGCAGACACTTTAGCGAGAGCCATTGTTGACATAGGAAATGCAGAAATTAAAAGTGTTGCCATACCTTGTTCAGACTTATTACCTATGATCAAGGAAGATAATATTCGATGTTGGCTTGAAAATTGGCAGGAGACTTTGCAAATAAAAGGCACTTGGTATGCAAAAATAAATACAGTTATTGGTTTAGCTCCTTGGTTTACGAAGGCACAATTTCACAAAAGCAAACAGTTTTATTCTTTAATTAATCGGCTAAGATTTGGACATGGACGTTTTAATGCTCATCTGGCCAGAATGAAGTTAATAACTTCCCCTAAATGCACTGATTGCAACCTCGATAAAGATCAAACCCTTAATCACATTACTTTTGAATGCCCAGCGCACAATGTGAATCGTTTAATATTGATTGACAAATTGCTTGAGATTTACAAAACACCGGCAAACCTCCCGCGCGACATTCAAGGATTGCTGGAAAATTCTTCTACATTTAATCCTTTATTTAATTTTATTACATCTAGTGGGTGTAAAATTTGATTGGGATATATAATTTTACATACATACATATAATTACATACATGGCTTACATGGCTATGACATTGAATTGACATAACTCTTGGAAATGACTACACTACATGGAAATGACGATAAAATGTGGATTTGACAAAGAAAAAAAATTGGATTGACAAACATGAAAAAAAGAAGACATGGCATATGCCTTGATTAAGAATTTACTGATGACTTGGCTTTGGCCTTACTTTTATTTTAAATAGAAGAATAAGAAAATATGACGAGGCTGAATGGTCTATAGATCGATGCCTGCCTTTTAATACAGGCGAAAGAAAAAAAAAAAAAACTATAATTGCCGTTGTCTTATTTCAACTTAGAACCCCCTACTTTAAAATCTTACTAGTAACACAAAAATCCTTCTATAGTTATTAAATACAATCTATCCACTTTAAATGAGTGAAATGTGTTGTATGATTTATAAGAGCCTGCCTTGAGTTATATAAGTAGGAAGGTACTTTTAAGTATTATTTTTGGTGGTCCATTTTGAGGTTATGTATAAATCAATTTAATATCCCCAAGTCTAATGTATGTCTTACCATTACATATTTTGTTATACTCTATTGTAGCATTCAAATCCATATATTCATTCTATGAAACGGTAAGCCAGTATGTGATACTGAAAATACATGGGGTTCTGCCAATCTCCTTTAATAACAATTTTGACACAACTATAATCGAGTATGACATTGACAATCGTGACGCGACTCTACGTGGTACTTACTTTTTTCTTTTCTTTTGGTTTCGGCGCGCAGGGAGGGCAGGGCAGCCTACGCGCCCGCTGTAAGGGTGCTATTCCACTGACGCGGTGCTGGGCGAAGCGGAGCGGAGAAGAGCAGTGAATAGTGTTTCCACTGATGCCGAGCGGAGCGGAGTGGAGATTTCGAGCACTGTGATTGATCGCCCTGCTCGACTCCGTTCTGTCCTGCTCGGGGCCGCGTGTTATGTTGTATTATATTTGAAAGTCCGTCTAGCTCCGCTGCGCTCCACTTACACTATTTACAATGACGCGGAGTGGAGATTTCGAGCACTGTGATTGGTCAATTCACAATCCGCTCCTCTTCACTCCACCTAGCTCCGCGTCAGTGGAAACGTACCCTTATAAGGCGCACACACCATACGAGCCGTAGCAGCCTAGGCTGTGGAGACGAGCACGTAGAGCGCCGGAGAAAATGCGTGAAAATGCGAAAATGCGTTTTTGTATGGAAAATATGAAAAATTATTACTTACATGTAGAGTTTTAGGGGTTTATGGATTTTGTAAAGGGGTCGAAAATTTCATTATTTTTGCCGTAGGACACCCCGTTTTCGGGATATAAGCTGAAAAAAAAAAGAAAAAATATACAGTACTGTTTTACGAAATTTTAGTTCATGACTGACAACTAATTTTAGTTTAAACAGTTTGCATCGCGATTAAAAATGGTAATTTAGTTTGACAATCAAAATTCTATGTGATAAACGTCAAATTCACAATAGCAAAATTGCCATTTTCACTAAACTAATTATCATAATGCAATTTAGTGCTGTCAAACTATAATATAGTTAATTTGTGCCACTTTACTCAATTTCAGAATGGAAAATCGTCGTTTGACAGGAATAAACTCAATTTTAGTGATTTTTAGTCTAGTTTAGAGGCATTTGTGACTAGAGAGAATCGGCACCAACTGCAAAAACTGTTTTTTAAACGAATATTTCAACTACACTGCGGTTGATGACCTAAAAGTCATATAATTTATTTATTTTTTGCTTTATCATTTTAAGATATCGATACCCATCACGTCTGCGGAGTTTCGCTAGCTAATTTCATTTGACGCTGTATACACATACACCTAAGCACAACTTTATCATGTCCCGATCTCTCGATATAGTTCCATCTATTTAAAATAAACAAAATGTTCTGTTTTGTAATCTGAGATCAATAAATTACCAAAGTAGGTAAGTACCAGCATTAAATTTAAACAATCTCAACGGCAGAGTTGACTTTTTTAACAATGTATGTATAACTCGACACGCACACAGACAGAGGCACGTATTCTTATAGTGCTGTCACCCACACAAGTCGACAAACGTGCCTCACTTTATTGTTCGGCGCGGTCTATCTGCCTTTGTTCTGTAATCTGAGGCTGTCAAACTATAATGTAGTTGTGTCACTTTAGTGAATTTCAGAATGAAAAATCGTCGTTTGACAGGAATCAACAAAATTTTAGTGATTTTTAATCTAGTTTAGACGCATTTGTGACAAGAGAATCGGCACCATTGACCTGCAAACTGCAAAAAAGCAAATACCACTGCGGATCCACCTAAAAAAAACCGGCCAAGTGCGTGTCGAACTACGCACAATAAATGGTTCCGTAGTTGGGATGAATCCCAAGAACAAACTTAACATTGTTGTTGAAAAACATGTTCTCCCATACATTCCAACTGCAAATGTAAGTTTGTATGCACAATACTGAGAGATTTACCATATTGTTTAAAGACTTCTTATAAGTTTTCCTGTAATCTATAGATATTCAACTAGGTATTATCTGTATCATTGTTTTAATTTTAGGCCCAGTACTTTCGGAGATAAGGGGGAATGGTCAATTTTAGTCTATTTTCTTAAATAACTTTAAAATTATTTAAGTATTTTAAATTACAAAAATTAAATAATACATTTGAGACCCTCACAGTAAGTAAGCCCTTTCATTTGATATGTCACACGGTACAGTTTGCAAAACTTTTTTTTAAATTTTCTTATTTGCCCCCAAAATTGACCCCATATTCAAAATTCATTTATTTACGTTACACGTCCGTGTTTGGGTCACAGAAATACATAAGTGTACCAAATTTCAACTTAATCGGTATATTAGATTCGGAGCAAATTGGCTGTGACAGACCGACAGACAGACACACGAGTGATCCTATAAGGGTACCGTTTTTTCCTTTTGAGGTACGGAACCCTAAAAACAAAAACTTCTGACACTTGAAACTTGAGACCATACTAGATGGTTCTGTATTAATACATAATATACAGCGAAAGGAACTTCGTTGCAACTGAGTCCCACGAGGACACCTGGGAGCCTTTTGTTTTTAAAAATAGTTCCTCATCCTTCTAAAAGGGAGTTGGGCGGGTGTTGTCTGGTGGGCTACAGGCCGACGGCATGTCGGGCGAAAGCGTCAAGGTAGCCCGCGAAATTCAAATTTTCTTACGTTTTTTTGCAATTTACAAGGTAGTATTAGGTTGTACGTTGATCAAATTGTCATTTGCGGCCGTAGTAAGTATGTAATAGGTTGGGGAAAAAGTTTCTTCGCATTTTTTAAGAAAGTTCAAAACATTTTTTAATATAGTTTATTTACATTTAACTAAAGTATGTAGGTACCATTTTGTTCGACAACTTTTTGCCATCTTGTAGGTAGGGACATGATCCCATTGCTATAGAAATTTTGGGACTTCTGGTCAAAATACCGCGACAAGTGGTTTTGGCAGTCCTCTCGTTATGTTAACCTGACACTGCCTAAAGTATTCTGAAGAGACCGAAACATGTGGAAATCTGAAGGTGCAAGGTCAGGACTATACGGCGGATGCATTAACACCTCCCAGCCAAACTCTCTTAATTTTTGCTGAGTGGCTAAAGATGTGTGAGGTCTAGCGTTATCATGATGAAAAACCACACCCCTTCTGTTGATTAATTCCGGCCGCTTTCTCTCAACTTCTTGCTTTAATCTCATCAGTTGTTCGCAGTAGAGTTCAGAATCGATGGTCCTGCCTGTTGGTAACAGCTCATAATGAATAATGCCCTTCCAATCCCACCACACACACAGCATCACCTTGTTGCGAGTTAACCCGGGTTTCGCCACTGTCTGTGAAGCCTGACCGGCCTTTGACCACGACCTTTTTCGCACGTTCTTGTCATACGTGATCCACTTTTCATCACCAGTTATCAGCTTCTTCAAAAATGGTTCGGTTTCATTACGTCGTAATAAAGAATCACAAATGAGTACACGGTTCATTAGGTTTCTTTCAGTGAGCTCGTGAGGTACCCAAATGTCGAGCTTTTTTGTGTACCCAGTTTTTTTCAAATGCGCCAAAACTGTTTTGTGGTCAATTTCCAGTTCTTCAGCTACGTCGTAACTACTGATATGCCGATCTTGCTCCACTTTTTCAAAAATGGCATCCATTTTATCCGTAATAGGGCGACCAGAGCGACGTGCATCTTTGACATCAAATTTGTGCTACTCTCACAGACACTACACTAGGTTCATAAACATCGCAAATTTTTTTCGCGGCTTGTGTTGTTTTTTTACCTTTTTTGTAGTAAAATTTTAAAATGTATCGAATTTCTTCATTAGATTCACTCATCTTGACGGTACGAAAAACAAATGAAAATCACACATTTTCCTAATTTGAATTTGGAATTATGTTCTTTAAAATTTAAACTTTCAATGATACCAAAACCAGCCAGATACAAATAGTATAACCAAAGAGATTTTATTACAAGTTCATACATACTATAATGCGAAAAGACTTTTTCCCCAACCTAATATTTATTTTAATTATAATCATTAAAGTGATCGATACCACTCTCTAAGACCAGGTAATCCTAATGAACGACTATTTCATGAAATCTTGACATTTCAGGATTATACTATCTTAAGGGAGTTGTATTACTGATTCTAATGTTTATAATTCTGTAAATACATATTTGTTACGGCCGCAAGTCATACTTTATTTAACATACAACTTAACACTGACTTGTAAATTGCAAAAAACGTAAGAAAATTTGAATTTCGCGGGCTACCCTGACGAGTCGAACTTTGGTTGCTGCGCGATGCAGGATTTTGCTTGCCGTAAGTGTGATGCGTAGGTACGAGTAGCATGTGGCGATGTAGATGCTGCCACAATTACTAATACGTTTCCGTAACCCGCCTCATATGATTATACCCTTAGTAATTAGACTATTATACCTTATTATATTAAGTAGTATATTATTTGACAATCCAAACGGTTTACAAATAATGTGTTGAAATCGATTTTTTTCGCTTAGTGAAGTGCTCTGTAGAAAATATCAACCTGTAACGCATTGAATGAATGAAAAACACATATTATTTCCAAAAAATATGGAGTGACATTCTTCTTGTAATTATTTCAGGTAAAATAAAAGACTTTTCTATTAAAATAATTTAAAACATTATCAGAAAAATGCATCAAAAACTTTACTGACTCAGCAATCGAAAAACTACTTACGCGAAATAATTAAAAATCTAATTCACGCTTCCATTTTCAAAAATGTTTTCAGCAATGCATGATGTGACCAGTGATTATTCATCATAACTATGGATCGATA
Organism: Dicycla oo; assembly: GCA_948252095.1. Taxonomy (NCBI): domain Eukaryota; kingdom Metazoa; phylum Arthropoda; class Insecta; order Lepidoptera; family Noctuidae; genus Dicycla; species Dicycla oo. The sequence goes on from OX411712.1 coordinate 15,871,840, forward strand.
GGTATCGATAAAAATATATTTTAGGGTCGTATTCATATTAGGGTCCTTTCACAATTATTTTACCGCTGACAGCAGCAACCCAACAGCATATGTGCCTCCACCACAGTGAATACGCGGTGACTAGGGCATACTCGTATAGTAGGTAATATAGGACTAGGGCCTGAGGCGGGCGCGACGGCGGCGGGGGCGTGCTGGCCACAATCAGGGCAGAGCACACCAAATGCGTGGCGTAACGTGACGCGTGCACGCACCAGTTGTAATGTATGAAACTGTAAGAAAGATGCCAGACCAGATGCGTGACGTGTGCACGTGCGAGGCCCACGCACGCAGAGACGCATCTACTGACAAACCGAGTCCGCGCGCCTGTGTAGCGGAACGGCAACGTCGCACACGCGCCTGCAGTGATGACGTTGTATTATATGGCGCTCCCTGTTAGATGCCAGACCGGGCACGCACGCATACGCATTGGTCATTGCTGCACGTGCGCACGCACGGCAGGTTGTATTGAAGGGCAGAGCACACCAAATGCGTGGCGTGACGTGACGCGTGCACGCACCAGTTGTAATGTATGAAACTGTAAGAAAGATGCCAGACCAGATGCGTGACGTGTGCACGCGCGTGGCCCACGCACGCAGAGACGCATCTACTGACAAACCGAGTCCGCGCGCCTGTGTAGCGGAACGGCAACGTCGCACACGCGCCTGCAGTGATGACGTTGTATTATATGGCGCTCCCTGTTAGTTGCCAGACCGGGCACGCACGCACACGCATTGGTCATTGGTAATGTTGTATGTATATAGCATTTAAAAAGAAATTAAAATCTTATTTAGCTAGTAAAGCATATTATGATGTGAATGAATTTTGAATGGAATCATTTTAAATTGACATGCTCTTTTATAAATTAATTTAACTGAAATGAATGTACTAAATGTAATAATGATTGTTTTTAATTCATCATCATTTCAATTATTGATATCAATTTTTACATTGTGTTTGAATATATTCAGATTCAGATACTTTACTTGCTTAACTTGAGTGTACATACAATTATAAAGGAAGAAAACAATGCATGCAAGGTGATATAAAATGGAATAGAGCTAACTAACATGTTTACCATATTGTCATGGTGTGTAAATATTAAAACAAGTTTATAATTAAAAAAACAAAATGCTGACATAAATAAATAAATAAAATTAATTTGGTTGATTACATAATTAATTCATAATATAGAAATCGATAGGAATTACATACAAAAATTGTGAAACATTCAAATATTTACTTAAACTAAAAACATAATATATTATAATGTCAACGTTGGTCCATAATATTCAATCAAAATCATTAAAAACAATCATTATTACATTTAGTAAATTAATTCCAGTTAAATTAATTTATAAAAGAGCATGTCAATTTAAAATGATTCCATTCAAAATTCATTCACATCATAATATGCTTTACTAGGTAAAAAAGATTTTAATTTCTTTTTAAATGCTGTATACATACAACATTAAAAAAAACATAAATATATAATTAATATAATATTCTTACAACTATTCATCAGTTTCGGATTCTGTATCCGTATGAGGATCAATGTTGACTACATTTACAAACTCTAAATCTGGATAATCGGAGGCAGTAATATGTAAAAGTTATATATAGTATTTATACTAACCTAATATTACCCTGTATTAATGAGCACTAATTAGTAGAATAGATGAAACAATTAAAGAACATTACAACACGTAAGCCCTGATGAACCATAAATATGTGAATGCAACTGTGTTCCAAGGTATTTCATAGTAAAACCGCCACAAAGTTAATAGGATTAATAGGAACCTATTTATAAGTACGTATAAAATACTAAATAAATTAACAACAATGATAAACCAAGTAAGGACAATATCTGTCGAGCCCATTGTCTAGATTAATCACGTATGATCATTAGTAAGGGATTACTTATGAAGACCATTAAAAAATGGCAGATTAGCAGGTAAACTCATTAAAGAGGCAGTAGTAGCATGTTTTAGACAATAGGCCGAGTGTTAACTACTACTTGTAGGTCGTTACATACCGTAAATACTCGGAATAAAATGAAATAATAATAAAAAATACGTTTAATTTTTTTTCACCTAAAGTCCATCGAGTGCGAGGGGTGTGCGATATGTCAAAAAGTAGTAAAAAATAAGTACAAAAATCACACCACAGGATATAACGGGCACTCTCACGAGTCTCGATTAAAATGGATTTTTCTGTTTTCCTCCATACATTTTTTATTTTAAAAAAATATTTTCGCGTCAGAATCACCTGACGTACAAATATATGATAATGTTGGGGCTTCTTTAACTGGCCTACATTGGTTTCCAGCAAGAAAACGTCAAAAAAATTGTAAGTGGTCTATGTCTATGAAACTCGATTTTCGTCCTACTGTGCGCCGCCGCCTCGACTCTAGCTCGTGTGGGCGAAGCGCCTTAGTCACTACACTATCACTATGCACGCAAACGGCGGTTTCATATATATACAGTATGTTAACCAACAGGGGGCGTTCCCGTTAACCCGCAATAGTACAGCATCCATACATGCTAAAAAAAATATTACCATTCGAAAACAAAATGGTTTTTATTTTTTTTATTATTAAAATATTCACTAAAAATGTTAAATTGATACGTAAAAGAAACACTCTGTACACGCGTACTTGAAGGACGGAAACATCGCAATTTACCTATTTATGAATGACGGGTCGCGCGTGCGGCGATCTGCCTAGCCCCGCCCCCTGCCCCCGGATGTCCACCTAATTTTAGTCGGAACTAATATCACGCGCTGACCGGACGTGCATTGTTTCCGCATTGCAAGTAATTGCAACATCTTGCGTCATTCTTGTGTGGAAAATGCCGCGTTATCAGTTCAGTGCTCAGGAATATGCGAACATGGTGCTAATTTATGCTGAGTGTAATTATGATGGTGCACGTGCTCTGAGGATGTATGCTGAGAGGTACCCCAATGCACATCAACCGCGGAATTCTCGTGTTATTGTGAGTGCCCTGGTGTCATTCGTAACAATGAACCGATAGTGCCGCGTCGTTCTGGTGGCCCCCGACCCGTGATCTCTGTGCGGCAGGAAGAGAACGTGCTGAGGCATTTTGAGGAGGAGCCCGGTTCAAGCACTAGAAGAGCCGGCCGCCTGTTAAACATGAGTCACGTCGCAGTCTTTAAAATTTTAAAGAAAAACAAGCAGCATGCGTACTCTCTTCAAAAAGTACAAGGTCTGCTTGGTCCAGCTGACTTCGAGCGCCGGTTAACTTATTGCCAGTGGGATGTTATTGAAACGTGGCTTAGATAGGTAGGTACATGAATTTATGTTTTTTTTATTTACCTACTATGTTTGCGAATAGGTCCTTCCAAGTCCAAGGTGCCTCAGTGACGCATTCCTTTGTCAGCCGGACATTTGAGACTTGTTGTTAAATGTTATTGTTAAAACTACACATACTTACACAAATGTTTAATTTTACTGATAACAACCAGACGACGACGCGCGCCGTTAACTCGCCGCTCGCCATACAGCGCGGCGCGTGGCGTATTGCGACGTTGCCGCTTTGGGCAATGCTACTACGCTAGTACTATTCCGCGCTACTATTTTGATTTTAAACAGGAGGTTTCGAATTTATTGTCAATTAATTATTTTTTTTATTTCGGATTATTTTATGCTTATTTTTCTATGCTGATATTTTTATTTTAATCTATTAATGATATAGATTAACGAGTTTAGGGGAACGCCCTTTGTTATTTAACTTACTGTATATATACATATATATAAAAGGTATAACAGATATGTTCGAAGTCTTTTACAATTTGCGGATATATGTAGTTTGGCATCCATTTTATAAAAAGCATATTGATAGATTAGAAAAACTGCAAAGAAAATTTGTAAAATGTTTAGAATACAGGTGTGGAAGAATTTACTCATATTATGAAACATCAATGTCTTGTCATAAAATTACTACTTTATGAGATCGACGAGATCATTCGGATTTAATTTACTTATATAAATTGATAAATAATCAAGTTGACGCCCCTACAATACTTCAAGATATCTCTTTCCGTGTACCTCGCATGCTCGAACGCAGTTGTAATAAAAAAAAACATTGTTCGTTATTGCAAAACACGCACTTGTTATGTAGCTAATAGTTTTTTGAGGCGAAGTTGTAAACTTTATAATGATAAATATTTGAATGTGGACATTTTTGGATTGTTTTAAAAGTGCTATTCGTAAAATTTGTTGAATTATTTAAAACGTTTTTGTTAAATACCTAGTTTTATATTAAGATAGGGAGCTATAGGTGTAACTATAGCTATATACGGGAACACTGCCGACAAACTGTACAGCAGTTTGGTAGAAAATATGTGATTTTTTTGTTTAGAATTTTTCTTGAATGAATAAATAAATTAAAAAAAAAAAGGTTTGTTAAAAACTACTCAGATAAGAAACAAGTTTGTTTGTAAATAACTGTTTGTTCCTAAATAAAATAAAATATTTATTTCTTTTCAAATACTGCAGTCATATTGATATTCACCCCGCACCTCACCCCCTCAAATCGGCTCGAGCGTCGTCGGATCATAGCGCCATATGGCAAAGTCGTGGGACACCCTGTATAGAGGCAGATGATGATGTGAAGACTATTAATTTTCAAATAAAAGAACTGAATAAGTGAAAAATAAAATATTTATATTCAATAACTTTAAAATATACAATACATATTCTACTTACTAATGATCTACTTGAATCGTAAATCAGAAACCAAAGCCACGTGATCTGAAGGAAATACGACACTCGGCAACGCTGTGTGTAACTTTAACTCATCAACAGATGGAAGAGGAACCACCTGCAAAAATATTAACATGTGTATAAATACTAGATAGATGGTCTATACTGCCGTCATAAGGAAAAAAGACGTATCTGGCATTTTTTTCGAAATAGAGTTATTTACATATTCGGAATCAGCAAAAAAAATAGACATCTACTGTCAGCTTGGCAAAAAAGAGTAGAAAATAATGGAGACGCCACTGAGCTGTTCGTATGGCAACTCGCTGCAACCGAAAAGCGTATCAACCTGGTCTTGATAATTAGCTGTATTTTTGTTAGACATAAAACATCTACTTTGTTTATGTATACTTTATTCAAATCAGTAAGTATTGCTTAATTCATTAGGCGCGGCAGACCCGCATGCGCGTTTTCGGACGTTCACCAGGTGCTGTGCTTGACGGCGCGTATGCGCGTCCATACAATTTACATAACTTTGTAGTATTATTTTTACACAGTTTCACAACGCAAACTTGCATTTTCCTTCGGATTATGCTCAAAATTTAATAAAACATTCGGCACGTACACATCATACACAGCTTGCAGTATTACTGGTTTGGGTACTCCGACTTGGGCGCAGTATTTGTTGCCGCATTTTACAAGTACGCCGGCGGTATCTAGTCGAGCGCAGCGAGACCTTTCATTTATCTAAGAGCAGACCAAACATTCGCTAAAAATTGCGTAGCCATTACGCACACGTAGAGAGTGTTGTCAATACAGGGCCAAACTAGGGCCGGTTACCGATAATGGCGCCAATTCCCTTGTTCACAAACTAAACTAAATTTAAGTTCAGTGAATCTTTTTGTTTCTATTTCATTACGAAAAGGACAGATGATAAATATTAGTTTAGTCCTCTCAAATTAAGATACTCGTTATACAAGTTCAGACGTGATTAAAAAAATGGCTACTAAAAATACGTCAATATACGTCAGGCTACGTAATGCTAAACTAATATGTATCGTCTGTCCTTTTCTTAATGAAATAGAAAGAAAAAGATGTAGGTACTGAACTTAAATTTAGTTTAGTTTGTGAACAAGGAAATCGGCGCCACTATCTAACGATATTGAAACAAAACGGTGATTAAATTACGAAAAAAGTGAAAAATAAGGATTGGAAGAATTCATGCCAGCACGTAATAAAAAAAGAAAACGGAAACTAAAGGAACTAACTCTGTAGTACGAGGAAATAGACAGATTAGTCATAAATCTTGAAGATGCTAGCAGCAGCACCTCTGCATCTGAGCACGACTCAGATGACTTTGCGGCCAGCACTAGCCAATGTGGAAGGATGTGGTGTGGGTGGAATCTTTAGAGGAATATTTATCGGAATAAAATATAATAATGTTATAAAATATAATATAATGTCTTTTGATAATTCCTAAAAAATGTTGTAAACACAGGAGTACCTACTTACCTAAATATTTATTTTTAGGTACTTAGTAATCAGTTGCATGACGAGAACACGTCCTTGTTCAATTAAACAATACTTGCTGATTTGAATAAATTATTCATAATTATAGTGGTCATCTAACAAAAATACAGCTAATTATCAAGACCAGGTTGGTACGCTATTCGGTTGCAGCGGGTTGCCATACGAACAGCACAGTGACGCCGCCATTATTTTCTACTCTTTTTTGCCAAGCTTTATTTTCAGAAAAGTCAGACATATATGATTATTTTACCTGTTCTACTTCTAAGTTAGTCTTCTCATAAAATATGTAATCCAGACAATCTGCAAACTCGGCTGTATAATTTGTAAAAGGAGGCGTTCCACATGCACTTGCTAATGAAATATTTTGTTCCAAACTCAAGTCATACACAGCTTCATCCTGGTCTGAAATAAAGAAAGTTGTTGTTAATCCAATGGCTTCCCTTATTTCCTACTGTTTATATGAATGAACAGCTTTTGCCCGCGACACCAAACGCGTGGATGAGGATAAACAAAATAGCAATGAATGATGTTCTATCATGACCTGACCTGAGGTGCATGTTTCTATATTGCTGGCCTACCTGAGCCACAGCAACGAAACCGATGTAGACTGTTAGTTTATTGAATATACTTGTCTAAATTTCCACACACAAGCGGATAGCTGATGGACCTCGACACCAGGCTGCAGGCAGTCCAAGGAAGCCATGCCATCCTTGGATGGACGACTAACTAGACGCTTACTACGCCTGGACAGGAACGGTCTGCGCCTGATGACGGGAACCATCACGGGACACTGCTCACTAAATAAACATTTCCACAAAACGGGCATAACGGACAGTGCTCTGTGCAGAGCGTGCATGGAGGCTGAGGAAACCGTCTCACATGTGAATGCACAGGTGTCACCCAGATTAGAGCAGAAACCCTCGGGTCACCCAGATCGTTTTTAGATGTTCTCAACAGACCAGGAGACGTAATCAACTTCTGGAGGGAGGTGGGCTGGTTAGAATTGCTCACTGACGGCCGCTAACGCACAAAGGTCCACTTGAAGGAAAGTGCGAAACCAAACCCCCCATAACAACAAGCCGAAGTACTTGTCTAATAGAACCAAAATATTCAATGTATCTCCGCCACTAAGACAGAAATGGCATTTAATGTCGGTTTCGTCCAGCTGGGCCCTTCGTTATTATATTGCTTACAGACTGTGATGTATGTGTATGAGGCAGTAGGTGGACATATTTTATTATTAGACGTTTAAAATGGCGGTAGGGTTACCGCCATTTTTGTGCTGTAATAAACTTTGGACTGTACGGACGTGTTTAATTGTGCTCCTGCTAGATATCCCTAAGGAGCCTAGATCCAGGTGAAATTAGGCTCGTACTTATCAGTGGCGACGAGGTGGTGCATTGATTCGCGTTGTGCAGTTGTATTTCGCGTGTAAATAGTGCGAAAAATGTCAGTGGGCAAGATCGGGCCGTTTGACGTCACCAAGGACAGTTGGAAGTCATACGTAGAACGTTTGGAACAATATTTTATAGCGAACGATGTCAAAGAAGCAATAAAAGTGGCTACGTTGATTACAGTTATAGGATGTGGTGTTTACGACCTGTGTATGCCAAGTCAGCCGGCGAACAAGACTTAAAGAACTAGTGGCACTAATGCAAAATCATTTGCAACCACAAGCGAGTGTTCTAGCCGAGCGGTATAAATTTCGGCAGCGTAAACAGTGCAAGGATGAAACTATAGCGGATTAGGTGGCTGAATTAAAAAGACTATCGAGAACGTGTAATTTTAGGGATTTAACAAAAAATCTACCCTTAGATTGTTTGTCAACTGGTGTGCGGCTTATACGATGACGACACTAGGCAGTGGTTATTTGCAAAGGAAGGATCGACTCTTTCTTTTGAAAAAGCGTGCAAGATAGCTGTTACGATGGAGGCAGCTAGAGGGAGGAGGGAGGGCCCTTCGTTATTCTATTGCTTAGAGACTTGACAACTTTATTGGAGATACTCCTTCCAATGTACTTTTCAAATTATTCATTTGTTTTCAAAAACCTTGGATAGTACAGTAGAATTTACATTCGTAAGTTGTTTAATACCCAGCGAGGTCCTTTTATCCTTAATACTTACAAGTGCCTGTCCCTTTTTTTTTTGGATGGGAAGTCATCAAATAACTTCTCCCGTTCTGTGTGGAGCGGGCGGGCGTGTCAGACTTCTACTGACTAAAACCCACCCGTGTTCCTTCAGTTGGCTGTGCTAGGGCCACGGTAACTCTTTCGAATAACACGCAACCCTGGCGGAAAGCCTGTGTCCTAAAGTTGGCATCAGCTGGCTGATGGTAAAGCTGGCTAAGTAAAAAAAAACTTTACTTATTGAAAGCGAATTGCGTGTAGGGTCAGCAAACTTGGGTCAGCTTATGAAATTAATATCTACATGGCACGTGTTTCTAAAACAAGAACCGAGTGTGTGAAGATCCCACGAGTGTACACCTAGTTATGTGCAGTTTCATACACGACTTTATCTAAATTCGTCAAAAAAACATTATTTACTATCGTAAATAAGGCAACCAAACCCAACATTCTACCGCGGGTGTACGCCACAGAACATTATATATCCTAACGAATGTATAGTTATGACCACGAATATGTATACACTTAGGGATAATCAAAAGCGATTTTCTCGTGGAATAACGATAGCAATTTAGAGATGGCTACCTACTTCATAATAACTATGTGTTCCGCTATGTTTGTAATAACATAAAATTATAAACACAAATTATAAATACAGTAGAAGAAAATCAGTTTTAAAAGTGGCTAAGTGTATAATATTGACTGACTGTACGCGCCACAGTAGCCGACCAGCACCCTAATTGCGTAACACACTATCGATCGGAATCTGTTTCATTTTGACAGTTCAACAATATTCATTGCGTTATTTACGTTGTTGAGCTGACAAATTTTTCGAATACATGAAGAAATGGATTAGCAATTTGCATCAAAATGATTCAGATTCCGATCGATAGTGTGTTACGCAGTTAGGGTGCAGATGTTTATGATGACGCGTCACCATTACAGCCACAGAATAGATAATGTAAAATCAGCAGTTGAACAAATCTAATTTGCACTTGTGGACTTGACCAAATGCAGAAAACAATTGTTTATTATTATTATTATTGTTTTATCTCAGTATTGCTAAGTTATTTTAATGAATTGAGAACTCATTGCTCGAATTGTATTTTTCTGGAAAAAGTTAATTTACTGCATTTCTTTGACAGGGAAAGTGTGTTATAAAATAACTTTTTAATTTTAGTTGCACGTGGACAAAGTCTGCCACTAAGCAACTATTTTTTAATTTCATAACTTGAATTTTACGAGATGAGAGCGGATAAACCACTTAAGGTGAAAGCGCCAGGGTAGAAGCACATACAACCTGGTACAGAAATTGCAAAAAAAAAATTAGAAAATTTGAATTTCGCAGGCTACTTTAATAACCGACTCGCTTGCTTATAAGTAGGTAGGTATTTTTAGCCAATTAAACTGTATGTTCTAACGACTAAAAAAATAACGTACCTAAGTATTTTTTTATTTCTTAACCAATTTTTTTTATTGCTTACTGGGCCTGCTGTTGCCCTCGATCACGCCCGATGGAAAGTGATAGATAAGCTGTGATGGAACGAGCGCGCCCAGAAGATGCCTGTTCACTCTTGCTTTGAAGGCAGACGGGTTATATGTGGAAGAGAACACAGACGCTGGCAGAGGTTCCACACTTTGGCTGTGCGTAAGTGTAGAAGGAAAACCCTGAGTAGGTACAACTGGTACCCTACAGTACGTCTGGTAGTCCGGTAGTAAAAGGGTGATGGTCAGATCATGGACCTCCTGCGCACACTCTCCGAAGTAGAGTCTGTAGAAGGTCGACAGGCAAGCAACATTACTCCGATGAGCCAGGCTGTGAAGCCTAGCCACCAACGTGCCAACGTCTCGTCGCCTATAAGCCTTTTTGCTCTGCTTTCCACCGAGTCAAGTGCAGCAAGCTATTTTGCCAAGCCAATCCATAAGTAGCTGCAATATCCTCCATATAGGAACGGACCTGTGCTTTGTACAGGCTTAAAAGATGTCCAGATGTGAAGTATCGCCTCACCTTGTTTAGGGTGCCCAGTTTCATGGCTGCAGTCTGTGCTTTTGACTCGATGGTTGAGCCGAAGTTGAGACCACACGTCAACTCCATGCCCAAAAGCTCTAGGCGGTTGGTAACTGGTACAGATGTACCTCGGAAAGTAGGAGATAACTGAAACTGGCTCTTTTTGGCAGAGAAAAGAGTTGCCTGTTTTTTCAGAACATTGAATTTGACCAGATTGTCGTCGCCCCATTGGGAAACGGAATTTAAGGTCAAATTCGTCTCTCCACCATGGCTCTCTAAGAGTAGCTGTTTCCTCTGCTGGCTCTTGTACTGAACAGGTATCTTTCTGAGAGTGTGCAGTCAACTGCAATGCAATTGATTTATCGGATGTACCAGAACATTTGTTTCTGAATCAAAAAGAAACTTACAAGTGATTAAATGTCCTGGTATACGTCAGAATATCGTGACGATCTGGATAATACGGTAAAATTTCATCAAATAAATATAAAAATCATACCAAACAATAGTTCTGATTATTAATTTGAAAAAATATACTCAGTCAAATATATTATGTGCATTATTATTTATCTACTTGTCATGCTGACATTTGTTAAAAAAAAAAACTACTATCCTTTTCCACAGTTAATTATGATGTTTATCACAAAAAACGCATTAATCGCAAAAGGAAGTGGTGAAGGGCGGGCGTTTTGGGAGACTGTCTTATGTAATTTTGACGTTCAAAAAGTGCTGATTTTCAGCCTAGTTTGAATAAATTACTTTTGATTTTGATTTTGATTTTGAATCTCTGTAAGCACATTGAAAATGCTTCGATTTGCACGTGCGATTGTCACTTGTAAATATTAAGAGTAAAAAGGGCCCCGCTGGATAGAAAAAACTTACCTACGAATGTAATTTCTGCTGTACTATCCCAGGTTTTTGAAAATAATAATAACAATTGATTTTTCAGAAAGTATACAGACAATTAAATAATTTGTTGACACACTGGAAATTTTAATGTCTATGATCCGATATTGAACATCTGTGTCTGAACTAGATATAGAATATCTGTATTTCAGACATCGGCGCTCTTCCCCAGTTGTAGGTGAGATTTACAGATTAGCTCGTACACACACATTCACGTATTTCCTTGCATGCCCTAAAATTAATATATATATATATATATATATATATATATATATATATATATATATATTATTTTCTATCAATTAAGTATATTAAATTATTTTTAAATAACCTTAAATGAGCGTAATATAAATTGTACCAGAACTATTTGTAACATTATAATATTACAATAGCAAATCTTTGTGTCACGGTATAGCTTGTTAATTAAAGTGATTGTAGGAGGAAGGCTGTCACACAGTTAATACTAGCACTGACATCGTCGTTTACTCTATCTTTAAAATATCTACCTACTCAAAACTTTGTACATTGTGTTTTGATTAGGATAGACGAATTGCTACCACATTTGTTAATAAAAATTTTATTTTATTTATTTTTTATTTTTATTTTAGCATGACCTCTATACACATTTACAAACAAACACATTCGATCAAACACAAAATAAAAAGAAAAAAAAACAATAATAATAATAAGGAAATTACAATAAACAGGAGCACAATTTTAGGTTAGTTATACAGTGATGGCCTCCGGTGAGTAGAGTGTAAATGAGTGGATGAAATAATATCGAGCGTTCACGGGCTATTTGCATTAAGCGGCATTTTTGGAACTTTACAAGTGAGCATTTCAAAGTTTCATTATTCGAAAAAAAGAACATTGTAAAAAAAAGTATCAATATTTTTTAACAAAAAGTGGCCTACCAATAGTGTCTGTCTCCGCTTTTTACGTTTTTCACTTTTTAACGCAGGTAGATTATAACTGAATATGATTATAACTCAAAGTCGGCCAGGATGTCGCTTAATACAAATAGCCTGTGAACCCTCGATATGAAAAGTACATTGGAAGGAGTATCTGCAATAAAGTTGTCTAGTCTCTAAGCAATAGAATAACGAAGGGCTGGATAGAAACCGAAATTAAAAGCCATTTCCGCCTTAGTAGCGGATGTACGATCGACAAAAGCTACGCCTTTTCAATTTTGAAACAATGTTGCTTCGTTTTGTCCGTTTTGTCGATAGTACATTGAATATTTTCGTACGATTATACAAGTACTTTCAATAAGCTAACAGTCTACATCGGTTTCGTTGCCGTGGCTCAGATGGGCCAGCTAGATACAAGCACATGTTGCGTGCAGCGTGATAATTTATAGCGAGTAGGTATAGCTGTTACGATGGAGGCCCTACCATTATCGCGCCCCCCGGTCTACTCCTTGATATGCAATGGTTTCTGTTGCACCATGTAACATGAGGCAACAGGAGCTAGTGTGAATCTTTGGGTTCATTCGATTAATCGAGTCTGGTCAAACCACGCTGGGGTCGGTGCTTTTCATTCATTCATATCGTATTTTTTTGTTCTTAGCGAGTTACTTTACTTGATGTTATTTTTGATGGTGTTACAATAGCTACATAACAACTATTTTTTGTCCAGAGAATAAACACATGTTAAGGCAATTTTTAACGCTATGAACAAATCTCCAGTAGTAATTTTTTTGTCACAGTGATTTTTTGAAAATCGAAGAAAGTTACAAAAAGAGTAAAATAAAATGGTATAGCTTAGGAATACACACAAGTATGGGTTACTACATGCTAGGTACATGACTACACTACTCATATGCCATAATTCAATTGGTTTAGTTGAATAGTTGTCACACCAGAGTGGTTTTTATGAACAGACTAAATAAATTTCCAAAATTTACGAAAAAAATCATAAATACTATACTATCGATTTTCGCGGAACTATTGTTTTCTTAAACGATAAGTTACGAGGCCTTCTAGCTCAAAAAAAAATTTGGGCCACTGTAAACGGGCCACCCTGTATATGGGACGGCTGACAACTTTTCTCGATTACGATGTTGGTCCCATGGATAAAGAAGTTCAGTTCCAGGCCTTTCTGATACACCCTCTAAATGTATGTGTACATATATTATGTACAGACGCCAGCACATCAAGCTACTACAATCTGTCAGATTTCTTTAATAGATTTTCGACTTTATTGCTAAAGCATTAGGTTCAAGGTTGATTGGGAAAATCTGACAGTTTCGGGTAGGTTGACCTGCTGGCGTCTGTACGTATGTAGAGAGACGAGGTGTTCGTCGAGCCTCGATGAAACGTCGTTCGAAGTCTATACTTTGAATACTTCATCTATCCATGGAATATCAGCTGCGTTTGAAACTATTATCAATCTTAGGCTGAAATAATTGAAACGAACAAAACTATTTTTACCCAAGATTATGTCTGGACGTTATAAGAGACCTCCGAGTTTGTTTCGGCATTTTTTCTCAGAGTAGTCAGATAGGAAACGCCGACCTCATCTAGTTTAAAAAAAAAATCATGATTGACTTGTAAAAGTGTTTGTACAGACGCCAGTAGGTCAACCTACCCGAAACTGTCAGATTTTCCCAATCAACCTTGAACCTAATGCTAAAAAGCAATAAAGTCGAAAATCTTTTAAAGAAATCTGACAGATTGTAGTAGCTTGATGTGCTGGCGTCTGTACAAACCTACTTACAGAAATAAAATCATTTATCATTTATCCGAATGCGGCGAAGCTCAAAAGGATGGTTATGTGTTTGACCTGTATGTATGTCCGTTTCTTCATTCCCTCGTAACTCCTAAACGAATGAACGGATTTGGATAATTTATACGTCTTTAGATTTGTCTTGGTAGCGCGAGTGTCACTAAAATGGCGCGTTAGGGGTGCCATATTGTGGTGTTCGAATTTTTTTTCTTCTTCTAATACCATCGAGTGGGATATCAAAATGAAGGGTTTCAAAAGGTGATTACAAAAATACATATATGCAACTTATATGGTTAAAAGTAATTCGAAGTGACAAATCGTAAAAAAGATTTTAAATAACCCTCACGACTAAAACTCCTTGCAAGAACTAAATCATCTGCGAAATCTTTCACATTTGTAGGAAAAAAAGCTATTATATTCTAAAAAGCTGGAAATAAAAAAGTTATTAAAAAAACTAAAAAACCCGGCTGCGGTATCTGAAAAGCTAAAAAAAATAATTAAAAAAATGAAATCGTCTTCAAAAAGAAATTAACTCAAAATTATAAAATAATTTAAACTTCGGAAGTCGGTGTCTTGGGAACTGTATTTTAATTTTTTGCCACCGACTTCCGAAATTAAAATTATTTCATAATTTTGAGTTAATTTCTTTTTGAAGTCGATTTAATTTTTTAAATTATTTTTTATTTCGTAATTTTTAGTTTTTAGTAAAAACGGAATATTTGTTTGTAATAAGTAGTTTAGTTTTGTTATAAATATTGCAGTAGAATTTGACCAAGGTTTTGAGATGTTTTCCCTTTGATACCACACCCGTTGCTCGTATCAATAAGCCAGGCCGTCACACTTACACGTATTAGTCCATTATCTTGAAAACTACTAAACCGATTTTGACGAAACTTTCACTGTGCCCTAAGTTGGAGTAAATGTAAGCCAACAAAAAAAGAATGGTCACGATCTGATTAAGAGTTTCGGAGATATGCGTGGACAAACATAAATACATACAAACATACATCTATGAAATTTTGAATATGTGTTTGGGAGCCCTAATTTATCATATGTAAATATTTTGCAGTTAATAATATTACATACATACGTGTCCAATTGATAACTCCTTTTTTTGAAGTCGTTAAAAACAAGCCCATTTTATATTAAATGAAAGTTGGAAGCACCATTTAAGTCCTGCCTCCAACCTGCTTCCAACTTTCATTTAATATAAAATGGGCTTGTTTTTAGCTTTTCAGTTTTACCGCAGCCGGGTTTTTTAGTTTTTTTAATTACTTTTTTTTCAAAAATCAAACCCTGTTGGGATGAAAAGGGGGAATTTAGTTTGTATGAAAATCCTCATTACCTTGGTTTAGAAAATTGAAACTTGGCACAAATACTTATTTACGTAAATAATAAAAATCGTAATAATTAATTTTCCAAAACTACCCTTTAAAGGGATGGAGCGATGAAGTCACAGGCGAAGAGCACATTGAATACTGATCCTGGTCTTTAATCTCGGATCTATTTTGATTAGGTTCCTTGCGTTTGATATTATGTGCAGACGCCAAGCACATCAAGCTACCCGAAACTGTCAAATTTTCCCAATCAATCGTGAATCTAATGCTTTAGCGATAAAGTTGAAAATCTATTAAATAAATTTAACAGATTGTAGTACCTTGATGTGCTGGCGTCTGTACATAATATTTTTTTTTACTTACTAGATTTCCAGTCTGGCAAAGAGCTTGGTGATTCACCAGTTGTATACAACTGATATACACCACATGATGGGACACTGTTGAAATCACCGCAAAGTATAACACTTACTCTTTTATGTGGATACTGAAATGGAAATATTTCATAATATGAATATGTCACTCTTAAAATTGCATGCAAAAAACAGTTGACACCAAAGGCTGCATTGACATTTGACTGTTAATGTAAGAACATTGAAGAGTGTTAGGATATGACCTATCACATGGCACCAGTGATTTCCAAGTGCCTGAGGCGAAGACAGTCTTATATAAATGTTTTTACTTTAAAAGAGACCATGGCCCCTGACAATTTCTTCTTACAGATCAGTCAGCTAGGAAATGCTGACTGCATTAGGTTTTAACATTGACCAAAACATTGATGAATTAAAGTGTCTTAAAAGCTTAACCCTTAAATGCATCTTGTATCGAAAACGATACTACGTATTTGTATCGATTTTATCAAGTTTTTATAGGTTCTGTAACTTGAGTTGATTGTAAATATGCTATCTGTGTCCCATTACTAACTAAAAAAAATACTAACTAAAAATACTAATTAAAATCCTCATCCTATAATAAAAATATTTTTTTAGGAATAAATCTGTCATCATGCATTTAAGGATTAAAAGATTTATTTACAGAAACAAATATCATATAATATAATTTATTTGTATTGAGGTCTAATTAAAACTTTTTGCTATAAGCCACTGAAGATGCAACTATAAAACATGAAATAGTCATAATAGTCCAGTACCAAAAAAGTGGAACAATGTTTATTTTATTTTAATTGGACAATTTTCTGTATTTTTTTCAAAATTTTAGGCTCAGTACTTTCGGAGATAAGGCCTCTCCCTCCAACTTATCACCATAGTCAATTTTCAAATCATAGATAACTTTAATTTCGGAAGTCGGTGGCAAAAAACTAAAATACAGATCCCAAGACACCGACTTCCGAAATTAAAGTTATTTCTTAATTTTGAGTAATTTCTTTTGAAGTCTATATATTTTTTTTTTTTTTTTTTAAGTAGACTATTTCATTTCGGAAGAAAGTTGTCTAGGGTAGTGAAGACAGTTTGATTTTGTATTCGCCATGCTAAAGACATTAGAAAACATTCTACTCACGGCCGCAAAGTATACAAGGTTATCTACAAAATCACTACTTCTTACTTCTATACTTCTTTTGCTTATATCTCGAAAACGGTGTCCTATTGCAAAAATAATTAAAATTTTGCCCCCCTTTATAAAGCCCATAACCCCTTAAAACCCTAAATGTAGGTAAGTAATATTTTTCTTATTTTCCATACAATAAGTGAAAAAATCCATATAAAACACGTTAAGGATCGCATCTCCGGCGCTACGGGCGCGACTCCGCTGTTGTAATTATATTTGTAAAAATTGAGAATTAAACAGAAAAAAATCCTATGAAAAAATAAAGAATTCTGAGTCGAATTATGTAAAAAAGTGAATTTTGTAAAAGTGCAGTTGACTCTTTCTGCTTTGTTGCCGTCGAACTGTCTATACGGTAACGTCATTTTTGTGTATTCTTCCGTCGACAAGACGCTTCTCTACGGTTCTCGTGCTAAGCCTGCAGGAGAGGGTTGAAGGGCTCTGCCTGTTGACCAGTCAAAAGTGCAGTATGCTGTGCCAAGGTTGCTGATGAGGCTGAGGGTGATGACCAGGTATGCGCGTCCGCTGCATGCTGGTAGTCAGGATACCCGTTGAAGCCGTGGATGCTGGCTGGTTGTGTGACTTGCCGCTCGAAAGCTTGAGGAATTGATGATAATGATGTCACGCTGAAGTAGGTGCACGAAGGCTGCATTGGGTTTTTAGTTCAAGTGAAATTTCAAAACGTGTGAAATAGCTTTCATATTGCGTTCATGTTACATAACACTTTCCAGAGTCGCATGTATAGGATTTCAAAACGTTTATTTTCTCACTCAGGAAAAGTGATTCCAGGATTCTTCATATCCGTATGGCTTCTACACCACTTAACAACACAACACGGCATATAAACACAACAATAATCACAATCGTAATTCCCCGGCGACACGAGCGTGTCGACTCAATGATACTGGCGAACTTTCGGCGCTGCGCGGTACAATTTTGGGCCACGATACAGTTTGTGTCACAGAGTACTATTTTATGGTGCCATTTTTGAGCTCGAGTTACATTTCTTGACCTTTTCTATTCGTAGTTTATAGGTATAGAAAGGATTTTCATGGGACTTTTTTGTCGAGTTTCTGAGGAGAGGAGAAAAAAATTTCGACGCCAACGACTTTGATTATTTATATTCCGTCATTATTTTCTGAGTAATGTATAATTCGTCGAATTCATGTATGACAAGTACCTAAACAGACCAAATAGGAAGTGAATGGTTGTACACAGGTCACATTATTACATGAAATCGTCGCATTAAAAGTTACTCAGTAAAAGGAAAAAGTAACCAGTGTCGTTTATCCGTCTCTAAGAACTTGATAAAAAGGTCCTAAAATACGGATTTGGGCTGTATGAAGTTTATAGTGGACGGCCAATATAAACTTCATTCCACTTTTTTGGTATTTTTACAAAATATATATTATTTTTTTTAAGATAAATGAAAAACCACATGGTTCCTACCTTAAATCTCATATCCTTGTGAATATCCATTAACCAGTATACAACTATACCTCCTTGTAACAATCTTATATGGTCAGCATCGGGGTGGAAATATAAATGAGTGTTGGCAACAATGAGAACCTCATCAGGATTGTCAACTGATTGTAGGAATGTTGCGCTTGATATTGTAGATCTATTCAACAATCGTTTTGTTAGAGGTTTATTATTTTTAATTTTATCCCAAATTGATTTAAGGCATTCTTTAGTTTTCACAGCTTCAGCCAATATTATGCTATCATCTCCTAAAACTCTGAAATGGAATAATTGTTTTTGTTTAAACATGTTATACGAGGCGGAACTTAAATAAAGCGCAACCTCTTAATTAAGGAGTCATTGTACTCATCATTATGAACAACTTTTACTACGAGAAAAACCTGAACTCGCGAAAAAAAATCTGCTGTTCCCTACATTTTTGGGCGGCCATAGTCGGCCGAACATTAAGATGGATAACTCGTCAAAATGTAGGGAACAGCAGATTTTTTTTTTCGCGATTTCAGGTTTGGTCCCATAGTAAAAGTTGTTCATAACGATGAATACAATGACCCCTCCCCTTAAAGACCCCTTAACCCCTTGCTCTTTAAGAGGTTGCGCGTTATTCAAGTTACACCTTGTATATGTAGATGATCTAGTCAATATTTTGTTAAGAAAATTTGATACTAATATTATAAAAAGGTAAAAGCGATGGCCCAAAAAAAACCCAGGCCCGGCGCAAAAGTTTTGTATCTCCAATTTTAGACAATATTTAAAAATAATATTTAAAACTGTCACTATCTCTCTAAAGGGTGGCTAACATTCTTTTCTCTTTTACTCGAAATGTTTTGTAGGCGTCCTTATTAAAAACTCATTTACCGACCCAAATATTTATTATGCTATAGATCGTTAATTGTTTACAAACAAGCATTCTGATAGAAAACCTATAATAAGCATAGGTACAGGTTATTATTATAATCTAACTCTTTAGTCATAGTAGTACATAACGTAAAGTCTTAACCGATGAAGCATCGGGAACTTGACACGTACAGAATCCGCGCGGTATTTAATTTTCGAAACGTCATTTTTTTCGTCATTTTTACTTTTTTTCAAGTTTGTTTTCTTTTCACCAATTATTATTACAGTCGCATGTCGTCAGGGTATATAATATATGTTCTGTGTCGCAGTCATCCGCTAGAGTTTGATGTATACTTTGCTGTGTATTACAATTTCATCTAATTGATTTTGATCTATTTTGATCAATTTAATACTTATATTACTTTGTTTATGTATGCCTACCCCTGTGGTTTTGAGATAACCTTGAATGCGATTGCGATTACACAATAATTGCTAATAATTATACATATTTTGGTCCACACAAATGAGATTTTAATAGGAACGCCTACAAAACTTCTCGAGCAAAAAAAATAATGTTAGCCACCCGATACAGGGATAGTGATATTATGGAATATTATTTTTAAATATCCTCTAAAATCTGGAACACAAAACTTTTGCGCCCGGCCTGGGTATTTTTTGTATGGGGCTTGGGCCAGCTCCTTTGTTTGTAAGTTTGTATGTAGGGGGTAATCTCTGGAACTATCAGTCGGATTTGAAAAATTATTTTTGTATTTGATAGCCCAATTCTTGAGGATGGTTATACGCTATTTAAGATCACGCTATGACCCATACGAGCCTATCAAAAAGTACAAAAAGCGGTAAACGAAGTAATAGCACGGGAAGGCGCTGCGATGCGACTCGATGGGTCGGGAGAACAAGAAATTTCACGCGGACGAAGTCGCAGGCAGAAGCTAGTTGTTAATATTCATACTTAAATCTATCTCTTCTGTAAAAGCAGGCCACTCCTTCTGCAACTTCTTTTCCCTTCTTGTAAAATAAACCATTTAGACCTTCAGAATCCATAATAGGTGTTAAACAGTTGCGAAATATTTTACTATCCACTTCTTGAAGACATATTATATCACTGTTATATCCTGAAATATATAAAAAGTATGAATTATTACTAGACACATCTCCAACATACCACTGCCACTAGTGCAGTGTAATGGATGCATTTTTGCAAACAATATTTAAATAATTGGGTCTTCTACAAATTAAATTTTATTAAGTCTTTGAGTGTCGTATGAACCCCATAGATACAGACACAGTGGCTTTTTAATTGTTTTTGTAATTAAGGCATGCAATGGGTTAATACTCTTTTTTTCATCTGGCCAAAAGTTTTTATTCATTTAATTTATAACTATTTACATGTACAAAATTATATTACTACCTAACTAACTGTATATACAAAAAAATACAAAAACTAGGAATTTTAGGCGTCTAAGTACGCGTCCGCATCGCTGTCGTCCGGAAACGTGCTCAGAAGACTGGCAGCATTGCCACGTTGAATGGCAATGCTAATTCTTTGACCAAAGAATGAGCCAGTTAATACTCTTATAACATATTCTGGGGCACTGACCTAGACACAAGAAAAGTTTTATTGTTACGATGCCTATGGGCGTTTAGTGTCCCGCAGTGTTAAAAGGTATGTGTTTTGAAATTACAACATAGCATTGCAGAAACTTACCAAGTAATTCTTTCATTATGAGTTGTTTTCTATAATCTATGTGTAATGCATATGGGGGACAGTATGGAAATAGAACTGTTCTTGTGTGATCTGAGTCACAGTACAAATCAGCCAAAATGTTGTATGATACACATCTGAAGCTGCAAACAAACAATAATATTTTTTAAGTGTATGAATTAGTCATACATAAGAAAAAGATTTCAGCTGGTGATATAGAATTGTAATGGGTGTTTTTTTTTTGCGGAGGCGGAGAACTTTAAATTGAAACAAAACACAGAAAAATGTTTTAATGTCCATGAAATTGGGTTTTATTTGATAGATAATTTTATGGCATTATTGTTAGAACATGAGTCCGGGGATGTGGCCGCCGCGGCTGTCACCAATGCCTAGTTTACTGAAAATTTAACTTTTTTATTGGCTTAATTAACTAAAGGAAACATTTGACAAACAACTAATTTCACGAAATCTAGCCACCTCGTACATGCGATTTGAAGCCATTACTTTATTTTCTTTGGGGAACGTAAAGGCGCATGTCGACTCCGATAAACCAATAGCATTTGAACACTTGGATGCCAACATTTGATGCATTATTGCCGAAATACAGCCTGATTTACTGCGAAGAGTGTGTGAAAGTTTGATCTCCAGATTACGCCATGTACCTACGCGTCAGCCGCGGTGGCCACATGCCCGAAATGATATTCAAACATTAATGCCATAAAATTGTCTGTTAAATATAGCCAAATGCATGGACATTAAAAGCATGTTTCTGTATTTTTTTTTTAATTTAAAGTTCTCTGCCTGTAAAAAAATAACATCCTTTACTTATAAATTAAAATAAAGTTGTTTTAAACCTTTTTTGTTGCAATTTTTGTTTTGTAAACATATGTCTAGTTTCGAATGGGCAGTTCCCAGGTCCTGCTTCAATTGGATTCTTAGCTATAGTTTCAACAGCAGGGCCAACCATTCCATCATTTCCTAAAAGTTTGAAGTTAGTTATAAAAGTATAAGAATTCTTAAAACTGTGAAGACTTGGGCTCTATACTTGGTTGCAGATGTACCAGAGGGGCTAAAAAGTTTTGAGCCTAAGTACCTTCAAGTGTCATTATCAGTGATCGGAATAGGTAGTGCTAATTTACCTAAAGTTCGAGGAACATAGACGAAAGTCAGAGATTTCATTATGACCTCAGACCAAATAAAAAAGTAGTAAAGAAAAGTAGAAAAAAAGTAGTAAAAAGTAGTACTTTTTTATTTGGTTTGAGATTATGACTATATTTTTTTACGGGACACTGGTCCCGGAATTCGCGACATCGCCTAAGAACATAAATTATTAATTTAATTAATTAATTATTATTATTTATTATTAATTTATTCTGTATTATTATCTTAGTGTTTAGAAAACTTGAAAGCTAATATAATATGTTTATAAAGGTAAAATATCAGCAATAATAAAATAACTAATATGTACAGTACATACTACACATTATACAATTAATTGTTTATTTGAACATCATTACATAAACATAAACATCATCATGTCTCAGTATCCGCGGTCCATCCCTAGGCTCAATAACTTTCAGCCCCCCGGTACACCGGATGTAACAATCTTAAGAGCGCTATTCTTGCTCAGATTTGCTGTAGGGCTTAAAAAACTTGGCATACCAGCGGCTGAAAGTTTTGAGCCCAGGGATGGGCCACCGATGACTGAGACATGATGTTTACAAATTAATTACTAAAAGCGTAATGATGCTAATGACAAAAACTCTGTATTTATAGTAAGGAGGGTATTAGCAAATTACTAACATGCAGTGTGAGACAGTAATGACATTTGAAGGTACTTAGGCTCAAAACTGTTCAGCTCCTCTGGTAAATATAAACTTAACATTACTTGCCTGGTATACACTCAAACTTTAATTTCATTCCTACATCTTGTGTGTCAGGAGTATAAATGAATTTGTTGCCAGTTAGTTCCCATTGAATATGTTGCTCATTTACTGACTTTCCCTTTTCGTTTAGTGGTAATCCTTTATACCAATTAAAAGTACACTTGTCCTGTTTAGCATATTGGGTCTCGAAATTTTGTGGATAAACTGGAAAACCAGCTAAAATGCTTTGCGGTAAGTCCATACTGACTACCCATGGAGAATTAAAAACTACTTCATAGAAACTATCTGACACTTTTAATTTTACTGGGCCTTTCATAGTGAACAGGTCCTTACAAATACTAGTTTCATTGATTAAATCATTCTTAGAATCATATAATTCTAAGTGAAGGATTCCATCATTCTGATTATCTTTTTTCTTTTTATTTCCTTTCTCAATCACTTTCTGAATGTTGGTTTTCATACGAGTGAGCAAAACCTGCAAACTTTCTGTTGGCTTTCGGCTGAAATTAAATTGCCTAGCAGAGCCTTTAACATCTAATAAAAAGGTAATATCGACTTTGTCTTCTTGTTGTATATGTCTAAAATAGCATTTATTACTATTCATGATTTTTGATAGTGAAACAACTGTAGAAAATTTGTTGCTCAAGTTGTGAAATCGAAATAGCATAATATATTATCAACGTAATAGAAATTCAAACGTGATGTCTCGATTGTATTGTATCGTCAGTAGTAAAAGAAAATATTTTGAATCAAACAAGAACACCTTAACCTAAACTTTAACCTCAAAAGTCTGACACTGTCTGACTGACAGATCAGTAGTGATAGTGATAACCGTTAGGATAATACTATAGTGTTCTGTGGTGGTGATAGACGTGAATATGTGATAGTGATCACAATACAATCATAGATTATACACTAATTATTAGTAATTTATTAGTGACTAATAAATTCACAACACTGACTGTTCACAACGTTAACAGAGAATACAGTCCTACCAACTTATCTGTGAACTGAAAGAGGACGGCAGCACCGTCGATTCAGTGTTGCTAATTAAGTTTTCAAGGTGCCCAAAATTGAGTAAGTTTTCAAGAAGGAAATTTCACATTAGACATAATCGTTAATAAGAATTACAGTTTTTACAAATTAAAAACAATGATACCTATATAAAAATAATAAAATAAATAAAAAGAATTTGATACTTTACAGTTACGTAGGTACCCTAACAGTTTAGTGTCTCAGCAATAAGCAATGGCTTTATCTAAAAAGCAATCCAATGAAGTGGAAATTTAGCAGATAAAATGTTTCACGGGGGGGATACAACTTTCATTTAATGCGAAAATAAGTAGGTACCTACCCTGCAAGAGGTACCTGGATGTCTAGCATTTAATTATGACCGTACCTAACTCCTAATACCAAATTTAACCTTCCGATTGGATTGAGATTTTTTAAAACGAAATCCCACCTTGTGAAGCAGCTTTCACAGACTCTTTCGCTGTCCTGCATAATTTATTTCTGTCTTTAAGACCTCTAGAAGCTTTTTAACAGTAGGTCCCTACTGTCTATCTTTTTTAGCAGAATAAAATTCATGTACTTTTCTCCGTATAACCCCCCTGTCAAAATCATCAACATGCACAAATTCACTTTTACGTTTTCTCTCCTTGCCTGGTGTCCGAATTTTTGTACCAGTTTCTTCTGCTGCGTGCCCTTCCTTAACTATTTTTGAAATTGGTCCTTGACTCACACCTGAAATATAAGATAATAAAATAAATATTAGTAGAAATTTGAAATCTGGCAGGTTAGTTTGCTCACTCACTTAGCAGGTTACCTATTAGATGTACTTTACCGTCACGCTAACCTGCAGCAAGAATAGAAACGAATATTTCGTAGACTTAAATAAATAGTTAAGTATCAGGTAATTTATAACAAGAAAGTTGACAACACTAACGTGTCGCTGCCGAAATTCGTTTGTATATTTGATTAAATGGAATATCGAACACCCCGCCCGAACTTCTTCTTCAAAAAAGCTTTTAACCTTTAGAATAATGTGTCGAGCATCACTTTTAATAGCTTTCGGCATATTTAACTTTATAAATTCAGCAATATCACGACAAAAAAACCATAGAACCCGAATGTGGTAGACACTGACAATTGAATGACATTTCAACATGACGGCCGTAGTTCCAATTTTCGCCATTTCACAGATAAGTTGGTAGGAGTGTACTAAACATTCAATAAAAGTACTACAGACTACATAGAGATACACAGACTACTTATAGACAGTCCCAGCAACTCCCATGTCAGTGTCATTCCACTGGTACAGACGGCAGCAGGTCAACCTACCCGAAACTGTCAGATTTTCCCAATCAACCTTGAACCTAATACTTTAGCAATAAAGTCGAAAATCTATTAAAGAAATCTGACAGATTGTAGTAGCTTGATGTGCTGGCGTCTGTACATACTACTGACTTGTAAACCTATGGACTTGCCCCGTAGATAGAGAATCATTCTCTATCTACGACTTGCCCTAACTACAAAATTAGCGTACATACCTACGAAAATCGGGCACTCAACATGGCTGCCTTTCGTAGGTTTGTAATTGCGAGAGCAAAAGAGAGAGCAAACAACCGTTTGACAGCACATCTACCAATCATCTACCACAAACTCGACACTCAACATGGTGACCGTTCACGCATAGACACGATTTAGACGTCACACAATAGTGTTTTCAAATTTAGTCCGTGACAAACATTTAGATGTCTCTCTTTTCATACGCAGCTCTTTATTAGTTAAAAAGAAGCAAAACGCTTTTTGACATGCCTTTTGCGATATGACTGATATTTGTATACATTTCTTCTTTTAACAGAATATGTTATTCTATCTCAATTACTGGTACAGACGCCAGCAGGTCAACCTACCCGAAACTGTCAGATTTTCCCAATCAACCTTGAACCTAATTCTTTAGCAATAAAGTCGAAAAACTATTAAAGAAATCTGACAGATTGTAGTAGCTTAATGTGCTGGCGTCTCTACATTCCGCTCGAGATAAGTAACTCGCGACCACACAGTGTTGACTAGGGCACAGTATAAACACAGTATAAATATCTACCAGTAGAGTGACTCGGCCCCTGGCCTTGAAATATGTACAGACGCCAGCACATCAAGCTACTACAATCTGTCAAATTTCTTTAATAGAATTTCAACTTTAAATGATAAATGATTTTTATTTCTGTAAGTAGGTTTGTACAAACACTTTTACAAGTCAATCATGTTTTTTTTTTAAACTAGATGAGGTCGGCGTTTCCTATCTGACTACTCTGAGAAGAAAGGCCGAAACAAACTCAGAGGTCACAGTCTCTTATAAAGTCCAGACATAATCTTGGTCACTTCATGTGAAGACCATGTAGATTGGTGTCTGAAATGGTATTTTGAGGAAAGAACCACACAGATTGAGAGGACTTGTCCAGTCAGTGCACGCATTTGTCAGTAATCGCGCAGCTTAACCCAGAACTTAAGGAGCTCAACGATTCGACGAACAATACCAAAGAAAGGACATTGGGGTAGGCCGCATAAATTACTCAAACTGCCAGACGATGATTAAAAATAACTGAGAGAAAAAATAAAACAAACAAAAAAAGCAATGACCTACATAGTCTTCACATTCACAATAAATTAAAATAATATAATACTGTACAAAGTAAATAGTCATGTCAACATTCAGTATGCAAAAATAAAAGAATAAAATAAAATTTGGAGCAGTTCAATCCCAAGCCTTTTTGTCCTCAATATAATCTTTAACGGTATAATAAGCTTTCTGACACAACTTGCGTTTAATGAATGATTTGAATTTATTTGAATTTATTAAGATCTTGAACGTGGCTTGGAAGTTTATTATAAAAGCGTATACATTGACACCTGAATGAGCGACCTATTTTCTTGAGCCTTGTTGGAGGTACAACAAATTTGTGTTTGTTCCTAGTATTTATATTGTGGATATCACTGTATTTTTTAAACAATTTAATGTTTTTATGGGCATATAAAAGATTTTCAAAAATGTACTGAGAAGGCAAAGTCATTATACTAATCTCCTTAAATTTCTCTCTGAGAGATTGTCTTGGACTTAATTTATAAATGCATCGAACAGCTCTTTTCTGCAAAACAAAGATAGTCTGAATGTCGGCAGCATTTCCCCACAACAGAATACCGTACGACATTACACTATGAAAATAGCTAAAGTACACTAAACGGGCTGTCTCTATGTTAGTTAAATTACGAATTTTCCTAACAGCATACGCTGCGGAGCTTAGCTTTTTTGACAATTTATCTATATGTGGGCCCCACTGAAGCTTAGCATCCAAAGTTAAGCCCAAGAATACTGTGCTATCTTCAGGATTCAATTCTTCGCCCTTTATCAACACGTTAGTTTTCACCTGCCTAACGTGAGGTAGCGTAAATTTAATGCATTTGGTTTTTTTTTTCATTAAGGAGTAAATTATTAACATTGAACCAGTGAACTACTTTTGAGATCGCTCTGTTTACATCGTCAGTAACCAGCTGCTGACGTTTAAGTTTAAACAAAAGTGAAGTATCATCCTCAAACAAAACTATATCATGATTATCCTTAATGAGGTAGAGCAAATCGTTAATATAAATAAGAAACAAGAAAGGACCAAGAATCGAGCCCTGTGGGACCCCCATTGTTACTATAGATCCGGGCGATCTTTTTCCATTAACGTCAACGCTCTGAATCCTATTACTCAAGTATGAAGTAAGAAGATCCAGAGCGGTGTTCCGGATCCCGTAATGGCGGAGTTTCCTGATTAACGTTTCATGAAGAACGCAATCGAATGCCTTGGACAAATCACAAAAGATGCCCAAGGCATCGCATTTGTCTTCCCATGCATTATAAATATGTCCTAAAAGTTCAACACCGGCATCAGTAGTTGAACGACCCTTTGTAAAACCGAACTGCTTGTTATGTAATAATTTATGTTTATTAAAAAATCTTTGCAATTGGTCTAAAATTAATTTCTCAAAAATTTTACTAAACGTAGGTAGTACTGAAATAGGTCTATAATTTGTGGGGTCTGATGTACTACCTGATTTAAACAAAGGTATTATTTTATTATATTTCATAAGGTCAGGAAACTCCCCACAGTCGATACAGTTATTAAAGATAAGAGCTAAAGTAGGTGCTACAATGTCAATAATAGACTTAGCAACTTCTACAGAATTACCCCACAGATCTGCTGTCTTTTTTACATTTAAAGTGTGAAAGGTTTTAATTATATCTCTACAGGTAATATGTTCAAAATTAAATTCCGAATCGCAAGCATTAACATTTTCCTTAAGCAAAGACTCAGCAACAGAAGTTGATGAGTTTAGGGATTTAGTAGTTGAAACGGGAATATCTGAAAAGAAATTTTCAAAGGCCGCGGCGACTTGTGCTTCTGATTTTATTTAACCTAATGCTTTATCACTAAAGCATTAGGTTCAAGGTTGATTGGGAAAATTTGACAGTTTCGGGTAGCTTGACCTGCTGGCGTCTGTACCTACTGCGGCGCGGTACGTAAACACGCGTTTGGGCTGGGCAGCCCTATCGCGTGTTTATACCGCGCCTACAGTATTCTAATTTCATCCTACCTACCACCATTACACCATTACAGTTTTAAAATATGCGAAACCTGAATATAATTTGTTGAGAATAAGTAACTGAATCGATTCCAATAATTTTTACACCATGTTATATTTTCTCCCAAAAATCCAAGGCCAGGGGCCGAGTCACTCTACTGGTAGATATTTATACTGTGGCTGTGGCCACAGGTACTTAATAGGCGCAGGCGCACAGCGGAACAGGGGGTAAAACCAAAACCACCCCGGACCCCGGCATTCTGTTTCAGTCTCCCAGATGCTACAGATTGACGCACAGGTGTTACGCTCCTCGCGAGTGCGCGCCTGCCGCGCGGGCCTATAGTTGTGTTTTTGTGGTTCGTCTTATGGGCAGAGTTTTCGGCTTCGGTTAAGACTTAACATAAATAGAAAGATATTAAACATAATAAATTAATTGAAATCCGAGATTAAAAGATATATTTTAAAATTCTTCAACTGAATTCATTTCATTTTAATTGACTCAATATTATTTTATTTGAATTTACGACATAATATCGTTTGGTATTACATTCAGGTTTCAGTGAAGTAATGTTAGAAGCTAAGTTTTTTTTTTAATATTGGCTTATTATATGTTATGTTAAAAATACAAACTCAAGTTTGATTTTTTATTTTTTTTTTATTTGTGGTGGGTTTGCTCTTGACTTTAGTCTAGGTCAGAGGTGACAGAGACAAAGTCGACGATGGAGTGAGCTTACCCAGAAGAAGCCTGTTCACTCTCACTTTGAAGAGATTAGGGTTGTATACGTTCGGAAACACAGACGCAGGTTATAATGAGGTTAGATATTCCTTACAGCAGATTAAATTATCCACATGTGTTTATTCAACATGTAAAACCTTTTCCCTTGAGTGTACAAAACTGACGAGTCGACGAAAACTGGCAAACACTGGAAACTGTCGAGTTGACGCAAATGTCTAATCAGCAAAACTGACCAATCAGTCAAACTGACTCATAAAATAGAATTAAATGATAAAAGTATATTTGTAGAACCTACTAACGCCTCTGAAATATATCGTATCATAATGTCTTTAAAAAACACGAAATCTGCTGGGTATGATAACATCACAACAGAGCTCGTTAACAAACTATCTCAACATATAGCATCGCCATTGGCTAACATTGTCAATTTATCCTTAGAACAGGGCCGCTTTCCTGATAGGCTAAAACTGTCTTTGATAAAGCCGCTATACAAAAAAGGGCCAAAATCAGACGTTGACAATTACCGACCTATTGCTCTTACTCCCATTATATCAAAAAGTTATGTACAGTCGAGCGATGAAATTTCTTATTAAACATACCATTCTTGTTGATCAGCAATACGGGTTTAGACAAAATAAATTGACGTCTTTGGCAATATTTACGCTAGTGAAAGCAATGATAAATAATATTAATGATAAAATACCTACTTGTGCATTACTTTTAGACTTAAGTAAGGCGTTCGATCGTGTTGATCATACGCGGCTTCTAGAAAATCTTGAAAGATACGGTATCAGAGGTCCAGCTAAAGAATGGTTTCAATCTTATCTAACTGATAGAAAACAGGTAACGAGGATAACAAAATTAAACAAATTTAGTAACACCTTTGAAGATTTTGATTCTGAAGCACGGACTAGTTGTTGTGGTGTACCACAAGGTAGTATCTTGGGGCCATTGTTGTTCCTTCTTTACATAAATGATTTGCCTTAGTCAATAAAACATCAGTGTGTATTGTTCGCCGATGACACCACTATTATTATTAAATGTAAAAATTTACAAAAGTTTGACATTGAAATTAAGCAAACATTAAATGACATTATAAAATGGTTAGATATGAATAAATTAAAAATAAATATTTCCAAAACTAATGTGCTTCATTGCAAAACATTTAAAAGTAAACCTGTACGCCTTAATGTTACATTTAACAATAATCATATACAACAGGTACGTAATGCAAAGTTCCTGGGTGTAACACTTGATGAGCATTTTTCTTGGAAAAATCACATCGAAATAATTAAAAAAAATCAATCAATTCGTATTTGTAAAGCAAAAGAATCAAAAATCATCTTTGCGTACCGCCATAATGGTGTATCACGCATACGTCTGTTCAGTAATACGATACGGTATAGTTGTGTGGGGAAACTCTTCCAAAATGGCGAAGATTTTCATCGCCCAAAAAAAGTGTATTCGTGAAATATTCAAAATGCAGTGGTCTGACTCATGCAGGCCTATATTCAAATCGCACAATCTATTGACTGTTCCATGCATTTATATTTACCAAATTGCCAGGTTTGTGAAGTCCAATCTTGAAGTATTTGAACGGAAAGACAACACAAATAAAAGGAAAATTACACATTTAGATTTTGAAATGCCCGTTCCAAAGCTAGAACTTTTTCGGCGGAGTTGCGTTTACATGGCTCCCCTAATTTACAATGCTTGTGCCTAGATCAATTACTCAACTACCCTTCAATTAGTTATGATTTCCATTAGTTCTGTTTATGCAAATGCTATTATATCGGGCGTTATCCAATATAAGTGTTGGTTGATGTAAATTAGGCAGAAGTTTATCGGTCACCCCTTTTTTCAATTCTTACTGTTCCTGTGACCTGACTGAGAGTGTTGAGGCCTGTTGAGGCAGTATGCGCCTGAACTGTCTCCTGTGTTGACAAGTTTGTACCGCTTAAAGCATCTTCCGGAAGCTTGCAACCAAAGTCCAAAAAGGGCGATCATGCAGACCCTGCCCATTACCGTCCGATCGCCATTACCTCCATTCCGTGCAAGGTTACGGAAAGGATACTGAACAGTAAGTCGACTTGAAGACAATGATCTCCTCAGTGACCGTCAACTGGCGATCTTCTTGTGTATGTCAGGCACTGCTGTGGTGAAGCCATAGAGAAACACGGCGAAGCACTTGTTGCTTGCTCGCTTGACATCTCGAAGACCTTTGACTGGGTCTGGCACGCTGCTCTGCTCAGCAAGCTTCCTGCTTACGGCATTCCAGCTGATTTTTGTTGTTTGATTTCAGATTCCCTTAGTGAAAGGTCGATCAGACTAGTCGTTGACGGCTGCTCCTCTGACCTTATGGCTCTCTTTTCCTGCTGCACATCAATGACCTACTTCGGCCTGGTATTGTTGGGTACGCAGATGACAGTACAGTTTCGGAGAGATACTTGTCCAGCGCAAAAAGCAGCGGGGCCGAAGTTCGTTCATTCGTTCGGCCATGGTAGAGCGGACAGATTTGGCCTTAAGCCTTGTCTCCCAATGGGGTGATGATAATCTAGTCTCTTTTAATGCCATCAAAACAGAGGCGTGTCTTTTTACCGCTAAAAGGAGTCGTTTCGCCCAAACTCTTACTTTTCGGGGTACATCAGCTCCTGTAACTGATCGGCTTGAGCTCCTAGACATGGAGTTGACATCTGGTCTCAACTTCGGCACCACCATCGAGTACAAAGCCCAAACTGCGGCCAAGAAACTGGGCACCCTTAATAGGGTGAAGCTATACTTTACGCCTGGACAACTGTTAATCCTTTACAAAGCGCAGGTCCGATCCTGCATCGAGTATTGGGATTTTTGTACCTTTGGGGTGGCTCAGCTAAATACCAACTTGCCGCGCTTGACTCGGTGGAACGCAGAGCTAAGAGGCTCATTGGCGACGTAAAATTGGTGGATGCCATTTTCACAGCTTGGCTCATCGCCGCAAGGTTGCCTGCTTGTCGGTCTTCTACAGATTGTACTTCGGTGAGTGTGCCCTAGAACTCTATAACCTCATTCCACCGGCCCCCTTCTACCATCGGACATCTAGACGCACTGCCAGTTACCATGCCTACCTAGTTGCTAATCCACCAATCCGCACTAAGCGTTTCCAAATGCCTTATGCACAGCAAAATAGTGGAACTCACTACCTGCGTTTGTGTTTCCGAACGCATACAACCGTAATCTCTTCAGAGAGTGAACAGGCTTCTTCTGGGTAAGCTCACTTAAGTTTGTCTCTGTAACCTCCGACCTAGACTAGAGCCAAGAGCAAACCCATCTCAAATAAAAAAAAAGATCGAAATCATCCATTGTAATTTTACCTTTCGTCCTTTCCTTTTTTTTCCTGGCTTGTAAACTTTTGTTTCAGTTTTATCTACCTGTTCTTTTCCTTCACAAGTTTTTTTTAACAAATCGCTCCCCAACCCGTACATACAACAAAACTAACGAAAAAAAAAGATATATATAGCGCGAGTTTTGCTATGGCTATGGTAGGTACGATGTTGTTGCTACCCAGTGCCAAATAACGCGCCCCCTCCTCCACCGCCCGCGCACCTCGCCGCTAGCGCAGGCAAAGGGACGCGGGCGACAGAGAGAGGGAATCCCGATCGCCGACGGAAACGGACGTACAACAGCGACTCTCAGTCGCGAAGCCATTTTTTTCTATTTAAAAAGCTATTGTAAACGTTTGCTCGTATGTCTATTGTAAACGTGTAAAGTCCAATAAATGTGAAGTGACTTTAAATATATCTATTCTACTAGCATGTGTGAAATGGTTTGCGTGGAATTTATTTTCAAAAGCTGACAACACTAACCTGCGTCGGCAGGTACGCGTTCTTACATTTTTCGAACGGTATTATCGGTGTCTGAAGGCGCGTAGATCCTTCATTAAATCTAAGACTTGTAATATAATCGTTCCTCGCATCTCTTTTTAAAGCTTTCGGTATTTTTCATTAACTTTAACCACTAAACGAAAAATAAACACACACAGATGGCGCTGGCTGTTTTGGGGGTCATGCGAACTGTCAAACGTTGGTTATTTCTTTGGAGCGACGCAATTTTCTCCAAAGTTAGTTATTTTTCTTGAAATAAAAATGCCTCAATGTGGTATTGTGCCCTTGTGCTCATCAAGAAAGACAGGAGACAGGTTCCAAAGCGATGAACAGTTAAGGAGGAAGCGTCAGGGTAGCCCGCGAAATTCAAATTTTCTTACGTTTTTTGCAATTTGCAAGTCAGTATTAAGTTGTCAGTGTTAAAGTATGATTTGCGGCCGCAACAAATATGTTTTTACAGAATTATGTAATAGAATCAGTAATACAACTCCTTAAGTTAGTATAATCCTAAAATGTCAAGATTTCATGAAATAGTCATTTTTGGGATTACCAGGTCTTAAAGAGTTGTATTGATCTCTTTAATGATTCTAATTATGTAAATAGATACTTGTTACGACCGCAAATTATAATCAACGTACAATATAATACCGACTTGTAAATTACAAAAAACGTAAGAAAATTTGAATTTCGCGGGCTACCCTGACGCTTCCCCCTTAAGAAAAAAGTGGATTATAGCCAGCAAATACAAACCGACAACAAATTCTGAACTTCTTTTTCAGGAACGTGTATCCTACTAATCTTACTTCCTACTAATATTATAAATCGTCGGTGATACTGCAAATAGAGCTATGTCACCATGAACTAATTTCACAGCAGATAGAAAAAACAATATATTTTTATTTGATTTCGATACTTATTTGAAATTCATTATGGTGTTCTATCGTCAATAAGACCTATTTAACTGTATGCATAAGAATCCTGAATGTTTCTTTAATGTCAAAATAAGTAGACATGTAACATTGTGCAATCAATTTTTTTTTTGACATGGAACGTTTTGCAGTACTTATTACCGATGAAATGCGAAAGTTTGTGAGGATGGATGTTTGTAACTCTTTCACGCAAAAACTACTGAACGGATATTTATGAGATTTGGCACACGGGTATGTTATAACCTGGATTAACACATAGGATAATTTTTATCCACATATTTCTACGAGTTCGACTTAGTGGGTGAAACCGCGGGGCGCTGCTAGTGCAATTATAAATAATATGATACAATGCTGGATTAGATATACACGATGAAATTGAATTCTTTGTATCCTTCTAAGGGCCATTGTACTCATCATTATTGACAACTATTAATTTGTGAACAAACCTGAAATTGCGAAAAAAAGCAGCATTTTGACGAGTTTTGCGAATATAAAATGTATGGAATAGCAATTTTTTTTTGTCAGTGCAAGTGTTTCTTATACACAGTCTACCTTGCTCCATAAACATAATTTAGACTGGTTACTTACCTCTCTATCGAATCTTCCTTTTATTCAAATACTTTTGAATTTCTATTTCGAAGTTGATTCTTCAATTCTTTTAGATACACTCCAACAACAGTATCTATTAGCATTTTTTTCATAAGAAACCTCGAAATTCCCATAAATGAAATCAACACACAAAAAAATATCAAAGGGGTTTGAACCTTTTAGACATCGTCCCGATTCGCCATTTTGATTATTTTTCAAAATGGCGTTGCACGGTAATACTTATACATATGGATAGGGGGCATACAGACAAACAAAAAATGTCTGTGATATAATTTCCTAAACTGTCACATTACCTAGACAATTAAAGTTAAAAATGGCCATGATGACCGCAAATATTTTCGTTTCATTCATATCTCGGTAATGTGACAGTTTAGGACATTATATCACAGACATTTTATGTTTGTCTATACGTCGTCTATCCATATATACAGATATTATCGTTCGACACCATTTTGAAAAATAATCAAAATGGCGAGGCCTAAAAGGTTCAGATCCCTTTCCTTTGAGAAAGTGAACTATCATTACCGCCAACGTAACTAGCATCACCCCGCGGGAGAAATGGCAGACAACCCTGCCATTGAAAAATTACTTAAGGGGGAAGCGCTAAGGTAGCCCGCGAAATTCAAATATTCTTACGTTTTTGCAATTTGTAGGTCAGTATTAATATTTAAAGATGATTCAAATACAATTCGCGACCGTAACAATAATATATTTACAGAATAATAATGACTAGGATCAGTAATACAACTTCATAAGTCAGAAAACATCAAGATTTCATGAAATAGTCATTCAATAGAGTTATATGAACTTGAAAGTACAGTATTGATGGTTTTAATGGTTATAATTCCATAAATACAGATTTGGTACAGTCGCGAATCATATTCAAATCAATATACAACCTAATACCGACTTGTAAATTGCAAAAAACGTAAAAAAATTGAATTTCGTGGGCTAAACCTGCGGGATGTCGCTACGCCCCCGTGAGGGGGCGTGGCGTGCGGTGTCGGGGCATAGCCCCCCGACCGCGGAAGCAATACGGTGGCCCGTAACCACGGGCCCCTCATTACGGTCGCCACTGACGAATGGATGTTGGGCGTGCGGCATACACGCCCATGT
The DNA here is from genome assembly GCA_948252095.1 of Dicycla oo. Classification (NCBI taxonomy): domain Eukaryota; kingdom Metazoa; phylum Arthropoda; class Insecta; order Lepidoptera; family Noctuidae; genus Dicycla; species Dicycla oo. The sequence continues at coordinate 15,907,586 of OX411712.1, forward strand.
AGAGAGGTTTCTGGAATTTGTGTCTGTAGGCACTCCACGACGTTGATGCCCAACGCCGCTTCACCGTAAACTCGGCGGACAGCCACTACCAGGTTAGACCCCCACCTACATGGAGGAAGCGACAGAGTTACGGACTCGACGTTCCTACAGATAGGATGTATGGCCCCCCTCCCCTCTCCGTTTTCGAGTCGAGCCGAGCCCGGACGGGAAGAAGGGACCGTGTAGTGGGTGTGAGGGCGGTATTGTATTGTGTAACACCGCCCGGTGTATACGCGAGTCGCGGGCCCGCGCCGCACGTTCGCGTGTATGTTGAGGCGCCTTTTGAGAGGTGAGTGTCTGATGTTTGTTACGTGACGCGCCTATATTAACCTAGCACGCGCCACGCAATAGATGCATGTATTTGAGTAGTGTCATTGTCACAAGTGAGCCGCGTGTAGACTGAGGGCGACTCACTCGGAAATCCAGTCCGGTGATGGGGTCAGTCGTCCGCAACTAGGTCGCGGGGCAAGGGTCTCCTCGCATCTGGGGGGCGCGTATGCCAGGGCGCTATCTGCTTGACATGAGGCCAAGCGGATGCGTCGGCACGCGCGAACATCCCCTTCGCGAGGCGCTGCACAAACTCGTCCAGGCTCTCAATCCGGAGGTCCCTCTGGATGATGTCGTTCCTCACGAAGCGAGGGGCGTTCACAATGGTCCGCAACGCAAGGTGTTGCTGCGTGCGGAGGAGCTTGCGGTTCGTCTCGCTCGTGAGGGCGAACCATGCATGGGCGGCGTACGTCAGTATTGGGCTCACGTACAACTTGTACACGCCCAACTTGACGCGCGCCGGGATGCGGGACGAGAGCACTGGTCGGTGGAGGTTGCGGGCGATCCTACCTTGTGCGACAACATTGCGGACGTGTGACCCCATTGTGAGCCGACGGTCGATGGTGACGCCCAGGTACTTGACCCGGGGCGACCACTCGACGTCAGCTCCCTGCAGCTTCAAGGGTGAAGCTATACTTTACGCCTGGACAACTGTTAATCCTTTACAAAGCGCAGGTCCGATCCTGCATCGAGTATTGGGATTTTTGTACCTTTGGGGTGGCTCAGCTAAATACCAACTTGCCGCGCTTGACTCGGTGGAACGCAGAGCTAAGAGGCTCATTGGCGACGTAAAATTGGTGGATGCCATTTTCACAGCTTGGCTCATCGCCGCAAGGTTGCCTGCTTGTCGGTCTTCTACAGATTGTACTTCGGTGAGTGTGCCCTAGAACTCTATAACCTCATTCCACCGGCCCCCTTCTACCATCGGACATCTAGACGCACTGCCAGTTACCATGCCTACCTAGTTGCTAATCCACCAATCCGCACTAAGCGTTTCCAAATGCCTTATGCACAGCAAAATAGTGGAACTCACTACCTGCGTTTGTGTTTCCGAACGCATACAACCGTAATCTCTTCAGAGAGTGAACAGGCTTCTTCTGGGTAAGCTCACTTAAGTTTGTCTCTGTAACCTCCGACCTAGACTAGAGCCAAGAGCAAACCCATCTCAAATAAAAAAAAAGATCGAAATCATCCATTGTAATTTTACCTTTCGTCCTTTCCTTTTTTTTCCTGGCTTGTAAACTTTTGTTTCAGTTTTATCTACCTGTTCTTTTCCTTCACAAGTTTTTTTTAACAAATCGCTCCCCAACCCGTACATACAACAAAACTAACGAAAAAAAAAGATATATATAGCGCGAGTTTTGCTATGGCTATGGTAGGTACGATGTTGTTGCTACCCAGTGCCAAATAACGCGCCCCCTCCTCCACCGCCCGCGCACCTCGCCGCTAGCGCAGGCAAAGGGACGCGGGCGACAGAGAGAGGGAATCCCGATCGCCGACGGAAACGGACGTACAACAGCGACTCTCAGTCGCGAAGCCATTTTTTTCTATTTAAAAAGCTATTGTAAACGTTTGCTCGTATGTCTATTGTAAACGTGTAAAGTCCAATAAATGTGAAGTGACTTTAAATATATCTATTCTACTAGCATGTGTGAAATGGTTTGCGTGGAATTTATTTTCAAAAGCTGACAACACTAACCTGCGTCGGCAGGTACGCGTTCTTACATTTTTCGAACGGTATTATCGGTGTCTGAAGGCGCGTAGATCCTTCATTAAATCTAAGACTTGTAATATAATCGTTCCTCGCATCTCTTTTTAAAGCTTTCGGTATTTTTCATTAACTTTAACCACTAAACGAAAAATAAACACACACAGATGGCGCTGGCTGTTTTGGGGGTCATGCGAACTGTCAAACGTTGGTTATTTCTTTGGAGCGACGCAATTTTCTCCAAAGTTAGTTATTTTTCTTGAAATAAAAATGCCTCAATGTGGTATTGTGCCCTTGTGCTCATCAAGAAAGACAGGAGACAGGTTCCAAAGCGATGAACAGTTAAGGAGGAAGCGTCAGGGTAGCCCGCGAAATTCAAATTTTCTTACGTTTTTTGCAATTTGCAAGTCAGTATTAAGTTGTCAGTGTTAAAGTATGATTTGCGGCCGCAACAAATATGTTTTTACAGAATTATGTAATAGAATCAGTAATACAACTCCTTAAGTTAGTATAATCCTAAAATGTCAAGATTTCATGAAATAGTCATTTTTGGGATTACCAGGTCTTAAAGAGTTGTATTGATCTCTTTAATGATTCTAATTATGTAAATAGATACTTGTTACGACCGCAAATTATAATCAACGTACAATATAATACCGACTTGTAAATTACAAAAAACGTAAGAAAATTTGAATTTCGCGGGCTACCCTGACGCTTCCCCCTTAAGAAAAAAGTGGATTATAGCCAGCAAATACAAACCGACAACAAATTCTGAACTTCTTTTTCAGGAACGTGTATCCTACTAATCTTACTTCCTACTAATATTATAAATCGTCGGTGATACTGCAAATAGAGCTATGTCACCATGAACTAATTTCACAGCAGATAGAAAAAACAATATATTTTTATTTGATTTCGATACTTATTTGAAATTCATTATGGTGTTCTATCGTCAATAAGACCTATTTAACTGTATGCATAAGAATCCTGAATGTTTCTTTAATGTCAAAATAAGTAGACATGTAACATTGTGCAATCAATTTTTTTTTTGACATGGAACGTTTTGCAGTACTTATTACCGATGAAATGCGAAAGTTTGTGAGGATGGATGTTTGTAACTCTTTCACGCAAAAACTACTGAACGGATATTTATGAGATTTGGCACACGGGTATGTTATAACCTGGATTAACACATAGGATAATTTTTATCCACATATTTCTACGAGTTCGACTTAGTGGGTGAAACCGCGGGGCGCTGCTAGTGCAATTATAAATAATATGATACAATGCTGGATTAGATATACACGATGAAATTGAATTCTTTGTATCCTTCTAAGGGCCATTGTACTCATCATTATTGACAACTATTAATTTGTGAACAAACCTGAAATTGCGAAAAAAAGCAGCATTTTGACGAGTTTTGCGAATATAAAATGTATGGAATAGCAATTTTTTTTTGTCAGTGCAAGTGTTTCTTATACACAGTCTACCTTGCTCCATAAACATAATTTAGACTGGTTACTTACCTCTCTATCGAATCTTCCTTTTATTCAAATACTTTTGAATTTCTATTTCGAAGTTGATTCTTCAATTCTTTTAGATACACTCCAACAACAGTATCTATTAGCATTTTTTTCATAAGAAACCTCGAAATTCCCATAAATGAAATCAACACACAAAAAAATATCAAAGGGGTTTGAACCTTTTAGACATCGTCCCGATTCGCCATTTTGATTATTTTTCAAAATGGCGTTGCACGGTAATACTTATACATATGGATAGGGGGCATACAGACAAACAAAAAATGTCTGTGATATAATTTCCTAAACTGTCACATTACCTAGACAATTAAAGTTAAAAATGGCCATGATGACCGCAAATATTTTCGTTTCATTCATATCTCGGTAATGTGACAGTTTAGGACATTATATCACAGACATTTTATGTTTGTCTATACGTCGTCTATCCATATATACAGATATTATCGTTCGACACCATTTTGAAAAATAATCAAAATGGCGAGGCCTAAAAGGTTCAGATCCCTTTCCTTTGAGAAAGTGAACTATCATTACCGCCAACGTAACTAGCATCACCCCGCGGGAGAAATGGCAGACAACCCTGCCATTGAAAAATTACTTAAGGGGGAAGCGCTAAGGTAGCCCGCGAAATTCAAATATTCTTACGTTTTTGCAATTTGTAGGTCAGTATTAATATTTAAAGATGATTCAAATACAATTCGCGACCGTAACAATAATATATTTACAGAATAATAATGACTAGGATCAGTAATACAACTTCATAAGTCAGAAAACATCAAGATTTCATGAAATAGTCATTCAATAGAGTTATATGAACTTGAAAGTACAGTATTGATGGTTTTAATGGTTATAATTCCATAAATACAGATTTGGTACAGTCGCGAATCATATTCAAATCAATATACAACCTAATACCGACTTGTAAATTGCAAAAAACGTAAAAAAATTGAATTTCGTGGGCTAAACCTGCGGGATGTCGCTACGCCCCCGTGAGGGGGCGTGGCGTGCGGTGTCGGGGCATAGCCCCCCGACCGCGGAAGCAATACGGTGGCCCGTAACCACGGGCCCCTCATTACGGTCGCCACTGACGAATGGATGTTGGGCGTGCGGCATACACGCCCATGTAGAGAGGTTTCTGGAATTTGTGTCTGTAGGCACTCCACGACGTTGATGCCCAACGCCGCTTCACCGTAAACTCGGCGGACAGCCACTACCAGGTTAGACCCCCACCTACATGGAGGAAGCGACAGAGTTACGGACTCGACGTTCCTACAGATAGGATGTATGGCCCCCCTCCCCTCTCCGTTTTCGAGTCGAGCCGAGCCCGGACGGGAAGAAGGGACCGTGTAGTGGGTGTGAGGGCGGTATTGTATTGTGTAACACCGCCCGGTGTATACGCGAGTCGCGGGCCCGCGCCGCACGTTCGCGTGTATGTTGAGGCGCCTTTTGAGAGGTGAGTGTCTGATGTTTGTTACGTGACGCGCCTATATTAACCTAGCACGCGCCACGCAATAGATGCATGTATTTGAGTAGTGTCATTGTCACAAGTGAGCCGCGTGTAGACTGAGGGCGACTCACTCGGAAATCCAGTCCGGTGATGGGGTCAGTCGTCCGCAACTAGGTCGCGGGGCAAGGGTCTCCTCGCATCTGGGGGGCGCGTATGCCAGGGCGCTATCTGCTTGACATGAGGCCAAGCGGATGCGTCGGCACGCGCGAACATCCCCTTCGCGAGGCGCTGCACAAACTCGTCCAGGCTCTCAATCCGGAGGTCCCTCTGGATGATGTCGTTCCTCACGAAGCGAGGGGCGTTCACAATGGTCCGCAACGCAAGGTGTTGCTGCGTGCGGAGGAGCTTGCGGTTCGTCTCGCTCGTGAGGGCGAACCATGCATGGGCGGCGTACGTCAGTATTGGGCTCACGTACAACTTGTACACGCCCAACTTGACGCGCGCCGGGATGCGGGACGAGAGCACTGGTCGGTGGAGGTTGCGGGCGATCCTACCTTGTGCGACAACATTGCGGACGTGTGACCCCATTGTGAGCCGACGGTCGATGGTGACGCCCAGGTACTTGACCCGGGGCGACCACTCGACGTCAGCTCCCTGCAGCTTCAAGGGTGGTGGGAGAGGCGCGGACCCGGTCACCATCGCCTGCGTCTTACCCACGTTGACTGACAGCCGCCACTTGGACAGCCACTCGGGGAGCAGGTTGAGCGCGCGCTGCATCTTGACCGCCGCGTACTTCGCATTAAGCGAGGTGGTAATGTACGCGGCGTCGTTGGCGTACAGCGCGAGCATCGCGTCCAGAGTGGTGGGGATGTCGTCGGTGTAACGTGAGTAACACGCCGGCGACACGCAGCTGCCCTGCGGCACACCGGCGAGCACCGGGCGGGCGCTTGACAGCGCTCCGTCGACCACCACCCTGAAAGTTCTGTTGGAGAGAAAGTTAGAGACCACCATAACAACGCGACGGGGCGCGTCTGAGGTGGCCAGCTTATAAACGAGGCCGTCGTGCCACACACGGTCGAAGGCCTTCTCCATGTCGCGGAATACTGCAACCGAGTATTCCTTCTTATTCATCGCCGCCGAGAGGTGGTGCAGTACCCTCGACAGCTGAAGCGTCGTGCTATGATCCGCCCGGAACCCGAACTGTTCCTGCCGTGGCGCAATGTGTGGTTCGAGATGTCGCAGCAGGAGTGCTTCGAACACCTTGGAGATCGTCGGCAGCAGCGTGATTGGCCGATAGCTCTCCGGCTTCAGAATGTTTTTCCCCGCCTTGGGCAGCATAATGACGCGCCCTTCCTTCAACGAAGCAGGAAAGGTCCCCGTGCGCAGTATCCCCGTGAACAGGCGCGCCAGCGCCGCTACCGTACGGAACGGCAGGTGGCGCAGCACTGTGTTGGTGATACCTACCGTCGGCACCGGGGGCCTTCTTCGGCTTCGTCCTTAGGATGGCGCGTCTGACTGCCCCAGGCGAGAAAAAGATGGCGTCTTCCTCGGGAGCTATCGGCGTGGCGAAGTAGTCCCCAAGGTGTTTCTCGACCGCTGCGACATGCTCGGTGTCGCTGGCCGGGTTCGGGCAGAACTGACGCTCCAGGTGCTCGGCGAAGACCTCCGCCCGGTCCTCCGCTACATACTTTAGCGCCCCGTCGCTGTTTAACAGCGGTCGCACCGGGGCTGGGGTGTTCGTCAGCTGGCGGCAAAGTCGGTGCACTGACGGCCTGTCGCGGCGTCAATGCGTTCCTCCCAGCCCGCGGCGGTGTAAGCCTGGAGCTCAGCCTTTACCTTTTCCGCGAGACGGTTTAGCTGCCTTTTGATGGTGGGGCATCTCAGTTGTTGCCACTGCTGGCGAAGGCGCCTCTTCACGGCAATCATTGACTTAATATGCGCCGGCAGGGGCGGCAAAAGCACTCTCCCCTGCGGCTGCGTCGTCGTCTCCGCTTCTAAGGCGCTTTGGATGCAAGCAGTGACATCCTCCGCCGTCTGGTCCACGTCCGCGGCGGTAGTAATAGGCCGAGTCGGCGTGGTGATCTCTAACTTCTCTTCAAACACAGTCCAGTCCGTTAATCGACGTGGCGCTATGGGCTTCAGTCGGGTCGGCATACCCGATAAGACGACGAGCACGGGCTGGTGGTCTGACTGTAGCTCGTCGTCTATCACTTGTTGTGTGGCCTGACAGTGTAGCCCTCGGTAGACTACGATGTCCAGCACATCCGGTGTGTGGTTGGCAACGTCCGGGTAATGGGTTGGCGTCTCTGGGCCGGACACCGTATAGCCGAAGGCTTCCGCGTTCGCAAAGAGCCGTCTCCCCTCGGTATTCACAAGCGACGAGTTCCACGCTGGGTGCTTGCAGTTGAAGTCCCCGGCGAGGAAGGTGGCGTGCTGTGACGCATGCAACAGGGCCCGCAACTCGGTATGGTCCAAGTGGGCCGCGGGCGGCTTGTAGCATGCGTAGATGCTGATGTCCTCGCCGTGCCACGTGCAGCTGAACACCCAGCGCGTAAAAAGTGCTGAGCGACGGCAAGGGGAGTTCCTGGTGGACGACTCTTCGCCTCACAAGTACCGCCAGGCCACGGTATCTGTTGTTTAGTGCCGACCGTTCGTCCTTCCTGTAAGCGAGGTATCCCGGGAACCTTACCCTGTCCTCGGGCCCCAGGAGCGTCTCGCTTATGAGCGCCACGTCGATGTTTTGTTCCCTCAGGAGATGGCGGAGGGGGGCGACCTTTTCCCTTAGGCCGCGAGCGTTCCAGTGTAACACCATTAACGGTCTAGCCATGGTATAGGGTTAATAACGTGGCCTGACCGTCAAGGATGACAGTCTCTATGTCTTGACCCTGCCTGATGGCCTTTATAAGGTCCATCAATAGTTGTATGGCGCAGGTCGTAAATTCCTTTTTGCGTGCGCCGGCAGCGCCACCACTCTTTTGGTTGAGGAACTTTTGTGGTTCCACCCGTTGCCGCCGCGGTAAGCCAGCGCCAGTGTCGGTAGCGCCGGCGGCGGTTTTGGGTGGTTCCTCTGGTGTCCGCTGCACTATGCCGGCGCTAGCGGTAGGTTCCTCTTTTGTCCTCGTTTTGTTAACGACCTGCGCCACATCGGAGGCAGGGCCGGCCTCTGGGATCTCTTCCTGGGTCGCAGGGGGCTTGTGCTTCTTGCCCTTACCTTTTCCCCCACGTCCCTTCTTCCTCCGCCTTGAGGAGGTGGCCTTGGTCCTATCTGTGGGCCCGTTGGCTGCCGCCATTAGCGTCGCTCCTTGGGCCTCTTCTGGCCTCTCTGTCATAGGCCTTTCGGTGACCTCTTGTGGCCGGCGTGTGGTTGCTGTAATGGCGGCAGTCCCCGCTCGCTTGTTCCGGATCTCCGCCTGGAACACGGGGCACTTGATGTTGCACGCGGGGTGCGGGCCACCGCAGTTGACGCAGGTGGCCGGCTCGTCCCGTGGGCACGGGCAGTCTCGTGCCGCGTGCTCGCCTCCGCATCGCACACAAGCGAGCGGGCGGTGGCACTGGTGCGAACTGTGCCTGAACCGCGGGCTTCGTGGGCTACCCTGACGCTTTCGTCTTAAGTACTCTTTGGGTGGGGGGGTCAGTGCTTCAAAGTCGCAAACTCACCACTCACACTATGTCAAACTTTACAACTCCATTTTGATTATTTTCAGTCACAGAGTAATATATAGTACCTACATACTAATTCTATGGTTTTCAGTAAGGTTTAAAGCGCTGTGTAATGCTCACAGACATGTAAATAGTAGCAGACCAAACATTAATCCATAGTTATATTTATATAGATGGATATGATTCTTTATCCTTTTTTTGCTAAGCGACAAGTCGCAAATGGCATCTCGTTCTGTCACCTGTTGTAACACTGACTCATACAGAGACAATATTTGACGCGTGGCATGTTTATCCCGCGCCGCCATATTGATAAGCAACATTAAATAGTCAGGGACGGATTTGGCAACATAGACGAAATTTTTATTGTATGTAAAATATATACCGTCAAGCCGGTCGTCAAAAGGGGGAGAGTGGACTGCTGCCCATCGTCCTGTCAAAATACTCCCTTAGTCGCCTTTTACAATAGCCACGGGAATAGATGGTTCTATTCGTTAAGACTTTATTGATAAGTACCTAATCTACACTTCATATAACCCGAAAATATCGATTTTCGCGGATTTTTGGTAAGTATACCGGTTGTTTCATTATCCTTAGATATCGGCGCCGATTCTCTCGTTCACAAACTAAACTAAATTTAAGTTCAGTACATCTTTTTCTTTCTATTTCATTAAGAAAAGGACAGAAGATAAATATTAGTTTAGTCCTGTAAAATTAGTCAGCGCCTGACTTAGCCATTTTTTTTTAATCACGTCTAAACTTGTATAAGGAGTATCTTAATTTGACAGGACTAAACTAATATTTATCGTCTGTCCTTTTTCTTAAAGAAATAGAAAGAAGAAGATGCACTGAACTTAAATTTAGTTTAGTTTGTTAACAAGGGAATCGGCCCTAGTTCGGCCCTGTATTGACAACATTCTCTATGTGTGCGTAATGGCTACGCAATTTTTTGCGAATGTTTGGTCTGCTATTCTTTATATGTCTGTGGTAATGCTAGATACTTACGCAGTGACTTTAGTCGCCAGCCACTCACTGGCGATGGCAGTATGTCAAGTCCACATAGAGACAGATTTCGACATCGCTAGCGACAAATCTGCAGTAAAAATACTTAGCATTATGCTCACCTGCACCACAAATCACTAAATAGAATTTTACGTTTAGGGTTTTTATTTCTGTCCTAAAAATTAAGATAGTTTCCTCATTTTTATTATATTATATAGTGCGTAAATTAGGTACATTTATTCGTTATAACACCACTGGTATATTCATTACTTTGTTGTTATGTAATAATAAATAGTAAATGGAATGAAATAATCTGGCAAGTGGCAACATTGTTTGTCAACGTGTCAATGCGATTTGTACGCGTAGCATGTTAGTTGCCAACACAGTCTTACACAGTAATTCAGAGTTGTTCTACTTTGTAATTTCGAGAGTTAAATTACTAAGCCTAACAGGCATCGATACATATCGTTGGTGGTTCATAATTGAAGCAGATAATTTCAAATATGGTGCGTATAATAAAGGTTTAAAAGTGTTACTTTATAATTTGTGGATATCGGTGAATGGAGACCAATGTTCATGGACTTAATCTTTGGTGTTTTGTTTTCAGCCTCCTTCCCCAAGCTCCACGTCTGTAGGATCTGGTAGTCGTTCACCAAGCAAGGCGACTACAGCACCACGGTCATCCAGCGGTAGCACAGTTCGTCAACGTAAAACCACAACGACTACCACTGCCGCCAGAAACCGCAGCACAGGTGCCGGATCAGGTGGCATGTGGCGATTCTACACTGATGATTCTCCTGGCGTTAAAGTGTAAGTTACTGATATACCTAAGTTCGGTTAATCCAAAAAAATATAAGTATAATACCTATATCTCTGTATATCCAAACAAAATCGTTACATAGGTACATAGTAGGAAGTGTCTTATTATTTCATATAATTACTATTTTCATCACATTCTAAGCACTGCCTGCCTGCCTGCCTAGGCTTTTCCCAACTATGTTGGGGTCGGCTTAAGGTAACATAAAAAAGTGGACGTATTGCACCTAGTTTAATTTATAGAAACACGAAAAATTAAATCAATGTATCCATGGCAAGTCTATTTAAAATGTTGAATTGTAAAAAAGATGGGCTCTTGTTACCGCCAAGGTTGCCAGCTGTTCTAGAACTATTGGGTTCTAGAACAGCTTTTCAAAAATCCACTGTTTTAGTTTTCATCAATGCCCACTTGAAGAATTCACTCTGTATATGTTAGCTTGTATATTGTAATTAAGCTGTAGGTTGTATTTTATTAATAAAGTAAGTTTTTACTGCAAAAAAAAAAAAGAAATAGAATGATAACAACAGTAATTCATTCCCCCTACTACTAATAAATTAAATAAAAAGCATGTATTTCAACAATTTGTTATTTACTATTGTTTATTTTTATTTGCAGGGGACCAGTTCCAGTTTTAGTAATGTCTCTGCTCTTCATTGCGTCAGTGTTTATGCTTCACATTTGGGGTAAATACACAAGGGCGTAATTTTCCACATATTATATAATTTAATTGTCTGTTCTGAGCAAGAGTGAAAGTACTAAGTGATTGTTACGGAGTTGGGTGTTAAGATATGATTTTAATAAATTATGTAATTTAATCTTATTCTGCAGTAAAAATAAGTTCTATACCTACATTAAAGTCAATTTTATTTCTTGTTATCCTGATTCTTGATATTACAAAGTTGTTTAAGTATTCATTACTTATAGTTACAACCATAGAAATATAAAACATCTATGGTTACAGCAGTCTTAAATAAATTGAATTATTAGACATTGGCTCGTGTGTAGTAGTATGGTATAATTACATTATTATAGACTGCATAATAAAAACTAATGGTGTTACAATGAGGTATGTATTATTAATAAAAAGTGAAAGGTATAATATATGATGTACTGTATGCAGAACACATTGTATTCACCTCGTGGACACACACACAATCACCATTGCATGCTTTTTCAAAATTTTTAGGGTTCCATACCTTAAAAGGAAAAAACGGAACCCTTATAGGACCACTAGTATGTTTGTCTGTCTGTGTGTCACAGCCAATTTGCTCCGAAACTAATGGACCGATTAAGTTGAAATTTTGGTACACGTCTGAATTTCTGTGACCCGAACTCGGATGTGTAACGTAAATAATTGAATTTTGAATGTGGGGGTCAATTTTGGGGGCAAATAAGAAAACTAAAGAAAAAAGTGTTGCAAACTGTACCGTGTGACACATCAAATGAAAGGACTTGCTGTGAGGGGTCCCAAATATATATTTTTTTTGTATAATTTTAAAATAAATTGTTTTTTTGATATTGATCATCCCCCCTTATCTCTGAAACTACTGAGCCAAACATTTTGAAAAAAAAATACAGAAAATATTTCTATACCTATAGATAGTCTATGGTCTTAAAATAACATGGTAAATCTCTCAATATTGTGTGTATAAACTTATATTTGCAGTTGGAATGTATGGAAGAACATGTTTTTCAACTACAATGTTAAAGTTCTTGGGATAAATTCATCCCAACTACGGAACCCTACATTGTGCGTGGTCCGACACGCACTTAGCCGGTTTTATTTTTTTTTTGTTATTGCTTGCGCGTCTCCACGTAGTGCACTGACGGAATCTTCGGCGATTCCACAGTTGCAGTTACACTGTAGTTGCAGGAACAGCCATCATCATCAGCCTACGGCAGTCCACTGCTGGACATAGGCCTCTCCAATTGCACGCCATTCAGCTCTCGGCAACTCTCATCCAGCTGCTACCAGTCACCCTGCGAAGATCGTCGCTCCACCTATTTTCATAATATTTCTCAACAAAATGTTCAAACTACTACAACAACACAACACTAAACAACAACAACAACACAACACTAAACAACAACACAACACTAAACAACAACAACAACAACAATTACCCTTTATTATATTTAGCGACGCTTGTCTATAGGTATTATTTCTTCAAATCTTCTCAATGCTACTATATCAACTCCGCCTCTGGGACGTTTGTCCGGGCACTTGAGACACTCACTTGTTAACTCTTAGTTTTAATTATACTTTAGTTTCTACTAGCAGGCTTCTTGATTCTTATAATAAACGCATAATCTTGATACCACTAGTAATATAGATTGGACTCGCCTATAATGTATCTACTTCGCTCAAGTGTCAACCTGGTAGCTGTGTGCAGATAAGACCCAACAAAAGGATTAAAAATATTACATTTAAACATACGCAGCATTACAAAAAATTTTGATGAAGTTCCAGTGCTTATGCGATTATTAGGTTTCCAGTGCGACGTGCTCGTACTCACCGAGTGTCTCACACTTGCCGACCTTGTATCGTTATACGTCGTACCCTACTAAACACATACAATCAAAATGTTGGTTTTTTACGTTAAATCTTCCATTAAAGCTGACGTTTATGAACCGCATGTCGTTGACGCCAACTGTCTTATCTGTCGCATAGAGGACGTTGCAATAGTGGCTATTTATCGCCCTCCTTCTTTTAAAAACTTAAATAACTTTATTGATAATAACATAATATAATCCTGGGAAAAACCTGGGACATTATTCACACACGGTCATCTGATTCCAAACTAAGCAGAGCTTGTATGTACTATGGAAACCAGATAACTGATATACTACTTTTTTTTTGTAAATACAAACTTATATAGATAATTACACCCAGACTCAGAACAAACAGACATGTTCATGCACACAAATGTTTGTCCTGGATGGGAATCGAACCCACAACCTGCGGTATGACAGGTGGTATCTTAACCCTTTAACCGCCGACACCGTAATAACACGGGCTCTGAAGATAGTGCCCGAACGCCACACACGTAATATTACGTTATTTTGTTAAAACAGTTTTTAGTGCGCACAAATTGCATACAAAATTTGTCAATTTTACGATTTAGGATGTATCTTTATTGATAAGGACATTTTTTTCTATGTTTCGAATGATAAATGCTGTGAATTTTGAGGTTCAAATGCAGTGTGATCACTGCTTGTCCCTGTATCCTGTATCGCCAATCACGTAATTTTGCGGGTACTAGGGATGGGCGAATTCGGAACAATAAACAAGGCATTATTGAAATTACCATTTCTACTGAAAGACTGCATTTCTTTCATTAATAATAACCAACTAACTAATGTTACTCTAGTACAAGTATTTATTTATTTATTATACAATAAAGTGTATTAATGTTTAAAATGTCGGTATTTTTACGATGAAAAATATAGAAATATCGATAACGCAGAACCTCACTAGTGCAGACAGTCACCGGTCGTCGTCACCGTAATTTTACGTGCGGACCAAATAGATTCAAGGTCAAATCACGCCATATTGTCAGTTGCCCCAGCGGCGCCGTCGCCGTGAAATCACGGGAAAGCTTTATCGAACTGCATAATAGTAGTGTTGTAGGCGTTTATCGTTTTATCATATACTCTAATTGTAAAAAATGCTGGAAGACGAATAGTTGTTAAATATTTTAGAATAGAATAATGAACTACCTACCAAGTGACGACAGTTCTACAGATAGTGATGTTGATTTGGTAAGTTTAATTTATGGATTTAATTTTTTTGATCAGAGACCGAGTGACCCATGTAATGTATACTTCGCGTCTTTAATAGCTTTTGAGCTAGAAAGTGTGCGGCCAGAAATTTGCTCAGAACTTTCCATGAAGATAATGAATTTAGTCAGAAGAAAAACGAAGAACGTGCCCATCTCCTGAGTATTAATATAGTAGATTGATTGAAGACTGATTTAAATATTGTAAAATTAATAAGTAATAATAAAACATTGATTATGATTCAGACTGTTATTTTTGTTAATAAATAAATAATTAATGCATCGATATTAGTTATTCCCAACACTGTTCCAACTTATACCTAAAGTGACGTGGCGCTGGAGGTAAGTCAAAGGTAGCAAATCTTGGTGGTTAAAGGGTTAACCAACCACGCCATCGGGCCTGTCAATATAGCCTCGATAACGCCCTCAAAATAACTACTCCTTCCGACAGTAAGGTTGACAATATTGACAATCACTCGGATGAGTATCTAACTTGTGCTGCTTCAAATGGACTACTCCCAGCTCATTTGTTTCCGACACGGCTGAGGACACGGCTCACAAACTGTTTGTTTGGACCACATTTTACTAAAAACCAACAAATCCGCTACTACTTTTGTTTTAGAATCGTCCATAACTGATTGATCACAAACCGCTGCTATTATTTTTCTACAAACTAGGACTGCTGACTCAGACTTTACGCGTACTAGGACAACAATAGACTACGAGTCCGCTATAGAAAATATCAAAACCCATGACTGGTCTCCAGTATTGTCAATGTTGGATCCTAATGAAGCTGCAGATGCGTTAATAGAAAATCTCTATTGTAATAAAACACACACGGGAACATACACTTCCAAGAAGAGAACGTAATTTGAAACCCTGGATTACGCCGGGGCTACTCCGGCGCTACGTCACCGTGTTCGCATGCATACTAAACTCAAAAAAGTCGGAAGGTAACCAAATATTAACCTTTTGAGCGCCGAGCGGTACTGAACGCGATTTGTCCCCCAGCGTCAAGCTTTAAATGTATAACGGTATCTATCACGGAACATAAAAAACAATGGAAGTGGTATGCAACAAATTTACTATAGAAACCGCTGCTGTCGCCAAACTCCCACAAATAATCCGATAATCATATAATGCACTACAAACAAACAATAAAATTCGTCTGATTTGTCATTTTAATTTTAGTCAAAACTAGCGTAAGTCACAGATCCTACATCCAGAAATAAACCTTCATGCTGTATGAATAAGATTTATTTTGCTTTAGTCTAGAAAGTATTTACAACGTTTTGTAATCTCAAGTCAAACTAGATGCGATTGACGAGTAAATTCCCCTACTCGACCATAGATGGCAATATTCTCAGTGGTCGCAATTATAAGTCTAATTGCGTTAGCCATAAGGTTGAAATTCGCGTCATAGGTCGATATCTATGGCTACTCGACCAAGGCCACACCAGTGCAGTAAGTAACACATTGAATTTTGAATTACATTATCGATATCGATAGATACCCGATTTCTTGTTTAATTTGAAAAAAATGGTCTTGTTGGGAGTTAAGTAAAACTGTAGGAAGAAGAAAGTAGTATTTTTTTCTTTTGCATATATCTCGAAAACGGTGTGCCCTATCGAAAAATAATAAAAATTTTGCCCCTCTTTGCAACTCGTAACTCTCTAAAACTCTACATGTTGGTAATAATCAATAATAGAAATTTTGAAATTTTTCATATTTTCCATACGAAAAGTGAAAAGTTCCTCCACTTGAGGTGTCATTTTTTTTTTGCTTTTGCTTATATCTCGAACACGGTGTCCCATCGAAAAAATAATGAAAATTTGCACCCCTATGCAACCCATAACTCCTTAAAACTACATGTTGGTAATACTCAATAATATAAATTTTGAAATCTTTCATATTTTCCATACAAAAAGTGAAAAGTTTCTCCAGTTGAGGTGTCATTTTTTTTTTTGGCTTTTGCATAATATATCTCAATAAAAAACGGTGTGTCCTAATCGAAAAAATAATGAAAGCTTTTAATCGCGATTAAAAAAGACATTTAGTTTGATAATCAAAATTTTAGGTGAAAAATATCAAATTCAGAATAGCAAAATTTCCATTTTCACTAAATTAAATAGCTATTTAATTGCCAACTAGTTAACTAGTTTTTGTGCCAACTTAGTGCTGTCAAACTATAAAATAATTAAGTTGTGTCACTTTAGTCCACCGTCGTTTGACAGGAATAAACTAAATTTAGGTGACTTTTAGTCTAGAGACATTTGTGACAAGAGAATGGGCACCACTTCCTTTTATCGATAAAACTAACATCCGACCCGACCACATCACTAATTGAGTAACGAAGTACCTTCGAGAACGAAATAGGGAATACCACTGAATACAATCAATCCAAAAGAAACTATATTTTAATCGTATAAGGTCGATTTTAACTAGAGGTTCTATTACATCATTAGTAATTTAAAATTAACTAAGACTTTATTAGAAAACAAATAAAATCGTACTTACCGATGGTATGTACAAAACACCTCCTTTTTTAAGAGTTTTTCTCCTACTATCATTTTTGCACTCCAAAATGGAACAAAACGGCATAGCTAGGTACGCAAAAATAAATTCGTTGCGAGACTGCAACCCGCATGACCCAACCGTTGAAGGCACGCACCTTGTTACCACCTGATTAAAGACTATTTAATACTTTCTCCAGGCGGCCAAAGAAGCGCTTCTTCAACGATTGCTTCATGTCAGTAACATTTAGTGCTTTTCCTCGGATGACCCCTCGTGCTGTGCTGACGTGGTTGCGGCCGTGGTTCGGCAGGGGATGGAGTATTTTATTCCATTCTCCGACATCCCGCTCGGTCACAAATCGGGTTTTACGTAGGGCACGTTTTGACCATGTCGGACGTATTGGGGCCAGGCTGGGTTCGCACCCTCCGGGTAGTAAACAGTTCTGAATTTCTGTCGTTCCACTTTACCTCCAATGATAAAACCTGATGGGTCGCTGGCTCACTCTGCAAGTGAGAAAGCTTTATTTGCATTTCTCTTTGCAAGCAATTCACGACTGGTCGCTGGCTCCAAACAACCACCTACTGTACCTCATTGTGACTCCTCGATGCCGGAGATCGCAGTTCACATTAAAGAGGTCCGAAGAGTATTGTGCAGTCTAGACGTGAACAAGGCCAGCGGGCCTGTCGGCATTCCAGCGAGAGTGTTGAGGCAGTGTGCGCCTGAACTGTCTCCTGTGTTGGCACGTTTGTTCCGCCTCTCTCTTGAAAAAAGAACGGTGCCGAAATCCTGGAAGCTTGTAAATGTACAACAAATGTAAAACAATGTGCAAAAATTAACCATAAAATTGGTAAATAATTAAAAAATGTATTTTTATTTAAAGAAAGTATTCTAGTCACAACTGGTCAGGAAGTTACTAAGTAGATTGTGTCGACATACGTCAACGTGAAACCAGAAGTAGTTATAAAGTTACCGAATTCACAAAATCGTTGATTGTTTCCAGCGATTCTCAAATCAAAATGTTTTCTATAGTACTAACTAAAGAGGGCTCGTCCCACCTTATCTCAGTTGTGCCTAATACATGGGTCAACAAAGAGACTATCCTGTTTTGGCCAAGGACGAGAAAAAACAGCGAATTTGGTTGCGAAGCTGAATTTGGTCTCGTTATATTTATAGAATGTATTACGTTGTCAGAATCAGACGATTCGTAGCCAAGTGTATCTGTGTCACATTCTTCATCTTTTGCTGCGAAACTGCTGGTATCCAGCCCCTCACTGACATCACATAATATTAAGAGAGGTCACAACTGCATCTAACTGCACGTTTGACACTTCGGAAATTGGTCCACCGGCACCAGACATTTCAGAATTCTTTTCTTGTTTTTTAAATGACGATGTATTTGGTGTGTGGCCTGGACGATATTAATTCTGAATTTTAATGCTGAACAAAACATAAGTTATTAATTAAAATACCCATCAAAGATTAATTTCAAACAATTAAATTTTAAAACAAATTATAAAATGCTTGTGTACGTGCACATGTTAGGTACCTACTTACTATTACATAATTATGACTATGACCGCTTTAGCTACTGCTTTAAGACAGGGACGCTTGCGAAGTGCGAAGAAAGCAAAAATGCAAGGAATCGTAAGTAATCGTCTGACTTAACTCGGATAAAACTATAATTGCGTATGCCTTTCATCAATTGCCTTTCAAAGCCATATGTATAGGCCAGGACCTAGGTTAGGATATAGGATACTTTTTTATCCCGGTAGCACGCTCCCGATGGGTAATTTCCGACCACCACGCGGGCGAAGCAGCGGGCAAAAGCTAGTAATTAATTATAATTAGATTAGACAAACATATACCTCTAGGATACGACCTATTTTTGGTCATAGAGGCTGCGGGTAAAAAATTATTTCAGATGGATAATCACTCAGTTTAGCACTTTCTTACATGAAAAAATAATGAAAATAGTTAATTTTAATAAAATCTCAGGTTAAACAAAATATTTCGTATATCAAACACAATTTATACTGAATAAATTTAAATTCTGTAAATTATCTGAAAAATTATGTACTTGGAGATAGATTTTGTGAAACCAATAATTTGTTTACTTTTCTGTAGAAAGTCGATGTGAGACGGAATCGTTTCGGTTTTTTACTCATTTTTAGCTGCAACCGTTTGATCACTTGTCAAAACAGTTTGAGAAGCAGTGTCTTATGATGATTTTTTTATTCACATTTTAGCAATATATTGTTCAGTATCTAACAATGACGTAACAGTACCACAACTCGTGTAAATATAAATTTTAAGTTATTATTCTAGTAACATGGTGACCACTCCGCTACTGGTAATTTGGTCCTACTTTGCTCCTCTACGTGTAATTATGCTCCTGTTCTGTAAAATGTTTTCGCCTATTCTACGTTAAAAATTTTGCAACAATTAATTAAATTATGAACGCATCCGTTTTTATCCATTTTTTCGTTTTTACTCATATCTCACCAATTTATATCATCCAAAATAGCAAAACATATTATAACTGGAGCAGAGTTTGAATTAGGAAAGCATTAATTTGCTCCAACAGCTTTAACAATGGAGATTACATAGAAACTATATCTAGGAGCAAAGATACCTAACACCATGGGTAATTTTGCTCAGTATTATTTGTCAAAAATAAATTCATAATATACTTCATAATATCTATTTCCCTATATAAATACTTGTCAAATAAGCTATATATCCATAAAATAATACATTAAGTAAATTGTATAGTTGATTTTCTAAAAATAATCATAATTTTCAACATTTGGAGCAAATATTGGAGCAAAGTAGGACCAAATTACGGTACCTACTACACATTTTTACTCGATTGTACGAATGTTACAAATTGAACACTGTTTAAAAATAAGTCTACACAAATGATTACGTAACGTGTGAACACAAATACTATATAAAATTACTAAAATGATTTCCGGTCAAATTGTGTGCAAACTATTACCACACATAGAGACCAAACCCCACACAGTCACCATGTTTCGTAGCAGTTACGAAACTGCGACAACTTGTAACTGCTTTGAAGATTCTGTGACCGAAAAGTGCTGTATGGGGGATATCAGATTTACTGTGAACTTTATCAGATTTACAGTGAACGGTCGATCAGAGTACGGCTGCTTCTCTGACCTTATGGCTATTGATGCCGGAATTCCTCGGGGGGTCTGTTCTCTCTGCAACTCTTTTCCTGCTGCACATCAATGACCTGCTTCAGCCTGGTATTGTTGGGTACGCAGATGACAGTACAGTTTCAGAGAGATACTTGTCCAGCGCAAAAACCAGCGGGACCAAAGTTCGTTCCTTGAGAGAGGCCATGGTAGAGCGGACAGATTTGACCTTAAGTCTTGTCTCGCAGTGGGGTGTTGATAATCTGATCTCTTTTAACGCCACCAAAACACAGGCGTGTCTTCTTACCGCTAAAAGGAGTCGTTTCGCTCACACTCCTACTTTTCGGGGTACATCTGTTCCTGTAACTGATCGGCTTGAGCTCCTAGGCATGGAGTTGGCATCTGGTCTCAACTTTGACGCCACCATCGAGTACAAAGCCCAAACTGCGGCTAAGAAACTGGACATCCTAAATAGGGTGAAGCGATTCTTTACGCCTGGACAGCTTTTAACTCTTTACAAAGCGCCGGTCTGATCCTGCATGGAGTATTGCAGCCACCTTTGGGATGGATCAGCTAAGTACCAACCAGCCGCGCTTGACTTGGTGGAACGCAGAGCTAAGAGGCTCATTGGCGACGTAAAACTGGTGGATACCAAGCTTGCTTCATAGCTTGGCTCATCACCGCAAGGTTGCCTGCTTGTCGGTCTTCTAAACGATCACGATCAGATTGAACTTCGGTGAATGTGCTCAAGAACTCCACGACCTCATTCCACCGGCCCCCTTCTACCATCGGACATCTAGACGCACTGCCAGTTACCATCCCTAACTAGTTGCTATTCCAACGATTTGCACTAAGCGCTTCCAAATGACTTTTATAATGCGCACAGCAAAAGAGTGGAACTCACTACCTGCGTCTGTTTCCGAGCGCATACAACCCTAATCTCTTTAAAGTGAGAGTGAACAGGCTTCTCCTGGGTAAGCTCACTCCATCGTCGACTCTGTCTCTGTTGCGTCCGACCTAGACTAGAGTCAAGAGCAAAACCTAAAAAAAAAAAATGTGACTTAAGGTCCTTTAGCTTTCACCTACAGAAATGTATATTTTAAACAATTTAATGCAATAAACCTTGATACACTTGTGCCAATGTTTTGATACCTTTTTCACAAAAATATGGCTCAGTCACTCCTTCATAGCTAACACCCTACCAAACCATCACTGAAGTTGGATAATGCTCACGTTGCACTCTGTCGACTAATTGGGAAGCTTCCTTAGAGTTTTGAGCATAAATACGATCATTTTGTTTGTTAAAATGTTGCTCAATTGTAAAGATTTTCTCATCCGTAAACAATTTTTTTCTGTGACCTCCCTTTGCGTACCGCTTCAGTAGTTGATTCGATTTTACCACCCTATTCTTTTTTAAATTATCAGTTAAAAAATGACCAGTGAGTCTCTTATAGGCTGCAAGTCCTAAGTCATCTTTTAAAATACGCGACATGGTTGGCTTTGACCACCTTTTTCGTACGAACACTTCGTGGATGGCCAGATCTTTTTCTGTCACAAACAGAGGAGGTCTCATTTAGGGTTGCCACCTTTTTTTTGCAATTGTAGCAAATGTAAAGTAACAAATGTACTTTACATTTATTTTGTTACTAAAGGTAGGAAAAATAAAGTACATAGTGTCAAAATAAAGTACAATTTATTTTTCTTTATTATTAAAAACAAAAAAAAACATATTAAAAACCTATTTTAATTGCTTTTCGCAAGTTTTATCAAATTATTATCACTGCGAAATAATTGCACAGCAGCAGTTAAAGTAAATAAATAATTCGTTTTTATCAGATTCAGAGACGCTGTTTCTTTCGTCTCACCTTTTGCTATTCATCATAGGAAAACTCTCTGTGACTGCTGACGTGGTGGAAATACACAGTAAAAATGAAATTATTTAATACAAGTTTGAAAAATTATCATCACACTTATTATATTATACTTGCTGCCATTTTTGTGCAGTAGATAGTTCCGCAAAACCCTTAGGTAAAAAAGTAAAAACTATAATTAAATTTGACGTGGGCGTGGATGGCCAAATCCGAAATTAAGAGGAATAGTGAAAAGTACTCAAAGTTGATGAAAACTAAAACTACATTATTGGATTTTTGAAAAATCCATATCAAGCTTTAATGGGTAGGTAACATAAGAAAATAAAAAAAGTATTTTGTTAAAAATGAGCTCTTTCCTTTAGTTTGCCGTATGTCATTACTACTCACTACTTTCCAGAATTCGATCCTTATTAGCGACACTATCGAATGGTGTACTACAGTGTGTTTTTTTTTTTCAAAATCAACAGGTTCCATTCCTGGCTAGAAATATTGATTTTTCAAAAATCCAATGATGCTGTTTTAGTTTTCATCAATATCGAGCCCGAGACTCCTTTGAGTACTTTTCACTATTCCTTATAGTTTCGTATTTGGCCATCCACGCCCACTTGAAAAATTCACCTGTATGTCTGTGCATAACGTTTGTTGAATAAAACAATTTCTCCACAAAGTTCATCCATAGTTAAATTAAGTTTTTTGGAAATTTAAATTTTCTATTATGTTAACAATATTATCAAATTCCACATTGCTCTTTTTTACATTGCCAAGTGTGAATAACCAGTTTGTGTCATTAAAATCAAACCACTTATTTAGGTACTAAGGCATATAATTAATTTAATTACTCTAAGCTAACTATCACGTGAATTTTTCTAGTCCATTCCGGTGACAACAGTTTAATATTTTTGCCTGTTTCATAGCCAAAGAAAAGAACTTGTTTCCTTTATGCTAATCCATCTCTGAGATTAACCATAATCCCATAAATATCTAAAATTGTTATGCATTTACCTTCTAACATTTTACGCAAAACAAACAAAAAGTTTTGACAATGACATTGATAATGTTGACATTTGAGGCTGAGTTGCTTTAAAAAATTATCTAGAACGAGTGTTCAAGTGGCGCTGGTAACCTATTGATTCGGCACCAATCGATATCGTTCCGTTTTAGGAAAAATGCTTAGGACCAAACTTTTTTGAATCTCAGAGAAATCAAATCAAGCGAAATAAAGTATTTTCGCGTACTTTATTTTGCTCATAAAGTATAAGTACGTTTGCCCAAAATAGAGTAGGTACAATACTTTATTATAAAGTACGGGTGGCAACCCTAGTCTCATTGTACATACCTATTAATAGCCCGGTACACAAACATTTGACTAATACCAAGCGTATGGAGAGTTTTAAAAATTGCATTTGGCTCCATACCAACTTTGTGTAATGCAATCACAGCGATTCGGATCACCCCACTCCATTTTAATATAGCAAAATATTGTACAGACGCCTGCAGGTCAACCTACCCGAAACTGTCAGATTTTCCCAATCAACCTTGAACCTAATGCCTTAGCAATAAAGTCGTAAATCTATTAAAGAAATCTGACAGATTGTAGTAGCTTGATGTGCTGGCGTCTGTACAATGTATTGGTGCCAAAATTAGAAAACTCAATGAACAATCGTATAAAAATGACAGATTCCAAATTCAAATGTAATATCTTTCTTATTTTTAATTGTAACAGTATTTATGGCCAGACTGTGTATATGTGTATCTTTTAACATCATATATTTTTTCGTAAATCAGTAAGAACTATTATGAGAACTAAGGAATTGCAATGAATTGTGTTTCTTTTTTGCGAATCTATGAAGACGGAGTAACAATCACTTAATGTCTAAGACGAACAACAATGTATTTTGTAAATAAAAAAATCACTTTAACAGGAAAAATATATACAGTAAGTTAAATAACAAAGGGCGTTCCCCTAAACTCGTTAATCTATATCATTAATAGATTAAAATAAAAATATCAGCATAGAAAAATAAGCATAAAATAATCCGAAATAAAAAAAATAATTAATTGACAATAAATTCAAAACCTCCTGTACAGTAGCGCGGAATAGTACTAGCATTGCCTAAAGCGGCAACGTCGCAATACGCCACGCGCCGCGCTGTATGGCGAGCGGCGAGTTAACGGCGCGCGTCGTCGTCTGGTTGTTATCAGTAAAATTAAACATTTGTGTAAGTATGTGTAGTTTTAACAATAACATTTAACAACAAGTCTCAAATGTGCGGCTGACAAAGGAATGCGTCACTGAGGCACCTTGGACTTGGAAGGACCTATTCGCAAACATAGTAGGTAAATAAAAAAAACATAAATTCATGTACCTACCTATCTAAGCCACGTTTCAATAACATTAAAATTAAAATACATAGTATTAGACAGTTAGGCTAGGATTTAAATGATAATGACGTCATTAAACGTTAGCAAGTGAATTTTTTACTTTATGCAGTTGCCTTCGTAATACCTAAGTACTTGCGTTTATTCATAGCAATCGTGTAACGTCAGAGTAGTAACACGTTCGTTGAACGGGGTACTCCCCGAGTATAAAAGCAGTTTTAGGAAAGAGTGGGCCTTCTGAACTTATCAAGTTTGTAGCACAGTCGTTTAGTGTTATTTTTTATTTTAATGTTTTCGAAATGTTTTAGCTATTATGATACATTTAAATAATGTTAAAAACTTACCTAGATTTTGAACTGCTCAATATGCTGACCTCCTCTGTCTACACATTGTTGCAATCGCCGACGGTTATTTTGGTGCACTCGTCGCATTAAACACGAGAATTCCGCGGTTGATGTGCATTGGGGTACCTCTCAGCATACATCCTCAGAGCACGTGCACCATCATAATTACACTCAGCATAAATTAGCACCATGTTCGCATACTCCTGAGCACTGAACTGATAACGCGGCATTTTCCACACAAGAATGACGCAAGACGTTGCAATTACTTGCAATGCGGAAACAATGCACGTCCGGTCAGCGCGTGATATTAGTTCCGACTAAAATTAGGTGGACATCCGGGGGCAGGGGGCGGGACTAGGCAGATCGCCACACGCGCGACCCGTCATTCATAAATAGGTAAATTGCGATGTTGCCGTCCTTCAAGTACGCGTGTACAGAGTGTTTCTTTTACGTATCAATTTAACATTTTTAGTGAATATTTTAATATTAAAAAAAATAAAAACCATTTTGTTTTCGCATGGTAATATTTTTTTTAGCATGTATGGATGCTATACTATTGCGGGTTAACGGGAACGCCCTCTGTTGGTTAACATACTGTATATGTAAGTATATTTATATAAGGTGGAATCAAATTAACTGAACGTATTTTCAGGAGAGGCGAACTGAACAACTTTCCCAAAAGATTGTACAGACGCCAGCAGGTCAAGCTACCCGAAACTGTCAAATTTTCCCAATCAACCTTGAACGTAATGCTTTAGCGATAAAGTTGAAAATCTATTAAAGAAGTTTGAAAGATTGTAGTAGCTTGATGTGCTGGTGTCTGTACATACCTACCTATATCAAAATATGTTTTTTTTATTCACTTGAATTTTGTATTAAGTATTTAAAATAGGTAGGTACACAAAAAATCTTTATTCTTTGCGCTAAAAATTGAGAAAAAATACATGTTAGGTACCGTACAAAATTTTCTTAATGGCGGATGGAAATTTTGGAGTCCTTACGTGGAGATTCTAAATGTGGGCAGGTCACCCTGACGTCGGAATGACTGCCCATTTTTTAAATTCATTTTCTCAGTTATTAATTAGGTATCATTTATTTAAACAAATCTATCAAATAGTAGCAAATAGGTATTAAATTTTATTGATACTATTTTAAAGCTGATCGGTCATTTTGGCCAGTCATTCTGATGTTTAGGTACTAAAAGGCCTAACTATCATAAACATGTATCATAATAATCGAGCATTGACGTTGTTTCAGACATAGTAAGTAGGTATTGCGAACTATTTTGTACGGTTTTGAAAAGATTTCTACAAGATTTGTATACAACTAGTCTTTACAACTCGTTTTAGGTGTAAACAATAAATGGAAACAGTAGAATACCATTACATGTATGTAGGTATACCTTGGTGTAAACGCGGGGTAAAAATTTAGTCATAAACATTACGTTCGATTCAACTTAGCCGTCATAGCTTCATTATTTACTGAATTTGAGATATTGATTGCCAGCCGGCAGGCACAGGTTGGTCGCTTAGCCGCATTAGACCCGGGCCTCTTCGGTCTTAGGGAAGGTCCGCCTCAGGCTGTGTCCTAAACCAGGTCATACAGACGTAACTTTCGTAAAGAGTAAGTATAATGGCCACAGGCTTAGCTTATTTACGCTGTCGACTTTGCTAACCCGCCAAAATTTTAGGTCATTCATTGCTACAGTTTACAACCGAAGTTGATTCGACAGGCAGTGAAAGGAGTCACTAGAGGTGTCAGCTTTACAATCCAATAACGAATTGTCTCGTCCTTCCAGCTACTAACATACTTATTATTATAATTAGATAACTACCACGAAGTGCAAAGTTCGACGGCTTACCTTACTGCATTGCCGTCACCTCACTATAAGGCCTTAGCACTGCCGTCATAAGGAAAAATGACGTATCTGATTTTTTTTTTCTAAACACGAGTGATTTACATATTCGAAATTAGCAAAAAAGACGCATCTACCGGTATTTTTAAACCGGCGTAACATAACGAAAACCTAATCATTCTTACAATTAAAAGACGCATCTGCCTTTGTATCTTATAGTTTAAACAGGACAAAATATATTTTTTCTCCATTTCAATATTTCTGTAGATACGTTCTTTTTCCTTAGGGCTCGTGTAGACGGCACCGCCACCACGTCGCCGCCGCACCTCTGAGCTGTGTACACGAGTCGCGTCCGCACCGACATCGACATTGCGGACGCGACTAGTGTACACAGCTCAGAGGTGCGGCGGCGACGTGGTGGCGGTGCCGTCTACACGAGCCCTTACGGCAGCACAGGTAATAATACTAAAACTTGTCTCGTTTTTGTCCTTCCAAAGCGATAATAATTTCAACGACATCAAGTAGTATAGAAATGAGGACAGTGGCAGTGGTGGTGGTGTAACATAACAATAAAAAAGCAAAGTTAAAAATACAATGATTTTATTTTGATTGATATTCTATTCTTAAAAATAATTACAAAAAAATAATGTTATAAGACCTAAGACACAATAATTATAAATGAGAAAAAACTATTTACAATATCAGCCTTATTTTGAATTTCATTAATATTGAAGAGTAATCTCAATGCTAAAGTTATAATAACTGCCTTATTGTTTTAGCTGCCTCGTTGACGGCGGGAAAATAAATTTTCTATTTTATTAAAAAAAAAAGCTGCAAATGAGACGAGCAACTTACAGTTCACACATATGCTTCCACTCTTCGACCCTTAATTTTATCGAAAAATTGGCGCCAGGAAACTAATGTTTTTCCTGACCAAATCCAAAAACTGGAAGTTATTCCTACTATCATAGTCATTAAGTACTTGATCATGAACATTTCAAATTTGGGTCTGTCTGTTTCTCTACGTGTGAAAGGGCATGGAATAGAATACAGAGGAATAGAACACATATCACGGTGCCAAGTTACCATCCATTCATCAAAATTTGCTTGTTCATAGAAAAGACATGCAATCACTATTAACGCTGGGACCGTGTATAAAACACCAAACACACCAATGCGAATCATTAATTTCTCTAGTTTGTCTGTTTTTGTTCCATCATGTTTCATAACAGTTCTTATACGGAATAGTGACACAAAGCCTGCAAGTAAGAAAATAGTTCCAAGAACTAGGTAGACACATAGTGGAGCTAAAACAAATCCTCGTAGTGCTTCAGCATCCCAAAGTCCAACATAGCAAACACCAGAGAGAACATCGCCTGAAACAAGACAAAAAACAAAATTTAATAACTTTCCATTGAGGTAAAGTGGGAAAGGAATAAGACTAGCTTTAGCCCGCGGCTTCGCTCCCGTGAAAACAACAGAAATTATTCCACTGATTTTATTTTTATTTCAACTCCTCAATGTAATTCAAACACTTTCTTTTTATTCATTCCAAAATCTGTGTAAACCAAAAAAAAACAAACAATGTCTGCCAAACTGCATAGCAGTTTGTCGGCAGTACTACTATACAAACTGTCATCCCTATTTAGTGGAATTTTTCTTAGTGGAATTCTTTCTTGGCGGCCACCTACATGCATCCTGTAGGTGCCCGCCAAGAAAGGATTTTTGTACTTAAAGAATTGATTTGCCAAATATCAAATTTGTAAGTTTAATAGTTCTTGAGATTTTGTGATTAGCCAGTGATTGAGTGGCATTTCGCTTTTATATAATTATACATACATATAGATATCTACAAAACTAACCAATACAAATAAATAAAATTGAAGTGCCTGTTTGTAACTTCAAAATAACAGCTTTTTTACTAAATGCATATGAAAGTACGTATTCTGGTCATAAATTTTGTCACATATGGAAAGTTAAATAACTGACACAATGAGTTACGCACTACAACCATATAAACATCAAATAAAATGATATAAAATACAGATTTACACCACATTAAAATTATTCGAAATGTCCTCCTCTTGCTTCGATGCAAGCCTTCAATCTGCAAGGCCAGTCATCAATCGAAGCACGCACGACGTTCATGTAAATATCGGTGACTGCTTTAATCAGGGATGCTTTAAGTGACTTCAAGTTGCGGTGGGGGTTAGCGCAGACCTTCTCCTCTAAGTGCTGCCATATTTTGTAATCCAAGGGATTCAAGTCTGGACTGGATGAGGGCCAATCCTCATGCCTGTTAAAGTCGATTCCACAGGTCGTGAGCCAGTTTTGGGTACTTTTCGCCTTATGGCCGGCGCAGAATCCTGCTGGAATACCCAGTGCTTGTTTTCGAACATTGTTTGTGAAAGAGGTTCCACAATGTTTGTTAGGACTGTGTTTTGATATACAGGGGAGTGCCCCTGTATATCCTGGGTTTTCACTCTTTATTCACAAAAAAAAAAACAATTCCGTTTTACCCCAATAGGACACCCCAAGCCAAACAATGAATGCGGAAGGGCGGAAGGGTGGACAACGCTGAACACGTGGCACACGTCTTCTCGCTTCTTCACTAGTGTGCATACACTTTATCATTGTGTTTGTTAAAACTCTCAAAATTTTTTAGTCAGAAAAAAGTATTTCGCAGTATTTTTTTTTCTGCGTACCGCCTTAACAAAACCCAGCTTCTTTCGAGTCTGATTTTCTTCAGCCATGCGTTTTTTTTTCTATAAGCACGCAGTCCTAGGTCTTCATTTAGCACCCTTTAACAGTAGTTCTGCTTAGTCCCATTTGCAGAGCCAACATTTTTTGCTTGCGGACAGGATTTCGTTGGATTCGCGCCTTCACTGCTTTGATGACCGCTGGAGTCTGAACAGTACGAGGTCGACCACTCTTTTATTTATCTTATAATCTTGAATCTTCCCTGAATCGTTTGATAGTACGATAAATAAATCTCAGTGCAATTTTCAAATTTTTCAGCAGTTTGAAAATTTCAGTTGGCGCGTAAACCGCAACGATGCAAGATGCAAAGAAGACACGAGTCGCAGTAATTGCATTACTGCGACTCTGTCTTCTTTGCGCGTCCACTCCATTTTAGAAAATGAACAAAATTCCAGAAACCTTTTGTTTTTATTTTCTTTAAATATTCAAATTTCGAATGCGCATAATATTTTCCTCGGTTTGCATTCTAAATTCGAAATTTTACCTATGTGACAGAACTTATGCCCTGACTATGTATATTACATATATACGGTACAAATTACTACTCATAACAAAAAAGAACTATCAGGTTGGCACAAAAGTAATGAGACACTTGGTCTACGTTTTATATATATTTTTTTATTATTACAATACAAAAAAGTTAGTTAACCACCATTAGCATCTAAGACTTCTTGCCACCGATCGATCCGGCAAAGTTTGGATGCCTTTCACCCACAACTCTGATGGCTGTGCCTCGAAAAAGTTGTTCAACTCCGCCTCTACATCAGAGAAATCATTAAATTGTTTACCCTGCAAATGTTGCTTCAGGGCTCTAAACAAATGATAGTCTGATGGGGGCAAGATCTGGCGAATATGGTGAGTGGGCTATCGTCTCCCAGCCCAAGTTCTCAAAGTGTTGGCGAACGGCAGATGCGACATGAGGTCGAGCGTTATCGCGTAGTAAAACTACACTGACTCGTCTTCGTCGTTTTTTCTTGATAGTAGCAGATAGTTTGATGAGCTGGGTTGAATATTTGTCAGCGTTTATAGTTAATGTGTAATAGTTCATAAAACAGCATGCCTTGCGCGTCCCAGAAACAGCAAAGCAGAACTTTCAAGCGGTTCTTTTGACTCGGCTTCGGTTGAGTTGGTGGCGTTTCTTCTGGAGGCAGCCAAAAAGCACGACGTGTATCGTTCTCGTAATGAATCCATGATTCATCTCCAGTTACCAGATCAGACAAAAACTATTTACGTCATTGTGATTGACAGATAGCGAATCGGACTGCACGACTGGCGTCTGTAAGGACATGCGGTAACCACCGACCCAAAACTTTTCGATACCCAAGCTCATGCAGATGGTTTTCCACGGCGTGGTGACTGCAGTTATGTGCTTCCGCTAATTCACGAGTGATAGCAACCGGATTCGACTGCAGTTCGCGGCGTAAATTGTCATAATTCACTGCGGGTGGTCGTCCAGACCGTGGCTGACTTTCAAGGTTCCTGTCTCCTGATTTAAAACGGTCAAACCATATGGACACCGTCGCATGGCTTGTACTTCCAGCGTCCAATGCAGTTTTGATATTGTCAGCCGCATCCCGCGCACTGTGGCCTAACAAGTACTCTTATAAGTATAGCGTTCGAACTTGTCGCCCGTCCATTTTTCTTCAAACTGACTAAACCAATCGCGAGGGCGGCTTTATATACCCCCACATCACAAGTACCTAGAATGTTCTACAACATTTTAGAATATTATCGAAAACAATTAACTTGAAAAAGGAAATGTATAGAGATTTGTAGTGTCTCATTGCTTTTGTGCCAACCCAATATTTTTAAAAGGCTAATTATTCTCCAGACGACTAACAACTTAAAGGGTGACTAACTATTTGCTACTAAAAAATAACTTGGCAGCGAAAATATTTCCGTCGACATAGGATGCAAGAGCGAGCGAAGGACACCCCGAAGTTAGGTTTGGTGACCTTGTTCATATGTATCAGGTTGGCGGAAAAATATTGCACAAGAAATTGTAAATTACTAGAATTTTCCGGAATATTTAGTATTGATCTGGAATACGTAAGAATATTGTAAAGGTTCTCGAAGCTATCACATCATGGGTATATAAAGGCGCGCTAGTGAGGATTTGGTTAGTTTGTGAAAATGATTAGTGAACATCAACTTCGAATGATCATCTTTTACGAGTGGCGTCAGGGACACAACGTGAGTGTGGCTACCACTAACATCAGCAAAGCGTTCGGTGAAGGTGTTGTATCGCGATGGAAGATAAGCCGCTGGTTTGCTCGCTTTGCATCGGGAGATTAAAACTCTTGAAGATCACGAGCGATCTGGGCGAACATCCACCTTTGACGATGAGGAATTACTCCGCTGTTTAAAGGCTAATCCAGAAATAAATACGCGTGATTTGGCAGAGACTCTTGGCTGTCATCATCAACCGTCGAGGCTCATTTACACAAACTCGGCTATCGTAAAGTAATGGCACGATGGATTCCACATCAACTAACTGACAGTCATCGTCAAGTCAGAGTTAGTATTTGTGAATCGCTTCTTTTTCAGTCACATCGGAAAGAGTTTCTTGAAGATCTGGTAACCGGCAATGAGAGCTGGATTCTCTATGATAACAACACACGGCGCGCCGTCTGGCTTCCTTACGACGCAGAGCCACCAACGCAGCCAAAGCCGAACCGTCACTCACGTAAGCATCTTCTCTCCGTTTGGTTCGAGCTTCTCCTGGCGAGAAGGAAAATTAGGACTTTCATTTATACTGAACAGCTTCAGAAACTGGCTGACGCAATAAGAGAAAAACGACCGAGACGTGTAAATGTTCACTTACTCCATGATAATGCGCTACCTCATGTCGCTTCGGAGACTCGACAAAAAATCGTAAGAGCTTGGATGGCACCCGGTTGCCCACCTACCGTACTCACCGGATCTCGCGCCATCCGACTATCACTTGTTCCGACCACTAAAGCTTTATTTGCGTGTGAAAAATTAACTACGAAGACCTCAAAATGGCAGTGGACAATTTCTTTTCTGCACAGCCTCCGGAATTCTGGGCGCAGGGCATCAACAATCTACCAACTAGATGGGCCAGAGTAATAGAGTTATTGGGGATTACATTACTTATTAATTATTGTAAATAACAAAGTTATCAATAAATTCATTAAGTCTTATATCTTGGTGCAGGACTTTTCCGCCAACCTGATATTTCTCATCTCAGTTAACTTTATATACAACCTCATTGTAAATGCCCATTTTCTACTTTTTATCCACCGGTTGTAGCTGCCAACCAATTATTTTTGCTACCGGCTTTAATTAATTTTTGATCCCAAATTCAAATTAATTTATCGCCGCGTTAAATACATGCCTTTTTAACCCTTTACCGCATATTGTATCAAATTTGATACACTACGAGTTTCTACAGATAAATAATTTTTGGGCCTCCTAAACCGCGTATTGATGACTGATATCTAGACAAAGGTTGTATCCGAACATGAAAAAGAAATACGTTATTTCCACGTTTACCACGTCTGTGGTACGTTATTTCTGTCACCGAATATTTCAAACTGCCAATTCAAGCAGTGAGTGCGGTTTGTGGATTGTAAAAGCCGATTTTGGCTACTTTTTCCTCTAGCTAAAATTATTTTTGTTATTTGCGAGTGAATAAAATGGATCCCAAGAAGTTTTACGGAAAAACATGTAAGTAATATCCAATACTTCTTGACGAAAAACGGACTTGAACTTTGTATCTGAAATGATACTCTATGCGGTTATGTTTGCATACGTTTTTCAAATATGATACTTCATGCATTAGAGTTTGTGCCAGTACTCGGTCAGATATGAGACTACATGCAATAAGTACATCGTACAGGGATTTTTTTTTTTAAATAATTGATAGTGAGAAAGTAGAACAAGTGAACGTGTTTGTATATTTATTTGGGAAGTTTTACTCCGTGGGTTCATCTAATGTTATAAAAAATGTTTTTTTTTTTTTGCTTGTTCTTATTTACTGGTGCTATAAACGTTTGGGGCTTATGAAGGTATTTAGTGTTTTATTTATTTTCAGGGACTCGACACGCCAGCGGGCGTGATATTCCTTTAGATAGCGATGATGAAGACCTGACCGATGATGAAGATTATTTTTTACCACCCAAAGGCGTAACCATCGAAGAAACAGATTCGGAGTACGATGATTTTTCTGATAAAAGTGAAGATGAAGGGAGTCTTACTCAAGATGCATTGGAGGCAGTATATCTCGAAGACGATTTTGAATATGAAAGTTTAGAAAGTGCGGACACCATGAATGACATCATAGAACCATCAACGTCAACGGGTATATCGGACAAAAACAGAAAAACAAAGGGACAAACCAAAAAAAAAGGTAAAGAAGGATAAATTGACTTGGGCCAACAATACAATTACTTATAACAGCGAGGACGTTGCATTTATGGGCTGTACTGATCTACCTGATAATATAATGGACCTGGAGACGCCAATAGCTTTTTTTAAGTATTTGTTTCCAACTAGTGTTATTCATCTCATACATGAACAGAGCAATCTATATGCAGAACAGTTGCAACCAGATAAAGCAGATTCTATAACTAGTGACGATATATCAAAATTTATAGGAGTTATCATGTACATGTCAGTTGTACATTTGCCATCTACGCGACACTAATGGAGTGAAGGAACATATGTCGAAAAAGTAGCTTCTCTTCTTACTTGTAACAAGTTTGAACTTCCTAAAACTGATCCAAATTGCGATCGACTGCAGAAATTAAGACCGCTTCTGGACATTCTGAGAGCACAATTATTAACTATCCCTAAAGAAGAGTACCTAGCAATAGACGAGCAAATGATACCCACAAAAGCCAAAACATCTGGTTTTCGACAATATAATGCAAAGAAACCCCACAAATGGGGTTATATTAACTATGTTTTGAGTGGCGCTTCGGGATTCAGCTACGACTTTGACATCTTTACAGGACAACACAAAACCGATGTGCGACCTAATTGTCCAAATTTTGGAGCAACTGGCAACGTGGTTACAAGATTGCTAAACACAGTGTCACAAAATTTAAACCACAAACTGTTTATCGACAATTTTTATACCAGTCTTCCGCTCATGGCACATCTTCATGGCATTGGAATCCTACCATTAGGTACAATTCAATTAAATAGAGCAAAAGACATTGATTTGCCAAACAAAAAGGCATTGCTGAAATGTGAGAGAGGTCACTGCATTGAAAAATCCACGGAAATAGATGGAGTTCAACTAAGCGTGACTACATGGGTTGACAATAAAGTCGTAAGTTTATGTTCTTCCTATGTTGGAAAGGAACCTATGGCTCCCGTAAAACGATTTTCAAAAAAACAAAAGCGAATAATTGAAGTACCTCGACCAAAATCGGTAGAAATATACAATAAATATATGGGCGGGGTGGATTTATTGGACGCAATGTTAGGTTTTTACAGGATCAAAATAAAAAGCAAAAAATGGTACCATCGAATATTCTTCCACTTAGTCGATATGACGTGTGTGAATAGCTGGCTTTTGTGGCGTCGCCGCAACAAACAAAAATCTAAAAAGGAAGTGTATATGTCGTTGTTAGATTTTAAATTGTATATAGCTGATGTTTTGATGCGGGAAACGGGAGGTGTGTTTACTCCATCTACCCGATGCCGAGGGCGGCCTGCTCTAGAACATGATCTAGAACATATAAGAAAAAGGAAACGACGTCTTGAACTGCCTCCGCAAGAAGTGGTATACGACGGGATTGGACATTGGCCCAACTGGGGTGAAAAACGGCAGAGATGCAAAAATTGTTCACGCCTGTCTTACATTTACTGTAGTAAATGCGAATGTTTTTTTTGTTTAAACAAAGATCGTAATTGTTTTAAGGATTTTCATATGGTTTTGCATTAAATATTGACATAAAATGTGAATCTTATTCATTCAATAAAATTAATGCTTCATAATATATATATATATATATATATATATATATATATATATATAGATATACGAAAATATTTACCCCAATTGCATGTTATACCATATATGATGTCGTATATTCCGTTACCTGGACTGCATGTTGTATCAAAGTACATATCAAATGTGAGATTTCGTGTTTCGAAGCAATTATTTCGGTTTCTAATGTTCGAAAAAATTAATAAAAAAATACTGGGATACCTATTATGCCATAGAACCATGTAAATTAATTTGAACCAAATCTAAAATTCCATGCGGTAAAGGGTTAATTTTTGTAAGTACATGTCTGTTTGTTCTAGCTAATCTTAGAAACGGCTGGACTGATTTTGGTGGGAGTTCCACTGCAGATTAGGGATGGGCCGAATATTCCATCTATTGGCAACGACACAGTCAACACAGCAAAGCTCAGAAATGTAATTCTTTATTTATTACTATGTAAATCAAGAAATAAAAGTAACAGCAAACTTCAGAAATGTAACTCTTTATTTATTACAAGCTGTGCCCGCGACTTCGTTCGCGTGCATGTCGGAAAATAATAATGTGGTTGGTTGGTATATTGGTTTGGTTTATATATTGGTACATATAAAGACATTGGTTTCGTACTTTTCGTTCATTCCCTACAACACCACTGGTGGTGTCGATCCGGGCTTCCCTACTCTCTATAATTTGAAGCGTTGCGTGTCGTTACGTGTTCCGAAGCAGCCCGGCCACAGTCGATTTCGTAATTTATAGACATATCAATTAAATGTTCCCAAATTGTTCTTGGAGTACCAGTGAATAGATAAAATGTACCTCAAATATATCTTGTTAAAAAAGCACTTGTTTGTGGCTGGGCTGTACCGTATACGTAGCAGCCCGGCCACGTGTATTATTTCTGGTAGGATGCTCAGAATGTTCTAAAATATAAACCAAATAAATAAATAATAATAATTATAGTTTATTTCTCACCAGCATAGCAACAAGGATTAAAATACTAAAACATAGCATAGTAAAAGCACATAATAATAGGAATAACAAAATCAATCAATCTGCCTAGCCTTTTCCCAACTATGTTGGGGTCGGCTTACAGTCTAACCGGATGCAGCTGAATACCCGTATTTTACATGGAGCGACTGCCTATATGACCTCCACAACCCAGTTACTGGGTAATACGATACCCCTTGGTAAGACTGGTTGTCAGACTTTCGGGCTTCTGCCGACCCGTAACGACTGTCAAAGATCCTCGAATGACAGCCGGGACCAACGTGCTTTCCGAGGCACGGAGTCTCGGTATGAAAAGATGGTCACCCATCCACAGACCAACCCTGGCAAGCGTAGCTTAACCTGATGGATCGACCAGTGCGGCTGTTATTACTTAGCCACGAGCAGCATTTGTGGTGGTAAAGAGAGGTTAACATAGAGTATTGACTCTATCTTTATGAACTAGGCGAGGCCTGTTAAATTGTCAGCTGAGCGCTATCTTCTGAGATACAGTATCTCAGAAGATAGCGCTCAGCTGACAATTTCGTACTATACATATAACCTAAAAACATTGTGTGCTACTGTTTTAATTTATTAATACAGAAGGAATGAAATGAAATGAAATGAAATGAAATGATTGATTGATTGATTGATGATGAATGAATGAAATATTATTTTGAGAATTGCTCCTAAAGATATGCGTTAGCAACTTTGTATAAGTCCTACAGGTGCTTAGTGCAAATTCTTTTTTTTTTTTTGGTTTATGTAAGTGTTTCTCTTAGTATATAATATTTCATTGAAAAAAATAAAGAACATAAAAGGAATGTTTATTTGGTTTATATTTTAGAACATTCTGAGCATCCTACCAGAAAATATAAATGTGGCCGGGCTGCAACGTATATGGTACGGCTCGGCCACACACAAGTGTTTTTTTAACAATATATATTTGAAGTACATTTAATCTATTCACTGGTACTGCAAGAACAATTTAGGAACATTTAATTGATATGTCTATAAATTACGAAATCGATTCGACTCGGATTCTCTCGAATCGACTAGGCCCAGCTGCCTCGGAACACGCCCCAATGTTTCTTTATATACATGAACAGACCAATGGATTGTTTACATAAATAAGATATAAGTGAGTTACAGTTCGCATTCCAGTCTAAATTTGAGTCCAGTCTCCCTCCCTCTTGGTTATTAAAACTCCTGTTAATTTAAACTCTTATTAATTTGAAATTTTACTCTGGTCCCTTGAGTTTCAAATTATCGAGA
Organism: Dicycla oo; assembly: GCA_948252095.1. Taxonomy (NCBI): domain Eukaryota; kingdom Metazoa; phylum Arthropoda; class Insecta; order Lepidoptera; family Noctuidae; genus Dicycla; species Dicycla oo. The sequence goes on from OX411712.1 coordinate 15,944,999, forward strand.
GTCGACTGTAGCTCATGTTATAAGGAGTAAACTTAGGTCACTTTTAATTTAAAAAGAAAGAATTAAGGTTCCCGCAAAAAACATGCCTTTTTAAAAAATTTGGACTGATTTTGGCGGGACTTTCACTGCAGATAGCTGATGTTATAAGGAATAACTTAGGCTACTTTTATTTTAGAAAAAGAAGTTCCACGCAATAAATTGTTTATAAGTACTATTACCAGCGACCAGCACCCTAATTGCATAACACACTATCGATCGGAATCTGAATCATTTTGAAGCAAATTGCTAATCCATTGCTTCATATGTTTGAAAATTTTGTCTGCTCAACAACGTAAATAACGCAATAAATGTTGTTGAAGCGTCAAAATGAAACCGATTCTGATTGATAGTGTTACGCAATTGCGCAATTAGGAAATAGATAAACTATTCTAAAAATGAACGCCCCTCCACAGCGGTTACGCTCACATGCAAAGAAGGTGTATTGACGCAATACACATAATTGGTCTGTGTCATTAGTTGCTCAGTCACCGGCGAGACATGAAAGTGGAACCACGCGTCGATTTCGCTGCAAAAGTATGGTCAACATGTCAACGCAAAAAACTACGTGGCTACAAAAAACGTTGACCAAAACTTGACGTCTACAACATTAGTTTTAGTATATGCGAAACCTGAAACACGTGTCCAGTATTTCTATGTAAAGAATCTATGTGCAAAATTTCAAAACTGTATCATGAAAAATCACAGTTATAAGCTTGATCACTTACTGGTTGTTCGTACAAAAATCTAGACAAGCCGGTCTCTTGATACCATTGCCAAGTCCTCTGGACAGTTGATCGGCTCACATTTAGCTGCTGAGGCACGTGAGTTTGCGAACAACCAACATCAAGTAGGGCTATAATTTTACCGGCCCTTATTGCTTTATCACTCATATCAAAAAGTGGTATGTAATGTAAAAAGAATGATTAAATTGTTTAGTTTGCAGAAAATATCCAAAAAGTTTAAAATTTTTGGAAACAGTAAAAAAATTGTTACAGCAATTTGCGCCATTAGTAAAGCAATTTTACAATAATCCACAATAATCATGCCAGGATGCTTCAAATAACATGTCAATACATCGTCAAATTAATAAAACCTCTTTCTTGTTCTTCATTGAAGTAGAGAAAAATAATCTAAAGTGCCCATTTTTTTTGCAACAGAGTTTACATCAAAAAATCATAGTTTTTGTTCTACTATGAGTATAGGTAGGAAGAAAAACAATAACTATGAAATCTGCATATGTTGGCCAAACCTATAGACATGTCAAACCGAAGTAAATAGACTAATAAATAAGTTAAATACTCACCATCAACTTTTCCCATGGCCAATATTGATATAGTTTTGATAGCAGGCACAGCCCATGCAGCTAAATGAAAGTACTGAGAATTTGCTTCAATAGCTTCATGTCCCCACTTGAGACCAGCTGCCAAAAACCATGTGAGTGTTAAAATGACCCACCAAATACTCGAGGCCATACTGAAGAAATAAACCACCATGAAGAGTATTGTGCATGGTTCATGCTTAGTTCCTTGTGTAATTACTGATATGTTAGGTAATCTTGCTCCACTTATTGTGGTTGGGAATGGGCCTTGGCAGCTAACACTGTCACCTGCACTCCAGCCCATGACATATGCTGCGGCTACCATGAGGTAACATACTGACAGGAATATGATAGGTCTTTCTGGATATCTGAACCTATCTGTGTCTATGAGAAATGTCAAAACTGTGAACAGGCAACTAACAGTGCACATTGTTGCCCAAATACCAATCCATAATCGAGCAAAGTTTTTCTCATCCTGGCTGAAAAACATTCCAGTGCAAGGAGCCCCACAGTCATATTCAACTTTATCCCCAACTTTAAGTGAATACTCCAAGTCTAAGTTCTTAGGAACTTTAAATTGTACAGGACAAACAAATCCATAATCTTTAGCTCCATGAAGTTTGGTTGGATCTCTTTCATTGCTATTCTTAAAGTTCACTTTAGGAAGTTTTGATTCAATATGTTTTCGAGATTCATGAGTTATGTTGTTTTCACCAACACATATCACGTGTTCATCAGTAGCCACAGGAAACTTCGTGCACTCCAAATGTTCAGGCCAATGAAATCCGAAGGTTATCATAATCTCGTCACAATTTTGTTTTGCCGATTCACATAAATGTCGACAAGGAGGAATAGCCGTGTCTAATATTGTGCATACAGGTGCGTATACTGAACACAAAAAGAATTTCAGATCTGGTGAACAGTTGACTTTTATCAAAGGTGTAAACTGGTGGACTTCGGGGCCAGCGTCTTCTTGCTTAGCGTGATTCAGTAAGTTGGGAAATATCGTTTGATTATACCTGATTTGTTGACAAAACTGAATCGTAATTGGCTCACAACGACCATGGTGAGGTAATGTATCTCCGGGATAAACAGTAACACGTGAAGTTTCAGTCGTTACAACAAAATATAACACTAAAATAGTAAACGCAACCTCCGCTTTTTCCATTATTATGGCTACCACTTGTAAAACAATTATAAAAACAAAAATAATAACTTAAAACTGTAAGTATATCCCATCACAAATTACGACTTTGTGTAATTAAGACTTTGTCTCCGCATTTTCGCAAAATGTGCGAATATTTAATACAAATTAACAAATAAAATTGTTATCACAACAACATGCATTGTCGCAACTTGAACTGGAATAGACAAAAAACATTTTTTTTATCATTGAGAATAGACAAATTAGTTTACCCACGGCATGGGTTTGGTTTACCCTAGTGTCCTCCTCACCTCCAGGCCTCTGGATATTTCCCCCTAGATTTAGGGGACTTTTTTTTTTTTTGATATGGTTATGCAAAAGTTGAAATAGTATTCTAGCATCCATTTATTTAACAGTGAGAAAATTCCGATTGAAATGCATGATCTTTTTGTATACATACGTCAAACTGACCGCCACCGCGGTATCGCCTCTGTCTGAACAACCTATTGTATCTAATCAAAAGAATAAAACAATATTTTGTTTTGTTTAGAAAATAGAACATTTTGGTCCATTAAACATACATATAGTAGCAAAGAGGATGTATGCATAGTAAGGGGGAACTGGGTGGCTGTTTCTGGCCAAAACCAAGTTAAGATCATCTCTAATAATAACTAGTCTGTGGTAGATTGTTTGTTTATAATTTATTTGACATTTTGAAACGTAACGAAAAGATTTCTTTGCAGAGGGGTTTAGTCTGTATTTGTTTGTTCCTACAAGTAAAAATGGATTCAGGTAGTGAAAATATAGATTTTATGAAACTAATTAATGTCAAGGGAAATATTGAAAATATCACTCCTCACAAAATAGCAGTAGTAGCTTTTATTAGGGAATATGGCCTATTGAAAATTGAAGGTAAGTATTTGCATGTTTAAGTACACTATTAATATTATTAGCCTTTATTGTCCCACTGCTGGGCAAAGGCCTTCCTACTCTCCACCTCTCTCTGTCCAGAGCTGCCAAGGACCATTATTTATTAATGGAGTCCAGCTCATCCCGCCATCTCCGTCTGGGCCTGCCGCGATGTTGTTTGATATTAAGCGGGGCCCACTGGGTCGTAAGTTTGGCCCCTTGATCGTCTGACATGCGGCAGATGTGTCCAGCCCATTTGCCCAGTGTCCAGCACAGTTAAGCGTGGCAGTTTTCCGAGTGACATCAGTTATTTTAGTGATAGAATGGATTGTTGTATTCTTAACCCGGTTCACAAATTTGATATCCAGAATACTTTGTTCCATAGCTCTCTGGCAAACATACCTCTGCTGAATTGTTAAAGCCCATGTTTGAGAACCATATGAGGACGGGAAAAATACACATGTTGATGAGTCTTCTCTTGAGGGATAGAGGAAGATCGCCCTTCATTAGATCTTTCACGGCCCAATAGCTCTTCCAGGCATTCTCGGTATATGTTGCAAGTTCTTTATTTTGTCTTGCTTAGAAAGAGACTATTTGACCAAGATAGAGATACTCATTGACATATTCAACCTCCCCCCCCACTACCACGGTGATCCTGCGATGCACGCTGTTCATCATCAACTTGGTCTTTGACATATTCATTTGAGTCCAACCTCTAGGCTTGCCGTGCTAAGATCTTCTAGCATCTGAGTCAGTTCGGAGACTGAAGACGAAAAAAGGATAATATCGTCAGCAAAAAGAAAGGAGATTGGATAATCTCTTATTTGTTACACTATTGTAATAATTCAATTTATTTATTTACAATTGCTCCTAGAATTTCATCTACAATGGGCTCCACCCTTTTGTTCCGCATCAACGGTATTCCATGTTGGTATTGTAAGACTATTTACGAATTGTGTATTTTAAATGTTTCAGCAAACAGGATGATAGATTGCACTGTGGCACCTAAATATAGAAAAGACTTCTGTATGCTTGCTCTTAAACTAATTCAGGTACTAATTGCAATACTATCTTAATTTATTGTTTGAATTATTTTTGTTATACATGGCATGGGCTTCTAAATACATAATTATGTAACTTGTGTTAACTTGACTGTGTTACACGAATGCCACCCTGTGAAATTTGACATGTGACATTTCAATAATGAAAAACGGGCGGCATTTGTGTAACACAACCAAGTTAAGATACAAGCTCAACAGTACCGGTTAGTGACTGTACCTATACAGGGTTACTGGTAATTCGACGTATATCCGTCAGGGGCTGATAAGGGGGCCAAAATGCAACAAATTGAACCCCCCATATGTATGGCCGAAATTCAATAGTTTTCGAGATATTTGAATTTTAAGAGTTTTTCGATATTTACCCAAAATTTGACATTTAATTCCAAATAAAAAAAAAAACATATTTGAATGGGTACCATTAAAAATGATGTTGTAGCTGGCACTTTAATTAAGCTATTGACATAATTAAAACTACTTAATTTAACAAAATAATTAAAATAATGAGCGATTTAAGAATAATATCTTATTAATATTTTCATTTTACGCTTCAAAAATGTTGTCTCGTCACAAAAATTACTATGTCATTAATCGTACAAATAACTAAAACAACTTGCCTATTCTGTAAGCTTTCCAAAAAGGTATAAAAGTCAATTTTAAAATACATAATTCGTGGCATGGCATGTGTTTGAACGGGCGCGGCGGCGCGCGGTGCGGGAAGAGAAATCATCTCTGTTTTTAATTTATGATCCTCGCTAAAACAACCGATTTTACTGGCGAAATTCTTCGTGATGGGGCGGGGTGTGCGGGCGGGGGAGTACTCGGCGTCTGCTGCGCTCGCGTCGCCTTCCTTAGTAAGTTTCGACTCTACGCCGCGCAAGCACGTGTGTTGTTATTTTGCTATTAACCAATCTCTCATCGCGTTAATTCGTTATCGATCATTATTGTTAATTCTTGTTTCTCTTGTTATTCTTTTTGTTATCATTGTTATTTCGGATAACATGGCTTCGTATTCTAATAACGAATACGCAGACATAATGTTTTGTTATGGTTTTGCCGATGGAAACGCGGCTGCGGCTCGGCGAGAATACCAATGCCGCTTTCCCGATCGTCGACTTCCCCACGTTACTGTTTTCGGGAGCACCTATCGACGATTGTCTGAAACTGGCAGTGTTCAGAGAGCACAAGTCAACGCTGGCAGACCTCGACGGTACACGGCTGACGAAGAGGACACCATTCTTCAGTGTTTTATTGATGACCCAAACATCTCAACGAACATTGTTGCAAGACAGTTCGGTATGTCCCAGTGGAAAGTGTGGTCGGTAGTACATCTATCAGGTAGACACCCATACCATTATCAACCTGTCCAAACATTGCACGAGGGAGATCCTACCAGGCGACTCGAATTTTCTCGGTTTATGTTAAACGCTGACGCTGACCAGGAACATTTCCTAAGAAATATTTTTTGGACTAACGAGTCAAAGTGTGACCGGGATGGTATAACGAATTACCATAACTTACATTTTTGGGCACCTAAATTAGGCAGGAATCAAAAAAAAAAAACTAAAGAAACTGCGTCGCAAATGAGATTTTCCCTGAACGTATGGATGGGTGTCCTTGATAATTATTTGCTGGACCCTCATTTCTTGCCCCAAAATTTGAACGGAGAAAATTACGAGGAGTTTTTAAGAAACAACCTAGACGATTTGTTGGCGGATGTTCCCGAAGAAATAAAAAACAACCTCATGTTTCAACATGATGGTTGCCCAGCACATTACCGGATTACTGTCCGACAGTGGCTAGACGAGAGATATCCAAACCGATGGATTGGGAGGGGAGGGCCAATTCCGTGGCCAGCACGAATCCCTGATATCACACCACTTGATTTTTACGTTTGGGGTCATATGAAGGAATTAGTTTATGTGACCCCAATAAATTCAGTCGAAGAACTTCGACAGCGAATAATAAACGCGGCGCAACAGATGAGAACAACGTTCACATCAAGAGTGACGAAAACCGAAGTTAGGAAGAGAATTCGAACCTGCATTCGTAATCGAGGGGCTCATTTTGAACAAGATGTATAATTTTTTTTATAAAATTTGACGTAAATTTTTTAATGCATTTTATTTCATACCTTATAAAATATCAAATACCAAATGACCCTTTCTCTCCCCGCGCCGGTGCCGATTCAAACACATGCCATGCCACGAATTATGTATTTTAAAATTGACTTTTATACCTTTTTGGAAAGCTTACAGAATAGGCAAGTTGTTTTAGTTATTTGTACGATTAATGTCATAGAAATTTTTGTGACGAGACAACATTTTTGAAGCGTAAAATGAAAATATTGGTAAGATATTATTCTTATATCGCTCATTATTTTAATTATTTTGTTAAATTAAGTAGTTTTAATTATGTCCATAGCTTAATTGAAGTGCCAGCTACAACATCATTTTTAATGGTACCCATTCAAATATTATATGTATTTTTTTTAAATTTTGAATTAAATGTCAAATTTTGGGTAAATATCGAAAAACTCTTAAAATTCAAATATCTCGAAAACTATTGAATTTCGGCCATACATATGGGGGGTTCAATGTGTTGCATTTTGGCCCCCTTATCAGCCCCTGACGGATATACGTCGAATTACCAGTACCCTGTAGATGCAGCTGTTCATAATACCAATATAATTGATGCAAATTGTTAATTTAACCAATTGATGAATATATTGCTTTTGAGGAAACACCAATGTGAATGCGAGTCAATTAATCAAGAAATAATAAGGTTTGGTATTACCCAAAGTGTAACACTTTGGGTACTTACTACGAATAATAAAAGTAGGTACTTATAATAAAATAGGTAGAACATTGACATATATACATATAATAATAATATTTATTTATTGTAATTAAATACACAGAAAAATACAAGCATTACACAGAAGATTATTTAAATGCTAGTTTTGTTGAGCTCTAGTACCCAAATTAAGATTTAACTTGTGTTAAGGGTACCAGGGCCCTCGCAGTTAGTAATCTATTACAATTTTACATTAGTTACTGAGCAGAATGTGTTCACGTGAGTGAAGTTGTAGCTATGTATTTATCTGTTTGTATTATGGAAAGAGAAGAAAATAAACATTAACATATACCTCTCATATATTGCATTGAATAATAAATAGATAAGATTTCAATCAATTATGAATAATATATGAATCTACTAAATATTATTCATTTTTATTCTACTGTGACATTATTACTTTTGCTGAAAACCTTATCTTGTTATAGTGCCCAGATATGGAGTTTAAAGAATTGGAGGCCTTTCTCACTGATGGGCGTTATAATCTACTGAGTGTCCACCTACAAAACTTTTGTGTCCGTCTTCAGAACATATATGTTAACGGAGTGAGCGCTCTGATGGACTGTGTTACTTCAACGATCGACAAGCTGATGATTGAGTCTAATCCTTGTATCTTGGCTAGGTACAGTGTATTAGGTAAAAACATATTTATACTTATTTGCTATTTGCTTATGTTGTTATATCATGGTTATACAACATTATTTTTAGTATATGCGAAACCTGAATATACTTTGCAAAGTCTGGCCAAAAATTCTGTACCTACCTTTAAAAATCGAATATTTCATAAATTGAGTGACTTATGATACTCATTTGTTTTATTATGATATAAATAGATAGCGTTTGGGCTTCTATAAAAACCTTACTTGGTCTCATCCATCCCAGCTAAAAATATGGAGTTGGGTGTCAAAGAGAATCGTGTCGCAGTAATAGTGCTACACAAGTGAAACAAAACTCCAGTCGAAATCTTCAACCTGTTAAAGTTGCTCAGTATAACAAGCAAGTTCGTCTATCGTACGATTAAAAGAGACACCGAGATGTCTTCTGTCGATGACAGATCTAGGAGCGGACGCCCACGTGATTCTAGGACGCCAGCAGCGATCAAAGCCGAGGGTGAGCGAATTCGCCGAAATCCAAAATCCGCAAACCGAAAATCATGACCAGAGAAATGAAAATTCCAGCTAGGACCATGTCTCGCATCATTAAACAAGACCTAAAGCTTTGCGCTTATCGACGAAGTACTGGACATCGCTTGACGGCTGCTTTACGCAGTGTAAGGGCAAGTCCTTACATTTAATGTTGAATGTTAATAAAATAAATGTTAATGTTCAAGAAGGTATTTAATGAGAAACTGCACTAAATAAATGTAGTAAAAACTAATAAAAAATGTTATAAAAATGTTACAAAATGTTGAAAAATGTTAGATGTTGCGCGAGCTCGATATAAAACCGAAGACTGACGTACTTGCGTACGTGATGATACTATATTTTATTAATTAACAATATTAGCAGTATTCTTAACTAGGCCAAAGTACAATGTGCGGTTGCTGACCGTACATCTTGGCGGGGCAAAATATGATTAAGATAACTTGTTAAAACATATTTTACTAAGTAAATAAAAACCTAATGCAAATAAAAATCATAAAAACAATGTGAGTAAAATTAGTTAAAAATTAATTAATGTTAAATGAATGAGGTGTCGCGTAGGTAGCATTTCTGATCGAGGTCAGTTCGATGCTTTCAGTGGATGCTGCAGCTCTTGGTGGCTTCTGTGGCGGTAATCTGTTGGACGCGCCGGCGGCGCTGACGGCGACTTTGCCGCAGCCTTTGCAGTACACGTAGGCTCCTCCCGCGACGACTACTGACAAGATCAGAAGTCCCATCGTGGTGTATGAAACGATGTACCTATTGGTGGACATCGTGTTGCGACATTCCTGCCTGATTTGTTTGGTCTTCCAATTCTTTCAACGAATTATGAAGTTTTTCATAATCGTTTCTTACAAATTGGGTATTTTGTTGTCCTTTTGTTAAATCAATCGGCTGGACAGATGTTAAATTGTTGATGTCTTCCATATCTATCAGAGGTATTTCCGGGTTGACATAAATGTTGTTTGTGTAATAAACTTGTGTGTGATATGTTTCTTCATTATTTCGAATGATACATCCTTCTTTGGCTTCTAAAATTCCCGTCGAATGTATTGCCTTGGTAGTCATATGACCATTACAGATGATTTGCAATTGGCAATCTGTGCAGCAGACATAGAGCCAGGTATTCGGCTTTTGCAATGGTGTCCATTTATTGTTGCAGGTTTCGGATGTATAGATACATTTTGATAATGTAATGTTTGTGATGACGCCAATTTCGCATGGAATTTGATGATTTCTCATGTTACGTGTTGGTTTGTTTAATGAACAGACGTATGTACTTGGTTCAATTTTAATACAATGTTCTAGGTCACTGTCTGTGAGCTGCATATATGTTTCTTTTCTTATATTGACTGCGATGTATTCTGAATTAGTTTTCATTGTAAGTGAATGTTTTTTATTTGTTGTCATCGGTATAGGTACCGTTTTGTAGACTATGAATGGAGTGTCCCCTGTTAATGGTAATGTAATTTCGATGATAAAATATTTTTCATACAATCTAGACTTTACCTCTAGTAGTTTGTATATGTCAGCTAATTGGGTTTGAATGTTATAATAATAATAATAAATAATAATAAATTTATTGAAATGAAAAACTCAGTTTACAAAAACTCTGTGTTCGATAACAACTGCATTAGTATAATACTGTGTCGCAGTCATTAACGCCCACCTCCAAAACGTCTAGACAAAATCCAAAACAAAAAATACTAAAAACTAAAACTAAAAAAGAAAAGAATAAAAATCAACAATTAGAACTTAAAATTAAAACTGAACAATATTTTCACTGTGTAAATTTTATGTGTGTATTTGTATGGAAGGATTGTGCAGTTTTAGGCGTAAAGTATATATATGTGTGTGTGTGTGTGTGTGTGTGTGTGTGTGTGTGTGTGGGAATGTGTGTTTGCGCATTTTATACGTATAAAGAGCAATATTGGAAAGTGAGTTTAAGTTTTAACATATGTTTCTAATTCTTCATAAGTAAGTGTATGAAGCCATTTATCCGTGATCCTTCGACATTCTCGCAAGGTCAGTGGATATATATTGAGCTGTTTATTTACTCGATTATACAAAGTGGAGCTAAGAAAGTGATATTGCCGCCGAACAACCTGAACTCTGGCAGATTCCACCTGGCAGACTCTGTCAGATCTGCGTTTTTGGGTAATGACAACAGGATCAAATGGTAGGTCTGAGTGTTTACGCAGCACTACAGCAAGAAGAAATGCGTGTCTTACTGTTGGTATCTCGCAAAGAGCGTACAGTTCAGTAGTTGGAAATCGAACAGGTTTGTGAGTCATGACTTTTAACACCGCCCTCTGCGCCCTTTCCAGACGGAGCATTAAGCACTTCCCAGCCCCACCCCAAGCTGCAATACAATATTTTAGGATGGAATGTGCCAGAGCGAAGTATACTGTTCGTAGTGTGGCAAAATCAGCAGATGTTCGCAGGTTTTTAAAGACAAAAATTAATTTCCTGACCCTGGAGACCAGAGCCTCAATTTGCTCCTTCCATGTCAGCGTACTATCTATTATAACACCCAAGTATTTAATACTATGGGTGCGAGTAATCTGAGTACAACCGGTGCAATCAGTGGATAACCCGCATTTATACGCCGTCAGAGTATATGAAGAAGGAGGTTGAGAGGCTTTACTCGGAGCAAATGTAATGAACTTGGTTTTTTCTAAATTGAGTGTTAGCAAGTTTTTATTCAGCCATTTCATTGCAACAAGCAAAGCGGACTCTGCATTTGAGCGGGTTTCCAACCAATCCTTACCATGAATCAGCATGACAGTATCATCCGCGTAGGTTATAATTTTAGTGTTAGTTAGAGCCAGATTACATAGGTCGTTTATGTAAATAAGAAACAGGGTAGGTCCAAGGACACTACCCTGCGGGACACCGTAGGTTAAAATTTGCTGTTTGCTAACAAGATTTCCTATCTTTACGGTTTGAGAACGGTCACTCAGGTAACTCCTAAAAATGTCTAGACACACTCCTCTAACACCAACTCGTTCCAACTTTTCAAGCAAGAGGGGAACAGAGACTGTGTCAAAAGCTTTTGAAAGGTCTAGGAAAATTGCTATTGTTTTGAGATTATCCTTTACATTCTTTGCTATAGTTCCAGTTACTTCTAAGACTGCATCTTCTGTGCTTCTACCTGATCGAAAACCGTATTGGTTCGCTGAAATTATATTCTGTGAGTTGAGGTAAGTAAGTAGTCGACTGTTAACAATTTTTTCTAAAATTTTGGACAAAATTGTAAGCACAGAGATGGGTCTGTAGTTATTGACACAGCCCCGGTCCCCACTTTTGTATATGGGATGTACAAGTGCTCTTTTAAAGACAGCCGGGAATACTCCTGAGGAGAGTACGAGGTTAAATATGTGCGACATAACAGGGATTAAGGTGTCGCGGGCAGCTCTGATCAAGGCAGCAGAAATGCCATCCCACCCTACGGCACAATTAGCCCTGAGGCCGAGGATGATGCGTTCAACCTCTTCACAGTCTGTTGAGAGAATGGCCATGGAGTTAGGACAGGCACTGTTGTCAGGGGAGGGCGTACAATGAGCATTAGTTATTTTTGACGCAAGGGTTTTCCCCACATTCGCAAAGAAGTCATTTACATAATCCACTGAATTTGAAGGATCAGAAGTAATAGATAAAAGTTCAGAAGCAGAAGATTTGTTGTTTTGAAGATTAGAGATGGATTTAATAAGATTCCATGTAGCCTTAGGATTTCTACGATGTTTCTCAAACTCAGTTCGTTCATATTCCCGTTTAATTTTTTTAAGTAAATTATTGCAGTAGTTTCTGTACCGCTTATATGTCACTTGTAGTATACTATTATTAGGGTCTCGTTTTGATTTAAGGCAAAGCTTGTCCCTGTTTCGTATGCATCGCAAAAGCCCCGGTGTGATCCAGGGTTTTGTAATCCTTTTTTTACTTGAAATAGTGCAAGTAACAGAGTTGTTGTTGACCACAGTAGAAACAATATTAACAAATTCCGCAGCAGCCGTAGTTGCATCATCACAATCCATAACTGAAGAAAAATCTACAGTTTTTATAATTGCAACGCATGCATCCACGTCAACTCGGCGCGATGATGAAGGGGTTTTAGTTATATCAAATGTTAATTTGCAAAACACAGTCACTGGAGCATGGTCCGTTATAGTAGAATCAAGGACTAAGGCTATTGCAGGTTTGTTTGATTTGATAACTACGTGGTCTAAACAGGCTTTGTTGCGAGTGGGAAACAAATGTGCAGGAAGCATTGCATGGGATGCTACTGTATTTAGATACGTGTCAGAATTTATATCATTATTATTATGGGAGATATTTATATTGATATCGCCAATTAGAACAATAGTCTTAAACGACATTAACGAGTGCAGAGTTACATCCAGACTTTCAATAAAGTTCCTAGTATTACGGAACGAAGGAGATCGGTATATTGCCAAAAGGGCTATTTCTGTGCCGAATTTTAAAATCAAGCAATTTGCATCCGTAAATATCGGTATTTCGACAGTAACTCGTAGGTTTTGCCTAACATACACAACAATACCGTCGTTTTGATTCGCGTGATCGGACTGGAATGCTTCGAATCCCGGTATACTAGGAAGGAAAGGGCATTTGCGTAACCAACACTCCGATAAAACAATAGCATCAAAATGCACCTTAATTCTGTTCAGTAGTATTAAGAGATTATTAAAATTATTACTATTGCCTATACTTCTAATATTCAAGTGAAATATATTAAGACCGTTTACAACATTATTTAAGTAAGTGCTACATTGTTCTGGAGAACACTGATAGGATGATGAAATTGATAGTTGTTCTAGTTCGCGTGTAATTTCTGCTTTTTCATTCATTTTGTAATTTTAGGGGGTAACAAATTAGTCGCAGTATCAATCCAGCGAGGGCTTGTAGCAAGCCAACGTATTGGGTACGGGACGTTAGTTTAAATTTTAGGCCGTAGTAGGAGGTGAGAAAGGTTGCTCGATATGAAATGGTGTAGGTGAGTGCGAGAGAGATAAGATAAGAGAGTTTAACTATGATAATGATGCGCGTGTATTTGTATGTGTGATTGTAGGTGTGAGAGTAAGTGTGGTATGGTGTGTCAACATAATTTGTGTATAACTTATATGTGGTTTGCATGGGCAGAACAATCCGTATACAGAGCAGTAACAACTTTGAAATTTGCATGCGATTGACATTGTGATAACAAGGTTTACAAGTGATACTTAGGTACATGTTTTTTATAAGTTTAAGTGTGATTAGCTGGTTGGTATGATTACAACATATTATTTTCTTTGCAGATTTAACAATGATATTATCACAGATCACTAGTCACTTTGAGTCAGTTATTTTCGGGAAGTCTTTTTCCGTTTTAATTAAAATATGTGGTGCACCATCTACCTCACGAAGATAAATTTTTCCTTTTTTTATCCAGCAGTACCTGAAATTGTTGGTGTTCGCAAAATCTCTGGCAAGGAAAAAGAGCCTTTTCATCCTGGGACTAAGGTTTTCCGAAATAAATATAGGCTTCACTGGCCCGCCAATTTTTAGATGTTCCGTTGATAGTTTATTATTGCCTTTGTTGAATTTTTTATACTTCTCAATAAATTTTTCTTTCAGGAGATTGGTGGAGAAGTCTACGATGATTGTTCTGCTGTCTTTGTCTTTAGTTCCTATGCGGAAGATGTCTTTCACCTCGTGTGGTTGTAGAGATACATTCATAACAGAGGCGACCTTGACAACAGAGTTTAATAAATCCTCTTTAGACTCTGGTTTATTTACAGGGTATTTTATGTTGTCAACGGGTATCGATAATTGTTGTGGCAATTGACCAGAAATAACGTTGAGCTCCTGAAAGAGCTGGCTTTGCGGTAAAAGTCTGGTGTCCACGTGACCATGATGGATGTTAATGGCTGTATCTAGAAGCATGTGTTGGATGTGGCGCAGTTTAGATAAAATTGTTGAACTGGTCAGAGCCATGATGTTAAAGTAATTCATCGCTTCCTCTTGCTCAACAGCCTTACCCAATGTCTGTAAATAGTTCTCCGTAGCGTTAATATGTTGATCTAAGAGCTTGAACTGAGCGTTCATCGCCTCTTCATTTCTCTTTAAAATGTTATTATGCGCCTCAATGATTGATGTTTGCCCTTTTATCAGCTTTAGTAAGTGGTCTCTGTTGTTTTGCAATGTTTCTATGTCATTTTTATATTGTATTGCGAATCTTTCGTCTAGCACGCCGAACAGGCTGTTTGCAAGGTAACCTATTCCATTGACAAGACCTCGAGTAACGCGCCCCCTTGTCTGCCCATGATGTGTTTCTAACATGTAATTGTTATGATCAAGTTCGTTGAATTCCTGTTTGAATTCAGTCATAATGCTTTTGCACATCGTTTGATATGCGAATTGCTCACACCTTTCTCCCAGGTGTTTCACAACTCGATGTATGTTTTCCATGCCTTGCCAGTAAGATGTCATATTGTAGTAGGTAACTATCTTCCAGTCATCATGTACGCTTTGCAAATTGCCGATTTTGTCAAAGTACACTGCCCTATTTGGATCGAACGGTGTGACAGTTATGGCGTCACTGCTTTGTTCTGTGGGCTGAAATAATGTTAATAATGTTATGAGTGTACACAGCAGGCTGGAACTTATTTTCTTTGATTTAAATCGTTGTTTTCGGTTAGTGTTATTTATTGTTGATTTTTGTTTTTCCTTACAGTATGTTACATGTGAGGTGGTGGTATCAGGTTTTCCTATAGGAGATTCTGGTATTGGTAGTTTAACTAATTTTGTTATTGGTCTTGTTAGTAGCCCTGTTTTTGTTTTCATCGTCACTACTCTGACCAGATTGTCCCTCCCTGGATGAACTTCCTGTATTCTGCCAAGTGCCCATTTCGCTGGCGGAAGGTTATCTTCTTTGATTAAGACAATATCCCCAATTGATAAATTAATGGTTTTGTTGAGCCATTTACAACGAACTTGAAGTTGTTGCAGGTATTCTGCCGACCACTTGGTCCAAAACCCTTGTTTCATTTTGTTTAGTAACTGCCACCTATGTCGAATGTTTATGTTTTTCTCTTCGAGATTTTCAGTTGGTAGGAATGTTACTGGTCGGCCAATTAAAAAATGTGCTGGAGTAAGGTAATCAATATCGTCCACGTCCTCTGTTAAAGGGCAAAGTGGTCTTGAGTTCATGCAGGCTTCGATTTGAGTCAGCAGTGTTACAAACTCTTCGTATGTCAACTTTTGCTCTCCTAGAACACGCTTTAGGTGATATTTCATAGACTTAACTGCAGCTTCCCAAAGTCCTCCTGCAGTCGGCCAGCTTGGGGCGTTAAAATGCCACTCTATTCCCATTTCGGTACTCCTTCTCGACAAAGTGTCATTGTTTAATGTTTTTGATATATGCAGTTGTTTAGCTAACTCCCTTTCGGCCCCAACAAAGTTTGTTCCGTTGTCGGAGTAAATATGTTTTGGGCAGCCTCGTCGTCCAATCATGCGGTTGAGAGCCAGTATAAATGTTTGTGTTGATAAATCTGATGCAAGTTCTAAATGCACCGCCTTTGTTGCCATGCATACGAATACTACGACATAACCTTTACTTGTTCTGACGCCTCGGCCCTTGTTTAGTTTAACGCTAACGAATCCTGTGAAGTCCACCCCTGTGTGATAGAATGGTGGTGATTGCGTTATCCTCTCACTGGGTAAGTCAGCCATCAATTGGTATTGTTTCGATGGTTTGAAGCGACAGCATTTTACACAGTCTTGCAGGTATTTTTTAACAGTGTGGTTTCCTCCTGTTATCCAATATTTTTGTCTCAATGTAGCCATAGTTAATCTCGCTCCACCGTGTAGTGTTGTAACATGTGCACGGGCAATGAGAAGATCTGCCAGCTTGCTGTTTTTTGGTATGATAACAGGGTGTTTTGTTTCTTCAGGTAAGTTTGAATTCTGTAATCTCCCTCCGACGCGTAATATGTTATTCTCATCTAGATAAGGGCAAAGTTTCAGAAGTGCTCTATTGTTACTAACCTTCCCCTTTTTTTTTAAATCTTGGATTTCTTGTCCATAATGTTCGTTTTGTACATGTTTTATAATTATGTTAGTAGCGCGTCGAATATCAGCGAGTGTTAAATTACATTGTTTTGACGCGGGCGGGTCATTCATATTTGCATGACTCATAGGCAAGACTTCCCTGTGACGATTATTTTGTGACGTGTTTGTAATGAAACGCGACACCCAAGCTACGATGCGTATTATAGTCATAATACAGCTGTTCTAGAGAAGGAGTTCTGTTACAATGTTTACATTTTTGTTTTCGGTAGTTCTTGACGTAACCGCATGCACCTTTTTAACTTCTACTTCTGGTGTCTTAAATGTGTGACATGTTTCAGGGATGTGTTCACTGCTAAGCCATTCGGGTCCATCAAACCACAGAGGAAAGTTGTGTAACTGAGAAGGTAGTAATCCACGTGAAGCGCAGTCGGCCGGGTTTTGTTCCGATTTTACATGCTTCCAACTCCCGGCGGGCACTACAGATGTTATCTCCTGAACTCGATGTCCGACGTAGGCCTTCCATCGCGAGACATCGCCCTTTAGCCAGCCAAGCACTATCATGGAGTCCGTCCATGCTGTTACTTTAATGTTAGATTTATTGAGGCAGTTTTTTATTTTCTTTACCAATTGAGCTAACAGCTGAGCGCCGCATAATTCAAGTCTGGGGAGTGTTTGCTGTTTTTGGATTGGAGCGACCTTTGTTTTTGCCGCAACCAATGCTATTTGTTTGTGCTTTCCCTCTCTAATCGTGCTGTACACCACGCACGAGAATGCCTTTTCCGATGCGTCACAGAATGCGTGTAATTCGCAATCCTTGTTTGTTTCCAACCCAAGCCATCGGTTAATTTTGAAAGGTTGCATATTTGTTAACTCGGTTTTTAGTGTTCTCCATTCCTTTTCTATTTCATCCGGAACAGCATCATCCCATTCGATTTTGTACCTCCAGATCTGTTGAAATAGAATTTTGGCCTTGATTGTTATTGGGGATAGCAACCCCAACGGATCAAAAATTGTTGATATGTCGCTTAAGATTTGCCGTTTTGATGATTTTTTATTAATGTTGTTTTTGTTTTTTAATGGGGGTGAAAATATGAATTTGTCTTGTTTCGGATCCCATATCAGGCCTAATGCTTTTGATGCTGACGCCTCTGTAAAGCTTAAACTGACTGGGCTAACCATATTTTCTGGCAGATCTTCTAGTAGTTGATGTTCATTACTCGACCACTTCCTGAGATTGAAACCTCCTTCTTTCAATAGTTGTATAAGTTGGTCTCTTGTATTACGGGCCTCGTCTATGGTATCCTTTCCGAATAAGGCATCATCTACAAAAAATTGGTTGAGTAAGATGTTTTTAGCTTCCGGGTACTTATCACCTTCGTCCATCGCAAGCTGTTGAAGTGTTCGAAGCGCTAAGAACGGAGCGGCCTTAGTACCATACGTAACTGTACACAGTTGATATTCTCTTAGCATTTGCCTTGGACCGTTTCTCCACACGATTTTCTGTAAGGGTTGATTATCTGGATGTACCATTATAAAACGGTACATTTTCTCAATGTCTGATGTTAACACATATTTGTACTGTCTCCATTTCAACAAGATGCTAAGGATGTCTTTTTGCAGATTCGGCCCAGCCTCCATTAAGTCGTTTAGACTGTGTTTCGTACTTGTTTTCGCCGACGCGTTAAATACAACTCTCAGCTTCGTTGTGATAGCACCTGGTCGCACTACCCCGTGGTGTGGGAGAAAATATTCAATATTTTTGTTCCTAGTGTTACTTTCGACTTGCTCCATGTGACCCATTTCTTCATATTCTTCTATAAATGCTTTATAATCTTTTGCAAACGTATGATTTTTAGCCATCTTTCGCTCTAGTTGTTGAAATTGGGCTATGGCCTGCGGTTTCGATGTACCTAAATGTTCAATAAAATTGTCCTTAAGGGGGAGACGAACCTGGTATCGCCCATCAGGAAGTCGTGTTGTTGTCTCCTTGTATAAGTGTTCGCACCTGTTGTCATGGTCCATATCTTCTTTGTTTTCTTGCAAGGACTCCTGTTCCCAGAATTGGGCAAGGTCATGAATGTTGTTGACAATTACATGGCAATTAAATGTTTTGTAATTACCACATACTACCCAGCCTAAATGAGTTTGTTGTGCTATGATGGATGACGTGTTTGTTTTGATTAACCCCTCTAATAATATTTCTGAATATACATCAGCTCCCAATAATAAATCTATGTCCTGAGATATATTAAAATCTGGATCGGCGAGTTGTAAATGTTGTATATGTTGAAAACTGCCTTTACTCACTGTTTTACTTGGCAGTTTGTTTGTTATTGCCGTCATAATAAGTGCCTTAATGTTAATGTTGTAATCATCGTATAGGGCTTGGCATTCAAGATGAAGAACTCCTTTACATTTGGTGGTGGCTGAAGCACCAACACCTGACACCACGGCGCTCATCTTGCTCCGTTTTAACTGCAATCTTTGCGCAGCATTTTCTGTAATAAGGCTGACCTGGGAGCCCTGATCTAATAAAGCTCGTAAAATGATAGTAGTCCCATCATTGGCAATCGTCTTGACCTGAGCCGTGGCTAGGAGTACCTCATTCGAGTTGTCATGTGCTAAGTGCGTGTTCAATTGTTGACCTACATTAGCCCTGCCGCTACTCGATTTTGCAACACCAATCGCTTCATGCAAAATGCTACTATGCGGCTCATTGCAGTGCTTGCATTTTTTTTCCGACGAACATTTTTCGCCGTTGTGACTAAACAGGCAATTTAGACATACATGTAGGTTGTTAGCGGTCTTTAACCTTTCTTCTGGTGACATACTTAAAAATTCTCTGCAATTATAGAGACCGTGTTGCCTACTACATTTAGGACAACTATGAAATGTTTGCTTGTTATGGAATGTTCTCGAGATGTTCTTAGCTCCAACTTGAATGTTCTGTTGTTGCAACTTAGGCTTGCTGTATGTTGCATTATGAACTGTTTTCGGTTGAATGTTTTGCTGTTGACTGTTGAAATTTCGTTGACGGTTCTGGGTTGTTCCCGATTCCATTGACATGAACTTGGTTTCAATGAATTTCAGGAACTCGTTTAATGGTGGCATTTCTCTTGGATTTTCCATGGTTTCCTTGAAGGACTGGCGTGTGTCTGAATCCAGTTTTTGCATTAAAATGTGTACTACTAAGGGATCCCAATTAGAAGTGTCGTATTGTAGATTCTTAATAGCCTCAAGGCACTCGATAGTCGTATCATGCATTCTTTTCAGTAGAGCTGCCGTTGGGGCTTGTATGTTGGGTAGACAAAGTAAAGTGTTTGCTTGGTAGGTGAACAATAACCTCTTATTATCGTACCTCTGTTGAAGGATCTGCCAACTGGCTTCGTAATTATCAGCACTAATGTTCATATGCTGTATTAATCGCTCAGGCTCTCCCTTCAATTTTGCTTTCAAATGTTGCATTTTCTGAGCATTAGGTATAAAAGTGTTACGATGCACGATTTCTACGAATAAGTCCTTAAATGTTGTCCACTGGGCATAGCTACCACTGAACACCGGAAGTTCAATTTTGGGCGTGGATTTTTCCTGGTGTTTGCTATCCCAAATCCTCTTGTTAATTTGGTTCTTGCTGAATTCATACAGCCTTTCTAATCTGTTATAATCACTTTCAAATGCTTCCGTGTTGACCAACATGTTATCGAGCTTCCAATAAGTACTATCGACTTTTTCCCAGCGTTGTGTGATTATCTTCAATTTATCTTCAAGTTGCCACTTTTCTTTTAAATTTTCCACGTCCATATTGCGTACTGTTCTCTCAAAAGCCTTAATGTTCGACCGCTGCTCATTCATCAAGTCTTTAGTCCGTTGGCTCACGGCTAACTCCTCATTTGACGCGTTCTTAATATCATCCGCGATCTCATCGCTCTCCTGTTGTTCTGGAAATTTTTCTTGAGCACCTGACCGTCCTTCTTGTTTTTGCAACTGACCGAAAGAAGTAAATTTCTCGTCTTCAATTTTCGCCAATAATCTTTGTTTAGACTTATTTATCATGCTCTTCGTTTCTTCATAAATTTGTTCCAAACGCTCATAAATGCGATTCTCGTAATATGGACCAGACTTCTCGCCTTCAAACAAGGCTAACTGAATGTCGTTCTTTTTAAACTCAGTCCAATACCCCTCCAGCTTTTCAAGTCTGTCATCATGATACTCAAGAGTGGTTTTACGTGTAAGACTATCTTTCTTAAAGTTTTCACTTATCCGTTTGATAGCCTCAAGATTTGTAGATTGAGAGTTTAGTAAAGCATCGTAAGAAGACATTGTTATTTATCGGTGTTTAGCGCACACAAGAAAAACCAAGATTGCAATCAAGTAGGTAACGTGCTCACCGGATTCGCTGCTTACGCCTGCTGCTATTACTCCACCACGACCTGTGCTCTCACTCTATAACACTGTTTTTAATGTTCCATACAAATGTTCCCGCGAGTGAAACCGTACCACGGCACTGATTTTACACAATCGGTTCGAAGGACCAAAATGTAAGGGCAAGTCCTTACATTTAATGTTGAATGTTAATAAAATAAATGTTAATGTTCAAGAAGGTATTTAATGAGAAACTGCACTAAATAAATGTAGTAAAAACTAATAAAAAATGTTATAAAAATGTTACAAAATGTTGAAAAATGTTAGATGTTGCGCGAGCTCGATATAAAACCGAAGACTGACGTACTTGCGTACGTGATGATACTATATTTTATTAATTAACAATATTAGCAGTATTCTTAACTAGGCCAAAGTACAATGTGCGGTTGCTGACCGTACACGCAGTATCAGAGTCACTAGAGCAAAGAAGTTGTGGCAGCAGCATGCAAAAAACGGATACGGACAAATCCTTTTTACGGATGAGAAAATCTTCACCGTAGAGGAAAAATTCTACCGCCAAAATGACAGGGTCTATGCACACAGCTCTCAAGAAGCATCTAAAAAGGTTGCCAAGGTGGAAAGAGACCAAGACTCGGCCTCAGTCATGGTTTGGTGGGGCGTGTCGTACGAGGGAGTCACTAAGCTTCATTTTTGTCAACAAGGAGTAAAAACCAAAGCAGCTGAATTGATTCCAATAATTTTTATATCATGTTATATTTTGTCCCAAAAATATTTAAAAGAGGTTACAAGTTGGACACCGAGCGACAAACTACTTATCCCCAATCGCGCGCACAACGGCACAACACAGGTGCGCCACCGGGCGCGGGCGCACAGCGGGGCGGGGGTAAAACAACCCCTTCAGTCGGCCGGATGCTACAGAATGACGCGCACGTGTCACGCTCGCTCCAGTTCAGTTACATAACGCGATCGCGTCGCGACTCGCGAGCCGCCGTGGGCCTTACAGTTGTGTTTTGGTTGATCGTATGTAAAAAGTATCGTCTAACCATGTATTTCTCATATATAAACGTCCAGTACACAGAAAGGGTATGTACACTCGCGGTTTGTAGTGATAACGTATCCCTCGCAGTGCAGGAGTGTGAGGAGCAATTCGGCATCAGAGTATCGTCGACTACGGTACCTTTCGGCCTCGGACAGCCGTTGATAAATCAGTAGCCAATCAATCAATTGTAAATAGTGATTAAGCCAATTATTGTAAGAAGTGATCATTAAGATTTTTAAACACGCCCAGATGGTTAATTGTACAAAGTTATTATTTGTACCTACAGCCTGCTGTGGTTATATATGGGTTAAGTAATGCGATGTTTAATACTTTTCATCCACTTTGAACTTGGAGTGGTTGGCATAAGGTGCAACAAATCGTATTGACTACATTTTATCTATTACGGCTGCATTTACGAATAAAGTAATAATATCTACCTACACTTGACCATTACGACAGTCCAAAGCCTGCAAATATGATGGAAAATGTTATCACCAGTTAATTACAATACAATTGCCGTACGGTTAGTACCTACTGCCAAATTATTTATTATACTCGCTCTAGAGGCGCCATGTTTTTGTACGGACAACCAGGTATCATAACATGCTTATAACTTTATCATTTATCATGATACAGTTTTGAAATTTTGTACCTAGGTTCTTTACATTAAAATACTAGACATGTGTTTCGCATATACTAAAACGAATGTTATGTAAATAATTAATGTTCCAATTTTAACTTTCAGGACTATATTTAAGAAGAATATTACTACACTTAGACAGATTAACTTTTGTACAAGTGGTATCATTGTACAAGTCATTTTGTCTGTATTATCAGAGAGGCAGGCCTGGTTTAATGATGAGATCGTTGAGCAAGGAGGTAACATACTAATGAAAGATGATCTTTTATGTATGTTTCCCTTTGTCCTAGTTGATTTATCTTGAAACTTTGTTATTTCAGAAATTAAATAACATGGAACAGCAAACCACATCACCGGTACCTGAGGAATCTAAGCCATTGGAGTTGTCAATGCGAATGCATATAATAGACCGAGATAAGTAAGTTATAGTACTGTTCACAAAACTGTGTTATACCATTTCTATTTGGACATTTTCTACATATAAAACAGGTCCTGAAACTGCTGCTTTTATTGAAATATATTAAATGTTCTTTTTATGATTTCAGCAGTTTTGAAGAATGCCAGTGGTCAAGAAAGCAAGCAGAATTATTTACAGCACAACAAGCAAATTTGTTACAAATCAATGAGAGCAAAGCAATGCCACCCAGACAGTTACAGAAGACAATTATACAAATAATTAATGATATACCTGAATACCCTGATATTGTAAGTAGGTGGATGACACACCATACAGGTATAGGTACCATAATGTAATGAAGTGGAGAGCAAACTGAACTAGTGACAAAAAATAAGGAATTATGACTAAAATATAATTTCAAGCCTAATAGCCTACATTTTACATAGCTCAATTTGTAATCTGTAGTAATGTATATTTTTTCAGCATTTCCTCAGTTTCCTTAACTGTATCCGCACGAAGGAGTTCAGTGGTGCCCAGGAATCTTTGTATAATTACTTCGATCGCATCATATTCAACTCGTCGGGAAACAATACAGGCAATGATAGGAACAAAAACTTCCGTTACGCAGCTTTAAATAGGGCGGCTATGCATACTCATTTCGGCCACAGGTGAGAAACAATGTCTCTAGCTCAGCAAATGTTATTTCTTGCCTTTGGAGTGATCGAGGTTATATGGAGTAAACTGTGAAGTTCAGTAGTAAAAGTAGAAGTCTGTACTGTAAGTCTGTAAACACTGCTGCATGGCGCTGCTGCGTGGTATTTGGGACAGTTGAATTGACGTAAAGAATCGAGAAAAATAGAAACATAAATTTAATTTTTCACATTCGTTTTGTATCCTATGAAATAGTATAGTCTCGCATCCGTCTCATTAGGTCAGTGGCGATGGAGGCGGTGCGCGAGGCGCTGGCGCGCGCGCAGGAGGCGGCGGACTACGCGTGCCTGGTGGGTGCGGCCACGTGGGGCGCGCTGGCGGGCGGGCGTGCGCGCCGGGCGGCCCTGCTGACGCGGGCCCCGCGTGACCCGCCGCCTGGGGCCCCGGCCGCGCCGCTGGCCGCGCCGCCCGTCGCCGCGCCCTCGCACCCGCGCCACACGGCTGCAGCGGCACAGCTGCTCGCACAACACGCCGCTGTCAATGGCGCAAAGCCTGCGTATATATTTCAGGTAAGTGTCGCAGGTTGACAGCCGTACAATTAATAAACAACTCAATTCTGACTGAAAATATTCAATACAAACATCCTACAATACAGGTTATACCTGCACATTAAATAAATAAAACAATGCTGAATTCACTCAAACAATTTCTGCTGTACCTACTATGTATGACTGTAATGTTTATAGGTCATCATGAGAGGCGACTCCATCAACTACCTGCACTCGATGACCGATCTCACGATGGCCGGGCTCGCGAACACCGCCGCGTTATGGGCTCTTTATGGGAAGACCGAAATGGCGTCGGTGGCCTGCCAACTTCTACTTGATCTTAACACCAGTATGTGCCCATATTATTATATTTTATTTTTATGAAAAATTTAATTGGCTTGGGACTGCCACTTTGTTGGTGCTGGTCGTCGCGCACATATAAGCAGTCAGCACTTGATATCATTGGCTCGATGTCAACCAGGCGTTTTAGCAATGACGCCTGGTTGACACGTAAGCTCGTTTACCGTCCAATTTATTTTGATCTTCTTTTCAAGTCGATGGCAAAAGTAAATAAATATTTTATTATGTTATTGAGTTGCGCCCAGTAGGTGATATGGGACATGGTTTGGTCAGGCTCAGGAGCACCGCATTCGCACTGGGTGTCGGTATTACGGCTATTTGCTTATTTTAAAATTAAGTTGTTCTTTATTGTCCCTGGTCCAGAGCCCTAGGGTACTCCGTCCTCTAATATAGAAAATTGTAGTCTATTTCGCGTAGGCGTACTTTATAATCAACAAAAGCAATATTCTGTTTTATTGACTCTGGCTTTGATTGAAAGACAGACAAGAAAATTCCTGCAACTTCAGCATTCTCAGTCTAACCTATTCCAGTCGGGATGCAAAAATTTTCGAGCTCGCTTCGCTCGCACTTGCATCCTACTTTCTCTTAACACATTCGGTGCGGCAGACACACATGCGCGTTTTCATAACTTTCTTCGAGTGCGGCGCGGCGCACATGTGTGTTCGTTGTGCATCTCTATTGTTTCGAAAACATCGTAAAAAAAGGGTCGGTAAGGGTGTAGCATAAAGAAGCGTTTGCATAAAGAATTCAGCAGAGAATGTGTTAATTATCAAACTTTTGTGCATAAATCAATAAAGTTACTTCTATTTCTGTATCAACGGTCAAAGAAAATCTAACTTATTCGAAGTGAGGTGCTAACATTTTCGAGCTCACTTCGCTCGCTGTTGCATCCTACATTCTTTTCATTCTCAAACTTTTCTGCATAAGTTGATAAAGTTATTTCTATTTCCCTATGAACGGTCAAAGAAAACCTAACTTATTTGAAGCGGGGTGCTAAAAATTGCAAGCTCGCTCCGCTCGCTGTTGCATACTATATTCTCCATAGCGGCTACCCCATTATCCTAGTGACCTTAAATGGACGGCCCTGTTTTTGGCCAGGATTGCAAAGTGGCGGGAAAGAAACAGGGCTTTATTGAAATTGATAATGACTAAGCTCTTCATCAATTCGAACACTGCATAGGTTGGTTAGACCTTATAATTCAAAAAAATTGTTTAAAAAATATATATGTTCAAAAAATGCTGTATTATAAATCTGTATTCTTTATTTACCTTCTCTGAAATAAGAAATTCTTTATTTCTTCTAAATAAAGTTGGCAACCCTAACACTGCCGAAGTGAATTCCTGGCTACGGCCCTGAAGTGGTGTTAGTATGTACTTTGAACGTACGCGCACCTGCTAGCTTGGGCCGACGCACATAGGAGTATTGTCATGTAAAATCCGGTCAAAATTATTTAATGGCTTATTTAATAATAAAATATGATAATATGATATACCTAATATAATCTTTAATGATAATAATAATACATTAATAGAAAAAAAAACACTTTTTTTAACTTAAGTTATTAAGATTATCTTAATTGTCCTCTTCCTCTTCATCGGATTCATCTATATTTTCGCATCTGATGTTATCTTCTGTTGACGTTGGTGGTAAAGATGGCGGCACAATTGCGACCATCAGATCAAGCGCCTCTTTCGAAAAACTTTTTCTCTTAAATTGCGGCTTTGGGCGAATTGAGCTTAAATAAGGATCGGAACTTAATAACAATCTGTTAATAATGTCCCTGTTGCATTCTTCTCTGGAAAATTTTCTAGAAAAGTCAAGCCTGTACTGCCTAAAGTTTTTATTTCGGGCCTCAGCCGCCTCCTCCGATAATTGACCAATAGGAACGATAGCTTGGCTTATGACTTGAGCTCCGTGTATCAACACTTTGTGAATTGTAGGTGACATAGGATACCATTCATACAAATCAGTATACAACTTTGCTGTTGCCTGAGCATAAGAAGCAAACTTTTCAACGTTTATACTGATTCCGCTGGTAATTACCTCTAGGATTACTCTCAATCGCTGGATGAGGTCTAAATCAATTCCAGTAATGTGAGATAACTCTCAGAGAACGAAAAAATCTCAGAGTACGATCCAAAATAGTTTTTTTATTATCAGGGCATTGGGTTATTTTAGATAATTTTGTTCCCAAAAACTCCATTTTTTCTTCAATTTTCTTACCTTTACAATCACGCATGATGTCGTACAAAGCTCTTCTGGTAAAACTAATAGTTGATTCTACATTATCTGAAAATAAAAATAAAACAACATAAAATACTCACGTTTTACACTATCATCTTCAAATAAATGAAAATAAAAATGGCGCGCGTAAGCGCGGCAATTTTTTATTGTATTTACTAAAACATATTCTAGAAAACATACTAATTGTAAAATAAAGGTTTGACAAGCCTTGACAAATAAACAAAAACACGATTAAATAAAATATTTTATAAAATTTATTTCAAATTTTGGGTTCATCTTTCAATTTTTTTTTAAACACATAAATGAAACTCATAGTATTTAATTCCTATGTTAAAATAATCTACGTACCTTGTACTTCCATATTAATAATTTTTTTTTTTCACAATTTATCACACCAAATGTACAGTTCAAACTCCAATTAAGTATAAAAATAAACGCCGAGAATAAAGACATGCGGTTAAGACAACGACTGGGTTCCGACTGCTTGTGCGGGAAGGGCCGACTTCCTGAGTTACAAATCAGTCCCTTTTTCAATGGAGCGGTTATTAAGCTGCAAAAATGTGTGGCTATAATAGGTTTTTATTTAACTTCGTAAATTCGACTTTTGACCGGATTTTACATGGATATACTCCTATGTGCGACGGGTAATTTTCAGGTACTAAAGTTACGTAAAAATATTTATTACTCACTTTTCATAAAGTCTGACTGCTGATTTTTATTATGTTTTACAGAATATTGTTAACTAGCTGTTGCCCGCGGCTTCGCCCGCGCGCATGTCAATATTTCCCTATTTTTAATTTTTTTGCGCGGAACTCTTAATTATTTTCCAAAATAAAAGTAGCCTAAGTTACTCCTTATAACATCAGCTACCTTCCAGTCCCGTTAAATCGGTCTAACCGTTTCAAAGATTAGCCGGAACAAACAGACAGACAGACAGACAAAAGTTCTAAAAATTCTTTTGTTATAAGTACCGTATATACTTTCATACGCATTACGAATTACAAACAGACACTTCAATTTTGTTTATTTGTATATAGATAGATTAACTATGTATATTCTATAAAACATACATAAAAATCAGCAGTCAGACTAAGAAAAGTTTAATCAAAAAGAAAATTGAAAAAAAAAATCCAAGCTAGCAGGTATGCGTACGTTCAAAGCATATACATTTTGTTAATCAGAAAATAAGTAAGGTCTGGCAGCTTTGGGATCTTGAATTATTCTATTTTATTGATTTTGTTAGAGGTGTATTACTTACTATATACTGGGACGAAATCTGAAATTGGTAATCTGTGTCTGGTACAGAAGGAAGAATATTTGAGTCTCGATTGGTTTTAAATTTTAAGTATTCACCTAAGTACGTTGGAATTGACATCGTTGCATATGTGTACGAAAATCCTTTAAATAAATAAATATTATGAAAAAAGAAACAAGTACTCTCCTGTACTGACTTCATTCAACTGTAAAAGCTGTAGACTACGGCTTTAACATGATTATGAATTCAGTTGATTGACTGTGTCGTGACCTGCGCAGAGTGCAACGTGGGCAGCGGCAGCGTGTGGCACGCGACAGAGGCGCTGGCGCTGGGCGGCGCGGGCGCGGCGGCGTGCGCGGCGTGGCGCGGCGCGGGTGCGCTGGCGCAGGCACTGGGCTCGCACCGCCGCTGCCCGCGCACTCGCGCCCTGGCCATGCGCTACCACGCCGAACGGGCGCTCAACGCCGGTCTGTACTAGCTTCACGAAACCTACTCCATCGACAGGGTCTAATTATATTAGCTAAAGAAACTTCACATACGTGATAGGGATCGATATCTAACTCCGTAACTCGATAAAACAAAAATAAAAAACATATTTTCTAAACTCGTAGTTAACTGAAATTGTGAGGTTAGAAAATCTTTTTTGTTGGTTCTTTAACGCAGCTTACGGTAGGAGTAAACTGGTAGAAATCGTCACGTAACGAAAAAGCGTTATGCCCGAAATTAGTTTTCAGTGTAAAAAGCTTTTCTTTTTTAATACAAGACAAGTACAGAGCCATCTGTATTAATACATAATATACAGCGAAAGGAACTTGGTTCCACACGACACCTCCCTACTTTTTTCTTTCTTCTTTTAACGTGATTGATTAGATATGGATGTCCATCACGTCTTTAACGTTTTCGTCAGCTAATTTAATTTGATCCTGTACCTGTAGTATTGACCCGTGAAATGATTCGTTATGTTTGCCTAATATTATACCGTTTATAGGTAAATGGGAGGAAGCAGACCAGAGTATCAGACAGTTGGCGTCCTCAGATCGATGGGAGAGTCAAATCCTAAAAGCCGAGATGTATTACCTGAAGGGCGACGGGACCGAAGCGCTGGAATCTCTGTACGACATCTTAGATTACTGCAAGACCGAGGATGACAGTCTACACTTTGTATCTTTGAGAGCGAAAGCCATGATTTTGATGTCACAAGTCCAGCACTCGTTTAGTAATATTCAATCTACAAATATAATGTTGCTCAATGAAGCCTTGTGGTTAGCAAAGGGATACCATTTGCATCATTTAGCTGCCACAGCTGAAATGCATTTAGCTAATGTACTACTGAGCATGGGATGTGCGAAGAACGCCTTATCTCTCGTCCGGAAAGCTTTGCCTACTATTATGGCAGATGGCAGCGCGTACGACATGGCGCGAGGTAAAGTTGAACAGTTCGACATTTATTCTTCATAGTGCTGTTTTCGTTTTTTTTTTTTTTAGTGGGAAATTATCAAATAGCTTCTCCCGCTCTGGGCGGAGCGGAAGGGCGTGTCAGACTTCTATTGAGTAAAACCCACCCGTGTTCCTTGCAATAGGGTTTCGTTCTCTAAAATCTGCCAACCATGACACGAAGAGTGAAAACTCTGGGTTTTTTTTATTATTTTGGAGTTTTAAACACGGACATATCAACAGTGTTTTAAGTTACTCCTTCCTTGGTCATTTCCTTAGTAACTTTGTTATAAATCAACTTTTTATTTATTTTCAAACAATTTTAAACTAAATGTAGTTTTCTAAAGAAACTAAACGGAATCTTCTAAAAGTTTTAACAAACACAGCCTAGTTTATTTTTGACCGCGTATTTTCGGTATATGTCATCAGCCTAATACCTGGACTACAAATGAAACCGCGCCCGGACGTACTAGGACAAGTTCGGGGAAACCCGGCCAGGTGGCAACCCTACTTACACCTAAAATAAGTTGTGAAGACTAGGTGTATACAAAACTTGTCACAAATTGTTTTAGGTGTATACAGTTCAACGTTACTCGGCAAGTCGTTAGATGAGCAGAATTCATTATTTAGGTCTCTTTGGTTCGTTACGGGGACTGTACAATAAATTAAAACAGTACTATAAATAGAAAAAATGTTTTTTGCCTTGGTGTAAACCCGGGTTAGATGAACAGTTGTATCAGCGAATCGTTCAACGTTGAAGGGTTCTGTCTGCGAATCGTTCATTGGAGACACGAATGTCGTAGAACTGATTCAGAATCCATTTTTTATTTTCTAAGGGTTCCATTTAATTTCAGCTATGTTGCTGTACACGAAGTGTCGGATCGCGACTGCGGCGCCGTGTGGTGAAGCTCGCTCGCAAGTATTGCAGTCGTGTTGTGAAGCGTTAGAATTTGTCAAAAAGAATTTCTGCAAAGTTGGCGCTCATGTTCGGTTATTACAAACATGGTATTTACAGGTAAGTTAGATTTTTAGCTAGAATTTCACCAAAATAATTTTAAGACAAGCAAACGCGTACTTAATTCCATTTTTGATAGTTTGGTTAAGAGCGTTTATTCCGCGCGGGCTGGCAATGTCGCATTTCTACAGGTTTTTCGTGATTATTTTAATACATTTAAATCTAATTACAATTTGTTTTTAATACACTATAAATAGTTGGTTTTTGTAAGTATGCATGCTATTTTTTACAGTTATTTTGGTATTTACTCATAAACATTAACAATACATATTCTATAATGTTGATTCTACATTGTAGAATATTGTCAATTTTTATGAATAAATACCAAAATAACGTTAACAAAAAACTTTTTAGCAAAAAATAAAACCGACTTCCAAAACAAAACACTACAAAGTGAAAAATAACTTTAATTTCGGTAGTCGGTGTCTTGGGTTTTGTATTTTCGTTTTTTGCCACCGACTTCCGAAATTAAAGTGAATTCACTTTGTAGTGTTTTGTTTTGGAAGTCGGTTTTATTTTTTGCTAAAAAGTTTTTATTTTTCACTTTTTAGTTGTGGAACCTACCCCACACTAATTCCAATACATAATTGAGCACAATAATTGTAGATATAGCCATGTAAATAACAGTGATAGGAAGTTATTAAAACACCATCACATCATCCACATAAAATAAGTGGGAAATATACGCATTATTGAAGCTAACTCAAAAACTCCCCAAGCAAAGTTAATAAAATTTATATGGGACCACCTCGGAAGTATACCCTATCAAACAAAAAAAGAATTTTCTAAATCGGTCCATCCGTCTTTGAGTAATCGCGTAACAAACATACAAAAAAAAAAAAAAACATACAGACGAATTGAGAACCTCCTCCTTTTGGAAGTCGGTTAGAAAGAGAAGCATAATATATTATGTTGCTTCCGTTGACGCCGGCGCGACACCCGAGTCCAAGTCCAGGTCTGCTAACTAGTCAAGTTTTAACGTGCCACTTGCAGAGTGCGTATAACCTTTCTATTGCTGTCCCTAGAAGGTCAAAATTGCTTGACAAGCACGTCAATTTTTTGTGCTTGTCAAGTAATTTTTACCGTCTAGAACGAAGCTTGATGTGCTTGACCAGAAAACTACGTGCTTGACAAGCAAACCAAGTGCTTGACACGCAAACTACGAGCTTACTGTTTGTTTATGAAATCATTTTCATGTGGATTCAAGCATGCTTGACGTTGCGTCAAGCAATTTTGACCGTCTAGGGACCGCATATTAGGTTGGGGAAAAAGTCTTTTCGCATTATAGTATGTATGAACTTGTAATAAAATCTCTTTGGCTATACTATTTGTATCTGGCTGGTTTTGGTATCATTGAAAGTTTAAATTTTAAAGAAAATAATTACAAATTCAAATTAGGAAAATGTGTGATTTTCATTTGTTTTTCGTACCGTCAAGATGAGTGAATCTAATGAAGACTTTCGATACATTTTAAAATTTTACTACAAAAAAGGTAAAAATGAAACGCAAGCCGCGAAAAAAATTTGCGATTTGAGATTAAAGCAAGAAGTTGAGAGAAAGCGGCCGGAATTAATCAACAGAAGGGGTGTGGTTTTTCATCATGATAACGCTAGACCTCACACATCTTTAGCCACTCAGCAAAAATTAAGAGAGTTTAGCTGGGAGGTGTTAATGCATCCGCCGTAGTCCTGACCTTGCACCTTCAGATTTCCACCTGTTTCGGTCTCTTCAGAATTCTTTAGGCAGTGTCAGGTTAACATCACGAGAGGACTGCCAAAACCACTTGTCGCGGTATTTTGACCAGAAGTCCCAAAATTTCTATAGCAATGGGATCATGATGGCCTACAAGATGGCAAAAGTTATCGAACAAAATGGTACATACATACTTTAGTTAAATGTAAATAAACTATATTAAAAAATGTTTTGAATTTTCTTAAAAAATGCGAAGAAACTTTTTCCCCAACCTATTATCTCTTTTTACAAGCTTTATATTAGCTTGCTTCGTTCATGTGTTTTAAGTCATTGGTTGTAACTACGAAAAGATTGATTAACACTTTTACTGGTATGTTTTAAGGCGCAATTATATCACGACATCGGAAACCACGCAGCAAGGAATCAATGCGCTTGGATGTATAGACAGTTGGAATTGCAAAATTCTGTTGAACCATCAAATATATTGCTTGTAATGTATTAAAGTTTTATGTTAAAATGGTGGCGTTTCATTTTGAATTCAGTGAAAATAAGATATACCTACCTGAACAGAAAAAAAACGTTCTGGATAAATAAAGTTTAATAGAAATCACGGGCGTGGGATGTGGCAGAACCAGGAAAATGTCGTGAAATTTTTTAGTGTGAATGCTATAAGAGTAGGGGAAGACCAAAGAAACGATGGATGGACTGTGTGAAAGATGATATGGCTAATGTGGCTGACTAATGAAAGAAGAGATGCTGCGCGAACTGCTGATAAGGGCAGGGTCATGCAAAACTACAATAAAGTAAAATATATGCTAAAAAGATTTATTAAAATAATTTTCAACTTACAAATTAAGTGTGGCATAGCCTTAGCCATTTATCGATTTTAATACAACTTATCATTCAATAGTGCTCTTTCAACTATTTCAGACATTGTTACTTTTATGTCTCGGCATAAAACTTCAGCAACTAGAACCTTTGTTTCTGGCTGCACCTCAGAGGGTACGTAGGCTCCTTCCCCTAGTATACTCGTATCATTCCAGCAGTGACCAAGTGACGCCTGCGACTCGCATATTCTCCCGAGTTGTAATAACAGCGAAGTTATATCTTCTAATAGAGAAGGAAAAGCAGTACAGATCCGCACTAGAGATTTTAGTACTGGCTGAAACAGTTCCAATCGCAAGTCACTTGGTAGAACCGATAGAAGTGTCGACAAAGTGTTCACGCATAATCTTGCAATAGACATAGCTTTTGGTAAGGCGTACTGTATAGATAAATGTGACACGAGATCTACAGCAAATATTTGCTTTTCGAGTGACGCTTGACTAAGAAGTTCTGGTATGAAGTCCAAACATATATGCATTGAAGGTATTCCTTGAACTGTAACCGGCAGTAACTCCCTGGGATACCCTTGAAAGTGTACCAGTTTAGCTAGTGAGGGTTCCGAGATAAATATTTGATGTAGGAAGGAACAAATTATGCTTCTGACTTCACGAAGAGACCACATTAGTTCAGGTTTAGCCTCGTCTTCTGACGTCTCCAGACAAGCTTCCAGCAATATCTGCAGGGCGGCACTCTCTTGTGCCGCTACTAAAGCATTCTTTAATTCTTCCCTCTCTGCATCTGACGTCAGTTGCCCGCTTTTTTCGAGCAGAGGTTTATCTAATAAATGTCGACTTAGTTGGCTCCTTGAAGCAGCCAAACTAGCTTCTAGAATTCTAAGAATTATTTTCAAAATAGGGCCACATCTAAATACCCGAATGTCGCAGCGTAAAACTTGTAGGGGATCTACTAAAACATTCTCTTGGGTGATGGTGACATTCTTGACGCCACCGTTGATGTCTAATAAGGCATTGATTGTCATAATCCACAGACATCGTGGCAATACTGTATTGAGACGTAACCAAACTTCGTGGTATAACTCTTGGATATGTCGTGGCACTTGATCTCCAAGTACGCTTT
Organism: Dicycla oo; assembly: GCA_948252095.1. Lineage (NCBI taxonomy): Eukaryota > Metazoa > Arthropoda > Insecta > Lepidoptera > Noctuidae > Dicycla > Dicycla oo. The sequence continues at coordinate 15,979,153 of OX411712.1, forward strand.
TGAAATATTTAACAAATGTTTCTGCATAAGGCCATATATCTGTAGGATTTTTATTTAGCATAGCTTTTAAAATCTTTCCCGTCTTGTAAGGGTTTTCTTCGATGGTTCGGAATGCATCATTGATAGCTATTTCCGAAAGATTTATATCGATTTGGTGACGATTCAAATCGCCAAAGACTTGATCGTCCATCCAATCATCAACTAGAGACAGTTGAGGGAAGTGAGTGGCTAACAGACGAAGGAGGGGGCTGAATAAACCACCGTAACTCATCTGGTCTTTCTGAGCTTGATGTAATAAATATTTAATCGGTAATTCAGATAGAAAAGCTGCAGAATAGCTCTTTACTTTACGCCCATTAGCCATAAGTGTGGCTGTATTTGACAGTCTTACGTCCTCATACAGTAGAAGGTAGTAAATTAGGAGCAACTGAGATGCTAAAGTTGGTTTTTCTATGTTAATCTCGATTGACTCTCCATTATCGATTTCCATTGGTGCAAATGGCTTTCTCTGCACATCGAAATTAGCACCGAAAATCGAGTTTCTGAAAACTTTTCTGATTTCTTCTTCCATAATTGGCTTGTTTACATATTCGTTAGTGCCTTTGTTGTTAACAATAAGGATAGAGTTGACATACACTTCAACTAAAGCGGGCATAACCGGATGCAGGGGTGCAGTGCAGTTACATATCTGTCGATATATCCAATTTTTTATGGGGACTTTATGTTTCGAAAATGCACGAGATTTCAACAGTTGGTGAATACAGTGAACAGGCAAATATCCTGGTATATTGCTATTAAGATTCGCTGTTACTGGCACTTTAACGGCATGGGCTGTTACAACCTGGAATATAAAAAATAAGGCAATAAAAGTTAATTAATTTCAACAAATGATTGTTATTATAACATGGAAGTAATGAAAACGATATTATCTCGTACCTGTTCTGTAAATATTTCTTGTGTGAAAGCTTGTTTAATTCTCGCAAGCCCGTTGGGTCGCACAGGTACACGCATTCCCAGGGTTGCGCAAACGAGTTCACCCACGGCAGTCAGCTGTCCAGAGTGGAAATGTATTGCTATCAACAGTAACATTTCGCCAAAAGATGCTGTGACACCGGAATTGCTGAAACACAATGGAAAAAGCATTTGCAGTTGCTTCAATGCATTAATTGTATAATTTATTACATCAAATCTACCCTGCTTATTGTATTTTATTACCTCTCAAAGTACGCTTCTTCTTTGACCAACCACTGCACCCATTCTATGGCTTTCTTTTCATGGTCAGGAGCAGCTGGAAAGAAATAAAATATTAATACATAATGTATTTTATGTACACTGATATCGTAAAGTTCTGATTATAAATTCAAAAACAGTACCATAATGACAGACTTTATGCATATACAACTCAAACAAAATTAAAAAGTTTTATTATGCTTTCTTAATATATTGCTATAAAATAAATTTAATTCGGCCCCTTTGCACCTGTCCTACGATTTCTTCTACTGACAACGGTTCAGGCTCAGGATGTCCCTTTCCCAAAATGTCCCTTTCCCGAAATGTCCCTTTCTCAAAATGTCAATCCAATTTATATTATTTTATACATAAATTAAAAAAGGAAGCCGAGTATTGGGATAGTCGTGTAAGCAATTCATTATTTAAAAATATGGCAAATCGAAGAAGGCCGAGAGACATGGAGTTCGATAAAAAATATAATAAATACTTACAAGAATTACAAACAAAACCTATCACAGTGGCACAATTAAAAAAAAAAAAAAATTGAGACTGCGCTTATTTAAATAAAAAATACACAAATGATGTAATTTCAATAATTAAAACTTAAATTACTAAGGACCGGTTTTTTGATCCGTACTTAACTCAACCAATGGTTAAACATAATAACTAAAGGTTCAATTTTGGATAAATGTGAAAGGCTAAACATGAATGAAATAACATGATGGTATTCATATTACCTCATTAATGTTAAAAATAGTAACTAATGGCATTTTGGAAAACACATTTAGCCAAAATTCAACCATTATTTACTATGTTTAACCACTGGTTGAGTTAATTACGGATTAAAAAGCTGGCCTTAAGGCTTGATTTCTATAATGTTATAATAATGTCAGTTATCCTGTGGTTAATTTTTAGCTTTTGACGTTTTAGTATTTAAACAAAAATACACTTACATCATTTTAATGATTAAAACTGAAATTCATTGAAGACTGGATTTTTATAATGTTATATTATAATAATGTATGTTGTTAACAGTTATCCCGTGGATAATTTTTAGCTTTTAACGTTTTAGTATATATGTGATTAAACATTTTGGTTTATATGTGATCAAAAGTTGATATATTACTTGGCTTATGTTATTTAAATATTCCCAGTTTAAACACGTAGCTGTCGTAGCAAAGGGACTTTTCAGGAAAGGGACATTCTGAACCTGAACCCTGACAACGAAATATCTCGGTATCATCCTAGATAAACACCTTAACCATAGTTACGTAATCCATGGTTACTATTTTAGAGCTATTATTGTTTGTTTACTTTTTGATTGGGTTTTTATTTAAATAGGTAACTACATATTGCATGAGTGTAGATAAAGTAGTGTCTGAAACTGCACATTACTAGGTATTAAAACACTGTGATATTATTAAAAACCTCGCCCGTGTTTTAATACCCCTCATTATTATTTATGTTGGTACAATTTAACATACTAGCATAACTTTTAAGTTAATACATACATACCCATGAGTGACGGACAGGCAAGAATCATACAGAGACTCAAGGACACGAATCTGACTCCAGCTGGTGTAGGTGGTGGCTTTTGGGTTACAAGCCTCAAGAGACCGGCAACTTCATCATCTTGAAACTTTATCCCTGCTATGCCTCTGAGAGCACAGTACAGCCTCAATAACGCTGATGCTTCAACGCCGGCAGTAGCATCTTTCAGTCTGTTTAGTAACTCTTGGCGAAGTTTAGTTAAGGCTGCATGTCCATCGCCTTTGGCTCGCTTGTGAGAGTTACGCAAGAAAGTCGCGAACCATGCTCGAGTTGTCTGATCAGATCCAAGTAAAAGTCCAGACATGAATGAAACCTGTACAGTAAATGTGCTGTCGTTTCTATTTTTACATAACACAATACATAGTGCAGTGTAATAATAGAACATCTTTTGTAACAAAATTATAAATGCATAGGCGTGCATCCAGATGTGTGGACGAAAGGAGTATGAGAGGATCCTAGTTGTGGCATTCTGGAGCTCCTGCCTAACACCATAGGAAAAAATTGTGAGTTTATGTATGATGTTCCAGTCAAAACTGTTAACGAGAATCAAGTAGGTACTTTTGACTGCATTTAGTCAAAACTCTTTATTTAAGAACACGCGTTTTGTAATACAAGCGTTTTTACGAAATCGTTAGTTAAGTATTTATTCAGAATCAGTACAAAAAATTCCGCTTTTGGAAGGCTAAAAAAAATAAAAAGGTTTATAGTTCTAGGACTGACGGTCAAAAGTACTTTTGACTGATTTTAGTTATGACCGGTCATAACTAAAATCAGTCTTCTTTAGATTGTGACATGTATAATATTATTTTTTTTATATGGAAGACCTTTGCAATTGCTTTTGTAGAATATTGAGTTAAATAAACCTGGTAAAAGTATCTCACCAAGTCATCCTGGTGGTGTGTCAAGGTGAGGGTGATGACCAATGAAGGCAACCTGGAAGCTGATGCTGCTTTAGCTCTAACAGCAGCTGCTAAGTGGGGGCAGGCTGCACAGAGGGTGCTCAGAGTTTTAGCTCTAATGCCACCTTCCTCACTTCTATCAGCATTCATTACAAGGGATTCAGCCACTGAAACACAAGTGAAAAAAATTTAATTTATGGTCATTACAACAGTTCCCTAATTCCACTATAAGCAGCACTGTATCATTGTACAGTACTGCTTGTATAACTTGCAAATTTCATGCAGCGTCATGCTTGAAGTTTTCAAGAAATTCCATCAACATGTGGGTAGATCAATATTGACTGCTAAATGGTAACAAATGATTGTACAGGCCGCAATAATGACGTATCACTGGAACTATAAATTATCCAATTTTTTTTTTTCATTTATTTTTCAATACATTTTAGTTACATAATATACAATCTTAACACCTTGTCTAAAGACCTTTAAAGGTTTATGTGACAAAGTGGAGGAAGCAAACACGCTCACAACAAATAATTAAAAATTATGTTGGCTACTTAAAGAATTGAGATGGGATGTCACCAGTAATATAATATTTTTTTAAGGTAGATTTACATTTTTTATATGTACTAGAGGCAATATTTGACTGCACAGTTTCAGGAATTTTATTTAGAGCATCAGGTAATATATATTCCCACCTTCTCCTGCCATACACATTTACAGTTGTAGGTAGTTTATATGTTGGCAAGTAATCAAGATCACATAACTGTTTTGGTCTACTGTTTAAAGTTAAGGAGGTAATATTATTAAATTTGTCCAAGATAATTGCCGACCTGAATTTATCATAGACTGACACAATTTTACAATATTTAAATAATCCCTACTCATCATCTTTATATTTAAGTTTAATATACTTTGGCACAATAGTCTTGACTATACTTATTTGTAGTCTATATATTTTATCTACATAAGTTTTGTAGGAACTTCCGTAACTAGTTAGCCCATAGCTTATGACTGAATCCACCAGAGCAAGATACAGCATGCTTAGAGTGTGGAAGGGTAGTTTATGTTTAAGGATAGCCAACTTGGCGTTCATAGATCTTAGTTTGTTACTTACACTTTCAATGTGTGGTCCCCAATTGAAATGCTTGTCTTCACAATTTCAAATTCATGATCTATATTTTTTTTTAATTTGTGAGCTGTCACAGGTGCCATCATACAGTGCCTCTAGATTAATTTGCAAACGATTTAGCAGTGTCGATTGTGTGTTTTAGATAAAATGTTGTATATGTATAAAAATTTGATATGGACAACAGATAATTTAAAATTTTGAAATGATTATAAAACCCACCTTCTTGTAATGTATCAGGCATATTAGCAACTACCCATGATATCAATATAGGACCTTTATTGACATATAGTAATACTTCAACAATGTCAATAACATTCAGTAAGTTCGGCAGCTCTGCAAGGCTAATGTTGATGACATCACAAATCTCTTCCAAGTACACATCATTGTCAAACAATTCTGATGGCTTAACGCAACACTCAATGTTGGTGTTCCTGTTTTGATTGTACTCAACTAGTTGTGCTTGCATGAGCAACAGTTCTGATATAATCAGGCGAACTCGCCGGGAAGAGTCAGACTGCTCAAAATCATTAGTTATGCCATTGGTTATACTTTGTATGAGAAATGTTTCTGTGCATTGCGATCCACTTTTTAGTCTGAAATAGAGAAACAATAAGTCTCAGAGCATTAGGAACACAGCCGGTAAAGATAAATGTACCAATATCTTACCTCATTTGCTGTTCTTTCTTGACATCCGTTTCTAATGCATTGAACTCGATAGACAAGAGAGAAACAATAAAATTAACAAGGTCGATACCGGAGAGCAAAGTAAGCACATCTTTCTTGGCTTCACCGCAAGCTCTAGTTGTGTCTAGCGGTGCAATAAGTGCCATACGAACTAGACATGGTATTATAGGTCTTAGTTCATCTATTGTGAATTTCTTAATGGCACTAACGTCTAAATCCTTGATCGCTTTGAAAACTTTAGGTTGTACAGGTTTCAGAAATGTTTTTTCCATGTTTGATACGATGAAACATTAAGTTCTCAATTTTCTTAAGAAAGAATACGCAGGGATTTAAGTTAACTCTTATTAATACATTATTTGTTCCAAAATAACGTCAACGTTCGCATATTTGTTGGAATTGAATACGAAAGAAATATCTAATACGTATACCGGAATCCCAGATACAATACTAGCAGACAGATAATTTCTCACAAACGTATTTCAATGAATGAAAGCCGATATCAGCAAAGCAAACCGACAACCAACAACCCAGCGTTAGTAGGTACTGGGTGTCTTGTTAAACTTGTCAAAATTGATTGACAGAGTGTGACAGAGGGACCAAGTATGTTGCCAACTAATAAAAAATACGGTTATAAAAAGGCCTGTTTCACTGTCTTCGGAGGCACGATAATATTAGGTTGGGGAAAAAGTCTTTTCGCATTATAGTATGTATGAACTTGTAATAAAATCTCTTTGGCTATACTATTTGTATCTGGCTGGTTTTGGTATCATTGAAAGTTTAAATTTTAAAAAACATAATTCCAAATTCTAATTAGGAAAATGTGTGATTTTCATTTGTTTTTCGTACCGCCAAGATGAGTGAATCTAATGAAGAAATTCGATACATTTTAAAATTTTACTACAAAAAAGGTAAAAATGCAACGCAAGCCGCGAAAAAAATTTGCGATGTTTATGGACCTAGTGTAGTGTCTGTGAGAGTAGCACAAATTTGGTTTAAGCGTTTTCAATCCGGAAATTTTGATGTCAAAGATGCACGTCGCTCTGGTCGCCCTATTACGGATAAAATGGATGCCATTTTTGAAAAAGTGGAGCAAGATCGGCATATGAGTAGTTACGACGTAGCTGAAGAACTGGAAATTGACCACATAACAGTTTTGGCGCATTTGAAAAAAACTGGGTACACAAAAAAGCGCGACATTTGGGTACCTCACGAGCTCACTGTAAGAAACCTAATGAACCGTGTACTCATTTGTGATTCTTTATTACGACGTAATGAAACCGAACCATTTTTGAAGAAGCTGATAACTGGTGATGAAAAGTGGATCACGTATGACAAGAACGTGCGAAAAAGGTCGTGGTCAAAGGCCGGTCAGGCTTCACAGACTGTGGCGAAACCCGGGTTAACTCGCAACAAGGTGATGCTGTGTGTGTGGTGGGATTGGAAGGGCATTATTCATTATGAGCTGTTACCACCAGGCAGGACCATCGATTCTGAACTCTACTGCATCCGCCGTATAGCCCTGACCTTGCACCTTCAGATTTCCACCTGTTTCGGTCTCTTCAGAATTCTTTAGGCAGTGTCAGGTTAACATCACGAGAGGACTGCCAAAACCACTTGTCGCGGTATTTTGACCAGAAGTCCTAAAATTTCTATAGCAATGGGATCATGTCCCTACCTACAAGATGGCAAAAAGTTATCGAACAAAATGGTACCTACATACTTTAGTTAAATGTAAATAAATTATATTAAAAAATGTTTTCAATTTTCTTAAAAAATGCGAAGAAACTTTTTCGCCAACCTATTATAATAGTGTCCGACGTACGAATTTTTTTTTTATTTTTATTTAATATGGGTTTGCTCTTGACTCTAGTGTAGGTCGGAGGTGACAGAGACAGAGTCGACGATGGAGTGAGCTTACCCAGAAGAAGCCTGTACACTCTCACTTTCAAGACATTAGGCTTTTATGCGCTCGGAAACACACCACAGCCCACTCTGCAAGTGAGAAGGCAGATCTATTTGCATCTCTGTTTGCAAGTAATTCGCGTCTAGATGCTAGTTCCAAGAAACCAGCTACTGTACCTCGTTGTGACTCTTCGATGCCGGAGATCGCAGTTCATAGAAAAGAGGTCCAAAGAGTATTGTGTAGTCTAGATGTGAATAAGGCCAGCGGGCCTGACGGCATTCCAGCGAGTGTTGAGGCAGTGTGCCCCTGAACTGTCTCCTGTGCTGACACGCTTGTTCCGCCTCTCTCTAGAGAAAAAGAACGGTGCCAAAATCTTGGGAGCTAGCTAATCTACAACCAGTGCCTAAAAAGGGCAACCGTGCAAACCCTGCCCGTTACTACTACATTTAAGAGCACTTAAATGCAGTAGAACATTCCTACTGGTCATTAAATTGACAGTCGTCGGGAAATGACAGTGATAGCAGTAGAACCCAGCTACTGGTCATTAAATTGACAAGTCATCAGAGAATAGCAGTGACAGTAGTAGAATAGAATATACCTACTGGTCATTAAATTGACAAGTCATCAGAGAATGACAGTGACCACAGTAGAATAGAATATACCTACTGGTCATTAAATTGACAAGTCATCAGAGAATGACAGTGACAGCAGTAGAATAGAATATACCTACTGGTCATTAAATTGACAAGTCATCAGAGAATGACAGTGACAACAGTAGAATAGATTATACCTACTGGTCATTAAATTGACAAGTCATCAGAGAATGACAGTGACAACAGTAGAATAGAATATACTTACTGGTCATTAAATTGACAAGTCATCAGAGAATGACAGTGACAACAGTAGAATAGAATATACCTACTGGTCATTCTCTGATGACTTGTCAATTTAAATTGACAAGTCATCAGAGAATGACAGTGACAACAGTAGATTTTTTTTTTGTTTTATTTTATTTTATTAGTACCTTTTCTTATTATTCTTTTTTACAATAGTCCTACATGTCCGTTCTACAATTTTGATAATCTCAATCTCGGCGAGGGGGGCCAGGAGTCCATAGCACAGGGTATCCTAGTTTGGATTCCTGACTCCCACAAACCTTTGTACCTCAAATAGTTATAAGACCTTTATTTTGTAAGTACTTTGTGGGAGAAAAATAAATCTTTATTATTATTATTATTATATTATTAGAATAGAATATACCTACTGGTCAATGTCAGAGGCAGCAGTAGAATAGAATATATCTACTGGTCATTAAATTGACAAGTCATCAGAGAATGACAGTGACAACAGTAGAATAAAATATACTTACTGGTCATTAAATTGACAAGTCATCAGAGAATGACAGTGACAACAGTAGAATAGATTATACCTACTGGTCATTAAATTGACTGTGAAGTTCCAACAGAGTTAGATGTAATAGACGATGTTTCTGACAGACATTTATGATAATAAATGTCTGTCAAGCTTCCTTCACCCTCAGAAACATCGTCTATTACATCTAACTCTGTTGGAACTTCACAGTTTGGGTAACTTACGGACACGGTCGTGTGCTTACTTGTAAGTCGATTGCCGGTCATTGACTTTAGAACATAATTATCGGTCTCCTAGAGCAATTGATGCCTTTAAAAGGACCTCTAAACTTCGGGTCAAGCTTAATTTGGTTACGCTCTTTAGTTTTAATTAAAACCAAGTCACCAATGTTAAACTTTATAAGCTTTGTTTCTACAATCAAAACGGCAAGCTGATTACGTGAAAAATGGCAATCAGCAATTCTCGCGCTGTCATCGCGCGATCAATCGCTTACCTAACGTTATAAATATCGGTATTGTCTGGAAAATCATTCAATAATCGCTCGCTGTTTGCTGATATGCACTTGTCGCTAAGACTCTAGCGTCAAAAGAAGTAAGGGAGCAATCTTTGGAACTAACCTAGTCGAGGTGTGCCCACAGAAATCAGATATGGGGTGAGCGTGTGCCGTAGTCATTGAGGCCGTACGATCACTGTAAGAAAATACACATTTTGGTTAACTGATTGTTCGATAGAGGCAGCACTATCGCTGGTTTGCTAAGGTGTGGCTATCGCTGATACATAATACCGATTTGCGATTGAAAAGCAATTATTGCGCAAATTTTGCTGTCGTTAGGCTTCTGCAAAATGCGTGGTAAGCCTGCGGGACTTATCATATGAAGCGTTTTACTATATATTTTGGATCACTTGTTTTCTCACATCGGAAATATCAATGTCAATTTCTTCAGCATGATCTACCATTAAGGGGAAGCGTCAGGGTAGCCCGCGAAATTCAAATTTTCTTACGTTATTTGCAATTTGCAAGTCAGTATTAAGTTGTATGTTAAATAAAGTATAATTTGCGGTCGTAACAAATATATTTACAGAATTATAATCATTAGAATCAGTAATACAACTCCTTAAGTTAGTATAATCCTGAAATGTCAAGTTTTCATGAAATAGTCATTCATTAGGATTACCTGGTCTTAAAGAGTTCACTTGAATGATTCTAATTATGGAAATAGATACTTGTTACGGCCGCAAATTATATTTTGATCAACGTACAATCTAATACCGACTTGTAAATTGCAAAAAACGTAAGAAAATTTGAATTTCGCGGGCTACCTTGACGCTTTTGCCTTAAGCTAAGGGGTCTAGTCTAGCTACCTTGCCAATTAAAAGTTCTAATTGGCAAGGTACTAGCTTTGGTTATGCTCAGTGGAATTAATTGCCAGTTGTATACCTACATCTTCGAGAGCATCCTGCCAGGATCTATTTCCAATCTCAACTCCCCTTTTAACTCTCCTTTCCCCTACTGCGCTCAACATCCCCTTTAAAGTGTTCATAACACGCTCCACCTGGCCGTTAGCGCGACAAAAACACGTAGCTATAAGGTGAAAATTAATGTTATGAGAGTCACAAAATTCTTTGAGTCTTTACTAGCGAAACAACGAGCTTGTTCAGCAACTACACGAGTAGGTTGACATCGAAAATGGACACAATGTATTTCAGGCCATTGATAACATCAGAGGTATCTGTACGGAGAGTATGGTACAAAACAACAAACTTAGTAACTGCGTCAATAAATGCGATGACGTAATTTTTTAAGTCGTTTTTACCGCTAAGTTTTCCGTAATGTCTGCATGTACTGTATGCCTAGGGATACGTATTTTAGGGATCGGATAAAGCTCAGCTTGTACTTTACCGGAAGTGGTCTTTGCAACTTTACAGGTGATATGTATGCACAATTATCAATAAATTTACGAACATACTAAGCCATGTGTTCGAATCAGTACTGCTCAAAAACTTTTTCGAGAGTTTTCTGAGACCCTAGATGCATAATAGACTCGTGCATAATATGATTAATAACAGACCAATGGAATGCACGGGGTACTACGGGTAAACAACGGGTACGATTATTACGTTGGACTTTACGATGCAATATTTGGGAACGAATTTCATAGGTTTTAAGCTGAGCCATTGGGTAATTCGCCATTTTTGAGCTTTAAAATTAAATACTATTTCCTGATCACGAATCTGTTTAGCTAGGAGCTAATTACTAGACAAAGACGTAATGCTAACTCAGTTGTGTTCTAGCCTTTCGAAGATACTAGAAAAGGCGTTAGTAAGGTGATTACGTAAAAAAAAAAAATCGACATGATTCATACGCTTACCTTCCCTGTAAGGAATGTCAAAATCAAAAGCCTGTAGAAAAGTCCACCACCAGTGAACTAGTGTACTCTAGGCTTAAGATCAGTCTTATTTCGCGAAGCTTTAACAGAGTTACTGAAGTTTTCGACGACACGTAAATCTCTTTATTAGACGATGTTAGAAAGTGGATTTAGAACTACCTTTAAAGGTATTGATATCCACTTAAATAGCAAGCTTTATGTGTTCCTAAAACAAAACAATCATCTGTGGAGTAACAGTGTTGCCTCGGCCAGCCTGACCACATCGTTATGGAAACTCATTACTTAACAATATTCTAATAAAAACAATAACAAACATATTTCGTATGCAATCGCGTACTTATATACAGGAAGGATGAACGGTCGGCGCAAAATATAAGATAACGTGGTCTGGCGGTACTTGTGAGGCGAAGAGTCTTCTATCAGGAACTCCCCTTGCCGTCACTCAGCTCCTCTTACGCGCTGGGTGTTCAGCTGCACGTAGCCGTCGAGGACGCCTGGTACAAGCCGCCCGCGGCCCGCCTGGACCATACTGAGCTGCGGGCCTTGTTGCACGCGTCTCAGCATGCCACCCTCCTCACCGGGGACTTCAACTGCAAGCACCCAGGCTACAAAGTCAGGCCACACAACAAGTGATAGACGACGAGCTACAGTCAGACCATCAGCCAGTACTCGTCGTCTTATCGGTTATGCCGACCCGACTGAAGCACATAGCGCCACGTTGATCAACGGACTGAACAATGTTCGCAGAGAAGTTAGAGGCCATCACGCCGACTCGGCCTATTACTACCACCGCGGACGTAGACCAGACGGCGGAGGATGTCACTGCTTGCATTCAAAGCGCCCTAGAAGCGGTGACGACGACGCAGCTGCAGTGGAGAGTGCTAGGTATTGCCGCCCCTGCCGGAGCACCGATCACCGTGAAGAGGTGCCTTCGCAAGCAGTGGCAACAACTGAGATGCCCAACCATTTAGACGCAGCTAAACCCTATCGCGGAGAAGGTAAAGGCCGAGCTACAGACTCACACCGCCGCGGGCTGGGAGGAACGCATTGACGCCACGACAGGCAGTTGGCCGTCCGTGCACAAACTCTGCCACCAACTGACGAACGCCCTAGCTCCGGTGCGACCGCTGCTTAACAGCGACGGGGCGCTTAAGTATGTAGTGGACGACCAGGCGGAGGTCTTCGCCGAGCACCTGTAGGGTCAGTCCTGCCCGAACCTTACCAGCGACACCGAGCATGTCGCAGCGGTCGAGAAACACCTAGGAGACTACTTCGCCACGCCGATAGCTCCTGAGGAAGATGCAATCTTTTTTTCGCCTGGCGCAGTTAGACGCGCCATCCTAAGGACGAGGCCTAGGAAGGCCCCCGGTGCTGACGGTATCGCCAACACAGTATTGCGCCACCTGCCGTTCCGCATGGTAGCGGCGCTGGCGCACCTGTTCACGGCGACCTTTCCCGCTACGTGGAAGGAAGGGCGCGTCATCATGCTGCCCAAGGCGGGGAAAAACACCATGAAGCCGCCGGAGAGCTATCGCCAATCACGCTGCTGCCGACAATCTCCAAAGTGCTCGAAGGACTCCTGCTGCGACATCTCGAGCTACACATTACGCCACGGCCGGAACAGTTCGGGTTTCGGGTGGAGCATAGCACGAATCTTCAGCTGTCGAAGGTACTGCACCACCTCTCTGCAGCTATGAATAAAAAGGAATATTCGGTCGTAGTATTCCTCGACATGGATAAGGCCTGCGACCGCGTGTGACACGACGGCCTTATTTATAAGCTAGCCACGACAGACGCGCCCCGTCGCGTTGTAATGGTGGTCTCTAACTTTATCTCCAACAAGATTTTCTGGGTGGTGGTCGACGGAGCGCAATCAAGCACCCGCCCGGTGCTTGTCGGTGTGCCACAGGAGAGCTGCGTGTCGCCAGCGTGTTACTCACGCTACACCAACAACATCCCCACCACTCCGTACGCGATGCTCGCGCTGTACGCCGACGACGCCACGTACATTACCACCTCGCTTAACGCGAAGTACGCGGCGGTCAATATACAGCGTGCGCCCGATCTGCTTCCCGAGTGGCTGTCCAAGTGGCGGTTGTCGGTCAATGTATACGAGGTAATACGAGTAGCAATATCACTATCATCCACACTAGGAATCCCTGTGTCGTGGACTAGTCTCCGTCGTCTTACGTTATTATTAGGTACATAGTAGAATTTCATTCTAGGACTTTGATGAAGCTTACAAACTTGTTGTTTCTCTTAAATTTTTTCCTCTTAATTTTTTAAATTCGATTGATAGTTGGTTCGGTGCGTTATAATGTATATTATATTTTATATTAATTTTTTGTGTGATAAATTTTTTCCTTGACACAAATAAGACAAATTTTTCCCTTCCACATTTTTCAACAATAATGTCTCTCTCTTGAGGTGGTTCCATTGTCACCAAGTCAGAATCTGATGAGGGGATCCCATGGAAACGAGGGAAACCCTCAAATTTTATAGGCCTCCGTCAACTTCAAACGATTGACTGAAATAGAACGATGTTTTAAATTACTTTGTCGCTAAATGCAATCAGGCCTAAAAACAGTGGTAGGTAATCAATTTAAACATTTTAAACGTCTCATTTAAAACGTTAATTAAAATAAACACTACTCCTGTGCTTATTTTAATACTCTAAATGTAATTAGATGGCGTTGACGTCGAATTAGATCTCGCTATGGTTTCGTTACAAGAGAATAGATATAAAACCTGAGCCGTTAATTTTTTTTATTATCTACCTAAATAAATATTATTTTTGGATCAACATAGCTAGACATAGCTCTATCACAGTATAAAAATCATACAGTAGGACGACGCCTTTGATCTTGTGTAAAATGCCGACATCGTCTAGACAGTAACGCATCGGCCGGGGTTGTCACAAATAAACAATATTTACATTTTTCGTAACAAGCACCCCAATTATACTCAAAATTGACACCCATATCTTATTATAACAAAATGACGTCCGCCATCTTGGATTTCAAAAAGGATGGCTTTTTCCTAATAAGCACCCCAATTATACTCAAAATTGACACCCATATCAAATTATAAAAAAAATGACGTCCGCCATCTTGGATTTCTAAAAGGATGGCTTTTTCGTAACAAGCACCCCAATTAGACTCAAAGTTGACACCCATATCATACTATAAAAAATTAGGTCTACCATCTCGAAATTCACCCTTAGTAAATAATAAAAAAGTCCACCATCTTGACACGGAACATACAAACAAACACTTTCACATTTATAATATTAGTAGGATTTCCAAACAGATGGAAGCCGTGTGCGATAACCTATTAACATTTTTTTTACCGTGCGCCGGTCGACCATTTTATTAGCGTTATCAACGTGGCACGACATTACAAATAAAATTATTTATGTACTCTACAATAACAAAACAGATTTATTTACCTTACTTCTGTGCGTGGAAGCTGATGAAACCGCAGATCTTTATTCATGTAAGATGAAGACTTGCAATCACTCACAGCACACTTTGCATGCACCATTTTAAATAAAAAATAAACAATTGTCGGCCCTGAATGACGTATCCCGAACTACTGACATCGTTTTGTTCGCAGTTCGGGATCGGCTTACCCGCGTCTCGCCCCTCACACCCCGCACGATTGCCCTGTCTAGACGTCTTCGTTGGACGACTGTATGATTTTTAGACTGTGGCTCTATGTTGATAATATTCTAAAGTTATACTCTTACTTAATAGTTAACTACTCAAGTACTGGTGTAACTAGCTAACTACTCAGGTGCCTGCTATGCTATAGCTTTTTTTTTGCGGGTGGGAAATTATCAAATAACTTCTCCCGCTCTGGGTGGAGCGGAAGGGGCGTGTCAGATTTGTCTTCTACAGACTAAAACCCAGCCGTGTTCCTTCAGTTGCCTGTGCCAGGGCCACGCTAACTCTTTCAAACAACCCGCAACCCTGGCAGGGCTATTGCTATAGCTTAGTAAGGGATCATAACCGGCCAGTTTAGGTAGGCTTCTGCTTTTGGAGACAATACTATGTAATACATAGTGTGTCTCCAAAAGCAGACACGCCACACTACTCAATTCAATAGATTTTTAATTTGCTCGTGTAGTAATATCAAAAGTTAATCTTACTTATTGACAGATATTTTACAATACAAAAATATATAAGGAGTAGATACACCTTTTAAATTAATTGTGTTAACATACAACGTTTGTTTATATGTTTATAATCCTCAAATAACGCAACGCAAATTTTTGAAACTGTTTTCAATATAAGTGGGAATCGCAACTCGCGTAAATGTCAAATTTGAAAACAATATTTTCAGTTATAATACCTACCTATATTATATTAATATTAAGGCAGAATGAGTGTGTGCGAAACAGAGGCGGACACGTGGAACATGAATTGTAATCGTAGAATTTCTGTAAAAATAGTAATAAACGTCATTGTGTACGTAATTTTATTGTTTTATTTTGTTTTCTGACCCAACTGATAAAGACGCTTAAGTAGGTACAGTTATTTTTTAATACTACCTGGGAACACCTGGGAGCCTTTTATCAAAGTTTTTTTTTCTAAGGATTCTGATGATACCCTAGCTTGTTATACCTTGTTGGATAGCTAATGACACGTTAAATATTTTAAGCATATCTGCAGCATGACTGTCATAGACATTTATTTAAATATTTGTGATTGAAAAAAAATAATTGACGAATTTATTTCATTTTATAACTTATCAATCGTCTACTACGACCCAGTTCGTTCAGTTGACTGCAATTTTAGTATTGAGAATAATAAAACAACTTATCTACTACAAAAAATTGCAAACACAAATAAATTAGAGGCAAAACACCCAAAAAAATAGGCCAATAGACAAAAAAGGGATTAAATATAATGATCACCATAAAATACTTTGATACCCTAAGCTTTTTGCACTTCAAATTGTATTCAAACACCAAATGTAGTAAATGATCACCAAATCTAGTAAATGATCACCAAATCTTAACGAGCGAATTATTGCGTTAGGTTAGGTTAGGTTTTTTTTTTATATTTGTTTGATTTGCTTTTAATGTTCTTTCTAGGTTAGGTTAGGTTAGGTTAATAATGATTAGTTTGTAGTCTAGGATAGCAAGATGTTAAACATTTTGTTTATAATTTCACAATAAAGTGGAGTTTTAACTTTGGTGATCATTTACTATTTTTGGCAGTATTTTACTTTATTTGGTGGTAAGTTAAACATAAGCCGACAAAAAATCGGCATTTTTTTTATAAAAACTTCAAGTCTCTTGAAGAATCTTGAAAACGGTTAAGTTTAAGGTACGGTGTTTCATAGCCAAATCTATCGGGCATGATGGAAAGTACATCCTCTCCTCATCCTCTTAAAGGATCTAGGTCGACTTGTGAAGGTCGCCATCTTCAACAGTTCCAAATCAGAAGTGCAAATCAGAGTCCAGTTTGCAAGCACAGTCACGAATCGAAAGAAACAGTCTAGAAATCCAAGCCAAGTCGAGTAATGCAAGCACAGCAATGCTATTGTTGTTTTTACCTGGGAGCCTTTTATCAAAGTTTTTTTCTAAGAATTCTGATAATACCCTAGCTTGTAATACCTTGTTGGATAGCTAATGAAATGTAAAATATTTTAAACAGATCTGCAGCATGACTGTCTTAGACATTAGTTTAAATAATTCTGAAAGAAAAAAATATTTTTGACGAATTTATAACTATCAATCGTCTACTACGACCCAGCTGGTTCAGTTAAGAGGATTGTGAAGTGCCGATACGCGGCGCGAGTCTTGGAGGCAATTACCTACATTTCATACAATTATTTACATAAATGTTGTTTCGGGCGATAACATTTTTACTCCCCTAAACCTTTACGAAATGAGACAATTTTGGTCTCATTACATTCAGTACACTTTAATCTAGGTCTGTACGTTTTTCTTTTTTAGTAATTCAATTTAATTTAATTTAAAAAAAAGCGCTCGAGGAAGTTTTTATGTCAAAAAAACTTTTTAGCAAAAAATAAAACCGACTTCCAAAACAAAACACTACAAAGTGAAAAATAACTTTAATTTCGGTAGTCGGTGTCTTGGATTTTGTATTTTCGTTTTTTGCCACCGACTTCCGAAATTAAAGTTATTTTTCACTTTGTAGTTTTTTGTTTTGAAAGTCGGTTTTATTTTTTGCTAAAAAGTTTTTATTTTTCACTTTTTAGTTGTGGAACCTACCCCACACAAATTCGAATACATAATTGAGCACAATAATTGTAGATACGAGTAGGTATAGCCATGTAAATAACAGTGATAGGAAGTTATTAAAACACCATCACATCATCCACATAAAGTAAGTGGGAAATATACGCATTATTAAAGCTAACTCAAAAACTCCCCCAGCAAAGTTAATAAAATTTATATGGGACCACCTCGGAAGTATACCCTATCAAACAAAAATAAATTAGATGCAAAACACCCCAGAAAAATAGGCCAATAGACAAAAAATCGGTAAATTAAAAGAAAAGTCTTCAAAGTCGAATATCTTGAAAACGGTTAAGTTTAGGGTACGGTGTTTCATAGCCAAATCAGTCGGGAATGATGAAAAGTACATCCTCTTAAAGGATCTAGGTCGACTTAACCTGTAACCCTGTATATATATGACGGAGGAAGAACCTCCATAGTATTTTCAAAAAGTGTGACGTCATCTATGCTGACGTCATTGATATCGTCTTCGTGGTGACCACTCATCTTCGATTTCCAAAACAAAACTTCACGACTTGTTTCAAGGCCTCGTTTATTCAACTGACAACGTGACGACGTCCCAGAGAGGTCCGCACTGTCCGGCGGCTCGAACAAGAATGATCTTAGCGCTTTTTTTTTTTTTTTGTGAATGGCATCTCGTAGTTGACCTAGAGAGGTCGAGACTACTTAACCGGACTGTCCTGTGGCTGCCTTAAGAAAACTCAAAGCCTCCAGCCAGGGGCAAAAAACGTACAGACTAAGCGACTACACGCTAAGGGCTCCCCCTGTGGGGAACGGGCCTCGGCTTAGGGCATCGCTGGGGGGAGGACAGCAAGATGGGACAGGCTGGATCAGATTAGAATTATTATTGTCAGGGGAGTTTAAAGCTACAGGCTCAGCTACGCCACCAGCTGGCACATCATACCCGAGCAAGGGACGGGGGTAGCAAGGGACGGGGGGATCTTAGCGCTTACAGTGCGGCCGTATTTATAGGGATCGTCGCACGTGCACATTTTTAGGTTAAGTATTGAACTATGTAAATTACAATTATTCTGTTAACGTTTTAAGTAGTAATGTTAATTTTACATCGTAATAATCAATCATTATTTTGTGAACTAATTTCAACCAATCAAATTATCATTTTAGTTATGAGTACGATGCACGATGAGTAGTTGCGCCGATATATGTATTTAATAATGTTAAAATAAATCATTTTAAAGTTATTTAAGAAAAATAGACGAAAATTGACAATTTTGAAAAAAATACAGAATATAGTTCAATACAAAGTTCAAGACTACAGGAAAACTTATAAGAAATATATGGTCTTAAAAGAACATGGTAAATCGCACAATATTGAGAATATTGTGTGTACAAACTTACATTTGCAGTTGGAATGTATGGGAGTACATGTTTTTCAACTACAATGTTAAGTTGGCAGGCCGGCTATCTTTGACAGTCGTTACGGGTTGTCAGAAGCCCGAAAGTCTGACAACCAGTCTTACAAAGGGGTATCTTATTACCCAATAACTGGGTTGTGGAGGTCAGATAGGCAGTCGCTCCATGTAAAATACTGGTATTCAGTTGCATCCGGATAGACTGGAAGCCGACCCCAACATAGTTGGGAAAAGGCTAGGCAGATCGATTGTATTCGATTATTTTGGAATTAGATTTGTTTCATAATTATGGCAATGTATTTTATTTCTTTATCATTAAAAAATACAGAAAATAGGTAAACCACTAAGATTTGTAATTAATGCTACAAATACTAGTCAACCTCGATAATACAATTTTAACTGGCCCCTTATCACATCATGGGGCAGAAATACCGTAAGCAAAATGTAGGTGCACTGCTAACACTAGGTACAATATTTTATTTTAAAAATAGTACCTATTTATTATCGGAATTCACTTAATATCTTATTGATCCCTAAAATTGTGTACATTTTTATTATTGTAGGCTAGTTAAGTAATTAGGCATTTATTTCGCTAGTTCACTTCATTCTTTCGAGTTGGATGCCTGTCGTCTAGTTTCACGTTGGATTGCAGTGAATTTTGCGAGGAATCATGACCGAATATGCGAACAATGAATATTATGACATGATAATGTGTGTAGGTGCGACTGACGGTAATCTTGCAGCAGCAAGACAACTGTCTAAGTTCTGTGTACCTTTTGTGTTTGTTGTCCTTATTGTGAATAATATGTTCATGTGCTAAAACTATGAGTGTACTTACAAAAAAAACGTGTGTAAAGCTGCGCAGGATTTGAAAAGGAAAATGGTATGTACAAACTTAATAATTACCGTACTGATCATTTCACTCGCGCGATGAGGCAACAGCTCGCCAGGTCAAAGGACGCGACAATACCTACATACCTACGGCCTGCGGTCATTGATTTATTTGGCTCCGCCTATCTAGGGTTGCTACGACATAGCAAAATTAAAATATTATTTGTATTTTGTAAGAGAAAACCGAAATTATTTAAAGTTGAGGTATGACCATGGCGACCTTCCAGAATAACTAATAGTGTTTTAAACAATACACTGTTTTCGGTATAACAGGGGTATTTTGACTCACACTGTAGACATTCTCACAGGCTTAGGACTGTCATATTGTGTAGATTCACAGAAAAGGCGTATTTCGTCTGCTTACTGGTAAAACAAGATAAATGCATTTTTTTTAGTTTTAGTTACGTGTAATTTTTTACGCGCTATCTACTGGTAAAACCGAATACATGCAATGTCCAAGGGCTGCAGAGATATTTTCTCACATTTTGAAAAAATATACCAGTATATCATAATAAATAATCTTATGGCTTAAATTCGTTTCAGAAAATAGTTTATATACTCGTAGCTAAAAAACAATAAATACGGTATTTTTTTTACATTTTATAATTCAAATACTATAAAATGGTAAGAGTTATTCTGAGAAAAAGTCAGAAACGCATTTATTATTATGAACCTTATAATTTTTTGTTTTTGAACCTTTTAAAGCTTTTGAAATCATTGAATTCAGAAGATATTTTACGATTGTTAAGTACCTACAGGTAAAACATATTTAATGCGGTCCCCTTTCGATCTTAATTTAATTTTATACAGTTTTTACTAGGACCAATATTATATAAGAGTAAATATTAAAAGAAGGGTAGTTAGTGCAACATTTTGCATTAACATATTTTTTTATTTAATGAGTTTGAAATAGATCACACTAAAACTTAAACTTTGAAAAGCCGTTTACTCCAATTGACACTAACTGCACATATTACTTTTTACCCGTAAGCAGACGATTTATTAATTTTTTATAACTAGTCCAGTGGTATTCTACATAGATGGCGCTGGCGGCAGTGCTAATTTAACTTGAAACATAATCTCTATATTTTAAGGTACGGAGTATCTTCTGTGTAGACTGTGTACGAATATTTTATGCCATACCTAATATTCGACGCTTTGGATTAGGTAGGTAAGGACTCGCATCGACAAATACATAACGCCTCACGTCTACAATTTGCAAAATTCTTTATTTGTTTGAAAGCGTAGGTATGTACTACACTTTCTAGTTGGTCCCATTGTCATCAGGTCAGGAGCTGGTGATGGGACCCTGAAGAAATCGACGGAAATATTCAAATATTATAGGCACCTGTAGCGATTGGAGTATTTTTTAGAGTAAGTCGTGCATTTGCAAAGCAAGCACCATTTGGTAAGAGGAACTGATGATGAAGACCACAGATGGCCATCGGAACTACTCAATAATAAGTATTTCACGGGTTGCGATTGGATTACTTTAATATGGGTACTAAGCAATTTATGCTCGTCACAATGCATATGGTGTTGCAGTTCTGGTTCTTACTAGGAGAATTCCTCAACAATTAAAGTCCTTGCATCGGGAGAAGCAATATTTTGTAAAAGGTGACGAGCAGTTGACATAAGGCTAGTAACTTAGACAAATTACAAACACAAAAAAGTGAAAAATTAAAAAAAAAATTACGAAATAAAAAACAACTGACTTCACAAAAAAAAATATACTACAAACTGAAAATTTAAGACGCACGTTTTATACAAATTGGAGGGATATTGCCAGGGCCAGTACTTTCGAATATGTCAAGTTTTTTAATCTTATCTATTTAATATATCCTTATGATTAAACTTAAGAGAAGCGATGTACGATTTAGGGTTACTTATTGTGGTTTCGTCATTTACGTATATAATAAGCCTATTAAGGGAGACCAGGGATGAAAGTAACAATTTTCGATTTTCTCATAATATCTCACAGAGCTTTTTGAATATCAAAATTATAATCAGTACCCACGGTAGACAGCTATCTTTTGACACCAGCTTAAGTGCAACAGATAATACAGATTTTGAGAAAAACGACCAAATGAAAAAAGTGAAATTTGTTACAATCATCCCTACCACAAGGGTTGGTTGTAACCACAGAACAGATAAAAGAGGTTAGAAAGGAAATAGTTCCTGATTTGTATTAGAACGCGTGTCGCCGGTTATCTCCCACTCTTTCATCTCGCAAAACAGGCACATTTATAATTTAAATATGTTCATTTATAATAGGACTAGTCATCACAGTGATGCTATTATATATTTCGACTGTAATCAATTTATTACTGATTACAAAGTGACAAATAATACAATGTATTTGCCACCAGTTCTAGGAGACATATTGCTAATATTTTAGCATACAATATACACAGTGACACTGGTACCTTTAGTGTACCATCGAATACTATTAGTAGACTACTTTTGATACGCCTTGTAGTTTAAACTACTAGGTGCGACAACGGCTCAGCTGCATATGTTGAATGTTGTACATCAAAACATGCAGGGTCTGTCCGGCAAAGAGCTAGAGTTAAGGGCCCCTTATTCCGAAAGTTTAGGCATTTTACGCACCGAAACGGCTTGCGTCCGCGTTGCACAGGAGCCGTCGCGATATGAACTCCGGTGACCTATGGCGGCGGGCGAGCACGCCACAGTATAAATAAATCAGTAATTCAAATATTATTGGCGTGCTGGTGATAAGAGCTAGTTTGCAACAAAAACGTATAGCTTGATGTACTGTCCACTGCACTATTGACTGTAAACACTAATACACTTATATTGTTATGAATGCATGACTGGCAGGCGATGATCATTCTATAGAATTTAAAGAATGGTTTTAGAAGATTTGGTGAGTACTATAATGAAAAACAAATATGATTTATTATAATATAATAAAATAATATTTTTTTTTAGCAAAATTAAAACCGACTTCCAAAACAAAACACTACAAAGTGAAAAATAACTTTAATTTCGGAACTCGGTTTTGTATTTTCGTGTTATGCCACCGACTTCCGAAATTGAAGTTATTTTTAACGACATCAAAAAAAGGAGTTATCAATTCGATACGTATGTATGTAATATTATTGGATTTGCGACATATTCACATATGATGATCTAATAGGGCTTCCAAGCAAATATACAAAATTTTATAGATGTATGTATGTATGTTTGTCCACGCATATCTCCGAAACTATTAATCGGATCGTGACCATTCTTTTTTTGTTGGCTTACATTTACTCCAACTTAGGGCACAGTGTAAGTTTCATAGTATTCAAGATAATGGAAGATGACCAGGTAAGTGCTTATTAGTCCTCAGTAATGGAAATACTTTGGATGACCTAGCTTTCAAAATGTGTCTAATTGAGCATGGGTGCTACTACATGATACTTTCTGAAGGTCTGATGATGACCAGGTAGATATTAGATAAATGTTGAAAGCTGGGTCATCCTAACTACTTTTGTTATTGAGAACCGATAAGTACTTACCTGGTCATCATCAGACCTTCAGAAAGTATCATGTAGTAGCACCCGTGTTCAATTAGACAAATGTTGAAAGCTAGGCTATCCTAACTATTTCCATTACTGAGGACCAATAAGCACTGACCTGGTCATCATCAGACCTTTAGAAAATATCTTGTAGTAGCACCCGTGCTTAATTAGACAAATGTTGAAAGCTAGGCCATCCTAACTATTTCCATTACTGAGGACCAATAAGCACTTACCTGGTTATCATCTGACCTTTACAAAATATCTTGTAGTAGCACCCGTGCTCAATCAGACAAATGTTGAAAGCTAGGCCATCCTAACTATTTCCATTACTGAGGACTAATAACCACTTACTTGGTTATTATAAGACCTTCAGAAAGTATCATGTAGTAGCATCCGTCCTCAATGAGATAAACGTTGAAAGCTGGGTCATCCTAACTATTTCCGTTATTGAGTACCGATAAGCACTTAAATACCTGTTCATCATCAGACCTTCATAAAGTATCATGTAGTAGCGTCCGTACTCAATTAGATAAATTTTGAAAGCTAGGTCATCCTAACTATTTCCATTACTGAGGACCAATAAGCACTTACCTGGTCATCATCAAACCTTTAGAAAGTATCTTGTAGTAGCACCCGTGCTCAATTAGACAAATGTTGAAAGCTAGGCCATCATAACTATTTCCATTACCGAGGACCAAAAAGCACTCACCTGGTCATCATCAGACCTTCAGAAAGTATCATGTAGTAGCACCCGTGCTCAATTAGATAAATGTTGAAAGCTCGGTCATCCTAACTATTTCCGTTCCTGAGAACCGATAAGTACTTACCTGGTCATCATCAGACCTTCAGAAAGTATGTAGTAGTAGCATCCGTACTCAATTAGATAAATGTTGAAAGCTGGGTCATCCTAACTACTTTCGTTATGGAGAACCGATAAGTACTTACCTGGTCATCATCAGACCTTCAGAAAGTATCATGTAGTAGCACCCGTGTTCAATTAGACAAATGTTGAAAGCTAGGCTATCCTAACTATTTCCATTACTGAGGACCAATAAGCACTTACCTGGTCATCATCAGACCTTCAGAAAGTATCATGTAGTAGCACCCGTGTTCAATTAGACAAATGTTGAAAGCTAGGCTATCCTAACTATTTCCATTACTGAGGATCAATAAGCACTTACCTGGTCATCATCAGACCTTCAGAAAGTATCATGTAGTAGCACCCGTGTTCAATTAGACAAATGTTGAAAGCTAGGCCATTCTAACTATTTCCATTACTTAGGACCAATAAGCACTTACCAGACTTATCAGACTTTCAGAAAGTATCATGTAGTAGCACCCGAGCTCAATTAGATAAATTTTGAAAGCCAGGTCATCTTAACTATTTCCATTACTGAGGACCAATAAGTACTTACCTGGTTATCATCAGACCTTTAGAAAGAATCATGTAGTAGAATCATGTAGTACATACATACAAACATACATCTATAAAATTTTGTATATTTGCTTGGAAGCCCTAATAGATCATCATATGTGATCGCAGATCCAGTAATATTACATACGTACGTATCGAATTGATACGAGTAACTCCTTTTTTTGAAGTCGTTAAAAAATACAGACGAATTGAGAACCTCCACCTTTTTGGAGTCGGTTAAAAAATAAAATATACTAGCACTAGCATAAAAATTTAAATTCAATAAAAAGTGGTCGTGTGCTAGATGCAGGTTCATTTTCATCGACCGATATATTCCTCAATCCTGGGCGCGAGTCTCCTCTAAAATATTATCTAATAAAATGTAATAATAAAAACAAAACACAAATTTTAATAGGTACACCTCCTTGAATGCACCTTGTAAAGGTGAATGTTTCCATTAAAGTCAGTATGACTATGTAGAATTTCAGTCATACTGACTTGGCTAGTCTGTGTAGATTTGTCATTACAGATACACTTTTTTTCTTGCGGCGACGATAATGTGGTCGCGAGCAAAAATTGCATAGGTCCTCCCTCGATGACGTCCGGCAGGACACAGGCGCGGTGCGCGCGAGCCGTTTTCACGTATTTATTAAATTAAAAAAAAAAAGTGCCGTATTTTAAATTTATCCAAAAATATCCCTGTCAAACCCGATTAGTAAATGAAATGTTAAATTTTCATAAAAGTTGCGTTCTCCCAAGTCTCATAAAACTTAAAATACTTTCAAAATCGACTTTACTTCAGATTTTTTTTTATCAAGCGAAATGTTAAATAATGTGTTTTTAACATCGATCACTAATAAACAACTAGATGCACAATGCCATACAAAAATTCTCTTAAAACGGTCGCCAATTGTCTTTACCTACTTCTAGTTGAAATAAATATACGTTAATGTAAATTCAACCATAAGTGCAATGTTTAAAGTTGTATTCACAAAGCCGTTACGACCGGTGCTTGCTAGTCAGCATACATCAAAACAAATTCAACCTTACTTACAATGTTTTAAAATCAGAGTTACAGTGCGAAAAAAAAAAACAATAGATTTTACGACCGAGGCTCACCGCTAGGACAAAGGCATGAGTAGAGTCGAATTGTCCAATATTTTTTTGTTTATATTAGGTTGGGGAAAAAGTCTTTTCGCATTATATGAATATATATTTCGTATGTATGAACTTGTAATAAAATCTCTTTGGCTATACTGTTTGTATCTGGCTGGTTTTGGTATCATTGAAAGTTTAAATTTTAAATTCAAATTAGGAAAATGTGTGATTTTCATTTGTTTTTCGTACCGTCAAGATGAGTGAATCTAATGAAGAAATTCGATACATTTTAAAATTTTACTACAAAAAAAGGTAAAAATGCAACGCAAGCCGCGAAAAAAATTTGCGATGTTTTGATGATGTGAGAGTAGCACAAATTTGGTTTAAGCGTTTTCAATCCGGAAATTTTGATGTCAAAGATGCACGTCGCTCTGGTCGCCCTATTACGGATAAAATGGATGCCATTTTTGAAAAAGTGGAGCAAGATCGGCATATCAGTAGTTACGACGTAGCTGAAGAACTGGAAATTGACCACAAAACAGTTTTGGCGCATTTGAAAAAAACTGGGTACACAAAAAAGCTCGACATTTGGGTACCTCACGAGCTCACTGAAAGAAACCTAATGAACCGTGTACTCATTTGTGATTCTTTATTACGACGTAATGAAACCGAACCATTTTTGAAGAAGCTGATAACTGGTGATGAAAAGTGGATCACGTATGACAAGAACGTGCGAAAAAGGTCGTGGTCAAAGGCCGGTCAGGCTTCACAGACTGTGGCGAAACCCGGGTTAACTCGCAACAAGGTGATGCTGTGTGTGTGGTGGGATTGGAAGGGCATTATTCATTATGAGCTGTTACCACCAGGCAGGACCATCGATTCTGAACTCTACTGCGAACAACTGATGAGATTAAAGCAAGAAGTTGAGAGAAAGCGGCCGGAATTAATCAACAGAAGGGGTGTGGTTTTTCATCATGATAACGCTAGACCTCACACATCTTTAGCCACTCAGCAAAAATTAAGAGAGTTTGGCTGGGAGGTGTTAATGCATCCGCCGTATAGTCCTGACCTTGCACCTTCAGATTTCCACCTGTTTCGGTCTCGAAACAGGTGGAAATCTGAACGAGAGGTCGAGAGGACTGCCAAAACCACTTGTCGCGGTATTTTGACCAGAAGTCCCAAAATTTCTATAGCAATGGGATCATGTCCCTACCTACAAGATGGCAAAAAGTTATCGAACAAACTGGTACCTACATACTTTAGTTAAATGTAAATAAACTATATTAAAAAATGTTTTGAATTTTCTTAAAAAAATGCGAAGAAACTTTTTCCCCAACCTATTATATTATTATAAAGGTATTTTTTTAAAGCTTGTTCAGCTTAATGTGTTAAAAAAAGTGTACGTAATAAAACACACTTTATTCTCTTCTTTGGTGTATATGTGTAATCATTATATTATAATTTACCTGATTGGATCGATCACTAATAAAGAACTAGATACACAATCAGCGCAAAAAAAGTCCTTACCGAATGAATGCCCACTTGGACGGGTACGTTTGAATTACATTAGCGTATATTTATTTCAACTACAATTACGTAAACACAATTGGCGACGAGAACTTTTGCATGGGATTGTGTTACTATAATATTTATAGAAACAGTAAACAAGTCTCATTAAACAAAAAAAAAAAAAACAAAAAAATCATAAGTAACTTTAATAATAATAAAAAAAGAAACAATAGCGTCTCTACAAATGGAACAGAATCAACGCACATAACCCGAACAATTTAAGCGGGCATGCGATAGTATGATTACTACGTTTACTGAGAGTCTTTACAATTGAGATGCTTTATAACTCCTCCTGTTTATTACGACTTAATTAAAAAAATGTTTTTACGACGATTTCCTGAGAAAATATTAGTATTTACAATACAGTGATAACAATTATATATTGATAATATTAATAGTTACCGAAAATATGAAACTCCATCTTTTTTTTGCGTCCTGGAAGTGTGATTTTCGCACTTTTTAAACGAGCACTGTGTCATGCTTACTGTCGGATCGTTCAAATGCTACTAGAGTAAAAGTAAACCAAAATGTTAAATTTGGTGGACTTTCGGTGAGGACATTTTTTGCCGCTGATTGTGTATCTAGTTGTTTATTAGAGATCGATGGTTTTTAACCAAAAAAGTCACTAGATCAAAGATGTATCTGTACTATATATTTTTTTACGGATTTAAATATGATGATTTCTCTGAAAACAACTCGATCTACAAACGTAAATTTCGAAAAAGGGGCCCTTAAGGGGCTATCTCGAAAATAAATCGTAGCTCAGTGGGCGTGACTTAGCCCCCCCGCGCGGGGAGCGGCGAATGCAAAGTACGCGGTCGCATCGGTAAAAGCGAGTACGTACTTCTTGGATTTTTTGAAATATTAGCACATAGGAGATTATGAAGTAGACAAATAATACAAATATTTAATTTTCAACCATTTTTATTTTATTTAGTAAACCATGTCATAAAAAATAATTTGGTAATGAAGGCATATAACAAATGCTTATTTCTTTTAGTCTAATTGTGTTCTTATAATAAAAACGTGGTACATGTACAGACGCCTACTACAATCTGTCAGATTTCTTTAATAGATTTTCAACTTTATTGCTAAGGTTCAAGGTTGATTGGGAAAATCTGACAGTTTCGGGTAGGTTGACCTGCTGGCGTCTGTACTAAGAATATTTTTTATTTAAATAACTAGCTGTTGCCCGCGGCTACGCCCGCGTGTATGTCGGAAATTATCCCACGGGAACCTTCTACCGGGATGAAAAGTATCCTATGTCTTAATATACTAGCTGTTGCCCGCGGCTTCGCTCGCGTGTATGTCGGAAATTATCCCGCGGGAACCTTCTACCGGGATGAAAAGTATCCTATGTCTTAATATACTAGCTGTTGCCCGCGGCTTCGCTCGCGTGTATGTCGGAAATTATCCCACGGGAACCTTCTACCGGGATGAAAAGTATCCTCTGTCTTAATATACTAGCTGTTGCCCGCGGCTTCGCTCGCGTGTATGTCGGAAATTATCCCACGGGAACCTTCTACCGGGATGAAAAGTATCCTATGTCTTAATATACTAGCTGTTGCCCGCGGCTTCGCTCGCGTGTATGTCGGAAATTATCCCGCGGGAACCTTCTACCGGGATGAAAAGTATCCTATGTCTTAATATACTAGCTGTTGCCCGCGGCTTCGCTCGCGTGTATGTCGGAAATTATCCCGCGGGAACCTTCTACCGGGATGAAAAGTATCCTATGTCTTAATATACTAGCTGTTGCCCGCGGCTTCGCTCGCGTGTATGTCGGAAATTATCCCACGGGAACCTTCTACCGGGATGAATAGTATCCTATGTCTTAATATACTAGCTGTTGCCCGCGGCTTCGCTCGCGTGTATGTCGGAAATTATCCCGCGGGAACCTTCTACCGGGATGAAAAGTATCCTATGTCTTAATATACTAGCTGTGGCCCGCGGCTTCACCCGCGTGTATGTCGGAAATTATCCCACGGGAACCTTCTACCGGGATGAAAAGTATCCTATGTCTTAATATACTAGCTGTTGCCCGCGGCTTCGCTCGCGTGTATGTCGGAAATTATCCCGCGGGAACCTTCTACCGGGATGAAAAGTATCCTATGTCTTAATATACTAGCTGTTGCCCGCGGCTTCGCTCGCGTGTATGTCGGAAATTATCCCGCGGGAACCTTCTACCGGGATGAAAAGTATCCTATGTCTTAATATACTAGCTGTTGCCCGCGTGTATGTCGGAAATTATCCCGCGGGAACCTTCTACCGGGATGAAAAGTATCCTATGTCTTAATATACTAGCTGTTGCCTGCGGCTTCGCTCGCGTGTATGTCGAAATTATCCCGCGGGAACCTTCTACCGGGATGAAAAGTATCCTATGTCTTAATATACTAGCTGTTGCCCGCGTGTATGTCGGAAATTATCCCGCGGGAACCTTCTACCGGGATGAAAAGTATCCTATGTCTTAATATACTAGCTGTTGCCCGCGGCTTCGCTCGCGTGTATGTCGGAAATTATCCCGCGGGAACCTTCTACCGGGATGAAAAGTATCCTATGTCTTAATATACTAGGTGTTGCCCGCGGCTTCGTCCGCGTGTATGTCGGAAATTATCCCGCGGCAACCTTCTGCCGGGATGAAAAGTATCCTATGTCTTAATATACTAGGTGTTGCCCGCGGCTTCGCTCGCGTGTATGTCGGAAATTATCCCGCGGGAACCTTCTACCGGGTTGAAAAGTATCCTATGTCTTAATATACTAGCTGTTGCCCGCGGCTTCGCTCGCGTGTATGTCGGAAATTATCCCGCGGGAACCTTCTACCGGGATGAAAAGTATCCTATGTCTTAATATACTAGCTGTTGCCCGCGTGTATGTCGGAAATTATCCCACGGGAACCTTCTACCGGGAAGAAAAGTATCCTATGTCTTAATATACTAGCTGTTGCCAGCGCCTTCGCTCGCGTGTATGTCGGAAATTATCCCACGGAAACCTTCTACCGGGATGAAAAGTATCCTATGTCTTAATATACTAGCTGTTGCCAGCGGCTTCGCCCGCGTGTATGTCGGAAATTATCCCGCGGGAACCTTCTACCGGGATGAAAAGTATTCTGTCTTAATATACTAGCTGTTGCCAGCGGCTTCGCCCGCGTGTATGTCGGAAATTATCCCGCGGGAACCTTCTACCGGGATGAAAAGTATCCTATGTCTTAATATACTAGCTGTTGCCAGCGGCTTCGCCCGCGTGTATGTCGGAAATTATCCCGCGGGAACCTTCTGCCGGGATGAAAAGTATCCTATGTCTTAATATACTAGCTGTTGCCAGCGGCTTCGCCCGCGTGTATGTCGGAAATTATCCCGCGGGAACCTTCTACCGGGATGAAAAGTATCCTTTGTCTTAATATACTAGCTGTTGCCCGCGTGTATGTCGGAAATTATCCCACGGGAACCTTCTACCGGGATGAAAAGTATCCTATGTCTTAATATACTAGCTGTTGCCAGCGTGTATGTCGGAAATTATCCCACGGGAACCTTCTACCGGGATGAAAAGTATCCTATGTCTTAATATACTAGCTGTTGCCCGCGGCTTCGCTCGCGTGTATGTCGGAAATTATCGCACGGGAACCTTCTACCGGGATAAAAAGTATCCTATGTCTTAATATACTAGCTGTTGCCCGCGTGTATGTCGGAAATTATCCCACGGGAACCTTCTACCGGGATGAAAAGTATCCTATGTCTTAATATACTAGCTGTTGCCAGCGTGTATGTCGGAAATTATCCCACGGGAACCTTCTACCGGGATGAAAAGTATCCTATGTCTTAATATACTAGCTGTTGCCCGCGTGTATGTCGGAAATTATCCCACGGGAACCTTCTACCGGGATGAA
This sequence comes from Dicycla oo, assembly GCA_948252095.1. Taxonomy (NCBI): domain Eukaryota; kingdom Metazoa; phylum Arthropoda; class Insecta; order Lepidoptera; family Noctuidae; genus Dicycla; species Dicycla oo. The sequence goes on from OX411712.1 coordinate 16,010,333, forward strand.
AAGTATCCTATGTCTTAATATACTAGCTGTTGCCAGCGTGTATGTCGGAAATTATCCCACGGGAACCTTCTACAGGGATGAAAAGTATCCTATGTCTTAATATACTAGCTGTGTCCCGCGGCTTCACCCGCGTGTATGTCGGAAATTATCCCACGGGAACCTTCTACCGGGATGAAAAGTATCCTATGTCTTAATATACTAGCTGTTGCCCGCGGCTTCGCTCGCGTGTATGTCGGAAATTATCCCACGGGAACCTTCTACCGGGATGAAAAGTATCCTGTCTTAATATACTAGCTATTGCCCGCGTGTATGTCGGAAATTATCCCGCGGGAACCTTCTATCGGGATGAAAAGTATCCTATGTCTTAATATACTAGCTGTTGCCCGCGGCTTCGCTCGCGTGTATGTCGGAAATTATCCCACGGGAACCTTCTACCGGGATGAAAAGTATCCTATGTCTTAATATACTAGCTGTTGCCAGCGGCTTCGCCCGCGTGTATGTCGGAAATTATCCCACGGGAACTTTCTACCGGGATGAAAAGTATCCTATGTCTTAATATACTAGCTGTTGCCAGCGTGTATGTCGGAAATTATCCCACGGGAACCTTCTACCGGGATGAAAAGTATCCTATGTCTTAATATACTAGCTGTTGCCCGCGGCTTCGCTCGCGTGTATGCCGGAAATTATCCCACGGGAACCTTCTACCGGGATGAAAAGTATCCTATGTCTTAATATACTAGCTGTTGCCCGCGGCTTCGCTCGCGTGTATGTCGGAAATTATCCCACGGGAACCTTCTACCGGGATGAAAAGTATCCTATGTCTTAATATACTAGCTGTTGCCCGCGTGTATGTCGGAAATTATCCCACGGGAACCTTCTACCGGGATGAAAAGTATCCTATGTCTTAATATACTAGCTGTTGCCCGCGTGTATGTCAGGAATTATCCTATGTCTTAATATACTAGCTGTTGCCAGCGGCTTCGCCCGCGTGTATGTCGGAAATTATCCCACGGGAACCTTCTACCGGGATGAAAAGTATCCTATGTCTTAATATACTAGCTGTTGCCAGCGTGTATGTCGGAAATTATCCCACGGGAACCTTCTACCGGGATGAAAAGTATCCTATGTCTTAATATACTAGCTGTTGCCCGCGGCTTCGCTCGCGTGTATGCCGGAAATTATCCCACGGGAACCTTCTACCGGGATGAAAAGTATCCTATGTCTTAATATACTAGCTGTTGCCAGCGTGTATGTCGGAAATTATCCCACGGGAACCTTCTACCGGGATGAAAAGTATCCTATGTCTTAATATACTAGCTGTTGCCCGCGGCTTCGCTCGCGTGTATGTCAGAAATTATCCCGCGGGAACCTTCTACCGGGATGAAAAGTATCCTATGTCTTAATATACTAGCTGTTGCCCGCGGCTTCGCTCGCGTGTATGTCGGAAATTATCCCACGGGAACCTTCTACCGGGATGAAAAGTATCCTATGTCTTAATATACTAGCTGTTGCCAGCGGCTTCGCCCGCGTGTATGTCGGAAATTATCCCACGGGAACCTTCTACCGGGATGAAAAGTATCCTATGTCTTAATATACTAGCTGTTGCCAGCGGCTTCGCTCGCGTGTATGTCGGAAATTATCCCACGGGAACCTTCTACCGGGATGAAAAGTATCCTATGTCTTAATATACTAGCTGTTGCCCGCGTGTATGTCGGAAATTATCCCACGGGAACCTTCTACCGGGATGAAAAGTATCCTATGTCTTAATATACTAGCTGTTGCCAGCGTGTATGTCGGAAATTATCCCACGGGAACCTTCTACAGGGATGAAAAGTATCCTATGTCTTAATATACTAGCTGTGTCCCGCGGCTTCACCCGCGTGTATGTCGGAAATAATCCCACGGGAACCTTCTACCGGGATGAAAAGTATCCTATGTCTTAATATACTAGCTGTTGCCCGCGGCTTCGCTCGCGTGTATGTCGGAAATTATCCCACGGGAACCTTCTACCGGGATGAAAAGTATCCTGTCTTAATATACTAGCTATTGCCCGCGTGTATGTCGGAAATTATCCGGCGGGAACCTTCTATCGGGATGAAAAGTATCCTATGTCTTAATATACTAGCTGTTGCCCGCGGCTTCGCTCGCGTGTATGTCGGAAATTATCCCACGGGAACCTTCTACCGGGATGAAAAGTATCCTATGTCTTAATATACTAGCTGTTGCCAGCGGCTTCGCCCGCGTGTATGTCGGAAATTATCCCACGGGAACCTTCTACCGGGATGAAAAGTATCCTATGTCTTAATATACTAGCTGTTGCCAGCGTGTATGTCGGAAATTATCCCACGGGAACCTTCTACCGGGATGAAAAGTATCCTATGTCTTAATATACTAGCTGTTGCCCGCGGCTTCGCTCGCGTGTATGTCGGAAATTATCCCACGGGAACCTTCTACCGGGATGAAAAGTATCCTATGTCTTAATATACTAGCTGTTGCCAGCGGCTTCGCCCGCGTGTATGTCGGAAATTATCCCACGGGAACCTTCTACCGGGATGAAAAGTATCCTATGTCTTAATATACTAGCTGTTGCCCGCGTGTATGTCGGAAATTATCCCACGGGAACCTTCTACCGGGATGAAAAGTATCCTATGTCTTAATATACTAGCTGTTGCCCGCGTGTATGTCGGAAATTATCCCACGGGAACCTTCTACCGGGATGAAAAGTATCCTATGTCTTAATATACTAGCTGTTGCCCGCGTGTATGTCGGAAATTATCCCACGCGAACCTTCTAACGGGATGAAAAGTATCCTATGTCTTAATATACTAGCTCTTGCCAGCGTGTATGTCGGAAATTATCCCACGGGAACCTTCTACCGGGATGAAAAGTATCCTATGTCTTAATATACTAGCTGTTGCCCGCGGCTTCGCTCGCGTGTATGTCGGAAATTATCCCACGGGAACCTTCTACCGGGATGAAAAGTATCCTATGTCTTAATATACTAGCTGTTGCCCGCGTGTATGTCGGAAATTATCCCACGGGAACCTTCTACCGGGATGAAAAGTATCCTATATCTTAATATACTAGCTGTTGCCCGCGTGTATGTCGGAAATTATCCCACGGGAACCTTCTACCGGGATGAAAAGTATCCTATGTCTTAATATACTAGCTGTTGCCCGCGTGTATGTCGGAAATTATCCCATGGGAAACTTCTACCGGGATGAAAAGTATCCTATGTCTTAATATACTAGCTGTTGCCAGCGTGTATGTCGGAAATTATCCCACGGGAACCTTCTACCGGGATGAAAAGTATCCTATGTCTTAATATACTAGCTGTGGCCCGCGGCTTCACCCGCGTGTATGTCGGAAATTATACCACGGGAACCTTCTACCGGGATGAACAGTATCCTATGTCTTAATATACTAGCTGTTGCCCGCGGCTTCGCTCGCGTGTATGTCGGAAGTTATCCCACGGGAACCTTCTACCGGGATGAAAAGTATCCTGTCTTAATATACTAGCTATTGCCCGCGTGTATGTCGGAAATTATCCCGCGGGAACCATCTACCGGGATGAAAAGTATCCTATGTCTTAATATACTAGCTGTTGCCCGCGGCTTCGCTCGCGTGTATGTCGGAAATTATCCCACGGGAACCTTCTACCGGGATGAAAAGTATCCTATGTCTTAATATACTAGCTGTTGCCCGCGTGTATGTCGGAAATTATCCCGCGGGAACCTTCTACCGGGATGAAAAGTATCCTATGTCTTAATATACTAGCTGTTGCCAGCGGCTTCGCTCGCGTGTATGTTTGAAATTATCCCGCGGGAACCTTCTACCGGGATGAAAAGTATCCTATGTCTTAATATACTAGCTGTTGCCCGCGGCTTCGCTCGCGTGTATGTCGGAAATTATTCCACGGGAACCTTCTACCGGGATGAAAAGTATCCTATGTCTTAATATACTAGCTGTTGCCAGCGGCTTCGCCCGCGTGTATGTCGGAAATTATCCCACGGGAACCTTCTACCGGGATGAAAAGTATCCTATGTCTTAATATACTAGCTGTTGCCAGCGTGTATGTCGGAAATTATCCCACGGGAACCTTCTACCGGGATGAAAAGTATCCTATGTCTTAATATACTAGCTGTGGCCCGCGGCTTCACCCGCGTGTATGTCGGAAATTATCCCACGGGAACCTTCTACCGGGATGAAAAGTATCCTATATCTTAATATACTAGCTGTTGCCCGCGTGTATGTCGGAAATTATCCCACCGGAACCTTCTACCGGGATGAAAAGTATCCTATGTCTTAATATACTAGCTGTTGCCCGCGTGTTTGTCGGAAATTATCCCACGGGAACCTTCTACCGGGATGAAAAGTATCCTATGTCTTAATATACTAACTGTTGCCCGCGGCTTCGCTCGCGTGTATGTCGGAAATTATCCCACGGGAACCTTCTACCGGGATGAAAGTATCCTATGCCTTAATATACTAGCTGTTGCCCGCGGCTTCGCTCGCGTGTATGTCGGAAATTATCCCACGGGAACCTTCTACCGGGATGAAAAGTATCCTATGTCTTAATATACTAGCTGTTGCCCGCGTGTATGTCGGAAATTATCCCACGGGAACCTTCTACCGGGATGAAAAGTATCCTATGTCTTAATATACTAGCTGTTGCCCGCGTGTATGTCGGAAATTATCCCACGGGAACCTTCTACCGGGATGAAAAGTATCCTATGTCTTAATATACTAGCTGTTGCCCGCGTGTATGTCGGAAATTATCCCACGGGAACCTTCTATCGGGATGAAAAGTATCCTATGTCTTAATATACTAGCTGTTGCCCGCGTGTATGTCGGAAATTATCCCACGGGAACCTTCTACCGGGATGAAAAGTATCCTATGTCTTAATATACTAGCTGTTGCCCGCGTGTATGTCGGAAATTATCCCACGGAAACCTTCTATCGGGATGAAAAGTATCCTATGTCTTAATATACTAGCTGTTGCCAGCGTGTATGTCAGAAATTATCCCACGGGAACCTTCTACCGGGATGAAAAGTATCCTATGTCTTAATATACTAGCTGTGGCCCGCGGCTTCACCCGCGTGTATGTCGGAAATTATCCCACGGGAACCTTCTACCGGGATGAAAAGTATCCTATGTCTTAATATACTAGCTGTTGCCCGCGGCTTCGCTCGCGTATATGTCGGAAATTATCCCACGGGAACCTTCTACCGGGATGAAAAGTATCCTATGTCTTAATATACTAGCTGTTGCCCGCGTGTATGTCGGAAATTATCCCACGGGAACCTTCTACCGGGATGAAAAGTATCCTATGTCTTAATATACTAGCTGTTGCCCGCAGCTTCACTCGCGTGTATGTCGGAAATTATCCCACGGGAACCTTCTACCGGGATGAAAAGTATCCTATGTCTTAATTTACTAGCTGTTGCCCGCGTGTATGTCGGAAATTATCCCACGGGAACCTTCTACCGGGATGAAAAGTATCCTATGTCTTAATATACTAGCTGTTGCCCGCGTGTATGTCAGGAATTATCCTATGTCTTAATATACTAGCTGTTGCCAGCGGCTTCGCCCGCGTGTATGTCGGAAATTATCCCACGGGAACCTTCTACCGGGATGAAAAGTATCCTATGTCTTAATATACTAGCTGTTGCCAGCGTGTATGTCGGAAATTATCCCACGGGAACCTTCTACCGGGATGAAAAGTATTCTGTCTTAATATACTAGCTGTTGCCAGCGGCTTCGCCCGCGTGTATGTCGGAAATTATCCCGCGGGAACCTTCTACCGGGATGAAAAGTATCCTATGTCTTAATATACTAGCTGTTGCCAGCGGCTTCGCCCGCGTGTATGTCGGAAATTATCCCGCGGGAACCTTCTGCCGGGATGAAAAGTATCCTATGTCTTAATATACTAGCTGTTGCCAGCGGCTTCGCCCGCGTGTATGTCGGAAATTATCCCGCGGGAACCTTCTACCGGGATGAAAAGTATCCTTTGTCTTAATATACTAGCTGTTGCCCGCGTGTATGTCGGAAATTATCCCACGGGAACCTTCTACCGGGATGAAAAGTATCCTATGTCTTAATATACTAGCTGTTGCCAGCGTGTATGTCGGAAATTATCCCACGGGAACCTTCTACCGGGATGAAAAGTATCCTATGTCTTAATATACTAGCTGTTGCCCGCGGCTTCGCTCGCGTGTATGTCGGAAATTATCCCACGGGAACCTTCTACCGGGATAAAAAGTATCCTATGTCTTAATATACTAGCTGTTGCCCGCGTGTATGTCGGAAATTATCCCACGGGAACCTTCTACCGGGATGAAAAGTATCCTATGTCTTAATATACTAGCTGTTGCCAGCGTGTATGTCGGAAATTATCCCACGGGAACCTTCTACCGGGATGAAAAGTATCCTATGTCTTAATATACTAGCTGTTGCCCGCGTGTATGTCGGAAATTATCCCACGGGAACCTTCTACCGGGATGAAAAGTATCCTATGTCTTAATATACTAGCTGTTGCCAGCGTGTATGTCGGAAATTATCCCACGGGAACCTTCTACAGGGATGAAAAGTATCCTATGTCTTAATATACTAGCTGTGTCCCGCGGCTTCACCCGCGTGTATGTCGGAAATTATCCCACGGGAACCTTCTACCGGGATGAAAAGTATCCTATGTCTTAATATACTAGCTGTTGCCCGCGGCTTCGCTCGCGTGTATGTCGGAAATTATCCCACGGGAACCTTCTACCGGGATGAAAAGTATCCTGTCTTAATATACTAGCTATTGCCCGCGTGTATGTCGGAAATTATCCCGCGGGAACCTTCTATCGGGATGAAAAGTATCCTATGTCTTAATATACTAGCTGTTGCCCGCGGCTTCGCTCGCGTGTATGTCGGAAATTATCCCACGGGAACCTTCTACCGGGATGAAAAGTATCCTATGTCTTAATATACTAGCTGTTGCCAGCGGCTTCGCCCGCGTGTATGTCGGAAATTATCCCACGGGAACCTTCTACCGGGATGAAAAGTATCCTATGTCTTAATATACTAGCTGTTGCCAGCGTGTATGTCGGAAATTATCCCACGGGAACCTTCTACCGGGATGAAAAGTATCCTATGTCTTAATATACTAGCTGTTGCCCGCGGCTTCGCTCGCGTGTATGCCGGAAATTATCCCACGGGAACCTTCTACCGGGATGAAAAGTATCCTATGTCTTAATATACTAGCTGTTGCCCGCGGCTTCGCTCGCGTGTATGTCGGAAATTATCCCACGGGAACCTTCTACCGGGATGAAAAGTATCCTATGTCTTAATATACTAGCTGTTGCCCGCGTGTATGTCGGAAATTATCCCACGGGAACCTTCTACCGGGATGAAAAGTATCCTATGTCTTAATATACTAGCTGTGGCACGCGGCTTCACCCGCGTGTATGTCGGAAATTATCCCACGGGAACCTTCTACCGGGATGAAAAGTATCCTATGTCTTAATATACTAGCTGTTGCCAGCGTGTATGTCGGAAATTATCCCACGGGAACCTTCTACCGGGATGAAAAGTATCCTATGTCTTAATATACTAGCTGTTGCCCGCGGCTTCGCTCGCGTGTATGCCGGAAATTATCCCACGGGAACCTTCTACCGGGATGAAAAGTATCCTATGTCTTAATATACTAGCTGTTGCCAGCGTGTATGTCGGAAATTATCCCACGGGAACCTTCTACCGGGATGAAAAGTATCCTATGTCTTAATATACTAGCTGTTGCCCGCGGCTTCGCTCGCGTGTATGTCGGAAATTATCCCGCGGGAACCTTCTACCGGGATGAAAAGTATCCTATGTCTTAATATACTAGCTGTTGCCCGCGGCTTCGCTCGCGTGTATGTCGGAAATTATCCCACGGGAACCTTCTACCGGGATGAAAAGTATCCTATGTCTTAATATACTAGCTGTTGCCAGCGGCTTCGCCCGCGTGTATGTCGGAAATTATCCCACGGGAACCTTCTACCGGGATGAAAAGTATCCTATGTCTTAATATACTAGCTGTTGCCAGCGGCTTCGCTCGCGTGTATGTCGGAAATTATCCCACGGGAACCTTCTACCGGGATGAAAAGTATCCTATGTCTTAATATACTAGCTGTTGCCCGCGTGTATGTCGGAAATTATCCCACGGGAACCTTCTACCGGGATGAAAAGTATCCTATGTCTTAATATACTAGCTGTTGCCAGCGTGTATGTCGGAAATTATCCCACGGGAACCTTCTACAGGGATGAAAAGTATCCTATGTCTTAATATACTAGCTGTGTCCCGCGGCTTCACCCGCGTGTATGTCGGAAATAATCCCACGGGAACCTTCTACCGGGATGAAAAGTATCCTATGTCTTAATATACTAGCTGTTGCCCGCGGCTTCGCTCGCGTGTATGTCGGAAATTATCCCACGGGAACCTTCTACCGGGATGAAAAGTATCCTGTCTTAATATACTAGCTATTGCCCGCGTGTATGTCGGAAATTATCCCGCGGGAACCTTCTATCGGGATGAAAAGTATCCTATGTCTTAATATACTAGCTGTTGCCCGCGGCTTCGCTCGCGTGTATGTCGGAAATTATCCCACGGGAACCTTCTACCGGGATGAAAAGTATCCTATGTCTTAATATACTAGCTGTTGCCAGCGGCTTCGCCCGCGTGTATGTCGGAAATTATCCCACGGGAACCTTCTACCGGGATGAAAAGTATCCTATGTCTTAATATACTAGCTGTTGCCAGCGTGTATGTCGGAAATTATCCCACGGGAACCTTCTACCGGGATGAAAAGTATCCTATGTCTTAATATACTAGCTGTTGCCCGCGGCTTCGCTCGCGTGTATGTCGGAAATTATCCCACGGGAACCTTCTACCGGGATGAAAAGTATCCTATGTCTTAATATACTAGCTGTTGCCAGCGGCTTCGCCCGCGTGTATGTCGGAAATTATCCCACGGGAACCTTCTACCGGGATGAAAAGTATCCTATGTCTTAATATACTAGCTGTTGCCCGCGTGTATGTCGGAAATTATCCCACGGGAACCTTCTACCGGGATGAAAAGTATCCTATGTCTTAATATACTAGCTGTTGCCCGCGTGTATGTCGGAAATTATCCCACGGGAACCTTCTACCGGGATGAAAAGTATCCTATGTCTTAATATACTAGCTGTTGCCAGCGTGTATGTCGGAAATTATCCCACGGGAACCTTCTACCGGGATGAAAAGTATCCTATGTCTTAATATACTAGCTGTTGCCCGCGCCTTCGCTCGCGTGTATGTCGGAAATTATCCCGCGGGAACCTTCTACCGGGATGAAAAGTATCCTATGTCTTAATATACTAGCTGTTGCCCGCGGCTTCGCTCGCGTGTATGTCGGAAATTATCCCACGGGAACCTTCTACCGGGATGAAAAGTATCCTATGTCTTAATATACTAGCTGTTGCCAGCGGCTTCGCCCGCGTGTATGTCGGAAATTATCCCACGGGAACCTTCTACCGGGATGAAAAGTATCCTATGTCTTAATATACTAGCTGTTGCCAGCGGCTTCGCTCGCGTGTATGTCGGAAATTATCCCACGGGAACCTTCTACCGGGATGAAAAGTATCCTATGTCTTAATATACTAGCTGTTGCCCGCGTGTATGTCGGAAATTATCCCACGGGAACCTTCTACCGGGATGAAAAGTATCCTATGTCTTAATATACTAGCTGTTGCCAGCGTGTATGTCGGAAATTATCCCACGGGAACCTTCTACAGGGATGAAAAGTATCCTATGTCTTAATATACTAGCTGTGTCCCGCGGCTTCACCCGCGTGTATGTCGGAAATAATCCCACGGGAACCTTCTACCGGGATGAAAAGTATCCTATGTCTTAATATACTAGCTGTTGCCCGCGGCTTCGCTCGCGTGTATGTCGGAAATTATCCCACGGGAACCTTCTACCGGGATGAAAAGTATCCTGTCTTAATATACTAGCTATTGCCCGCGTGTATGTCGGAAATTATCCCGCGGGAACCTTCTATCGGGATGAAAAGTATCCTATGTCTTAATATACTAGCTGTTGCCCGCGGCTTCGCTCGCGTGTATGTCGGAAATTATCCCACGGGAACCTTCTACCGGGATGAAAAGTATCCTATGTCTTAATATACTAGCTGTTGCCAGCGGCTTCGCCCGCGTGTATGTCGGAAATTATCCCACGGGAACCTTCTACCGGGATGAAAAGTATCCTATGTCTTAATATACTAGCTGTTGCCAGCGTGTATGTCGGAAATTATCCCACGGGAACCTTCTACCGGGATGAAAAGTATCCTATGTCTTAATATACTAGCTGTTGCCCGCGGCTTCGCTCGCGTGTATGTCGGAAATTATCCCACGGGAACCTTCTACCGGGATGAAAAGTATCCTATGTCTTAATATACTAGCTGTTGCCAGCGGCTTCGCCCGCGTGTATGTCGGAAATTATCCCACGGGAACCTTCTACCGGGATGAAAAGTATCCTATGTCTTAATATACTAGCTGTTGCCCGCGTGTATGTCGGAAATTATCCCACGGGAACCTTCTACCGGGATGAAAAGTATCCTATGTCTTAATATACTAGCTGTTGCCCGCGTGTATGTCGGAAATTATCCCACGGGAACCTTCTACCGGGATGAAAAGTATCCTATGTCTTAATATACTAGCTGTTGCCCGCGTGTATGTCGGAAATTATCCCACGCGAACCTTCTAACGGGATGAAAAGTATCCTATGTCTTAATATACTAGCTCTTGCCAGCGTGTATGTCGGAAATTATCCCACGGGAACCTTCTACCGGGATGAAAAGTATCCTATGTCTTAATATACTAGCTGTTGCCCGCGGCTTCGCTCGCGTGTATGTCGGAAATTATCCCACGGGAACCTTCTACCGGGATGAAAAGTATCCTATGTCTTAATATACTAGCTGTTGCCCGCGTGTATGTCGGAAATTATCCCACGGGAACCTTCTACCGGGATGAAAAGTATCCTATATCTTAATATACTAGCTGTTGCCCGCGTGTATGTCGGAAATTATCCCACGGGAACCTTCTACCGGGATGAAAAGTATCCTATGTCTTAATATACTAGCTGTTGCCCGCGTGTATGTCGGAAATTATCCCATGGGAAACTTCTACCGGGATGAAAAGTATCCTATGTCTTAATATACTAGCTGTTGCCAGCGTGTATGTCGGAAATTATCCCACGGGAACCTTCTACCGGGATGAAAAGTATCCTATGTCTTAATATACTAGCTGTGGCCCGCGGCTTCACCCGCGTGTATGTCGGAAATTATACCACGGGAACCTTCTACCGGGATGAACAGTATCCTATGTCTTAATATACTAGCTGTTGCCCGCGGCTTCGCTCGCGTGTATGTCGGAAGTTATCCCACGGGAACCTTCTACCGGGATGAAAAGTATCCTGTCTTAATATACTAGCTATTGCCCGCGTGTATGTCGGAAATTATCCCGCGGGAACCATCTACCGGGATGAAAAGTATCCTATGTCTTAATATACTAGCTGTTGCCCGCGGCTTCGCTCGCGTGTATGTCGGAAATTATCCCACGGGAACCTTCTACCGGGATGAAAAGTATCCTATGTCTTAATATACTAGCTGTTGCCCGCGTGTATGTCGGAAATTATCCCGCGGGAACCTTCTACCGGGATGAAAAGTATCCTATGTCTTAATTTACTAGCTGTTGCCCGCGTGTATGTCGGAAATTATCCCACGGGAACCTTCTACCGGGATGAAAAGTATCCTATGTCTTAATATACTAGCTGTTGCCCGCGTGTATGTCAGGAATTATCCTATGTCTTAATATACTAGCTGTTGCCAGCGGCTTCGCCCGCGTGTATGTCGGAAATTATCCCACGGGAACCTTCTACCGGGATGAAAAGTATCCTATGTCTTAATATACTAGCTGTTGCCAGCGTGTATGTCGGAAATTATCCCACGGGAACCTTCTACCGGGATGAAAAGTATTCTGTCTTAATATACTAGCTGTTGCCAGCGGCTTCGCCCGCGTGTATGTCGGAAATTATCCCGCGGGAACCTTCTACCGGGATGAAAAGTATCCTATGTCTTAATATACTAGCTGTTGCCAGCGGCTTCGCCCGCGTGTATGTCGGAAATTATCCCGCGGGAACCTTCTGCCGGGATGAAAAGTATCCTATGTCTTAATATACTAGCTGTTGCCAGCGGCTTCGCCCGCGTGTATGTCGGAAATTATCCCGCGGGAACCTTCTACCGGGATGAAAAGTATCCTTTGTCTTAATATACTAGCTGTTGCCCGCGTGTATGTCGGAAATTATCCCACGGGAACCTTCTACCGGGATGAAAAGTATCCTATGTCTTAATATACTAGCTGTTGCCAGCGTGTATGTCGGAAATTATCCCACGGGAACCTTCTACCGGGATGAAAAGTATCCTATGTCTTAATATACTAGCTGTTGCCCGCGGCTTCGCTCGCGTGTATGTCGGAAATTATCCCACGGGAACCTTCTACCGGGATAAAAAGTATCCTATGTCTTAATATACTAGCTGTTGCCCGCGTGTATGTCGGAAATTATCCCACGGGAACCTTCTACCGGGATGAAAAGTATCCTATGTCTTAATATACTAGCTGTTGCCAGCGTGTATGTCGGAAATTATCCCACGGGAACCTTCTACCGGGATGAAAAGTATCCTATGTCTTAATATACTAGCTGTTGCCCGCGTGTATGTCGGAAATTATCCCACGGGAACCTTCTACCGGGATGAAAAGTATCCTATGTCTTAATATACTAGCTGTTGCCAGCGTGTATGTCGGAAATTATCCCACGGGAACCTTCTACAGGGATGAAAAGTATCCTATGTCTTAATATACTAGCTGTGTCCCGCGGCTTCACCCGCGTGTATGTCGGAAATTATCCCACGGGAACCTTCTACCGGGATGAAAAGTATCCTATGTCTTAATATACTAGCTGTTGCCCGCGGCTTCGCTCGCGTGTATGTCGGAAATTATCCCACGGGAACCTTCTACCGGGATGAAAAGTATCCTGTCTTAATATACTAGCTATTGCCCGCGTGTATGTCGGAAATTATCCCGCGGGAACCTTCTATCGGGATGAAAAGTATCCTATGTCTTAATATACTAGCTGTTGCCCGCGGCTTCGCTCGCGTGTATGTCGGAAATTATCCCACGGGAACCTTCTACCGGGATGAAAAGTATCCTATGTCTTAATATACTAGCTGTTGCCAGCGGCTTCGCCCGCGTGTATGTCGGAAATTATCCCACGGGAACCTTCTACCGGGATGAAAAGTATCCTATGTCTTAATATACTAGCTGTTGCCAGCGTGTATGTCGGAAATTATCCCACGGGAACCTTCTACCGGGATGAAAAGTATCCTATGTCTTAATATACTAGCTGTTGCCCGCGGCTTCGCTCGCGTGTATGCCGGAAATTATCCCACGGGAACCTTCTACCGGGATGAAAAGTATCCTATGTCTTAATATACTAGCTGTTGCCCGCGGCTTCGCTCGCGTGTATGTCGGAAATTATCCCACGGGAACCTTCTACCGGGATGAAAAGTATCCTATGTCTTAATATACTAGCTGTTGCCCGCGTGTATGTCGGAAATTATCCCACGGGAACCTTCTACCGGGATGAAAAGTATCCTATGTCTTAATATACTAGCTGTGGCACGCGGCTTCACCCGCGTGTATGTCGGAAATTATCCCACGGGAACCTTCTACCGGGATGAAAAGTATCCTATGTCTTAATATACTAGCTGTTGCCAGCGTGTATGTCGGAAATTATCCCACGGGAACCTTCTACCGGGATGAAAAGTATCCTATGTCTTAATATACTAGCTGTTGCCCGCGGCTTCGCTCGCGTGTATGCCGGAAATTATCCCACGGGAACCTTCTACCGGGATGAAAAGTATCCTATGTCTTAATATACTAGCTGTTGCCAGCGTGTATGTCGGAAATTATCCCACGGGAACCTTCTACCGGGATGAAAAGTATCCTATGTCTTAATATACTAGCTGTTGCCCGCGGCTTCGCTCGCGTGTATGTCGGAAATTATCCCGCGGGAACCTTCTACCGGGATGAAAAGTATCCTATGTCTTAATATACTAGCTGTTGCCCGCGGCTTCGCTCGCGTGTATGTCGGAAATTATCCCACGGGAACCTTCTACCGGGATGAAAAGTATCCTATGTCTTAATATACTAGCTGTTGCCAGCGGCTTCGCCCGCGTGTATGTCGGAAATTATCCCACGGGAACCTTCTACCGGGATGAAAAGTATCCTATGTCTTAATATACTAGCTGTTGCCAGCGGCTTCGCTCGCGTGTATGTCGGAAATTATCCCACGGGAACCTTCTACCGGGATGAAAAGTATCCTATGTCTTAATATACTAGCTGTTGCCCGCGTGTATGTCGGAAATTATCCCACGGGAACCTTCTACCGGGATGAAAAGTATCCTATGTCTTAATATACTAGCTGTTGCCAGCGTGTATGTCGGAAATTATCCCACGGGAACCTTCTACAGGGATGAAAAGTATCCTATGTCTTAATATACTAGCTGTGTCCCGCGGCTTCACCCGCGTGTATGTCGGAAATAATCCCACGGGAACCTTCTACCGGGATGAAAAGTATCCTATGTCTTAATATACTAGCTGTTGCCCGCGGCTTCGCTCGCGTGTATGTCGGAAATTATCCCACGGGAACCTTCTACCGGGATGAAAAGTATCCTGTCTTAATATACTAGCTATTGCCCGCGTGTATGTCGGAAATTATCCCGCGGGAACCTTCTATCGGGATGAAAAGTATCCTATGTCTTAATATACTAGCTGTTGCCCGCGGCTTCGCTCGCGTGTATGTCGGAAATTATCCCACGGGAACCTTCTACCGGGATGAAAAGTATCCTATGTCTTAATATACTAGCTGTTGCCAGCGGCTTCGCCCGCGTGTATGTCGGAAATTATCCCACGGGAACCTTCTACCGGGATGAAAAGTATCCTATGTCTTAATATACTAGCTGTTGCCAGCGTGTATGTCGGAAATTATCCCACGGGAACCTTCTACCGGGATGAAAAGTATCCTATGTCTTAATATACTAGCTGTTGCCCGCGGCTTCGCTCGCGTGTATGTCGGAAATTATCCCACGGGAACCTTCTACCGGGATGAAAAGTATCCTATGTCTTAATATACTAGCTGTTGCCAGCGGCTTCGCCCGCGTGTATGTCGGAAATTATCCCACGGGAACCTTCTACCGGGATGAAAAGTATCCTATGTCTTAATATACTAGCTGTTGCCCGCGTGTATGTCGGAAATTATCCCACGGGAACCTTCTACCGGGATGAAAAGTATCCTATGTCTTAATATACTAGCTGTTGCCCGCGTGTATGTCGGAAATTATCCCACGGGAACCTTCTACCGGGATGAAAAGTATCCTATGTCTTAATATACTAGCTGTTGCCAGCGTGTATGTCGGAAATTATCCCACGGGAACCTTCTACCGGGATGAAAAGTATCCTATGTCTTAATATACTAGCTGTTGCCCGCGCCTTCGCTCGCGTGTATGTCGGAAATTATCCCGCGGGAACCTTCTACCGGGATGAAAAGTATCCTATGTCTTAATATACTAGCTGTTGCCCGCGGCTTCGCTCGCGTGTATGTCGGAAATTATCCCACGGGAACCTTCTACCGGGATGAAAAGTATCCTATGTCTTAATATACTAGC
Source organism: Dicycla oo (assembly GCA_948252095.1). Lineage (NCBI taxonomy): Eukaryota > Metazoa > Arthropoda > Insecta > Lepidoptera > Noctuidae > Dicycla > Dicycla oo. The sequence goes on from OX411712.1 coordinate 16,026,114, forward strand.
TGTTGCCAGCGGCTTCGCCCGCGTGTATGTCGGAAATTATCCCACGGGAACCTTCTACCGGGATGAAAAGTATCCTATGTCTTAATATACTAGCTGTTGCCAGCGGCTTCGCTCGCGTGTATGTCGGAAATTATCCCACGGGAACCTTCTACCGGGATGAAAAGTATCCTATGTCTTAATATACTAGCTGTTGCCCGCGTGTATGTCGGAAATTATCCCACGGGAACCTTCTACCGGGATGAAAAGTATCCTATGTCTTAATATACTAGCTGTTGCCAGCGTGTATGTCGGAAATTATCCCACGGGAACCTTCTACAGGGATGAAAAGTATCCTATGTCTTAATATACTAGCTGTGTCCCGCGGCTTCACCCGCGTGTATGTCGGAAATAATCCCACGGGAACCTTCTACCGGGATGAAAAGTATCCTATGTCTTAATATACTAGCTGTTGCCCGCGGCTTCGCTCGCGTGTATGTCGGAAATTATCCCACGGGAACCTTCTACCGGGATGAAAAGTATCCTGTCTTAATATACTAGCTATTGCCCGCGTGTATGTCGGAAATTATCCCGCGGGAACCTTCTATCGGGATGAAAAGTATCCTATGTCTTAATATACTAGCTGTTGCCCGCGGCTTCGCTCGCGTGTATGTCGGAAATTATCCCACGGGAACCTTCTACCGGGATGAAAAGTATCCTATGTCTTAATATACTAGCTGTTGCCAGCGGCTTCGCCCGCGTGTATGTCGGAAATTATCCCACGGGAACCTTCTACCGGGATGAAAAGTATCCTATGTCTTAATATACTAGCTGTTGCCAGCGTGTATGTCGGAAATTATCCCACGGGAACCTTCTACCGGGATGAAAAGTATCCTATGTCTTAATATACTAGCTGTTGCCCGCGGCTTCGCTCGCGTGTATGTCGGAAATTATCCCACGGGAACCTTCTACCGGGATGAAAAGTATCCTATGTCTTAATATACTAGCTGTTGCCAGCGGCTTCGCCCGCGTGTATGTCGGAAATTATCCCACGGGAACCTTCTACCGGGATGAAAAGTATCCTATGTCTTAATATACTAGCTGTTGCCCGCGTGTATGTCGGAAATTATCCCACGGGAACCTTCTACCGGGATGAAAAGTATCCTATGTCTTAATATACTAGCTGTTGCCCGCGTGTATGTCGGAAATTATCCCACGGGAACCTTCTACCGGGATGAAAAGTATCCTATGTCTTAATATACTAGCTGTTGCCCGCGTGTATGTCGGAAATTATCCCACGCGAACCTTCTAACGGGATGAAAAGTATCCTATGTCTTAATATACTAGCTCTTGCCAGCGTGTATGTCGGAAATTATCCCACGGGAACCTTCTACCGGGATGAAAAGTATCCTATGTCTTAATATACTAGCTGTTGCCCGCGGCTTCGCTCGCGTGTATGTCGGAAATTATCCCACGGGAACCTTCTACCGGGATGAAAAGTATCCTATGTCTTAATATACTAGCTGTTGCCCGCGTGTATGTCGGAAATTATCCCACGGGAACCTTCTACCGGGATGAAAAGTATCCTATATCTTAATATACTAGCTGTTGCCCGCGTGTATGTCGGAAATTATCCCACGGGAACCTTCTACCGGGATGAAAAGTATCCTATGTCTTAATATACTAGCTGTTGCCCGCGTGTATGTCGGAAATTATCCCATGGGAAACTTCTACCGGGATGAAAAGTATCCTATGTCTTAATATACTAGCTGTTGCCAGCGTGTATGTCGGAAATTATCCCACGGGAACCTTCTACCGGGATGAAAAGTATCCTATGTCTTAATATACTAGCTGTGGCCCGCGGCTTCACCCGCGTGTATGTCGGAAATTATACCACGGGAACCTTCTACCGGGATGAACAGTATCCTATGTCTTAATATACTAGCTGTTGCCCGCGGCTTCGCTCGCGTGTATGTCGGAAGTTATCCCACGGGAACCTTCTACCGGGATGAAAAGTATCCTGTCTTAATATACTAGCTATTGCCCGCGTGTATGTCGGAAATTATCCCGCGGGAACCATCTACCGGGATGAAAAGTATCCTATGTCTTAATATACTAGCTGTTGCCCGCGGCTTCGCTCGCGTGTATGTCGGAAATTATCCCACGGGAACCTTCTACCGGGATGAAAAGTATCCTATGTCTTAATATACTAGCTGTTGCCCGCGTGTATGTCGGAAATTATCCCGCGGGAACCTTCTACCGGGATGAAAAGTATCCTATGTCTTAATATACTAGCTGTTGCCAGCGGCTTCGCTCGCGTGTATGTTTGAAATTATCCCGCGGGAACCTTCTACCGGGATGAAAAGTATCCTATGTCTTAATATACTAGCTGTTGCCCGCGGCTTCGCTCGCGTGTATGTCGGAAATTATTCCACGGGAACCTTCTACCGGGATGAAAAGTATCCTATGTCTTAATATACTAGCTGTTGCCAGCGGCTTCGCCCGCGTGTATGTCGGAAATTATCCCACGGGAACCTTCTACCGGGATGAAAAGTATCCTATGTCTTAATATACTAGCTGTTGCCAGCGTGTATGTCGGAAATTATCCCACGGGAACCTTCTACCGGGATGAAAAGTATCCTATGTCTTAATATACTAGCTGTGGCCCGCGGCTTCACCCGCGTGTATGTCGGAAATTATCCCACGGGAACCTTCTACCGGGATGAAAAGTATCCTATATCTTAATATACTAGCTGTTGCCCGCGTGTATGTCGGAAATTATCCCACCGGAACCTTCTACCGGGATGAAAAGTATCCTTTGTCTTAATATACTAGCTGTTGCCCGCGTGTTTGTCGGAAATTATCCCACGGGAACCTTCTACCGGGATGAAAAGTATCCTATGTCTTAATATACTAACTGTTGCCCGCGGCTTCGCTCGCGTGTATGTCGGAAATTATCCCACGGGAACCTTCTACCGGGATGAAAGTATCCTATGCCTTAATATACTAGCTGTTGCCCGCGGCTTCGCTCGCGTGTATGTCGGAAATTATCCCACGGGAACCTTCTACCGGGATGAAAAGTATCCTATGTCTTAATATACTAGCTGTTGCCCGCGTGTATGTCGGAAATTATCCCACGGGAACCTTCTACCGGGATGAAAAGTATCCTATGTCTTAATATACTAGCTGTTGCCCGCGTGTATGTCGGAAATTATCCCACGGGAACCTTCTACCGGGATGAAAAGTATCCTATGTCTTAATATACTAGCTGTTGCCCGCGTGTATGTCGGAAATTATCCCACGGGAACCTTCTATCGGGATGAAAAGTATCCTATGTCTTAATATACTAGCTGTTGCCCGCGTGTATGTCGGAAATTATCCCACGGGAACCTTCTACCGGGATGAAAAGTATCCTATGTCTTAATATACTAGCTGTTGCCCGCGTGTATGTCGGAAATTATCCCACGGAAACCTTCTATCGGGATGAAAAGTATCCTATGTCTTAATATACTAGCTGTTGCCAGCGTGTATGTCAGAAATTATCCCACGGGAACCTTCTACCGGGATGAAAAGTATCCTATGTCTTAATATACTAGCTGTGGCCCGCGGCTTCACCCGCGTGTATGTCGGAAATTATCCCACGGGAACCTTCTACCGGGATGAAAAGTATCCTATGTCTTAATATACTAGCTGTTGCCCGCGGCTTCGCTCGCGTATATGTCGGAAATTATCCCACGGGAACCTTCTACCGGGATGAAAAGTATCCTATGTCTTAATATACTAGCTGTTGCCCGCGTGTATGTCGGAAATTATCCCACGGGAACCTTCTACCGGGATGAAAAGTATCCTATGTCTTAATATACTAGCTGTTGCCCGCAGCTTCACTCGCGTGTATGTCGGAAATTATCCCACGGGAACCTTCTACCGGGATGAAAAGTATCCTATGTCTTAATTTACTAGCTGTTGCCCGCGTGTATGTCGGAAATTATCCCACGGGAACCTTCTACCGGGATGAAAAGTATCCTATGTCTTAATATACTAGCTGTTGCCAGCGTGTATGTCGGAAATTATCCCACGGGAACCTTCTACCGGGATGAAAAGTATCCTATGTCTTAATATACTAGCTGTGGCACGCGGCTTCACCCGCGTGTATGTCGGAAATTATCCCACGGGAACCTTCTACCGGGATGAAAAGTATCCTATGTCTTAATATACTAGCTGTTGCCAGCGTGTATGTCGGAAATTATCCCACGGGAACCTTCTACCGGGATGAAAAGTATCCTATGTCTTAATATACTAGCTGTTGCCCGCGTGTATGTCAGAAATTATCCCACGGGAACCTTCTACCGGGATGAAAAGTATCCTATGTCTTAATATACTAGCTGTTGCCCGCGGCTTCGCTCGCGTGTATGTCGAAAATTATCCCACGGGAACCTTCTACTGGGATGAAAAGTATCCTATGTCTTAATATACTAGCTGTTGCCCGCGTGTATGTCGGAAATTATCCCACGGGAACCTTCTACCGGGATGAAAAGTATCCTATGTCTTAATATACTAGCTGTTGCCAGCGTGTATGTCGGAAATTATCCCACGGGAACCTTCTACCGGGATGAAAAGAATCCTATGTCTTAATATACTAGCTGTTGCCAGCGTGTATGTCGGAAATTATCCCACGGGAACCTTCTACCGGGATGAAAAGTATCCTATGTCTTAATATACTAGCTGTTGCCCGCGTGTATGTCGGAAATTATCCCACGGGAACCTTCTACCGGGATGAAAAGTATCCTATGTCTTAATATACTAGCTGTTGCCCGCGTGTATGTCGGAAATTATCCCACGGGAACCTTCTACCGGGATGAAAAGTATCCTATGTCTTAATATACTAGCTGTTGCCCGCGTGTATGTCGGAAATTATCCCACGGGAACCTTCTATCGGGATGAAAAGTATCCTATGTCTTAATATACTAGCTGTGGCCCGCGGCTTCACCCGCGTGTATGTCGGAAATTATCCCACGGGAACCTTCTACCGGGATGAAAAGTATCCTATGTCTTAATATACTAGCTGTTGCCCGCGGCTTCGCTCGCGTATATGTCGGAAATTATCCCACGAGAACCTTCTACCGGGATGAAAAGTATCCTATGTCTTAATATACTAGCTGTTGCCCGCAGCTTCGCTCGCGTGTATGTCAGAAATTATCCCACGGGAACCTTCTACCGGGATGAAAAGTATCCTATGTCTTAATATACTAGCTGTTGCCCGCGTGTATGTCGGAAATTATCCCACGGGAACTTTCTACCGGAATGAAAAGTATCCTATGTCTTAATATACTAGCTGTTGCCCGCGTGTATGTCGGAAATTATCCCACGGGAACCTTCTACCGGGATGAAAAGTATCCTATGTCTTAATATACTAGCTGTTGCCAGCGTGTATGTCGGAAATTATCCCACGGGAACCTTCTACCGGGATGAAAAGTATCCTATGTCTTAATATACTAGCTGTTGCCCGCGGCTTCGCTCGCGTGTATGTCGGAAATTATCCCACGGGAACCTTCTACCGGGATGAAAAGTATCCTATGTCTTAATATACTAGCTGTTGCCCCTGTGTATGTCGGAAATTATCCCACGGGAACCTTCTACCGGGATGAAAAGTATCCTATGTCTTAATATACTAGCTGTTGCCCGCGTGTATGTCGGAAATTATCCCACGGGAGCCTTCTACCGGGATGAAAAGTATCCTATGTCTTAATATACTAGCTGTTGCCCGCAGCTTCACTCGCGTGTATGTCGGAAATTATCCCACGGGAACCTTCTACCGGGATGAAAAGTATCCTATGTCTTAATTTACTAGCTGTTGCCCGCGTGTATGTCGGAAATTATCCCACGGGAACCTTCTACCGGGATGAAAAGTATCCTATGTCTTAATATACTAGCTGTTGCCAGCGTGTATGTCGGAAATTATCCCACGGGAACCTTCTACCGGGATGAAAAGTTTCCTATGTCTTAATATATTAGCTGTGGCACGCGGCTTCACCCGCGTGTATGTCGGAAATTATCCCACGGGAACCTTCTACCGCGATGAAAAGTATCCTATGTCTTAATATACTAGCTGTTGCCAGCGGCTTCGCCCGCGTGTATGTCGGAAATTATCCCACGGGAACCTTCTACCGGGATGAAAAGTATCCTATGTCTTAATATACTAGCTGTTGCCAGCGTGTATGTCGGAAATTATCCCACGAGAACCTTCTACCGGGATGAAAAGTATCCTATGTCTTAATATACTAGCTGTTGCCCGCGGCTTCGCTCGCGTGTATGCCGGAAATTATCCCACGGGAACCTTCTACCGGGATGAAAAGTATCCTATGTCTTAATATACTAGCTGTTGCCCGCGTGTATGTCGGAAATTATCCCACGGGAACCTTCTACCGGGATGAAAAGTATCCTATGTCTTAATATACTAGCTGTTGCCCGCGTGTATGTCGGAAATTATCCCACGGGAACCTTCTACCGGAATGAAAAGTATCCTATGTCTTAATATACTAGCTGTTGCCCGCGTGTATGTCGGAAATTATCCCACGGGAACCTTCTACCGGGATGAAAAGTATCCTATGTCTTAATATACTAGCTGTTGCCAGCGTGTATGTCGGAAATTATCCCACGGGAACCTTCTACCGGGATGAAAAGTATCCTATGTCTTAATATACTAGCTGTTGCCCGCGGCTTCGCTCGCGTGTATGCCGGAAATTATCCCACGGGAACCTTCTACCGGGATGAAAAGTATCCTATGTCTTAATATACTAGCTGTTGCCCGCGTGTATGTCGGAAATTATCCCACGGGAACCTTCTACCGGGATGAAAAGTATCCTATGTCTTAATATACTAGCTGTTGCCCGCGGCTTCGCTCGCGTGTATGTCGGAAATTATCCCACGGGAACCTTCTACCGGGATGAAAAGTATCCTATGTCTTAATATACTAGCTGTTGCCCGCGTGTATGTCGGAAATTATCCCACGGGAACCTTCTACCGGGATGAAAAGTATCCTATGTCTTAATATACTAGCTGTTGCCCGCGTGTATGTCGGAAATTATCCCACGGGAACCTTCTACCGGGATGAAAAGTATCCTATGTCTTAATATACTAGCTGTTGCCCGCGTGTATGTCGGAAATTATCCAACGGGAACCTTCTATCGGGATGAAAAGTATCCTATGTCTTAATATACTAGCTGTGGCCCGCGGCTTCACCCGCGTGTATGTCGGAAATTATCCCACGGGAACCTTCTACCGGGATGAAAAGTATCCTATGTCTTAATATACTAGCTGTTGCCCGCGGCTTCGCTCGCGTATATGTCGGAAATTATCCCACGGGAACCTTCTACCGGGATGAAAAGTATCCTATGTCTTAATATACTAGCTGTTGCCCGCGTGTATGTCGGAAATTATCCCACGGGAACCTTCTACCGGGATGAAAAGTATCCTATGTCTTAATATACTAGCTGTTGCCCGCGTGTATGTCGGAAATTATCCCACGGGAACCTTCTACCAGGATGAAAAGTATCCTATGTCTTAATATACTAGCTGTTGCCCGCGGCTTCGCTCGCGTGTATGTCGGAAATTATCCCACGGGAACCTTCTACCGGGATGAAAAGTATCCTATGTCTTAATATACTAGCTGTTGCCCGCGTGTATGTCAGAAATTATCCCACGGGAACCTTCTACCGGGATGAAAAGTATCCTATGTCTTAATATACTAGCTGTTGCCCGCGTGTATGTCGGAAATTATCCCACGGGAACCTTCTACCGGGATGAAAAGTATCCTATGTCTTAATATACTAGCTGTTGCCCGCGTGTATGTCGGAAATTATCCCACGGGAACCTTCTATCGGGATGAAAAGTATCCTATGTCTTAATATACTAGCTGTGGCCCGCGGCTTCACCCGCGTGTATGTCGGAAATTATCCCACGGGAACCTTCTACCGGGATGAAAAGTATCCTATGTCTTAATATACTAGCTGTTGCCCGCGGCTTCGCTCGCGTGTATGTCGGAAATTATCCCACGGGAACCTTCTACCGGGATGAAAAGTATCCTATGTCTTAATATACTAGCTGTTGCCCGCGTGTATGTCGGAAATTATCCCACGGGAACCTTCTACCGGGATGAAAAGTATCCTTTGTCTTAATATACTAGCTGTTGCCCGCAGCTTCGCTCGCGTGTATGTCGGAAATTATCCCACGGGAACCTTCTGCCGGGATGAAAAGTATCCTATGTCTTAATATACTAGCTGGTGCCAGCGTGTATGTCGGAAATTATCCCACGGGAACCTTCTACCGGGATGAAAAGTATCCAATGTCTTAATATACTAGCTGTTGCCCGCGGCTTCGCTCGCGTGTATGTCGGAAATTATCCCACGGGAACCTTCTACCGGGATGAAAAGTATCCTATGTCTTAATATACTAGCTGTTGCCCGCGTGTATGTCGGAAATTATCCCACGGGAACCTTCTACCGGGATGAAAAGTATCCTATGTCTTAATATACTAGCTGTTGCCCGCGTGTATGTCGGAAATTATCCCACGGGAACCTTCTACCGGGATGAAAAGTATCCTATGTCTTAATATACTAGCTGTTGCCAGCGTGTATGTCGGAAATTATCCCACGGGAACCTTCTACCGGGATGAAAAGTATCCTATGTCTTAATATACTAGCTGTTGCCCGCGGCTTCGCTTGCGTGTATGTCGGAAATTATCCCACGGGAACCTTCTACCGGGATGAAAAGTATCCTATGTCTTAATATACTAGCTGTTGCCCGCGTGTATGTCGGAAATTATCCCACGGGAACCTTCTACCGGGATGAAAAGTATCCTATGTCTTAATATACTAGCTGTTGCCAGCGTGTATGTCGGAAATTATCCCACGGGAACCTTCTACCGGGATGAAAAGTATCCTATGTCTTAATATACTAGCTGTTGCCAGCGTGTATGTCGGAAATTATCCCACGGGAACCTTCTACCGGGATGAAAAGTATCCTATGTCTTAATATACTAGCTGTTGCCCGCGTGTATGTCGGAAATTATCCCACGGGAACCTTCTACCGGGATGAAAAGTATCCTATGTCTTAATATACTAGCTGTGGCCCGCGGCTTCACCCGCGTGTATGTCGGAAATTATCCCACGGGAACCTTCTACCGGGATGAAAAGTATCCTATGTCTTAATATACTAGCTGTTGCCCGCGGCTTCGCTCGCGTGTATGTCGGAAATTATCCCACGGGAACCTTCTACCGGGATGAAAAGTATCCTGTCTTAATATACTAGCTATTGCCCGCGTGTATGTCGGAAATTATCCCGCGGGAACCTTCTACCGGGATGAAAAGTATCCTATGTCTTAATATACTAGCTGTTGCCCGCGGCTTCGCTCGCGTGTATGTCGGAAATTATCCCACGGGAACCTTCTACCGGGATGAAAAGTATCCTATGTCTTAATATACTAGCTGTTGCCAGCGGCTTCGCCCGCGTGTATGTCGGAAATTATCCCACGGGAACCTTCTACCGGGATGAAAAGTATCCTATGTCTTAATATACTAGCTGTTGCCAGCGTGTATGTCGGAAATTATCCCACGGGAACCTTCTACCGGGATGAAAAGTATCCTATGTCTTAATATACTAGCTGTTGCCCGCGGCTTCGCTCGCGTGTATGCCGGAAATTATCCCACGGGAACCTTCTACCGGGATGAAAAGTATCCTATGTCTTAATATACTAGCTGTTGCCAGCGTGTATGTCGGAAATTATCCCACGGGAACCTTCTACCGGGATGAAAAGTATCCTATGTCTTAATATACTAGCTGTTGCCAGCGTGTATGTCGGAAATTATCCCACGGGAACCTTCTACCGGGATGAAAAGTATCCTATGTCTTAATATACTAGCTGTTGCCCGCGTGTATGTCGGAAATTATCCCACGGGAACCTTCTACCGGGATGAAAAGTATCCTATGTCTTAATATACTAGCTGTTGCCAGCGTGTATGTCGGAAATTATCCCACGGGAACCTTCTACCGGGATGAAAAGTATCCTATGTCTTAATATACTAGCTGTTGCCAGCGTGTATGTCGGAAATTATCCCACGGGAACCTTCTACCGGGATGAAAAGTATCCTATGTCTTAATATACTAGCTGTTGCCCGCGGCTTCGCTCGCGTGTATGTCGGAAATTATCCCACAGGAACCTTCTACCGGGATGAAAAGTATCCTATGTCTTAATATAATAGCTGTTGCCCGCGTGTATGTCGGAAATTATCCCACGGGAACCTTCTACCGGGATGAAAAGTATCCTATGTCTTAATATACTAGCTGTTGCCAGCGTGTATGTCGGAAATTATCCCACGGGAACCTTCTACCGGGATGAAAAGTATCCTATGTCTTAATATACTAGCTGTTGCCAGCGTGTATGTCGGAAATTATCCCACGGGAACCTTCTACCGGGATGAAAAGTATCCTATGTCTTAATATACTAGCTGTTGCCCGCGTGTATGTCGGAAATTATCCCACGGGAACCTTCTACCGGGATGAAAAGTATCCTATGTCTTAATATACTAGCTGTGGCCCGCGGCTTCACCCGCGTGTATGTCGGAAATTATCCCACGGGAACCTTCTACCGGGATGAAAAGTATCCTATGTCTTAATATACTAGCTGTTGCCCGCGGCTTCGCTCGCGTGTATGTCGGAAATTATCCCACGGGAACCTTCTACCGGGATGAAAAGTATCCTGTCTTAATATACTAGCTATTGCCCGCGTGTATGTCGGAAATTATCCCGCGGGAACCTTCTACCGGGATGAAAAGTATCCTATGTCTTAATATACTAGCTGTTGCCCGCGGCTTCGCTCGCGTGTATGCCGGAAATTATCCCACGGGAACCTTCTACCGGGATGAAAAGTATCCTATGTCTTAATATACTAGCTGTTGCCAGCGGCTTCGCCCGCGTGTATGTCGGAAATTATCCCACGGGAACCTTCTACCGGGATGAAAAGTATCCTATGTCTTAATATACTAGCTGTTGCCAGCGTGTATGTCGGAAATTATCCCACGGGAACCTTCTACCGGGATGAAAAGTATCCTATGTCTTAATATACTAGCTGTTGCCCGCGGCTTCGCTCGCGTGTATGCCGGAAATTATCCCACGGGAACCTTCTACCGGGATGAAAAGTATCCTATGTCTTAATATACTAGCTGTTGCCAGCGTGTATGTCGGAAATTATCCCACGGGAACCTTCTACCGGGATGAAAAGTATCCTATGTCTTAATATACTAGCTGTTGCCAGCGTGTATGTCGGAAATTATCCCACGGGAACCTTCTACCGGGATGAAAAGTATCCTATGTCTTAATATACTAGCTGTTGCCCGCGTGTATGTCGGAAATTATCCCACGGGAACCTTCTACCGGGATGAAAAGTATCCTATGTCTTAATATACTAGCTGTGGCCCGCGGCTTCACCCGCGTGTATGTCGGAAATTATCCCACGGGAACCTTCTACCGGGATGAAAAGTATCCTATGTCTTAATATACTAGCTGTTGCCCGCGGCTTCGCTTGCGTGTATGTCGGAAATTATCCCACGGGAACCTTCTACCGGGATGAAAAGTATCCTGTCTTAATATACTAGCTATTGCCCGCGTGTATGTCGGAAATTATCCCGCGGGAACCTTCTACCGGGATGAAAAGTATCCTATGTCTTAATATACTAGCTGTTGCCCGCGGCTTCGCTCGCGTGTATGTCGGAAATTATCCCACGGGAACCTTCTACCGGGATGAAAAGTATCCTATGTCTTAATATACTAGCTGTTGCCAGCGGCTTCGCCCGAGTGTATGTCGGAAATTATCCCACGGGAACCTTCTACCGGGATGAAAAGTATCCTATGTCTTAATATACTAGCTGTTGCCAGCGTGTATGTCGGAAATTATCCCACGGGAACCTTCTACCGGGATGAAAAGTATCCTATGTCTTAATATACTAGCTGTTGCCCGCGGCTTCGCTCGCGTGTATGCCGGAAATTATCCCACGGGAACCTTCTACCGGGATGAAAAGTATCCTATGTCTTAATATACTAGCTGTTGCCCGCGTGTATGTCGGAAATTATCCCACGGGAACCTTCTACCGGTATGAAAAGTATCCTATGTCTTAATATACTAGCTGTTGCCCGCGTGTATGTCGGAAATTATCCCACGGGAAGCTTCTACCGGGATGAAAAGTATCCTATGTCTTAATATACTAGCTGTTGCCCGCGTGTATGTCGGAAATTATCCCACGGGAACCTTCTACCGGGATGAAAAGTATCCTATGTCTTAATATACTAGCTGTTGCCAGCGTGTATGTCGGAAATTATCCCACGGGAACCTTCTACCGGGATGAAAAGTATCCTATGTCTTAATATACATGCTGTTGCCCGCGGCTTCGCTCGCGTGTATGTCGGAAATTATCCCACGGGAACCTTCTACCGGGATGAAAAGTATCCTATGTCTTAATATACTAGCTGTTGCCCGCGTGTATGTCGGAAATTATCCCACGGGAACCTTCTACCGGGATGAAAAGTATCCTATATCTTAATATACTAGCTGTTGCCCGCGTGTATGTCGGAAATTATCCCACGGGAACCATCTACCGGGATGAAAAGTATCCTATGTCTTAATATACTAGCTGTTGCCCGCGTGTATGTCGGAAATTATCCCATGGGAACCTTCTACCGGGATGAAAAGTATCCTATGTCTTAATATACTAGCTGTTGCCAGCGTGTATGTCGGAAATTATCCCACGGGAACCTTCTACCGGGATGAAAAGTATCCTATGTCTTAATATACTAGCTTTTGCCCGCGTGTATGTCGGAAATTATCCCACGGGAACCTTCTACCGGGATGAAAAGTATCCTATGTCTTAATATACTAGCTGTTGCCCGCGTGTATGTCAGGAATTATCCTATGTCTTAATATACTAGCTGTTGCCAGCGGCTTCGCCCGCGTGTATGTCGGAAATTATCCCACGGGAACCTTCTACCGGGATGAAAAGTATCCTATGTCTTAATATACTAGCTGTTGCCAGCGTGTATGTCGGAAATTATCCCACGGGAACCTTCTACCGGGATGAAAAGTATCCTATGTCTTAATATACTAGCTGTTGCCCGCGGCTTCGCTCGCGTGTATGCCGGAAATTATCCCACGGGAACCTTCTACCGGGATGAAAAGTATCCTATGTCTTAATATACTAGCTGTTGCCAGCGTGTATGTCGGAAATTATCCCACGGGAACCTTCTACCGGGATGAAAAGTATCCTATGTCTTAATATACTAGCTGTTGCCCGCGGCTTCGCTCGCGTGTATGCCGGAAATTATCCCACGGGAACCTTCTACCGGGATGAAAAGTATCCTATGTCTTAATATACTAGCTGTTGCCCGCGTGTATGTCGGAAATTATCCCACGGGAACCTTCTACCGGGATGAAAAGTATCCTATGTCTTAATATACTAGCTGTTGCCCGCGTGTATGTCGGAAATTATCCCACGGGAACCTTCTACCGGGATGAAAAGTATCCTATGTCTGAATATACTAGCTGTTGCCCGCGGCTTCGCTCGCGTATATGTCAGAATTTATCCCACGGGAACCTTCTACCGGGATGAAAGTATCCTATGTCTTAATATACTAGCTGTTGCCCGCGTGTATGTCGGAAATTATCCCACGGGAACCTTCTACCGGGATGAAAAGTATCCTATGTCTTAATATACTAGCTGTTGCCCGCAGCTTCGCTCGCGTGTATGTCGGAAATTATCCCACGGGAACCTTCTACCGGGATAAAAAGTATCCTATGTCTCAATTTACTAGCTGTTGCCAGCGTGTATGTCGGAAATTATCCCACGGGAACCTTCTACCGGGATGAAAAGTATCCTATGTCTTAATATACTAGCTGTTGCCAGCGTGTATGTCGGAAATTATCCCACGGGAACCTTCTACCGGGATGAAAAGTATCCTATGTCTTAATATACTAGCTGTTGCCAGCGTCTTCGCTCGCGTATATGTCGGAAATTATCCCGCGGGAACCTTCTACCGGGATGAAAAGTATCCTATGTCTTAATATACTAGCTGTTGCCAGCGTGTATGTCGGAAATTATCCCACGGGAACCTTCTACCGGGATGAAAAGTATCCTATGTCTTAATATACTAGCTGTTGCCCGCGGCTTCGCTCGCGTGTATGTCGGAAATTATCCCACGGGAACCTTCTACCGGGATGAAAAGTATCCTATGTCTTAATATACTAGCTGTTGCCCGCGTGTATGTCGGAAATTATCCCACGGGAACCTTCTACCGGGATGAAAAGTATCCTATATCTTAATATACTAGCTGTTGCCCGCGTGTATGTCGGAAATTATCCCACGGGAACCATCTACCGGGATGAAAAGTATCCTATGTCTTAATATACTAGCTGTTGCCCGCGTGTATGTCGGAAATTATCCCATGGGAACCTTCTACCGGGATGAAAAGTATCCTATGTCTTAATATACTAGCTGTTGCCAGCGTGTATGTCGGAAATTATCCCACGGGAACCTTCTACCGGGATGAAAAGTATCCTATGTCTTAATATACTAGCTGTGGCCCGCGGCTTCACCCGCGTGTATGTCGGAAATTATCCCACGGGAACCTTCTACCGGGATGAAAAGTATCCTATGTCTTAATATACTAGCTGTTGCCAGCGTGTATGTCGGAAATTATCCCACGGGAACCTTCTACCGGGATGAAAAGTATCCTATGTCTTAATATACTAGCTGTTGCCCGCGGGCTCGCTCGCGTGTATGTCGGAAATTATCCCACGGGAACCTTCTACCGGGATGAAAAGTATCCTATGTCTTAATATACTAGCTGTTGCCCGCGTGTATGTCGGAAATTATCCCACGGGAACCTTCTACCGGGATGAAAAGTATCCTATATCTTAATATACTAGCTGTTGCCCGCGTGTATGTCGGAAATTATCCCACGGGAACCATCTACCGGGATGAAAAGTATCCTATGTCTTAATATACTAGCTGTTGCCCGCGTGTATGTCGGAAATTATCCCATGGGAACCTTCTACCGGGATGAAAAGTATCCTATGTCTTAATATACTAGCTGTTGCCAGCGTGTATGTCGGAAATTATCCCACGGGAACCTTCTACCGGGATGAAAAGTATCCTATGTCTTAATATACTAGCTGTGGCCCGCGGCTTCACCCGCGTGTATGTCGGAAATTATCCCACGGGAACCTTCTACCGGGATGAACAGTATCCTATGTCTTAATATACTAGCTGTTGCCCGCGGCTTCGCTCGCGTGTATGTCGGAAGTTATCCCACGGGAACCTTCTACCGGGATGAAAAGTATCCTGTCTTAATATACTAGCTAATGCCAGCGTGTATGTCGGAAATTATCCCGCGGGAACCTTCTACCGGGATGAAAAGTATCCTATGTCTTAATATACTAGCTGTTGCCCGCGGCTTCGCTCGCGTGTATGTCGGAAATTATCCCACGGGAACCTTCTACCGGGATGAAAAGTATCCTATGTCTTAATATACTAGCTGTTGCCCGCGTGTATGTCGGAAATTATCCCGCGGGAACCTTCTACCGGGATGAAAAGTATCCTATGTCTTAATATACTAGCTGTTGCCCGCGGCTTCGCTCGCGTGTATGTCGGAAATTATCCCGCGGGAACCTTCTACCGGGATGAAAAGTATCCTATGTCTTAATATACTAGCTGTTGCCCGCGGCTTCGCTCGCGTGTATGTCGGAAATTATCCCACGGGAACCTTCTACCGGGATGAAAAGTATCCTATGTCTTAATATACTAGCTGTTGCCCGCGTGTATGTCGGAAATTATCCCGCGGGAACCTTCTACCGGGATGAAAAGTATCCTATGTCTTAATATACTAGCTGTTGCCCGCGGCTTCGCTCGCGTGTATGTCGGAAATTATCCCGCGGGAACCTTCTACCGGGATGAAAAGTATCCTATGTCTTAATATACTAGCTGTTGCCCGCGGCTTCGCTCGCGTGTATGTCGGAAATTATCCCACGGGAACCTTCTACCGGGATGAAAAGTATCCTATGTCTTAATATACTAGCTGTTGCCAGCGGCTTCGCCCGCGTGTATGTCGGAAATTATCCCACGGGAACCTTCTACCGGGATGAAAAGTATCCTATGTCTTAATATACTAGCTGTTGCCCGCGTGTATGTCGGAAATTATCCCACGGGAACCTTCTATCGGGATGAAAAGTATCCTATGTCTTAATATACTAGCTGTTGCCAGCGTGTATGTCGGAAATTATCCCACGGGAACCTTCTACCGGGATGAAAAGTATCCTATGTCTTAATATACTAACTGTTGCCCGCGGCTTCGCTCGCGTGTATGTCGGAAATTATCCCACGGGAACCTTCTACCGGGATGAAAGTATCCTATGTCTTAATATACTAACTGTTGCCCGCGGCTTCGCTCGCGTGTATGTCGGAAATTATCCCACGGGAACCTTCTATCGGGATGAAAAGTATCCTATGTCTTAATATACTAGCTGTTGCCAGCGTGTATGTCGGAAATTATCCCACGGGAACCTTCTACCGGGATGAAAAGTATCCTATGTCTTAATATACTAACTGTTGCCCGCGGCTTCGCTCGCGGGTATGTCGGAAATTATCCCACGGGAACCTTCTACCGGGATGAAAAGTATCCTATGTCTTAATATACTAGCTGTTGCCCGCGTGTTTGTCGGAAATTATCCCACGGGAACCTTCTACCGGGATGAAAAGTATCCTATGTCTTAATATACTAACTGTTGCCCGCGGCTTCGCTCGCGTGTATGTCGGAAATTATCCCACGGGAACCTTCTACCGGGATGAAAGTATCCTATGTCTTAATATACTAGCTGTTGCCCGCGGCTTCGCTCGCGTGTATGTCGGAAATTATCCCACGGGAACCTTCTACCGGGATGAAAAGTATCCTATGTCTTAATATACTAGCTGTTGCCCGCGTGTATGTTGGAAATTATCCCACGGGAACCTTCTACCGGGATGAAAAGTATCCTATGTCTTAATATACTAGCTGTTGCCCGCTTGTATGTCGGAAATTATCCCACGGGAACCTTCTACCGGGATGAAAAGTATCCTATGTCTTAATATACTAGCTGTTGCCCGCGTGTATGTCGGAAATTATCCCACGGGAACCTTCTATCGGGATGAAAACTATCCTATGTCTTAATATACTAGCTTTTGCCCGCGTGTATGTCGGAAATTATCCCACGGGAACCTTCTACCGGGATGAAAAGTATCCTATGTCTTAATATACTAGCTGTTGCCCGCGTGTATGTCGGAAATTATCCCACGGAAACCTTCTATCGGGATGAAAAGTATCCTATGTCTTAATATACTAGCTGTTGCCAGCGTGTATGTCGGAAATTATCCCACGGGAACCTTCTACCGGGATGAAAAGTATCCTATGTCTTAATATACTAGCTGTGGCCCGCGGCTTCACCCGCGTGTATGTCGGAAATTATCCCACGGGAACCTTCTACCGGGATGAAAAGTATCCTATGTCTTAATATACTAGCTGTTGCCCGCGGCTTCGCTCGCGTATATGTCGGAAATTATCCCACGGGAACCTTCTATCGGGATGAAAAGTATCCTATGTCTTAATATACTAGCTGTTGCCCGCGTGTATGTCGGAAATTATCCCACGGGAACCTTCTACCGGGATGAAAAGTATCCTATGTCTTAATATACTAGCCTGTTGCCCGCAGCTTCACTCGCGTGTATGTCGGAAATTATCCCACGGGAACCTTCTACCGGGATGAAAAGTATCCTATGTCTTAATTTACTAGCTGTTGCCCGCGTGTATGTCGGAAATTATCCCACGGGAACCTTCTACCGGGATGAAAAGTATCCTATGTCTTAATATACTAGCTGTGGCACGCGGCTTCACCCGCGTGTATGTCTGAAATTATCCCACGGGAACCTTCTACCGGGATGAAAAGTATCCTATGTCTTAATATACTAGCTGTTGCCAGCGGCTTCGCCCGCGTGTATGTCGGAAATTATCCTACGGGAACCTTCTACCGGGATGAAAAGTATCCTATGTCTTAATATACTAGCTGTTGCCAGCGTGTATGTCGGAAATTATCCCACGGGAACCTTCTACCGGGATGAAAAGTATCCTATGTCTTAATATACTAGCTGTTGCCCGCGGCTTCGCTCGCGTGTATGCCGGAAATTATCCCACGGGAACCTTCTACCGGGATGAAAAGTATCCTATGTCTTAATATACTAGCTGTTGCCCGCGTGTATGTCGGAAATTATCCCACGGGAACCTTCTACCGGGATGAAAAGTATCCTATGTCTTAATATACTAGCTGTTGCCCGCGTGTATGTCAGGAATTATCCTATGTCTTAATATACTAGCTGTTGCCAGCGGCTTCGCCCGCGTGTATGTCGGAAATTATCCCACGGGAACCTTCTACCGGGATGAAAAGTATCCTATGTCTTAATATACTAGCTGTTGCCAGCGTGTATGTCGGAAATTATCCCACGGGAACCTTCTACCGGGATGAAAAGTATCCTATGTCTTAATATACTAGCTGTTGCCCGCGGCTTCGCTCGCGTGTATGCCGGAAATTATCCCACGGGAACCTTCTACCGGGATGAAAAGTATCCTATGTCTTAATATACTAGCTGTTGCCCGCGTGTATGTCGGAAATTATCTCACGGGAACCTTCTACCGGGATGAAAAGTATCCTATGTCTGAATATACTAGCTGTTGCCCGCGGCTTCGCTCGCGTATATTTCTGAATTTATCCCACGGGAACCTTCTACCGGGATGAAAGTATCCTATGTCTTAATATACTAGCTGTTGCCCGCGTGTATGTCGGAAATTATCCCACGGGAACCTTCTACCGGGATGAAAAGTATCCTATGTCTTAATATACTAGCTGTTGCCCGCAGCTTCGCTCGCGTGTATGTCGGAAATTATCCCACGGGAACCTTCTACCGGGATGAAAAGTATCCTATGTCTTAATTTACTAGCTGTTGCCCGCGTGTATGTCGGAAATTATCCCACGGGAACCTTCTACCGGGATGAAAAGTATCCTATGTCTTAATATACTAGCTGTTGCCAGCGTGTATGTCGGAAATTATCCCACGGGAACCTTCTACCGGGATGAAAAGTATCCTATGTCTTAATATACTAGCTGTTGCCAGCGTCTTCGCTCGCGTATATGTCGGAAATTATCCCGCGGGAACCTTCTACCGGGATGAAAAGTATCCTATGTCTTAATATACTAGCTGTTGCCAGCGGCTTCGCCCGCGAGTATGTCGGAAATTATCCCACGGGAACCTTCTACCGGGATGAAAAGTATCCTATGTCTTAATATACTAGCTGTTGCCAGCGTGTATGTCGGAAATTATCCCACGGGAACCTTCGACCGGGATGAAAAGTATCCAATGTCTTAATATACTAGCTGTTGCCCGCGGCTTCGCTCGCGTGTATGTCGGAAATTATCCCACGGGAACATTCTACCGGGATGAAAAGTATCCTATGTCTTAATATACTAGCTGTTGCCCCTGTGTATGTCGGAAATTATCCCACGGGAACCTTCTACCGGGATGAAAAGTATCCTATGTCTTAATATACTAGCTGTTGCCCGCGTGTATGTCGGAAATTATCCCACGGGAACCTTCTACCGGGATGAAAAGTATCCTATGTCTTAATATACTAGCTGTTGCCCGCGTGTATGTCGGAAATTATCCCACGGGAACCTTCTACCGGGATGAAAAGTATCCTATGTCTTAATATACTAGCTGTTGCCCGCGGCTTCGCTCGCGTATATGTCGGAAATTATCCCACGGGAACCTTCTACCGGGATGAAAAGTATCCTATGTCTTAATATACTAGCTGTTGCCCGCGTGTATGTCGGAAATTATCCCACGGGAACCTTCTACCGGGATGAAAAGTATCCTATGTCTTAATATACTAGCTGTTGCCCGCAGCTTCGCTCGCGTGTATGTCGGAAATTATCCCGCGGGAACCTTCTACCGGGATGAAAAGTATCCTATGTCTTAATATACTAGCTGTTGCCCGCGTGTATGTCGGAAATTATCCCACGGGAACCTTCTACCGGGATGAAAAGTATCCTATGTCTTAATATACTAGCTGTTGCCCGCGTGTATGTCGGAAATTATCCCACGGGAACCTTCTACCGGGATGAAAAGTATCCTATGTCTTAATATACTAGCTGTTGCCCGCGTGTATGTCGGAAATTATCCCACGGGAACCTTCTATCGGGATGAAAAGTATCCTATGTCTTAATATACTAGCTGTTGCCAGCGTGTATGTCGGAAATTATCCCACGGGAACCTTCTACCGGGATGAAAAGTATCCTATGTCTTAATATATTAGCTGTGGCCCGCGGCTTCACCCGCGTGTATGTCGGAAATTATCCCACGGGAACCTTCTACCGGGATGAAAAGTATCCTATGTCTTAATATACTAGCTGTTGCCCGCGGCTTCGCTCGCGTATATGTCGGAAATTATCCCACGGGAACCTTCTACCGGGATGAAAAGTATCCTATGTCTTAATATACTAGCTGTTGCCCGCGTGTATGTCGGAAATTATGCCACGGGAACCTTCTACCGGGATGAAAAGTATCCTATGTCTTAATATACTAGCTGTTGCCCGCAGCTTCGCTCGCGTGTATGTCGGAAATTATCCCACGGGAACCTTCTACCGGGATGAAAAGTATCCTATATCTTAATTTACTAGCTGTTGCCCGCGTGTATGTCGGAAATTATCCCACGGGAACCTTCTATCGGGATGAAAAGTATCCTATGTCTTAATATACTAGCTGTTGCCAGCGTGTATGTCGGAAATTATCCCACGGGAACCTTCTACCGGGATGAAAAGTATCCTATGTCTTAATATACTAGCTTTGGCTTGTGGCTTCACCCGCGTGTATGTCGGAAATTATCCCACGGGAACCTTCTACCGGGATGAAAAGTATCCTATGTCTTAATATACTAGCTGTTGCCAGCGGCTTCGCTCGCGTATATGTCGGAAATTATCCCGCGGGAACCTTCTACCGGGATGAAAAGTATCCTATGTCTTAATATACTAGCTGTTGCCAGCGGCTTCGCCCGCGTGTATGTCGGAAATTATCCCACGGGAACCTTCTACCGGGATGAAAAGTATCCTATGTCTTAATATACTAGCTGTTGCCCGCGGCTTCGCTCGCGTGTATGCCGGAAATTATCCCACGGGAACCTTCTACCGGGATGAAAAGTATCCTATGTCTTAATATACTAGCTGTTGCCCGCGTGTATGTCGGAAATTATCCCACGGGAACCTTCTACCGGGATGAAAAGTATCCTATGTCTGAATATACTAGCTGTTGCCCGCGGCTTCGCTCGCGTATATTTCTGAATTTATCCCACGGGAACCTTCTACCGGGATGAAAGTATCCTATGTCTTAATATACTAGCTGTTGCCCGCGTGTATGTCGGAAATTATCCCACGGGAACCTTCTACCGGGATGAAAAGTATCCTATGTCTTAATATACTAGCTGTTGCCCGCAGCTTCGCTCGCGTGTATGTCGGAAATTATCCCACGGGAACCTTCTACCGGGATGAAAAGTATCCTATGTCTTAATTTACTAGCTGTTGCCCGCGTGTATGTCGGAAATTATCCCACGGGAACCTTCTACCGGGATGAAAAGTATCCTATGTCTTAATATACTAGCTGTTGCCAGCGTGTATGTCGGAAATTATCCCACGGGAACCTTCTACCGGGATGAAAAGTATCCTATGTCTTAATATACTAGCTGTTGCCAGCGTCTTCGCTCGCGTATATGTCGGAAATTATCCCGCGGGAACCTTCTACCGGGATGAAAAGTATCCTATGTCTTAATATACTAGCTGTTGCCAGCGGCTTCGCCCGCGTGTATGTCGGAAATTATCCCACGGGAACCTTCTACCGGGATGAAAAGTATCCTATGTCTTAATATACTAGCTGTTGCCAGCGTGTATGTCGGAAATTATCCCACGGGAACCTTCTACCGGGATGAAAAGTATCCAATGTCTTAATATACTAGCTGTTGCCCGCGGCTTCGCTCGCGTGTATGTCGGAAATTATCCCACGGGAACCTTCTACCGGGATGAAAAGTATCCTATGTCTTAATATACTAGCTGTTGCCCCTGTGTATGTCGGAAATTATCCCACGGGAACCTTCTACCGGGATGAAAAGTATCCTATGTCTTAATATACTAGCTGTTGCCCGCGTGTATGTCGGAAATTATCCCACGGGAACCTTCTACCGGGATGAAAAGTATCCTATGTCTTAATATACTAGCTGTTGCCCGCGTGTATGTCGGAAATTATCCCACGGGAACCTTCTACCGGGATGAAAAGTATCCTATGTCTTAATATACTAGCTGTTGCCCGCGGCTTCGCTCGCGTATATGTCGGAAATTATCCCACGGGAACCTTCTACCGGGATGAAAAGTATCCTATGTCTTAATATACTAGCTGTTGCCCGCGTGTATGTCGGAAATTATCCCACGGGAACCTTCTACCGGGATGAAAAGTATCCTATGTCTTAATATACTAGCTGTTGCCCGCAGCTTCGCTCGCGTGTATGTCGGAAATTATCCCGCGGGAACCTTCTACCGGGATGAAAAGTATCCTATGTCTTAATATACTAGCTGTTGCCCGCGTGTATGTCGGAAATTATCCCACGGGAACCTTCTACCGGGATGAAAAGTATCCTATGTCTTAATATACTAGCTGTTGCCCGCGTGTATATCGGAAATTATCCCACGGGAACCTTTTACCGGGATGAAAAGTATCCTATGTCTTAATATACTAGCTGTTGCCCGCGTGTATGTCGGAAATTATCCCACGGGAACCTTCTATCGGGATGAAAAGTATCCTATGTCTTAATATACTAGCTGTTGCCAGCGTGTATGTCGGAAATTATCCCACGGGAACCTTCTACCGGGATGAAAAGTATCCTATGTCTTAATATATTAGCTGTGGCCCGCGGCTTCACCCGCGTGTATGTCGGAAATTATCCCACGGGAACCTTCTACCGGGATGAAAAGTATCCTATGTCTTAATATACTAGCTGTTGCCCGCGGCTTCGCTCGCGTATATGTCGGAAATTATCCCACGGGAACCTTCTACCGGGATGAAAAGTATCCTATGTCTTAATATACTAGCTGTTGCCAGCGTGTATGTCGGAAATTATCCCACGGGAACCTTCTACCGGGATGAAAAGTATCCTATGTCTTAATATACTAGCTGTTGCCCGCAGCTTCGCTCGCGTGTATGTCGGAAATTATCCCACGGGAACCTTCTACCGGGATGAAAAGTATCCTATATCTTAATTTACTAGCTGTTGCCCGCGTGTATGTCGGAAATTATCCCACGGGAACCTTCTATCGGGATGAAAAGTATCCTATGTCTTAATATACTAGCTGTTGCCAGCGTGTATGTCGGAAATTATCCCACGGGAACCTTCTACCGGGATGAAAAGTATCCTATGTCTTAATATACTAGCTTTGGCTTGTGGCTTCACCCGCGTGTATGTCGGAAATTATCCCACGGGAACCTTCTACCGGGATGAAAAGTATCCTATGTCTTAATATACTAGCTGTTGCCAGCGGCTTCGCTCGCGTATATGTCGGAAATTATCCCGCGGGAACCTTCTACCGGGATGAAAAGTATCCTATGTCTTAATATACTAGCTGTTGCCAGCGGCTTCGCCCGCGTGTATGTCGGAAATTATCCCACGGGAACCTTCTACCGGGATGAAAAGTATCCTATGTCTTAATATACTAGCTGTTGCCAGCGTGTATGTCGGAAATTATCCCACGGGAACCTTCTACCGGGATGAAAAGTATCCTATGTCTTAATATACTAGCTGTTGCCCGCGTGTATGTCGGAAAATATCCCACGGGAACCTTCTACCGGGATGAAAAGTATCCTATGTCTTAATATACTAGCTGTTGCCCGCGTGTATGTCGGAAATTATCCCACGGGAACCTTCTACCGGGATGAAAAGTATCCTATGTCTTAATATACTAGTTGTTGCCCGCGTGTATGTCGGAAATTATCCCACGGGAACCTTCTACCGGGATGAAAAGTATCCTATGTCTTAATATACTAGCTGTTGCCCGCGGCTTCGCTCGCGTGTATGTCGGAAATTATCCCACGGGAACCTTCTACCGGGATGAAAAGTATCCTATGTCTTAATATACTAGCTGTTGCCAGCGTGTATGTCGGAAATTATCCCACGGGAACCTTCTACCGGGATGAAAAGTATCCTATGTCTTAATATACTAGCTGTGGCCCGCGGCTTCACCCGCGTGGATGTCGGAAATTATCCCACGGGAACCTTCTACCGGGATGAAAAGTATCCTATGTCTTAATATACTAGCTGTTGCCCGCGGCTTCGCTCGCGTGTATGTCGGAAATTATCCCACGGGAACCTTCTACCGGGATGAAAAGTATCCTGTCTTAATATACTAGCTATTGCCCGCGTGTATGTCGGAAATTATCCCGCGGGAACCTTCTACCGGGATGAAAAGTATCCTATGTCTTAATATACTAGCTGTTGCCCGCGGCTTCGCTCGCGTGTATGCCGGAAATTATCCCACGGGAACCTTCTACCGGGATGAAAAGTATTCTATGTCTTAATATACTAGCTGTTGCCCGCGTGTATGTCGGAAATTATCCCACGGGAACCTTCTACCGGGATGAAAAGTATCCTATGTCTTAATATACTAGCTGTTGCCCGCGTGTATGTCAGGAATTATCCTATGTCTTAATATACTAGCTGTTGCCAGCGGCTTCGCCCGCGTGTATGTCGGAAATTATCCCACGGGAACCTTCTACCGGGATGAAAAGTATCCTATGTCTTAATATACTAGCTGTTGCCAGCGTGTATGTCGGAAATTATCCCACGGGAACCTTCTACCGGGATGAAAAGTATCCTATGTCTTAATATACTAGCTGTTGCCCGCGGCTTCGCTCGCGTGTATGCCGGAAATTATCCCACGGGAACCTTCTACCGGGATGAAAAGTATCCTATGTCTTAATATACTAGCTGTTGCCAGCGTGTATGTCGGAAATTATCCCACGGGAACCTTCTACCGGGATGAAAAGTATCCTATGTCTTAATATACTAGCTGTTGCCCGCGTGTATGTCGGAAATTATCCCACGGGAACCTTCTACCGGGATGAAAAGTATCCTATGTCTTAATATACTAGCTGTTGCCCGCGTGTATGTCGGAAATTATCCCACGGGAACCTTCTACCGGGATGAAAAGTATCCTATGTCTGAATATACTAGCTGTTGCCCGCGGCTTCGCTCGCGTATATTTCTGAATTTATCCCACGGGAACCTTCTACCGGGATGAAAGTATCCTATGTCTTAATATACTAGCTGTTGCCCGCGTGTATGTCGGAAATTATCCCACGGGAACCTTCTACCGGGATGAAAAGTATCCTATGTCTTAATATACTAGCTGTTGCCCGCAGCTTCGCTCGCGTGTATGTCGGAAATTATCCCACGGGAACCTTCTACCGGGATGAAAAGTATCCTATGTCTTAATTTACTAGCTGTTGCCCGCGTGTATGTCGGAAATTATCCCACGGGAACCTTCTACCGGGATGAAAAGTATCCTATGTCTTAATATACTAGCTGTTGCCAGCGTGTATGTCGGAAATTATCCCACGGGAACCTTCTACCGGGATGAAAAGTATCCTATGTCTTAATATACTAGCTGTTGCCAGCGTCTTCGCTCGCGTATATGTCGGAAATTATCCCGCGGGAACCTTCTACCGGGATGAAAAGTATCCTATGTCTTAATATACTAGCTGTTGCCAGCGGCTTCGCCCGCGTGTATGTCGGAAATTATCCCACGGGAACCTTCTACCGGGATGAAAAGTATCCTATGTCTTAATATACTAGCTGTTGCCAGCGTGTATGTCGGAAATTATCCCACGGGAACCTTCTACCGGGATGAAAAGTATCCTATGTCTTAATATACTAGCCTGTTGCCCGCAGCTTCACTCGCGTGTATGTCGGAAATTATCCCACGGGAACCTTCTACCGGGATGAAAAGTATCCTATGTCTTAATTTACTAGCTGTTGCCCGCGTGTATGTCGGAAATTATCCCACGGGAACCTTCTACCGGGATGAAAAGTATCCTATGTCTTAATATACTAGCTGTTGCCAGCGTGTATGTCGGAAATTATCCCACGGGAACCTTCTACCGGGATGAAAAGTATCCTATGTCTTAATATACTAGCTGTGGCACGCGGCTTCACCCGCGTGTATGTCGGAAATTATCCCACGGGAACCTTCTACCGGGATGAAAAGTATCCTTTGTCTTAATATACTAGCTGTTGCCAGCGGCTTCGCCCGCGTGTATGTCGGAAATTATCCCACGGGAACCTTCTACCGGGATGAAAAGTATCCTATGTCTTAATATACTAGCTGTTGCCAGCGTGTATGTCGGAAATTATCCCACGGGAACCTTCTACCGGGATGAAAAGTATCCTATGTCTTAATATACTAGCTGTTGCCCGCGGCTTCGCTCGCGTGTATGCCGGAAATTATCCCACGGGAACCTTCTACCGGGATGAAAAGTATCCTATGTCTTAATATACTAGCTGTTGCCCGCGTGTATGTCGGAAATTATCCCACGGGAACCTTCTACCGGGATGAAAAGTATCCTATGTCTTAATATACTAGCTGTTGCCCGCGTGTATGTCAGGAATTATCCTATGTCTTAATATACTAGCTGTTGCCAGCGGCTTCGCCCGCGTGTATGTCGGAAATTATCCCACGGGAACCTTCTACCGGGATGAAAAGTATCCTATGTCTTAATATACTAGCTGTTGCCAGCGTGTATGTCGGAAATTATCCCACGGGAACCTTCTACCGGGATGAAAAGTATCCTATGTCTTAATATACTAGCTGTTGCCCGCGGCTTCGCTCGCGTGTATGCCGGAAATTATCCCACGGGAACCTTCTACCGGGATGAAAAGTTTCCTATGTCTTAATATACTAGCTGTTGCCAGCGTGTATGTCGGAAATTATCCCACGGGAACCTTCTACCGGGATGAAAAGTATCCTATGTCTTAATATACTAGCTGTTGCCCGCGTGTATGTCGGAAATTATCCCACGGGAACCTTCTACCGGGATGAAAAGTATCCTATGTCTTAATATACTAGCTGTTGCCCGCGTGTATGTCGGAAATTATCCCACGGGAACCTTCTACCGGGATGAAAAGTATCCTATGTCTTAATATACTAGCTGTTGCCAGCGTGTATGTCGGAAATTATCCCACGGGAACCTTCTACCGGGATGAAAAGTATCCTATGTCTTAATATACTAGCTGTTGCCAGCGTCTTCGCTCGCGTATATGTCGGAAATTATCCCGCGGGAACCTTCTACCGGGATGAAAAGTATCCTATGTCTTAATATACTAGCTGTTGCCAGCGGCTTCGCCCGCGTGTATGTCGGAAATTATCCCACGGGAACCTTCTACCGGGATGAAAAGTATCCTATGTCTTAATATACTAGCTGTTGCCAGCGTGTATGTCGGAAATTATCCCACGGGAACCTTCTACCGGGATGAAAAGTATCCAATGTCTTAATATACTAGCTGTTGCCCGCGGCTTCGCTCGCGTGTATGTCGGAAATTATCCCACGGGAACCTTCTACCGGGATGAAAAGTATCCTATGTCTTAATATACTAGCTGTTGCCCCTGTGTATGTCGGAAATTATCCCACGGGAACCTTCTACCGGGATGAAAAGTATCCTATGTCTTAATATACTAGCTGTTGCCCGCGTGTATGTCGGAAATTATCCCACGGGAACCTTCTACCGGGATGAAAAGTATCCTATGTCTTAATATACTAGCTGTTGCCCGCGTGTATGTCGGAAATTATCCCACGGGAACCTTCTACCGGGATGAAAAGTATCCTATGTCTTAATATACTAGCTGTTGCCCGCGGCTTCGCTCGCGTATATGTCGGAAATTATCCCACGGGAACCTTCTACCGGGATGAAAAGTATCCTATGTCTTAATATACTAGCTGTTGCCCGCGTGTATGTCGGAAATTATCCCACGGGAACCTTCTACCGGGATGAAAAGTATCCTATGTCTTAATATACTAGCTGTTGCCCGCAGCTTCGCTCGCGTGTATGTCGGAAATTATCCCGCGGGAACCTTCTACCGGGATGAAAAGTATCCTATGTCTTAATATACTAGCTGTTGCCCGCGTGTATGTCGGAAATTATCCCACGGGAACCTTCTACCGGGATGAAAAGTATCCTATGTCTTAATATACTAGCTGTTGCCCGCGTGTATATCGGAAATTATCCCACGGGAACCTTTTACCGGGATGAAAAGTATCCTATGTCTTAATATACTAGCTGTTGCCCGCGTGTATGTCGGAAATTATCCCACGGGAACCTTCTATCGGGATGAAAAGTATCCTATGTCTTAATATACTAGCTGTTGCCAGCGTGTATGTCGGAAATTATCCCACGGGAACCTTCTACCGGGATGAAAAGTATCCTATGTCTTAATATATTAGCTGTGGCCCGCGGCTTCACCCGCGTGTATGTCGGAAATTATCCCACGGGAACCTTCTACCGGGATGAAAAGTATCCTATGTCTTAATATACTAGCTGTTGCCCGCGGCTTCGCTCGCGTATATGTCGGAAATTATCCCACGGGAACCTTCTACCGGGATGAAAAGTATCCTATGTCTTAATATACTAGCTGTTGCCAGCGTGTATGTCGGAAATTATCCCACGGGAACCTTCTACCGGGATGAAAAGTATCCTATGTCTTAATATACTAGCTGTTGCCCGCAGCTTCGCTCGCGTGTATGTCGGAAATTATCCCACGGGAACCTTCTACCGGGATGAAAAGTATCCTATATCTTAATTTACTAGCTGTTGCCCGCGTGTATGTCGGAAATTATCCCACGGGAACCTTCTATCGGGATGAAAAGTATCCTATGTCTTAATATACTAGCTGTTGCCAGCGTGTATGTCGGAAATTATCCCACGGGAACCTTCTACCGGGATGAAAAGTATCCTATGTCTTAATATACTAGCTTTGGCTTGTGGCTTCACCCGCGTGTATGTCGGAAATTATCCCACGGGAACCTTCTACCGGGATGAAAAGTATCCTATGTCTTAATATACTAGCTGTTGCCAGCGGCTTCGCTCGCGTATATGTCGGAAATTATCCCGCGGGAACCTTCTACCGGGATGAAAAGTATCCTATGTCTTAATATACTAGCTGTTGCCAGCGGCTTCGCCCGCGTGTATGTCGGAAATTATCCCACGGGAACCTTCTACCGGGATGAAAAGTATCCTATGTCTTAATATACTAGCTGTTGCCAGCGTGTATGTCGGAAATTATCCCACGGGAACCTTCTACCGGGATGAAAAGTATCCTATGTCTTAATATACTAGCTGTTGCCCGCGTGTATGTCGGAAAATATCCCACGGGAACCTTCTACCGGGATGAAAAGTATCCTATGTCTTAATATACTAGCTGTTGCCCGCGTGTATGTCGGAAATTATCCCACGGGAACCTTCTACCGGGATGAAAAGTATCCTATGTCTTAATATACTAGTTGTTGCCCGCGTGTATGTCGGAAATTATCCCACGGGAACCTTCTACCGGGATGAAAAGTATCCTATGTCTTAATATACTAGCTGTTGCCCGCGGCTTCGCTCGCGTGTATGTCGGAAATTATCCCACGGGAACCTTCTACCGGGATGAAAAGTATCCTATGTCTTAATATACTAGCTGTTGCCAGCGTGTATGTCGGAAATTATCCCACGGGAACCTTCTACCGGGATGAAAAGTATCCTATGTCTTAATATACTAGCTGTGGCCCGCGGCTTCACCCGCGTGGATGTCGGAAATTATCCCACGGGAACCTTCTACCGGGATGAAAAGTATCCTATGTCTTAATATACTAGCTGTTGCCCGCGGCTTCGCTCGCGTGTATGTCGGAAATTATCCCACGGGAACCTTCTACCGGGATGAAAAGTATCCTGTCTTAATATACTAGCTATTGCCCGCGTGTATGTCGGAAATTATCCCGCGGGAACCTTCTACCGGGATGAAAAGTATCCTATGTCTTAATATACTAGCTGTTGCCCGCGGCTTCGCTCGCGTGTATGCCGGAAATTATCCCACGGGAACCTTCTACCGGGATGAAAAGTATTCTATGTCTTAATATACTAGCTGTTGCCCGCGTGTATGTCGGAAATTATCCCACGGGAACCTTCTACCGGGATGAAAAGTATCCTATGTCTTAATATACTAGCTGTTGCCCGCGTGTATGTCAGGAATTATCCTATGTCTTAATATACTAGCTGTTGCCAGCGGCTTCGCCCGCGTGTATGTCGGAAATTATCCCACGGGAACCTTCTACCGGGATGAAAAGTATCCTATGTCTTAATATACTAGCTGTTGCCAGCGTGTATGTCGGAAATTATCCCACGGGAACCTTCTACCGGGATGAAAAGTATCCTATGTCTTAATATACTAGCTGTTGCCCGCGGCTTCGCTCGCGTGTATGCCGGAAATTATCCCACGGGAACCTTCTACCGGGATGAAAAGTATCCTATGTCTTAATATACTAGCTGTTGCCAGCGTGTATGTCGGAAATTATCCCACGGGAACCTTCTACCGGGATGAAAAGTATCCTATGTCTTAATATACTAGCTGTTGCCCGCGTGTATGTCGGAAATTATCCCACGGGAACCTTCTACCGGGATGAAAAGTATCCTATGTCTTAATATACTAGCTGTTGCCCGCGTGTATGTCGGAAATTATCCCACGGGAACCTTCTACCGGGATGAAAAGTATCCTATGTCTGAATATACTAGCTGTTGCCCGCGGCTTCGCTCGCGTATATTTCTGAATTTATCCCACGGGAACCTTCTACCGGGATGAAAGTATCCTATGTCTTAATATACTAGCTGTTGCCCGCGTGTATGTCGGAAATTATCCCACGGGAACCTTCTACCGGGATGAAAAGTATCCTATGTCTTAATATACTAGCTGTTGCCCGCAGCTTCGCTCGCGTGTATGTCGGAAATTATCCCACGGGAACCTTCTACCGGGATGAAAAGTATCCTATGTCTTAATTTACTAGCTGTTGCCCGCGTGTATGTCGGAAATTATCCCACGGGAACCTTCTACCGGGATGAAAAGTATCCTATGTCTTAATATACTAGCTGTTGCCAGCGTGTATGTCGGAAATTATCCCACGGGAACCTTCTACCGGGATGAAAAGTATCCTATGTCTTAATATACTAGCTGTTGCCAGCGTCTTCGCTCGCGTATATGTCGGAAATTATCCCGCGGGAACCTTCTACCGGGATGAAAAGTATCCTATGTCTTAATATACTAGCTGTTGCCAGCGGCTTCGCCCGCGTGTATGTCGGAAATTATCCCACGGGAACCTTCTACCGGGATGAAAAGTATCCTATGTCTTAATATACTAGCTGTTGCCAGCGTGTATGTCGGAAATTATCCCACGGGAACCTTCTACCGGGATGAAAAGTATCCTATGTCTTAATATACTAGCCTGTTGCCCGCAGCTTCACTCGCGTGTATGTCGGAAATTATCCCACGGGAACCTTCTACCGGGATGAAAAGTATCCTATGTCTTAATTTACTAGCTGTTGCCCGCGTGTATGTCGGAAATTATCCCACGGGAACCTTCTACCGGGATGAAAAGTATCCTATGTCTTAATATACTAGCTGTTGCCAGCGTGTATGTCGGAAATTATCCCACGGGAACCTTCTACCGGGATGAAAAGTATCCTATGTCTTAATATACTAGCTGTGGCACGCGGCTTCACCCGCGTGTATGTCGGAAATTATCCCACGGGAACCTTCTACCGGGATGAAAAGTATCCTTTGTCTTAATATACTAGCTGTTGCCAGCGGCTTCGCCCGCGTGTATGTCGGAAATTATCCCACGGGAACCTTCTACCGGGATGAAAAGTATCCTATGTCTTAATATACTAGCTGTTGCCAGCGTGTATGTCGGAAATTATCCCACGGGAACCTTCTACCGGGATGAAAAGTATCCTATGTCTTAATATACTAGCTGTTGCCCGCGGCTTCGCTCGCGTGTATGCCGGAAATTATCCCACGGGAACCTTCTACCGGGATGAAAAGTATCCTATGTCTTAATATACTAGCTGTTGCCCGCGTGTATGTCGGAAATTATCCCACGGGAACCTTCTACCGGGATGAAAAGTATCCTATGTCTTAATATACTAGCTGTTGCCCGCGTGTATGTCAGGAATTATCCTATGTCTTAATATACTAGCTGTTGCCAGCGGCTTCGCCCGCGTGTATGTCGGAAATTATCCCACGGGAACCTTCTACCGGGATGAAAAGTATCCTATGTCTTAATATACTAGCTGTTGCCAGCGTGTATGTCGGAAATTATCCCACGGGAACCTTCTACCGGGATGAAAAGTATCCTATGTCTTAATATACTAGCTGTTGCCCGCGGCTTCGCTCGCGTGTATGCCGGAAATTATCCCACGGGAACCTTCTACCGGGATGAAAAGTTTCCTATGTCTTAATATACTAGCTGTTGCCAGCGTGTATGTCGGAAATTATCCCACGGGAACCTTCTACCGGGATGAAAAGTATCCTATGTCTTAATATACTAGCTGTTGCCCGCGTGTATGTCGGAAATTATCCCACGGGAACCTTCTACCGGGATGAAAAGTATCCTATGTCTTAATATACTAGCTGTTGCCCGCGTGTATGTCGGAAATTATCCCACGGGAACCTTCTACCGGGATGAAAAGTATCCTATGTCTGAATATACTAGCTGTTGCCCGCGGCTTCGCTCGCGTATATTTCTGAATTTATCCCACGGGAACCTTCTACCGGGATGAAAGTATCCTATGTCTTAATATACTAGCTGTTGCCCGCGTGTATGTCGGAAATTATCCCACGGGAACCTTCTACCGGGATGAAAAGTATCCTATGTCTTAATATACTAGCTGTTGCCCGCAGCTTCGCTCGCGTGTATGTCGGAAATTATCCCACGGGAACCTTCTACCGGGATGAAAAGTATCCTATGTCTTAATTTACTAGCTGTTGCCCGCGTGTATGTCAGAAATTATCCCACGGGAACCTTCTACCGGGATGAAAAGTATCCTATGTCTTAATATACTAGCTGTTGCCAGCGTGTATGTCGGAAATTATCCCACGGGAACCTTCTACCGGGATGAAAAGTATCGTATGTCTTAATATACTAGCTGTTGCCAGCGTCTTCGCTCGCGTATATGTCGGAAATTATCCCGCGGGAACCTTCTACCGGGATGAAAAGTATCCTATGTCTTAATATACTAGCTGTTGCCAGCGGCTTCGCCCGCGTGTATGTCGGAAATTATCCCACGGGAACCTTCTACCGGGATGAAAAGTATCCTATGTCTTAATATACTAGCTGTTGCCAGCGTGTATGTCGGAAATTATCCCACGGGAACCTTCTACCGGGATGAAAAGTATCCAATGTCTTAATATACTAGCTGTTGCCCGCGGCTTCGCTCGCGTGTATGTCGGAAATTATCCCACGGGAACCTTCTACCGGGATGAAAAGTATCCTATGTCTTAATATACTAGCTGTTGCCCCTGTGTATGTCGGAAATTATCCCACGGGAACCTTCTACCGGGATGAAAAGTATCCTATGTCTTAATATACTAGCTGTTGCCCGCGTGTATGTCGGAAATTATCCCACGGGAACCTTCTACCGGGATGAAAAGTATCCTATGTCTTAATATACTAGCTGTTGCCCGCGTGTATGTCGGAAATTATCCCACGGGAACCTTCTACCGGGATGAAAAGTATCCTATGTCTTAATATACTAGCTGTTGCCCGCGGCTTCGCTCGCGTATATGTCGGAAATTATCCCACGGGAACCTTCTACCGGGATAAAAAGTATCCTATGTCTTAATATACTAGCTGTTGCCCGCGTGTATGTCGGAAATTATCCCACGGGAACCTTCTACCGGGATGAAAAGTATCCTATGTCTTAATATACTAGCTGTTGCCCGCAGCTTCGCTCGCGTGTATGTCGGAAATTATCCCGCGGGAACCTTCTACCGGGATGAAAAGTATCCTATGTCTTAATATACTAGCTGTTGCCCGCGTGTATGTCGGAAATTATCCCACGGGAACCTTCTACCGGGATGAAAAGTATCCTATGTCTTAATATACTAGCTGTTGCCCGCGTGTATGTCGGAAATTATCCCACGGGAACCTTCTACCGGGATGAAAAGTATCCTATGTCTTAATATACTAGCTGTTGCCAGCGTGTATGTCGGAAATTATCCCACGGGAACCTTCTACCGGGATGAAAAGTATCCTATGTCTTAATATACTACCTGTTGCCAGCGTCTTCGCTCGCGTATATGTCGGAAATTATCCCGCGGGAACCTTCTACCGGGATGAAAAGTATCCTATGTCTTAATATACTAGCTGTTGCCAGCGGCTTCGCCCGCGTGTATGTCGGAAATTATCCCACGGGAACCTTCTACCGGGATGAAAAGTATCCTATGTCTTAATATACTAGCTGTTGCCAGCGTGTATGTCGGAAATTATCCCACGGGAACCTTCTACCGGGATGAAAAGTATCCAATGTCTTAATATACTAGCTGTTGCCCGCGGCTTCGCTCGCGTGTATGTCGGAAATTATCCCACGGGAACATTCTACCGGGATGAAAAGTATCCTATGTCTTAATATACTAGCTGTTGCCCCTGTGTATGTCGGAAATTATCCCACGGGAACCTTCTACCGGGATGAAAAGTATCCTATGTCTTAATATACTAGCTGTTGCCCGCGTGTATGTCGGAAATTATCCCACGGGAACCTTCTACCGGGATGAAAAGTATCCTATGTCTTAATATACTAGCTGTTGCCCGCGTGTATGTCGGAAATTATCCCACGGGAACCTTCTACCGGGATGAAAAGTATCCTATGTCTTAATATACTAGCTGTTGCCCGCGGCTTCGCTCGCGTATATGTCGGAAATTATCCCACGGGAACCTTCTACCGGGATGAAAAGTATCCTATGTCTTAATATACTAGCTGTTGCCCGCGTGTATGTCGGAAATTATCCCACGGGAACCTTCTACCGGGATGAAAAGTATCCTATGTCTTAATATACTAGCTGTTGCCCGCAGCTTCGCTCGCGTGTATGTCGGAAATTATCCCGCGGGAACCTTCTACCGGGATGAAAAGTATCCTATGTCTTAATATACTAGCTGTTGCCCGCGTGTATGTCGGAAATTATCCCACGGGAACCTTCTACCGGGATGAAAAGTATCCTATGTCTTAATATACTAGCTGTTGCCCGCGTGTATGTCGGAAATTATCCCACGGGAACCTTCTACCGGGATGAAAAGTATCCTATGTCTTAATATACTAGCTGTTGCCCGCGTGTATGTCGGAAATTATCCCACGGGAACCTTCTATCGGGATGAAAAGTATCCTATGTCTTAATATACTAGCTGTTGCCAGCGTGTATGTCGGAAATTATCCCACGGGAACCTTCTACCGGGATGAAAAGTATCCTATGTCTTAATATATTAGCTGTGGCCCGCGGCTTCACCCGCGTGTATGTCGGAAATTATCCCACGGGAACCTTCTACCGGGATGAAAAGTATCCTATGTCTTAATATACTAGCTGTTGCCCGCGGCTTCGCTCGCGTATATGTCGGAAATTATCCCACGGGAACCTTCTACCGGGATGAAAAGTATCCTATGTCTTAATATACTAGCTGTTGCCCGCGTGTATGTCGGAAATTATGCCACGGGAACCTTCTACCGGGATGAAAAGTATCCTATGTCTTAATATACTAGCTGTTGCCCGCAGCTTCGCTCGCGTGTATGTCGGAAATTATCCCACGGGAACCTTCTACCGGGATGAAAAGTATCCTATATCTTAATTTACTAGCTGTTGCCCGCGTGTATGTCGGAAATTATCCCACGGGAACCTTCTATCGGGATGAAAAGTATCCTATGTCTTAATATACTAGCTGTTGCCAGCGTGTATGTCGGAAATTATCCCACGGGAACCTTCTACCGGGATGAAAAGTATCCTATGTCTTAATATACTAGCTTTGGCTTGTGGCTTCACCCGCGTGTATGTCGGAAATTATCCCACGGGAACCTTCTACCGGGATGAAAAGTATCCTATGTCTTAATATACTAGCTGTTGCCAGCGGCTTCGCTCGCGTATATGTCGGAAATTATCCCGCGGGAACCTTCTACCGGGATGAAAAGTATCCTATGTCTTAATATACTAGCTGTTGCCAGCGGCTTCGCCCGCGTGTATGTCGGAAATTATCCCACGGGAACCTTCTACCGGGATGAAAAGTATCCTATGTCTTAATATACTAGCTGTTGCCCGCGGCTTCGCTCGCGTGTATGCCGGAAATTATCCCACGGGAACCTTCTACCGGGATGAAAAGTATCCTATGTCTTAATATACTAGCTGTTGCCCGCGTGTATGTCGGAAATTATCCCACGGGAACCTTCTACCGGGATGAAAAGTATCCTATGTCTGAATATACTAGCTGTTGCCCGCGGCTTCGCTCGCGTATATTTCTGAATTTATCCCACGGGAAACTTCTACCGGGATGAAAGTATCCTATGTCTTAATATACTAGCTGTTGCCCGCGTGTATGTCGGAAATTATCCCACGGGAACCTTCTACCGGGATGAAAAGTATCCTATGTCTTAATATACTAGCTGTTGCCCGCAGCTTCGCTCGCGTGTATGTCGGAAATTATCCCACGGGAACCTTCTACCGGGATGAAAAGTATCCTATGTCTTAATTTACTAGCTGTTGCCCGCGTGTATGTCGGAAATTATCCCACGGGAACCTTCTACCGGGATGAAAAGTATCCTATGTCTTAATATACTAGCTGTTGCCAGCGTGTATGTCGGAAATTATCCCACGGGAACCTTCTACCGGGATGAAAAGTATCCTATGTCTTAATATACTAGCTGTTGCCAGCGTCTTCGCTCGCGTATATGTCGGAAATTATCCCGCGGGAACCTTCTACCGGGATGAAAAGTATCCTATGTCTTAATATACTAGCTGTTGCCAGCGGCTTCGCCCGCGTGTATGTCGGAAATTATCCCACGGGAACCTTCTACCGGGATGAAAAGTATCCTATGTCTTAATATACTAGCTGTTGCCAGCGTGTATGTCGGAAATTATCCCACGGGAACCTTCTACCGGGATGAAAAGTATCCAATGTCTTAATATACTAGCTGTTGCCCGCGGCTTCGCTCGCGTGTATGTCGGAAATTATCCCACGGGAACCTTCTACCGGGATGAAAAGTATCCTATGTCTTAATATACTAGCTGTTGCCCCTGTGTATGTCGGAAATTATCCCACGGGAACCTTCTACCGGGATGAAAAGTATCCTATGTCTTAATATACTAGCTGTTGCCCGCGTGTATGTCGGAAATTATCCCACGGGAACCTTCTACCGGGATGAAAAGTATCCTATGTCTTAATATACTAGCTGTTGCCCGCAGCTTCGCTCGCGTGTATGTCGGAAATTATCCCGCGGGAACCTTCTACCGGGATGAAAAGTATCCTATGTCTTAATATACTAGCTGTTGCCCGCGTGTATGTCGGAAATTATCCCACGGGAACCTTCTACCGGGATGAAAAGTATCCTATGTCTTAATATACTAGCTGTTGCCCGCGTGTATATCGGAAATTATCCCACGGGAACCTTTTACCGGGATGAAAAGTATCCTATGTCTTAATATACTAGCTGTTGCCCGCGTGTATGTCGGAAATTATCCCACGGGAACCTTCTATCGGGATGAAAAGTATCCTATGTCTTAATATACTAGCTGTTGCCAGCGTGTATGTCGGAAATTATCCCACGGGAACCTTCTACCGGGATGAAAAGTATCCTATGTCTTAATATATTAGCTGTGGCCCGCGGCTTCACCCGCGTGTATGTCGGAAATTATCCCACGGGAACCTTCTACCGGGATGAAAAGTATCCTATGTCTTAATATACTAGCTGTTGCCCGCGGCTTCGCTCGCGTATATGTCGGAAATTATCCCACGGGAACCTTCTACCGGGATGAAAAGTATCCTATGTCTTAATATACTAGCTGTTGCCCGCGTGTATGTCGGAAATTATCCCACGGGAACCTTCTACCGGGATGAAAAGTATCCTATGTCTTAATATACTAGCTGTTGCCCGCAGCTTCGCTCGCGTGTATGTCGGAAATTATCCCACGGGAACCTTCTACCGGGATGAAAAGTATCCTATATCTTAATTTACTAGCTGTTGCCCGCGTGTATGTCGGAAATTATCCCACGGGAACCTTCTATCGGGATGAAAAGTATCCTATGTCTTAATATACTAGCTGTTGCCAGCGTGTATGTCGGAAATTATCCCACGGGAACCTTCTACCGGGATGAAAAGTATCCTATGTCTTAATATACTAGCTTTGGCTTGTGGCTTCACCCGCGTGTATGTCGGAAATTATCCCACGGGAACCTTCTACCGGGATGAAAAGTATCCTATGTCTTAATATACTAGCTGTTGCCAGCGGCTTCGCTCGCGTATATGTCGGAAATTATCCCGCGGGAACCTTCTACCGGGATGAAAAGTATCCTATGTCTTAATATACTAGCTGTTGCCAGCGGCTTCGCCCGCGTGTATGTCGGAAATTATCCCACGGGAACCTTCTACCGGGATGAAAAGTATCCTATGTCTTAATATACTAGCTGTTGCCAGCGTGTATGTCGGAAATTATCCCACGGGAACCTTCTACCGGGATGAAAAGTATCCTATGTCTTAATATACTAGCTGTTGCCCGCGTGTATGTCGGAAAATATCCCACGGGAACCTTCTACCGGGATGAAAAGTATCCTATGTCTTAATATACTAGCTGTTGCCCGCGTGTATGTCGGAAATTATCCCACGGGAACCTTCTACCGGGATGAAAAGTATCCTATGTCTTAATATACTAGTTGTTGCCCGCGTGTATGTCGGAAATTATCCCACGGGAACCTTCTACCGGGATGAAAAGTATCCTATGTCTTAATATACTAGCTGTTGCCCGCGGCTTCGCTCGCGTGTATGTCGGAAATTATCCCACGGGAACCTTCTACCGGGATGAAAAGTATCCTATGTCTTAATATACTAGCTGTTGCCAGCGTGTATGTCGGAAATTATCCCACGGGAACCTTCTACCGGGATGAAAAGTATCCTATGTCTTAATATACTAGCTGTGGCCCGCGGCTTCACCCGCGTGTATGTCGGAAATTATCCCACGGGAACCTTCTACCGGGATGAAAAGTATCCTATGTCTTAATATACTAGCTGTTGCCCGCGGCTTCGCTCGCGTGTATGTCGGAAATTATCCCACGGGAACCTTCTACCGGGATGAAAAGTATCCTGTCTTAATATACTAGCTATTGCCCGCGTGTATGTCGGAAATTATCCCGCGGGAACCTTCTACCGGGATGAAAAGTATCCTATGTCTTAATATACTAGCTGTTGCCCGCGGCTTCGCTCGCGTGTTTGTCGGAAATTATCCCACGGGAACCTTCTACCGGGATGAAAAGTATCCTATGTCTTAATATACTAGCTGTTGCCCGCGTGTATGTCGGAAATTATCCCGCGGGAACCTTCTACCGGGATGAAAAGTATCCTATGTCTTAATATACTAGCTGTTGCCCGCGGCTTCGCTCGCGAGTATGTCGGAAATTATCCCGCGGGAACCTTCTACCGGGATGAAAAGTATCCTATGTCTTAATATACTAGCTGTTGCCCGCGGCTTCGCTCGCGTGTATGTCGGAAATTATCCCACGGGAACCTTCTACCGGGATGAAAAGTATCCTATGTCTTAATATACTAGCTGTTGCCAGCGGCTTCGCCCGCGTGTATGTCGGAAATTATCCCACGGGAACCTTCTACCGGGATGAAAAGTATCCTATGTCTTAATATACTAGCTGTTGCCAGCGGCTTCGCTCGCGTGTACGTCGGAAATTATCCCACGGGAACCTTCTACCGGGATGAAAAGTATCCTATGTCTTAATATACTAGCTGTTGCCAGCGGCTTCGCTCGCGTGTATGTTGGAAATTATCCCACGGGAACCTTCTACCGGGATGAAAAGTATCCTATGTCTTAATATACTAGCTGTTGCCAGCGTGTATGTCGGAAATTATCCCACGGGAACCTTCTACCGGGATGAAAAGTATCCTATGTCTTAATATACTAGCTGTTGCCCGCGTGTATGTCGGAAATTATCCCATGGGAACCTTCTACCGGGATGAAAAGTATCCTATGTCTTAATATACTAGCTGTTGCCCGCAGCTTCGCTCGCGTGTATGTCGGAAATTATCCCACGGGAACCTTCTACCGGGATAAAAAGTATCCTATATCTTAAATTACTAGCTGTTGCCCGCGTGTATGTCGGAAATTATCCCACGGGAACCTTCTACCGGGATGAAAAGTATCCTATGTCTTAATATACTAGCTGTTGCCAGCGTGTATGTCGGAAATTATCCCACGGGAACCTTCTACCGGGATGAAAAGTATCCTATGTCTTAATATACTAGCTGTGGCCCGCGGCTTCACCCGCGTGTATGTCGGAAATTATCCCACGGGAACCTTCTACCGGGATGAAAAGTATCCTATGTCTTAATATACTAGCTGTTGCCAGCGGCTTCGCTCGCGTATATGTCGGAAATTATCCCGCGGGAACCTTCTACCGGGATGAAAAGTATCCTATGTCTTAATATACTAGCTGTTGCCAGCGTGTATGTCGGAAATTATCCCACGGGAACCTTCTACCGGGATGAAAAGTATCCTATGTCTTAATATACTAGCTGTGGCCCGCGGCTTCACCCGCGTGTATGTCGGAAATTATCCCACGGGAACCTTCTACCGGGATGAAAAGTATCCTATGTCTTAATATACTAGCTGTTGCCCGCGGCTTCGCTCGCGTATATGTCGGAAATTATCCCACGGGAACCTTCTACCGGGATGAAAAGTATCCTATGTCTTAATATACTAACTGTTGCCCGCGTGTATGTCGGAAATTATCCCACGGGAACCTTCTACCGGGATGAAAAGTATCCTATGTCTTAATATACTAGCTGTTGCCCGCAGCTTCGCTCGCGTGTATGTCGGAAATTATCCCGCGGGAACCTTCTACCGGGATGAAAAGTATCCTATGTCTTAATATACTAGCTGTTGCCCGCGTGTATGTCGGAAATTATCCCACGGGAACCTTCTACCGGGATGAAAAGTATCCTATGTCTTAATATACTAGCTGTTGCCCGCGTGTATGTCGGAAATTATCCCACGGGAACCTTCTATCGGGATGAAAAGTATCCTATGTCCTAATATACTAGCTTTTGCCCGCGTGTATGTCGGAAATTATCCCACGGGAACCTTCTACCGGGATGAAAAGTATCCTATGTCTTAATATACTAGCTGTTGCCCGCGTGTATGTCGGAAATTATCCCACGGAAACCTTCTATCGGGATGAAAAGTATCCTATGTCTTAATATACTAGCTGTTGCCAGCGTGTATGTCGGAAATTATCCCACGGGAACCTTCTACCGGGATGAAAAGTATCCTATGTCTTAATATACTAGCTGTGGCTCGCGGCTTCACCCGCGTGTATGTCGGAAATTATCCCACGGGAACCTTCTACCGGGATGAAAAGTATCCTATGTCTTAATATACTAGCTGTTGCCCGCGGCTTCGCTCGCGTATATGTCGGAAATTATCCCACGGGAACCTTCTATCGGGATGAAAAGTATCCTATGTCTTAATATACTAGCTGTTGCCCGCGTGTATGTCGGAAATTATCCCACGGGAACCTTCTACCGGGATGAAAAGTATCCTATGTCTTAATATACTAGCCTGTTGCCCGCAGCTTCACTCGCGTGTATGTCGGAAATTATCCCACGGGAACCTTCTACCGGGATGAAAAGTATCCTATGTCTTAATTTACTAGCTGTTGCCCGCGTGTATGTCGGAAATTATCCCACGGGAACCTTCTACCGGGATGAAAAGTATCCTATGTCTTAATATACTAGCTGTTGCCAGCGTGTATGTCGGAAATTATCCCACGGGAACCTTCTACCGGGATGAAAAGTATCCTATGTCTTAATATACTAGCTGTGGCACGCGGCTTCACCCGCGTGTATGTCGGAAAT
This sequence comes from Dicycla oo, assembly GCA_948252095.1. NCBI lineage: Eukaryota > Metazoa > Arthropoda > Insecta > Lepidoptera > Noctuidae > Dicycla > Dicycla oo. Next base: position 16,068,429 of record OX411712.1, read on the forward strand.
TATCCCACGGGAACCTTCTACCGGGATGAAAAGTATCCTTTGTCTTAATATACTAGCTGTTGCCAGCGGCTTCGCCCGCGTGTATGTCGGAAATTATCCCACGGGAACCTTCTACCGGGATGAAAAGTATCCTATGTCTTAATATACTAGCTGTTGCCAGCGTGTATGTCGGAAATTATCCCACGGGAACCTTCTACCGGGATGAAAAGTATCCTATGTCTTAATATACTAGCTGTTGCCCGCGGCTTCGCTCGCGTGTATGCCGGAAATTATCCCACGGGAACCTTCTACCGGGATGAAAAGTATCCTATGTCTTAATATACTAGCTGTTGCCCGCGTGTATGTCGGAAATTATCCCACGGGAACCTTCTACCGGGATGAAAAGTATCCTATGTCTTAATATACTAGCTGTTGCCCGCGTGTATGTCAGGAATTATCCTATGTCTTAATATACTAGCTGTTGCCAGCGGCTTCGCCCGCGTGTATGTCGGAAATTATCCCACGGGAACCTTCTACCGGGATGAAAAGTATCCTATGTCTTAATATACTAGCTGTTGCCAGCGTGTATGTCGGAAATTATCCCACGGGAACCTTCTACCGGGATGAAAAGTATCCTATGTCTTAATATACTAGCTGTTGCCCGCGGCTTCGCTCGCGTGTATGCCGGAAATTATCCCACGGGAACCTTCTACCGGGATGAAAAGTATCCTATGTCTTAATATACTAGCTGTTGCCAGCGTGTATGTCGGAAATTATCCCACGGGAACCTTCTACCGGGATGAAAAGTATCCTATGTCTTAATATACTAGCTGTTGCCCGCGTGTATGTCGGAAATTATCCCACGGGAACCTTCTACCGGGATGAAAAGTATCCTATGTCTTAATATACTAGCTGTTGCCCGCGTGTATGTCGGAAATTATCCCACGGGAACCTTCTACCGGGATGAAAAGTATCCTATGTCTGAATATACTAGCTGTTGCCCGCGGCTTCGCTCGCGTATATTTCTGAATTTATCCCACGGGAACCTTCTACCGGGATGAAAGTATCCTATGTCTTAATATACTAGCTGTTGCCCGCGTGTATGTCGGAAATTATCCCACGGGAACCTTCTACCGGGATGAAAAGTATCCTATGTCTTAATATACTAGCTGTTGCCCGCAGCTTCGCTCGCGTGTATGTCGGAAATTATCCCACGGGAACCTTCTACCGGGATGAAAAGTATCCTATGTCTTAATTTACTAGCTGTTGCCCGCGTGTATGTCGGAAATTATCCCACGGGAACCTTCTACCGGGATGAAAAGTATCCTATGTCTTAATATACTAGCTGTTGCCAGCGTGTATGTCGGAAATTATCCCACGGGAACCTTCTACCGGGATGAAAAGTATCCTATGTCTTAATATACTAGCTGTTGCCAGCGTCTTCGCTCGCGTATATGTCGGAAATTATCCCGCGGGAACCTTCTACCGGGATGAAAAGTATCCTATGTCTTAATATACTAGCTGTTGCCAGCGGCTTCGCCCGCGTGTATGTCGGAAATTATCCCACGGGAACCTTCTACCGGGATGAAAAGTATCCTATGTCTTAATATACTAGCTGTTGCCAGCGTGTATGTCGGAAATTATCCCACGGGAACCTTCTACCGGGATAAAAAGTATCCTATATCTTAAATTACTAGCTGTTGCCCGCGTGTATGTCGGAAATTATCCCACGGGAACCTTCTACCGGGATGAAAAGTATCCTATGTCTTAATATACTAGCTGTTGCCAGCGTGTATGTCGGAAATTATCCCACGGGAACCTTCTACCGGGATGAAAAGTATCCTATGTCTTAATATACTAGCTGTGGCCCGCGGCTTCACCCGCGTGTATGTCGGAAATTATCCCACGGGAACCTTCTACCGGGATGAAAAGTATCCTATGTCTTAATATACTAGCTGTTGCCAGCGGCTTCGCTCGCGTATATGTCGGAAATTATCCCGCGGGAACCTTCTACCGGGATGAAAAGTATCCTATGTCTTAATATACTAGCTGTTGCCAGCGTGTATGTCGGAAATTATCCCACGGGAACCTTCTACCGGGATGAAAAGTATCCTATGTCTTAATATACTAGCTGTGGCCCGCGGCTTCACCCGCGTGTATGTCGGAAATTATCCCACGGGAACCTTCTACCGGGATGAAAAGTATCCTATGTCTTAATATACTAGCTGTTGCCCGCGGCTTCGCTCGCGTATATGTCGGAAATTATCCCACGGGAACCTTCTACCGGGATGAAAAGTATCCTATGTCTTAATATACTAACTGTTGCCCGCGTGTATGTCGGAAATTATCCCACGGGAACCTTCTACCGGGATGAAAAGTATCCTATGTCTTAATATACTAGCTGTTGCCCGCAGCTTCGCTCGCGTGTATGTCGGAAATTATCCCGCGGGAACCTTCTACCGGGATGAAAAGTATCCTATGTCTTAATATACTAGCTGTTGCCCGCGTGTATGTCGGAAATTATCCCACGGGAACCTTCTACCGGGATGAAAAGTATCCTATGTCTTAATATACTAGCTGTTGCCCGCGTGTATGTCGGAAATTATCCCACGGGAACCTTCTATCGGGATGAAAAGTATCCTATGTCCTAATATACTAGCTTTTGCCCGCGTGTATGTCGGAAATTATCCCACGGGAACCTTCTACCGGGATGAAAAGTATCCTATGTCTTAACATACTAGCTGTTGCCCGCGTGTATGTCGGAAATTATCCCACGGAAACCTTCTATCGGGATGAAAAGTATCCTATGTCTTAATATACTAGCTGTTGCCAGCGTGTATGTCGGAAATTATCCCACGGGAACCTTCTACCGGGATGAAAAGTATCCTATGTCTTAATATACTAGCTGTGGCTCGCGGCTTCACCCGCGTGTATGTCGGAAATTATCCCACGGGAACCTTCTACCGGGATGAAAAGTATCCTATGTCTTAATATACTAGCTGTTGCCCGCGGCTTCGCTCGCGTATATGTCGGAAATTATCCCACGGGAACCTTCTATCGGGATGAAAAGTATCCTATGTCTTAATATACTAGCTGTTGCCCGCGTGTATGTCGGAAATTATCCCACGGGAACCTTCTACCGGGATGAAAAGTATCCTATGTCTTAATATACTAGCCTGTTGCCCGCAGCTTCACTCGCGTGTATGTCGGAAATTATCCCACGGGAACCTTCTACCGGGATGAAAAGTATCCTATGTCTTAATTTACTAGCTGTTGCCCGCGTGTATGTCGGAAATTATCCCACGGGAACCTTCTACCGGGATGAAAAGTATCCTATGTCTTAATATACTAGCTGTTGCCAGCGTGTATGTCGGAAATTATCCCACGGGAACCTTCTACCGGGATGAAAAGTATCCTATGTCTTAATATACTAGCTGTGGCACGCGGCTTCACCCGCGTGTATGTCGGAAATTATCCCACGGGAACCTTCTACCGGGATGAAAAGTATCCTTTGTCTTAATATACTAGCTGTTGCCAGCGGCTTCGCCCGCGTGTATGTCGGAAATTATCCCACGGGAACCTTCTACCGGGATGAAAAGTATCCTATGTCTTAATATACTAGCTGTTGCCAGCGTGTATGTCGGAAATTATCCCACGGGAACCTTCTACCGGGATGAAAAGTATCCTATGTCTTAATATACTAGCTGTTGCCCGCGGCTTCGCTCGCGTGTATGCCGGAAATTATCCCACGGGAACCTTCTACCGGGATGAAAAGTATCCTATGTCTTAATATACTAGCTGTTGCCCGCGTGTATGTCGGAAATTATCCCACGGGAACCTTCTACCGGGATGAAAAGTATCCTATGTCTTAATATACTAGCTGTTGCCCGCGTGTATGTCAGGAATTATCCTATGTCTTAATATACTAGCTGTTGCCAGCGGCTTCGCCCGCGTGTATGTCGGAAATTATCCCACGGGAACCTTCTACCGGGATGAAAAGTATCCTATGTCTTAATATACTAGCTGTTGCCAGCGTGTATGTCGGAAATTATCCCACGGGAACCTTCTACCGGGATGAAAAGTATCCTATGTCTTAATATACTAGCTGTTGCCCGCGGCTTCGCTCGCGTGTATGCCGGAAATTATCCCACGGGAACCTTCTACCGGGATGAAAAGTATCCTATGTCTTAATATACTAGCTGTTGCCAGCGTGTATGTCGGAAATTATCCCACAGGAACCTTCTACCGGGATGAAAAGTATCCTATGTCTTAATATACTAGCTGTTGCCCGCGTGTATGTCGGAAATTATCCCACGGGAACCTTCTACCGGGATGAAAAGTATCCTATGTCTTAATATACTAGCTGTTGCCCGCGTGTATGTCGGAAATTATCCCACGGGAACCTTCTACCGGGATGAAAAGTATCCTATGTCTGAATATACTAGCTGTTGCCCGCGGCTTCGCTCGCGTATATTTCTGAATTTATCCCACGGGAACCTTCTACCGGGATGAAAGTATCCTATGTCTTAATATACTAGCTGTTGCCCGCGTGTATGTCGGAAATTATCCCACGGGAACCTTCTACCGGGATGAAAAGTATCCTATGTCTTAATATACTAGCTGTTGCCCGCAGCTTCGCTCGCGTGTATGTCGGAAATTATCCCACGGGAACCTTCTACCGGGATGAAAAGTATCCTATGTCTTAATTTACTAGCTGTTGCCCGCGTGTATGTCGGAAATTATCCCACGGAAACCTTCTACCGGGATGAAAAGTATCCTATGTCTTAATATACTAGCTGTTGCCAGCGTGTATGTCGGAAATTATCCCACGGGAACCTTCTACCGGGATGAAAAGTATCCTATGTCTTAATATACTAGCTGTTGCCAGCGTCTTCGCTCGCGTATATGTCGGAAATTATCCCGCGGGAACCTTCTACCGGGATGAAAAGTATCCTATGTCTTAATATACTAGCCTGTTGCCCGCAGCTTCACTCGCGTGTATGTCGGAAATTATCCCACGGGAACCTTCTACCGGGATGAAAAGTATCCTATGTCTTAATTTACTAGCTGTTGCCCGCGTGTATGTCGGAAATTATCCCACGGGAACCTTCTACCGGGATGAAAAGTATCCTATGTCTTAATATACTAGCTGTTGCCAGCGTGTATGTCGGAAATTATCCCACGGGAACCTTCTACCGGGATGAAAAGTATCCTATGTCTTAATATACTAGCTGTTGCCAGCGGCTTCGCCCGCGTGTATGTCGGAAATTATCCCACGGGAACCTTCTACCGGGATGAAAAGTATCCTATGTCTTAATATACTAGCTGTTGCCAGCGTGTATGTCGGAAATTATCCCACGGGAACCTTCTACCGGGATGAAAAGTATCCTATGTCTTAATATACTAGCCTGTTGCCCGCAGCTTCACTCGCGTGTATGTCGGAAATTATCCCACGGGAACCTTCTACCGGGATGAAAAGTATCCTATGTCTTAATTTACTAGCTGTTGCCCGCGTGTATGTCGGAAATTATCCCACGGGAACCTTCTACCGGGATGAAAAGTATCCTATGTCTTAATATACTAGCTGTTGCCAGCGTGTATGTCGGAAATTATCCCACGGGAACCTTCTACCGGGATGAAAAGTATCCTATGTCTTAATATACTAGCTGTGGCACGCGGCTTCACCCGCGTGTATGTCGGAAATTATCCCACGGGAACCTTCTACCGGGATGAAAAGTATCCTTTGTCTTAATATACTAGCTGTTGCCAGCGGCTTCGCCCGCGTGTATGTCGGAAATTATCCCACGGGAACCTTCTACCGGGATGAAAAGTATCCTATGTCTTAATATACTAGCTGTTGCCAGCGTGTATGTCGGAAATTATCCCACGGGAACCTTCTACCGGGATGAAAAGTATCCTATGTCTTAATATACTAGCTGTTGCCCGCGGCTTCGCTCGCGTGTATGCCGGAAATTATCCCACGGGAACCTTCTACCGGGATGAAAAGTATCCTATGTCTTAATATACTAGCTGTTGCCAGCGTGTATGTCGGAAATTATCCCACGGGAACCTTCTACCGGGATGAAAAGTATCCTATGTCTTAATATACTAGCTGTTGCCCGCGTGTATGTCAGGAATTATCCTATGTCTTAATATACTAGCTGTTGCCAGCGGCTTCGCCCGCGTGTATGTCGGAAATTATCCCACGGGAACCTTCTACCGGGATGAAAAGTATCCTATGTCTTAATATACTAGCTGTTGCCAGCGTGTATGTCGGAAATTATCCCACGGGAACCTTCTACCGGGATGAAAAGTATCCTATGTCTTAATATACTAGCTGTTGCCCGCGGCTTCGCTCGCGTGTATGCCGGAAATTATCCCACGGGAACCTTCTACCGGGATGAAAAGTATCCTATGTCTTAATATACTAGCTGTTGCCAGCGTGTATGTCGGAAATTATCCCACGGGAACCTTCTACCGGGATGAAAAGTATCCTATGTCTTAATATACTAGCTGTTGCCCGCGTGTATGTCGGAAATTATCCCACGGGAACCTTCTACCGGGATGAAAAGTATCCTATGTCTTAATATACTAGCTGTTGCCCGCGTGTATGTCGGAAATTATCCCACGGGAACCTTCTACCGGGATGAAAAGTATCCTATGTCTGAATATACTAGCTGTTGCCCGCGGCTTCGCTCGCGTATATTTCTGAATTTATCCCACGGGAACCTTCTACCGGGATGAAAGTATCCTATGTCTTAATATACTAGCTGTTGCCCGCGTGTATGTCGGAAATTATCCCACGGGAACCTTCTACCGGGATGAAAAGTATCCTATGTCTTAATATACTAGCTGTTGCCCGCAGCTTCGCTCGCGTGTATGTCGGAAATTATCCCACGGGAACCTTCTACCGGGATGAAAAGTATCCTATGTCTTAATTTACTAGCTGTTGCCCGCGTGTATGTCAGAAATTATCCCACGGGAACCTTCTACCGGGATGAAAAGTATCCTATGTCTTAATATACTAGCTGTTGCCAGCGTGTATGTCGGAAATTATCCCACGGGAACCTTCTACCGGGATGAAAAGTATCCTATGTCTTAATATACTAGCTGTTGCCAGCGTCTTCGCTCGCGTATATGTCGGAAATTATCCCGCGGGAACCTTCTACCGGGATGAAAAGTATCCTATGTCTTAATATACTAGCTGTTGCCAGCGGCTTCGCCCGCGTGTATGTCGGAAATTATCCCACGGGAACCTTCTACCGGGATGAAAAGTATCCTATGTCTTAATATACTAGCTGTTGCCAGCGTGTATGTCGGAAATTATCCCACGGGAACCTTCTACCGGGATGAAAAGTATCCAATGTCTTAATATACTAGCTGTTGCCCGCGGCTTCGCTCGCGTGTATGTCGGAAATTATCCCACGGGAACCTTCTACCGGGATGAAAAGTATCCTATGTCTTAATATACTAGCTGTTGCCCCTGTGTATGTCGGAAATTATCCCACGGGAACCTTCTACCGGGATGAAAAGTATCCTATGTCTTAATATACTAGCTGTTGCCCGCGTGTATGTCGGAAATTATCCCACGGGAACCTTCTACCGGGATGAAAAGTATCCTATGTCTTAATATACTAGCTGTTGCCAGCGTGTATGTCGGAAATTATCCCACGGGAACCTTCTACCGGGATGAAAAGTATCCTATGTCTTAATATACTAGCTGTTGCCAGCGTCTTCGCTCGCGTATATGTCGGAAATTATCCCGCGGGAACCTTCTACCGGGATGAAAAGTATCCTATGTCTTAATATACTAGCTGTTGCCAGCGGCTTCGCCCGCGTGTATGTCGGAAATTATCCCACGGGAACCTTCTACCGGGATGAAAAGTATCCTATGTCTTAATATACTAGCTGTTGCCAGCGTGTATGTCGGAAATTATCCCACGGGAACCTTCTACCGGGATGAAAAGTATCCTATGTCTTAATATACTAGCTGTTGCCCGCGGCTTCGCTCGCGTGTATGCCGGAAATTATCCCACGGGAACCTTCTACCGGGATGAAAAGTATCCTATGTCTTAATATACTAGCTGTTGCCCGCGTGTATGTCGGAAATTATCCCACGGGAACCTTCTACCGGGATGAAAAGTATCCTATGTCTTAATATACTAGCTGTTGCCCGCGTGTATGTCAGGAATTATCCTATGTCTTAATATACTAGCTGTTGCCAGCGGCTTCGCCCGCGTGTATGTCGGAAATTATCCCACGGGAACCTTCTACCGGGATGAAAAGTATCCTATGTCTTAATATACTAGCTGTTGCCAGCGTGTATGTCGGAAATTATCCCACGGGAACCTTCTACCGGGATGAAAAGTATCCTATGTCTTAATATACTAGCTGTTGCCCGCGGCTTCGCTCGCGTGTATGCCGGAAATTATCCCACGGGAACCTTCTACCGGGATGAAAAGTATCCTATGTCTTAATATACTAGCTGTTGCCAGCGTGTATGTCGGAAATTATCCCACAGGAACCTTCTACCGGGATGAAAAGTATCCTATGTCTTAATATACTAGCTGTTGCCCGCGTGTATGTCGGAAATTATCCCACGGGAACCTTCTACCGGGATGAAAAGTATCCTATGTCTTAATATACTAGCTGTTGCCCGCGTGTATGTCGGAAAATATCCCACGGGAACCTTCTACCGGGATGAAAAGTATCCTATGTCTGAATATACTAGCTGTTGCCCGCGGCTTCGCTCGCGTATATTTCTGAATTTATCCCACGGGAACCTTCTACCGGGATGAAAGTATCCTATGTCTTAATATACTAGCTGTTGCCCGCGTGTATGTCGGAAATTATCCCACGGGAACCTTCTACCGGGATGAAAAGTATCCTATGTCTTAATATACTAGCTGTTGCCCGCAGCTTCGCTCGCGTGTATGTCGGAAATTATCCCACGGGAACCTTCTACCGGGATGAAAAGTATCCTATGTCTTAATTTACTAGCTGTTGCCCGCGTGTATGTCGGAAATTATCCCACGGAAACCTTCTACCGGGATGAAAAGTATCCTATGTCTTAATATACTAGCTGTTGCCAGCGTGTATGTCGGAAATTATCCCACGGGAACCTTCTACCGGGATGAAAAGTATCCTATGTCTTAATATACTAGCTGTTGCCAGCGTCTTCGCTCGCGTATATGTCGGAAATTATCCCGCGGGAACCTTCTACCGGGATGAAAAGTATCCTATGTCTTAATATACTAGCCTGTTGCCCGCAGCTTCACTCGCGTGTATGTCGGAAATTATCCCACGGGAACCTTCTACCGGGATGAAAAGTATCCTATGTCTTAATTTACTAGCTGTTGCCCGCGTGTATGTCGGAAATTATCCCACGGGAACCTTCTACCGGGATGAAAAGTATCCTATGTCTTAATATACTAGCTGTTGCCAGCGTGTATGTCGGAAATTATCCCACGGGAACCTTCTACCGGGATGAAAAGTATCCTATGTCTTAATATACTAGCTGTTGCCAGCGGCTTCGCCCGCGTGTATGTCGGAAATTATCCCACGGGAACCTTCTACCGGGATGAAAAGTATCCTATGTCTTAATATACTAGCTGTTGCCAGCGTGTATGTCGGAAATTATCCCACGGGAACCTTCTACCGGGATGAAAAGTATCCTATGTCTTAATATACTAGCCTGTTGCCCGCAGCTTCACTCGCGTGTATGTCGGAAATTATCCCACGGGAACCTTCTACCGGGATGAAAAGTATCCTATGTCTTAATTTACTAGCTGTTGCCCGCGTGTATGTCGGAAATTATCCCACGGGAACCTTCTACCGGGATGAAAAGTATCCTATGTCTTAATATACTAGCTGTTGCCAGCGTGTATGTCGGAAATTATCCCACGGGAACCTTCTACCGGGATGAAAAGTATCCTATGTCTTAATATACTAGCTGTGGCACGCGGCTTCACCCGCGTGTATGTCGGAAATTATCCCACGGGAACCTTCTACCGGGATGAAAAGTATCCTTTGTCTTAATATACTAGCTGTTGCCAGCGGCTTCGCCCGCGTGTATGTCGGAAATTATCCCACGGGAACCTTCTACCGGGATGAAAAGTATCCTATGTCTTAATATACTAGCTGTTGCCAGCGTGTATGTCGGAAATTATCCCACGGGAACCTTCTACCGGGATGAAAAGTATCCTATGTCTTAATATACTAGCTGTTGCCCGCGGCTTCGCTCGCGTGTATGCCGGAAATTATCCCACGGGAACCTTCTACCGGGATGAAAAGTATCCTATGTCTTAATATACTAGCTGTTGCCCGCGTGTATGTCGGAAATTATCCCACGGGAACCTTCTACCGGGATGAAAAGTATCCTATGTCTTAATATACTAGCTGTTGCCCGCGTGTATGTCAGGAATTATCCTATGTCTTAATATACTAGCTGTTGCCAGCGGCTTCGCCCGCGTGTATGTCGGAAATTATCCCACGGGAACCTTCTACCGGGATGAAAAGTATCCTATGTCTTAATATACTAGCTGTTGCCAGCGTGTATGTCGGAAATTATCCCACGGGAACCTTCTACCGGGATGAAAAGTATCCTATGTCTTAATATACTAGCTGTTGCCCGCGGCTTCGCTCGCGTGTATGCCGGAAATTATCCCACGGGAACCTTCTACCGGGATGAAAAGTATCCTATGTCTTAATATACTAGCTGTTGCCAGCGTGTATGTCGGAAATTATCCCACGGGAACCTTCTACCGGGATGAAAAGTATCCTATGTCTTAATATACTAGCTGTTGCCCGCGTGTATGTCGGAAATTATCCCACGGGAACCTTCTACCGGGATGAAAAGTATCCTATGTCTTAATATACTAGCTGTTGCCCGCGTGTATGTCGGAAATTATCCCACGGGAACCTTCTACCGGGATGAAAAGTATCCTATGTCTGAATATACTAGCTGTTGCCCGCGGCTTCGCTCGCGTATATTTCTGAATTTATCCCACGGGAACCTTCTACCGGGATGAAAGTATCCTATGTCTTAATATACTAGCTGTTGCCCGCGTGTATGTCGGAAATTATCCCACGGGAACCTTCTACCGGGATGAAAAGTATCCTATGTCTTAATATACTAGCTGTTGCCCGCAGCTTCGCTCGCGTGTATGTCGGAAATTATCCCACGGGAACCTTCTACCGGGATGAAAAGTATCCTATGTCTTAATTTACTAGCTGTTGCCCGCGTGTATGTCAGAAATTATCCCACGGGAACCTTCTACCGGGATGAAAAGTATCCTATGTCTTAATATACTAGCTGTTGCCAGCGTGTATGTCGGAAATTATCCCACGGGAACCTTCTACCGGGATGAAAAGTATCCTATGTCTTAATATACTAGCTGTTGCCAGCGTCTTCGCTCGCGTATATGTCGGAAATTATCCCGCGGGAACCTTCTACCGGGATGAAAAGTATCCTATGTCTTAATATACTAGCTGTTGCCAGCGGCTTCGCCCGCGTGTATGTCGGAAATTATCCCACGGGAACCTTCTACCGGGATGAAAAGTATCCTATGTCTTAATATACTAGCTGTTGCCAGCGTGTATGTCGGAAATTATCCCACGGGAACCTTCTACCGGGATGAAAAGTATCCAATGTCTTAATATACTAGCTGTTGCCCGCGGCTTCGCTCGCGTGTATGTCGGAAATTATCCCACGGGAACCTTCTACCGGGATGAAAAGTATCCTATGTCTTAATATACTAGCTGTTGCCCCTGTGTATGTCGGAAATTATCCCACGGGAACCTTCTACCGGGATGAAAAGTATCCTATGTCTTAATATACTAGCTGTTGCCCGCGTGTATGTCGGAAATTATCCCACGGGAACCTTCTACCGGGATGAAAAGTATCCTATGTCTTAATATACTAGCTGTTGCCAGCGTGTATGTCGGAAATTATCCCACGGGAACCTTCTACCGGGATGAAAAGTATCCTATGTCTTAATATACTAGCTGTTGCCAGCGTCTTCGCTCGCGTATATGTCGGAAATTATCCCGCGGGAACCTTCTACCGGGATGAAAAGTATCCTATGTCTTAATATACTAGCTGTTGCCAGCGGCTTCGCCCGCGTGTATGTCGGAAATTATCCCACGGGAACCTTCTACCGGGATGAAAAGTATCCTATGTCTTAATATACTAGCTGTTGCCAGCGTGTATGTCGGAAATTATCCCACGGGAACCTTCTACCGGGATGAAAAGTATCCAATGTCTTAATATACTAGCTGTTGCCCGCGGCTTCGCTCGCGTGTATGTCGGAAATTATCCCACGGGAACCTTCTACCGGGATGAAAAGTATCCTATGTCTTAATATACTAGCTGTTGCCCGCGTGTATGTCGGAAATTATCCCACGGGAACCTTCTACCGGGATGAAAAGTATCCTATGTCTTAATATACTAGCTGTTGCCCGCGGCTTCGCTCGCGTATATGTCGGAAATTATCCCACGGGAACCTTCTACCGGGATAAAAAGTATCCTATGTCTTAATATACTAGCTGTTGCCCGCGTGTATGTCGGAAATTATCCCACGGGAACCTTCTACCGGGATGAAAAGTATCCTATGTCTTAATATACTAGCTGTTGCCCGCAGCTTCGCTCGCGTGTATGTCGGAAATTATCCCGCGGGAACCTTCTACCGGGATGAAAAGTATCCTATGTCTTAATATACTAGCTGTTGCCCGCGTGTATGTCGGAAATTATCCCACGGGAACCTTCTACCGGGATGAAAAGTATCCTATGTCTTAATATACTAGCTGTTGCCCGCGTGTATGTCGGAAATTATCCCACGGGAACCTTCTACCGGGATGAAAAGTATCCTATGTCTTAATATACTAGCTGTTGCCCGCGTGTATGTCGGAAATTATCCCACGGGAACCTTCTATCGGGATGAAAAGTATCCTATGTCTTAATATACTAGCTGTTGCCAGCGTGTATGTCGGAAATTATCCCACGGGAACCTTCTACCGGGATGAAAAGTATCCTATGTCTTAATATATTAGCTGTGGCCCGCGGCTTCACCCGCGTGTATGTCGGAAATTATCCCACGGGAACCTTCTACCGGGATGAAAAGTATCCTATGTCTTAATATACTAGCTGTTGCCCGCGGCTTCGCTCGCGTATATGTCGGAAATTATCCCACGGGAACCATCTACCGGGATGAAAAGTATCCTATGTCTTAATATACTAGCTGTTGCCCGCGTGTATGTCGGAAATTATCCCACGGGAACCTTCTACCGGGATGAAAAGTATCCTATGTCTTAATATACTAGCTGTTGCCCGCAGCTTCGCTCGCGTGTATGTCGGAAATTATCCCACGGGAACCTTCTACCGGGATGAAAAGTATCCTATATCTTAATTTACTAGCTGTTGCCCGCGTGTATTTCGGAAATTATCCCACGGGAACCTTCTATCGGGATGAAAAGTATCCTATGTCTTAATATACTAGCTGTTGCCAGCGTGTATGTCGGAAATTATCCCACGGGAACCTTCTACCGGGATGAAAAGTATCCTATGTCTTAATATACTAGCTTTGGCTTGTGGCTTCACCCGCGTGTATGTCGGAAATTATCCCACGGGAACCTTCTACCGGGATGAAAAGTATCCTATGTCTTAATATACTAGCTGTTGCCAGCGGCTTCGCTCGCGTATATGTCGGAAATTATCCCGCGGGAACCTTCTACCGGGATGAAAAGTATCCTATGTCTTAATATACTAGCTGTTGCCAGCGGCTTCGCCCGCGTGTATGTCGGAAATTATCCCACGGGAACCTTCTACCGGGATGAAAAGTATCCTATGTCTTAATATACTAGCTGTTGCCAGCGTGTATGTCGGAAATTATCCCACGGGAACCTTCTACCGGGATGAAAAGTATCCTATGTCTTAATATACTAGCTGTTGCCCGCGTGTATGTCGGAAAATATCCCACGGGAACCTTCTACCGGGATGAGAAGTATCCTATGTCTTAATATACTAGCTGTTGCCCGCGTGTATGTCGGAAATTATCCCACGGGAACCTTCTACCGGGATGAAAAGTATCCTATGTCCTAATATACTAGTTGTTGCCCGCGTGTATGTCGGAAATTATCCCACGGGAACCTTCTACCGGGATGAAAAGTATCCTATGTCTTAATATACTAGCTGTGGCACGCGGCTTCACCCGCGTGTATGTCGGAAATTATCCCACGGGAACCTTCTACCGGGATGAAAAGTATCCTTTGTCTTAATATACTAGCTGTTGCCAGCGGCTTCGCCCGCGTGTATGTCGGAAATTATCCCACGGGAACCTTCTACCGGGATGAAAAGTATCCTATGTCTTAATATACTAGCTGTTGCCAGCGTGTATGTCGGAAATTATCCCACGGGAACCTTCTACCGGGATGAAAAGTATCCTATGTCTTAATATACTAGCTGTTGCCCGCGGCTTCGCTCGCGTGTATGCCGGAAATTATCCCACGGGAACCTTCTACCGGGATGAAAAGTATCCTATGTCTTAATATACTAGCTGTTGCCCGCGTGTATGTCGGAAATTATCCCACGGGAACCTTCTACCGGGATGAAAAGTATCCTATGTCTTAATATACTAGCTGTTGCCCGCGTGTATGTCAGGAATTATCCTATGTCTTAATATACTAGCTGTTGCCAGCGGCTTCGCCCGCGTGTATGTCGGAAATTATCCCACGGGAACCTTCTACCGGGATGAAAAGTATCCTATGTCTTAATATACTAGCTGTTGCCAGCGTGTATGTCGGAAATTATCCCACGGGAACCTTCTACCGGGATGAAAAGTATCCTATGTCTTAATATACTAGCTGTTGCCCGCGGCTTCGCTCGCGTGTATGCCGGAAATTATCCCACGGGAACCTTCTACCGGGATGAAAAGTATCCTATGTCTTAATATACTAGCTGTTGCCAGCGTGTATGTCGGAAATTATCCCACAGGAACCTTCTACCGGGATGAAAAGTATCCTATGTCTTAATATACTAGCTGTTGCCCGCGTGTATGTCGGAAATTATCCCACGGGAACCTTCTACCGGGATGAAAAGTATCCTATGTCTTAATATACTAGCTGTTGCCCGCGTGTATGTCGGAAATTATCCCACGGGAACCTTCTACCGGGATGAAAAGTATCCTATGTCTGAATATACTAGCTGTTGCCCGCGGCTTCGCTCGCGTATATTTCTGAATTTATCCCACGGGAACCTTCTACCGGGATGAAAGTATCCTATGTCTTAATATACTAGCTGTTGCCCGCGTGTATGTCGGAAATTATCCCACGGGAACCTTCTACCGGGATGAAAAGTATCCTATGTCTTAATATACTAGCTGTTGCCCGCAGCTTCGCTCGCGTGTATGTCGGAAATTATCCCACGGGAACCTTCTACCGGGATGAAAAGTATCCTATGTCTTAATTTACTAGCTGTTGCCCGCGTGTATGTCGGAAATTATCCCACGGGAACCTTCTACCGGGATGAAAAGTATCCTATGTCTTAATATACTAGCTGTTGCCAGCGTGTATGTCGGAATTTATCCCACGGGAACCTTCTACCGGGATGAAAAGTATCCTATGTCTTAATATACTAGCTGTTGCCAGCGTCTTCGCTCGCGTATATGTCGGAAATTATCCCGCGGGAACCTTCTACCGGGATGAAAAGTATCCTATGTCTTAATATACTAGCCTGTTGCCCGCAGCTTCACTCGCGTGTATGTCGGAAATTATCCCACGGGAACCTTCTACCGGGATGAAAAGTATCCTATGTCTTAATTTACTAGCTGTTGCCCGCGTGTATGTCGGAAATTATCCCACGGGAACCTTCTACCGGGATGAAAAGTATCCTATGTCTTAATATACTAGCTGTTGCCAGCGTGTATGTCGGAAATTATCCCACGGGAACCTTCTACCGGGATGAAAAGTATCCTATGTCTTAATATACTAGCTGTTGCCAGCGGCTTCGCCCGCGTGTATGTCGGAAATTATCCCACGGGAACCTTCTACCGGGATGAAAAGTATCCTATGTCTTAATATACTAGCTGTTGCCAGCGTGTATGTCGGAAATTATCCCACGGGAACCTTCTACCGGGATGAAAAGTATCCTATGTCTTAATATACTAGCCTGTTGCCCGCAGCTTCACTCGCGTGTATGTCGGAAATTATCCCACGGGAACCTTCTACCGGGATGAAAAGTATCCTATGTCTTAATTTACTAGCTGTTGCCCGCGTGTATGTCGGAAATTATCCCACGGGAACCTTCTACCGGGATGAAAAGTATCCTATGTCTTAATATACTAGCTGTTGCCAGCGTGTATGTCGGAAATTATCCCACGGGAACCTTCTACCGGGATGAAAAGTATCCTATGTCTTAATATACTAGCTGTGGCACGCGGCTTCACCCGCGTGTATGTCGGAAATTATCCCACGGGAACCTTCTACCGGGATGAAAAGTATCCTTTGTCTTAATATACTAGCTGTTGCCAGCGGCTTCGCCCGCGTGTATGTCGGAAATTATCCCACGGGAACCTTCTACCGGGATGAAAAGTATCCTATGTCTTAATATACTAGCTGTTGCCAGCGTGTATGTCGGAAATTATCCCACGGGAACCTTCTACCGGGATGAAAAGTATCCTATGTCTTAATATACTAGCTGTTGCCCGCGGCTTCGCTCGCGTGTATGCCGGAAATTATCCCACGGGAACCTTCTACCGGGATGAAAAGTATCCTATGTCTTAATATACTAGCTGTTGCCCGCGTGTATGTCGGAAATTATCCCACGGGAACCTTCTACCGGGATGAAAAGTATCCTATGTCTTAATATACTAGCTGTTGCCCGCGTGTATGTCAGGAATTATCCTATGTCTTAATATACTAGCTGTTGCCAGCGGCTTCGCCCGCGTGTATGTCGGAAATTATCCCACGGGAACCTTCTACCGGGATGAAAAGTATCCTATGTCTTAATATACTAGCTGTTGCCAGCGTGTATGTCGGAAATTATCCCACGGGAACCTTCTACCGGGATGAAAAGTATCCTATGTCTTAATATACTAGCTGTTGCCCGCGGCTTCGCTCGCGTGTATGCCGGAAATTATCCCACGGGAACCTTCTACCGGGATGAAAAGTATCCTATGTCTTAATATACTAGCTGTTGCCAGCGTGTATGTCGGAAATTATCCCACGGGAACCTTCTACCGGGATGAAAAGTATCCTATGTCTTAATATACTAGCTGTTGCCCGCGTGTATGTCGGAAATTATCCCACGGGAACCTTCTACCGGGATGAAAAGTATCCTATGTCTTAATATACTAGCTGTTGCCCGCGTGTATGTCGGAAATTATCCCACGGGAACCTTCTACCGGGATGAAAAGTATCCTATGTCTGAATATACTAGCTGTTGCCCGCGGCTTCGCTCGCGTATATTTCTGAATTTATCCCACGGGAACCTTCTACCGGGATGAAAGTATCCTATGTCTTAATATACTAGCTGTTGCCCGCGTGTATGTCGGAAATTATCCCACGGGAACCTTCTACCGGGATGAAAAGTATCCTATGTCTTAATATACTAGCTGTTGCCCGCAGCTTCGCTCGCGTGTATGTCGGAAATTATCCCACGGGAACCTTCTACCGGGATGAAAAGTATCCTATGTCTTAATTTACTAGCTGTTGCCCGCGTGTATGTCAGAAATTATCCCACGGGAACCTTCTACCGGGATGAAAAGTATCCTATGTCTTAATATACTAGCTGTTGCCAGCGTGTATGTCGGAAATTATCCCACGGGAACCTTCTACCGGGATGAAAAGTATCCTATGTCTTAATATACTAGCTGTTGCCAGCGTCTTCGCTCGCGTATATGTCGGAAATTATCCCGCGGGAACCTTCTACCGGGATGAAAAGTATCCTATGTCTTAATATACTAGCTGTTGCCAGCGGCTTCGCCCGCGTGTATGTCGGAAATTATCCCACGGGAACCTTCTACCGGGATGAAAAGTATCCTATGTCTTAATATACTAGCTGTTGCCAGCGTGTATGTCGGAAATTATCCCACGGGAACCTTCTACCGGGATGAAAAGTATCCAATGTCTTAATATACTAGCTGTTGCCCGCGGCTTCGCTCGCGTGTATGTCGGAAATTATCCCACGGGAACCTTCTACCGGGATGAAAAGTATCCTATGTCTTAATATACTAGCTGTTGCCCCTGTGTATGTCGGAAATTATCCCACGGGAACCTTCTACCGGGATGAAAAGTATCCTATGTCTTAATATACTAGCTGTTGCCCGCGTGTATGTCGGAAATTATCCCACGGGAACCTTCTACCGGGATGAAAAGTATCCTATGTCTTAATATACTAGCTGTTGCCAGCGTGTATGTCGGAAATTATCCCACGGGAACCTTCTACCGGGATGAAAAGTATCCTATGTCTTAATATACTAGCTGTTGCCAGCGTCTTCGCTCGCGTATATGTCGGAAATTATCCCGCGGGAACCTTCTACCGGGATGAAAAGTATCCTATGTCTTAATATACTAGCTGTTGCCAGCGGCTTCGCCCGCGTGTATGTCGGAAATTATCCCACGGGAACCTTCTACCGGGATGAAAAGTATCCTATGTCTTAATATACTAGCTGTTGCCAGCGTGTATGTCGGAAATTATCCCACGGGAACCTTCTACCGGGATGAAAAGTATCCAATGTCTTAATATACTAGCTGTTGCCCGCGGCTTCGCTCGCGTGTATGTCGGAAATTATCCCACGGGAACCTTCTACCGGGATGAAAAGTATCCTATGTCTTAATATACTAGCTGTTGCCCGCGTGTATGTCGGAAATTATCCCACGGGAACCTTCTACCGGGATGAAAAGTATCCTATGTCTTAATATACTAGCTGTTGCCCGCGGCTTCGCTCGCGTATATGTCGGAAATTATCCCACGGGAACCTTCTACCGGGATAAAAAGTATCCTATGTCTTAATATACTAGCTGTTGCCCGCGTGTATGTCGGAAATTATCCCACGGGAACCTTCTACCGGGATGAAAAGTATCCTATGTCTTAATATACTAGCTGTTGCCCGCAGCTTCGCTCGCGTGTATGTCGGAAATTATCCCGCGGGAACCTTCTACCGGGATGAAAAGTATCCTATGTCTTAATATACTAGCTGTTGCCCGCGTGTATGTCGGAAATTATCCCACGGGAACCTTCTACCGGGATGAAAAGTATCCTATGTCTTAATATACTAGCTGTTGCCCGCGTGTATGTCGGAAATTATCCCACGGGAACCTTCTACCGGGATGAAAAGTATCCTATGTCTTAATATACTAGCTGTTGCCCGCGTGTATGTCGGAAATTATCCCACGGGAACCTTCTATCGGGATGAAAAGTATCCTATGTCTTAATATACTAGCTGTTGCCAGCGTGTATGTCGGAAATTATCCCACGGGAACCTTCTACCGGGATGAAAAGTATCCTATGTCTTAATATATTAGCTGTGGCCCGCGGCTTCACCCGCGTGTATGTCGGAAATTATCCCACGGGAACCTTCTACCGGGATGAAAAGTATCCTATGTCTTAATATACTAGCTGTTGCCCGCGGCTTCGCTCGCGTATATGTCGGAAATTATCCCACGGGAACCATCTACCGGGATGAAAAGTATCCTATGTCTTAATATACTAGCTGTTGCCCGCGTGTATGTCGGAAATTATCCCACGGGAACCTTCTACCGGGATGAAAAGTATCCTATGTCTTAATATACTAGCTGTTGCCCGCAGCTTCGCTCGCGTGTATGTCGGAAATTATCCCACGGGAACCTTCTACCGGGATGAAAAGTATCCTATATCTTAATTTACTAGCTGTTGCCCGCGTGTATTTCGGAAATTATCCCACGGGAACCTTCTATCGGGATGAAAAGTATCCTATGTCTTAATATACTAGCTGTTGCCAGCGTGTATGTCGGAAATTATCCCACGGGAACCTTCTACCGGGATGAAAAGTATCCTATGTCTTAATATACTAGCTTTGGCTTGTGGCTTCACCCGCGTGTATGTCGGAAATTATCCCACGGGAACCTTCTACCGGGATGAAAAGTATCCTATGTCTTAATATACTAGCTGTTGCCAGCGGCTTCGCTCGCGTATATGTCGGAAATTATCCCGCGGGAACCTTCTACCGGGATGAAAAGTATCCTATGTCTTAATATACTAGCTGTTGCCAGCGGCTTCGCCCGCGTGTATGTCGGAAATTATCCCACGGGAACCTTCTACCGGGATGAAAAGTATCCTATGTCTTAATATACTAGCTGTTGCCAGCGTGTATGTCGGAAATTATCCCACGGGAACCTTCTACCGGGATGAAAAGTATCCTATGTCTTAATATACTAGCTGTTGCCCGCGTGTATGTCGGAAAATATCCCACGGGAACCTTCTACCGGGATGAGAAGTATCCTATGTCTTAATATACTAGCTGTTGCCCGCGTGTATGTCGGAAATTATCCCACGGGAACCTTCTACCGGGATGAAAAGTATCCTATGTCCTAATATACTAGTTGTTGCCCGCGTGTATGTCGGAAATTATCCCACGGGAACCTTCTACCGGGATGAAAAGTATCCTATGTCTTAATATACTAGCTGTTGCCCGCGGCTTCGCTCGCGTGTATGTCGGAAATTATCCCACGGGAACCTTCTACCGGGATGAAAAGTATCCTATGTCTTAATATACTAGCTGTTGCCCGCGTGTATGTCGGAAATTATCCCACGGGAACCTTCTACCGGGATGAAAAGTATCCTATGTCTTAATATACTAGCTGTTGCCCGCGTGTATGTCAGGAATTATCCTATGTCTTAATATACTAGCTGTTGCCAGCGGCTTCGCCCGCGTGTATGTCGGAAATTATCCCACGGGAACCTTCTACCGGGATGAAAAGTATCCTATGTCTTAATATACTAGCTGTTGCCAGCGTGTATGTCGGAAATTATCCCACGGGAACCTTCTACCGGGATGAAAAGTATCCTATGTCTTAATATACTAGCTGTTGCCCGCGGCTTCGCTCGCGTGTATGCCGGAAATTATCCCACGGGAACCTTCTACCGGGATGAAAAGTATCCTATGTCTTAATATACTAGCTGTTGCCAGCGTGTATGTCGGAAATTATCCCACGGGAACCTTCTACCGGGATGAAAAGTATCCTATGTCTTAATATACTAGCTGTTGCCCGCGGCTTCGCTCGCGTATATGTCGGAAATTATCCCGCGGGAACCTTCTACCGGGATGAAAAGTATCCTATGTCTTAATATACTAGCTGTTGCCCGCGGCTTCGCTCGCGTGTATGTCGGAAATTATCCCACGGGAACCTTCTACCGGGATGAAAAGTATCCTATGTCTTAATATACTAGCTGTTGCCAGCGGCTTCGCCCGCGTGTATGTCGGAAATTATCCCACGGGAACCTTCTACCGGGATGAAAAGTATCCTATGTCTTAATATACTAGCTGTTGCCAGCGGCTTCGCTCGCGTGTATGTCGGAAATTATCCCACGGGAACCTTCTACCGGGATGAAAAGTATCCTATGTCTTAATATACTAGCTGTTGCCAGCGGCTTCGCTCGCGTGTATGTTGGAAATTATCCCACGGGAACCTTCTACCGGGATGAAAAGTATCCTATGTCTTAATATACTAGCTGTTGCCAGCGTGTATGTCGGAAATTATCCCACGGGAACCTTCTACCGGGATGAAAAGTATCCTATGTCTTAATATACTAGCTGTTGCCCGCGTGTATGTCGGAAATTATCCCACGGGAACCTTCTACCGGGATGAAAAGTATCCTATGTCTTAATATACTAGCTGTTGCCCGCAGCTTCGCTCGCGTGTATGTCGGAAATTATCCCACGGGAACCTTCTACCGGGATAAAAAGTATCCTATATCTTAAATTACTAGCTGTTGTCCGCGTGTATGTCGGAAATTATCCCACGGGAACCTTCTACCGGGATGAAAAGTATCCTATGTCTTAATATACTAGCTGTTGCCAGCGTGTATGTCGGAAATTATCCCACGGGAACCTTCTACCGGGATGAAAAGTATCCTATGTCTTAATATACTAGCTGTTGCCCGCGGCTTCGCTCGCGTGTATGCCGGAAATTATCCCACGGGAACCTTCTACCGGGATGAAAAGTATCCTATGTCTTAATATACTAGCTGTTGCCAGCGTGTATGTCGGAAATTATCCCACGGGAACCTTCTACCGGGATGAAAAGTATCCTATGTCTTAATATACTAGCTGTTGCCCGCGTGTATGTCGGAAATTATCCCACGGGAACCTTCTACTGGGATGAAAAGTATCCTATGTCTTAATATACTAGCTGTTGCCCGCGGCTTCGCTCGCGTATATTTCTGAATTTATCCCACGGGAACCTTCTACCGGGATGAAAGTATCCTATGTCTTAATATACTAGCTGTTGCCCGCGTGTATGTCGGAAATTATCCCACGGGAACCTTCTACCGGGATGAAAAGTATCCTATGTCTTAATATACTAGCTGTTGCCCGCAGCTTCGCTCGCGTGTATGTCGGAAATTATCCCACGGGAACCTTCTACCGGGATGAAAAGTATCCTATGTCTTAATATACTAGCTGTTGCCAGCGTGTATGTCGGAAATTATCCCACGGGAACCTTCTACCGGGATGAAAAGTATCCTATGTCTTAATATACTAGCTGTTGCCAGCGTCTTCGCTCGCGTATATGTCGGAAATTATCCCGCGGGAACCTTCTACCGGGATGAAAAGTATCCTATGTCTTAATATACTAGCTGTTGCCAGCGGCTTCGCCCGCGTGTATGTCGGAAATTATCCCACGGGAACCTTCTACCGGGATGAAAAGTATCCTATGTCTTAATATACTAGCTGTTGCCAGCGTGTATGTCGGAAATTATCCCACGGGAACCTTCTACCGGGATGAAAAGTATCCAATGTCTTAATATACTAGCTGTTGCCCGCGGCTTCGCTCGCGTGTATGTCGGAAATTATCCCACGGGAACCTTCTACCGGGATGAAAAGTATCCTATGTCTTAATATACTAGCTGTTGCCCCTGTGTATGTCGGAAATTATCCCACGGGAACCTTCTACCGGGATGAAAAGTATCCTATGTCTTAATATACTAGCTGTTGCCCGCGTGTATGTCGGAAATTATCCCACGGGAACCTTCTACCGGGATGAAAAGTATCCTATGTCTTAATATACTAGCTGTTGCCCGCGTGTATGTCGGAAATTATCCCACGGGAACCTTCTACCGGGATGAAAAGTATCCTATGTCTTAATATACTAGCTGTTGCCCGCGGCTTCGCTCGCGTATATGTCGGAAATTATCCCACGGGAACCTTCTACCGGGATAAAAAGTATCCTATGTCTTAATATACTAGCTGTTGCCCGCGTGTATGTCGGAAATTATCCCACGGGAACCTTCTACCGGGATGAAAAGTATCCTATGTCTTAATATACTAGCTGTTGCCCGCAGCTTCGCTCGCGTGTATGTCGGAAATTATCCCGCGGGAACCTTCTACCGGGATGAAAAGTATCCTATGTCTTAATATACTAGCTGTTGCCCGCGTGTATGTCGGAAATTATCCCACGGGAACCTTCTACCGGGATGAAAAGTATCCTATGTCTTAATATACTAGCTGTTGCCCGCGTGTATGTCGGAAATTATCCCACGGGAACCTTCTACCGGGATGAAAAGTATCCTATGTCTTAATATACTAGCTGTTGCCAGCGTGTATGTCGGAAATTATCCCACGGGAACCTTCTACCGGGATGAAAAGTATCCTATGTCTTAATATACTAGCTGTTGCCCGCGTGTATGTCGGAAAATATCCCACGGGAACCTTCTACCGGGATGAGAAGTATCCTATGTCTTAATATACTAGCTGTTGCCCGCGTGTATGTCGGAAATTATCCCACGGGAACCTTCTACCGGGATGAAAAGTATCCTATGTCCTAATATACTAGTTGTTGCCCGCGTGTATGTCGGAAATTATCCCACGGGAACCTTCTACCGGGATGAAAAGTATCCTATGTCTTAATATACTAGCTGTTGCCCGCGGCTTCGCTCGCGTGTATGTCGGAAATTATCCCACGGGAACCTTCTACCGGGATGAAAAGTATCCTATGTCTTAATATACTAGCTGTTGCCCGCGTGTATGTCGGAAATTATCCCACGGGAACCTTCTACCGGGATGAAAAGTATCCTATGTCTTAATATACTAGCTGTTGCCCGCGTGTATGTCAGGAATTATCCTATGTCTTAATATACTAGCTGTTGCCAGCGGCTTCGCCCGCGTGTATGTCGGAAATTATCCCACGGGAACCTTCTACCGGGATGAAAAGTATCCTATGTCTTAATATACTAGCTGTTGCCAGCGTGTATGTCGGAAATTATCCCACGGGAACCTTCTACCGGGATGAAAAGTATCCTATGTCTTAATATACTAGCTGTTGCCCGCGGCTTCGCTCGCGTGTATGCCGGAAATTATCCCACGGGAACCTTCTACCGGGATGAAAAGTATCCTATGTCTTAATATACTAGCTGTTGCCAGCGTGTATGTCGGAAATTATCCCACGGGAACCTTCTACCGGGATGAAAAGTATCCTATGTCTTAATATACTAGCTGTTGCCCGCGGCTTCGCTCGCGTATATGTCGGAAATTATCCCGCGGGAACCTTCTACCGGGATGAAAAGTATCCTATGTCTTAATATACTAGCTGTTGCCCGCGGCTTCGCTCGCGTGTATGTCGGAAATTATCCCACGGGAACCTTCTACCGGGATGAAAAGTATCCTATGTCTTAATATACTAGCTGTTGCCAGCGGCTTCGCCCGCGTGTATGTCGGAAATTATCCCACGGGAACCTTCTACCGGGATGAAAAGTATCCTATGTCTTAATATACTAGCTGTTGCCAGCGGCTTCGCTCGCGTGTATGTCGGAAATTATCCCACGGGAACCTTCTACCGGGATGAAAAGTATCCTATGTCTTAATATACTAGCTGTTGCCAGCGGCTTCGCTCGCGTGTATGTTGGAAATTATCCCACGGGAACCTTCTACCGGGATGAAAAGTATCCTATGTCTTAATATACTAGCTGTTGCCAGCGTGTATGTCGGAAATTATCCCACGGGAACCTTCTACCGGGATGAAAAGTATCCTATGTCTTAATATACTAGCTGTTGCCCGCGTGTATGTCGGAAATTATCCCACGGGAACCTTCTACCGGGATGAAAAGTATCCTATGTCTTAATATACTAGCTGTTGCCCGCAGCTTCGCTCGCGTGTATGTCGGAAATTATCCCACGGGAACCTTCTACCGGGATAAAAAGTATCCTATATCTTAAATTACTAGCTGTTGTCCGCGTGTATGTCGGAAATTATCCCACGGGAACCTTCTACCGGGATGAAAAGTATCCTATGTCTTAATATACTAGCTGTTGCCAGCGTGTATGTCGGAAATTATCCCACGGGAACCTTCTACCGGGATGAAAAGTATCCTATGTCTTAATATACTAGCTGTTGCCCGCGGCTTCGCTCGCGTGTATGCCGGAAATTATCCCACGGGAACCTTCTACCGGGATGAAAAGTATCCTATGTCTTAATATACTAGCTGTTGCCAGCGTGTATGTCGGAAATTATCCCACGGGAACCTTCTACCGGGATGAAAAGTATCCTATGTCTTAATATACTAGCTGTTGCCCGCGTGTATGTCGGAAATTATCCCACGGGAACCTTCTACTGGGATGAAAAGTATCCTATGTCTTAATATACTAGCTGTTGCCCGCGGCTTCGCTCGCGTATATTTCTGAATTTATCCCACGGGAACCTTCTACCGGGATGAAAGTATCCTATGTCTTAATATACTAGCTGTTGCCCGCGTGTATGTCGGAAATTATCCCACGGGAACCTTCTACCGGGATGAAAAGTATCCTATGTCTTAATATACTAGCTGTTGCCCGCAGCTTCGCTCGCGTGTATGTCGGAAATTATCCCACGGGAACCTTCTACCGGGATGAAAAGTATCCTATGTCTTAATATACTAGCTGTTGCCAGCGTGTATGTCGGAAATTATCCCACGGGAACCTTCTACCGGGATGAAAAGTATCCTATGTCTTAATATACTAGCTGTTGCCAGCGTCTTCGCTCGCGTATATGTCGGAAATTATCCCGCGGGAACCTTCTACCGGGATGAAAAGTATCCTATGTCTTAATATACTAGCTGTTGCCAGCGGCTTCGCCCGCGTGTATGTCGGAAATTATCCCACGGGAACCTTCTACCGGGATGAAAAGTATCCTATGTCTTAATATACTAGCTGTTGCCAGCGTGTATGTCGGAAATTATCCCACGGGAACCTTCTACCGGGATGAAAAGTATCCAATGTCTTAATATACTAGCTGTTGCCCGCGGCTTCGCTCGCGTGTATGTCGGAAATTATCCCACGGGAACCTTCTACCGGGATGAAAAGTATCCTATGTCTTAATATACTAGCTGTTGCCCCTGTGTATGTCGGAAATTATCCCACGGGAACCTTCTACCGGGATGAAAAGTATCCTATGTCTTAATATACTAGCTGTTGCCCGCGTGTATGTCGGAAATTATCCCACGGGAACCTTCTACCGGGATGAAAAGTATCCTATGTCTTAATATACTAGCTGTTGCCCGCGTGTATGTCGGAAATTATCCCACGGGAACCTTCTACCGGGATGAAAAGTATCCTATGTCTTAATATACTAGCTGTTGCCCGCGGCTTCGCTCGCGTATATGTCGGAAATTATCCCACGGGAACCTTCTACCGGGATAAAAAGTATCCTATGTCTTAATATACTAGCTGTTGCCCGCGTGTATGTCGGAAATTATCCCACGGGAACCTTCTACCGGGATGAAAAGTATCCTATGTCTTAATATACTAGCTGTTGCCCGCAGCTTCGCTCGCGTGTATGTCGGAAATTATCCCGCGGGAACCTTCTACCGGGATGAAAAGTATCCTATGTCTTAATATACTAGCTGTTGCCCGCGTGTATGTCGGAAATTATCCCACGGGAACCTTCTACCGGGATGAAAAGTATCCTATGTCTTAATATACTAGCTGTTGCCCGCGTGTATGTCGGAAATTATCCCACGGGAACCTTCTACCGGGATGAAAAGTATCCTATGTCTTAATATATTAGCTGTGGCCCGCGTGTATGTCGGAAATTATCCCACGGGAACCTTCTATCGGGATGAAAAGTATCCTATGTCTTAATATACTAGCTGTTGCCAGCGGCTTCGCTCGCGTGTATGTCGGAAATTATCCCACGGGAACCTTCTACCGGGATGAAAAGTATCCTATGTCTTAATATACTAGCTGTTGCCCGCGTGTATGTCGGAAATTATCCCGCGGGAACCTTCTACCGGGATGAAAAGTATCCTATGTCTTAATATACTAGCTGTTGCCCGCGGCTTCGCTCGCGTATATGTCGGAAATTATCCCACGGGAACCATCTACCGGGATGAAAAGTATCCTATGTCTTAATATACTAGCTGTTGCCCGCGTGTATGTCGGAAATTATCCCACGGGAACCTTCTACCGGGATGAAAAGTATCCTATGTCTTAATATACTAGCTGTTGCCCGCAGCTTCGCTCGCGTGTATGTCGGAAATTATCCCACGGGAACCTTCTACCGGGATGAAAAGTATCCTATATCTTAATTTACTAGCTGTTGCCCGCGTGTATGTCGGAAATTATCCCACGGGAACCTTCTACCGGGATGAAAAGTATCCTATGTCTTAATATACTAGCTGTTGCCAGCGTGTATGTCGGAAATTATCCCACGGGAACCTTCTACCGGGATGAAAAGTATCCTATGTCTTAATATACTAGCTTTGGCTTGTGGCTTCACCCGCGTGTATGTCGGAAATTATCCCACGGGAACCTTCTACCGGGATGAAAAGTATCCTATGTCTTAATATACTAGCTGTTGCCAGCGGCTTCGCTCGCGTATATGTCGGAAATTATCCCGCGGGAACCTTCTACCGGGATGAAAAGTATCCTATGTCTTAATATACTAGCTGTTGCCAGCGGCTTCGCCCGCGTGTATGTCGGAAATTATCCCACGGGAACCTTCTACCGGGATGAAAAGTATCCTATGTCTTAATATACTAGCTGTTGCCAGCGGCTTCGCTCGCGTATATGTCGGAAATTATCCCGCGGGAACCTTCTACCGGGATGAAAAGTATCCTATGTCTTAATATACTAGCTGTTGCCCGCGTGTATGTCGGAAATTATCCCACGGGAACCTTCTATCGGGATGAAAAGTATCCTATGTCTTAATATACTAGCTGTTGCCAGCGTGTATGTCGGAAATTATCCCACGGGAACCTTCTACCGGGATGAAAAGTATCCTATGTCTTAATATACTAGCTGTGGCCCGCGGCTTCACCCGCGTGTATGTCGGAAATTATCCCACGGGAACCTTCTACCGGGATGAAAAGTATCCTATGTCTTAATATACTAGCTGTTGCCCGCGGCTTCGCTCGCGAATATGTCGGAAATTATCCCACGGGAACCTTCTACCGGGATGAAAAGTATCCTATGTCTTAATATACTAGCTGTTGCCCGCGTGTATGTCAGAAATTATCCCACGGGAACCTTGTACCGGGATGAAAAGTATCCTATGTCTTAATATACTAGCTGTTGCCCGCAGCTTCGCTCGCGTGTATGTCGGAAATTATCCCACGGGAACCTTCTACCGGGATGAAAAGTATCCTATATCTTAATTTACTAGCTGTTGCCCGCGTGTATGTCGGAAATTATCCCACGGGAACCTTCTACCGGGATGAAAAGTATCCTATGTCTTAATATACTAGCTGTTGCCAGCGTGTATGTCGGAAATTATCCCACGGGAACCTTCTACCGGGATGAAAAGTATCCTATGTCTTAATATACTAGCTGTGGCACGCGGCTTCACCCGCGTGTATGTCGGAAATTATCCCACGGGAACCTTCTACCGGGATGAAAAGTATCCTATGTCTTAATATACTAGCTGTTGCCAGCGGCTTTGCTCGCGTATATGTCGGAAATTATCCCGCGGGAACCTTCTACCGGGATGAAAAGTATCCTATGTCTTAATATACTAGCTGTTGCCAGCGGCTTCGCCCGCGTGTATGTCGGAAATTATCCCACGGGAACCTTCTACCGGGATGAAAAGTATCCTATGTCTTAATATACTAGCTGTTGCCAGCGTGTATGTCGGAAATTATCCCACGGGAACCTTCTACCGGGATGAAAAGTATCCTATGTCTTAATATACTAGCTGTTGCCCGCGTGTATGTCGGAAATTATCCCACGGGAATCTTCTACCGGGATGAAAAGTATCCTATGTCTTAATATACTAGCTGTTGCCCGCGTGTATGTCGGAAATTATCCCACGGGAACCTTCTACCGGGATGAAAAGTATCCTATGTCTTAATATACTAGCTGTTGCCCGCGTGTATGTCGGAAATTATCCCACGGGAACCTTCTACCGGGATGAAAAGTATCCTATGTCTTAATATACTAGCTGTTGCCCGCGTGTATGTCGGAAATTATCCCACGGGAACCTTCTACCGGGATGAAAAGTATCCTATGTCTTAATATACTAGCTGTTGCCAGCGTGTATGTCGGAAATTATCCCACGGGAACCTTCTACCGGGATGAAAAGTATCCTATGTCTTAATATACTAGCTGTGGCCCGCGGCTTCACCCGCGTGTATGTCGGAAATTATCCCACGGGAACCTTCTACCGGGATGAAAAGTATCCTATGTCTTAATATACTAGCTGTTGCCCGCGGCTTCGCTCGCGTGTATGTCGGAAATTATCCCACGGGAACCTTCTACCGGGATGAAAAGTATCCTATGTCTTAATATACTAGCTGTTGCCCGCGTGTATGTCGGAAATTATCCCACGGGAACCTTCTACCGGGATGAAAAGTATCCTATGTCTTAATATACTAGCTGTTGCCAGCGTGTATGTCGGAAATTATCCCACGGGAACCTTCTACCGGGATGAAAAGTATCCTATGTCTTAATATACTAGCTGTTGCCCGCGGCTTCGCTCGCGTGTATGTCGGAAATTATCCCACGGGAACCTTCTAACGGGATGAAAAGTATCCTATGTCTTAATATACTAGCTGTTGCCCGCGTGTATGTCGGAAATTATCCCACGGGAACCTTCTACCGGGATGAAAAGTATCCTATGTCTTAATATACTAGCTGTTGCCAGCGTGTATGTCGGAAATTATCCCACGGAAACCTTCTATCGGGATGAAAAGTATCCTATGTCTTAATATACTAGCTGTTGCCAGCGTGTATGTCGGAAATTATCCCACGGGAACCTTCTACCGGGATGAAAAGTATCCTATGTCTTAATATACTAGCTGTGGCCCGCGGCTTCACCCGCGTGTATGTCGGAAATTATCCCACGGGAACCTTCTACCGGGATGAAAAGTATCCTATGTCTTAATATACTAGCTGTTGCCCGCGGCTTCGCTCGCGTGTATGTCGGAAATTATCCCGCGGGAACCTTCTACCGGGATGAAAAGTATCCTATGTCTTAATATACTAGCTGTTGCCCGCGGCTTCGCTCGCGTGTATGTCGGAAATTATCCCACGGGAACCTTCTACCGGGATGAAAAGTATCCTATGTCTTAATATACTAGCTGTTGCCAGCGGCTTCGCCCGCGTGTATGTGGAAATTATCCCACGGGAACCTTCTACCGGGATGAAAATTATCCTATGTCTTAATATACTAGCTGTTGCCAGCGGCTTCGCTCGCGTGTATGTCGGAAATTATCACACGGGAACCTTCTACCGGGATGAAAAGTATCCTATGTCTTAATATACTAGCTGTTGCCAGCGGCTTCGCTCGCGTGTATGTCGGAAATTATCCCACGGGAACCTTCTACCGGGATGAAAAGTATCCTATGTCTTAATATACTAGCTGTTGCCCGCAGCTTCGCTCGCGTGTATGTCGGAAATTATCCCACGGGAACCTTCTACCGGGATGAAAAGTGTCCTATATCTTAATTTACTAGCTGTTGCCAGCGGCTTCGCCCGCGTGTATGTGGAAATTATCCCACGGGAACCTTCTACCGGGATGAAAAGTATCCTATGTCTTAATATACTAGCTGTTGCCAGCGGCTTCGCTCGCGTGTATGTCGGAAATTATCACACGGGAACCTTCTACCGGGATGAAAAGTATCCTATGTCTTAATATACTAGCTGTTGCCAGCGGCTTCGCCCGCGTGTATGTGGAAATTATCCCACGGGAACCTTCTACCGGGATGAAAAGTATCCTATGTCTTAACATACTAGCTGTTGCCAGCGGCTTCGCTCGCGTGTATGTCGGAAATTATCACACGGGAACCTTCTACCGGGATGAAAAGTATCCTATGTCTTAATATACTAGCTGTTGCCAGCGGCTTCGCTCGCGTGTATGTCGGAAATTATCCCACGGGAACCTTCTACCGGGATGAAAAGTATCCTATGTCTTAATATACTAGCTGTTGCCCGCGGCTTCGCTCGCGTGTATGTCGGAAATTATCCCACGGGAACCTTCTACCGGGATGAAAAGTATCCTATGTCTTAATATACTAGCTGTTGCCCGCGTGTATGTCGGAAATTATCCCACGGGAACCTTCTACCGGGATGAAAAGTATCCTATGTCTTAATATACTAGCTGTGGCACGCGGCTTCACCCGCGTGTATGTCGGAAATTATCCCACGGGAACCTTCTACCGGGATGAAAAGTATCCTATGTCTTAATATACTAGCTGTTGCCAGCGGCTTCGCTCGCGTATATGTCGGAAATTATCCCGCGGGAACCTTCTACCGGGATGAAAAGTATCCTATGTCTTAATATACTAGCTGTTGCCAGCGGCTTCGCCCGCGTGTATGTCGGAAATTATCCCACGGGAACCTTCTACCGGGATGAAAAGTATCCTATGTCTTAATATACTAGCTGTTGCCAGCGTGTATGTCGGAAATTATCCCACGGGAACCTTCTACCGGGATGAAAAGTATCCTATGTCTTAATATACTAGCTGTTGCCCGCGTGTATGTCGGAAATTATCCCACGGGAATCTTCTACCGGGATGAAAAGTATCCTATGTCTTAATATACTAGCTGTTGCCCGCGTGTATGTCGGAAATTATCCCACGGGAACCTTCTACCGGGATGAAAAGTATCCTATGTCTTAATATACTAGCTGTTGCCCGCGTGTATGTCGAAAATTATCCCACGGGAACCTTCTACCGGGATGAAAAGTATCCTATGTCTTAATATACTAGCTGTTGCCCGCGTGTATGTCGGAAATTATCCCACGGGAACCTTCTACCGGGATGAAAAGTATCCTATGTCTTAATATACTAGCTGTTGCCAGCGTGTATGTCGGAAATTATCCCACGGGAACCTTCTACCGGGATGAAAAGTATCCTATGTCTTAATATACTAGCTGTTGCCCGCGGCTTTGCTCGCGTGTATGTCGCAAATTATCCCACGGGAACCTTCTACCGGGATGAAAAGTATCCTGTCTTAATATACTAGCTATTGCCCGCGTGTATGTCGGAAAATATCCCGCGGGAACCTTCTACCGGGATGAAAAGTATCCTATGTCTTAATATACTAGCTGTTGCCCGCGGCTTCGCTCGCGTGTATGTCGGAAATTATCCCACGGGAACCTTCTACCGGGATGAAAAGTATCCTATGTCTTAATATACTAGCTGTTGCCCGCGTGTATGTCGGAAATTATCCCGCGGGAACCTTCTACCGGGATGAAAAGTATCCTATGTCTTAATATACTAGCTGTTGCCCGCGGCTTCGCTCGCGTGTATGTCGGAAATTATCCCGCGGGAACCTTCTACCGGGATGAAAAGTATCCTATGTCTTAATATACTAGCTGTTGCCCGCGGCTTCGCTCGCGTGTATGTCGGAAATTATCCCACGGGAACCTTCTACCGGGCTGAAAAGTATCCTATGTCTTAATATACTAGCTGTTGCCAGCGGCTTCGCCCGCGTGTATGTCGGAAATTATCCCACGGGAACCTTCTACCGGGATGAAAAGTATCCTATGTCTTAATATACTAGCTGTTGCCAGCGGCTTCGCTCGCGTGTATGTCGGAAATTATCACACGGGAACCTTCTACCGGGATGAAAAGTATCCTATGTCTTAATATACTAGCTGTTGCCAGCGGCTTCGCTCGCGTGTATGTCGGAAATTATCCCACGGGAACCTTCTACCGGGATGAAAAGTATCCTATGTCTTAATATACTAGCTGTTGCCAGCGTGTATGTCGGAAATTATCCCACGGGAACCTTCTACCGGGATGAAAAGTATCCTATGTCTTAATATACTAGCTGTTGCCTGCGGCTTCGCTCGCGTGTATGTCGGAAATTATCCCACGGGAACCTTCTACCGGGATGAAAAGTATCCTGTCTTAATATACTAGCTATTGCCCGCGTGTATGTCGGAAATTATCCCGCGGGAACCTTCTACCGGGATGAAAAGTATCCTATGTCTTAATATACTAGCTGTTGCCCGCGGCTTCGCTCGCGTGTATGTCGGAAATTATCCCACGGGAACCTTCTACCGGGATGAAAAGTATCCTATGTCTTAATATACTAGCTGTTGCCCGCGTGTATGTCGGAAATTATCCCGCGGGAACCTTCTACCGGGATGAAAAGTATCCTATGTCTTAATATACTAGCTGTTGCCCGCAGCTTCGCTCGCGTGTATGTCGGAAATTATCCCGCGGGAACCTTCTACCGGGATGAAAAGTATCCTATGTCTTAATATACTAGCTATTGCCCGCGGCTTCGCTCGCGTGTATGTCGGAAATTATCCCACGGGAACCTTCTACCGGGATGAAAAGTATCCTATGTCTTAATATACTAGCTGTTGCCAGCGGCTTCGCCCGCGTGTATGTCGGAAATTATCCCACGGGAACCTTCTACCGGGATGAAAAGTATCCTATGTCTTAATATACTAGCTGTTGCCAGCGGCTTCGCCCGCGTGTATGTCGGAAATTATCCCACGGGAACCTTCTACCGGGATGAAAAGTATCCTATGTCTTAATATACTAGCTGTTGCCCGCGTGTATGTCGGAAATTATCCCGCGGGAACATTCTACCGGGATGAAAAGTATCCTATGTCTTAATATAATAGCTGTTGCCCGCGTGTATGTCGGAAATTATCCCGCGGGAACCTTCTACCGGGATGAAAAGTATCATATGTCTTAGTATACTAGCTGTTGCCAGCAGCTTCGCCCGCGTGTATGTCGGAAATTATCCCGCGGGAACCTTCTACCGGTATGAAAAGTATCCTATGTCTTAATATACTAGCTGTTGCCAGCGGCTTCGCCCGCGTGTATGTCGGAAATTATCCCGCGGGAACCTTCTACCGGTATGAAAAGTATCCTATGTCTTAATATACTAGCTGTTGCCAGCGGCTTCGCCCGCGTGTATGTCGGAAATTATCCCACGGGAACCTTATACCGGGATGAAAAGTATCCTATGTCTTAATATACTAGCTGTTGCCCGCGTGTATGTCGGAAATGATCCCACGGGAACCTTCTACCGGGATGAAAAGTATCCTATGTCTTAATATACTAGCTGTTGCCAGCGTGTATGTCGGAAATTATCCCACGGGAACCTTCTACCGGGATGAAAAGTATCCTATGTCTTAATATACTAGCTGTTGCCCGCGGCTTCGCTCGCGTGTATGTCGGAAATTATCCCACGGGAACCTTCTACCGGGATGAAAAGTATCCTATGTCTTAATATACTAGCTGTTGCCCGCGTGTATGTCGGAAATTATCCCACGGGAACCTTCTACCGGGATGAAAAGTATCCTATGTTTTAATATACTAACTGTTGCCCGCGTGTATGTCGGAAATTATCCCACGGGAATCTTCTACCGGGATGAAAAGTATCCTATGTCTTAGTATACTAGCTGTTGCCAGCGTGTATGTCGGAAATTATCCCACGGGAACCTTCTACCGGGATGAAAAGTATCCTATGTCTTAATATACTAGCTGTTGCCCGCGGCTTCACTCGCGTGTATGTCGGAAATTATCCCGCGGGAACCTTCTACCGGGATGAAAAGTATCCTATGTCTTAATATACTAGCTGTTGCCCGCGGCTTCGCTCGCGTGTATGTCGGAAATTATCCCACGGGAACCTTCTTCCGGGATGAAAAGTATCCTATGTCTTAATATACTAGCTGTTGCCCGCGGCTTCGCTCGCGTGTATGTCGGTAATTATCCCACGGGAACCTTCTACCGGGATGAAAAGTATCCTATGTCTTAATATACTAGCTGTTGCCCGCGTGTATGTCTGAAAATATCCCGCGGGAACCTTCTACCGGGATGAAAAGTATCCTATGTCTTAATATACTAGCTGTTGCCCGCATGTATGTCGGAAATTATCCCACGGGAACCTTCTACCGGGATGAAAAGTATCCTATATCTTAATATACTAGCTGTTGCCCGCGTGTATGTCGGAAATTATCCCACGGGAACCTTCTACCGGGATGAAAAGTATCCTATGTCTTAATATACTAGCTGTTGCCCGCGTGTATGTCGGAAATTATCCCACGGGAACCTTCTACCGGGATGAAAAGTATCCTATGTCTTAATATACTAGCTGTTGCCCGCGTGTATGTCGGAAATTATCCCACGGGAACCTTCTACCGGGATGAAAAGTATCCTATGTCTTAATATACTAGCTGTTGCCCGCGTGTATGTCGGAAATTATCCCACGGGAACCTTCTACCGGGATGAAAAGTATCCTATGTCTTAATATACTAGCTGTTGCCCGCGTGTATGTCGGAAATTATCCCACGGGAACCTTCTATCGGGATGAAAAGTATCCTATGTCTTAATATACTAGCTGTTGCCAGCGTGTATGTTGGAAATTATCCCACGGGAACCTTCTACCGGGATGAAAAGTATCCTATGTCTTAATATACTAGCTGTGGCACGCGGCTTCACCCGCGTGTATGTCGGAAATTATCCCACGGGAACCTTCTACCGGGATGAAAAGTATCCTATGTCT
Source organism: Dicycla oo (assembly GCA_948252095.1). Taxonomy (NCBI): domain Eukaryota; kingdom Metazoa; phylum Arthropoda; class Insecta; order Lepidoptera; family Noctuidae; genus Dicycla; species Dicycla oo. The sequence goes on from OX411712.1 coordinate 16,104,536, forward strand.
TAATATACTAGCTGTTGCCAGCGGCTTCGCTCGCGTATATGTCGGAAATTATCCCGCGGGAACCTTCTACCGGGATGAAAAGTATCCTATGTCTTAATATACTAGCTGTTGCCAGCGGCTTCGCCCGCGTGTATGTCGGAAATTATCCAACGGGAACCTTCTACCGGGATGAAAAGTATCCTATGTCTTAATATACTAGCTGTTGCCAGCGTGTATGTCGGAAATTATCCCACGGGAACCTTCTACCGGGATGAAAAGTATCCTATGTCTTAATATACTAGCTGTTGCCCGCGTGTATGTCGGAAATTATCCCACGGGAATCTTCTACCGGGATGAAAAGTATCCTATGTCTTAATATACTAGCTGTTGCCCGCGTGTATGTCGGAAATTATCCCACGGGAACCTTCTACCGGGATGAAAAGTATCCTATGTCTTAATATACTAGCTGTTGCCCGCGTGTATGTCGGAAATTATCCCACGGGAACCTTCTACCGGGATGAAAAGTATCCTATGTCTTAATATACTAGCTGTTGCCCGCGTGTATGTCGGAAATTATCCCACGGGAACCTTCTACCGGGATGAAAAGTATCCTATGTCTTAATATACTAGCTGTGGCCCGCGGCTTCACCCGCGTCTATGTCGGAAATTATCCCACGGGAACCTTCTACCGGGATGAAAAGTATCCTATATCTTAATGTACTAGCTGTTGCCCGCGTGTATGTCGGAAATTATCCCACGGGAACCTTCTACTGGGATGAAAAGTATCCTATGTCTTAATATACTAGCTGTTGCCCGCGTGTATGTCGGAAATTATCCCACGGGAACCTTCTACCGGGATGAAAAGTATCCTATGTCTTAATATACTAGCTGTTGCCAGCGTGTATGTCGGAAATTATCCCACGGGAACCTTCTACCGGGATGAAAAGTATCCTATGTCTTAATATACTAGCTGTGGCCCGCGGCTTCACCCGCGTGTATGTCGGAAATTATCCCACGGGAACCTTCTACCGGGATGAAAAGTATCCTATGTCTTAATATACTAGCTGTTGCCCGCGGCTTCGCTCGCGTGTATGTCGGAAGTTATCCCACGGGAACCTTCTACCGGGATGAAAAGTATCCTGTCTTAATATACTAGCTATTGCCCGCGTGTATGTCGGAAATTATCCCGCGGGAACCTTCTACCGGGATGAAAAGTATCCTATGTCTTAATATACTAGCTGTGGCCCGCGGCTTCACCCGCGTGTATGTCGGAAATTATCCCACGGGAACCTTCTACCGGGATGAAAAGTATCCTATGTCTTAATATACTAGCTGTTGCCAGCGTGTATGTCGGAAATTATCCCACGGGAACCTTCTACCGGGATTAAAAGTATCCTATGTCTTAATATACTAGCTGTGGCCCGCGGCTTCACCCGCGTGTATGTCGGAAATTATCCCACGGGAACCTTCTACCGGGATGAAAAGTATCCTATATCTTAATATACTAGCTGTTGCCCGCGTGTTTGTCGGAAATTATCCCACGGGAACCTTCTACCGGGATGAAAAGTATCCTATGTCTTAATATACTAGCTGTTGCCCGCGTGTATGTCGGAAATTATCCCACGGGAACCTTCTACCGGGATGAAAAGTATCCTATGTCTTAATATACTAGCTGTTGCCCGCGGCTTCGCTCGCGTGTATGTCGGAAATTATACCACGGGAACCTTCTACCGGGATGAAAGTATCCTATGTCTTAATATACTAGCTGTTGCCCGCGGCTTCGCTCGCGTGTATGTCGGAAATTATCCCACGGGAACCTTCAACCGGGATGAAAAGTATCCTATGTCTTAATATACTAGCTGTTGCTCGCGTGTATGTCGGAAATTATCCCACGGGAACCTTCTACCGGGATGAAAAGTATCCTATGTCTTAATATACTAGCTGTTGCCCGCGTGTATGTCGGAAATTTTCCCGCGGGAACCTTCTACCGGGTTGAGAAGTATCCTATGTCTTAATATACTAGCTGTTGCCCGCGGCTTCGCTCGCGTGTATGTCGGAAATTATCCCGCGGGAACCTTTTACCGGGATGAAAAGTATCCTATGTCTTAATATACTAGCTGTTGCCCGCGTGTATGTCGGAAATTATCCCACGGGAACCTTCTACCGGGATGAAAAGTATCCTATGTCTTAATATACTAGCTGTTGCCAGCGCCTTCGCTCGCGTGTATGTCGGAAATTATCCCACGGAAACCTTCTACCGGGATGAAAAGTATCCTATGTCTTAATATAGTAGCTGTTGCCAGCGGCTTCGCCCGCGTGTATGTCGGAAATTATCCCGCGGGAACCTTCTACCGGGATGAAAAGTATTCTATGTCTTAATATACTAGCTGTTGCCAGCGGCTTCGCCCGCGTGTATGTCGGAAATTATCCCGCGGGAACCTTCTACCGGGATGAAAAGTATCCTATGTCTGAATATACTAGCTGTTGCCAGCGGCTTCGCCCGCGTGTATGTCGGAAATTATCCCGCGGGAACCTTCTGCCGGGATGAAAAGTATCCTATGTCTTAATATACTAGCTGTTGCCAGCGGCTTCGCCCGCGTGTATGTCGGAAATTATCCCGCGGGAACCTTCTACCGGGATGAAAAGTATCCTATGTCTTAATATACTAGGCGTTGCCCGCGGCTTCGCTCGCGTGTATGTCGGAAATTTTCCCGCGGGAACCTTCTACCGGGTTGAGAAGTATCCTATGTCTTAATATACTAGCTGTTGCCCGCGGCTTCGCTCGCGTGTATGTCGGAAATTATCCCGCGGGAACCTTTTACCGGGATGAAAAGTATCCTATGTCTTAATATACTAGCTGTTGCCCGCGTGTATGTCGGAAATTATCCCACGGGAACCTTCTACCGGGATGAAAAGTATCCTATGTCTTAATATACTAGCTGTTGCCAGCGCCTTCGCTCGCGTGTATGTCGGAAATTATCCCACGGAAACCTTCTACCGGGATGAAAAGTATCCTATGTCTTAATATACTAGCTGTTGCCAGCGGCTTCGCCCGCGCGTGTATGTCGGAAATTATCCCACGGGAACCTTCTACCGGGATGAAAAGTATCCTATGTCTTAATATACTAGCTGTTGCCCGCGTGTATGTCGGAAATTATCCCACGGGAACCTTCTATCGGGATGAAAAGTATCCTATGTCTTAATATGCTAGCTGTTGCCAGCGTGTATGTCGGAAATTATCCCACGGGAACCTTCTACCGGGATGAAAAGTATCCTATGTCTTAATATACTAGCTGTGGCGCGCGGCTTCACCCGCGCGTATGTCGGAAATTATCCCACGGGAACCTTCTACCGGGATGAAATGTATCCTATGTCTTAATATACTAGCTGTTGCCCGCGGCTTCGCTCGCGTATATGTCGGAAATTATCCCACGGGAACCTTCTACCGAGATGAAAAGTATCCTATGTCTTAATATACTAGCTGTTGCCTGTGTGTATGTCGGAAATTATCCCACGGGAACCTTCTACCGGGATGAAAAGTATCCTATGTCTTAATATACTAGCTGTTGCCAGCTGCTTCGCTCGCGTGTATGTCGTAAATTATCCCACGGGAACCTTCTACCGGGATGAAAAGTATCCTATGTCTTAATATACTAGCTGTTGCCAGCGGCTTCGCCCGCGTGTATGTCGGAAATTATCCCACGGGAACCTTCTACCGGGATGAAAAGTATCCTATGTCTTAATATACTAGCTGTTGCCCGCGTGTATGTCGGAAATTATCCCACGGGAACCTTCTACCGGGATGAAAAGTATCCTATGTCTTAATATACTAGCTGTGGCCCGCGGCTTCACCCGCGTGTATGTCGGAAATTATCCCACGGGAACCTTCTACCGGGATGAAAAGTATCCTATATCTTAATGTACTAGCTGTTGCCCGCGTGTATGTCGGAAATTATCCCACGGGAACCTTCTACTGGGATAAAAAGTATCCTATGTCTTAATATACTAGCTGTTGCCAGCGGCTTCGCCCGCGTGTATGTCGGAAATTATCCCGCGGGAACCTTCTACCGGGATGAAAAGTATCCTATGTCTTAATATACTAGGCGTTGCCCGCGGCTTCGCTCGCGTGTATGTCGGAAATTTTCCCGCGGGAACCTTCTACCGGGTTGAGAAGTATCCTATGTCTTAATATACTAGCTGTTGCCCGCGGCTTCGCTCGCGTGTATGTCGGAAATTATCCCGCGGGAACCTTTTACCGGGATGAAAAGTATCCTATGTCTTAATATACTAGCTGTTGCCCGCGTGTATGTCGGAAATTATCCCACGGGAACCTTCTACCGGGATGAAAAGTATCCTATGTCTTAATATACTAGCTGTTGCCAGCGCCTTCGCTCGCGTGTATGTCGGAAATTATCCCACGGAAACCTTCTACCGGGATGAAAAGTATCCTATGTCTTAATATACTAGCTGTTGCCAGCGGCTTCGCCCGCGCGTGTATGTCGGAAATTATCCCACGGGAACCTTCTACCGGGATGAAAAGTATCCTATGTCTTAATATACTAGCTGTTGCCCGCGTGTATGTCGGAAATTATCCCACGGGAACCTTCTATCGGGATGAAAAGTATCCTATGTCTTAATATGCTAGCTGTTGCCAGCGTGTATGTCGGAAATTATCCCACGGGAACCTTCTACCGGGATGAAAAGTATCCTATGTCTTAATATACTAGCTGTGGCGCGCGGCTTCACCCGCGCGTATGTCGGAAATTATCCCACGGGAACCTTCTACCGGGATGAAATGTATCCTATGTCTTAATATACTAGCTGTTGCCCGCGGCTTCGCTCGCGTATATGTCGGAAATTATCCCACGGGAACCTTCTACCGAGATGAAAAGTATCCTATGTCTTAATATACTAGCTGTTGCCTGTGTGTATGTCGGAAATTATCCCACGGGAACCTTCTACCGGGATGAAAAGTATCCTATGTCTTAATATACTAGCTGTTGCCAGCTGCTTCGCTCGCGTGTATGTCGTAAATTATCCCACGGGAACCTTCTACCGGGATGAAAAGTATCCTATGTCTTAATATACTAGCTGTTGCCAGCGGCTTCGCCCGCGTGTATGTCGGAAATTATCCCACGGGAACCTTCTACCGGGATGAAAAGTATCCTATGTCTTAATATACTAGCTGTTGCCAGCGTGTATGTCGGAAATTATCCCACGGGAACCTTCTACCGGGATGAAAAGTATCATATGTCTTAATATACTAGCTGTTGCCCGCGGCTTCGCTCGCGTGTATGTCGGAAATTATCCCACGGGAACCTTCTACCGGGATGAAAAGTATCCTATGTCTTAATATACTAGCTGTTGCCCGCGTGTATGTCGGAAATTATCCCACGGGAACCTTCTACCGGGATGAAAAGTATCCTATGTCTTAATATACTAGCTGATGCCCGCGTGCATGTCGGAAATTATCCCACGGGAACCTTCTACCGGGATGAAAAGTATCCTATGTCTTAATATACTAGCTGTTGCCAGCGTGTATGTCGGAAATTATCCCACGGGAACCTTCTACCGGGATGAAAAGTATCCTATGTCTTAATATACTAGCTGTTGCCCGCGGCTTCGCTCGCGTGTATGTCGGAAATTATCCCACGGGAACCTTCTACCGGGATGAAAAGTATCCTATGTCTTAATATACTAGCTGTTGCCCGCGTGTATGTCGGAAATTATCCCACGGGAACCTTCTACCGGGATGAAAAGTATCCTATGTCTTAATATACTAGCTGTTGCCCGCGGCTTCGCTCGCGTGTATGTCGGAAATTGTCCCACGGGAACCTTCTACCGGGATGAAAAGTATCCTATGTCTTAATATACTAGCTGTTGCCCGCGTGTATGTCGGAAATTATCCCACGGGAACCTTCTACCGGGATGAAAAGTATCCTATGTCTGAATATACTAGCTGTTGCCAGCGGCTTCGCCCGCGTGTATGTCGGAAATTATCCCGCGGGAACCTTCTGCCGGGATGAAAAGTATCCTATGTCTTAATATACTAGCTGTTGCCAGCGGCTTCGCCCGCGTGTATGTCGGAAATTATCCCGCGGGAACCTTCTACCGGGATGAAAATTATCCTATGTCTTAATATACTAGGCGTTGCCCGCGGCTTCGCTCGCGTGTATGTCGGAAATTTTCCCGCGGGAACCTTCTACCGGGTTGAGAAGTATCCTATGTCTTAATATACTAGCTGTTGCCCGCGGCTTCGCTCGCGTGTATGTCGGAAATTATCCCGCGGGAACCTTTTACCGGGATGAAAAGTATCCTATGTCTTAATATACTAGCTGTTGCCCGCGTGTATGTCGGAAATTATCCCACGGGAACCTTCTACCGGGATGAAAAGTATCCTATGTCTTAATATACTAGCTGTTGCCAGCGCCTTCGCTCGCGTGTATGTCGGAAATTATCCCACGGAAACCTTCTACCGGGATGAAAAGTATCCTATGTCTTAATATACTAGCTGTTGCCAGCGGCTTCGCCCGCGCGTGTATGTCGGAAATTATCCCACGGGAACCTTCTACCGGGATGAAAAGTATCCTATGTCTTAATATACTAGCTGTTGCCCGCGTGTATGTCGGAAATTATCCCACGGGAACCTTCTATCGGGATGAAAAGTATCCTATGTCTTAATATGCTAGCTGTTGCCAGCGTGTATGTCGGAAATTATCCCACGGGAACCTTCTACCGGGATGAAAAGTATCCTATGTCTTAATATACTAGCTGTGGCGCGCGGCTTCACCCGCGCGTATGTCGGAAATTATCCCACGGGAACCTTCTACCGGGATGAAATGTATCCTATGTCTTAATATACTAGCTGTTGCCCGCGGCTTCGCTCGCGTATATGTCGGAAATTATCCCACGGGAACCTTCTACCGAGATGAAAAGTATCCTATGTCTTAATATACTAGCTGTTGCCTGTGTGTATGTCGGAAATTATCCCACGGGAACCTTCTACCGGGATGAAAAGTATCCTATGTCTTAATATACTAGCTGTTGCCAGCTGCTTCGCTCGCGTGTATGTCGTAAATTATCCCACGGGAACCTTCTACCGGGATGAAAAGTATCCTATGTCTTAATATACTAGCTGTTGCCAGCGGCTTCGCCCGCGTGTATGTCGGAAATTATCCCACGGGAACCTTCTACCGGGATGAAAAGTATCCTATGTCTTAATATACTAGCTGTTGCCCGCGTGTATGTCGGAAATTATCCCACGGGAACCTTCTACCGGGATGAAAAGTATCCTATGTCTTAATATACTAGCTGTGGCCCGCGGCTTCACCCGCGTGTATGTCGGAAATTATCCCACGGGAACCTTCTACCGGGATGAAAAGTATCCTATATCTTAATGTACTAGCTGTTGCCCGCGTGTATGTCGGAAATTATCCCACGGGAACCTTCTACTGGGATGAAAAGTATCCTATGTCTTAATATACTAGCTGTTGCCAGCGGCTTCGCCCGCGTGTATGTCGGAAATTATCCCGCGGGAACCTTCTACCGGGATGAAAAGTATCCTATGTCTTAATATACTAGGCGTTGCCCGCGGCTTCGCTCGCGTGTATGTCGGAAATTTTCCCGCGGGAACCTTCTACCGGGTTGAGAAGTATCCTATGTCTTAATATACTAGCTGTTGCCCGCGGCTTCGCTCGCGTGTATGTCGGAAATTATCCCGCGGGAACCTTTTACCGGGATGAAAAGTATCCTATGTCTTAATATACTAGCTGTTGCCCGCGTGTATGTCGGAAATTATCCCACGGGAACCTTCTACCGGGATGAAAAGTATCCTATGTCTTAATATACTAGCTGTTGCCAGCGCCTTCGCTCGCGTGTATGTCGGAAATTATCCCACGGAAACCTTCTACCGGGATGAAAAGTATCCTATGTCTTAATATACTAGCTGTTGCCAGCGGCTTCGCCCGCGCGTGTATGTCGGAAATTATCCCACGGGAACCTTCTACCGGGATGAAAAGTATCCTATGTCTTAATATACTAGCTGTTGCCCGCGTGTATGTCGGAAATTATCCCACGGGAACCTTCTATCGGGATGAAAAGTATCCTTTGTCTTAATATGCTAGCTGTTGCCAGCGTGTATGTCGGAAATTATCCCACGGGAACCTTCTACCGGGATGAAATGTATCCTATGTCTTAATATACTAGCTGTTGCCCGCGGCTTCGCTCGCGTATATGTCGGAAATTATCCCACGGGAACCTTCTACCGAGATGAAAAGTATCCTATGTCTTAATATACTAGCTGTTGCCTGTGTGTATGTCGGAAATTATCCCACGGGAACCTTCTACCGGGATGAAAAGTATCCTATGTCTTAATATACTAGCTGTTGCCAGCTGCTTCGCTCGCGTGTATGTCGTAAATTATCCCACGGGAACCTTCTACCGGGATGAAAAGTATCCTATGTCTTAATATACTAGCTGTTGCCAGCGGCTTCGCCCGCGTGTATGTCGGAAATTATCCCACGGGAACCTTCTACCGGGATGAAAAGTATCCTATGTCTTTATATACTAGCTGTTGCCAGCGTGTATGTCGGAAATTATCCCACGGGAACCTTCTACCGGGATGAAAAGTATCATATGTCTTAATATACTAGCTGTTGCCCGCGGCTTCGCTCGCGTGTATGTCGGAAATTATCCCACGGGAACCTTCTACCGGGATGAAAAGTATCCTATGTCTTAATATACTAGCTGTTGCCCGCGTGTATGTCGGAAATTATCCCACGGGAACCTTCTACCGGGATGAAAAGTATCCTATGTCTTAATATACTAGCTGATGCCCGCGTGTATGTCGGAAATTATCCCACGGGAACCTTCTACCGGGATGAAAAGTATCCTATGTCTTAATATACTAGCTGTTGCCAGCGTGTATGTCGGAAATTATCCCACGGGAACCTTCTACCGGGATGAAAAGTATCCTATGTCTTAATATACTAGCTGTTGCCCGCGGCTTCGCTCGCGTGTATGTCGGAAATTATCCCACGGGAACCTTCTACCGGGATGAAAAGTATCCTATGTCTTAATATACTAGCTGTTGCCCGCGTGTATGTCGGAAATTATCCCACGGGAACCTTCTACCGGGATGAAAAGTATCCTATGTCTTAATATACTAGCTGTTGCCCGCGGCTTCGCTCGCGTGTATGTCGGAAATTGTCCCACGGGAACCTTCTACCGGGATGAAAAGTATCCTATGTCTTAATATACTAGCTGTTGCCCGCGTGTATGTCGGAAATTATCCCACGGGAACCTTCTACCGGGATGAAAAGTATCCTATGTCTTAATATACTAGCTGTTACCCGCGTGTATGTCGGAAATTATCCCACGGGAACCTTCTACCGGGATGAAAAGTATCCTATGTCTTAATATACTAGCTGTTGCCCGCGTGTATGTCGGAAATTATCCCACGGGAACCTTCTACCGGGATGAAAAGTATCCTATGTCTTAATATACTAGCTGTTGCCAGCGTGTATGTCGGAAATTATCCCACGGGAACCTTCTACCGGGATGAAAAGTATCCTATGTCTTAATATACTAGCTGTGTTCCGCGGCTTTACCCGCGTGTATGTCGGAAATTATCCCACGGGAACCTTCTACCGGGATGAAAAGTATCCTATGTCTTAATATACTAGCTGTTGCCCGCGGCTTCGCTCGCGTGTATGTCGGAAATTATCCCACGGGAACCTTCTACCGGGATGAAAAGTATCCTGTCTTAATATACTAGCTATTGCCCGCGTGTATGTCGGAAATTATCCCGCGGGAACCTTCTACCGGGATGAAAAGTATCCTATGTCTTAATATACTAGCTGTTGCCCGCGTGTATGTCGGAAATTATCCCGCGGGAACCTTCTACCGGGATGAAAAGTATCCTATGTCTTAATATACTAGCTGTTGCCAGCGGCTTCGCCCGCGTGTATGTCGGAAATTATCCCGCGGGAACCTTCTACCGGTATGAAAAGTATCCTATGTCTTAATATACTAGCTGTTGCCAGCGGCTTCGCCCGCGTGTATGTCGGAAATTATCCCGCGGGAACCTTCTACCGGTATGAAAAGTATCCTATGTCTTAATATACTAGCTGTTGCCAGCGGCTTCGCCCGCGTGTATGTCGGAAATTATCCCACGGGAACCTTATACCGGGATGAAAAGTATCCTATGTCTTAATATACTAGCTGTTGCCCGCGTGTATGTCGGAAATTATCCCACGGGAACCTTCTACCGGGATGAAAAGTATCCTATGTCTTAATATACTAGCTGTTGCCAGCGTGTATGTCGGAAATTATCCCACGGGAACCTTCTACCGGGATGAAAAGTATCCTATGTCTTAATATACTAGCTGTTGCCCGCGGCTTCGCTCGCGTGTATGTCGGAAATTATCCCACGGGAACCTTCTACCGGGATGAAAAGTATCCTATGTCTTAATATACTAGCTGTTGCCCGCGTGTATGTCGGAAATTATCCCACGGGAACCTTCTACCGGGATGAAAAGTATCCTATGTCTTAATATACTAGCTGTGGCCCGCGGCTTCACCCGCGTGTATGTCGGAAATTATCCCACGGGAACCTTCTACCGGGATGAAAAGTATCCTATGTCTTAATATACTAGCTGTTGCCCGCGTGTATGTCGAAAATTATCCCGCGGGAACCTTCTACCGGGATGAAAAGTATCCTATGTCTTAATATACTAGCTGTTGCCCGCGGCTTCGCTCGCGTGTATGTCGGAAATTATCCCACGGGAACCTTCTACCGGGATGAAAAGTATCCTATGTCTTAATATACTAGCTGTTGCCCGCGTGTATGTCGGAAATTATCCCACGGGAACCTTCTACCGGGATGAAAAGTATCCTATGTCTTAATATACTAGCTGTTGCCAGCGCCTTCGCTCGCGTGTATGTCGGAAATTATCCCACGGAAACCTTCTACCGGGATGAAAAGTATCCTATGTCTTAATATACTAGCTGTTGCCAGCGGCTTCGCCCGCGCGTGTATGTCGGAAATTATCCCACGGGAACCTTCTACCGGGATGAAAAGTATCCTATGTCTTAATATACTAGCTGTTGCCCGCGTGTATGTCGGAAATTATCCCACGGGAACCTTCTATCGGGATGAAAAGTATCCTATGTCTTAATATGCTAGCTGTTGCCAGCGTGTATGTCGGAAATTATCCCACGGGAACCTTCTACCGGGATGAAAAGTATCCTATGTCTTAATATACTAGCTGTGGCGCGCGGCTTCACCCGCGCGTATGTCGGAAATTATCCCACGGGAACCTTCTACCGGGATGAAATGTATCCTATGTCTTAATATACTAGCTGTTGCCCGCGGCTTCGCTCGCGTATATGTCGGAAATTATCCCACGGGAACCTTCTACCGAGATGAAAAGTATCCTATGTCTTAATATACTAGCTGTTGCCTGTGTGTATGTCGGAAATTATCCCACGGGAACCTTCTACCGGGATGAAAAGTATCCTATGTCTTAATATACTAGCTGTTGCCAGCTGCTTCGCTCGCGTGTATGTCGTAAATTATCCCACGGGAACCTTCTACCGGGATGAAAAGTATCCTATGTCTTAATATACTAGCTGTTGCCAGCGGCTTCGCCCGCGTGTATGTCGGAAATTATCCCACGGGAACCTTCTACCGGGATGAAAAGTATCCTATGTCTTAATATACTAGCTGTTGCCAGCGTGTATGTCGGAAATTATCCCACGGGAACCTTCTACCGGGATGAAAAGTATCATATGTCTTAATATACTAGCTGTTGCCCGCGGCTTCGCTCGCGTGTATGTCGGAAATTATCCCACGGGAACCTTCTACCGGGATGAAAAGTATCCTATGTCTTAATATACTAGCTGTTGCCCGCGTGTATGTCGGAAATTATCCCACGGGAACCTTCTACCGGGATGAAAAGTATCCTATGTCTTAATATACTAGCTGATGCCCGCGTGCATGTCGGAAATTATCCCACGGGAACCTTCTACCGGGATGAAAAGTATCCTATGTCTTAATATACTAGCTGTTGCCAGCGTGTATGTCGGAAATTATCCCACGGGAACCTTCTACCGGGATGAAAAGTATCCTATGTCTTAATATACTAGCTGTTGCCCGCGGCTTCGCTCGCGTGTATGTCGGAAATTATCCCACGGGAACCTTCTACCGGGATGAAAAGTATCCTATGTCTTAATATACTAGCTGTTGCCCGCGTGTATGTCGGAAATTATCCCACGGGAACCTTCTACCGGGATGAAAAGTATCCTATGTCTTAATATACTAGCTGTTGCCCGCGGCTTCGCTCGCGTGTATGTCGGAAATTGTCCCACGGGAACCTTCTACCGGGATGAAAAGTATCCTATGTCTTAATATACTAGCTGTTGCCCGCGTGTATGTCGGAAATTATCCCACGGGAACCTTCTACCGGGATGAAAAGTATCCTATGTCTGAATATACTAGCTGTTGCCAGCGGCTTCGCCCGCGTGTATGTCGGAAATTATCCCGCGGGAACCTTCTGCCGGGATGAAAAGTATCCTATGTCTTAATATACTAGCTGTTGCCAGCGGCTTCGCCCGCGTGTATGTCGGAAATTATCCCGCGGGAACCTTCTACCGGGATGAAAATTATCCTATGTCTTAATATACTAGGCGTTGCCCGCGGCTTCGCTCGCGTGTATGTCGGAAATTTTCCCGCGGGAACCTTCTACCGGGTTGAGAAGTATCCTATGTCTTAATATACTAGCTGTTGCCCGCGGCTTCGCTCGCGTGTATGTCGGAAATTATCCCGCGGGAACCTTTTACCGGGATGAAAAGTATCCTATGTCTTAATATACTAGCTGTTGCCCGCGTGTATGTCGGAAATTATCCCACGGGAACCTTCTACCGGGATGAAAAGTATCCTATGTCTTAATATACTAGCTGTTGCCAGCGCCTTCGCTCGCGTGTATGTCGGAAATTATCCCACGGAAACCTTCTACCGGGATGAAAAGTATCCTATGTCTTAATATACTAGCTGTTGCCAGCGGCTTCGCCCGCGCGTGTATGTCGGAAATTATCCCACGGGAACCTTCTACCGGGATGAAAAGTATCCTATGTCTTAATATACTAGCTGTTGCCCGCGTGTATGTCGGAAATTATCCCACGGGAACCTTCTATCGGGATGAAAAGTATCCTATGTCTTAATATGCTAGCTGTTGCCAGCGTGTATGTCGGAAATTATCCCACGGGAACCTTCTACCGGGATGAAAAGTATCCTATGTCTTAATATACTAGCTGTGGCGCGCGGCTTCACCCGCGCGTATGTCGGAAATTATCCCACGGGAACCTTCTACCGGGATGAAATGTATCCTATGTCTTAATATACTAGCTGTTGCCCGCGGCTTCGCTCGCGTATATGTCGGAAATTATCCCACGGGAACCTTCTACCGAGATGAAAAGTATCCTATGTCTTAATATACTAGCTGTTGCCTGTGTGTATGTCGGAAATTATCCCACGGGAACCTTCTACCGGGATGAAAAGTATCCTATGTCTTAATATACTAGCTGTTGCCAGCTGCTTCGCTCGCGTGTATGTCGTAAATTATCCCACGGGAACCTTCTACCGGGATGAAAAGTATCCTATGTCTTAATATACTAGCTGTTGCCAGCGGCTTCGCCCGCGTGTATGTCGGAAATTATCCCACGGGAACCTTCTACCGGGATGAAAAGTATCCTATGTCTTAATATACTAGCTGTTGCCCGCGTGTATGTCGGAAATTATCCCACGGGAACCTTCTACCGGGATGAAAAGTATCCTATGTCTTAATATACTAGCTGTGGCCCGCGGCTTCACCCGCGTGTATGTCGGAAATTATCCCACGGGAACCTTCTACCGGGATGAAAAGTATCCTATATCTTAATGTACTAGCTGTTGCCCGCGTGTATGTCGGAAATTATCCCACGGGAACCTTCTACTGGGATGAAAAGTATCCTATGTCTTAATATACTAGCTGTTGCCAGCGGCTTCGCCCGCGTGTATGTCGGAAATTATCCCGCGGGAACCTTCTACCGGGATGAAAAGTATCCTATGTCTTAATATACTAGGCGTTGCCCGCGGCTTCGCTCGCGTGTATGTCGGAAATTTTCCCGCGGGAACCTTCTACCGGGTTGAGAAGTATCCTATGTCTTAATATACTAGCTGTTGCCCGCGGCTTCGCTCGCGTGTATGTCGGAAATTATCCCGCGGGAACCTTTTACCGGGATGAAAAGTATCCTATGTCTTAATATACTAGCTGTTGCCCGCGTGTATGTCGGAAATTATCCCACGGGAACCTTCTACCGGGATGAAAAGTATCCTATGTCTTAATATACTAGCTGTTGCCAGCGCCTTCGCTCGCGTGTATGTCGGAAATTATCCCACGGAAACCTTCTACCGGGATGAAAAGTATCCTATGTCTTAATATACTAGCTGTTGCCAGCGGCTTCGCCCGCGCGTGTATGTCGGAAATTATCCCACGGGAACCTTCTACCGGGATGAAAAGTATCCTATGTCTTAATATACTAGCTGTTGCCCGCGTGTATGTCGGAAATTATCCCACGGGAACCTTCTATCGGGATGAAAAGTATCCTTTGTCTTAATATGCTAGCTGTTGCCAGCGTGTATGTCGGAAATTATCCCACGGGAACCTTCTACCGGGATGAAATGTATCCTATGTCTTAATATACTAGCTGTTGCCCGCGGCTTCGCTCGCGTATATGTCGGAAATTATCCCACGGGAACCTTCTACCGAGATGAAAAGTATCCTATGTCTTAATATACTAGCTGTTGCCTGTGTGTATGTCGGAAATTATCCCACGGGAACCTTCTACCGGGATGAAAAGTATCCTATGTCTTAATATACTAGCTGTTGCCAGCTGCTTCGCTCGCGTGTATGTCGTAAATTATCCCACGGGAACCTTCTACCGGGATGAAAAGTATCCTATGTCTTAATATACTAGCTGTTGCCAGCGGCTTCGCCCGCGTGTATGTCGGAAATTATCCCACGGGAACCTTCTACCGGGATGAAAAGTATCCTATGTCTTAATATACTAGCTGTTGCCAGCGTGTATGTCGGAAATTATCCCACGGGAACCTTCTACCGGGATGAAAAGTATCATATGTCTTAATATACTAGCTGTTGCCCGCGGCTTCGCTCGCGTGTATGTCGGAAATTATCCCACGGGAACCTTCTACCGGGATGAAAAGTATCCTATGTCTTAATATACTAGCTGTTGCCCGCGTGTATGTCGGAAATTATCCCACGGGAACCTTCTACCGGGATGAAAAGTATCCTATGTCTTAATATACTAGCTGATGCCCGCGTGTATGTCGGAAATTATCCCACGGGAACCTTCTACCGGGATGAAAAGTATCCTATGTCTTAATATACTAGCTGTTGCCAGCGTGTATGTCGGAAATTATCCCACGGGAACCTTCTACCGGGATGAAAAGTATCCTATGTCTTAATATACTAGCTGTTGCCCGCGGCTTCGCTCGCGTGTATGTCGGAAATTATCCCACGGGAACCTTCTACCGGGATGAAAAGTATCCTATGTCTTAATATACTAGCTGTTGCCCGCGTGTATGTCGGAAATTATCCCACGGGAACCTTCTACCGGGATGAAAAGTATCCTATGTCTTAATATACTAGCTGTTGCCCGCGGCTTCGCTCGCGTGTATGTCGGAAATTGTCCCACGGGAACCTTCTACCGGGATGAAAAGTATCCTATGTCTTAATATACTAGCTGTTGCCCGCGTGTATGTCGGAAATTATCCCACGGGAACCTTCTACCGGGATGAAAAGTATCCTATGTCTTAATATACTAGCTGTTACCCGCGTGTATGTCGGAAATTATCCCACGGGAACCTTCTACCGGGATGAAAAGTATCCTATGTCTTAATATACTAGCTGTTGCCCGCGTGTATGTCGGAAATTATCCCACGGGAACCTTCTACCGGGATGAAAAGTATCCTATGTCTTAATATACTAGCTGTTGCCAGCGTGTATGTCGGAAATTATCCCACGGGAACCTTCTACCGGGATGAAAAGTATCCTATGTCTTAATATACTAGCTGTGTTCCGCGGCTTTACCCGCGTGTATGTCGGAAATTATCCCACGGGAACCTTCTACCGGGATGAAAAGTATCCTATGTCTTAATATACTAGCTGTTGCCCGCGGCTTCGCTCGCGTGTATGTCGGAAATTATCCCACGGGAACCTTCTACCGGGATGAAAAGTATCCTGTCTTAATATACTAGCTATTGCCCGCGTGTATGTCGGAAATTATCCCGCGGGAACCTTCTACCGGGATGAAAAGTATCCTATGTCTTAATATACTAGCTGTTGCCCGCGTGTATGTCGGAAATTATCCCGCGGGAACCTTCTACCGGGATGAAAAGTATCCTATGTCTTAATATACTAGCTGTTGCCAGCGGCTTCGCCCGCGTGTATGTCGGAAATTATCCCGCGGGAACCTTCTACCGGTATGAAAAGTATCCTATGTCTTAATATACTAGCTGTTGCCAGCGGCTTCGCCCGCGTGTATGTCGGAAATTATCCCGCGGGAACCTTCTACCGGTATGAAAAGTATCCTATGTCTTAATATACTAGCTGTTGCCAGCGGCTTCGCCCGCGTGTATGTCGGAAATTATCCCACGGGAACCTTATACCGGGATGAAAAGTATCCTATGTCTTAATATACTAGCTGTTGCCCGCGTGTATGTCGGAAATTATCCCACGGGAACCTTCTACCGGGATGAAAAGTATCCTATGTCTTAATATACTAGCTGTTGCCAGCGTGTATGTCGGAAATTATCCCACGGGAACCTTCTACCGGGATGAAAAGTATCCTATGTCTTAATATACTAGCTGTTGCCCGCGGCTTCGCTCGCGTGTATGTCGGAAATTATCCCACGGGAACCTTCTACCGGGATGAAAAGTATCCTATGTCTTAATATACTAGCTGTTGCCCGCGTGTATGTCGGAAATTATCCCACGGGAACCTTCTACCGGGATGAAAAGTATCCTATGTCTTAATATACTAGCTGTGGCCCGCGGCTTCACCCGCGTGTATGTCGGAAATTATCCCACGGGAACCTTCTACCGGGATGAAAAGTATCCTATGTCTTAATATACTAGCTGTTGCCCGCGTGTATGTCGAAAATTATCCCGCGGGAACCTTCTACCGGGATGAAAAGTATCCTATGTCTTAATATACTAGCTGTTGCCCGCGGCTTCGCTCGCGTGTATGTCGGAAATTATCCCACGGGAACCTTCTACCGGGATGAAAAGTATCCTATGTCTTAATATACTAGCTGTTGCCCGCGGCTTCGCTCGCGTGTATGTCGGAAATTATCCCACGGGAACCTTCTACCGGGATGAAAAGTATCCTATGTCTTAATATACTAGCTGTTGCCCGCGTGTATGTCGGAAATTATCCCACGGGAACCTTCTACCGGGATGAAAAGTATCCTATGTCTTAATATACTAGCTGTTACCCGCGTGTATGTCGGAAATTATCCCACGGGAACCTTCTACCGGGATGAAAAGTATCCTATGTCTTAATATACTAGCTGTTGCCCGCGTGTATGTCGGAAATTATCCCACGGGAACCTTCTACCGGGATGAAAAGTATCCTATGTCTTAATATACTAGCTGTTGCCAGCGTGTATGTCGGAAATTATCCCACGGGAACCTTCTACCGGGATGAAAAGTATCCTATGTCTTAATATACTAGCTGTTGCCCGCGGCTTCGCTCGCGTGTATGTCGGAAATTATCCCACGGGAACCTTCTACCGGGATGAAAAGTATCCTATGTCTTAATATACTAGCTGTTGCCAGCGTGTATGTCGGAAATTATCCCACGGGAACCTTCTACCGGGATGAAAAGTATCCTATGTCTTAATATACTAGCTGTTGCACGAACTATGCTAATAGATAAACAGTCAATAGTATGACTAGCTATTGCACTTTTTTATTAAAAAATTAGCAAATTAATTAATTTTAGAAAAACTTTGCAAAATTTATTTTTTAAACTATGTTTAAACATCTTGGGTATAAAAAAAATGTATGAATACATGAGTGGCCAATAATTTTAAAATAATGTCACTTTCAAGTAGATTTTATAATGGTACAATTCATAAATGTATCTACAATAAATAGTGAATTATTGCCATTAATGTAGAAAAGGAGAAAATTTTACCAAATGTCAAAAGTAATGTAGGAACTTTTTTTAAATTAAATTGCTTCTGACCACTGAAGATTAATCAAAAATACATTTAAGGAATTTGTAGTGAATAAAAATTGCGTATTGAAACCAAATTGTCAGAAATTTACAAATACTCATAATGATTAAAATAGTTACTTTAAAAGCGTGAAATGGGTCGTGTGACCTTCATATTTGCTACCTGCGCGCACGCCGTGCTGTCATTCTTTTGTGTTATGTTAGACAAAGAGGGTCTGAATCGGCTGGGTGCGAGAGAGAGGAAATAAATGTAAAACATCAGGTAAGCACTCATACTTTTAGTGCGTTTCTCGACTTGCTCGACTTCGCATGTGTTTATTTAGTTTCCGTTTGCAATTATCGTGATTTACTTTGAATCAGTGTTAAAACGACCACGTGGCTATTTTATTGGACTATTCGTTTTGCTTACTGATTTGGACTTGTTTTGTTTGGTGATATTTGCGACGATTTGGTTTGTTTTTGGACTAAACTGGACTTTTGTGTTTTTGTGTATCAAAATGCCACGTCAGTATACGGCACAAGAATATGCAAATATGCATTACATTTATGGAGAATGCAGAGGTAACGCAAATGCAGCTGCAGCGCTCTATAGGGAGAGATACCCTAATGCGCGCCACCCAGACTACCGCGTATTTATTCGTGTCCACGGTTGTTACTCCGAAGGAAGATTGCCTGGTAGTGGTGTCGGTGGTACAAGCAGTGGAAGAATCGCTCGTCTTGATGTAGAAGAAGCCGTGCTTGAGGAAGTCGAAAACGATCCTTCTACCTCTACACGAACAATAGCTCGACGCACAGGTATCGGAAAATCGACCGTGCACGATATTTTGAAAAAAAATAAATTCCACCCTTACCACGTTACACGCGTGCAAACTCTCCAACCAAGAGATTATGCAGCTAGATTGCGTTTTTGCCGACAAATGCTGGCAAAAATCGAAGAAGACCCGCAATTTTTTAATAAAATTCTGTGGAGCGACGAGTCAACATTCAAAAGAGATGGATACATGAATCTTCATAATTTACACGGTTGGGAATTAGAAAATCCCCATCTTATGCGTGAAGATAGATCCCAATACCAATTTAAAATCAATTATTGGACTGGAATATTAAGTGGAATAATAATCGGGCCATTTGAATTACCGGGGAATTTAACAGGGCAAAGTTATTTGGAGTTTCTTCAAAATGATCTCCCCAATTTATTAGAAGAAGTGCCCGAGGAGCTGAGGGAGTCATATTGGTTGCAAAATGACGGCTGTCCTGCGCATTATGCTGTATCTGTTCGTGCATTTTTAAATAACACGTACCCAGATAGATGGATCGGGCGGCTAGGGCCAATTTTGTGGCCTCCACGTTCACCGGACCTAAATCCATTGGATTTTTTTTATTGGGGCTGCCTTAAAGAGGAAGTATACTGTAAGCCTATAAGGTCTTTAGAAGAATTAAGAAGACGAGTCAGAGCAGCCGCATCAAAAATTAGTGAACGACGGTACACAAGACTGCTCCGTAGATCATTTATCCGTAGATGTAGGGCCTGCATAAGAGTGGGAGGCCGGCAGTTTGAACATTTATTATAAACGAATGATAATAAAGTGTTGTTTATGTTAAATGTTGTTTTTTATTAATCCCCAAAGTTCAGGTACAATTAAATTTAAAAAATGTTCCCATATTACAAATTTTGATATTTAGTAAAATTTTCTCCTTTTCTACATTAATCGCAATAATTCACTATTTATTGTAGATACATTTATGAATTGTACCATTATAAAATCTACTTGAAAGTGACATTATTTTAAAATTATTGGCCACTCATGTATTCATACATTTTTTTTATACCCAAGATGTTTAAACATAGTTTAAAAAATAAATTTTGCAAAGTTTTTCTAAAATTAATTAATCTGCTAATTTTTTAATAAAAAAGTGCAATAGCTAGTCATACTATTGACTGTTTATCTATTAGCATAGTTCGTGTATAATAATAAAATAACAACAAACCGATGGAATCCATTCATTTCTGATCGTAGTGTTCATAAAAGTAAAACAAGGTAAAAAAATTAGACCTTTCTTTTAAAAAAATCATAACTTAGGTACTACTTATGATATATTTTGTTTCAATTTTTTTTCTGAACGGCCATAAGTTATACTATAAGACATTTCAAGGTTATCCATTCATTACCGGACACCCTGTATACTAGCTGTTGCCCGCGTGTATGTCGGAAATTATCCCACGGGAACCTTCTACCGGGATGAAAAGTATCCTATGTCTTAAAATACTAGCTGTGGCCCGCGGCTTTTCCCGCGTGTATGTCGGAAATTATCCCACGGGAACCTTCTACCGGGATGAAAAGTATCCTATGTCTTAATATACTAGCTGTTGCCCGCGTGTATGTCGAAAATTATCCCGCGGGAACCTTCTACCGGGATGAAAAGTATCCTATGTCTTAATATACTAGCTGTTGCCCGCGGCTTCGCTCGCGTGTATGTCGGAAATTATCCCACGGGAACCTTCTACCGGGATGAAAAGTATCCTATGTCTTAATATACTAGCTGTTGCCCGCGGCTTCGCTCGCGTGTATGTCGGAAATTATCCCACGGGAACCTTCTACCGGGATGAAAAGTATCCTATGTCTTAATATACTAGCTGTTGCCCGCGTGTATGTCGGAAATTATCCCACGGGAACCTTCTACCGGGATGAAAAGTATCCTATGTCTTAATATACTAGCTGTTGCCCGCATGTATGTCGGAAATTATCCCACGGGAACCTTCTACCGGGATGAAAAGTATCCTATATCTTAATATACTAGCTGTTGCCCGCGTGTATGTCGGAAATTATCCCACGGGAACCTTCTACCGGGATGAAAAGTATCCTATGTCTTAATATACTAGCTGTTGCCCGCGTGTATGTCGGAAATTATCCCACGGGAACCTTCTACCGGGATGAAAAGTATCCTATGTCTTAATATACTAGCTGTTGCCCGCGGCTTCGCTCGCGTGTATGTCGGAAATTATCCCACGGGAACCTTCTACCGGGATGAAAGTATCCTATGTCTTAATATACTAGCTGTTGCCCGCGGCTTCGCTCGCGTGTATGTCGGAAATTATCCCACGGGAACCTTCTACCGGGATGAAAAGTATCCTATGTCTTAATATACTAGCTGTTGCCCGCGGCTTCGCTCGCGTATATGTCGGAAATTATCCCACGGGAACCTTCTACCGAGATGAAAAGTATCCTATGTCTTAATATACTAGCTGTTGCCTGCGTGTATGTCGGAAATTATCCCACGGGAACCTTCTACCGGGATGAAAAGTATCCTATGTCTTAATATACTAGCTGTTGCCAGCGGCTTCGCTCGCGTGTATGTCGGAAATTATCCCACGGGATCCTTCTACCGGGATGAAAAGTATCCTATGTCTTAATATACTAGCTGTTGCCAGCGTGTATGTCGGAAATTATCCCACGGGAACCTTCTACCGGGATGAAAAGTATCCTATGTCTTAATATACTAGCTGTTGCCCGCGGCTTCGCTCGCGTGTATGTCGGAAATTATCCCACGGGAACCTTCTACCGGGATGAAAAGTATCCTATGTCTTAATATACTAGCTGTTGCCCGCGTGTATGTCGGAAATTATCCCACGGGAACCTTCTACCGGGATGAAAAGTATCCTATGTCTTAATATACTAGCTGTTGCCAGCGTGTATGTCGGAAATTATCCCACGGGAACCTTCTACCGGGATGAAAAGTATCCTATGTCTTAATATACTAGCTGTTGCCCGCGGCTTCCCTCGCGTGTATGTCGGAAATTATCCCACGGGAACCTTCTACCGGGATGAAAAGTATCCTATGTCTTAATATACTAGCTGTTGCCCGCGTGTATGTCGGAAATTATCCCACGGGAACCTTCTACCGGGATGAAAAGTATCCTATGTCTTAATATACTAGCTGTTGCCAGCGTGTATGTCGGAAATTATCCCACGGGAACCTTCTACCGGGATGAAAAGTATCCTATGTCTTAATATACTAGCTATTGCCCGCGGCTTCGCTCGCGTGTATGTCGGAAATTATCCCACGGGAACCTTCTACCGGGATGAAAAGTATCCTATGTCTTAATATACTAGCTGTTGCCCGCGTGTATGTCGGAAATTATCCCACGGGAACCTTCTACCGGGATGAAAAGTATCCTATGTCTTAATATACTAGCTGTTGCCCGCGTGTATGTCTGAAATTATCCCACGGGAACCTTCTACCGGGATGAAAAGTATCCTATGTCTTAATATACTAGCTGTTGCCCGCGGCTTCGCTCGCGTGTATGTCGGAAATTATCCCACGGGAACCTTCTACCGGGATGAAAAGTATCCTATGTCTTAATATACTAGCTGTTGCCCGCGTGTATGTCGGAAATTATCCCACGGGAACCTTCTACCGGGATGAAAAGTATCCTATGTCTTAATATACTAGCTGTTGCCCGCGTGTATGTCGGAAATTATCCCACGGGAACCTTCTACCGGGATGAAAAGTATCCTATGTCTTAATATACTAGCTGTTGCCCGCGTGTATGTCGGAAATTATCCCACGGGAACCTTCTATCGGGATGAAAAGTATCCTATGTCTTAATATACTAGCTGTTGCCAGCGTGTATGTCGGAAATTATCCCACGGGAACCTTCTACCGGGATGAAAAGTATCCTATGTCTTAATATACTAGCTGTGGCCCGCGGCTTCACCCGCGCGTATGTCGGAAATTATCCCACGGGAACCTTCTACCGGGATGAAAAGTATCCTATGTCTTAATATACTAGCTGTTGCCCGCGGCTTCGCTCGCGTATATGTCGGAAATTATCCCACGGGAACCTTCTACCGGGATGAAAAGTATCCTATGTCTTAATATACTAGCTGTTGCCTGCGTGTATGTCGGAAATTATCCCACGGGAACCTTCTACCGGGATGAAAAGTATCCTATGTCTTAATATACTAGCTGTTGCTAGCGGCTTCGCTCGCGTGTATGTCGGAAATTATCCCACGGGAACCTTCTACCGGGATGAAAAGTATCCTATGTCTTAATATACTAGCTGTTGCCAGCGTGTATGTCGGAAATTATCCCACGGGAACCTTCTACCGGGATGAAAAGTATCCTATGTCTTAATATACTAGCTGTTGCCCGCGGCTTCGCTCGCGTGTATGTCGGAAATTATCCCACGGGAACCTTCTACCGGGATGAAAAGTATCCTATGTCTTAATATACTAGCTGTTGCCCGCGTGTATGTCGGAAATTATCCCACGGGAACCTTCTACCGGGATGAAAAGTATCCTATGTCTTAATATACTAGCTGTTGCCCGCGTGTATGTCGGAAATTATCCCACGGGAACCTTCTACCGGGATGAAAAGTATCCTATGTCTTAATATACTAGCTGTTGCCAGCGTGTATGTCGGAAATTATCCCACGGGAACCTTCTACCGGGATGAAAAGTATCCTATGTCTTAATATACTAGCTGTTGCCCGCGGCTTCCCTCGCGTGTATGTCGGAAATTATCCCACGGGAACCTTCTACCGGGATGAAAAGTATCCTATGTCTTAATATACTAGCTGTTGCCCGCGTGTATGTCGGAAATTATCCCACGGGAACCTTCTACCGGGATGAAAAGTATCCTATGTCTTAATATACTAGCTGTTGCCAGCGTGTATGTCGGAAATTATCCCACGGGAACCTTCTACCGGGATGAAAAGTATCCTATGTCTTAATATACTAGCTGTTGCCCGCGGCTTCGCTCGCGTGTATGTCGGAAATTATCCCACGGGAACCTTCTACCGGGATGAAAAGTATCCTATGTCTTAATATACTAGCTGTTGCCCGCGTGTATGTCGAAAATTATCCCACGGGAACCTTCTACCGGGATGAAAAGTATCCTATGTCTTAATATACTAGCTGTTGCCCGCGTGTATGTCTGAAATTATCCCACGGGAACCTTCTACCGGGATGAAAAGTATCCTATGTCTTAATATACTAGCTGTTGCCCGCGTGTATGTCGGAAATTATCCCACGGGAACCTTCTACCGGGATGAAAAGTATCCTATGTCTTAATATACTAGCTGTTGCCAGCGTGTATGTCGGAAATTATCCCACGGGAACCTTCTACCGGGATGAAAAGTATCCTATGTCTTAATATACTAGCTGTTGCCCGCGGCTTCGCTCGCGTATATGTCGGAAATTATCCCACGGGAACCTTCTACCGGGATGAAAAGTATCCTATGTCTTAATATACTAGCTGTTGCCTGCGTGTATGTCGGAAATTATCCCACGGGAACCTTCTACCGGGATGAAAAGTATCCTATGTCTTAATATACTAGCTGTTGCCAGCGGCTTCGCTCGCGTGTATGTCGGAAATTATCCCACGGGATCCTTCTACCGGGATGAAAAGTATCCTATGTCTTAATATACTAGCTGTTGCCAGCGTGTATGTCGGAAATTATCCCACGGGAACCTTCTACCGGGATGAAAAGTATCCTATGTCTTAATATACTAGCTGTTGCCCGCGGCTTCGCTCGCGTGTATGTCGGAAATTATCCCACGGGAACCTTCTACCGGGATGAAAAGTATCCTATGTCTTAATATACTAGCTGTTGCCCGCGTGTATGTCGGAAATTATCCCACGGGAACCTTCTACCGGGATGAAAAGTATCCTATGTCTTAATATACTAGCTGTTGCCCGCGGCTTCGCTCGCGTGTATGTCGGAAATTATCCCACGGGAACCTTCTACCGGGATGAAAAGTATCCTATGTCTTAATATACTAGCTGTTGCCCGCGTGTATGTCGGAAATTATCCCACGGGAACCTTCTACCGGGATGAAAAGTATCCTATGTCTTAATATACTAGCTGTTGCCCGCGTGTATGTCGGAAATTATCCCACGGGAACCTTCTACCGGGATGAAAAGTATCCTATGTCTTAATATACTAGCTGTTGCCAGCGTGTATGTCGGAAATTATCCCACGGGAACCTTCTACCGGGATGAAAAGTATCCTATGTCTTAATATACTAGCTGTTGCCCGCGGCTTCGCTCGCGTGTATGTCGGAAATTATCCCACGGGAACCTTCTACCGGGATGAAAAGTATCCTATGTCTTAATATACTAGCTGTTGCCCGCGTGTATGTCGGAAATTATCCCACGGGAACCTTCTACCGGGATGAAAAGTATCCTATGTCTTAATATACTAGCTGTTGCCCGCGTGTATGTCTGAAATTATCCCACGGGAACCTTCTACCGGGATGAAAAGTATCCTATGTCTTAATATACTAGCTGTTGCCCGCGGCTTCGCTCGCGTGTATGTCGGAAATTATCCCACGGGAACCTTCTACCGGGATGAAAAGTATCCTATGTCTTAATATACTAGCTGTTGCCCGCGTGTATGTCGGAAATTATCCCACGGGAACCTTCTACCGGGATGAAAAGTATCCTATGTCTTAATATACTAGCTGTTGCCCGCGTGTATGTCGGAAATTATCCCACGGGAACCTTCTACCGGGATGAAAAGTATCCTATGTCTTAATATACTAGCTGTTGCCCGCGTGTATGTCGGAAATTATCCCACGGGAACCTTCTATCGGGATGAAAAGTATCCTATGTCTTAATATACTAGCTGTTGCCAGCGTGTATGTCGGAAATTATCCCACGGGAACCTTCTACCGGGATGAAAAGTATCCTATGTCTTAATATACTAGCTGTGGCCCGCGGCTTCACCCGCGCGTATGTCGGAAATTATCCCACGGGAACCTTCTACCGGGATGAAAAGTATCCTATGTCTTAATATACTAGCTGTTGCCCGCGGCTTCGCTCGCGTATATGTCGGAAATTATCCCACGGGAACCTTCTACCGGGATGAAAAGTATCCTATGTCTTAATATACTAGCTGTTGCCTGCGTGTATGTCGGAAATTATCCCACGGGAACCTTCTACCGGGATGAAAAGTATCCTATGTCTTAATATACTAGCTGTTGCTAGCGGCTTCGCTCGCGTGTATGTCGGAAATTATCCCACGGGAACCTTCTACCGGGATGAAAAGTATCCTATGTCTTAATATACTAGCTGTTGCCAGCGTGTATGTCGGAAATTATCCCACGGGAACCTTCTACCGGGATGAAAAGTATCCTATGTCTTAATATACTAGCTGTTGCCCGCGGCTTCGCTCGCGTGTATGTCGGAAATTATCCCACGGGAACCTTCTACCGGGATGAAAAGTATCCTATGTCTTAATATACTAGCTGTTGCCCGCGTGTATGTCGGAAATTATCCCACGGGAACCTTCTACCGGGATGAAAAGTATCCTATGTCTTAATATACTAGCTGTTGCCCGCGTGTATGTCGGAAATTATCCCACGGGAACCTTCTACCGGGATGAAAAGTATCCTATGTCTTAATATACTAGCTGTTGCCAGCGTGTATGTCGGAAATTATCCCACGGGAACCTTCTACCGGGATGAAAAGTATCCTATGTCTTAATATACTAGCTGTTGCCCGCGGCTTCCCTCGCGTGTATGTCGGAAATTATCCCACGGGAACCTTCTACCGGGATGAAAAGTATCCTATGTCTTAATATACTAGCTGTTGCCCGCGTGTATGTCGGAAATTATCCCACGGGAACCTTCTACCGGGATGAAAAGTATCCTATGTCTTAATATACTAGCTGTTACCAGCGTGTATGTCGGAAATTATCCCACGGGAACCTTCTACCGGGATGAAAAGTATCCTATGTCTTAATATACTAGCTGTTGCCCGCGGCTTCGCTCGCGTGTATGTCGGAAATTATCCCACGGGAACCTTCTACCGGGATGAAAAGTATCCTATGTCTTAATATACTAGCTGTTGCCCGCGTGTATGTCGGAAATTATCCCACGGGAACCTTCTACCGGGATGAAAAGTATCCTATGTCTTAATATACTAGCTGTTGCCCGCGTGTATGTCTGAAATTATCCCACGGGAACCTTCTACCGGGATGAAAAGTATCCTATGTCTTAATATACTAGCTGTTGCCCGCGTGTATGTCGGAAATTATCCCACGGGAACCTTCTACCGGGATGAAAAGTATCCTATGTCTTAATATACTAGCTGTTGCCAGCGTGTATGTCGGAAATTATCCCACGGGAACCTTCTACCGGGATGAAAAGTATCCTATGTCTTAATATACTAGCTGTGGCCCGCGGCTTCACCCGCGTGTATGTCGGAAATTATCCCACGGGAACCTTCTACCGGGATGAAAAGTATCCTATGTCTTAATATACTAGCTGTTGCCCGCGGCTTCGCTCGCGTGTATGTCGGAAATTATCCCACGGGAACCTTCTACCGGGATGAAAAGTATCCTGTCTTAATGGTGACGTCACGGACGGTTTACGGTACACATCAGCTGTTCGTGTCTGCACTAATATATAATAAAACACAAATATATTCCGCGTAAAGTGCGTGTTAATGTTATCGCGGGAGTGCTTACTACGTGTGAGATTGTTTGCAAGGCTAGGTTTGGTGTAATTCCGTAAAAACAAATCCAGTTTTATTGTTACCTTTTAGACTTTTGTAGGTACTTGGAAATCTTTTTGTGCCACCGCTGCACCGGTACCTCCAAAAAGTGACACTTTTAACATTTTTGACAAGTGTTGATAACGTTACCACAGATCTGTGCGTGTCGGTCAATAAATTTTGCGTAGCAGGCGCCATCTAGGGCCAACAAAGAGGCGTGAGAGAAGGGTGCGACATCTAGCCATACTACTATGGTGAAGTGTGCCGCCTGCGGAAAGTTTCTGTCGACAAAGGGGGGCGCTACATGTAGTAACTCCGCCTGCCACAACCGATATCATCTCGCCTGCTTGTTGTTGCCTGATCCTGCCCGGATAAGCAGCGATTGGTTGTGCCCCGAGTGCAGGAAAAAGTTGCCCAGGGGAGATAATAGCGCCACACCCGTCAAGGATCTGGGTAGTGGGCCCCCTGCAATTCCAACAGCATCAGCGGCAGCAGCCGCTGTTGTGGCAGAGCCTGCATCTCCGGTTGCAGTATCGGTTCCGGGCGCTATGTTAAGGTCACCTGTTGCGGTGCCTCAGGCACAGGGTACTCTGGCCAAGCCCCCCGTTGAAGTGGCTAAAGTTTCGTCTCAGGGTGGGAGCGAACGAGGTGCTGATGGGGAACCTTCGCCGGAGGCACAGCTGACACTCCGTGAGGAAATAAGGCTCTTCCGATCTGAGCTGCGGGAGGTTCGGGATGAAATGAGGGAATTTCGTAGGGAGATGGCTGGCCTGCACGCGTCGATGGGAGTTTGTACCGAGCGGGTTGACATCCTGGAGACTAGGATCGAGGCACTAGAAAATAGGGGAAGTGCTGCAGTGCCAGACGGCAGAGTGGGTCAGCTCGAGCAGATAGTGCTGCAGTTGCAGCTCGAGCTCAACGACCGTGAGCAGGATTTACTTGGCTCCGATTTAGAAATCGCGAACATCCCGGAGATTCAGGGGGAGAGTGTGTTGCACACCGTCGGGCAGGTGGCGGCAAAGCTTGGGGTGACTCTCGATGAACGGGACATAGTGTTCGCGCAAAGGGTGGGCCTGCGGGCTGAACGAGAGGTGAAGGCGAGTGCTGCGAGTCCAGTTGGCGGAGCAAGCCCAGTGGGAGCAGAGGCGGCGCCGGCGCGCGGGCGGCGCATCGTGGTGCGCCTGACGCGGCGCTCTCTGCGCGACGACTTGCTGCAGAGCGCGCGCGTGCGGCGCGGTGCCACCACCGCGGACATGGGACTCCCCGGACCCCCACGTCGCTTTTTTCTGAACGAGAGGCTCACCAAAACAAACAAATATTTGTTTTATCGTGTGCGTGAAGCTGGCAGCCGTCTCGGGTGGAGGTATATGTGGACGAAGTTCGGCCGTATTCTGGCTAAGCAGGGTGACGGTAAGCCTACCCACTGCATCCGCTCAGAGGACGACCTAGCGCGTGTTTTTTGTTGCGGGGTGCCTACCGCAAAGGATGTCTAAGTACATGATCGCTTGCAAACACTTTGTTATAGCAAGATATGTATCTTTTAAACCTTACCTAATTTTATCTGTTTTGTTTTCTCTTAAGTATTTAAGGTTGTCTTGTGCGAGGCCGGCTATTCTCGTGTTTCAGTATAATATCTTGGTTTGTTCTGGTGGCCCACCTGCTCAACCAGCGACTATCTATGTACACTTTTTAGGTATTACTCTTCCGCTCAGTATCTTCACGTCTTCAATATATTTAATTATGATATATTTGTTTTTACGGACTCTTTATATTAGTACACATTGGCTGACTATGTATATCTCAGTAATAGTTATAATAACTCACTTTATACTACTTTTAATTACACCTAATACTGTATATTTCAGTATATTTACATTTTACGTTGTGATCCAAAACTATACACTACATAATACTTCTTATACTATTTACAATAAGCATACTATTATTATATACAACACTATTCACAAATGAATAAGACAAGGAATCTTAAAGTTGGATTATTCAATGCGGGATCACTGGGTTCGCGCCATGAGGAGTTCCTTGTTGCCATGGATAGCCTAATGGTAGACATTATGACGATAAACGAAACCTGGCTTAGGCAGGGAGAGGAGGGTCGCGCGCCGACAGTGCCGGGCTACCGGCTGCGGCACGTGCCGCGCCCGCATACGGTGTGCGGCGGCCGCGGGGGCGGCGTGGGATTCTACGTGCGCCGCGGAGTGCGCGTACGCACCGTGCCGCACCCGCCGGCGCCGCAGGTCGAGCAAATGTGGCTCAGGCTTAACATCAACTCGCAGTCAGTGATCATCGGCACTGCATACAGGCCGCCGTGGCTTGATGTGAATGTCTTCCTGGATGCGATTACCGAGTCTATTTCCTCTTTTGCTAGCGCGGATAAGGTTGTCTTACTTGGTGACTTCAACATTAATATTTTAAACCAGCTGGAAAATAAAACAAAATTACTTGACAATTTTTTACTATGTTTCAAGCTAAAGCAAATTGTTACCGAGCCTACTCATTTCACTGATCATAGTGAAACACTAATTGATGTTGTGTGCACTGACGCCCGTGTGTGTGGGGTCTCTGTATCACACATACCAGAGCTTGGCCAACATGCAGTTATATCTGTTGAACTAAATTTTAAATTGGAGAAACCTTCCCCACACTGGATCACCTACAGGCCACTTAAAGATATATTGCTTGACAATTTTAATGATGACTTGAATAAGATGGACTGGGAATATATTGAAAGTTTGGAGGATGTGAACTCTATGGTAACAACATTTAATGAATATATGTTGAATCTCTTCGACCTACATGCACCTCTTAAAAAAGTTTTAATTAAAGAAAAGTCTCACCCATGGATAACATATACTGTCAAGGAAATGATGAAGTTGCGTGACAAGTACCATGTTAAATCTAAAGCAACTAAATCTGTACATCACATAAACTCTTATAAAGAGCTCAAATATCTAGTCAGGGCCGCTTTTGATAGTGAAAAGTGTGCATATTTTAAAACATATATTAATAAAAATATCAAACAACCAAAAACATTATGGAACCATATTAAGTCTTCAATAGCCATTTCTAAAAGACCAGAGCACAGTTTGCCGCATTTTTGCAACAACCCTGACAAAATAAATGACCATTTTTTGGATGTGCCTGGCAGTGGTAGGGTCAGTTCCGCCGACTTAACTTACTTTGAGCGCCACAGATTCAGTAATGGTCATTTTCAGCTTGAACCAGTCCACGAGGACATGGTGCTGAGGCTTTTACGTGGTCTTAAGTCCAATGCTCAGGGATCTGACTGTATCTCCTTGGAGATGCTGTTGATGACTCTTCCTCGTACACTTGCAGCTATTACGGCCATCATCAACAGATCCATAGCCTCCTCCTCTTTTCCGGATCTGTGGAAACTGGCTATAGTGAGGCCTATACCCAAGGTATCTAATCCCACTAGCATGAAAGATCTTCGGCCAATTAGCCTTTTACCATGTCTCTCCAAGATTCTAGAGAAAGTTGTCTCTAACCAGCTTCGGGCATATCTTGAACAGCATGGTATTTTGCCACTGTTTCAATCAGGATTTCGAAAGGGGCACAGCACAGCCACAGCTCTTCTTGACGTGGTTGGAAATATCCTTGAAGCCCAAGACCAGGGCATGGGTACCATGCTTGTACTGCTGGATTTTT
The DNA here is from genome assembly GCA_948252095.1 of Dicycla oo. Lineage (NCBI taxonomy): Eukaryota > Metazoa > Arthropoda > Insecta > Lepidoptera > Noctuidae > Dicycla > Dicycla oo. Next base: position 16,136,003 of record OX411712.1, read on the forward strand.
CACGTGCCTTTGACTCAATCAACACCTCCCTTCTCCTCTCTAAGCTTTCTTTCTACGGATGTCAGCCGGAAACAGTCCAATGGTTTCAGAGTTATCTAAGTAACCGTTCTCAGTTCGTCCAAGTTATAAGTGACAGTGATGGAGATGTTATGTCCTCTAGTCCCAGGTCAGTGCTCCGGGGCGTACCGCAGGGATCGATCTTGGGCCCTCTTCTTTTCATTCTGTACAGTGCCGACATCACCAATTGTCTGGTCAACACCAAGTTCCACCTATATGCTGATGATCTTCAGATGTATCTCTCATTCCGCCCTCAGCATTCTGCTGAAGCTGTAAAAAGAATGAATGAGGATTTAGATAGGATTTCAGCATGGTCTGAAAAAAACTCTCTGGTTCTGAACCCAGTTAAGTCCAAGTACATTCTATTGGGATCAAGAGGCTTTCTCAACAAAATATTAGGGTGCAATCTGGACTTGAAGATTGATGGGTGTTCTATTGATAGGGTGCAAGAAGCCCGTAATCTTGGTGTGGTGTTTGATGAGCATCTGCATTTTGAGACACACATCATGGAGGCTGTGCGCAACTGCTTTTACCGTCTTAAGCTTTTGTACCGTGTACGGCCCTACATAAGTGTGGATATGCGTGTCATGCTATGTGAGTCACTTGTTTTATCCAAGCTGAACTACGCTGACACTGTGTATGGTGCATGCATTCTAGGTAGAAGCGGAAAGTTAATCCAGCGAGTGCAGAATGCTTGTGCAAGATTCTGTTTCAACGTCCCACCCCGATCTCATATAACTCCATTTTTAAATAAGGGTAATTTGATGAGAATGACAGATCGCAGAAAGCTTCATCTGGCTACCCTACTCTTTGGCACTATTCTCACAAAAAAACCAGAATATCTGTATCAAAAATTGACTTGGTCACGAGATATCAATAAAATTAAAACAAGAGCATCATCTTACCTCATGTTGGCCACAACGCACAAAACAGCTTCTTTTCGTGGAAGCTTTAAATTCGCTGCCTCTCGCTGTTGGAACGATTTGCCACCACCGTTTCGGACTATAAAAACAGTTGGTACTTTTAGTATTAAATATAAACAGCACTTATTACGAGTACAAAAGGAAACCAGTCTCTGATAACTGATACTCACCTTGGGACTGCACGTAGTTAGTACTGGTGACATCAGTGGGGTCTTGTGTTCCTAGCAGCATGTTTAGCTTTGAACTTGACTGTTGGTTTTGCACGGTGATTGAATTTTTGTTTATTTTTTTTATTTCTTCCAACTTACACAACACAACACAGTTCTTACAACAAACAATACTTTATATAATTTATCTGCACCACTTTATTGCCGTACCTATTATTCACTCTTTGTTTTAGTTTTATCAACAGTTTAATTTCTTAAACATTAGGTATATCAGCTGTCAGCCACAGAGCATGTATACTGTCAGCCGAGCCGATACCTGCGCCCGCGTCTCATCGCTTGTCACAGACTATAGACAATATTCTATAGCATAGACAAGCGAGGTTGAAGCGTCTGGCGTCGGGAGTTATTCGACTAATGAATACACTATTTATGGTTATTAGTTTATATTTTATTTTTTTTATTTTTTTTTTCTCTAAATTAAAGGTATTCTATTGTGTGTATTTTATTATCTTATTATTCCTCTATTGGATTTGTAGATGTCCGTAGGGGTGTCCGTGGCATCACATGGGCCCTATCAGAATACCAGCGCTGCGGTATTTAATTAAATATTGCAGCTTTATGCTGAGATAGGAGCCTTTTTGGCCTCGCACAGGTATTTTTAATTGTTATATTTTGTATTTATTTTGTTTAATTTTTTAATGTTAATTTTGTTAGTTAACTATGCTCCTTTTTACTATTTGTATTTCCTGTGTGTGCCAATTAAAATATTTTTCTTTCTTTCTTTCTTTCTTAATATACTAGCTATTGCCCGCGTGTATGTCGGAAATTATCCCGCGGGAACCTTCTACCGGGATGAAAAGTATCCTATGTCTTAATATACTAGGCGTTGCCCGCGGCTTCGCTCGCGTGTATGTCGGAAATTATCCCGCGGGAACCTTCTACCGGGTTGAGAAGTATCCTATGTCTTAATATACTAGCTGTTGCCCGCGGCTTCGCTCGCGTGTATGTCGGAAATTATCCCGCGGGAACCTTCTACCGGGATGAAAAGTATCCTATGTCTTAATATACTAGCTGTTGCCCGCGTGTATGTCGGAAATTATCCCACGGGAACCTTCTACCGGGATGAAAAGTATCCTATGTCTTAATATACTAGCTGTTGCCAGCGCCTTCGCTCGCGTGTATGTCGGAAATTATCCCACGGAAACCTTCTACCGGGATGAAAAGTATCCTATGTCTTAATATACTAGCTGTTGCCAGCGGCTTCGCCCGCGTGTATGTCGGAAATTATCCCGCGGGAACCTTCTACCGGGATGAAAAGTATTCTATGTCTTAATATACTAGCTGTTGCCAGCGGCTTCGCCCGCGTGTATGTCGGAAATTATCCCGCGGGAACCTTCTACCGGGATGAAAAGTATCCTATGTCTTAATATACTAGCTGTTGCCAGCGGCTTCGCCCGCGTGTATGTCGGAAATTATCCCGCGGGAACCTTCTGCCGGGATGAAAAGTATCCTATGTCTTAATATACTAGCTGTTGCCAGCGGCTTCGCCCGCGTGTATGTCGGAAATTATCCCGCGGGAACCTTCTACCGGGATGAAAAGTATCCTATGTCTTAATATACTAGCTGTTGCCAGCAGCTTCGCCCGCGTGTATGTCGGAAATTATCCCACGGGAACCTTCTACCGGGATGAAAAGTATCCTGTCTTAATATACTAGCTGTTGCCCGCGTGTATGTCGGAAATTATCCCACGGGAACCTTCTACCGGGATGAAAAGTGTCCTATGTCTTAATATACTAGCTGTTGCCCGCGTGTATGTCGGAAATTATCCCGCGGGAACCTTCTACCGGGATGAAAAGTATCCTATGTCTTAATATACTAGCTGTTGCCCGCGTGTATGTCGGAAATTATCCCGCGGGAACCTTCTACCGGGATGAAAAGTATCCTATGTCTTAATATACTAGCTGTTGCCAGCGGCTTCGCCCGCGTGTATGTCGGAAATTATCCCGCGGGAACCTTCTACCGGGATGAAAAGTATTCTATGTCTTAATATACTAGCTGTTGCCAGCGGCTTCGCCCGCGTGTATGTCGGAAATTATCCCGCGGGAACCTTCTACCGGGATAAAAAGTATCCTATGTCTTAATATACTAGCTGTTGCCAGCGGCTTCGCCCGCGTGTATGTCGGAAATTATCCCGCGGGAACCTTCTGCCAGGATGAAAAGTATCCTATGTCTTAATATACTAGCTGTTGCCAGCGGCTTCGCCCGCGTGTATGTCGGAAATTATCCCGCGGGAACCTTCTACCGGGATGAAAAGTATCCTATGTCTTAATATATAAGCTGTTGCCAGCAGCTTCGCCCGCGTGTATGTCGGAAATTATCCCACGGGAACCTTCTACCGGGATGAAAAGTATCCTATGTCTTAATATACTAGCTGTTGCCCGCGTGTATGTCGAAAATTATCCCACGGGAACCTTCTACCGGGATGAAAAGTGTCCTATGTCTTAATATACTAGCTGTTGCCCGCGTGTATGTCAGAAATTATCCCGCGGGAACCTTCTACCGGGATGAAAAGTATCCTATGTCTTAATATACTAGCTGTTGCCCGCGTGTATGTCGGAAATTATCCCGCGGGAACCTTCTACCGGGATGAAAAGTATCCTATGTCTTAATATACTAGCTGTTGCCAGCGGCTTCGCCCGCGTGTATGTCGGAAATTATCCCGCGGGAACCTTCTACCGGGATGAAAAGTATCCTATGTCTTAATATACTAGCTGTTGCCAGCGGCTTCGCCCGCGTGTATGTCGGAAATTATCCCACGGGAACCTTCTACCGGGATGAAAAGTATCCTATGTCTTAATATACTAGCTGTTGCCCGCGTGTATGTCGGAAATTATCCCGCGGGAACCTTCTACCGGGATGAAAAGTATCCTATGTCTTAATATACTAGCTGTTGCCCGCGTGTATGTCGGAAATTATCCCGCGGGAACCTTCTACCGGGATGAAAAGTATCCTATGTCTTAATATACTAGCTGTTGCCAGCGGCTTCGCCCGCGTGTATGTCGGAAATTATCCCGCGGGAACCTTCTACCGGTATGAAAAGTATCCTATGTCTTAATATACTAGCTGTTGCCAGCGGCTTCGCCCGCGTGTATGTCGGAAATTATCCCGCGGGAACCTTCTACCGGTATGAAAAGTATCCTATGTCTCAATATACTAGCTGTTGCCAGCGGCTTCGCCCGCGTGTATGTCGGAAATTATCCCACGGGAACATTATACCGGGATGAAAAGTATCCTATGTCTTAATATACTAGCTGTTGCCCGCGTGTATGTCGGGAATTATCCCACGGGAACCTTCTACCGGGATGAAAAGTATCCTATGTCTTAATATACTAGCTGTTGCCCGCGTGTATGTCGGAAATTATCCCACGGGAACCTTCTACCGGGATGAAAAGTATCCTATGTCTTAATATACTAGCTGTTGCCAGCGTGTATGTCGGAAATTATCCCACGGGAACCTTCTACCGGGATGAAAAGTATCCTATGTCTTAATATACTAGCTGTTGCCCGCGTGTATGTCGGAAATTATCCCACGGGAACCTTCTACCGGGATGAAAAGTATCCTATGTCTTAATATACTAGCTGTTGCCCGCATGTATGTCGGAAATTATCCCACGGGAAACTTCTACCGGGATGAAAAGTATCCTATATCTTAATATACTAGCTGTTGCCCGCGTGTATGTCGGAAATTATCCCACGGGAACCTTCTACCGGGATGAAAAGTATCCTATGTCTTAATATACTAGCTGTTGCCCGCGACTTCGCTCGCGTGTATGTCGGAAATTATCCCACGGGAACCTTCTACCGGGATGAAAGTATCCTATGTCTTAATATACTAGCTGTTGCCCGCGGCTTCGCTCGCGTGTATGTCGGAAATTATCCCACGGGAACCTTCTACCGGGATGAAAAGTATCCTATGTCTTAATATACTAGCTGTTGCCCGCGTGTATGTCGGGAATTATCCCACGGGAACCTTCTACCGGGATGAAAAGTATCCTATGTCTTAATATACTAGCTGTTGCCAGCGTGTATGTCGGAAATTATCCCACGGGAACCTTCTACCGGGATGAAAAGTATCCTATGTCTTAATATACTAGCTGTTGCCCGCGTGTATGTCGGAAATTATCCCACGGGAACCTTCTACCGGGATGAAAAGTATCCTATGTCTTAATATACTAGCTGTTGCCCGCGTGTATGTCGGAAATTATCCCACGGGAACCTTCTACCGGGATGAAAAGTATCCTATGTCTTAATATACTAGCTGTTGCCCGCGGCTTCGCTCGCGTGTATGTCGGAAATTATCCCACGGGAACCTTCTACCGGGATGAAAAGTATCCTATGTCTTAATATACTAGCTGTTGCCCGCGTGTATGTCGGAAATTATCCCACGGGAACCTTCTACCGGGATGAAAAGTATCCTATGTCTTAATATACTAGCTGTTGCCCGCGGCTTCGCTCGCGTGTATGTCGGAAATTATCCCACGGGAACCTTCTACCGGGATGAAAGTATCCTATGTCTTAATATACTAGCTGTTGCCCGCGGCTTCGCTCGCGTGTATGTCGGAAATTATCCCACGGGAACCTTCTACCGGGATGAAAAGTATCCTATGTCTTAATATACTAGCTGTTGCCCGCGTGTATGTCGGAAATTATCCCACGGGAACCTTCTACCGGGATGAAAAGTATCCTATGTCTTAATATACTAGCTGTTGCCAGCGGCTTCGCCCGCGTGTATGTCGGAAATTATCCCGCGGGAACCTTCTACCGGGATGAAAAGTATCCTATGTCTTAATATACTAGCTGTTGCCAGCAGCTTCGCCCGCGTGTATGTCGGAAATTATCCCACGGGAACCTTCTACCGGGATGAAAAGTATCCTATGTCTTAATATACTAGCTGTTGCCCGCGTGTATGTCGGAAATTATCCCACGGGAACCTTCTACCGGGATGAAAAGTGTCCTATGTCTTAATATACTAGCTGTTGCCCGCGTGTATGTCGGAAATTGTCCCGCGGGAACCTTCTACCGGGATGAAAAGTATCCTATGTCTTAATATACTAGCTGTTGCCCGCGTGTATGTCGGAAATTATCCCGCGGGAACCTTCTACCGGGATGAAAAGTATCCTATGTCTTAATATACTAGCTGTTGCCAGCGGCTTCGCCCGCGTGTATGTCGGAAATTATCCCGCGGGAACCTTCTACCGGTATGAAAAGTATCCTATGTCTTAATATACTAGCTGTTGCCAGCGGCTTCGCCCGCGTGTATGTCGGAAATTATCCCGCGGGAACCTTCTACCGGTATAAAAAGTATCCTATGTCTTAATATACTAGCTGTTGCCAGCGGCTTCGCCCGCGTGTATGTCGGAAATTATCCCACGGGAACCTTATACCGGGATGAAAAGTATCCTATGTCTTAATATACTAGCTGTTGCCCGCGTGTATGTCGGGAATTATCCCACGGGAACCTTCTACCGGGATGAAAAGTATCCTATGTCTTAATATACTAGCTGTTGCCCGCGTGTATGTCGGAAATTATCCCACGGGAACCTTCTACCGGGATGAAAAGTATCCTATGTCTTAATATACTAGCTGTTGCCAGCGTGTATGTCGGAAATTATCCCACGGGAACCTTCTACCGGGATGAAAAGTATCCTATGTCTTAATATACTAGCTGTTGCCCGCGTGTATGTCGGAAATTATCCCACGGGAACCTTCTACCGGGATGAAAAGTATCCTATGTCTTAATATACTAGCTGTTGCCCGCGTGTATGTCGGAAATTATCCCACGGGAACCTTCTACCGGGATGAAAAGTATCCTATGTCTTAATATACTAGCTGTTGCCCGCATGTATGTCGGAAATTATCCCACGGGAACCTTCTACCGGGATGAAAAGTATCCTATATCCTAATATACTAGCTGTTGCCCGCGTGTATGTCGGAAATTATCCCACGGGAACCTTCTACCGGGATGAAAAGTATCCTATGTCTTAATATACTAGCTGTTGCCCGCGTGTATGTCGGGAATTATCCCACGGGAACCTTCTACCGGGATGAAAAGTATCCTATGTCTTAATATACTAGCTGTTGCCCGCGTGTATGTCGGAAATTATCCCACGGGAACCTTATACCGGGATGAAAAGTATCCTATGTCTTAATATACTAGCTGTTGCCCGCGTGTATGTCGGAAATTATCCCACGGGAACCTTCTATCGGGAGAAAAGTATCCTATGTCTTAATATACTAGCTGTTGCCAGCGCCTTCGCTCGCGTGTATGTCAGAAATTATCCCACGGAAACCTTCTACCGGGATGAAAAGTATCCTATGTCTTAATATACTAGCTGTTGCCAGCGGCTTCGCCCGCGTGTATGTCGGAAATTATCCCGCGGGAACCTTCTACCGGGATGAAAAGTATTCTATGTCTTAATATACTAGCTGTTGCCAGCGGCTTCGCCCGCGTGTATGTCGGAAATTATCCCGCGGGAACCTTCTACCGGGATGAAAAGTATCCAATGTCTTAATATACTAGCTGTTGCCAGCGGCTTCGCCCGAGTGTATGTCGGAAATTATCCCACGGGAACCTTCTACCGGGATGAAAAGTATCCTATGTCTTAATATACTAGCTGTTGCCCGCGTGTATGTCGGAAATTATCCCACGGGAACCTTCTACCGGGATGAAAAGTATCCTATGTCTTAATATACTTGCTGTTGCCCGCGTGTATGTCGGAAATTATCCCGCGGGAACCTTCTACCGGGATGAAAAGTATCCTATGTCTTAATATACTAGCTGTTGCCCGCGTGTTTGTCGGAAATTATCCCGCGGGAACCTTCTACCGGGATGAAAAGTATCCTATGTCTTAATATACTAGCTGTTGCCAGCGGCTTCGCCCGCGTGTATGTCGGAAATTATCCCGCGGGAACCTTCTACCGGGATGAAAAGTATCCTATGTCTTAATATACTAGCTGTTGCCAGCGGCTTCGCCCGCGTGTATGTCGGAAATTATCCCACGGGAACCTTCTACCGGGATGAAAAGTATCCTATGTCTTAATATACTAGCTGTTGCCCGCGTGTATGTCGGAAATTATCCCGCGGGAACCTTCTACCGAGATGAAAAGTATCCTATGTCTTAATATACTAGCTGTTGCCCGCGTGTATGTCGGAAATTATCCCGCGGGAACCTTCTACCGGGATGAAAAGTATCCTATGTCTTAATATACTAGCTGTTGCCAGCGGCTTCGCCCGCGTGTATGTCGGAAATTATCCCGCGGGAACCTTCTACCGGTATGAAAAGTATCCTATGTCTTAATATACTAGCTGTTGCCAGCGGCTTCGCCCGCGTGTATGTCGGAAATTATCCCGCGGGAACCTTCTACCGGTATGAAAAGTATCCTATGTCTTAATATACTAGATGTTGCCAGCGGCTTCGCCCGCGTGTATGTCGGAAATTATCCCACGGGAACCTTATACCGGGATGAAAAGTATCCTATGTCTTAATATACTAGCTGTTGCCCGCGTGTATGTCGGAAATTATCCCACGGGAACCTTCTATCGGGATGAAAAGTATCCTATGTCTTAATATACTAGCTGTTGCCAGCGTGTATGTCGGAAATTATCCCACGGGAACCTTATACCGGGATGAAAAGTATCCTATGTCTTAATATACTAGCTGTTGCCCGCGTGTATGTCGGAAATTATCCCACGGGAACCTTCTATCGGGAGAAAAGTATCCTATGTCTTAATATACTAGCTGTTGCCAGCGTGTATGTCGGAAATTATCCCACGGGAACCTTCTACCGGGATGAAAAGTATCCTATGTCTTAATATACTAGCTGTTGCCCGCGGCTTCGCTCGCGTGTATGTCGGAAATTATCCCACGGGAACCTTCTACCGGGATGAAAAGTATCCTATGTCTTAATATACTAGCTGTTGCCCGCGTGTATGTCGGAAATTATCCCACGGGAACCTTCTACCGGGATGAAAAGTGTCCTATGTCTTAATATACTAGCTGTTGCCAGCGGCTTCGCCCGCGTGTATGTCGGAAATTATCCCGCGGGAACCTTCTACCGGGATGAAAAGTATCCTATGTCTTAATATACTAGCTGTTGCCAGCAGCTTCGCCCGCGTGTATGTCGGAAATTATCCCACGGGAACCTTCTACCGGGATGAAAAGTATCCTATGTCTTAATATACTAGCTGTTGCCCGCGTGTATGTCGGAAATTATCCCACGGGAACCTTCTACCGGGATGAAAAGTGTCCTATGTCTTAATATACTAGCTGTTGCCCGCGTGTATGTCGGAAATTGTCCCGCGGGAACCTTCTACCGGGATGAAAAGTATCCTATGTCTTAATATACTAGCTGTTGCCCGCGTGTATGTCGGAAATTATCCCGCGGGAACCTTCTACCGGGATGAAAAGTATCCTATGTCTTAATATACTAGCTGTTGCCAGCGGCTTCGCCCGCGTGTATGTCGGAAATTATCCCGCGGGAACCTTCTACCGGTATGAAAAGTATCCTATGTCTTAATATACTAGCTGTTGCCAGCGGCTTCGCCCGCGTGTATGTCGGAAATTATCCCGCGGGAACCTTCTACCGGTATAAAAAGTATCCTATGTCTTAATATACTAGCTGTTGCCAGCGGCTTCGCCCGCGTGTATGTCGGAAATTATCCCACGGGAACCTTATACCGGGATGAAAAGTATCCTATGTCTTAATATACTAGCTGTTGCCCGCGTGTATGTCGGGAATTATCCCACGGGAACCTTCTACCGGGATGAAAAGTATCCTATGTCTTAATATACTAGCTGTTGCCCGCGTGTATGTCGGAAATTATCCCACGGGAACCTTCTACCGGGATGAAAAGTATCCTATGTCTTAATATACTAGCTGTTGCCAGCGTGTATGTCGGAAATTATCCCACGGGAACCTTCTACCGGGATGAAAAGTATCCTATGTCTTAATATACTAGCTGTTGCCCGCGTGTATGTCGGAAATTATCCCACGGGAACCTTCTACCGGGATGAAAAGTATCCTATGTCTTAATATACTAGCTGTTGCCCGCGTGTATGTCGGAAATTATCCCACGGGAACCTTCTACCGGGATGAAAAGTATCCTATGTCTTAATATACTAGCTGTTGCCCGCGTGTATGTCGGAAATTATCCCACGGGAACCTTCTACCGGGATGAAAAGTATCCTATATCCTAATATACTAGCTGTTGCCCGCGTGTATGTCGGAAATTATCCCACGGGAACCTTCTACCGGGATGAAAAGTATCCTATGTCTTAATATACTAGCTGTTGCCCGCGTGTATGTCGGGAATTATCCCACGGGAACCTTCTACCGGGATGAAAAGTATCCTATGTCTTAATATACTAGCTGTTGCCCGCGTGTATGTCGGAAATTATCCCACGGGAACCTTATACCGGGATGAAAAGTATCCTATGTCTTAATATACTAGCTGTTGCCCGCGTGTATGTCGGAAATTATCCCACGGGAACCTTCTATCGGGAGAAAAGTATCCTATGTCTTAATATACTAGCTGTTGCCAGCGCCTTCGCTCGCGTGTATGTCAGAAATTATCCCACGGAAACCTTCTACCGGGATGAAAAGTATCCTATGTCTTAATATACTAGCTGTTGCCAGCGGCTTCGCCCGCGTGTATGTCGGAAATTATCCCGCGGGAACCTTCTACCGGGATGAAAAGTATTCTATGTCTTAATATACTAGCTGTTGCCAGCGGCTTCGCCCGCGTGTATGTCGGAAATTATCCCGCGGGAACCTTCTACCGGGATGAAAAGTATCCAATGTCTTAATATACTAGCTGTTGCCAGCGGCTTCGCCCGAGTGTATGTCGGAAATTATCCCACGGGAACCTTCTACCGGGATGAAAAGTATCCTATGTCTTAATATACTAGCTGTTGCCCGCGTGTATGTCGGAAATTATCCCACGGGAACCTTCTACCGGGATGAAAAGTATCCTATGTCTTAATATACTTGCTGTTGCCCGCGTGTATGTCGGAAATTATCCCGCGGGAACCTTCTACCGGGATGAAAAGTATCCTATGTCTTAATATACTAGCTGTTGCCCGCGTGTTTGTCGGAAATTATCCCGCGGGAACCTTCTACCGGGATGAAAAGTATCCTATGTCTTAATATACTAGCTGTTGCCAGCGGCTTCGCCCGCGTGTATGTCGGAAATTATCCCGCGGGAACCTTCTACCGGGATGAAAAGTATCCTATGTCTTAATATACTAGCTGTTGCCAGCGGCTTCGCCCGCGTGTATGTCGGAAATTATCCCACGGGAACCTTCTACCGGGATGAAAAGTATCCTATGTCTTAATATACTAGCTGTTGCCCGCGTGTATGTCGGAAATTATCCCGCGGGAACCTTCTACCGAGATGAAAAGTATCCTATGTCTTAATATACTAGCTGTTGCCCGCGTGTATGTCGGAAATTATCCCGCGGGAACCTTCTACCGGGATGAAAAGTATCCTATGTCTTAATATACTAGCTGTTGCCAGCGGCTTCGCCCGCGTGTATGTCGGAAATTATCCCGCGGGAACCTTCTACCGGTATGAAAAGTATCCTATGTCTTAATATACTAGCTGTTGCCAGCGGCTTCGCCCGCGTGTATGTCGGAAATTATCCCGCGGGAACCTTCTACCGGTATGAAAAGTATCCTATGTCTTAATATACTAGATGTTGCCAGCGGCTTCGCCCGCGTGTATGTCGGAAATTATCCCACGGGAACCTTATACCGGGATGAAAAGTATCCTATGTCTTAATATACTAGCTGTTGCCCGCGTGTATGTCGGAAATTATCCCACGGGAACCTTCTATCGGGATGAAAAGTATCCTATGTCTTAATATACTAGCTGTTGCCAGCGTGTATGTCGGAAATTATCCCACGGGAACCTTATACCGGGATGAAAAGTATCCTATGTCTTAATATACTAGCTGTTGCCCGCGTGTATGTCGGAAATTATCCCACGGGAACCTTCTATCGGGAGAAAAGTATCCTATGTCTTAATATACTAGCTGTTGCCAGCGTGTATGTCGGAAATTATCCCACGGGAACCTTCTACCGGGATGAAAAGTATCCTATGTCTTAATATACTAGCTGTTGCCCGCGGCTTCGCTCGCGTGTATGTCGGAAATTATCCCACGGGAACCTTCTACCGGGATGAAAAGTATCCTATGTCTTAATATACTAGCTGTTGCCCGCGTGTATGTCGGAAATTATCCCACGGGAACCTTCTACCGGGATGAAAAGTATCCTATGTCTTAATATACTAACTGTTGCCCGCGTGTATGTCGGAAATTATCCCACGGGAACCTTCTACCGGGATGAAAAGTATCCTATGTCTTAATATACTAGCTGTTGCCAGCGTGTATGTCGGAAATTATCCCACGGGAACCTTCTACCGGGATGAAAAGTATCCTATGTCTTAATATACTAGCTGTTGCCCGCGGCTTCGCTCGCGTGTATGTCGGAAATTATCCCGCGGGAACCTTCTACCGGGATGAAAAGTATCCTATGTCTTAATATACTAGCTGTTGCCCGCGGCTTCGCTCGCGTGTATGTCGGAAATTATCCCACGGGAACCTTCTACCGGGATGAAAAGTATCCTATGTCTTAATATACTAGCTGTTGCCCGCGGCTTCGCTCGCGTGTATGTCGGAAATTATCCCACGGGAACCTTCTACCGGGATGAAAAGTATCCTATGTCTTAATATACTAGCTGTTGCCTGCGTGTATGTCGGAAATTATCCCACGGGAACCTTCTACCGGGATAAAAAGTATCCTATGTCTTAATATACTAGCTGTTGCCCGCATGTATGTCGGAAATTATCCCACGGGAACCTTCTACCGGGATGAAAAGTATCCTATATCTTAATATACTAGCTGTTGCCCGCGTGTATGTCGGAAATTATCCCGCGGGAACCTTCTACCGGGATGAAAAGTATCCTATGTCTTAATATACTAGCTGTTGCCCGCGTGTATGTCGGAAATTATCCCGCGGGAACCTTCTACCGGGATGAAAAGTATCCTATGTCTTAATATACTAGCTGTTGCCAGCGGCTTCGCCCGCGTGTATGTCGGAAATTATCCCGCGGGAACCTTCTACCGGGATGAAAAGTATCCTATGTCTTAATATACTAGCTGTTGCCAGCGGCTTCGCCCGCGTGTATGTCGGAAATTATCCCACGGGAACCTTCTACCGGGATGAAAAGTATCCTATATCTTAATATACTAGCTGTTGCCCGCGTGTATGTCGGAAATTATCCCGCGGGAACCTTCTACCGGGATGAAAAGTATCCTATGTCTTAATATACTAGCTGTTGCCAGCGGCTTCGCCCGCGTGTATGTCGGAAATTATCCCACGGGAACCTTCTACCGGGATGAAAAGTATCCTATATCTTAATATACTAGCTGTTGCCCGCGTGTATGTCGGAAATTATCCCGCGGGAACCTTCTACCGGGATGAAAAGTATCCTATGTCTTAATATACTAGCTGTTGCCCGCGTGTATGTCGGAAATTATCCCGCGGGAACCTTCTACCGGGATGAAAAGTATCCTATGTCTTAATATACTAGCTGTTGCCAGCGGCTTCGCCCGCGTGTATGTCGGAAATTATCCCGCGGGAACCTTCTACCGGGATGAAAAGTATCCTATGTCTTAATATACTAGCTGTTGCCAGCGGCTTCGCCCGCGTGTATGTCGGAAATTATCCCACGGGAACCTTCTACCGGGATGAAAAGTATCCTATGTCTTAATATACTAGCTGTTGCCCGCGTGTATGTCGGAAATTATCCCGCGGGAACCTTCTACCGAGATGAAAAGTATCCTATGTCTTAATATACTAGCTGTTGCCCGCGTGTATGTCGGAAATTATCCCACGGGAACCTTCTACCGGGATAAAAAGTATCCTATGTCTTAATATACTAGCTGTTGCCCGCATGTATGTCGGAAATTATCCCACGGGAACCTTCTACCGGGATGAAAAGTATCCTATATCTTAATATACTAGCTGTTGCCCGCGTGTATGTCGGAAATTATCCCGCGGGAACCTTCTACCGGGATGAAAAGTATCCTATGTCTTAATATACTAGCTGTTGCCCGCGTGTATGTCGGAAATTATCCCGCGGGAACCTTCTACCGGGATGAAAAGTATCCTATGTCTTAATATACTAGCTGTTGCCAGCGGCTTCGCCCGCGTGTATGTCGGAAATTATCCCGCGGGAACCTTCTACCGGGATGAAAAGTATCCTATGTCTTAATATACTAGCTGTTGCCAGCGGCTTCGCCCGCGTGTATGTCGGAAATTATCCCACGGGAACCTTCTACCGGGATGAAAAGTATCCTATGTCTTAATATACTAGCTGTTGCCCGCGTGTATGTCGGAAATTATCCCACGGGAACCTTCTACCGGGATGAAAAGTGTCCTATGTCTTAATATACTAGCTGTTGCCCGCGTGTATGTCGGAAATTGTCCCGCGGGAACCTTCTACCGGGATGAAAAGTATCCTATGTCTTAATATACTAGCTGTTGCCCGCGTGTATGTCGGAAATTATCCCGCGGGAACCTTCTACCGGGATGAAAAGTATCCTATGTCTTAATATACTAGCTGTTGCCAGCGGCTTCGCCCGCGTGTATGTCGGAAATTATCCCGCGGGAACCTTCTACCGGTATGAAAAGTATCCTATGTCTTAATATACTAGCTGTTGCCAGCGGCTTCGCCCGCGTGTATGTCGGAAATTATCCCGCGGGAACCTTCTACCGGTATAAAAAGTATCCTATGTCTTAATATACTAGCTGTTGCCAGCGGCTTCGCCCGCGTGTATGTCGGAAATTATCCCACGGGAACCTTATACCGGGATGAAAAGTATCCTATGTCTTAATATACTAGCTGTTGCCCGCGTGTATGTCGGGAATTATCCCACGGGAACCTTCTACCGGGATGAAAAGTATCCTATGTCTTAATATACTAGCTGTTGCCCGCGTGTATGTCGGAAATTATCCCACGGGAACCTTCTACCGGGATGAAAAGTATCCTATGTCTTAATATACTAGCTGTTGCCAGCGTGTATGTCGGAAATTATCCCACGGGAACCTTCTACCGGGATGAAAAGTATCCTATGTCTTAATATACTAGCTGTTGCCCGCGTGTATGTCGGAAATTATCCCACGGGAACCTTCTACCGGGATGAAAAGTATCCTATGTCTTAATATACTAGCTGTTGCCCGCGTGTATGTCGGAAATTATCCCACGGGAACCTTCTACCGGGATGAAAAGTATCCTATGTCTTAATATACTAGCTGTTGCCCGCGTGTATGTCGGAAATTATCCCACGGGAACCTTCTACCGGGATGAAAAGTATCCTATATCCTAATATACTAGCTGTTGCCCGCGTGTATGTCGGAAATTATCCCACGGGAACCTTCTACCGGGATGAAAAGTATCCTATGTCTTAATATACTAGCTGTTGCCCGCGTGTATGTCGGGAATTATCCCACGGGAACCTTCTACCGGGATGAAAAGTATCCTATGTCTTAATATACTAGCTGTTGCCCGCGTGTATGTCGGAAATTATCCCACGGGAACCTTATACCGGGATGAAAAGTATCCTATGTCTTAATATACTAGCTGTTGCCCGCGTGTATGTCGGAAATTATCCCACGGGAACCTTCTATCGGGAGAAAAGTATCCTATGTCTTAATATACTAGCTGTTGCCAGCGCCTTCGCTCGCGTGTATGTCAGAAATTATCCCACGGAAACCTTCTACCGGGATGAAAAGTATCCTATGTCTTAATATACTAGCTGTTGCCAGCGGCTTCGCCCGCGTGTATGTCGGAAATTATCCCGCGGGAACCTTCTACCGGGATGAAAAGTATTCTATGTCTTAATATACTAGCTGTTGCCAGCGGCTTCGCCCGCGTGTATGTCGGAAATTATCCCGCGGGAACCTTCTACCGGGATGAAAAGTATCCAATGTCTTAATATACTAGCTGTTGCCAGCGGCTTCGCCCGAGTGTATGTCGGAAATTATCCCACGGGAACCTTCTACCGGGATGAAAAGTATCCTATGTCTTAATATACTAGCTGTTGCCCGCGTGTATGTCGGAAATTATCCCACGGGAACCTTCTACCGGGATGAAAAGTATCCTATGTCTTAATATACTTGCTGTTGCCCGCGTGTATGTCGGAAATTATCCCGCGGGAACCTTCTACCGGGATGAAAAGTATCCTATGTCTTAATATACTAGCTGTTGCCCGCGTGTTTGTCGGAAATTATCCCGCGGGAACCTTCTACCGGGATGAAAAGTATCCTATGTCTTAATATACTAGCTGTTGCCAGCGGCTTCGCCCGCGTGTATGTCGGAAATTATCCCGCGGGAACCTTCTACCGGGATGAAAAGTATCCTATGTCTTAATATACTAGCTGTTGCCAGCGGCTTCGCCCGCGTGTATGTCGGAAATTATCCCACGGGAACCTTCTACCGGGATGAAAAGTATCCTATGTCTTAATATACTAGCTGTTGCCCGCGTGTATGTCGGAAATTATCCCGCGGGAACCTTCTACCGAGATGAAAAGTATCCTATGTCTTAATATACTAGCTGTTGCCCGCGTGTATGTCGGAAATTATCCCGCGGGAACCTTCTACCGGGATGAAAAGTATCCTATGTCTTAATATACTAGCTGTTGCCAGCGGCTTCGCCCGCGTGTATGTCGGAAATTATCCCGCGGGAACCTTCTACCGGTATGAAAAGTATCCTATGTCTTAATATACTAGCTGTTGCCAGCGGCTTCGCCCGCGTGTATGTCGGAAATTATCCCGCGGGAACCTTCTACCGGTATGAAAAGTATCCTATGTCTTAATATACTAGATGTTGCCAGCGGCTTCGCCCGCGTGTATGTCGGAAATTATCCCACGGGAACCTTATACCGGGATGAAAAGTATCCTATGTCTTAATATACTAGCTGTTGCCCGCGTGTATGTCGGAAATTATCCCACGGGAACCTTCTATCGGGATGAAAAGTATCCTATGTCTTAATATACTAGCTGTTGCCAGCGTGTATGTCGGAAATTATCCCACGGGAACCTTATACCGGGATGAAAAGTATCCTATGTCTTAATATACTAGCTGTTGCCCGCGTGTATGTCGGAAATTATCCCACGGGAACCTTCTATCGGGAGAAAAGTATCCTATGTCTTAATATACTAGCTGTTGCCAGCGTGTATGTCGGAAATTATCCCACGGGAACCTTCTACCGGGATGAAAAGTATCCTATGTCTTAATATACTAGCTGTTGCCCGCGGCTTCGCTCGCGTGTATGTCGGAAATTATCCCACGGGAACCTTCTACCGGGATGAAAAGTATCCTATGTCTTAATATACTAGCTGTTGCCCGCGTGTATGTCGGAAATTATCCCACGGGAACCTTCTACCGGGATGAAAAGTATCCTATGTCTTAATATACTAACTGTTGCCCGCGTGTATGTCGGAAATTATCCCACGGGAACCTTCTACCGGGATGAAAAGTATCCTATGTCTTAATATACTAGCTGTTGCCAGCGTGTATGTCGGAAATTATCCCACGGGAACCTTCTACCGGGATGAAAAGTATCCTATGTCTTAATATACTAGCTGTTGCCCGCGGCTTCGCTCGCGTGTATGTCGGAAATTATCCCGCGGGAACCTTCTACCGGGATGAAAAGTATCCTATGTCTTAATATACTAGCTGTTGCCCGCGGCTTCGCTCGCGTGTATGTCGGAAATTATCCCACGGGAACCTTCTACCGGGATGAAAAGTATCCTATGTCTTAATATACTAGCTGTTGCCCGCGGCTTCGCTCGCGTGTATGTCGGAAATTATCCCACGGGAACCTTCTACCGGGATGAAAAGTATCCTATGTCTTAATATACTAGCTGTTGCCTGCGTGTATGTCGGAAATTATCCCACGGGAACCTTCTACCGGGATAAAAAGTATCCTATGTCTTAATATACTAGCTGTTGCCCGCATGTATGTCGGAAATTATCCCACGGGAACCTTCTACCGGGATGAAAAGTATCCTATATCTTAATATACTAGCTGTTGCCCGCGTGTATGTCGGAAATTATCCCGCGGGAACCTTCTACCGGGATGAAAAGTATCCTATGTCTTAATATACTAGCTGTTGCCCGCGTGTATGTCGGAAATTATCCCGCGGGAACCTTCTACCGGGATGAAAAGTATCCTATGTCTTAATATACTAGCTGTTGCCAGCGGCTTCGCCCGCGTGTATGTCGGAAATTATCCCGCGGGAACCTTCTACCGGGATGAAAAGTATCCTATGTCTTAATATACTAGCTGTTGCCAGCGGCTTCGCCCGCGTGTATGTCGGAAATTATCCCACGGGAACCTTCTACCGGGATGAAAAGTATCCTATATCTTAATATACTAGCTGTTGCCCGCGTGTATGTCGGAAATTATCCCGCGGGAACCTTCTACCGGGATGAAAAGTATCCTATGTCTTAATATACTAGCTGTTGCCAGCGGCTTCGCCCGCGTGTATGTCGGAAATTATCCCACGGGAACCTTCTACCGGGATGAAAAGTATCCTATATCTTAATATACTAGCTGTTGCCCGCGTGTATGTCGGAAATTATCCCGCGGGAACCTTCTACCGGGATGAAAAGTATCCTATGTCTTAATATACTAGCTGTTGCCCGCGTGTATGTCGGAAATTATCCCGCGGGAACCTTCTACCGGGATGAAAAGTATCCTATGTCTTAATATACTAGCTGTTGCCAGCGGCTTCGCCCGCGTGTATGTCGGAAATTATCCCGCGGGAACCTTCTACCGGGATGAAAAGTATCCTATGTCTTAATATACTAGCTGTTGCCAGCGGCTTCGCCCGCGTGTATGTCGGAAATTATCCCACGGGAACCTTCTACCGGGATGAAAAGTATCCTATGTCTTAATATACTAGCTGTTGCCCGCGTGTATGTCGGAAATTATCCCGCGGGAACCTTCTACCGAGATGAAAAGTATCCTATGTCTTAATATACTAGCTGTTGCCCGCGTGTATGTCGGAAATTATCCCACGGGAACCTTCTACCGGGATAAAAAGTATCCTATGTCTTAATATACTAGCTGTTGCCCGCATGTATGTCGGAAATTATCCCACGGGAACCTTCTACCGGGATGAAAAGTATCCTATATCTTAATATACTAGCTGTTGCCCGCGTGTATGTCGGAAATTATCCCGCGGGAACCTTCTACCGGGATGAAAAGTATCCTATGTCTTAATATACTAGCTGTTGCCCGCGTGTATGTCGGAAATTATCCCGCGGGAACCTTCTACCGGGATGAAAAGTATCCTATGTCTTAATATACTAGCTGTTGCCAGCGGCTTCGCCCGCGTGTATGTCGGAAATTATCCCGCGGGAACCTTCTACCGGGATGAAAAGTATCCTATGTCTTAATATACTAGCTGTTGCCAGCGGCTTCGCCCGCGTGTATGTCGGAAATTATCCCACGGGAACCTTCTACCGGGATGAAAAGTATCCTATGTCTTAATATACTAGCTGTTGCCCGCGTGTATGTCGGAAATTATCCCGCGGGAACCTTCTACCGAGATGAAAAGTATCCTATGTCTTAATATACTAGCTGTTGCCCGCGTGTATGTCGGAAATTATCCCGCGGGAACCTTCTACCGGGATGAAAAGTATCCTATGTCTTAATATACTAGCTGTTGCCAGCGGCTTCGCCCGCGTGTATGTCGGAAATTATCCCGCGGGAACCTTCTACCGGTATGAAAAGTATCCTATGTCTTAATATACTAGCTGTTGCCAGCGGCTTCGCCCGCGTGTATGTCGGAAATTATCCCGCGGGAACCTTCTACCGGTATGAAAAGTATCCTATGTCTTAATATACTAGATGTTGCCAGCGGCTTCGCCCGCGTGTATGTCGGAAATTATTCCACGAGAACCTTATACCGGGATGAAAAGTATCCTATGTCTTAATATACTAGCTGTTGCCCGCGTGTATGTCGGAAATTATCCCACGGGAACCTTCTATCGGGATGAAAAGTATCCTATGTCTTAATATACTAGCTGTTGCCAGCGTGTATGTCGGAAATTATCCCACGGGAACCTTATACCGG
Source organism: Dicycla oo (assembly GCA_948252095.1). Lineage (NCBI taxonomy): Eukaryota > Metazoa > Arthropoda > Insecta > Lepidoptera > Noctuidae > Dicycla > Dicycla oo. The sequence goes on from OX411712.1 coordinate 16,156,361, forward strand.
GATGAAAAGTATCCTATGTCTTAATATACTAGCTGTTGCCCGCGTGTATGTCGGAAATTATCCCACGGGAACCTTCTATCGGGATGAAAAGTATCCTATGTCTTAATATACTAGCTGTTGCCAGCGTGTATGTCGGAAATTATCCCACGGGAACCTTCTACCGGGATGAAAAGTATCCTATGTCTTAATATACTAGCTGTTGCCCGCGGCTTCGCTCGCGTGTATGTCGGAAATTATCCCACGGGAACCTTCTACCGGGATGAAAAGTATCCTATGTCTTAATATACTAGCTGTTGCCCGCGTGTATGTCGGAAATTATCCCACGGGAACCTTCTACCGGGATGAAAAGTATCCTATGTCTTAATATACTAACTGTTGCCCGCGTGTATGTCGGAAATTATCCCACGGGAACCTTCTACCGGGGTGAAAAGTATCCTATGTCTTAATATACTAGCTGTTGCCAGCGTGTATGTCGGAAATTATCCCACGGGAACCTTCTACCGGGATGAAAAGTATCCTATGTCTTAATATACTAGCTGTTGCCCGCGGCTTCGCTCGCGTGTATGTCGGAAATTATCCCGCGGGAACCTTCTACCGGGATGAAAAGTATCCTATGTCTTAATATACTAGCTGTTGCCCGCGGCTTCGCTCGCGTGTATGTCGGAAATTATCCCACGGGAACCTTCTACCGGGATGAAAAGTATCCTATGTCTTAATATACTAGCTGTTGCCCGCGGCTTCGCTCGCGTGTATGTCGGAAATTATCCCACGGGAACCTTCTACCGGGATGAAAAGTATCCTATGTCTTAATATACTAGCTGTTGCCTGCGTGTATGTCGGAAATTATCCCACGGGAACCTTCTACCGGGATAAAAAGTATCCTATATCTTAATATACTAGCTGTTGCCCGCATGTATGTCGGAAATTATCCCACGGGAACCTTCTACCGGGATGAAAAGTATCCTATGTCTTAATATACTAGCTGTTGCCCGCGGCTTCGCTCGCGTGTATGTCGGAAATTATCCCACGGGAACCTTCTACCGGGATGAAAAGTATCCTGTCTTAATATACTAGCTATTGCCCGCGTGTATGTCGGAAATTATCCCGCGGGAACCTTCTACCGGGATGAAAAGTATCCTATGTCTTAATATACTAGGCGTTGCCCGCGGCTTCGCTCGCGTGTATGTCGGAAATTATCCCGCGGGAACCTTCTACCGGGTTGAGAAGTATCCTATGTCTTAATATACTAGCTGTTGCCCGCGGCTTCGCTCGCGTGTATGTCAGAAATTATCCCGCGGGAACCTTCTACCGGGATGAAAAGTATCCTATGTCTTAATATACTAGCTGTTGCCCGCGTGTATGTCGGAAATTATCCCACGGGAACCTTCTACCGGGATGAAAAGTATCCTATGTCTTAATATACTAGCTGTTGCCAGCGCCTTCGCTCGCGTGTATGTCAGAAATTATCCCACGGAAACCTTCTACCGGGATGAAAAGTATCCTATGTCTTAATATACTAGCTGTTGCCAGCGGCTTCGCCCGCGTGTATGTCGGAAATTATCCCGCGGGAACCTTCTACCGGGATGAAAAGTATTCTATGTCTTAATATACTAGCTGTTGCCAGCGGCTTCGCCCGCGTGTATGTCGGAAATTATCCCGCGGGAACCTTATACCGGGATGAAAAGTATCCTATGTCTTAATATACTAGCTGTTGCCCGCGTGTATGTCGGAAATTATCCCACGGGAACCTTCTATCGGGATGAAAAGTATCCTATGTCTTAATATACTAGCTGTTGCCAGCGTGTATGTCGGAAATTATCCCACGGGAACCTTATACCGGGATGAAAAGTATCCTATGTCTTAATATACTAGCTGTTGCCCACGTGTATGTCGGAAATTATCCCACGGGAACCTTCTATCGGGATGAAAAGTATCCTATGTCTTAATATACTAGCTGTTGCCAGCGTGTATGTCGGAAATTATCCCACGGGAACCTTCTACCGGGATGAAAAGTATCCTATGTCTTAATATACTAGCTGTTGCCCGCGGCTTCGCTCGCGTGTATGTCGGAAATTATCCCACGGGAACCTTCTACCGGGATGAAAAGTATCCTATGTCTTAATATACTAGCTGTTGCCCGCATGTATGTCGGAAATTATCCCGCGGGAACCTTCTACCGGGATGAAAAGTATCCTATGTCTTAATATACTAGCTGTTGCCAGCGGCTTCGCCCGCGTGTATGTCGGAAATTATCCCGCGGGAACCTTCTACCGGTATGAAAAGTATCCTATGTCTTAATATACTAGCTGTTGCCAGCGGCTTCGCCCGCGTGTATGTCGGAAATTATCCCGCGGGAACCTTCTACCGGTATAAAAAGTATCCTATGTCTTAATATACTAGCTGTTGCCAGCGGCTTCGCCCGCGTGTATGTCGGAAATTATCCCACGGGAACCTTATACCGGGATGAAAAGTATCCTATGTCTTAATATACTAGCTGTTGCCCGCGTGTATGTCGGGAATTATCCCACGGGAACCTTCTACCGGGATGAAAAGTATCCTATGTCTTAATATACTAGCTGTTGCCCGCGTGTATGTCGGAAATTATCCCACGGGAACCTTCTACCGGGATGAAAAGTATCCTGTGTCTTAATATACTAGCTGTTGCCAGCGTGTATGTCGGAAATTATCCCACGGGAACCTTCTACCGGGATGAAAAGTATCCTATGTCTTAATATACTAGCTGTTGCCCGCGTGTATGTCGGAAATTATCCCACGGGAACCTTCTACCGGGATGAAAAGTATCCTATGTCTTAATATACTAGCTGTTGCCCGCGTGTATGTCGGAAATTATCCCACGGGAACCTTCTACCGGGATGAAAAGTATCCTATGTCTTAATATACTAGCTGTTGCCCGCATGTATGTCGGAAATTATCCCACGGGAACCTTCTACCGGGATGAAAAGTATCCTATATCCTAATATACTAGCTGTTGTCCGCGTGTATGTCGGAAATTATCCCACGGGAACCTTCTACCGGGATGAAAAGTATCCTATGTCTTAATATACTAGCTGTTGCCCGCGTGTATGTCGGGAATTATCCCACGGGAACCTTCTACCGGGATGAAAAGTATCCTATGTCTTAATATACTAGCTGTTGCCCGCGTGTATGTCGGAAATTATCCCACGGGAACCTTCTACCGGGATGAAAAGTATCCTATGTCTTAATATACTAGCTGTTGCCAGCGCCTTCGCTCGCGTGTATGTCAGAAATTATCCCACGGAAACCTTCTACCGGGATGAAAAGTATCCTATGTCTTAATATACTAGCTGTTGCCAGCGGCTTCGCCCGCGTGTATGTCGGAAATTATCCCGCGGGAACCTTCTACCGGGATGAAAAGTATTCTATGTCTTAATATACTAGCTGTTGCCAGCGGCTTCGCCCGCGTGTATGTCGGAAATTATCCCGCGGGAACCTTCTACCGGGATGAAAAGTATCCAATGTCTTAATATACTAGCTGTTGCCAGCGGCTTCGCCCGCGTGTATGTCGGAAATTATCCCACGGGAACCTTCTACCGGGATGAAAAGTATCCTATGTCTTAATATACTAGCTGTTGCCCGCGTGTATGTCGGAAATTATCCCACGGGAACCTTCTACCGGGATGAAAAGTATCCTATGTCTTAATATACTAGCTGTTGCCCGCGTGTATGTCGGAAATTATCCCGCGGGAACCTTCTACCGGGATGAAAAGTATCCTATGTCTTAATATACTAGCTGTTGCCCGCGTGTTTGTCGGAAATTATCCCGCGGGAACCTTCTACCGGGATGAAAAGTATCCTATGTCTTAATATACTAGCTGTTGCCAGCGGCTTCGCCCGCGTGTATGTCGGAAATTATCCCGCGGGAACCTTCTACCGGGATGAAAAGTATCCTATGTCTTAATATACTAGCTGTTGCCAGCGGCTTCGCCCGCGTGTATGTCGGAAATTATCCCACGGGAACCTTCTACCGGGATGAAAAGTATCCTATGTCTTAATATACTAGCTGTTGCCCGCGTGTATGTCGGAAATTATCCCGCGGGAACCTTCTACCGAGATGAAAAGTATCCTATGTCTTAATATACTAGCTGTTGCCCGCGTGTATGTCGGAAATTATCCCGCGGGAACCTTCTACCGGGATGAAAAGTATCCTATGTCTTAATATACTAGCTGTTGCCAGCGGCTTCGCCCGCGTGTATGTCGGAAATTATCCCGCGGGAACCTTCTACCGGTATGAAAAGTATCCTATGTCTTAATATACTAGCTGTTGCCAGCGGCTTCGCCCGCGTGTATGTCGGAAATTATCCCGCGGGAACCTTCTACCGGTATGAAAAGTATCCTATGTCTTAATATACTAGATGTTGCCAGCGGCTTCGCCCGCGTGTATGTCGGAAATTATCCCACGGGAACCTTATACCGGGATGAAAAGTATCCTATGTCTTAATATACTAGCTGTTGCCCACGTGTATGTCGGAAATTATCCCACGGGAACCTTCTATCGGGATGAAAAGTATCCTATGTCTTAATATACTAGCTGTTGCCAGCGGCTTCGCCCGCGTGTATGTCGGAAATTATCCCGCGGGAACCTTCTACCGGGATGAAAAGTATCCTATGTCTTAATATACTAGCTGTTGCCCGCGTGTATGTCGGAAATTATCCCACGGGAACCTTCTATCGGGAGAAAAGTATCCTATGTCTTAATATACTAGCTGTTGCCAGCGTGTATGTCGGAAATTATCCCACGGGAACCTTCTACCGGGATGAAAAGTATCCTATGTCTTAATATACTAGCTGTTGCCCGCGGCTTCGCTCGCGTGTATGTCGGAAATTATCCCACGGGAACCTTCTACCGGGATGAAATGTATCCTATGTCTTAATATACTAGCTGTTGCCCGCGTGTATGTCGGAAATTATCCCACGGGAACCTTCTACCGGGATGAAAAGTATCCTATGTCTTAATATACTAACTGTTGCCCGCGTGTATGTCGGAAATTATCCCACGGGAACCTTCTACCGGGATGAAAAGTATCCTATGTCTTAATATACTAGCTGTTGCCAGCGTGTATGTCGGAAATTATCCCACGGGAACCTTCTACCGGGATGAAAAGTATCCTATGTCTTAATATACTAGCTGTTGCCCGCGGCTTCGCTCGCGTGTATGTCGGAAATTATCCCGCGGGAACCTTCTACCGGGATGAAAAGTATCCTATGTCTTAATATACTAGCTGTTGCCCGCGGCTTCGCTCGCGTGTATGTCGGAAATTATCCCACGGGAACCTTCTACCGGGATGAAAAGTATCCTATGTCTTAATATACTAGCTGTTGCCCGCGGCTTCGCTCGCGTGTATGTCGGAAATTATCCCACGGGAACCTTCTACCGGGATGAAAAGTATCCTATGTCTTAATATACTAGCTGTTGCCTGCGTGTATGTCGGAAATTATCCCACGGGAACCTTCTACCGGGATAAAAAGTATCCTATGTCTTAATATACTAGCTGTTGCCCGCATGTATGTCGGAAATTATCCCACGGGAACCTTCTACCGGGATGAAAAGTATCCTATATCTTAATATACTAGCTGTTGCCCGCGTGTATGTCGGAAATTATCCCGCGGGAACCTTCTACCGGGATGAAAAGTATCCTATGTCTTAATATACTAGCTGTTGCCCGCGTGTATGTCGGAAATTATCCCGCGGGAACCTTCTACCGGGATGAAAAGTATCCTATGTCTTAATATACTAGCTGTTGCCAGCGGCTTCGCCCGCGTGTATGTCGGAAATTATCCCGCGGGAACCTTCTACCGGGATGAAAAGTATCCTATGTCTTAATATACTAGCTGTTGCCAGCGGCTTCGCCCGCGTGTATGTCGGAAATTATCCCACGGGAACCTTCTACCGGGATGAAAAGTATCCTATATCTTAATATACTAGCTGTTGCCCGCGTGTATGTCGGAAATTATCCCGCGGGAACCTTCTACCGGGATGAAAAGTATCCTATGTCTTAATATACTAGCTGTTGCCAGCGGCTTCGCCCGCGTGTATGTCGGAAATTATCCCACGGGAACCTTCTACCGGGATGAAAAGTATCCTATATCTTAATATACTAGCTGTTGCCCGCGTGTATGTCGGAAATTATCCCGCGGGAACCTTCTACCGGGATGAAAAGTATCCTATGTCTTAATATACTAGCTGTTGCCCGCGTGTATGTCGGAAATTATCCCGCGGGAACCTTCTACCGGGATGAAAAGTATCCTATGTCTTAATATACTAGCTGTTGCCAGCGGCTTCGCCCGCGTGTATGTCGGAAATTATCCCGCGGGAACCTTCTACCGGGATGAAAAGTATCCTATGTCTTAATATACTAGCTGTTGCCAGCGGCTTCGCCCGCGTGTATGTCGGAAATTATCCCACGGGAACCTTCTACCGGGATGAAAAGTATCCTATGTCTTAATATACTAGCTGTTGCCCGCGTGTATGTCGGAAATTATCCCGCGGGAACCTTCTACCGAGATGAAAAGTATCCTATGTCTTAATATACTAGCTGTTGCCCGCGTGTATGTCGGAAATTATCCCACGGGAACCTTCTACCGGGATAAAAAGTATCCTATGTCTTAATATACTAGCTGTTGCCCGCATGTATGTCGGAAATTATCCCACGGGAACCTTCTACCGGGATGAAAAGTATCCTATATCTTAATATACTAGCTGTTGCCCGCGTGTATGTCGGAAATTATCCCGCGGGAACCTTCTACCGGGATGAAAAGTATCCTATGTCTTAATATACTAGCTGTTGCCCGCGTGTATGTCGGAAATTATCCCGCGGGAACCTTCTACCGGGATGAAAAGTATCCTATGTCTTAATATACTAGCTGTTGCCAGCGGCTTCGCCCGCGTGTATGTCGGAAATTATCCCGCGGGAACCTTCTACCGGGATGAAAAGTATCCTATGTCTTAATATACTAGCTGTTGCCAGCGGCTTCGCCCGCGTGTATGTCGGAAATTATCCCGCGGGAACCTTCTACCGGGATGAAAAGTATCCTATGTCTTAATATACTAGCTGTTGCCAGCGGTTTCGCCCGCGTGTATGTCGGAAATTATCCCACGGGAACCTTCTACCGGGATGAAAAGTATCCTATGTCTTAATATACTAGCTGTTGCCCGCGTGTATGTCGGAAATTATCCCGCGGGAACCTTCTACCGAGATGAAAAGTATCCTATGTCTTAATATACTAGCTGTTGCCCGCGTGTATGTCGGAAATTATCCCGCGGGAACCTTCTACCGGGATGAAAAGTATCCTATGTCTTAATATACTAGCTGTTGCCAGCGGCTTCGCCCGCGTGTATGTCGGAAATTATCCCGCGGGAACCTTCTACCGGGATGAAAAGTATCCTATGTCTTAATATACTAGCTGTTGCCAGCGGCTTCGCCCGCGTGTATGTCGGAAATTATCCCACGGGAACCTTCTACCGGGATGAAAAGTATCCTATGTCTTAATATACTAGCTGTTGCCCGCGTGTATGTCGGAAATTATCCCGCGGGAACCTTCTACCGAGATGAAAAGTATCCTATGTCTTAATATACTAGCTGTTGCCCGCGTGTATGTCGGAAATTATCCCGCGGGAACCTTCTACCGGGATGAAAAGTATCCTATGTCTTAATATACTAGCTGTTGCCAGCGGCTTCGCCCGCGTGTATGTCGGAAATTATCCCGCGGGAACCTTCTACCGGGATGAAAAGTATCCTATGTCTTAATATACTAGCTGTTGCCAGCGGCTTCGCCCGCGTGTATGTCGGAAATTATCCCGCGGGAACCTTCTACCGGGATGAAAAGTATCCTATGTCTTAATATACTAGCTGTTGCCAGCGGCTTCGCCCGCGTGTATGTCGGAAATTATCCCACGGGAACCTTCTACCGGGATGAAAAGTATCCTATGTCTTAATATACTAGCTGTTGCCCGCGTGTATGTCGGAAATTATCCCACGGGAACCTTCTACCGGGATGAAAAGTATCCTATGTCTTAATATACTAGCTGTTGCCCGCGTGTATGTCGAAAATTATCCCGCGGGAACCTTCTACCGGGATGAAAAGTATCCTATGTCTTAATATACTAGCTGTTGCCCGCGTGTTTGTCGGAATTATCCCGCGGGAACCTTCTACCGGGATGAAAAGTATCCTATGTCTTAATATACTAGCTGTTGCCAGCGGCTTCGCCCGCGTGTATGTCGGAAATTATCCCGCGGGAACCTTCTACCGGGATGAAAAGTATCCTATGTCTTAATATACTAGCTGTTGCCAGCGGCTTCGCCCGCGTGTATGTCGGAAATTATCCCACGGGAACCTTCTACCGGGATGAAAAGTATCCTATGTCTTAATATACTAGCTGTTGCCCGCGTGTATGTCGGAAATTATCCCGCGGGAACCTTCTACCGAGATGAAAAGTATCCTATGTCTTAATATACTAGCTGTTGCCCGCGTGTATGTCGGAAATAATCCCGCGGGAACCTTCTACCGGGATGAAAAGTATCCTATGTCTTAATATACTAGCTGTTGCCAGCGGCTTCGCCCGCGTGTATGTCGGAAATTATCCCGCGGGAACCTTCTACCGGTATGAAAAGTATCCTATGTCTTAATATACTAGCTGTTGCCAGCGGCTTCGCCCGCGTGTATGTCGGAAATTATCCCGCGGGAACCTTCTACCGGTATGAAAAGTATCCTATGTCTTAATATACTAGATGTTGCCAGCGGCTTCGCCCGCGTGTATGTCGGAAATTATCCCACGGGAACCTTATACCGGGATGAAAAGTATCCTATGTCTTAATATACTAGCTGCTGCCCGCGTGTATGTCGGAAATTATCCCACGGGAACCTTCTATCGGGATGAAAAGTATCCTATGTCTTAATATACTAGCTGTTGCCAGCGTGTATGTCGGAAATTATCCCACGGGAACCTTATACCGGGATGAAAAGTATCCTATGTCTTAATATACTAGCTGTTGCCCGCGTGTATGTCGGAAATTATCCCACGGGAACCTTCTATCGGGAGAAAAGTATCCTATGTCTTAATATACTAGCTGTTGCCAGCGTGTATGTCGGAAATTATCCCACGGGAACCTTCTACCGGGATGAAAAGTATCCTATGTCTTAATATACTAGCTGTTGCCCGCGGCTTCGCTCGCGTGTATGTCGGAAATTATCCCACGGGAACCTTCTACCGGGATGAAAAGTATCCTATGTCTTAATATACTAGCTGTTGCCCGCGTGTATGTCGGAAATTATCCCACGGGAACCTTCTACCGGGATGAAAAGTATCCTATGTCTTAATATACTAACTGTTGCCCGCGTGTATGTCGGAAATTATCCCACGGGAACCTTCTACCGGGATGAAAAGTATCCTATGTCTTAATATACTAGCTGTTGCCAGCGTGTATGTCGGAAATTATCCCACGGGAACCTTCTACCGGGATGAAAAGTATCCTATGTCTTAATATACTAGCTGTTGCCCGCGGCTTCGCTCGCGTGTATGTCGGAAATTATCCCGCGGGAACCTTCTACCGGGATGAAAAGTATCCTATGTCTTAATATACTAGCTGTTGCCCGCGGCTTCGCTCGCGTGTATGTCGGAAATTATCCCACGGGAACCTTCTACCGGGATGAAAAGTATCCTATGTCTTAATATACTAGCTGTTGCCCGCGGCTTCGCTCGCGTGTATGTCGGAAATTATCCCACGGGAACCTTCTACCGGGATGAAAAGTATCCTATGTCTTAATATACTAGCTGTTGCCTGCGTGTATGTCGGAAATTATCCCACGGGAACCTTCTACCGGGATAAAAAGTATCCTATGTCTTAATATACTAGCTGTTGCCCGCATGTATGTCGGAAATTATCCCACGGGAACCTTCTACCGGGATGAAAAGTATCCTATATCTTAATATACTAGCTGTTGCCCGCGTGTATGTCGGAAATTATCCCACGGGAACCTTCTACCGGGATGAAAAGTATCCTATGTCTTAATATACTAGCTGTTGCCCGCGTGTATGTCGGAAATTATCCCACGGGAACCTTCTACCGGGATGAAAAGTATCCTATGTCTTAATATACTAGCTGTTGCCCGCGGCTTCGCTCGCGTGTATGTCGGAAATTATCCCACGGGAACCTTCTACCGGGATGAAAGTATCCTATGTCTTAATATACTAGCTGTTTCCCGCGGCTTCGCTCGCGTGTATGTCGGAAATTATCCCACGGGAACCTTCTACCGGGATTAAAAGTATCCTATGTCTTAATATACTAGCTGTTGCCCGCGTGTATGTCGGAAATTATCCCGCGGGAACCTTCTACCGGGATGAAAAGTATCCTATGTCTTAATATACTAGCTGTTGCCCGCGTGTATGTCGGAAATTATCCCGCGGGAACCTTCTACCGGGATGAAAAGTATCCTATGTCTTAATATACTAGCTGTTGCCAGCGGCTTCGCCCGCGTGTATGTCGGAAATTATCCCGCGGGAACCTTCTACCGGTATGAAAAGTATCCTATGTCTTAATATACTAGCTGTTGCCAGCGGCTTCGCCCGCGTGTATGTCGGAAATTATCCCGCGGGAACCTTCTACCGGTATGAAAAGTATCCTATGTCTTAATATACTAGCTGTTGCCAGCGGCTTCGCCCGCGTGTATGTCGGAAATTATCCCGCGGGAACCTTCTACCGGTATGAAAAGTATCCTATGTCTTAATATACTAGCTGTTGCCAGCGGCTTCGCCCGCGTGTATGTCGGAAATTATCCCACGGGAACCTTCTACCGGGATGAAAAGTATCCTATGTCTTAATATACTAGCTGTTGCCAGCGGCTTCGCCCGCGTGTATGTCGGAAATTATCCCACGGGAACCTTCTACCGGGATGAAAAGTATCCTATGTCTTAATATACTAGCTGTTGCCCGCGTGTATGTCGGAAATTATCCCACGGGAACCTTCTACCGGGATGAAAAGTATCCTATGTCTTAATATACTAGCTGTTGCCAGCGTGTATATCGGAAATTATCCCACGGGAACCTTCTACCGGGATGAAAAGTATCCTATGTCTTAATATACTAGCTGTTGCCCGCGGCTTCGCTCGCGTGTATGTCGGAAATTATCCCGCGGGAACCTTCTACCGGGATGAAAAGTATCCTATGTCTTAATATACTAGCTGTTGCCCGCGGCTTCGCTCGCGTGTATGTCGGAAATTATCCCACGGGAACCTTCTACCGGGATGAAAAGTATCCTATGTCTTAATATACTAGCTGTTGCCCGCGGCTTCGCTCGCGTGTATGTCGGAAATTATCCCACGGGAAGCTTCTACCGGGATGAAAAGTATCCTATCTCTTAATATACTAGCTGTTGCCCGCGTGTATGTCGGAAATTATCCCACGGGAACCTTCTACCGGGATAAAAAGTATCCTATGTCTTAATATACTAGCTGTTGCCCGCATGGATGTCGGAAATTATCCCACGGGAACCTTCTACCGGGATGAAAAGTATCCTATATCTTAATATACTAGCTGTTGCCCGCGTGTATGTCGGAAATTATCCCACGGGAACCTTCTACCGGGATGAAAAGTATCCTATGTCTTAATATACTAGCTGTTGCCCGCGTGTATGTCGGAAATTATCCCACGGGAACCTTCTACCGGGATGAAAAGTATCCTATGTCTTAATATACTAGCTGTTGCCCGCGGCTTCGCTCGCGTGTATGTCGGAAATTATCCCGCGGGAACCTTCTACCGGTATGAAAAGTATCCTATGTCTTAATATACTAGCTGTTGCCAGCGGCTTCGCCCGCGTGTATGTCGGAAATTATCCCACGGGAACCTTATACCGGGATGAAAAGTATCCTATGTCTTAATATACTAGCTGTTGCCCGCGTGTATGTCGGAAATTATCCCACGGGAACCTTCTACCGGGATGAAAAGTATCCTATGTCTTAATATACTAGCTGTTGCCAGCGTGTATGTCGGAAATTAACCCACGGGAACCTTCTACCGGGATGAAAAGTATCCTATGTCTTAATATACTAGCTGTTGCCCGCGGCTTCGCTCGCGTGTATGTCGGAAATTATCCCACGGGAACCTTCTACCGGGATGAAAAGTATCCTATGTCTTAATATACTAGCTGTTGCCCGCGTGTATGTCGGAAATTATCCCACGGGAACCTTCTACCGGGATGAAAAGTATCCTATGTCTTAATATACTAGCTGTTGCCCGCGGCTTCGCTCGCGTGTATGTCGGAAATTATCCCGCGGGAACCTTCTACCGGTATGAAAAGTATCCTATGTCTTAATATACTAGCTGTTGCCAGCGTGTATGTCGGAAATTATCCCACGGGAACCTTCTACCGGGATGAAAAGTATCCTATGTCTTAATATACTAGCTGTTGCCAGCGGCTTCGCCCGCGTGTATGTCGGAAATTATCCCGCGGGAACCTTCTACCGGTATGAAAATTATCCTATGTCTTAATATACTAGCTGTTGCCAGCGGCTTCGCCCGCGTGTATGTCGGAAATTATCCCACGGGAACCTTATACCGGGATGAAAAGTATCCTATGTCTTAATATACTAGCTGTTGCCCGCGTGTATGTCGGAAATTATCCCACGGGAACCTTCTACCGGGATGAAAAGTATCCTATGTCTTAATATACTAGCTGTTGCCAGCGTGTATGTCGGAAATTAACCCACGGGAACCTTCTACCTGGATGAAAAGTATCCTATGTCTTAATATACTAGCTGTTGCCCGCGGCTTCGCTCGCTTGTATGTCGGAAATTATCCCACGGGAACCTTCTACCGGGATGAAAAGTATCCTATGTCTTAATATACTAGCTGTTGCCCGCGTGTATGTCGGAAATTATCCCACGGGAACCTTCTACCGGGATGAAAAGTATCCTATGTCTTAATATACTAACTGTTGCCCGCGTGTATGTCGGAAATTATCCCACGGGAACCTTCTACCGGGATGAAAATTATCCTATGTCTTAATATACTAGCTGTTGCCAGCGTGTATGTCGGAAATTATCCCACGGGAACCTTCTATCGGGATGAAAAGTATCCTATGTCTTAATATACTAGCTGTTGCCCGCGGCTTCACTCGCGTGTTTGTCGGAAATTATCCCGCGGGAACCTTCTACCGGGATGAAAAGTATCCTATGTCTTAATATACTAGCTGTATCCCGCGTGTATGTCGGAAATTATCCCACGGGAACCTTCTACCGGGATGAAAAGTATCCTATGTCTTAATATACTAGCTGTTGCCCGCGGCTTCGCTCGCGTGTATGTCGGAAATTATCCCACGGGAACCTTCTACCGGGATGAAAGTATCCTATGTCTTAATATACTAGCTGTTGCCCGCGGCTTGGCTCGCGTGTATGTCGGAAATTATCCCACGGGAACCTTCTACCGGGATGAAAAGTATCCTATGTCTTAATATACTAGCTGTTGCCCGCGTGTTTGTCGGAAATTATCCCACGGGAACCTTCTACCGGGATGAAAAGTATCCTATGTCTTAATATACTAGCTGTTGCCCGCGGCTTCGATCGCGTGTATGTCGGAAATTATCCCACGGGAACCTTCTACCGGGATGAAAGTATCCTATGTCTCTTAATATACTAGCTGTTGCCCGCGGCTTCGCTCGCGTGTATGTCGGAAATTATCCCACGGGAACCTTCTACCGGGATGAAAAGTATCCTATGTCTTAATATACTAGCTGTTGCCCGCGTGTATGTCGGAAATTATCCCACGGGAATCTTCTACCGGGATGAAAAGTATCCTATGTCTTAATATACTAGCTGTTGCCCGCGTGTATGTCGGAAATTATCCCACGGGAACCTTCTACCGGGAGTAAAAGTATCCTGTCTTAATATACTAGCTATTGCCCGCGTGTATGTCGGAAATTATCCCGCGGGAACCTTCTACCGGGATGAAAAGTATCCTATGTCTTAATATACTAGCTGTTGCCCGCGGCTTCGCTCGCGTGTATGTCGGAAATTATCCCACGGGAACCTTCGACCGGGATGAAAAGTATTCTATGTCTTAATATACTAGCTGTTGCCCGCGTGTTTGTCGGAAATTATCCCACGGGAACCTTCTACCGGGATGAAAAGTATCCTATGTCTTAATATACTAGCTGTTGCCCGCGGCTTCGCTCGCGTGTATGTCGGAAATTATCCCACGGGAACCTTCTACCGGGATGAAAGTATCCTATGTCTTAATATACTAGTTGTTGCCCGCGGCTTCGCTCGCGTGTATGTCGGAAATTATCCCACGGGAACCTTCTACCGGGATGAAAAGTATCCTATGTCTTAATATACTAGCTGTTGCCCGCGGCTTCGCTCGCGTGTATGTCGGAAATTATCCCGCGGGAACCTTCTACCGGGATGAAAAGTATCCTATGTCTTAATATACTAGCTGTTGCCCGCGGCTTCGCTCGCGTGTATGTCGGAAATTATCCCACGGGAACCTTCTACCGGGATGAAAAGTATCCTATGTCTTAATATACTAGCTGTTGCCAGCGTGTATGTCGGAAATTATCCCACGGGAACCTTCTACCGGGATGAAAAGTATCCTATGTCTTAATATACTAGCTGTGGCCCGCGGCTTCACTCGCGTGTATGTCGGAAATTATCCCACGGGAACCTTCTACCGGGATGAAAAGTATCCTATAACTTAATATACTAGCTGTTGCCCGCGTGTTTGTCGGAAATTATCCCACGGGAACCTTCTACCGGGATGAAAAGTATCCTATGTCTTAATATACTAGCTGTTGCCCGCGGCTTCGCTCGCGTGTATGTCGGAAATTATCCCACGGGAACCTTCTACCGGGATGAAAGTATCCTATGTCTTAATATACTAGCTGTTGCCCGCGGCTTCGCTCGCGTGTATGTCGGAAATTATCCCACGGGAACCTTCTACCGGGATGAAAAGTATCCTATGTCTTAATATACTAGCTGTTGCCCGCGTGTTTGTCGGAAATTAACCCACGGGAACCTTCTACCGGGATGAAAAGTATCCTATGTCTTAATATACTAGCTGTTGCCCGCGGCTTCGATCGCGTGTATGTCGGAAATTATCCCACGGGAACCTTCTACCGGGATGAAAGTATCCTATGTCTTAATATACTAGCTGTTGCCCGCGGCTTCGCTCGCGTGTATGTCGGAAATTATCCCACGGGAACCTTCTACCGGGATGAAAATATCCTATGTCTTAATATACTAGCTGTTGCCCGCGTGTATGTCGGAAATTATCCCACGGGAACCTTCTACCGGGATGAAAAGTATCCTATGTCTTAATATACTAGCTGTTGCCCGCGTGTATGTCGGAAATTATCCCACGGGAACCTTCTACCGGGATGAAAAGTATCCTATGTCTTAATATACCAGCGGTTGCCCGCGTGTATATCGGAAATTATCCCACGGGAACCTTCTATCGGGATGAAAAGTATCCTATGTCTTAATATACTAGCTGTTGCCAGCGTGTATGTCGGAAATTATCCCACGGGAACCTTCTACCGGGATGAAAAGTATCCTATGTCTTAATATACTAGCTGTTGCCCGCGGCTTCGCTCGCGTGTATGTCGGAAGTTATCCCACGGGAACCTTCTACCGGGATGAAAAGTATCCTGTCTTAATATACTAGCTATTGCCCGCGTGTATGTCGGAATTTATCCCGCGGGAACCTTCTACCGGGATGAAAAGTATCCTATGTCTTAATATACTAGCTGTTGCCCGCGGCTTCGCTCGCGTGTATGTCGGAAATTATCCCACGGGAACCTTCTACCGGGATGAAAGTATCCTATGTCTTAATATACTAGTTGTTGCCCGCGGCTTCGCTCGCGTGTATGTCGGAAATTATCCCACGGGAACCTTCTACCGGGATGAAAAGTATCCTATGTCTTAATATACTAGCTGTTGCCCGCGGCTTCGCTCGCGTATATGTCGGAAATTATCCCGCGGGAACCTTCTACCGGGATGAAAAGTATCCTATGTCTTAATATACTAGCTGTTGCCCGCGGCTTCGCTCGCGTGTATGTCGGAAATTATCCCACGGGAACCTTCTACCGGGATGAAAGTATCCTATGTCTTAATATACTAGTTGTTGCCCGCGGCTTCGCTCGCGTGTATGTCGGAAATTATCCCACGGGAACCTTCTACCGGGATGAAAAGTATCCTATGTCTTAATATACTAGCTGTTGCCCGCGGCTTCGCTCGCGTATATGTCGGAAATTATCCCGCGGGAACCTTCTACCGGGATGAAAAGTATCCTATGTCTTACTATACTAGCTGTTGCCCGCGGCTTCACTCGCGTGTATGTCGGAAATTATCCCACGGGAACCTTCTACCGGGATGAAAAGTATCCTATGTCTTAATATACTAGCTGTTGCCAGCGGCTTCGCCCGCGTGTATGTCGGAAATTATCCCACGGGAACCTTCTACCGGGATGAAAAGTATCCTATGTCTTAATATACTAGCTGTTGCCAGCGTGTATGTCGGAAATTATCCCACGGGAACCTTCTAACGGGATGAAAAGTATCCTATGTCTTAATATACTAGCTGTGGCCCGCGGCTTCACCCGCGTGTATGTCGGAAATTATCCCACGGGAACCTTCTACCGGGATGAAAAGTATCCTATAACTTAATATACTAGCTGTTGCCCGCGTGTATGTCGGAAATTATCCCACGGGAACCTTCTACCGGGATGAAAAGTATCCTATGTCTTAATAAACTAGCTGTTGCCCGCGTGTTTGTCGGAAATTATCCCACGGGAACCTTCTACCGGGATGAAAAGTATCCTATGTCTTAATATACTAGCTGTTGCCCGCGGCTTCGCTCGCGTGTATGTCGGAAATTATCCCACGGGAACCTTCTACCGGGATGAAAGTATCCTATGTCTTAATATACTAGCTGTTGCCCGCGGCTTCGCTCGCGTGTATGTCGGAAATTATCCCACGGGAACCTTCTACCGGGATGAAAATTATCCTATGTCTTAATATACTAGCTGTTGCCCGCGTGTTTGTCGGAAATTATCCCACGGGAACCTTCTACCGGGATGAAAAGTATCCTATGTCTTAATATACTAGCTGTTGCCCGCGGCTTCGCTCGCGTGTATGTCGGAAATTATCCCACGGGAACCTTCTACCGGGATGAAAGTATCCTATGTCTTAATATACTAGCTGTTGCCCGCGGCTTCGCTCGCGTGTATGTCGGAAATTATCCCACGGGAACCTTCTACCGGGATGAAAAGTATCCTATGTCTTAATATACTAGCTGTTGCCTGCGTGTTTGTCGGAAATTATCCCACGGGAACCTTCTACCGGGATGAAAAGTATCCTATGTCTTAATATACTAGCTGTTGCCCGCGTGTATGTCGGAAGTTATCCCACGGGAACCTTCTACCGGGATGAAAAGTATCCTGTCTTAATATACTAGCTATTGCCCGCGTGTATGTCGGAAATTATCCCGCGGGAACCTTCTACCGGGATGAAAAGTATCCTATGTCTTAATATACTAGCTGTTGCCCGCGGCTTCGCTCGCGTGTATGTCGGAAATTATCCCACGGGAACCTTCTACCGGGATGAAAAGTATCCTATGTCTTAATATACTAGCTGTTGCCCGCGTGTATGTCGGAAATTATCCCGCGGGAACCTTCTACCGTAATGAAAAGTATCCTATGTCTTAATATACTAGCTGTTGCCCGCGTGTATGTCGGAAATTATCCCGCGGGAACCTTCTACCGGGATGAAAAGTATCCTATGTCTTAATATACCAGCTGTTGCCCGCGTGTATGTCGGAAATTATCCCACGGGAACCTTCTACCGGGATGAAAAGTATCCTATGTCTTAATATACCAGCTGTTGCCCGCGTGTATGTCGGAAATTATCCCACGGGAACCTTCTATCGGGATGAAAAGTATCCTATGTCTTAATATACTAGCTGTTGCCAGCGTGTATGTCGGAAATTATCCCACGGGAACCTTCTACCGGGATGAAAAGTATCCTATGTCTTAATATACTAGCTGTGGCCCGCGGCTTCACCCGCGTGTATGTCGGAAATTATCCCACGGGAACCTTCTACCGGGATGAAAAGTATCCTATGTCTTAATATACTAGCTGTTGCCCGCGGCTTCGCTCGCGTATATGTCGGAAATTATCCCACGGGAACCTTCTACCGGGGTGAAAAGTATCCTATGTCTTAATATACTAGCTGTTGCCCGCGTGTATGTCGGAAATTATCCCACGGGAACCTTCTACCGGGATGAAAAGTATCCTATGTCTTAATATACTAGCTGTTGCCCGCAGCTTCGCTCGCGTGTATGTCGGAAATTATCCCACGGGAACCTTCTACCGGGATGAAAAGTATCCTATATCTTAATTTACTAGCTGTTGTCCGCGTGTATGTCGGAAATTATCCCACGGGAACCTTCTACCGGGATGAAAAGTATCCTATGTCTTAATATACTAGCTGTTGTCCGCGTGTATGTCGGAAATTATCCCACGGGAACCTTCTACCGGGATGAAAGTATCCTATGTCTTAATATACTAGCTGTTGCCCGCGGCTTCGCTCGCGTGTATGTCGGAAATTATCCCACGGGAACCTTCTACCGGGATGAAAAGTATCCTATGTCTTAATATACTAGCTGTTGCCCGCGTGTATGTCGGAAATTATCCCACAGGAACCTTCTACCGGGATGAAAAGTATCCTATGTCTTAATATACTAGCTGTTGCCCGCGTGTATGTCGGAAATTATCCCACGGAAACCTTCTTTCGGGATGAAAAGTATCCTATGTCTTAATATACCAGCTGTTGCCCGCGTGTATGTCGGAAATTATCCCACGGGAACCTTCTATCGGGATGAAAAGTATCCTATGTCTTAATATACTAGCTGTTGCCAGCGTGTATGTCGGAAATTATCCCACGGGAACCTTCTACCGGGATGAAAAGTATCCTATGTCTTAATATACTAGCTGTGGCCCGCGGCTTCACCCGCGTGTATGTCGGAAATTATCCCGCGGGAACCTTCTACCGGGATGAAAAGTATCCTATGTCTTAATATACTAGCTGTTGCCAGCGGCTTCGCCCGCGTGTATGTCGGAAATTATCCCACGGGAACCTTCTACCGGGATGAAAAGTATCCTATGTCTTAATATACTAGCTGTTGCCAGCGTGTATGTCGGAAATTATCCCACGGGAACCTTCTACCGGGATGAAAAGTATCCTATATCTTAATATACTAGCTGTTGCCCGCGTGTATGTCGGAAATTATCCCACGGGAACCTTCTACCGGGATGAAACGTATCCTATGTCTTAATATACTAGCTGTCGCCCACGGCTTCGCTCGCGTGTATGTCGGAAATTATCCCACGGGAACCTTCTACCGGGATGAAAGTATCCTATGTCTTAATATACTAGCTGTTGCCCGCGGCTTCGCTCGCGTGTATGTCGGAAATTATCCCACGGGAACCTTCTACCGGGATGAAAAGTATCCTATGTCTTAATATACTAGCTGTTGCCCTCGTGTATGTCGGAAATTATCCCACGGGAACCTTCTACCGGGATGAAAAGTATCCTATGTCTTAATATACTAGCTGTTGCCCGCGTGTATGTCGGAAATTATCCCACGGGAACCTTCTACCGGGATGAAAAGTATCCTATGTCTTAATATACCAGCTGTTGCCCGCGTGTATGTCGGAAATTATCCCACGGGAACCTTCTATCGGGATGAAAAGTATCCTATGTCTTAATATAATAGCTGTTGCCAGCGTGTATGTCGGAAATTATCCCACGGGAACCTTCTACCGGGATGAAAAGTATCCTATGTCTTAATATACTAGCTGTTGCCCGCGGCTTCGCTCGCGTGTATGTCGGAAGTTATCCCACGGGAACCTTCTACCGGGATGAAATGTATCCTGTCTTAATATACTAGCTATTGCCCGCGTGTATGTCGGAAATTATCCCGCGGGAACCTTCTACCGGGATGAAAAGTATCCTATGTCTTAATATACTAGCTGTTGCCTGCGGCTTCGCTCGCGTGTATGTCGGAAATTATCCCACGGGAACCTTCTACCGGGATGAAAAGTATCCTATGTCTTAATATACTAGCTGTTGCCCGCGTGTTTGTCGGAAATTATCCCACGGGAACCTTCTACCGGGATGAAAAGTATCCTATGTCTTAATATACTAGTTGTTGCCCGCGGCTTCGCTCGCGTGTATGTCGGAAATTATCCCACGGGAACCTTCTACCGGGATGAAAAGTATCCTATGTCTTAATATACTAGCTGTTGCCCGCGGCTTCGCTCGCGTGTATGTCGGAAATTATCCCGCGGGAACCTTCTACCGGGATGAAAAGTATCCTATGTCTTAATATACTAGCTGTTGCCCGCGGCTTCGCTCGCGTGTATGTCGGAAATTATCCCACGGGAACCTTCTACCGGGATGAAAAGTATCCTATGTCTTAATATACTAGCTGTTGCCAGCGGCTTCGCCCGCGTGTATGTCGGAAATTATCCCACGGGAACCTTCTACCGGGATGAAAAGTATCCTATGTCTTAATATACTAGCTGTTGCTAGCGTGTATGTCGGAAATTATCCCACGGGAACCTTCTACCGGGATGAAAAGTATCCTATAACTTAATATACTAGCTGTTGCCCGCGTGTATGTCGGAAATTATCCCACGGGAACCTTCTACCGGGATGAAAAGTATCCTTTGTCTTAATATACTAGCTGTTGCCCGCGTGTTTGTCGGAAATTATCCCACGGGAACCTTCTACCGGGATGAAAAGTATCCTATGTCTTAATATACTAGCTGTTGCCCGCGGCTTCGCTCGCGTGTATGTCGGAAATTATCCCACGGGAACCTTCTACCGGGATGAAAGTATCCTATGTCTTAATATACTAGCTGTTGCCCGCGGCTTCGCTCGCGTGTATGTCGGAAATTATCCCACGGGAACCTTCTACCGGGATGAAAAGTATC
This sequence comes from Dicycla oo, assembly GCA_948252095.1. Lineage (NCBI taxonomy): Eukaryota > Metazoa > Arthropoda > Insecta > Lepidoptera > Noctuidae > Dicycla > Dicycla oo. The sequence goes on from OX411712.1 coordinate 16,177,385, forward strand.
CTATGTCTTAATATACTAGCTGTTGCCCGCGTGTGTGTCGGAAATTATCCCACGGGAACCTTCTACCGGGATGAAAAGTATCCTATGTCTTAATATACTAGCTGTTGCCCGCGGCTTCGCTCGCGTGTATGTCGGAAATTATCCCACGGGAACCTTCTACCGGGATGAAAGTATCCTATGTCTTAATATACTAGCTGTTGCCCGCGGCTTCGCTCGCGTGTATGTCGGAAATTATCCCACGGGAACCTTCTACCGGGATGAAAAGTATCCTATGTCTTAATATACTAGCTGTTGCCCGCGTGTATGTCGGAAATTATCCCACGGGAACTTTCTACCGGGATGAAAAGTATCCTATGTCTTAATATACTAGCTGTTGCCCGCGTGTATGTCGGAAATTATCCCACGGGAACCTTCTACCGGGATGAAAAGTATCCTATGTCTTAATATACCAGCTGTTGCCGGCGTGTCTGTCGGAAATTATCCCACGGGAACCTTCTATCGGGATGAAAAGTATCCTATGTCTTAATATACTAGCTGTTGCCAGCGTGTATGTCGGAAATTATCCCACGGGAACCTTCTACCGGGATGAAAAGTATCCTATGTCTTAATATACTAGCTGTTGCCCGCGGCTTCGCTCGCGTGTATGTCGGAAGTTATCCCACGGGAACCTTCTACCGGGATGAAAAGTATCCTGTCTTAATATACTAGCTATTGCCCGCGTGTATGTCGGAAATTATCCCGCGGGAACCTTCTACCGGGATGAAAAGTATCCTATGTCTTAATATACTAGCTGTTGCCCGCGGCTTCGCTCGCGTGTATGTCGGAAATTATCCCACGGGAACCTTCTACCGGGATGAAAAGTATCCTATGTCTTAATATACTAGCTGTTGCCCGCGTGTATGTCGGAAATTATCCCGCGGGAACCTTCTACCGGGATGAAAAGTATCCTATGTCTTAATATACTAGCTGTTGCCCGCGGCTTCGCTCGCGTGTATGTCGGAAATTATCCCGCGGGAACCTTCTACCGGGATGAAAAGTATCCTATGTCTTAATATACTAGCTGTTGCCCGCGTGTATGTCGGAAATTATCCCACGGGAACCTTCTACCGGGATGAAAAGTATCCTATGTCTTAATATACCAGCTGTTGCCCGCGTGTATGTCGGAAATTATCCCACGGGAACCTTCTATCGGGATGAAAAGTATCCTATGTCTTAATATACTAGCTGTTGCCAGCGTGTATGTCGGAAATTATCCCACGGGAACCTTCTACCGGGATGAAAAGTATCCTATGTCTTAATATACTAGCTGTTGCCCGCGGCTTCGCTCGCGTGTATGTCGGAAGTTATCCCACGGGAACCTTCTACCGGGATGAAATGTATCCTGTCTTAATATACTAGCTATTGCCCGCGTGTATGTCGGAAATTATCCCGCGGGAACCTTCTACCGGGATGAAAAGTATCCTATGTCTTAATATACTAGCTGTTGCCTGCGGCTTCGCTCGCGTGTATGTCGGAAATTATCCCACGGGAACCTTCTACCGGGATGAAAAGTATCCTATGTCTTAATATACTAGCTGTTGCCCGCGTGTTTGTCGGAAATTATCCCACGGGAACCTTCTACCGGGATGAAAGTATCCTATGTCTTAATATACTAGCTGTTGCCCGCGGCTTCGCTCGCGTGTATGTCGGAAATTATCCCACGGGAACCTTCTACCGGGATGAAAAGTATCCTATGTCTTAATATACTAGCTGTTGCCCTCGTGTATGTCGGAAATTATCCCACGGGAACCTTCTACCGGGATGAAAAGTATCCTATGTCTTAATATACTAGCTGTTGCCCGCGTGTATGTCGGAAATTATCCCACGGGAACCTTCTACCGGGATGAAAAGTATCCTATGTCTTAATATACCAGCTGTTGCCCGCGTGTATGTCGGAAATTATCCCACGGGAACCTTCTATCGGGATGAAAAGTATCCTATGTCTTAATATAATAGCTGTTGCCAGCGTGTATGTCGGAAATTATCCCACGGGAACCTTCTACCGGGATGAAAAGTATCCTATGTCTTAATATACTAGCTGTTGCCCGCGGCTTCGCTCGCGTGTATGTCGGAAGTTATCCCACGGGAACCTTCTACCGGGATGAAATGTATCCTGTCTTAATATACTAGCTATTGCCCGCGTGTATGTCGGAAATTATCCCGCGGGAACCTTCTACCGGGATGAAAAGTATCCTATGTCTTAATATACTAGCTGTTGCCTGCGGCTTCGCTCGCGTGTATGTCGGAAATTATCCCACGGGAACCTTCTACCGGGATGAAAAGTATCCTATGTCTTAATATACTAGCTGTTGCCCGCGTGTTTGTCGGAAATTATCCCACGGGAACCTTCTACCGGGATGAAAAGTATCCTATGTCTTAATATACTAGTTGTTGCCCGCGGCTTCGCTCGCGTGTATGTCGGAAATTATCCCACGGGAACCTTCTACCGGGATGAAAAGTATCCTATGTCTTAATATACTAGCTGTTGCCCGCGGCTTCGCTCGCGTGTATGTCGGAAATTATCCCGCGGGAACCTTCTACCGGGATGAAAAGTATCCTATGTCTTAATATACTAGCTGTTGCCCGCGGCTTCGCTCGCGTGTATGTCGGAAATTATCCCACGGGAACCTTCTACCGGGATGAAAAGTATCCTATGTCTTAATATACTAGCTGTTGCCAGCGGCTTCGCCCGCGTGTATGTCGGAAATTATCCCACGGGAACCTTCTACCGGGATGAAAAGTATCCTATGTCTTAATATACTAGCTGTTGCTAGCGTGTATGTCGGAAATTATCCCACGGGAACCTTCTACCGGGATGAAAAGTATCCTATAACTTAATATACTAGCTGTTGCCCGCGTGTATGTCGGAAATTATCCCACGGGAACCTTCTACCGGGATGAAAAGTATCCTTTGTCTTAATATACTAGCTGTTGCCCGCGTGTTTGTCGGAAATTATCCCACGGGAACCTTCTACCGGGATGAAAAGTATCCTATGTCTTAATATACTAGCTGTTGCCCGCGGCTTCGCTCGCGTGTATGTCGGAAATTATCCCACGGGAACCTTCTACCGGGATGAAAGTATCCTATGTCTTAATATACTAGCTGTTGCCCGCGGCTTCGCTCGCGTGTATGTCGGAAATTATCCCACGGGAACCTTCTACCGGGATGAAAAGTATCCTATGTCTTAATATACTAGCTGTTGCCCGCGTGTGTGTCGGAAATTATCCCACGGGAACCTTCTACCGGGATGAAAAGTATCCTATGTCTTAATATACTAGCTGTTGCCCGCGGCTTCGCTCGCGTGTATGTCGGAAATTATCCCACGGGAACCTTCTACCGGGATGAAAGTATCCTATGTCTTAATATACTAGCTGTTGCCCGCGGCTTCGCTCGCGTGTATGTCGGAAATTATCCCACGGGAACCTTCTACCGGGATGAAAAGTATCCTATGTCTTAATATACTAGCTGTTGCCCGCGTGTATGTCGGAAATTATCCCACGGGAACTTTCTACCGGGATGAAAAGTATCCTATGTCTTAATATACTAGCTGTTGCCCGCGTGTATGTCGGAAATTATCCCACGGGAACCTTCTACCGGGATGAAAAGTATCCTATGTCTTAATATACCAGCTGTTGCCGGCGTGTCTGTCGGAAATTATCCCACGGGAACCTTCTATCGGGATGAAAAGTATCCTATGTCTTAATATACTAGCTGTTGCCAGCGTGTATGTCGGAAATTATCCCACGGGAACCTTCTACCGGGATGAAAAGTATCCTATGTCTTAATATACTAGCTGTTGCCCGCGGCTTCGCTCGCGTGTATGTCGGAAGTTATCCCACGGGAACCTTCTACCGGGATGAAAAGTATCCTGTCTTAATATACTAGCTATTGCCCGCGTGTATGTCGGAAATTATCCCGCGGGAACCTTCTACCGGGATGAAAAGTATCCTATGTCTTAATATACTAGCTGTTGCCCGCGGCTTCGCTCGCGTGTATGTCGGAAATTATCCCACGGGAACCTTCTACCGGGATGAAAAGTATCCTATGTCTTAATATACTAGCTGTTGCCCGCGTGTATGTCGGAAATTATCCCGCGGGAACCTTCTACCGGGATGAAAAGTATCCTATGTCTTAATATACTAGCTGTTGCCCGCGGCTTCGCTCGCGTGTATGTCGGAAATTATCCCGCGGGAACCTTCTACCGGGATGAAAAGTATCCTATGTCTTAATATACTAGCTGTTGCCCGCGTGTATGTCGGAAATTATCCCACGGGAACCTTCTACCGGGATGAAAAGTATCCTATGTCTTAATATACCAGCTGTTGCCCGCGTGTATGTCGGAAATTATCCCACGGGAACCTTCTATCGGGATGAAAAGTATCCTATGTCTTAATATACTAGCTGTTGCCAGCGTGTATGTCGGAAATTATCCCACGGGAACCTTCTACCGGGATGAAAAGTATCCTATGTCTTAATATACTAGCTGTTGCCCGCGGCTTCGCTCGCGTGTATGTCGGAAATTATCCCACGGGAACCTTCTACCGGGATGAAAGTATCCTATGTCTTAATATACTAGCTGTTGCCCGCGGCTTCGCTCGCGTGTATGTCGGAAATTATCCCACGGGAACCTTCTACCGGGATGAAAAGTATCCTATGTCTTAATATACTAGCTGTTGCCCGCGTGTATGTCGGAAATTATCCCACGGGAACCTTCTACCGGGATGAAAAGTATCCTATGTCTTAATATACTAGCTGTTGCCAGCGTGTATGTCGGAAATTATCCCACGGGAACCTTCTACCGGGATGAAAAGTATCCTATGTCTTAATATACTAGCTGTGGCCCGCGGCTTCACCCGCGTGTATGTCGGAAATTATCCCACGGGAACCTTCTACTGGGATGAAAAGTATCCTATAACTTAATATACTAGCTGTTGCCCGCGTGTATGTCGGAAATTATCCCACGGGAACCTTCTACCGGGATGAAAAGTATCCTGTCTTAATATACTAGCTATTGCCCGCGTGTATGTCGGAAATTATCCCGCGGGAACCTTCTACCGGGATGAAAAGTATCCTATGTCTTAATATACTAGCTGTTGCCCGCGGCTTCGCTCGCGTGTATGTCGGAAATTATCCCACGGGAACCTTCTACCGGGATGAAAAGTATCCTATGTCTTAATATACTAGCTGTTGCCCGCGTGTATGTCGGAAATTATCCCGCAAGAACCTTCTACCGGGATGAAAAGTATCCTATGTCTTAATATACTAGCTGTTGCCCGCGGCTTCGCTCGCGTGTATGTCGGAAATTATCCCGCGGGAACCTTCTACCGGGATGAAAAGTATCCTATGTCTTAATATACTAGCTGTTGCCCGCGTGTATGTCGGAAATTATCCCACGGGAACCTTCTACCGGGATGAAAAGTATCCTATGTCTTAATATACCAGCTGTTGCCCGCGTGTATGTCGGAAATTATCCCACGGGAACCTTCTATCGGGATGAAAAGTATCCTATGTCTTAATTTACTAGCTGTTGCCAGCGTGTATGTCGGAAATTATCCCACGGGAACCTTCTACCGGGATGAAAAGTATCCTATGTCTTAATATACTAGCTGTTGCCCGCGGCTTCGCTCGCGTGTATGTCGGAAATTATCCCACGGGAACCTTCTACCGGGATGAAAACTATCCTATGACTTAATATACTAGCTGTTGCCCGCGGCTTCGCTCGCGTATATGTCGGAAATTATCCCACGGGAACCTTCTACCGGGGTGAAAAGTATCCTATGTCTTAATATACTAGCTGTTGCCCGCGTGTATGTCGGAAATTATCCCACGGGAACCTTCTACCGGGATGAAAAGTATCCTATGTCTTAATATACTAGCTGTTGCCCACAGCTTCGCTCGCGTGTATGTCGGAAATTATCCCACGGGAACCTTCTACCGGGATGAAAAGTATCCTATGTCTTAATATACTAGCTGTTGCCCGCGTGTATGTCGGAAATTATCCCACGGGAACCTTCTACCGGGATGAAAAGTATCCTATGTCTTAATATACTAGCTGTTGCCAGCGTGTATGTCGGAAATTATCCCACGGGAACCTTCTACCGGGATGAAAAGTATCCTATGTCTTAATATACTAGCTGTGGCCCGCGGCTTCACCCGCGTGTATGTCGGAAATTATCCCACGGGAACCTTCTACTGGGATGAAAAGTATCCTATAACTTAATATACTAGCTGTTGCCCGCGTGTATGTCGGAAATTATCCCACGGGAACCTTCTACCGGGATGAAAAGTATCCTATGTCTTAATATACTAGCTTTTGCTCGCGTGTTTGTCGGAAATTATCCCACGGGAACCTTCTACCGGGATGAAAAGTATCCTATGTCTTAATATACTAGCTGTGGCCCGCGGCTTCACCCGCGTGTATGTCGGAAATTATCCCACGGGAACCTTCTACCGGGATGAAAAGTATCCTACGTCTTAATATACTAGCTGTTGCCCGCGGCTTCGCTCGCGTATATGTCGGAATTTATCCCACGGGAACCTTCTACCGGGGTGAAAAGTATCCTATGTCTTAATATACTAGCTGTTGCCCGCGTGTATGTCGGAAATTATCCCACGGGAACCTTCTACCGGGATGAAAAGTATCCTATGTCTTAATATACTAGCTGTTGCCCGCAGCTTCGCTCGCGTGTATGTCGGAAATTATCCCACGGGAACCTTCAACCGGGATGAAAAGTATCCTATGTCTTAATATACTAGCTGTTGCCCGCGGCTTCGCTCGCGTGTATGTCGGAAATTATCCCGCGGGAACCTTCTACCGGGATGAAAAGTATCCTATGTCTTAATATACTAGCTGTTGCCCGCGGCTTCGCTCGCGTGTATGTCGGAAATTATCCCACGGGAACCTTCTACCGGGATGAAAAGTATCCTATGTCTTAATATACTAGCTGTTGCCAGCGGCTTCGCCCGCGTGTATGTCGGAAATTATCCCACGGGAACCTTCTACCGGGATGAAAAGTATCCTATGTCTTAATATACTAGCTGTTGCTAGCGTGTTTGTCGGAAATTATCCCACGGGAACCTTCTACCGGGATGAAAAGTATCCTATAACTTAATATACTAGCTGTTGCCCGCGTGTATGTCGGAAATTATCCCACGGGAACCTTCTACCGGGATGAAAAGTATCCTTTGTCTTAATATACTAGCTGTTGCCCGCGTGTTTGTCGGAAATTATCCCACGGGAACCTTCTACCGGGATGAAAAGTATCCTATGTCTTAATATACTAGCTGTTGCCCGCGGCTTCGCTCGCGTGTATGTCGGAAATTATCCCACGGGAACCTTCTACCGGGATGAAAGTATCCTATGTCTTAATATACTAGCTGTTGCCCGCGGCTTCGCTCGCGTGTATGTCGGAAATTATCCCACGGGAACCTTCTACCGGGATGAAAAGTATCCTATGTCTTAATATACTAGCTGTTGCCCGCGTGTGTGTCGGAAATTATCCCACGGGAACCTTCTACCGGGATGAAAAGTATCCTATGTCTTAATATACTAGCTGTTGCCCGCGGCTTCGCTCGCGTGTATGTCGGAAATTATCCCACGGGAACCTTCTACCGGGATGAAAGTATCCTATGTCTTAATATACTAGCTGTTGCCCGCGGCTTCGCTCGCGTGTATGTCGGAAATTATCCCACGGGAACCTTCTACCGGGATGAAAAGTATCCTATGTCTTAATATACTAGCTGTTGCCCGCGTGTATGTCGGAAATTATCCCACGGGAACCTTCTACCGGGATGAAAAGTATCCTATGTCTTAATATACTAGCTGTTGCCCGCGTGTATGTCGGAAATTATCCCACGGGAACCTTCTACCGGGATGAAAAGTATCCTATGTCTTAATATACCAGCTGTTGCCGGCGTGTCTGTCGGAAATTATCCCACGGGAACCTTCTATCGGGATGAAAAGTATCCTATGTCTTAATATACTAGCTGTTGCCAGCGTGTATGTCGGAAATTATCCCACGGGAACCTTCTACCGGGATGAAAAGTATCCTATGTCTTAATATACTAGCTGTTGCCCGCGGCTTCGCTCGCGTGTATGTCGGAAGTTATCCCACGGGAACCTTCTACCGGGATGAAAAGTATCCTGTCTTAATATACTAGCTATTGCCCGCGTGTATGTCGGAAATTATCCCGCGGGAACCTTCTACCGGGATGAAAAGTATCCTATGTCTTAATATACTAGCTGTTGCCCGCGGCTTCGCTCGCGTGTATGTCGGAAATTATCCCACGGGAACCTTCTACCGGGATGAAAAGTATCCTATGTCTTAATATACTAGCTGTTGCCCGCGTGTATGTCGGAAATTATCCCGCGGGAACCTTCTACCGGGATGAAAAGTATCCTATGTCTTAATATACTAGCTGTTGCCCGCGGCTTCGCTCGCGTGTATGTCGGAAATTATCCCGCGGGAACCTTCTACCGGGATGAAAAGTATCCTATGTCTTAATATACTAGCTGTTGCCCGCGTGTATGTCGGAAATTATCCCACGGGAACCTTCTACCGGGATGAAAAGTATCCTATGTCTTAATATACCAGCTGTTGCCCGCGTGTATGTCGGAAATTATCCCACGGGAACCTTCTATCGGGATGAAAAGTATCCTATGTCTTAATATACTAGCTGTTGCCAGCGTGTATGTCGGAAATTATCCCACGGGAACCTTCTACCGGGATGAAAAGTATCCTATGTCTTAATATACTAGCTGTTGCCCGCGGCTTCGCTCGCGTGTATGTCGGAAATTATCCCACGGGAACCTTCTACCGGGATGAAAGTATCCTATGTCTTAATATACTAGCTGTTGCCCGCGGCTTCGCTCGCGTGTATGTCGGAAATTATCCCACGGGAACCTTCTACCGGGATGAAAAGTATCCTATGTCTTAATATACTAGCTGTTGCCCGCGTGTATGTCGGAAATTATCCCACGGGAACCTTCTACCGGGATGAAAAGTATCCTATGTCTTAATATACTAGCTGTTGCCAGCGTGTATGTCGGAAATTATCCCACGGGAACCTTCTACCGGGATGAAAAGTATCCTATGTCTTAATATACTAGCTGTGGCCCGCGGCTTCACCCGCGTGTATGTCGGAAATTATCCCACGGGAACCTTCTACTGGGATGAAAAGTATCCTATAACTTAATATACTAGCTGTTGCCCGCGTGTATGTCGGAAATTATCCCACGGGAACCTTCTACCGGGATGAAAAGTATCCTGTCTTAATATACTAGCTATTGCCCGCGTGTATGTCGGAAATTATCCCGCGGGAACCTTCTACCGGGATGAAAAGTATCCTATGTCTTAATATACTAGCTGTTGCCCGCGGCTTCGCTCGCGTGTATGTCGGAAATTATCCCACGGGAACCTTCTACCGGGATGAAAAGTATCCTATGTCTTAATATACTAGCTGTTGCCCGCGTATATGTCGGAAATTATCCCGCAAGAACCTTCTACCGGGATGAAAAGTATCCTATGTCTTAATATACTAGCTGTTGCCCGCGGCTTCGCTCGCGTGTATGTCGGAAATTATCCCGCGGGAACCTTCTACCGGGATGAAAAGTATCCTATGTCTTAATATACTAGCTGTTGCCCGCGTGTATGTCGGAAATTATCCCACGGGAACCTTCTACCGGGATGAAAAGTATCCTATGTCTTAATATACCAGCTGTTGCCCGCGTGTATGTCGGAAATTATCCCACGGGAACCTTCTATCGGGATGAAAAGTATCCTATGTCTTAATTTACTAGCTGTTGCCAGCGTGTATGTCGGAAATTATCCCACGGGAACCTTCTACCGGGATGAAAAGTATCCTATGTCTTAATATACTAGCTGTTGCCCGCGGCTTCGCTCGCGTGTATGTCGGAAATTATCCCACGGGAACCTTCTACCGGGATGAAAACTATCCTATGACTTAATATACTAGCTGTGGCCCGCGGCTTCACCCGCGTGTATGTCGGAAATTATCCCACGGGAACCTTCTACCGGGATGAAAAGTATCCTACGTCTTAATATACTAGCTGTTGCCCGCGGCTTCGCTCGCGTATATGTCGGAAATTATCCCACGGGAACCTTCTACCGGGGTGAAAAGTATCCTATGTCTTAATATACTAGCTGTTGCCCGCGTGTATGTCGGAAATTATCCCACGGGAACCTTCTACCGGGATGAAAAGTATCCTATGTCTTAATATACTAGCTGTTGCCCACAGCTTCGCTCGCGTGTATGTCGGAAATTATCCCACGGGAACCTTCTACCGGGATGAAAAGTATCCTATGTCTTAATATACTAGCTGTTGCCCGCGTGTATGTCGGAAATTATCCCACGGGAACCTTCTACCGGGATGAAAAGTATCCTATGTCTTAATATACTAGCTGTTGCCAGCGTGTATGTCGGAAATTATCCCACGGGAACCTTCTACCGGGATGAAAAGTATCCTATGTCTTAATATACTAGCTGTGGCCCGCGGCTTCACCCGCGTGTATGTCGGAAATTATCCCACGGGAACCTTCTACTGGGATGAAAAGTATCCTATAACTTAATATACTAGCTGTTGCCCGCGTGTATGTCGGAAATTATCCCACGGGAACCTTCTACCGGGATGAAAAGTATCCTATGTCTTAATATACTAGCTTTTGCTCGCGTGTTTGTCGGAAATTATCCCACGGGAACCTTCTACCGGGATGAAAAGTATCCTATGTCTTAATATACTAGCTGTGGCCCGCGGCTTCACCCGCGTGTATGTCGGAAATTATCCCACGGGAACCTTCTACCGGGATGAAAAGTATCCTACGTCTTAATATACTAGCTGTTGCCCGCGGCTTCGCTCGCGTATATGTCGGAATTTATCCCACGGGAACCTTCTACCGGGGTGAAAAGTATCCTATGTCTTAATATACTAGCTGTTGCCCGCGTGTATGTCGGAAATTATCCCACGGGAACCTTCTACCGGGATGAAAAGTATCCTATGTCTTAATATACTAGCTGTTGCCCGCAGCTTCGCTCGCGTGTATGTCGGAAATTATCCCACGGGAACCTTCTACCGGGATGAAAAGTATCCTATATCTTAATTTATTAGCTGTTGCCCGCGTGTATGTCGGAAATTATCCCACGGGAACCTTGTACCGGGATGAAAAGTATCCTATGTCTTAATATACTAGCTGTTGCCAGCGTGTATGTCGGAAATTATCCCACGGGAACCTTCTACCGGGATGAAAAGTATCCTATGTCTTAATATACCAGCTGTGGCACGCGGCTTCACCCGCGTGTATGTCGGAAATTATCCCACGGGAACCTTCTACCGGGATGAAAAGTATCCTATGTCTTAATATACTAGCTGTTGCCAGCGGCTTCGCTCGCGTATATGTCGGAAATTATCCCGCGGGAACCTTCTACCGGGATGAAAAGTATCCTATGTCTTAATATACTAGCTGTTGCCAGCGGCTTCGCCCGCGTGTATGTCGGAAATTATCCCACGGGAACCTTCTACCGGGATGAAAAGTATCCTATGTCTTAATATACTAGCTGTTGCCAGCGTGTATGTCGGAAATTATCCCACGGGAACCTTCTACCGGGATGAAAAGTATCCTATATCTTAATATACTAGCTGTTGCCCGCGTGTATGTCGGAAATTATCCCACGGGAACCTTCTACCGGGATGAAAAGTATCCTATGTCTTAATATACTAGCTGTTGCCCGCGTGCTTGTCGGAAATTATCCCACGGGAACCTTCTACCGGGATGAAAAGTATCCTATGTCTTAATATACTAGCTGTTGCCCGCGGCTTCGCTCGCGTGTATGTCGGAAATTATCCCACGGGAACCTTCTACCGGGATGAAAGTATCCTATGTTTTAATATACTAGCTGTTGCCCGCGGCTTCGCTCGCGTGTATGTCGGAAATTATCCCACGGGAACCTTCTACTGGGATGAAAAGTATCCTATGTCTTAATATACCAGCTGTTGCCCGCGTGTATGTCGGAAATTATCCCACGGGAACCTTCTATCGGGATGAAAAGTATCCTATGTCTTAATATACTAGCTGTGGCACGCGGCTTCACCCGCGTGTATGTCGGAAATTATCCCACGGGAACCTTCTACCGGGATGAAAAGTATCCTATGTCTTAATATACTAGCTGTTGCCAGCGGCTTCGCTCGCGTATATGTCGGAAGTTATCCCGCGGGAACCTTCTACCGGGATGAAAAGTATCCTATGTCTTAATATACTAGCTGTTGCCAGCGGCTTCGCCCGCGTGTATGTCGGAAATTATCCCACGGGAACCTTCTACCGGGATGAAAAGTATCCTATGTCTTAATATACCAGCTGTTGCCCGCGTGTATGTCGGAAATTATCCCACGGGAACCTTCTATCGGGATGAAAAGTATCCTATGTCTTAATATACTAGCTGTTGCCAGCGTGTATGTCGGAAATTATCCCACGGGAACCTTCTACCGGGATGAAAAGTATCCTATGTCTTAATATACTAGCTGTTGCCCGCGGCTTCGCTCGCGTGTATGTCGGAAATTATCCCACGGGAACCTTCTACCGGGATGAAAGTATCCTATGTCTTAATATACTAGCTGTTGCCCGCGGCTTCGCTCGCGTGTATGTCGGAAATTATCCCACGGGAACCTTCTACCGGGATGAAAGTATCCTATGTTTTAATATACTAGCTGTTGCCCGCGGCTTCGCTCGCGTGTATGTCGGAAATTATCCCACGGGAACCTTCTACTGGGATGAAAAGTATCCTATGTCTTAATATACCAGCTGTTGCCCGCGTGTATGTCGGAAATTATCCCACGGGAACCTTCTATCGGGATGAAAAGTATCCTATGTCTTAATATACTAGCTGTGGCACGCGGCTTCACCCGCGTGTATGTCGGAAATTATCCCACGGGAACCTTCTACCGGGATGAAAAGTATCCTATGTCTTAATATACTAGCTGTTGCCAGCGGCTTCGCTCGCGTATATGTCGGAAGTTATCCCGCGGGAACCTTCTACCGGGATGAAAAGTATCCTATGTCTTAATATACTAGCTGTTGCCAGCGGCTTCGCCCGCGTGTATGTCGGAAATTATCCCACGGGAACCTTCTACCGGGATGAAAAGTATCCTATGTCTTAATATACCAGCTGTTGCCCGCGTGTATGTCGGAAATTATCCCACGGGAACCTTCTATCGGGATGAAAAGTATCCTATGTCTTAATATACTAGCTGTTGCCAGCGTGTATGTCGGAAATTATCCCACGGGAACCTTCTACCGGGATGAAAAGTATCCTATGTCTTAATATACTAGCTGTTGCCCGCGGCTTCGCTCGCGTGTATGTCGGAAATTATCCCACGGGAACCTTCTACCGGGATGAAAGTATCCTATGTCTTAATATACTAGCTGTTGCCCGCGGCTTCGCTCGCGTGTATGTCGGAAATTATCCCACGGGAACCTTCTACCGGGATGAAAGTATCCTATGTCTTAATATACTAGCTGTTGCCCGCGGCTTCGCTCGCGTGTATGTCGGAAATTATCCCACGGGAACCTTCTACCGGGATGAAAAGTATCCTATGTCTTAATATACTAGCTGTTGCCCGCGTGTATGTCGGAAATTATCCCACGGGAACCTTCTACCGGGATGAAAAGTATCCTATGTCTTAATATACTAGCTGTTGCCAGCGTGTATGTCGGAAATTATCCCACGGGAACCTTCTACCGGGATGAAAAGTATCCTATGTCTTAATATACTAGCTGTGGCCCGCGGCTTCACCCGCGTGTATGTCGGAAATTATCCCACGGGAACCTTCTACTGGGATGAAAAGTATCCTATAACTTAATATACTAGCTGTTGCCCGCGTGTATGTCGGAAATTATCCCACGGGAACCTTCTACCGGGATGAAAAGTATCCTGTCTTAATATACTAGCTATTGCCCGCGTGTATGTCGGAAATTATCCCGCGGGAACCTTCTACCGGGATGAAAAGTATCCTATGTCTTAATATACTAGCTGTTGCCCGCGGCTTCGCTCGCGTGTATGTCGGAAATTATCCCACGGGAACCTTCTACCGGGATGAAAAGTATCCTATGTCTTAATATACTAGCTGTTGCCCGCGTATATGTCGGAAATTATCCCGCAAGAACCTTCTACCGGGATGAAAAGTATCCTATGTCTTAATATACTAGCTGTTGCCCGCGGCTTCGCTCGCGTGTATGTCGGAAATTATCCCGCGGGAACCTTCTACCGGGATGAAAAGTATCCTATGTCTTAATATACTAGCTGTTGCCCGCGTGTATGTCGGAAATTATCCCACGGGAACCTTCTACCGGGATGAAAAGTATCCTATGTCTTAATATACCAGCTGTTGCCCGCGTGTATGTCGGAAATTATCCCACGGGAACCTTCTATCGGGATGAAAAGTATCCTATGTCTTAATTTACTAGCTGTTGCCAGCGTGTATGTCGGAAATTATCCCACGGGAACCTTCTACCGGGATGAAAACTATCCTATGACTTAATATACTAGCTGTGGCCCGCGGCTTCACCCGCGTGTATGTCGGAAATTATCCCACGGGAACCTTCTACCGGGATGAAAAGTATCCTACGTCTTAATATACTAGCTGTTGCCCGCGGCTTCGCTCGCGTATATGTCGGAAATTATCCCACGGGAACCTTCTACCGGGGTGAAAAGTATCCTATGTCTTAATATACTAGCTGTTGCCCGCGTGTATGTCGGAAATTATCCCACGGGAACCTTCTACCGGGATGAAAAGTATCCTATGTCTTAATATACTAGCTGTTGCCCACAGCTTCGCTCGCGTGTATGTCGGAAATTATCCCACGGGAACCTTCTACCGGGATGAAAAGTATCCTATGTCTTAATATACTAGCTGTTGCCCGCGTGTATGTCGGAAATTATCCCACGGGAACCTTCTACCGGGATGAAAAGTATCCTATGTCTTAATATACTAGCTGTTGCCAGCGTGTATGTCGGAAATTATCCCACGGGAACCTTCTACCGGGATGAAAAGTATCCTATGTCTTAATATACTAGCTGTGGCCCGCGGCTTCACCCGCGTGTATGTCGGAAATTATCCCACGGGAACCTTCTACTGGGATGAAAAGTATCCTATAACTTAATATACTAGCTGTTGCCCGCGTGTATGTCGGAAATTATCCCACGGGAACCTTCTACCGGGATGAAAAGTATCCTATGTCTTAATATACTAGCTTTTGCTCGCGTGTTTGTCGGAAATTATCCCACGGGAACCTTCTACCGGGATGAAAAGTATCCTATGTCTTAATATACTAGCTGTGGCCCGCGGCTTCACCCGCGTGTATGTCGGAAATTATCCCACGGGAACCTTCTACCGGGATGAAAAGTATCCTACGTCTTAATATACTAGCTGTTGCCCGCGGCTTCGCTCGCGTATATGTCGGAATTTATCCCACGGGAACCTTCTACCGGGGTGAAAAGTATCCTATGTCTTAATATACTAGCTGTTGCCCGCGTGTATGTCGGAAATTATCCCACGGGAACCTTCTACCGGGATGAAAAGTATCCTATGTCTTAATATACTAGCTGTTGCCCGCAGCTTCGCTCGCGTGTATGTCGGAAATTATCCCACGGGAACCTTCTACCGGGATGAAAAGTATCCTATATCTTAATTTATTAGCTGTTGCCCGCGTGTATGTCGGAAATTATCCCACGGGAACCTTGTACCGGGATGAAAAGTATCCTATGTCTTAATATACTAGCTGTTGCCAGCGTGTATGTCGGAAATTATCCCACGGGAACCTTCTACCGGGATGAAAAGTATCCTATGTCTTAATATACCAGCTGTGGCACGCGGCTTCACCCGCGTGTATGTCGGAAATTATCCCACGGGAACCTTCTACCGGGATGAAAAGTATCCTATGTCTTAATATACTAGCTGTTGCCAGCGGCTTCGCTCGCGTATATGTCGGAAATTATCCCGCGGGAACCTTCTACCGGGATGAAAAGTATCCTATGTCTTAATATACTAGCTGTTGCCAGCGGCTTCGCCCGCGTGTATGTCGGAAATTATCCCACGGGAACCTTCTACCGGGATGAAAAGTATCCTATGTCTTAATATACTAGCTGTTGCCAGCGTGTATGTCGGAAATTATCCCACGGGAACCTTCTACCGGGATGAAAAGTATCCTATATCTTAATATACTAGCTGTTGCCCGCGTGTATGTCGGAAATTATCCCACGGGAACCTTCTACCGGGATGAAAAGTATCCTATGTCTTAATATACTAGCTGTTGCCCGCGTGCTTGTCGGAAATTATCCCACGGGAACCTTCTACCGGGATGAAAAGTATCCTATGTCTTAATATACTAGCTGTTGCCCGCGGCTTCGCTCGCGTGTATGTCGGAAATTATCCCACGGGAACCTTCTACCGGGATGAAAGTATCCTATGTTTTAATATACTAGCTGTTGCCCGCGGCTTCGCTCGCGTGTATGTCGGAAATTATCCCACGGGAACCTTCTACTGGGATGAAAAGTATCCTATGTCTTAATATACCAGCTGTTGCCCGCGTGTATGTCGGAAATTATCCCACGGGAACCTTCTATCGGGATGAAAAGTATCCTATGTCTTAATATACTAGCTGTGGCACGCGGCTTCACCCGCGTGTATGTCGGAAATTATCCCACGGGAACCTTCTACCGGGATGAAAAGTATCCTATGTCTTAATATACTAGCTGTTGCCAGCGGCTTCGCTCGCGTATATGTCGGAAGTTATCCCGCGGGAACCTTCTACCGGGATGAAAAGTATCCTATGTCTTAATATACTAGCTGTTGCCAGCGGCTTCGCCCGCGTGTATGTCGGAAATTATCCCACGGGAACCTTCTACCGGGATGAAAAGTATCCTATGTCTTAATATACTAGCTGTTGCCAGCGTGTATGTCGGAAATTATCCCACGGGAACCTTCTACCGGGATGAAAAGTATCCTATATCTTAATATACTAGCTGTTGCCCGCGTGTATGTCGGAAATTATCCCACGGGAACCTTCTACCGGGATGAAAAGTATCCTATGTCTTAATATACTAGCTGTTGCCCGCGTGTTTGTCGGAAATTATCCCACGGGAACCTTCTACCGGGATGAAAAGTATCCTATGTCTTAATATACTAGCTGTTGCCCGCGGCTTCGCTCGCGTGTATGTCGGAAATTATCCCACGGGAACCTTCTACCGGGATGAAAGTATCCTATGTCTTAATATACTAGCTGTTGCCCGCGGCTTCGCTCGCGTGTATGTCGGAAATTATCCCACGGGAACCTTCTACCGGGATGAAAAGTATCCTATGTCTTAATATACCAGCTGTTGCCCGCGTGTATGTCGGAAATTATCCCACGGGAACCTTCTATCGGGATGAAAAGTATCCTATGTCTTAATATACTAGCTGTTGCCAGCGTGTATGTCGGAAATTATCCCACGGGAACCTTCTACCGGGATGAAAAGTATCCTATGTCTTAATATACTAGCTGTGGCCCGCGGCTTCACCCGCGTGTATGTCGGAAATTATCCCACGGGAACCTTCTACCGGGATGAAAAGTATCCTATGTCTTAATATACTAGCTGTTGCCCGCGGCTTCGCTCGCGTATATGTCGGAAATTATCCCACGGGAACCTTCTACCGGGATGAAAAGTATCCTATGTCTTAATATACTAGCTGTTGCCCGCGGCTTCGCTCGCGTGTATGTCGGAAATTATCCCGCGGGAACCTTCTACCGGGATGAAAAGTATCCTATGTCTTAATATACTAGCTGTGGCCCGCGGCTTCACCCGCGTGTATGTCGGAAATTATCCCACGGGAACCTTCTACTGGGATGAAAAGTATCCTATAACTTAATATACTAGCTGTTGCCCGCGTGTATGTCGGAAATTATCCCGCGGGAACCTTCTACCGGGATGAAAAGTATCCTATGTCTTAATATACTAGCTGTTGCCCGCGGCTTCGCTCGCGTGTATGTCGGAAATTATCCCGCGGGAACCTTCTACCGGGATGAAAAGTATCCTATGTCTTAATATACTAGCTGTTGCCCGCGTGTATGTCGGAAATTATCCCGCGGGAACCTTCTACCGGGATGAAAAGTATCCTATGTCTTAATATACTAGCTGTTGCCCGCGTGTATGTCGGAAATTATCCCACGGGAACCTTCTACCGGGATGAAAAGTATCCTATGTCTTAATATACCAGCTGTTGCCCGCGTGTATGTCGGAAATTATCCCACGGGAACCTTCTATCGGGATGAAAAGTATCCTATGTCTTAATATACTAGCTGTTGCCAGCGTGTATGTCGGAAATTATCCCACGGGAACCTTCTACCGGGATGAAAAGTATCCTATGTCTTAATATACTAGCTGTTGCCCGCGGCTTCGCTCGCGTGTATGTCGGAAATTATCCCACGGGAACCTTCTACCGGGATGAAAGTATCCTATGTCTTAATATACTAGCTGTTGCCCGCGGCTTCGCTCGCGTGTATGTCGGAAATTATCCCACGGGAACCTTCTACCGGGATGAAAAGTATCCTATGTCTTAATATACTAGCTGTTGCCCGCGTGTATGTCGGAAATTATCCCACGGGAACCTTCTACCGGGATGAAAAGTATCCTATGTCTTAATATACTAGCTGTTGCCAGCGTGTATGTCGGAAATTATCCCACGGGAACCTTCTACCGGGATGAAAAGTATCCTATGTCTTAATATACTAGCTGTGGCCCGCGGCTTCACCCGCGTGTATGTCGGAAATTATCCCACGGGAACCTTCTACTGGGATGAAAAGTATCCTATAACTTAATATACTAGCTGTTGCCCGCGTGTATGTCGGAAATTATCCCACGGGAACCTTCTACCGGGATGAAAAGTATCCTATGTCTTAATATACTAGCTGTTGCCCGCGTGTTTGTCGGAAATTATCCCACGGGAACCTTCTACCGGGATGAAAAGTATCCTATGTCTTAATATACTAGCTGTGGCCCGCGGCTTCACCCGCGTGTATGTCGGAAATTATCCCACGGGAACCTTCTACCGGGATGAAAAGTATCCTACGTCTTAATATACTAGCTGTTGCCCGCGGCTTCGCTCGCGTATATGTCGGAAATTATCCCACGGGAACCTTCTACCGGGGTGAAAAGTATCCTATGTCTTAATATACTAGCTGTTGCCAGCGTGTATGTCGGAAATTATCCCACGGGAATCTTCTACCGGGATGAAAAGTATCCTATGTCTTAATATACTAGCTGTTGCCCGCAGCTTCGCTCGCGTGTATGTCGGAAATTATCCCACGGGAACCTTCTACCGGGATGAAAAGTATCCTATATCTTAATTTATTAGCTGTTGCCCGCGTGTATGTCGGAAATTATCCCACGGGAACCTTGTACCGGGATGAAAAGTATCCTATGTCTTAATATACTAGCTGTTGCCAGCGTGTATGTCGGAAATTATCCCACGGGAACCTTCTACCGGGATGAAAAGTATCCTATGTCTTAATATACTAGCTGTGGCACGCGGCTTCACCCGCGTGTATGTCGGAAATTATCCCACGGGAACCTTCTACCGGGATGAAAAGTATCCTATGTCTTAATATACTAGCTGTTGCCAGCGGCTTCGCTCGCGTATATGTCGGAAATTATCCCGCGGGAACCTTCTACCGGGATGAAAAGTATCCTATGTCTTAATATACTAGCTGTTGCCCGCGTGTATGTCGGAAATTATCCCGCGGGAACCTTCTACCGGGATGAAAAGTATCCTATGTCTTAATATACTAGCTGTTGCCCGCGTGTATGTCGGAAATTATCCCGCGGGAACCTTCTACCGGGATGAAAAGTATCCTATGTCTTAATATACTAGCTGTTGCCCGCGTGTATGTCGGAAATTATCCCACGGGAACCTTCTACCGGGATGAAAAGTATCCTATGTCTTAATATACCAGCTGTTGCCCGCGTGTATGTCGGAAATTATCCCACGGGAACCTTCTATCGGGATGAAAAGTATCCTATGTCTTAATATACTAGCTGTTGCCAGCGTGTATGTCGGAAATTATCCCACGGGAACCTTCTACCGGGATGAAAAGTATCCTATGTCTTAATATACTAGCTGTTGCCCGCGGCTTCGCTCGCGTGTATGTCGGAAATTATCCCACGGGAACCTTCTACCGGGATGAAAGTATCCTATGTCTTAATATACTAGCTGTTGCCCGCGGCTTCGCTCGCGTGTATGTCGGAAATTATCCCACGGGAACCTTCTACCGGGATGAAAAGTATCCTATGTCTTAATATACTAGCTGTGGCCCGCGGCTTCACCCGCGTGTATGTCGGAAATTATCCCACGGGAACCTTCTACCGGGATGAAAAGTATCCTATGTCTTAATATACTAGCTGTTGCCAGCGTGTATGTCGGAAATTATCCCACGGGAACCTTCTACCGGGATGAAAAGTATCCTATGTCTTAATATACTAGCTGTGGCCCGCGGCTTCACCCGCGTGTATGTCGGAAATTATCCCACGGGAACCTTCTACTGGGATGAAAAGTATCCTATAACTTAATATACTAGCTGTTGCCCGCGTGTATGTCGGAAATTATCCCACGGGAACCTTCTACCGGGATGAAAAGTATCCTATGTCTTAATATACTAGCTGTTGCCCGCGTGTTTGTCGGAAATTATCCCACGGGAACCTTCTACCGGGATGAAAAGTATCCTATGTCTTAATATACTAGCTGTGGCCCGCGGCTTCACCCGCGTGTATGTCGGAAATTATCCCACGGGAACCTTCTACCGGGATGAAAAGTATCCTACGTCTTAATATACTAGCTGTTGCCCGCGGCTTCGCTCGCGTATATGTCGGAAATTATCCCACGGGAACCTTCTACCGGGGTGAAAAGTATCCTATGTCTTAATATACTAGCTGTTGCCCGCGTGTATGTCGGAAATTATCCCACGGGAACCTTCTACCGGGATGAAAAGTATCCTATGTCTTAATATACTAGCTGTTGCCCGCAGCTTCGCTCGCGTGTATGTCGGAAATTATCCCACGGGAACCTTCTACCGGGATGAAAAGTATCCTATATCTTAATTTATTAGCTGTTGCCCGCGTGTATGTCGGAAATTATCCCACGGGAACCTTGTACCGGGATGAAAAGTATCCTATGTCTTAATATACTAGCTGTTGCCAGCGTGTATGTCGGAAATTATCCCACGGGAACCTTCTACCGGGATGAAAAGTATCCTATGTCTTAATATACTAGCTGTGGCACGCGGCTTCACCCGCGTGTATGTCGGAAATTATCCCACGGGAACCTTCTACCGGGATGAAAAGTATCCTATGTCTTAATATACTAGCTGTTGCCAGCGGCTTCGCTCGCGTATATGTCGGAAATTATCCCGCGGGAACCTTCTACCGGGATGAAAAGTATCCTATGTCTTAATATACTAGCTGTTGCCCGCGTGTATGTCGGAAATTATCCCACGGGAACCTTCTACCGGGATGAAAAGTATCCTATGTCTTAATATACTAGCTGTTGCCCGCGTGTTTGTCGGAAATTATCCCACGGGAACCTTCTACCGGGATGAAAAGTATCCTATGTCTTAATATACTAGCTGTTGCCCGCGTGTATGTCGGAAATTATCCCACGGGAACCTTCTACCGGGATGAAAAGTATCCTATGTCTTAATATACTAGCTGTTGCCCGCGTGTTTGTCGGAAATTATCCCACGGGAACCTTCTACCGGGATGAAAAGTATCCTATGTCTTAATATACTAGCTGTTGCCCGCGGCTTCGCTCGCGTGTATGTCGGAAATTATCCCACGGGAACCTTCTACCGGGATGAAAGTATCCTATGTTTTAATATACTAGCTGTTGCCCGCGGCTTCGCTCGCGTGTATGTCGGAAATTATCCCACGGGAACCTTCTACTGGGATGAAAAGTATCCTATGTCTTAATATACCAGCTGTTGCCCGCGTGTATGTCGGAAATTATCCCACGGGAACCTTCTATCGGGATGAAAAGTATCCTATGTCTTAATATACTAGCTGTGGCACGCGGCTTCACCCGCGTGTATGACGGAAATTATCCCACGGGAACCTTCTACCGGGATGAAAAGTATCCTATGTCTTAATATACTAGCTGTTGCCAGCGGCTTCGCTCGCGTATATGTCGGAAGTTATCCCGCGGGAACCTTCTACCGGGATGAAAAGTATCCTATGTCTTAATATACTAGCTGTTGCCAGCGGCTTCGCCCGCGTGTATGTCGGAAATTATCCCACGGGAACCTTCTACCGGGATGAAAAGTATCCTATGTCTTAATATACTAGCTGTTGCCAGCGTGTATGTCGGAAATTATCCCACGGGAACCTTCTACCGGGATGAAAAGTATCCTATATCTTAATATACTAGCTGTTGCCCGCGTGTATGTCGGAAATTATCCCACGGGAACCTTCTACCGGGATGAAAAGTATCCTATGTCTTAATATACTAGCTGTTGCCCGCGTGTTTGTCGGAAATTATCCCACGGGAACCTTCTACCGGGATGAAAAGTATCCTATGTCTTAATATACTAGCTGTTGCCCGCGGCTTCGCTCGCGTGTATGTCGGAAATTATCCCACGGGAACCTTCTACCGGGATGAAAGTATCCTATGTCTTAATATACTAGCTGTTGCCCGCGGCTTCGCTCGCGTGTATGTCGGAAATTATCCCACGGGAACCTTCTACCGGGATGAAAAGTATCCTATGTCTTAATATACCAGCTGTTGCCCGCGTGTATGTCGGAAATTATCCCACGGGAACCTTCTATCGGGATGAAAAGTATCCTATGTCTTAATATACTAGCTGTTGCCAGCGTGTATGTCGGAAATTATCCCACGGGAACCTTCTACCGGGATGAAAAGTATCCTATGTCTTAATATACTAGCTGTGGCCCGCGGCTTCACCCGCGTGTATGTCGGAAATTATCCCACGGGAACCTTCTACCGGGATGAAAAGTATCCTATGTCTTAATATACTAGCTGTTGCCCGCGGCTTCGCTCGCGTATATGTCGGAAATTATCCCACGGGAACCTTCTACCGGGATGAAAAGTATCCTATGTCTTAATATACTAGCTGTTGCCCGCGGCTTCGCTCGCGTGTATGTCGGAAATTATCCCGCGGGAACCTTCTACCGGGATGAAAAGTATCCTATGTCTTAATATACTAGCTGTTGCCCGCAGCTTCGCTCGCGTGTATGTCGGAAATTATCCCACGGGAACCTTCTACCGGGATGAAAAGTATCCTTTATCTTAATTTACTAGCTGTTGCCCGCGTGTTTGTCGGAAATTATCCCACGGGAACCTTCTACCGCGATGAAAAGTATCCTATGTCTTAATATACTAGCTGTTGCCAGCGTGTATGTCGGAAATTATCCCACGGGAACCTTCTACCGGGATGAAAAGTATCCTATGTCTTAATATACTAGCTGTGGCACGCGGCTTCACCCGCGTGTATGTCGGAAATTATCCCACGGGAACCTTCTACCGGGATGAAAAGTATCCTATGTCTTAATATACTAGCTGTTGCCAGCGGCTTCGCTCGCGTATATGTCGGAAATTATCCCGCGGGAACCTTCTACCGGGATGAAAAGTATCCTATGTCTTAATATACTAGCTGTTGCCAGCGGCTTCGCCCGCGTGTATGTCGGAAATTATCCCACGGGAACCTTCTACCGGGATGAAAAGTATCCTATGTCTTAATATACTAGCTGTTGCCAGCGTGTATGTCGGAAATTATCCCACGGGAACCTTCTACCGGGATGAAAAGTATCCTATGTCTTAATATACTAGCTGTTGCCCGCGTGTATGTCGGAAATTATCCCACGGGAACCTTCTACCGGGATGAAAAGTATCCTATGTCTTAATATACTAGCTGTTGCCCGCGTGTATGTCGGAAATTATCCCACGGGAACCTTCTACCGGGATGAAAAGTATCCTATGTCCTAATATACTAGCTGTTGCCCGCGTGTATGTCGGAAATTATCCCACGGGAACCTTCTACCGGGATGAAAAGTATCCTATGTCTTAATATACTAGCTGTTGCCAGCGTGCATGTCGGAAATTATCCCACGGGAACCTTCTACCGGGATGAAAAGTATCCTATGTCTTAATATACTAGCTGTGGCCCGCGGCTTCACCCGCGTGTATGTCGGAAATTATCCCACGGGAACCTTCTACCGGGATGAAAAGTATCCTATGTCTTAATATACTAGCTGTTGCCCGCGGCTTCGCTCGCGTGTATGTCGGAAATTATCCCACGGGAACCTTCTACCGGGATGAAAAGTACCTATCCTGTCTTAATATACTAGCTATTGCCCGCGTGTATGTCGGAAATTATCCCGCGGGAACCTTCTACCGGGATGAAAAGTATCCTATGTCTTAATATACTAGCTGTGGCCCGCGGCTTTGCTCGCGTGTATGTCGGAAATTATCCCACGGGAACCTTCTACCGGGATGAAAAGTATCCTATGTCTTAATATACTAGCTGTTGCCCGCGTGTATGTCGGAAATTATCCCGCGGGAACCTTCTACCGGGATGAAAAGTATCCTATGTCTTAATATACTAGCTGTTGCCCGCGGCTTCGCTCGCGTGTATGTCGGAAATTATCCCGCGGGAACCTTCTACCGGGATGAAAAGTATCCTATGTCTTAATATACTAGCTGTTGCCCGCGGCTTCGCTCGCGTGTATGTCGGAAATTATCCCACGGGAACCTTCTACCGGGATGAAAAGTATCCTATGTCTTAATATACTAGCTGTTGCCAGCGGCTTCGCTCGCGTGTATGTCGGAAATTATCCCACGGGAACCTTCTACCGGGATGAAAAGTATCCTATGTCTTAATATACTAGCTGTTGCCCGCGTGTATGTCGGAAATTATCCCACGGGAACCTTCTACCGGGATGAAAAGTATCCTATGTCTTAATATACTAGCTGTTGCCTGCGTGTATGTCGGAAATTATCCCACGGGAACCTTCTACCGGGATGAAAAGTATCCTATGTCTTAATATACTAGCTGTTGCCCGCGTGTATATCGGAATTTATCCCGCGGGAACCTTCTACCGGGATGAAAAGTATCCTATCTCTTAATCTAGGTTATAAACTATCTGTATACTAAATTTCATCCAAATCCGTTAAGCCGTTTTTGCGTGATTAAGTAACAAACATCTAAACATACAAACTTTCACATTTATAATATTAGTAGGATTAATGAACTATTTTAATTTTACAAAAATTAACCTACTTTAAAAAACTCGTGTTTTATGATAAATGATCTTTATTTCTGTAAGTAGGTTTGTACAAACACTTTTACAAGTCAATATATATTTTTTTAAACTAGATGAGGTCGGCGTTTCCTATCTGACTACTCTGAGAAGAAAGGCCGAAACAAACTCAGAGGTCACAGTCTCTTATAAAGTCCAGACATAATCTTGGTCACTTTATGTGAAGACCATGTAGATTGGTGTCTGAAATGGTCTTTTGAGGAAAGAACCACACAGATTGAGAGGACCTGTCCAGTCAGTGCACGCATTTGTCAGTAATCGCGCAGCTCAACTCAGAACTTAAGGAGCTCAACGATTCGATGAACAATACCAAAGAAAGGACATTGGGGTAGGCCGCATAGATTACTCAAACTGATTACAAAACAAACAAAAAAAGCAATGACCTACATAGTCTTCACATTCACAATAATTAAAATAATATAATACTTTACAAAGTAAATATTCATGTCAACATTGAGTGTGCAAAAATAAAAAGAGAAAAAGAAAATTTGGAGCAGTTCAATCCCAAGCCTATTTTGTCCTCAATATAATCTTTAACGGTATAAAAAGCTTTCTGACACAACTTGCGTTTAATGAATGATTTGAATTTATTAAGGCTCAGATCTTGAACGTGGCTTGGAAGTTTATTATAAAAGCGTAAACATTGACACCTGAATGACCCACCTATTTGCTTGAGCCTTGTTGGAGGTACAACAAATTTGTGTTTGTTCCTAGTATTTATATTGTGGATATCACTGTATTTTTTAAACAATTTAATGTTTTTATGGGCATATAAAAGATTTTCAAAAATGTACTGAGAAGGCGAAGTCATTATATTAATCTCCTTAAATTTCTCTCTGAGAGATTGTCTCGGACTTAACCCTTCGTATGCCGGGAACGTAGATCTACGCGAGACAACGGCTTTTTGTTTCTGAACCCGGTATACGAAAGGTTAATTTATAAATGCATCGAACAGCTCTTTTCTGCAAAAGAAAGATAGTCTGAATGTCGGCTGCATTTCCCCACAACAGAATACCGTACGACATTACACTATGAAAATAGCTAAAGTACACTAAACGGGCTGTCTCTATGTTGGTTAAATTACGAATTTTCCTAACAGCGTATGCTGCGGAGCTTAGCTTTTTTGACAATTTATCTATATGTGAGCGCCACTGAAGCTTAGCATCCAAAGTTAAGCCCAGGAATACTGTTTTATGTATATACATATATGTTCGCAATTTTCTAGTACACTACTGAACCGATTTTGATAATTCTTTCACTGGTATAATCTAGGTACTCCAAGTATGGTTTTAGTGTACCTACAAAATATTAAGATGCCAATCTTATTAACAAAGTTATAGACATAAATATGACAGAGCTCCACACAACAAATTTAATAAAAAATAAAAATATGAGTAAATAATTTTATGGAAAATTTCCTTGACTAAAAAAGGCGAATACTAAAACATTTAAAATAAAATAGCCGAATTTGAACCGTCTTCAAAAGAAGCTTTGAACTAAAAGGTATTAACTGAAAGTCATAACCGTTTATAGATTTCTATTACTTCAGAATCATAATAGGTAGACAATTTTTGTTATTTTATACTTCTTAGTAACACCTTTTTTAAAAAATCGGTTAAATAATTTTACAAATTTATATTATTTTAATTGTGTTAGTGTTCGCCGTATTTAATCAGGGCAATTTTCTATAACATTACTCGTATTTTTATTTTTTATATTCTTTAAATTAAATAATCAAATTTTCAGTTATAACGAAACTGCAAAACAAGTAATATATATATATATATATATATATATATATATATTTTTTAATGATACTACTACCCCTGCGCATCTTGCCTGATAAGACCGTTTAAGAGCGTAGTTGACTCTTTTGTCGCCAACTAATTTGGCAACTACTCCATTAAAATTCTCTACAATGTTGCTGTCTACATTTTCAATTAGATCCTTGAGTGTGATGCATCATTGTAGATTAAAATATATTTCATCTGATGCCAGAGACGTGTGTTACGAATATTTTTTTATTCTTCATTTGTATTTTCACTACAAATATTTTTATCACAAGAATCATGGTGCTCAAATGCATGATAAATGGCATTCGTAATATCTTGGTGCAGATTTTTTATTTTGTCTGATTACTGTAGATTTTGTAAGCCATGATATTTTATGGCGTTACATATGTACTTTCGTATCTTTCAAATCTTATTTGTAATTATTATGTTCTTTTCTGTTACAGCATATTTAGTTTATCAATTTGTTACAAAAATTTCTTAATATGTGATTTTTGCAATCAATCTTTTCGACCGTGATTGAGGGATATGATCGAGTGTCAAGTATTTTTGCCTAATTGCTACTGTCTCCATCAGCTATGTATCTTCCATAGATAATGCCATGCATTTCTATGGACTGTTTAAATCCTTCGGCGATAATAGTGGATTCCATAGCTGTGGAAGATCCACTATATTTTTTAAAACACTCATGCTGTTTTACTATCTCATTTCGTTTTTCCGCTCTAGCACAAATACAACAATATTTGTTTTTGACTGCCATGAAAAGAACTTGACGAAATCGTCTACCTATAATTGTCGCAGTGCCAGATAGTGCAGCATAATTAGTTCTATATGAACGTGTAGCCCAACAACCATCTAAGATTACATCTATTATTGGTATGCCATCTTTAGTAAGCTTTCCTTCATTGACTGCCACTTCTTTCTCCCGCTCCCCCGCTTTCCTCGTCTCTTCTCATGCCGTCACTTCCCATTCATCACATACTTCATCTTGTACGATTTTGTACCTATATTTCGACAAGGATGGTAAATCGGCAGCTGCCGAAAACTGTTTCAGTTGAGCGTTAACACAACCAGCTGACATTATCCCGGCCACCGCCATTTAATTCAACCTGTGTGATGAGTTCTATATTTTAAATTTTATTTTACATAATGTACAAGAAAATGTAAACTCAGATGTAAGGCCAGAAACTTTTTCGGATTCTAATTTGATGGTGGTTAGGCCACATTGGAACATTGATTCGTGACGCAATATATTAACTAATTCATTAAAAAGTAATTTACATCAACAACTCTGTGGCCACTGATGTCGGCAGTTTTGGACTCCTGAAAGAAAAAGTATAAGTCAACATGGAAAAATGATATTTATGCCAAGCTCTATAGTATAAAGTTCATAGTACATAGTAAATAAAATAAGAGAACTCACATTTTCTTCAAGTTCGATTTCGTATGGCAGTGGTTGTTGCTTCCTTTTATTTCTGCAATAAAAACGTTCATCAACATTCAAGTGGAGCTAGCATAATCAAATTCACGCAGATTTTTTTTTTTTGATAACTTTTGTTCCACGACTTTTATAAATCACAAAAAAATCAACACTTGTTGGAAAGAAAACTAAAATGTTTAAAAAAACTAAAATTATATTAAATCACACACAATAATCCATACTTCAATAAAGATCAAAAAATAATTTCGACTAAACTCACCTTTTTTCGCAATTCAAATGCGACTCCATTGCTTTTTGTGCTCTTAGTCTGTCACACGCAGTAATAGTACTTGACGTATGACCGATGTATTGTTGACATATTTCTAACCTAAAATTAATTATAATTCCATTTTAGCCTTTTTCATTAGATACACAATTATAGGTAACTTACAAAAATTAAAACAGATATTTTGTTCTAGCAAATAGAATGCTTACCCATTATTACTTTGCGAGGCGAGGATAGGTTGTAGCTGATTATCCAAATTTATGAGCGAAGGTGGCGACTTCGATTATTTGTTATTATCAGCTATTGATACTGATTTCCTGTAAAATGAGTCCATTGATAAAAACCGGTCAAGTGGTTAGAAATTTCGGATCTAACAACAAAAAAATCACAAAAGAAGTAACTCGCGAGCGCAACTCATTATTTACGTATATATCCGATGTCATCTTTGTCTTCCATCGGGCAGTGATTGCAGTCAAGAACGTGCCCATAACTGATAAAGTAGAAACTATTGTACATAACTATATACTTACTTCTGCTCTCTCTCATTTTTTGAGCCCTCACCCTCAGGTACTCTAAACGTTGTACTTTATTTAGTTTTGGTTTCCTATTTCTTCCC
Source organism: Dicycla oo (assembly GCA_948252095.1). Taxonomy (NCBI): domain Eukaryota; kingdom Metazoa; phylum Arthropoda; class Insecta; order Lepidoptera; family Noctuidae; genus Dicycla; species Dicycla oo. The sequence continues at coordinate 16,206,905 of OX411712.1, forward strand.
ATTTATATTTATAAATCATTAAAAACTCGTCACAAATAGAAACACGATACTTTATAGGTACTGTTCAGTCACAAGAAGTCTTTATATATCACTTCTACACTAATTAACTAACAATTTATTAGCTTTCACTATATAAACATTTATTAAAATCACGAAAATCCGATAGCACCGATCTGTCAAAAAATGACATACGATTCGTCGTCGATGAAGCGCACCGGGCGACTGATCCAGTAAGCGAGCGAAAGTGATGCAATTACTTTTGAAACGCAAAAGAAGAGAAGGCTATAATGTGCGTGCGCTCGAAATTAAACGACGTATGTGCCAAAACGAATTTACTCCTTTTTTAACAAAATAAATTAATTAAATTTAAAACTACTTTGAGTAAACTTTAATATTATAATTATCTATGTTTTAAAGTAAATTTCATTTAATAAATCTTAAGCGTTACGCCATGATGTCGAAAAAAGTAAAAAAATAGATATAACTTTGCAATTTTTTTGTATCGAGAAAAATTCATTGAATCGTGTATTCCTTTTACATGATACTAGACTAAAGAGTCAGAAAACATATACTAAAATGTTAAATCCCTATTCCACATATTTAACAAGTTACACGAAATAGAAAAACCTCATTTTTTTCAACATATCACCTTAAGTTTATTTATGGAGAACTATGATGTTCAGGTGTTAAGTTTGACTGAACACTGGTTGAAAGAACATGAAGTGGTGTTTATGAATAATAATTATTTTACTGTACAAAGTGCATTTGTAAGAAAAAGTGCTATTCGCGGTGGGTCTTTAGTTCTTGTTTCAAACAAGTTGAAATGTAAACAACGTTTAGATTTAGTTAATCTTTCTATCGAGCGCACTATTGAGTTGTCTTGTGTTGAACTCGAGCGATACGTTATAATTTGCGTCTATCGACCACCCTCTGGGGATTTTTTTCGTTTTGAATCGATAATGGAGGATTCACTCAATAGGTTAAAATCTAGTAATAAAAGTATAATTTTAAGTGGAGATTTTAATATTAATATTTTAGATGTTACTCCATTAAGTATTAGACTTCTCAATCTGTTAAGGTCTTATAATTTAATTAACTTGTTTTTTGAATCTACTAGGATCACGGCGTCTTCGTCAACATGTATTGATAATATATTTAGTGATTGTGATGCCATAAATAAATTAGTGCTAAGTGATCTAACTTCTGACCACTGTAGTTTATTAGCTAGCTTCCCTATGCCATTACATAAAAAGCCGCATAAAATAGAATGCAGGCCCTATACAGCTAGCCGTTGCAACAAGTTTAAAAATAATATAGCCCATAGAATTAGACCATCTATAGTAGAATACGATAACCCTAATGAAATCTATGGAGCCGTTTTGATGTTGTGGAAAAAGAGTACCAATCTACTTTCAAGACCAAAACCATTACCGTTGGCTTTAACCAATGGGCTACTCCAGGTATTTATAAAAGTAGAGCGAGACTATACGAGTTATATGGTTTAAAAAAGTACAGGTTTGATACTGCTTTCCTAGAGTATGTCAAAAATTATTCAAAATTATTTAAGAATATTTGTGTTTTTGCTCAAAATTTTTAAGCGATACAATTAAAAATTCCAATAATAAAGTAAAAACCACTTGGAAAATTATTAACCGTGAGACGGGTAAGTCGGTTAAACAAGAAAAACAGCTTGAAGTTATGGTAGACAACAAATTTGTTAATAACTCAGCTGATGTAGCTCAGGCATTTAATGAGTTTTTTGCCAACATACCTATAACTACGACTCGCTCCTTAAATTCATCCCCGTCTAAAGCTGAAAACCTTTTGCTTAGTAGTGTGCCCAAATGTAGTCGTTTATTTAGCTTCGAACATGTAACACCTCGTGATGTAATTAACGTTTTTAACACACTGAATTCCAAAAACACTGGTGATCACTGGGGCATCTCCATTAAACTATTAAGTAATATAATAGACATCGTAGCCCCCTATCTAGCTGTTACTTTTAATAAATGTGTTGATTTAGGATCTTTTCCTGACCTCATGAAAAGTAGTAAAGTCATACCATTATTTAAATCAGGTAACAAAAATGACGTTAGCAATTTTAGGCCTATTTCTATCTTACCTGCATTTAGTAAAATATTTGAAAAGTTAATACTCAAGCAGTTGCTAAGACATTTTAATTTAAATGGCCTCCTTCATGATGAACAATATGGCTTTACAAAAGGTCGTTCGACTACAGATTCGGGTGTTGCTCTGCTGAAACATATATTTAACGCATGGGAGAACTCGCAAAATGTTATTGGAGTTTTCTGTGATCTCTCCAAAGCCTTTGATTGCGTGCACCATGACACGCTTTTGCGTAAACTACATCATTACGGTGTCCAAAACGAAGCTCTTAAAGTAATACATTCATATTTACATAATAGGTTTCAATGTGTGTTAATGGTGTGAAATCTTCCGGGTTACCAGTTCAGTTAGGTGTACCTCAAGGCTCAATACTGGGCCCATTCTTATTCTTAGTGTATATCAATGACTTACCATTACTATTTAAAAGGTATCTGTGACGTTGTACTGTTTGCAGATGACACCTCTCTTATTTTTAAAGTAGACAGGAACAGACAAGATTTTGACGACGTAAACAGTGCACTCTCAATGGTTACGGATTGGTTTACGACAAATAACTTAGTTCTCAATGCCAAGAAAACGAAATGTATAAAGTTTGCCTTACCGAATGTTAGAATTAGAAATCTATGACCCAACATCGTCTTAGATAAAGAGGTGCTTAAAACTGTAGACTCGGCAGTTTTTCTGGGCATAACAGTAGATGCCAAACTTCAGTGGGGCCCTCATATATTAAGCCTAGCGGGAAGGCTCAGTTCAGCCGCTTACACCGTCAGGAAAGTAAGACAATACACTGACGTTGATACAGCTCGGTTAGTCTATTTTAGTTATTTTCATAGCGTTATGTCCTACGGTATTCTGCTTTGGGGCAAAGCCGCTGACATTCAAAATATATTTGTACTTCAAAAACGAGCTGTTCGAGCAATTTACGAGCTAGGTGCTAGAGTTTCTCTGAAAGATTTTTTAAACATATTCACACGGTGGCATCACAGTTCATTTTCGCCAACATCTTATATATTAGACAAAATATACATTTATACACTAAAAACAGTGATATCCACAATGTTAACACCAGAAATAACGACAAATTACGTGCTCCGTTTCACCGGCTTCATAAGGTTCATAACTCATTTGTTGGGCTTGGTATATCCTTTTATAACAAGTTACCCTCTTCTTTGCTAGATTTGCCCTTCAATGCGTTTAAAGCTAAAATAAAATCTAACCTTTGTTCGAAGGCATACTATTCTATCAACGACTACTTAAACGATAAGAATAGTTGGTCCTCAAGACAATGTTTATGTTCTTTCTCCACAATTAGCTTATCTTCTGACAGGTTATATGAGTTCATATAATTATTTATTTTCTTTAACTGAAAAAGTCAATTTTATTTTTATTTATCATTGACATAATCTACTCATTACAATGTTTTTTTATAAGTGGTATTGCAATATGTAAGCTAGTGACCTCGACAATTGATCATATTATTCTTGCCTGAGCAACCGGCAGCAAGTTCGTCATGCTCCCTTAGACCTACTGCTTGCGGTAGCGTCGGAGGTCGGTGACTGGTCGTCTTGCTGTCCTTGGTTTTGTTTTGTTATTAGTAATTAACTTTGTTTATTTTACTTCGATGGTCCTAGTTTATCATTTGTGAATTCGAGTTTCGGCTTCATATACAATCTTCTTATTGTAAGTGCGCACATCCTTTATTACTGGAGGCCTTTATTTAGGTATAAAGTTCTGCTTACGATTTTAGTTTTGTATTTTTATTTCTGCTTGAGTATAGTTTTCGATTTTTTTTTGGTATATTGGCGTGTGCTAGCTTTCTTATAGCAATTAATTTAATTTAATGTTTTGTGTTGCGTAATGTACCTAAATTATTATGCGCAGTGTTGTATAGATGCAATTTTTTTTAACTGAACAGACAGCTGTGCTGCTGGGGAGTTTGTTGCGCCACTTCTTCTCCCCAGCACTAGGAAGTGGTGAAGTGCGTGCGTTTTGGGGTACTGTCTTAAGTAATTTTGACGTTCAAAAAGTGCTGATTCTCAACCTAGTTTGAATAAATGACTTTTGATTGATTTTAACTCCACTTCAAACAAGAGACCAACACGTACGCGCATTACGCACACAATTACGCTACACGCACTTAAATCGCGATTTTGCTATTGGTAGTCAAACTACGCAAACACTGCGCTTGAGTCACACACGCGCAAAAGCAATTTATTTCTCATACATGTTACGGCGACCAAAAGGTCGATTTACAATTTTTCGGTTTAATTTTGGAAGGGACGGGGTACGAATAGTGTGGACTTCCTAAATACATATAAATAATAATGTCAAATTAAGGAGAACATCAAATATAGCCGCAAAATTAAAATTTTCTTTCATTTTTAGGGTTCCGTACCTCAAAAGGACAAAACGGAACCCTTATAGGATCACTCATGTGTCTGTCTGTCTGTCAGTCCGTCTGTCACAGCCAATTTGGTACACGTATTTTTAGTTGAAATTTGGTACACGTATGTATTTCTGTGACCCAAACACGGACGTGTAATGTAAATTGCTTTTTAGTTTGTTTTATTTTTTCTCTCAATTATTTTTAATCATGGTCTGGCAGCTTGAGTAATTTCTGCGGTCTACCCAAATGTCCTTTCTTTGGTATTGTTCGTCGAATCGTTGAGCTCCTTAAGTTCTGATTGAGCTGCGCGATTACTGACAAATGCGTGCACAGACTGGACAGGTCCTCTCAATCTGTGTGGTTATTTCCTCAAAATCCCATTTCAGACACCAATCTACATGGTCTTCACATGAAGTGACCAAGATTATGTCTGGACTTTATAAGAGACTGTGACCTCTGAGTTTCTTTCGGCCTTTCTTCTCAGAGTAGTCAGATAGGAAACGCCGACCTCATCTAGTTAAAAAAAAAAACATGATTGACTTGTAAAAGTGTTTGTACAAACCTACTTACAGAAATCATTTATCATTTAATTAATGAATTTTGAATATGGGGGTCAATTTTGGGGGGCAAATAAGAAAATAAAAAAATATATATTTGCAAACTGTACTGTGCGATATATCAAATTCTACCCATGAATATGAACAATTTCTACTATGGGACCAACTCTGAAATCACGAAAGAAAAAATATGTTGTTCCATACAAAGTTTCAATACCTACTCAACCAAAACGTATGAAACAGTTGATTTTTTTTTTGGATTTCAGAGTTGGTGCCATAGATAAAGTTGTTCATATTCATGAGTAGAACACCCTGTGAAAATTTGCGCAGTGAATAAAAACTTCTCCTGTATAGATTTTAAACATGGATTTTCAGCTTTAGGGTTGTATAAATATTATTGTATAATATTATTATATAATAATATCCACAAAAGATGATCTAAGTGACAACATTTTAAGGTAATAATTAGGTACGCTACGCAAAAACACCAATAAAGTTTTATAAAATATAAATTATATACTACTTACTGAAAGGCGCATAACGATATTTTTGTGTGGAGTAGGTCCGGATTTTAAGTATCTTTTCCCAGACTTTTTTATTGTGTAATCATTTTCTGCAAAATTTTGAGAACAAAAGTAGGTATCCATTCAATTCTACCAGTTGCCTAAATCACAGTTTTATATATAACAATAACAGTTTTCTTGTATCTGGATCTGTTGCAAATCTAAAAATAAAATGTATGTTTTCATTATAACTAACATCTAAAAAAAATTGAGACAAAAAAACTCACTTAGAAACTAAACTGACAACCTACAATAAACAATAATTGATGATAATAAACAAAGCTATTTTAGTTATAATACGCACGTACCTACCGATTATAAACGATTATAAACAATATATAAACAATGTCGATATTAAAAGTATGTATGATCACACGTACAAATGATCATTCATCAGTAATCGCTGATGTATAAAAAAGTGAAGATTCGGTACGCGCGTATTATAATTAAAATAGCTTTGTTTATTATCATCAATGATTGTTTATTGTAGGTTATCAATTTAGTTTCTGAGTGAGTTTTTTTGTCTCAATTTTTTTTAGATGTTAGTTATAATGAAAACATACATTTTAAATTTTATTTTTAGATTTGCAATAGATCCAGATACAAGAAAACGTTTGGCGTTCCAAATCGTATCTTTCTAATGGTTTTTTAGGTTAGAGGCATGTGTTTGCCATATTCGGTAAAATTTAAAGATAGGGATGTATAAAAAAGGGAAGATGCTTTTTTATACATCAGTGATTACTGATGATAATCATTTGTACGCATACATACTTTTAATATCGACATTGTTTACAACTTGGTACAACACTATCGATACGCATGGATTTCACTGAATTCAAGCTTTGATTCGGCGCACGCGGCATCGCAGTAAACGCAATACATTGCGCGATCTCTTACGTAGTACAAGATGGTACCCATGTATTGCAAGCAATGTATAATTTTGCATCTGTTTGCGATCGTATCGTTTTTGTCTACAAACTACATAGGTAATACTATTCTAATAATTACAAATATCACTTGTATTTTAAGGTTTTTGGAATTACCGGTGAAAAGAAATTCCTTCTCGGGCTACACTATGCCATTGAATGCCTTGTTTAATTTGAGGTGCCAAAGACTATAAAAATGTCCATTCGAGGAGGCCAAATAACACAGATTACCATATAATCCATAGGGAAGATCTACGAAATAATACGTAGTCGGCCTCTGCCATATTCTACGTACGTCATCAGCTACGTAATATTGCGTAGTGGGCATTTAATGGGCTATACACATGGCTTCTTTTACGACACGTTATAATGGCGCAAGACGGCAAAATTCATTTTTTTCGCGGAACTTCGTACGCTGTCACAACAAGAGCGCGGTTGTTCGCCGATGAAGCAAATTTTGGTTGATTTTGAGCGTTTGCTCATAATTGCGGCGCGCCTGCCCCGCCCACAAGGCCCTTCTAACCTATTTTATCTGTTCTGTGGTTGTAACGGTGTAAGGGGATGGTTGTAATATTTTAAATAAAAACAAGGTTACTTTCATAATCATCATATTGTATGTATCGTCCTAGAATCTCAGTATAATGTTGAAAAAACAATTCAACATTACTTTGATTGGAACTCGTCCCGCAGGCAATACTTGTTGGTTGAGGGGCTCTTATTGATAATCTCGGATTACGCTACGCATAAACAATCTCAGCCAGTCGTCACCAGCACATTCATTGGACCTCCACGAGCTGGGAATTTCTTTATTAAATTTAATTCCTAAAAGCTAGCGTTTCACGCTAGGTCTATCTATGAGTCTATCTATGCGTTTCACGCTAGCTTTTGTACTTCTTTGGTTGTTAATCCGTAATTAATTTGAGAAGAATGAAGCAGCTGGTCACACCACCAGCCCTCGTCCGGTATATTTTCTTCCTCGTAGGTAAAAACTCTTTTTTTAGATACGTAGCCTACATTGTTGAACCTTCATCAAGCATTTTTTTCTTCTTTTGCACATATCTGAGTATATAAAGTTACATGGCATAGCTGAATTCGCATATGAATTCGCAGCGTCTCGAATTAGTATTTTTCTGAGAAGTACTTCTTCTGCAGCCTAATCCATTATTTCTGTTGTAACTAAACCTCTACTTGTCGTTCTTTTATATATTAGGCATTCTGCAATAAGAAAATAATTCTGTACTTATTACTTTAAAATATAAAAACACAATAAAATAAGCTTAGAGACATAAAGATCATAATCGGGATGAAAGTAACAAGTTGTTACTTTCATCCCTATCTTTAAATTTTGGCAAACACATGCCTATAACCTAAAAAAACCATTAGAAAGATACGATTTGGAACGCCAAACTAGAAAGACAAAAAGTTATGCTACTCCATTGACACGCGAGCTTAAACTTACCATATTAAAAACAAACACAGTTGAAAAAACGGACAAAACTTACTTTGGAGGTATTTTTGCGGCACCGACTCGGTACATCCACAATCTGACAGCACATCGCCGTGAGCACAGCTGAGGTGAGGAGCGGTTCAAAATGGGACACATCGGTGATACAACCATTAATGCAGCCAAAATTATTCGTTCAGAAACTCATTTGTTACGTTCATCCCGTATTACTTTTATACCTCTCTCTATTCTGTAAAAATCTCACCGTGAAAACGTAGGTAAAAAAACGTGAGCTTGAAGAGAGCTGTTATTCCACTTGATGCTAGGGGATTGACACTATTGACTGGTCACTCCACGCTCACCTCACCTAAGTTTTCACGGTGAGATTTGTACAGAATAGCACTGCAGGTCTCTCCTAATAGAGAAAACAGACGAAAAATGTGTGGCAAAGGCATGAGCAGTGCTTATGCCTTTGCTCACAACAGCGTACTCAAAATTGATTTTCATGAAGTAGTAGTGTGTAGTTTTCAAAGGTGAGGATTGTGTGGTGAAGGACACGAGTAATCATCCACAATCGCAAGGATATACCGATGGTTCCCAGTGCCATCTGAAGGAAGGGGGACTTTTAAATCTATCGATTATCTTTCGAATACTAATTCTCCTGGTTTGTTGAAATCGAGGCTTTAATTCTGCACAATAGAACAACTTGCAGTACGTTAATCACTTCAGTGGAGTAAGCGAAATTTTTGCTTCGAACCCAATGGAGCATTCTTGTTACTCTAGGATGTTCTTTGAGTGCATTTTCTGAACTGTGTGCAGAGGCTACTAATGGTGCATTGACTCTTGATAAAGCATCAGCTGCTATATTCTCCTTTACAGGGCGATAAACTATGTCAAAATTGTATTCAGAAAGTTCTAATCGCCAACGTTGTATTTTGTCATTATTAGTTCTTGATGAATGCTGCTGGTTGAACATAAATGCGACCGATTTTTGGTCAGTTATCAATTTAAACTCTCGTCCGATGAGGAATTGTCTCCATTTCCGAAGACTCTCACTCACTATAGCCCCGGCCTCTTTCTCTATGGCCGGGTGATTCCGTTCGCTACTGTGAAGGCTTCTCGAGAAAAAGACCACAGGTCTGCCTTCTTGAGTTCCCGCAATTGCATAGTCTGAAGGGTCTTATTCTACAACAAATTGTATGTTGTCATCAATCGCGTTTACTGCTGATCTGCCTATCTCTTGCTTTAGAGCGTTTACTGCCTCAGAATCGAGAAGGAATGTGCCTTGCGAAATGAGGGACTGAATTTTATGAGAGAGTCTTTATTTAGAATAGTGAGCAAATAGTAATTTACGCGATCGTAGTGAGTGGACGTATCAAACAATATTAATATAAACAAATAATCACTTGCGAAATCGTGACCTAGTTTTTATAAATTGCCGGTAGTAAAGCAAACCGAGTCATACTTTTGGGTTATGTAAGGTGAATTTATGAAGATGATCACTGATTAACAAGTAAATAACCTGTTACACAATGGAGGATAGTCCCTTCAGCCCAAGAAGTAGGTGTGCTCGTTCCCCGCCGCCTACACCCGCGCGCGAAGCCGTACCTTCTCCTGCTCCTCAAGCGCTTTTCGCAAACAAAATCAAGCTTAACAGTCGACGAGCCTTATAAAAGGAAGCCTAGGGTTGTTACCATAGGAGTGCCGACAGCTATGGCAGAAAATGAGGTTTTTGCGTGTTTGTACCACCAAAATCTTGCCGAGAAACTACAGGACTGCAGCCTTGAGACGTTTTTGACCTCAATTAAGTTAAGCCATAAGTCAGGAAAAAGAGACGCCGAGAACTGCAACTATGTAGTTGAAGTACCTGCAGTCATACGTAAAGCCCTGATCTCAAAAGACCGAGTATTTGTGAATTGGTCATCATGCCCTGTGAGGGATTTCACATTGGTCACACGATGTTATAAGTGCCAGCAGTATGGTCATGCTGCCAAGTTTTGTCGGCAGACGTCCTATACTTGTGGTCACTGTGGCGATCAAGGTCACTCAATCAAAGAATGTCCAAAAATGGGAGATGAGCCAAAATGCGCTACTTGCTTTCATTACAAAAAGCCAGACAAACACAACACAGGTGCTGCTGACTGCCCGGCGAAAATAATGGCCGAAAAAAGGTATATTAATTCTATTGATTATGCAGGCGCCTAAGAGCGCCGTTAATAAGTTATTTATTTAGACCACTTAAGATATTTTTTTTTTTCTTCCTATATTTATATTTGTATTTGCACAGAAGATATGATTAACAATATAGTTAATGAGTTAGATAATTTCTCTGTATCCGAGTCAAACGTTTGTGAACCTGAAAATTGCAAACAATATCTGTCCAACTACAAAACTCCATTAACCATACTAACACAAAATATTCACAGTATTTTTAAGAATTTTGATAGCTTTTCCACATTTCAACAACGGTTAGACATAAATTGTGACGTTATTGTTTTAACCGAATGCTGGCTTGCCAAGCAATATAACATACCACTAATACCGGGATATAATATGTACAAAAGTAATAGGAATTACAATCAAAATGATGGGGTGATAGTTTATGTAAGGAATCATCTGAAGGTCTCTGTTGAGGAACCTAATATGTACGACTGCAATAGTTTAGTGGTGAAGATTGGATCAAACTTTGCAATATTAGCAATATATCGACCTCCCTCCTTTAAAAATGTTAGCAATTTTACTGAATCGCTGAATGATGTCTTGCAGAACCTGTCAGCCATCAAAAACTTGATTGTAATTGGTGATTTTAATATAAATATTCTTCCAGGAAGTACTGATGCATCTGCTCAGGACTACCTCAACCTATGCGCATATCATGGCTTACTCCCTGCACATAGCTTTCCTACACATCATAGTGGCTCCTGCTTGGATCATGTCATGTTAAAATCAAATTACGCCTCACTTGCACTTGTTGTTAACTCGACAATAACCGATCACAATGCTGCCCTACTAACTCTAGATTGTAACATACCTAAACAAAACACTCGCACAATTTCGAAATTTAGGGTCAATCACCTTATCTAACGAGCACTTCTATTACAGGTAGCTCCACTTTAACATCCTTTGCACTACTAGATAAATAAACTTGAAGAAGATTTGTGCGTCATCAACTTTGATTCAGTCTATAATTCCGATGACCCACAGTTTTGTATGTTGTATGTAATAGAAAATGTACGACATGCAATTCAGAAAAATACGGTTATATCACAATTGAGCAACAAAAATTGCAACATAAAACCCTGGATCACTACAGGTCTTATCCGATGTATGAAGCATAGAGATAGACTGCACATGAAAGCTAAATCTCACCCAGATAATGCTATATTGCAACTCTCATACAAAAGATATCGTAATTTCTGTAATGATCTACTTAAAAAAGTTAAAAGCAACTATGATAAAACTGCATTAGAAAAAGCTGGAACAAGTAGTAAAAGATCTGGAAATGTATTAAAAATATAACATATTCGTCGAAACAAAATGAGTCACCTTCAGGTTTATTACAAACGCACTCATCGCAGCTGACATCTGCTAACATGGCAAATAATTTATTTGTTAATGTTGGGAAATGTTTGGCAGAAAAAAATCAGGGTCAATCACCTTATCTAACGAGCACTTCTATTACAGGTAGCTCCACTTTAACATCCTTTGCACTACTAGATACTGACGAGTCTGAGATAGAAAGTATAATCATGACTTTGAAAGACGACTGTGCAGTTGGTTGGGATAATATATCAAATAAAATAATTAAAAAGTTCAGGAAAATTTTAGTACCACCACTGGCTTATATTTTTCGCATGTGTTTATCTCTGGGTATTTTTCCAGAATGCCTTAAAAAAGCAGTTGTTGTCCCTATATATAAATCAGGCAGTAAAGAGCAAGTAACAAATTACAGACCTATTTCTCTTCTGCCTTCTATGTCTAAAATATTGGAAAAAATTATAAATAAAAGATTGTTCAAATATCTGGAGGACAAATCAATTTTGTCGGAACGACAATTTGGATTTAGACCTAAACTTTCAACTGCCGATGCTGTTCATCATCTGACTGACTATCTTGCTCAAGAACTTGACAAGGGTAACCATACAATAGGAATTTTCCTGGACCTCGCCAAGGCTTTTGACACAGTGTCCATTCCTATTCTGTTGCGCAAGCTTGAGACAGTGGGCATAAGAGGCATTCAGCTGAAACTCTTCAAAAGTTATTTAGAAGACAGTACTCAATGCGTGAAGATTGGCAGTGTTCTGAGCGCAGACCAAAAAAACACGTCTTTTGGTGTTCCCCAAGGAAGTATTTTAGGGCCCACTTTGTTGATATACATAAATGACCTTTGTAATATAAAGCTAAAGCATGGCACAATAATATCTTACGCTGATGACACTGCTCTTCTTTTTTCGGCTGAATCGGAACATGATGTCTACAAGCTCGCCCAAGACGGCTTCAGTGTTGTAAATAAATGGCTTCAGCATAACTCACTAACTCTAAATGCAGACAAGACAAATTATATAAAGTTTTCGATGCGCAAACAAGCTTCTAACATTCCTTCAAAGTTGTATGCTCATTGTTGTACAGTACCTGTAGATTGCCCGTTTATGTGTCCCAATATTAATAAGTCTAATAAAATTAAATACTTGGGTGTTATAATTGATGACACCCTGACGTTCAAACAACATATGGAAGCTTTAAATAATAGAATTCGTAAGCTGATATCATATTCAAAAAGGTACGATATATTGCAAACCCAATCATAATTAGGCAAGTTTACTTTGCTCTATGTCAGTCTATTTTGACGTACTGCATTACCTCATGGGGTGGAGTATGTAAAACATTATTACTACCCATCGAAAGAGCTCAAAGAGCGACTCTCAAGGTGGCTACTGGCCGCCCTTTCCTCTTTCCCACTAACCTGCTCTATAAATGTTGTGAAGTACTAACAGTTCGACAATTATTCATAATGAGCATTGTACTAAAACAACACGCAGCCCTTTACTACAGCACTGAATTTACTAAAAAGAGACGAAAAGAAATTGTTTGCCCCACAAACAGTACGAGACATGCTTTCACAGCAAAATTTTATGTTTTCCTTGGACCACTACTCTATAACAGACTAAATTCAAAAGCAAACATCTATTCCCTAAATTATGGAAATTGCAAGAAAACTCTCAAGGTAGCTCTTCAAAATTTGTCCTATGAAGATACAGAGAAGTTATTAGTTGTATTAAAATAAAGATCATTTTGGTTTATTATTTTTAATTAGTTCACTAAGTTAGTATACTAAGGTATATATATATATTTTACTTACATACCTATTAGATGACTATTTTATTTTATATAATTACAGTGATTATCTAATAATTTTTTACCTCCTCTCGTCTGAAACACAGGATGTGCTAGTTCAGGCAAATAACACTCGTGAACTTGACATAGATTTAAGCAAAACTGTATTTACTGTATTACTTCATAACTTGAATAAATATTATTATTATTATATTAATCCCAATGCTCGCCGGAGCGACGCCGAGTCTGAAGGTAGAGGCAGCTCTAATAGTGGACGTACACGATCCGGGTCGGGTGTATGTAAGTAAGTATTATTATTATTATTTATGTGTGTGTAACCATACCTTATTAGAATTAGCCAAGTAAGCAATATATTAAGATCATGAACGCTCAATCTACGTATTCACATATGTGAAGACACAATAAATCGAGACGTTATCTAGAGCAGATGCCTTTCATTTACCACGCCACTTCATTGGCGACTTTGCCAGTATAGGTCACATCGCGAGTGAAATTTGGACAATTAAGAAAAAAAAATGATTTTGATTTCGGACGTAAAAAAAATAGTATTTATTGTGTTGTGTATAAACTTATTATATACATAAACTTTTAAAACATGGGGACTACTCAAAACGAAAGAACAGACGATCGTCGCGCAGACGGTTGCTGGCAATGGGAAAAATGGTGCGACAACCGAGCTGGATTACTCCAGCATCTGCACAACCAAAATCCTCCTTACCCTGATCACAATCGTCCTACTAGCAACGGCAGGCTATGCTATCTGTTACAAGAAGATGCATGTCAAATGGATGGAGCAAATGAATCGCAGGTCCTTACGTCACAGGCAGACCTCAGTGTATTTTAAGAAACACGCTCTCCGTGATGATGTCGCCGATATACCCGCGTAAGTGATAAAAAACTGACATTAAAAAAATTAAATTGCCGCGCACGGTTTTGTGCTATACTCGTATAAGTGACAGTAGGTACTTATGAATTGTGACACGTATTATGTGAACAGACATTTTTTTTCTACATGAGAGACTGCAAAACAATAATAGTATGCATAAATTCCGTATATTTCGTATTACGTTTGGCAATATCATAAAAACGCTGCAGTTTTTGACCGTGGTAAGCTTGGGTTGTTTCACAGACTGTTATGTCATCCAAATATGCGTATACTCCTTTAAGATCCTCTTTCACAATTATATTACACCGTTGGTAACCTCGAAAAGTATTCTTCGAAATTGGTATAAATTATCGTAAGCTTCAAATGATGTATAAGTTTTTTCTGTTTCAAGAATCGGAATCTGATGGTACGCGCTTTTTAACTCGATTTTGCTGTAGACACTATGCTTGGCTACCTTAGAGACCATTTGTTCAATACTTGGTTAAGGGTAAGCGTCCAGTTGCGTGTATCTATTTACTGTATGAGAGTAGTCTATACACATCCTTTTTTATGATTTTCGCTTGTTGTTACAAGCACTTGTGCTCTCCATAGTGACGAGCTAGGTTCTATAATCCCTTCAGCTAGTAATTTCCTTATTTCAGTACGAATAAACTGCATGTCACTATCTGAGTATCTTCGTAACTTAACAGCTTGCAATCTGGCAAGAGATTCGGGAAAAACAGATTGGATCGACATTGGAGTGAATATAAAAAAAAAAATGTAAATCACATAAAAGAATCACAATGGAATATTACAATATCGTAACAAAGGAATATACAACGTGTAACGTTAACGTTACATGCGCAAATCCTGAAAATAGTTTGATCAGAATAACGAGCAGAATCAAGTGAACCACTTTTTAATATAGGTCACATTTAAAAAAAAATCTTCATTAAAAACGTTGCCGTGTCTATTTATTAATAGGTCAAGTCATCACATGCGCAAACCAGCCAAAATAGGTAAACAAACACAAATTGTTGTCGACCAATTTAAATTTTCTCATACGCGGGATAATAATAGCTTTTATTTTAATGCAAATACGAATCATCCATACAATACCATGAACAAGACAATTTGAAGTAAACAATAATGCTACCTATCTTTTTTAACTTAAATGTAACCTAAGGGTTAGAAAGAGAAATGGCGATCTGCATCTGCACGGAGGCGGGACGTGCAAAATACGTGACAGTGGCCATGTTTACCTTCAGTCAGTCTGAGCGGCGCCGGCACATGCGTCACAGGAGTATTTGCGCATTTAACGTTACACGTTGTATATTCGGAAACCAATTATTTTTTCCAGAAAACATAATTTGGACTATTTATTACGAACGTTTCAAAACAAAAAATAGCCAATGAGTATGCACCCTATTTTTTTTTTGTTTGACGTCACCGAATGTCACACAATGGAAGCAGAATATAACCCAGCAAAACCAGAAACCACGCGCAACAAACAAAGTAAAAAGATTTTCATAATTCTTGTCTATTGCACGATATACTTATTACTAATAATGTCTAATGATAATATGTCTATAATGAAATCATTAAACTTATGTGAAATTTTGCGTCACACAAGTATGTATATTTTATAAAGCGATAAAACGGTAAACACAGGTTTCAACAATTATACATCAAAAGTAAGATGGCTGACGTTTTGTTTTGTAAGGTTGGTAGTAAATGCAATGTTGCCAGACGTAATAAAATACGGATACGTTGAGAAACTGTATAATTAGGACATATAATTTCGTCACACAAAGAAACGAAATACGGAGAAATCATTTTTACTTAAATTTTCGCATTTATTACAACGTTTCTAAAGAAATAAAAAGTTGTTCATGCACAGTCATCGTTTTCCAAGTATACTGTATTAAAGAAATCTGTGTTAGTTCGATTATTAAAAAGTATTAAGTTTTTCTTTTAAAATTGGCATGTGGAGACAACTGTTCTTTGTATGAAAAATAAAAACTCCACATTATTAGATTTGGCTTTTATTTTATTTCTTTAGCCTAATTCAGTTGACCTGGTATGTATACTCGTATGAAAGCATGAATATTATACCAAGCGCGTTATAAAAAATACGGTTCAATTACTCACTACATGATTTTTTACGCCCGAGCTTTTTCATATGTACGTACAATTTTTTTGATATTCACTCGCTTGAGATAGTGCACATAATTTTAATAGAGCTTCAGATCCGCCAAAATGCATTTCTAATGTATTATGTCTCTTAATAATACGAATAAACTGCATGTCATTATCTGAGAATCTTCGTGACTTAACAGCTACTGGCTTGCAGTCTGGTAAGAGATTCGGGAATAAACAGACTGGATCGACATTGGTTTAAAATATTGCACATATGTAATTTCAATGGAGCTCCAGATCCGGCGAAATGCATTTCTAATGTATTATGTCTCATAAGAAAATCATGGCCAATTTTGACATCCGTACATAATTTCTCCATTATTAATAAGTTCACGTGAAAAACTATGACCTTGCAATTCGGTATTGACGGTACACGGTGCATCTACCATTATTTTTAAACCCCGTCGCAAAAAGAGCGGTGTTATAAGTTCGGGTGTTTGTTTGAGGGGTGTTATGTGTGTGTGGGTGTTATGTGTGTGTGGGTGTTATGTGTTATGTCTGTGGCACCGCAGCTCTTAACTATTTGAAACACCCATGTATGCTACATAACTATACAAGATTATGGATTCGTTTTGATCAGTATTTGATTCTACATACAATGCAATGGTGGCAACACGATGAGCAGATGCTGCGGCCAGGATATCATTTTACATTACAAAGTGAAAAATAACTTTAATTTCAGAAGTCGGTGTCTTTGGATCTGTATTTTAGCTTTTTGCCACCGACTTCTGGAACTTGGACTTTTTTGGAAGTCAATTTTTGTAAAACAGTTTTTTTTTCCGAAGTTGGCGAAGTTTTATTTTCCCTAAATCTATGACAGCTCTATCCAACGTTGTATGTACCCTCTAATTTGTGAACCGTAACTGCCCAGCTCAATATTAAGGGAAGCATCCTTCGCTCTACATTGCGAAACCATTGACATTTCGTCTATAACAAGCCAGTTCATATTACGCCATTTGCGTCTTTCTTGTACGAGTCTCTGTCCTGTCAAGCGCTTATTTCCTTTCTTTTCAATAGGAAGTGAAAATACTGAATGCAATGTCTTACCAATAGTTTATGCGGATGATGTTTTAATAACTTCCTATCACTGTTATTTACATAGCAGGTATTGGTATTCGATTTTTTGTGATGTAGGTACCACAACTAAAAAGTGAAGAATAAAAACTTTTTAGCAAAAAATAAAACCGACTTCCAAATCAAAACACTACAAAGTGAAAAATAACTTTAATTTCGGAAGTCGGCGGCAAAAACTGAAAATACAAAACCAAAGACACCGACTACCGAAATTAAAGTTATTTTTCACTTTGTAGTGTTTTGATTTGGAAGTCGGTTTTATTTTTTTAGTGAACATGTTTTTACGTGTCGTCAAATATGGAAATATTAGTTCAACTAAATTTGACAGCTCTAATTTACGTCCGTCTCTTTCTTGTTTCATATAAGAGTAAAAGTTAGCAATATCTTAACCTTTGTTTAGTTTGTGCATAACAGGTTCGGCAGCATTGTTTTTTTTCATTTGTTTTTCCTTGACTAGTCCTTATGTAGACTGAGGCGCGAGCGCGCCATGCACGAATAATAAATAAAATAAAACAGCTACACGTTTAAGCTAGCTACATAAGAAAATGCGCATCGACAGTTTGTTATTAGGTATATGACTGACTATATAAGGTGTATCTATTCATACACGAAACCTCTTAAGGGGTCATTGTACCGAACAACTTTTACTATGAACCTGAAACCGCGAAAAAAAATCAGCTGTTCAGTACATTTATGTTCGCATAATTCGTCAAAATGTACTGAACAGCTGATTTTTTTTCGCGATTTCAGGTTTGGTCCCATAGTAAAAGTTGTTCATAATGATGAGTACAATGACCCGTTTAGAGATTTCGTGTATGAATAGATACACCTTATATATCCAAAACTAAGCAGAGCTTGTAGTATGGAAACCAGATAACTGATATACTACATATACTGCTTTTTTTTGTAAATACATACTTATATAGATAAATACACCCAGACTCAGGACAAACAGACATGTTCATGCACACAAATGTTTGTCCTGGATGGGAATCGAAACCACGACCTGCGGCATGATAGGTAGTATCATAAGCAATCTTATCTTAATACAGAATTATGTGAAGGTTGTAACAACGGCAAAACACACAGGTTGAAGTTCGGAACACAAGAATGAGCGATGAAGCCTGAAGAACTTATTCACTATGTTTGTGGACCTTTTATGATCTCAATTTACACATTTTGATACTTTGTTATTTTCAAAGATTCTCGCTATCATCATGGCTACTTCATGAAATACAAAAGTGAATTTCACAGCATTTACAGCAAAAACAGTTTCTAGCTGAGATAAGAACCGCTGGCCATGTTGTGCAAGAGTTCCTAAACGATAATAGACGAGAATTCGATAATGAGAAGGTATACAATACATTTCGACAGAATGGTACAAAACAGCGTTTCACTATGCGCCAGAACAAAATGGATGCTTGGAACAAGATAATAGGAAAATAGTAGAAATTGCTAGGGCCTTAATGCATGCTCGTGCATGATATAATACCACAAAGTCTTTGGGTGGAATTAATTAATACTTCTGTCTACATACTTTATCGAACGGGACCAACAACAGTTGAGAAACCAGGCATCAAACACTTGAGGATAATTGGATCGACGTTTTATACGCATGTACCGAAACAAAGGTGAAACAAACTTTGTAAGAAAGCCGAAAAATGTATACTTATGCAGTTCACATTATAGAGGTCCGAAGAGTATTGTACAGTCAGACGTGAACAAGGCCAGCGGGCCTGACGGCATTCCAGCGAGAGTGTTGAGGCAGTGTGCGCCTGAACTGTCTCCTGTGTTGACACGTTTGTTCCGCCTCTCTCTTGAAAAAAGAACGGTGCCGAAATCCTGGAAGCTCGCAAATGTACGACCAGTGCCCAAAAAGGGCGAGCGTGCAGACCCTGCCCATTACCGTCCGATCGCCATTACCTCCATTCTATGCAAGGTTATGGAAAGGGTACTGAACAATAAGTTGCTGACCTACCTTGAAGGCAATGTCCTCAGTAACCGTCAATTTGGCTTTCGCCGCGGACGGTCAACTGGCGATCTTCTTGTGTATCTCACGCACCGCTGTGGCGAACCCATCGAGAAACACGGCGAAGCACTTGCTGTATTGCTGGACATCTCGGAGTCCTTTGACAGGGTCTGGCACGCTGCTCTGCTCAGCAAGCTTCCTGCTTATATCATCCCGGCTGAGTTTTGTAGCTGGATATCAGATTTCCTTAGTGAACGGTCGATCAGAGTAGTCGTTGACGGCCGCTCCTCTAACCTTATGGCTATTGATGCCGGAATTCCTCAGGGGTCTGTTCTCTGCAACTCTTTTCCTGCTGCCCATCAATGACCTGCTTCACCCTCGTATTGTTGGGTACGCAGATGACAGTACAGTTTCAGAGAGATACTTGTCCAGTGCAAAAACCAGCGTGGCCGAAGTTCGTTCCTTGACAGAGGCCATGGTAGAGCGGACAGATTTGACCTTAAGCCTTGTCTTCCAGTGGGGTGATGATAATTTGGTCTCTTTTAACGCCACCAAAACACAGGCGTGTCTTTTTACTAAAAGGAGTCGTTTCGCTCAAACTCCTAATTTTCGGGGTACATCTGTTCCTGTAACTGATCGGCTTGAACTCCTAGGCATGGAGTTGACAACTGGTCTCAATTTTGGCGCCACCATCGAGTACAAAGCCCAAACTGCGGCCAAGAAACTGGGCATCCTAAATAGGGTGAAGCGATACTTTACGCCTGGACAGCTTTTAACTCTTTACAAAGCGCAGGTCCGATCCTGCATGGAGTATTGCAGCCACCTTTGGGATGGATCAGCTAAGTACCAACTAGCCGCGCTTGACTCGGTGGAACGCACAGCTAAGAGGCTCATTGGCGACGTAAAACTGGTGGATGCCAAGCTTCATAGCTTGGCTCATCGCCACAAGGTTGCCTGCTTGTCGGTCTTTTACAGATAGTACTGCGGTGAGTGTGCTCAAGAACTCCACGACCTCATTCCGCCGGCCCTCTTCTACAATTAGACATCTAGACGCACTGCCAGTTATCATCCCTACCTAGTTGCTATTCCACCGATTCGCACTAAGCGCTTCCAAATGACTTTTATAATGCGCACAGCAAAAGAGTGGAACTTACTACCTGCGTCTGTGTTTCCGAGCGCACACAACCCTGATCTCTTCAAAGTGGGAGTGAACAGGCTTCTTCTGGGTAAGCTCACTCCATCGTCGACTTTGTCTCTGTCGCATCCGGCCTAGGCGAGAGTCAAGAGCAAACCCATCATAAAAAAAAAAAAAAAAAAACTTATGAGGTATGATGGCTATCGAATATGGTCTAAAGAAAATTTTAGGCTTATCAGATCGAGACTCGTGATTTTTGAGGCACGCTCTCTCATAGAAAAACCTATAGAACAGACAGCAGTGGAGGCACCTAAGAAAGACAAAAAAAGTTTTGATATACCAATACCCTCTCTTAAACCAAAGACACAGCCTATCATAACAGAAAAAGATTCACAGATGGTACAATGTCAAGAAACTGTTGAATCAAATAATATAATAATAATAATAATAATATCCTAGGACATTGTTCACACACGGTCATCTGATCCCAAACTAAGCAGAGCTTGTACTATGGAAACCAGATAACTGATATACTACATACACTACTTTTTTTTTTTTTTTTGTAAATACATACTTATATAGATAATTACACCCAGACTCAGGACAAACAGACATGTTCATGCACACAAATGTTTGTCCTGGATGGGAATCGAACCCACGACCAGCGGCATGGCAGGTGGTATCTTAACCAACCACGCCATCTGGCCTGTCAAATGTACCGATTGATCCAATTCTCAATGACTCTGTTAATTTTGATACTGCTGAGTCTTACTCTGATATCGATGACACTTCATCTACTGGAAGTATTTTACCGCATCGTAATACAGATCTACAAAACGAGTCTAGAGATAACTTATTAAGAGAAGATGTTCAAATTTAAGAAGCATCTGATGAAGACGTTAATTTTCACATAGAACGACTTTAAAAGATCGTTTAACAATCAAACCGCCTGATAGATTTGATGAATTTGTGCTTAATTGTTTTGAAAAGGTCTAAGATCATGAAAAAGAAGAACCAAAGACGTTCAAAGATACGATGAAGTCTTTTGATAAAAATAAATGGCGTAATGATATGTATAGTATGATGAAATAAGTTCATTGAAGATAATGAAACATGGGACTTATTGCCATTGCCTAATAAAAGCAAAACCATTTCAACTAAATGCGTTTACAAGATTAAACGAAACTCGAATGGAAATATCGAGAAGTATAAAGCCAGACTAGTAGCTGTTGGTTATTCTCAAAAGAAAGGCGTTGACTTTGAGAAAACATTTAGTCCAGTCACAAAAATGAGCTCTAGAGGACGCTACTAAGTATTGCTGCTCGACATAGTATGATCCTTGCACAGTTTGATGTGTCTACCGCATTTCTTTATAATTTACGTCAAATAGCCAGAAGGATATAACGATCGAAATAGGAAAGTATGTAAATTGAAAAGCATTTTGTATGAACTTAAACAAGCACCGTTGTGTTAGAACAATTTCATCAAAGGTTTTCTTCTAGAACAAGGGTTCAAACCTGGAGAAGATCCTTGTATATTCTCTATGAAAAAGGGAGAAGGCAGGTTGCTTCTAGCCCTATATGTTGGCGATGGCATGATTGCTGGCACGACACAAGCGCTAATCGATTTCTTTCTCGAGAATGTAAAGAAGCGATTTAAAATAATTACCTATCTGTGCCTGACATTCTTAGCAAATTATTGATTTATCTTTTACGACACTTGAGGGATGATAGGTGACCATCTTTACATACCGAGACCCCTCCGTGCCTCGGAAAGCACGTTAAGCCATTGGTCCCGGCTGTCATTCATGGATCTTTGACAGCCGTTACGGGTCGTCAGCAGCCCGAAAGTCTGAAAACCAGTTTTACCAAGGGGTATCATATTACCCAGATTTTTTTTACACAGAAGCGAAATGCATCACGTTGTTGCCTATTATTGACTTCTGAGGCCAGTGTAAATAAGTTTGGATTAAAAAACAGTGAGACGTCATAAATAAATAAATTGGGTTATGGAGGTCAGATAGACAGTCGCTCCATGTAAAATACTGGTATTCAGCTGCATCCGGTTAGACTAGAAGGCTAGGCAGATGCGATGAGGACAGGGCGAATAAAAACGGACCCCTGGGTGGGTCCGTTTTTATTCGTCCCTTCATAAATCGAAAAATAAACCTAAACAATTTTAACAAAATAAATACATAATTAATAATTATTGAATGAATATTAATGTGAAAAATTACATTTTTTACTTTGAACTATCTGTCTGAAGTCTGGAGTAAAGTTGGTGTAAGCCATTAAATTCTGGAGATGTTCATCGATAAGTTGAGATCGAAATAGGTCCGAAATATCTATCATTCACGAAATGGCTATAGAATGTGAATAAAGTCAAGTAAATAATACTTATTATGAGCGAAACTAGTATTTTCAGTTTCAAAAAAAGTAAATTTATGAAATCATAAACCAGACTGCGTAAAAACTGAACTTAAAAAAAATAAAATGCAAACAAGATGACCTATTTTGTCTCCACTCCCAGTTAGGGCCGGTTTTTCAATCGCCAGTTAACTTTTATCCGACGAATAAATTTGTGATTATGGACAATCTGTCAAAACGTCACATTTATACTCTAGGTAACATTTATCTGACGATGGAAAAATCGGCCCTAAGTGGGATTGGAGACAGAAATAGGTAATCTTGATTGAATCCATCTTTTTTTAAGTTCAGTTTTTACGCATTTGAGTTTTTTAATTTTTTTTTTTTAATTTTACTCTTTTTAGTTAGGATTATTTATCGCTTGTATTAAGTAATGCTTTAGGTAACGGTCATAAAAATTATTTCAAAGCAGTAAAATTGTGGGTTTGTCACAATCGTGAAAATAAAAAGATTTTCATACATGTTTCGTAGACTGTGCTACGTAGCGCCTACGGCGTAGAGGCTCTCTAACTCGCACGGGTACAAGGATATGCTCTACTCACAAAAAAGTATTATTTTAAGTCTTGTATGCTGTTTATCCGTTAATTCATGTGAAACTTAAGCTTCTATGATTGTGTGATTGTTACAAAAAAACGACGAACGAAAAATATACGTAAAAGTAAAATAACTGGATAAATAAATGTGCTGCGTAGCACGCGAAATTGTATGGATTCTCGTAATTGTTGTACGATTTTTAATTTGATTCTTGGGTTTCTTTGTCAAAAGAACATGATAAATGGCTTCAGTGAAATTAGCTGCCTCTTAGATGAGTGATAATATGACATCGCGTTGCTTTAAACCATGTCAAGGAGTTCACTGCTGAACTTAAACATAGAGCTAAATAACAGCAAAAAGTAATAGACCTTATATTTATATCTTTAAGCAGCTTTACTATCTTCTCAGATCGAATAACAAGAAATGCTCAAGGTTAACAGCGGCTAATTTTCTGCCTACTGATTTTGAATAAATGAATTTCGAATATTTCGGGCTATTTAACTTAATTAAACAATGAACGCATTTCCAGTATAAAAAAGCATAATCGTATACGCTTCAGTTTTATTGTTAGTTTCATGAAAATTATTAATTAAGGCTCACGCATAGGCTTTTCTTAATACGATCTACGTATATATTGCTTGAAATCTTATCGTTAGGCTATTTGCGGGTCATGAAGTGTTAAGGTACCTATTTAAAGGTAAGACCCACTTCTCTCGGTAGTGTTTTGTTATAAATAATAGTTATTGCTAAGATTTTTGTAATGACGCAGGGACTAGAGGAACTGGTAGAAAAAAATGGAGGTAACAGTTGGGTTGGGCAGCATTTGAAGAACTTCGCAAGTCTTCTAATCATCGCCGAAAACCTATCAATAGTACTGAACTTGCTGAAAAGCCGAAACATTGACATATGACAAGCTAATATAGTATCTATAGATCGATTGCTCCTAACCGTAAAGCTATGACCATCTCGGCTATGAACATAGTTAAAATTATATCTCTGAAATGACTCATACTTACTATATAGGGTGACTGGTAATTAGTGACCGATAATTAAACATATGATTGTATTCATGATAACAAACATTTTTTTATACGGGATTGGTCCTGAAATCGGGAAACAAAATAGCTGTTCCCTACATTTACTTATGTTCGCATAACTCATCAAAATGTAGGGAGCAGCTGATATTTTTTTCGCGATTTCAGGTTTCCCATAGTAAAAGTTGTTTGTTATCATGAGTACAATCATGCTTCAATAATTACCAGTCACCCTAGTGACTGAGATTGTGAAAGATGTTCAGGGTTATTATATAGGTATAATAACCCTGAACATCTTTCACAATCTCATATCTTAGGTGAGCTGAATGATACTGCTTAGTAAATACCATTCATTTAGAAATTCCTAATTAAGTAATGATACATGAGTCATCATAATTGTACCCAAGCAAGCAAGAGGCGCTTGTGCGGTGACAGAGACACAAGGCATATGAACAGGACTCCTCGACCCTTGACCTTGGATAAAACAATTGACAAGTGTGAAATCGGGATTCTAACCCTCAGTATTGTTTTGGATTTGAAATCAATACATCCTGCTGAGGTAATGCAGCTTTTCAGCCTTTTAATGTAAAGTTCTTATCTAAGTGGGTCGTATTACGTAGTCGATTGCTCTGCGCTACTGTCGTACCTAGAGGTAATCAGTAACGACGCCAGATGATACACACACAGTGTACCCTGTACCTACTTAATATTTATTTCAGTGGATATGTTAAATCAAAAAGATAAGAAGTTTCACTGAAGTATATCTTCCTTAACTCGAGTTAACTTCACTATTGAATAGGAACAAAAATGAAATAGTCACTGACATGTTAGCAAAATACAGCGAGCGGAATCAATGTGTAGTGGAACGGGCTGAAGCGGATGGGTTGCGAGGGGTGGCTGGGGTGTTGGCGCTCCGTGGCTCGGGGGCTCGGGACCGGGGCGCGGGCGCGCGGCGGGCGCGGCGGCGGCGCGCGGCAGTCGCACGCCAGCACGTGCGCGCACCGCCCTCGCGCCGCCCGACCGCCGGCGCCCGGTGCCCGCCGCATCACCCGCGCCCTGGTGATCCCGACGCGCTCAATATTTCAGCACCATTACAATTAGTTCTCCTGTAATCTACCTAAAACGTACGGCCGTCTGTTTACATTTTTGCTGAATTACGCCCGATCTTGTAATATAAGGGTCATCCTCTCGCGATTTAAATATTTATGGGTCAATAGTAAGAGTTTTACTGAGATTGCTTACATCATCGGAGCTATAATTTAGGCGGGAAACCAAAATTACGTATTAAATAATAGTAACTCAGTAATGTTTAATGTTATAGATAATAACGTCGACAACAAAAGGAAATGATAAAATGTTATTTTTCAAGACTGTGGTTTATAATGTACTTTTACCTTTTATATGTTAAGCCTATAAAGAGAATAAACGGCACTGGCTCGCTTTCGTACGCACATAGCCACATATTCTTCTGGTTTTGTTGGTGTACTTCAAATATTAATCATGAGTGGTTCTAACCCTTTGTTGGCAATAACCATGGCTCCGACCAGTGTCTTCATTCAGTGTGCGTGCTAGCTAAATTAATAATGTGTGCGTATGTATATGTTTTGTTTAATTAGCTTATACTTCAGTTTTGAAGAGGTGTTTTGGAAACAAAATAAATTAAGGTTAACACAAAAGGTATTCTTTTGTTATATATGCATCTTGGTAAATTGCATTTATGTACAGTAAATATCTAAGTATCATTCCCTTGGGTAACTGATAGATTTTCTGATTGAATATCAAACTTGCTAGTGCAGATCCCATTTAGACTGAACTAATCACTGTCGTTAAGTTTCTTCTAAGCCGTTTGTTAGAGGCATTCATTATAAATGGGAACCCTAGTTCTTATCTGGCTTTAGCTTTGTTATAGACAAGTACTAGTAGTCAATTTCTATTTGGTTTAATTTGAACTGATCATTTAAATAGAAGAAATAATGAAGACTTTCTCTACTAGCTTCGGAGTTGGGTACTTACTGTTCAATTTGTACTTATTATAAAACTTTCTTTATTAACCAGACCCAGTATAGATATTATGTATTTATCTCAATATTATATAACAAACTACCCAAAGTCAATATTTGGAAATCACAGACAGGTGCAGTTTACAATAATACGAGTACACAGATAGACAAAGGGTGCAACAATATAATTAATTGATGCACCCTTTGTTATCTGTGTGTTTAGGGTTCCATACCTCAAAAGGAAAAACGGATCCGTTATAGGACTAGGTACTCGTGTCTCCGTCCGTCTGTTACAGGCAATTAGCTCCGAATCGAATGGACCTATTAAGTTGAAATTGGGTACACATATGAATCTGTGACCCAAACATGGACGTGTAACGTAAATAAATGAATTTTAAGTATGGGGGTCACTTTTGGGGGGCAAATAGGAAAATTAACTGTACCTTGTGACTTATCAAATGAAAGGACTAACTGTAAGGGTCTCATATAGATTTATTTTATAATTTTAAACTATATTATTTTAAAGTTATTTAAAGAAATAGACGAAAATTGACCATTCCCCCCTTATCTCCGAAACTGCTGAGCCTAAAATTTTGAAAAAAATACAGAAAATAGTTCTATACCTATAGATTACAGGAAAACCTATAAGAAGTCTAATGGTCTTAAAATAATATGGTAAATCTCTCAATATTATCCGTACAAACTTACATTGCGGAATCCCTCCGGAGTGGTCCGACACGCAGTGGGCCGGTTTTTGTTTGTGCTTTTACAAATTATTTTTTAAAGCAAAACGTAGAGATGTGACCATGACCATGACCTTGACTGAATGAAACTGGAATAATTTTTAAAAGCGACTATATTTAGACTTGTTTTTGGCTGAATGTAGGTAGAGTCTTGCTGTAAGTACCTACATCGCTAGGAACTACGCCAATATAAAATGGATTTACTTTTTGCTGCTGAAAACAAACTTTTAAAAGAAAACGCTAACAATTAAGGGTAGGTATCCTGCTTAATGTAATTAATGTGAAAAGTCTTGATGTTTCAAATCGGATTTTTGTTAATCATCTCGCCTTAATTAACGGCTGAACGAATTTAGATGAAATTAGGCACACGGGTAGACATGGATTAGGACAGAGGATACTTTTGTCTTGGTAGTAGGTACGTTCCTGTAAGATAATATTAACCCTCTGTAACATAGTGTAGACTGTAAGCAACATACCTAAAAAAAATCTACTTTAATTATAAGAAATTATTTTATGGCATAATCACGCACTGTAGACCGAGGTCTACACTCCAACCGATCAAACTAATACAAAAAGAAACAACTAGATGGCGCTACTAGTCGCAAAACTCGATTTATATTTCAAAGTACCGAACTTTCGAAAAGTGCTGGGCTGACGTGATTGCAAAAAAAGTTTAAAATTGTCTTACGTGCAAATTTGTGTAGTTTTTGGAAAAAGCTGGAGAGGTAAGTGTTAAACTTTTATCATATTACATTATTTTAAGTATATTTTACGTTTTCACTTGATTTTGACGTTTTTTGTGTTTGTTGCCGGTAGGCTACATCAGGCGAAAAGTGTTGTTATTTAGTTTGATACCTAGAATGTATACCATTGTTTTTATTATGTTCCAGGATGTCTCGCAAGCGCTATCTTCGTGACAAGGACATATCGTCTGCACTGATGGATGGTGCAGAAAGTGAGGACGGTTTAGACTTTGACGATGATAGCCTTGTAGACCCTGATTTTGTACCCGAAATGGACATTTTTGAACAAGAGGCTGCAGAGATGGATATTGATGTGGATGCCATCATAGAGACTCTAGAAGATGACCATGAAAATCCATCCCACAGTACAGAAAGTGTTCCATTACGTGAATCTTCACAACCAAGTCTCAACCAACCATCTCAAGCTTCTCAACCAAGATCCGCTAAAGAAAAGCCAGTCAAACTAAGTTTGCGTTGGAAAAAGAAGAATCTTCAGTTGAATGAGGAGCAGCTTATGTTTACAGGTAACAAAAGCTTGGATGCTGATGTTCTGGAGCTGGACACTCCTATACAATTCTTTTTCCACCTGTTTCCACAAGAACTGATAAAGAAAATTTCTGAAGAGACAAATTTCTATCAGGTGCAGAAAGATCCTAATAGTACTTTCCGGGTGTCTGAAGAGGATGTCAGGCAGTTCATTGGTGTGACATTTGTAATGTCTCTTGTTCAATTACCTAGAGTTACAAATCACTGGAGCCCTATACTCGGAAAGAGGTGTTCCGAGTATAGGGCTCCAGTGATTTGTACACAGAATACAGGAAACCATGCCATTGAATAAATTTGAAAAAATTCGGCAAACATTGCACTTCAATGACAATTCCAAACAACTTCCAAGGGAGCATCCTGATCATGACCGTATTTACAAAATACGTCCAGTGGTTGAATCTCTGAATGAAGCTTATAGTAAAGTTCCAATGGAAGAACACCTTTGTGTGGATGAGCAAATGTGTTCCACCAAAGCACGAAATACATTGAAGAGGTATAACCCCAATAAACCCCACAAGTGGGGTTATAAGGTCTACGTGTTGAGTGGTGTTTCTGGCTTTGCCTATAAAACAGAGATCGAAACTGGTAAGGAAAATGTCGTTTTAGATGGAGAGCCAGATTTAGGAGCCTCATCCAATGTCGTCATGAGGCTAGCACGTTTGATCCCAAGACACCAGAACTTTAGGCTTTATTTTGATAATTATTTTACTTCCCTCCGTTTGTTGGAAAATCTAGCTAAAGAAGGTATTCTCAGTCTGGGCACTGTTAGAAGAAATAGAATACCAAATTGTAAGCTGTCGACAGAAAAGGTAATGATGAAGAAGGACCTGCTCAGCATTTGCCTCCTAAAGCAGTTCGTCAGGACCAGATTGGGCACTGGCCACAATGGTCAGATAAAAAAATTAGATGTAAGTTTCCGAAATGTTCTGGATTTACACACAACGTCTGTGAAAAATGCGGGGTAGCCTTATGCTACACAAAAAATAAGAATTGCTTTAGGAACTTCCACCTCTCGTAGAGTAGTTCACTTATGTTAATTTTGACACCTTAACTCAGTGTTGCCTGTGAGCAACACTCCCTATTTTTGTCATTTTCTTAATAAATATGCAAAAAAAATAAAAATAAAAAAATACGTGTATTTTATTTTTTCATGACAATATCGAATCCTAAATAACAAGAAAATCCATGTTTATGAGTGATAGAGGGTTAATGCTATTTGTGCCGTTTTCCTCCACGCGACTGAAGCCGAGCAACAGCTAATTTTATTAGGTATAATTCTTCATGTCGTGAATGTAATTTGGTATAGGTACACCAGATATTGAACTCTGAAAGCATTCTATCTTAATCATTATGAAGATGTAGGTACAATCACGTTTTATGAATTAGTGATGTGAAAATCGCACATTCAAGTGGAACGGGAAACTACTAAACTGCCATTTAGCACATTTTATTGACTCGTTATGAAAGGGATGACCTAATTCCGAGCTAATATCATATTATTTAGCACATGATCATTTATTCGGATTATATAGCTGATCGCTCAAACAAATACCTAATTTATCTTGACAGTTTCACAAGAACTGAACGGTTGATATTGAAAACCAAAACCATTTGAAGATAAAGTTAATTTAATTCAGGTTTCGTCATATAATAACGCGTGACTAACTAACTCATCAGCGTTGGCATGGCAATGAACAGGATAAGTGAAACAAATAACTTGTGAGTCAAGTTTCACGGTCACTTCACTAACATTCATCGTAACAATTGTCAATATTGAAATTAGTGTGGACAAAACCATGAGTACGCTATGTGTCTTCAAACGGCCCATTTAATGAATGGACATCGGAACAATGTTTCAGCGTGTAATTTATTCATTACACAGGCGTCCTCGATCAAGCCGTCTTGCTAATGGAAAGTCTCCACCTGATGATCTCTCTGACGTTCATATTATATACGACGAGACACACATTGTTCAAGTTCACACGTCTTTAAATTAATATGAGTTCCCTATTGTTAACAATATTTACCCTTATTTAATCGTTCAAATGATGGCTGATGGCTTCTCGTAATAATTAACACATTATTTGTGAAATAAAAACTGAATTGAATACAGCATCGATTTTGATATTGTTGCCTTGGGTTTGCCTTTGACCCAAAAAGCTTCATGTTTTAAAACTCAATCATCTGCCTAGCATTCATTCATTCAAAATATGAAACACCATCAACTGGATGACTACACATGGTATTACTTGTCATTAACTTAATACCAGACTTATGAGGGTCGTGTTTGTTTCTTTGCTTTCAGTTGAATTTTATAAAATAAATCATTAAGTTAGGAGCAGGTCATTGTTCTTACCTCTCATCGTCCAAGAGGGTTCAACTGTTGACTCATAATGAAATCTAGTTCAGTAATGAATAATGATTTAACACATACTTAAATTAATATAAATGTAGATTTGAGAACATTTTAAATCACTTTGACTATTTTGTCATTTCCTTTTGAATGGACAGGAAATTAATAAACAACAATTCTACTATCTATTTTCTAAATCAAATGCAAATATTTGCAGTTTTAAATAATTAATTTTATGAAAACAGAGTCAAGACAATAATGGAGAACACTTATAGCAATAAATCGCTTCAACTGGTGAAATTGTACATAAATAAACAGTAAAAGCAATGGAGAAACAAATGCAGGCGAGAGCGTGGAACAAAGCAGCATGTTGGATATGTTTAGTGCCGCCATGGGGATTCACAGACCGAGAAGAAGAAAAGTTGTATTCTGCGTACACACAGCGACAGCGGCAACGAGCCGTGCCGCGTCTGCTGGCCACCGGCGCGCTCATGCAGGCGTTCGCGGTGCTCGTGCCCGGCGAGCGCGACCT
This sequence comes from Dicycla oo, assembly GCA_948252095.1. NCBI lineage: Eukaryota > Metazoa > Arthropoda > Insecta > Lepidoptera > Noctuidae > Dicycla > Dicycla oo. The sequence goes on from OX411712.1 coordinate 16,238,416, forward strand.
ATCGTTCGCGTACGCCTCAGTGGCGGTGGCGCTGGTGGCCAACCTGATTCTAGCATCCACGTACGTGTGCGTCCGCCCCGCGCGCACCATTCTCAACCACGTCGCATGGCTAGTGCTGTGGACTCAGCTGTTGGTGAGCGCGTCCCGACGTCTAGGAGACTCCTACAACGAGTTACTAGGATGGGCCGTAGTGCTTCAATATTTTACCCTCGCCACCCTTCCGTTACATCATGTGTTGCTCATATTGTACAGCACAATTTCGTTTTGCGGATATCTCCTGGTGCAGTACTACAACGCTTCTACATCTGAAAGCAGGCTGGCCGACGACTTTTACTTTCAGGTATTTCACCTTACAATAGCTACTAGGTACAAATTACTTAATTTACATATTCTTTATTCGAGTGTCTCTTAATCTTCAAACGTTTCAACAGCAAATTGCAAATGGTGCACTACTGCTTGGCGCTACTTTACTGGGTGGAACTGCATATGCTATCAGTGAAAAGCAGCAACGTAGCTCTTTCCAAGAAACCAAGAGAAGCTTGCGTGATAAACTTACGATTGAACAACAAAGCAAAGAACAGGTGATGGTTTCACTTTACATCCGTGTTAAGCATGGTCAGTAGTTTTCATCAGTAGTATTCCATCTAAGGAAAGTCATAAAACGAAATGTTCTAAAAAATTTCAGTTTCCTGTTTCCTCTTGAAATAATCTTTTTGTCTCGTCCGGCAGATCTCTCACAAACATATTAATAATTCTTTCATGTCAATAAAAACATTAGAAATCTGCTATGCTCAATCTACTTATGCTCCATATCTCTTGGACTAAAATATTATTAGTTCAAGTTTAATTTATTTTCAAACTAACTTTTCAAAATAATCTTTTATGAACAGTTTTGTTTTTAGGGTTCCGTAGTCAACGAGGAACCCATAAACTGTCTGTCTGTCCGCAGCTTAGCTCAGTGACTCTTAGTAGGTAGGGAAAGGTGTAACTAGGCATGGGTATGATTTTAATTTACCACATTCTCGGCGTGATTACACATTAATCAAAACCTTAAAAAAAATTTGGGTAGTTATCTCCCTTGCACGTAAAGTGGGGATGATATTTTGTTTCGTCTATCCCATGGTGTGGGGTATCGTTAGATAGGCCGTTCAAAAATATTGCTGGTCTGTGAAAAGCAGTTTTCGATTCAGGGATCCGTTTGCGTAATATTAAGCTTTAAAGTGGCCAGCTAAATGGTTGCTTTTGAATATGTGACAGAGGGCAATTTTTAAATCACTAGCTAAATTTTCACAGGGCATTGCATGTATACGCGCTTAATTTCCGAACGACTGCACCAAATTAGATAATATTCTTTTTTGTTGTGTTTGTAATTGTCAGGACAAGGTTTGTATGAAAGAAAATTTTTGAAAAGTTGCCGGGAAAATTAGAAAATTAGGGATAACTGAAAATGCGTTTTCTATGGGAATTTAGTATGAATTTTTGAAATTTTGACAGGACAACTTTTGTCGGGTCAGCTAGTCTTTGAAAAGTTGCCTGGAAAATTGGAAAATTCGGGAAAGCTTATTTGAAAAGTTGCCGGGAAAATTCAGTAAAACTGAAAATGTATTTTCTATGGGAATTTTGTATGTAATTATTGAAATTTTGACAGGACAACGTTTGTCGGGTCAGCTAGTTTTTCCATAATTGACGCAGAATTCTTTTTCATAGATTTTTTTTTCTGATTAATTATCAATTTTTTTACAAATATTAAGTCACGCATATACAACTGCGGAGGCGAGCCCGTAGCGCCGGAGAAGATGCGATTCTCAAGGTGTTTTTTATGGAATTTTTGTATGGAAAATATGAAAAATGATTTCCTAAAAATGTAGAGTTTTAGGGGGTTATGGGTTTCATAATGGGGGGCAACATTTTCATTGTTTTTGGGATAGGACACACGGTTTTCGAGATATAAGCAAAAGAAGAGAAACAAATATTAGTAGGTGCAGCTCGAGTTCGCGCCGTTTGTTTTCGTGAAAACTGATTGAAATTTTACTACGGTTTCCGATACCGCCGTAGCCATTGTAATTGCTCGACACTAGACGTAGTAGGCTCATTGCATTCCTTATAAAGTAAGCTTTCACCGTTATAATATTTTTTAGTTCTGAGTAGATTTACGGCTGATATGAAAGGAGATCCCAAACATTTTTGCTATTTGCAACAGATTTTCTTACGGTTTCTGACACTGCCGTAGCTGTTGTACTCGTATTTGCTCGGCACTACATTTTTTAGGCTCATTGCATTCCTTTTGATGCAAGCTTTCTTGGATAGGGATTTTTTTCTTTCTGAACAGATTTACTTACGGCCGATATGAGACGACATCTAACAATATTTTGCTATTGTCAACTTTATATTAATTTTTAAGCCTACTTTGGCCAATATTTCTGTTGTTTCTTTTTAGGTCCTGCTAGTGTCTTTGTCAATTCTTGACAAAGACACTAGAATAACTGATCTAGCTAAACACGTTTTTGCGCTATACGAATTGATATTTCGACACATAGTGAATAGTAGAGGGTCGCGCGCATGCGTCTGCGCTCGCAGTGTGACGTCATAGGCAAATTATGTCCGGCCTTATACTTGTTATAAATATGTCATATCTTATGAATGCTCAACCATTACTCTAGTATTTAAAAGTCTAGTAGTTATTAGCGGTTGAAATCTTACATGTTTTTGTCGGTCAGAAATATTGAACTTACCACCAGTAGGTACACCGAGCGAAAAGACGTTTTCACGTCAAAAAAATAAATGATTTTTTAGATAACGGTATATACTTTGCGGCCGTCGAGTAGAAAGTTTTCTACTCTCTTTAGCATGGCGATTACAAAACCAAATTGTCTTCACTACCCTAGACATTTATCAGTTGTCAGTATGATTTTGACAGTTGGGATAGAAAACTTTCTTCCGAAATAGTCTACATAAAAAAGGACCTAGACAAAGATCGTTAGAAACGAAAGAAACAACAATAAATTGTAGAAGGATTTCTACGGTGCGATGTCAAAAACGGAGAAACGAAATGTCACTTTGTAAACAGGGTTACTGGTAATTCGACGTATATCCGTCAGGGGCTGATGAGGGGGCCAAAATGCAACAAATTGAACCCCCCTATATGTAGGGCCGAAATTCAATAGTTTTCGAGATATTTGAATTGTAAGAGTTTTTTGATATTTAGGTACCCAAAATTTGACATTTAATTCCAAATAAAAAAAAATACATATTTGAATGGGTACCATTCAAATGATGTTGTAGATTAAGCTATTGACATAATTAAAACTACTTAATTTAACAAAATAATTAAAATAATGAGCGATTTAAGAATAATATCTTATTAATATTTTCATTTTATGCTTCAAAAATGTTGTCTCGTCACAAAAATTACTATGACATTAATCGTACAAATAATTAAAACAACTTGCCTATTCTGTAAGCTTTCCAAAAAGGTATAAAAGTCAATTTTCAAATACATAATTCGTGGCATGGCATGTATTTGAACCGGCGCGACGGCGCCCGGTGCGGGGAGAGAAATCATCTCTGTTTTTAGTTTATGATCCTCGCTAAAACAACCGATTTTACTGGCGAAATTCTTCGTGATGGGGTGGAGTGTAGGGGCGGGGGAGTACACGGCGTCTGCTGCGCTCGCGTCGCCTTCCTTAGTAAGTTTTGACTCTACGCCGCGCAAGCACGTGTGTTGTTATCTTGCTATTAACCAGTCTCTGATCGCGTTAATTTGTTATCGATCATTATTGTTAATTCTTGTTTCTCTTGTTATTCTTTTTGTTATCATTGTTTTTTCGGATAACATGGCTTCGTATTCTAATAAAGAATACGCAGACACAATGTTTTGTTATGGTTTTGCCGATGGAAACGCGGCTGCGGCTCGGCGAGAATACCAACGCCGCTTTCCCGATCGTCGACTTCCCCACGTTACTGTTTTCGGGAGCACCTATCGACGATTGTCTGAAACTGGCAGTGTTCAGAGAGCACAAGTCAACGCTGGCAGACCTCGACGGTACACGGCTGACGAAGAGGACACCATTCTTTAGTGTTTTATTGAGGACCCAAACATCTCAACGAACATTGTTGCAAGACAGTTCGGTATGTCCCAGTGGAAAGTGTGGTCGGTAGTACATCTATCAGGTAGACACCCATACCATTATCAACCTGTCCAAACATTGCACGAGGGAGATCCTGCCAGGCGACTCGAATTTTCTCGGTTTATGTTAAACGCTGACGCTGACCAGGAACATTTCCTAAGAAATATTTTGTGGACTGACGAGTCAAAGTGTGACCGGGATGGTATAACGAATTACCATAACTTACATTTTTGGGCACCTAAAGTAGGCAGGAATCCAAAAAAACTAAAAGAAACTGCGTCGCAAATGAGATTTTCCCTGAACGTATGGATGGCTGTCCTTGATAATTATTTGCTGGGCCCTCATTTCTTGCCCCAAAATTTGAACGGCGAAAATTACGAGGAGTTTTTAAGAAACAACCTAGACGATTTGTTGGCGGATGTTCCCGAAGAAATAAAACATGATGAACAACCTCATGTTTCAACATGATGGTTGCCCAGCATATTACCGGATTACTGTCCGACAGTGGCTAGACGAGAGATATCCAAACCGATGGATTGGGAGGGGAGGGTCAATTCCGTGGCCAGCACGAAGCCCTGATATCACACCACTTGATTTTTACGTTTGGGGTCATATGAAGGAATTAGTTTATGTGACTCCAATAAATTCAGTCGAAGAACTTCGACAGCGAATAATAAACGCGGCGCAACAGATGAGAACAACGTTCACATTAAGAGTGACGAAAACCGAAGTTAGGAAGAGAATTTGAACCTGCATTCGTAATCGAGGGGCTCATTTTGAACGAGATGTGTAATTTTTTTAAATAAAATTTGACGTAAAATTTTTAATGCATTTTATTTCATACAAATACAAATGACCCTTTCTCTCCCCGCGCCGGTGCCGATTCAAACACATGCCATGCCACGAATTATGTATTTTAAAATTGACCTTTTTGGAAAGCTTTCAGAATAGGCAAGTTGTGTTACTTATTTGTACGATTAATGTCATAGAAATTTTTGTGACGATACAACATTTTTGAAGCGTAAAATGAAAATATTGGTAAGATATTATTCTTATATCGCTCATTATTTTAATTATTTTGTTAAATTAAGTAGTTTTAATTATGCCCATAGCTTAATTGAAGTGCCAGCTACAACATCATATTTAATGGTACCCATTCAAATATGTATTTTTTTTTAATTTGAAATTAAACGTCAAATTTTGGGTAAATATCGAAAAACTCTTAAAATTCAAATATCTCGAAAACTATTGAATTTCGGCCATACATTTATGGGGGGTTCAATTTGTTGCATTTTGGCCCCCTTATCAGACCCTGACGGATATACGTCGAATTACCAGTAACCCTGTAGAAAGAGATGTGTCTGTTCTTCATAGAGATAGAAAGTGGTCATGCTAACTAAGCCCGCTGCTTGCATATATTTTGGTGAAGTAGGTATTAAAGTTTTGTATGCAACAGTTGATTTCTTTTGTTGAGTTCGTCCCAACCAACTCTGAAATCACGAAAGTTGTTCATATTCATGGGTCCTCATCCTGTGAAAATTTAGCTACTCTTTTAAAAATTGCCCTGCTTATAACGAAGACAAAAGGAAAACTATCACAACTAAGTAGGCTTTACAAGTTTACGAGTAATAGTCGACCAACTTACTTACATTTGCAAATGTAGAACATATTTTTAAACAAAAATGTTAAGTTTGTTCTTAGGATAAATACATCCCAACTACGGAATCCTTTATTGTGCGTGGTCCGACACTCACTTGGCTGGTTTTTATTTCAAGTTTTAATGCGACTGTATTTGGTTCCCTACAAAACTGGTAAAAAAGTCATCCTTATGGTGCGACTTTGTCTGCCTATGCTTGTCTGCCACAGCTGCTTATTTCAGGAACTACTAAAGCTATCGACTTGAGGAATAGTTATAACACTTTACTACTTAGGTACCTATACAGCACGTAAAAGTTTTATTGTTATCTATTTTAATAACAATAGGAGCCAAAATGGGCGGTTGAAATAGTAAAGTTGGGTAACTAGGTCAAGGGGTATATATGGAAGTTCTTCATTTGCACATTACAAAACATAAGTATTTTTATTTTCTTTTGTGCCGCATGAGTTTGACTTTATGATGAAAAAAATGTGTAAAAATATCATTAGCTCCGAAGCTTGCAAAGTGAAAAATCTAAAATAAATCTAGTTGGTGAAGGTTTACTACTGAAAACATTATACGATTTTTAACTATTTATAACATAATCAACGTATAATGTTTCCATAGCTGCGACACAGGCCTCCTCTCTGTGAGAGGGAGTAGGCCGTAATCCACCACGCGCGCTCAGTGCGGGTTGGTAGATGTCACAAGTCTTTCCCGGTTTCCTCACGATGTTTTGCTTCACCGTTTTGAGAGCAGTGGTGATGAAATAATTTACACAAAGTAAAGCGTCTGCCTGGGTTCGTACACACGACCTACATACAACTCGGAAGTTGGGCCGTTACCACTGGGTCACCACTGCTCTCTCACCATTTATAGTAGAGTTTTAGTAATCAGATAAAACGCTTTACAGACAAACTTAAATCATCATCATCATCAGTACAGCAGTCCACAGCTGGACATAGGCCTCTCCAATAGCACGTCATTTAGGTCGATTCTCGGCAAATCTCATCCAGCTGCTACGAGCCACCCTGCGAAAATAGTCGCTGCACTTAGCCGATTCGTGGTTTCCACTCGAGAAAACGTCTACCCCAACGGTCATCAGTTCTACGGCTAATATGGCCGGCCCATTGCCACTTCAGCTTGCTTATTCTGTGAGCTATGTCGACAACTTTGATTCTCTGCCGGATCACCTCGTCCCGAATTATATCCCTCATACAGATTCCAATCATTGCCCATTCCTTAGCTCGCTAAGCGACCTTGAATTTAAGGACCAGCCGTATCGTGAGATCCACATTTCGGCTCCGTAAGAACACAAAAGGCAGGACGCACTGATTGAAGACTTCAGTCTTTTAGGCTCTGTGGAATACGCGACGAGAATACTCGACGAAGCTTTCCAAACGCTGCCCAGCCCAGCTAAATTCTTCTGTTAGCCTCCCTCTCAAAGCTGTCCTTACCAAACTGCAGGCTTAAATATGCGGTCCCAAAAAATAAAATGAAGTCGAGGGCTTACTGTAGTCACGAGTTGTAAATACCAATTTCCGCACGTGTGTCATACAACGTTTTTCAACACATTTGCGTGAAAACAGTACAATAAGTAATGAATACAAACTTTTTCATTAGACTATTTTTAATAGCAAATAAGAAATTATATAGATAGGAAATTTATAGTAAAATTTGAACAATTATTGAAATTCAGTGAAATTTGCTGCTTTGGTAGCTTAACTGACTGACATGATTCATTTCAGATGTATTATGTTGAACGGGAGAATGTGGCGTAAACGTCGGCGACGACAGCGGTGACTTTCGCGTGAGGTAGAAGGGCGCGGTTCCACAGCAATATTTATGGACTTTGATATCTTGTCGCCTATTTCAATTTTATTGTGCACCGAGTCGTCAATATAACCCTCTGCAATATTATTAGAGCGCCATCCTCCGTGGCGTTTCAGTGTAATGATATTGGCTCCGGAATTCGCTTGATAATAATGTTGCAGCTGTTCTTCTAAAGCTGTGACCGGTATAACTAGCCGGATTTTCCAATTTCAAGCAAGTGGCTATTTCTTTCTATACCTATGTATTTTGTTAACGCCAACAAATTGCCGCATGCATTTACCGTTTTGGTACTTCTGAAAGAATCTGTTACTACATGTATTTGCGTTTGTACTTAGAGCTTGATACTTCTTGAAAATTGTGTAAAATTCACCATGTGTGATGAATTTACGAGGGATTTTAGTTTTTGTGTCAGGTATCTTAACAAGCAATAAGTCCCCGTGGTTTTCGATATCGCTCATATTTTATGTTGGCTAATTCTTGTCGTCTGCCTGCCCCAAATATACTAAAAATGAATAAAACCTGTAATAAAATACAAGTAATTTAAGTATCCTTTATTTAGTTCTATACAGGTAAAAGACCAATTTAACTATTAAATATATGTACCTACCTACTAAATTAATTAAGCATTGTCCAATAAACTATTATAGTAAATAAGTATGTACGTGCCTACAAAAAGGTTTAATGTAAAGAAAAGTTTGAAAACGTTTAGTTACTAAATATTTTTTTCTACGTTAGCTACAATGAATACTTTTGATTTCTTCTATCGTTTCAAAAATTCATGCATTTTTATTTACTTTGTTAAATCGATGTCATTATTGGTTTTTAGAGTGCTTTTTATCATTGAATATACTGACCACATTGAGGACGGCTTATACTTCACTCGTAATTCTTGAAATAAGCCATGAAAACATTTTTAGAGAATAATTATTTCTTCGAGTCTTCCATGATATAAAATTATGCGATTATGGCAGCAGAAATTGCAGAAAATGGTCTCTACCATTTTCTGCAATTTGCGCCTCATTCAAGATATTAGATGGAGTAGATTCCTTATTAATATCGGATTCCTCGCTTGAACTCGTATTATTATTTTGTTTTTAAATATCAGTCGGAAACTCGCAACAATCTTTGACGTTTCTTATATGAAAAAGGCGCGAATTTGCAAATGGCGCCACGTGTGCGTGGTGAAAATTAGAACTACATCTTTCGTCTCATTTTCTCTTTAGTATTAAAGTGGGACAAACGTAATGAGCCAAAGCGCTTCCAGGGAGGTTCAATCATTCTGCTTATTTATTCTCGTAATGTGAAACTCCTTGCTGGAATTTGTATATATTTTTTTATGGAAATTAAAAAAAAGACCATAAAGGATACGCAAGGCACTATCAACTATACAACGGAGTATGCGGTAAAACAGGTACTTAGGTGAGTGTACCTATTTTACCGCACATTCCGTTGTATGGTGCGTAAATTTTAACTGCCGAACAATGTATACAGGCTTCGTAAATGCATTTTATGAGAAAATGTGTTGAAAAATTTGTTTCCTACCATCGGCGATCGAGTCCGACTCGCTCATTGCCAGTTTTATTAATTTTGCAACGACGCGTTTTGTTCCAATATTTATTAGTTCGGTGGCCCTTGATGCCCATCTGACTGTAGGTTTTTATCGGAGATCGTGTGACGTTGGAACATGGAAGTAGTTGAGCTGGGTTATATTAGCGAGCGCTAATCCGACGGAAGTAATTTATGAACCGAGCTCAATCAACTAATTTGCAACCTAACAGCCCTGCGTATGAACTAGGTTACCTACCTATCGAAATGTCTGTTTTAATGTAAGCAACAGTTTTTATCGAAAGACTGACTGATTTACTTCGGTTCTAAACACAAGCCAAATGTAGCATGACATCGATTGTAATTCGGAATCTTGAAGCCATGTCTATCTTCGCCACTTATTTTTAACCCAAGAAATTATTTTTCATTTTCTGAACACACTTCCTAATTCAAAATTTTACTAAACATTGCATTTGAGCGATTTTCGCGACACATGTATAGTGTATGATTGTGTTCAAAAGGCAAGCCTCCGGCTGGAATCCAATCGTTTAAGTCCTAACCTGTGATCCATGACACCACGGCAAACGTCGAGCTGGCTTCTTGCGCAGCAATGTGTGCCAATGATCTCACACCTATGCGTAGTTTCATCATCCATGAAATACAGAGAACAAACAGATCTTTCAATTAAAATTGTGGCAACGCCAATTTCTCCAGTTTGAATTTAAGTAAACAAGAGATATTGAATTTGCAGGAGTAAGTACAGTTGGGGCACATATTTCTGTTTAAAAATATGTCGAACCGCGCTGACCCTCATTCAATTAGAAACCCTCTAAAAGTCTAAACATTGTTTTCGTAGCCGGTCTTCTCCAAAAATAGGGCGTTCCGAACTCGTAATAGTTACAAAAAAAAAAAACTTAATCTGGAAGAATGAAATGAAGTGACATGATAAAATGTTAGGTATAAACTTCTTTATTATTTTAACGTGACTGAAACCTTTAGAAAACACACCACACAATTAAACTATCATTTACAATTTAACTATATTTTGTAGGAGAGGCTACTTCTATCGGTGCTACCAGAACATGTTGCTGTTCAGATGCGGAAAGAACTGGGACTGATTGATACACAGTTCAAAAAAATTTACATGTCACGCCATGAAAATGTCAGGTATGTCTACAGTTTAGAACATCATAATTATTTAAATTAAATACAATTCCAACTATGATTAACATATTATTTGTTCATCATCAGTATTCTGTATGCCGACATCGTAGGCTTCACGGCTATTTCCTCAACTTATTCAGCGCAAGATCTCGTCGCAATATTGAATGAGCTGTTTGCTCGTTTTGATCGACTTGCTGAGGTAAAGAAAATTTAATCTATTATTACGACTCCAAGTCTCGTCCGCCGTAAATTATTACGCCAGTCTCGGCTTCCGTAAATTGTAATTTTATTTTGTAGAAATATCAACAACTTCGCATCAAAATTCTCGGTGACTGTTATTATTGCATCAGCGGCGCGCCGGTCGAACGTCCAGACCATGCCGTGCTCTGCGTGCATATGGGGCTGTCTATGGTTAAAGCTATCAAGTAAGGTTATGAAGACTTAGGATGTCAATTTGTGCAAGGGTTGCATATGAGTTAACCCATAATTTGTATTGTTCAGATACGTTCAGCAGACGACTAACTCCCCTGTGGACATGCGCGTGGGCATCCACACGGGCGCAGTGCTCGCGGGGGTGCTGGGGCAGAGACAGTGGCAGTTCGACGTCTACTCGCGAGATGTCGAACTTGCTAATAAGATGGAGAGCAGTGGAATGGCTGGGTTAGTGCTAACTATCCTGATAAATTTTCAGTTTTAAAGTTAGCTCAAAACAAAACGAGAAATTGACAAATAAGGGACGTTAATAATTAGGACATTTTATGTTTCCTGTTAAACGAATTTTAAAATCTTTCGAAGATTAATATATTTATTTATTTATACTTAGTTAGAACTGTACAGGTATATTCAGTACATTAATTAACATAGCAGAAACTAAAAAAAAATAAACATAAAAAAGCTATCGACATAGTATATTATATTAATATAAACTTTGTACTTTTTATAAATAGTAAGTGAGACTGAGCTTATCATCCCACTCAATTAACAGTTTCCAACGTATTTATAAATACACAAAAGATGCGATACTGATAAAATCATCAAAAGGTGCTATATTCGTCTATTCTTAGTTGTAAAAGATTTATTTATTCAACGACTTAAGTAGTTGTTTCTATTTATGTATACATATTATAGTTACATTCTATTAATAAGAGTTTTGTTTACAGACGTGTACATGTTTCCGAAGTAACTCTGAGTTTTCTGAACAACGAGTTTGAGGTCGAGCCCGCTCATGGCGAACGCCGCGAGGAAATGCTACGGCAAGCTGGCATCAAGACTTACTTTATTGTGAAAGTTCTCAAACCAGTAAGTTATTTGTTTATTACACACTTACCTAATAATATTAATGGAGATATTGCTTTACTATTTTTATGGTGTACAACACAATGAAGCATATTCTAAGTAACTAAAGACGCTATAGGTACATAATAACAATACATAACCTTGTATGTTTTTTCGAGTCGTATTTCAGTAGCTTTCAGTGTAGGCGTAATTTCGATGCGTTTTCTTCAGGAGGTACGTACGTGTAATGAGAAATAAACATTTACACTAAACGAGGACGTACGTATTTCTGAGAATCACTCGCAAGCACTTCAGTTCACTGCCAACGAATTTTCGACAGATTTTTTGTTGTTATAACAAAAGCAGGTGGATACTTTTGTAATAAATAGATACTAAGTATAAGTAGGTATTAGGTTGGTATAGGTATTGTATTTATTTAAAAGCTATTATTAAGTCGCATTTCGTTTCCAAATTCTTTCCTAATACGATGATTTTTTAATGTCACAGCTTGTGAACACACAAGCTGTGTGACCTTTGTAGAACGTCTCATATAAAACACGAAGTCTATAAACGATACTGCTTTGTTTGCCATCTCGATGAACTAATAAAAAAAAAAACTTTATTTCAGACCTAGATCCATATGATGTTAGTAATCACACTACTTATAAGCTATGTTAGTAACAAACGAAAAACCAGATTTAATTAATATATCTGCTGCACTCACCAGACGCCCCGGGATGTACATGTACACGTACCCAATGCGCCAGAAAGGTGCAGCACGGCTTATCACTAATGACCTTCAGAATGTCATTACCGCTCCCACGCACTCTGCGCATCATAGAAGCAATCTTCTTACGTAAAATGGTGCTGAAACCGTCTGTACGTGCTACCGCAAACATTCCTGACGCGCTACAGTACCGTGGGAGCCCCAAAACAATCCTGAAGGTATTAGTTATACTGAACTCTGAGGGCGTTGTATGTCCACTGCGTATATCGAACCCACAGAGAAGTGATCAAAGTCGATGAGTAGCTAACCTGTCGTCTGTCAATAAATACTCATGTCTAATCACGATACACATAAAGGCGCTCCCTCACCGAGAGCATTCGCACGTAGTGTAACCTTTACCTGCGACATAGCCGTGTAACTTCTTCTTATAATTATATGTATTACCTATCCTGCTCGTTTCCATGACCTGTCTACACTACCAAGCAACTGACGGATTATTTCGATCTGACACCCTGCTTTATCTTAGAGAAACCGATCGGGAAAAAAATTGATCTGTCCCCTTGTTAGCAACGAGAGGACAGTTCGAACTTTATTGGGTTATGGGACAGATATGAGTGAATAAAGTTGCTAACAGTGGGACAGATCAAACTTTTTTTTCCGATCTGTTCCTCTAAGGGGACAAAGCAGGGTGACAAAGCAGGGTTACTGTGAAATATTCATCACAGGCGAATGCTCCCGGTGTGGGAGCGCCTTAAAGCTCTGGATAAACTCAATCGAATCCTGCGCGGGACACGAGACGCAAAAGCGCTGGTCGATTGTTTTAATTGACCGAGCGAGCGAAGCGAGCGAAGTGTCTCTGCTTCAAGTCTGGCACAATTTGCTTTCGTCTGTCAGTTTGTTGCGAGCGAAGCATCTCTGCTTCAAGTCTGGCACAATTTGCTTTCGTCTGCCAGTTTGTTCTTGTTGCTACTCCTCTACAGGTCGTATTTTAGAACCGATCCGGACGAAACTTGATATTTAAGACTTTTTAGATTTTTTTTTTTCGTTGGGGATTTTTGATTGGAGGACTACTTCCTCCAAAAAGGGGCAAAAAGGGGGCTACTGGATATCTCCGGCGTATGAGATCCGATTTGGATGGTTTTCTTTTTAGGGTAGTAACTTTTCAGTTAGTCTCATAAAAAAATTGTGAAGATCTGATGAAAAAAAGAAAACATTGTCAAATATTCCGTTTTAAATAACTTTAGTGGTAAGTATTTTAATTCTTGCAAAAAGGTTTGTGCTCGCGAGGTCTACTGTTCGCAGAACTATTAGTGATTAAGAAGTCACGCGACTATTCGCGCCAGTTTGAATACCTCCATACAAGTAAGTTTACATAATCGGGGAGAGCTCATTTCGTCCCGCACCCCGCGCGGGATTTGCTTCAGTGTGGCCTTATGTTTCGAGCGAATTCAAATTGGAATTGAAGAATGTTTAAGATGAAACAACACAAAAGTATTTTCACCTCACAACAATTCTGTTTATCATTCGAAATCTGAGTGCACAAAAATCTTTCAAATCGGACTACTCTGTAGAAAGCTATGCGTGGTCATACATTAAAAAAAAAATTAGTACGTGTCGACTTGTAAACTTCCTCCTTTTTTTGTCGGTCAAAAAATGCATTTTATCCACTAGAGTCCAAAGGTTTTTAATATTCGAACCTTTCTATTTAATAATTTTCTATACCACCAGCCCACTGAAAATACATTAACACTTATTTCATATCAGTACGCCAACCTCATTTTTCTAAATAATCACTGGCCAGGAAGACGACTGCATGAAAATTTTCATTAGCATTTGCCTCGCTGTAATGAGATGAACACAGACTACTTAGAGATGGAGATGACGGTGAAAATTTGTGCGTTTCCCTCGGCAGCAAAGTTATTTTGCGTCTCAATACAAGTACTCGCATCAAAAACAACTTTGCGAATCAAATCAAATCAAAAGTCATTTATTCAACCTAGGCTGAGAATCAACACTTTACAAAAATTAAAAATACATAAGACAGTCCCCCAAAACGCCCGCCTTTCACCACTTTCTAGTGCTTTAGCTGAGGAGAAGAAGTGGCGCAACAAACTCCCCAGTTGCACAGCTGTCTGTTCAGTTAAAAAAAAAATATTTGCTATAAGTCAGCTAGCACACGCCAGTATACAGTAGTAAACAATCAAAACTATACTCAAGCAGAAATAAAAATACAAAACTAAAAACGTAAGCAGAACTTTATACCTAAATAAAAGCCTCCAGTAATAAAGGGCGTGCCCACTTACATATAGCCGTATATGTAGCCGTAACTGGAAGTCACAAATGATAAACTAGCACCATCGAAGTAAAATAAACAAAAGAGTTAATTACTAATAACATAACAAAACCAAGGTCAGCAAGACGACCAGTCACCACAAGCAGCACTCATTCACGAGCACAACGCAAAGATCAGCCATTACCCGCCTCGCCATATTTGAGGGAAGGAGGCAACCTGACCCTTGACGCTACCGCTAGCGTGCCATCTAAGGGAGCATGACGAACTTGCTGCAATTGCTCAGGCAAGAATACTATGATCAATTGTCGAGGTCACTAGCTAACCACATATGACAATACCACTCATAAAAGAAAAACATTGAATGAGTAGATTATGTCAATGATAATTAAAAATAAAATTAAAATAAATTGACCTTTACAGTCAAAGAAAATAAATAATTATATGAACTCATATAACCTGTCACACTCAGAAGTCAAGCTAATTCTGGAGAAAGAACATAAACATAGTCATAAAGTAGTCGTTGATAGAATTATATGCCTATGAACAAAGGTTAGATTTTACTTTAGTTTTAAACGCATTGAAGGGCAAATCTAGCAAAGAAGAGGGTAGCTTGTTATAAAAGGATATACCAAGCCTAACAAATGAGTTATGAAGCCGGTGAAGTGGAGCACGTATTTTGTCCTCATTTCTTGTGTTAACATTGTGAATGTCACTGTTTTAGTGTATAAATGTATATTTGGTGCCGAAACCAGGGAACTTCCATTTTGAATCGTAAATCGCCATCTTTACTTGTGGTATTTCTGGTTAAAAGCGTAGCTTAGAATATCTTAATCGATCTTTTGTTTTAACTAAAAACTACAGGCACACATCGCAGTCTAAGCTAGTCCACAATTACCATAGAATTACCTACTATCGAATCTATCAGTTTACATAACGTTCATGAGCTATCACCATCGAACTAGAATTTTACAAAATCGTAGTGTAGAATAATTAAATGTCAAGTATTCATACTCATCGTAAATAATTGTGAGATCAGGTTATATTGTGCAATCACATTTTTATCGGTGCACATTTATTTCGCTCACAATTAATCAATTCTTAACTCGATATTTGGTTATTTGCACCCATCATACATCGCAATCGCAACATAATCTTGTTTTATAAATCGTGTTTTACAATACGCAAATCGTAAAATATTCCATTGAATCTTTTCTTTTCACTTTGTCAAATGCTGAGGGTAGGTCGAAATCTCGCTCAACGGTCGAACGGCTCAACGTAGGCACTGAATATTTCCGTTACCAATTGAATGAACAGATTGGCTGGTACGAGTACCGCACAGTATCGAGATCATTTTACGTATCATAAAAACTTGTTTACTTCAACTTACCTACTCGGTAGGTAGTTATATCTGTTAATTGTTATCTAACTTCTATTGTATTCACTTACGGAGCAGTTTCAATCACAATATCGGAACAAAATATAGTTTGCAGTGCATTGAGATTGTGCCGGAACTACACGTAACATATCTACTTGTTTACGTTGAACAAAATTGTTTTGTTATTGTTTAAAGACCGACAATACTCATCCATCCGCTACTATTTGGGTACTTAAGTAACTAAAGGCGTAATCGGAACTTATATATCTACATATTTTGCTGTTTTACGTATAAACCTACATAGTGCCTACAATGTCACTTCTAAAGAAAAATAGATCAGGTGCTTTGAAGAAGTCTAAGTCAAAATCAATCGACATCCATTATACTATTGAGGATTTACCATCCTTGCGTAGAAAACGAACCATCGCATATAAGCGTTTGACTAAGGCTTTAGAGGTTGGAATGTTAGCAGTTAATGACCATTCTCAGCGAGACTTGTTTTTATCATATCATCAGGAAGTAAAGAATATTGCGGCTAATTTTGAGGATGCGCATTTTACAATTCAGGAGATTCTTGACAATCCTGAAAATGAAGATGACGAAATTCAGGAGCTTTTCGACGAAATGTATTACAAAGTGTTGTCAATAAATCGCACCTTTTCTAAAGGTGATTCAAATAATTCTCACGGTATTGGCAATGCTTCTTCGAACATTCGGTTACCCAAAATAACACTTCCGACTTTTAGCGGTGACGTCAAGAAGTGGCCGGAATACTTCGATACTTTCAACGCTTTGATACACAAATCAACTTCTTTGACTGACACGGAGAAGTTTCACTATCTGTTATCATCTCTTAGCGGCGATGCGTTGACGGTAATTAAACCGTTCCCGATGACTCACGAACACTATCACAACGCGTACCAAGCACTCACCGCGCGCTTCACTAATAAACGCGACCTAGCTTTTACGTGTTGGCGAGACATCATAAATGTCAATTTTAAATTCAACGACGGTCACGAGTTCAGAAAATCCCTTGATTTGTTTGAAGAGAATTTAAGTATTTTAAAAACAGTTAATCTGCCGGTTGGTCAATGGGATTTTATTCTAGTATATCATATTTTATCAAAACTTGACTCGAAATTAAGACGTGAATTTGAAGAAAAGCATTCGGATGTCGAACTGCCTACCTACGTACAATTAAAAGCTTTCCTACATTCTAAGTGCGAGGCGTCATTACGCGATACTCATTTCGTTAAGACAATCAAGTCAGACGAACTTACGCAGAAAAGTTCGACTTCACATTCGCAACCAAAACGGTCCACCCCGGCACACACACTGGTAGCTGCTACCGGTCAAAAGCAAACCGAAAGTCCTTCCGTTACGTATACCAGTAAATGTTCTTTCTGTAGTGATGCTCATTCCATTGCGGCATGCTCAGAATTTATCAAAAAATCATACGATGAACGAATGCAGATTGCTAATGAGAAGAACTGGTGCTTCAACTGCTTGAAGTCATCCCATCAGTTGAAGGATTGTAGATCGATATTTTCATGTCGCACATGCAAACGGAAACATCACACCTTACTCCATCGCGATAATCCTATAGAATCCCACCCAACCACATCGTCGTTGGTGTCAAGGTCACCTATGAATACAACTGTTTTGCTGGCGACTGCAATAGTGCACGTCAAAGATGCTCTCGGTACAATGCAATCGTTCCGTGCCTTATTTGACACCGGAAGTCAAAGTAACTTTATTACTGAATCGGCCATCTCACGTTTAAACTTACATCCGACCCCAATTAACACAACCGTATGTGGACTCGGCGAGGCACCAGCGTCTATTCTCGGTGACGTGAAGTGTGCAGTAGGTACTAAAGATACAACATTCTTTGATTTGGACATGCATGTCATTTCAAAAATATGTGGCGATCAACCTATCGCAAAATTAAATACTTCTGGATGGTCACATATTCAATCCTTACCACTCGCAGACCCCGGATTCGATATTCCAGGATCTATCGATCTATTACTCGCCGCCGACGTCTTCACCGATTCACTTCTCAACCAACAAATCAAAGGAAATGTTAACCAACCCACCGCTTTCAACTCCGTCTTTGGGTGGCTCCTGTTAGGCAAAACTCGTTTAGCTTCTAGCACCCTCGTACAGACATCATTAAACATAGATAACGAGTTGAATTCTCTGGTTCAACATTTTTGGGAACTGGATTCTATACCGAAAGCGTCAGTCTTGACTCCAGATGAAACGCTCTGTGAACAGAAGTTTGTATCTAGTCATTCTCGTGATTCCTCTGGACGATATGTTGTACGTTTGCCCTTTAAAGATGATTCGGAACCCCTATTCGCAGGCTCTCGTGAGGTTGCATTGCGACGATTTCACGCTATCGAACGCCGGTTGTCTCGTGACCCCGAATTAAAAGGCCAATACGTGGACTTCATGTCAGACTACATCGAAACCGGACACATGACATTGGTACCAGTAAAGGAACTCAACATGGGAAAATACTATATACCACATCACTGTGTTCTTCGTCCCGATTCCACTACTACCCGTCTCCGTGTTGTGTTCGACGCCTCTGCCAAAGACGCTAACTCACGTTCCTTAAACGACTCTCAACTTACCGGTCCTAAGTTACAACCAAATATTATAGATATTCTTTTGCGGTTTAGGGAACATAACGTTGTCTTCATGGCTGACGCCCGACAGATGTACCGTCAAATTTTGATCTGGCAGGACCATCGTGACTATCAGCGTATCTTTTGGAGAGCCTCTGCTCACGATAATCTCAAAGAGTACCGTCTGAACACCGTTACGTATGGTGTTTCTTCATCCCCTTTTCTTGCATGCCGTACCTTGAAACAGCTTGCTGAAGACGAAGGAGACTCGTATCCCGTTGCAAAGCGGATCATCCTGTCGGATGTTTATATAGATGACGTAGCAACCGGATGTGACTCGATGGAAACCGCTGAACTAGCAAAAAATCAACTTATCGCTCTATTCAAACTCGGTGGTTTTCATCTTAGAAAATGGGTTAGTAACAAGGCGCAGCTTTTGTTGGATCTTCCCAGCCAGGATTGTCTAACTGGCTCCGTATCTCTCGATAATTCCGAATCCTCAACTTTAAAGGTTCTAGGTCTGCAATGGAATCCGTCCCTGGATGCATTCTTTTTCGAAATTAAACCATCCGAGCGTCCATGTACCAAACGTTCCATTCTCAGCGAACTGGCTAGAGTATTCGATCCATTAGGCTTCTTATCCCCCATCACAATTCAAATCAAATCATATATCCAAAAGCTTTGGATTCTCGGTATTGGATGGGACCAAACGCCGCCTGATGAGATCATTCATACATGGACTAAATATATGGATCAATTACCACAGTTGTCCCAACTTCGAATCCCTCGTAAAATAACATGCCCTGAAGCAAAATCGTGCGAGCTTCACGGCTTTTGTGACAGCTCCGAGACAGCGTATGGTGCTGTTATTTATTTACGCGTCACTGATAAGGACGGTGCAGCCCATGTCTTCTTGGTCTGTTCAAAAGCTCGTGTAGCACCGCTGAAACGCACATCGTTGCCTAGATTGGAACTCTGCGCGGCAGTTCTCCTCTCCAATCTATATACACTCGTTCGCGACACTTATCTAGCTCGTATCCAATTCGATGCTGTCTACTTATGGTCAGACTCAACGGTTGTCCTCTCCTGGTTACGCTCACATTCATCTCGTTGGACCACATTCGTTGCTAACCGGGTGTGTCAAATCCAAGACCTTACACCTCCTGAATGTTGGCATCACATCTCCTCGGGTGATAATCCTGCTGATGTTTGTTCACGTGGACAATTTCCTAGTGAACTTCTTCACAATTCGCTATGGTGGGCGGGGCCATGTTGGCTTTCACAAAATCATGAGTCATGGCCTTCGAGTTCAAGCAGCATACTTCACGAGGACGACGTTACTATAAAGGCTGAAGAACGCAAAGTGGTTATCTTAGTGACCGATGAGACCGCGACGAATGACCCTCCAATTATCGAAACTTTACTGAATCGTTTTTCATCGTTACCGAAACTTGTTAATGTTCTCGCTTACATATATCGCTTTATTAACAATTCTCGCATGTCAAATCAATCAAATCGTAAGGAGTTCTTAAACAATGTGGAACGTCATCACGCTCTCATGCAAATCGTCAAACACGTACAGGGTCGATCTTTCTCGGAGGAAATCTCCAACTTAAAATCAAAAAAGGTGTTATCGAAACCTTTTCGAAAACTGAACCCGTTTCTAGATGATCAGGGAGTGCTCAGGGTGGGCGGCAGGATTTCTCGATCCGGATTAGAGTACGAACACAGGCATCCTGCCTTCTTACCATCTGATCATCCTTTAACACTTTTAATCATCGACTTCATTCATCGTACCCACTTGCATCCAGGCATAAACACCACACACTTTTTGCTACTTCAACAATTTTGGATCATCGCTGCAAAGCGTACTATACGCCGTTGCCTTTCCAAATGCGTTCAGTGTTTTCGAACAAACCCACAGCCGCTTCAACCCTTCATGAGCGATCTCCCATCTTACCGAGTCAATCAAGTTAAACCGTTTTCGGTGGTAGGTGTCGATCTAGGTGGACCATTTCGCATCAAACTTGGTTCCCATCGTGGCGCTAAGACGGACAAGGCATATCTATGCTTGTTCATCTGTCTTGCAACCAAAGCAGTCCACTTGGAGGTTGTGTCGACGCTTTCAACCGATGGGTTTATAGCTGCGCTACGGCGCTTTGTAGGTCGTCGCGGTCGCTGTAACACTATTCATGCGGACTGTGGTACCAATTTTGTAGGCGCTAAAAATCAACTTTCGTCTTTAGTGCAACAGGCTTCTAGCGAGCAGAAAATCGAATTTAAATTCAATCCACCCAGCGCTCCACATTTTGGTGGAGTCTGGGAAATACAAATCAAAGCAGCAAAATCACATCTATATCGAGTTGTGGGAGATCAAGTCCTAACGTTCGAGGAGTTGACGACTCTGTTCGTTCAAATTGAATCCATTTTAAACTCGAGACCGCTTTACCCGATCAGCTCTGACCCCAACGATCTTTCATGTTTGACACCTGGTCATTTTCTAACCTTAGAGCCTCTAACAGCTGTCCCTGATGAGGATCTATCGTATCTTAATCCAAATCGGCTTCATCGGTGGCAGATGATACAAGCGTTTCAACAGAACTTTTGGTCTCGGTGGAAAACTGAATACTTAAACTCGCTAACGCAACGCGCGAAATGGACTAAACATTCAAAACCGTTGTCGATAGGTTCGATGGTGTTAGTCAAGGACGACAATCGTAGCCCATTACATTGGAATCTCGCGAGAGTCGTAGAACTCCAGGTTGGAGTTGATGGAGTAGCTCGGAGTGCATTAGTAAAAAATGCAAACAATCAAATCATCAATCGACCTCTAGTGAAACTATGTCCTTTGCCAACAGAAGACTAGTTTCAATCGCACCAAATTATAGTTTATTAAACCTTAATTAAGCAAACCGTAGTATAAGATAATCTTAATCTAATCGTTGCTTCTAACAATCTAAATCGTAACTTTAATCATTATCGTTTCTAATTATATCTTCTATATTTTAACCAGAAAATACCATAGGTATTTTGGTGGGCGGGATGTTTCGTTTCCATCAAAATTATTTTCAAAACCATACGATGTTCACATTTGTCTCTGGGCTTCACCAGCAGTAACGAGACACCAACTTTTTGGTTGTCATGCATTGTACGCAAACGTCAAAGCTCAGAGCCGAATGACAGTTCATAACGGACGCCGATCGGAACACACGCGCGACTCCGCGACCAGGCATTCAAATTATAACCGACTCCGCGTGTGATCATCATCTCCTCTAATCTATATGTATGAACCCTGGCCCCATCGCCAGCTCATGGACATTCGAAAGGTGGAAGTTCAACGAGTGTCAGTTTGCAGTCTGAGGTACGTACTTTGCATATATCGTTACTGTTGGCTACCTAGATCAAGTGAACATCTTATTTTATCCTGAAACACGTCAGACCTCTCACCCAGGTCTTCCCCAGTGTAGCAGAAAGTCATCACGGTATTTCGGCGTGGTGCGAATGCTACATTTTTTTGAAACCAGGGATTAATTGCGATAGGTTGATCGCCACATATTTTCGAAATGACATGCATGTCCAAATCAAAGAATATTGTATCTTTAGTACCTACTGCACACTTCACGTCACCGAGAATAGACGCTGGTGCCTCGCCGAGTCCACATACGGTTGTGTTAATTGGGGTCGGATGTAAGTTTAAACGTGAGATGGCCGATTCAGTAATAAAGTTACTTTGACTTCCGGTGTCAAATAAGGCACGGAACGATTGCATTGTACCGAGAGCATCTTTGACGTGCACTATTGCAGTCGCCAGCAAAACAGTTGTATTCATAGGTGACCTTGACACCAACGACGATGTGGTTGGGTGGGATTCGATAGGATTATCGCGATGGAGTAAGGTGTGATGTTTTCGTTTGCATGTGCGACATGAAAATATCGATCTACAATCCTTCAACTGATGGGATGACTTCAAGCAGTTGAAGCACCAGTTCTTCTCAGTAGCAATCTGCATTCGTTCATCGTATGATTTTTTGATAAATTCTGAACATGCCGCAATGGAATGAGCATCACTACAGAAAGAACATTTACTGGTATACGGAACGGAAGGACTTTCGGTTTGCTTTTGACCGGTAGCAGCTACCAGTGTGTGTGCCGGGGTGGACCGTTTTGGTTGCGAATGTGAAGTCGAACTTTTCTGCGTAAGTTCGTCTGACTTGATTGTCTTAACGAAATGAGTATCGCGTAATGACGCCTCGCACTTAGAATGTAGAAAAGCTTTTAATTGTACGTAGGTAGGCAGTTCGACATCCGAATGCTTTTCTTCAAATTCACGTCTTAATTTCGAGTCAAGTTTTGATAAAATATGATATACTAGAATAAAATCCCATTGACCAACCGGCAGATTAACTGTTTTTAAAATACTTAAATTCTCTTCAAACAAATCAAGGGATTTTCTGAACTCGTGACCGTCGTTGAATTTAAAATTGACATTTATGATGTCTCGCCAACACGTAAAAGCTAGGTCGCGTTTATTAGTGAAGCGCGCGGTGAGTGCTTGGTACGCGTTGTGATAGTGTTCGTGAGTCATCGGGAACGGTTTAATTACCGTCAACGCATCGCCGCTAAGAGATGATAACAGATAGTGAAACTTCTCCGTGTCAGTCAAAGAAGTTGATTTGTGTATCAAAGCGTTGAAAGTATCGAAGTATTCCGGCCACTTCTTGACGTCACCGCTAAAAGTCGGAAGTGTTATTTTGGGTAACCGAATGTTCGAAGAAGCATTGCCAATACCGTGAGAATTATTTGAATCACCTTTAGAAAAGGTGCGATTTATTGACAACACTTTGTAATACATTTCGTCGAAAAGCTCCTGAATTTCGTTATCTTCATTTTCAGGATTGTCAAGAATCTCCTGAATTGTAAAATGCGCATCCTCAAAATTAGCCGCAATATTCTTTACTTCCTGATGATATGATAAAAACAAGTCTCGCTGAGAATGGTCATTAACTGCTAACATTCCAACCTCTAAAGCCTTAGTCAAACGCTTATATGCGATGGTTCGTTTTCTACGCAAGGATGGTAAATCCTCAATAGTATAATGGATGTCGATTGATTTTGACTTAGACTTCTTCAAAGCACCTGATCTATTTTTCTTTAGAAGTGACATTGTAGGCACTATGTAGGTTTATACGTAAAACAGCAAAATATGTAGATATATAAGTTCCGATTACGCCTTTAGTTACTTAAGTACCCAAATAGTAGCAGATGGATGAGTATTGTCGGTCTTTAAACAATAACAAAACAATTTTGTTCAACGTAAACAAGTAGATATGTTACGTGTAGTTCCGGCACAATCTTAATGCACTGCAAACTATATTTTGTTCCGATATTGTGATTGAAACTGCTCCGTAAGTGAATACAATAGAAGTTAGATAACAATTAACAGATATAACTACCTACCGAGTAGGTAAGTTGAAGTAAACAAGTTTTTATGATACGTAAAATGTTCTCGATACTGTGCGGTACTCGTACCAGCCAATCTGTTCATTCAATTGGTAACGGAAATATTCAGTGCCTACGTTGAGCCGTTCGACCGTTGAGCGAGATTTAGACCTACCCTCAGCATTTGACAAAGTGAAAAGAAAAGATTCAATGGAATATTTTACGATTTGCGTATTGTAAAACACGATTTATAAAACAAGATTATGTTGCGATTGCGATGTATGATGGGTGCAAATAACCAAATATCGAGTTACGAATTGATTAATTGTGAGCGAAATAAATGTGCACCGATAAAAATGTGATTGCACATATAACCTGATCTCACAATTATTTACGATGAATATGAATACTTGACATTTAATTATTCTACACTACGATTTTGTAAAATTCTAGTTCGATGGTGATAGCTCATGAACGTTATGTAAACTGATAGATTCGATAGTAGGTAATTCTATGGTAATTGTGGACTAGCTTAGACTGCGATGTGTGCCTGTAGTTTTTAGTTAAAACAAAAGATCGATTAAGATATTCTAAGCTACGCTTTTAACCAGAAATACCACAAGTAAAGATGGCGATTTACGATTCAAAATGGAAGCTCCCTGGTTTCGGCACCAAAAAAATGTAGCATTCGCACCACGCCGAAATACCGTGATGACTTTCTGCTACACTGGGGAAGACCTGGGTGAGAGGTCTGACGTGTTTCAGGATAAAATAAGATGTTCACTTGATCTAGGTAGCCAACAGTAACGATATATGCAAAGTACGTACCTCAGACTGCAAACTGACACTCGTTGAACTTCCACCTTTCGAATGTCCATGAGCTGGCGATGGGGCCAGGGTTCATACATATAGATTAGAGGAGATGATGATCACACGCGGAGTCGGTTATAATTTGAATGCCTGGTCGCGGAGTCGCGCGTGTGTTCCGATCGGCGTCCGTTATGAACTGTCATTCGGCTCTGAGCTTTGACGTTTTCGTACAATGCATGACAACCAGAAAGTTGGTGTCTCGTTACTGCTGGTGAAGCCCAGAGACAAATGTGAACATCGTATGGTTTTGAAAATAATTTTGATGGAAACGAAACATCCCGCCCACCAAAATACCTATGGTATTTTCTGGTTAAAATATAGAAGATATAATTAGAAACGATAATGATTAAAGTTACGATTTAGATTGTTAGAAGCAACGATTAGATTAAGATTATCTTATACTACGGTTTGCTTAATTAAGATTTAATAAACTATAATTTGGTGCGATTGAAACTAGTCTTCTGTTGGCAAAGGACATAGTTTCACTAGAGGTCGATTGATGATTTGATTGTTTGCATTTTTTACTAATGCACTCCGAGCTACTCCATCAACTCCAACCTGGAGTTCTACGACTCTCGCGAGATTCCAATGTAATGGGCTACGATTGTCGTCCTTGACTAACACCATCGAACCTATCGACAACGGTTTTGAATGTTTAGTCCATTTCGCGCGTTGCGTTAGCGAGTTTAAGTATTCAGTTTTCCACCGAGACCAGAAGTTCTGTTGAAACGCCTGTATCATCTGCCACCGATGAAGCCGATTTGGATTAAGATACGATAGATCCTCATCAGGGACAGCTGTTAGAGGCTCTAAGGTTAGAAAATGACCAGGTGTCAAACATGAAAGATCGTTGGGGTCAGAGCTGATCGGGTAAAGCGGTCTCGAGTTTAAAATGGATTCAATTTGAACGAACAGAGTCGTCAACTCCTCGAACGTTAGGACTTGATCTCCCACAACTCGATATAGATGTGATTTTGCTGCTTTGATTTGTATTTCCCAGACTCCACCGAAATGTGGAGCGCTGGGTGGATTGAATTTAAATTCGATTTTCTGCTCGCTAGAAGCCTGTTGCACTAAAGACGAAAGTTGATTTTTAGCGCCTACAAAATTGGTACCACAGTCCGCATGAATAGTGTTACAGCGACCGCGACGACCTACAAAGCGCCGTAGCGCAGCTATAAACCCATCGGTTGAAAGCGTCGACACAACCTCCAAGTGGACTGCTTTGGTTGCAAGACAGATGAACAAGCATAGATATGCCTTGTCCGTCTTAGCGCCACGATGGGAACCAAGTTTGATGCGAAATGGTCCACCTAGATCGACACCTACCACCGAAAACGGTTTAACTTGATTGACTCGGTAAGATGGGAGATCGCTCATGAAGGGTTGAAGCGGTTGTGGGTTTGTTCGAAAACACTGAACGCATTTGGAAAGGCAACGGCGAATAGTACGCTTTGCAGCGATGATCCAAAATTGTTGAAGTAGCAAAAAGTGTGTGGTGTTTATGCCTGGATGCAAGTGGGTACGATGAGTGAAGTTGATGATTAAAAGCGTTAAAGGATGATCAGATGGTAAGAAGGCAGGATGCCTGTGTTCGTACTCTAATCCGGATCGAGAAATCCTGCCGCCCACCCTGAGCACTCCCTGATCATCTAGAAACGGGTTCAGTTTTCGAAAAGGTTTCGATAACACCTTTTTTGATTTTAAGTTGGAGATTTCCTCCGAGAAAGATCGACCCTGTACGTGTTTGACGATTTGCATGAGAGCGTGATGACGTTCCACATTGTTTAAGAACTCCTTACGATTTGATTGATTTGACATGCGAGAATTGTTAATAAAGCGATATATGTAAGCGAGAACATTAACAAGTTTCGTTAACGATGAAAAACGATTCAGTAAAGTTTCGATAATTGGAGGGTCATTCGTCGCGGTCTCATCGGTCACTAAGATAACCACTTTGCGTTCTTCAGCCTTTATAGTAACGTCGTCCTCGTGAAGTATGCTGCCTGAACTCGAAGGCCATGACTCATGATTTTGTGAAAGCCAACATGGCCCCGCCCACCATAGCGAATTGTGAAGAAGTTCACTAGGAAATTGTCCACGTGAACAAACATCAGCAGGATTTTCACCCGAGGAGATGTGATGCCAACATTCAGGAGGTGTAAGGTCTTGGATTTGACACACCCGGTTAGCAACGAATGTGGTCCAACGAGATGAATGTGAGCGTAACCAGGAGAGGACAACCGTTGAGTCTGACCATAAGTAGACAGCATCGAATTGGATACGAGCTAGATAAGTGTCGCGAACGAGTGTATATAGATTGGAGAGGAGAACTGCCGCGCAGAGTTCCAATCTAGGCAACGATGTGCGTTTCAGCGGTGCTACACGAGCTTTTGAACAGACCAAGAAGACATGGGCTGCACCGTCCTTATCAGTGACGCGTAAATAAATAACAGCACCATACGCTGTCTCGGAGCTGTCACAAAAGCCGTGAAGCTCGCACGATTTTGCTTCAGGGCATGTTATTTTACGAGGGATTTGAAGTTGGGACAACTGTGGTAATTGATCCATATATTTAGTCCATGTATGAATGATCTCATCAGGCGGCGTTTGGTCCCATCCAATACCGAGAATCCAAAGCTTTTGGATATATGATTTGATTTGAATTGTGATGGGGGATAAGAAGCCTAATGGATCGAAGACTCTAGCCAGTTCGCTGAGAATGGAACGTTTGGTACATGGACGCTCGGATGGTTTAATTTCGAAAAAGAATGCATCCAGGGACGGATTCCATTGCAGACCTAGAACCTTTAAAGTTGAGGATTCGGAATTATCGAGAGATACGGAGCCAGTTAGACAATCCTGGCTGGGAAGATCTAACAAAAGCTGCGCCTTGTTACTAACCCATTTTCTAAGATGAAAACCACCGAGTTTGAATAGAGCGATAAGTTGATTTTTTGCTTGTTCAGCGGTTTCCAGCGAGTCACATCCGGTTGCTACGTCATCTATATAAACATCCGACAGGATGATCCGCTTTGCAACGGGATACGAGTCTCCTTCGTCTTCAGCAAGCTGTTTCAAGGTACGGCATGCAAGAAAAGGGGATGAAGAAACACCATACGTAACGGTGTTCAGACGGTACTCTTTGAGATTATCGTGAGCAGAGGCTCTCCAAAAGATACGCTGATAGTCACGATGGTCCTGCCAGATCAAAATTTGACGGTACATCTGTCGGGCGTCAGCCATGAAGACAACGTTATGTTCCCTAAACCGCAAAAGAATATCTATAATATTTGGTTGTAACTTAGGACCGGTAAGTTGAGAGTCGTTTAAGGAACGTGAGTTAGCGTCTTTGGCAGAGGCGTCGAACACAACACGGAGACGGGTAGTGGTGGAATCGGGACGAAGAACACAGTGATGTGGTATATAGTATTTTCCCATGTTGAGTTCCTTTACTGGTACCAATGTCATGTGTCCGGTTTCTATGTAGTCTGACATGAAGTCCACGTATTGGCCTTTTAATTCGGGGTCACGAGACAACCGGCGTTCGATAGCGTGGAATCGTCGCAATGCAACCTCACGAGAGCCTGCGAATAGGGGTTCCGAATCATCTTTAAAGGGCAAACGTACAACATATCGTCCAGAGGAATCACGAGAATGACTAGATACAAACTTCTGTTCACAGAGCGTTTCATCTGGAGTCAAGACTGACGCTTTCGGTATAGAATCCAGTTCCCAAAAATGTTGAACCAGAGAATTCAACTCGTTATCTATGTTTAATGATGTCTGTACTAGGGTGCTAGAAGCTAAACGAGTTTTGCCTAACAGGAGCCACCCAAAGACGGAGTTGAAAGCGGTGGGTTGGTTAACATTTCCTTTGATTTGTTGGTTGAGAAGTGAATCGGTGAAGACGTCGGCGGCGAGCAATAGATCGATAGATCCTGGAATATCGAATCCGGGGTCTGCGAGTGGCAAGGATTGAATATATGACCATCCAGAAGTATTTAGTTTTGCGATAGGTTGATCGCCACATATTTTCGAAATGACATGCATGTCCAAATCAAAGAATATTGTATCTTTAGTACCTACTGCACACTTCACGTCACCGAGAATAGACGCTGGTGCCTCGCCGAGTCCACATACGGTTGTGTTAATTGGGGTCGGATGTAAGTTTAAACGTGAGATGGCCGATTCAGTAATAAAGTTACTTTGACTTCCGGTGTCAAATAAGGCACGGAACGATTGCATTGTACCGAGAGCATCTTTGACGTGCACTATTGCAGTCGCCAGCAAAACAGTTGTATTCATAGGTGACCTTGACACCAACGACGATGTGGTTGGGTGGGATTCGATAGGATTATCGCGATGGAGTAAGGTGTGATGTTTTCGTTTGCATGTGCGACATGAAAATATCGATCTACAATCCTTCAACTGATGGGATGACTTCAAGCAGTTGAAGCACCAGTTCTTCTCAGTAGCAATCTGCATTCGTTCATCGTATGATTTTTTGATAAATTCTGAACATGCCGCAATGGAATGAGCATCACTACAGAAAGAACATTTACTGGTATACGGAACGGAAGGACTTTCGGTTTGCTTTTGACCGGTAGCAGCTACCAGTGTGTGTGCCGGGGTGGACCGTTTTGGTTGCGAATGTGAAGTCGAACTTTTCTGCGTAAGTTCGTCTGACTTGATTGTCTTAACGAAATGAGTATCGCGTAATGACGCCTCGCACTTAGAATGTAGGAAAGCTTTTAATTGTACGTAGGTAGGCAGTTCGACATCCGAATGCTTTTCTTCAAATTCACGTCTTAATTTCGAGTCAAGTTTTGATAAAATATGATATACTAGAATAAAATCCCATTGACCAACCGGCAGATTAACTGTTTTTAAAATACTTAAATTCTCTTCAAACAAATCAAGGGATTTTCTGAACTCGTGACCGTCGTTGAATTTAAAATTGACATTTATGATGTCTCGCCAACACGTAAAAGCTAGGTCGCGTTTATTAGTGAAGCGCGCGGTGAGTGCTTGGTACGCGTTGTGATAGTGTTCGTGAGTCATCGGGAACGGTTTAATTACCGTCAACGCATCGCCGCTAAGAGATGATAACAGATAGTGAAACTTCTCCGTGTCAGTCAAAGAAGTTGATTTGTGTATCAAAGCGTTGAAAGTATCGAAGTATTCCGGCCACTTCTTGACGTCACCGCTAAAAGTCGGAAGTGTTATTTTGGGTAACCGAATGTTCGAAGAAGCATTGCCAATACCGTGAGAATTATTTGAATCACCTTTAGAAAAGGTGCGATTTATTGACAACACTTTGTAATACATTTCGTCGAAAAGCTCCTGAATTTCGTTATCTTCATTTTCAGGATTGTCAAGAATCTCCTGAATTGTAAAATGCGCATCCTCAAAATTAGCCGCAATATTCTTTACTTCCTGATGATATGATAAAAACAAGTCTCGCTGAGAATGGTCATTAACTGCTAACATTCCAACCTCTAAAGCCTTAGTCAAACGCTTATATGCGATGGTTCGTTTTCTACGCAAGGATGGTAAATCCTCAATAGTATAATGGATGTCGATTGATTTTGACTTAGACTTCTTCAAAGCACCTGATCTATTTTTCTTTAGAAGTGACATTGTAGGCACTATGTAGGTTTATACGTAAAACAGCAAAATATGTAGATATATAAGTTCCGATTACGCCTTTAGTTACTTAAGTACCCAAATAGTAGCAGATGGATGAGTATTGTCGGTCTTTAAACAATAACAAAACAATTTTGTTCAACGTAAACAAGTAGATATGTTACGTGTAGTTCCGGCACAATCTTAATGCACTGCAAACTATATTTTGTTCCGATATTGTGATTGAAACTGCTC
The DNA here is from genome assembly GCA_948252095.1 of Dicycla oo. Lineage (NCBI taxonomy): Eukaryota > Metazoa > Arthropoda > Insecta > Lepidoptera > Noctuidae > Dicycla > Dicycla oo. Next base: position 16,269,219 of record OX411712.1, read on the forward strand.
CGTAAGTGAATACAATAGAAGTTAGATAACAATTAACAGATATAACTACCTACCGAGTAGGTAAGTTGAAGTAAACAAGTTTTTATGATACGTAAAATGTTCTCGATACTGTGCGGTACTCGTACCAGCCAATCTGTTCATTCAATTGGTAACGGAAATATTCAGTGCCTACGTAGCATTCGCACCACGCCGAAATACCGTGATGACTTTCTGCTACACTGGGGAAGACCTGGGTGAGAGGTCTGACGTGTTTCAGGATAAAATAAGATGTTCACTTGATCTAGGTAGCCAACAGTAACGATATATGCAAAGTACGTACCTCAGACTGCAAACTGACACTCGTTGAACTTCCACCTTTCGAAAATCCATGAGCTGGCGATGGGGCCAGGGTTCATACATATAGATTAGAGGAGATGATGATCACACGCGGAGTCGGTTATAATTTGAATGCCTGGTCGCGGAGTCGCGCGTGTGTTCCGATCGGCGTCCGTTATGAACTGTCATTCGGCTCTGAGCTTTGACGTTTGCGTACAATGCATGACAACCAAAAAGTTGGTGTCTCGTTACTGCTGGTGAAGCCCAGAGACAAATGTGAACATCGTATGGTTTTGAAAATAATTTTGATGGAAACGAAACATCCCGCCCACCAAAATACCTATGGTATTTTCTGGTTAAAATATAGAAGATATAATTAGAAACGATAATGATTAAAGTTACGATTTAGATTGTTAGAAGCAACGATTAGATTAAGATTATCTTATACTACGGTTTGCTTAATTAAGGTTTAATAAACTATAATTTGGTGCGATTGAAACTAGTCTTCTGTTGGCAAAGGACATAGTTTCACTAGAGGTCGATTGATGATTTGATTGTTTGCATTTTTTACTAATGCACTCCGAGCTACTCCATCAACTCCAACCTGGAGTTCTACGACTCTCGCGAGATTCCAATGTAATGGGCTACGATTGTCGTCCTTGACTAACACCATCGAACCTATCGACAACGGTTTTGAATGTTTAGTCCATTTCGCGCGTTGCGTTAGCGAGTTTAAGTATTCAGTTTTCCACCGAGACCAAAAGTTCTGTTGAAACGCTTGTATCATCTGCCACCGATGAAGCCGATTTGGATTAAGATACGATAGATCCTCATCAGGGACAGCTGTTAGAGGCTCTAAGGTTAGAAAATGACCAGGTGTCAAACATGAAAGATCGTTGGGGTCAGAGCTGATCGGGTAAAGCGGTCTCGAGTTTAAAATGGATTCAATTTGAACGAACAGAGTCGTCAACTCCTCGAACGTTAGGACTTGATCTCCCACAACTCGATATAGATGTGATTTTGCTGCTTTGATTTGTATTTCCCAGACTCCACCAAAATGTGGAGCGCTGGGTGGATTGAATTTAAATTCGATTTTCTGCTCGCTAGAAGCCTGTTGCACTAAAGACGAAAGTTGATTTTTAGCGCCTACAAAATTGGTACCACAGTCCGCATGAATAGTGTTACAGCGACCGCGACGACCTACAAAGCGCCGTAGCGCAGCTATAAACCCATCGGTTGAAAGCGTCGACACAACCTCCAAGTGGACTGCTTTGGTTGCAAGACAGATGAACAAGCATAGATATGCCTTGTCCGTCTTAGCGCCACGATGGGAACCAAGTTTGATGCGAAATGGTCCACCTAGATCGACACCTACCACCGAAAACGGTTTAACTTGATTGACTCGGTAAGATGGGAGATCGCTCATGAAGGGTTGAAGCGGCTGTGGGTTTGTTCGAAAACACTGAACGCATTTGGAAAGGCAACGGCGTATAGTACGCTTTGCAGCGATGATCCAAAATTGTTGAAGTAGCAAAAAGTGTGTGGTGTTTATGCCTGGATGCAAGTGGGTACGATGAATGAAGTCGATGATTAAAAGTGTTAAAGGATGATCAGATGGTAAGAAGGCAGGATGCCTGTGTTCGTACTCTAATCCGGATCGAGAAATCCTGCCGCCCACCCTGAGCACTCCCTGATCATCTAGAAACGGGTTCAGTTTTCGAAAAGGTTTCGATAACACCTTTTTTGATTTTAAGTTGGAGATTTCCTCCGAGAAAGATCGACCCTGTACGTGTTTGACGATTTGCATGAGAGCGTGATGACGTTCCACATTGTTTAAGAACTCCTTACGATTTGATTGATTTGACATGCGAGAATTGTTAATAAAGCGATATATGTAAGCGAGAACATTAACAAGTTTCGGTAACGATGAAAAACGATTCAGTAAAGTTTCGATAATTGGAGGGTCATTCGTCGCGGTCTCATCGGTCACTAAGATAACCACTTTGCGTTCTTCAGCCTTTATAGTAACGTCGTCCTCGTGAAGTATGCTGCTTGAACTCGAAGGCCATGACTCATGATTTTGTGAAAGCCAACATGGCCCCGCCCACCATAGCGAATTGTGAAGAAGTTCACTAGGAAATTGTCCACGTGAACAAACATCAGCAGGATTATCACCCGAGGAGATGTGATGCCAACATTCAGGAGGTGTAAGGTCTTGGATTTGACACACCCGGTTAGCAACGAATGTGGTCCAACGAGATGAATGTGAGCGTAACCAGGAGAGGACAACCGTTGAGTCTGACCATAAGTAGACAGCATCGAATTGGATACGAGCTAGATAAGTGTCGCGAACGAGTGTATATAGATTGGAGAGGAGAACTGCCGCGCAGAGTTCCAATCTAGGCAACGATGTGCGTTTCAGCGGTGCTACACGAGCTTTTGAACAGACCAAGAAGACATGGGCTGCACCGTCCTTATCAGTGACGCGTAAATAAATAACAGCACCATACGCTGTCTCGGAGCTGTCACAAAAGCCGTGAAGCTCGCACGATTTTGCTTCAGGGCATGTTATTTTACGAGGGATTCGAAGTTGGGACAACTGTGGTAATTGATCCATATATTTAGTCCATGTATGAATGATCTCATCAGGCGGCGTTTGGTCCCATCCAATACCGAGAATCCAAAGCTTTTGGATATATGATTTGATTTGAATTGTGATGGGGGATAAGAAGCCTAATGGATCGAATACTCTAGCCAGTTCGCTGAGAATGGAACGTTTGGTACATGGACGCTCGGATGGTTTAATTTCGAAAAAGAATGCATCCAGGGACGGATTCCATTGCAGACCTAGAACCTTTAAAGTTGAGGATTCGGAATTATCGAGAGATACGGAGCCAGTTAGACAATCCTGGCTGGGAAGATCCAACAAAAGCTGCGCCTTGTTACTAACCCATTTTCTAAGATGAAAACCACCGAGTTTGAATAGAGCGATAAGTTGATTTTTTGCTAGTTCAGCGGTTTCCAGCGAGTCACATCCGGTTGCTACGTCATCTATATAAACATCCGACAGGATGATCCGCTTTGCAACGGGATACGAGTCTCCTTCGTCTTCAGCAAGCTGTTTCAAGGTACGGCATGCAAGAAAAGGGGATGAAGAAACACCATACGTAACGGTGTTCAGACGGTACTCTTTGAGATTATCGTGAGCAGAGGCTCTCCAAAAGATACGCTGATAGTCACGATGGTCCTGCCAGATCAAAATTTGACGGTACATCTGTCGGGCGTCAGCCATGAAGACAACGTTATGTTCCCTAAACCGCAAAAGAATATCTATAATATTTGGTTGTAACTTAGGACCGGTAAGTTGAGAGTCGTTTAAGGAACGTGAGTTAGCGTCTTTGGCAGAGGCGTCGAACACAACACGGAGACGGGTAGTAGTGGAATCGGGACGAAGAACACAGTGATGTGGTATATAGTATTTTCCCATGTTGAGTTCCTTTACTGGTACCAATGTCATGTGTCCGGTTTCGATGTAGTCTGACATGAAGTCCACGTATTGGCCTTTTAATTCGGGGTCACGAGACAACCGGCGTTCGATAGCGTGGAATCGTCGCAATGCAACCTCACGAGAGCCTGCGAATAGGGGTTCCGAATCATCTTTAAAGGGCAAACGTACAACATATCGTCCAGAGGAATCACGAGAATGACTAGATACAAACTTCTGTTCACAGAGCGTTTCATCTGGAGTCAAGACTGACGCTTTCGGTATAGAATCCAGTTCCCAAAAATGTTGAACCAGAGAATTCAACTCGTTATCTATGTTTAATGATGTCTGTACGAGGGTGCTAGAAGCTAAACGAGTTTTGCCTAACAGGAGCCACCCAAAGACGGAGTTGAAAGCGGTGGGTTGGTTAACATTTCCTTTGATTTGTTGGTTGAGAAGTGAATCGGTGAAGACGTCGGCGGCGAGTAATAGATCGATAGATCCTGGAATATCGAATCCGGGGTCTGCGAGTGGTAAGGATTGAATATGTGACCATCCAGAAGTATTTAATTTTGCGATAGGTTGATCGCCACATATTTTTGAAATGACATGCATGTCCAAATCAAAGAATGTTGTATCTTTAGTACCTACTGCACACTTCACGTCACCGAGAATAGACGCTGGTGCCTCGCCGAGTCCACATACGGTTGTGTTAATTGGGGTCGGATGTAAGTTTAAACGTGAGATGGCCGATTCAGTAATAAAGTTACTTTGACTTCCGGTGTCAAATAAGGCACGGAACGATTGCATTGTACCGAGAGCATCTTTGACGTGCACTATTGCAGTCGCCAGCAAAACAGTTGTATTCATAGGTGACCTTGACACCAACGACGATGTGGTTGGGTGGGATTCTATAGGATTATCGCGATGGAGTAAGGTGTGATGTTTCCGTTTGCATGTGCGACATGAAAATATCGATCTACAATCCTTCAACTGATGGGATGACTTCAAGCAGTTGAAGCACCAGTTCTTCTCATTAGCAATCTGCATTCGTTCATCGTATGATTTTTTGATAAATTCTGAGCATGCCGCAATGGAATGAGCATCACTACAGAAAGAACATTTACTGGTATACGTAACGGAAGGACTTTCGGTTTGCTTTTGACCGGTAGCAGCTACCAGTGTGTGTGCCTGGGTGGACCGTTTTGGTTGCGAATGTGAAGTCGAACTTTTCTGCGTAAGTTCGTCTGACTTGATTGTCTTAACGAAATGAGTATCGCGTAATGACGCCTCGCACTTAGAATGTAGGAAAGCTTTTAATTGTACGTAGGTAGGCAGTTCGACATCCGAATGCTTTTCTTCAAATTCACGTCTTAATTTCGAGTCAAGTTTTGATAAAATATGATATACTAGAATAAAATCCCATTGACCAACCGGCAGATTAACTGTTTTTAAAATACTTAAATTCTCTTCAAACAAATCAAGGGATTTTCTGAACTCGTGACCGTCGTTGAATTTAAAATTGACATTTATGATGTCTCGCCAACACGTAAAAGCTAGGTCGCGTTTATTAGTGAAGCGCGCGGTGAGTGCTTGGTACGCGTTGTGATAGTGTTCGTGAGTCATCGGGAACGGTTTAATTACCGTCAACGCATCGCCGCTAAGAGATGATAACAGATAGTGAAACTTCTCCGTGTCAGTCAAAGAAGTTGATTTGTGTATCAAAGCGTTGAAAGTATCGAAGTATTCCGGCCACTTCTTGACGTCACCGCTAAAAGTCGGAAGTGTTATTTTGGGTAACCGAATGTTCGAAGAAGCATTGCCAATACCGTGAGAATTATTTGAATCACCTTTAGAAAAGGTGCGATTTATTGACAACACTTTGTAATACATTTCATCGAAAAGCTCCTGAATTTCGTCATCTTCATTTTCAGGATTGTCAAGAATCTCCTGAATTGTAAAATGCGCATCCTCAAAATTAGCCGCAATATTCTTTACTTCCTGATGATATGATAAAAACAAGTCTCGCTGAGAATGGTCATTAACTGCTAACATTCCAACCTCTAAAGCCTTAGTCAAACGCTTATATGCGATGGTTCGTTTTCTACGCAAGGATGGTAAATCCTCAATAGTATAATGGATGTCGATTGATTTTGACTTAGACTTCTTCAAAGCACCTGATCTATTTTTCTTTAGAAGTGACATTGTAGGCACTATGTAGGTTTATACGTAAAACAGCAAAATATGTAGATATATAAGTTCCGATTACGCCTTTAGTTACTTAAGTACCCAAATAGTAGCGGATGGATGAGTATTGTCGGTCTTTAAACAATAACAAAACAATTTTGTTCAACGTAAACAAGTAGATATGTTACGTGTAGTTCCGGCACAATCTCAATGCACTGCAAACTATATTTTGTTCCGATATTGTGATTGAAACTGCTCCGTAAGTGAATACAATAGAAGTTAGATAACAATTAACAGATATAACTACCTACCGAGTAGGTAAGTTGAAGTAAACAAGTTTTTATGATACGTAAAATGATCTCGATACTGTGCGGTACTCGTACCAGCCAATCTGTTCATTCAATTGGTAACGGAAATATTCAGTGCCTACGTTGAGCCGTTCGACCGTTGAGCGAGATTTCGACCTACCCTCAGCATTTGACAAAGTGAAAAGAAAAGATTCAATGGAATATTTTACGATTTGCGTATTGTAAAACACGATTTATAAAACAAGATTATGTTGCGATTGCGATGTATGATGGGTGCAAATAACCAAATATCGAGTTAAGAATTGATTAATTGTGAGCGAAATAAATGTGCACCGATAAAAATGTGATTGCACAATATAACCTGATCTCACAATTATTTACGATGAGTATGAATACTTGACATTTAATTATTCTACACTACGATTTTGTAAAATTCTAGTTCGATGGTGATAGCTCATGAACGTTATGTAAACTGATAGATTCGATAGTAGGTAATTCTATGGTAATTGTGGACTAGCTTAGACTGCGATGTGTGCCTGTAGTTTTTAGTTAAAACAAAAGATCGATTAAGATATTCTAAGCTACGCTTTTAACCAGAAATACCACAAGTAAAGATGGCGATTTACGATTCAAAATGGAAGTTCCCTGGTTTCGGCACCAAAAAATGTAGCATTCGCACCACGCCGAAATACCGTGATGACTTTCTGCTACACTGGGGAAGACCTGGGTGAGAGGTCTGACGTGTTTCAGGATAAAATAAGATGTTCACTTGATCTAGGTAGCCAACAGTAACGATATATGCAAAGTACGTACCTCAGACTGCAAACTGACACTCGTTGAACTTCCACCTTTCGAAAATCCATGAGCTGGCGATGGGGCCAGGGTTCATACATATAGATTAGAGGAGATGATGATCACACGCGGAGTCGGTTATAATTTGAATGCCTGGTCGCGGAGTCGCGCGTGTGTTCCGATCGGCGTCCGTTATGAACTGTCATTCGGCTCTGAGCTTTGACGTTTGCGTACAATGCATGACAACCAAAAAGTTGGTGTCTCGTTACTGCTGGTGAAGCCCAGAGACAAATGTGAACATCGTATGGTTTTGAAAATAATTTTGATGGAAACGAAACAGTCTAATATATTAGATGTTGTCGAAGATGAATTGTGATGCCACCGTGAGACTACCAATATGTAGAAAAAAAAATCTCTCAGAGAATCTCTGGCACCGAGCTGGTAAATTGCCCGTACAGCTCGTTTTTAAAGAACAAATATATTTTGAATGTCAGCGTCTCTACCCCAGAGCAGATTAACGTAGGACATAACGGTATGAAAATAACTAAAATAGACTAAGCGAGCTGTATCAACGTCAGTGTATTGTCTTACTTTTCTGACGGCGCGCGGCGTAGGCGGCTGAACTGAGCCTTCCCGCTAGGCTTGACATATGTGAGTCCCACTGAAGTTTGGCATCTACTGTTAGACCCAGAAAAACTGCCGAGTCTATAGTTTTAAGCACCTCTTTATCTAAGACGATGTTGGGTCCTAGATTTCTAACATTCGGTACGACAAACTTTATACATTTCGTTTTCTTGGCATTGAGAACTAAGTTATTTGTCGTAAACCAATCCGTAACCATTGAGAGTGCACTGTTTACGTCGTCAAATCTTGTCTATTCCTGTCTACTTTAAAAATAAGAGAGGTGTCATCTCCAAACAGTACAACGTCACAGATACCCTTTAAATAGAATGTTAAGTCATTGATATACACTAAGAACAAGAATATGGACCCAGTATTGAGTCTTGAGGAACACCTAACTGAACTGGTAGCCCGGAAGACTTCACACTATTTACATCTACACATTGAAACCTATTATGTAAATATGAATTTATTACTTTAAGAGCTTCGTTTTGGACACCGTAATGATGTAGTTTACGGAAAAACGTGTCATGGTTCACATAATCAAAAGCTTTGGAGAAATCACAGAAAACTCCTATAGCATTTTGCCAGTTCTCCCATGCGTTAAATATATGTTTCAGCAGAGCAACACCAGCATCTGTAGTCGAACGAACTTTAGTAAAGCCATATTGTTCATCATAAAGGAGGCCTTTTAAATTAAAATGTCTTAGCAGCTGCTTGAGTATTAACTTTTCAAATATTTTGCTAAATGCAGGTAAGATAGAAATATGCCTAAAATTGTCAACATCATTTTTATTACTTGATTTAAATAATGGTATGAATTTACTACTTTTAAAGAGGTCAGGAAAAGTTCCTAAATCAACACATTTATTAAAAGTAACAGCTAGATGTCTACTACGATGCGACTAGGGCTACGAAGTCTATTATATTACTTAACAGTTTAATGAAGATGCCGCAGTAATCACCAGTGTTTTTAGACTTAAGTGTGTTAACAACATTGACTACATCACGAGGTCGAAGCTAAATAAGCGACTATATTTGGGCACACTACTATGCAAAAGGTTTTCAGTTTTAGACGGGGATGAATTTAAGGAGCTAGTCGTAGTTATAGGTATGTTGGCAAAAAAGTCATTCAATGCCCCAGCTACGTCATCTGCTATTAACTGATTTGCTGTCGATCATAACTTTAAATTGTTTGTCTTGTTTAACCGACTTACCCGTTTCATTGTTAATAATTTTCCAAGTGGTTTTTACTTTATTATTGGAATTTTTTGTTGTATTGCTCAAAAATTTTGATTTAGCAAAAACACAAATATTATAAAATAATTTTTGACATACTCTAGGAAAGGAATATCAAACCTGTATTTTTTCGAACCTTAAAATTCGTAGTCTCGCTCTACTTTTATAAATAACTCGGGTAGCCCATTTTTCTCGGGTTTTGGTCTTGAAGGTAGATTGGTACTCTTTTTGCACAACATCAAAAAGGGTTCCATATATTTCATTAGGATTATCGTGTTCTACTATAGATGGTCTAATTCTATGGGCTACATTGTTTTTAAATTTGTTGCAACGACTAGGTGTATAAGGCCTGCATTCTATTTTAAGTGGATTTTTATGTAATGGCATAGGGAAGCTAGCTAATAAACCACAGTGGTCAAACCTTAAGTCACTTAGCACTAATTTATTTTTGGCATCATAATCACTAAATATATTATCAAGACATGTTGACGAAGATGCCGTGATCCTAGTAGGTTCAAAAAACAAGGTAAATAAATTATAAGACGTAAAAAGACTGAGAAGTATACTTAATGGAGTAACATCTAAAATATTAAAATCTCAACATAACATTAAACTTTTATTACTAGATTTTAACCTTTTGAGTGCATCCTACATTACAGGTTCAAAATGAATAAAATCCCCAGAGGGGGGTCGATAAACGCAAATTATAACGTATCGCTCGAGTTGAACACAAGACAACTCAATAGCGCGCTCGATAGAAAGATTAGCTAAATGTAAACGTTGTTTACATTTCAGCTTGTTTGAAACAAGAACTAGAGATCCACCGCGAATAGCACTTTTTCTTACAAATGCACTTTGTACAGTAAAATGATCATCATTTATAAACACTACTTCATGTTCTTACAACCAGTGTTCAGTCATACATAAGACCTAAACATTATAGTTCTCCATAAATATAAACTTAACTCTAGCTCTTTGTCGGACAGACCCTGCATATTTTGATGTACAACATTCAATATATGCGAATGACCCGTTGTCGCACCTAATACTTTAAATTAGACGGTGTGTCAAAAGTGGTGTTAGTACCAGTGCTAACACAAGTACACTACAGGTACCGGTGTCACTGAGTATATTGTACGCTAAAAGATTAGCAATAAGTCTCCTACAACTAGGTGGCAAATACATTGTATTATTTGTCTGTTTCTAATCAGTAACAAATTAATTAGTCGAAGTATAAAATAGCGTCACTGTGATGACAAGTCCTATTATAAATTAATATATTTAAATTATAAATGTGCCTATTTTGCTCATCAGACAAATATTGCGAATAAGGTAAGGCACAGAAAATAAATTTACAATTAATGGTCTCGTTGAGATGTAACATCAAATGGACACAATCAATTATGTATTATTTTCTTACAGTTAAACTATTCCCATATAATAATATAACTGTGGAACTGGGGTTTATTTTTGTCAATTTAATTTTATTAGTAATTAATTGTCTAATACTGGCACCGGGTAAACAATGATTAATTACGTATTGTTGTGAACACTGATTAAATATACTACCAAAACCTTGACCAAATTTGTCAGAAAATATATATGTTTGCAGCCTTGCTTAACAAATTAATAACTGTTATTGAGCGTAGCTCAAAAATATTAATGTGTAAGTATATAATTAATACAGATGTCATTGATTAAAAAGCCTTATACTTTTAGATTCTAATGGACCAATCAAATAAAGCAATTATTTACACATGTGTTTCCAATGCTTTAATTAGCTTGAATAATCGCGATATGGTATCAGGGTAGTCAGCTGCAAATTGTGAATGCCAAAAATTCTCGAAAAAGAGAGAGACAGAGTGTAAATCACTGAAACGCATGGGATTTTACTTTACTTAAATATTGTAGGTATTGTGAATAGTAAGTTGTGATCATTTTGTCAGTACGAGCTTTCACATAGCATATTTTTAGCTTATTAGTTTACATTTTTAAAGTACCTAAGTATTGGAATCTTTGAACCTTTTTTATTTGTTCTACGATAAGTATTAGGTATTCGTCGTCGTCCATAACGTTAGGTCAGACGGAAAATCGATTTTAATAACTAAGTTGCTATCTAATTGGGTGTACATATATTACATAATACGATATCGAGACGGGAACTAGGTACTAAAGAACCATAGGCTTTATTTCACTTCCGTTTAACAAGGAAGTACAGAAGTTATTATTTTAAAAACTCACTTTGGCGGCCATTTAATCAAAAGTTGCTTTACCTCAGCAACCCGGCAATTTGCAAGGAAGTATTTTAAATAGGTACGGCCTGAAGCAACCGATAATATTATGTTCCGTGTCTAATATTATTGTAAATGCATTAAAATATACCTAAACACTTCACATTTACAAAGTAGTTATGAATTACACATTACTTGCGATTATTACATTCGTGAATTTCATCATCTATTATAGACTTGCTTTTGAATGCTTTTGAATATAAAAACAAGCCTGTTTTAGGGGAAAAACGGACAATTAACGAGCGTACCGATGGGGTAGCCCACCTTTTTCCTATTTTTGTTTTGAACGCTGTTTTGTCTTATAAGTAACCTTTCATGCACACGTACAAGACTACACATATCCTGTTTGTATAAGAAATGTAAAACAACGTTGTTTTTTATAAACCAACTACTTACTAAATTAATATCTATAGTATTTGGTCAAAATCGTTTTCTGTACCTACACGCTAGGTAACATTCCTAGTTATTTCCGTTTTTAGAACGATGAAAATTAACTAAACTGCCTTAATGAATTGTGTAGATACTCCGACCAAGACTGTTACATGTAACAACGTCTTTATACTTTTCTATTTAGAACGGACGACGAAGCGAATTATGCCGACAAAGCTTAAGAATGTGGACAAAGTGAAATGAAAAATGTATGATTTTCTTCTATAATAAAGTTTTAAACTACAAAGAATGTTTTGGTATACACAACTCATTTTCGGCAATATTGTGGGTTGGATACTTTTCGTTTAACTACGTCCAATTTACATAAATATGTCGTTCGTTTTGTATGACGTCAGTAGTTATTACAGTACAGGTGTAAAACGCTAAGACCATTTAATTTGTTTCCATAAACATGTTATTAATTATGTTATTTCATGATTTCAATAAATTCGGTGCTATCCATGGTTTGTCAAAGATGGAAATCTGTAAAACGTTTCAGACTGTGTTTATTTAAGTTGTCATCTTCACAAGATTCACGTTGATTGTATCGTGCAGTTTCAAGGAGGCGAGGAGAGGAGTGCACCGGAGGGCGAGGCCGCGGAGGGAGGCGACTCGACCGACACGCTCTCCGACCTCCGAGACGATGACGAGGACTCGGTGAGTGCACTACTGCGCTTGCCCCACCCCCCTCACCGCTCCCCCGCCGCCATCCTAAACAAATAGGACACTAGGGCACCAGGCGGCTTGAGCTAGGTAGTTCCTAGTTTAGCTAACGCAGCAGGTTAAATAATCTCACTCGAATCGATTTTGACTATTGATGCTATACAGTACGCCGATCATGAGCTCTCATATTGATTTTTCGCTTGTGACATAGACATGCTTCGTACATTATTCGTAGGTTCTGTCGCCACAAGACGAGAGCAAGGACAGCGAAGAACAGAAAATACTTAGCATGTTGCAAGAAGAACTGGTGAATAGAGACGACGACAAGTAAGTTCACAGGAATTGCACAATATTATTGTTATGTTGTAGGTATTTGTTACGTGGACATTTTGTGTTTTCTTTTGTTTCATTTTGTGTTTTAACAACTGAAAATAAAACAAAATTCAAATAGCACATGTTTTTGGATTTACAATGCAGCAGGCATTGTGAACATACTAGCAGCGCCCCGCGGTTTCACCCACATAAGTCTCGAACCCGTAAGAATATCAGGATAAAAAGTGGTTAATCCAGGTTATAAACCGTTTAGTAGTTTTTCGTGAAAGAGTAAAAAACATCCTTCCATCCATCCATCCATCCTCACAAACTTTCGCGTTTATAATAATAATATTATAACGTAGGACAGTAGGATTAAAAAAAAAATCCAGAAATAGTAGTCTTATTTTTGAAGGTTGCCCTTGTCAATGCCAAACCAAACAAAATGAAATGAGCAGCTTATTTATAATATGCACTTGTATACAATTTGATGGTCACCAATGTTTATTATGGATTTTCAGTTGGTTTTTCAGTACTAATTTTGTTATATTGCTTTCCCCTGAAATTATTCTTCAAACGATGCAACTGTTTTTCTTTTTTGGTTTTATCTTTGAAAGTTGGTTTTATCTGTCAGTAATGTGTACGCTTTGAATTGATTTACGTCAAATAGCGAAATAGCGAATCAAAATGTTTGTTTCTTTTTACACATACGCTGGAATGTGAAGGGCAAAACCATCTCGAGTATAATTGATAGGATCGTTCAACTACTAGCATTTCCGTTCGTCTAGTTTTTGCTCATTGAACAAAACTGAAAGATGATAATCGAAATCTACCACTCCCATAACCCGTTGTAACATAAATTGTATGCACTTTTATCTTAAAACTCAGTTACAAGGATAGATCTATTCAAATTGTTGGGTAGGTATCTACTTTTCGCCCGACTGCGGCGAAGTAAAAAAGGAGGGTTATGTTTGACCTGTATGTATGTATGTATGACCGTTCCATTATGACCTCCTGTAGCCTAAACGGCTTGATCGATTTTGATCAATGATATGTCGTTAGATTTGTCTTTATTGCACGGGAGTACTATATTCAAATTATAAAAATCAAAATGGCGGATTTTTGCCGCTAAAATGCAAGTTTTAAAAAAATCTGTCAAACCTGGTCTGATCGAGTGGCGTATCAAAATTTATATAGTCTTTGATCAAAATGAAGGGTTTTAAAACGTGATTAAAAATATATACAAATTATATGTTTAAATGTAATTTGGAATGAGAAATGATAAAAAAAAGTGTGTGGTCGAGGAACCACTGTCAGGAACGCAGTTGCTTCTCACGTCATAAGTAAATTTATAAAAACCATAAAGCCCGACTGCGTAAAAAAAGATGGAAACAAAATGAGCTATTTTGTCTTCAAATAATCTCATGTAGTCGGAGGCATCTTCTTAAATTTAACAAAACCTTGCCTCCATCTGCATGAGATAGTTTACAGACAAAATAGCTCATCTTGTTTCCATCTTTTTAAAGTTCACTTTTTACGCAGTCCGGTTTTCTGATTTTTAATTTTTTTTTCGGATTTTGTTTTGGAATGAAATGGTAAATAGTCAATTTCCTACCCTAATGAAATTAAACTAAGTATCCACTGAATGCGATTTCATAAACATTATAGGGACGTAAGCTAATCAGTAAGTTTCGATGACTTATTATTCGTTGGTTTCGATGATCATTTCCGCATTCATCTTATCATTTGCTACGACGACGCCGACTGTGTTAGGTACATTGCTGAATCTTTTTAAATTTTGACAGCTGGTTAAAGCTGTCAAAATTTAAAAAGATTAAAATAGGTTTATATTGCTGTATAAATGATCTGCAATTAATAAGAAACTAGTTTAAGAGGGCTTTCGCATTCTGTCACCTCTCACGTGACCAAATTTTTAAGAAATTTAAAATAAAACATGCTTTTTTGAAAAATGTAATCAATTAGCGAACTAGTAAAGAATATTAATTTAATAGGTGATTATTGAAAATACAGTACTATTATGGCATTTATTTACCTCACCTCAAAAACAGATCATAATATTTTTTGAGCCGAGTTCATTAGATAACACAATAGAAATGTGTTTTTAATAATTAGGTACCTATTGAATTAATATTATGTATTAGGTCGCCAATTGATTACATTTTTTTTCCTAAAAATTTGGTCCCATGTGAGCGAGAGAGGTGATAAAATGCGACAGCCCTCATAACTTTGAACATCATGCATGTGTATGTATACGTATTTAAGACAAAATAGGTACAGTATTAACTTCGAAGAATACACTCGTTAAGGATGAATATCTGCCTACCCAGGTATAACCCAAGTCTACCTACAGATTTCCTTACGTTTTTGTAAAATTGTAGGCGAGTGAAGATCGATCTGTTCCGACACAGCGTGTATCGCAAATAGTTACAATATTATGCTATTTTAGGCGCCTGTAATGGAACCGTGTCAATAAACACATTTACCATTCCAGTCGTCGGTACATACAGTGGCACAAAGTTTTCTTTACTAATAAGTAGGTGCAGTTTTATAGGACCTATAAAAAAGATGCTTGTTTATTCAAAAGATTTTCCAGATATTTTTAAAAGTTGAAGATTTTATAGGAAGTAACTGTGTTACACTTAACCCGATTTCTTTTTAGTAAATAATAAGTTTCGTAACTGATTGTATTTAACGAAAACATAACATAAACAGGGAACTAGCAGACGGGACAACGTTATGCCTGACGTTCAAAGCTTCGGGTGCGGAGGAGGTGTACGCTCGGCGGAACGACCCGTGCCCGCTGGCCGTCGCCGCGCCGCCGCTCATGCTGCTGCCAGCAGTGGTCGCGCTCGCCAGCTTCGCAGTACCACCCACCTGGTCGTTGCATGCCGTCTACCTCGCGCTCGTGCTCGAGACCGGCCTAATCAATGTGGTTTATTACACGTGCTATCGATATTCACAATATAAGGTTAGCTACTTGTAAATAAAATAATCTTTAGACGGCCTACGTAGGTTTCCGGTATGGTAAATACTATCAGCTGCAGCTTCATCAATATTCAGTAATATTCAGAAAAAAAAAATGACGCCCAGGCAGTTGGCTATCGATTTTACATTTGTGTTAGTGGTAGTTCTTTCGATCTTAATGTCCCACTATATCAAAGAGGCCTTTGTTCCTCACATAAGTATGTATATTTTTGGGCATACTTATTAACATACATTTAATATTCGTTTCAAAAAAACAAATAAACTGCTTTTAATCCGGTATCCGTCCATAAGGCCGTTTATCCACCGCCACGAGAACGAGATGACGGCGGCGAAGTAGCGACATTTACTATGGCCAGCGCACTCCACCACCGGGACGTCACGTTCGGTTCAAATAACCTCGTTTCTCGTTGACGTCGTGCGATGGACAAATTTACAGTGTAAGACGATAGTTGAACTGTCGCGTCGCTGCCGGTTGTATATAACTTAAGTATAGTAATAGTTATTTTCTGCAAAACTAAATTCTGGAAAATAAATTCAGGATTTATCAGAACATGTTAGGATTTGCAGTTGATTACCCTCATTTTAACTAATGGTTAATATTTCAGAAAAAAACAGTCAGTCCTTACTGGAAGCTGACATGCGGAACGTTCAACATCGCGATGTTTGTGGCCGCGAACATTGCGCCACTGGTAAGTGCGCGCTAATATACTATCTACTAAGCTATCTTCACTATCGCCGCCACTCTCACTATCATACTTGTTATTTCTATTTCCGTCGCGGTGAGATTCTGTCACGATCACTATCACTATTGCTACAACTGTCACTATCACCGCGCCCGTCGGAAATCATTGAACTTACACACATGTTCATTACTTTAATAGATTGCTATATTTGCTACTTATAGATATTTTCTTACGATTTAATTTAGGTACGTTGGAGAAACTTTGTCGGAAACCCAATCGGTATCGTATCCGATGATTTTAAATATGCACGTATGTGTTTGTGCAGATAATTTGCGGTAATTTCGAGACGATGCTTCTGGACGGCCTGCGAGACGACGCGCCCGTGCACAGCGGCGCTCGTCGCTGCATACATCCTTCTTACTACTATCACGTGAAGTACCTTTTCTACTTTCACATTCTGATGCCGATGGCAAACTAACGACCAATATAACGATTTGACACACTAGCCTTAAGGCGAATGCGCCAGGGTCACCCGCCAAATTCTAAGTATTTTTGTAATTTGCAAGTCAGTGTTAGGTTGTATGTTGATCAAAATATGATCCGCTACCGTAACAAGTATGTACTTATAGAATTATAATCATTAAGGTCATCAATACAACTCTTTAAAACCAGATAATCCTATTGAATGACTATTTAATGAAATCTTGATTATACTAACTTAAGGAGCTGTTGTATTACTGATTTTAATGATTATAATTCTACATAGAAATACATTTTTGTTACGGTCGTGAACATAGATATAAGATTATTTTTTTTAAATATGTATGTGATCGCAAATTATACTTTAATGAACATATAGGTAACCTAATACAGACTTGCAAATTGCAAAAAACGTAAGAAAATTTGAATTTACTGGGCTACCCTGGCGCTTCCCCCTTAAGTTATACAGCTGTTAAAATTAACAGAAACATGCTAAAATGCATGAGCACTAGACTTGACTAGAATGTTCCATAATTAATTGCATTTGCTGTCGCAACGAATTAACTTATGTTTTTAGGCATTCGGGTCCATACTAACATGTTAAATCCACAAATTGAATGCATTTTGCATTATTTAATATTTCACTATGATGAAGGCTAGTATGCAGATTTGGAGATTAGTTCTATTTTTGCTAAAATTATAAACGTTGCAGACGTATAGGTATGTAGGTTGACTGGTAATTAGTGACCGATACTTAAACACATGATTGTACTCATGATAACAAACAACTTTTACTATGGGACCAAACCTGAAATCGCGAAAAAAATAGCTGCTACCTACATTTGTGTTCGCATAACTTGGCAAAATGTGGGTAACAGCAGATTTTTTTTTTTCACTAATTACCAATGACCCTATATCTACATACCTACCAAAAAGATTACAAGACTTATACTTATTTATATTTTCAGAGGTAAATTGAGGTTGTATAACTTATTTGACCTTTCAAGCGTCCTAGCTTTCTCACATAGTCGTAAACAGCTGCTGTCACCTACACCTACCAACATTCTTTGGGTTAAACGAATGCAACGAAACAACAACGCCGAACGAACTGGTGACAGGTTACTCACCGTTGTCGCTTTACAAATATAATAGTAACCTATTTCCCCCGTTCGACTTTTATAATAATCTCGCATCGTGGGAAGACAAACAGCTAATGTGTACAATTCAACTTTTTCGTTGGTAGTTCAACATGATAAATCACGTAACTCATTATATGCAATGGAACTACAGCTAGAAAGCATAAATTGAGATAAATCTATGTTATAATCCACGTAGTAGCGTTCTAGGAAGTATCTAATATAGTTTCTAATAATAATACTGGCTACGACGTGCTATATATATGTATACTTTCTTGTTACATATGAGAGAAGAAAAATGTGCCCTATTTTCCCTAATTAGGGTAATTTTCCTTACAAACACGAGCCATCTCGAATTAATTACTTGTAATGAGGCCGGGTCAACGTCAACGGTCCATGAAGTAAAACGAATTCACTTTCCATGAAAACATGAAAGAATGGTCTTGTGTACTGTCAAAAAGCTAATTATCAGTTTCAAAATATTAGGCCGGAATTTGGATTATTTTTGGGTATTGCCAGAAGGTTTAGAACATTGGTATGTACGTATACTTAGTTCAAGTCAGCCACAAAACTCTGGTTTGATTATCCTTGCCATATAATTGTATTTTCTTTTTCGAAGTGAAGGTTATCTTTGACTATAGATTTTAGACGCTCAGTATGAAAAATGAGTTATATGATTTGTGTTGCGTGACAGGTGGGTGCGGGCGCGGCATGCGGCGCGCTGTGGGTGTCGCCGCTGGGCGTGTGCGCGCGCGGGCTGCTGCTGGCGCTGTTGGCGGCCGCGCACGCCGTGCCCGCGCTGCTGCACCCGGCGCTGCTGCTGTCGCGGCCCAGCCTCGACCGCGACCCGTACCGCGTGCGGTACAACTCCACCACCGACTACGATGAAGATCTGCTGGCTATACTGTGGGTTTCTCATCGATTTTTATCTGATAGAATAAATTAGCCTTCCTACTTTCTTTAGTAGGTGTACAAAAGCATGAATGCTTCATCTTTAACTTACAGGGCTCGCATTCATGGTGGACGCAACATAATAATGTTGTTCTTCATTGTGCTGGCGCTCCTCATGTTCAACAGATACGTGCGTATTATCGTCACTTTTAACAAACAACTAAGTACTTAAGTGTAGGTATGCTTTAGAAAACGTTGGCTACGTTTTCTAAAGCATACCTACACTTAAGTAGTGCACAAGTCCTGGAGACTTATGCCATATTAAGCACGTAACCGAGAGTTAGACAGCACTGAATTCTAGTTTAGTGCGATTCCTAGATCCAACACTAGATTTAGATTAATGAGTTTCTATATAATATTTGATGGTTTATCCTGGGATCTAAATTGTGCTTGGACTCACCGGGGGGAAAGACAGTCATTGAACCTCAGCTTCACACTATCTTAATCTCTTCATCATCACATGCGTTATAATTAATTTCCGCATAGGATACATACAATCGGGCAAGTTGTGTCCATAATGCAGGTGGAGTCCCTGGAGCGCGCGCGGCACTCGCGCGGGGAGCGTATGCGCGCACAGGCGGAGCAGGCGGGCGACCTGCGCCGGCGCAACCAGGCGCTCATCCACAACGTGCTGCCGCCGCACGTCGCGCGCCACTTCATGGGCGCGCGCCACCACCACCGCGATCTCTACAGCCAGAGCTACGCCGAGGTCGGCGTGCTTTTCGCCTCCATGCCCAACTTTTCAGGTAATACTTTTCAGCTTTATGTACATGGCTCGAAGATTTTCTCTCCCACTCATATCAAGACCGGGTCATCGAGAACTGGAAATTATCTTCTATAATTTCCAACACGTTGCGAGCGCTCTCCTCTTCTGTATAGAATAGATGGATGGGATAAGCCTTTGTTTCGACGTTGCCGCGTCGCAGGGGTACAATACAGGGCCATCTTTTCCGTTGGCCTCTCTGGGCAAGTGAACAAGGCCCGGCGATTCATGGGGCCCGCTATTTCCTGCCAGCGTCGTAGCTAGTGGCTATCAGATGTAGCGTGCTAAAAATTTCGAGCTCACTTCGCTCGCTCTTACATCCTAGATTCTCCCCAATATCCTCCAGTAGGTAAAAAAACAGCCCTGAGTATAGTTACACGCTGGTATTATTATTGTAACTTGATCGTTTGTTAATATTTGTGTCATGTTAACGACTGTACACGTGTCAGCGTTTGCTTCATTAACATTTAAAAAATAGGTATAGATATAATGTTGTTACTACCTTAACAGTTATGTTAATTGATAATTTTCAAAGGTCATGGAAGCATCTTCAACAACACTACCTACTATATAAAATGTAGCTTTCGTTGTTCGCCTTGAACATTTTTGTCACTCATATTAATGAACCAGTTGAATAAATATATTTTTATTGTTTTATATTAATATTTCATCTAGTAATTATGTAGGTTTTATAATGACTGTTGACTTTGATCAAGATACGAAAAAAGAGTTACTAAAAAAATTGTAAACATATAATTAACATTTGTTGCAGAGTTCTACTCGGAAGAAACGGTCAATAACCAAGGCCTAGAATGTTTACGGTTTCTCAACGAAGTTATATCAGACTTCGATTTGGTAGGTAATTGTTATTTACAGTTTACCTAACAAAAACATACATAAAAGTTACGTATGTGGCGTCTACGGTTATAAAAGTTTATCACAACTCTTTTTTGAATTTACAATGATCGTAATATTATGTAGATATGTTATAACTTTTGATTGGTTACCTCATATGTAGAAGTAACGAAGTTATTAAGGTGACTGAACCGGGGTCAGATGTTATTTATAAACAAGGAATTAACATTGTCCTCCATAACCTGGAAGGACATGCTTATTGGTTATTCTCTAAACCAAATTAATCTATTATTTTTAAAAAGTAAGTACTAGTAGATATCTGTATTAAAATATTTCGTCAACACTGCACGATTTAGTAACAAATAAGATGTAATTCAATGTAATTACCTTAAGTCCAATTAATATTAGAGGAATGCTTCTAATATTAATTGGACTTAAAGGTTATCTCTTTTGTTCTTCCGGGTACAATGTAATACGCACGGTCGTGAAGGAAACTGCTTTCTACTGTACAAGTTGTAAAAGGCAATTGAAGGGCATAGTTACAAACTAGCCACCAAGCGATTGGTTGGACTACATAGTTCGTGTTAATTTACATATCTACTGATCGAGCTCAGAATGTATCTTCCATAAGCTTTCGAACAAATTCAAGGAAGTGGTCGAGATAGAAATTCTGCAACTCGAGTGAATTTCAATGATCTATAAATACATTACAGTAATAACTACAAATTCATTTTCTATTTGAATTAATAATAATAATAAATGAAATGAAATGAAATGAAATGTGTGAAATGTCCCAGGATATTATTATTATGTATAATAATAATAATAATATCCTGGGACATTTCACACACGGTCATCTGATCCCAAACTAAGCAGAGCTTGTACTATGGAAACCAGATAACTGATATACTACATATACTACTTATTTTTTTTGTAAATACATACTTATATAGATAATTACACCCAGACTCAGGACAAACAGACATGTTCATGCACACAAATGTTTGTCCTGGATGGGAATCGAACCCACGACCTGCGGCATGGCAGGTGGTTATATAATTGTAAGCTCCTTCAGTCTTGTGACAAACGGTACAAATCGTTGCAGGTAGGGTGCGTAGTTTACCTCTAACAACCCCTACGCGCTTTGCTACGGCTGCGGCTACGGCGTAGCACGCACTGTCGTTTGGGCGTTTTCATGCGTGAATGCCTCTGGAAACAGTTTCTGTTGATAATTGAAACTCATCATTTTTTTTTCAGTTATATGGTATTACTCGCCTGCATTTATTGGATTACTATTCACACGTAAAATTGAATCGGTGTTTTATTAAATATACTGCCTATCATAAAGTATACCGAGTATATTATCTTAGTTCCGAAAACATTTTAACGATGTTTTGTCTGTTCGATGTTTCATTAAATTATTGTGTAAACACCATAAATCATGTTACAGCTGATGATTTGCACATTGTAATTTTATTACGTATTGATTACAGTTGCTGGAAGATTCCAAGTTCAGTAAGGACATAATCAAAATAAAAACGATCAGCTCCACATACATGGCTGCGTCAGGCCTAAATCCCACGCGACAAATGCAGGTGAGTCATTTATCAATCGTTTGCAATACGGAGAGTTTAATTTGTCTAACAGACACTTGTAATAATTTAACAACATACAGTAACCGGCCGTAAATGTTACACATGGGATTTTTAGAAAATGTTGGGCTTTGTAGAGAGTCGTCTTCGTCACTGGTAATTGTATGTGACAGACTTTTTCTAATGCTCGATGTGTCATTGGGTACTTGTTTCATGTGCTTTTCAATCCACGTGCAATATTTACGGCCGGTAACTGAACCCAGAACCTTTAGGATGTAAATAGAGTTAAAGAATGAAGTGAGTGATTTATAACAGGTTATGATTGTTTTTTATGTTTATTGTACTTTTATTGTATTTTTTGCATCTGAAACTAGTGAACAAAATGTCACTCCATCTATAGCGTCACATGACTGTTAATTAGTAAATTGTGAATATGAAATGCACACATTCAATTTAAAAAATATAGCAACATAGTTTTACGAGCGCCAATTGATTAACCTTCTCGTTGCAAGCCTGCCTTCCTTCCGTAAAATTCGAGTTACAGCTAATGGTAACTAGATTAACATAACGATATGTCATGTCCGTGATTTTATTTCGTTTTTATTGCGATAATACTTGTCTAAACTATCTTCCACCACTGACTGTTATGTCAACGAAGCTTAGCCGCAGTGTGTACAGTAAACTGTGGGTGTGCATTCTGCTTGACCTCTTGCCCTTGACTAATACCGAAATCACTTGAATGCATATTACTGTCTGTTTGAATACTGATGTACCTAATGTGGAAATTGAGGAAAGTTAAGTAGATTGAAACACTACGCCAATTATTATTCGATTAAGTAGAGAATGATATATTTACGAGACAACTTAAGTTGATAGATTGCTTATCAATCGAGTTTCTTCGCTTTACCTACATGCTACGTGGTGTGCAGCCGACAGACGGGGTGCTGGTCCGGTGGGCGCACCTGGCGTGCCTGGTGGAATTCGCGCTGGAGTTGCAGCGCGTGCTGGCCGCCATCAACGAGCAGTCCTTCAACCACTTCGTGCTGCGCATGGGCGTTAACCACGGGCCCATCACCGCCGGTGTCATCGGCGCGCGCAAGCCGCACTATGACATATGGGGCAACACCGTCAACGTTGCCTCTCGGATGGAGAGCACTGGCAAAGCTGGATGCATTCAGGTATGATACATTAAAGTTTAAAACAAAACTGAGCAAAAAGACACAAAGTCAACAAATAATAAAGGGGTTGTACGTAAACCGTCGACAACGAGACTCACATTCTTAATACTATAGTAAAAATGTCCTCTCTTTTAGACGTAGACTTCTACTGATATGAATAGAATGTCTCCAAAATATCCATGAAGCCTTTTTTGAGACTTTTTCAACATACGAGTACTTCTGTCTGTCGCAGGTTACAGAGGAGAATTGCGAGATTCTGCAAAGTTTCGGCTACTACTTCGAGCAGCGTGGCCTGGTCGCGGTCAAGGGCAAGGGCCAGCTCATGACCTACTACCTGCAGGGCAAGCGAGACACGCCCACCGGCTGCGCGGACAAAATCACCGTCAGTAACACCTAATGTGTACATAGAAGTACAGAACACATTTATCTAATCAGTTATAACTTATAAGATACCTAATACTTATGTTAATAGTACGATGCAGTTGCAAATACGAATAAGCTGTACTTGAACTAAAAATATGACATTTGATCATTTTCATTTTCATATAGCTGTATAGTTTATCTATTATGATTATATTTAATATTGTTAATTTGGAGAGTATATCCACGAGATGCAAGGTATTTTTGTAGGTTTCTTTACTAGGTGTGTTTATACACACCTAAACCTATCTGTAAATACGGTCAGGTATAATAACCGTAACTGACGGATATTATGACATGATTACACGAGTTATGCCTCCATGGCGGATCGACATCGCAGGCGGCGGCGTGGGGGGCGGGGGGAGCTGTAGTGCGCGACGCGGTGGACAGTCTACCCGGACAGGGCGATTTGCCCCTCGTCGCACTGGACGGTTAGGTTGACCACCTCGTACGTGACATCATCATTGCCGAACATCAGCTGCTGAAACGAAGATTATACTTCTATCAATCAATTTTATTTCTAATGGTGCTTGTACGTGGTCACGAGCGGCTACTTTTGTATTGGTTGTGGAGTTAAACGAAAGGGTGACAGATCAAATTCTGAGAAGAAGTAATGGCATAGGGCTAACTGAATATGTGTTGATTTTTGATAAACTAATATAAGTATTCAAACATGACGACTTAGTACAATCTTTTCATTTTTTTTTATCAATACCGGCCTCGAGGCTCTTTTGGGTATTGTTCGAATTTTTGATGTGGCCAAATCCGAAAGTATAGTAACTTTCGGATTTGGTCATATCAAAAATTCACTCTGTATAAAAGATGAAATGCTGAAAAGTGTCTAATAATTTTGGTGTCAATTTAGATTATATATACTTGCGTTAAAGTAATTATTCTATGTATCTGTGTAAACATAAAGTGCTGACTTATAATCACGGTGTAAAGTGATGACAAGTGTAACTACATCAAAAAATGTAGTTATTATATCGATTATATTGTAGGTACCTATCTGTGTAAAGTGTGTAGATAAACTACGGAATTAGTAAGTTGTAGGCTACGTTGTAATAACCAATTTTATGGTGTTTGATTTATTTATATTATACTCGTATCTAGTTATGTTAGTAAGGGTGATATCGTACAATATATGCGTATGTCATGATTATGAATAACGTCAGTGTAACTTTAGGTAAATCCATACTCCCATACTAATATAAAGTAACTCTGTCTGTCTCTCTGACTGTTATCTTTTCACGCCTTTACGGCTGAATGGATGGATGAAAGGCACACAGACAGGTAGAACATGATCTGGATTAGGACATAGGATATTTTTTATTACGGTAGTAAGTTCCCGTAGGATAATTTCCAAGCTCTACGCGGAAAAGCGATAAAAGGCTAGTTTATTAAATAATATAATGTTATCAAAACTTACACAACGATTTTAGTACTTATATAATGTTTGCTTGTAAAGTAAAATTGTAGGTATTATTGACGTGATTGTGTATAGAATATTCTGGAATTAGTCAAGGCCGGTGCTGGCATATTGTTTGTAATTCTACAGTCTACCAACGCAGCCTTTAAAAAGGCAGATGAAGTTTTTCAAAAAGTTCGGCGTTGTCGAAGTCGAGCGTCATTAATATGTATGTAACTGTTTCTGTCTCATACAGTCGACTCTCGATAGTTTGACACTTGATAATTTGAATCTCACGATAGTTTGAATTTTTTTCTGGTCCCTAGAAAAATACTCGATAAATGAAATGAAATCAATGTTAAGGGCCCCTTATTCCGAAAGTTTAGGCATTTTACGCACCGAGACGGCTTGCGTCCGCGTTGCACAGGAGCCGTCGCGATATGAACTCCGGTGACCTATGGCGGCGGGCAAGCACGCCACAGTATAAATAAATCAGTAATTCAAATATTATTGGCGTGCTGGTGATAAGAGCTAGTTTGCAACAAAAACGTATAGCTTGATGTACTGTCCACTGCACTATTGACTGTAAACACTAATACACTTATATTGTTATGAATGCATGACTGGCAGGCGATGGTCATTCTATAGAATTTAAAGAATGGTTTTAGAAGATTTGGTGAGTAGGTGATTATCTACTATAATGAAAAACAAATATGATTTATTATAATATAATAAAATAATATTTTTTTTAGCAAAATTAAAACCGACTTCCAAAACAAAACACTACAAAGTGAAAAATAACTTTAATTTCGGAACTCGGTGTCTTTGGTTTTGTATTTTCGTGTTATGCCACCGACTTCCGAAATTAAAGTTATTTTTAACGACATCAAAAAAAGGAGTTATCAATTCGATACGTATGTATGTAATATTATTGGATTTGCGAGATATTCACATATGATGATCTAATAGGGCTTCCAAGCAAATATACAAAATTTTATAGATGTATGTTTGTATGTATGTATGTTTGTCCACGCATATCTCCGAAACTATTAATCGGATCGTGACCATTCTTTTTTTGTTGGCTTACATTTACTCCAACTTAGGGCACAGTGTAAGTTTCATAGTATTCAAGATAATGGAAGATGACCAGGTAAGTGCTTATTAGTCCTCAGTAATGGAAATAGTTTGGATGACCTAGCTTTCAAAATGTGTCTAATTGAGCATGGGTGCTACTACATGATACTTTCTGAAGGTCTGATGATGACCAGGTAGATATTAGATAAATGTTGAAAGCTGGGTCATCCTAACTACTTTCGTTATTGAGAACCGATAAGTACTTACCTGGTCATCATCAGACCTTCAGAAAGTATCATGTAGTAGCACCCGTGTTCAATTAGACAAATGTTGAAAGCTAGGCTATCCTAACTATTTCCATTACTGAGGACCAATAAGCACTGACCTGGTCATCATCAGACCTTTAGAAAATATCTTGTAGTAGCACCCGTGCTTAATTAGACAAATGTTGAAAGCTAGGCCATCCTAACTATTTCCATTACTGAGGACCAATAAGCACTTACCTGGTCATCATCTGACCTTTAGAAAATATCTTGTAGTAGCACCTGTGCTCAATCAGACAAATGTTGAAAGCTAGGCCATCCTAACTATTTCCATTACTAAGGACCAATAAGCACTTACCTGGTTATTATAAGACCTTCAGAAAGTATCATGTAGTAGCATCCGTCCTCAATGAGATAAACGTTGAAAGCTGGGTTATCCTAACTATTTCCGTTATTGAGTACCGATAAGCACTTAAATACCTGTTCATCATCAGACCTTCATAAAGTATCATGTAGTAGCGTCCGTACTCAATTAGATCAATTTTGAAAGCTAGGTCATCCTAACTATTTCCATTACTGAGGACCAATAAGCACTTACCTGGTCATCATCAAACCTTTAGAAAGTATCTTGTAGTAGCACCCGTGCTCAATTAGACAAATGTTGAAAGCTAGGCCATCATAACTATTTCCATTAACGAGGACCAAAAAGCACTCACCTGGTCATCATCAGACCTTCAGAAAGTATCATGTAGTAGCACCCGTGCTCAATTAGATAAATGTTGAAAGCTCGGTCATCCTAACTATTTCCGTTCCTGAGAACCGATAAGTACTTACCTGGTCATCATCAGACCTTCAGAAAGTATCTAGTAGTAGCATCCGTACTCAATTAGATAAATGTTGAAAGCTGGGTCATCCTAACTACTTTCGTTATGGAGAACCGATAAGTACTTACCTGGTCATCATCAGACCTTCAGAAAGTATCATGTAGTAGCACCCGTGTTCAATTAGACAAATGTTGAAAGCTAGGCTATCCTAACTATTTCCATTACTGAGGACCAATAAGCACTTACCTGGTCATCATCAGACCTTCAGAAAGTATCATGTAGTAGCACCCGTGCTCAATTAGACAAATGTTGAAAGCTAGGCCATCATAACTATTTCCATTACTGAGGACCAATAAGCACTTACCTGGTCATCATCAGACCTTCAGAAAGTATCATGTAGTAGCACCCGTGCTCAATTAGATAAATGTTGAAAGCTCGGTCATCCTAACTATTTCCGTTCCTGAGAACCGATAAGTACTTACCTGGTCATCATCAGACCTTCAGAAAGTATCTAGTAGTAGCATCCGTACTCAATTAGATAAATGTTGAAAGCTGGGTCATCCTAACTACTTTCGTTATGGAGAACCGATAAGTACTTACCTGGTCATCATCAGACCTTCAGAAAGTATCATGTAGTAGCACCCGTGTTCAATTAGACAAATGTTGAAAGCTAGGCTATCCTAACTATTTCCATTACTGAGGACCAATAAGCACTTACCTGGTCATCATCAGACCTTCAGAAAGTATCATGTAGTAGCACCCGTGTTCAATTAGACAAATGTTGAAAGCTAGGCTATCCTAACTATTTCCATTACTGAGGACCAATAAGCACTTACCTGGTCATCATCAGACCTTTAGAAAGAATCATGTAGTAGAATCATGTAGTACATACATACAAACATACATCTATAAAATTTTGTATATTTGCTTGGAAGCCCTAATAGATCATCATATGTGATCGCAGATCCAGTAATATTACATACGTACGTATCGAATTGATACGAGTAACTCCTTTTTTTGAAGTCGTTAAAAAATACAGACGAATTGAGAACCTCCACCTTTTTGGAGTCGGTTAAAAAATAAAATATACTAGCACTAGCATAAAAATTTAAATTCAATAAAAAGTGGTCGTGTGCTAGATGCAGGTTCATTTTCATCGACCGATATATTCCTCAATCCTGGGCGCGAGTCTCCTCTAAAATATTATATAATAAAATGTAATAATAAAAACAAAACACAAATTTTAATAGGTACACCTCCTTGAATGCACCTTGTAAAGGTGAATGTTTCCATTAAAGTCAGTATGACTATGTAGAATTTCAGTCATACTGACTTGGCTACTCTGTGTAGATTAGTCATTACAGATATACTTTTTTTCTTGCGGCGACGATAATGTGGTCGCGAGCAAAAATTGCATAGGTCCTCCCTCGATGACGTCCGGCAGGACACTGGCGCGGTGCGCGCGAGCCGTTTTTCACGTATTTATTTAATTTAAAAAAAAAAAAGTGCCGTATTTTAAATTTATCCAAAAATATCCCTGTCAAACCCGATTAGTAAATGAAATGTTAAATTTTCATAAAAGTTGCGTTCTCCCAAGTCTCATAAAACTTAAAATATTTTCAAAATCGACTTTACTTCAGATTTTTTTTTATCAAGCGAAATGTTAAATAATGTGTTTTTAACCAAAAAAGTCACTAGATCAAAGATGCATCTGTACTATATATTTTTTTACGGATTTAAATATGATGATTTCTCTGAAAACAACTCGATCTAGAAACGTAAATTTCGAAAAAGGGGCCCTTAATTGGTGCACTCGGTAACTTGAAGTTGACGAAATAGTATCTTGCCCGTCAACATGCAATAACTTGAAGTCCGGGCTTCCCTACTCTCTATAATTTGAAGCGTTTATCATGCACCTATCGTTTGTTTATATACATGGACAGACCTGTCGATTGTTTACATAAATAAGATATGAGTGAGTTTACAGTTCGCTTTCCAGTCTACCTTTGAAAGATAAAGTGAGTCAGCTTGTTTACTTGATTTTTTTTCCTCCCTGCCTCTTGGATATTAAAACTCTTGTTATTTTGAACTCATGGTAATTTGAAATTTTTCTCTGGTCCCTTGAGTTTCAAATTATCGAGAGTCGACTGTACTCTATTTATCTAGCAGCGTACTGTACTTAGATTTCATTGTATTGCTGGCAGTTCCTACTAATGACAAAGCGGAAAAATCAGAAGCAGAAAGGGGAGTCCCGGAAAGAACGTTGACATATATGATGATGCAAAATATACAGTTCTCGTTACTACGTTACAGACGGAGCAGCCGGCGCCCGAGGCTGGCGTCGGCGACGCGCTGCTGGCCAACGGCGCCGCAGACGTCGGAGAGGCGCGCCCCGGTGCAGGCGCAGACCTGCCCCTACTGCCCGCCTGAACACTGCCCTGGCATTCCATGTTACAATCATAAGCTACATTAATAGTTAAAATGTCATTTTCTTCTCGTATGTAGCAACAATGACATAACTCCAAAAATTGGTTGCTTTAAAAACATTAATGGAAATGCTCTAAATAGAAACCTTGCATTGTTTCGATAAAGTCAGGATTTACAAAACGGTTTTATAACTTTTTTTATGCGGATAAGGTTAGTATGTAGGTACTTACAAATATTTGATACACATGCGTTTATGCTTATCTGAATGAAGTGATGATGCGAGCTTGACAACCTAATAACTCGGAGATAGCGTATATCTATCAAAATTAATCAAAACTCCGGCAAGAGTTTCACACCTTGACTTACCTATTCTTATTTGATAGTTGTTTTTGAGTTGTGTCGTTGTTGTCAATGGATTTAGTAGGTACGTTACGAATGCATGTGTGTACATTCTGCAAACATGTTTCAATTAAATACAAGGTGGCCCGTTTACAGTGGTTAAAACCACTGGGAAGTCTATGACACACTCCCTTTATTAAATTTTTAGGAACTGTAAACGTGGATAGAGTTTTGTCTAAGAAAATGTTTCCCTTTCAGCATACTTTTCTCCTAAACTGTAATAAAAATAATCGCAGACACACATGGGGCTATTTCGAAAAGCCCTTGGAGAGAAATTCTACAAACTCGTTTTGGCCCACTGTAAACGGGCCACCCTGTATATTAAATAGATCATAAAATAGATTCATCTCACCAGAGTATTAATAATTCAGCAGTTTCATATCGGTAAAACAGTAGGTACAATATAATGTATGAGGTACTGTCGTCTTGTTTAAAGTGTCCTTCTTGTCTTTTGTGTGCTGATAAAGAGGCAAAAATGCTGGTATGATTGACAAGGTATCGATGCAGACAGCACATGAAAACACTTACACAATAAAGAAATTATGGTAAGCTTCATAGTAGATATTACTTTCAGTAATTAATTGCTAACTGAATGTATCTCTTTCTCCGGGGTATGAACAAATATTATGCCAGATTCTGCATATAGCTAGATTTCTTAGCTCAGAAAATACATATATTCAAGGTAATATAAAGTCCGAAAACATGAATTAACAATATAGGAAGTAGCTAACAATGATAAAATAATCACGGAGAAGTAGTGTACAGATTATATGTAGGCAAAGGCACCTGACCTACACTAAACTAGTTATCCTTAAATCAAGTTTGGCCGGTAACCAAGTAAATACAGCATGCCTACGGCGAATATTTTCCACACAAATTAAAGTTCCAGAAGATGAAAGAATTTTTAGAATTGGTGCTTCAATGTTGCTTTCGCAGCATTTTAATTGCTAGTTGCCTATTATCTTTGGTTGATAATAATGAGAAAGTGAGTGTTGTCTAATGGTTGTTACGTAAGGTTTAATATTAATACTGTTTAGGCCTGTGACGTTTATATCTAATCACATGGTATCCATATCTAAATAACAGTGACTAAATTCATACCCAACTGGAAACATTAATCAATTATTTCTTTGTTTTCAAAAGTCATTCACAGTTAGTTCATTTCACAAAAGCACCCAATATTATCCTACTGTCTAAAGCTCTTAGAAAACATTTTTTTTTTAACTTAAAGTATTATTAAATTTTAATGTAATGAAAATAATGTGATGTGATCACGTCGCGTCATAGATATAAGAACGTACATTTTCAATACTTGTGCCGTATATAGGTAAGGGATGAATTATTATACATTTGGGAAATAGGACATTATTAATGTCTTTTTCATCTATACGTAATAAGAAGCGTAGCAATAATAAATTATAATTCAGGGTAATTGTCATTATCACTTCGCAACCAGCACAAAATCTGGGAGTTTTTCAAAAATGATCTAGCAATACGCAAATGGATAACTTAGAATTACTGTTGGTATTAAATAGGGTGGGTCCAGCTCCCGAATATTATAATAGCAGACTTTAGCAAAAGTCTTAGGTATTTAAAAACGTAATTTGGGAATTTATGCGATTGTATGATACGCAACGCAATCATCCAATAAAATGTTTCAAAATATTACTGTCATATACTCGTATCCCACGAATACTACTACACAAGTTAAAAAAGAAAAAGAAACTCAACTAATTATTATCAACATTAGCTACACGCTGTACACGTATGGAACCACCCTTCTATAAAATTTTTCAGTGTATGACATTTTAAATTGTTAGGTAATTAAGGAAACAAGCTCGTACCTAGTATTTATTATTTCAATTTATATATAATCGTCATTACACTATGCATTGCTTTATTCAAAACGCTTTTACTTATTTCTAATTAGGACATCATTATCTTGTTTTAAGTATCCAAACTATACCAAACATGTATTATAGTATTTTACCTTGTCACAAATATTACATCACGGTTCTCTGGTAATTATTACCGTAGAGTTAGGAGAGAGATAGCTTAGATATTATCTTCGTTTACCTATGTCGTTTCTGATTCAAACCACATTTTCGTATTCAATTATTGACAATTCAGACTGAACTACAATAAAATATGTATATCCTGTTCTTAATAAACAACTTCTTATACCATGATCTCTATCCTAGTTCCTCTCGCATCGCCTCCGCGTTTGCGACCCCTATACCGATGAGGCTGTGTGACCTATAGCCCCTATAGGTACATATTTTTTAAATATTAATTTGTATGTAGGTATATAGCCAGGGGCAGAGCATTGTGAGACTTTAGTGTCTGTTTTCGTAAAGCTTGAAACTCATCAGTTCTCATCACAAGTCACACGAAGCTTCTATTATCTTTGTTTTAACACATATTTTTAACATCATCTATGGGATAACTCAAAACTCCAGTTGTAAAAATAATGTATGTATATCTTACACCGTCATTATATTAAATGAACTAGCATCGTGAATAAACTGATACAAATAGTGATTCACAATCATACCTGCACGAGTAAAGACGAGTTTCACAGTTATATAACACTGTTTTAGCAGTAAATCTTATATAGTTGGTGTTGCCTCATCTTTGAATCTTCATGTATTTAAGTAGCTATATTGTGATATTGATTGTTAGGTACTTAGAAAGTTAGTATCAGTGTCGCTTGAATCTCATATAGGTAGACGAACGCGTCTGTGGCAGTGTCTAATCAATTAAAAATAGTTAATTGTGTACTACATATATATTAGTATCAATAATAGAATAATATTGTATCATCACTAAAACTGTGCTTTTATAATTCGCCTAGAATATCTTCTTAGCCTAAGTATTGATTGTGTACTTTTGTATTAGACTATAATGTATCTATTAGGATGTAATAATAGTTGTCGTCTTTGGAGTAGGTCCTTAAGCCGGGTTTCCACTATACGAACACTCGGACCGGACGTATCCACTCGGAATTTGTTTGACATGTTACGAGTTCTGTGTCAAAGCAGCATTTAATTTAACCTCACAGTGTCACGTTCACCCCACTTTTTTTTAGTTGGCGCCATTTTGTTTTTATAAAATGATGCCAGTGAACTCGTGAAAATAGAATCGCGCCCGAGTCCACTCTGATAGGATGCCGCTGTCCGAGTACGCTCGAATAACGTGTTTACACGCTACGAGTAGCGTCCGAGTAGTCATCCGAGTGGACTTGGTCTGAGAGTACTCGTATAGCGAACTCGGCTTTACATAGATCTATCATATATATTTAAAATACAATGTAGGTATCTCAGTGGTGATATTATTACTGTAGTTCGTATTTAGGTGTATGTAGAAAGATGATTTTATTTTCTTTCTCTCTAGTGTTAATACCTACTTCCTGTGATTTGTGACTATTAATAATTTTATACATGTTCTAGCTCAAACTAAATCTGGAGGTTGAACTTCTCTTGGCTATAATTTTATTAAATAAAGCAATATCTACAATTCATTTGTTAATTGTGTGTGTAAACCCCGTACCTAATGTAAAAAAGAAAATAGGTACATACCTACAAAGCAAGTAGGTACAGTCCGATCCTACCATAAACGTACTGAAATCGGTTTGTTTTTCGTAGGTATACCTACCTAAGTTATTGTTCAATTTATTGTCTTGTTCCCTGAACCTATGTTACGCACAAGTCAGTAAGTAAGTACCTACCTATATTACGAGAACTTGGTACGTATCCTTTTAACATTTAATTCATGATTTTACACCCCTCTCTGTGCAAAGCCTCTCTGATTTAGAATCGCAATATATGGGAGAACCATATAAATTGTACAATGAGCACTGCCTCTTGGAATGGACTTTTTACTTGCCAAGAATTAAAACAAAATAAAATGGCATGACTAAGCGGAATTGTAGTCATTAACATAAACCATAAAATGTAATGGCGTTACGGATTGTTTCATAGGTCATTTGGTTTTTACAAACATTAGGCAGTAACGTTACGTAGATATCTTCCTTATGTATGTACCTATACTATAATATGTAATAAAAACCTCTATAATCTCTCTATGGCACGGGTGGGCAAACTTTTTTCATTAGGGGCCAGAAAAATTAAAGAAATTTCAGGAGAGGCCAGAAAATAAAATAAATTGTTTTGAAATCTGTCAAATTTAATTATTAATGAGTTTCAAACGTAGTACGTACCTAAGAGCGTTCATCCCGTACGGGCTGGCAACGTCGCCTTTCTAGAGGTTTCTCGTGATTGTTTTATTTTTAAATCAAAGTACTGTTTTTTTTCGGCCAAGCACAAGATCGTTGTATTTTATTTAATTATTTTTAAGATTTACTCTATAGTTAATAAAAATATTTAATAGTAACACTGGAAACAGAAAATAATTGACAATAATTTTATGCCAATTTATATGTATAAATACCAAAATAACTGTCAAAAACATACATAGTTAAAAATGCCAACGATCTAGTGCTTCGCTGAAACAAAATAGTACTATGATTTAAATTTATTAGATCTACTTTAGAAGGGACGTTGGCGGGCCGGATTTAAGCCCTTCGCGGACCGGAGTTGGCCCGCGGGCCGTACTTTGCCTACCCCTGCTCTATGGCTATGCGTTAGTGACTTAAGAGTTGGTATAGGTAGGTCCATAAACTATAGGGTGACCGATACATAAACAAACTTTGACTGGTAATCAGTGACCGATACTTATAAACACATGATTGTACTCACGGTAAGAAACATCTTTTATTATGGTACCAAAACAAAAAAAAAATTTGATGTTCCTTACATTTTGACGAGTTATGCGAATATGAATGTATGAGACAGGTGATTTTTTTTCACGAATTCGAATTTGGTCCCATAGTAAAAGTTGTTTTTCATCATGAGTACAATAATTGTTTAAGTATCGCTCACTAATTACCAGTCACCCTATATGCGCTCGAAGCAGGCCCATGTAGGGCCTGGTCACCAGGGTCGAACGAGACCTGTCTCCGGCTGCAGTAGTCTAGTGACCACCGACCGGGATGATTTTAGTAAGATAAGAATGGGATTCTGACCTTACTAAAATCACCCCGGTTGGTGGTCTACCTACTGTAGATTGCGCGCATCGCCCAAGGGCATTTTATCCCGATCAATCGTAAGCAAATGTTTAAAAAATATTATGAGTAGGTATATTATATAGTTTTATTATGGCACCCCTTTTCGCATAATGTTTTTTTCCTAATATTCTTTGGCATACAGTTTATTTATTTTGATATAATTATCTTGTAGGCTAATTTTATGCGTCAGTTGTTAGGTATGGATATACAAAAGTATGCCATGTTATATTATGGCTTAAAATTTTATGCAAATGGACCCTATAGTATCAGTGTTAATCCATGCGAGGACAGACGTTCATCATGCGAAAATATCGATAATTGCGTGCGAGATTGAGTTTACAGACAATGGAGCCGATTCCCTTGTTCACAAACTAAACTAAAGTTCAGTGCATTCTTTCTATTTCACTAAGAAAAGGACATAAGATAACTATGCTTTCAGTCCTGTCAAATTAGTCAGCGCCTGACGTGAATTGATGTACCTATTTTAAGTAGACAATTTTGTAATCACGTCTAAACGCGTCTAAACTTGTCTACGGAATATCTTAATTTGACAGGACAAAACTAATATTTATCGTCTGTCCTTTTCTTAATGAAATAGAAAGAAAAAGATTCACTGAACTCAAATTTAGTTTAGTTGGTGAACAAGGGAATCGGCGCCAATGTTAATAAAACAAATTCTTACATTAAAAACAAAATACCTAACATTTTTTTATTAAATTGTGAAATAACAAACACGGTAAAACCCAAGTACTACAATATTTTCACTTGAAAAGTGGTAGGTAGTACATACTTTCAATATTTCTTTATTTTCAACCTATTACCTAGTGTGTTATATTTTCGGTATTGTCTCTTCAAGCCCTTTATTTCGATATCATAAATTAACATTTTACAATTTTTTTTCCGGGTTCTATGCGACTAAAATCCGTCATATTGATTTTTCCCAAATCCATTTGAAATTGAATGAAATGTTTATTTATTTTAGTAGGTACAATCTCTGCTTAGTTTGGGATTAGATGACCGTGTGAGAAAATGTCCCAGGATATCATTACCTATTATTATTATTTAGGTCAGCGGGTCGTCTTAGGAGTAGATCTTTTTTAAGACAATTTTACACGTCAATATTTTAAAACTAGATGACGCCGGCATTTGGTAGCTGACTGATCCATGAGAACAAATGCCGAAACAAACTCAGAAGTCAGCCTCTTTTAAATCCAAACATTATATTTTTAGGATTTTATATGAGTCCAACAATGCAGGGCCTTGACTGGAAGGGTCTTTTGAAGACAGAGCCATAGCAGCCTGTGATAACAGCTTTGAGTTGACCTATCCCAAGTCCCAACAGACGGCATGCATGCATCAGTCATTATAGGTAGCCAGTCTTACTTGCGACATCAATATGTGTATCAAACGATACATCATTTGTTAAGTCCTTTCGTTTGAGACACAAACATACATACCGATACATACCAACCAAAAACATTACCCTAATTTTGGGCTCTGTGCTTGCGAAGTCGGGTAATAATATCATTCTATTAGTATCAAAGACATCTGTTTGATTATTAAAGGCTTACCTAAAGTTGGGTTATAAAAATGCAAGTCAATTTTAGGGAATAGTTCCAATATTTTTATTAATATATCTTAATAAAAATATGTTTTTTTAATGAAATACATTGTGTTAAAAAGGGACACCCATACACTACAAAATATCAATTCATTTTGCTTCTACTTTTGTTGCAGAGCTGTTGCCTTTAACTTTTAACAGATCCTTTTCTAGATAGGGTATACGGGCTTCCAATTCTGTTTTGCGGGCTGTTATGTTAGTCTTCTGGGATTCAAGGTTGTTCTTCAAATCTTTTAAATCCGTTAAAAGAAACATTCTGCCAACAGATTCATAAGTTTTGGTAGCCGGAGGCAATTCACTGATCTCATGCTGAGTAATATCTAAATGATGCAGGACACTCGTCATCATCTTTACTTGATAGGCTAAGAGTTGTAAGATATCACTAGTTTCCGTCATTTTAAGTTGACTTGCAATTCAACAAATGTCTTTTTCAACTCCAAAATAAGACACTGCAAAACAATGGTTTCCCAAACTATTATTAGTTATTAGTGAACTGATTACAACTATACTCCACAGACTGATAAAGGTTAAAGATGGAAGTGAGGTTATAACAATAATTGGTCTGTCAAAAACTTTAGCTTTTTTATGTGACCTGGTAACCCTGTAACTAACACTTAACAGTGCTACAAGGATCTTTTGGCGCTTGAAAGACATTGATAGGAGGCGGCGTTGCTCAGTTGCTAGTATCAGCATGTATGTATAATATGTACATAAAGGTATAAGTTAAATTGTGCATCACAATCTTAGCGGTTTTTTAGCGGCGTTTGTTAGTTCCTATTTTTGCCACACGCCCCGTAAGATCCTTGTACAGTTGTAAGCATGGAATAGTCTACATAGTTGACAGTGAGAAATATACCAAATGTATTATATGTAGAATGGTTGTGAGCTAAATATATCAAAATCAAATTATAAAAAACAAAAAGAAAAGTAAAGACAAAAACATCATAAATATAATAAAATGTACTTAATTTTGAAAATGATTTTAGATTAATTAAAATTAATGAGTTTTTTTTCTGGATTTTTGCTTCACATAACTGGCGAAATTTGGGTGTAGGTACTATAGGTATATACAGGATATTTTTTTTTAGAACGGCCGTGAGGTCTATTATATGCTATTTCAAGGTTATCCAGTCTTTACCGGACACTGTATATACAGTGTAAGTCCTTATAATGAAAAATTTATTCTGTTTATACTGGGTGACTTTTTTTCAGTCTTGAAAAAAATGGGGTATAAATAGGTGAACGGAGTAGAAGCCAATATCATACCTAGTTTTTTTTCATGATTTGAATTTCGATATTTTTTCAAAATTTCTGTTTTTATTGTTCTAGTTTACTTCAAATGTGTAGTTTATTGATATAGCAATTTCTGTCTAAGCTATTGAAAAAACAAAAAAAAACTAGGTATGCCATATGCTTCTACTCCGTTCACCTTATTTTTTTCAAGACGGTAAAAAATATCATCCAGTATATCCCAGGAATTAGATTAGATTTTTTAGTAAACAATTGCATTTTTTTTATATTCTTCTTCACCACGACCACAAATGCATGAATTCCATCGGTTATTGGTTTTTATAATATATTTACTTGAGATATACATATATATTTATTTTATATTATTTATAGAACGGCCATATGGTCTATTATATGCTATTTCAAGGTTATCTATTCTTTACCGGACACTGTATATACAGTGTGAGTCTTTATAATGTGCATATATCGGAATGAGGGAAACTATACTTAATTTTATCGACGGATAAAATATATAAAAAAAAACCTTTTTATAGCATATCTAACGATTTCAAAAAAAGGAGTTATCAATTCGATACGTATGTATGTAATATTATTGGATCTGCGAAATATTCACATATTCCAAACTGGCTTCCAAACAAATATACAAAATTTTATAGATGTATGTTTGTATGTATGTATGTTTGTTCACGCATATCTCCGAAACTATTAATCGGCTTCCAAACAAATATACAAAATTTTATAGATGTATGTTTGTATGTATGTATGTTTGTTCACGCATATCTCCGAAACTATTAATCGGATCGTGACCTTTTTTTTTGTTGGCTTACATGTAGGTACTCCAACTTAGGGCACAGTGAAAGTTTCATCAAAATCGGTTTAGTAGTTTTCAAGATAATGGAAGATGACCAGGAAGTGCTTATTGGTCCTCAGTAATAGCAATAGTTAGGATGACCTAGCTTTCAACGTGTAAGTGTGACGGCCTGGCTTATTGATACGAGCTACGTGTGTCAAAGGGAAAACATCTAAAAACCTTGGTCAAATTTTAGTGCAATATTTATAACAAAACTATTAACTGCTTATTACAATCAAATATTCCAGTTTTTACTAAAAACTAAAAAATATGAAATAAAAAATAATTTAAAAAATTAAATCGACTTCAAAAAGAAATAAACTCAAAATTATGAAATAATTTTAATTTCGGAAGTCGGTGGCAAAAAATTAAAATACAGATCCCAAGACTCAGGTATACTCATTATAACAAACAACTTTTACTATGGAATCAAACCTGAAATCACGAAAATAAAATCAGTTATGTGAACATGAACGTCTGAGACAGCTGATTATTTTTTTGCGAATTCAGGTTTGGTCCCATAGTAAATTTGTTTGTTATCATGAATAGGATCATGTGTTTAAGTATCGGCACAGATTAATACAGATGGGACACTACGCAAAATCATTTAAATAAAAAGCGACTTGCTACGACACAATAAAGTGCAATTCAGGTCGCACAACGCTTATTACCTACACTTTAAAGGCACACATATCAACTCGGAAAGAGATCGTCACCGAATCTCCTTTGTTCGTGAGTTTGTCCCGAGGCGAGGCGATTATGTTACGACTCCGATTAGTGTGCGTTGCAGTAGAGAGTTTCATACAAAGAATACTGCACGGCTCGGGTTGATACGGTTACGATCCCTTTCCGGGTTGCTATGTGTGCTATGACCTATATTCACCTACAAGTGGCCTCCCTTTCTAACACGTAACCCTTATACCTTCTGACCGCGGCAGTCCTACAGTGAGATAGGCCCGCCGCCGCGTACTTGTAGCTACATACCTAAACTGTGGAGTGTCCCATCTGTATTAATCTGTGGTATCGACCACTAATTACCAGTCACCCTATATACTTGACACAACATGATTTACTTTCATGTCACAAAAAAAATCTGAAAAATACCCACTACAAAAAAATTATGAATTTTTAAAGGTCCACCGGCAGTACACTGTAAATAAATGTAAAAAAAAAAACAAAAATAACTCGAAAACCACAAAAAATCGCGGTACATACATGGGGTACTTATACATATTGTACACGTGCATGGCGAGCCGGGGCGCGGGAGAGGCGCGGGGATCAACATCAAAAAAATTCTGTAACAAACGCGAGGCAGAGTCACTGATTCACTGATTCATCTAGATACATATACATACTTTGCAAGACAACGCACGGCAATTGATTTTTAAACATAAACAGGTTTTTTTTTTTTAATTGGCTAGCTAAATTCCGCAGACGCGGTGTGTATCGATATCTAAACACGATAAAATAAAAAATAAAAGATTTGATGTTTTCTTTTTGGGAGGCATCGATCACTAATAGTTGTTTATTAGTGATCGATGTTGGGAGATTAACCTTTTCACCGCCAAGCACTTCTATAGAAGTTCGGGATTTTCGTGCCACCAGCGCCACAACTTCTATAGAAGTTGTTAGTTTTAATTATCTTATTAAAATAAATTTACTGTGATTAAAAGCTTTGTTTCATTTTATTATTTAAGATAGCACTGTCTACTACCCTGTTTTTTATTTTTCTACACAAAATAAGCCCTAGTTTGTCCTAAAATCGGCAAAAACAGAAACTCCGAATTTTGTTACTTTCCTCAGAACGCCAATCACTTCATATCAAGTTGGCCAGTGATGTGCCGTGAAAGGTTGATTTCACCATTGAAATATTTATAAATACAGAAAGTTACGAATATCGAAAACATTTTGAGGTCAATAAAATATGAACTTAGTTATCTACTTCATTACAAAGGATAGTAGATGAATTTCGACCTTCAGGTAGATGCCGATACGTAATTATAAAGTTGTTACTAATTCTTGTCGATAGTTATTTTCCCATCTCTACAAAACAATTGGTCGTCTATGCCCCTGTGCGCCACCGAGTGCCACGAACTACTATAGAAGTTGGTCAGTGACGTCATAGGCGTGCGGCTGTCAAGGTCACTTTGGCATAGTGCAGCACAAAATCGGATTCGCGCGCACGCATCTTTCTTTCTTTCACTTGCAAATAGAAAAATGAGTGAAGAACTTGATTCGGACGAACTTCTGAAAATTTTGCAAGGTGTGGAATCGGACTCGGGAGTATTTTGTGGAGAATATTGAACCAGAAGATAATTCTGAGGTATGTCTAACTGGATGATAATAATAATGTTTATTCATCAAAGAGTAGGAATTCAATAAGTATGTAAAATGTTCGGTGAACCCAGTATCTCCAGATGCACTGTAATTACAGTAGATTTAGGTACTGTTTTTGTACTCTATACACTATTATGGTAAATACAGTGTATGAAAGCACTGTAATTTTAACTTTTTTAGAAATTCTTTTCAAAGAAAAAAAAGGAAACCTAATTGCAATTCGTATAAAAATCATCTAAATGGATGAAACGTAACGTTATATTGTAGATATTATGATTTATGTACCTATTCTGTGCTTATATCTACTTGGTCATATTATTATGCGGAAAGGGGAATTACTGAGCAAACTGTGTCGCTATTTCTTAGTGAAATTATGTAGTTAGATTTTAGTTTCGTGTATGGGTTTCAATTTGAGACGTTTACTTTTAGTTAGGTTATTATGCTTATGACTTCATCATGTTTGTTTAGTTTTGTTCCGCTCACAGGTTCACTGTGCTCGTAGGGATAAACCGAAAACTATTTCGGAAAGTGATGAAGGCGGTGGTCTATCGACATCAAAAATAATGAAGAAAAGACGATAAGCATTCAATTTAATGGTTAAAAATACTTGAAATTTGATAAAGTTCCTAGTTACTCTAAAATATACTGTAGTTTAGGACATTATAATTTTACTTTCCCAATCTGGAGACACTGGGTAAACCATATACCTAATAAAAAAACACAGGAATAAACAAAAATAGAAGAAAGAAAAACCATAGACCCCATCCCTGATCAGAATCGAATTCAACGTGCCCTCAGTACCAATAACTTGATATGAAGTTAAAGAATGAGATCATGAAACAAATAGAGATGTACCCCATTCCTTATAGTTCTAATTGAGTTATGTATTAGTTTCGTTGATACTCATAAATTATACTGTTTTTTTTTATTAAGGATACTGTGAAATAAAACAAATCTGGAAATATTTAATCAGTTTTTATTTATATTCGTAAAATCAACTTTAAATCTTAACTTTACGCGTAC
Organism: Dicycla oo; assembly: GCA_948252095.1. Taxonomy (NCBI): domain Eukaryota; kingdom Metazoa; phylum Arthropoda; class Insecta; order Lepidoptera; family Noctuidae; genus Dicycla; species Dicycla oo. The sequence continues at coordinate 16,311,526 of OX411712.1, forward strand.
AAATCTTATTCATCGATATGACGATATCCCCATCACTACTGTTTACTGTATATTTAGTTATACATTTATAGCTTGGCGCTCGGCGAGGCATTGCGTTTTGTGTACGTTGGCGGCGAAAAGGTTAACGAGCTCTGCTAACCAAAAGTCATAACCAGTCAAAAGTAATTTTGACTGTAAACTCTCGACTGTGTTTTTAAGATCTGTGCTCTCGACAATAGTACGTTTGACTGTAATTATAGTCAAAGCTAGTTTTGCCCAATGGAGGTGGTTAAAAGTAGTTTTGACTGGTTATATCAGGCAAAACTTTTAAAAAGTGATCGACAAAAATTACGAAGAAACGCACGTATAAAGTTTTTAAAACTAAATTATATATTGATAATTAGGTATTGTTAGAGAATCGACAGATAATATTGTAAAAAATGATTGAGTACCTACGAAAAGAAAGAACGTTTTTAGGAAGAATTTTAGCGATAGAAGATATGAAAGATAGTCATTTCAATGTTATGATAAAAGAACAATTTGAAAAGTTTGGAAGTGGAAGACGCAGGAGAATGCTAAAAAAAACCCAGCTCCGGGGTAAAAGAGATGTATCTCAAATTATCAATAATAATATGTAATAAAATAATAGCCGCTTATGATCGTGATCCTTACTGGCAAACATATAAAAATTGCCAGTTTTATTATTCAGGCGTCGATTTAAAAAAAAATGTTTAATTCATTATTTTAATTACTTTACTCAAAAATATGATAATAAAATGCTTGGTGAAAATATACCATAGAAATCACTGCCTCCTAAACACATTAAAAAAAATTGTACAATTGTCCCATTCACTTCGAGAATGCCGCTACCTCGCGTCCCACTTCCGTACCTCTACCGCCCGCTCAGTTCCGACGCACGATGCTTAAAAATGAGCCTTAGGCTCATTTTCACCACACATCACTAAACGCTAAACGAATTTAAAACATCGCTCCGTTTCTTTCAATCGTTTGAAGATGAAAGAGGCACAATGATTTTTTATACTCGTTTAGGGTTAAACGCGTTTAATGATGTGTGCTGGTTTCTTAGACAGCGTTTTGATTCTGAATTTTGACCATCATTAGTAAATAAAAAATGTTCTACACATAAATACCCAAAACACTCTGGTTTGATTTCACCTCTATGAAGAAGGATAGAAAAAATAATAGATTAATCTAGGTTCTTCGATTTTATTCTCATACTTCTTCTTATCGAAGCTGTTCTGACTAATTCACTTGATTCAGTGATTCTAAGTCACTGTTAGTGGAGAAACCTCACTAATGACTGCCTCCTCCGCCTCCTCTGGTGGCTTAAGACTGACTGATGATATAGTTTTTTTTTTATTTATGGCATCTCGTAGTTGGCCTAGAGAGGCCGTGACTACTTAACCGGTTAATCCTGTGGCTCCCTTAAGCGAACTCAAAGCCTCCAGCCAGGGCATAAAACTTATAATACTAAGCGACTACACGCTAAGGGCACCCCCTGTGGGGAACGAACCTCGGCTTAGGGCGTCATTGGGGGGAGGACAGCAAGATGAGACAGGCTGGATCAAATCATGGTAATTATTATTGTCAGGGGGATTTAAAGCTACTGGCTCAGCTGTGCCACCAGCTGGCACTTCATCACCGAGCAAGGGACGGGGAGGACAATTACTACGGGGCAGTCGCGAGGCACGTCAGCGGCGAGTCACGTCGGCGGCGAGGTCGAAATGTGGATCTGTTTTTGTTACTACGGTCCTTACTGCTCTCCTGGAGAAGAGTTATGGGGTCATCGGGGTCTGAGAGGACATGCCTGGGGCGGCGGACTTTACTAATACGGGAGGGGATATAACTAGCCGCCTCGACAACTAGAGGGTTGCGGTGATTGGTGGCTGAATCAGAGAAACGCTTGGAGTTGCGTTTCAAGAACTGACAGATAGTGGGAATATTGAGGTCTAGGTGGAGGATTTCGTTCCGAACAAACTAAGAGGAACCCGTTGCCTTGCGGAGGAAACGGTAGGGCCTGCATCCTATGAATGAGGTCGAGTTTTGCGTGCACAAACACTGAACCCACATAGGTCATGATTGGGCGATTGCACGCTGTATAAATGCGCAATTTGCACCTAAGTGACAATTTGCTACGTGCATCAGAACGGAGTGGCCGCGAATGAACCTGCTTTATGTGCTCAGAAAAGGAGAGGTGTTGGTCGAGAGTTACACCTAGGTATTTGGCTAGCTTCTCCCAAAGGATTGGCTTGCCAAACATGGTGATCGGTTGGGGAGGGGGGGGGGAGGGGGGGAGTCGAGTGCGACGCGGTTTCAGAAAGAGAACCGCTTGACTCTTATCGGGATTGACCTCGATTCTCCACTTCCTAAGCCAGGCGCTGAGATTATCGACTGCGGTTTGGAGTCGGGATCTCTGCGAACAGAGATAACTGCGCCTTTTTACTTTTGGGGATATGTGTATGATGTATAGGCGAATGATCCGTCTTTTATACAAAGTTCGGATATTTTAGCATCATTCTAGAAGTTAATTTCTCATAAGTCGAGATCTATGACTCATCTTTTACATTTGTTCATAATCTTAAAATGTAGTTATTTTACAAATCTGCTTATAACTTCGAAGTGCCTGGACCGATTTACAGATTCAAATTGTATGGCGCTGATGGCGACACCATAGGACTCCACACTGTCAAATCAATAGTATTTTTACGTGACGGTGCTCTTAAATCTTATTTTTGAGGACAGACTTGAAGTTTTTGTTACAATAAATGTATTTCTATGTAATATGTACTATTTTCAACGATTTTGAGCACTGTAAAAAATATATGAGCCAAGTGGAGCCAAGCTCGCATTTTAACATCATAGTTTTGAAATGATAATTAAAAAATAATTAAAAAATAATTAATTAAACTATTTGTATAAATCGACGCCTGAATAATAAAACTGGCAATTTTTATATGTTTGCCAGTAAGGATCACGATCATAACCAGTTATTACTTTATTACTCATTATTATTGATGATTTGAGATACATCTCTTTTCCCCCGTAGGTGGGTTTTTTTTTTCTATGGAGCCTGAGCATTCTCCTTTGCAAGCTTCCAGGATTTCGGCACCGTTCTTTTTTCAAGAGAGAGGCGGAACAAACGTGTCAACACAGGAGATAGTTCAGGCACACACTGCCTCAACATAAATCATAAATCATTTATTTATTTGCAAACATGGGTTAGATTAGATATACATAGATACTTTTCCTTATTAAGTAAGTTCTTTAAGTTCTACATATTTTACCATCACATGGTATGCAAATATTGTAATAGATACAGTTTAAAACTATCAATAATGTCTAAATTCAATAAATCACAATTCTATAAACAATAAAAAATAATTTTAAATAAATCAAATATTAGTTATTTGATTTATTTAAAATTATTTATTAAATAATAATAAATAACACATACCTAACTTTGAAATTCAGAATAATCAATATTAATTAAGTTTAAAATATTATAATAAATAACAAATGATTTTTCCTAACATAATAAATCAGATGTCAGGCTTACCATCTTGGCCTCGACTAGGGGGGCTCCTAAGCGCATGCTTGGAGAGGGGCCAGTTCCCACTTCGTTGGAAGACGGGGAAACTGGTCCTCATTAAGAAACCGGGGCGCCCTGCGGACTCTCCGTCCGCTTACCGACCCATCGTGCTGCTCGACGAGGTGGGCAAGCTCTTTGAAAGAGTTATTGCAGACCGCCTCGTCGGGTGGCTGGTGCAGGAGGGGCCGGATTTGGCGGAGAGTCAGTTTGGTTTCCGCAGGGGGCGCTCTACGGTGGACGCCATCATGCGCGTGCGAGCCCTCACGACGGGGGATGCTGTGGCCCGGGGTGGGGTCGTCTTGGCGGTGTCTCTAGACATCGCCAACGCCTTCAATACCCTGCCCTGGAGTTGCATCAGGGAGGCACTCCGGTATCACCGGATGCCGACCTACCTTTGTCGAGTGGTTGAGGCCTATTTGACGGATAGGGCCGTCATCTACCCCGGTCATCAGGGAGAGTGGAACCGGCGAGAGATGTCGTGCGGTGTCCCACAGGGATCGGTCCTGGGGCCGCATTTGTGGGACATCGGGTACGACTGGGTGCTGCGCGCCGACCTCCCTAGCGGCGTCAGCGTGGTATGTTACGCTGACGACACGCTGGTCCTGGCGCAGGGGAGGTCGCACCAGGCGGCGGCTGAATTAGCGACACGCGGGGTTGCGATAGTCGTTGAGAGGATCCGGCAGTTGGGACTCGAGGTGGCCCTGCACAAGTCCGAGGCCATGTGTTTTCATGGTCCTCGGAATGCGCCACCGTCGGGTTCCCAAATAACGGTAGGAGGGGTTCGCATCGGAGTCGAGTCGACGATGAAGTACCTGGGACTCGTCCTCGACAGCCGGTGGAACTTCGTGGAGCATTTCCGACGTTTGGCTCCCAGACTGAAGCCGGCTGGGGCTGCCTTGAAGCGGCTCCTGCCCAATCTAGGTGGTCCAAACGCCTCCTGCCGGAGGCTTTACGCGGGGGTCGTGCGGTCCATGGCCCTTTACGGGGCACCGGTGTGGGCGCGTTCCCTGAGGCTGCGGCCAGTCCGCCGGTTGAACGCGTCCCAGAGGGTCATGGCCATTCGGCTAGTCCGGGGTTACCGCACGGTCTCCGGTGAGGCGGCGAGCCTCCTTGCCGGATTGCCGCCGTGGGATCTGGAGGCGAAAGTCCTCGCGCACGTGTGGGAGTGGCGCGAGGAGGCAAAACGCCGGGGCGTAACTCCGCTGCCGCGAGAAATCACGGTACAGCGGACAGAACTCCGGCGGGATCTCATGGCGACATGGAGAGTGCGACTGTCGCAGCCCAGCGCTGGGCACGCCACAATTGCGGCGATAAGTCCCCTCTTTGAGGAGTGGTTAGAGAGGCGCCACGGCGTCCTCACCTTCCGCCTGACGCAGGTCCTCACCGGACACGGTTGTTTCGGGAGGTTCCTGTTTCGCATAAGGCGGGAGGAAACGCCCGGGTGTCACCATTGTGTGGATCGCCCAGAGGACACGGTGGAGCATACAGTGGAGGTCTGCCCGGCTTGGGCAGAGCACCGCCGTGTTCTCACGGAGGCGATCGGCGGCGGCGATCTCTCGCGTCCGAGCCTGGTCCAGGCCATGGTGCGGAGCGAGAGTGCATGGGAGGCCGTCACCTCCTTCTGCGAAGCGGTAATGCTCGCGAAGGAGGAGGCGGAACGCGTGAGGGAGAGGCAGCCTCACGCCCTCAGTCGCCGCAGGAGACGCCCTGGGCGGCGGGAATCGATAGCCGATTCCCGGCCACCGTAGGCGCGGGCTTGCGGACGGTGAGTAGTGGGTAGCTCGCCGTCCGGTGAGGACCAGGCCCGGGTCGACGGCGCGTTGTGTTCCACGCGCGCCTCAAAGAGATGTCAGCAAAAGATGGGGTCCAATAGGGCCGATGCCGCTGGGGTCGCGGGTTGTTTGAAAAAGATACCGTGGCCCTGGCATAGGCAACTGAAGGAACACGGGTGGGTTTTAGTCAGTAAAAGTCTGACACGCCCTTCCGCTCCACCCAGAGCGGGAGAAGTTATTTGATGATTTACCATCCACAAAAAAAAGGCTTACCATCTTTTTTATTATTTTTTTATTTTTATTTGTGATGGGTTTGCTCTTGACTCTAGTCTAGGTCAGAGGTGACAGATACAAAGTCGACGATGGAGTGAGCTTACCCAGAAGAAGCCTGTTCACTCTCACTTTGAAGAGATTAGGGTTGTATGCGTTCCCGCCAGGGTTGCGGGTTCTTCTAAAGAGTTACCGTGGCCCTGGCACAGGCAACTGAAGGAACTTTGATGAAGGTTATTTGATGATTTCCCGTCCAAAACACATCTTTCATTTAAATACTCATGAAACTAACATTTCACAACTAAAAAAATTAGTATTTTGTTTTTAATTAGGTAATTATTATTATAGGTGGTAATTTCCATGATATGTTTAGGTAGTTTATTGTAAATGGGTGTCATACCTAAAAGACTTTTTTATAGAAAATAGCTTCTTTATGTGATGTTGCCCATATTTTACTTTTGTGACGTAAACTCTTTGGGTGGTTATATAGGTGCATATTTGCTTTAACATAGCTTGCTACTTCGTAAATGTAAAAACGAGGGGCCCTTATGCATTTCTTGTGTGCTTTGAACGCCACTTCTCTATCAGTCAAGTTCCCCCAAAACATAAGTCCTTATCGCAATGTTGATAACACATACCCGTGGTGGCTGATTTGAGTTGGTTGTTGGTTCTTTGTTCGAATGAAATGTAAGTTGTTTTTTCCAGATTAATTTTTCGGCTATTTTCGGTAAGCCAGGTTATTATGTCATTTAAGTTATTATTTATGTAGTTTTCGAAAGTCTCATCATTTTCGCTCCTGAATAATATTGTGCTATCGTCCGCAAATAAGAGAAATAATTTCAGGCATGTCATAATTATATAATGAATAACAATGGTGCTAGAACACCACCTTGCGGTACCCCGAATAAGCATTTGCGATATTCAGAAGTATATGTAATTTCTGTTTTGGTATAGGGGCAGATTTTCTTTATGCATGTAAATTGTTCCCGATTCATTAGGTATGATTTAATAAGTTGAAGAATATTCCCTCTGATGCCATATTGTTCCAATTTGTTCAGGAGTATTTTGTGACTAACATGGTCAAAGACCATGTCCATAAATAATGCTACTACAGGAGTTATATTATCTACACTAGTAAGAACATGTTCAACAAGCGCTTATATAGCGGAATTAATGCTTTTATTTTTAAACCATATTGTTCGCTTATTAAAATTTTGTTGGTTTCTAAGAAGGAATATATACTTTTATGTAGTATTTTTTTCAAATATTTTAGATAAGGGCAATAGATCTATAGTTGCTGGGATCTTGCCTGTTGCCTTTTTGAACATTGATTTAATTACAGAATTTTTATCTTTTTTGGATATGGCTTTCTCAATGCAATTATTATTGATAATGTGTCTGACTATGGGTGCAATAATTAAAGATGTAGCTTTAATCACTTTGGTGGTTATATCGTCATATCTGGTGCTGTCAGAATTATTCAGAGAATTTATTATTTTAATAATGTTAGCTGGTACCGTGGGTATCATAAATATTGAATTAGAAATTGTGTCTCTTACTTCAGCATATTATTATAGTCAATGTGACTCTGAGATTGAATTTGATTTATAAAATATTCATTAAATGATTCCGCTATTTGTTCTAAACTGTTAATAACTTTATTGTCAATCATTATCTGGTCTATTCCTCCTTTTAGATGATTTATTTTCTGTTTATTTATTTTACTCCATGTAGCTTTGCTCTTGTTTACAAAATTGTGTATAGTATGATAATTTTGGGCCTTTTGAGTTTGTTCAATTATGGGTTTTTAATTGTGGATATAATTTTATTTTTGTTTTCTGGGTTAAGTGACTTTCAATGTTCCCATAGCATATACTTTTTCGTTTCGAACATTTTTTTAGTCCCGTTGATATCCATTTAGCTCTTATCTCTCTTGCTGGAATGCCGTCCGGCCCGCTGGCCTTGTTCACGTCTAAATTGCACAATACTTTTCGGACCTCTTTAATGTGAACTGCGATCTCCGGCATCGAGGAGTCACAATGAAGTACAGTAGGTGGTTGCTTGGAGCCAACTTCCAGAGATATGCAAATAAATTTGCTTTCTCACTTGCAGAGTAAGCCAGCGACCCATCAGGTTTCAACATTGGAGGTAAAGTGGGACGACATAAATTAGTGTCAGCCGCTTTAGACAGGGACCAGAACTGTTTATTACCCGGAGGAGACAGGGACCAGAACTGTTTATTATTAAGGCTCTTTTCTTCGCGCGAACCCTGCGCGCTCTAACTTTGCTGTCGCAGGCCTTGATCCAGGCTTGGTACGCAGACTCTTTTCGGGTTTCAGCGTGGATGCATTCTGCATTATACCAAGGCCGAGAATTGTGACCGAGCGGGATGTCGGAGAATGGAATAAAATACTCCATCCCCTGACAAATCACGTCAGCAACCATGTCAGAACAGCACGAGGGGTCACCCGCGTTTAGTGACCAGTGACATAAAAAGAGCTACAGAAGTTGCATGTCAGTTGATGGATGTTTTTTTTTTCCTTTGGAGCGCCATGTACGTATTTTGGATAATGGTAGAGAGTTTTTGAATTCAGTAATAAAAGAATTAGCATCATATTGGCCGGAGCTGAAACTTGTAACGGGAAAACCAAGTTATAGTCAGAGTCAAGGTTCTGTGGAAAGGGCTAATCAAAATGTTAAAACAATGCTAGCATCATGGATGCAAGATAATAAAAGTACTAACTGGTCCAGTGGTCTGTTCGTTCAATTCATGAAAAAACAGAGCATTTCACTTCGGGATAAATCTGTCTCCGTATCAAGCAATGTTTGAAACGGAAACTAGATCTCTAAAGCAAGATTAGATGTTGCTAACCCTACGTTAACAACGTGTAATCTTCCTTTAGAGATCATAAATGGATTGAATAATGAAGAAGATTTGCATGTTGCAATCACAGAGATAATATTAGGTTGCTGCGTTTGAAATTGCCGATTTAAAGAGATAATTAAAAAGACTCTAACTTTTGTTTTTAAAACCTGCCTTCGAAAACAAGGCTACATTCTCCGACTTGCTGTCTTTACTCTTCAATCTCTCTTATTCAATCAAGAGGCGTGCCGTCTAGTTGTCAAGTTGTTTGCTTGTCTTCAGCACACGACTCCCAGGCACTAACAAAATGAACTTTACTGGGGATTCTATTGCTAATACTTTCTCAAAGTTGTTGCAGGGTTTGCTGCTGTTCCTGCACCTTGGTAATAAAATCTACGACACACATGTCCTCTTCAAACGTCAGTTTGAAAAAATTTGTTGACACATCATGATAGATGTTTCGCCACTTCGTGTGTAAATACTGTACAGCCGTTTTCCCACACTCTTCGAGCGGTCTCACATGTTATCACATGCTGCAATACTGCTTCAGAAAACCTTGTCACAATAACGCTCATCGCCTTTATATCTTTTTCTGCCGCAACCGCCGCCGGTTTTGTGTTTGTTCCGCCATCACTGGAATTAACCTCCGTCCCAGTAACAATATTATACAGACCCAGATCTCGAAGAACCATCGACATCTGAAATCGGCAGACGCTCCAATTTTTTGCTCTTTCAAGTTTTATAACGCCGTGCTTCTCCATCTTGTACTAAAATATTGCTTCACGAACAGCAAACCACGTGACGCCAAAATGCCGTCCACCACCGATGATGCCTTCGCCGACTTGTCGAGATCTGACCAAGCCGTTCGCTATCACAAGCTAATATTCTTCACCTAATTAGATGCGCATCTGGGCCAGTAACCTCTTATGACTTTTAAATGAAAGTAACACAGATTCTTTGTATCATATGGAAAAAACAGGATACAGAGGAGAAAGCGCATCGGTCGAAGCCATCTTCTAGAGTCAGTTCAAAGGTGTTCTAAGCACGTAACTTTGTTCTAGAACATTACAATGTTGCCACTATAAAATATTATTATTGTCTCTAACATGATTCACATTAATTCGCTTGGTATTTAAGTTATGCAAGCCCTTTTTAATAACTTCCGCTTGGCGTAGGTACTCGTTCCGTGACAATACATTTATTTGATAGAGCCTCATCAAGCCTTGAAGCTGCAGCCAGGAACGTATCCGCAACGTTATTGTCTTAGTTATTATGTGAGTGCGACAGTGCGTTAAGGTTTTCATCAACTTAAAATTAATATTTTCAAGTTATTTTATCTTATATGTGTATATCCTACGGGAAATCCCAAATAATTTCGATGTTCCGATTTTTAGAAGTCCGAATTTCATAATACCTAAGAATTATAATGTATATTATTAAAAATCACGAAATTTATTTCACCGAAAGTCGTAAATGCGATTTGTTTGTTTTCCGATTTTCATACGTTCGAAGAATCAAATACTCGATGGGTTCTCGGTCCGAAAAACGATATTCCAATTTTCAATACTTCGAATAAATTGCTAAAATTAGGATTTTGATTTAATTAGTATATTATTTAGTTACGCATATAAATTGCGCCTTACTTTATACCCTTTACACAGACATAGGATGCAAGAGCGAGCGAAGGGCACCCGAGGTTAGGTTTAGTTAGGTTACTTTAAACCCTTTACACAGACACGATGCAAGAGCGAGCGAAGGGCACCCCGAGGTTAGGTTTGGTTATGTTACTGTTCGTGGAAGGCGCACAAGTTCCCATGATCCCCGGTCCAAGTGTGGGAAGGGAACACCGGGGTGGTTTTTAGTCAGTAAGAGTCTGACAGACCCCTCCGCCCGTGCCAGGGCGGAGGACATCCATGAGGATTTTCCACACCGGAACAAAAAAAAAATGGTTAGGTTACTTTAAAGCCTTGAAACAGAAATAGGAGCACCGCGAAGCGGGGCTACGTCAACATAGGATGCAAGAGCGAGCGAAGGGCACCCCGAAGTTAGGTATGGTTAGGTTACTTTAAAGCCTTTACACAGACATTAGTTCTTTAATTCTAACTACTCATACATAATATTATACTTCTCTCTGACGAGCAATGTTTATTTATCTTACTATTCAGTTTTACAAGGCGTTTTTAATACTAAGGTACTTTAATAATCGAAATTCGTATTTTTGATGTTTAGAATTATCATTAAGTCGGACTTTTAGTTATTCGATTATTGAAACTCGGTATTTTGAGAGTAGTAGGTAATTATAAACGTTAGGAATATTGAAATTTCGGAATTATAAAAATAGGATGAATGATAGTTATCTATTATATTAGGAATTTAGAACCATTCGGAATTATGAAAATCGGTATTTTGAAATTCGTATTTGTGACTGACGGAACAAAGTTTTTCGTATTTATGTAGTGTACCCGTATCTTACAAATAATATGTATTTTTTTTGTTTTTTTTTTTATTTGCTAACCTATTTTGTGTCCCACTGCTGGGCAAAGACCCTTTTCCCTTCCAAACCTTTCTGTCTTGTGCGATCTCTGGCCATGTTGACCCTGCAAACATAATCATCACACCACATTCGCCGCGGTTTACCTCGACGGCGATGTCCTCCCTGAGGCGTCTAGTGGGTGATGATCTTTGCCCATCTCTCCGTAATATGTGACGAAAGTTACACCTAGCGTGCCTGCTTTTTGGTGTCGTTAAGTCCAAAAAACCGAAGTATTTGTACGATAAGCTTAGTTGGATGGTTAGTAGACGAGATTGCGCGCCCAGGCAATGTGCACAACAACTGGCAACACAGCCTCATAGGACAGCGGCTTTCAGAGGCACTTTCCGATACGCTGCATCTAAGGTGTGGAATAATATCCCACCACCATTAAGGGCACTGGGCACTATCCACACTTTCAGAACATGTTTACGGCAGTATCTGATAGATTCACAACAGAAACTTGATATGGTCGCCCTTAATGTATCACTTATATGAACATATAATATCGTGGCAGACTGGTGCCTAAACTAAGCTCTAGGCCTGTATTCCTAGGCTATTATCCTAGGCCAGGACTCCAAAACTAAAGTATTTATTATTGTTTTGTATCTTAGTTTTTATTATCAAATTATTATTAAGTATATATAACTATTAGATTTTTTTATTCACAAAGAACCGACTTACTTCATTTATTTATTTATTTAAATATAAATATTATGTAGGTAATAGGTAATACGGGCTGGTATCCGCAAACACGTCAATGCGAATCTAGCGTATTAAAAATATTATGTATTAAGTATGCTGAAACTGTGTGTACTCCCCGTCACTTGTCCCTAAAGGTTCATTAGAAAACCAGCGTCAGACAGCATCTGTCTGGCATTAATGCTGAAATGAACCTTTTTGACGCAGCCGTGAGGTACACACTGGTGATTAAACATTCTTTTTTATTTCTTATTTGTATTTTGTGTTTCACGAACTGTGTCAAATAAATGTTATTCTTTCTTTCTTTCTTCTTTCTATATTTAAATGTCTTGTATCTGTGTATCTATCGTACAAATAAGGTATTAAGTCTTAACTTTCGAAAGGTTAGATACCTTTTCGATAAAATTATAAATACTTATAACAATTTTTTTATAAATATATCCATGGGGTTTAAAGTTAAGCTGTACTAAAAAAGCAATTAGTAGGAAAAAGAAATTGAGTCATTGTCTTGACTACTATTAAACTATGGATTAGGATGTTACTAGATAATGTGATAGTATTAAAAAGTCGTTTTCTCAAAGATGGTTGGAAATTCGAGCATTATTTTGACAACCTTCTTCGAGATTAAAAATGCTGTAGGTACTGGTCGAATACGTGCGAGCAGGCTGCCGCCAATGTTAGTATGAAATTCCATATTGTCATATTTAGCGGCCAAATAAATTAATATGAAAACTCATAACTGTCGTCACTTTAACTTACTTCGGTACATGGCAACCGAGGAGGTAACTTATCAAAGATTTTATTTAAATTTAAATTTTGCTTGTAAATAGAGCTGTTAAAAAATGTTTTTAAATAATACACTTGTTTACTTTAAGTAAACAAGTGTATTATTTAAAAACATTTTTTTTTAAACAACTTGTTATTAGTCTGGAAATCATCTGGGGCCAGAGTTCTTATCAAGACGAATTAAACGAGCCCAAACTCAATAGTGTTGCGTCTTTTTATTACTGAGTTCCCATGGTTACCTACAGGCTCCATCATCAAATCAGCTCCATGTCATAATAAAATTCCAGCTCAATCGGAAGCCGGGAAGGAGGTCAAATTTAACTTGCAAGATTAGAACAGACAGACAGACAGACATCGGGACAGGTGAAACTAAATAAAAGCTTGTAAGAAGAAACAAATGAACACATTGGAGCGTGAAAATTGTCATTGTTCGTCATTGATTCTGCAATAAATAAAATTAAGCCAGGTACTTAAGTACTTTGAATTTCCGCGCATTATTTGAGAAAAGTATTATACAAGCCTTGGCCGCAACCTACATTGATGGACACATTTAGATATCATATGTGTCTCTACGCACATTTTCACGTTCGTCCATCAATGCCCCTTTTGCAGGCCACGGCAGTAATGTTCTATATTGAAGCTAACTCAAAAACTACCCAAGCAAAGTTAATAAAATTTATATGAGACCACCCAGAAAAAAAAATAATTGTAAAAAGAATTTTCCAAATCGGTCCAGCCGTCTGAGTAATCGGGGAACATACACAAAAAGAAACTCGGACGAACTGAGAACCTTTTTTTAAAAAATGCGAAATGCTGTTCGCTGATAAGCGGATCACTTAGAACGGGTGGATCAATTGGCTATTTTTTTGTATTAAAATGTTCGTCATAGTCCAAATTAGGAAAGAAAAGAAAAATTGGAAAGTTTCCTGGGAAATTTTCAAACCTCGGAAAAACTGAATGTCCTTTCTATGGAATGTTTTGTATGAACTCCAGACCATATCGTTTTGACAGGACAAAGTCTGTCAGGTCAGCTAGTAGGTAGTTAATAAAAGGGTATAACAAAGATTATGGTACAACTTTAAAGGAGGTTTTCTACCACGAATGTGCGAGGATGCGTAGCGAGGGATGTGTGCGGCCTATCTCAAGTCACCTGTTACGTACGTACAAGACCTCGCCTCCGCTAAGCCCTTGTCCAGAGCTGCGCTGTGCGAGGCTACAAAAATGAAGTTATCCTTTTGGTGGTGTCGCACACATCCTTCGCTACGTATCCTTGCACGTGCCTGGTTGACCACGCTTACCAGCCCCAGACTCACCACCTGACCTCACCGGACCGGACCGGGTCTGGACCTGACGCAGATCCTCACCGGACACGGTTGCTTCGGGAGGTTCCTGTTCCGGATAAGATGGGAGGAAACGTCCGGGTGTTTCCATTGTGTGGATCGCCCGGAAGACATGGTGGAGCGTCGGGAATTGATAGCCGATTCCCGGCCACCGTAGGCGCGGGCTTGCGGATGGCGAGCAATGGGTAGCTCGCCGTCCGGTAAGGACCAGGCCCGGGTCGACGGCGCGTTGTGTTCCACGCGCGCCTCAACGAGATGTCAGTACTAGCTGAAGGGGTACGCTATGGCCAATGCCTGCCAGGGTTGCGGGTTATTTGAAAGAGTTTGGAACACGGGCACAGAGCGGGAGAAGTTATTTGATGATTTCCCATAAAAAAACCCCTTCCATTCCACTACCGTGCAGCACACAGTACGATATATTACAATTACCCCAGTAAAATGATATAAAGATAAGAAAGAGGAAGGCTAAAGATTATATTAAGGACATTAGTATAAAATATGTATAAGTACTGTGAGTTGTTTTTTTTATTTTTTTTATTTGGACAATATAAGCACGCCCTCTGAAAAAATAAAGCATAGGAATGTTTTAAGAGCCTATACTACAAATGGCTTAGCTTGATCCGCCATGAGAATTTGAGCTCAGTTTTAGGCTCTTAAATACCTTTTGATGTAGCGTTTTTTTAATGACTTGAAGATTGATGCACCTGGTGACATTTGCTGGCTTTAATTATTATGCCACAAAGCCATTTGTATCTATGTAACTATACTAATATTATAAAGAGGTAAAATTTGTTTGTATGTTTGTAAGTGTGTATGTAGTGGGTAATCTTAGGAACTAATGATCAAATTCTAAAAGTTTTTTTCACTGGTAGCTAAAGCCACATTATTCCTGAGTGCTATAGGGTATAAATTATATTTGTATCATGAATATTAGCCGAGCTGTCACAATTGTTGTCTAGCAAGTCGGAAAGAAATACCTCTTGGTTGAAAACAATATAAGGCATACCGGTCAGTCTTAAATAATTCTACAAAAACGTCCGCAAACCCATATTTCTATCTATTATATTTCTTTTATGTTTTAAAAAGTATTTTTGCGACATACTTACTTTCGGATGATTATTTAAACAACAAAATATTATTCCTAATCAAAATAAATTATTTTATGATCACATGGACATCATAGAGATACGATTTGCCCTTTACAGTATGTCAATAGTGGTCATATAAATAGTTGCTGAGATAATGCAGTTAATAAAACACAAAATAACATTCATTTATACCGCTCGCGCATAGATCATGCTTTGTGCGGACGTTTTATCCATGTACCCATAGATGGCGTTGTGCAAATACGTCTTTTTATGAATCACGAGATTTTCCGCGGATTGACGATCCTCTCGATTTATTATTTCAATATTGTCGGTAGAATAAAGCGAAAGAGTTTGTTTTTTGTTAGTTTGTTTAAACGCGCTAATTTCTGGAACTACCCCAGTCGGATTTGAAAAAATCTTTTTGCATTTTATAGCTCAATTCTTGAGGAAGGCTATAGGCTATTTAACATCACGCTAGGACCCTCAGGAACTGAGCAGAAAGAAAAAAAAGTCAGAAAGAACGCTAAGCGCAAACGAAGTAATAGCGTGGACATGCAAAGCGACAGGGTGGGTCGGGGGGACAATGAAATTTCACGCGGACGTTGTCGCGGGCAGAAGCTATCAGTGAATATAATGATGACTCTGTTTGACTACACTTATTAAGGAACAATTAGGTCAAGGCAGTATCCCACAATCCTCTAGGATTTCTTCCAGAAACGGCGTTGCTCGGAAATTGGGCCAAATGTCCCTCGGGCGTCAACTACAGCGGGTAACCCGGTTGATGATGCGCGTATGGCCATCTATGTGTCACCTTATGTAATTTTATTATAAAGATGCCGATACAGTAACTAAGATCAGCTCCGCCATCAGATATAAATTTGATTCTTGCCTCTGAATATAGATTTTTAGTTTCGCATTTCCCTTTTGAAACGAAGCCACACAAATCCAAATTCAGTTTCTTTACTTCACATCCAGAAATATTTGATAAGCAAAGATTTTTCGCAGTACTGAATTTCACTAGTAAATAAAATAATAGGTTCAATTTTTTTTATTCGAACTTAGCAGAAGATTGCCGAACCCACGCTTCGTCGGTTGTTGCAATTGTATCTTTCAATCAACATAATAACTGCACCCTCAATGGAGATCATCGTGAGAGGCGCGCCTATTGACACAAATCAAATGTGTTTGCGTAATGCAAACCTATGAACCTCAAATTATTGTTTATGTACTTATAGAAATAGTATAAAATGTCCCTTTTCATGGCTATCTGTTTGTCCGGTTTGTTCTTCTAAATTCCACAATGGATGTTGATGCGGGTTTCACCATAACTTACAGAAATGATTCCGGAAGGTTCCTGTGTAAGTATATACTTACTTGCATATTTAACATGGATATCTACACATATAGCACAGAAATCTCGATATTTTGACGTGAATCCACTGACTGTATTCGTGTGAAGCAGGGGCGGGTCACTAGTTGCGTATTATAAACTTTGACATACATACTCATGCGTAGCCAAGTTTTAGCCTACGTTATTTCAAAAATAATCTCAATCAAAGGATGTACCCATGAAGGATCCATGTAGGTAAATTGACTTTGCAAGTGAGCCAAAATTAGGTAAATAATATATTTTTTTAATTATTACATGTACATGACATTATGTACTTTCCAAGTGTTTGAATAATCATAATAGGTACTGTTTACATGCCTGAATCTCTGAGTAAATACAATAGCTTTGTAATACAATAGGTGTAATAAAATAATGCATCAACGCGAGAGTTGTTTGCAGGTTTAGGTACTTTTAGTGATGCGTAAAGCGTTGATTCGTCTTCATAAAATTGGATAACACTTATATAATGTGTGTTTTATCATATGTTTTCTGGCGCAACTGAAGACACCTAAGAAATATAATTGACTACGAAGTGTAGCATGCAGCACGGGCCCGTACGTGCAGATGCGCTGCAGTCCTGATGATGCAGGTGATTCACAGCTGATGAGTGCGAAGGGTGTCGGCAGAGGTGCGAGCGCAGTGGGCGAGCGGGGCGGGCGGGGCGCAGATTGAGGCCACTATTTAACCGCACGACGGCCGCGCAACGACCTGTTGTGATCCCGTCATGGCGCGCTACGCCCGTGTCGCTACTCTGGCCGCGTGTCTCTTGTTCGCCTGCGGTGAGTCCTAACCTTTATCTTACGCATCCAGACACCGTCCATCTCGCGACGTCACGGGTGGCTCGACGTCACATCCGCACATCTGCCAATAATTTAGTGATTGCGTCAGTACAGTGTCGCACTTAGTGAACAGTGAAGTTGCCCATTCTCGACAATCGCGAGATAGACTGTGTCTCCGCAGAGTTTACCAATGAATGCAACCGACCGCGATCGCCTTGCATTCAACGACCAAAGGACATCAACGCACAGTGACTCGGACCCTTCAAGGATCAGTCACTCACGTCATGTCACTATCGTGTATCATGTATTTTTTATACATTGACGTCGGTGTTGTGATAATAAACATAGAATTTAGTTAATTTTAGTAATGTTTGAACGTTTCAATGTTGCGAAAATATATAATTAGTTGTATACGAACTTTCCGTAACAGTCGTTGAGCATTCGGTACATCGGGTACCACTATGATGTTTGTGTACAAGGTTTGAGCAGCAGTCTAGACAACTGGGACGAGACGAGGACAAGGATTTTTGTTTGATTACTTCATCTGAATAGGCTGTCATTAGGACGTGTTTAGTTGAACTATTGGTTAGCACCTGCTGCGGCTGCTCTGCGGTTGCGGAGAACTTTCACATTCGTTCCGTGTTGCGCTACGCCTGCGCCGGTGACGTCACACTCGACATAGTGCCGAGGGCAGCAAGACTGCTACGACGAGGCGAACGTTACATGAGCTGGCCCTATTGATTTCTCAAAATTTACATTTAGGCCAACGACGTCTGAATACACCAGGCGTGAACGTAAAGATTAGATATCACCGAGAGCGTTATTCTAGTTCATAGACTCGGCGCCGCTTGTTTCAAGATGAAAAGCCGCACAATGTCCTTCCTTAGAATGTTATCTTGGTGGAACTTTTCATTACGTTCCAAAGCCTTGTAAAGGCATGTTTAAGTTTAACCTTACAAAGGAACGATTAATGACAAATGTGGATCCTGCTACGTGTATTGCTATAGGATTTAAAAATGCTTTGATAATAATGTAAGTCTAAGATACGAGTCTCTCAGAAATATAAAAAATAATCTTAACTCTATTTGGTAAAGTTAATTTCAGTTTAACCTGAAAATCCCGTTTAATTTAAACATGACAATTTATATAGACGAAGATATAGGAAGTAAAATAAAATAATGCATCTGAAATCTGTATTATTTTCCTATTTTGCTCTTTGTTTGCTGTAGGGTAAAGTTCTCGTTAAGTTACAATCATATCTAGATTGTACAACAGTAATCAAAGTCTGTAAACTTTACCACGCTTTAATTCTCGCGAATAAGCGCTTTCGTCAGACACAATGAAATTGTTATATTATTCGCCCATAAACTGTTGGTCTCATTTCATGATTGATTTAATTAATGGGTTTACTTTAAATATTCAGTAAGTTTTCTTCTTTGTCGTCACAATTTGTGATTGAAAGCTTGAAAATGAAACACAACAACAATTGGTTTCATTTGACATTTCAAAAATCATCCAGTGAAACAAATTCCTTTTACAACAATGAATTATATTATTTTATTTGGAATCTTATTGTACTCCAAAGTACAGTTAGGGCGATCCTCCTAACACAAATAAGTTTAATAAACGACTACTAAACAAGTTAGCTGATCATTGTTTCCGTTCACACATACATGACATATTTATAGAGCTCAGGTGCGATAGCTTAAATGTCATAGAGTCACACAGTTCACGTGAACTAAGAATCAAGTGTTCAAGGGCGTTACCAATAATAGCTTCCTTTCGATTATTATAGAAATCAGCAATAAATTATCTCATTTAACCTTGAATCTGCGAATATTCACATTTTGTAGTTTTCTTAATGATTTATGAATGATAGACCATCTTAATATACAGACAGTATGGCATATTTGTTTGTGTTCACTTCATAAATGTATAATAAACTTCGAAAATCGGCTCTATAATTGAGTGGAAATTTAATTGGAACCGGGACGTGAGCGATCGTTATTAAGTACTTACAAGCGAATGATTTTTAATCAATTGAATAACTTTGACTTTAATAAATGATTGCTTTATTCTTATTGGCTACTACTTCGTGTAGACAAGACGTATTGATGAATAATTTGATAACATGTAAAGTTTTCATTTCATGCGGAAGTTAAAAACTATAATTACTACAAACCTTCGAGATCAACAACTAAATCAGTAACTTACATTGTGATAACAATAATTCAATTATTGTATCAAAACATTTGATATCATAGCTGGAGTATTCCCGTTTGAGCACCTTTGCATTGAGCACCAAAGGTATTCTCAAATGGGAATACCTTTGGTGCTCAATGCATAGGTGCTCAAACGGGAATACTCCTCATAGCTTACTCACACATTACGTCATTATTCGTACAGCTCGGCAGTGATACTTTTTATCAGTTACCTACTTATGGTAGGTTTCCAGATCTTTAGGTCTCTGGGTCAACTCTGTTGCGACATAACCACCACGTGAGAAACATAGACAGGCTCCGAACAACTCGATACTGTGTTGAAATAACATCGCATAATAGTACGACTGTCCGCCAATTAATTGAACATTTGAATGAACTACTTAGCGTATGTCTCATTTTGTAAACGTTCACGTTCACGGTTTACGCTGGTTGAGCAAATGTACACAAATTTCCTAAAACAGAAATTGCACAAATAAGTAAAATAGGGTCACCAGCTCTTGAACAAGAAAGGAAGACTTTTTAGTTTATTTTATTCATGATGCATCCTTTTCGTCCGCTGTTTATCCGTCAGCTTGCAGTGGCTGAAGATAGGTATGCAATCCACTCAGTTACATAAAATTTGTTTAAGTGAATGTTGAAGTTGCTTAATTTATTTGCCTATCACATAACACAAGTTTCATTCGTTGAGCTTAATCATTTCACATTATCATGTGCTAAGTGATTGAATTTAAATATTCTCCTCGCAAGCTTAACAAAATATGTAGTATGTTGTAAAAGGATTTAATCACATTTATGAAGAAATGTACAAATTGTGCAATACGGCAATCACGGCCTCGGTCAAGTTCGAGTGCCTATAGTATAATGTAGTTCACGTTGCTGATACTGGTGTATTTCTAGCACATACGAGTAGGTTCTTCTTTGTTAGGTTTTTCCTCATACCTCTCACATTATAAAAAAAAAAAAATATTATCGACTATTTAATTTTTTAAATTATTTTTTTTATTTCGTATTTTTTAGTTATACAAACACACATACATGTTATCTATAAAATTTTGTATATTTGTTTGGAAGACATGTGAATATATTGCAGTTGCAATAATATTACATAAATACGTGTCGAATTGATAACCCCATTTTTTTTATGTCGGTTAAGGAGCTATATCTCAAGACAAAGAGGAGATTGGCGTCACCTTACATAATATCTCGTGTTGACACTCACAGAGGAGACAAAGTGAAACGTGAATATTGATCGCGAGCCCCAGAGGTCGTCGCGATCGCATGTGAGTGACGCCGACAAGGTGAGCGCTGTTTACTTCCGCGTGCGGAAACGCCAGTCTCCCGTTATCACAAGTTAACTTCGCTTGAAGGGAGTGCCGCAGAAGGAAAGTCGAGCGGTGGTGCTAAATATTCATAAGGTCGGCCGTTGGTATTCCAACAACGCGCCCGGTCGACGCCCGAGCTGCTCGCATACCTAGTTGTTCCCACATTCATGCTTTAGTATTCATACAATAGTCAATTCTGGGGGAGCGGTATCGCTCCTGAGTGACAAGCTTGATGAAAATATTGTTCCTATTTCAAGAAACATGTCGATTCAACAATCAATTCCTTTTTCTTTGCTGATAAAGTATTAGCTTACTGCATTGATTTTTTAATCTCAGTATTACAATGATGGTGTCATACCATACATTAGGTTTTATTTTCATTAATATTTCAGGAAAATATTAGTTGTCTGAAAATTTAGTTTTGTCAAACAGTCCTCCTCCTATATTTCTTACAAGTAAATAAATAATTTAATCAAAATAAATATCCAAATTCCTCATAAATAAATCATAATAAAAATTACTTGACGAGAATATTGTTTTCAGTGCAAAAGACATCAACGCGCTCTCACCAACATCATTATCTGCTTAGCCTTTTCCCAACTATGTTGCGGTCTATCAACGTGCTCTCATTGCTACAAATAAAAAGGTACTAATTCTTAGAGCCAGAGAAACTTTTATTTCGTCATCGCTATTGTGATAGTTTTCTTAGATCTGACATTTCCATATTGTAGGGGATAATTTATCAAGTCAACTTATCGATATCTCATAATCACACACGTGGTAGATCCGGGTCAAAGAGAACTAGTTAGATTTTACAACTCCAACCAGAACTGAACACATCGTTCGTATGCTTTTGACACGATTAAAACTAAAATTAGATTGATTATTAGACTGGTTTAGATAAGATGATAATTTTGCAAATATTTAGATTTAGGCATAAACCGGAGGCCATGTTTAGATAATGGTGATGTGGACTGACTACTTTATTATAATATAAGCAAAAGTTAAGACCTTGAATCGTAATATTACAAAATCTTATCTAACTTATATTACATATAGCGAAAACAGATTATTATATGTATGGTCCTTTCTGAAATGTTTTTCAAATAATTAAAACCAATAAGCAAGCGGGCAAAAACTATAATCAGCCAGCAGTGTTCTACATTCACGTAGCAGTTGTTGTGCAAAACTGTTGCTATAGCAAACAATGAAAATAATACAATTATGTATGTGTATACACGCTAGCATGTCGTGTATTAATCGAGCTATCGATTGCATCGCCGGCGCGCAACATCTAACCCACATAGCTTGTTTTATGAACAATCATGCACCGTGAGTGCATGCGCATAACTTCTCGTGTCTCAAATTTTAATCTTTGGTGAAGCAGTTAAATGGTTTATTATTGAATTAGAGCATTTTCCGATGAAGGATGTCCATATTATTAATGGTCTTAAATATACACATATGGTTATATTCTCGGCTCGGTACAGCTAGATAGTTAGATAACGCTGCGAGAGCTCGGCTTCCTTGTGTTACGTGCTGCTCGCTGCTCACACGGCTCGCATGCGCTCCTTCACCCGCTCGCAATCGCAATACGTACACTTCTTTCTGATTGCCTTCGCAAACATTACCCAAGCGAAGTACACAATTGACAAAAAACGACAACGTCGACACCTGACGCATGATTTTATGAGAACCTGTGCAGACACAATTAACTATGTTATTAAATACAACAGAAAAATTTGTAGTTTCGATATCACACGGCGCATTACAGTTTCTACAACTGGTTTTATAATAATTGTTGTTTGTTAGTAGGCACGTCGTAAGTTTCCTGGAACGCGATGATGATTCAAGGAAATCTACTATTCCGTAACCTTTCTGAATTATAATAATTTCGTCAGCCTAATCGGCACACAAATCAAATGCCATGCATAATGTACAATTTTGTACAGACAGAAGACATAGAAAGAGTCGTCCTTGTTGCTTGCCCAAGCGCTGACATTTCGAAGCGAGTCAAATGTCACGAGCGCTCACCCAACCTTTGACATTTAGATACTAGTTTGTTTCCAAGTGACATTTCGGTTCTAATTCTGAAAAAACGGTGAATAGTGAATGTATAACGACTAACCACGTGCTATTATGTAAATCTATTGATTACATTAATTAGATGTTTAACGTCATAAAGTACTACTACTTCCGGACTTCAATTGAGCAGCAAGTTAGTTTCTTCAGTTGCTCAGATCGGTATGATAAATCATGAAATGATCAACAATTGTTCAATAAATGTATTGTTTGTTTAGCGGATGCCAATGCTCACCGATGGCGGCGGCAGGCTGACGAGCGTGAAGCAGCGAAGAAAGACGACAGCTTGGAGCTAGAACTATGCAAGGACAAGGACGCCGGCGAGTGGTTCCGCCTGGTGGCCGGCGAGGGCGACAACTGTCGCGACGTCATCCAGTGCACCGCCTCGGTGAGTGCCTATATATACCAACTACACATTTACACACGCATTCTCTAGTAAATATGTCCTTATAACATGTACTGCAAACAACACCTGGAATGTAAGCTACCTTAAAACTGGCTCACATTGAAAATACCAAACGGTTTGCATTTTGAGTACTTAATTATTTAATAGTTAGTTGTTTTGGAACTTTAATACGAGTGCAGATAAAGCATTATAATTAAATATATGCGAAGCGCAATAAACGTTAGAAATTTGTCCTCAATATAAACAACAGAGCATTGCGTATCAGTGAGTAGATACTGGTGTTGGTTTCTTACGACATTCAAGGTAATGTAAGAACAAGCCGCGCCGCGTCGCCGGCCGGCTTGCGCACCGCAAGTTCGTAATCATGAAAATTGCTGTAATTGTTCAAGTTGTTCAGTATCCTTCGCGGATATCTCCGCCAAACAACCACGCATTTGAGACCAGTCTGTCAGCAGGACATCATGAATCACTTTGTTCTGTAGAATCAAATGTAGCTAAGGGAACATTTAACGATTTTTTGCTGATATCATTAAAATACTGCATTACAGTGTTGTTAATCGTTTTTAATTTTCTGCTGACATAGGTAATTTTGAGGTTACGACATAATATGGAATTTGCATTTGAACTGACTCAAGCTGTTGCAACACTTCAAAGGGGTTCTATTGTATGTAGGTACTAGATAACGAAACGAAGTAGTTATTGTTATAAATTAATCATTTATATTTCTCTAACAGGGTATCCAAGCCATTCGTTGTCCAGCTGGTTTATTCTTCGATATCGAGAAACAGACCTGTGACTGGAAAGACGCCGTCAAAAACTGCAAATTGAAAAATAAGGAGCGTAAAGTTAAACCTTTGTTGTACACTGAAGAGCCGTTGTGTCAAGATGGTTTCCTCGCGTGCGGCGACTCCAACTGCATCGAGCGTGGACTCTTCTGTAACGGCGAAAAAGACTGCGCAGACGGCTCCGACGAAAACTCTTGCGGTAAGTACCCTCGCACTCGTGGTCATCCTTACGGATCTTACCAATTAATTTGTGACTTTACCTAGCCAGTCGGTCAATACGTTGGATCTAATCTAAAATTAAAACACGCAAATGAACTTGAACGGGCAAATTCACAAATAAGAACTAGCGCGTGATGCGTGACGTGACCTGCCTGAAATGCCAATCACTTGGCCTAAAAAAACATCTCAGTGTTATGTCGTAACACAAATGGGTTATTTATTATATTAATTAATTAAGATAACGTTTGGCTTTATTTAAATGAGAAATACTTACATGGAATGTGTGAACTTAAGTAGAAAGCTCAGAGTAAATAAATCACACACATCAACAAGCTAGTCTGTATGCATCGCCTCATTTCAACACGATTCATACAATACTATTCTCTACTGCGGTGTATGACTTGAAATCACTTTGAATTGTAATTATGTACATGACAAGGATACAAAACTCCATTCACCAAACCGCGAAGACCCTGGTCTGTTAGCGCGACATAATAGGTACTTCTAGCTCACATCTTTGAAGTAAATGTATGTGCGTATCAACATAAACGACCACTGAGTCTCCGAACAGAATGGCTTACATAATAAAGTGATTATTTAAAGTCAATAAAATGGCAACTAAAATTGAATATATCTTTGAACATGTAAAATATTCTACTCATGGGATTAAAAAAAAAACAACATGTTGTATACGTAACTCAAAATGTGTAGGTATGTACGAATGTATTACTGAATCAAAAGTGAAATCCAGCGTGTATGTCAGCTGTGTCGAGTGATTTGACCAAGCGAAAGTACCCATACTGGTTCCGAGTCTCGCGCCGCCCGAGATTCATACGCCTTTGCAGCTGCACATGACTTGTAGTTAATGCCTCTCAATCAGAAACTATAATAATATCACAATCTGAACGCCAAAGCTTCTTTTCACGTTTGAAGCAATAATTGCTTTTGCATAGAGTCACAAAGAATTGTGACTGAAAATACATTAGGCCTGCATTTCATAATCTTTGACCCAACGGTTGCGCAGGTCTATTGCTTTTTCTCACGATATTTTTAATTTAAAGTTCATAATTGCATACGTATTGGTATATAATATTTATTCGTGTGAATTTTACATTGTCTTTTTATATAAATAATGGTGGCTTTCTGTTTGTCGTAGACATCGACAACGACCCCAACAGGGCTCCGCCTTGCGACGCGTCGCAGTGCGTGCTGCCCGACTGCTTCTGCTCCGAGGACGGCACGGTGATCCCCGGCGACCTGCCCGCCAGAGACGTGCCCCAGATGATCACCATCACCTTCGATGATGCTATCAACAATAACAACATCGAACTGTACAAAGAGATATTCAACGGAAAACGTAAAAATCCCAACGGTTGCGATATTAGAGGTACATACTTCGTTTCGCACAAGTACACCAACTACTCAGCCGTTCAAGAAACCCACAGAAAGGGACACGAAATCGCTGTACATTCAATCACGTAAGTTAAAATTGAATTAATACTTTCTAACATTCAAAAGTTTATTTATTTAATTTAATTTTACTAATTGTAATTTTCTTATGTTTAGGCACAACGATGACGAACGCTTCTGGAGCAACGCTACCGTGGACGACTGGGGCAAGGAGATGGCTGGCATGCGAGTCATCATTGAGAAGTTCTCAAACATCACTGATAACAGTGTAGTAGGTGTTCGCGCTCCTTATCTCCGAGTCGGTGGTAACAACCAATTCACCATGATGGAAGAACAAGCTTTCTTGTACGACAGTACCATCACTGCTCCCCTTTCCAACCCTCCTCTATGGCCATACACAATGTACTTCAGAATGCCACACCGTTGCCACGGAAACCTACAGAGCTGCCCCACTAGGAGCCACGCCGTATGGGAGATGGTGATGAACGAACTTGACCGTCGTGAGGACCCCACCAACGATGAGTATTTGCCAGGGTGCGCCATGGTTGACTCTTGTTCCAACATTTTGACCGGAGATCAGTTCTACAACTTCCTCAACCATAACTTCGACCGTCACTACGATCAAAACCGCGCTCCATTGGGTCTGTACTTCCACGCCGCTTGGCTTAAGAACAACCCCGAATTCTTAGAGGCTTTCTTGTACTGGATTGACGAAATTCTCTCAAGTCACAATGACGTATACTTTGTAACGATGACACAAGTAATCCAGTGGATCCAAAACCCCCGTACTGTTACCGAAGCAAAGAACTTCGAGCCATGGAGGGAAAAGTGTTCCGTCGAAGGATACCAAGCTTGTTGGGTACCCCACTCTTGCAAGCTCACCTCCAAGGAGGTTCCCGGTGAGACCATCAACCTACAGACGTGCGTGAGATGCCCAGTCAACTACCCCTGGCTGAACGACCCCTCGGGTGACGGCCATTACTAACAGAGCCATGATCTCACGCCTCTCGTGCTCTAAGTAGTTCATATAAAATCTAATGAGTCATTTGCATGGATAACATAGGCGCAGTCAAAACATTTAACAAGGCAACTTAAACTAAATTGAACTTTCATTGTCTAAGAAATTAAACTTTTATCAACTGCGATTATGTTTTCCAGTAATTCTCAAATGTACCGGGTCATAATCCCGTCCGTAGCATAAGAACCTACCTTACTGTATGTAATATAGACTCACATAAATATTTAATAGGTCTGTTTAATAGTTTATGTGATTTTTCTAATGTAAGTCTGTTTTATAAATTTATAAAAAATAAAAAAATCTAAAAATTTTCTGTGCCTTTTTTTACGTCATTCAAATATTTTATTAAAAATGCAACAAATTCATTAGTTCAACAGATTGGAGTCGACAGATGTATTAAAGAATAGAGTTGAACTTTCGAAGTGTTAACGTCATCGTAGTTAATACTCTTAGATTACCATCATATTTAATTACTTGATAGCGGCTCGGAAGTTTGCTGCAGAGCATGATTAGTAACACATTCAAAATCTTGCATTAAAATGCACTTACCAAACCAAGGCTTACTCATACACGAGTTATAAAGTTCAATTTGGTAAGTTGGAAATATAAAACTGATGGCGACAGCCGACGAGTACCTCCACGAATATTTGAACAAAGAGCAAACACTGCTGGACGGTCAGTGACACGCCGTAGCTATATGTATAATACCTACTACCTGGACTGCCAAAGACAACGTGGAGGCTTTTTCTTTGAGTTCCGCACATAATAGTGTAATTTTTTGATCAAGTTAAATCGTTTACAAAATAATGTGTCTTCTGGTTTATTGCGTGGCAGCGTTGTAAATAAATAAAAGCACGAAACAACTTGATAAAAACATTAAGTTGGCAAAAAAAAACTATAGATTGCGTAGGTATTAAATTAGTTACATTGCTTCAACCAAATCATTGAAACGCAAAAATACTTTTCTCTTGCATGTAACATGTTACAATAACAAATGACATTCATTTTATTCCAAGTGCTAGGTTTTGTAATATCATACGTCAATAACTTCATTCGTAGATCATATTTTACTGGATGTGGTTAAGATTTTAGAAACATCTAGGCTTGGAAAAGATATACGTAGCTTACATACTCGTACGTCTACAAATCTACATTTGTACCAAGATAAGTAGATACTAATCTCGAAGCGTCGTAGACTCGTACCTTGAGAACGCACGCCCCGCACGACAGGCGCTACGCGCTACGCTTGCTACGCGCCCGCGCACTCGCTCGGGCTGCTGCCGCCGCGCGCCGCCTGCGGGCCCTCTCCGCCTACGGCGCCACTTTTAAAATATACTCGTCACGCATCGATTGCATGTTAGAGTTCAAGAATTATATTAGTAAATATGTGGATACTTTTCGTGGTATACAGGGTGGCAGGGACAACAACGCGCAAACTGTAACCATCAAGTCAACACATTATTCTAGACCCCCTAACGTAGACATTTTTCGCCGGTTATAAAAAATCTGCTGTTTCATGGAAAAGTGCAATATCTACGCGGTCAAAATGTATGGAAAAAACATATTTTTTTTAATAACCGGCAAAAATTTTCGACGCATTGAGCTCAAGAATTATATACTGGCTGACTCCAATATAACAAGATGCGCGTCGAAGTGCCTGCCATCCTGTATAATAGTGTATCTCATACCTACCCTTACATTTCTTTTGTAACTATGAATTAATATTTAAAATTAATCATTTAGACATCCTCTGTAAGGAATCATAAAAGTAGCATAAATACATTATATAATTCTCAGCACGGGGCTATTTAATTATATGAATGATTTTTGAAAAAACAAATAATTTTACACGGGTTATTGGTAAAACACCAAAAACCTCTTAAGGGGTCATTGTACTCATCATTATGATCAGTAAATCACGAAAAAAAAATCAGCTGTTCAGTAGGTACATTTATGTTCGTAATTCGTCAAAATGTACAGAACAGCTGAATTTTTTTTTTTTGCGATTTCAGATTTGGTCCCATAGTAAAAGTTGTTCATAATGATGAGTAGATACAATGACCCCTTAAGAGGTTGCTGGTGTTTTACGAATAACCCTGTATAGAGCTGGATCACGAAAATCATAAGGGTCATTCGAGTTGAACGTCTAAAATTAAACAAGTGCCTACCTGGGTGCAAAAGTCATTAGCCTCTCGTGGAAAGTTTTTATGTCTACTTCGGTATCCCGACAACATTTCAAACATGGCAGCCCGTAAAAAATGCAAATCCGATTTAAAAGGGTATTGACCAAAAGATTTATACCCGTTAGGTGCATCGCCAACGCCCACAATCGCGCACCAAACATGAAATAAAATCAAGTAGGTACCTAGAGCAACTACCTATACTTTTTAAGCAACCAAAGTTCACATAGTCCTCTGTCAATCAGTAAATATTCTTCGTACTAGAGATCGACTAAAAAACGTATTCGTTTTTTAGTCGCACTTGCACGTTTTTACTTTAATTATTCCAGCCGACCTTGCTCGTCTCTTTATGATAAATATTACTTAAAAAAAGCTCGCTAGATCACACTATGCAGTACGAGTATCTCGCTATGATCCTATGAAGTGTCGGCTTAGCCACATTGTTACCACATCTGCACGTCAAAATGTCATCAGTTCGTATGAGTTTGACACATGCGCGTGGTATGCGTGCGTGACAGGCGCGAATGGAACAATAGGCGGCGGCGGCGGGCGCCACCAACACGTTAATCTCCCTGACATCTGTGGGCGGTGACTTGCGTTGCACATCATCACCTCCAACCATGTAGGTACATATCCTCAAATCCATTACCAACTTTCCATTTTGTTTTGCAACGCGCAACGTTTATCAAAGTAGAGAATAAGGACAATGAAAACAATTGTATTGTTAGCAGCATCTAAATAAATAGAGAGTTGGGGCACGGGGCGCTCTCGGGTGGTATTAGGCACGGTGGCACGGCGAGCCGCGATGCAGCCAGTGACAGTGAAAGCAGTGAAAGTGTTCCTCAGCATCGCCACAGCGCACTCGCACTCATAGCGTTTGTTGTTAACGCTTATTATGAAATGACATTTATGCTTAAATACATAATGCAAAAAAAAACGTCTACATGTCTAAATGTCAAATCGGTAGGTACATAAATCTCTAAACGTACAAAATTCACACAAGCTACGCGTTTAGTGGTTTTAAAGTCAAACTACTTGTCACAAACACTAATTTATCAGCTTCTGAAAAAAGAAGGCATTCCATTCATGCAAAATAGGTATATGTAGTTACAGATCATCCTTCCGTAACTTGACGGAACGATTTTGTGCGTAAGTAGTAATAGTTGTTTTAAGTTCAGTACATTGAATTCTGAATTGTTAGATGTTTAAGAAAATCCACATAAATATGTATTTGACCCAATACCACAAGTAGCAGCAATATTCTGATTTGAACGGTGTAGCCCAGTGGCTGGTTTGTCGAATTTGAATACCTGTTTTAACTAAAACTCATAATAGGTTACCATAGAATCAAAGAGGAATCTAGGCAGAAAATAAAATTCGCAAACATTGATTATTTTATAAACATGATCCTGCTTCATTTTGCAAAGGCCGTGACCGCAAAACACCAATTGATTTTTATGTAGGCACCTAGTCACCACTTCTTGGAATATTAATTACTTCAGAGACTACGAAGTTTGTAGAACATTCCAGAAGACCTAAGATTTGTAGACTGCTGATAGTTTATAGATAATAAACATTTCACAGAGTTGCTTAATTATATCCTGAAGAAACGTATGTTATCTTACATTTTTGGTTAGTTCAGTGATCACTGACGCTTCGTATGAAGTCATGTCTTTTTCCTGTTCGTTCTTGGTGAGCTTACAACAACAAGGAAAAATCTGTATTTCAACATGTCGAGTTCGATTTTTATCTTTTTGTAAAGCATTATGCGAAGGAACTAAAGCAGAACAGGATAAATTATTTTGTGATAAGTAATACATATTTAGTAATATTATTGATTTATCGAATAATATGTTCAGCTAATTGGAATTCAATTTTCAGATAATGTAACTTGGCTGCAATTTTTTTTTTCTTTTTTCTTTATTAAAAAGAACTAAAGTTCTTAATAATAGATTGCAATCTAGCCTAATAGACTTTTAAGCAATTTAACTTTAACTTATAATTTTACGTGATATATTTTGTTATAACTAAGAATAGTGCCAATTTGCACTTTTACACAATTTCGTGGCAGTTTCTTAGGGTCTGATAATATTGATACTTAATACTGACACTTACTGACTTAATATTGACACTTTGTTCATGTATTACATGTATATAGCTCAGCATTGTTACTATTATTCATTCACTGTTTATACAACACTCAAATAGTTTAGTTCTCTTTACGTCTACGCACTATGTCCGCGTTGTCTAGCAGCTGTATTGCCTCGACATTCACATGTCGGTGAAGTCTGTGTTTGTGGGCTTCAGCAAATTTTTGGATAATGGTGATGATAAGTTCCATTTTAAGGTCGTGGTGGAGGTCGTCATTTCTAATGTACCATGACCCATTTACAGTATCCCAGAGTACATTATTTCGGAATTGTTGTATTATTTTAACGTTGCTTCGTTTAGTACAGTCCCAAAGTGATTATTTTTTTTACTTTTGGAAGGTTATATTTACATAATTTAAAAGCTAACAGTCTTAAAATAATAATATGTACAAGTATATAAAAAAGGAGGGAAAATAATCATGGGGCATCAAAAAGGTCCGCATCGCCGTCAACAGGAAAAGTGCCCAAAAGGCTGGCAGCATTGCCACGTTGTATGGCAATGCTAATTCTTTGGCCAAAAAATAGACCAGCCCTCTGATCACGCATAGAGTCGACAAACCGCTTGGCGATTTCCCAAAGTTGGATACCAAACGTCTAAATGTGCATAAGAATATGCTTAGTATAATTATAATGTTATTATGTATTGATATAGACAGGATTTCCTTCCGAGTAACAAATACATATTTTTATAACGTATGTCGAAGTCCTGTCTTTTCTTTTTGATGTGAGTTTTCCAACGCAACTTGGCGTCAAGAATTATGCCAAGGTGTTTGACTGTATTAGCATAAGGCACTTGCATGT
The DNA here is from genome assembly GCA_948252095.1 of Dicycla oo. NCBI lineage: Eukaryota > Metazoa > Arthropoda > Insecta > Lepidoptera > Noctuidae > Dicycla > Dicycla oo. The sequence goes on from OX411712.1 coordinate 16,343,230, forward strand.
CTTTATATAGTCTGGGTGGTAATCGCAGTGATTAATAGTGAAGTCAATGTGCATCGATTTGAACTCATTCAGTTTCATCTTCCACTTATGCGTCCTGTCACAAAATTTGTTCAGAGCAAGTTGAACTTTTTCTACTGCTTCTTTGTGACTTGATCCAGTAGCCATAATAGCTGTATCATCTGCAAAAGTCGCAATGGTGTGGTTTTCCAGCAGCAAGTACAAGATTGGGCCTAACACACTTCCTTGTGGTACGCTAACTTTTATAGATTTTAGCTCGGAATATGCATCCTCTTGCCTTATTCTAAAAATTCTGTTACTTATATAAAACTCTAGAATATCTGAAAATGCTGGAAGTAGCATGCGACTGGGTTTTAATAGCAGACCCTCATGCCAAACTTTGTCAAAAGCTTGCGCGACATCTAGGAATCTCGTGGCGCAGGCTTATTTTCAAACATTTTTTTCAATAATGTTGTTATTCTGGGGTTACCCTTTTTTCAAGAAAAAAAAAATTACAAATTATCACTTCCCAGACAATTTTCCGCATAATTTCGTTAGTCAAATTATTACTTAGCAAATAAACTCTTCAAAATTATTGTAACGCAAACCTAATGTTTGGCAAGTGAACGTTTAAATAATAACTTGCTTGCCAACTAGTAATTTTACCAATTTTAACGTAGTCAAATATAACATATTTTATGCAAAATAAAATAAGCCAAATATTTAGTATCGTAAGTTTTCAATTCACCATTTCTATTCAGCTTAGTCAATGACAAAGATTTGCATCTTTATGTCAGTAAGCATGCAGCAAACATGCAGCATGCAAGCAAGCATGCAGCACGCAAGCAAGCATGCAGCATGCAGCAAGCATGCAGCATGCAAGCGAGCATGCAACATGCAGCAGGCATAGTTTCTGTGACAGCTCCGACGCTGCGGGTCTCCGGCGGTCCCACGCGTGCTAATTGTCACAGACGGCTTTCGCTCACTACTGCAGCTTCGGCTTGCTGGCCGGCGATTCGTTTCTGTCACTAAAACTTAATTTTTGAATTATATAATTCCCAAAATATCTTATTTTTGCCTTTATATTTTTGTCATAACAAATAATTTGACCAAACGTTTATTGTCTAAAGATTGTTTGCTGTAATAAATCATTTGATTAAAGAACAAATGCCTTAATGACATTATCCTTGATAATATTCTGCCGAGTAAAAATTTGACCAAATGAAAATGTGCGTAATAAAATCATTTCCAAATATTGCGTTGGAATAAAAAAGGGTTGCTAAAAATTGTTTGGGTAGTGAAATTTTGTCAAAATCTTTTCGGCAAAACGGCAGGATCCCCTTATTCTATGTACCTGGTCTATTGGAGAATGTTATTTCCTGAAGCCAAACTGATGGCTTGCTATAAAGTCTAAGTATAAAGTCTTTTTCTTCTATTATTGGTTTTAACCGTTTTAATAACAGTTTTTCAAAAAGTTTGGATAATACGGGCAGCAGGGAAACAGGTCTATTTAATGATTCTTTATAGGGTGCATTCCCAGGCTTCGTAATCATAATGACCTCAGCAATCTTCCATGGCTCAGGTATATGTTTTAGCATAAATGCAGCATTGATAAAATTGGTCAACTTGCCTATGGCTTGCGCGGGAGGTGTTTTAAAATCTCTCCTGATATGAGGTCCTAACCCAGGGATTTCTTCAAGTTTATGTTGTTTTGAATTTCTCTCAAAACTTCTTTGGGAGTCACACGCCGAATTCTTAATAACTTTTCACCCTCAAGTATTTATATGGAGCTTTCATTGGGTTGAAAAGAGTCTTCTAACTATTGGGCAAAGCTTTTTGCTTATTGCTTATGGCTCATTTTCCGTCACTGTTTCTGAAGGGCGGTATAATTTACATACTTTTTCAGTTTTCTTGTCGCTTTCCAAAGAGAGAATTCCTTAGATTGGTCATTGGTTAGCTGCACAAGGTTCATCCTCAAATTGTAGAATTTTTCTCTTTAATCGTTTAGTTAAGTTATTTAATAATGTTTTATCCCGCGGTCATCTTGTTTGCTGCCACCGCTCTCTTTGCTTTCTTTTCTCAGACAGTAAATACACAACTTCCCTAGGATAGGCATGTCCCTTACGTTTACGTTTTAATTGCGGCGTGTTGTTCCACGCACTTTGTTGTCGAGTCAAGCTGATCTTGATTTTGTAACGGAGTTTTTAGATCGATAATATTGTCTAGGTCAAGGACAAACCTGTCCCAACTTGTCGACTTATTAACCAGGGTTAAAGGTATTTCTTTTAGTGGGATTTTTGACATAGTCTTAGTATAATCCGAATATGGTCCGAATTCATAATAAACTCTTCCTCCAAACTAAGGTAACTGCTGGATATATTTTTGTATGTGAAAAAGTCTATAAGATCCTGTATTTCTGGTGGTCAGTGGGCCAGTACGTTGGTTTTCCTGTGCTCATAAATTCACAACATATATATATATATATATATATATATATATATGTTGTGAAGTTATGAGCACAGGATATATCTTATAATATATATCCTGTGGATAATATCTTTGACTGCATTTAAGGACTGCCTTCCCTTTGTTGTACTAAGTCTTGATCTCCAGTGCGTATGCTTGGCATTAAAATCTCCACCTAGGATGTATATCTGGCCTAAAAGTTCAAAGAATTGTAAATATCTGTCTTATCATGGTACCCACACAGCCTAGTAGAAGGGTGTAACCTGTAGCCTTCAAAATTATAATATGACGCGCATATTTATTTAATAGTCTATAAATACCCCGGCTAGCTATGTTGTGATGTCGGCACAAGCACGCTATAGCCATACATATCAATAAGTATAATATGTATGCATTGTCGCAAGTGAAAGGAAATATCTTGTAGAATCCTTGACTCGAGCGCGCCTACTTGCGACGCAGTGGCTGTGACTCTGAGCCGTGAGCTCTGCATGCTCTCCTCTGCGCATCTTAGGAAAGTTCATGTCCCTTATTACTAAACGAGCTTAGTTATTGTGTCAGCAATAATAATCATTAAACTTTATTAGTTAGGCAAAGTACTTAGAAATAATTGGAAAATAAGTAGCCTGCCTGCCCATTTTAAATGAGATCATAAAATTATAAGCTTCAATTACAGTATTATATTCTGAATGTTAAAAATAGACAATGTTCTCTGAATACTAATCTCCTTAATTAATATCAATATAATGTATTTTTTCGCAATGTTACACAAGAATTAAAATATATTCTTCGCCGTATCACATAAATACATATATAATATAATAATGTATTTATCAAAGACTAAAATCGTATTTCAGCTATGGGTGCTTGTTTTGAAATCACACATAGCAACTAAATCAATATGTTAGTAAAATAAATAATTAGGTATGTTTATAGATATTTGTTGTAATGGTCTGCCAGTCATGGTGGTCGTAGTGGTAAAAAATTATGCATTTCGTAATAATTTCATGTTTTTGGTTAAATTATCTTCAAACAAAATTAAATCAAAATATTATAAAGGGTGACTGGTAATTTCGTGACCGATACATAAACACATGATTGTACTTACTCATGATAGCTTTGGTTTCATAGTAAAAGTTGTGGGTCCAAACCTGAAATTGCGAAAAAAAAAATCATTTTTTCACATTTTAAAATGTAGGTAACAGCAGATTTTTTTTTGCGATTTCAGGTTTGGTCCCATAGTAAAAGTTACCTGCCATCAGTACAATCACTAATTACCAGTCACCCTATATCTAGCTTCTGCGCGCGATTTATTCCGCGTGAGATTTCTTATTCTATGACGCCGCCGTAAGGAAACAGGACGTTTCTACAAGAAATACGTATTGAAATGGAGTAAAAAAATATGTTGTCCTTTTTAAAATACAAAATTCGCTGTGCAAAGGAAAATAACATCAATAATAACTTTGTACTGTGAAAGTGTGGATCATTTTGATCTATCGAAATATAAATGCTAATCTATATAAATAAAAATCAATTGCCGAATGTATGTACGCGCATCACTTCAGAACGGTTGCACATATATCTTTGTGTTGTGTTTGTAATTTTCAGGACAAGGTTTGTATGAAAGAAAATGTTTTATAACTTGCCGGGAAAATTCGAAAATTCAGGAAAGCTGAAAGGTAATTCTATGGGAATTTTGTATGAATTATTGAAATTTTGACAGGACAACGTCTGGTTGGGTCTACTAGTATTATATAAATATAAATGTTATGTAATTAATAAATATAATTTTGTTTTTCGTTTTAGTAATAAATATGATAGATACGTATTTTTTCCTTATGAAGGCAGTGTAGCTATCCATTAGTGAAATAATATTCGGATTAATATCAGTCTTTCCGAAAATTAACCCTTGAAATTATATTTGTATTTAAATTATATTAGCCGAGCTATCACAACTTTTATCTAGCAAGTCGGAAAGAAATACCTCTTAAAACAGAATTATTTGCCTGCGCTTTCTACACAGTTAAAATAACTTTAAGAGGTGCTGCTTTAAAAGCATCGAACTGAATAACTTTACCTACTATACTAAACTGTATAGGACAGCTAGTTTTTTTTCGGGATTGTTAAATTAGTCTGATAGTAATAGTTATTCAATTAGATAGTCTAAAGCACCTCTTAAAGTTTTTAAAGTTAATTTTTAACACCTTATATAATTGAAAACAATGTATGGCAACCTGGTCCGACTTAAATAAATCTACAAAAAAGTCCGCAACATCATATTTCTATCTTTTATATTTTATTCCAAAAAGTACACTTCCTGTAAAAATTACGCGCGGACGAAGTTGCGGGCAAAAGCTAGTATTAGTATAAAAAAAAACGGATGTGGAAGCAGACGAAACTTATGAAAATCCATAACATACATGATTCTTAGGCCACATCTAAGGCTGAAAGTAGGTCTAGCTTTAACATCCAGGTCAAATATACACGTAACAACCGCATTTCGATAAGCAATTGGCAGTTTAAATGTTAAATCTTCAGTATCTTATGCAACAAACAACATATTATTATCTCACGAAAGTGCAAATGATTGACTAGAATTGCATCAAATTTGGAATCTGTTTTCAGTTGCAGTCAAGCAAATTAATCAAAATAAACCAAAAAAGCTCATAAGTACATAATAATGTACGGCAGGCCGCCCGTCTGCGGAGCGGTAACAAATCCAGTATAAGCTGACCTCTTATTCTATTGAAACTCCGTACTATGCTAGGCCTATTGTAGCAACATTATAACATTTTCAATCATGCCTATGAATAGAAGGGAAACATCTTCACTGCTAAAAAATAGACGAATTCGAAGTATTAAAACTAATTCATTATAAGATTCAAAGCCTTGCTGTCTGCTTCCGTGTTTCCAATCTGATAGAGCGTCTAGCTGGGTAGGTAAGTACACGAGTTACTATTTTGGTATAGATAGGGGCTTCCCACCTACACGATGAGTGAACCCCAGATGTGAGTGACTTTTCGCAAAATATGGAGTTCCCGGCGCGCTTCGGAAGGCACTTCATCGCAGTATTGTCATAGCATAGAAGGTCTATAAATTCTTCAAGAAGGTATTCTTCCAGAGGTGATGTTCTAAAATTTAGCCATATCTGGTGAAAATGGACATACCTACCTAAAAAGTTCAACTAAAGTAAACAGACAAATAAAGTAAATAGTTGGGATATCCAACTATTTACTTTATTTGTCTGTCATATTAAATTCGGCGCTCCTATGTGAGACGCAGCCGAGCCATTCACTGGCGCATCACGTTGACCCGTTGCGAGAAGTGTCGCGCGGAGGTTCGATGGAGCGCGGTACGGGCGGCGCGGGCGCACGCAGCCGCAGCCGGCGCGCGCCGCCTGACCCCGCGGCCGCGCCGCGCCGCCTTGTTGTGTATCTCGTGAGCCTCGTTCCTCGAACATTACATAACTGCGGTACCCGGATGTTGCCGCAAGGCCATCCATACATCAACTAGCATTTAGTTCCAGTCATCTTAAACTAGTTTCATAAATTAATTGAGCCTGTATAACGGGTCTTACTGTATGCCAATCTGAAAATGCTAACAGCACTTGGTAAAAGATTATCAAACGTTGTAAACATTTACAAACACCTACAAAAACCAATTAAACCAATTATTTCTCACTTAATAGGTACACAAGGTAGGTATCTACTTAGTGTTCCGGGTAGTAATAAGGGACCTAACCCACATAATTATTTACTACCGACGTCATTATGCACATTTTTTAATTCGGTTATTTACAACGGTGCGTAACTTGTGTGACGTAAGCTTTAAAGTTCCAGATAGTTCCAATATCCTTGTAAACGAAACGACAAACCATGCACATGAAACGAATTCTAAAAACATGAATCATGCAATACTTTTATTAAAATAATTATATACCTTCGTTGTTAAGAGTTCCGTGTATTCAGGTCTACTAATGAAATGGTAACGTGGTAAGACTGATGACTAACTTCAAGAATAGGGCAGCTGGGCGAGACAGAGTTGTTTAAAAATGTATCCATGAACATCACATATTGTAGGTACCTACATAAATATTTTCTTCATGATTTTCCACCCATATAAGAACCTTGGTACCTTTGCCAATACTAATACCGTAAACCAACTTCTGTAATGAAGTATTTAACATCTCAGCTCTGTGTATTACAATATTATAAGGTAGTGTTGAATTTTAAACGATTTTATAGTCAATAAATGACGAACAAACAAACATTTGTTTAACACTAGCTAGTCATTACGATGATGTAAACACATCCAAATACTTCCTACAAATTATGTACATAGCGATCTCTTAGACAAAAGATAAGAAAATTTGTTTTTGCCTCTCAAATTCGGAAAGCTTGTCGTTTATTAATTTACTTTCAGCCTTGAAAGGCAGCCATGCTCTGGACGACCACACGCAGTGAACGATGACGATTTACGCCGCGAACTGAAGTCGAATCCAAATGGTACCACTCGTGAATTAGCGGAAGCACTTAACTGTAGTCACCACGCCGTGAAAACCTGGCATGGCATGAGCATGAGCTTGGGTATCGAAAAGTTTTGGCTCGGTGGGTACCGCACATCCTTACAGACGCCAGTCGTGCAATCCGTGTCGTTATCTGTCAATTTCTTTTGCTGCGACCTGAGATCAGACAAAAAGGTCGACTGGTAGAAAATGCCTATGGCATTATGTCCGCCTCTGTAAATTTTGTGTGCTTAAAGTATTAAATAAATAAAAACTCTTTACGTCGGGTAAAGAGTTTTTGTCTGATCTGGTTTCTGGAGATGAATCATGGATTCATTACGAGAACGATACACGTCGTGCTTTTTGGCTGCCTCCAGAAGAAACGCCACCAACTCAACCGAAGCCGACTCAAAAGAACCGCTTAAAAGTTCTGCTTTGCTGTTTCTGGGACGCGCAAGGCATGCTGTTTTATGAACTATTACACAATTAAACTATAAACGCTGACAAATATTCAACCCAGCTCACCAAACTATCTGCAGCTATCAAGAAAAAACGAACAAGACGAGTCAATGTAGTTTTACTACACAATAACGCGCGATAATAATAAAAAATATAAAACGTAAACCAAGTGTCTCATTACTTTTGTGCCAACCTGATATACTAGACCATGTACTTAGTTATCTAAAAAACTTATATCAACAAAAAAGTAGGTACAGCACTACGCTCGTCTACCTTCAACATGACCACAAATAGAACGTCTTCTTAGATATCGGACATATTTATTTACCGACGTGAAATACATCAAAATAATATAAAACGTGCCTTGCCTAGTTGTTACTACTATACTAATATAAATACAACTTAGGGCCGATTTTCCAATCGTCTTTACTACAATACAATAATTATAATACTTTAATCTGGGGTAGGTATATATTTGACGTTTTGACAGCTTTTTTATAGAAAATATGTCAAACCGCCTTAATTATTCCTCAGATAAAATTTATCTGGCGATTGAAAAATCGGACCTTACAATTATTAAACTGTCATACCAACATCAGTCGGGAACTCACGTAAATGTTATACTAACTTAAAATTCCATTATAATGACAGGTAATTAGATGCCCTTGACTTTTGACATACATATCTTTTTAATATGTAGGTATATTAAAATAGATGTGACCTCTGAATATATTGACATTTTCAGACAAACTTTTACATATGTAGACATTTTGAAAGACATGACCCCTATTCACAGGACTATAGACACATATAAAATGCATAATAATATTTAAAAACAATCACTCGTATTTAATTTACAAAAAATCACTTAACACGAGCTAAGATTACATGTCATGTCCTAATAACAAGCCGATCTCAAGCTGATTTGCATATATTACTTTTATATCGGGATCTTCCACCTTTATTTGACATTGACATAAATTTATATAAAACAGGTTCCATCGTTAATCGAAAGTGAGGCTCACTCAACGAGTATGCGAAAAAGGAACCTAATACAACGATTATAATTTTTATAAAATGAAAACGATTCATTTCTGAAGGAGTCTAACCTATTAACATATATACGTATCTACCTACTACACTTAGTTGTAAAATATTTAGTGTGTATCCATAGATAATCTTTTATAATCTTATCTTATGTGTCAAAAGTAAATAAGTAACACGCTTAAATACATTTTAAGATTATATAGTTACATAATATTAGAATCTGCGATTTCAGCGGTCTCTCTAGTTTTGGGGCCATAGCGCTTAATGGCGCGCTTCTCCCAATCTGCTCCGACTTCCGGTATCTTGATTCACTTGTGCTAAGCGATGGCGAAGTAGATCGGACTGCTAAGCTGTTAAGCACTGGATGCATGAAATGACGGCAGGTCACGGGAACAATCTGCGACTCCCGCATTCCCTTAAACTTAAATGGAAGATTTATAAATAAAACAATGGTTAGTCCTGCTGTCTTGTATGGGTCAGAATGTTGGCCCCAAAAAGAATGAATGAAAGGCAATTGCATGCAGCTGAGATGAGAATGCTAAGAGGGATGTGTGGTGTTACTCGATTAGATAGAAATAAGAAATGAGTATGTAAGAGGAAGTCTGAAAGTGACACCGGTGACTGAAAAGTTGTGTGGAAATCGGTTGTCATGGTATGGGCATGTGATGCGGAGGAATTAGGAAAATGTCGTCAGGAAAGTTTTGAGTAAGAACGTGGATACGAGTAGGGCTAGACCAAATAAACTATGGATGGACATGAAAGATGACATGGCTAGTAAGGGAGTGACTACTGAGATGATGACTATATAGAAAAGTATGGAAGAAAAAGACATGCTGCGCTGACCCCAAATAAATTGGGTCAAGGGCAGGAGAATGATGATGATAAGATTAGATAGATGTATTTAAATAAAACAAAAACTTTGACGAAAGTCTTTGTCAACCTAGCATGCCCTTTTCCCAACAATGTTGGGGTCGATTTCCTATCTACAAGAATGCAGCTGAATACCAGAACTCAGTATTTTACTTAAAGCGGCTGACCTCAACAACCCAGTTACACCTAGTAACTGGATTGTGAGACCTACAAATGACAGCCGGAAACAACGACTTAACGTGCTTTCCGAGGCTGGAGGGGTGCTGATTGTATGAAATGGATGATCACCCATCTTCAAGCGTAGCTCAACCTTCCATCGACCCGTGCGGCTGTTAATACTTAGGCTACTTACTTTAACGAAATTCTTTGTATTTTATTTATTTCGAAGACGGTCTCGTGTGCGTGGTAGTGGTCGCTGGTGCGACTGCTGACCGTAACGTCCTGGGTTTGATTCCCTGGTCGAGCAAAGTGCTATTAGGTTTTTCATTAGGAATGTCTCAGTAGCAGCTCGGAGTCAGGATTTGTGCCCGGTTGACGGCAATAGGGTCGCTCCTTATATCGTGGGACTAAGATATATTTTTATATGTGGGTGTAGGTACTAAATGTTTACCAAATATATATACCACTACCCATCGTTTTGGGAATACAGGCGTGGTGTGATGTTATGTTATTTATTTAGTGTTGGATCATTCAGTTCCCTACAAAATGGTTGAGCTGGATGGTGCTGATCCCCGTCATGTTCGTGAACGGCGCCGTCAGTTGAGACTGGTCATCTCTTAACTGCCAGGGCTTATTTTTAATCTTATATTTTCAACTGATTTTATTTTTACGTACCCAAGAATTCGTAATATCTTGATTTAAAAGAGTGTCCGTGGAGTTTATTGCCCGTTCTTCTCCACAGAGATCTACTTTTGGAATGGGCAACTAGCTTCTACTTTCTGACTAACTGACATACTTTTTGCCAATTCAAAAGTACGTATAATTGGTTGAAAAATGCCTTCAATTTGAGTTTGAGTGACTTTCTAATAAACATATGATCTACGAGTAGCTGTTGAAATAGATGATCTAATAGACTTATGATCTACGAGTAGCTCTTGAAATAGATTATCTAACAGACTTATGATCTATGAGTAGCTCTTGAAATAGGTGATCTAATAGACTTATGATCTACGAGTAGCTGTTGAAATAGATGGTCTAATAGACTTATGATCTACGAGTAGCTCTTGAAATAGATGATCTAATAGACTTATGATCTACGGGTAGCTGTTGAAATAGATGATCTAATAGACTTATGATCTACGAGTAGCTGTTGAAATAGATGATCTATTAGACATATGTTCTGCGAGTAGTTGTTGAAATAGATGATCTAATAGAGTTATGATCTACGAGTAGCTGTTGAAATAGATGATCTAACCATTTGTTGATATTATAAAATTTATTCCTACTTTTACCTGATTAACGAGTAGGCTATCAATCAATAGCTAGCTAATATGTTGTATAGATAATCATATCCTGGTGATTGTGAATTCAATTGTTTTAATTAATAATAATTGTATTACAAAGAGGACTCGCGATTTTGGTGATTGCTTAAAGCGATCGATTATTGTAGATTTTTTAAAATTATTAGCATAATTTTATCCCTTAGATGTAGTTCTTATCTACTGTTTTCTGTTGTGTACCTACTTATTTACTTATTTGTTAGTAATGTTAGTTTTGTAATTCAGTAATTAGTATTTTTAGACGTAAGGGCCGCCTTTTGCGGTGATAGCTTCCAGGTGGTGGTGATCATCGGGAGAGTAATGTCAAATTTAAAACATCCAGGCTAGAATAATTTTAATAATCTACGATCCTAGGCCCAGACGGACCAAGGATAGAGCCACCTGGAACGGTTTGGAGGAGGCTTTCACCGCAAAAGGCGGCCCTTACGCCTGAAAATACTAATTCGCCGAAACATTAATTTTACAGTGAATGCCATGCCATAGAATAAAAAATATTGCCCAATAATTTATATTCACTTATCAGATCACAGTAAATATGGGTGTCCCATGGTTAGAATAGAAGCTGACTCGAACAAACTTGGTATTAACTCGAGAACTTGCATACGTACAGCACAATTTTAGCACCAATCTTGTGACAACGCATAAACCTTGGGAAAGTTGGGATAATAATATAAAAAAATATTCATACATTATTTTAAGATTTTGTAACATATTATGTAGCTTGTATCATAATATTACATTACTGACCTTGATATATAATTTGAAGTGAAAATCTTTATTTGTAGCTAGAATCCATATATTTATTTAGAGCCTAAAATTTTAAATGGGTATTTGTAGAGATGAGGTATATTTTTAAGCCCAATAATTTTATGCAACGTGTTAAAGTGTACACTTGTCTGCTTATGTGAATGCATACCTACCTAGAGTAATATACATTACTGACCTTGATAGATCTTTATTTGCAGCTAGAATCCGTATATTTATTTAGTGCCTAAAATTTTAAATAGGTATTTGTAGCGATGAGGTATATTTTTAAGCCCAATAATTCTAAGAAATGTGTGAAACGTGGATACATGTTTGCTTATGTATGTACCTACCCAGAATCTTAACTCGAAAAACAAGTTGGTGATGTTGTTAGAGGCCCCGTTGTACCCACCCGCTACTGCGATCTGTGATTATTATCATTTATAATTAGTAATAGTATAGCTCACACATTATAATGGCACCTATGTAATAGTCAGAGGATCAGCTACTAAGCTAAACATATCTATCAAATGATTTGTCAAAGATAGGTACTTACATCTATAGGTACGTCTACCTACTAGTATCTTCCTATGCTGTTTTATTACATAATATATGTTTATAAGACCCACATGATGACCAGTTTTCTAGTTAGCTTTCGTCTTAATGAGTTCGTAAAAGGTTTAAAATAATTCCGCTTTCCCTAGTAAACAGTAAGTGATGCTCAGCAACTGTCATCGATGTTGAAAAACATTTTAACCCACCACTGTGCCTTCAGACGGTCTATTCTGTAAAATTCTCACCATGAAAACTTAGGTGAAGTGAGCTTGAAGTGAGCTGTCTTTCCACCTGATGCTAGGGATTGACGATATTGACATCTCACTCCACGCTCACCTCACCTAAGTTTTCACGGTGAGATTTGTACAGAATATTTGACTGGCCTGTTGGTCTAGTGGTTAGTGGCCCTGACTGCTATGCCGGAGGTCGTGGGTTCGATTCCCACCCAGGACAAATGTTTGTGTGATGAGCATGATCATTTGTTCTGTGTCTGGGTGTAATTTATCTATATATGTATGTATTTAGAAATATATAAGTATGTTTATCAGTTGTCTAGTACTCATAACACAAGCTCTGCTTAGCTTGAGGCTAGACGGCGTTGTGTGATAGTTGTGGAATATTATTATTATTATTATTATTATAATAGCACTACTGAAACTATAAAGCACGTGGTATTACTTTCGGTGTAGGCAGAAACGGGAATACAATTACCAATTTCAGGATGTGAAGGTATGTGTTATAAGTACAAGATAGATAAATAACAGACTGCGCTTTTCTAATACAACTGGTGGAAAAATTTCCTTTTCGTATCTACTTGTAAATGACAGAAGCGAAGAACTTTCACTATTTCATGTTTTCAATGAATATCTACAGTCACTGTATGAAGATATCATAGGTAATTTAAATGTACGCGAGTTCTATACGTTTGTCCTCTAGCATTCGGTAAAGGAAGGTGTGTGTATAATTCAATGAACATCGTCTTCCGCTTGGCTGAAAGCGTTCGCCGTAGCTAAAACTTCCTGTCTTAAGCACTTTAAACTGCTGACACAAATAATAATATGTACCTATACCTACCAATAAAATAAAATATTTTAAATGGCCGTCTGTGTAGCCGGTTAGTTCTTCTAAACCACACACTGGATTTTGATGCGGTTTTCATTCAGATCATTTATTCCGGCAGGTTTATGTGTATAACTGATAATTACTTAGATTTCCGTCTCTGACCTTCTGTCAGTACATTATTGCACCCTTGCCGGCAGGGGAGGGTCGATAGTCTCCACATACTTCACTACAATATAATAAATAACAAGTTAAGTAATAGATGATAATGTAATGTGTGCTATTTAATCTGCATTCGTCGAAGAGCAAAAGAAAGTTTTTGAAGGTGATTTACTGAAATCATTAGCAACAGCAGTATTATAATTTTTACGTTGTTTCCAGTGGGCATTGAAGGCTTATTAAAAGCTGTGATCTTAGTACAATAGCTTATAACGGCCAGAGGTGTAGTACCTATAGGACGGCTGATGTGTCTGAGCTTGCTGGGTGTCGAGTGTGCGCTGCCAGGTTATATAAATACAAATAGGTGAAGAGGGGCTACGGAGACCTCTTGCACTTTCTTGACGGCGATCGTCGCAGCGACCAGTCCTCGCCGAGCATCATGGCTCGACACGCGTGTCTGTGTCTTGGTGTGTTGTTGCTCAGCTGTCTCGGTAACTATTCTTTTTTTATTACCAAAATAGGCTGCTATAAATCTAGAGGATAAATATATTTATTTTACATTAAATATTTAAGTATCCTTTACCAAATTTACTGGATACATTAATATTATATGTACCTATTTAATTTTTATTTAACAAATAAGTATCTACATCTTGTATGTGTTTTTTGTGCCGGTAAATAGCCTCTGTTTACCTTTAGTGTGACGTTATATAACTTTTTTTTTTTAGTTAATCAAGTAATTGAAGTACGGTTTTTTTTTAAATACACTTTTATATTATTTTTAATAACCGTTCCTAAATAATAATTTGTTTATAGCATTTATTTTGAAATGTTAATGGTGATTAAAATTTATAGTATTCTTATATCGTTTTCACAAAACACAAAAAGGAACATAGTTTGCAACAGGTACCTCACAATTTGAATATGAATATAGTTAATAATATTTTATAAAATATATTATGGGGCCGAAACTACATTTACATAAGTTAAAGTTCGTTTTAAAGCAACAAAGAATGAACGCCGGCTACGACGTGGCTCGTTTACTTCGCTTGACCTCGATTTCTTTTCAACGTTTCAACTTTCAATGCCGACATGGAATAGAGCTGCAATTGACTCAGAGTATTCTAAACTCAGAACTCCCGCAAAAAACCATTTAGTATCAAAACGTAAATATAACAAAGCTCACAATTACATTTCACAGCTTTGAAAGGCATTATTAACTAATAGTACTTAATCACTTAATTAAAGCTTTCGTTATTCGTATGCATACAAGTGAACAACATGGCGCATTAAAAAATAATATCAAAACTATATATGCCTCGTTACTGCAATTAATGAGCACGGCATGTATCTATATACCTACATGTTCGGCACTGCAATGAAACTGCAGGTACTACATTCCTTTAGCCGCTGTGTTGTAACAGCGGCTTACATTAAGTGGTGTTACCTAATGAACACGCTAAGACTGTAGTGTTGGTAGTCTGTTTCTGGCTCAAAATATTAGATAGGTACTTGGTTATATAAGTCCCTTGTTAACCCCGTAACAATCAATAGTGGCTGATGTATTTTTTGCTGCAGTGAATGGCGAGTTGCGGGTTAAGCGTCAGGAGGACGATGGAGGAGATGATGCCACACCAGAACAGTTGTGCGATGGTCGGCCGGCTGACGAATATTTCCGACTTTCCACCGAGGGAGACTGCCGCGATGTAGTCAGGTAGGTTTTACACAACTACGGCCTAACATACTTCATTTGTTATAACGACTTAATATACCCACGCCACGTTGTGATATAGTAGTTTCGAAATATTACTGAGTTGCAATGTTATTCTGTCGTCATAACTTTGTCATGTTTCTATCAAAGTCTAGAGAAAACTGGTTAGTAACCGAACCAGTTCCATGAATCAGTCAGTCGTAATGAAAGCTTGCAAGGTTGGCTTTATGGGTATTACTTATATACACTTAGTGCTGATACTTATAACTGTATAAATGACGTACTATAGGTACCTGCAACTGAAAGTTAGCCTAAGGCCCTTGCAGCAAGGTACTGATAGTTGACTAAGTACTTCCAAATATATATTTACTTGTATGTAATTTATTAAACTTGTGAATGTGACCAAGGACCGTTGTTTGCCGTTTGATTTATTTATGGACGTTGTTTAATATGCAGTAAGGCACACACTGATATTCCAGTCTGTGCACAGAACGGTCACCCTCGTGCTGTGAATATTTTAATTAATATTGAACTTCAAAACCAAACTTGTACAACGTCAAAGCTTAAGTGCACGTACTGTAACTATACTTTTTAATACTGATGACTCAAATTTCAGCAGTACCTATTATATATATTAGTACTTATCTATTTTGACAAAGCTTCTTGTCATGTCATCTCTACAAGTTATATACAAGGGGACGCAAAATTAATCATCCAATTTTGTTTTTGAATAACTTTTTTACTAAATAAAAAAAAATAGTTTGAGTGATGGAAATCTTTCATTGGACATTTAGATTTTTTTCTGTTAAGTGGAAAAGATCATGTCCGTCAAGTGGCTGCCGCCAGTATACTGTTGCCCGTATTATCGCATTTTCCTTGACTTTCCACAATATTTCCGGTGATAACTGTTCGCATTCTTGTCGTATATTCTCCTTAAGAGCTGCGATTGTCTGAGGCTTGTTGGTATAAAACCGCGACTTAAGTAGCCCCAAAGAAAGAAGTCTGGGATGGTTAAATCGGGTGATCTTGCTGGTCATGCCAAATTACGCGACCAGGAAACGCTTCCTTCACAACATCCATTGTGGCTCGTGCTATGTGTGCGGTTGCACCGTCTTGTTGACACCACATCTTCACCAAGCCCCGCTCATCCAATTCCTGCAGCCAACAAGCCTCAGACAATCGCAGCCATTAACGAGAATATTCGACAGGAACGCGAACAGTTACCACCGGAAATATTGCGGAAAGTCATGGAAAATGGGCACAAATGTGTATCAACAATGGCGGCAGCCACTTGACGGATATGATCTTTCCATTTAACAGGAAAAATTCTAAAGGTCCAAATAAAGATTTCCAAATTTCTTTAAAGCATTAGGTACTCGATGCGCGACCACGCGCTTGAGTTCGCCGAACTACATGAACGTGACGCTCGCATGTTCACGCGACGACCGCTTGGGTTTGGTCGCGATCTTATTAGTGTTCTAATGGGTAGTATAATACAGGGTGGCAGGGATAACGACGAGCAAACTGTAACCATGATTCTTCACCCCTTTTTGTTTTGGATGGGAAATTATCAAATAACTTCTCCCGCTCTGGGCGGATCGGGAGGGCGTGTCTGACTTTTACTAACTAATACCCACCCGTGTTCCTTCAGTTGCTTGTGTAGAATTTTTTCATTGGTTATCGAAACAAAAATCTGATGTTTCATAGAAAAGTGCAATACCTACGCGGTCAAAATGTATGGAACAGCCATTTTTTTTAAACCGACGAAAAATGTCTACTCAAGGGGCTTCAGAATAATGTACTGAATCCATGGTAACTGGTTTCACTTCGATGTGCCTGCCACACTGTATCATACGACCCATTAGAATACTACTAAGGCCGCGACCAAACCCAAGCGGTCGTCGCGCGAATATATTCATTTAGTTCGGCACCCAAGTGCGTGGTCGTGCATCGAGTGACATATATGAACGCGGCGATCGCGTATTCACGCGACCGATCGCTTTGGTTAGGACACGGGGTAGAGCTTACGAAAGTAAGTAGCACCTACCCAAAAACAAGTAAGTTCCTTAATTATTAATTGCACATCTAGCATAACTGTGTACTTTACATCTAAAGCTACGTCCACATTTGTGACATTTCAAAGGACGATATACCGGACTGTGACAAATATGCGCATGCAAAAAATAGTAACAATCTAATGTCACACAGCAATCCATTCCAAGGTCTCGCAACGCACGACCCCTGGCCCCTGTGTACGTATACATTGTACATAACTAGGCAGTACCGTACCGTGGCATTATCACAGAATATGCTCCTTCAAAATGTCACTAATGTGGACAATGTTCAACAGATCATCATTAATATATTCTTGTTGATTTAATTTAGCTGCAGAATTGTATGTTTGTGTTATTAATGTCGATATAAGGTTTACCCACATAATATGTGTATCTGGGCAGAGTTTGCTAAGAGTATCGCTGTGTACAGGTGCGACCAGGGCGGTGAGAACGGCGTTACTCGGCTCGCCTCAGTGCGCTGCCCCGGCGGTCTCGCCTTCGATATCGACCGTCAAACTTGTGATTGGAAAACACATGTTAAGAATTGCGATAAAGTAGAAAGTAAGTTCCGCCGCATGGCGGAAGTGGACGTGCGGAGGGCTAAGCTTCCGTTATGGACCCGGTCCAGTGTCGCAAGCTGGTTTACCTGTTAGCCTTCCGAATGCCCACTTCCTGCTATTATGCATTTAATTAAATGTCACATTTCTTGTCAACGCAGGTGCACTAGGTCAGGTCTTAAACAAATCACTTGCCCGTCTGGACTGGCTTTCGATCTTGATAAACAAACCTGCGACTGGAAGGGTAAAGTGGCCAACTGTGACAAACTTGAGAGTAAGTGCCGAAAATGAAGCTATTGGCGCGTAGCGAGCAACTAGGCTTGGGTGAAGGGGCCGCGTCGCACTGTAGTTAAGGTGTATTGCATGAGGCCCCGGACAGAGGGAGCGGCCGCCGTGGACCGACCCGATTATTACGCATTAACATTATTTCTACAACAAAAATAAAGTACACCAAACACAGACTATTAACATTTGTACACACTTCAATGTAATTATGGACATGTAACATGTTGTACAAACACACATCATTACCCTTTATATACGCACTACATTAAACAAATGAGTACCTAATTATCTCAAATTATAAATTAAATACAAAGAGTTCCATCTATTTGTATTGATAATATTAATGAAACATGATATCAAAATATTTTAAAAAGGTATTAAGTTACTTCACAAATCTCTGAGATCACAAATTATAAATTACAGTAAACCACAACTCAAAATCTGCTGATAAACAAAAACACAGTGCACAAATAAAAACTTTAGTTTTTAGCTGAAAAACAAATAAGAATTGTAAAAATAGACACTCCACATTTCTACTACGCATTCCTTCAAAACTTGCTAACTTATGGCTTCAGCTTCATTATCATGACACTGACTAACCACAATATACAAAAAATATTCTTTTTCGTGGAGGGAACCTAATTATTACTAACATTAACTAAAATAGTGTTCACAACATTAACTTAGTTACGTATGTATTATACACCAAATCTGCTTTAACTGAAATAATTTGCTATATATATATAAATAAGGTATTTCTGAAAGTTATTTGCCATTTGAAATACATAATTTCATTGCAAAAGCTAGAATAGCATGTAAATATATTTTGTAACGGATATTTGATTATTCCAATTCTGTACTAAATACAGTATTCATGGAATTTAAGCACTAAAATAAATTCGGCGTCAGTTAAAATATATTTTAATGCTAGTCTATTCCAATATTTTAATTAAATAAACGTTGGTTGGAAGGGAAATTCATCACTCAAAACCCGATGATTTCTTTCATCGAAATAAAAATTCTTCTTAATACACCATAACATCTTGGACTCATAATACGATACCAATATTTCTTATCTCTTTTACAGTTTAATCATCTAATAAATCTGTTACTGTTTCATAACCATTTAAATATAATTGACAATAAATAGCAACCTACTTATTTATCAGCTGTCCTATTCCCTACTTTTTTGTCTTCTGTTAACTTGATCATTGTTTCATGCTTGATTTCCTTCTATTTTCTTATTGACCCTTGAACACTGTTACAATGAAAACACAAACGAAGTAATGATGTAAGTGGCACCTGCGTATGTGTATAAGCGATACACCGAAACCTCCAAACTAAATAAAAATATGCGAATTCGTTAGATTTATTATATTCTGTATTTCAGAGCCCAGGAAAATTTTGCCAATCCTGAAAACGGATGAGCCCATCTGCCCTGAAGGAAAATTAGCCTGCGGAAGTGGCGACTGTATAGAAAAGGAACTGTTCTGTAATGGAAAGCCCGACTGCAAGGATGAGTCTGACGAAAACGCTTGCAGTAAGTATAAGGAAATAATAAAAAAATAGCATAATAATGACTTTTTTTGAGACAAATATTAATATAATTTTACTTTTCTTAACAGCGGTCGACGTGGACCCTAACAGAGCCCCTGACTGCGACCCCAACCAGTGCGCACTTCCCGATTGTTTCTGCTCGGCAGACGGAACTCGTATCCCAGGAGGAATTGAAGTTAACCAAGTCCCTCAAATGATCACAATTACTTTCAATGGTGCCGTAAACGTTGACAACATTGACTTATATGAACAAATCTTTAACGGACAACGCCAAAATCCTAATGGTTGCCAGATTCGTGGTACATTCTTCGTATCCCACAAATACACTAACTACGCTGCCGTTCAGGAATTACACCGTAAAGGTCACGAAATCTCAGTATTTTCTATTACTCACAAGGATGATCCAAATTACTGGAGCAGTGGAAGCTACGACGACTGGCTAGCTGAAATGGCTGGAGCACGTTTGATCGTAGAACGGTTTGCTAACATAACTGACTCGTCAATCATTGGCGTCCGCGCTCCTTATCTGCGTGTTGGTGGAAACAGGCAATTTGAAATGATGGCCGACCAGTACTTTGTTTACGATGCGTCAATTACTGCTCCCCTTAATCGTGTTCCCATCTGGCCATACACACTCTACTTCCGTATGCCCCACAAATGTAATGGTAACGCTCACAACTGCCCATCAAGAAGCCACCCGGTTTGGGAAATGGTAATGAACGAACTGGACAGAAGAGACGACCCAACTTTCGATGAATCTCTTCCTGGTTGTCACGTAGTCGACTCTTGCTCTAACATCCAAACCGGAGACCAGTTTGCACGTCTTCTGCGTCACAACTTCAACCGCCACTACAGTACCAACCGTGCTCCACTAGGTTTCCACTTCCACGCTTCATGGCTCAAATCCAAGAAAGAGTTCAGAGATGAGCTCATTAAATTTATAGAAGAGATGTTGGAAAAGAACGACGTTTACTTCACTTCTCTCATTCAAGTAATCCAGTGGATGCAGAACCCCACAGAGTTGACGTCACTCAGAGATTTCCAAGAGTGGAAACAAGACAAATGTGACGTGAAAGGTCAACCTTTCTGCTCTTTACCAAATGCATGCCCCCTTACAACTCGCGAGTTACCAGGGGAGACTCTCCGTCTTTTCACTTGCATGGAATGCCCCAACAACTATCCATGGATTCTAGACCCCACGGGTGAAGGCTTCAATGTTAAGAAGTGATCTCTTTAAGATAAATTAAAAGACTGTACACATGTAAATAATACTCAATAATGTTAATAATAATTACAGTAATTATTATGAATGTGGCAAGGCGTCATCTTGCAGTGAAAATTGTTTTTATTAGATATATTAAACACAAGTGAAAAAGTGACTACCGCTCAAGTAAAACCTACTGCCGTTACTGGTTTTTCAGCAAATATAGGTAAAAACTGACGTTTCATAGTAATTTAGGTTATTACCTACATATGGACAATAAATTTTTTAATTTTACGTAATCTTATTTTATTTGGTCGTCAAACCCTTTCCGTCCCTACAAACCCCTATTAATACGAGCGCCCAGACAAAGAGAACTTTTAGCAGCGATAACGATAAAGGAAAAGTCAAAAATATAATGAATTGACTTATACAGCCGAAAGTCTATATAATATATATATATATATATATATATATATATATATATATATATATATATATATATATATATATATAAATGAATCGTCGAAATGTATGGACGCGCATAACTTCCGAACGACTGCACTTAATTGGATAATTCTTTTTTTGTTGTGTTTGTAATTGTCAGGACACGGTTTGTATGAAAGTAAATGTTTGAAAAGTTGTCAGGAAAATTGGAAAATTCGGGAAAACTGAAAGTGCATTTTCTATGGGAAATTTGTATTAATTATTAAAATTTTGACCAACGTTTGTCGGGTCAGCTAGTATTATAATAATATGCAACCCAATACCAACACAAGAGATGACGGCCACAGCTGAAGCAATATTCGTCGGAAAACTTGACTAACTAAAATGTTTTCTCACACATAAAAAGGGAACAGTTAAAATCTATGTTGCACTTCAAATTCTAGCCAAAAATACCATGTTAGAGAATTATGTCAATACTGCTGAAAGTCGTTACAGAAATACGAAACGTTTTGAAAGCGACTGCCACTTGTCTAGGCTGTCTGGAATAAGGAAGTTAATTTAGGTTCAACCAATAGTACGTCCAACTTACACCTAGAAAATTTCGGTGTTACTTGTCGTGCTTGAATTTATCTACCTAGGTACTTACCTACATAAAATTGAGAGATAGACCCGCGATGATTGATTTACTTTCTAAATAATTATCGCTGTATCCAGACACACGGCACTGTGTCAAGCCAAGTTTTGTAGGAGACGAACAGGGCGATGCACTCCCGTGTGTTGCGCAACCGAATCTTAGTGTACGGCCTGAGTGCACGCTCGACTCGAGCGTCCGGCGGGGCGGGGCGTGCGACGTTCGTGTTAAACATATGCAAACACTCGCGGTGTCCTGAGTGACGGCCAAGCGGTGTTCGGTGAACGTTCTTCGCCGCTTGCACGCAACGCTGAACGCCCCGCTGGACGCTTTTTCACTCGGGTCGTACACTTACACGAACCATTTCAAGCTACAGTAGTCCTCAATCTTGTTGACCGGGCTGAAGTGAGCGCGGCCGCCATATTGCCCATCTTACGCATGGTATTTTCCCAACCTTAATTTTGAAAAACAAAGTAAGTATTACTCGTAGAACTACAAGGTTGCAATTGTATGTGCTCACTAACGTCCCCCCAATCACAATCATCAAATCAAATACTTAGGTGCAGTACAACTATTTTCTTAATGTCCCTCGGCAATCATTGCATTTCCGAATACAAACGAATGCTAATTTCCATGTCCACCAATTATTAGATTTATCGTGTATAATAATTTGAATTCAGAAAGTACTTATTGGCACCGATTCCCTTGTTCACAAACTAAACTAAATTTAAGATCAGTACATCTTTTTCTTTCTATTTCATTAAGAAAAGGACAGAAGATAAATATTAGTTTAGTCATAGTCAGCGCCAGACGTAAATTGACGTATTTTTAGAAGCCAATTTTTTAATCACGTCTAAACTTGTATAAAGAGGATAGTAGTTTAGTACTGTCAAATTAAGATAAATTTGACAGTACTAAACTAATATTTAAAGTCTGTCCTTTTCTTAATGAAATAGAAAGAAAAAGATGCACTGAACTTAAATTTAGTTTAGTTTGTGAACAAGGGAATCGGCGCCAATGTCATCCAAAATCACTATTTTTATCACTGATTGACTGGGCATCAATGTTACTGATATGAAGCAATCGTTGAAGGAGTGTTTCTTTGGCCGCCTGAACAAAGTATTTAATAGTCTTCTATCAGGCGGAAACAAGGTGCGCGCCTTCAACGGTTGGGTCATGCCGGTTTTAATGTACTTTTTCGGCATACTAAAATGGACTCAGACCGAATTCGACACGCTGAATAGGAGGGTCTGTACGGTGCTGACTTCATATCGAATGCATAGCCCATGGTCATCGGTAATAAGACTAAATCCCGCGAAAGTGTGGAGGTCGAGGCTTTTTAAACGCTAAGATTGTGGAAGGTCTCCACAATCGCGAGATATGCAGTCTCAGGGAATATTTCCTAAAAGCCGACGTGGGGATGCATCGAGATGTGGTTGCGGTGGACAAGGGCCTCACCCCGCTCACCCTGGCGAAAGAGAACTGGCGCAAACCTGCAGTACTTCATATTAACGATGGCAAGGAAGTATGGCAAGACAAAGAGCTTCACGGTCGCTTTTTCCGGGCCCTACATGAGCCTGATGTCAACTTTTTGGCGTCTCTGTCCTGGCTGCATTTCGGCGACACCAAAGACGCTCTTCGGGGAAACCAAAGGTTTTGTCTGTGCGGTTATGGATGCAGTTATCATGACGAAAAGCTATCGGAAATATATTGTCATGGACGGTACGGTTGACATCTGTCGGGCATACCACCGCCCCGGTGAATCAATCCAACATATTGTTTCCAGTTGTTCTCGTCTTGCTAACGGCGAGTACTTACACAGGCACTATGTAGTGGCTAGGATTATCCATCAACAACTAGCCTTGCAATACAACTTCGTAGAGTCCGACCCAATTCTCGAGAATGGTCAGGCCACATTGTACTGGGATCGAACTGTCATCTCAGACAGGACTATTGTAGCCAATAAGCCTGATATTGTGGTGATAGATCGACGAGAGCGCCGTGCAATGATTGTTGATATCGCTGTCCCCCATGACGACAATCTCGTGAAAGCTGAGAAAGATAAAAAAAATGTTGTCGACATGTGGGACGTAGACTCTGCAATCATTGTACCGATAATCGTTACGGTTACGGCCTAATAGCGGAGAGCCTCGACCAACACCTCAGGAGGCTCTCATTGCGCGGCTGGATCAAGGGCTTGATTCAGAAAGCAGTACCTACTCCTGGACATGGCACGCATAGTGAGGAGGTTTCTCTCTCTCTAGAGCCCTGACCACCGGTAGCTTGTACCCTGTTCCGAATACCGGAGGTCTACTATTTCTATATTTTTAAATGTTTTTTTTTTATTTTATGTTTTAGTAAAAATATTTAATAATATAAATAATATGAGTACTTAAACGAAATAAAGGATAATAATAATAATAACCTGGGACATTATTCACACACGGTCATCTAACCTATCGAAAAGAATAATCGAAAAAAAAAACTAAAAACGTACACAGAACTTTATACCTAAATAAAAGCCTCCAGGCATAATGGGCGTGCCCACTTACATATAGCTATAAGTAGCCGTAACTCGAAGTCACAAAAGATAAACTAGGACCATCGAAGTAAAAAAAATAAAGAGTTAATTACTAATAACAATAACAAAACCAAGGTCACCAAGACGACCAGTCACCACAAGCAGCACCCGTTCACGAGCATAACGCAAAGATCAGCCATTACCTCCCTCGCCATTTGAGGGAAGGAGACAACCCGACCTCTGACGCTACCGCAAGCAGTTATATCTAACGGAGCATGACGAACTTGCTGCCGGTTGCTCAGGCAAGAATAATATGATCAATTGTCGAGGTCACTAGCTAACCACATATTGCAATATCACTCATAAAAAAACATTGAAATGAGTAGATTCTGTCAATGATAAAAATAAAATTTAAATAAATTGACCTTTACAGTCAAAGAAAATAAATAATTATATGAACTACTATAACCTGTTAGAAAGTAAGCTAATTCTGGAGAAAGAACATAAACGATTGTCTTAAGTTAAACACAACGACCAACTATTCTTATCGTTTTAAGTAGTCGTTGATAGAATAGTATGCTTTTGAACAAAGGTTAGATTTTACTTTAGCTTTAAACGCATTGAATGACAAATCTAGCAAAGAAGAGGGTAGCTTGTTATAAAAGGATGCAAGCCCAACAAATGAGTTATCAACCTTATGAAGCCGGTGAAATGGAGCACGTAATTTGTCCTTATTTCTGTGTTAACATTGTGAATATCACTGTTTTAGTGTATATATGTCTAATTTGTCTAATACATAAGATGTTGGTGCAGATGAATTATGATGCCACCGTGAGAATACCAATATGTTTAAAAAAAAATCTCAGAGAAACTCTGGCACCGAGCTGGTAAATTGCTCGAACAGCTCGCTTTTGAAGAACAAATATATTTTAAATGTCAGCGGCTTTGCCCCAGAGCAGAATACCGTAGGACATAACGCTATGAAAGTAACTAAAATAGACTAACCGAGCTGTATCAACGTCAGTGTATTTTCTTACTTTCCTGACGGCGTAGGCGGCTGAACTGAGCCTTCCCGCTAGGCTTGATATATGTGGGCATCTACTGTTATGCTCAGAAAAACTGCCGAGTCTACAGTTTCCAAGCACCTCTTTATCCAAGACGATGTTGGGTCCTACATTTCTAGCGAAAGAAAACGAAATGTATAAAGTTTGCCTTACCGAATAAGGCAAACTTTGTGCACAACAGTTGTGGAGCGGGCTCGTTGGCGGGAAAACTATGAGGAGGTGCGTAGAGATGTAGATGCGGTGCTATAATAACGACAGTTCTTGAGGGCGAATAAAAGACTGCATCTTCAGGGTTTCTTCTTTATTTTTCTTTTTTGCTTTTTCTAATACTGCTGGATTCGGAATGCCTGAACACTTTTTTTTTGTAAATGGCATCTCGTAGTTCGGTTTAAAGATATTTATTCTCATAAAGAACACAAAATAGTTCACTTAAAATATGAGATTATAAATAGATCATGCACTTATACTATTACATCACGACTCCGTGAGTCGACAATATATAGACTGAAAGCGATAACAAGATATATATATTGGGTTCTAGAGAAATTAAATACATGTGGTTAATTACAAAATTTTAGATACATAAGTTTTTAGCATTTTTTTAAAGATATTTGTACTTTTTACATTAATCATATCATCTGGCAGTTTATTAAATAGCACTGTTCCTTCATATAAAATGTTTTTCCTTCCGTAATTGGTTCTGGGTGGCCTGAGTTCTAACTTGTTGCGATTTCGGGTGTGGTATCTATGATTTCTTTTTTTTTGAAAGTAAGTTGAGAGTGTGTTTCCTGTGTTATAATTTTTCTTATTAAAATGCATGTCTTGAATATGTATAGCTGTTGTATGTTGTATATCTTAGTGTCATTGTATATTTGTTTAGTTGATGTTAAGTAGTGATAATTGTACAGAGTTTTAATAAGTTTGTTTTGTATTACTTGAATGTCATGTATGTAGGTTTTAGCAGCACATCCCCAAATTTCTACTAAATACTCCAGGTGAGGTTTCACGAGTGCATTGTATATCATGTTTCTGATTCTATGTGGTATACAACCAGAAAGCCTACGTAATGCCCCAGTGAGTGCAGAGATTTTGTTACGCATGTTTTTAATGTGGTTACACCATGATAGTCTTGGGTCCAGAGTTAAGCCTAAATACTTTTCGTTTGTTGACTTTTGTAGGGATTCATTATCTATGGATAGTTTAATATTATAGTTGGCCTAGAGAGGCCGTGACTACTTAACCGGTCAATCCTGTGGCTGCCTTAAGCGAACTCAAAGCCAGGGCATAAAACTTAGAAGACTAAGCGACTACACGCTAAGGGCTCCACCTGTGGGGAACGAACCTCGGCTTAGGGCGTCGCTGGGGAGAGGACAGCAAGATGGGACAGGCTGGATCAAATAGGGATAATTATTATTGTCAGGGGAATTTAAAGCTACTGGCTCAGCTGCGCCATCAGCTGGCACTTCATTACCGAGCAATGGACGGGGGGAGGACGATTACTTTGGGATCGTCGCGAGAGACCTCGGCAGCGAGGTCAGAATGTCGATTAGTTTTTGTTCCTACGGTCCCTACTACTCTCCTGGAGAAGAGTTATGGGGTCATCAGGATCTGAGAGGGCAAGCCCGGGGCGGCGGACCTTACTAATACGGGAGGGGACATAACAAGCCGCCTCGACAACCAGAGGGTTGCGATGGTTGGTGGCTGAGGCGAAGAAACGCTTGGATTTTTTTCAGGAACTGAGAGATGGTGGGAATGTCGAGATCTGAATGGAGGATTTCGTTCCGAATGAACCAAGGGGCTCCCGTTGCCTTTCGGAGGAAACGGTTTTGGAGGTGGTGCATCCTATGAATGAGGGGTCATGATGGGGCTAATGCACGTTGTATAATTGAGCAATTTGTACCTTAGTAACAATTTGCTACGTGCATTCAGAACGGAGTGGAGTCTACCGAGAGCGAAAGCGGCTCGCGAACGCACCTGCTTTATGTGCTCAGAGAAGGAGAGGTGGTGGTCGAAGATCACACCAAGGTATTTGGCTCGCTTCTCCCAAGGGATCGGCTTGCCGAACCTGGTGATCGGTCAGAATGCCTGACCTAAACTGCGGGATGTCGCTACGCCCCCGTTAGGGGGCGTGGCGTGCGGTGTCGGGGCATAGCCCCCCGACCACGGAAGCTTTACGGTGGCCCGTAAGCAAGGCACCCCTCAGTGTGGTCGCCACTGGCGAGTGGATGGGTGGTGGACTGGTGGAGCGGAGCAGCAAAAATGTGACGCAGGTGAAGTCGCACTGGTCAGCTTTGTAAAAAATGTTATTTAGTATGAATGAGATTTTTCCAAGAGAATCTAAATATTAAATGAAAAATGTATAAATGATGCAATATCCGAAACATTTGTAAAGAGCATTTGAGAACTAAATTCTTGTAAAGCGAGTGTTTATAAAATAAGTAGTATACGAAACGTTGGTTTGAAACTAAACATTAATTTATCAATGGTGTTTTGCAAAATAATTTTCCAAATAAATAATTTACTTTGAAACTACTGCATTTTATTGCTTTCCTAACTTTTTGCTATTCATTGAAGAAAAAAAATAGAACTTTTATTTATCGATAGTCGATATCTAAATGATTGGTAACATCTCTATTACACACTGGCCATCTATCAAGTGATAGCTGAATTTAATAAATTTAACTTTTATGGTTGCTATTCAAAGCTAGATGGCGTTACTAAGACATGAGATCACAGTTTTTCTATGACATTTGTTCTGATGGCCGCTCTATTGCTAGCATAATATTAATCTCTTTGCAATTAACATAAGATTGAAACAGGTAGAGTAAATTAAAATATTTCAAATATTAACATATAGAGGACACCCTAGCATAGTTACTCTCACAAAACATCAGACATACACGCATAATTCTACTCCATTCATCGGCAAACAGATCACATTCAGGATTGGTGGTTAGGAGGGCATTAAGCATCCTTAAAGTACGAAATACAGGGGACTGAGCTCTGGCGACAGTTCTAGATGACGGCGGCGCAAACAAATGTGAGTGGTTGACCAAAAAGGGACCTGGAGGGATTGGAAACCGTTATTTTTTTTTTTCAATTTTTGTATCTGTGGTCTTTTAGCTTTGTTTTGGTCTAACCAGAATATTTTTAGGTGCCATAGTTTTTTTTTTAATGAATTTTTTAGTGAGCCGAGGCAGTTTTGGAAAAATTACACCTTATACACTGCGCACACTAGTTTTTGTGATATCAGGTAAGTGGATACAATCAGTTTTATTGTTTTATTTTACTTTTATGGTTATCTCTAGTATAACGAAGTCTCTTTATCTTGTGCAGGTACAAAAAGACGCTCGTACGAAACTACTACACGAAACTTCAAACGCGATTTACTCGAAATCAATTTATTTTCCCTTGAGGTCCCTTTTTGGTCAACCACTCACAGATAGTGTCGACGGATTTGGCGATGTCCGATGTATTTGTCGGGAACAAATAGCCGCCAGAAAATATCGTGGTGTTTGGGACTGTCAATGCGTCCTCTGAGAGTCTTGCAGGCTACTGTGAGCTGTAGAAAGCCTCGTCTAACCTCCAGCGAGTTGAAGCCCAAAACTCCTAGAAGGTAATTAGTAGGGTACATGAAAGGAAAGAAGTGAAACGTCATTTTATACAGAAACCTCAGCAAAGTTTTCTGTACCTTTTCTAGCGTTAATGTTTGAGTCGCAGTGTAGGGATGCCAAATACAGGCACCAGCTTCAAGCTTACTATGAACCAAAGTGGTGTACAGAAACTTAACTACATTTGGGTTGTGAAAATCACGGGCATTTCGCAAAACAAAACCCAAACGCCTAAAATATTCTTTGACAAGACTGGAGACGTGATCTCTAAATGTCAGTCCAGAGTCAAAGGTCACGCCCAGGTCCTTTATTTTGGTGACACAACTTATTACTTCACTACCCAATTTGTAGTAAGTAGTAATAGTAAAGTGGTTGATGTTTTCGACTGTACGTCATGACGTAACACTTACTTATATTAAAAAAGAGTTTATTGACCATGCTCCACTCATATATAGCATCAATGTCCCTTTGTAGGAGTATGCAATCCGCAACCGTATCAATTTGAACTTCTAGTTTTAGCTCATCTGCGTAGAGCAAGCATTTTGCATAAGGAAAAGCAGTGGAACAAGCACGGATCCCTGACTCACGCCTGAGCGGGTATTATAAGGTTCAGACTTAAAGCAACCATGCCTAACAAACTGCCTGCGGTCTCGCAGATAGTCCGCGAAAAAGTTCAGAAACTCTGACGAGAAACCTGATGCCTCCAATTTCATCAAGAGCACGTCATTGTCAACCCTGTCGAACGCTTTGCGGAAATCGAAATAGAGAACATCCACTTGCCCCCCGCTGTCCAAAACCCTAGAAACATAATCAACGTGAGTCAACAGATTCGAATTGACTGAGCGGCCCTGGCGAAAGCCGTGCTGGGCATCCGATAAAAACGCATTTATACGTTTATAGATGTAGGTGTGGAGTATGTGCTCGAAGACCTTTGCAAGAGTTGGCAGTACAGCAATAGGCCTGTGTTCCTCCACAGACGATTTGTCACCAGTCTTTGGGACACTGACAATGACACGCGAGATTTTCCATTGCTCAGGGTATACACCAGACTGTAGGGCAAAGTTTTCGTTTGGAGCATTGCCTAGGCGCTGAACCCACATGATGACCGCTTACGATTATAAAAAAGAATACATACCTCAACGCGTTCGTCGCGTTGGCTATCGTTCAGTTCGTGCGGCACCTACTTATCAAGTTTTTTTTCTTTGCGAATTTGAAATGGGCCAATATTGTTTTGATGCTAACGTTGAAAACTGCTGCTAACTCAGCCGTAGACTATGTATCGTCAGCTTCCACTATCGCCTTTAACTCGTCGTTGCTGACTTTAGTTTTCGGGTGGCCACGGGGTTCATTTTTTAGATTAAAATTTCCATGTCGGAAGCGTTCAAACCAATAACGAGTCGTGCGTTCGTTTGTAGTGTTCCCGTAACATACAATATCTCACAATACACACGTAATTAATGTACATGTAGTTAATGTTGCGAGCCGTTTGTGCGGCATTGCTACCGCGATGGAACTCTTATTCCATAATTACTCGTTTTTTTATCGTTTCCATATGGATGAAAAAGATACAAATGTAGGGAAAACAAAACACCAATAAACAAATGACTGAATTTGAAAATAGAGTTCCATATTTTTAAAATAAAATTCATTTGAATTTAGAATATATTGCCAGCCACACACATAACTTACGTTTCAAATGACCAGTATTCTAAAACGGCAAGTTCATAGGTAAAAAAGACCTATTTATTATACTAGGGTACGGCCTATGTGACATTGCGAACTATGCGATAGTTTAGTTAGATAGATTGATAGCAATTGAAGGCTTTCGTTGATTGGGCTCAAGAAAGGTCAGGGTCTAAGAACACAAGATATCTATTTGGTGGTCGCAGAGGAACGTGGCGATCTCTTCGCGCTTAACTCATATGCCATTGACATTGAAGTAAGCTAACTTGAGGGATCGGGGTTTAGTTCCCGCGATGATTCCTTGAAATCCATTATTGAATTGAATGGTTGGAAAACGAGATCAGGGCTTGCGTAATCCCGGGATACGCATTGTATATGCTTTGGATCATGAACAGCCGGTCTATTCTGTAAAAATCTCACCGTAAAAACTTAGGTGAAGTGAGCTTGAAGTGAGCTGTCATTCCACGTGATGCTAGGGATTGACACTATTGACAGCTCACTCCACGCTCACCTCACCTAAGTTTTTACGGTGAGATTTTTACAGAATAGACCGGCCGGCAAAACCGTGTAGCTCCGTCTTTACATTGCTGGATTTAGTGTTAAGCCAACGTGGGATTTTAACATTCACTAAAGAAGATAAGTCCTTACGGTAAGTAATCCATTCTTTTAATAAACTACTGGGCACTTCTTCGTCCTAACCTATACCTGCTAACCATAGCTTTTGTATCAAAATTTTTGCTGAAATGATACTACGTGACAACCAACCTAACGGGTCGAAAAGCCTAGAAATATCCGACATAATTTTCCTTTTACTTATAGGTTCCGTCGGGAGAGGCAGTTCTACAGATTACTGGAAAACATCAGAGCGAGGATCCCAGGTAAGTCCGAGTATTTTTGTAATATTATCTATTTTTATTTTTACTTCATCGGCCTTATCCCTTTTGCTTTCTCTTATCTTATACAGTAATTCTTCGCTGTTACTTATCCATTTTTGTAATTGAAATCCCCCTTTAGCTAGAATATTTTTTATTTCTGTATGAATTTTATATCCTTCCTCTACACTGTCTGCCCCTGTCATTAAATCATCCATATAGAAATCATTAAGAATGATTTTTGCTACTAATGGGTCATCCTTCCCTTCATCACAAGCAACGTGATGTAAAGAACGCACTGCTAGAAATGGGGCCGATGAAGTACCAAATATAACCGTTACTAATTCAAATTCTTCAATTTCTTTTTCAGGACTATCCCTCCAAAGAACCCTCTGAAACATTGTATCATCTCTATTGACCAGAACTTGTCTATACATTTTAATTATATCAGCACCTATACAAATTGGATGTGTTCTCCAACGCATAACTGTATGTCGTAATTCTGCTTGCAATGTCGGACCAACCATCAAGTCATCGTTTAAGGATACCCCATTTATTCCCTTGCAGGAAGCGTCAAATACCACGCGCACCTTAGTTGTCTGCTTATCTTCCCGGAGTATTGCGTGATGAGGTAAGTACAACTCTTTATTCTTTTCATCTGGATACCTTTACCAAGTTCTATGTACTCCTGCATCACCGCAGTGTAACCCGCCTTTAATTTGTGATTCTTTGAAAGTTTAAATTCTAAACTCTTTAACCTTTTTTCAGATATGAATCTAGATTCACCATCCTTACAACTTTGGTTACCATCCCGGAACGGCAACCTTACAATGTAACGTCCGGTTTCATCTCGCCTTGTGGTATTTGTAAAAATATTCTCACATTCCGCTTCTTCTTTACTAAGTATTTTTTCAGTTCCTGATGGCTCCGCTTCTAGCTCCCAGAATTTACGTAAGAAGTCATCAGCCTGAACATTGGAATGCATGACAGTGATACAAGAATATGAATTGATGTCGGACGAATTTTCTGTACCGACAACCCCCGAAATAATCCATCCGAACTCTGTTTGTTGTGCTACGAGCGATCCACTGGTACTCTTTTTGATTCCATCTTGAATAATTTGGCCGAATATCTCAGCACCTAATAAAATGTCAATTTTATTAGGGCTGTGATACTCAGGATCTGCCAAATCGTCTTCACTCAACTTTACCCATTCTACCCTGGTTGCTGTTACAACAGGGAGAAGGGATGTGATGGACTTCAAAACGTATGCGTTTACTTGAACGCTGTAATCCGGATTCACTCGAGAACGTAATATATTAGGTTGGGGAAAAAGTCTTTTCGCATTATAGTATGTATGAACTTGTAATAAAATCTCTTTGGCTATACTATTTGTATCTGGCTGGTTTTGGTATAATTGAAAGTTTAAATAAAGAACATAATTCCAAATTCAAATTAGGAAAATGTGTGATTTTCATTTGTTTTTCGTACCGTCAAGATGAGTGAATCTAATGAAGAAATTCGATACATTTTAAAATTTTACTAAAAAAAAAGGTAAAAATGCAACGCAAGCCGCGAAAAAAATTTGCGATGTTTATGGACCTAGTGTAGTGTCTGTGAGAGTAGCACAAATTTGGTTTAAGCGTTTTCAATCCGGAAATTTTGATGTCAAAGATGCACGTCGCTCTGGTAGCCCTATTACGGATAAAATGGATGCCATTTTTGAAAAAGTGGAGCAAGATCGGCATATCAGTAGTTACGACGAAGCTGAACAACTGGAAATTGACCACAAAATAGTTTTGGCGCATTTGAAAAAAACTGGGTACACAAAAAAGCTCGACATTTGGGTACCTCACGAGCTCACTGAAAGAAACCTAATGAACCGTGTACTCATTTGTGATTCTTTATTACGACGTAATGAAACCGAACCATTTTTGAAGAAGCTGATAACTGGTGATGAAAAGTGGATCATGTATGACAAGAACGTGCGAAAAAGGTCGTGGTCAAGGGCCGGTCAGGCTTCACAGACTGTGGCGAATCCCGGGTTAACTCGCAACAAGGTGATGCTGTGTGTGTGGTGGGATTGGAAGGGCATTATTCATTATGAGCTGTTACCACCAGGCAGGACCATCGATTCTGAACTCTACTGCGAACAACTGATGAGATTAAAGCAAGAAGTTGAGAGAAAGCGGCCGGAATTAATCAACAGAAGGGGTGTGGTTTTTCATCATGACAACGCTAGACCTCACACATCTTTAGCCACTCAGCAAAAATTAAGAGAGTTTGGCTGGGAGGTGTTAATGCATCCGCCGTATAGTCCTGACCTTGCACCTTCAGATTTCCACCTGTTTCGGTCTCTTCAGAATTCTTTAGACAGTGTCAAGTTAACATCACGAGAGGACTGCCAAAACCACTTGTCGCGGTATTTTGACCAGAAGTCCCAAAATTTCTATAGCAATGGGATCATGTCCCTACCTACAAGATGGCAAAAAGTTATCGAACAAAATGGTACCTACATACTTTAGTTAAATGTAAAAAAACTATATTAAAAAATGTTTTGAATTTTCTTAAAAAATGCGAAGAACCTTTTTCCCCAACCTTATCAACAACTACGGACGAATTAGACATTACTGTTTTATTACCACCTTTTTTTTGTGGATGGGAAATCATCAAATAACTTCTCCCGCTCTGGGTGGAGCGGAAGGGCGTGTCAGACTTTTACTGACTAAAACCCACCCGTGTTCCTTCAGTTGCCTATGCCAGGGCCACGGTATCTTTTTCAAACAACCCGCGACCCCAGCGGCATCGGCCCTATTGGACCCCATCTTTTGCTGACATCTCTTTGAGGCGCGCGTGAAACACAACGCGCCGTCGACCCGGGCCTGGTCCTCACCGGTCGGCGAGCTACCCACTACTCACCGTCCCCAAGCCCGCGCCTACGGTGGCCGGGAATCGGCTATCGATTCCCACCGCCCAGGGCGTCTCCTGCGGCGACTGAGGGCGTGAGGCTGCCTCTCCCTCACGCGTTCCGCCTCCTCCTTCGCGAGCATTACCGCTTCGCAGAAGGAGGTGACGGCCTCCCATGCACTCTCGCTCCGCACCATGGCCTGGACCAGGCTCGGACGCGAGAGATCGCCGCCGCCGATCGCCTCCGTGAGAACACGGCGGTGCTCTGCCCAAGCCGGGCAGACCTCCACTGTATGCTCCACCGTGTCCTCTGGGCGATCCACACAATGGTGACACCCGGGCGTTTCCTCCCGCCTTATGCGAAACAGGAACCTCCCGAAACAACCGTGTCCGTTGAGGACCTGCGTCAGGCGGAAGGTGAGGACGCCGTGGCGCCTCTCTAACCACTCCTCAAAGAGGGGACTTATCGCCGCAATTGTGGCGTGCCCTTTTATTACCACCTACACCTGTTACACAGTGTTTTGTTAAAGTTTTCTTTAACCCTAAATACTGAGCCATCGACTCAGTGATGAAAGATCCTTGAGGCCCTTGATCTACTAATGCGCGAACCACACGATATGTTCCATCCTTTGACTTGGCTTTTACTAAAGCCGCAGGTATTAAATCCGTATCCATACAATTTCCTGTCAAAAGGCATGAAACTATTGGCTTAGTAGATCCCTCCGCTTGTACAGCGGCCTTTTGAGATTCCTCCATTGAGGCACTATTCCTAGTAGCTGACGCTGCTTCCTTCTGAACAACGCCAGTGTCCTCACCAACAGAACCAGAACCACCGCTAGGATGGAGTAAAGTATGGTGGCGTCTTTTACATAAATGGCATTTGACGGTGTTTCTACAAAATTTGGCAGAGGTTGGTTACTACCCAAACAAATGAAACATAACCCATTTTTCTGAACGAAATCACGTCGAGTATCGTTACTTCCCTTAGCAAAACCTTTACAAGCAGTTACCTTATGAGCGGCAGTACAAAAAGGGCAAGATAACCCCGCTTTTACTTTCCCTGCCACATGGAATGACTGCGTACTCTTTTGAACATGAGGTTTATTTTCTAAATTTTCTAGACCTCGAAAGCGGCCAGTTAAAAAATCAGTAAATTGAGTAAAAGTAGGCAAATCATCCGTTGCATCCGAAGCTACTTTTAATTCCCACGCCTTCCTGGTGTCCTTGTCCAATTTGGCACTAACAATGTGTATTATTAGGATGTCCCAAGAAGTTAAATCTATCCCTAAGTTTTTTATTGACCCCAAACAATCAGATGTGGTGCTAAGTAATCTTTTTATTTCAGTGGCTGATTCTACTGTTGATTAAACAAACGTTTTAAAATGCCATTTGCTAAAAATCTTTTATTGTTGTACATTGCCTCTAATTTTGCCCAACTAGCCGTATAATTATCCGATGTTACATTAATGTTTCTTAATAGGTGCTCTGCATCTCCGCTTAAGTACCCTTTAAGGTAATATAATTTTTGCGCATCGTCTAGAGTTTTATTATTTTGTATTAACCCTAAAAATAAATACCTAAACGTCTGCCACTCACCATAATTTCCAGAGAACACAGGTATCTTAACCTCGGGTAACTTAAAGTTCCTAAATCCTGTACTACAGCTAGCTCCTGGACTAACATTACACGTTTCACTAGACATTTTCAAATTGTTTAACATTTCTTTCAGCTCGCTTTTAAACTGTATATAAAACTCTTCAACTTCATCATATAAGCCATTCTTATGATAATTTGAATTAAATAAATCAGACTTTCTTACCTCACTAATTATTTTAACATGTGTATTGTAGAATAATTGCCATTGCTGTTCTAAGGTTTCAATCCTAGTTTCTATGTATATAACAAACAGTTAGACGCTCTTTAGAACATTTTTTAAAGTTAGATTTTGACTTAATCATTTTAGCTTTAATGTCTTCCTGAATGTCGTTAAGTGACTCCATTTTTAATTAAAAACACACAAGAAGGTTATGTCACAAATATAAAATATACAATTGACTTGCAACTAAATACCGATCACTATAAATAAAGTTATTGTCCAGTAAACACATTCAAAAACACCACAAAAATTGTAAGTTTCTTTGAAGCATTTCGATATTTTTCTAAGTCCCAGATAACGTTTAAAATTTTACAAGTGTTTTTAACTTGTATTTCTGAGTAAAATCGGGCGTAGGTTCTCCGTCTGAACCAATTTTTGCTTAAAATTAGTACAAGTCCAAACTACTATTACCAAAGGCTAAGTTTAGGCTAAGGAACAGACTTCGTCTAAGACAAGTTTAGCTTAATAAGTTCTAAATGGTCTAAGATATCACCCCCTTCAGGCTTTGCACCCATCCCATCTACCAAACACCCTGTATATACTTTAATCGGTAACGAAACCATAGCGCGATCTATTTCGATCTCAACGCCATCTAGGGAAGCGTGAGGTAAACTTTAGCACATATGAAATATTAGACATCAACCATTTTTTTTTTCATTATACTTTCTGGGGTAATGTCACTATAACTTGTTGGAAGTGTTAAAAAAATAGACGAAAACAATTGAGGTACGAATTACGGAATTAACCGGTTAAATTGGGTATCAAAACCGTTTGAGCTTATGTAACCGGTAACCTTTATCATTTGGGTTACATAAAAACAGTTCACTTGTTTAACCGGTAAATAAAGGAACGATATATTAACCGGTATTTAATCGAAATTAACCGCTCTCTTTAAACCGGTTCCGAGCCCTGTTTTTATAGAAACCCAGAGTCAGGACAAACAGACATGTTTGTCCTGGATGGGAATCGAACCCACGACCTGTGGCATGATAGGTGGTATCTTAACCAACCACGCTATCTGGCCTGTCGAAGTATGGTGACCTGTAGTCTGAAATAACACTTTTATCCCAGTAGTACGTTTCCGTGGGTTAATTTCCAAACTCCACGCGGACGAAGCCGCTGGCAAAAGCTAGTATTAAATAAATAAAATATTTTATTGTCCTCTTTTTTTTCATAAACCGTGTACCTAGTACAAACAAAAACCGTTTTTTGACAAAATGACAATTAGTTTAATTAACCCCAAAATAAAAACCCCCAAGTAGTATTAGACCAGGGCAACACAAACTCACGGTCCGCCACTGGAGAAAACCACAACAACAACAACCGGCGTATTGATTGGTCAATTATCACATTGTTGGGCTTGGCCAATTGCAATTCTACAATTCAATCACCTAGTGAAATTTTGACAAATGATCGAACGCGGCGTGTAATGGCCATACTTGCCGCAATTTCAGTTTTTGTCTCGAGGTCACTCGAGGTCGAGACTACACTGCTACAAGGATCTTTTGGCGCTCGAATGACGTTGATAGGGTGAAGGGTGGCGCTGATGGTAAACATTTAGTGCAAAAGTATTGAAAAACACGATAGCGGCATATGTTCCGATTTTGGCCACGCGTTAAAAGAGCCTTGTACAGCTATGTCGAGACTTCAAAGTTTATGCTATTGACAGTCAGACACTGGGATTGTTGACGGATGACGGATTGCAGGTGGTTAACTTAGCACTGTTGTTAAAACTTACCTCAAGAAGAAAACAAACGAATTGTGGAAATTTAACAAATATAGTAATTAGTACATACGTGAATGACAACATGTCATCTCAATTAATTGATAAATTTAAGCAATTAGATGCTTATGCGAAGACACTAGAGGACTTTAGAATAAAAACCACCACCGGCGCAGCAAGTAAAACATTCTCAAACTTTTTACTTTCCTGTTAATTATCGGTATTTACAAAATACTAATTGAAATGAATTCACTTTACAGTTACTGTAAGCGGTGGGCTGATTATGGTGTTATTATTCCTCTCTGAACTATATACTTACATGTCCCCTAATATTTCGGAGGAATTGTTCGTAGACACTTCAAGAGGCCATAAACTACGAATTAATTTAGATATCATTGTCCCATCAATCTCATGTAATTGTAAGTAAAACTTTATTTTATTTTGGAGCAACACAAATTGACATAATTACAATGGAAACCATGGCAGCTATGAAAGTTAAAACCTGTATCTGAAAAAGTGTTTAACTTTCATTACACACAACACTCATTGCTTATTTTATGCCTATATAACAAATATTGCGATATTAAAAATTTGTTAAAATAAGCCATGGTTGCTAATAGATAGTCCCAACTGATGGTGCACATTTACAGACATGATGCATGGATGCACGCAGAATGGAGCATCCAATGCCAGCAAAGCCCAGGCACATGCAATTTCATATCAATATCAATTGTATATTGAGATTTAATACATACATATTTATACAATCTGAGTATGTACAAGTAAACAATTTAGTTGTAATATAAATATTAAAGACATTACTTATCACTTTGGAATTTCACTGTGAATCTTTTTATGGATTTGAAGCTTTGGAGGTACCCTGGATGTCTTTTCCACCAAGGTTTATTCTTGAGTGGTTGATTCATTGAATGCTAATAGCAGTTTAACTTTGAAGGCATGTTTTAATGTACATTTAAAGTACTTAACCTCAATACTGCCATCATAAGGAAAAAAGACGTATCTGACATTTTTTCCAAAATAGAGTTATTTAGGTACATATTCGGAATTAGCAAAAAAATATGCATCTACCAGTATTTTTAAACTGGCGTTAACTGAACTAAAATCTAATAATTAAGATGCATCTGCCTTTGTATTTTATAGTTTAAGAAGGACAAAATATTTTTTTCCCATTTTAATATTTCTGTAGGTACGTTCCTTTTCCTTACGGCGCCGGCGGCAGAATAGGCTGCTTCCTTGTAATCAATAATGACAGAATTTAAAACTATTATAGACCCCATGGTCTATCATGTTTATGAGTAAAATAAATTAGTAGGTATAATAAAAGAATTGCTTAAGTGCCTAAATTGTAAAAAAAAAAAATGAGTTGTAGATAGAGCCCTCCCAGTATTTTTTTTAATATATTTGTGTTCTATTTTAGACTTAGTACTTGATGCTATGGACTCATCGGGGGAGCAGCATCTTCAAATGGAACAAAATATCCATAAGAGAAGACTAGACTTGAATGGAAATCCTATAGAAGAACCAAAAAAACAAGAAATTGCAACTTCTACCACTGTAAGATTATTGAATTGTTTATGAATGCTGCCTGCATTAAGTTCCATAGCCAAATGGCAAAAACAGAACCCTTATAATTTGCCATGTCTGTCCAGTCTGTCCCGATGGGACAGCCACTTCATGTTTTTTATTCTTGGATGTAGTGTATTTGTGTATTCTGTATTTTTTGTGTGTTGAGTGAGCTGAGTCAAGAACTTAGTCTTCAGGCCCATCTTCAGTCCGATCACCAGGCTTGTAATGCTTAGCTCTTGCAGCATCTTTTCCAGTTCCATGGGTGATGAAGGACAATATCATCAGCGAAACGTAGATTTGTCAACCTCGCCTCATCGAGACCAATAATATCTACCCAGGTGGTCGGCAACATTCTAAAAACTACTTCAATCAAAATAAAACGGAGCTTTCTCCATTGTTTAAAACCATTCTTCGAGCAAGGTGCTTAGTTGGAGATTGACGATGGACTATACTTTTGTCGTTGAGTGTGTTGTTTTATTGTATTATTTTTATTTCAGGTAAAACAAAACACTTCTGAAGTCGCAATTATAACATGTGGAAGTTGTTATGGAGCAGCACTTAATGAATCTCAGTAAGTTATAAGAGGCCCCCGGAGCATGCGTAGTTCATACAAACGAAATACCGAAATAATTTGTAAATGAAACATCTTCTTAAGGTAGTGTGTATTTATTCCGATTGGATTACAGAATATTTAGGTTCCCAAACATATATTTTGAAAGGAAACTGATTTGAATACGAGATATGAGGAACTTCAAATTTCTATAGAAAACTTATTTTTCTCATATTTCATGTTTAAATTAATGTTCTTATTTAATATATATTTATACGCATGCTTCGGGGCCCCCTGAATACAGTATGTCTAGGTTCTTAAATAAATATTGATTCAGTGATCAAATTGACTTAGTGTTCATAGGTATGGGAGGAAAGAGTAGGAGGGAGTAGAAAAACCAAGTAGAAAATGTATAGCAAATCCAAACATCTTAGAGGCGTCATCGTCCTAATTGGCTACGATCGTACGAGCAAACACACATTTCTTTAGTGTCCTAATTGAAGCTTGCAAGTGATCGCGCGAGCACAGGAAATACTTAATAACGATCGCGCGATCGTACGATGAGTTTGATCATGCGATCGTGCAATCAAAGCTACAAATCTCTTTTCAGTGTCCAATTGGTCACTCGTCATCGCGCGAAAATCTGTGCATCTCTGTAAACAGACATTGTTGAAATGGCGCTGTTGCGGTGACGGCACGGCGGCATCGCGTGGGCACAGATTAACAGATCCCGCACTCCGCAAAATCATTTAAATAAAAAGCGACTCTTGCTACGATAAAATAAAGTGCAATTCAGGTCGCAAAACGCTTATTACCTATAAGTTGCCTCTCTTTCTATCGCGTAACTCTTATTCCTTCTGACCACGTTAGGGCAGTTAGGGTTGCTGCCGGCCCGGCCTGCGGACGGTACTTTAATTTTTTAGTCTCCATTATTTATTAATAAGTACCTACGTAAGTAATTGGGTAAATAAAAAAGTATGTCCGAATACGCTGTTGTCTACATAATAAAAATTTTACTACATAATATTTAGGCATGGTTATATAATAGTCCGTGGTAGGTACCCACCAAAACAAAAATACTATTTAAGCAAGTACTTTCCTACCTATACTTATGAAAGCCTGAACCTGACCTTGTAAACAGAACTTATCCAAGTACCTAACTATACTATAAAAATAATAATTAATATTCTAACTACGTAAATACGGGTGACATAAACGTAAACATATAGTAGGTAGGTAGGTATAGGTACCTACCTAATCTGGGGGCACGGAAGACTAAATAATAGTACCTACTAACGTCTATATTATTATGCCTACTAATTTATTTTACTCATAAACATGTCATACTCACAAACTCCCTGCTCACACATTACTTATGTACGATTGTGTTTTGTATGTACATACAGTATATTATATAGCATAGTACACAATCGGTAAATATTCAAAAGTAAATTCAAATATTCTTACATTTATTGCAATTTTTAGGTCAGTATTAAGTTTAATGATGATATAAATATAATTCGCGACCGTAACAATGAATCAGTAATACCCTTCATAAGTTACAAAAGACCTCAAATGTCAAAATTTCATGAAATAGTCATTCAATAGAGTTATATGAACTTAGAGAGCTGTATTGATGATATTAATGGTTATAATTCTATAAATACAGATATGTTACGGTCGCGAATCATATTCAAATCAACATACTCGTACAACCTAATACCGACTTGTAAATTGCAAAAAACGTAAGAAAATTTGAATTTCGCGGGCTACCCTGACGCTTCCCCCTTAACTAATTATGGAATGAAATTAACTTACGTTTCAAAATAGTTTGATAACATAAAGAGATAACTTTGAGTTCCTCTGTTTATTATAACATCCGTACACACAACAATAAATTTGTACTATTACGCTTTTTATTGCCATAACGAAGGGTGCAGAAAATCAAAAATAAAATAAAAACGACGCGTTCGTGTCTCGCTGAGCGCGTATAGACCCTAGTAAACTGTGTTGTCGCTGATCGCTGTGTTGAGCTGTAGGCACTTATCTCAAGCGGAATGTACCAGTGCAGTGGCACTGGCGTGCGGCTATTTAAGAGTTTAAGACACCTGTTGGACCATCGCACGATCATTTTCATCACGCGACGAAATCGCATCGTCAACTCGTACGATCGTATAGATAAACCATTCTACAAATGAACGCCCCTCCACAAAACTTTTTATTTCAATGTGTGAGAGGAAATATACAGGGCTATTTTTAAATCATTAACTAAACTTTAACAGGGTGTTCTACCCATGAATATGAACAACTTTCACTATGGGACCAAACCTGAAATCGCGAAAAAAAAATCAGCTGTTCAGTACATTTTGACGAATTATGCCAACATAAATGTACTGAACAGCTGATTTTTTTTTCGCTATTTCAGGTTTGGTCCCATAGTGAAAGTTGTTCATATTCATGGGTAGAACACCCTGTGAAAGTTTAGTTAATGATTTAAAAATAGCCCTGTATATTCCAACACTACTTGAGCGCGTACGACGATTTTACATGGACTCGTCGCCGCACTTAGAGGTCAACTAACCGTGCGATCAGTCCAGGTATTAGCATTGTACGGCGGGGAGCATGCGCTTTGTATGGCACGACACGTTCGCTCTGTTGCTCATTCGTTTTATTTATACACTAGTTGACCAACAAATCCGGCAATTCGGCGTTTGGTCAGTCGGTAGGTACAGTTTGCATAAAAAAAAATCAGTGTTATTGTTTATATTTTTATGTACCTACGAGTACCTATGTTTGTAAGGTATTTATTTAATATGGGTCATTTCATTTACTGTAGGTATACCTACTGCATATATTAAGTGAATTCGTGCCTTAAAATAAATGATAAAATTATTTTTATTATTGACTTATTACTAATTTGAGAATGCAATACATTATGAAATACAATATTAATTAACCAATCGTTCATTTATCAATATACCTAATCACTTTCATCAGAATCAGACTCAACATTACTAATGAATTCAAAACCATGTCGCAATTTTTCTTATATTGTTTTTCG
Source organism: Dicycla oo (assembly GCA_948252095.1). NCBI lineage: Eukaryota > Metazoa > Arthropoda > Insecta > Lepidoptera > Noctuidae > Dicycla > Dicycla oo. The sequence goes on from OX411712.1 coordinate 16,386,484, forward strand.
ATATCATTAACATGTCTACATGAATTTTCTCACATAGTACAATCAATCATTTCAATTCGTTCCTTTATTAGAGCCATTATAGACGTCAAGTTTTGTTTAACGTTTTTTGTAGCCACGTAGTTTTTTGCGTTGACACGATGACCGTACTTTTGCGGCGAAATCGACGCGTGGTCCAACTTTCATGTTTCGTCGGTGACTGAGCAACCAATGACAAAGACCAATTCATTTTATTCAATTAATTAACACGTTCTGTGCGGCCGACACGTATGTGCGATTTTCGAACGTTCACCAAGTGCTACCGTCGCATATGCGTGTCCATACAATTTATGTACTTCCTTCGAATGCGGCGCGCCGCACCTGTGGGTTTTTTGTGCATCTCTATTGTTTCGAAAACATCGTAAAATAAGGGTTGGTAAAGGTGTCAACACACAAGGCATTTCGAGCAATTGATTGTAACACGTAACATCTGACAACCGAACAACGTATTGTTCGGTTGTCAGATGTTACGAGTGTCAGTGGAACACGGGTGGGTTTTAGTCAGTAAAATTCTAAACTAACCAACAGCTAAATTTTATTGCAAACGACAACATACTATCTTTTTTGTTTATGGCCATTTAATATCAGGCTATAGTCACCAGACCTTACTGCCTAGTATTACGTGTTTTTTTTTAATAATATCTTTAATTGTACTTAAATTATCTCAACGTATGATGGATCAAATAATATAAGTACGAAATTCTGAAAAAAAAAACTATATGGTAACTATGGCCTTATTCTACTACTTACCTACATAATACCAAAAAAATCAGCTGTTCAGTACATTTTGACGAATTATGCGAACGTAAATGTACTGAATAGCTGATTTTTTTTCGCGATTTCAAGTTTGGTCCCATAGTAAAAGTTGTTCATAATGATGAGTACAATGACCCCCTAAGAGGTTGCTGGTGTTTTACAAATAACCCTGTATATTATTGCTCTACTAGATAATTCACAAAATCGTATACTACTAAACGGCAACACTTTCATTCATTCGCTCTCTAACTAAGTATGTAAGTACGAACAACAAAATGATGAGCAAAATCTAATTCCGAAACGCTTGATCCTTGAGGTTACAACAGTCGTGTGAGGCAACCTTTACTTGCGGCGTAATTGTTTTATGACTCATAAAAAATGGGAAAATTTTCAAACACACCTACGCGTCTGCCGCACTTGGGATAAGTTTGTAACGGCGCACATATGTGCCCAGCCGCACTGGGTAGAATTTCTTCAATCGCGCCTGCGCGCTCATAGCACCACACGAAGTATTTTTTGGGCGCGTATGAGTGTTTGCCGCACAGGGTTTAGTGTATCATAAAGCAGCACTTGGAGCAAGTTCGCCAAATAATTCAGCAGTGAATGTGTTAACACGTTCTGTGCGATTTTCGAACGTTCACCATGTGCTACCGGCGCATATGCGTGTCCATACAATTTATGTACTTCCTTCGAATGCGGCGCGCCGCACCTGTGGGTTTTTTGTGCATCTCAATTGTTCTTGGCGAAATTGTTTTATGACTCATAAAAAATGGGAAATTTTTCAAACACACCTAGGCGTCTCGCCGCACTTGGGATAAGTTTGTAACGGCGCACATATGTGCCCAGACGCACTGGGTAGAGTTTCTTCAATCGCGCCTGCGCGCTCATAGCACCACACGAAGTATTTTTTGGGCGCGCATAAGTGTTTGCCGCACAGGGTTTAGTGTATCATAAAGCAGCACTTGGAGCAAGTTCGCCAAATAATTCAGCAGTGAATGTGTTAATTTGTTCTGGGCATATTATTTTTTGAACAAGAGCTTTAGTGTCGTCACTAGTTTTTAATTTATCATCAGGATAAATTGCGATAGTGCTGAGGTTACTGGGGCGCAAGTAATTATTTTTATTCATCTTTACCATATCAGCAAAAGAAACATTTTCTGTCTTTGTTGATTGGGCGCAAGTGGCTTGGATTGTTTTACGGAAGTTATCAAGGCAATCCGTGAGATCTCGTTTTTCTCTCAGTGCTTGTAGTGAGTTTGGACTACTATGGCCTTTTGCTTTAAGTCCTAGTAGAATACAGCCATCAGGGATACGCCATTTCCTACCTTGCGCGATAGGGAATTGATCCTCAGCTTTTGTTCGGAGTTCAGTTTTCCGTCCTGAGCAATGGTACAAACTTCATTCAGGCATTATTCAATTGACATCATCCAGTTGCTAATTTCATTGGTGTCCAAAGACTCAATTTTTCTTCTGCTGCGTGGTCCTGTATTGGTTGTTGGGGCGATGTAGGAGCCGGTGTCGGTACCAAGAGCAATGTAGGAGCCGGTGTCGGTACCGGGGTCGGTGTTGGTGGAGCGCTGCGTCGTATCATCGTGCTCCGATTAAAGCGGCTGCCTTCCATTTATCACTTTGTAAAAATATATTACGCAGCCAGTCCATTATTTTAACTTAGGTATCACTATAATGTTTATTTGTTTAACACGCTAATACACTAAAACTAGGTCACTGTTTATTCAAGCGTTAATTTATTTTGTTGATATTATGCATTTGTGAGCACGTCTGTAAGCGTTGAATGCAAATCAATCAGTCCAATTATGTGTATTGCGTCGATACACCTTCTTTGCATGAGAGCGTAATCGCTGTGGAGGGGCGTTCATTTTTAGAATGTTTTATCTGTAAGATCGGGACGACGCCCGAGTCTGCAAGGCCTACAACGTGTGAGAACGTTGAAGGCCTTGTACACGTAAGACTTTCTGTATTCACATAATAGAAAGAGTCGATATAAAAGATAAATAAAATAAACCTATTTAAACACGTACCTACTTAACACAAATTCTTTGTATGGCGTGTAAACGGTTGAATTTGAGTGTGCATAAATCATGGCAATTTAAACCTTATGTCAATAAAATAAACTGCACATGCTGCGGCTTATGATTTGCAAAGGCTATACTGGTTATACTGCCGCTGTAAGGAAAGAGGACGTATCTACAGAAATATTGAAATGAAGAAAAAAATATTTTGTCTTGTTTAAAATACAAAGGTAGATGCGTCTTTTAATAGTAAAACTTATTAGGTTTTCATTAAGTTTTCGCCAATATAAAAATACTGGTAGATGCGTCTTTTTTGCTGATTCCGAATATGTAAATAACTGTATTTCGAAAAAAATGTCAGATACGTCTTTTTTCCTTATGACGGCTATATAAATACTTAGCTATATTTTTGTATCAGATGTTGCAATTCATGCGATGAGGTGAAAGAAGCATACAGATTAAGAAGATGGGCCTTACCTGATTTATCTACCATAGAACAATGTAAAAACGACGACTCCATTGAAAAAACGAATTTGGCTCTCAAAGAGGGTTGTCAAATCTATGGGTACATGGAAGTCAACAGAGTATGTATTGCCATTAAAATAATCAAGTGTACTAGCGCTACAATGTCCTTTTGGCGCGCGGCTAAAACCGGAACTAACAATGTTATCTTGCTTTCCAATACACAACAATTGCACAAATGTTTATCAACAACCCCGTCAGCATCATTCGACCGCCAAAAGATCCTTGTAGCAGTGGTATATTGCATGCTTGGCCGTTTCTGAAAGTTCACTAGTCTTATAACTAATACAGATCTCTAGTACGTATCTCTAGGTGGTGAGGAAATGTTCCAAAATGCATGGACCTTGGGCCAGGTACGTGTAGGTACTCTATACATAAAAATAGGGAAATATATTTAAAACAGTTCTCAACTGTCCAATTACTTTAAAATGGCTCCGTTTGCTGGTAAACCACAATTAATTACACTTGAAATTGCAACACACAACAAAAACCCGTCATGGGGGTAAGCTGTCATTTTGATTGATTAATGACGTTTGACATAACAAGATGAGGACTGAAGTGACACTGTTGTGACAGCTGACAGTCCTCTTTCTATGATCAATGGTCGATTTATGGTTTACTGTTTACTGTGTTTTTATGCATAGAGTAACTAAATCGGTGAGACGCCATGTTGAAAGTCGATAAAAATAATGATAAATATCAATTCCCTGCCACAACAGTATACATTTAAATGAATTATCTGTACTTTTTTCAGAGTTCTACGGATTTTTTCTTTTTTTGAGGTAGTGGACACAGACCTGGCCCATTTTGAAACATCTCCTTTGTAAATATATTTGTACCTAAACAAAATCAAAACTGACTCCGAATGCCTCGTTGGTCTAGTGGTCGCATGGGATGAGCGTGGGATCCTGGGTTCGATCCCCAGAATGTTATTATGTTTCCCCACAGAGCACGGAGACGCCTCGGCGGCCGCTGCTAGCTTTCCAATAGCAAATTTTTAGTAGCAGCCCGGAGACATATTTGTACCCGACTTGGTTAAAGGCTCGCCCCCCAAAACAAGCCAGGTACAGGTAAACAGAAGTCTCAAGTACCAACTTCCACGTTTTTAACTTAAAAATGTCGAACTTTAGTTGCTAGCTGTATCACAGATTAATACAGATGGGACACTCCGCAAAATCATTTAAATAAAAAGCGACTCTTGCTACGACACAATAAAGTGCAATTCAAGTCTCACAACGTTGCAATTCAAGTCTACAGTTATATTCACCTACAAATTGCCTTTCTTTGTATCGCGTAACTCTTATACCTTCTGACTCATTAGGGTTGTCTTTTTTTACGACGCGGCGTGTGAGTGAGTGTCGAACTGACCGTGCGAGCCGGCCGGTGCGCGGCAGCCCGCACTGAAATGGCCCCGTGGAAAGGGCCCGCCGCGTACTTGTATCTTCATACCTAAACTGCGGAGTGTCCCATCTGTACTAATCTGTGGCTGTACTTGCTTCTCGTTAATTGCCAGTGGTGGGGAAGGTACCTGAGCTCACCTTCATTATATAGGGTGACTGGTAATTAGTGACCGATATTCATTCATAGGATGCAGGCCCTCCAAAACCGTTTCCTCCGAAAAGCAACGGGAGGGGCTCCCGTTGCTTGGTTCGTTCGGAACGAAATCCTCCATTTAGATCTCGACATTCCCACCATCTCTCAGTTCCTGAAACGCAATTCCAAGCGTTTGTTCGACTTAGCCACCAACCATCGCAACCTTCTGGTTGGCGAGGCGGCTAGTTATGTCCCCTCCCGTATTAGTAAGGTCCAACGCCCCAGGCTTGCCCTCTCAGATCCCGATGACCCCATAACTCTTCTCCAGGAGAGCAGTAGGGACCGTAGGAACAAAAACAAATCGACATTCCGACCTCGCCGCCGAGGTCCCTCGCGACGACCCCGAAGTAATCGTCCTCCCCACCGTCCCTTGCTCGGTAGTGCCAGCTGATAAATTCCTCTGACAATAATAATTACCCTGATTTGATCCAGCCTGCCCCATCTTGCTGTCCTCCCCCAAGCAACGCCCTAAGCCGAGGTTCGTTCCCCACAGGGGGAGCCCTTAGCGTGTAGTCGCTTAGTCTTGTCAGTTTTATGCCCTGGCTTTTGAGTTCGGCAGCCACAGGATTGACCGGTTAAGTAGTCACGGCCTCTCTAGGCCAACTACGAGATGTCATTTAAAAAAAAAAGTGACCGATATTAAACACATTATTGTACTCATGATAACAAACAACTTTTACTATGGGACCAAACCTGAAATCGCGAAAAAAATATATAGCTGCTCCCTACATTTTGACAAGTTATGCGAACATAAATGTATGGGACAGCTGATTTTTTTTTCGCGAATTCAGTTTTGGTCCCATAGTAGAAGTTGTTTGTTATCATGAGTACAATGATGTGTTTAAGTACGTATATAGTTCACTAATTACCAGTCACCCTATATAACCTCATATGCAATATAATACTTCTTGCGTTGCGTTGTCTGTAAGTGAATTTAATATTTAGATAAAGGACTTACTGGCAAAATGTGGGTGTACTTATTTCGCACACTGTACCGTTACTATTTAGTACACTGTATTACACCTCTGTCCAACCCTTCGGGACATATAACGTGCCTGATGAAATGTAACACAAGTTAAATTCGTGTACCTAGTTGTTGTTGCCCCGGCCTACACGCTCAAGAGACACGCGTTTTACGACAGCTACTTACTGCAGAAAAAACAATGAAAAAACTTGCTTAAAGCGTGCCACGCACGAGTCGCCGCGAATATTTGCGCGCCGGGTAAACAGATGACGAGCGCTTTGGCCCGCGAGTGAATCAAATGCACAGACCTACTATGTACATAGGTCTGCAGCTCGGCGGCCACGTCTTCAGAGCATGCGCGACCGGCCAGCGTAGTCTGACAAGTCGCCGTCCCCGCAGACGGATCGTGCCATGGCATGGCGCGCGCGTGTCGCTTGACGTAAATCGCTTGCAAGTCGCATCGCTCGAGGTCGTGAACGGGGTTTACATGCAATGTTGCACTTAGACAGCTCATTTGTGTTACATTTCATGTTAAGTTCCACCAATCTGTACTCGGCATTGGAATTGTAAAAAAATAAATTTAATTAAAAAAAAAAGTAAAAACCTAAAACGAATAAAATAACTTTCTTAATAAAACTTAACAGTTTTTGAAGTCGGTTTGTTTACTTTTTTTAAAGTAAATTTATTTTTTCATTTAGATTTTTAGTTGAATGCCTATACAATTACATACTTAAGCTCTAGACGAACGAAACGATGAATCGTAAAATTCGCTTAGAAATGCCAGAGATGCAGTACATTTATACATATAACTTCGCACATAAGAAACCTAATGTATTATATTCAAAAAAGGAGGTTCTCTATTCGACCAGTATGTACGTATGTCCGCGATTTTCTCAAAAAATAATGAAACAATTTTGATGATAGAATCATCAAAATTTACAAATTTATTTTCACTAACGTGATCTACATACTTTCACATGAAGGTTTTAGTATATAATACATTAGGTATTTTTCTTATGTACGAAGTTATATGCATAAATGTACTGTATTTCCGGCATTTCTAAGCGGATTTTGATGATTCTTCTTTTGAGCATATGGTATTTTGTATATTCAACTAAAAATGGAAAAATAAACTACAATAAACTTAAAAAAAAGTAAAAACCGACTTCAAAAACCTAAAATGAATGAAATAACAGCTTCTAAAGTCGGTGCCAAGTGCCAACCTATTAGTGCATTGAAGAACTGAAGACACCGACTTCAGAAGCTGTTAATTTTTTATGAAAGTCATTTCATTCGTTTTAGGTTTTTGAAGTTGGTTTTTACTTTTTTTAAAGTAATTTTATTTTCTGTACAACTTTAATGTTGAAGTTTGTAGTCATTGAATTAGTCTATAACTAGGCTTTAGTAGATGTCTCGCCCAAAGAGCGTCGCCATTGATTAGGTATTCATAGCAACCTAATCACTCACTCATTCAAATAATGCTCGACTTTATTGACATTAAATCAGGTAGACTGTATATACAGCGTGAAATTTTAATGGTTGTTTTCCTGCGGCAAAACGATTTGCACTCAGTAGAGCTACCGATTTATGGAGTTAAATTTTAAAAACAAAAATGTTTTTGTTTCCAAATAATTATAAAAATATGATCTCAACTCGAAAGCGTGAGAATCAATAGTAACTCACTGGCGCCCGCTCGCTACCTACCTATCTTTGAAGATGGCACGCGGCGGCGCGGTACGAAGTGATGAGCGATTCGTAAATGTTTAGAGCAAAATAAACTGTCGCCCGAAGTGATACGGCATAATCTAGCCCGCAAGCATGCGGCGAGAGCTTCGCCACGCACCCCCCGCCCCCCGCCGACGCGCCGACTCTCTCAGTTGTTCCGCGTCCCCGCGACCGCCGCACGTCGCACGCGCAGTGCTAGTGCGCTATCGTAATTTATAAAAATGAATCGCCATTACAGTTTTTCAAATTTGGAGTACGTCGCTATGGTGCAACTGTACGCTAGGGCTAATTATAACTCCCACGCTGCCCGGAGACTTTACGCGAAGCCGCATCACCTGGAGTCGCTCCGTTTTCGCGGGATTATGAACCGGTCAATGTCAATGTCACCTTATTAAAATTAAAAGATAATTATTAAAACGTGTTCGACTGTGTGTTGAACGCAGTGGCTTGCACTTCGAACAATTACTCCGATACCGTGAAGTGTAAGTACCTACTCGTATCTTTGTAAATAACAAAAGTAGGTTAGTTAGTAAAATCTAAATAAGTTGATTCCAATTTTTTAAATACGCCGTAAATACTTACTTCGTTGTCCAATTATTCAGAAAAATATTTTTTGTAAGTTATTCATAAACTTATTTCTTAGTTTCGTGTTCAGAAAGTTGTAAGTAAAAAAAACTGGCCAAGTGCGAGTCGGACTCGCACACGAAGGGTTCCGTACCACAAGGCAAAAACGCCAAAAAAACACGATTGTTGTATGAGAGCCCCCCTTAAATATTTATTTTAATTTTATTATTTATTATTAAAGTAAAAATACAACTGAGTATATTGTGAATATTTCAAGTGCCTACCTATTTCCATTATTGATATCGAGCAAAAAAATCGCGTTTGTTGTATGGGAGCCCCCCTTAAATATTTATTTTATTTTGTTTTTAGTATTTGTTGTTATATCGGCAACAGAAATACATAATTTGTGAAAATTTCAACTGTCTAGCTATCGCGGTTCTTGAGATACAGCCTGGTGCAAGACAGACGGACGGACAGACAGCGAAGTCTTAGTAAAAGGGTCCCGTTTTTACCCTTTGGGTATGGAACCCTGAAAAAGTATTCATGACGGTCCCAAGCCCGTAAAAGTATGAAGGGAAAATTGGAATAACTTTTAGATAAGTACCTACCTTTAGCAGTGTTTCGATAGCAAAAGAGTACGTAACTACGTAGTATCATATCAGCTGTAGTAGCGCAAGGCTCAAAGTCACGCGCAGTCGTCCGTTTGCGCAGTAGCTATACTATTGGTTCGAGATCGCGTTCGAGTTTTGTTTTTCACAAATGTAAATCTGCCATTTTTTAATACTTTATTGTTATTTTTTTATAAATCGATTGTACTATCAAGAGTAAATCATTTCGCTTCGGGAAAACAACCATTAAAATTTCACGCTGTATAGAGAAAAAAAAAATCATTTTAACAAAAAATTGAAAGCGACGAAGAAAAGCGAAATTTAAAAAAGAACTGTTTGTAAGACAGTTTTTTTAAAATTCGCTTTTCTTCAAAGCTCCTAAATTAAAGTAGGTATAACTAATTTTGAGTCGACACCAAACAAACGAGCAAATTAGGTAAAATGGAGTTACATAAGCGTAAAATGAAGTTAATTGTCATTACTCGTAGTACAGACGCCAGCACTTCAAGCTACTACAATCTGTGATTTTTTTTTAATATAAGGTCAGGCGGGGCAAGGGCGCCATATTTTTCTCATAGATGATTTTGATGCAAAATATTTTTTTGAATGCTGACTTGTGAGTGTACATTTATTAAATTGATAACATTTGGTATTTTGTAGCTGCATGAAACGTCGATTCAATCAAATCTATCAATAATTTTACGATTTTTTATAAGAAATTGGAAAACATGGATGTAGGCGCACATGCCCCTGCAAACGGGGCAAGTGCGCCTATATAAAAAAAAAACGCTAAAATCGTATGTTATCAGAAAAAAAGATAATTTACTGAATAGAACATAAACAACTAAACGCATTACGCTTGATTTTTTTAAATTTACTGTTCCTTTAAGCTACTGCGGCTTCCATAACAAATTTGGGGCAAGTGCGCCATGGAGTAGTAATCAGGGGTTCAGGATCGGTTTTTCTTTGATAAGTACGAACCATCTGAAAAAGACAATAATTTTAAGACTATTATAGTAAGTATGGACTCATCTGGGTTTGGACTTTACGGCAGCTGTACAACTGCTTCTTCTTACAAGCTTAGGTAGGCTGTGGGCGCCCATAAAGTAACGAACAAAGGAAATACCAGTAGGATGATTTTACTGTTAGCACTAACGATCAACGAGTTAAATATAACGTCCCAAAAGCAAATCTCAAGAAAATACAAATGAAATTATTTTATAAAATGGTTTATAGCATATGTGGCTGTTACTATTAACCCACCATCCAACGACTTCATCCACCTCACTCACCATCACCCAACGTCACCATCCCAAGACCCTAAGCACATCTAGACAGTAAGTTCTCAATATAAAAACATTACCCTTCTTCAGGCGCAGTCGGGTAAGAAAACATCTGAATCATAAAAGTTGACGACTTCTGGCTCGGGGAAATGCGCTATACTACCAACAACTTAGGCGCACTTGCCTCACTTGATTATTTTGAAGTTAAGAATTTGCATTACTATATAATAAAAAAAAAACATTAATTTCACTGTCTAGGACTAAAATATAGACATATTTAATTTTTTTTTAAACATCAAAATTCTGTACTTCCCTTATTGGAATACCGCAACACGTAAAATATTTTAAGATTTAAGGGGATTAATATCACGTGCTCATCTCCAGGTTTAAATAACACTAACAGGTTTAAATGACACTAAAACTAAATACATCAAGTTATCGTGAGGCATCTGTAATTGTGAAGTGGAACGATGTTTTAGTTTGTTGCATATATGTAAGATGTCGTTAGTTGTATAATATCTGTAGTTTTCGATATTTTTAGGGTAGGTGCGCTTACCCCGTCGGCATTGCGTTGCCCCGCCTGACCTTATTTTCAACTTTATCGCTAAAGCATTAGGTTCAAGGTTGATTGGGAAAATTTGACAGTTTCGGGTAGCAAGCTACCTGCTGGCGTCTGTACATAAAAATAATATATTTTTTTACCTCCTCCTTTATATCGCCAGTAAAAATTATATATTTTTTTACCTCCTCCTTTATTTCGCCAGTAAAAATTATGTTTATATTGCATTCCAGGTTGGGGGAAGTTTTCATATAGCTCCAGGAAAAAGTTTTACAATTAATCATGTACATGTCCATGATGTACAGCCATATTCATCATCAGTATTTAATACAACCCATTTTATTAAACATTTATCTTTTGGGACAGATATTCAAGGTACAAACACAGCACCTTTAGATGGAATTAATGGTGTGGCCAAGGAAGGTAAGGAACCATTATTATTAATTCGTAATTTTTTATATAAGTAATTAATTTATATGATATATTCATATATGTGGACCAAATGGTGACTACACTATATTCAAAATTGACGCTTATTTAAAGGGGTGCAGCATGTGTTAAGGCCGACTAAGCCCAGGACAGCCTAGGCCCGGGCCTAGGGTGGCCTGATATGCAACCTTCGCCTATATCTAGCAATATCTCAGCTTAGTAAATAATAGAGCTATGGCGGCTAACTAAATAGTAATCTATACATATAATAAAGTCGTAAAGTTTCCGTGTCTGTACTAGGGTTGATGAGGATTCCTCTTCCTCTTCCACATCCCCAAAATCAAGCATAAAATATTCCTCACCCTCATTCATTAATAGGAATTTATGAGGAAATGTTGAAATGTGAAGTTTATGGAGCTGTGCGCCAGTATCTTTCAGTCCCTCCACATCAAGTGTCCTTAGTGAGCGCCTTTTCAGTGGTGCTGGATTAATTTACGACGAATTACGAAAACATCTATCTAGAGCAGTGGTTCCTAACCGGTGGTCCGCGGACCACTGGTGGTCCCTGGAAGTACCCGAAGTGGTCCGCGAAGCCATCGGAAAAATATTAAATAAGGTATTCGGGAACTTACATGCAATCCTTTCATTGTCAAAGTTACTGATGCGACTGATGGTATTCAAGACGAAGTGATTGAAATGCAACACGATAGCGAACAGGGGTCTCGGCGCTTCTTAAAAACAAGCACCGAAATCGGTTAGAGGCTAGTGTCGTGCGTTTGGCTTTGAGTAGCACTGAACCAAGGATTCAGAAGTTAGTAAAGAGAATGCAATCACAAAAATATTAAAATATTATGTTTATCTTAGATCTCTGCAATGTTAAATTTCCGTCAAAAAAGTAAATAAAATTGTTGACTTTGAACAGTTATTTGCATGTTTTAGGGTTCCGTACCTCAAAAGGAAAAAACGGAACCCTTCTAGGATCACTCGTGTGTCTGTCTGTCTGTCCGTCCGTCTGTCACAGCCGATTTGCTGCGAATCTAATGGACCGATTAAGTTGAAATTTGGTACACGTATGTATTTCTATGACCCAAACACGGATGTGTAACGTAAACAAATGAATTTTGAATATGGAGGTCAATTTTGGGGCGTAAATAAGAAAATTTAAAAAAATGTTTTGCAAACTGTACCGTGTGACATATCAAATGAAAGGACTTACTGTGAGGGTCTCAAATATATATTTTTTTATAATTTTAAAATAAATCATTCTAAAGTTATTTAAGAAAATAGAATATATATTTTTTTATAATTTTAAAATAAATCATTCTAAAGTTATTTAAGAAAATAGACGAAAATCGACCATTCCCCCACTTATCTACGAAACTACTTAGCCTAAAATTTTGAAAAAAATCCATAAAATATACACACTGGCACAATTAGCGGAACACAAAAAAAGCAGGATTTTAAAATCTTTTACTTGAGGAACTGGCCAGTTATGATATTTTTTTAATTTATTGTCAAATTTGAAAATAGAAAATTAGATGACATACACTTTTTTCATTCATTTGTTTTATTTTCCCGAACAATAAGTTTTGTCAACTTGTTCGAGTAATAACTACGTAATTGTAATTTTTTTGAAAAATTGCACTTAATGGTTTTTTATAAATTTGTTATTCTATAGGTAATTTTGTTTATTAAAAGCTCTTTATTATGCCTGACTTAACATCACTGGAAATCATTAGGGCTGATGAAATGAGAAGAAATGGCCATACCTACAGATCGATTGCCTCAAGGCTTCGTCGACCAGTATCAACGATTCATCGCAGCATCCAGCGGTACAGATCGTCTAATTCTCTTGTGAGAAGAAGGGGTCAAGGTAGAAAAAGATGTACATCGAGGCGAGATGACAGTTTTTTACAACTTGGAGTTCGTAGGAATACGCGATTAACGGCTGTACAAGCTCGAAATGAACTGGAAGACGTTCGAGGAGTACGAGTAAGTGAGCGTACAGTTCGCAGGAGATTTGAAGAAATTGGTTTAGGGTCGTATACGAGTATACCTGCCAAAGGCCCAAAACTTGAGAGACGTCACCGCGTAAACCGATTAAGCTATGCGCGAGAACATCGTCATTGGGATTTGAACGAATGGCAGCAGGTTCTCTTTACTGATGAGTGCAGAGTTCTTTTAAAATAGATCGATGGGAGACAGCGAATATGGAGACGCAAAGGAGAACGCCACATACAGTCTAATTTTGAACACACTGACTTATGGTGGCGGCTCGATTATGGTTTGGGGAGGGATATGTTTGGGAGCTCGCACGGAGTTAGTGATAGTCACAGGAGGGACCATGACAGCAGATCGATACATCAGAGACATTTTAGAAGAACATGTTGTACCATTTGCCCCATTTATTGGTGACGACTTTATTCTAATGCTAGATAATGCTCGTGCTCATAGTGCACAATCGGTACAGGCATATCTGAGCCACGTAGGTATACCGGTGATGCAGTGGCCAGCAAATTCCCCCGATATGAATCCGATAGAGCATGTCTGGGACTTGCTAAAAAGAAGGGTTAAATCCAGAATGCCACCCCCCAACAATCTGAATGAACTTGGAAACGCATTACTTGAGGAGTGGGAGCGGTTGCCTCAAGAAATCATCGATAACATAATCTGTAGCATGCCCAGCAGACGAATGGAAACCGTAATCAGAGCAAGAGGGGGAAACACTCGTTATTAATTTTGCTTTAATTTTATTGTTAAATCATTTAATGCTTACTTTTTTTTATTTTTTGTGATGTTCATAATCATCTAAAAATTTCACTTATTTCAAATTTCTTTATTTTTCAATAAAAAATAACGAAGACTTTTCAAAGTCGTTGTTAAAAGATGTTAATCAATTTGTTATTTTGTGTCTAATTACATTTTCGTCAAATATATGCGTTATTATCTCATAGTCACACTTTTTTTTCTGTTCCGCTAATTGTGCCGCGCCGGTGTGTAGGTATAGTTCAATACCTATAGATTACAAGAAAACCTACAAGAAGTGTATGGTCTTAGAACAACATGGTAAATCTGTCAATATTGTGCGTACTAACTTACATTTGCAGTTGGAATGTATGGGAGAACATGTTTTTCAACTACAATGTTAAGCTTGTTCTTAGGATTCATCCCAACTACGGAACCTGTCATTGTGCGTAGTCCGACATGCACTTGGCCGGTTTTTTATTATTTATAGATAGAACAATTCTATTATAATTTTCATTTACTGTATTTACTCCCAAACAGTAAGTGGTCCATGGCAAGACAAAAAAAATGTGAAATGGTCCTTTATCACTAAAAGGTTAGGAACCACTGATCTAGAGAAACAGCTTGAAAGTTAATTTTTATTAAATTCAACCTCCCCCTATTGTAAATTTTGACTATTAATTTTTTTTTTTCTAAATATTAAAGGGCCCATTCGCGATCTTTCTTTTATTTAAAATTTCAATTCGAAATCACATGTTCTATCTTCCTCATCCTCATCCACTTCCTCAAAACGTATTTCTAATAGATCCACATCCTCTTACTCATCAACCCTAGTCTGTACATTAAAGACTTTTGCAATAAAAGTACTGGAAGATGCGAGAAATAAGTATCAGCACATGTAGTGTGCGTATAAGTAACAAAACAATTTTTTTGAAATTTTTGGCTGTTTGTTTGTTAGTGCGCATAGGATTAAAAATTGCATTACTTTTCAGTAATGCAATTTTTAATCCTATGCGCACTAACAAACAAACAGCCAAAAATTTCAAAAAAATTGTTAATAAAGCTTCTTATCTTTCGATAAGAAGCTTTATTGTGAGTAACGTTTTGCTTTTATTTCATCAAAATCAACCAACTGAGTCAAAAGATAGGTATTCATTTTTTAAATTTAGTATGAAACATAGCACTGTATTTTAGTCATATTTTGTTTTCCTACAAATATTATTATAAACCGACACGTTGTGCATGAATTCACTATAGTACGTATCTCAATCCTTTGTATTATGCTTCTAATAGGATTTGGATAAAATTTGTCACACAGATAGTTAATAATAGAGAAGTATGGAAATAAATTTTAATAGGGGCAGAGTGATGATTGTTTCTAACCTAGATTAACACAAAAGACATTTTTTTCCCAGTAGTATGTTTCCATGAGCTAATTATTATTAAACCCCATGTAGGCAAAGCCGCTGGCAAAAGCTAGCACAAACATAAGAATTTGAAAAGAAGAAATAAATATACAGCAGGTACAAGTAGAATTGAATACAATTTTGTTTTTTACTTTACATTTATACGCTGCAAAATCAGCAAAATGGGGTGGTGGCTACTACTGCCTACTTTACACAGCCTAGTGCGGTCAAGACTGCTAGTCTGCCTCTGCTACCACAGGGATATTGTAAGGAACAACTGAATTTATTCAACTTGGAGAGCATACAAACAATTGGCAGTAGATAGATTCAGTAATGTATTATAAGTCTGTAATTCTGTTTCCAGTGTCAACGAGACTGGTAACCAGTATACCTACTTATTAGAAGTATTTTTATAGGAACTTTGTAGAGTTTGTAGGTACTCAAGTGCAATCTGATATGAAAACTAATATAATATTTTTCAGTAACAATATTTAATAGGTAACAAACTTTCAATGAATCATAATATTAAATCCCTATTTAAAATAATAGAAAGGTGCAAACTAGGCACTATTTTAAATTACTGTATGTACAAAATTAGTATTTGACCACCTTAACATTAACAACGGATCCCGGTACCGATGGCCATAAAAGTTCCGAAGGTTCCTCCACCTTGAAGCATGACTTTTCCGACGGAATGTACTAATTCTCTTCCTCTTGCTCCATATCTGCAACGAACGATAAATTAGGTAACGCAAAATGCCCATAAAAAAAAAAACAATGTATTATAATATGACAGTTATAACCTCAAAGCTGTAAAACCACCGAATAGGCCGCCGCTCGCCATTCCAACACAAAATCCAATCATGAAACCCATTTTCATTTTATCAAAACAAGATGGTCCTTGACTCTGATAGACTCCACCTGGCACGGGCATCTTTGATCAGTCTTATTTTCCCAGTGTCAGGAGAATTCTATGGTGTATGTATTCTATCAATAGGTACTTAAAATCAAGCTCATACGAGAAACGTCAAAACTGGCATAGTTTTTTTTTTTTTTTACTTTTATTTTGTTGCCATATACGTGATATGAATAAGTTCCAAACATCCGAATTCGTTCAGAAATAATACAGTCTGCCCAGTCTATATAATTAATAGATGGACGGAAAGAAAGAATACATTTCTTCGGTTTAGAAACATAGCACAAATACATAGGAAATCTCGAAACGGCTGGTTCACATATCCCGTGACCCAAGGGCTCTTTTTAATCAACTTCAAAAAAATAGGAGACTATCAATTCGACACGTATATATGTAATATTATTGGAACTGCAATATACTCACATACACTCTTTTGCAAAAAATACGGGCACCTAAGTAATTTACGTTCTAAGGTCGATTTGAAAAACGAAATGAATTGAATAATATTGATCGACGTAGTCTGCATACTTATAATCGTGTAAATTAATACGCAGTGAATTCTGGCAATATTTTTTTAAAATTTCGATGTATTCTTTAAAACCGATGTACACGGCCAAACAATAAGAAGTGGTCAGCAATAAAGATAAGAAGACTTTTTTTTAATAAAATAAAGTTACAAATGTAAAAACCTAATACTGCGTGTGACCTCTCTTGTCAAAATCACAGCTTGAATCCTTCTGGGCATGCTTTCCACGATGTTTTTAATAACGTTTTGAAGAAACGTTCCCACTCTTCTGCAATGACTCTTTGTAGCTCCCTGATGTTTTGTGGAGCAGCTTGCACTGATCTTACCCGTCCCTTTAGAACATCCCAGACATGCTCAATTGGATTGAGGTGAGGACTTCGAGCTGGCCAATCTAAACGACGGATTCCAACTTCTAGCGTGAACGCTTCCACGTCGCCAGAACGGTGCGGGTGAGCATTGTCGTCCATAAAAATGGAATCTTCCCCAAGTCAATGCGGGTTGTGCATATGAAATTAGGACTTCCATTATGTGCATTTCATGTTCCATTTTCTATTAAAACTAACTCCGCACGCTCCGTCGAATTAATTGCTGCCCAAAATATAACCGTGTGACCGTCCACAAGCACTCCACAAGACTGTGCATCGTTTTCTTCCCGAACCGGGTCTTCTTTTGACCGAACTGGTCTCTTGATACCGTTGCCAAGTCCTCTGGACAGATGAACGACTCACATTTAGCCGCCGAGACACGTAAGTTTGCGAACAACCTTCTTCAAGTAGGGCTATAATTTTACCGGCCCTTATCGCTTTATCACTCATATCAAAAAGTGGTATTTAATGAAAAAAGAAAGATTAAAATGTTTAATTTGCAGAAAATATCCAAAATGTTTTTAACTTTTAGTAATCAGTAAAAAAATCGTTTCAGAAATTCGCGCCATTAGTAAAGCAATTTTACAATAATCCACAATAATCATTATTTTTCTTTTGTTAATTTCAAAATTTAAATTTGGAACGTAAAGAGTCATGCCAGGATGCTTCAAATAACATGCCAATACATCGTCAAATTAATAAAATCTCTTTGAGAAAAAATCTAAAATGCCCGTTTTATTTGCAAAAGAGTTAAGTTGACCGATTTTGATGAAACGTAGCTGAGAATATTTATATTTATTAAATGACATTAAAAAAAAACAACCTACATTGAAACCGGTACATCCGTTTGGGAGCTACGATTTTTACATTAACACAATTTCTTACAGAAAAAAAAAAACTGGAGAACTCATAAACTATCGATTTATATGAAACTTGGCAAAAAGTTGTTCTTATTAAAGGATCTTTACAAGGAAACAACCTGCATTGAAAACGATCCATCCGTGTGCGAGCTACGATTTTTACATTGAATAATGGCCCCTGTAAAACTTCGAATATCAAATTGAGTTACATTTCGTATGCGCCGGGCCTGGGTATTTCCCATACTTCGTAACCATTCTCCTTTGACAGATTGTTGTAGCTTTATGTGCTGGCGTCTGTACATGACAATGATTCCAAAAATTTTAATGTAGTTTTTTCTTTTTTGCTTTCAAGGCCAATGTGACAGTTCGATAGTTTCATCATACGAAGATTTCGGTATAGTTGTACAAGGATCTTTTGGCGCGTGGTCAAAAGCGAAACTAACGCTAACGATCTTGTAATTTTTCAAATCATATATTTTCTCCAACAGCATCCCCTGTCAATGTCATTCAAGCACCAAAACATCCTTGTCACACTATACTACAGCGAATGGTTGTCAAGTATCCAACAGACGTGTAAATTGGTTGTATAAGCTTTATACATTTGTTTTACGATTCTCATTATACCTACCGTTCATAGTAATTAATATTACAATTGACTAAATAAGTCGTTTATTGAAGAAAGGTTTTCAGTATTCATTCTCATTCCAAATAATATGTAAATGAAGATGGATCTTAACCTTTTCACTTCATTTTTATTAAAGTTACATGCTCTAAGATTTTTCTAAAAACTTCTCAATTCATTTCACAAAATATGTTTACCAACAGCGCTCTCTGCCAAATATCATAGCAGTGTAAATGCTTTAATAGTAGTGATAACCAGGGAGAAAATAGAGGGATATTGCTCTGTAGGGATATAAGGGTCCAAACACACGACGTTCTTTACATGCGTTCTGTATTTTTAAACAAGCAATCAACATAATTTTAACTATCACAGAATCAAATTAATTTTGTTTAAATGAGGGACCAAGCTCAGATTAAAAAAAAAAAAAATAATCAGGGCAGGATTTGTACAAAAAAAAATAAAGATGTTTAGAAAAGTTCGAATTCTAATTCCTAGACTCTTGGGTGCCTAAAGAGTATCTTCAGGCATTTACAATATTTTTATAACCCCGCAATCAAATCAAAAGTCATTTATTCAAACTAGGCAGAGAATCAGCACTTTGAACATCAAAATTACATAAGACAGTCCCCCAAAACGCCCTCCCTTCAATAAAAATAAAATGTTAAAAGTAAATAGTTTAACGGGGAGCTCGATATTTCAGAACGAATTGGCGGCTATCAGTGTAAGATCCGCCAGACTGACCACAGATCCATTATTGTCACTTCGTTTTTTTTTTTTTATAAATACAAAATGGGCAACGAGATAATACAAAAAGCTGATATTTTAGTTTTGAAATATTTTAATTATGCGGGGTTTTAAAAATAAAGCATTGCAATATACTCAAGCATTTCAATATACTCCTGGTAATGTATTCTCAACATTGGTAAATGTTTTGAATCCTCTAAATATACACGTATTACGTTAAGTTTTTTTGTTACGAAACTACGAGACCCAGATATTTGAAAATTTTGCTGCCTATGGCAGCTATATATAGCCTTAATTTTTGAGCTATAATACATAATCATATCTTCTTTCGTTCTGATAATATGACATGAGCAGCTGGGGTGACTTTACTCCAGCTACTCACACGTTTTTTGATCGTAGTTTCAACACTTTTTCAAGTATTATCACTCAGTTTTTTCCCTCCTTGTGCAGCTATTTTGCCTCTTTTTCTGACTATAGAACCAAAACCCTAACTTCACTGGTTTGCCTGTACTGGATGAGGAAGCTGGGGTGACGTTACTCCAGCTAACACACACTAAATGACTCATATTGACGAAGTTTTTGTGGCAGCTATATTAAGACTTGGAACTTTGACTGCAGCTATTGTGCCTTAAGTATTGGCATAGTTAGAGTTATGCTACCACCTATGAGGAAGCTGGAGTTATGCACATCGCGAATCATACTTTATTTGACATACAACTTAATACCGACTTGCAAATTTCAAAAACGTAAGAAAATTTGAATTTCGCGGGGTACCTACTCTTCAGGTGTTGGTCGAGACTCTTTGCTATTATGCCATTGGCTGTCACAACTATCGACACAATGATTGTTGTATCCACATTCCACATGTCGACAACCTCGCGAGCCAAATCAAGATACTTAATCTGTTTATCTTTTTCAGCTTTCACGAGGTTCTCGTCATGCGGAACCGCTATATCAACAATCATTGTGCGACGCTCTATTCGATTTATCACCACTATATCTGGCTTATTGGCAACAATAGTCCTGTCAGTGATGATAGATCGATCCCAATACAACGTGATATTGCCATTTTCGAGAACTGAGTCGGGCACATACCTATAGTATGGTACTTCCGATTCCACAAGATTGTATTTCAGAGCAAGTTGCTGATGGATAATCCTGGCTACAAGGTTGTGCCTATGCATATAGTCTCCGTTAGCCAGACGAGAACAGCCAGAAATAATGTGACGGATAGATTCCTCCGGACGGTGGCATGCCCGACATATGTCAACCGTGCCGTCCTTCACAATATATTTCCGGTAGTTGTTCGTCATTATAACTTCGTCCATAATCGCAAAGATAAAACCTTCGGTTTCACCAAAGAGATCACCGAATCGCAACCAGGATACGGACGCCAAGAGGTCTACATCAGGCCCATGTAGGACCCGGTAAAAGCTCCCGTGAAGCTCTTTGCTCTGCCATACCTCCTTGCGGTCATTAGTATCTAATACTATAGGTTTGCGCCAGTTCTCGTTAGCCAAGGAGAGCGGGGTGAGGCCCTTGTCCACTGAGACCACATCTCGGTGCATCCCCACGTCGGCTTCTAGGAAGTATTCCCTGAGACTGCATACCTCACGGTTGTGCAGGGTCTCAGCATTTAAGAAGCCTCGACCACCACACTTCCGCGAAATATACAGTCTCATCACCGATGACCGTGGGTGATGCATCCGATTTGCGGTCAGCAGTGTGCGGACCCTCCTATCCAAGGCGTCAAGTTCTGTCTGAGTCCATTTGAGTATACCGAAAGAGTACATCAAAACCGGCATGACCCAACCCTTGAAGGCGCGCGCCGTGCTTCCGCCTGATAGAAGACTATTAAATACTTTGTTCAGGCGGCCAAAGAAGCGCTCCTTCAGCGATTGCTTCATGTCAGCAGCGTTGATACCTAACGCTTCCGACATACCCAAATACTTGTAAGTTTCGACTGAGGAGAGGGGTCTTAGGTGTATGGAATCCGAGAGTTGGGTTCCTACGGATTCCACAATCCCCCCTCGCTTCACATGCATGACCGCACATTTGTCCACACCAAATTCCATCCTGATGGCGCTACTGAAAGTTTTGGTTACCTTCAGTAGCTCCATCAGTTGAAAACTGCTGGGGGCAAAAAGTTTCAAGTCATCCATGTAAAGAAGGTGAGATATAACCTGACCACCTCTTCTCAATCGACAGCCTAGACCTGAATCCTCCAACAGTGTGCTTAGAGGATTCAAGGCTAAGCAGAACCAAAGTGGACTCAAACTATCGCCTTGAAATATACCTCGCTCAATCCTTATCGGCTCGCTATTCCTCTGGATATGTAGACATCCTGGATAGCGAAGGACTGTCCTCACATTATTATTATTAGTACCTTTCTACAAACTCTAACTAAACGTTCTAGCAAGAAACCAGGGCCGCCAGACCTTACTTATTTTCTGATTAAAAAAATGTATAGGATAGAGTAGTGTTAGTATTTAAGTACTTTGAACGTACTCATACCTGCTAGCTTGGGCCGACGGCCAATTTTCATGTATCAGGAACTAAAGACAATTCCTGTCGGCGGTTTTAGCCGCCAGACGCAATTTACAGTACTTGGAGCAAATTCGCCAAATAATTCAGCAGTTAATGTGTTAATACATTTGGCGCGGCAGGCGCACATGCGCGTTTTCGGACGTTCACCAGGTGCTTGACGGCGCGTATGCGCATACGCGCCGTCAAGCACCTGGTGAACGTCCATACAATTTACATAACTTTCTTCGAGTGCGGCGCGCCGCACCTGTGCGTTCGTTGTGCATCTCTATTGTTTCGAAAACATCGTAAAATAAGGGTCGGTAAGGGTGTAGCATAAAGAAGCGTTTGCATAAAGAATTAAGTAGATAATGTTAACCGCCAAGATTTGCTACCTTTGACTTACCAATTTAGGTATAAGTTGGAACAGTGTTGGGAATAACTAATATCGATGGATTAATTATTTATTTATTAACAAAAATAAAAGTGAATCATACTTATTAATTTTACAATATTTAAATCAGTCTTTAGTCAATCTACTATATTAATACTCAGGAGATGGGCACGTTCTTCGTTTTTCTTCTGACTAAATTCATTATCTTCATGGAACTTCTGAGCGAATTTCTGGCCGCACACTTTCCAGCTCAAAAGCTATTAAAGACACGAATTATACATTACGTGGGTCACTCGGTCTCTAATCAAAAAAATTAAATACATAAATTAAACTTACCAAATCAACATCACTATCTGTAGAACTCTCGTCACTTGGTAATACATTATTCTATTCTAAAATATTTAACAACTAATCGTCTTCCAGCGTTTTTTACAAATAGAGTATATGATAAAACGATAAGCGCCTACAACACTACTATTATGCAGTTCGATAAAGCTTTCCCGTGATTTCACGGCGACGGCGCTGGGACAACTGACAATATGGCGTGATTTAACCTTGAATCTACGTAAAATTACGGTGACGGCGACCGGTGACTGTCTGCACTAGTGAGGTTCTGCGTTATCGATATTTCTATATTTTTCATCGTAAAAATACATTTTTTACAAAACACATTTTTAACCATTAATACACTTTATTGTATAATAAATAAATAAATACTTCTACTAGAGTAACATTATGGTTATTTCTAATGAAAGTACTCACTTTCAGTAGAAATGGTAATGGTAATTTCAATAGTGCCTTGTTTATTGTTCCGAATTCGCCCATCCCTAGTACCCGTAAAATTACGTGATTGGCGATACAGGTAGGGACAAGCAGTGATCACACTGCATTTGAACCTCAAAATTCACAGCATTTATCATTCGAAACAGAAAAAAATGTCCTTATCAAAAAAGATACATCATAAATCGTAAAATTGACAAATTTTGGTTGCAATTTGTGCGCACTAAGAACTGTTTTAACAAAATAACGTAATATTACGAGTGTGGTGTTCGGGCACTTTCTTCAGAGCCCGTGATATTACGGTGTCGGCGGTTAAAGGGTTTATGTTTATATATGTTTGCCTGTTTCATAGCCAAATAAAAGATCTTGTTTCCTTTATGCTAATCTATCTCTGAGATTAACCATAATCCCATAAATATCTAAAATTGTTATGCAAGTACCTTCTAGACATTTTACGCAAAACGAACAAACAAAAAGTTTTGACAATGACATTGATAATGTTGACATTTGTGGCTAGGTTGCTTTAAAAAAATATCTAGAACGAGTGTTCAAGTGGCGCTGATGACTAATCGATAACGTTCCGTTTTAGGAAAAAATGCTTACGACCAAACTTTCTTGAATCTCAGAGAAATCAAATCATGCGAAATAAAGTATTTTCGCGTACTTTCTTTTGCTCATAAAGTATAAAGTACGTTTGCCCAAAATAGAGTACAATACTTTTTTTATAAAGTACGGGTGGCAACCCTAGCTTTCTCCCACATCTTTCGTCTTTTAACATATTTTGGTAAATACATGGGTCCCGTATTTTTGCAGTCAACAGCTGCAATATTCATTAAGTGTAAAAGGAGCTTGTTTACAAAAAAAAAAACGATTGGAGCTTGCTGTCAAATTCTCTATAGTTCTCAAATGTCGCTACTATCCGTAGCGACTGGTAGCGACATTTGAAGTGAGCAAGTGGCAGTTTTTATTCCGGTACATATCAGAATTTAAAAACAATGAAAAACTTGTCCTTTCAACACATTATCTGCTGAATTATTTGCGGATTTGTTCCAAATGCTGCTTTATGATACACTAAACCCTGTGCGGCAAACGCTCATGCGCGCCCAAAAAATATTTCGTGTGGTGCTATGATCGCGCATGCGCGGTTGAAGAAAGTCTACCCAGTGCGGCTGGGGGCGCATCAGTGCGGCGTTACAAACTTGTCCCAAGTGCGGCGAGACGCTTATGTGTGTTTGAACATTTTCGAGTTTTATGAGTCATAAAACAATTACGCCAATAACAATAGAGATGCACAAAAGACCCACAGGTGCGGCGCGCCGCACTCGAAGGAAGTTATATAAATTGTATGGACGCGCATAAGCGCCGCCAGCACATGGTGAAAGTTCGAAAATCGCGCATGCGCGTTGTCCGCACATAACGTGTTAATAATGTTCCTAATATTCTACTTCGACCAATAATGCGTGAAATACGCGCCTTGAATCTTAAGACTTCCTTTTTTCTTTTTTTTTCAGGTGCTGTAATGTTTCAATATTATTTAAAAATAGTGCCAACTATGTATGTAAAGTTAGACAAGACTGTGTTACACACAAACCAGTTTTCAGTAACAAGACATCAGAAATCAGTGTCCAATATTAATGCAGAATCTGGGATGCCAGGAGCATTTTTCAGTTATGAACTTTCGCCCCTTATGGTTAAATACACCGAAAAGGAAAGGTAACTAAATTATAATTATAAATTTCAGTTTTCTCGCTTAGTATTTGGTTATAAATAAAATAATATTATAACAATTTTATTTATCTTTTAGGTCCATTGGCCATTTTGCCACAAACATCTGTGCTATAATTGGAGGAGTTTTCACAGTCGCTGGAATCCTTGATGCTCTTTTGTATCATTCATTGAATGCCTTCCAAAATAAAATTGTATTAGGTAAAGCTGGTTAAATTAAAGGGTTTTTAAAAAGATATTAAAGTCATTAACACTGCATTTTGCAAAATTTTTACAGAACTCTGCATCTGTACCTTCGACCAGAGATTTAATTGGAATGTAATTTTCTTTGTTTGGATTATATTGAGCGCGACCTAACTTTTCCAAAAATAAATGGCGTTGTTTTATTTTGAATTTCCTACATATTAATATCTCAGGGGATTTCAGTATATTTTGGTGTGATATTTTCATCACATTGTGGATGAATTTAAATCGTTCCAGCAGGGTTCTCTGATCTGTAATAAATAAGAATAATATTAGGTTTTATATATATATATATATATATTATTCCTTTATTAATCACTCAATCAATGGCGCCGGTTCCCTCTTAAATTTAGTTTAGTTTGTGAACAATGGAATCGGCGCCATTACTTTGAATAGAAAAATAATTTAGAACGCTATCAGTCAAAAATATTAGTAATAAAACATGTTTTGAAATCTTGGATATAACACAGATCTGAGAAGCATCCCTTAGGAGGAAACACAATCACGTGATCATTGGTGTTAATTCCATACAAATACAGGACAATTTTTTAAGCAGTGCGCAAATTTTCACAGGTTGTTCTACCCATGAATATGAACAAATTCACTATGGGATCAACCCTGAAATCACGAGAAAAAAAAATCAGCTGTTTCATATAAAAGTTCAATACCTACTCGACCAAAATGTATGAAACAGCTGATTTTGATGTAGAACATCCTGTGAAAATTCGCGCACTGCTTAAAGAATTGTCCTGTATAATTATCAGTGGTCGGAGTAGGTAGAGCTGTTTGGGGTGAATGACCGCAAACATTGATGTTAACATTGATCTGAAATCCCGGGATTTTGAAATTTTATTGTCGATTGATTTAAGTGAGTTAATATGGGTAAGTGGGCAGTTATGAGCAGGTAGTAGGTGAGCACCCAAACAGTATATACTTACTCATATACACACTACAGGGATCCTTTTTTTTTTTTTCCGTGGAGATATGCTCATGCATACTGCACTACCACGGAGAGATAGTGCAGTTATGTGGGACTCAAACCCACTAAAACTCCACGGTGTCCTCCTCTACCGCTTGTGGCGGGAACACCGGCACGCGTTAGCACTCACCGCGAACCCGCCGCGACTGTCCGTCACCGGACCCTCCTCTGGGGAGCACACCCCATCACCGGCGCACAAGAACACATTGTGCACCGTGACCACCCCATGGACCAAACCAGCACATGGGCGCCAGACGACCCCGTGTCTAGTCACCCTTGGTCCCCCTGCGACCGGTCAGGTCAGTGGCCCGGCCGCCTACCACTTTTCGGCCGCAGAGGATAGGGAGAGCGGCCAACGAAATACCGACACTCCTCCTCCCCTGCGGCCCCACCGCGTCCGCCATCAGACGGTGGCGACCCCGTCAAGGCCGCGGAAGGTAGGGAGAGCGGCGAACCGCAATACGGGCACTCCTCTCCCGCCGCGGCCTCCAACCCTCAGCCGCGATGCCTCCCATACGACATCGCGGCCCGCCTCAGTTGCGATGTCGCCCAAGCGGCACCGCAACCTACCTGTTGGCCGCTACGTCGTCGACTTCCTGGAAAAAGCCCTGACGAGCGGCCCCTCCTCGGGTTCCTCTTCGCTTCACCGTGGGTGACCAAGCCACGGCTACTGAGCCCCCCCGCCTCGACAATGCGGGAACCCCCCGGGGGGGACACTACAGGGATCCTGGAATGTTGTTAGAGGTAGCTTCGTGAAATATGAATTAATTAAGTAAAACTGTTAGAAACAATACTAAATATACTTTACTGCACAAAGAAATATTATATATTTCTATATTATTTTTTATAATATTTGGCATATCCATGTTATGTCCGCATGTCGCAAGTAGCAAAAACAGCTCTACCTACTCCGACCACTGATAATTATGTATAGGTAGATATAGATAAACCATTCTAAAAATGAACGCCCCTCCACAGCTGTTACGGTCGCATGCAAAGAAGGTGTATAGACGCAATACACATAATTGGTCTTTGTCATTGGTTGCTCAGTCACCGGCAAGATATCAGTGTGGGACCACGCGTCGATTTCACCGCAAAAGCACGGTCAAAAATGTCAACGAAAAAGTATTTCCGCAAGTAAATATTTTTTGTTTCAAATTACAAAACATCACAGATTTTTTATGCAAACTGTACCTACCCGACTTGCCCAAACGCCAAGCAGCCGGTTTTTTTTTTTAATTATAATAAAGCTTTATTTGCCATTACAAACATACCGGAGAAGACACATACTGAGCACTTATAAAACAATAAACAAGAAATAGATTAATGACCCCCATACTAGGAAAATCCTGTGTTAGCCAACGAGTGTATAAATGAAACGAACGCGCGACAGAGCGAACGTGTCGTTACGTACAAAGCGCACGCTCCCCGCCGTACAATGCTAGTACCTGGACTGATCGCACTATTAGTTGACCTCCAAGTGCGGCGACGAGTCCATGTTTACAGTAAAATCGTCGCACGCACACAAAAGTGTTGGAATAAATATTTCCTCTCACACATAGAAATAATCACGTTTGATGGAGAGGCGTTCATTTTTTTTATCTCTATAAGGATCATTTGGCGCGAAGCGAATATCTGAACCGATGCCGCCATGCCCGCCATCTTGATTCATCAATACAATTTTACAAAACAACCTTCAAGAAATATTTACCTATAACACCTTTGTCAATGTCATTCAAGCAAAATACATATAATATATAATATAATACTTACTCAACATCAACAGTTTGGGTTTGTTTACCACTAATTGTTTCACTTCAATATCTTCAAAGCCCATCTCTTCTTTTATTACAAACAGATTGCATTTCACAGCATGCAAATTGTATGTTATTAGTGTAGGTTGCTTAGCAGTCAAATCTCTTACTTCTTTGCCACATAACGTCAAGCATTCTTGATAAAACCCTAATCTTTTGTCAATCCTTTTTGTGCTGGAAGAAGAAAGTAAAACCTATTAAGATGAGAGGAGCTACATGGTTTCCCAACAGGAACAAATCCTTCGAACGCCTCAATCCTTCGGGGTCGCTCCACCAAGCCTGTGGAGCTCCTGGGCGGAGCTAGGCTGGCTATGTCAACAAGGACTCTCATAATAAGTCTCAAATTGGCAAACCACTAAAATCAAAACATTTATTCAAAGTAGGCACTTTTCGAACGTCAAAATTACATAACGTCGGTGAACTTCTGAGATCTATCTACCTATAACAAATTTTATAGGAGGAACATAAAACTAATTTATTAATTTTTCGTGGAGAATTTTGGTAAACCAAAAAGTAGTACCTAGGTTATGTTTTTATGTCTTTTATGAAATGATAATTAAATACAGTTAGTATTGTGTTGTTTTTATTTTAATCGCAAACAGGAGTTGACATTATAAAAAAAGTTTTGCGCAAAAATACTAGTTATCAGAAGTTCACGGTCGATAAGACAGTCCCCCAAAACGCCCGCCCTTCACCACGTCCTAGTGCGTTAGCTGGGGAAAAGAAGTGGCGCAACAAACTCGCTAGCAGCACAACTGTCTGTTCAGTTTAAAAAAAAATGATTAAGGTATTACGCAACAAAACATGAAATTAAATTAAATTCATTGCCATAAGTCAACTAGCACACGCCAATATACTTAGGTACCAAAAAGAAAAAAAAATCGAAAATTATACTCAAGCAGAAATAAAAATACAAAACTAAAAACGTAAACAGAACTTTATAACTAAACTAACTGACCCAACAAACATTGTCCTGTCAAAAACCAAACTCCCACAGAGAATGCACTGTCAGTTTTCCCGAATTTTCTAATTTTCCCGGCAACTGTTCAAATATTTTCTTTCATACAAATTTGTCCTGACAATTACAAACACAACAGAAAAAGAATTATCCAATTTGGTGCAGTCGTTCGGAAGTTATACGCGTACATACATTTCGGCGATTCATTTTTATATATCGACCATCCCTATTAACAATATTGGATATACATTTTTACCAATATTCACTTTTTTACATAAATCAAATTACAATTTAAAAAAAATCTTCACTGTCAAAACAAGCTTTGAACTGAGGGCAGTTCAAAGTTTGCCCTAACGATAAAAAAGAATCTTTATGATATTAACAATGTCAGTTCTGCGAAAAAGACCACTGTTCAGTAGGAACTAAACAGTAGTCTCCCTGCAGAACCGACATTGTTAATAGGGACGGTCGATATACAGGGTGATTTTTAAAACATGCGACAAAATTTAAGGGGGTGTTCTACCCATCAATATGAACAACTTTTAATATGGGACCAACTCGGAATTCGCAAAAAAAATTCGACCTTTTTATACAAAATGGTCCAATCGGGTATGTGCTTTTACATGGGAAGGTAATTTTTTTTTGCGAATTCTTAGTTGGTCCCATAGTACAAGTTGTTCATATTGATGGATAGAACACCCCCTTAAATTTTGTCGCATGTTTTAAAAATCACCCTGTATAGATAGATAAAAGCTACCAGGTATAAAGGGCGTGTCATACATAGGTGTATGTAGCAGTAACTTGGAAGTCACAAATGATAAACTAGGACCAAAGTAAAATAAATAAAGAGTTAATTACTAATAACAAAACCAAGGTCAGCAAGACAAACAGTCACCACAAGCAGCACCCGTTCACAAGCATAATGCGAAGATCAGCCATTACCCCCCTCGCCATATTTGGAAGGAGGCAACCCAACCCCTGATGCTACAGCAAGCAGTGACATCTAAGGGAGCATGACGAACTTGCTGCCAGTTGCTCAGGCAAGAATAATATGATCAATTGTTGAGGACACTAGCTAACCACATATTGCAATACCACTCATAAAACATATTGCTTGTGCCTTCTCTGTATGCGACAAAGCGCTTGACCTGCAGTTGGACAGTTATAACCAGCTGGTATTATTATCCTAACTTTTTAGTTAAAACAAATCAATACATAAGCAGCTATTTACTTTTACTTGACTAATATTTTAATGCATTTTTGCTTCATTGAGTAGACAACAGTCAATGTTAAGTACCGTACCAAATAAAATTAAAAAAATACAAAATGATTATGTAGGTAACATAATATATAACAACCTACCTGAACATCAACCAGAAGGGATTTTTTGTAATAATTCTCTTGATTTGATTTTCTTTGAAGCCTTTTGAGTATAAATAATTAACTCTTACTTGAAGGTCTTCTAATGGTTCATATAAAATCATTGGGTTCTTAGTTAGAAATTTACCAATTTCTTCCATTCCAACAAAGTCGTTTAAATATAATAAATGGCTTTTCATGTCTTTTTCAAAATCCAATTTTAATATTTTATCAACAATATAAGTTTTTTTTTCGATTTTACTTAAGTTTACATTAAGGTTAACTAAGTTCTTCAATGTTTCGGATTGATTTACATACGCTGCTAAATTAAAAGTATTTGAAAAGTAAGGGGTGACAGTGGACAAGTCTTCGGATGCGGGCTTCAATGCATTCGCGCCGAAATCCTCATTCACAACCAGACTACTACTCGTTGCGTATTGTAAATAACCACAAAATTGTTTTGTTATTTCCCTATTTTTAAAGCTTTTATAAAACTTATAAAAAGCCGAGGACAGTGCCATTACTGAGGTTATTCACAAAATTAATTCAGTTTCGGGCGTGTAATAAATGCAATGGAAAATATGGAAATGGAACACTACCACTACCTACTATTAAAATTACATTATTAGATATATATATATATATAATATAACCACAGAACATAAATACCCTAACGGGACCATAGTATGTAACTAACGGATGCACAGACATTATAAAGTAGAGATCAGTCCGATATCATGTCACTTGTAAAAATCATCGATATTTTAAAATCATTAATTTCATCTTGCAATGACAAAGACAAAATCATCAATGCCTTTAAATCATTACTGAGAACGCGAACTTCGGTGATTCGGACGGGCCGTCTTGGGCACTGCGGTGCAAATTGCGAGGCTGCGTGATCGGCGATCCTGAAGTCAAAGACTGGTGATGACAGAATAACAGGATTCGCAGAGTTTCAATACAATGCCGGGTACTGGGCGCACGGAACGGCATAAATGCTTTCACTTGCGTATTTACGTTTGCGCGCGAATTGCGCGGCGAATGCTATTTATAGCATTTCGTAAATTATTTTTTTAGTTTTGATTAGACGAGGACGACCACTACCTTTACCATAAAATACTAAATGGTCAAGTTGCAACGAATATCGCTAATGGAAACATATTGATGATTTCCATGATTATTAATCGATACATAAATACACTACCATGAATGTTGGAAACTAAGAAAAATATAATTTCGTGGGCTAAGGTGGACAAGTACGACCCATGCCTACTAAATAACTAATGATAATTTTACTAAGCCGTTTCGCGATCATTTCAGTACTCATATGTGAAATGACGTGATCTGATAATAAAAATCGTTGATGATTTTGCCATTGTTTCCGTCATTGATATTTTTTTGTCATTATTGTAATGCAGTCATTGATATATAAACGTCATCACTCAGCCCATATCTAATATAAAGAATAGTAGACCAAACATTCGCTAAAAATTGCGTAGCCATTACGCAAACATAGTGTTGATAATACACGGCCGGTTGCCGGTGATGGCGCCGATTCCCTTGTTCACAAACTAAACTAAATTGGAATGTTTCTCAAATTGAATTATTTTGTTGGCTACAATAACATAACATACAATCGTGTGCGAGTGTTTTATTATTATTTTTTACTGGTTTTCGCTGTCCTTTTACATGGCAATTTTGCACACTTTTGTCGTCCTTCAATTTTACTTTTACTTTCTTCTCTTCTTTTTGTGCTTTTTCTTTCTCTTTTTGTTTCCTATTTTCTAGATGATCAGGAGATGTTAACAAAATACCGAAATCTTGTCGTTCTGACCAGCATTAATTGCAGATCGTAACTGATACTCCGTCCATTTACCACGAAGATCCAAAGATATGCGTTTGTTACATACATGTTATGTTAGGCATCTAAAAAAAAAGAATACATATTATTTTATTTTATGCAAATGTAAGTAATAGTGAAATAATTCCGTAAGAACAACTAACAATTATCGATATCCATATCTCAGCGCTGCGCACCACTAATGCATCATTTTGACATGCGTCAGTCATGGAAAGCCAAGAATTTAAAAAGTCAAAGATTTTATTTATTATTTATTTATTATAAAATAATTCACAAATAAATATTTATAAAATCCTTAAATATCATTTTTAATTATTATTATTTATGTTATTATTATTATTATTTGGATTTATTTAGTCACAATTTTATTTTCGAGTTTTATGTTTTTAGTTTGATTTATAGGAGTATGTATATGAGTGTATCGCTATGGACTAGTACTAAGTCTGAAATAAATAAAATTATTATTATTATTATAATTAATGCAGTGTTTTTTTTTTAATTACTGGTGGTAGAACACGCCACTTGCCTCAAGCTTTCTTGTATGTACTTGTCTTATTTTGCAAATAAGGACGGAACAATTTGGTATTTTGTAAAAATTACGAACCACACTACGCGTTCCGTTTGCAACGTATGACTAAACGGAGCTCACCGCTGTCGCGCATATGTAGGGTTAGTTTGGCCGCATGGAGGCGATATGTGCCACGCCTCCAAGCCATATCCTCGATATCCTTGATGGATATTGACAGTTAGCTGTCAAATTTTAAGACGAACAATGGTAGCGACATCTGTAGTGAGCAAGTGGCAGTTTTTGTCCCCCACGCCGTAATGGCGTGGTTGGAGACACTGGCCGAAGTTGACAATGGCGACAATGACATTTATAATTGACCAAGACGAGATGGCTGCCAATTTTTTTTCCCACCAAACTGCAGATGTCACTAGGTACGAATAGCTACCTATTTTCTTCCTTACTAAAAATAAAACACAACACAATGTCAAATACTTTATTCAATCTTTTTTTACAATATTTCAAGGCAAACTCCTGAATTTTGTCTTCTACGTCATAATCTTTCCGTGATCCACATAATAATTTATTTGTATCTTTACACCAATTATATAACAAATTAATACACAAATCTTCAATTTTTGAAATTAATTTTATTGCACTTTGTGGTCGTTGCACTTAATAAAACTATAATATAATAGGTTATAGGCAATTTATAGTATATAGTATATAGGCAATTTACAAGGTAGTATTAGGTTGTACGTTGATCAAATTGTCATTTGCGGCCGTAATAAGTATGTAATAGGTTGGGGAAAAAGTTTCTTCGCATTTTTTAAAAAAATTCAAAACATTTTTTAATATAGTTTATTTACATTTAACTAAAGTATGTAGGTACCATTTTGTTCGATAACTTTTTGCCTTCTTGTAGGTAGGGACATGATCCCATTGCTATAGAAATTTTGGGACTTCTGGTCAAAATACCGCGACAAATGGTTTTGGCAGTCCTCTCGTGATGTTAACCTGACACTGCCTAAAGAATTCTGAAGAGACCGAAACAGGTGGAATTCTGAAGGTGCAAGGTCAGGACTATACGGCGGATGCATTAACACCTCCCAGCCAAACTCTCTTAATTTTTGCTGAGTGGCTAAAGATGTGCGAGGTCTAGCGTTATCATGATGAAAAACCACACCCCTTCTGTTGATTAATTCCGGCCGCTTTCCCTCAACTTCTTGCTTTAATCTCATCAGTTGTTCGCAGTAGAGTTCAGAATCGATGGTCCTGCCTGGTGGTAACAGCTCATAATGAATAATGCCCTTCCAATCCCACCACACACAGCATCACCTTGTTGCGAGTTAACCCGGGTTTCGCCACAGTCTGTGAAGCCTGACCGGCCTTTGACCACGACCTTCTTCGCACGTTCTTGTCATACGTGATCCACTTTTCATCACCAGTTATCAGCTTCTTCAAAAATGGTTCGGTTTCATTACGTCGTAATAAAGAATCACAAATGAGTACACGGTTCATTAGGTTTCTTTCAGTGAGCTCGTGAGGTATCCAAATGTCGAGCTTTTTTGTGTACCCAGTTTTTTTCAAATGCGCCAAAACTGTTTTGTGGTCAATTTCCAGTTCTTCAGCTACGTCGTAGCTACTGATATGCCGATCTTGCTCCACTTTTTCAAAAATGGCATCCACTTTATCCGTAATAGGGCGACCAGAGCGACGTGCATCTTTGACATCAAAATTTCCGGATTGAAAACGCTTAAACCAAATTTGTGCTACTCTCACAGACACTACACTAGGTCCATAAACATCGCAATTTTTTTTGCGGCTTGCGTTGCATTTTTACCTTTTTTGTAGTAAAATTTATAATGTAGGTATCGAATTTCTTCATTAGATTCACTCATCTTGACGGTACGAAAAACAAATGAAAATCACACATTTTCCTAATTTGAATTTGGAATTATGTTCTTTAAAATTTAAACTTTCAATGATACCAAAACCAGCCAGATACAAATAGTATAGCCAAAGAGATTTTATTACAAGTTTATACATACTATAATGCGAAAAGACTTTTTCCCCAACCTAATATATTATTAGATATAAGTCTACCTTTCAATATGATCGGCTTTCTTTCCAGTTACCCTTCCTCCTCGTTTTTTCAGTTCCTCTTTCAATTCTTTAACCTTCCAGGTACAATACATGTTGTCAAAAACGATAGTGGATCGGATTTAAACACAAAAAATAGCAAAAACCAAATTATAAACAAAGCGAAAACGAGTTGACAGCGGCCATCTCGCCGGTGGCGACATCTGCGCTGAGCTTTGCGTTGTGGATCCCCAGTTCACAGCACAGAACACTATTATCCTAACGGTTCACAGATAAGTTGGTAGGACTGTAAGCACCTTACTCGCTGGCCCATGGATTAATAATAATATAATAATATCCTAGGACATTGTTCACACACGGTCATCTGATCCCAAACTAAGCAGAGCTTGGAAACCAGATAACTGATATACTACATACACTACTTTTGTTTTTTTTTTTTGTTAATACATACTTATATAGATAATTACACCCAGAGATTGTATAATAAATAAATAAATACGTCATAGTGAACTCGATACAAGGCATTGATATGTGTTCTGTGGGTGCATAGATAGAATATAATACAAATATCACATACACACCACCGTTCTCTCACGGTTCTCTCCGTCTACGATACACACGTATTTTGACAGTTGACTTTACAAAAGGAAAGGAAGTGTGGTTGTGTGTAGTGGTGGTGCTGACGGAGCTGACTGGACTGGACTGGACTGACAAACAGGCGATTTGTCATTTTGTCATTGCGGTCGTTGCTTTTGCTGTTGTACGTGTAGTAGCAACGCAAGTTTCTTGTACAATCCAACCGGTAAGTTTTCCCAAGATGGTTATTCAGATTAGAACCGTAACCTATTTTGTGATCGCCCTGTCAATATTCTTCTAATTACGATTTTTCAAGATTTCAAAACACCTTTCTTAGAACAATACTTACCATATGGTACAGCTCACGGCATCACTTTAGTTATTTGTAGTATGCATTAACTACATTTAAGTAAAATGTAGTTAATGAAAAGTTATCTAATGTGTTCATTTAAGTAAGAGAAATTTGATATCAGTTATCACTTTATCAGTACCTACCTAATTCAATAAATTGTTAAATGTTTGGTATTAACAATCCATTTATTAGTTGTATATATTTAGGTATACATATACCAAGTACATATTAACACAATAATATATATATATATATATATATATATATATATATATATATATATATATATATATATATATATATATATATATACATATATATATAATATAAGTACAAATGTAAGATATTGTGATAAAATGTTTAAAACCATTTGATACCAAACAATAAATAAAATGTTCTTTTTAAATAATATGTACGTATTTGAAAAGCATTTAATCTTTAAATTTTGTATAAGTACTAGTTTAATACAGTTTTGAAATGATTCACAATAACATCAAAATTTGAAATCTGAATCTGATGTCTACCAGCTTAGACTTTATTACACTACTATGAGGGAGTCAGGACAGTTAGGAATCTAATCCAGTCATGATGATGGTTCTTGTCTTCCTGATTAGCTTGGATTCTTCTTCCCAATTAGATTTTGGATTCCTTCCCAATTAGGATTTCAGTAAAATATTATAATTCTTTTAACTTCACCTCAGTCAGTATTTAAGGTCTTATTTAAAAACTTTTGTTAGTGAATAGCTGGTTAATTTTGTTTTATTTTATATATTATTCTGATATGACCAATTGAAAAAGACAGTCCAAATTGCAGAATTTCAATTCAGAATTTTAATGTCTCTGAGTAAAATGGCAGTATCCAAACTGATGAAATGATAAGGGTTCTATTTTTGCCATTTGGATATGTTACCCTGAAATACCAGATTTTGTAAATCAGTAATTTTGCAAATCAGACATTCTCTGTCAAAACTGGTTATAACTACCCTTAACTACATACAAAGGTCATGTGTATTGGTTTGGCCTTTCCTTAGATTGGAGTCAATAGTCCTTAAGACCTTCAATGCCAAGTTAACGCCCTCCTCACTATGGGGATTCTATGCAGATGCAGATCAGAGGTTCCTAGACTTTTTTTTTCTCATAGACCATTTTCAAAATTTAGCTGGTGCTGGTGGACCTCCTGCAGCTAGGTACATTTCTATCATATTCCCAAAACTTCGACAAAAAATGTGAAGATTAGATGCCACCATAGACCCCGTCGAGTCTCCCGTGGACCCCTGGGGATCCACCTGGACCATTTTGGGAACCAATGCTGTAGATAAAGATAAATTCTTCATCTACAGCTTTTTAAATGCACTTTTCTTTTCGAGTTGACGTCAGTGCTGGTGCTGATTTTCAACTGCACCAATGGTTGTGAGGTGCAATCCGATTTACACAGAACGCCACAGAATAATTTGTGAAATTCTGTGTAAATTAACTTGTTTGTAACGCATTTTTGTTAGTTTTTTTTTATTTTACTACTTTATTTCATTATGAACAAGTTGATTTTTGTTTTTGGCATTCAAGCTGGCAAGCAAGAAACAGATATTTGGTATCCGGCTAATAACCTATGAGTTTTCAATAAATTTTTTTCATATCATTCTATCACAAATCTTTCTTATTTTTCAGATTTACCCAAAAATGGATACTACAATGAATGGCAACCAAATAAGAAAAACCTTTATTGATTTCTTTATTAATAAGGGGCATAAATATGTTCATTCGTCTTCTACAATACCTTTGGACGATCCAACACTATTATTTGCCAATGCAGGTATGAACCAATTTAAACCAGTCTTTTTAGGGTCCGTGGACCCTAACTCTGATATGGCTTCGTATGTACGAGTTGTTAATACCCAGAAATGCATAAGAGCTGGAGGCAAACACAATGACCTAGACGATGTGGGTAAGGATGTTTACCATCATACATTTTTCGAAATGATGGGTAACTGGTCCTTTGGTGACTACTTCAAAAAAGAAATATGTGCATGGGCCTGGGAACTTCTTACTGAAGTTTTTAAGTTGCCAGGGGATCGATTGTATGTTACTTATTTTGGAGGAGATGCGTCTTCAGGGCTAGAACCAGATCTAGAATGCAAAGAAATCTGGCTAAAATTAGGTCTCCCTGAAGCACATATCCTTCCTGGGAGTATGAAAGATAACTTTTGGGAAATGGGAGAAACAGGTCCGTGTGGTCCATGCTCAGAGTTGCATTATGATAGAATTGGAGGACGTGATGCAGCTCATCTTGTCAATATGGATGACCCTGATGTACTGGAAATTTGGAATTTGGTGTTTATTCAATACAACAGAGAAACCGATGGCTCATTAAAGCCGCTACCAAAAAAACATATTGACTGTGGATTAGGTCTGGAAAGATTAGTGTCTGTTATTCAAAATAAGAGAGCTAATTATGATACAGATTTCTTTATGCCTATATTTAAAGCAATTGAAATTGGTACAGGAGTGAGACCTTATTCTGGAAAAGTTGGATCTGAAGATGTTGATGGAATAGACATGGCGTATAGAGTTTTGGCTGATCATGCAAGAACATTAACTATTGCTTTATCAGACGGTGGGTGTCCAGACAACACTGGTAGAGGCTATGTACTTCGAAGAATTTTAAGGAGAGCTGTACGTTATGCTTCCGAAAAACTGAATGCCAAACCTGGCTTTTTTGGATCTTTAGTTCACACTGTTGTCGAATTGTTGGGAGATGTTTTTCCTGAAATAACAAAAGATCCTTTATCACTTATTCAACTTATAAATGAAGAAGAAGTGCAATTCTTGAAAACACTTTCGCGTGGAAGGAATTTGCTTAACAGAACTGTTGAGAAACTAAGTGGTAACGTTTTACCAGGCGATGTTGCCTGGCGTCTTTATGATACTTACGGTTTTCCAGTTGACCTGACACAATTAATGTGTGAAGAAAACGGGCTTACGATAGACATGGATGCTTATGAAAAATCAAAGAAAGAATCACAACTAATTTCACAAGGGAAAGTTGCAGGTCAAGAAGATTTATTGGCTCTCGACGTACATGCTATAAGTCATTTACAAGACACTGGTGTGCCTCCAACAGATGATTCACCTAAATATAACTATGTGCCATCATCTACCGACAGCGAAGCAGTTTATAATTTTTCTCCTTGTACTGGAACTATAGTCGCCTTGCGAAAAGACAAACAATTTGTTAATGAGGTCTTATCTGGTCAAGAATGTGGCATTATACTGGACAAAACAAATTTTTATGCTGAACAGGGTGGGCAAATTTATGACGAGGGATATATGGTAAAGATAGACGACGAGAGTGTTGAGTTCATGGTAAATAATGTACAAGTTAAGGGAGGATATGTACTACATACTGGCAAACTTGAAGGCTCTCTAAAAGTTGGAGATAAGTTATCAATGCATATTGATACTGAAAGGCGAAGACTTGTAATGAACAATCACACGGGCACTCATGTTCTAAACAATGTGTTAAGAAAAGTTCTTGGAAATGATTCTGATCAACGAGGTTCCCTCGTCATGCCAGACCGTCTTAGGTTTGATTTCACCAACAAGGGCCCAATGTCTATAAAACAAATTAAAGAAACAGAAGATCAGATTAAAGAAATTATAAATAAAAATAAAACTGTTTACGCTAAACATACGAGCTTAAATGACGCCAAAAAAATAAAAGGTCTGAGAGCTATGTTTGATGAACACTATCCGGATCCAGTTCGTGTCGTATCTGTTGGTGTACCTGTTGAAGATTTGGAGAAAAATCCAGATGGATCAACTGCCTTTGAAACATCTGTAGAATTTTGTGGTGGATCCCATTTACATCAGACAGGACACATTGGAGATTATGTGATTGTTAGCGAAGAAGGCATCGCAAAAGGAATTCGGCGAATCGTTGCTTTGACTGGACCAGAGGCCATGAAAGCTATAAGTAAATCAAGTACATTAGAAAATGAAGTCAATAATGTTGCTAATTTCATAAAAGATCAGAGTGACAATGTAAATCAGAAGGAAATTCTTAGAAAAATTGTTGATCTTACAAACGACATATCTCAAGCTCAGATTTCTTATTGGAAAAAAGAAGAACTAAGAACTATGCTTAAAAATTTGAAAAAGCAACTTGACGATAAAGAAAGAGCTGCAAAAGCTGTGACTATTACAGAGGTTGCAGAAAAAGCTAAAGAAATTTGCGAGGAGAAGAAAGAAAGTAAAGTTATTGTTTCAGAGTTAAAGGCATTTGGTAATACCAAAGCTTTAGATGGTGCCTTAAAACAAGTAAAGCTTCTTTGTCCAACTACTGCAGCTATGTTCTTTTCTGTGGATGATGAAACAAACAAGATATTTTGTCTTGCTGCAGTGCCTAAAGATGCAATTCAGAAAGGTTTGTTGGCTTCTGAATGGATTCAGTCTGTTGTCCCAGTTATAGGTGGAAAGGGTGGTGGCAAAGCAGAATCTGGCCAGGCTTCCGGAAATAATTACACCAATCTTAAGGAAGCAATAAAAATTGCAGAGGAATTT
The DNA here is from genome assembly GCA_948252095.1 of Dicycla oo. Classification (NCBI taxonomy): domain Eukaryota; kingdom Metazoa; phylum Arthropoda; class Insecta; order Lepidoptera; family Noctuidae; genus Dicycla; species Dicycla oo. Next base: position 16,426,466 of record OX411712.1, read on the forward strand.
GCTAATCTGAAACTGTGCTAAGTTGTAATATCTGAGGGCCTACAACCACCTCATAAAGCAGTATTATTTATCTTACTTCAGTGCGTACAGGACATACAGCTCCATCTCATTCCCACACTGAAGTAAGATTAAAATAATACTGCTATATGAGGTGGTTATAGGCCTCCAGTTCATTACTTATTGTTATTTACTAATATTAGCATTAACTATTTTGCTTAAAATAATTATTGTTCACTCCATTATTTAATTAAAATACAATTTATAAAATAATTAATTAGTTTTCTTTTTGTTTTATTCATTACCTTACCCAACTACAGGGTGGCCCGTTTACAGTGGACCAAAACTATTTTTAGAAACCTCTTTCGAAGGGTTTTCTGAAACTCGACATGAGTCGTTCCAGGTTTTCAATCCTCAAAAATTAAATAAAGGGTCCATTCACCGCGGCGATGATCAGTACAATATTTTACTATAAAGTCGGGATCACAGCACGAAATCGCCACGTTATCAGCGTCTAGACACGGCAGTCGTTTCAGATCGCAGTGGTTTCAGACAAAAATACTATCTTCTATCATGCAAACATCATCATATACTTCCATTGGAGATCAGACGTACGATTTTGGATATGCTGTTTCTTTATAATATTTGTAATGGGAACATTGACAGTATCGCTCTCAATAATTTAGTTCTAAGATTGAGTACTAAGTCTCGACGGACTAGGCACACGCAGCTTTTCAATGTACCACACAGTGGTACAAACTACGCTCAAAACAGAGTTGTTCGTAGGATACTATGGAATTTTAACAAACAATTCTCTCACCTTGATATTTTTAACTCCAGGAAAGGTATGTTCAGGAAACTGCTACTGACCTCTGTATGCGGCGAACTTACTAATAAAGCTAAAGCTGAATAAATCTATTAAGAATAGAGTTGAGTGGTAGGTACAATTACAGACGTACACACTATACATTACTGTGCGTTTCAAGCGAGAGGACGGTCGGCGGCTTCGTTCACTGTGACGATTTGGGTCGGGACTGTGCTGTTGGCGGCAGAATGGTCTGTTTTGGGTATTAAGGGTTAACATAAATAACTGACCCTTGGTTTTTGAACTGGATTGTTTTGTTGCTAGCTGTGCGGTTTTGTCCGATTGTAACATACTGGGAGGGTAGTCGACTGTCTTCTCATTTGAAACGCATAAAACAACACACACACACACACACGCAACTCCTCATGCACACTTCTTAACACCACACATGAGTCCTAAAATATTGTTTAGTTTTCTTAGTTTATGTTGCTTTTTCTTCTTTGTATAGTTAATAAATTGTGAACCCGAAATTGGCTGTAATACTAGTACAATAAGTGTGTTAAAGTATTTTTAAGAGCTGTGGATTCTGTGATAAATAAATAAATAAATAAGTCTGTATATTACTATAACTGTGTTTTATCTTGTGTTCATTCTACATTATTATTCTTATCTTGTAAACCACTGTGATGCTAGTTTCCTGTCCTCTGACCCTTCCCTTGTCTTGGCGCTACGGACCTCGTCTGGTTAGGAAACTACGCACATCACAGAGGCTTACCGGATCTTCCTCGGAGCTCACGGACGCACCCTTGCGTGTTTCCTAGGGACCACAGCTTTGGCTAGACTACAGACCTAACGCACTACACCGGCTAGCTGCCGGTCTGAACACTGCATCTCCACCTACTGACTGCACCGGCGGCCGCTGAGCATTACGGCGGGCGGCCACACTACTGGCCTAACTACTCCGGCAGCCTACACACCAGACGCTGACCTCTACCCGGCGACTACGGCTGACAGCCAAAAACTAAGGCTGACCACCCCGAGCCACCGCAGCGCCAGACAATCGGTCCACCCAGGGCAGTACCTCTCCATTCTAAAACCTCCAACGAACAGAACCTTATGACAATATAATCCACGACCCCTACAGTACCTATAAAATAAACTCTGTTTAAGTGACACATTAGTCTCATTTGCTCTACCCACGACTCTAATGCTTGCTACAGGGTGCATACTCGGTAGGCTCTTTATCCCCACAATATCCTAAGGGCACGTCCCCCTACCTATCCTATAAGGACCTATAAGTCCTATAAGGACGTTGAAAAATAAAAATAGCGTCGGATATGACGAAATAGCAACTAAAGTTATAAAGTTTGTATCAAATAATATAAGCATACATATTTGTCATGTCATTAACTTAGCCATCAGCACCGGTGTATTTCCGGAAGCTTTAAAAACTCATCATAGTTAAACCGTTACATAAAAAGAATAGCAAAGAGGACATTGCTAACTATAGGCCGATAGCATTGATTCCTGTGTTTTCCAAAGTTATAGAAAAGGTTATCTATGAATTAATTAACAAATTTTTGACAAAATATGAAATCCTATGTAGTGAACAAGCAGGTTTCAGAAAGAATAAAAGTATTAATACAGCACTGTATGACTTATTACACGAAGTTATGATAAACGTTGATAAAAAGAACCCTATCTGTGCTATTTTTACAGACATGACTAGGGCTTTTGATTGTGTCAATCATGATATTTTAATAAGCAAACTTAATAAATACGGTATAAGGGGTAATGTGTTAAATCTCCTAAAATCTTACCTTAGTAACCACACACAGTATACCGAGATATCCAGAATTTGTCTTAAGTCAAAATGTGAACAGAAATATCAGTCTGAGGGTAAAATAGTCAAATTCGGTGTACCACAGGGTAGTGTATTAGGTCCTCCAATATTTCTGCTGTATATAAATGATTTGCCTCAACAAATTCGACATCCTATGGTTCTATTTGCCGATGACAGCACAGCTCTTATAAAATGTAATGATATTAGTGATTATGAAGAGGACATCAACAATAGTCTTAGAAATATAATTGATTGGCTTGATAAAAATAATTTGGTAATAAATTTAGTAAAGACGAATTTAATGCATTTTCACCAACGTACAATTCCACCAAACGTTAACGTTAACTATAACGGACAGACGATTCAAAAAACGAAGGTGGCGAAATTTCTAGGAATCCTTATAGACGATCAATTAACATGGAAACCACAAGCAGAAGAGGTCTGTAAAAAAATGAGTACCTACTGCTGCGTATGTCCTATTTAATTTGAAAAAAAAGTTGACATTAGGACGGCTCTAGTTGCATACCATGGCTTAGTCGCATCGGTCTTGAGGTTTGGAATAATTTTCTGGGGCAATTGTACTTTAAGAGATACCATATTTAAAGCCCAAAAACGCTGTATAAGAGCCATGTGCGGTATAAAACCAAGAGACAGCTGTGAACCCTACTTCAAGTCGTTAAAAATTCTTACGTTTCCGTCATTGTATATTTTAGAAATGGCAATTTTTGTTAAAAGCAACTTAGAGCTATTTGCTAAGGTCTCAGACACCAAGAAAGGTCCCGTTAGAAGTCAATACAAAAATCTTTTAACTGTCAGCAGCTATAAAACTGCACTACTTAGAAAAAGTGTTCTTTGCATGGGTCCAATTATATTTAATAAACTACCGGACAACATAAAAAATGACACCCTTCAACAATTTAAAAACAAACTCAAGGCATATTTGACTCAGAAATGTTACTATACAATAAGTGATTTTTTGAATGACCCTTTACTGTGACATTGCAGTTACACCATGAACATTGTATTATTGACATGAAGTGTTATTGACATTAATTATTATTGACATTTTAATTTGAAATTATTATATTAATTATTTTATTAGTTTTCCTTAATAATGTATTGAAGTTTAAAATTTAATTTTGAAATTATTATATTAATTATTTTATTAGTGTTCCAACTGTATTTAAATTTGAAACTTATCTTTGAAATTATTAAATCTATTTGGTGTTCCTTAGTATTTAAATTTAAACTTAATTTGTTAAATTTTGCATGCCAATACTCAGGCAGAATCTGCACGGGCCAATATATATTTTTTTTACCAACTTTTTGTTAAACACCTACATTCTATGCGAATAAATGATTTGATTTGATTTTGATTTACCATTATCGCGCCCCCCGGTCTATTCCTTGATATGCAATGGTTTATGTTGCACCATGTAACATGGGGCAACAGGGGCTAGTGTGAATCTTTGGGTTCATTCGAGTAATCGAGCCTGGTTAAACCACGCTGGGGTCGGTGCATTTCATTCATTCATTCAATTTGTACATACTTAAAGGTTACAGTACGAGTACAGACACCTCAATTTTATTACGCTGAAGAGCATCTCTCCAGCAAACCTAACTTAAAATATGAGGGAACTTACGTAGATGCTTATTGAATTAACAAAGAAGTGAGCACGGGCGAAAACCTAGCCTCACATATTAACCCTCCCAGTAATCCCCCCCTTAAATAATACAACTCAGCCGACTCCTCCACATTCGCTATCATGTCGGTCAAGGATCACATGCGTACCTATGGGATAATTTGTAGTTACGTGTTCCGAGGCAGCCCGGCCACAGTCGATTTCGTAATTTATAGAAATATCAATTAAATGTTCCTAAATTGTTCTTGCAGTACCAGTAAATAGATTAAATACGTTATATTGCGTATCAAGTAACAAAATAATTATTTATTTCAAACAGTAACTAGACTATAACACTAAAAGATATATATGTAGGATCAGGAGTGCCGAGCAGAGGTATATCGTCAGGGCTTGGAGTTCCCATTTTATTGAGATAAACAAGACAGTAAACACAATTACAAAGTTACACTATTAAAAGAACACAATACAAGTGGAACACAGTTATTCGAACAAACCAATATGGTTACAGTTCGTATAGCAGCCTAAGCCACCCAAATACAAAGTGTATCGCTATATCAGTAAGCCAATACAGCTATGTCAATATACAGCAGCGCTGTACCAGGTAAACCGACAGTATTATCGGGAGCAGGGGAGCTCTTTATTGAGTCGAATCCGAAGATCGACTGACCAGCACTGCGGGATGTCGCTACGCCCCCTAGCCCCCCGACCGCGGAAGCTTACGGTGGCCCGTAACCACGGGCCCCTCGTTGTGGTCGCCACTGGCCGAATCGCGGTGTCGTATCCTGGGACACGGCCAAGCCCACCGATGCGAGCGACATGCTCGATCCCCGCACGCGATGAGCATGCCGACAGCATGGCGGGCGAGTCGCCGGCGGAGGTGCGGGGGGGGGGGGGGGGAGGGGGGCGCCGGCGAGATTGGCGTCTGCAGTGTTGTTTTCACTTCACTCACTGGCCGCTCGCGTTTAGTCGTTGCCGGGCCCGCCAGCGAGAAGCGGGGGCCAGGTGCGGACGGCGCGGGCGGTGATGGGAAGCGCGGCGGTGGCGCAGCGGAGCGCGAAGCGGGTGCGCGGCCTGTTGTCGCGGCAGGCCCCGGGGTCTGTATCGCCCCCGGGCGGAAACTGGCGGGGCGCACGACTGACCAGCAAACCGAGTGCACGCTTTTAAAAAGGACGATGTCCCCACCTTGCAATCCCTCCACAACAACTCTGTCCGATGACACACGGAAGTACGTCATCGTGTTTACTTGATATAAAACACTAAAATATGCTAAATCTAACAAGACTTTTTTGAAGAGACATATTTTAAGAGACAAGACATATTTTGTATGGCTCAATTAAAAAACACACTCCCAAGACTCGTACCAGCTCGACGAAATTCCCAGTTTGGTTTTCTAAGTCGCTAATTCGCATTTTCAAGTCAAAAAGTAAAGCCTGGATTAAATGGAAGACGTATAATAACTTGTCAGACTATGAAAAATTTTCCTTCTTTAGACGTAGATTTCAATCGGAATGTAACATTACTTACTGTAAGTATATAGATAGTGTTGAGCAAAATATAAAGAAAAACGTTAAGAATTTGTGGAGCTATGTTTCCAATCGTCAATCAAATAGTGGTATACCTGCTGCAGTGTTCTATAAAAGTCATATTTCAACTGACCCAACCGTAACTTGTGACTTGTTTTCAGATTATTTTCAGTCAGTTTATGAAGCCTCAACATTAAACGACAGACTATGGATACCGCCTGATAGTTGTGCAGATAATTGTGTTGTTATTAATCACATTTCGATTAGTCATGAACAAGTTTTAAAAGAGCTTAACTCATTAGATACAACTAAAGGACCTGGTCCTGATGGGTTACCGGCTTACTTTCTCAGGAAAGTTGCCGCGAATATTTCCACGCCATTATACTTCATATATAATAAATGTATTATTGATGGAACATTCCCAGAAGTTTGGAAAATGGCTAATATAACGCCAGTACATAAAACCGGCTCTAAACCAGATGTTGAAAATTATCGACCTAATTTCCATCTTGTCTGCCTTGTCGAAGATTTTCGAGGGACTTGTACATGGCGCAATTTACCCCACACTACACAACATTATTATAGCTCAACAACACGGATTTGTTCAGAGAAGATCTACAGTTACAAATCTATTAACTTTCACAAATTACTTATTCAATAATATGGATCAACAGATACAAATTGACGCCATTTACACAGACTACCGGAAAGCTTTTGATAAGGTGGACCATGAGTTACTTCTTGAAAAGCTTGCATATAACGGGATTCGCGGAGATTTACTTCGCTGGTTTATATCGTACGTAATGACCAGAACCCAACGAGTCGTGATTAGGGGATATCAATCCAAGTTGGTTACTGTGTCCTCTGGCGTGCCCCAGGGCTCAATTTTAGGCCCTTTACTTTTTATTATATTTATTAATGACGTTTGGAATTGTTTTTTGCATTCAAAATTTTTACTCTACGCAGACGATCTCAAAGTATATAGAACAATACGCACTCTTTCCGACTGTGATTTACTGCAAGACGACCTGGACAGATTTTCTGCATACTGTGTTAAGAACAAAATTCAATTAAGCACTTCTAAATGTGTATGTGCGTATATTCTAAGCAATACTCCTTTGAGCGAAGTCACGTCAGTGAAGGATCTGGGGGTAATATTGGATAGTAAGCTCCATCTTGATCAACATATTCATAAAATTATTAATAATTCATATCGTATGTATGGCTTTGTGATGAGAACCACCTCAGACTTTAAGCATCCTGATACCTACATACATCTATATAAGACACTTATTAGAACACAACTCGAATACGCCGTTTTAATATGGAATCCTCTATACAAAAGATACGTAGATAGCTTGGAAAATGTACAGCGCAAATTTCTCAAAGCGGTGCGTTATCGCTGCCGCCACAGGTTGAGGCCTGGTAGCTCCTGTAGGGATGTTAAGTTGATGGACTTGAAGTCTAGGCGCCTTTTCCTAGAGATGATGTTTCTGTATGACATATGTAGCGGCAGATATGACTGCTCTGATTTGGTAAATAAATTAAGTTATGTTGTACCTAGGACTGTTGTGAGACGCGAGGTGCGTGCTCGCCCACTATTCGCCCTCCCATCTTGCCGCACCAATCTTGCTGGAGTTCGCGCACCTCTACGTCGTATAGCAGATAATTATAACAAATTTTTCGGACATTGATCTACGAGTATTTACATTATCATCTAACAAATTTCGAAATACTCTTATCCAAAAATTAACAAACTAAATTTACTTTATAACTGTAACCGAAGCATAATGTTATGTAAATTTCACTCGCATGCCTAGTTTAGTTCTTATGAAAGAAAAATTAATGGGTAACATGTGGATAACGTTGTGAGCTACACATACACTATTAACTTTAGATACTAAGTATTTTTAATTAAACTTTTGTGTAACTGTTTGTTTTCCCAAATAAATAAATAAATAAGACTTTCATTATAAAATAATCAAATAATACTAGAATAACTGTCTGAAATCATTTTGAAATGAAAGTAACATGTGATCAATTGATTGTGAACAAAACCATCGGTTACAATTATCAAAATAAGATGCCAAAACCAATTAGTGCGTACACCGAGTACTAAATAAATTATGTTCCGATTTATTGGACAATAATTGATAGTAAATTACGTAAATTAACAATAAAAGAACAAATTTGGTTGACTACCCACAATTGTATTTGACAACCGTCTCCGACACGGCCAGAACTGACGTTCTACGCGACCTCGTGTGATTCTGGAATTTCTTTGTGAATATCGATCGGCCTTTCTGACAAACAAAACAAAGGTTGTGTTCAAAAGAAAAAATCTGAATCAAATCAAAATGACCATACTGTTACTGTCCACACATAGCTCAACCAAAGTAGAGCCATAGTCTCCCAGCCAAAATCACACCATGGGATTTGACAAGTAGTTCCGTTTGGTGCCGGACGTAAAGAATAGCACCATCCCATTTCTTCCCGTGGGTGTCGTAAAAGGCGACTAAGGGAACTTGAGACCTAGTGCATATAATTTAAGCACCTTGGGTCACCCGCGCGGTGGCGGGTAAACCGCCAACAAAAGCATTCCCAAGGAGGGTTGGTGTCAGGCGGGCGGCCGACTGTAAAAACTTAGCCGAAACTATATGCAACATGGTAGGAAATATGAGAATGCGCGATAGGGCTAGGGCGTACCCCACAGGCGACGCGCAGGGGCAGCACCCGGCTCCTGTGGGAAATGGACAAGGGTTGTCGCATCAGAACGAGCGGGTGCGACGTAAGATGCAAGCTCGGAGTGTGAGAGAAGTAAGATTGAGGTGCGCGAACTGGAATGTAGGTACGATGACTGGAAGAGGAAGAGAATTAGCAGATGTCTTAAAAAGGCGACGACTGAATATAGCGTGTCTGCAAGAGACGAAATGGAAGGGTGCGAAGGCTAGAGAGATAGGAGAAGGATATAAGTTCTTTTACTGTGGAAGCGATGGCAAGCGAAATGGTGTGGGTATAGTTTTGGATAGGGAATTGAAAGAATGTGTGGTGGATGTTAAAAGAGTGAGTGATAGAGTGATAGCTGTTAAAGTAATTATGGAAAGTTTAGTGTTAAATATAGTAAGTGCGTATGCACCCCAGTCAGGATGTGAGGATAGTGTAAAAGAGAAGTTTTGGGAGGATTTCGATCGTGTGATGATGGATGTGCCAGAGAGTGAAGAAGTGTATGTGGGGGGGGGGGTGACTTTAACGGGCATGTAGGAAGACAGAAGGATGGGTATGAGAGAGTGCATGGCGGTTGGGGATACGGAGCCCGTAACACTGATGGCGAGACACTGTTGCAAGCTGCTTCTGCTTTCGACCTGGCAATAACAAATACGTGGTTTAAAAAGCAAAACGAACACCTTATTACTTACAAAAGTGGCCGCCACGCGACACAAATTGATTTCTTGCTGGTAAGACGAAACAGCCTAAAATGTGTTAAAAATTGTAAAGTGCTGCCAGGCGAAGGCTTAGTCACACAACACAGACAATAATGGAAGTAAAAGTCAGTGTCTCGTCCAATAAGTACAAAGAACGGCCCCCACCAAAAACCAGGTGGCGTATGATAGAAAAAGAGGAATGTGCAAGTATGTTTAAGAGTCAAGTGGTAGACAAAATAATCGAAATGAAGGATATGGAAGGAAAAACTGTGAATGAAATTTGGAAAGAGATGGCGGATTGTATAAGGAGAGTAGCAAAAGACGTGTTTGGAGAATCGAAAGGGAAAGGCATGATAGAAAAGGATACATGGTGGTGGAATGAAGAAGTGCAAAAGATGCTTAAAGAAAAGAAAGTTGCGTTTAAAGAATGGCAGGGTGTAGAAAACGGGAATGATAGTCTGAAAGAAGATAAGAAGAGAATTTATATAGAATCGAAGAGGAAGGCAAAAGGTGGTAGCAGTATCCAGGGCTAAGGCGCAGGAGAAGTTGTATGACTCACTGGACAGCCCAAGAGGCCAGAAGGAGCTATACCGGATTACAAAAGCAAGAGAAAGGAGAACGAGAGATATAATTCATATTAAGTGTATGAAAGATGAAGCTGGTAAGGTTCTGTCCCAAGATGACGAGATAAAAGAACGATGGAAGTTTTATTTTGAAAAGCTAATGAACGAAGAGAAGAAATGGAATGGTGTGCTCAAAGAGGTACAAACAAATATGGGTTTGGTGAGGGAAATTAGCATGTAGCAGTAAGGAAGGCAGTTCAAAGTATGAAAAATGGAAAGGCCATGGGCCCAGAGGACATACCAGTAGAAGTATGGAAGTGTTTAAAAGAAGATGGATGTACGTGGTTGACTTTATTCTTCAATAAGTTGTTGCATGAAGAAGCGATCCCACAAGAATGGTGCAATAGTTCGCTAGTGCCCATCTTCAAGAATAAAGGTGACGTGCAGGACTGCAACAACTATCGAGGGATAAAGCTTATGTCCCATAGTATGAAGGTATGAAAGAAAATAATAGAGAAAAGATTGCGAGAGGAGAGTGAGATTACCCCAAACCAGTTTGGGTTTATGCCAGGTCGAGGAACAGTGGACGCCACTTTTGCACTCCGCCAATTGTGCGAGAAGTACAGACGTGCACACAATAACTTGCACATGGTGTTCATTGATCTGGAAAAAGCGTATGATAGGGTACCTCGGGATGTCTTGTGGTGGGCCTTGAAAGAGAAAGGATGCCCGGGAAGTATGTAGAGTTAATTCGTGCTATGTACAGTCAATCTTGTACCTACGTCCGGTCGGCTGCTGGCAACACCGACGAGTTCAGTGTAGCGGTAAGCTTGCACCAGGGGTCAGCTTTAAGTCCTTACATCTTCCTGTTAATTATGGATGCTCTGACAGCGGACATACAGGAAGAGGCACCCTGGTGCATGCTATTTGCCGACGACATCGTTCTTGTCGGTGAAGATGGACCTGAGATCCAGAGTAGATTGGAGAAATGGCAACGGAAACTGGAGAATGTCGGCTTGAAAATCAGCAGAACCAAGACCGAGTATATGTTCTGCGATTTCGGCGGTCTCTCCAGTGCTGGAGCCATAGCGCTTGATGGCGCGCTTCTCCCGGTCTGCTCCGACTTCCGGTATCTTGGTTCACTTGTGCAAAGCGATGGCGAAGTAGACCGGACTGTTAAGCACAGAATTAACACTGGATGGATGAAATGGCGGCAGGTCACGGGAACAATCTGCGACTCCCGCATTCCCCTTAAACTCAAGGGGAAAATTTATAAAACAATGGTTAGACCTGCTGTCTTGTATGGATCAGAATGTTGGGCCATAAAAAGAATGAATGAAAGACAATTGCATGCAGCCGAGATGAGAATGCTAAGAGGGATGTGTGGTATTACGCGAATGGATAGAATAAGAAATGAGTATGTAAGAGGAAGTCTGAAAGTGACACCGGTGACTGAAAAGTTGTGTGGAAATCGGTTGTCATGGTATGGGCATGTGATGCGGAGGAATGAGGAAAATGTCGTCAGGAAAGTGTTGAGTATGAACGTGGAGGGCTATACGAGTAAGGGAAGACCAAAGAAACGATGGGTGGACTGTGTGAAAGATGATATGGCCAGAAAGGGAGTAACTACCGAGATGACGACTAATAGAGAAGTATGGAAGAAAAAGACATGTTGCGCCGACCCCAAATAAATTGGGACAAGGGCAGGAGAATGATGATGGGATTTGACAAGTAACTTGGAGTCGAATAGACAACCCGCATAGGCGTTAACATAGACAACCCGCATAAGCGTCAAGTTCATCTTCCAAATCCAGGAGTCAACATAGACATCCGATTAAGCGTCAAGGTAGACATTGCAAATAAGAGTCAACATAGACATCTGATCGGAATTAGTGAATCAACGCATACAGACGTGCTCATCAATGCATAATATCAATAAAATAAATTAACGCTTGCATAAATAGTGACCTAGTTTTAGTGTATTACAGTGTTATACAAATAAACATTATAGTGATATGTTAAAAATGAACTGACTGGATTATATTTTATAAACTGATAAATGGAAGGCAGCCCCTTCAATCGGAGCACGATGATAAGACGCAGCCCTCCACCAACACCGACCCCGGTACCGACAGCGGCTCCTACATCGCCCCAACAATCAAAACAAGACCAAGATGAGAAAGTTGAAGTTGTATCCACTCCTGAGATTCAGAACTGGATGGGGTCTATAGAGCAGTGCCTGAATGAGGTTTGTGCTATTGCTTCTGAGGGAAAGCTAAACGCTGAACAGAAGCTAAAAATAAGCAATCTTTGCCGGAAAGTTGGACATGGAGTTTCGCAAATGGCTGTGCAATACCAGTCACTAAAGCAAAAAGCCATACAAACTCATAACTCCCTTAAAAACATGACCGAAGCTCGAGACCTATCAGAGTGTCTAATGGAGATGAACCGGACGATCCAGGATTCCTGTACGAAGCAGGAATCCACTTCAACATCCTTTGCAGATATGGTAAAGAAGGGGTCCAAAACTTTTGTTCGTCCAAATACTGTTAGCTCCGTGGCCATTTATCCCAGTGACAACTCAAAGACCAGTGACGACACCAAGAACATGGTCCAAAAAATCATATGCCCTGGAGAAATGAAGCTGAAAGTACGAGGCGTACGTAAAATTGGCAAAGGAGGACTCATAATAAGTACTGAAACTAAAGATGACCTAGATAGACTCAAGCAGACTGTCCAACTCGCTTCGTCAGGGCTTACCGTCGACGAACCTAAAAAGCGCAAACCACGCATTATAGTTATAGGAGTTCCCACATCGATGGCTGAAAATGAGGTTTATAAATGTATTTATGAACAGAACTTGGCCGACAAACTGCCCTCTATATCCTTAGATACATTTTTGACTTCAGTAAAACTAAGCCACAAATCTGGCAGGAGAGATGCTGAGAATTGCAACTATATTATAGAAGTTCCAGCCATCATACGTAAGGCCCTCATCACACAAGACCGATTATTCATAAACTGGTCGTCGTGCCCGGTACGAGACTTCACACTGGTAACGAGATGTTACAAATGTCAGCAGTACGGTCACGCAGCCAAAACATGCAAAATTGGTGCCCCTGCATGTGGACATTGCGGTGAAGAAGGACACGCAATTCAAGATTGCACAAAGAAAGCCGATGTGCCAAAATGTGCGACATGTTTGCGCTTTAAAAAACAATCCAACCACAAGACTGGAGACGCAGATTGTCCTGCCAAAAAAGCTGCCGAATACAGGTATATCAACTCGATTGATTATGAAGGCGCCTAAGAGCGCCACATACTTGTTTATATTTTAGACGTACTTTGTTATTGTTATTTTTTTAGTTTTAGTATGGATAATAACTTAATTACCGAAATAGATAACACATTTTTAACTGTGTCAAAGACATGTGACGTTGAGGATTGCAGACAATATCTTTCCAATTATCAAAAGTCACTAACCGTACTGACCCAAAATATTCGTAGTATTTATAAGAACATAGATAGCTTTAAAGTTTTCCTTCATAGACTTAACTTTGATTGTGATGTAATAGTACTAACCGAGTGCTGGCTAGTTAACCGCATCGATAACCTTCCAGTTATACCTGGGTACAACTTATTGCATACCACAATAAACCACAGTCAAAATGATGGTGTAGTAGTCTTTGCTAAAGAATCATTAAAGGTCACTGTCGAGGAACCTACTTTGCAAGACTGTATGAGTAATTGCTTAGTTATCAAAATTGGTACAACCACAGCGATAATCGCTATGTATAGGTCGCCTTCCACTAGAAACTTGGATTCTTTTCACAATTCTTTAAACCAGATTTTTCAAGAGCTAAGCTCATTTAAGAATGTTATATTAACAGGTGATTTAAATATAAATATTGGCTCTGAAAACTGCGATGCAGGGACCCAAGATTACCTTAATATCTGCTCATACCACGGATTTCTCCCCGCTCACACATTGCCTACTCATCAGAGTGGTTCCTGCCTCGATCATATGATGATCAAAACCAGCTTATCATATATTACGCTTGTTACTAACGCAACAATTACTGACCACCACGCTGTCCTACTTACCGTAAATTTAACGCTGCCTAAGCTAAATCGTCCCACGACCAAAACCAAATTAAACACAAATAAACTCGAATTTGATTTGTGCAACATTGATTTTAGCCTAGTTTATAATACTGCTGACACTAATTTAGCTTTATCGTACTTAATAAAACGTGTCCAACAAGCAATATTACGTAACACGACAGTTTATACAGTAAATAAGAAACTTTATAATATTAAACCTTGGATTACTCCAGGACTGATTCGGTGTATAAGACACAGAGATAAACTACATCAGAGAAGTAAGAGATACCCTGATAATCTAATAATTCGAACCACCTATAAAAGATACAGGAATTTTTGCAATAATCTCTTAAAGAATTTAAAAAATAAATACGATAAATATGAATTAAATAGAGCAGGTAACAATAGTAAGCAGCTTTGGAAACATATTAAAAACGTCACCAATATGTCTAAACAGCATGAATCAAATTCAAGTTTACTGCTAGCTAATACTTCACCAATCTTGTCAGCTAATAATGTAAATAACTTTTTTGTAAATGTTGGGAAAACTCTTGCTGAAAAAGTTCCGAAATGTTGCGACCAACCATTTTTCCAAAAATCAAGAAATAACTGTAACCCGAATTCTTTTGTTGTGCTGGACACTGATGAAGATGAAATAACCCGAATTATTTCTGGGTTAAAAGATGACTGTGCAGTTGGATGGGATAATATAAGCAATAAGATCCTTAAACTCTTTAAACATATTTTAGTGCCTCCCATAACGCATATATTTCGAATCTGTCTTTCCGAAGGGATTTTCCCTAGTTTTCTTAAAAAGGCAGTTGTAATCCCTATCTTTAAATCTGGAAGTAAAGACGTAGTAAATAATTATAGACCAATATCCTTACTACCATCGATATCAAAAATACTAGAGAAAATCATAAACAATAGACTAGTTAATTACCTAGAAAAAAACCACTTATTATCGCCTGCGCAATTTGGTTTCAGAGCCAAACTATCGACAGCCGATGCGGTGCATAGCTTGACTGATTATATTTCAGAAGAACTCGGCAAAGGAAACCAGACCCTGGGAGTCTTCCTTGATTTAGCCAAGGCCTTCGACACGGTGTCTGTTTCTGTTCTGCTAGACAAATTAGAGACCATAGGAATAAGAGGAACGACGCTGAAACTATTTGCCGACTATTTAGATGGTCGGTACCAATGTGTTCGAATAGATAATATTACGAGCGATGAACAGAAAAATACTGGTTTTGGTGTTCCTCAGGGAAGTATTCTGGGCCCCACGCTATTCCTGATTTATATTAACGACTTATGTAATCTGAATATTAAAGACGGCAAAATTATATCATATGCCGACGACACAGCGTTATTATTTACCGCTAAAACCAGTAGCGAACTGTTCGAAATCGCTCAACTAGGCTTTAATACTGTGACTAATTGGCTTCAAAGCAATTTACTAACTTTAAATGCTGACAAGACAAAATACATTCAGTTCTCCATGCGCAAACCTCAAATTAACACTACTAACCCTCATCTATATGCCCACCAATGTGGAAACCGTACAGTCAATATGTGTGATTGTCCTTTTATTCTCCAAACGAGCAACATAAAATACCTCGGAGTAATAATGGACGACACCCTCTCTTTTAAAAAACACATTGAAAGCCTATTTAAAAGAGTGCGCAAACTAATATATGTTTTTAAAAAATTGCGAACATTAGCTGATTCAAAATTAATCACACAAGTTTATTTGGCCCTAGGTCAATCTGTAATTCAATACTGTATCACTTCTTGGGGTGGCGCACCCAAAACTAATTTGCTTCCTCTTGAAAGAGCTCAGAGAGCAATTTTAAAGGTAGCAAACTTCCATCCCTTCTTCTTTCCTACAGATCTGCTTTATAAATCCTGTAACGTACTAACGGTTCGCCAGCTTTTCATTATGCACTTAGTATTAAAACAGCACACCTTGCTTACCTACGATACTGACAATACTAATAAAAGACGGAATGATATAGTATGCCTATCCAATGCGACCTCAAAACATGTCTTTGTAGAAAGATTTTTTACATTCTTAGGCCCATTTCTGTACAATAGATTAAATAGGAAACTAAGTATCTATAAATTAAATTACTTTAGCTGTAAAAAAATTATACTTAAATATTTACTAACCATAGATTATGCCCAGACAGAAGATCTACTTGTTGTCTGCAAATAGAACCACTAACATACTATTTTACTTCTATTTACCTAAGTTTTTAATTTAATTTTATACTTTATACTCTTTGTTAATTTATTATATACGTATTATAGCATACACTGCACTTTCTAGCCTGAAACACAGGTTCAACCTAGTTCAGGCAAATAAACAACTGTGTTCTAGTTTATTTGTTAAGCTAACCTTTTTATTGTAAATGTGACCTTTTTATAAATAAACAATTATTATTATTATTATTCTTTTTTATACTTTTACGTATCTCGGCGTTGCGCCGGCTTTATGGGGTAGTACGGGCCGAAGCCAAGTGCTACCCCTGGAAATTGGCGAGAATAGGATGAGATGATGGTGTGTTCGAAATTTGTGATGGTGAGTGTATCTGTCCATGAGACTGTGTTCGTGCGATGGTTGCTGCACTCGTGTGTGAGGTGACAATTGATGTTTCGTTGTCATTTTGCAGAAATTTTCTGACAATCCTGCAGGTATTCAAGATTGCAGCTTTCTGAAGAGTCTGATATGTGTAGGGTGGTAAATCGAGTATTTTTAAAGACTGGTGGAGCTGTTTAGGTATAACACCTGTTGTTGACAATACTATAGGAACTATGGTGACATTGCTAAGCCGCCACATTCGGCTGATTTCTGTTTTCAGGTCTGTATATTTTGAGAGTTTTTCTGCTATAGTATTCTGTAGATTGTGTGTATTAGGAACGGCTATGTCTATGATTTGTGCAGTTTTGTTAATTTTATCTAATAAGGTAAGGTCTGGTCTATTGTAGTGTATTGTTTTGTCGGTGAGGATAGCTCTGTCAAAGTACAGCTTGTGTGTGGAGTTTTCGAGAACAGTTTCAGGTTGATATTTATAATAAGCTACAGGTGGTGAAGGAATTAATTTATATTTGATTGCTAATTTTTGGTGGATTATATTAGCTATCTGGTCATGTCTGTGTTTGTAATCAGTCTGGACTATTGCTTTACACGCACCCGTGATGTGTTGAATGGTTTCGGAAGAACTATTGCATCGCCTGCATCTGTCTATGGTTTGTGGAACTCGCATTATGTGTTTCTGGTAATTACGAGTTTCTATTACTTGGTCCTGAATAGCTATCATGAACCCTTCTGTCTCAGGGAACATTTCTCCACGCCTTAACCATTCGTTCGACGCTAACTTGTCGACGTTAGGTTGATTAAGATCATGTCGATGTCGCCCATGCAGTGACTTTTGGGTCCATTCTGCGATTTTAGTCTGTCGGTCAGTCTGTTGTTCATTACTCTGGGTGGTCTTCTCAAACATGTTTAAAGGGGTAAGTTTTTTATCATTGAACGCTATTGCTTTATGTAGAGAGGAAGAAGTACTTTTAGCATTAAAGTATGTTCTTAAAATAGTTATTTGCTTGTTATGTAGGTTAGTGATATCTATTATTCCCCTGCCACCTTCGTTCCTTGGCAGTGTGAGCCTCTGAACACATGACCTAGGATGGTGTCTTCTGTGTTTAGTTAGAGTGGTATTTATAATCCGTTGCAACTGTTTGAGTTCGGTATTGTTCCAATTTATGATACCAAACGAATAGGTAAGAACAGGGATGGCATAAGTGTTTATGGCTTTTATAGTATTTCTAGCGTTTATTTGTGTATGACATATTGTTTGTAACCTGTGTTTAAATTGTTTAGTGAGTGTAGCTTTAATTTCCTTATGAAGAATCTGTTTAGCCTGTATGTAACCTAAATATTTGTACGTCCCGTTTTCGTCTAATGATTCTATGGTGTCACCTGTCTGCATGTGGTATGAATGTGAGTAAGTTTTGCCCGCTCTGATTGAGTTAATTTTACATTTGTCAATCCCAAACTCCATAGCGATATCATTTGAAAATTGCTCAGTAGCATTAGCTAGTTCATATAAATCGTCTGGTGATGATGCGTATAATTTGATATCATCCATATAGAGCAGGTGGTTGATTTTACAATTTTTCTGGTCAGTCAGCATGACAGTCGTTGCATCACTATATTGAAATTGATAGCCGGGCTTTAAGGCATTGAGTTTATTTGAAAGTGGATTTAATGCGAGACAGAACCACAGTGGGCTGAGTGAGTCTCCTTGGAATATTCCTCGCTGGATCTTAATGTGTTCTGTCTCAACTATTCCTATGGATGTGTTCAGGTGTAATCGTGTCTGCCATTTGTCTAATAGATTTTCTAACAAGTTGATAAGTTGTGGATGTATTTTGTACACATTCAAAACTTTAAGTAACCACGAGTGAGGTACTGAATCGTATGCTTTCCTATAATCAATATACATAGAGCATAAATCTTGCTTAGTTCGTTGGACATGTTTAAGTATTACTGCATCTATTGTTAACTGTTCTTTACAACCTTGACTGAACTTCCTGCATCCTTTCTGTTCTTCTGTTAATATATGTTGTGTTTCAAGATGCTTGTATATGATGTGAGTAAGGCACGATGTCAATATCTTATATATGGTTTGCAGACAGGTAATTGGCCTATATTTTGCTGGATTAGATGTGTCGTTAGGGTCCTTCGGGATCATGTAAGTCTTGCCTTCTGTAATGTATGACGGAATAATTGTTGGGTTTTTTATAAAATTGTTAATATAGTTATAGAGGTGTGGGTGTATGTGTGTAAATTTTTTGTACCAATAATAATAATAATAATAATAATATAAATATAATAATATTCCACAACTATCACACAACGCCGTCTAGCCTCAAGCTAAGCAGAGCTTGTGTTATGAGTACTAGACAACTGATAAACATACTTATATATTTCTAAATACATACATATATAGATAAATTACACCCAATAGTTGTGTATTTCATCAGAGCCTGGTGCTTTCCAATTGTGTACCTTTTTAAGGACATCGTGGAAAGTTTCTACCTCAACCTGGTCAAACTTCATCGCTTGAACGTTTGTCTGATAGGCCTCCTCTTCTTTGATCCATTCTGCTTCAGTATTATGACATACGGGATTTTCCCAAATTCCAGCCCAGAATTGCTGCAACTCGTCTGTGGCCGGCCACGTTTTATGCGTATTATTGCTCGGTGTAGTGTGGCTCATTGTTGATGCCGTTAGTTTTCGGTAAAATAATTTTTCGTTATTCTTAAATTGGTTATTTTGTGTTTTACGGAGTGTGCATTTAGTGTATCTATCTAGTCTACTTTTAACCACTGTTAGCTTCTGTTTAAGTGTGTCTAGGAAGTGTGTAAGGTGTGTGTTAGGCTCTTCATGGGATGTATGCGTTTTGTAATCTCTTAATATTTTGTTTACTTCTTTAATTAGGTTTCTGCTCCTATGGCCTTTTATGTAATGTGTTAATCTTCCGATTTTGGCTCTGATAACTTCTATTTTGTGGTCTAACCTTTTTTGCCATTTAGGCTTACGATCTTGTTGAAGTTTACATAAATGTTCAGGGCGCGACAGTGAAATTTTACTACCGTTGGCCTTAGCGGCTGTCCATGCAGCGCAGTATATTATGGTCTGAAGATGACTGAATTCTGTATCTCTGGTAACCTGTTCTGGCAAAATAACTCTGTTAATATAACTAACAATATTCGCTAACCTTTTTGATGATTTTTGGATGGGTATGTAACTCCTTTCTGTAGGATTGGTGTCTCTGTAGTAATTTAGTGTTTCGAAGAATATTTCATCAATTTCAACGATTCTTTCTTGTCTTGTTTGTGTATTTAAGTGTACAAGTTGGTCTGACCCTATGTCATTGTGGTTATCAACCTCCGTTTCTCCTATTTGTTGCGTGTGTGACGTCTCTATATTTTCTATATTTATATTTAGTGTATTTGTGAGTGGTTGTGACAGTAAATTTTCTGTATTTGATCTTATACTATCATTATTATTATCTTGTTAATTCAGCTATTATATATCAGCAGCAGATGAATCATCATCAGAGTCATCATTGACATCACTAACAGTGACTGGACATTCAGGCATTTTTCCGTACACGATCATGGAAAAAAATTGATTTGTAAATTCTATTGGTACCTACTCAAAAAAATTTAACTAAGATACTATCACCATCCAATAGTTTAGTCCTATCCTACCGGGCTTTTTAGTGAGGGCAATAATAAGGGAGCCACCTTAAAGAGGCTTTTCCGTTAGGCAGATATCGACGGTTGTACTCGAAGATTGAGCAATGGAATTCAGGTAGGTCTGGGTCAAAATCGGGCAAGCGAATTACAGTAGACGGATCGGAGTGCGTTTTAATCGCTTCAATTAACTGAGCCATATTATGGTTCTGAAGCTCATACATTGCTCGTCATGTATCACCAGCACCTTCCGATTCCCGGGCTAAACCTAATCCCACTTCTGATGTAGGATCAGGAGTGCTGAGCAGAGTCGTATCGTCAGGGCTTGGAGTTCCCATTTTATTGGGGTAAACAAGACAGTAAACACTATTACAAAGTTACACTATTAAAAGAACACAATACAAGTGGAACACAGTTATTCGAACAAACCAATATGGTTACAGTTCGTATAGAAGCCTAAGCCACCCAAATAGAAAGTGTATCGCTATCAGTAAGCCAATACAGCTATGTCAATATACAGCAGCGCTGTACCAGGTAAACCGACAGTAATGTCAGGAGCAGGGGAGCTCTTTATTGAATCGAATCCGAAGATCGACTGACTAGCAAACCGAGTGCACGCTTTTTTTAAAGGACGATGGCCCCACCTTGCAATCCTTCCACACAGGACTCGGAAACGTTATTTAAAATAACGTTTTTAAAACGTTTCTAACGGTTCTTTGTACAACATTTTGTTCGGAACGAAAACGATATGAGAACGTTTTCAAAAACCGGTTTATTCCGCAGGACGCAGCCGCGCGATAAAATCCCGGTGCAATAATTTTACGTCCGTGCGAACGTGCGCTAAAAACTAAAGCACATAATTATGTATTTGGAAGGAGTTTTATATACAGGGTTATTGGTAAAACACCAACAACCTCTTAAGGGGTCACTCATCATTATGAACACTTTTACTATGGGACCAAAACTGATATCGCGAAAAAAAATCAGCTGTTCAGTACATTTTGACGAATTATGCAAACATAAATGTACATAAATGTACATGGATGAAGAATGGCTGCAAATTATAGATATTGTGTTTCGTTTCACCTCTAGCAGATACCATCAGGATAAAAATAATAATTTTACATTGTCACAAAACCAAAATTTTCGTAGTTATTCACCCAAAAAAAAAAAAAACTCAAATCACTGTGAAATTGTTAAACCCAAATAAGATAACGCAAAATAATGCTAATTAAAAAAAAAAAATGTGCGTCATATTATTATTTGCAAAATCAAAACGCATTATAAAACTCCATAAAACAGCAACACCTGCTGTCAAAATTACGTCAAAAACAACAAAATAGTGCAAAAGTTGAGGTTATTTTATCAAAGTTTGATATTTTATATTTCCGAAAGTATTTATTTCCTAGACTTGAAATTGATTGATTGACGTGGTTGATTGGCCAGGGTCTATGGCACTCTATGGAGCGCCATGGACCGTACGATCCCAACATAGAGCCTCCGGCAGGAAGTATTTGCCCCCTCCCAGATTAGGCAGCAAACGCGAGAGTGCATTCGCGGTGCCCATCAATCGGGGAGCCAACCACTGTAAATGCGGCCCGAAGTTCCACCGGATATCGAGGACGAGTCTTAGGTACTTCATCGTTGACTTGATACCGATGTGAATACCTCCTACTATTGTGTTGGATCCTGAGGATGGCGCTTTCCGGGGCCCGTGGAAACAAATGACTTCCGATTTATGCAGTGCCACCTGGAGACCCAATCGCCGGATCCTGCCTACGACTTGCGCAACCCCAGCTGTTGCTAAGACTGTCACCTGCCGGAGCGTCTTCCCCCGTGCCATTACCAGCGTGTCATCGGCGTAACAGATGACGCCGACGCCACGGAGGAGTGCACCGCGCAGCACCCAGTCGTATTCGATGTTCCACAGGAGTGGCCCCAAAACCGAACCCTGTGGAACACCACACGACATCTCTCGCCGACCCCATCCTTCTCGATCCGGGTAGATGGTCCATGGCCAAACTATCTCCGCCGCATTATCGGGGCTTATCTGACAGATATGTCAGATAGGCCCCGATAATGCGGCGGAGGTAGTTTGGCACACTATGATATCAGAGTGACTCCCTAATGTTACTCCAGGGAAAAGTGTTGAAGGCATTGGCAATGTCCAAAGACACTGCCAAGACAACCTTACCATTGCCATTGCTTCCTCCGCCAAGACTTTCACGCGCATGATCGTGTCTATTGTAGAGCGCCCCTGACGGAAACCAAACTGGTTATCTGCCAGATCCGGCCCCTCTCTTGTCATGTGTTAAATTAGGCGGTCTGCAATAATTCTCTCGAAGAGTTTGCCCACCTCACCCAACAACACAATGGGCCGGTAAGAGGATGGTGAGTCCGCAAGCCGCCCTTCCATTTTCAACAGGACCAGCTTTCCAGTCTTTCCAAACATGTGCTCAAGAGTCCCACTAATCAGGGCCAGAGATCCCTTATGGCCAGAACCCATGCACGGCGAGGAATGCCGTCAGTTCCTGGAGCAGTGTTTTTGGCCTGAAGCCTTTGTACTGCCGCTTTTAGTTCTACCTGGGTCAATTCAGGCGCCTCGCCATCGTCATTTTCCGAGTTGGGCAACATAGTAGGCGGAACCATATGCGGTGGTGTGTGCTCCCCTTGTGAGGGGAATAAAGCGCTCACTACTCTCTCTAGCAGGTGCCGGTGGAGGCCACGGGATAGTGTCTGCACTAAATTATCCGATTGCAATTCTTTATGGGCTTGGGCCCAAGCCTATTATTTCCAGCTGAAGAGCCTTCTTCGCCACTCTACACACCTCGTACAGTTCCGCCTCTCTTACCATTGCTTCTGGTGTTCGTCTGCGCCTTCATCGCTGCCTGGTGTACGGGCGTCGCGCCGCCACGCATGCGATGCACAAATACGCAATGTCTTGCGATCACCAATACACCTGGCGCCTGGCAGATGGAGACTGAACTGAACATCGCAGCATCACAGATTTGTGTCATGGCCTCCCGGTGCGATGTGGGGATGAGGAGGGGTTAAGTAAACAACATGACGTGTATTACTTTGAGAGTCAATTGTAAACTGAGACTCAACTGTCCTCAACTTCCCTCTCTCCTTTAATAGGTGGTTTAAATATACATAGATAGTACGTGACTACGTGCTAACACTAAGCCTACGGAGAACAGTATATTTACCTTAACTTAACCCTGGACAGTACGTGACATGCTGATGTACAACATACGTGACACGATGATGAACAATATACGTGACTTCTCAGCACATCACCCCTCTTAAAGTAAAAAAAAAAACTAAATTACGGTTTTTTTTTCCTTCTTACATTCTAACTCTTACAATATAATTTTGTTCTATTCTTATGAATTACATCTATCTTATTATCATTCTTTTTTACAATGACATTTGGTGACTCGTCCTTTATAACTTCAAATGGTCCATTATAAATACATTCTAATTTATTGCCTGTTTCGTTTTTTATCAATATCCAGTCACCTTCTTTATAATTTATTGAATTAAGGTTCTTATCATAACAATTTTTCCTCGCTAACGTACTTCGCTAACTACCTCCGCCACATTATCGGGGCTTATCTGACAGATATGTCAGATAAGCCCCGATAATGCGGCGGAGGTAGTTTGGCACACTATGATATCAGAGTGACTCCCTAATGTTACTCCAGGGAAAAGTGTTGAAGGCATTGGCAATGTCCAAAGACACTGCCAAGACAACCTTACCCTGGGCCATTGCTTCCTCCGCCAAGACTTTCACGCGCATGATCGCGTCTATTGTAGAGCGCCCCTGACGGAAACCAAACTGGTTATCTGCCAGATCCGGCCCCTCTCTTGTCATGTGTTAAATAAGGCGGTCTGCAATAATTCTCTCGAAGAGTTTGCCCACCTCACCCAACAACACAATGGGCCGGTAAGAGGATGGTGAGTCCGCAAGCCGCCCTTCCATTTTCAACAGGACCAGCTTTCCAGTCTTTCCAAACATGTGCTCAAGAGTCCCACTAATCAGGGCCAGAGATCCCTTATGGCCAGAACCCATGCACGGCCAGGAATGCCGTCAGTTCCTGGAGCAGTGTTTTTGGCCTGAAGCCTTTGTACTGCCGCTTTTAGTTCTACCTGGGTCAATTCAGGCGCCTCGCCATCGTCATTTTCCGAGTTGGGCAACATAGTAGGCGGAACCATATGCGGTGGTGTGTGCTCCCCTTGTGAGGGGAATAAAGCGCTCACTACTCTCTCTAGCAGGTGCCGGTGGAGGCCACGGGATAGTGTCTGCACTAAATTATCCGATTGCAATTCTTTATGGGCTTGGGCCCAAGCCTATTATTTCCAGCTGAAGAGCCTTCTTCGCCACTCTACACACCTCGTACAGTTCCGCCTCTCTTACCATTGCTTCTGGTGTTCGTCTGCGCCTTCATCGCTGCCTGGTGTACGGGCGTCGCGCCGCCACGCATGCGATGCACAAATACGCAATGTCTTGCGATCACCAATACACCTGGCGCCTGGCAGATGGAGACTGAACTGAACATCGCAGCATCACAGATTTGTGTCATGGCCTCCCGGTGCGATGTGGGGATGAGGAGGGGTTAAGTAAACAACATGACGTGTATTACTTTGAGAGTCAATTGTGAACTGAGACTCAACTGTCCTCAACTTCCCTCTCTCCTTTAATAGGTGGTTTAAATATACATAGATAGTACGTGACTACGTGCTAACACTAAGCCTACGGAGAACAGTATATTTACCTTAACTTAACCCTGGACAGTACGTGACATGCTGATGTACAACATACGTGACACGATGATGAACAATATACGTGACTTCTCAGCACATCACCCCTCTTAAAGTAAAAAAAAAAAAACTAAATTACGGTTTTTTTTCCTTCTTACATTCTAACTCTTACAATATAATTTTGTTCTATTCTTATGAATTACATCTATCTTTTTTATCATCCTTCATTTATCATTCTTTTTTACAATGACATTTGGTGACTCGTCCTTTATAACTTCAAATGGTCCATTATAAATACATTCTAATTTATTGCCTGTTTCGTTTTTTATCAATATCCAGTCACCTTCTTTATAATTTATTGAATTAAGGTTCTTATCATAACAATTTTTCCTCGCTAACGTACTTGCTATCAAATTTTCTTTCGCATCATTTTGAGCCCTCTGCAATCTAAACTTAAATTGTAAAGGATAATCATCAAAATTGTAAAATGGTTCAACACTTTCACCTTGAAGACTACTTGGTAACCTGCAAATTTTACCGAAAACTAATTCATAAGGTGTATATTTGGTCACAGTATTAACTGTAGTGTTATATGAAAAGCACCATTATGGAATCCAAGAACTCCATGACGATGGATTATTCTCCGTCTGTATCCTTAAATACGCGCCTAAAGTTTTGTGAACATTTTCCAAAGATCCTATACTCTCATGATGATATGATGTCGACAAGATTTTATTGATGCATAAGATGTTACATAGCTCTACCATTACTTTTGAAATGAACTCAGAACCCCTATCTGTAGCAATTGTCCGCGGTATTCCATATCTCAAAACAAAATTTTCTGCCAACGCTTTCGCTACCTCATTTGCGGATTTATTAATGGATACGCCTCTACAAATTTTGTAAGCTCACACTGAAGTGTCAATATATAAACATTGCCTTTTTCGTCCCTATCAAGTGGCCCCACTATATCTAAATAAATTTTCTCAAAAGATGCGGATTCAGTGGTAGTAATTGTCATTGGTTCCTTAGTACGTCTAGAATACTTTTGCTTCTTACACTTATCACATTTATTAATGTATTCCGTTACATCTTTTTCAATAGAAGACCAATAATAATACTTCTTTATATTATTCACCATTCTGCGTATACCTGCATGACCACTTGTGGGTAAAATGTGGAAATCATTCAAAATAATCCTCTTCTCATCTTCCCCTTCTACTCTCCGTAAATCCTTCACCACACACATTTTAAAATCTTTCGTATGTAGAGATTTACCACTATTTTCCTTTAAATATTGTGCCATTTTTGTAATAAATTCAACGTTATAACGATTTTTTAAAATAATAACTTCTTTTATGCCTTTCTCAATACAAAATCTACTATGTCTTTCAACAACTCGTCTCGCGATGATGCCGATAAAGATTCATAGTTTACATAAATACTCGAGTTCCCTGGCACATACATTAAATCGCGCGTTTTTGAAAATATCTTTTTATAATTGTTGTTACGTAACATTTTCTCCCATTCATTTAAACATATCTCAACGTCATTTCCTTGTTTTTTAAGAACTTCCACGATCCTAGGGTGATCAGTCCCAGATACCATGGAGTCCGTATCACAAACATTCGGCTCACTTAAGCGTTTGTACTGCGCTCTCGTCATCACGGATATAGTCTTTTCGCGTATGGTTTTCAAATCCTCACTTGTAATCACTATCCTGGAAAGTGCATCTGCTTGCACATTTTCTTTTCCCTTAATATATTCAACCTCAAAGTCGTATTCTTCTAAACACAAACGAAACTTAGTTAACCTACTTGAAGGATCTGTCATGTTAAACAAATACAACAGCGGCCGGTGATCCGTTTTTACGACGAACCTCCGTCCGTACAAATATGGTCTAAAATGTTTAACTGACCAAACTATTGCCAATAACTCCTTCTCTATTATAGGGTAATTTAACTCACTTTTCCCTAAAGACCTACTAGCATATGCAATGGGTTTCCCGTTCCCATTACACTACACACTCCCTAAAGCATACCCCGAACTATCGGTTTGCAATATGAAAGTGTTGTTATCAGAAAAATCTGGATAATCCAACACCGGTGGATTCATCAACGCTTCCTTAAGCAACAGAAAAGACCTCTCACACTCATCGGTCCAACTAAACACGACACCTCTTTTACACAGTCTATTCATAGGTACCACTATATTAGCAAAATTTGGTATGAATTTCCTATAATAATTCACAAACGCTACGAACCTCTTTACCTCATCAACCGTCGTTGGACGCGGATAACTTTTTACGACTTCTACCTTCTCTGGATCTGGTGAAATACCTTCCTCCGAAATTACGTGTCCTAAATAAAGCACTTGCTTCTTCAAAAATTCACATTTGGATGGATTTAGCTTAAGATTTACTTTCCTCAAGCGTGAAAAAACTGATATAAGATTCCTGTTATGCTCATCCAAATTCCGTCCAAAAATAATTAGATCATCTAAATAAATCAGACACCTGTCATAATTCAATCCAGACATGGCCACAGTCATCAATCTGCTAAAAGAACTCGGACTTATCTTCAACCCCATTGGTAACCTACACATCTGATACTGCCCCTTATCAATCGTAAAAGCAGTGTATCTCCTACTACTTTCTTCTAAAGCACATTGATAATATGATTGCGACAAATCACAGTGACTAAAGTAAACAGCACCCGACATTGAATCTAAGATTTCAGTTATATTAGGCAAAGGGAATTTATCATCCTGTATCTTTTCGTTCAACTTCCTGTAATCTATCACCACGCGCCATTTCTTCTCCCCACTACGATCTGCTTTTTTGGGTACAACCAAAACAGGACTAGACCACTCACTAACTGTCTCCTCAATAATATTACTATCCATCATCTCCTGCACTTGCCTATCAACTTCCTTCTTCTGTACATAAGGTATTCTATATTGCCTCCTATAAACTGGAGTCACATTCTCTTTCAATCGTATTGACTGCTCATACACATTCGTGACTGATAATTTATCTCCCGGAACATGAAATATATCAGAATACTTCGCGCAAATTCGCTCAATGGACAATCGTTCCTCGGCATTCAAATAATCAAGTTTAAGCAAAGAAAATATTTCCTTAACACGCTCAACGTTCCCTTCCGGCTCCGCAAAACTACAACAATCGTAACCACTTAACGGATAAACTTCTACACCGGACATACTACACACAACTTCCTCAGATTTTGTGTTTAAAATCCTAATGGGTACCATCCCATTCCTAGGCCTAGCCACCACACTTGCCAAAAAAACACCCCCACGCAATTCTTTCCTTACCACTATACAATCTTCTGCTCTATTAACGGGAAAATACCTAACTACTTCACAACGCGGAGGAATAGTCAACAGGTAATCATACGACTTGAGCGGCATCGAAACCTTCTGCCCCTTATTACCCTTAAGAGACAACCTATTCAATGAAAAATCTATAATACCACTATATTTCTGCAAAAAATCCTGGCCTAATATGCCTACCGACTTACATGGCAACTCATCAAATATATAAAACCTATGCACGAACGAACATCGACCGTACTCCAAATTTAAATATACATAACCTATAGCTCGCAAACTACCTCCTACACCATTGCTCACCAACTCTTCCTTAACCACTTTATAACACAAAGCGATATTCGTTAAAAAAGTGTTTTTTACGGCTGATATGGACGCACCCGTATCCAGTAACCATTCCGTATCTACACTATCCACTAACAAACTAACCCAGTTAATGCTATCACAAGCTAAAATATGCTTAGGCACGAAAAAACCGAGTGTCACTCAGCTGCCCGCCTTCATCGTTCCGTGACATTGACACTGCGCCTGAGTCAGCATCGCCCCGCGCGTGCTCAAAACACGCTACACGCCGTCGACCTTGCAGAGCCAGGCGTCCACGACGAGCATTATCGCTGCGACCGCGCATTCCACTGCTATGCCATGCCTTGACATTTTTGCGCGTACACTCAAGAGCTGTTCCATGCTGCGCGTGCCTACTCTCTACAATCTGCCGAACTTGAAATTATACTTTTAAATTTATCGTATAAGGCTTTCGCGTCACTAATTTTCTTATTGAAATTGTCGCCTTTCCGCCTACTAGGACCTAATTTCACAATATTTTCCCTTAACAATTTTAGTTGCACGAACAGTGACGTTAGTTCCACATCCATTTAAACTTAATATACTATATGTATACTATTGTCTCTAAATTTACCGCTCGGTCATCACACACATTTAAGTTCACGTATAAAATCACTTAATCACTTACTTCTTGACGAGGGAACGTTACTTCGCCCATATCTGGTCAGG
This sequence comes from Dicycla oo, assembly GCA_948252095.1. Lineage (NCBI taxonomy): Eukaryota > Metazoa > Arthropoda > Insecta > Lepidoptera > Noctuidae > Dicycla > Dicycla oo. Next base: position 16,455,756 of record OX411712.1, read on the forward strand.
CCATCTGCACAGCCTTGCGAACCTCCCGCTGGTTTAGCTGGTCCTCGACCCAACTGTGGTGACACCATCTATATATCCGGACTGCCACACCAACGATGACAAGTGCCAAACATACAGAAATAAATAACAGCACCGTTTGGATGGCCGTCACCTGCTCCTGTGTAACCGCTGCGGCATTCGAACCACCCGCCGCCGTCTGAGCGATGACCACTTCTTCCTTTGACGTTGTGCTCCCCATGGCCCGTGACCCGATGTGACGCGAAGCTCACCGAAGCCTAGTCGACTTCTGCTGCTGCGAATCCCTCGAACGGCGAACTATAACGCCGTCCAGCCGACTGGCAGGGTCGCCATGCGATGTGGGGATGAGGAGGGGTTAAGTAAACAACATGACGTGTATTACTTTGAGAGTCAATTGTGAACTGAGACTCAACTGTCCTCAACTATAGTCCTCAACTGCCCTCTCTCCTTTAATAGGTGGTTTAAATATACATAGATAGTACGTGACTACGTGCTAACACTAAGCCTACGGAGGACAGTATATTTACCATAACTTAACCCTGGACAGTACGTGACATGCTGATGTACAACATACGTGACACGATGATGAACAATATACGTGACTTCTCAGCACACCGGAACCATTCTGCCTCCTCGTCAATATCGACAGACCTGACTGGTGAGTCCAACCAGGCCTTCACGATTGGGGCAACCAGAAGGGTTTCCCGGTTCAGTTGTTTGAGCGCCCATCGCGAGCCATCCTCAACCCCGGTTGGGGCCGCTTGTGCCGGGCCATTCGAGGTCAGGGCGGAGACGTCGAACTGTATCTGTGATCCGACAACGTCTCCACGTCCTCCAATACACGCCAGTCCTGAACACGGCGTGCGACAGCGGGAATAGCAAACGATAAGTCCACTATAGACCCACCCCACTGCCGCACACATGTCTGAACAGATCCCCAGTTTAGGAGCAGTAAGCCTGACTCCACCGGTCACTCCTCCAGTAACACACGCCGTGCATCTGTTGCTGGGGAACCCCAAATCATGGATTTGGCGTTGAAGTCACCCATGACAAGGACAGGGTGAGGACGGCTCCGACTGATGACTGTGCCCAATTCCGTGATGAAACTCTCAAAGTCGGCGAGAGGTCGGTTGGGTGAGAAATAAATCCCCACGACCATGATATCTTCGGCTAAGACCGCTACAAAGCCCCGCCCCCGGGTGACGGTGTCCAGGGGCGGAATGCCAGCAGCCGGCCTCGAGATAAGCGCCACCAAGCCATCAATGTCACCCACTCAGTCATCCCTGGGAGGAACAAAGTATGGTTCGGCAACGATAGCGACGTTGATCAACCACTCCGCCATGCTCTGGAGCAAAAGGTCCTGAGCCCTGGCGCAATGGTTGATATTCGCTTGGAAAAGACGAAGGTGTGGGGCCATTCCTGGGTGTTCATAACAATCGCCTCCCCCTCAACCCTTTCTTCGGCTTTATTGCCAGCGGTCAGTGGGCGCGACGGCCCAATTTTCCTATTTGAGTCAACTTTTTTATCCCCCGGTACATGCCTTGCTGCCCGTCTGGTGGTCAACCGATCTGTTCAATGCCGCACACACTACACAGTGTGGCGCGGCATCGCAAGAGCTGGCCTTGTGACCGAACTGACCACAGCGGAAACAAAGACCGCAGCAATCGACCTCTGAGGTGAATCGAACTCCAACGTGTCCCTCTCTCATGCACCTATAGCATTGAGGGGCTTATTTGCCAGAAGCCTGACCCGTACCAAATTGCAGCCCACCACCAGTCTGGGACCATCTTTTAATTTTCGAGCTGCCGCGACGGGACAGCTGACCAGTACTGTCCACAGATCGGAGAAGCCCGGACGAATTGTTTCCACCTTAACTTGGTCTAGCGGGCATTCTCCGGCCTTTGCAACAGCAGCTGCGACCTCTTTAGCGCACTTGACCTGCCTGGACACTCTAACGTCCACTACGTCGAGCGACGCTGAGGGCCGCTGTTGACACCAGGGATCTCCAGTTCGATAGTTGCCTACCCTACCACACACTATTTACCTACGCGTACTCACAGAGTCACAGATAATACTTAGTACTTGTGAAACGACGAAACTAAGCCGCGTGGCCTTGTAATACCATTGAATGAAAGACTCGTAGAACTTTCGTATCGGAAAACCCCAAGAAATGCAATAAAACGGTTAAAAACGTTTTATTAATCGAAAACAAAATTAAAATTTTGTTCTTCTTCAAAAACGTTATTTATAACGTTCCGTTCGAACGTAACCGAAACAAATCGTTTCTTAGGTATTTAAGACGAAACCGTTTCGAAAAATATACCGGTATCCGAGCCCTGCTTCCACAACAACTCTGTCCGATGGAAGATACATCATGAGATGACTGGTGTGAAACTTACTACAAAACTATAACTGAACGAGATTCCAGCGGAAAATATATTGTGAAAATGCCAATAATCACGAAGTAAAACTGGGACAATCAAAATCTATTGCAATCTCGCAATTTTTGCAACTGGAAAAGAAATTTGAGAGAAATAACAAACTCGCTTCAATGTACAAAGACTTTATTAGTGAATATATCGAATCGGATCACATGAAGCTTTTAAACACGATATTCGCCAAAGGTTAAGTTTTCCTGCCGCATCATGGGGTACTAAGAGAACACTCAACTACAACTAAACTGAGAGCAGTTTTTAATGCTTCACAGAAAACCACGGGTGAAAAGACATCCAGGCATTAAAACTACAATGGCGGGGCTACAAATACGTCTACACAGCGGACATAGAAAAAATGTACCGTTCCATATGGTGCCATCCTGAACAGCAGCACCTACAAAAAAATATTTGGAGAAATCAACCAACAGACATTTTAGAAGAATATCAACTTCAAACATTGACATACGGAACAAAGAGTGCTCCTTGGCCGACGATGCGAACACTTAAACAACTAGCTTATGACGATGGGCACAAATACCCCAAGGCCGCTGAAATACTGCAAAATCACTTCTGCGTCGATGACCTCATTAGTGGTCACAATTCGATCGAGCAAGCAACGCAAATCCAAACGACTATAATCGACTACTAAAAGGAGGAGGAATGAACTTGCGCAAGTGGTCAAGCAACGATCCTGAGCTTTTACGACACTTGGATGAAGACCAAATATAAAAGGATATCTTCGACTTCAAAAGATCTGGAACAATGAAAACTTTGGGGCTGAGTTGGAATCCAAAGGAAGACATTTTCTTATTCAACTGAACCTTGGACGATTGCAACAAAAGGTCACTTACTAAAAGAAAACTACTGTCACTAATATCACGACTCTATGATTGCTAGCCAACCCAAGGGGGTTGGCTTGCTAGAATTGCTGCACGTATATTGCGATATTTTACATCACTAAAGCAAAAGTGCCGACCAAGCATTACACACTTAAAACAAACGACTTAAAATACTCAGCAGAATACATATTGAAATTTGTCCAACAAAGCGAGTTTGCGCAAGAATACAAACAATTACGACAAAACCAAACTATTTCGCCTAAAAGCAACATTTATAAATTAAAACCAACCAACCTGCCTAGCCTTTTCCCAACTATGTTGGGGTCGGCTTTCAGTCTATCCGGATGCAGCTGAATACCAGTAGTTTACATGGAGCGACTGCCTATCTGACCTCCACAACCCAGTTATTGGGTAATACAATACCCCTTGGTAAGACTGATTGTCAGACTTTCGGGCTTCTGACGACCCGTAACGGCTGTCAAAGATCCACGAATGAGAGCCGGGACCAACGGCTTAACGTGCTTTCCGAGGCACGGAGGAGTCTCAGTTTGTAAAGATCACCCATCTACGGACCAACCCCGGCAAGCGTAGCTTAACCTGATGGATCGACCCGTGCGGCTGTTATTACTTAGCCACAAGCTCCTTCATTTATAAATTAAACCATTACTGGATAAACAGGGAATTATCCGCGTGGGCGGAAGACTCCAACATTCTTATACCCAACTCCAGTCGCTACACCGAACTACTTATCGAACAAGCACACCTGAATACACTTCACGGCGGAGCCAGACTCACTCTGACCTACCTACGGCAATGGTACTGGATAGTATCAGGAAATCGGGCTGTAAAGGGACAAATACGCCGCTGTGTAAAATGTCATCGTTTTAACTCTACTGAAAACGCTCAACTTATGGCTGATCTTCCGAAACAACGAATAACACCAAGCCATTCACTCATACTGGTGTTGACTTTACGGGGCACGTAGACGTGAAGCTTAACAAAGGCAGAGGAGTGAAGACCTCAAAAGCCTACATCGCCGTTTTTGTTTGTATGGCTACTAAAGCTGTACATATTGAATTAGTTTCCGAACTAAGCACGGAAGCATTTATTGCGGCGTTTCAAAGAATGTGTGCTCGGCGCGGAACGCCTGCACACATGTACTCAGACAATGGCACTAACTTTACTGGAGCATCCAAAGTGCTGAAAGAGGATTTCATGAACTTCAAAAGGCTTCTTTCTCCTGAATTCTTCGACGAGATCGGGAAACTAGAAGTTCAGTGGCACTTCAACGCCCCTGCCTGGCCTAGTGCGGGCGGAATATTCGAGGCAGCCGTTAAATCACTAAAGCATCACCTGCGGCGAGTTTTAGAAGAACAAAAACTTACTTGGGAAGAATTCACCACCTTACTAGCAAAAATCGAAGCTTGCATGAACTCAAGGCCCCTGTGCCCGCTAACAGAAGATCCGGAAAGATTTTACAACACTCTTACTCCTGGCCACTTTCTAACTGGTAGTGCTACGTTGTCATTACCTCAACCGGAGCCTGACGACAGAAAGATGGATTTGAGAAAACGATGGCAACTAACGGAACACATGCTAGATCAGTTCTGGAAAGCATGGTCCAACGATTACTTAAGCACTTTACAGACTCGATGCAAGTGGAACAAAGAAACACAAAACCTCAAAACTAACGATGTAGTACTAATCAAGGAGACAAACTTACCGCCTGGAAAATGGGCCATGGGACGAGGCAAAGATGGTTTAGTACGAGTGGCGACTATTAAAACAAAGACAGGAATAGTAAAACGACCTGCTGTCAAACCAGCCAGACACGGAAGGAACCGCAAACACCACAAACAAAGTCGCGAGAGAAACGAACACAAGTCAGAGAAGAAAGAGCACAAGAGCCGACAAGAAAAGTCTACTATCTCTTGCTATTATAACTATGATAGGAATGACGGGCATTGTACAATCAGCACCGATCACAAGCAACTATAAATTGACATCCATACAGAATAACCAACCTATCTACTTTGATGAAGCAGGGAAATTACAACTCATAAACGATGAATGGACGCTACTGATCTATTACAACCTAACGTCATACTGGCAAGCTACAAAGAACATCAACATCTACATCAACCAAATTGATAGCATTTGCCAAAGAATAGTGCACGAATACATGCCGTGCGAACCCGTTGTTAGCCACCTACGTCATGAACTGCGCCACCTGGAAAACTATAACTCTATGTTGCTTTCTCAGCACTCAAGACAAAAACGAGGCTACTTTGACGAAGTTGGAAAACTAACTAGAACACTGTTCGGCGTCCTGGATGTAGACTTCACACAAAAGTATGAGAAGGGCATTCAAAACCTACAAAATAACGACAACTACCTGCTACAATTGATGAAAAACCAAACATTGATAACAGAAGCTGAAAATAACGTAATAAAAAGCAACACGGAGTTCATACACAAACAATTTAACACAATCCAACAAGTTACATGAACCAGACTTGCAGCGTTATCACAAAAATTGAGAACAGGACGCAAATGTGAATTCTGCAGCTGTATCATCAACTTTAATTTTGAACGATCTACATGCTAATGAACGCAATAACCAACATCTACCGAGGCCATCTGGATACCCACTTGTTCCCGGCTTCTCAAGTTACAGAGCAACTAAACATAATTTCAGGAAAAATACCTCAGGGACTAGCTCTACCCATAAAAGACATACAAAATAATTTCCGAGACATATACGAACTAATCCATGTCAAAGCTCGGATTACCAACAATTACATGCTATTCGAACTACATATTCCTCTCTTGAGTGATGAGGACTACGGAATATATCGGGTGATACTTATACCTTTCTTGAGGCAAGGCAAGTTAAAAATGGTACAACCCTACTCCAACTTTATCGCCATAAACTTCATCAAAAACTCTATGGAAGAGCAGGACATGTATCAATGCACGCCACACGGAGAAGACGAATACACTTGCATTTCACGTCAGCCAGTGTACAACTTACGTGACAAAAGCACACCCTGCGAAGCCAAAATATTCAGTCAACAAACGTCACTATCATGTATAATAAATGACATAACATGCCAAGAAACTTGGTTCAAATTACATAAACCTAACCTATGGCTGTTTACGTTGTGCGACATACAGCTGATTCGCGTCATATGCACCGATCAAGTTACGCCGACGGTCATTAACGATACCGGGGTGATAGCCTTGAAACCAAAGTGCCTACTACAAAAGAAAGACGCGACAATATTCACATACAACCATTCAGGAAGCAACTTCTACATGAAAGCGGACATTGAAGTACTCATTATGAAGTCAACCATCAACAATTTATTTGACATAAGTTGGCAAAACATACAACTGAATATGACAGAACCGGAAGCATCCGCAACAAATCTTCAAAATATAGAAAACCAACTAGCTCGCCAGAAAGAGAATGAAAACCTACCGCAGAAGTCAGAGATTTCAAATCATGACGTTTACCTCTACTCTGTGACTTCTTTGACACAAATGCGATGCCTTGGGCATCTTTTGTGATTTGTCCAAGGCATTCGATTGCGTTCTTCATGAAACGTTAATCAGGAAACTCCGCCATTACGGGATCCGGAACACAGCTCTGGATCTTCTTACTTCATACTTGAGTAATAGGATTCAGAGCGTTGACGTTAGTGGAAAAAGATCGCCCGGATCTATAGTAACAATGGGGGTCCCACAGGGCTCGATTCTTGGTCCTTTCTTGTTTCTTATTTATATTAACGATTTGCCCTACCTCATTAAGGATAATCATGATATAGTTTTGTTTGCGGATGTTACTTCACTTTTGTTTAAACTTAAACGTCAGCAGCTGGTTACTGACGATGTAAACAGAGCGATCTCAAAAGTAGTTCACTGGTTCAATGTTAATAATTTACTCCTTAATGAAAAAAAAACCAAATGCATTAAATTTACGCTACCTCACGTTAGGCAGGTGAAAACTAACGTGTTGATAAAGGGCGAAGAATTGAATCCTGAAGATAGCACAGTATTCGTGGGCTTGACTTTGGATGCTGAGCTTCAGTGGGGCCCACATATAGATAAATTGTCAAAAAAGTTAAGCTCCGCAGCATACGCTGTTAGGAAAATTCGTAATTTAACTAACATAGAGACAGCCCGTTTAGTGTACTTTAGCTATTTTCATAGTGTAATGTCGTACGGTATTCTGTTGTGGGGAAATGCTGCCGACATTCAGACTATCTTTGTTTTGCAGAAAAGAGCTGTTCGATGCATTTATAAATTAAGTCCGGGACAATCTCTCAGAGAGAAATTTAAGGAGATTAGTATAATGACTTTGCCTTCTCAGTACATTTTTGAAAATCTTTTATATGCCCATAAAAGCATTAAATTGTTTAAAAAATACAGTGATATCCACAATATAAATACTAGGAACAAACACAAATTTGTTGTACCTCCAACAAGGCTCAAGAAAATAGGTCGCTCATTCAGGTGTCAATGTATACGCTTTTATAATAAACTTCCAAGCCACGTTCAAGATCTGAGCCTTAATAAATTCAAATCATTCATTAAACGCAAGTTGTGTCAGAAAGCTTATTATACCGTTAAAGATTATATTGAGGACAAAAAGGCTTGGGATTGAACTGCTCCAAATTTTATTTTATTCTTTTATTTTTGTATACTGAATGTTGACATGACTATTTACTTTGTACAGTATTATATTATTTTAATTTATTGTGAATGTGAAGACTATGTAGGTCATTGCTTTTTTTGTTTGGTTTATTTTTTCTCTCATTTATTTTTAATCATCGTCTGGCAGTTTGAGTAATTTATGCGGCCTACCCCAATGTCCTTTCTTTGGTATTGTTCGTCGAATCGTTGAGCTCCTTAAGTTCTGGGTTGAGCTGCGCGATTACTGACAAATTCGTGCACTGACTGGACAGGTCCTCTCAATCTGTGTGGTTCTTTCCTCAAAAGACCATTTCAGACACCAATCTACATGGTCTTCACATGAAGTGACCAAGATTATGTCTGGACTTTATAAGAGACTGTGACCTCTGAGTTTGTTTCGGCCTTTCTTCTCAGAGTAGTCAGATAGGAAACGCCGACCTCATCTAGTTTAAAAAAAAAAAACATGATTGACTTGTAAAAGTGTTTGTACAAACCTACTTACAGAAATAAAAATCATTTATCATCATTTATCATTTATCATTTGCTGTTGGGAGGATCTGCTTCGTTTGTTCTCTACATCTTCATGAATAAACGGTGGTTTAAGAAGACTAAGAAGCAACAGCAACCTAAAGAAGGTATAAACAATCACGTGGACATCGAAATGCGCGAAAAACCTCGGCTAACTCTACATCAGCGGAGCCACTATACAGCGACGTGAGGTCGAAAAAACTATTTCACTTCCGAGGAAGTGTCAAATTAATGCTGATATCTTGATACAGACTTGAATACTTGATGTTTACTTCCTTATTTTTATTTAATATTCTTTTTGTACTTTTCTTTTACATTTTCTCACTTTATGTACTAGATGCTCATCACGTTTCTGCCCTCGGAAGCATGTACGGTTCACGTACAATTTATTAAATTGCACACGCAGCAACCTACTTACTTTGTTAATTTATAATAGCGTTAAACATATCTTTAAGTTAGTTGACAAATTACTACTATCGCGAGCACTGCGGATTAGCATCCAATCTTTACTTGTAAGTCGGGCTACTTAATAAACTTTCGAGTGTTACTAAAATCCGTGGTTTCCGTCAACTCACCTGTCGGCGACGAGACCCTATCTAGGCACATAGGCGCAAGTAGCGCCGGGACCGCTACGCAAAAATGATGTGAGAATATTGTTATTAACTTAGAAACTTTTAAAGTGATTTATTTTGTGTTTTCTATGTTTCTAGTTAGTTATTTAAGTTAGATTTGTTATTAGTTTTTGTACTATAAACCAATAAGACTGTTTTTGAAAGGATTCTTATAAGAATAAATTAGTTCGAGTAAAATTACGTAACTTGAAAACTCACTTTTTTGTTTATGGATAGATTTTGATAATGTTTGTTTTAAAAGATAGGTTTAGTCATAAAACTATGTATACCGTTCGAATTATGAAAATCGGACAGTTAGTTTAGAAATTATAAGGGATTTTGTATAGTGAAAATACGTAAAGTCGCAATTTTTACAGTTAATGTTCTAGGATTTTTTTATTGTTTATAGTTAAGTTGTAAATTAATGTCTAATTAGCATAAGGACTATATAAGGAAGGATAAACAATAACAAACTGTAAAATTGTATCATGAAAAGTTTATAAAATAAAGGCTTAAAGATTTCGGCTTAGTGAAAAATACAAGCAAAAGAGATCCAAAATACGCGGTTCTCTTTAAGGTAACTTAGGCCGGCCTCACCGGGTATAAATTAAGCGACATTTGGTTGCAAAATTCAGGATCAGCTCGTGGCCGTCCACACAAGATCTCTTGCAAGTTCGTGTGTGGGTACTTTTGTGTCGCGCGGACCGTCATTTTATTTGTTTTTCCTCTGTGTTTACACTAGTACCAGCCGGCGCTTGTGTAAGCACAGAGGGAGCCACCGGGCTGCTCGGTGAGCTTGCTCACCGCCGCGGTCGCGGAAAAGCCACGCCTACCACGATGCCGAAACCCGGCACGCTCGGCTCGTTGGGCCGCGATGCCGGGTCCCCGGAGGCCCAGCCGGCGTTGGACCGGGCGATGTCGCTGCCGAACATCGGCGACGCGTCGACCGTTCCACCGACAGCTGGGACATCGCAACGAAGGAAAGAAGAGGAGGGACGAAGAGGGGGGGGAACGGGGGTTGCAGTAGCTGCCGATCCGCTGGCGACGTCGACGCAAGTGCGCGTTTCGCCGACGCCGCCGTCGAGCCGACAGCGGGAGGTGCCCGTGCGCCCCGCTAGCTTCCGCCCGGTACCAATACAGGCCCCGGGGCCTGTCGCGTCGACCAGCCGCGCACCACCACCCACGCGCGCGACCGCACCCGCCCGCACCTCTGCACCCGCGACGTCCACCGCGCGTACCGCAGTGCAGTCCGCCGCGCGCGCCGCCGCGCCGCCTACCTCGCGCGCCGCCGCGCCGCCTACCACGCGCGCCGCCGCGCCACCCGTCATGCGCGCCGCCGCATCGCAAGCCGCGCGCACCGCTGCGCCGCCCGCGAGTGCTCCCGCCCCGGCTGCGCGCCCCCGCGCGTCCACCGTGCGCTCCGCCGCGCCTCTACCGCGCTTCGCGACTCCGCCCGCGCCTGCCGCACCCGGTCCCCGCTTCTCGCTGGCGGGCCCGGCATCTGCGTCGCAGGCGCCGGCGTCGCCGGCGCCCCCCCGCACCTCCGCCTACGATTCGCCCGCCATGCTGTCGGCATGCTCATCGCGTGCGGGATCGAGCATGTCGCTCGCATCGGCGGGCTCGGCCGGGTCCGGTCGCGACGACGTGTCCTCGGACACGACACCGCGAGCCGATGCCCGGCCCACCGTGGGAGGAGCCGACACCCCGCTTGGGTTTGGCTTCGAGTTTGCGCTCGCCGAACCCAGGCCCCCAAGGAAACATCGCAGGAGGAGCTCCGGCGAAACGACCATGGAGGCGAAGCGGCTGGACCTGGGCGAACCAGCGTCGCCCACCTTCGCCGACGCAGTGCGCTCGCCTCCGCCGACTCCGACACCGACACCGGAAATGACGACCGCAGGGGTAAGTCCTTCAAATTTACCCCCTGCCCCCTCTGTTTCTGTGTTACCCCCCGCTATCGCCCCCGGCGCCACGACGACGCCGACGACGACGGCGACGACGACGACGACGACGAAGAAGCCGGGGAAGAAGCCACGCTACCCACCGCTGGTAGTGGAGAGGCTCCCCAACTGGGCCGCTCACTTCAGGGCCATCAGCGCCAAGCTGGGCCGGCCTCCTAATGCTCGTCCATACGGGACGGGGGTCCGTTTTACCCCCGACTCGGAGGAAGAGTACAGGCTGGTCCAGAGGTACCTGACTGGCCTGGAAAAGGACAGCGGCGTCTCTTGGTTTGCCTACTCGCTGCCAGCGGACAAAAACCTAAAGGTAGCCATAAGGGGGCTACCAGCGGACACCAATCCCCAGGAGATAGAGGAGGAACTCCGGACGATGGGGTACCAGCCGGAGTATGTGCGCCACATCAAAGGCGCACAAGGACGACCCGGCTGTGTATTCCACGCCATCCTAAAGAAGACTCCGGACGTCCGGGCCATCTATGACACCACCGTGTTTATGTACATGCGTGGTGTCAAGATTGAGGCCTGGAGAGGCAAACGTGGGCCCGCTCAATGCCACAGGTGCCAGCGTTTCAGGCACAGCTCGCACCAATGCCACCGACCGCTCGCTTGTGTTCGATGCGGGGGCGAGCACGCGGCACGTGACTGCCCACGCCCGCGGGACGAGCCGGCCACCTGCGTCAACTGCGGTGGCCCGCACCCCACGTGCAACATCAAGTGCCCCGTGTTCCAGGCGGAGATCCGGAACAAGCGAGCGGGGACTGCCGCCATCACGGCCACCACACGCCGGGCCCAAGAGGCCACAGAGAGGCCTACAGAGATGAGGCCAGAAGAGGCCCAAGGCATGACGCTGATGGCGGCAGCCAACGGGCCCACGGACAGGACCAAAGCCTCCTCCTCTAGGCGGAGGAAGAAGGGACGCGGGGGAAAAGGAAAGGGTAAGAAACCCAAGCCCCAAGCGACCCCGGAAGAGATCCCAGAGGCCGGCCCTGCCTCAGATGGGGCGCAGGCCACACACAAAGACAGCGGGGAACAACGTACAGCTAGCGCCGGCATAGCGCAGCGGACACCGGGGGAACCACCCAAAACCGCCGCCGGCGTTGTCGACGCCAGCGCCAGCACGTCGCGGCGGCAACAGGTGGAACCTAGAAAGTTCCCCCAAAACCAGAGTGGTGGCGCTGCCGGCGCTCACAAAAAAGAATTTACGGCCTGCGCCATACAATTATTGATGGACCTCATCAAGGCCATCAGGCAGGGTCAAGATATCGAGACGGTCATCCTTGACGGTCTGGCCACACTTCTCACCCTGTACCATGGCTAGGCCGTTAAGGGTGTTACATTGGAACGCTCGCGGCCTAAGGGATAAGGTCGCCCCCCTCCGCCATCTCCTGAGGGACCAAGACATCGACGTGGCGCTCATAAGCGAGACGCTCCTGGGACCCGAGGACAGGGTCAGGTTCCCGGGATACCTCGCTTACAGGAAGGATGAACGGTCGGCTCATAACATTAGATACCGTGGCCTGGCGGTACTTGTGAGGCGAAGAGTCGTCCACCAGGAACTCCCCTTGCCGTCGCTCAGCACATTTTACGCGCTGGGTGTTCAGCTGCACGTGGCCGGCGAGGACATCAACATCTACGCATGCTACAAGCCGCCCGCGGCCCGCTTGGACCACACCGAGCTGCGGGCCTTGTTGCATGCGTCACAGCACGCCACCCTCCTCGCCGGGGACTTCAATTGTAAGCACCCAGCGTGGAATTCGTCGCTTACGAATACCGAGGGGAGACGGCTCTTCGCGGACGCGGAAGCCTTCGGCTACACGGTGTCCGGCCCAGAGACGCCAACCCACTACCCGGACGCCACCACCCACACACCGGATGTGCTGGACATCGTAGTCCACCGAGGGCTACACTGACGAGCTACAGTCAGACCACCAGCCCGTGCTCGTCGTCTTATCGGGTATGCCGACCCGACTGAAGCCCACAGCGCCACGTCGATTAACGGACTGGACTGTGTTTGAGGAGAAGTTAGAGACCACCACGCCGACTCGGCCTATTGCTACCGCCGCGGACGTGGACCAGACGGCGGAGGATGTCACTGCTTGCATCCAAAGCGCCTTAGAAGCGGCGACGACGACGCAGCCGCAGGGGAGAGTGCTGTTGCCGCCCCTGCCGGCGCATATTAGGTCAATGATCGCCGTGAAGAGGCGCCTTCGCAAGCAGTGGCAACAACTGAGATGCCCTACGTTGAAAACACAACTGAACCGTCTCGCGGAGAAGGTAAAGGCCGAGCTCCAGGCTCACACCGCCGCGGGCTGGGAGGAACGCATTGACGCCGCGTCAGGCAGCTGGCCGTCAGTGCACCGACTTTGCCGCCAGCTGACGAACACCCCAGCCTCGGTGCGACCGCTGCTAAACAGCGACGGGGCGCTAAAGTATGTAGCGGAGGACCGGGCGGAGGTCTTCGCCGAACACCTGGAGCGTCAGTTCTGCCCGAACCCGACCAGCGACACCGAGCATGTCGCAGCGGTCGAGAAACACCTTGGGGACTACTTCGCCACGCCGATAGCTCCCGAGGAGGACGCCATCTTTTTCTCGCCTGGGGCAGTCAGACGCGCCATCCTAAGGACGAAGCCGAAGAAGGCCCCCGGTGCCGACGGTATCACCAACACAGTGCTGCGCCACCTGCCGTTCCGTACGGTAGCGGCGCTGGCGCGCCTGTTCACGGGGATACTGCGCACGGGGACCTTTCCTGCTTCGTGGAAGGAGGGGCGCGTCATTATGCTGCCCAAGGCGGGGAAAAACATCCTGAAGCCGGAGAGCTATCGGCCAATCACACTGCTGCCGACTATCTCCAAGGTGTTCGAAGCACTCCTGCTGCGACATCTCGAGCCACATATCTCGCCACGGCCGGAACAGTTCGGGTTTCGGGCGGAACATAGCACGACGCTTCAGCTGTCGAGGGTACTGCACCACCTCTCGGCGGCCATGAACAAAAAGGAATACGCGGTTGCAGTATTCCTCGACATGGAGAAGGCCTTCGACCGTGTGTGGCACGACGGCCTCATTTACAAATTAGCCACCTCGGACGCGCCCCGTCGCGTTGTAATGGTGGTCTCTAATTTCCTTTCAAACAGGACTTTCAGGGTGGTGGTCGACGGGGCGCTGTCAAGCGCCCGCCCGGTGCTCGCCGGTGTGCCGCAGGGCAGCTGCGTGTCGCCGGCGTGTTACTCACGTTACACCGATGACATCCCCACCACTCCGGACGCGATGCTCGCGCTGTACGCCGACGACGCCGCGTACATTACCACCTCGCTTAACGCGAAGTACGCGGCGGTCAAGATGCAGCGCGCGCTCAACCTGCTTCCCGAGTGGCTGTCCAAGTGGCGGCTGTCGGTCAACGTGGGTAAGACGCAGGCGATGGTGACCGGGTCCGCGCCTCTCCCACCACCCTTGAAGCTGCAGGGAGCTGACGTCGAGTGGTCGCCCCGGGTCAAGTACCTGGGTGTCACCATCGACCGTCGGCTCACAATGGGGTCACACGTCCGCAATGTTGTCGCACAAGGTAGGGTCGCCCGCAACCTCCTTCGACCAGTGCTCTCGTCCCGCATCCCGGCGCGCGTCAAGTTGGGCGTGTACAAGCTGTACGTGCGCCCAATACTGACGTACGCCGCCCCTGCATGGTTCGCCCTCACGAGCGAGACGAACCGCAAGCTCATCCGCACGCAGCAACACCTTGCGTTGCGGACCATCGTGGACGCTCCTCGCTTCGTGAGGAACGATATCATTCAGAGGGACCTCCGGATTGAGAGCCTGGATGAGTTTGTGCGGCGCCTCGCGAAGGGGATGTTCGCGCGTGCCGACGCATCCGCTTGGCCTCATGTCAAGCAGATAGCGCCCTGGCATACGCGCCCCCCAGACGCGAGGAGACCCTTGCCCCGCGACCTAGTTGCGGACGACTGACCCCATCACCGGACTGGACTTCCGAGTGAGTCGCTCTCAGTCTACACGCGGCTCACTTGTGACACTGACTCCAAACAAATACATGCATCTGTTGCGTGGCGCGTGCTAGGTTAATATAGGCGTGTCACGTAGCAAACAACAGACATTCACCTCTACACAGGCACCCAACTCACACGCGTAGTCGCGGCTCTTTTTATGCGGGCGTGCGACTCGCGTATACACCGGGCGGTGTTACACAGTACAATACCGCCCACACACTCAGAACACGGTCCTTTCTCACCACCCGGGCTCGGCTCGACCTGAAAACGGGGAGGTGAGGGGGGCCATACACCCCTTCTGTAGGAACGTCGAGTCCGTAAATCTGTCGCTGGATGCCATCTGCTGGGCTTCCCCCATGTAGGTGGGGGTCTCACTCGGTAGTGGTTGTCCGCCGATTTACGGTGAAGCAAGCGGCGTTGGGCATCAACGTCGTGGCGTGCCTACAGACACAAATTTTCAGACACCTCTCTACATGGGCGTGTATGCCGCACGCCCAAACATCCTTTCGCCAGCGGCGATCACAATGAGGGGCCCGTGGTTACGGGCCACCGTATGGCTTTCGCGGTCGGGGGGCCATGCCCCGACGCCGCACGCCGCGCCCCCTTACGGGGGCGCAGCGACATCCCGCAAAATTCAGTCACAGCTCAGCCGTCGAAGAGGCAACAACAACAAGAACAAGCCGAAGTCTACAAGCAAGAATCAAGAAAATCCTGCATTTTTATTTCACCGCCTCTTCGCTGATCATCCCTCCGAGGTCCGCCTAGTGGGTTGTACCCACCACTACGTACGCTTTCAGGGGAGCGTGGTGACGTGTGTCACCAGCAGAGTAAGTAGGGAACATACGTCAAAAACGTGGGAGACTGTCCCAGGGTACGGCCGTTAGATACTGGACGTGTCAACGGTCACCGCCCCTCAACAATTGGTCCTTCGAGCCGGATCCCTGCAAGAAGAAGCCAGAAGATTAAGAAGACTGCAAGATGCCAGTAACCAGGTCGCAGAAGGATGCCCCCTCACGGCCCCTGTCCCGTCCTACCAATGTGGACGCGACAGTAGAAGCGTCAGGGTCAGAAGGGGTCACGTCTGCGTCAGCGTCAGCATCATCAGAAACTACAGGATCATCAGGCACCAACACTTCTTCGGGTACAACGACTACGGAAGGAACCACGGCTGAGACTGTGACCACGGCGTCATCCAAGAGTGAACAGAAGAAGGAAGATGCCACACGAAAGGAGACGACTAAGAAAACCCCAGAAGATGTCCCGGAAGAGGGTGTCCATGGTTCAACCACGACCCTAAAGCCGAAGGGGGTCAGTCGTCGTGCCAGGTCTACCAGGACCACGAGCTCCTTGGCCAGAAGACGCGAGCTGGAAGCCAGCTAAGAATTAGCACGCCTGGAACTGAAACAAGCACAGGCTGCGGCGAAGCTAGCCCGAGTCAGACTGGAGATGACACAATGTGAAGATGAGGACTCCGTGGATGATGAAGACCAGGAAGACAGAACAGCCCAGGTGCGGAACTGGATCGAGTCATCAGTATTAGAAGATGGCAACAAGAAACAACCAGAGCAGCGAGGTCAACACACTGCAGAAGAGCCACAGAAGGTGAAGCCTGAAGAGAACTCTTCAACGAAAGGAGCTACGATCGAGATTCAAGCGTTGGCGACTGCCTTGAAAGAAGCCTTTTCCACAAGAGGAGGACCAGCAGCACAGCCAAGCTACATCCACGAGCTACCCTACTTCGACGGCAACAGCGGCGAATGGTTGGCCTTCAAGGTTGTTTATGAAGATACAGCACCAATGTTCAACGAAGTCCAGAATATGGCGCGCTTAAGAAGAGCGCTGAAGGGCAACGCAAGAGAAGCTATCAAGAGCCTGTTGTACTCCGAAGCCTCTCCGTCAGAAGTAATGCAAGCCCTCAGAAGAAGATATGGAAGACCTGATGCGCTGGTTTTGGCAGAATTGGATAAGGTCAAGGCGCTACCGAAGATTTCAGAAAATCCAAGGGACATTTGCGTCTTCGCGAGCCAAATCAACAACAGCGTAGCAGCAATAAAAGGACTGAAGAAATCACAGTACCTGCATTCACCTGAAATGGTGAAACAAATCGTGGACAAGATGCCGACGATTCTCAAGTTCCGATGGTATGACTTCACTGCAGCATCAGAAGAAGGCGACTTCTCCGACCTGACGCTAGTATCCAAGTTCCTGAACATAGAAGCGGACAAATGTGGAGCCTTCGCGACTTCAGAAGAAAGAAGCGGGTTCAAGAAGACCAATCGACAAGCAGCACATTCAACGAAAGAAAAGAACTTCAAAGAAAAGGATTCAAGAGAACAAGAGAAGACTTGCCCTATATGTGAGGGTGAACATTTTCTCGTCGAATGTCAGAAGTTCCAGAAGATGTCGGTGCAAGATCGGTGGGCAACAGTAAAGAAGAGTCACGTCTGCTTCAAATGTCTTCAAGGGAAACACAGGAAGGAGAGCTGCAGAAAACCACCGTGCAAAGAATGCAAGAGGTGGCATCATCATCTGCTGCACGTCGAGTCAGAAGAAAGGACCTCGGAGGAAAAGAAGAGCGAGAGACCACAAGAGGCGGTGAGCGTCACGACATCAGTGAACGCAGTCAACAACACGAAAGCATACCTGAAGATAGTTCCAGTAGAAGTCTTCGGGACAAAAGGATCAAAGAAAATATTAGCCCTTATGGATGAAGGGTCAACCGTGTCACTTCTGGATGAGAAGGTGGCACAAGAAGTCGGCGCACAAGGAAGCAAGGAAGAACTGGTAATTGAAACAGTGGGAGGAAGGTTGATAAGGAATAAGGATTCTCAGATGCTGGACCTTATGGTAAAAGGGGTTCATCAGGAGAACAAGAAGACACTGAAGAGAGTCCGCACAATCAACGATTTGAAGCTTACTCCACAGTTCCTAGACAAGAAGAAGATTCAAGATTATCAGCACTTAAAGAAGATCGCCGACTCTCTATATTACGAAGGGGAGTCACCACAATTGCTCGTTGGTCAAGACAATTGGGAGCTAATTGTGACTCAAGAAGTAAGAAGAGGGAAACCAGGGGAACCAGTTGCTTCAAGAACAGGACTTGGATGGGTGCTCCACGGCTCAGACAGCGGAGGTGCAAGACCAGTACACTTCCTGAACACATGTCTACATGTCAGCACGCCAGAAGAAGAGATGCATCAAGCCATCAAGGATCACTTCGCGATCTAGGCACTTGGTGTGCAACCAAGAAGACCCACTACAGATTCAGAAGGAAGAGCACTCGCCATCCTAGAGAAAACCTGCAGAAGACTTGAAGATGGTGGATTCGAAGCTGGACTTCTATGGAAGAATGAAGAAGAACGAATGCCAGAAAGCTACACGTCTGCCAAGAACCGATTAATCAACATCGAAAAGAAGATAGACAAGGATCCTCATTTGAAGACGGAATATGGCAAGCAGATCCAGCATCTAATCGACAACAAATATGCAGAAGAAGCACCTGACGAACCAGAAGATTCTAAGAAGTTATGGTTCCTCCCTCATTTCTCCGTAGTTCATCCATTAAAGAAGAAGATAAGGATCGTCTTCGACGCAGCAGCCAAGTCGAAAGGGAAAAGCCTCAACGACGCTCTACTGCCTGGACCAGATCTACTGCAATCGCTCTTCGGTGTACTAGTGAGGTTTCGACAAGGACCTTTAGCAGTAGCGGCCGACATCAAGGAGATGTTTCTACAAGTTCGCATCAGACCAGAAGATAGAGACAGCCTAAGGTTCTTGTGGCGCGGAGATCATCGCGACGTGCCGCCTAAGAAGTACAGAATGACATCAGTTATTTTCGGCGCAACATCATCTCCAAGCATGGGCATCTACGTAAAAAACCGAAACGCAGCGGACTACAAGGAACAGTATCCAGAGGCGACAAGGGCAGTCGAGCTGAATCACTACATGGACGACTACTTGCACAGCTTCCATTCAGAAGAAGACTTCAGAAAGATAACAGCGCAGGTGGACTTCATACACAAGAAGGCAGGTTTCGAACTCAGGGCATGGGCATCAAACAGACCTGAGCTGCTGCAAGACATAAAGACTGAAACAATCGAAAAAACGGAAGTAAACCTTGGTGAAAAAGAAGAAAAGACACTAGGACTACGCTGGTTCACAGAAAGGGACTCCATCGGCTTCAGGGCAAACCTCCGGAACACTCCAGAAGAAATAGCTAAGGGATTCAAGGTGCCTACGAAGAGGGAAGTCACCAGCGCCGTTATGTCTACCTTCGACCCATTGGGATTAGCGTCACCAGTCCTCATCCAAGGCAAGAAGCTGCTTCAGAACATATGGCGGAGCGGCGTCGGTTGGGACGAAGAAATAGAAAAAAGGGAATACGAAGCATGGAAAGTATATCTCGAGAACATGAAGCTGTTACAAGATCTTCAGATTCCAAGATGCCTGGCGCCACATCGCACCGAGGGGGAGCTGCACACGTTCACAGATGCGAGCGAAACGGCGTATGCAGCTACAGTCTACTGGAGAACAGAAGATGCGAACGGAACATACCACGTCAGCTTAGAGGCAGCGAAAGTACGAGTCACTCCGTTGAAGCCGGTATCGATCCCAAGACTGGAGCTACAGGCGGCCCTCCTTGGAAGCAGACTAGCCCATTCAGTAGAAGAAGAAATGGATCTGAAGGCAGTAAGGAAAACATTCTGGACAGACTCCAGTATTGTGCTCTCCTGGATCAAGACGGACCCGAGAACCTTCAAAACGTTCGTGGCTCATCGCTTGGCCGAAATAGAAGATCTCACCAAGCCTCAAGATTGGAGATGGGTGCCTACGACACAGAACCCTGCAGATGACTCAACGCGCGACGTGCCAGAGAACTTTAATTACGATCACCGATGGTACAACGGCCCAGAATTCTTAAGGAAGGAAGAAACTCACTGGCCTGAAGCAAGAACATTCAAAAAGGAAACCACCGGCGAAGAAAAGATAACGGACGTCGCAGCAACAGCAATCACAACTCATCCATCACCAGATCCTGAGAGGTTTTCGTCTTGGACGAGACTTTGGCGAGCCACCGCAAGGGTACTGCAGTTCATACAACTCTGCAGAACAAAAGAGAAGGTCAACGTCAGTAAAGAAGATCCCACCTGGAAAAGGACGAAAGGAAAGAAGGCGAAAACAGTCGAGAAACAACATTCGTCTCCAAAGAGGCCAGAAAGAAACTACATACCACTAACCACAGAGCTGCTGGAGCAAGCTGAAACCCTGCTGCTAAAGGGAAGTCAACAGAGAAGTTTCAAAGAAGACATCAAGCGACTAGAGCAAGGGAAACAGCTAGAAGGCAACAGCAAGTTGAAGAAGCTCGACATAGTGATGGAAGAAGGTCTCCTGCGTTTGAAAGGAAGAATCGACGCGATACAGGGCGTAACCAGAGACTAC
Source organism: Dicycla oo (assembly GCA_948252095.1). NCBI lineage: Eukaryota > Metazoa > Arthropoda > Insecta > Lepidoptera > Noctuidae > Dicycla > Dicycla oo. Next base: position 16,476,274 of record OX411712.1, read on the forward strand.
AAGCGACCCATCGTGCTCGACAGCAAGGAAAGAATAACACGACTCATCATTGAAGAGTTCCACTGCCGTTTCAACCACGGAAACCACGCAACAGTGATGAACGAAGTGCGACGACGCTACTGGGTACTAGGGTTGAGGTCAGCAATCAAGGCAGTTCAGCATCAATGTCAGTGGTGCAAAACGAAGAAGGCAAAACCACAAGAACTACCGACGGGCAACTTACCTAAGGAGAGACTGATGCACAGCAACCCTCCCTTTACGTGCACCGGAGTAGATTACTTCGGCCCAATGACGATCACCGTGGGAAGACGTCAAGAGAAGAGATGGGGTGCTCTATTCACATGCTTAACCACAAAAGCTGTGCACATTGAGCTCACTCCTTCACTCTCCACCGACAGTATGATCATGGCGCTGCGACGATTCGCCGCGAGAAGAGGAATGCCGAAGATCATCAACTCCGACAACGGAACCAACTTCGTCGGCGCAAATAAAGAACTGAAAGAAGCTTTAGATGACATGAAGAAAGAAGACCTCATCTCAGAAGCAGAGAAGATCGGCGTGCAGTGGGCATTCATCCCTCCTGGTGCGCCTAACATGGGCGGCGCATGGGAGCGTTTGGTGCGATCAATAAAAACCGCACTGAACGCCACACTCAACGAAAGACATCCACGAGAGGAGGTACTCCACACCCTCCTACTTGAGGCCGAGCACATAGTCAATTCTCGGCCTCTCACCCATCTCTCCGAGAGCCTTGAGGAGGAAGCACTCACTCCTAACCACTTCCTCCTCGGGCGATCCTGCGGCGCAGCGAGAATCGGCAGCTTCAAAGACGACGAGCTCGTGGGCAGGCACACCTGGAAGACGACGCAGCGACTTGCCGACCACTTTTGGCAACGCTGGCTGCGAGAATACCTGCCCACTCTACTGCCGAGGAAGACGACGGGAAGAAGCAGCGCCACAGACCTACGCATCGGAGACATCGTTCTGATCGTCGACCACAGCCTGCCAAGATGCACCTGGCCACGCGGCAGAATCCAGCAGGTGTATCCGGGACCAGACGGGCGGACCAGAATCGTCGACGTCGAGACGCGAGGAGGAGTGCTGCGAAGACCCAGTTCAAGAGTGGTGCTGTTGGTGCCGGGAGTTTCGCCGAGCCAGGAGGATGGTGCTGCGCACGAGGGGGAGAATGTCGGCGACGAGACCCTATCTAGGCACATAGGCGCAAGTAGCGCCGGGACCGCTACGCAAAAATGATGTGAGAATATTGTTATTAACTTAGAAACTTTTAAAGTGATTTATTTTGTGTTTTCTATGTTTCTAGTTAGTTATTTAAGTTAGATTTGTTATTAGTTTTTGTACTATAAACCAATAAGACTGTTTTTGAAAGGATTCTTATAAGAATAAATTAGTTCGAGTAAAATTACGTAACTTGAAAACTCACTTTTTTGTTTATGGATAGATTTTGATAATTTTTGTTTTAAAAGATAGGTTTAGTCATAAAACTATGTATACCGTTCGAATTATGAAAATCGGACAGTTAGTTTAGAAATTATAAGGGATTTTGTATAGTGAAAATACGTAAAGTCGCAATTTTTACAGTTAATGTTCTAGGATTTTTTTATTGTTTATAGTTAAGTTGTAAATTAATGTCTAATTAGCATAAGGACTATATAAGGAAGGATAAACAATAACAAACTGTAAAATTGTATCATGAAAAGTTTATAAAATAAAGGCTTAAAGATTTCGGCTTAGTGAAAAATACAAGCAAAAGAGATCCAAAATACGCGGTTCTCTTTAAGGTAACTTAGGCCGGCCTCACCGGGTATAAATTAAGCGACATTTGGTTGCAAAATTCAGTCACAGCTCAGCCGTCGAAGAGGCAACAACAACAAGAACAAGCCGAAGTCTACAAGCAAGAATCAAGAAAATCCTGCATTTTTATTTCACCGCCTCTTCGCTGATCATCCCTCCGAGGTCCGCCTAGTGGGTTGTACCCACCACTACGTACGCTTTCAGGGGAGCGTGGTGACGTGTGTCACCAGCAGAGTAAGTAGGGAACATACGTCAAAAACGTGGGAGACTGTCCCAGGGTACGGCCGTTAGATACTGGACGTGTCAACGGTCACCGCCCCTCAACATCACCTAAACTAACTCTCAACTACTTCAAGTGAGCGAACTATAACTTATTGTACAAGTGTAAGGTGCCTGTTACTTCCGTACCTTACATTATATTCTTTACACAATATTGTTTGTTTTCCTAGAGAATTGCTCCTAAAAATATTATTACGTTAGCTTTTGTTTTGTACAAATAAGCAGACGTACTATTTTAGTCCTACAGGCGCTTAGAGCAAATTCTTATTTGAAATCATTTTTTTGTAAGTGTTGTCGCTTCGAAGACAGACATACATATTACACACAAAATTTAGTTATTTTGATTTATGATTTAATTGTTAGTTGATTTATTTGTTAAAACATATTTAATTAATAACCAGGCTACTCAAAATTAAATAAGTTTACCTATTTAAAATTATGATTAATATTTAGGTTGGTAGTTACTGGTGTCGCACTATTATTGTTCCGTTTTGAACTTCCGGAGCAATGGTGGGGCGACACTTGCTAGACTGATATTGGAATGGGTGATCGGCAGTGAGTTGTCGGACTTAGTACGAGTAAAATCTCCAGAATTGTTAAAAAGATAGTGTTGTTATATTTTGAGACTAGATAATAAAGTTATAATTATTTTGTACGTGTGCAGTTTGATTAAAGTAGCTTACATCAGAAGTGTTACAGAAACTCGCCCAGATGCCGCGAAGCCGCAAACGCACTCGAGGGAAAGGAAGTGCGTCAAAAATAAGTCGTACGAGTAGCTCGTCATCGAGCTCTGGTTCACCTTCGTCGAGCAGCAGCAGCTCTGATGGACACAGGCATAAGAAAAGAGACGCACCAGGCGTGTGTCTCCCGCAGTAAGCCAAAATGTTATTTTATCTTCAGTGATTCCTGATTTTGACCCATTAGTGGACGATATTGAAATGTGGATAAATGTTGTGGAAGCCAATGCGCGTGTTTTTCGTTGGTCTGATCGTGTCCTACAATATCAAGCTTTGCAAAAATTGCGTAATACTGGTGAAACATGGTATGACTCACTTCAAAAAAATAAAACACGATGGACTACCTGGAAATGGAAGGATTGGCGAAATACACTGTTAGACACATTTCAAATAAAGCGTAATATGTATTGTTTGCTATAAGACTTGGTCCAAACGAAGCCCTCAGATGGCCAGTCATTATATGAATTCTATTTTGTACAAAAAGGAAAAATTGATAAGATGAGATTGTCATTTTCTGATCAAGATATTATTTCAGTAATTGTAGGATCAATTGGCGATAAAAATATAATCACTGCAGCAGATGCTGGTAATTTTAAATACTGTGATGAGTTGGCCTCATTTTGGAGTTGGATTTTACACGGGAAAATTCATGTTGACCCGGAACAAAAGTCTGTTCAGAAACATAACAATTTGCATGGTAAAAATTCAACTCGCTTATTCTATAGTAATGTTGATAAAAAGACAGACAGTTCTTCCAACTCTAATGGAGTACCAATGCATAGTACTGTTTCCAATGTTGGTTCAAATATAACATGTTTTCGCTGTGGTGAACCTGGTCACAAAAAAACCAGCTGCAGTCAAAAGGCTAATGTCAAATGTAATGTGTGTAATAGATTTGGTCATTTAGAGCTTGCATGCAGGTTTAAACCTAAAATAAAACCTGAAAAGGATAGCGAAGTTAAATTAATTATAACCTACGCCTAAGGATAAATTTTATAAGGCAATTGTAATTAATGGATGTAAACGACAGGCTTTTATTGATATGGGCAGTAGTTGTTCTCTTATAACGTCTACTTTGGCACGTGAGTTAAACCTTGCAATTTTCCAATTAAATAAACCTGTTTTATTAACAGGATTTAAAACAGATTCTTACTCTGAGGTTACATATGGGGCACAGGTTGATATTATGGTTGATAATGCTGAGCTTAATGTGGTCATATATATTTGTGATGAATTAGCTGGCTGTCCTATTTTAATCGGTAGGAATTTTACGGAGGATAAAAGAATTATGTATGCACGTGTAGGAAGTAGTCTTTCTTTTCGCCCAATAAGTAACTACCACGTGGCTATAATAGAGTCGTCTATGATTAACCCTGGTTCTGTTAAACACATATCTGTGCTAAATGAAATATTTTCTAGATATCCTAAGGTTGTTTCAAGAGATTTAAAATCATTAGGGCAAACTTCGTGTGTTGAGTTAGATATTGAACTAATAACTAATAAACCTGTGTACCATAGACCCTACCGTATGTCTGAATCAGAAAAGGCAGTGACTAGGGATATTATTGATGACTTATTAAAAAATGGAATAATTCGCGAAAGTAATTCCGCTTATGCCAGTCCGATTCTTTTAGTTGATAAACCTTCGGGCGAAAAACGTATGTGCATTGATTATAGATCATTAAATAAAATTACTGTCAAAGAGAAATACCCAATGCCCATTGTAGAAGATCTTATAGACAAACTCAGAGGATTTAAATGCTATACATCTATCGATTTAAAGAGTGGCTACTATCAGATTAATGTTAATGAAAATTCTATTGCTAAAACTTCATTTATTACGCCTGATGGGCATTTTGAATTCAGGAGGATGCCATTCGGGTTATGCAATGCACCGTCTGTATTCCAAAGGTTAATGAACACCGTCTTGGGTAAACTACGCTTTGGTAAAGTTATTTGTTATATGGATGATCTATTGGTAGCCACAGAGTCTATGGATGAAAATATTAGGCAGTTAGACAAAGTATTAAAAATATTGCAAAATAACGGTTTCACCATAAATTTGGAGAAGTGTCACTTTTTCTAGAGCTCTGTTAACTTCCTTGGGTACGATATTTCTGAAGATGGTATACGTCCAGGTAAAAATAAATTAAAGGCACTAGAAAACTATCCTGAACCTAAAAATGTGCATCAATTAAGACAATTTTTAGGTCTAATAAATTATTTTAGAAAATTTATAAAGAATTGTGCTATTATAGCAAAACCGTTAACAAAACTCTTAAAAAAAGATATCACATGGGATTGGGGATCTGGTGTCACTGACTCTGGCAGGGCCAACATCAGGGATTTTAATTTTGAAAACGCAAAAAATTTGTCGCTAATTAGTCGAAATTAGTCGCCAAATATCAGAATTAGTCGGTCACTGGTTCAAAACATATAAGGGTTTATAGGTGGCCCTGCTGGAGAGAGTCTCCCCAGCAGGGCCACATTTATATCTCAAAAACTAGGACACCTAGCGAAGATCTGTTTTCTCCCATATTTAGTCGCCAATTAGTCGGAATCAGTCGCCAAGTTACAGATTTAGTCGGGTCTTAGTTTAGGAGATATAATGAGTTCAATTAGTAAGGTATAGTCCAAGAGCTAGATCGAAGAGTTCACGAAAAATTACCAAGAAAAAATATTTCTATTAATATGTGTAATATACTTTTAGTTTTATCGGTCTAAAGCCTTTAGTAATGTCCGAGAGAGATAAATTCTCAATTAAATTCATGTTTTTATATTTTTAATTACTAGTTTAGAGTGGCTTAAACTTCATAGAAAACATTAAACCTTGCTCTTGGTCTATTTGGTGTTAAGATGTACAGTCGCATGCAACTGTTTTACCAGTTTACAATGTTAACCTCTAATTAACGTTAGAATAATAAAAAAATATCGTACCTTTAGTAAAATGTTTAAAATACTAAAACGTTGAAAACGTATTGTCAATTTATTGTAATCAAATTTTATTTTATAAAAATGAATTTTCAAAAAGTTCGTTTGATGTGTGTTGTGTTTGTGTGTATTTTGAGGTGATTGTGAGTGTTGTGTTGTGGGTATGGACGGGTTGAGTTTTTATTTTATCTTAATTTAGGTTAGAATAATAAAACTTCTGTTGTCGAAATATAAAATGATTATTTACCTTAAAATTATTGTACTTTCAGAAAATGTTACAAATACCTATTTATTCAATATTATGAACAGATATAGTTTGTGAGTTTGGATGTTAGGGGTTTTATTAACATGTTCTTCCATTTCTTCTTCTTCCGCCAAAAGCACAATTATAATCATATCCCAGTCCACCATCGTTGACGAACTTTCGCGACAAACTGGCATGTTTACTGTAGCTGTAACCTAGAACGGTTTACTCGCGCAGGCTCGCGAGGTCGCGCGCAAGCTCGAACATACGCGATCCGTAAAGAAAATACCCGAGACCGTGCGGGGATTATTCCTCTCTGTCTGCGCTGACCCTTTAACTTACGTGACGGGCAACTCGTTCTAAGCAGCTCGTCTGTACACGCGCATCTATCTCTTTCTTACTTACCGTAAATGAAACGGAGCGCAGCGATCTATCTGCCAGTGACTAAGTGGTAAGTGCACATTATGTTGGATAAATAATTACACATACACATACACACACGTACACATTACATCGTACATTATTGTAGATTTGTTTATAAGTAATGAATACAGCTTTCCTATGGTGGGTTGAAATTATAGACTAAGTTTATATTTATTTAATTCGAAACAAACATTCCTCCATAAGACGTCATAGATACTATCTAGAAAATACATAAAGTATTTTGTACTCGCTTGTACCACTGTATGGGGAAATTGAATTCTTTAATATCTTTTTAATTACACACCGACTAAATCTGTAACTTGGCGACTGATACCGACTAATTGTCGACTAAATATGGGAGAAAACAGATCTTCGCTAGGTGTCCTAGTTTTTGAGATATAAATTTGGCCCTGCTGGGGTCTCTCCAGCAGGGCCACCTATAAACCCGTATATCTTTTGAACCAGTGACCGACTAATTCTGATATTTGGCGACTAATTTCGACTAATTAGCGACAAATTTTTTGCGTTTTCAAAATTAAAATCCCTGATGGTGGCCCTGCCAGAGTAAGTGACACGGGGATCTGATCAAGTTTCAGCGGTCAATAAATTAAAAGATGAGTTGTTATACAATGCTTTATTAAACATATATGACCCCAAATTACCTACTATTGTATACACTGATGCCAGTCACGATGGTATAGGCTGCATACTGACTCAAGTTACTGATACAGGTGAAAAACCAATCCATTTTTATAGTCGGCAGACTTCTAATGAGGAGAAAAAGTACCACTCCTTTGAGTTAGAGGTTTTAGCAATAGTTGTTGCACTTCAAAAATTCCGTCGCTATTTATTGGGATCCACTTTTAAAATTTATACAGATTGCAATGCTGTTATACAATAAATAAGCAAGAAATTAATTCTAGAATCGGTAGGTGGGTATTACTTACACAAGAATTTACGTTTGAAATAATACACAAACCAGGTGCTCAAATGCAACACGTTGACGCTTTGAGCCGAAATCCAGTTGATACAAATTCCAACCCCATATGCAATGAAAGTGTGTTGGCTATTACTGAAGCAGATTGGTTATTGTCAGTCCAGTTGCAAGACCCAAGTATTTGCGCTATAAGAGAATTATTAGAATCAGGTCAGGCCGAGCTCAATAAGAAAGTGTATAATGATTATGAGCTGTTAGGTAATAAGGTATACCGTCGGACTGACTACGGTAGACAGTGGGTTGTCCCTAAAAAATGTATTTGGCAAATTATTAAAGCTAATCATGACGACCTTGGCCATTTTGCTGTGGATAAGACAATTGAAAGAATAAAATCATGTTATTGGTTCCCTAAAATTAAGAAAATAGTATCCAAATATATTAAAAATTGCATTAACTGTATTTACTATAAAAATATACATGGCAAAAAGGAAGGCAAACTGTTTCCTATACCTAAATATGCGAAGCCCTTTCACACGCTTCACATAGACCATCTGGGTCCATTTGTAAAGACCACGCGTAAAAATACCTATCTCTTGGTGACGGTTGACTCTTTTACCAAATTTGTATTTATATCTCCTGTTCGTAACACTAAAAGTCATGTTGTTATTAGCGAGTTGGACAAAATATTTAAGGTTTTTGGTAATCCTAAGCGTTTGATATGTGATGCTGGGAGTTCTTTCACGTCTAAGTTATTCGTTAAGTACTGTCAGGACAAAAATATTCGACAGCATGTTATTGCTACTGCTGTTCCACGCTCAAACGGTCAGGTGGAACGCTTTAATCGCACCATCCTTGACGCATTGCGAAGTATGGGTGCTAATACCAGCTATGACAAATGTGACACTCATATTACCAGTATACAACAAGGTATTAACAGTACCATTAATAAAACCACTTCAGCCATCCCCAGTGAAGTATTCTTTGGATACCGACTTCAAACTGATGCGGACATGTTGGCACAGGAAGATCAATCTGTTGATGTTACGTTATTAAGGAATAACGTCAACAGTCGTATTAAGGTCAGCGCAGACAAACAAAAGCAGGCTTTCGATTCCAAAACTCACAGTTACAACGTCAACGATTTGGTGGTTATAAGGATTCCCAGTCAATCCAATGACGGGCAAAGTATTAAATTACTACCACTTTTCAAAGGACCTTTCCAGGTGACTGAAGTATTAGGTCATGACCGTTATAAAGTAAAGGATATGCGAGGCGCTGAAAGAACAAGCAAGTGCTATGAGGGGACCACGTGTGCCGAAAATATGAAACCTTGGATCAATTTGGCAGACCTAGATGTTGAAGGTTCGGAAATGGCCTAAGATGTTGTCAGGTATTTATTAAACGTAAATAATGATTTGATTATTAAAATTTTATATTTTATAATATTTGCTATTTTTCATAGTTGTCTAGTGCATTTGCTTTAAACATATTTTGGTATTTGGATTATTGTAAGTTACAGTATTTATTCGTGTAAAATAAATCTGTAACAAATGAGTTTGGGGTTTGTAGTGATATGCAACTAGGGTTGGCCAAAGGCATCGCCTAGGGAAAACTGCAAATTCTAAACATAACTGACCGCTGATGGAACAGTTAAATACATGTAAATACCAACATATGTCATGTTAACAGGTCTTTTGAATTGGGGTCTTTCTCTGCTGGCCGTTGATGGAATAGTAGAGTAGATGCTCAATTCAAAAGAGCAGTAATTAATAATCGCGGCTTCACTCTATGAAATAACAGGTCTTTTGGATTGAGATCTTTCTCTGCTGGCCGTTGATGGAATAGTAGAGTAGATGCTCAATTCAAAAGAGGAATTAGTAATCGCAGCTTCATTCTATCAAATATTATGACTTATTGTTTATACTTTGTTCTCAGCAAATGCACCAGACTGGGACGCTATCCGAGGACGGATGCGTGCGCAGGACGGCCGGATGTTGTAGCTTCGAAGACAGACATACATATTACACACAAAATTTAGTTATTTTGATTTATGATTTAATTGTTAGTTGATTTATTTGTTAAAACATATTTAATTAATAACCAGGCTACTCAAAATTAAATAAGGTTGGTAGTACTGGTGTCGCACTATTATTGTTCCGTTTTGAACTTCCGGAGCAATGGTGGGGCGACACTTGCTAGACTGATATTGGAATGGGTGATCGGCAGTGAGTTGTCGGACTTAGTACGAGTAAAATCTCCAGAATTGCCTCTCGAATGTCGGAGACTAAATTGACTTGACTGAAATTGTCAAGCTGTATTAGGATTACATTATCATAAAGGTCATTTTAATATTTTCACTTGTCAATTTAGTGTAACTGTCCGACTTAAGACACTTGGAGCATTTTTTCTTATGTCGAACTGTGTAACATAAGACATTCGAGAGGTAAAGATAGTGTTGTTATATTTTGAGACTAGATAATAAAGTTATAATTATTTTGTACGTGTGCAGTTTGATTAAAGTAGCTTACATAAGTGTTTCTCTTGGTATATTTCATTGAAAAAAATAAAGAAAATAAAAGAAACATTTATTTGGTTTATATTTTGCAACATTCTGAGCATCCTACCAGAAAATATACACGTGGTCGGGCTGCAACGTATACGGTACAGCCTGCCCACAAACAAGTGCTTTTTTAACAAGATATATTTGAGGTACATTTAATCTCTTCACTGGTACTGCTAGAACAATTTAGGAATATTTAATTGATATGACTATAAATTACGAAATCGACTGTGGCCGGGCTGCCTTGGAACACGTTTTGTGGTTTACGAGCAGATTGTGCCACTGGTCACGATGCAATCCAGCTCTATACTCACTTCACACATAACGATCGTGCAATAGATACCGGTATCTTTCATATAGTATTTAAGAAAGCCGTAGTGCCCGTAGTCCATCCAATTTTAAAAGAATGGGGACAGAAACAATGTGTCTAATTAAAAAAAGAAATCTTCTCCAAATTAAAATATTTCCAATAATCAGTACGGATTTAGACAGGGAATCTCCTCTGAAAACGCTGTCCAAGATCTTGAAAACAGCGTCTTTTCTAATTTGGATAAACACCAAAAATGCTGTGGTATTTTTCTAGACAAAAGCATTTGACTCGGATTCTGTCCCCACACACACTGCTTCTCAAGATGGAAAACATTGGAATAGGTACGTGGCCTTGCGTTAAAAATGTCCACAGATTACTTGTCTGGAAGAACTCGGCGTGTAAAAATCACGTCCTTTGTCAGCGAAGATGTATCTGTTTTGGGGTGGCACAAGAAAATATATTAGGACCTACCTTGTTTCCAATACACATAAACGATTTGTGCAAAATGTCTACACCCAACTGTGATATTATTATATTCCCCTACGCTGACGACGCAGTGCTTATTTATAGTATATGATGTCAACTGGGACAAGGCCAAACAAAGAACGGAACACTCTCTCCACCTTGTGATGGATTTTCTTTCGAGAAAAGCTTTTCGAGAAGGTAACCTCTTCAAAGGCTTAAGTAATTGAAGGGGTTAACCCCTTCACGTGGTTACCTTAATAAAGGTGTTAACCATTTCGCTGGGTTTCGAGGATGTAACTCGAACAAAAGGTAACACTGCGATATGAGTTACCCCATGTACGGGTTACCCTGTCCAAAGGCTTAATACTTAAGCGGGGTTGTCCGGTCCCTGCTTACGGCGATAAAGAAGATATTTTGGCGATCGCCTCATAAATGCCTGAAAAACGTACCTTTCATGAGGTGATCGTTGGAATGTCTTCTGTATCGTTAAAATACCTTCTGTAATATGATACCTATATAATAATAGATTATGCAAATGGCATGCCATGACGGAAATACTTAAAATAATAAATATTAATGTGCAGATTGTTTTGTCTCATTAGTTTTATTAATTAATAGATCCTGTAATTACGCAAATATCAAGGCGCGTGTAATCAATTTGTTTAATAACTCAATCTCAATTCCAAAAAATAATAACCCACAAAGCTACAAAGATCTTCCCACCATAAGCATATTGCCATGCATGTCTAAGGTGTTGGAAAGAGTGGTGTATCTGCAGGTTTCTGATTATCTCGAAGCGCATGGTACTCGTATGTTGCCCGAACTGCAGTCGGGTTTCAGAAAGGGACGCGGAACCACAACTGCCTTGGCAGACGTCTTGGGTAATATTCTTTCAGCACGAGACCGTGGTGAGGGATCTATTCTGGTACTGCTCGACTATTCGCGGGCCTTTGATTCAATTAATATTTCTTTATTGTTGTCCAAACTGGCGTATTACGGTTTTGATAGCCGGACAACAGGTTGGTTTCAGAGTTACCTAACGGGCAGAACGCAGCGGGTGGAGATACGCATGAAAGACGGTTCCATGGTATGTTCCTCTTCACAACTAATAACAAGGGGAGTTCCTCAGGGATCGCTGCTCGGCCCGCTTCTCTATATACTGTATAGTGCCGACATAACTACGTGCATTAAGAACTGCAAATATCACGTGTACGCGGATGACACTCAGTTGTATGTCTCGTTTAACGCCAATAACATAGCATCCGCTGTACCCTGAATGAAGAACTTGATAAAATTTCGGCGTGGTCTATGGGCAACTTACTCGTACTGAACCCTCAAAAATCTAAGTTTATGGTCTTGGGGAGCAGAAATCAAATAAAATCAATTCTGTCTGCGAACCCAGATGTTAAAATCATGGGAGAAAGTATACAAAGAGTAGAAGTCGCACGTAACCTGGGTCTTATCACCGATCCAGGACTTCGATTTGAGGAGCACATTAATGACGTGGTAAAAAACTGCTTTTGTAGATTAAAGGTTCTGTACAGGGTGAGGGATTTTCTTAGTACCGTAATGAGGAAGAGATTGGTGGATAGCCTAGTACTATCTAAACTTAATTATTGTGATGCTGTATACGGGCCGTGTCTCCTTTCCCGTACAGATCGTCTAATACAGCGTGTGCAGAATGCGTGCGCTCATTATTGCTCTGGTATACCCCGGAGGCATCATGTTACACCGTATTTAAATGAACATAATATATTAAAAATGGCTGCACGACGGAAACTACATTTAGCCGTTTTAATGTTCGGTATCATAAAAACACACAAACCGGTATACCTCTTTAAAAAAAATTAGTTGGAGGCACGAGCACTACAGCTACTCTGCTCGTTCCACGTCCAATCCGATCTCGATGCCTCGTCATAGGACTACTGCCTTCAGAGGATGTTTCAAGTATGCCGCTTCTCGATGCTGGAATCATATACCACTTCCCATAAGATCCCTGAAAACAAAACAAAATTTTAAGTTACATCTGTAAAAAAACCTATTAGAAAAACAAAAGTATGAGCACCAAATATTTTATAAATGAATACTCACATAAGGTTTATCATCTATGAACAAGGTAAATCACCATCCAAAGGGCTCGAGGCGGCATCATGGTGAGACGAAAAGTGGACGCACACGCCTGTAAGGGCTTAGACTGCAATCGCGTGCTCAAACATTTTAATTCCATTGACATTCTTCTATATTCCAAAAACTTATAAAGTTGCTCTCGTAATTTTTCATACGGTGTGGAATTTCCCTTAATTTTCTGTGGTTGAATTAATGTTATTAATTCCATTTTTTCACTTCTCTAGTAAAAATAAGACTTCATTCATATTTTGACAAACACTGGACACGACGACAGAACGAAGCCGCGTTCGGCTGCAGCCAGACAGGCACAGAGTACATTTATATATATAGACAGGCATGATCACGCAGGTCCCCGCGGCTCTGTGCCCGTGCCGCTCCCCGCACCGCGCTGACGCGATGGCTAGGGAGGGAGCGAGACAAAGCACTGAATGTGTAGATGTGTAGCAATAACTTTAGATACGCACGGTGATGCCTGCAGATTCATTTTTTATGTTTATCTATAATTTGTTTTTATTTATATGTTTGGTTTAAGCTTTGTAAGAATAATTGCGTTATAATATTCTAGGTACTATTTGTTTTATTTTATTTATTTATTTAACACGTTGATGGACACTACTAGTATACTGATTGTTACTGATTTGTCACTACTTTTTTTCATACATTGCCTATAGACGTAGTGTCACAACGCGTGGTAAAATATATATGTAACATGACAGTACGTCTATACATTTTTGTAGTATGTTATATGACAGTACGTCTATAGACGTATACGCCTATAGACGTACTGTCATATTACATATATATTTTACTACGTGTTGTGACACTACGCCTATTTATGTTTTTGAAATAATAAAAAATGTGTTTTATTTTAAGGTATTTATTAAATTAACAAAAATATTCGCTTACAGATACTATTAGCAGTCTTAATAATCATTTTTCGAATCTTTTATATTCAAGTAATCATCGAAATCTCTAAAAAATTAACATATTTACTGCTTATTTTTAAGTATTTATTAATTTAACAAATTACATTATCAGTCTCAATCTAAGTCTAAAAAAAATTGGAATTATACATATTCGAGTCTTTTCAAATCAAGTCTTAAAACGTTACACACCTCTAAATAGATAATCAACATATAGTGTTTATTTTAAAACATATTATCAAGTTAACAAGAACATCTGCTTCTTTTGTACTCTGTAATGCTGTTTGAGTTGCTGAACAAGTCTCTTGGTTTGGAATCTTTAAGGTCAATCATCACTCTGATTCAATTCCTCTCTATAATGCACAAAATGGTAACTGCTGGCGTTGTCTTTTTTATATTTTCTGTACAAAAAGAATGCATTCCACACTGCCATATCTAGACAGTGAAATAGCACCTTTTTATATCACCTTATGGTTTTTCTAGGGCAAGAGTAATATGATATGATCTGATCTGAGCGATCAATTCCGGACATGTATCTGTTGTAAATTTCAACTTCAACTGGCTTCAATCTCGATTTGCCGAATCTGTTTTGCACTTCCACGATGGAGGGATGCTTCTTAGTAGTAATCATCAAGACAGGACGCTTATCCTTCCATCTTGAAACATATATTTTGTTCTTGCGTGACCAGACGTGCTCGCCCCTTTTTAGCTTTTTAGTCGCAATGTGTTTGGGATTGTCTTTCCTATTAGTGCGCAAGGTACCGGTGCAATGTGTTTTCAAGTCCAGTAATTTCTGTGCCAACTTCACAGAATTATAAAAGTTATCCATGAATAGATGATGACCGCGAAGCAAGTACGGACGCATCAACCTCAATACAAGTTTTTCTGTCTTAGACTCAGATTCGTGCATGTTCGGATCTACTGCTTCCTTGCCTGCGTACATTTTTACATTCAGTACATAACCGTCATGTGTAGTTAATTCATAGAATTTTATACCATAGCGGGCTTTCTTGGATTTAATATACTGGCGGAAATGTAAACGACCTCGAAATAGTAGAAGAGATTCATCCAATGATAATTCCTCACCTGCATTGTAAACTTCTCTAAAAGTAAGTGTCAGCATATCAATAAATTTACCGACCTTATCTTCTCCTTTGGCATTCAAATCCGATGCACAAAGACATCGTAATATTTGCTCGTATCTCCTTCCTGACATTGTATAGTTGAATACGGGATGATAATATAGCGCATTCGATAATGAAAAGAGACTTCGTTGTTGAGGGCATTTTACGTGACCTTTGAGAAGACTGAGACCTATGAATTTCATAATTTCTTCGTAATTTGTTTCACGATGTACTGTTTTGCGGCTATGTCTGGTATGAGGTCTATTACTGTTGCAGAGAGCGTGTCCATAAGCGTTGGTACAGTCTACTAGATATTGTATGTAATTTTGTGGAAACATAAGGTGAAAAAAATCTATTACATGCTCCATATCATCAATATTTACGGTGATGCCAGTGGCTGAATTATCAAAATTGAATTCTGGTATGTCAGTAACTGTAGTAGACCACGATTCCTCAATAACAGGTATATCTGATTCCCTAGGTTCGTCGTTGATCGAGGTTGACTGCCCATCAGTTAGTATTGATACATTCTGAGGCTGTTCATCACTACTAGGCACATTGGTTGATGCATCAGTTGAAGAAGAAACAGGGGCTTGTACTAATGATGTCTCAATATCTTCCCGATGTGTCTCAGAATTGGCAGAACATACAGTTCTGTCATCATCTGAATCGCTAGATGAAGAAGATGAGGACTCACCAGAAGATAAAGCAGCTGATCTTTGCCCTATACGCCTTATTGCTGAGATTGAGATTGCATCATCAGAACTTGTCGATTCGTTGCCAGATGGCTCATAATCTTGGTCATTTCCATACTCCCCATCGTCAGCAAAAGGGTCTTCACTTGACTCGGGAGTAGAAACCGCATCAAACAAGTCTTGGAGTCTTTTTTGTTGGTCTTCATAGGAATCCCTAGCCGCCATCTGCAAATAATATCAATGTATTTTAGTATCACTACAAATTGCTCAAAAATATTGTTTACGGATACAATATAAACTTGAATCAGTGTTATACAAATAAAAAACAACAGAAATAACGTTTATAAAAAACATTTACTAACCTTTCAATACAATTTATACGCCAAAATGGCGCGAAAGCACTTAGCAACGCGCGGGGCACCGCCGCTGCGCACTACTCGACTGAGTGTATGAAAACACGACGTCCACGGCCGTAGTGTGCTTGCGGAGGGGGAGCGGAAAAATGTCGACGTGTGCGTGACCGTGGGTGTTTTTAACTTTTATAATTCATTTCATGGTGACAGTATAAAAGTTTAAGTTACCTCTACGGTGACACTACAGCATGTCGTTCCTAATATTTGTATGGAAAATCGATCGTCTTATGGCGTACTGATTTTGGCTTAACCTAAACTCTTACGTCGAGAGGCGTACTGTCGTATCGCTTTTTAACTCTACGTCTGTGGGCGGTAGTGTCCAGCAATGTGTTAATCATTCATGTACAGATCATTTAACCTGACTTGGTTTCCGTACCTACGTCTTTTTCGGGTGACCACTGAAAAACAGCGCTGTGCTGTGGGCCCCCCATAGCACAGCATCACGCTGAGTGGAAGCCTTCTTGTCACAGTCATGGCGTGCCAGCAGCTGCCGACTTTTGTATTGTGCTCGTGATTTGTGTTTTATTTTTCTTATTGTAAAACTCGAGTTAATTATATTTTTGTATGCACGTGTTTCTGTGACAAATAAACATATTTTTCTTTCTTTCAATCTGTTGTATGTTAAAAAATATTATATTGGGTTGGCTAATAAGTAATGAGCGACATACAAATATTTTATTTGTATTTATTTATTAAATGAATAATTGTTAATCATTAATAATATATTCACCGTCGTTTTCTGGGAAAGAGTGATAGAACTTCTTCGTCTTTCCCAAACCATGTAAATGATTTTCTATGGTGCCATGAGAGCACTTGAGCTGAACAGCCAAATCGCGTGTAGTTCTTCGAGGATCTTCTTCGATTAATAGTTTTAATTTATCGATATCTATTTCCACGGGGCGCCCAGACCTTGGTTGATCGGTTAAGGAAAAATCGTTATTGCGGAACCTTTGGAACCAGCGCTTTGCTGCTGCTTCGGAGACTGCATCGTGAGCTATCCTTTGACATATATTACGTATAGCTTCTGCAGCAAATGCCCAGATTCAAACTCATATAATAAACAATGCCGTACGTGGGTTTTAATATCACTCATTTCTTTGTGAACTTTAACGCACTAACAGCCAAACTATCAATAACGCGCTTGAGTGCGACTCGCTCTTTACGAGTATATACCCTCTGCTACGGAACGTTCTCGAACCTTTCCGAAAATTCTAGAAATTATAAACTAAAACGCTCATTACTTATTAGCCAACCCGATATTATTATGATAATTACCGAGACACTTTAACCTGATAAAATCTAAGGTATAATTGATAGGTATAATTCAATGTTTATGAGGATCTTTACAACAAAACTACACAAGAACAAGTATATTTTTACTTAGTTCTGGAGCCAGCTGTTCAACCTGATTTTGACCAGCACTTGTACAATCATGTTTAGTATATAACCTTTTTATTTGCGTGGAGAAATGCTCATGCATACTGCACTACCACGGGGAGATAGTGCAGTTACGTGGGACTCCAACTCACTAAAACTCCACGGTGTCTTCATCTGCTGCTTGTAGCGGGAACACGGGCACGCGTTAGCACTCATCCGTGAACCCGCCGCAGCTCTCCTATACCCCCCCCCCCCCCCCCCCCCCCCATATATAGCACCCCCCATCACCGGCTCACCAGAACCCATTGTAAGCAGTGACCACCCCAGGGACCTAACTAGCACATGGGCGCTAGACGACCCCGTGTCTAGGCACCCTTGGTCCTCCTGCGACCGGTCAGGTCATTGGCCCGGCCGCCCCACCACTTTTCGGTCGCAAATGATAGGGAGTGCGGCGCACTGCAATACCGGCACTCCACTCCCGCCGCGGCCTCCAACCCTGAGCCGCGATGCCTCCCATACGACATCGCGGCCCGCCTCAGTTGCGATGTCGCCCAAGCGGCACCGCAACCTACCTACTTGTTGGCCCCTACGTCGTCGGCTTAGGGCCGGTTTTTTGATCCGTAATTAACTCAACCAATGGTTAAACATAGTAACTAATCAATGTAATGTACCCTACCCATACACCGTGTCTATAATAAGTGTCGTTTTCATATCGACCGGATCAGAGCATCAGAGTTCTCGTTTTTCACACAAACCGGAGGTCTTAGTAACAGATGTATGCGCTCGTCAAGAGGCAGGAAATAAAAAGAATATACTGTTTAAAAATTATTTAATGAACTTTTAGCAGAACTTCATTTTAAAGGTAGTTCAAACAAATATTTCTTAAACAACCGACATAATACACTAACAATATCTACATAGTTTTATCATATAGAAGTAATTTATTACAAATATATTCATATAATTATTTGGTTGGTCTTTTTATGACAGCACCATTTCCATTGGTGATTTATCCTCACTTTGAGGTGGTGCATTCATGTTATAATAATTTACAATAACTATTTTAGTGATTCTAATAATAATATATAACAATTACATTATTCCTGTCCAAAGCCTTCAGTTTCTTCAATAGCAAAATTCAATTTTTCACATAATTGTTCGTAGCTCTTGTAAGGTGGTAGGTCGAGTCGATTAAAACACGTATGTGACCGGGGTAACCAAGTGTCTTTTCCAACCTGCAAAATAACAAAGTATCAAATATGTAACAGATTATTAAATAAAAGATAACCAATAAAACAACAAACAGTACAACCAATTCAGAATCAATGTAATGTATGACAAAGTTAAAATTACACTGTATCCAAAACTTTTTAAGGAACTTTTTATTGCAAACTAGCCGGGCCAGTGAACTTGGAACCACATAGGTAATCCCCCCACGAAATTTAGATATTTTTCGATTTTTAATCGACTTCAAAAAAGGAGGTTCTCTATTTCGGCTGTTCCATTGGGTTTTTCCTAATTTTCTTTTTCATAAACCACCCTAGAATTCAGGCGAAAAAAAAGACAAATCGGTCGAGCCATTTTCGACTTTTTGCGAGACTAACGCACGGCAATTGATTTTTACATACACAATAAACAGGATTACTGGTAATTTGATGTATTCCTTGCAGCACGTCATAGTAGGGTTAAAATTCAAATGTTCTACCGAAATTTTGTAGTTTTTGAGTTTCTTTATGAAGGTGACAGAAATAACTAAAAATATTGCCAAAGATTTAGACATTTTGGAACTTTTAATTATTAACAAAGATGCTGCTGTGATAATAACTTAATTTCCGGTATAGTCGCGCCGTAAATAATTTTCAAATTGGATTTTTCATAAAAAAAAAAAAACTGAAATGTAAGTAACTCAAAAACTACTGCATTTCAGTACAACATTTAGTGGCTTAATTTGTTGCATTTTAACCCTACTATGACGTCTTGCAAGGAATACGTCGAATCAACAGTAACCCTGTATACAGGGTTATTGGTAAAACACCAACTACCTCTTAAGGGGTCATTGTACTATCATTATGAACAACTTTTACTATGGGACCAACCCTAAAATCGCAAAAAAAAATAATCAGCTGTTCAGTACATTTATGTTCGCTTATTTGGTCAAAATGTACTGAACAGCTGATTTTTTTGTGCGAATTCAGGTTTGGTCCCATAGTAAAAGTTGTTCATAATGATGAGTACAATGACGCCTTAAGAGGTTGTTGGTGTTTTACCAATAACCCTGTATAAGGTGTTAAAAAATTAACTTTACACTTTGAGAGGTGCTCTATACCATCGAGCTGAATAACTTTTATCGAGCTGAATAACTTTTATCGAACTGAATAACTTTTACTATGGGACCAACTTAGAAATCACGAAAAAAAAAACAACTGTCCCATACAGTTTAGAACAGTAGGTATTAAACATGAGTATGGAACAGCTGTTTTTTTTCGCGATTTCAAAGTTGGTCTCTTAGTAAGTTATTCAGTTCGATGGTCTAAAGTAGGGATGTTACGAATATTTGCGAATGATTCGCATCGACATTCGCATTCGCATCGAGCGATGCGAACATATTGCGAATGCGAATTTGTGCAGGTCGTGTCGTGTCTCGCCCGGAGGCCGCGCGGTTCGTCGCTCCACCCACGCGCAGAGGAGACAGGCATCACGTGTTTCATTGGACCAACAGAAAGCGTGTCTTTCTCGCTAATTGCTGTGATTGCTGTTAGTTTGGCTTATTAGGGTTCCGTACCAAAATGGTAAAAAGGAGCTCTTATGGTGCGACTCAGTCTGTCTGTCCGTCTGCCACAGCTGGATATCTCAAGAACTACTAATGCTATCAACTTAAATTTTGGAATCGTTTTAGATGACGTTTGCCCAACTATTTTGCAAATAACAAAGAAATAAAAATGTATATATTTTTTTTGCAACAGGGACTGAAACGGGGTCTTAAAAATTTGAAGTGGGGCTACTAGGGCATGTGGGGTATCATATAAAAGAGCGCTGTTTGCACATTCTCAAACATTTTTTCTTTTTTTTTTAGGCCGCATAGTTTTCGACTGTTGATGAAAAATGTAAATGAAAATACCGTTCCTCCCTTATCTCCGAAGTTTGCATCGAGAAAAATCTGAAAATATTCTGTGAGAGTTTATGTAAAAATTACAGGAAAAATAAAACGATGTCTGTAAATAGCACACTTTTTTATTTATGACTAGCAACGCCCCGCGGTTTCACCCGCGTAAGATTCGGACCCGTAGGATTATCGGAATAAAAAGTATCCTATGTGTTAATCCAGGTTTTAAACTAGATAGTGTGCTAAATTACATGAATATCCGTTCAGTAGTTTTTGCGTGAAAGAGTAACAAACATCCATTCATCCTCACCAACTTTCGCATTTATAATATTAGTAGGATAGGAAGTAGGATAGTAGGATGGTACGGAACTCTCGGTGCACGAGTGTGTCTCGCTCTTGACTGGTTTTTTTATTTTGTTTTAGTTGTCAGTCAGTTGTAACTAATCACTACATAATATTATAAAACAAAGTTAATATTTAGTGTATGACATCGTGTAACTGTGCATGGTAAGTACAAATTTGTGAACCCAACCATTGGGGAGCTATTCAACAAAAACTGTTTCCGCTGGGACTACGTCAGCCCAGCGGCACTTTTTTTTCCTATGGACGTACAAGAAAAAAAAGTACATTCAATAATTAGTGTGTATATGTGTATGTTTAAATGAAAATTGTGTGTCTTTAAACTGCGAAGATAATCAAGTTTCCGCTGCGCTGACGTTTGGCTATTTGATGAAAATCATATAAAACGGTTTAGTGCACAGTTGTAATTTTTCACACACGTTGCTTTGAATTTGTGTGTAATGTTTGCGAAAACAGAATTTGAAAAAATATACCGTTCAGAAGATATACACGTAAAAGTAAAATAAGGTTATTAGGTCCTAGTGCTTAAAATAGGAACTCTAGAGCCTAACTTATAACGTTTATTTGTATCTTGTAAGGGTTTACAATGTCTTGCCAAGTTTAATTAATGTGCTATTAGTAATTAATGAGCAATGGCATCATTTACTACGACTGGACCACTATATTGTATGACATCCGATTATAGAACTTTTAAAAGGAAAAGCAAAATAAAACCTATTCCAATATTTAGTGTATTAATACAACTACTCACACATAAAATTTCAGCTCATTACACAAATTAATTAAAGAGATATGATAAAAATATCAGAACAACCGCTACACATGGATAAACCGACCAAGTTTGAATGGCTACAAAAACCGGCAGTGTCAGTGGCAAATTTCCAGTATTGCATTATTGGATTGGTACAGATGGGCACACAATTCTAGAACAAGTAACTAATAACTTTCGTGATAAAAATAGTACAGTCTGTTGACAACATTATCTAACCCTCCCTAAAATCAAACGACTTTGGACCCTCTGCCTGTAACATTAAGGTTTATTTAATTTATATGAGCTTATCAAACAAGTGCTCGAGGACTCGATGAACAAAAATACAATAATAACACAGACACGCAAATTTGATCTTTAACACGTAACGTTAAGGTAAACCCACCCAACATAGTCGGAGCCACCGGCATTATATATGTTTTTGTTAAGCTATTTTAATCATTATCTCGTTAACATTAAAGTTGAAAAGCTTTTAAGTCACACTACATAATTACAACCCAATCTTTAATTTCGCGTATTCCCAACAAGTTCTTGTGGCTTAGCGGTTTGATGCTGGATTGACGACGAACAGCATGTGGGTTCGAAAACACAGTCCACCTATACATCAGTTTCTTTTTTAATTTGTTTTCATTTCTACAATATTGCTTGCAATATTAAAGAATGACCAATATGATTTTCGCCTAATAACTTATCTTGTAAACGGGTGGGTAATTTAAAAAACTTTAAGTTCACAGAATGTATATTTACCAAGAATGGTTGAATACGAAGTAAAACATATTTACTTCGTGAGGTAGATCATAAATTCATCTAAGTAACAAAAGTTACACTACGCCTAATAGCAGTGACTGCGCACACACATTTGTAAATTGTTTAACTCGTTAAGTATTTTTAAGCAATTTGCTGTAATAAAGCATCATGTCGCAACTTGACGACTATACCAAACATAAAATAATATTTTACATGAGCAGAATGTTGGAATTAGAGAGATTGGTCGCCGACTTAATATAGCAGTAAGTGTTTTTTTTATACCTATTTTATTTTATTGATTGTGATTAATGAACGCGTAGTTGGCTATTTTACCATTACATTCACTCCTTACAAGTTACATACACGGTTCCAAAAAAGTTTATTTTTGTTTTAGAGAAATACGGTCAGGCTATGGCTAAGACGTTATGGACTTATGGAGACAATGGAAATATTCAGCGGATTCGTCCAGGAGCAAAAGCCATTAAGTATAGTTCCGAATTCAAACGCCACCGGGCTACTGTTTCAAACCACGTTGAAAATCCATTTTTGCCCATGCGTGCAACCGCAATAAACCACAATATTTCAGTGGAAACAGTGAGAAGGCATTTACACGCTGCTGGGATAAATAATTATAAACCGGCACAGAAAATTGCATTGACACCTGCTCATCGTGCAGAAAGGGTCCGTTTTGCCCAGGAATATTTAAATTTTAATTGGGAAGAAAATGTTGTGATCTTCACTGATGAAAAATCATTTAAATCGGACAAAGATGGACGTAACATCTTATGGCGGAGGAAAGGAGAACGTTACAACGAGAAGTGCTTGCTACCTTGTAGAACCAGCGGTAGAATAACCCTGGGCTACTGGGGCTGGATGTCGTCCATGGGACCTGGTGAATTGGTGGAAGTTGGTGGTAGGTTTAATAGCAGTTTGTATTTGAAGATTCTGCGTGACGTCATGCTGCCGACTGTGCGAATTGCCTATCCAACGTCACATATAATATTTATTTCATGCACGATAACTGCTCCATCCACCGTGCAGGCATTGTGCGAGAATGGTTAGCTGCTCAAGAAGGTGTGACAGTTATTAATTGGCCATCTGTCCTGTTTTGAACCCTATAGAAAATCTATGGGGTCAAATGGTTTTAAATTGGGACACAACGGAAGTGCGAAACAAACACAACTTGGCTGAGGTCGTGACATCGACTTGGAGCACATGAGAGGCAAAGATTTGTGTTGGAACATAGTGCGCGGTATGCGTAGCCGCTCACAACAAGTTATAGCAGGGGACGGTGCGCCACTCCGCTACTAGTTCATCTAGTAGGTATATTTAAACACACCATGTTAAGTTTCTATTTAAATAACATGTTTATTCACTACATATAGGCAGCTATAAATTTGTAAAGCATTTTCACAGATGAATTCATTTTCTCGATAACAAACTTTTAAGCATAAGCATGCCTTTTTTAATGTTTATATGGCATACTAATATAAAAAGTATATTAATTTGGAAATATATGAGCATTTACTTACTTCATTTAAAATATTTTCCAATGTTGAGAATACATTACCAGGAGTATATTGATATACTTATCATATTTTAAAACCCCGCGTAATTAAAATATTTTAAGCGTTTGGTGAAGGCGCGATGGAAGACAAGCCGCTGGTTTGCTCGCTTTGCATCGGGAGGCACAAACTCGGCTATCGTAAAGTAATGGCACGATGGATTCCACATCAACTAAGTGACAGTCATCGTCAAGTCAGAGTTAGTATTTGTGAATCGCTTCTTTTTCAGCCACATCGGAAAGAGTTTCTTGAAGATCTGGTAACCGGCGATGAGAGCTGGATTCGCTATGATAACAACACACGACACGCCGTCTGGCTTCCTTACGACGCAGAGCCACCAACGCAGCCAAACCCGAACCGTCATTCACGCATGCATCTTCTCTCCGTTTGGTGGGATGCGAAGGGCCCACTCTATTAAGAGCTTCTCCCTGCGAGAAGAACGATTACGACTTCCATTTATACTGAACAGCATCTGAAACTGGCTGACGCAATAAGAGAAAAACGACTGAGATGTGTAAATGTTCACTTACTCCATGATAATGCGCGACCTCATGTCGCTTCGAAGACTCGACAAAAAATCGTAGAGCTTGGATGGCACCCGGTTGCCCACCCACGGCACTCACCGGATCTCGCGCCATCCGACTATGACTTGTTCCGACCACTAAAGCTTTATTTGCGTGTGAAAAAATTTCAAACTACGAAGACTTCTAAATGGCAGTGGACAATTTCTTTTCTGCACAGCCTCCGGAATTCTGGGCGCAGGGTATCAACAATCTACCAACTAGATGGGCCAGAGTAATACGAGTTATTTGGGGATTACATTACTGATTAATTATTGTAAATAACAAAGTTATCAATAAATTCATTAAGTCTTATATCTTGGTGCAAGACTTTTCCGCCAACCTGATATTTTTATTGCGGAGTTATAAAATATTGTAAAAACCTGAAGATACTCTATAAGCACCCAAGAGTATAAGAATTAGAATTTCAACTTCTCTAAACATCTTTATTTTTTGTACAAATCCTGCCATGATTCTTTTAGAACGCCGCTTTTTTGTAGCCATTCAAACTTGGTCGATTAATCCATGTATAGCGGTTGTTCTGGTATTTTTATTTAATTAATTAGTGTAAAGACCTGCAATTTTATGTGTAAAAAAAAATCTGTTTTCACAAACATTACACACAAATTCAAAGCAACGTGTGTGAAAAATTACAACTCTGCACTAAACCGTTTTATATGATTTTCACCAAATAGTCAAACGTCAGCGCAGCGGAAACTTGAATATCTTCGCAGTTTAGTGACACACAAATTTCATTTACACACACATATTATTGAATGTATTTTTTTTTCTTGTACGTCCATAGGAAAACAAAGTGCCGCTGGGATGACGTAGTCCCAGCGGAAACAGTTTTTGTTCAATAGCTCCCCAATGGTTGGATGCACTTTCTTACCATACACAATTACAAGATCTCACACACTAAATATCTGCTAAACTGAAATTAAGAAATTAGACATTTTTCCGCTGCGACTATGCACACCATGGCACCGGGAAAGAAAAGTGACGAGTGGCGATTTTTTACGCCTATAGATCGAGACCACGCGAATTACAAAGTTTCTGCGACAATTTATTCCACAATTGGGCGCACTACACTACCTTGGCGTTGCGAACACATTTGAAAACCGTTCATTCCAAAGAGTACGAATGTGTGGCGGCATCTACATCGCCACATGCGAACTACGCATAACACTGACGTCACGCAAAATCATTCATCGAGCAATCAGAGTTTACCGCGCGACTTGCATATATACAACGTCCCGACATCAATCGTCGGCCCCCGTTCCGACATCTCTGATGTCGCTCCCCCCTGTCCGACCGTTTGCATGGACACTGACTCAGTGTCCGACCGCGCCCCCTCCCCGTCCGACAACGAGTCCGCCTCGGGCTCAGATGAGGAGGCCTTAAACTCTGAGGCTTCCCCTTGCTCTCCCTCCTCGGAGGACGATGGCTTTACGCCCGTCCTCCGTAAGGGAAGCAAGAAGAGGAAGCTGAAGGGCTCTAAGGCCCCCTGCCCCTCTACCCCACTTAGAAGGCGACGACTGCCTCAGTCCGTGGCCCGACCCCTCCCCCCGCCCCCGCCCCAGCTCTAGCGGCATCCCCCGCTACTGCTGCCCCCGCCTCACCCCCTGTTCAAGCGGCTTCCCCCGCTTCCGCCCCTATCCCGACCTCTTCATCCTCCTCGCAGGATGCTTCTTCTCGCAAGAAGAAGTTGGCCCCCCATCCTCCCGTCTTCATTCAGGACAAAGGGAGATGGACTGACGTGTCCAAATGGTGCGCCGATCTCAGGATCGGTAACACCAGTGCCCGAAATACCCAACAGGGTATAAAAGTCCTCGTCCCCTTGTCGAAAGACTACAGGGAACTCACCAAACTCCTCAGGAACAGAGGTGTGTCTTTTCACACCTATTTTCCTATTTCCTTGAGGAGCGTCAGACCCGAGTGGTGATACGCCGGGTCCCCAAAGAGATCCCCGTAGAGGACATTAAAGCCGACCTTGAGTCGCAGAATGTCGCAGTGGACGAGGTCCACCGTATGCACCGCGCCAGAGGCGGTGCTAAATTCGACATGGTCCTCGTGGTCTGTCCACCATCCGAGGGCCATCATCCCATATTCTCAGTTTAGGCCAATGCCACCGGTGCCAGCTCTATGGCCACTCTCAACGGCATTGCCATGCCACACCGAGGTGCGTAAAGTGCCTGGGAGAGCATGGCACGGCCAAAGGCCCCAGGCCAAAAGACCACTACCTCTGCCCCGACCCACCCAGCTGTGTGCTATGTGGCTTGTCGGGGCACCCAGCCAACTACCGTGGCTGCTCCAAGGCCCCAGTCTTCCTCCCCCAAGCTGGCCAAGCGTGCCAACGCTCGCCAGCAAAGCGAATGCCCCTCTTTGGTCATCCCCTCAACCCAGATGCCCACGCGACTGAGTCCTCAGAGACCCAGTCCGTGGAACTATCTTAACCACCAGCAGGCCTTCCCTGCTCTGGCTGCTTCCCAGCCCCCCCCCCCCCCCCCCCCCTTATCCCGGCTCCCACGGATGCCCAGAAACCCACAGCACCTCCTAGAGCTGCTGCCCCCGCTCCCGCTGTCTCAGCTCCTGCTGTTTCAGCTTCCCCCCTCTTCCTTCACCCGCAGGAGTCAGTCAAGGCCTGCCTCTAGATAACTTCAGTGTTATCTATGGCACTTTCTTGACTTTTATGTCCCCTCGAGCTACCCAAATGGCCAACGAAATCGTGGCCGCCAGGAATGCCTGCGATCTCTTCAGGATCCAGAGCATATATAATGCGTACCCGGAGATTACGCAAGCTCTGATGGCCTTTACCAAAAAATAAATCAACAATGGATAAAGGCATCTTAGCTAGAATTAAACCCCGTTTCCTCTAGTTAGGTTTTTTCAACGCCAATGGCATTCATAGCCAACGTGCTGAGATCGCCACTTTCCTCCGCGATCACCAAATAGACATCCTCTTAGTTCAGGAAACCTTTTTAAAGCCTCGTCATCGGAACCCGTCTATTGCCAACTATCGCATAGTTCGCAACGACAGGACTCGATGTCACCAGGGCGGCACCCTTATCTACTAACTACAAGAGGGGCCTATACTGCATCCCTATAGACCCTCCCCCCTCTCAGACTTAGAAGTGTCTGTCTGCCGCCTAGGCATGACAGGCCACCAACCGATCACTTTAGTATCGGCCTACCTCTCCCCGACCTCCTCAGATAGTTCCCTATCTGCTGACCTTTCCACCCTTTTTGGCTTGAGTGAATCCGTTATCATAGCGGGTGACCTCAACGCCAAACATTCCACCTGGAATAGTACCAGGACCTCTCGCAGAGGTAGACTTCTGTTCAACCTCTGCTCCCTCCTGAGTTTCGATGTCATCGCCCCGATGACTCCTACTCACTTTCCCCACAACCCTGACCACACCCCTGACGTACTTGATTTATTTATTTAAATAGAACGGCCGAAGCCAATTACACTATTTAATTATAATTTGACATAAAGTACCTATAATTGGTTCAACTCAGTCATGCATTCTTCTCACAAAACTTCAAACATTCCGATAGTATCATCTTCCATTCATCCGCAAACATATCAAGATCTGTGTTTGAGTCCAGGAGAGCATTAATAGCGCCTAATGCCCGAGGAATGGGTGACTTGGAGTGCGCAACTGTGCGTTGATGTAGCGCTTCTAAAGAATGTTAACCTACGGTTAGACTATAGAGGCGATACATGAACTGACCTCTGACCACCGACCAGTCGTCGTAAACCTGGCACCCCGCATAGGTCTCCGTGACCCTCTCACCCAAAAAGTGACCGACTGGAGGAAAGTAAGCGAATGTCTGAAATCCACCACGTCCCCCCACTTAGACTCCATCCCCGACCTCTTTGACTCTATCGCTGACACGACGGCCGCGATCGACTCATTTCATTCACAGAACATGTACAATCTGTCCTGGACGATTGTTCAAGGGAAATTCCAGCGATGGAAGACCATCGCTGGAAGTTGCCGGACGATGTGCGTGAGCTGCTGAATGAGAAGAACGCGGCTGTCCGTGCCTACAGCAGCTTTCCCTGCCACGCGAACAAAGCCCATATGCGCTCTTTACAGAGATCTGTAAAGACACGCTTAGAGGAGCTGCGTACCGCTGGCTGGGACAAGATGCTGAGCGACCTAGAGCCTACCCACCTAGCCTTCTGGCAACTCCAGAGGAAGCTCAGATCCCAAGAGATTGCCTCTATGCCCCCCCTTATCCGCCCTGACAAGACCATCGCTTTCGATGATGTCGACAAGGCTGAATGCCTAGCCGACAGTCTTGAGAGTCAGTGCTCACCCAGCTCTCAACCTGTAGACCAAGCTCACCTCTCTGAGATCGACGCGGAAGGCGAACGTAGAGCCTCCCTCCCTCCCGTTGAAGACCCTGATTGTCCTCTGGCCCCCGTCACTCCAGACGAGGTGCAGGACATAATCAAGGGTCTTAAACCCCGTAAAGCCCCAGGCTCAGATGGAATTACCAATAGGGTGATCCAACTCTTCCCCGCTCACCTTATAATGCTCATGGTCACCATCTTCAATGGTGCCATGAGCAACAACATCTTTCCTCAAGCATGGAAAGAGGCCACTGTAATTGGCATCCCCAAGCCCGGTAAGCCGCGTCGCACTCGACTCCCCCCCGACCGATCACCATGTTCGGCAAGCCGATCCGATTGGGAGACGCGAGCCAAATACTTCGGTGTGACCCTCGACCACCACCTCTCCTTCGCTGAGCACATAAAGCAGGTGCGTTCGCGCGTCGCTTTCGCTCTCGGTAGACTCCACTCCGTTCTGAATGCACGTAGCAAATTGTCACTTAGGTGCAAATTGCGCATTTATACAGCGTGCATTCGCCCCATCATGACCTATGCTGGTTCAGTGTTTGCGCACGCAAAACCTCACCTCATTCATAGGATGCAGGCCCTCCAAAACCGTTTCCTCCGAAAGGCAACGGGAGCCCCTTGGTTCGTTCGGAACGAAATCCTCCACGTAGATCTCGATATTCCCACCATCTCCCAGTTCTTGAAACGCAATTCCAAGCGTTTCTTCGACTCAGCCACCAACCATCGCAACCATCTGGTTGTCGAGGCGGCTAGCTATGTCCCCTCTCGTATTAGTAAGGTCCGCCGCCCTAGGCTTGTCCTCTCAGATCCCGACGACCCCATAACTCTTCTCCAGGAGAGCAGTAGGGACCGTAGGAACAAACACAAATCGACATTCCGACCTCGCCGCCGAGGTCCCTCGCGACGACCCCGTACTAATCGTCCTCCCCCCCGCTTGCTTGGGTATGAAATGCCAGCTGGTGGCGTAGCTGAGCCAATAGCTTTAACACATTCTCTGCTGAATTCTTTATGCAAACGCCTTCTTTATGCTACACCCTTACCGACCCTTTTTTTTTTTACGATGTTTTCGAAACAATAGAGATGCACAACGAACACACATGTGCGCCGCGCCGCACTCGAAGAAAGTTATGAAAACGCGCATGTGTGTCTGCCGCACCGAATGTGTTAAACTCCTCTGACAATAATAATCATTCTAATCTGATCCAGCCTGTCCCATCTTGCTGTCCTCCTCCCAGCGACGCCCTAAGCCGAGGCCCGTTCCCCACAGGGGGAGCCCTTAGCGTGTAGTCGCTTAGTCTGTAAGTTTTATGCCCCTGGCTGGATGCTTTGAGTCATCCTAAGGCAGCCACAGGATAGTCCGGTTAAGTAGTCACGACCTCTCTAGGTCAACTACGAGATGCCATACAAAAAAAAAAAAAAACAATCGTCGGGCAGTAGCCTACCAGACACAACACCCGTCTGGTCGGCGGAGCCTCCCTTTTCTATGGAGGATGAGTGAACTTTACACCCTGTTCCTCATACCTCTATAAATGTTATTCCTAAACATTCGCATTCCGAAAATTTGCATTCGCGAATGTGAAAAAT
Organism: Dicycla oo; assembly: GCA_948252095.1. Taxonomy (NCBI): domain Eukaryota; kingdom Metazoa; phylum Arthropoda; class Insecta; order Lepidoptera; family Noctuidae; genus Dicycla; species Dicycla oo. The sequence goes on from OX411712.1 coordinate 16,506,691, forward strand.
ATGACATTCGTAACATCCCAAGTCTAAAGCACTCCATATAGTTGGTAAAGTTAATTTTTTAACACCTTAGATGGTCACCCAAAAATCAACTTATGACTTCACAAAGCTTATAGGTGATATTATTGAAAGTTAGAGAAGTTTCTTGTTTTGTTCGTACAATAGGACACGTTAATTAATATGATAACAATAGTTGTAGGTTAGTGAAGTGAAGTGATGTGACGGTGAATGCGAAATTGGACGCTTTTACCGTTTGTTATATCTTACTATCAAGTTTGATATTAAAAAAAATAATTAAACAGATAAGTAGCAATTTATTAACCTTCAGTGATTACGTGATTATTTGGATCAAATCAATACCATAAAATTTGTATTAAACTGAGAAAATAGTGAAATAATTATTTATTTTAGGTATTATTTTAACAGACAAATATCAACTTGTATTTACCGCTGTACTAATGTTGTGATCACGTCATTACCACTCTGTAGAACATAGGGCACAAAACAAATTCAATACATTGAGGAAATCCTAAATATTAATTAAATGAAATTACCTTCTCTATACAGAATCTCTGTGGACCATTTGATCCCATGAGTTCAGCAAATCCACCCACTGGAACTCGGCACGTACCAGTCACAAACTGCAGTAATCTTGCTCGCTTCTCGTTATCCATTTGTCGAACAAACTAAACAAAAATTGAATTGAACATTTTAACAATTTTTATAACTTCATAAACCGTTTTTAGGTATACTCACAGCATCGAGTTTCTTAAAAGCTATTATATCACCGATGCTAGAAGTATCGAGTGTAAAGTGAGTTTCACGAAAGAATTCCCTGTGCCGTGATGTTGGCAACATTGCTTTTCCAAGTCATGTCAATTTTGCTTTCATTCTTCATTGTTAGCAATGGTGCCAACATTACGGCGAACGGAATTCTTTACGTTATAGAAAATAATACAAACCTGCCAAAACCAAAGAACTTGCTTGCTCGTGCGAGTATAATGTCTGTAAATAGTATTTCGTTGCCAATCATCTACATCCACCTCCTGCATTCCGCACAGCATCAATTCTAACTCGCGCTCGTCGAAATATTTCAGCCACTCCAGAGGTACAACCTGAGATAGCAAAATAATAATTTTGTTAAGTATTCCGATTTTTCAAAATCAAGAATTTCTATCACAATGTATGAAATGCACGCGTAAATATTCACCCTAACTACGGAACCCTAAACTGTACGTGGTCCCACACGCACTTGGGCCTTTTTCGGCGCATACATACACATTTATACATTTTATTTTCACATTTTTATACATTTTATTTGTTTTTTTTTTATTAGTATTTCAATCTGCTGTGTATTATTTTTGTGTGCCTTGTAGACTGTGCTAAATAAATGTATTTTCTTTCTTTTCTTTTCACATAGGCCTGTTTTTTTTTATTTGACGCCACCGGTTACACTTACCGCTCGGCCACGACCTTGCTGCTACCAGCGGTAGCGTAGGTAAGAACAAATAATGTATGAAGCCGCTGCATGCGGCGGCTCGTGGCGTACTTCATACATTTTAGTATATTCGTTCTTACCGCTCGCGGCCCCGCGCTTTGCTACCGCTGGTAGCGGCAAGGTCGTGGCCAAGCCGTTACTGAGGCACAAAATTCAAGCGATAGCCTGTTGCCACCAAAATCAATGGAAAAATAAGTACATAGCAACGTTTGAAAATTTCATCCAGTGAAAGAAAAGCAAAAATGCCTAGTAATTTTTAATATGCTGCGGACGATCATGTTAAAAGCACGGTTAGGACCAAAAATGTTGATGACATCGAAAAGTAATTCTTTCAACAATTAAACCATACTAATATAATATGTATGTAAAGGGTAATCTCCGAAACGAATAATTCAATTCTAAAAAAAAAATTCACTGATAGAATAGAAAGCTACATTATTCCTGAGTGCTGCTATACATTATATTATTTTATATCATGCATATTAGCCAAGCTATGACAATTTATAAAACGACACGTTGTGCACAATTTCTGAGCAGTAACCTAATAAAAAGTACTAGGCTTGCATGAATTCAAGATAGTATTTCAATTATTACTATTATAAATCCCAATATAGGATTTGGATGAAATTTGGCACACAGATAGTTTATGACCTGGATTTAACACAATACTTTATCCCGCTAGTACGTTGCATGCATACAAGATGGTATTCTGTTCAAGACACGACACGTTGTGCACAATTTCTGAGCAGTAAACCCACGGAACATAAAAAGCAGTGGAAGTGGTATGAAACAAAATTACTATAGGAACCGCTGTCGCCAAACTCACAAAAATAAACCGATAATCGTATAAATCACTACAAACAAACAATTCATCTGATTTGTCGTTTTAATTTTAGTCAAAACTAGTGTAAGTCACAGATCCTACAACCAGAAATAAACCTTCATACTCTATAAATAGGATTTATTTTGCTTTAGTCCAGAAAGTATTTACAACGTTTTTAATCTCAAGTCAAACTAGATTCGATTGACGAGTAAATCCGCTACTCGACCATAGATGGCAGTATTCTCAGTGGTCGCAATTATAAGTCTAATTGCGTTAGCCATAAGGTTGACATTCGCGCCATAGGTGGATATCTATTGCTACTCGACCAAGGCCACACCAGTGCAATAACACATTGAATTTTGAATTACATTATCGATATCGATAGATACCCGATTTCTTGTTTAATTCGAAAAAATAAGTCCTGTTGGGAGTTAAGTAAAACCGTAGGAAGAATGAAATAGTATTTTTGTTCTTCTTTTGCTTATATCTCGAAAACGGTGTGTCCTATCGAAAAAATAATGAAAATTTTGCCCCCGTTTGCAACCCATAACTCCCAAAAACTCTACATGTTGGTAATAATCAATAACAGAAATTTTGAAATTTTTCATATTTTCCATAGAAAAAGTGAAAAGTTTCTCCAGTTGAGGTGTCATTTATTTTTTTTGGCTTTTGCTTATATCTCGAAAACGGTGTGTCCTAATCGAAAAAAATAAAGAAAACTTTTAATCGCGATTAAAAAAAGACATTTAGTTTGATAATCAAAATTTTAGGCGAAAAACATCAAATTCAGAATAGCAAAATTTCCATTTTCACTAAATTAAATAGCTTAGTGCTGTCAATCTATAAAATAATTAAGTTGTGTCACTTTAGTCCGTCGTCGTTTGACAGGAATAAACTAAATTTAGGTGATTTTTAGTCTAGTTTAGAGACATTTGTGACAATAAAATCGGCACCATTTTCTTGTATCGATAAAACTAACATCCGACCCGACCACATCAGTGATCTCGAAAGTACGTCGTTACTTTCGAGAACGAAATAGAGAATACCAGCGAATACAATCATTCCAAAAGAAACTATTTTAATCGTATAAGGTTGATTTTAACTAGATGTTCTATTACATCAGGAGTAAATTGAAATTAACTAAGATTTTATTACAAAACAAATAAAATCGTACTTACCGATGGTACGAAACACCTCCATTTTTAAGTTTTTCTCCTACTATCATTTTTGCACTCCAAAATGGAACAAAACGGCATAGCTACAGAAAAACAAATTTGTCGCGAGATTGCAACTGGCCGCGATGTTAGAACTCGACTGGGACCATAGTTTAAGATCTGTGGGGACCAAGCAAGCGTTTCAGCGCTTATTTGTGACACGCGTGCCACGCCTACTTTGCAGTTCCACTGTTTTTTATGTTCCGTGAGTAAACCTAACAAAAAGTACTAGACTTGCATGAATTTACGATAGTATTTACACTTTCTGTAAAAATTACGCGTGGACGAAGTCGCGTGCAAAAGCTAGTATTTTATCAGTTTAAATTATTTATTTCCTCTGTGTGCATTTGTCATTGCACTCTCGGTTCTTATGTCATAAAAATAATATAGAATTGAACTACGTAAAATCACTTATTTTCATCAATAATCAAATTATGGCTCGGACAGCCTCACCTCATTAAATCCATCCAAGAATGCTGAAGTTTGTTCTTCGATTCCTCTAGTCATTCGCCACTGAGTGACTAACTGAAGATAATTCTCCTTATTTGTCTAAAAACAGTTACAACAGTTATATTGAAGTATGCATATACACAAAAGAACAGGTAGTATAAGCATCAGTAAATATAAAATTACCTCGGTGACGCGTTCTTTATCACCGGACGGTTTCAACTCGTGGTGTATGACTTGTCCTAACACTTCAAAGTCCACACTATACCACATCTCTAGGCCGCATTCGTCTATATTATTATCTTTGATCCATACCAAAGAATTGTAAAACTCGGGATCTATAGATTCTATGTCTTTCATAGTTAATTTTTTGTTTAACATTCTTTTATAGAAGGGCATTGTAAATCCTGAATAAATAAATCTACCGTGATACAACGCCATTGCTATAAACCTGCCAATGAATTTGAAGTAAAGGAGATGGTCTGGATTGACGTAACTGGCTGGGTTAATCTGAAGGCTGTAGTTGTTTTTGTTGGCGTACTCAAACAGGCAGTACATGGGGTTTAACACTTCGTGAGATAGTAAGAAGAACCACTCTCTACTGACGCCGCCATAATCTAACCCCTCTTCACCGCGGAATATTATATACAATCGCCTGCGCAACTCGTATGCAGGCAACCTCATTATCTGAAATAGAAAAATAATCATTATGTTTGAGTCACATAACACTATTCTAAACCGTATTGTGTCAGAATATTTATATGGTTATATATAAAAAACAAAAAAAAATGGAAAATGGGTATATTAATTTATTAGATCAAATAAAGTGAAAATTAAAATATTCTGGTAACTATCTCTTCGTCATTAATTGATGTTGCTTGAAATAGAGCTAACCAGAACTTTTGACAAGGCCGTGGCGTAGTAGTAAATGCCGTAATAGGAAATTTGTGAAATTCTGCGAGTGTTTTTCTGAAGTAACTGTTATCGATAGGTTCCGAAATAATACAGGATTTATATACTGGATGACTTTTTTTACCGTATTCAAAAAAATAGGGTATAATAGGTGAATGGAGTAGAAGCCTATGGCATACCTAGTTTAAAAAAAAATCTAAATTCAAATGCGTATGATTTGAATTTCGATATGTTTTAAGATCTATAAAACATTTCCAAATTTCTGTTTTTATTGTTCTAGTTTACTTCCAATGTGTAGTGTTTATTGATAGAGCAATTTCTATCAGAGCTATTGAAAAAACAAAAGAAAAATCTACGTATGCTATAGGCTTCTACTCCGTTCACCTATTGCACCCTATTTTTTTTCAAGACGGTATAAAAAATCATCCAGTATAATGCTACAGAAACCTTTTTGTTTGCCCGAGTCAGTTCAAATGCTCAATAACGATAAAGGTTTTCAGTATGTTTGATGCCAGTTGTTTAAGTTATTCTTTGGAAATAATAATGATACCATGAATAAGCAGGGCGTATAAAACATACATCAAAGTTATTTACCTGGTGATAAGAATCCTCAAAAAGCGATTGTCGAGACAACGTTATTTTAATATGACTGGGTAGAGCATTGCTCTGACAGAGATATCTGAATTGACTAAGTTTCCAGCGGAAGGAGCGCTCGTAGGCGCGCGGCACACCATAGGCGCCCTGCGGGCCCTTAGGCGCGCCGGGTCGCGGGTCCTGGAACGTGGTGGTGCGCGTGTTGTGGTCCACGAAGTACCGCGTGCCTTCCTCCGTGAATCTTATCTCCCATCCTGGTGGAAGTGCTTCTTCCAGAGCGCTCATTTCTTGCCCCTGTACATGACATAAACAGCTATCGTGGTTTATACAGTCACGTGTGGCCGCCTTCGGGGAGTTTTACCACATTAAAATACAAATTTTCACGCATCATTAACGTTTTTGCTTATATGCGCTCCTGATATATCGATAGTAATATCTACAATGATAATGGCACCTTGCAATTAAGTTTAGACTCCTATAAAGGAACGACGTCAACTCGAGACTATTGATGGGTAAGTAGGAAAAGTAAGTACATCATCAGTGTAAAGAACTGCTACACAAAGGAACGGCGACATAGGAGCCCCACTGATAAAAGTTATTAATATTAACAGATATTCGTCTGTCAATTATCGTAATAGCCATAAAAAATAGCAATAAAATTGAAATTTTAATGATGATGCCTAAGGACGTCGCGGCATGCCTAAGGATACTGCGGTATCGTTGCCGTTGAAATTTCAATTTTATTGACATACTATTAAGTTATATTTCTATTCGTCGCATAAAATCCCTTGCCTTGCCGTGCCGCACACACGCAGGTTCTTTCCTTTTAAGGTATGGGGAAGCATAAAATAATAAAATAACGTAGTGATGATGGTGTGCTAGTGACCTGCGTCCTCGGGTCCTCCCACTGCGTGGTGCGATTTTTGTGGTTGACGTAGTAGACCCGGCCGTCGGGCTGCACGCGGCGCTCCCAGCCCGCCGGCAGCGCGCCCAGCGAGTCGTCGGGCGCGGGCGAGCTGCCGGCGCCAGCGGGGCCTGGCGGCGCGGGCGCGGGGCCGCCGGGGCCGGAGGGCACGGGGCCCGGGGCCGCGGGGGCCGCCAGCGTGCCACCCGGACTTACCACCGTCACGGTATTGCCTGCTGCCACTCCACTGCTCCCTGAAATCATTAGGCAGTAATATTAGTTCAGTCTCAGATTTAATACCACCGACTGCATCAGCCTGCTTGAAAATGGGTTTTCTCTTTTTCAATTTATTAGCAACCTTTTAGTGTGTTGTATTTTTGGAATCGTCTCCTCAAGCCTTTTATTTTGATACCTCACATGATCATGGTTCTAATTTTTTGAACAAAGTTCCTTAACGCGGCTTGCGGTAGGAGTGAACTGGTAGAAATCGTCACGTAACGAAAAAGCGTTATGCTTATCCATGCGTGTCTCTCTCTCTCTCTCTCTCTCTCTCTCTCTCTCTTTCTATTATATATATAATATCTTCTATCATAAATATAATAGAAAGAGAGAAAGTGTGAATTTGGTCAAAATGAATGTCCTAAATGTCGGCTGCAAAAATTTTCAAATTTTTCGCCATGGGTATCGTACTTCATGATTTTCGAGGGTGCTAAAGCCGATAGTGAAGCCAAAATGTAAATGCAAGATGGCGGCTGCGAAAATGTTAAAATTTTTCGTCAGGGTGTCGTTTTCATAGTTTTCGAGGGTGCTAATGTTGATAATATTGATTTAAATCATACGTGAGACTGAGAAGGAACATCGTTCCTGACGGAGGTCCCCGGCCGCATACGTTTTTGTTTTCTAGTCACTACTTCATGATGTCTAAAATCCGTAATTTTGATTTTATACAAACAAAACCTAGCCTATAACCATCTGGCGATCTAGACAAGTTGATAGACACCTTATGTATGAACCACCATTCAGCCATTAGGATACCACATACAAAGATACGCATGAAAAACATAACGTAAAGTACGCCTTTGCTGTCGCGGAGTCGGGTAAAAAGATTTAGTCTGTTTCAGACAGACGGCATTGTTTTAGGCGCTTTTCACACACGATTTCTGTTTATATGGCGACAGTCCACATAGCTGTAGAGCTTTCAGACGTACACAGGTGCCGTTGGGCAGAAAAAACGGGACGTTTAGTTGAATAACGCGAAATGACTCGATCGTGCCGTGCCGCATCCGTTTATGTGTGAAAGGTGCAATTCTTCGCAATTTGCACTACGCGCGCCGTGGAACAATCAGTTAGAACGGCTGCATCGCGTCAAGTCACGGTCGCAGTGACGTGTGAGAGCTTGCATAAGCATGCCTACTTCACTGAACTGAACCGTCGCGGTACCGGTACGAAAACCGTGTGTGTGAAAAGGGCCCTAGTAGTAATAGTTTCGTTGCTGTGATGCACAAAGGCTAACGTGCAAATCCACGTGGACAGTCAGCACGCTGTTTATATTAATATAAATTTAGTTTATAATTAAAAAGGGCCAGTGGCTAAATGATAACAGCTGATCGGAGTATTCCCGTTTGAGCACCTATTTTTGGAGCACCTATGCATTTGGTGCAAAATGCATAGGTGCTCAAACGGGAATACTCCAGATTCGGGTCGACCGAAGGTTGCCGTGATCGGTTCGTGGATGGGTGACCATCCATTATACAGTGTGAGTCAAAATACCCCTGTTAAACCGAAAACAGTGTATTGTTTAAAACACTATTAGTTATTCTGGAAGGTCGCCATGGTCATATCTCAACTTTAAATAATTTCGGTTTTCTCTTACAAAATACAAATAATATTTTAATTTTGCTATGTCGTAGCAACCCTAGACAGGCGGAGCCAAATAAATCAATGACCGTAGGCCGTAGGTATGTAGGTATTGTCGCGTCCTTTGACCTGGCGAGCTGTTGCCTCATCGCGCGAGTGAAATGATCAGTACGGTAATTATTAAGTTTGTACATACCATTTTCCTTTTCAAATCCTGCGCAGCTTTACACACGTAGGTACACGTAAGTACACTCATAGTTTTAGCACATGAACATATTATTCACAATAAGGACAACAAACACAAAAGGTACACAGAACTCTAGACAGTTGTCTTGCTGCTGCAAGATTACCGTCAGTCGCACCTACACACATTATCATGTCATAATATTTATTGTTCGCATATTCGGTCATGATTCCTCGCAAACTTCACTGCAATCCAACGCGAAACTAGACAAGCATCCAACTCGAAAGAATGAAGTGAACTAGCGAAATAAATGCCTAATTACTTAACTAGCCTAAATAATAAAAATGTACACAATTTTAGGGATCAATAAGATATTAAGTGAATTCCGATAATAAATAGGTACTATTTTTAAAATAAAATATTGTACCTAGTGGTAGCAGTGCACCTACATTTTGCTTACGGTATTTCTGTCCCATGATGTGATAAGGGGCCAGTTAAAATTGTATTATCGAGGTTGACTAGTATTTGTAGCATTAATTACAAATCTTAGTGGTTTACCTATTTTCTGTATTTTTTAAATGATAAAGAAATAAAATACATTGCCATAATTATGAAACAAATCTAATTCCAAAATAATCGAATACAGTATCCAAAAACCCCAAAAAGATTGCCCGGTCTTAGAATAAAAACGCGTTATTATTACACATGTACGGAATCTTTTAGTGATTTTCTTTCCGAGGTGGCGGCAAACTCAAAGGCCGCGCGCGGCGGCACGGCGGCACGCCAAAAGATTTTTGTAAGCTGAAATGATTTTGAATCTTATTTTTATGATTAAATAACATTCAAAATCATTTCAGTTTAAAAAATCTTTCGGATTTGAAGCATTCTTCAACCGATGCCGATATCCAATAAGAAAGCCGGAAGCAATGGGCGTGCAGTATAGTGTAGGAAATTGCAAGATATTGGTGGCATTTCTACCAATCGGAGGATTAAAACTGCCATTAATTCTTATAAAAATGTATTTCACCAAAGAGTAACGAAAACAGTTAGGTCGTTCGATATCTTACTTTTGAGGATAGATACCTGTTAAACAAATGGAATTAATTTTCATAGGGAGCTAATATTTTTTTTATTAAACTTTTTACTAGGTATTTGTATTTTTATAAAAACCTTGTAGTTGGGTTTAAACTGCAGTTTAATGCAGATGTATGTAGCTACGTCTACTTCTACTCTGCGTAGGTATTTCGCATATCATACTGGTATTCGACTTAATTCAATCTTGAAAAAAAAAATCAACTTGCCTCTCTGATGCAAGAAAATTATAGGCTTTTTACTATTATGTGTTAAGTGTCTTATCTGACGCATTCATCCCTATATCAAAGAAGAGAGAATAGAGGTCAACCAAATTTAGGGTTGACTCCATCAAAAATATGAAGAAAACTTTGACATGTCGAAAGCATTCAAAAACTTTAATGAACATTGTTGGGGACTTCATCTAATGATTAATAATGCATAACAGAATATGGGGCCGCTGGATCAAAAGAGGTATTCTGAGTCACCCTGTATATCAAGATCTCTCCGTACCTCACAAAGCACGTTAAGCCGTTGGTCGGCTGTCATTCGTAGATCATTGTCAGTCGTTACAGGTAGTTGAAAACCCCAAAAAAAGGCTAAAAGCCAGTCTTACCAAGGGGTATAGTGTCACCCAGTAACTGGGTTGTGGACGTTAGATAGGGAGTCGCTCCTTGTAAAATACTGGTACTCAGCTGCACCTGGTTAGACTGGAAGCTGACCCTGATATAGTTGGGAATAGGCTGGGCAGATTGATTTAGTTTTATAAAAGGAAAATGTGATGTTAAGGTTCTCGAAATAAACAAGTAATTAAATTTGTTACTAGGGCTTATCATACTCTGTACTGAAAGTCTACATAGGTATAATGGTATTAAGGTGATAAGATTGTTTTACGTAGCTAGTATGATAACGTAAATATGCATGATTGTATTATACAGATATCACTACGAGAGCCAAATAAGTCATTAAAACTTAATTTATGTATGACTTGTTTGGCTCTCTATTATCATGAAAAAAAACCCGGTCAAGAGCGTGTCGGACCACGCACAATGAAGGGTTCCGTAGTTGGGATTAATTTAGACCAAGAAAAACTTAACATTGTAGTTGAAAAACCTGTTCTCCCATACATTCCAACTACAAATGCCCATAGTTAAACGAAAAGAATCCAACCCATGTTACACCTAATGTGGGTTGGATCCTTTTTAATAATAATAATAATTTATTTGCAGACCAGTGTCCATATTGTTAGTAGATACATATTCACTTATTAAACTATTGTTAGGAGGTACACATAATGAGACAAAACAAAACAAAACATTACACTTCACTAACAAAAGAAAACAAAACATAACATAACAGTCATAGAGCCTGTCTAGCCTATCTTGCTGCAACCTGTGTGTGCAGTCCCACCCATCGGCTAAACATTGGACAGTCCCACCGATCATTCAATGCCCTCAGTATGCTGTGGGGGCTGCCGCATGTTCTGTGCCGTAGAGAAGCGCAACGTTTGCGGATAATTGCGTAGAAATCATCCACTCTCGCATCGGCAAACATACCCGACGCGCTACAGAACCGCGGCAGCCCCACAAGCATCCTGAAAGCATTGTTATACTGGACACGCAGAGCGCTGTATGCCCTCTGCGTGTACTTAACCCACAGACTGCAGGTGTAGAACGTCTGACAAAAGGCTCGAAAGAGAGTCATTTTGACCCCATGAGTACACCCTGCAAATCTGCGGGCCAACATATTACCACGGACAGACAGCGCCCTGCGCTCCCTCTCTATGTCCAAGTCGTCACATAAGTCCTCGGTGACCCAGTGGCCCAGGTATTTAAACTTTGTAACCCGATTTAAGGGTGTACCTGCCAGTGAGATAGGCGGCACATTCCCGTCACCTTTGGTGCCGACTTTAAAAACAAGAAACTCACTCTTACTAACGTTATACCTAAGCCCATGAGCCACCCCGTAGTCCTCACATATCTTCAATAGACGTCTCAGCGCACTGATCGATGGGCTCAGCAAGACCATGTCATCCGCATAGCTGATGTTATTTACAGCAATACCATCAACATGACAGCCAATGCCAGTATTGCCGAGCTCATCGATCAGCTTGTTTAAATACAAATTAAATAGGCGCGGGGAAGTAATTCCCCCCTGCCTCACCCCACACTTCAGTTTATATTCACCAGAGAGAGTCCCTGCCCATCTAACATTATTGATTTGGTTTTCATACCAGAACTTTAGCAGATAGATAATTTCAGCTTCTACTTTGCTCTCATTTGTCATCTTCTCCCATAAAAGGTCATAGGACACGAGGTCAAATGCCTTGGATAGGTCTAGGAAGCACGCATTCACAGATGTTTTCCTATCCGTATAGTACCGGACAGTTCGCTTGAGACACATAATGGCAGTTTCTGTTGATAGGCCAGGCCTGAACCCAAACTGTGCATCATGAAGACTAATTCTTGGGGCCATGTATGTATCCAGCAAACTGTCCAGCACTTTAGCAATGACCGTTGCGAGGGATATGGGCCTATAGTTGGTGGGATCTGCAGCATCACCGGTTTTATTTTTAATAATAGGTACGACTATAGTTCTCATAAGTGGGCCGGGCAAATAGGCGTGACCCATGCACAGATTAAAGAACATAGCCAGTACTCTCGATAAATGTATACCTGCGTATCTAAGGTGCTCGACACTAAGGTGGTCATGTCCCGGGGACTTACCTCTAACCATTTTATGGATGACTTTAGTGACATCTTTAGCAAAGAACCGTACACCCAGCTTCATGCCCCCGTGAGTGTCAGTCACCGCCTGCGTAGCAATAACTGCAGGATTCGCTGGTGGGTTCACTTTAAATTTATTTACAAACATATTTGCAATGAGCGTGGGGTCATGTTTACCTCCAACACTTACAGGGAGGCTCGACTTAGGGTTCAGTTTATTCGTGTTTTTCCAAAAATTCCTAAAGTCCTTAGTTCTATGATTTTCAGACATTTTTGTTTAACTATAGACAAATGTAAGTTTGTACGCACAATATTGAGAGATTTACCATGTTGTTTTAAAACCATCGACTTCTTATAGGTTTTCCTGTAATCTATAGGTATTCAACTATTTTCTATATTTTTTTTCAATATTTTAGGCTCAGTACTTTCGGAGATAAAGAAGGGAACGGTCAATTTTAATCTATTTTCTTAAATAACATTAAAATGGTTTATTTTAAAATTATAAAAAAAATACATTTGAGACTCTTACAGTAAGCCCTTTCATTTGATATGTCACACGGTACCGTTTGCAAAACTTTTTTTTTTTTTTTACTTTGCCCCCAAAGTTGACCCCCATATTCAAAATTTATTTATTTACGTTACACGTCCGTGTTTGGGTCACAGAAATACATAGGTGTACCAAATTTCAACTTAATCGGTCCATTAGATTCGGAGCAAAATTGGCTGTGACAGACGGACAGACGGACAGACAGACACGACAGACTGACAGACAGACACACGAGTGATCCTATAAGGGTTCCGTTTTTCCTTTTGACGTACGGAACCCTAAAAAAATACGAGACAAATTACGTTTTATGAGGTTAAATAAAGAAAAATATCTTATACCTAAAAGGCGAGCAGCTTTTTTGAACAATACTCTTTTACCTCATTGTTGCCAGCATAAGTGGAATGAGTTCCGAATTTTTTGTCGAATAAGGTACGATTATGTAAGTAACACGTACCTGTAACGTTGAGATCGTGTTCGGAGTCCGATTGGTGCGGCGGCTGCGGATGCGGGTACAGGAAGCGCTGGTTGCCCTGCGCGACCACGTGGCGCCGCTCGCCGCGCCAGTGCTGGAAGCGCGCCAAGCGCTCCGTGTCGGGGCGCTGCCACGTCGTGGTGCGCGTGTTGTGGTCCACGTAGTACACGCGGCCGCGCGCGTCACGCCGCACCTCCCAGCCCGGCGGCAGCGGCTGCGGCCGCTCCCACGACGTCGACCGCGTATTGTGGTCCACGTAGTATCTGGAGGTTGCAATGCTACTTCAATCCTTGACCGGAGAATATTTACCGATAGCCTTGGAAGTAGCCAGGCTGTTTTTATAAGCGTTTTAGTAAAAGTGATATCGATCATTAAGTATTTTATAACTCAAACTAGCTTTTGCCGGCAGCTTCGCCCCTGTGGAGGTCGGAAATTGTCCCACTGAAATGTACTATCGGCATAAAAACGTATCTTATGTCCTGTTCCAGGTCATGGTCTACCTGTGTTCCAAATTTCATCACAATCCGTTCAGTTTTACGGTGTGAAAAGTATTAAAGAATGGAGTATGGATATTGGTATGGAATGATGACACTGCTAGGACTACAAAGGTTTTGATCTGCAGTGCATGGCTCTGGAAGCACAGAGAACATTCAGGAAAGTTGTTTGTTGTCAAAACTTTAAGGAAATATGTATTTAAATGGCAAATATAAAAATCCCCCGATCAACACACCTTACTATGCCATTTTTACCATGAAACACCACAATTTTATTACTTACTAGCTTTTGCCCGCGGTTTCGCCCGCGTCGATGTCGGAAAATATCCCACGGAAATGTACTACCGGGATTAAAAGTACACTATGCGTTAATCCAGATAAATAATGTCATCACGCACTGCTTATATAGTATCCGAGGAGCGGCGCGCGGATTGATATATGATTGCTGGAGGATAAAAAATCCTAAAACCTAAAAATAGTAACGGAATATATAACGGAACGGAAAATTACCAACTTGCATTCCAAATTTGAAGGCGACTTATACGTCCTCAGCTGCGCCTCGCGGTGTCACCCGCGTAAGTTTCAATTCCGTGGGAATGGTAACATCGGGATAAAAGTACCAGCTATAGTTAACAGCTGTGGCTATGTACCTATCAAGTTTCATGGCAATCGGTTCATTAGTTTTTGCGTGAAAATGTAACCAATCCATCGGGTCCAAACTAGGTTGGTCTACGATTTATAAGGCCGAGTTCATGTGATCACCTTCCTGCAGTCAACTTCGTATCAAGACCAATTAAATGAGGTCAAACACGATATCTCTGCTGCAAACTGTTGAGTAATAGGTCATTCCGCAGACTTCCCTGGCTGCAGCATCGGGTAAAGGCATATAATTGCAGTATTATTGTTAACAAAATATTATAGTATACCAAATTTTACGTTAAAATAATATAAATAACCATCGCGAGGCTGAGATCCCTACACCAAACAGAAAAACCTGATTATCTTCAAGAGAGCTGAACAGATTTGCATGAAATATAGCTAAGGACCACCCTGACTAATACAGACAAATAAAAAAACACCATTGAAATCGGGCCCGTTTGGGAGCTATGATGCCAGTCACACATACACAGAACGACAGAGCCGTCAAACTTATTATACCTCTTTTTATACGTCGGGGCTTAATAATGACAAGTCATTGGTACCTGCGGCCGTACACGTCGTAGCGCATCTCCCAGCCGGCGGGCAGCGGCTCCTCAGCGGGGTTGGCGTACACCACGGCGACGCCGGGAGCGGCCGGCTCCGCGTCCGTGTGCGACGGGCCCGCGCCGCCGTCCAGCAGCGCGCCCGTGCCGCTCGGCCCGCCCGCGCCACCCGGCCCAAGCGTGCCACCCGCCACGCTCGCGCCGCTCGGGCCTCCGTGCTGCAGTGTGCCATTGCTAAGCGGCGGCGGGCCCGGTGGAGGCTGAATATTTAAGAGTTAATTTATTCATACATATTCAAGTCAAATAAATAATCACACATAAGTGCATCTAATTCTGCAATATCAATATCACAAGTACACAACACTTACTCTTAGGTTTTGTGAGCGAATAATAGATCGCATAGCAGATTCCGCATTGCTCCGTATCCTAATCCGAGCCCGAACTCCGTCATTAAGGGGACCACTGCTGTTAGTAGATTCTCCAAGTATCTCATGTGACTGACTTAAAACTGATGGATCGACTCTTAGGCCGTCCAGAAGTATCACCAATTCAGCGGCTTTTACTTCCCCACTTACACTAGACGAGTTTTCTTGGGACACGGTTTTCATCAAATCTGAAATAATAGGTTTCAGTTTACTTGTATGTAAATAGCGTAAAACTAAGTTGCATCTCCGCATTTGTCGAAATTGTTTGCCCGCATTCGGTTTGGGTGTCAAATACATTCATAATACATTATAAAACTATTATTTTTAGACATCGAAGGGGCCTTCGACAAAACTAACTTCTCCAGCATCAGTAGCGCCCTCTCCAGACATGGAGTAGAACAGGTACTAGCGGACTGGATCACAAACATGTTAAATAAACGAGTGGTTCGCCTTGAAGGTAAGCAGCAGTTGGCCATGATAACCGAAGGCTGCCCACAGGGAGGGTGGCTATCGCTCCTCCTATGGAATCTGGTAATTAACGACCTCATCACCAAACTCAACGCCAACCGCTACTACACAATAGGTTATGCAGACGACCTCGCAATTCTTGTCTGGGGCAAGGTGACGGGAACGATCTGCAACCTCACTCAACAAGCGCTACGCATTGTAGAATAATGGTGTAGAGAATTTGACCTATCAGTGAACCCCACTAAAACTGAACTAGTCATGTTTACCCATAAACGAGCTTTAGGCCTTTTCCACCAACCAAAATCGTTCAATACAGAACTCCAGTTGACCAACGAAGTCAAGTATCTCGGGGTCATTCTAGACAGTAAGTTAAACTGGAGTAGCCATTTAGACAACAAATTAAACAGGGAAAGAAAGAAGAGAAAGAAAATACGTTTATTTGCTTGCATTACCTTCTGGCAGTGCGGCAGTGCGGGAAAATGATAGGTAAGAAGTGGTACCTATCCCCAAAATTATACTATGGCTGTTCACAACAGTGATCCGCCCCATGATCGCCTACGGGGCTGTGGTCTGGTGCCCCCGCACCAATCTTGTTACAGCCCCCAATAAACTACAACACATGCAAAGATTAGCCTGTATGGCGACTACGGGTTGCATGAGGACTACTCCGACTGCAGCAATCGAAGCCATGCTGGGTTTGCCACCGCTCCACTTGTACATACAGCAGGAAGCAACGATGGCGGCGGTACGCCAACGCACTAAATCTTTGGAGTAAGAGTGATACACCACACACCGCGCTGATTGGGAGACTAATCAAGGATTTCCCCATTACGAAAGCCATAATTGACCGAGTATGGGTACAAACCAATTAACCAATTTATCTTTGATAAAAAAAGAAATACAAAAAAAAGAACCACCGACTTCCAAAAGAAACAATACAAAGTGAAAAATAACTTTATTTCAGAAGTCGATGTCTTTGGATCTATATTTTAGATTTTTTGCCACCGATTTCTGAAATTAAAATTATTTTTCCCTTTGTAGTGTTTTTTTTGGAAGTCGGTGGTTCTTTTTTGTAAAAAGTTTTTATTTTTCACTTTTTAGTGGGTCAGGTTGTAATTTGTCCAAGTTACAATAGCCTAATTTCAGCTGCTCATCACCGTTTACAAAATATTGCTTTTCCTGATGTAGGGACGTTAATTGTTTAGGAGTTCTCCTTGTAAGAACCAGGAGCACTGTAGCTGATGTTGAAGTCACCATCACCATATGCATTGTGACAAGCATAAATTGCTTAGCAGCCATATTAAAGCAATCGAATCGCAACCCGTGAAATATTTAGATAAAATTGAGTAGTTACGATGGCCAACTGTGGTCTTTGTCATCAGTTCCACTTCACCAAATGGTGCTTTCCGAGAGCAAATGCACGAGTTAATATAAAAAATACCCAAATCGCTATAGGTGTGCCTATAAAAGTTGAGGGTTTCCCTCGATTTCCCTGGGATCCCCTCATCAGATTCTGACTTGATTGCAATGGGACTACCTCGAGAGCATACCCTTTCAAACAAAAAAAGAATTTTCGAAATCGGTCCACAATTGACGGAGAAGTCGGTGTACATACATAATATATACATATATATATATATATATATATGTAACCTCCTCCTTTTTTTTGAAAGTCGGATAAAAATACAAAATCCAACTTCATGAGGATCATCAATGCGAGGGTTTGTGCCCCACAGAGCTGCGCATCTTCACGGATGGATCTAAAACAGGTAGTGGCACGGGTGCTGGGATCTTCTCGGAGGATTTCAACATACACATAGCCACAACGTTGGGGGTGCATATCACAGTGTTCCAGGCTGAATACATGGGCATTTCTCTGGCCGCCTCAGCCATAATGGCCAGGGAAGTTAAGGACCACTTGATACGCATACTCTCAGTCAGCATGGCTGTCCTGCAAGCGCTAAACAGTCACACAGGTTACTCTGGGTTAATATACGAGTGCCACCAGCGCCTCAACCAGGTGGGTAGACTCAATAATATAACCATTCAATGGATTAAAGGACACCGCGGATCGCTAGGCAACGACGCAGCCGACGAACTTGCCAGAAGGGGGTCGACCATGGCACCAGTGGGTCCAGAACCCATCGTGCCGCTCCCGTTCGGGTATCTACGCACTCTGGTAAGGAGAACGTACCAGGGACCAGCATCACAAACTATGGTCGTACCAAAGTGAATGTAGGCAGGCTAGAGAAGCACTCCCTAGAATCGGTAGCCGCCTCACGAAACAGGTTCTCCACCTAACCAAACAACAGCTGCGTACAGTTACAGCACCTACAACTGGCCATGGGTCAGCCCGCTATTCAATGCCTGCATGGAGGATGACGAGACAGCAGCTCATGTGCTTCTAAACTACCCGGTGGTCGCCGCATGTAGGACAAAGTACTTCGGTAACCCAGGTACCCTCCGTGAGGTTGTCAGTAACACCGAGGCGCTGCTGGCCTTCTTTGAGGAGCTGGAGTGGATCGAATAATCGATTTTCCCACCCTTACGCAAAATCCGCGCATTGACGTGGAGTTGCGGATACCAGCCCGTTTATTTACCTACATTATAAAAATCGCTCTTACGACGGGTGACGCTGACTAAAGCCGAAGGTTAGTAAGGCTACCATACATACGGGCGCGATATAGAAAGAAAGAAAACATGTTTATTCGGCACATGCCATAAGTGCACACAAATGCACACAACAAAATATGACGTACCTGTCCCGATGCGATATGGATATTACTGAGACACCGCGATTCCTTAGCTATTCAGTATATCTATTAAGTCGCATCGAGCGGGTGTCGAGTTGCATCGTTCTTCATAGAAAACGTAGGTACTACCGTACCGCAGGCATAGTCGCTGGCTAAATAAATAACAGACATAGCGCTGTGAACGATACAGTGAAGCACGTGCAAAACTACACCTCGCTCTGTGCACACGCGCTCACACACACACATTTAACCGAAACGTGAGGCCTCACGTCGTTGTTGACAACACTATGTCGATTTTTTTATTTAGTCTGAGGGTATAGTATACAATGTGTATCTGGATGTACGACATTAAATTAAAACGAGCACAGTACTAGTCCATCGAAATATTTTAAAACACTAAGATTAGTACTCAATGGAAAATTTAAAAATTGCAATTTTCAAACAAAATAAAAGCAGAATCAACTACATAAAAAGTAAACACGCTTTATCTATGAAAGTCACTGGCTTGTTGCGTGGCGCGGCGTGGGGCGCCGGCGGCAGTGCAGAGCGTAGGTAGGTACTTAAGTCGGATAATAAAAATGCAGCGGCACAAACTCACTAAGCTGCACGTTGTTAATTAAAAGATCACTGACTGAATGATTAATCACATAATATTAAATCACAATCACAATTTTCATCATCAATAGTCAATTTATTTAAATTTTCAAAGTGTCCACCACTGTTCATAATGCACAGTAAGCGATAATGTCTTATTAAATTTTCATGGACTCGTATTAACAAGTCCCCATCTGCCATTCTTTTAAATTTGTCGAAGGCATTAATTATTTTAGTTTTTAAACCGTCCACAGTGTTCACTTCTTGTGTCCATACACCTCATTTTTACGGCCCCGAATTTTTCATAAAATCACGAAATTGCGCGCGCGGCTCGTCTCGTGATAGAAAAAAATAGGCGCGTGCTCTCCTCCAAGGGCACCGCTATGCACTGACTGACCTACTAAGCGAGAGTCCCGAGACTTTTTGCCGAAAAATTCCGCTCTTATGCACACTCGCAATTGTCTATGGACCACTAATGCATTATTTGCATAAGTAATATTTATTTTTCTAATCGTAGGATTTTGTGTGACTGTGCGGGGCGCGTCAGAGTGGAATCGATGACATCTTTGTCTGTCTTTCAAGCATACTGAGACGCAGAGAATAGAATCATATGTGTTGCACAGGTTCTTGACGTGACAATGTTTACCTATTATTACGCATTCAGATCTACATCATGTTGAAAAATAAGAAAATGAAAAATAATTTCCTGTGGCTCAAGTATTTATTGGATTTGATTGATTTTTTGTATATGGTTTATAGAAATGCCAATCGTCCTGTTCCACATTGTATATGTTACCGGAATTGGTATGCCATTCCGAGATGATACGAGGAAATATCTAAAAACTACACTATATCTGCTGTAAGTTACTCAGGGGTATCCCGCAGACTACCTGATGCAGCAGCATCAGCACCAGGTCTTTGAAATACCGCCGAAGTTACATAGGTTTTTTAATTAAATTATGTAATAAGTTCAATAATTTAGCTAACATGACGACTAATGTGTCAGAAAATCCTTTCATCATAATGGAAAAATGCTGAATCTGGCTCATCCGATCTTCATTGTACATAGCTAAAAACTTTCTCCCTAAAATCAGCTTTCTATCAAAAAAAGCTCGTCCAAATTGGTCCATCCGTTTGGGACCTACGATGCCAAAGACAGACATACAGATACACACGTTAAACTTATAATACCTCTGTGATTCCGTCTAGAGTTAAAAAGTAGAATGTAATACATTTCCGATAGCTATTTAGGAAATGTATATGTTATGGACCATGTGATTAATGAATAATTTATGAATAATGTCTAGCTCTATCGGGCTAAGCGATTAATACTATCTTAACTTCATTATTTATCACATTGTACCGTCATTATTATATTGCTACATGATAATTGGGCAATTTGATAATAAAGCTAAATTTGACGCGGTGTGAGGGCGGGGAGGGAGGCACGCCTGGCGTGACACGCTTTGAGACACGCCAGTCAGCATGCGGCTCGTGCGGCGGACTTCAAGCGCTATTGTTTTTGTTTAGTTTTGCATTGTAAACGAATGGTTAGGTTAGGTTCAGCCCAGATGAAATATCTGGGCCTTGTAATTGACAGCAGGTGGCGTTTCGTTCCGCAAAGCCCGCTAGGCTTTCGTCGCGCCTGCTGAGGGCCGCGGGCGCGCTGTCGTGGCTGCTTTCCAACTTGGGGGAGCCCAGCGCACGATGCCGGCAACTACGCCGGCAACTTGAAGAGTATGGCCCTCTACGGGGCCCCTATCTACAGCGGGCACCCCAAAGGGCCATAGCCCAGCGGGTGGCGCGGCCCTACCGCAAGGTGGGCTTCGCGGCAGCATGTGCTCTGGCCGGCACCCCTCCTTGGGAACTCGAGGCGTGGGTGCTCGCCAGAGTATATGAATGGACGGCGGGGCGGAGGGCGAGAGGAGAACGCGCAGCCCCGGAGGAGCGGGAAGCCGTCCGGCGGGAGGCGAGGGACGCCATCGTCGTACATTGGACGACGGACCTCGCAACCGCAGCCTTCGGCCGCCGAACCCTCGACGCGATTGGGCCGGTCCTGCGAGACTGGCTCGAGCGGTCGCATGGGTTTCCACCAGACCTCCACCAGTGTCGGACGGGAATGGCCAGGTGTTCATGGCCATTCTCGTAGCCACCCAGCCTGGGGGGCATGCGGGGCCCGCCAGCTAAGCGGGCATGCGCCGGGAGGGTTGTGGAAGTAAAGGCTGAGCCGGTTTCCCATGGCCCTCCCATCACGGCGATGTGGGAACACCGCTGAGTTTTAGTGGGTATACTGTCGGTGTCATTCTGACAGGAGTCCCACATACCCCGTCTCGTCCCACACGAGCGGGGATGCGTAATCCATTTCTCAGCAATAAAAAAAGGTTAGGTTTAGTTATTATTTTTTTACTTAACCTAACCTGTTAGGTTACTTGACAATAACAATAAAAAAATAGTAATTAAATATGTTTGTATTCCTCTGCCCATAAGGTGATGGACAATATGTAGTATAATGCCCGGTCAATTTGATTATTTGAATAATTCTTATCAAATTGCACTCTCATATTGGGCATTTTTCGTAATGACCCGGTCATTATGTATAATGCCCAATTTATCATTTGGTCCATAACATATATATTTAATAGGAAAAGTGCTCTTTACAAAATATATCAAAGATGTCGTATATAGTTAAGGAATTGTACACATTTCCCAGGAATTGACATATAATACAATGACGTATTACATTCTTTTCCGTTAACACATAATTTGGTTGGGGAAAAAGTTTCTTCGCATTTTTTAAGAAAATTCAAAACATTTTTTAATATATGTAGTTTATTTACATTTAACTAAAGTATGTAGGTACCATTTTGTTCGATAACTTTTTGCCATCTTGTAGGTAGGGACATGATATCATGGATGAATCATGTCCCTACCTGCTATAGAAATTTTGGGACTTCTGGTCAAAATACCGCAACAAGTGGTTTTGGCAGTCCTCTCGTGATGTTAACCTGACACTGCCTAAAGAATTCTGAAGAGACCGAAACAGGTGGAAATCTGAAGGTGCAAGGTCAGGACTATACGGCAGATGCATTAACACCTCCCAGCCAAACTCTCTTGATTTTTGCTGAGTAGCTAAAGATGTGTGAGGTCTAGCGTTATCATGATGAAAAACCACACCCCTTCTGTTGATTAATTACGGCCGCTTTCTCTCAACTTCTTGCTTTAATCTCATCAGTTGTTCGCAGTAGAGTTCAGAATCGATGGTTCTGCCTGGTGGTAACAGCTCATAATGAATAATGCCCTTCCAATCCCACCACACACACAGCATCACCTTGTTGCGAGTTAACCCGGGTTTCGCCACAGTCTGTGAAGCCTGACCGGCCTTTGACCACGACCTTTTTCGCACGTTCTTGTCATACGTGATCCACTTTTCATCACCAGTTATCAGCTTCTTCAAAAATGGTTCGGTTTCATTACGTCGTAATAAAGAATCACAAATGAGTACACGGTTCATTAGGTTTATTTCAGTGAGCTCGTGAGGTACCTACCGAAATGTCGAGCTTTTTTGTGTACCCAGTTTTTTTCAAATGCGCCAAAACTGTTTTGTGGTCAATTTCCAGTTCTTCAGCTACGTCGTAACTACTGATATGCCGATCTTGCTCCACTTTTTCAAAAATGGCATCCATTTTATCCATAATAGGGCGACCAGAGCGACGTGCATCTTTGACATCAAAATTTCCGGATTGAAAACGCTTAAACCTTTGTGCTACTCTCACAGACACTACATAGGTCCATAAACATCACAAATTTTTTTCGCGGCTTGCGTTGCATTTTACCTTTTTTGTAGTAAAATTTTAAAATGTATCGAATTTCTTCATTAGATTCACTCATCTTGACGGTACGAAAAACAAATGAAAATCACACATTTTCCTAATTTGAATTTGGAATTATGTTCTTTAAAATTTAAACTTTCAATGATACCAAAACCAGCCAGATACAAATAGTATAGCCAAAGAGATTTTATTACAAGTTCATACATACTATAATGCGAAAAGACTTTTTCCCCAACCTAATATATTAAGTCTCCAAGAGATATTTAACATCAAAATAATGTCCGCACTCCAAAACGTCTATAGAAAACGCGGCGAAAGAACCCAATGACACCATAAGATAATACCTGTTTCGTTATTTATTCTAAGGCAGTCTAAGGTTTCAGCAGATATTAAATAATAAAATCGTTCTCGTATGAAACCGTAAATTACAGTACATTAAGGAAGGAGGAAAAGATAATATTTAAACTTCCTCATCATAATTTTTTTAACAAGTACTTTAAATTCTATAATATAACATGAAACTAGTATGCAAAGGAGTAGAACTTCATCTGCTAAGTACAAGTTATTTGTAGGTGTGCGCACACTTGCGATAGGTTCAAGACATTTTGTCTGCAACTTTTGAAATTATTTTCAATCAATAGTTGTACAATGACGCGATTATCGCAGGACGATTAATTGCAAGTGTGTTTCAGCTCTAATAAATGTTATGAATTGGCATTATTTGTCACTGCCGCACAATATTGGTGCCGATTTTGTTGTGCACAAACTAAACTTAATTTAGGCTATTGCTAACTCTTTTCCGCTAATAAAACAAGAAAGAGACGGACGTAAATTAGAGCTGTCAAATTTAGTTGGAACTAATATTTCCATACAAATTCAGACGACACGTAAAAACATGTCAACTAAAAACACGGTGAAGCGCAAGGCGTAAACTAGTTTGACATCTCTAACTTAGTTCATAGCTATAGCCGTCCTTTTCTCGCGCTGTAAGTAGAAGTAAAAGAGAGTGATTCTCTAATTTTTGTTTAGATAATGAACAAGAGAATCGGCGCTATTGTCTAACTACCAGTTGAAGAGAAGTAATGTTAATTAATCTAAGCCTAACCGGTGCATGATCATCTATATTTATACAAGGTGTCATTTAAATAACGCACAACCTGTTAAGGAAGCATTGTACTCATCATTATGAACAACTTTTACTATGGAACCAAACCTGAAATCATAAAAAAATCTGCTGTTCCCTACATTTTGACAAGTTATGCAAACATAAAACTCTGCTAAAGGAAAGCTTTTCAACACCAGCATCCTTCCTATACTAACTTATGGATGCCAAACATGGACCTTGACCAAAACCCAACAGACTAAACTTCAAATGTGTCAACGTAGCAGGAAAAGGAGTATGATGAGGAAAAGAAAGATAAAATTAATCAATCCCTGTGTAATCAGGATGGCAACAAAAACACAAGATTTAGTACTAAAACTGAGAAGATTAAAATGGAGATGGGCTGGCCACACTGTCAGGGGAGAAGAGAAATGGAACAAAAAGTGACCATGTGGTACCCTAGGGAGGGGAAGAGAAAGAAAGGGACACCCTTGAAAAGATGGCAGGATGACTCGGTGAGGACGGCGGGAAAGACATGGACTAGACAGGACCAGGGAGAATTGGAAGGGGTTGGAGGAGACCTTTGCCAAAGGGTACACAGAGACTCAGAACTGAGAGTAAATATTTTGTAAACAACTATAACTCTGAAAAAAGGCTATAATTAAATAAATAAATTATCATAATTATGGTAGTGGTGTAAGAAAAATTTTATATTCACCTATGATCAGCTCCACATTATCACATTTTCCATTGCAGTAAAGCAAAACTTTTAACAAATTCACTCGTTTTTCACCAATAACATTATCTTTTCTGAAACTATGATAATCTGCAAGCCGGAACAATAACTGAGACTGTGGTGTTACAAGCACTGTAAGATCTTCTTTCCATTTTGGGTGCAAGGTACTCTTTATAACTTCAGTGCGTCTTGAAATTTTGTCATCGATTATCACTTGTAAATATGGATTTGGTTTGAAGAGCCCAGTATTCTTGATGTTTGCTGATTCAACTAATGGAAAATAAAACATGTCTTGTTAGCAATAAGAAACTTAGAGCAGCAGTAATACAATTTAAAGTCATGCACAAAGGTTTTGCTTCTGAAACTTAATATAACTGTGCAGTTGTCATAAGAATGAGATGGGAATAAATAAAATGCCAGAAGTAATCACTAGCAATAATTTATATCAGTGACTATTAATAATTTACGAATAAGATGATAATTTACAATCCAAAATATCTGTATTTAATTACAGCTAATCAAAATACCACATTCAAAAGTAATGCAAGCTGATCCAAAACAAATGATAAAAAAATAAAACTATTCAATATACATATTCAAATGAATGTACCTCCTGGGAATTGTGGTCTATTTATATGATTTAATTTTTGGTGACTTGGTAAATAAGGAAGCAAAAAATATTTAAAATATATATTAACCGATTATCATTACTTTTGGAACTGCCCATGTACAGGGTTATTGGTAAAACACCAACAACCTCTTAAGGGGTCATTGTACTGATCATTATAAACAACTATGGCACCAAACCTGAAATCGCAAAAAAATGAGCTGTTCAGTACATTTATGTTCGTTCGCATCATTCGTCAAAATGTACTGAACAGCTGATTCTTTTTTTGCGATTTCAGGTTTGATCCCATTTTAAAATTGGTTCATAATGATGAGTACAATGACTCATTAATAGGTTGTTGGTGTTTTATCCTGTATATCAGTGAGCCTTAAAATTTTACTAATTACATGATAGTTTACAATCCAAAATATTTGTATTTACTTACAGCTACTCAAAATATCACATTAGTAATAAGAATGTAGAGATTAGCATATAAATAGATTAGAAAGTTGGATATAAATTAATTTGAATTTGATAAACTTTGAATAATTGTTCGATCATTTTCACTTTAAAACAACAAATAATTAATTAAAATTAGTGATGAATGAATAGAGGGAGGCCTTGTCCAGCAATGGGTCAGTACAGGTTAGTAATACTAATAATGTTTGATTCAGAAAGCAATACTTAGGAGGTTTCTCTCTCTGGAGCCCTGACCACTGGCAGCTTGGATCTGAATCTACTATTTTTATATGTATATTTAATTATTATAGGAGATAATAATAAAGTAAGAATCAGAAAATACCTGTAAGACTCAGTTGATGATATGTTGACAAAGAGATCGGAGTTGTTAACGTTGGGACAGTTTCAGTCATTGTGATGTATTTTTCAGTTCATATTATGATAGGAATAGCATTCCAGTTTGCAATCTGTTCACCTAGAATAAAAATAAATCAATATGAATAACTAAATCTATTTACATGCCATACCTATCCAATTTTCAATTAAATAATTACATCACTAGAAATTAGTTAGGTCAATTCTGTGATTGTAATGATCACTCTTCTTCTCTGAGTGATATGATACATTTGCATAAGTACATATTTTTGTCAATAAACAAAACTCTTATGATAATTATGATGATAAATCAAAAATTTTGTTGAAGTTGTAAAACCTCAATTAGCTATCCTTGCTTTTGATGATCATCTCAAAATTACACATGGAACAAAAGGAGTAGGTACTAATTACGTATGATTAGGTTAGATAAAAAAGATATAGGTAAATTCTGCCTTGATAAGGTAAGGATAAATAATTCTGCTTTGATAGGATTACAATAATGGAAAGTAAATAAATTTTCCTCAGAAACTGCTACAGTAGTTTGCAACTTGTAAGATTAACTTATACAAACATTTTTTTTCATTTGTTTAATTACTAGCTATTGATTAGGGTAGTGTACTTCAGCCAAAGATATAAATCGAGTTCAGTAGTGTATTGATTGACGACTATTGCAAAATAAACAAATTGAAAGTAAGTGTGAAATGAGCGACGTAAAAGTAATAATGTTAATTAAGCATTTATAAAGAATATAACATCACAAATTACCTTAATGAGGCGATCCAAAGGACAGAAGTCCTTCAAATTATCTCATATCGTTGTTCTTATCTCACTGAAAGGAAATACACAAATAATGTTGTATCGTCACGGAACATTCATATCGCGGATTTAAAGTCTATAAATTATTATTCACAGTAATATCACAAGGAAATAGTTGGAAAACTCGAAATGTTTAACACAATAACATGCTACGAAGAACTAATAATAAATTTAAATTGATTAGAAATACTAAATTCCTGAAATTAGTCACTGCACTGTTGAGTCTTGAGTGTTGTGTCCACAGAATATAAATACCCTGACGGGTTGTGTCCACAGACTATATAAAGAATAGAGGCACGTACGTACAAATAAAAATTGATAAAAAAAAACAACAATTGTATCGTACAGATTTTTATGATGGCCGTTACGGCCGCTGTCTTAGGAAACCAAAACTTTACCCCACGGCCTTAGGGCCACACGGCTCGAAAACATAATTATGGATAAGGTGAATGGTCACCTTATGAGAATAGGACAAACTTTTAGTTTTCTCTTTCAAGGACGACTTTTCGATCGCTACTTGTAACTTTAGTAAGTATTGGAGCATTCCTTTTACTATGTCTTCCGTACGATCTTCCGATCCCACTGGCAAGGATGTCCACCATTGCTCCCGAGGGGTGGCGCTAGTGAGGTTTGCGGTCATGATAGCTCACTTTCTCATAGGGAATTTGATTTTTTTTCGTGTATTGATTTCATTTGCGGGAATTTCAAGGTTTACTGATGAACAAATTACTAATAGATACTGTGGTTGGAGTGTACCTAAAAGAATTGAAGAATAAACTTCGAAATAGAAATTCAAAAGTATTTGAATAAAAGGAAGACTTGATAGAGAGGTAAGTAACCAGTCTAAATTATGTTTATTGAGAGACGTAAACTGTGCATAAGAAACACATACACTAACAAAAAAAAATCTGTTCCCTACATTTTACATTCGCAAAACTCATCGAAACGTAGGAAACAGCTTATTATTTTTTTTCGCGGTTTCAGATTTGGTCCCAAAGTACTAGTTGTTCATAATGATGAATACAATGACCCTTAAAAGGATACCCATGAATTTAATTTCATCCTATATATCTAATCCGGCATTTCCTGAATGAGATGTTGAGAATTTCTTGTCGGTTTGTATTTGTCTCTTTTAATGGCTATAATCCATTTTTTTCTTCACTTTCATCGCTTGGGAACCTGTGTCCTGACTTTCTTGAGGAGCACAAAGGCACAACACAACACTGAGGCATTTTTATTTCAAGAAAAATAACTAACATTGGTGAAATCTTCGTCGCTCCAAAGAAATCACCAATGTTTGACAGTTCGCATGACTCCCAGAATAGCCAGCGCCATCTGCTTTGAGCTCTTCAGATTACATGCCCTTGACTATTGGTCTGCCCACGGAACATAAAAAAACAGGGGAAGTGCATTGCAACAAAATTACTGAACCGTTGGTGCCAAACTCACACAAATAAACCGATAATCATATAATCATGGAAAAGAAAATCGGTGGAAGTGCCCTTAAGGCGAAAGCATCAGGCTAGCCCGCGAAATTCTAATTTTCTTATGTTCACAATCAGTACAACAGTACGCTCAACGTGAACATTGTCAACGTCACACTTCATCACGCACCACACGAACTCTTCATTCTAAAAAAAAAACGACTTCGAGAAAATTGACAAAATGCTGTAGTTCCAACAAGATAACGAGCCGAAATTACCACCCACTATCACAGATCATGACGTTCACCAATATGTAATTTGTTATCTTTTATTATCAATTGCCGTCATCACTTTCTTGTGGATCATAACAAGAAAATACTGCAGACCGCTCAGGAAGCGATTTCCGAGGAGGACAATTAATAGAAAGCAAACGCATGAAGACATTGAACTTCAACCAATGGAATCTCGACTGCAGACTACCAGAGAAGAAAACCAGCAGGCGCCCACGGACGACTGCCGTGATCAACCTCAAGGACACCAAGACAACATTGCCTAT
The DNA here is from genome assembly GCA_948252095.1 of Dicycla oo. Taxonomy (NCBI): domain Eukaryota; kingdom Metazoa; phylum Arthropoda; class Insecta; order Lepidoptera; family Noctuidae; genus Dicycla; species Dicycla oo. The sequence continues at coordinate 16,535,778 of OX411712.1, forward strand.
ACTTTTGATTAATAATTTATTTATATTTATAAATTACCTATTTACTTTAACTTTAATATTTGACTAAGTGCAAGCGTTTCTTTCTCTCTCCACTCTACTCTGCTTCTTTAGGGGGTTGCCAATATGTACAGTCTCATCGCTGTACATTTTTCTGCCTAAGCTGTAACCTATTTTAGGCCAATGATGTGCGTCATAATTTAGCATTATAAAATAACATGACTAACGTATTTAAATATAGTGAATTTACAACTGTGTAGCTATCAACAACTGAGAGAAATAATCGCCTTCCACTCTTAAAACTGTTACATACTCTTAACTTAAATACTTAGTGCATCTTAGTGGAAAGTGTTTCTCTATACTAACTGAACTTACAAACCTTCACGACAAATCAGTGTACGGAGTTAACTACTACAACCCGTACAGATATAATAATATATACACCTACCTATAGGTATGCATACTTATTATGATTAGCGAACGAGTCCTCCCTATCAATTTATTAATTTAAACTCTTTGAGCGTGTTAGGATAACAATCAGGAAAAAAAACACGTATGGAGTTCAGAAAAATGTCCTTTTAACATAAATTTTATTAATATTTATTCGTTTTATACTTATTGTAATAAAATTAAATTTAATTATGGAATAACATAACACTTTTTCTTAGTTATAATAAAGGTAATACGGTATGGTATGATAATAAACACTTACATAAAGCATCACAGTCAAAAATACAATATCTTCTTCGGAGTTCGCTCATGTTAACAAAACAACAAAAATGACAAACGAAAAACAAAGTGGTAACAATATTATGAAATAGAAACAAAACAAAACAAATAACAGTAACGAGAAACAGTTTTCAACAAAACTGCGCGTCAACGTCGTGAAAGCCGGAGTTGACAATGGCGACATGACATTTATTTGATCAAGACAAGATGGCTGCCAAGTTTTTTTATCCCACCAAACTGCAGATGTCACTGTCGTCTATGGAAATTGATGACAGTTTTAAGTGTGCCCCCCTGGCGGAGCTTTGCTTGTAATAAAAATGCCAAGTTGCGTAGTAAAAGGGTACAAAAATTACGATACAAAGGTTAAAAAGGAACATAAGATATCGTATCATCGGTACGTAACCTTACATTACTTTTGTTGCAATTATACTATTAAGTTGCTAACCTACCTTGAAGACAATGATCTCCTAAGTGACCGTCAATATGGCTTTCACCGGGGACGGTCAACTGGCGATCTTCTTGTGTATGTCACGCACTGCTGTGGTGAAGTCATCGAGAAACACGGCGAAGCACTGGCTGTATCGCTTGACATCTCGAAGGCTTTTGACTGGGTCTGGCACGCTGCTCTGCTCAGCAATCTTCCAGCTTATGGCATCCCAGCTGATTTTTGTAGCTGGATATCAGATTTCCTTAGTGAATGGTCGATCAGAGTAGTCATTGATGGCTGCTCCTCTGACCTTATAGCTATTGATGCCGGAGTACCTTAGGGGTCTGTGCTCTCTGCAACTCTTTTCCTGTTACACATCAATGACCTGCTTCAGCATGGTATTGTTGGGTACGCAGATGACAGTACAGTTTCAGAGAGATACTTGTCCAGCGCAAAAACCAGCGGGGCCGAAGTTCGTTCCTTGAGAGAGGCCATGGTAGAGCGGACAGATTTGACCTTAAGCTTTGTCTCCCAGTGGGGTGATGATAATCTGGTCTCCTTTAAAGCCACCAAAACCTAGGCGTGTCTTTATAGCGCTAAAAGGACGCTAATTTCGCTCAAACTCCTACTTTTCGGGGTACATCTGCTCCTGTAACTGATCGGCTTGAGCTCCTAGGCATGGAGTTGACATCTGGTCTCAACTTTGGCGCCACCATCGAGTACAAAGCCCAAACCAAGAAGCTGGGCATCCAATGTCTTTTATAATGCGCACAGCAAAAGAGTGGAACTCACTACCTGCGTTTGTGTTTCCGAGCGCATACAACCCTAATCTCTTCAAAATGAGCGTGAACAGGCTTCTTCTGGGTATGTTCACTGCATCGTCGACGCTGTCTATGTTGCCTCCGACCTAGACTAGAGTCAAGAGCATACCCATCTTAAATAATAATAAAAATAAAATAAAAAAAGGCCTGGCAACACTGATACGTCAATAACGTCAATTTTTTTCGTCTCGTATTTCACATTTTATTTTATTTTAAATTCAACATATAAACAGTTAAAAACACATACAACTATCCAGAAAAATAACAGATAAAAGTGAAAATGAAAAATAATAAAAACCCGATAAGAAAAAAACACAAAAATATAGACATATGTCATAAACATACAATGCGAGGAAAATCAATGATGTGAATAGATGCTGACCAGAGCAGCTGTACGTCGCGCACGTCTACCACCCCCGGACTCGTCGCTCAGCTCCGCCTCGCCGCCGCCGGAACTCGGATCACCAGTCACACGGGCGGCTGCAGCCGCGTCGAGCTCGAGCGACGAGTACTTCTCTCCACCGACGTCGCCACCACCTGTACGTCGGCCAGGAAGAGGCCGGCCACCGAACGGCATGGGATCTAGGGGCCAACCGGCCCCGAGCCGGGTCCCCGCTGCCGGTGGTTGTGTGCAGCGCATGAAATGGACTCAGCAAATGAATGAGAACGTCATGCGCGCATATTACGGGGCAACAGAGGGGGGAACTAACCTCACTGCGTACCGCGATAGGATGCTGTCTCTGTTTCAGGCGCTTCAACCAGCCATCAACGTCTCGGCCCAACGACTGTCGGATCAGGTGCGGGTTATCCAACGGAATCAAAGATTGGACGACGCCGCGCTTGATAGGCTGCGCTCAGAGGTACTGAGCAACCGTATCGTCCCTGTCCCATCACAGACCGCGGTGCAACCTCTAAACATAATCCAACCGCGGTCTAATGTTAATGATGAGGAGGGGGGCGATGAGGTTGTTACGGTAAGTAGCCAGTGTAACGACCAATTGAGGAGCGCGCTGGAGGATGCGATTCGGGAGTTTAGAACTGCCCCCGTCCAACTTAGACCTCGTTTACCTCGCTTGCCTATGCACAGAACGAATAGGGCGTTGGTGTGTGCCTTGGATTCGCTGCTTGTTTCTTATTTTGAAAGCAGCGAAGATCTCGTAGATACGCACTCGATCTTGTATTGCGCGGCTATTGCGGCGTGTCGTGTAGCCAATGTCACATTTTCAAATTGTGACATAGCTACACGACCAAAACCCGCCGTTCCAGCCTGGCAGTGCAGGATCGAGCGGCGTATCGAGGGGACCAGGGTGCTCATCGGCAAACTATACTGCTTCAGGGAGGGCAATACTCGCCCTAGAGTGATGCGCTTTGTGAGGCGGGCGTTCTCGGGGACTGGAATCAGCCCTCAAGAATATATGTCCCATGTCACAGAGCGCATTGACTTCCTGAAGCAGAAGGTCTATGCATGGGCAAGCCGTATCCGTAGGTATAAGCGTCGGGTTGAACGATATACCCAGAATCGCATATTCCAGCGTGATCAAAGGTGGGTGTATAGAGCATGGGAGCGACCTGAGCAAAATGTTGCAGACGTATGCCGCCCAGATGATGATGCCACTAGCACATTCTGGCGCAACATCTGGTCGGTGCCCGTCTGCCATAATGAGGCTGAATGGATGCGCGATGTTGAGCGCGTGTGTGACGCCATACCGCAGATGGAGGGAGTAATAATTACTTCCTCCGATGTAGCCAGTGCAGCCCGTCCGATACCGAACTGGAAATCACCGGGACCGGACGGACTGCACAATTTTTGGCTTAAATGGCTGCAAAGTTCACACGCGTGCTTAGCATCGCAATTCCAGTCGGCCTTAGAGTCTGGGTCGCTGCCACAGCTCTTTACAACGGGAGTTACCCACTTGCTCCATAAGTCAGGTGATGCCACGGAACCCAAAAATTATAGGCCGATCACTTGTTTGCCGACGGTCTATAAACTTCTGACATCCATTTTGAGAGTGAAAATTAATTCTCATTTAGAAAAGAATTCTATCATGTCTGCCTCTCAAAATGGATGTAGGAATGGGTCCCGCGGCACCAAGGAGCTACTCCTCATTGACATGGCCATAAGCCAACAGGTCCGTCGATCCCGAAAGCATTTGTCGACATGTTGGATAGACTATAAGAAGGCCTTTGATTCGGTGCCCCATACATGGCTCTTGAGGGTGTTAGAGTTGTACAAAATTGATACAACTCTGAGCACCTTCCTAACGACATGTATGGGGCAGTGGAGGACGGTCCTTCGCTATCCAGGATGTCGACAAATTCGGGGGAGCGACGAACCTATTAGGATTAAGCGGGGAATATTCCAGGGCGACAGTCTGAGTCCACTGTGGTTTTGTTTAGCCTTGAACCCTCTTAGCACTCTGCTGGAGGGTACAGGGCTGGGCTGCTCTTTGCGGAGAGGGGGTCAGGTAATATCCCACCTGCTTTATATGGATGATTTGAAACTGTTTGCCACCAACAAATTGCAACTGCTGGAGTCACTAAAAGTAACTAAAACTTTTAGTGATTCCATCAGGATGGAATTTGGTGTTGATAAATGTGCAGTCATGCATGTAAGGCGGGGCGGGATTGTGGAATCTGAGGGACTACAACTCTCAGATTCTATAAACCTGAGATCACTCTCCGCAACTGATACCTACAAATACCTGGGTATGTCAGAGGGGTTAGGCATTAACGGGGCTGACATGAAACAATCGTTGCAGGAGCGCTTCTTCGGTCGCCTGAAAAAGGTACTTAATAGTTCTTTGTCAGGCGGCAACAAGGTGCGCGCCTTTAACGGTTGGGTCATGCCGGTCCTGATGTACTCCTTTGGCATACTAAAGTGGACCCAGACGGAACTAGATGCCCTGGATAGGAGAGTCCGGTCACTGCTGACTGCAAACCGGATGCATCACCCACGTTCGTCTGTCATGAGGCTGTACATCCCGCGGAAGTGTGGGGGTCGAGGTTTTTTAAATGCTAAGACCCTCCACAACCGCGAGGTGTGCAGTCTCAGAGAATATTTTCTCAAGGCTAACGTGGGTATGCACCGAGATGTGGTTGCAGTGGACAAGGGACTCACGCCGTTATCCTTGGCTAAAGAGAACTGGCGCAAACCTGTGGTGCTTAGTACCAACGACCGCAAGGAAGTATGGCAAAGCAAGGAGCTTCACGGACGCTTTTTCCGGGCCCTTCATGGGCCCGACGTAGATTTCTTAGCGTCCGTGGCCTGGCTACGCTTCGGTGACCTCTTTGGGGAAACCGAAGGCTCAGTCTGTGCGATTATGGATGAAGTTATGCTAACGAATAACTACCGGAAGTATATAATGAAAGACGGGACGATCGACATATGTCGGGCATGCCATTGTCCCGGTGAGTCTATCAGACATATTACTTCTGGGTGTTCTCGTTTAGCTAACGGCGAGTATTTGCACAGGCATAACCAAGTGGCCAGGATTATCCATCAGCAACTTGCTCTGAAATACGGCCTTGTGGACTCTGAGGTACCGTATTACAGGTATGTGCCCGACCCAGTTCTCGAGAATGACCATGTCACGTTATACTGGGATCGATCTATTATCACTGACAGGACTATTGTAGCCAATAAGCCTGATATAGTGGTAATAGATCGATCAGTGCGCCGCACAATGATAATCGATGTCACTATCCCGCATGACGAGAACCTCGTGAAGGCTGAGAAGGAGAAACAATTGAAGTATCTCGACTTAGCCCACGAGGTTGTCGCTATGTGGAATGTGGACTCGGCAATCATTGTGCCGATAGTCGTTACAGTCAATGGCCTTATCGCTAAGAGCCTCGACCAACATCTCAAGAGGCTCTCTTTGGGTGGCTGGGTGAAGGGCTTGATTCAGAAGGCAGTCCTCCTTGATACGGCGCGTATTGTGAGGAGGTTCCTGTCTCTGGGGCCCTAACCACCGGTAGCTTGGACCCTGTTCCCCATGCCGGTGGATTTCTATTTTTTCTATTTTTTATATTTTTAAATGTTTTTTTTTTTAATTCTAATATTTAAAAATATAACTTATATGTAAAAAAATTGAATAATAAAAATAAAATAATAGGATATACTAATTCCATAGCCATACATGAGTGACAGTGACACTGTGAAGTGTGATTCTGACATTTCTGACATGACATTTAGAATTTTTTAACAAACCAGTGTTTTGTATTGATTTTTCGATAAAATAAATAAATAGTTCTTCTCAGGTCTAATGCTCACAGCAGGATTTTAGATACGCCGTGTAAGTAAAAAACCTTGATTTAATGTCAATTTATTTACAACAAGGATAGACTTATTGAAGTAGAAAAGAGATTCTGATGTCATTTTTATTTTCAAACTTATATTTCGCACAATATCTGGGATTGATACGTTTTGATGATAAATATTTTTCATTGAGAATCAAGTTAATTTGATTTTGAAAAGTAAATGACCCTTTGACCATAATAATGAAATAATAACGTCTTTTATTTTGTTTTTTATTGTCGTGTTACATATTTGCTTACCTTGACTGTGCCTTGACGGATTTACTTTCTAAACTATGTTTTACACTATATCAAATACCCAATACCCACTGGTAGAAGTAAATATCTTTCTATCTTTTTAATAATATTTATTGTTGTTTTCGCTGTATGGTGGGTAAGTTTGATAGGGACATACTGGGGTTTATTTATATATGTTGTTAAGTTAACGTCTGCTTAACACTTTCAAGGACACTGAAGGAGACACAATAGAAGTTTTAATGTTATGATGGCTAATGGCTATGACTATTTAGTGTTCTTGAAAGCGTTAACCATATATTTTTGGCATTTAAACATCTCAAAACTATAAGCAAAGTTTATAAATAAACTCCACAAAGTGTGAGGTGCATGGTATGAATAAAAATAAGAACTAGCCATGTCATGGTTGGTAAACTTGATGTGACCCAAAAAAAACCAAACCTATATTGTCACTTTTAAGTAATTAGATAATATGCAATTGCTGGATTGAAGTTAATTATAATTCAAAATGGTACATAATCAATTTACCTTTTAAAGATAACCTGGGGCAAATACTTGGCTTCTTTCAAGGATGAGTCCAGTTGAGAGTATTCCAGTTGCCGTATTAAATTGCATTGATGACTATGTGGAATTACTTTATGATGATATCCCAGAAAAAATAAAAGGATCTGCTCTGATACTGCAACTTGCTAGAAATCCTGATAATTTAATAGAGCTAGCACGAAATGGTAAGTTGAATATCAGGTTGGCTCAAAAGTAATGAGACACTTGGTTTACGTTTTATATATATTTTTTTATTATTATTACAATACAAAAAGCTTAGTCAATGATGTAATCACTATTAGCATCTACGATGTCTTGCCAACGATCCAACAGTTTGGATGCCTTTCGCCCAGAACTCTGATGACTGTGCCTCGAAAAAGTTGTTCAACTCCACCTCTACATCAGAGAAATGATTAAATTGTTTACCCCACAAATGTTGTTTCAGGGCTCTAAACAAATGTTAGTCTGATGGGGCGAGGTCGGGGGAATAAGGTGGGTGGGGTATCGTCTCCCAGCCCAAATTCTCCAACTGTTGGTTAATGGCAGATGCAACATGAGGTCAAGTGTTATTGTGTAGTAAAACTACATTGACTCGTCTTCGTCGTTTTTTCTTGATAGCAGCAGATAGTTTCGTGAGCTGGGTTGAATATTTGTCAGCGTTTATAGTTTCATTGTGTAATAGTTCATAAAACAGCATGCCTTACGCATCCCAGAAACAGCAAAGCAGAATTTTTACAGCTTCGGTTGAGTTGGTGGCGTTTCTTCTGGAGGCAGCCAGAGAGCACGACGTGTATCTAATCGTTCTCGTAATAAATCCATGATTCATGTCCAGTAACCAGATCAGACAAAAACTCCTTTATGTCAGGGTCGCAGCAAAAGTGATTGACAGATAGCGACACGGACTGCACGACTGTCGTCTGTAAGGATGTGCGGTACACCCCGAGCCAAAACTTTTCGATACCCACGCTTATGCAGATGGTTTTCCACGGCGTGGTGACTGCAGTTAAGTGCTTCCGCTAATTCACGAGTGGTAGCATCCGGATTCGACTGTAGTTCACGGCGTAAATCGTCATCATTCACTGCGGGTGGTTGTACAGAGCGTAGCTGACTTTCAAGGCTCCTGTCTCCTGATATAAAATGGTCAAACCATTGGGACACCGTCGCATGGCTTGCACTTCCAGCGCCCACAATGCAGTGTTGATATTGTCAACCGAAGCCCGCGCACTTTGGCCAACAAGTACTCGTATAAATAAAGTGTTCGAACTTTTCCATTTTTCTTCAAACTAACTAAACCGATCGCGATCGGCTTTATATACCCCCCACATCACAAGTACCTAGAGTGTTTTACAACATTCTAGAATATTATCGAAAACAATTAACTTGAAAAAGGAAATGTAAAGTTTTGTAGAGTGTCTCATTACTTTTGTGCCAACCCAATAGTTATCTACTTAATAAAAATCTTATATTTATTCATTCACTCACTGACAGACAACGCGCAGCCTAAACTGCTGGGTCTAAAAGCATGAAATTTTACCCAAAAGCTCCTAAAATTTATTGAAGGAACAGAATACTAAGGGACGTTTTTTGAAAATGTATTCTCTATAGGGGTTAAATAGGGGATGATATTATGTATGGAAGTTTATCATTTTGTTGTGTGAAATCCCATCAGGCCTACACACGTATTTTTGTATTGTTTTCAACAACTAAATACTGTCGCCAAGTGCTATAATTTTCCTATAAAATATGGTTCAACATCTATAAACTCAAAATGTTAGCTTTAAAAATATACTATCTTCTATAGTTATACATATACAGAGTCAGAGTGATTGGCAATTGAGCTAATTTGCAAAAATATTGACCCCGAGAACTTGGGGCTTGTGTGGAGGCGATCTAAGCCACAAGCAAAAGTTAGTACCAAATATATTTTTTTTAATTCTTGTGTTACATCTTAGTTTGCGAGCTTAGTAAAACGCATAGTGCAAAAGCCTATCAAGGCTACATCATGACATTTATAGACTTATAGCTTGAATTATCAGTTGAAAACAGGTTCTACATTGTTATGTGAAAAGCATTATTTTGTAATCCAAGACTCTGCCGCTAAGAATTATGCCGCCACTTTACTGTGTTTTCTTCTATCTGTGTTCTTATTGGACTACCAGCTGGGCCACGGGAGAGGCCACCACCTGGATAAAGCTGGACTATAATGATGTAGTTATTAAAAATTTTGAGAGAAGGGCCATATTACTAGTATTTTACTTAGTATTTTAGATCTTTATTGAAATTTCAGAGGCATTATTAAGTGCACTTTCAAGAGTTCTGAGAGAAGAATGGAAAAGGAGCATCGAACTAAGCACAAACATAGTCTACACATTTTTTTGTTTCTCTACTTATAATGAATTTCATCCTGTCATTATTCAGTATAAAATTGGGTCTTTGTGTATGGATGTAATTGATTATGAATTAAAGAGATACGATCAATGGAAGGAGAAAGTTGAAGGAAAAAAGCAGGTGGTCACACCTGATAAGGTGAGGATTCAATGTTAGTACATCTCAAAATAAATTCTGGTTGTGATGTATCACAACCAGCATTTATTTTGAGATGTATACAAGTGTAATTTATTATTTTAGAACGAGCCACCAAAAAGTCGTATTCCTGAACCAAAGCGTCGCCCCAAATCAGGCACATGGGCTGTGGCCGATGTGAATATGCAAAAATCTAGGTCACTAGTATCCAGCTACCATGAAGACCTATGCAGTGCATCTGATGAATTTTTATCAAAAAGTGACGAAGAACAAATGAAACGCAAATTAAAAACACTATCAAAGCGACAGGAGCAATTACTGAGGGTCGCCTTTTACATGCTTCTTAATATAGCAGATAACATAAAAGTGGAAGAGAAAATGCACAAGAAAGATATCGTTGGCTTGCTTATTGGTGCGATGGAGAGACATACGAATATAGACCTCCTCATTCTTATAGTTTCATTTTTACAAAAACTCTCTATTTTCATAGAAAATAAAACAAGTATGGCATCGAGAGGAATTATTGAAAAATTAGCGCCATTGATGAATTCTACTAATGCTGATTTAGTTAATGTTACTTTAAAATTGTTGTTCAATTTAACTTTTGATACAAAACTACGCAACAAGATGATAAAATTGGGATTACTGCCTAAGTTTATACAATTTACAAGTATGTTGCTTCTAAAAGTGTTATATTATTATTGATGCTTGACTTTCGTAATACTTATATTTAAACTATTCAAAATTACAGGTGATGACAAGCATATTAATTTGGCAATGAAAATTTTATACCATTTGAGCATGGACGATAGAGTCAAATTGATGTTTACCCAATCTGATTGCGTCAAATTGGTAAGTACTTACTACGTATGCACTAGCAGGTATAGATAGTTGGCTGGCAGTGATTAATCTGGTGAATAGGCTGCAGCTGAATTTAATTTCATTACCCAAATAATAAATATAATTTTTTCACAGCTCACAGACATGTTGCTGCTGAACGTGAACGGGGAGAGTGTCAGCACTAAGACCGGCGGCGGCGGCGCGGGCACGACGGACGTGCTGCTGGCGCTGTGCATCAACCTGGCATGGTGCGAGCGCGCCGCCAACCAGATGGCCGCCGAGGGACGCCTGCGCGACCTACTAGCGCGCGCCTTCCGCCACCGCAATGCCATGCTCATGAAACTCGTGCGCAACCTATCACACCATCCGCAGAATAAAGCACTCTTTGTTGTAAGTTTTACTAGACCTTTATATTATTGCTTGCTGTTGGTCATCAGTCATCACTCTGGAACTGGTTAGACACATAATTACTTATAAAGATGTTATATTTTTAAGTAGATGTTACACTAGGCACAAACCTACCTACTGTTCGTACATATGTTGGTAAAATTTGAAAACACAACTGTTACCTATGTATATTTATATACAGTACTCGACCGTCATACATTCAGCTTAAGAATAGGGATCAAAATTGCCGAATGTTTCAGAAACTTATCAGGAAAGTTTCCAATATTCCCGGCTTTCTTGGCAATATTGCCGGAATGTTGCCAAAGTTGTCAGATTGCATAGGGTTTTTCAAATGCCCTTTTCAATGTTTATGCGCTCATGGGGTTTTATGTAATGGTGTAATTATACGTATTACAAGTCAGCCTTTTTAATTAATTGTTCATTATAATTCATTTATAACTCTGTCCATAGTTACACTAAAAGGATCCAACCCACATTACACCTAATGTGGGTTGGATCCTTTTCGTTTAACTATGGACAATTATCCATGCATTTATGTGAAGATAAAGTTAAACTACGACACTGGTAACTTCATGATAGCTGACCCCATAGCTTTTTTTAAGAATTTCACTTATAAATTTTATAAAAAAAGAAAGAGGGTATTGATATCGAATGAAATAAATACAATGTGGAGATGACAGTATGACTTTAAATGAAAACACAGGCAATACTGGTTTATAGAAACATTTGTAAACTATCAAATATTTCCAAACATAGAAATTAAAAAAAAACAAACTAAATAGCTTAAAACTGCAAACAAAATAAAACACCATTTGTAAAATTGGTACACTGACTTGCGGTAAGAATGGCAACGCCGCATGGTTTCATTCATGATAAAGCGCGAGGCAGCGCGCGGCCGCTCGCGGGGTTGCGCGGCGACGCCGACGACGGCCGACGCAGCGACGTAATGTTTTAGCGCCATTATTAATATTATTATTAATGCTCAATTACACAAATCAAATCACAGATTATTAACCAAATAGTCGGGCATCATTCACCCGCGAGTTCACTAATCAATTTATTATTCACAATCACTTTTCGATCACTTAGTTATGCCGCCAGTCATTAAATTGCGTTTATTTTCAATATGTCCGCCGTGTTCTTGAATACACAAATAACACCGACGTCTAATGTTATTTCTCACTCTTGATAATAGGTCACTATTAGCAGAAATTTCTTTCAATTTATTAAAGGATATTATTATTCTATTTCTTATTCCTAAATTTCGCACAACACAACACAATAACACAACAACAAAGATACGATAACACTCGCGTGGCGACTTCAAACGGGCGCGTGCGCATCCGAAATACCAGAGCGGAACAAAACGCGTCACAGACAGGAAGGAAGTCCGGTGACACACTGACCGCCTAACTTGCAGGTTTCGACAAGTAAGCAAAGTAGAAAAAAGCAAACTTACCTATCTCTTTCGCACATACATATTTTGCGATTGACATGAATGCGTAACAGGAATTTATAACTGCCGCATGCATTTTTTTATCTAGTTATGATGACACGCTTTTATGAGTCTTAGGGCTCAGGCATAAAGTATAATTAGCATTGAGAAAATAAATTTTAAAGAAAAGGCGTAGGTTTTTGAAGTAGCGACACAGATTACTTGGTAGCGAGCTGGCAACGTGTGTCGTTAACCTGTCGCGTCCTTTCCTGTTTACAATACATCATGTAGAAAATACTTAAAATGAAAAATAATGTCCTGTGGCTAAACTACTGGATATATTCATTTGATTTTTTGTGTGCAGGTTGGGAATATGACTTATACGAAGTTTCATTTATGATCATATTATAATCTCCACGTTGTATAAATCATGCAACTTAGTAGTATATGATTTATATAGAACGAAGCGTGCCGCCAAAATAATTTTCAAACTTGGGTCAGTAGTTTTGAGAAAATCGCGAACATACAAAATACATACATACATTCATACATATATTACGTACATACATTCGGATAGAATAAAGAACCTCCTTTTTGAAGTCGGTTAAGCACGTCAACTTGTTGTTGCTGATGAATTCGTCTTGCAAGGTTTGACCCTTTTATACATACAGATATGTATATGTCGCAGGCTGATTGTCTGATTCGTCTTTATACGGGGTCATCCGTTTAAAAATGCTCGCAGTTTATGAAATATGCCGAAATATAAACGCACAGCCCAAACCGCTGTACCTAGAGACTTGAAATTTTGTACATAGGTACCTTATACAGTGTAGGCATCCACTAAGGAAGGATTTTTGCAAATTCCACCCCTAACGGGGTAAAATAGGGGATGTAAGTTTGTATGAAAGTCCATCAGTTTCGAAGTTAGCATCTTCAAATTTTGTGTTTAGGCTGACAATTCAAAATTTATTTATACGTCTGTCAGCGTTTTAGATAATTCCACCCCCAAGGAGTGAAAAGGGGTATGAAGTTGTGCATGGAAAGTCTTTCATGTACAAAGTAAGAATCACTAAATTTATTATTTAGGCTTATGGTTGGAAACTAACACAACGTATTTATCGGTGTTGTTGGAATTTCAACCCGTTTTTAGAGTGTGAAAAGAGGAATGAAATATTGTATTTATGTTGTTCATTCAAAAAAAATATGTATTCAAGTAAAAATATGCATGTGTATCGTGTTATTACTACGCCTCTACTGCCGCCCGTCACACACACAATAAAATTCTAGAGACATGAAATTTGGAGGCTGTGTTGTTTATGAAGAGTAGGTATGTGGATACCTAAGAAAGGGTTTTTCGAAACTGAAATGAAATCAATTTTGATTATAGGGGTCAGTTTTAGGGGCAAATAAGAAAATTAAAAAAAAAAGTTGCAAACTGTACCGTGTGACATATTAAATGAAAGGGGCTTACTGTGAGGGTATCAAACACATTTTTTATTAGAATTTTAAAATAAAATGTTTTTAAGTTATTGAAGAAAATAGACGAACATTCACAATTCCCTCATTATCTCCGAAACTACCGAACCTAAATTTTTGAAAAAAATCCAGAAAATTGTTCTATAGACTTCTTATTAGTTTTCCTGTATTCTATAGGATATTAAAAGTAAAACTTACTTAAAACTGTTAATAAGTCTCTGGTCTTAAAATAACAAGGTAAATCTCTCAATATTGTGAGTACAAACTTACGTTTGCTGTTGGAATGTAAGGGAGAACATTTTTTTCAACTAAAATATTAAGTTTGTTAAACTACGGAACCCTTCATTGTGCGTGGTCCGACACGCACTTGATCGGTTTTTTTTTTAAGTAAGCCCTGTCGTGGTGAAGAGGACACAGTTTATTTGAAAAAAAGCTTATTCCATTGACCTATAAACTTAAGAATTGGCCTGAATATTTATTTATCTAAATCAGGGGTTCCCAAATTTATTTTGCCTACTGCCCACTTTGAGAATAAATTATTTTTTAGCGCTCCCATTTTTTCACCTACTTAAAAACCATTATAACTTCAAATTAAATTAATTATTGTGAGCTATATTAGCGGAGAGTTAAACATTCATTCTAAACGAGACTTTTACTTTTACCCGCAACAGTTAACTTGAGACATGAGCGCAGTAGCTACACCTGCCAATGAGAATGATTATTGAAACGCAACTTTATAGTATTCAGACAGAGTATCGTTTATTCAAAATAAAACAAACATAATCGATTGTAATATAAAAACTTATTATGTGAAGGATTAATCTGATGCTGTTTAATAAGTTTGTTCAATCAATCAATCAATCATTTATTTATTTCTGAGTACATGGTACATGAAGTTCTAAATATTAATAAATAGTTTCACATATTACTACCGTTCCCGCTGTAGAATTATTAAAATTAAAAGTAAGTACAATAAATCCTCATTATTATAATTATAAGTTATCTTAAAATGAAAATATGCATAGGTAATTTTTATACAATGTCAAGTTTTATAAGTAATTTATTTTTTATCGTTACTATGTATGAAATATCAAAATTTAATAATTATATAGGTAATGTCAAATGCTTAAAAAAAAATAAAAAAAAGTCAATATACACACACAAAGTAGGTATTGATAAAATATAATGTCATTTATAATTAAAATATTCGTTAACAGAATAGAAACAATTGTCTAGAAGCCAGGCAAATATTGTTTTCCTAATTTTATTAGTGGGCAATCCTCTGATTCGTGGGGGTAAATTGTTAAAGGTTTTTGATTGCCATGCAATAGGAATTTCTGCTATACAAATGTAGTCTCTGGCTAGGAGCAAGTAATTTATTTGGGCTTCGGCTTTTAACTCTTTTGGAAATGGAAACATGTTCGAATACCTTTTTATAAACATACAAAGTTCAAAAATGTAAAGGCAAGGAAGTGGAAGAATTGTTGATATCAGGTTCCAATTTACTCAAGAACAGCCGCAAGTCGCCACGTTTGGTAATACGAGTATGCAAACGATTTCTCTTTTTAGTAAGCAGCGTTGCCACAGCACTAAATCCACGTTCACACAAATATGACGATGGGAATGGTATCAAGAATCATTGAACGATTGATCACAATCCAGGGTACAATTGCGGGATCGGTTTTTGTAGCCAAAATTCTTGGTAGCCATTTTTGAACTTGATTTTTATTTCCTCGTTCGTTGTCAATTCTATAAGTTCTTCTTCCAGCTGAGGTGATATTGCTGTGTTGACATTTGAAAACGGATCCAACACCCAGTCTGGTATTTCCAAGTTCAAAATGTCCTGGTATCGCTCGGCGAAGTCAATGTAGAGTGGGCAAACAAGTCGTCGTTACTGCAGGATATTGATAAATTCGGAAAATTGTGAAACTCACGTCTGCCCATATTCTTTTTGTGTAGAAGCACTTTAGTTGCGAAAGCAGCCACGATATTTTTTTGTTTAAATTCAATTTAGTTCATCGCCTTGCAGTTGGAGATTCATGTCGTTGAACAATTTATACAGGTGTGTCATGTAAGCTATATCATTCTTTGATGTAATGAGCTTGTTGCGCAATTCTGTATCTTTGGTTTCCAAGAACTCTATCACAGAGTCAAACAGGTTGTAAAATCGAGTCAGACAATTGCCTCTTGATAGCCAACGAACTTCAGTATGAAACAACAAACGGTTGAAATCTTCGTCATTAGTACCACAAAGCTGATGAAATAATCTATCATTCAAAGAGCTGTTACGTATATTATTGACTGCTTTGATGACATATTGCAGTGCTTGAAATAGTCGTTCACTTAAATTTCTAGCAACCAAATGTTGTCTATGAATAACGCAATGTACAGCAAGGACATTTGGAATTTTATTTTTTAAGTACGCTATGAAGCCTTTATGGCACCCAGTCATAGCCGGAGCGCCATCCGTAGCAACTGATATAATATTTTTGAAGGGAATCTCTTTCTCATCATAAAACTTTTCCAATGTATTGAATATGATTTCGACTTTGTATCGGTCCCTATATACGTAGTCGGGCCATAAGTTCTGTCACATAGGTAAAATTTCGAATTTAGAATGCAAGCCGAGGAAAATATTATGGGCATTCGAAATTTGAATATTTAAAGAAAATAAAAACAAAGGGTTTCTGGAATTTGGTTCATTTTCTAAAATGGAGTGGACGCCCAAAAAAGACAGAGTCGCAGTAATTGCATTGCATCGTTGCGGTCACGTGCCAACTGAGATTTTCAAACTGCTGAAAAATTTGAAAATTCCACTGAGATATATTTATCGTACTATCAAACGATTCAGGGAAGATTCAAGATTATAAGATAAACAAAGGAGCGGTCGACCTCGTACTGTTCGGACTCCAGCGGTCATCAAAGCAGTGAAGGCGCGAATCCAACGAAATCCTGCCGCAAGCAAAAAATGTTGGCTCTGCAGATGGGACTAAGCAGAACTACTGTTAAAAGGGTGTTAAATGAAGACCTAAGACTGCGTGCTTATAGAAAAAAAAACAGCACATCTTCATAACGCACGGCTGAAGAAAATCAGACTCGAAAAGCCGGGTTTTGTTAAGGCGGTACGCGGGAAAAAAATTCTGCGAAATACTTTTTTCAGACGAAAAAATTTTTAATGTTGAGAGTTTCAACAAACAAAATGATAAAGTGTATGCACACTCTAGTGAAGAAGCAAGCAGACGTGTGCTACATGTTCAGCGTGGTCATCGCCCTTCGACATTCATTCCTATTTGGGTCCAACGGAGGTGTTTTTTTTGTGAAAAAGGAGTGAAAACCAGTGCTTGTTAAGACAGTAACAATGTTTGTTAGGACTGACTGCGTTTGATATACCTTGTATATCAAAACACAGTCCTAACAAACATTGTGGAACCTCTTTCACAAACAAGGTTCGAAAACAAGCGCTGGGTATTCCAGCAGGATTCTGCGCAGGCTCATAAGGCGAAAAGTACCCAAAACTGGCTCACGACCCGTGGAATCGACTTTATCAGGCATGAGGATTAGCCCTCATCCAGTCCAGACTTGAATCCCTTGGATTACAAAATATGGCAGCACTTAGAGGAGAAGGTCTTCGCTAAACTCCATCGCAACTTGGAGTTACTTAAAGCATCCCTGATTAAAGCAGTCGCAGATACGAACGTCGTGCGTGCTTCGATTGATAACTGGCCTTGCAGATTGAAGGCTTATATCGAAGCAAGAGGAGGACATTTCGAATAATTTTAATGTGGTGTTAATCTGTATTTTATACCCTTTCATTTGATGTATAAATGGTTGTAGTGCGTAACTCATTATGTCAGTTATTTAACTTTCCATATGTGACAAAACTTATGACCAGACTACGTATTAGTATATATTTAGATCAGCCTTTCCCAAAGTGAGCGATAACGCCCCCTTGTGGGCGTTGTAGGCCTTTATAAAAGCTGAATTTATTTTTTTAATATTTTTTGTATGTTTGAACGCGCTAATCTCTGGAACTGCCTGTCGGAATCCAAAAATTATTTTTGAATTTGATACCCCAATTCTTAAGGCAGGCTATAAGCATATTTAACATCACGCAAGGACCGTTAGGTGCCAATTAAAAAGATAAAAAGTTGGAAAGATCGCTAAAGGAAAACGTAGTAATAGTGTGGGCAGGCAATGCGGAAGAACAAGAAACACGCGGACGAAGTCGCGGGCAGAAGCTAGTAGATGTATATACTTTCTTACATACAAATGAAGTTAAATTATAAAAACGTGGAAAAAAATAATTACGATATTTCTAAAATAGTGGTGGTTTCATAACCAATGAACTATCATGGATAGCTTGTTTGTTGCCTTTAGTTTATCAGTAAGAAAATAAATATAAAAACTAAAATTTTCGGTTGAATATTGTCGATAAGCATAAAAACTAGCAGCCTGCAGACCATAATTTTATCCTACTAAGCAATTATATTAGTAAAAGTTGTCTTATACGTTTCTTGCCCAATGTTGCCAATGTTTTGACAACTTTTGCAATATTGCAGGCAAGTTCCATGGCTACTTTCCTATGAGAGACCGAGCCTCACCGAGCGAGACGACGTTTTATAAAGCCGAAAGCCGAACTTTTTTATAAACTGTCCTTAATATACATATGTATTAAGCCACATTCTACCTACACAATAATAATGTTTGAAACAATATTAAATCAACAGAACAAGAGCACACACACATACACAAGAACACGACAACACACAGAAGAAATAGTATTTTGTAAACATTTCATTTGCAGGAATTTGTTGGAGATATAGCAGGAGCTGTTACAAATGGTGATGCAACTGAAGAATTCATGGTGGAATGTTTGGGAACTCTCAATAATATACTAAACACTAAGAACAACATCGATATATTCGCCGTTGTCGAACGATACAATTTGATTCCCTGCATCATGAAGATTTTAGATCCAGGTAATTTAATGATAATTATCAAGCAACCTAAAAACAGAAAAACATTAATAGAATCAATTCTCAATAATAATAATGATAATTTCTGTAACATAATATTTTTTTGGATATGGTACAGATAGGTTCCAAAGGCGCTGATTTCGCACCAGGTAGCCCGCAAAATTCAAATTTTCTTACGTTTTTGCAGTTTGCAGGTCAGTGTCAGGTTGTATGATTCGCGACCGTAACAAATCTGTATTTATAGAATTATAATCATTAAAAAATCAATACAACTCTCTAAGTTCATATAATCCTAATGAATGACTATGACACGCCAAATGGCGTGGTCGATTATGATACCACCTATCAAGCCGCAGGTCGTGGGTTCGATTCCCATCCAGGACAAACATTTGTGTGCATAAACATGTCTGTTTGTCCTGAGTCTGGGTGTAATTATCTATATAATAGGTTGGGGAAAAAGTTTCTTCGCATTTTTTAAGAAAATTCAAAACATTTTTTAATATAGTTTATTTACATTTAACTAAAGTATGTAGGTACCATTTTGTTCGATAACTTTTTGCCATCTTGTAGGTAGGGACATGATCCCATTGCTATAGAAATTTTGGGACTTCTGGTCAAAATACCGCGACAAGTGGTTTTGGCAGTCCTCTCGTGATGTTAACCTGACACTGCCTAAAGAATTCTGAAGAGACCGAAACAGGTGGAAATCTGAAGGTGCAAGATCAGGACTATACGGCGGATGCATTAACACCTCCCAGCCAAACTCTTAATTTTTGCTGAGTGGCTAAAGATGTGTGAGGTCTAGCGTTATCATGATGAAAAACCACACCCCTTCTGTTGATTAATTCCGGCCGCTTTCTCTCAACTTCTTGCTTTAATTTCATCAGTTGTTCGCAGTAGAGTTCAGAATCGATGGTCCTGCCTGGTGGTAACAGCTCATAATGAATAATGCCCTTCCAATCCCACCACACACACAGCATCACCTTGTTGCGAGTTAACCCGGGTTTCGCCACAGTCTGTGAAGCCTGACCGGCCTTTGACCATGACCTTTTTCGCACGTTCTTGTCATACGTGATCCACTTTTCATCACCAGTTATCAGCTTCTTCAAAAATGGTTCGGTTTCATTACGTCGTAATAAAGAATCACAAATGAGTACACAGTTCATTAGGTTTCTTTCAGTGAGCTCCTGAGGTACCCAAATGTCGAGCTTTTTTGTGTACCCAGTTTTTTTCAGATTTCAGAGTTGGTCCCATAGTGAAAGTTGTTCGTATTCATGGGTAGAACACCCTGTGAAAGTTTAGTTAATGATTTAAAAATAGCCCTGTATATACAGTATGTTAACCAACAGAGGGCGTTCCCGTTAACCCGCAATAGTATAGCATCCATACATGCTAAAAAAAATATTACCATTCGAAAACAAAATGTTTTTTTTTTTTTTTTAATATTAAAATATTCACTAAAAATGCTAAAAATATTCACTAAAATATTCAAAAAAATATAAAAATATTCACTAAAAATAAAAACTAAATTGCGATGTTTCCGTCCTTCAAGTACGCGTGTACAGAGTGTTTCTTTTACGTATCAATTTAACATTTTTAGTGAAAAAAAAAAATAAAAACCATTTTGTTTTCGAATGGTAATATTTTTTTAGCATGTATGGATGCTATACTATTGCGGGTTAACGGGAACGCCCTCTGTTGGTTAACATACTGTATAACAATACTGACTTAATTTGAATTTCGCGGGCTGCCTGGAGCTTCCTAACCATAGGTAGCTTGCCGTAACCATAACCAGTACATTAGGCATCATTGTCTTGGTTTCCAGTTCCACCATATTAGGGTAAACGGAAAAGAAGTTTAGCTTTAAGTATGGGGGTTACTGTACACTTAAAGCAGGTTAATCAGCCATGCATTTAAACTGTCCTAAACTTGGATTCAGAATCTAAGAAAATTATCATGTTTTTGAACCACTATTAACTTATTGTCATACATGACAAAACACAACTGGCATTGCAACCAAAAGAGTGTGAGCAACTTTATAATTACGTATATGTATGAAATCTGGTCCAGCCAACCAAGAAAATCAAACTAATTTATTTGCTTACAATGTAGGTGTACAGACAAGATGGAATTCTTTTAATAATCGTACCGATACATTTTACTTTACGGCATGCAAAATTTACTTTCTTTTTTAATTGCTAAAAAATTTACTTCTAAAATCAAGAACTTTACGACAAGAGTGTAGATAAAAATTGTAGGTACATATCGATCGATAAAAAGATCCGTGCTAGCAGCGCTGGTTTGATACATGTGGTATCGTGTGCAGACAGCTCGGTGGATCCCGAGCTGGTGCTGGAGGGCGTGGTGGCCACGGGTGCGCTGAGCGGAGACGAGCGCTCGGCGGCGGCGCTGCTGCGCGCGGGTGCGGCGCACTCGCTCGTGGCCCTGCTGCGCCTGCGCCAGGCCGACGACGACCACGTGTTGCAGACCGTGTTCGCTTTCCGACAGCTGCTGTCGCACCCGCGCGCCGCCGATTACCTCGTTTCACGCACAGGTACGGGAGAAAGATACTTTTGATCTAAGACATAGCATTCCTTTGCAGAATTTAATCCTTACCAGCAACAGTATCGCTAATAAAAGTAGTAAAATAACAAAACTGGCGCGTTTAAAGAAAAACCTGGCGCATGATTTCATTAACTGAAATAATGTACAGGACACTTAAACAAAAGATGTTTAGGAATATACTTTGGTGGTAAAGGTCTCTTGCAGCGATCTTTACCTGCAAATATTTTCTTCGAAGACTAAATAATCCCCATCGTCATTTCGTTTTTCTTCGAATAAACTTCGAAGAAAAACAAAATGACGATGGGGTACTAACTATGCCAGCTTCCTTAGAAGAATGTTCAATGATTCACAGTGCCGCAAAGAAAGCGGGTGGGTTATAAAAAAATGCGATAACTTTTAATATTTTAACACTAAATTAAAGTTTATTTCATTACAAATGTTGGAAGAAGTAAAAGCTTTTTATGTCTTTTTGGTGTTTGTATTAAAAAACATAAATTATAAAATAAAGACGATTTTAAAAATTTGAGCAACTTTGGTACCATTTGTTTTACTTTTGTTTATGTTTATAAATATGGAATTTACTCAATACTCAATATCTTTATTGCTTTTCCATAAATATTTGCTTAGGTGGTATGTGTTTAAAATTAGGATTATTATGGACCCTGTCGGGCACAGCAATAGTGTAGAAGAAGTTCTGCTTTAGGTAATTATTAGATTCATAATAGGAACTACTTATAACGTAAATTAAAAATTTATCAATTAATTATTTAATTTAATTTGATAATTATAGCTGTTAGAGGTTTTATTTTTAATAATAGGTATGTGTAAAAGGTATGTCAATGCCATTCAATTGTATTATTTCTACGTATATTTGTCATTTAAATATTCATTTATGGAATAATAACATTTGTTTATGAGAAATAGATTAACTTTTTTTATAAGTAAATTTAGCTTTTCTTCTTTCTTTATTATTTCAGGTAGTTTGTTTTATATTTTTATAGACATTACATTACATATGGACCTGTAGGTTGGTAGATTTAGCCTAGATCGGTGCCTGAGTTCGTAACGTGATTGAATGTCTTCACGTTTTGTGTGTGGAACTTTTGGTGCTTACGAACGAATTTGCATGTTTCCAAGATGTAGATACTGGGGAGGGTTAGGATGTTGTGTTTTTTAAAGTAAGGTTTGCAGCTATCAGTTTGGTCAATATTTGCCAAAATTCTAACAATTGTTTTTTGTAGGGTAAAAAGTTTCGTTGCATCTCTGCTATTACCCCGGAGGGTTACGCCGTAACTTAGCCATGCAGTGGCATACACATAATAGGTGGTGAGAGCAGTTTGAAAGTTGGTGGTCTTTTTAATTTCTTGTGCAGAAATTCATTATTCTGATCAAATTCAATTAAAAACATGCCACTAACCTCTGAAGAGTGTACCAGAATTCTGACAATGCTTGAAGAGGGGCGCAGTCAGCGTTATACAGCGAGAACTGTTGGTGGGTCGCTATCAACCGTTCAAACAGTGCTCCCAGCGATTTGAAGAGACTGGATCCAATATTCGCAGACCATGAACAGGCTGAACAAGGTGCACGACAGTGTGGGAGGATCGGTATATGGTGCCAACAATGTTGAGAAATCGATTTCAAGCGGCGGCTGAAGTCAAAAATCACCTTCTACGTGTTGAAGGGAGCAATCCGAGCACGTGTACAGTGAGGCGGCGTCTTGATGGAGCAAACTTGAAGCCATTTAGACCTGCAAATCGTCCAAAACTCGAAAAGCAGCATCGTAATTCAAGGCTGAGTTATGCTTGAGAACATGAATTGGATGACTGGTCAAGAGCAATGTTTTCGGACGAGTCGAGAATTTAAAAAGAAACCATAGATGCAGCACCCGTAGATTTCTCCAAAGTTGAGCGCATGGTTCCTTTAACCACTTTACTCTGTTAGTTGAGGACTTTCGCCCTGATGTCTCAATTTTGTGCACAAATTCTACTTTCACACTGAGATGTCGATACTCTCAAGAACATTATCCTTTTTCAATCTTCTGTTTTTTCAGTGAATGAAGGCGAGGTAGTTCATTTAGATCTTTTGTGTTGCAGAGGCTCCAGCCTATCTTATTGACCTGATGCAAGATAAGAATGCGGAGATAAGGAAAATGTGCGACAATTGCCTTGACATCATATCACAGATGCAAAATGAGTGGGCAGTCAGAATTAAGGTATGGAACATTTAAATATAGTATTTTTGAAAACAAATATAGTATTTATACAATACAGGTCATGTACGGTCAAAAACAGAAAAATGGTACATTCAGCTAGAAAAACGTAAATTCTCACGTTTTATTTTTATGATGCCAATCGATGCAGTTTCCTATAATGATTTAAAAGACTTCTGGACCAACTGAGATCGTGGAATTCGTAGATAAGTTGACAGATCACTACGGAAAAGTTTTTGCGATTTGTGGTGGTGAATTAATATGAACAACTTTCACTCTGGGAACAAGAAGGAAACATAAAAAAAAGCCAAGAGCCAGTCGGGCTCACACAATTAAGGTTTCGAATCATACTACAATATGTAGTCTGTGAAACGGTCACTGGCCTACCTAATTACTGTACTGCGCGTAATTAATATACTTATGCTAGCTCCTAAACTGTAAGGGTGCATACTCGGTAGGTCCGTTATCCCCTCCACTAAAAGCACGACTTCCCTACCATTCGCCCCCCAGTCTACTTCTTGATATGCAGTGGTCTCTGTTGCACCATGTAACATGAGGCAACAGGGGCTAGTGTAAATCTTTGGTTTCATTCGAGTAATCGAGTCTAGTCAAACCACTCTGGGGTCGGTGCATTTCATTAATTCATTACGCTAGCTCCTAAACTATACATCTAAATCAGGTATCACGAATTAGATTTAGTAGGGCTCCATTGTTAAAAATAATATGACTGTCGCGGTATGTTTAGTACGCGATTAGTAGTAATTAAGATTTAAATTATCATATAATTATGAAATAAAACGAAAACAAACATTTTTTATTAAGTAATAAACAAATATTATATTATTTAAGGAACAAACATAACTCCTAAGTAATTCTAATAAATAATAAAAAATAAAATCTTAAGTAATTATTATTATTGTGAAAAATTACATTTTTTACTTTGAACTATCAGTCTGAAGTCTGGAAGAAAGTTTGTGCAAGGTCAAACATTTTATTCTAATATTTTTAGATTAAGTTTTAGTTTACTTAAGGTCCGCACAAAATATGTCGGTGGTCTGGATTCGAACCTCGGTCTGCCATTTGGTCACTCCTGATCTAAATGATATAATAACAAGAAAAAATAAATTAATAGTATAATCTTTAATATAAAAATTATTTGACAAAGATTAATATGTACATAGGTCAAAAAAGGCCTTCATAAGTATTTTTGGTAAGGTTTTTATTTTCTTCAGTAAATAAAACAGTGTCGCAAACGGCAATCATTTTTCTGTAAAATATGGATCATTATCTAATAACTCTATTAAAACCAAATTTTTACCTTTAAATAGGTCATTTTTGCAAATTTTGTACTATAAAAAGGCAGCTAAACCAAACATTATAAGAAATATATTAGGTTAACTTTTGCCCGCGCCTTCGTTCGCGTGGATGTCGATAAAATACAGCCCATGTTACTTGCTGATTAGCTTTCTATAAGTGAAAGAATTTTTTAAATCAATTTAGTTTTTGTTAATGTTTTAATTTTTATTCTGTTGGTGTTTTCTCAAAGTGAAAGTTGCTTATATTCATGTGTTCTGTGAAAGTTTGTACAGTCAACCACCAGACACGCTGTATTGTGTAAAATATTGTCTATTTCGTTGAGCAGTTTGATTGGGTGCTTAAATGGTTTTTTAACATACTTGCTCGAAAATTGGCTGTTATTACACCATCACAAATTCACTCAAACTAGAGATGTGTGGTAAACTGTATAAATAAATAAAATATGATAAGCAAACAATGTATTTCATCAAATTATTTACTTAAAATATTCAAGAGGTATTTAAATTTTGAATATTAGGCTGTATGGCGGCTACATACCTTTGCCCTCTCCTTTAACATGCGAAGGCACGGCGCACAAAAAAGCGGCAAATTAACCAGATTCACTAATATTATTTTCTACTTAATTATTTTCGAAAAATGTCGACTTCTAGTAATGAAGAAGAAGTATTTTTTAGATTCTACGCCGTCGTACATATATATACTTACAGTGACACGAAATGCAAGCGACAGTCTGTTGCCATAAAAATCAAACAAAAAATACATATCAGCCTTTATAATTCTCATCCAGTAGAAGAACAGCAAAAATGGCTAGTCATTTTCTGTGCATTAATTTTTTAGCTTACTTCAATGAACTGGGAAATACATACAATCTAGCACGCTGTGGAATAATAATAATAATATCCTGGGACATTTCACACACGGTGAAATGGAATACCTAGGAGTTGAGATTCATTCTTTTTTCTTAAATACAGGGTCAAATTAAATTAGCTAGAGAAACTCCGCAGACGTATTATTATTAGTAGTAGTATTATTCCGCAGGGTATTCATATATAAACATGATAAAACAAAAAACTTTTGTACAAAAAAGAAATCACCGACTTCCAAAAACAACACTACAAAGTCGGTGTCTTTAGATCTGCATTTTAGTGTTTGCCACCGACTTCTGAAATTAAAGTTATTTTTCACTTTGTTGTGTTGTTTTTGGAAGTCGGTGGTTTCTTTTTTGTATTTTTTTTTCTCTTTTTAGTGGGTTTGTTTGTAATTTATTTAAGTTACAATAGTTAACTGCTCTTCATCTTTTGCAAAATATTGCTTTTCCCGATGTAGGGACGTTAATTGTTGAGGAGTTCTAGTAAGACCCAGGAGAACTGGAGCTGATGGCGAAGTCACCATTAGCTCTATTAAAGTATGTACTTAATCAAATCGCAAGCCGTGATATACTTATTGTTGTGTAGTTCCGATGGCCATCTGTGGTCTTCATCATCAGTTCCACTTCACCAAATGGTGCTTTCCGAGAGTAAATGCACGAGTTACTATAAAAAATATCCAAATCGCTATAAGTGTCCCTATAAATTTTAAGGGTTTCCCTCGATTTTCATGGGATCCTCATATCAGATTCTGACTTGGTGACAATGGGACCACCTCAAGAGCATACCCATTCTAACAAAAAACGCGACGAATTGATAACCTACTCCTTTTTTTGAAAGTCGGTTAAAAAAGAAATTAATTTATGATGTTTTTTTTTGGGTCATCAACCACCGGTAGAGTAGTCACTTAAAATATCAGTTTATATATATATATATATATATTTGTAAACTTCACAGACGTGATTGGTATCGATATAAAAACACTACGAGCGGTCATTGACCCTAAAAAACAGCATACCATCGCGTCTGCGGAGTTTCGCTAGTTATTTTAATTTGACCCTGTTTAATACATTCATGGTATAACATGACATTCCGTCTCGTAAATTGTAGGTTTAAAGTTTAAACGAAATTATAAAATAAATAATATTTTCATTTCGGAATAAACCTCTGATAACCAAGCTAAGATTAAACTTGCGTTGTGGGTGTTAAGTTGTCACCAATTATACATTAAAAGTTCGGAGTTTCAGCATGTTCAGGTAATTCGTAGGTACACATATAATAAAGATTTCATACAGAATCAGAAATAAACTAAAAGAAAACTGTATGTTCTGTCACAGAATAAATAATAGTACTAGTTATGTGTAGTGTGTATTAGAGGATGTGTGAGCATGATTTATGTGTTTGTGTGTACTGTTTGGGTGAAAAGGGTTCTACATTCTGTGTATATGTGGATAATAACTTGGGCTTGGGTTTGACCCACTGACCTATAAATCATTTATAAGTCAGTGGTTTGTACACTATCTCATCTGGTAGTAAGTGATAACGTCTCCGATGGTGCACGCTTACTTGGAAATAACTGCGTTCACCTTCCAAACCACAGAGTGGCAGAGAGATCACTCCTTAACTGAACGCATAATGAACGTGATCCCAAAACGTTTAATACAACAGAGTATTACTTTTTAATTTTAGGTGGAAAGATTTCGCTGTCATAACGGACAGTGGCTGTCGGTAGTAGAAACTCTTGGCGCTGAGGGTGGTACAGGCGATGCTACTGACGACTTGCCTCCATATTTGTCAGCCGAGTACCTAACCACTCATCGCCTTGCTACTTCAGGTATTTATGACAGATTACATGTTACGTAAACAGAACTGGCAAAATGTGGATGTAGGTATACCTCTGCCTAATCGTTCGGGGAAAACAGGCGTGATGTTATATTAACGCTAGAAATTAATATTGTATCTCAATCCCAATCTATATCCGCGGTCATTGACCTGACGGCAGCCTGTGAGTCGCCTCTCAAACACAGATTGGCAAACTCGGCTGTTGATTAGTTACAAAGATCGATACATATCATATATAACCATTATGTATTTAAGAAAACACATGCGCGAGCCTTGCGAACCTAGTGTACCTTAAGAGACGTTTTGAGCATGCCATGGTCCTGGCTAAGTGGCAAAAACGGAATCCTTATAATTTCATCCTGTCCGTCGCGTCGGTCCGTTCGTCCGTAATGACACTGCCATTTTACTTGTGAGACTATTGCCACTATATTGATGAAAGAATCATGGCAGGATTTGTACAAAAAAATAAAGATTTTTAGAGAAGTTGGAATTCTAATTCTTATACTCTTGGGTGCCTAAAGAGTATCTTCAGGCATTTACAATATGTTTATAACCCCGCAATAAAAATATATTGTTAAAAGTAAATAGTTTAACGAGGAGCTCATTATTTCAGAACGAAACGGCGGCTGTTAGTGTAAGATCCGCCGGACCCTAGATAGGGGATTACGATATCGAAACGAAAGTATCGATACCGTTAGATATCGATTACTTTTTGCAAACTTTTATTCATATTGATTTTAAAGGAATAAAACAAGAAAAATGGCACCTATAATAATAAATATTACATTTATTGCGGAATCTATTTTTTTTTTATTAATCTTGGAAAACCAATCATTTTCCTCACAATTCGTCATAAACAAAAGTTACCAGTAATCTAATACTGGTTTCAAATTCTGTAGCTCCAGCAACAGAGAATAGTCGCTCAGAAGGCACTGATGTCCTGGGTTTAGATATTTTTCCCCTTCTAATTCCGGGTTTCCCCGATTAGATATTTTTTGCCAACGCGTGCAACCGTGGCAATATGTTTTTCATGTCATCCCATTGTTCCAGAGGCTTTGATTTTAGGCTGGAAACAGGATTTTTTCCTTGTCCTTGATAGTGGTGTGCTGAAGGTTATCGATTACATTTGAAAGTATAGATTCTTGGTGTAGTATCGCAAACAAGTAATTGATTACAAAAATACTCGGTATCAAAACAAAACTATCGATACCAATGAGTAATTGATTATTTTTTCGTATTCCAACCATAGATAATATACTTTAAAAAGTAATATGCCAGGCTATCTTTGATCGTCGCCTTTTAGCGTATATTCGTGCTTCAGTGTTATTTTCGCTTTCTTTAACGGTTTTTGGCTACTCTTCTTGGACTTTTGATTTACGGACTCGACAATGAGGTGTATCAACTGTGGCTTCGATCTTCACCATACCCGGCCTATACTTGTTTTAGAAGAATTATACATAAGAACAATCTCAATGATAGCAGAATGGATTGCTCCTGTCATAGTAAGTACCTATTTTCATTTATTCACATAGTTCCCCACGTACTAAATAATGTGATGTATATGTCATGATGGCCTGATGTGACCTAAATAATGTTAGGGATTTGTTATAATGGCCTACGTGCCTGGGGAAGCACGTTAAGCCATTGGTCCCGGCTGTCATTCGTGGCAGTGGCGTGTCATCTTTGACAGTTGTTACGGGTCGGCAGAAGCTCGAAAGTCATAACAACCAGTCTTACCAAGGGGTATTGTATTACCCAGTAACTGGGTTGTGGAGGTCAGATATGCAGTCGCTCCATGTAAAATACTGGTATTCAGGTTCATCCGGTTAGACTGGAAGTCGACCCCAACATAGTTGGGAAAATGCTAGGCAGATAATAAAAAATATGTCATCATGGCCCAGTGATTAAGACCTCGTCTTTCATGCGACGAGGTTGTGGGTTTAAATCCGGGCAAGTATCAATGTGACTTTTTCAATTTGTAATATGTACTTTCTAGGATGATCTTAACATCACTGACATTGTTGAAAGAAAAAATCGTGACAAAACCAGAACTAGTAATGAATATAGGTAAGTGACGATTTCATCAACCCACCTTGAGCAAGCGGGGTGATTAATGCTCATGCATTCTCTGCATGAGAAGAGGCCTTTGCCCTCCAGTGGGCCAATAATATATATAATATAATATAATATCCTGGGACATTTCACACACGGTCATCTGATCCCAAACTAAGCAGAGCTTGTACTATGGACACCAGACAACTGATATACTACATACACTACTTTTTTTTTTTGTAAATACATACTTATATAGATAATTACACAATAATAGTCTAGTATTGTTATAATATTAAGTTGTAATGTTGCAGGTCACTGAAACGGACTGCATGTGTTCAGTGCTGGGACGCAGCTATGAGGGTTATCACACAGCTAGCTCTAGCAATATACACCACACTCAAGAGTCTGCATTACATGTGGTCGCTCTGTTTTAATTTTACTACCAGCTCAGCATTTAAATTATGTTTTTGTAGAAGAGGAATAAAGACATTAATCAAGATGTTCTGTTTTTTTTTTCTTTCATTAGACCTAACCTGATTTTATTTATATCATTTCATAATAAACTTTCAACAGATTAAGGTTCGTCTATCAATATTTACACAAGCTTGATAATAGAAATGCACTCTCAATGTAGACGGTTGGTGTCGTACTGTCAAATAGTCTGCCCAATTTGTCGGTCTTGACTTTTGGATGCGATCCGTAGCTTTCATCACAGTAGTCACACCCTTTCTACCCATATCATCTTTCACGCAATCCATCCATCGGTCTATGGAAAATGTCACAAATGGGCATTTTCGTCAAAATGCCTACCAACCCACTTATGGGATGTCCCATACATATAAGTTGCAAATAACTAACATTTTTATGACATAGAAGTATCGAGTAATTATTGAATAGTTCCAAAAGACTAAAGTTTTCTTTTTTCGCTTAAATTGTTAACAGAAACTTAAATCAAAGTAACAAAATTAAATCCAGAAATGTGGCATTTTAAGTCTTGCAGTACTGTCCTCTTTTAGATATGACCTATGTTAAATTATTTCTTCGCTAGTTGCTTCTTATTACATACTCCACATATTTTAGTTTTTGTAAACTATTTGTAGCTTTCAACCATGTTAAACTCTATTATATTATAATACAAGTATTTAAAAACATTTTAAAGTTTATATTCT
Organism: Dicycla oo; assembly: GCA_948252095.1. Classification (NCBI taxonomy): domain Eukaryota; kingdom Metazoa; phylum Arthropoda; class Insecta; order Lepidoptera; family Noctuidae; genus Dicycla; species Dicycla oo. The sequence goes on from OX411712.1 coordinate 16,566,527, forward strand.
GTCCCCTTGGTATGTGTTAAGTGGACATGTCCTTGCACCGTGACCGTAAATTAAATCCATTTTAGTACGGATTTTTTCTACTACTCGCCGATTTTTTATTTAAATAACAACACCAAATTAAGTATGTTAACACCAGCAGCCATTTTGAAGTGTCAGTTTTGATCTGTCTTCAGTGGACACATTGAGTTCGACCGGTAACGGACTTTTTTCGGAGATTTCCCTTCACATTGACCGGTAAGTATTTCACGTTTATAAAATGATTATGTAATGTTAGTGTTTAAGCAAAAATAGTTTCACATGGCAAAATTAATTCTGGTTTTCGGTAAACAAGAGCTATTTAATTATCAAACAATATTTTTAGTAAATGATTAAATAACTGAGAGAAGCTGTCGTACCGTTACGTCCAGACCATTACCAAATGACTGGTAACGTATGAGCCGGACTAAAAAAGTAACGGACAGGACAGCCTAAGTATGTGGGTACACTGAGAGAATCCTTACTACTATGAAACTGCATAATATATTTATATCATTAATTAAAATATTTTTAACTTTTACAGATTGAACGGACTATTCTTGGTCTGCATCAGTATTCTGTTTTGTCAAGGGCTGATTGCTGTTAGCAGAAAAGATCACAAAAATGGTAATTGTTGTGGATATCGACAAAATCTTAACAAAGGAGGATCTACTGCAGTATTATTACTATGAATTGGAGTGGCCATGGAACGAAACACATTTTATTATTACCGAAAAGTGTCGCAACTGTGATGAAAATGTACAAGGGGGTAGACCATGCCATTTTTGCTTACCAATGACCAAGAATGACATTAAGTTACTGCTTGAAAATGTAAATTTTTGGTGTTATAATTGTGATTCTGCTATATTTGATCATTATGAAAAAGATGAATGTGAATATTGTTTGCGTGATGGGTGAGGCTACACAATAACTTGTAAAAAACTACAAAATAAGTTGTTTTTTGCATATTAAGCTGATTTTTTGAGATCTCGTTACTTTTATTTTTTATTAGTCAACTATAACACTGAATTCTTGTAAAGACTTAACTGTTGTTTAATAGATCTTAAAGAAGACTGTTGCGTTATAGATTTTAAGAATAAACAATTAGTGTGCCATTTCGAAGTACCTTATTAGATTTAAATTAGTAATTTTTAAACTTTTGCGATTTCTTTACAAATAAGTACCTAATGAGAATGTTATTATCTTTATAGAAACTAAAGTTTTGTTAACGGTTTAATTACTTATATCCTTTTTCAATTACCTAGTCCAAAGTAGCTACTTAGTTAAATTTCGTTAGAGCTGCTTAATTATTGTGGTACTCGTTATTTTGACTATAATTTATTGTATAAGCGTTTATATCAAGTTTTTTTTCCATATTAGGCTGATTTTTTGAGATCTCGTTACTTTTATTTTTTATTAGTCAACCAAAACACTGAATTCTTGTAAAGACCTAACTGTTGTTTAATAGATCGTAAAGAAGACTGTTGTGTTATAGATTTTAAGAACAAACAATTATTGTGCCATTTCGAAGTACCTTATTAGATTTAAATAAGTATTTTTAATTTTTTTTTTAAGTAATAAGAATGTTATTATTTTTATAGAAACTAAAAATTTGTTATCGGTATAATTACTTATTTCTTTTTCAATTACCTAGTTCCTTTTTACGTTCAAAAATGTGCATTTTTGTAGCTAATTAAGCCAGTTTATAAAATACAGTAATTTAGTATTGACTGAATTGTCAATTGTTGATTTTATGATGTCATGTGCCTTATCAGTATGCTCTGAGCATTTAAAAATTATAAAGACAACGTTAATATTGTAAAACATGTGTTTTATTTACTAAATTGGTGTATCCACAACTTTACTACGTCAGGACCGTTACTGGTTGGTCCAGTATACGTGACTGTCCTTCGCAATATTTTAATAGTTTTAGATAGTTTTTCTATATTTGTTAAAATAATTGAATAGTTTTTTTTATACTTTTTAACATAAAGGCATTCAAGTTAAGGTTGGTATGGTAATGCTATGTCTATTGGTATGTTTAACTGATATATTCACATATTAAGTATAGCATTTTCGTAACAAGTAACGATCATGACCATTTTTTACATAATACTATCGCAATATTTCCCACACAACTGAATTTTTGTGTTAGATTGCTATACAGAACAACTAATTAATCCATACATACCAAAAAAATAAAACTGAACTAACAGATCTATTTCAGGAGCAGTTTATTATTTGGTAACGGTCATGACCAAAACGTATCTAAGTTACTATTTATTTACATATATTATTTGAAATAAGCGCCTTATGATAAAAAAAATACATACATAGCAAAATTTATAAAATTTATCATTTGACTAAACCAAGAATTAGCTAAAATATACAAAAAATATCAGTGAGCTATTTTCAAAGATAGGTAGCAGTTTAAAAAAAAATGCCCAAATAATGATTAAATGATGAATCAATCAATGCACTTTTTTAACTCTTATCGCCACTTTCTGTAAATAACGATTCACGTCACTTGTCTGTCAGTTTGATAGATCCGTTATTGTCACTTGTCACTTCGTTTTTTTTTTTTATAAATACCAAATGGGCAACGAGATGACACGAAAAACTAGTATTATTAGCGAATTAACCGACTTTTTGATGATGATACCTTTGATTTGAACATGAATATCTAGTCACTGATTTTTTTAATGTTTACAGATTCCCAAACATCTTTAAATGACGACTCCGATAGCTTTTCTGGAGATGTTAGTTTGCATCGCGTTAATAGCAGGTTAGTAGTGAGAGATGCTACTCTCGAGCATTTTTTCATTATAGAGCAAGATCCCAGGACCGCCAGACCTTACTTATTTTCTGATTAACAAAATTTATGTGATAGAGTAGTGTTAGTTCATACTTTGAACGTACGCATACCTGCTAGCATGGGCCGACGGCCAATTTTCAGGTATCAGGTAGTAAAGGTACGTAAAAATATTACTCATTTTTCATAAAGTCTGACTGCTGTTTTTTATGTATGTTTTACAGATTATTGTTAATAATTAATAATCAATACTCAGACACTTCCCGTGGGTGGTTTTTGCCGCCAGACGCTTTAAAGCTTGCCAAAAATTACGTCATCTTACTTATAATTTGAGTCTTAATCTATATTAATATTATAAAGTTGAAAAGTTTGTTTGTTTGTTTGGTTGAACGCGCTAATCTCAGAAACTACTGGTTCGAATCGAAAAAATCTTATAGTCTTGGATAGCCCATTTATCGAGGAAGGCTATAGGCTATATAACATCACGCTATACGCCCAATAGGAGCAGATCATCAATGAAAAATGTAGCAAAAACGGAGAAAATTTATTCCCTTTGAGAGCTTCCGTTGCGTGCGCTGCGTAAACGGCTAAAGTGACGCAACAATCATGTACAACGGAATTGTTCCTCTTAAAAAGTTCTAAAAAAAGTCCGTGTTAGCATATGTCAATCTTTTATGGTTTTCGCACTATAACTTTTTTAACGGTAATCATGCGAAAGTTTGGTTGGATGTATGGATATTTGTTACTCAGTCACGCCAGAACGACTGACCGAATCTGGTTAAAATTTGGCACAGAGATAGATTATAGTCTGGAATAGCAATTACGCTACAATGTATTACGCTTTTGTGTGATTTGGCCATAATATAACGATAAGTATCAAGTAAGTCGGAAAAATTCCAGCCCTCTGAAAGTTATCTTGGCGTGCGCTGCGTTATACGAACGTGGATGGTGGGATTATTTGCCTTAAACAGTTCTAAATAAAAGTCCGCGACAGCATATAACTACCTTTTATGTAGAAGCTATTATTGACAAAATAGTGAGCCATAAATACTTTTAAATTGGAAATATTTTTTACAATTCACATTTTAGAGTATTTAGTTGATTCTTCTTTTGATAAGAATCAACTAAATACTCTAAAATGTATACCTTCATCACAGTACAGTACCAATATTGGCGTCAATACCACGCTGAGTATCTAGCGGTTCAACGGTCTGCAAAGACACCAGAACAGTCCCAAACTCGACGTTAGCTACATGCTGAGTATCTGGCGTCCCAACGAGCTGCTGAGACTCCAACTAAGATGGGCGTCAATAGCATGCTGAGTATCTAGCGTTTCCACGGTCTTCAGAGACACCAGAATAGTCCCAAGATCGGCGCCAACAGCACGCTGAGTATATGGCGTCTGAACAGGCTGCTGAGTCACAAAAACAGTCACAAAATCGGCGTCAACACCACCCCGAGTATCAGGTGTCTCAACAGGCTGCTGAGACACCAGAACAGTCAAAAGTTCGACGTCAGCCCCAGGTGATATATATGGTGCCTCTAAGAGCCACAGAAACCTTTGAAGTGGCTGAATCTCGCAGACGCGCTGTTGCTGAAAGGGCAGCATAGCGATATCAAACATTCACAAGACACACGTGTGATAAAATTTGATATGGATAGTCTGAAGCCTGGGGAAGGACATAGGTTACTTTTTATTCACAAACCACGCGAGCGAAGCCGCGGGCGGTGGCTAGTTTTTATATAATGATACTCGTGTGACATCGGGGTTTAGTAGGTAGGGAATGAGACTCAAGGTCACTTAACACATTATCTGCTTAATTCTTAGCGAAATTTATGCAAACGCTTCTTTATGCTACACTAATCCTGTGTGGCAAACGCTCGGGTGCGTGCAAAAAATATCTTGAGTGTAGACACCCTTACCGACCCTTATTTTACGATGTTTTCGAAACAATAGAGATGCACAACGAACGCACAGGTGCGGCGCGCCGCACTCGAAGAAAGTTTTGTAAATTGTATGGACGCGCATACGCGCCGTCAAGCACCTGGTGAACGTCCGAAAACGCGCAAGTGCGTCTGCCGCGCCTAATGTATTAAACAGAGTTTATATTTAGCCACAAGTTAACAAGAAGAGGGTCGTAGATTCTGATTGCAAGGTTCTTTCCTGTGATGGTATAAGAAGTGGAAAGGTACTGCCCTGGGTGGATCGTCTGGCTGGCGCTGCTGTGGCTCGGCGTGTTCGGCCTTAGTCGCCGATTAGAGGGCCGCGACTGGTGCGTAGTTGCCAGGTAGAGAGACGGTTAGAGGTTAGACTGGCGCGTAGGGTGCCAGGTAGAGGGCCGCTTCTGGCGCGTAGGCTGCCGTAGAGGTTATGGGTCGGTAGTCTAGCCAAAGGTGGTCTAGCCGGAGCGGTGATTGAATCCGAAGCTGTGAAGTTTCCGAAGTCGTGAATCTATCCGTAGTCGTGAATCCTGGAAACACGCAAGGGTGCGTCCGTGAGCTCAGAGGAAGATCCGATAAGCCTCTGTGATGTGCGTAGTTTCCTAACCAGACGAGTCCGTAGCCCCAAGACAAGGAAATGGGTCATTGGAGAGGAAAATCAACATCACAATGGTTTACAAGATCATTATTTAGAATGAACACAAGATAAAACACAGTTACAGTAATATACAGATTCTCCTAAGGACACTATGAGTACTTACTCAATTTCGGGGAGCTGTACAGGCTTCAGTGGTTTATGGCGGAAAGGGCGTGAGTCGCCGGTTAATCTTATTATAACCTCTGAGTTTCTAGCAAGTACTATAGGGAGGTGAAAGTAGTAATGTCATAGATTAAATGTAACAATATTACACAGATAATTAATATCTAGCTTTAGTCGAATTCATTATGCTACACTCGGGGGAACTATTTCAGTACTATTTGTAAGCCGGACCAATCGTAGCGGTCAATCATCCCCCAGACACAAACCATCCAGTTATCACGCTCGCGCTCATAGTAACAGCGGTCTTTTAATTGTGTCTGGAGGATGTTTGACCGCTATGATTGGTCTGGCTGCTACCGTCAAACACGGAGGCGGCAGTATTATGATCTGGGGCTGCATGACTGCCGATGGGATTGGCGAAATATTTGTTTGCGAAGGCGGCATGAACAGTCAACAAACTGTCTTGATGTCTTCGTTGGTGCGCACTTTCGGTGGCTCCAACTTAGACGGCGTCAAATTCCAGTAACATAATGCTCCATGTCATAAATCGGCGACCACGATGGCTTGGTTTAGAAATAAAAGCATTGTCTTGCTGGACTAGCCCGTGCAGTCTCCAGATCTGAACCCCATCGAGCATCTTTGGAGTATACTGAAGCGCACGCTACGGGAGCATAGCATTACATCCTGAGTCTGGGTGTAATTATCTATATAAGTATGTATTTACAACAAAAAAAAAGTAGTGTATGTAGTTTATCAGTTATCTGGTTTCCATAGTACAATCTCTGCTTAGTTTGGGATCAGATGACCGTGTGTGAACAATGTCCTAAGATATTATTATTATTATTACATCAAAAGCAGCGTTAAAATGCCTTAACAAGTGAGTGGAGTGCCATAAGTCCTGATGAGTGCACAAAGCTTGTACGCAGTATGCCCCAAAAGATTGCTGTGGTGATAAAAGCGAAGGGTGAACCCACTAAATATTAATATTTTTTTATTTTTTAATCATACATATTAATATTTAGTGTATTATATATTAATATTTTATATATATAGACATAGACAACAAAACTAGTTTTAATTTTCATCCCAAATGTGTGTAATGCGATCATTTGTGGTACTTTTGGCCAAGGCTGTACAAACAAACAAACAAACTTCAGCTTTATTATTAGTATAGATGAAATGAAATAAAATAGTTTATTCTGTAATTACGATATCGAAATCACTTTTACACTCATATTACAAAATAAGCAAGATGGAGTCGACATTTCCTATCTGATCACCCCTGAGAAGCAATTGCGAAACAAACTCAGAATGTGCCCTAGCCAGCCTAATAACTGCGACCAACTTAGATGTATCTCTCGCCGAGCGTTCCGGCGGCACCGTTCGCTTGTCGCGCGCGGCTCGCGGATTGTTGGTTAAACCTAACTTAATCCTTTTTGGTCAGGGTGCCCTAGCTTACAGCAACCAACTTTATCAATACAGATAGTTTCTAAAAAGACCAAGTTAAAGATCTTTGACTAAAAAAGGCGATCATCAGATCATTGAGATCAATTATTGATATCATGAGATCAAATATTCTCCCTTTGAAAATCTTGGAAATGAAGGTCAAAAGAAAGGTATATTCACAAATTCAGAATATTGTCTTTCATTCTGAGAAGACATCTCATTCTATGACTATTCTGATTTTTTTACTGGGCAACAGTAGGTATTGTTTTGAAAATAAACCTCTTATCATTTTTCAGAAACACCTTGGATGATCGTGCAGATGATTTTTATGGCGGAACAGAAAATTCTTTAGTGAAGTCTATTGAGAATGATACTTTTTCAAAGGATATTAATATTTTTGCCTAATTTGCAGCTCACTTTCAATATAATGCCTAATATAATAATAATGTAATGTATTTATTATAAAATGGATTGTACACTTATAATAACCACCAATAAAATAAAAACATAATAAACAAATGTTTACGTTTTATTGTGGAAGTATTGAGCTATCATACTGGTTAGCTTGTATTTTTTTTATTGTACGTAAGTAATACAGTCAACCTCACGTCCATGGTTCCGTGGTCCATGGTAAGGGTACGTTTAATGAGCGTGTTGAGACCAAGTTCAGTAAATAAAGGGTAGTTTATACTTGGGGGGCCCCCTAAGCATGCTAAATACAAACGTAGGGTGCTATCTGTAGTGTAGGTACAGACGCCAGCAGGTCAACCTACTCGAAACTGTCAGATTTTCCCAATCAACCTTGAACCTAATGCCACAGCAATAAAGTAAAAAATCTATTAAAGAAATCTGACAGATTGTAGTAGCTTGATGTGCTGGCGTCTGTACTTAGATATAAGTTGTTACAATAGACTTTAGTTATAGCAGGTAGTGGAACGACTTATGAGCGTCGTCAGTATTAAATAGACCGTGTAAGGAACCAGCTGTTTTGTTGTGACACTTTCCCCCCTTCCCCGCGCGCTAGAACATTAAATTGGCGACGAGAATAATAAATGGTGTCGCGGGTGCTTATAAGTAAAATAATTAGTGGCCAAGTACATAAAACGGAAAAATGTCGATCGGGAAGATAAAAGAGTTTGACGTGCGGTCGGGATTGTGGTCTTCGTACACAGATAGGCTTGAGATCGCGGAAGAATTGAAGTTACCCACATTAATCGCTAGCATGGGCGATGAAGCGTATGAATTGTTAGTAAATCTAGCCAGTCCAAAGAAGCCTTCGGAATTATCGTATGTACAAGCCAGCGAATTGTTACGTCAGCATTTACAACCGGCACCATCATCGTTGGCCGAAAGATACTGGTTCCGACAAAAAAGTCAAGGTGCCACTGAAGACATCGCCGCGTATGTGGCTGAGTTAAAGAAATTATCGAGAATTGCAAGTTCAACGCCAACTTGAATGAAAATTTACGTGATCAATGAGGAGCCACACTCAAAGCTGTGTGTAGATGTCGCTGTAGTCGACTGTACCTTGTTTACCTTTCGTGACAGTATGTGACTGCTATTTATGAGATTTTAAAGTGTAATTCGACTATAATATGTACGCGTTTATGACTGTGCCTCAACAAAGAGTTGAGGTCCGTAAAAGTAATGCAGCAACTGCCGACAAAAAGGCCGATTTGATTGAAAGGAAAACACTTAAAATATTTGAGGTTATGATTGTTTGTGAGCCTTTTTCTATAAGCCACGGACTAACATTCCTATTTTTTTTTTTTTTTTTTTGTAGGTTACATTCGTATGATCGAAACTAAAACGTTGGTGCTAACTGCCGCATAAGACGACACAGCATTCCTTTGTCCACCTTTTGATACATTCAGAGACAAATGCAGACACTCCTTTACCAATGATTAACAGACAGGCAATACGGGAATATTTTGAAAACTAAGTAGGTACCTATATTGGTTGAGAGTAAACCTTTACGAGACTCCTTTACTACATAGATTAGCAAATATATGATAGTATATTTTATGACACTTTTATTTTTATGACAATAATTTTATTTGAATAAATAATAATCTTGATTCTTTAGTTTTATAGATATAGTACCCAGCCTAAGGCTTCTTTACTAATCTAATCCTCTTCTGTGAAATGCGCAGCACACAATCGTGCAGTACTACTTGCCCTAAAGTTTTAAATACGTAACGCTAATTCCCATTATGTTCTGCCCTTAGTTTCTTTAGGAAACAAATGTACTCCTCTGTTTTTACAAGTTAACGCACTACAATGAGGCATTTTCGACAAAATTACAGAAAATAGGAAAGCTAAATTTAGTAGATTGCAAAAATCCATACGATTTGAAAGCTAATATATCAAAACAAGGTACAGTCGATTGTGCGCCATATATCGTGATAAAAAGTTAAGTTTTCCTCCCCATTTATCTGTGGCCTTAGGAGTGAAGTTATCCGGCAGTGGCTGTTCGCGGAAAATGAGACGATAACCTTTACGGAGGCGGTTAAACTGGCAGGTTCCTTGGAGGCAGCGGAGAGGAACGCAGCGGAGGTTGAAGGGCCGAAGAAAGCACCGGAGGTGAGCAGTGCTAGCTCTGTTCATGCACTAACGCCGAGCGCGGCGCGCACCGGCCTAGGACGCGGGCGAAGGAGTGGCGGAGCAGGACCGTCGGCACCGTCCGCAAGTGGGCGGGCTCGGCCGTCCAAGACTGCGTCGACAGGGTCGAGTGGCTGTGCGGTGTGTGGGGCGGCAAACCACGAGTACGGCCGGTGCCGTTATAGAAACTTGGTGTGCAGCTGGTGCCAACGACTGGGACATTTACGGCGAGTATGTCCAGAGCGGGAGGAGCAAGGGTCGCGGGCCAACAGTGGGCGGCAGAACAAAGGGACTGTTAATGGAGTGGTTTGAGATAAACAACGCGTCTTGAGCAAAAGGATTTATATTTTAAAAACTGTAAGGTTGGAACACAAAACTTTTAGCTAAGGAAGCGCGTACTGTCCGTGGCGTTAGAAATGGCACTGCGTCATCGCAAATCAAAATGGTGGTTCGGGACTCACCCTTGCACCCGCTCTGACCCCGCGCACTCCCTTTTACAATTTTTATGTTTGCGTAGGTATTTAGCCTGTTGCGTCGCTAACATGCCCCACCCCAGTGCTGCCTCAGCAGCACTCACCATCAACTGGTACTCGTGCGACACGCGTGACCGATCTAGTCAACATTACTGACTTGGTCTTTACTCGAATCATTCTGACTCGGTCGTCTTTTCCAGGGATCACTTCCTGAATTATTCCTTTAGGCCAAGAGTTGCGGGGACTGTCAGGATCAACTATAATTACGAAGTCGCCCACTTGTAAATTTTTATGTTCCTCTTGCCATTTCTTGCGGGGTAGCAGGTCCGGCAGTACTTCCTTGACCCATCTGCGCCAGTACATGTCAGCTAATCTTTGTGCAATTCGCCATTGCTTTCGAAGATAAATGTCAGAGTCATCAAATTTTCCGATGTGAGGTAAACCAGACGACGATCCCAGCAAGTAATGATTAGGAGTTAACGCTTCAGGATCATTTGGGTTCACAGATACGTGAGTCAGCGGCCGGCTGTTCACCATATTCTCAACTTCTGCCAAAAGAGTATTTAAAGTTTCATCTCTGGGGGCGCGTTCTTTTAAAATTATTTTCAGGCTGGTCTTCACGCTTCTGATGAGACTTTCCCACGCCCCACCCCAGTGGGGACTCGCGGGCGGTATGAAAGTCCATTTGGTACCGCGATTTAACGCCTCATCTTTCAGTACATCTTCGTCTAGATCTCTCATAGCCTTCTTCAGCTCCGTGTCCGCTCCTCGGAGATTTGTTCCGTTGTCAGAGTATAGATATTGTGGCCATCCCCGTCTCGCGGCCATCCTTCGCAATGCCATAATAAAGGAGTCGGTCGTAAGGTTAGTAACTACTTCCAGATGGATTGCTCGTACTGTCAAGCACGTAAATAAAACGCCGTATCTTTTCTCGTGGTTCCTTTTCACCGTGACTTCCATGGGGCCAAATAAATCCACACCACAATAAGTGAAAGGCCGTTCATGATGGGCCATTCGAGCACCAGGTAAGTCTCCCATTCTTGGTACTACTGGTTTGGATTTTCTTATTCTGCAAGTTGAGCATTTAGATGTTACGTGTTTCACTGTAGGTCTAAGTCTGGTGATCCAGTATCTCTGTTTGACTTCATTTACTACTGTTTCTTGATTTCCGTGTGCGTAGTAGTAATGATAATACTTAACAATCAATCTCGCAATGTAACTTCTTCCATCTAATATTATAGGGTTTTTAGTTTCAGGTAGAATGCCAGCAGCAGCATCGATGCGGCCACCGACGCGCATGACTCCGTGTTCGTCCAGGTAAGGAGACAAGGTAACTATGTTACTTGTTTTTGGTACACATCTGTAGTTTTTTATTTCAGTTAACTCCTTGCTAAACGATTCAGCTTGTGATTTTTTCAGTAATAATATTTCAGCCTTCTTCATAGTGTCGTCGAACTCACAAGTAAGCTTCTTGCATTTATTTATAAACTTGAGTACCATAAAAGCTGATCGACGAAAGCGAAGCCAGGAACTAAATCGAGTAGCATCAGGTACGGGTAAGTTATTTTCTTGTGCATCTATTCTTATTAAAATAATACACTCCAATAGCGTTTCTTTCCTATCAACAGATATGACGTCATGCGGCCATTCGTCTTCTTTGCAGCGTAAGAACGTAGGTCCGTACATCCATTCATCTTGCCGGACCGGGCAGATGTAACTTTCTCTCGTAGCAATATCAGCTACGTTTAGTGCTGTAGGCACGTATCGCCATTCACCTATCTGCGTCAACTCATCAATTTCGCCTAAACGGTTTGCTACGTCTACTTTATAGTCGCGAGCATCATTTCGATCACTGTTGTCGAGTCGCTCCAGAATATTCGTTGCTCAGGCTTTATAGTATGTTCTCTTAGCAACTGAGTCTGCTAGTCTAGCCGCTAGGACAGCAGCTTGAAGTTCCAAGCGTGGAATAGTTATCGGTTTGTTTCCTACAACCCGACATTTACTCGCTATGAATGCTACGCGCGTATTTTTTTTGTCGTCATTCCATCTCCAGTACGCGACGGCGCAGTAAGCTTTGTTAGACGCATCACAAAAAACATGCATTTGTAGGTGTCTATAACTATTCTAACAATGTTTCGGTCACTGATATTGCAACATCTGTGCGTCGTAGCACTCGTAGCCGTGGCGCTTGAGGTGGACGGCGGGGGAATTTCGTTTTTCTTCTCGCTCACTCCTGTGGTAGCAGCCGGATAGTGCCTTGGTAAGCTAACATCTTGTAAAGATTTCAATAAACGAATCCATTTTGGCCATTTCTCGAACACTGTATCGGATATATAATCATCCCAACCGATCTTTAATTTCCAAGTTTCTTGTAATATAATTTTTCCATTTATGGTGTAAGGTGCTAGAATGCCATATACGTCAAAAATGGACATTATCACACGTAACATTTCTCTCTTGGTAGGCTTTTGGGTCCCATTTATAATACATTCGGGTATCCGCTTGAAAGATACATCGAATCTCAGAGTGTCATCACTTGGATGCCAAATCAATCTAAGCGTGCGTTCGCCTTCATACTGTTGGCCTAGTTTGAATTTGACGGCTGTGTCGCCTAGTAAATGTTTAGGTAGGCTCGCAAGTACTTGTTTACTATTACTCGTCCAATTCCGCATCTCGAACCCGCCTTTCTGGTGAATGGACATGACGTCATGAATAAGTTGTATCGCAGTCTCTTCGTTAGGTAGGCTTTCTATATAGTCATCCATATAATGGCTTTTATATATAGCAGAAGCCGCAGCGGGCATTGATGACTCATACTGCTTTGCGTTTTTGTTTTTTACACACTGGGCTATAAAGGGCGAGCAATTCGCACCAAAAATTAGACACGTCATCATGTAGGTGTTTATAGGTTCTTCTCTATATAGAAATCGGAAGGCGTCCTGGTCCTCTGGTCGACTCTTTACTCTGAGGAACATGTCTTTAATATCTCCAGACACGGCTACTTGATTTTCTCTAAATCGCAACATAATGCCGAATTTGTTTTAGCTGCCGCCTCAAACACTAAACGCATTATCTTTTTGTTGGGATTATCGACTCCAAAGTGAGGCAAGTACCAAGTTCTCGGCGGTGTAACATTTGAGTTGGTACATCTTTTTGCGTAGTCGTTATCAAACAGATGTCGTATGCGTTCTTCATATCTCTTCGCATATTCTTTGCTTCTTTTTAATTTTAGTTCTACTCCTTTCAGTCTACACAAAGCCGACGGGTACGAGTCCGGCATCACACATTTCTCGTCTCGCCAAGGTAAGCCAACCTGCCATTGACCATTGATCAGTACAAAAGTCGTTCTAAACATTCTACAGCGCGTAAATCTTCCGAGTTCTGTCTTGGCCTGCCAGACACGCCCATGGACTCGATTGAGAACGATCTTCGTACCTCCTCCTGGATCTCTCGCAATATAATAGGTTGGGGAAAAAGTTTTTTCGCATTTTTTAGGAAAATTCAAAACATTTTTTAATATAGTTTATTTACATTAAACTAAAGTATGTAGGTACCATTTTGTTCGATAACTTTTTGCCATCTTGTAGGTAGGGACATGATCCCATTGCTATAGAAATTTTGGGACTTTTGGTCAAAATACCGCGACAAGTGGTTTTGGCAGTCCTCTCGTGATGTTAACCTGACACTGCCTAAAGAATTCTGAAGAGACCGAAACAGGTGGAAATCTGAAGGTGGTCAGGACTATACGGCGGATGCATTAACACCTCCCAGCCAAACTCTCTTAATTTTTGCTGAGTGGCTAAAGATGTGTGAGGTCTAGCGTTATCATGATGAAAAACCACACCCCTTCTGTTGATTAATTCCGGCCGCTTTCTCTCAACTTCTTGCTTTAATCTCATCAGTTGTTCGCAGTAGAGTTCAGAATCGATGGTCCTGCCTGGTGGTAACAGCTCATAATGAATAATGCCCTTCCAATCCCACCACACACACAGCATCACCTTGTTGCGAGTTAACCCGGGTTTCGCCACAGTCTGTGAAGCCTGACCGGCCTTTGACCACGACCTTTTTCGCACGTTCTTGTCATACGTGATCCACGTTTCATCACCAGTTATCAGCTTCTTCAAAAATGGTTCGGTTTCATTACGTCGTAATAAAGAATCACAAATGAGTACACGGTTCATTAGGTTTCTTTCAGTGAGCTCGTGAGGTACCCAAATGTCGAGCTTTTTTGTGTACCCAGTTTTTTTTTCAAATGCGCCAAAACTGTTTTGTAGTCAATTTCCAGTTCTTCAGCTACGTCGTAACTACTGATATGCCGATCTTGCTCCACTTTTTCAAAAATGGCATCCATTTTATCCGTAATAGGGCGACCAGAGCGACGTGCATCTTTGACATCAAAATTTCCGGATTGAAAACGCTTAAACTAAATTTGTGCTACTCTCACAGACACGACACTAGGTCCATAAACATCGCAAATTTTTTTCGTGGCTTGCGTTGCATTTTTACCGTTTTTGTAGAAAAATTTTAAAATGTATCGAATTTCTTCATTAGATTCACTCATCTTGACGGTACGAAAAACAAATGAAAATCACACATTTTCCTAATTTGAATTTGGAATTATGTTCTTTAAAATTTAAACTTTCAATGATACCAAAACCAGCCAGATACAAATAGTATAGCCAAAGAGATTTTATTACAAGTTCATACATACTATAATGCGAAAAGACTTTTTCCCCAACCTAATACATTCGGTGTCTATGACGTCACTAGTGACAAACAATGAGGAGTGACGTACACCAGAATCAGGTAAGTAAACATTAGGCACCCTTCCATGCAGGCACCATCCCAGGGGAGTCCGAGTGGCACAGGGTTCATCAGGTCTACCCACCCTCATTTCCAAAAGTAAGAGAAGGTGACAATTATCTTGTCCGATTAAGACTTGTGGTTGAAGTTGTGTTTCTGTGTATAAATTACGGCTGACGTCACATAGGTGCTTGTAGTTTTTGCTATTTACTGTAGACAAACTTTGTGGTAGGTTTAATACTTGAACAATTCGCGCGTCGATTGTAAACATCTTATTATCAATACCACACAAAGTCACCTTTGCGCGCTGTGCATCGCACACTAGTTCGGTATCGTTCCACGCGCCACACACACGAAGACATTCCCGGCGGCCGTGCAGCTCCACTTTCTTCGCGAGCGAAGCGCTAACCAACGACACAGTCGAGCCGTCGTCCAGCAGCGCGGTCATGCTCACACTTCCGTTCGGTCCGTGAATGTTTATAGGTACAATTTTCAACATTACGGAACATTTGTTATCGTTTCGGATGGAACTTGAGTATCGGGTTGAACTTCGGGTTGTACTGTTGCTGGCACGGATTCACTGTTGCTCAGACTACAGGATACTTAGTCTGAGCACTGTTGTCTGGACGCGGCACATAATGTAACAATCGGTGATGAGATTGTCCATAATTGTTTACGTCACAGCTGGGAGCGGTGCACGTGTCCCTACGATGATGCGCTAGTAAAAGCTTATAGCAAATACCGTTACGCTTTACATGCAGCCATCTGTCCTTTCGTAGCGACTTTTTAAACTTTTTACACTCGGGTAATTTGTGACTAGCCGTACGACAATATCGACACTTTTCTTCACTTTGACCGTCTTGCACTAGAACAGTTTGTACATTGTTCACTTTATCACTTTGTTTACGTTTGAAACTGTCCGTTTTAGGTTGTAATAAAGTAGCACTACAGGTTGATATTTTCACAGCTTCTTCGGTGAGGAAGTCTGACAGCACATCTAGTCTAGGTTTTGGTGATTCGGCAGTGATAAACGGGTAACTATAGTCTGTCCACTTCGCGAGCAGGGTAGTGGGTAGCTTGAATAAGATAATGTTAACTACTTCCGTGCCTTGTAGATATTCATGGCGGCCAAGGGCTCGTACAGCTACGACGTAGTTCTTTATTTTTACAGAAAACGGTACTATTTCTCGATGGTAATCTGTAGACAAGTTGCTCATCTTTTTTATATCTGACACGTTGCGGGAAAGGATGACGTCAACGTTTCCAAATTGCAATTTCAATGTGGAAATTACGTCTGCAGATGAAGCACCACTGATAAGCAGGCCGGCTACAGCTTCTTGAGCGGCGCCGCGTAGACATTTACGTAACGGCCAAAGGTTTTCTTTATCGGTGAAGATACATATTTCTGTGGATTCCACATAAGCTTGCTCGAAATGGAGCCACTCTTGTGGGTCATCGCTGAAACTACGGACTTCTATCGGTGCGCTGAGACGACTTATTAGGTTGGTATTTTGCTGGATGGCGGAAGACGTGATGAGTTCTTTGATTGCCTCGCAAGCTGTTGAACTGCTCCTTCTGTGTCGGCCGGGTTCGTGTACGACTTGTGTTTATCGCTGTCAATTTGCTGTAGTTCTTGTTGACTACGCTCCATCCACTTTTCAATATCACCCGCGCCGTTATTCTGTTCCGATGTTTCTGATGGTGGACTGTATTCTTCTTCGAGTTCTGCTAGGTCCGCCGCTAATTTTCTATCGATGAGCTCCATTTCAATACGTGCCTTCGCCTGGGCTGCTTCTAGTTCCAGTCTCTTCTTCTGTGTTTGTATCGATTGTGATGATGATGGTTTCTTGGATTTGACCGACTGATGTGATGTATGTGAAGGTGGATTTTGTTTTCGGGTTCGTTCCGATTTCACTACACTCGCGGCACAAGAACTTTTTACTTTAAGTTCATCATCGGTATTTTTTACTGGTGTAGGCGGTGGCATTTCTTGTGCTCCGCTTGCCGATTGTAGCTTTGCCTCCAACTCCTCCTTTTCTCTCTGCTTGCTAGTGGTACTGCGGGTGTTTATCATCTTTCTCCTCGGCGGCGGAGTATTAAACATTCGCGATCCGGCTCGAAGGACCACTGTTAATGGAGTGGTTTGAGATAAACAACGCGTGTTGAGCAAAAGGATTTATATTTTAAAAACTGTAAGGTTGGAACACAAAACTTTTAGCTAAGGAAGCGCGCACTGTCCGTGGCGTTAGAAATGGCACTGCGTCATCGCAAATCAAAATGGTGGTTCGGGACTCGCCCTTGCACCCGCTCTGACCCCGCGCACTCGCTTTTACAATTTTTATGTTTGCGTAGGTATTTAGCCTGTGGCGTCGCTAACAGGGACAAAGCGGGAAGTTCATTACGGTGATTTCGACTTCAGGACCAGTGAGTAGGATCAGGACATTGAGGAATTGTTGCAAAAGTTTACCCATCAGGGTACATGACATTACAATTAAAATGGAGATAGATACTGGAACCGCAATCTGGTCGATCGTTACCCACTACCTAGGATTGATGACGTTTTGGTAGGACTAACGGAGCTCAATTTCTAAGCAAAATTGATTTGTCTAATGCTTACAACCAAATTATGTTGGACGATTCTAAAAAGTTCACTGTCATTAACACACATAAGGGACTATTTCGTTATAATAGGTTAGTATACGGCTTATCGTCCAGCGAAGGAATTTTTCAACGAATTTTAACAAATTTATTACAGGGCATCCCTCATGTGCAAGGGTTCTTTGATGATGTCATAACAGGGGTAAGACTAGAACGGAACATTTAGAAGCTTTCGAAGCTGTTTTAAAGCGCTTATCAGACAACGGGTTGAAACGAAGGAAGGATAAATGTATTTTCCTAGTAGACAGTGTAAAATATTTAGGGTATGAGGTATCGAAGGAGGGTATTAGAGCAGATACGACTAAAGTTGATGCCATTTTAGAGATGCAACTTCCTACCAATATATCGGAGTTACGATCGTTCCTAGGTATGATTAATTTTTTCGCGAGATTTATTAAAAATCTTAGTTTTTTGTTAGCTCCTTTCCATAACTTACTACGGAAAGAGGTTCCGTGGAAATGGGATAAGGATTGCGAGCGTTGCTTTGAGGCAGTAAAACGTGCGTTAGTTAGTAGCGAAGTACTGGCTCACTATGATCCTAAGAAACCGGTTATCGTGACGTGTGACGCGAGCGCGCGAGGTATCGGCGGGGTGCTAGCGCAGCGCGAGGCGCTGGGCGAGGCGCTGGGCGAGCGCCCGGTCGCATATGTGTCACGTTCACTAACTGTCGTGGAGAAAAACTATTCACAGATACACCGCGAAGAGTTAGCTATTATTTTTTGCGTAAAAAAAATCCACCAGTACTTGTACGGTCGGAGGTTTCCATTGCGTACCGATCACAAGCCTTTAGTGTCTATTCTAGGACCTAATGCTGGGATACCGACTATGACAGCAAGTAGGATGCAACGGTGGGTAGTGATTTTGTCAGCGTACGAGTACGATATAGAATTCATTAAAACTAACGAGAACTGTGCGGACGGCCTTTCGCGGTTGCCGAAGAGCAGTACGGGGGAGATACCTACGTGACGTACTCGTAATACCGGAACAGACGTATCTACACTTTGCACAAGAGGCACTATTGTTGGATTACAAACAAATTAATAAATCCACTAGTAAAGATCCCATTCTAAGCAGAGTGTTAGCTTATATACGGCACGGTTGGCCGGAAAAATGTGACATAGTGGGGATGCAGCCATATTTTAATAGGAAAACGGAATTATATGAGGAATTAGGGTGTATTATGTGGGGCCATAGGGTGGTTATCCCTCAGGGTTGCCGCGAATGGGTTTTACAGTTGATTCATGAGCCGCACATGGGTGTAGTAAAATCAAAGGCTCGCAGTTATGTATGGTGGGCGGACATTGACGAGGCAGTGGAGCGTGAGTGCCGCGCGTGCACCACCTGCGCCAAGCATGCGGACGCACCTCCCCGCGCTCCCCCACTCCCATGGCCCTGGCCCTTAAAGCCGTGGGTTAGACTTCATTTAGATTTTCTGGGTCCTAGCGAGGGGAAGTTGTACTTGGTTGTGGTGGACGCGATGTCTAAATGGTTAGAAATCTTTCCGGTACCAAGTACGGCAGCGCGATATGCTATTCCTAGACTAATCGAGCTATGGAGTAGGTTTGGTGTTCCGAGACAGATAGTGACGGATAACGGGCCACCTTTCACGAGTAGTGAATTTGCATCTTTCCTAAACAATGACGGTGTGGAACACATTTTTACGGCTCCTTATCACCCAGCGTCTAACGGAGCGGCCGAAAATGCGGTTAAAAGAAGAAATTAAAAATGAAGGTAATTAAAAAAGCCCTAGCGGAAAATAAAAATTTTGAATTATCTTTATATACGTTTCTACTACATTATCGTAACATTGAACATTGTTCAACAGGGGAAAGCCCCTCTTATGTTAGTAATGGGTAGACATTTACGACCTCGGTTAGACGCATTGAAACTGGATAGGGAAGCTAAGATTCGTGGTGTGCAGAAGCGACAAGTTGAAGCTAAGGGCGGAGTGAGTAGAGAAGTGGGAGTTGGGGATGACGTTTGGTATCGCCAGTATTTAAAGGTGGAAAATGGCAACCAGGTTCTGTGATAAAATCCGTAGGAACCAATGATTTTAAAATCCTAGACGCTAGTGGTAACGTGATTCATAGACACCTCAACCAGGTAAAACGTAGACCTAGGAGTTCACTGGTAATTCCCACAAATTCAGCACCACCGGTGGTGGAACCTGCGACTGTGTCACCACCGGAGCCTGTTGGGGTCCGGTCCGAGCAGTCTGAGGCGAGGAGCTCACGCGAGGGGACCGGGGTTGGCAATGATACACCGCCAGTTGTGGTGACCGAGCCGGTCGTGGAACAGTTTACCACGCCCCCTACCACCCCTGTACCGACCCAGCCGCGTCCAATTCGGAGTTGTCGATTGGGCAAAAACGTTTCATACAGACAGATAAGTTATAATTAGAAAATAAGTTACTATTAGATCATCGAATGGGGGTTTTACAGACCTAATGTTAAATAAGTGGAGAGGGATGTAGTGTTGAGACCAAGTTCAGTAAATAAAAGGTAGTTTATACTTGGGGGGCCCCCTAAGTATGCTAAATACAAACGTAGGGTGCTAACTGTAGTGTACTGTTCTTAGATATAAGTTGTTACAATAGACTTTAGTTATAGCAGGTAGTGGAACGACTTGTGAGCGTCGTCAGTATTAAATAGACCGTGTAAGGAACCAGCTGTTTTGTTGTGACACTTTCCCCCCTTCCCCGCGCGCTAGAACATTACACTAACAGTTTTGAGCATGCTTCGCTAGCTCTTGCAACCTACATTCTCTTTTTTCTCAGACTTCTCTGCGTAAGTCGACAAAGTAACTATGTACAAATACTCTAAAGAAAACCTTACCTATCTGGGGTGGAGTGCTAAAATGTTCGAGTTCGCTTCGCTTGCTCTTGCGTCCTACATTTTCTAAATTGTATGTATAAGTTGACAAAGTAATTCCCATTTTGTATAAGTGTTCAAAAGAAAATTTAAACTTGCCTCGTTTCGCTTGTTCTACCATCCTCTACTCGTCTGATGCTCTAGCTTTCCTGTTGTCAACTGTCCCTATTTCTGTATCAATAGCATCGATCAATAATAAATAACTGATCAGCGACAATAAATGTCCTCATCAAAAGTGCACCCAATTTAAAAATGAAAATAAGTTACAAACTGTCAGATTAAGGAAATTCCTCCACATAATTGACAGATTATGGGTCATCACGACAAGGACATCTGTATGTAAAAAGTACTCTGTGAAGGACATCAAGCTGAACCGTATATTAATCTGACGCACTCGAGTATTTCAATGTCACGATTTTCTTTTTGCATTTTCAAAAATCGGCTATGAGTTCTGCAGGGCTAACAACATGCGACAATTACTCACGCTCGCGTGATTAATTTTCTGACAGTGCAACACTTTTCTCGTTTTCTGACAGCGCTGCTGTACAAAATACTCACGGAATATAAAAAAACAGTGGAAGTGGTATGCAACAAAATTACTATAGGAACCGCTGTCGCCAAACTCTCACAAATAAACCGATAATCATATTAGGTTGGGGAAAAAGTCTTTTCGCATTATAGTATGTATGAACTTGTAATAAAATCTCTTTGGCTATACTATTTGTATCTGGCTGGTTTTGGTATCATTGAAAGTTTAAAGAACATAATTCCAAATTCAAATTAGGAAAATGTGTGATTTTCATTTGTTTTTCGTACCGTCAAGATGAGTGAATCTAATGAAGAAATTCGATACATTTTAAAATTTTACTACAAAAAAGGTAAAAATGCAACGCAAGCCGCGAAAAAAATTTGCGATGTTTATGGACCTAGTGTAGTGTCTGTGAGAGTAGCACAAATTTGGTTTAAGCGTTTTCAATCCGGAAATTTTGATGTCAAAGATGCACGTCGCTCTGGTCGCCCTATTACGGATAAAATTAAAAATCAAACGAACTTACCAAGTGAAGTTCGATGATAATTATGTGAACAGCTTCATTCGAAGCGATTTATTGTTTACGTATTGTAGCAGCGCCTCCATGTACCAGCCTTGCACGGATTTTTAGAGGTAAGTAAAAAATTTCGCTGGCAACACTATCCTTTTACCCCTACTTTGCTCCCACTACACTATTTCCCTTTAACGGTCGGCAGCCATTTTAATATCATTTTGTTGAAAGCTAATAAATATTTCACATTTTTATTTATCTAGGGTAGGGTAGGTAACTTTTCTAGGGAGGGTATAAATCGCTTCGAATGAAGCTGTTCACATAATTATCATCGAACTTCACTTGGCAAGTTCGTTTGATTTTTAATTATGTTTCACAGCTTCATTCGAAGCGATTTATTGTTTACGTATTGTAGATGTTCAGCGACAAAAATGTGAAATTAAACAAAACAGGTGAGTAATCACAGGTGTCTTTTATTATACTTTATTTTACAACGCCTTATATTCTTAGTCTAATATTAAGTATTTGTTACAGATTATGACCACCAGCAAGTACTGTAGTGGCAAAGAGATGAGGAGCAGTTACAACCTGCCTATTATAGTGTTTAGCGAAGACAGAAGATGAGACACTCCATCCGGCAGTTTTTCTTATCAGGTCAATATTGACTCCAAGTCTATTGGCTGAGGATGTGGCTGCATGACGAGTGCTGTGTGCACTAAATATGGACGTATCTATACCGCTACTGTAAAGTGTATCTTTTATCCAGTGACTAAGTGTTTGTGATGAAACTTTTGAGTGTGGTTTTTTGGAGCTTACAAATAAATAATCATTTTTGCGAAGCGGTTGAGTCTTATTTATATAAACCTCTAAGCATTTTGCGGGGCAGATCTGAGGACGAGCGTCGAAAAAAGGTAATCTTAAGACTGGTTGTGAAAAATTAGGTTTTGAAGTTTTTATAAAATCAGGTATTTTTATAGTTATGTCAATAGCAGAATTTACTTGAACGTTACATAATTTTATTAATGAAATGTTTGAACGCGATGCGCAGTCACCAAAGCCAATAGAGTTAGTCTTTTTGGAAAGAGTTTCCAAATCAAGGTCTGTGTTAGGCCATTTTTGTGCTAAATAATTTAAAACGATGGTTGGATCCCACGTCAAATTATATTTTGGATTACTAGGCCTTAATCTGTAAACTCCTTTCATAAATCGCTTAATTCTATCATCGTTTGCCACATTACTTAACAACAAGGACAATGCGGATTTATATGAATTGATAGTACAGTATTTTGCCCCTTTGTCAAAAATAGTGGTAAGAAAATGAATGACTACAGGAACTGAAACCGAGGAATAATCATACCCATGTTTATTACAATAATTTAACCAAGATTTTATACAAACATCATATTGTTTGTAAGTGGAATCAGATAATGATGATAACATAATTTCAATGGATTTATTAGATAAATGTCTTTTTAATAATGTTTGCCTGAAAGCTTCGCGGCAACCAATTTTAAGGTGCGGTGCAGATTGTGAGGCGTTCTGAAAGGAGAAGTTAACAAATTTACGTTTGGTTCAAAATAGATTGGTTTGGAACATATTAATTTTTGGAAAACAGGGAACCAGGGTTGTGTTGGCCAATATGGTACAACTACTATGCCATTTGCTTTGTCACTAATTATTTTTTGCATTGTTTTTGTGATTAGTGAAAACGGTGGAAATGCGTAGAATAGTTTATTTTTCCATGGAACGGTGAAAGCATCGATTGCGTAAGCGTAAGGGTCGTTTTTCCAGGTTATGTACATGGGACACTTAGCATTACACCTACTAGCGAAAAGGTCTATTTCGGGGTATCCAAAATAATGAGTTATTTGGCTGAATGCATAGACATCGAGTTCCCATTCAGTGTCCTGTTTCATGCGTGATAATTGATCTGCTTCATAATTATCTTTAGTGTTTATGTAAGACGCAAAAATAGTTATTCTACGCCTTTCGCACCACTGCCATATTTGCTTAGTGATATTATGCAAGTGTTCAAACTGTATGCTGCCCATGCGATTTATACAAGATATAGCAGTTACATTATCAATTCGTAATAGTATTTTTAAATTATACGATTCGTGGGCAAAACATTTAATTGCGAGAAAAGCTGCTTTTAACTCTAACTCGTTAATATGTACGGTTCTTTCACTATCTTTCCAATAGCCAAAACATTCATCTGTGCTGCAATAGGCTCCCCAACCCGTACATGACGCGTCGGAAAAGATTTCTAAATCATATTGATCACAAGTTAAAGAAAATGAACCATGATCAATATGTTCTAACCACCACAACATATCACTATGTAAGCTGTCGGGGAGGCGAACTAACTTTTCGTAGCTAGGATTGGTAAGTAAGCAGGAATATTTAAATTGTTCAAAAAGTTTAGTGTAAAGCCATGCATATTGAATTGCAGGACAAGCTGAAATTAATAAACCTATGAACCAAGCAAATTCACGAAGTTTACATTTACGCTTTTTTAAGAAGCTAGAAATGTATTCTTTTATTTTTGACTTTTTTGTACCAGGTAATTTTAATAACATTTTTCGAGTCAAATTCGAATCCTAAAAACTTGCATAGTGTTTGCGGTTCTAAGCAGCTTTTTTCTGTATTTATTATGAAACCTAAGTTTTAAGTAGTGTTATTGTTAAGTGAACGTTATTTTTACATTCAAGAAAAGTTGTTCCAATACAAAAAATGTCATCTATATAGACCACTCATACCATGCCATGGGTTCTGAGATATTCCATAACTGGCTTTAATAATTTTGTAAAGACATATGGAGCAGTGCATAAACCAAACGGTAGACAGTTAAATTCATAAAGGGTATTATTGTATCTAAAACGGAGGTATTTTCGGTGAGATTTATGTACGGAAACTAAGAAGTAAGCATCTTTTAGATCTATTGTTGCCATATAACAGTTTTTTGTTATAAGTTTTGAGGCTGTACGATAATCCTCCATCTTGAAATGTTTGGTGTCTATGAATTTGTTTAGACATTTAAGGTTCAATATGAATCTCTTGTCGCCATTTTGTTTTGGCACTAAAAACACACTCGATATAAATTCTCCTTTAACAGAATGACATTGCGATATTACATTATTATCTAGTAGGTTTTTGATTGATTTATCAAAATCCTGAGCTTCTTGAATATTATTAGGAAACACATTAGGAGAATCAGTACGATATGGTGTACATTTAAAAGGTATTTGGTACCCTTTGATCCAAGATAGAATCGTTTTGTCAGTAGTGATAATTTTTTGAAAAAATACTGGAGCCTGCCAGCAGTTAGTACCTGATTAGTTACTTTCGATGCGGTGGCCTCGTCGGGGACGAGTAGCGACGCGAACTGCCGCTGGTTTGCGGCGGTGGCGGCGGCCGGTACGCAGGGCGAGCGGCTCGCCTCGTATTGTTCGGCTTGTTGTCCGTCTTGCGGTGCTGAGGGTTGTAGTTTAAATGACCCTTATTTGGACCTTTTGGGATACCCTTGGGCTTGTTATATTTTGGTCTTAGGGCGTGTTTCAAGGCATCTCCCGATTGTTGTATTGTCTTGGCGGCTTTAACCTTGTCGGTAACATTTTCCCCAAATAAGAAACTGCCCCTTTTTGTTTCAAGCAAGGCGTCCTTTAAATTAATGTTAATTGATGAAATGACAAAGTTACGTCTTGTTTTTGTCTCCCAAAAATGACTGTCGCATAATATACGACAAGCGTCACTAATTGGTTTTAAGAGTTTTTGTTTGGACGTTTCATTTGAAATAATCATGTCAGTAGCAGATGCTAAGGCTGACAATGCTATACCAAGCTGATTTTGCTTGTACATGAGGGCCGAATCTCTTTTTACTAGAGTATCCTGCAGAGCTGCCTTTACTTCCGGGTTGAGAGCTGGCGCTAGCAGTAGGTCACAATTGTTAGGGACGAAATAACTTTTTAAAAGTTTTTCCTTGACATCCTTAGCCAGGCCCTTAGTAAGGATATCTTGCCAACGATTAGCAATGTCTTTGTGAACAGACGGACCCATGGTTATGTCCGTCTTTGGAGCATCGCCGAGTAACTGCAGGGTGTCTTCATCTAAGTCTTGGTCTTCCATCACTTCCGGCTGTGCTTCTGCTGAGGTGCCGGGTGCAGGCGACAGAGACGTGGTGCATAGCGGTGGTGGAGCTGGTGGTGGCGAAGCAGGGCACGAAGGACAAGCACGTGGCAAGGCATGTGGCGAGCCACGTGGTGAGGGGCACATGGCGAGCACAGTGGCGAGCCACGTGGTGAAGCAGGAAGCGGCGAAGCTTGAAACAAGCAGGCTTCCTCATTTTTTGACATACCACAGTCTACATCTAGTCGATGGTGTGTAAAATCTGCGAAAAACGTTTCTTTTTAGAATACCTTCGGTAATAAGTGCAATCTTTATCACTTTTTAACGTGACAGAGGAAACCCAAGCTTGGTAGTCTCGCATCACTTAGGTAAGTATTATCTTAATGAATATGTGACAGTATCAGCCCAAGTATAGCAGTACGCATCACTTTATATAATGACAGAGGAGACCCAAGCTTGGTAACCTCGCATCACTGATAACAGTTTTTATAATATTGTGTAACTCACTGTGGAAGTCTTCTTCGGATGAAGAATTAATTCGGTGATTAGTGGTTGCCTGCAATTTATTTTGCAATTTTTGAATTTTTCGCCGTATTTCTTCTTCAGTTTTTTCTGTCTTCCTTTTCTTTCCCATTTCAAGGAGCTGGATCTATTTGTAGGTACTTGTAGGTAGGAGCGAAGACGTGCGAAGCCTTGAGCACGGAAACGCGGAATGATATTAAAATGGCTGCCGACCGTTAAAGGGAAATAGTGTAGTGGGAGCAAAGTAGGGGTAAAAGGATAGTGTTGCCAGCGAAATTTTTTACTTACCTCTAAAAATCCGTGCAAGGCTGGTACATGGAGGCGCTGCTACAATACGTAAACAATAAATCGCTTCGAATGAAGCTGTGAAACATAATGGATGCCATTTTTGAAAAAGTGGAGCAAGATCGGCATATCAGTAGTAACGACGTAGCTGAAGAACTGGAAATTGACCACAAAACAGTTTTGGCGCATTTGAAAAAAACTGGGTACACAAAAAAGCTCGACATTTGGGTACCTCACGAGCTCACTGAAAGAAACCTAATGAACCGTGTACTCATTTGTGATTCTTTATTACGACGTAATGAAACGAAACCATTTTTGAAGAAGCTGATAACTGGTGATGAAAAGTGGATCACGTATGACAAGAACGTGCGAAAAAGGTCGTGGTCAAAGGCCGGTCAGGCTTCACAGACTGTGGCGAAACCCGGGTTGACTCGCAACAAGGTGATGCTGTGTGTGTGGTGGGATTGGAAAGGCATTATTCATTATGAGCTGTTACCACCAGGCAGGACCATCGATTCTGAACTCTACTGCGAACAACTGATGAGATTAAAGCAAGAAGTTGAGAGAAAGCGGCCGGAATTAATCAACAGAAGGGGTGTGGTTTTTCATCATGATAACGCTAGACCTCACACATCTTTAGCCACTCAGCAAAAATTAAGAGAGTTGGCTGGGAGGTGTTAATGCATCCGCCGTATAGTCCTGACCTTGCACCTTCAGATTTTCACCTGTTTCGGTCTCTTCAGAATTCTTTAGGCAGTGTCAGTTTAACATCACGAGAGGACTGCCAAAACCACTTGTCGCGGTATTTTGACCAGAAGTCCCAAAATTTCTATAGCAATGGGATCATGTCCCTACCTACAAGATGGCAAAAAGTTATCGAACAAAATGGTACCTACATACTTTAGTTAAATGTAAATAAACTATATTAAAAAATGTTTTGAATTTTCTTAAAAAATGCGAAGAAACTGTTTCCCCAACCTATTATAATGCACTACAAACAAACTTCGTCTTCGTCTTCGAAAAAAATTCGTCTGATTTGTCGTTTTAATTTTATTCAAAACTAGCGTAAGTTACAGATCCTACATCCAGAAATAAACCTTCATGCTTTATGAATACGATTTATTTTGCTTTAGTAGTCCAGAAAGTATTTACAACGTTTTGTAATCTCAAGTCAAACTAAATTCTATTGACGGGTAAATTCCGCTAGTCGACCATAGATGGCAGTATTCTCAGTGGTCGCAGTTATAAGTCTAATTGCGTTAGCAATAAGGTTGACATTCGCGTCATAGGTCGATATCTATTGCTACTCGACCAAAGCCACACCAGTGCAGTAACACGTTGAATTTTGAATTACATTATCGATATCGATAGATACCCGATTTCTTGTTTAATTCGAATAAATAAGTCTTGTTGGGAGTTAAGTAAAACTGTGGGAAGAATGCAGTAGTATTTTTTTTCTTTTGCTTATATCTCGAAAACGGTGTATCCTAACGAAAAAAAAAAGAAAATTTTGCCCCCCTTTGTAACTCGTAACTTCCTAAAACTCTACATGTTGGTAATAATCAATAATAGAAATTTTGAAATTTTTCATATTTTCCATACAAAAAGTGAAAAGTTCCTCCACTTGAGGTGTTATTATTTTTTTTTTTGCTCTGCTTATATCTCGAAAACGGTGTGTCCTAATCGAAAAAAGTAATGAAAACTTTTAATCGCGATTTTAAAAAAAAACATTTAGTTTGATAATCAAATAGGTGAAAAACATCAAATTCAGAATAGCAAAAATTCCATTTTCACTAAATTAAATAGCTTAGTGCCAACTTAGTGCTGTCAAACTATAAAATAATTAAGGTGTGTCACTTTAGTCGATCGTCGTTTGACAGGAATAAACTAAATTTAGGTGATTTTTAGTCTAGTTAGAGACATTTGTGACAAGAGAATATTACACTATTTTCTTTTATCGATAAAACTAACATCCGACCCGACCACATCACTAATTGAGTAACGAAGTACTTTCGAGAACGAAATAGGGAATGCCAGTGAATACAATCAATCCAAAAGAAACTGTATTTTAATCGTATAACGTTGATTTTAACTAGATGTTCTATTACATCAAGAGTAAATTGAAATTAACTAAGATTTTATTAGAAAACAAATAAAATCGTACTTACCGATGGTACGAAACACCTCCATTTTTAAGAGTTTTTCTCCTACTGTCACTTTTGCACTCCAAAATGGAACAAAACGGCAGCTATGGAAAAATAAATTTGTCGCGAGACTGCAACTCGACGCGATGTTAGAACTCGACTGGGACCATAGTTTAAGATCTGTGGGGACCAAGCAAGCGATACAGCGCTTATTTGTGAGACGCGTGCCATGCCTATTTTGCACTTCCACTGTTTTTTATGTTCCGGGAAAATACTCGACTCGTTCTGTCAAACTTGATCTTTTCTCGACAAACCCTAACATGGCACCTAAGTTATCTCGAATTTTGACAGTTCAACACGCGATAATATGCGATTCTTCTGTCATTTAGTCGTCCTCGATTTTGAGGACGAGATGAGACAAAATTATGATACAAAAAAAAAAAGAACTCCAAATTATCATGGCAGTTTCATAATTGTACTTATTTTAGTTATAATTTTATTTTACAATATATTCCCTCCGGCGGCCGCGAAAGTAACTGTGGCGGAGGGGTGCACTATTACGTAGACGAGTAACACTTTCAGTAATAACCAGTGACTGCCAATTATGGTGATTAACGAAATCTAGGTATTATGGCTGTATGGCGATATCTAATACGAGGGGTGATCAAAAAGTAATGATAATGAATATTAAACACGGTGATTATAGTTTAAAAAAAATATTTATTTCTCTACATAGTCTCCTAACAAGTCAATATATTTAGTACATCTTTTTTCTAAACCCAGAATTCCCTTAGAAAAAAAATCTTTGTCTTGACCCTCCAAAAATCCCTCAACAGCGGTCATCACTTCGCTATCGTCTTCAAATTTCTTGCCCCGGAGGTGTTCCTTGAGCCGAGGAAAGAGATAGAATCCACTAGGAGCTAGATCTGGCGAATAGGGCGGGTGTTCGAGCAGTTCGAATCCCGATTCTTGAATAGCAGCCATCGCAACTGCGGCTTTGTGAGCTGGTGCGTTGTCTTGGTGAAACAGCACTCAAGCTCGCAGTTTGTCGCGTCTTTTTTCCTTAATGGATTCCCGCAATCTTCTTATTTGGTCTGTGTAGTAAGAGCCCGAAATAGTGGCTCCCTTTTCTAAATATTCCACCATAATTATTCCTTCAGCGTCCCAAAAAACGGATGCCATAATCTTTCCCACTGAACTTGACACTTTGAATTTCTTCGGCGTCGGTGAGGAAGCTCGCTTCCAGGTCATTGATTGTTGTTTGGTTTCAGGATCAAAATGGTGAACCCATGTCGTGTCCATGGTCACGAAACGTGGCAAAAAATTTTCCTGATTTGCTTGGAACTTTTCGAGATTCACTCTCGAAATGTCGACTCGTTTTTTCTTTTGCTCGTCGGTTACATTATCGGCACCCAACGCGCGGAGACCTTTTTCATATGCAATTCGTTCGTGAAGATTCTTTGAACACTGCCATATGAGATCCCTGTGACCTCAACTATATGTCTGATGGTTACTCTCCGAACTGCCAACACGACATCTTCGACTTTTTTCACATTATCTTCAGTGAGGGACGTGGTTGGGCGTCCTTCGCGATGTTCATCTTCCGTGGATATTCTGCCCAGTTTAAACTCCTTCGCCTAGCGTGCAACTATGGAATATGGAGGAACAGAGTCCCCCAATGTTTCCACTAAGTCGGTATGTATGTCTTTGGTAGACATTTGTTTCAAACAGGTACTTGATGACAGCTCTAATTTCGTTTTTCGCCATTTTGATTTTATCTCTTCGACTGTTCGTATTCAAATGAATGTACCTCCCGGGAATCGTGGCCTGTTTATATGATTTTTTTATGCTAAACTAGTGGGTATATGAGCAAGCAAAAAATAAAAATATTTTTTTATCATTACTTTTTGATCACCCAAAATCGCCAGATCATTTCCTAAGGGTGGTGATTAACAACGTTTAGTGTGTTATGGTTCTAATAGCGAAATCAACTCCAACCGCACATTTATCTGAAACCAATCCTTTTGGTAAGTGTGGTGATTAACAAAATTTGCAATATCATGGGTTTTATGGTGCTTGTAACTATAACAATCTTCGCTTTGTCAAATTGTGATCGTTGGCTCATTTGTCAATTGTGGTTAATCTAGTGAGTATATTAATCATCTGCCTAGCCTTTTCCCAACTATGTTGGGGTCGGCTTCCAGTCTAACCGGATGCAGCCGAATACCAGTATTTTACATAGAGCCTATCTGACCTCCACAACCCGGTTACTGGGAAATACGTTACCACTTTGATAAGGCTGGTTGTCAGAGTTTCGGACTTCTGACGACCCGTAACGACTGTCAAAGATCCACGAGTAACAGCCGGAACCAACCGGTTTAACGTGCTTCCAAGGCACGGAGGGATCTTGGTATATCTAGGGAGTATATTATGTGCCACTAATTTTCATTTCCGTCATTTTATATATATATATATATAATATTAGTTAGGATGACTAACTAATATTATTAGAAAAAAGAGTAAGATGTTCCAAAGTTAATATTATTAACTTTGGACAACTTACTCTTTTTTCTTCTATCAATAAGTGAGTATTCTACTGTGACTCAATTATACTCTGCTAGAATGTCTAATAACGTTTTAGATGCTATTGCCATAAACATGCTGATGAAGGCCCCTAATAGCGGTATAATATTATAAATGTGTACTAATAAGGGGATTCCACTGACCCTCCCCTGGTACAATAACTTAGTCGCTTCTCTAGTTAGTTGGTGTGTATAGTATGTATGAACTTGTAATAAAATCTCTTTGGCTACGTATACTATTTGTATCTGGCTGGTTTTGGTATCATTGAAAGTTTAAATGTTAATGAACATAATTCCAAATTCAAATTAGGAAAATGTATGATTTTCATTTGTTTTTTGTACCGTCAAGATGAGTGAATCTAATGAAGAAATTCGATACATTTTAAAATTTTACTACAAAAAAGGTAAAAATGCAACGCAAGCCGCGAAAAAAATTTGCGATGTTTATGGACCTAGTGTAGTGTCTGTGAGAGTAGCACAAATTTGGTTTAAGCGTTTTCAATCCGGAAATTTTGATGTCAAAGATGCACGTTGCTTTGGTCGCCCTATTACGGATAAAATGGATGCCATTTTTGAAAAAGTGGAGCAAGATCGGCATATCAGTAGTTACGACGTAGCTGAAGAACTGGAAATTGACCACAAAACAGTTTTGGCACATTTGAAAAAAACTGGGTACACAAAAAAGCTCGACATTTGGGTACCTCACGAGCTCACTGAAAGAAATCTAATGAACCGTGTACTCATTTGTGATTCTTTATTACGACGTAATGAAACCGAACCATTTGTGAAGAAGCTGATAACTGGTGATGAAAAGTGGATCACGTACGTATGACAAGAACGTGCGAAAAAGGTCGTGGTCAAAGGCCGGTCAGGCTTCACAGACTGTGGCGAAACCCGGGTTAACTCGCAACAAGGTGATGCTGTGTGTGTGGTGGGATTGGAAGGGCATTATTCATTATGAGCTGTTACCACCAGGCAGGACCATCGATTCTGAACTCTACTGCGAACAACTGATGAGATTAAAGTAAGAAGTTGAGAGAAAGCGGCCGGAATTAATCAACAGAAGGGGTGTGGTTTTTCATCATGATAACGCTAGACCTCACACATCTTTAGCCACTCAGCAAAAATTAAGAGAGTTTGGCTGGGAGGTGTTAATGCATCCGCCGTATAGTCCTGACCTTGCACCTTCAGATTTCCACCTGTTTCGGTCTCTTCAGAATTCTTTAGGCAGTGTCAGGTTAACATCACGAGAGGACTGCCAAAACCACTTGTCGCGGTATTTTGACCAGAAGTCCCAAAATTTCTATAGCAATGGGATCATGTCCCTACCTACAAGATGGCAAAAAGTTATCGAACAAAATGGTACCTACATACTTTAGTTAATTTCGGCATGCCAAAGAAAAACATTTAATTTTAATCAAAAAAGTCAGTTACACAAAGAATTCAACATAAATTAAAAGAGGTGGACGTAAAATAAATATAGTATGTACAGACGCCAGCAGGTCAACCTACCCGAAACTGTCAGATTTTCCCAATCAACCTTGAACCTAATACTTCAGCAATAAAGTCGAAAATCTATTAAAGAAATCTGACAGATTGTAGTAGCTTGATGTGCTGGCGTCTTTACATACTAATTCCATGAGTAAAATCGAATGAATGAGACGGAAACAAGCCGATGTTGCTATGATAAAAATGATTTGTTTTTAATAACTTGCTAGGTATACATCGGTTTCTCGTCACGAGATAAAGAAGTGTCAAAGTGCTTTTTCAAGTCATACTCGTACAAAGTTATCTGTGTTATTACTTTACTCTTTGTCTGTGTTTCAAGTTTACTCGAGCCTAACGGTGTGCGTAGTCGCAGCGGAAAAATGTCGAATTATTACATTTCAGTTTAGCAGATATTTAGTGTATGACGTCGTGTAATTGTGTATGGTAAGTACAAATTTGTGCATCCAATCATTTGGGGAGCTATTTAACAAAAACTGTTTCCGCTGGGACTACGTCATCCCAGCGGCACTTTTTTTTTCCTATTATAAGAAAAAATTACATTCAATAATTAGTGTGTATTTCTGTGTAAATGTGTATGTAAGTATAAATGAAATTTGTGTGTCATTAAACTGCGAAGATATTCAAGTTTCCGCTGCGCTAACGTTTGGCTGTTTGAAAATGTAATTCGCGGTCGTAACAAGTATGTATTTACATAATTATAATCATTAAAGTCTTCAATACAACTCTTTAAGACCAGGTAATCCTAATGATTGACTATTTCATGATATCTTGACATTTGAGGATTATACTATTATTTGAGGATTAAGGAGTTGTATTACTGTGATTTGGCAGAGACTCTTGGCTGTCATCATTCGACCGTCGAGGCTCATTCACACAAACTCGGCTATCGTAAAGTAATGGTACGATGGATTCCACATCAACTAACTGACAGTCATCAATATAATAGTACCTATTGTTACAAATAAAAACACAAATTGATTTTTTAAAAAGAATTTAATGGCCTTCGGCCAAACAAATTACAATATTAGAAAACCGACAATCACTAGGTATTCGGATAGGGCTTCCGCACTCCGTGACGACCGATGGGCAAAATGGACGAGTGCCGCTAGCCGCCTTCCTAATATAGCCCGTCGCGGTGTTGCCATTTAACACGGCTCCTGACGGGGCTGCGTGCTCGAAGCCCTCAGCAGGAACTCGTGGATGGGCCAGCAACACCCTTCGCGTCCAACGGCTGTTCGGCGACATCATCATCGATCTCTGTGGAGATACACACAATTCTAAGAAACATACTTATTTACATCGTTTATCAACGGTTGGTCTAAATTCATATAGTGCATAGAGGTGTCAGATTATGTACCAATTAGCCAAACAAGCAGTAATCGACGCTACATAGGTTCAAGCGTTACAAGTTACATAGGTTTTACACAGGTCTGTTCCCACGCAACCGAAAACCCCGCACATACTCGCGTGCGCAAACAGGGTTTACATCAGTCTCTAGTAGGTCACCCCAGATACCTAATAAGGTCTGGATTTACACAGGTCTGTTGTCGGCTGCGCCACCGACTCACCCCAGAAACCACAAGTGTCAGGGTCAACCCAATACCATGCGCACAGGATTTACACGGGTCTCTTCCACTGAACACAACACACATCATGGCTAAAATCAATAACCACAGGCTTGTTTAGTACATAATCTAGCTCAAGAACAGGGCAAAGACTAGTAGGTATGTAAGCTGACAAAGCAAACATAACAACAATCGTACAACAAGTACCTTCAAAAAATGCAGCACAGGTTTCAGGTGTCCATTCACCTTTCCATAACACCATGTATGCAGCCGCTGCTTGACTAGTCTTTCCATAGGCACCGGCTAGCAATCGGACCTCATATCTATCGTTAGGGAGGAGCTTAGTATTTTTATAAGGGCCTCTCATACCGCTATCGAGCTTTCCGGTACTTTGAGAGCTCTTAATCACATATACTAGAACATTAACTTGAAACGTTTTAGGCGGTTTCCTATTTTTGTGAATGTAAGTTCTCTTTGTTTTCGCGAATAAGTCCATCTGCACGCTGCCGTCTTACTCGCGTAATTAGGAATGTATCTTCGAAAGTATCCCGCGAGGCCAAGAATTGACGAACCTGTTTGACATTACTCAGTCGCGGTGATTTAACTAATGCATCAATTTTATAATTGCTCGGTCTAACCTGACCATCTCTTAATTAATTATAATAATATAATAATAATATATTTATTATAATTATCTCTCCATCCTAATTCTACCTAGGTATTCTATTTCCTTGGTAAGAAAAGTACATTTCTTTAAATTAATTGAAAAACCTGCGTCAGTTAGAGTTTTTATAACCAAATCTAATAAAAGGAGGTTTTCATCAATCCCGTCCGTTAGTATCAAGACGTCATCAATGTAGACCATGACCTTTCCAGCATCAATGAAGGATTTAAGCGTTTTAGGGATAGTTTTCTGATAAAAAATCGGCGCGTTTGCTAAACCGTAGGGTATCTTGCAATATTCATACTGGGCCTCTGGTGTAACGAATGCTGTCTTGTGAATAGACTCTTCAGCAACTCTAAGTTGATGGAAGCCGGAAACCATGTCCAGGGAGCTGAACCAGCGAGCATTACCTAACTTATCTATATAGTCGTTGATCAACGGGAGAGGATGTCTAGTTTTGACAGTTATTCGATTCGATGCACGGTAGTCCACGACCATTCTATCAGAACCATCTTTCTTTTTTACAAGTAGGATCGGACTAGCGTATTCTGAATCGGACTCGCGAATAATTCCTTTATCAAGCAAATCCTTCACTATAGCGCGTACTTTTAATTTTTCGTCATGCGATAATTTGTAGGGTCTATAGTACACGGGCACATCGGTTGTTAACTTAATATGCATCTCACTATCTTTCACTGTTGTCGTAGCGGTACCGCTTAAAAAGAATTCGGAATACTTGGTGAAGGTATCAAGTAATCGTTCCCTATCCCTTCCGGATAGCGACGTATTAACTTGATCGGACAAGGGAATCGAATCTACTTGCATAACATCGTTTGCAGTCACTTCACTATGAACTATACGTTGGCAGTTACCGGTCCTAACATAAGTAATACCGTTCCTGTTTAGTACGTCTGTATCGATTATGACGAGTACATTCAAATTATTGCCACCTACAACACAAAAATCAATTTCTATCGTTATATCACTAAACTCAACGGGTAACGTTACAAATGATTCCGATCTAATTTCCGTACCACCCAGGCCGCGTGATAGCTGGTTAGTAGGCTTTAATTGACACGGGAAATGTTTAGCAACAGTTTTTGACATTATGGAAACACATGAACCACTATCAATTAGCACGCCTAACGGTATCCCTAATATTACAGCAGTCGTCACATCACGATTTTTATAACTACCCGTAATTTCGCGACAAAAATTGACACCATTATTATTTTGCAAGTTGGCGCGTTCCTTAGCAAAACAAGTAACTTCGGAATGACCTACTTTTTTGCAAAATGGACACTTCAACGGATCGCCACGAGATGTCGCCGGTAACGCGATAGCTTTTTCGTCGCTATTACTTGGGATTGCATTCGACCGTTTGTTACAATTAACACTCTTATGACCAAATTGATTACACTGGTAACACTTGATGGATTTTATATCTCTGGAATCATATTGACGTTTAAACGGTTTGCGATTTGAGTTACTACTATTGGAAGACTTATCCGATCGATTAGTACCATTAGGAAACACTTTCTTATTATAGCTGCTAGAAGGTTTAATAAAGCGCGATAAAAACTCCACTATAGAATCAGGCGATAAATTAGCGTTAGTAGCCATAGCACGAATTTGTGGTTCTGAAATTCCACGAATAATAATAGCGGTAAGCAGCTCGTCACTTAGACCTTTAACTATGCGTAACCTTAAAAGCGATTTACGAGCATACTCAGCGTACGTAGGGTATTTATCGGACTCTGTCCGCATTACATCATAAAGAATGTTCGCGACATCGACCGAACGTGGGCATAGCGCTTTTAGTTCTAATTTGAAACTGGACCACGTGCGAATATTGCTTGTCCATTGGCTAAGCCAGGTGCGAGATTCGCCCTTTAGACAATGTCCGACGCGAGCAAGGCATTCCCAGTCGTCCCAATAGTTCGAAATACGGGCTCTTTCTACTTCATCGCACCACGTGTCGAAGTCATGAACACTCTGATCAACATCAGAGACAAAATATCGGTTGGATCTGACCCGAGTACAGCTGATATCGGTCAAAAGACGCTCTGCGACGTTCGTCACCACGTCTCCAGACTGCGTTGATTCCGTGTTGCTAGTGTGTGGAGCCGGCGGCGGCGTTCCCAGTTGCGCGGACACAAGCTCGCGCGGTGGTGTAGGCGTCCCGAGCACCGATGCCGATGGCATCGTGTTTGGCAGCTCGACGGCGCGGCTGGGGCCAGCGCTGGTCGTAGCAATGGCTTGCGTCTCCACTGACGCACGGGGCTGGTCCTCCAACGCGCGTAGCCTCCTCAGGATCTCCTCCATTGGATTGGGCGAAGGAGTTCGTCCACGGCGTTTTCGTTTGTTGCGTTGATCGTTGACAAAAACTCCGTCCGAATATTAAATAACCAAACCAAGTGGAGGAATACTAAGTTTTTCTTTATAAAACCAGAAATGTGTTTCAGCGGTTTTTCAGCCTTCCAATCCCACTTCTGATGTTACAAATAAAAACACAAATTGATTTTTTAAAAAGAATTTTTGGCCTTCGACCAAATAAATTACAATATTAGAAAACCGACAATCACTAGGTATTCGGATAGGGCATCCGCACTCCATGACGACCGATGGGCAAAATGGACGAGTGCCGCTAGTCGCCTTCCTAATATAGCCCGTCGCGGTGTTGCCATTTAGGTGTCGATTTTCTTCTAACAGTATATTAATTGACGTCGTGACGTTAATTGACGTCAATTAATATACCGTCAGTCATGAAGTCCTTTTATCCATCCTTTCCTATCTTATGGTCTCTCAAGAGCTATTGGAATGGTTTTACTCTTATCTTCGGGGACCTCAGCAGTGTGTTCTTGCTGGAGACTCTTCGTCGTCTTGGTGTGATCTTGCAGCTGGCGTCCCTCCAGGCGGTATATTATCTCCTCTTTTGTTCTCCGTTTTTATTAATCTCATTACCACCGTGCTTCGCACTGCGTATCATCTTTATGCCGCCGATTTGCAGCTTTACAGCCAAGCAAGTGTTGATAACATTTCTGATGCGATTGATGAGCTGAACCGGGATTTGGGTGTGGTTAAGGACAGGTCTGATCGATTTGGGGTGACGGTTAACCCTGCCAAGTGTCAGGCTATCATAATTGGGAGCTCTTACAGCATAAGAAAACTGAATGGCTTAACCGTACCACCTGTAATCTTTGACAGCTCCGTCATTTCCGATGTTAAGGATCTTGGTCTGCATGTTGACACTTGTCTTGACTGGCGAAAGCAGGTCACTGCACACTGGCACGACTGTTAGTAACAAAGTCATGAGAGCTCTGTCTATGTTTTTTTTCTATTCTCGACCAACCCACTTCTCCTTCTTACCTGACTTCCCACGTTTAATACTTATGCTCTGCCCATAGTAAAAAACTTCGTTTTACCAACAATCGTCTTCTACGATGTCCTTCTCACCGCTCTGGTTTCATTCACTATTCTTTTTTTATCCATGCGGTCTTTCTTCCCTCTGAACATCAGGACGGCAACCAATCGGTTGTCTTTTAAAGTGAAGATACGTGAGCATAATATACGTAAGAAGTTGGCAGAAGCATCTCTGCGCTGATTTGTTGGATTCTTTTTCTCCTCTACTGATTGTTATTTCTCCTGATAAAGTTTATTCTGATTATATGTATGTATATATAATAGTAATTTATATAATAGTATGTATATAATAGTAATTTTCGTGTTATCTATCCTTTATATTACACCTGCCATGTTTTCTCTGCATCACCCTAAGGTTTACTGGTAGAAAATGCCTCAGGCATTAGGTCCGCCTTTTGTACGGTATTTGTTTTTTTACTTG
This sequence comes from Dicycla oo, assembly GCA_948252095.1. NCBI lineage: Eukaryota > Metazoa > Arthropoda > Insecta > Lepidoptera > Noctuidae > Dicycla > Dicycla oo. The sequence goes on from OX411712.1 coordinate 16,605,186, forward strand.
TGCATAAAGTTTAATAAATAAATAATAAAAATATAGAATAACTATAATAAATAAACCTTCAGTCAAGGTCAAAAATCTCACATTTTACAATACCAGACATTCGTTTTACTATACAGTACATACTAATTCTATGCTGACGTCACAGTCCCCGACAGTGATACCGGCGTCCTGTTGGCTGTACTCTGTCTACGGTGTGACACTTTAGACACTTGACTGACACTAGGACAGTCGTCCGTCCTTACAATAAAAATTGACATGACTTTCGTTGGTAGTGGTGACGGCTAAACACGTGCTTCTGTCAGTGTTACGAATTTTTTCGATCTTTTAAGTGAATTTTGTCTGGATCTTGATCGAAATTATTCTTTGTGTTTGTGTTGTTGATATACGGTTAGTTTTACTTGTTATTGTCCCTTTTTTAGCCATTATTGTACAAAATGAACTCCAAAAAGCCCCCTGACCCTGATGAACCTTTTGAACTTTCCCCCGTATTAACTGTTACTCTCCCCCATGACACCCAAATACTCACGCAGGACCCCATTATGGATACCGAGACACCAAATCGCAAAAGAGTTGCAGGCTCACCCCCTGTAACTTCAAATATTCCACCTAAGTTAGCGAAGAACGTAATAGGCAGATTTACATATACTGCGAAAGATAATCCGCCGTATATTGTCCATGTTTCCCTCAAGGATGATCAGACTTCAGGTACTGTGCTACAGCCTGTTAAATTTGGCATGTTTTTAACGATGAATAACATCAGCAACATTCACCTCGATGGGATCAAACGTTTAGGTAGAAATCGCGTGTCAGTCGAGTTTCAGTCGCATCAGGACGCAAACAGTTTTTTAACGAATACCCTACTAACACAAAATAATTATTCTGCCTCCATCCCCCAATTTAATATTACAAGAATGGGGATTGTTAGGGATATACCTACTGAATGGACAGAGGAAGAAATAATAAAACATATAAAGGTTCCGGAAGGATGTGGTCCTGTTGTTAAGGCCAGAAGGATGAGCCGTAAGGTGACCTCTTCTGGAGTAGCTGAGTGGAAGCCTACACAGACAGTAGTACTAACTTTTGATGGACAGATTTTACCTAAACGTGTATTCTGTTTCTACTCGGCTCTTCCAGTTGAGAGATACACATACCCAACAATTCAATGCTACCACTGTTGTCGCTTTGGCCACACCCGCACTCTTTGCCGTTCGAAACCAAGGTGCTTTAAATGTGGTGAAGATCATCCAGCTGATGGATGTGACGTCACTGCTGAGTTAGGCTTTTGTATATCTTGTTCTGGGAACCATTTCGCCAACGACAGTGCTTGTCCTGAGTTAGGCCGCCAGAAGAGTATCAAAGCTCTGATGGCAGAGAAATCGATCTCGTATGCGGAGGCAAGTCGGGTTTTCCCTCCTGTTTCTAGATCATATGCCGACATCTCTAAATCCTCTCCACGTAACAGGGTCATATTTAATAAACCACTATCCCAGTCATCATCCCCAGTTCCTGTAACCCAAAAATCATACCGTAAAACAGTCTTCTTAAACCCTAAACCCCGTGCCCCCCTCTCGCCTGGCTATAATAAACAGGCCCATCAAGCCCTAACTCAAAATTACTCCTTTTCCCCCTCCAAAAATGGCTCTGCCTTTCCAAAGGAAGACACTGAGCCAACTATGTTTAAACAAGTGGATAAATCGAAAAACATACTAGACCTCATTACCAACATGTTAATGGCTGTTCTAGTGAATCCAACCCAATCAATACCTGACCACGTTGCCCTAAAACTAACCTCAATTTTAAATTATTTAAATAATGTACCATCCCCTGACATTCCTTCAATGGAACGTGAGGAGTATTACTCCCAGGAAACCTGATCTCTCCTTTTTAATTAATAAATACAAACCATCAATTTGCAGCATTGCTGAGACATGGCTTTTACCTGAAAGTAATTTCAGGATGCCCTCTTTCAGCAGTGTTCGTAATGATAGACCTGATGGCTACGGGGGATGTGCTTTGCTCATCAATAGCAAAGTATCATTTTCCCCGATTCCTCTACCCTCTGTTGGCAATAGCATAAATGTTGTTGCTGTTAAGGCTGAGGATATAAATATATTTTCTTTTTATATTGCGCATCCACAACTTGAGTATCTTTTGGTAATTAAAAATTTGTTATGCAGTGTCAATGGTCCAATACTTGTTATGGGTGATTTTAATTGTCACCATTATCGTTGGGGATCAGATACTTGCGATAACTTTGGCATAGGCTTACTGGATATATTGGATGATCTTGATCTTTGTGTCATTAACGATGGCAGTGCCACACGCATGTCTGCTCCAGGGCAGAGTAATAGCTGTGTTGACTTGACGTTCTGCTCATCCAATATATCTAGTCTACTCATCTGGCGTAGCTTGAATATGACTTATGGAAGTGATCACTATCCCATCATGATCGAATTCCCTTCTAAAAATGTTCCCACTAAAGTTTCTCCTCCCCTTTTAAAACACCAACTCAACTCAGCAGATTGGGATTTATATTCAAAAATCTTAGATTTAAGAATAACTTCCCTTCCAAAAGTTAACAGTGATAATGCCCAGGAATGTTTTTTGTCCTTTTCTTCCACTGTCTCTTCTACAGCAGATGATTGCTTGCCTTCCAAAAAACCCCAATCTGATAGAATTCCTTCTCCGCCATGGTGGGACAGGGAATGCACTGACATGGTTAGGGCCAGGAATGAAGCTGAAGATACTGCTAACAACGATATGAACCTGGATAATTTCATTGCCTTCAAGCGGATATTAGCTAAGTCCAGGCAAGTTTTAAAAAAAAAGAAACGTGAAGGTTGGTCAAAATACTGCAGCTCTCTGAATCCATCTACTCCGGTTTCGGTAGTGTGGCGGAAGTTGAGGCGTTTTAGAAGTAATATAGCACCTGCCTCATCGAACAACCTCACAGAAGAACTGGGATACCAGTTCTTCTCAAAAATCGCTCCAGCTTATGTTCCAAGTGTAGAGGATAGTTGTGTTGGCATCGATGATGTAGACGACTCTAACGATCCTATGAACATGCCATTTAGCCTGGAAGAATTAAAAGCTGTACTATCCCATGTCAAAGACTCCGCACCAGGGGTAGATGGATTCCCTTACTCCTTTATTTCTAAAGCTGGTCCAAAAACTCACCAATACTACCTGGACTTGGCTAATTTTTGCTTTAATTCAGGTTACATTCCCACAGACTGGAAGGTTCAAGTTGTCATTCCGATATTAAAACCTGGCAAAGATCCTAATGATCATTGCTCATATAGACCTATCGCTTTATCGTCCATACTAATAAAACTTTTAGAACATTTAATTAAAAATCGTTTGGAGTGGCTGGTGGAGAGCAGGGGGCTGCTGCCGACGACTCAGTTCGGCTTTAGGAAAGGTCTGGGCACTGCTGATAGTGTGGGAATCCTCACGTCAGCGGTCCGACTGGCCCTCAGCAGGGATGAGTCTGTGGTTGCTGTTTTCCTGGACATATCGGCTGCTTATGATTCGGTCCTCCTCCCTCTTCTCAGGCAAAAGCTGCACGAGCTGAGAATCCCGGGTAGGATATGTCGTATCATTGGTAGCATCTTTGCCAGCCGCGTCATTCAATTGAGAATCCCTGGGGCTGACTCTGAACAAAGAACAGTCTGGAGAGGATTACCTCAAGGGTCTGTTCTTAGTCCCCCATTGTATAATATATATACAGCTAACCTATCTTCTTCTCTAAATTTTGACTGCAAAATTCTTCAGTATGCTGACGATATTGCATTAATGGTCACTGGCAGTTCCATTCAGGATGCCGCTCTATCAATGAATGTATCTCTGTCTTCACTTAACCAATGGCTTCTTGATCACGGGTTGTCTTTAAGTGCGCCAAAGAGTACTGCGGTCGTTTTTACCCGCAAGCGTTCTGTTCCCCAAATAGATTTAAACATAGATGGACAAATCATTCCGGTCAAGGATAAGGCTAGGTTCCTGGGAGTAACTTTGGATTCAAGATTGTCTGGGGTTGACCACATTAAGAACACGGTCAAAAAGTGTGAACGCTCTGTGTCTATCCTTAAGGCTTTGGCCGGGGTGTGGTGGGGAGCTCACCCCTACACCCTTAAACTGGTGTATAATGCATTGACCAGGAGCGCTTTAGACTACTGTTGCTTTCTTATTGAGCCCTGCAACAAAGAAGCGCTCAAAAAATTAGACAGCATCCAGGCCAAATGCCTGAGAATAGTTATTGGAGCAATGAAATCCACTCCCATAAATGCGCTTCAAGTCGAATGTGCAGAACCGCCTCTTTTCCTACGAAGACAGTATTTGGCAGATCGCTTTCTATCCAGAGTATTTTCCCTTTCATCCCATCCTTTACTCCCAATTTTAGAGCTAATCGACCTTTCTTTGAATGATTCCCCTTATTGGAAGAATAAAACATTTCCTCTTCTGATAAATAGGTATAGAGAACTTAAACACCTCTCTTCGCCTGTTTGTCAATATCCAATTCTTCCCGTCTTTTCCGCCGCATATGAGACGATTCATTTTGAGCCAAAAGCCGTTTTGGGACTGGGTATATCAAAGAATTCCCAAAACTCAAGAGGCGACTTCGAGTTAGCTCTCAAGCGTTTCTGGGAAGGATGGAACCTCTTTTACACTGATGCATCTAAATTGTCTCAAACAGAATGTACAGGAGTGGCAGTTTATTTCCAAAATTCTAAAATAGCTTTACTTTACCAATGCCCGCCAATAACATCAGTTTTCACAGGAGAATGTATCGGTATCTTAGAAGCCATACACTTTATTAAATCTCACCAAATTAAAAAAGCAGTAATTTTTTCGGATTCCCGTAGCAGTATTCAGGCCTTAAAACAAAATCAACTTAGAAGTCAAATTCATAGCCGAATCATTATAGAAATTAAGAATTTATTATTTGATTGCTCCCAAAACGGCTTGGACATCGAGATAGCTTGGATCCCTGGCCACTCGGGTATTGTTGGCAATGAGTGCGCTGATTCGTTAGCAAAGTATGCCACATCAAATCCGGCTGACCGAAAGCACTTCGTAGCTCATAACTACGATTTGCGAAATGGTGCCAAGCCCAAGCTATTTAACTCGTGGACAAAAACTTGGAGGAAGACCTCAAAAACCAAGGGCAACTACTACGCAGCGATACAACCCGACATCCAAAGGAAACCTTGGTTTTTCAAATGCCCAAAATTGTCCAAAAGAACTGTTTCGTCACTTTGTAGACTGAGACTCGGACACTGTTGTAGCCCAGTGTTCCTGAACAAGATCCATGTTCGGGACAACTCATTGTGCGAGTGTGGTCTTGCGGAGGGTACTTTGGATCATATTTTTTTCTCCTGTTCTTTGAACACCAATTCCTTCGACCTCTATAGAAAGATTTCCAAATATGACGTTCCTCTCCCAACTAACTTCCATTCCCTTTTATCCCACTTCTCCCCCAAAATCATCCAAATTTTAGCCACATTCCTAAATGAAAATAATTTAAAATTTTAACTGGTGATGGTGCGTAAAATAGCTATATATTTAAATACTATGTATATTTTTATTTATAGTACCCTATTTTATATGCTTGTAAATTAGAATACATGTTTTTACTAACCCTTGTGTTCGTCCCTGCAGCTACTAACATTTTACTACCAGAAAGTTAAGTCCGACGGCCCGCCACTCCTGCCGTCTCAACGTGACACTGGCAGAATAGTCGACACCGGCTCAATTGCCAAGAAGAAAAAAAAAAAAAAAAAAAAAAAAAAAAAAATTGACATGAGAATTTGTGGGCCACTGAAAATTTGTGATAACCGCAAGTGCTAGTGCACAATAAAATACTTGCTACAGTAATTCAACAACAATAGTAGTGCAATTATGAATAATACGGTATCACGATTCCCTGTGAAACAATGTATTATGTTGAGAACACATGTTACTCGCCGTTGTATGGCTTCTAAAATTCAAGATGTTCCCACCCATACAGGCCAAGTACATTAACTTCTTTAATTTAAACATACTAAAGAAATTCTTAATTAATATAACACATAATAGTATTGTGAATAATATGAAGCATATTATTATTGTACTGAGGTGAAGACCAATAAAATCTGTTCTTACATAATAGTAAACATTGAAATATAAGCCGCGATGGAATTGTCACTATTATAAATTTATAATGACACCAATATTATTAATTATTTGCATCGTAATGTTGTACATCTTATATCAATAATTGTGATCACCCATATAAATTGAGTTAAAATAGTATGTAAAGGTCTTCGTCTTCTGTATCACCTTCTGCTTTGAATTCCTAATAGATTTATATTTCCTGTAAGGCTACATTTTTTTCTTTACAGAAATGGCAATCTGATGACTACAGGTTGGCAAGATTCATGAGTGCCCCTAAGCAAGTTAATCCAAACTGGGCAGTTAATTTGATAGCAGAAGTGCCACCAAAACAAGTTACAGAAAGGGTAGTGTCGTGTGATGGAGGCAGTGGCCCTGAAGGACACCCACGTGTTTTCATCAATTTGGTATGATTCCAGTTATTAAAATGTATACACCCAGCAACAGTAAACATGGCCCTAAATAAGGATTTGTGAAAGAACTATGTTTATTTTGGACTCGCTAAAATTTTTACTTGTTATTTAGATGGCTACCAAAATGATGTATGTACCTACTTTGTTAATGTAATCATTGGATATCATTAATTTATTTTTAAAAGAAAGGGAAAAATACAACTCTTGCCTATCAGAATGCAGGATTATTTCTCTTATTAACCAACTTTAAACAAGGAGGAGGTTATGCATGCAGTGAGTTTTATTATCATTAATGTACAATTTACATGATTCTTTTTTCATTTGGTAGAGGAAGCTTGCGAAGTGGTCGTTTAGAATATTAACGTTGCTTGGGTACTTTTTAAGTCAGTTTTACCATAATTTTTTTTCTACTGTTGTCTCAGAAAGGTGTGGCTAAACTTAAGGATGTAGTAGTACTCAGTACAGACTATCAAACTGGACAACTTTTTCTGGGGACCAACATCATAATTGGACCTAGTTATGCAGAAAGCAGCCATATGGCACTTTTTCCAAAAATGAATTATAAACACAGTCATACAAATTTCGATATACAAGATTTTTTTGCAAAAACAGCTATGTCGACAGGCCAGATGGTGTGGTTGGTTAAGATACCACCTATCATGCGGCTGGTTGTGGGTTTGATTCCCATCCAGGACAAACATTTGTGCGCATGAACATGTCTGTTTGTCCTGAGTCTGGGTGTAATTATTATATAACAGATTATAATATACCTAGTCTTGCCATAAATATTGTCACAAAGAAAAAAAAAAATTATTGCAAATAATATGTATTACTTTTACAGTGTGTTAGTTTAATACATCAATATAAAACAATTTAAAATATAAAGCAATTTAAAATATAAAAAGCTTATTCGAAGTGGTCTCCATTGGCTGCAATACAGTCCTTTAAAAGTTGAGGCCAGTTATCAATAGAAGCACCACTCTTTCCATATGAAAATTCTTCACTGCCAATCGTATGGATTGTTTTAGGGACTCCAAATTATCATGGCGTTTAGAGCAAGCCGTACTCTCTAAAATTAACCATAAATCATAATCCAGCGGATTAAGATCGGGACTAGACGACGGCCAGTCTTCAGCTCTGATGAAGTCCGAAAAATTCACTTCCAACCAAGACTGCGTGGACCGAGCTTTATGACCCGGCGCCGAGTCTTGTTGCAAGGACCATACTTGGTTATTGAACATGGTGTTGTTAAGGGGCTTAACTACCTTCTCAAGAATGGTATCTTGATACACTTGTGCCGATGTTTTGATACCTTTTTCACAAAAATATGGCTCAGTCACTCCTTCATAGCTAACACCCCAGCAAACCATCACTGAAGTCGGATAATGCCCACGTTGCACTCTGTCGACTAATTGGGAAGTTTCCTTAGAGCTTTGAGCATAAATACGGTCATTTTGTTTGTTAAAATGTTGCTCAATTGTAAAGATTTTCTCATCCGTAAACAAAATTTTTCTGTGATCTCCCAATGCGTACCGCTTCAGTAGTTGTTTCGATTTTACCACCCTATTCTTTTTTAAATTATCAGTTAAAAAATGACCAGTGCGTCTCTTATAGGCTGCAAGTTCTCAGTCATCTTTTAAAATACGCGACATGATTCTGGGTGCTATCTTCATCTCCCGAGATAAAATCTTTTGCTTTCGGACAGGATTTCTTCGAATTCTTTCCCTTACTGCTTTGACCACCTTTTTCGTACGAACACTACGTGGACGGCCAGATCTTTTTCTGTCACAAACAGAGGAGATCTCATTGTACCTATTAATAGCCCGGTACACAAACATTTGACTAATACCAAGCGTATGGAGAGTTTTAATAATTGCATTTGGCTCCATACCAACTTTGTGTAATGCAATCACAGCGATTCGGTTCTCTTTATGACCCCACTCGTTTCTTCGCATTTTTTGAGAAAATTCAAAACATTTTTTAATATAGTTTATTTACATTTAACTAAAGTATGTAGGTACCATTTTGTTCGATAACTTTTTGCCATCTTGTACGTAGGGACATGATCCCATTGCTATAGAAATTTTGGGACTTCTGGTCAAAATACCGCGACAAGTGGTTTTGGCAGTCCTCTCGTGATGTTAACCTGACACTGCCTAAAGAATTCTGAAGAGACCGAAACAGATGGAAATCTGAAGGTGCAAGGTCAGGACTATACGGCGGATGCATTAACACCTCCCAGCCAAACTCTCCTAATTTTTGCTGAGTGGCTAAAAATGTGTGAGGTCTAGCGTTATCATGATGAAAAACCACACCCCTTCTGTTGATTAATTCCGGCCGCTTTCTCTCAACTTCTTGCTTTAATCTCATCAGTTGTTCGCAGTAGAGTTCAGAATCGATGGTCCTGCCTGGTGGTAACAGCCCATAATGAATAATGCCCTTCCAATCCCACCACACACACAGCATCACCTTGTTGCGAGTTAACCCGGGTTTCGCCACAGTCTGTGAAGCCTGACCGGCCCATGACCACGACCTTTTTCGCACGTTCTTGTCATACGTGATCCACTTTTCATCACCAGTTATCAGCTTCTTCAAAAATGGTTCGGTTTCATTACGTCGTAATAAAGAATCACAAATGAGTACACGGTTCATTAGGTTTCTTTCAGCGAGCTCGTGAGGTACCCAAAAGTCGAGCTTTTATGTGTACCCAGTTTCTTTCAAATGCGCCAAAACTGTTTTGTGGTCAATTTCCAGTTCTTCAGCTACGTCGTAACTACTGATATGCCGATCTTGCTCCACTTATTCAAAAATGGCATCCATTTTATCCGTAATAGGGCGACCAGAGCGACGTGCATCTTTGACATCAAAATTTCCGGATTGAAAACGCTTAAACCAAATTTGTGCTACTCTCACAGACACTACACTAGGTCCATAAACATCGCAAATTTTTTTCGCGGCTTGCGTTGCATTTTTACCTTTTTTGTAGTAAAATTTTAAAATGTATCGAATTTCTTCATTAGATTCACTCATCTTGACGGTACGAAAAACAAATGAAAATCACACATTTTCCTAATTTGAATTTGGAATTATGTTCTTTAAACTTTCAATGATACCAAAACCAGCCAGATACAAATAGTATAGCCAAAGAGATTTTATTACAAGTTCATACATACTATAATGCGAAAAGACTTTTTCCCCAACCTAATACAATGTATTGGCGCCAAAATTAGAAAACTCAATGAGCAATCGTATAAAAATGACAGATTCCAAATTCAAATGTAATATCTTTCTTATTTTTAATTGTAACAGTATTTATGGCCAGACTGTGTATAATATTAGGTTGGGGAAGAAATTTTGATGTCAAAGATGCACGTCGCTCTGGTCGCCCTATTACGGATAAAATGGATGCCATTTTTGAAAAAGTGGAGCAAGATCGGCATATCAGTAGTTACGACGTAGCTGAAGAACTGGAAATTGACCACAAAACAGTTTTGCGCATTTGAAAAAACTGGGTACACAAAAAAGCTCGACATTTGGGTACCTCACGAGCTCACTGAAAGAAACCTAATGAACCGTGTACTCATTTGTGATTCTTTATTACGACGTAATGAAACCGAACCATTTTTGAAGAAGCTGATAACTGGTGATGAAAAGTGGATCACGTATGACAAGAACGTGCGAAAAAGGTCGTGGTCAAAGGCCGGTCAGGCTTCACAGACTGTGGCGAAACCCGGGTTAACTCGCAACAAGGTGATGCTGTGTGTGTGGTGGGATTGGAAGGGCATTATTCATTATGAGGTGTTACCACCAGGCAGGACCATCGATTCTGAACTCTACTGCGAACAACTGATGAGATTAAAGCAAGAAGTTGAGAGAAAGCGGCCGGAATTAATCAACAGAAGGGGTGTGGTTTTTCATCTTGATAACGCTAGACCTCACACATCTTTAGCCACTCAGCAAAAATTAAAAGAGTTTGGCTGGGAGTCCGCCATATAGTCCTGACCTTGCACCTTCAGATTTCCACCTGTTCGGTCTCTTCAGAATTCTTTAGGCAGTGTCAGGTTAACATCACGAGAGGACTGCCAAAACCACTTGTCGCGGTATTTTGACGAGAAGTCCCAAAATTTCTATAGCAATGGGATCATGTCCCTACCTACAAGATGGCAAAAAGTTATCGAACAAAATGGTACCTACATACTTTAGTTAAATGTAAATAAACTATATTAAAAAATGTTTTGAATTTTCTTAAAAAATGCGAAGAAACTTTTTCCCCAACCTATTATATAAGATTATAAGTATGTATTTACAAAAAAAAAGTAGTATATGTAGTATATCAGTTATCTAGTTTCCATAGTACAAGCTCTGCTTAGTTTGGGATCAGATGACCGTGTGTGAAAATGTCCCAGGATATTATTATTATTATATCTCTATTTATCACGGATATATTCATATATCCGTGATAAATAGGCTCATGAGCCGTCAAATGCAGTCTTGTCCATACATCTATAATGCAACCATCGACAGAAAAATGCTTATAACTCTGTTTGTACTTTTCCCGACATGGCTGCTTTCTGTATAACACGGTCCAATTGTGAAAAAAAAAACAGTTGTCTCATACAAAACTTCAATGTTTACTTGACTTATTATGAGACAAGTGACTTTTTTTTTCACGATTATGATGTTGGTCCCAAGGTAAGTTGTTCAGTTGGTTGGTCTGTGGTACTTCACCCTTAAGTTTGACCACACCTTTCTCAGACACCCTGTATAGTGTATCTTGATAATGTTATATATAATATGTTCCTGTAACTGTAATTTACATAGCACGTAGTGGTATTTGAATTTGTGTGGGGTTAGGTACTACAACTAAAAATTGAAAAAAACATTAAAAAAAAAAAATCAAACGACTTCCAAAAAATACACTACAAAGTGAAAAATTGCTTGTACGTATTTTGGAATTCGATGGCACAAAACGAAAGGCCATATAAGAAACTTGTTTTTTTTTTAACTGAAGTTTTTTTTTTATATGTAGTGTGTAGAGTTAAATATTTGACGGTGGTACGGAACCCTTCATGTATGAGTCCTGCTCGCACCTGGCCGGTTTTATTGATGTCAAGCGAGCGTAAACTGCCGATTGGTTGAATGATTTATCAACAGCCAATTGCAGCGGTTTATGCGCGCTTGGCAATTTGTTACATTCGTTTACCCTTCGTGTATGAGTCCTACTCGCACCTGGTCGGTTTTATTGATGTCAAGCGAGCGTAAACTGCCGATTGGTTGAATGATTTATCAATAGCCAATCGCAGCGGTTTGCGCGCGCTTGGCAATTTGTCACATTAGTTTTGCGACAGTTTTCGTTTGAGCAACTGGCCCTAAACCTATTTCTATTAAAACATGTTAAAATTTATTTCACAGGACAAGCCTGGTGATCATTCTTGTGGATACTGTGGTTTGCGATTTGTCAAAAAGGATAGCCACTGATTACGTTAATATTCTAAATACTATAGGTACACCTTTTAGAAGACTTCACAATCACTTAATTTTGTTTTCCTAAGAATTGTTTTATTGAAGTAGGCAATGTTGAAAATAAATAAATAATGCAATAATGCAGCTGTTTCATTATAAATCTACACAAGTCGCTTTTCGTGGGTCTGTGTGAAGCCCACTTTCCACTATGGGATATAATGTAACTTATATCTCGAGATATAGATTAATATCGCACACCGTACCTTTAAATGGAACCGTTTCCACTGAGCTCAGGAGTCATAGTTCGTCCTCTTAGATGAACATCATTACAATTACAAACACAGTAATTTACAATAATACAATACAGTTTATAATAAGACGTGTAACAGTTTATGGGGGAATAAAAAAAGACCAGAAACAATATCAATTATTATGCAGCGATTTTTTAGAATCATTTCCGTGTTAGATTTCCATAAGACAGATTCTACAACCAATCGGATAATTTAGTTTTTAGTGTGTATCTGTTTAATGTGTAAATGCTGATTAGACGATGAACCTTATTATAAATACGCGCGCTAATAATTACAAACTGCCGACTTGCAAATGCGGTACGATGCTGGGGGGAATCACAGACTGGGTGACCTCGACGTCTGACGGGAACGTTCGAGTCGAACGGAAGCATGGAGTGGCGGCGTAGTACTACACAAAAATGAAGAGTTGACGCACAGTGAGAACTTGGGATTCGGAGTACAACAGGGCAGTTGAATAATCTCTACGCTTAAAATGCATAACTTTGAGAATCGCCCTTTGAGCACGTTCAATTTGAAGCAAAAGGTTTTTATGAGTGCCTTCCCATACTGATATATAGGTATACGTGGTGACTGAAGCACATAAACTCTGGTAAACCAGAGATAAGGTTGCTGGATCTGCTGTATGTCTCAATTTCTTAAACAAATAAATAAGCTTTCTCGTGCATTCACGTGAGCATAAAGCTTCAATGTGAGTGCGCCAGGTAAGTTTTGCATCGATATAAACCCCGAGGTATTTGATACTAGAGACTAACGAAAGCGCCAGGCAGTTACAGGTGCCGTGACCTGAGCAAGAATGAACTTTTACATCACAGGACTCTGTAGGTGATGGGACTGAGTTGGGCAGTGAGAAACGCATTAACTTAGTCTTGTCAGTATTGAGAGTTAACAAGTCAGCTGAGAGCCATTCCGTTACAAGGCAAAGGGAGCGTTCCATTCTAGCTTTAGGCCTAACCCAATCAGCATCATAGACAATAAGTGCCGTGTCGTCTGCATTCGTGAATATTTCACAGTTTGGTATAGACATTTTGCACAAATCATTCATGTACCTATATCAGAAATAAGGTCGGACCTAATATACTTCCTTGCGGAACGCCGAATTTGACCCACTCATCTTCACTGATATGAGAATTCATTTTGACACATTGAATTCTTCCAGTCAAATAATCAGAGAAATTTTTTAACGCAAGGCCGCGAATTCCAGTGTTCTCCAGCTTAAAAAGCAGCATGGGGACAGAAACAGAATAGAATGCTTTAAGTACGTAGATCCAGAAAGACACCGTAGCATTTTAATTTTTTATCTAATTTTGCGGCAACGCTATTAGAAAGACCTAGCACAGCGTCTTCTGTCGAGATCCTCTGTCTAAAGCCATATTGGTTATTGGCTATAATATTGTACTTAGAAAGATAAGCCACTAGAGAGTTGTTCAATATTTTTTCGAGAATTTTAGACAGGGAACTCAATACTGAGATGGGTCGATAGTTTGAAACACTGCTTCTGTCCCCACTCTTAAAGATTGGATGGACCACTGCTCCCTTAAAGACTGCAGGAAATGTACCGGTATCGATTGCGTGATTGCAGATGTGTGTTATGGGTGGAGTGAGAATAGAGCTGGATTGCTTCAGGATTGTCACTGGAATGTTATCATGCGGTCATGCCCAGTAGCACAATCGGAACGAAGGCTACACAATATCCCATACACCTGAGATTCAACAACCGGGAAAATAACGAGTGAATTAAGCGGAGGTGACTGGGCTGATGGGGAAACAAGGAGAATTGATTTTGGATGCTAAGTTTTCCCCAACACTTGCGAAGTATCTATTTATTTGGTTGACCGAAGTCTTGATATCGGCTGTGCCGCTGATAAGTTCATCGGGGGGCTGATGTTGGACACTACAGTTTGTAATAGCTTTGATAGCCTTCTATGTAGCTTTAATATTGTTTTTAGCCCTCAGCAGCTCGACTCTGTCATGTGCTCGTTTTAGCTTTTTCAATATTTTATCCGGGAAGTTGCGGTATCGTGTGTACGTTGTTGTCAGTATATGGTTGTCTGGAGATAATTTCAATTTTTGGTGTAGCATGTCCCGGTTTTGGATGCAACGAATAAGACCCGTTGTCATCCAAGGTTTTAGTATACGCGTTCTGTTAGAGACACTCGTGGTTGAGCAATGCTTAGAGCAAATTTGTTGAAGCATAGCGACAAATAGTTCTGCAGCAAGGTTTGGATCGGTTGGGCATATTCATTTAAATCATCAATCCAAAGTTCATTATAATCCTAATTACTACTGTTTCATGAAATCTTGACATTTTAGGATTATACCACCTACCATAAGGAGTTGTATTACTGATTCAAATGATTATAATTCTGTGTATATGACGGCGGCGTCGTCGTGCGTCATTTCTCTAAGCTGTAAACAACACGTGCACCGAACACAAGTTGTAGGTAGGTACTTAGCTGATCCATGACTCTAGATAATTAATTTGAGGATTCGAATTAATTATCACTTCAATTACCAAATTGTCATCGTATGATTTATGATCAATTAATGATGATTATTTGTAATTACAAAATAAGATAGTGCAATTGGTAATTGCCACAATTAGTGACTTAGCTATAAAAATTGTAACTATTATAATAATAAAAGGAATAGTTAAATCTATCTTCAGCCTATCATTGAATTGAGTCTGACCCCTTCTCCCTACATCAGAAGTGGGATCGGATCCACTCCCACCTCTTAACCAAACAAATGCCACCATGACCCAGCAGATGTCTCTTTTCTTCAAATAGCATGGCAGCCATATTTCAAAGAATATTAGACACCATGAACTCACACCAAGCCCCTACATCTACATCCACAAAATTAATATCTTTTGACCCAGATGTACCCGAGTCTGATATCACCGAATGGTGAAGTGATAAGGTCCTCGTCTAAAGCGGCTGAAACGAATTTCAGTCGTCCCACCCTACCTCCAATGATGAAACCTGATGGGTCGCTGGCTCATTCTGCAAGTGAGATAGCAAATTTATTTGCATCTCTCTTTGCAAATAATTCACGTCTGGTCGCTGGCACCAAGCAACCACCTACTGTAACTCATTGTCTCCTCGATGCCGGAGATCGCAGTTCCCATTAAAGAGGTCCGAAGAGTATTGTGCAGTCTAGACGTGAATAAGGCCAGTGGGCCTGTCGGCATTCCAGCGAGTGTTGAGGCAGTGTGCGCCTGAACTGTCTCCTGTGTTGACACGTTTGTTCCGCCTCTCTCTTGAAAAAGGAACGGTGCCGAAATCCTGGAGGCTTGCAAATGTACAACCAGTGCCCAAAAAGGGCGACCGTGCGGACCCTGCCCATTACCGTCCGATCGCCATTACCTCCATTCTGTGCAAGGTTATGGAAAGGGTACTGAACAATAAGTTGCTGACCTACCTTAAAGACAATGATCTCCTCAGTGACCGTCAATATGGCTTTCGCCGAGGACGGTCAACTGGCGATCTTCTTGTGTGTATGTCACGCACTGCTGTGGCGAAGCCATCGAGAAACACGGCGAAACACTTGCTGTGTCGCTTGACATTTCGAAGGCCTTTGAAAGGGTCTGGCACGCTTCTTTGCTCAGCAAGCTTCCTGCTTATGGTATCCCGGCTGATTTTTGTACCTGGATATCAGATTTTCTTAGTGAACGGACGATCAGAGTAGTCGTTGATGGCTGCTCCTCTGATCTTATGGCTATTGGCTGTTCTCTTTGCAACTCTTTTCCTGCTGCACATCAATGACCTGCTTCAGCCTGGTATTGTTGGGTACGCGGATGACAGTACAGTATCAGAGAGATACTTGTCCAGGGCAAAAACCAGCGGGCCGAATTTCGTTCTTTGAGAGGCCATGGTAGAGAGGACAGATTTGACCTTAAGCCTTGTCTCCCAGTGGGGTGATGATAATTTGGTTTCTTTTACTGCCACCAAAACACAGGCGTGTCTTTTTACCGCTAAAAGGAGTCGTGCACCTGTTCCTGTAACTGATCGGCTTGAGCTCCTAGGCATGGAGTTGACATCTGGTCTCAACTTTGGCGCCACCATTGAGTACAAAGCCCAAACTGCGGTCAAGAAACTGGGCATCCTAAATAGGGTGAACCGATACTTTACGCCTGGACCGCTTTTAACTCTTTACAGTGTGCAAGTCCGATCCTGCATGGAGTGTTGCAGTCACCTTTGGGATGGATCAGCAAAGTACCAAATAGCCACGCTTGACTCGGTGGAACGCAGAGCTAAGAGGCTCATTGGCGAAGTAAACCTGGTGGATGCCAAGCTTCATAGCTTGGCACATCGCCGCAAGGTTACCTGCTTGTTGTTGTTACAATAACCCAATAACTTCTCCCGCTCTGGGTGGAGCGGGAGGGCGTGTCAGACTTCTACTGACTAAAACCCACCCGTGTTCCTTCAGTTGCCTGTGCCAGGGGCACGGTAACTCTTTCGAACAACCCGCAACCCTGGCGGGCATCGGCCCTAGCGGACCCCTTCAGCTAGTGCCGACATCTCTTTGAGGCGCGCGTGGAACACAACGCGCCGTCGACCCGGGCCTGGTCCTTACCGGACGGCGAGCTACCTCTCTCGGGGTCTCCTGCGGCGACTAGGGGCGTGAGGGCGCAAAGATTGCCTCTCCCTCACGCGTTCAGCCTCCTCCTTCGCGAGCATTACAGAAGGAGGTGACGGCTTCCCATGCTCTCTCGCTCCGTACCATGGCCTGTACTAGGGCCGGACGCGAGAGATCACCGCCGCCGATCGCCTCCGCGAGGACGCGGCGGTGCTCTGCCCAAACCGGGCAGACCTCCACCGTATGTTCCAGCGTGTCCTCCGGGCGATCCACACAATGGTAACACCAGGGCGTTTCCTCCCGCCTTATCCGGAACAGGAACCTCCCGAAGCAACCGTGTCCGGTGAGGACCTGCGTCAGGCGGAAGGTGAGGATGCCGTGAAGCCTCTCCAACCACTCCTCAAAGTGGGGGACTTATCGCCGCAATTATGGCGTGCCCAAGAGAGCAGGCCCTACATTTATTATTTCGTAATTTCCAGAGAGATTTCCTACAGAACACAATTTCACGCAATTTTTGGAATTCTCTGTCAAAACGTATTTTAGGAATTTCAATATTATTTTACACAAGTTGGTGAATGACAAACTAAATTTTATTTTATAATACTAATGATTAAATACATTAACACATACATTAGATAGGTACATTTGATTGTAACATCTGTAAACCGTATTAATTTCTTAAATTACATTATATTCCCAAAACAAATATGTTTTGGAATCTTCACATAGTTGTATTAATTATTTCCAGTTGGTTCTGCATTTTCTTTACGTAGTTCTTGCCTGATATCGATATTCGATTGCAGCAGCTCCTTCAACCTTTCATGTATATTATCATTTTTTTGCTCCAAATAGTCCAATGCAGAATTCAACTCATCTAATTTAGAATCCAAAATGACGAATTCTGAAAATGAAAAAAAATAAAATAAACGTAGGTACTACTTAAGTCTCAGTCAAAACCATGGAGGTCAATACTGTTAACGGTCAAAACCAGTTTTTACTAGTTAATAGAGTCGGCAGTGCACGTGACTTTTGAGCCTGCGATGCACGTGCACAAAAAATCCCCCTTTGTCAATTTCTTATTTAATTGTGAGAAAGCTTGGAAATAATTGAAACAAGTCTGTGCAACTTAAAAAGTACCTACAGTTTTCGTGACGCAAAACCATTTGTGTCAGTCACAGCAAAGCCACATTTACACGGTGCAAGTTTCTGGAATGTTCAAGAGCAATAGTAATCGCATGCCACAGTTCAATTGTTGTCATTCAAGAATGCAAGTGTTTACACGTGTGCGATTTCCATGAAATGGCATACAATAACTGAATGCAAGTTTTGCCATTCAATAATTGCATACGGCTTCTGTTTACACCTAGTCAATTATTGCAGGACGATTATTGCGTGCAAGTTTTGCCTTGTCTAAACACAGAGTTCAATAAATTCATTCTCCTCAAGACTTTTTTTAACTTGTTTCGTTAGTGACAACGATTAAGACACCCTCTCTCACCTCACTCATTTTGAATGATAGAAAATTTTCAAGTCAGTCAATTTTCAAATTTAGTTTGTGCACTACGGATTTGGCACCAATGTACCCAGCGCTAAGGGGTCCATTTCTGACTTTCAATGAGAGGGAAATGAAGATATTTTCTCAACAACAAGAGTGAAATACTATAAGTAAAATACCATGATTGATGCAGGACTTTGTGACCCTAAGATTAAATCCTTCTATCTCTAACTGTTCACATAGCAGCTGCCATAGTGAACCTGGCTCAATCACTAGTGATAAAACCTGATTGGTATTTTATGTCTCTACTAGCTGTTGCCCGCGACTTCGTCTGCATGTAAGTATTATGTATTTTATCTTTTTTTATACAAATGTGCAGGATGAAAAAAAGCCTATGTCCCTCTCCAGATTCCAGGCTACCTATCTTTTATATTGCATAACGATCGGTTCAGTGGTTTACACACAGATATACACACAAGGTACCTTCAATAAAACTTACCTTCAACATTTTCATCGGTCTGATCAGTAGGCTCAATCTCATTGTTATCTTTAATGCCATGTTTGTTACTGTTGTTCTGATCTTGGCCAGCCATGCTAAAGTAATTAGGTGTTGTGGTATAGGAAACTTGTCAAATCGCGTATTTGCGTTCCTTCCAGCTTCACTTGTTCACTGTACTGTAAACAAAAATGTTCCTTGGCTATAATAATGCACAGAGTACTATAGACTAAATAATGGATTCATTCGTACAGGACATGTGACAGGACAGGGCACAGTGTTGCCTTATTTAAAATTCTACGACCATGGACCATAACAAGCCTTTCCCACCATTTAGTGATGGAAACTAACATTATGTATCCAAAATTATAAATCACATTTTTGTGAATTATCGCCGACGACAGTTTATGTGAATAGGGCATGCACACAATTTGTACGGTCGCAGTGTGGACACTCGGAGTCACTTACAGACACCTTTTATCTTCAGCATCTGCCTAGCCAGCCTTTTCTCATCTAAGTCCAGTCTAAGCGGATGCAGCTGAATACCATTATTTTACATGGAGCGACTGCCTAACTGACTTCCATAAACCAGTTACTGGGTAATACGAAACCCCTTGTTAAGACTTTTTG
Organism: Dicycla oo; assembly: GCA_948252095.1. Taxonomy (NCBI): domain Eukaryota; kingdom Metazoa; phylum Arthropoda; class Insecta; order Lepidoptera; family Noctuidae; genus Dicycla; species Dicycla oo. The sequence continues at coordinate 16,624,722 of OX411712.1, forward strand.
TCAGACTTTTGAGCTTCTGACGATCCGTAACGACTGTCAAAGATCCACGAATGACAGCCGGGACCAACGGCATAACGTGCTTTCCGAGGCACGATGAGCACGAGTCTGTAAAGATGATCTCTTATCTACGGCCCGACCGCTGCAAGCGTAGCTTACGAAATCGATCGACACGTGCGGCTGTTCATGCGAGTCACTATTCCGGTTTCGCTGCTATGGATTCGCGGTGTGATTCCCGCCTTAGGGTTCCATAGACAAGTGGCAAAAACGGATCCATGGATGCTGATTCCCTACTACTCGAAGAATTGAGAGAATTTAAAGCTGACATGGTAGCTCGTATAGACAGCCAGGTAAAGGCGATTACGCTCCTACTAAATCAATTTTCTCAAACGAAAACGGAGTTGGGCAACATAATTAAAATGATGACGGTGCTCGAAGAAAAAGTAGAAGCTAAGCTAATTCGCAACAACCAAGCCCACGAAATAGCAGCTGATATTCCCCGAAATCCACCTTCTACATCTTCTTTTGCCGAGGTCGTAAGTCAACAGAATAATTCCAACGTTTCCAAGAAAACGCTTCATACTTACATCAAACCGCATAAGGTCAACAAAGGTCACGAAGTCTACCGAAATTTTACCGGAAAAATCTTTGTGTAGTACTAGCTCACTGGCGACTAGTGACCCATCTAACAATGAAGCAGAGAAGATCGAATCAGGATGGACGACTGTGCGAAATAAAAAGAAAAACAGGCAAGGTCAGAGGTCAGAGTGGGAACAAATACGGAGTTGGAGGCTATTCAAGTTAGTGATCGCAAAAAAATATCTACATATTTGGCGACTGCATCCGGATACCACTCTTGAAGCCATATCAGATCACGTGAAAAATGTATGTGGCTCAGATGTTCAAATTAAAATTGACCAAATCAAACACAAAATCGAAAGAGATTATTCATCGTTTGTTATTGGAATACCGGAAAAGTGTTTTGATAAATTGAACCAGGCCGAAACCTGGCCCATGAATGCGGAATTCAGTGAGTGGATTTCGTTTCGGAACTCAAACAGAACAAAACCAAACACATTATAGCCATAATATCGATATATTCTATCAAAATGTACGAGGTCTACGAACTAAACTGGATGAATTCCGGACCAACATTGAGGCATTCAACTTTGATTTATGGGCAATAACGGAATCTGGTTGCAATAATTCCATAGAAGATCCTGAAATAATCCCTCCGGGATATTAAATACTACGTTGCGATCGAGCGGATGGTCGGAAGCAGGGAGGAGCGTTTTTAGTGGCCACACACCGATATGAGCTGCGACAAGTACAAATAGCGGACGCGTCGATAGACACCTACGTTTTTGAAATAGTTAGTGCAACGGTTTATTTCCTAGATGTCATAAAAATTTCAAAAAAACAAAGCTGGATAGCGATTATTCTGAATTTTCAAAGTACAGAGCTCGTATTAAAAAATCAATAGAAATTGCACACAAAGAACATAAGTTTAAAATACAAAATCAAGTTTCAAAAGATCCAAAATCATTCTGGCAGTATATTAGGTCCAAACGAAGTAGTAAAAACAGGCAAATTATCATAAAGGATGGTCAACATCTTTCGGATGAGGAGTGCGCTTGACAATTTGCGTCATTTTTTGAGTCGGTGTATAATAAAGAGCAGCCGCGGCTGGATGTGCGGGAGGCGCGGGCGGAGGCGGAAGCGAACAGTGCGCGGGTGCACATCGAGACCCTCAGTCTTCAACACGTAAGGAAAGGGCTTATAAAGCTCAAGCCAAAGCGCTCGTCTGGCCCCGATGGCATTCCAGCTTTTCTGTTCCGAGACTGTGGCAGGGTGTTGGCTGAGCCCCTGCATCATATCTTTAATACTTGTCTAAAACAAGCAACGATTCCGCCTCGGTGGAAAGTCACGCGAGTGATTCCGGTTCCCAAGGGCAAGTCAGGTCCGGATGTCAGTGGCTACAGACCAGTGGCAGTGTTGTGTTGCAAAAGTGTTCGAGTCTGCCATCCAACTCTGCGTGCAGGCCCAAGTGAGCGCACAGCTATCGGAAACGCAGCACGGGTTCCGGCCGGCGCGCAGCACTGCCACTAATCTGCTTAACTTCATGGTGAAGGTGGTGCCGGTTGTCGATGCCGGTGTGCAGGTATACGCAGCATATTTAGATTTTAGAAAGGCGTTTGATACCGTCGACAATGATGTACTGCTAATGAAGCTGGCAAAAATTGGCTGCACTCCGCACATACTACAGTTCTTCGCCAGCTACTTGAAAGGCCGACAGCAGTACGTTGACAAAAAACGGGTTCGAATCCGAGCCATACTACACCAGGTCAGGCGTGAGCCAGGGCAGCAATTTGGGTCCTCTCGAATTTATTTTAATGATAAATGACTTACCAGACGTAGTCAAACATAGTTTATATTTATTGTTTTGCAGATGACCTCAAATTGCTGCTCGAGGTCAAGGGTGAGTCGGACTGTGAGAGATTGCAGGAAGACATAGATAGAGTGGTAGAGTGGAGCCATAAAAATAAACTCTATTTCAACACAGTGAAATGTTCAGTGATGACATTTACGCGCGCGAAGACAGCCTTAGCCTACGAATACAAAGTAGAGGAAGCGCCGATGCAGCGGGTGTCTCTGGTACGAGGTCTAGGAGTACTGCTTACCCCAGATCTAACTTTCCGGGATCATATAGTTAAGATTTGCAAGAAGGCGTACAGAAACCTAGGTTTCGTGCTGAGACAGTCGCAGGGATTCACAAACGTTACTACGCTTAGGGTGCTCTATGACGCTTTGGTAAGGAGTCACTTGGAACACAGTGCGGTGATTTGGGCTCCTCATGAAGCGAAATACAATGTTATGCTAGAGCGAGTGCAGAATAAATTTACAAGACACTTGTATTTTAAACATTATGGGGTTTATCCATTTTACCCGCTGATATATCCTACAGTGTTTGTACTGGGTATGGTTGAGTACAACGAACTCAGAGTGCACCGGGAATTTACACTTGCGGCGTATGCGCTAAAGCTCCTGCGTGGAGTAGCTCATAACCCGGGTGTGCTGGGTCACCTGAAGCTGTGCGTGCCTGCAGTGGCGTGCACAGAGATTGCAGACAGGGTATGCACAGCTAAAAAAAAAACTTACCAGTTTCAGCTTGTTGCTGTCGGTGGCCCAACGACTAGGACTAACTACCCTACCTGAGTTTTACCATAGGAGCCTTTGGCTTCGCATGATGTTTGTTTGCGACCACTATGAATATCTAAATAAATGACACTTATATGATATGCAAAGTGGCATTTAAAAAGGCCGTGGGATGTTTATTTTGTTTTCTTTGCGCAAATGAATTTAAATTAAAAATAAATTACTACTTTAATGTTAACTGATTACTTTCTACAAGTTAATGTTTATAAATCAAATCGACGCGCCTATCTTTTTTTCAGATAGTTTTGCAAAACGTCGTCGTAAAAACTGCTACATCCGTTTTACTAAAAGTTCTTTTCCAATTGCAATCATAGACAAATCTGTGAGTTGTGTTTTGGCCCTGTGTGTTTCGTAAATATGTATGAATTCGTTTTAGACTAGAAAATGATCGTTCGGTCGAAGCACTACTGAATTTTGATTTAATTACCGATGCAACACTATAAATTAAATCATTTTGGGTCCTATTATTTAACCCCGTGAATGAGCTACCCGATGTTGATTGTAAGTGGGTTTCCAAATTTCCATCATATTTAGCTAACAATCTACAATTTCTAGAAAATTGCCTTTATTAAAAGACAAGCTGGATTCGTCATGATCACGGAATGCTAATTCTTGTTTACCAAGAAAAAAAAACTACATCAATTAACCGTTTGAAAATATTTCTATTTCTCTCAACTTTCACGTTGTGCCTTTCAATATCTAACTTAAACTGGCTATTCAAACTAGTCTCTATTCTACCTTTACCAAAAGTTTGCAACTTCAAGCAGGATTCCAGATGTTTTTCTGAAGAATCGTGTTTAGCAGCCAGCCGTTTTGTGAAAATTATTTAGATCTGAATACCTATCCGTTATAGGTTCAAACATTCTTTTTATCTTGGTTTGTAAACAAAATGCAAGGGAAACAGTACAATATGTTTGTGAGTACATACACAACCTGTTATAATTATCATAAAACAACAGCCAGTGATAATGATCATAAAACTTTTCATGAAAGTAACGAATAGCTGCATTACCTTTTTTTTGAGTTAAATTCAATCCGGGTACACACCTTTCCTTTGCAATCAATTTAAATTTTTCCTCGAAAGATAACGTCGGAAACGCGGCATATTTTAATTTATTTAAACACACTTCGCCAGCACAGGACTCACAGGTATAATTTTCCATTTTTTACAATAAACTTACTAAATAATTACTTAGACAATCAATCACTTGCGCTGAGAATAACAAACAAACAATATGGCGACAAACTTTGCAATTACGTTCTGAACTAATACGAACGAATGAATTAGTCGGTCATTTGGCCAATCCGACTAAAAAAAATCGACCCTCTGCAATCAACAATTAGGCGGTCCTTTTACGGCTGCTCAATTTGGACGGTTTGCAATATAAGCAGTGCTTCTAAAACTCGAACACACGCACACGTTTTCACGCACGCAGACACACTTTTGCTGTGTACTACACGACTCGCGAAATCATGCGTTGTATGAAAAATAAGCACGGCGTAGTAATGGTTTTGCCCGCTGCAATAGCTGCCGCTTAAATCGCGCTGTAAAAACGGGAAGCGAATGTCTGTTCGTGTGAATGGCGAATAAGTTAGATTATTTTTTTTTTTTAACTATCGTTCCTTATCATTTAAAATTAGGGGGGCATGTATGTATGCACTACAGGGTATGCAGTGCTTATTTGCATGTATGGAGTGCAAAATGTAAAGATGTAGGTATACTGTGCACCTCTAAATAACGGTGTAGTGAAACTGAATGCATGATCGTAAAAACCCACCTCAGACCACTTTTTCCGAAATTCTGTTTACGATGTATTTACTTTCTCTATGGCAAAACAGACTTCTGAGTGTAGTTTGCTTGCTACACGTAGACAGAGATAGTATTCTCTGTCTACGTTGCTACATATTAGTTAGCTGTGGTATAAAAATACACCTCGGTAATACCTCTATATAGTCTGTGCACCTCGGGTTTTAAGACGGAAGTTTCAGGTAGCCCGCGAAATTCAAAATTTCTTAAGTTTTTAGCACCTTACTGGTCAGTAACAGGTTGTATGTTGGTCTGAATATGATTCACGACCGTAACAAATCTGCTTTTATAAAATTATAATCATTAAGCTCATCAATATAACCCTCTATGTTTATATAATCCTTATAAAAGCTTATAACGTTCATCAAAATATTCTTGCATTTATAACTGTCTTACACCTAACTGTAAGACAGTTATAAAGGCAAGAATATTTTGATGAGCGTACAAAATCACAATATCCCTGGATGAGGTGTTCTCTTACAACCACCCACACATACACATGTGACAAAATATACTGTATAATCCGTAGACAGAGATAGTATTCTCTGTCTACGGTATAATCTATGGCAAAAACTGAAACCACTGCTTAGAATAATAACTCTTTAGTTATTATTTTTAGGGGAAAGCTTCAGTTAGCTCGCGAAATTTAAATTTTCTTACCTTTTTTGCAATTTGCAAATCAGTATTAGGTTGTATGTTGGTTAATGTACGATTCGCGACCGTAATATATATGTATTTACAAAATAATAATCATTAGCTTCAGTAATACATCACCTTAAGATAGTATAATCCTAAATATCAAGATTTCATGTAAGTCTTTTATAAGGATTATATAAACATAGAGAGTTATATTGATGAGCTTAATGATTATAATTTTATAAAAGCAGATTTGTTACGGTCGTGAATCATATTCAGACCAGCATACAACCTGTTACTGACCAGTAAATTGCAAAAAACATAAGAAATTTTGAATTTCACGGGCTACCTGAAACTTCCGTCTTAATGACCTGAGGTGCACAGACTATATAGAGGTATTACCGAGGTGTATTTTGATACCACAGCTAACTAATATGTAGCAACGTAGGCAGAGAATACTATCTCTGTCTACGTGTAGTAAGCAAATTACACTCAGAAGTCTGTTTGGCCATAGAGAAAGTAAATACATCGTAAACAGGATTTCGGACAAAGTGGTCTGAGGTGGGTTTTTACGATCATGCATTCAATTTCACTACACCGTTATTTAGAGGTGCACAGTATACATCTTTACAATTTCATCAATAAAGTGAAAATAGTTTCCGAGTAAAATAGCTGTATCACATCCCGACGAACGTACAGACCATAGACAGAGATTCTCTGTCTAAAGACAGACAGATAGACGGACCGACTGATTGATGGACAGTCGGACTTGACGAAATTATATATATATATATATATTGTTGGCTATTTATTAGATTGAGGGTAGGGGTACGACGGATGACGGTATAAAAGCGATGTAAAACGAGACGCGCGCCCCCCCGACCGATCACCATGTTCGGCAAGCCGATCCCTTGGGAGACGCGAGCCAAATACCTCGGTGTGACCCTCGACCACCACCTCTCCTTCGCTGAGCACATAAAGCAGGTGCGTTCGCGCGCCGCTTTCGCTCTCGGTAGACTCCACTCCGTTCTGAATGCACGTAGCAAATTGTCACTTAGGTGCAAATTGCGCATTTATACAGCGTGCATTCGCCCCATCATGACCTATGCGGGTTCAGTGTTTGCGCACGCAAAACCCCACCTCATTCATAGGATGCAGGCCCTCCAAAACCGTTTCCTCCGAAAGGCAACGGGAGCCCCTTGGTTCGTTCGGAACGAAATCCTCCACGTGGATCTCGATATTCCCACCATCTCCCAGTTCTTGAAACGCAATTCCAAGCGTTTCTTCGACTCAGCCACCAACCATCGCAACCCTCTGGTTGTCGAGGCGGCTAGCTATGTCCCCTCTCGTATTAGTAAGGTCCGCCGCCCCAGGCTTGTCCTCTCAGATCCCGACGACCCCATAACTCTTCTCCAGGAGAGCAGTAGGGACCGTAGGAACAAAAACAAATCGACATTCCGACCTCGCCGCCGAGGTCCCTCGCGACGACCCCGTAATAATCGTCCTCCCCCCCGTCCCTTGCTCGGGTATGATGTGCCAGCTGGTGGCGTAGCTGAGCCTGTAGCTTTAAACTCCCCTGACAATAATAACTCTAATCTGATCCAGCCTGTCCCATCTTGCTGTCCTCCCCCCAGCGACGCCCTAAGCCGAGGCCCGTTCCCCACAGGGGGAGCCCTTAGCGTGTAGTCGCTTAGTCTGTAAGTTTTTTGCCCCTGGCTGGAGGCTTTGAGTTTTCTTAAGGCAGCCACAGGATAGTCCGGTTAAGTAGTCTCGACCTCTCTAGGTCAACTACGAGATGCCATTCATAAAAAAAAAAAAAAAAGACGCGCGCCCCATTCTGCTGTCATCCGTCGTACGAGTAGGTCGTGAGTTTTTGATTTGTATTCTACTTACTGTATTTGAGTAATTCTTTTGTGTTATTTTCCTGATTGTATTTGTTCTGTAATTTCTGTTAAATTAGGTCAAGTAAATTTTGTTTTTAAAAATCTAATCCGCTTCTGATTTCCAACATCAGAAGTGGGATAAAGAAAACATTCCCACTTTCATCTTGATTATTGTTCTCATCCATTTCTTAAAAACAAAACTACGTTAATATTTGAAAGTTACGAATTTCATTCTCTTATGAGGGTACTTTTTGTGTTTACGTTCGTTAACTATCTAACTCTGTTTGTGTTAACATTTTGTTTTGTTGTTTTTAAGTAGGTTTTGAACATCTTTCTTTGCTTACCTACATTCTTTATAGTTTTATAGTCATTTTCGTTGACTAGGTTTATATCAACGTTCTGTTTTGTTGTTTATAACTGAGTTCGAAACATGGATAAGCCGGGACGTTCACGTTCTCGTAATCAACGCTCATCTGAGTCGCATAGCAAGTGCCAGCGTAATAATCGTTCTTCGAAAAGACGTTCACGCGGCGGTAAACACTCGCATAGCCGTTCGCGGGGTCAATCGCCTGAGCAGCGCTCGCGCAGTCACTCGCGTAGTTTCACACCGCGTTATCAACGCTCGCGTAACCGACGTTCTCCGGATCGGCGTTCCCGAGGCCGACACTCGTGTAGCTACTCGCGCAGTCGTTCGCCGCATGCTAATCGTATACGCAGTCGTCGATCCGCTTCGCGGGGACAAGATTGCCGTTCTCGTGATCGAGGATGTCGCCGTGATAGGTACTCGCCATATCGTGCTACTAATGTTAACCGTAGAGAGAGAAATTCACGGTCTGTGCGTACGCCTTCTTTGCCGCCATTGCAGAGAAATTCTGACTCTTTAAATACTGTGCTCTCGCGTTTAGAGGCGCTTGAGAGGCGTTCGCATGCCCCAGTATCAATTGAGCCCGCCGCTGGACCAGGCACGGAACAAATTGTTGAAGCGATACATTCGTTAAAATCTGTAGGTACCAGTCATTATTACGTCTCTAATTTTGACCCCAGTATCCATGACGTTGATACATGGTTTAGTGAAGTCGATAGGGCTAAACTTGCCAATAAATGGAGCGACCATGAATGTCTTTCACGTATAGGAAACTGTCTAAAAGGTGACGCTAAATCATGGCTCAATGAGTGGGTGTCAAATGATAGAACGTGGACGAACTTTAAAATTGATTTTAAACCTTTGTGCATTAAAAGAATAGATATGGCGGGTATTTTATTTGATGTAATGTCGACTAACTCAGATAAGTACCGTACGTATGCCGAGTATGCAAGGAAGTCACTATTGCGTTTGCGTATCGTAAAAGGTCTTAGTGATGATCTAATCACAGAGATTGTTTTGAGAGGAATAACCGATCCTCAAGTGAAGGCAACAGCGACAAATGCTAACTTAAAACCCGTAGACTTGGTCAATTATTTGTCTACTTTTGTGAAACCTATCGAAACTACAGCTGTAGATACAAGTAAACACACCAATCACCGTTTTACCGCCAATAGGGACAAGAACAAATCCCAGGGTCTTAAAAAAGTTCCAACCAAGTGTTATAGTTGTGGTGAGCCTGGACACAGGCAAATTTCGTGCCCAAAACGACCTAAGTCTAGTGCTAATACCGATGCAGGATCGAAACCGTCTTCCTCTGAAAATAGGCCAGTTTCGAGTGAAATCACGTGCGCTTAATGCAAAAAGCCGGGTCATGACATAAAGTCGTGTTTTGCCAGACGACGTGTTGATGAGCAACGTAATAATAAAAAAGTTAACTTCTGCTCGGCTCCTTTGCAAAAGCGCAGTGATATTGTCGTAGGTGTTATTCAAGGCATTCCAGTAGACATTTTAATTGACAGTGGCGCCATTGGCGTATCATTGATATCATCTTCGATTGTGACATATTTTTCTTGTGCCAAGAAGACTGTCAACTGTCAAATAAAGGGGGTAGGTGAATCAGTTACTCAAATTGATTCATATGTGACGCTTACAATCGAATTAGAAGGTATCTCACTACAGGTAGATTTGTTAGTAGTTCCGAGCGAATGTATGAACGCCCCTGTTATTATCGGGACAGATGTGCTCAATAGGGATGGCGTTGTTTACATACGAACTAAGAATACTCAACGTATTATTCGCGATTCGAATCCATTGATCGTATCGACTGCGGCGTTGAATGTGCAGCCTGTTATTGACACTCCTTTAACTGGTGACGATTTGACTAAGTTAAAATCTATTTTAGAAGATTATTCGGAACATATGATCTCTGGTACCGCTACATCAACTGTCAATACCGGATGTATGCGCATTCCAAGACTACTCAAACGTCGCCTTTAAAACTGTTGGTGGGTCATGAAAACACTACACCAGCAATTCGCGCTCTGGTGCGAGATGTCGCCCAGGAGCCTACCACAAGTAGTCGTGAGGCACGAAGAGAAATGGTCAGGCAGAGGACGGCCGAACGGTTAACTAGAAACCAGGCAGCGATGGACACCTATGTTAACCGGGACAGACGTCCCGCTCGTGTGTTTCAGGAAGGCGACCATGTGTTCGTTATTAAGTATGCTCAGTCCACGGGCAAGCTTGACCATGGAATGCGCGGCCCCTATCGAGTGGTGCGTGTTCTTCCTCACGGCCGCTATGAGCTAAGGCTGTTGGCTGGATCATACGGGAAAACCACATATGCCGCGGCTCAGTTTATGGTTCCCTGGGGAGGCGAATGGACTCCTGAATCATGCTCTGCCCTCTTTGAGGGTGAGTCTCAGATCTGTATGGTCTCTCTGATCCGGAGGTATTGCATCTATTCTGATGAATGATGCTGTTGGATCCTTGTCTGTCTGTGTGGTACACTCAGAGGGGTGTACCCACGACCTCGGAAGCTGGTCGGCCTTGCAAACCGATCAGTCGCTGTGCAGTGTGAGCTCACAGTGTTCTTTATTAAGCATGTTGTTACGTTTTGTGGTGTGGTTGTCTGAATGCGTAGTGTTCTAGAGACCTCTAGTTAAATGTGACCCATGGAATAGTTTATTTTGTTTTATTAAGCGAAATATTTTTTTTATGTTCTACTCTAGAACACAGGCATTCAAATAAAGTTTATTTTGTAAAAGTACAACTAAAACTAACTCTAACCTAAATAACAAAATTAGGAATGACACATGGTGAGTGACAAACTCACTACGATTTAAATTGTAATGTTGCGATAATTATGATTTCAGCAAATGATGATGATGATGAAAATGAAGATCCAATACAAGACCAACTGGCGTCCTCGCCAACGCCTGAACTAGACGAGCCAGCACCAGGACCGTCTACTAGACCTGATGACCTGAGAGAAGAACCAACACAAGGCCTAGATATGCCTGAAATTGACTAAACCGTAACTGGATCAGTCGACCAAGCCTGCCGTGGACGTCAGGTTGTCAGGAGAGGCCGTGTTGGCTATTTATTAGGTTGAGGGTAGGGGTACGACGGATGACGGTATAAAAGCGATGTAAAACGAGACGCGCGCCCCCCAGGCAACAACGATGAGGGGCCCGTAGTTACGGGCCACCGTACAGCCGCCGCGGTCGGGGGGCCATGCCCCGACACCGCACGCCACGCCCCCTTACGGGGGCGTAGCGACATCTCGACGCGCACCCCATTCTGCTGTCATCCGTCGTACGAGTAGGTCGTGAGTTTTTGATTTGTATTCTACTTACTGTATTTGAGTAATTCCTTTGTGTTATTTTCCTGATTGTATTTGTTCTGTAATTTCTGTTAAATCAGGTCAAGTAAATTTTGTTTTTAAAAATCTAATCCGCTTCTGATTTCCAACAATATATATATATTTTTTTGTTTATTTAAACTTACACACTATCTTTACAGGAAGACCCCAATACAATAGTGGTTTGCAAACACACACCAAATAAATTGAAAAAGCAACTTACGGCTGTTACTTAAAAATCTAAACATTAAAAATACGAAGCACTCTAAACTCTATTAAATATACAATATGAAGCCAGACTACATAATTATATGCTATAAAATCTTAACCTTAAATATAAAATAAGACTTAACACATAATATTAATTTTGATATATAACTAACAAAGTTCAACAAAACTCTTGCGAATTCACTCAGGTTGCACGAAAATATGTCAATTCTTTCATGCACTTCGTTTAGTAACACATATTGTGCGGGTGAGGGGTGTTTTTGACAGCAGGTTGGTTCTGGCAGCAGGTACGGCCAGCAGTGGCGGTCGCCGCCGCCTCTACACGTACCGGTCTGGCACGCAGTGGCGTGCACTCCATACATGCAAATAAGCACTGCATACCCTGTAGTGCATACATACATGCCCCTCTAATTTTAAATGATAAATAACGATAGTTCAAAAAAAAATATATTAATCTAACTTATTCGCCATTCACACGAACAGACATTCGCTTCCCGTTTTTACAGCGCGATTTAAGCGCCAGCTATTGCAGCGGGCAAAACCATTACTACGCCGTGCTTATTTTTCATACAACGCATGATTTCGCGAGTCGTGTAGTACACAGCAAAAGTGTGTCTGCGTGCGTGAAAACGTGTGCGTGTGTTCGAGTTTTAGAAGCACTGCTTATATTGCAAACCGTCCAAATTGAGAAGCCGTAAAAGGACCGCCTAATTGTTGATTGCAGAGGGTCGATTTTTTTTAGTCGGATTGGCCAAATGACCGACTAATTCATTCGTTCGTATTAGTTCAGAACGTAATTGCAAAGTTTGTCGCCATATTGTTTGTTTGTTATTCTCAGCGCAAGTGATTGATTGTCTAAGTAATTATTTAGTAAGTTTATTGTAAAAAATGGAAAATTATACCTGTGAGTCCTGTGCTGGCGAAGTGTGTTTAAATAAATTAAAATATGCCGCGTTTCCGACGTTATCTTTCGAGGAAAAATTTAAATTGATTGCAAAGGAAAGGTACACACCTTTCCTTTGCAATCAATTTAATTTTTTTTTTTAACCCGGATTGAATTTAACTCAAAAAAAGGTAATGCAGCTATTCGTTACTTTCATGAAAAGTTTTATGATCATTATCACTGGCTGTTGTTTTATGATAATTATAACAGGTTGTGTATGTACTCACAAACATATTGTACTGTTTCCCTTGCATTTTGTTTACAAACCAAGATAAAAAGAATGTTTGAACCTATAACGGATATTCAGATCTAAATAATTTTCACAAAACGGCTGGCTGCTAAACACGATTCTTCAGAAAAACATCTGGAATCCTGCTTGAAGTTGCAAACTTTTGGTAAAGGTAGAATAGAGACTAGTTTGAATAGCCAGTTTAAGTTAGATATTGAAAGGCACAACGTGAAAGTTGAGAGAAATAGAAATATTTTCAAACGGTTAATTGATGTAGTTTGTTTTCTTGGTAAACAAGAATTAGCATTCCGTGATCATGACGAATCCAGCTTGTCTTTTAATAAAGGCAATTTTCTAGAAATTGTAGATTTGTTAGCTAAATATGATGGAAATTTGGAAACCCACTTACAATCAACATCGGGTAGCTCATTCACGGGGTTAAATAATAGGACCCAAAATGATTTAATTTCTAGTGTTGCGTCGGTAATTAAATCAAAATTCAGTAGTGCTTCGACCGAACGATCATTTTCTAGTCTAAAACGAATTCATACATATTTACGAAACACACAGGGCCAAAACACAACTCACAGATTTGTCTATGATTGCAATTGGAAAAGAACTTTTAGTAAAACGTCTATCGTCTATCCATAAATGTTTGTATGCCGAAAGGCAGAATGTATAAGGACTCTTGAACATTGTTAACATCTTATTGTAATACCTACATTCTAAACAAATAAAAATTTCTTATTCTTATTCTTAAAACGGATGTAGCAGTTTTTACGACGACGTTTTGCAAAACTATCTGAAAAAAAGATAGGCGCGTCGATTTGATTTATAAACATTAACTTGTAGAAAGTAATCAGTTAACATTAAAGTAGTAATTTATTTTTAATTTAAATTCATTTGCGCAAAGAAAACAAAATAAACATCCCACGGCCTTTTTAAATGCCACTTTGCATATCATATAAGTGTCATTTATTTAGATATTCATAGTGGTCGCAAACAAACATCATGCGAAGCCAAAGGCTCCTGTGGTAAAACTCAGGTAGGGTAGTTAGTCCTAGTCGTTGGGCCACCGACAGCAACAAGCTGAAACTGGTAAGTTTTTTTTTTTAGCTGTGCATACCCTGTCTGCAATCTCTGTGCACGCCACTGCTGGCACGCACAGCTTCAGGTGACCCAGCACACCCGGGTTATGAGCTACTCCACGCAGGAGCTTTAGCGCATACGCCGCAAGTGTAAATTCCCGGTGCACTCTGAGTTCGTTGTACTCAACCATACCCAGTACAAACACTGTAGGATACATCAGCGGGTAAAATGGATAAACCCCATAAAGTTTAAAATACAAGTGTCTTGTAAATTTATTCTGCACTCGCTCTAGCATAACATTGTATTTCGCTTCATGAGGAGCCCAAATCACCACACTGTGTTCCAAGTGACTCCTTACCAAAGCGTCATAGAGCACCCTAAGCGTAGTAACGTTTGTGAATCCCTGCGACTGTCTCAGCACGAAACCTAGGTTTCTGTACGCCTTCTTGCAAATCTTAACTATATGATCCCGGAAAGTTAGATCCGGGGTAAGCAGTACTCCTAGATCTCGTACCTGAGACACCCGCTGCATCGGCGCTTCCTCTACTTTGTATTCGTAGGCTAAGGCTGTCTTCGCGCGCGTAAATGTCATCACTGAACATTTCACTGTGTTGAAATAGAGTTTATTTTTATGGCTCCACTCTACCACTCTATCTATGTCTTCCTGCAATCTCTCACAGTCACACTCACCCTTATCCTGTGTACCCCTATCCTGTCCACCCAATATCTTGTTTACAGAATAAACTTCATTATAAATCCAAACTCAGGGCCGTCTTTTACCTATTGGGGGCCCTGGGCTCTTTGAGCAGGGCCCTCTCTTACCTATTGGGGGCCTGGGCAATTTAGGATATGGAAAATGCAGTATGCAAGAGTGAGCTTGAAATTTTTTGCAACCAGCCTCGGATAGGTTAGGAATTCTTTTGACCATTTATACAGAAATAATGCAGAAAAGTTTGTGAACTAAGAAAACGTAGGATGTACCTCTCGTAAAAAATTAGCACCCCGTCTGAGATTTACTTAGCTCATCTTTTGAAAGCCTCTAGCAACGACGCTGGCAGGAGCTAGGGGGCCCCATGGATCGTGGGGCCCTAGACACTTGCCCAGAGTGGCAAATGGCAAAGACTGCGCTGTCCATACTAATAAATTATAAATTCGAAAGTAAAATAACTCTGTCAGTTACCTTTTCACGCCTAAACCACTAAGCGGCGGGTCAATTGCGTATCACACTATCAATCGGAATCTGTTTCATTTTGACAGTTCAACAACATTCAATGCGTAATTGATGATTCAGATTCCGATTGATAGTGTATATCAATTACGGTGCTGATTGCGATAAAAACTTGGCATAGAGATAGATGGTATCCTAGGAAAGGACATAGGCTACGTTTAAAATTAAAAAATAATCCTAAAGGGGGTGGTATAGGTGGTATATAGGTGGTGTAGGCTAGAGATAACACTTTTTTTTTTTTTATTTGAAATGGGTTTGCTCTTGACTCTAGGTGATAGAGACAAAGTCGACGACCGAGTGAGCTTACCCAGATTAGGGTTGTATGCGCTCGGAAACACAGACGCAGGTAGTGAGTTCCACTCTTTTGCTGTGCGCATTATAAAAGACATTTGGAAACGCTTAGTGCGAATTGGTGGAATAGCAACTAGGTGATGGTAACTGGCAGTGCGTCTATATGTCCGATGGTAGAAGGGGGCTGGTGGAATCAGGTCGTGAAATTCTTGCGCACACTCACCGAAGTACTAAAGGTCGTTCGACTACAGATGCGTGTGTTGCACTGCTGAAACATATATTTAACGCATGGGAGAACTCGCAAAATGCTATTGGAATTTTCTGTGACCTTTCCAAATCCTTTGATTGCGTGCACCAGGACACGCTTTTGCGTAAACTACATCATTACGGTGTACAGACGCCAGCACATCAAGCTACTACAATCTGTCAGATTTCTTTAATAGATTTTCGACTTTATTGCTAAAGTAGGTTCAAGGTTGATTGGGAAAATCTGACAGTTTCGGGTAGTTGACCTGCTGGCGTCTGTACAAAACGAAGCTCTTAAAGTAATAAATAAATTTTTACATAATAGGTGTCAATGTGTAGATGTAAATGGTGTAAAATCTTCCGGGCTACTAGTTCAGTTAGGTGTAACTCAAGGTTCAATACTGGGTCCATTCTTGTTCTTAGTGTATATCAATGACTTACCATTCTATTTAAAGGGTATCTGTGACGTACTGTTTGCAGATTACACCTCTCTTATTTTTAAAGTAGACAGGAATAGACAAAATTTTGACGACGTAAACAGTGCACTCTCAATGGTTACAGATTGGTTTACGACAAATATTTTAGTTCTCAATGCTAAGAAAACGAAATGTATAAAGTTTGCCTTACCGAATGTTAATTGCTCGAACAGCTCGTTTCTGAAGAACAAATATATTTTGAATGTCAGCGGCTTTGCCCCAGAGCAGAATGCCGTATGACATAACGCTATGAAAATAACTAAAATAGACTAACTGAGCTGTATCAACGTCAGTGTATTGTCTTACTTTCCTGACGGCATTGGCGGCTGAACTGAGCGTTCCCGCTAGGCTTGATATATGTGGGCCCCACTGAAGTTTGGCATCTACTGTTATACCCAGAATAACTGCCGAGTCTACAGTTTTAAGCATCTCTTTATCTAAAACGATGTTGGGTCCTAGATTTCTAATGTTAGAAATCTGTAATATTATGCGCAGTGTTATATAGATTCATTTTTTTTAATGAACAGACTAGCAATTAAAAAAGAATTTCTTCGTGACAATATTTATGGCAAGACTAGGTACTCATCTAACTGAACAGACAGCTGTGCTGCTGGGGAGTTTGTTGCGCCACTTTTTCTCCCCAGCTAAAGCACTAGGAAGTGGTGAAGGGCGGGCGTTTTGCGGGACTGTCTTATGTAATTTTGACGTTCAAAAAGTGCTGATTCTCAGCCTAGTTTGAAATGACTTTTGATTTTGATTTTGACAATCTGTAGAAGACTGACAAGCAGGCAACCTTGCAGTGATGAGTCAAGCTGTGAAGCTTGGCGTCCACCAGTTCTACGTCGCCAAAGAGCCTCTTAGCTCTGCGTTCCACCGAGTCAAGCGCGGCTAGTTAGTACGTAGCTGATCCATCCCAAAGGTGGCTGCAATACTCCACTTTACATTTAATCATTTAGTCTTTATTTCATTAAAATTGCTATACTCGGTCAATAGTTATTACAATTTAAAGTGATAAAAATAACTTGCCTCTGTCTCCACTTGATTTTGCCAATCACTGTACGTATATTTTTAGTAATACATTGGTAGCCACAAACATCACACTTGTTGTATTTTTGTAAGCGGCCGGCAATGATTAGGTACTGATTCTAATGATTATAATTCTGTAAATACATGTTTGTTACGATCGCGAATCATACTTTAATCAATATACAACCTAATACTGACTTGAAAATTGCAAAAAAAAAGATAAGAAAATTTGAATTTTGCGGTCTACCCTGGCGCTTCCCCCTTCCCACTCGTTAAGTGGCATCACGTATTGTGCATTTATGAACGCACCTTAGAATACGTAGCCTCGCCTGTTTTATGTTTATTTGTGTATTTATAAGTTAGTCAGGAACGCACCCTTTTGTTAAGTGGCAACACTAACCAACGATCCGGGGTACTACCCTTAAGGGGAAGCATCATGGTAGCCCGCGAAATTCAAATATTCTTACATTTTTTTGCAATTTACAGGTCATTATTTATGTTAATTCTTTAATTCGCGACCGTAAAAAAACATATATTTACAGAATTATAATCATTAGAGTCAGTAACACAACTTCATAAGTTAGAAAAGACCTCAAATGTCAAGATTTCATACAATAGTCATTCAATATAGTGAACTTATAGAATTGTATTGATGATTATAACTCTATAAATACAGATTTGTTACGGTCGCGAATCATATTAGATCATCATACAACCTAATCCAGACCTGAAAATTGCGAAAAACGTAAGCAAATTTGAATTTCGCGGCCTACCGCACGGTGGGCTGAAAATCGGCTTTCTAGACTTAGGGATTTTAATTTGCAAGTGCCGGATTTTTTGCCGGATATCACTTCTATTAGTTAAAAAAATGACACCCGAGTTTATTCTGCTCAAAAACTAAGAAATTATGAAGCTAGTATGAAATCGAATAAAAATAATAATAAAAATCGAATTATCTCTTAAACGGAAAGGAAAACCGTAATATCCTTACTGATGGTTATAATAGTACTAATTATTTATGATTTTTGTCGCCGGTTCGCCGAAAAATATTAAGCCTGAATTCAGGACAAGCCTTATCGTTGACATAATAATTCCCAGAACAAGAAATACATAAGGCACAATCAACTGAAACTTTACAAACAGCTTCTGGGTGGTCCTGACCACATTTAAAACAGTGAGGTTGCGAACGACATACTGTGCGTGTGTGACCATACCGACAACAGTTGAAATATTGGATATTTCGGTACATGTATCTCTCAACCGTAAGCGCAGAGTAAAAACTAAAAACACGTTTGAGTAAAATTGGGCCGTCAAAGGTTAAAACAACCATCTTAGTGGGCTTCCATTCGGTAACACCCAGAAAAGTCACGTTATGGCTCATTCTCCTAGCCTTAATTACAGGGCCGCATCCAGTAGGAACCTTGATGTTCTCTATAACTTCTTCCTCAGTCCATTCAATGGGGACGTCTCTGACAAGACCTAAGCGGGTAACGTTAGATTGGGGGATTGAGGCAACTAAAATATTTTTTTCTCTAAAATGAGACGGATTATAAAACTGTTAGCGTCCTGGTGAGACTTGAACTCTGCTGAAACTCGGTTTCTTCCTAAGCGTTTGACAGTGCCTAGAAGTATGTTGCTGAAATTATTTTGTACCTGGGGTCTGACCATCTTTTAGAGATGCCAGAAGAATATACGGTGGGAAATCTCTCATCGTATATGACTGTCTACCAATTGTCTGTTTAGCTACCTTAAGAGGGTTGATTAAGGTAGCTGGGGGGCAAGCCGCCGATCTTTTCCTGTTTGCAGATTCGGATTCCATAATATCTGATTGCACATTGTCGTCGGGAAGAGAAACAGTCAACACCGGAGTGAAATCAAAGTGATAAGGGGGGTAAGGTGGATTTTCGGTAAAAATAAAATAAATTAAGGTTAAAACAATCCTTACGCTAAAACACAAATAATAATAATGTTTATTCACATAAATTTGTACATTTTTTCACAAGTAGAGTGCTTAATCTAAACTTAAAGTAGGTACCTAAAAGTATTAGCATTTGAGGCCGAACTAGGCATAACCTGTATTTCAGCCCTCAACGCCGATCCCCCTGAGTTACAAATTAAGTATTTTTTTTCATAATGTTGCAATGATAACTTGTATGAATGTACGTAAATTATTCTGGTTATAAAAGAAAATTTAGAGAGAAAAAAAAAAACATACAAGATTTAAAAAGGTACATTGTAGGTGTGTCCTCTCTTTGTGTGCGATGCAAGTGTGCACGCACGACGTGAGTGTGAGAGGGTGTGTAAGATTGCGGACCATGACTTTTATGTTATTTTTGAAACAGATTACTTAGTTTAATTAAATTTATAATTCAAGAAGTAGTTGGGTCTTTAGTTGGTTATTTAGGTATTTGAAGCAAGTTTTCTGTCTCCTCATACGTGAGCTTCTGTAGGTACTCACTTACTGTAATTTTACAAGATTTTTTCGTCATCGGGTATATGTTTAGATTTTTTATTTATTTTGTTATAGATGTAGGGGCCGATAAATGGAGCAAATCTATTGCTGAAATTTGTTTTAAAAGCGAGGGGTTGTGGACAAACATAAGGAATATTTTCGATTGAAGTACACACTAATAAAAAGCACTAAAATCGAAAAATTTCATAACACAAACAAAACACGTTTTAAGCCACTACCAACGAAATCCCAAACTATCATTAAAATTACTGAAATATTGACAGCTGACAGTATCACGTATTACCACATAGTTCGTTTTTAGAAAACATCTGATGCAGGGATAAAGTAGGTTTTACGCTTTTTTGGCTTTATAAATAACTGTGGGACAGTAATAAAGGCAAGAATATTTTAAACTCATTGATATACAAAAACCCAAGATACACAATCAGCGTCTCAAAACCGTCCGCAAAACAATAGCGCACAATTTTACATTGTGCCAATGTTGTAAAAATGCCAAAATGTTCAATGAAAAATTGTAAAAATATTACGTCTAGGACGTAAAAAAAGAATGGGATATCGTACTTTCGGTAAGTTAAAAACTCTTTAACCTACCGAAAGTAAAGTATTGATTTGTTTTTATTATTTTTATGACAAAATATAGATAGAAAAATGTGATTTTGATTTAATTTGTCTTAAAACTACTCTCGACGGTCAAAGTATAATGCTGCAAATTTTAATGGCCGCTTTTGCAGTGAAAGCACAGTGCATTACAATCACCTTTTAATTTAGCCGAATAATACAGTTGCCCCATACGTTGGCCCTGTTCTTATATGTGGAGTCGACTTTTTCTTTATTATGTTGCAATTTTTAATTAATAAGTTTACTAACTTTTGCACTTTTTTCTATTTAGTTTTCAATTAGTATTTATTTATTATATATATTTATAGTTTTTAACCCACTTTCAAAAGGAGAGGACATCATCAATTCGACGACTTTTTTTAAAACGTTTGTATATCGATTACTTATTTTATGGGCCAAATTCAGTAATTATTTTTATTTTCTTTGTAAGAATATAGTTTTCGATTGTGCCTGTTTGAACATAATCATGATCTGATGATGAATTTTGGAGATACATAACTGTACTCTTCATAGAACGATAGGAACCTTTGATAACAACGAATTTTGTTATGTTTATACGTGTTGTTGATAAGCGTATTCCTCAGTGGGAGGAAGGGGTTGAAATATTAACTGTAGTTTATTTTTAGAGTTCCGTACCTCAAAAAGAAAAAACGTAATCCTTATAGGATCACTCGAGTGTCTGTCTGTCTGTCTGTCCGTCTGTCACAGCCAATTTGCTCCGAATCTAATGGACTGATTAAGTTGAAATTTGGTACACATATGAATTTCTGTAACCCAAATACGGACGTGTAACGTAAATAAATAAATTTTGAATATAGAGGTAAATGGACGACAAATAAGAAAATTTAAAAAAAGTTTTGTGAACTTTACCGTGACATATCAAATGAAAGGGCTTACTGTGAGGGTCTCAAATACACTTTTACTATAATTTTAAAATAAACTGTTTTAAAGTTATTTAAGAAAATAGACGAAAATTTACCCGACTACTACTGAGCCTAAAATTTTGAAAAAAGTACAGAAAATAGTTCTTCACCTATAGATTACAGGAAAATTTTTAAGAAGAGTGTGGTCTTAAGATAGCATGACAAATCTCTCAACATTGTGCGTACAAACTTACATTTGCAGTTGGAATGTATGGGAGAACATGTTTATCAACTACAATGTTAAGTTTGTTCTTGGGATAAATTCATCCCAACTACGGAACCCTTCATTCTGTGTGGTCGACACGCACTTGGATAGTTTATTTTTATTTTTATGAATCGATTTGAACGTTATTTTCGATTGCAGGTATATCTTATCTCATATAGATCTTGGGTGGCCCTTTTGAATTCAGTGAGCGATTTATGACTTTTATTTTGTTTCTTAAAATAATTTATAACCTTCTTTTCGCACCAAAATATATGTAAAGTATATGTATGTTTAACTGTTAATATTTTGTTTCATTGATATTTTCTACCCAAAAACAGATTTACGATCAGTTAAAATTTATGTGTTTAAGACACACATTATATATTTTACAAACTCTTTAAACACTAAGTCAATGTATAAAAAAATTAAAAAGTTCAAAAACTTTCGACTCCACTTCATGCCTTGTCCTACCGGCAAACTTCGGTCGTAATTTTTTTTTTTGCTTTTTGTACATTGCTTTGTAAAAACAACTTTAAATCATACGCGTAAGGTTGAATTTGCAAAAAAGTATGTTTATATTCATAACTATAACTACTTGTGAAATTGACGACAGTTTTGCGTGTTACTTTTGTTCGAGACTGTGCATCTTGGGTTTTTGTATATCAATGTTTAAACTCTGATTTTTAATTAGGTAGACTAAAACGACATATGATAACATCAGTAAAATGTCAAAATGACACAAAAAGTTCGATTTGAGCTGTCATTTTGGTCTACCTAATTAATTATCAGAGTAGGAGGTAATTTTCAATAGCAGTCAAGTCCACTTTATGCCAAATTGAAAAAAGTGAACTTTTGTATGCCGTAATGATGTACGCTGTTGTGACGCTTTGGATGGTAAGTATTGATTACTATGGAGTTCAGGATTATTAAACAATAACATAAATAAAGTAAATGCTTCTATTTACAGAGAAAACTGTGATTAAAAAACGGATTTGACTTCTTTTGTTTCCAAGGTGTGGATTTGACTAATTTTGTTAAAAAGCTGTCAGGATTTGACTAATTTTGTTAGGAAGCTGTCAGGATTTGACTACTTTTGAACAATCCAACTAAACGATTCAAATAGGGTTGTCACTAGTTCTATGTTTTAGGGAAAGTACTTAAATAATAAATAAAACAGATAGATACGAGTGAAAACGTTGCACAACCCTACCTTCGGTAAACAAACAAAATGTTCAAGAAATTACTGACCGCAGGACCAAATAGTCACGGAGAAAAGAAGAAGAAGATTCTTCTTTTCTCCGCGACTATTTGGTCCTGCGACAGATTTTCTCTTCTTGGCCTGATGGCTAGGCACTTCCTCAACACTTTTCTCCATTTTATTTACGTATCTATTCGGTTTTCTAATAGAAAATCACTAATTAACACGACACGAAAAAGAAACGTTAGGTGCCCACGCATAGCCTCAATGTATGGAAACTGCAAGATGGCGGTTGGGGTTTGGAGCGACGTGATTGGCTCATGCGGATTTGACTATGTTTGAAAGTAAGCTGGTCTGGAATAGGCTAATTTTGAAAGTAACGTTAGTTTTATTTCTTATTTTTAAGGGCTTTAGGCTGGATTTGGCTAGTTATGAATGTTATAAGGCAATGAAGAATTCTGTAAAGAAAAATGTTGTGTTCTTGCTTTAAAATCGATGGATTTGGATTTGACCACTTTTGAAAATTACCTCCTGAATTGTCTTGTGTGCTCTTCACACAAAACAATTTGATTTTGTATTTGGCGATAACTCTATATAGCGCTAGGTTATTTTTTAACTAAAGATTGCACAAATGTTTTGTGTTCACCAACAGCGCCCCTCCTCATACTTAATTCGACTCTCGAGCACCAACGATCCTTGTAGCAGTGTATGGTGAGAAATAGGCTTTACAATGTATTCTCGGTACGTATCTCTGTGTAGTCTGTGGTAGTATCCATGGATTTCTTTCTCACAAAAGGTGTAATATATTTATTATGGCAACAACCGATTCAAATACGTCATATTTGACGAAGGAGGAAGCCTTTGTTTTGCATTGCGAATAAGATAAAAATTTACATAATTTTTAACGTTGCGTTGTGGTTTATAACAAAGTAAGACATCGATTGTGCATTGATTTTTTTAATACTAGACCGTTTATATATTGATCTACAAGTGGTTTTGATACTCGCTAAAGCAGAGAGACGTAATTGAAGGAAAATAACTGCGTGCATAGTTACAAATAAACTTCTCAGTTTTTCGTCTAAACATTGCTACGTATGTACATAATGACTTTAATATTTCGTGTGAATATGTATTTTATTAGACAAATATTATAAACTGTTATGTTTCGTAACATAGATTCGACGAATTCAATGTGTGATGAGTTGATGACTCATACATCAATATTATATGGAAAGTTAAAATCTTTTCAGCAAACCTGATCAAGGCTGCAGATATTTGGACATCCATAAAAACTGATTTGATTTTTAGAGTACAATTACATTGCCTTGCCTTACCATGTAGCTTAGATAAATTACCTCTTGTATATAGATGTTTATTGTTATCAGATAGAAAGTGACAATTGCCAAGTAATTTTCTGGTTTGGAATTATTTTTCGTATTTGCTCCGCCCCTAAGACGACCCACTGACGCTATTAATAGACATAATTATGAAAAAAGGCATTAAAAATAGTTTAGCTTTCTAAAGTACTAACATTGCTTGCTTAGTAGTATTTATTGATTAAATTGTTGTTATGACATAATTATCATCTGCATATTTTATGAAACCTGTTTTGCTAAATAATGCATTAATAACTTAATGCAATTAGTTATGAGATTTGTCAGTTGTTAAGGGTTAGTTAGTAGCTTGAAAGCCTGACAACCAGTCTTACCAAGGGGCATCATCAAATAATAATATCCAGTAACTGGCTTGTGGAGGTCAGATTATTATGCATTCACTTCATGTTAAATACTGGTATTCAGCTTCTTGTAGTTACACTGGAAGCTAATCCCAACATAGTTTGCTAGGCAGATACTGATGGCCTAAAGTAATTATTTATTTACTTGAATAGTACAGTTAACGCTAGTTTAGGGGGAATGCTACAGAATGGTAACTTTTATGATAGAAAGTATTTAAATGATAAATAATAAATTATTATTATTATTAGGTTTTTCATAACTTAAGTGTTACTATAAAACATACACAGAGTGATTAATTACAAAAGCAAACCAGCAGTAACTTTATTAAATAATAGACTTAATACATGTACTATCGAGGAAACACATCCAACCACCATAAGGACTATTCCTGTTTGCAGCTCTCTGGCAGTCATCGTAACACATTGGTTGACACAAAAAGGGGCGGACAACAGATGTATTCATTGTGTGCACTGGATTTTGTTTTCAAATTGGTCTGACTGATGTAAGTTTCCTCGATGGTACACGATACCGAACCTAGTTTAATAATAATATTATGTTTTTCTTATCTCTGAGAAGTCAACTAATCGCTATTCACAAATCAAAACTAGGAAAATTGTGACAGTTCAGTTTGATATGAAAAAGAAATTTCTACCAACAACTATTTTCTGTTTCAAGCAAATCTAATGTCTGAAAATTTTAATTTGGTTGCTAAAAGCCATAAAACAGTCTTATGTTAGAAATCAAACAAGCAAAAGACAATGACCAAAATGTGTGGAGCGTTGGTGTCTATTTTTTTTCTTGGCCTAAAAATGATCCTGTTTTTAATAGGGAGCAATCATGTTGCTAAATAAGGGTCAAATACTGCAAAGGAATGTTATGTGTAAAATCAAAGAAAGTACCAGCTTTTGCAATATCTTCTTTTTTGTAAATAATGGAAAACGGAAAAAAATATCTGTTGTAAGTATGACACAATAGTTCTTTGCACCATTTGATCCTCTTCAGCGTCACTAACATTATTGCAATAAAAAGGGTGATATTTTTGTAAACAAAAAAAAAATTACGCGATTTTTGGCTAAACTATGCTTTTTTGTGAAAAAGCATAGTTTAGCCAAAATCAAATAATAAAGCTGAAATTTTAGTTTTCTTCAAAATCGACCGCATATGTTTCCTTTGACCATTATGCTCAGTGGAGCATTTTTCCATGAACTTGACAGATTTTGAGACGGTCAAAATAACCCTGACTGAATGTATTCTTCTTTCTTCTCCCTTTTGGCCGCCGAAAAAAGGCTCCACTTTTGATCATTGTCTTTTGTTACTTAAATGCAAATATGAAGAACTGAAGATCACCTTCTGATCATGATTATTGTATTTTCACTGTTAATTAACAAGAAAAGACGCCCTCAGACAGAAGCTGCTTATTTTGACACAGGTCATTCTGCACTGTACTACTCCTTGATTATTGTACAAAAAAAAGTAAGTTAAAAAACTAAAACCAGACCACTGCAAAATCACGCTCTAAAAAGCATGAAACAATAAAATATTCTCATCTGAAATTTGAAAAAGACAGACAAATTAAAATCCAGAGTCAAACATAGGAGTCTGTTAGATTTGCATGACTCTGGATTTTGAATTTGTCTGACTTTTTCAAATTTCACATGAGAATATTTTCTTGTTTCATACTTTTTAGAGCGTGATTTTTCAGTAGTTGGGTTTTACTTTTTAAACTTACTTTTTTTTATTATTTTGGGGTTACAATTTCGTGATAAAGTATTTGCAGAGCCGCTTTACATTTTTTGAAGAAGAATAATTAATAAATATATTATTAATATACAGGGTTATTGGTAAAACACCAACAACCTCTTCCCTTAAGAGGTTGTTGGTGTACTCATCATTATGAACAACTTTTACTATGGGACCAAACCTGAAATCGCGAAAAAAAAAATCACCTGTTCAGTACATTTTGACGAATTATGCTAACATATTATAATAGGTTGGGGAAAAAGTTTCTTCGCATTTTTTAAGAAAATTCAAAACATTTTTTAATATAGTTTATTTACATTTAACTAAAGTATGTAGGTACCATTTTGTTCGATAACTTTTTGCCATCTTGTAGGTAGGGACATGATCCCATTGCTATAGAAATTTTGGGACTTCTGGTCAAAATACCGCGACAAGTGGTTTTGGCAGTCCTCTCGTGATGTTAACCTGACACTGCCTAAAGAATTCTGAAGAGACCGAAACAGGTGGAAATCTGAAGGTGCAAGGTCAGGACTATACGGCGGATGCATTAACACCTCCCAGCCAAACTCTCTTAATTTTGCTGAGTGGCTAAAGATGTGTGAGGTCTAGCGTTATCATGATGAAAAACCACACCCCTTCTGTTGATTAATTCCGGCCGCTTTCACTCAACTTCTTGCTTTAATCTCATCAGTTGTTCGCAGTAGAGTTCAGAATCGATGGTCCTGCCTGGTGGTAACAGCTCATAATGAATAATGCCCTTCCAATCCCACCACACACACAGCATCACCTTGTTGCGAGTTAACCCGGGTTTCGCCACAGTCTGTGAAGCCTGACCGGCCTTTGACCACGACCTTTTTCGCACGTTCTTGTCATACGTGATCCACTTTTCATCACCAGTTATCAGCTTCTTCAAAAATGGTCCGGTTTCATTACGTCGTAATAAAGAATCACAAATGAGTACACGGTTCATTAGGTTTCTTTCAGTGAGCTCGTGAGGTACCCAAATGTCGAGCTTTTTTGTGTACCCAGTTTTTTTCAAATGCGCCAAAACTGTTTTGTGGTCAATTTCCAGTTCTTCAGCTACGTCGTAACTACTGATATGCCGATCTTGCTCCACTTTTTCCAAAATGGCATCCATTTTATCCGTAATAGGGCGACCAGAGCGACGTGCATCTTTGACATCAAAATTTCCGGATTGAAAACGCTTAAACCAAATTTGTGCTACTCTCACAGACACTACACTAGGTCCATAAACATCGCAAATTTTTTTCGCGGCTTGCGTTGCATTTTTACCTTTTTTGTAGTAAAATTTTAAAATGTATCGAATTTCTTCATTAGATTCACTCATCTTGACGGTACGAAAAACAAATGAAAATCACACATTTTCCTAATTTGAATTTGGAATTATGTTTTTTAAAATATAAACTTTCAATGATACCAAAACCAGCCAGATACAAATACTATAGCCAAAGAGATTTTATTACAAGTTCATACATACTATAATGCGAAAAGACTTTTTCCCCAACCTAATATTATCCGTGTGATTTGTTGAATTTCTGTATTTTATTACTTTCAGAATCAAAATGACGTCAGGACCATACAACTACTCCTACATATTTAAATATATTATCATTGGAGATATGGGAGTTGGCAAATCATGCCTGTTGCACCAGTTTACGGACAAGAAATGTTAGTACATTCTTATTTTTTTATTATATTAGCTCTTGTATGTTGTTAAGTATGTTGCGTCATCTGTGCAACTTGCACAGAACTAGTTGAATTCATCCTATCTTTTAAATTTAAAAGAATAGGAGAAGGCTTACTTGCACTGAGCCAATACAAGGCAGAAAGATAATAAGACAAAGGCCTTGGTTGGCCTTAGTCATGTTATGATAATGCAGTATGAGTTATTGTGGCCATAAGTGGGTAGTAGTACCACAAAGTACTTTGGTAACCCAAGTGAGTACCTGGGTTATCAAGTACATTGTGGTAAAAAAGTTGATTGAAGTTGCAAGTACATTGTAGTAAAAGAGTTTGATGAGATTGCCTGTAACACCAAGGCATTGCTGGGCTTTCTTGAGGAGCAAAATATACGCTCACACGTGGAGAATAATGAGTAATCGCGGCACGATAACATGGCTATTTTAACGTTTGCCCGCTCATGGAGATCCGGTAATATTACTATTATCGCATTGCTGAAGGAACATTATTGCCGTACTTTATTGTATTGTGTAAAGAAACACACGAAAAGACTAAATTAGATTCAATAAAATATTGGTGTAGCAGTCTACAGCTATATTTTATTGAATCTAATTTAGTTTTTTCGTTTGTCTCGGCCCTGTCTGTTTGCCGTGCCATCAGACTATGACAGTGAGAACACCCAGCGACAGTAAATGTGACCCGAGCTTTAAGCGCCAATTTGTGAACAAAGTAAACCATATTCTTAAAGGATTTTATAAAGTTTATAATGGATAAGTTCTCGCGAACTTATCGTAGTCGCGTAATCGCGTTCTATTTGGACATCGCCCGACAATATCGGGCCCAATGGTCAATAGTGGTTGTTGCGATTCTCAAACAGTTCTCAAGGTGAACATACTTGCGTTGAATGTTTCGTTTTCATTCTAGAAAATAACTGCTGTATTACGTAGTGCGGCGCGGTACGGCGCGTGTTAGGGACCTTTCCCCTAGGATATTAGATCTGTTTCTTTTCTTTTGCTTTAAAACGGTAACTTGTTGTTTACAGTCATGGCTGATTGTCCACACACAATTGGTGTAGAATTTGGGACCCGCATTATCGAAGTTGCGGGGCAAAAGATCAAACTGCAGATATGGGACACAGCAGGACAAGAGAGATTTAGAGCCGTTACTCGTTCTTACTATAGAGGTGCTGCTGGCGCTCTTATGGTATACGACATAACTAGAAGGTAATTATTCCATAATTTCAATTTCTACTAGATCGCACAGAAGACAAGCACACTATTGGACATGCAACGTAGTATCTAAGCGGATGTCACACTATTCTGATCAAGGGCCTCATAGGACAATTTGGGGGAGTGGGGAGGTAGAACTGTGGGCCGCACACTTATGAAATCGAAATGCATAAATAAATAAGTATAACTAGAAGGTGATTATTCCATCATTTCAATTTCTACTAGATCGCACAGAAGACGCGCTATTGGTCATGCAACATAGTATCTAAGCGGATGTCACACTATTCTGGTCAATGGCCTCATAGGACCACGGAATAATAAAAACAGTGGAAGTGCCCCGCAGCTATCGCGTGTGTGCCACAATTATGCGGAGCTCTGCAACACTGACTCAGTCGCGATTAGCTACATGCTGTGACACGACGTCTCGAACGTAACGAAAAAAATTACAACCATGCCTAATTGTGCAATTTTTACATGCAAAAATTATAGCAGGACAAAAAATATATCTTACGGAGGTATATGTGGCAAAACCATACAACATATATATCGACCGTCCCTATTAACAATGTCGGTTCTGCAGGGAGACTACTGTTTAGTTCCTACTGAACAGTGGTCTTTTTCGCAGAACTGACATTGTTAATATCATAAAGATTCTTTTTTATCGTTAGGTTATTAAGTTTGTTTTGACGAAGAAGAATTAAAAAAAAAATTGTAATTCGATTTATGTAAAAAAGTGAATATTGGTAAAAATGTATATCCGACATTGTTAATAGGGACGGTCGATATGTATTTGATGCGAGCTAAAAACTATCTTATGTCTATTGCTCAAAGTCTAAATCAACTTGCTCGCTGTCTAGAAATTTTGACGCTACTCGATTAGGGATGGGGCACATCCATGTAAATAGTTGTGTATCGATAAAATAATAAAATGCCGATTTTCTAGTCACAAATGTATCTAGACTAAAAATCACCAAAATTTAGTTTATTCCTGTCAAACGACGATTTCCCATTCTGAAATCGACTAAAGTGATACACTAAAGTGAGACAACTTAATTATTTTATAGTTTGATAGCACTAAGATGGCAAAAAGCTATTCATTTTAGTGAAAATGGCAATTTTGCTATTTTGCATTTGACGTTTTTCACCAAAAATTTTGATTATCAAACTAAATCAGATTATTTTTAATCGTGATTAAAAAGGTGTGGAGTAAAATTAGTTGTCATGAACTAAAGAACAATGGCAGCTTCCCATACATTGTTTTTTTATTTGAAATTAAATCACTACCTACGTCTTGATATGATAAATACCTTATTTAAGTCAGCGTCATTTTCTGAGCTAGTTTGTGCAACTTTTTTGTTACAGAAGGGTCTTATTAAAAGATATTCAGTATTGAAATTTTGAACAACATAGGACAGAGCCACAGACTACATAGAGATACAGAGCATAAGCTTCTGGTCTTCTGGTTAAGAGTTGTAAACTGTCAACGGTGTCAATGTCAACAACCAATAAATATTTTTTAGACTTTGAATACTAGTCTTTTTAGTTCAGAATTGCCATAAAATTTGATATTTTTCCTACTTTACTGCAACACTTTTTGTGTAATGAAGAAAAGAACAAAGAATAAACTTAGATATACAACAAAATAAATGTATTATTTATTTGAAGTGTTTCGACTTTCATCTAATGTGTTCTCTATGGTCAGGTAGGCGTGGTTTATTGGGTAGGAAGGCGGTATTTCAATAAAATAACACCTGTCACAATCTCTCTACTTCTAATTCTCCATAATTCAATCAAACACAATTACAGATCGCTTAGATTAAGAGGGATGCGATTAAAATATAACGTCCACCGACCACGAGTTTACTGCTCGTTTTACAAGATGGCCGCCTCACCAGTGCTCGGTATTCGTTTTCGAGGTTGACATTTGTACAACAAGTCAATTGACAGTCTAGAAAAGCGGAGGCGCCGACCATGTTCAGGTAGGCGTGGATTATCGGGTAGGAAGGCAGTATTTCAATAAAATAACACCAGTCACAATCATTCCACTTCTAATTCTCGATAATTCAATCAAACACTTATACAAAAACTTACACAAACACTTAGACAAAATAATTTTAGATCACTTAGATTAAGACGGATGCGATTAAAATATAACGTCACCGACCACATAACCCTTTAGAACGAAGTAGTCAAAAAGCTTTTCAATAAACATAATTTTATATTTGGCCTTGATTAGATAATATGATAGTTTTAAAAAAAACATACATAATTAATTGAATTTCTTTCGTATAAGTGTCACTTTAACTTCTAACCCCCTAAAACTCTACATGTAGGTAATAATCAATAATAGAAATTTTTCATATTTTCCATACAAAAAGTGAATAATTCCATATAAAACACTTTGAGAATCGCATCTTCTCCGGCGCTACGGGCTTGCACTCGTTGTCGTTCTTCTCGTTTAATTGAAATAAATGTTTTGAGTTTGAGTACATAATATTCTGACAACTCATTCGCGGCTGGACGTAGGCCTCAAAAATAAGTAATAATAATAAAGTATGTAATAATTTCAGGGTTTTTTTAAGACATTCTCATGTCTAAAATAATGGGGCAATTCATTGGTACGTCAATATTCCAAAGCATCATTTATCACCAGTAAGGAGAATTTCCCACATCCAAACATATTACGGATTTAATGAAAGCCATCATGGTAAAATACGTCAATATACGCATATATCATTTGTTAAAATTAAATATAAAACAGTCGAAACGACAAATATTAATCAAATATATTTTATTTCATGGACATCATTAACTTTTAATATACTACTTAGCGTTTCAATTAAATATTTTACCTTTTATACTAGTCGGAATTTGGTCCATTACATAAGTTAAGAGATTTAAATGTTTACGTTGTACAAGTACAAACATCCACATTAAATTAACAATAGGTATCTTGTCCTCATCACTAGCTGAGTAGAAAAATAGATAATAGGTGCATGCGAATATGACATCTATTTCAAACATATTAGCGTTATTACTAGCCTTGAGTAGCTGAACTCGTTGTTGATGCTCGAATTTGACGGGTAGATGGAAAAATGGTCTTTATACAGGGTTATTGGTAAAACACCAGCAACCTTTTAAGGGGTCATTGTACTCATCATTACGAACAATTTTTACTATGGGACCAAATCTAAATCGCAAAAATAAAATCAGCTGTTCAGTACATTTTGACGAATTATGCGAACATAAATGTACTGAACAGGTGATTTTTTTTCGCGATTTCAGATTTGGTCCCATAGTAAAAGTTGTTCATAATGATGAGTACAATGACCCCTTAAGAGGTTGCTGGTGTTTTACCAATAACCCTGTAGATTTGACATGTAAAATAAAAACAACATCATGAGTTGTAATAAGACTTAATTTTGAACAACAATAAATAAGTTTTACGCACACTCAAAGCTGTGTGTAGATGTCGCTGACGTCGACTGTACCTTATTTACCTTTCGTGACGGTATCGCGCTAGTATGACTGCTATTTATGAGTGTGTGACTGCGTTTATGACTGTGCCTCAACTAAAATTTGAGCTCAACTGCCGGCAAAGAGGCCGATTTGATTGAAAGGTAAACCCTAAAACATTTGTGGTTATGATTTTTTGTGAGCCTTTTTCTGTAAGCTACGGACTAATATTCCTATTTTTTTATATATATTACATTCGTATGATCGAAACCAAAACTTTGGTGCTGACTACGACATCCAAGACGACACCGCATACCTTTGTCCACCTTCTGATACATTCAGAGACATAAATGCAGATACTGCTTTACCAATGATTAACAGACAGGCAATACAGAAATATTTTGAAAAGTAATTACCAATATTGATTGATTAAATCTTCAGGAGACTCCTTTACCACACAGATTATCTAATATAGTATATTTTATGAAACATTTATTTTGATGACAATAAATTTATTTTATTAGCTAATAATCTTTATTCTTTTGTTTTATAGATATAGTAACCAGCCTAATGGACAGCTTCTTTACGAATCTCCCATGATTTGAATTTCTCATGATAATTCTCTTCTGTGAAATGCGCAGCACACAACCGTGCGGTACTACTTGCCTTAAAGTTTGTAATACGTAACGCCAATTCACATTGTTTTCTGCGCTTCCTTTCTGTAGGCAGCAAATGTACTCCTCTGTTTTTACAATTTAACGCACTACAATGAGGCATTTAGGACATACTTACGGAAAATAGGAAAGCTAAATTCAGTAGATTGCAAAAATCCATACCATTTGACAGCTAATATATGAAAACAAGGTACAGTCGATTGTTCGCCATCTATCGTGATAATAATAATAATAATAATAATAATTTATTTGCAATAAAAAGGTGTACATTTGAACAACATTAGGTTACAAACAAAAAGATGGAGTCGTTATATACTATATGTTTGGAGACTCTAGCACCCTTGCTAAGTTGACAAGACAACTTGTATTAATAATAATATAATATAATAATATAATAATATCCTGGGACATTATTCACACACGGTCATCTGATCCCAAACTAAGCAGAGCTTGTACTATGGAAACCAGATAACTGATATACTACATACACTACTTTTTTTTTTTGTAAATACATACTTATATAGATAATTACACCCAGACTCAGGACAAACAGACATGTTCATGCACACAAATGTTTGTCCTGGATGGGAATCGAACCCACGACCTGTGGCATGATAGGTGGTGTCTTAACCAACCACGCCAACTGGCCTGTTAAAAAGGTTAAAAAGGTGCTAGGCCCAACCCTTTCATGGGTGCCTTGTAAAGAGAGTTTGTCTAATTTACGAGGACTTATTTTCATTTTTGCAACAGTTATATGGACAACAAATAAATCATTTAGCAAAACAAGAAAAGATAAAATAAAAAGTGATAAAAAGGATAGATGTGGAGTTGGGGTGTGTGTGTGAGTGGGTATGTGTGTGAGTGTGTGTGAGTGGAAGTGTGTGTGTGTGTGTGAGTGGGTGTGTTTGTGTGGGTTTGCCTGTGATTATGTGTGATAATGCGCTGCGTAGATTTTACCTAGATGTTTAAGTCGACAATAAGAGCTCTGTGTTGTTATAGTTGAGTGTCTGGAGCCAATTACATAGTTTCTTTTTAAGAGATATATTTGGAAGTGAGTGGAAGTTTAGTATTTTATTAATTTTATTATACAGATGGGGGCCTTGAAAACAGGGAAACCTTCTTGTAAAAGAGTAATGCGAGCGGTAGGATTGGCCTATTTTGTCTTTGCGTCTTGTGGTGATTACCTCGTAGGGAGTTATATGGTGCTGAAGCAGTACGGTGTTGAGCACAAACAATTGCCTGACTGTGAGGACTTTACAGTTCTTATATAATTCCTCAGTTGGAAAAAGGATAGGTCGAAAGGTACTGACTTTTAGCACGGCTCTCTGAGCTCTTTCCAGCTTTAAGAGTAAGTTTTTGGGAGCACCACCCCAGGCGCATACACAATAATTTAGGAGAGACTGGCAGAGAGCGAAGTAGGTACATCTCATAATTTGAGGTTCAGCGACGTGGCGAAGTGTTTTAACGACAAAAATAAGTTTTCTGACTCTTTTTGTTAGTGTCTCTATGTGAGCTGCAAAACTCAGACCGTTGTCAACTGTCACTCCGAGGTATTTTATTGTCCTACATCGCTCTAGTTTAGGGCAGGTACAAGCTACCATTCCCGGCAGTAAACACGAGTGTGCTGTTAGAGTTAGCATGTCAGAAGGTTGTGTGGAGTTACGCATAGAGAAGGTAAGGATTTTGGTTTTGTCAGTGTTTAGAGTGAGGGCATGTGTCTTGCCACTGCAGAACAGTATTGAGTCCTTTTTGTGCCGAGTTAAAGGTGTCGTGCCAAGAATCGCCGGAAAAAGTAAGGACGGTGTCGTCGGCGAACGCTATTATATTTCCGTCTCCCAGTTTTATGTTACAGAGCTGGTTAACGTAAGTTAACAACAGGGTTGGCCCAAGCACGCTGCCTTGGGGGACACCAAAAGTGACGGCCGCATCTCTACTGTAGTGTTCCTGTATTTTTACGCACTGAGTTCGATTTTGAAGATAATCCTTCATAAGTTCAAGAGGCTTACCTCATATGCCCAGTTCCTCCAGCTTTAAAAGCAAGTTAGGTATCGGAACTGTGTCGAATGCCTTTCTCAGGTCCAAAAATATTGACAATACTTTTTTCTTCTTGTCAACATTTTTGACGACGCAATCGACAAGTTCCGTAACCGCATTGCTGGTTGATTGGCCGCGCCTAAATCCGAATTGATTAGGAGCGAAAAGTTTTTTATCTTCCAGATACTTCACTAGCCTTTTATTTATAATACGTTCAAGAATTTTGGAAATGGACGACAGAACTGCAATAGGGCGGTAATTATTTACA
The DNA here is from genome assembly GCA_948252095.1 of Dicycla oo. Classification (NCBI taxonomy): domain Eukaryota; kingdom Metazoa; phylum Arthropoda; class Insecta; order Lepidoptera; family Noctuidae; genus Dicycla; species Dicycla oo. Next base: position 16,660,000 of record OX411712.1, read on the forward strand.
CAATGTGTGTCCCCAGTTTTATGTATTGGGTGGATGATGGCCTTCTTAAAGTGCCGTGGAAAAGTGCCAGTGTTAAGGGAAATATTAAAAATGTGTGTTAGCAGAGGAACAAGTATTTGTGAGTAGCGCTTCAGAAAGTTAGTCGAAATGTTGTCCCAAACAGTGGCAGAATCTGTTTTGAGTGACTTGATTATTTCATCCACCTCAGCCTCATCGGTGCTCAACATGACGAATGATTGTAAGGTCGAAGGTGAGGAGGTCAATTCTGTAGTCAAATTTTCACTACCGGGGGGAGTTGAAAAGTTCTGAGCAAGATTCCGACCTACACTAGCAAAGAACTCATTCACTCTATCTACCGAGAGTTGGGGCGAGGTAGAATGAGCTAACAAGTCAGTATTGGGTGTATATTGTTGTTCAGTATGAGTTACTCTCTTTATTATTTTCCAGATTTTCTTGCTATCATTAGCGGCCTCACTCAGTTCTGTCCTGTCATAGTCTCTTTTAAGCTTTTTTAATATTTTGGAGCAAAAATTTCTGTACCTTTTGTAGGTAATAGATAAAACACTGTTGTTTGAAGTTTGTTTGAGCTTATAGTGCATGGCGTCTCTATTACGGATACAGCGGAGTATACCGGTGGTCATCCACGGTTTGATCAGCCGTTGATTGCTTGGGAGCTTGACAATAGATGTGTGGTTATTTAAGAGTCTAATAAGGGTAGTAATTAAGCGGTCTGTGGCTTCATTAGCATCAGTAAGCTGGTAAATCGGTTGGAAGTCTGTAGTGTTCATCGCGTGGTCTAGAGTTCTAAAGTTCGTCTTCGAGGCGGTGAATGAACGTGGTTTGACGCGGTTTTTTAGCCTGAGACATAGTAGTACAGGGTCGTGGTCAGTGACAGAAGAGTGTAGGACTATGGTGACAGCTGAGAGGTTGGTTTTGAGCATGACGTGATCAAGACAGGCGGTTTGACGAGTGGGGAGAGTGTAAGCTGGTAACATGCCATGAGAGGCTATGAGATCTAGATAGTCTGAGGTTTGGTTAGAACATGGAGAACAGGCAATGTCAATGTTAAGGTCCCCTACAATAACTATGGTTTTATAAGAAGTTAGATCCGCTAGGATCCCGTCTAGGGATTGGAGGAATTTACTTATATCTCTGATGGAAGGAGAACGGTAAATGCAGACAATTGCCTTGTCGGTGCCAATTTTTAGTATTAGACAACTGGCGTCCTGTAAAACGGGTTCCTCAACTGTGTAGTTTTTTATGTTTTTAACATAAAGCACCATGCCATCATTTTGGTTGAGGAGATTTTTAGTGTAATAATAAGTGTAATGATCAATGAAAGGAATGAGACCATTATAACGATTTAGCCAGCACTCTGTCAAAACGAGTATATCACAGTCAACCTTTGTTCTACAAAGAAGTGTTAAGAATGAGTTAATGTTTGCTTGAATAGAGCGAATGTTTTGAGTAATATTTTTTAGTGGTTGAGACGGGTTTGTGACATAATTTGAGCATTCTTCGGTCATACAGTTTATCGTAGCAGAGACTGAGAGATGGTCAATATTGTTAAAAATATCGTTTATTTTATCCACTATTAGAGATATTGTTTGATTCGTCTATTTTTGGGGATCATTATGAGACTAAACCCTATAGTCCCTGCTAAGACATAAGTATGACGAAGTGAGCGGGACTCGCTTGGTAAAGCGATAGTTTTAATTGACAGGCAAGTATTAGAATGAATGAAAATTGAGTTGTGATTGTATGTATGGTGAGTCTGATTGACAGGTATTGGTGTGTGAGTAAAGGTGCTCGTAGTTTGTAGTGTAGTGTGAGTAGAATGTTTTATGGTAATCTGAGTAGTGTAGTATACAATTTTTATAATTATGTACAAATAGATCATGCAAGTGCGGAGAATAAAGGAGGTTATTAACAGCATACAAGAAGAATCAAGTCATTCTTGTCTTAGTTTTTCTATTTGGGCTTCGTTTTTAATAAGCATCGCTGATTGGCCATCTATTTTCCGTATGAGGACTTTTCCGTGAGCAATCCAGCAGAATTTGTATTGTTTTTCCTTGCACAGCTCACGTGCTAAATAGAAGAGCTTCCTAGTGCTGCTAGTTAAGTCTTCCCCTATGTAAACGGCGTTGGTGGTGCCACTTATCCCAAAGTGTTCGGTGTTGAGCTTTTGAGATGGATTCGAGTTGTTATGACGTTTGACAGAGTTAAGGATATCTTGTTTGGTTGCGATTGTGTTGAGTTCCATGATGATTGGTCTGTTTGTTCCTTTCTTTCCGGGGACGCGGTATATATGGCGTATGTCGCTTGACTGGAGTTCATAGTTTAGCCCACTTGCTAGGTTATGCATCATCTGAATTAGTTCAGCAGTTGACTCTTTTGCCTGACAAGGCAGGTTACGAATCTCTAAATTATTTTTCTTAATGTTGTGTTGCAAATCCTCCAATTTTCCTTCGAGTGACGATATGTGTAAACAGTTATCTTTGCATTGTTGTTCCAGATGCTTTAACTTGTTTTGCATATCTTCATACTGCTGGGAGATGAATTGCAGAGATTTTTCAGTCATTTGTGGTATTTTGTATTAGCAACAGTGAGCTTTCCATTTTTTTAAGTTTTTTTGTCTTGTTCTGTGTTCCAAGAACATAACATTTGCTTGATTTCATTCTTAAAACAAGAAAGTCTTCCTTGGTAATAGATACATCATCGTGCTTGCGTTTGGGCCTAGAGGTCACGAATGCGGGCAGCGCCGGCGATTCGGGCTTGGACAGGTCAGTCGGAGGCAGCTTTGTTTGGTGATGGCATCGTTTTCCTTTCGTTTATGTATCCGCAATAAGGGTGTGAGCAAACGACTGCTAGTAAGTTTTAGGTAGGCGCTCTAGCAGCTTTGCTATGTGACGTGTGATGGGCGTGTCAATACCGGCAAATGAGGAGGGGGCTTACCGGGCGATTGCCGACGGCGCGTCACCGCTTCGTTTCTTATGAGCTCCTGGTACTTGCGCTGATTTTCGTTCACTGTTTTTTAACTTATTTAAATGATTTTTTTAAAAGTTTGCAAAATTATTGGCACAGAAAACACGTCTACTCGCTTTCGCGGTCCGAGGGGAGGGATAAAAAGTTAGTTTTCCTCCCCATTACATCATCGTTTTTTGTGTATTGCAAATTTGCAAATGCGTGAGTTTGGCGACACTGGTTCCCGTAATAAGGAAGCTTAGGGGCACTTCCACTGTTTTTTTCTGTTCCGTGCATAGGACAATGTGGGGGAGTGGGGAGGTAGAACTGTGGGCCGCACACTTATGAAATTGAAATGTGTAAATATATAACTAGAAGGTGTGGGAGCAGTTGTGGGGCGCGAGCTGGACGTAAAGCACTTAGATTTATTTCTGCCAGTCTTCTTCTAATCGTACATTCGTACACACTGACATTTCTCACCTCAAAAAGCTGCGTACGAGCTTCAGTAGCGGTGCAAAAGCAATTTCTCAACAAGTTGCTGTCAACAACGCGGTCATCTCGGGCCGACATCAACGCAATTCATCGATGTCGGCTTTGACCTGGCCTCCGGGTGTATAGACTCCCGGAATCGTCTGATGGCATCCCGTACCGTGGTTCGAGCTACACAGAGTGTACGAACAATGCGACGTTGGCTGTACCCAGCGTCAGCTAAATCCACTGACCTAGCTGTACCAGTTGCATTAAGTGGCATTTTTTAGACTCACAAACAATAAACGAACACTACAAAGTAAAATTAAACAATATTCACACACTATGGCAGAAAAGAACAGGAAATGTTAAGACATTATTGCAGCGGCAACAATGTCCAAAAACGACTAAATTCCAAAAACGCTTCTGAGACACGATTGTACAAAACGAATTATGGATATAAGTGGTTAACTTATTGCTAAAGTGCCCACTTGACAAAACATAAAACAGTGGATAAGCCATAGTTACCGTAAACAAACAGGGTGACGAAAGATATAGATGGCCGGTTAATTGTGCCTGTGAGTGTAGATCGCACAGAAGACACACGCTATTGGACATGCAACATATATAAAGGGTCCGCCAGATAACTTTTTTTTTTGAAAATGCTATAAAAAAAAAACTACTGAATATTTTCTCAAATTTCTTTTTTTATTTGAAAGTACAATCCTTCCGGTTAATAATGAAAAATAATTTCATTCAAATGGCTGCCTCGGCTGGCCATGCAGTAGCCTACACGATCGGTCCAATTTTTAAGCAAATTATCGATTGTGTGCAGCTGTATTTCACCAATGGCTTCACGAATATTGTCCTTTAAAGCGTCAATTGTCTCTGGCTTGTCGGCGTAACACTTATCTTTGACGGCACCCTACAAATAATAGTCCAACGGTGTCAAATCGCAGCTCCGAGGTGGCCAAACGACATCAGCTCTGCAGCTGATAATGCGATCTTCAAAAACAGGGCGCAAAACATCGAGTGTAGCTTCGGCTGTGTGGCATGTAGCGCCGTCCTGTTGAAACCAAATGTTGCCAATATCCTCCTCTTCAATTTTTGTGAACAAAAATTCGTTCAACATGGCCCGATAACGATGGCTATTGACAGTAACGGCCACTCCTTGCTCATTTTCGAAAAAAATGGCCCAATTATGCCTCTGGACCAAAATCCGCACCAAACAGTGACTCGTTTTGGGTGCGTCGGCTTTTCAATGTATGCGTGCGGGTTTCTGTGCCCCAAAAGCGACAATTTTGCTTGTTTACATACCCGCCAAGATCAAAATGAGCTTCATCTGAAAAGATGATTTTTTTGGCAAAATCGGCATCTTCTGTAAGTCGATCGCAGGCCCACTTAGCGAAGCGAAAACGCATTGGATGGTCAGTTGGCTTCAACTCCTGAACCAATTGGACTTTGTATGGCGTCATACCAAGGTCTTTATACAAAATTCGTCTCAATGATGTCTCCGAAATGTTCAATTGTTGAGAACGACGGTGAATTGATGTTGATGGCGCTTCACGCACACTTTCTGCCACAGCAGCAATATTCTCGGGTGTACGCACTGTTTTTGGCTTTTCACGCTTTGGTTTATCGATGTGGATGCCAGTTTCTTTCACTTTTTTCACGAGATAACGAACATACGGAGCTGACGGTGCTCCTCTTCTTCCAAAATTCTTACGCAATTTCGCACACATTCTGCAACATTACCAAGATTTTCAAAGTAATGTCGCAATATTTCCCAGCGTTGTTCAAGCGTATACACAACCATATTCGTTCAGCGGAAGGATAAAACTAATTATCTGTCAAATCAGACATGAACTAAGTGTTACCATTCACGAAATAAGCACTAGGTGGAAAAAAAAACGTTAGATGGCGGACCCGTTACAATGTCACACTATTCTGTTTTTATCGAAACCTTACTAGGTAGCCTTTTATGATAGTTTTTACCGACGGTTATATACTAGACATAACCGGACCGTACGCCCGTACAACCACAGACGCCGCGATATATATTGAGACAGATTTTAACGAATCACGGTGGTCCCATTGAAGATTGTGTGTGGCATTATTCTTTTCACGAAAATTACGTTCACTTACTAGACTTCCGGGACGCAATTCCAGTTGTAGAGAAATTTGGCTATGATGCACATATGCCTCCATCTAATACTCGAGGTCAAAGGCAGTTTAAGCACGGAAGATTCCAATAAATCAAGGCTTGTCACTATTTGCAGATCGTTGTAGCAATTAAGTGCCGTCTGAAAAGAGATTTTAAAATAATTTGGCACAGGTCATTCATCCGTGATTTGCCACACATATTTGAAGATTTTAAAATAGCAGGTGCACTAATAAATTGTTTTCAAGAGCGATTCGATGACAGTCAATATACAGATGCCTTCATTGAAATAATACACTGCAGTGTACATAATTCAAATCTTTTGGCTGATTATGTGCAGGACAATAACCTTAACCAGCGAAGAGTGCCTTAACCAGAGAAGAAGTATGCGATTCTCCTCACTATCATAATGAAGATTTAATTATGATTGGGACATACCATCCAAAAATAGCTTGTTCATATTACAGTGAACCTATAAATGCAACAGGTGTATAACATAATCTGCCTAGCCTTTTCCCCAACTATGTTGGGGTCAGCTTCCAGTCAAAAAACCAGCTGTCCCATACATTCATGTTAGCATATCTCGTCAAAATATAGGGAGCAGAAGATTTTTTTTTTTCGCGATTTCTGGTTTAGACCCATAGTGAAAGTTGTTTGTTATTGTGATATTTAGAGAAATGAGACACGTACAGCCAGTTCAACAGTTTATTGTGGACTGCTCGTCCTACACAACACGCATACGCATGTGTGCGCGCCCACTACAGTTATCATGAGTACACTCACGTGTTTAAGTATTGGTCACTAATTACCAGTCATCCTATATATTACTTAGGTTGGTTAAGGAATAATTCAGAACCTATGAACCACTAAGGGTATTAATGTTCAGCCTTTCACATTTAGCCAAATTTCAACCGTTAGTTACATGTTTAACCATTGGTTGAGTTAACTACGGATCAAAAAAACGGCCCTAAGAGATGTGGAAGTTGAATAAAAGCTCTGCAAAAAATGCTGTTTTTTTTTATTGTTTCCTGGACTCTTTAAATTTAACTTTAAAAATCTATGTTAATCATCAACAATATATTGAGTTGGAATTTTCCATAGTCTACCCTACACTATGTTATGTTAGTCTATTAACAATACTAATGATCCAACAATCAAGTTTTAATTCTCACTAGTGTGTGTAATGTTCGGTGGTCGAACAAGTGAGAAAAAAATCTCAGTTGTTCGATGATGGAGCTAAATAATTGAAATCAAGTCAAGATAACCAAGTATTCTCAATATTGTAGATATATTCTTGATATTACTGCCCCTGAATGAATTTTCATAGCAATTTTATCATATGATGGACTGTAAGGATGGCGTTCGGAAGTATACCATCTTTCTATACTCATTTTTATCATTTTTTTAGATCTTTGCAGTAGGACGTGGGTGAATTTTGATCCTTCTTTAAATAACGATTAAACGTCAATGTAATCATAGATTTATTGACATTTACGCTTGTCTATGTATAATGGCAATAGGGTCGCCTCCTATTACATGGGACTTAAACATAATTGACGAAATGTGGGTGTACTTTAGGCACCTACACCTCTACCCAACCCTTCGGGTCAACAAGGCGTGATGTTATTTTATGGTATGCGTTCATGTTTTGCTGTTTCAGATCCACTTACAATCATCTAAGTAGCTGGCTTACAGATACTCGTAACTTGACTAACCCCAGCACTGTGATATTCTTAATTGGCAACAAATCAGATTTAGATGGCCAAAGAGATGTTACATATGAAGAAGCCAAACAGTTTGCTGATGAAAATGGACTTATGTTTGTTGAAGCTAGCGCCAAGACGTAAGTTTTTTAGACCTTTCTGAAATATCTTTTAGATTGAATTCGGTATCCATAGGACAATCATATTGAAAACAAAAGCAATATTACTATTCTCGATTGAAAAGTTTCATCCTCTATACTAGACTAGTCAACAAGTTAAAAAACGTGTTAATTCTTGATAAAGCTCCTAAAAATATGAGCGATAGCTCATTCGATTCGGAATGACGTCTAGAAAAATGGATCTCGAGGATGTGTTAGCACATAAAAATTGCAGTTGTAATTAACAAAAGAAAAAAAATGGCATTTCGTTTTTGTTAATTACTCAAAAACTATAAATATTTATGAAATTTTGAAAAAAGATCCTTAAAGAGGAGGAAATAACCGATGAAAATGTCCCGTCCCGACTTCCGAAACTCGTATCTCCATTATTTATAACTTTTTCAAAAAAAAAAAAAATGAAAATTTTACAAAAAGGTATACGATTGTTAATTAACCATTTTTTTTCAATCTCCATTATTATAAATGACGACATAAAAGTTTAAATAATATACCAAAAAATGTTTGGCTTCGTGGAACCCTTCAATACATGCCTAAAAAGATCACGCGATAAAAGTTTATATTTTTTGTTTATAAGATTTTTTAATTTAATAAAAAAAGGAAAAGTCCAATAAATGTTGTTATATTTTTTTTTCAACAAAATATATTGCTGTTTTCGTAACTAACAATGGCATTAAATAACATTGAAAAACAAATTTTTCATCAATTATTAAGATTTTTTTTTATAAATAGGCATGTTTAATATTTTTTTTTACCATTTGCCTTGGCATCATAATGATTTTAAAAAAATCTTAAAAATTTATTTTTATTGTTTATAATCTTTTTTTTTTCATATTTCGATTATTTAATTAATTAGTTAAGGAATTATTTTCTCTTTAAAAATCATAATTGACATTTCTTAATAGGTTAAGACCATTTTTTTTTTCATTAACATTTTTATTGTTTGTAAACATAACATTTTGTTATAAGGGTGAAGATTCGAGCGTTTTAACCGCCGTCATTACCTTCCGCCAAATGTTGATGAAAGAGAATATATTTAATGAAATATTTCAGCAATTCCTGATTCTGGTCCTTAAGCAGATTCTGGGAATTGATGAAATATTTCATTAACTATATTCTCTTTCATCAACATTTGACGGAAGGTAATGACGGCGGTTAAAACGCTCGAATATTCACCCATAAACAAATTGTAATTACCGCTGTATTTTTTTCTAGAGCTAAAAAAATAACAAAAACAGTCATATATAAAAAAGAAAGTAATAAAAAAAATATTCTATTATTTAATAAAAAATATATATAAATATTACTTTCATATATTTCGTATTTTTTTAGCTCTAGAAAAAAAATATAGCGGTTGTTAGAGTTTATAACAAATTGTTAAGTTACTGGAGATTGGAAAAAAAATGGTTAGTATTAGCAATCGTATAACTTTTTGAAAAACTGACTTAATTTTTTTTTCTAATAGGGATTTATTCTTTCAGGTGTCCAGATGATACCCGATTTAAAAAAAAAAAAAACATTATATGTTATAAAAAATATATATTTTATCTGGTGCACTCTCTTTAGCGGCGACCCGCGCATGCCGTAACGGCCTCGCGGAGCCCTATTTTCAGCGTTAAACAAAAATTATAAATAATGGAGATAGAGTTTTGGAAGTCGGGACTTTTTCATCGGAAATTTCCTCCTCTTTAAGGATCTTTTTTCGAAATTTCTTAAATATTGATAGTTTTTGTGTAATTAACAAAAAACGAAATGCCATATTTTTTTTCTTAATAACAATTGCAATTTTTTATGCGCTAATACATCCTCGAGATACATTTTTCTAGACATCATTCCGAATCGAATGAGCTATCGCTCATATTTTTAGGAGCTTTATCAAAAATTAACACGTTTTTTAACTTGTTGACTAGCCTATACCCAAAGATCGTGATTTAAAACTATTAATAATTTTAAGGTAATAGCGTTAGTAGTTGCTGAAATAAGTAACTGTGACAGACAGACAGACAGACGGACAGACAGACTGGACGCACCATAACGGTTCCTATTTACCATTTTGGTATGGAACCCTGATTAAAAAAAAATAACCATGACTATAACTCAGATAAACGTTCTCGTGATTGACGTTTGATCACTCCGATAAATGTTTATTATTACGTTTATTTTCATAATTTCGTAAACGATCCAAGCCGCACACGTTTTGATCGTTTAATTATACTTTGAATCCTGTTGGAAATGTTCTGTATTCAAACGGGTGGAGTTAGGATTTAGTGCGCAATCCTACATGCATATAATATTACGGCTACTTTGGACCAACATTTCCGGATTCGGAGTGCCTTAAAAATGATATTTTTTCGTATAATTATTTTTGATGATGATAGTCCACACTGATCATAATCATAATTCTTTATTTATCTCAACATCATATTACATGCACTAGTTAATAAAATGCACAATCTTAAATAGAGAAAGGAGGGTCCTGAATAACAGTTCATCACCTGGCTCTTTTAGATAGGACATGTTAAATTACAAAATGGTTAGAGTCAAGATATTTTATAATATACAATGAGTAACTTAAATAACACACAATGTCGTAAGGGATTATTGTACTCATCATAATGAACAACTTTTACTATGACTCCAAACCTGAAATCGCAAAAAAAAATCTGCTGTTCCATACATTTATGTTCGCATAAACTCGTCAAAATGTAGGGAACAGCAGATATTTTTTCTAAATTTCAGGTTTTGGTCCCATTGTAAAAGTTGTTCATAATGATGAGTAGAATGACTCCTTAAGAGGTTGTGCGTTATTTTAAGTTACAGCTTGTATATATCGCTGCCCTAGTTCAATAGTAAGATATTTTGATCGAGGTATAAGTTGAGCTAATTCAATTCACTTGTTTTTTTTTTAAATGTGGTCTGGGAGTTATTCAATCTGAATATTTTTGAAATTGAAAGCCTTAAAACTATTATATAAAATAATAGTTTTAAGGCTTTTCATAGTAAGATAACCTCATGTAGAACTCGGATTTTTTCTCGTACTATTGAAATAAGAATAAGATATCTTACTATTGAACTGGGGCAGCGATATATTGGGTTGGCTAATAAGTAATGAGCGTTTTAGTTTATAATTTCTAGAATTTTCGGAAAGGTTTGAGAACGTTCTGTAGCAAAGGGTATATAAAGAGCGAGTCACGCTCATGCGCGTTATTGATAGTTTGCCTGTTAGTGCGTTAAAGTTCACAAAAAATGAGTGATATTAAAACCCACGTACGACATTGTTTATTATATGAGTTTCAATCTGGGCATTCTGCTGCAGAAGCTACACGTAATATATGTCAAAGGATAGCTCACGATGCAGTCTCCGAAGCAACAGCAAAGCGCTGGTTCCAACGGTTCTGCAATAACGATTTTTCCTTAACCGATCAACCAAGGTCTGGGCGCCCCGTGGAAATAGATATCGATAAATTAAAACTTAATCGAAGAAGATCCTCGAAGAACTACACGCCATTTGGCTGTTCAGCTCGAGTGCTCTCATGGCACCATAGAAAATCATTTACATGGTTTGGGAAAGACTTACAAATATAGTGTTTGGGTACCCCATCAATTAAGTAAAGATCAGCTGACCTACCGAGCTGAGATTTGTGTACAACTTTTATCTTTCCGCCGCACATTTAATTGGTTAGATCATCCTGTCACTGGAGATGAAAAGTGGGTTCTCTATGTTAATCACACACGCAAGCGCCAGTGGCTGGGATGTAAAGAACAGGGAAAACCAACGTCAAAAGGTGATCTTCATCCTCTCAAGGTAATGCTTTCTGTCTGGTGGGGTATACATGGAGTAATAAGCTGGGAATTCCTTCCTACTAATACTACAATTACAGCAACAGTATATTGTGATCAACTCGAAAAACTGAAGCTTGACATCCATCGCAAACGTCCACAACACGACAAAATATTTTTCCTGCACGACAATACCCGGCCGCATATTGCTAAGAGTACCAGGCTAAAACTATTGGAGCTTAATTGGGAAATAATACCCCACCCTCCATATTCGCCGGACTTAGCACCAACTGATTTCAGCTTGTTCCGATCACTTAGTAATAATTTACGGGAAGAAAGCTTTGACGATGAACCACACTTGAAACAATACATAGATGACTTCTTCAATTCAAAACCAACGAAGTTCTATGCGGACGCCATTCACTCTTTGCCAGATCGATGGCGAATGGTAGTAGAAAACGACGATGAAAATATTATTAATGATTAACAATTATTCATTTAATAAATAAATACAAATAAAATAGTTGTACGTCGCTCATTACTTATTAGCCAACCCAATATGTCTGAAATCGCAATTAGGTAAAATCGGAACCTACAAAATATATATATATATATTTTTAATTTACATGTTATTGTTGTGTTTGTTAATAAATTATGAAACTAGAGAGTTATCGTTATGGTTTTAATTCCAGTGGTCAAAATGTGGAGGAAGCCTTTCTTGAGACAGCTAAGAAAATATATCAGAGCATTCAAGATGGGCGACTGGACCTGAACGCTGCGGAGTCTGGCGTGCAGCACAAGCCGGCGTCGCCGGGCCGCCCGCTCGCTGCGCCTCCGGCCGCGCGGGATAATTGCGCTTGCTAACCGATCTCGCGATAAATAGAGTTAAACAGAAATCATACTTAATGGTTAAGAATTATTATCCTAGTAATAAATTTAATTGTCATAAATTTTGTTTTGTTTTGACATAATTTATATTAGTGTACATTCCACGTTATATTTGTGTTTATAATGTTATGGGTGTCCCATGGGGAGCGCACAATAAGACTTTTGAATAAAACTGTTCTTTAATTTATGGAAGTGATAGTACTTTTATTTCAAAGCAATGGATATATCATACGTTATTTTCGAATAGTTATCCGTTAATATATACTCAACGTTTGTCTCTTGAACTTATCTATTTTCAAGAAACCTCAGGCTTTGAGTTCTAGAATTGTTCTTTTGTTGCCTGCTTCAAATTGTGTGGTATCGGTATTCGATTCATCAATGTCGCTAGATCGTTGGAAAATCCTATTCATTTATGTAAAGCATTTTCAATTTTTCACATTAACTCCAGTTCTTCTCAACATGAGAAAATCTTGGAGATGGCCGACCGATTTGTTACCCTTTGCCGATTAAAAATATAAGATGTTTTTAGGGTTCCGTACCTCAAAAAGAAAAAAACGGAACCCTTTGAGTTCACTTTGCTGTCCATCTGTCCGTCTTTCATGAGCATGACCCTTTTTCTCTGGAACGGATAGACTGTAGAGGACTAGAATAAATACAAATGTGGTCCCTTGGACTGGTGAAATATTCAAACGTCTAAGTCAACGCTATCAAGAAAAAAGGTTAATAATATCACATATTTATTTAAAATACAAAATAAGCTTTAATGATTATATCTCTTTTTAAACCTTTAGGGTACTTCTCTTTGAGCTAGTAGCATAAATTTGTCGAGAAGCAAGGTCAGTACTTACCATTAGTAAAGGGACAAATCCTTTTGTTTTGCGATTAGAATCTTTCACTTGCAGTTAAGTATCGAGCGTGATGTAGAACGATGTTTTGGAGAACATTCTTCGTTTTTATTCGGAATCGGAAATTCATAGGCTGTATCTTGAAATACCATTTTCAGATACCAGGTCAGATAGGTAGTCGCTTCATATAAAATTCTGGTATTCAACTGCATCCGGTGAGACTGGAAGCCGACCCCAACATAGTTGGGAAACGGCTAGTTAGATGTTGATCTTGAAGTAACATTAGTCATAAATGCAGCCAAAAGTTTTTTTTAGACTTCTCGTACTTGTCTGGTTTTTTTTATTTACTTGGCCTATGATAGCGATACTAAATATATTCTCATGCAATGAGGAACTGGAGAATATAGGCACCTATTTACTAATGAAACAGTAAATTACCGACTGTTGTTACTCCCGGGAGTCAGACGTGCATATATAGATAAATAGCAACAAATAGTAGATTTAAGATAAATAAGGTATGGCTCCCGCGAATTCTTAAAAAAAATTTTGCGGGTTTTAACGTGCGCTCCTAATGGAACAACCTTACATGCGCTAAGGCGTAAAATGTAAAACGTCATTTGGAAATGACTAGGTTTGTTTGACAAAAATGTATTTACTTATTACAAAAGTTGGGCTTGTCCATATTGTAAATGTATTATTATTTATGATCTTTATACTGTTAGTAAAGTTATATAACTAGGTTTATTTTTGAACCCTGCACATGAATTAAATGAATTGTATTAATCACAAGAGATGACAATTATTATAAGAAAAACAAATGATAGACTTTATTCAAAGAAGTGAAAGTTACAATATCAACAAAATACTACTTACTTTATCGTATTTCCGGGTTTTGTAGTACACCGGCAACGATCGCGATGTATTCAAAGTGATGGCTATTGTTATTTTGGTCAAACTATCACCGCAATAGGGAATATGCAAGTAATTGTTTGTTTACTTAATCAAAGAAAAGTACTAAAATTCCAATGCAAACTAACAATTTTCTATTACAGTTGAAACTTCCGTTACTATCCGCCAGCAGGCCATGATGTGACGTTATTATCCAGAATACTGCTTTTTTATTCAAGCATAATAGCACAGATAAAAGGGACCTTAATGAGATTTCAAGCAGTTGGGTAAGAATATATTTTATTCACATGGGTTTTTACGTAACTTCCGGGATTGTCGAAAACCTCGCATTTCTAGTTTGCGTTCCTTTCCACCAGAAAAACAAAAATGAATTTTAAAATAAGGCGGTACTTAATGCATTTTTTTTTTAATAGCAATTTGTTTCTTGACTCATATACAATGTATATTTAAATAATGAAATCGTTTAGAATTACTTCCATATTCCCTATTGCCATGAGATTTAACAGCATGTTAGTTAATATTTGGTTGGTCTGGTGTGAACTATTTTTTGTCAAAATAAGATGTTTCATCTAAAGTTTTGTGGCCAGATAATTAAAGCCTCGAAAATGTTTTTTTAGTAAGTATTTTAATTTGTATTGGTGTTTGTGGGTTTTCACTTTTATATCAGCAGCCCAATTGCGTAGGTAAGCGTAACACATCAATCAATTAATATTTATTGTATTCCATAATGTACACATACAGGTAGGTAAGTTATAAAACATATAGAAACAATATGGACCCTGTCGGGCACAGCAAAATAAGTGATAATGATTTTCCTTGTTAGGTACCTACTAAATATTTAAATTATTTCCTATATATATATTTTTTTACAACAGTTACTTATTATATAGTATCACTCATTTATATACAATAAATCAATCAATACATCTACAATGGTATTTGGACAATTTAACAATTTTTATTGCGTTATTAGTGAGCAGACGAATTATTTAAACGAAGCAATTAATTATGAATATCCTTAAAATCCTACGGATTGTGATTGTAGGTAACTGTTACGTAATTGGGGTGCCGATCAGTTAATCTGCTGTTAATGAGGTTAAATCTCATGTTTAAGGCATCACGTCGACAATTTAAAAAAAAATTGTAAAAAGAATGTACCTATGCATTTTTAAGCTTTTGCTTTATTGTCATTCCTGCGTGCAATATATTATGTGAAATCTCATTTTGTTTTTAGTTAGTGTCAGTACGGCGAGTTAACGTTATTATTATCTATATTTTCTGCTGTACCTTTAGGGCGCGTTCACACGAACGCGATTTTCTCGGCGCGACGACAGACACCCCGCTTCGCACATTCTCGCGCTCTCAGAGAATTCATTCTGTATCTCTTTATCATAACGTACATATGTTTAGCGATCAAGCACGCCCCAAATGTTCGGCACCTGAATAGCAACCTCGTTGCAATCGCGAAGAGTGTGCTTGGTCATTAAGAATATAATTTATAGCTACAGTCACGAACCGGGATTGTTGAGCCACTAGCTTATCATCTTAACTTGGTTGTGTTACACGTGTTATTGAAATGTCACAAATGTCAAATTTCACGGGCGGCATTCGTGTAACACCACCAAGTTAAGATGATAAGCTAGCGGCTCAACAATCCCGGTTCGTGACTACGTTATGACAAGAGGCATAAAGGCGACTGCACAATGTGTGCTGTCACCGATTCAAGAGACGTACGAACGCAATCAGCTCGCGATTAAATTTGTGTCCCTCAACATTCACTGCTGATCACTGCTCATTCAAACCAGTAGATACTTTTTTTAGCTGGCAATCAAAAATGTTCATTTCATTTATTACACAGTGTAATAAATTGTTACCATTTTCAATGTAACCAGTCGTCTCATCGTGTGATGATTCTCAAACATGCTATTATTGAACTTGAGCAGAGTTTAATTTGCATTGTTATAATATTATACGAGCGAATGGCACTGTCGACCTACGCTAGGATTTTCAAGCTGCATAAGCGATAATTGTTTCTTTTTTAAATAATTTACTGATGTCGCGCAGGTAAGGTTTGCATAGCATAATCAACCTAGAACGTTCCCACTGCTCCCAACACAGGCCTCCTCTCGTGAGAGGGACTGGGTCATAATCCACTACGCAGGCCCAGTGCGGGTTAGTGGTTGTCAATGATTTTCAAATATTTTGGTTCTACGACGTATCCTCACGCGATATATGCAAAACTAATGATAAAGGACAAATGACAATCATGGATAATCAATAATCATGGACGTATAATAAAGGCGAATGTAGTTTCACTGAGCAATAAGCGAGGCACCCATAGTACGACAGCACACTTGTACCTACGTACGATTGGCACGAACACACATGCATAGTATGATAATCGGTCGCCGTGATTTCAGTTAAGTATAATTATTTTAAAATCATATCTTACATCCTCATCATATCTAACCTACCTACCTTCTTAATATTAAAAAAAAAAAAAAAACGAATTATTTCTATCTGTTATCTTTTCACGCCTTAACGGATTTCGATGAAATTGGCACACCTGTCGACCATGCTCTAGGTTAGGACCATAATTACTTTTTACCCCGTAGTCCGATCGCGTGGGATAATTTCCGACGTCGACGCGGGCTGAGCCGAGGGCAAAAGCTAGTACAGCTATATTTTCTAAAAATATTTGTAAATTTATGATTTTGCACACGTCGTGCAAAATTATAATGCCATGTGGCAGGCATGTAAACCTCATCACGAACAGAAAATCGAAAAAAAAATATATAAAAATGAATCGCCGAAATGTATGCACCAAATAGGATAACTCTTCTTTTTTTGTGTTTGGTTTGTATGAAATAAAATGTTTGAAAAACTCGGGAAAACTGAGAGTGCATTTTCTATGGGAATTTTGTATGAATTATTGAAATTTTGACAGGACAACGTTTGTCGGGTCAGCTAGTAAGTTATAAAAAACCATACATACATATCACAAGATTTTATATTTATTAAAATCCTAATTTAAAAAGGCGTCAAACCCAGCGTTCGCCTAGGCAAGATAAGTAGATGATGATGATATAGTCGGTTCCATCATAACCATATATTATAGGTTATAATATTAATATATATATATATATTAACCATAGATATAGGGATATCTAGCGATAAGCATTTCGGTGCATGTCTACCTACTACAGTGTGCCTTGGCATTGGACATTGGTCTGCTGTACCTGTATAAGCGTTATCGTCGCGTTAGCGTTATAAGCGGTATCGACATGTGTAGGTACACATAATATGATATGGTTATGATGGAACATATACATTCTATAAACACGGATCAGTATTTTCCTGTACAATCATAGTGCCTCAAGCTTCATTTGCTAGCTCGAGAAGTCCGCTCATAAGCATCCGCACCTCTATTCGCATCGATTTCGCTTTAAAACTTGCGAATGGGCTTTTTGCTCGTGTGTTGCAAATTGCGATGACGGAAAGGGATAGAGATACAGATAAATGTTGATATATTGATGAGAAACGGTTTATTAAGTATAACTTTTGACATACCTACCTACTTATGTTAAGTGTCAAGCACAAACATATGTACTTACCTACCATACTATTCATTACGTAAACATTCTTCCATTGAAATATAATGTGATTGTAGAGAACGGACTTTTCATCATTGGAATTTTCCTAATCCTCATACTTACCTACAATCTCATCTCGCTGATCTTTAACCACATCTTGGATTAATTTTAGCATCTTTAACTTTAATAACGTTATGGTAACAATGCAAAATCTCACCGTGAAAACTTGGGACAAATTCAGTGGAGCGAACGAGAATAAATTATTTTAATATTATTTTTTTAATTCCCGTGAAGACGGCAGTGGGACGAACGGTAATACACCGTCAATCCTTAGCATCAGGTGGAATGACAGCTCACTTCACCTAAGTTTTCACGGTGAGATTTTTACAGAATAGATGGTCTGGTAAAGTAGCGAATATGAATTCATAGAATAAGAAAGAAAAAGAATCATCAACAGAATATTAAAGCGATACCAAAATAAATTGAGGGCTTTTTCGTAACCATTTCTTTCACTATTACAGTATGTATGGATTCAATTTTTGGATATATGTTTATTGACTATTTGATTAATAATTTGACTGAAGGAAAACACAATTGGGTTAAACCTCGATAGAATTTAATTCCGAAAAGACCTCTACTTTTTTATATTTTTTTCTGTTATTCTAAAATCCTAAGTAACTTCGTTGCATTGAAAACTCTGAACTCTGGCAGAACATATTTTTGATAGGTGTTAACTTATTTTTAAACATTTTTTTTGGTTTGGCGCTTTTATTTTATTTCCAGCACATTAATACATTCCGCAAAATCATTCAAATAAAAAGCGACTCTTGCTACGACACAATAAAGTGCAATTCAGGTCGCACAACGCTTATTACCTACAGTTATATTCACCTACAAGTTGCTTCTCTGTCTATCGCGTAACTATTATACCTTCTGATTCGTTAGGGTTGTCTTCTTTTACGAAGCAGCGTGTGAGTGAGAATCGGACTGACCGTGCCAGCCGGCCGGTGCGCGTCAGCCCGCACTGAATTGACCCCGTGAGATAGGCCCGCCGCACAGTGGGTCGAAACTAAGATTTTAGTGACTTAGGGACCAACTTCGTTTTTTTTTTTATGCGGATAGATAGAGCTCATTAATCTCAATAATAAATAGCCTTGATGTTTTTTCCTAAACTTTATACTTTGGGTAGAAAAATGTGTTTTGTTATTTTTTTTTTTGTTTAGAGCGGATTAATTTCAATTAAATTCCTGCTAAGTAGCGTGTGATACCGCTTTGAAACTTTATTTTTCTTATACCTTGTCTAGTCTACTACCATTTGATGCTATGAATATGCGCATAAAGTTGCAACTATGTCAAATAAATGGATCGAAAAAAATGAAAAATTACATAGAATAAAAAGCTTAATTTTTTATTGTCGTTTGTTTGTTTAATGACATTAATTAGTGTTGCGCTTGAAAACTTAACCGGGCTCGCTGGCGGGAGATGCTTGAGCAGCGTTGTGGTAGACTCGAATAAAACACTTACAGTACTTCTTATTTATTTTCAGACTATCTTCTAGCGCTTCTGGATTCGGAATGCCCGACCACCTTTTTTTTTTTTTTTTTTAATACTGACCTATCGCAGGTGACTCCGGGAGCCTTGGCTGCTTAACCGAGCGTTGGCGGGGCCAGAAGGGCCTCTCGCCGGACCCGACCACCGAAAATGGCCCCTTTTTTATAGTTTGCTGTGACCTATCACAATCTTTGAAATTTGCACACGGCACTAATCTTTTTGGCCTCGACCAATCACAGCTCACGAAGTTTGCACACGGCACTAATCTTTTTGGCCTCGATCAATCACAGCTCACGAAGTTTGCATACGGTACCACTATGCACTTTGTATGGGAAACTTTGTTTGGCGATTTTCAGTGGTTGGACATCTCTTTTAATATAAATTTTGGTCTTATAACATAGGTGTTCACTTATTTTAACATTATACAAAAAATCTAAGCCATATTCATTAGTTTAAACCTAATAATTTAAAAACTAAAATGGCTCTCCTTAAGGTAAAGTTTTCCTTATACTTAAGTTTATGACCCTTTGGTACAAGTGGCGCCACCGAGCGGGGATAATAAAAACCTGAGAAACGCCCACTTTATTTTCTATAACAATCTAGATCATAATTACTTATCTATCAGTATGAGCATAATCAATTTATCATAGATTCTCTTATCTTAAACTTAACTACTTATTTCGTGTATTTTGTGTACTCTAGAGTTCTTCGTCGCTAACAATTAGTTTATAAAATGTTCTTTTAAGTCAGATTTAGTAGGTACTGAATCGTAAGTAAAGATAGATACGAATACAAATTTTATTAGTAAAGGTAAACTAACTTACTACTAACACAAGTAAACTCAAAACTAACTATATAAAACACCAAACTTTACTATTTCCTTTCAATTATGACAAAAAAAACTAATAAAAAATAAAAACAAGAAATAATCTACCAAAACTCTTATTCACTATCGTTATGACTATCTTGTGAATTATCTACATCAATAAAATCTAAATCGGATTATGTGGGAAAACTCAGCAGAAGCTCTTTGACTTTTGGAGAGAGAACCATAGGTAATGTTGTTTCACCATTCGAGGTCTTAGACTTGTGATCTTTGGATCAGAAGACAAAAGAAGATTGTGTAATATATCCTCATTTGTCGCCGTACTACTTACCTTTCTAGAATGATTCTCTCTATATTTCCGGAAATCATTATTGCGAGCTTCCGCTGCCTCTTCCGACAATTTACCTATAGGCTTAAGTGCTTATTTATGTCACTCCCATGTACCAACAATTTAGGTACACTGAAAGGCATATAATACCAGGGATATAAGTTAACATACAATTCTGCAGTATCTCTACAAAATTCGGAAAACTTATAAAGGTCCACGGGCTCTCCAGATGCAACAGTCTGAAGAATCACGTGAAAAACCTTTCTATTAAATCCTTACGTATTGCTGTTATGCGGGCTGCTGTTTCTGCATACCTGAAAAATCTTCTGGCAGTATTGCCGTCATTAGTTATGCCTACTCCTTGCTTGACTACATCGATAAGTAAACCGCATTCCTTCTTAAACGCTTGCTGTAGGTATAGCGCTCTTTCTGAGTGACATTTTTTCTTTGTCATCGCCCCTGCAACTCCATTTTTTGAAGTCCAAACGTTAAGCTGCAAACAAAAAGAAATGTCACTTAAAAAATAATCTCACAGGAAACTACATAACATGAAAATAATTATGAAGTAATAAAATTATATATATGAAGTAACCACTCCATACATCTTATCCAGGGCATGTAAAGATGACAATATATACTGGAAAATTTCTTCATTATTTTCTCTTTGAGCAAGTGACTAAATTGTTCATCTCTGACGGTTTTGCTTTGCAAATATCACAGATAGCTGAAGATATCGACCGTCCCCATTAACACAGTCGGTTCTGCAGGGAGACTACTGTTTAGTTCCTACGGAACAGCGGTCTTTTTCGCAGAACCGACATTGTTAATATCATAAAGATTCTTTTTTATCGTTAGGGCAAACTTTGAACTGTCCTCAGTTCAAAGTTTGTTTTGTCACTGAAGAATTTTTTTGAATTGTAATTCGATTTATGTAAAAAAGTGAATATTGATAAAAATGTATATCCGACATTGTTAATAGGGACGGTCGATATATCTGACAAATATGACGTTATATTGCCGTCTATCATCGTCATGTGCAATTGATGCTTAACTTCAACTTGATTGATTCTTGATGGCTGACGTCTGTCTATTTCTTGTGTTATGCTAGCTTTTATAGTTACCACTGTTGACTGCGTTTCTTTGGTAAATTTGAACATTATCGGACGGCAATAGAAAGTTGATGAGAGTCGGTCGTATTCTCAAACAATTGTTCCATCACATTTTTGAAGCCTTATAGGAACTAGACTGGCCATGGAAACAGTTGAATCATCAAACTCTGTTTCAGTCTTTTGTTTGTAATTAGGTACTTTGACCTGAGGCTCCATTAAAGCCCCATTTGCTTATAAGCAGTAACTTTGTTGCCGAGTCCAAATCCAAAGCAGTCACATCTAAAAGCCTAGATGCCGTCAAGTTGAGTAACGCTTGCAGTTTAATAGCAGCTCGTTCTTCAGTTATAATTACATATGTCTTATTTCCCTGGATAACATTTTGACTTCGCTTGTTTAATTTTATAATAAGAAGGGTACGAGTATAAATCAGACCCATTTTCACTTGCTGCTTCTCTTAGGCTTATATACTGCCACTTACTTAATTTAAGTGAAACTAATAAAGACAGTGCTTATCGGGTGTACTATTTTTCGCTCCAACAAACACTCCTTAACTTGTTCTAGATCTTTGGGGTGATTTAGCAAATGGTTCATTATTTTTCATATATCCTCATTTCCAGTGTTTCTTAAATTGGCAATTGTAATAGCTTTCAGTTCATCCGGGGATAACGAAAGCGATTGGTTAATTTGTTCAACGCGTCTTCGCTTTTGCCTGGAGCCCAATTCTTCGAAAGGTTTTCGAGGTGTAAATGTAGACGTCGAAGCTTCTGTAGTAGATTGTGGCAGATTTTCAACATCTTCAGTATTACAAATCTCGAGCTTTTCCTGTTCACAGTTTCAGGTATCATTCCTTCGGGCCAGTTTATTGCACGTTCTAACCAACCAGCATTTATTCTTATAAACTGTGCTAACGTGCGACTACTTCGTTCCTTCTTGCACTTACGTATATTTGAACAAAATTTTTGCTGCAACAAAGTAGGGCTCGCCGCGTACTTGTAGCTTCATACCTAAACTACGGAGTGTCCCATCTGTATTAATCTGTGGTTCCAGTGCATTGTTGCGCTCTCTTTTTTTCGCATGTGGAAGTAATTGACTCTGCCACTTTCTTATTACCGTCCAGTTAGTTTTTTACATAAGTATCACCTTACATATCAACTCTCAGTTGTGATTGGTCGAAATAGGACCAAGTAAGTATTTATGAAAACATCACGTTTCATACCAATTTTAGCTAAGAGAGTAGTATATTTAGTGATAATGGTAATACTAGGCTGCAAATTACAAAAACGTAAGAAAATGTGGATTTCGTGGGCTACCTTAGCCCATTCACCTTAAGATCCATAGTTTCATTTCACCAACAATATTTAGAACACTGTTAAGCCCCGTTTACACCTATGGCAATACCATCACAGATAGAAATACTACGTATAGACACCTACTCGTATACCGTCAATTGACTGGCACCGTCTCTAAACAACACTTATAATTGCTGCTCAATACGGGCAAGTTTACCGTTCAAAACTGGTATAATTATTGGTGTAATCAGCACGTAGGTACAATAAAATCACTGTCTATGCTATTCTTGAATAAGATTTATTGTGTGCTTTAAAAATAAAAATATGCTTAAAAAACGTTTTTAATCAAGCTTTTAAATATGACCTATTGAACTAAACCTTCCAACTCTACTATCAGAATCTGTACCCTAATTGTGTAACACATTATCAACCGGAATCGGTTTCATTTTGACAGTTCAACAACATTCATTGCGTTATTTACGTTGTTGAGCATACAACATTTTCGAACATATGGAGCAATAGATTAGAATTTTGCTTCAAAATGATTCAGAGTCCGATTGATAAAGTGTTACGCAATTAGGGTGCTGGACTCTATTCAGTGCTAAAATAGGAGACCCCTGCAGGTACAACATAATCCGGCCTATACCTAGTTAATGTTTCCACTGCTGGGACACGCCTCTTTGAGAGGGAGGGGGCCGTAATCTACCACGTGGGCCCAGTGCGGGTCGGTAGATGTCACATGTCTTCGAATTTTTGGTTCTAGGACATGCCGGTTTCCTCACGATGTCTTCCTTCACCGTTTTGAGAGCAGAGGTAATGAAATAATTTACATATAGTATTAATCATTTGTGCCTGTCCACAGAAGCGGAGCGAGGCTACGGAGCGGAGAAACTGTGAAATATTAACCAATAGGATTGCATTAATCTCCGTTCCGCTCCATGAGCCAGGATCCTATTAGTTAATATTTCTCCGTTCCTCAGCTCCGCTTCAGCTGTGGACACCCTTAGGGTTCGAAGTCGCGGTCGTTACCACTGGGCCACCACTACTCCCAAAGGTCCACCTAAATAATCTTCAATAAATAAAATTGAAGTGTCTGTTTGTAATGTGCAGAACTCCAGCTTCCTCATAGTTCATATTATAATTTTAGTACTCCCTTTCTTTTCCTAAAATTGTTTGTCCGAAAATCATTATCCATAACACGCTTGCTATAAGCTTCAGTAACCATAATGTTAAAAAATACGAAATTTTGTTATCTTTAACTATTTTGTCATAATATCGAGTAGGTACCTACTCTATACTCTCTACTATAATAATTGAATCTCCTAATTTTGCATGAAATAAAGTCATATGTCCTAAGTATCTAAACAGCTCAATACCATTGACAACTTAATTTGGTCGGGTTATGCGTGGAGTTTTAGTATGGAAATGTAATAAAAGCTAATTTCTCTTTAAATTACTTACTTTAGGAATCTGAATTTTTGGTCACTATAACTTCTTTATTGGTAGGTAATAATTTATGGAATACCTACTTAATACCAAAGAGAATTAAACCGCTTGAGAGCTGATAGACCGATTTCGTCTAGGCGCACGACTCACCACAGCGGGCGGGGAAAAACCCAGAGTTTGGTTAAATACCCATTTTTACCTACCCATTTTTAATTTTATACTAGGTAATAATAAAATCAGTTTAATTTAAACTAATTATTCTATTTTTAATAGATACTTTGACATAGGTACAGAATTTTAGAATTTATTTTATTTGAGACCGTCCGTCGTCAGCACGACATGCGTATGTTGTGCTGACGACGGTTTTGGTGTCAAAAAATTGTGTCGGTCCATGCGCCGAACACCCGTATAATCTAGATTCTATGTTATTGGGTTTCGTTTCCGCACTTAGTCCTTCAAGTGGACCATGGGCCATGGCGGCCATCGGTGGTTATTCCAACCAGCCCACTTCCCTCCAGAAGTTAATAAAGGCACAGGTCATTCCTGTCCAGGCATAAAAGTCGCCTGGTTAGTTTGCCATCTAAACTTGGCATAGCCTCCCTGGACTGCCTGCAACCTGGTGTCGAGGACCACCACCCCTCTGCTTGTGTGTGGATGCACTCTTGTAACCACCTGCGTAATTGGTTAAAAGGGATGGGTACGATTGGTTCGGGTCCACAGACTGACGCGCTGGATCCTAGCAAGTTCGTCAGCTGCATCATTACCCAACAACCCACTGTGTCCTTTTATCCATTGAAGTGTCACTATATTGCGGTTACCGGTTAGATACCGTTACTCGTTCTAACACATTGTGACGTTCTAGTATTAGTCTTGAAGTCTTAATATATTTTTTCTCTAAGGTTTGGAGTACTGAGGCACCGTCGGAGAGTATACGTATATGGGTACCCGTAACTCTTCTGGCCTCTATGGCATACACCGCTTGAATAATGCCCACACATTCTGACTGGTTGAGGTCGTGTGAAAAGATTCCGCTTCTGTAGCCGGTCTTTGACCCGTCGTCGGTGTAAACTCTCAGCA
Source organism: Dicycla oo (assembly GCA_948252095.1). Taxonomy (NCBI): domain Eukaryota; kingdom Metazoa; phylum Arthropoda; class Insecta; order Lepidoptera; family Noctuidae; genus Dicycla; species Dicycla oo. The sequence continues at coordinate 16,685,113 of OX411712.1, forward strand.
CTTTCGGGCCCGAGTAGTCACACTGTTCTTCCGTGAGTATTATGTTAATGCTTTTGAAAGTAGTGTTGTTTCGGGGCTCTGTCGCAGGCTGATGCCATCATTGGCTGTATTTTGATCGCATCCTCCTTTATGCGTATGTGCTTAACTCTGGAGTCTTTGTTCACGATACCGGTTATACCTATTGAGTCTAAAGGCGGCCAAGGCTGCCTCCTCTCTCACGATGAGGTGTAGTGGAGGGAGTCCAAGCATTGCCTGTAAAGCGGCCGTGGGTGCAGTTCTCGTGCAGCCAGTAGGCGAATGGCTGCAGTTTTTCGAGATCTTTCCGGGTTGTAGGTACTAAGTCTGTCCTGGGCCACCAGACTAGAGAGCCATAAGTGATTATCGGTCTGATAACGGTGGTGTATAGCCAGTAAGTGACCTTAGGGTTAATCCCCCAGTTCCTGCCAAGCAGTCTCTTACACTGCCACAGGGCCATGCTGGGTTTTGTGGTGACGTAATTAGTATGTTTTGCCCAGTTCAGCTGTCATTCCAACCATAATCTTACGATTTTATTTTCCGAATTACATATAGGGTGTTCGGCGCATGGACAGACAATCTTTTGGGGGATTGGGGAGTCATTTGCTAGGTTTTACCCAAAGACTCCATGTTGTAAGTGTGACGGTAATTGAGATTTGTTTTTTTGTTTTTTTTCTTTGAATTAACAAAAATCTCGCCTTTGAATCGTTATATATTGTTTGTTTATGGTTGAAATAAAACAAAATAACTTTTATTATAGTCTGAAATGTATTCTTATATTTCAGACTATAATAAAAGTTATTTTGTTTTATTTCAACTGACTCTTCTAACTAGTATTTTGACTGCATAATGAATTGTTTTCTATGGCATGTGGCATGCCGTTAGAAACGGCAGAATGATCTTTTTAAAATAAAACTAAGTTCAAAATGGCTTTTAGTTTTTTCATAATGAATTAAGAAGTTGTAATTTTTCATACATTTAAAACATTATTAAGACTTTGGAAGCACATATAATTAACATTGCAGACTATAATAAAAGTTCTTTTGTTATATTACAACCATTAACAAAAATAAAATATTAGGTTGGGGAAAAAGTCTTTTCGCATTATACTATGTATGAACTTGTAATAAAATCTCTTTGGCTACCGTCAAGATGAGTGAATCTAATGAAGAAATTCGATACATTTTAAAATTTTACTACAAAAAAGGTAAAAATGCAACGCAAGCCGCGAAAAAAATTTGCGATGTTTATGGACCTTTTTTTTTTTTTTTTTGTGGATGGGAAATCATCAAATAACTTCTCCCGCTCTGGGTGGAGCGGAAGGGCGTGTCAGACTTTTACTGACTAAAACCCACCCGTGTTCCTTCAGTTGCCTATGCCAGGGCCACGGTATCTTTTTCAAACAACCCGCGACCCCAGCGGATGTTTATGGACCTAGTGTAGTGTCTGTGAGAGTAGCACAAATTTGGTTTAAGCGTTTTCAATCCGGAAATTTTGATGTCAAAGATGCACGTCGCTCTGGTCGCCCTATTACGGATAAAATGGATGCCATTTTTGAAAAAGTGGAGCAAGATCGGCATATGAGTAGTTACAACGTAGCTGAAGAACTGGAAATTGACCACAAAACAGTTTTGGCGCATTTGAAAAAAACTGGGTACACAAAAAAGCTCGACATTTGGGTACCTCACGAGCTCACTGAAAGAAACCTAATGAACCGTGTACTCATTTGTGATTCTTTATTACGACGTAATGAAACCGAACCATTTTTGAAGAAGCTGATAACTGGTGATGAAAAGTAGATCACGTATGACAAGAACGTGCGAAAAAGGTCGTGGTCAAAGGCCGGTCAGGCTTCACAGACTGTGGCGAAACCCGGGTTAACTCGCAACTAGGTGATGCTGTGTGTGTGGTGGGATTGGAAGGGCATTATTCATTATGAGCTGTTACCACCAGGCAGGACCATCGATTCTGAACTCTACTGCGAACAACTGATGAGATTAAAGCAAGAAGTTGAGAGAAAGCGGCCGGAATTAATCAACAGAAGGGGTGTGGTTTTTCATCATGATAACGCTAGACCTCACACATCTTTAGCCACTCAGCAAAAATTAAGAGAGTTTGGCTGGGAGGTGTTAATGCATCCGCCGTATAGTCCTGACCTTGCACCTTGAGATTTCCACCTGTTTCGGTCTCTTCAGAATTCTTTCGGCAGTGTCAGGTTAACATCACGAGAGGACTGCCAAAACCACCTGTCGCGGTATTTTGACCAGAAGTCCCAAAATTTCTATAGCAATGGGATCATGTCCCTACCTACAAGATGGCAAAAAGTTATCGAACAAAATGGTACCTACACACTTTAGTTAAATGTAAATAAACTATATTAAAAAATGTTTTGAATTTTCTTAAAAAATGCGAAGAAACTTTTTCCCCAACCTATTATAACGATTTAATGCGAGATTTTGGGAATATTTCAATTACCGTCAGACTTTTAGGACATGGGGTCTTTGGGTGAAACCTAGCAAATGACCCCCAAATCCCCTAAAAAATTGTGTCGGTCCATGTGCCGAACATCCTGTATATAATATACACTCCTTTGCAAAAAACGGGCACCTTACAGTCATTGGCTTTTCTATGGATAATATTAATATTTTTAGTATGTCATTAGCATAAATGCCTAGAATTTCTTATTAAGTATCAATGAGAATATAGTTTTTAACACTTAAATCCTGGAATCGGTGTTTGAGAGAGCCGCGTTAAAATGGACATTTTATAGGTATAATTAAATTAATACGAGTATTTTTATGGTGTTTTAATAAAAAAAAAAGATATTAAAAATTAAAATTAATAAAGAGTATGATCTCCCCTTGCAGCGATTACGGCATGTAATCGTCTTGGCATTCTTTCCACCAGGCTTTTGATGGCATTTTCACCAATTACAGTCAGTGCGGGTTGTGCATATTGACAAAGGATTTCTGTTATGTACCTCATTTTTACCTCTTTTGTAGTAAAATTTTAAAATGTATCGAATTTCTTCATTAACACAAAATTTTGATTCATGGAGAAAGTGTTATAAATAACACTTTCTCCATGAATCAAAATTTTGTGAACTGAAGATGGCATGTAGTAAGTACCATTCATAATTGGACCCATTTTTGTAAACAAGAACCAACCCACATCAGGTTGGTTTCACTTTTGTAAACAGAATGCTGTATTATTAAGGTGGGTTGGTTCCGCAAGTGACAGTGCTAGCTCTAGCTAGCTGCTGTTAGTCGGTAAAAAGGAACCTTTTTTTTTGTTGGGAAACCTAGAATGCGTGATTGAAGCGCCAACTATGTTCTAAACTCAATTTCACTGAAACTGTGGGTTGGCTCTTGTTTGCAAAAATGGGTCCAATTGCTCACATAGATCCTGGCAGTCTCCATAGCATAACTTCCAAGTTTTTCAGCATTTACCATTACACCTAATGAAAGAGCTTGCAGAATTATGTAAAGTCGTTTAATCAAATTTACATCCACTCCTGTCATTTCAGCAGAGCAGATTGCATTGTAAAAAAATCTTCTGGCAGTATTACCATCATTAGTATTACCACTTATTGTCGTGGTTGGTCGATGATCAATCCTAGCTCGTCACCAAAACGTTTTTGTACCATGGTTTTCTTCTCTTGCTTTAGTCGTTTCTTTTCTTCGCTTGTGGCTGACCATGAAAGAAAGATTGTAGGAAATATGTAAAATCATTTCCATACAACGAATCCAGGCGTGTAAAGTAGACAGTCCGTATTGATAAGAATCTTCATTTTCAGGCTTAGCAGTCACTTTAGTCAAATCGTTCATTTTACGTATATTGTATAAGTAACAATCACACGTCTGTTTATTCACCACTATTTTGTTATAATATAATTAAATGTAACAACTTTTTTATATACTATTTGAAATATGAGGGTAGTGTGCATATTGTTGATTAACTCATAATGTGCATATTGTCACACGCAACATGAGTGCCAAAAAGATAAAAACCCTAATATCAATGCTAAATTACAATACATATCGCAAACTATTGATATAAATAGAATTGAAACAAACATTTGAAATCGCAATAGAAAGCGAGCGGTTTTCCGTTGTCTGACTTTATCACATTTTTACCAATTACTTCGAAAATCGCAAATAATCGCAGCTGATTTTTATTTGAGAATGTTTATGAATAGCTAGACTACAAATCAACATTAAATTTAAAGCAGGGGTAAACGTGGGTAACTGTCAAAAACCTCGATGAACTTAAAAAAAAAAAAATTTTTACCTTATTTTGTTTTGAAATTATTTTAAGGTAAACCTTAACATAATATTATAAACATATTAGTTGTTCCAAAATCTTCAAAAAATGAGGTTTGCAGAAATATGTAATACATTAAAGCAATTCCTACAAAGTTTAACATTGAAATCAATTTGAAATTAATGAAGTGAACAGGCTTGACATGGACGTCCGTCAAAACTATAAAGTTTGAGGCATTGTAAAAAAAATCATTTTATCTAACATAATATAATTTTTTGACATTATAGTTTAGTTTGAACCCTAAACTATTAAGTAAAATTAAAAAGTATGACAATAGCGACTTTGATAAAAAGCATTTTTAATCAGCCATTGTTCTAACATTTTCCATAGAGCGGTGGAGCGAGCCCTGCTAACAGCACGTGCGGGATGGCATACTCACTCCTGTCGAACGTTCCGATTGGGCTACGCCGATCGTACCAGTGGTGAAGAAGGACGGTAACATAAGAATTTGCACAGACTATAAATTGGCCTTAAATAAAGTATTAGAGGTTGACCGTTATCCACTACCACGTGTAGAAGTGTATTCGCTAGGTGCCCTAGCTTTTGAGATATAAATGTGGCCAAGCTGGGGAGATTCTTCCCAGATCGGCCACAGTGAAACTACCTACCAACTAACCTACACCTAACCAACTAACTTTTGAACTAGTGACCGACAAATTCTGATATTTAGCGACACATTTTTTTGTGTTATCAAAATTAAAATCCCTGGTCATGCTAGTGTCAGTCACACCTCTCTTGGCCATGATGGCCACGGTGTCGACAGACAGACGCAGCAAATATTGCAGGTACCACGCTAGTTTAGTTGTATTCGCCACGAAATAATTAAAACTGAAACTTTAACTAGGCCAGCTATTTGGAGGTCTGGTCACCCACATCAAATATAGTGGGATTGCTTTTTGTGTTAGTTTTTATCATGGTTTGGCAGTTAGTAATTTATGCGGCCTACCCAAATGTCCTTTCTTTGGTATTGTTCGTCGAATCGTTGAGCTGCACGATTACTGACAATTAATGCGTGCACTGACTGGTCCACTCAATCGGTGTGGTCCTTTCCTCAAAATATCATTTCAGACACCAATCTACATGATTTTCACATGATCTGACCAAGATTATGTCTGGTTTTTTTTTCTCGTCAGTGTGTGAATAGCGCTTGATACGCATGAGAAGCCGACTACTTATATAAGAATGTACCTACTATTTCAATTCTTTCATTTGGGAAGTGTGACCGCCAACCCCCATATCGCGGCCGTAAGATAGCGATGAGGGGGGTTGGCGATCCACGCCGCAGTGTACAGCGAATTGAAGTGGGGCCAATAACTTCCCAGTACCACCCGGTGGCAACTGGGAATAAACCGCATAATCCGCAATCCTCGCGAGTTTTGCGACACGCATTCATTTTATTCGGCGAAACCGAACGCATAGTCGCGCCGACAAAGGGCGCGTTCTGGTTTCCGGATCGCTTTCTATTTGGAGACGGGATTATACAGATGTTCCTATCAATGTGATGAAATTAATGTGTAAATCAAATACATTTTTATTAAAAAGCAGAATACATGTTTATTAACAAACAGAATACATTAAATTACAAAAACGGAAACTATGTATAAAAATCATTCTCTTTATAATATGTAGGAGGTATATTGGTGCCGGTTATGTTGTGCACAAACTAAGGACCGGTTTTTTGATCCCTATTTAACTCAACCAATGGTTAATCATAGTAAGTAATAGGGATGATGACAACTTTTTTTTATTTGTCCGTCATGTAGAATAGTAAAAAATATTGCACACCTATTTTTTATTTTTTTACGCAATCAAAAGATTACGGCGATACATTGAGTTAAGATGTGGCATGACGTCACGTCTTGGTAGATTTTATACGTAGAAGTGACGTAGCGAACCCCCACTCCAGAACTTTAATGCGTATTATCTAAGTAATTTTTTATTAATATGAAAAAGCAAAAAATACGTGTAATATTTTTTTTATTATCTGACTGATGGACTAAATAGAATTTCTTTATTTTTACCCAGGCATCATCCCTATTGTTGAATTCTGGCTAAATGTGTTTGTCAAAATGCCATTAATTACAATTTTTTAACATGAATGAGTTAACATGAAAACATTCATGTTAACTCATTAATATTTAGCCTTTCACATTTAGCCAAAATTCAACCATTAGTTACTATGTTTAACCATTATTTGAGTTAACTACGGATCAAAAAACCGGCCCTAAACTTTTTCTCTCTAATAAAACGAGTAAGAGATGGACATCAATTAGAGCTGTCAAATTTAATTGACTAATATTTCCATACAAAAGACGACACGTAAAAACACGGTAAAGCGAAAGACGTAAGTAAACTAGTTTGACATCTCGAACTTAGTTCATAGCTAGGTATAGCCTTCCTTTTCTCGCGCCGTCTGTTAGTGAAATATAATGATTCTCTAATTTTAGTTTAGTTATTGAACAAGAGAATCGGCACCATTATGTTCCCAAAGTATCTAAAAAAAATATTCCGATCCGCCACCTTTTAGTGTACAACTTATCAAAATTATCTTAGTCCCACAACCATAGACACTAATTCTTTGTTGCACAGATTAATACAGATGGGACACTCCGCAAAATCGTCTAAATAAAAAGACTTGCTACGACACAATAAAGTGCTATTCAGGTCGCACAAATGCTTATTACCTAGTTATATTCACCTACAAGTTGCCTCTCTTTCTATTGCGTTACTCTTATACCTTCTGACCACGTTAGGGTTGTCATCTTTTATAGAATAATTATTTTTATATTTAACTAGCTGACCCGATGAACGTTGTTCTGTCAAAATTTCAATAATTGTAAGAAAATACCCATAGGAATTGCACTTTCAGTTTTCTCCAATTTTCTAATTTTCCCGGCAACTTTTCAAACATTTTCTTTCATACAACCTTGTCCTGACAATTACAAACACAACAAAAAAGAATTATCCAAATAGGTGCAACCGTTCTGAAGTGATGCGCGTACATACATTCGGCAATTGATTTTTATTTATATAGAAGATTACCAATTAAGTGCCTATTACACCTGACATTTTGTATTCAAGTCATAGATTATGGAAACTGAACCGTACAGATGGGCCACGTAGGTACTAACTATAGAGTGAAGAATATGACTTGGGTATCTTCCACTAGTTTTTATTTTTATAATTCAGCCTGTGCCGCCTGTCTGTCATGGTTCTGTGTACATATAAAGTGTAACACAATTAATTGCACATATTTTAAGAGGTCAAATATGTGGACCAGCTGATTTGTTTGCACTGTCAGGGTTGGTCCCATAGAAAAAGTTTTTCATAATTATAAGTACAATGACCCCTTAAAATATTTGGTATTAATTTTGTAACACCTTATAGAATAGCCTGATAATAATAAAAAAAGCCATTTGAAAAGTTCACATAACATGTGTTAATGCACCGCCTATACCTATGTTGTTTTGATTGAACACTAGACATTCCCGGCTGTATTGCAATGCCACAAAAAGTAAAAGCTGTGTACAAAACTACCACTACTACTAGTACTAATACTACTACCACCACCACCACACCACTACTACTAATACCGCTACAAAACGAATAATATAATGGTGAATATTTTCTTTAGGTTTCTTCGTCCTGGTCATGAGAAAAGAGAAGCATGGATAAGATTTGTCCAGAAAAATCGCAACGAAAATTTTATCTCAAGAAATGCGCAGTACCATACGCCGCGCCGGTAGCGATTCAAATATTATATAAATAGTACTTCAGAATTGGTCGCGAGAAAACGGTTTTTAAGCAGTCTAGCGCTGCATGTTTTATAGTTTGTTGAGATGACACTTAATGTTTAAGCGCTGCAGCAAATACTGAGTGAATCTACGCTATGCTCGCGCCGCACAGCCCTCCCGGCTGTCATCCTGTTGTGACACTATTTTTGCTTCGGATAGCCTCTCTATACGTAGTACTTTATCTGTGTTAAACCTAGGCTCGGTACTTACTTAGTAGTAGGTACGTAGATCAAAAAACTATTTTTTATTTTATTTTACCAATGTCTGCATAAGTACTTTACCCTAAGAAAATAGGCATAGGTACGGTACATGCACAGTATCAAATCTGGAAGCAAATACCAGGCGAACAAGTCCCTGCTGCTGCCGCCTGCGGACGGTACTTTAATTTGTTTAGTCTCGATTATTTAATTTATACCTACGTAATTGGGCAAATAAAAAAAAATATATGTACGAATACCCTGTTATCTAAATAATCAAAATCTTATTACATAATACTTAGTTATGGTTATAATTAGTCCTTGGCAGGTACCCACCAAAACAAAAATACTTAAAGATGTACTTTCCTACCTATACTTATCAAAGTCTGAATCTGACCTTGACCTAGGTATAATAATAAAAATTAATATTCTAACTACGTAAATAGGCATAAATAAGAATAATAAATGTAAACATTTAGTAGGAAGATGTAGGCACCTACCTAATTACTAATTACTTGTAGGTAGACGTACATTTCTTCACCTTTCGGTGTCCTTTGGAAAAGAAAAAAACGTGAGGTTCGGATCCTTATTATTATTTATGCAGCCAATTGCGATGCAATATAGTTGTGTCTTCATTTTAATCATTTTCGTTTTAATATCTTGCGACGAACGGTCGACGCGACGCGGCGTGTGAGTATTTAATTGACGTGCGACCCGGCGGCGCGCGGCAGCCCTACTGAATTGGCCCCGTGACAAGGGCCCGCCGCGTACTTGTAGCTTCATACCTAAACTGCGGAGTGTCCCATCTGTATAAATCTGTGGTAGTAGGTATAGACGCCAGCACATCAAGCTACTACAATCTGTCAAATTTCTCGCTTTAAGTATAGATAGGATAAAGATATTCAACTTTATCGCTAAGGGGGTCATTGTACTCATCATTATGAACAACTTTTATTGGACCCAATCCTGAAGTCGCAAAAAAAATCAGCTGTTCAGTACATATTTTTTCGCATAATTTGTGAAAATGTAGGGAACAGCTGATTTTTTCACACGTATATATTCAGTCATTTAATTTAGAAGTTTTTACATAGTCAACCTCGTAATTACTTTACCACCCTAAGATTGAATGTCACATGCACATCATAAAACGTCAGGGCCCGTTTTGCTTCAATGCTCGGTTCCTATAAACAAAAACGTATCGTTATGCTTACCAATGGAAGCATTTTTTATTGCCAAACTGGGCATATTATAAATAGATTCTTAAGCCAATTTTACCTGTAATAGCTACTTCCATATGGGAGGTTCGACTATGTAAAGCTATGAGGTCTTTGCTTTATTATTGGTAAAGATACAAGAGTCTTAATATCCAATAACGGTCCGCAAATTCTAGGAATCGGCCATAAAACACAAATATGACATTTAAGTAGTTAGATAAAGAAATTACGAGGTCTATTATAGGTCGGCTAATTGAACCAACTCTGAATTGTAAAAAAAAATCGCTGTTACATACAAAAGTGCTATCTAAAACGATCAAAATTTATAGAACAGCTATTTTCATATTAGGTCTTACAGCAGATGTCATTCATGCTCATGAGTACACTCTGTAAAAGTGTCCCTTCTTTTACCTGCCATACTGTTTAATCGCATGAGAAAAGTAAATCCATATCCTGTAAACGTAGTTCCACACCAATATTATTATAGTTGAGTAATACGATTATCGATCGATACTCATAGGTAAGGTATACAAATGTTTTAAAGTTTCGAATTGACATTCTTTAAAAGAACATCATGCATATCTTGAAGGGATTGTTCCAAAGCATTTCTGTATTTGTTACAATCGGTGTCTGGGTGTTCGGCGAATGCTGAGGTGGCGAAATTTATATCGTTATCTCTGGGATTGTAACATGTTGCATACCCATCAGGCACTAATGGCCCGTAACACATAAATCCATCACACTTGCAAGCGACCTGAAATAAATAGATACATAACAGAAATTAGTTTGAACTAAGAAATGGACGCTCGTAAGAAGACTTTTTTGAGTTAAAAATGGAACCCATAATAATTTAGTCAGGTCCATCCAGAAGTCTCACAGCCATTTTACTCGGAGACTATTCGCACTATATCGATGAAAATGCACCGCTAAACAATAGTATGTGTGCGGGGAACATCATCATGGCGGCTCGAGTGACTTGTAGTGTCTGCGTTCTGTCAAACCTGTGAGTTTTTTGCCCCGTTTTGACAATAAAAATTAAATTGCATTATAAAAATTAAAAATTAGTTTTGATAACGTTGCTATTTACCGAATAATTCATTCACTCCTGTCCCAGATAGGAGTGAATAAAGTTCGAACTGTCCTCTCGTTGCTAGCAACGCGTTGCTAACAGTTGGGCAGATCTTTTTTTTTTCGATCTCTCTAAGGAGACAAAGCAGGGTGACAGATCGGAATAATTCCATATTTTGAGATAAATAGACACGCAACATTATTTATTAATCGGTTTCTCAAAAACGGGTCAACTAAGCCTATTGTCTGGCTTTTTGTAAGTCGGTTGTTTTAATTTACTCAAAACAACTGCAAAGAATGTGCTTTAGGATTTTGCTGCTCAATGTGCGCTGACCGATAATGGGACCATATGTGACGTGACCGACGATTTCGGATGGCTAATGGCTATAGAGTCACCGTACATAAAAAGTAGCGAACCATGATTGTTCTAAATCTGTGTGTACATATTTAATTAATCTTACCTGACTAGTAGAAATCCTCATATGGGCACTTTTTGTAAATCCAGGATCAGAATATAATTTTGGTATTTCAACGCCATTTTCGATTGCAATTAATTTTAATCCTAGTAAATGTCTGTCAACACCGAATCCTTGAAGTGCCTGTAATAACAATTCAACGAGATAAAATTCTAAGTCGCAAATTTTTTTTAAGGTAGGTACAATTCTTATTTAAAGCAAAAGGGCTAGCCCGTGAAATTATTATTTTCTTACGTTTTTGATACTTTAGCATCAGGTTGTATGGATAAATAAAATTGATGCGCCCGTAATAAATAAGTATTTGCATGCCTGGCTGCCAGCCTAGCCTTTTCCCAACTATGGTGGCTTCCAGTCTAACCAGATGCAGCTGAATACCAGTATTTTATATGGAGCGACTGTATAGTGTCTATCTGCCCCCCACAACCCAGTTAACAAATAAGTATGCACAGAATAATAATCATTAAAATCATCAATACAACTCTCTAAGTTCATGTTTTCATGGAATTGACTAAATATGTATGTACTTGAGTTGGACCTTTTTTTTACATAACTTTGAGAGTTGTATTATTTAAGATTTAAGGCGCTGACAAGATGCGCATCTTCCAAATAGGCTTATTTTATTTTTACTGCCATATCTATTGATTTTGTCGCTTCGGATAATATATGTTAATGTTGAACATATTTCTGAGGTAACTGAGTCGGTTTAAAAAAATCGCCTACACATAATGAACAGTAAACTAACCTCTCACCTTGCCCGCCTTTCAATCTAAAGTATCTGCATCTCTCAATGTACGTTGGTAAAATTAATAAAAAATAACATATTAAAGTTGAATGCAGAACAAGGTATTTTTGATTCGATTACTCTACTTAATTTTGAGTAAATAGATACTTAGGTCATACTGAAAGTTTCTGGATTCTGATAAGAGCAGATATTAGACATGATACATTTATTGTTTTTCAAAGTATATGCCCTCACAATTTATACATTCATTGCATTCGCTGGAACCATTGTTAAAAGCAGTTGGACCAGTCTTCCTTAAGGACCTCGTCAATGGCTTCGTGGTGGAACGCATTCACCGCCGATTCAGGGTTCGTAAAACGTGTGCCTCTACATTTGTTTTCAATTTTAGGAAACAAAAAGAAGCCGCAAGGTGCGAGGTCTGGACTGTATGGCGGATGCGTCAGTTCTAAATTTGACGCCTTCAAATACGCTTCCGTTATCTTAGCGGAATATGATGAGGCGTTATCGTAGTGAAGGACGACATTGCTTCGAGGACGCTTTTCGCGAATATTTTCTAAGACTCTGGGCAAGCAAGTGTTGACGTACCAATCTACGGTCACTGTCCTTTGGTCTTAAAGCGACACTGTTGTGTAATATCCTAATTTGCCGAAAAAAGAAGCAACCATTTTCTTACCAATGCTTCGACTCTTCTTAACTTTCGTCGGCAAGTCTTCAAAAGGAAAGACCCATTCTGCCGAGTGGCTTTTTCTTTCCGGTTCAAAGCAGTACAGCCAGGTTTCGTCACCTGCCACGATATTATAGACGGCCAATGACTGTCCTCCATTAAACTTTTTTTTTATTATTTTACGGCACCCCTCGACACGCAGTCGTTTCTGGTCTTCCGTTAAATCAAGCGGTATCCATCGAACGCAAGTTTCCGAACCTACAGATGCACATGCAAAATGTTTTGCACTTGGCTCATTCCAATGCCTAATACAGTACGAATTTGCTGACAAGTAGGTATTTTTTTTTGTCTGTTTCAATCAGTTGGCGTACGGTATCAATATTGAATTCTGTAACTGCCGTCGCCGGCCGACCTTCACGTGTATATCGTCATGGAGATGATCACGTCCACGTCTAAATTCTCCAAACCACGAATACACGGGAGCTGCGACATGAGGCTTCATCATCAAATGCCAATTGTAGTCTCTGGCAACTCTCTTGCTGACTTAAGCCACAGCGAAAATCATTAAAAATCATTGAACGAAAATTTTCACGAGCTAAATTCATTGCAATAGCGACACACAATTTTCTAAAGGACGCCATAATGAAAAAACATTCTCGCAAATTACAAAGTATCATGTTCCTAGAGAGTTCCATTTTAGAATTCCATAATTGCTTTTTAATTTTTTTTTTTTATTGTAAGTGGCCAGTTCCAGAAGCTGTCAGTATGCCCCATGTAATTGCTTCATATTTTGCAATCATTATATCATCATCGCGCACTGACTTGTAAACCTATGGACTTGCCCTAACTACAAAATTTGCGTCCAAACCTACAAAAATCGGGCACTCAACATGGCCGCCTTTCGTAGGTTTGTAACTGTGAGTGCAAGAGAGTGAGCAAGCAACCGTTTGACAGCACATCTACCAATCATCTACCACAAAACTCAGCACTCAACATGGCGACCGTTCACACATAGACACGATTTTGACGTCACACAAGTGTTTTTAAATTTAGTCCTTGACAAACATTTAGATGTCTCTCTTTTCATGCGCAGCTATTGATTAGTTAAAAAGAAACAAAACGCTTTTTGACATGTCTGTGTCGCTATGACAGATATTTGTATACCTGTCTTCCTTTAATAGAATATGCCATCTCCATGTTATTCTATCTCAATGTCATCGCGCATCTCTTTGTTTTCTATGCAATTCAACAATAATGCGCTTTAGGTCTTGTTAGCGTCTTAAAAGTTTTATTAAAGCCGTTACTGAATAAATACATGATTTTACTTTAAAAAACCGGCACTGACGTAAATAGATCAATAACGTAGCCTTCCCTATTTTTTACAAGTAATTTTCCTTTTGTAATTTCGGTGACTCTATGTTGTGTTATTTCGCACTCTTCATTATTTTATGTTTATCTGTAATCTACATAATTATGTAATTACAAGTGAAAACTCTAAATTCAATTCAAGATTTAAAAATATACCACGTAACGCCAAAAAAACATTTTGCGTACCTAATAACTTTATTCTCTGTATTTTTTAAATTTATTGAATGCCGTACTAAGTTACACATAAATAGGCGAATGAAACGACATTGTATCTTCAAGTTACGTTTTGTTTTATAAGGTTCTAGTACAAGCATCCTTTGCAAAAGCTAATGCTTTCACCTTAATAAATACTAAACTTAGGTAACACAATTAATTTTTACCTTGACTGTGTAGTTTTTATGAGAATTGATAGCGTCTTTTAATGAAGAAATTTTCTCTTTTGGACTGCTTTGAGAATTCAACATTGTTTTTGCAAATTCTATGGATTCGATTGAGCATGATCGTATGGTTTCTGTTCGTCCTCCGACATACATCCTTGTTGCCGCAGATTCATAATGAGCTCCAGGTACTTTGTGTAACCTAAAAAAAAAAAGACTAAAGATGGACCAAAAACTTAATACCGTACCTATGATTCGCTTACAACCTTTATGGGAAATATTTTGTCCTTTGCGTACGAAACGGACATTACTGAGTGGCCTGAAATAAAGGAACTGTTACATTTTACTTAGGATGCGTAGTTTAACCTTCAATCGACCCGTGCGGCTGTTGTTATTTAACCACAAGTCCCTCCTTCTCTCTATACCGTTCTATCGCTCAGAGGTGCAATTCACTCGAGCGAGAAGTCCTACAGGCGCACGTAAAAGTGTTTTCGATGCGAATGTGCGCGGATGCTTGCGAGCAAACTTCCCGCTCATAGCGAATAACGCATCTAAGTGACAGAAATATATATTTAAAAAAATGTTTATTTCAATTACAAAGTGCATTTGCATACATGATTTGGAGATCACCTTTTAAGGAAGAAATTGCCATTTTTAGGAGAATCCACTCTTCCACTTAAGAGCCGTATACGAAATTTTGCCGATTTCGCTGATTTACGTGATTCTACAGACATTATTTTACAGTTAAAATACTGTATTTCTATAAGTTTTAATGCACAACATGAAACCTAATTTCAATTATGATCTAATGAATGAGCTACTTTTTTATTATATAATTTTGACTAATCAACCTAAAACTGTTTTGACTGATTTGACTGTTTTGTGAATTTTGCTTTAAGATGTTTAGAATGTCACATATTTACGAATCATTTTGACGTCTAAAGGATATGAAAAATTTCATAAAATTAAGACAATAGATATAAACTTCAGTTCAAAAGCAAAATCCTGAACAAAAAATGCAATAAATAAAAAAAATGGCAATAAAAATGTTTTAGAACAACCTAAATCTCGCATTTCAAACACTCGACGCAAAATAAAAAGTCGCTCATTCATTAGATCATAGTTGAAATGATCTTTCATGTTGTGCATTAAAACTTATAGAAATACAGTATGTTAACACATTAGGTGCGGTAGACGCACATGCGCGTTTTCATAACTTTCTTCGAGTGCGGCGCGGCGCACATGTGCGTTCGTTGTGCATCTCTATTGTTTCGAAAACATCGTAAAAAAAAGGGTCGGTAAGGGTGTAGCATAAAGAAGCGTTTGCATAAAGAATTCAGCAGAGAATGTGTTAACTGTAGAATTACGTAAATCAGCGAAATCGGCAAAATTTCGTATACGGTTTCTTAATTTGCAATTTAGTGTAAAAATACATAAAATAAAATTAAAATAAGTAGGTTGGTATTAAATAAAATTATAGAAAAGGCAGACTATAAATTTCATTCATTTATAGTTTGCCTTTTCTATTACCTACAAAGAAAAGGCAATAATGCGCGTATTTGTGTGATGTGTGCGAGTATGAATGAGTGTGCTAGTGTGAGGAGTGTAGTGGTTAGTGTAAAAATAAAGTTAGAATAATGCTGATCCTTGCGTGTAAGAATGATTTTACCGTAACTCTTAAGAGCCTATACAACCTCTAATTTCGCCCCCACTCCACTCTTTATGTTGTTGTGTCTGTAATGTGTGTTCTGAGCGCAAACCACATAGCTCTCCCGTTCGAAAGCCGAAGCGAGACTGAGCTGCCGCTGGGGTATCGGGCGGCTGGGAATAAACTTCAAGACGCCGATAGTTTAGGTGATTTCTTTTTACGATGGAAAGAATGGTAATTTAAATTTAAAAAAAGAGCATAAGACCTGCTTTACAGTTAGTTCAGTTTATATGCAAAGTTTCATGATCTAATTTGAAGTATTTTTTGAATACCAGCGGTTTATTGTTCGGTTTAGAGGTAGCTTTGGAATTTTTTCTATCGAGAAAATATTATGGAATCGTGTTTTCGTCAAACATAGTACTTACTTAACATTAATCCTCAACTTTACTATAATATATTAGGCTTTATTAAGTATAGGCTTTTAATATAGAAAATTTCATACCTGTAGAATGCTAGTTGCATAGCCATCTGTAGATAGCTATCTGGGCTTAACTTCTGAGACTTGATGAAGTTCTTTCCATACTTGTCGTACTGGAAGCAGTTCAACTCTAAGTTTCGAACTAAGCTGAAACATATTTAAATGCACATTAACCGATAAACTGAACGTATTAAAGTCTACTAAAGGACACAAGTACCACGCGCCTAGTACCGCACCGGCATAGTAGGTATCCGCAAGTTGCTGTTTCTTGGAAGAAAAATGACAATGACCAATTTGGTACGATAATACAAAGAGAATCTTTTTTTGGGCCTATTCTGAAAGTGACGAAAAAAATGGTACGTATGGTTAGACTAGCCATTTGTAGCAATAGTTAATACGACACAAATGTTGTAAGATTAACTCAAGTTATACAAGTTCGATGATTTGTCATTTTCATACATTTATTGATATCTGAAAGTGCTGAAAAAATATAAAATATGGATAGATATTGCTAAAACTAATGATCCGAAATCATTGTGAGGCAAAACAAGTTAGTAGCCCATCATTTTTATACTTATACGTATAAAAACTGCGATTATGTTATTTCGGGATAAGTTATGATGGTGATTAGTATTTAGAAAAATATTTCGCGGACTTTTGGTGACCGCTCACCGCCCAGGGAGGCCGGGCCGCCTCAGCAGGGAGAGCGATCCCTATTGCGGCGAAGTCTGTCGCGACCTCCAAGCGACCGCTCTGAAGTTTTTTTTTTCTGAAATATTTTAAATATTTTTTGCAACTAATAAGTAATATTATAATTAGTATTTTGCTTTTATTTCTTTTCACCTAAATTGGTACAGTATGCTGTTCTATTATAGAAGTTATATGTAGAATGTCGAATGAATACGTGATATTATAATAAACCGTAGGTTGGGTTATTTGTAATTATTTACGGTTTGAATTAATTTATTTCTTATAATTATACATTACAAATCACTTATACACAAATAAATAATAAAAATTTACTTGTTTTATAAATTTTTATTGTTCAGGAGTAGTAAGAGCTTATAGTGTTAACATTACAAATATAAGAAGTAGTTTCTTCTTCGTTGTTTATGTAGCTAATCTAGCTTTCATAACAAATGGAAGTATGTATACAAATTATCCGTAAGAAAAACAGATGAAAACTTGCACCTCCCTTTAAGGGGGTTGGAGGGTGAAAGCTTTTGTATGTTAGTCTGCATGCCAAATTTCAGCTTTCTAGGACTTCAGAAACTGCCCCAGAGGTTTTGATGAGTGAGTGTGACAGTGAGTTAGTTAGTCAGTCAGTCAGTCAGTGACGAAATCGACGTATTTTAGGTATTTATAAAATTCAAAATATAAAAGTTAGATAAATTAAACTGAGTGTGTTTTACTAGTCTGCTAACTACATCTTATCCTGAGAATTTGAGCTCTCTATCATTATCTAGATATATAGGTTTGAAAATACAACGCAACGCTTCGAGAAATGGCAATGCTTTTTGTTTTTGGTTCGTCTTGGCGGAAGGGTTATTTCTAAAATTTGAGACCAGATCGAACGTTGGCTAAAAAAAAAGAAACTTACCCATCTAAATTCTTTTTGGCACTTTCAATCATGCAACTAACGTCTGCGGTCACATTAAATTTCAACTGAGTCGGTTGTTTAGGACTTGATGACAGCGCTTCGGGAGCTTTATTTTGTTCACTAAAAAAGGAAAAGATGGTACAACACAACAATAATTACGAGTGAACATATATGTAAAGTCGACTTCGTAATTCCTTTACCACTTTTAACTTGCCATAAAATTGAAACTTGACAGGTTGAAAGTATATGACGGTAACACAAATAGACCTTGTCGTTTTATGACGTGCAAGTGGCATTCTACCACAGAGTGATAAAGCAATTATATTACACAACAGGTACTGTAGTCAACCTCATAATTGCTTTATCACTACTATAAATACGCAACATAAAATAATTGATTGTAAAACAAGTAATTATTAAAAAAAAAAATACCGAATTGTTCCCCAATTCAAAACTTTTTCATTATGTAAATCTTTAAAAAGGCATTTTGAAGTTGTACGAAGTCGCGATCATCCTCTAGCAAATTATAAAATAAAGCTTTTGCCCGCGGCTTCACCCGCGTGGAGGTTGGAAATTATCCCACGGGAACGTACTACCGGGATAAAAAGGTATCCTATGTCCTGATCCAGGTCACGGTCTACCCATGTATCAAATTTCATCCAAATCCGTTCAGCCGTTTTAACGTAAAAGCGTAACAAACAAACAAACTCACTTTCGCATTTATAATACTAGCTTTTGCCAGCGGCTTCGCCCGCGTGGATGTTGGAAATTATTCCATGGGCACCTTACATTTTTCCGGGATAAAACGTACCCTATGTGCTATTACAGACTATAATCTATCTCTGTGCTAAATTTCATCCAGATCCGTTCAGCCGTTCTGGCGTGATTGAGTAACAAACATCCAAACATCGTCACAAACTTTCATATTTATAATATTAGTAGGAAGTAGGATAGTAGGATTATATAATATAAGGTTCTAGGCGGTCGATTTTGCTGCTCATATGCAACAACTTTAGTGTGTAACCAACATTGATATCTAAAAAAAAATAATATAAAAATCGGCCAAGTGCGTGTCGGGCCACGCGCATTGTATGGTTACGTTTTTGCTCGTACTGCCCACAGTATGACCGCTAGACTTTGTCCAGGTTCGATATTAGTTAGACACGACCACACTAAGTCGTAACGTTTAGCCAGGCAGTAGTACAGCATATCCTCGAAGAGCTGAACACGGACGTCATTTTATTATTCTTCTCGCCAAACCCTTTTGTTTCAAACACTTAGTATGGGAGTGCATAAAAAATAACTAGCCCGTATTGGATTTAGAATGACGTTACTTCATGGTTAGCTAACTAAACGTGTATGCAAAATTACAGCTCAGTCGGTTGAGGATAACTACTTTAAAATTTAGTTGCAAGATTTAAATCGAACAAACATATACAGGGTTATTGGTAAAACACCAACAACCTCTTAAGGGGTCATTGTACTCATCATTATGAACAACTTTTACTATGGGAACAAACCTGAATTCGCGAAAAAAAAATCAGCTCTTCAGTACATTTTGACGAATTATGCGAACATAAATGTACTGAACAGCTGATTTTTTTTCGCGATTACAGGTTTGGTCCCATAGTAAAAGTTGTTCATAATTATGAGATCATAATGATAGATACTGCACGATTTGTTCGTTCACAGATATAAGAAGTGTTCGATAATACCAGCCTGCGCATGACGTTAGTATCGCAGTAATGGAATGGCCAGCAAGAAGCCCTGCTATCCAAGAGAATTGGAACTAATAAACCAGCTCCCGAAACTGGAGGAGCTGAAAACTGCCATCTTGGAAGCATGGGTGAACATTCTACAGGACGTTATATTGGCATTAATTAATTCCATGCTGAACCCCATTACGGCCGTCGTAAATG
This sequence comes from Dicycla oo, assembly GCA_948252095.1. NCBI lineage: Eukaryota > Metazoa > Arthropoda > Insecta > Lepidoptera > Noctuidae > Dicycla > Dicycla oo. The sequence continues at coordinate 16,704,996 of OX411712.1, forward strand.
CTCTTGGAGGCAACACAACCAGTGCCATTGCACTGGTACATTCCGCTCGAGACAAGTGCCTACAGCTCGCGACAACACAGTGTTGACTAGGGTCTATACACGCTCAGCGAGACACGAACGCATCATTTTTATTTTATTTTTGATTTTGTGCACCCTTCGTAGGCCGAAAGCAACCCTAACTGCCCTAACGTTGTCAGAAGAAATAAGAGTTACGCGATAGAAAGAGATAGTAGATAGGCAACTTGTAGGTGAATATAACTTGTAGGTAATAAGCGTTTTACGACCTGAATTGCACTTTATTGTGTCGTAGCAAGAGTCGCTTTTTATTTAAATGATTTTGCGGAGGGCGGGATCTGTTAATCTGTGACAAGTTACTAAATAAACGTTTTCTCTATGTAAACCAGTGTTTACTTCAAACATTTCACACGCTACTTTTGCCCCTGTGAAACGCGATAAGACGACTTATTAATAAGTAGCTGACCCGACAGACGTTGTCCTGTCCAAATTTGATGTATGAGAAAATTAATTCTCTTCATCATTTTTTTTCGTGTATTTTCCCAATGTTTTAATAGTTATTCTGCTACTTGGGATGGAGCCAAATGAAAATCGGTCCAGCCGTTCTCGAGTTGTAAGTGTTAGAACAAACCCGACTTTCATTTTATATAAATAGATTTTTATTTTAGTATTGATTTAAAATTTGGAACAATGACAAACGGAAATGATAATGAGTGACTGGCTTCATAACCACATTTTTTCTTTTCTTTGTACTAGCATTATTTAAAAAGATACGAGACCTATGCAGGGTGGCCTAATTCAGGTATCCCGGGAGTGCACTTCGTTTCAAACATAACAAGGAGCTATCATTAAGTATTGATTTTTTTATGTTGTCCCGCAAGTTTAAAAGGATTACCAAATCCATAGTAATTTTAATTTTAAATCATACTGTAAGATCTGCAATCCTGAATATTACCCGTAACCAGAAGATACGATCTGGACATGTCCATTGTAGGACTTAATCATTGTTTTGAGCAACAAACAGAAATTGATCTTTTTACTGTTGGGTTTTTAGTACTTCAGTTAGCCTCAACATTTCCCACGCAAGAATTAATGGTTTGATAACTAGAAAATAATACTAACTTGTAATTTATTAATACATGCGAATTCCCAATTTTATAATTATCATATAAATTCAAGAACTTACATATATTTAATAATGAAATCCGTTAAAACAGCTATAGGCTGCCCTTCTGCTGGCGAATGTTCATAAGTAAGGCCCGTTAATCCGTCAGCACCAACAATGAACTGAAATAAACAATTTGAAAATAGAGTTTATATTAAAATGCTGCAAGTAACCATAAAGCCCCATATACACTCAAAACAATGTTGAGCAACAATCGTGCAACATTGTTTCCTGCAACATGTGATGTAGTGAAATGTTCTTTTGTTTACCTTAAAAACGGCACACATCAGCAACCTGCAACATTCCATTTGGCCACCAACATTCGTTTCCCGCGCAACTCATAAACATGTTGCTGAAATAATATGTCGCAACTTTATATGCAAGGGCAATAAGATAACTTTGTTTGAGCAATAAGTATACTAAACTTTATCTATCATATTGCCAGCAACACTGCAAAATCGCATGTTGCGGAAACAATGTTGTGTAACTTTTATTTCCAATTATACGGGGGTTTATGATTAGGTACGCTTTGCTATCCAACATCAACGTGCGTCTCAAAATTGCATTTTGGCGACGATTTTAAATCGATGAGTGTTCTTTTTGTAAGTTCTCGCAGTTGAAAGGTAACTCTTTCATTCCAACTCGAGTAAAATCTCCATACGTTTAGTGCAAGGATAGGTACATTTATGTTTACCGCTGTCAGAGAGCGTCGTCTCTGCTGATCAAACGTGTGTGACAGTATTTTTATTTGATATACCGTGTTAACGCCCGGATACCTATTCTAAAAGTGCTCGATGCGTTTAGTTTAGGCTGTAAGAGGGAACATACATAGATCCACATGAAACACATTTCCCTCCTCAAAACGATGATTTTTTACTTCGTGACTGCCTCGTTGGTCTAGTGCTCGCAAGCGCTACTGATGAGCATGAGGTCCTGGGTTTGATTCCCGAGACGGGTAAATGGGATTTTCCATCTAGAATTTTTCAGAGAAATGCCAGATCTGGATTAGCGCCCGTTTGATGGCAATTGTAATAGGGGGGCGAGCCCTCTGTTACATGGGACTTAAACATAACTGGCGAAATGTGGGTGTACTATACCTTTGAGGAATACAAGTGTGATGAGGTGTTATTCGTACTTACTTGTACTGTTTTGTCAAACCAACGGTTGGCGCCATTACTGCGCGAGCCGCCGCCATGTATTGTCTGTGCTCCGGCTAGGTTTCTACGAGCGTTTGAATCCTTACAATTCCACAAGTTAACAGCCTCATCCAAACAAAGAACAACTAGACTTGTCTCTACGTCTGCTAAAGATTCTCTGTTTGTTTTGTCTGAAATAATGATAAGATATTGTCGGTAGTATGATGTCGTGTCGGAAAGTGTTAGTTGAGACATGCACGCAGCAATTACTGCTTAGGAACTGTTCAGTGTTTCCTGGAAAATTCAGAGAATTATGTTCTGTAGTGTTTAGTAATGTCCCTTATTTGACTCTATAACGATATTAACAGTGTAGGCGTTATAATAAGGTGTTAATTTTCTGGTTTACCCGTATCCTACTTCTGCGCCCACAGTAGCTATATCGGGTACTAAGTCTAATCACGATCCTATGTAGAGGATTCCGACATATTTTTAGCCAACTTCAAAAACGGAGGAGTTGCTATGTTCGTCTATATGTATTTTTTTGTATGTATGTCCATAGATATTTTCATCAATTGTGGACCGATTTTGAAAATAATTTTTTGTTTGAAAGGCTATTATACTTACTCACGAGGTGGTCCCACATAAATTTGGTCAAGTTTGTTTTTGAGTTAGCTTCAATAATACGTATTAATCCACTTTGTGTACACATCAAAAGTGGCTAGGGATCAAGTACGTTTTACAGGATCGCCGCAATTGAGGATTATTAATTTAACTTTTTTGGATCGTCATTGATTCTTTTTATAAAAATCATTAAAAAAAATAATAGCAAATTAACTGTCAATCAGGATTCCTGATATCGCATCACCACTCGCAGACAGGACCGGTACATCCAAAATACTGCTCGACGGAATCGTACCATGACTGCCATGATGTTGGCTACGAAGCCCCACAGCTCTTCGCGCTTGGTGATAAGCGACCAAACCATCCGAAATCGTTTAAGTGAAGTGGGTCTGCGTTTCCGAAGGCCGCTGAGAGTTCCACCTATAGCACCTCGCAGTCATAGGGCCCGTTTACAATGGGAACACAGAAATTGGGAGGATGAAGATTGGCGTTGTGTTTGCTTTTCCGATGAAACTCGTTTCGGTATGAGGCCGAATACAAGACGTATTCGAATTTGGAGGACCTCTGGACTTCAAGAACGTTTGAAATTTTGTCAGGTACTTCATTCATATGGAGGAGGAACAATAATGGTTTGGGCCGGTATTTGGATCGGTGGAAAAACCGATCTCATTTGGATCAGAAGCAATCTCAATGCTCACATTTATGCGGAGAGGATTGTTTCAGACGTGATCATCCCCTTGCGAAGCCAGTCCAGGTGATTCGTTTCGACTAATGCACGGCAATGCACGTCCACACATGGCTAGAGCGGTAACACGCACTCTTGCCGATGCTCTCATCAACGTTCTGCCGTGGCCTGCTTAATCGCCAGACCTCACTCAACCCAATGCGAGCACGCATGGGATATGCTACAAAGAAGTGCTCTGCCGATTATGGATGCCGTGCATACCCCACAACAACTTTTTGACTTGTTAGAAAGAACGTGAGCGGCCATTCCTCAAAGTGATTTTGATGAACTGATTTTAAGTATGCCAAATCTTCTGATTCGTATCAATAGTGCAAACACAGATTATTTTTTTTTATCTTTACAATAAAACTTTTAAAATCCTCATATTTGGTTTTTTTTTTGCCTTGATGACATTAACATCGGTTGATACCCACAATTTGCGAAAATTGCAAATTTTCTTAATTTTTACAAAATATAGGGATAAGTTGTTAACTTAAACATAGGAATTAAAGTAGGAAGCCAGTCTGGAAGACTAGATTTGGTAAATATTAATTAGATTTTTTTTATATAGTTAAAAATGTAATTGATCCCTAGACACTTTTGATTTGTGTACATTGTGTTCATATTTTCACGTATCCACTTGTACAAGATTAATACATAGGTATTTATTATTTTCTTTCACTGTTGTTTACATAGCAAGTAGTGGTAAGTATAAGAATTTGTGTGGGGTAGGTACCACAACTAAAATGTGAAAAATAAAAAAACTTTTTTTTTTTACTAAACAAAAAACGACGCGACGACTTCCGAAAAAGAAACAACCGACCTCCAAAAAAAAAAATTAAGAATTCGGTGTCTATGGTTTTGTATTTTCGTTTTTGGAACCGACATCCTGAATTAAAGTTATTTTTCACTTTGTAGTTTTTTTTTTTTTGTAATATCTTCTTTATTAATCGGTACAGATACTATTATAAAGTTTACCAATTGTTTGAATAAATTTATATTGACCCACTTTTGCTGTCTCAACTTTTTTCTTTCGATACAATCAAATCAAATCCAATGTTTATTTGCTAGAAATACTTACATTGTACAAATGCACCGCAAACTTTAAAACACTAACTAAACTTTAATTATTTAGAAAACACAAATAACTATGTCAAAATTATTTTCATGAAAAAAGAGCTCGTTCTGAGGACAGTTTCCCTGTATCTCTTCTCTTATAAATTTTGATTTCCCCAGTGTCCCAGTAAAAAAGCACTCTGTATACCTTTAGATATATGCATACCTTTAGATAGGAGTTGATAAGCTTTTGCCCAAGAGTCTCGATTTTCAGAAGTAAGAATTCCAATGCCCTCATTGTTTGGCGAGCTAGAAAGATCAATAACTTTTTTCAATTGTTGAACAATTTGATCCTCATTCAGCAATACGTCGTCTTCGCCCCACAGATCAACATGAAATATCTAATAACAGAAAAAAATAACAAATAAGTATGACTACAGTGCAATGCTAACGAACGCATGATCAGAAAATAGAGGTAAAGCAAAATTACTTAAATTTGAATACTTTTATGTTTAGCAATGTTGATATCAAATACTAGTGCACTTTTCGACAAGGCCAACATGCCCTGGTTGGTACAAAAAGGTCAAATACTAGTGCACTTTTCGACAAGGCCAACATGTCTTGGTTGGTACAAAAAGGTCAACAAATATCACGGATGACGGAAGTATTTTCTGCCAATACAATGTGTTGCAACAACTCCATGTAATTTTGTTTAGGACTTTAAAATACAGAGGCTCTTTAAGACGCTGGTATATGCCAATGGCCTTGGGTGGTTAGCTTGCGTGTTCTGTGCTGAGCTCGCGCAACGCGTCTTACGTCCAGCCAATAATAGGACTCGCCCATCAAGGAGCGCTGTCCCAAATCAGACGCATTATTAACATTATACATAAAACAAAAGATAACAAATATTAAAACACGTATACTAAAAGATAAATAATTAAATTAACTTTGACATGGTAAAGGTTTCATAAAAATACGCTTGATAATTTTTGCGTGAGTCTCATCCGCGTTAGACATAAGTTTACAAATTAATTACACTATGTAATATAAACATAATCTAAAATTTTCACATATTAAGTTACTAAGAAAATGCTCTAATTTAACATATATTTTTCCAAATAATTAACACTACTCGTTTAGACGTGATCTTCAGTTTAAAATCATTAAAAGTCGGTTATCGTCGACTTAATGTAGATTATACAATCACGATAATGATGTTGAGGTTGCCGACGCGCGGCCATTAATTCGACAAGAAATGAGTATTCCATTGATTGAAAGTGGACAGAATTGATGCCTTTTATTCAAACACATATACCTATTCATTATTCATAACATGTTGTGTCCATACAGGACGACTTAAGAATCGAAGCTTATTTATATCAATCATGTACACTCTTTTGCAAAAAAACGGCCACCTAAGGAAATGTACGTTCTAAGGTCGATTTGAGTTAATAAATGAAATTTAATTGTTTGACGTAGTGTGCATACTTATAATCGTGTAAATTAATACGCGTGAAGTGAATTCTGGCAATTTAAAAAAATATCTATGTATTCTTTAAAACCGATGTACACGGCCACGGATTTTTTTACTTTTTTTAATTAAATAAAGTTACAAATGGAAAAACCTAATTACGAGTGTGACCTCCTCTTGCCAAAATCACAGCTTGAATCCTTCTGGGCATGCTTTCCACGATGTTTTTAATAACGTTTTGAGGAATACGTTCCTACTCTTCTGCAATGACTGTTTTTAGCTCCCTGATGTTTTGTGAAGCAGGTTGCACTGATCTTACCCGTCTGTTTAGAACATCCCATACATGCTCAATTGCATTGAGGTCAGGACTTCGAGCTGGCCAATCTAAACGACGGATCCCAACTTCTTGCACGTACGCTTCCACGTCGCCAGAAAGGTGCGGGCGAACACTGTCGTTCATAAAATGGAATCTTCCCCAAGTGCAGTCAATGCGGGTTGTGCATATGGAATTAGGACTTCCATTATGTACCGGTGTGCATTTAATGTTCCATTTTCTATGAAAACTAACTCCGTACGCTCCGTTGAATTAATTGCTGGCCAAAACATAACGGAGCCTCCGCCATAAGGAGTGATTTTTCGAAACACACTTCCACATAGCGTTCCCGTCGTCATCGCAGCACTCGCCGGCGTCGGTCCTCTCCACACAAAGAGATTCTAGCTTCATCAGAAAACAATACTTTATTCCAGTCCTCCAGATCCATGAAGAAGTACAAGGTCCACACTTGACGCCTTAGGCGCCGTCCTATTGCGTGCGTCTTACGAAAATGATCGTGCGACCGTGCGTTCAAATATACTGATATCTACTAAATGTCCTATTGAAGATCGCACGATCATGCAAAAACTGTGTTGAAATGGCTCTTAACATCTATGTTAAGAGTCATTTCGAGTGTGATCGCATCGCTCCAAAACAGGACACACAATTTTTTATCGCGCGAGTGGTTTCATCGCACGATGAAGTCGCATCGCATCATCGCACGAGCGATGACAATAGGACGGCGACTTACGATTCCGCAACGCCTGACTCACCAAAAAGCGGTCATCTCTTGGTTCTGTGCATCTTTTTCTTCCCGAACCGGGTCTTCTTTTTACCGAACCGGTCTCTTGATACCGTTGCCAAGTCCTCTGGACAGTTGAACCACTCACATTGAGCCGCTGGGACACGTAAGTTTGCGAACAGCCTTCTTCAAGTAGGGCTATAATTTTACCGGCCCTTATTTATCACTCATATCAAAAAGTGGTATTTAATGTAAAATGAAAGATTAAATTGTTTAATTTGCAGAAAATATCCAAAAACTTTTAAAATTTTTGTAATCAGTAAAACAATCGTTTCAGCAATTCGCGCCTTTAGTAAAGCAATTTTACAATTTATATCCACAATAATCATTATTTTTCATTTGTTAATTTCAAAATTTAAATTTGGAACGTAAAGAATCATGGATGCTTCAAATAACATGCCGATACATAGTCAAATTAATAAAACCTCTTTCTTGTTCTTCTTCATTGAAGTAGAGAAAAAAAAATCTAAAGTGCCCGTTTTTTTTGCAAGAGTTTAGTTGGCGATAGTCCTAGTGAAGATTGCAAAATTGATTTTAAACGATCACAAAGGATTGAAAAATATCTTACATGGTTGTTATGGATGACGGTGACGTGCTTACTATTATTAAATGATAACTTGTCTCGTTTCTCGTGTGGTATTCTACATGTTCCAAACACCTTTTTATATTGTCCCATATCCAGTGGGTTCTTACCCATCATTTCAACCGGGATTTTGTCGCTAAAAAAAAAAAAAAATCGTATAGATACAAAAAAGAAAAAATAAGTGCTTGTTCATGTTGAACACGCGGGCGCGGTCACGAAATATCAAACACATAGCATAGTATGCAAGTGTTCACGTTGAAACGCAGGTGCGGTGGGAAGCAAGACCAATGCGCGCGACGCCGCGTGAGCGCCCGTGCGTTCAACGTGAACAAGCGTTTACCTATTTGTTATATAATGGATAGTATTGGATGTTTGACATACTATAGGTCAACTTAACTACAGTTAAGTTGACCTATAGTATGTCAAACATATGCGCTGGTGGTGGTTGGTATACCAACCAGCACTGGGGGATCTGTGTCGCATGGGATCTCGGCATTATGCTTAGCGACGGCCGTTTTGCGTGAATGAGACACATAATAGGTTGGGGAAAAAGTTTCTTCGCATTTTTTAAGAAAATTCAAAACATTTTTAAATATAGTTTATTTACATTTAACTAAAGTATGTAGGTACCATTTTGGTCGATAACTTTTTGCCATCTTGTAGGTAGGGACATGATCCCATTGCTATAGAAATTTTGGGACTTCTGGTCAAAATACCGCGACAAGTGGTTTTGGCAGTCCTCTCGTGATGTTAACCTGACACTGCCTAAAGAATTCTGAAGAGACCGAAACAGGTGGAAATCTGAAGGTGCAAGGTCAGGACTATACGGCGGATGCATTAACACCTCCCAGCCAAACTCTCTTAATTTTTGCTGAGTGGCTAAAGATGTGTGAGGTCTAGCGTTATCATGATGAAAAACCACACCCCTTCTGTTGATTAATTCCGGCCGCTTTCTCTCAACTTCTTGCTTTAATCTCATCAGTTGTTCGCAGTAGAGTTCAGAATCGATGGTCCTGCCTGGTGGTAACAGCTCATAATGAATAATGCCCTTCCAATCCCACCACACACACAGCATCACCTTGTTGCGAGTTAACCCGGGTTTCGCCACAGTCTGTGAAGCCTGACCGGCCTTTGACCACGACCTTTTTCGCACGTTCTTGTCATACGTGATCCACTTTTCATCACCAGTTATCAGCTTCTTCAAAAATGGTTCGGTTTCATTACGTCATAATAAAGAATCACAAATGAGTACACATTTCATTAGGTTTCTTTCAGTGAGCTCGTGAGGTACCCAAATGTCGAGCTTTTTTGTGTACCCAGTTTTTTTCAAATACGCCGAAACTGTTTTGTAGTCAATTTCCAGTTCTTCAGCTACGTCGTAACTACTGATATGCCGATCTTGCTCCACTTTTTCAAAAATGGCATCCATTTTATCCGTAATAGGGCGACCAGAGCGACGTACATCTTTGACATCAAAATTTCCGGATTGAAAACGCTTAAACCAAATTTGTGCTACTCTCACAGACACTACACTAGGTCCATAAACATCGCAAATTTTTTTCGCGGCTTGCGTTACATTTTTCCCTTTTTTGTAGGAAAAATTTAAAATGTATCGAATTTCTTCATTAGATTCACTCATCTTGACGGTACGAAAAACAAATGAAAATCACACATTTTCCTAATTTGAATTTGAAATTATGTTCTTTAAAATTTAAACTTTCATTGATACTAAAACCAGCCAGATACAAATAGTATAGCCAAAGAGATTTTATTACAAGTTCATACATACTATAATGCGAAAAGACTTTTTCCCCAACCTAATACATACTTTACCTACTATTCGCGTATCAGCATGGCAATAAGTCTGGCCATAAATACTGTTATAATTAAAAATAAGAAAGATATTACATTTGAATTTGGAATCTGTCATTTTTATACGATTGTTTGTTCATTGAGTTTTCTAATTTTGGCGCCAATACATTGTACAATATTTTGCGATATTAAAATGGAGTGGGGTGATAAAGAGAATCGAATCGCTGTGATTGCATTACACTAAGTTGGTATGGAGCCAAATGCAATTTTTAAAACTCTCCATTCGCTTGGTATTAGTCAAATGTTTGTGTACCGGGCTATTAATAGGTACAATGAGACCTCCTCTGTTTGTGACAGAAAAAGATCTGGCCGTCCACGTAGTGTTCTTACGAAAAAGGTGGTCAAAGCAGTAAGGGAAAGAATTTGAAGAAATCCTGTCCGAAAGCAAAAGATTTTATCTCGGGAGATGAAGATAGCACCCAGAACCATGTCGCGTATTTTAAAAGATGACTTAGGACTTGCAGCCTATAAGAGACGCACTGGTCATTTTTTAACTGATAATTTAAAAAAGAATAGGGTGGTAAAATCGAAACAACTACTGAAGCGGTACGCAAAGGGAGGTCACAGAAAAATTTTGTTTACGGATGAGAAAATCTGTACAATTGAGCAACATTTTAACAAACAAAATTACCGTATTTATGGTCAAAGCTCCAAGGAAGCTTCCCAATTAGTCGACAGAGTGCAACGTGGGCATTATCCGACTTCAGTGATGGTTTGGGGGGGTGTTAGCTATGAAGGAGCGATTGAGCCATATTTTTGTGAAAAAGGTATCAAAACATCGGCACAAGTGTATCAAGATACCATTCTTGAGAAGGTAGTTAAGCCCCTTAACAACACCATGTTCAATAACCAAGTATGGTCCTTCCAACAAGACTCGGCGCCGGGTCATAAAGCTCGGTCCACACAGTCTAGGTTGGAAGTGAACGTTTCGGACTTCATCAGAGCTGAAGACTGGCCGTCATCTAGTCCCGATCTTAATCCGCTGGATTATGATTTATGGTCAGTTTTAGAGAGTACGGCTTGCTCTAAACGCCATGATAATTTGGAGTCCCTAAAACAATCCATACGATTGGCAGTGAAGAATTTTCCCATGGAAAGAGTGCGTGCTTCTATTGATAACTGGCCTCAACGTTTAAAGGACTGTATTGCAGCCAATGGAGACCACTTCGAATAAGCTTTTTATATTTTAAATTGTTTTATATTTATATTAAACTAACACACTGTAAAAGTAATAAATATTATTAGCAATCAATATTTTTTTTCTTCGTGACAATATTTATGGCATACCTACATATTGTCACGAAGAAAAATTTTTTTTTTATACTAGGTACTCATCTAACTGAACAGACAGCTGTGCTGCTGGGGAGTTAGTGGCGCCACTTTTTCTTCCTAGCTAAAGCACTAGGATTTTAAGTGGTGGAGGCCCGCCCTCCACCACTTAAAATCTTTTGTGGGACTATCGTAATTTTGACGTTCGAAAAGTGCTGATTCTCATAATTTGAATAAATGACTTTTTTTTATAGTCATCGCCCTTTCCTTTATCTATATCTTTTCGTAGGAACCCGTACAATAAACTATGAATCTGTCTTGAATCGGTATCTGTTTTTAACAGACTTCAAAAAGGTTCTCTATTCGACTGAACGTTCTTTTTCATTAGTAAAAAAAAGAGGTTTACGATACACATCCCTTCAGGACATCAACGGAGAACGGACCAACAGGCTTTCCGTTTTTGAGAGTCCGTTAGGCTGACACCCACACCATGGAATTCAGAGTTAGTTTCAGGGTTGGTTTTAATCTCAAAAAACCCTGCCCCAATAGCTTTCAATTAGTGCCGAAAACGAATTTATAGTGCCTTTTTAGTTTATGATATGGACAGATGTGATCTAAGGGTATTCGTCGACTGATGCTGATGCTGCTGCATTTTTTTCATAATACGAGCGGCACTGATAGCGATATAGAAGAAAACAGCTCGATACATAACACGGTCAAATTTTTATGTTGCAAGTGATGTCACATATGTTTGATCACAACTAAGTATCACATTCTTTTGACTGTAAGCAGATATTTATAACCAGATCTTTAGTTAGTCCAGAGTTATCGTCGGGGCAAAACAAAGAATACGTGACACATGCAGCTATTTTCAAGTTTAGTGCCTATCAAATTATACACTCCCAGAGACGTGCTTATGAACATAAGAAAAAAAAACTTTATTCACATTTTTGACGTAGTCAGAAACATGTGACAGTTGCCCGTTTTGAATTGGAACACTACGAAATGTCATATGTACACTATCATATAGTCAGAAGACCACAAAAGGAGTCCTACGGTGGCGACAGCTCATTGGAAGATATGTCCGACTAGTTATTATAATTAGGTACACTTATGTACTTATTAATAAAACAACATGGGAATTGGTTCATTGGTTCATTATTTTTATTATGTAGGCAATGATCATGTCGGTAAAAACTAGTACATATCGGAAAGTCTGTTTTTGTTTGATTGACACTTCGGTTTAATTAGTATATGAGTTCTTTATGCCCCGAAGATAACGAGGTCTGTTTATAACCCCAGGGCTTACTTTATGGTAGGTTAGGTTAGCATGTCATATTATAATTTGTCATTATGGAGCAGGTGGTATGAAAAATATTAAAATAGTAAAAACTTACTTATCTATTAAGCTCTTGTAATCCAATGCAGCCAGTAAAGTCTTAGCAGCATACTTTAATTGATCGTTTTGGCTTTGAAACTTTCTGAAAGGAAAGACCAGGCCAGGACTGGAATACACGACAACTGGATCACGGTATTCCAGATATGCTGTATTTAACCACCAATCCTCAAGCCAGTTCAGATGTTCCTGTGCCCTCTTTTCTAATAAAATCTGTAAAAATAGTATAATAATAGTATACATTATATCAACGGTGGAAAAGAAAAACAAATGAAACGCCACTTTGGTCGAAAATTAGTTTTATATACAGTTCCATAGGGCTTTGGATCGATATATCTAGATTAGAAGCCAATCGGAAGCACTTTTTGGCATTTCATTTAAGTACAAAACGGGGTATTTTAAAAATACACGCCCTACAAGCGACCGTTTTATGATATATTTTTTCGACAATGTCGTTTAAATTAATTTGAAAATATTGTAAGTGCCTCTGATTATTGACGCAACTTATGTTTCTGCGAAGATGGCACATCATGCAATTTACCCTTCCTAATTAATTTTTAATTTAATTTGGCCTTTCAAATAATACGTTTTGTTCCTCGACAGTAAAGTACCTACAAGTCGTGGCGTTTCAGTTGTTATTCCCATCCTACTTTTAAATAAAAAGATAGTATCAGTTCCTTTTACGGGCATGAATAATTTTGCCAGTAGCAAATAATTTGTTTTTCCTTTCTTGATTTTTAACAAAGTTGGCGTTTTATAGGTGTATTTTTATAAAGTTACTGCATTATTGTGTGATAAAAGGTTAGGAATATAATACTTTCGTCGCATCAAACCTACCACCAATTACTATTACAATAAAATGTGATTTTCCTTTACTAAGTTATTATTTGAAATCCTATTTACATAAAATTGAGCTATCGAATAAGTTAAAAGTGGACAATAAAGATGAGTGAGGTAAATAAAAGTTGTGAATGCACTAAGGGCCGGTTTCAAAGGTTAAACATAGTAACTGATGGTTGAATTTTGGCTAAATGTGAAAGGCTAAATATGAATGAGTTATGTCATTAGTTAACATTTTTTTATATGAATGAGCTAACATGAATACATTCATGTTTAGCCTTTCACATTTAACCAAAATTCAACCATTAGTTAGTATGTTTAACCATTGGTTGAGTTAACTACGGATCAAAAAACCGGCCGTTAGACAAATGATTTATGTAGGATCATTCGCGGTGGAGATCAGCGCAGGAAAGTTTTGTCGAATTGTAATAAGGGGGACCGGTCTTGTTCCTTTTATCATCAAAAATTTCATTATATACAGATGGAATTTTTGAAGATCGAAATAAATTAATCGAAAAATCCTAAAAATGCATAACATTTAAACTTCATTACCGCATATGGTCAATACATTATTTAACCGATTTATAAATTAACAGGCATCGTACAGACGCCAGCAGGTCAAGTTACCCGAAACTGTCAAATCTCAATCAACTTTGAACCTAATGTTTTAGCGATAAAGTTGACAGATTGTAGACCTTGATGTGCTGTCGTCTATACATAAAAGTTTATTCTATATTGCTTTTTTATTTCATCAAAGTGATATGAAGCATTTTTCCTTCTCTGAATTAATTTGATTTGGTCTTTAAAATAATTTCCCCCTCCAATTTTTATGGAGATTTGGTGAATGAATTAATTTATCCTTCCAATTTTTTTTTTCTCGATGGGTTATGAAGTGTTTTTCCCTGCTTACTCTAAATGTCATTTAAATGAAACGCCACTTTTTTCTTAAATTATTGACCTTAATGATTTCTCAACAAGTTGCCGACAACGAAGCGGTCATCTCGGGTTGAATTGCATCCATGTCAGCCTTGACCTGGCCTCTGGGTGTATGAACCAGTCTCCTGAAATCGTCTGATGGCATCCCGTACCGTGGTTCGAGGTACAGTGGGCCGTCGTTGTGCTTGACCCTTTTCAAAAGTTTTTCGAATGCATGTTGAAATCTTAGCTTTCAACGCCTTTTTTTTGTTTGACCAATGAATGAAGGTTGAACCTTTTTTTTAAAGTTTATTGTTTTTGTTTGACCAATGAACGAAAAATGTCGCCTAAGTTTTTTTTCTTAACTTGTGTAGAACCATTTTTTTATAATGTGCGCCGAAGCGCTATTGGTGGACGAAAACAATGCAGGCGGGGTTAACCACTGGCCCGTGCATACAAAAAGCGCCTTTATGGGGGTGAGGCACAAAAATCGTTGACTGTACACCGAGTGTACGGTGTACGAGCGATGCGCCGTTGGCTGTACCCAGCGGCAGCTAAAACCACTGCACTAGCTGCACCAGTTGTATCAAGTGGCATTTTTGGAGTCACAAACAATAAACGAACACTACAAAGTCAAATTAAACAATATTCACACATATGGCAGAAAAAAACAGGGAATGTTAACAACAGACACATTGTTGCAGCAGTCAAATTTCAAAAACGCTTCTGAGACACAAGTTTACAAAACGAAATAAGGGTATAAGCACAGTAAATATTTATACTGTGGTATAAGTGTTTAATTTATTGCAAAAGGGCCCACTTGACAAAAAATAAAACAGTGGATAAGCCATAGTCACCGTAAACAAACAGAGTGACGAACTGACGAAAGATATAGTTAGGCGGTTAATTATTGTGCCTGTGAGTGTATATCAATACAAATTACTAACAGCAACACTTCAGCTGACTGCGAGCCACGCCCCCTGCAATACAAACAATATTATAGTGACACATCTCTTACTTGTAGTTGTTGTCCTGATCCTCTCTCGAAGTCTTTTACGAGGGCTGTAGTCTTCGCGAACTCTTCATCATTTAGAAGAGGTCGGACAGTGAGAAGGTACCTCGTCAAAGTATCATTTAGTTTTGGTACTGGCAATCTTGGCAGCTGCTGGACATTTCTTTGCAGATTCGCTGATTTGGTATAATTGCAGGATAAGTGTATGGACGTGACGTAGGGTTCTAAGAAATACCCCTTGTGTCCAAACTGAAATTTTAAGATAAGTATCCATGTTTAACTAAGAGCCTTTGATTCTTTGAATCTATCTCTAAATATAAAAATGAATCGCCGAAATGATGTACGCGCATAACTTCCGAACGACTGCACCAAATGGGATAATTATTTTTTTGTTGTGTTTGTAATATTGTAATTGTCAAGATAAGGTTTGTATGAAAGAAAATGTTCGAAAAGTTGACGGGAAAATTCGGAAAAACTGAAAGTGCATTTTCTATGGGAATTTTGTATGAATTATTGAAACTTTGACAGGACAACGTTTGTCGGCTCAGCTAGTTAGATATAAATTAAACTCTTGAAAATATAAACTCATATTTTTAAAGTTGAAAGCTGAGAAAATATAAACACATCATGACGTTTCGACATAGATTTTGCTCGAAAAGCAGCCCTTATTGCAAGGCTTTTAGGCTCAGAATGCAGTGCACTTGTGCTTTTTACTTAGCATTCCCGCAGTGCTAGAGAGTCAGCCGTAGATATTATGTTTTATTAGGCTGTTTGGCACTAAGGTTCGGTGGCTTCGAGTCAGGCACGAAACAAATCCGCGAGTCCATTTGACATCTGCCTGGCACAAATATTTGTTACAACATTCCAAAATAATATTTTTTTGTTGTTATTAGCATATTTTGTTGTTTATAAGAGCAGCTGGTAATTAGTGACTAATACTTAAATACATGATTGTACCTACTCATGATAAAAACAACTTTTACTATGGATCAAACCTAGAATCGCGAAAAAACTCAGCTGTTCCCTACATTTATGTTCGCATAACTCGTCAAAATGTAGGGAACAGTTGGGGTTTTGTTTTCGCGATTTCAGGTTTGGTCTCATAGTTTGGTTTCTCTCTCTCTCTCTTCTTGTTTTTTACTCAAAAACAAGAAGTATTGATATTTTATATTCCTTCCTTTATATGGACAAAAAAAGGAATATAAAATATCAATACTTCTTGTTTTTGAGTAAAAAACAAGAAATTACTTAAAGAATGAAGAGAAAATTCATAAACATAACAAAGGGCACTCATAAGATTCTTCATTTGCCTAGCCTTTTCCAATGTTTGGTACGTGGGTCGTCTTAGGGGTGGAGTTTTAGGAGTTGGAACTAAGGTCAAGGTCAACCCGATACTGCAAAAAAATTGGAAAATTTCCGAAAACAAAAAAATAAGAAATTTTTGTCCTCGCTCCATAGGCTACACTCCAACCCTATGTTTTGGACGGCTTTCAGTCTTCGGGTGAAGTCATCCCCTTTGCCCCAACTTTCCAGTATGGCTATGGGACCTAGCCAGAGCGGTAGAGTACCCACCCTATCGCTCTGGCTAGGTCCCTTAAATTTCAGCATAATAATAAAAAAAGTCTAGTGACACCATCAGCGGTTCAGGCCCAAATCAAGCTATTTAAAAACTGGTCTTTAGAATTTGTTATTCATGGTTATGTCAAAGGTCATGATTTAATTCAACATTCTGACAACCAAATTAAATTGAATTGGACTATGAATAATGTTATATGATTACTCACTATTCACCATCCACTATAACTATCCAAAACAAAAATA
The DNA here is from genome assembly GCA_948252095.1 of Dicycla oo. Lineage (NCBI taxonomy): Eukaryota > Metazoa > Arthropoda > Insecta > Lepidoptera > Noctuidae > Dicycla > Dicycla oo. The sequence continues at coordinate 16,722,007 of OX411712.1, forward strand.
AACTGTACTTACAACTTTATTAATCCCACGTAACATTTTATTATTTTCCTGAAAAGTAATCCATTTATTAAAAAGATGCATCTTATTAGCTATATTATGTATTAGTAATAGTATTATAGACAATGAGAATTTTATAAACCAAGAAAATAAAATAAGTACTTAATGGTATTATTTTATTTACCTCAACTTATTATTTGAAATTAAAAAGAATTAAGTGCATGCTTCAATAATTTTATTTGAAATCCACTACCATGCAATCTACTTGCATTAAGTTTTATTTTACTATAAAGGGAATTCAAAGTTCAACAAGTAGGTTTAAACTAGTAGGTAAGAACTTTTATCAATAAACTTACTTCACAATCTTGATAGTGAATCTCCTGTACTTTGACACTGCTCAACATCTGTCTATCTATCATCGATAATATTATAATGTCAAAACAGGTATAAGAAGAAAGCTATTACTACTATACTAATATTATTTAGTTTGATCCACCTATCAAAATAGTACTCTGTGCTCCACAGCCACACACAGTATGTAATTTACTAAGTCGTTATTAGTTATCAGAATTCAGAATAGTGTTCTGTCCAAGTTCTGTCTGTAGGTAGTTTTCTTACCAGTCTGTCTGTCTGCCTGTGTATGACAGTGTACGTGTATTTGCACCAAGGAACCTTAACACCTTTTGCAATTGCACACTGCACAGACTACCTACGTATGTGGTGAATTTGTGTGTTGAATTGTTGTGGTGTCACAGCAATTGTGTTCTTCATTCAAAACCATTTCCTAAATCAGAACATAAATTACTTTTATGATCAGAACATAAAAATCTATAAAAAATAATACTCTGTGATCAGAACTGACGTGGAATGGAACCACACAAAGAGTAAAGTAATGATAAATGGAACTGACAAGTGACAGTAGCTTGCTACTCAATTTTTTTTTTTTTTTTTTTCTTTCGCCTTGCTACTCAATCGAATTATCGAATGACATTTCAACATGACGGCCGTAGTTCGCCATGCCATTTCACAGATAAGTTGGTAGGAGTCCTTGGTAGGAGTATACCCACAGAACACTATTACCCCAGATTAATCTGAGACCTGTGATTGACAGTCATGAACCATAGACATATTAATTTTTCACATTGTTCATGGACCTAAACTTGACAGTGGCGCCGATTCCCTTGTTCATTTGTAAAAAAATAGCTAATGTATCTTTTTAACTTTTCTTTTGCTTATATCTTGAAAACGTGTCACTGACTCTGGCAGGGCCACCATCAGGGATTTTAATTTTGAAAACGCAAAAAATTAGTCGCTAATTAGTCGAAATTAGTCGCCAAATATCAGAATTAGTCGGTCACTGGTTCAAAAGATATAAGGGTTTATAGGTGGCCCTGCTGGAGAGACTCTCCCCAGCAGGGCCAAATTTATATCTCAAAAACTAGGGCACCTAGCGAAGATCTGTTTTCTCCCATATTTAGTCGCCAATTAGTCGGAATTAGTCGCCAAATATCAGAATTTGCCGGTCACTGGTTCAAAAGATATAAGGGTTTATAGGTGGCCCTGCTGGAGAGAGTCTCCCCAGCAGGGCCACATTTATATCTCAAAAACTAGGACACCTAGCGAAGATCTGTTTTCTCCCATATTTAGTCGCCAATTAGTCGGAATTAGTCGCCAAGTTACAGATTTAGTCGGTGTGTAATAAAAAAGATATTAAAGAATTCAATTTCCCCATACAGTGGTACAAGCGAGTACAAAATACTTTATGTATTTTCTAGATAGTATCTACGACGTCTTATGGAGGAATGTTTGTTTCGAATTAAATAAATATAAACTTAGTCTATAATTTCAACACACCATAGGAAAGCTGTATTCATTACTTATAAACAAATCTACAATAATGTACGATGTATGTGTGTGTGTGTAATGTGTGTATGTGTATGTGTAATTATTTATCCAACATAATGTGCACTTACCACTTAGTCACTGGCAGATAGATCGCTACGCTCCGTTTCAATTACGGTAAGTAAGAAAGAGATAGATGCGCGTGTACAGACGAGCTGCTTAGAACGAGTTGCCCGTCACGTAAGTTAAAGGGTCAGCGCAGACAGAGAGGAATAATCCCCGCACGGTCTCGGGTATTTTCTTTACGGATCGCGTATGTTCGAGCTTGCGCGCGACCTCGCGAGCCTGCGCGAGTAAACCGTTCTAGGTTACAGCTACAGTAAACATGCCAGTTTGCCGCGAAAGTTCGTCAACGATGGTGGACTGGGATATGATTATAATTGTGCTTTTGGCGGAAGAAGAAATGGAAGAACATGTTAATAAAACCCCTAACATGCAAACTCACAAACTATATCTGTTCATAATATTGAATAAATAGGTATTTGTAACATTTTCTGAAAGTACAATAATTTTAAGGTAATAAATCATTTTATATTTCGACAACAGAAGTTTTATTATTCTAACCTAAATTAAGATAAAATAAAAACTCAACCCGTCCATACCCACAACACAACACTCACAATCACCTCAAAATACACACAAACACAACACACATCAAACGAACTTTTTGAAAATTCATTTTTATAAAATAAAATTTGATTACAATTGACAATACGTTTTCAACGTTTTAGTAATTTAAACATTTTACTAAAGGTACGATATTTTTTATTATTCTAACGTTAATTAGAGGTTAACATTGTAAACTGGTAAAACAGTTGCATGCGACTGTACATCTTGACACCAAATAGACCAAGAGCAAGGTTTAATGTTTTCAAAGAAGTTTAAGCCACTCTAAACTAGTAATTAAAAACATGAATTTAATTGAGAATTTATCTCTCTCGGACATTTCTAAAGACTTTAGACCGATAAAACTAAAAGTATATTACACATATTAATAGACATATTTTTTCTTGGTAATTTTTCGTGAACTCTTCGATCTAGCTCTTGGACTATACCTTACTAATTGAACTCATTATATTTCCTAAACTAAGACCCGACTAAATCTGTAACTTGGCGACTGATTCCGACTAATTGGCGACTAAATATGGGAGAAAACAGATCTTCGCTAGGTGTCCTAGTTTTTGAGATATAAATGTGGCCCTGCTGGGGAGACTCTCCAACAGGGCCACCTATAAACCCTTATATCTTTTGAACCAGTGACCGACTAATTCTGATATTTGGCGACTAATTTCGACTAATTAGCGACAAATTTTTTGCGTTTTCAAAATTAAAATCCCTGATGGCGGCCCTGCCAGAGTCAGTGACACCTTGAAAACGGTGAGTCCTATCGCAAAAATAATGAAAACTTTGCCCCTTTTGTAACCACTAACCCCCTAAAACTCTACATGTAGGTCAATCATATAAATGAATTGTTTCATATTAGGTTGGGGAAAAAGTCCTTTCGCATTATAGTATGTACTCGTATGAATTTGTAATAAAATCTCTTTGGCTATACTATTTGTATCTGGCTGGTTTTGGTATCATTGAAAGTTTAAATTTTAAAGAACATGATTCCAAATTCAAATTAGGAAAATGTGTGATTTTCATTTGTTTTTCGTACCGTCAAGATGAGTGAATCCAATGAAGAAATTCGATACATTTTAAAATTTTACTACAAAAAAGGTAAAACTGCAACGCAAGCCGCGAAAAAAATTTGCGATGTTTATGGACCTAGTGTAATGTCTGTGAGAGTAGCAGGTTTAAGCGTTTTCAATCCGGAAATTTTGATGTCAAAGATGCACGTCGCTCTGGTCGCCCTATTACGGATAAAATGGATGCCATTTTTGAAAAAGTGGAGCAAGATCGGCATATCAGTAGTTACGACGTAGCTGAAGAACTGGAAATTGACCACAAAACAGTTTTGGCGCATTTGAAAAAAACTGGGTACACAAAAAAGCTCGACATTTGGGTACCTCACGAGCTCACTGAAAGAAACCTAATGAACCGTGTACTCATTTGTGATTCTTTATTACGACGTAATGAAACCGAACCATTTTTGAAGAAGCTGATAACTGATGATGAAAAGTGGATCACGTATGACAAGAACGTGCGAAAAAGGTCGTGGTCAAAGGCCGGTCAGGCTTCACAGACTGTGGCGAAATCCGGGTTAACTCGCAACAAGGTGATGCTGTGTGTGTGGTGGGATTGGAAGGGCATTATTCATTATGAACTATTACCACCAGGCAGGACCATCGATTCTGAACTCTACTGCGAACAACTGATGAGATTAAAGCAAGAAGTAGAGAGAAAGCGGCCGGAATTAATCAACAGAAGGGGTGTGGTTTTTCATCATGATAACCCTAGACCTCACACATCTTTAGCCACTCAGCAAAAATTAAGAGAGTTTGGCTGGGAGGTGTTAATGCATCCGCCGTATAGTCCTGACCTTGCACCTTCAGATTTCCACCTGTTTCGGTCTCTTCAGAATTCTTTAGGCAGTGTCAGGTTAACATCACGAGAGGACTGCCAAAACCACTTGTCGCGGTATTTTGACCAGAAGTCCCAAAATTTCTATAGCAATGGGATCATGTCCCTACCTACAAGATGGCAAAAAGTTATTGAACAAAATGGTACCTACATACTTTAGTTAAATGTAAATAAACTATATTAAAAAATGTTTTGAATTTTCTTAAAAAATGCGAAGAAACTTTTTCCCCAACCGATTATTTTCCATACAAAAATGGTAAACTGACTGAATGAATGACTGACTGACTGGGTGATATATACGCGCACAGCCCAAACCGCTGGACCTAGAGACTTGAAATTTTGTACATAGGTACCTTATACCAGTGTAGGCATCCACTAAGGAAGGATTTTTTTAAATTCCACCCCTAACGGTGTAAAAAAGGGGATGTAAGTTTATATGAAAATCCGTCAGTATTGAAGTTAGGATCTTCAAATTTTGTGTTTAGGCTGACGATTGAAAATTAATTTATACGTGTCTCAGCGTTTTTGATAATTCTACCCCCGGAGGAGTGAAAAGGGGTATGAATTTGTGCATCTAAAGTCCTTCATTTACAAAGTAAAAATCACAAAATTTATTATTTAGGCTTATGGTTTGAAAGTAACACAACGTATATATCGGTGTTGTTGGAATTTCAACCCTTTAGAGGGTGAAAAAGGGGGTGAGATTTTGTATTTAAGGTGTTAATTCACAAAATTTTGTATTCAAGTTAAAACAAATACTCTAACTAAGCCTCTACTGCCGCCCGTCACACGCATACACACCACACACACACACATACACAGCATAAACCGTTGATCTTAGAGACATGAAATTTGGAAGCTGTGTTCTTTATGAAGAGTAGGTATCCATTATAAAAGGGTTTTTCAAAATCCCACCCGTAAGGGGGTAAAACAGGGGAAGGAAGTTTGCATGAAAAATCTTATTCCTTGAGTTACTAGACTTGACACGAATACTTACCTAAGTAGATTATAAAGTTTGAAATTTTTAGTTTTCCTAAACTACCCCCTAATGGGGATTGGGGGGTTTGGTGGGTGTGATTCTACAGGGGTGGAATTTTAAAAAATCGTTTGGATTTGGAAAACAGGAATACAGTTTATATGAAAATCTTATTCGTTTGGTTAATTAACTTGAAACTTGGCACAAATACTTGCCTAAGTAAGTAATAAAGTTTGTCATTTTTACTTTTTCAAAATTACACCTGAAAGGGGGTTTAGGGATGTTAAAGTTCGTATGGAAGAATTTTAAAGCGCGGTACCGAATAGTTCGAAACTCATTATTTATACTTTTGACAGAAAATAAACAATAATAAGGTTTTGGGTTTTTCGAATGTTGGTCCCCAAGGAAAGTCGATCCCTGAAGGGGCAAAAAGGGATAATTAAATTTTTAAAGAGGATTATACTGCGCGGCTTTACTAACTCAAAAAAAAATGGGAAGAATAATCTTTGGAAACTTCCCAAATGAGTTTTGAAAATTCCACACCAAAGGGGTGAAAAGAACGGATACAGTTTATTAATTGTGAAAAATCTTATTCCTTTGATTAATAAACTTGAAAATTTGCACGAGCAATTGTCTGAGCTGTCTGGAAATGGTTGAGGAACTTGTGGATATGTCTCATGGCATAATTTAAGTCAAATAATACCGATCCCGACACCTCACGTAAATAATATACATATAAATAACGCGATACTTTGATAGTGTAGCAAGTCAATGATACTGCACAACTTTCTCAAGCGAACATAGGTCGAGGAGTAAAATAAAAATTCACCTACCCGTACCCTTAAGGTGGATCCGCAAAAGTAGCCCACGAAGTTTTAATTTTCTTACGGTTTTTTGCAATTTGCAGGCCAGTGTCAGGTTTCATCTTGATCAAAATATATGATTCGCGACTTTAACAAATATGTGTGTGTGTTAGATACCTGACACTGACCTAGAAATTGGAAAAAAAGTGAGAAAATTTAAATTACGCGAGCTACCTTTGCGGATCCATCTTAACAGCTGATCGGACAATGTATGAACAGGTACCTATTTACTTTTTTTTTCAGAATATTCAGGAAGTTTCATATTCAACAAAACCTGAATATTCGTTGACTGTTAAAGTTTCGCCTAATAATTTCCAATAATCTTATATACTTACCTCACAAATATTGCACGTATTAGAAGTGTGTTTACTTCGTAAGTACCTATTCTCTCACTCCGTTAAATGAATAGGAAATAAGTGTTTTGATGTTCATAAAAATTGGAGGTGTGATTGGTATGGTATGTTCTTTCGGCTTGCCAGTCAGTATTAAGTTGTATGTTAAATAAAGTATGATTTGCGGCCGTAACAAATATGTTTTTACAGAATTATATACAATAGAATCAGTAATACAACTCCTTAAGTTAGTATAATCCTAAAATGTCAAGATTTCATGAAATAGTCATTTTTTGGGATTACCTGGTCTTAAAGACTTATATTGATCACTTTAATGCTTCTAATTATGTAAATAGATACTTTTTACGACCGCAAATTATAATTTGATCAACGTACAATATACTACCGACTTGTAAATGGCAAAAAACGTAAGAAAATTTGAATTTCGCGGGCTACCCTGACGCTTTCCCTTAAAAGATTTAAATTTTTACATTGTAGGTACACGTACAAACATCGACATTAAATTAACTATAGGTATCTTGTCCCATCACTAGCTGAGTAGAAAAATAGATAACAGGTGCATGCGAATATGACATCTATTTCAAAGTATAGGTACAGACGCCAGCAGGTCAACCTACCTGAAACTGTCAGATTTTCCCAATCAACCTTGAACCTAATGCTTTAGTAATAAAGTCGAAAATCTATTAAAGAAATCGTGTCAGTGACTGGCAGGGCCACCATCAGGGATTTTAATTTTGAAAACGCAAAAAATTAGTCGCTAATTAGTCGAAATTAGTCGCCAAATATCAGAATTAGACGGTCACTGGTTCAAAAGATATAAGGGTTTATAGGTGGCCCTGCTGAAGAGACTCTCCCCAGCAGGGCCAAATTTATATCTCAAAAACTAGGGCACCTAGCGAAGATCTGTTTTCTCCCATATTTAGTCGCCAATTAGTCGGAATTAGTCGCCAAATATCAGAATTAGTCGGTCACTGGTTCAAAAGATATAAGGGTTTATAGGTGGCCCTGCTGGAGAGAGTCTCCCCAGCAGGGCCACATTTATATCTCAAAAATTAGGACACCTAGCGAAGATCTGTTTTCTCCCATATTTAGTCGCCAATTAGTCGGAATCAGTCGCCAAGTTACAGATTTAGTCGGTGTGTAATTAAAAAGATATTAACACATTAACTGCTGAATTATTTGCGAATTTGTTCCAAAATGCTGCTTTATGATACAAACTTGTCCCAAGTGCGGCAAGACGCTTATATGTGTTTGAAAATTTTCGAGTTTTATGAGTCATAAAACAATTACGCGAAGAACAATAGAGATGCACAAAAAACCCACAGGTGCGGCGCGCCGCACTCGAAGGAAATTGTATGGACGCGCATAAGCGCCGCCAGCACATGGTGAACGTTCGAAAATCGCGCATGCGCATTGGCCGCACTTAACGTGTTAAAGAATTCAATTTCCCCATACAGAGGTACAAGCGAGTACAAAATACTTTATGTATTTTCTAGATAGTATCTATGACGTCTTATGGAGGAATGTTTGTTTCATGAAAAAAATTTCAAAATCGGATCAGTTTTACCGGAGATTACCCCTAACATCCAAACTCACAAACTGTATCTGTTCATAATATTGAATATATAGGTATTTGTAACATTTTCTGAAAGTACAATAATTTTAAGGTAATAAATCATTTTATATTTCGACAACAGAAGTTTTATTATTCTAACCTAAATTAAGATAAAATAAAAACTCAACCCGTCCATACCCACAACACAACACTCACAATCACCTCAAAATACACACAAACACAACACACATCAAACGAACTTTTTGAAAATTCATTTTTATAAAATAAAATTTGATTACAATTGACAATACGTTTTCAACGTTTTAGTAATTTAAACATTTTACTAAAGGTACGATATTTTTTATTATTCTAACGTTAATTAGAGGTTAACATTGTAAACTGGTAAAACAGTTGCATGCGACTGTACATCTTGACACCAAATAGACCAAGAGCAAGGTTTAATGTTTTCAAAGAAGTTTAAGCCACTCTAAACTAGTAATTAAAAACATGAATTTAATTGAGAATTTATCTCTCTCGGACATTTCTAAAGACTTTAGACCGATAAAACTAAAAGTATATTACACATATTAATAGACATATTTTTTCTTGGTAATTTTTCGTGAACTCTTCGATCTAGCTCTTGGACTATACCTTACTAATTGAACTCATTATATCTTCTAAACTAAGACCCGACTAAATCTGTAACTTGGCGACTGATTCCGACTAATTGGCGACCAAATATGGGAGAAAACAGATCTTCGCTAGGTGTCCTAGTTTTTGAGATATAAATGTGGTCCTGCTGGGGAGACTCTCTCCAGCAGGGCCACCTATAAACCCTTATATCTTTTGAACCCGTGACCGACTAATTGTGATATTTGGCGACTAATTCCGACTAATTGGCGACTAAATATGAGAGAAAACAGATCTTCGCTAGGTGCCCTAGTTTTTGAGATATAAATTTGGCCCTGCTGGGGAGAGTCTCTCCAGCAGGGCCACCTATAAACCCTTATATCTTTTGAACCAGTGACCGACTAATTCTGATATTTGGCGACTAATTTCGACTAATTTTTTGCGTTTTCAAAATTAAAATCCCTGATGGTGGCCCTGCCAGAGTCAGTGACACAAAGAAATCTGACAGGTTGTAGTAGCTTGATGTGCTGTCGTCTGTACATCATTCAATAAAGTATTAAAGCATTGCATGACATTTCGTTCAAATAGAATTGGTGTAGATAAGTAATTAAAAAAATGTACGAGACCAAATTATTATTATTAATAATTTAGATAAATATAATACTTAGTTTTTAAACGCACTTGCTCGAATCGGCTTCGTAATGAACCGCTTTTAGGTACACAGTGCAGTGTAGGTATTTATTACGCGTGCTTTTTACTTTGCATTGCTGCACTAGTGTGAGAAAGTGTGCCATAGTTGAATGAAGTACCTATCCTTAGGTACTGCCCCGTCGGCCGTCTCAAAAACCTTTATTTTTTTGTCGTAGTTAAAACAATTTGAGATTAAAAAAATAAAACGTACATCTTTGACTATAGTACTTAGGTAGGTATTGGTGGGTATAAAGTGTTTTATAAACTGGGACAATGAAGGGATATCCGAATCCTTAAGGCCTTGTATACGAAGACGTGGGGCGGCGCGCGTCGCATAGGGCGGCGCGCCCCACACTAAATTCTAACACACGGAGCGTTTTATGAGAAGCGATTTTACACGCGTTTGCTTGAAATGTAGGCGGCACCCGCGGATGGCATCGCCGCGTCATACGCGTCCTTAAGTGTACCGAGTGAAAATGCGTCCCAGCGTTGCGTGCAATTTCACCGAGCGCCGCTAGGCCGTCACACAGGACACTCGCGAGTGTTTGCATGTGTTTAAGAGCGTTAACGCCGATTTTGGCTGTTTGACCCAAAAAGCGTACTTTTCAAACCATTTAATCTCCTCATAAAACGTATCTAGCGAAATTGTGAATTACTAATTATTGTTGGAAATATTTAATTCTGAAAAGTTCGGTGAGAACATTTTTACGTTAATACAGTATTCGTAAATTCTAACGAGATAAACGAACAGTGTTTTCTAAATTCCCTTTGCAGTGGTCATTTTGAAGCTTGAAATATCCGAAACCAGTCATAAAATTTACAAACAAACAAACTTATTCAATTGTTCATATCCTTGATAAAAAGACTCTCAGAGATTTTTTTGATTTTCAGCTCCTAACATAGATAAATCAAACAATAAACAAAGTGACATTAACATGAAAAAGCGGTTGCTAAATTCATTATTTCCTCCATTAAATCTTACTTAATTTTACAAAATAAAGGTGTATTATAATAGAAGAATATCTTCTTTACAAAATACAAAACAGCATTCAGCTTATTTAATTTAATTTAAGTTATTACAAGTTTTTTTAAAACTACTATAAAACTATGGGCGAAAATCGAATTTATATGAAATGTTAGCTTCCATAGATTTGCCCACTGTCACCCAATTTTCGTACCAAAAATGTCACGATGAAATAGCTACGTGGTGGAAGTCAGCTGCAGAAGACAGCATGCAAGCCGCTGCGCACGAAGAAGCTTCTGAAGCTATTTCACATGGTGACGTAAAAGATGGTATTCCAGTATTAACTGTCGTAGCAGACTGTTGTTGGTCCAAAAGATCTTACAAGACGAACTATTCTGCTGCGTCAGAGGTCGCAGCTATTATTGGACACAGGACGGGTAAAGTGCTGTATATGGGTGTCAAAAATAAGTACTGCGTTATCTGTGCTCGAGCAGCAATCAAAAGTGTACCATCTGCAAACCACGAGTGCTTCAAAAATCACACTGGTTCTTCTACCAGTATGGAACAGAGTGTGATTGTAGAAGGCTTTAAAACATCAGTGGCGAGGCAAAATGTGATATATGGCACTTTGATTGCAGACGGTGACGCTAGCACCTATAAAAAAATTCTAGAAAGCAGACCGTATCCTAACTATCAAGTCCAGAAAATCGAATGCAGCAACCATCTGCTCCGAAACTACAGTGGCAAAATTATTAACCTCTGCAAAGACACGTCAATACCTCTAGAAGAAAGACGTTTTCTTACTGATGATCGACAGAAAAGGCTTCGGACGGCCGTCAAACAAGCTGTACGTTTCCGTAAGGCACAAAATTTAAGCCATGCTGAGCAAATTATTAATTTGAAAAAAGATATTCTGAATAGCCCCTCTCACATTTTTGGTGATCATCGCGCCTGTGAGAGTTACTTTTGTGCAGAAAATAGAAAGGAAGAAGAAAATTTGACGCCAAAGATAAAAGTTTTATTTAAAAAAAATATGGAGTATGCAACCCAGCTAGCTTTCCACTCTAAGAGCCTGCTTTGTAACGTAACCAACAACAGAGCTGAACAGTTCAACAGCATTGTGGCAAAGTTGGTAGGAGGCAAGCGCGTTAATTTTTCATTAAAAAACTCATACGCTGTCCGATGCTATGCCGCTGTAGTTTCGTTCAATTCCGCACGGCCTCAGTACGCCATCTATAAATCCAAGTTTCACAGGAGTCCAGGTACACTCTTTATTTAGTCCCAATCTTTAACTAAGTTTACATTTCTTATACTGAATACTCAATAATTTAAAACGGGATAATTTTTTCTCTAGGTATCTCTCTAAAACGGATAGAAATGGCACGACTCAAAAGGAAACAATCCGGAAAGAAAATTCGTCGTCCTAAGAGACGACTCATTTTCGATGACAAAGCGGATTATGGTGAAGAATGTCAAAAGCCAGATATGCTCAAAGATGAATACGAGGTTGCAAAAAACAATTTTCTACAAAATCTTCAAGAACAGGAGACCCATCCATTTCATATGTTTGCCCTTTGAATGAATCTGTGAATGAAATTTATTATGTTTTTAGGTCAACAATAGAGAAGAAGTGGAAAGAGATACCATTCTTCAAGCAGAAAGCGCACTTTGGCTGGAATTGCGAAGATGTCTTTTAACGGCATCATCATTCGGCAAAGTGTGCAAAAGAAGAAAAAGTATTAGCTCTGCACCACTTGTAAAAAGCCATTTGTACTCGTATTCTCTTGATCGTATAAGCAGCATAAGGCACGGAAAAAACAACGAGGCAATTGCAATCTCACAACTCGAAAATCAAGAGCATATTAAAATATTTAAATGTGGCCTTTTTATTGACAAAGATTTCTTTTTTCTGGGGGCTTCACCCGATGGCGTATTTGAGGAAGGTATTGTTGAAATTAAGTGTCCAATCTCAACATTTGGTATTAATGCCGACGACGCCATCAAAGATAAAAAAATTAAATTCTGGCATTCAGATGGGACCGTAAACCAAAAACACGAATGGTTTTTTCAAGTGCAAGGGCAATTACACATTGCAGATAAAAAATTATGTCTATTTGCAGTCTGGACGGGTAAAGAGTTGCCCATAAAAGTGGAAAAAATTACTCGAGATGATGAATTTTGGGAAAAGTCAATGAAAAATAGATTATTAGAATATTATAATATGTGCCTGTTGCCAGAAATTGTTGACCCACGTAAGTCTAGGTCGATGCCACTGCGGAGCACGACCTTCTAGTCATATTAAAGATTCTTGTTATTATAAATAGCGTGTTTATTTGTTGTTTTTGCATTTAAACGATAAACGTTACGTGTACGTGTAGTATAAACGTTAACAACTGATTTTTCGAGGTTTGTCGATGTGTGGGCACACACAAAGACCTCATAATTTGCTAGCGGATGATCGCAACGTCGTACAACTTCAAAATGTCTTTTTAAATTATAGCCTTTATATCATTATGCTTTTTTATTTACTTTTTTTATCAAATGGTCAAATTTTTACCAAAATTGTTTCACTAGATTTTGTGAAAGAGTAACAAATATCCATTCAAATACCCATCCATTTAAACTCTCAAACTTTCACGTTTATGATTATTACTTGAAAATGTGGTATGTATGCTATTCTGACGTATAAGTACTCTATATTAATCAATGTTTAGTAGTAATATTATAAGCTTCAGAAGTGGAAATTCAATAAAAAAAAAAAGCAGTTACAACAAAAAAACCATTTTTACTTCGTAATTACAATTGACTCAAATTACAATCAACAAAATTACTTACAGTCCACTAAACGAAACACTGCACACTTTATCACTTATGCAATAAACTAAAATGGCTTACGTAACCTTACGACTAGCTGATGATTCACACGTCCGTCCAGTCCGAGCGCAGAGCAGCAAAAAGGACGTTCTATCCCCACCGCCTTGCTTTTATAGGCGAAGGTAGTTGCTGACGTAAGAGAGGATTCTCCTTACACGGCCTCTCCTGACGAGGTGTCGTCCTCGACACGAACTCGAGGAGTGGCCCCGCTAGGACCCGCAATGGGAGAGGTCGGCAACTCGACCTCCGCTTCACCCACTGGCCGAGGCGAATGGTCGACCGCAGTAGAAGACGCCGTTTGTTCAGAGTCGTCATCAGTATCTTCATCTGTAAACAAAATCTTATTAGAAGCTACCCGAGCAATTTGTGTAAAAGCGTTCAGCCTCTCACAAAGTTCCGTTCGTCTTCAGCCAACTAATTCATTCATCGTTTTCTCAAATAGTTCATAAGTTTGAATAGACACACATATCTCTCTTAAACCAAAAACAAAGCCAAGGCCAGTCCTGTATGTGTCCAGCGCGCAAGTGGCGGTTTCTTTGCTACTGTCTTGCTGACGGCGATCGCGACCGCAACCAGCATTCAGCTTTCACCACCTGCAACATGGCCTGACAACCCGCAGACCCGCTTGACACGCAGACCGTATTCATACGTGCAAGCCGCTTAACACGCAGACCGTATTCATACGTGTAAGCCGACCCGATACACTGATCGCAATCATGCGTACGAGCCCACTCGATACGCAGACCGTATTCATACGCACGAGTTCTCTCAACATGCAGACGGTATTCATACATGTGAGACCACAAATAGACCGCACGTGGCCAAAATAGGCCACCAGTGACTCAGCAACAGGTGCCAACACGACCGGCGACATACACGCGCCTGCTACCGGCGACACCGCAGCACAATGCGGCAGCCAAAACATCACTCCTGTCGGTAAACTCAAACAAACATAATTCTAGTTTTGTAAATCAAACAACAATGATTTACTTACTCTCAAAGAATGCGGCACACGTTTCTGGGCACCACTCGCCGCGCCACGGCACCATGTGCTGGGCAGCAGCCTGCGTAGTTTTACCGTAGCTACCGCTGAGCAAACGTAGCGTATACCGTCCACTAGGCAGTGCTTCTACCACCTTATATGGACCACGCATTCCGGAGTCAAGTTTTCCTGTTGACTGGGAAAATTTTATTACAAACACGCAATCACCAACGTTAAATTGCCGAGGTGGACGTCGGCGTTGGTTGACCTGTTCGTCTTGTCGAGCTTGATTTTTCCTTAGGAGTTCACGGACCCTGCTTCTGGTTACTTCACGTAGGGCCTCCCTGTTCGGTGTCGACCCTTCGACAGCTATATCGCGCACCAGAGCTCGAACCACAGGAGTTGTGGATTCAGTGCCAATCAGAAGATTCAATGACGATACTTGCGTAGTCTTCTGTCTCGTGACGTTTAATACCAACTGAAGTTTCCACAATGTTTCTGACCAGGGTATGTTCTTGTAGTTCGACTGGATACGTAGCATGTTGAGGACGGTACGCATGTAACGCTCAGCTTGGCCGTTTGCCTGGTGCATTTCCGGCGTTATGTAATGCAGGGTACAACCGAGTTCATTTATCCAAGTCACGAACTCGCTAGACTCGAACATTCTTCCCTTGTCACTGACCATAAGCTTAGGTACTCCGAACAAAGAAATAGCCTGGGTAACGACGCGTTTTAACTCACAAGCGTCTTGTCTACAAATCGGGTAGAGGAGGGTATATTTGGTAAAAGCGTCGACAATGAGTAAAACGAATTTGTACCCTTCAGACACAGGCAGAGGGCCTAAGGCGTCAACGTGAACAGTGTGGAA
Organism: Dicycla oo; assembly: GCA_948252095.1. Taxonomy (NCBI): domain Eukaryota; kingdom Metazoa; phylum Arthropoda; class Insecta; order Lepidoptera; family Noctuidae; genus Dicycla; species Dicycla oo. Next base: position 16,737,187 of record OX411712.1, read on the forward strand.
CGGTGTGTCGGGTTTTTCCCAGGAAGTAATAGTTTGCAAAGGAGCCCGAGGAACTCTCTTTTGCGACACACACACGAGATAGTGAGCAATATACTTGCTAACGAACTGTCTGAGTCCGGGGAACCAAAAATGTCTAAGGATAAGGTCAAGGGTCTTCTCTACGTTAATGTGTTCGTGTTCATCGTGAAATACTCTCAAGAGACTAAGTCTGTGCCCTTTAGGTATATAGCAGAGTAGGCGTGGGTCTTGGCCTACTGGGGTGTGCTTGTAATACAAGACTCCATTTCGGACGGAATAACGATTAGCATCGAGACTGCTATCGTGAAGTCTTTGGATGCGATTTTGCGTCTCGTTGTCGGCAGATTGTGCAATCTGAGCCCAATTTCTGGGTCTAGAAATTTGACTGACGCTGACTGGGTTGCGACTTAAGTAGTCTGCATGGGGTAACATCACTCCTTTTCGATACTCGATTGAGAAATCGAAATCTTGAAGGTAGATCCACCACCTGGCTACTCGAGGCAAAAGGTCTTTCTTTCGTTCGGTTGCCTTAAGGGCATTACAGTCTGTCACCACCACAAATTTCAAACCAACCAGATAGTGTCGAAAGTTTTGGAGGGCTTTAACAACGGCGAGGGTCTCCAACTCGTAGGAGTGGTATTTTCCTTCGGCAACCTGAGTGGACCTACTGAAATAAGCCACAACGTGCTTTTTTGAATCTGGATGAACTTGTAGAAGCACCGCACCGTATCCAACACTGCTGGCATCTGTATGGACTTCGGTGGGAAAGTTAGGGTTAAAAATGGAAAGGACCGGTTCATTGGTCAGTTCTTTAATGAGATCGAGGCGAATAGCCTCGCTTTCGGGAGTCCAATTGAATTTGACATTTTTACGGGTTAGATGAGCAATGGGAGCAGTTCTAGTGGAGTAATCTTTTATGTACCGTCGAAAATAACCCGCCAAACCTAAGAGTTGGCGCACTTGTTTTACATTTTCAGGCGGCAAGGTGTTAATTAGGGCTTCCACTTTTCGTGGACTCGGCCTAACCTGACCCTGACTAACTAACCTCCCCAAATATTCTACTTCTGTGACGAGGAACGAACATTTAGCCAAATTAATTGAAAAACCGGCTGATGTAAGCGTCCTAAGTACTTTATGCAACAGTTCAATCCCTTCTGACACAGAACTACTTTGCAGAAGAACGTCATCGACGTAGACTAGGACGTTTCCCTCATTAAGATGGCAGCGTAAGGTGTCATTTATAATGCGCTGGTAAACTATTGGGGAATTAGCTAATCCGTAAGGCATTTTGATGTACTCAAAGTATTCTTCCGGCGTCACAAAACCAGTGAAGTGAATACATTACTCTTTAAGAGGGATTTGGTGAAACCCTGTAGCCATATCAAGGCTACAGAAGAATTTACAAGCACCTAACCTATCAATATGGTCGTCTATTAGTGGAACAGGATATCGATCTTTTACTGTAATTCGATTTAGCGCCCTAAAATCGACACAGAGCCTATCTGAGCCGTCACGTTTTCTTACGAGTATAATAGGGCTCGCATATTCAGATTTCGAACGCCTAATCACTCCCTTATCTAAAAGGTCTTGTGTAATCTTCCTAACTTTGAGTTTCTCGGAGTAAGAGAGTCTATACGGACGATAAACGACAGGGGTGGAACTGGTAAGCTTTATCTCCATCTCACCTGTCTGAACTGTGGTCATAGCAGTCCCTGATATTAGATAGTCGGAAAACTCGTTTATGACGGACATAAGGCTCTCCAACTCCGTACCCTGAAGGGGTGTATTTACTTTGACGTGATCACCCACACAAATAGCATTTACTTTTGTGCTAATGTCATCGGAACGCGTGAGGTACTGCTCATCTTTAGTACGAGTGTAAGTGATGCCTTCGCGGTTCAAAACATCGGTGCCAATTATGATAGGAGCGTTCATAAAAGACGACGGAACTACTACTAAGTCAACTTCAATAGCAATGTCGCTAAATTCCACAGTGAACGTGACGTAAGATGTGGCGACTACTTCTTTCTCACTCAAACCTTTCAATACACAACGTCTCGGTTTTGGCTGACACGTAAAATGTTTCAAAATATCTGAAGAAATAAGGGACACATCAAGAGCTCCGCTATCAATGAGCACGTCTACGGGTACTCCATCTACTATCGCGGTAGTCATGTCGTTGTTTTGTGCGATATTTGATCGATAAGAGCAAAGGTTGACATTACGCGGATTTCGTTGCTCGGTTTTAGCTTTGGTAAAGCATTTGTCCTCAGTATGTCCCGATCTCTTACAGAACGTACAACAATTGCTCGAAGAGGCTTGTGTATTGGTAAAGGTGTTCGAAGCCACATCAGCAGGCTTGCTATTGGTCGCGTTTGCCTTCGGCCTCTTACAATGGCGACTAAGATGACCGGTTTGATTGCAATTAAAACATTTTGGCCCAGAACGGTGGTTTGATTTCATTTGAACTTGTGTTTTAGGATTGACGACCTTGTCGTACCTCGAAGGTTTCGCGTAAATTGACAGGAAAGAGACAATAGTGTCAGGGGTTAAGTTTGCGTTAGCAGCAGCTGCACGCACCTGTGGATTGTCTATACCGCGTATAACGATTAGCGTTCTTAATTCATCACTTAGCCCCTGAACTATTCTCAAACGCAATAAAGTACGACGGGCGTACTCTGAGTAAGTTGAATACTTGTCTGACGTAGTATTCATAGTTTCGAACAAAATATTCGCGTAGTCTAATTTACTCGGGCAAAGAGGTTTGAACTCGCGTACGAAATTGGACCACGTCCTATCGTTCGTCACCCATTCCCCTAACCAGACCTTAGCGTCACCCTTAAGGCAGGTAGCTACACGCGACAGACATTCGTGGTCACTCCAACCGTTAGCCTCTTTAGCACGATCCACTTCGTCGCACCATGCCTCGATGCTGTTAATTGATGGGTCAAAGTTCGACACGTAATAGTTTTGTGACCTTGCTGGTTGCATCGTTTTTATTGCTTGCATTATGGCATGAGCGAGAGTGGATACCTCGGAACCGGGGACACTAGACTCCATAGACCGATGTCGTTCTGACGTATTATGGATTATTGGCTCCTTGGCTTTTAGCAAAACTTCGCTATTCTTGTGGGTAGAACTCGTTTGAACCGGGGGCGAAGGCGTACGTGTGCGCGTTCTATTGCCAATGTTGCTACGCGAACGGTCCCTAATACGCGAATCGCGCCTATCCCTAGAACGCGATCGGTGCCTTTCGGGACTACGAGAATCATGCCGATCTCGATTACGTAAGCCATCTCGCGAAGAACGACGACTCCTACTCGAATAAAAATAAGAATAGTAAAGAAAAATCAACTAACGGTTAAATAAGTATCATTATACATAACTCAACGGATCAACATGGGTTAGTTTGACTATAATGACAGAGAGCACACCAACTCTACGCACACAGACGCGCGTGCTTCTGTGTGAGTGGAAAGAGCACTGCAATTACCTAAACTTGGTGACGCGGATTTGGCGTTAACGCTCTTAACACGAACGTCGCATGCCCCTCCCCGCCGAACGCTCAATTCGAGCGTGCACTCAGGTAGTACCCTTATTGCGGCGGCTCACGCAGCGTTGAGGCCAGCTATTCTTGCAATTCTCCGTTCACCCTAAAACGTAGCGACGTACACCCGCGGTGTCACATGCGTCAATACAAACATACGGCGATAGGCTGCCCACATACGGACTGCACAGCAACAACCGCACGCAGTTGATATGTTCAACTGCATGCAGTTGTACAGACGCCAGCAGGTCAAGCTACCCGAAACTGTCAAATTTCCCAATCAACCTTGAACCTAATGCTTTAGCAATAAAGTTGAAAATCTATTATAGTAATTTGACAGATTGTAGTAGCTTGATGTGCTGGCGTCTGTACGTTCGACTTCGTACAGTCGTGGTTAATATCGACTTCACACGACTGCAGCCGGCCGCGTGAACTGCACACTAACTGTGTCTGTATGTGGTTAGTGAGCAACCGCGTGAAGTTGAAGTCACGAGTGTACGAAGTCAAACGTACAGTCGCGAACCGGGATTGTTGAGCCACTAGCATATCATCATAACTTGGTTGTGTTACACGAATTTCGCCCGCTTTTCGTTATTGAAATGTCACATGTCAAATTTCACGGGCGGCATTCGTGTCACACAACCAAGTTAAGATGATAAGCTAGTGGCTTAACAATCCCGGTTCGTGACTGTACAACATGCAGTTGAATTTATATCGACTGCGTGCGGTTGCTGCTGTGCAGTCCGTCTGTTGGCAACCTAATAGTTGTTTATTATCAACAACCATACACCGTACAACTGTACCATCATGTGTACTTAAGTATCAGTCACTCTACAGCGTGTAGTGGCAACCTTTTAAGAGGTCACTGTACTCATCATTATGAATAACCTTAACTGTGTAATGGCGAAAAAAAATTCAGCTGTTCAATACATTTATGTTTGCACAATTCGTCAAAATGTAGCGAACAGCTGATTTTTTTCGTGACTTCGGGTTTGGTCCCATAGTAAAAGTTGTTAATAATGATGAATACAATGACCCCTTAAAAGATTGCCACTGTTTACACTTACACCTGTATGCATATACAGGACAGTTTTTTTATCAGGTAGGTACCAAATTTTCACAGGCAACTTTCACTATGGGACCAACATTGAAATCATGAAAAAAAATCAGCAGTGTCATGCATTTTGTTCTAGTAGGTATTGAACTTTTGTATGAAACAGCGGATTTTTTTTTTGGTTTCAAATTCATGGGTAGAACATCTTGTGAAAATTTGGCACCTGATAAAAAAAATTGCCTTTTATATTATATAGTAATTAGCAGGGCCACATTTTTAAAAGAAAGTCATTGTTAGGTATCTGTTTTTAATTGTGTTCTAACACTTCTAACTGGTTTTAGTTAGGAATGTTTCCGTTCAAAAATTGACAAGCACAGTATAGAAATCTTTCGTTAAAAGCAAGACATTTAGTAGTATGTACTGTAAAGTTACATTTGAGGAGCTGGCTAACAAATCCGGACTTGTCCTATAATAGATTTTTTAGAGTAGAGGTCAACAATCAAAATAAGCTAATTAGGTAGAATTTTAAGCTTTAGTAAATTAATAGTGTATCAAAATTTAAGACTGGATGCGGCTTTAGTTCAATAGAAACCCCTTTTAAATTTAATTTTTTTGTAGAATATCTATTCTTTCAACTAGACACGGACAAGTCCATTTCTGATTGAAAACTTTTTTTTTAGGCATTTAGAGCCAGTTTTGACTGAAAATATTTCATTAGTAAATATAAGTGCACAAAGAGAGCATAAAAAAATGGAGTGTGTGGGCAAGTCCGGATTTGTTCGCCAGCTTCTCATTTAATAGTATGTACTGTAGAGTTACATTTAGGTGACAAAGTAGGATTTCGATTTTACCTACAATTTATAGGCAAATATTTAATTGGAATGAAAACTATTTAAATGCATTATACTAGGGTTCTAATACACATAATGTACTGATGTATTACTTATGATAAAACTATCATTTATACTAAATAGGTAGGTACCTAAACCTATTAATCAAAAACCTGAACAAGTATTCAGACACAATTAATATTTATACAAAAAAAATATTCATAGTTGCATTCACATAATAAAAATAAAACATGAACCTTCATGCCATTTTCAACAGTATTCTCTCCAAGGATTGAAATGCACTCCAAATGCATATCTCCCTCACAATCCAAATTCATTACCAATTGCTTATTTTAAAAAAAAGTTGCTTGCTCTTCAGTGTAAATGATGCAATGAATATAAAATACCAAAAAAAAAATTGTTGGAGTGTTATGCAATTAGACTGACTACTAAATACATGAACCACTTCTAATGTTTTCATTGTTTTAATCATCTTTAGCTATTAACACATTAACTGCTGAATTATTTGGCGAATTTGCTCCAAGTGCTGCTTTATGATACACTAAACCCTGTGCGGCAAACGCTCATGCGCGCCCATAAAATACTTCGTGTGGTGCTATGAGCGCGCATGCGCGGTTGAAGAAACTCTACCCAGTGCGGCTGGGCGCATATGTGCGGCGTTACAAACTTGTCCCAAGTGCGGCGAGACTCTTGTGTGTTTGAAAATTTTCCAGTTTTATGAGTCATAAAACAATTACACCAAGAACAATAGAGATGCACAAAAAACCCACAGGTGCGGCGCGCCGCATTCGAAGGAAGTTATATAAATTGTATGGATGCGCTTAAGCGCCGCCAGCACATGGTGAACGTTCGAAAATCGCGCATGCGCGTTGGCCGCACAGAACGTGTTACAAGTCTGTTCATTGCATGGTGATTGATATTGTTTCAGGTGCTTATTATTATAATTATGGGCACACAAAATGTACAGGGGACTTATTATCTGTTTATTAATGTGGATACAATAGAGAATTATTATTGTCTACCCCACTTTAATGTTATTTTGTTACACAAGTATTATAATAGCAATTTTTTTGTCAGTATACTTATACTATTGTGTCAAGTCAATCATCATAAAATTAACAGAGATAAGACTGTTCTAAACACTCCTTCAGTTTCAAACTTTGCACTTTTTCATTGATGATAACACTTCTTTTCTTTGTTGATACATTGATATGATGATAGCAACATAATATTAAACATCATCTAATGTAGGTAACCAAAATGCCATGTTGGTGCAAGCAGAGGCCAGCATCATAAACTTAGGGTTGAACTGTACACATTGTATTGGGGCAGGATGATCACCATTCAAGACACACACTTTATAACCCGTATCAGCATTCCAGACATGAACTCTTCCATCTGTTGAGCCACTAAAGATATATTGGGAGTCAGGACTAAATGATGCTTCTATAGGTATACCTTTATTATTAAGATGACCAGTAAAGGTCTGTAACGGAGTGCCATGGTACGCATCTACTAATCTAATAATGGATCCATTTGTACTTATCAACATTGTTTTGCCATCACGGGAAAATTTTAATCCAGTCCAGTCACATTCCTTTTCTTGATTCAACTTGAATGTGACGAAGGGACCTTTGTCAAATGATCTTAAATCATACAGTTTGATACTTTCCGAGTTAACCCCAGCTGCGAATATGAGACCTTCAGGATCATAAGCTGCTACTGGTCTTCCTGATAAGTGCATTAAACCTTGACAATTGGGTGAACGCAAGTCCCATAAACGCAATGTTTTGTCTAAAGATCCAGAAAGAAATGTGTCTTCAACAGGTGACAAACAAAGAGTCACAACTTTCTTTGTATGTCCAGGAAAGTATCTTATGTATTTGTTGTCATGAAGTGACAAATATCTTATGGTATCATCAACTTTGGTTGAACTGTGGATAGCAGTGTTCTTGGCATGTGTGAAATGTATAAGATCAACACCATATTTTTTACTGTTGACTGTGATCATCTGTGTGCCTTTTTCACAGTCATAAATGACGATTTGATCATCTTCACTGCAAGATATTAACGTTTCCCCGCTAGGAGAAAAGTCTATACTGTTTATTTTGTCTGTGTTTTCTCGAAACACTTTTGCCACTTTGAAACTTCGAACAACTGGGTCCACTAATTTCATCATTTGTAATATTTTTTAAAACGTGTGCCTCAAAGTTTAAAGATATTCTTCTTGTATAAACATACAAAACAAAATGTAAATTAGAACGAAGCTTAGCGCACACCGCTGTCACCGCAAGAGTTGCCAAACGCCATATTCAGCAAGCTACAGCCACAGATATTAGTAGCAGGCTATAGCTAATTAATGTCATCACAGATCGGATTTCAAAATAATGTGTGTGGACGAGTGCGTGATTTTCAATCGGAAGTAGAAACTGTGTGTATCTTGCATTAGACGAGGTGATCCTACTGAATGATTTTCATGAAATCTTGACATTTGAGAATTATACTAACTCAAGGCGTTGTATTACTGATTGTACCGATGATAATTATGTAAATATTTGTTTGTTACCGTCGCGAATCATACTTTGATCAAAATACAACCTAAAACTGACTCGCAAATTGCGAAAAAACATTTAAAAAAAATAATTTTGCAGGCTACCTTGACGCTTCCCCCTTATTTACTTCTTTTCGATATACTCATTATAAAAATACAAAAGCTGTTATTCAGCTATGTCGAATCTGAACTCTGAAATATAACATTAACCTTTTCACCGCCACGGACTTCAATAGAAGTTCCGGATTTTCGTGCCACCAGCGCCACGACTTCATTTGAAGCTCTTAATTTAGCTATGTTATAAAAATAAAATTTACTGTATTAACAGGTTTTTTCATTTTATTATTTAATATAACTGTCTAATACCCTGTTTTTTTTTATTTTTCTACACAAAAGAAGTCCTTATTTGTCTTAAAATTGGCCAAACAAAAACTCGGAACATTTTTAATGTCCCCAGTACGCCAAGGATATATAGTCGGCTAGTGATGTGACGCGAAAGTTATCACTGTTTAATTTCACCTGTTGAAATATTATTATCGAAAACAATTTGAAGTCAGCAAAATATTAATTTAGTTACGTACTTTATAACAAAGGGAAAATAGACTTATTTCGACCTTCAGATGGGTACCGACTCGGAATTAATAGTTTTTAGCAATTCTTGCCGATAAAACAATTGGTTGTCAGTGGCCCGAGCGCCACGGTCTAATATAAAAGTCGTTTTGTGACGTCAAAAACGTACGGCTGTCAAGGTCACTTTGCCATAGTGCAGTGCAGACTGCAGGTAGGTACTAATCGGATTTCACTTTGCTTGTAACAATAGGTACTATGATATTTTACTAATAGTAATAAATTAACAAGTAGGTAGTCAAAATGAATGAAGAATTGGATTCAGATGAGCTTTTAAATATATTACCAGGTGTGGAATCGGACTCGGATTATTTTGTGGAGAACGATGAAACAGAAGAAGATGATGCTGAGGTATAACCAACTAGATAATAATAATATCGTTAATTCATCAAAAAGTGAGAATTTATTAAGGAGGAAGCATTAGAGTAGACCGCGAAATTCAAATTTTCTTACGTTTTTTGCAATTTGCAAGTCAGTATTAAGTTGTATGTTAAATAAAGTATGATTTGCGGCCGTAACAAATATGTATTTACACAATTATAATCGTGAGAATCAGTAATACAATTCCAGTTAGTATAATCCTCAAATGTCAAGATTTCATGAAATAGTCATTAGGATTACCTGGTCTTAAACAGTTGTATTAATCACTTTAATGATTCTAATTATGTAAATAGATACTTACGGCCGCAAATTATATTTTGATCAACGTACAATCTAAAACCGACTTGTAAATTGCAAAAAACGTAAGAACATATGAACTTCGCGGGCTACCCTGACGCTTCCCCCTTAAGTGAAACGTTCGGTAAGTCACAAACTAAGCGTCGCGCGTTGCTTGCGGCTCTTTGAAAAGCTCTGCCGCTTAGATACCTATGGTAAAAATTGTTGACTGAAGTAGTTAAAAAAACACGGGTGTAGACAAAAATAGAAGAAAGACCTTTTATCGCATCCCTTATCAGAATTGAATTTAACGTGCTCTGAGCGCCAAGGAATAGAAATGAAGTCAAAGAATGACGTCATGAAACAAATAGAGATGTACCTCATTTCATGCTCTAATTGAGTTATGTATTTGTTTCTTTGATACTTATAATTTATACTTTTTTTCTTACTAGGGATAATGTGAAATAAAACAAATATGGAAATATTTAATCAGTTTTTATTTATATCCGTAAAATTAAAATTAAAACTAGCTGTTGCCCGCGGCTTCACCTGCGTGTATGTCGGAAATTATCCCACGGGAACCTTCTACCGGGATGAAAAGTATACTATGTCTTAATCCAGGTTATAAACTATCTGTATACCAAATTTCATCCAAATCCGTTCAGCCGTTTTTGTGTGATTGAGTATCAAACATCCAAACTTTCACATTTACACAGTCTGGCCATAAATACTGTTACAATTAAAAATAAGAAAGATATTACATTTGAATTTGGAATCTGTCATTTTAATACGATTGTTCATTGAGTTTTCTAATTTTGGCGCCAATACATTGTACAATATTTTGCGATATTAAAATGGACTGGGGTGATAAAGAGAACCGAATCGCTGGGATTGCATTACACAAAGTTGGTATGGAGCCAAATGCAATTTTTAAAACTCTCCATACGCTTGGTAGTAGTCAAATGTTTGTGTGCCGGGCTATTAATAGGTACAATGAGACCTCCTCTGTTTGTGACAGAAAAAGATCTGGCCGTCCACGTAGTGTTCGTTCGAAAAAGGTGGTCAAAGCAGTAAGGGAAAGAATTCGAAGAAATCCTGTCTGAAAGCAAAAGATTTTATCTCGGGAGATGAAGATAACATCCAGAACCATGTCGCGTATTTTAAAAGATGACTTAGGACTTGAAGCCTATAAGAGACGCACTGGTCATTTTTTAACTGATAATTTAAAAAAGAATAGGGTGGTAAAATCGAAACAACTACTGAAGCGGTACGCAAAGGGAGGTCACAGAAAAAATTTGTTTACGGATGAGAAAATCTTTACAATTGAGCAACATTTTAAAAAACAAAATGACCGTATTTATGCTCAAAGCTCTAAGGAAGCTTCCCAATTAGTTGACAGAGTGCAACGTGGGCATTATCCGACTTCAATGATGGTTTGGTGGGGTGTTAGCTATGAAGAAGTGACTGAGCCATATTTTTGTGAAAAAGGTATCAAAATATCGGCACAAGTATATCAAGATACCATTCTTGAGAAGGCAGTTAAGCCCCTTAACAACACCATGTTCAATAACCAAGTATGGTCCTTCCAACAAGACTCGGCGCCGGGTCATAAAGCTCGGTCCACGCAGTCTTGGTTGGAAGTGAATGTTTCGGACTTCATCAGAGCTGAAGACTGGCCGTCGTCTAGTCCCGATCTTAATCCGCTGGATTATTTATGATTTATGGTCAGTTTTAGAGAGAACGGCTTGCTCTAAACGCCATGATAATTTGGAGTCCCTAAAACAATCAATACGATTGGCAGTGAAGAATTTTCCCATGGAAAGAGTGCGTGCTTCTATTGATAACTGGCCTCAACGTTTAAAGGACTGTATTGCAGCCAATGAAGACCACTTCGAATAAGCTTTTTATATTTTAAATTGTTTTATATTTATGTATTAATACATTAGGCGCGGCAGACGCACATGCGCGTTTTCGGACGTTCACCAGGTGCTTGACGGCGCGTATGCGCGTCCATACAATTTACATAACTTTCTTCGAGTGCGGCGCGCCGCACCTGTGCGTTCGTTGTGCATCTCTATTGTTTCGAAAACATCGTAAAATAAGGGTCGGTAAGGGTGTAGCATAAAGAAGCGTTTGCATAAAGAATTAAGCAGATAATGTGTTAAACTAACACACTGTAAAAGTAATAAATATTATTTGCAATATTTTTTTTTCTTCGTGACAATATTTATGGCAAGACTAGGTATAATATTAGTAGGATTTAACTTAAGGAGGAAGCGTCAGGGTAGCCCGCGAAATTCAAATTTTCTTACGTTTTTTGCAATTTGCAAGTCAGTATTAAGTTGTATGTTAAATAAAGTATGATTTGCGGCCGTAAAAAATATGTTTTTACAAAATTATATACAATAGAATCAGCAATACAACTCCTTAAGTTAGTATAATCCTAAAATATCAAGATTTCAAGAAATAGTATTTTTTTGGGATTACCTGGTCTTAAAGAGTTGTATGCACTTTAATGATTCAAATTATGTAAATAGATACTTGTTACGACCGCAAATTATAATTTGATCAACGTACAATATAATACCGACTTGTCAATTGCAAAAAACGTAAGAAAATTTGAATTTCGCGGGCTACCCTGACTCTTCCCCCTTAACTCGTATAAATCTACTATAATAATACATACAACTATTTTTTTTTTGTAAAATGGCGGTAAACACTGAAGTATTTATAAAAATGTGATCTAATCTAAACTAGCTATATGGGAAAGTAATAATCCACACCACCATAATCGCACAATAACAAGAAAATTATCGAGCAAAATAAAAGAAAGTTTGTAATTTTTCTAATGATTTTAGGTTATATTTGACTCAGGATATATAGGTTTGACTACATCCTGAGTAAAATATAACCTTTTGAGACGGGCTATATATATAGTAAAAATACCAAATCCTCGTCCATAGTTTGTAACACTTGAAATATGTCTTAAGCGCTACAATAGCTCGCACGTCACTGTCAGTCACTGTGGCCATGCTCCCCCCCCCCCCCCACGCCCCTGTTGTCGCACCCGCCATAATAATAATAATAATAATACTTTATTTCAGACCATGGTGTCCATTTTGTTAGTAACAATGTTCTTATATCTATAATACTTAAAACTACCCACAACAAAATATATAAAAAGAAACTCAACAATCACTTTTGCGCCATTCCGTGACAAATGGCGCAGCAATGACTGATGTAAGTACAGTCCAGCCAACTAGCGATCATGCTAAGGATGCTGTTGGCGCTGCCACGAACTCTACGCACCAGGGATGCGCATCTTTTACGCATCGTAGCATAAAAGCAGTCTACGCGATGTTCAGCAAACATCCCTGATGCACTACAGAATCGCCGCAGCCCCATCAGCACCCTGAACGCATTATTAAATTGGACTCGGAGGGCACTGTAAGACTTTTGAGTATAGTCAGCCCACAGGCTGCACGTGTAAAATGATGTACAATACGATCTAAAAAGTGTAATTTCGACTTCCGTCGAACAACGTGCAAACCTGCGAGCGATCATGTTCGCCCGCACTGCCAGCGCCCTCCGTTCCCTCTCAATGTCATCATTGTCCTTGAGGTCAGAGGTCAGCATATGTCCTAAGTATTTAAATTTAGACACCCTACGCAAAGCTGTACCATTAAGCGTAATGTTGGGAAACATATTACCTGTACTGTTTCCTCTGGCCTCAAAGACCATGACTTCACTTTTGAGTGGATTATATTTTAATCCGTGTTGCTCAGCATATGCTTCACAGATGGTAAGCAGTTTCTTAATACCACATACCGATGCACTCAGTAGCACCATGTCATCAGCATAGCTTATATTGTTTACATTAATTCCGTCTATGTGACAACCTACCCGGGTGCTACTGAGTGCCATAATCAGATCGTTCATATACAGGTTGAATAGGGTTGGCGAGGACAATACCCCCTGCCTCACCCCGCACTCCAACCTGTACGATTGCGACATGGTTCCCGACCATCGCACGCCATTGACCTGATTTCCATACCAGTACTTAAAGATGTTGATGAGTTCTATTGGTAGATTAGTGTTTTCTAACTTTTTCCATAGAATATCATAGGAAACCAGGTCAAAGGCTCTCGAAAGATCAAGAAAGCATGCGTGAACTGCAGTTTGACGTCTTGTGTAGTATTTGACAGCATGCTTAACACACAAAACTGCACCTTCAGTGGATAGTCCGCCCCGGAAGCCGAACTGATTGTCATGAAGTTGAATGTGTTTGGTCAGCTGTGAGTTCAGCATGCTGTCAAATACCTTAGAAACCACTGTGGCAAGAGAGATCGGTCTATAGTTATTCCTATCTGATAGATCAGCTGTCTTATTTTTAACGATAGGTATTACAATTGTTTTAATCATCTCTTCAGGTAAATATGAGTGACTTAGACAAAGGTTAAACAGCATTGTCAACAATCTCGGTAAGTGGGGTCCAGCATGCTGCAGATGTTCCATGCTCAACCCGTCATGGCCGGGCGATTTACCTCTAGTCATTGATTTGATTATCAACTTCACTTCACTAGTTGTACATCTAAAACCTATCTTTTCACCGTTCTTAACATTGAACACCGACTGCGAGGACTCCAATGGCGATTTGACAGTAAAATGTTGTCGAAACAGATCTGCAATTTCAGCGGCATCGCTTACGCCGTCGATACACACAGGAGTAACCGGTTTGTTATTTAGTTTATTTGTACCTTTCCAAAAAGATCGAAAATCGTTTTTAGAGTGATGAGGGCCCAGAATATCCATTTTTACCTGTTCTTTATGGTTCTGACACCATCTCAGTCGATTCTTAAAGATTTTCCTGGCCTCACACATCTCGTTATAAATTGCACCTGAAATTGGTTTGCCATACCAACACCACAAATAAAATTTCTGCTTAGCTTTCCCGTGTGCCTCGCCAACATGTAAGTTCCACCCTGTAACAGGTTTTTTTTTCTTACGTACATGTTTAATATGTTTGCTACACAATGCTGCCTCTCTTAATATTTTAACAATATTGTTATACAAACTGTCTATGACATGTCTATGCTGCAAAATATTACAAGTGTAATCTGCACATTTTATAAAATCCTCTGGAAAGTCAAGAAGTCTCAAGCATCTATGACATTCAGTCATGTATTGATTAACTTGATCCACACTTCTTTCCCCCCATATAGCATCATTTACAATCGGTTTATATACTAGTGTCTTAGGTGAGACTACGCCCAGACTACACTCCATTATTAACGGAAAGTGGTCCGACCACAGAACGTCATACTTGACAAACACTCTGCGCACTGACGGCACAGCTGCCTTAGAGACTAAACAGTGATCAAGCCATCTTTGGGATCCGTGAGCCTCACTCACAAAAGTGAAACAATCAAACGAATTAGAAACGGCCTTCAACATTTCTACATCAATGCAAGTCCATTCCTGGTCCTCACAAAATAACGATAGTTCGTTATAAAATTGTTCAGTTGGATGTGCGTTAAAGTCACCTAGTATGTATACACAATTAATATTACAACTGTCTATGATAGCGCTTACCGACCCGAGGATGTCCGTAAACTCGACTAAATTCGCCGCCGCGTCCACAGGCATGTAAACATTCACAACTAGCATACTATAGACCGCTCAGGTAACACTACGCGTATCGCACATATTCGCGGATTATTGCACTGCACCACAATCACATTAGGGAACACTTTTTGCCGCCAGAGTATTCCGAGACCGCCGTGAGGACGTCCTCGTAATATGCCCGACGACATGTCCACCGCCGAGGTACCCGTACAGCTAAACTCGTCATCAATACTGCTCAAGTATGAAATATCACTGGGCAACAACCATGTCTCCTGAAGAGCTATCATGTCACACGTCTTACAAAGCTCACGTATTCCATCTGCAGAACGCTTGACGCTCTTACAATTAAAAGTAGCAAATTTGTAAACGTCACTAGCCATTTAATTTATTATAATGACCGTCATCAGAAACCTTTACTGTCTCTGTCGAAGTTCTCTCCTTAAAGTGTACAAAGCGTCTGAAAATGACACCAGTCGGCCATAGTTTCTCATCCAAGAACATCTGTAATTTTGATGCAGATACAAAGAACTTATAAGCGTCATGGTCACTTTGCTTCTTCATTCGAATTTTCGCTAAAGTAACATTTTCACAAGTTTTACTATAAATATATTTGCATATATCAGATTCTGACGTACCTTTATGTACATTCGTAATGAATATGGGTACTTTTCGGTCGGCCGCCCTAAAATTATATTCGGTTTCTACCGTACAGTTTCCCATCTTTCCCTTTAAACGGTTATATCTCATTGGTCTACGTTTTTGTACTAACGTCCATCCTTGTTCGTTGTCATCTTTATTTTCTTTTGAACGCAACAATGCATTTGCAAACGTGCATTTGTTTGAGTTAATCAGCTGTTCGCATACATCGTTATCTGCGGCCGGCGATGACTCACAGACTTGCTCGACCTCTCGTGCAGTGCTACACGTCACCGCGCGGCTCGCTCCTTCGACGGCCAACCGCTCACGATCTACCGACGTTATATTTTTCGCAACATCTTTACTACCCTCTATGCAATCGCTCGTTATAATTATACTTCGATAATCCAAGTCCTCATTCGGTGATGAAACAAATTTTGATATGTCGTTTGAATCGCGTACAGAAGAGTCATTGAGATGTGACAATCCCATAGGTCCGCTATCCCGCTCTTGATAAGCACACGTACCACCTCTTCTAACATTCACATTTCCAATTGAAAACGCGGGGACAGAGTGCCTCATATTTTGCAACTGGCTTTTTACTTCCTCCTCCAATTGCGTTCTTGTGAGATAAGTAGCTTTGATATCCTTAATCTCAGATTGCACTAAAATGAGGTCTTTTAGCAATTTAGACACGTCTAAGTGGTCAAAAGTTATTGGAGGCAGTTTCTCCAAATCGCGGGCCACAAACACTGGCATCACATCACCTTGAATAAACTGATGATATCCATTAAATCCCGATTTTCTCTGCCCTGTCCTTTCCGTATTTTTTTCCGGTATTCAGCAGGTAACGATTCAAATAGCAACGTCTTTGCTTCATCAATTTGGTCACCACTAAACGAGGACAAACAAATCTTCATTAAACTGTCTTCAGTTATAATCGAGATTTTATTCTGCACATATGCCAAAAGCTCATTTATGAAGATATTACAACTAGCGCACTTCACTGTTGTCGACATTTTTTAAAACATAAACAAACGCAGTTATCGCGTACCCGGGACCACGCTCGCTAGCTATCGCTGCGCGCGCGCGACTCGATAGGCCCTAGTCACCGCACGTTCACTGTGGACGCACACAGGCCCGCCGCGTGCGGGCGTGCAAGGCGTGCATCGCACGCGGCTGCCATCTACAAGGGGGCGGCAAAAACAGATACCGAAAACTAAACATTCTCGTAATTTGCATGTCTAATATTTTTATTATGAGTCATAATAAAAATATTAGACATGCAAATTACCTACTGGGGACCGGGGGCGAATACGAAAGGGCATGCTCTGACCCCAGTAGCATAGGCAAGAAGGAACGGGGTGGAATTTTTTAGTCAGTAAGAGTCTGACACGCCCTCTCGCTCCACACAAGAGAAAAAAAATTGTAGCAATGTAAGAGAATCCCCATATTGTGGGCACGAACCGTGCACACTACGCGCGTGAACAGAGTATTTCGAGCCGTGCGCGCCGCGATCCGCCTTTTGTCGGTTTTTCGCCGAACACAAAGGGGCGCGCAGTGTGCTGTGTGCATGGAGCGCAACTGTGGACGAGTTGGGTGTTTCAGTCTTAAGTGTGTGTGAAGTTAATTTTATTTGAATAAATACGTATTTTAAATGCATTATGGGGTTTCACCTTAAAGCTTTTGCAAGCAGCCTGTAAATTACTGTAATAAATATTATAGGTACTTTTATTTTTATTTATTTTCAGAGTATTAACGGCTCTAATCTTATGAAGCATCTTAAAATACATAAAACAGAATTTGAAGAAGTGGCGACACTCAATATAAACCAAAAGGAAGCTTTCCAAAAGTCACATAATTCGGAAATAGTTATCAAAGAATGTACTAGTCTGGTAACTATACACGGTCGTCCTTTAGCTCTTTTGGATGACGAAGCATTTCAAAATATTTTGGCTTTGATACCCGACTGCAATGTAAAAATAGGATCTAGAAAAATTAGAGACTGTTTAATCGAAACCGCTGGAACGTTACGAATTGAAATGGCGAAAGAGCTTCAAGACAAATTGATTTGCATAAAAGTTGATATAGCATCATTATCATTGAGGAGCTTCATGGGAATAAACGCCCAGTACCTAGAACAGGGAAATATAGTATTAAAAAACTTAGCGATGATTGAACTATTGGATAGGCATACCTCAGAGCACCTGAAAGAACAGGTACTTTTTGTTTTGCAAAGGTTTCGGATTGGTCTGGATAATGTTTATAGTTTTACCACAGATAACGGAGCAAATATGCTCAAAATGAGCAGGTTATTGAATGAAAGAAGCAATGCTCAAAATCATGACGTTACTCACGTTCACGCTAGTGTTAGCATAGATTATCCCAGCATCGATGAAGATGGCGTCATGCATGAGCAAAGTGCGAACCATATGGAAGATGTAGAAAATATCTCCATTGACTCAGATTCTGACTTGGATTACGACGCTGATACTGAGTTCGATACTAACAGAGAAGACCATTTCACAGAAACTCTCACTTCGTCATTGACTATGCAATTCCATGAAAATACGACCCAGCAAAGAAATATTGCTGTTGTTAGATGCGCTGCACATACATTGCAGTTGGCCGTTTTAGAAGCTTGTAACAACACTGAAATTAAGGAAGCCATTAGTGATGCGCGAAAAATTGCTAAACTATTGCGAACTCAAAAATATGCGGCTGAAATTGTCAAAACTGGCAAGAATCAAGCTATCCTAGATTGTCCTACAAGGTGGAACTCGACAGTAGACATGATACAGAGATTAATAGATCTGAAAGAAATTAGCGACAACGCTAATGATCCTAATTGTTTTTTAACAGAAGCTACTTGGAATAAATTACAAGATTACTTGACTTCTCTATTGCCGGCTAAAGAGTTGTCAAAAAATTTACAATACGAGCAACTTACAATGGGAGACTTTAATTTGCAGTGGCTTTTATGTAAAATTAAATTAAAAACAGTTAACACAACTCTTAGCACTTTGTTAATAACTTGTATGGAAAGACGGGAACAAACTTTATTTAACAACGACGCATTTTTATGTGCTATTTTTTTCGACGGAAGAGTTAATTCAACACTGTCTGAAGAGCAACGACATGCTGCAAAAATAAAGTTATGGGAGTTACATCAGCACTTGCAATATTTGGACAGTAATAAAGAAAACTGTTCCTCCACAAATTCTACGTTTATATCTCACGGCTCTCACACGAATACAGACAATGCAAGAGTTGAACTGGAAGATTTTCTTAGTGTTAAATATGTAGAGGCTCATAATGACATACATACTCTTATAAGAAGAGGAAGTAATAATATGGAGACACATTCTCATGGTTTTAGAGACATAGATGATGAATTTATGGCGTTTTTAAAAGAACCTCTTCTCAAATCTACTGAAAATATATTAAAACACTGGGAATTCAATAAAAATAAATATCCTCGCTTGTATAAATTAGCATCTATTGTTTTAGCCAGTCCAGCCACACAAGTCAGTGTTGAGAGACTCTTTTCGTCTTTAAAATTCGTAGTTTCGACGAAGTACCGTTTTAATTTAAAACGCGATTTAATTGAAGATATTATTTTGATTAGAAACAATAAATTGTACAATAATAAAAAATAATATTTTTATACATACCTACTTTGATACTGTAATTAATAATTATAATGAATATCAAACATATTTTTACTTCTTTCTATACAGGGTGGAAGGGACATTGACGCACAACCGGTATATACTTATAATATAAATTCTGGATACTGAACTTTAAACAATATAAAATCATGAGGTATTTAATTAATAATAACAAATTGACTTAAACAAAGCAGTACCGTGAATAAAACTAAAAAGAGCTAAATGTCAATTTTGGTAACCGATAAATATTTAATGGTAACTTTCGTAATTTTATCTAATTAAATTGTCAATGTTTCTTCCAGCCTGTATAATATTATTATTAGAGGTCGGCGTAGGTAGATTGATTTAAGGTTATTGACGTCAAACGTAGAGGATAATATGGATATGCCAACCAGTCAGAAACTCAGAAGCAAGTATCACATTATGGGTAAAATGGCATGTCCATGTTAGAATATCTTGACGCAAGTACATAAAATCAATCTACCTACACCGACCTCTGATTATTATACAATATTATGAGAATCTTACGTTTTATCATATCGACTGTGATTATTGCCAAAGGACATTAAATAATAAATTGGTTTTAGTTACTATTATGTCAAGGTTTAGTTAAGTATTTACATATTTTTTAAACATTTTTACCACCCGAGTAAGTCGGTTGTGAAAGTTACGTAAATAATTCAAATTCTATGAAAGATAAAACGTTATTAAAATATATAACTATTTTGATTGGTAATTTAATAACAGAACAATTATTTAGATATTAAAAAGGCTTAATTTGCAATTTTATTAATCAAAAGAGAGAATATTATTGTTTGGTCGGTCATGGGCCGTTGAAGTGGGCGGACGTCTCGAGAGCGCTCTCCGTCCGTCATAGTATTCTGTGCGTTTGGTGCAGCGTGCGCGGCACATGTGGCAAGTTTGCAATCAATAGTGTTTCTTGGTGTGGTGGTGACAAATAAATAACATTGAAGCGATGCAGAGGTATTGGGCCTACGTGCGTTCCTGATCTCGAGTGAGCGAGCTGGTGCCCCGAGCGGGCATGGCTTGGCGCCCGTGCAGACGAATCTGGTGATATTATTCCCTTTTCTTTCACACGTCTTGTCAACGTGTTCTAGGTGGAACTACCCCGGCTAAGGGTATTAGTGTTCTGTGAACTACGCCGACAGGCACGCAGAGCTCATTATCATATAACTACTTACTAGTCGCTCTGTCACTAAATCTAGTTCCCATATTTCAAGCTTACAATTGTTGGGAATCCAGCTTGATACCATAATTATTTTCATGACCATGAAAATAATTATGGTATTAAGCTGGATTCCCAGTAACTAAACAAATTGAAATAAATTGTTTACTTGTTAAATATTGCGAACTAGTCATTAGTTCAACATGCCAGAGCCCATAACGGGAACCTTTTTTTGTGTCAATTCACAGCAAATCATCACAAAGGCCCGTACCCCGTAAATGTCCCTAGAAAAGAGGGTCGTGTTTTTTATCCGAAAGACAATACCTACCCCAATGTGCTTCCGAGTCTTCACAAAGCGCGCGGGAGTATTATGTCTGCCACATTTTAATATAATATCATTGACTAATATTTAAAGAGTAAGCCAAATCTGGAGAAAAATCTTAAGTTTGGCGATCCGATACCTACTTCGACAATGAAATCAACTTTTGGGTGGATACGACTGAAGAAATAAGATCAAGAAGGCCGCCAACGAGATTTACAAGAAACCTGAAGCGGATAGCATGATACCTTAAACGAAGATTTTGAAAACAGCAACGTGTAATAATGCAGCTTAGCAGGGACATAAATAAATAGAGTAACGACTTAGATCGAGAATACCTATCTCATGTAATGTTGACATTTGTTTTTAAAAAAACGAACAATGTTTTAATTATGAATTCGTGAGTACTGTGCGTGTAATGAGGTTAAAGACTGGTTGGACTAATTTATTTACGTATAATTAATTCATTACAACGGCTTGCACTAATGACAGTAATTAATAGGTAAACCTAAGCATAAAACTAAACATAAGTATTACATAAACAAAAACAAATAATAAGTCAGAGATCAAACATACTTAAATAACTTTAACACATTATCTGCTTAATTCTTTGTGCAAACGCTTCTTTATGCTACGCTCTTGCCGACCCTTATTTTACGATGTTTTCGAGTCAATAGAGATGCACAACGAGCGCACGGGTGCGGCGCGCCGCGCTCGGGGAAGGTTATGTAAATTGTGTGGACGCGCATGCGCGCCGTCGGGCACCTGGTGAACGTCCGAAGGCGCGCGTGTGCGTCTGCCGCGCCTAATGTATTAAAAAGAGGAAAAATAAAATCGAATGAAATGATAACGACATACCATTTATTTACCTAACCAACATAGCTTTCACAGAACATGAGACAATTTGACATGATCACCCTGAGTGTGTCATTAAAGATGTCACATTCCGGTACTGTCTGCATTAAGGAGTTTATAGCACCATGCATGCGACACAACGGGGATTGCGCGCGCGACACAGTGCGACAATGGGTTGTGGCGAACAGTCGGTGTCGTCGAGTAGGCCTATGACGCAGGTAGTTGTCAGGCACATAAAGTAAATAATAATAATAATAATAATGGTGACCTGGGACATTGTTCACGCACGGTCGTGTGATCCCGGACTGGGCGGAGCTTGTACTATGGAGGCCGGATGGCTGATGTGCTGCTTACACTACTTTTTTTGTGTACACAAAGTATTGTGTAGCTCTGGGGAATCTACCATTCTCCTTAAAATTTTTTGGCTATTAGAATCTGATCTCTGACTTTACGCACTGCCAGGGAATTATACCCTAACATTCACAGCAGGAAATGAGCAGGATACATAAATGGATAATATCCGTAAATGTTTTTATGTATAAAATGCAGGAATGAACCTTTTCAATCCCTAATACATATGTGGATCCGTGGGGATTCCAGGCGGCTGCAGCAAATTCTAACTTACTTCTAACTAGGCAGTTAAATAATAATTTGATGACAATAGGATTATTGAAGTCACGGGCATTGCGTAGGAGAAAACCTAGGCGCCTGTAAGATTCTGAAGCTAGGGCAGACATGTGTGCATGGAATGTCAATCCGCAGTCAAATGTCAAGCCAAGATCTCTAATGGTTGATACGCGCTTTATTTCAACACCTGCTAAGGTATAGGTATTCGTGTCCGACCGCGCTCTGAGGCGGACGTTGCGACATGGTTCATAATATTATTATTATCGTATAGCGCAGCGCAAGCCGACACTCGTTAATTTGTTACCATGAGTGATAAACTTGTGCCAAATGAACTGCTGGCGTTCCTGCAGCAGAAACTGGACGTGATGGACGAGGTGTCCGCTATCCAGATCTGTGTATCGAACTTCAGCAAAGAAGACATTGCTGCTGCGAAGCTGCTGCTGTTTCGGTCACTTAATAAACTCGAGCAGATGGTGTCTCGTCGACGCGACGGGACAAAGAACAGTGTGCAAGACATCATCACGCTTCTGAAAGCTACCGATCCTGACGATGTGCCGACGTTTGTGGCGAGGGATCTGAATAAGTCAGAACTGTAGAACATCTGCAATCGCGACAACCTGATGTGAACAGGTCGAACTTTGAATAAAATAAAAAATACATTATTGGAAGTCGGAGCTGAACAGAAATAGCGAAGAGCGGGCCTGCCGCCTCCTGGACATTATGCTGTTGTCAACTCATCAGAACGAAGAAGAAACGAATCGAGAAAGCAGTTTAACCCCGCCAAAAGCACCTGGTACATGCAGCAATGTAGTACAAGGCTAAAACAAAAAAGTTGGCCACCCTATTTACACATGGAACGACAAGCTAAAGCAAGACATGATATACTTCGACAATGAATTCAACTTTTGGGTGGATACGGCTAACGAAAGAAATAAGTTCAAAAAGGCTTCAAATGAGAACTACAAGAAACCCGAAACGGATAGCAGTGAGACCTCAGACGAAGAAATTGGAAACAGCAACGTGTAATACAGCATAGCAGTGACATAAATAGTCGAAAATGCAGTTTAACCGCCAAAAAATTCACCGGGGAAGCTGGACTAGAAGCAACCTGGCGGCGACGTCGTAAAAAGAGCCCATCCATAATTATATCACCCGTCTCTCCACTATTCCAATGCTTGCTCAAGGGTGCATACTCGGTAGGCTCTTTATCCCCTCCATATCCTAAGGGCCTGTCTACCCTACCATTATCGCGCCCCCCGGTCTACTCCTTGATATGCAATGGTCTCTGTTGCACCATGTAACATGAGGCAACAGGGGCTAGTGTGAATCTTTGGGTTCATTCGATTAATCGAGTCTGGTCAAACCACGCTGGGGTCGGTGCATTTCATTCATTCATTCATTCATTCATTCAAAAGAGAGAATATTATTGTTTAACAATGTCTTAAGATCAACACAGACTGGCGAAAAACGCTTTATTTATGAATCCAATGAAAGCTAAAAATAGCTTAATGAAAGGTTGGTTTTAAATTAGCATCTAAGTTGTGCTCGAGATTTTTTTTTACAGATCTATGTTGACCCTTAGACAGAGATAAAATGTTACTCTTAGCGTAGCACGACTACCTACATACTGTACTTTAACTTAGCTTTCTTCCTGTCTCGTATAAATGTTGATTTGTACATACATGTTGTTTTATTTGTGATATATCCACATTAGAAAAACTTTATTTTTTAAAACAATGATGAATGATGTTTGTATCTCCTCACTTAAAGTTTCAAATCGAATGTGCCGAAGCAATGTAATAATTGGTGGATGCAATTTTCTCGTTTTTCTTGTGGCATCATGGTCAATGTTCTTCCAATGACAAATCCCAGCGTGTAGCATTTTCCAACTGTCTCCATATTCAAATTATTTAATTCCATATTATCCGTAACATTAACAGTGTTCGTCCCAACGGATATTTTATTTGATGTGTCAATATTAAAATTTGCCTAAAATAAAAACCAATACTTAAATTAATTTACATTATAATTCAACGAACTTTTGTCCACGAGAAAAGCGCAGGCCACGTCGCTAGCAAGCGAGCCATCGACAAGCCAGGCGAGCATCGTTGGGCTGCGGGTTGTTCGAAAGAGATACCGCGGCCCCGGAACACCAAGGGCTAAAGAAGGAACATGAATGGGTTTTAGTCAGTAAAAGTTTGACACTCCGTGACCGCGGGAGAAGTTATTTGATGATTTCCCATCCGAAAAAAAGGCAGGCATCGTTTCACCTCTTTTTATACTGCAGTTCACATCGCGATCCACAGAATTAAGCTACGTATAGCAATATAAACGATGCCAACAAAATATCCGACGATGCCCGCAATACTATTTGTTACATACATATAAAAAAATTCATAACATTGAGTCGTCATAATTGAGCCAACTCTGAAATCACGTAAAAAAAAATCAGCTGTTCCTTATAAAAGTTCAATGCCTACTCGACCATAATGTATGAAACAGCTTACATTTTTTCGCGATTTTCGTTCCATATTAAAAGCTGTTTTTTTTATAGGTAGTGTCACTTCCTTGCTGGAATAAAACTATAAAAAATGACGATGTGTATACTTGTAGATAATTCGTATACTTAGTATAATGATACGCATAGTATGGATAATTGTGTGAGTTACAAACACTACCTAATGAATAA
Organism: Dicycla oo; assembly: GCA_948252095.1. Classification (NCBI taxonomy): domain Eukaryota; kingdom Metazoa; phylum Arthropoda; class Insecta; order Lepidoptera; family Noctuidae; genus Dicycla; species Dicycla oo. The sequence goes on from OX411712.1 coordinate 16,762,100, forward strand.
AAATATTGCTTTAGATTTTTATGATGATAAAAACTTACCTCATCAGAATCGAATAAGTCTGGAGACTCCGGTGAATTAAGTTCAGGAGTGGTACTATTAGGATCTACGTCATAATGACGGGCTCGAATTGGTGAACTTTTAATACAATCTTCTTCCATACTCGAACCATCGTCCCCAGATGACTCATCTACTACCACATTGTTTATGCCTGGAAGGTAAAATTCATATTATACAAATATTTTTTTTAAATGATTTCTACCAATATTTACTTACCCTCGATCTTATTTTTGACGTATTGTTTATTTCATATTCGTTGAATTGTGATAAATCGGTCTCCGATTGCTTTGCACGATTATTTACAATTCCTATTCCCATACACATCGGTAGAACATAAAAAATAAGTTAAAAAGAACATTAAATCTTTAGAAAATACAAACCAGACATCTTGGGGCGATTATTTAGTGGATAATTCTCTGCGTTTGATATAAAGGTCGAAATTAGGTAGAGACAGAGTTATCTGTTGTGTTAACTTCACCGACTGTCGTGTCGTCTGTGTCGGGGACCGGGGTACGGGCGGAAGGTGCCACATCATTTTATTGGTAATATATCGTTATTTTAGGATCAGTACCGGTACCGATAAAGACACACATAAGTACATATATTGATGAACTGAAATAAAATATCGGTACCAGTATCGATAAAGAGGTACCAAAATATCAGTTCCTATATCGATATTTCGATATCGATACAGGAATCATATCGGTATTACAGTCCCTGATTATGACATAATCATGATAAAGACATCAATTGGTCAGTTTCGAAAATAAACGCAAACGTTTGTAAGCGCGTGCGGGTGTTCCCAAATCTTAAGAGTTTTGGAACCCCTCATGCGCCCACGCGGCTCACAGGGATCCCTGTGATAGTTTTACGTACGGGGAATCTCTGTGACACCGCTCGCCAGTACCGGGGCGTCTCCAAATGCACTTGTTTTCACGTAACGCACAGCGCACTCGTTTTTTGTGTTCACCAAATTTGAATGTGAAGTGTGATTTTAGGCATAACATTACTCTAGTATTTCAAAGTGAGTGTTAAAAAGTTTAAACATGGTAAGTAAATATCTATTATCAACAAAAAGTATTCCTCTAAAAGATGAACTACGAAATAGCGAAAAAAGATCGGGCCGTTCCATATATTTGTGTTGAGTAGTTATGAATATTTTTATGGGACAGCCGACTTTTTCTTGATTTCTTAGTTGTTCTTATAATAATTTACTATACTCTACATATACTACTACCAGTTGGTCTTACAGTAAATTTTAATACACAGCCTGTTTTTGTTTATTTTGAAGTTTCAAAATAAACAAAAAAAGGCTGTGTATTTTTTTTTATTAGAAATAGTCTATAATATAAATAATAAATAGTAATCATGGCATTTACCATAAAATTACGTTGAATACCATAAAGAACTTGTTGAAATGTTAAAACATTGTATAAGCAATTTGTTTATAATACTCGTACATTCGAAATTATTTCAGGAACCACCCAAGAGAAAAAGCTTTCTGGGGCTCAATTTCGAAATAAAAAACGAGAAAAGGACATAGAGAAAGAAAAAATGGCAGGTTCTGTGTTCAAATTTTTGAATATGCCAGAAAATAAGGATCAAGAAATAAGTGAAAAAGCGACGACGTCGGGCACATCGTCGGCACCCGAACTTCTATGCTATTCTGTAATCATCTCACCGTGAAAATTTAAGTGAAGTGAGCGTGGAGTTAGCTGTCAATGTCATCCTACAGGGTCCGCCAGATAACTTTTTTTTTTTGAAAATGCTATAAAAAAAAAGCTTCTGAATATTTTCTCAAATTTCTTTTTTTATTTGAAAGTACAATCCTTCCGGTTAATAATGAAAAATAATTTCATTCAAATGGCTGCCTCGGCTGGCCATGCAGTAGCCTACACGATCGGTCCAATTTTTAAGCACATTATCGATTGTGTGCAGCTGTATTTCACCAATGGCTTCATGAATATTGTCCTTTAAAGCGTCAATTGTCTCTGGCTTGTCGGCGTAACACTTGTCTTTCACCCCACAAATAATAGTCCAACGGTGTCAAATCGCAGCTCCGAGGTGGCCAAACGACATCAGCTCTGCGGCTGATAATGCGATCTTCAAAAACAGGGCGCAAAACATCGAGTGTAGCTTCGGCTATGTGGCATGTAGCGCCGTCCTGTTGAAACCAAATGTTGCCAATATCCTCCTCTTCAATTTTTGTGAACAAAAAATCATTCAACATGGCCCGATAACGATCGCCATTGACTGTAACGGCCACTCCTTGCTCATTTTCGAAAAAGAATGGCCCAATTATGCCTCTGGACCAAAATCCGCACCAAACAGTGACTCGTTTTGGGTGCGTCGGCTTTTCAATGTATGCGTGCGGGTTTTCTGTGCCCCAAATGCGACAATTTTGCTTGTTTACATACCCGCCAAGATCAAAATGAGCTTCATCTGAAAAGATGATTTTTTTGGCAAAATCGGCATCTTCTGTAAGTCGATCGCAGGCCCACTTAGCGAAGCGAAAACGCATTAGATGGTCAGTTGGCTTCAACTCCTGAACTAATTGGACTTTGTATGGCGTCATACCAAGGTCTTTATGCAAAATTCGTCTCAATGATGTCTCCGAAATGTTCAATTGTTGAGAACGACGGTGAATTGATGTTGATGGCGCTTCACGCACACTTTCTGCCACAGTAGCAATATTCTCGGGTGTACGCACTGTTTTTGGCTTTTCACGCTTTGGTTTATCGATGAGGATGCCAGATTCTTTCACTTTTTTCACGAGATAACGAACATATGGAGCTGACGGTGCTTCTCTTTTTCCAAAATCCGTACGCAATTTTCGCACACATTCTGCAACATTACCATGATTTTCAAAGTAATGTCGCAATATTTCCCAGCGTTGTTCAAGCGTATACACAACCATATTCGTTCAGCGGAAGGATAAAACTAATTATCTGTCAAATCAGACATGAGCTAAGTATGTTGTTCACGAAATAAGCACTAGGTGGAAAAAAAAACGTTAGATGGCGGACCCGTTACATGATGCTAGGGATGGACCAAGCACATTATAGAATCATAATCGAGATTTTAATCTTATTTTTCTTGCTATTCTATTGATCATTTTATATTATTTCAAAGCTAGTATTTAAGTATCTAGTCGATGGTGAGGTCAAAATGAGAACCCAAGATGGCAGCTGCAAAAATGTTCAAATTATTCGTCATGGATCTTTTTCGCAGCCGCCATCTTAGATATTCATTTTGACCTGACTATCAGATTTAGCACCCTCAAAAACCATGAAACCGACACCCATCATGAAAAATATGAATTTTTTGCAGCCGCCATCTTGGATTTTTTATTTTGACTTCTCTATCGGCTTTAGCACCCTCTAAAACCATGAAAATGACACCCATGATGAAAAATATTAAATTTTTCGCAGCCGCCATCTTAGATTTTCATTTTGCCCTGACTATTGGCTTTAGCACCCTCAAAAACCATGAAAATGGCACCCATGATGAAAAATATGAAAAATTTCGCAGCCGCCATCTTGAATTTTCATTTTGACTTCACTGTCGACTTTAGCACCCTCAAAACACCATGAAAACGACACCCATGATGAAAAATATGAAAATTTTCGCAGTCGTCATCTTGGATTTTCATTTTGACTTCACTATCGGCTTTAGCACCCTCAAAAACCATGAAAACGATATACATGATGAAAAATATGATTTTTTTTACAGCCGCCATCTTGGGATTTCCAGGTTGACCTCACTATCGGCTTAAAAACCCTCGAATGCCATAAAAACGACACCCATGACGAATAATTTAAAATTTTCGCAGCCGCCATTTTGGATTTGAATTTAAAAGTGGTAAACCATAACCACACATAATATATCACTAAATATTTTCAAACCACATATCCATGTTTGAAAATTATAAGCAGAACTACATTTTTAAGAAGGCAGATTAGTTTACAGAGGTATAAAAACAGTTTAAAAGAAGCGTACACAGTTAATTAGAATACCAATTATTGTAAATCAGAAAGATTAACTAGACAGCACTACGTAATAGAAAGCTCACAATGGGAATTTTCCGATGACCAACTTTAAATGAAATGAAACTATTTACGACACAAATCATCGGACGTTGAGCGTGTAACTACTACTTGTTGTTGTTCCACTAAAGTATTCAAAATCAGTGCATAAACTTATCAAAAGTGCTATTGAAAGTGTAAACCTGTTAGAAGGTGATAACTGACATAAAATTGTGACAATTTATACTAGTGCTTTAGTGCATAATTTTAGATTAGTAATATAGACCAAATTAACTTTGAAAATAATCCGGCCTACCGTCAGTTGTTTAATATCTGTGCGTTGTAATTTAACGCGTAAGCGCCCCGTATTACACGGCGCTTACGACGTTATTTTCGCGAACTAGCCGACACGCCGCCGGTTCTGTTTGCCGAGGGCCTTTATTAGTGTGCACTTTTTTATTTTAAACAATAAATTAAATAATATTTTTGTGCCTAACTGGTGGGATGGCCTTTATTACTGAGCTGCTTCTGTGAACTGGCTGAATTAAGTGAGGAAGTGTAATACATAAGACTATAAACACATATATAATAAATTATTACAGACATGGCGACTTCAAAGCAATCGTGGGGTTGTTGTACGGTACCGACGATCGTTGTTGTTTGGAGGACAGCAAAGAATATATAAACTGCATTAAATGCAAAAGACCTTTTCATTTCGTCTGTCTGTCTATCCCGGAAATCTCTTCTGAGACGGAAGATTACTGCAAATGAAATTGTTCAGGCTGCACGACTGTCATAGCAAACGCTTCGAAGACCGCTACCCCGAACCGGAATGTCTCAACTACAAGAGGAAGCAAAAGACCTGCATTGAATTCGCCACCTCAGACTGCAGCTATTACTGCTGAGGATGTGCATACCATAGTCCAAGAGGTTGTTAAAACTGAGTTCACTTCCATGCTTCAACAACTCAACAGCACCATACTCAGCGTTGTTAATAGGGAACTTGGACCTATTAAACATGAAATCAATGAGTTGACAGCATCATTATCTTTTCACACGAGTGAATTCGAAGAGTACCAAACAGAACATAAATTACTAGAAAAAACGGTGAAGGACTTAACTGAACATAATTCTAATCTAAAAATATTAATGGCGGACCAAAGTCTACGTATAAACTACGTGGAACAACAGACTCGTTCAAGCAACCTCGAAATTCAGTGTCTGCCCGAAAACAAACACGAGAACCTTTACACTATCGTCAAGCAGCTGGGATCTGTGGTGGGATGCAACCTGAGTGACAATGACTTCTTTTCTGTTGCGTATAATACTCGTAGAAATGGGTGATGTCTGGGGCTGACTGCCAGGAGAAAATAGGCCCGTGAAAGGTCTATTTTGATCGCCCAGTCGTTGGGTTGCAAGAAATCCGGCACACGGTACATATTTATTAACCGAAACTTTATTGCTTTGTTTGCATAGCGGTTTAGATTTTTTGAATTGAATATCGGGCGATTGCTGGTATCTGACTTTGGCACTAAAAACATCGGACAGACATAACTTGGAGATGGATCTACTAGAATCAAAATTTTCTGTTGTTTCAAAATCTCGATTTGTTCCGACATCAAAAAGCTCGTTGGAGTTTGAAAACGTGTTAATAAGTCTGGACTTTGAAGTGGGGGTATTTTGAAAAAGGGAATTCGGTAACCAGATATCATTTTTTATAATGTTCTCTAGAGCACCGTAATTCTTCCAAACTTGAATGTAATTTTGTAACCGCCCGCCATAAAATAAAATTTCTAGAGGATTCACTTACGATACTGATCGGATTTGCGATGGCCGAAGGACCGTTTTTTGTTTTCATTATGCCTTGTACCGGATTTATTGTTTCCCGACTTTCAGCCTCTACTTTTGGGGGGCGCTTGAAAGCTCATAGATGGCTGGGGATCGAACCCAGGATTGTCACCGTGAAAGGGCTTGCGTGGTCGCTTAGCTGGAGGGCCATCCTGTCTATTTCGCATAGACATGGCATGAGGCTCTTCCGCAGAGCGCTTTTGGGCAGAGAACTACTTACTTGTACCACCAGCCTTTTGTAAAAAGGTGGTTAAATCCTGTGGATTAAAAAGGTTATATTGTGTTGGGGGGATCTTTTGCAAGTCCACCTTTACATATTTGTCATTGACACCCGACAAAATGCAGTCACGACGTCTTTGAATGACATCAGCACGTCTTCCACAACTCATTTGCAAGAGATCCTCGGACACTTTCATGTAAGATGAGTTTTCGGAAAAAGAAGCATTAATCTTTTCAAAAAGTGTGTCAGCATTAAGTACACAGCCAGGCGATTGCGCCCATATGATTTGCTGAAAGTTGTTTCTTAGCAGCTCATTTTATTGTATAAGCCCATGAGTAAAAGCTCCAAACGATCTGTCGAGTAATCTAAGCCAAGAAGAATTTGTAGTTTATTTAGCACATGTAATCTACCCTCCGAGGCATTTTCAACAGTAGGTTCTTTTAGGTTAGTGGATACCGGAAATTCGAATACTTTAGCCTTCTGCGGTTTACTGAGAAGGTGATCATTCCCAAGGGAAACCCTCAAGCCGTCAGATGGATGTAAGGAAATATCAGAATCAGATTCGGGCTCGGTTTCTTTGTTTGAAAAGTGATCGTTATTTTTTAAGTAGAATAATATTTCACTCACTTGATTGGACAGCAAGTCTAACCTGCGCTCGTTTTCTCGGGTTTCCTGCCGCAGCGTCTCCGACGTGGGGCGGAGCTGCTCGACGACGATGAAGAAGATGCCTGCGGTGATGCAGGGGGAGGCGGGCGACTCCCGTCACCCTCGGCAGGCGCTTTCGTGGATTTTTCCATTACGTATACAAAACACGCACTCGAAACTTTATTACCGAGTTTTCAAATAACCACTGAATAAAGTTTTTCCACGAACTAAAATTGTTAAACACTAAACAGCAGCGCTGTTGCCCGCACTAAAAGAGGTGTGATCGCACCGAAAAACGATGCCAATGTGAAGAGCGCGCCTGTTCGGGCAAGCTCCCCCGGCCACAGCGGGGCGGAGCCGGGTGGTAGGGGAACAAGAGAGGTCGTGACGTCAGATCCGGAAAGATGCTGTCTCACTGTATAGGTCTAGAATAACGGTTCATAGTGTATAATAGAATACTTACGAATGGCGAAGAAATTAATAGAGCAGCACAGCATCTTTTGAAATAGAGTAAATAAGCCAATTATTTACTCCATTTCAAAAGATGCTGTTTATTGTTTTTGTTGCAAAATTTTTGGTAAATCCGAGAGTAGTCTTTCTGATTTAAACGGTTTTTCGGATTGGCAACATTTATCACTACATTTGAAAAGATATGAAACGAGATCTTCACTAGGAAAATATTAAATCATGGGTACAATTAAATAATATGCTCAAAACTAAGACTACTGTAAATCAGATGCAACTGAGACTGCACTGAGATTCAGAAAAATAGCATTGGTCTGATGTATTAGAAATAATTATTGCTGTTATAAAGTTTTTGTCACGTCAATGTCGGGCTTTTCGAGGTTCATCGAAACAACTTTTTAATAATGATAATGGTAATTTTCTGAAAGCAATAGAAATGGTAAGTAGGTTCTTTTGATTCCGTTACGCGGGAACATATTCGCAGAATTGAATTGAAATGTGATTCCAGTCGAAAGGCTCACTACTTAGGAGATCAAATCCAAAATGAAATTATTGAGTTACTCTGTACAACGATAAAAAAATATATTTTGGACAAAGTTAGAACATCGAAATATTTTTCTATCATAATAGACTGCACACCGGATGCGAGTCACATAGAACAAATAACACTAATTTTTAGACATGTTTATTTAAATAATACAAATAAAAGGTAGAGGTCTGTGAACACTTCATTGGCTTTTGTCCAATTACCAGTTCAACTGGCGAGGGTTTATTGTTTTCAGTTTGTTTTCACAATTAAATCTCGACATTCAAAATTTACGCGGTCAAGGTTATGAGGATTACAGAAAAAAGTTTTGGAAATCAATAGTCGTACATTTTACGTTCCTTGCTCAGCTCATAGTCTAAACCTGGTTGTCAATGATGCAGCAAATATTACGCATGAAATTGAATTTCTTTTATATAATTCAAGAAATTTACGTTTTCTTTTCATCATCTATTTAGAGGTGGTCGATAATTTGCAAACATTTACCAGATTTCAAATTAAAAGCTTTAAGTGCATCGCGATGGTCTAGCAGAATCGATGCAGCAAACCATTACGGTATAAAATATATGATGCTTTGCTGGAAATATCTGATAATAATTTGTCGGAATGGGATTGTACAACATCTCACAAAGCTCATTCGCTTGCGTTGAGCATTCAAAATTTTAGATTTATTTGCTCAATAACAATTTGGTTTGATATTTTAAACGAAATCAATACTTTAAGCAAAATGATACAAAGCCCCACAATGAACATTCAAATCTGTGTAAGTTTGTTGGACAAATTGATAATTAGGTTCACAGAATATCGCACGGATGAGTACTTTGAGAAAATATTACAAGAAGCCAATAATGTAGCTTAGGTTCTCAATGAAGAATCAAATTTCCCACCAATAAACACGATTCGTCCTAGAAAAAGACCAACCCAATTTCAATACGAACACCGTGATGAAGTGTTACTAGACCCCAAGATCAAATACAAAGTAGAGTTTTTTTTTTTCAGAATCTTAGATCAAACGCAAACCTCTTTACAGGACAGATTCGAGGAGTTAAAAACCTTTTCTGACGTATTTGGCTTTTTAAGCAATAATTAATTTACTAACAGCAATGATGACTTAATGAAACATTGTAAACAATTAAATCTAAAGCTTAAAAACGAATCTACTGGTGAAACTGACATTTTCCAGAAAACCTTTCAACTGATTCTCATACTTTGTTACAATACCTACCTATCTTTTTACTAATGACTTAATTTCAACATTTCCAAACACAGCAATAGCGCTAAGAATATTACTTACATTGCCAGTTTCAGTTGCATCCGGTGAACGATCCTTTTCAAAGTTGAAAATTATAAAAAAACTATTTAAGTTCAACAATGCACCAGAAAAGACTAAATAATTTAGCTATAGTTTCGATTGAATATGAAATTTTGGACCGCTTAGATACGACAAAATGATAGCACAGTTTGCAAACATAAAGGCAAGAAGAGTTCAATTTCTGTAGCATAATATTTAAGTAACGACATAGTTTTTTGTAAAAAATAATTGTTCAAATTGCGTTGAATTTGTGTTGGTATTTGAGCACGACACCGACGTTTTGGTTACCTTACAGCTTCTGTGGTCTTAATTAGGTACGTATATGTACTTAGATATAAATATATATATACTTACTTATATCTAAACATAGCATTTTTTAAAGTATATCTTTCATTTTCTTAAGCTTTAATAAGATAAATTCGATTTGATACTTGTTTTGTAATCGTAGAACTAGTCCAACAGATTATCGTTAATTAACGTTATTAACGATAACGATAACGATTAACGTTATCGAACCCGTTCCAGTGATACACCGATGAAAACAGCGTAGAGTTGTACAATGGGGCGGCTTAATCGGTATTGCACGCGGGCGCTCAAACAGCTAGCAGCGGGCCTGGAAGCACACATACAGTCATACCAACTTATCTGTGAACTGAAAGAGGACGGCACCGTCAATTCAGTGTTGCTAATTAATATAAGATGCCCAAAATTGAGTAAGTTTTCAAGAAGGAAATTTCACATTAGACATAATCGTTTAATAAGAATTACAGTTATTACAAATTAAAAACCTATATAAAAATAATAATAATAATTAAAATAATTTGATAATATACAGTTACGTAGGGACGCTAACAGTTTAGTCTCTCAGCAATAAACAATGGCTTTATCTAAAAAGTAATCCACTGAAGTGGAAATTCAGCAGATAAAATGTTCCACGGGGGGGATACAACTTTCATTTAATGCGAAGTTAAGTAGGTACCTACCCTGCAAGAGGTACCTAACTCCTAACACTAGATTTGACTAATTATAATTAGCAGTGGTACCTAGTGGTAGTGCAGTGTAATAAAAAAAACAAATTGCCTTACAATGATTTATTGAAAACCAGGTTTACCTACAGTAATTGTGATCTTTAGATGAACCTGCATTACTCATACTCTTTAAGACCTCTAGAAGCTTTTTAACAGTAGGGACCTCTATTTTAGCAGAATAAAATTCATGTACCTACTTTCCTCCGTATAACTCCCATGTCAAAATCATCAACATGCACAAATCCACTTTTACGTTTTCTCTCCTTAGCTGGTGTCCGAATTTTTGTACCAGTTTCTTCTGCTGCGTGCCCTTCCTTAACTATTTTTGAAATTAGTCCTTGACTCACACCTGAAATATAAGGTAATAAAATAAATGTTAGTAGAAATTTGAAATCGGCAGGTTAGTTTGCTCACTCACTTAGCAGGTTACCTATTAGATGTATGTACGTTACCGTTACGCTAACCTGAAGCAAGAATAGAAACGAATATTTCGTAGACTTTAATAATTAGTTAAGTATCGGGTAATTTATAACAAGAAAGTTGACAACACTAACCTGTCGCTGCCGAAATTCGTTTGTATATTTGATTAAATGGAATAATCGGAGAGCCCGCCCGAGCTTCTTCTTCAAAAAAGGTTTCAACCTTTAGAATATTGTTTCGAACATCACTTTTATTAGCTTTCGGCATATTTAACTTTATAAATTCAGCAATATCACGACAAAACAACCAGAGAACCCGAATGTGGTAGACACTGACAATCGAATGACATTTCAACATGACGGCCGTAGTTCCAATTTTCGCCATTTCACAGATAAGTTGGTAGGAGTATAGGCTGCGCCACTGTCACAGAGTTGCCAACTTTTAGCTGCACAGCCAAGCTAACTAAAAGACACAGCCAAGCTAACTAAAAGAGTTGTATTGATGACTTTAATTATTATATTTCTGTGAATATATAGTTGTTACGGCTGCGAACCGTATTTTTATCAATATACAACCTAATACCTACTGATTTGCAAATAGCAAAAAACGTAAGAAAACTTTTCGGGCTACCCTGGCGCCCTGTATGTAAAAAGTACTCTGTGCCTGGCGCTTTCACGTCATGTTCGTCTCAGGTCAGTTTTTTAATCACGGAGACTAATTTGACAGGTGCAAATGTCACTATGAAATGAAAAAATGATAAAATATCAATGGAACATTTGAAATGTCAAAATAAGAAAGAATGGACTATATTTAGCTTCATACGTTAGCGTCTTGAAGCGGATACAATTGGTGGTTCATTTCCCAGAAACATAGTTTTCTTTTGACATGTAATGTCAAAAGAAAACTATGTTAATAACAACAAACACAACAAAAACATCAACAACAAAAACATACTTAATGTTTTTGTTTGTATAAAATCCGATGTGTGTAGGTATGTATGTATGTTCCCTATGAACTCCAAAACGACTGGAGCAATTTTGATGAAATCAGGCAATCTTCAAATTAAGTTTTTAAACCGACATGGTCACTATACACACAATACCTTCCGGAATCAATTCTCTAAATGATCGTGGAAACCACATCAATCCGTAGCATAGTTTAGAGGAGTGTCAGAAAAAAAACCGATACATCACATTTGTGGTTTTTTTTTTGGAAAAATGTTAAAATATGGTCATGGAGTTCATGGTTTTCTAATTTAGAGTTAAACGAAATCTATCAATTTATTGGTGTTAGCATCACTGTTTGGAAACCTATTTATATATAAATTCTGCATTCGTGACTGTGGTACCTGTTGAGTTATAAAAAATAAAGGAAATGGATATATCGGTTATTGATCAAACCCACTGGATAATGTTAGGGATTTATCTGTTCCGATCGCCATCGTTGTTTAGTACGATTGATGTAATTATCGGTTATTTCGCCGACGGATTTATCAGTTTTCGATCAGGTTACAAGATATGTACAGACGCCAGCAGGTCAACCTACCCGAAACTGTCAGATTTTCCCAATCAACCTTGAACCTAATGCTCTAGCAATAAAGTCGAAATTCTATTAAAGAAATCTGACAGATTGTAGTAGCTTGATGTGCTGGCGTCTGTACAGTCACGAACCGGGATTGTTGAGCCACTAGCTTATCATCTTAACTTGGTTGTATTACACGAATGCCGCCCGTTTTTCGTTATTGAAATTTCACATGCCAAATTTCACGGGCGACATTCGTGTAACACAACCAAATTAACATGATAAGCTAGTGGCTCAACAATCCCGGTTCTTGACTGTACGAGAACAACCAATGGGTAAGAAAACTGTCAATTAGTTCCGCGTAGATGGCGCTGAGTGTTTATCTCAAATAAACAGTCTAACTCTATAGGAATTAAACAATATTTTATGTTTTTGTGACTTTTATCAATATAATTGGTCGTTGTGTAGCCGTTGGATGCAAAGAATAGGCGTTCGCGAATTCCCAAGTAATTTTTGCATGCGGAGAATGTGGGAAAAGACACTGAAATTAAAAAAAAAAAAACTTCTAATCTCGTGATGTATCGAGGTTATGTGGGAAACATTTCAAGGAAACAGACTACTTGACCACTTCTAAGACGACACGTTGTGGTATCATACCTATTATTATTAATTATGTATTTTATTAATAATAGTAAAAAAACTTTCAACCTGTGAAAAAAAAAAAGGTTTCCTTTCAATTAACCATACATTTTGTAACAAGTAACTTTACATTTTGTTTATCATAAAAAAGTAATGTGTTAAGTTTATTTTATAACTTATAAAACCATAATATTGTCCAGAATACGGCTAAAAGTCGATAACATATTAAATATCCTTACGACAAGTTTGGCTTTCCTTCCTTATTCGCTTTTGTTCAACTTCTCCTTCAACTGGGCTATACGCCAGGTAGAATACATTGTGAAGCAACACAAATAGATGAAAAAAAAAACCGGTCAAGAGCGTGTCGGACCATGCACAATGAAGGGTCCGTAGTTGGGATGAATTTATGCCAAGAAAACTTAACATTGTAGTTGAAAAACATTTTATCCCATACATTCCAACTACATAATATGTAAGTTTGTACGCACAATATTGAGAGATTTACCATGTTGTTTTAAGACCATCGACTTCTTATAGGTTTTCCTGTAATCTATAGGTATTGAACTATTTTCTATATAATTTATAATTTTAGGCTCAGTGCTTTCGGAGATTAAGGGGGGGAATGGTCAATTTTCGTCTATTTTCTTAAATAACTTTTAAATGGTTTATTTTAAAATTATCAAAAAATAAATATATTTGAGACTCTTACAGTAAGCCCTTTCATTTGATATGTCACACGGTACAGTTTGCAAAACTTTTTTTTTAATTTTCTTATTTGCCCCCCAAAGTTGACCATCATATTAAAAATTTATTTTTTTACCTTACACGTCCGTGTTTAGGTCACAGAAATACATATATGTACCAAATTTCAATTTAATTGGTCCATTAGATTCGGAGCAAATTGGCTGTGACAGACGGGCAGACGGACAAACAGACAGACACACGAGTGATCCTATAAGGGTTCCGTTTTTCCTTTTGAGGTAAACCCTAAAAAAACACGCAAATACTTAAAAATCAGCCACACAATACACATGTCTTTATCAAAAATCGTTGTAACTATGTTTTTTACACAAACATACTGCGCCATCTTGCGGTGAAGCTTCCAGGAAACAACCCATTGGCATCATAAAAAAAGTCAAAATGTAATTTATCGGTTTTTGTTCTGACGCTCCTCCAACAACGCGGTCACGCATACAGACACACACTTAATAACACAAACATTTAGCAAAACTAATTGACATTTTTTTTTTTTTTTTTTCTAAAGAATGTGTATAATATCCATGGAGCCCGTAATGGATCGACTCACCGGGACCACGGGTAACGACTTAACGATATATATTATTATCAGTTTTATTTTGTATTATCTTCAGATTTGATTTTGTATTATAAATGTGGCGTAGTTCTGGGAACAGTCGCGTAAAGCGGTGCATAGTAGCGCCAGCTAGTGACCGTATTGTAAAACAAACATTATTATTGGTTTTAGCCTTGTTTAGTGAATTCTGATAATTATTTTCAGAATGAGAAGGTGGTCCCAGGTGCTTTTTCAATCTCTACCTAATACTTAAAGGGCCGGTTCCATTGGTGGAAATTTAAATGTGACCAATTTACTGCATTTTGAGGAGCTATTCTGGTCATCACGCCGAAGATCCTCATCAGATCTTCACCAAATTTATATGAGACTATTTTAAAGTTACATTTCAAATAAAAAAACAACCATCGAAATCGAATAGCATAAGGCGGAGATATCCAGTAGTCCTCTTTTTGATCCTTTTGGAAGCAGTACCCCTCATTTTCACTCAGGTTTGCGGCTCGTTTGCTCCACCGGCCGTCGGTCTTATAATAGGTACTAATATTTCCAATATGGTATTTTCATTTTAGATGTGCTGCCATGTAATCTGTTTGACCCAAGGAGGTTAAAAATTAACCTCCTTGGTTTGACCGGTTGATGGTACTTGTTCTTAATTGATTGGTTTATTGATATAGCAACATTTATCGAAAGCGCACATGTAAAAAAAAACTCATTTTGGAAACAAAATGGACGACGGTGCTTAAATGTCGTTTCACGTATTTGTTAGTGATGTGAGATATTATGCTGAATTGGGCATTTCATCTCAGTAATCCGGAAGATATACGGTAAAAATCATCTCCACCGTTATATTATTCTCAAAACTGGGACCGTCTTTCATTGATCATTTAAGGACCTAGATTTTTGGAGTATGGTATCCATTTTGTGAACAGAACAACTTGTTGTGTGGCGTTTATAGTAAGTAGTGTCTACATTATTTATTGTGTGATTTATTTGCTAGTAATTTACGTGTTATAATTAATTCTCCCTTTTAAAATGTGAATTATATTTATTGATTGACTATCATATTTTATCTCCACTGTCCCTTGATTTTTCTCATGTATTGTATACATACTTATTATTTGGTGTTTCTACTAGGTGTCGTCGCGCAGTTATTAGGCATTTAGGCGATGATAATTAATGTACCTAATTTAGTTACGGTGCATATTTTTTTTTTGTTTTAACACTAATCTTCAGAGATACCGAGTTGATAATTATGGCTTTCCTTTTTGCGTTGGAAATCGACGACGTTCTTTACACTGCGCTTAATTTGGATTCTGGGTAATTGGAGAAAACCTGTACTTTATTTTCGTTAGTTAGCGACGAAAGTCATTATCATTAATATCTTATTTTAATTTGACTTAAAATATTTGATGCACTGTTTTTCAGAAAATGCACTGCACTGTTTTTAAAAATTTCTTGTTGTATCATCAAATAACTATATCCTATGACACTTGGTTATTGTGTAGCTTTCTGTCAGTGAAATAATTTTCATTATCGTATCAGTACCTATTTCTTTTAAAAACATTTAGACAAACAAAAAAAATTAGATAGTTTATGGTATTTTAATTAATAAACTGAAGTGTTAATCGGGTCAGAGGGTCATCTTAGGAGCTGACCGTAGGTACTTGTAATTTTAAAACACTGCCACCATGCACTAAAGTCAGCTGCAAGTTTTCACTTACACTATGCATTCATTTAGGTGTTGCATAGTTTTAGTGAGAACAGGAATAAGTCAAAAACTTATTAGGAACTAAGGAGGAGCTCTTGAACCAATATGTCTGCCTGCATGCTACAACCTTGCTAACCAGCCAATATTAGAGCAGCTGTGACCCAGTCGAAACCCACCTCAACTTTGTAGGTCATAGGTACCCATACTAGACATGCACTTTTTTGTGTAAATTATTTCATCAGCATTGCTCTCAAAATAGTGAAGCAAAACCTTGTGAAGAAACTAGCATGTCCTGGAACTGAAAACTGAGATGTGGTGGCCCATTCCCTTTCACACAAGAGACCTGTGTTCTAGCAGTGGGAACATTATGTGGCTGATTATGCTGATAGACAAGTTATATTAGTATGTCAAACAAAGTGAATATTTTTGTGGCTCTTTATAATCATTAAACAGAACCTTTGTAAGATTACTAGTTGCCTGTCTGTCACAGAGGTTTTTTCGAGATGTATACAATGTTGGAATGGAATGGAATAATGAATTGGTTTGAATGGAATTTGATTTTTGGCATAATGTTAGGTCACAATGACAAAAGCCAAGAATAAAAAATGCTACTTATTTGGGGGTCAATTTTATCTTAAGAAAAAAGAACTGGCCAAGTATGTGGCTGCCCTCGCACAGTGAAAGGTTCGTGGGCGGGATGAATATTATGAGATTGAGACAGGTAAGAGTTTTCGAGTTTTTGAGAAAATAATACTATGAAATCCAAACTTATTTCTGCGGCCGGTAAAATCAATACTGTGCATACGTAAATATTTATTCCAACTATGGAATTCTACACTGTGCACGGTTAGCACACACTACCTGTTTTTTTAAATTATGGGATCTAACAAGCTTAATACCACATGCTTAATGGGCATTAAAATGTGGTTTTTCATGGCTCGGTTACATGAGTATGAGGGGTGCCACCTCTAATATGAATACACATTCATTCCAATTTTATTGTTGTTGTTGTGTCAATAGCCTCCAAGTAAAATGGATCAAAAAATTACCATATATCCTAAGTTTCTAAAGCTTAACATTTTTTGTGTTATTATTAGATAGTATTAATCTTAAAAAAAAAAAAAAAAACTGGCCAAGTGCATGTTGGACTATGCATAATGAAGGGGTACATAGTTGGGATGAATTTATCCCCAGAACAAACTTAACATTGTAGTTGAAAAACATGTTCTTTCGTACATTCGAACTGCAAATGTAAGTTTGTACGCACAATACTGAGAGATTTACCATGTTACTATAAGACCACAGATTTCTTATAAGTTTTCCTGTAACATAGAACTATTTCCGGTATTTTTTTTTAATTTTATGCTCGGTAGTTTCGCAGATAAGGGGAATAATGGTTAATTTGCATCTATTTTCTTAAATAACTTTTAAAACAGTTTATTTTATGATTATAAAAAAAAATATATATTTGAGACCGTCACAGTAAGTAAGCCCTTTCATTTAATTTTCACATACGGTATACTTTGCAAAACTTTTTTTTGTTAATTTTCTTATTTACCCCCCTAAAATTAACCCCCAAATTCAAAATTCATTTATTTACGTTACACGTCCGTGTTTGGGTCACATAAATTTATATGTGTACCAAATAACAACTTAGGAGGTGCTTGTGGCTAAGTAATACCAGCCACACGGGTCGATCCATAAGGTTAGCTATGCTTGCTGGGGTTGGTCCGTGGATGGGTGACCATCTTTCACACCGAGACTCCTCCGTGCCTCAGAAAGCACGTTAAGCCGTTGGTCCCGGCTGTCATTCGTGGATTTTTGACAGTTGTTACGGATCATCAGAAGCCCGAAAGTCTGACAACCTATTACCCAGTAACTGGGTTGTGGTCAGATAGGCAGTCGCCCCATGTAAAATACTGGTTATCAGCTGCATCCGGTTAGACTGGAAGCCGACCCTAACATAGTTGGGAAAAGGCTAGGCAGATTGATTGACCAAATTTCAACTTAATCGGTCCATTAGATTCGGAGAAAATTGGCTGTGACAGATGGACAGACAGACACAAGAGTGATCCTATAAGGGTTCCGTTTTTTCTATTTGTGGTACGGAACCCTAAAAACGGTTAGGTTAGTTTACTAGGTAATTGATCTGCACTATTTACCTACCCACTATTTATAGTGGGTAGGTAAATAGTGCAGATCAATTACCTATTTCGGCAATACTATGTTATTATAGTTCAGAGGATTGTGAAGTGCCGATACGCGCCGCGAGTCTTGGAGGCAATTAGCTACATTTCATACAACTATTTACATAAATATTGTTTCGGGCGATAACGTTTTCACCCCCGTAAACCCCTTTAAGAAATGAGACAATTTTGGTCTCATTACATTCAGTACACCTTAAGTTTGTACGTTTTTTTTTTAATAATTCAATTCAATTTAATTTAAAAATATAAATCGCTCGTGGAAGTGTTTATGCCAAAAATATAGATATTTATATGCTAATAATTTATATCGTACGCAATATTTCTTTATAATAAAAACGTACAGACCTAGTTTTTCATTATATTTATATTTCCAAAAATTGTGAAAATTAGACGGGGGGATTATTACGGGGAGGAACACGTTGTCGCTTTTTGTATGAAAATTTACAGCTTGACAATCCTCTTAAGGAGGGTTTATTAATAACGCGCAATACTGCAGACCCAGTGCGCCTAGCACGTATGAGCTGACTAAAAGTAACTTAAGTCGAACAACTTTAGAATTGTAAACACGTTGTTTAGCTGCACATTTTCATAAGACCACACTGGGAACGAATTATTTATTATTTTATTTTTTATTATTTATTTATTTAATTAAGACCGAAGCTAATTTCGTTTAGCTTCGCTGTAGCTACCGCGTGTATGCATACTTCGGTTTACACCGCGAACTATGAACCGAAGTATGAAAAGACGCGGTAGCTATGTACATAAGCGAAGCTAAACGAACTTAGCTTTGTTCCCAGTGTGGCCTGCGCTTAAGAGATGCTAAACACATGTACGGCTCGGGCACATTCGACACGGCAGTATTTGTTGAACAACAAAGCCGACTCTAAGCAATAACTGTACACATACTAGCTGTTGCCCGCAGCTTCGCCCGCGTGGATCCTTTCCTACCCCCCATCCTTACCCTCTAGCCCCCCCTTCCCCTTTCCTTCCTTCCCTTCGTACTTCCCTACTTGAATCGGATTTTGGTCACAATTTCATGGGTTTTAATTTTAATCTATTTGCGCGGAACCCTATTTTTTTTTCTAAAATAAAAGTAGCCTAGGTTAATCCTTATAACATCAGCTATCTGCCAGTGAAAGTCCCGTCAAAATCGGTCCAGCCATTTCGGAAGATTAGCCGGAACAAACAGACTCAAAAATGTTTAAAATTGTGTTATTGTTATAAGTACCGTATACGTATACGGTACTTATAAATAAGTCAAAATAACAGCTTTTTACTAAATATATGTTATATATTTAGTAAAAAACAGTTATTTTGACTTTAGAAACACACTTAATTTTTATTTATTTGTATAGATTCGGGTTCGGGTCGGCGCTGCGCAATTCAAGCTAAACCGAGCGGCTTTTTCCCGAAGAATCTACATATTGTACAACTCGGACTAAATAAAAAACCAAAACACGCTGCGAACAATATAGTGAAGCGTGCGCAAAACTACTCCTTGCTTTGTGCATACACGCTTACACGCACACATTTACACCAAACTACAATATGAAACTACACCTCACTATGTGCACACATGTTTACGAAATCCGAAACGTGAGGCCTCACGTCACAGTTGACAGCGCTGTCTCGTTTTTTTTTTAGTTTGTCTGAGTTGTACGATTATACCGCCCGGCTGTGCCGACCCGAACATGCGAGTAGTGCCTCTAATGGGGTCCTTAAACGTTCAAAATTGCTTGACAAGCACGTGAATTATTCGTGCGAACAAAACTTGATGTGCTTGATAAATCTTGACGATAAATTATAGTTTTGTAATGCTTGTTAAGCATTTAAGCAAGCAACAATATTCAGTGTGTTACGGGACATCATGGCGAGTGCACGCGACGCGAACGGAGATAGTCACAGCCATCGTCTTGTTCGTTTATGTTGTCTTGCACACAGCAGCGGTGACAGCAAGAAATTATATATCTGAATTTAGAGACATTCTGTATTTTTGTATAGTACATAATGTTTCTGTTTTAGCGTAAGTTCAAGATTGGGTCACTGTGGCGACTAAAATGTAAATGAATGGGACAAGTATACTTAACGTTGCATCATGCCTCGTCAAGCGTACTCCGTCTAGGGACCCCATAACAGCTCTAACTATAACATCAATTTTAATCGATTAGTCATCGTCGTCATTGATGACCACAGTTACTAAGATAATCTAATATTTTGCTGAATTATTTTAACTTTTTGTTGTTTCAAATACATAATTCTTAAGTGTTGCTTACTTGAATGAATTATCATTTTATTTGATAGAAATATAGCAACTATTTGTTACTTTTCAATAAAGTGTTTGCAATGTTTAGTTTGAAAGGCGAGTCGTTATCATCATTTTGAAGATTGCTGTGTAACTGGACGGGATAAGTTGTACTGCTATATGTTAATAGTAATGTCATAAGCGTATAGCTTTTCCCCTTGGTTATGCAAGCCGGAAACGTCGCCAGGAAGATATGGAAGAATTGAAAATTGGAAGATACCGTTTTATATGCTTACTGCAGTTAGCTTCGGTAACCATATTATTATTGGATGTAATTAGTTACTTTGTATGTTACAGTTGTAAGATTATTGTTAGTTTTTTTTTTATGGATTATTTCACTCGGCTCAACCAATCTATCCTACCCGTGGGACAAGTGGAATGCTCCCATTTTTTTTTTTAATTCTCCGTCAATTGTGGACCCATTCTCATTTAGCCAAAATTCAACCATTATTTACTATGTTTAATCATTTGTTGAGTTAACTACGGATCAAAAAACCAGCCCTTAGTCAAAACGAATGAATTTGAATGTATGATTCAAGAAAACTTTAAAAGGGCTTTCAGCAAAATTTTTAATGTTGAGGAGAGTTTCAACAAACAAAATGATAAAGTGTATGCACACTAGTGAAGAAGCGAGCAGACGTGTGCCACGTGTTCAGCGTGTTCATCACCCTTCGGCATTCATGGTTTGGCTCGGGTTGTCCTATTTGGGTCCAATGGAGGTGTTTTTTTTTTTTTGAAAAAGGAGTGAAATCCAGTGCCCTTATATATCAAAACACAGTCCTAACAAACTTGTGGAACCTCTTTCACAAACAATGTTCGAAAACAAGCACTGGGTATTCCAGCAGGATTCTGCGCCGGCTCACAAGGCGAAAAGTACCCAAAACTGGCTCACGACCCGTGGAATTGACTTTATCAGGCATGAGGATTGGCCCTCAACCAGTCCAGACTTGAATTCCTTGGATTACAAAATATGGCAGCGCTTAGAGGTGAAGAAGGTCTGCGCTAAACCCCATCGCAACTTGGAGTCATTTAAAGCATCCCTGATTAAAGCAGTCGCCGATATTGACATGAACGTCGCGCGTGCTTCGATTGATGACTGGCCTTGCAGATTGAAGGCTCTTATCGAAGCAAGAGGAGGACATTTCGAATAATTTTAATTTAGTGTAAATCTGTATTTTATACTCATTCATTTGATGTATAAATGGTTGTAGTGCGTAACTCATTGTGTCAGTTATTTAACTTTCCATATGTGACAAAACTTATGACCGGACTACGTATTCAGTGACATTGTTTCGTTAGTGTCTGACATTTGGCCTAAGCCCCCAAACATTTTTGCCGATGCCATTTTAAAGTTTTCTTGAATCATACATTCAAAATCGTTCTTTTAGACTAAGGGTGGAGTTCACCGAATTTTTAAACGGCTTCTCACACCCATAACAGTGGGAATGAGAATAGAAGATTGTTGGAATGGTGGTGGCTTAACAAAGAGACATTAACAACACCACGTTCATTAAAATCCTTTAGTGACATAGATTTCGTTAGTGTCTGACATTTGGACTAAGCCCCATACTTTTGCCGAATGGCCTTTTAAAGTTTTCTTAAACTTCATACATTCGAATTCTCTTTTGACTAAAACAACGCGGCGATTGAATAACCACTGCCGCGGCAAAAACATACAATTCTTCTATTCTCACTCCCACAACAGTGGGAATGAGATATAGAAGATTGCTGGAATGGTGTTGGCTTAACAGAGAGACATCTAACAACACCACATTCATTAAAATTCATCATGCCGTTTAGGTTGCAGAGCGTACCAAAGAAACAAACTTGATATACACCCGAAAAGCTTAACGCTCTTCTATCACAGTCGGAAAATAACGTAAGTTAATGAAATTCCGTTTTTTTTTTATTTTGCAGGATAAAATGGACGTACCCAATATTCATTGGATACTTCTTGAAAGTAAAGAAACCATAATTCACTCTTAGTAGAGTGATGGACTCATATAATTTATTTGATGATGGAAGCGGTATGTTGGAAGGACTTACTGATCTTGGTGGATCAGACAGCTTTGCTGGTGGCGCGTCGGGTGGAGTAGCTGGAGATAGCAAAGATACTCCTGATAATAGGTGACTACGAAAAGCACAACTATTAAAATTTTTCAATACTGATAAATTCTTTACCAAACATTCTCTTTTAGTTACAGGCAGCCTTATAGTCAAAATACTGTACCACAAGAAGGATCAATTCAGAAATTGACTTCGTTTGGAGGCCCTCCAGCTGGCAGTGCTCAACCAGTGCCTAATCCAGGAACAGGCCCCCCTGCGCCCGATTACCATGACTACGGAAGCTACCCACCGCGTCCTCGCTTGCCTCAGCCGCCTCATGGCCCGCTACATCCACCACATCATGTGCATCCTTCACACGCATATCCAGGATATCATCCTGGTCCAGAGCCTATGTATGCCATGCCTGAACAACCAGGTAAATAGTACATAGTTTGTTTGATGTTGATTACTAGTGATCGGATATTCGGGCGCTAATATACCTAAACTTCTTCCGATGAACCAAATGTGGACATTCCTTTTATGAATAAATAAGTAATACCAGGTCCCCGGGATTGAACAATTTATTAAAAACAACTGTAACCAACTTAATGAAATTATAGCAGTGGTTATTTTGATTTAGTATTTTCATTTTATTCAAAACAAATAGAATATCAATAAAAAATGATATTTGTGCACAATGTGGTCAAGTAGTGGAAATTGATTTATCTAGCTAACAGATTAGTGATCAACTAATTTATTACCGAATATATAGAATGTTGATATGTACATATGTATTTAGTAGACATTTATACTAAACTAGCTTTTGCCCGCGGCTTCGCCCGCGTGGTGGTCGGAAATTACCCTTCGGGAGCGTACTACCGGGATAAAAAAGTATCCTAACCTAGGTCCTGACCTATTTATATGCCTTTCATCCAAATCTTATGGATGAAAGGCATACGCAATTATAGTTTTATCCAAGTTAAGTCAGACGATTACTTACGATTCCTTGCATTTTTGCTTTCTTCGCACTTCGCAAGCCCCCTGTCTTGAAGCTCTTGCAGAGTAACTAAAGCGGTCATAGTCAGAATTATGTAATAGTAGGTACCTAACATGAGAGGAGTACAGCTGCAAGCCGAAAGAACATTAATTTTAATGTACCTCCAATTTCCTTCAATTTATGAACATCAAAACACTTATTTCCTATTCATTTAACGGAGTGAGAGAATACTTACGAAGTAAACACATATCTAATATGTGCAATATTTGTGAGGTATATAAGGTTAATGGAAATTATTAGACGAAATTTTAACAGTCAACGATACTGCACAACTTTCCCAACAAAACCTGAATATTCTGAAAAAAAGTAAATAGGTACCTAATCATACATTGTCCGATCAGCTGTTAAGGTGGATCCGCAAAGGTAGCTCGCGAAATTCACACCACTTTCTCAAGGGAAAATAGGTCAAGAAATAAAATAAAAATTGTAGGATCCACCTTGAGGTGGATTCGCAAAAGTAGCCCGCGAAGTTCTAATTTTCTTACGTTCTTGTGCAATTTGCAAGTCAGTGTCAGGTTGCATCTTGATCAAAATATGATTCGCGACTATAACAAATATGTGTGTGTGTGTGTGTGTGTGTGTGACGGGCGGCAGTACGCGAAAAATAAATCAGCGGTTCTCTACATTTATGTTCGCAAAACTCGTCAAAATGTATGAAACAGATTTTTTTCGCGATTTCAGATTTGGTCCCATAGTTAAAGTTGTTCATAATGATGAGTACAATGACCCCTTAAGAGGTTGTTGGTGTTTTACCATTAACCCTGTATATAGATGTTAGTGTCTCTGATTCCGTTGTGATCTCAGGTAGGTACAGTAGCGTTGTAATTTCACAGTAACGTCAGGATTGAGGAGCCAAATAAAATGCGTTTATTTACTAAATTCACTCAGTTTTACTACTTTGTCCATATGATTCAAATTCGAACACACTTACTACTAAATGTTTTTTGGAGTGAAATATAAATTGACCAATTACTTTCATGGAAATTCACGCTCTTATGTATATATTGAGGAGCCACATTAAAAGTATTGCATATTCTTCAATATTAACAGTACTAGACTCCGATTTTTAGTAGGCACTATAAACAATTACTAACTACTTAATGATACAAAATTTTCAGGGTTGCTCCTCAATTCAGATGTTTAGATTGGGGAGCCACTTTTACAACTTTGCATATATTTTACTACAATTTTGAGAATTTGGCCTGCAAAATGATTTGCTTTCCTACTAAATACGGGGGTGAGTTTTCTTTTAAAATCTGAAGTGGCTTCTCAATCCATACGGACATATTTTATAAACGCTGACGCGAACAAGTGCGCGCGGTAAAAACTGCGTTGAGGGTTACGTCATCGGCCCGCGCGCCAGTAGGCTTAGCACGAGAACCATAGAGAAGCGTCTTGTCGACTGAAGAGTAGACAAAAGTGACGTTACCGTGTAGGTAGACAGTATGACGGCAACAAAGTAGAAAGAGTCAACTGCACTTTTACGAAATTCACTTTTTTTACATAAATCGACTCGTTCTTTGTTCTTTCAGAGGAATTTTTTTTCTGTATAATTCTCAATTTTTGCAAATATTAAGTCACGCATATAAATACAACTGCGGAGGCGAGCCCGTAGCGCCGGAGAAGATGCCACTCTCAACGTGTTTTATATGAAATTTAAGGAATTTTTCACTTTTTGTATGGAAAATATGAAAAATAATTACCTACATGTAGAGTTTTAGAGAGTCATGGGTTTTGTAAAGAGGGCAAAATTTTAATTATTTTTGCGATAGAACACCGTTTTCGAGATATAAGCAAAAGAAGAGAAAAAGGAAATGATTTTGTAGTTATCCTTTTATACTTTGCGGCCGTCGAATGGCGATTACAAAATCAAATTGTCTTGACTACCCTGGACAACTTTCTTCCGAAATTGTCTACATAAAAAAGGACCTAGACAAAGATCGCTAGAAATGAAAGACAAAATGACAAATTGTATAAGGATTTCTATGGTGCGATGTCAAAAACGGAGAAACGTAATTGTATAGAAAAGGTTGTCTACTCTGCGTAGAGATAGGCAAGTGCAAACCAGCGTCAGACAGCATCTGTCTGTCATTAATGCTGAAGTGAAACTTTTTCACGCAGCCGTGAGGCACACACTACTGGTGATTAAACATTTTTTTATTTCTTATTTTTATTTTGTGTTTCACGAACTGTGTCAAATAAATGTTATTCTTTCTTTTTTCTTTAAGTGGTCATGTTAAGCCCACAGGTAACATTTTTCGAAATCTCAGGAATTTCAAACAATCTTGGGAACCGGGATTCTGAAAGGCATGTCCATATTATTCTTTCGTGGTATAAAAGTGAAGTTTATGTACATTAGCGCTCGAATATCCGATCACTGTTGATTACTCAAGTTCAAATAAGTTAGTTGACAGTTTTTGATAAACCGATTCGATTTTTTTTCCGTTCATTATGGTCTATCTATTTTACTGAAAATATAAATATTTCAATAGAAACTTAACATTAGCAATACATATTTTTAATTTTTCTAGCATTATGTGTTTCATAACGATGCATGTATACTGTCATGGCGGCTCGAGTGACGTAACTGTGTTCCATTTAGGGCCCCAGCAAACATTCCGTTTTCAGGTCCGGTCCGGTAAGAAAAGAATGAGGCCCTTAGCACACATCCGCCACGATACTATAGCAGCCAAACAGCAGTGGTTCAATTTGAGGCCCTTAGCACACCTCCGCCGCGTAACTATAGCAGTGAAACCGCAGTGGTTCAATTCAACTGACTCGCATGATGTTCCGCGACTCGAGTAGCGGAACATCAGCGAAACATCATGCGGTTTCGCGGCGAAGATGTGCTAAGGCCCAACTGACTCGCATGGTGTTTCTCTACTCGAGTAGCGGAACATCAGCGAAACACCATATGCTTTCGCTGTTTCGCGATTTCGCGACGGAGATGAGCTAAGTCCCTGTAAACGGAAGGTCGGATTTTAGTACAAAAGTCGTGGCGCCACCCTCACGCCCGTTCCATAATAAAATCGCACCTTGATAACAAAAGTGTCATTATCAAAACGTATGTTTTCTAAATAACTCCATAATTTACTGCCATGTTTTCAGTACTTACCTACATAACTTAAAAGTAAGATAGTCAAACTGATAAGTGAAACTAATTGCAGTATTTTATTTCAATTATTTGCTAAGATATTGACCCAAATGCTACATCAAAAACGTTAAATGGACATACCGAAAAATTTAAATTTTTGTATAACACCACTTTTGTTTTCAAGGTGTGAAATGTCCGTGAAATAGTCGGACATATAGCGTGAAGGAGGCGGGACCAATATCAGAATCGCGAGAACATTAATTGTTAATTAAATTTTTCCAATCTTATTATAGTCTTACGGCTAGTTTTTTTTTTCTTTTGTTCAATGTAATATTTTTCAATAGGTAAGTAACATGATGTGGTGCTGATAATTATTGTTTTATAATGATTTTTAGGTATTGGAGAAATGGGTGTATGGTCTGGTCCCCCAGGTGCGAATAGATATACCCCTATAACACCAAGCTACAGACATAGCTATGAACACCAACAAAAAATGCATCAATACCCTCCTCAACAGGTTGGTGGTTTTTTACGTATATTAAATACCGTAAAACGGGGTAGATTGATTAATTTTGAAAGAAATAACCATGTGGGAAACCAGCACACCCTAATTGCGTAACACCCTATCAATCGAAATCTAAATCATTTTGAAACAAATCGCTAATCCATTGCTTCATATTATGTTCTACAAATTGGTCTGCTCGACAACATAAATAAAGAAATGAATGTTATTGAACTGTCAAAATCGAATCCGATTGATAGTGTGTTACGCAATTGCCCCGCAGTTAAATAAATTGTTATTAAAGATGAGTCTGTTTTGATAACACCCTTTTATTTAATGGCTATTTAAAGTTTTCGTTTTTCATTCTCGTGAAAATATCTATAACGCATTTTCACGACAATTCAGGTTTTTTATGTTAACTTTTATATCCACTCAGAACTCAAAAACTAAAAGTGCAGTTTTATTTTCGTCGAAAATCGAGGTCGTGGTTCACTTGTCTACTTTGCGCTGCTACAGTCTACCTATAGTTCCAGATTAATACCTGAATTGCCATCGCAAAAATCATCCTGCATAAACTGATATAACTTAGTTTGGACTGATTTTTATGATTTACCGTCACATAATATTTCGTTTGTAATAATTTATTGTACAGACGCCAGCAGGTCAAGCTACCCGAAACTGCCAAATTTTCCCAGTCAACCTTGAACCTAATGCTTTAGCGGTAAAGTTGAAAATCTATTAAAGAAATTTGACAGATTGTAGTAGCTTGAGGTGCTGGCATCTGTACTTAATTTTTAAGGTTTCAATAATGGCCGCCAATAAAAAATAAACTACTACTGCATACATACGTTTTGGTCATTGGCTTTTAAGAACTGTATGTTACTGATTCTGGGTGTTCAGCTAAAATAGTGATGTTCCTAAGGTGGTCAACAATATAAATGTCACATAACTGCCAAGAAACGCCGATTTATTTAATCTAAATAATTATCAACATTGAATTTAATACACTGGCACTAACATCCAACAAATGGTGAGTTTAATAACAGTAAGAAAAAGAAAAATATATTTATTTGTCACAGAAACACGTGCATAGTAAAAAGATAAATTAACTCGATTAAAAAGAAAACAGATACAAGTTATTAAACTTACCAGTAGCTGCACATCGTTACAGTCAAAATGATTTGTTGTTATTAAAATATCTAG
Organism: Dicycla oo; assembly: GCA_948252095.1. Lineage (NCBI taxonomy): Eukaryota > Metazoa > Arthropoda > Insecta > Lepidoptera > Noctuidae > Dicycla > Dicycla oo. The sequence goes on from OX411712.1 coordinate 16,790,252, forward strand.
CGTTTTTCAAACATATTTGACCGCATTGCTTATAGGTAGTAATTGTTATTGATTTTAAAGAAAAAAAGCAACGTTTTTGAGATTAACAAAATAAATAAATACAGATATTGTATTTACTTAATGCCTACATTTCACATATTCATTGTCAGCGGTGGCCCTGGTCCTATGACAATAATGCTTTCAATTTCTTGTTTGTCTTTAAACAGGGCGCTAATTTAGGAAGTCTACAAGCACAGAATGGAACTTACTTACCAAGACAACCTCATTTTTCACAACCAACATCACAGCAAATATATGGGCAACAGCAGGTAAATATAATGATATATTGCATTCAATATACATATCGTCGCTTAAGGTTAACACTGGTTAACACAAAAAATGGACCGTGTTATGCAGAAAGCAGCCATGTGGCACTTTTTCCAAAAATGAGTTATAATACACAATACTATAACATACTAATTTTGACATACCATATTTTTTGCAAAAACAGCGATGTCGATATCTATTTATCACAAAGATATGAGCCGTCAAATGCAGCCATGCCTACAAATGTTTATTGTAAAAAACAGTCATCTTCATGTAAAATGCAGCCAATTTTGTCAAAAATTATAATACCTATTTTGCAGAAGTCAGTCTAACTATATGGCTGTTTTTTTACAAATTTCAAAATGTTAGGAGGTATCGGTGTTCGAGTTACGTAAAAGGTAGCCACTCTATGATGGAAAATAACAAAGTCTGACTTTGACCAAGAAGATTACGACTGTTTGGATATTACTCGTAAACGTCACGGCTCTGACAATCCAGAAAGAGGTGTTTTTAAGACTCAGTTAACTAAATAAATGGGCAAATGGAAAACCTATAGCAGAGCCCAAGCTACGTGATATAATATCAATAATACATCTATAACAGAATTTGTCATGTACACCTGAAATTTTTGAAGATGACGTTGATAGATTTAATACAGAGTTAGATTTTAATTTGGATGACGAATGAGTGCGAAAATTTGTATTTTGCTGATAATAGTTTGTGACGTTTTTATATATTTATTTTTAATAAATACTTCTAATTCTATTCTATATAAAAAATAAAAATGATGGTAAACTCTGAAAATACATGCGACGCCTATGGGCGGCCACGGCATGTAAGTTTAGAATTAGCTTTTTCAAAACCTTGGATATCTAGAAGCCGTTTTGGCTATGCATTAATTATAGTAAAATTAATCATTTACAAAATCTCATTTTTTTATTGTATTTTGGCCTAGATAATTAAGTTTGAAATCAAGGCGCCAATGGGCGGCCTCGGCATGTGTACAAAGATATTTTGGACGCCGAAAGGCGGCCTCAGCATTTGAATAGATGATATTTTGGACGCCGATGGGCGGCCTCAGCATTATTGAATGGGTTCTTGGCATCAATGCGGTGTAGACGCGGTATCGGTGCGGCGCATGTGCGATATTTATTCCTATACACAAACATGCGGTCCGGCGTCAGTGCGGCTCCGGCGTCGTGTGCATAAAGCCTAAGCGCGAATTTGTGAACAAACTAAACCGATTCTTTGGGATTTTTTTTTATGAGAATGGACGCCAAGTAGCTTTTTAGTTGATTTTAATGAATTGTTCAAAATGGTTTTTAAACAAGAATTTAGTGATTTCTTTTAACAGCAAATATTTAGGCTTTACGTGCCAAGTGGCCTACGGTACGCTATGTGGCATGTTCATATTTTTTCTGAGATTAGCATTACCTACTAACCTACAAATCAATAGAAAAAACGGTCAAGAGCGAATCGGACTCGCGCACCGAGGGTTCCGTACCATCATATATAAAAAAACCTGCTATTTAGAGACATGGTTTTGTTTCCTGAAATCTTTACATAAACTTCTATCACACAGAATAATTTCAGATTTTGCTCTATGCAAACTTCGGAGATAAAGGGGGAACGGTATTTTTTTTTACATTTTTCATCAAAAGTCGAAAACTATGCGGCCTAAAAAAAGAAAAAATGTTTGAGAATGTGCAAACAGCGCTATTTCATATGATACCTCACATGCCCTAGTAGCGAACACTCCTCACTTCGTATTTTTAAGACCCCCTTGCAGTCGCTGTTGCAAAAAATATACATATATTTTTATTTCTTTCTTAATTGCAAAATAGTTAGGCAAACGTCATCTAAAACTGTTCCAAATTTTGAAATTATTTCAAGTTGATAGCATTAGTGGTTCTTGAGATATCCAGCTGTGACAGACAGACAGTCGCACCAAAAGGGATTTTTTTACCATTTTGGTACCCTAAAAAACCGGCCAAGTGTGTGTTGGACCACGCACAATGAAGGGTTCCGTAGTTGGGATGAATTTATCCCAGAAACAAAGTTAACATTTTAGTTGAAAAAAAAAAAATGTTCTCTCATATATCGTATACGTCACGGACAATTCTCTAACTGCAAATGTAAGTTTGCAATCGCATTTTTTTACGTGATAAAAGTACAAATTAAGGGTTTTCGGATTTTTCCTTTTTTTGTGCTGTGAGAACTTGCTTCTTACCAAATTTCATGATTCTAGGTCAACGCGAAGTACCCTATAGGTTTTGATTATTTGCGAGTATCAAAATATGTCGCATAAATAAATGGCCGTATTTTTTTATTGCATTGACTTAGAAGTTTGATTTTTTAGTGCTCTAAGGGCCCATAAACCTAGGTATTAGATATTAATTTCAACTTGACACCACGCGTTCCTGAGAAAAGGGTCTAACAGACTGACAGACAAACAGACGTCTTTTGAGGTATGGAACCCTAAAAATTGTAAATAAGAATTACAGCATGAAAGAAAAAAAGTCTATTAACTTACATTCATGGGGAACTTTAAGACAGCTCTGGCATGATGTCTTACACAAATCAATTTTAAACTAAGCAATTGTAAAATTATTAATTTAAACCGATGTTAGTTTGCATGTATTCTCATTAAAAAAATACCACAGAATAGGTTTATTTTGTTCACTAATTCGCGTTTAGGACTTGGGCTACATTTACTACCGCTGAGTGTAGTTGTTCCTGGTCTGGATGTTTTTGTTAGCTGATGTGTGTTTGTAAACATAAAATAATTAGGGGTGGCACACGTAACAGAGGGATAATAAAAATTTGCATACACTAACATATTTCGTGTTTGTGTGATCCCGTAAATCGAAACATGATGTTTCTAATTATTTTTATGTAGGTTAGTTTTGAGATATGCGCTATTTTTGGTTGCAACCGCAATTAGAACTTATTTTTGCTATATTCACCCTGATGGTTCGCTGTGCGTGGTTCCCAATTGACCGGATTTTTATAATCTGGCATGTCAATCAATCGTTTAGTCAGGTCAATGAATTCTTTTATATGTATAGGGTTTATTTAGGAGAGAAAATATGTGTATTGTGATGTGTTTTTTTTATGCTTTCAGAATTATCCTAATTACACACAGATGCATCCTCCAACCGCATCCAGAATTAGTCAACATCCTACTTATCATCAGCAAATGGATGTAAATCCACATCAGTATGGTATACCTCATGGTCAACAAAGCCATGCACCAATTCCACAACACCAATCTCATCAAAGTATGGGTGGTCATTCAGGTGGTATGACACCAGGAATTCAAAACCACCCCAATGTGCATCTTCATCACCCTGGTGCGCCACCTCTACATCATGTACCTCGTCAGTCACCAGTGCCGCCATCCTCAGTAGCGCCGTCGCATTCCTCAGTACCGGCACAAATGCCTTACGCATCACCTCATCACTCTGTATCAATGAATTATCAATCTCATCAACTACAACATCCCTTAGATGTCAATGTTTCAAATCAGTACGGTACTGTCAAACCATCAGGATTAGAAACTGGGAGTCCACAGTATCGCCCACCGTTTCCTCAGCTTTCTCCTCAAATGTCGCCTAGGGCCCAAATATCACCCAGACAGCAATCACAATCTCAACTATCTCCTCGGCCTGTAATGTCGCCGGTTAAGGGCCCTAGTGCATCACCACATGGCGCTCGCAATATGGTGCAGTCACCAGTTTCTACAGGCACACCACCTACTTCAGGATCTTTTCCATCACAGAATACTCTACAAGCGTTAGAACAAATGGTTTTACCATCAGGAACAGAATACCCATACCAACGTAACCCATCGTCTCCAGCTGTGGCACATGTTGTTTCATCACCATCTCAATGGAACCAAAACAAAATAACTCCAACAAGTAGTATAGCACAAATTGAGAACAGCGAACAATCACCCAAGGTTTCTGAGACTGCGGCAATAGTCCCACCGTTGAAATCAGATTTGGCAAAAAATATACCTTTGATTAACACAAATACCGATACGAAACCAATCGATAAACTTGAAACAGAAGGTGTCCTGTCAGCTGAAAATGTTAATGCACCTAGAAGTTTTCTACCCCAGCCTAATGGAACCAGCACTCTTAAAGAAAATGTACCTGTCATTGCATCAACAAGTAATAGTTCTTTAGTAAGCTGTAACGATTCGTCTACTAATGTAGAAACTGTCGATAATCATGAAAAATTGGCTGGATCTCTTCAGTCTGTAGATAATAAAATGGATACTGCTTTGGCGAAGGAAGATGAAAATGTTGATATTAGTTTTCAAAAAACATATAACAATGACCAAAAGTTAGAACCTAAACAGAAATCAACTGAAAATACTATTACGCAAGAAAGCAAAACTACTGTTCACGCAACGGCATTATCGCTGTCTACAATGACAAACACAAATTCTTCAATCAGTGATATTTCACAAGTAAGAGCATCTCAACCAATGCAAGTACCATCAATGACAAACGCTAACACAAGTAGCCAATACGAAAATATGGCAAGCATTAACGTAGGTAGAAATCCGGGATATTCAGCAAGCAGCCTTCAAAATGTTTCAGCAAATATGCCTAATGTAACACAAGGTTTATCAGCAAATCTACCAACTAGTATTCCATCTTCTGTTAACACCAGTGCTGTTCATAATGTATCTTCTACTTATCAAAGTGGTCCCACATCTGTTACGCAAGCAGTTCCTAACGTACAAGCAAATTTACCATCCAATCATACGATGCAACATACAAATCTTCCTAATACTGTAACATCTAGTATACCTGTTCATAATCAGCAGAGTAATATACCACTAATTTCTCCAATTCAAGGTAATATTCTCACAAATATGCCTAACATACCCAGTAATATGCCACCAATTGTTCAGTCAAATGTAGCAACAAATATTCCTAATGTTGCAGTGGGCTTACCAATGAGTGTTCCAAATTTGCATGCACCAAACCAACCAACCATTATCTCAAATATGTCTCACAACATTAATCCAACTATGTTAATGTTAGGGCCAAATTCAATGCCTAATATCCCAAACATATACCCAGCGTCTCATCAACAAGAGAGAATGTCATTACAACAACAGATACAAGATATTTACTGTTTGCCGCCTTCAAATGAAAACCAAGAAAAAGTGAGGTGCCTACAAGAACGATTAGCCTTAATTCAGCAGCATGAATCTAACGATAAGTGTAATGGGGGCCCAAATTGTACTTTGCAAAATCCTGTATATGGAACAAAAATGATAGAAAGTCCTCAAGTTACAAGTACAACTGGACGAGGTCGTGGCAAAGGACCTGCTAAACCCAGAAAGCCAAGAGCTAAGAAGGAGAAATTTGCTGCTACTGCGCAACCATTAGATCAGTTACCTGTTTCTGAAGATTGTGTAACTGCTGGGACTGGATTACAAAGTACTTCAGAACTTGACTTAGAATTGAATGAAGATATTACTAACTTAGACAGCAGTGCAATTTCTATAGATGATATAAATGGTGGTAAAGTAAGAAAACAAAGAGGACCTCGGAAAAACAAAGAGCGAAAGCCCCGCGCCCCTAAAGAACCTAAAGTTAAAGAATTAGGTGACAAACCAGTGAAAGAACGCAAAAAACGTGAACCGAAAGATCCAAGCGCACCTAGAAAGAAGAGAAATTCAAAGAAGGATGCTTTGGAAATACAGGCGGACACTACAACGTCTTATGAATTATTAGAAACTGACAAGGATACTACCCCAAGTGAATTAACAATGACTCAAAATATTTCTAACATTGATACTCCCAATGTATCAAAAATTTTGCCAGAAATTTCCTTAGATGAATCCAACGTAACGGATTTTGATGATATTCCTGTTTCAAAAATAGCAATCAAGGATTTGTTAGAAGAGGCTGAAGCTAAACGGGAGCAAGACGATGATATGGATTCAGTAACTCAGAAAAGAAGGTCTTCAAAGAAACGGACGTCTGCTGGGGGAAGTTGCAAGAAACTAACTCTTAGAAAATCTTTAGGTGGAAGAAGAAAGAAACGTGGTGGGCTAATTCCTGATTCTGATGGCGAACCCGATGATATGATGTCTACACCTCCACCGTCACCACCACCGGAAGGTGACGATAGTTTAAAAAGAAGATCTGCTAGAAACACGCAACGTAAAAAATACACAGATGATGTCATGATACGTTTATCAGATGATGAATTTACAATAGCCACTCCCAAGGTCGAAAAAGAATGTAAGTCTGAAGACTTGGATACCAAAGAGAACAGCAGATCTGAAGGTGTGCCTAAACCTAACTATATTTATGTGAATACAACGGAAGAAGATGCCATGATTGTCCAACATGTGTTAGCTTGTCGTATGGGTAAAAGAGAATTTAAAATTGAACCATCAACTTGTGAAGTTATACCAAAACTAGAAATTTGTGACAATGAGCTGTCAGCTAATACTTCTAACAACGAACCGCAAACGGTTGTTTCTTGTAAGGATATTAAAGATGTTGCTGAACCGATAATGATTAATGAAGCCAAGAAGGAAATGAATGAGGAGAACATTTGTGACAAAATCGAGCTCGCTCAAGAAATGACTAAAGTAGAAATTACTGCAGATAGCATTAAAGAAAATCAAGAAGTCAAAAACATTAAGCCGGTTATGGTTGATGTAGAGGAATATTTTGTGAAGTACAGGAACTTTTCATATTTACATTGTGAATGGAAAACTGAAGAAGAACTTTACAAAGGTGATAAACGAATATTTTCAAAAATAAAACGATTTAAGCAGAAACAGGCTCAACAATTGAATATATTTGAGTTGTTAGATGACGAACCTTTCAATCCTGACTATGTTGAGGTGGAAAGAATTCTAGATATGTCAGAAAATCAAGACCCTGCAAATAATACTGTTGTAAAACATTATTTAGTCAAATGGAAAAGCTTACAATATGAAGATAGTACATGGGAATTGGAAGAGGACATTGATGTTGACAAAATAAGGCAGTATAAGACATTTAGTGAAATACCCCCAAAAGAAAAGTGGAAGTTTAAGAAGCGACCGTCTGCAGATCAGTGGGTCCAGTTAAAAGAATCGCCTTTGTATAAAGGAGGAAACACATTAAGACCTTATCAACTCGAAGGGCTTAACTGGTTGTTATTCTCTTGGCATAATAATCGCAATTGCATATTAGCGGATGAAATGGGTTTAGGAAAAACTATACAGAGTCTAACATTTGTAAATTCTGTTTGGGAATACGGTGTAAGAGGACCTTTCCTAATTATAGCTCCTCTATCAACTATACCTAATTGGCAGAGAGAATTTGAAGGATGGACAGAGATGAATGTTGTTGTTTATCATGGTTCACAACAAAGTAAAAGTATGCTGCAGGAATATGAATTTTATTACAAGAACGAACAAGGCGAGCCAATCAAAGAAATTACTAAATTCAACGTTCTCATAACAACATTCGAAATCATTGTAACAGACTTTCAAGAATTAAAATCGTTTAACTGGCGAATATGTGTCATTGATGAGGCTCATAGACTGAAAAATCGCAATTGTAAGTTATTGGAGGGATTACGTCAGCTTCATTTAGAGCATAGGGTTTTATTATCTGGCACACCACTGCAGAACAATGTTAATGAACTGTTCTCTCTGCTTAATTTTCTTGAACCATCACAATTTTCTAGTAGTGATGCATTCTTAAATGAATTTGGTCAACTTAAGAGCGAGTCGGAAGTGGTCAAGTTGCAAGCACTTTTAAAACCGATGATGTTAAGAAGATTAAAAGAAGATGTTGAAAAAACGTTGGCTCCAAAGGAAGAAACGATAATTGAAGTTGAATTAACCAACATACAGAAAAAGTATTATAGAGCAATACTTGAGAGAAATTTCAGTTTTTTACAAAAAGGTACTGCTTCGGCAGCTAATATTCCCAATCTAATGAATACTATGATGGAACTGAGGAAGTGTTGCATTCATCCATATTTGCTAAACGGAGCAGAAGATCAAATACAATTTGACTATAAACAAGCCAATGGGGAAGATAAACAAGCTTATTATAAAGCACTCATTGACTCATCTGGTAAAATGGTACTGGTTGATAAATTACTTCCAAAATTAAAAGCGGGTGGTCACAGAGTTTTGATATTTAGCCAAATGGTTAGATGCTTAGACATTTTAGAAGATTACCTTGTATTTAAAAAATATCCCTTTGAAAGGATTGATGGACGAATACGGGGTAATTTGAGACAAGAAGCAATCGATAGATTTTCTAAACCGGACTCTGATAGGTTTGTATTTTTGTTATGTACGAAAGCAGGTGGTTTGGGCATAAATCTAACAGCTGCGGATACGGTTATAATTTATGACAGCGATTGGAATCCACAGAATGACTTACAAGCACAAGCGCGATGCCATCGCATAGGTCAACAAAAAATGGTTAAAATATATCGATTAATTTGTCGTAATTCGTACGAAAGAGAGATGTTTGATAAGGCATCACTAAAGCTCGGGCTAGATAAAGCCATATTACAGAGTATGAATACAATCCAAGGAAAAGAAACGGGCGTAAAGCAACTCTCCAAAAAAGAAATTGAAGATTTGCTTAAAAAAGGTGCATATGGTGCTGTGATGGACGAAGATAATGCTGGTGACAAGTTTTGTGAGGAAGATATTGAAATGATATTAGCGCGCAGAACTCAAGTTATTCAGATGGAGTCGGAAAAAGGATCAACATTTTCTAAAGCTAGTTTTTCTGCAGCAGACCAGCGTTCAGATATTGACATTAGAGATCCTGATTTCTGGAATAAATGGGCTAAAAAAGCAGAAATCGATACTACAGAGAAAAAAGAAGATGAAGATTTGATAGTTACAGAACCCAGGAAACGGACAGTCATTAAGAGATATGGTCATGATGATGGTCCAATGGAAATGTCTGATATGGAGGTCACTCCAGATTCTGACGAGGATGAGGAAGGTGAGAATATTTACTGATCGTTATCCTAACAAATTTTAGGTCTTTATCTATGAAATTGCCGATTTACATAGAAAAAAGTCAAACATTTTTTTTTAAAGTAATATTGTCGTTGCACTTTTGCCATTGTAATGAAAGTTCGTTGATGTCTCTGCTCATGGGATGTTCTTTGATCATGGGAACGGGAATTGATAAATTCTTTAAAGGCATTTTTTCACCGCCTCGTTGGATTTGAAATTTTTCCCTGGGGCTCAATGTTGCGATCAAAATTTCTAGAACGGAAGCGATCAAACCAAAAACGCCTCATGCGTTCACTTGCGGTACCATGGTGGTACACGTCGTTACAATTGCGTTCTGTTCTGCGTTGGTGCCATTACGAAAATAGCGCCCAATTTTCGCGATCGATATCAAAGAAAAATCGAACGTCGGGAAAACAACTGATATTTTTTTAAATTTATAATATTAATTTTAATTTGGAATTCTAAATAGAATGAAAGACATTGTCAATCATCTACAAACAAGCCGGTATAAAAATTCGGCAATTTCATAAGTAAAGACATCCTAACTATAATATTATAAATGCGAAAGTAAGCTTGTTTGTTTGTTACCTTTTCACGCCTAAACCACTGAACTGGCACATGGGGTAGACCATGACCTGGATTAGGACAGGATACTTTTTATCCCGGGGTAGCATGTTCCCATGGGATAATTTCTGACTTCCACGAGGGCGAAGCCGCAGGCAAAAGCTAGTAACAAATAAACTTATGGATTCGGTTTATACCTATATCTTGTTAATACACTGTGTGATGTGTGGTCAAATTTAAGGGTGTGATATGGACCATCAAACTGAACAACTCTCCATGGGACCAACATAGTAATCGAAAAAGCTGTTCAGTTTGATGGTCTGTACCACACCTTTCTGGTACACCCTGTATAGAATTTGTAATGATATCATACTAGCGTTCCCGCTACCTCCCACGATTTTTACGACTTGACAAAACCTCGAGATTTCTTCTATAATGAGTGTAAAATGACGCTTCACGAAGCCGAGAGTCGCTTCTCGTCATTGTGATAATTTTTTTGTACAGAACCATACCGGGGAACCAGAAGTTGTAATTTGCTCAATGTTACTTAGTTTTATGTAAGTACAGAATGCGTAGATATATAGATAACGGCCGGGCTATGTGATGGGTATTTTTACCCCATGTATGTAAGTTTGATGATAAACTTACCGGATTAAATTCTTTATGGGCCTATTTCACGATGTCCGAATAGCCACTACTTACCGAATAAATTCAAAAATGGAACAGAATTTGTAAGAAATTATCTGACAAGTAAATTAATAGGAAATTAATCATAGGTGGTTAACTGGCCCTAGATGATGGTGAAAACAGCATAAAAATCCGTTGCGTAGTTTAGAAGAACAACGCGGTCACACAGACAGACACGAAAAGTGACTGAAATGTAACTCATACGTCCTACATCCGGTACAACGAATGATCATATCAATATTACATTTCCTTATTTCTTTAATAAGCAGAGTGACTTGGCAATTGCAGACGGCAATTTCGGTAGAACATTTAGTGGTTTAATTGGTTGCATTTTAACCCTACTATGACGCCTTGCAAGGAATACGTCGAGTCACCAGAAACCCTGTTTTTTTTTTTTAATAAATAAATAAAAATTAATTTGAAAGATAGTGATTGGGTTTGTGGGTTTTTATATTTTCTTTTAGCGATGCCTAAATAGTATAACTTTACTGTTTATGGGCTTCTGATGGGTCAAAAAAAAAGTACGATAAAAATGTGTAGACGACACAGTATTAATACAATTGAATTTTTTCAGGAATTAGTTTAAGGAGTAAAAGAAAGAAAGAAAAACTTGGCAAAAAGGGGCGTAGATACGCAAGCGATGATTATATACCCCGTCATGAAGGTGTCCCTGTGGATGAAGAGGTTGTGTATGGGTCATGGACAAGATCAGAATGTTTCAAAATAGAAAGAGGTCTACTTACATTTGGGTAAGTTGGGACTTTTAGTTATAGTAAAGTGGTAGGTTGCTTCAAGTTTGTGGACGACGCGATGTATTGTGCTGTTTGGCTCCTCAACACGTATCCAAATGGCGAGTTTGCCCTCTTCTCTTCATCAATTATGTCGCAACGAGACAACGAGGGTGGTTTGGTTGTGGTATTATCGACGCATTCATAATGTAGATGGACTTTTTTTTTAATGGCATCTCGTAGTTGGCCTAGAGAGGCCGTGACTACTTAACCGGACTATAACAGATGGACTTTTTTTTTTATAAATGGCATCTCGTAGTTGACCTAGAGAGGTCGAGACTACTTAACCGGACTATCCTGTGGCTGCCTTGAGATGACTCAAAGCCTCCAGCCAGGGGCATAAAACTTACAGACTAAGCGACTACACGCTAAGGGCTCCCCCTGTGGGGAACGGGCCTCGGCTTAGGGCGTCGCTGGGGGGAGGACAGCAAGATGGGACAGGCTGGATCAGATTAGAATTATTATTGTCAGGGGAGTTTAAAACTACTGGCTCAGCTACGCCACCAGCTGGCACATCATACCCGAGCAAGGGACGGGGGGGAGGACGATTATTACGGGGTCGTCGCGAGGGACCTCGGCGGCGAGGTCGGAATGTCGATTTGTTTTTGTTCCTACGGTCCCTACTGCTCTCCTGGAGAAGAGTTATGGGGTCGTCGGGATCTGAGAGGAAAAGCCTAGGGCGGCGGACCTTACTAATACGAGAGGGGACATAGCTGGCTGCCTCGACAACCAGAGGGTTGCGATGGTTGGTGGCTGAGTCGAAGAAACGCTTGGAATTGCGTTTCAAGAACTGGGAGATGGTGGGAATTTCGAGATCTACGTGGAGGATTTCGTTCCGAACGAACCAAGGGGCTCCCGTTGCCTTTCGGAGGAAACGGTTTTGGAGGGCCTGCATCCTATGAATGAGGTGAGGTTTTGCGTGCGCAAACACTGAACCCGCATAGGTCATGATGGGGCGAATGCACGCTGTATAAATGCGCAATTTGCACCTAAGTGACAATTTGCTACGTGCATTCAGAACGGAGTGGAGTCTACCGAGAGCGAAAGCGGCGCGCGAACGCGCCTGCTTTATGTGCTCAGCGAAGGAGAGGTGGTGGTCGAGGGTCACACCGAGGTATTTGGCTCGCGTCTCCCAAGGGATCGGCTTGCCGTACATGGTGATCGGTCGGGGGGGGAGTCGAGTGCGACGCGGTCTCAGAAAGAGGACCGCTTGACTCTTGTCGGGATTGACCTCGATTCTCCACTTCCTAAACCAGGCGCCGAGGTTATCGACTGCGGTTTGGAGAGTGCGAGATATCGGGTGTTGGTCCCTGCCCGAGTAGTAAATGGCCGTGTCGTCTGCGAACAGAGCTAACTGCGCCTTTTTACTTTTCGGGATATCGCTGGTGAACAGCGTGAAGATAAGGGGAGCGAGCACAGAGCCCTGTGGGACTCCTGCACGGATGGGATGGGGGGAGGATAGCGCTCCTTCTATGCGATAGCGAAAGGTGCGATTCGACAAAAAGTCTCGTAAGATGAGTACGAGACGATCCGGCACGCCAAGTTGGTAGAGCTTATATAATAAGCCGTTGTGCCAGACTTTGTCATCAAACCACGTTGGAAGCCAACGCTTATGTGTTCGATGATGCGGTGGACCTGATGAACGCAGGAATGCTGCGTTCGGAAACCAAACTGCTCGTTAGGGATGAGACCCTTTGTCTCGGCATAGTCTCTGAGTCGCTTATAAATAAGCCTCTCATAGATTTTGCCGAGCACATTGAGCAGACTGATGGGGCGGTAACTAGAGGGCTCAGCCTTTGGCTTACCGGGCTTGGAGATGCCAATTACAGTGGCCTCTTTCCATGCTTGAGGAAAGATGTTGTTGCTCATGGCACCATTGAAGATGGTGACCATGAGCATTATAAGGTGGGCGGGGAAGAGTTGGATCACCCTATTGGTAATTCCATCTGAGCCGAGGGCTTTACGGGGTTTAAGACCCTTGATTATGTCCTGCACCTCGTCTGGAGTGACGGGGGGCAGGGGACAATAAGGGTCTTCAACGGGAGGGAGGGAGGCTCTACGTTCGACTTCCGCGTCGACCTCAGAGAGGTGAGCTTGGTCTACAGGTTGGGAGCTGGGTGAGCACTGAGTCTCAAGACTGTCGGCTAGGCATTCAGCCTTGTCGACATCATCGAAAGCGATGGTCTTGTCAGGGCGGATAAGGGGGGGCATAGAGGCAGTCTCTTGGGATCTGAGCTTCCTCTGTAGTTGCCAGAAGGCTAGGTGGGTAGGCTCTAGGTCGCTCAGCATCTTGTCCCAGCCAGCGGTACGCAGCTCCTCTAAGCGTTTCTTTACAGATCTCTGTAAAGAGCGCATATGGGCTTTGTTCGCGTGGCAGGGAAAGCTGCTGTAGGCACGGACAGCCGCGTTCTTCTCATTCAGCAGGTCACGTACATCGTCCGGCAACTTCCAGCGATGGTCTTCCATCGCTGGAATTTCCCTTGAACAATCGTCCAGGACAGATTGTACGTGTTCTGTGAATGAGTCGATCGCGGCCGTCGTGTCAGCGATAGAGTCAAAGTGGTCGGGGATGGAGTCGTAAGTGGGGGGACGTGGTGGATTTCAGACATTCGCTTACTTTCCTCCAGTCGGTCACTTTTTGAGTGAGAGGGGGTTGACTGGGGTCACGGAGACCTATGCGGGGTGCCAGGTTTACAACGACTGGTCGGTGGTCAGAGGTCAGTTCATGTATCGCCTCTATAGAGTCCAACCGTAGGTTAACATTCTTTAGAAGCGCTACATCAAGTACGTCAGGGGTGTGGTCAGGGTTGTGAGGAAAGTGAGTAGGAGTCTTCGGAGCGATGACATCGAAACTCAGGAGGGAGCAGAGGTTGAACAGAAGTCTACCTCTGCGAGAGGTCCTGGTACTATTCCAGGCGGAATGTTTGGCGTTGAGGTCACCCGCTATGATAACGGATTCACTCAAGCCAAAAAGGGTGGAAAGGTCAGCAGATAGGGAACTATCTGAGGAGGTCGGGGAGAGGTAGGCCGATACTAAAGTGATCGGTTGGTGGCCTGTCATGCCTAGGCGGCAGACAGACACTTCTAAGTCTGAGAGGGGGGGAGGGTCTATAGGGATGCAGTATAGGCCCCTCTTGTAGTAGATAAGGGTGCCGCCCTGGTGACATCGAGTCCTGTCGTTGCGAACTATGCGATAGTTGGCAATAGACGGGTTTCGATGACGAGGCTTTAAAAAGGTTTCCTGAACTAAGAGGATGTCTATTTGGTGATCGCGGAGGAAAGTGGCGATCTCAGTACGTTGGCTATGAATGCCACTCATAGCCAACGTACTGAGATCGCCAGGCGTTGAAAAAAACCTAACTTGAGGGAATGGGGTTTAATTCTAGCTAAGATGCCATTATCCATTGTTGATTTATTTTTTGGTAAAGGCCATCAGAGCTTGCGTAATCTCCGGGTACGCATTATAGATGCTCTGGATCCTGAAGAGATCACAGGCATTCCTAGCGGCCACGATTTCGCTGGCCATTTGGGTAGCTCGAGGGGACATAAAAGTCAGGAAGGTGCCAGAGATAACGCTGAAGAACAGATGGACTTGCAGACACAAACGGTTTTATAGTTTGACCAAGACCGCTGTGCCACGCCTTAGGAATGCGCGGCGAGGCGGGGTGCAGCGCTGGCGAATGAGCGGCCTGCACTGCCCCCTGTCTCTCCGCGCACATACCTACGGCGCGGTATAGTTTGATTTGTCGTTTTTTTTTCACAAAACCTTTTGTTGACGTGAATTGATCGAGCGAAAAAAAGCTGCTGTTCCTTACATTTATGTTTGCATAACTCGTCATAATGTAGGGAACGGCTGATTATTTTCACGATTTCTGGTTTGGTCCCTTAATAAAATTTATTTGTTATCAATACTTATCATGAGTACACCTTTCGCTCACACGTGACCAAATTTTTAAGAATGTTAAATGAAAAGATGCTTTTTTGAAAAATGTAATCAATTAGCGAACTAGTAAATAATATTAATTTAATAGGTAATTATTAAAAACATATTTTTATTTTTGCATTTATATGAAAAACAGATCATAATACTTTTTGAGCTGATTTCATTAGCTAACACAATAGAAATTAGTTTTTAATAATTACCTATTAAAATAATATTATTTACTAGTTCGCTTTTTTCAAAAAGGCATCCTTTCATTTAATAATCTTAAAATTTCTTTTTTTTTAACGTTCTTATGATAATAGATGGCGCCACGTGTCTTTCAAATCATGATTGAATTATATTATTATACAATAAACTTTAGTAGTGTATTAAGAGTTTTTTTTCCGATAACCACGTGAAGCCGCGGGCAAAAGCTGGTTGAAATATAAAATTGAATATTATCAATATTTCAAATTCATAGGCTGAATGAAATTCTACCTGAATATAAAAAAAAAAAAAAACACTAAGCTTGCATTGGCAAGTCATAACACTTTCTCCCTCTACTTAACGTTTGCGAGTTGCTTGCGAGCTAGTGTGAAAGAGATAGATGTATGTTCTTTGTTCGAAATGCTTAGTAGTTTCAAAGCTACGTCCTCTTATCTGAAGTGGCACGTATTTTGTGACGCGTGATGTTTGTTCCTCTATATATAACCTTTGTTTTAGTATATGCGAAACCCGAAACACGTGTCTAGTATTTGTATGTAAAGAACCTATGTACAAAATTTTATAACTGTATCATGAAAAATGATAAAGTTATAAGCATGTTATGCTATCTGGTTGTTCGTACATAAACATGGTCAGCATCAGCACGTGCCCCGAGCCGCCCGCGCGCGCCTGTACCTGCCGGCCCGGAGTCGCGCTACGCTCGCTCACGATTGTATTGATATTGTAATTAACTGGTGATGATAACATTGTCCATAACACTTGCAGGCTTCGGACAGTCGTAAAGGTAAGGTAAGGTCAAGTGTAGGTAGATATTATTATGTACTTTATTCGTAAATACAGCCGTAAGTGATAAAATGAAGTCAATGCGATTTGTTGCACTTGCCAACCCTTTAAAGTTCAAAGTGGATGAAAAGTTTTAAACATCGCATTACTTAACCAAAGCAGGCTGTAGGTACAAATAATAACTTTCTGCAATTAACCATCTTGGCGTGTTTAAAAATGTTAATCGTCACTATATACAATAATTGATTTAATCACTATTTACGATTGATTGGCGACTGATCACGGCTAGAAAGTAGTGAGTTAGCTGAAAGGTACCGTAGTCCCTAAATCTGTGTGACGGAAAGCATTGTACAATGTATTGCTCGATACTCTGAAGCCGAATTGCTCCTAGTAACACCACAAACTGCTAGTGTACGTATCATTTGTGCTTTGGACGTTTGTGTATAAGAAAGACACGGTTACACGATACTTTTTACATACGATAAGTACATACACGATCAACCAAAACAACTGTCGCCTCGTACTCGCGGGGAGCATGACACGACAATACGTGCGCGTCAATCTGTAGCATCCGGGAGACTGAACTTAAGGCCGGGATGGTTTTACCCCCGCCTGCTGTGCGCCTGCGCCGGTAAGTACATGTGGCCACAGCTGTGGTGTGCGACGGTACTTACTGTCGCTCGGTCGTTGACTTATATCCACTCGGTGTGCAACTTGTAACCTTTTTTAAACATTTTTGGGAGAAATTATAACATGGAGTAAAAATTATTGGAATCGATTCAGTTACCTACTGATTCTGAACAAACTATATTATCCAGGTTTCGCATATACTAAAACTAATGTTGTATATGTATATCTGCCTCGCGCACTTGTCGTACGACGTGCCGACCGACTAGTTGTTAAACTTCGTGAGCTTTACTATGAACTAGGGTTGATGAGGATTCCTCTTCCTCATCCTCATCCTCAAATGCGAAAGTTCCTCATTTTTTATGCGATTCCTCATCCTCTTTCCCTAAATCGGGCATAAAATATGCCTCTTCCACTTCCTCATTCATTATGAGGAAGTGTTAAAGTGTGTAACCTTTACGGAGCTGTGCGCCAGTATCTTTCGCCCTCCATCAAGTGTCCCTAGTGAGTGCCTTTTCAGTGGCGCTGGATTAGTTTACGACGAATTACGAAACCAAATCGAATCTGGAGAAACGGCTTCAAAGTTAGACTTCATTAAATTCAACCTATTGTGAATTTTGACTCATATTGTTTTTTTTCTCTTCTAAATATTAAAGGACCCATTCGCAATCTTTCTTTTAAAAAAATCTCTTCTACATTCTTAATTGCTTTTTTTTTTAAATTGCCATTCGAAAGCATAGGTTCTATCTTCCTCATCCACTTCCTCAAAACGTATTTCTAATAGTTCCTCATCCGCATCCTCTTCCTCGTAACCACTTCCTCATCAACGTCCGCATCTTGGTCGGAGCTTCTGCGGCCAAAGTTGCGATGTGGCCGCGTAGTGCGCGAGGTCCTCTTAACTACGGTAATTAGCCTTGCCGAAGTGAAGTAAACAAAGCCTTAAAAAAAATATCTTCATATTTTATTTATGTTATAAGGTAAAACTGCTGCTTCACATGTTAATTCCGTGAAATGTTGCAGGTGGGCGCGTTGGGAGGAAATCGTAGAGAAAAATCAGTTTAGAAAAGGTTGGACAATTCCTGTTATAGAAGACTGTGCGCGAATAATAGTAAGTTTTATTTTCTTAAAGATATTTAAATAAACAATTTTGGTCATTGGCTTTAGCCAGCAGTAAGGTCTCACATTACAAGTAAAGGAAAAATCTGAATATTGTTAATTTGTAGTGTATCACATAAAATATTAGTCATTGCGATTACAAACTTACATTTGCAGTTGGAACATTGACCGTGATGTGGGAAAGTGTATTAGGAGAATATTTATTTTCAACCGTTAAGTTCAATCTGGAATCGAAAATTCATTGACCGTATCTTGAAGTAATATTTAGTCTTTTTTGGTACTCATTCAAAACTTTTTTGTCAATTGCATTAGTAGTTTGTCCTTCAATCCGAAATTACAAATTAATAGGTCGTCACTCGAGTGAAGCTGCGGGCAGTCGAGCTCAGCTTCGGGACAGTGGGACGGGACTATCAGGGCGCGAGTCCTACTTGCACTTGTCTGGTTTTTAATTTGTTGATTTAGAGACTAACTACACTTATGCAGCTCAATTCAGTTTTTGTCCATAAAATAACACCAGTTTTGTATGGAGAGCATCCGTTCAGCGCGGAAAGCTGAATAAGTGTAGTTAGTCCCTTTCGAATTCTCAGATGTCGATGTTTTAAGCAATTAGTCCTACGATTAAACATTCTAAAATTTCGTGTAGCAGCGTGTATCTTTATGAGTGTGTTGATTCAGATATTTGTTCCTAGTTGCTAATATTATAGCTAGTTTAGTTAAACTTCAACACGTGAAATTATTATGTACATTTCACTGCACTGTTTTAAATTAATGATTAAATAGACAGAAACGTTAAAAGGAGAATGGTCAACGAATTATGGGTATCTGCCCTAAAGCCCAATAGCCGTAAGATATAAATACCTAGTCTTGTCATAAATATTGTCACGAAGAAATTTTTTTTTATTGCAAATAATATTTATTACTTTTACAGTGTTTTAGTTTAATACATAAATATAAAACAATTTAAAATATAAAAAGCTTATTCGAAGTGGTCTCCATTGGCTGCAATACAGTCCTTTAAATGTTGAGGCCAGTTATCAATAGAAGCACGCACTCTTTCCATGGGAAAATTCTTCACTGCCAATCGTATGGATTGTTTTAGGGACTCCAAATTATCATGGCGTTTAGAGCAAGCCGTACTCTCTAAAACTGACCATAAATCATAATCCAGCGGATTAAGATCGGGACTAGACGACGACCAGTCTTCAGTTCTGATGAAGTCCGAAACGTTCACTTCCAACCAAGTGGACCGAGCTTTATGACCCGGCGCCGAGTCTTGTTGGAAGGACCATACTTGGTTATTGAACATGGTGTTGTTAAGGGGCTTAACTACCTTCTCAAGAATGGTATCTTGATACACTTGTGCCGATGTTTTGATACCTTTTTCACAAAAATATGGCTCAGTCACTCCTTCATAGCTAACACCCCACCAAACCATCACTGAAGTCGGATAATGCCCACGTTGCACTCTGTCGACTAATTGGGAAGCTTCCTTAGAGCTTTGAGCATAAATACGGTCATTTTGTTTGTTAAAATGTTGCTCAATTGTAAAGATTGTCTCATCCGTAAACAAAATTTTTCTTTGACCTCTCTTTGCGTACCGCTTCAGTAGTTTTTTCGATTTTACCACCCTATTCTTTTTTAAATTATCAGTTAAAAAATGACCAGTGCGTCTCTTATAGGCTGCAAGTCCTAAGTCATGTTTTAAAATACGCGACATGGTTCTGGGTGATATCTTCATCTCCCGAGATAAAATCTTTTGCTTTCGGGCAGGATTTCTTCGAATTCTTTCCCTTACTGCTTTGACCACCTTTTTCGTGCGAACATTACGTGGACGGCCAGATCTTTTTCTGTCACAAACAGAGCAGGTCTCATTGTACCTATTAATAGCCCGGTACACATTTGACTAATACCAAGCGTATGGAGAGTTTTAAAAATTGCATTTGGTTCCATACCAACTTCGTGTAATGCAATCACAGCGATTCGGTTCTCTTTATCACCCCACTCCATTTTAATATCGCAAAATATTGTACAATGAATTGGCGCCAAAATTAGAAAACTCAATGAACAATCGTATAAAAATGACGAGATTCCAAATTCAAATGTAATATTTTTCTTATTTTTAATTGTAACAGTATTTATGGCCCGACTGTGTATATACCAACGGAAAGAGCTTTCTAAGGAGAACATTTGCTGCTGACAAAAATTTTGCCAATCGTTAGTCCGTCCGTAGTTAAAGACCGTAAGGGTACGTTTGAAAGGCACAGTATTAATGATAATTAATTAATTGACGAAATGTCAAATATTAAATAGCATGTATCATTTTTAATTTAATTTAACGAAACCTCAAATAATTCCCATTTTGCTTTCCTAAAAATGTTATTGAACACTAATATAATCAGTGCGCCTCTTTTTGTGATCCTCAATAATTCCTATTTTCGGATCCTAAAAATACTAAAAAGCCCAGTAACTGCGACCAACTTTGATGTTGCTCACAGTTCTAACCTAACCCATTTGGTTGGGGTGCCCTAGCTTAGTTATTGCAACAAAATAAAGCTAGTAATTTTTCACTAAATCTTATAGGCCTCGCTGGTCTAGTCGCAAGCGCTACTGTAGAGCATGATGAGGTAATGGGTTCGATTCCCAGGTTGGGCAGTGTTATTGGGATTTTCCATCAGGAATTACTCAGTTTTTTTACCTAGTTGATGGTAATAGGCTCGCCCCCTATTACATGGGACTTAACACAATTGGCGAAATGTGGGTGTACTACAGTTACACGTCTGCGTTACCCTTCAGGGATTACAGAAGTGATGTTATGTAACGCTTTTCTTTTACTTATAACATCAATACATTTTATTGGTCGCATACGTAAATTTATACCGTAATCTTTAATTAAAGGAGATCATTCAGGCTCCATACACTTTTGGGCCTTTCCTGAAAGTGCCAACAAAAATAAATATGGTACGTGTGGTTAGTACTAGCTATTTGGAGCAATAGTTAAAATGACACAAAAGTTGTACGATTGCTCTCAGCCAAGTTATACAAGTTCGATGATTCGTTATTTTCATACATTTATTTATTGATTTCTGAAAGTGCAGAGAAACAAAATAATGATAGATCTTGCTAGACCTAAAGATCTTAAGCAATGTCATTATAGTGCGAAAGCTGTGGGGTATTTATCTGTTCTATTGGACTAGTTAGAAAACTGTCATTTTCAAACTTAAACGAAAATTGAGTGTATTTTTAACAACAGATTGATTTTATGACTGTGTATTGCTCGGATTGTTTGTGACGTCATGTCTGACATGACATGTCTGTTATTGTTATATATCATCATCATTCTCCTGCCCTTGTCCCAATTTATTAAGGGTCGGCGCAACATGTCTTCCTCTTCCATACTTCTGTATTAGCTGTCATCTCGGTAGTCACTCCCTTTCTGGCCATATCATCTTTCACACAGTCCATCCATCGTTTCTTTGGTCTTCCCCTACTCGTATAGCCATCCACATTCATACTCAAAGTATTTTTATATTGTTAATCACCGCGGTTATCATAACTACCGAAAATAACATTATCTCAGTTAAAAAAAAATAGATATAAAAAATTATGGGCTACTAATTTGTTTTGCCTCACAATGACTTTGGATCATTAGTTTTAGCAATATCTATCATTATTTTATATTTTTTCAGCACTTTCAGACATCAATAAATGTATGAAAAAGACAAATCATCGAACTTGTAAAACTTGACTTAGAGTAATAATACGACTTTTGTGTGCCAAAGTTACATCCAAATCCTGACCTCACTTGACCTTCTTTAGTCGACTAACTGACTAAATTTCAATCACTGTGTTATGGGCCTTAGTAAACATGTATCCGTCAGCTAATGCAGTTTTCTACAACTACCCTTTAATGAAAACATTGTTTAACATAATTTGTCATACTAGCAATCCACTACGCAAATTCGGCTTCATGTATTTTTAAGTTATATTGTATTTTCTCTGTAAGTGATTGTGTAAATCTTTTGAGAAAATAAATGTGTAAAACCGTAAATTAGGTCAGGTGAGATCTCCCAGCAATGTAGAATGTATGCTGATGCGTCATTACTAAAAATTGCACACGTATTATGTATATTTTATGAAGATTTTCTGATTAGTTCTTGAAATTTCGTTTTCTTATGATGATTTGCCATGCTAATACCGACAAAGTTTAAGACTTTGACTGAGTTGAAATTTATCCTGATAATTTTACGTAATGTTTACAACACCACTATTGGTATTGGTTGGTTTGGTTAACTGTGTCGTTTCAATTTCAGGTTTTATATTGTTTACGTCATTATAAAGGCGATGAGAAAATAAGAAATTTTATATGGGATCTAATAGAACCTTGTGAAAATGGGGAAGTTACCATCTCTAGAAATCATAGTGGACTACATAATCCTGTGCCTCGAGGAAGAAACGCAAAAAAGAAAAACAGACCAAAGGACTTGCCTAAATCCAATGATCTTCAAAAATGGGAAGATCCGATTCATTGGAGTTCGACAGAAAAATATGACTGTGAATTGTATCTGGAAAACAGTTACAAAAAGCATTTATTTAGACATGCCAATAAGTAAGTCCTTTTTTTTACCCGACTGCCAAGAATGTTAGGATAAGGTTTTCGTGCGTATCTTTGTAAACAATGTCGTAAGTGAATTAATGCGCATTATGAAAGTAGTTTGTTTGTCTTTGTAGTAAAATACAGACACACTTCCACTGTACAATCAAAACTAACCAAAATGGACGAAGTAACTACTACGCTAGGCGACCCTTTTACGTGTGCGTGCGTAGATTTGAACATGATCTCCCACAATCAGTATAAGTAATTTAATAAATAAACAATGTTTTATACAGAACAGTAAAAATTCAGTGTATGTATTTTAATTCTAACTTAATATTCTAATTGGGAAGTTTGGTGCTGTGCGTTAATTCCGGGACATGTTGAATATTATGTTGGATGCTTTATTCATTCATCGCAATCACCTGGATGTATTTTAACACTTTCACTGTTCCAAGGTAATTGGTAATCCTATCACCATACGTCCAATAATAATAATGTTGCACTGTGATATTTTATAAGGTCATTTACTAATTTTACGATAGCAAAAATTCGTCTATCACTCTCAGGTAACCATTACATGATTGCCATTTTCAAAAATGCATTACATGCAATACACAGTCCGCCTGGTTCACCTAGGTGGACTATGGGAAATTATTTTTCCCATAGTCCACCAGAAAGATTATGTTTTCTAGGTGGACTATGGGTTTTTTTTTCTCCTAGTTCACCAGAAAGTCCATATTATGTTTTTAGCGTAGTATTACGAATAAATAATAGTGATATTAAATTGTAAAGCCAGCGTGAAAATGTAAAAAAAAAAAAAAACTATTGGGTTGGCTAATAAGTAATGAGCGACATACAACTATTTTATTTGTATTTATTTATTAAATGAATAATTGTTAATCATTAATAATATATTCACCGTCGTTTTCTACTACCATTCGCCATCGATCCCGCAAAGAGTGAATGGCGTCCGCATAGAACTTCGTTGGTTTTGAATTGAAGAAGGCATCTATGTGTTTCAAGTGTGGTTCATCGTCAAAGCTTTTTTCCCGTAAATTATTACTAAGTGATCGGAACAAGCTGAAATCAGTTGGTGCTAAGTCCGGCGAATATGGAGGGTGGGGTATTATTTCCCAATTAAGCTCCAATAGTTTTAGCCTGGTACTCTTAGCAATATGCGGCCGGGCATAGTCGTGCAGGAAAAATATTTTGTCGTGTTGTGGACGTTTACGATGGATGTCAAGCTTCAGTTTTTCGAGTTGATCACAATATACTGTTGCTGTAATCGTAGTATTAGTAGGAAGGAATTCCCAGCTTATTACTCCATGTATATCCCACCAGACAGAAAGCATTACCTTGCGAGGATGAAGATCACCTTTTGACGTTGGTTTTCCCTGTTGTTTACATCCCAGCCACTGGCGCTTGCGTGTGTGATTAACATCTAGAGAACCCACTTTTCATCTCCAGTGACAAGATGATCTAACCAATTAAATGTGCGGCGGAAAGATAAAAGTTGTATACAAATTTCAGCTCGGTAGGTCAGCTGATCTTTACTTAATTGATAGGGTACCCAAACACTATATTAAGTCTTTCCCAAACCATGTAAATGATTTTCTATGGTGTCATGTGAGCACTCGAGCTGAAAAGTCAAATCGCGTGTAGTTCTTCGAGGATCTTCTTCGATTAATAGTTTTAATTTATCGATATCTATTTCCACGGGGCGCCCAGACCTTGGTTGATCGGTTAAGGAAAAATCGTTATTGCGGAACCGTCGGTACCAGCGCTTTGCTGTTGCTTCGGAGACTGCATCGTGAGCTATCCTTTGACATATATTACCTGTAGCTTCTGCAGCAGAATGCCTAGATTGAAATTCATATAAACAATGTCGTACGTGGGTTTTAATATCACTCATTTCTTTGTGAACTTTAACGCACTAATAGCCAAACTATCAATAACGCGCATGAGCGCGACTCGCTCTTTATATTCTCTCTGCTACAGAACGTTCTCGAACCTTTCCGAAAATTCTAGAAATTATAAACTAAAACGCTCATTACTTATTATCCAACCCGATAGTTGGGAAAGGCTCGGCAGATGATGATGATGACGATGACAAGGTGTAACTTAAATAACACACAACCTCAGGATGGGTGTATTGTACTCATCATTATGAACTTAGTGAAAATACTATGGGACCAAAACAGAAATCGCGAAAAAAAAAAACTGCTGGTCCCTACATTTTGAGAGTTATGCGAGCATAAATGTAGGGAAAAGTTGACTTTTCACGATTTCAGGGTTCGTCCCATAGTGTAAATAGTTAGTGCAATGACCCCCCGCCCTAAGAGGTTGTGCGTCATTTAAGTTACACATTGTATATTACTTGGAAAATTCATGTTGAACATGGCTATATTTTCAGGGTTTTACTACGAGTACGTATGATGTATTACATCAAACATGAGGTCATAGGTGACTACGCGACACAAATCGAGAGTGGAGTTCATGCCAGGTAAAATCATTAATGTTCTATCATTTTTAATTAGAAAGTGTGCCATTACACAATCGACTAGCACCGTTTAAACAACACGAATAATTCTTGCTTAATACGGGCAAATAACCATTCAAACTGGTATTGGCGAAAACAGCTTGTAGCTCAGTGGTAACACTTTGACCTTGAGCTGGCTTGGCGTAGTACGGAGTTTCGATAGAATAAGAGGGTAGCTTATGTACCAGCTTTGTTAAAAATGATTTGTGGCTTACTGTACAATAATGCCCTATGCAATTCTTATATGAAAATTGTCTTCTCTTCAAATTTGTTATTTTCAAACATGACTGGGGTGAGTGAGGGTGTGATGATCGTTGCTGCTCTTCTGAGCCAAGAAATACTCATTTATGTTATTTTCAAACATGAGTGCGGTGATTGAGGGTGTGTTGATCGTTGCTACTCTTCTGAGGCAAGAAATACTGAAAACTTCGTAAAAAAGGCGTCAAACACAACGGGTTTATTTTATTTAGTTGAGGTGTTCCTACAGCCACTTTTCGGCTCCACTATCAGATCTTGGACTCCTCCCAGTGCTTAAAGTACTTGTCAAAATAAATCCAATAAAACAAGTCTATTTTGTGTAGTTGAGGAATTCCTGTGGCCACCTTCCGGCACCATCATCAGACCCTGGACTCTACCTCAGGCCTTAAGTACCTAATTGTCAAGACGAACCTAAAAAAGGAGTAATCGTGTTTAGTTGAGGAGTTCCTATGTTTATCTTTTGGCTGCATGATCAGACCAGCTCTCCATGGTACCATATTATTGCATTGTCAATGAAGTAACATAATTATTATGACAAGTTTCAGTTCAATCAGATAGGAAGTGCTTTGAAAAATGTTTTATAAAAGAGAATCGAGCTAATCTGCCTTCAATAGCATTAAAATATTTATGTCAATGGATATAATATGTCTTCTTTACATGGGCTTCATATGCCTTTTTAGGAATAATGTTATTAAGAGTTGGTTGATCGGTCGGACAGAATGTTAAACCCTTCAGTATTGTTAAGACATATACCAATGGAATCTTTAAGGGGAATATTTATTATTACAACAACTTCTCTCAAATTGTACTCCGTTTGGGAAGACACAGAGCCCAAGCAATTAAGTAAGATTTTAAATTCTAGTATTTTGTCAATTAAATACTTTTACAGTACCCTATTATAACCCAGTCGAAAGTCATCGTCATAGTAAAAGCTTGCTTCACACAAATTGCTTAGTTGTCGGTTTACGAAAAATCTTTTTAAGGTAGATGCGCAAAGGTAGCCTGCGAAATTAAAATTTTCTTACGTTTTTTGCATTTTGCAGGTCAGAGTCGGGTAGTATGTTGATCAAAATATGATTAGCAATTGCAGAATAATAATGATTCAAATCATAAACTCTCAAAGTTCAAATTAACCTATTGAATGACTTTTTCATGAAAGCATGACATTTAAGACCAATTATAACTTAGAGATGAATTGATGATTATATGATTTAATGATATTTAATGGACATTTTTTAAAGGATATTCTGGGCGGATAAATGTCTGTGGTAGTGTTCTTGGTCCTGTTAATGAATATAAATATCTGACAGATCGATGGAGATTTTTTGGTAAATATGACGAACTTTCATAAATTCAGAAAAGTACACATAAGCTATCAAAATTTTACCCCTGCCATTACTTATAATTTTCTCCTTGAAAAGCAATATCCATTGATGTTTATCTTAAAGCTATTGGGCGCAGAGAAAGTTCCAATACTCTGGTGCCCAAGAAGTCATCTTTTTAGGTCTTTAACTAACGCACTAACAATTGGCAAAAGTCATGTTAGTAGCACAATGGTTCTCCTTGAAAAGCTCTTGGCATTGGTATGTATCTTACAGCTATTGGGCCTTGGGTAGGTACGTGTAGTCAGTTGCCCATTCTCATTTGTAACATAATTAAACTTGGGTATTCTTGATTGAGAAGATGTTTAACAATTGAATGAAATATTAATTGGCGGTGCAAATACGGGCAATATGAACTTAAATCAACGCATCATAAAATGGTACTTACAAGCACGTATAACGCTGTGTTTAGTCGAGACAAATCTCAAATGCAATATCATCATTCTCCTGCCCTTGTCCCAATTTATTTGGGGTTGGCGCAACATGTCTTTTTCTTCCATACTTCTCTATTACTCGTCATCTCGGTAGTTACTCCCTTTCTGGCCATATCATCTTTCACACAGTTCATCCATAGTTTCTTTGGTCTTCCTTTACTCGAATAGCCATCAACATTCGTACTCAAAACTTTCATGACGTCATTTTCCTCATTCCTCCGCATCACATGCCCATACAAATTTCATGCCATGACAACTTTCCACACAACTTTTCAGTCACCGGTGTCACTTTCAGACTTCCTCTTATATACTCTTGCAGTATCGATAACACACTATTGCAATGTAGGTCATGTAGGAGGGTTGCTGATACTGGTGATAGTGAAAATATTATATTGTTGGACATGACCAATAAATTAACAAAAATTGGAAGCCAATTTAATTATAAATTGGACTAGGGCTTGGAAATGGTAATTGGATTGGAATAGGTAAAATTCATGTACCTATCTAAGTAGACTTGTAATTGGAACAAAAAAAGCAACAACATCAATATTCATGTACTTACTCGTAGGTACCAATCTAAGTATATCGCACACTAGGTATATGTAACATAGGTACGCAAAGCCACCCAAATAATCTACAATATTCATGTCATTCTTTCTAATTGATCAAAGAACAAAACAACACAGATTACGAGGCTGAAAGAGTAAGAGCTGAAATGAAAAAACGAAAAGGAAGCACAAAATAAACTGAAAAGTCACTTGTCAAGAAAGAATGACAGAAATATTGTAGATTATTTGGGTGGACTTGCGTACCTATGTTACATAAAATAAACATAATTTGCATTTATGCCGTTTCTTATGTGTAATTTGTGTACATTAAGTACCTAGTGTGCGACATACTTAGATTAGTACCTAAGTACGTGAATTTTGTTTTGTTGCTTTTTTTTGTTCCAATTACAAGTCAGATACATGAATTTTGGCCCAATTTATTATTAAATTGGCTTTAAATTTTTGTTCATTTATTGGTCATGTCCAACAATATAATATTTCCACTATCACCAGTACCAGCAAACCTCCTACATGACCTACATCGCAATAGTGTGTTATCGACACTGCAATCATCGCAATAAAGAACTTTCGTGACAGCGTACGTCGCAATAATGAACTTTCGTAACAACGAACGTCGCAATGGTGAACTTTCGCAGTAACGTACATCGCAATAATGCCCTTGTTCGCTTTAGGACAGATTCGCTTTACGACAGAAATTGTACAGTCGTGTTGAAATGGTCTCCATCAGATCATCAATAATAGTCTCCACATAGTTTTCCTTGAATATAGGTATATTGTCAAGCATAGAAAACACTTTTACACATGCATCTCTAGCCTCAACTAGGGAAGTGGGGTTGGTATAAATATTTGATCGA
Organism: Dicycla oo; assembly: GCA_948252095.1. Taxonomy (NCBI): domain Eukaryota; kingdom Metazoa; phylum Arthropoda; class Insecta; order Lepidoptera; family Noctuidae; genus Dicycla; species Dicycla oo. The sequence goes on from OX411712.1 coordinate 16,818,925, forward strand.
TAAAAATATCGATGAAACCCGATTTCGGCGGAGATATCCCACGAGCCCCCTTTTTGGAGAAAGTACCCCTCCAATTAAAAATCCCCGAAGAAAAATAATTCTAGTGTAAGTTCGGTAGAACTCTACCGAACTTACACTAGAATTATTTTTTGCAGGCTGTAGTTATTTTAAGGACATTTTACTTTTCTATTTAGAACAAATAAATGTCAAACTGTAGGTAATCAAAACTTTATTTACTTTTAGACATTATTTTTCAATCGTAATACAATTACGAAAAGAGATAAAGGGTGAAAAAAAATTAACAAAAAAAAAACTCAATTGGCCATCTCTCCCGGAATGTCTGGTATAGATGACCATAGTACTAAGGGAGTGATGACCACACCTATTTTACAGTCTTCTTGCCCTTTTCCTTGCCATTGTCTTTGCAGTCTGCATTTCGTCATGCAACCAATTGTGACACAACATGCATTGTATCCAGTTTTCCGTTTTAAGAGTTTCATAGTAGTTTTCTCCACATCCTTTACAGTTGTTTCTGCAATCAATATCGTCACTGTAGCCGTTCAAATCAGATTCGCCACTGTCAGGAATAAATTCGGCTTCGCTACTAGATATTGATTCAATGTTTTCATGCAATTTCCTTTTTCTACTGGTTTTCTGTGTCATTTTACATAGCAATTTTGCACACTTGTCGTCCTTCAATTTTACTTTTTTCTCCTTGTTCTTTCTCTTTTTGTTTCCTTTTTTCTAGATGATTAGGAGATGTTAACAAAATACAGAAATCTTGTCGTTCTGAACAGCATTCATTGCAGATCGTAACTGAGCCTCCGTCCATTTACCACGAAGATCCAAAGATATGCGTTTGTTACATACATGTTAGGCATCTAAAAAAAAGAATACATATTATTTTATTTTATGCATATATTAGTAATAGTGAAATAATTCCGTAAGAACAACTTACAATTATAGATATTCATATCTTAGCGCTGCGGCACCACTAATGCATCATTTTGACATGCGTCGAGTCACTAGAAAATATTTATAAAATCCTTAAATATTATAATTAATGCAGTTGTTTTTTTACTTACCGGTGGTAGGAGACGCCATTTGTCTTAACGTTTGTTGTACTTGTCTTATTTTTGCAAATAAAGACGGAACAATTTGGTATTTTGTAAAAATTACAAACCACACTAGGCGTTCCGATACAAACGTATGACTAAACGGTGCTCACCGCTGTCGCGCATATGTATGGTCAGTTTGGCCGCATGGAGGCGATATGTGCCACGCCTCCAAGCCATATCCCTCGATATCCGTGGGGTAAATAAACTAAATTTGATTCTACAGTGTACTTTTTCATATATTTTTTAAATAGTATGTATGTAGTGTGCTGACGTGTTGACCAAAAGTCACAAGATTGTCTGCAGTCCATTTTAGCACTCCTCCAATCCCATCTGGGGCCCCCTTCCCATGTCCAGGTTCACTGTAATTCCAGGTTATTACCTTAAGTTGTGGAAAATCCTTACAAAGAACTGAAATTATGTAAAAGATATATTTATTGCGGTACTGGGAACTAGGAGAATCAGATTGGAAATGGATGGTATCTACAAAAGCATTTATCTCTATAACCAGCTTAATCATGGGTATTAGGTGCGCCCAGATTGCAGCGGAGTCGTGTCTTAAGCACTGGCTAACTGTGCATGCACAGGTAGTGCCAATGGCACTACGATGGAAGTCATAGGTAGGTATATATTACACCAGTATGCAAACAAATCTCTTTACGACTTGGGCCAAAATGAAGACTGCACTTTTCCGTATTGGAGCCCAAAATTTTCTGAAGTCTATATGAATATCGAATGTCTGTCTGAATCTATAAATGCTTCTGTTACAATTAGATTATTTTTCTTTTGTTTCGCGGTGTTGTATTGTTGGCTTATAATAAATGCATGTTTGAAAAAAGTTGGTAGCTGGTAATCTCATTTTTCTATAACTTATAGTGGAGCCATTTCTGTTGCCTTTTTCGTAGTAATATACTGTGTTTTCATACCCTTCTTAGTCTTCACAGTTTCCTTGCAACGAACTCACTGGTAGAGTGTTAGGCTTTGATCATTGGAAAATTCTTTATAGGATAAAACATTATCCTTGCATGACGGGCAGTCTCTTTTCAAACATGTATTGTTGTATTGAGTACAACACAGGGACTCTAAAAGCTGTTCAAAATTAGTCTCCTTTATTATATTCGCTTTATGCAGACCTAGAACTGCCAAATCTATATTGCTATGAATTATGCAGGCACAAGTTTCCCTGAGTGCTTTGCTAGGAAAGATTACCCAAAATGGGCGATGTCTACAGAAGAAGGCATAACTTACTGGAATTCTATGCTCTGATATAAATTTGTTGTGTAATTGTTTTAATGGTAATATTAACCGTCTTTTTTGTTTTTGGACCTTATTTCGAGTGATGTACTTACTGCTTTATGCCGGAAATTAAAGGTTAAAGGTTAATTAATTAATTTAAAGGTTCTTCCATAGCTGTAGTCGTTTGTGTCGTCTTTTTAACTGATATATTTTCCTTGTTCTGATGTTCAAGGAGTACTACTTCTGGTAACTTATTTTCCCTGTACCTGTTTGCTACTTCACGCCATTTTTTCTTTTGTTGCCTTTTATCCCTTGACGATTTTTCATGAATAAGAATAACTTGTCCCTTTTCTTTCTTCTTTATAATATATGTACCGTCGTTCTTTTTCTTTTTTCTTTCGTACATTTCTGGATATCATTTTATTTTATCATTTTTAAGTTCTGCGTACCTTTTACGCTTGTAGGCTGATAGATTGGCGGTCGATGTTTTGTTGTTCATGATATCTCACCAAACCTAGAACAATATTTCCTATGTTCCATAAAGGTACAAGTTTGAGACGAGTTGTAGTTCGTTTTGGACTTGTACTACTTCAGATATCACATTAATGAGTAAATAGTCACTCATTGGTATTGCTGTGGTGGTCTGTCATACAGATAAAACCACACGGAAGTGAAGAAGAAGAAAAGATGATAGTCATTACCGGTAATCACGACATTTCCGTCTTTAACATTTTACTGGAGATGATCTTACTGGAAATGACATATTTTGTTTCAAGTCGAAACATGCTCTTAAAACACAGTATCAACGTAACAATAATAACCTCAAACGACACACGCGAACAGTCGGAATATATGTATAAAGTAATAGATAAATGTATTCGTTAATTACACTTTAATCCGTCCTTTTGGAAATGATGGGGATGCGTGACAATCGTCTTACGTAACATTTTAACAAAATATTTTGAGAACCAATTGCACTGCAATCACGCGTCCACTTCCTCGGTGGCCTGTTGGGGAAGTGAGGAAGGTGCCGGCGCGGGACGACATGGGCTTTGTGCCACAGAATAAGAAAAAAATACTGTTTGACGAACTTTTACGAAAATGATGAAAATATCGTAACATGCTTGCAGTTATTGATCGGCAATTATTGCACGTACCTACTCTATGGCATACAATTTTTGCTCTTGAATGCTGCAGAAACTTGTATAGGATAAACCAGGCCTTAGCCGCCAGATGATGCTAACTGACACAAGAAGGAGAGCTCGATTTTTTTTTTAATTTGTCTGTTTTACGTTTACTACGCGAACGTCTTTACACGCCTGTTTGCAGGCAGTTTAACGGACGCCCATCTGCGAAACTTCATAAAAAAAAAATCGATAAAAACTAGCTTTTACGAGGCTATGACAGACGCGTCTGTACTAAATGTACCTTGTGGGGGACGCCAGCCATGTGGAGGACACCACGGACCTGTGTGACTTCGGGTATAGTTAGGAGATAACATTTTGGAGTGACCACCGCTAAATTTACCTTAACCAAGACCGCGCTACTCGGGGTATATTTAGTAGCAACAGTTTAAAATAAATCATTACTAAATACACCCTATTTCTATAGAATAACTTGAGCTTCTATAGAATAACTTGAGCTTCTATAGAATAGCTTAAGCTTGAGCGAAATCGAGTGCCTATAAAACTGGCTTCATAAACGGCTCGTCGTCGTACTTGGGCGACCGAGATCAACTCTGATGAAAATAGAGAAAACGAATTTTCCCAGATAGACCTAGCTAGATCGATTTTCGCCCCCGTAAACCCCTATATTGCAACATTTAATCGAAATCGTTAGAACCGTTTTCGAGAACGTGTTTACAAATCCTACTAATATTATAAATGCGAAAGTATGGCTGGATGGATGGATGGATGTTTGTTTTTCTGTTACTTAATCACGCCACAATGGCTGAACGGATCTGGATAGATGGAGAGATAGATTATAGTCTGGAATAGCACATAGGATATTTTTTATCCCGGAAAATGAAGTACGGTTCCGGTGGGATAATTTCCAACATCCACGCGGGCGAAGCCGCTGATAATAAATGTTGAAATAAACTGAAAATAAACCTAGTAACTGAAAAAGAAACCGCTGAAAATAAACTTAGTATTATATACAGGGTTATTGGTAAAACACCAACAACCTCGTAGGGGGTCACTGTACTCATCATTATGAACAACTTTTACTATAGGACCAAACCTGAAATCGCGAAAAAAATATCTGCTGTTCAGTAAGTACATTTTGACGAATTATGCGAACATAAATGTACTGAACAGCTGATTTTTTTTTTCGCGATTTCAGGTTTGGTCCCACAGTAAAAGTTGTTCATAATGATAATGACAATGACCCCTTAAGAGGTTGTTGGTGTTTTACCAATAACCCTGTATACAAATATTGCTCATTTAATAGGATAGGATAAAGACAACGACCGCAGCACAACAGTTCATTTTTCAAAATATAAAGTTAAATAGAAACCATTCTAAAAAAAAACCAGTTTAGCCGACTTCAGTCAATCAACGTACCCCAAGAGGTTTCGTCCAAACTAAAAATCGTATTCCATCTGGCCGTACAATCAAACTGGGAATTCGTAAAAGACAACACAGCCTCATCTCATAATTATTCAGATATAAGTTTACCTTTATGTTGATTCCTGACCTCATTAAAATCTTCTTTTCGCAATTAACTGGCTTTTAAAGTAAAAGCTAGTTAATTGCGTAAAGAAGATTGCAATCTTCATAATTCATTACAGACGCTTTCGCTGGCCGCATATATATAGTAGTACCTGTTTAGTCACGCAATACTAGGTCCTAACTATATACCCGACTATGATAGGTACTCCAGCTCGGCGGGTATATTTAGCAGTTAAAAATGTTGAAAGCCTCATGCTAACTATACCCGACGAAACCCTATGGGGAGTTTCCACAAGGTACATATAGTAAAGACGCATGACAGACGGTCGGGTATGGGCACGGCGTAATTTATTGTAGTTTCGCCATGCCCACCTGACCGTTGGATTTACTACGAAACCCTGTACTATCTATACGTCCAATTAAATTAACTGGCGAAACTTCACATTCTAGTTGGGTATAATTCATGATAATAATAATAATATCCTGGGCCATTTTCACACACGGTCATCTGGTCCCAAACTAAGTAGAGCTTGTACTATGGAAACCAGATAACTGATATACTATAGGCTTTTTTTTTGTAAATACATATTTATATAGATAATTAATATAAAATAATAAATAATATTTATGAAACATACAAAAAAGATTGTCTGAACACATAATTTCAAGTAACTACAGCTAATTACCGGGGCCAACGACCGCTGGTGTAGCGTCATCACCTCATTAAAAAAAAATATGATCAGTAAAAAAAGTCTTGTTTTCAATTCAATTCACGGAAGAAAACTAACAGGTTCTTGGCTAGAATCAATTTTCTCTAGTGAATAGTTACAACCAGCTATTCATTCTTCATCCTTTTTGCATGACTATTGATCGCTTTTCACATTAACGACAATGATCGACAACGTTCACAATCACAATAGGAGTGGTCATTAACATCTCGTGTGAAGCACCCTTAAGATCATTGACCGTAACGACTATCGCAGCAATGTCTGCCTATTCCACATCCCATCCCACAAGTTGACAACGTCGTGTGCTAAATGTTTGTTCTTTTTTGCAGTTCCTTGGGAATGCGCGTACCTCGTGGCGTGGATAGCACACCGCCACGCCTGTGGTGGGATAGTGAGTGTGACGTGTCCTTGCTTGTAGGAACATACGTCCATGGTTACGAAAATTATTTGGCTATGCGTTCAGATCCACAACTTTGCTTTGTAGACAAACTGGGGCCACCAGATGATGCTGAATGTACAGATATCAAGTGAGTACATAGGATATTTTTTTTATGAGGATTTAGAACCCATCCTGACTTATGTGTGATTTAATAACTCGTTATTGGACATTATGGCCATGTACACCCTAACTACTCGATACTAACTCGTCTCAAAACAAAGCTATGTAGTAGAATAATAAAAGGAGATAATTTTTTTTTTGGACTTTCTGTAACTGTCGGCCAACAAAAAAAATGGTACATACAGTTAAACCTAGCCATTAGTAGCAGTAGTTTAGTTATACAAGTTCGATGATTTGTCATTTTCATAAGTTTATTGATGTCTGAAAGTGCTGAAACATAATGATAGATATTGTTAAAACTAATGATCTGAAGTCATTGTGAGGCAAAACAAGTTGCCCATCATTTTTATACCTATACGTATAAAAACAGTTTGTTATTTTCGGTATACAGTGATTAGCAATATACTATAAATATTTGGCGGATTTTTGGTGACCGCTCGGGGAGGCCGGGCCGCGTCAAGGAGAGCGATCCCTATTGCGGCGACGATCTGTCGTGACCTCCATGGGACCGTTCTGAAGTTCTTTATTAAATAATTTTTTTTTTCGGAAATATTTTTTTGCAGTTAATAAATAACATAACAAAATTGCTAACAATAACAGACATGACATGTCTCATTGTTTGAGTCATGACAGACACATGTCCCAAACAATCAGAGCAGTAACACAGTCATAAAATGAGTTGTTAAATACACAGAATACTCTTTTTTTTTTTTGACGTGAACACGTCTTTTGGCTCGGTGTACTGGTGATAATTCAATATTTCTGACCGACAAAAACATGTAAGATTTCAACCGCTAATAACTACGAGACTTTTAATGCTTGAGTAATGGTTGAGCATTCAAAATAGCTACGGCAGTGTCCAAAACCGTAAGAAAATCTGTTGCAAATAGCAAAAAGTTTGGGATGTCGTTTCATATCGGCCTAAATCTGCTCAGAACTAAACATTTTATAATCGGTGAAAACTTGCTTTATAAGGAATGCAATGAGCCTACTAGGTCTAGTGTCGAGCAAATACAATGGCTACGGCAGTATCGGAAACTAGTAAAATTTCAGTCAGTTTTTACGAAACAAACGGCGCGGACTCGGAACTGCGCCTACTAATATTTTTTGTTTAAGATTGAAAATGACGGTTTTCTTACTTGTGCAATAGAACTTCACAGCTTTCACGCTATAATGACAATGTTTAAGGTCTTTAGTTAGCAATATTTATCATTTTCTTTTGTTTCTCTGCACTTTCAGAAATCGATAAATGTATGAATATGACGAAATATCGAACTTGTATAACTTGGGTGAGAGCAATCCTTCAACTTTTGTACCATTATAACTATATGCTCCAAATAACTAATACTAACCACACGTACCCTTTTTTTTTTGGCTTGTTTGTTGACTTTCAGAAAGGCCCAAAAATGTATGGAGCCTGAATGATCCTGGTTTGGATGGTGATTAAAAAATCATCCTGTATAAAGCTTTCATTTGAATGATATTTTAATAACCATCCAAATTTTATCTAGGCAATCGGTACTATTCAGACTTCATTTTTGAAAAAAAAAAAAAAACAAAAGTTACTGATATAGGACAAATTTTAACAATAAAATGTTTTTTTTTTTTCAATAATGCTTGGAAATTCGAGCATTATTTTCACAACCTTCCTCGAAATGAAATCGAAAATGCTTTGCTGGTCAAATACATGTGAGCAGCGGTCGGCAATGTTAATATGAAAATCTGTAATAATTTGTAGTGTTTAGCGGCCGAATAAATACATTAAATACTATAAAAAAACTAACTGTCTCGTGTCGTGTCGTATCTATCGTGTAACTTGAAAATGGACGAAGTTTTTATTTCGAAACATGGCAACCAAGGAGGTCACTTATCAAAGATTTTATTCGAACTGAACCCTAATTGCGTAACACACTATCGATCGGAATCTGAATCATTTGGAAGCAAATTGCTAATCCATTGCTTCATATGTTCGAAAAATTTGTCTCCTCAACACCGTAAATAACGCAATGAATGTTGTTGAACTGTCAAAATGAAAGCGATTCCGATTCATAGTGTGTTTACGCAATTAGGGTGCTGGCTTGCAAATAGAGCTGTTTAAAGTAAAAAAGAAACAAATGAACATATTATTCGCGCGTGAAATTTTGTTTTGCTTGGCATTGATTCTAGAATAAATCTACAAACAAAAAAATAATAGTATAAATAATTTATAGTTTATTTAGCTTGAATTTCCGCGCATTATTTGAGAAAAGCCTTTGCTGCAACCAGGCATTGAAGGACGATGCTGAAAATGAAACGAGGAGTGATATTTAAAGAAAATGCTTATTTTATTCTTAAAAAGAAAATTAACGAAAAAGCATATTTTATGAACCACTCGTTTCCCATCTGCGGTGTAGCATGGTGCGGGTGACAGATGAAAGAAAAAGCCTATTTTATTATTTTTACCAAAGATTTTAATATCATTTAAATTTTGGATAGTAAACCTGTATGACGCATGAACCACTCGTTTCCGGTGTAGCATGGTGCGGGTGACAGATGCCAGTATCGCATGACTAGGTCAGGGACATTATAGAATTCAATTTTATAGATAACGGTTCTCACAGCAAAAATCTCGTTTTCTTTATTATAATTTTAAAAATGTCTGACATCTAAACATTTTTATGAAAATTAAAATATGTGTTTTAAGGCGTTCGCTACGTTAAGCGTGCGCACGCGGCGGGTGCACGGAGCGGGCGCCCGCTCCGGACCATGTGTATTACAAACCCGTCGCACGAGTCCGCACCAAATAGCGCTGCTCATGATTATCTTTCAATACAAACACGCAAGGCGGGCACCCGCCGCGTGCACACGCTTAACGTAGCGAACGCCCTTATACAAAACATTAAAAAAAACCACATTCAAAGCACAGCCGATATTTATTAAAAAAATATTTTGTTTTCGTGGTTTTGTTGGTGATGGTAGTTTCGTTTTTGTTTCGTGGGTTATCCACCAGTGATCGGAGTAGGTAGAACTATTTTTTGTACTTGCGAAACGTTGTCTTAATATGGACACTCCTGGGATTTGAAATATATATTATTATATAAGTTAGAAATTACTTTGTTAAAACCTATTCACGTCTTAAGAGGAAACACCTGAAAAGGCACTTACAGTTTTCAAAATTTCTTAAAATTGATTGCATTGAATTACAGAAAAAAATTATGAAGAACCTTTAGGTTCTTCATAATTTTAGATGTGACTACAGTTCCACCGCACGAGATATTTGCGAAATCATCCTTAATTTCGAGAAAAAAAAAACGTTAATATTCCCAAAACCTCTATATAATATATAAAAATATTTTCGATTAAATCGTGACAGGAAAGTATGAATATGACGTCCACCATTTTATTATTCTAATAAATCAAACCAAATGATAGTACTCTACGTCTCAACATTATTAATTTTTTACGCATATTGTTTTCTCGCGTATTTTGTTTTCAAATCGAGTACGGGCACGAAAAATTTTCAGTGCCGCCCTAGAATCCAAGGTCAGAGCACGTCCGTTTGTAATCCGAGCCGAGCTCGTAAAAAGTCTACACACACATATAGACAAGGCATAATAAGGGTGGGTCGCGAGTGTCGTGACATGACTGCATATCTTTACTCTTCGAGGAAGACGGTCTATGTATGTAAGTTTTATATTTTTTTGTTATTTATTATTAGGTTAATGATTTATTTTACCACGTTTTTAATAACCCGATTTCTTGTTAATATATTTTTCTGCATTACTATTTCAGATAGAAATGGGAAACGTGAAGAAAATTATCGATCACACAAAAAAAAATAAAGGAAGTTTTAAAAAAATATAGTGAGGTACACAGTTCTTTTTTAAATCTTCCTTTATTTTTTTTTGTGTGAAAAACTTGGTAAAATAAAGAAAGTTATTACCTACTAATAATAATAATAAGTAACAAAAAAAAAACCGGTCAAGTGCGTGTCGTACAATAAAGGAATCCGTTGGGATGAATTTATCCCAAAAACAAGCAACATTGTAGTTGAGGAACATGTTCTCCCCCCATACATCGATATACGTCACGGTCAATTCTCCAATTACAATTATGTAAGTTTGGAAACGCATTTTTTATTAATGTGGTAATACTACAAATTAACGATTTTCGTACTTTTCCCTTTAGTTATGTTGTGAGACCTTGCTTCTTGTCAAATTTCATGATTCTAGGTCAACTGGAAGTAACCTATAGGTTTGTATTTATTTGCGTTGACTTAGAAGCTTGATTTTTTTTAAGTTCCAAGGGACCATAGACCTACGTATTTGATATCAATTTCAACTTGATACCTCCAGGGCTCTTGAGAAAAACAGTTATGACATACTGACAGACCTCTCAGACAGACGGACAAGAAAGTGATCCTATAAGAGTTCCGTTTTCTTCTTTCGAAGTACGGAACCGTCAAAAACAACTTACATACCTAGTCTGTCTTATTGCTTTATTCTGCGTGTGTAGCATGACCACCATAGAAACCGGTTTTGTCGACAGAAGAATAGACAACACATTGCCATGCTTAGACGTTAGAAATCTTTCTATAATCTGTCATTTTGTCTATTCTTCCGTCGACAAAACCCGTTTCGATGGAGGTAATACTACGCGTGCTGATGTTAGAAGCACCAAGCGCCAAACTGGAAAGAACTAATTAAAGAAAATAATTTAATCAAGCATTTATTTTAGTTCTTACTAAGATGTAAGTATAAAATATAATTTAAAATATCAAACTGAGCAACAAATTGTGTTACTTTATCCAGTAATTGAAATATGTACAACATTTGTTTTTCATTAAAAATTAATCACACATGATCTATATTTCATTTTTATGTTCCTTTTCTTCCCTCACAACATTAAATCCCCAAACAAAATGGAGTGTCATTTTATTAGAAAATAGTTCAAAATAACAGTTAATTTATCTATTTTCTATATAAAAGGAGAAACTGACTGACGGAACTACTGGGTGTAGGAATGTGTAATTTTGCACATGGCTTCCTTTTACAGTGTCCCCTACACAGTAAAAGGAAGCCATGTGCAAAATTACATGTACACATGTACAAAGAAGGGGTTGAAGGGATATTTTTTGTATGAAAAATCTTATTTGTTTGGTTAACATACTTGAAACTTGCCTCAGTAAACAGTAAAAAGTTTTCTAAAACAACTCCTCACAGAGGATTTAGGGAGTGTCAAAGTAATTAAGAAAAAAAATTAACGCACTGTCGGATTAACTGTCATAAATCAAATAGTCTGGCAGTTTCGAATACTTTAGACGACCTACCTAAATGTCCTTTCTTTGATACTTGTCCGTCGAGTTGTTGAGATCCTTAGGTACTGAGTTGAGCTTCTTCTCAGAACTCCGTCTAGCTTGGTTTTTTTTTTTTTAATATGACATTCAAAAGTGATACCGATATCCGTTTTATAGAATAAACTTCATTATAAATACAATATATTATATAATAAATTTCATTTCATTTCAATATTTAAAACAAAAATAAAAAGTACGTGTTTCAGGGTTTTGTTGTGTTTCAAGTAGAAGGGGTGGATTTACTGCTCGCTTAATTAACACATTATCTGCTTAATTCTTTATGCAAACGCTTCTTTATGCTACACCCTTACCGACCCTTATTTTACGATGTTTTCGAAACAATAGAGATGCACAACGAACGCACAGGTGCGGCGCGCCGCACTCGAAGAAAGTTATGTAAATTGTATGGACGCGCATACGCGCCGCCAAGCACCTGGTGAACGTCCGAAAACGCGCATGTGCGTCTGCCGCGCCTAATGTATTAACTCGAAAATGGGTACAAACAGTGTTCAAGTCACAAAATGGAAAACGCTTTTTTAAAAACAAGCCCTGCCGTGGTAAATAGGGAGGACACAGTTATTTGACTTATCTTATTCCTTTCATCTATAACTTAAAAAATTGGCCCAAATAAATACTTATTTATCTAAATAAATGATAAAGATCATAAACATAAATTTTCGAAAACTACCTTTAAAAGGGGGTGGCAAACTGTTTAATTTTTTTAGAGGAAAGTACGAAATCCATGCGGATGAAGTCGCGGTGCTATTAATACTATAAGTATTAATTATTCTGAAGTTTAAATCTAACAATCCAACTATACAACCGATTACACTGTGACTGGCTTGGCTATACTATGGGCACGCGTGCCTCGCGGTGCGGTGAATAAATAGCATTGCGCGTTTTTTTGCGACATACTTACTAGTCCTTCAGAAGCGAACGCGCACTGAAGGTATATTTTGCTTGTCACGCCGCATAATTTTTCGTTTGTTTTTTCGGTATGTGTACACTAAACTGTTTGATGCAGCTGTGTTAGTGGAAATGTCGATGTGTGGGTTCTAAAATAAGTTCTCACGCTCGCAAACCTCCTTCTTAACCTCTCGAATGTCGGAGACTAAATTGACTTGACTGAAATTGTCAAGCTGTCAAGCTGTATTAGGATTACATTATCATAAAGGTCATTTTAATATTTTCACTTGTCAATTTAGTGTAACTGTCCGACTTAAGACACTTGGAGCATTTTTTCTTATGTCGAACTGTGTAACATAAGACATTCGAGAGGTTAAGGAATTATGAACGAACACAATATCCTTCCACCCCTCCGACGGGAAGCGAAGCTATGGAGTGAGTCAACAAGTTATTGTCGAAAAACAATTTAAATGCTGTAGAAAATGACAAAAACAGATGTGGTCCTCTAGCGGCGCAGCCCGCTATTGTATTCTTTTGTTTCCTCTAGTTATGTCGCGCGTTACACTTGAGCGGCAACATCGCGTGTGTGCGCATTGGAAATTAGCAACCTGCGCTGATTAGTTTGACAAAGTCGTGCGCTCACTGCCAATACATAAGACAATCTTTATTTTATCCGTGATAATAAAAATCTATTTATTTTTTCGAATCCAGGAGTTTTAGTTAAAATCCTGGGGAACGTCCATATCCATCAACGTTTGTGGTCATTGAACCAAAATAGCTCCAACTACTCCGATCACTGGTGTTAGTACGAGTGCTATGTCTAACAACAAAAAAATTAAAATACATACAGTAAACTTCCTATTCTATTGGGTTGGCACAAAAGCAATGAGACAGTTGGTTTACGTTTTATATTTCTTATTATTATTACAATACAAAAAGCTTAGTCAATGATGTAATCACCATTAGCATCTAAGACTTCTTGCCAACGATCCGGCAAAGTTTGGATGCCTTTCGCCCAGAACTCTGACGGCTGTGCCTCGAAAAAGTTGTTCAACTCCGCCTCTATATCCGAGAAATCATTGAATTGTTTACCCCGCAAATGTTGTTTCAAGGCTCTCAACAAATATAAGAATAAAGATAGTCTGATGGGGCAAGGTCTAGGGAATAAGGTGGGTGGGGGTCTCCCAGCCCAAGTCTCCAACTGTTGGCGAACGGCAGATGCGACATGAGGTCCAGCGTTATCGTGTAGTAAAACTATATTGACTCGTCTTCGTCGTGTTTTCTTGATAGCAGCAGATAGTTTGGTAAACTGGGTTGAATATTTGTCAGCGTTTCTACTTTCATTGTGTAAATCTATCATAAATATATTATGTATAAAAATGAATCGACGCACCAAATTCTTTTTCTTTTTTGTTGTGTTTGTAATTGTCAGGACAAGGTTTGTATGAAAGAAAATGTTTTAAAAGTTGCCGGGAAAATTGGAAAATTCTGGAAAACTGAAAGTGCATTTTCTATGGGAATTTTGTATGAATTATTGAAATTTCAGCTAATAGTCAGGTCATTCAAAGGGTCAGCTAGTAGTTCATAAGACACGCGCGTCTCAGAAACAGCAAAGCAGCCCTTTTAAGCGGTTCTTTTGACTCAGCTTCGGTTGAGTTGGTGGCGTTTCTACTGGAGGCAGCCGAAAATCATAGTGTATCGTTCTCGTAATGAATCCATGATTGATGAATCCAGTAACCAGATCAGACAAAAACTCTTTACGTCAGGGTCGCAGCAAAGTGATTGACAGATAGCGACACGGACTGCACGACTGGCGTAAGGATGTGCGGTACCCACCGAGTCAAAACTTTTCGATACCCAATCTCATGCAGATGGTTTTCCACGGCGTGGTGACTGCAGTTAAGTGCTTCCGCTAATTCACGAGTGGCATCCGGATTCGACTGCAGTTCGCGGCGTAAATCATCATCATTCACTTGCGGGTGGTCGTCCAGAGCGTGGCTGAATTTCAACGCTCCTGTCTCCTGATTTAAAACGGTCATACCATAGGGACACCGTCGCATGACTTGTACGTCCAGCGCCCAATGCAGTGTTGATATTGTCAGCCGCAGCCCGCGCACTGTGGCCTAACAAGTACTCGTATAAGTGTAGTGTTCGAACATGTCGCTCGTTCATTTTTCTTCAAACTAACTAAACCGAGCGCGAGGGCGGCTTCATATACCCCCACATCACAAGTACCTAGAATGTTCTACAACATTCTAGGTACTTGGTATCGAAAACAATGAACTTCAAAAAGGAAATGTATAGAGTTTTGTAGTCTCATTACTTAAAAAAATATCAACTATCCATCGAAGCAATACGGGATGTATTGCTTTGATGGATAGTCGTTATTTTATACTATCACTAAACATGTCTATGGCGTTACGTTACACTTTTTCTTTATCTAAGATGAGTTTGCTCTTGACTCTAGTCTAGGTCGGAGGCGACAGAGATAGAGTCGACGATGGAGTGAGCTTTTCCAGAAGAAGCCTGTTCACTCTCACTTTCAAGAGATTAGGGTTGTATGCGCTCGCTCGGAAACAAAGACGCAGGTAGTGAGTTCCAGTCTTTTGCTGTGCGCATTATAAAAGACATTTTGAACCGCTTAGTGCGAATTGGTGGAATAGCAACTAGGTAGGGATGGTAACTGGCAGTGCGTCTAGATCTCCGATAGTAGAAGAGGCCCCCTTCTATCACCCAACTGGGAGAAGGCTTAAGGTCAAATCTGTCCGCTTTACCATGGCCTGTCTCACGGAACGAACTTCGGCCCCGCTGGTTTTTGCGCTGGACAAATATCTCTCTAAAACTATACTGTCATCTAAGTACCCAACAATACAGGCTGAAGGAGGTCATTGATGTGCAGCAGGAAAATAGTTGCAGAGAGAACAGGCCCATGAGGAACTCCGACATCAATAGCCATAAGGTCAGATGAGCAGCCGTCAACGACTACTCTGATCGACCGTTCACTAAGAAAATCTGATATCCAGCTACAAAAATCAGCTGGGATGTCATAAGGAGGAAGCTTGCCAAGCAGAGCAGCGTGCCAAACCGTGTCAAAGGCCTTCAAGATGTCAAGCGATACAGCAAGTGCTTTGCCGTGTTTCTCGATGGCTTCGCCACAGCAGTGCGTGACATACACAAGAAGATCGCCAGTTGACCATCCCCGGCGAAAGCCATATTGACGGTCACTGAGGAGATCATTGTCTTCAAAGAAGGTCGCTGGAGGGCCGTCAGGCCCGCTGGCCTTGTTCACGTCTAGACTGCACAATACTTTTAATGTGAACTTCGATCTCCGGCATCGAGGAGTCACAATAAAGTACAGTAGATGGTTGCTTGGAGCTAGCGACCAGACGGGAATTGCTTGCAAAGAGAGATGCTAATTTTGCTTTCTCACTTGCAGAGTGAGCCAGCGACCCATCAAGTTTCATCATTGGAGGTAAAGTGGGACGACAGAAATTCGTTTCAGCCGCTTTAGACACGGAGTAGAACTGTTACTACCCGGAGGGATGCGAAGCCAGCCTGGCCCCAATACGTCCGACATGGTCAAAACGTTCCCTACGTAAAACCCGCTTGCAGAACTTGGCGGCATAATTAAAGGCTCTTTTCTTCACGCGAACCGAGTTGGCGGGGCAGCCTTTGGCACGTGGCTGGCGTGCTACTTGGGCGCCCTCCTGACTGCGTTCGGCCAACGGCTGGCACCGTGCTTTAGATGCCGCTACCCTCCAAAATGAGTTACCCGGCTAGCTGACTCAGAGACCAAGACCGAGACAATCTCCTTCTCCCCCAAAGGCACTGGTACGCTCACACACTGACGGAACACAGCAAGCTGCTTGGCGCCGGACTCCGGTGGGATGGTGGTCGCGAGCCAGGCGGCCCTTGCGGAGCCTACCACCGCTAAGTGGGATCGTTCACCAGTACCACAGGCAAGCCAGTGGTGTCGTTGCCCCGCGTGGACCACTAGGAGGTAGATCCCAAAAAACCCCAAACTTTGCTTCATTTTTCTTTCAATTTGATTTTATTTGTAGACAATAACATTTTGGCAGGTTTAATTTAATTTACTATAGTTATTACTGATTCCGTATTTTACGACTATGATATTTAGGGTGCAGCTAAAATATTCAATCATGATTGTAAAACGCGGTAACGTTCAAGAGTGAAAATCCGAAAAGGGTCGGTTCTGCTAATGTCACCCGCACCATGCTACACCGCAAACAGTGTAAGGCTCTACGGTACTACATCCGTAGACCCCGGTGAGGTCTGATAGTGACGACGCGTTGTACACTGCTAACCGGCTAGTGACGATTTGTTGACGTAGAGCATAAAGTTATAGATGAGACGGTGTTTGAAAGATTTATTATCTACACATCTTTTTATGACGAGAAACTGTAACAGTACATAACTGATATGCATAATTACGTGTGTACATACATAATTATACGTTTCCCTTCAAAAACCTCGGGTCACTTTTAGACCCATTAAACTCGTTTTTTGTCACTATGCACTAGTTAAGTATGAGCATGGCGCTCATGGGCTTACTACTGCGCAGTAGAAGTATTTATAAAACGCGTGTAGTAGGCCTGGCCTATCCGCATTGTCCACCGCTGCGTAGCATAAATTCTGTACTGTCTATATAATGTCGGTTGACGTGTGGGCACCGCATTATTAGTTTGCCGTAAGGCTTCATTGTGACTAGATCGCGCAAAAATACACTTCAAAACAAATCTTTTATCGAATTAATACATTATTTAAGTAATTTAAAGCATGTAAGAGGGTGCATTTTAAAGTTGCCAATGTAGCAGATAAACTATCAGATATTTCGCTGTTTAATAATATTAATAAATCAAATTGAAATTGTAATTTGATAATATTAATAAATCAAATTATGGAATATGGCATTCAAATATTGATAATGAATTGCCATTTAAGTACCTATAAATAATAACTCTGAATTAGGCGTTGGAAAAGTTTACAAAGTTAATTATTGCAATTCATAATCATTATTCTAGTTAGAGTACTATTTCATAGAGCGATATTTCATAATTTGATATAATAATATTTACAAATTAATCAAAATTGCTAAATAGACGCAGGGGCGGTTTAGTGCGTTGCCGATCTCCACTCACTTTTCGTTTATTTCGAGTTTGCTTTCATCATTCTATTTGACAACAAAATCTGATTTATTTTATAAAAAATAAGGTGTGACGGTGACTGATATGTATAATGTGTAACAGGAGTGAAGAAAGGAAGGTGAGAGGTAGTGTAGTAGGAGACGAAGATTGCACAGACGATGTATCTAGTGGAGCTGGAGCAACATCCCCCGCAGCTTCTCCTCGGCCTGATGATGACAGTACTCAAAGCAGTAGTGGTGGACATTTATGGCCATCAATGCAAGATTTGAATACGAGACTCCGGAGACTAATCACTGCATATCAAAGAAACTACAAAAGAGAGGAGCTTAAAATGCAACAAAGAGCTAAGGTGCGTAATATAAAAGCAATTATTTTATCACATAACATCACGTCCTCGAAGGGTTGGGCTGAGGTGTACCACATTTCGCCTATTCTGCCGTCATAAGGAAAAAAGACGTATCTGACATTTTTTTTTCGCGAGTCGTGAGACCTAGGTCTTCATTTAACACCCTTTTAACAGTAGTTCTGCTTAGTCCCATCTGCAGAGCCAACATTTTTTGCTTGCGGACAGGATTTCGTTGGTTTCGCGCCTTCACTGCTTTGATGACCACATGGCCGAACAGTACGAGGTCGACCGCTCCTTTGTTTATCTTCTAATCTTGAATCTTCCCTGAATCGTTTGATAGTACGATAAATAAATCTCAGTGGAATTTTCAAATTTTTCAGCGCGTGAACGCAACGATGCAATGCAATTATTGAGACTGCCTTCTTTGCGCGTCCACTCCATTTTAGAAAATGAACAAAATTCCAGAAACACTTTGTTTTTATTTTCTTTAAATATTCAAATTTCGAATGCCCATAATATTTTCCTCGGCTTGCATTCTAAATTCTAAATTTTACCTATGTGACAGAACTTATGGCCCGACTACGTAATAACTAGTTTAGATAAATGAAATATGTAATATAATAAAATACAAAAACAATAAATTCACATTATAAAAATCTCAACCACGGGGAACTTGATTCGTGTATACGCGGCAACACTGAATGGCGTTTGGGGCTCATGTTAATTTATGTCAATTTCGAAATAATACGATACTTACTGATGGTATGTGATCCCTGTGTCCTTCTTATTTCTTGTTGTATTATTTTTACACTACGCAAACTGGCATTTTACTTCGGATTATACCCAAAATTTTATAAAACATTCGGCACGTAGACGTCACACACAGGCTTGCAGTGTGACTGGCTCGGGTACGCCAACTTCGGCGCAGTATTTGTTGCCGCATTTGACAAGTACGCCGGCGGTATCTAGTCGAGCGCAGCGAGACCTTTCATTTATCTAAGCCGTTCTACGATCTTCAAGTGCTATCGTCGCAACATGACCGGTTTTCGCCACGAACGTAGCTACCATCTTCATTGAAGTGCTTCGAGAGCGATCAACTTTAGTCGGCTTTGGCACGTCTTGGACGCCTCTATCTCCCTATATGATATATCCCTATAATCCTCGAAGATCGTAATGTGACATACATTACGATTTTCGAGGATTAGTTGTCTCACAGCAACGATGTTATCTTCAGTGAAGGCGGATTTGGGACGTCCTTTGTTGTATATTAATATTATACTTTGAGGGTAACTGCATATTAGGTTTTTGTTGGTACACCTGACATATAAATAAAGCAGTGATTATCTAGCAAGTCGTGTTTCACTTCATGGTGACAGCGATAATTACGAATTACGCTTTCGGAAGTAATAATTAGACGTAATCAAAGTGGTGTTAGTGTTTTTTGGTGATACACAGTACGTATTATTATGGAACACGCAAGACCTCCGGCCGAATTAGTTTTAGAAGGTGGCCCGGCAAACCGAGCCGACGCGTGGCGAAAGTGGCTCAAACAATTTAAGGTTTTTCTTAACACGTTAACTGCCATAGTAAAATTTTGATGACGTTTTTTTTTTATTTTTGTTTTTTGGTTGTATATTCAAGTAAATCACATTATATGACTATTTTAATTTGTTTTCGGTGATTATAATGTAAAATAAAGCAAAAAAAAATAAAATGTCTGGCATATGTGCCTGACGAGGCCCAAACGAAACAAAACATAGCTATTGGGCCATGTCAGGTATTTTGTCAGGCACCGTCCGCCGGCCGCCAATTTACCGCCGGACAGCTCCCTGAGATCATCTAAATTATATACTGTGGCGTCAGTCACCCGGGACTGACACGGCCTTAACAGGTGCTATGTTTGTCAAGCACCGGTGCCTGACATGGCAGTTAACGTGTTAAGGCTTCAGGAGTGTACAAAGAAGACAAGGATGTACAAGCCAGTTTGCTTATTAACTTAATAGGCGCTGATGGATACGACATACATTCTACTTTCAATATAAAGGTGGAAGGAAAAGATGATGATATAGATGTATTAATCCAAAAATTCGATGAACATTTCGGTACAAAAACTAATACAACGATGGCGAGATTCCGATTTTGTCACTAAGACTGGTATGTCCACGCTGGAATTCTAAATACCAGCGTTCCGCAGTCCGCAGACATGGGGCTTCATCATGGAACACAGATGTTAGCTCTTCGAAACACTGAAGCCGTGTTAGGCCTCTACGGAAGTTATAGAAAATTATTGCACGGACATTTTCCTTAGTAAGATGCATTTTCGTACGTGACCTGACATATTCAAAACAACGCTGTGATTAAACAATTGTATCAATCCTAATTCTTTCAATGGTTGTGATATTCTAAATTCCAATAAATTTAAATATTGATCGGTTCTTAATTCAAAATTGGCGGCAAATATGTAAACGATAGAACTTAAAAGGCAATCCTCGTACACTGAAGTAGAAAAGAAGTAAAAAAATAAACTTGTTATTGGATTATAATATTCTACTAGCGGTTTCCGTGACTTTGCATATGATTAAACATAACAAAATATTTTTTTTTCTCCATTTCAATATTTCTGTAGATAAAGTACGTCCTTTTTCTTTACGGCGGCAGAATTATGTTTTTCTTATTTATTCCCATGTAGTAGGGGGCGAGCCTATGGCCATAACCGGGCACACATACAGACTCCGGGCAGTTACTGAGAAAAGACAATGACCAAAATGTATAGATAGAGCAATGGTCCTTTGTTTTTACTTGTCTGCCATTTATGAAACTTTAAAATTTGGTACAAATTGTTCTTAGTTACAGTGATTTTTGTGACGGTACATCAGGGCAAAGTGGTCAAAGGAACCCCGACCTAGATTTTGATCTTTATCAGCAGCACTATCGCTCAGTATAAAAGCAGGGTGCTTTTTTACAAAAGGGATTGGGTTCGATTCCTGACTCAGGCAGAAGCTTTTTTTTTTTAAAAAAAAAAACCGGCCACGTGCTAGTCGGACTACGTACAATGACGGGTTCCGTATTTGAAAAGAATTCATCCCAAAAACAAACTCAACACTGTGTTAAAAAACTTTTTCTCCAATACATTGATATAGCTCGTGGCTAAGTAATAAAAGCCGCACGGGTCGATCCATCGGGATAAGCTACGCTCTCCGGGGTTGGTCCGTGGATGGGTGACCATCTATACATACCGAGACTCCTCAGTGTCTCAGAAATCAGGTTAAGCCGTTGTTCCCGGCTGTCATTTGTGGATCTGTGACAGTCGTTACGGGTCGTCAGCAGCCCGAGTCTGACAAACAGTCTTACCAAGGGGTATTGTATTACTACCTAGTAATTGCGTTGTGGAGGTAAGATAGGCAGTCGCTCCATGTAAAATACCAGTATTTTACATGGAGCGACTGCCTATTCAGCTGCATCCGGTTAGACTGAAACCCGACCACAACATAGTTTGGAAAAGGCTAGGCAGATTGACATTGATATACGTCACGATCAATTCTCCAATAGCAAATTTAGGTTTGTAATCGCAAAAAAAAATTTTTTCATTACAAATTAACGATTTTCGGACATTTTCCTTTATTTGTGCTGTGAGACCTTGCTTCTTGCCAAATTTCATGATTCTAGGTCAACAGGAAGTGCGTGGTTTTGATATATTTGCGAGTATCAAAATACGTCGCATAAATGGCCATATTTTTTATTACGGTGACCTAGAAGCTCGATTTGTTTAGAGCTCCTCCAAGGTATCATAGACCTACGTATCTGATATTAATTTCAATTTGATACCTCTACGCGTTCCTGAGAAAAAGGGTCTTGACAAACTGACAGACAGGCGGACAACGAAGTGATCCTATATATGTGTTCCGTTTATTTCCTTTTGAGGTAATGAACCCTAAAAAACAAAAAAAACCGTTTTCATTTCCTCCCAAGTCAAGGTCACGAGTCCTTTTCACGAGACTACTTTGCTTCACTACCCATAATTTCGGATTATGCTCTAAAGTCCGATCTAAAAAACTCGGCTTGAAGTGCTAGAACAGATTTTTAAGCTTTACCACCATAAAAATTTCGTTAAAAATGGTACCTTTCAAATAAATGCTATTTAAATGTCCCATGACGATAAAAACCGGTAGTGATTTTTCAGCATTACTGTACTTTACAAATAGGATTTGCTTGTATGACATTTTGGTAAAGTGTCGTTTTAAATATAGGTTGTTTTCCTATTAGTAGTACCATTTGCTTTTTGGGCTTTTTGACACAGGAAAAAAAATTATGGTCACATTGACGTTTAATCGTAACTTAACTCTAAGCAACATTTATAAGGGGTAACATGTATAAGATTATTAAGTAAGAATTTCATTCAGAAGATGGAGCGAAGAGAGCGGATGGATCAGTTGGCCAGAGATGAGGTGTCACAATGGCGTTGGACGCGCGCAGATGAAGAAGCATTCCGTCGTACCGTTGCTTCCTATGGAGTGGAGTTCGACCCAACCACTAAAAGTCTACGCTGGAGTCGTTTTAGAACACTTGCACGATTGGACACTAAAAGTGATGACGCTTTAACCGATTATTTAAAGGCGTTTATGGCCATGTGCAAACGTCAGTGTGGACTTTCTGTGGGAGAAGCCGAGCTACCGACAAGAGCTGATTTAAAAGCAGAGCCTATAGGTGAAGAGAGAGCTATTGCTACTCTTGAAAGGTAATGGTTTCTTTATTTATTTCGAATTAACTTGTCCGAGTAAACTTAATCAATTATCTACAAATCGAATTTTGACCAAATGAAGACTAAAATCTGAAACTTGTACTTCGACTGCTAAAAACAACCTAAACTCAGTATTCATATTATTGCAAAAATACTGTTAACAAATTTAAGCCTTATTGAAGTAAATACGTAAAGTTTTTATAATGTTTTGACCACTGCCTATGGCCAAGTATATTTGCAAAATTTTAGGTGGACTAACGAAATCGTACTACATAAACTAACAACCGACATAAAACAATATTGTTTTCCAATCTTCTTCTTCGAGTCGCTGGCATAACAGTATTTCAAATTTTGTTGGCCCAAAATTTCGGTACTTCAGCATCGTCGGTGGCAGAGCAGAGGTCACTTTGAGTCATGTTTTGGGACACATGTTTTGCGTTCAGATTTCTTCAAAATGATCAAGCTCAATGGACAAATTCACAGAGGCGGACTTAATGTCATAGGCCTTTTCTTTATTTTATAGTAGCAATTAGTTATGTTGCATTACTCAATAATAATAAATTGTTCACCATTTAAACATTTTCTACCATAAAAGTTACCATTTTGTAGCTTTCATGTTAATAGCGCGCATGCCGCGCGGGCTGGCAACGTCGCATTTCTACAGATTTTTCCTGATTATTTTAATTACATTTAAATCAAATTACTATTTTTTTAACAGACTATCTAGATCGTTGGTATTTATAAGTATGCATGCTATTTTTTACAGTTATTTTGGTATTTACTCATAAAAATTGATAATATTGTCTATAATGTCAATTTTTGCCATTGCCACGCCACCGAATCGGATGGTTTTGTTAGTGTGCTGAAGTGTTTTCTCAAAGGCGATCGGGTTCAATTCCTGGGCCAGGCAGAAGCTTTTAACAAATAAAATCGGTCAAGGGCGAGTCGGACTCGAGCAACGCAGTTTCCGTACCACCATCTATGAAGAAAAAAAAAACTGTGCTATTTAGAGACATCGTTTTATTTTTCCTGTAATCTTTACATAAACTTCTGTCAGACAGAATAATTTCAGATTTTTCTCTATGCAAACTTCGGAGATAAGGGGGGACGGGGGGACGGTATTTTTTTTTTATTTTTTATTAAAAGTCGAAAACTATGCGGCCTAAAAAAAAAAGAAAAAAGTGTTTGAGAATGTGCAAACAGCGCTCTTTCATCTTTCGAATTTTTAAGACCCCCCTTTCATCCCTGTTGAAAAAAAAAATATATACATTTTTATTTCTTTCTTATTTGGAAAATAGTTGGGCAAACGTCATTTAGATGACGACTATTCCAAATTTCAAGTTGATACCATTAGTGGCTCTTGTGATATCCAGCTGTGACAGACAGACAGATTGAGTCGCACCATAAGGGTTCTTTTTACCATTTTGGTACGGAATCCTAAAAACTAACAATGACGTTTTTTTCTCCAAAATCAAGGTAATGGTTTCTTTGACCGCTTTGCTGTACTAACCATAGTTTCATTTCAAAAATTACCCATTTAAAAATTATTAGTATAAATTGATTTAACTTAACTCAGACAGTCACGTAAAATTTCGCTTTTAATGTTATTTTCTAGGTTTATAGGTAGTTTCGTTAATGGCCGCCGAAAAAAGTAGTTTTTTTTAAGCAATACAAGAAAACCGGAGGTTTTTAAACCGACCTTTTATTAAGACCGACTTCCGGTTGGAATAAAAGTGCTATTTAGTTTCTAATAATTCTAATAACCTTTTAACAGGATTGATCTTCTACGAGTCTTACGTGAAGAAGTCGCTCCACATCCTGCACTAGATACACGATTGGCTTTATGTGAGCGGTCACCGGACACTCCACCGTGGTGGCAACCGGCTCGACACGACAAATTGTTGGTTTTAGGTGTCTGCAAGTAAGTTTTATTTTCTTTGCTTTTAATTCAATGCAGTTTTGCTGTGGTTTCTGCATAGTGCTTGACGAAGGCAAAGAAATTTATTCGTAGGATAAGGTACTGTCGAGGAAACTCTCATCTTTACACCGTAAGGACTATTCTTACTTGCAGCGCTCGAGCGCTATAGTAACGCTTGTTGCTGACAGATGTGGTCATCGTATGCACGGGATTTAGTTTTCTAATTGGTCAGATGTAAGTTTCCTCAATAGTACAGACGCCAGCAGGTCAAGCTACCCGAAACTACAATTTTCCCAATCAACCTTGAACCTAATCCTTTAGCGATAAAGATGAAAATCTATTACAGAAATTTATCTTTCGTATGCGGCTTCCCCCCAAGCCGTTATGCAATATGATAAGATTGATTGCACTAGTGCATAGTATAGGGTGTCAATAGTCTTAGTTTCCGCCACATGGCGTAAGTTCTTGAAAACAAATATCAATATCAGACACGCACAATGGTCCACTTGAAGGATTAAGTGCGGAAACCAAACCCAATAACATAGAACATAGAACAAATATCAATTTTGCGCGTTCTCGCTGTAAGTGCGTCTATGTGTGGCTGAAAACTAAGACGATTGTCAATCTGAATTCCCAAATATTTGATAGCGGTGGTTTCTCTTAGACTAGGACATGTGCAAGAAATATCTTGCAGGAAAGAGCATGTGTGAGATGTTATTGAAAAAGTTGTATAAGAAGGGATCGCGTGATTTTTTATGGAAAAAGAAATATACATAGATTTAGACACGTTAAGAGTGAGTTTGTTGTTGTTTAACCACTCTGCAACCATGTCAAAACCGAGCTGAGCATTTGAGTAGACTTCTTCCCATGAGTCCGCGTGAAAAAGCAGAGCTGTGTCGCCCGCAAAAGTGATGATCCTACATTATAACTAACATCTAAAAAAAATTGAGACAAAACAACCCACTCAGAAACTAAATTCATAACATACAATAAACACTAATTTAATAATAAACAAGCGTACCGAATCTTCCCTTTTTTATACATCAGCGATTACTGATAATAATCATTTGTACGCATACATACTTTTAATATCGACATTGTTTACAACTTGGTACAACACTATCGATTAGCGATGGGCCGAGTCGACTTTTTGGTAACTCGAGTAACTCGAGTTGACTCGCTTACCAACTCGGGTTGCAACTCGAGTTGACTCGACTCAGTCTGCCCGTCGAGTCGCCGCGTCGTCCGTCCGAGTCAGTAAATGCTCAACTCTGTGCATCGTTCCGCGGGTTGCTAGTTTGCTACGTTCACGGTTCGCCGGGTCGGGTCCGGCGGGCTGCGTGGCGTCGAGTCAATGGTAGTCAAATAAAATTGAGCCCGTTCAAAAATCGGACGTTTATTATTATTAAAAGGGTTTACAAAGTTTGTAAACATCACATCACAAAACGAACTACTTATGTAGCGCAAAAGAATGGCAACATTTTTACCTTTTATAAGAAACTGAAATAAATGTAATGGCACTTTATTACTTAAATTAAACACCGCACCGTTTGGTATTTGGTCATCTATCTATCAACTAACACCTATAAAAAACATCTAATCAACATCTCAGTAATGGCTCTTATTTCTGAATGAATAACAGTCTTAAGTTCAAAAAATACCTTGTGGGTATGAAAATAACTTTAATACAAACTAATCAACTTTGAAATAGACTTATTAGACCGCGTGTACCTATAAATCTAAAGGCTCTTATTTCTAAATATCAGTCTTAAATTCAACAATACTTGGTAAGTAATTAGGTATATAAAAATGACTATGTACTCGTATAATGGCACTTGTTTCTGAATTTCAGTCTTCAATTCAACAATACTACGAAAGAACAACATTGTAAGTTCTTACTTTTATAAAATTTGCCATTAGTTACTAAAATAAACACGACTAAAATGTTTCTTACTTAATACAACGCATACCTTATTAGGTTTTTGACACTTAAACTAATAAAACTGCAACAAAACAATAAACAACGAACGAAGTAACAATAACAAAAAAGTAAACAAAACAAATAAGCGAGCTGGCTTTCTATGCCAAAATTCTCTCATCAGTTCTGTCTGACTAACCGTCTGATAAGAAACCAACGAGAACTGTCTCTTTCACTCGCGGCTCGGACGTTCGGCCGTCAGGCTGATTCGGGCTCGCTCGGAGTCGTTTGGGCCTCGCGACTCGCGGGCCGCTAGCCAACCCGCCGCATCGCCCGCCGCGCGCGCTCTCCGGGTCAACTCGGTTTGCAGATATTTTGACTCGGGCCGACTCGCTTACAGTCTGACCCGAGTTACTCGAGTTAGATAACTCGAGTCGCCCATCGCTACTATCGATACGCATGGATTTCACTGAATTCAAGCTTTGGCTCGGCGCACGCGACATCGCAGTGAACGCAATACATTGAGCGATTGCTTACGTAGTACAAGATGGTACCCATGTATTGCAAGCAATGTATAATTTTGCATCAGTTTGCGATTGTATCGTTTTTGTCTACAAACTACATAATACTATTGTAATAATTACAAATAGCACTTGTATTTTAAGGTTTTTGGACGTACCGGTTAAAAGAAATCCCTTCTCGGGCTACACTACACACCTGGCTTCTTTTACGACATGTTATAATGGCGCAAGACGGCATAATTCTTTTTTTTTCGCGGAATTTCGTACGCTGTCACAACAAGAGCGCGATTGTTCGCCGATGAAGCAAATTTTGGTTGACTATGAGCCTTGCTCACAGTGGGGAGGAAAACTAACTTTTTATCACGATAGATGGCGCACAATCGACTGTACCCTATTTTGATATATTAACTGTCAAATCTTATGGATTTTTGCAATCTACTAAGTTTAGCTTTCCTATTAAAATTGGTATTTTGTCCAAAATGCCAAAATGTAGTGCGTTAACTTGTAGTACTACTAGTACTAGTAACTAAAACAGAGGAGTGCATTTGTTTCCTAAAGAAAGTACGTAAGGGCAGACAACACTAGACAACAATAGTATAATATATGTTAATTGTTATTCTATGTGTGAAAACTTGTAAGTGGCCATCATCTTGTTATAAACTTAGTAACCATTGTGTCTGATTAGCTGAAAGTTTTCCAAAAATAATAAAATAAAATACAACAATGGGAATTGGCGTTAAGGCAAGTAGTATTGCACGATTGTCTGCTGCGCATTTCACAGAAGAGGATTAGATTAGTAAAGAAGCCGTCCTTTTAGGCTGGGTACTATATCTATGAAACAAAAGAATCAAGATTATTATCTAATAAAATAAAATTATTGTCATCAAAATAAGTGTCATAATTAACTAATCTATGTAGTAAAGAATTCTCCTAAAGATTTAATCAGTCAATGTAGGTACTTAGTTTTCAAAATATTCCTGTATTGCCTGTCTGTTAATTATTGGTAAAGGAGTATCTGCATTTATGTCTCTGAATGTATCAGAAGGTGGGCATAGGTATGCGGTGTCGTCTTGGATGTCGCAGTCAGCACCAAAGTTTTGGTTTCGTTCATACGAATGTAATCAATAAAAAAAAGAAATAGGAATGTTAGTCCGTGGCCTATAGAAAAAGGCTCACAAACAATCATAACCTTAAATATTGTAAGTGTTTTCCTTTCAATCAAATCGGCCTTTTTGTCGGCAGTTGCAGCGTTCGTTTTACGGAGCTCAACTTTTAGTTGAGGCACAGTCATAAACGCGTACATATTGTAGTCGAATTACACTTTAAAATCTGATAAATAGCAGTCGCACTATTGTCACGAAAGGTAAACAAGGTACAGTCGACTACAGCGACATCTACACACAGCTTTGAGTGTGGCTCCTCATTGCGGCGCGCCTGCCCAGCCCACAAGGCCATTCTAACCTCTTTCATCTGTTCTGTGTCTGATCCCAAACTAAGCAGAGCTTGTACTATAGAAACCATATAACTGATATACTACTTACACTACTTTTTTTTTGTAAGTGCATACTTATATAGATAATTACACCCAGACTCGAGACGAACAGACATGTTCATGCACACAAATGTTTGTCCTGGATGGGAATCGAACTCACGACCTGCGGCATGATAGGTGGTATCTTAACCAACCACGCCAGCTGGCCAGTCAAAATATATAAATAATATTGTTGTTGTTGAATTTTCAAAATGAAAGGCATAGCTATTGTAAGTGTATTACGCAATTACCCCGCAGGGATAAAGTTGGATACTTAGGAATCGATTTGGAAAGATATCAACCCAAAAAAAAAATATATAATGAGACTACGGAGTTCTTAATACAAAGCCAAATACTTGTACCGGACTAAGTTGTCAGTGTGTTTCAATCACATTTAAGTTCTTTTAACAAAAACCGAGTGGTTAAACAATGTCATAAGAAAAACCTTGTTTTGTAATAGACCAATGGGGTACATCATAGATATCCGGAGATATGCCTTCATTGCGGAATAGTAAGGAGTCCTAGCGCCACCACATCTCAGATGTGGATCTTTCGGAAAACTGAAAATGAATTTGTAATTATTACGGTGGGTATTACTATACCTAGTATAAAATTATTATTCCTAAGGATATTATAATATAATACGTTATGTTATATGTGAGCTAAGTTACTACTTCTGAGGTGGAGCCGAGAGCGTAATAATACAATGTTCACGCGAGTTATACGACATTTTTAAAACATTTGTAAAGAAATAAAATAAAATGTGAAACCTTCAGTATTATAGACAAAGATTTGACGAAATAGCGACGGACCGAGAATTTTCTAATTCAAACTTTGAACCTTGACGGCTGCTCGGCCTTATGACTAAGGTGGGCTTGCGATTTAGTGATCAATACAAAAATATTGCGCAAATTTTTTTTTTTTTTATATTCAACAATATTTAACCAGCGCAATATTATTAATCGTCTAGGGCCCACCTTGCGAAATCGCCATATAGTCAGATTTTTTAAAATAATAATTGAATATTTTTGCATATCGAACACAAATAAAACTATATATAATTGGATGAAATATAATACGTATTTATCACATTACTTATCAATTTTACTACAAATTAAAAACTTCATTTGTCAAAATCTTTAGGCATAATATTAATTGAAGTTTTTACACTTCACGTGTAACTGTATTGAAATAACAATGTCTTAATTTGGTTCAAACAACATTAAATTAATAACTAATTAAACTCTTTTACTATACATGTAATACGAGAATATCCATTGAGTTCTGTAAAAAAATATTCAACTGCAATAATACGCATATCTATAAAATCAGCCGCACGCACTCGATTGCACCTCTCTAAATCCAAAATGCTCGTTGCTTTCGGGAAGATTCGGACTAGTTCGTGTCGCTCCGGACGAAAGTTAGTAAAATATCTAAAAATTGATTTAAAATATAAAACAGTGACTTAATTGTTTACTTACCGGTGGTAGGACATGCCATTTGTCTTCAGATTGATGGTATTTGACCTATTCTTACATATAATTACTGCACAACTCGGCATTTTGGTTTTTTACGCATCAATAGTACACTGTACGCATTTGCAAAGCAACTGAATCAAGCGTACAGCCGCCGTTCGAACATAAGACCAATTTTATAATATCGAGGAGCCACGTGCACGCCCCCAAGGCATATCCCTCGATATCCGTGGGGTACATTGATTTGACTTCAATAGAAGCCAATGACCAAAATTGGTGCCTCTTTTTTGCCGTTCCATTTAAACAACTGCAACATTTTACAAGATTCTTTTTTGTTCTAACCAAAAATTAATTTTTCAGGCACGGATTGGGTGATACATATAGTAAGCTGTTCTGTGATCCCAAAATGCCATTCGCTGATTGCGCTAGCAAGTGGTATGCGAGTCACAAGAGCGCGACTAGGAGCGAAGCACAGAAGATATCTTCCGACGAAGAAGACGCGGCTGGTTCTGAAGAGGCTGCCGGCGAAACGCGCATGTCGCTGAGGCGAAGCAAGAGAACCTCCAATAATTGCGATCGGACCACCGAGGACGACACTGATGCCCTCTCTGAATTAGAGACGCTAGCCAAGCTCGGGCGGATCGAGGAGACACTGCCTCCGGAGCGCTGGTTCTCAGAGCGGGCGCTCGAGACGCGCCTGCACCATATTGCACACGCCGTACAGAATCGCGAGTGGCCCGCCGCCGCCAAACAGGAAGCGCGCGTCGCGCCCGACACTCTCGACGAGCGCAAGCTTGGGCCTAAGCGTCACATCGCCATCGACGTTGAAACCGACCGCGCTAAGCTGCACGCGCTGCTGTCCGTGCCGCAGGCCGCGCACACGGGCGGCGGGAACAGCGCGGCGCCGGGGGACAGCAGCGCGCCGCCGCCGGCGCACCAGCGCGCGCAGGCGGCTCCGGCGCCTACGGCCGCGCCCGTGGACCTGTCCGCGCCGCTAGACCTCAGCGACGTGCACGACTTCTCTGTGGCTCGCCGCACGCAGAGCCCCGACGCGGCGCCCTCCTCCGTGCCTTCGCGCAGCCGACTCGATGACACTCTTTCCAGGCTCATGAAAAGAAAGAATGCGGTGAGTTGAAACTTGGTTGTTATGATGTCGTTAAAAGTGACTCCTGCAATTGACCTACTTTGTGGCGTAATGAAGTTTAAATAGCTAACGAAAGAACAACTCGTTAAGGCGAAAGCGTCAAGGTAGCCCGCGAAATTCAAATTTTCTTACGTTTTTGCAATTCACAAGTCGGTATTAGTTTGTACGTTGATCAAAATATAATTTGCGGCCGTAACAAGTATCTTTTTACATAATTAGAATCATTGAAGTGATCAATACAACTCTTTTTAAGATCAGGTAATCCTAATGAATGCCTATTTCATGAAATCTTGACATTTTAGGATTATACTAACTTACGAGTTGTATTACGGATTCTAATGATTATAATTCTGTAAATACATATTTGTTACGGCCGCAAATCATACTTTATTTAACATACAACTTAATACTGACTTGCAAATTGCAAAAAACGTAAGAAAATTGAATTTCGCGGGCTGCCCTGACGCTTCCTCCTTAAGGGGCCGTATACGAAATTTTGCCGATTTCGCTCATTTACGTAATTTTACATTTAAAATACTGTATTTCTCAGTTTTAACGCACGACATGAAAGATAATTTCATTTATGATCTAATGAATCGGCGACTTTTTATTTTGCGTCATCATAATTCGAGATTTAGGTTGTTTTAAAACATTTTTTACTGTCATTTTTTTTTTCGTTTTTTGCACTTTTTTTCAGGAAATTAATTGATTTTGAACTGAAGTTTATTTCTGTTGTTTTCATTTTTTGAACTTAACGTTATAAGTAGCCGAAATCAAAAGCAATGCTTAGGCCATTTTCTCTAAAATTTAACTGAGGTACCTAAATATTTTTTTACTCAAAATCAATAAAAATAAAAAGTCAAACTAGGCTGAGAATCGGCACTTTTCGAACGTCAAAATTACATAAGACAGTCCCCCAAAACGCCCGCCCTTCACCACTTTCTAGTGCTTTAGCTGAGGAGGAGTGGCGCAACAAACTCCCCAGCAGCACAGCTGTCTGTTCAGAAAAAAAAATATATACAACACTGCGCCAAATAATATATCTAAGTACATTACGCAACACACACATTAAATTTAATTTAATTGTGTGCTACACAGCTAGCACACGTCAATATACCAAAAAAAGAAGAAAATTTTATATCAAAGTGGTAAAAAGTGATACCCTTATTTTATAGACGATATTCACAAAAACACTGTAAGGTCCCGTAGTAGTTGGTACCTTACACTTGTAGCTTTAAGTAAGAAGTGGTAAGTCAGTACTTGGAGTTAGGCGAGTTGATGTAAACACACACAGATTTGGTAACACTAAAGGTTTATTAGAGTACCGATCACAACAAAGTAAAAGTGGGTTGGATGCTAATCCGCGGTGTTCGCGTAAGTATGTAATTCGTCAACTAACTTAAAATCATATTAAACATTGTTTTAAATACCAAAGAGAAAAGTAGGTTGCTGCGTTTGCAGCCTGACGGAATGTACGTAAACCGTACATGCTCCCGAGGGAAAAGGCGGGATGAGCATCCAGTACATAAAACGTTTTAAAGTAAAAATTCCAAAACGCAATAATAAAAAAGTATAGACCGTATAAAAGTAGGTTAAGTAAGTAAAAATATAAAAGTAAGACATCCCAGAACGTCACAATAAAAAGTAAAGACAGTAAAGTAAACATTAGTAAGTAAGTAAAATTAAACATGTACACATAAAAACAATAAGCTTTACTGCTCCTCAAAGTGAAACAGTTGTTTCGGCCTCGCGTCGCTGTATAGTGGCTCCGGCGGTGTCGAATGGCGTATTTCTTGCATCTCGATTTCGACTTTGTTGTCGATTCCTGTAGGTTGTCTTGTAGGTGGCCTTTTAGTTTTCTTATGCCATAGTCTCCTAATCCAAATGTAGACAGCAAACGAAGCAGCTCCTCCCAACAGCAGAGAAGTCACAGAGTAGAGATATATGTCGTGACTTGATATATCTATCCCTTGTGGTAGTCTTTCCTGCTCTTTCTGCTGAATTATTTGCTTATCTATGTTTCTGATATTTATTGCAGATGTATCCAGTTCTGTCATATTCAGCTGTGCGTTTCTTCCATGAAGTGTTCTATCATCTTGCATTGAAGCTTGATATTTTCATCGTTTTTCTTCAAAACTTAATTTTGTAGTTGCATTATCGATGTTTGGTTTTTTGCGAGTTCACGTAAATAGTTTTCGTTATGTTGTATTGCATCAATGTCTTTGTGGTATTTGTCAGCAAACTTCTGATCTAAGACGCCGAATAAGCTGTTTGCCACCATGCCTACTCCGTCGATCAAGCCGCGCTTCTTGCGCGTAGATAAATGCAGTTGAAGTTAGTTGTTGAAGGATCTTCCAGTTGTTGAAGACTCTTCTAGTAGGTATAGTTAGTTTAGTTGTTAAAGGATCTTCCAGTTGTAGAAAACTCTTCCAGTAGGTATAGTTAGTTTAGTTGTTGAAGTATCTTCCAGTTGTTGAAGACTCTTCCAGTAGGTATAGTTAGTTTAGTTGTTGAAGGACCTTCCAGTTGTTGAACTCTTCCAGTAGGTATAGTTAGTTTAGTTGTTGAAGGACCTTCCAGTTGTTGAACTCTTCCAGTAGGTATAGTTAGTTTAGTTGTTGAAGGATCTTCCAGTTGTTGAAAACTCTTCCAGTAGGTGTAGTTAGTTTAATTGTTGAAGGATCTTCTAGTTGTTGAAATCTCTTCCAGTAGGTATAGTTAGTTTAGTTGTTGAAGGATCTTCCAGTTGTTGAAGACTCTTCCAGTAGGTGTAGTTAGCTTTTCCATAATGTAGTTGTTTGATAAATGGTTCGAACTATGTTGGTTTGTTGATGTTGAAGGTTGATGTTCCCGTTGTTGAGAACGTTGACCCATATTGTTCATATTGGAACTTGGCGACAGTTTTTGCGCTGAATAGTGTAACATCGTATGATGTGGTTTATTGCACTCTTTGCAAGTTTTGTTCGACGTGCATTCTGTGTCTCCATGCTTATACAAACAGTTTTTGCATATTTGTAATTTCCTTACTGTGTCATTCCGTTGCCGTGTGTCCATTTCAATGAACTTTGGACACTGCATGATCACGTGAAAACCGCTGCACAGAAGGCATTTACCGTATGACGCATGGTATATTCTTGATGTTTCTTTTCTATGTGGTTCATATGATGGTTTATTGGAGTTAAATTTCGTTTTGTTGCTGAATATTTGTTTATGTTGGTTAGATGCATCTTTTTGGTAACCCTTTGCTGCTTCCAACGCCATGAATTTGGTCTCCAAGAACCCCAAAAATTCACTCAGCTCCGGGACTTGCTTTGGATGCTCTAATTCTCTAGTGTATTCAGTATATGATGTTGAGTCCAACTTCTGTGCCATCAAGTACACGATTATTGGATCCCAGCTTGATGTATTTAGACCGATGTTATGTAGGCCATTCATGCATTCGTTGATTACGTCATGCATTCTCTTCAAGACAGCAGCATTGACCTGCTGGATGGATGGTAACTCCATCAAAGTATTCATCAAGTTCGTAAATTGGAGTCTCTTGTTGTCGTATCGCTGAATAAGAATATCCCAACAAGTTTCATAGTTTTCAGCGCCGACCAAATGTTGGAACTAATCGTTCCGGCTCTCCTTTAAGCTTAGATTTTAAGTGTTGCATTTTCTGCGCTTTCGAAGAATTTGCATTGTTGTGGATGGTCTCCAGAAACATATCCTTGAACGTAATCCACTGACTGTAGTTTCCAGTGAATTCCGGTAGTTGAATCCTCGGTGCATAGTTTTGGTGGTTTACGCTTGTCCATAGTTTCGAGTTGAGAGATCTTTTCATGACATCGTACTGACGTTCTTTGTTGGCGAACAAGTCGTTGTATATTTCGTTTGACCCTTTCAAAATAGCTTCTAGCTCCCAGTGACATTTCTCTACAGTGTCCCACTTGGTTTTCAGGACGCTCAGGTGATCCTCTAACTCCCATTTTTCAGTTATGGAGTCAATTTCTATTTTGGACATCGCCCGTTCTAGTGCTTTAATGTGACATTCTTGTCGATCAAGCAGTTCCTTGGTCTTGGTATCTACTCCCGTAGGATGAGGAATGACAACTTCAGCCTGTTTTCCTTCCCAGACCAACAACCGCTGCAGTATATCAATCCTGGTGGATTCATACATATGTTTCGTCTTTTCATAAATGTTTCCAGTAAAATATTGGATTTCTTTGTCCTCTCGTTCAAGTAATACATTGTGTCTATTGCCAAAGTCTTGCCAGAGGTTTTCCAATGACACTAACCTTTGAGTCAGGTACTCCTTTCCTTTCCGAGACGCGCTGTCCTTTTGGTAGTTAGTACAGAGACGTTTGATTGACTCGAAGACTTCGTTTTGTGCAGTGATTTCGCTCATCTTGATGTAGTCGTTTCGGTAATCGAAAGTAGTAGTAGTAGTAAGATGTAGTAGTAAAGTAGGTATTGAAGAACACGTAGTTCGGTGTCTTCTAGTTTGTAGGCCTCGTATTACCCGCAGTTCACGTTGTAGTCCGGAAGCTGTAGTAGCAGTAGTCGTAGTAGTAGTTGGCTTGTTGCCGCAGTTGAGTCTTGTTTTTCCGCTTGATTCACGAAGAAGTTCCAAAGTATCCCCTCTTCGTTGATTGCTCAGAGCTCTTGTACTCTTTTTACGAATATGCGCGCTTTCTCAACTTGACTGGTGAGATCCGCTTGTGGAAGGCCAGCCAAGCCGATTCGCTGTCGTTCCAAGAGATACAATTACCCCAAACTGTGAAATACTCGAAGGACCATTAAATGTAAGGTCCCGTAGTAGTTGGTACCTTACACTTGTAGCTTTAAGTAAGAAGTGGTAAGTCAGTACTTGGAGTTAGGCGAGTTGATGTAAACACACACAGATTTGGTAACACTAAAGGTTTATTAGAGTACCGATCACAACAAAGTAAAAGTGGGTTGGATGCTAATCCGCGGTGTTCGCGTAAGTATGTAATTCGTCAACTAACTTAAAATCATATTAAACATTGTTTTAAATACCAAAGAGAAAAGTAGGTTGCTGCGTTTGCAGCCTGACGGAATGTACGTAAACCGTACAAACACATTGTAATTTTTTTCATACCTTTTAAACGTCAAAACGATTCGTTTTGACGTTTCGATTCGTTCGAAATATGTGATATTCTAAACTTCTTACAGCAAAAAATCCAAAACAGTCGTAGGTTTTAGGTCGATTAGTCAAAATTAAATAATAAAAATAAAAAGTAGCTAATCTATTACATCTGAAACGATCTTTCATGTTGTGTATTAAAGCTTATAGAAATACATTATTTTAACTGTAAAATAACGTCTGTAAAATCACGTAAATCAGCCAATTCGGCAAAATTTCATGTACAGACGCCAGCACATCAAGCTAATACAATCTGTCAGATTTCTTTAATAGATTTTCGACTTTATTACTAAGAGGTTCAAGGTTGATTGGGAAAATCTGACAGTTTCGGGTAGGTTGACCTGCTGGCGTCTGTACTATCGACAAAACGGACGCCTTTTCACCTTAAAGTTGTTTTTTGTGTACACTGATTCATTGAAAAAACCCTGCCCCTATGGTCGTTTGTTTTACTTTGTCATAAGTACAGATGCAGCTTGCAAGCAACATTGTTTCAAAATTGGAAAGGCGTAGCTTTTGTCGATCGTACTTTCGGCCTCTTAACGATGTTTTTTGACTAGGCTTAAATGTCGGCCACTAATGAAACTTTATACATTTGAGTAATTAGTAGAAACTACACACATAACACAATATCACGCCTGTATTCCCCGAAGGGTTAGTCAGAGGAGTTATGTTAAGTCCCTTGTAATAGGGGGCGAGCCTATTGCCATCAACCGGGCACAAATCCAGACTGGGTTGCTACTGAGAAATTCCTGATTGAAAAACCCAATAAAGTAACACTGCCCGACCCGGGAATCGAAACCAGGAAGGAGCCCATGTTCAGCAGTAACGTTTTCGACCACTAGACCAACTAACTACACTAGAAACTGAGGGAAAAGCCGGCCAAGTGCGTGTCGGACTCCGCACATTGAAGGGTTCCGTAGTTGGGATGAATTTATCTCAACAACAAACTTAACATTGTAGTTGAAATTAAAATGTTCTCCCATACATTCCAACTGCAAATCTAAGTTTGTACGCACAATATTGAGAGATTTACCCTGTTAAGACCATAGACTTCTTATAAGTTTTCCTGTAATCTATAGGTATTGAACTATTTTCTTTATTTTTTTTTTTCAAAATTTTAGCCCAAGTACTTTCGGAGATAAGGGAGAATGGTCGAATTTCGTCTTATTTTCTTAAGTAACTTTAAAATGATTTATTTTAAAATTCTAAAAGATATATATTTGAGACCCTCACAGTAAGCCCTTTCGTTTGACATGTTACACGGTGCAGTTTGCAAAACTTTTTTTTTCTTATTTGCCCCCCCAAAATTGACCCCATATTCAAAATTAATTTATTTACGCTACACGTCCAATTTGGGTTACAGAAATACGTGTGTACGTGTATGTACCAAATTTCAACTTCCATTAGTTTCGGAGCAAATTGGCTGTGACAGACGGACAGACAGACAGACACACAAGCCCCCTTTGTATAAATCGTGTAATTTGCAAAAACTAAGCGGTCACAGAAACAAAACAGGAAAAACGGCTTGTTTTAATTTAATCTATAAATTTATTCTTCATTTATATAAATAGTTACGTGCCTAGAATAAAGCGCAACCCTTATAGGCGTACGTCACGTCGTGTATGGGAGGATGTACTTTTTCGTCTGTAAAGTTAAATTTGTCCTTCAATCTGGAATTAGATAGTCATAGGCCATATCTTGAAGTATTATCAAATCTTTGTTTCACTCAAATTGGTTGGGTCTCTACACTCAAAGGTTTTTTTTAAAGTAAGTTTAGTCCTTCAATCCGAGTTACCTTTTCTATAGTAACTTAGAGCCAAGTTTGGTGAAAGTATGTACAGGTAAGTTGAGACGGAACACTCGCCTCGGTGTGTGAGATAGTCTAGCACTTGTCCAGTTTTTTTATATGTCTATCATCAACGATCACAATCGCTGGTAGCTTTGTTTCTGTTCCCGTAAAATAAATATATTGTGGAATATATAACAAACTAGCTTTTGTTTTAATTTTACAGCCTGCACCCGAACAAATTGTTGGAAAAGAAAAGAAAAGAAAGAAGCTAGACGAAATAGTACTAGGCTTATCAGCGGCTAAATGTAAGAGCCCTACTACTTCCTCAGAGAGCCTGCGCGGACGTAATGCAAACGTGCTGCCCGACGTGACGGTGACTCCAGCAGCACCTCCAACTTCATCCGCGGCTTCTTCAATCCAGAAACCATTTTCAGTTACGGTGACAAATGTGCCGTCTCCACAGGCTTCTTCCAAGGAGTTGTCTTCGTTTTTGCAACAATCTTTAGAACAAGCTAAGATCCCTAAAGCTCCGGTTGTACCTCCGATGAAATCGTATTCTCATGAAGCAAAGGTAAACAAGTGGTTAGCTGAACAAGCTAGCGTCGATACGCGTCGCCGAGGTGTAGCACCTCGACTTGCTCCTGAAGAGCACGTACCGGTAGTACATCGCGTAACTGGAAAGCGAATAGTTGGCCCAAAAGCACCTCAACTTAAACATCTAGCCCAATGGATTGCTGAAAATCCTATGTATGACATAGATTCCAAGTGGACTGAAGGTATAAAAGAGCACATTAAGTTACCTCAGGACGTTCGCAGTCAAAGACATTCCCCAATGCAATCCAGCGGTGGAATGAATGAACGCAAAAAAGGACGACCACCCACACTTGATTCACCTTCTCCCAATGTAATGTCATCAAATTCTCATATGAATCAAAGTTTGGCTGGCTTAAATCCTGCTATTTTGGCAAGTCTGTCTAGCCTTAGTGCATTTGATCCTAAAACATTAGCTGCAACACTTTCTAATTTAACAGGATTTGATCCAAAATTGCTGAACACCTTTGACCCAAAGTTACTATCAAGCTTGGGAAGTTTTGATCCTAAAAATAATCCTCTGTTAAATTCATTCAATAGTATGCCAAATTTGTTAGGTAATATAGCCGGCGGAAATATATTTGCGAACTTAGCTGGATTGGGACTTCCTGGATTCTCTTCTTTAGACTTAAATAATCTTACTGGGTCCAGCGTTTCAAGTGAAAGTAAATCAAAATCTCGAAAAACTACAGAAAGTGTAAATCCTTCTAGTTCTAAATCATCCAACTCGCAGTTTCCATTTGTTTTTCCTAATCCAAATATGTTGTATCCTCAATTAGGACTAAGTGGTCTAAATCCATTTGGTATGCATTCTGGTATGTCGTCAGCATATGATGCGTTAGGGTTATTGAGTAACAATATAGCAGCAAGTTCAGGTGCTTCTACATTACAAGGGTCAAGCCACAGCGGTTCACGTAGTACTGCGAAAACCACTACACCACGGTCGTCAACTATTGTTACTAATTCATCCACCTCCCGACAGCAAAAAGTATCTGATCGACAGCAGTCAAGTCAACTCCCACAAATACATTTGCCACCAGATCCCTATCTCTTAGAATCCTTATCAAAACAATCTTTAAATTACGAGTCGATCATGAGACCAGATAAGAGACCACGGGATAATGATAACCACGAAACCATAGCAACCGATCTCTCTAAGACCGATAAAAAGAAACTGCCATTTGATTCAATGAGGTCACAAGTGCCTCCGGAATTTGCAGCTGTCCAGGAAAAGCTATTAAAGGGCGATAAAAAAGATATTGATATAAGTAAAATGTTATTAGAACAAATGGCTTCTGGCGCTCTTAGTGCTAGCCTTGTGAGTTCTGCAGAGTCTAAAAAGGGTAAAGAAGACAAGGACGTTTCCGAAAAATTAATCAAAAGTTCTTCAGAATATATTTCTAGGACATTAATGTCTGAAGACGGATCATTAGGTACTTCTTTGGCTCACAAACGACCCCATGAAGAAGTTGTGCATGAACCAGAAAACTTAGCACTATCATCAACAGAATTAAATCCCACTAAAAAAGTAAAAGAGAATTCTGCTTTGGAGAAAAAAACATCCATTGAAAAGCAACCAGATCACTCGACGCACACTGGCGAAATGGACCTTGAAGACTTAATAGCTCCTTCAACTGTAATTAAAACTGGTATGAAACCTGATTTCGATACTGCTGTTCCTAAATTGACTCCTACAGAAATGACAACTTTAACATCTGGTTTATGTACGGATGAAAAATCACAAACAAAGCTACCAAGTTCTTATCCAGATGATTCTACCATTCTAAATAAAGACATCGCATTGGGTGAAGATTGTAATGCAAAAATAGAAAATGAAATAAAAGACAACTGCTCCAATGACGATGACACTAATATTGGAGATTTGTCGTCTCATGATGGGGGACGCAGATGTAATAAAAAGAAAAACCGAAAGTCATCTGAAGAAATGTCATCGATATGCCCGCGACGTGAATTAAGATCAAGCTCTGGACGCCAATCGACGGAGTCAATTAATACAAACCACTAAAATGTAATATGGCTCGAACGATTTTTATTAGCAATCATCTTGATTCAAAATGTATTAATGTATAACTGTGTTTACTAGGGCCTCTTTCCTATGTTGCGGTTTTGTGTCAGCGTGCGTATCTGGCGGCCCGTATGCGCTCCGCCTGCTTAGTTCGCTCGGTAGCTCGTTTCGTACCTTCCCCTGTCATGTATGGGTGCATCACACGCGCTAAGCTGCATGCGGGTGAGGCACGCACGCCTCCGCCGCCGCCCTCCGCGGGACAGGAATAAGGCCCGTAAGAATATAACCGCCAGTGG
This sequence comes from Dicycla oo, assembly GCA_948252095.1. NCBI lineage: Eukaryota > Metazoa > Arthropoda > Insecta > Lepidoptera > Noctuidae > Dicycla > Dicycla oo. The sequence continues at coordinate 16,860,083 of OX411712.1, forward strand.
CTGTTTCTTAACAATTAATATCATTCTATGAAGTTTTATATTACTTACTTCAGTCATGTTTTGGATAGATTAATCTATTTTACTTTATTTCGAATTCCAGCTGTTTCTACATTATGAATTAATAAATTAGATTAGTTATAAGAATAATATTCTTATTGTATTTATAACTTGTATTGTATAATAACAGAAGACTGGAATTTCCACATACAGATCCACAGTTATACTAAAATTTCTTCGATGTTACATTATTGTATGAGCTAAGGATTCTAATGTAATTGAAACAAAGTAAAATGTACGGCGTTAGCAATCACTTCCGGAATGGATAACAATATAGAAATGTGGTTTAGAATTTCATAATGTAGTTTATACGATAAACTATTGACACTTTAGAGATCTCTTGCAAATACTGTAGCTCAGTTTCCTTTTGACTACTATTTGTTTTAAAAGTAAGTTAGCAATGTCGAGTAAATATTAAATCATATTTTAAATGACGAGTGAAATTGTGTTAAATTGATTCCTGATTTTATTATTATTCTCATTTTTTATTTAGTTATTACTGTAAGATTTAAGTCAAACACTGAATGTGATAAAATTATTTATTACATGTATTCTTATTATTTTACACTGCTATATTGATGAAATGTATTATATAATTATGTGACAAATCATAAATAAACATAGAACTAATACATTACTTTTATTTTAATTATCCAAAGTAAAAAAGAGCAGGTTTTTATGTGCCACGCGTTTCCTGCCTCTAGCTGCGTGTGGCTGACACTGGCATGGCAACCATCAGGGGTTTTAATTTTGATAACACAATTGGTCGCTAATTAGTCAAGTCTCGAAATATTATTATTATACAGAATTTGTCGGTCACTGGTTAAGCTTTTCTAGGGTGGCCAAGCTGGGAAGAATCTCCGTAGCTTGCCCACATTTATATCTCAAAAACTGGGGCACCTAGCGAAGATCTGTTTTCTCGCTAATTAGTCTGAATCAGTCGCCAAATATCAGAATCTGTCGGTCACTGGTTCAAAAAGTTATAAGCGTTTGTCGACCTGCAGGGCTAACATAATATAGTGTTACAAATAAAAACACATTGATTTTTTTTAATGGCCTTCGGCCAAACAAATTACAATATTAGAAAACCGACAATTACTAGGTATTCGCATAGGGCTTCCGCACTCCGTGACGACCGATGGGCAAAATGGACGAGTGCCGCTAGCCGCCTTCCTTATATAGCCCGTCGCGGTGTTGCCATTTAGGTGTCGATTTTCTTCTAACACTGCTTCTCCTGACGGGACTGCGTGCTCGAAGCTCTCAGCAGGAACTCGTGGATGGGCCAGCAACACTCCGCGTCCAACGGCTGTTCGGCAACATCATCATCGATATCTGTGGAGGTACACACAATTCTAAGAAACATACTTGTTTACATCGTTTAACAACGGTTGGTCTAAATTCACACAATTCTAAGAAACATACTTGTTTACATCGTTTATCAACGGTTGGTCTAAATTCATATAGTCCATAGAGGTGTCAGATTATGTACCAATTAGCCAAACAAGCAGTAATCGACGCTACATAGGTTCAAGCGTTACAAGTCCACATAGGTTTTACACAGGTCTGTTCCCACGCAACCGAATACCCCGCACATACTCGCGTGGGCAAACAGGGTTTACATCAGTCTCTAGTAGGTCACCCCAGATACCTAATAAGGTCTGGATTTACACAGGTCTGTTGTCGGCTGCGCCACCGACTCACCCCGGAAACCAAAAGTGTCAGGGTCAACCCAATACCATGCGCACAGGATTTACACGGGTCTCTTCCACTGAACACAACACACATCATGGCTAAAATCAATGGTAAATAACCACAGGCTTGTTTAGTACATAATCTAGCTCAAGAACAGGGCAAAGACTAGTAGGTATGTAAGCTGACAAAGCAAACATAACAACAATCGTACAACAAGTAGGTACCTTCAAAAAATGCAGCACATGTTTCAGGTGTCCATTCGCCTTTCCATAACACCATGTATGCAGCCGCTGCTTGACTAGTCTTTCCATAGGCACCGGCTAGCAATCGGACCTCATATCTATCGTTAGGGAGGCGCTTAGTAATTTTATAAGGGCCTCTCATACCGCTGTCGAGCTTTCCGGTACTTTGAGAGCTCTTAATCACATATACTAGATCATTAACTTGAAACGTTTTTGGGCGGTTTCCTATTTTTATTAATGTAAGTCTTGTTTCTCTTTGTTTTCACGAATAAGTCCTTCTGCACGCTGCCGTCTTATCTCGCGAATTGCATCGAGATTTGGATTTGAACCTTCGCAAGTTATATCTTTGATCAAAGCGCTTATTAAAGGTGTAGTGGAATCAGTGCCAGTAAAAGATTTAATGCCAAATATTGAGTAGTCTATGTTTAGTAACGTTTAAAACCAATTGCAGTTTCCATGATATTTTTGACCAATCATTTTCATTATAGTTTACTTCAACTCTTATTATATTTAGAAGTGTACGACAATAACGTTCAACTTGTCCGTTTTCCTGATGCATTTCAGGGGTACCTAATGAAATGCACTTCGATTCCATAATTTGCAATCCAATTGATAAACTCATGGTTATCGAACATACGACTTCTATCACAAACTAGTCTTTTAAAAGTACCAAACAGAGAAATTATTTGGGTCATTACGCGTTTCAACTCTCTACAATCTTGTCTTGGTAAGGCATAACGCAAACAGTACTTAGTATACGCGTCAACTACATATAATAAGTACATGTTTATGACCATCACTTTCAATGGTCCGAGTACATCCGCGTGTATTGTATCAAATGGTACTGGAGCCTTTTGCCGAGGATATTGGCTGCAAAGGTGCGCGAGGAACTTGCTTATGCGAAATGCACACTACACAGTGCGTGACGTATTTTGCGACAAATTGTCTAAGACCGGGGAACCAGAAGTGTTAGGCCGATTCTACTAATTTGCAACGTTACACGTTCAATTGTGTTTCAACAACAGTTCAGTTTCGATCGCATCGCCGTTCGATAGTTACCAAAAAAGTCATTCTACTATTCTATAAGCAAAATGGAAACTAAACTTAAACCGAATCGTAACGGGAACGTATCAGCGGATAACCTGTGTGACCAACATTCCAAATAGATTTTTTTAAAATATTTTTTTCATGACCATAATTCCAAATAGTATGTTTTAATAATACCACAGAAAAAAAAGTTGAATCTAATAATATTACTAAATACGAATAAGTGCTACTAAAAGTATTTTTAATACAAAATCATATCCAGACCATACTTATACCTTTAGCCTGTATATTATTTTGTAACATTTCAACTTTATAAATAATAAAAACTCAGAAGAACGTTTCGTTTTCGGCCCCAGCTTGCGAAATATGTGAAACGAAACGTTTCAATTATGTCAAAAAGATAATGATGCGACTAAACGTCACGCTCATGTTCGGTTTTTTTAGCAGAATAGCTTTTGAGATTGTTTCGATCGATCGGTGACTGAACTGAAACGTAACCGCAGTTGGATCGTTGTTACGTTAGTGGAATGCGAAAACGCTCAAAAGCCGTAGTTCAGCTGCGATTCAATTGCAATTTTTGAACAATTTTGTTAGTAGAATTGGCCCCCTGGTTAGTAGTTTTGTCTACACCAATGTGTTCATGCTCGTCATGGAAAACGCGCAACAAACTTAATCGAAATGCCTTTGGTACATAACATATGAATTGCGCTTGCTCACCCGTGACGTCATACTTATAGTACAGAGGTCATTACGTTTCACGTAACGCGTGTTATCTAATTTACCGTTATCTATTTTTTCTAGTAACGTTAGCGTCTCCTCGTCACCTGCCTGTGCCACTTGAGCCCAATTTTGTGGTTTTTGAACAACATTAATAATATTCACCGGATAAAGATAAAGATAAAGATAAAGATAAATTTATTTGTCAAAAACATGCGTATACATGCAACTTATACATGCAGGATGGCACCATATTAATATTTAGTACGTACATGTTTCACCCGTAAGGCGTACAAATTCATAAAATTTACAAAAAAATTAAATTAATCACAAAATGTCACAAAACTTAAGACTAAATAAAATAAAATAAAATAAAATAATAATAATTTTAAAAATGTCAAATAGTGTCATTCAAAAAGTCATTCAAATTATAATAACACTTGTCTGTTAATAAATCTCGCATTTTTTTTTTAAACAAATTTACCGGCAATTCTTTATATGACTGTGGTATTTTATTATAGATTTTAGGAGCCATACAGAAAACGCTTTTTCCCATTAATGCAGTCTTTGACGTATGTAAACACAGTTGATTATTGTCACGTCTATTACGGGGGAAGGTGTCAGCTAGTCGTGGAAACAGAAATTGATTCACCCTAACAAATGTCGCAACTTCAAAAATATACAGGGACGGTAGGGTAAATAATTTGTGTTTTTTAAACATTGGCATACAGCTGTCAGTCGACTTCAAATTGAACATCGCACGAATGCATCGCTTTTGGGCCCTAAACGCTATCGCTTTGTCTGTGGAATTCCCCCAAAAAAGAATACCGTAGCGCAATAACGATGCTACTAGACTATGATACGCTGTTACTAAGGCATCTGTGTTTAGCTCTGGGGCCAGTTTATATAAGGCGTACGCAGAGGAGCTCAGCCGTTTACTTAGGTATTCGATGTGTGCCTTCCAGTTCAATTTAGCGTCAATAATAATTCCTAGAAATTTTGTGGCGTCAACTTTATTAAGAACAGTGTCCTCGTAAATTGCGTTAAGGTCAAATACAGCCTGGTTCCGTTGCCTGAAATGCATAATAGTTGTCTTATCTAGATTTATTTTTAGGTTGTTCCTATTTAACCATGATATTATTGATGTCAAAGATTGATTTATGTCACTTTCATATATGTCTTTATTTTTACATGCTATAGTCATAGTGCTGTCGTCGGCAAAGAGAGTCATGGGGTGGTCAATAGCACTAGGCAGGTCATTGATGTATATTATGAATAGTAAAGATCCAAGTACGCTGCCTTGAGGAACACCGTATGTAGGTGTGCGTTCGCTTGACACATAAACTTCCTCTTTCTTTGTCTTAACATTAATTCTCTCAATTTCTGTGTATTGTTTTCTATTAGTCAGGTATGACTGAATAAGATTTAGTATGCTTCCCCTTATGCCGTAAGCTTCTAATTTATGTAGTAATATGCTATGGTCAACGTGGTCAAAAGCTTGCGTCATGTCGCAGTATATCGCACATACCGGGATTCTTCTGTCCATATTCGTCATAATATTATATAAGAAGTCATAAATGGCCATACTGGTTGACATGTTTTGTCTAAACCCCTTTTGCTCCTCACTAAAGATATTTTTCTTTTCTAGATATGAGTAAAGTTCTTTATAAAGGTATTTTTCAAAAATTTTGGACATTATAGGAATTAAGGCGATTGGTCTATAGTTAGCCATTTGTCCCTTATTGTTTTTTTTAAATAATGGTTTTACTCTTGAAACTTTTAGGGCATCCGGATATACACCTGAGCTGATGCACAGATTTATTAGGTAGCTTAAGTGGGTACAAATGGTTTCAGAAACATACTTTACCACCTTTGTAGAAATACCATCGTAACCTGTACTATTTGTGGCTTTTAAAGATTTAATTATGTTTAATATGTCAACAGGTATACTGGGTGCAACAAAAATTGAGTCTTTCCGTTTTATAATATTCGTTGTTACTTTGCTTCCCGAACCTTGACTTGGTTGAATCTTATCTACGAAAAAATTGTTAAACGCGTTAGCTATCTCTAGAGGGTCATTTACTATTTTGTCATCTACATTTATATTGCTAATGGATTCTTTGGGTAAAAACGGTTTCGATTTATTTATTATACTCCATGTCATTTTAGATTTATTTGTTGCAGTTTTAATTGAGTAACTATTTTGAGCATGTCGAGTCAATCTCATAACTTTTTTAAACCTTTTTGTATAATTATTAAAAATGTTTTTATTCGTCATATTTGGTTGTAATCTGTAATGCCAGAGCAATTGACGTTTCTTTTTACTGCATAATTTAATGCCATGTGAGATCCATTTTGATTTTTTAATTACATTTATCGTTGTTAGCTTATATGGAAAACAAAGGTCATAAAATAGTTTAAAGTTGTCAATAAATATGTCAAAAGCGGTATTTGGATCTTCAGTTTCATAAATTTCCGAAAACGTCAATTGTTTTAAGCAGTCCCTAAATTTAACCATATTCTCTGCGCTAAAGTCCCGTCGTTTTCTGCGCCAGTATTTTACCATACAAGTTTTTTTCACCGGGCATTTTATGATTTGCGCTGTGTGGTCTGACAGCGCAAATTCAAGAACATCCGTTTTACATTTGGCTCTAAAATTATGTGCGAAATTGTCAATGCAAGTTTGGCTATGAATTCTGGTAGGTTGCTTTAAAGCTAACTTAAGATTGAAATTTAGTAACAGACATTCGAAATCCAACACGACATTATTTTTTTTCATTATATCAATGTTAAAATCTCCAGCTATTATAATATGTTCATACTTTTTTTTACATATTTTTTGTAATATTTTTTCCATTGTTTCATAGAATACATTTAGGTTATTTCGTTTCGGTACTCTATAAACACATAAAATAATCATATTGTATTGTATGAGCTCCACACCACAACATTCAACTACACCAGTTAAAGATGCTTCAGCTATATGTGGCACTTCTCTCCATTGATGCCCGTTTCTAATCAAAATACAAGCCCCACCTCGTTTACTTTCTTTCCTACAGAAAAATGATGCTAAAGTGTAATTGGGTATATTTAAATGGCTTTCGTACCCTGACATCATGAAGTGCTCAGTAACACAGAGCGCGTCAACACTGATGTCCATTTCTGACAATTCATCTAGGCAAACATTTAAAGCATCGACCTTATTTAAAAGCCCCGCTATGTTTTGATGCATCACGTAAAGGCTTTTATTGACGAAAAAACTGCTTTTCTGTTTCTAATACGTGAGTGGGATTGTGAGACGTTAATGTTATTAGAGCAGTATGTACAGTCTTATTATTATAAATGTTGATGCATTGAATGTCATTAATTAAAACTAGAAGCTTATTAAAAATGGAATGGAAGCCAAAATTATTCAGTTGGCCAGATTGCCTAAAGAATGTATTATAGTCATAGTCAATGTTAGCATTTGAATCTAATACATGAGCATATTTGTGTGTCCAGATATCTTGACACAAAGAATAGTTAAAGTTCATGACTCGCCAATTATACATATTTGAGTTCATGTTATATTTATATGTGGGTAGACAGATAATAATATTAGTATGAGTTATTTCACTAAGAGTCTTCCTTATGTCTAATATGAGTTCATAGTAATTTTTAGCTATTTTAAAGTCTTGTTCACCAATTAAAATCACACAGTAGTCACTCATCGTGTAATCCGTAAGTTTTGTGTTTATTCCTTGCAGGAGGTCGCATGTAGCTCCATCTGTTGTTAAATAGTGACAAAAATTAAACTGTTTCTCAAAAGTTTCTTCTACTATAGATAGGATCCTGTTTTGTTTATTAGCACTCAGAATGCACAATTTGTTTTGTTTAAGTTCTTGTGAGGGCTGAATCTTGGTCTGGGTTTTAGTTTTGGTTACTATTGAATTCTTTATTTCTTTTATGTCTGTATTATTTGTATTTGTTTTTGTCCCCAATTCATTTTTGGTAGTATTTAATTGACATTCTGTGTTAGTAGTTATATCAGTTCTCTCACGTTCTAGAATATCGGTTTGTGTCTGTTTTGTTTTACAGTTCCTGTGGGTTTTTTTTCTTGGCGTGTTTTGGCTAGATTTAATGGGACTATTTGTGGCAACTTTTTTATACAAGTTATTTTTCCTTATCAAATTATCATTTTCACGCTTTAGTGAACTATTTTCAACCGATAATAGTTCTATTTCTTTATGCGCGCTCTCTAGTTGTTTTGCAAGATTTTGTATCTCCTCTCTTAATAACTTAACTTGGTCGCCTTCATCATCAGACATGTCTGGCATACTACTGGTGGTACATTCCAGTGTGTTAGGAATTACATTATCACTGTCGTCGATAGATGGCGATTCCGATTGTGTACGGGGCCTGGGACGCCTTAATGTTACGTTAAAACTGTCGAAGAAATTCATCTCAGGAATTATTTTGTGTCAAAAAGTGAACACAAAGTTTTACACTCTCTGAGATCCGAACGCTCGCCTTGTTGCACCACCGGTAGGATCTTATACCTCTAGACCACTTGAACCGTATATTTGAAAATCGTATTTTTGGCCTATATACCATGTGATGTATTAGTTTAATTTCTGCTCACTAGATGGCACTTTTCTACAGTTTTAATAGGCTCTTTTTTTATTTTTTCGGGTAACACTTTACTTTTGTTTATCATTTGCCCACTAGATGGCTCTTATTTAAATTTTAACATTCATTGGTCTTGTAACACTGTGAATTCGTTCAATGCTGTCAGCTGATTCAAAAAACCGATGTAAACAAACGACGTTATGAATATGAATACTCTTTTCTTACTTCTCACTTTTCTATGCGTCCATTTGTGAATGTGGTATTATATCCAATGCTGCTGTGATTTAAACGTGAAACGTCAGCTATAAAAGTTCGTTGAATTTGCACTTTTCATGCACTCGTCACAGATGCTTAGGTATTTTTTTTTAAATATTCACTTACTTATATTCGTCTTAATGAATTCTTCCGCCAACATTAATCACTAATATATGCACCACGGTCTATCCGTTAAAGTAAGTTTTGTCACTGATTTCTGTTTCTTTCTAATTTAAACAACAAATTTATACGGAGCAATTATTTACGTGACGGCAGCGCCATCTTTTTTTCAATTCCTACTCAAGTGGTCTACGTGTGACATAAGTGCGCCTTTACGGTATTCTAGCGAGAAATCAAAGTCTTGCATGTTACATCCACCATCTTGCAACTCTGGGTTGGAGATCCTTCTTACGTTGTGTCATTTTTAATGCATTACAGTCTGTGATTATCTTAAAAGAATACCAATTAAATATTGTCTAAAATGTTGTAATGATTTTACTACTCTCACTAATGGTCTCCAGCTCATAGCTGTGGTATTTGGATTCCGCACCAGCAGTCAACTTGCTAAAATAAGCAACTACCCGTCTGCGGCCGTCCTTGCGTACTTGCATAAGGATTCCGCCATAACCAATAGAACTGGCATCCGTATACAGCTCAGTTGTCAATACAGGGTCGAATATTGGCAAAATTGGTTCATTAGTTAAATAAGAAATGATATCTTGACGTGCATTTTCGTGTTCATTGCTCCAATTAAATATTACTCCTTTTCTAGTTAGAGCGGCCATTTGCGCAGTCTTAATCGCGTAATTCGGAATGTATCTTCGGAAGTATCCCGCGAGGCCAAGAAATTGGCGAACCTGTTTGACATTACTCGGTCGCGGTGATTTAACTAATGCATCAATTTTATAATTGCTCGGTCTAACCTGACCATCTCTTATAATTCTACCTAGGTATTCTATTTCCTTGGTAAGAAAAGTACATTTCTTTAAATTAATTGAAAAACCTGCGTCAGAGGTTTTATAACCGAATCTAATAAAAGGAGGTTTTCTTTCATCAATCCCGTCCGTTAGTATCAAGACGTCATCAATGTAGACCATGACCTTTCCAGCATCAATGAAGGTTTTAGGCGTTTTAGAGATAGTTTTCTGATAAAAAATCGGCGCGTTTGCTAAACCGTAGAGTACCTTGAAATATTCATACTAGTCGTTCTGGTGTAACGAATGCCGTCTTGTGAATAGACTCTTCAGCAACTCTAAGTTGATGGAAGTCGGAAACCATGTCCAGGAAGCTGAACCAGCGAGCATTACCTAACCTATCTATGTAGTCGTTGATCAACGGGAGAGGAAGATCTAGTTTTGACAGTTATTCGATTCAGTGCACGGTAGTCCACGACCATTCTATCAGAACCATCTTTCTTTTTTACAAGTAGGGTCGGACTAGCGTATTCTGAATCGGACTCGCGAATAATTCCTTTATCAAGCAAATCCTTCCGTATAGCGCGTACTTTTAATTTTACGTCATGCGTCAATTTGTAGGGTCTATAGTACACGGGCACATCGGTTGTTAACTTAATATGCATCTCACTATCTTTCACTGTTGTCGTAGCGGTACCGCTTAAAAATCCGGAATACTTGGTGAGGGTATCTAGTAATCGTCCCCTATCCCTTTCGGATACCGACGTATTAACTTGATCGGACAAGGGAATCGAATTTACTTGCATAACATCGTTTGCGGTCACTTCACTATGAACTATACGTGGCAGTTACCGGTCCTAACATAAGTAATACCTTTTCTGTTTAGTACGTCTGTACCGATTATGACGGGTACATTCAAATGATTGCCACCTACAACACAAAAATGAATTTCTATCGTTATATCACTAAACTCAACGGGTAACGTTACAAATGATTCCGATCTAATTTCCGTACCACCTAGGCCGCGTAATAGCTGGTTAGTAGGCTTTAAAGGCGCGGGCCCACCGCGGTGCACGGAGAGGCTACGCACGTGTATTAAGCTTCGCTTTATAAGAAAATGTATGTGGTTGTGTCCACTGCAACCCACGGAGAGGCTACGCATGAATTGACGTCATTGATACACGCGTGGCTTGCTCGAATAGGCGGTTATATAGCTCAACGCTGTCAACGTGGGTCTACGTTTCCACTGGAGTACACGAATATGACCCACGACTATGTACAGCTCACTTATCGCAGCGCAGTTTTCAGTCATACACCTTGTGGGCCGGACGCGTTTCATGTTTCTCGTATATATCGTATCGCCACGAAACCTAGCAATTGACAAAATGGCGCAGGCGTCGCTCGCTTTCGATGCCTGCGCCCAGGTGGGAAGGTCCCACCTCCCCACACCTCCCGCAGTGAAGCCGTGTCCGTGGATTGCAGTGGCACGTGCGTAGCCTCTCCGTGCGCCGTGCCACGCTATACATAGTCGTGGGTCATATTCGTGTACTCCAGTGGAAACGTAGACCCACGTTGTCAAACAAATTAGTACACGCAGCTAAAATGCGCCGCGTGCCCGTGCACAGCATGCGCCGCGGTGGGGCCGCGGCTTTATTGACACGGAAATGTTTAGCAACAGTTTTTGACATTAAGAAAACACATGAACCACTATCAATTAGCACGTCTAACGGTATCCCCAATATTACAGCAGTCGTCACATCACGATTTTTATAACTACCCGTAATTTCGCGACAAAAATTGACACCATTATTATATCGCAAGTTGGCGCGTTCCTTAGCAAAACAAGTAATATCGGAATTACCTACTTTTTTGCAAAACGTAACGCGATAGCTTTTTCGTCGCTATTACTCGTGATTGTATTCGACCGTTTGTTATAATTAACACTCTTATGACCAAATTGATTACACTGATATCACTTGATTGATTTTATATCTCTAGAATCATATTGACGTTTAAACGGTTTGCGCTTTGAGTTACTACTTGAAACGGGAAAGCAGTAATAGACTTCACACTTGACGAATAATCACAATTATTTATTGATATTTTTATACAGTTGAACAGAGTTTTGACTTATCTCATGTACGGCAGCAAAATGTTCCCGCCAAATGAGCGGTCCGACTACTTATACACTTCGGCTGCCGGATGTGACGTCACTAATGGTCACTCGCTGGCTTGGCTGACAATTTCTGCTCCAAATGTCGTAAAATGGCATTGGCTTGGCGTTGGCTCGGCATTGGCTTGGCGTTGGCTTGGCGTTTGCTTGGCGTTGGCTTGGCGTTGGCTTGGCGTTGGCTGAACACATGACGAGGCGTTACATACTATTGGAAGACTTATCCGATCGATTAGTACAATTATGAAACACTTTCTTATTATAGCTGCTAGAAGGTTTAACAAAGCTCGATAAAAACTCCACTATAGAATCAGGCGATAATTTAGCGTTAGTAGCCATTTGTGGATCTGAAATTCCACGAATAATAATAGCGGTAAGCAGCTCGTCACTTAGACCTTTAACTATGCGTAACCTTACGTAGAGTATAGTACGTATAGTATTTATCGGACTCTGTCCGCATTACATCATAAAGAATGTTCGCGATATCGACCGAACGTGGGCTTTGAGTTTTAGTTTTAGTTCTAATTTGAAACTGGACCACGTGCGAATATTGCTTGTTCATTGGCTAAGCCAAGTGCGAGATTCGCCCTTTAGACAATGTCCGACGCGAGAAAGGTATTCCCAATAGTTCGAAATACAGGCTCTTCGTACTTCATCGCACCACGTGTCGAAGTCATGAACACTCGGATCAAAATCAGAGACAAAATATCGGTTGGATCTGACCTGAGCACAGCTGATAGTGGTCAAAAGTCGCTCTGAGACGTTCGACACCACGTCTCCAGACTGCGTTTATTCCGTGTTGCTAGTGTGTGGAGTCAGCGGCGGCGTTCCCAGTTGCGCGGACACAAGCTTGCGCGGTGGTGTAGGCGTCCCGAGCTCCGATGCCGATGGCATCGTGTTTGGCAGCTCGACGGCGCGGCTGGGGCCAGCGCTGGTCGTAGCAATGGCTGGCGTCTCCACTGACGCACGGGGCTGGTCCTCCAACGCGCGTAGCCTCCTCAGGATCTCCTTTGGATTGGGCGAAGGAGTTCGCCCACGGCGTTTTCTTTTGTTGCGTTGATCGTTGGCAGGCATCACACAGACAAAAACTCCGTCCGTATATTAAATAACCAAACCACGTGGAGGAATACTAAGTTTTTCTTTATAAAACCAGAAATGTGTTTCAGCGGCTTTTCAGCCTTCGAATCCCACTTCGGATGTTACAAATAAAAACACAAATTGATTTTTTTAAAATAATTTAATGGCCTTGGGTCAAACAAATTACAATATTAGATTTGTCTCGGCATAGTCTCTGAGTCGTTTATAAATAAGCCTCTCATAGATTTTGCCGAGCACATTGAGCAGACTGATGGGGCGGTAACTTACATTTACATTTGCAGTGGCTTACAGTGGATTACAGTGGCCTCTTTCCATGTTTGAGGAAAGATGTTGTTGCTCATGGCATCATTGAAGATGGTGACCATGAGCATTATAAGGTGGGCGGGGAAGAGTTGGATCATCCTATTGGTAATTCCATCCGGGGGCTTTACGGGGTTTAAGACCCTTGATTATGTCCTGCACCTCGTCTGGAGTGACGGGGGGCAGAGGACAATCAGGGTCTTCAACGGGAGGGAGACACTTCTCTTGTCCAGCACTAACTAGAAGTGACAGCGTAAAGTACCTAGGAGTCCACATAGATGATGAACTTACATGGAAAAACCAACTTGGCGCTGTCACAACTAGAACCTTGCGTCTTATACACATGTTTAAATCCCTCCGCAACTCTGCAAATGCCGATCTATTGAAAATGGTGTACTATGCACTTTGCCAATCGGTCATAGGATACTGCATCTCTGTATGGGGTGCTGCATCGAAAGGTGGCCTCCTGAGGGCAGAGAGAGCACAAAGAGCCGTACTAAAAGTAATGACTAGGAAGCCCCAAAGATACCCAACAACTCAACTGTACGCAGACTGTAAGGTTCTTACAGTCCGTCAGCTCTTTGTGCTTCAATCCGTTCTTAGAAAACATAGCAGCATTCCCCCATCAAACCCTAAAAAGCGCACAAACCTCCCTTCAGGCACCCAACATAGGACCACGTTCGCAAAGCATCAGTTTTATGTATCTAGCGCTTACATTTACAAAAAGATTACTAAAAAACTGAATATCTTAGACCTCAACAAACACAACCTAAAATTAAAAATGACAGAATGGCTACTTACACTGGACTATGCCGAAACGGAGACTTTACTTACCTACATCACCTAATAAGCACACACTCATCTCCTTGCTTGCAAAAACACTCTTATCCTCGGATCCATACACACTCGCACATATCACTCTCTTACACACAATCACCACATCACCTACGTATACACACTCACATACAAACATAAACACACCTATAATCACATTCACTCACCCTCACCACCGCACTCACCTATGCATGCATAATTTAAAAACTAAAGATAAGATAAGATAGATTTATTTGTCAAACACACGCGTAGGTTTACAATCAGTTGGAGCGATTACAAAAAAAATAACAATAATAAGTTTCAGCATCTTTTGCCTAGGAAGGCGTACAAATACAATAATAGTATATTCAAAGTACAAAAATCATTTAATTACGTTAAATTAATAAAAATAGCAATAAAAAATGTAGAAAAGAAATAACAATAACAATATAATTCAAAGTAAAAAAATCGTTACGTTACGTTAAAATAAAGTCAAATAAAGTTACGTTAAATTAATAAAAATAACAATAAAATGTCTAAAGTACATCATTAAAATAGTCGGCAACATTATAGTAACATTTATTTATTAATAGTTTCTTCATGCTTTTATTAAAACTATTAATATCCAAATCTTTGTTTGCCTTTGGTACCTTGTTGTATAATTTTGGGGCCATGCAGAATATACTCTTACGCATGAGAGCTGTTTTAGCACTATGTATACGAAGTCTTCGATTATCACGTTGATTTCTTTCGGAACCATCTAAAAACTTCGGAAACAGTTGCGGATTCTTTTTAACAAATAATACCGTCTCTAATATATACAAGGAAGGAAGTGAGAGAATTTGATGTTTAATAAAATATGGTTTACAACTGTCTGTAATTTTAAGACCAAACATAGCTCTAATGCATCGTTTTTGCATTCTAAATATAACATCTTTGTGTGTAGAGTTTCCCCAGAAAATGATTCCGTATCTAAGGATCGATGCTACAAGTCCGTGATAGGCAGTAAGCAATGTATCCGTATTTACAATTGGGGCGAGTTTATGCAATGCGTAGGCAGAACTACTGATTTTCTTACAAATTTCTTCAATGTGACCTTTCTAATCAAGTTTTTTGTCAATGGTTAGTCCAAGGAATTTGGCATTATCAACTCTGCATAGGTGTGATTGTTATAGCTTAAGTTAATGTCATTTCTTACAGGTATTCTTTGACGAAAATGCAAGATTTGTGTTTTATTTCAATTAATTTTTAGATTATAATTGTTTAACCAGTTAATTATAGAAGCTAAAGCATTATTAATGTCAAGCTCATAGGTGTCATTTTTCTTACATGCTATTGTGACTGTGCTATCGTCTGCAAAAAGGGTCATTGGATGCTCAATAGATTTCGGAAAGTCATTTATATATATAATAAATAATAATGGTCCCAGAACGCTTCCCTGGGGTACACCGAATTTCAGTATACGTTCTTGAGACAAATACGTAGTCGCTTTTTTGGTACAATCTATTCTAGAGATTGCTATGATTTGTCTTCTATTGAACATATAGGATTCAATTAATTTAAGTACATTGCCTCTAACTCCATATGTTTCAAGTTTATTAATTAAAATAGTGTGGTCAACGTAGTCAAATGCTTGTGTCATATCGCATAGCACAGCGCAAATGGGAGTCTTTTCATCGATCCGTAACATTACAGTGTGTAGAAAATCATAGACCGCCATATTGATTGTCTTATTTTGTCTGAAACCTTTTTGCTCACTACAAAGAATATTATTTTTTTCCAAATACGTATATAATTGTATGTAAATGTATTTTTCAAAAATCTTCGACATAGAGTACCTTATATTTTTCTTTTTCATAACTTATAACTTTTTCCCTACTTAAGTTAAATCGACACAGTCCACTCATACATTTCAATTGGAAACCCATTGCGAAGCACTGTCTCTTAAGATGCAGGATACCCCTAGTTTAAGAGATAGAGTTTATTCTACTGTGTACAGATTTCTGCAGCGTCCAAATGTTTTATGTAATGCTCTCTACAGTATTTTCAAAATTGTAAACTTAATGTACAATTATCTGTATTTTCGGGAAATAAAGATATTTATTTATTTATATATTTATTATTAACGTGTGCAAGCCCTTTTACCGAGTGATCATAGCCCGAGAAGGGCTTTTTCTAGGGAAATTCTCAATTTTTAAAGAAAATTTTATGGAGCGATGAAACAAGTTTCCGAGGGGTGGGGATATTTAACATGCATAATCTGCATTTTTATGCGCGCATTAACCCACACATTGTACGAAGTGACCATTTCCAGCATCAGTTCGGAGTAAACATGTGGGCTGGAATAGTAGAAGGACAGCTAATAAGTCCTCATGAGTTACCTGCTAGACTCGATGATACCTCCTACTTGAGATTTCTACAGAATGACCTAAATGGTTTACTTGGGGAAGTATCACTTGAAACCCGTCGAGACATGCGGTTGCAGCAAGACGGCGCTCCCTCACATTACGAAAGAGTCGTAAGAGACCATCTAGACTTAACTTTCCCTAGTCGTTGGATCGGAAGAGGGGGGCACATTCGATGGCCAGCACGTTCCCCTGACCTGAACCCCATAGATTTCTTTCTATGGGGTTATTACAAAGAGATGGTGTACGAGACAGAGAGCGGAACCGAGGAACAACTCCGTCAGAAAATCACATCTGCAACCTTATACATAAAAATTAATTTCCGAGCATTTAGACGAATAATACCAAATTTCATTCGGCGATGCCAGTTGTGTTTGAGAGTAAGAGGAAGGAATTTTGAACATCTATTGTAATTTCAATTTAATAATACATTTACATATTAATTTCATTGTTTTATTTTATTTTGCCACGTAGTTAGAAAATTTAAAAAATACGACCTCCTTGTTAATAAAATTCTCTAACTTTTAAACTATTAAGAATATTCCAGTGATTCATTCATCTCCAAAGAATCTCTATGACTTGGACCAGTTTTTGTAATACGCGGTCAACTTTCGCTAGTGTAACTTTTTCCCATGAAAATCGCTCGAAAATTGAGTAAAATTTTTGCCAGAACGAAGCCTTTGCTGTAAATGTTATTTCTTATTGAACGTATGTTTTCTAGCTGCGTAAAGGTATTACCACAAGAAAGGCCCACGTTTCTACAAAGTTCTGAAAAAAAGTAATTGATAGCTTTGCTAGTTTTTATATGATTTTTTTCATTGAGCACTATGCGAAGTGATTGAAAAAAACAAAAATTGGTCATTACTTTTGAACCGTAAAAAAATGCACCAGCATTGTCAGGGTTAAAAAGTTTGGAAATGACCTTGCCCACGCCCTTATTCGATTTGATCCATACTTCCAGGGACACCCTGTATTATATTATGAAATCAATAATATATAAATTTGGGGATGTTAAAATTGTCAGTTTTAAACCATTTTTGTTACTTACGTCAAAAACTAAACTAATTAGTAATTTGAAGTTTCTGATAAGTACCATACCCTATCATGTATTTAAAAAACAAATACTGAAATTAAGGGGGAAGCATCAGGGTAGCCTGCGAAATTCAAATTTTCTTACGTTTTTTGCAATTTACAAGTCGGTATTATATTGTACAGACGCCAGCACATCAAGCTACTACAATCTGTCAGATTTCTTTAATAGATTTTCGACTTTATTGCTAAGGCGTTAGGTTCAAGGATTGATTGGGAAAATCTGACAGTTTCGGGTAGGTTGACCTGCTGGCGTCTGTACGTTGATCAAATTATAATTTGCGGTCGTAACAAGTACCTATCTATTTACATAATTAGAATAAATTATATAATTAAAGTGATCAATACAACTCTTTAAGACCAGGTAATCCTAATGAATGACTATTTCATGAAATCTTGACATTTCAGGATTATACTAACTGATGGAGTTGTATTACTGATTCTAATGTACATAATTCTGTAAATACATATTTGTTACGGCCGTAAATCATACTTTATTTAACATACAACTTAATACTAACTTTCAACTTGCAAAAAACGTAATAAAATTTGAATTTCGCAGGCTACCCTGACGCTTCCTCCTTAAAGGGGGAAGCGCCAGGCTAGCCCGCTAAATTCAAATTTTCTTACGTGTTTTGCAATTTGCAAGTGGGCTATACTGGCGCTTTCGCCTTAATGGTAATGCAAAAATGTGATAATATGTATAAAATAGAATAGATTTTATTTTTCTTATATAATATGTACCTTCATTTAATTTTATTTTTAAGGCAGCTGTGGGTGTAGAAGAGGCGGTCTAATTGATTAAAAAATATTGCAGAACAACTAAGAATATTATAATTTCAATTAAAGCGAAAGCTTCAGGGTATCCCGCGAAATTCAAATTTTCTTACGTATTTTGCAATTTATAAGTCAGTATTAGATTGTACGTTGATCGAAATATGATTCGCAACCATAACAAGTATGTATTTACAGTACAATAATCATTAACGTCAGGTCAGGTAAGGTCAGCCACAAGGCTGACCTTACCTGAAAGATAGCTGTAATGTTGTAGACTAGTACATATTTATAAAAAGGTAATTTTATGTAGTTATTGTACAATACCTGCGGTGATTTCTCTAAGGAACTGTTATTTAATTGTAAAATTTGTAATCTGGTTTGAAAACTGATAATAATATTGTGTGGCCATCACCGTAAGAAATCCGATTTGACAAATTTCAAATAAATCTCACATATCAGTAGACACAAGAAGCTGTTAAATCGATCTATCTTCTCTTGTGATGACCCAATTTAACAACTGTGATTCTAAAATGTATAAATTATTATGCAGCGCGGCTGTACCTACGAGCTACCAAACTACAGCTTTTTGTGGATGATTAATTAAAAATAAAGCATTTTTTAAAGTTGTGTTTATATTTATTTACGTAAGTATCCTTGTAGTAAAATTTTCCAATCCAATGTTAGGCAATTTAGGCCTAAATAGACTCGACCAATATAACAAAAACTACAGCATACTGTTATGCAGGCATCAGCTCAAAGTTGCTTGTGCAACAATAATTTATTTATTTATTTATTTATTTATTTATTTATAGTTAATTAAAACGGCACAGGTCTAATTACATTAATTAACATAGAATTCTAAAAATTAAAAATAAAATAAGCATTCAAATAACATACAATACAAAAATTAAATTCATGGATATACAACTAGTGGATAACATAATTAATAATAATTTGAGTAAATGGTTAAAAAAAAAAAAAAAATAATAATTAAATACATGACAAACTAACATGTAACAGTGGACACCCTCGCATATTGTCTCTCACAGAACACCAGACAGGCACGTATTATTTTCTTCCATTCATCAGCAAACACATCACATTCAGGGTCGGCAGTCAGGAGGGCGTTTAGCATCCTTAGGGTTCGACATACTGGGGATTCGGCTCTAGCAACAGATCTAGATATCGGTGGTGCGAACAGGTCATGACGGCGGCTTTGACGGTGCCCAATGTATTTGTCGGGCACAAATAGGCGGCAGAAAAGTCCGTGGAGCTCAGGGCAGTCAATACGACCGCTTAGGGTTTTACAGGCAATCGTGAGCTGATCAAAGCCCCTTCTTACCTCCAACGAATTGAAGCCCAACACCCCTAGAAGATAATTCGTTGGGTACATGAATGGGAAGAAATGGTACAGCCTTTGATACAAAAATCTCAGGAAGGTTTTCTGAACTTTCTCAAGCATCAGTGTCTGAGACGCAGTATGTGGATGCCAGACACAGGCGCTGGACTCGAGTTTACTCCGAACCAGAGTGGTGTATAGGAGTTTAATAATACTGGAATTGCGAAAGTCACGAGCGTTCCTCAAGACAAATCCCAGACGCCTGAAGGATTCCTTTGCAAGGGCAGACACGTGGTCTCTAAATGTCAGGCTGCGGTCGAAAGTCACTCCTAAGTCCTTAACGCTGGTGACACGAGTGATCACTGTACCCCCCAAATTATAAACATATTTTATTGGGCTCAACCCTCGACCATAAGTCATAACGCTGCATTTACTAATATTAAACAACAACTTGTTCGCAACGCTCCACTCATAGACAGTATCGATATCTTTTTGTAGGAGTTCGCAATCCACCTCTGTTCTGATCTGCGCAGCTAGTTTTAGATCGTCGGCATATAGTAGACATTTTCCGAATCGAAGCTTACAAATTAGGTCATTGATCATGATCAGAAACAGAGGCGGCCCCAATATGGATCCCTGACTCACGCCCGAGCGAGTGTAATAAGACTTCGACTCAAAGCAGCCATGCCGAACGAACTGTTTGCGATCCCGTAGGTAGTCGGCAAAGAAGTTAAGAAGACCGGATGAGAAGCCCATTGCCCCTAACTTTGCCAAAAGCACATCGTTGTCCACTTTGTCGAACGCCTTCCGGAAATCAAAATACAGAGTATCGACCTGCCTACCGGATTCCAGGCTACTGGATATGTAGTCAACATGAATCAGCAGATTTGAGTTCACGGAGCGACCAGATCGAAAACCATGTTGAGCATCAGAAAGATACATATTGGTTTGTTTACAGATAACAGTGTGAAGTATATGTTCAAACACCTTTGCAATGGTTGATAAAATAGCGATAGGTCTGTGTTCCTCGACAGATATCTTGTCACTGGTTTTAGGGATGGGAGTAACACGTGAAATCTTCCACAGCTCTGGATACACGCCTGACTGAAGAGCTAGATTAAAAACATGACATAAAGGGGCTGCTAATACACTGTTACATCCCTTAACGATATATGCAGGGATGTTGTCTGGGCCAACCGAACTGCAGGGTTTGAGTTTGGAAATACCCGTAACCACGTCAGGAGGAACTAAAACGGGCAGGGGAAAATTACCTCCCTCACTATTCACCGTGTTTGATTTTGGGTCCAATTCTGGTGTGTCCGGCAAAAATACGCTGGAAAAATACTCAGCAAATGCCTCAGCAGCTTTGACACCTGAATAGACCTTGCCATCAAGCACAACGTCTGGCTCAAACCCACCCTTAGATCTCAGGCTTGAAATGTGCTGCCAGAACAGCTTAGGATTTTTGCCTAGGCTGTTTTCCACATTAGAACAATGCAGTCTATATGCCTCCTCGGTTCTCGTTTTTAATTCCGAGCGCAGCGCGCTAAACTGAGCATATGTAGCATCACATCGGGATTGTTTCCATTTATTATGGAGTTTTGATTTACGTCGAGTATCGCTTACGATATCTCTAGTAAACCAGACTGGGTACTGCCTATTACCAGAGGTCCTTCTCGTCTTCTTTGGAATAGAGGAATCAAATATATCGTACATTAGTTTATAAAACTTACAAGCAGCGGTGGACGCGTCGTTGCAGCGAAAAACGTCTTGCCATGGAGCAGAGCGAACAAGATCGAACAATAATGTGTAGTCACCTTTACAAAAGTTCCAATCCTTACTACGGTCAATATTGCTAGGGTCAAGCTTTCCATGTACCCTATGCCTTGGGATGGTAACAGCAATATCTAACGGAGGGTGGTACAGATCAATCGGAACCAGTTCCGTACCCTCGACATACTCACAGTTTACAGCAGCGCCCTCCCGAGCCAAGACTACATCTAACTTACTGCCACGCATATTCATCACCTCATTCATCTCTACCAGACTACAGAAGCTTAGAAAATAACAATAGTAATTATTAACATTTACTGACGCACTTTTTAGATTAAGGTCACCTAAAATAATAATAGTTCCCTTCAAACTGTGAATAATGTCCTCGACCTTGCAAAACCACGCCAGGTAATCATCGTCAGTTGCACTAGGTTTGACGTAAACAACACACACATATATATTTAGGCCATAAATTGTGATCTTAGCCCACAAATCTTCGCCGCAGGCCGTCTCAAGTTCATGTAGCCTATTCACGGTGACCCCAGGCCGCGCAGCAAGCTGCACACCACCGCCCGTGGTCACTCTGTCTCTTCGAAAAGTACGCCAATCTCCAGCCGATATTTCTGAGTCCTCAACTGAATTGTCCAGGTTTGTTTCGGTCACAGCTATCAAATCATGCTCAGACAGTAATAACCCTGACCTCCATATGGGTAGCTTGGTTTTGAGCCCACGCACATTCTGGTACAGTAAGCGCAGATAGACGTTGCGATCAGTACAACTACGAGAGGCAGGAGTGGCAAGTGCGCAATAGGGCTTATTGGGTCTCATCGCTTCGGGCACGAAAATTACGGCGCCATGGTTTGACGCAAATATCCTCCGCCCAATTTTCAGGAGCCACAACTTGATCAGCTAATTTTGAGGGCACACCCAGCTTGAAGGATGCGTATTTGCCACGGGATTTGAGGACTTCTACCGTGCAAACATCTGTTCCGCAAATGGTAATTAGGTGATCACGTACCTGACTATCAGATGTGCCTTGCTTAACGTAGAAGAGGTGCAGGTATCTCCATCTTTCAGAGGCTTCTAGATTGGTGGTACCAGGCGCTGCTGTTCCACGCAACACATTATTGAGTGAACGTTGGGAACGTCTGTGTCGAACTTCCGTCCAACCATGTTTTTCTGTGTCGCCCATCGAGATGTCAACAACAGCGGCAGCCACCGGCACGACGACACGGGGTATCGAACAATCCCGCAGATTTGTCTCGGGATTTTCCCGATCAACATCTTCCGTCCCTTTAGACGCGATCTCCAAGGGATCGGTGACCTTTCCGATTACTTTTGGTGTAGCAGCACGACGTTGAGCAACTTCAGTATACGAGCGGGGATATTTTTGTTGCCCATGCTTAATCGCATCCTTCTCACTCGTTTTCACTTGAGGAGTAGCTATGCTAGTTCCAGCCTCGAGCTCCGTTGTGGTTTTTCGGATTGTCGCACATTGGTTTTTAATTACAGAAACATCCTTAACCAAGGCGGATAGCATTTTGTCCTGCTCAGTTTTCCATGCCGTTAACTTAAGATCGAAGTCGGCCTTCCAGGAAGCCAACATTTCCAGTATTTCACTCTTCAATTCACGACATGCACAAGAGTTGTGGATAGCGGGGCCGCTGGGAGAGTCGTAGATGCGCGGCCGGTTTTTCCTGAGTGTAACATTATCATCAGGCTCCTTGCAACTAGAAGCCGATGCTATGTCAGGAACAGATTGTGATTGTCCTGGTCCCCCCATTTTCGGGGATGTAGGCGGTGTACGATGCATCTTAGGCATATCCAAGTTACTGAGCGGGGGCAATTTACGTTGTACAGAGCAAGAGATTAATAATGCAAAAGCAGGCGAAAAATAAATAGAGGAAAACAAAAACAAAAGTCGTCCTCTCTGAGGCAGTGTGAAATAGGTAGGAAGTAATGCGCCGTCTTCGTTACTTAGTCTTTGGTGCGAGCGCTCGCATACGTCACTCAGCGTAGCCGCGCGCAGATATGACACTTATGCGGTCCGCGTAACCGTGACGGTCGCATGCAATGTGCGTAAAATGTCTTGTCACTCACTCACCGTTTGACTAGTCCAGATTTAAAATTTCAAACGGTTCACACAGGTTCACATCAACAAAATCGTTCCAAATTAACACTTATTACAACTTTTAGACAAAATTACACTTGTAAGTAGAATAGTCAATCACTTTGTGCACTTTTGTTTGCGAAATGAGTCCAGATTTGAATTATTTTAGTATTTTAGCAAAGAGCAAAAACATACGTAAACTTGAACGTTCGGCCGCTAGGGCAAAGAAGAAGGATACTAGATAGGATAGGATATAGAAGAAGGATAAGGAAGAAGAATAATACTAGCTTTTGTCCGCGTCTTCGTCCGCGTGAGATCTCGTGTTCCCCGACCCACCCCGTCGCATCACATCGCCTGTCCGCGCTGTTTCTTCGTTTTCGCTTAGCGCTCTTTCTGACTTTAATCTTTTTGCTCAGGCTCCTAAACGTCATAGTATGATGTTAAATAGCCTATACAAAAAATGATTTTTTCAAATTGCGACTGTCGTGGATCTTTGACAGTCGTTACGGGTCGTCAGAAGCCCGAAAGTCTGACAACCAGTCTTACCAAGAGATATCGTATTACCCAGTTGTGGAGGTCAGATAGGCAGTCGCTCCATGTAAAATACTGGTATTCAGCTGCATCCGGTTAGACTGGAAGCTAACCCCAACATAGTTGGGAAAAGGCTAGGCAGATTGATTGACTGGTGGTTCCAGAGATTCGTGCGTTGAAAACAAACTTCAGGTTTAGTATTAGTATAGGTTAATAAACGTTTTCGTGACGTGTTTTGTTTCATGAAGATAAATACTTGTTTTGTTCCAACGGAACCAGTACCTATTTATCGAGTATTCTAATACATGGTCACCCTATTTCAGTCGCCGTCCGCCATAGTGGCATACGATGATCTTGAATCAATAAAAATACTGTCACCATTGCACTGAAAACCTGCAGAGCAGTTACCTATTCTCGACGACTGCATCACATCAGGCGTTTTTGAGTCTTCTAACTTCTTCGTTGTGAAGGAATCGATACCTACTTAATGCCAATGTTTTGAGGTATATTTATGTTACATTTTCAATTTACTTTTGAATGGGGCCGTCACGAATAAAAATAAAGCAATAAACATTCATTCCACTATCGTCACAAAATCTTTATTCATTGACGGTTTCTCTAAGCTTCTTCGTTGTGGAGGAATCGATAATCCCAATGTTTTGAGGTTATAAGTTTAATTTTCAATTTGCCATTTAATGGGGCCGTCACAAAAAAAACTAAAGCAGTAAAAATTCGTTTCAGTGTTGTCACTAAATCTTTATTCATTGACGGTTTCTCTCAGATCCTCAGTTATGGAGATCACGTTGGCCGAACGGCCTGATGTTGCTGGAACTAAAATTCATTTTACTTTTAACCGGTGGCATTACGACTAAAAGTAAAGCAGTGGTTGTTTGTCACAAAATCGTCATAAATCTCTATTCAGTAACAGTTTCATTTAGGTCCTCAGTTATGGAGATTCAGGTTGGCCGAACGTTCTGATATCAGACCGTTCCGAGCAGCCAGCTCTCTACCTCGATTGGCCGAACGTTCTGATGTACATATTTATTTAGATGAGACCTATATAAGGGCAAAGATATATTATTGTTCATGCGGGAGGAGATACTGAATTTGTTACAAATGCACTACTTGTGTTTAAATCAAACACAAAAAGTGGTGATTATCATGACGAGATGAATAGTACTTACCAACTTTAAATTAAAGGGTTATTGAAAAACTTGTGCCTAATTTACGAGAGCCATCCATAATAGTGATGGATAATGCTCCTTATCACCGTATTTGTGTGAATAAAGTCCCAAATACGAATTCCTTAAAAAAAGATATGCAATTATGGTTGACCCAAAATAAAATTGACTACGGAGAGAATTTGACAAAAGAGCTTTTAGAAATAATTAAGAGAAACAAGCCTGAACCTGTATATGAGATTGAAAAAATTTTAGAAGACAATAGACACCAATGCTTATATTTGTGATCTCAATCCCATTGAACCCATATGGAGCACAATGAAAAGAAAAGTTGCTGATGTAAATATTGAGCACAAAAATGCTGAAATTCCCCGCCTAGTTAGAGAAGCTTTTGACGCTATTATAATTCATGAGTGGGCACGGCATTGTAAACACGTTCGCAGGTTAGAAGGAGAATACTTAAAATATGATTTGTATTTAGATAAACCTTTTATTATAGAAGTGGTAAGTGACACTGAAACCGAAAGAGATAGTGATAATGATGATAGTGGTACGGAAATAAGCGGAGTATGGCCTCACAACCAGGATGAAGTTGTGTATGCAGGTTCATCTAAAGATCACAATTATACTGTAAACCTGGTTTTCAATAAATCATTGTAAATCAATTTGTTTTTGTTTTTATTACACTACACTACCACTAGGTACCACTGCTAATTATAAGTAGTCTAATCTGGTGTTAGGAGTTAGGTACGGTCATAACTAAATGCTAGACATCCAGGTACCTCTTGCAGGGTAGGTACCTACTTAACTTCGCATTAAAGTAAGTTGTATCCCCCCGTGGAACATTTTATCTGCTGAATTTCTACTTCATTGGATTACCTACTTTTTAGATAAAGCCATTGTTTATTGCTGAGAGACTAAACTGTTAGCGTACCTACGTAACTGTAAATTATCAAATTCTTTTTATTTATTTTATTATTTTTGTATAAATTATTATTATAGGTATCATTGTTTTTTATTTGTAAAAACTGTAATTCTTATTAAACGATTATGTCTAATGTGAAATTTCCTTCTTGAAAACTTACTCAATTTTGTGCACCTTATATTAATTTGCAACACTGAATCGACGGTGCCGTCCTCTTTCAGTTCACAGATAAGTTGGTAGGATTGTATCTCGCGTCTCGAATGTTGACAGTTCAACACGAGATAATCTGCGATTCTTCTGTCATTTAGTCGTCCTCGATTTTGACGAAGAGAATCTCTTCGTCAAAATCGAGGACGAAGAGATGAGTAGATAAAATTATGATACAAAAAAAATTACCATGGCAGTTTAATAATTGTACAGACGCCAGCAGGTCAAGCTACCCGAAACTCTCAAATTTTCCCAATCTTCCTTGAACCTTTAAACTTTAGCGATAAAGTTGAAAATCTATTAACGAAACATGACAGATTGTAGTAGCTTGATGTGCTGGCGTCTGTACTTATTTTATGTTACAATAAATATTAATCACGAACATACTTAGTTCTAATCTACTATTTATATTGCAACGAAGTTCCTTTCGGCGGCCGCGAGAGAAACTGTGGCGGAGGGGAGCACTATTACGTAGATGAGTATCACTTTCAGTAACAATCAGTGACTGCCAATTATGGTGATTAACGAAATCTAGGGATTATGGATGTATGGCAATATTTAATAAAATCGCCAGTTCATTTCCTAAGGGTGGTGATTAACAACGTTTAGTGTTTTATGGGTATAATAGCGAAATGAACTCCAGCTGCATATTGATCGTGGGTTTTATGGTGATTGTTACTATAACAATCTTCGCTTTGTCAAATTGTGATCGTTGGCTCATTTGTCAATTGTGGTTACTATCTTTAACATCAGATCAGGTGTTAGCGCATTTCGATCCTAATGCAAAGTTAATCCTCACGGTGGACGCTTCACCTAATGGGTTAGGTGCGATATTATCGCAAATAGATAAGGATGGATGCGAGCGTCCTATTTCATTTGCATCCTTAGCATAGCCTTAGCACTTCAAAGCCGTTAAAATTTCGTAGTATTAACCGAAATTTTAACGGCTTTGAAGTGCTATTACATAATCTTGAAATAAGCTGTGACATTATTGTATTAACAGAATGTTGGCTCTCCGACCAAACAACGAATATACCATCTCTAGACGGGTACAATTTACACAAAACCAATAGCCACATTAACCAAAATAGTGGCTTAGTTGTGTATATTAAAAATAATTTAGAAGCTATGGTAGAAGAACCCTTAATTCAAGAATGTAATTGCTTGATAATTAAAATTTCCCCAGATACGGTAATTATGGCTATTCATAGACCTCCACCTCAAAATATTGACAGATTCCTAGACTCGCTTAAGGCAAACCTAGAAAAATTATCATCCTTTAAAACTATTGTACTTTTAGGTGACATTAACATTTCATTATCTGAACGTCTGCGCATTTCATGGACTTCTACCAGCTCATTATTACCCGACGCACCAGAGCGGCTCATGCCTCGACCATATCATTATAAAGTCAAAAGTGCCATCAAAACACTGGTTACTAATAATAATACGTCACTTACCGACCATCAAGCCGTTTTACTAACATTGCAAATACCTTCACCTGGAAAAAATTGCATGCGCAGCTATTCTAAACTCAACATGACTAATCTTGAAAATGACATACGAGCTATTAATTTCGACCCCGTATACAATAATTCGAGTGACACAAATATTTCGCTACAGTGGTTGATTGATTTCTTACAATCTGCGATTAAGAAGAACACTCTAACAACAGTAATACCTACCTAGAAAGTACAGTAACATTAAACCGTGGATTACGCCCGGACTTGTTCGCTGTATCAGACATAGAGATAACTACACCAAAAATGTAAACTTTCCCCTAACAATGAAATACTCTTAATCACTTATAAGCGATATAAAAACTTCAATAATCTGTTGAAAAAACTAAAAACACAATATGACAAAGATCAGGAGGCAGGAAAAAACAGTAAACTTATCTGGAAGTTTATAAAAAGTAGCACATTTATGACTAAAAACTCAGAACCTCCGCTCGAATTTTTATCAGGCGAATTGAACCCATCCGCAGCGATAAATATAGCTAACAATTTCTTTATTAACATTGGGAAAAATCTGGCAGAAAAAACTTATCACACAGGCATTCTTCTATTCAGAGTCCATCTATGACTCATACTACACTGAACTCTTTTGTCCTACTAGATACGAACGTGAGTGAAGTGATAGGTATAATAGACGGGTTAAAGGTTGTCTGCGCCGTCGGTTGGGATCAAATTCCTAATACTGTGCTTAAAAGACTTAAATATCTAATTGCCCCTCCACTAACTCACATCTTTTAGATATGTTTAACTCAATGAATATTCCCAAAATTGCTCAAAAAAGCTGTAGTCACCCCTGTTTTCAAATCTGGAGTCAAAACTTGCGTTACTAACTATAGACCTATTTCAGTACTAACTGGACTCTCAAAGATTTTGGAAAGAATCATTAATAACAGACTAGTAAAATATCTTGAAAATAACAAATTGCTTTCAGATCAACAATTTGGTTTTAGGTCCAAACAAAAGGTCAACGAGCCAAGCAGTACACAAATTGACAAATTTCGTAACTAAAAATCTCGATAATGGAATGCAAGCCATTGGGATCTTTTTAGACCTCGCCAAGGCTTTTGACACCATTTCTTGCTCTCTATTATTACTTAAAATGAAAAAAAAAATGGGATTAGAGGAGCACAGTTAAAATTGTTATCTGACTATCTTAGCGACCGTTATCAGTCTCTTAAAATAGGTCAGTACACGAGCTCTGAACTTAAAAATAGTGATTATGGAATCCCACAAGGCAGCATTCTAGGGCCTACCTTATTTTTAATATATGTATATAAATGACCTTTGCCGCTTACAACTCCATAATGGTTTAAGTATGTCATATGCGGATGACACAGCTCTACTGTTCTCAGGTAAATCAAGAGCTGAGGTCTATGAACTTGCACAGAATGGCTTTGATATTGTGTGTAATTGGCTACATAACAATCTATTAACGTTGAATTCAGATAAAATCAAATTTATTCTATTTGCAATGAGAAATACTAATCAAAACATTACGATGCTTACTAACCAAAACATTCACGCGCATAATTGTTATACATACGCTGACACGGCATGCACTTGTCCCACTTTAACTCAAACCGACCATATCAAATTCCTAGGCCTCACCATTGACACAAATCTGAACTTCTGTAAACATATCGATTTATTATGCATTAGATTACGTAAATTAATATACATTTTTAAGAATTTACGGGACATAGACGACTTTAAATTAATTAAACGGGTATACTTGGCATTGGGTCAATCAATTCTTACCTACTGCATTACTTCCTGGGGTGGAGCCGCAAAATCAGGTTTACTTCTCCTAGAACGTGCTCAAAGAGCAATTCTAAAAGTCGCCCGTTCAGATTACCCACAGTCCACCCGCTTTATTTGGCATGCAAGGTGCTAACAGTTCGGCAACTATTTGTTCTAAGTAGGTCCTTTTTTATATCATAAATTTAACAAATTGCTTAAAATATACAATGTAAGTTATAATAGGTGTAGTATAATTTTATCCGGTTATTTACGAGTATCACAACTTAATTACTCAGACACGGAAAAACTTCTAGAGGTGCTGAAATAAAATAGCTGACTTAACTGTATTTACCTACATATACGAGTATACACACATCAACACGGTCTAGGGATATTTCATACTCAATTAAATAACTCGAAAAGTACTGGCCGCATTGGAATCTTTTATACACCGATTTGTTTGTAATTTATCTCAGACTAATTCCAAATTCAAATTTTTGAAAACTCTTTTGTTTCGGTGGCATAAAATGTCTTGATGTGTAGGAGAGGGAATTTTCATTTGTGCGAAATTTAGAAAACAATACGAATTACGTTTAGTTACAGTTTTTTTTTTCATTTTTAAACGAAAGATAAAGTTAAAATTGAGGTATTGTAGCCATGAAACGCCAACATTTGACGAGGGCGGAGATGTTACGAGCTGTGGGAATGCTGGAAGCTGGGTCTGTTCAGCGTAATGTTGCTGAGGCCATAGGTACCCACCAAAATGTAATTTCAAGATTGTGGACACGCTATCGTGCCACAGGTGAAGTAGCAGAGAGGCACCGGGGGCCAAGTCGCATCACTACCCCCAGACAAGACCGATTTTTGCAAATTACTGCGCGAGCTCAACCAAATGCAACGGCGACTCAATTGGTCCAAAGGCTGCGAGTGGAACACCAAGTGCTTGTGAGTGACCAAACTGTAAGAAGGCGACTGCATGAAAGCAATCTACGCTATCGTAGACCACTCCGGGTCCCACCTTTACGGAGAGGCAATCGTGGACGACGATTAGAATGGGTTCGGAACCACGTGGACTGGGGCCGTGAGCAATGGTCCAATGTGCTGTTCACGGATGAATCCAGGTTCGGCTTCCATCCAGATTTACGAAGGACGCGTGTTTGGCGAGTTCCTGGACGATGGAGCCGTCTTCAGAACCCTCAGGAAGTTCACCCATACCAAGGAGGAACAATTATGGTTTGGGCAGGAATTCGTCTTGGAGGACGGACGGATCTCGTTTGGGTGCGGGGCAATATGACGGCAGAACGATACGTCCAACAGGTGCTGGGGCCCGTAATCTTGCGCCACAGAACACAAATGGGGCAAGATTTCCTGCTCATGCACGACAATGCCCGGGCACACACGGTGAGAATGGTAGCAGCTTGGTTACATACACACAATGTTAGGGCCTTAGACTAGCCTGCTCAATCGCCAGATCTAAATCCCTTTGAGCATGCGTGGGATATGCTGCAAAGAAGAGCTCTGAAGGAAGTTCCTGAAAATCTGGCTACAGAAGATCAACTTTTTGCGCACCTCAGAAGGACATGGGACAATATTCCGCAGCAAGACATTGACAACCTCAAGTTTATAAACACAAATTAAATGATTTTTCTATTTTTTTCAGTTTTTACTCACAAATTAAAAGTTAATTCATATACGGTTTCCGTCTATGCTTCATTTTTTTTCCATAAAATCCTGAAATTTTAATCTAAGTATCTTAACCATTATTAAAAAATGGTAGAATATTAAATAACGTACTTATCTTTTAAATATATACATGTCATATAAATAATTAACACATTGATAGTAATACGCTTTTTTAAAAATATCCCTAGACCGTGTTGATGTGTGTATATCCTATAGGTCTAGTTTAAACTTAAGATAAAGTAGCGCAAAATATTGCTACTGCTTAGATATTAAAAATATTTGTTAAATAAATTCAATGACTGCCCTCTTTGAAAAGTACTGTCGTTCGATATGGCCTGAAACACAGGTTTAAATAAACCTAGCTCGGGCAACGCACCTTCAGAATTCTATTAATTTATTTATTTTATTTTGCAACTGTAATCTTATATTTTTCATACCATAGTTTTTTACCTAGATTATTATAATACTATTATAGGCCTAGATTAATGTTATATACTGAATCATATGTACACTTTTTGTAAACATACTATTTCAAATTTATTATTATTTTATTTATAATTAAACGTTAAATCAGTACCTAATAATCAGTTGGATTGCTCGGCGAAACTACAATAGTCACTACAATACACGTAGGTATATAAAAATCCCGCACTCTAAACACAGCTGAAAAACGTTATTCTCAAATTCAGAAGGAGGCAACGGCTATTTATTATCTTTGGAGTTCGGAGATTCCATCAATACTTGTACGGTAAGTCAGACCCGTTCATCCTTCGCACCGATCACAAGCCTTTAATTTCTATTTTTGGGCCACACAAAGGTATACCGGAGGTTTCGGCAAACCGATTACAAAGATACGCGCTGTTTATTAGCGCATACAACTATAAAATCGAATACGTTCGTAGCGAAAATAACAGCGCGGATTATTTGTCCCGCGCAAGTCTTCCCGACGACGATAAGCGGTCGCGGTCAATGACCGCGTACAGCGCTCAGCACGCCTTTTACGCTAAAACCGCTGAACGGATTTGAATGAAAATTGGCATATGGGTAGAATATGACCTGGATTTTGCTCCCGGTAGTCTTCCCGTGGGATAATCTCCGACAACCACGCGGGCGTAGCCGCGTGCAAAAGCTAGTAGTAAATAATTATCATTATCTCCTTCAACTTCAGCTACATTTATATTAGTACTAGCTTTTGCCAGCGGCTTCGCTCCCGTGGATGTTGGAAATTATCCCACGGGAACCTTCTACCGGGATGAAAAGTATCCTATGTCTTAATCCAGGTTATAAACTATTTGTATACCAAATTTCATCTAAATCCATTCAGCCGTTTTTGCGTGATTGAGTAACAAACATCCAAACATACAAACGTTCACATTTATAATATTAGTAGGGTTACCTGTGCGCAGATGTCCCCTACGAACGGTCAGCGAATGAATGTTCCCACGGCGGCATCTTATAAGTCGGTATCGAGTGAGATAAAGTCTTTGCTCGTGCCTCAGGCGTTGGCGGTACAGTGTGCGAGTTTGCGTGATGAACAAGCGAGTATTGATCAAGTGGTAGGTAGTATGAACACTGTGAATACATAATGGAAGTTAGTGCAGAATAAACGTTAAACAAAATAGCGCCAGAGGCTAAATTTCGGGCCGCGGATATCAAAGTGCGGTTGCTAATATCCAATGTTAGTGTGGACGCAAGTGAAGATGACATTATTAGCTATATAAAAGACAAAACAAGTGAAATTGTATCGCTAAAACAGATAAACATGAAGTCAGTTAGGAAGTACAATGCTTTTAAGCTGTATGTTTCCAAGCACAAAGTTGACTTGTTCTTAAATGATGAATTATGGCCAAGTGGCATTGTTTTTAGACGTTTTGGGCATTTTATGTACCGAACGAAACCTCATGAGCCTAAAGTTAAAGTAAATTAATTATGTTATTATTAATGGGTAGGTACTATTATTAACAGTTGTCTTAAATTTATTAGTTTTAATTGTAAGTCAGCTAAACGATCCGTAGATAATATTAGGGATTTATGTGAGTGCTCCGATTTGGTGGCCCTGCAGGAGACCTGGCTACTTTCCCATGATATTCCAATGCTGGGAACAATAAGCCCTAACTTTGAATATACCGGTAAGTCAGCTGTAGACACCTCTGAGGGCTAGTTGAGAGGCCGACCTCATGGTGGGGTAGCCATTCTCTGGAGGAAGGGCATCTTTGAGTCGGTATCTGTTGTTGACTGTAGTATTCCGCGCTTAGTGGCTGTCACAGCCTCGTCTAAGGGTCGTACTATTCTTTTCTCTGTGTATATGCCTACGAATTGTCCAGACAACTTACCTATTTTTACAGATGTATTGAGTGAGATAAGTGCTACTGTGGCAAGCTGTGATATAGAAAATGTTTTTATGCTGGACGATTTCAATGCTCACCCATATGAGTTGTTTTATAAAGAATTAATTAACTTTTGTACTGACCAATCCTGGATTTGTGCGGATATAGAGAAAAGAGGGGTTGATAGTGATACATACACTTTTATAAGTGATGTTTACGGGAGTAAGAGGTGGTTGGATCACTGCTTGGTATCTGTAGCAGCTTGGAATACAATTGTAAATGTTGATGTATTTGAGGATATTTAGGTATGTGTCGGATCATCTACCAATGTGTGTTGAGTGTAATTTAGAAGTGGTGCAGCCTAAACTGTCGACTCGGAGTAACTGTCACGACTCTGTTGTATGGGGTGAAAGGACGAAGATAGAAACGCTTAATTATTATAATATGTGTAACAGTAAGTTGCGGGACATTGATTTCCCTCATGAGTTTGAGAGTTGTGGTAGTAGATCTTGCAGTTTGGCTGAACATAAAGTTGTTCTGGACAATTTGTACAAACAGATTGTAAATATATTATGTGCGGCAGCCAGGCAGTCTAAAGTGACACACAAGGGGGGACCGAGACGAGGTAGGCGCGTGTGTGGGTGGAATGAGCTTGTAAAGGACGCTCATAGAGAGGCCAGATGTAGATTTCAGGCTTGGATATTTAACAACCGTCCCTCTTCAGGTCCTGTCTATGATAAAATGCGTGAGAAGCGAAATGTTTTTAAAAGTCGGCTGAAATTTTGTCAGAACAATGCTGAGCAAATTATTATGGATAGGTTAGCCGAGCAACAAGCCACTAAAAAATTCGGTGATTTCTGGAAATTAACTGGCAAGCTGGATGGGAAGCGTGGTCTCCCTGCGAGTGTGGAAGGGATAAGTGATCCTCGGGGAATTGCCAATATGTTTAAAGAGCATTTTCAAGTTCTATCCCCTCTCGGTCCCTCAATCGTGAAGGAAGATTCTGAGCCCACCAGTCGTGGAGTGAAACCTCTGATACGTTTCTCAGCTAAGCAAGTAAGTGCAATTATAAACGGTATGAGCTGAGGCAAATCTCCGGGATATGATGGGCTTAGTATTGAGCACTTGAAGCACGCAGGTGTACATCTGCCGCGAGTCCTGTCGATGTTTTTCACAATGTCATGCGTACTTACCTGCTAATCTGATGAAGACCATAGTGACTCCTATTGTGAAGAACAAGACGGGTGATATCTCGGACAAGGGTAATTACCATCCCATTTCCCTTGCGACAGTAATAGTTACGGTCTTGGACGGTATGCTTGATACTTGTTTAAATTATTATATACATCTTCATGATGCGCAGTTCGGGTTTCGTACCGGACTTTCAACTGAAAGCGCTATTTTGAGTCTCAAGCATACAGTCCAATACTATATAGATCACAGGACGCCGGTGTACGCCTGTTTCCTTGATCTTTCCAGGGCCTTTGATCTTGTCTCGTATGATGTGCTCTGGAGAAAGATGGTAAACAGGGGTATACCTGCGGAAATATGTGGACTGCTGCAGTATTGGTATGGGAATTAAACCAATCACGTGAAGTGGGAAGGTAAGCTGTCTGAACCGTATGGGTTGGAGTGTGGTGTAAGACAAGGAGGTCTGACGTCTCCCAGGCTCTTCAACCTCTACGTAGATGACCTCATAGAGGGACTCAGCAGCATGCGTGTCGGATGCAGTGATGATGGGGTTAGCATTAACAACATCAGCTATGCTGACGACATGGTGCTGCTGGGTCCGTCTGCGGGTGCGATCGGAGAGTTGCTTGTGAAGCTTATGCTGCCGCACATGGTTTAATTTATAATGTGAATAAATGTGAATGTATGGTCTTTGGGGTCGGCGGCAAATGCCGTGAAGTGGGACCCGACCTACTTATAAACGGGTCAGTAATTAAAAGGGTATCCACGTTTAAATACCTAGGTCACTTTCTTTCCGACGACCTTAAGGACCATGTAGATATAGAGAGGGAGCGCAGGGCACTCGCCGTTCGGTGCAACATGTTGGCCCGTAGATTTGCTCGGTGTACAGACCTAGTTAAAATCACTTTTTCACCCGATACCGTGACCGAGTGTAGACGCGTGTTTGTTTGTTTAAAAAAATATTAATTAGTATTCACACCATTTCAATCCTTAACGATAAGTCACCAGTGATCAACTTCACATAAATTAAGTGGTACATTTTATTGCTGCCGCGACATCATCCGAGCGTGCCCTCCGAACGGGGCTCCCCCGCGGAAGTAGTGCGGTGGTCAAAATTGCTGTCTCACTTACATGAGGACTGCTACGTCGTAGGCGCTTGGTGTGTTTTCGCTGCCCCTTCACTAAAAGCTGTTGTGAACCTACAAACGTGAGTACTACGGCCTATTTTACACCGGCCCCCTTTCCACAATGCCTCGCATGGAGCGCTCACCTCCGTTAAACACGTCGAAGTCGGTACAAAATGTGACTGATTCGGATAACCCAGAGCTATTGTCAGGTAGTTCATGTGATAATGCTAATGTTACGTTGCGGCATAAGCAGCGCACAGGGCTCTCTTCGAGTACCGAATTCCAAGATTTTAAAAAGGAAATTCACCAGATGCTGAAGTCATGGAAAGACGATCAAGAAGCTAGTTTAGAGAAATTTTGCAACGATCAAACAGCCTCTTTAAATAAACTATCATCCGAAATTGCTGAGATTAAGCTTCAAAACTTGGCCATTCAAAAGTCGAACCTTGAAATAGAAAAAACTGTTACCTTTATAAACCAACAGTACGATGACATGTTAAAACAAATCGATACGCTGCAAAAAGAAAAGCAAGCTTTCGGGCTTACTATACAAAATCTACAAAAAAAAATACAGGACCTACAGCATATATCTCGAGCTTCCAGCGTTGAGATCCGAAATATACCGGCCGAAGAGAACGAAGCAGTCCCGCACCTCCATTCAATCATTACTAAAGTAGGCTCAGCTGTCGATGTCACGCTAAATAGCACACATATACGTGACGTATACCGCCTCCCGGGGAAACCAGGCACTGTCAGACCCATCGTCGCTGAGTTTTCTAACGTCCAGACTAAAAACGAGTTAGTATCTGCTGTTCGAAATTTTAACAAAAACCATGTAAACGATGACCGCCTTAGTACTCTGAGCATTGGCATGAGCGGTGAGCGCCGACCAATCTTCATATCGGAGCACCTCCCTTCGAGCTCAAGAAAATTATTTTTTGCTGCTAAGGAATTTGCTAAATTGAAAGAGTACCAGTTTTGCTGGACTTCTAATGGTAACATTTTTTTGAGGAAAGTCACAGGAGCTAAACAAATTCTAGTCAAATCGGAACAAACGCTTCATGAGCTAGAACAGCAAGAGAAACTATGACTGTGCTCTTTTGGTGTAAGCCTTCCGCTACTGCAGTTTACCGCTGATTTGTTTTTTCAATTTGTCATATTAATTAACAATTTCACATGCAATTTTTTCCCCATAAGCTATTTTTTAACAATATAATAATTATTTTTTATGTAAAACGATTAAACACTCAACACGTTTCATGTTGTTATACCTATAATTACAATGCACTCTATACACTACATTTCTCGAACACACATCGTAGTACAATACAAAACTTACACAGCTCATGCTTACTCATATCTTACCTAGTGCCGAATGAATGTTTTTCGATAAAACCACCTATTGGAACGAATATAACCATTACACATGGCTTCATTAAATAACATTATTCAGGAACTGGATAACCTCTCAGTGGCTAAGTCCTATAAATGTGACGCTGAAACATGTAGCACATTAATCGGATCCACTTCACGATCATTGACTGTCATTTCCCAAAATATCCGCAGTATTTATAAAAATATAAATGCTTTTATTGCACATATGACTAGGCTTACGTTTGAACCTGACGTGATAATTCTGACAGAGTGCTGGCTATCTGAAGATAAACCACCACCACCCATGGACAATTATTTATGCTATTTTTCAAAGAAAAGTCTCAACCAGAATGATGGCATCGTCATATACGTCAAACATGGAATTAAATGTACGGTAGAAGAACCAGATCCGGTGGGTGCAAATTTTTTGCTAATCAAAGTAGGTGCTAATATTGTTATCTTAGCCATTTACAAGTCCCCATCTATTTATTTTATTGAGAATTTTTTGAATTCAATTGACCGGTTGCTTCGACCCTGTAAAAGCAAAAATATTGTTATCATTGGTGACGTTAACATAGATATAAAACCTAATAACATCGATCGAAATAGCTCATCATACTTAAATCTTTTAGCTGAATTAGGGCTTCTACCGGGGCATACTTTTCCAACCAGAATGAATAACTGCCTAGACCATATAATGATTAAAGCATCCTTGCCGGCAACAGTCGCTGTGGTTGAGTCAACTGTAACAGACCATGACTCAATTCTTCTCAGTATATCTTATAAGCATGAGCAGTTGACATGCAATAATATAGTTAAAACCGACCTTGTGTCGGCTCTGAAGCAACTAGAATCAACAGACTTCTCTTTCATCTCCACTGTGGCTGATGCTGAGCTGGCTGCGACCCTCTTTATCGATAAATTGTCGGCAGCAATAAAGACGAACACTAAGAGTATTGCGGTGTCTGGGCGTAAGAAAACACTTAAGCCATGGATAACACCTGGACTACTGCGTTGCATTCGTCATCGCGACAAATTACACAAAAATGCTAAAAAATATCATAATGACAAAATTCTTGAAGTTACATATAAACGTTATAGGAATTTTTGTAATGGCTTGTTGAGAAGGTTAAAAAGAAGTTATGAGAAATCTCTCTTAAAAAATGCAAGAAACAATAAAGAGACTTGGTCTGCCATTAAATCTATTACGAATACTTCCA
Source organism: Dicycla oo (assembly GCA_948252095.1). Taxonomy (NCBI): domain Eukaryota; kingdom Metazoa; phylum Arthropoda; class Insecta; order Lepidoptera; family Noctuidae; genus Dicycla; species Dicycla oo. Next base: position 16,898,512 of record OX411712.1, read on the forward strand.
AACAGAAGTCTTCTTCTGAAAACTTGCTTAATAAGCAGGACAATCCATGTGATGCGGTTGAGGAAGTCAATAAGTATTTTGCAAGTGCCGGAAAGTTACTAGCTGATAATATTTTACAGTCCGTTACCACTCAAGATAGTTCTGATTATCATAAAATATCTCGTATCTCACATTCGATGGTTCTGCTTGCACCAGATGAAACTGAAATTGAATCTCTAATCATGAACTTGAAGAACGATAGTGCCATTGGTTGGGACTCTATCTCAAACAAATTTCTTAAAATGTCAAAACATATTATAGTTCCACAATTCACCATGATCGTTAAGTTATGCGTTGAGCAGGGTATCTTCCCCAGTGTCTTTAAAAGAGCTCTCATAACGCCTGTCCACAAGAGTGGGGAGCCCGACAGTTTTACAAATTATAGACCTATATCTGTCCTTCCAGCACTCTCTAAAGTGTTAGAAAAAGTCCTAAATAAACAACTAGTTCATTTTTTAGAGCATAATAATATACTCTCCAATTCACAGTTCGGTTTCAGATCGGGGAAAAGTACTGATGGAGCTGTTAGCTCTTTGGTAGAATATGTTACACAAAATCTCGATGATAAAAAAAGTGTCTTGGAGTATTTATTGACCTTGCGAAGGCATTTGATACCGTCTCGATCCCTATTCTTGTGGATAAATTAGAAAGATACGGTATACGCGGGAACGTGCTTAGAATTTTCGAAGATTTTCTTTCGGGTCGTCAGCAAAAGGTTAAAATAAATAAATATACTAGCTCAGACGCATCTGTCACCTGCGGCGTCCCACAGGGCAGTATTCTTGGTCCCACTTTATTTATTATATACATAAACGACCTGTGTCAAATGTCACTCCACAACGGAAAAATTTTTACGTATGCCGATGACACCGCTCTAGTATTTAAGGGAGAAACTTGGGACGAGGTACGACAAACTGCAGAAAAGGAACTACGCAGGGTGCACTTGTGGCTAAAGCAAAATCTTCTGACTTTAAACGTTTCGAAAACACTACTGGTACAGTTTGCAAATTCTCACGCGAAACAGCAAAATATAGTGATTCGTATTCACACATGCGAGTCTTTACATCAGCAATGTTCTTGTCCATTCATTAATAAAACTCCGATAGTTAAGTATCTTGGAGTACTTCTAGATGAGAATATAACTTGGAAGCCACATATCGACATGATTTCGGCACGTGTTAGAAAATTAATATGGGTTTTCAAAAATCTTAGGCATGTAGCTAACCTGGAACTTCTTCGTACTGTTTACTATGCCCTTGTTCAGTCTGTCATCGGTTACTGTATTGGAGTATGGGGAGGTGCATGCAAAACGCATATCATACAACTAGAGCGAGCTCAACGATCCTTGCTGAAAACTATGACATTTAAACCCTATAGATTCCCCACTAGAACGCTATATGAGCTGTGTCAAGTTCTCACGGTAAGGCAGCTTTTTGCTTATCAGGTTATTATCAAACTGCATGTGTCTACCCCTTATGATCCAGAGAAATTAAGAAACAAACGTACTATTACTAATGTATTTGTCTCCGAAAGAACACGTACTGCATTAGCCAGACGTCAAAGGCGTTTTCTTTCTGTGCACATTTACAATAAAATTAATAAAATTTTAAACATTTACCCGCTCTCTTTTCATGAATGCAAGTCCAAGGTTAAGAACTGGCTTCTTACTCTTAACTACGAAGAAACGGAAAAACATTTTACGGGGTAAGATGAACTCACCCTCAGGCACACACCCACATACACACCCACACACACATCCACACTCCACAATCATACACTACTTTCACACTACATTTTCAATACCTTTTAAAGTACTATCTCTACTGTAATTTCTGCATGCTCAAAATTATCATGATCATTAAAAGTCTTAGTTGGTATAAAAATTTAATGTAATGAATTGGGTGAAGGCGCTGAAATCTGACATACAGGTTTTTACCTAGTTTGGGTTTCAGAGGCTTCATAGATTTTGTAACTCTAATTTATTTCAATAAAGATTTTTATTTATTTTTATTTATTTATTTATTTATTTATTATTTTCAAGGCTTACTGCCAGAGTCTGTACACTAGTAATCTATGGGTCAATTACACCAAAAAATCACTAGATGTCCTGCGCGTCCAGTATAATAATGGTTTCAGGATGCTGTTGGGACTTCCTCGCTACTGCAGCGCGTCGGAAATGTTCGCGCAAGCACGTACCGACGGGTTTCACGCGATTATTCGCAAAAAAACAGCTTCACTACTGACGAGTGCTGTTGAGACTGTGAGAGACAGTCGCAACAGCATTCTGATAACTGTAGCGGAGAGCTTCAGCTCTTCGATTGTTAAGCAGTTTGTACAGAGGGTGATTGGTACTAATACTAGATAATAAGTTGTTTTTACATTATGTTACTAACACTCTATGGATTTTATTCCGAAATAAAATGATATATATATATATATATATATATATATATATATATATATATATATATTATATTCAAATCAAATTACAATCAACAAAATTATTTACAGTCCACTAAACGAAACACTGCACACTTTATCACTTATGCAATAAACTAAAATGGCTTACGTAACCTTACGACTAGCTGATGATTCACACGTCCGTCCAGTCCGAGCGCAGAGCAGCAAAAAGGACGTTCTATCCCCAGCGCCTTACTTTTATAGGCGAAGGTAGTTGCTGACGTAAGAGAGGATTCTCCTTACACGGCCTCTCCCGACGAGGTGTCGTCCTCGACACGAACTCTTGGAGTGGCCCCGCTAGGACCCGCAATGGGAGAGGTAGGCAACTCGACCTCCGCTTCACCCACTGGCCGAGGCGAATGGTCGACCGCAGTAGAAGACGCCGTTTGTTCAGAGTCGTCATCAGTATCTTCATCTGTAAACAAAATCTTATTAGAAGCTACCCGAGCAATTTGTGTAAAAGAGTTCAGCCTCTCACAAAGTTTCGTTCGTCTTCAGCCAACCAATTGATTCATCGTTTTTTCAAATAGTTCATAAGTTTGAATAGACACACATATCTCTCTTAAACCAAAAACAAAGCCAAGGCCAGTCCTGTATGTGTCCAGCGCGCAAGTGGCGGTTTCTTTGCTACTGTCTTGCTGACGGCGATCGCGACCGCAACCAGCATTCAGCTTTCGCCACCTGTAACATGGCCTGACAACCCGCAGACCCGCTTGACACGCAGACCGTATTCATACGTGCAAGCCGCTTAACACGCAGACCGTATTCATACGTGTAAGCCGACCCGATACACTGATCGCAATCATGCGTACGAGCCCACTCGATACGCAGACCGTATTCATACGCACGAGTTCTCTCAACATGCAGACGGTATTCATACGTGTGAGACCACAAATTGACCGCACATGGCCAAATTTATAGGCCACCAGTGACTCAGCAACAGGTGCCAACACGACCGGCGACATACACGCGCCTGCTACCGGCGACACCGCAGCACAATGCGGCAGCCAAAACATCACACCTGTCGGTAAACTCAAACAAACATAATGCTAGTTTTGTAAATCAAACAACAATGATTTACTTACTCTCAAAGAATGCGGCACACGTTTCTGGGCACCACTCGCCGCGCCACGGCACTATGTGCTGGGCAGCAGCCTGCGTAGTTTTACCGTAGCTACCGCTGAGCAAACGCAGCGTATAGCGTCCACTAGGCAGTGCTTCTACCACCTTATATGGACCACGCATTCCGGAGTCAAGTTTTCCTGTTGACTGGGAAAATTTTATTACAAACACGCAATCACCAACGTTAAATTGCCGAGGTCGTCTTGTCGAGCTTGATTTTTCCTTAAGAGTTCACGGACCCTGCTTCTGGTTACTTCACGTAGGGCCTCCCTGTTCGGTGTCGATCCTTCGACAGCTATATCGCGCACCAGAGCTCGAACCACAGGAGTTGTGGATTCAGTGCCAATCAGAAGATTCAATGGCGATACTTGCGTAGTCTTCTGTCTCGTGACGTTTAACACCAACTGAAGTTTCCACAATGTTTCTGACCAGGGTATGTTCTTGTAGTTCGACTGGATATGTAGCATGTTGAGGACGGTACGCATGTAACGCTCAGCTTGGCCGTTTGCCTGGTGCATTTCCGGCGTTATGTAATGCAGGGTACAACCGAGTTCATTTATCCAAGTCACGAACTCGCTAGACTCGAACATTCTTCCCTTGTCACTGACCATAAGCTTAGGTACTCCGAACAAAGAAATAGCCTGGGTAACGACGCGTTTTAACTCACCAGCAAATCTAATCGTCTACAAATCGGGTAGAGGAGGGTATATTTGGTAAAAGCGTCGACGATGAGTAAAACGAATTTGTACCCTTCAGACACAGGCAGAGGGCCTAAGGCGTCAACGTGAACAGTGTGGAACGGTGTGTCGGGTTTTTCCCAGGAAGTAATAGTTTGCAAAGGAGCCCGAGGAACTCTCTTTTGCGACACACACACGAGACAGTGAGCAATATACTTGCTAACGAACTGTCTGAGTCCGGGGAACCAAAAATGTCTAAGGATAAGGTCAAGGGTCTTCTCTACGTTAATGTGTTCGTGTTCATCGTGAAATACTCTCAAGAGACTAAGTCTGTGCCCTTTGGGTATATAGCAGAGTAGGCGTGGGTCTTTGCCTACTGGGGTGTGCTTGTAATACAAGACTCCATTTCGGACGGAATAACGATTAGCATCGAGACTGCTATCGTGAAGTCTTTGGATGAGATTTTGCGTCTCGTTGTCGGCGGATTGTGCAATCTGAGCCCAATTTCTGGGTCTAGAAATTTGATTGACGCTGACTGGGTTGCGACTTAAGTAGTCTGCATGGGGTAACATCACTCCTTTTCGATACTCGATTGAGAAATCCAAATCTTGGAGGTAGATCCACCACCTGGCTACTCGAGGCAAAAGGTCTTTCTTTCGTTCGGTTGCCTTAAGGGCATTACAGTCTGCCACCACCACAAATTTCAAACCAACCAGATAGTGTCGAAAGTTTTGGAGGGCTTTAACAACGGCGAGGGTCTCCAACTCGTAGGAGTGGTAATTTCCTTCGGCACCCTGAGTGGACCTACTGAAATAAGCCACAACGTGCTTTTTTGAATCTGGATGAACTTGTAGAAGCACCGCACCGTATCCAACACTGCTGGCATCTGTATGGACTTCGGTAGGAAAGTTAGGGTTAAAAATGGAAAGGACCGGTTCATTGGTCAGTTCTTTAATGAGATCGAGGCGAATAGCCTCGCATTCGGGAGTCCAATTGAATTTGACATTTTTACGGGTTAGATGAGCAATGGGAGCAGTTCTAGTGGTGTAATCTTTTATGTACCGTCGAAAATAACCCGCCAAACCTAAGAGTTGGCGCACTTGTTTTACATTTTCAGGCGGCAAGGTGTTAATTAGGGCTTCCACTTTTCGTGGACTCGGCCTAACCTGACCCTGACTAACTAACCTCCCCAAATATTCTACTTCTGTGACGAGGAACGAACATTTAGCCAAATTTATTGAAAAACCGGCTGATGTAAGCGTCCTAAGTACTTTACGCAACAGTTCAATCCCTTCTGACACAGAACTACTTTGCAGAAGAACGTCATCGACGTAGACTAGGACGTTTCCCTCATTAAGATGGCAGCGTAAGGTGTCATTTATAATGCGCTGGTAAACTATTGGGGAATTAGCTAATCCGTAAGGCATTTTGATGTACTCTAAGTGTTCTTCCGGCGTCACAAAACCAGTGAAGTGAATACATTCCTCTTTAAGAGGGATTTCGTGAAACCTTGTAGCCATATCAAGGCTACAGAAGAATTTACAAGCACCTAACCTATCAATGTGGTCGTCTATTAGTGGAACAGGATATCGATCTTTTACTGTAATTCGATTTAGCGCCCTAAAATCGACACAGAGCCTATCTGAGCCGTCACGTTTTCTTACGAGTATAATAGGGCTCGCATATTCAGATTTCGAACGCCTGATCACTCCCTTATCTAAAAGGTCTTGTGTAATCTTCCTAACTTTGAGTTTCTCGGAGTAAGAGAGTCTATACGGACGATAAACGACAGGGGTGGAACTGGTAAGCTTTATCTCCATCTCACCTGTTTGAACTGTGGTCATAGCAGTCCCTGATATTAGATAGTCGGAAAACTCGTTTATGACGGACATAAGGCTCTCCAACTCCGTACCCTGAAGGGGTGTATTTACTTTGACGTGATCACCCATACAAATAGCATTGACTTTTGTGCTAATGTCATCGGAACGCGTGAGGTACTGCTCATCTTTAGTACGAGTGTAAGTGATGCCTTCGCGGTTCAAAAAATCGGTGCCAATTATGATAGGAGCGTTCATAAAAGACGACGGAACTACTACTAAGTCAACTTCAATAGCAATGTCGCTAAATTCCACAGTGAACGTGACGTAAGATGTGGTGACTACTTCTTTCTCACTCAAACCTTTCAACACACAACGTCTCGGTTTTGGCTGACACGTAAAATGTTTCAAAATATCTGAAGAAATAAGGGACACATCAAGGGCTCCGCTATCAATAAGCACGTCTACGGGTACTCCATCTACTATCGCGGTAGTCATGTCGTTGTTTTGTGCGATATTTGATCGATAAGAGCAAAGGTTGACATTACGCGGATTTCGTTGCTCGGTTTTAGCTTTGGTAAAGCATTTGTCCTCAGTATGTCCCGATCTCTTACAGAACGTACAAGAATTGCTCGAAGAGGCTTGTGTATTGGAAGAGGTGTTCGAAGCCACATCAGCAGGCTTGCTATTGGTCGCGTTTGCCTTCGGCCTCTTACAATGGCGACTAAGATGACCGGTTTGATTGCAATTAAAACATTTTGGCCCAGAACGGTGGTTTGATTTCATTTGACCTTGTGTTGTAGGATTGACGACCTTGTCGTACCTCGAAGGTTTCGCGTAAATTGACAGGAAAGAGACAATAGTGTCAGGGGTTAAGTTTGCGTTAGCAGCAGCTGCACGCACCTGTGGATTGTCTATACCGCGTATAACGATTAGCGTTCTTAATTCATCACTTAGCCCCTGAACTATTCTCAAACGCAATAAAGTACGACGGGCGTACTCTGAGTAAGTTGAATACTTGTCTGACGTAGTATTCATAGTTTCGAACAAAATATTCGCGTAGTCTAATTTACTCGGGCAAAGAGGTTTGAACTCGCGTACGAAATTGGACCACGTCCTATCGTTCGTCACCCATTCCCCTAACCAGACCTTAGCGTCACCCTTAAGGCAGGTAGCTACACGCGACAGACATTCGTGGTCACTCCAACCGTTTGCCTCTTTAGCACGATCCACTTCGTCGCACCATGCCTCGATGCTGTTAATTGATGAGTCAAAGTTCGACACGTAATAGTTTTGTGACCTTGCTGGTTGCATCGTTTTTATTGCTTGCATTAAGGCATGAGTGAGAGTGGATACCTCGGAACCGGGGACACTAGACTCCATAGACCGATGTCGTTCTGACGTATTAGGGATTATTGGCTCCTTGGCTTTTAGCAAAACTTCGCTATTCTTGTGGGTAGAACTCGTTTGAACCGGGGGCGAAGGAGTACGTGTGCGCGTTCTATTGCCAATGTTGCTACGCGAACGGTCCCTAATACGCGAATCGCGCCTATCCCTAGAACGCGATCGGTGCCTTTCGGGACTACGAGAATCATGCCGATCTCGATTACGTAAGCCATCTCGCGAAGAACGACGACTCCTACTCGAATCGCGGTATGATTTACCACTTCTGCGATCATATGACCCACGTGATCGACGTCGTTTGCGATCGCGTTACTTATCCCGAGTACGTGACCGTTTCTCACAAGTACGCGAGCTTTCACGCCCCATTACCACAAAAAGAAAATTTGGGTCAAATCAGACAAGCAAAACAATCGAATAAAAAGAAAAGTGATAAAGTGGGTAGGTAATTGCAAAAAGTTGAAAGGAACAAAAGAAAACGGTTTTTCTGTTCACAACAATTTTTAGCTACGAAACTTTCTCTAAGTGGGCCATAAAAGTCCTTTATCCCACTTCTGATATAAGCTTCAGAAGTGGAAATTCAATAAAAAAAGCAGTTACAACAAAAAAAAAAACATTTTTACTTCGTAATTACAATTGGCTCAAATTACAATCAACAAAATTACTTACAGTCCACTAAACGAAACACTGCACACTTTATCACTTATGCAATAAACTAAAATGGCTTACGTAACCTTACGACTAGCTGATGATTCACACGTCCGTCCAGTCCGAGCGCAGAGCAGCAAAAAGGACGTTCTATCCCCAGCGCCTTGCTTTTATAGGCGAAGGTAGTTGCTGACGTAAGAGAGGATTCTCCTTACAATATATATATATATATATATATATATATATATATATATATAATACATTTTTTTCCGAGTTAAATTTACTTTGAGGTTGGAAAGAAATTAATACATTCTAAGAATGGCCTCTGCAGGAGCGTAAGCGAGAAGCGCGAACGAGCTAACCACAAACGAATGAATGAGTGAACTTTTTTTGAAAAACTACCACCTTTGGTCACTTCCTTGGCCACCGTGTTCATAAGTGAAGGAATTTTCACTATCTGATTTCTGCTTTATATTTTTAAGTAAACGTGCTGTAAGATGTGTAACTATTACAGTTTTAGAGTAAGGCGTGGGTTTTTTTTTAAATTTTGTTTCTGTAAAAAAAGCACTTTGTATCTGAAAAAGATATGGGATATTGATGTACCTACTTACCTAGGTTTCCATACATTTTATTCACACCAGACGAACTGAAACTTAGGAAAAAAATACAGAAACATATTTTTTTCACTTTTAGATAAAAAAAAATACATGATGTACTCTAAAACTGTAATAAATGATAATAACGATAAATGATTTTATTTCTGTAAGTAGGTTTGTACAAACACTTTTACAAGTCAAAGTAATACGCATCTTAGAGCACGTTTATTTAAGAATATTATGCAGAAATCAGATAGTGATATTCCTTCAATTGTGAACACGGTGGTCGAGGAAGTGGCCAAAGGTGGCAAGTTTTTATAAAAAATAAAAGAAAATAAAAAATTGTGCATGCCTATCGATTCCAGGATTTGACATTTTTTTATATTGGAGTCTCCTACCCACAGATACAGGGTTATCCATTAATTACGCCACACCCTGTATATTAGTCTATGAACCAGCCATCCAAACGCACACGGATCTCTGTTCTGACTACTGAAAAGGTGGTTGTACACCGGCGAGGTGAGGCGTGGATGGGATGGGCGAGAATTGCAATTTGTATGGTAAAATGTCTATCCACGCCCTGCTCATTTTTGGTGTAAAAGGTCTAGATGCACGAGGATGTGCGAGCCGAGAATTGAAATATTTGTTAGTACAATATTGAACATTATTGCTCTCTAAGAATAGAGTATTTATTTACTTAGTAAAATGGATATACAAATCTCGCACCGGCCATCGAGGGGTCCTCGATGGCCGGTGCGAGATGCACGGTCGCTCTCCGTCAAGCGCTGACTCGCGATGGTTCGCGCTGGCACCAGGATAATAGGGCAATGTAGTCAAAGGAACCATGACCTCAATTTTGAAGAAAAACTGCATATTTGGTTTTTTGAAAAAGCTTTTCGTCGCGGTACATGCAATAGATCGAATGTTTAGGTAGGTACCACTTTTGTTTAACTGTTTATTTTGTGGTAAGGGGGAAGCGTCAGGGTAGCCCGCGAAATTCAAATTTTCTTAAGTTTTTTACAATTTACAAGTCAGTATTAAGTTGTATGTTAAATAAAGTATGATTTGCGGCCGTATCAAATATGTATTTACAGAATTATAATCATTAGAATCAGTAATACAACTCCTTAAGTTAGTATAATCCTGAAATGTCAAGATTTCATGAAAGAGTCTTTCATTAGGATTACCTGGTCTTAAAGAATTGTATTGATCACTTTAATGACTCTAATTAAATAAATACCTATGTAGATACTTGTTATGGCCGCAAATTTTATTTTGATCAACGTACAATCTAATACCGACTCGTAAATTGCAAAAAACGTAAGAAAATTTGAATTTCGCGGGGTACCTTGACGCTTTCGCCTTAAGCTAGTTAAATATGATTTGTGATAATGAAATAAAAAATATACAGCCTCTGAAAACCAAATGAGCGAATATGTATTGGCAATGAATGAGCTGGTAAGCTCACAAACAAACAAATGTGTACATAGTGAACAACCACCTATTCAACCCACACCGGATCATTCATAGACAATATGTGATACCACCACCGTGCCGCAGTCTTGTGCCAGTTTGCCATTGTCAATTGCTAACTGCTTGCCTAAACAGAGTGTAAATAATATATAATATAATAATAATAATAATTATCCTGAGAAAAACCCACACGCCACTGCAAGAAAAAATAATCAAGATAATTTAAATACAGCAATTGCCAAAATGTACAAAATACATAAAAAACTGCCAAATCGGAGGTGACATTTGTCATGTCACCTCCGATAAAACAATACAAACCCAAATGAAAATAAAAAAATGTTGACGAGAGCAGCTGCAAGACGAGCACGCCTACCACCTCCGGACTCTTCGCTCGGCTCCGCCTCGCTGCCGCCGGTACCCAGCCCCACCGTGAGCGCTGTGACGACACCGGCTGCGGTAGTTGCGTCGAGCTCGAGCGACGAGTATTTTTCCCCGCCGACGTCGCCAACACCTGTACGTCGGCAGGGGAGAGGCCGGCCACCGAGAAGCTTGGGACTTAGGGGCCATCCAGCCCCGAGCCGGGTCCCCGCTGCCGGTGGTTGTGTGCAGCGCATGAAATGGACTCAACAAATGAATGAGAACGTCATGCGCGCATATTACGGGGCTACAGAGGGGGGAACTAACCTCACTGCGTACCGCGATAGGATGCTGTCTCTGTTCCAGGCGCTTCAACCAGCCATCAACGTCTCGGCCCAACGACTTTCGGATCAGGTGCGGGTTATCCAACGGAATCACAGATTGGACGACGCCGCGCTTGATAGGCTGCGCTCAGAGGTACTGAGCAATCGTATCGTCCCTGTCCCGTCACAGACCGCGGTGCAACCTCTAGTCAGTGACATAACCCAACCGCGGTCTTATGTTAATGATGAGGAGGGGGGCGATGAGATTGTTACGGTAAGTAGCCAGTGTAACGAACGATTGAGGAGCGCGCTGGAGGATGCGATTCGGGAGTTTAGAATTGCCCCCGTCTATGTTCTATGTTCTATGTTATTGGGTTTGGTTTCCGCACTTAATCCTTCAAGTGGACCATTGTGCGTGAGCCATAGCGGCCGTCGGGGTTTATTCCAACCAGCGCACCTCCCTCCAGAAGTTGGTCACGGCTTCTGGTCTGTTCAGAACATCTGTTAAAGATTTGGGTGTCCCGAGGGTTTTCGTTCTAATCTGGGCAACGCCTGTGCACTCGAAGAGCACATGCGGAACGGTTTCCTCAGCCTCCATGCAAGCTCTGCACAGAGGGCTGTCCGTTATGCCCATTGTGTAAAAGTGTTTGTTCAGCGAGCAGTGTCCTGTGATGGTCCCCGTCATCAGGCGCAGGCCGTTCCTATCCAGGCGTAAGAGTCGCCTGGTCAGTTTGCCATCCAGGCTTGGCATAGCCTCCCTGGACTGCCTGCACCCTGGTGCCGAGGACCACCACTCCTCTGCTTTTGTTTGGGTGATCTCTTGCAGCCATCTGCGTAATTGGTTGAAGGGGATGGGTATGATTGGTTCGGGCCCATAGACTGACGCACTGGATGCCCTCCTAGCAAGTTCGTCCGCTGCGTCGTTACCCAAAGACCCACTGTGTCCTTTTATCCATTGCAGTGTCACTGTGTTGCGGTTAGGTACCGTTGCTCGTTCTAACGCATTGTGACATTCTAGTATTAATCTTGAAGTAATATATTTTTTTTCTAAGGTTTGGAGTACTGAGGCACTGTCGGAGAGTATACGTATATGGGTGTCCGTAACTCTCCTGGCCTCTATGGCATACGCCGCTTGAATAATGCCCACACATTCTGCCTGGTAGACAGTGTTGAACATTCCCAGCGGGCTGGATATGTTTATGTTGAGGTCGTGCGAGAAAACTCCGGCACCGGTTCCGAAGTCGGTCTTTGACCCGTCAGTGTAAACCCTCAGCTCGTTCGGGCCCGAGTGGTCACGCTGTTCTTCCGTGAGTATTATGTTGTAATGTTTTTTAAAATAATGCTGTTTCGGGGCTCTGTCGCAGGCTGATGCCATCATTGGCCGTTTTTTGATCGCATCCTCCCTAATGCGTATGTGTTTAACCCTGGAGTCTTTGCTCAGGGTTCCGGTTATATTGAGCCTAAAGGCGGCCAAGGCTGCCTCCTCCCTCACAATGAGATGTAGTGGAGGCAGTCCAAGCATTGCTTGTAGTGCGGCCGTAGGTGCGGTTCTCATGCAGCCAGTGATTGCCACACAGGCTAATCGCTGTAGTTTTTCGAGATCTTTCCGGGTTGTGCTCAGGTCTGTCCTGGGCCACCAGACTAGTGAGCCATAAGTAATGATCGGTCTGATAACTACGGTGTATAGCCAGTAAGTGACCTTGGGGTTAATCCCCCAGTTCCTGCCAAGCAGTCTCTTACACTGCCACAGGGCTATGCTGGCTTTTGTGGTGATGTAATTAGTATGTCTAGCCCAGTTCAACTGTTTGTCCAAAAAGATGCCCAGGTATTTGGTTTCAGTCGATAGGCTTAGGGTAGTTCCAAAGAATCGTGGTAGTTGTAGTGTTGTCAGCTTCCTCTTTTTTGTAAAAAGAATCAGCTCGGTTTTGGTAGGGTTCACTGATAGTGTATGTTTATTGCACCAGTCCTCTACTATCTTCAAGGCCTGACGCATGAGATTACATAGAGTGTTTTCGTGGGTGCCGTTTATTATTATGGCTATGTCATCAGCGTAGCCAACAGTGAAATATCCTTTATCATTGAGTGTCTTAATAAGGCTGTCTACGACCAGGTTCCATAGCATCGGAGAAAGGACGCCCCCTTGCGGGCAGCCCTTTGCTACAATGGCCCTTGTAGTGTCGTTCACTGTCACTTGTACAGCTCTCAGTTTGAGCATGTTTGTGATCCAGCCACTCAGGGTTGAGTCTATGCCGTGTCTATCTAGTGCCATGCCAATACTGTTGAACATGGTCTTGTCGAAGGCACCCTCAATGTCAATGAAGGCGGCCAGTGCTGAGCATTTGTGGTCCACTGCGCACTCAATCTTGGAAACCACAGTGTGTAGTGCAGATTCCGTTGATCTGCCAGTGGAGTACGCATGCTGTTGTTTATGTAGTGGTTTTATCCTAAGAGGTCCATCTCGGATGTATCTATCACATAGTCTCTCGAGGGTCTTCAGTAGGAAGGATGTGAGGCTTATAGGTCTGTAAGACTTGGGTTGTGTATAGTCAGTCTTTCCAGGTTTGGGTATGAAAATGACCTTCACTTCGCGCCATGCGAGGGGTATATATCTAAATGCTAAGCAGGCGCGGTAGATTTCCACCAGCCATGGCATCAGATGATCTACCCCCCACTGCAGTAAGGCTGGGAAGATGCCATCCAGTCCTGCGGACTTGTATGGCTGGAAGGTATTTATGGCCCACTTTATTCGGTCTTTTGTTACTATATTGTGGGCTCTAGTCCAATCGTGATCCGTTGGGGTCCATTCTGGTTCAGCCCCCCACGTCCTGTCCTCCAAGAGCTTACAGTTTGGGAAGTGAGTCTCCAGAAGGACCTTACTGGTTTCTTGGTCGGTTAAAGTATATGAATTATCGGGTTTTTTCAGCGCGCCGAGGGTTCGGTCCTGATCGGTTGATAGGATCTTCCTTACCCTCGCAGCTTCGTTGTTCGTCTCAATGGATTCGCAGAATTTACGCCACGCAGTTCTTCTGGCGGTTCTGATCTGCTTTTTGTATGTGTATTGGGTTTCTTTATATATTTCCCAGTCATCCGGGAGTCTAGTGTTTTTAGCTCTGTTGAATTGCTTACGTAGTGCATTTCTGAGTTTGCTAAGTTCAGCGTTCCACCAAGGGTTTCTCTCGCCCTTGAGTTGTGGCGCTCTTAGCTTGCAGCATGCATAGTAAGCTTCGGTTAGATATTCTGATAATTTTGTCACGGTATATTCTAATTGTGCTTGGTCTTTTATGGTTATTTGTGATAGGAACTGCCCCCGTCAAACTTAGACCACATTTACCTCGCTTGCCTATGCACAGAACGAATAGGGCGATGGTGTGTGCCTTGGATTCGCTGCTTGGTTTTTATTTTGAAAGCAGCGAAGATCTCGTAGATACGCACTCGATCTTGTATTGCGCGGCTATTGCGGCGTGTCGTGTAGCCAATGTCAAATTTCCAAATTGTGACATAGCTACACGACCAAAACCCGCTGTTCCAGCCTGGCAGTGCAGGATCGAGCAGCGTATCGAGGGGACCAGGGTGCTCATCGGCAAACTATACTGCTTCAGGGAGGGCAATACTCGCCCTAGAGTGATGCGCTTTGTGAGGCGGGCGTTCTCGGGGACTGGAATCAGTCCTCAAGAATATATGTCCCGTGTCACAGAGCGCATTGACTTCCTGAAGCAGAAGGTCTGTGCATGGGCAAGCCGTATCCGTAGGTATAAGCGACGGGTTGAGCGGTATACCCAGAATCGCATATTCCAGCGTGATCAAAGGTGGGTGTATAGAGCATGGGAGCGACCTGAGCAAAATGTGGCAGACGTATGCCGCCCGGATGATGATGCCACTAGCATATTCTGGCGTAACATCTGGTCGGTGCCCGTTTGCCATACTGAGGCTGAATGGATGCGGGATGTTGAGCGCGTGTGTGACGCCATACCGGAGATGGAGGAAGTAATAATTACTTCCTCCGATGTAGCCAGTGCAGCCCGCCCGATACCGAACTGGAAATCTCCGGGACCGGACGGACTGCACAATTTTTGGCTTAAATGGCTGCAAAGTTCACACGCGTGCTTAGCATCGCAATTCCAGTCGGCCTTAGAGTCTGGGTCGCTGCCACAGCTCTTTACAACAGGAGTTACCCACCTGCTCCATAAGTCAGGTGATGCCACGGAACCCAAAAATTATAGGCCGATCACTTGTTTGACGACGATCTATAAACTTCTTACATCCATTTTGAGAGAGAAAATTAATTCTCATTTAGAAAAGAATTCTATTATGTCTGTCTCTCAAAAATGGATGTAGGAATGGGTCCCGCGGCACCAAGGAGCTACTCCTCATTGACATGGCCATAAGCCAACAGGTCTGTCGATCCCGAAAGGATTTGTCGACATGTTGGATAGACTATAAGAAGGCCTTTGATTCGGTGCCGCATACATGGCTCTTGAGGGTGTTAGAGTTGTACAAAATTGATACAACTCTGAGCACCTTCCTAACGACGTGTATGGGGCAGTGGAGGACGGTTCTTCGCTATCCAGGATGCCGACAAATTCAGGGGAGCAACGAACCTATTAGGATTAAGCGGGGAATATTCCAGGGCGACAGTCTGAGTCCACTGTGGTTTTGTTTAGCCTTGAACCCTCTTAGCACTCTGCTGGAGGGTACAGGGCTGGGCTGTCCTTTGCGGAGAGGGGGTCAGGTAATATCCCACCTGCTTTATATGGATGATTTGAAACTGTTTGCCACCAACAAATTGCAACTGCTGGAGTCACTAAAAGTAACTAAAACTTTTAGTGATTCCATCAGGATGGAATTTGGTGTAGATAAATGTGCAGTCATGCATGTAAAGCGGGGCGGGATTGTGGAATCTGAGGGACTACAACTCTCAGATTCTATAAACCTGAGATCACTCTCCGCAACTGATACCTACAAATACCTGGGTATGTCAGAGGGGTTAGGCATTAACGGACCTGACGTGAAACAATCGTTGCAGGAGCGCTTCTTCGGTCGCCTGAAAAAGGTACTTAATAGTTCTTTGTCAGGCGGCAACAAGGTGCGCGCCTTTAACGGTTGGGTCATGCCGGTCCTAATGTACTCCTTTGGCATACTAAAGTGGACCCAGACGGAACTAGACGCCCTCGATAGGAGAGTCCGGTCACTGTTGACCGCAAACCGGATGCATCACCCACGTTCGTCTGTCATGAGGCTGTACATTCCGCGGAAGTGCGGGGGTCGAGGTTTTTTAAATGCTAAGACCCTCCACAACCGCGAGGTGTGCAGTCTCAGAGAATATTTTCTCAAGGCTGACGTGGGTATGCACCGAGATGTGGTTGCAGTGGACAAGGGACTCACCCCGTTGTCCTTGGCTAAAGAGAACTGGCGCAAACCTGTGGTGCTTAGTACCAACGACCGCAAGGAAGTATGGCAAAGCAAAGAGCTCCACGGACGCTTTTTCCGAGCCCTTCATGGGCCCGACGTAGATTTCTTAGCGTCCGTGGCCTGGCTACGCTTCGGTGACCTCTTTGGGGAAACCGAAGGTTCGGTCTGTGCAATTATGGATGAAGTTATGCTAACGAATAACTACCGGAAGTATATAATGAAAGACGGGACGATCGACATATGTCGGGCATGCCATTGTCCCGGTGAGTCTATCAGACATATTACTTCTGGGTGTTCTCGTTTAGCTAACGGCGAGTATTTGCACAGGCATAATCAAGTAGCCAGGATTATCCATCAGCAACTTGCTCTGAAATACGGCCTTGTGGACTCTGAGGTACCGTATTACAGGTATGTGCCCGACCCAGTTCTCGAGAATGACCATGTCACGTTATACTGGGATCGATCTATTATCACTGACAGGACTATTGTAGCCAATAAGCCTGATATAGTGGTAATAGATCGATCAGTGCGCCGCACAATGATAATCGATGTCCCTATCCCGCATGACGAGAACCTCGTGAAGGCTGAGAAGGAGAAACAATTGAAGTATCTCGACTTAGCCCACGAGGTTGTCGCTATGTGGAATGTGGACTCGACAATCATTGTGCCGATAGTCGTTACGGTCAATGGCCTTATCGCTAAGAGCCTCGACCAACATCTCAAGAGGCTCTCGTTGGGTGGCTGGGTGAAGGGCCTGATTCAGAAGGCAGTCCTCCTTGATACGGCGCGTATTGTGAGGAGGTTCCTGTCTCTGGGGCCCTAACCACCGGTAGCTTGGACCCTGCACCCGCTACCGGCGGATCACTATTTTTTATATTTTTAAATGTTTTTTTTTTTTTTTAATTGAAGTGTGAGTATTATTTCGTAGTATGTACGATATCTATGTGTGCGCGCACTTAGCTAAGTAAGCAACTTTTCTACATATTCCTTTTAATGTAATTACGTTTTAGTCTAATAAAAGACACCAAACTATAAAGTGTGTTTCCTTTTACTAAACACCAAGGTTCCAACATCACATGGCGACCCTGCCAGGGCTCTGCCAAGGAACTTTTTTCTTTTGTTTTAGCTTTTAGGTATTGGTTACCAATTCATCAAGATGTGCCAGTCAAAAGTTGAAAAAGAAGACGTGTTTCTATCCCAGAACGCTGCTGGAGATAATTCGGCTCAGTTGAAAGAATTTGGAAACCACATACAAAATATAAGCACGGTAACATATATTTTGCTGGCCCTGGTTGTGGCACTTGTACTATTTTTTGGTTGCAAGTTATATAGGGCATGCCATCGACGCCTAATTCAGGAAGAAATGGGGATGCAAGCCATATCCCGCATCAGGTCGTCTCTACGAGCCAGGCGCAGCGTTGAGGAACCTACTGCTTAAGCAAAACGAACTATTCGTGAGTGTTTAAAACCTATATATACTTTTATTATTTCAAGTGTTTCCCATGAACTAGAAGTGTTATCAAAAATATTAGAATTCAAACGTTTTCAAACAAGACAATATTATGTGTAAAGTGTAAAGGCAGTGATCAAATTTCATTACGCTAATATTATAATAACTCATAAAACGGCGCACCGATACTCATCGAACATGATACCTCGCGGCGAATAGTGCTTACGTGTGAAATTCATGTACCAGTATGTTACGAAATAGTGTTAAGTTTTACCTAATAGTGAATAATTATAGGAATATTTTAAGAATATTACTTTCATTATGTTAGAAAGTTTAAAAGAATGTCAAGAGTTATTATGTGAAATACGAAAATATTTAGTGAAAAAAGGTCAAAGTCGGTATAAAGGCCAGACTATTGAAATAAAATTAAGTCAAGCTAATGATATTTTTGAGAAGTGTAAATCATTATTATTAGTTTTAGGTAAAAGTAGCGATACGGAAGTAATTACGTTAGGAAAACATATTTTTGAAAAGTGCCAGGAATTGTATTATGAAATAAAACAATTATGTATTATTCCTAAATCAATAGAAACTAACAAAATGGAATTCGACTTAAAAGTGGCATGTAATTTGATTCCAGTGATGGATGACACTGAAAGCACCACTAAGAGAATGATTGACTCTATAGAAATGTACGCGAATATGCTCGACGATAAAGGTAATTCTTTATTGATCATTTTTATCTTAAAAAGTAGACTTTCGGAAAACGCAAAATTGCGTATTTCTGACAAATATGAGGCGGTTTCTGAATTAGTTAAAGATTTAAGGAATAACTTATTAACAAAAAAGTCGTACACGGCCATTCAATCGCAGATGCAGATTGTGAGACAAGGTCAAAGGTCTATTGAAGAATATGGTAAGGAAATAGAGCAATTATTTACTGACATGACAATTTCACAAGCAGACGGAGATTCCAGTGTGTATTCTGTACTTAAACCCATAAATGAAAAATCTGCCATAAAAACATTTTCAGACGGACTACACAGCTCGAGACTATCCACAATCATCGCGTCGCGCAATTACAACAACCTGAAGGAAGCAATCCAGGCTGCGAAAGACGAGGACAGGCCTGCTGCACAGCTACAAGGTAACGTCATGCATGCATCAAAGCAAGGACGTACTTTCTATAATAATAGACGCTTTAGTGACAGTCGTGGTCGCGGTGGTAGTCACAATTATGGTCAAAACGCAAACTATTTTCGTAGACAGCTAGGACAAAGTAGTGGTAATGGATACCAGCGTGGAATAGGGCGCAGAAATTATAATAACTATAGAGGAAACAATTTTAATAACAACTTCAGAGGACGGTATAGTAATCGTAGACCTTTCCAGAAAAATAGGGATAGACTCAACACTCAAAACCGTAACTTATATATGGCAGAAAATGTTGAGGATCTTCAAAGTAGTGAACAGACAAATAATAGCCCGATTCAGTTTTTTCGAGCTTAAGAATACCATTTTATCATGTAATAAAAACACAAAATACGTGACATTAAACATCAATAACTTAAAATATTGTTGGCTTGTCGATACTGGCGCTTCATTATCTGTTATAAAAAGTGAAGCAATTCCCTATAACACGCCAGTGCAAAGAGACAATACATTAATAAATGGCATTGGAGGGCAGACCCGATCTAGGGGATTAGTAAATTTAACTTTGAAAAACTCTGACAATATACATTTTAACCATAACTTTGTAGTTTTTGAAACGTTACCACTAACGGCTGATGGGATTTTAGGATTAGATTTCTTAACGAAATATAATGCTAATATTAATTTACAAACAAATTTAGTAACTTTATATAAAGATAATAATAGTTATTCATTACAATTAACTAATTATGTTAATAATAACAAATTTTTTTTAGGTATTCCTGCTAGATCCGAATCGATACACCATATCTATGTGGATAAATACATAAAAGGTGATGTTGTTGTGTGTGGAAAAGAGTTAAGCAAAGATATATTTTTAGCAAATGAAATTGCAAGAGTAAATAATAATATGATTCCTATTAAGATCTTAAATGTTACAGAAAAAGACGTAGAATTACCATTATTTACACCAGAACTACATTCTTTAAATGACTATCATATATGCTCATTTAATAAAACTGGTATAAACGTTAATAGAGTTCAAAACCTACTGAACGAATTAAATTTATCTCATTTACACGATGAAGAGCGTAAAAGCATTGAAGCAATATGCGCAAAATATGCAGATGTGTTTTATGTAGAAGGTGATAGGTTAACAACCACAAATGTTTACCAACAATCTATTACTATTAAACCAAATGTTTCCCCAGTATACGTTAAACCATATCGTTTACCACAAGCATTAAAGCCCGAAATTGAAAATCAAATAAAAAACATGAAAGAGAATGATATTATAGAAGAAAGTAGCAGTGAATGGTCAAGCCCAATATTGTTAGTACCTAAAAAAAGTGTTGAAGGTCAAAATAAGAAATGGAGGATGGTAGTAGATTATAGGAAATTAAATGAGATCGTGGCTGATGATAAATTTCCGTTGCCAAACATCAATGAAATACTAGACTCTCTTTCTGGCGCAATTTACTTTAGTCACCTTGACCTTCACCAAGGTTACTACCAAGTGACCTTGAACCCTGAGAGTCGTAAGTATACGGCATTTACAACTAGTTCAGGACAATATCAAATGAAACGTTTGCCAATGGGGCTAAAAATTAGTCCAAGTTCATTCAGTCGTATGATGTCAGTTGCTATGTCGGGCCTAACATTTGAAAAATGTTTTGTATATTTAGATGACCTAGTCATTTTTGGGCGCAATTTGACTACTCATAATCAAAATTTAATAAGCGTAATGGAAAGACTTAAAAAAGTTAACTTAAAATTAAATCCCCAAAAGTGCGAATTTCTAAAAAAAGAACTTTTGTATTTAGGGCACGTCGTTTCAGAAAAAGGCGTTTCTCCTGATCCAGAAAAAACTAAAATACTCCAGAATTATCCAATTCCAAAAAATTCAGATGACGTCAAGCGTTTCGTAGCATTCTGTAATTATTATAGAAAATTTATAAAAACTTTTGCTGATATTACTATACCTTTAAATAAATTATGCAGAAAAAACGAACCATTTCAATGGACAGATGAGTGTAACAAAGCGTTCGAAATTTTAAAAAAGTTATTAATAACACCACCAATATTGCAATATCCAGATTTTTCTAAAGACAATGAATTCGTAATACAAACAGATGCATCAGGAACAGCTATTGGCGCAGTTCTATGCAACAAAGACTTGAGACCCATAGCATACGCTAGTAGGCCATTAAATAAGGCAGAAAAGAATTACCCGACAATACAAAAGGAACTTCTGGCCATTGTCTGGGCTGTGAAGTATTTTAGGCCTTATGTTTACGACCGAAATTTTACATTAATGACTGACCACAAACCCTTAGTGTATCTTTTTGGAATCAAAGATCCTTCTAATAGATTACTCAAATTTAGACTCGCTTTAGACGAATATAAGTTCAAAATTATTTACGTAAAGGGAAAAGAAAATACAGTAGCAGATGCATTATCACGAGTTATAATGACATCGGATGATCTAGAAAATATGCATAAACAAGTAGTGAATGTGATGACAAGAGCACAGAAAAAAAGAATGAATGAGATGAATGAAAATAAAGATTTGAAAGGGACAGCGGATCTTAATAAATCTGAAGACGATTGGCCTGATCAACCAAAAGTCGTAGATATATTAAGAAAACCGCGTGACACGATTGAGATGATGTTTATGGATGGCAAAACATTAGATAAATTGAGAATGAGAAATATGATTACTGTGGAAATAGAGTGTTTCGCTTATAGAAAAGATGTAAAACATTTATACATTAATCTTAATTTCAAGGCGCATTTCTCGCGAGTCGAATTTGTGCAGAAATTAAGTCTATTTTGCAAGAAGATAGGTGTCGAAGAAGTATGCATAGTAAAAGATGAACAGAATGTTGAATTTATTAAAAATATTTGTAGTGAAATAAAGTCACTAGACGATTGGACAGGACCCCGTATATGTATATTGCGAGGTGTTAAAAGAATTACGGACGATAAAGAGAAAACTCTCATAATGAACGATTTTCATTTACTGCCATCTAGCGGACATGCTGGTATGCGCAGGATGATAAATACTGTTAAGAATCGATATTTTTGGCCAAGTATTGAAAAAGATGTTCAAGAATTTGTGCGAAAATGTACGAAATGTCAAAAAATGAAACATAGTCGTTACACTAAAGAACCAATGGACATAACGAGTACGGCAACTACAGCATTTGAAAAAGTATACCTAGACGTAGTAGGACCCCTAGACAAGTCCATAGATGATTATTCTTATATTTTAACTATACAATGTGAATTGACCAAATTCGTACAGGCAATTCCACTTGTAAATAAAGAAACTACGTCTATTGCTGATGCATTCGTGCGTAATTTTATTCTGGTATTTGGTATTCCTAAGGTAATAGCCACAGATCGAGGAACGGAGTTTATTTCATCTACAATGGAACAGGTATGTAAAATTTTAAATATTACAAAACTATCGTCTACTGCTTATCATCATGAGTCAATAGGAGCTTTAGAAAATACCCACAAAGTGTTGGGCTCATTTTTAAGAATTCATTGCGATAATCATCCGGAAACTTGGGAGTCAATGGTTACCTTTTTGGTGTTTCAGTTTTAATAATACCATTCATTCAGAAACAAATTACACGCCACACGAATTAGTATTTGGTAAACTATGTAATATACCTTCTAATTTGTCTAATCATGTAGAACCACTATACAATGTCGACAGTTATCCATTGCAATTAAAATATAGACTACAGTTGGCACAAACTGAAGCTAAAAATAACTTAATAACTAAAAAACATAAGAGAAAAGCTAAGTATGATATTTCAATGAATCCTGTTAGATATAAGGTAGGAGATTTAATATTAATTAAGATAGAAACTGGACGTAAATTGGATCCTCTTTATAAAGGACCGTATGTAGTTGTAAAAGACTTAGGATGTAATGTTAAGATTAAAAATAATTCAAATAAAGAAGAAATAATTCATAAAAATAGGACTAAACCATTTTATGAATAAAACTATTAAACTGTACTTTCTTATTCATTAGATTATAAATAATAATATATTGATCTTTTTTCTGTTAATTTTATTTTATAACATTTTCTTGTTCTATCGTAAAAATTGTTTAAGTAGGTACTAAGTTTAAAAAAAAAATTTAATATTGTCATTTTTTTTTTCTTCGCCCCCGGGAGGTGAAGTGTGAGTATTATTTCGTAGTATGTACGATATCTATGTGTGCGCGCACTTAGCTAAGTAAGCAACTTTTCTACATATTCCTTTTAATGTAATTACGTTTTAGTCTAATAAAAGACACCAAACTATAAAGTGTGTTTCCTTTTACTAAACACCAAGGTTCCAACATCACATAATGTTTTTATAAAAATATTTAAAAATGTAATAAAATAAGTTTAAAAAATAAATAAAGGAGATAATAATATTATTATTATATTATTATATTATATTATATTAACTATAACCGCTGTATCTCTACGTTGACGTCGTGGTGGGGCTTGCGCGCTTCAAACTTTAGGGTCTGTGCCGGTAGAGTTTACTTTGCCGGAACGGGTCTAGGATGAGGAGCCAGACCAAGAGAGATACAGAAACCCGCAGGGCAGCATGTGGCGAGCTGTTGGGCAGTAGCGACCCCACGGACCCCCTATCTCCCGAGAGAAATCTTGTCCTCATCTCTAGCTTGCCTTTATTGGCCGGCTGGAGTGAACACTGACGAGGAACAGAGCTCCCACCTCTTTCTTGCCTTTATTGGCCGGATTGAGTGGAGATTCGCAAGAGCAAACGTGCTCGGAGGAAGGAAGTATTCCAGTAAGGTGCTGGTAGGGATCTTGACCGTACTTCCGGGATTGTCCTGATAGCCGTGGAATACCTCTCCACTCCTCAAGCATCTCAGGAAGTGTTGCCCCCTTGTCGCTATGTACTAGCGGCCGTTTCCGGGGGCCCATTATTGAGTGTGCAAGTCACCCCCTGCCATTTTATCCGTGTATAATATATAACATTGGTCAGGCAGGGGACATAGTTCTTCCATAGTTCAAGTTACCCGATCCACTTTAGCTACCCAGACCCATAGCCCAATATATTTTGTTTCCACACACAACAATAGTCCTGCACAAACCGGGGGTTGTCCTTGGGTGCACTTGCATAGTGCATACAGGGATAATCGTCGGTTGGTGCCTCCTTATCATTTAAAATTATTTAAGGGGCCTCTGCGAGTTGGCTTCGGCTCCTTGTACGCCTTCCAAAGGTCCGGGACCCCAGGGTCCCGAGAAATGTAAAAAAAATAATAATATAATAATAAATAATAAGCTGGCAACACCAATGTCAACAAGCCTCAAAATTTATTTTCTTCTTCTTTTCCGTTTTTATTAATTTTAGTCGCAGTTTTTTAACTGTTTGATAAACCATACAACAAAACTTAAAGAAAAATAACCCAAATATAATTTTAAAATACCGTAATGAACCATACCTACTACAAAATTTATTCAAAAACTGCCGGATAGGAGGTGACATGACAGATGTCACCTCCTATCAAACAACAACCAACAACAAGAAGAAAATAGCAAAGAGATGAGAAGATGTTAACAAGGTCAGCAGCTCGTCGCGCACACCTTCCACATCCGGACTCGTCGCTCAGCTCCGCCCCGCCGCCGCTGGTACGTACCTAGCCCCATCGAGAGTGCTGTGACACCGGCCATGGCAGTTGCGTCGAGCTCAAGCGACGAGTACTTCTCTCCACCGACGTCGCCACCACCTGCACGTCGGCCAGGAAGAGGCCGGCCACCGAACGGCATGGGACCTAGGGGCCAACCGGCCCCGAGCCGGGTCCCCGCTGCCGGTGGTTGTGTGCAGCGCATGAAATGGACTCAACAAATGAATGAGAACGTCATGCGCGCATATTACGGGGCAACAGAGGGGGGAACTAACCTCACTGCGTACCGCGATAGGATGCTGTCTCTGTTCCAGGCGCTTCAACCAGCCATCAACGTCTCGGCCCAACGGCTGTCGGATCAGGCGCGGGTTATCCAACGGAATCACAGATTGGACGACGCTGCGCTTGATAGGCTGCGCTTAGAGGTACTGAGCAACCGTATCGTCCCTGTCCCGTCACAGACCGCGGTGCAACCTCCAGTAAGTGGTAAACCTGCGGGATGTCGCTACGCCCCCGTAAGGGGGCGTGGCGTGCGGTGTCGGGGCATAGCCCCCCGACCGCGGACGCTATACGGTGGCCCGTAACTACGGGCCCTCATTTTGTTCGCCGCTGGCGAGTGGATGTTTGGGCGTGCGGCATACACGCCCATGTAAAGAGGTGTCTGAAATTTGTGTCTGTAGGCACGCCACGACGTTGATGCCCAACGCCGCTTGTTTCACCGTAACTCGGCAGACAACCTAGGGATTGTGAGTCCGGGTGAGACCCCCACCTACATGGGGGAAGCCCAGCAGATGGCATCCAGCGACAGAGTTACGGACTCGACGTTCCTACAGAAGGGGTGTATGGCCCCCCTCACCTCCCATTTTCAGGTCGAGCCGAGCCCGGATGGTGAGAAGGGACCGTGTTCTGAGTGTGTGGGCGGTATTGTACTGTATAACACCGCACCGCCCGGTGTATACGCGAGTCGCACGCCCGCATAAAAAGAGCCGCGACTTCGCGTGTGAGTTGGGTGCCTGTGTAGAGGTGAATGTCTGTTGTTTGCTACGTGACACGCCTATATTAACCTAGCACGCGCCACGCAACAGATGCATGTATTTGTATGGAGTCAGTGTCACAAGTGAGCCGCGTGTAGACTGAGGGCGACTCACTCGGAAGTCCAGTCCGGTGATGGGGTCAGTCGTCCGCAACTAGGTTGCGGGGCAAGGGTCTCCTCGCGTCTGGGGGGCGCGTATGCCAGGGCGCTATCTGCTTGACATGGGGCCAAGCGGATGCGTCGGCACGCGCGAACATCCCCTTCGCGAGGCGCCGCACAAACTCGTCCAGGCTCTCAATCCGGAGGTCCCTCTGGATGATGTCGTTCCTCACGAAGCGAGGGGCGTTCACTATGGTCCGCAACGCAAGGTGTTGCTGCGTGCGGAGGAGCTTGCGGTTCGTCTCGCTCGTGAGGGCGAACCATGCAGGGGCGGCTTACGTCAGTATTGGGCGCACGTACAACTTGTACACGCCCAACTTGACGCGCGCCGGGATGCGGGACGAGAGCACTGGTCGGAGGAGGTTGCAGGCGACCCTACCTTGTGCGACAACATTGCGGACGTGTGACCCCATTGTGAGCCGACGGTCGATGGTGACGCCCAGGTACTTGACCCGGGGCGACCACTCGACGTCAGCTCCCTGGAGCTTCAAGGGTGGTGGGAGAGGCGCGGACCCGGTCACCATCGCCTGCGTCTTACCCACGTTGACCGACAGCCGCCACTTGGACAGCCACTCGGGAAGCAGGTTGAGCGCGCGCTGCATCTTGACCGCCGCGTACTTTGCATTAAGCGAGGTGGTAATGTACGCGGCGTCGTCGGCGTACAGCGTGAGCATCGCGTCCGGAGTGGTGTGGTTGTCATCGGTGTAACGTGAGTAACACGCCGGCGACACGCAGCTGCCCTGCGGCACACCGGCGAGCACCGGACGGGCGCTTGACAGCGCTCCGTCGACCACCACCCTGAAAGTCCTGTTGGAGAGAAAGTTAGAGACCACCATGACAACGCGACGGGGCGCGTCTGAGGTGGCCAGCTTATACACGAGGCCGTCGTGCCACACACGGTCGAAGGCCTTCTCCATGTCGAGGAATACTGCAACCGCGTATTCCT
This sequence comes from Dicycla oo, assembly GCA_948252095.1. Lineage (NCBI taxonomy): Eukaryota > Metazoa > Arthropoda > Insecta > Lepidoptera > Noctuidae > Dicycla > Dicycla oo. The sequence goes on from OX411712.1 coordinate 16,925,238, forward strand.
TTTTATTCATAGCCGCCGAGAGGTGGTGCAGTACCCTCGACAGCTGAAGCGTCGTGCTATGTTCCGCCCGAAACCCGAACTGTTCCGGCCGTGGCGAAATATGTGGCTCGAGATGTCGCAGCAGGAGTGCTTCGAACACCTTGGAGATCGTCGGCAGCAGCGTGATTGGCCGATAGCTCTCCGGCTTCAGAATGTTTTTCCCCGCCTTGGGCAGCATAATGACGCGCCCCTCCTTCCACGAAGCAGGAAAGGTCCCCGTGCGCAGTATCCCCGTGAACAGGCGCGCCAGCGCCGCTACCGTACGGAACGGCAGGTGGCGCAGCACTGTGTTGGTGATACCGTCGGCACCGGGGGCCTTCTTCGGCTTCGTCCTTAGGATGGCGCGTCTGACTGCCCCAGGCGAGAAAAAGATGGCATCTTCCTCGGGAGCTATCGGCGTGGCGAAGTAGTCCCCAAGGTGTTTCTCGACCGCTGCGACATGCTCGGTGTCGCTGGTCGGGTTCGGGCAGAACTGACGCTCCAGGTGCTCGGCGAAGACCTCCGCCCGGTCCTCCGCTACATACTTTAGCGCCCCGTCGCTGTTTAGCAGCGGTCGCACCGGGGCTGGGGTGTTCGTCAGCTGGCGGCAAAGTCGATGCACTGACGGCCAGCTGCCTGTCGCGGCGTCAATGCGTTCCTCCCAGCCCGCGGCGGTGTGAGCCTGGAGCTCGGCCTTTACCTTTTCCGCGAGACGGTTTAGCTGCCTTTTAATGGTGGGGCATCTCAGTTGTTGCCACTGCTTGCGAAGGCGCCTCTTCACGGCAATCATTGACCTAATATGCGCCGGCAGGGGCGGCAAAAGCACTCTCCCCTGCGGCTGCGTCGTCATCGCCGCTTCTAAGGCGCTTTGGATGCAATCAGTGACATCCTCCGCCGTCTGGTCCACGTCCGCGGCGGTAGTAATAGGCCGAGTCGGCGTGGTGGTCTCTAACTTCTCTTCAAACACAGTCCAGTCCGTTAATCGACGTGGCGCTGTGGGCTTCAGTCGGGTCGGCATACCCGATAAGACGACGAGCACGGGCTGGTGGTCTGACTGTAGCTCGTCGTCTATCACTTGTTGTGTGGCCTGACAGTGTAGCCCTCGGTGGACTACGATGTCCAGCACATCCGGTGTGTAGGTGGTGGCGTCCGGGTAGTGGGTTGGCGTCTCTGGGCCGGACACCGTGTAGCCGAAGGCTTCCGCGTCCGCGAAGAGCCGTCTCCCCTCGGTATTCATGAGCGACGAATTCCACGCTGGGTGCTTACAATTGAAGTCCCCGGCGAGGAGGGTGGCGTGCTATGACGCATGCAACAAGGCCCGCAGCTCGGTGTGGTCCAAGCGGGCCGCGGGCGGCTTGTAGCATGCGTAGATGTTGATGTCCTCGCCGGCCACGTGCAGCTGAACACCCAGCGCGTAAAATGTGCTGAGCGACGGCAAGGGGAGTTCCTGATGGACGACTCTTCGCCTCACAAGTACCGCCAGGCCACGGTATCTAGTGTTATGAGCCGACCGTTCATCCTTCCTGTAAGCGAGGTATCCCGGGAACCTGACCTTGTCCTCAGGTCCCAGGAGCGTCTCGCTTATGAGCGCCACGTCGATATCTTGATCCAGAAGGAGATAGCGGAGGGGGGCGACCTTGTCCCGGAGGCCGCGAGCGTTCCAATGGATCACCCTCAATGGCCTAGCCATGATAAAGGGTTAGAAGGGTGGCCAGGCCATCAAGGATGACCATCTCCACATCTTGACCCTGCCTGATCGCTTTGATCATATCCATCAATAGTTTGGTGGCGCAGGCTGTGAATTCCTTCCTGTGTGTTTTGGCGCCGGTGGTGCCGCCACTCGTCTCTTTTCTGGAGTTATAGGGTTCAGCGGTTTGCCGCGGCACTATGACGGCGCCACTAGTCGCTTCTGCCTTTCTGGTTTCCTTTACAGCCTGCGCCCTGTTTGAGGCAGGGTCGGCCTTAGGGACCTTTTTCTCCTGGGTCGCTTGAGGGGGGGGTTCTGGCTTCTTGCCTTTTCCCTTCCCCCCACGTTTCTTCTTCCTCCTCCGCTTTGAGGAGGTGGCTTGGCTCCTGTCTGTGGGCCCGTTGGCCGCCGCCATCAGCGACGATCCTTGAGCCTCTTCCGGCGTCACTTGTGGCCTCTCGGTGGCCACTTGGGGCCGGCGCCACGTGGCCGTGATGGCGGCGGTCCCCGCCCGCTTATTCCGGATCTCTTCCTGGAATACGGGGCACTTTATATTGCACGCGGGGTGCGGGCCACCGCAATTTACGCAGGTGGCCGGCTCTTCCCGCGGTCGCGGGCAATCGCGCGCCACGTGCTCGCCCCCGCATCGCACACAAGCGAGCGGTCGGTGACACTGGTGCGAACTGTGTCGAAACTGCTGGCACCGGTGCCACTGAGCGGGCCCACGTTTCCCCCGCCAAGCCTCTATCTTGACACCAGTAAGTGGTATAATCCAACTGCGGTCTTATATTAATGATGTGGAGGGGGGCGATGAGGTTGTTACGGTAAGTAACCAGTGTAACGACCGATTGAGGAGCGCGCTGGAGAATGCGATTCGGGAGTTTAGAACTGCCCCCGTCCAACTTAGACCTCGTTTACCTCGCTTGCCTATGCACAGAACGAATAGGGCGTTGGTGTGTGCCTTGGATTCGCTGCTTGGTTCTTATTTTGAAAGCAGCGAAGACCTCTTAGATACGCACTCGATCTTGTATTGCGCGGCTATTGCGGCGTGTCGTGTAGCCAATGTTACATTTCCAAATTGTGACATAGCTACACGACCAAAACCCGCCGCTCCAGCCTGGCAGTGCAGGATCGAGCAGCGTATCGAGGGGACCAGGGTGCTCATCGGCAAACTATACTGCTTCAGGGATGGCAATACTCGCCCTAGAGTGATGCGCTTTGTGAGGCGGGCGTTTTCGGGGACTGGAATCAGGCCTCAAGAATATATGTCCCGTGTCACAGAGCGCATTGACTTCCTGAAGCAGAAGGTCTGTGCATGGGCAAGCCGTATCCGTAGGTATAGGCGACGGGTTGAACGGTATACCCAGAATCGCATATTCCAGCGTGATCAAAGGTGGGTGTATAGAACATGGGAGCGACCTGAGCAAAATGTGGCAGACGTATGCCGCCCGGATGATGATGCCACTAGCATATTCTGGCGCAACATCTGGTCGGTGCCCGTCTGCCATACTGAGGCTGAATGGATGCGTGTGTGACGGCACACCAGAGATGGAGGAAGTAATAATTACTTCCTCCGATGTAGCCAGTGCAGCCCGTCTGATACCGAACTGGAAATCCCCGGGACCGGACGGACTGCACAATTTTTGGTTTAAATGGCTGCAAAGTTCACACGCGTGCTTAGCATCGCAATTCCAGTCGGTCTTAGAGTCTGGGTCGCTGCCACAGATCTTTACAACAGGAGTTACCCACCTGCTCCATAAGTCAGGTGATGCCGCGGAACCCAAAAATTATAGGCCGATCACTTGTTTGCCGACGGTCTATAAACTTCTTACATCCATTCTGAGAGTGAAAATTAATTCTCATTTAGAAAAGAATTCTATTATGTCTGCCTCTCAAAATGGATGTAGGAATGGGTCCCGCGGCACCAAGGAGCTACTCCTCATTGACATGGCCATAAGTCAACAGGTCCGTCGATCCCGAAAGGATTTGTCGACATGTTGGATAGACTATAAGAAGGCCTATGATTCGGTGCCCCATACATGACTCTTGAGGGTGTTAGAGTTGTACAAAATTGATACAACTCTGAGCACCTTCCTGACGACGTGTATGGGGCAGTGGAGGACGGTCCTTCGCTATCCAGGATGTCGACATATTCAGGGAAGCGGCGAACCTATTAGGATTAAGCGGGGAATATTCCAGGGCGACAGTCTGAGTCCAATGTGGTTTTGTTTAGCCTTGAACCCTCTTAGCACTCTGCTGGAGGGTACGGGGCTGGGCTACCCTTTGCGGAGAGGGGGTCAGGTAATATCCCACCTGCTTTATATGGATGATCTGAAGCTGTTTGCCACCAACAAATTGCGACTGCTGGAGTCACTAAAAGTAACTAAAACTTTTAGTGATTCAATCAGGATGGAATTTGGTGTAGATAAATGTGCAGTCATGCATGTAAAGCGGGGCGGGATTGTAGAATCTGAGGGACTACAACTCTCAGATTCCATAAACCTGAGATCACTCTCCGCAACTGATACCTACAAATACCTGGGTATGTATGCCTTTTTTTCGCCTGTGAAGTTCGTCGCGAGTGGACGTGTTGCACATTTGTTTAATATTTTAATCCTTGACTGTTGTCTTTCTTGTGAACTGGTTGCTTGTCGAAACTAGGTGCCTCTCTTACTATCTTGTTGAGGTGCCCTTATGCTGCCGATGCCATCTTTGGATTTGTATAGCGCCATCCCGCTCATGTGACGGTGAGATATTGAACTTTTACAAATTGTAAACATCCGAAAAATTTCGCTTGCTTGAGCCTCAGCTCGAACCTGCGCCGCGTCGTGTGTCGCGGTATTGGTGCCGGAGCGTCGCGCCGCTAGACCAACTGTGAGTGAGGTGCCCGGCGCGAAATTGGTGACCGCTATCTACAACGGATACGCAACGCAATAAGCTCAGTTACCTGTTTGCTGTTCGATTTTCTTTCTACATATTCTAGCACTAAATTATAATGTTCCGATCACCCGATAAGAGTCACTCTAATCCAGATATTGCTGGCTCGCTTGAGATTGTGGGAAACGTCACTCAGAGAAAACGTAAACAACCTGAGTCAGAGTTTGCCGAGGCCATTAGGTCATTGTCACAAGAAATTAACAAAAAGTTAGATGACTGGCGTGGTGAGCTGGACTGCGCAATATCTAAAATAACTGACAGTGTAACAGTTATTAAAGCTGATCTAGCCACCGTAACCCAAGTTACTTGCGATATCAAGACCGACTTAGACAGTTTGCGTTGCGAACACACTGGCTTAGATAATAAGGTGTGTAGCTAGACGCTAAACACAATGGGCTGGTGAAGGACGTGGAAACTCTCAGGAATTCTGTCCAGTACACCATGGACGAACAGGACGACCTTAAGAAAAAGATGGAACTCATTCAGTCTGTAAACACAGAAACTATTACTGATATGATTACTGGCCTTGAAGCGAAGATCGATTCTCTTGAACAACAAGCCCGCCAATGTAACCTGGAGCTATGCAATGTTACGGAACTGCGTAATGAAAATTTGATTACACTTATGGAAAATATTTGCACAAAAATACAGTTTACATTATGTCCTAAGGATATCCTTGCTATACATAGAGTGCCACACGCACACACAGAAAATAAAAAGCCGAAAAATATCATCGTAAAACTAAGCTCACGCATCCTAAGGGACAATTTGTTAAGTACTTACCGACTAGCAAAAGGACTAGATACTAACCAACTGCAACTTACTGGACCTTCTACTCCCATTTATATGCATGAACACTTAACTCTCAAAAAGAAGCAATTATTTCGACAATGTAAGGATGCCGCCGTCAAGAACAACTTCAAATATGTGTGGATTAAGTATGCTACTATTCTCGTGCGCGAAATTGACTCCGAACCAGCATCTGCTATATGATCCGAGAAAGACATTTCTAAAATCAAGCCCAAAATGGCAAAATTCAAACCCGGTACCGATCATGTTTAGAAGTGATTTTTATACATACTTTAGCTGTTTAGTATTTCACAACTTTATAGAATCTGAGTATTTTTTTGTTTATTTACTTTGCTCTGTTAAACAGCTATTAAGTCTAATATTATGTCTTCATATATTATTTTTACATAGTGTAATTCTTAAACAATGGCATAGTAGCTTTTTTAAAAACATGTTATACTTGTTGTCATCACTTTTCATAAAAATAGTAATTTTAATCTTACATATCACATCTGGACTTCCGTTTCATGTTGGTTGCGTGCATGTTTACTACTGTTTTATTCTTAGTATTGTTTCACTTTCACCGTGTTAGATAAGTTAACAGTATACTACCAAAATTGTAGGGGTACTCGTTCTAAACTGAATCTCTTGTACAAGAGATTCAGTTTAGAACGAGTACCCCTACAATTTACATGAACATATTATCAAATTGCTATGACATAATTATCTTAACTGAGACCTGGCTAACCCCTGAAATATTTGACGATGAGTTTATTGATGTGCGCTACGTAGTTTACAGAAATGATCGCGATCGCATTGCTACCAATAAGAAGGATGGGGGAGGTGTTCTTATAGCTGTATTAAAAACATTACATTCCACCTGTGTACCATTTGATTCCCAGGCCAGTTCTCATATTGAAGATGTTTTTATACAACTACCTTTTGCCGGACGCGAAAAATTTCTAATTAGCGCTGTATATATTCCAACCAACACGGCCAAAGAAGTCTATGTTGATTATTTTGAAACATTAGAAAATCTGATTGACAAATTCGGCTTTAATCATTTTCATATTTTCGGAGATTTCAATCAACCGCATATTGAGTGGCTCCCTGCTACAAACAATAACACGACTGCACTTATTGGTACTGGCTCATCATCTGTTTGTAGACATATGAGTAATTTCTTATCTTTGCTTAGCGCTTATCAATACAATAGTTTCAAAAATTATAAGGGGCGTATTCTGGATCTACTAATATCCAATAGCGAGTGCGCGACTTATGCACCTTCATGTAATTTGTAAAAATCATCCACCCTTTTGCGCCGATATAAGATATAAAACGACGTTACAGACAATCAATCCTGTAAAAATTGTAAAGTACAACTATTATAAAGCGAATTACGAACTCATAAACAAAGAATTGACCGATATAGATTGGATTAATCGTTTACAGGGGTTGTCATCGGAGGATTGTCTGAATACTTTTTACGATGTTATTTTCAATGTTATAAGAACTTATACACCCTTTTCTAACTCACGTTCATCTAAATTCCCTGTTTGGTTCTCTAAATCACTAATTCGCATTTTCAAAAACAAGAACAGAGCCTGGGTGAAATGGAAAACGTATAATAACATTTCGGATTATGAACAATTTTCGCTTCTACGGCATAGATTTCGGATCTTATGCAAGTCAAATTACGCTGACTACCTGAATTCTGTTGAGGACAATGTTAAAAAGAACGTAAAATACCTATGGAGCTATGTCAATAATCGTAAGGGTAATATCGGCATTCCTTCCACTATGTTTTTTAAAAACCGGACATCCAGTGATCCGGAAGAGATTTGCAATATGTTCATGGACTACTTTCATTCGGTTTATGAACCCTCAAACCTAAATTTGAACGAATGGCTACCCCCTGAAGAGAGTAGTGACAAATGCACTCATATTACTAGTAAGTATTACGTTTAGCGAAGATCAGGTCTTGAAGTCATTACAAGCTTTAGATTCCACTAAAGGTCCTGGACCGGATCAACTGCCCCCTTATTTCCTTAAAAAGACTGCTAAGAGTATATACAGACCCCTGCAAATTATATTTAATATGTTTATTTCAGAGGGCACCTTCCCTGAACAATTTAAAAGGGCTAACATAACTCCTGTACACAAATCAGGGTCCAAACAAGAGGTCGAAAATTATCGACCCATATCTATTTTGTCTGCTTTGTCGAAGCTTTTTGAAAGGCTCGTTTATCAGGAAATTCATAAGATAATTTACAGAATTATAATAGAACAACAACATGGATTTGTTAAAAGTAAATCTACAACTACTAATCTATTAATATTTACCGACTTTCTTTTTAATAATATGGATCAACAAGTACAAGTAGACGCAGTGTACACAGACTTTCAAAAAGCGTTCGACAAAGTAGACCACAATTTGCTTCTTACCAAAATTGCATTTAACGGCATACGAGGAGATTTGCTTCGCTGGTTTGCATCATATGTTAGTAATAGATCACAAAGGGTTGTTATCAAAGGATTCCACTCGGCGACTGCTGTCGTAACATCTGGCGTACCCCAGGGCTCAATTTTAGGGCCTCTTTTATTCATTTTGTTCATAAATGATATTGGAAATTGTTTCAGATACTCAAAATTTTTGCTCTATGCTGACGACCTAAAAATCTTTAAAGCTATAAGAAAACCTGCAGATTGTTGTCAGTTACAAGAAGATCTAAATCGATTCTCTGAATACTGCATTCAAAACAAACTTTACCTTAGTATTTCTAAATGTTTAACAATATCATTCACAAAAAATAAAAATGTTTTAAATCATAATTATAATCTAAACAATGTAACTCTATTGAAAGCTCCATCCGTGCGAGACCTAGGGGTACTGCTAGATAACAAACTTCACCTTGATCAACATATTGATAATATTACCAAAAAGGCTTATCGTATGTACGGGTTCGTTATGAGATCAGCTACTGAATTTAAACACGCAAGCACTTATTCTCATCTCTATAAAGCACTAGTTAGATCTCAACTCGAATATGCAGTGGTAGTGTGGAACCCTTTTTATAATAAGTATGTTGAGATGCTAGAAAAAGTGCAGCGCAAATTCCTCAGATCGATGCACTATAGGTGCTCCCACAATTTCCCAACCTATAAAAATCTGCTTAATAAATATAATCTAATGAGCCTGAAGTCTAGACGTTTATATCTAGAAATTATGTTTCTTTTCGATTTATGCTATAACAGGTATAATTGCTCTGAGATTACTAATAAAATATGCTACTATGTCCCAAGAACTGTTATTAGACGAGAGGTGCGCGCACGTCCTCTTTTTGCTGTGTCCCATTGCCGGACCAATGCTGGTTTGCGGGCGCCTCTACGTCGCTTGTGCAAAAACTATAATGATTTTTGTTCAGAAACTACAGAATTAGATTTATCCTCAGTGTCAGCAAATAGATTTTGTTCTGCTTTGATTAAGAAACTTAAGGATTCCGATGTATAGTTATTTGAACAGTCTTGTAGTCTTACTCGCATAGATTGTTCATTAGTAAAGTTATATGAATTGTATATGCTGTGGATAACGTTGTGAGTTTCACATTTATATAATATCTTTGTTTATATTACTTGCGCAGATATAATGTGTTACTGTTTGTTTGTCCCAAATAAATAAATAAATAAATAAATAAATAAATGTCAGAGGGGTTAGGCATTAACGGGCCTGACATGAAACAATCGTTGCATCACCCACGTTCATCTGTCATGAGGCTGTACATTCCGCGGAAGTGCGGGGGTCGAGGTTTTTTAAATGCTAAGACCCTCCACAACCGCGAGGTGTGCAGTCTCAGAGAATATTTTCTCAAGGCTGACGTGGGTATGCACCGAGATGTGGTCGCAGTGGACAAGGGACTCACCCCGTTGTCCTTGGCTAAAGAGAACTGGCGCAAACCTGTGGTGCTTAGTACCAACGACCGCAAGGAAGTATGGCAAAGCAAAGAGCTCCACGGACGCTTTTTCCGGGCCCTTCATGGGCCCGACGTAGATTTCTTAGCGTCCGTGGCCTGGCTACGCTTCGGTGACCTCTTTGGGGAAACCGAAGGTTCGGTCTGTGCGATTATGGATGAAGTTATGCTAACGAATAATTACCGGAAGTATATAATGAAAGACGGGACGATCGACATATGTCGGGCATGCCATTGTCCCGGTGAGTCTATCAGACATATTACCTCTGGGTGTTCTCGTTTGGCTAACGGCGAGTATTTGCACAGGCATAATCAAGTGGCCAGGATTATCCATCAGCAACTTGCTCTGAAATACGGCCTTGTGAACTCTGAGGTACCTAATTACAGGTATGTGCCCGACCCAGTTCTCGAGAATGACCATGTCACTGATACTGGGATACTGGGATCGATCTATTATCACTGACAGGACTATTGTAGCCAATAAGCTTGATATAGTGGTAATAGATCGATCAGTGCGCCGCACAGTGATAATCGATGTCACTATCCCGCATGACGAGAACCTCGCGAAGGCTGAGAAGGAGAAACAATTGAAGTATCTCGACTTAGCCCACGAGGTTGTCGCTATGTGGAATGTGGACTCGCCAATCATTGTGCCGATAGTCGTTACGGTCAATGGCCTTATCGCTAAGAGCCTCGAACAACATCTCAAGAGGCTCTCGTTGGGTGGCTGGGTGAAGGGCCTGATTCAGAAGGCAGTCCTCCTTGATACGGCGCGTATTGTGAGGAGGTTCCTGTCTCTGGGGCCCTAACCACCGGTAGCTTGGACCCTGCACCTGCTACCGGCGGATCACTATTTTTTATATTTTTAAATGTTTTTATAAAAAATATTTAAAAATGTAGTACATAAGTTTAAAAAATAAATAAAGGAGATAATAATAATAATATATTTTATTGAACTTAATGGGCATATACAGACAAACATTTATAAAAAAGAAAAGCGTGGATCATGAAAAAAATACACATTAGAACTTAAACATAAGACTATTAATGTCAATTTAACACAAGTGTTTGTATGAACTCTGGTACCCAAGTAAAAGATTTAACTTGTGTTATGGGTACCAGCATTCTCTAATTAAAAACGAAATTGTGACACTAATGTTACAATTTAGAAGTAGTCGCCCGTGCCTGTGTCTGTCTGTGTGTGTGTGTGTGTGTGTGTGTGTGTGTGTGTGTGTTGTGTGTGTGTGTGTGTGTGAGTGTGCGTGTGTATCTGCGCGTGTATACCGAAGAGAAGTGCAGAGTTGAATTATATTTGTAGGAGATTTTCAGTGTCCTCGTAATTCTGCGTTTGAAGCCAGCCAAAAACTTTTCTTTTACATTCTCGCAATGTAGCAGAATATATGGAACAACTTTTATTAATTCTATTATATTATAAATAAGACTTGCAATCCCGTAGTAATGTCGTTTACCAAGTGCCGTTCTACAGCGTTGAGTAGGACATACCCTATGACGTTGACGCTTTTCTTGAGAACTAAGATTACAGAATTAATAAAGTTAACAAATAAATATCCAGGACACTCAATAATGAACTACCTACTGTATGCCTGGTTGTTCTTTATTTGACATAACGAAAAAAGTTTAAAAATGCAATTTTAACCAGGATACTATATTATTAATATTTGTTGGTAATAGGGGTAATGTGAACAAAGGAGAATTACTCCAATATTATAGATCATTGTGCAACATTAGTTTAAAAAAAATTGTATTGTTTACATTCCCATCTTTGATTCCCATACAGTCAAAGTTTGCCACAGGAAGAAAACAATTTTAGATGTGAAATGAATATGACATTACATAACTTGACATATAATAATAATTTATTCCATTTAATTGACACTAACAATTATGTTGGTAATCATTTATATTTGACAAAAGATAGATTTTAAATTTAGGATAGGTAAGTACCAAATTTCAAAATATTGCAAAAGACAGTTAGCTGTGTCGCTATCATATTATTTTTCTATTACAGCCAAGAATTTGGCTAAACAAGTTGCTTCTATTGAGCAATGCCATGACATTTTATATCATTCAGCCAATAACTTGGTATCCAAAATTGACATTGATTGTAATTTAAATTAGAAATAAAAACAATAGAGGCATCCTCTAGCAATAATGTACAGAAATGCAAAAATAAACCAAATAAAACTTCAAAATTAGTAAATAGTATTAACCTGGTGCATCAAAATATTCAAGGTTTTCTCAACAAAGATTTAGAAGTAGAATTATTTATGAATTTTAACAGTATTGACATTCTTTGTATAACAGAACATTGGCTTAAAAGCCACCAGTTTATGTTCAATTTTAATAATCACCAGGTTGGTAGTTCGTTCAGCAGAGTAAATGCTATACATGGTGGCTCATTAATTTTAGTAAGTAACCAGCTGAAATTTAAAGACCGTAAGGATATTGTGAGCCTATCTGTTGAGCGGACAGTTGAAATAGCTTGTATAGAATTGGAGCAATTTATTGTATTAAGTGTGTACAGGCCCCCTTCAGGATTGTATGACTGCTTTGAAAAGGTTATATGTAACTCAAATAAATCTATTATCATTTGCGGTGATTTTAATGTTAATTTATTAGAAAAGTCAGGTTTTTGTAGTAAAATAATTAGTCTGTTTCAGTCATACAATCTTGTAAACCTATTTTTGGAGCCCACAAGAATAACCCTTACTAGTGCCACATGCCTAGATAATATTTATACAGATGTTATTCCAAGCCATAAAGAGATTATAAATTTACTGGATTCTGATCATTGCGGGCAAAGGATTACTATCCAAAACCAAAACAACAAAGTGGCTAAAAAGGATACCATTGTTAACCCCAAAACTACAAGTCGCTTGGAAGCTTTTAAAGTTAAACTCATTAATAAATTAACAGTTTTGGCTAATCATACTGATCCTAATCATCTATATGATGATTTTTTTAATATGTAGGTACTGTCAACAATTTAATCTCATCTTTATTCCCAAGACTATCTCGGTTAATAGTAACGCGTCTTTCAGTGATTGGGCTACCATTGGTATTCATAAAAGTAGAACACGGCTTTATGAACTATACAATGAAAGGTCTTTTGTAAATACTGCTGAATTTAATTTATGTTAGAAATTATTCAAAATTATTTTAAAAAGTTTGTTGTATGGCCAAGTCGCGTTATTTGAGTTCGAAGATTAAAAACAGTAGTAATGTAATTAAAACGACTTGGAATATTATTAATAGTCAAACGGGAAGGTCTAATAACCGAAGTGCTGACTACAGCCTGTCTATTAATGACAACATAATAAAATCAGACGCACAAGTCGCCGCGGCCTTTGAAAATTTCTTTTCAGATATTCCCGTTTCAACTACTAAATCCCTAAACTCATCAACTTCTGTTGCTGAGTCTTTGCTTAAGGAAAATGTTAATGCTTGCGGTTCGAAATTTAATTTTGAACATTTTACCTGTAGAGATATAATTAAAACCTTTCACACTTTAAATGTAAAAAAGACAGCAGATCTGTGGGGTAATTCTGTAGAAGTTGCTAAGTCTATTATTGACATTGTAGCACCTACTTTAGCTCTTATCTTTAATAACTGTATCGACTCTGGGGAGTTTCCTGACCTTATGAAATATAGTAAAATAATACCAGTAGGATATTATTGGGCATTCTACCCCACCTTCCGTTCCATCGGCTCACTCCGTTCGCCTCGTCACTCTCGGTGGAGTAGAATGCCCAATAATATAAATGAAATCCACTGGTTCGGCGCCTATTCCACCCGATGGAATGATCATCTCCGTCACTCTCGGTGCAGTAAAATGTCTAATACTGGTTCGGCGCCTATTCCACCCGATGAAACGGAAGGTGGAGTATGAATTCCTACATAGTGCAGTAAAATACTGGTTCGGCGCCTATTCCACACCAAAAGTGCGCACCGTGACTTACAGCTTAGTACGGCCGTTATTCTAAGTGCGTACGATGTGGCTATGTAGCCCCCTAGTTATCCTAACGCCCTAGCCTACCATACAAACCACCCCAAACGTAGGTTACGTTGGTTTTACGTGAGGGAAGTCTGTTACCAGGAGACCTACGGGAACAGACGGAACTTGGGTAGGAATAGGGGTTTGTGTACGTCGTGCAATGTACACAGGAAATGGTTTTCTCACCGCCGATCCCACAGACTCATAGGATCGATGACGGCTAAAGGTGTCTTGGCCACAGTGAGAGGAACACTTTATTTCTAAAACTCAATATTAACTTACCGCGTTACCGTTATTTTAATTAAGTCATTCAGTCGACACTAGTTTACTTATTAACAAATAAGGGTGCTCGCTACTTGAACTGGTAGCCTAAAATTCAGGACAGATTGTCACATGTCTCTCCACAAAATTAGAGGTAGCTCATAACCTTAATAGGCTACACACTTGCTCCGCTTAAGTGACCAGATTGGCTCGAGGATCATCTGAACTTTAAGTTACCCTACATTAAACTAAAATCCAGGACAGATTGTCTCATGTCTCTCCACAAAAGTAAGAAATAGTGCATACCCGGAGGCACCCACACATTCTATTTTCTGTGACCAGATTGGCTCGAGGACATCCAAATTTTAATTTAATTAATTCAAACAGAGAGCACTACCTTGCTCCACTTCCCTACTAACTGTTACTAACTAACAATATATCGCTTTGTAATCGACACCAGCAGTTAGCAAGGTACCTTTACACTCGACGATACCCGCGCCGTTCTCAGTTGCGAACCGCCTGACGGCAGCGTCGGAAACCGTGATCAGTTAGTCAGCATAATAAAAACAAGTAATACTGTGTATGCTGCGTGTGCAACACGTTTTCACAGTCGTTCTCAAAACAGTACACACGTATTGTCCGGCGTCACCGCACCGTTCTTTATCCTGAACGCTTTCATCAGACAGTTGTAACCACGTAGTGTAAATGGTATTTTATATGTGCAAGGCTGCAATCTTGCAACATGCAGTCTAAGCAGTTTTGAACTTCATTGCATCTTGAGTAGGTATGTGTGTGTGTTAAAAGAATTATAATGTTGAATGTAACATGATCGTCGTTCACGTTGTAGTATTTAATTAAATTTAGGTTTATACAGAATTGTCTAGGTACTTCACATACCTACTATGTCTTACCTAGATTTGTTGTAATCTAGTTTATATAAACTATAATAAAATAATACTTATACCTTCTTATTCTTAATAAATCTTCACTGAATTCGTCTTTTATAGAACTTCCTAAATATTGTTTTCGTATTTATATTTGAAGTTTGTAATCGCTTCTAATTTATTGTGTTTCATTCTTCTAGGTAATAAGATTATATAATCTTATTTATATGAATATTTATATGATATATTTTTTATCAAGTACAACATGTATTATTGGTTGAACCATTACCCACTTCGATCGAGCGCGATTTTAACTTAGATAAAAGAGAACCCTGTGCACAACAAGATTATTTGGGAGCATTATAATAGTACCTATGCTAAAGTTAAACTAAAGTTATTATCGATAAATTAGACAACTATAAAACTATAACTCAGACATGTGTGTTCGATTCCCACACGATACAGTTTCTTGGATTCTTTAATTGTGGGTTTAAGTGATTATTTAATAATACGAATTAAAATTTTATTTGTGAGTATTTTTAAATGAACTTATTCCACAGTAGTATTTTATGTGATTATAATATTAGTCCCGAGTTTAACTGCAACTTAACATTAACAACCACACGGATTGGTTTGTGCGTATTACAAAATGGTTTATTATCAAAATAGTTACGATTATTTTCAACTACCTACTTACTTCTTGAGTCAACTATCCTCACAAAATTTACTTTCAACGACGCGATCTACCTACGAGTTTCACCTCTCGCATAAACGTAATTGTGATGATAAAAATTCTCAACAAACATACATCAATTATTCAATTAATTATACATATTAATTCAGTATTGAGTCATAAAGAATAACAGGGATCGGGTTCACTTTGTCGGCTTTATTTTGCGGTTCTCATGAACAAATTGCAATTTAGCGAAATTGGTATGCGATCAATATGGTTCAATATGACATAAACGACATATTTTTTTATACAACTGTAAGACATGTACTTAGAGTTTAAAATTGAAACGATCTATTTTATGCTTAAATTGTATTTTTTGTGAATATAAACGAATTAATTTCAATCAATAAATTACATTCGCTCCAGAATCTTCAAAGTGACAAGTAGTACTAGCAGTACTTTAAAATCAACTTTAAAACATGTAAGTGAGTACTTCTTAATTTTAAATTTGTAGTCATAATGCACAGCTACGGACCTGGTTTTTGCCTGCCGGCTGTTGTAATTAACATGTTATATCTATCCATCGTGATTGCTACTCAGCTACGGACCTGGTTTTTGCCTGTCGGCTGTTGTAATTATCATGTTCTATCTATCCATAGTGACTGTTACTTAGCTACGGACCTGGTTTCTGCCTGCCGGCTGATGTAACTGTTCTCATCCTGTCATAAATTGATTATTGTATCTCAAAAAAAGACCTTAAACGGTTATTTGTTTTGTTATATAAAATATTAAGTACTTTTTATCTTGTGTTTTAGGTCTGACTCCGACGTTTCCCGTGTGTCCGACTACATAAAGAGCCCGCCGACTGCTACAAAGGTCGTGCCGAGCAAGAGCCAGCCTACGAAAAAAACAACAAAGCGCAAAGCTTCCTCGGTCGTGGAATTAGGATCAAGGTACTTTATGACTATTTTTATTTTCTAAGTTATTACTTTCACATATTCTAATATAAAGTAGATTTCAATAGAGAACTTTGATTTGCAAAAATAATTTTAAGTACATACTTATTTTTCTCTCATCATAAGTTTGTATCTAGAAAAGTGTTTCTTCTAGATTATTAAAATAAAATTTAATTTGTTTACAGTAACAAGAAACCAGGGAGCACCGATCTTTTCGGTTTGGAAGACTTAGATGGCCTTCCTCCGCAGTCGGAGTTAGGTTCATCCTTGCTGTCCCGCGTCGCCAACGGGAAGGTACGACGGACAGCGGATCTAAGGGGTGCCTTCTTTGTGGAACTGAAGGTGTACCATAAAGAAGACATCATCTCCACTGCTCCTGAGGAGCGTTGGAAGAAGTCCCAAGTTGCATTAAAACTGCAATTGGATAAAGGTAGCTCGCAGTGGAACTCACTATAAAAATTCATGCATAAGGCTCACGAGTTGTTCAATGACTCAGAGCCGGTATATTATAGCGATAAGATACATTTTAAATAAGTTACACTATTAATTTAAAATTTTAATTTGAGGCATCCAAAATAAAGATTAAAACTGCAACTGGATAAAGGTAACTCGCAGTGGAACTCACTACAAAAATTCATGCATAAGGCTCACGAGTTGTTCGATGACTCAGAGCCCGTATTTATAGTGATAAGATACATTTTAAATAAGTTACATTATTCATTTAAAATTTAAATTTGGGGCATCCAAAATAAATCTTTATTTTTAAACTTAGCAAGTAATTAATTACGATAGAATGCCTTTCTGCACTGTTTGTAACATATCTGTTGAGCGCAGTCATTGGACAGGTCATCTACGCAGTACCGATCATAAAAATAAAAATATTTCATACGTTTGCGAAGGTGTTGCATTCTGCATTTCTAAATCGTATAGCTTCTTATAGAATTATTGATACTAATGAAAATTATTCTTTAGATTCGTTTTTTAATAACAGTCAAGAAAAAATCAAGACATTAATAAACAAATCTCTTAAGGATCATATCTGTCTAAAAATTAATTTTGAATATTTTGCTTTGTTTTTGATGGTTAAAAATGATAGTCAGGAGATGAAATCATTTGCTACAAAGAATTATGTAGTACATCAGAATTATGATTATGATTCATTAGCATCTCAGGTTAGAAACACGTTGAAAAAAAAGATAGAAGAATTTCAAGATCGTGACAGTGGGTGGACATTTTTAAACAGTTCGTATTTGGAAGTTAATGTTAACAAATACCAACCTTTGCGCGGCTCAAGCTTTATCGAGTTGCCGACATCAATTAAATCAAAAAAAGCATGTATTAATATTCATAATAAAGATAATTATTGCTTTTTATGGTCAGTTGTTGCTGCTTTATATCCAGCTAAAACTCATCCTGAAAGAGTATCATCTTACCCCCATTTTCAAAGCGTGTTAAATATAAAAGACATTCAATTTCCATTGAGTTTCTCAGATATTGCTCGATTCGAATTAAATAACCCTGAAATTTGTATATATATATATGGCTTTAAAAATAATTCCGTGATTGGACCGTTTTATAAACCAAAATCTTTGAAGAGAAAAGTGATTCATTTACTTTACTTAGAAAAAGATGATTTATCACATTACTGTCTCATTAAGGATTTACCTCGTCTTGTTAAAAATCAAATAACAAGACACCACAGTAAATTATACTTTTGTGATGTTTGTTTAAAGTTCTTTGATTCATGTGATGATCTGAATTCACACAGTTGTGGAGGAGTTGCTACTGAACTACCTCCAAAGGGTTCTTTCATTCAGTTTGAAAATTATGGTAGAAAGCAATTTGTGCCATTCGTTATATATGCAGATTTTGAAACAATGCTAGAGCGGTACGACTCCTGCGAACCTGACCCAACTCAGGCGAGCACCGTTACGAGACAGCGACATGTGCCCATCGCTTTCGCTTATCATATTACATGCACTCTAGATGAAACCTATAATCGTTACGTTTCGTATCGTGGTTTGGATTGCGTTTCGAAATTTGTGAAGTCTATCTATAAAGACGCTAAAAAGCTTTATAGAATTTTAAATAATACCATTCCTATGATTTACACGAATGAGAATGCTCTCGACTTTGAAAACTCTGATACATGTCATATTTGCGAGAATTTCTTGTTTGGTGATAGGGTTCGCGATCATTGTCATTTGACTGGTAAATATCGTGGCGCAGCTCACAGTTACTGTAACCTACAATATAAAATGCCTAAGTTTCTGCCTGTATTTTTTCATAACTTATCGGGTTATGATTGCCACCTTTTCATAAAAGAATTAGGTAAAGCTCCAGGATCTATTAAAGTCATACCTAAAACAAAAGAAAATTATATTTCTTTCACGAAGTATATTCCGATTTCCGATAATGAAAGCATACAGGTACGATTTGTAGATTCTTTCAAGTTTTTAGGAACAAGCTTAGAAAAGTTGGTTAGTACAATGAAAAAACAAGAATTTAAACAATTAAAATTTTATTTTCCCGAAAAAACACAATTCGATCTACTTACCCGTAAAGGAGTTTATCCGTACGACTATATGTCTCAATGGAAACTTTACGAAGATACGTGTTTACCCTCCAAAAATTTTTTTTTTAACTCTTTAACTAATGAGTCAATTACTGATGAAGACTATGAACACGCTCAGTCCGTTTGGTCAGTATTTAATATTCGTAACATGGGTATGTATACAGATTTATACCTTAAAACCGACGTTCTTTTGCTTACAGACGTGTTTGAAAGTTTTAGAAAAACATGTAAACGACATTACAATCTGGATCCCGCGTTCTATCTTACAGCACCAAGTCTATCATTCGATGCAATGCTTTTGAAAACTAGAATTAAATTAGAATTGATAAGTGATGTTCAAATTTATAGGATGATACAAACAGGTATTAGAGGAGGTATTTGTATGTGTTCCAGAAGACATGCCCAAGCCAATCATAAATACTTGGATTCTTACGACCCATCCCTTCCGAATTCATTTATTATTTATTTAGATTGTAACAATTTATATGGCTATAGCATGTGTCAATATTTGCCTCATTCGGATTTTAGTTTCATGAGTAGATAGGAAATAGATGATTTGTAGTTGAACTTAATAGATATAAGCGATACTGCGGAAAACGGTTATATTCTTGAAGTTGATTTATTATATCCTACAACATTGCACATTGAACATAATGACTTTCCATTTTGCTCAGAAAAATTCGTCCCACCCGGTGGTAAGAATAAAAAATTAATACCGAATTTGTATGACAAATACCACTATATTATTCATTACATACATGTAAAAAAATGCTTGCAACACGGATTGGTATTACGAAGGATTCATCGTGCAATTGTTTTCAAGCAAAGCTGTTTTTTAAAACAATATATTGATATTAACACCCAGTTACGTCAAAAAGCAGAGTCAACGTTTGAACAAGATTTTTTCAAATTATTGAACAATAGTATTTTTGGAAAGACTCTGGAAAATAATGAGCATCGAATAGATGTGAAGTTAGCAAACAAGTGGTGTGACTTGAACAATAAAACAAAAAAGACTACTTGTGCTGAGAAATTGATCGGCAGTCCATATTTTCATAGCGCCTCAGTATTTTCTGATGATCTAGTGGCAATCCAAATGAAGCCTTCTCGCGTTATTCTTAATAAACCAATATATATAGGATTTACTGTATTGGAATTATCTAAGAGTCACATGTATGACTTCCATTATTCAATCATAAAGCCTTTTTATGGTAACCGAATTGAATTGTGTTATACTGATACGGATAGTTTGGTTTATGATGTAAATACTGATGACATTTATCAAGATATCAATGAACATTTTCTAAAATATTTTGATACCAGCAACTACGACTTAAACAACGAATTTAACTTACCAATTATTAATAAGAAGGTTCCAGGGTTATTTAAAGATGAAATGGGTGGTAAAATTATCAAAGAATTCGTAGGACTGCGCTCAAAGCTTTATTGTATTAAAACTTTAGACAAAACAATAAAGAAAGCAAAAGGTATAAAAAAATGTGTTACGAAAAATTTAAATATGTTAGATTATAAAAACGTTTTGTACAATTGTAACGTCATTCGCAAAAAAAATGTTTTGTTTAAGTCGATAAAACATGAAATTTTCACTCAGGATGTAAATAAAGTAGCACTTTCAAGCAATGATGATAAGCGGTTGTTATCGATTGATAAGGTATCTACTTTAGCTTGGGGTAATGCAACTATATTTAAGTAATGAATTGCCATTATTTTTAATGTAAGTAATTACAGTAGATACATTTTTTACAATGTATTTAGATAACGTTCAAATGTAATGATAATTACCTAAAGTAAGGTCAAATAATGTGTAATGTAATTGTAAAAAATTAAATTTTCTTGGTGCCTCAAATAGATATTATTTTTTAACTGTTACTTATAACAAAATATGTATAAACTTTAGAACTTAGTAAGTACTTAATTAGTTTTAAGAGCATTTACGCGACACAGCATTTCGTAAAATTCCTAAAATATAATCTACTAACTTTTTGTGACGTATCCTGCTTAGACGTATCAAGTTTTATTAAATCATATTATTCATTTCCAAAACTTCGGACTTAAGTTTGTATGAAATGCCATGTCGCTATGTGATAAGTTTTCTTATATTGGTAGTAAATAAATAAATAGTATTTAATGGTTATAATTATATCTGTTTTATTTCCATTCCTGATTGATTACAAAGCACACAGGTTCCAACTTGATAAACATATAATGTTCATTTTTGATGACAAAGGACTCGTGCCTCGAAGTTCGCACGCGCATTGTAGAATTTGACACCGAACAGGTGCTCGGACATGTTGAAACATGAAATTGATTCACAGCGTATGGTTTTATGGAGTCTAATTACATATTAGTCACGTTCCACAGTAATATTATTGTGTAGAACGTCATTCTATCATTACACAGTCGGCCGGAGCGGTCATATCACGTTGAATAAAAACAAAACAAATTGTAAGTATTGCACAAGCTTATACGTATTTATAAAATTATTTCATAAGCTGTTAAACATAATTGTTATCAATAATTATAACTTTGTTTGTTTCAGATCATCAATAATGTGCGATTCTCCTGATTTTATCTTCTCACAATATGGTCAAGGTTGGCCAACTCCAAGTTTAAGCTGGCATGTTCCAGAGCAACAAAGACCTGAACCAACCAACAAAAAGCCTAGACCAAGACGGGAGGGTTTAAAACGGAAGGCACCTGAACATTCTATAAGTCAATCGTTCGTTATAAACAACGAAAAGAAAAAAGGTTTACGACTGATCCAGATACAAGTATTAGACATCAGTGAGCGACAAGAAGCAAGTGTTGCAAGTTCAAGTGACAATAAGAACGTGGTATTGTTAAGTGCACAATATGTAGTTAGTGAACCGGTGGACAATGTTATGGAAGAGACACAATCATTGATAAATAAAATTTCAAAGAAACTTTGTGGTGATGATTATTATTAGTAAGTAAGTAATGTATCTACCTAGTTTGTATATTCAGTAGAAATAAATAATTAGTTTAATATTGATATTATAAATTCATTTGTTAATCTGTTAGTGTAATAAAATGATTCCACATAGATCATCACAATTTGTAAATAAAAAATAAAATATTAAGAAAACTTTAAGCCCTTAGTTAGGTTCTTAGTTAAGGTTTTTAGTTAATATGTAAGTTTAATGTATAAATAAATGAAATATCTAAGGTGTAAGTTTTATTGTAATTAGAGAGAATAAGTTAGAAGAAATAAAATAATTTATTTGTTAATGTAGTAGTGTATTAAAATTCTCAAAATACATCATAGTTCATAGTAGATAAGTTTCATGTACATACATAAAATATTAAATAACAAGGACAAGTGTATTTAGTTTGTAATTGTAAATAATGTGAAAACTAAATAAATAATATATTTATAATTTAAATTATCTTTTTTGACGTTATAAACATACTCCCACTTTAAATTAGCTCTAAAGAAATGTTCTCATTATAGGTTTTAATTATGTTTTCAATATTTTAAAATTAATAGAATACTTACTCAATTAAATTCATTTTATTAGAGCTAATTTTAAGTTTGTTATGTAGGTTACCCAGATTATATTATTAAATAAAACAACCTTATGTACATAATCATTTTTATTAACTGAACATTACAAAATAATTTAAAATAGATTAAATATAGACATATTATTATCAAGATACCATTTTCTAATACACACCGCATTATTTAATGCACAATTCACTTTATGGTTCACACAATTAAAATCAGTTTTATTTTTACAGAACTTTTTTTTTAATGTCGCGAAATTAGGACACCCTTTCTCACCTATATCAATCACTTCACAGTTTGCACATAACTCTTTAATCCACTTAATCTTTTCCAAACCCTTTGTAATATTTTTTTTATTTTCTAAATACGGTACGATGACATGTTGAAACTCTCTGTAGTCTATAAAGCCCTCACTCCAGAAAATTCCACGATTTCTTTCCAACCACCGCACCTGCTTCTTTTCTTCTTGAGTTAAGTAATAAAACGTATGCGGTGGTTTAACCAAGAACGTCTGTGTGTGCTCATTACTTACGATAGCCACTTCTTTGACAATAAAATTATTGTCTAAATATTTAAATCCTTGGAGTTCGACAATGATAATATCCGCGTTCATGATAACTTCTTCACTGTGTTGCTTAATGGCTTGTATTCAACAATGCAATCGTTAAGAATGAGACAGTATGCTGAAGTTTGATCTGGTATTTCTGAATCACTCTCAATTTCTACCCTTACATTCACAACTGGTCCAGTCTTCAGATTATCGATCTGTCTAGAGCAATCGATAACAAACAACGGTGCTAATTCTTTAAATTGTTTCTCGCTTAATAAAGACTCCGAACAACGGTCGTAATACGACTGCTGAAATCTGATGTATTGCTCGTATAATAAAGCAATTCTGTTATTAGCGAAGTTCACATTGAGGCTTTCATACGGGAAATATGTTGAATTAAGGTACACTCGAACATCACGAACATAGCAGTGATCAAACTGCGACATGTCAGAACTTGCATTATTTTTTCTACTTGTTTGTAGTCCGATTATTACATATCGCGGTTTTTCTATTTGAGATGATGTTTTGATAGACCAGGTGTGCTTTGTAGTTCTAGGTAAAGTGGGATATTCGTATAGATCCCAGTTTCTAAATATCATCTGGAGCGGTCGATCTTTTTCCAACAGTTTTAATAAACTTATTTTTTCTTTGTCCGATACTTTCACATGGGGTACGCGCCATATGATTTTATTGATTTGAATGTCTTCCACTATTTCTCCGGTATTCAATTTTACAGCGTTCAAATTAGTGTTGCTTCGTAACAATATTAGTTCATGTCTACTATTTATTACAACTTTTTTAAAATCTTCTGCGAAACCGATGATATTCCGAAGTGGTATAGACGCAGAAAAACTTCCCCCATTAATATTTTTTATACCATCGATACTCCAACCCCAAGCTCTAGCTACTTTTGATTCATTCTCATTCATTGATATTAACGATTTCATGGTTGTAGTTATACCAGCATTTTTTATTTTATCAATCTCCACTCCGTTTAGTTCGTACCTAATATCTTGGAACAAGAAGAGTAGTCCATTGTTCGTAAAATTAACACTAGTAGCTTGCTCTTTTGAATCTTTTTTGCTAACGATAACGGTTCCTTCCAAATACAGAGTGCTGGCTGATGAATCAGAATCAGAATCAGAATCAGAAATATTTATTTGTAAGTTATAGGTACAATAGATGTAAAATGGTAGGTACAGTTCGCTACAACCAGCCATTAATGGCATACAAAAGTATTTTATAAATCATTGTGAATTTAAATTAGGTACATAATTATAGTTAAATTTATCTTCTCTAATTGTGTTCGGAAAGAATAACATATGTATTAAAAAAAAAAAAAAAAAAAATTATGATTAAGTAACAGCAAAAAATAAAATTAAATTAAAGTATAATAATAAAACATTCCTAATAATACAAAATAAAAATTCAAGTGCATAACAGTAGATATCAAACATATATAAGGATAAATTAAAATTGTAATCAGTCAACAATATAGACGAATAATACCTAAGTCAAATGAACAAAAAGTCATGTCAGTTTTTGTCTTGTATAAAGTCAGCTGTCGAGTAATAACATTTACTAATTAAAAATTGTTTGAGTTTCTTTTTAAGATGGTAATATGTAAAGATCCTGTTGGTTGATAGGTATGCGTATTTCATCGTTCCTGTTGAAACTTGTTACATAAGGTTTGTACGAATGAAATTCGATTCCTTCTATACTGTTGTCGTAAGTCGGAGTGGATAAAACGTCTAAGATATTCATTTTAACAATCCGATCGCTTTGAGAAATATCTTATTGTCTTTAGTTAATTTTATTTTGCTCTTAGAACGACGTCTTATTTGGTAGGTAGCTTGAGTAGAACTGGTATTTTTAATTTGTTGAGACATATATTTATTGTAGTCAATCATTTTTTCTTCTAAGATGTAAATACAGCTGTACTTCTTCACCACGCAAGTTAATTAAGCGATTGTTTATATCTAGTAGTCGGATATGTATGCAGCTTATGTTGTTTTGATTGATTGGAAAATATATTGCGTTCTTCGGGA
This sequence comes from Dicycla oo, assembly GCA_948252095.1. Taxonomy (NCBI): domain Eukaryota; kingdom Metazoa; phylum Arthropoda; class Insecta; order Lepidoptera; family Noctuidae; genus Dicycla; species Dicycla oo. The sequence goes on from OX411712.1 coordinate 16,950,149, forward strand.
TTTCTATGATTCTGTAACCAGGTGGTACGTTGAGTGCGAATTCATGAATTATGTGACTTGGTTCACCGTTTATGTAAGAGCCGCTCACAATGTCACATTCGATCCTTACCACAGTCGTCGGTAAAATGTTGACTGGATGCTGTGACACATGCCATTTATTTGCTTTTAAGACCTGCTTATCAAACCCTAACAGTCTACTGAAAGGGTATTCTTTCTTTAAATTAACGTCTTTTGAACAATATATGGCAGTTTTTAAAGTATTGTTATTGCATTGTAATTTAATTGAGGCATCTTTTATTTCGGATTTTAAATAATCATAAATATCTTGCAATTCATAGGTGCCTTCCGGTATTTCAATAACTTCGTTTGAACCATAATAGAACTTGTTATTACTTTTATCAATATTTGGTATAGAATTAAATGTTGAAAAATGCAATAAAGCACACTCATATTCTCCATTTAGTTGTTACGTATTAGGATAGTACGTAGATAAAATTGATGAGTTTCCAGTTATCGACAAAGTGAGTGACATCTTGCAAATGATTGAAATAAAATAAAATCATTTATTTTATACATTTTTATTCCAAAAAGTCCTCAAATATTTTAAACATAAATGACCACAGTTCACAGTGTTAAATTTTTGATATCTTGTGTAGTTATATGAAACTTTACAATTCTTAAAATATCGTAACAGTTCTAATGGAGGTTTTAAATTTCCATAGCTATCAAAATAATCACAATAGTCATATACTTTTACATAAGCTACCCAATGCGTTCCTTCGTTTTTAGAATCGTCTAAGTTAACAATACCACATTCCATACGTTTCGGCTTCCTTGGCAATTGATCTTTCATATATACTCCTCGGAAATATGGGATGTCTCTTGCGTAGTATTGGATGTCTACATTAGTTAGTGCGCGATTTGGTAGCTTCTTGTTCAGTTTTTTGTTGATTTTATAAACAATCCTTTACCGTTTTTATAAGGTTTTATGTATAAACCCTTACCCACTGCTAAACCCTCCATAGTTCTATTATGTCGTTCCGTCTCTCGCAAGTTTTGTTGAGCAGATTTATAATCATTCACCGTTTTTGCAATTCCAGCTGCACCACCAGCTAAAGCTCCTAAAGCTGATAAGCCAGCAAAAATTGGAATTAAAGGTAGAACTCCACCAGTCTTCGGTATGGGGATCACTCTCGGTACTCTGATTTGGTGTAATTTGGGGCATAACTTTTTTGCAGCTAAGTAAGCCAAGTTTATTAAAGACTTACTATCCTTGGGTTTTAGCTTTTTTATTTTAGATTTTATTTTTGATACTAAACTTTTAAATGTTTTGGCACCAGAACCAGATTTCAATTTGGCTTTCATGACTTTGCTTACTAACCATGAGCTTAATTTTTCACCTTTTCCTGCATCTTTTGATTTTAGTCTCTGTTTAGCCATGTTCAAAAGCTGTAAGTCGGCTTTGTGACGATTAGGTAAATCTGTATGATTTTCATATGCTATATCGTGGTGCATACAAGCTTCGTCTAGTTTATTCACACCTCGATCGCCTCGCAACAAACGTTTATGAAGTTTAGTTCCTGGTCCGCAATAATTGTATCCAGGCAAATGAGCTTCGAACGGTAGATTATTAATTATACTGTTAACTAGTCCACCACCTTGCATTACTTAAATAATAATGATACAAATTTCACAAAGTATTTCTTTTATATCTTAATTTATTAATGAGGATTTATCAATCCAACTGTTTTCATCATTATTGAGACCTAACCATTTAACGAATAGTTTCTTTCCTTTCTTTTTAAGTATTTTTTCTACTAAATAAACACCAGGATAGTTAGATTTTTGAAGTTCTTGCTCGTAAAAAGTTCCTAATATATCTTGCTTTCGTTGATCTTCTATGTGGTATGTTACTGGTATAGTTTTATTAATCTTTTTTATCGTAAAGAGTTCAGTTGACCAATTAGGAGTATAACCTTTCTCGAAATTGTGTTTGTATTTACTGATACGAACACAGTCACCTTTTTTGAACTTAGGCTTCCGCTGGATGGATACATGATTACATATGTTTTTAATATTCTCTTTTACGATGGGTTCATTCGATTTATTAACATCATTCGGTTTAATTTTAATAGTACGATGTTTTGTGTTATTATATGTATTAAATAAATCTTCTAAAGGTGTTCCTAACCACTTATAATTTCCAACGAGATTAAAATATTTGTACAAATTATTTTTAACAGTTTTAATTAGTCGCTCTACAATTGAAGCTTTTTTAGTAGAGAAAGATGAGTAATGGTTTATGCGGTACTTCTTCATTAGCGTTTGGAATGTGTTGTTATAAAACTCTGTGCCCATATCAGTTTGTAAATTAACAGGATTTTTATTGCTGCTTAGTAGTATTCGTTCAAAAGCTCGAGTTACTTCAGATTTATTTTTAGATTTTAACGGTTCTGCCCAGGCATACTTTGAGAAGCAGTCAATCACCACTAAAATGAAATTGTAACCTTTGTTATACTTTCTTAGGTTTTGCATGTCCATTAGATCTGCTTGCCACAAATCATCGATCCCTTTGAGAATAACAGAACGTCGAAGGAAGTTTCTTCGTGCCGCTTTGTGTATTTCATTTACTATTTGTTGTTTTGCCATTACTGAGATTTTCAAGTAATTTGTCTATATCTGCTTTGGAGTAAAACTTCTCTTCCAAATGAATTAAAACCTCAGGTTCCTTTACTTTTAAAGTAGTCTGAATGGACTTTTGTGCATCTAATATGATTTGAGCACGCAATGATGCAATCAGCTTATTAAATTGTTTTATCGTATCAGCACACATTCGATCTACATAATCCTTGTTCACAGCATCGTCTGATTCTAATGGATGTCTAATTCCTCTCAATCTAGAAGACTTTAAATCAAAATCTCCACTTTCTGATTTTAACAACGCGTTATCATTGAAATTAATCAGTTCTGACAAACGCATTCTTTTATGAATAAAATGTCCAAATTTATCTATATTCATGTTTAAGGTGTACTTTATGTAAAGGCTGATGATGAACTAAACAATAGTTAATTTTACACCTATTTATTTATAAGTTTACTTTCATGTAATTCTTCAATAATGGATATTATTTCATTATCTAATCCTGTGTTGCCGGCATCTCGAGATGCTATTAATAACTTTAACCTTTCCACCAATTCATTAGGATCATCCCAATACACAAAATCTACGTTATTTTTCCAGATTTTTGTTAATGGTAGTCCTTTACCTTTCGAATGATGACCCTGAAGCGTACTTTGCAGATTAAAAAGAGGTTTAATAACTTGTAAATATTTTTGTCCCTTATTACTTTTTATTGGTTTACTTGGGTCATTATCACGACGATGTGCATTTGTATCAAGTAACATTTTCTTATAATATTGCAAGTCATTTTCAGTAACCAAACTTAAATCAATATCTTTATTAAGCAGTAGTTGTTTTAAACCAGGCGTATGTTTGTATTTATGACCAGCCACGATGATATAACTATCGTCGATTGTTATATGAGCAGAACCTAACATCAATTTTCCGCGTTCTACTCTGACACCAAATGGAATGTCTGTTAACGCTTCTGAAGACACTGACCAGGATGATGTATCACGACCTTCACTTTTTTCAACTGATTTATACGAAGATTCACTGTTGGTGTCAGACTCCTCTACATCACTACCAATTGCGACTTTTTGCAACGTTTCGTCTCTTATCAGATCTTTAGATTCTTCATCTTCATTACTATACAGCAAAGGAGTTTGCATACTGGCTGTAGCAATTTGGTTGAGAGGCTCTGTTACAGGTTTAAAAACTGTTTCCAAGGCTTGCTTACTCTCATTCTCAACATCTCGCATTTTTCGCACCTTCTTCTTTACAGCTGCTGCAGCATCAACAATTTGTCTCTTTAAAGATTTTTCCATAATTGTTAAATGCATTGTAACCGGTTAAGCTCTGTTTGTAGAGTAATGTAAATTCAACGGTGACGTCTTAATATATACTCGTGCTTACAAACGTGTCAAATTTATTTCTATAACATCCTTTATTTTTTGCACAATCTTTATTAATTACAACATAACTGAAGGGCTCACTCCATATTTTTGAACACATTTCACGAAATTCAAGCCATGTCATGTCAGTGTTGACGTGTTCTTCATAAACATGTCTCATATTTCTTTCATCTTGTTTAAAAAGTATGATTAGGTTTGCGTTGTCTCTTACTAACTGCTTAGGGATTTTACTATACGTCTGATTTAGATAAAAACAATCGATGAACTTGTGTCTCCCCATAGCAAAATAATCACGCATACCACTTTGATTTTCACAAGCAACATCGTCAAATATAATTACAGAATTCGGTTTTGCGGTCTGAACACTCAGTACTTGCTCATTTTCATGATATTTCTGAAATGAAATGCCTGGTACCCGTTGCAAGACTTTTTCTAAAAAAACGTACTTGGGCTGTTGCAAGGTTTTCGAATAAACATAAACATTTTGAAATCTTAAACCATTCTCGTGTATAAGAAGACCGATTAATAAATTAGTTTTTCCACAATTTGACGGTCCGCAAATGATGCATCGTACCGATTTAGGTAATAATTCTCCATGGCGAAAACCAGTCTCCTGAGACTGAATACAAAGTTTGTTTACATGTAACGATTGCGGTTGTTTTACAAATTTCATGACGACTCCTTGAAACAGTTATATTAATAATGAGTCAATTAATGTATTACATCGACATTTATAACTCATTGTCGCTAACTCAATCAAATGTTTCAACCTAGTGGAATAGGCGCCGAACCAGTATTTTACTGCACTATGTAGGAATTCATACTCCACCTTCCGTTTCATCGGGTGGAATAGGCGCCGAACCAGTATTAGACATTTTACTGCACCGAGAGTGACGGAGATGATCATTCCATCGGGTGGAATAGGCTCCGAACCAGTGGATTTCATTTATATTATTGGGCATTCTACTCCACCGAGAGTGACGAGGCGAACGGAGTGAGCCGATGGAACGGAAGGTGGGGTAGAATGCCCAATAATATCCTACTAATACCTTTGTTTAAATCAGGTAGTACAGACGCCAGCACATCAAGCTACTACAATCTGTCAGATTTCTTTTATAGATTTTCGACTTTATTGCTAAAGCATTAGGTTCAAGGTTGATTGGGAAAATCTGACAGTTTCGGGTAGGTTGACCTGCTGGCGTCTGTACATCAGACCCCACAAATTATAGACCTATTTCAGTACTACCTACGTTTAGTAAAATTTTTGAGAAATTAATTTTAGACCAATTGCAAAGATTTTTTAATAAACATAAATTATTACATAACAAGCAGTTTGGTTTTACAAAGGGTCGTTCAACTACTGATGCCGGGTGTTGAACTTTTAGGACATATTTATAATGCATGGGAAGACAAATGCGATGCTTTGGGCATCTTTTGTGATTTGTCCAAGGCATTCGATTGCGTTCTTCATGAAACGTTAATCAGGAAACTCCGCCATTACGGGATCCGGAACACCGCTCTGGATCTTCTTACTTCATACTTGAGTAATAGGATTCAGAGCGTTGACGTTAATGGAAAAAGATCGCCCGGATCTATAGTAACAATGGGGGTCCCACAGGGCTCGATTCTTGGTCCTTTCTTGTTTCTTATTTATATTAACGATTTGCCCTACCTCATTAAGGATAATCATGATATAGTTTTGTTTTCAATAAATCATTGTGAAGCAATTTGTTTTTTTTTTATTACACTGCACTACCACTAGGTACCACTGCTAATTATAATTAGTCAAATCTGGTGTTAGGAGTTAGGTACGGTCATAACTAAATGCTAGACATCCAGGTACCTCTTGCAGGGTAGGTACCTACTTAACTTCGCATTAAAGTAAGTTGTATCCCCCCGTGGAACATTTTATCTGCTGAATTTCTACTTCATTGGATTACTTTTTAGATAAAGCCATTGTTTATTGCTGAGAGACTAAACTGTTAGCGTACCTACGTAACTGTAAATTATCAAATTCTTTTTATTTATTTTATTATTTTTATATAGGAATCATTGTTTTTAATTTGTAAAAACTGTAATTCTTATTAAACGATTATGTGTAATGTGAAATTTCCTTCTTGAAAACTACTCAATTTTGGGCACCTTATATTAATTATGAACACTGAATCGACGGTGCCGTCCTCTTTCAGTTCACAGATAAGTTGGTAGGACTGTACAAGCAAATATGTTAGCAAAACGTCGCGGTACACATGCAATAGGTCGAATGTGACAAAAATGCAATTTTTGCTCAACTCAGAACTTAAGGAGCTCAACGATTCGACGAACAATACCAAAGAAAGGACATTGGGGTAGGCCGCATAAATTACTCAAACTGCCAGACGATGATTAAAAATAACTGAGAGAAAAAAATAAAACAAACAAAAAAAGGAATGACCTACATAGTCTTCACATTCACAATAAATTAAAATAATATAATACTGTACAAAGTAAATAGTCATGTCAACATTCAGTATGCAAAAATAAAAGAATAAAATAAAATTTGGAGCAGTTCAATCCCATGCCTTTTTGTCCTCAATAAAATCTTTAACGGTATAATAAGCTTTCTGACACAATTTGCGTTTAATGAATGATTTGAATTTATTAAGGCTCAGATCTTGAACGTGGCTTGGAAGTTTATTATAAAAGTGTATACATTGACACCTCAATGAGCGACCTATTTTCTTGAGCCTTGTTGGAGGTACAACAAATTTGTGTTTGTTCCTAGTATTTATATTGTGGATATCACTGTATTTTTTAAACAATTTAATGTTTTTATGGGCATATAAAAGATTTTCAAAAATGTACTGAGAAGGCAAAGTCATTATATTAATCTCCTTAAATTTCTCTCTGAGAGATTGTCTCGGACTTAATTTATAAATTTAATTTACAAAAGTGAAGTATCATCCGATACTTCACTTTTGTTTAAACTTAAACGACAGCAGCTGGTTACTGACGATGACAATCTCTCAGAGAGAAATTTAAGGAGATTAATATAATGACTTTGCCTTCTCAGTACATTTTTGAAAATCTTTTATATGCCCATAAAAACATTAAATTGTTTAAAAAATACAGTGATATCCACAATATAAATACTAGGAACAAACACAAATTTGTTGTACCTCCAACAAGGCTCAAGAAAATAGGTCGCTCATTGAGGTGTCAATGTATACACTTTTATAATAAACTTCCAAGCCACGTTCAAGATCTGAGCTTTAATAAATTCAAATCATTCATTAAACGCAAATTGTGTCAGAAAGCTTATTATACCGTTAAAGATTTTATTGAGGACAAAAAGGCTTGGGATTGAACTGCTCCAAATTTTATTTTATTCTTTTATTTTTGCATACTGAATGTTGACATGACTATTTACTTTGTACAGTATTATATTATTTTAATTTATTGTGAATGTGAAGACTATGTAGGTCATTCCTTTTTTTGTTTGTTTTATTTTTTTCTCTCAGTTATTTTTAATCATCGTCTGGCAGTTTGAGTAATTTATGCGGCCTACCCCAATGTCCTTTCTTTGGTATTGTTCGTCGAATCGTTGAGCTCCTTAAGTTCTGAGTTGAGCAAAAATTGCATTTTTGTCACATTCGACCTATTGCATGTGTACCGCGACGTTTTGCTAACATATTTGCTTGTACAGTCCTACCAACTTATCTGTGAACTGAAAGAGGACGGCACCGTCGATTCAGTGTTCATAATTAATATAAGGTGCCCAAAATTGAGTAGTTTTCAAGAAGGAAATTTCACATTACACATAATCGTTTAATAAGAATTACAGTTTTTACAAATTAAAAACAATGATTCCTATATAAAAATAATAAAATAAATAAAAAGAATTTGATAATTTACAGTTATGTAGGTACGCTAACAGTTTAGTCTCTCAGCAATAAACAATGGCTTTATCTAAAAAGTAATCCAATGAAGTAGAAATTCAGCAGATAAAATGTTCCACGGGGGGATACAACTTACTTTAATGCGAAGTTAAGTAGGTACCTACCCTGCAAGAGGTACCTGGATGTCTAGCATTTAGTTATGACCGTACCTAACTCCTAACACCAGATTTGACTAATTATAATTAGCAGTGGTACCTAGTGGTAGTGCAGTGTAATAAAAAAAAAAAACAAATTGCTTCACAATGATTTATTGAAAACCAGGTTTACAGTAATTGTGATCTTTAGATGAACTTGCATACACAACTTCATCCTGGTGGTTGTGAGGCCATACTCCGCTTATTTCCGTACCACTATCATCATTATCACTATCGCTTTCGGTTTCAGTTTCACTTACCACTTCTATAATAAAAGGTTTATCTAAATACAAATAATGTTTTAAGTATTCTCCTTCTAACCTGCGAACGTGTTTACAATGCTGTGCCCACTCATGAACTGTAATAGCGTCAAAAGCTTCTCTAACTAGGCGGGGAATTTAAGCATTTTTGTGCTCAATATTTACATCAGCAACTTTTCTTATCATTGTGCTCCATATGAGTTCAATGGGATTGAGATCACAGTGATAAGGTGGTAAATATAAGCATTTGTGTCTATTGTCTTCTAAATTTTTTTCAATCTCATACACAGGTTCAGGCTTGTTTCTCTTAATTATTTCTAAAAGCTGAGGTTTAGTTAAATTCTCTCCGTAGTCAATTTTATTTTGGGTCAACCATAATTGCATATTTTTTTTAAGGAATTCGTATTTGCTACTTTATTCACACAAATACGGTGATAGGAGTATTATCCATCACTATTATGGATGGCTCTCGTAAATTAGGCACAAGTTTTTCAATAGCCCACTTTTTAAAGTTGGTACTATTCATCTCGTCATGATAATCACCACTTTTTGTGTTTGATTTAAACACAAGTAGTGCATTTGTAACAAATCCAGTATCTCCTCCCGCATGAACAATAATATATCTTTGCCCTTTCGATACAGGCTCCAATACTCCGTCTTCACCCTCTCCCAAGCTTCAGTGGGGCCCACATATAGATAAATTGTCAAAAAAGCTAAGCTCCGCAGCATACGCTGTTAGGAAAATTCGTAATTTAACCAACATAGAGACAGCCCGTTTAGTGTACTTTAGCTATTTTCATAGTGTAATGTCGTACGGTATTCTGTTGTGGGGAAATGCAGCCGACATTCAGACTATCTTTGTTTTGCAGAAAAGAGCTGTTCGATGTATTTATAAATTAAGTCCGAGACAATCACTCAGAGAGAAATTTAAGGAGATTAATATAATGACTTTGCCTTCTCAGTACATTTTTGAAAATCTTTTATATGCCCATAAAAACATTAAATTGTTTAAAAAATACATTGATATCCACAATATAAATACTAGGAACAAACACAAATTGGTTGTACCTCCAACAAGGCTCAAGAAAATAGGTGGGTCATTCAGGTGTCAATGTATACGCTTTTATAATAAACTTCCAAGTCACGTTCAAGATCTGAGCCTTAATAAATTCAAATCATTCATTAAACGCAAGTTGTGTCAGAAAGCTTTTTATACCGTTAAAGATTATATTGAGGACAAAATGGCTTGGGATTAAACTGCTCCAAATTTTATTTTATTTTTATTTTTGCATACTGAATGGTGACATGAATATTTACTTTGTAAGTATTATATTATTTTAATTTATTGTGAATGTGAAGATTATGTAAGTCATTCCTTTTTTTTTGTTTGTTTTATTTTTTCTCTCAGTTATTTTTAATCATGGTCTGGCAGTTTGAGTAATCTATGCGGCCTACCCCAATGTCCTTTCTTTGGTATTGTTCGTCGAATCGTTGAGCTCCTTAAGTTCTGAGTTGAGCTGCGCGATTACTGACAAATGCGTGCACTGACTGGACAGGTCCTCTCAATCTGTGTGGTTCTTTCTTCAGAAGACCATTTCAGACACCAATCTACATGGTCTTCACATGAAGTGACCAAGATTATGTCTAGACTTTATAAGAGACTGTGACCTCTGAGTTTGTTTCGGCCTTTCTTCTCAGAGTAGTCAGATAGGAAACGCCGACCTCATCTAGTTTAAAAAAAAAATTTACTTGTAAAAGTGTTTGTACAGACGCCAGCAGGTCAACCTACCCGAAACTGTCAGATTTTCCCAATCAACCTTGAACCTAATGCCTTAGCAATAAAGTCGAAAATCTATTAAAGAAATCTGACAGATTGTAGTAGCTTGATGTGCTGGCGTCTGTACAAACCTACTTACAGAAATAAAGATCATTTATCATTTTATCCTTGCCAACATTTACCCGATGTATGCGAAGAGTGAATATAGGTCTCATCTAAATAAATTATGGGCCGGGGCTGGGGAAATTTATTATTTTTATCCACTGCATGCAAGTACTTAGCTCTCCAAGCTGATATTTCATTACGCTCCATAAGAACCTTCCGATTGGATTGAGATTTTTTAAAACGAAATCCCACCTTCTGAAGCAGCTTTCCCAGACTCTCTCGCTGTCTTGTGTAATTTATTTCTGTCTTTAAGACCTCTAGAAGCTTTTTAACAGTAGGGATCTCTTTTTTAGCAGAATAAAATTCATGTACTTTCCTCCGTATAACTCCCATGTCAAAATCATCAACATGCACAAATCCACTTTTACGTTTTCTCTCCTTGCCTGGTGTCCAAATTTTTGTACCATTTTCTTCTGCTGCGTGCCCTTCCTAAAACTATTTTTGAAATTAGTCCTTGACTCACACCTGAAATATAAGATAATAAAATAAATGTTAGTAGAAATTTGAAATCTGGCAGGTTAGTTTGCTCACTCACTTAGCAGATTATCTATTAGATGTAGGTACGTTACCGTTACGCTAACTTGCAGCAAGAATAGAAACTAATATTTCGTGGACTTAAATAATTAGTTAAGTATCGGGTAATTTATAACAAGAAAGTTGACAACACTAACCTGTTGAAATTCGTTTGTATATTTGATTAAATGGAATAATCGGAGACCCCGCCCGAGCTTCTTCTTCAAAAAAGGTTTTAACCTTTAGAATAATGTTTCGAGCATCACTTTTATTAGCTTTCGGCATATTTAACTTTATAAATTCAGCAATATCACGACAAAACAACCAGAGAACCCGAATGTGGTAGACACTGACAATCGAATGACATTTCAACATGACGGCCGTAGTTCCAATTTTCGCCATTTCACAGATAAGTTGGTAGGAGTGTACGCTCTGTCTATGCCACAGAACCGTAGACAGAGAACATACAGGGTTACTGGTAATTCGACGTGGATATACGTCAGGGGCTGATAAGGGGGCCAAAATGCAACAAATTGAACCCCCCATATGTATGGCCGAAATTCAATAGTTTTCGAGATATTTGAATTTTAAGAGTTTTTCGATATTTACCCAAAATTTGACATTTAATTCCAAATAAAAAAAAAAACATATTTATAGCGATATAAGAATAATATCTTACCAATATTTTCATTTTACGCTTCAAAAATGTTGTCTCGTCACAAAAATTTCTATGACATTAATCGTACAAATAACTAAAACAACTTGCCTATTCTGTAAGCTTTCCAAAAAGGTATAAATGTCAATTTTAAAATACATAATTCGTGGCATGGCATGTTTTTGAATCGGCGCGGGGAGAGAAAGGGTGATTTGTATTTGTATGAATTAAAATGCATTAAAAAATTTACGTCAAATTTTATAAAAAATTGTACACATCTTGTTCAAAATGAGCCCCTCGATTACGAATGCAGGTTCGAATTCTCTTCCTAATTTCGGTTTTCATCACTCTTGATGTGAACGTTGTTCTCATCTGTTGCGCCGCGTTTATTATTCGCTGTCGAAGTTCTTCGACTGAATTTATTGGGGTCACATACACTAATTCCTTCATATGACCCCAAACGTAAAAATCAAGTGGTGTGATATCAGGGCTTCGTGCTGGCCACGGAATTGGCCCTCCCCTCCCAATCCATCGGTTTGGATATCTCTCGTCTAGCCACTGTCGGACAGTAATCCGGTAATGTGCTGGGCAACCATCATGTTGAAACATGAGGTTGTTTTTTATTTCTTCGGGAACATCCGCCAACAAATCGTCGTTAAAAACTCCTCGTAATTTTCGCCGTTCAAATTTTTGGGCAAGAAATAAGGGTCCAGCAAATAATTATCAAGGACACCCATCCATACGTTCAGGGAAAATCTCATTTGCGACGCAGTTTCTTTTAGTTTTTTAGGATTCCTGCCTACTTTAGGTGCCCAAAAATGTAAGTTATGGTAATTCGTTATATCATCCCGGTCAAACTTTGACTCGTCAGTCCACAAAATATTTCTTAGGAAATGGTCCTGGTCAGCGTCAGCGTTTAACATAAACCGAGAAAATTCGAGTCGCCTGGCAGGATCTCCCTCGTGCAATGTTTGGACAGGTTGATAATGGTATGGGTGTCTACCTGATAGATGTACTACCGACCACACTTTCCACTGGGACATACCGAGCTGTCTTGCAACAATGTTCGTTGAGATGTTTGGGTCATCAATAAAACACTGAAGAATGGTGTCCTCTTCGTCAGCCGTGTACCGTCGAGGTCTGCCAGCGTTGACTTGTGCTCTCTGAACACTGCCAGTTTCAGACAATCGTCGATAGGTGCTCCCGAAAACAGTAACGTGGGGAAGTCGACGATCGGGAAAGCGGCATTGGTATTCTCGCCGAGCCGCAGCCGCGTTTCCATCGGCAAAACCATAACAAAACATTATGTCTGCGTATTCGTTATTAGAATACGAAGCCATGTTATCCGAAATAACAATGATAACAAAAAGAATAATAAGAGAAACAAGAATTAACAATAATGATCGATAACAAATTAACGCGATGAGAGATTGGTTAATAGCAAGATAACAACACACGTGCTTGCGCGGCGTAGAGTCGAAACTTATTAAGGAAGGCGACGCGAGCGAAGCAGACGCCGTGTACTCCCCCGCCCGCACACCCCGCCCCATCACGAAGAATTTCGCCAGTAAAATCGGTTGTTTTAGCGAGGATCATAAACTAAAAACAGAGATGATTTCTCTCCCCGCACCGCGCGCCGCCGCGCCGGTTCAAACACATGCCATGCCACGAATTATGTATTTTAAAATTGACTTTTATACCTTTTTGGATAGCTTACAGAATAGGCAAGTTGTTTTAGTTATTTGTACGATTAATGTCATAGTAATTTTTGTGACGAGACAACGTTTTTGAAGCGTAAAATGAAAATATTAATAAGATATTATTCTTAAATCGCTCATTATTTTTATTATTTTGTTAAATTAAGTAGTTTTAATTATGTCAATAGCTTAATTAAAGTACCAGCTACAACATCATTTTTAATGGTACCCATTCAAATATGTATTTTTTTTTTTATTTGGAATTAAATGTCAAATTTTGGGTAAATATCGAAAAACTCTTAAAATTCAAATATCTCGAAAACTATTGAATTTCGGCCATACATATGAGGGGTTCAATTTGTTGCATTTTGGCCCCCTTATCAGCCCCTGACGGATATACGTCGAATTACCAGCAGTAACCCTGTATGTCTGCGCACAGAACATATCTACGTGCATATCTCTGTCTACGTGTCGACCTACGCTTGTAGACTGACACTATTGATAGAGTTGACAGGAGAACTGACAACCGAACACGCTGACTGATAGTTGCATAAAAAATGTAGAATGTGGCTCTCTGACTTATTGTATATAGTTATCTGTGAATGTGGCGATGTGGCGAGCGAGTGAGTGGCGAGTGGCGACTTGCGACCCGCGACTTCGACTGGCGGTGAAAAAACTGAGTCTGACTGACACGTACTGTCATCATTCGTAAATATTCCAAAGTACAAATAGTAAAGTATAATTTATACTTCGTTGTCTACATTACGTTTCAGAGCAATTTAACGATTCTGTGTAATGTTTCTGCTGTTGGATAACAGTTAAAAGTGTACGACTGTCACTACAATGGAAGACCGAGCAGCCAAGTTAGCGCTAGCACGAAAGAAGGTAAATAAATTTATTGAATGTTTTCCAGAATATACTTGATACTATCAACAACGAATAAATTGTAATTTCGTCCAGTCTTTATATATTTCTTTATCCAACACAACATTATCTTCTCCATGTGACACGTCATACCATTATTGTTGAGTACCTAGGTCCATCCATCCGCACTCGGCTCGGTGACAGACAGATTTAATTTGTTTTGGTCGATATTAGCGTATAATGCATATAATTTTCCTAATATGTATTAGGATTCCTACTACTATCTCTTTCATGAAGACAATTGACACTCTTTTACACATATTCAAAATATTTTGTTGTAGTTTGAGTATTTACCTACTAACATACATGAAAAACTTACACCAGTTATAATTATCTCATTGAAAGAAAGTTCTTTTCGTGACTGCAATTTCTTACTATGGCAGTCAGTTTTAAATTGTTTTGGGGAAAAAGTAATAGTTATAGTATAATTTTCTATTTGTAAGTGGTAGTACAAACAATTGTCCATATTTATGCAAAAAGGAACCACCCAGCTAAGTGTGTGTTTGCTGGCTGGTTCCTTTTTCCAGATGTTTATGCCATGCCTTAAGAGTATTCCGTACCTAGTATGTTTTGTGTGAAGTCATACAAAAGCCAACTAAGAGCCTTACTCTGCCATATATTTTGCTTCACAGTTTTTAGTTATACCTGGGAAAAAGTAGCAATAGTCAGGAAATGACCTGAAAAAAATCGTTTTTAAAATATTGAAAATATTGGTATATTATATAGACTTAATATTGACTATATAAATATATGATGCATGTGTGGTCGAAGGTTATACCTATAGGAAGTGACTGTTCTTATCTTATATTATGATTGCCATGTTTCAGCTGAAAGATCATCAGGAAAAGAAACTATTTTCTGGACAAAAAGATGATAGTATTTATAAAACAGGTTTTATAGTCAATGATAGCAATAATCCTATGCATTCAGAATTGAAATGTGATGAAGCTTTTGTCCCAGAAAGCATAAAAGATACCCTGGACAATCAACACACTGATGTTTTTGAATCGAGCAATGTGATATCACCTGTAAGCAATATAAATCATTTAAAAAATATGGATGTTACAGAAGATAATTCAAGTCCAGAAGGAGATGTCAACATAACGGAAATCTTGATTTCAAATAAAAGAAATCTGGAATTGCAAGTACATCATTTACAGACAACATTGGGCCAACTAGAACAGAAACATGCTTTAGTAGTCAGTGATTATACAAAACGCAACCAAAAACTCAATGAATTAGAAATTGAAATTGAAAATATAAATGACAAATACTTGAATGCTACTCAAGAAATTATGACAAAAGATTTAAAACTCAATGAACTTAATTCAGCAAATTTATCATTGTCAGAAGAAAATGGTAATTTGGCTGAACAACTAGAATTTACAAAAAGTGTTTTAAATGCTAAAGAGGCAGAAAGTGATTCCCTTCACAAACAAATATTTAATCTCCAAAATCAATATGATCTTATACTCTTGCAGCTGCAACAACTAACAAATGGCTCACCTGGTAGTCCACCAACTGCTACAGCCATTAACAGTGATAAAACAGAAGCCCTCTTACAAAAAAATTCCAATTTAGAGCAGCAGTTAAATTCATTACAAAAAGAAAGAGACCAGATTAACTTACATTATGAACACTATGTTGCTGAATTGAATGAACAATTAAGATCAGTAATTAATAAAAATGAAGAACTTACTCGAGAAGTTGAAAATCTATCAAATAGAGAAAACAGTTTAATTGAGCAAATAAGTGACATGGAAATCAGAATACAGAATTTTAACCAAGATAAAAAAAGATTTGAAGTGGATCGTAATACAAGTATTGTGAAAGACATGCAAGATGATTTAAGGAAAGCTCAGGTAAATATGAAATGGTTTTTAATTTGTATTTCTACTAGCTAGAAGTATTGTTAAAAATTATTGTAATGGCATAATTGTGGTAATTTCTGTAATAGTGTAATATAAACTACAGTAGGTAGTACAAAACCTCTAAGTCATAACAAACTTAAAGAATTATATTCAACAATGGACATGTTGGCTTGGGGCTAGCAGTGCTGAAACAGTCTTGATACAGGGTGGCCTTGCTGGCCCAGCAGGGGCAGGTACGCTAACCGCTGTAGCTACATGAAAACGTTTTTAGGAGACTGTATCCTTAACTCAAAATAATTAGTTTGTAACTGCATTCACAAATTTTAGTATTGGGTTGGCTAATAAGTTATGAACGACATACAACTATTTTATTTATATTTATTTATTAAATGAATAATTGTTAATCATTAATAATATATTCACCGTCGTTTTCTACTACCATTCGCCATTGATCTGGCAAAGAGTGAATGGCGTCCGAATAGAACTTCGTTGGTTTTGAATTGAAGAAGTCATCTATGTATTGATTCTAGTGTGGTTCATCGTCATAGCTTTTTTCCCATAAATTATTACTAAGTGATCGGAACAAGCTGAAATCTGTTGGTGCTAAGTCCGTCGAATATGGAGGGTGGGGTATTATTTCCCAATTAAGCTCCAATACTTTTAGCCTGGTACTCTTAGCAATATGCGGCCGGGCATTGTTGTGCAGGAAAAATATTTTGTCGTGTTGTGGACGTTAGCGATGCATGTCAAGCTTCAGTTCTTCGAGTTGATCACAATATACTGTTGCTGTAATGTAGGAAGGAATTCCCAGCTTATTACTCCATGTATATCCCACCAGACAGAAAGCATTGCCTTGCGCGGATGAAGATCACCTTTTGACGTTGGTTTTCCCTGTTCTTTACATCCCAGCCACTGGCGCTTGCGTGTGTGATTAACATCTAGAGAACCCACTTTTCATCTCCAGTGAGAAGATGATCTAACCAATTAAATGTGCGGCGGAAAGATAAAAGTTGTACACAAATATCAGCTCGGTAGGTCAGCTGATCTTTACTTAATTGATGGGGTACCCAAACACTATATTTGTAAGTCTTTCCCAAACCATGTAAATGATTTCCTATGGTGCCTTGAGAGCACTCGAGCTGAACAGCCAAATCGCGTGTAGTTCTTCGAGGATCTTCTTCGATTAATAGTTTTAATTTTTACATAAACTTTGAAAATATTCAATAATCTTATTTATCTCATTTTAATTGGCATTTGTACTTCCACTGCATGATGCACCGGTCGACGTCATTACGTCAACGCCGGCTGTCGCTGAAAACCAGCGCTGAGGCTCTGTCTCGTATGGGGTCGCGGCATTATGCTGAGCGACGGCCGTTTTGCGTGAATGTGACGCATATTTTCCCCAAACTGTTTTATTTTGTTATTTTATTTCTTTGCGCCGTGTTTATCGCAAATAAACGTATTTTCTTTCTTTCTTTCTTTTTCTTATCGATATCTATTTCCACGGGACGCCCAGACCTTGGTTGATCGGTTAAGGAAAAATCGTTATTGCGGAACCGCTGGAACAAGCGCTTTGCTGTTGCTTCGGAGACTGCATCGTGAGCTATCCTTTGACATATATTACGTGTAGCTTCTGCAGCAGAATGCCCAGATTGAAACTCATATAATAAACAATGTCGTACGTGGGTTTTAATATCACTCATTTCTTTGTGAACTTTAACGCACTAACAGCCAAACTATCAATAACGCGCATGAGCGCGACTTGCTCTTTATATACCCTCTGCTACAGAACGTTCTCGAACCTTTCCGAAAATTCTAGAAATTATAAACTAAAACGCTCATTACTTATTAGCCAACCCGATAAAAAGGTAGTCATTTAGGAAAATGTCAATTTTCATGTTTTATTATTATGATGGCCGATTTTATGTGACACGGGCGTCACTTTTTTGCAAAATATCTCTTAATTCTTAGGCTTTTCTGTATAAGTCGCCTATTCTGATGCCGTCCCGCCTCACAGTAATTGAGGTAAGTTTTTTTTTATTTGTTTGCCCGTTATCTCGCCTTTAAAGCGTTATAGTTTTTATTTTGTTTATGGTTGCAATAGCACAAAATAACTTTTGCTGCAATGTATTTATATTCTAAATCAGAAAATTTAAGCGCATAAGGCATTTGTTACAGACCAATTTGCATCAAAATGCAAATTGGTCCATAACAAATGCCTTATGGGCTTCCAAAGTTTTAAAACTGTATAAATGTATAAAAGATGTCAGCTTCTAAATTCATTAAAAAACGAAACGAAACCTATTTTGAACTTAGTTTTATTTTATAAAGTTCTCTATTTTATACATAGAGTATAAAATAGAGAACTTTATAAAATAAAACTACATGTCATCGAAATGATTCATCTTAGATTATAGAATGTCCAGATTCCTAGTAGGCCAACGTAAATTGATTCCAAATTTAAGTGGCCAATACTAGCTAAGATGTTCGGATCCCCGCGCCGCATGTCAAGGATCGTTCGCCGCGAAAACGTCACGAGCCGGGTGTATTAATTTCTAAAAAATAACGGTTTGTGCTGTGAAATCGTGTAAAAATTACACTACAAAAAAAGAAAAGTGTACTAATATCTCATTTCATAAGTAAGTATTCAATTTCACCATGTATTTCTTAGTTAAATTTGAAAACGAAAAAATAATTATGTGACGTAGTAACTGTTGAAGTATTGCCTAAGGCATGTTATCAGTTTACCCATATTTTTAACACCTCACGAAAAAGACGAGGAATGACAAAGGAGTTTTATTAATATGTACGATGATTGTTTTTGTGAGTGTTAGTTTGTTTCTTTAACTGTATAGTTCGGATACGCCCTCGATTGGACCCGAACACATAACCTCCGTCGGCTCGTTATTAGAATGACGACATACAACACCCAAAATTGATTATGTAAATATTTATTATGCTACTAGAGCGTGAGAGATATTTTTATTTGAATGAGGATGATTTAAGAGAGTTGGATAAAAAAACTCATATGTTAACGCCATTAAATCTTTCACATTTAGCTCGCAAGTATAATAATTTACCTTTATAAATTCCAAGTTTGTAAATGCGATAATCGCCATTTTGATGACAGGTCGAGGCTAAAAACATTAAAATTGTGGATTTCGGACGTACAAACTCCACCACAGGGGCAGTGAATAATACATTATTTAATTATTTGACGAATTCATCCATTGTTCAAGGTAAATAAGTAGTGATAAAAAAGTTTTTTGATATTCAAAGTCGAAGTTTCGTGCCAATCGTGTGTGTTTACTTTTCACAAATATCACACACTCAATGTAGATACGATTTAAAATGTGACACATATTATTTAAAATATTATATACAACAAGAAAATGCCCAGATCATAAAGTATGTAATATACAAACATAAGTCCAATAATACGTAATATTCATTACCATACCCATTTGAAATAAGGAAAAATATTGCTTGTAAAAGCGAGTGCTAAAGTATTTAAGTTTTTTGTAGCGTAAATAAGAAAATTGATGGCAACACATTTCATAACCTTAAACAAGCAACCATGGTGTAACAAGACCCGTTTTTATAAGGCGAGAGCGAAGTGAGAGCCAAAAATTAAGAACAATTTTGGAGTGCAATTAAAAAAAAATATTATGCATGATGTTTTTTTTTAACATTCACAAAGATGCGGTCGTAGCGAGCACAAAAAAAAAACTATCAATTTATTACTCCTGCTCTGTGTAGTAAAAACGTTTGCGGTCGCGAAACAACCGCCAGGAACGAAGTTCCTTCATACGTACGTAACAAACAAAATTTTTGCAGCCGCCATCTTAGATTTATATTTTGACCTTAATATCGACTTCAGCACCCTCGAAAACCATAATAGCGACACCCATGATGAGAAATGTGAAAATTTTCACAGCCGTCATCTTGGATTTTCATTTTGACTTCACTGTCGGATTTAGCAGCCTTGAAAACCATGAAATCGATACCCATGATGAAAACTTTGAACTTTCGCAGGCGCCATCTTGGATTTTCATTTTGACGTCACCATCGGCTAGCACCCTTGAAAACCATGAAATCGATACCTATGATGAAAAAAATGAAAGTTTTCGCTGCCGCCATCTTGGATTTACATTCTATCGTCACTATCGGCTTTAACACCCTCGAAAACCATGAAAACGACACCCATGATGAAAATTTTGAAAATTTTCGCTGCTACCATCTTGGATTTACATTTTAACGTCACTATCGGCTTTAACACACTCGAAAACCATGAAAACGACACCCATGATGAAAATTTTTGCAGCCGCCATCTTTGATATACGTTCTAACGTCGCTATCGGCTACACCCTCAAAAACCCTGAAAACGAAACCCATGATGAAGAATTTGAAATTTTTCGCAGCCGCCATCTTGGATTTTCATTTTGACCAAATTCACACATTGTCTTTTATATTCACAACACTTAAAGCTGGTAACATACAAAAATAAACAAATAACAACAAATCATCAACAGTAAAATATGCTTAACAATTTTCTTTTAAATCTTCTTTTTTTTTTAATTTCCCACATTTTTAGGGTTATCTCTATGCACTGGTATTACACGCGTGTTGCACACATACGCAAATTTGATATGTAATACACTCGCGAGCGCGGCGCCCACTCACACAGGTATAAAAAGTGGCTTCACGATAAACGTTGCGTTTTGTACTGAACACGGAATCTGGACATTCTATAATCTAAGTGATTCATTATGTGGTCTTACTAGTTGGGAATTACGAGTACTAGTTGTCAGGATTGTGATAAAAAAGACTGATGAGATAAGATAAAAAGATTTAATTAAAAAATTCAAAAGAAAGATTTAACAATAACACGATTTAGTAATAACAAGATTCAACAAGAAAACAACTACGAGGAGAACAACGTGTAATGCACGGACATTTCCAATAGCAGAGATAGTTACGAGTAAATGTAGCCAGTATACTTTACTGCCGTCATAAGGAAATAAAACGTATCTGACATTTTCTCGAAATAGAGTTATTTACATATTCGGAATCAGCAAAAAAAGACGCATCTACTAGTATTTTTATATTGGCGTAAACTTAACGAAAACCTAATTCGTACTATTAAAAGACGCATCTGCCTTTGTATCTTGTATTTTAAACAGGACAAAATTTTTTTTTTCTGCATTTCAATATTTCTATAGATACGTCCTTTTTCCTTACGGCGCGGCGGCAGAGTTCACCATCATAATTTTAAAAAAAAGTTTGATAGTACGTAGATTTTGAAAATAACTCCATATCGATATTATGGTTCTCATGGCCTGATAACGTCACATATATTATTATGTATGAATATGACAGCACTTTTACCACTTATCATTGTTTTTAAGGCCTATTCAAACCTAAGCGGTAATCGCTACCGTCTGCGGTAGAGAAAACCGAGTGGGTATGCGGTAATATTACTGTTCATTCATCTGTACCGCTCTTGCCGCGAAACATAATACTAAATACCTAAGCGAAACCCGCGCGGTATGTACCTCTACCCATAGCGGCAGCGAATACCGCTTAGGTTTGAATAGGCCTTAAATTACAACGTAGTCGTAATTTTATAGTAGTCTGTTGGTCTAGTGGTTAGTGGCCCTGACTGCTATGCCGGAGGTCGTGGGTTCGATTCCCACCCAGGACAAATGTTTGTGTGATGAGCATGATCATTTGTTCTGTGTCTGGGTGTAATTTATCTATATATGTATGTATTTAGAAATATATAAGTATGTTTATCAGTTGTCTAGTACTCATAACACAAGCTCTGCTTAGCTTGAGGCTAGACGGCGTTGCTAGACGTGGCTAGACGGCGAATGCGGCGCGCCGCACCTGTGGGTTTTTTGTGCATCTCTATTGTTTCGAAAACATCGTAAAATAAGGGTTGGTAAAGGTGTCAACACACAAGGCATTTCGAGCAATTGATTGTAACACGTAACATCTGACAACCGAACAACGTATTGTTCGGTTGTCAGATGTTACGAGTGTCAGTGGAACACGGGTGGGTTTTAGTCAGTAAAATTCTAAACTAACCAACAGCTAAATTTTATTGCAAACGACAACATACTATCTTTTTTGTTTATGGCCATTTAATATCAGGCTATAGTCACCAGACCTTACTGCCTAGTATTACGTGTTTTTTTTAATAATATCTTTAATTGTACTTAAATTATCTCAACGTATGATGGATCAAATAATATAAGTACGAAATTCTGAAAAAAAAAACTATATGGTAACTATGGCCTTATTCTACTACTTACCTACATAATACCAAAAAAATCAGCTGTTCAGTACATTTTGACGAATTATGCGAACGTACCTACTGAATAGCTGATCTTTTTTTCGCGATTTCAAGTTTGGTCACATAGTAAAAGTTGTTCATAATTATGAGTACAATGATCCCCTAAGAGGTTGCTGGTGTTTTACAAATAACCCTGTATATTATTGCTCTACTAGATAATTCACAAAATCGTATACTACTAAACGGCAACACTTTCATTCATTCGCTCTCTAACTAAGTATGTAAGTACGAACAACAAAATGATGAGCAAAAGCTACCTAATTCCGAAACGCTTGATCCTTGAGGTTACAACAGTCGTGTGAGGCAACCTTTACTTGCGGCGTAATTGTTTTATGACTCATAAAAAATGGGAAAATTTTCAAACACACCTAGGCGTCTCGCCGCACCTGGGATAAGTTTGTAACGGCGCACATATGTGCCCAGCCGCACTGGGTATAGTTTCTTCAATCGCGCCTGCGCGCTCATAGCACCACACGAAGTATTTTTTGGGCGCGCATGAGTGTTTGCCGCACAGGGTTTAGTGTATCATAAAGCAGCACTTGGAGCAAGTTCGCCAAATAATTCAGCAGTGAATGTGTTAAAGAGAAATACTTAACACTATTTTTTTCCCATAAATAAAGCTGCTTACGATAAGTGTACCTCTTAACACGTTCTGTGCGGCCGACACGCATGTGCGATTTTCGAACGTTCACCATGTGCTACCGGCGCATATGCGTGTCCATACAATTTATGTACTTCCTTCGAATGCGGCGCGCCGCACCTGTGGGTTTTTTGTGCATCTCTATTGTTCTTGGCGTAATTGTTTTATGACTCATAAAAAATGGGAAAATTTTCAAACACACCTAGGCGTCTCGCCGCACTTGGGATAAGTTTGTAACGGCGCACATATGTGCCCAGCCGCACTGGGTAGAGTTTCTTCAATCGCGCCTGC
Organism: Dicycla oo; assembly: GCA_948252095.1. Classification (NCBI taxonomy): domain Eukaryota; kingdom Metazoa; phylum Arthropoda; class Insecta; order Lepidoptera; family Noctuidae; genus Dicycla; species Dicycla oo. The sequence continues at coordinate 16,973,407 of OX411712.1, forward strand.
GCGCTCATAGCACCACACGAAGTATTTTTTGGGCGCGCATGAGTGTTTGCCGCACAGGGTTTAGTGTATCATAAAGCAGCACTTGGAGCAAGTTCGCCAAATAATTCAGCAGTGAATGTGTTAAATGGTTTGCACAATTTGATACGCTGGAGAAACGTGCCGCCGTGGCGGTGTCTTATCGCCGTCCCAAATATTGCTTCCAAATCTCCCAATAGTTCCTAATAATAATAATAATAATAATATTCCACAACTATCACACGAAGGAAGAACATAAATTGTATGGACACGCATATGCGCCGGTAGCACTTGGTGAACGTTCGAAAATCGCACATGCGTGTCTGCCGCACAGAACGTGTTAAAGCTTTTAATTGAAAAAGTACATATCTTTGTATGTTGAAACATACAAAGATATGTACAGACGCCAGCACATCAAGCTACTACAATCTGTCAGATTTCTTTAGTAGATTTTCGACTTTATTGCTAAAGCATTAGGTTCAAGGTTGATTGGGAAAATCTGACAGTTTCGGGTAGGTTGACCTGCTGGCGTCTGTACTCGATTATAAAAAAAAAATTGCACAAATTAAGACCCACCGTCGGAAAAAAGTCGTAGTTGTATATCATGCCGTTTAAGAGATACAGCAATTTGTTAAACGTTACCCAGCGGCATCTTGAATAACTCTAAAACCTCAAGACACACAAATTTAATTTTTTGGGCAAATAGTTGCACAAATTATACCTATCTAAGTAGCTAATTTGTAATTAGCTACGACCACCGGTTAAAAACATGCCGCTGGGATAACGTTAGTCCAGCGGAATCTGCTTTTTGTGAATATCTTTGGATCCACTGGACGCACTAATTATACATTTCGGGCACAATTACACGAGATGAGGTACTCCGCTCGCGTAACGCACACAACGACAGACATAGACTTTTTACCTGCTTACGTTGATTGCATTGTTTAAACTGGTATTTTTGGGTGTGTGTTCAGCCGCCTCGGAAAACTAGTATCTCTAATTTTGACCACATAATTAGTTATTTCGATTGATTTGGACTGTGTGAATGATGATACGGATAGTAATGGGATGACTACCGAGATGACGACTAATAGAGAATTATGGAAACAAGGGACAAATGTTGCGCCTACCCCAAATATATTGGATAAGGGCAGGAGAATGACGAATTAGTTATTTCGATGACTGATGATTTTTTTAATTTAAATTAATTTAGAATCTGTCATTTTTTATACAATTACACAGTTTTAAGACTTTGGAAGCACATACGTATTTTTTTACAGATCACTTGCATCAAATAGTAATTTATTTCGAATAAGAATATGTTGCAGACTATAATAAAAATATCTCAATTATCGTGACACCGGGACCGGGGATCTTTGGGTGAAACCTAGCAAATGACCCCCAATCCCCCAAATAATTGTGTCGGTCCATGCGCCAAACACCCTATTTATTTTACTAATTAATATTTTACTAGAATATTGTTTTTGTAGGATGATTTGGGCGAATTGCGGAGCAAGCATGAAGAACTTCAAAATCAATATGCCGAAAGTGTTGCTAAACTTAAGGAACTAGCAGAAGTAAAAGAAGCAGAATGTAATCATGACAATATCAGTATGTCCAAATTAAATGCTGATATGACAAGTGATAAAGTTGCTGCACAAAGGGCTACCGAACAAAACAAGAAATTAAAACAAGATGTTCAGGGATTGGAAGACGCATTTGTGAAAATGGTATATCGCATTACAATATTTATTTAAAATTCGTTTAACTGTTTAGTTGGCTTTTTCCAATAATTTCTCTAAAAGGTACAATTCCGAAGGCTACGGGAGACCGCAGCAGCAGGTGACACTGCTGTCGCCATCTACGTAAGCGTTTTCATAGAAATATATAGAAACCAGTAATATTGCTGCGGTCTGTTATTGCGGTTAGGCGGCATTACTACTTCGTGCAGTCTACGGTCTGGCGTCGCCGTCGTCGCCTTCGGAATTGTACCTTTAATTTAACTGAATTTGAAATACGGTCAAATATAACTAAAAACATATGTTCAACATTCATAAGATCGAACTATCAACGCCTTAGGGTACGTATCAATTATGTGTGGCGGCCCCGTGCCCTATTTGTCCGCGGCAAACCATTCATTTATTAGAGTACCAAAAATGGTAAAAAGTAACTCGTATGGTGCGACTTCGTCTGTCTGTCTGTCCGTCACAGCTGCTTCTTTTAGGCACTACTAATTATGTATTAAATAGTATTTATTCATTTTTATCAGATTACACTACAATCCATACAAAATAATAATGTCCAAATCTACTAATGCTACAGACTTGAAACTTTGTACAGTTTTAAATAATGCTCGCCCGACTTCCTCTGAAAATGTTTTTTATATATATATATATATATATATATTTATTCTGAATGCAACAGAAGGGCTGCAAAAATTGTTTTGTAATAGGCTAATCTATTACAAAACAATTTTTATTTTAATTTTTGCCGCAGATTCTGACTTTAGAGGAAAAATGTCCGTAAGAATACTATTTCCTGTCTATGTTCTGTGCGATCTTGTGTTATTTTAAAAAGTTCTCTATTTTATACCATATTCACCGGTATGCTACATGTCAAGGAAATATTACTATTTTATTTTGTGTTTATCCTACTTTCATAAAACCCCAGTTGCTTTAAAAATAAAAATATTAAAAAAAAATTTGCATTTATGTACAGACGCCAGCACAACAAGCTACTACAATCTGCCAAATTTCTTTAATAGATAAAAATTTCCAAAATTTTGCCAAATTTCTTTCAACTTTATCGCTAAAGCATTAGGTTCAATGTTGATTGAAAAAATTTGACAGTTTCGGGTAGGTTGACCTGCTGGCGTCTGTACTATCGGCAAACCTTAAGCATGCTCAGTTTAGTAGATACAGTAGTTTCACTAATCCGGCACTTCAGTAATCCGGTACGTCCAATAATCCGGCATCCTCCGCTCACGCGTCCCTCACCCCTTTTCTTCTTTCTTTTTATAAAAAAACCTTCCAATAATCCGGCACCCCCAAGTTTTTAATAGTGCCGAATTAGTGAGACTACTGTATTTCTGTGGAAGCGCAGCTAGTGACAGACATTCCTGGTTTCGCCCAATTAGAGATAATAAGCATTTGTGTGAGTACAGGGCGTGTAACAAAAAATAACAACAAACATCAGCAGCAAATCAAAAACAAATCTGCATTCTACGGGTCAAAACGCATGCATCGAGCGATCCGAGTCCTGAGCCGTGCTATGCGATTATCGCCTTACAGTCAGTCTCAAAAAGGTTTATAAACGGATTACACTGATTTTATTGCCTTCAACCATTGTTCCACAACATTGTATCCACCATCCAGGTACAAAACATAGGATACAATTTATTTTACCAAACAGTAAAAATTTGGTCCCAAATCATCTATACATCCTACGACCAAAACAAGGTAATCAACATAAGTATCACAAACATCTATACAATAATCATTATACAACTTTTTTTTTTATATAAGTACCACAACTCTCGAAAAAAAAGAAATTTCGCGATTTCAGGTTTGGTCCCATAGTAAAAGTTGTTCAAAATGATGGTCTCATTTATATCCTAGAGTTTATGGTATATCAAAAAAAAAAAACACGTTGTATAATGAGGTAAAGGTCATTCAATTCAAAAGTTCAACTTCGAGAGGTGTTAGAAATAAGTATTTAGTTGAAAATGCGATCTCATACACAATTGTCATTTACGCGTCAGACTGACAAATTATTATTGTTATGACATCGATCACATCTTAAGAGCGTTTATCCCGCGCGGGCTCGCAACGTCGCATTTCTACAGGGTTTTTGTTTTTCTTTATTTAATTGGGGACTTTTATAATCGCAATGCGTATGACAGTCCCATCGTACCCTAAACCTACAGTTTACATTTGGGCCATGAACCTGAACAGACTCTTCGCATCATCACCATTTGGTTGAGAGAGAATTCTATGGAATGTGCCTATTTCAAGCCGGTTCAACTCCAATACTTCAAACAGATAATTTCTTAAGGTTGTTCGTGATTATTGTAATACATTTAAATCAAATTACTGTAGTTACTCATAAAAATTGACGTTGTAGACAATATTGTAAATTTATATAAGTACCAAAATAACTACAAAAAATAGCATACATAGTTATAAATACCAACGAACTAGTCTATTAAAAAAAAAGTAGTAATTCGATTTAAATGTATTAAAGTAATCACGAAAAACATGTAGAAATGCGACGTTGCCAGCCCTCTTAAGGTAGTCACTCACCAGGAGCATTTGCGTGTAATATAGTTCAAATTCGAGTATTTTAACAGTGAATGCGTCCAGTCGAGCATTACAGTGCGTACCTGTTATGACACAAATGCGGAAAACCGAGCATTATACCGATGTACAAATACTCATAGTTCGAGCGGTTACAAAAGCTAATGCTCCTTAGTCAGCCCATCGAGCTGGCTTAGTAATGTTACGCAATGCTCAAAATCAAATCACGGAATTTTAATTACACGCGAGTACCTTGTGAGTGACCACATTAAAAAACCTAAGTAACATTCGGTATGAACATTAATGATTTACCTATTTGTATTTCAAATGTAAAAACAAATGACACGTCAGTGACGTCGTGCATGAAGTGAAGAGGACAAATTAAAATGATTGTTCTTCTATTAAACGAAGTTAAAGACGTGTCATTCGATATAAGTCGCAATCGACGTTGTCAGTCTTGTTTACCTTGTTCTGGAATTATCACCGTGTACTTTGTTTTATACTGTTTGCTAGATTCAATGTTATGAAACAAAAGTTGTTGATAATAAAATGGTTTCTTGGCCGTGTAATCCGTGTATACATCTTTTTGAGGCTGACTGTACCTAGGTAGTTGGACGAACATTATTTGAAACTGTTATTTGACATTTATAAAGTAACTGTGGAAGTAGATGTGCTTGCCTTTTATGTATTTACTTGTATATCCTTAATAACAACCATGAATTTGTAACATCATATAACAAGTAACTGAATCAATTATAAAATATTTCAGACTAAAGATAAATTGGAATTAACAGAAAAAATATCAGCTGAGAAGTATCTTAATAGGGAACTTACAATTAAACTATCTGAAGTAGAAGAAAAGGCAAAAGATATGCAAATTAAATTGAAAGCCAAGGATGAAGAAATGATGAGATTACAATCAAATTATCGAGCAATCGAAAAACAATATGAAGAGATAATGAATCAGGAGAGAAACGGAAACGTAACAGTCCCAGAAGTAGTAGATCCAAATCCGCAAATTAATTATGACGTTGTAGTCGAGTCTGATAAACGTTCGGAAATCGAATACAAACCTTTAATGGAGGACGTAGGTGAAAAAATCAGCCATAGCGATAGTCTCCAGAGGGCTGATGCGATGATGAAACTTCAGGACCGTTTCCTAAAGATAATGGGAGAAGTTGCTGATTTATCTGATGAAAAGCACAGGCTAGAACACATAATTTTACAGCTTCAGAACGAAACTGATACCATTTGTGAATATGTTGCATTGTACCAACAGCAACGAAGTCTGCTGAAACGGCGCGATGAGGAAAGAAGTGCTCAGTTAAGAGTTTTCCAACAAGAATGTGGAAAGCTCAAACGTGAGTTGGAAGAATTAAGTGAACTTCTCGCTCGATTTGCTGAAGATAAAGAATTATCATTTTATTTTGAAACTGAGTCAAAGCGAATGGATATGGAGAATGTTATGACTTTACTTTCCAATCTTAAGAATAATTCTTTAATTGATACTAACAAGAAAAATATTGACTTCAAAAACTTTTACCCCTGTAACTGTTGCTCTGGTAAACTAATTGATGTATAGGTATGTAGTATTTTAAAACTATTATACTTTACTTGACAACAGACTGCAAATCTGGTCTTTCACTATACGCGGGCTGCGGGGCAGCGAGTAGTATTATTTACCTTGCAATAGGTCCGGTAGTCGCTACCGCTACTTTCAATCGTGCACTAGGATCGATCTGACGGAGCTTGGCTCTGAGGGCAAGATACGGAGTCGAAACATAGCGTAAACTTCGCTTCGTTCTCTCAAAATAATGCATTTTTAAAATGTTTAATTTTAATTATAGTTATAGCTGTTCATGCCCGGCGTCGCCCCGGCGAATTTCATGTCTCTATCTCCAATGGTTTATGCTGTGTGTTGTCTGTTTTCATATAAAAAAATAACATCCAACTTCCGACTTTTCCGGTGAATAAAAAAAAAGTTGTACAAACCTTGCCCTGACAATTACAAACTCAACAAAAAAAAGAATTAGCCAAATGGTGCAACCGTTCTGAAGTGATGCGCGTACATACATTCGGCAATTGATTTTTATTTATATAGATTAAAAAAGGAGCGAAAACTGGCATTGCCCGGGTAGAATACATCGTATGTTTAATGGCATGAGAGAGATCTATTTACCATTAAATATATGGTGTAAGTGTGCATAAGCAATACAAAAAGTCGAAACTAACTAGAGGGTTGTGTATCTAAAATTATACACAAGTGTTGAGACAGAGTGTGTGCTATAATGATACACATGGCGTTGAGATTGTTAAATTTGATTATTCTAGATCATTCTGGAATATTAAAGAAGATTCTAGATGATTATAGATCACCTCATATCATTTTAACAATTTTGAATAATAGGTTGGGGAAAAAGTTTCTTCGCATTTTTTAAGAAAATTCAAAACATTTTTTAATATAGTTTATTTACATTTAACTAAAGTATGTAGGTACCATTTTGTTCGATAATTTTTTGCCATCTTGTAGGTAGGGACATCATCCCATTGCTATAGAAATTTTGGGACTTCTGGTCAAAATACCGCGACAAGTGGTTTTGGCAGTCCTCTCGTGATGTTAACCTGACACTGCCTAAAGAATTCTGAAGAGACTGAAACAGGTGGAAATCCGAAGGTGCAAGGTCAGGACTATACGGCGGATGCATTAACACCTCCCAGCCAAACTCTCTCAATTTTTGCTGAGTGGCTAAAGATGTGTGAGGTCTAGCGTTATCATGATGAAAAACCACACCCCTTCTGTTGATTAATTCCGGCCGCTTTCTCTCAACTTCTTGCTTTAATCTCATCAGTTGTTCGCAGTAGAGTTCAGAATCGATGGTCCTGCCTGGTGGTAACAGCTCATAATGAATAATGCTCTTCAAATCCCACCACACACACAGCATCACCTTGTTGCGAGTTAACCCGGGTTTCGCCACAGTCTGTGAAGCCTGACCGGCCTTTGACCACGACCTTTTTCGCACGTACTTGTCATACGTGATCCACTTTTCATCACCAGTTATCAGCTTCTTCAAAAATGGTTCGGTTTCATTACGTCGTAATAAAGAATCACAAATGAGTACACGGTTCATTAGGTTTCTTTCAGTGAGCTCGTGAGGTACCCAAATGTCGAGCTTTTTTGTTTACCCAGCTTTTTTCAAATGCGCCAAAACTGTTTTGTGGTCAATTTCCAGTTCTTCAGCTACGTCGTAACTACTGATATGCCGATCTTGCTCCACTTTTTCAAAAACGGCATCCATTTTATCCGTAATAGGGCGACAAAGAGTGACGTGCATCTTTGACATCAACATTTCCGGATTGAAAACGCTTAAACCAAATTTGTGCTACTCTCACAGACACTACACTAGGTCCATAAACATCGCAAATTTTTTTCGCGGTTGCGTTGCATTTTTACCTTTTTTGTAGTAAAATTTTAAAATGTATCGAATTTCTTCATTAGATTCACTCATCTTGACGGTACGAAAATCAAATGAAAATCACACATTTTCCTAATTTGAATTTGGAATTATGTTCTTTAAAATTTAAACTTTCAATGATACCAAAACCAGCCAGATACAAATAGTATAGCCAAAGAGATTTTATTACAAGTTCATACATACTATAATGCAAAAAGACTTTTTCCCCAACCTAATATTAGATCATTCTAGAGAATTCTAGAACATATTGGCAAAATCTTGAAATTTTAGAAAAGTCCTTTATGTCCGTTATGTCTATTCTTTTCTTCACATAACGATAGAAAAGGATAGACATATAGATTTCAAAACTTCCACCAATTCCGTCCAAACTCCCACACTCACAGCAGGAGACCAAGGGGTATCTACCACCACAATGGGGAGTGGAGTCCAGTTGGCGGTGATAGAGAAAACACATAGGTACACAAACAGTTTGCTTTTTATTTATATATATTGATTTTACTATAAGACTATACTTTGCACGATTCGGACCGGCACCCTAATGGGCATTGTTCATATTTTTTATATGTTGTAATTGAAAAACCATTTCGAGGAATAGCGTTACTGATCATTACGGACTAATTAATCATGAAAAGTATTCACATTTTATGGATATTTTCGATAAAATACGATTGACCTTGTTTGCGCTTCAAATTGCGTTAGCTTTGGCCATACACTTTAAATAAAAAAGTAAGTGGCAAATATTGTCTACAATCTGTCAAGTGTCAATGTCTTAAATATAAACATATTTTTTACAGTATAAAATTTTTACAATTATTATTTTTGTGACTTGCCTGTAGCGGTACTTCTGTAGCAATAAAGTAAAAATTTACAAGTGGGTAGTCAAATAATCACCTTTTAAACAAAAGTACTTACCTTAAGTTTATTAAATGAATTGCGTTATATTCTTAAAATGTTGTGCAAAGTACAGACGCCAGCACATCAAGCTACTACAATCTGTCAAATTTCTTTAATAGATTTTCAACTTAATCGCCTACCTAATGCTTTAATTAGGTTCAAGGTTGATTGGGAAAATTTGACAGTTTCGGGTAGCTTGGCCTGCTGGCGTCTGTACAATTCTGAACAATAAATATAATTTTAGATAACTCCAGGGGGGTCCCCTATGTTGTTTCGAACGCCGATGTTGCGACACACGCTGTTGCGAATTATTTTTCCACTGCCTCACAGGTTCGAAAGCTCATGGACTCGAATGAAGTAGTCGCGAAAGACGCTGTTTCGACAAACATTTTCACTGCCTCATACGCTCGAATGCTTCTGATTTCGATTTATTTATTCATAAAGTGTACAGAAAAATAGCAGCATAGCAGTAATTAAATAAAATCAACAAATTCGGTGTCAACATCATCATTTAATATTATTATTAAGAAAGTAACAATCAAAAATATTAGTACTTCAACTGTACATTTTTTTCTATGAGTACTTAATACAAAATCTAACACTGATCTTTATAAAAAATTGTCTAGGTACCTAAGTGGTATTAATTATTAGTGGTATTTTTCAGAAATTAATCAATTGCAATATACAAGTACTTATAAAGCTCTTATAAATTCAGGCGTGCCCATTGTACTTTTTTTTTCAAAATTGCTGAAATAGCATTCTCTGCAACTCTTTGTTTTTTTTTGGGGTGTCTGAGGTAAATTATCCAAAATCTTCTCGATTTTTTGTTCCGTGACACTGCTCCTCAATAAGTTTTCGTATACATCGATACAGTCCAAGTCTCTTATTTTCTAACAAATAATTCCAGCAGCAATGCCAGGCTTCTACACTGTTTTGAGTACGTGGAAGGAACAAGTTGTTATTTCTTTCTATAGACCATAGGCTCGGTGGAAAAAGTGGTTGTAAGCGTAAAACTTGAATTTTGTCATCTATGTTGCGGCTTATCAGTCGTCCTAAAACATAGTACTCTTCAAAATAATTAGTAACTTCTTTGGCTTCTTCTGGGAAGAGAGTATCTTTAAATTGTCTGAAGATATTTGGTATATCTTCCACAGGTAGATAGGCAAACGCTATATAGCATCGCATTTGTACCGCAAAATTACTATCTGCACCATATCGTGCACTTAAACCACAAGCTTGAATTTTTCTCCATATACTTTGACCTAAGTGAAACAAACAAGCACTTTGAATTTTGTTTGGAAATTCGATTCGAATAGAGTTTATTATAGCTTGTTCAAAATCCGACATGATTTGCCCTGGATTCAACTCAATGTTAAATTCAGCAGAATATTCTTTCAGTTGAGAAAAAAAAAAAACAATATATGATTCTTTTGATTTTTTATCTAGAAACGAGTTTTTATCACAAGTTCCTACTATGCAGTGAATAGAAAAAAGCTGAGTGAATATTGTAGGGCAGGTTTGAAAGGTACAGTCGCGACCAAAAGTCGATAAGCAAACTCATAATGCAATATCTTGGCGTTTAGTTTGACTTAAGACCTTCTATTTCCAAGAACATAAACATGCATAATTATTGTCGTCAACAACTGATTGTAGTTCATAATTTCAAAGTTATAACATGTGTAAAGATGACCTAGCGGTTAAGCGCGTGCAGATAGATGCGTGAATCAGTGAGCCGTGAGTTCAAATCTCACGCAGTACTTGACTTTTTGGTAAGTTTTTACTTGATTGGAAGTAATGGGACAGAAATATAATATTCTTTATCTTGTTCGCTTGGTCACTCATTTCGTAAAGTTAGAAAACTAAATAAATAATTTCGGTTTCTGTGAGGTAGACAACAAAAAATCCTATGAACGGTTACAAAAAAACTTATTTTATCTAGTAGGAATGTAACGTCACAATTCTCTTAAGTTTGTTAATTTTATAAATAAGTAAATAAAACGAATAAACATTTTTGTTACCATTCAGCACGACTTTTTTATTTCAACCTTCCAACACTGAAAAGATAAATTAAAAATCACAAAAATAGTTAAATAATAATACAATAACTAATATTTAACTTCTTATGAAAATAAATAATAAATGAATTATTATATTATAATAAATAATTATTATTATGGTTCAAAAGAAACAAAAAACAGTCCCACATTGTGATTAAGATTCGAACTCAGACTTCATTGATCGTGAAACCATTGCTTAGCCCAAACAGCTACCAGCACATGTTATATTTATGCGAATTTTAGAAATGCAATGGTAAGAACAGGTCGCCACTATGACGAGTATTCTAAATGCAATAGAAATATAATGTTATTTCGCGTAGTACGACGACATGCGACAATTCATTAGTGTGTGTTATCTGCGGAATGTTGAGTGAGATATCGCTCATACACGCACACGTACTGGTTCGTGCTCGCACAGTTCATAGCAAAGTAATCCTTAGCACGCTCATGGACTTTTGAGCGTTTACTGTACCATCGACAAACCACATTTCTGATTTACTTAACCTCCGCAGATTCGATTCGGTGGTGAATAACAACAGGCATTGGTTATTCCCATATTCATGGTTGCGAGCCAAAAATTTGACTCCATTTATTTTCTTTAAATCATCCGGTATGTTTATTTCACTAGCACATGTTGGTTCTTTAGGCATATTCTTCTTTCTTGCTCTTTGTATGATTTGCTGCAGAGCATTCTTGTTAGGTATCGAAGTTGTGCTACTTGAAGGCAACGAAGATAAGTTTTCACGAATTATTTTACCTGGTGAGTCATAGCTCTGAACGGCTGATTTTTAAATATTTTCCCTTAAATTCAATTCATCAACGCGATCTGCAAATTACAAAATAAAATAATATAAAAATAAAAATATAAAAATAAAATATAAAATAATATAATAATAATATAATAAAATATTAAAATAATATATAAATAAAATAAAAATATAATAATAAAATAAATTCGTTGAGGTTATATACGTTCATATATATACGAAAAAAAAAAATCTACATACCTGGTTCAGGAGCATGATTGTGACTGGACATTTCCTTGATAATAAAATGTTCTTCACTAACTATTCGGCTACTAACAGTACTTCGAAAGTTTACAGCGGCATTTTTATTCACGCAACACCAATAATGTACGTTTTTTACAGTTTTATTGTGAGACATAATATATCCATCTATAATTAGATTACTTTTTCCATATCGAGTAGTCACAGGACGAATAAAACTATTAACGCTCATTTTTCAATGTTTTCGCCATCACATTTTACGTTGGAATAAGATATTGCAAGAAAAAACCATATTCGTGGGTACATCTAAAGTCGTATTTAGAAAACCATATACTTTGTGGTGGCCACCTACCCTCACATTTTGAAATTATTGCGTTTGGGATGGGTGACCATCTTTTCATACCGAGACTCCTCCGTGCCTCGGAAAGCACGTTAAGCCGTTGGTCCCGGCTGTCATTCGAGGATCTTTGACAGTCGTTAGACGTCAGAAGCCCGAAAGTCTAACAACCAGTCTTACCAAGGGGTATCGTATTACCCAGTAACTGGGTTGTGGAGGTCAGATAGGCAGTCGCTCCATGTGAAATACTGGTATTCAGCTGCATCTGGTTAGACTGGAAGCCGACCCCAACATAGTTGGGAAAAGGCTAGGCAGATTGATTGATTGATGTAAACATCAAACGTAAAACAGTACGTTAATAATAATATTACATGATGATGTTGACACCGAATTTGTTGATTTTATTTAATTACTGCTTAAATATTTTTCTGTACACTTTATGACTAAATAAATCGAAATCACAAGCATTCGAGCGTATGAGGCAGTGAAAATGTTTTTCGAAACAGCGTCTTTCGCGACTACTTCATTCGAGTCTATGAGCTTTCGAACCTGTGAGGCAGTGAAAAAATAATTCGCAACAGCGTGTGTCGCAACAGCGGCGTTCGAAACAACATAGGGGACCCTATTGAACCTATATGATTTTCACCAAACAATTACGCAAAAAAAAACTTAACTCAAAGACGTAATGGCGGACTTCAAAAAATAAAACAATTTCCCCATTGATGAATCCTCGAGGAATCAATACCATAAAATTAATAGCAGCTAAACATGCCCACGTACCTTTACAATCCAGAGATCCCACTCAGACCCAGGGAGATGGGAAGATATCTCGTTCATGCGTGCGTGATGGCTTGTAGGTCTGTAGCTGCCGGCCGGCGAGCAAATCTTCTTAAATCTACCGGTGGAATGGTTGAAACTCCAAAAATCAACACTGCAATATAAGTCCTCAATGAAGCACAGATGCAGGTCCATTTATTTTACGAGTATCGTCAAGGTTTCATCAAAAAAGGAATATTCAAAAGGCGGAGCTATTAGCACTCGCCATGTGTCTTTGCAGGGCGGGAAGAACACACACACGCGCTGACGCCATCTATCGGTCATTTTGCGAGAAAACTAAAGAAAGTTCCGATACATGGCGCTGCGACAACGAATATTGGCGCGAGGATTCATCATTAAGAAATCAAAATATTTAATTCGGAACACTAACATTATTATATTATAGGAACAAATCCTAAAATGTTATTATTTTATTTTTTACATTGAAAAAAAGCATTGACGCTTCACCAACCGTAACAAATATGTATTTACAAAATTATAATCATTAGAATCAGTAATACAACTCCTTAATTTAGTATAATCCTAAAATGTTAAGATTTCATGAAATAGTCATTCATTAGGATTACCTGGTCTAAAAAAGTTGTATTAACGACTTTAATGATTATAATTATGTAAATACATACTTGTTACGGTCGCGAATCACAATTTGATCAACGTACAATCTAATACTGACTTGTAAATAGCAAAAAAAATTGATCAACGTACAATTTAATACTGATTTGTAAATAGCAAAAAACGTAAGTAATTTTGAATTTCGCGGGCTATCCTGACGCTTTCACCTTAAGGAAATTTGATTAAGGAAACAGTAATTAATGACCAACTTAATTTTGCAGTTTTATATTAACTAATTATCAGATCCTAGTTCCTACTGCTACCAGGCCTGCTTCACTCGTTCAAGGTCACGCGTTAAATACCTACGGCTCGCGTTCACTCAGACGAACAAAATCCGGTCGGTTGCCACGCGCTCGCTTGTATGTACCATACTGCACCCGCGCCTTTAACAATGGCTAAATCTGCATATTGCAGTGTGGACGGCTGTCAAATTAGAACAGCCAACAAGTTTATCTTTTTTTAAATGACCTAATGAGGAGGAAAGGTACCTAAACCTATTATGTATTTACGTTTTCTTTGTTGATTCTTTTTATTATTGTTTGTTATGATATAAATAGTGGTACTTCTGTAGCAAAGAAATAAAATATTTACGAGTGGGTAGTCAAATAATCAGTTTTTAAAACAAAAGTATTTACTTAAAGTTTATTAAATGAATAGCGTTATATTCTTAAAATGTTTTTTTTTTTTAATACGAATTGTAGGTAGATGCGCAAGGTACGGTTCTGAACAATAAATATAATTTTAGATATGTCCATTTTCCCAATAAATGAACTGAAGTAAAAAAAATCACTTCGGTTCGTATATCGTACCTTGCACATCTACCTACAATTCGTAGAAAAAAACATTTTAAGAATACAAAGCATTTGTTTAAAAAAGTTATTATTTGTCATTCGTAAATGCGTCTTTAAAAAGCAAGCATAATTTATAAACAACTAACTACCGCATAATAAATATTTCTCTGAACTTCCCCAAAATGCCTCGGTTATACTCGATATGACATGGGGATTTCCCGGTCACATCTTAGTATACACAGCCCTCGTTACGTTCAATGGCGCAAGCGATCGCCCGACACCACTGCAGACGACGTTTGCGTTTTACGTTTTTTTTTGGAGTATTACCGTTTGAGCACGTATTTTTGGAGCACTTATGAATTTTGCACCAGGGTGAATATTCGAGCGTTTTAATCGCCGTCATTACCATTCGCCAAAAGTTGATGAAAGAGAATATATTTAATGAAATATTTCAGTAATTCTCGATTCTGGTCCTTAAGCAGATTCTGGGAATTGATGAAATATTTCATTAAATATATTCTCTTTCATCAGCTTTTGGCGAATGGTAATGACGGCGGTTAAAACGCTCGAATATTCACCCACCAAAGGTATTCTCAAATGGGAATACCTTGCAAAATGCATAGATGCTCCAAAAATAGGAGCTCAAAAGGGAATACTCCGCTAAGTAATTTGACCAAAGTCGGATATCTTTTATCCGTGGAATAAAATTGACAACTGACAGTTTTTGTTTGTCAAATATTCAAAACATATTCGAAGGGTAAGACTTATACTAGGTATAAAAACTTTTATACCTACACTAGGTGAATATGTATAGGGTGAATTCGACCAAACTTTTATACCTAGTATGTCTTAACCCTTCGAATAAATTTTGAATTTTTGAAGTTTGTCCAAACAAAAACTGTCAGTCGTCAATTTTATTCCACGGATAAAAGATATCCGACTTTGGTGAAATTAGCCCTAACTAATATAACTCAAATTAATTTTTAAGCATTTATCAAAAAATGCTTAAAAATTAATTTTAAATGTAATATAACTAATTTTAAATGTAAAATAATATTTTCTCTGACTGATTTTTTTTTACTTAAGGAGGAAGTGCCAGGGTAGCCCGCGAAATTCAAATTTACTTACATTTGCAATTTACAAGTTTAGATTTAATACTGACTTGCAAATTGCAAAAAACGTAAGTAAATTTGAATTTCGCGAGATACCCTGACGCTTCACCCGGTAAGTTTACCTATATCAGTTTTTTTTCTCGTGCTAGTCAAAAGTATTTTTTTATCAATTTCTACTATAGTACCAAGGGATCTCTGCACCCGCCTGGAATGCTTTCCTCCCCCAGCAACTTCCCCTTGACGCATTGCTGTCTCTCGCTCGCCAGTCGCATATTGTCATAATGTCACTCGGTGTAACGTCAACGAGGTCAGGTACAGAGAACCTTTGGTAATAGTTGTCCTTCCTGGTTCTAATATAATCGTAAACGGGTAGCTTAAGTTGTGGCTGACCTTACCTGAAAGAAAGCTGTAATGTTGTAGAGTAGTACATATTTATAAAAAGGTCATTTTGAGTAATTATTGTACAATACCTGCGGTGATTTCTCTAAGGAACTGTTATTTAATTGTAAAATAATCTAGTTTATCAAACTGATAATAATATTGTCTGGCCACCACCGAAAGAAATCCGATTTGACAAGTTTCAAGTAAATCTCACATATCAGTAGACACAAGAAGCTGTTAAATCGATCTATCTTCTCTTGTGATGACCCAATTTAACAACTGTGATTCTAAAATGTATAAATTATTATGCAGCGCGGCTGTACCTACCTACCAAACTACAGCTTTTTTTGGATGATTAATTAGAAACAAAGTATTTTTTAAAGTTATGTAAGTATCTATTTATTTACGTAAGTATCCTTGTAGTAAAATTTTCCAATCCAATGTCAGTCAATTTAGGGCCTAAGTAGTCTCGACCAATATAGCAAAAACGACAGCACACTGTGTACATACATAGTTATGTAGGCATCAGCTCAAAGTTGCTTGTGCAACAATAATATTAGCTTCTGCCCGCGTCTTCGTCCGCGTGAGATCTCGTGTTCCCCGACCCACCCCCTCGCATTACATCGCCTGCCCACGCTATTTCTTCGTTTTCGCTTAGCGCTCTTTCTGATTTTTTTTCTTTTTGCTCGGCTCCTAAACGTCATAGCATAATGTTAAATACCCTACAGGCTTCCTCAATAAATGGATTATCAAATGCAAAAGGATTTTTTCAAATTCGACTCGTGGTTCCAGAGATTCGCGCGTTGGAAACAAACATAAAAACAAACTCTGCAGCTTTAAGGCCCGTCCTCCCTAAAATACGGCGAAACTAAGTAACTTTGTGTCCATTTTTTACAGTAACTATAGCAGATTTTTGATAGAAAAAAAAATACAATAATCTACAGTACATAAGAAGTGATTTCATGTGTCCAGAAATCTGTTTTAGTTTATATAACTAAAGAAAAAAAAAGCTAAACCCAGGTCTGTTTTTTCTAGTTTTTACCATATTACTCCTACAATTTTCATTAAAAGTGTTCATAAATTTATACAGTTCTCTACAAAATAATAAGAAATGATTTCATGTTATTACTTTTTTTTAAATTATTTTTATTTTATTTTAAATTAATTTACAAAGCAAATCCTTAGCGGCAAATTTACGCTGCGCCCCGCTCTCGCCCAAAATCTCAGTGCGGGGCGAGACGTGTTGCTGGACGGACCTGTGCTGCTTTGCGTGACGACCTCCTCGCTTCGATAAACATTGTTTTTTTTGTGAATAGTGTAGCCACACGGACAGTTTCATTTAATTTTTGGTAACTTACCTACCTAGTTACGTGACTATATTTTTTTGTGTGAATACTTTTACTTTATTAATATTAGTTAGTGTATTCAGTGTGTTTTGTTATATTATAGTAAAAAAAATTGTATCTAAACAATCGTTTTCTAAAGCAAGGTGTGTTCAAGATGGGAAGTAAACAAAGACAAAAAAAAAACGAAATCTCAAAAAGAAGATGGAAACAGGGAAGAAAATGGGACAAAGAAACATCACGATCCCCTCAACATACTTGCTCATTAATGATAAAAAAACGAAGGAACATGAAGAGGTAGAAAACCAGAAACCATCATCATTCTCCTGCCCTTGTCCCAATTTATTTGGGGTCGGCGCAACATGTCTTTTCTTCCATACTTCTCTATTAGTCGTCATCTCGGTAGTCACTCCCTTTCTGGCCATAATTATCATCTTTCACACAGTCCATCCATCGTTTCTTTGGTCTTCCCTTACTCGTATAGCCCTCCACGTTCATACTCAACACTTTCCTGACGACATTTTCCTCATTCCTCCGCATCACATGCCCATACCATGACAACCGATTTTCACACAACTTTTCAGTCACCGGTGTCACTTTCAGACTTCCAGAAAACCAGAAACCAAATACCACAAAAAGGAAATACACGGAAATGAAAACAGGCAAGAAAGAAAGCAAGATTCAAGTAAATGAAGAAGAGAAAGAAAATACTTTTTATTACTCTACTGACTTTCCGAATGCTTCAATTCAAGAATTCGGTAATATAAGCGATGATGAAGAAGTTCAAATAAAAAGAAGAAAAACATTGACCGAAAGACAATTAAATTTTTATGAATTTTGAGTAATCTGTCAATAAACAAGTTTATGCTGCCAATATTGGTTTTCTTTTTGAAAGACATGCATATCAACAAAAAAGTTATGATACTAGCAATGCCCGCAACTTCGTACGTGCAAGCATTGAAATAAATGCCGATACCGATTGTTTTTAGCTACTAATATTCTTGGTTCTTGAACATATCCTTGGACACACACTAGGATCTTGTCTTATAGTACCTACATTTTTATTTGAGGAGTAGGCTCTTTCGCTATCGTCTAGATGTACCTCTAGGGTTCCATACGAGTATCAGGTCCTACATAACAGGAATTTAATATCATATAGTGTTCAAAATCCCTTACCCTTTTTTCGTTCGCTTTTTAAATTCATCTCTGCGCTATACAGGTTGCTCTAAGATGCTATTTTAGAAAATTATAAATAAATCAATAAATAATAACGTTTAATGAAATTAAAATATCCTTATAAAACGAGATTGTGGAACCATATACGTGTGTTGATTTCATGTCGCCATTGCAGCGCCACGTTGTATAATTGTTAACTTGTAGAAATGTACAGACGCCAGCACATCAAGCTTTAATAGATTTTAGACTTTATTGCTAAAACTTTAGGTTCAAGGTTGATTGCGAAAATCTGACAGTTTCGGGTAGGTTGACCTGCTGGCGTCTGTACTTTTATTTCAGAATGTGATTGATGTGACTAATAACGAAATATCTAAACAAGATGTTTTATGTGTTGCCACTCCTTAAAGATTGTAAAGTTAATTTTTTAATACCTTATAAGGTATTAAAAAATTTACTTTACAAACTCTTATAAATACCTACATATATGTAGGTATTTATAAAAACATCTGCGGTCTTACTACAAAAGGTTTAAAAACATGTTCAACGCATGTCTAACGTCAAACTCCATACATAAAAAAACATAAAATACGCGTTGAACATGTGTTTAAATCTTTTGTAATAAGACGGCTGTTATTTATTAATTACTCTATGTCGCGCGCGGTAGTAATCGTGTACACCCTAGCGACGCATCGCGCGCGATGTTTAGGTTCGGGTGGTGCGGGGAGTAGTACAAAGCTCCGCCCACACACGCAAGGTCGTTGGCGCCGGTAAAAACCTTAATATTTGTATAGATTATTAATCATTTTCGTGACGTGTTTTGTTTCATTAAGTACTAGGTACGAGTACTCGATAAATACTTGTTTTGTTCCAACGGAACCAGTACCTGTTTATCGAGTATTCTAATACATGGTCACATTGGTCACCCTATTTCAGTCGCCGTCCGCCATAGATGATCTTGAATCAATAAAAATACTATTATCACCATTGCACTGAAAACCTACAGAGCAGTTACCTATTCTCGACGACTGCAACATATCAGGGGTTTTCGAGTCTTCTAAACTTCTTCGTTGTGAAGGAATCGATACCTACTTATTGCCAATGTTTTGAGGTTATGTTACATTTTTAATTTACTATTGAATGGGGCAGTCACGAATAAAAATAAAGCAATAAACATTCATTCCACTGTCGTCACTAAATCTTTATTCATTGACGGTTTCTCTAAGCTTCTTCGTTGTGGAGTAATCGATAATCCCAATCTTTTCGGTTAGAAGTTTATTTTTCAATTTACCATTTAATGGGGCTGTCACAAAAAAAAAAACTAAAGCAGTAAAAATTCGTTTCAGTGTCGCAACTAAATCTTTATTCATTAACGGTTTCTCAGGTCCTCAGTTATGGAGATCACGTTGGCCGAACTGTCTGATGTTGCTGGAACTAAAATTCATTTTACTTTTAACCGGTGGCATTACGAGTAAAAGTAAAGCAGTGGTTGTTTGTCACAAAATCGTCACTAAATCTCTATCCAGTAATAGTTTCTTTAAGGTCCTCAGTTATGGAGATTCAGGTTGGCCGAACGTTCTGATATCAGACCGTTCGGCCACACATAAATGCTTCTAACTTTCGAACTGTTCTGTCACAAATGGGGCCGGCCGGTAAAAACTAATCATAGATGGCGCTGCCATAGGTAGTGCCCTTGTCATAGACTTTGACCGTATTTATGCTTGTAACAGTGTTTTTATTTTTACGTTTTATGAATTAAAACATATGAAAATAGTGCCTTTAATGATGTATTACACATGGTGAGTCAGTGAGTAAATTAGAGGAAAAGTTGAAGAAACCCGGCGCCTCTTTACGAGGAAGGAAAACTGATTAGATCGAAAGGTAAGGTGCACCTTTTGGATTCGTTTCTTTAACATAGTATTTACTAATTATATAAATATAATATATACAAATTTACAAATTAATTGTCAGTTGGGGTGACAGATGGCGCTACCATCGTGTAAACACCGAGTTTCTTACTGAAAGTTTTTAACAAATTAATTTAATTATAAATATCAAGTTATTAATTACGTATTGTGAGTTAAAGTGAACATTAACCGATAAATATACCGTAGGAGTGTTATCTTGAGAAGCAACCTCAGTTTAGATGTAAAAAAAAAAACGTTATAATCAAAGTGGCAGTGCATAAACAGTTAAAAGTATTCTACAAAATTAATACCTTCATACAACCAAAAATTACCACGAAAAATTCTAAATCACATCAGTAATGTTTGTGTTAAGTGTTAAGCAGTGACATTAAATACTTTAAATTGTGATAACTAGGGTGAACAATAAGGGGTGACGGTTTTTTTCCTCTACAATTTGAATTTCTTGTCAGCGCTCCATGCGGACAGCACCTGAACTAAAGCCTAGAACTGTTTTATCGACTTCAGTTAAGGGACATCTAGCGACAAATAGCTAAACTATGAGTGGAACCAAAAACGTCACTGTGAGACGCGCACGCGCGTGTTCGACCTCCGATATGAACTTGGATGATAGTGTTGCAAATTTCACTCTAGATGGCACTGTATGCAGTATGCCAGATTTATCAGATGATGATCTAGATTTAATTACTCAATTAAAGAAACAGATTGAGGAGCTTACAATTAAATTATGTGGTGCAAATGGAGAAATAGACACATTAAGCCTAGAAAACGCAAATCTGAAGAAGGAAATTGAAAATCTAAGTCTGAAGAATTTGCTCTATAGACAAATAGCTAGTCCATCTAAGTCTCCAACACCTAAAAAAATGTCGAAAAAGCACTCAAAACAAGCGGGGTGTAAAAATAAAGAAACGCAAACTGATTCGGACAAAACAGTGACAGATAAACTGACTAAAAAAGATGATGGACAGAAAACTATCAGTACACATTCCAGTCCACAGATGGCGCCGCAAACTGCGAATGTGCAAGGGACAAAGCAGAATACACAAACAAACGACAATAAATTGAAAAATAACCTTTGTATATTTAGTACTAATAAAACTAACAAGAATATATTAAATTTAGCAGAGGATTATTTTCATGACAGATATCAAATATGTCATTATCTTACACCGGGCGCAGGTATTATGCATCTTTTACGTGGTATACAGTCAAAACTCAGATATTACAACTAAGAATGATTTCTGTATAATTATGGTCGGCGAGGAAGATTTTAGAAGTACAAAATGTTATTTTGAGATAATAACATACATGAAAAATACCTTGCTGGATATAAAGAACACAAATATAATTATTACATTGCCAACTTTCAAATGTGATAATAACTTCAATATTTTATATAATTCAAGACTAGAAATTTTCAACAACATGCTATATATGGACAATCTTTCACATCAATACTCATACATCCTGGACTCTAATTTGAACCTAAGCTATCATCATTCTACGTATACAAGATCAGGAGCTTTAAAAGACTACGCCGTGAGAACTATCTTTGAGGACTTGTACAACCTTCAATAACATTCTACACCAAAATATTGCAGGTTTGTTAAATAAATCAAGTGCACTTACGGTATGCTTAAATGAACTTTGTGATAAAAATATAAATGTGGATGTAGTATGTATTACCGAGCATTTCATCATGAAGGGTTTCGAAAACCAACTATGCATACCAAACTACAGTTTGGCTGCATGTTATAGTAGACAAGATAAAAAGAGAGGGGGAGCATGCATTATTATTAATAATTATCAACAATGGAAAGAAATACCTCAAATAGCAAGATTGTCAACACCAGGGGTTTTTGAGTGTTGTGGTGTTGAGCTGATTAGATATAAATTGATAGTCATATGTCTCTATAGAGTCCCAAATCCTAAGAATATAACTGAATGTTTTAATAAACTTGAATTGTTACTCAAAGATTTATCCAACCGATTTAATAAGAATATTGTAATTGCAGGCGATTTTAATATCGATATTCTAAAACCGAATGGAAATTCAGTTGAACTGGAGTGTATGTTACTAAATTACAACTTAAAACTTGCTCTTAAACAACCGACTCGAATGGCTAGCAAGACCTGTATAGATAATTTTGCGCATAGTTTTAAAAGGAATTGTAAAATGGACGTGTTGGAGTTTGCATTGTCAGACCATACAGCACAGCTGCTTCAATGTCCAGTACCCACTGTATGTAGAATAAAATACTGGCATATAACTAGAAGGGATTATTGCAACGAAAATATTGTGAAATTTAAAAACTGTATAAACAGTCTCAAATTTTCGGAGATTTATCTTACGGAGGATCCTAATTTGGCGTACAATGAATTTATCAGCACATTTAAATTGTTCTACGATTTATGCTTTCCGTTCAAGGAAATCAAAATCAACACATTTGATAATCCTAAATGGCTATCAAATGGCGTTAAATTGTGCAGTAAGAAAAAAAGAAAACTCTTATGGCAATTTAGATTGAATCCTAACCAAGAAAATAAAAAGAAATTTGCTACGTATTCTAAGCTGTATAATAAAATTATTAATCTAACACAGAAAGCACAGAATAATTACAAAATAAAACAATCAAAAAATAAAACTAAGACTACTTGGCAAATAATTAAGCAGTCAAACAACAATTTCCCTAAACACCAAATTGAAAAAATAAGAGTTGGTAATCGAACTATTTACAAACCATTGGAGATCGCTAATGCTTTTAATGACTTTTTTGTTGACAAAATTCTTCCAAAATTAGATGCTGAATATAAACCAAAAGCATCCATTACGTCAAGAAGTCCTAAATCAATGTTTATGGCACCCAGCACACCGCACGACATACATAAAATAATAATGTCATTAAAAAACACTGGTAGTGTAGGTTATGATGGGATCGCCACTAAGATATTAAAATCAGTGTCAATTGAGATATGCAGTCATCTAAGTCACTTAATCAATCTTATTATATGTACGGGTATGTATCCAGAAGCATTAAAAGTATCTATAATTAAGCCTTTATTTAAGAAAGAGGATAAGGAATTGATGGAATATTAAAGACCCATTTCACTCATACCAGTCATCTCAAAGGTATTTAAAAGTATATCTACAATCAGTTAAGTAGCTTCATTGAAAAGAATAATATATTATGTGAAGAACAAAAAGGATTTAGGCAACATAGAACCATCGATATGGCCATTTATGATTTTTTGTTTCCGATAATTAGAAGTGTGGATAAACGATCCCCCATATGTGCCATATTTTGTGATATGACGCAGGCTTTTGATTACGTCCATTATAATACATTGTTAAATAAATTAGAAGCCTACGGCATAAGAGGTAACGTGCTCGAACTTTTGAAATCCTACTTAGAAAACAGAACACAGATAACCGAGATTAGTCGCATTAATGTAATGAATAAACATGAAGAGATATCACGATCACGAGAACGTAAAATTAAATTCGGTGTTCCACAGGGAAGCGTTGTGGGCCCGTTTGGTTTTATATTATATGTTAATGATATGCCCACGTCCATTGAACAGCCTTTAACTATGTTTGTTGATGATAGCACTATTACAATCCCTTGTAAAAATGTAAATACATATGAAACGGACATAAATAATCCTCTTGACAGTTTAATTAAATGGCTAGATAAAAATAATTTAAATATAAATTTAAGAAAGACAAAGTTAATGCACTTCAGACAACGTATGCCTGGTGTACCTAACCTTTATATACATTACAAAACTGACGATATTGATGAGGTAACTGATACCAAATTTTTGGGATTACAAATAGACTGCAGTTTAAATTGGAAAGCACATATAGGCGTATTGTGTAAAAAATTGAGTTCGTCGGCATATGCTTTATATAGGTTATCATCCATAGTCGATACTAAAGCACTTCTTGCGGCTTACTACGGCATAGCGGAATCTCACTTGCGCTACGGTGTCATTTTTTGGGCAAACTCCACCGATAAAGAGATTGCATTTAAGGCTCAAAAAAGATGTCTCCGGTCAATGTTCAAACTAAAAACCACCGACAGTTGCAAGCCAGATTTTAAGCAGTACAACATTTTGACACTTCCCTGTATTTATATTCTCGAAGTAGCTGTGTTTGTAAAGAACAATCCAAATCGTTTTGAACGTTTGGCCGATGTATTCCCAAGAAATAGGCGAGATAATACAAAATTAAATCAGGTATCGTGTCAAACAACTATGATGCGCAAAAGTATTTATTACATGGCTCCAATTGTTTATAATAAATTGCCAAGAGCTTGGAAAGATTTGACAACGGTCCAATTCAAAAGTAGACTTCGAAAATTATTGATAAATAAAACCTACTACAGTGTAACTGAGTTTTTAACGGACAAAACTTTTTCTGAATACCTGTAAGGTTTAATTAATTAATTATTGATTTACTTGAGGACAGTTACATACTATTTATGACCTAGAATTTTAATGTTTGTTTGTTAATTTATGTTCGACCACGATTTTTATTCTTATATAATTATACTGTTAATGACATTTTTAATTTTTAACAATTTTATTTATTATTGTTAATGTTTTAATGAAAATTTGAATTTTAATAATTATTGTTACCTGTTAAGTTAATGTTATAATGACAATTTGAATTTTAATAATTTTATTTATCGAATGTAATTAATTTAATGTTTTAATTTAAGAATTTAAATTTTAACAGTTTTGTATAATGAAAATTTTTGCATGCCGAATGGTGAAATATGGCAGAACTCTGATGTATACCGACTACTATCTACTTATGTATTACCCATATTTGCAAATAAAATGCTATTCTATTCTATTCTTAACAACAGCTCTGTAGAGAACAATCTTAAAATATGTGAAACTATCTTTTGCCAGCGGCTTCGCCTGCGTGGATGTTAGAATTTATCCCACGGGAACCGTAAGTTTTTCCGGGATAAAAAGTAGCCTATGTGCTATTCCAGACTATAATCTATCTCTATGCTAAATTTCATCCAGATCCGTTTAGCCGTTCTGGCGTTATTGAGTAACATCCAAACATTTTCACTAACTTTCACATTTATAATATTAGTAGGATTAGTTGCTCACGATATGTTTTAGTTATCCATGAATCTGCTGATGTAGATTCTAAATCTTGTCACACATGAATTTCTATATTTGCAGAGACTTTAGCAACAGTACATTCCTCATGGGGACCCTGCAGCAGTACAACATCACCTAGCCTTTGTAACGTTGTAACGTTCGCT
This sequence comes from Dicycla oo, assembly GCA_948252095.1. NCBI lineage: Eukaryota > Metazoa > Arthropoda > Insecta > Lepidoptera > Noctuidae > Dicycla > Dicycla oo. The sequence continues at coordinate 16,998,947 of OX411712.1, forward strand.
TTATTATTCAGACATCGGACCTTAAGAGAATATTATTTACTGAATTTTTTGTAGTCACTCTCCTTGAAATGTTTTCTACGTAACCTTGATTGGCTTTTGGGCATAAAATCAACACGTCTTATTGGTTTCAGCCACAGTTTTTTGATTTTAGAGTCCTTTGAAAAATGGTGGTTTCCCGTCTCCGAACAATTGGGTACGCTATACTGCGTCATTTCAATAAAAAAAATAAAAAAATTTATTAATAGTACAAAAACACCACTGTTTTGGGAGCGATCTACGCTAGCGCCATTTTGACAGTTGCCAGCCCCATTATTTGGCTGGCATCTTTATGCGTCACAAAATCGTCACTAAAAACTGGAGTAGCAGCCAGCTCTCTACATCGATTGGCCGAACATTCTGATGTACAGTCACGGAATGAAAAGGTTCGTCAATTTTCAAATTGATTCGTTCAACGTATCGCGAGCACATATTACCTTTTGAAACTATGTTACAGAATAGACTCGAGTTAGAGAAAATAATGTTTAACTGTTCGTTAATAAAGTTCAAAATTATTCAGATCAAAGTTGTTTGACTATTTATCTTGTCAACAAGATTATTATGTTCGATAAACTAAAACCTTCTTGTTGGTTCAACCTGCCATTATTATTTCTGTTAAAACTATTGTCAGTCATCTTCATATCATGTCATCACTTTGTAGTTTGTGATGTCATCATTGCAAAATATCATAATTTCTCCTAAATACGTAACTATTTTATAATGCCAAGACCTTTAAGTGTTGAAGAAAGAGCAGCAATTATTGCCGAACATGAAGCTGGCTACAACATCTCCGAAATATCACGTCGTTTATATGTGACCAGAGATAGTGTGAGATTCTGGATAAAGAGACATGGCGAGGAAGGTGCACTAGTCGATCATCGTCACAATAATTCTGGTCACCGTCCTATTCTTAACGCCGCACAAAAATCAGACATGAGAAGGCAATATGAAGAAGACTGCTTTGTGTCAATGAATCATTTCGCCCAAATATATATTATGATGTTTGTCCAAGAGTGATAAGAAACGCATTACACTCAATGGGATTACATTATAGACGACACGTAAACATAGTTGCTCTGACAACGACTCATAAGGAAGCACGCTTAAGATTTGCACAGACTTATTTGAACTTCGATTGGAGTACCACTATATTTATTTTTACTGACGAAAAATGTTTTAAGTCGAGCCAACATGGGAGGCTTAATTTGTGGATATACGAGATATACGGAAGACCATGTAGGTAGTGCCCAATTTGAGTTCTGGACGAATCTCGGCCAATATATGGGGGTGGATGTCAGCGGATAGAGTAGGCGAGCTCGTGCTTCTTCCTCCAAGGGCAAACGCAATACACTACCAGTCTGTGTTAGAAGACAGTATGCTACCAAGTGTCCGTACCGTGTATCCAGCTGATCAGGTACCTGAGGTCAGATATATTATGTCCAGGATAATGCTCGCACGCACAATGCTCGTATTGTGAATGAATGGTTCAACTGGCATTGCGATAGAGTGATGATACCCTGCCGGCAAGATCTGCAGATTTCAACCCGATAGAGAGCTTATGGGGTTTAATGGTACAGCGATGGGAAAATAGAAATGAAAGGACCAAAGAGGCTTTATAAAACCACTGCCGAATTATTTGGGAAGACACTAGAGGCACGGATCTATGCTCTCGTCTAGTGGGTTCCATGAGAAATAGGTTACAATGTTTGATTGAAGCTAATGGTGGTTATACCCGTTATTAAAAATAAATGTCATTAAACTTATTCGTAGTTTTCATTAGATTTGCTTCTTATTTTATAGTTGTCATTTTATTGTTGTTTTAATACATTTTGTAATAATGTAGAAAAAACAAGCAAAACCTTATTCGATAGCAAACGTCATATTTATTTAAATGTTAGAAGCACTGTTTCTTGCACTGGTATGTTGGCATGATTAATTCTTGCAGTACTAGTGCAAGCGAAAACCGACTCTAAGGTGACGAACCTTTTCATTCTGTGACTGTACATAAGATTTTACGATAACCGAAACCAATAAGGTTTTAGAAGAGATAAATGCTTTATTGCCGACAACAAGCAAGGTGATGGAGACCGAGGTATCTGTCACACATCTAATGCTTTGGACAATGATTGACGGGAAGGTTTGCAATACTCTGACCGAAACTTCTTCTTCACAGAAATGTTTTATTTGTGGGGCAACTCCATCAATGACGAATGATTTGTCAAAAGAGTTTACGGCGAATAATGAAGATAATCTTGGATTTGGTTTGTCTCCGTTGCACGCTTGGATTAGGTGCTTTGAATGCTTGCTTCACATTAGCTATCGACTTAATGTAAAAAAATGGCAACTTAGATCAGTCGAAAACAAAGCTAGTGTGAAGCAATGTTCAGATGACATTAAAAGACGTTTTAAAAGCGAGATGGGCTTGATTGTAGACAAACCAAAACCCGGGTTCGGTAACACTAATGACGGAAACACAGCGCGAAGATTTTTTGAAAATCCCGAGGCAAGTGCCGATATTACAGGGTTAGATGTTTCACTTATACAAAAAATTTGGCATACTGCTTCGTGCTTTATCATCAGGATATGATGTAAATATTGAAAAATTTGAAACCTTAACTCAAGAAACCAGACAACTTTACGTAAATCTTCTGCACAGTGGTGATTTAATTAAATCATCACTTCTGCCTATCGGTCAGCTTTCCGAGGAAGCACAGGAAGCTCGGAATAAGGACTGTAGAAGATTTCGTTAACACAACACGAAAACGATCGCGAATTGCTACGAATAGAGATTTACTTAATATGTTATTGATAACATTTGACCCTGTAATAAATGGTTTAAGAGAAGTTCCCCGGAAGAAATTAGGTTCGGTCCCTACCGAAGTCCTAGATTTAATAGTTCAATCTAGATGTAAGGAACAAAATGTTAATATAGTTTCTAGTTTCCATAGTTCTGCCACTCATGATCATGACTATTCAATGGATGATTCATCTGATGATAATGAGTGATAGATTTAGTTATTTCCTAAGTATTTTTATGTATCTGGTATTAGATTTTATAGTTACAATTATAGATATAAATAATGATTATAGATAGAATTATATTTAAATAAAAAAAATATGTTTTTATTTGACTATACCTGCTCAAACGACCAACGGTCCTCAAAAAAGTATTAAGACCCTCATATCTATGTTTAATAACCTCATTTTTGAATAAAAATCGAAACAAATAATTTTGTCCAGCTAGCTTGTTCTACGCGAACCATAGTGCAGCGCCAAGCTATAAATGTATAAGACAGAAGTTACACGTTCAGTTTGGCATCAGTTCAAGCCGTGACCTTGATCACGAATAAACTGATGGCTAACTGACGGATTGACGGGCGGTATTACACGGTAAGTCAGATTGACGATCAGTCCAATCGAAAACTACTACGCGACAACACGCATACCTACGCAATACGCATTAGATATGGATTTTAACAAGACAAAACTGTCCAAGTGCGTGTCGGACTACGCACAATGAAGGGTTCCGTGGTTGGCATGAATTTATCCCAATAACAAACTAAACATTGTAGTTGAAAAACATGTTCTCCCATACATTCCAAGTTCCAACTGCAAATGTAAGTTTGTACGCACAATATTGAGAATTTACCCTGTTATTTTAAGACCATAGACTTCTTATAAATTTTCCTGTAATCTATAGGTACCTATTGAACTATTTTCTGTATTTTTTTTTTCAAATTTTTAGGCTAAGTACTTTCGGAGATAAGATTTCGTTTATTTTCTTTTAAAATAATTTATTTAAAAATTATGTACAATATTTATATTTGAGACCCTCACCCTTTCATTACACAGACACAGTGTACAGTACAGTTTGCAAAACGTTTTTTTTATTATTTTCTTATTTGCCCCCAAAATTGACACCCATATTCTAAATTCATTACGTTATATCCGTGTTTGGGTTACAGAAATATTGGTTACACACACTATTCAACTTTAACATTAAAAAAAAATACGTGATACACTGAATTGTCACAACGCAATATGCTCATAAAACGAATAAAACTACAATAATTTTGACACCATACAGCTTTTGTTCTTATAATTAATAACAAAATATAGAAAAATCGAGACACTTACGTAAGAATACTACGTTTTTTTGGCGAGAAACAAACAAACCGCTATCACACGTCACGCTCAAGCCGCGGCCGCCGGCTCACTGCGGGAGAGGGGAAGGGTGCCCACGAGGCAAGTATTAACAAGATCGGTCAAAGTGGCAACGTCGCAGTTTTCCCAAAATGGCGGTGGTTCAGTGTATCTGGTTGGTTCACTGTTCAACAACCGACCCTACATACGTGTAGTCTACCAAACAACTTTCTTTTTTCCTTCTTTGGCAACTGAGCCGGCGCGGCGTCGACTATTCTGCCAGCGTCATGTGGTGACGGCAGCACAGCGAGATGAGCCATCGAACTTTCACTTTGTGGTAGTTGTTAATTGTTAATGTTAGTTATTAGCTGAAAGGACAAGACAAGTTTTGTTAGTTTATTTATTTTTATTATTTTTTTATTAAATAAATACATAAATGATTTCTCTACTAAAAAAATAGATATTTAGGTACATACAGATTTATGATTATTATTACACATCAGACTACATTTTTATATCATTGTCATTTAAAAATTTTGCTAGGACTTGGATTAGTTTAGGGGAAAAGTTAGTTAAGAGGGAATGGAAGTTAGCAGGAAGGGTGATTTTAATTTTGGGAAGTTTATGGTACAATTCAAAAGATTGTGAATTTGAAAGACATGAAAAAAATATATGGTCCAGAGTACCCTCATCAAGACCACATTCGCACAAGGAACTATCACGAACACGAATCTTATTAAGGAATACTGGACTGCAGCAGTGACCGAGTCTGGAGTCTACACAAAGATGAAATAATTCTTTTGGATAATTTGGTGCATTTAAAAAACCAAGGTTTCCGTTGGATGTCGGGTTGGATACTGGCGTAGTACGCCCCCTTGAGTTTTGAACTCATCTGCCACACTGCTGACCACGAGTTATGCATTTTAAGTTTAGTGTCAGCCCGTAGGTCATAACTATGAACAACATAATGTTTTTGGTCAACAAGGTTGGATGTAGCAAATTTAGCCAGCGAGTCGGCGCACTCGTTGCCATTTATACCCGAATGACTGGGAATCCAAACTATTTCAATGTTTAAATTGTTGTTAGAGCAAATGAAGAGTAAATTTTTATGTCAATAATGATTTTACTATGAATTTTTGATTTTAATTGATTTTGACTTTGCTACTGCGAGAATCTGAGAAAATTACCGAATTTTGAAGATTATGTGATTTTATGAAATTAATTGCTTCTAAAATGCCAATTGATACATTCCCCTGTAAATACCGAAACCTCTGGAGGGCATTGAAAGAGTAGGGCAATTCTGGAATTCTGAAAGTATGTTGCAATTCCTGTACATCCTGCTGGCGTAAATTTAGATGCATCCGTGTAGAATAAATTCCAACCCCTCCAGTACCTCTCGAAGTCTCGATAGCCCGATCAAAGTCACCCTATACGTCCTCGGAACTTGAAATGCCAAAGTCCAAGACAACTTTTGCCTAAACTGGACCACCTCGTATGCGGAAGAAAATACTGGTAGGGTGGGATATTGACAAACAGGTGAGGAGAGATTTTTAAGCTCTGTACCTATACATCAACGGGGGAAGTGACTTACACTTCCAATAAGGGGATATTTCTAAAGATAGGTGGATTTGTTCTAAGATGGGAAGTAAGGGATGGGACGAAAGGGCGAAAACTTTTGACAGGAAGCGATTTGCCAAGTATTGTCTACGAAGGTTAAGGGGATGCTCTGCACATTCTACCTGGAGAGCATTTATAGGGGAGGATTTCATTGCTCCTATGACAATCCTAAGACATTTGGCTTGAATGGCGTCTAGCTTACGAAGCGCCTCTTTATTACACGGCTCAAGTAAGAAGCAGCAATAGTCCATCACACTTCTGACCAGAGCATTGTACACTAATTTTAGTGTGTATGGGTGGGCTCCCCACCAGACTCCAGATAAAGCCTTTAGGACTGATACTGAGCGCTCACATTTTTTAACCACATTGTTGATGTGATCCACACCGGACATTTTTGAGTCCAGGGTAACTCCCAGAAGCCTGGCCTTTTCCTCGATCGGGATAGCTTGACCGTCTATGTTAATATCTACCTGGGGGATAAGACGTCTGCGAGTAAAAATAACTGCGGTACTCTTAGGAGCACTCAAAGACAACCCGTGATCGAGTAGCCATTGGTTTAATGAAGATAAAGAGACATTTAAAGATAGGGCGGCATCCTCTATGGAACTGCCAGAGACCAATAATGCAATATCGTCTGCATATTGAAGGATTTTACAATTATAATTTAAACATGAAGGGAGATCTGAAGTACAAATATTATATTGTTAGCGGAAAAGTCGTTGACAAGCCGTTGCAAGGAGGGGATGACAGACGGCAGCCACAGCGCACCTATATAAGCCGCTACACGCTCATTTTTGGCCCTTTTTTCCGTGGAGTCAGCATACTACGAGGAATCTCTGCCCGTTTGGATAGCCAATTCTGCCTATTATAATTTTGTTCTGTTTAAATGTTGTTTTTTTTTATTGTGAAAAATTGTTAAAAATAATCTGCCTTTTGATCGTTGTTATTATTTTTTTTAAATCTGTTTAGTACTGTTATTTTGCTAAGATCAGAAGAGGGATACCACTCCCATGTGCCCTGATCGTTCTGCACCCTGAGTTAAGGCAAATTGGCTATTCAAACTTAAATTAACACATTACTGCGGGTAGTAAGTAGTGATGTTACATGGTAACGTATACGGTGAAAAAATCTGGTGAGTACGTTCCGATTTGTTTAGTGGTTTATTGAAAAGAAGACGGTAGTGTGTTTATGATTTACATTCCTAAAGAATGTTGCTCTGTAGCTTGTTGCTCTTTTTGTAACTTTGCTTACGTACTTGGTTTAGCCTAATAATAAATAATAAGCTATCTTTATAAGTGATTTTCTCACTAAGTTACTAAAGTATCCCCATACTACGCTAGCGCGTTAGTAGAAGTGTAAACATGCCTAATAATAGCCGTACAAGCAGAAATCGTTCTAAGAACCGTGATTCGCAATCTAGAAATCGTGATTCGAGCTCTGGTCATCGGAACTCATGCTCGAAAACGACATAGGTCTTCTAACAATGTACTAACAGAACAAATGCAACAAATTCTAGATCGGCTGACATCATTGGAGGAGCGGCGTTGCTCGCCTCCACCCCGACCATTTAAGGCGAGTGCGGTCGCGTCCCCAATGACGCCGCTGCAGCCGCGGGAGCCAGCTGAGACTACGGCAGAGTGTCAAGAGTCGGCGGCCCCGTCCTTGCCGGGTTGTTCCGGCCGACGGTGAGATCTAAACAATCTTATTATACTTCTAATTGCGATCCAAGCATCAACGATATAAACACCTGGTGCGAAGAAGTAGACCGTGCTAAGGTTTTAAATTATTGGAATGATAATGAGTGTTTGTCTCGAATTGGGAATTGTTTCCAAGGTGATACTAGGACTTGGATTAATGACCGTAGCTGGAGCAATTTTAAGAAAGAGTTTAAACCTTTGTGCCCTAGGAAGCCGGACATTGCCAATATTTTATACGAGGTCATGAACTTTAATTCCGATAAATACCCGACATATGCTGATTATGCTCGCCGGTCCCTACTACGATTGCGCATAGTTAAAGGGTTGAGCGACGAGTTAATTGCAGCAATAGTTATACGAGGCATTACGGATCCGCAAATTTGAGCTTCGGCTACTAATTCGAAACGAATGCCGAATGAATTAGTAGAATTCTTTTCGATTTATGTTAAATCAAGTGTGTCAGTCCATAGTAATAAGAAATCAAGCGATACATATTTTGAGCCCTTGTAGTCCTTCAGACTTTGAGACTCGGGTTTTTCTCTGAATCTTAAGAAATGTTATTTCCTATCAACAAAAATACAATACTTAGGAAGCACCATAAGTCAGGGTCAGGTACAGCCGAGCGAAGGAAAGGTCCAAGCTTTGGTTGAGGCACCTATTCCAAAAACCGTCAAATAGGTCCGTCAATTTCTGGGCATAGCAAGTTATTTTCGCCGCAATATAACTGCTTTTGCAACTAAAACTGCCCCTATAACAAAATTAACGAAAAAGGGTGTACCTGTTGTCTGGTGTGCTGAGCAAGAAGAAGCACGGCAGAATATAATTTCACAGCTTACGAACGAACCTGTGTTAGCTATATATGACCCTGATTTACCTATCGAAGTCCATACGGACGCTAGTTCAATTGGTTATGGTGCAATACTTCTTCAGACTCACGAAAAGGGATATAAACGGGCTGTTAATTATTTTAATAAGCGAACTCAAGGTGCCGAGCCAAGGTACCACTCCTACGAGCTCGAAACCTTGGCTGTTGTTAAGGCCTTGGAAAATTATAGACACTATTTGGTTGGCGTTCATTTTACTGTCATAACTGACTGTAATGCTCTAAACGCTACACAGAAAAAGAAAGACTTAGTGCCACGCGTAGCCAGATGGTGGATAGTGGATACATTTGCAGGGCTTCAATATTACACTAGAGTACCGTAAAGGCACCTCCATGTCACACGCTGACTATTTGAGCCGTAACCCCATTAATGTTTGTGAAGCACGCAAATATCAGAACTGGGCTCAGATAGCACACGCTGCTGATGAAGAAACCCAACAGCTTCTTCATAAACTGACGGACGGACAATTGTACTCTAGACATTATAGTCAAAAGAATGACCTGCTCAACTATTATAAGTATTTTCCAGTGGGAGTAGATCCCAGACTTTTATGTTTTGTGCCCAAAGGTCATAGACTCAGCTTACTCAGAATTTTTCACGATGAGCATGACCATTCCGGAGTCGATAAGACATTAGATCTCATCAGGAGACATTTCTGGTTCCCTTTTCTTAAATCATTTGTCCAAAAATACGTGAACCATTGTCTTATTTGCATAACGTATAAAAAGGTCCCTAGAGCCCCTCATCAACTCATACATTCATGGGAGAAACCGTGTAATCTTTCGAGATTATACATGCAGATGCATTAGGTCCTTTACCTCAGTCTAATGGTTATAGGTAAGTACTAATTGTTGTAGACGCTTTTTTCTAAATATTGTCTTTTGTATCCCATGTCTAGTAAAGTCTTTGGTAAAGAGTCTTTTTAATTCGCTAGCATCTTGCTAGCGAATTAAAAAGACTTTACCAATGTAATTTCTTTGTTTGGCATTTCAAAATTAATTGTAGCAGATCGTGATCGTATGGTTCAAAGTTCACAAAGCTTGTAACAGAATTAGGCGTTCATGTGCACCTCATCACTCCCTGAGATGCACCATTCCAACGGGCAGGTTGAATGTTATTATCGAACGTTATTAAACATGGTTCGCAGAGAATGCAACCATCGACAAAACGAATGGTCAGACGTCATGTGGCGATTGCAGTTGGTTTTGAACATAACAAAACAAAAAACCACCAGGTTATCCCCCTTGAACCTTCTAGTCGGCATAGAAGCGGGCTACACTACTCATACGTCACTTTGTCCGAGATGTCGCCCTAGAAAACTCTCATCTGAACCGCGAGGCACTCAGAGAAATGCAAAGGCAGAGAGCCTCAGAGCGTTTGAGGGTGAACCAGCATCAGCAAGATGTAACGGCTAACGCTGATCGTAGAACTTCTCGGCTATTTGATATTAATTAATATAATATAATATTAATATAGTATGGGACTTATAACGGATCCCTGAGGTAAGCCTCGCCAGGTCACCCTCTGCTTAGAGTTTTCCCCTGGAATCCTCAGCTGAAGAGTGCGGTTGGAAAGAATAGTGCAGATGATCTGAATAATCCTAGCCGGTATTCTCAGCTCATGCAGGTTTTGCCTGAGAACGTGGAGGAGGACAGAATCATAAGCAGCTGAAATGTCTAGAAAAACGGCTACCACAGACTCATGTCTACTAAGGGCCAGCCGGATCTCTGATGTGAGGATACCCACACTATCAGTAGTACCCAGACTTTTCCTAAAGCCGAATTGAGTCGTTGGGAGCAGTTTTCTATTTTCAGCTAACCATTCTAGACGGTTTTTAATTAAATGTTCAAGAAGTTTAATAAGAATAGACGATAAAGCAATTGATCGATAAGAACAATGATCTAGGATCTTTGCCGGGTTTTAAGAGAGGAATAACCACTTGAACCTTCCAAGCTGGAGGAATATACCCAGAGATGAAACAAAAATTGACCAAGTCCAGGTAATATTGATGACATTTCACCCCCGCTTTTGAATTGAAAGAGTAAGGGAATCCATCCACACCAGGTGTGGTATCCTTAACATAACTAAGAACAGTTTTAAGTTCGTCAAGAGAAAATGGCTTATCAAGAGGATCATTTGAAGTAACAGGGCCTGCAAGGTTTATTTCGTCTAAACTAGGAACATAGACTGGGGCAACTTTAGTGAAAAACTTGTACCCCAAATCTTCAGATAAGATGTTCATGACAGATGGTTTTAAACTGTTTCTAAAACTTTTCAATCTTTGCCACTCCACTGACGCTGGGGTGGATGGACTCAGAGAACTACAGAACGATATCCAGCCTGCTCTTTTCTTTTTTCCATTTAATTTCCTGGACTTAGCCAATATCTTATTGAAAGCGAGAAGATTATCCAGGTTCATTTCAAGGTTAATAGTCTCTTCCGCCTCATTCCTAGCTCTGACCATGGCAGTGCATTCCCTATCCCACCAAGGCGGAGAAGGGATTTTGCCTCTAGGTGATTTTTTAGTAGGGAAGCAAACATCAGCTGTAGCGGATATGGTGTTAGAAAAAGATGCAAAACAGTCGGGAGCATTTTCAACATTGATGGATGGGAGGGAGGAGATACGTAGGTCTAAAATTTTGGAATAAAGATCCCAATCCACGCGAGTTCAGCTGGTACTTTAGTAAAGGAGGGGGGTTTTAACAGGAAGAGATTTAGAAGGAATTTCAACTGTGATGGGATAGTGATCACTCCCATATGTCATACCTAAACGACTCCAAATAAAAGGCTGGCTATGCTGGATGAGCAAAATGTTAGATCTACACAACTATTACTCTGTCCTAATCCGGACCTACGTGTGGCACTGCCATCATTAATAATACATATACTCCATTTAGACATTAGACAGAAGTTAAAAAAGCCTCTTTTAGGTGCACACTTTGGGCACGCCACAATTGCGGCGATAAGTCCCCTCTTTGAGGAGTGGTTAGAGAGGCGCCACGGCGTCCTCACCTTCCGCCTGACGCAGGTCCTCACCGGACACGGTTGTTTCGGGAGGTTCCTGTTTCGCATAAGGCGGGAGGAAACGCCCGGGTGTCACCATTGTGTGGATCGCCCAGAGGACACGGTGGAGCATACAGTGGAGGTCTGCCCGGCTTGGGCAGAGCACCGCCGTGTTCTCACGGAGGCGATCGGCGGCGGCGATCTCTCGCGTCCGAGCTTGGTCCAGGCCATGGTGCGGAGCGAGAGTGCATGGGAGGCCGTCACCTTCTTCTGCGAAGCGGTAATGCTCGCAAAGGAGGAGGCGGAACGCGTGAGGGAGAGGCAACCTCACGCCCTCAGTCGCCGCAGGAGACGCCCTGGGCGGCGGGAATCGATAGCCGATTCCCGGCCACCGTAGGCGCGGGCTTGCGGACGGTGAGTAGTGGGTAGCTCTCCGTCCGGTGAGGACCAGGCCCGGGTCGACGGCGCGTTGTGTTCCACGCGCGCCTCAAAGAGATGTCAGCAAGAGATGGGGTCCAATAGGGCCGATGCCGCTGGGGTCGCGGGTTGTTTGAAAAAGATACCGTGGCCCTGGCATAGGCAACTGAAGGAACACGGGTGGGTTTTAGTCAGTAAAAGTCTGACACGCCCTTCCGCTCCACCCAGAGTGGGAGAAGTTATTTGATGATTTCCCATCCAAAAAAAAAAAGGTGCACACTTTGTAATAAAAGTGCAACAAACATTATTACAGTCAAGATTGATGCGGAGTTAAATATAATCAATTTAAATAACAGCTGTCACACTTAATTGTGCTTATTTAACCTATCTACCTTCTGAAATTACAAAGCTTTCATTTAATATTATTTATTTTTACATAAAATATTGCCGTGTCAATGTTAAAAACCTAAAAGAAGGAGGGGCGGTCAGTACCGGGAACGTTTTTCATGTCATTATAACTCTACCAAATCTAAAATGTTACCTATTCCCTTCATAAGTTGTGGCAGCACGTTATTTTATTTTGTCGGTTTATGATATCATCCATCCGTCAAATTGCGTAAATAATCTGCAGTTGTCAATTGTCATTCACTTGTGGATACTTGTGAATGCTACGCCTTTTCTCGTTGTTATTGCTGAATTTTCGTGGTTTAGTTGTTATTTGTTACTGTTTTTTCTGTTGTTATTGTTTTGTTGTCGTTTTGTTATCGTTATTAGTGTTAATTTTGTGTTGTTTGTACAAAACGGTATCTAAGGGTGACATCATATTATAATGTACCAGTATATAATCGTGTATTCAATTCAATAAAGGCTCAGTATATAGACAGCAGACATGGTTTCATTTCGTTTCTAACGCCATCCGTATAGGTACGTTTTGTTGAACTATGGACAGGGACGATCCCGGTGCAGGCCCAAGTGGCTTGCAAGCGCAACATGTACGACAACAGCGAAAAACGTGGCCCCAACGTTGATCACGAGGCTAAAATATTATCTCCCAAGAAAAATAGAATAAAGCAAACACCGCTTCGTTCTACAGAAAAAAGAACAGTGATAAATATTTATAAAGAAGTTAACGGGCCCTGGCCCGAAGATACTCCTGCATATAGAACGCAGTTAGTTAACAAAACTGCAGAAATTGCAGGTAAGGATCATAAAATTATTACCATAAAAAATAAATGTATTTGAAAGTAACATGTATTGTGAGGTAGTAAATCTTATTTTATAGGCATATCTCGTGCAACAGTCTATAATGTACTCAAAGAATACAATACAGAAGGTCGCCTGCAATCACCCCCTCCTCGCCAACGGAAATACTCAAAATCTGACGATTATGATGATATTATTTTAAGTGGAATACGAAGAAAAATTAATTCTTTTTTCTTTGATAATGAGTTACCAACGTTGGGCAAGATTTTGGAAGCCGTTAATACCGATGAGTCCTCTACCCGACTTCAAAAGAAGCACTTTATACAAATTAATCAAGAACAAATTAAAATTTACCTATATTAAAAGAAGTAGAAAAAGTGCCCTAATTGACAAACAAGAGATTGTATTATGGAGGGTGAAATATCTCCGTGAAATTAAGAGATTAAGGAACGAAGGAAAAAAAATATTTAGATGAGACTTGGCTAAATGAAGGTACAGTGCTGCTAATATTTATAAAGTCTTTTTTGCATGAAGGAGGTTTTACAGAACTTGGTAAGCTATGTAAAACCTCCTTTATGCAAAACAATACAGTGAACAATATAAGTCGATATAATATTGTATTTACATCTATAACTTTTATTAAACATACAGGACACACGAAAAGCATGGTATGGCAAGACAACACTGTTAAGTCTTCAAAGGAAGTACACCGGGCAGGTTTATCAACTGGTTTAAAGAACCCAACCGGAAAAGGAAAACGGCTTATCATTGGCCATATTGGTAAAACTTTACTTTAGATTTCAATGTATTTCTTTTGAAATTACTTTACAATTGTCACATTACCAAAACATGAATAAAATGATCACTCCATTGTCACTGAAAACTGGTTAAGTCTTAATGCCTCCTCTCGAAGAAAGATGTTTATGGGTAGATTATGGGTTAATGGTTGTAGATGAACCTGTTCAAGGACAGTAATGATGCAGTCAATTTTGGTTGCTATTTAAAGGTTAAGGTTTAGTTCCAGCGGTCAAGTACCTAATCTGTGCCACCGGTACACAATTATTGATTTGCTTTTATTTTATTTCACAGGATCAAAAGAAGGGTTTTTAATGGATGGTGAATTAATATTTGAAGCCAAAAAGGGTGATGGAGACTACCATTCTGAAATGGATGCACACAATTTTGAAAGTGGTTCAAGTTGATATTGTCAAAAATTGAGAGTGGTGCTGTTATTGTTATGGATAATGCGCCATATCATTCGAGGAAAGTGGAGAAGCTGCCAACTACAGCCACACGAAAGGCAGATATTCAGGAGTGGCTAAAAAACAAAAATATTCCTTATGAGGAAACAGACCTTAGGGCCACTTTATTAGAAAAAGTAAAACAAATAAAATATTTGTACCAAAGTTTGCTGTAGATGAGATGGCTTAAGAAAAAGATGTATTAGTATTGCGCCTCCCACCTTACCACTGCGAGCTCAACCCAATAGAATTGGTATGGCCTCAAATGAAGGGGTATGTAGCCCAAAACAATAAAAGTTTTAAATTAGAAGAATTAAGGCGGTTGCTCCCTCAAGCACTCATAAACATAACTGCAGAGAAATGGCAATCTGGATTGCTCATACAATTAAAGAAGAGGAAAGGTTTTGCCAACTTGATGGTATAATGGATAATGTTGTAGAAAGATTTATTATTAATGTTGGTGAAACTTCTTCATCATCATCAGAGAATGATGAATAATTATGATTGTTCATCATCCTCTGATGATGATGAAGAAGTTTTATCTCCATTATATCATTAAGGTGGCAAAACCTTTTCTCTTCTTTAATATGATGATAAATTAATAAATTTAAACCATTGGTCTGTGGCATCGCTGAGACGTGGCTTCGTCCTGAAAGCAATTTCAGGATCCCGTGTTTCAGTGGTGTTCGCCATGACAGATCAGATGGAGGTTTTACATAGCTTACCAAGTTATGTAAAACCTCCTTCATGCAAAAAAAGACTTTATAAATATTAGCAGCACTGTACCTTCATTTAGCCAAGTCTCATCTAAATAATATTAGGTTGGGGAAAAAGTCTTTTCGCATTATAGTATGTATGAATTTGTAATAAAATCTCTTTGGCTATACTATTTGTATCTGGCTGGTTTTGGTATCATTGAAAGTTTAAATTTTAAAGAACATAATTCCAAATTCAAATTAGGAAAATGTGTGATTTTCATTTGTTTTTCGTACCGTCAAGATGAGTGAATCTAATGAAGAAATTCGATACATTTTAAAATTTTACTACAAAAAAGGTAAAAATGCAACACAAGCCGCGAAAAAAATTTCCGATGTTTATGGACCTAGTGTAGTGTCTGTGAGAGTAGCACAAATTTGGTTTAAGCGTTTTCAATCCGGAAATTTTGATGTCAAAGATGCACGTCGCTCTGGTCGCCCTATTACGGATAAAATGGATGCCATTTTTGAAAAAGTGGAGCAAGATCGGCATATCAGTAGCTACGACGTTTGGCTGGGAGGTGTTAATGCATCCGCCGTATAGTCCTGACCTTGCACCTTCAGATTTCCACCTGTTTCGGTCTCTTCAGAATTCTTTAGGCAATGTCAGGTTAACATCACGAGAGGACTGCCAAAACCACTTGTCGCGGTATTTTGACCAGAAGTCCCAAAATTTCTATAGCAATGGGATCATGTTCCTACCTACAAGATGGCAAAAAGTTATCGAACAAAATGGTACCTACATACTTTAGTTAAAGATAAATAAACTATATTAAAAAATGTTTTGAATTTTCTTACAAAATGCGAAGAAACTTTTTCCCCAACCTATTATATTTGTTTTCCTTCGTTCCTTAATCTATTAATTTCTCGGAGATATTTCACCCTCCATAATACAATCTCTTGTTTGTCAATTAGGGCACTTTTTCTACTTCCTTTAATATAGGTAAATTTTAATTTGTTCTTGATTAATTTGTATAAAATGCTTCTTTTGAAGTCGGGTAGACTCATCGGTATTAACGGCTTCCAAAATCTTGCCCAACGTTGGTAACTCATTATCAAAGAAAAAGGAATGAATTTTTCTTCTATTACCTCACAATACATGTTACTTTCAAATACATTTATTTTTTATGGTAATAATTTTATGGTCCTTACCTGCAATTTCTGCAGTTTTGTTAACTAACTGCGTTCTATATGCAGGAGTATCTTCGGGCCAGGACCCGTTAACTTCTTTATAAATATTTATCACTGTTCTTTTCTCTGTAGAACGAAGCGGTGTTTGCTTTATTCTATTTTTCTTGGGAGATAATATTTTAGCCTCGTGATCAATGTTGGGGCCACGTTTTTTCGCTGTTGTCGTACATGTTGCGCTTGCAAGCCACTTGGGCCTGCACCGGGATCGTCCCTGTCCACAGTTCAACAAAACGTACCGTTTTGTACAAACAACACAAAACTAACACTAATAACGATAACAAAACAACAACAAAACAATAACAACAGACAACAAACAATAACAAATAACAACTAAACCACGAAAATTCAGCAATAACAACGAGAAAAGGCGTAGCATTCACAAGTATCCACAAGTGAATGACAATTGACAACTGCAGATAATTTACGCAATTTGACGGATGGATGATATCATAAACCGACAAAATAAAATAACACGTGCTGCCACAACTTATGAAGGGAATAGGTAACATTTTAGATTTGGTAGAGTTATAATGACATGAAAAACATTCCCGGTACTGACCGCCCCTGCTTCTTTTAGGTTTTTAACATTGACACGGCAATATTTTATGTAAAAAATAAATAATATTAAATGAAAGCTTTGTAATTTCAGAAGGTAGATAGGTTAAAAAAGTACAATTAAGTGTGAAAACTGTTATTTAAATTGATTATATTTAACTCCGCATCAATCTTGACAGTAATAATGTTTGTTGCACTTTTATTACAAAGTGTGCACCTAAAAGAGGCTTTTTTAACTTCTGTCTAATGCTATAGTAAATGGAGTATAGGTAAGTATGAAAATATTATTAATACTGGCAGTAGGATATTATTGGGCATTCTACCCCACCTTCCGTTCCGTCGGCTCACTCCGTTCGCCTCGTCACTCTCGGTGGAGTAGAATGCCCAATAATATAAATGAAATCCACTGGTTCGGCGCCTATTCCACCCGATGGAATGATCATCTCCGTCACTCTCGGTGCAGTAAAATGTCTAATACTGGTTCGGCGCCTATTCCACCCGATGAAACGGAAGGTGGAGTATGAATTCCTACATAGTGCAGTAAAATACTGGTTCGGCGCCTATTCCACTAGGTTGAAACATTTGTTTGAGTTAGCGACAATGAGTTATAAATGTCGATGTAATACATTAATTGACTCATTATTAATATAACCGTTTCAAGGAGTCGTCATGAAATTTGTAAAACAACCGCAATCGTTACATGTAAACAAACTTTGTATTCAGTCTCAGGAGACTGGTTTTCGCCATGGAGAATTATTACCTAAATCGGTACGATGCATCATTTGCGGACCGTCAAATTGTGGAAAAACTAATTTATTAATCGGTCTTCTTATACACGAGAATGGTTTAAGATTTCAAAATGTTTATGTTTATTCGAAAACCTTGCAACAGCCCAAGTACGTTTTTTTAGAAAAAGTCTTGCAACGGGTACCAGGCATTTCATTTCAGAAATATCATGAAAATGAGCAAGTACTGAGTGTTCAGACCGCAAAACCGAATTCTGTAATTATATTTGACGATGTTGCTTGTGAAAATCAAAGTGGTATGCGTGATTATTTTGCTATGGGGAGACACAAGTTCATCGATTGTTTTTATCTAAATCAGACGTATAGTAAAATCCCTAAGCAGTTAGTAAGAGACAACGCAAACCTAATCATACTTTTTAAACAAGATGAAAGAAATATGAGACATGTTTATGAAGAACACGTCAACACTGACATGACATGGCTTGAATTTCGTGAAATGTGTTCAAAAATATGGAGTGAGCCCTTCAGTTATGTTGTAATTAATAAAGATTGTGCAAAAAATAAAGGATGTTATAGAAATAAATTTGACACGTTTGTAATTTTTGATTAAGAGCACGAGTATATATTAAGACGTCACCGTTGAATTTACATTACTCTACAAACAGAGCTTAACCGGTTACAATACATTTAACAATTATGGAAAAATCTTTAAAGAGACAAATTGTTGATGCTGCAGCAGCAGTAAAGAAGAAGGTGCGAAAAATGCGAGATGTTGAGAATGAGAGTAAGCAAGCCTTGAAAACAGTTTTTAAACCTGTAACAGAGCCTCTCAACCAAATTGCTACAGCCAGTATGCAAACTCCTTTGCTATATAGTAATGAAGATGAAGAATCTAAAGATCTGATAAGAGACGAAACGTTGCAAAAAGTCGCAATTGGTAGTGATGTAGAGGAGTCTGACACCAACAGTGAATCTTCGTATAAATCAGTTGAAAAAAGTGAAGGTCGTGATACATCATCCTGGTCAGTGTCTTCAGAAGCGTTAACAGACATTCCATTTGGTGTCAGAGTAGAACGCGGAAAATTGATGTTAGGTTCTGCTCATATAACAATCGACGATAGTTATATCATCGTGGCTGGTCATAAATACAAACATACGCCTGGTTTAAATCAACTACTGTTTAAGAAAGATATTGATTTAAGTTTGGTTACTGAAAATGACTTGCAATATTATAAGAAAATGTTACTTGATACAAATGCACATCGTCGTGATAATGACCCAAGTAAACCAATAAAAAGTAATAAGGGACAAAAATATTTACAAGTTATTAAACCTCTTTTTAAACTGCAAAGTACGGTTCAGGGTCATCATTCGAAAGGTAAAGGACTACCATTAACAAAAATCTGGAAAAATAACGTAGATTTTGTGTATTGGGATGATCCTAATGAATTGGTGGAAAGGTTAAAGTTATTAATAGCATCTCGAGATTACTAATAGCATCTCGCAACACAGGATTAGATAATGAAATAATATCCATTATTGAAGAATTACGTGAAAGTAAACTTATAAATAAATAGGTGTAAAATTAACTATTGTTTAGTTCATCATCAGCCTTTACATAAAGTACACCTTAAACATGAATATAGATAAATTTGGACATTTTATTCATAAAAGAATGCGTTTGTCAGAACTGATTAATTTCAATGATAACGCGTTGTTAAAATCAGAAAGTGGAGATTTTGATTTAAAGTCTTCTAGATTGAGAGGAATTAGACCTCCATTAGAATCAGACGATGCTGTGAACAAGGATTATGTAGATCGAATGTGTGCTGATACGATAAAACAATTTAATAAGCTGATTGCATCATTGCGTGCTCAAATCATATTAGATGCACAAAAGTCTATTCAGACTACTTTAAAAGTAAAGGAACCTGAGGTTTTGATTCATTTGGAAGAGAAGTTTTACTCCAAAGCAGATATAGACAAATTACTTAAAAATCTCAGTAATGGCAAAACAACAAATAGTAAATGAAATACACAAAGCGGCACGAAGAAACTTCCTTCGACGTTCTGTTATTCTCAAAGGGATCGATGATTTGTGGCAAGCAGATCTAATGGACATGCAAAACCTAAGAAAGTATAACAAAGGTTACAATTTCATTTTAGTGGTGATTGACTGCTTCTCAAAGTATGCCTGGGCAGAACCGTTAAAATCTAAAAATAAATCTGAAGTAACTCGAGCTTTTGAACGAATACTACTAAGCAGCAATAAAAATCCTGTTAATTTACAAACTGATATGGGCACAGAGTTTTATAACAACACATTCCAAACGCTAATGAAGAAGTATAGCATAAACCATTACTCATCTTTCTCTACTAAAAAAGCTTCAATTGTAGAGCGACTAATTAAAACTGTTAAAAATAATTTGTACAAATATTTTAGTCTCGTTGGAAATTATAAGTGGTTAGGAACACCTTTAGAAGATTTATTTAATACATATAATAACACAAAACATCGTACTATTAAAATTAAACCGAATGATGTTAATAAATCGAATGAACCCATCGTAAAAGAGAATATTAAAAACATATGTAATCATGTATCCATCCAGCGGAAGCCTAAGTTCAAAAAAGGTGACTGTGTTCGTATCAGTAAATACAAACACAATTTCGAGAAAGGTTATACTCCTAATTGGTCAACTGAACTCTTTACGATAAAAAAGATTAATAAAACTATACCAGTAACATACCACATAGAAGATCAACGAAAGCAAGATATATTAGGAACTTTTTACGAGCAAGAACTTCAAAAATCTAACTATCCTGGTGTTTATTTAGTACAAAAAATACTTAAAAAGAAAGGAAAGAAACTATTCGTTAACTGGTTAGGTCTCAATAATGATGAAAACAGTTGGATTGATAAATCCGCATTAATAAATTAAGATATAAAAGAAATACTTTGTGAAATTTGTATCATTATTATTTAAGTAATGCAAGGTGGTGGACTAGTTAACAGTATAATTAATAATCTACCGTTCGAAGCTCATTTGCCTGGATACAATTATTGCGGACCAGGAACTAAACTTCATAAACGTTTGTTGCGAGGTGATCGAGGTGTGAATAAACTAGACGAAGCTTGTATGCACCACGATATAGCATATGAAAATCATACAGATTTACCTAATCGTCACAAAGCCGACTTACAGCTTTTGAACATGGCTAAACAGAGACTAAAATCAAAAGATGCAGGAAAAGGTGAAAAATTAAGCTCATGGTTAGTAAGCAAAGTCATGAAAACCAAATTGAAATCTGGTTCTGGTGCCAAAACATTTAAAAGTTTAGTATCAAAAATAAAATCTAAAATAAAAAAGCTAAA
This sequence comes from Dicycla oo, assembly GCA_948252095.1. Taxonomy (NCBI): domain Eukaryota; kingdom Metazoa; phylum Arthropoda; class Insecta; order Lepidoptera; family Noctuidae; genus Dicycla; species Dicycla oo. Next base: position 17,019,811 of record OX411712.1, read on the forward strand.
ACCCAAGGATAGTAAGTCTTTAATAAACTTGGCTTACTTAGCTGCAAAAAAGTTATGCCCCAAATAACACCAAATCAGAGTACCGAGAGTGATCCCCATACCGAAGACTGGTGGAGTTCTACCTTTAATTCCAATTTTTGCTGGCTTATCAGCTTTAGGAGCTTTAGCTGGTGGTGCAGCTGGAATTGCAAAAATGGTGAATGATTATAAATCTGCTCAACAAAACTTGCGAGAGACGGAACGACATAATAGAACTATGGAGGGTTTAGCAGTGGGTAAGGGTTTATACATAAAACCTTATAAAAACGGTAAAGGATTGTTTATAAAATCAACAAAAAACTGAACAAGAAGCTACCAAATCGCGCACTAACTAATGTAGACATCCAATACTACGCAAGAGACATCCCATATTTCCGAGGAGTATATATGAAAGATCAATTGCCAAGGAAGCCGAAACGTATGGAATGTGGTATTGTTAACTTAGACGATTCTAAAAACGAAGGAACGCATTGGGTAGCTTATGTAAAAGTATATGACTATTGTGATTATTTTGATAGCTATGGAAATTTAAAACCTCCATTAGAACTGTTACGATATTTTAAGAATTGTAAAGTTTCATATAACTACACAAGATATAAAAAATTTAACACTGTGAACTGTGGTCATTTATGTTTAAAATATTTGAGGACTTTTTGGAATAAAAATGTATAAAATAAATGATTTTATTTTATTTCAATCATTTGCAAGATGTCACTCACTTTGTCGATAACTGGAAACTCATCAATTTTATCTACGTACTATCCTAATACGTTGCAACTAAATGGAGAATATGAGTGTGCTTTATTGCATTTTTCAACATTTAATTCTATACCAAATATTGATAAAAGTAATAACAAGTTCTATTATGGTTCAAACGAAGTTATTGAAATACCGGAAGGCACCTATGAATTGCAAGATATTTATGATTATTTAAAATCCGAAATAAAAGATGCCTCAATTAAATTACAATGCAATAAAAATACTTTAAAAACTGCCATATATTGTTCAAAAGACGTTAATTTAAAGAAAGAATACTCTTTCAGTAGACTGTTAGGGTTTGATAAGCAGGTCTTGAAAGCAAATAAATGGCATGTGTCACAGCATCCAGTCAACATTTTACCGACGACTGTGGTAAGGATCGAATGTGACATTGTGAGCGGCTCTTACATAAACGGTGAACCAAGTCACATAATTCACGAATTCGCACTCAACGTACCACCTGGTTACAGAATCATAGAAATCCCGAAGAACGCAATATATTTTCCAATCAATCAAAACAACATAAGCTGCATACATATCCGACTACTAGATATAAACAATCGCTTAATTAACTTGCGTGGTGAAGAAGTACAGCTGTATTTACATCTTAGAAGAAAAAATGATTGACTACAATAAATATATGTCTCAACAAATTAAAAATACCAGTTCTACTCAAGCTACCTACCAAATAAGACGTCATTCTAAGAGCAAAATAAAATTAACTAAAGACAATAAGATATTTCTCAAAGCGATCGGATTGTTAAAATGAATATCTTAGACGTTTTATCCACTCCGACTTACGACAACAGTATAGAAGGAATCGAATTTCATTCGTACAAACCTTATGTAACAAGTTTCAACAGGAACGATGAAATACGCATACCTATCAACCAACAGGATCTTTACATATTACCATCAGCCAGCACTCTGTATTTGGAAGGAACCGTTATCGTTAGCAAAAAAGATTCAAAAGAGAAAGCTACTAGTGTTAATTTTACGAACAATGGACTACTCTTCTTGTTCCAAGATATTAGGTACGAACTAAACGGAGTGGAGATTGATAAAATAAAAAATGCTGGTATAACTACAACCATGAAATCGTTAATATCAATGAATGAGAATGAATCAAAAGTAGCTAGAGCTTGGGGTTGGAGTATCGATGGTATAAAAAATTTTAATGGGGGAAGTTTTTCTGCGTCTATACCACTTCGGAATATCATCGGTTTCGCAGAAGATTTTAAAAAAGTTGTAATAAATAGTAGACATGAACTAATATTGTTACGAAGCAACACTAATTTGAACGCTGTAAAATTGAATACCGGAGAAATAGTGGAAGACATTCAAATCAATAAAATCATATGGCGCGTACCCCATGTGAAAGTATCGGACAAAGAAAAAATAAGTTTATTAAAACTGTTGGAAAAAGATCGACCGCTCCAGATGATATTTAGAAACTGGGATCTATACGAATATCCCACTTTACCTAGAACTACAAAGCACACCTGGTCTATCAAAACATCATCTCAAATAGAAAAACCGCGATATGTAATAATCGGACTACAAACAAGTAGAAAAAATAATGCAAGTTCTGACATGTCGCAGTTTGATCACTGCTATGTTCGTGATGTTCGAGTGTACCTTAATTCAACATATTTCCCGTATGAAAGCCTCAATGTGAACTTCGCTAATAACAGAATTGCTTTATTATACGAGCAATACATCAGATTTCAGCAGTCGTATTACGACCGTTGTTCGGAGTCTTTATTAAGCGAGAAACAATTTAAAGAATTAGCACCGTTGTTTGTTATCGATTGCTCTAGACAGATCGATAATCTGAAGACTGGACCAGTTGTGGATGTAAGGGTAGAAATTGAGAGTGATTCAGAAATACCAGATCAAACTTCAGCATACTGTCTCATTCTTAACGATTGCATTATTGAATACAAGCCATTAAGCAACACAGTGAAGAAGTTATCATGAACGCGGATATTATCATTGTCGAACTCCAAGGATTTAAATATTTAGACAATAATTTTATTGTCAAAGAAGTGGCTATCGTAAGTAATGAGCACACACAGACGTTCTTGGTTAAACCACCGCATACGTTTTATTACTTAACTCAAGAAGAAAAGAAGCAGGTGCGGTGGTTGGAAAGAAATCGTGGAATTTTCTGGAGTGAGGGCTTTCTAGACTACAGAGAGTTTCATCATGTCATCGTACCGTATTTAGAAAATAAAAAAATTATTACAAAGGGTTTGGAAAAGATTAAGTGGATTAAAGAGTTATGTGCAAACTGTGAAGTGATTGATATAGGTGAGAAAGGGTGTCCTAATTTTGCGACATTAAAAAAAAAGTTCTGTAAAAATAAAACTGATTTTAATTGTGTGAACCATAAAGTGAATTGTGCATTAAATAATGCGGTGTGTATTAGAAAATGGTATCTTGATAATAATATGTCTATATTTAATCTATTTTAAATTATTTTGTAATGTTCAGTTAATAAAAATGATTATGTACATAAGGTTGTTTTATTTAATAATATAATCTGGGTAACCTACATAACAAACTTAAAATTAGCTCTAATAAAATGAATTTAATTGAGTAAGTATTCTATTAATTTTAAAATATTGAAAACATAATTAAAACCTATAATGAGAACATTTCTTTAGAGCTAATTTAAAGTGGGAGTATGTTTATAACGTCAATAAAAGATAATTTAAATTATAAATATATTATTTATTTAGTTTTCACATTATTTACAATTACAAACTAAATACACTTGTCCTTGTTATTTAATATGTTATGTATGTACATGAAACTTATCTACTATGAACTATGATGTATTTTGAGAATTTTAATACACTACTACATTATCAAATAAATTATTTTATTTCTTCTAACTTATTCTCTCTAATTACAATAAAACTTACACCTTAGATATTTCATTTATTTATACATTAAACTTACATATTAACTAAAAACCTTAACAAAGAACCTAACTAAGGGCTTAAAGTTTTCTTAATATTTTATTTTTTATTTACAAATTGTGATGATCTATGTGGAATCATTTTATTACACTAACAGATTAACAAATGAATTTATAATACCAATATTAAACTAATTATTTATTTCTACTGAATATACAAACTAGGTAGATACATTACTTACTTACTAATAATAATCATCACCACAAAGTTTCTTTGAAATTTTATTTATCAATGATTGTGTCTCTTCCATAACATTGTCCACTTAACTACATATTGTGCACTTAACAATACCACGTTCTCATTGTCACTTGAACTTGCAACACTTGCTTCTTGTCGCTCACTGATATCTAATACTTGTATCTGGATCAGTCGTAAACCTTTTTTCTTTTCGTTGTTTATAACGAACGATTGACTTATAGAATGTTCAGGTGCCTTCCGTTTTAAACCCTCCCGTCTTGCTCTAGGCTTTTTCTTGGATGGTTCAGGTCTTTGTTGCTCTGGAACATGCCAGCTTAAACTTGGAGTTGGCCAACCTTGACCATATTGTGAGAAGATAAAATCAGGAGAATCGCACATTATTGATGATCTGAAACAAACAAAGTTATAATTATTGATAACAATTATGTTTAACAGCTTATGAAATAATTTTATAAATACGTTTTTTTTTTTTTTTTAATTTATTTATCATCTAAACTAAAGAATACAGGATTACTTATTACATAGCAACCAAAAACCACTAAGGTTTAAACTTGTGCTACGAGTATCATGAGTCTATATCAAACTAAACAATCTTGCATTTTATAAGTATGCGTTATTGTCGATACAATGAATAAAATCTTTAGGTAGGTATTTAAATAGTTACAGTCATTCCTAAATAATACTTAAATAATATTGCTTAAGTTTACATTTGATATTTTTATGTGTAATACTTTTGTTTATTGCTGAGGGTAGACTATTAATAAGTCTCGGTACAATATAGCCGGTAGTTCGTTCGCCATACGTATTGTTGGCGCGCTGTGTACGAAGCTTATTCTCAGAAACTGCCCGAGTGCATACAGGATGTTCGATTTTTTTTCTTAACGATTTATTGAAAAATTGTTCTTTTAATAACAAAATTGGTAAGACATTACAGTGTTTAAAGAGGCCATTTATATTGTCGTTAAATTGACTTCTAATTTTAGGAGATACTATTGTTTTTAAAATTCGAATTTGAATATTGAAAATACTATTAAGATAGGTTTTATAGGTACGACCATAACTACTAAGACCATACTGGGTGTAGGATTCAGCCATTGCATAATAAAGCATTAACTTCACTTTGAAGGGCAGGCGATTTTTTAGTATGGTCATAATAGCGAGAAATTGCCGAAGTTTATCGCAAACACGTTCTATGTGATAACTCCAGTTAAACTTATCGTCTATAATTACACCTAGATATGTATGTTTACTGACAACATCTATTTGTGGACAGTTACAATTAATCGCATTGACCTTATGCAAGCAGTCATGGTCATGGGCTATTAAGTTCCGTAAGGGCAATTTTCTGATGTATGGAGATTTAATAACCAGTAGTTTAGTTTTGCTTGCATTAAGTACTAAGCCAGCATCATGACACCACCTTGTTAGAGCATCCAGGTCGAGTTGTAAGCGTTCGCATGCTGTTTGTGGATTTCTATTCGCAATAACAAGACAAGTGTCATCCGCAAACTGATAGCATTTACTGTTTGTGATGCAGTTACTCATATCATTTACATACGACAAAAAATGCAGGGGGCCTAATACTGAGCCCTGAGCTGTTCCCTCAGTTATAGCCATGCGTTCACTACAGATGTTATCAACTTTTACAGTAAAGGTTCGATTTTTAAGATAATTTTTACACCAATTGAGTAATGGACCACGTACTCCGCAGTCGTCTAATTTATTAACTAGCTGATTATGAATTAATGTGTCAAAGGCACGTGAGAAGTCAATAAAGAGAGCAAGAACATATTTTTTCTCATTTAGGTGCTTATTGACTTCATCGGTGAAGTCTGATAGGAGGCTCGTGGTGCTTTTGCCGGCCTGAAAGCCAAATTGGACGATAGTTTGAATAATCGTTTTTATTACCCCTTTTGTAGATTGGCCTTATGCGACCTACCTTTAGATCATCTGGGTATAGACCACTTTCAATACTTCGATTAATTAAGTCAGCAATAGGGTTGGATATACTATCACCTATCATTTTAATATCGGAAACTTTGATATTGTCTGGACCTGGAGCTTTTCTTGAGTTAAGTTGTTTGATGACGTATAAGCTTGTGCAATACTTACAATTTGTTTTGTTTTTATTCAACGTGATATGACCGCTCCGGCCGACTGTGTAATGATAGAATGATGTTCTACACAATAATATTACTGTGGAACGTGGCTAATATGTAATTAGACTCCATAAAGCCATACGCTGTGAATCAATTTCATGTTTCAACATGTCCGAGTACCTGTTCGGTGTCAAATTCTACAATGCGCGTGCGAACTTCGAGGTACGAGTCCTTTGTCATCAAAAATGAACATTATATGTTTATCAAGTTGGAACCTGTGTGCTTTGTAATCAATCAGGAATGGAAATAAAACAGATATAATTATAACCATTAAATACTATTTATTTATTTACTACCAATATAAGAAAACTTATCACATAGCGACATGGCATTTCATACAAACTTAAGTCCGAAGTTTTGGAAATGAATAATATGATTTAATAAAACTTGATACGTCTAAGCAGGATACGTCACAAAAAGTTAGTAGATTATATTTTAGGAATTTTACGAAATGCTGTGTCGCGTAAATGCTCTTAAAACTAATTAAGTACTTACTAAGTTCTAAAGTTTATACATATTTTGCTATAAGTAACAGTTAAAATAATAATATCTATTTGAGGCACCAAGAAAATTTAAATTTTTACAATTACATTACACATTATTTGACCTTACTTTAGGTAATTATCATTACATTTGAACGTTATCTTTAGATAACGTTCAAATTCTGAGAATAAAAAAATGTATTTATACATTGTAAAAAATGTATCTACTGTAATTACTTACATTAAAAATAATGGCAATTCATTACTTAAATATAGTTGCATTACCCCAAGCTAAAGTAGATACCTTATCAAACGATAACAACCGCTTATCATCATTGCTTGAAAGTGCTACTTTATTTACATCCTGAGTGAATATTTCATGTTTTATCGACTTAAACAAAACATTTTTTTTGCGAATGACATTACAATTGTACAAAACGTTTTTATAATCTACCATATTTAAATTTTTCGTAACACATTTTTTTATACCTTTTGCTTTCTTTATTGTTTTGTCTAAAGTTTTAATACAATAAAGCTTTGAGCGCAGTCCTACGAATTCTTTGATAATTTTACCACCCATTTCATCTTTAAATAACCCTGGAACCTTCTTATTAATAATTGGTAAGTTAAATTCGTTGTTTAAGTCGTAGTTGCTGGTATCAAAATATTTTAGAAAATGTTCATTGATATCTTGATAAATGTCATCAGTATTTACATCATAAACCAAACTATCCGTATCAGTATAACACAATTCAATTCGGTTACCATAAAAAGGCTTTATGATTGAATAATGGAAGTCATACATGTGACTCTTAGATAATTCCAATACAGTAAATCCTATATATATTGGTTTATTAAGAATAACGCGAGAAGGCTTCATTTGGATTGCCACTAGATCATCAGAAAATACTGAGGCGCTATGAAAATATGGACTGCCGATCAATTTCTCAGCACAAGTAGTCTTTTTTGTTTTATTGTTCAAGTCACACCACTTGTTTGCTAACTTAACATCTATTCGATGCTCATTATTTTCCAGAGTCTTTCCAAAAATACTATTGTTCAATAATTTGAAAAAATCTTGTTCAAACGTTGACTCTGCTTTTTGACGTAACTGGGTGTTAATATCAATATATTGTTTTAAAAAACAGCTTTGCTTGAAAACAATTGCACGATGAATCCTTCGTAATACCAATCCGTGTTGCAAGCATTTTTTTAAATGTATGTAATGAATAATATAGTGGTATTTGTCATACAAATTCGGTATTAATTTTTTATTCTTACCACCGGGTGGGACGAATTTTTCTGAGCAAAATGGAAAGTCATTATGTGCAATGTTGTAGGATATAATAAATCAACTTCAAGAATATAACCGTTTTCCGCAGTATCGCTTATATCTATTAAGTTCAACTGCAAATCATCTATTTCCTGTCTACTCATGAATCTAAAATCCGAATGAGGCAAATATTGACACATGCTATAGCCATATAAATTGTTACAATCTAAATAAATAATAAATGAATTCGGAAGGGATGGGTCGTAAGAATCCAAGTATTTATGATTGGCTTGGGCATGTCTTCTGGAACACATACAAATACCTCCTCTAATACCTGTTTGTATCATCCTATAAATTTGAACATCACTTATCAATTCTAATTTAATTCTAGTTTTCAAAAGCATTGCATCGAATGATAGACTTGGTGCTGTAAGATAGAACGCGGGATCCAGATTGCAATGTCGTTTACATGTTTTTCTAAAACTTTCAAACACGTCTGTAAGCAAAAGAACGTCGGTTTTTTAGGTATAAATCTGTATACATACCCATGTTACGAATATTAAATACTGACCAAACGGACTGAGCGTGTTCATAGTCTTCATCGGTAATTGACTCATTAGTTAAAGAGTTAAAAAAAAATTTTTTGGAGGGTAAACACGTATCTTCGTAAAGTTTCCATTGAGACATATAGTCGTACGGATAAACTCCTTTACGGGTAAGTAGATCGAATTGTGTTTTTTCGGGAAAATAAAATTTTAATTGTTTAAATTCTTGTTTTTTCATTGTACTAACCAACTTTTCTAAGCTTGTTCCTAAAAACTTGAAAGAATCTACAAATCGTACCTGTATGCTTTCATTATCGGAAATCGGAATATACTTCGTGAAAGAAATATAATTTTCTTTTGTTTTAGGTATGACTTTAATAGATCCTGGAGCTTTACCTAATTCTTTTATGAAAAGGTGGCAATCATAACCCGATAAGTTATGAAAAAATACAGGCAGAAACTTAGGCATTTTATATTGTAGGTTACAGTAACTGTGAGCTGCGCCACGATATTTACCAGTCAAATGACAATGATCGCGAACCCTATCACCAAACAAGAAATTCTCGCAAATATGACATGTATCAGAGTTTTCAAAGTCGAGAGCATTCTCATTCATGTAAATCTTAGGAATGGTATTATTTAAAATTCTATAAAGCTTTTTAGCGTCTTTATAGATAGACTTCACAAATTTCGAAACGCAATCCAAACCACGATACGAAACGTAACGATTATAGGTTTCATCTAGAGTGCATGTAATATGATAAGCGAAAGCGATGGGCACATGTCGCTGTCTCGTAACGGTGCTCGCCTGAGTTGGGTCAGGTTCGCAGGAGTCGTACCGCTCTAGCATTGTTTCAAAATCTGCATATATAACGAATGGCACAAATTGCTTTCTACCATAATTTTCAAACTGAATGAAAGAACCCTTTGGAGGTAGTTCAGTAGCAACTCCTCCACAACTGTGTGAATTCAGATCATCACATGAATCAAAGAACATTAAACAAACATCACAAAAGTATAATTTACTGTGGTGTCTTGTTATTTGATTTTTAACAAGACGATGTAAATCCTTAATGAGACAGTAATGTGATAAATCATCTTTTTCTAAGTAAAGTAAATGAATCACTTTTCTCTTCAAAGATTTTGGTTTATAAAACGGTCCAATCACGGAATTATTTTTAAAGCCATATATATATATATACAAATTTCAGGGTTATTTAATTCGAATCGAGCAATATCTGAGAAACTCAATGGAAATTGAATGTCTTTTATATTTAACACGCTTTGAAAATGGGGGTAAGATGATACTCTTTCAGGATGAGTTTTAGCTGGATATAAAGCAGCAACAACTGACCATAAAAAGCAATAATTATCTTTATTATGAATATTAATACATGCTTTTTTTGATTTAATTGATGTCGGCAACTCGATAAACCTTGAGCCGCGCAAAGGTTGGTATTTGTTAACATTAACTTCCAAATACGAACTGTTTAAAAATGTCCACCCACTGTCACGATCTTGAAATTCTTTTTTTTCAACGTGTTTCTAACCTGAGATGCTAATGAATCATAATCATAATTCTGATGTACTACATAATTCTTTGTAGCAAATGATTTCATCTCCTGACTATCATTTTTAACCATCAAAAACAAAGCAAAATATTCAAAATTAATTTTTAGACAGATATGATCCTTAAGAGATTTGTTTATTAATGTCTTGATTTTTTCTTGACTGTTATTAAAAAACGAATCTAAAGAATAATTTTCATTAGTATCAATAATTCTATAAGAAGCTATACGATTTAGAAATGCAGAATGAATTAATTCAACACCTTCGCAAACGTATGAAATATTTTTATTTTTATGATCGGTACTGCGTAGATGACCTGTCCAATGACTGCGCTCAACAGATATGTTACAAACAGTGCAGAAAGGCATTCTATCGTAATTAATTACCTGCTAAGTTTAAAAATAAAGATTTATTTTGGATGCCCCAAATTTAAATTTTAAATGAATAATGTAACTTATTTAAAATGTATCTTATCACTATAAATACGGGCTCTGAGTCATCGAACAACTCGTGAGCCTTATGCATGAATTTTTGTAGTGAGTTCCACTGCGAGTTACCTTTATCCAGTTGCAGTTTTAATCTTTATTTTGGATGCCTCAAATTAAAATTTTAAATTAATAGTGTAACTTAATTAAAATGTATCTTATCGCTATAATATACCGGCTCTGAGTCATTGAACAACTCGTGAGCCTTATGCATGAATTTTTGTAGTGAGTTCCACTGCGAGCTACCTTTATCCAATTGCAGTTTTAATGCAACTTGGGACTTCTTCCAACGCTCCTCAGGAGCAGTGGAGATGATGTCTTCTTTATGGTACACCTTCAGTTCCACAAAGAAGGCACCCCTTAGATCCGCTGTCCGTCGTACCTTCCCGTTGGCGACGCGGGACAGCAAGGATGAACCTAACTCCGACTGCGGAGGAAGGCCATCTAAGTCTTCCAAACCGAAAAGATCGGTGCTCCCTGGTTTCTTGTTACTGTAAACAAATTAAATTTTATTTTAATAATCTAGAAGAAACACTTTTCTAGATACAAACTTATGATGAGAGAAAAATAAGTATGTACTTAAAATTATTTTTGCAAATCAAAGTTCTCTATTGAAATCTACTTTATATTAGAATATGTGAAAGTAATAACTTAGAAAATAAAAATAGTCATAAACTACCTTGATCCTAATTCCACGACCGAGGAAGCTTTGCGCTTTGTTGTTTTTTTCGTAGGCTGGCTCTTGCTCGGCACGACCTTTGTAGCAGTCGGCGGGCTCTTTATGTAGTCGGACACACGGGAAACGTCGGAGTCAGACCTAATACACAAGATAAAAAGTACTTAATATTTTATATAACAAAACAAATAACCGTTTAAGGTCTTTTTTTGAGATACAATAATCAATTTATGACAGGATGAGAACAGTTACATCAGCCGGCAGGCAGAAACCAGGTCCGTAGCTAAGTAACAGTCACGATGGATAGATAGAACATGATAATTACAACAGCCGGCAGGCAAAAACCAGGTCCGTAGCTGAGTAGCAATCACGATGGATAGATAGAACATGATAATTACAACAGCCGGCAGGCAAAAACCAGGTCCGTAGCTGTGCATTATGACTACAAATTTAAAATTAAGAAGTACTCACTTACATGTTTTAAAGTTGACTTTAAAGTACTGCTAGTACTACTTGTCACTTTGAAGATTCTGGAGCGAATGTAATTTATTGATTGAAATTAATTCGTTTATATTCACAAAAAATACAATTTCAGCATAAAATAGATCGTTTCAATTTTAAACTCTAAGTACATGTCTTACAGTTGTATAAAAAAAAATATGTCGTTTATGTCATATTGAACCATATTGATCGCATACCAATTTCGCTAAATTGTAATTTGTTCATGAGAACCGCAAAATAAAGCCGACAAAGTGAACCCGATCCCTGTTATTCTTTATGACTCAATACTAAATTAATATGTATAATTAATTGAATAATTGATGTATGTTTGTTGAGAATTTTTATCATCACAATTACGTTTATGCGAGAGGTGAAACTCGTAGGTAGATCGCGTCGTTGAAAGTAAATTTTGTGAGCATAGTTGACTCAAGAAGTAAGTAGGTAGTTGAAAATAATCGTAACTATTTTGATAATAAACCATTTTGTAATACGCACAAACCAATCCGTGTGATTGTTAATGTTAAGTTGCAGTTAAACTCGGGACTAATATTATAATCACATAAAAATACTACTGTGGAATAAGTTCATTTAAAAATACTCACAAATAAAATTTTAATTCGTATTATTAAATAATCACTTAAACCCACAATTAAAGAATCCAAGAAACTGTATCGTGTGGGAATCGAACACACATGTCTGAGTTATGGTTTTATAGTTGTCTAATTTATCGATATTAACTTTAGTTTAACTTTAGCATAGGTACTATTATAATGCTCCCAAATAATCTTGTTGTGCACAGGGTTCTCTTTTATCTAAGTTAAAATCGCACTCGATCGAAGTGGCTAATGGTTCAACCAATAATACATGTTGTACTTGATAAAAAATATATCATATAAATATTCATATAAATAAGATTATATAATCTTATTACCTAGAAGAATGAAACACAATAAATTAGAAGCGATTACAAACTTCAAATATAAATACGAAAACAATATTTAGGAAGTTCTATAAAAGACGAATTCAGTGAAGATTTATTAAGAATAAGAAGGTATAAGTATTATTTTATTATAGTTTATATAAACTAGATTACATCAAATCTAGGTAAGACATAGTAGGTATGTGAAGTACCTAGACAATTCTGTATAAACCTAAATTTAATTAAATACTACAACGTGAACGACGATCATGTTACATTCAACATTATAATTCTTTTAACACACACACACATACCTACTCAAGATGCAATGAAGTTCAAAACTGCTTAGACTGCATGTTGCAAGATTGCAGCCTTGCACATATAAAATACCATTTACACTACGTGGTTACAACTGTCTGATGAAAGCGTTCAGGATAAGGAACGGTGCGGTGACGCCGGACAATACGTGTGTACTGTTTTGAGAACGACTGTGAAAACGTGTTGCACACGCAGCATACACCTATTACTTGTTTTTATTAGGCTGACTAACTGACCACGGTTTCCGACGCTGCCGTCAGGCGGTTCGCAACTGAGAACGGCGCGGGTATCGTCGAGTGTAAAGGTACCTTGCTAACTGCTGGTGTCGATTACAAAGCGATATATTGTTAGTTAGTAACAGTTAGTAGTGAAGTGGAGCAAGGTATGTTAGCTGTATGAATTAATTAAATTAAAATTTGGATGTCCTCGAGCCAATCTGGTCACAGAAAATAGAATGTGTGGGTGCCTCCGGGTATGCACTATTTCTTACTTTTGTGGAGAGACATGAGACAATCTGTCCTGGATTTTAGTTTAATGTAGGGTAACTTAAAGTTCAGATGATCCTCGAGCCAATCTGGTCACTTAAGCGGAGTAAGTGTGTAGCCTATTAAGGTTATGAGCTACCTCTAATTTTGTGGAGAGACATGAGACAATCTGTCCTGAATTTTAGGCTACCAGTTCAAGTAGCGAGCACCCTTATTTGTTAATAAGTAAACTAGTGTCGACTGAATGACTTAATTAAAATAACGGTAACGCGGTAAGTTAATATTGAGTTTTAGAAATAAAGTGTTCCTCTCACTGTGGCCAAGACACCTTTAGCCGTCATCGATCCTATGAGTCTGTGGGATCGGCGGTGAGAAAACCATTTCCTGTGTACATTGCACGACGTACACAAACCCCTATTCCTACCCAAGTTCCGTCTGTTCCCGTAGGTCTCCTGGTAACAGACTTCCCTCACGTAAAACCAACGTAACCTACGTTTGGTGTGGTTTGTATGGTAGGCTAGGGCGTTAGGATAACTAGGGGGCTACATAGCCACATCGTACGCACTTAGAATAACGACCGTACTAAGCTGTAAGTCACGGTGCGCACTTTTGGTGTGGAATAGGCGCCGAACCAGTATTTTACTGCACTATGTAGGAATTCATACTCCACCTTCCGTTCCATCGGGTGGAGTAGACGCCAGACCAATATTTTTCATTTATATCATTGAGCATTCTACTCCACCTTCGGTTCCATCGGGTGGAATAGGCGCCGAACCAATATTTTTCATTTATATTATTGGGCATTCTACTCCACCGAGAGTGACGAGGCGAACGGAGTGAGCCGACGGAACGGAAGGTGGGGTAGAATGCCCAATAATATCCTACTACTGGCAATCACGACGAAATCTATAAAGAGGAACATTTAAACTACAAGGGTTTCGTGTCATGATTCGTTTCTATTATCACACACAATCACAGTTTATATTATCAATTATACATTAAATAAGGTAAATTTAATATTCTCACCACACATACATACATACACGTACACCACACATACGTACATATTTCTCGTGTATGATTGTGGTGAGAATATTAAGTTTACCTTATTTAATGCATAATTGATAATATAAACTGTGATTGTATTTATATAATAGAAACGAATGATGACACGAAACCCTTGTAGTTTAAATGTTCCTCGAGATATATTTCGTCGTGAATGCCAGTTTTAAATGAGCAGGCATTCAAATTTAGAATTTTTATTTTCAAAATTACTTTTAAACCTTTTGCCTCATCTGATTCTGCTTTTGGTACGTTCGAGCACATTGCCGGAACATTGCTCCGCTAATATTTTCATACTTATACTCCATTTACTATAGCATTAGACAGAAGTTAAAAAAGCCTCTTTTAGGTGCACACTTTGTAATAAAAGTGCAACAAACATTATTACAGTCACAGAACGACTTCTAAATTATCGACAAGAATTGCTAACAACTATTTAATTCCGAGTCAGCACCCATCTGAAGGTCGAAAATAGTCTATTTTCCCTTTGTAGGTAGTAGTAGGTAACTATTGGGTTGGCTAATAAGTAATGAGCAAAATCAAAATCAAAAGTCATTTATTCAAACTAGGCTGAGAATCAGCACTTTATGAACGTCAAAATTACATAAGACAGTCCGCCAAAATGCCCGCCCTTCACCACTTCCTAGTGCTTTAGCTGGGGAGAAGAAGTGGCGCAACAAACTCCCCAGCAGCACAGCTGTCTGTTCAGTTAAAAAAATGAATCTATATAACACTGCGCATAATAATTTAGGTACATTACGCAACACAAAACATTAAATTGCGTGTGCTAGCTTACTTATAGCAAATAATTTACCAAAAAAAAAAAAATCGAAAATTATACTCAAGCAGAAAGAAAATACAAAACTAAAAACTTAAGCAGAACTTTGTACCTAAATAAAAGCCTCCAGTAATAAAGGGCGTGCCCACTTACATATAGCCGTACACAGTGGCGTGCGTTTCATAAAGACAGAAAGACACTGCCTACCCTACCTAATTCAGTATAATCTTGTTCTGATATCTATTATTATTTTATCTACGAGTCCGACGAGTACCTACTTACTAACAATAAACAAAAAAATTAAAAACAGTCGCTCCAAGCAAGCTCGTTCAGTATTGTATTGTGGCATTGCGCGCGGCACTAGCGCCGCGACGACCTGAGTACCAGGAGTGCCTCGGGAAAGACACAAACTATTCGGGTCTAAATGTTTATATGTGTGCTCTCGTGGTCATGCGGATTGAATGGGTGTGCGTTCCTATAAATACGTAGCACACAATGTCACAATAACGCACACAACCGTACAGAATAGGCAGTGTCTTTTTCACAACACGACAAATTACGAAATTATCCGATGTTTTCCGAACCGAAATTAGCTATACCTACAACTATTTTAAAAAGTGGCATTGTTTCATTTATATTAAAAAAAAAAAAAGTTTTTATTGATTCTCATACAATTGTTTTACAGCTCAAAATTGAGGCAGCCCCGGTAAGTTATGAAAATACTTGTGATGGGGTTACCTCGCATCTTCCCATGGGTTACTAGCTACAATGTTGAGACGTAGGTACTTAAAAGAAAAAGTATAGGTAACTACCAAGATGTTACAAAATTGTTGAAGCATGTTCAGGAATGTGTAGTGTATGTGTGTGTGGAGGTGTATGTGTGTGTGGAGGTGGATGTGCGGAGTATGTGGGGTTGAGTGGGTGGAATGTGTGTGTTAATGATTGCATAACTGTTATATGTTATAGTTGAAAGCAGGTTCTTGATTAGCTTATTCTGGTTAATAAAAGTTCAATTTAATATAATATAATATATAATATCCTGGGACATTTTTCACACACGGTCATCTGATCCCAAACTAAGCAGAGCTTGTACTATGGAAACCAGATAACTGATATACTACATACACTACTTTTTTTTTTTGTAAATACATACTTATTATAGATAATTACACCCAGACTCAGGACAAACAGACATGTTCATGCACACAAATGTTTGTCCTGGATGGGAATCGAACCCACGACCAGCGGCATGATAGGCGGTATCTTAACCAACCACGCCAACTGGCCAATTTCATCGTACGTTTGTGATTTTAACCATTTCGTAATAGTGTTTTTACATTCGTATCGCAACATAGGGTAAATATTCAATATACGGTTCAATTTATTGTAAATATAAGTTGATTGAGTATTATACTGACGCCTGGCGAACACCGTACGGACTCGAGGGGAATGGGCCACAATATCTTTACGTCTTTTATCGAGATTCGATGGATCAAATGGTAGGGTCTTGTGCAAATGAATGGTTATGTTCAATACGTATATTTTCCTAACAGTGAGGAGATTACTTATCTTGTAAAGGTTGTCTGTAGAATATCGAAAGGGTTTAAAATAGATGACTTTGATGAGAGACCTTTGAGCCCTTTCTAGGTCTAGAAATTTGGTCTTGGTGGCCCCACCCCAGATCGTTATACAGTATGTGATCACCGATTGTGCCAGAGCAGTATAGATTTTATTAAGTAGCTGCGGTGGCATCACATGCCGCAACGTTTTAAAAATCCATATAAGTTTTCTGACTCTGGCCATAGTGTTTTCGATGTGGGTGTGCCAGGACAATCTTCGGTCAACTGTAATACCAAGATATTTAGTGAAACTAACTTGTTGTATGCTTTGACAATTGCAGGGATAGTGGGTGTTTGCACACTCATGGATCACGATCCCAAAATCAGCACCTGGCTGTGTCCTCTGATTTGGAGTAAAGCAGATGAAGTTCGTTTTAGATACGTTGAGGGTTAAAAGATTAGCATTTAGCCAACTTGCTGTTATCGCTAATCCGCGTTCAGCAGCAGCACGCACATTAGCCCAAGAGTCCCCGCTGAAAACAACTGCTGTGTCATCTGCATATGAAAATACTCGTCCGCCACTGCTCCCGATATTACACAATTCGTTTATATAAATCAAGAACAGTGTGGGAGCGAGCACACTTCCCTGCGGTACTCCAAAACATACAGTTTCTTCATCACTAGTTACGTTTCCAACCCTTACCTGCTGTTTTCGGTTAGATAGATAACTACCAAAAAGGGAGAGGGCCATACCTCTTACGCCGATATTTTCAAGTCTGTGCAGAAGGATGGGGACAGAAACGGTATCAAATGCCTTTTTTAAGTCTAGAAATACTGTGAGGCATTTCAGTCCTTTATCTACATTATAGACTATATCACAGGTTAGAGCCTTAATAGCGTCCTGTGTAGAAAGGCCCCTTCTGAACCCATACTGTGAGGTAGATAAAATGTTATGTTTATTTAGGTAACTAATTAGTCTGTTATTTAGTAATTTTTCTAAAATTTTAGCAATGCATGATATTACCGATATGGGACGGTAGTTATTGATATCGTTCCGGTCCCGCCCCTTGTGCACAGGCGTGACCATAGATCGCTTCAAAGCAGCTGGAAATATCCCGGTTCTAAAGCAGAGGTTTGCTAGTTGGCTTATAAAAGGGACAACGAAGTCCCTAGAAGTTTTCAAAAATTTAGTAGGTATACCGTCCCAGCCAGGTGAGCTTTCAGAATCGAGACCTATAAGTATGCTATCCACTTCCTGCGGGTCAGTGTCAAGCAGTACGAATGATGTATTGTGCTGTTCACTTCTTGGGTATGGAGAGCTAAAATTAGAGAGATTCGATTTTTGAATTATGTCTTCCGCTAATGTTTTACCAATTGTTACAAGAAACAGATTAATACGGTTTAAAGAATCAAGAGGGTGTGGTGTAATATTAAGAAGATTTGAATTGGACGATTTAGGGGTTTTAAATTGTGTTATTTCGTTAATTTTTAGCCACAGCTGCTTTGGATTGTTCATAGCCATAGTTATTTGTTCTCTTTGTGATTTTCTGTTTAGTTTCTTTATTAAGTTAGTACAAAAGTTACGAAAACGTCTGTAAGTGATTTGTAGTATTATATTATAGGAATCATTCTTAGTTTGTACTTGCATTTTGTTACGGAGATTAATGCATCGAAGTGCACCAGCAGTCATCCAAGGCTTAATAACCCGCATACCGTTTGGGACTGACTTGGTTGTAGTATTTGATAGTAGTGAAGTTTTTATTATATCTATAAATTTATATGCTATGATCTCCGGGTCATTACACGTATTAAAAAATAGCATATCAGTACTTGACTGGCCTGTTGGTCTAGTGGTTAGTGGCCCTGACTGCTATGCCGGAGGTCGTGGGTTCGATTCCCACCCAGGACAAATGTTTGTGTGATGAGCATGATCATTTGTTCTGTGTCTGGGTGTAATTTATCTATATATGTATGTATTTAGAAATATATAAGTATGTTTATCAGTTGTCTAGTACTCATAACACAAGCTCTGCTTAGCTTGAGGCTAGACGGCGTTGTGTGATAGTTGTGGAATATTATTATTATTATTATTATTATTACTTATCAGGTTGGAGTAAGCATTATCGAAGTCAACTACCGTTTTGCTTTTGATAGACTTTTTAATTTTTAGTGATCGGGTTATATATGTTAATACCATTGCGTGATCCGTAATTGAAGTATTAATGACACCAACAAAGGCCGAGCTCAAGGTTTTGTCAATTTTTATAAATGTGTGGTCCAAACAACTTTGATCTCTGGTAGGTAGACAGTGTCCTGGTAACAGGCCATGTGCCGCTAGCATATTTAGATAGTTTAATCTGTTACCACGTTGTTGAGATGTTTCAGAATTCTTAATTATTAAATTGATATTAATGTCTCCTATGATGATAATATTTTTATGTGTCTTAATAGAGTCAAGGTGAAGATTTAATGAGTTTATAAAATTTTCGGCACAATGATTAGAGGGCGAGCGGTATATGCCTATGATGGTATAGTTAGAAATGGATACCTGAATAGCTGATGCTTGTGAAATATTGATTTCAGCTACCTGGGCCAGGTGACCATTTTGAACGTATTATGCTACCACACCATCATTTTGATTTAGTTGATTTTTCGTGTAGTACGAAGAGTAGTTATTAAGCAATGGTAATTTTCTGTGATAGTTAAGCCTACATTCCGTTAACATCAACACATCAATGTTATGTTTTATTTGTGATAAATTTAATTGTAAGTCTTCAAAGTTTGAATAGACACTCCATATTTTGCGTTATTACTGTCAAGTTGTAGTTATCGTGCTGTAAGTAATTATGCAATTCTGTTATGTTGATAATAGCCGACTTCGAAATTTCGTTATCGTCAATTTCCCGCAAAGTATTGAGATTACTATCCATTGACATGTCTATAATACGAATGATGCATCGCATAATCTGCGTTAGTGAAAAAATATTGACAGAATACGTGTAAATATTTTGATTTGATACTTAATTTGTTTGCGCAAGTCAGTTTATGTATATTGAATAGTGTAAGTGACCTGTGTAAAAGTAGGTGCATGTTAAGAGTTTGGGAGATTGTTAGTGTGAGTGTTGTAGAGTGTAATGTGTAATTTGTATAAGTATTGCATTTTATTACATTATGATGGTATTGAACATGCTTTAATGTATAGATTATAAAAAATATCCAGATGCTTGTCTCATTTAACAACATATAAAGATAAAAAATTAGGTAATTAATTGTAAGTTAAGTAATTGCCACTATTTAATATTTTGTTATGTATTAGACATAACAAAATATTAAATAGTGGCAATTTAGTAAAGACTTTCATATAACTTAGTCACAGTTCTTGCATTAAGTGATGTACCTGAGTTTCACTTTTGATAAGAATAGCCCGAGAGTTTTCATCACGTTTCACGAAGACACGTCCAAATGCGGTCCAGCAGAATTTATATTGTTTTGTTTTTGCTAGGTCCCGCGCCAAGAAGTATAAACGGTTTCCCTTAACAGTAAGATGTTCCGATATAAATACGGGGGTATCCTCATTGGTGGTGAAGCCGAGATGTTTTGCCTGGAGCTTTATTTTATTCTTTATATTGTAAGTTTTAGCTTTCTGTAGAAAATCGGTTTTTATTATAGATGAGCTAAGCTCGACAATAATGGGGGTGTTTTTAACCCCGACTTTCTTACTCTGGATTCTATGAATGTCTTTTACATCTTTTTCATCCAAATTCTCACCAATGCTCTTTGAGAGGGATAAAACCATGTTTATTAGGTCCCCTCTAGTTTCTTGAGGTTTCTTAGGAACGTTCTTAAGTTCTATACAGGTTTTTTGCGTCCATCTTTGTATGTCTTCCAATCTTTCTTCCAATATGGTTATGTACCTACTCTCGGTCTTTTTTTGCTTGTAACTCAAGAGATTCAATTTTCTTGAGAAACTCATCGTGTTGACTGGACAGGCGAGCTATACTAGCTTCTATATTTATGTTGGTTTGCTGAATTTCCTTTAAATTTGTGTTTATTACCAAAAGTTCGGTTTTTTGAGTGGCCTGAAATGTTGAAAATAATTGCCTCATCTCTTCCTTAAATTTACAAAATTCTGAAGGCAGGTCTTCCTCTCTCATCCTTTTGTTGGGAACAGAAGCATAGGTGGTAGGTGGAGTATTAGTGCCTATTTCACTCACATTAGGATCCGACAGCGATTTATTCAATTGTAATGTGGACATATTACTAGGGTGTAATAAGTCCTAATTACTTAGAAAGTTAATTTGCGCTGAGGCCGAGGGGAGGAGCTTGACCTACGACTGATTGGGCAGTGGGCGTTACTAATTAGCTAATGAGGAGGCGCAGGCGCAGGCAGTCACCCAATGTAATTATAGGGGGCTTACCTAAGGTGTGGGCGCCGTGCTGCGGGACGGGTCACTGGCGTTAATTTGTCAAAGGTAATCTCTGGCACCAGGAGTAGATGTCAGTGGGGATTTGGCGTTGCGATGTTTATTGTCGTCCCGCTCACTGCGTCCGCGCGCAAGACACCTCTTCTACACTTATGCGCTCCTATTTTTTGCACTGAATTTATTTTACGTAATTTTGATTTATTTTAAAGATGTAAAGATTAATTTCAAAACAAAAATAGGTCTTGTACACGTCTGCACCTTGCGGCGGTCCGGGGGAAGAGGATATTGCATCCTAGCTTACACTTTCTTTTTTGTCGTATTATTTTTTGCACTATCTCCGAGTTTGTGACTTGTTTCGTGGCCATATTGTTTCTTTGATTCGTTTTGATTTGTGTTGTGAGCCATAATAATTGGTATTAAAAGAGTTTAACGTCGATAATAGTGTGAAAAATGGATAATATTCACTGTGAAAGTTGTTCAGGTGGTGTGTGTATAGAGAAAATAAAAAATGATGCGTTTTCAAAACTATCATTCGGTGATAAAAAACAAGTGATTGTAAAAGGTCGTTGTACACCGGATTTGCAATTAGTACAAACTAAAGGATTGATATGTCTATAAAGTCAGTCAATGTATGGATATTTGAGGTGGCTATTACCTACGTCATTATTTAATCGACAAGACGACGAACCAAAACCAATATGCAGTAAGTATTTTGGCTTTTAAAATTTTCTGCCTACCCTGTCTAAAAACTCTGTGCACGCCACTGGCCGTACATGTAGTCGGAACTCGAAGTCACAGATGATAAACTAGGACCAACGAAGTAAAATAAACAACGAGTTAAATTACTAATAACAAAACAAAACCAAGGTCAGCAAGATGACCTGTCACCACAAGCAGCACCCGTTCATGAGCATAACGCAAAGATCAGCCATTACCCCCCTCGCCATATTTGAGGGAAGGAGACAACCCGACCCCCGACGCTACCGCAAGCAGTGACATCTAAGGGAGCATGACGATCTTGCTGCCGGTTGCTCAGGCAAAACTATGATCAATTATTATTGTCGAGGTCACTAGCTAACCACATATTGCAATACCACTCATAAAAAAAAACATTGAAATGAGTAGATTATGTCAATAATAAATTAAAATAAATTGACCTTGACAGTCAAAGAAAATAAATAATTATATGAACTCATATAACCTGTCATTAGGTATGCTAATTCTGGAGAAAGAACATAAACATTGTCTTAAGTTAAACACAGCGACCAACTATTCTTATCGTTTAAGTAATCGTTGATAGAATAGTATGCCTTTGAACAAAGGTTAGATTTTACTTTAGCGTTAAACGCATTGAAGGGCAAATCTAGCAAAGAAGAGGATAGCTTGTTATAAAAGGATATACAAAGTCCAACAAATGCGTTATGAACCTTATGAAGCCGGTGAAATGGAGCACGCAATTTGTCCTTATTTCTGGTGTTAACATTGTGAATATCACTGTTTTTAGTGTATAAATGTATATTTTGTCTAATATATAAGATGTTGGCGAAGATAAATTGTGATGCCACCGTGAGAATACCAATGTTTAAAAAATCTCTCAAAGAAACTCTGGCACCGAGCTGGTAAATTGCTCGAACAGCTCGTTTCTGAAGAACAAATATATTTGAATGTCAGCGGCTTTGCCCCAGAGCAGAATACCGTATGACATAACGCTATGAAAATAACTAAAATAGAATAACCGAGCTGTATCAACGTCAGTGTATTGTCTTACTTTCCTGACGGCGCGGCGTAGGCGGCTGAACTGAGCCTTCCCGCTAGGCTTGATATATGTGGGCACCACAGAAGTTTGGCATCTACTGTTATACCCAGAAAAACTGCCGAGTCTACAGTTTTAAGCATCTCTTTATCTAAAACGATGTTGGGTCCTAGATTTCTAACATTCGGTAAGGCAAACTTTATACATTTCGTTTTCTTAGCATTGAGAACTAAGTTATTTGTCGTAAACCAATCTGTCACCATTGAGAGTGCACTGTTTACGTCGTCAAAATCTTGTCTATTCCTGTCTACTTTAAAAATAAGAGAGGTGTCATCTGCAAACAGTACAACGTCACAGATCCTTACCCTTTAAATAGAATGGTAAGTCATTGATATACACTAAGAACAAGAATGGACCCAGTATTGAACCTTGAGGTACACCTAACTGAACACCGGAAGAATTCACACCATTTACATCTACACATTGAAACCTATTATGTAAATATGAATTTATTACTTTAAGAGCTTCGTTTTGTACACCGTAATGATGTAGTTTACGCAACAGCGTGTCATGGTGCACGCAATCAAAGGCTTTGGAAAGGTCACAGAAAATTCCAATAGCATTTTGCGAGTTCTAAGGTTCGAGTTCGAGTTCGAGCGACATACAACTATTTTATTTGTATTTATTTATTAAATGAATAATTGTTAATCATTAATAATATATTCACCGTCGTTTTCTACTACCATTCGCCATCGATCTGGCAAAGAGTGAATGGCGTCCGCATAGAATTTCGATGGTTTTGAATTGAAGAAGTCATCTATGTATTGTTTCAAGTGTGGTTCATCGTCAAAGCTTTTTTCCCGTAAATTATTACTAAGTGATCGGAACAAGCTGAAATCAGTTGGTGCTAAGTCCGGCGAATATGGAGGGTGGGGTATTATTTCCCAATTAAGCTCCAATAGTTTTAGCCTGGTACTCTTAGCAATATGCGGCCGGCATCGTCGTGCAGAAAAATATTTTGACGTTTGCGATGGATGTCAAGCTTCAGTTTCAATATACTGTTGCTGTAATCGTAGTATTAGTAGGAAGGAATTCCCAGCTTATTACTGCATGTATATCCCACCAGACAGAAAGCATTACCTTGCGAGGATGAAGATCACCTTTTGACGTTGGTTTTCCCTGTTCTTTATATCCCAGCCACTGGCGCTTGCGTGTGTGATTAACATCTAGAGAACCCACTTTTCATCTCCAGTGACAAGATGATCTAACCAATTAAATGTGCGGCGGAAAGATAAAAGTTGTACACAAATCTCAGCTCGGTAGGTCAGCTGATCTTTACTTAATTGATGGGGTACCCAAACACTATATTTGTAAGTCTTTCCCAAACCATGTAAATGATTTTCTATGGTGCCATGAGAGCACTCGAGCTGAACAGCCAAATCGCGTGTAGTTCTTCGAAGATCTTCTTCGATTAATAGTTCTAATTTATCGATATCTATTTCCACGGGGCGCCCAGACCTTGGTTGATCGGTTAAGGAAAAATCGTTATTGCGGAACCCTTGGAACCAGCGCTTTGCTGTTGCTTCGGAGACTGCATTGTGAGCTGTCCTTTGACATAATAGGTTGGGGAAAAAGTTTCTTCGCATTTTTTAAGAAAATTCAAAACATTTTTTAATATAGTTTATTTACATTTAACTAAAGTATGTAGGTACCATTTTGTTCGATAACTATTTGCCATCTTGTAGGTAGGGACATGATCCCATTGCTATAGAAATTTTGGGACTTCTGGTCAAAATACCACGACAAGTGGTTTTGGCAGTCCGCTCGTGATGTTAACCTGACACTGCCTAAAGAATTCTGAAGAGACCGAAACAGGTGGAAATCTGAAGGTGCAAGGTCAGGACTATACGGCGAATGCATTAACACCTCCCAGCCAAACTCTCTTAATTTTTGCTGAGTGGCTAAAGATGTGTGAGGTCTAGCGTTATCATGATGAAAAACCACACCCCTTCTGTTGATTAATTCCGGCCGCTTTCTCTCAACTTCTTGCTTTAATCTCATCAGTTGTTCGCAGTAGAGTTCAGAATCGATGGTCCTGCCTGGTGGTAACAGCTCATAATGAATAATGCCCTTCCATTCCCACCACACACACAGCATCACCTTGTTGCGAGTTAACCCGGGTTTCGCCACAGTCTGTGAAGCCTGACCGGCCTTTGACCACGACCTTTTTCGCACGTTCTTGTCATACGTGATCCACTTTTCATCACCAGTTATCAGCTTCTTCAAAAATGGTTCGGTTTCATTACGTCGTAATAAGGAATCACAAATGAGTACATGGTTCATTAGGTTTCTTTCAGTGAGCTCGTGAGGTACCCAAATGTCGAGCTTTTTTGTGTACCCAGTTTTTTTCAAATGCGCCAAAACTGTTTTGTGGTCAATTTCCAGTTCTTCAGCTACGTCGTAACTACTGATATGCCGATCTTGCTCCACTTTTTCAAAAATGGCATCCATTTTATCCGTAATAGGACGACCAGAGCGACGTGCATCTTTGACATCAAAATTTCCGGATTGAAAACGCTTAAACCAAATTTGTGCTACTCTCACAGACACTACACTAGGTCCATAAACATCGCAATTTTTTTTCGCGGCTTGCGTTGCATTTTTACCTTTTTGTAGTAAAATTTTAAAATGTATCGAATTTCTTCATTAGATTCACTCATCTTGACGGTACGAAAAACAAATGAAAATCACACATTTTCCCAATTTGAATTTGGAATTATGTTCTTTAAAATTTAAACTTTCAATGATACCAAAACCAGCCAGATACAAATAGTATAGCCAAAGAGATTTTATTACAAGTTCATACATAGGTACTTTAATGCGAAAAGACTTTTTCCCCAACCTAATATGTTACGTGTAGCTTCTGCAGCAGAATGCCCAGATTGAAACTCATGCAGGGTGTCCCTGGAAGTATGGATCAAACCGAATAGGGGCGTGGGCAAAGTCATTTCCAAACTTTTTAACCCTGAGAATGTTGGCGCAATTTTTTACGGTTCAAAAGTTATGACCAATTTTTGTTTTTTTTCAATCACTTCGCATAGTGCTCAATGAAAAAAATCATTAAAAAAACTAGCAAAGCTATCGATTACTTTTTTTTTCAGAACTTTGTAGAAAAGTGGGCCTTTCCTGTGGTAATACTTTTACGCAGCTAGAAAACATACGTTCAATAAGAAAAAACATTTACAGCAAAGGCTTTGTTCTGGCAAAAATTTTACTCAATTTTCGAGCGATTTTCATGGGAAAAAGTTACACTAGCGAAAGTTGACCATGTATTACAAAAAGCTGGTCCAAGTCATAGACATTCTTTGGAGGTATGAATCACTGGAATATTCTTAATAGTTTAAAAGTTAGAGAATTTTATTAACACGGAGGTCGTATTTTTAAAATTTTCTAACTACGTGGCAAAATAAAATAAAACAATGAAATTAATATGTATTATTAAATTGAAATTACAATAGATGTTCAAAATTCCTTCCTCTTACTCTCAAACACAACTGGCATCGCCGAATGAAATTTGGTATTATTCGTCTAAATGCACGGGAATAATTTTTTATGTATAAGGTTGTGATTTTCTGACGGAGTTGTTCCTCGGTTCCGCTCTCTGTCTCGTACACCATCTCTTTGTAATAACATGGGGTTATTTAGATTAGAAAGAAGTCTATGGGGTTCAGGTCAGGGAACGTGCTGGCCATCGAATGTACCCTCCTCTTCCGATCCAACGACTAGGGAAAGTTAAGTCTACATAGATGATCTCTTACGACTCTTGCGTAATGTGGGGGAGCGCCGTCTTGCTGCAACCGCATGTCTCGACGGGTTTCAAGTAATACTTCCCCAAGTAAACCATTTAGGTCATTCTGTAGAAATCTCAAGTATGAGGGGCCATCGCGACTAGCAGGTAACTCATGAGGACCTATTAGCTGTCCTTCTACTATTCCAGCCCACATGTTTACTCCGAACTGATGCTGGTCACTTCGTACAATGTGTGGGTTAATGCGCGCATAAAAATGCAGATTATGCATGTTAAATTTTTTTTTTTGTTTTATTTTTGATGGGTTTGCTCTTGACTCTAGTCTAGGTCAGAGGTGACAGAGACAAAGTCGACGATGGAGTGAGCTTACCCAGAAGAAGCCGGTTCACTCTCACTTTGAAGAGATTAGGGTTGTATACGTTCGGAAACACAGACGCAGGTAGTGAGTTCCATTCTTTTGCTGTTCGCATTATAAAAGACATTTGGAAGCGCTTAGTGCGAATTGGTGGAATAGCAACCAGGTAGGGATGGTAACTGGCAGTGCGTCTAGATGTCCGATGGTAGAAGGGGGCCGGTGGAATGAGGTCGTGGAGTTCTCGGGCACACTCTCCGAAGTACAATCTGTAGAAGACCGACAAGCAGGCAACCTTGCGGCGTTGAGCCAAGCTGTGAAGCTTGGCATCCACCAGTCTTACGTCGCCAATGAGCCTCTTAGCTCTGCGTTCCACCGAGTCAAGCGCGGCTAGTTGGTACTTAGCTGATCCATCCCAAAGGTGACTGCAATACTCCATGCAGGATCGGACTTGCGCTTTGTAAAGGGTTAAAAGCTGTCCAGGCGTAAAGTATCGCTTCACCCTATTTAGGATGCGCCCAGTTTCTTGGCCGCAGTTTGGGCCTTGTACTCGATGGTGGCGCCGAAGTTGAGACCAGATGTCAACTCCATGCCTAGGAGCTCAAGTCGATCAGTTACAGGAACAGATGTACCTCGAAAAGTAGGAGTTAGGGCGAAACGACTCTTTTTAGCGGTAAAAAGACACGCCTGCGTTTTGGTGGCGTTAAAAGAGACCAGATTATCATCACCCCACTGGGAGACAAAGCTTAAGGTCAAATCTGTCCGCTCTACCATGGCCTCTCTCAAGGAACGAACTTCAGCCCCGCTGGTTTTTGCGCTGGACAAGTATCTCTCTGAAACTGTACTGTCATCTGCGTACCCAACAATACCAGGCCGAAGCAGGTCATTGATGTGCAGCAGGAAAAGAGTTGCAGAGAGAACAGACCCCTGAGGAACTCCGGCATCAATAGCCATAAGGTCAGAAGAACAGCCATCAACAACTACTCTAATCGACCGTTCACTAAGGAAATCTGATATCCAGCTACAAAAATCAGCTGGGATGCCATAAGCAGGAAGCTTGCTGAGCAGAGCAGCGTGCCAGACCCTGTCAAAGGCCTTCGGGATGTCAAGCGATACAGCAAGTGCTTCACCGTGTTTCTCGATGGCTTCGCCACAGCAGTGCGTGACATACACAAGAAGATCGCTAGTTGACCGTCCCCGGCGAAAGCCATATTGACGGTCACTGAGGAGATCATTGTCTTCAAGGTAGTTCAGCAACTTATTGTTCAGTACCCTTTCCAAAACTTTGCACATAATGGAGGTAATGGCGATCGGACGGTAATATAAAATATCCCCACCCTTCGGAAACCTGTTTCATCGCTCCATAAAATTTTCTTTAAAAATTGAGAATCTTCACGATGCACAGTATTTTATTTTATCTCAAAATGACCACCTCCCTGATTATTAGTGAATCAGATAGAGCTTTTTATTCTAATTGCGAGAGTAAAACTCCCACGAATCCATCTTAACTAGTTTAGGAGATATCCGGGGGGAAATCTTTTTACCCATATTTTGAAAAAATAATTAAAAAAATATTTAAAAAATTATTTCATCTAAGCTTTTACAGTTGCTTTATTTTTTTAGCTACATTTTAAAAGGTCTTGTTTTTATCTATTTTACGAGTCCTTTATGGCTGTTCTAGACCTCGTAGGAACCGAGAAATCAGCGATTTTGTGATTTTCGTTTTTATTTTTTTTTGCCCATGTTCCGCAGTATTAGAATCTGCAATTTACTTTAAAAAAGAGGTAATAAGGTAGACTACCAACACAAAAAAAAAAACAACAATTAATTCCGTGGAATCTCGGAAATACTAAGATTTACCCGAACTTATCCGAACCCGCAAATTTTTTTAAGACGTATTTTTTATATTTTTTACTTTATAAATATAGTAGAATTCTTTTGGCTTGTGTTTTGATAATAATTGTGCTTAAACATCATCTGCGTTAAATAAACTATCTTCGTTGTAAAGAAGTGTTGTAAACTCATTTTCTTCACTCTCGGTACATGCAGTTTGTTCTTCGACATCACTGTTATCTTCATTTAAACATTCAGAATTGTCCGGTTGTAACATTTCTATAACAGCTTCTGGCAGTGGCATTCTCCTTCGGTTACTTAGGCGTTGTTTTAGCCGTATCGCTGATATGACAGGGTCGGATGACTCAAGCGCCCTGTGGAATAAGTCCATCATAGTATGAACCATAGAATCTTTCCGGTTGTGATGTTCCCTATCCTGACGCCAAAATTTATTCCTCGACTCTCCAGCCTGTTCAGAGAGTAGTCCTATGGGTAGCGCTGAATTCTCTATAATTTTTTCTCCGTGAATTAAGATTTTATGTATAGTAGTAGTCATAGGGTGCCAGTTGTATTTCTCTACATACTTATAAGCCACATTTTTACAAAATGTACCGAATTTTTTTGCGTCTATTGGTAATCCCGAATTGATGGCTATTAAAATTACATTTAGGTCATCGACGAGCCATTTTTCAATGCCAAGTATATTAGCAAACGTTTGATGGAAGTACTGGGCAATCTGTATACAGACAGGAATTTAGAGAACATTCTGGTGACCCCGATTTTGACGAAAAGTCAATAATTGCTACAACTTTGGTACCATTGAAAATTCAAGAATGCGGAGGCAAAAACAGTTTAATATGGTTAAATCCAGCCCTACAGTCATTTCGTTCTTGTAGGCCTCTTCACATCCAATATAGAAAAGAGACGCAAGAAAGAATACTGTCTGAAAAAGAATATATAGAGGAACAAATAAGGCTTTTGACTCCTATTACAACACTTACATCAAAAGGATTTATTGTCTTCACAAACTGTAATTTAACGCTGAGCTTAATTGATGGAAAAGTTTTTAATATAATAAACAACACGTCTTCCCAATTAAGATGTGCTATTTGCAAACTGACCTCCACGAATTTCAATAACCTAGACCTTGCTTTTTCATTACCAATTACAGAGGAAGCGGCACTGAAAAACGGCATGAGTCCTTTACATGCGTATATAAGATGCCTGGAATTCTTGCTGCACTTGGGATATAAAAATGACCCAAGAGTCAGACAGTGGCGAGTAAAGAAAAATTCTGATCTGGGACAAATTACTGCAGAAAGAAAAAAAGAAATTCAAAACCAAATTAAGGAAAGTATGAGTCTATTGGTAGACGTTGTTAAACCTAATTCAGGCACCTCAAATGACGGCAATACGGCTCGGCGAGTATTCAAAAGTGAACAAAGCAGCCAAACGTTTGCTAATATACTTGGCATTGAAAAATGGCTCGTCGATGACCTAAATGTAATTTTAATAGCCATCAATTCGGGATTACCAATAGACGCAAAAAAAATCGGTACATTTTGTAAAAATGTGGCTTATAAGTATGTAGAGAAATACAACTGGCACCCTATGACTACTACTATACATAAAATCTTAATTCACGGAGAAAAAAATATAGAGAATTCAGCGCTACCCATAGGACTACTCTCTGAACAGGCTGGAGAGTCGAGGAATAAATTTTGGCGTCAGGATAGGGAACATCACAGCCGGAAAGATTCTAGGGTTCATACTATGATGGACTTATTCCACAGGGCGCTTGAGTCATCCGACCCTGTCATATCAGCGATACGGCTAAAACAACGCCTAAGTAACCGAAGGAGAATGCCACTGCCAGAAGCTGTTATAGAAATGTTACAACCGGACAAATTCTGAATGTTTAAATGAAGATAACAGTGATGTCGAAGAAGAAACTGCATGTACCGTGAGTGATGACTCGGTAACCCTGGCAACGTAAACAATAGCTCCTTAATTATATATTGATTTAAATTTATTTACTGAGTTCTTACCTATGAAAATAATGTGATTTACGTCCAAATAATACATATAACCAGTGACAACGTTTTTTTCTAATTAGTATCAAGTTCGGGGACAGTTTAAAGGAAAAATAAGTGAATGCAGTGAATGTGATTCAAAACAAACTTTAAACTATGTGAAAGTGACATTATTCGACTATTTCAATATCAATGTTTATGATGTGTTATTGATCAAGCATCTAAAGTGTGCTAAACGTCGGCATTATCAATGTAAGACTGAATTATTTTTTTAGTCGTTAATTTTATTTAAAAACAATAACAACATACTACTACCGCCAAGACGTTATAGATTTACTGCTCTAGTGGCGAGAGGAAGAACTAATTGACGTCTATACAAAGTTTCCAGTACTACCAACATAAGGACACTTGACAGTGACAACTAACACCATAGTTCATACAAAACGGCTTAACAAGAAACTAAAAGTTACCGCTACTCCCAGCTAGACGGCGTTTAGTCGTGATTGGGGTTACCAGTGTATAAAATAAATTTGCGAATGGTAGAATACTGAACTGAATATTGAAGTCGATATATTTGCAGTTTGACAATAATATTTATTAGAAATCGCTGTAGTTGACTAACATACTAGAAGGACTACGAGTTTACTTACAGAGAATACGAGATGGCGTTGGTATGTGCAGGTTGCAACCAAGATATACCAAAGACCGAAATTTTAAAATGTGTACTATGCCAATGTTCATACGATCTAGCTTGTGCAAATATTTCGAAAGTCCAGTTTAGAAAAATGACACAAGAAAAGAGAAAAACATGGAAATGTCAAACTTGCTGTTGTAAGATCCCTAAGAAAGATAACTCAAACACACCTATACGTCCACGTAATGGCGATGTCACAGACATCCCTGTAACTTTATCGCCGGAACAGTCGAATGTCACTCATAGGACAAGAACATCCTATCCAAGCAGCGGAACCTTTGAAGATCTTAGTATACTCGGTGACACAATTTGCACAGATAACAAGCAATCGTCACTGAACCCTGAAGTAACATTGCAAAGTATATGCGAAATTATAGTGCAGAAGCTGCAGGAAAATAACATAACAATAATATCGCAAATCAAGAGTACAATAGAACTTGAAATTAATAAAGCGATTTCTAATTTGAAAAAAGACATAGAACCCGAAATATATACCTTACGCATTCAAAATGAAGAAAGAAAATTAGAAATTGAGAAATTAACTACAAAAATAAAGAATTTAGCTATTGAACATGAAAAACTAAAAAAAGAAATATCAGAGAAGTTTAGTCACGTTTTTGATATACCCAGGCAGGATTCAAATATAAAGCAAAGACAAGCTATGCCACAACAGTTTTATGCAAACCAAAAACCATCAGGCTTTATACTAACCCCGAAGCATAAAAATAAATTGTGCGTTATCAGCAGTTATTGCACAAAGGGAACTCTGCCGCAAATTGAAGCAGTTTTCACAAAACATTTTGACTACTGTCATTATTTATTACCAGATATTTTCAATGAAGAATCTATAAACAGTGCAGAAAATAAATTACGAGATTTCACATTGAACGACTATTGCCTTATATTTATTGGAGAGAATGACTTGAAAAATGGGGACTACATAAATATCTTAGAAAAATTAAAGAAACTGCTGAAAAACACTTCTCACACGAATAGCGTTATCTGTGCTCCAACCTATATAAAAGGTGCACTAATATTTAATTATAAAGTCGAGTTATTTAACAACCTTCTCTATATGGATATAAGAGATAATGAATATGCATACTTCTTTGACAGTAACTCTTACCTGAAACATGAGATGTTTTCGCACGTCACAGGAAGAATAAACAAAAACGGATGGAGTAGCCTATATGAACATATCCTGGCTAATATAATAGTGGACTATGAATTATTTAATAATCTAGACAATCCACAAGAAAGTTCCATGGCACATAGAATTAATGATACTGATATTAGTCCTATAAATAGTAATAATTTATTTCGTCTATAACTATATACATGTGTTACATCAGAATATTGCAGGTTTAATTGGTAAATCAGATATGTTAACAGTCTGTTTGAACGTTTTTACTTCTAAAACTATAGACGTATTGTGCGTTACTGAACACAATATGATTAAAGATGACATCCCACGACTTTGTATACCATCATATAAACTAGCTTCAACATTTTGTAGGAATAACAGAAGTGGAGGTTCTTGCATTTTGGTCAAAAATATTCATTCATATAAAGTACTTGATGATGTAGTATCACTTTCAGTGCCTAACGTAGTTGAATGTTCAGGAATTGAATTATTACAACATAAAATAATTATCATATGCCTATACAGAATTCCAAAAAATACTTCTAAAGACTTTGACACTTTCTTTCGGATTTTACACCAAATTCTTAATAAATATAGATCTAAAGATAAGAAAATTATAATTGCAGGAGACCTAAACATTGATATTCTCAAGACTAATAAAATAACAGCCGAGCTCATTCACTCACTCGCATCCTACAATTTGCGACTTCAGTTTGACACTCCAACACGATTGGTTAGTGGCACGTGCCTGGATAACATAGCTCACAACGTCAAAGGCTGCAAAGGCGAATTGGTTGAGTTGGCCTTATCAGATCATGTGGCCCAAATTCTTAAATGCCCCGTAAAAAAGAGTTGCTCCATTAAGTACTGGTACGTCCAACGGCGAGACTATTCAAATGAAAACAGAGATAAATTTATAGAATGTCTTAGTAGCCTAAGTTTTAGTGAAGTTTATGAAACAGATGACCCTAATAATGCCTTCTATCAGTTTCATAATACGTTCACATTGTTTTATAATTTGTGTTTTCCTTATATTAAAGTTAAAGTTATGGTAGACAAAAGGCCAAAATGGATCTCAAAAGGCATTAGTTTGTGCAGCAAACGTAGACGAGAACTCTTATGGAAGTATAGAAAATACCCAACTAGCAAAAACAAAAGTAATTTTAAATCTTACTCAAAAAGATATAAATCTGTTCTCAATCTTACCCAAAAATCACAAAATAGCCATTATATTAAAACTTCTATTAACAAAAGTAAAGCTACATGGCAAGTTATAAACAAAAATAAAAATAATGTACTCAAGGAGAACATAAATAAAATGAAAAATGATAATGGTAATACTATTTCAAATCCGAAAGAGATAGCTCAATTATTTAACGATTTCTTTTTAAACGTAGCTAACTGTGAACGAGCAAACACAATACCACATTTAACGGTTAAGAGTCAACCTAACTCTATTTTTATGAAACCTGTAACTCCTAATGATATCTTTAAAATAATTAATTCTTTAAAAAATGTATGCAGCACAGGTTACGATGAGGTTACAGTTAGAGTTGTGAAAGATGTAGCTCATATAATTTCTACTGTTTTAGCCTATACTATTAACCTGAATATAGAACACGGAGTTTTCCCAGATAAACTTAAGTATACCATTATAAAACCAATATTTAAGAAGGGTGATGTTGAAGATCTCAATTGTTACAGACCTATAGCGTTAATACCCATCTTCTCGAAAATTTATGAAAAAGTTATATATACATCGCTGTACACTTTTCTTGAAACCAATAACGTTCTTGCCAGCGAACAATACGGCTTTCGTAAAAGTCAATCAATAAATAATGCGATTTATAATTTCATATATACAGTAATGACCAATTTAGATAATAGAAAACCAGCTGTAGCCATGTACTTAGACATGTCAAAAGCTTTCGACCACGTTCGTCATGACATTTTGCTCCAAAAATTAAATGACTATGGTATTAGGGGTAATGTTAATAATCTAATAAAATCCTATTTAAGCGATAGACACCAAGCGACTCAAATAAATAGAGTATGCCCAATATCGAAAGAAGAAAAAGTTTATGAATCTCAGTTCACTAATGTCCGTTTTGGGGTACCACAAGGTAGCGTATTAGGCCCACTACTCTTTATTGTATATATTAATGATTTACCATCCATAACACACCATCAAATGACGCTTTTTGCTGACGACAGCACAGTTTTGTTTGGTAGTGACAATTTGCATTCTAGCATTAATGTGGAGATTGATATGTTTTTAAGTAATGCAATTGAATGGCTATCATCTAATAATTTAAACTTAAATCTGTCAAAAACAAAAATTATGAAATTTAGACAAAATTTTCTAGCATCCCCAAATTTAAATATAACATTCAAAGATACAAATATTGAAGAAATAGATGAAATTAAGTTTTTGGGGCTACGTATTGACAGAAGACTTAACTGGAAAAATCACATAGATTATGTCTGTAAACGCTTGAATCAACAGTCATATGCCCTTCACAAATTAAGTAAAATAGCAGACAAATCTGCTGTTCTTAGTGCGTATCATGGTTATGTCTCTTCCATTTTAAGGTACGGTCTTATGTTCTGGGGCAATTCAACCAACAAAAACCTAGCTTTTAAGGCGCAAAAGCGGTGTATCCGATCAATCATAAACATTGATTCAACGGACTCCTGTGTTCCACATTTTAAGAAACTAAAAATACTACCACTTCCCTGTATGTTTATTTACGAATGTGCCATTTTCGCAAAATTAAATATGCATCGTTTCAAATTTAGTAATAGAGCCAGACATAAAGACAATATGACACCTGAACCCCACAAAACTGCTCTTTTCCACAAAAGTGTTTTTTATCTAATACCTGACATATATAATAAATTGCCAAAGACAATTAGAGATTTAGATTTGCATAATTATAAAAAGAAATTATTTCAATTGCTGTTAGACAAATGTTACTATACTTTAAAAGATTATCTCGACGATGTTATTTAATTTTAATTGTTCCCCTGATAAGTAAAATGTGTATATTTCTTAATTTGTATTATTTAATTCTAACTGAATTTATAATTTATGTCTCGTTATTTTAATTGTTGCCTTGACATGTAAAAATATTCGTTAATTCTAAAGTGCTGCATATTTAAATTGTTATTATTTTAATTTTCTATTTAATTATGCTGTTAAAATGTTACCTACTTTAAAATTATTGTATGCCATTATGGCGGGTCATAGCTGTGTACAATTTCGGAAACATGTAACAACTTATTGCTTACCTATGTACCACAATAAAGAATATTTGAATTTGAATTTGAAGAAAATGAGTTTACAACACTTCTTTACAACGAAGATAGTTTATTTAACGCAGATGATTTTTAGCACAATTATTTTCAAAACACAAGCCAAAAGAATTCTACTATATTTAAATAAAAAATAAAAATAAGTTTATTCATATATCTCATTTGGCATACACTGCATATCGAGGAGCCTCCATTTAGGCATAAAAATGCCTGTAGTTGGAGGCTCCATATTTATAAAGTATATTTATAAAGTAAAAAATATAAAAAATACGTCTTAAAAAAATTTGCGGGTAATTACCCCGGGTTCGGATTAGTTCGGGTAAATCTTAGTATTTCCGAGATTCCACGGAATTAATTGTTGTTTTTTTTTGTGTTGGTAGTCTACCTTATTACCTCTTTTTTAAAGTAAATTGCAGATTCTAATACTGAGGAACATGGGCAAAAAAAAATAAAAACGAAAATCACAAAATCGCTGATTTCTCGGTTCCTACGAGGTCTAGAGCAGCCATAAAGGACTCGTAAAATAGATAAAAACAAGACCTTTTAAAATGTAGCTAAAAAAATAAAGCAACTGTAAAAGTTTAGATGAAATAATTTTTTTTTTATTTTTTTTATTATTTTTTCAAAATATGGGTAAAAAGTTTTACCCCCGGATATCTCCTAAACTAGTTAAGATGGATTCGTGGGAGTTTTACTCTCGCAATTAGAATAAAAAGCTCTATCTGATTCACTAATAATCAGGGAGGTGGTCATTTTGAGATAAAATAAAATACTGTGCGATGGCGACGTAACATTTCCCTACAAAAAGCCCTTCTCAGGCCATGATCACTCGGTAAAAGGGCTTGCACACGTTGAACGTGAAAGGGATGAATTATGTGTCGTCTCACAGTACGATGTACCACAGATCTCGGAATCCCTGACATTCATGACATGCGACGAATACTTGTCATTGGATTCTCAGGTAGCATCTCAAGCACCACATCTTCGACTCCAAGGTCTGGAACGCTACGTCGACCTTCCCTAGCTCCTGTATTTCTACCATCTGCGTAAGCGGAATGTACACGTTGGAATACTCGGTAATCCGGATAGCGGTACCGATTAGGATATCGCTCTCGATACACTCTTGCAGCTTGGCGTGCATTTCAATCACAAAATCCGTAAATGAAATGCATATCTGCATATTCATGGCTGTTGTACGTAGCCATACTCAAGTCAAACAGTGTCCAAATCACAGGCAAAAACAAAGTCCAAGTTACACAGTCCAAATAACGGTAAAGAATAATTATTGATGAACACCGAATTAAGTACGTGCGCAGTCACAAGCTGGTAGCGAGTTACCAAAACATCTACCTGAGTGCGAACGTGCGCCGGCGCTGGTTCTTTTGTTTCCCTTCCCCCGCACATTCCCAGCACCTCGTTGGAATGCAATGCCCCTCGTACTTCCTCTTTCACCTCGCCGCGCTCGCCCCGTCGCCATACATATTGTACCAGAGCGCCGATATGGCGTCATTGACAGCAGGTGCACGGTTTTTTCCGCTATGGCAAATAACATGACTCATGAGATAACAAAAAGTATACCGAAATTATTTTTATTTTTTTATTTAAACCTAAACCATATCAAACAGTAGTGTTCAGATAGGTAACAAATGTCTAGGGACTGAAATTAAATCGTTTGTTAAGCTGAGAAAAATGAAGATTTGAAACATAGAAAATTGTAAAAATACGACCTCTTTGTTAATAAAAATCTCAAACTTTTAAGCTATTAAGAATATTCCAGTGATTCATACCTCCAAAGAATCTCTATGACTTGGACCCAGTTTTTGTAATACGTGGTCAACTTTCGCTAGTGTAACTTTTTCCCATAAAAATCGCTCGAAAATTGAGTAAAACTTCTGAACGACCGAAGACTTTGCAGTAACTGTTTTTTATTATTGAACACATGTTTTCTAGATGCGTAAAGTATTACCAAAAGAACGGCCCACTTTTCTACGTTTTGAAAAAAAAAATTATAATAGCCCTGATAGTTTTTTTTAATGATTTTTTTCATTGAGCATTATTCGAAGTGATTGAAAAAACAAAAATTGGTCATAACTTTTGAACCGTAAAAAATTGTACCAACATTCTCAGAGTATAAAAGTTTGGAAATGACCTTGCCTACACTCCTATTCGATTTGATCCATACTTCCAGGGACACCCTGTAGAATAAACACAGGGTGTGGCGTAAATAATGGATAACCTTGAAACTGTCGATTGGCCAGATTATCATCTATCATTTACCCCACTTATATCGCCATATGCCCATGGATGACAAAATTATTGATATTTTAAATAAAAATCGTACTTACTCTTACAAAATCAGCTGCCATTTCTACAATTGGTGATTTTTTTTCGTTTTGTTTTTTTTATGTCATTCCTGAATATGTGTATTATCAGATCAGTATCAAGATTTTTTATTACATTCAACTGGTCTTTTTCTTTGCTTCTTTGTGATCGCGAGTTCCGACGGTGAATTTCATTAGCACTTACCAGTTCATCTTAGATGCTCAACTAGAGTTAATGCATGGCAGCATTACAGTGCCACATTTTTTGGAAAAAATGAGATAAATTCACAATCGAGATTTACGTGATCCTATATTTTAAGTTTTGTTTGAATCTAGTTAATTGATTTTCGTTTCAATGCAAACAGTTTATAATTAAAGTTGATTATAATATTGACATAATTACTTACTTATCTAATTAAACGTTGATTAACGCATTTTTTGTTAAATAATTTAAAAACAACATCTGGTGGGGATTGTTACTTCTTTTTCCAAAAATCCCCACTAGGCAAGCTTATTTAAGTAGTAGGGATTTCTGAAAAAAAAAAATAACAATCCCCACTGGTGGGGATTTGTCGGTGGGGATTTCTGGAATAAATCAAAAATTCTACTTTTTTGGTGTGTATTTGTCAGATTTTTTTTTTTTGTGATTGTTCGTCTTGAATGTTACTTTCGTGTCACAAAGAAATGTCTTTGAAAAAATTATTTTATGTTTTATGTGTATTACATTGAACTATTTGTCCCCGACCCTGTATTTCTGAAATGTTAGTTTCTTTCTTGCACATTTGCACAATTATCATAAAATACTTACTCCAATTAAAGTAGGTAGGAAAATATTCGCAAATATTCTAGAAGAAAAAATACACACCATACTTATATAATTATATTTATTAGGCTAGAAACGTTGGACACATTCGTCGTTTATTAATTTGACTGTATGGTAAATGAGCAGATGTGCTGTTTCTATTTCAAGCCTTAAATGGTTTGGTACCTAGGTAGGTACTGCAGATAAACACATTTTTATCTGAATAGTTGACTTTGTACGCATATAGTAGGCATCCAGTAGACAAGTAATGTCGTAAAATATCATGTTGACTTCGGCTGCAGATAAAGGGACTTGACTGGAGCGGCAGCTGATCAGATTTAGAGCAACAAATGGTCCCGGTCAGTGGACGCTGTCACGATCATACGCTTCAGCACTTAGCGTACTTAGTCTATTAACCGGTTCCGCTGCACGCGCAGCTTTACCAAAGTCTTTGATACCTACAGCATTTAAAGAGTACAACCGTTACATTTGTAGTCACACACACACACACACACACACATAATTCACTAAGAGCGCTACACCTGGTGCTGACCTTTCAAATGGTCATACACATCACAGAATACACTCAAGAAAATCTCCTATATCCAAGCTGTCAGTTCTGAAACAAAGATACAAAAACAGTATTATATTCAATGCAGGTTATCACTACATTTTATGTTCTGATTCTACGCATCATGATGATATTCATCATTTCAGTTGAGCGTCGTCGCCACATTTCTAAGCATAGGTATTTACCTATGCTTAGAAATGTGGCGACGACGCTCGGCTATTTAGCCGATTCCAATAATTTACGGACCGTTATTGGTTAAAATTAAGACTCTTGTATCTTTAACAATAATGAAGCAAAGACCTCATAGCTTATACCTTTAGTCATACATTTATGTTTTAGGGGCTTAATGGTTATTTGTACCTTATAGGGAAGTCGGTACAGATAAGAAAAAAGTTATGTCATGAAAGTAATTAAATGCAGTGTCCTTGTCTTCCGTTTCATATACTTACATATAAGGTCTATCTATTCATACACGAAATATTTTAAGAGGAAAAACAACTGTTTCATTGTACCCATAGATATAAGAAAGGAGATGTGCCCAGTAGTTGAAAATGTATCAGAACCTTGTCTCCACATGTCCCTGCCGCTGGCCAACTACTACACATGCAGTTCAGTAAAAGCAATAGATACAGTCGCGCACACACCACCCGCATGTCATACATCAGAACGTACTACACAATCAATTATAATAGGTAAACCTTAACCCATCAAACCCAGCGTGCTTTTACCATGCATCGTACAACTTACTCACACAAAAACAACGGTCGCTATCGTTGTGATGTGCAAAAGCAATTTAATTTACATGTGATTGACTAAATCGGAAAGTTATCGATTCTTCATACATACATTTTACATAAATCCTTTATTTCCTATTTTAGGAATGAAACGACGCAACGCGGTGCGCGACGTCGGCGGCACAGGCGGGGCGTCTCGTCCTCCTTTTACATGTGGGACCTATGGTCTGTTTTTTAATCTCGTAGACTAAATTGACATTTCAAATGTTCCCTGTATATTTTTTTCATTTCATAGTTTGACATTTGCACCTGTCAAATTAGTCTACGAGATTAAAAAAACAGACGTTAACAATATCACTGGTGAATTGTAGTGGACGTTAAACGAAAATACACCTCTGCCTATCTCTTTGGGGAATTCAGGTGTGATGTTAAAAATAAACCAACGTAGGTAGAGTTTATAACTCGATGTAGTCTTATTTTAATAGCTTATCGCTTACAATATTATAATATATGTGAATTTAAATTACAATACCATCTAACCCTAAATAGGTAAAGTTTGACATTTGCACCTGTCAAATTAGTCTACGAGATTAAAAAACAGACGTTAACAATATCACTGGTGAATTGTAGTGGACGTTAAACGAAAATACACCTCTGCCTATCTCTTTGGGGAATTCAGGTGTGATGTTAAAAATAAACCAACGTAGGTAGAGTTTATAACTCGATGTAGTCTTATTTTAATAGCTAATCGCTTACAATATTATAATATATGTGAATTTAAATTACAATACCATCTAACCCTAAATAGGTAAGGGTACTAATAAACAGCTGACGGGTTCAATTCGAATTCGCATAGGTTAATGTCCTCTGTGAGGTTACACCAAACTTATACCTGTTGAATAATCAATAATCAGAAGGTCAAGTAGGGTAAATACGCCATACATCCCGTCCAATCTACACATTTTCAGCTTGCACATCTGCATTTTCAATTTTCAGCTTGCGCGTTAGTTCAAAAGGTAATTAAGTAGCAATTTTGCAACTCGAATTGCAACACACATACTCTATATATACAAACGGTTAATATCCGATTACGTCACTTGCTCTTCGAACACTGAGCGTCAGTAGCGAAGGCGCCGTTGAAGCGTCAACTTCGTAGTTAAAGGCGCTTACTTGCAGTGAATACCCACGCTTCGGGGATTGATATTACAACGGTAAGGTTTCTTTTTATTTGTTTTAAGCTTTGTTATCACTGATAAGTTAATTTTACTTTATTTTGAGATCGCTTTTTCAACGTTTTACATGTTATTTTAAGAGAAAAAAATAGGGGGCCGCCATTATAATACCAGTTTCGTTTTAAAACCTGATTCTCGGCGAGTAAATGCAGTATGTTTTATAAATTCCAATTCTACCAATTCCATTGACATAATAGGAGAATTTGCAAAGCTTATAGATAAATAAATATATTTTACATTTAATCGCCAAATACCCGGCCGGGGTGATATTGGTCGAATCTCGAGAAATACGGTATACGAAACAGGGGCCGACCTTAGAAATATTAAAGATCGTAATGTAGGCCAGCCTCGAATTCGAGCGCCACTATACAGGCTGATTACTTTTATTCATTTATTGCGTGGGCAGTCATTTTTAAATTATTTATCAAACTTATTTTCTCAAAATTGAATATGTATTATTATAATATCCTTTTGACATATCTCAGGATCCTGAGGTCCCGGACCTTTGGAAGGCGTACGATGGGCCGAAGCCAACTCAGGAGGCCGCTTAGGCAATTTTAAATGATGAGGAGGCACCGACCGACGATTATCCCTATATGCATTATGCAAGTGCACCCAAGAACAACCCCCGGTTGGTACAGGACTATTGCAGGACATAGAAACAAAAAAAGGTCGCTAGCACATAGTGACGTAGCGACAAGGGGGTAACACTTCCTGAGGTGCTTGAGGTGTGGAGAGATATTCCTATAAACCTTATTACTTTTTTCTTTTAGTAGAAAAGTCAAACTTATGGCTTTATACATAAAATAGATTTAACAACCTGTCTAAAACCCCATCACAAGCTATTCTTTTTTTGCAAACTGATAGAGCCAGAGAGCTTCAAAGTTAGAAAATCCCTAAGGGGGCCGACGTTTAGTGTATTTGCCCTACAAATGTGAAATTTGAAGCGTTTTACGCTACGAAAGATTCAATGACAGTAGGTAGATAGGTAGTAGAAACTAGATGGACGGTATAAGATAAGAAGTAGTATTTATTATGTGTGAAAATTAAATACTTTTAAAATACTTGACACATAATAAATATATTATGTGTCAAGTAATTTTAAAAGTTTAATTTTCAAAATAATATACTTAGATAATAGCAGTTTATGAAACTGTTGCATAATGAGCGTATTAAAATTAAAACACAAGTGGCAAGGTTTTTAACTTTCGAATTATTTTATTAACATACTATGTTTATAAATAATGTCAATATAAACTCGTTTTGAAGTTTATAATTCGAAATTTACGATATACGAAAAACAATAATTATTATCTACTCTCGATAATAATTATTGTTTTTTGCCATCTCATCTTTAACGTCTATAGATTATTCTCTTAAATTATGTCGTGTATGAATAGATAGACCTTATATTTCTGAAAAGGACAATGATGATATTTTCTTAACTAATATCGCGTCTTTGTTCAAATCGATTTTTAGGGTTCCGTACTACAAAAGGAAAAAACGAAACCCGTACAGGATCACTTCGTTGTCCGTCTGTCTGTCAGTCAAGACCCTTTTTCTCAGGAACCCGTGAAGGTATTAAGTTGAAATTAAATCAAATCGGTACGTAGGGCTATGGTCCCTTGGAGCTCTAAAAAAAATCAAGCTTCTAAGTCAACGCAATAAAAAAATACGGCCATTTTTTTTTAAATAATATTTTGGGACATTATTCACACATGGTCATCTGATCCCAAACTAAGCAGAGCTTGTACTATGGAAACCACATAACTGATATACTACATACACTACTTTTTTTTGTAAATACATACCTACTTATATAGATAATTACACCCAGACTCAGGACAAACAGACATGTTCATGCACACAAATGTTTGTCCTGGATGGGAATCGAACCCACGACCTACGGCATGATAGGCGGTATCTTAACCAACCACGCCAACTGGCCTTATGCGACATAATTGATACTCGCCAAGTAAATCAAAACCTACAGGGTATAACCATTAACCTAAAATCATGAAATTTGGCAAGAAGCAGTCTCACAGCACAAAAAAGGAAAAATTCCGAAAATCGTAAATTTGTAGTTTTATCATATAAAAATTTTTTTTTGCGATTACAAACTTA
Source organism: Dicycla oo (assembly GCA_948252095.1). Taxonomy (NCBI): domain Eukaryota; kingdom Metazoa; phylum Arthropoda; class Insecta; order Lepidoptera; family Noctuidae; genus Dicycla; species Dicycla oo. The sequence continues at coordinate 17,063,745 of OX411712.1, forward strand.
CATTTGCAGTTGGAGAATTGACTGTGACGTATATCAATCAATGTATGGGAGAACATGATTTTCAAATACAATATTAGGTTTGTTTTGGGATAAATTCCATTCAACTACCTACGGAACCCTTCATTGTACGTGGTCCGACACGCACTTGGCCGGTTTTTTTCATATTTGTTGTATCTACCTTTGCATCAAAAGATATGGCCAGTTTCGTGGTCAGATAATGCAAGATAGTGTATTTGGGGCTTAGCATTTGGTATATTGCTCGCAATTAAGTCGATACAGGACAGTTTTCTCGTTGACTTGGTAATGTGATTATTAGTTATATTAAAGTTCTTAAGAATATATTCTAATTCTTTAAAATGCTTATCCGATTTTCTAACATCTAAATTCCAGTCTCCCCATAATATAACGGTTTTATTATTTCTCTTTAAATTCAGCCAAACAGACAAACATTCTAAAAACTATATTTTATGCATTAGAATCGTTCCCAGACCCCGTAGCAATTACTTGTTCTTTCAAAAATATTCAATGTACAGTTTTGACTTACATGTACTAGATTAACCCCTTAAGAGGTATAGGGTAAACAAAAACTCAGCTTGTATACAGGGGGTAAATGTTAAATAGAGATCAATATAGCAGCAATATCGGGTATAAGAAAACCATATACCTAGAGTTCTTTAGGCGTATTAAAACTGTAACGAAGGATTTCTGAGACTTATTTTAAGGTTTATAATGAGTATTTTTCGCCTTGATCATCATAAACAAATCAACCACAAAGCCAATGTTATCAAGTTGACTTGATTACATAGCAGGAAGGACGGTTATCGAAAATATGCGTTAGATCGTACTCCTGCACCCTAATTGCGCAAAACACTATCAATCGGAATCTGGATCATTTTAAAGCAAATTGCTAATCTATTGCTTCATAAGTTCGAAAAATTTGTCTTCTCAACACCGTAAATAACGAAATGAATGTTGTTAAACTGTCAAAATGAAACCGATTCCGATTGATAGTGTGTTAGGTACGCAATTAGGGTGCTGTTTATGACAATCAAAAATTGTCAATTTTGTGAAGTTGCAATAAATGAATGAAAATCAACATTTTAATTTCCGTTATGTAAAGATGTATTTCCTGTGCTGAGCTATACTCCATTTACTATAGCATTAGACAGAAGTTAAAAAAGCCTCTTTTAGGTGCACACTTTGTAATAAAAGTGCAACAAACATTATTACAGTCAAGATTGATGTGGAGTTAAATATAATCAATTTAAATAACAGCTGTCACACTTATTTGTACTTATTTGACCTATCTACCTTCTGAAATTACAAAGCTTTCATTTAATATTATTTATTTTTTACATAATATATTGTCGTGTCAATGTTAAAAACCTAAAAGAATCAGGGGCGGTCAGTACCGGGAACGTTTTTCATGTCATTATAACTCTACCAAATCTAAAATGTTACCTATTCCCTTCATAAGTTGTGGCAGCACGTGTTATTTTATTTTGTCGATTTATGATATCATCCATCCGTCAAATTGCGTAAATAATCTGCAGTTGTCAATTGTCATTCACTTGTGGATACTTGTGAATGCTACGCCTTTTCTCGTTGTTATTGCTGAATTTTCGTGGTTTAGTTGTTATTTGTTACTGTTTTTCTGTTTTTATTGTTTTGTTGTCGTTTTGTTATCGTTATTAGTGTTAGTTTTGTGTTGTTTGTACAAAACGGTACGTTTTGTTGAACTATGGACAGGGACGATCCCGGTGCAGGCCCAAGTGGCTTGCAAGCGCAACATGTACGACAACAGCGAAAAACGTGGCCCCAACGTTGATCACGAGGCTAAAATATTATCTCCCAAGAAAAATAGAATAAAGCAAACACCGCTTCGTTCTACAGAAAAAAGAACAGTGATAAATATTTATAAAGAAGTTAACGGGTCCTGGCCCGAAGATACTCCTGCATATAGAACGCAGTTAGTTAACAAAACTGCAGAAATTGCAGGTAAGGATCATAAAATTATTACCATAAAAAATAAATGTATTTGAAAGTAACATGTATTGTGAGGTAGTAAATCTTATTTTATAGGCATATCTCGTGCAACAGTCTATAATGTACTCAAAGAATACAATACAGAAGGTCGCCTGCAATCACCCCCTCCTCGCCAACGGAAATACTCAAAATCTGACGATTATGATGATGATTATATTTTAAGTGGAATACGAAGAAAAATTCATTCTTTTTTCTTTGATAATGAGTTACCAACGTTGGGCAAGATTTTGGAAGCCGTTAATACCGATGAGTCTCTACCCGACTTCAAAAGAAGCACTTTATACAAATTAATGAAGTACAAATTAAAATTTACCTATTATTAAAAGAAGTAGAAAAAGTGAAAAATTGACAAACAAGAGATTGTATTATGGAGGGTGAAATATCTCCGTGAAATTAAAAGATTAAGGAACGAAGGAAAAAAATATTATTTAGATGAGACTTGGCTAAATGAAGGTACAGTGCTGCTAATATTTATAGTCTTTTTTTGCATGAAGGAGGTTTTACCTAACTTGGTAAGCTATGTAAAACCTCCTTTATGCAAAACAATACAGTGGACAATATAAGTCGATATAATATTGTATTTACATCTATAACTTTTATTAAACATACAGGACACACGAAAAGCATGGTATGGCAAAACAACACTGTTAAGTCTTCAAAGGAAGCACACCGGGCAGGTTTATCTACTGGTTTAAAGAACCCAACCGGAAAAGGAAAACGGCTTATCATTGGCCATATTGGTAAAACTTTACTTTAGATTTCAGTGTATTTCTTTTGAAATTACTTTACAATTGTCACATTACTAAATCGTGAACAAAATGATCACTCCATTGTCACTGAAAACTGGTTAAGTCTTAATGCCTCCCCTCGGAGAAAGATGTTTATGGGTAAATTATGGGTTAATGGTTGTAGACTAACCTGTTCAAGGACAGTAATGATGCAGTCAGTTTCGGTTGCTATTTAATGGTTAAGGTTTAGTTCCAGCGGTCAAGTACCTAATCTGTGCCACCGGTACACAATTATTGATTTGCTTTTATTTCATTTCACAGGATCAACAGAAGGGTTTTTAATGGATGGTGAATTAATATTTGAAGCCAAAGAGGGTGATGGAGAGTACCATTCTGAAATGGATGCACACAATTTTGAAAAGTGGTTCAAGTTAATATTGTCAAAAATTGAGAGTGGTGCTGTTATTGTTATGGATAATGCGCCATATCATTCGAGGAAAGTGGAGAAGCTGCCAACTACAGCCACACGAAAGGCAGATTTTCAGGAGTGGCTAAAAAACAAAAATATTCCTTATGAGGTAAAAGACCTTAGGGCCACTTTATTAGAAAAAAGTAAAACAAATAAAACATTTGTACCAAAAGTTTGCTGTAGATGAGATGGCTAAAGAAAAAGATGTATTAGTATTGCGCCTCCCACCTTACCACTGTGAGCTCAACCCAATAGAATTGGTATGGGCTCAAATGAAGGGGTATGTAGCCCAAAACAATAAAAGTTTTAAATTAGAAGAAGTGAAGCGGTTGCTCCCTCAAGCACTCATAAACATAACTGCAGAGAAATGGCAATCTTGCATTGCTCATACAATTAAAGAAGAAGAAAGGTTTTGCCAACTTGATGGTATAATGGATAATGTTGTTGAAAGATTTATCATTAAGGTGGCAAAACCTTTTCTCTTCTTTAATAGCAATAAATATCATCTCACACTTCTATGGCACTGGAAAATGTTTTTATAGTTGGTATTTAGCTTGCGAAAGTGTATTTTTGTTAATCCTCTGGCATTCTCCCAAACATTTGGCATTTTCAACTGGCACTTTCCCAAACTCTCTTAAACTTGCCGAAATCCATCCTATACATAAGGGCGGGGACAGGGGCTGTGTCAATAACTTTAGACCTATTTCCATTTTGCCAACGGTATCCAAGATTCTGGAAAGGTTAATAAACAAACGTTTAACTAAATACCTCGAGTCAAACAAACTATTATCACCTTCTCAGTTTGGTTTCCGATCCGGAAAGTCAACTAGTGATGCTGTCCAGGAATTGGTGAACTTTGTTTCCACAAATCTTGATGGTAAACAAAAGGTGCTGGCAATCTTTCTGGACTTAGCAAAGGCTTTTGACACAGTCTCTACCCCGCTTCTCCTCGAGAAGCTGGAGGGGTTAGGAGTGAGAGGCACGCAACTTAAATTATTTTCTGATTACCTCACTAATCGCAAGCAGAGAGTAAGGGTTGGTGATATGTGCAGTGATGACCTTGACATCACATATGGGGTACCACAGGGAAGTATCCTAGGCCCCACATTATTTTTGACGTATATTAACGAACTTTGTAACCTCGAACTGCGTGGTGGTAGGATCATCACCTTTGCGGACGACACAGCTCTGCTTTTTCACGCGGACTCATGGGAAGAAGTCTACTCAAATGCTCAGCTCGGTTTTGACATGGTTGCAGAGTGGTTAAACAATAACAAACTCACTCTTAACGTGTCTAAATCTATGTATATTCCTTTTTCCATAAAAAATCACGCGATTCCTTCTTATACAAATTTTTCAATAACATCACACACATGCTCTTTCCTGCAAGATAAGTCTTGCACATGTCCTAATCTAAGAGAAACCACCGTTATCAAATATTTGGGAATTCAGATTGACAATCGTCTTAGTTTTCAGCCACATATAGACGCACTTACAGCGAGAACGCGAAAATTGATATTTGTTTTCAAGAACTTACGCCATGTGGCGGAAACTAAGACTATTGACACCGTATACTATGCACTAGTTCAATCAATCTTATCATATTGCATAACGGCATGGGGGGGAGCCCCTAAAACATCTTTGCTGAGATTAGAAAGAGCGCAGCGAGCTGTTCTTAAAGTTGGTCATAAACTTCCCTATCTTTTTCCAACGAAAGGACTTTATCAGCAGTGCAAAGTACTGACTGTTCGCCAATTATTCATCTTAAGCACTATCATTCGTAGGCATACTCAACTTCCATACAATCCTTTTGAAATCCTTAATAAGAGACGCAAACACACAGTCTGTAAGTCACGGTCCTTCAAAACCAGTTTCAGCCGTAGATTCTTTTGTTTCCTAGGAGATTACCTATACAATAAAGTCAATAAAGACATTTCCATCTACTCCTTATCCATATACAATTGTAAAACTAAAGTCCAAAATTGGCTTCAATCTCATGATTATGAAGATACAGAGAGACTCTTAGAAGTCATCTCATAAAAAGCAGCTTGACATGTCCTTTATATGCCATTTTAGGAGACCAGTTTTGAATATCACACACTCACTACACACTCACTCACCCACACCAACACACCCTACTTTGCTGTCTAGTTAATTATTTGTTTTTTCCTTGTCTTAAATTGTTTTAATTGCCATCCCAACATAATCATCTATTTATATTACTGTGACTTGTCCGTGTAGTTTGGAGGCCTGGAGACCTGTAACACAGGTATTCCTAGTACAGGCTCCAGTCTCCACAACATCAATGTATGTTTGTATACACAAATTATGTATTGTACCTACAAATTTTTCATTATGTGGTGGAGAAAATAAACGTTATTATTATTATTATTATTATTATTATTATTATTCTAAATTATAGTTAAAATTATGACTTTTGTTACCACCAATGTCTATCAATTATTATCATTTGTGATGACTGATGGTAGCAGTGACTAAATTGTTAAGTGGTGTTTTGTGTCGTATTGATTTGGTTTGTTGAAAACATAATAGGGACATGCCATTGTGATAAGTAAAGTTGTTTTTAATAAACTGATTGTTACTAAAAATTGGTTAATTTTATTTAGGCACCTATCCAAGCATCGTGACGAGTAGATAGATAGAATATGCTTTCTTGTATGCCATACATTGTTACTTACAAAAAAAGTATATACATTATTTATTAAATTTTTTTGAACTTAACTTGCAAATAAAAGGTTTCGTACTCCTGCTTCTGCGAGCCTCTTTTTTCTAATGTAATGTGTGTAAACAAATGGAGTATAGGTTATTATGAAAATCTTAGAAAATTTTTCATGACTGTCGTGAAATGACGTATGAATTTACAAGTTGCTAATAGTAGAATTGACTAAAGCCTTTGTACTTACCGAGTTTTAGTCAACTTTCTTTGGACTTTCTGCATTGGAGTCACTATTTGGCTGCAAAAGAATGAAACAGTTACTTACGATAAACAAAAAGAAAACCAATAAATGAAGGTTTTTTTTTTTTGGATTAGGCGGATAGGGGCCGCTGCGCGTCTTGAGAGTAGTTAAGACTGAGACACAATAGAAGTTTTTTGCTATGACCTCTATGGGCGTTTAGTGCCCCGCGTCAAAGTTTATTTTTTTATGATTTGTGGCTTTTCTAGTATGTATTACAAGAAAAGTGACAAATCTTAAAAAAAAAAAACATAAAAAAAAATATTCTATTTTAATATATATATATCGGGCACACGGCTTGTGTATTTAATAAATCGGGCAGTACGTATATGTTGTGTACCTACCTTTACGTGACATTATTATTCACATAAAACAATGTACAAAGTGAAACTATTCAAAAATAAATTAGTAAAAGGTCGTTGGTGTGCCTAATAAATAAATAAATTAACAAACAAAGGCTGAATACACCATTTATAAAAAGATTGTTAAGAGGGCCATCGCACTTTGTCGCCTTGTCTTTTCACTTAACCAATGTTAAGTGAAAAAATGCTTTTTTGAAAAAATAATTAATTGGCGAACCATGTAATAAATAATGTTAATTTAATACGTAATTATTAAAAACCATTTATTTAACTCGTCTCAAAAACAGATCATAATACTTATTGAGCTAATACAAGGTGGCTCCAAACTAATCATCCAATTTTGTTTTTGAATAACTTTTTTACTAAATAAAAAACTAATATTTTGACTGATGGAAATCTTTATTTGGACATTTACAATTTTTACTGTTAAGTGGAAAAGTTGATATACGTCAAGTGGCTGACGCCAGTGTTGATACACATTTGTGGCCGTTTTATCGCATTGTCCATGACATCCGCGACAGACAATCAAGACAATCGCAGCCCTTAAGGCATAATGACAGGAATGCGAACGGTTATCACCGGAAATCTTGTGGAAAGTCGTGGAAAATGCGATAAAACGGTCACAAATGTGTACTAACACTGGCGGCAGCCACTTGACGGATAACATCTTTTTCATTTAACAGCAAAATTGTAAAGGTTCAAATAAAGGTTTCCATCACTCAAATACATTTTTTTTAATTTAGTAAAAAAGTTATTCAAAAACCGATTTGGATGATTAATTTTGCGCCACCTTGTATATAAATTTGTTTTTAATACCTATTAAATGAATATTATTGATTAGTTCCCCAATTGATTACATTTTTCAAAAATGCATCTTTTTATTTAACATAGGTACTTATAAATTTGCTCCCGTGTGAGAGGTGTCAAAATGCGACTGCCCTCTTGAGAACTTAACTAACGAGGTAGGTACGGTCAGCGACACAAGTCGACCAACACTGCTTCACGCAGAACACATAATCTTAAATGACACAAAATTATTTAATTATTTGATACATTGTACTTCAGCATTTCATATAATAGCTGAGTTGATAAGCTTTAACTTGATTTATGTTTTTAATTAAATATTTAGATCAATAAAAATTTTAAAACACGAAGGTTGTTAATCGACTTTGGCGCTGACACGGATACCAATTACCGCGCCCGTAACTTGATACGTACGGCCGCTACATAATTCCTAGTGATTATTAGGTTTTTTGTGATCTTTCGTAATTTGCTGAGGCCGCAAGTATGAAATAACTAGACTAGAGCTTTCATGAGAGCAAGCCTGAGTTTCTCACAGAGCACGCAGCATCGCGGCATGGCTAACCGCACCATTACAAAAATGAGAAAACATTTATAAATGACTAGGTAGGTACTTAACACTCATATAGGTACGTATTAATCTGCCAGGGTTTCGCAGAATATCTTTTAGTGGTATTTTATCACCATAATAGATACTGCATGATTTATTTTAAAATTTAGCATACTATCTACTGTGCACCTAGATTAGACTGCATATGTAGGGAAATAATACTTTGTAATACTTAAAAAAAATGTTTCATACCTCAAAATATCTATGGTATAACACTACACCGTACACACAGCCAATTGAGACTAAAATTTGAATGACTAGCCATATAATTACATTGACCACTTGGGCTTGACCAAAAAGTTCTTTGCCATTCTTGATGCACAACATAGACTCAGTCACCATAATAGCTCCATACACCCAACACTGGGTACCGACTCGCTTGCAATTTGGATCCGTAACATACGTGTAATATTGTCTGAAACCAATGAAATAGAAATGTTAGTTAACCCTAAATACATCTATATATAAATAAAAATCAATTTCTGAATGCCTTCTTGAGTGGTCACAAGCAGATCTTCTGAGCATGAGGTTCTGAGATTGATTAATACCCAGATTGAGTTTTCGATTAGCAATGTCTCAGTAGCTGCCCGGAATCTGGCTTCGTGCTCCGTTAAACTTACATTTATGGTTGAAGGCTCCCCACACAATTTGGAATATAACTGGCGAAATGTGGGTGGTACGCCACCTTTTTGAGGAATACGAGCGTGATGTTATGTCTCTCAAATGTGTAGGTGGGCCAACCGTAAAAACTGAAATTATCCAAATAATAAGGCCCCACTGACTAAACCGTCCGCCACTCACTAACAGCTATCTGAAGATCTGAAACTGGCCTGTTGTGAACTGTGTGTGCCTGTGAGGTATTACGATCCCGACCTATCCGTACGCGTGTTGATAGGTCTAGACCGGACAGGCCATGACCTCAAGGCCAATTCAAACACACATTTATAGGTAGACCACCGGCTGACGTGACGTGGCTTGCTTGAGCACTCGAGATGACGTCCCGCCGATCGCGGAAAGCCGGCTCAAAACTCAGCGTGTGGAGAATGTGGAGATTGCCATTTAATAGCCGGTATGCGATTATTGCCTGCAGGTAATAATCGCTGTATTGAGTGGGCTATGTAGACCGCCCAATCTGACAATGGCCTGCAGGCAAACTGTAAGTCAGTTAGGTACCTTAAGGGTCCCACACATTAACAGTTGGCCTGCAGTCTCCGATCCTATCAGGCGGCCTGCTGTCCTAGGTCTGCATAGCCCACACACTACAGCGATTATTGCCTGCCGGCAACGTTCGATTCCTGCCCGAAAGTCTGACAACCAGTCTTACCAAGGGGTATCGTATTACCCAGTTACAGGGTTGTGGAGGTCAGACAGGGAGTCGCTCTATGTAAAATACTGGTATTGAGTTGCATTCGGTTAGCTGACCCCAACATAGTTGGGCAAAGGCTAGGAGCACCTTTTAAAAACAATCATTCATACCAATTTTGCAACAATTTCTTTAGACTACAAATTAACCTTAATAAAAATTCTTTTTAACATATAATATCCCGATAGTAGGTAAGTGAACAAAAATCCAGCTTGTACACGATTTTCCTGCCCATGATTGTATTATATCATTCATTTTCCTATCCACGTTCATTTTCCTGGACTATGTATGTATAGCGCTTGCAAATGATCGAGAACATAAATGGGTTTCACGTATCTAAGATTTGGATACGGTAGTGGACAAGTTACAAAGACCATTGTACTGAGTAACCTACTGTATCAGGAACAATAAAATAAATGGATACATTGTGATAAAATAATACATTACCTTACAGACGGCGCAACAATAACTCCTATTAGACAAAGTCGGGCGATGACCAGAGGATGTGAAGGAGGCATTTCAAATATATGTTTTAAGAAAAATGTATTCAATTCAGAAATTTGCCAAAATACCACCAATTGGCTTAATGCACAGAATCTCATATATGTGCTTGTAGGATCCAACCATCGGACCGGTGTCCATTGTACAGGTGTGAATTGTAATATAGCTCGCTTTATTTTTCCAGTAGTAGATGAAATATCCCTAAAAAAAAAAAACAATTTTGATACAGAATATAATTCTGCAAAATGCAATAGTTTGATAGGTCCACCTATTTTGTATAAAATTATTATACAGGGTCAAATTAAATTAGCTAGCGAAACTCCGCAGGCGTGATGGGGTATCCATATTTAAACATGGTAAAATAAAAAAAATAATAATTTGGTTTTTTTTTTGGCGTCGTAGAGTAGCCACTAGAAATATCAGTGACGCTATCAATGACGCTGGCATCCAGGAGGATAAAGTGAAAAATAAATTTAGTTTCAGTATTTGATCTTAGACAGCAACACTATCGCTCAGTATAAAAATACAGGATATTTTTTTTACAATAGGGATATGGTTAGATTCCTTGCCCAGACAGGAGCTATAAAAAATAAGCAGTTTTATTTTTCTCCAAAACCGAGATAATGATGCATTTGACCACTTTGCTACTATGGGTACATAGTTTCGCATTTCGCCCGGAAGTCCCCACGGAGTAAAAACAAAGAGGAGACGGCCTAAGCAACTGTGCACTGTGATTCTCAACTAGGCCCTGTCGTCATCATGTAGGCGTGGCCTTAGTCAGTGTATTGTTGGCGTTCGTCCTGTGCACAAGTTTGTAAACGTTCCCATTTTACAATATATTCGCGCTAGAAGAAAACCAGAATGAAGTGTTGTGTTTTATCTTGTAAAAACTACTCGGATAGACGTTCTGATGCTATGGATGACATCACATTTCATTTGTAAGTAATTTTATGCGTAATTTATTAATATAGTTCTAGGAAAATCTCTTAGCGTCGGCGTTTCCAAACATAATTCTAACCGACACTAGATGGCGATATCATTTTGTAAACAGGCCGCCATATATCGTCCACTATGAACAACAAACATAAACATAACAAAAATACAGGGCCGTAATTAGAATCCAATTATTTTACCGAATGTCCTGCGGCTGTCTCTTAAATGGAAAGTACTTAAAGCATTAAAAATACGCAGGACATAAAAATACATTCTCCTTAAATTAAATATTCTATCTACAATAATTTATTTAAAGTACTTTCCCTCCGTGAGACAACTAGTATATTAGTTGTTGTTTAATTAATTGAAACTACTTAAAGCCCACCTAGTTAATTTAGTTAAATTTTAAATTATGTATGTTCTAGATTTCCATCCGAAGATAATCTAAGACAGCAATGGATTACTAAAATTAATAGACAAGACTCCGACTAAATAAACAAAAATGTGTTCTTGCCATTTTAATTATTAAGACTTCATAGTGACAAAAACAGGTCTTAGAAAATTAAAGAAGGGAACTTTACCTTTAAAATTGGATATATCGGTTCGTTTCAATGTAATTTGTATTTACCAGTTTCAGTTTTATTGTTTTATCCTTTATGTTACAGCTTAAAAGAAAATTTACAGAGCCAACAATATCTTCACCAAAGCCTACCACACCTACAAGACAGTGATTTAAATGAATTTCTGATACTGCACGATACGCACAACGAAGAAGTTAAATCAAGAAATATCACAACTTCGATGGAAAGCAAGCGCAGATAGATTAAAGATCAGAAGACTTCAAATGAAAGTTAAGCGTTTGAAGAAGAAGGTAGGTACCTTCTTCTTCAAAAAAACGATTAACTTTCATGCTTTACTTTCTTTAAGAAAAACATCTTAAGGCACTGCGTGAGGTGAAAATAACGCTACTAGACAGGTGTTTAGTGACGCTATTTTCACCTCACGCAGTGCCTTAAAATGTATTTTTTTTTTCTAAATCAAATTATTTTTCTTCTTTTGTTTCAGGTTCGAAATTTAAGTGCCTTAATTAAAGAATTGGAAAGCAAAAGTCTTCTGTTGGGAGCGGAATCAGAAATTGTATCATCAATAAATTAATGTTAAGTTGAAAGACTTGGTTGGGCGTCAGTTGGCAAAAACTAGAAAAAAACCGTTGAAGAAGGAATATTCTCCAGCTCTCATATCATTCGCTTTGACACTCCATTATTTTTCGCAAAATGCTTACTCATAATGATAATTACTCATAAAATAAGAAAGATCTAATAATCTTTATTCGCCATTCGTCAAAAACCTTTTTATTCTATTTTTTTTTATAATAATATCACTCTAACAAATATGCATCAAGATGGTTCGCAAAATTAATTTACAAAATGTAGTTTTAAAAAAACTAAAAAAACACGCTTTAATAGCAAATCGAACTAAAAATCAGAAAATAACTTTTAATTTATATTTTATTCAACTGTTATAAAAAGTATACTAACTCAATGTGTTTCAATAATTTTCAAAAATTCTAAAATAAAAATAAAGTTATGAAAGGAAAATTAATGTCATTGTAAAAAAGCGTGGGGTGCTTTTTATCATATTTCGATACTAACTCTACGTTTACAAATAAATACTAAAAATATATATTTACAACAATCAATATCGAGCACTCCACGCTTTTCCCAATTATATTGCGACATAGGGAGACGGGGAAGTAAGGGCAGGTTCCTTAATCGTTGTAGCTAAAGGAAAACGTATTTTAGGAGGCTGTCCTTCACACTTTTTGAGTAAAACTGGTACAGTTAGCTAGAAAAACTTTAATTCACACGTTATATTTTTGTAATGCTAATTATAATTGATGCAGTTTCGTGGTTTATTTTCAAGACTATTCTCTTCTTTTTAAGATCAACATAGGCAAGAGAGAAAACCCGCATATCGTAAAAAAACTATTCCCTTATGTTGGCAACTTCGTGGAGCGAGCGCCATGTGTTATTGGTGACCGGAACTAAAACGCGCCGCCTAGCTAGCCGTGACGTCAACATCGGACCACGGCTGCTCGTGGTGGGGAGCAGACCGGCACGCTCGGCGCGGCCGGGCTCCTTGGCTTAGAACCGTACGATGGAACACTCATGTTTTTAACTCCATTATTTGGAACAGATTATTATTATTTATTTGTGTAATCCGACGGCTGATTTGCTAATTAATTTATCCCCTCAATAGTCAATTCACGTTTCTAAAAGGTTTTGCGTTACTAAAAATGTTTGCTGAAAGTTAACCTAAAAGTTTGATTTATCTGCTCAATAATAGTTAAAGTGTATAACATCTATAATACCTACATCTGGGCATTAATAAATTGATATGAGGGCTGCACTAAAAGTATCGGGAATGGAATATTTCCATTGTTCCTGTCATATTAAAATCTTTTTAATTGAAAACTCCTTGGTTTTAAAAATCGAATACCATTTATTTATTTTAAAAAAGATTCTCGGTGTTGTCACAAGGTTTTGTCAAACTTGTTTAGTCGTTGAGAAAATGGAATGGACTCGAGAAAATTCAAGAGCGATGATTTATTATGACTTTCGAAGTGGTTTAACACAAAAACAGTGTGTTGACCGGATGATTTCTGCATTTGGTGATGAAGCCCCATCCAAAACCACAATTTACCGCTGGTTTGCTGAATTTCAACGTGGACGTGTCAAGCTCAGTGATGATCCCCGTCAAGGTCGTCCAAAAACTGCAGTCACCCAAGAAAACGTTGATGCTGTGCGTAAGCTGATTGAGGAAGATCGACATGTGACATACCGCGTTATTCAGGCAACTTTAGACATTGGCATGAGTCAAATACAAATAATCTTGCATGAACAATTAGGTGTAAAAAAGTTGTTTTCCCGATGGATACCGCATTCGCTCTGTGAAGAGCAAAAAGCGGCTCGCGTTACTTGGTGCGTCAGAACTTTCGAAAGATTCCACGCAGGATCCTCAAATGCTGTATACAACATCGTATCAGGTGACGAATCCTGGATATACGCGTACGAACCCGAAACAAAAAACTAGTCACGAGTTCGGGTGTTCGAAAATGAGTTAAAGCCAACAAAAATTGTTCGTTCACGGAGTGTTGCAAAAAAAATGATGGCCACGTTTGTCTCCAAAACCGGCCATAATGCGACTATTCCTCTTGAGGGACAAAGAACGGTTAATGCAGAATGGTATGCTAGCATTTGTTTGCCACAGGTCGTTTCTGAACTCCGTAAAGAGAACTGCAACCGCCGCATCATCCTCCATCACGACAATGCGAGTTCTCACACCGCGCACAGAACAAAAGAGTTTTTAGAGCAAGAAAACATAGAATTATTAGACCATCCACCGTACAGCCCCGACCTAAGCCCTAATGATTTCTATACTTTCCCTAAAATAAAGAATAAATTGCGTGGTCAGAGATTTTCATCACCTGAAGAAGCTGTGGACGCCTACAAAACGGCCATTTTGGAGACCCCAACTTCCGAATGGAATGGTTGCTTCAATGATTGGTTCCATCGTATGGAAAAATGTGTCAAATTTCGCGGAGAATACTTCGAAAAGCAATAAATACATTTTTAAATAGTAATGTTGTGTCACTTCCTTCATTCCCGAAATTTTCAGTGCCGCCCTAGTAATTGTGTATTAATATGTATTATTTCTCACATCATAACTGGGATTGGTTCACGCCTATAGGTCATCATGGCGCGAGAACGAAAACGACGGACGTCAGTTACCATCAACGAGTTGAGATATGTACGGTGCAATGTCAAGCGGTAGCAGTGAATCGAAATCGCCGCCGCGCGCCGAAAGAATTTACCCAACCGTGAGTCAAAATATTGTATTATTATCAGTAATTCCAGAGTTTAACGGATAATATCGATATGTGAATAAATGTGATTTAGGCTAAGCCCAGGCGGGAGACACCCCATATTATAGTATGGCTAGATCCAAGGCGGGTGATGCCGTGTTAGGAGGCTAAGCCAAGGCGGGTGATGCTATGTGGTATGGCTACATCCAAGGCTGGTGAAGCCGTGTTAGGAGGCTAAGCCAAGGCGGGCACGCCACAATTGCGGCGATAAGTCCCCTCTTTGAGGAGTGGTTAGAGAGGCGTCATGGCACCCTCACCTTCCGCATGACGCAGGTCCTCACCGGACACCGTTGCTTCGGGAGGTTCCTGTTCCGGATAAGGCGGGCGGAAACGCCCCGGTGTTACCACTGCGTGGATCGCCCGGATGACACGGTGGAGCATACGGTGGAGGTCTGCCCGGCTTGGGCTGAGCACCGCCGCGTCCTCGCGGAGGCGATCGGCGGCGGCGATCTCTCGCGTCCGGCCCTGGTACAGGCCATGGTACGGAGAGAGAGTGCATGGGAAGCCGTCACATCCTTCTGCGAAGCTGTAATGCTCGCGAAGGAGGAGGCTGAACGCGTGAGGGAGAGGCAATCTTTGCGCCCTCACGCACCTGTTCGCCGCAGGAGACGCCCTGGGCGTCGGGAATCGATAGCCGACTCCCGGCCACCGTAGGCGCGGGCTTGCGGATGGCGAGCAACGGGTAGCTCGCCGTCCGGTAAGAACCAGGCCCGGGTCGACGGCGCGTTGTGTTCCACGCGCGCCTCAAAGAGATGTCAGCACTAGCTGAAGGGGTCCGCTAGGGCCGATGCCCGCCAGGGTTGCGGGTTGTTCGAAAGAGTTACCGTGGCCCTGGCACAGGCAACTGAAGGAACACGGGTGGGTTTTAGTCAGTAGAAGTCTGACACGCCCTCCCGCTCCACCCAGAGCGGGAGGTTATTTGATGATTTCCCATCCACAAAAAAAAGCCAAGGCGGGTGATGTTATGTGGTATGGCTAGATCCAAGGCTGGTGATGCCGTGTTAGGAGGCTAAGCCAAGGCGGGTGATGCCGTGTTAGTGGGCTATATTCAAGGCTGGTGATGCCGTGTATTTTAGGTTATTACTAATGTTTTACGTGACAGTGCTCAAAAATGGTTAGATGCACTCCAGTAAAATGAAACCACGTGGACCACGTGCGTTAGATACAGTGGAATAATTAATTTGTCTAGTACAATTTGCGAAATACCTATACATTGCTTTAACAAAATGGAAAAATAGATAGGTTAAACCCTAGCCGGTTTAAGAATTGCGATATTATTTCAATCATTTTAGGCTCAATAGGGAGAACGTGAGAGGATTTTAATTTCGCGGGCTGCCATTAAGTACAAGTGTTTTGATTATTATTTCGGTTACCTATCATTATTTAATAACAATGTCGCAGCGTCGACAGTGGTCCGCCATCTTTATCTTTAGCTATTGTAAGAAAGGTTGTATTGACATCCAATATCGAATTCCCCGCGTTTCCATAATAGAATTGTAATCTAAATGCATCTGGCTTATCAAGAGATATTTTTGAATTCATTAATAGACGCCTGTACTAAGTTTTTTTTTATTATTACTTCAGTTACGTATCATGTCCTACCGCCGCACTATGGAAAATCGTAGAACAACTGCTGATTAAAAATGGTTTTTGTCAATGTCGCTACTGGCATGCTTTTTTATTTTACTCAATAGTTTAAGGACCAAACTAGACTATAATATCAAAAAATTATAAATATTAAATGAAATGAATTTTTACAACACCACAAACTTTATAGTTTTGACGGACGTCCATGTCAGGCCAGTTCACTTCATCACTTTTAAATTGATTTTATTGTTATACGTTACAGGAAAAGGTATGATGTATTATATATTTCTGGAAACCTCGTCTTTTGAAGAATATGAAACAGCTAATATGTATTTAATGTTATGTTAAGGTTTACCTTAAAATAATTGCAAAATAAAATATGGTGAAAAAAAAGTTTTTTTAAAGTTCAACGAGACTTTTGACAGTTACCCACGTTTACCCCTGCTTTACATTTAATGTTGATTTGTAGCCTAACTATCCATAAACATAATCAAATAATAACAGCTGCGGATATTTGCGGGTTTCGGAGTAATTAATAAAAATGTGATAAGAGTCAGAAAACGGAAAACCGCTCGCTATCTATTGCGGTTTGAAATGTTGCTGTTTACATCAATAGTTTGCGGTAAGTTTTGGAATTTATCATTGATATTAGGGCATTTATCTTTTTGCACTCATGTTGCGTGTGAAAATATTAATCAACAAAATACACACTACCCTCATATTTCAAATAGTATATAAACAGTGGTTTCATTCCATTGTAAATAACAATATAGTGGTGAATTAACAGAAGTGTAATTACATTTGTTGACTCTTCAAAATGTCTACTTTCAAGAGTTCTAAACGTGAAATAATACTTTCGTATATCGAAGGAGGAAAATCGTTGGAAGCATTATCAACAGTTTTGCAAGAAAAATATCATGTGTCTGAAGACAACTTATGTTTCATCCTCAGTGATTTTCAAAGACATATCGCACCTTGAAAACAAAAGTGGCGTTACACAAAAATTATTATTTTTCAGTATGTCCATTTAAGCTTTTTTGACGCAGCATTTTGGTCAATATCTTAGCAAATAACTGAAATAAAAGTCTGCAGTTTGACTATCTTACTTTAACTTAATGTATGCACTGAAAATATGCCAGTAATTATGGAGTTATTTAGAAAACATAGTTTTGATAATGCCACTTTTGTTATCAAGGTGCGATATTATTCCCGCTTTTAATAAACGCTGGAACGAAGCTTCACGGAACAAGGATACATTTTTAATGAAGAACAGTAATTGGTTGGAATCAGAATATTCAATAACTTTACCGGACTCTGAAGACTTTACAACCATCTCCACACCATCTACTTCTTCTGGGAAACGTGGAAGACCGTGCGTATCTTATCCAGACTTGTCAGAATCCAGTAAAAGAAGAAAAAATACAATGTTACTTAATGAATATGGATTTGAACACGTCTATAATGCATATCTTCAAGGGTTACGTTCGATAGGAGAAGGAACAGAAGCTAAACTTGTGGAAACATTAAGGTTTGCTGACAGTGAAAATAAGACCTTATTTTCGAGTCTCATAGAAGACGCAAGGCAGACCAAAATGTTAACGGATGAAGAAGCATTGAGCGTATTTATTGACTTGGATTTAACGAAAGCACAATATTTGTACTTGAGAAATTTAACGAACGAACGAAAATGTTTTGTGCTTCCGCCATATTACAAAGTGCAAGAAGTTAAAACTACTTGCTATCCACTGTCTTCAGCCATAGAAATTACAGGCACAAGTGCAAAAATAGTAAGACTTCAAGATTTATTAGATCACACTGCAGCTAGAATATTGACAATAGATTCAGTCTATAGGAATGGATTGAATAACTTACTTCTGTATAGTAAATGGGGCTGTGATGGCTCATCCGGTCAAAGCCAGTACAAACAGAAACTGCCAGAAGAGTCTGAACTTATTTCTGATTGGAATTTATTTATCACTTCTTTGGTGCCTATTAAGTTAATTAACGAGCTAACAGGTGATGTTGTCTGGCAAAATCCGGTACCTTCATCTGTTCGTTTTTGCCGGCCTATATTAATAGAATTTTGTAAAGAAACTCCCGAGAAAACTAAAGCCGTTGTGGATGAAATAAAGGGTCAAATAAATTCCTTGAGTCCATCATTAATTAACAAAGAAGGTGAGGGAGTGCAAGTGAAGCATGATCTCTTCCTTACAATGATAGATGGTAAAGTAGCTCAGGTATTAACAGATACGCCTTCGGGTTCCACATGTACAATATGTGGAGCTACTCCACGCCAAATGAACGATTTGACAAAAGTGACAGCTAGGCCTGAAAATGAAGATTCTTATCAATACGGACTGTCTACTTTGCACGCCTTTTTTTTTTTTTTTTTGTGGATGGGAAATCATCAAATAACTTCTCCCGCTCTGGGTGGAGCGGAAGGGCGTTTCAGACTTTTACTGACTAAAACCCACCCGTGTTCCTTCAGTTGCCTATGCCAGGGCCACGGTATCTTTTTCAAACAACCCGCGACCCCAGCGGCATCGGCCCTATTGGACCCCATCTTTTGCTGACATCTCTTTGAGGCGCGCGTGGAACACAACGCGCCGTCGACCCGGGCCTGGTCCTCACCGGACGGCGAGCTACCCACTACTCACCGTCCGCAAGCCCGCGCCTACGGTGGCTGGGAATCGGCTATCGATTCCCGCCGCCCAGGGCGTCTCCTGCGGCGACTGAGGGCGTGAGGCTGCCTCTCCCTCACGCGTTCCGCCTCCTCCTTCGCAAGCATTACCGCTTCGCAGAAGGAGGTGACGGCCTCCCATGCACTCTCGCTCCGCACCATGGCCTGGACCAGGCTCGGACGAGAGAGATCGCCGCCGCCGATCGCCTCCGTGAGAACACGGCGGTGCTCTGCCCAAGCCGGGCAGACCTCCACTGTATGCTCCACCGTGTCCTCTGGGCGATCCACACAATGGTGACACCCGGGCGTTTCCTCCCGCCTTATGCGAAACAGGAACCTCCCGAAACAACCGTGTCCGGTAAGGACCTGCGTCAGGCGGAAGGTGAGGACGCCGTGGCGCCTCTCTAACCACTCCTCAAAGAGGGGACTTATCGCCGCAATTGTGGCGTGCCCAGCGCTGGGCTGCGACAGTCGCACTCTCCATGTCGCCATGAGATCCCGCCGGAGCTCTGTCCGCTGTACCGTGATTTCTCGCGGCAGCGGAGTTACGCCCCGGCGTTTCGCCTCCTCGCGCCACTCCCACACGTGCGCGAGGACTTTCGCCTCCAGATCCCACGGCGGCAATCCGGCAAGGAGGCTCGCCGCCTCACCGGAGACCGTGCGGTAACCCCGGACTAGCCGAATGGCCATGACCCTCTGGGACGCGTTCAACCGGCGGACTGGCCGCAGCCTCAGGGAACGCGCCCACACCGGTGCCCCGTAAAGGGCCATGGACCGCACGACCCCCGCGTAAAGCCTCCGGCAGGAGGCGTTTGGACCACCTAGATTGGGCAGGAGCCGCTTCAAGGCAGCCCCAGCCCGCTCCAGTCTGGGAGCCAAACGTCGGAAATGCTCCACGAAGTTCCACCGGCTGTCGAGGACGAGTCCCAGGTACTTCATCGTCGACTCGACTCCAATGCGAACCCCTCCTACCGTTATTTGGGAACCCGACGGTGGCGCATTCCGAGGACCATGAAAACACATGGCCTCGGACTTGTGCAGGGCCACCTCGAGTCCCAACTGCCGGATCCTCGCAACGACTATCGCAACCCCGCGTGTCGCTAATTCAGCCGCCGCCTGGTGCGACCTCCCCTGCGCCAGGACCAGCGTGTCGTCAGCGTAACATACCACGCTGACGCCGCTAGGGAGGTCGGCGCGCAGCACCCAGTCGTACCCGATGTCCCACAAATGCGGCCCCAGGACCGATCCCTGTGGGACACCGCACGACATCTCTCGCCGGTTCCACTCTCCCTGATGACCGGGGTAGATGACGGCCCTATCCGTCAAATAGGCCTCAACCACTCGACAGAGGTAGGTCGGCATCCGGTGATACCGGAGTGCCTCCCTGATGCAACTCCAGGGCAGGGTATTGAAGGCGTTGGCGATGTCTAGCGACACCGCCAAGCCGACCCCACCCCGGGCCACAGCATCCCCCGTCGTGAGGGCTCGCACGCGCATGATGGCGTCCACCGTAGAGCGCCCCCTGCGGAAACCAAACTGGCTCTCCGCCAAATCCGGCCCCTCCTGCACCAGCCACCCGACGAGGCGGTCTGCAATAACTCTTTCAAAGAGCTTGCCCACCTCGTCGAGCAGCACGATGGGTCGGTAAGCGGACGGAGAGTCCGCAGGGCGCCCCGGCTTCTTAATGAGGACCAGTTTCCCCGTCTTCCAACGAAGTGGGAACTGGCCCCTCTCCAAGCATGCGCTTTGGAGCCCCCCTAGTCGAGGCCCGAGAGCCCCAAAGGCCAGAACCCAGGCTCTTCCAGGTAAGCCGTCGGGTCCTGGGGCGGCATTTTTGGCACTCAGCCTACGTACCGCCGCTCTCAACTCTACCTCGGTCACTTCCGGAGCATCGTCGTCGTCGTCGGTGATGTGGTCCGCAACGGGCACCGCAGGAAGCGGAGCCATGGGCGGGGGAGTATGTTCCCCTCGCGAAGGGAACAGAGCGCTCACCACGTCCTCCACGAGCTGGGGCCGGAGACTCTGCGTCAGCGGGGGCGCCCATGGACGGAGTTTATCCCGCACCATTTTATAAGGGCGTCCCCATGGGTCCCTGTTTAGTGTCTCCAGCGACTCCTCGCGAGCCAGATCCCTGGCCCGCAAGATCTCCGCTCGGAGGGCGGTCTTCGCCGCTCTGTACCCCTCGTACAGCTCCGCCTGAATGGCTTCCGTATCCGGAGGGCGGATACGGAGCCTGCGGTGCCTGGTGTACCGGTGCCGCGCAGCAACGCACGCCTCGCGCAGAGCCGTCAGCTCCGGCGACCACCAATACACCTGGCGCCAGGCGCGACCGGGCTGGACCCGGGGCATTGCCACGTCACATAATTCGGACATGGCCTCCCGGAACCACTCCGCCTCGTCGTTGATGTCGGCAGGCCTGTCCGGTGGTGACACCCAGGCCTGCACGATCGAGGCTTCCAGGAGGAGCTCCCGGTCCAGCTTCTTCAGCGCCCACCGCGGACCACTCGGGGCCTGTCGGACCGGCGCGCTCGAGGTCTGGGCGGAGACATCAAACCGGATGTACCGGTGGTCGGAGTAGGTCTCCACCCCCTCTATGACGCGCCAGTCAACAACATGTGGCAACAGAGCGGGGCTGGCGAACGAAATGTCCACCACTGATTCGCCCCGCATCCGCACACACGTGGGGACAGAACCCCGGTTTAGGATGACCAGGCCTGTCTCCAGAGCCCAGTCCTCCACCATCCTGCCCCGTGTGTCCGTATACCGGGAACCCCAAGCCACATTCTTGGCGTTGAAGTCCTACTTTGCACGCCTGGATTCGTTGTATGGAAATGATTTTACATATTTCCTATAATCTGTCTTTCCAAACGTGGTCAGCCACAAGTGAAGAAAAGAAACGACTAAAGCAAGAGAAGAAAACCCTGGTACAAAGGCGTTTCCGTGAAGAGCTAGGATGGATCATCGACAAACCAAGACAAGTAAGTGGTAATTCTAATGACGGTAATACTGCCAGAAGATTTTTTCACAATGCAAGCTGCTCTGCTGAAATTACAGGAGTGGATATAAATTTGATTAAACGACTTTACATAATTCTGCAAGCTCTTTCATCGGGTGTAATGATAAATGCTGAAAAATTTGGCAGTTATGCTATGGAGACTGCTAGGATCTATGTGAGCAATTATGAATAGTATTACATGCCATCTTCAGTTCACAAAATTTTGATTCATGGAGAAAGTGTCATAAAGCATTTTGCAGTACTTCCTATTGGTCAACTTTCGGAAGATGCACAAGAATCTCGAAATAAGGATTATAAAAAATTTCGTCTTCATCATGCATTTTCTAGCATGATGAAGACGAAATTTTCTCAAGATCCGCTACTAAACGAAGATGTATTTCATACTCTTCTTTATACTTCAGATCCTTACATTACCAGCATTAGAAAACCGTATACTAAAAACGTGAAGGAACTTGATGAAGACACCTTAGATCTTTTGAAAGTGAACGAATTAATTTTAGATCCCGAAGTTCATCAAGTATAAATAACATAACATTTAGTAAACAGTACAATTAATTAATTAATCTGTGTTCGATTTTAATCTTTAAAAAAATGCTTTTTTTATTTTATTTGATTTTTATTTTGATGTACTATATGATATTTGGTTTTTGTAAACATTAAAATAATAGTATTCATTGTTAAGAAATAAACATTGGAGATTTTTTATAATTTTGAATTTGTTTTATTTTTTAATTTATTATTTTAAATTTAATCATAATAAATTACATTCTATTTGAAGCCATATACACTATTCTATATTTGTGCAAAATTTTAGAACATAATATTCAGAAATAAAGAAGTTATTGATTTTTAATCAGAAACAGACCATTATTTTCCACAGTGCGCCGTTCCGAAATTTTACAAAACACAGTAGCTTAATGTACATTCGGGTAGGCATTATTATTAACATCCAAACTCTTAAAGTATTAACGATTAATCTGATTAAAAATGATAAATTGCCATCTCATGTTGAACAGAGATATATATGTAACGGATGTATGCTATATGTAACGGATAACCGTGGTGAAGACGCTTATCACACGTGGTGGTACACGACTGGGATGTCCTTGAAGTCATTCAGTTCAAGCCACGGGTTGAGTTAGTGAAAACGTTTCACTTCGTGCATTTATGGTCAACGCACTAGACTGATACTTACTGTTACATATTTTAACGTTTTCAAGGACACTCAATGAGAGACGCAATTGAAGTACATATTATTATATTATGGGCGTAGTGTCCCGCAGTGTTGTAATTTTATTGTAAACTAGCTGTTCGTGCCCGGCGTCGCCCGGGCGAATTTTATGTCTTTATCTCCAGTGGTTTAGGCTGCGTGTTGTCTGTCATACAAAACTAACATCAAAATGTCCGACTTTTCCGGTGAATTTTCACAACAAAAAAAAGAATTAGCTAAATAGGTGCAACCGTTCTGAAGAGATGCGCTTACATACATTCGGCAATTGATTTTTATTTATTTAGATTAAAATAGCAGCGAAACCGTTGCTCGGGTAGAATACATCGTATGAGAGAGATCTATTTACCATTAAATGATCATTCCAGAATGTTAAACAACATTCTAGAACGTTTAGGAGCATTCTGGATGATAACCGACTATTCTAAATCATTTTAGTTTTTGAATTAAATTTCATTATTCTAGATCATTACAGAATGTTAAAGAACATTCTAGAACGTTTAGGAGCATTCTGGATGATAACTGACTAGTATTCTAAATCATTTTAAAGTCTTTGAATTCAATTTGATTATTCTAGATTATTCCAGAATGTTAAAGAACATTCTAGAACGTTTAGGTGCATTCTGCATGATGACCGACTATTCTAAATCATTTTGAAGTCTTAGAATTAAATTTGTTTATTCTAGATCATTCCAGAATGTTAAAGAACATTCCAGAACGTTAGGGAGCATTATGGATGATGACCGACTATTCTAAATCATTTTGAAGTTTTTGAATTAAATTTGATTATTCTAGATCATTCCAGAATGTCAAAGAACATTTTAGAACGTTTAGGAGCATTCTCGATGATAACTGACTATACGAAATCATTTTAAAGTCTTTGAATTAAATTTGATCATTCTGGAATATTAAAGAACATTCTAGATAATGATAGATCACCTCATATCATTTTAACAATTTTGAATATTAGATCGTTCTAGAGAATTCTAGAACATTTTGGCAAAATCTAGAATTTTTAGAAAGTCCTTTATGTCCGTTATGTCTATCCTTTTCTATAACATAATGATAGAAAAGGATAGACATATAGATTTCAAAACTTTTTCCACCCACTTCCACCAATTCCGTCCGAACTCCCTTACTCACAGCAGGAGACAAAGGGGTATCTACCACCACAATGGGGAGTAGATTCCAGTTGGCGGTGATAGAGAAAACCCTGGACATACGTACACACACAGTTTGCTTTATATATATATACAGGGTGATTTTTAAAACATGCGACAAAATTTAAGGGGGTGTTCTACCCATCAATATGAACAACTTTTACTATGGGACCAACTAAGAATTCGCAAAAAAAAAATTACCTTCCCATGTAAAAGCACATACCCGATTGGACCATTTTGTATAAAAAGGTCGAAATTTTTTTGCGAATTCCGAGTTGGTCCCATAGTAAAAGTTGTTCATATTGATGGGTAGAACACCCCCTTAAATTTTGTCGCATGTTTTAAAAATCACCCTGTATATATTGATAAAATGAAGTGGCTACACAGTCTCACATATAGTATTGCTTATATTTTACTCGCGAAACTAGATAAAACACTTATACCATAATCCTCGCCAGGATAGAAACACCAGCAATTGTGTATAAAGTTTGGAAAACAACTTGGTACGTTTAAGTGTAGCGCAAAGCTCTTTAAATGCAAGTGATTCCAAATAGTAAACTCTATGAAAACCAGGACTTTTAAGTGTCGCATAGTCCCTTTAAGTACGGTTGACCTAGCAGTAACAGAGTAGGCTTTTGCTGATGGTTCAAAAGCGTATTTAGGCTTGTGGTTCATACTTGTGATTTAGAAAACTAGTTCTGATGTTGGTTTTGTGTTTTACGTAGTCATGGAGCGCCTGGGACATGCGCCTTGCTGAATGACCATGTTGGCAAATTCGTGGAGCGAGCGCCATGTGTTATTCGTGACCGAAACTAAAAAGCGCCGCCTAACTAGCCGTGACGTCAACATCGGATCACGTCTGCTCGCGGTGGGGAGCAGAGCGGCTCGCTCGGCGCGCCCGGTCTCTTTGGCTTGGGACCGTACGATGGAACACTCATCTTTTTAAATTCATTATTTGGAACAGATTATTATTATTTATTTGTGTAATCCGACGGCTGATTTATTCTAATTAATTTGTACCCTCAATAGTCAATTCAGTCATCTAAACGGTTTTGCGTTAAGTACTAAAATTTTTTGCTGAAATTTAACCTAGAGGTTTCGATTTATCTGCTCAATAAAAGTTAAAGTGTATAACATCTATAATACCTACACCTAGGCATTAATACATTGATAATTATGTATTCATATTGTATTATAATATTTCTCACACTTATAGACGCAATTCAACTCACTTATGCTATATAACTACAATTCTTTTATTTTTCTATGAAGTAATCTCCAAAAAATAAAGTTCGAAAAAGATGTTTTTATTTTAGGTATTTTGAAATTCACAAAACATTATGACTAGAAGATACCTACTTATTTTTACAAAAGTATAATAGCATACGTCAGTGTCTGTGGATAAGATGATTATTAGAGGATGATGATTAAATGAAATGTATGGGAAAAGTTATTAGCTAGTTGTGGCTTTTATAGCACTCTTATTTCCGTTGGTCCCAAAGATTATTTTAATCCTTACACGAAACTGCCAATCGATTGGCAAATGTTAGCAATTACTCAAAAAGTGAAGGACAGCCTCCTAAGAACGTTTTCCTTAGCTAGAATGATTAAGGTACATGCCCTTACTTCCTCATCTCAAAAATCCACTTTGTATGCACGAACAATAAAACTATGTCTATAACAAGCACAGTTATTTGGAAATCACCAGAAAATCTATTAATAGACTTAGTTATGTGGTCCCAAACAAAGAAAAAGTACCTTTGAAAATGGAAAAATATTTTCCTATCAAGGTACGGAACCCTCGGTGAGCGACTCCGACTCCCTTTTCGCAGGTTTTTTTTTTTTTTTGAGAAGAGTTAACTTTTTGTGAAACAACAGATACATATTAAAGTCTTACCTTATGCTGACCCACTTGTATTCTCTCATTTCTAAGGCTTTGCATATCTTTAGCCCACACCATATTCCTAGACCATTGCAAATTAAAACATCCAATATAACCGAGTCCCACCAACATTCTAAGAAATTAGGAAGTAAGTGTGCAAATGCTATTTCGGTTATTTCCCACATAATAGAGATAGCCCATAACAATCCTGCATGTCTGAATAATATGGCTTTAAACAGCCACCCTAAAAAGTGTCCCCAAGCAAATACATCCACGTGAGACCAGAATTTTGCCAAGCTTATATCTGAGCAATTAACTGCATACTCCTGAAAAATATAAAATCTAACATAAATATTTACATAATTTCATACATCCATACTAATATTATAAATGAGAAAGTAACTCTGTCTGACTGGCTATCGGTCTGTCTGCCTGTTACCTTTTCATGCACTAATGGCTGAACGGATTTCGATGGGCACACAGGTAGACGATGACCTTTGTTAGCACATAGGGTACTTTTTATCCAGGTAGTATGTTCCCGTGAGACAATGTGCGACCTCCACAGGGGCGAAGCCGCGAGGGCGCGAAGGGGCGAGGGAGCTGTTATAAATTATGCTGATGGAGTAGAATTACTATAGATAAAAAAAAAACTAAGCATTAATAATGAAGGTACCATGCAGAGGTGCAACTGATAGTAATGGCTGGTTTACACTGTGCGAGCTGCTGACTAGCTGCTCGCATTGTGTACTCATATGTCAGTAGCTCAGCTTGCCTTGGCGTTTTCATTATGAGAGTAGCTGCTTAGTCTCTTAAGAATTGTGTGCTGAAGTAGTACTGGGATCGTGCAATGTCCAGTGAACATGATTTAATAATAAAAAAACTGCGATATGGTCTATGACCACAATATTACGCTTTGAATTAGAAAATGCTTATAAACTTATTAAAAAAATAGAGATTCGACTGACTGGCGAGCTGATGCGAGTGATGGGAGAAGGCGACCAGGCGAGTGGCAAGAAAAAATGCTGAAGTCACTCGGTTGCAAGCTTACTGTCGAACTCATATGATATGTCCACAGTGTGCGAGTTGTTGCACTGCAGCTACTCGGTAGGCAGACTCGGATGCTAGCTTGCATCATGTGAAGGAGCCATAACAGTTGCATTTGAAAATACAATAGAGCCTCGATAATCCATGCCCAGGTTAATCCGAACGCCGCTATAATCTGAACTGCGACATGGTTCCACCCAAACTTACTCACCGAAAATGATCTCTCGTTGTCCAAAAAATGATGCTTCGTAAATTGAGAGACGGCTTTTCGTGGTCTATAAATAAAACCCGCCAAACTAAAAAACTTACATAGATCTGTTTATGGCAGTGATTTTTTCGTGTTGTAATTTTCCGAAATTTCTTAGCTTTTATTTAATTTTCTCTTTTTAACATACTATAAACCGAATGCTCCGTGAGTACGAACAGAGGTATGTTTTTATTAATTCGGATTATAGAGGCTCTACTGTATTTCAATCATTAAAAAACCAAAATTAGACCCTCTTAGAATGACTTAGTTAAGTATGTGGTTTTATCAGTCAAGACCCCTTACTATGAATGAGTTCTCTATTATTTACTCAAGAATCGTGATACTTTTGTGTCAAAGATCTCAAAATAGACTAAAATTAAAGATTGCATTTTTAGCTGAAGAATATTGTTGCTTCTTCTTTACAAAAAAGTTTATCTTTACATTTAAGTGAAAGAAAGAAAATAAGTTTTTTACAAGTAAAAATAGTATGCATAACAAATGCACACACTTGTGTGTGTGTTTGTTATGTACTTATAAAAAAAAAAAATATTCGAGTTTACTGTTGAGTTATAAATACATAATAAATATGAGTTTACTGCAATCAGTTGGTCTTTTTATCTACATTTTTTTCAGTCATCATCATCAGCCTAGCCTTTTCCCAACATTGTTAGAGTCAGCTTCCAGTCTAACTGGATGCAGCTGAATGCCAGTATTATACAATTTGTTCAGAGTAAAGTTAAAAATGCTAATGTTGACATTTATCAATGAATAAAAAAACATACCTTATCCATATCAATGTGGAAGTTACGCAGATTTGGGTCTATCCAATACATTACTTCATAAACTGTAGAATAACTTTGGAATAAAAGAAACAATAGTGCCAGCAAGTATAGTACTGATGAGCCAAATACAATCCTCCAAACAGCTGGGTGTGGTCGTGTAAATGGTCCATTGGGGAATGTAAGTACTGATATTATAAGAAAAAAAAAGACTACACAGCATATTCCTGACCATATATTATCTTGAATACTGGATGTATCTCTGAAATAATATGAAAATTTGTTATTTATATTAAGCTCTAGTCATAAAATATAATTATAGTAGCTATTGTTTAGTAGATAACTACTTATTCAGTTAATACACTTAATATTGTAAAGTTGTAATAGGAAGTTGCCTTAGACACTCCACAAAATATCTTGTACCTGTTTATTTCGCAGAAAAACAATACTGAAGAGCTTTACTTTCAGGTACATCAATAAGCAAAAATATAAATATTTGTTTTAGTTAGAAATTAATGGTTTTTGTGGTATCTGAAGAAGTGTGGTTACATCATAAGTTATCATCGTAACTTAATTATAAAAAATATGCTACATATTGTGGAATACCTTACAAATGCTGTGTAGATTACTGATGCAATAGATACTGCCAACAGCGTAATAGTATGAGGTTTATAGAAAAATTCTAATGAAATATCATCCACCGGTCTCTCATTTATAGAGCTAAAAGCGACCGTATATTCATTACTAAGCATTGTGCTGCTACCAGACATTGTCCTTTCCTTTGTGTCCTTCATCTTTTTATTATGGTCTGAATTTTATACTAGAATACAACACTCATTAGATATTATCACGTTATGACCATGATGAAAACTGTGGGTCGGTGGCCTGTGCTGCCAATCGACGAACTCGCAATCGCCACAATCGCACTGAATCATTGAAATTGAAATGAATAAATCAGAATTTCAGTGACATTGACATGACATAACTGTCATTTGTCAGTGGTGACAGATCAACATCGGCTCAGAGTTGCTAATGAAGAAAAAAAAAAGATCTTTTGGCGCGCGGACAATATGAGAACTAACATTGCCATCTTGTTTTTGAAGTGAAAACTTCTTTAGGTGCGTTGAGCGATTTTTGGTAGACGAAAAACTTCCCGGTCCCGTCACCGGGATCAACCATTAAGGCCAGGTTTTCCGGACCTGTAAACCTTTGAAACGCTACCTCCGCCTCCCCCAAATGCAGAGCGACGTATTTATTTACGCTGCACCGCCAACCATTTCACGGAAAATCCATGCCATAGTGTAAAATATTTGCAGTTGATCAATAATGAATTATTAGTTCAATTTGAATTTTTGTCTACGAACATACCTACGGTGTATAAGTGTACGGTAAACTAAAATTATTACTTAAAATGTCCTGTGTAACTCAGATATATTGTAGCAGACAATGTGACCAAATACTTCTGAACAATTTAAAATGTCAATAAGTTTCATACACTTCAAGTTACCATTAATATCTGAATATTCATTCAAAGTGTTTTATTACCTTTTCATCGTATTTATACTACATAGAGTTAGTGTTTATTTTAGATTCATTTTTTTTTTAATTTATTAAGGGATAATAAACAACTACAACATATAAACAACAAAAGGTTAACACAACTTAGGTAGTAATGTTGCAGTCCACTGCATTATCCGCAAATAAAACATATTTAATGATCAGTGGTAAAATGAACTACAATGACTAGTCGTAGCATTACCAAAATTAACAAATATTAATATTTTGAAATAAATAAATAAGATCACTATAAAGCTAGCTATAGCTCCAAAACCAAATCAGATCGGAAGCAATTTCATTCAATTAAATTATTCAATAAATTAATAATAATAATAAGATTACAATTAAGATAAAATTTTTATAACATTAGATTTAAATTTATTTTTCGAGCATGCAAATATATCAATATCAATGAAATGTGAATTATAGGATTCCAACATTCTATGATTAGGGCAGCGTAAGCCAGAGTTTGTACGACAAGAATTAAGCGCGAACAGAGTACGTGCACGAATCTGACGCACATGAACTGTTCGAGGGACATAATAACACAGCTTGCTCGTCAGATCAATGGCATCAAAATGATTATAAACAATATCATAAAGTACGTTAGCCTCCAGGTATTTTCGCCGGTTCTCTAGGCTAATAAGCTTGTACTTATCAAGAAGTTGGGAGTAAGACAAATAAGTCTTAGTCCCATAACATCTGTAGTACATAGCACGGAGGTACTTGCGCTGGACCCTTTCTATTACAACCACATACTTTTGGTAGAAGGGGTTCCAAATAGGGACCACATATTCTAACTGAGAGCGAATTAGCGTCTTATACAGATAGAGGTAGGTTGTGGCACGCTTAAATTCTGTTGAAGATCTCATCACAAATCCATAAATTTTAAAAGCTCTATTGACTATGTCTTCGATATGCTGGTTTAAGGAGAGTTTGCCATCAAAGAGAACACCTAGATCCTTCACTATAGCAATATTATTTAAGGGGATACAGTTAAGATTATAATTGAAATTAAAGATGAATTTCATCTTAGTAAAGTGTATATAGTTACACTTGGGGATACTAAGGTGCAGCTTATTGTCAATACAGTAGGCAGTTAGTCTGTCTAGGTCCTCCTGAAATGACTGGCAGTCGTCCACGGTACGTATCGCTTTAAATGCCTTCAAGTCGTCAGCGTACATCAAGAATTTAGACTTTTTAAAACATTTCTTAATATCATTGACATAAATAATAAATATTAGCGGTCCCAGAATAGAGCCCTGTGGAACTCCGGAAGTAATATTAACAGAGACAGACTAATGCCCATTAACCACAATCATTTGTGACCGGTTTTCGAGGTACGACATAAACCACCGCAACTTTCCGCGTATTCCAATGTAAGCAATTTTATTCAGCAGAATTTCATGATCGACCTTGTCAAAAGCCTTTTTGAAATCAGCATAGACCGCATCCACTTGCAATCCCCTATCAACACTTTCAAAAAGATAATTAGCAAAAAATATTAACAGGTTAGATGTAGTAGATCGGCCTTTAACAAATCCATGTTGTTCAGGAATGATAATATTATGCAGAAGTGGGTAAATCTCGTTGTGAACAAGTCTTTCAAAAAGCTTTCACAAGGTCGACAGAATCGAGATGGGTCTATATTGCTCGACGTCATGCCTTGAGCCTCCCTTATGCACTGGGGTAATATAAGCTCGTTTCCACACCACTGGGATTACACCTTCATGCAGACATCTATTAAAAAGGATATAGATCGGCTCACAAATACTATCCGCCGTAGCCTTAAAAAAGGCTGCCGGAAGACCGTCAGGTCCTGCCCCCTTAGCAGGGTCCAACCGCTTCAACTCACTGAGTATCTGTGATTTATTGGTATACAAATTACTTATTAGGCTACCGTTCTCTGTGCACTGCTGCGGCGGACCCCACGTGGCGAGCGTTGGTGACACAGGCTCAAATACAGACAAGAAAAAGTCAGAAAACATATTGCAGACAACATCAGGATCACTTGACTTGACATTCTGGTACTGCATCATGGAAGGAATGCTTGACTTACTTTTACGGTTAGAAATATAGGACCAAAAATACTTTATGTTACTAGAGAGGCTATCTTCAACAGAGTTAATATAACTGGAATAACAGGTTTTACACATATGTTTGAAGATAGACCTACATTCGGAGAAGTTATTATAGTCTTTGAGATTGCTGTATTTTTTCCACTTTATCCAAAGACGTTGCTGTTTCTTAAATATTTTAACTAATTGTGGCGTAAACCAGATTGGGAAGTCAAGTGATCTAGTTCTTGCAGGGGGGACTAGTGGGCTAATTATGTCACTTAACATACTATAAAAAGCCTTCACGGCCTCCTCCGATGATAGATTGTCGAACAGCGCGGACCAATTGACCTCGTCCATGTCCTCGTCCATTGATGAGATCATAGTTAGCTTTACGGAAATTATATTTATTAATCGGTTTTCTCTTCATCATTTGTGTAGATAGGCTAACAGGCGCAATTATAACAAAAGGGAGGTGATGGGGGTCGACTGGTAATAACGGATCTTTAAGGTGACCAGTCAAACAGCAAGTGTTCGAGATAAACATTCATCATTTATATTAATTACGCAGTAACAAATTAGATAAGCTCAGTGTTTGTCCGCGTAAATACACTTAACGTTATAAGTGTTTAGATATTTTTGGTTTGTTGTGCGTATAGAAATTATTGACAAGCATCTGCTCAGATATTAATAAAGTAATGAATGTTCAGATATTAATGGTAACCTGTAGTGTATGGAACTTATTGACATTTTAAATTGTTCAGAAGTATTTAGTCACTTTTTCTGCTACAATATATCTTACGGCGACTATTCCTACCGGGCGTTTTCACATTATCAGATAACGACACCAACCCGATACCAATATGTCGACTGCTATACTGACATCGATTCGATACCGATATAATTATTATCAACCCGATGATGATAGGTGTATATCGATGACCATCATCGACGCAAACAACTACAGTACCGACATCGACATCTCGAAGTCGGCAGTGCGAAAAAGTGTGTTCAAATGAAAGAATGTCCGCTCACCCCGCACTGTGTCTTCGCCGGTAGATATCGTGCCGTTATCGGTGTAACAACACAATGTAAAAGCGTTTAGTAGGTAGGTACTAAACGTACGCGATTATCTGACTACCGATATCGTGTCGATGTCGGGTCAGTATCGTTATCGGCTATCGGTTATGTGTTGTTTTGTAACAATCAACAATTACTATAAGAATCTAAGTTACTTAAGTAATGCATTGTAAACCTATTTTCTCTCCTTTGAAATAAATTATTATTATTTTTATTTTTTGACATACCCGGACCTTTGAAAGACGTACTAGGGGCCGAAGGCAACTCGCTGGGGACCCTTAGACAATTTTAAATGATGAGGAGGCACCGACCGACGGTTATCCCTATATGCACTATGCCAATGCAAGTACTCCCAAGTACAACCCCCGGTTGGTGCAGAACTATTGCAGAACGTGGAAACAAAACATATTGGGCTAGGGGTTTGGGTGGCTTAAGTGGATTGGGTAACTTAAACTATGGAAGAACTATGTCCCCTGCCTGGCCAATGTTATACTGGATGATTTTTTTACCGTCTTGAAAAAAATAGGGTACAATAGGTGAACATATACAGGGTGTGTCGTAAATAGTGGTCCAGAGTAAAGGAGTCGATACACTGTACTCTTATGTATCACATACCGAAATTTTAACCATATTCAGTTAAGTCTCCGAAAAAAAAAAATGTTTTTTTTAAATTTCTGTACCTTGCTTCACGAATTTGGCTGTAATTTCAACAAATATCAATATTTTTTAATTCAGTTTATTTATTATTACTCTTGAATATGTGCACTATCATATCCAAGCCCTTTTTTCTATTTTAAAGTCAAAGGTACTTAAAGAAATTAATTTGTTTCCAATTTCAATTCTCATCACCAGCAAATCATATGACTTTAGGGGCATATTGTGTAA
The DNA here is from genome assembly GCA_948252095.1 of Dicycla oo. Lineage (NCBI taxonomy): Eukaryota > Metazoa > Arthropoda > Insecta > Lepidoptera > Noctuidae > Dicycla > Dicycla oo. The sequence goes on from OX411712.1 coordinate 17,097,660, forward strand.
AAAAAATGTACTGCACTGTTAGTGCCCATTAGTTTTAAAAATACCTCATTAAATGCAGATTACAAAATGGTAAAATATTAAGTGGTAAGACTTCAGAAAAAAATGTTATTAGCATTCAAAATAAAAGACAGCTAAATTTGCTCAAAACATTTTTTTTTTGTTAAGTTACTAGTATTGAGATATGTTTAACGTACCTCAGGTAAAAAAGGTCTATTGTATTCCTGAAATTGGTAACAAGCCATACAGATAATAAAAAGCATTCAAAAGGGCTCGGGGCTCAGACTAAATCTCCTGTAGACGGAGCCTTTAAGAGAGACGCGTGTCCTTTTCTTGTTAGTGTGCGGCTCTAGAGTAGTATTAGTGTGCGTGACTAGGGAAGGGTCGACGCTTCAAAGCATACTATGGAATCTGTAGTACATCGATTTTTGTTTGACGAAAAATGCACAGGAGTGAAACTGCGGATAGAAGCTAATACCTACCTACTATAATAAAATGTGTGTTTTGTTAAATAAAAATTACGGGCACATAAAATATGGTATTATGTCAAATTAATGTAACAATTTATTACCAATTAAGGGTACAACTTAAATAAATAATCAGACGTATATTTTTACGATTTTATTTATTGTAATATTTACACAGGTACATTATTTTGGATTACAATGAAATGAAACGAATTTTTTTATTTTGCAAATTGGATGTTGGCAATATTCTGGATATCCTTCGAATACTGTTGGCACCGAAACAGACTTTAGTTTTTTTTTTTTTATAGATAAACCCGTTATGAAGCAGGATAGCTGTGGCTTTCTTTGGAGCAGAGCCTTGAATATTTCATGTTCCTAGTTCTGACGTCTAACAGCTTTAATCCACTCTCTTATTATTAATTCACAATATTATGAAAACCTACAACAGTTAGCAAAAATTATTATACCATATCAATAACAAACGTCGATAGATTTTATCGATAATATTGTACACATCCCTGCAGTTCACGCCTAAAACAATGCCTAGTTTAAACATTAATTTAGACTATAAAAGTTGGTTTTTTATCAATATGATATAAGACAATCTTAGTCTTAATATGTAAATCTTCAATGTTTATCGATTTTCTAACAGTTAACCTCTGTAATTAACGATAAAATTGTTGTCATAGACTTACGTGTGAAATGATAATTCTGGGTCTATTACGCCTTCTTTCGTTATTCTTGATGAATAATATACAGCCGCACACAGCATATTTTCACTTTACTAATTTTGTCCTAGCCAAACCACTGATATTATTTAATATTTCGCATTTAAACTGCACCAAGCCGCAATGTTTTGACCGACTAAGTCGGTCACTTGTTGACACGATTTACACAGACAGTGCGACGTTGCCAAACTTACATGTGCTGTACCCTTTACTCGTTCGTGAACTCTGTGAAATAGACAGAGAGAACAATACTTTGTTTGACACACGGATACAAGAGCGGCAACAAGTTATAGCTCCGTCTACAGGATACTTAGTCTGAGGCTCGGGGTGTGAGTTATAGGGAGTGATAAAGAAGGAATGCGGTTTCTTTAATTCAACACAACAGACAGACTGATTAGCAACTAGAACAATTAAAAAAGACCCTCTAGCTAGCCAGTGTGATTCCGTACGTCGCATGCGCCTCTCGTCTCTTTGTGTGTTATTTCTGCCGTTAAATTTCTATTTTGTGGACTTTGATTTGCTTCTGATTTGGACTTGTTGTATTGGTGAACCCTACGACTCTGGCTATGTTATTTTGACTTTGAAACTCTTGATGATCTACAGAAATTTTAAAAAACAATTTTTTTTCGGAGACCCTTAACTGAATATGGTTAAAATTTCGGTATGTGATACATAAGAATACAGTGTATCGACTCATTTACTCTGGACCACTATTTACGACACACCCTGTATGTGCATATATTCCTTATTTAACCAATTTATTGGCTGAATTAAATTATATGTATATATATAATATATTAAGTAGAATGGGCTAAAAATGGTCGTACTGTTTTGCTTATACTGTAACCATATTCTTTTGTTTTTGATGTTGGCCACCACCCATGAAGATCAGTAAATATCGATAACTACATATGACGGAACAATTGCCGTACTTTATTGTCAAGGGACGTACTGGACCTACTGCTACAGCTATAATTAATCGAATCTATTATTACAGGACATCAAAATTAATTTAGTATATTTTTTTAACCGTCCCCGGTCATATCGGATCACCGTCCCAACGGACTATTTACCTAAACAAAAGTGCAAGTATCAATATGTTAAAAGTTATAAACCAACAAAGATACAATACGACGAACTTGCTTTGAAACATGGGCTCCGAGTTATACGGTTACCACCTAACCCCGTTATGTTCACACGGCGCGATATTTCAAGTACCTACATAAGATACGATATTTTATAGTATGCAGTAGTGATATGGTACTTTTTGTATTCAAAACTAAAAGTTGTTCACACTGGCCCAATACGATAAAATCAAAGATTCGAGAAAAAAAAATTGTGTTGCTAGGTCCGCTATTCGAGAAAATATCATTACGTTTTTTATCGTGTTATATACATTTGGTCGTGTTGAAACTACAATAGAACACTTGTTTGAAACAGCAATGTTTTTAAAATTTTCATTGTTGTTGCCAGAGTGAAAGTTGTTTATATTGTATACAACCATCAACCGGACACATTGTATATTATGTGTAATTAATGTAGGATATAATAGTAACGAAGACAGTTCAATGGAGAGTGATTAAAGTAACTTGGATGAATCTGATTATAAAAACTTAGGAAAATGTTTTTTATTAAAACTTTGTTCGACTCGCACTTGACTATAATTTTATCGATAATAGTTTATAATGTGTCTAACTAAGATGACAATTAAACGTCATCATATCGCATAGAAATAATCACATTTTCGAAATCAATATTATGAATTAAATATTATTAAGAGATAATTTCTGTGGGCTGTCGCAGTTTCATAAGTAATGTGTTCTTCTTTTACTTGATTTTTTTTCGAACAGCGGCATGTATAGCGAATTTTAAAAATTTTGACACAGGTCCACCTTCGATGACGTCCCGCAGGACTCCACAGAGTACTTTTTACATAGCAGGACTCTGAGCGCGAGCCGATTTAGCCCGTTTACTAATTTTGAGTATTTACAAATAAATAACCACTTTTATAAAAATCTGCCTTACACAGCGCTAGAAAATTTTAAAACCTATCTTTTGATATATTACTTACATGGTTTCGTAATATAATTTTTCACTAAGAAATACATTCGAAATGTCGATTTAGTGTCATCTTTGCGATTTTTTTTTATCGAGCCAATCAGTAATCACGTTTCCAACTTTAGTCAGCCCTTGAACGTATGTTCAATTTTCTTAAAATAATTTTTATTTTGCTTAATGTTTACATCAGTTAGAAATAAATAGGTTCAAAAAGCTTGAAAACTACTACAAGCTCGCCTTAAATTATTTCAGAACAAAACTTAAAAAAGTGGCTCTCTATTAATGTGCTCACTATAAGTGAATTCCTAAATTATAAGCTAAGTTGAAAATAATTAAGTAAGATCTCACTAGTAATTCTTGTAACTAACTAATAAGTCTTGCCTACCTTGGTTTTGTTTTGTTATTAGTAATTTAACTCGTTGTTTATTTTACTTCGATGGTCCTAGTTTATCATCTGTGACTTCGAGTTACGTCTACATGTACAGCTATATGTAAGTGGGCACGCCATTTATTACTGGGGTATAAAGTTCTGCTTACGTTTTAAGTTTTGTATTTTGATTCTGCTTGAGTATAGTTTTCGATTTTTTTTTTGGTATATTGGCGTGTGCTAGCTTACTTATAGCAAATAATTTAATTTAATGTTTTGAGTTGCGTAATGTAGGTACCTAAATTATTATGCGCGGTGTTATATAGATTCATTTTTTTTTTAACTGAACAGACAGCTGTGCTGCTGAGGAGGTTGTTGCGCCACATCTTCTCCTCAGCTAAAGCACTAGGATGACTAGGAAGTGGTGAAGGGCGGGCGTTTTGGGGAACTGTCTTACGTAATTTTGACGTTCTTAAAGTGCTGATTCTCAGCCTAGCCTAGTTTGAATAAATCACTTTTGATTTATATAATTTCATTTTTTTTAATATTTTTTGACCTGTTTTAAGTTTGTAGTTTTATTTTTAAGGTGTTTTTTTCATGCTGAAAAAAGTAAGCAAAATATGTGGAACTACATATTTATATTTAAGACCTCTTATGTATGTACCATATTTTATGCAAATAAAGATATTCTATGCTATGCACAGTTACAGATTAAGGACAGTATGAAAATTAGGCCTATTTGTTGAAATAATTACCTATTGTACGCAACATTGTAGCGTTAGGGTTGTCACTCTTAATGTTGGTATAATTGAAAAGTATTTTATTGGAATGAAGTTCCTAAACGCAGCTTGCGAAAATTGATTAGTAAAATAATCTTCACGCGAAAAAGCATTTCATACATGTCATGCCCTCCCTCCGTGCGACTTTCTTCTTTCGTCAAAATGTAAATCCAACATGGCGGCTGCGCTTTTCAAATTTTTCGTTATGGGTGTTGTTTTCATGGTTTTTGAGGGTGCTAAAGCCGAATATGAAGTCAAAATGCGCGGCGCAGAGCCGGTGCCTAGTTGACCGTGCGGCAGCGCTCCGTACCACGTTTAAACCCGAAACTGAGTGTGATAGTAATTAAAAAATCGTCAACATTTTAAGAAAGCCGCTATTTTAGATTTACATTTTAACGTCAATGTCAGCTTTATCACCCTCGAAACCCATGAAAACGACACCGCTTACGATTTTTTTTTAAATTTCGCAGCCGCTATCTTGGTTTAAATTTTAACGTTACTTTCGGCTTTAACACCCTCGAAAACCATGAAAACGACACCCATGACGAAAAAATTTAATTTTTTGCAACCGCCATCTTGGATATACATTATAACGTCACTATTGGCTTCATTAAAAAATCACGTTTGTAGAATCACGTAAATCAGCGAAATCGGCATTTCGTATATGGCCTCGTATACGAAATACCGATTTCCCTGATTTACGTGATTTTACAAACGTGATTTTTCATTTAAAATACTGTAAGTATTTCTATAAGTTTTAATGCACAACATGAAATATAATAATCAGTTATGATCAAATGAATGAGCGACTTTTTATTTTGCGTCGAGTAGGTATTATAATTCAAGATATAGGATGTTTTAAAATATTTTTATTGCCAATTTTTTTATAATTTTATTTTTAAGGAAATTGATTTATTTTGAACTGAAGTTTATTTCTATTGTTAAATTTCATGACCTTTAACGTTCTAAATAGCCGAAATGAAAAGTAATTCTTTGCCATTTTTTTTTTCTAAAATTGGACTAAGTTAAATATTTTTTTCCTCAAAAATTTTATATGAAAGTAGTAAAAAGTGATGCACTTATTGTATAGACGACTTTCACAAAAATACAATGTAATTTTTTCATACCCTTTAGACGTCAAAACGATTCGTAAATATGTGATACTAGCTTTTGCTAGCGGCTTCGCCCGCGTGTATGTCGGAAATTATCCCACGGGAACATTCTACCGGGATGAAAAGTATCCTATGTAATCCAGGTTATAAACTATCTGTATACCAAATTTCATCCAAATCCGTTCAGCCGTTTTTGCGTGATTGAGTAACAAACATCCAAACTTTCACATTTATAATATTAGTAGGACAGCGCCCTTCGCACCCGTTCAATGTCTGCATCATCTTTCAAGTCGGGGGTAACTAAGTGGCCTAAGTACTTAAAAATATCTACCCTTTCTAAGGGCATACAGCTTTAGAGCTGGCATTTCGTTAACTTTTCTCTGCCCGCCCTGAAAGACCATACACTGACTCTTTTCTATATTATAAAATAGTCGAGAGCGCCTCGACCAGCCCATTAATGTATAAATTAAAAATGGAAGGTGAAGGTCGATTAGTCAAAATTACATAATAAAAATTTAAAAAAGTAGCTCACTTATTTATTAGATCATAATTGAAATGATCTTTCATGTAGTGCATTAAATCTTATAGAAATACAGTATTTTAACTGTAAAATAACGTCTGTAAAATCAAGTAAATTAGTGAAATCGGCAAAAATTTATATACTTAGGCCTCCTAGCTCCCTCGAAAACCATGAAAACGATACCCATTATGAAAAGTTTGAACATTTTTCGAGCCGCCATATACGAATTTCGTAATATCGATCATACGGACTCTAATTTGATATCGATTATAACAATAAATCATCCTTACCTTTCAAGATCAGATTTTGGGGTGGTTTGGGATCTACCTCTTAGTGGTCCAGCCCGGGCAACGGCACCACAGGCTTGCCTGTGTGGTACGGCTAAACGATCCCACTTAGCGGTGGTAGGCTCCACAAGGGGCCGCCTGGCTCGTGACCACCATCCCACCGGAGTCCGGCGCCAACCAGTTTGCTGTGTTCCGTCGGTGTGTGGGAGTACCAGAGCCTTTGTTGTCAGTTGCGCTATTTGGAACTGGTGTTGCTCTCTGAGTCAGCTAGCCCGGTAACTCATTTTGGAGGGTAGCGGGATCCGAAGCACGGTACCAGCCGTTGGCCGAACGCAAACAGTAGGGGGCCCTAGTAGCTGGATACCCCGTCAACTCGCGAAAAATCCCGGTATGCTCCACCGTGCCAGCCGGCGACTGAATGGGAGGACCCGGTGGCCATATCCGAGGGGGTTCGGGCATCCCCGCAATCTCTAAATGAGTTCCCCATAGGTTTGGTTGGCTCTAGTGTTCCACTTGGATCACTGAGCAGTGCCTCGACAATCGACTTTTTTCCCCAAAATGACCAAATTCCACTTGATTTCGACTCAAATGACCAAAGTTAAGAAAAATAAGGGTAAACAACGGCTGCACTTCCTACCACTGAAAGTGCACCTCACTAACATCAGGGGGTTGCACTCCAACTACGATCCGGTCCATCACCACCTGGAGACCGAGAAGCCGCACCTGTTTTTCCTAACGGAGACGAAGATAACAACCCCGTCAGACGTGGCGTACCTCAACTACCCGGGTTACTCTGCAAGCTGGGGTCTGTGTGTACGTTCGTCTGTGTGTATGTTGTGGTCGTCTCCGTTGCTTTAAGAAATCGGGTTTTTCTGCCATATCTCTATAATCTCTCTACGTCGGCGTCTACCGATCGCACAGCGGTGACCAGGAGACAACAGCGCTCTTTAATTTTCTCGTAGAGTCGACTGACGTAGCCCAGCAACGGTACCCAACAGCGAAGCTCATTTTTCTGAGGGATTACAACGCCCAACATAAAGAGTGGTTGTTCCCGTACCAGAAAACTGACCATGCTGGGTTGGAGGCGCGCAAGTTTGCTATAACGCTAGATGGTGAATGTGGCAACGCGGGTACCGGATGTTGACGGCCATACACCCAATTGCTTGGACCTTCTGCTGGCATCCGATCCGGACAGTCATTCAGTATCGGGCTCAGCCCCGCTGGGAACGTCTGACCACTGTCTGGTGAAATCGATATCGACGTGCTCTCCTCCAGATGAGAGTCCTAGAGGCACGAGGCGGGTATGGCGATACGAGTCAGCAGACTGGCATGAGATGCGGCACTTTTTTGCGTCTTATCCATGGCGGCAAGTGTGCTTTACCTCGGGTGACCCCTCGTGCTATGCTGACGTGGTTGCGGACGTGATTCGGCAGTGGATGGAGTACTTTATTCCATTCTCCGACATCCCGCTCGGTCACAAATCCCGGCCTTAGTATAATGCAGAATGAGACCACGCTGAGGCCCGAAAAGAGTCTGCCTACCAAGGCTGGGTCTTGACCCTTTGCAATCTTTGAACTTTGCCGCAAAGTTAGAGCGCGTAGAATTAGCGCGAAGAAGAGAGCCTTTAATTCTGCCGCCAAGTTCTGCAAGCGGGTTTTCCATGTCCCGTGTCGGACGTATTGGGGCCAGGCTGGCTTCGCACCCTCCGGGTAGTAAACAGTTCTCGTCCCTGTCTAAAGCGGCTGAAACGAAATTCTGTCGACCCACTTTACCTCCAATGATGAAACCTGATGGGTCGCTGGCTCACTCTGCAAGTGAGAAAACAAAATTTGCATCTCTCTTTGCAAGCAATGCACGTCTGGTCGCTGGCGCCAAGCAACCACCTACTGTACCTCATTGTGACTCCTCGATGCTGGAGATCGCAGTTCACATTAAAGAGGTCCGAAGAGTATTGTGCAGTCTAGACGTGAACAAAGCCAGCGGGCCTGACGGCATTCCAGCGAGTGTTGAGGCAGTGTGCGCCTGAACTGACACTCCTGTGCTGACACGTTTGTTATGCCTGTCTCTTGAAAAAAGAACGGTGACGAAATCCTGGAAGCTTGCAAATGTACAACCAGTGCCCAAAAAGCGCGACCGTGCAGACCGTGCTCATTACCGTCCGATCGCCATTACCTCCATTCTATGCAAGGTTATGGAAAGAGTACTGAACAATAAGTTGCTAACCTACCTTGAAGACAATGATCTCCTCAGAGACCGTCAATATGGCTTTCGCCGGGGACGGTCAACTGACAATCTTCTTGATTATGTCACGCATTGCTGTGACGAAGCCATCGAGAAACACGGCGAAAACTTGCTGTATCGCTTGACATCTCGAAGGCCTTTGACAGGGTCTGGCACGCTGCTCTGCTCAGCATCTGCTGGATATCAGATTTCCTTACTGAACGGTCGATCAGAGTAGTCGTTGACGGCTGCTCCTGACCTTATGGCTATTGATGCCAGAGTTCCTCAGGGGTCTGTTTTCTCTGCAACTCTTTTCCTGCTGCACATCAATGATCTGCTTCAGCCTGGTATTGTTGGGTACGCAGATGACAGTACAGTTTCAGAGAGATACTTATCCAGCGCAAAAACAAGCGAGGCCGACCTTGGTTCCTCGAGAGAGGCCATGGTAGAGCGGACAGATTTGACCTTAAGCTTTGTCTCCCAGTGGGGTGATGATAATCTGGTCTCTTTTAACGCCACCAAAACAAAGGCGCGTCATTTTACCGCTAAAAGGAGTTGTTTGCTCAAACTCCTACTTTTCGGGGTTCATCTGTTCCTGTAACTGATCAGCTTGAGCTCCTAGGCACGATGTTGACATCTGCATGGCTAACATGACACACGCGACAATTACTCACTCTCGCGTGATTAATTTTCTGACAGCGCAACACTTTTCCCGTATTCTGACAGCGTTCATAGACAAATTACTCGACTCGTTCTGTCAAAGTTGAGGTTTTCTCGACAAACCCTAACATGACACCTAAGTTGTCTCGAATTTTGACAGCTCAACACGAGATAATCTGCGATTCTTCTGTCATTTAGTCGTCCTCGATTTTGACGACGAGATGAGTAGAGAAAATTATGATACAAAAAAAATAAAAAAAAACTCCAAATTACCATGGCAGTAGGTCCAATTGTACTTATTTTAGTTATAATTTTAATTTACAATGTATTAATAATAAAAATACTTTGTTCTAATCTACTATTTATATTGGAACGAAGTTCCTTCCGGCGGCCGCGAGAGAAACTGTGGCGGAGGGGAGCACTATTACGTAGATGAGTATCACTTTCAGTAATAACCAGTGACTTTGCCAATTATGGTGATAAACTAAATCTAGGGGTTATGGCTGTATGGCAATATTTAATACAGTTCATTTCCTAAGGGCGGTGATTAACAACGTTTAGTGTTTTATGGTTATAATAGCGAAATCAACTCCAGCTGCATATTCATCTGAAAACCAGTCATTTTGGTAAGTGTGGTGATTAACAATTTTGCAATATCATGTGTTTTATGGTGATTGTTACTATAACAATCTTCGCTTTGTCAAATTGTGATCGTTGGCTCATTTGTCAATTGTGTTTATTATCTAGTGAGTATATTCATCATCTGCCTAGCCTTTTCCCAACTATGTTGGAGTCGGCTTCCAGTCAAACCGGATGCAGCTGAATATATTTTACATAGAGCGACTGCCTATCTGACCTCCACAACCCGGTAACTGGGAAATACGATACCCCTTGGTAAGACTGGTTATCAGACTTTCGGGCTTCTGACGACCCGTAACGACTGTCAATGGTCCACGAATAACAGCCGGGACCAACGGCTTAACGAGCTTTCGAGGCACGAAGGGATCTTGGTATATCTTGTGAGTATATTATGTGCCACTAATTTTCATTTCCGTCATTTTGTATTTTAATTTCGGCATGCCAAAGAAAAACATTTAATTTTAATCAAAAAAGTCAGTTACAAAGAGGTGGACGTAAAATAAATATAGTACATACTAATTCCATGGGTAAAATCGAATGAATGAGACGGAACCTCCGCCGATGTTGCTATGATAAAAATGTATTGTTTTTAATAACTTGCTACATCGGTCTCTCGTCACGAGATAAAGATGTGTCAAAGTGGCTTTTTCAAGTTTACTCGAGCCTAACGGTCATGTTAGGCATTATAATAACGTCAGAATCGTAGACAAATTTCGACAAATCGAGAAAAAGGGCGATCTCGCGCTTGTCATGTTAGCCCTGCTGGTCTCAACTTTGGCGCCACCATCGAGTACAAAGCCCAAACTGCGGGCAAGAAACTGGGCATCCTAAATAGGGTGAAATGTGACTTTACGCCTGGACAGCTTTTACCTCTTTACAAAGCGCAAGTCATCGGCATGGAGTATTTCAGCCACCTTTGGGATGGATCAGCTAAGTACCAACTAGCCGCGCTTGACTCGGTGGAACGCAGAGCTAAGAGGCTCATTGACGAAAAACTGGTGGATGCCAAGCTTCATAGCTTGGCTCATCGCCGCAAGGTTGCCTGCTTGTCGGTCTTCTAGAGATTGTACTTCGGTGAGTGTGCTCAAGAACTCCACAACCTCGTTCCACCGGCCCCCTTCTTCCATCGGACATCTAGACGCACTGCCAGTTACCATCCCTACCTAGTTGCTATTCCAACAATTCGCACTAAGCGCTTCCAAATGACTTTTATAATGCGCACAGCAAAAGAGTGGAACTCACTACCTGTGTCTGTGTTTCCGAGCGCATACAACCCTAATCTCTTCAAAGTGAGAGTGAACAGGCTTCTTCTGGGAAAGCTCACTCCTTCGTCGACTCTCTCTTTGTCGCCCCCGACCTGGACTAGAGTCAAGGGCGGATCCAGCTTTGGCGCCAGGAGGGGGTCACATAGTCGTGGTCAAGTCAAGAACTTATAATTTAATTTTGATAACAATAGATACAAGTAAAAAGTAGGTATTTTATTAATGTACGTAAGTACTGTACTTAAAAATATTTATTCTTTATTGTACACTTGAAAAACTTAACACATAATAACTTGTACAAATACACGTACATATTGCCATCTTCTCTTGAAGACATCCAGAGAAGCACTATCACGCACGGAATGAGGCAGCCTATTTATATTCCATAACCGTGATGAATGATTTGTCATAACAGCTAGAGGTACGAGTATGTCGAGGGGTATGACGCAAAACTCCGCAAAAGTGAAGAGGTGGTACGACAATGGTTTCTAACAAACGAAATAGAAACAGACAAAATACATAATTATTTAAATAACAAAATCAATTTTTGCGCAACGTAGAGAAAGACCTTTCCGCTGTCTCTACACTGACAGGTAGTGTAGCCATAATACATATCGATGTCACAATTTAAAATAAGATCAGAAATCGACTGCGGTATGTCCTGGCTCCGCTGCCACGCCTGACACAAAAAAAAAATACATATTTGAATTGGTACCATTAAATGATGTTGTAGCTGGCACTTCAATTAAGCTATGGACATAATTAAAACTACTTAATTTAACAAAATAATTAAAATAATGAGCGATATAAGAATAATATCTTACCAATATTTTCATTTTACGCTTCAAAAATGTTGTCTCGTCACAAAAATTTCTATGACATTAATCGTACAAATAACTAAAACAACTTGCCTATTCTGTAAGCTTTCCAAAAAGGTATAAAATTCAATTTTAAAATACATATTATTCGTGGCATGGCATGTGTTTGAATCGGCGCGGGGAGAGAAAGGGTAATTTGTATTTGTATGAAATGAAATGCATTAAAAAATTTACGTCAAATTTTATAAAAAATTTTACATATCTTGTTCAAAATTAGCCCCTCGATTACGAATGCAGGTTCGAATTCTCTTCCTAACTTCGGTTTTCGTCACTTTTGATGTGAACGTTGTTCTTATCTGTTGCGCCGCGTTTATAATTCGCTGTCGAAGTTCTTCGACTGAATTTATTGGGGTCACATAAACTAATTCCTTCATATGACCCCAAACGTAAAAATCAAGTGGTGTGGTATCAGGGCTTCGTGCTGGCCACGGAATTGGCCCTCCGCTCCCAATCCATCGGTTTGGATATCTCTCGTCTAGCCACTGTCGGACAGTAATCCGGTAATGTGCTGAGCAACCATCATGTTGAAACATGAGGTTGTTCATCAAGTTTTATTTCTTCGGGAACAACCGCGAACAAATCGTCTAGGATGTTTCTTAAAAACTCCTCGTAATTTTCGCCGTTCAAATTTTGGGGCAAGAAATGAGGGCCCAGCAAATAATTATCAAGGACACCCATCCATACGTTCAGGGAAAATCTCATTTGCGACGCAGTTTCTTTTAGTTTTTTTTGGATTCCTGCCTACTTTAAGTGCCCAAAAATGTAAGTTATGGTAATTCGTTATACCATCCCGGTCAAACTTTGCAGCGTTTAACATAAACCGAGAAAATTCAAGTCGCCTGGTAGGATCTCCCTCGTGCAAAGTTTGGACAGGTTGATAATGGTATGGGTGTCTACCTGATAGATGTACTACCGACCACACTTTCCACTGGGACATAACGAGCTGTCTTGCAACAATGTTCGTTGAGATGTTTGGGTCATCAATAAAACACTGAAGAATGGTGTCCTCTTCGTCAGCCGAGTACCGTCGAGGTCTGCCAGCGTTGACTTGTGCTCTCTGAACACTGCCAGTTTCAGACAATCGTCGATAGGTGCTCCCGAAAACAGTAACGTGGGGAAGTCGACGATCGAGAAAGCGGCGTTAGTATTCTCGCCGAGCCGCAGCCGCGTTTCCATCGGCAAAACCATAACAAAACATTATGTCTGCGTATTTGTTATTAGAATACGAAGCCATGTTATCCGAAATAACAATGATAACAAAAAGAATAACAAGAGCAACAAGAATTAACAATAATGATCGATAACAAATTAACGCGATGAGAGATTGGTTAATAGCAAGATAACAACACACGTGCTTGCGAGGCGTAGAGTCGAAACTTACTAAGGAAGGCGACGCGAGCGCAGCAGACGCCGTGTACTCCCCCGCCCGCACACCCCGCCCCATCACGAAGAATTTCGCCAGTAAAATCGGTTGTTTTAGCGAGGATCATAAACTAAAAACAGATGATTACGATGAATTATGTATTTTAAAATTGACTTTTATACCTTTTTGGAAATTTTTGTGACGAGACAATATTTTTGAAGCGTAAAATGAAAATATTAGTAAGATATTATTCTTATATCGCTCATTATTTTAATTATTTTGCTAAATTATGTAGTTTTAATTAAGTATGTCAATAGCTTAATTAAAGTGCCAGCTACAACATCATTTTTAATGGTACCCATTCAAATATGTATTTTTTTTATTTGGAATTAAATGTAAAATTTTTGGTAAATATCGAAAAACTTAAAATTCAAATATCACGAAAACTATTGAATTTCGGCCATACATATGGGGGGTTCAATTTGTTGCATTTTGGCCCCCTTATCAGCCCCTGACGGATATACGTCGAATTACCAGTAACCCTGTAGGTAGAAAGAAATGTTAGTTTTTTAACTTAGAACTATGTTATGATATGTTGAAGTTTAGTCGCTCCGATTCCGATTGAGGTTAGGTCTAGCTAGACGTTACGTAGTCGACAAGCGCGCTCAAGTGTGGCGCGGTAAAATTCAAATTTTCGATGCGTTCGTTCCCAAACGTTTGCCATCATACAAAGTTATTATATTATATTAAATTAATTAAATATTGAAGGTATGTAGTTACATAAAATCTGTATGGTGACAAAATATATAAATAAAAACATTATGTTCAATTAGTGGTCCACCTAAGTCCTGGAACCAGCTCAGGGGGGGGGTCATGACCCCCACCCCCCTGGATCCGCCTTAGCTGGAGTCAAGAGCAAACCCATCTTAAATAAAAAATAAAAAAAAGATCAGCAGGGAGTTTAAAAAACGAAAGAAAGCTCCGATTTTGAAGAAGCCGAATTCAAACCTCAACACGGCACCCGCGACTGAAAGCACCTCGACTGTCGCTTAGGGGTCTCGTCGATGCGCGCGTATGTGAGTATGCCGTTTGGAACGTTTGTACGTAGTTTCCGTAGGTACTATCCATATTTATATACTTAGTGGCATAGTTGAAGTAAAAACTTCTTTAGGCGCGTTGAGCAATTTTGGTAGGAGAAAATCTTACGGGTTCGCATCACCGCCTATTTAACCCCGTATGGGTGGTCGCGTCGCACTGTCGCACATCTGACGGAAGATGCCTCGGGCGTTACGGTCGATGTACTAGCGCATCATCAGTTGAGTGTGTAAGATTGAATGTTTTATCATCTACCGTAAAATGATATAACTTTGCCAACTATGCCGAAGTTTGCCTATTTCGTTTCAATGGGGCCGGCCGGTAAAAGCTAATCATAGATGGCGCTGCCATAGGTAGTGCCCTTGTCATAGACTTTGACCGTATGTATGCTTGTAAGTGTTTTTATTTTTACGTTTTATGAATTAAAACATATGAAAATAGTGCCTTTAATGATGTATTACACATGGCGAGTCAGTGACTTAATTAGAGGAGAAGTTGAAGAAACCCGGCGCCTCTTTACGAGGAAGGAAAACTGATTAGATCGAAAGGTAAGGTGCACCTTTTGGATTCGCTTCTTTAACATAGTCTTTACTAATTATATAAATATAATATATACAAATTTACTAATTCATTATCAGTTAACAACAGCTCTGTAGAGAACAATCTGTAGTGAAACTATCTTTTGCCAGCGGCTTCGCCCGCGTGGATGTTAGAATTTATCCCACGGGAATCGTATGTTTTTCCGGGATAAAAAGTAACCTATGTGCTATTCCAGACTATAATCTATCTCTATGCTAAATTTCATCCAGATCCGTTCAGCCGTTCTGGCGTTATTGAGTAACATCCAGACATCTTCACTAACTTTCACATTTATAATATTAGTAGGATTCGTGTTGCTCACGATATGTTTTAGTTATCCATGAATCAGCTGATGTGGATTCTAAATCTTGTCACACATGAATTTCTATATTTGCAGAGACTTTAGCAACAGTACATTCCTCATGGTGACCCTGCAGCAGTACAACATCACCTAGCCTTTGTAACGTTGATGACTTTTCCTGAAACAAACTTTTTCTGCAATTGCGAGCTCTAAGACGCCCTTCTCTGGATAAAGCCTGTTTTGAAACAGGCTTTTCTTCCATGGGAACATAGAAAGAATAGCACTTAAAAAAATGTGTTCTACTCCTGTAAAATAAATAAAACAAATACTTTTAAGGCGAAACACTTAAGTAACAAGATTATTAAAACATTATTCAGACATCGGACCTTAAGAGAATATTACTGAATTTTTTGTAGTCACTCTCCGTGAAATGTTTTCTACGTAACCATGATTGGCTTTTAGGCGTATAATCAAGTCTTCTTGGTTTCAGCCACAGTTTTTTTGATTTTAGAGTCCTTTGAAAAATGGTGACTTCCCGTCTCCGAACAATTGGGTAGGTACGCTACACCGCGTCATTTCAATAAAATAAATAAAAGGTATAGGTATATTAATAGTACCAAAAACGCCACTGTTTTGGGTGCGATCTACGCTAGCGCCATTTTGACAGTTGCCAGCCCCATTGCGATATTGCGCGTTTGCTTAGTTTTTTCTTATTTTCTGCCATTTGGTATTAATTTTACATTATTAGGGCAGCATATTTTTATTTTTTTATAATGGTAGCTCCGTTATTACTCTGTCAGCTGTGCGATAAAAACCGGTGGGCGTGGGTGAAAATTTTTAGGGTCCTGTAACTTTTGCAGTTTCAGCTACAGTAAAGGTGTTTTCGTGCAGAAATAACGTCCCAAGGTAAGAAAATACTGTCTATTTTCTGTATGGTTGGATATTTTTAAGAAAAGGACTTGTTTTCATTAAAATAACTTAGTAGGCAACGTTTTGGAAACTTGAGTGCCACAACTTTGCCTGGGTCTAGGGTTGTCACTCGTCAGATTTTATTAATGACATATTTTTGCTAAGATTTCATTCAGTCAACTTTACTGGCGTGATTTTGTGTTGTATTTAAGTACCTACTTAGGTACCTAAGTCTTAATTCTTGTTAAGTTATATGAAGATATCGGAAAAAAGGAGCTCGTAATATTATGCTGATTACACACACATGTCCACAGGCGTCGTGAACCGCATCTGTTACATACCGCGTACAAGGCTAAAACCAAAAAAGTCGGCCGCCCTATTTACACATGGAAGGACAATCTAAAGCAAGACATGATCTACTTCAATAATGAAAACAGCTTTTGGGTGGACATGGCTGAAGAACGAAATAAGATTAAAAAGGCTGCAAATGAGATCTACAAGAAACCGGAAACGGATAGCAGTGAAACCTCAGACGAAGAAAATGGAAACAGCAACGTGTAATACAGCATAGCAATGACATAAAGAGTCGAAATCGCAGTTTAACCGGCAAAAGATTCACCGGGGAAGCTGGAATAGAAGCAACCCGGCGGCGACGTCGTAAAAAGAGCCCATCCATAATTATGTCACCTGTCTCTCCACAATTCCAAAGCTTATTTAACGGTGCATACCGGGTAGGCGATAATCCCTATCCATATCCTAAGGGCCTGTCTTCCCTACCATTATCGCGCCCCCCGGTCTACTCTTTGATATGCAATGATCCCTGTTGCACCATGTAACATGAGGCAACAGGGGCTAGTGTGAATCTTTGGGTTCATTCGAATAATCGAGTCTGGTCAAACCACGCTGGGGTCGGTGCATTTCATTCATTCATTCATTCATTATAAAAAAGGATAAAGAAAAAAGTAAAATAATAAAACAAGAAAAAATTGTGTAAGAGTGTGTGTGTGATGAGTGTGAGTGTGCGTGTGTGGGAGGTGTGTGTGTGCGTGAATGTGGGGGTGCGTGTGTGTGTGTGTATGTTTCTATTTTTTTTAACTGCCAGTTTTTGTGAGATTGAATGTATGTGTGTAACAATTGAGTAATATATTATTATAATGTATCTTGCTATTTAATGTACTGTAGAAGTGCCTCGGTCTCTTCATACGTGAGTTTTTTGATCCAATTAGTTACGGTTTTCTTACAATCATATGTGCTTTTGGTGTATATGTAAATGATTTTCTATGGTGCCATGAGAGCACTCGAGCTGAACAGCCAAATCGCGTGTATCTTCTTCGATTAATAGTTTTAATTTATCGTTATCTATTTCCATGGGGCGCCCAGACCTTGGTTGATCGGTTAAGGAAATCCCAATGGAATTTTAACAAATCTTGCAGTTGTTGGGTTGTCGACACTCCGTCCAGGTTCTCTAGAACACGTCTCTGGAGCATGTCCCATGCATGCTCGATGGGATTCAGGTCTGGCGATTGTGTAGGCCAAGCAATACCCGGGTGTTTGCCATTGCTCTGGTCCTTCGAGCTGTGTGCGAACGTGCATTGTTATGCATCAGCGTGAAATCTGAGCCAAAACTTTGTGCAAATGGGTGAACATAAGGCCTGAGGACAACTTCAACGTAACTTTCAGCGTTCATATTGCCATTTACAAAAACGAGCTCAGTTCGACTGTTTTTCATAATAACCGCCTATACAATCACTGTGGAGCCACTGTAAGGGTGCACTTCCTGGACGCATTACAGCCGTTCAGCATTTCCTGGACGACTATACACTCTTACCCTTCTCGTATCAGGCCGGGACTCATCGCAAAAGAAAATTTTATCCCATTGCTCTTGGGTCCATGTCAAGCGTTCCTTACACCATTCGTTACGACAGGCGTGATTCTCATGGCGTATAGGTGGGCTCATAATTGGGCGTCGTGCTTGTAGCCGTATTCATACAAAAACAGCGCTTGAGAATTGTAGCTTTAATCTTATCTCCCGGGCGGTTAACATCGGCTGACGTCTTGCAGTCAGTTGTATGTATCGGTCCTATCGAGTAGTTGTACTTCTTCCACGTCTTGGGTGCTGCTCAGCACGATCTGTTGTATTAACGTAACGCTGCCCAAGACGACAAATCACGCTCCTATTGAGACCAAAATGCCGAGATACCTGGGGCTGATTTATTCCCGCTTGTAGAATTCCTACAGTTTTGTGCATTTCATCAGCAGTCAAATGGCGTCGCTCCATGACATAAAAAATGACTCACCACACAATTTTTCCAAAAATTGTAGGTATATCTCAAAATGATAAAAGTGAGATAAATACCAAATTTATCAAGCAACGAAAACACATGAAATCGGCGAAAAATAATTAGCTTTTATTTTAATGACAACAAAACACAATCGAAATGTTTCTATTTTTTAAATCAGCCAGTATATACAATCTACTTTGTTAAGAAAAAAATAAAGTACCAATTAATAAAACATGCAGTTTGTGTAAATGATGATGCGAGTTGCTTAGATTTTTTTGATGTGTATGTGACATTATTGCCAAAAAAAAACATTGCATTTGTTATATTTAAGTACTCATAATCTGTTTAATTTTTGAAAATAATAAATTTTATTTAAAAAAATAACCTGTATTTTTTTGGACAACCCTAGAGTCAACGATATATTTGTATGGAGAGTTTGTGGTGCTTGCTACAACTTTGCCTATTAGCTGTTTAAAAAAATAATGGCAATAATAATAATAATATAATAATAATGGCTTTTTGGCAATAATGCAACTGTCGGGGACTAGAACGGTGTCTCATGCACGCGAACAAAAAAAACTGAAATGATCAACATTACCTATATTTACTGGGATATCCTTCTTGGCAAAGTTGTCTTTTACCTACAACTTTGCCTACGACTTTGGGTGCTTCTAGTTCAAAAAAACAGCAAGATTTAAAAAGATTCGAGTTCTACCTGGCAACACATAAGATCTGTTTACCATTTGAAACTCATTATAAGCCATAATAATAAATAGGTTCAGAGATACCACCAAAAAACGTCAAAATCCAGGCAAAGTTACAGGATTTTAGGGTACTTGACCATCACACTCAGATAGTTGGTAATTTGTTCAGATTTAGAATACACCCGCAATTTCTAACATCAGAACCCTAATTGTGTAGGTAACACATTATCAATCGGAATCGGTTTTTTGAGAGCTCAACAACATTCATTGCGTTATTTACGTTGTCGAGCAGACAAATTTTTCGAACATATGAAGAAATGGATTAGCAGTTTGCTTCAAAATTATTCAGATTCCGATTGATAGTGTGTTACGCAATTAGGGTGCAGGTTGGCGGCTCATATATATTTTTTTAATAACTGTTTTTAAAATAGAACATTGCTTCAATTTTTACGTACAGTCGGTACATTGCTATAATGTATATGGCATGGCCATTTCTAGTCATACCTACATTCATGCATACTTACGTTTATCGGAGTAGACATGAGACTTTACATATCCCCAGAGAAAATAAAGTAATGGCTTCAAAACGCACGGACGAGGAGGCCAGATTTCGTGAAATTAGTCGTTTGTCAAATGTTTCCTTTAGTGAATTAAGCCAATAAAAAAGTTAAGGTTTTAGTAAACTAGGCGTTGGTGGTGTGAGCCACGGAGGCTACATGCCTGGAATCAGTGCCGGTTTTAGTAGTACCGGCGCCCTGGGGCGAGATTTCTTTTGAGAGTAGAAGGCTTAAGTGTTTAGTCTTTGCACCTGTACAATGATACCTTTAGTTTAATAAGAGATCTTTGACAACGTTTGATAATTAGGAAAACGCAGGATACAAGAGCGAGTAAAGTGAACTCAAAAATTTTATCACCCCGTCACGGAGAGCTTGGGTTTTCTATTGACCATTCTTATAGCATAAGGAGGCCTTTGTTGACTTGTGTAGAAAAGTTTGAGAACTCGAAGATCGTAGGATGCCAGAGGGAGCGAAGCGAGCTCAAAATGGTTAGCATCCTGCCTCGGCTGGGTTTTGTTTTGGCCATTAATATAGAAACTAAAACAAAACGACTTGTGCAGAACAGTTAGAGAAATAAGAGTACCTATGTAGGTTGCGAGAGCGATCCGAGCGAGCTCGAAAATGTTTGTTCCCTACGTTTATATTTTGCATTACGTACGAGGTATCTGGCTTTAGAACTCAATGCAGTTGAGATAGACGGCACGGGAAACCGTACATGAAGGGTCTAGGGCGCCCCTTCATGCCTGGCGCCCTGGGCGGTCGCCCAACCGCGCCCTACCCTAACGCCGCTACTAGCTGGAATGCCTGCAATCATGTTCAAACATTAGTGCCATAAAATTATTTATCAAATGAACCAAATCCATGGATATTAAGAACATTTTTCTGTTTTATTGTTCTGCCCTCGAAAAAAAAAACACCCGATAGGTACAACGATACAACCGCCGACACGTTTGGGCTAACGTCCGCGCCATGCAACGTTAATTATTAGGTACCACTTGACCGTACACTTAGAATGCGCATCACTTTGCTTGTAGGTACTAGGAACTGAAAATTATGAAATAATTAATTTCGGAAGTCGGTGTGATATCATAATAAATTTTGAGTAAATTTCTTTTTGAAGTCGATTTTGTTTATTTTACTTAAATTATTTTTTTATTTCGTAATTGTTACTTTTTAGTAAACTCTGGAATATTTGTTTGTAATAAGTAGTTAATAGTTTTGTTATAAATATTGCACTATAATTTGACCAAGGTTTTAAGATGTTTTCCCTTTGACACCACACCCGAAGCTCGTATCAATAAGCGAGGCCGTCACACTTACACGTATTAGTCCATTATCTTGAAAACTACTAAATCGGTCGATTTTTATGAAACTTGCACAGTTCCCTAAGTTGAATTAAATGTAAGCCAATAAAAACAAATAGTCAGGATCCGATTTTTTCGGAGAAATGCGTGGACAAACATACATCTATATAATAGGTTGGGGAAAAAGTATGTATGAACTTGTAATAAAATCTCTTTGGCTATACTATTTGTATCTGGCTGGTTTTGGTATCATTGAAAGTTTAAATTTTAAAGAACATAATTCCAAATTCAAATTAGGAAAATGTGTGATTTTCATTTGTTTTTCGTACCATCAAGATGAGTGAATCTAATGAAGAAATTCGATACATTTTAAAATTTTACTACAAAAAAGGTAAAAATGCAACGCAAGCCGCGAAAAAAAATTTGCGATGTTTATGGACCTAGTGTAGTGTCTGTGAGAGTAGCACGAATTTGCAATCCGGAAATTTTGATGTCAAAGATGCACGTCGCTCTGGTCGCCCTATTACGGATAAAATGGATGCCATTTTTGAAAAAGTGGAGCAAGATCGGCATATCAGTAGTTACGACGTAGCTGAAGAACTGGAAATTGACCACAAAACAGTTTTGGCGCATTTGAAAAAAACTGGGTACACAAAAAGGCTCGACATTTGGGTACCTCACGAGCTCACTGAAAGAAACCTAATGAACCGTGTACTCATTTGTGATTCTTTATTACGACGTAATGAAACCGAACCATTTTCGAAGAAGCTGATAACTGGTGATGAAAAGTGGATCACGTATGACAAGAACGTGCGAAAAAGGTCGTGGTCACAGGCAGGTCAGGCTTCACAGACTGTGGCGAAACCCGGGTAAACTCGCAACAAGGTGATGCTGTGTGTGTGGTGGGATTGGAAGGGCATTATTCATTATGAGCTGTTACCACCAGGCAGGACCAACGATTCTGAACTCTACTGCGAACAACTGATGAGATTAAAGCAAGAAGTTGAGAGAAAGCGGCCGGAATGAATCAACAGAAGGGGTGTGGTTTTTCATCATGATAACGCTAGACCTCATACATCTTTAGCCACTCAGCAAAAATTAAGAGAGTTTGGCTGGGAGGTGTTAATGCATCCGCCGTATAGTCCTGACCTTGCACCTTCAGATTTCCACCTGTTTCGGTCTCTTCAGAATTCTTTAGGCAATGTCAGGTTAACATCACGAGAGGACTGCCAAAACCACTTGTCGCGGTATTTTGACCAGAAGTCCCAAAATTTCTATAGCAATGGAATCATGTCCCTACCTACAAGATGGCAAAAAGTTATCGAACAAAATGGTACCTACATACGTACGTACGAGGTATCTGGCTTTAGAACTCAATGCAGTTGAGATAGACGGCACGGGAAACCGTACATGAAGGGTCTAGGGCGCCCCTTCATGCCTGGCGCCCTGGGCGGTCGCCCAACCGCGCCCTACCCTAACGCCGCTACTAGCTGGAATGCCTGCAATCATGTTCAAACATTAGTGCCATAAAATTATTTATCAAATGAACCAAATCCATGGATATTAAGAACATTTTTCTGTTTTATTGTTCTGCCCTCGAAAAAAAAAACACCCGATACAACGATACAACCGCCGACACGTTTGGGCTAACGTCCGCGCCATGCAACGTTAATTATTAGGTACCACTTGACCGTACACCTAGAATGCGCATCACTTTGCTTGTAGGTACTAGGAACTGAAAATTATGAAATAATTAATTTCGGAAGTCGGTGTGATATCATAATAAATTTTGAGTAAATTTCTTTTTGAAGTCGATTTTGTTTATTTTACTTAAATTATTTTTTTATTTCGTAATTGTTACTTTTTAGTAAACTCTGGAATATTTGTTTGTAATAAGTAGTTAATAGTTTTGTTATAAATATTGCACTATAATTTGACCAAGGTTTTAAGATGTTTTCCCTTTGACACCACACCCGAAGCTCGTATCAATAAGCGAGGCCGTCACACTTACACGTATTAGTCCATTATCTTGAAAACTACTAAATCGGTCGATTTTTATGAAACTTGCACAGTTCCCTAAGTTGAATTAAATGTAAGCCAATAAAAACAAATAGTCAGGATCCGATTTTTTCGGAGAAATGCGTGGACAAACATACATCTATATAATAGGTTGGGGAAAAAGTTTCTTCGCATTTTTTAAGAAAATTCAAAACATTTTTTAATATAGTTTATTTACATTTAACTAAAGTACCTATGTAGGTACCATTTTGTTCGATAACTTTTTGCCATCTTGTAGGTAGGGACATGATTCCATTGCTATAGAAATTTTGGGACTTCTGGTCAAAATACCGCGACAAGTGGTTTTGGCAGTCCTCTCGTGATGTTAACCTGACATTGCCTAAAGAATTCTGAAGAGACCGAAACAGGTGGAAATCTGAAGGTGCAAGGTCAGGACTATACGGCGGATGCATTAACACCTCCCAGCCAAACTCTCTTAATTTTTGCTGAGTGGCTAAAGATGTATGAGGTCTAGCGTTATCATGATGAAAAACCACACCCCTTCTGTTGATTCATTCCGGCCGCTTTCTCTCAACTTCTTGCTTTAATCTCATCAGTTGTTCGCAGTAGAGTTCAGAATCGTTGGTCCTGCCTGGTGGTAACAGCTCATAATGAATAATGCCCTTCCAATCCCACCACACACACAGCATCACCTTGTTGCGAGTTTACCCGGGTTTCGCCACAGTCTGTGAAGCCTGACCTGCCTGTGACCACGACCTTTTTCGCACGTTCTTGTCATACGTGATCCACTTTTCATCACCAGTTATCAGCTTCTTCGAAAATGGTTCGGTTTCATTACGTCGTAATAAAGAATCACAAATGAGTACACGGTTCATTAGGTTTCTTTCAGTGAGCTCGTGAGGTACCCAAATGTCGAGCCTTTTTGTGTACCCAGTTTTTTTCAAATGCGCCAAAACTGTTTTGTGGTCAATTTCCAGTTCTTCAGCTACGTCGTAACTACTGATATGCCGATCTTGCTCCACTTTTTCAAAAATGGCATCCATTTTATCCGTAATAGGGCGACCAGAGCGACGTGCATCTTTGACATCAAAATTTCCGGATTGCAAATTTGTGCTACTCTCACAGACACTACACTAGGTCCATAAACATCGCAAATTTTTTTTCGCGGCTTGCGTTGCGTTTTTACCTTTTTTGTAGTAAAATTTTAAAATGTATCGAATTTCTTCATTAGATTCACTCATCTTGATGGTACGAAAAACAAATGAAAATCACACATTTTCCTAATTTGAATTTGGAATTATGTTCTTTAAAATTTAAACTTTCAATGATACCAAAACCAGCCAGATACAAATAGTATAGCCAAAGAGATTTTATTACAAGTTCATACATACTATAATGCGAAAAGACTTTTTCCCCAACCTAATAATTTTGTACCTATAGGTATTTATTTGGAAGCCCTAATAGATAGATTATCATATGTATGTCAATATATTGCATTTCCAATAATATTTCATCTCCTTTTTTGAAGTCTGTTAAAAATAAAACAAATATAAACTTTTGGTAGTGTTTATTATCGTAACGTAACAATAATAATCTGTGTCAAAAATACATCATTCAATAAAGTATTAAAGCATTGCATGACATTTCGTTCAAGAATAAATGTAGGTACTAGACCAAAATATTATTATTAATAATTTAGATAAACACTTAGTTTTTCAACACACTTGCTCGAATCGGCTCTATAATGGACCGCTTTTAGGTTCACAGTGCAGTGTAGGTATTTATTACGTGCACTAGTGCGAGAAAGTGTGCAATAGTTGAAGTAGGTACCTGCCCTTAGGTATTGCCCCGTCGGCGTCGGCCGTCTCAAAAAACTTCTATTTTTTTGTCATAGAAAGTCATGAAGGCTATGTGATGAGATTTAACAAAAAAAAACGTACATCTTTGACTAGTAGGTAGGTACTGGTGGGTATAAAGCGTTTTATTAAAACTGGGACAGTAAAGGGAAATCCGAATCCATAAGGCTTCGTTTACGAAGACGCGGGGCGCCGCGCGTCGCGTAGGGCGGCGCGCCCCACACTTAAGGCGGTGCTATATGTAAATTAGGCTGGAACCGAAGAAGTTTAAAACCATTTTTCTCCATAACCCGTATCATAATGATCTTTAAAAAAAAATATGTTAAACTACACAATAAAACACATGTTCCCTTCACTTAGAAAAAAATAAAAAATAATTTTAAATATCATTAACATACATGAAAAGTAACCCCTGTTTTAGAAATATAAAACCTTTTTTCTTCGAAACTATTAATCGCTAGGTTTTTTTATAGTCATCATGATATTACACAATACAATACCTAGGGAATCCTCGGCTTATTTTTTTAAATAACTTTTCTAATTACTTATAGTCATTGTTTTTACATAAATCGACACTCAATCGCGTGAGCAACCCCTCTGTCGCCTATTAATTTAGTGCGGGACGAGACGCAGTGCTGAACGGACCTGTACCTACCACTTTTTCCCGCATTTTTTCGTTGGTGACAATACCATTAGAAAGTGGTATTGCCATTAGAAAGTATTGTAAACAAATACCTACCTACTAATTTTGTTGATTTTAATAGTTTTTGTGTGTGTAAATATTAGAGTAGTTTTTAGTATATAGTTAGTAATACTACATAGGAAATATTTGTGTTAATATAAGTTTATTTATAAAATCAATATGGGTGACAAAAAAAGACGCACTAAGCGTAATTTGAAAATAAAATACAAGAGGAGAATAAAAAGAATGAAACGGTAAGTAATTTGAGTACCTATCTAACATTTTACTAGTAACCATCAATCAAGCGTTTTGATAAAAAGATATAGGTAGGTACGTATAAGCACCTTCAAATCTGAAGTGTCTTATTGACGTCATGTTGGGTTCGGCGACAGTTCACACAGCTCGAATTTCAGTGGTGAAATTGAGGCAAATGTTTCCGGCGCGACTGGTCTCTGTTAGACGTGACGTAGGGTGGCCTGCACGCTCCCCAGATCTGAGCATTTGTGACTTTTTCGTTTGGGGTTACCTGAAGTTTTCAAACATCGTCCTCATACCTTGGATGAACTCAAGATGAGAATAAGGGAAGAAATAACCGCCATACCCCTTCAAATGTGCCGGAAAGTTGTTGACAATTTCCAAAATCGCCTTCATCAGTGCATAGCTCGCTGCTGATGGGCGCCATCTTGCTGATATAATTTTCAAAACTTAATGCAACAAATGGCATTTCAAGGTGACTTAAATAAGATAAACAGCATTTATATATAAATCTTTGTTTTTTCCTGTAGCCATTTCATATATTTTGTCCCATTCTGTATCTACGCAATTCGATAAATCACTTTTTTTTTGTGAATGTTATTATCATTAATGATTAACTAAAAACCGGCCAAGTGCGTGTCGGACCACGCACAATTAAGAGTTCCGTAGTTGGGATGAATTTATCCCAAGAACAAACTTAGCATTGTAGTTGAAAAACATGTTCTCCCATACATAAACGAAAAGGATCCAACCCACATTAGGTGTAATGTGGGTTGGATCTTTTTCGTTTAACTATGGACAAATGTAAGTTTGTACGCACAATATTGAGAATTTAGCATGTTATATTAGGGACGGTTTTTGAAATGGTTAAACATTCACAAACTATTGGTTGAATTTTGGCTAAATGTAAAAGGCTAAACATGAACGCATAAACTCCTTCATGTTAAAAAAATAGTAACTAATGGCATTTTCGCAAACACATTTAGCCAAAATTCAACCATTAGTTACTAGGTATGTTTAATCATTGGTTGAGTTAACTACGAATCAAAAAACCGGCCCATTAAGACCATAGACTTCTTATAGGTTTTCCTGTAATCTATAGCTATAGAATTATTTTCTGTATTTTTTTTTAAATTTTAAGGTTAGTAGTTTCGGAGATAAAGGGGGGGAATGGTCAATTTTCGTCCATTTTCTTAAATAACTTAACCCTCACAGTAAGCCCTTTTATTTGATATATCGCACGGTACAATTTACAAATATATATATTTTTTTAATTTTATAATTTGCCCCCAAAATTGACCCCATTATTCAAAGTTCATTAATTTACATTACACGCCCGTGTTTGGGTCACAGAAATTCATATATGTACCTAATTTCAACTTAATCGGTCCATTAGATTCGGAGCAAACTGGCTGTGACAGAGAGGCAGACACATGAATGATCCTATAAGGGTTCCGTTTTTTCCTTTTGAGGTACGGAACCCTAAAAACTGAAAAAAAGCCTAGAAGTGCTTCATATACCTAGGTACCTACCTGCGAAACATCAACATTCAATTGTGTACTTATAGTTGTTTTTTGTACCAATTAATTTCTGTCATTTACAAAGGTCACAAAAACTTAAATATTAAAAAAAAATCAAGCATTCGAAGTTGACACATGGGTGTTCTACTCGTGCATTTTTAGTGAAAAGCCTAGTAGAATTATTCAATAAAAAGAGGATGTTACTTTTTGGGCTTATAAAACACACTGTAGATATATGGGCAAAAATTACGAACTTCCATATTAACTGTCTTCCCCCATTTCACCCCTTTAGTATTTCAATCCTTTCTTAGTGCATACCTGCGGTAGACATTATATGAAACACTTGTGCAAAATTTCAAGCTTTTAGACCCAGCGGTTTAGGCTGTATGTAGCCTGTACGTTGTACGAGTATGTCAGTGAATTCAAATTTTAATCATAAAGGTATTTAGTTTATCTACAATAAAAAATCGGTCATCGATCTCCAAATACACTGTATATTAATATAAGAAAAGTTTTGCTACCTTAAAATTTAGCACCGGTTTTTAATTAACTAAAGCAGACAGGTTTCACATATCCAAAAACATACATTTAGCTGGCAGGGAGGGACACTTGAATGTAACAAAAATTAGCACTTTAAAGATTAATATTACGCAAATTTTCTGAATCGAAAAACGATTATTTCAGACCCGCAATATTTTTAAACGGGATGGGATTCCGGATTAACACACGACGGGATAGATGAGAAAAAGATATCATCTCCACACACACACATAAAGTACAAAATCACGTACCATCATCGCCACTTTACGTAAACTGGGGATGATTTTTTTTGGGGTTATTTAACCCCACATTATTTTTTTGCAAGAATTTATAATAAATTCATTATAAGCGTGATTACTACATATATAACCATGCCAAGTTACAGTTTTTTAGGCCCAAGGGTCTCCGAGTTAAATCGCGGTCATACAGACAGAGTCATACAGGTAGTGTCGGACTTGGGATAAGAGTTCCTTGTTTTACTTCACCTTCTCTCTCTCTTCTTCTTCTTCTTCTAAAAAGAATGGTCTAAATCGGACTTATCTGTAAAAAGCTATGCGTGGTCATAAATAAACAAAATACGCGTCGACTCCCGTTTTTTCGTAGGTTGAAAATAGGAAAGTACTTTTATGGTTGTATCTCATAATTTCGGGTTCGTATTTCCGAAGATAGACAATAATGTCGAAGCGAAGCGCGTACTTCTTTTGGAGATCTGTATCTACATACCTAATAGAAGAAGAAGTACCTAACAAAAGTACTTACCTACCTAATTGTATTTACTACGAGTTTTTTTTTTATATTTGTAAATAGAAAAATATTTCTGTCATCAAAATAGGTAGGTATATACCTAAGTTGCAAAAAGAGAATGGGCACCAACCAAAGTATGGGATTTTACTCACCCGCCAATAGCCATTAGATACCTATACAATTAAGTAGGCACCAGTAGAAATATCTCAGTAATGAGCTTTTGTTATACTTACTACTTGTCTCATTTATTTTACCATACGCCAGATAAGGGTGCAATAAAAGTCGCGCTACTGTGCGTGAATAAACATCAGCTCCGTGTATTTATATCTTTTAAAAATAGATAAAGTGACAATATAGTTTCAAATAGTGATTAAATCAGTACCCAACTCGAAGTTATTGTGATTAAGAGTTGAAGTGCACAAGCCTAAAATAAATACGGCGAAGAAATACGTGGAAAAAACCTCCAACGTAGATACTAAATTCAAATTCAAAACGATAAACTTTTATTCGCTGCAAATTTTGCTGAGTACAAGACACTCCTGAGCAAGCGGAAATCTCGAGACGATCAAAAGCCTAAAAGGTACGAGAGTGATAACAAAATAATACATTACTTATTGATTTCATAATTTATTATAATATAGCAAGTCATCCTGGCACATTAATTGAAACGGCGCCATCTGTCACTAAGTGGACTAAGCAACAAAAGTAGACACAAACAGCGCCATCTGTCATCAAGTGGAATAAACATCTCCACATCCTCCACTCATCGATATTGCTGCCTGTTACTTTTCCTAATCTCAGCACCATTAATGAACTTAGCCGAAATGACACAAATATGCGCAGGATGTTCGCAAGAACTCCCTACCGGAGAAATCTTACATGTTCGTTATGCAGCCACAAATACGATCTAGAGTGTGCAAATATCCCCCGAGATCATTTCTGTACATCAATGACCTCAGATCACAAAAAAATATGGAAATGTCAAGGTTGCCGCTGTAAAATGCCCAAAATGGGAAATATAGATACTCCCATACGCTCACAAAATTTTATTCTCAATCACCAAATAGGTTCACCTTCAGAAGAAAACAACGTCACATTTAGAAAGAAAACTACATACCCCTCAAAAGATCCAAATGTTACTCTCAGGAACTTCAAACGATCTGTGAGACAACTCTCAGCTCAAGCGACTAATAACGACGACTCATGGCTATACGAACTATCCCACTTTGATGAAAGCTTCATAGGAGACCCCATAAACTCGCAACCAGTTACCTACTAGTACCCAAGTGCAAACATCCGCAGATACGTTTACCTTAGACCAACCCAGTCAACTACTAGACAAAAAACTAGAGAACAATGAAAAGAAAATAGTCTCACTAATTAAAAAGGAACTTCAAACACTCATTCAGGAAGAAATTAAAAATGTTTGGACTAACTTAAGCACCGAAATGTCGAACCATCTGGAAACCGTAAACTCTGAACAACATAAACTCAGAAGTGAAGTAACGAAACTCACGGGGTAAATCAACAAACTAGAAAAAGAATGTGACCGGCTAAATTCAGAAATAAAATCCCTACACAATAATTGCCATCCTCAGTCTAATCCAAACGGCAATAACAATAACATCAAAAAATTGGTATTAAACGGGCTAGAAGAACCTCACTGGGAAACAGAAGATCAACTCTATGATCGCATCCTAAACATCTTCTATGACACCATGAATGTCAAAGAAACAACGAAATATTCCCCGTTTCTTTCATATTTTCGGTTTTATTGGAAAAAACCATGAAATATATACTGGCAAATTTTCTTGAAACTTTCGAATAAAACATTGAAAAATATTGAAAACAACGGAATTCGAAACAAACGGGATTTTTACCTGTTTTTTTCAACACAACTCTTGCCGCGATACGATTGTTTTGATCGTGTTAGCGACACTGCATTTTTTCGTATCATTTTGAAATAACGGAATACGTTGGTAGAGGGCCGTCAACGACTTTTATTGCACGGTTATCTGACGAAAGGTATAGGCCGTTCGAATTTACTTACAGCGTCCTTAATGTTACAAATATAAGTGTTGTATCATATAAAGAGTGTTAGGTTAAACGAGGGATTTACTTTAAGGGGTAATTGTACTCATCGTTATGAACAACTTTTACTATGGGACCAAATCTGAAATCGCGAAAAAAAAAATCAGCTGTTCATTACATTTATGTTTGCATAATTCGTCAAAATATAGGAGCAGCTGATTTTTTTTTTCGAAAAGTTGTTCATACTGATGAGTACAATGACAATGTAAATCACTCGTTTAACCTAACACTGTATAATCATCACATTAATCACACTAGCTACATCTTAATTAATTATGGTCTAATTAATCTTATTGCTACCGGTGCCGGCGCGGCGGGTTGGTGGGTACGATTGTATAAGCAATATAAAACTACTATTTAATGGCATGTAAGATTTAATCAAACCTCAAGTAATTCCCTTTTTGCTTTCCTAAAAATATAATTCAACACACTAATATAATAAAAATTAAAACGCCTGTTTTTGTGAACCTCTAATACCTCGTATTTCCTATTTTGGGGTCCTAAAAATACAAAATAGCCAAGTAACTGCGAGCGACCAATTTAGATGCAGCGCTCGACGGCCGCTGCCGCTGTCCGCGCTCGCGCGTTGTCACAGTTCTAACCTACCTAATCTAATCCATTTGGTCGGAGTGTCCCAGCTTAGTTACTGCGACCATTTTGGCTCGCACGTGGTTGGTCATAGTTCTAACCCAACCTAACCCGTTCCGTTCGGGATATCCTAGTTACTGTGACCAGCCGGCTTAGCAGGAGCACCGTAGAGTGCATCTTGTCAACGGAAGAGTAGACTAAAATGACGTTACCATGTAGGTAGACAGTACGACGGCAACAAAGTAGAAAGAGTCAACTGCACTTTACGATATTCACTTTTTTACATAATTCGACACGGAATAGGGATGATGCCTGGGTAAAAAAAAAGAAATTCTATTTAGTCCGTCAGTCAGATAATAAAAAAATATTAGATACGTATTTTTTGCTTTATCATATTAATAAAAAATCACTTAGATAACTCGCATTAAAGTTCGGGAGTGGGGGCTTGCTACGTCACTTCTACGTATAAAATCTACCAAGACGTGACGTCATGCCACATTTTAACTCAATGTATCGCCGTAATCTTTTGATTACGTAGAAAAAGAAAAAATACGTGTCCAATATATTTTAATAATCTACATGACGGACAAAAAATCATTTTTTAGTCATCATCCCTATTCTTTGTTTTTCATAGGATTTCTTTCTTCTGTTTAATTCTCATTTTTTACAAATACACTTCTGGACACATCTATTGGCCCACCTTGTATTTTCAGTTTCGTTTGGTCCTAGCTAAAATTTTATATTAGGTCGAGCAAAAAGTTTTTATGCAGTTTTGAACCTGGCACATTCACAATTTCATTCAATAGTCTTTTTTTGAATTTCGAACACAGAATTTAAAGAAACAAAAGACAATTTGGAGCCTGTTTGTTGATATCAAACAATCGAATACTAAGAAAACTTGGTTTTATTGGTTTACTTGGATTTAATTCTTGAAAAAGTGATTGATATCTTTGGTTTTGCAACAAACATTACTTATTCTTAACATTAAGGTGAGGTTCTATCAATAATCTGTGGATACTTCACCTGAAGTCGCCGCCCAAGCTGTGGCACTTATTCAGGCCGGACACAGCCAAAGAAACGTGAGTGCTCAACTTAATTTAAGTCGATCTGCGGTCCGAAATGTTTATCGGAGGTACCTAGAGACTGGCGGCTTTGTTCGTCGCCAAGGAAGGCCACGATCTCGGGTCACAACTGAAAGGCAGGATCGATTCATCGTGACGACCAGCTTGAGAAATCGTCACCTTACCTCCATTGAGATACAAAACCAACTTCGCGACTTCCACGGAGTATCTGTGAGCGCTCGAACTGTTCGGAGAAGGTTAAAAGAACGCGATATGGTACCACACAAGCCAGCTAATGGGCCCAAACTAACGCGAGCCCACCGAACAGCGCGCCTTCATTTCGCACGCAGTCATTTAAATTGGACACAGCAAGATTGGAGCCGTGTACTCTTTTCTGATGAGTCTAAAATTGTGTTACATGGCAATGATGGAAGGAAGAAGGTCTACCGACGTAAGGGAGAGCGTTTCGCACAATGCTGCTTTGAAGAGAGGGTTGCTTATGGCGGTGGCTCATGGACTGTTTGGGGCGGTATATCCGCGAGCGGCAAAACTCAACTTGAGGTTGTTACAGGACCACGGCTGCCAACATTAAATGCTGAAAGGTACATTCGTGAGTGCTTAGAACCTCACGTGATACCATACGCGGACTATGTGGGCCCAAATTTCCTTTTTATGCATGATAATGCAAGAGCCCATGCGGCCGGCATCGTCAGGGAATATCTTCGGGACGTGAACATCACAGATATGGACTGGCCAGCCAGAAGCCCAGACATGAACCCCATTGAGCACATGTGGGACGAGCTAAAAAGACGTGTTAGGGCTCGTCAGCCAGTTGCCCAGACGATGCAGGAGTTGAAAACTGCCATAGAAGAGGAATGGGAGATGATCCCTCAAAATTTCATAGAGCGGTTGATAAACTCTATGCCTAATCGTATGAGAGCTGTGGTAGATGGAGGCAACACGCGTTATTAATTTAAACCTTTATTTGATAAAACATGTTTTTTATTCAAAAATCAATTGCGTTTAACAAGGCGCATATCCGACTTGTTAGGCGTAGCTCCATGTCGTATGGTATTCCGAATTCAAATTTAAAACAATACGATCGAAAAATATGGTAAAATGTATCAGGTTTAAAACTGCATCAACAGTTTTTGTTCAATCTAGCAATCATATTTCGGTAGGGGCCATCGAAACCTAAACTCTAAGGTGGGCCAATAGATGTGTCCAGAAGTGTATTAAGTCACGCATATAAATACAACTGCGGAGGCGAGCCCGTAGCGCCGGAGAAGATGCGATTTTCAACGTATTTTATATAGAATATATGGAATTTTTCAATTCTTGTTTGGAAAATATGAAACATTATTACCCACATGTAGTGTTTTAGGGGTTTAAGAGTTTTGTAAAAGGGGTCGAAATTTTCATTATTTTTGCGATAGGACACACCGTTTTAAAGATATTATAAGCAAAAGAAGAGGGAAGAAGAAAATGATTTTGTAGATAACCGTATATACTTTGCGGCCGTCGAGTAGAAAGTTTTCTACTGTCTTTAGCATGGCGATTACAAAATCAAATAGTCTTCACTACCCTAGACAACTTTCCTCCGAAATAGTCTACATAAAATAGGACCTAGACAAAGGTCGCTAGAACCGAAAGGCAAACTGACACATTGTAGAAGGATTTTTACTTCACGTTGTATAGAAAAGGTTGTCTACTCTTCGTAAAGATAGACAAGTGGTCATGCTAAGCCCACAGCTCTTGAGAAAAGGCCAGAAATTTAAAAGTGTACATCATTAGAAGATCAATAAATTTTTAGAGGATCAGTTAAATGTTTTCCTTATTTAAATCACAATCGCTTTCATCTTTCATAGCAAAATATTAAACCTATTCTTATTAATTGATTCAGTAGATGTGGACGTGTTAGCTGTACCTACTTATAGAAAATGTATACCATTCAGGACATAATGTTCTAGGAACGTTTTTGCGCCCACTTCATGTCGTCAGCTCGGGGTTTACAACCAGTCACTGCTTCTATCATAGTCTCTAGTATAGACCAGAAGTGAAGTAATTCCAAAGGCCAGTTGAGCCAACCGGTGGTGATGCAGAAGTAAGTCTCGTGCGGCGCTACGTGGTGAATACGATGATGACGACGTGGCAACACTATGTGCCATTCTTGTAACCACACCACCCATATTGGTAAACCAAAATATGTATGGGACCATTTATGGATCTGAAATACAGTTTATTTGTAATAGGTAAGTATGTTAAAATACGAATCGGTTCATACATATCTTTAGGGAACAGTTGGGTGTCCATACAATGAAACGAAAGAGGATTCTTACCTATATACACACATCAAAATAGTCTAAGTAACATGTACGGTTTTGAACATTTGAACGACTTTTACTATTGCAACTATTGTATGTATATTTATTTTATCTTACTTCCTACTAATATTATAAATGAGAAAGTTTGGATGTTTGATACTCAATTACGCGTAAACGTCTTGAACAGATCTTGATGAAATTTGGCACATAAATATGTCGGGTCAGCGTCGACGTGCCTACTCGTAATGTGGGCACAGATTAGGGATTCGGGCGAGAAAAGAAACTGTTTTAATATGTTCACTTGATTTTATTCCAATTTACACAACCGTTATTTTAAATTAACACACTACACGTTATACACACGCTTAAGTACACTTTCAATCGCACATTCGAAACACAGCACAGTTCCTAGGCTTACACGTCTTGATCACACACAGTTAAACACGATAATCATTTGAATTAACACATTAACTGCTGAATTATTTGGCGAATTTGCTCCAAGTGCTGCTTTATGATACACTAAACCCTGTGCGGCAAACGCTCATGCGCGCCCAAAAAATACTTCCGTGTGGTGCTATGAGCGCGCATGCGCGGTTGAAGAAACTCTACCCAGTGCGGCTGGGCGCATATGTGCGGCGTTACAAACTTGTCCCAAGTGCGGCGAGACGCTTATGTGTTTGAAAATTTTCCAGTTTTATGAGTCATAAAACAATTACGCCAAGAACAATAGAGATGCACAAAAAACCCACAGGTGCGGGCGGCGCGCCGCATTCGAAGGAAGTTATATAAATTGTATGGACGCGCATAAGCGCCGCCAGCACATGGTGAACGTTCGAAAATCGCGCATGCGCGTTGGCCGCACAGAACGTGTTAACCACCAACACTCCTTTTATACGCTTCAGCTAGGCTCTGTACACGCCAACGAGACGTTTGTGTGTCGATTTAGCGTCGGATGCGACAAATATTTTATAACCTAGATTTACACAAAAGATACTTTTTGTCCCGGTAGTACGTTCCCGTGGGATAATTACCGACCTCCACGCGAGCGAAGCCGCGGACGAAAGGTAGTAAATAATAACTAAGCATATTTTAATGCCTTAGTGACTAAACAACAAAATCTTTCATTGAATTGTTCATTTAAACACAACAATTAACAATATGTGTACCGTAACATGCGTAGTATAAATAAAGTTAAAACGAAATTAAACTTTTAATGTTTTACAAAATTATATAACGACTTTTCCTGGGCGCATCTCAGGCGTTCAGCATTTCCGGGACGACGATACACTCTTCTCATTCTCGTAGCAGGCCTAAATCAAAACCGGGCCTCATCGTCCTCTTCACAAAATAAAATTTTATCCCATTGCTCCTGGGTACATGTCAAGTGTTGCCTACCTACACCATTCGTTTCGACGGGCGCGATTCCCATGGCGTAAAGGTGGGCAACTAATATTGGGCGTAGTGCTCGTAGACCGTATTCATGCAGCCTATTTCTGACGGTTTGGTGGCTAACACCTACACCGCTTGAGAATGTAACTTTAAACCTATCTCCCGGGCGGTTAACATCGGCCGACGTCTAGCAGTCGGTTGTATGTATCGGTCCTGTCAAGCAGTTCTACTCCTACGTCCTGGGTGCGGCTCAGCAGGAGCAATAGGAGCTAGACTAATTTCTTCCCGCTAGTAGCATTCCTACAGCTCTCGGCGTTTCACGCTCCTATTGAGACCAAAATGCCGAGATACCTGGGGCTGATTTATTCCCGCTTGTAGAATTCCTACAGCTTTCTGCATTCAAATGGCGTTGCTCCATGACATAAAAAATGACTCACGACTTAATTTTTTCAAAAACTGTGTATCTCAAAATGATAAAAGTGAGATAAATACTAAATTTATCAAGTAATGAAAACACAAGAAATCGGGAAAAAAATATTAGCTTTTATTTTAATGAAAACCAAACACAATCGAAAAGTTCTGTCTTTTAAATCAGCCAGTATTGTTTGCGAGAACAAAAAGGTAAGTATACCAATCTACTTAGTTAAGAAAAAAATAAAGTATCAATTAATAAAATATGCAGTTTCTATAATTGATGCGTGTTGTTTAGACTTTTTTGATGTGTGTATTTTGATTTAAGTATAAAAATGGGGTAATATAAATTTTCTTTGGGAACAATACAAGGGAAAGCCGATCTTAATACTAATTTTAACATAATTAGAAACAGTAACATGATGTGCAGTACCAAAAGGTGTATGAAAACTTTAAATCTGAAAAAAATAAAGTAAAAAAAAGATGCCGGAAATGTACTCAGTGTTCGCGTTTAGTTTTACCCGTAGAATAAGATTGTGGTAAATCTAGTTTAATAAGTATTAGCAATATTTGCTAAAGGTCTTTGTAGAAAGGAAAAAGAGACGTTTTAGTGTGCCTAACCGATATCAAAATTTTTAGTCAGTAATACTATTATTTAAATAGAAGAGGAAATTCACCTATGATTTGTACTTTTTGACTGAACGCAAAAGATTTACACGCAGATATTAACTTTTTACTCTACTTCAAACCTATTTTGTTGTAATAATAAATCGACCACTGTGACATCGACTGAGATCTAAAGACACATTCAACTACTAGGTACTACAATGCTAGTATCGATCGAAAAAATACCGGCTAAATACGTGACGGACCACGCACACTGCAGGGTTCCCTAGTTGGGATGAATGAAATTCACACATGCATAGTATTGATTTTAACGACCGCAAAAATAAGTTTATATTTCATAGTATTTCTCTAAAAAATAAGGAAATCAAAGTTATTAGGTACTGCGATTGTAACAGAAAATGTAAAAAAAAAAAAAATACCGAGACATAAAAGGCACTTAGAAATATCATTTTTTTTTTAAATTAAGGGATCTCACACGCTGATGTGCATTGATTTTTTTTTTCATTCCTCGGTTACCTGTATGGAGAGAGCCACCCCTAATTGTTTTTTTTTTTTTCGTAATTTCTCTACACGATTGTTACATATACACAGAATACCCCTTTTTCCCAATTGTCAACGATATATTGCTTAGTCTACGAGTAAAATGGCTGTGTAATATCCGGACGGACAGACTGACAGACCAAGGTTCCGTTTTAGGTTTTTGACTAAGGAACCTTGAAAAGAGCACACAAACGCTAAAATTCAATGTTTAAAGTGGATATTTACATTATTCAGACCCGGCCGCGTTTCACAGTATGTACCCACTACTGTCCCTACTTATACTCAAAAAGGTAAAAAAATAAAAAAGATACCTGATTGGTCAGTGCTACGAAGATACAACACAAGTACCAATAAGCAATCCAATGAAATTGTGCATTGATGTTTTCATCGTCATAGGTAAGGAGTTGCCACACAATCCTTGCTAAAACAGGAATGGTAATCGCGAAGTTATCGCCATTAGTCTCGATAAAATCGTGTCGAGTAATTGATGTCGGATCGATGTGATGTTCACGAAATGGGCGCAGGAAATTCTGTAACAGGTAAAGCAAAGATGAGAGAATTCCGTTTTTGCAATATTTAAACGTAAATATCAGGGATTATATGTGAGTTTCGTGTAAATGTGCATTTTTACTAAGCAGTAAGCAAGTAGGTAACTGCATGTATCGCGATACCTTCGGGTTCCGAATGTGAGGCAAAAACCAAAGCATTTTGATGATTCGCCAGAATGGTAAAATACAAGTACCTACCTATCTACCTAAATGTTTCAATACTCAACTTTTAAAAGCGATTGTAGTTGTTGTACCGACGTAATGTAAACTAAGTACGCATTGAGACAATAAAAAGAAATATTTTCGTGTCAGTCTAAGTATGTCTAGGATGAGCGATGGAAGACCATCGCTGGAAGTTGCCGGACGATGTACGTGAGCTGTTGAATGAGAAGAACGCGGCTGTCCGTGCTTACAGCAACTTTCCCGGCCACGCAAACAAAGCCCCTATGCGCTATTTACAGAGATCTGTAAAGACACGCTTAGAGGAGCTGCGTACCGCTGGCTGGGACAGGATGCTGAGCGACCTAGAGCCTACCCAGATAGAGAGACCCTAGCCTTCAGATCCCAGATCCCAAGAGACAGCCTCTATGCCCACCCCCCCCCCCCCCTAATCTGCCCAGACAAGACAATCGCTTTCGATGATGTCGACAAGGCTGAATGCCTAGCCGACAGTCTTGAGACCCAGTGCTTACCCAGCTCTCAAGCTGTAGACAAAGCTCACCTCTCTGAGGTTGACGCGGAAGGTAAAGCCCCAGGCTCAGATGGAATTACCAATAGGGTGATCCAACTCTTCCCTGCCCACCTTATAATGCTCACGGTCACCGTCTTCAATGGTGCCCTGAGCAACAACATCTTTCCACAAGCATGGAAAGAGGCTACCGTCATTGGCATCCCCAAGCCCGGTATGCCCAAGGCTGAGCCCTCCAGTTACCGCCCCATCAGTCTGCTCAATCTATGAGAGGCTTATTTATAAGCGACTCAGAGACTATGCCGACACAAAGGGTCTCATCCTTAACGAGCAGTTCGGTTTCCGAACGCAGCATTCCTGCGATGATCAGGTCCACCGCATTATCGAACACATAAGCGTTGGTTTCCAACATGGTTTGATGACGGGTGCTGTCTTCTTTGATATAGCGAAAGCATTCGACAAAGTCTGGCACAACGGCTTATTATACCGGGTGGTGGGGATAATACGACATTAATTGAAACCACATACTGGGTATCGCGTTAGTAGTACGTATACCAAAAATTATCAAATTATAATCAAGGGTATTATACAGGGTGTTTGGTGCATCGTGTGCCAAATTGAAATGGTCGACTGGGGGGGTCACCTTCTATCCTTTCAGACCCCTAAACACTTCTCATGCCCTGTGGCTTTTTTTTCATCGACTTTTTATTTTTTTATAAAAAAAATACCCAAATTTTGCATTCAATTTCAAAATTAAAAAAAAGTGTAAGTCGTAGACTCTGAATTTTAATTTTATTTAGACGTGTATTGTATTACAGTACTTTTAAATTCAAAATTAGTGACATTAGCCATCCAGTTTTTTTTTAATTTACTCGCAAAGTTTCGGACTTCAATTAAAGCTGTCCATGTTACAGCTATTTACATGGCTATAAAAAAAAAACCAAAAGCGACCGGGATCTTCCAAGTCCCTCAAAAACTCTCTAGTCTATCCTCTTGCTAGTGATGTGCCACATGCCATAAAAATCTTTTTACAACTTTGTGAATTCGCTAGAATTGTGAATCGAGTCACAAAATACTAAATTTGAAATTATGATTTAAAAAAATATTTTTACTTAAATTATACCTCAAGAACTCATTTAATCTGTTATCTCACTCTTGTAAGGTAAAATCTGTCTCGTATCTCTCTTTTTTGGGGGGGACGGTTACTAGAAATAAAAAATAATTGCATTTTTAACATTTATTTAATCATTTTTTACATATTCTGCTCAAATTGTTGGCCGCTATTGCGAATGCAGGCCCGACATCTATTTCGTATTTCCACAGTTGTTGTACGAAGTCGTATTTCCTCCTTAATTTGATTAAACGCCGTTTCAATGCGTTGAACTAGTACCTCCCTAGTCGGAACCTCCGTGGCGTATACCAGCTCTTTGGCACGTCCCCAGACATAAAAATCCAGGTAATGCGGTCCAACTACCTGATTCCCAATCACTCCTGCCCAAACGTTTACACTAAACCTCCTTTGAAAAGATTTCTGCCTTTTAACATGTGGGTTTTCCGTTTTGTTTGTCCAGTGATGCAGATTGTGAAGATCGAGGATCCCTTCTTTGGTAAATTTGGATTCATCCGTCCACAATATTCTTTTTAAGAAATTAGGAACATCCACATCCGTGTGTAACATAAACCGACAGAATGCCACTCGTCTGTCAAAGTCGCCACCCTCAAGACCTACAAACAAAGAACTCTTTTAAATTCCTGTTGAGCAGTAAATAATTGCACAATGAGATTTTTAATGACCGGCGGCGTCGGACCGTTTGTATGGGCTGGTTCACTACCTGGAAGTAGTGACGTCATACCCATTACCTGCTAAACAAAGGCATCGTCAAACAAAGTGTGTACGGGTTTAAAGTTAGTTCAAAATTACGTACCTTGCACCGGAGTGTAGTGGAATGGATGTTTTTCGTTTTGCTGAAGAACTTTCCACACTTTCCATATTGAAATATCAAGATGTGCTGCCACATTTCTGATGCTTCTTGTAGGGTCTTCCTCAAAAAGTGCCAGTATTCTCTCGTCCACTTCAACATTATGTCGCACAATATGGCCCCTTGGTTCATGAAAAGTGACACTGCCAGTCTCGCGTATGCGTCGGTATGTGTCTTGGAAGACTCTGCGGCCAGGTAGTCGTCTACCAGGAAAACGTTCCTGGTAAATTCGTTGCGCTGCACGAGCGACACCATTGGCGGCTCCATAAGCCATCATGATGTCAGCATATTCCTCGTTAGAGAACGTCGCCATTGCAACAACAAAAAATCAACAAAGTTTAACAATAACACCAAAAGTTAAAACGTAACAAAAACCAACAAAACTCAACAAAACAAAGTAACAAAATGAAAAAATCGCGGAGTACGGTGAACTAACACACACGTCAGGTAGCAGAGGCAGTGATGTCTCGACTGACTGACGAATGACGGATTGACGGCGTCGCCGCGTCGGTGGCAGTTCGTCGTTTGTTCAAACTAGTTTAGGTACGCTATGCAAGAAAGATAGAGATAGAAGATAGATTTTACTTCGCGAGAGTGAGAAAACAAATTTTACCTGTTACTTAAGTAACAATTACGCAAAAAGACTTTTTTCTTTTGAATTTGGAATTTAATATTTTGTGACTCGATTCACAATTATTCTAGCTAATTTACAAAGTTGTAAAAAGATTTTTATGACATGTGGCATATCACTAGCAAGAAGATAGACTAGAGAATTTTTGAGAGAGTTGGAAGATCCCGGTCGCTTTTGGTTTTTTTTTTTATAGCCATGTAAATAGCTGTAACATGGACAGCTTTAATTGAAATCCGAAACTTTGCGAGTAAATTAAAAAAAAACTAGATGGCTAATGTCACTAATTTTTAATTTAAAAGTACTGTAATACAATACACATCTAAATAAAATTAAAATTCAGAGTCTACGACTTACACATTTTTTTTATTTTGTAATTGAATGCAAAATTTGGGTATTTTTTTTATAAAAAAATAAAAAGTCGATGAAAAAAAAGCCACAGGGCATGAGAAGTGTTTAGGGGTCTGAAAGGATAGAAGGTGACCCCCCCAGTCGACCATTTCAATTTGGCACACGATGCACCAAACACCCTGTATAGCCGCAGGAATTTTTTTTCCTTTGTCAATTTTAACCATGATGTGAATACCACGCAAGTTCATTTAGGTCATTCACATCAAAACAATTTCATTTACCTACTTAATAATAATAATAAAAAAACAAAACCAAATGCAATGGTGCGGCTCGCTACTCAGAAATAATACTGTATTGTATTGCTGATTGAATTTAGACCTAATAACCATGACGATAAAATTCCTATTATTATAAGCAAACAAAGATTGCCGAGGCGCAATTCGTTTCGAAAACTGAGAAGAAAGCAACGTTGCCAGTT
This sequence comes from Dicycla oo, assembly GCA_948252095.1. Classification (NCBI taxonomy): domain Eukaryota; kingdom Metazoa; phylum Arthropoda; class Insecta; order Lepidoptera; family Noctuidae; genus Dicycla; species Dicycla oo. The sequence goes on from OX411712.1 coordinate 17,140,047, forward strand.
CGACGTTTTTGTCAACAACAATAGTTCGTAATCACTTCCGCATTCGCAAAAGATTTATAGTGCAAGAATAGGAAAGAAATACATCTAGGGTTTTCCCTGGAATTTGCTCCTGGTCCAATGCGTGACGTGCTACCCTTTTTTTAATTTCGATTCGTAAGAGTGGATTTAGCGCATTAACAATAATTGATTTTGTGTAAAATTGAAAATTGTTTTGTTGCAATTTCATACAGTGCAGAGCTTTAATAGTTTTACTGTTGTGTTATTGACAGATAATTCGATTGTGTATAAGTTTTAAGTGTAGTAGAGTTTGATAGGTTACGGTACCTACCTAATGTGTAAACAATAGTGTGATAGTTACTTCCTGTGGTTTCGTTGTAAGTTAAGTTTGAGGATTTATTAAAAATAAGGTTTATGCTTGTGATTTGAATACCGTAGTGGAACTGCGAGATAGAATTATTGACGCTTTTAATAAATTAAAAGCAATGGCTATCAGTAGCACAAGACGTTGTCACATGTGTGTTAGAGTAAATGGTGGACAATTTAAGCTATTAAAAATTTAATTTAGTGTACCTACCCTGATTGAAGTAAGTTTTAATGTTTAATTAAGTGTTTTAAAAACGTGAACCTACTGATAGAAAAGTCGGAGCGGGGATAGATGCCGCGCGCCATTTTATTTGTACAGACGCCAGCAGGTCAAGCTACCCGAAACTGTCAAATTTTCCCAATCAACCTTGAACCTAATGTTTTAGCGATAAAGTTGAAATTCTATTAAAGAAATTTGACAGATTATTAATATTATTTATTTATTAAAAATACAAAGTTTATAAAAGTTTTAACTTTATAACTATGCCCTACAAAACCGTTTTCACGGTTTGTCTGTAGGAACGGAACATACAGCTATGCAAATAAATATTACGTGCGGACACTTATCGTGGCCACATTACTTAAGCAGTTCCCCAGAGAGCCCGCAGACCATACTCTCAGTAATGCGGTCCGCAAACTGCCGATGAAGAACAGTGAAGCAACCAACTAGCCCCAAGTAAGATACCCAAGACACTCCGATATGCAAGATATCCTCCCACAAGACAAGATACCTATTATCACTAGTCGCATTATAATAACGCTAACTAATAACAACAGGCATCCCGGCCCACGGAAAGTGAATAAAGAAAACACAACAAGTAGCTTGATGTGCTGGCGTCTGTACTTACATGAATGAAACGGACGAAACGGGTGCGGCGTTGTCGCTCTCAAGTGCAGTGCCTACAAGGTCAGATGAGGTTAGTAGACAATATTATAAAGGATTTTGTTTTAAATTCTGATTAGTTACGCATTTAGTTTGTTTGAAAAATTAGATTTTTGAATTTTGATGTAATACCTATTTTGATAATGGTAAAGTGTTTTGGTTGACTAGTGGGGATCGTATTTTCATTTAATATCGTTATGTCGTCACCACCCGATATAAGGTCTACCAACTCGGTGTGCCCGACCGTCTCGTGCTCATCTTACGGGACTTTTTGTCGAATCGCACCTTTCGCTATCGCATAGAAGGAGCGCTATCCTCCCCCCACCCCATTCGTGCCGGAGTCCCACAGGGCTCTGTGCTCGCTCCCCTCATATTTACGCTATTCCCCAGCGATATCCCGAAAAGTAAAAAGCCGCAGTTGGCTCTGTTCCCAGACGCACGGCAATTTACTATACGGGTAGGGACCAGCACCCGATATCTCGCACTCTCCAAATCGCAGTCGATAATCTCGGCGCCTGGTTTAGGAAGTGGAGAATCGAGGTCAATCCCGATAAGAGTCAAGCCTTCCCCAAACTGATCACCATGTTCGGCAAGGTGTGACCCTCGACCACCACCTCTCCTTTTGTGAGCACATAGAAAGCAGGTGCGTTCGCGCGCCGCTTTCGCTCTCGGTAGACTCCACTCCTTTCTGAATGCATGCTCTCACCGCGACGTTACATGAACGTTATCCTACAGAGGTGGTACTCACGACTCTACTAGCAGAAGTAGAGAACACCATCAACAGTCATCCGCTGACTCACGTCTCAGTCAGCCCAGAGGATCCAGAAGCCTTCACTCCCAACAAATTCTTGTTGGGAGGACCAGGGCGCGTGCCGCAACCAGGCAGTTTCACCGAGCAAGACACCATCCAGTTGACGAGCCGCGCAGAGGCTATATAGCAGACATCTTCTGGCTACGCTGGGTGAAGGAGTACCTCCCTGAGCTCCAACACCGGCGCGGGAGCCCCATGGACAAGGCCAAGCAGCGCGTATCAACGACCTCGTGCAGATCGTCGACCCGAACCTGCCCCGCAACGTGTAAATCCGAGCAAGAGTCGTCGTTACGTATTCGGGGCCCCGACAACATCGTGCGGAAGGTGGACGTGCTGACCAAGACCTCACTGGCCGGCGCAGAACACCTCGTTCTGCGCCGGCCAGTGAGGAAGCTGGTGATCCTGGAACGACGAGCCCGCACCGGGAGCTGATGCGACGCGGTCGCACGGCGGGAGTAATGTGCGGGACAAGTGATAGTGTACATAAAGTGATACATAGACACTGATAGGTCAGTACATAAGTGATTACGAACGTTTCAATGAATACTTTAAGTAAACAGTGCCATAGTTTTATTAATAACTAGCTGTTGCCCGCGACTTCGTCTGCGATTCAGGATGAAGAGTAGCCTATGTCCTTCTCCAGGTTACCCATATGCCAAATTTCATCCAAATTCGTTCGGCCGTTTTAGCGTAAAAGCGTAACAAACAAACACACTCGCATTTATTATATTAGTTAGGATGATGGAAAACCGGTCTATCGACACTCTAGATTCACAAAATGTAATACAGTACGGCGTAAGTGGTACTTTAATTTATTTTAAAAGAACCTAACGCACTATTAAAGTTTCTATAACAATATAATTCAATCATGATTCGAAAGACACGTGGCGCCATCTATTATCATAAGAACTTTATTGTGGTTTTCCTCGGGAACAGTATTTTTTTTCGGGATGAAAGGTACCCTTTGCCCGTTTCGGTATACCCGACAACGTAATATATGCAAAATTTCAGGATGATCGGTTCAGTGGTTTAGGCGTGAAAAGGTAACAAACAAACTTACTTTCGCATTTATAGTATTAGTTAGGATTCGTTCATTGAATACTTGTGTTCATAGTAGACTTAGTATTAGGGATAAGCAGTAGTTGTATAGTGTTTAAGTTTTATATTTTTGTTGATTTTATCATTTTCTATGATAGTCCTTGTTACAAAGAAGCTAATTATGTATAGTTTTACCTATGTAAACTTAGAAAAAGTTAACGAAAAACGCGAATAATGTCACACGGTTCTCATTCAGGTAAAGTTTTGAAGTAGATAAGAAAATTGTACATTTTTGTGACTCGCTCTGATTGGCTAATGCTTTAAATGCGCTTTTTTGTGATTGGCTGACGATTTCTGAATCCTTAGCCAAAACTGTATAAAAAAGGGAACATTTTTGCCATTCGATGATACATACCGATGCAACAAGTCTCCACTTGTTTAGTAGTCAGTACCGCCCTAAGCCTAGGTTCGAGTCCCACTATGGGACGCCCTTAACTGTGCTACTTAACTTTATTGAGGCCCTTCAGGCCCCGCCAATGCTCGGTTAAGCTGCAAAGGCTCGCGGAGTCAACTGCAATAGGTCCGCATCAAAAAAAAAAAGCCGTTCGACGATTCGACACCAGTCGAGTCGGCGGCAAGCTACCTTGAGGAAACACTCCAAATATAGAAGAAAGAAGCCTTCCAAGTGGTTTTATTCCCCACCAACCCAGCACACAAATGTGGCTGTTGGTCACAATTTTTTACAGCTCCAAGTGACCGTACTAAATATTTGATACCAATTTCAACGTGATACCTCCACGCGTTCCTGAGAAGAACCTCCTCCTTCTTTTTTGCCGGTTAAAAATGGTCTTGACAGACATACACCCACAATACAGATACGCAATATAAGTTGTTTTACCATGTCCTTTTCATCACAAGAAGAAATAAATTTAATGTACCTACTATTTTTGCAACTGATTAGCAATGTGCTTCAAAATGATTTAGATTTCGATAGTGTGTTACACAGTTAGGGTGCAGCTCTATTTGCAAGCCACATCGAAATTTAAGTAAAACCTTTGATAAGTTACCTCCTTGGTTGCCATTTTTCGAAGTCAAAGTTAGTTCCATTTTTAAATTACACGACAGCATATGAGTTTTCATAAAAATGAACGGTCCCTCTAAAAATGGCTTATCTATACATAATTTATTCGGCCGCTAAACAGGACAGTTATGGATTTTCATACTAACATTGCCGGTCGCTGCTCGACTGTATTTGAGCATTTTCTATTTATCTCGAAGATGGTTTTCAAAATAATACACGAATTTCCAGAAACGTTTGAGAAAAAAAAATGTGATGGCTTTTGCTCAACGCCATCTATCAGATACAGTGGTTAACTCGAAGCTCGCTCTGCATACAATAAACTTACAAATTGCAACCCAGTTTGATTTACAAAAAGTTGTTACGATTGTTATCTAACATTGCATTCTTTATCACTAAGAGCACCACATCAGTTACAATTATCTTACATTATCACCACTTTTTATTTAATTTTTTTTAGCGCCAAATCAACTACCAATGGAAAGCGATTTTTATAGCATTATCGTAATCAATAGCATTACTTTTTGAAATAACACAGTTGCATCTCTAAGTAAGACGTGTTATTAAATTATTATGGTTATAATTAATGGATAACCCTGTATCTGCGGGTGGGGGACCGCAAGCCCTATAATATAAAAAAAATGCCAAACCCCGGAGTCGATAGGCATGCGCAATTTTTTTTTAAGTTGCCACCATTGGTCACTTCCTCGCCCACCATGTTCACAAATGAAAGAATTTTCATTATCTGATTTCTGCATACAATTCATAAATAAACGTACTTTAAGATGTGTATTACAGTTTTAGAGTACTGCATGGGGTTTCATTATTTTTTATTCTTTGAAAAAATTATGTTTCTGTATTTTTTTTTTCCTAAGTTTGAGTTCGTCTGGTGTAAAAAATATGTGTGGACACCTAGCTGCCCATATTTTTTAAAACTTGTCCCCTTAATGCAGATTCGAAAATGGTAAGTATCAGTGTCAATATTCCACATCTTTTTTAGATACAAAGCGTTTTTTTTTTTACAGAAACACAATTTTTTCACTTTCAACATTTATTTAAAAATATTATGCAGAAATAAGATAGTGAAAATTCCTTCATTTGTGAACACGGTATAGATTAATACAGATGGGACACTCCGCAAAATCATTTAAATAAAAAGCGACTTGCTACGTCATAATAAAGTGCAATTCGATCGCACAACGCTTATTACCCACAGTTTATATTCACTATTATATTCACCTACAAGTTCCCTCTCTTTCTATCGTGTAACTCATATACCATCTGACTCGTTAAGGTTGTCTTTTACGACGCGGGCGGCGTGTGACTGAGTATCGAACTAACCGTGCGAACCGGCGCGGCCGGTGCGCAGCAGCCCGCACTGAATTGGTCTTACAAGTCGAGCCCGCCGCGTACTCGCATATGTAAACTGCGGAGTGTCCCATCTATATTAATCGGTGGCCGAGGAAGTATCCAAAGGTGACAATTTTTCAAACTATAATTTTTTCAAAATTTGCGCATAGTCATCGACTCCGGGGTGTGACATTTTTTTATAATATAGGGCTTGGGGTCCCCCACGCGCACATAAAGGGTTATCCATTAATTACGCTACACACTGTATATTCACCAATATCATTTGGCGTCAATAGATGTCGCTATGTGTATGTACAGACGATAGCACATCAGTTAACCGGAACTGTCAAATCCCAATCAATCTTGAACATAATGCTTGAACGATAAAGTTGAAAATCTATTAAAGAAATTTGACAGATTGTAGTAGTTTGATGTGCTGGTATCTGTACATTACGTAATGGAAGGTATTCTTGAACACTTTAAATTCTTATATCATTAGATAAATTGAAGAGATTGCGATGAAACAAAAATTAAATATAACTTACAAACAATATTTGAGTAAAAAAGTTAACCATATTGGTTTCGTAAATTTTACGTGACACTGGAACAACTTAATCTTTCACATACAAACAGAACAAACAGACAAAAATTCCAAAAAATGGTAGATGGCAGTTGGTTATTCTTTAACATCGGAACTATATTTTTTTTTATATTTTCAATGTACAGAAACGCCTCGTCTTCAGACGAACTTTAAACTCGGAAAAGAAGTTTTTTTTTTAGTTTTGACATGTGATTGCAACGCATGTGTTGACGCCTCCGGCAAGCTACGCATGTGTGATGTAGTCAGAAAGCAACGTAGCCTATGGTCTGTTCTAAGAGTATCTGATGAAAGTGTAAACAAATCCTGTTCAGGTTAAATGAAAGTGTTACTAACACTTTCATCAGTATTTAGAAGGTTTCAACTACATATTTCACCACTTTTTCCAACAATTATTCTTTGAATAACAAACGTAATTGAACAATCATCCAGGAAAATGTACAATTTATAAATACTTAACCTACATTTGTATCTGAAAAATCATCGTCGAAAATTGAGGTTAAAAAATTAACTTAATTGTAAAATGTAAAACATTAATTTAAAATTAGACATTTCGGGTTTTATGTATTCAAATAATCAAATCAAAGCACCCAATTTGTAAGTGGCATCCAGAAGTACGTTTTCTAATCCCTTTGTTTACACATTAACATCGGATACTTTTGGATTAGCGTGGCTGTAGGCTGTAGTAGATCGCAGTACGTGGTACATCCAAACTTTTGGTACCTATAGGGTTTCTATATGGGCTGTGGTTGGTGATGGTGAGTGCATTAATTTTACATGACTTAGCATTTACGTAGGTCTTAAGAGCGATTTCAAATGTATGTATGTTTGTTTTCGCTATACGAATTCTATTTATCTAATCTTTGATAGCAAATGTACGTGTACCTACTTGTATCAAGAAATGACTAATGATTTATAAGGAACACGGAATATATGCAATGAGTGGCATAGACACAGATAATATTAAAAGCATATGTGAATATGTATAGACATAGCACAGTAACAAGAACATAGCCAACAATAAGTAGGTACGTAAAAGTTTTAATGAGCATATATTACTTTGCCTATGACAGGTAGATCAACTGCTCCCCAAGTGTCAGCAGCCCAATGCACTACGCCTGAAGCAAAATCTGCTGTTAGAACACCAGAAATTGCCGCTAAAAATAATGAGGCATCCGCTTGTACGTGTCTGGCCATGAGAATACCAGCACACACACACAACGTGCAACAAATCACCACACAGACCCATTCTTGTAGTCTTTTGCCTGTTAAAACAAAAATTTCAGTCTCAATTCTTTAAAATTTTAATTTCTCATACAAGTAAAATGTAGCAAAGTGACCTTTAGGTGAGTCAACACTTACATTTTGTACAATCATTGTTTACTGTTTGTTTCATGACATCACAATTAAAAATAAGTGCTTTAAAAACCTACACATTCAAAGTATTACTATATGTATATATAAGCAATAAACACATCAACAATGTCTAGGGATATTTTACTCAACACATACACACATGTTTTTCTTACTTAATAATTGTGGAACGAATTATAGACAATTAATTATTTTCACACCCCTGCTCGATAATGTCAAATTATATTAGGTTGGGGAAAAAGTCTTTTAGCATTATAGTATGTATGAACTTGTAATAAAATCTCTTTGGCTATACTATTTGTATCTGGCTGGTTTTGGTATCATTGAAAGTTTAAATTTTAAAGAACATAATTCCAAATACAAATTAGGAAAATGTGTGATTTTCATTTGTTTTTCGTACCGTCAAGATGAGTGAATCTAATGAAGAAATTCGATACATTTTAAAATTTTACTACAAAAATGGTAAAAATGCAACGCAAGCCGCGAAAAAAATTTGCGATGTTTATGGACCTAGTGTAGTGTCTGTGAGAGTAGCACAAATTTGGTTTAAGCGTTTTCAATCCGGAAATTTTGATGTCAAAGATGCACGTCGCTCTGGTCGCCCTATTACGGATAAAATGGATGCCATTTTTGAAAAAGTGGAGCTAGATCGGCATATCAGTAGTTACGACGTAGCTGAAGAACTGGAAATTGACCACAAAACAGTTTTGGCGCATTTGAAAAAAACTGGGTACACAAAAAAGCTCGACATTTGGGTACCTCACGAGCTCACTGAAAGAAACCTAATGAACCGTGTACTCATTTGTGATTCTTTATTACGACGTAATGAAACCGTACCATTTTTGAAGAAGCTAATAACTGGTGATGAAAAGTGGATCACGCTTGACAAGAACGTGCGAAAAAGGTCGTGGTCAAAGGCCGGTCAGGCTTCACAGACTGTGGCGAAACCCGGGTTAACTCGCAACAAGGTGATGCTGTGTGTGTGGTGGGATTGGCAGGGCATTATTCATTATGAGCTGTTACCACCAGGCAGTACCATCGATTCTGAACTCTACTGCGAACAACTGATGAGATTAAAGCAAGAAGTTGAGAGAAAGCGGCCGGAATTAATCAACAGAAGGGGTGTGGTTTTTCATCATGATAACGCTAGACCTCACACATCTTTAGCCACTCAACAAAAATTAAGAGAGTTTGGCTGGGAGGTGTCAATGCATCCGCCGTATAGTCCTGACCTTGCACCTTCAGATTTCCACCTGTTTCGGTCTCTTCAGAATTCTTTAGACAGTGTCAGGTTAACATCACGAGAGGACTGCCAAAACCACTTGTCGCGGTATTTTGACCAGAAGTCCCAAAATTTCTATAGCAATGGGATCATGTCCCTACCTACAAGATGGCAAAAAGTTATCGAACAAAATGGTACCTACATACTTTAGTTAAATGTAAATAAACTATATTAAAAAATGTTTTGAATATTCTTAAAAAATGCGAAGAAACTTTTTTCCCAACCTATTATGTCGTGCAAACCTAACCTAAAGGAAGTTATTTTAGCCCTCGGCTCTAGCCGGACAATAATATTGTACTGAATTACATTATAACCCGCTGGTGAATATTGGAACCAAAAACATTCGTATGAAAAATTTACCAAAAAAAGAAACTTTTTCCTATAAAACTAGCTCGACTAAAGAATTCTTACTTTGTAGGTTTTAGTTGCCGTCTACGAACAAAATAATTAAATTACGCAAGTTAATGGAAATATTATAGCGGAAAAATAAGTAACAATAATGACTATTATTGACAAATCAGAAATAGTTACAACAATACATTACATAAGTACAACTCCGCCTAAACCTTCGACATTTCCATAGCTACCTGTGTAGGTACAATAAGTTTTGTTACTATGATCGCATAGTTACAGTTCGATGCCGAGTTTCATTTGATGTTGTAAATAAATGTTGATTAAATTTAACAAATAAAGCTATTTCTAAAATATAGAGACACGGGAAGGTTAATATTTTATGGGCTTTGAAAATAGGTACACAACTAATATGGGTAAATTGATTTCATGCCCTAGGCACAGATTACTACAGATGGGACACTCCGCAGGTTAGGTATGAAGCTACAAGTACGCGGCGGTCTCGACTTGCCGGGCCAATTCAGTGCGGGATGCCGCGCACCGGCCGGCTCGCACGGTCAGTTCGATACTCACTCACACGCCGCGTCGTAAAAGAAGACAACCTTAACGAGTCAGAAGGTATAAGAGTACGCGATAGAAAGAGAGGCAACTTGTAGGTGAATATAACTGTAGGTAATAAGCGTTGTGCGACCTGAATTGCACTTTATTGTGTCGTAGCAAGAGTCGCTTTTTATTTAAATGATTTTGCTGAGTGTCCCATCTGTATTAATCCGTGCCCTAGGCATCATTTACTGTGTCACATTATTATTTTTTCATTTTCTAAAACTAAGAAATACGCTGTGAAATTGAATACTTATGAAATGAGATGTTAGTGCACTTTTCTTTTTTTTGTAATGTAATTTTTACAAGATTTCTGTTAGACATTTATTTCTCGAAGAACATATTTTCACTTAAAGAGAAACTTAACTAAATTAACAATGGGTTGTAGTTTACATTACGACGTTCAAGCCACCCAAGAAACTGAATACCATAGTTTCATGTAGGTACAGACGCCAGCAGGTCAAGTTACCCGAAACTGTAAAATTTTCCCAATCAACCGTGAACCTAATGCTTTAACGACTAAGTTGAAAATCTATTAAATAAATTTGACATATTGTAGTAGCTTGATGTGCTGGCGACTGTACAAAATATAGCAAGTATGTACTTAAGTCTAAATAAAATACAAGACGATTCGAGCTAAACTTATGTGTCTAATATCTTTTTAAATGTCATACACAAACACAAATGTGACTTCACACTCAGAATAAAGAACAAACCAGAAACCGTCATCGCGTTTAAATGTGAGGCGGTGTAAACCACGCCGGAACGGCGTGGTTCGTTAAATTCTCAATTAGTCATTGGCCGACGCGCGTACTATTTACATCTAGTTGCAGTTGTCAGTTTTTAAATAATTATGACGTCCTGTGTCGATCGCACTAGCAAAAATGCTACCGGACATACGAATAAATCGGATGAGATCACGGTTCATCTCTAAGTAGTACTTTTCCGACCCATTTTATTAAAATATTTAATTTAATTTACTTAACTTATGTCAAAAAAAATCACGCGTCCATTTCGTAAATATTGCCACAGAATAATGAAATATTTTACCCACCTTTATCTATTGTTCCTCTATTTCTTTCACAATATCCACATCCAGTTTATCTAATATTAATAAACGGCTTATTTAATTTAAATTAAATCAAAACCATAGGTACTTACTTTTCACTTATTTAACGTGTTTATCAAATACTTAGTCATACCTACATAAAATTTTAAAAATGCTGGGCAGATTGACCTACATAAAATTTTAATTTTACCCCAAAAGCGGTAATGTCATGGTGCGCTGGTAACACTACACGGGTGAGTGACGGGCGAGGAGTTATTTTTGACACAATGCGCTGCGTACAGAAGTGCTTGAACACTCTTTCTGGTTTGTTCTGTATTCTGAGGATTTCACAGCACAAACTATCATTTTTTAGAAATTCAAACACCCGGTTCGTGTCGTTTACGCGGCGAACGTTCCTTGACGTGTGGTGCGGGGATCGAACGACGTCGCTAGTATTATTAGCGAGCTGAATTTGGAAGCCATTTACGATGGCCTACTAGGAATGTGGATATTCTATAATCTAAGATTACAACAATAAAAACAATTGTTTTCTGTATATGGTCAAGTCCAAATCTTTTGAATAACAGTGGATGGCCGAGTCCAATAATATGTACCTACATATTAGACTCGCCCGACCGTTGTATCTACATTATCTTGTGCGGTAACGGCGGCATGTCATCGCAACATGACCACTTGTCTATTCTCTACGAAGAGTAGACAACAGGGCGCTTAATCTTAGTACAAAAAACTGGGGACAGTGGGCTTAGCGTGACCACTTGTGTATCTCTACGAAGTGAAGTAGAAATCCTTCTGCAATTTGACATTTTGTCATTCGTTTCATGCAATCTTTGTCTAGGTCCTTTTTTATTTAGACTATTTCGGAAAAAAGTTGTCTAGGGTAGTGAAAACAATTTGATTTTGTAATCGCCATGCTAAAGACATTAGAAAACTTTCTACTCAACGGCCGTAAAGTATATACGGTTATCTACAAAATCATTTTCTTTTTCCCTTTTCTTTTGCTTATATCTCCTATCCTATCTCAAAAATAATGAAAATTTCGACCCCATTAACAAAACACATAAACCCCTAAAATTCTACACGTAGGTAATAATTTTTCATATTTTCCATACAAAAAGTGAAAAATTCCATATAAAACACGTTGAGAATCGCATCTTCTCCAGCGCTACGGGCTCGCCTCCGCAGTTGTATTTATATGCGTGATTTGTAAAAATTGAGAATTAAACAGAAAAAAGAAATTCTATGAAAAAACAAAAAATTCTGAGACGAATTATGTAAAAAAGTGAATTTTGTAAAGTGCAGTTGACTCTTTCTACTTTGTAGCCGTCGCGTCGTACTGTCTACCTACACGGTAACGTCATTTTTGTCGACTCTTCCGTTGACAAGGCGCTTCTCTACGGTGCTCGTGTTATGCCTGGTCGGTTACTGTGCACGTGCCCCCCCCCCCCCCCCCCCCGCGTTAGATAATATTTACTGTGTTTCTGATGAAATTGCATGAGAAAGTGCACATACTTAGGTCCACAGTTATTCAATAGTTTCATAATTTCCTAATTCGTAATTCGAATTGGTTTTTATTATCTCGCAGAAGGTGCGAAAAGTAGATTATTAATTATTCTCGTGGATAAAGGTGTCGTCATCATGGGCCAGCTTGTTTCCCTCGCTGCACTCAGGATTCTAGTCTTCTCCCTCGCTGCACCCGGGAGCCCTAGAATCCCTTCGTTACGTTCGGGATTCAATATAATACCCGTAACATAAGACACTGCTTTACCCCTCGGTGAATAGTCTACTATTATTTTTATTACAGTAATCATATTTATAAGAACAAAGTTCTTAAACTAATTCCATCATTTCTAGTCTAAAATACTAATTAGTATTAATAACTTATTTTTAGGGGCCCGTGCCAACCTCAACAGGGGAAAAACGGGACCCGCATAGGATCATTTGAGGCGCTGACCAGACGATAGACAATTTGGAATCGTATGGAAATCTAACGCGCACGTAGGACAAAATGCTGGATTTTCATACGATTCCAAATTGTCCATCGTCTGCTTAGCGCCTTCCTCCGCATGTCCGTCTGTCAATCGTAGAGGAGGCCACGATGCTAAATGGTGATTTACTTGAGCGTCGTGGGGACCTATTGGATATTGAAGATTAGATGGTAGAAAGAAAAGAAGGTTATATGACGACTAGGGTTATTTGGTGGCATGATGGTTATATGGTGTCTCTGATGACGGCGGAATCTGTCAGTTTGCATATTGGGGGTAGCCGTACGAAGGGGTTGAAAATGGAAAAAAAATATTCGAGCGCGTCAGATCAATATACAGACGGTTCAGCTTGATGTCCTTGTCGTGCTGACCCATAAACTGACAATTATATGGGGCAATTTCCTTAATATATTTCATGATTTTTTATAAACATTAGATGTGCTCTGAAAAGAGCATGCAAATATAAAAAAAAAATCATTTAATTATAATACTTATTCAGAAAAAATACCTAGTAATCTTCATCTTCATCCGTAGAATTATAGTCAATTATACAGCAAGTCAATCAATCTGCCTAGCCTTTTCCCAACTATGTTGGGGTCGGCTTCCAGTCTAACCGGATGCAGCTGAATACCAGTATTTTACATGGAGCGACTGCCTATCTGACCTCTACAACCCAGTTACTGGATAATACGATACCCCTTGGTAAGACTGGTTGTCAGACTTTCGGGCTTCTGACGACCCATAACGACTGTCAAAGATCCACGAATCACAGCCGGGACCAACGGCTTAACGTGCTTTCCGAGGCACGGAGGAGTCTGTATCTGTGTATCTGTATGTAAAGATGGTCACCCATCCACAGACCAACCCCGGCAAGCGTAGCTTAACCTGATGGATCGACCCGTGCGGCTGTTATTACTTAGCCACGAGCTCCTCTCCACGAGTCATACAGCAAGTATAATATCATAATATGATATAATATAATATCCTGAGACATTTCACACACGGTCATCTATCTGATCCCAAACTAAGCAGAGTTTGTACTATTGAAACCAGATAACTGATATACTATAATACATATACTACTGTTTTTTTTTTTTTGTAAATACATACTTATATGAAAATTACACCCAGACTCAGAACAAACATACATGTTCATGCACACAAATGTTTGTCGTGGGTGGGAATCGAACCCACGACCTGCAACATGGTAGGCGGTATCTTAACCAACCACGCCAGCTGGCCTGTCAAAGTGTACCTTGTACAAAACTATGCAAGTAGCTGGCATGCCATTGTGCCATTCACCAATCAGAAGTTGATATGGCACACGGCATACAAGCTATTTGCTTACTTTTCTAAAGTTACAGGTATGTGTATTTCGCCCTCACTGTAGTAATAGTAATAGTCCATTTATTTGTCAGAATATTTTTTATTTTCATTTGTGGTGGGTTTGCTCTTGACTAGTCTAGATCAGAAGTGACAGAGAGAAAGTCTACGATGGAGTGAGCTTACCCAGAAGAAGCCTGTTAACTGTAACTTTGAAGAGATTCGGGTTGTATGAAATCGGGAACACAGACGCAGGTAGTGAGTTCCACTCTTTTGCCGTGCGCATTATGAAAGATGTGCGCATATGATTGTTACCGTTGTTACATGGTTTTAAAAGTTCATAATATTCTGCCGTTTCCGGCGTACAAATACATTTTCAGGGTTTTGGTTATATAAAATATTAGGTTGGGGAAAAAGTCTTTTCGCATTATAGTATGTATGAACTTGTAATAAAATCTCTTTGGCTATACTATTTGTATCTGGCTGGTTTTGGTATCATTGAAAGTTTAAATTTTAAAGAACATAATTCCAAATTCAAATTAGGAAAATGTGTGATTTTCATTTGTTTTTCGTACCGTCAAGATGAGTGAATCTAATGAAGAAATTCGATACATTTTAAAATTTTACTACAAAAAAGGTAAAAATGCAACGCAAGCCGCGAAAAAAATTTGCGATGTTTATGGACCTAGTGTAGTGTCTGTGAGAGTAGCACAAATTTGGTTTAAGCGTTTTCAATCCGGAAATTTTTATGTCAAAGATGCACGTCGCTCTGGTCGCCCTATTATGGATAAAATGGATGCCATTTTTGAAAAAGTGGAGCAAGATCGGCATATCAGTAGTTACGACGTAGCTGCAGAACTGGAAATTGACCACAAAACAGTTTTGGCGCATTTGAAAGAAACTGGGTACACAAAAAAGCTCGATATTTGGGTACCTCACGAGCTCACTGAAAGAAACCTATTGAACCGTGTACTCATTTGCGATTCTTTATTACGACGTAATGAAACCGAACCATTTTTGAAGAAGCTGATAACTGGTGATGAAAAGTAGATCAGGTATGACAAGAACGTGCGAAAAAGGTCGTGGTCAAAGGCCGGTCAGGCTTACAGACTGTGGCGAAACCCGGGTTAACTCGCAACAATGTGATGCTGTGTGTGTGGTGGGATTGGAAGGGCATTATTCATTATGAGATGTTACCACCAGGCAGGACCATCGATTCTGAACTCTACTGCGAACAACTGATGAGATTAAAGCAAGAAGTTGAGAGAAAGCGGCCGGAATTAATAAACAGAAGGGGTGTGGTTTTTCATCATGATAACGCTAGACCTCACACATCTTTAGCCACTCAGCAAAAATTAAGAGAGTTTGGCTGGGAGGTGTTAATGCATCCGCCGTATAGTCCTGACCTTGCACCTTCAGATTTCCACCTGTTTCGGTCTCTTCAGAATTCTTTAGACAGTGTCAGGTTAACATCACGAGAGGACTGCCAAAACCACTTGTCGCGGTATTTTGACCAGAAGTCCCAAAATTTCTATAGTAATGGGATCATGTCCCTACCTACAAGATGGCAAAAAGTTATCGAACAAAATGGTACCTACATACATTAGTTAAATGTAAATAAACTATATTAAAAAATGTTTTGAATTTTCTTAAAAAATGCGAAGAAACTTTTTCCCCAACCTATTAGAATTAGGATAACATTCAAATTAAAAATTAGACAAATATTAGTTATGGAAATGTCAAAAAGTTTAAATTAAGTCAAAGAGACAATAGGAAGAGAATATAACTATTTCCTTTACTTAAATCAACTTTTCATTATAAAATCATTAGTCAAGTAGTAACCTAGCATTTACTTAAGAGATAATTGAATAATTTATATTTAAATGACATAGAAGTATGTGAACTAGTGGCTAACTCTGCAGCTGTTCGCTCTAAACTTTATTGATGATTTTTGTTACTTCGACTTGTGTAAATCGGCAAATTATCTTTTTTCCTGTTATCCTGGAATTATTTCCTCCAAATTAAAAAAAATTCAACCGCGCTCGAAAACATCGAGGTGACGTTTATTTTTATGCAAGTTTGTGACCCTCCCGCTCTTTTAAATTGCATATATATGCTGAAATGCACATTTTCAGCATATCTTAATCTGACGCCCTCGAGTATTTCTAACCATCGATTTTTTTACTAAGAGGGCGGCACTGAAAATTTCGGGAATCAAGGAAGTGACACAACATTACTATTTAAAAATGTATTTATTGCTTTTCGAAGTATTCTCCGCGAAATTTGACACATTTTTCCATACGATGGAACCAATCATTGAAGCAACCATTCCATTCGGAAGTTGGGGTCTCCAAAATGGCCGTTTTGTAGGCGTCCACAGCTTCTTCAGGTGATGAAAATCTCTGACCACGCAATTTATTCTTTATTTTAGGGAAAGTATAGAAATCATTAGGGCTTAGGTCGGGGCTGTACGGCGGATGGTCTAATAATTCTATGTTTTCTTGCTCTAAAAACTCTTTTGTTCTGTGCGCGGTGTGAGAACTCGCATTGTCGTGATGGAGGATGATGCGGCGGTTGCAGTTCTCTTTACGGAGTTCAGAAACGACCTGTGGCAAACAAATGCTAGCATACCATTCTGCATTAACCGTTCTTTGTCTCTCAAGAGGAATAGTCGCAACATGGCCGGTTTTGGAGACAAACGTGGCCACCATTTTTTTTGCAACACACCGTGAACGAACAATTTTTGTTGGCTTTAAGTCATTTTCGAACACCCAAACTCGTGACTGGTTTTTTGTTTCGGGTTCGTACGCGTATATCCAGGATTCGTCACCTGATACGATGTTGTATACAGCATTTGAGGATCCTGCGTGAATCTTTCGAGAGTTCTGACGCACCAAGTAACGCGAGCCGCTTTTTGCTCTTCACAGAGCGAATGCGGTATCCATCGGGAAAACAACTTTTTTACACCTAATTGTTCATGCAAGATTATTTGTATTTGACTTATGCCAATGTCTAAAGTTGCCTGAATTTCGCAGTATGTCACATGTCGATCTTCCTAAATCAGCTTACGCACAGCATCAACGTTTTCTTGGGTGACTGCAGTTTTTGGACGACCTTGACGGGGATCATCACTGAGCTTGACACGTTCACGTTGAAATTCAGCAAACCAGCGGTAAATTGTGGTTTTGGATGGGGCTTCATCACCAAATGCAGAAATCATCCGGTCAACACACTGTTTTTGTGTTAAACCACTTCGAAAGTCATAATAAATCATCGCTCTTGAATTTTCTCGAGTCAATTCCATTTTCTCAACGACTAAACAAGTTTGACAAAACCTTGTGACAAGACCGAGAATCTTTTTTAAAATAAATAAATGGTATTCGATTTTTAAAACCAAGGAGTTTTCAATTAAGAAGATTTTAATATGACAGGAACAATGGAAATATTCCATTCCCGATACTTTTAGTGCAGCCCTCGTATTCTGATCGGCTGCCTTAGACGGGCGCCCTACGTATATATAGAGCGCTTATAATATAATAAATTGCGTGGTCAGAGATTTTCATCACCTGAAGAAGCTGTGGACGCCTACAAAACGGCCATTTTGGAGACCCCAACTTCCGAATGGAATGGTTGCTTCAATGATTGGTTCCATCGTATGGAAAAATGTGTCAAATTTCGCGGAGAATACTTCGAAAAGCAATAAATACATTTTTAAATAGTAATGTTGTGTCACTTCCTTGATTCCCGAAATTTTCAGTGCCGCCCTGGTATTACTTCTGGGTGTTCTCGTTTGGCTAACGCCGAGTATTTGCACAGGCATAACAAAGTGGCCAGGATTATCCATCAGCAACTTGCTCTGAAATACGGCCTTGTGGACTCTGAGGTACCGTAATACAAGTACAGTTTGTCTATAAAGTCATGACATTAAACGATGGCGTTGCTGACATGCATGTAGCAACCCCATATAGTGTGACAAAAATGATTTTGATACTAGCAGTTCATTCAAGTAAAGTGAGTAAATAAATGAGATAATTATACAGTCAAATTTATTTCTGTTTTATTTACAGTAGGTACAAAAAAAACAACACAACAACAACAACAACTTAAAAAAGTTTTACTCAGGATTTCTAATTGAACCAGAGTAAAATTATTATGGTTAAAAAAAAACTAAGATTAATCACTCTCACTCATCAGTCATCATCGGATTCCAAATATTCAACATCATGAAATGTTTTGTTGCCACTTGCATCAGCAGCGTTGTCATCGCTAAAAGCTGCTGTCACCACTACTGCTATCATCGCAATTATAGGCAAAAAATGTTACCTCTTTTTGCACTGTGTAGAAGAATTGGATTTATTGGCGCAGTGCACAAATATTAAAATCGTCAATTTCTTTCTTTGGCCGGCCTTTCCTGTGTTTACCAGGAGTTTCAAACTTTCCATCATTCATAAAACCTTCGTTGACTATCCGCCTAATTGTACTCTCTGATTTTCCTGAAAAAAAGTAAAAAAAAACTGTAACGGAATGGAAACAATAACCTATTGACATGAAGCAATTAATACAAATTCAAAATTGGTAGAAAACCTGAATGGACTGAGTTGTACCATCATAATGTATCAAAAATTATGGTCATACTATAATATGACCTACTTACAATATCAATCTAACCTAAAAATGTGCAATGTAAACATTGCCTTTTTTGGTCTCCAAATCGTAAATTCAGTAAATTTGTAACTTCAGGCAGATTAAAAACAAACAATAACATGATTACATACCCGTCATAGATGCTGTTCGCCCATAAACATCATCCAAATCCCACAAAATTCGTCCAGCTTTGTACACCGCGAAACATCGCTGGAAAACTTTAAAAATCACTTCCCCCGTGCCACTCGGATTTACTTTACTCATTTTTGAAACCTTTCTGCGTAGTTTGGTCTTAATTTATTGCAGTTTAATGAAAACAATAAAAAATACAAAAGGAAAACTGTTCCACAACTCAAACTCGATGAGAGCATTGACAGCTGTTGTTTGGTGTTGCCAGACACGTGATTAATGTTAGTTCCTCAAACATTCATGTCACGACTTTATAGACAAACTGTATGTGCCCGACCCAGTTCTCGAGAATGACCATGTCACGTTATACTGGGATCGATCCATTGTTATTATTGTGCCGATAGTCGTTACGGTCAATGGCCTTATCGCCAAGAGCCTCAACCAACATCTCAAGAGGCTCTCGTTGGGTGGCTGGGTGAAGGGCCTGATTCAGAAGGCAGTCCTCCTTGATACGGCGCGTATTGTGAGGAGATTCCTGTCTCTGGAACCCTAACCACCGGTAGCTTGGACCCTATTCCCCAAGCCGGTGGATTTCTATTTTTTATATTGTTAAATGATTTTTATATATTTATTTTATATATTATAAATGTCGAAAAATATTTAAAAATGTATAGAATATGTATTTATAATGAATAAAGGAGATAATAATAATAATCACTTTTCGGGTGGCATAGACCGAAATTTAATACTTTGCCCAGATTGCAATGACCGTGTAATTTTTTTTAAAGAAACCCAGTTGTAAATATAATTTTCCTTACCTGTCTAAAATTATTTTTGTGTACCCCAATGCTTTCCTCAAGCCTGTTACTGAAGATTCTAGTTTGAGTGAAACGGAGGGAACCAGTTGACGAAGTGTGAGCAAAAATGACAGAGACGCTGGAACAGTTACACCAGATGCTGCTCGGCCTGAATGGAGCCTCTCGGCGGGTTGGCCTCGGAATGAATTTGGAAGACGAGACATAAATACAATTCACACGTCTTGCCGAGCCCAATCCACATCAAAGAGTCGCTTCTCGAAGTTGTGAAGGAGTACGTCTACCTAGAGCAAGTCATCCAGCTCGGTAGAGAACTTTCAGAAAGAAGCTGACAGAAGGATCCAGTTAGGTTGGGCAGCGTTTAAGAAACTTCGTCGAGTCTTCTCGTCGCCTATCCCGCAATGTTTGAAGACTAAGGTCTAAACATTGCGGTGACATACGGTGCCGAAACGTGGAAACTGATGGTCGGGCTGGTCCACAAAGTCAAGGCCGCTCAGCAGGCTATGGAGCGAGCTATGCTCGGTGTTTCTTTGATGGATAAAATCAGAAATCAAATGAAATGTAACCGAAGCTACCGATACAGCTTGCAGAGTAAGCAAACTGATGTGGCAGTGGGCTGGCCATGTTTGTCAAAGGACCGATGGCCGGTGGAGCAGACGAGTCCTGGAGTGGAGACCGCGTATCGGCAAGCGTAGCGTGGGGCGCCCCCTAGCGCTAGATGGACCGATGATCCTTAAGTGGCTGGGACAAACTGGATGCGTAAGGCGGAGGACAGGGTGTTGTGGCGCAGCCTGGCAGAGGCCTATGTCCAGCAGTGGACTGCGATAGGCTGCGTTGATTGTGTTCCCCGAGTATCATATAAAAATGATGACTTAAGGCTAGGTTTTCCGGGCCTGTAAACCGCCGACCATTTCGCGGAAAATCCATGCCACAGTGTAAAATATATGCAGTTGTTCAATAATGAATTATTAGTTCAATATAATAAAAATATAAATTTAAAATAATATAGTAAAAATATAAAACATAGTAGCCCACCGGTATCGGAAACAGGGTCCAAGCTACCGGCGGTCAAGGCTCCAGAGAGGAACCTCCTAACAATGCAAGCCGTGTCTAGAAGTACCGTTTTCTGAATCAAGCCCTTGATCCAGCTACCCAATTATTATTACTTTTTTGGACTATTTTCGAAATCTGAAAGTGCAACCCCTAACCACGGGGCTACTACTATGTGAGTGAATATTTAAAAAAAATGTATATAATGTATCATAATTCTTGTCTACTGTACGATATACTCATTACAAATAATGTCTTATGATAATATATCTGTAATAAAATCATTAAACTTATCTGGAATTTTGCGTCACACAAGTATATATTTTATAAAGCAAAAAAACGGTAAACACAGGTTTCAGCACGTATACATCAAAAGTAAGATGGCTGACGTTGTTTTGTAAGTTGGTAGTAAATCCAATGTTGCCAGATGTATTAAATACTGATACGCTAAGAAATTGTATAATTAGGACACATACGGAGACATAATTTTTACTTAAATTTTCTCATTTATTACAAAATTTCTACAGAAATAAAAAGGTTTCTCATGCACAGCGATCGTTTTCCAAGTATACTGTATTAAATACGTAGGTCACGGCATAAGTCTTGTCGTATGAAAAAAGTATTTACTGTTTCTCGAAATATTTTCCACCACACTCAATACACTTTCCAATACGCAAGAACCAGTCATTAAACCAATGCTCCCATTTTTCTTTTTCAATGGAATCACATATTGTTTCCCAGGCCTCGATTAACTGCTCCTCCGAAGCAAACTTACGTCCTTTTAGTTGTGATTTTGCAAACGGAAAAAGACCAAAATCGCATGGTGCCCAAAAGACCAAAATCGTCCTGACTTGGCACCATGCGTAAGGTGGATGGTCCAATACTCGAATTCCAGTTTCTTGTAAAGTCTGTTGAGTTAGCTGGGCACAATGAGCTGGAGCGTTGTCGATATGAAGATACCTATGTGATTTTTTAACGCTCTAAATAACTGTGGCAAACAAACTTCAGTATACCAACGAGCTGTGACTGTCTTCTGCTTATCTAGCACAACATTGGCCACTAAACCCGTTTTACGAAAAAAAGACAATCATTCTTCTTCCGACCGAACGTGATTTTTTGACTTGTACAGGTTGATCTGCATCTTCGAAGACCCCTACCTTGTTCTGTGATTTAGATGGTACATCAAAAAAATACAGCCAGCTTTCGTCACCTGTGATGATTGAATTTACAGCACCGTGTTCTCCAGATTCGAAGTCTTTCAAAATTTTTTTGCACCAAATTACGCGTGCCTCCCGTTGAGCGTCGGTTAGCTCGTGGGGTATCCACAGGGTACAAAGTTTTCTAACATTTAAATTGTTTGATATAATTCTTCCAATACTTCGTTCAGAGATTTTCAGGATTTCAGCTAATTGTTTATAAGTTATTCGTCTATCTTTGGTTATAGCTTCTCTCACAAGTTCAATGTTTTTTTTCGGTCATGATTTCTGTCGGCCGGCCTGAACGAGGATCGTCTTCTAAATTAAACAGCCCACGCTTAAAATTTAAATACCATCTCTCAATAGTTCTTAAGGACGGGCAATCCTTATCAAACTCTTTCTTCATTTCTTCTTCACACTGTTTAGTAGATAATCCGCGGCGAAAGTTGTAGAAAATAATAGCACGATATCCGACAGCTGGGAACGACTCCATAGCGACACGTATTCAAAAAATCACTGAATTAATTGAGTCAATAATTCACAGTTTATATTTTGTACTTAAGACTAAACAAAGAGGGTACTTTGTAATAACGTAAACAAATCAACGCTGCGGTATGTTTGAGGGCTTAACGACAAGACTTATGCCGTGACCTACGTAAATCTGTGTTAGTTCGATTATTAAAAAGTATTAATTTTTTCTTTTAAAATTGGCATGTGGAGGCAACTGTTTTTTGTATGACAAAAAAAACTCCACAATCTAACCAAGATTTGGTTTTTATTTTATTTCTCTAGCCTAATTCAGTTGATCTGGTATTTATAGGCATGAATAATATTATAGCGCTTTATAAAAAAATACGGCTCATTTATTCACTACAAGATTTTTTACGCCCGCGTTAGTAATGAGGACACCAGTTTTTTTCATATGTACAATTTTTATGATATTCACTCATCTGATACTTTTCAAATATATCTTCGGTGTCCTCTACTAATGCCGCAGCTACTCAGCTATCAACTTTTCGCCCTGCATATGCTTGCTCAAAAACTCTCTGAGCTCAAAAAAGCTCCGAACTCCATGGACGTAGGGAACTGACAACTGGGTAGGGTTGTTTCTTTTATTGTATGGAATCTAGGCCATACAGTATGTTCTTATAGGTTACTGGGTTTTTGGCTCAAACATGATGGACCTACCTACTCCTTTATAATAAAGATCGGAACTTGGGTATTAGGTTCACATTAACTTAGTTTACCTGCAGGTCTTTGTCTGATCGGGAGATCTGTCAACCAAGGTCTACTATAGTCCACTCGGCACTCATCATGCTGACTATTAACTTACAATCTCCACACACACACACACTCACTCCGCAATCAGCAGTTCACCCGTCAACCCTCAACCCTCTTGTGTTCGACTCGCCCTCGAGGTCACGGCCTGTCCGGCCTAGACGTATCCACACGCGTACGGAAAGGCCAGCATACTAATACGTCACAGACACACAGTTCACAACAGGCCACAGTCTCAGATTGACCTTCTTGACCACAGGTGATGTTAACGGACCGGCGAATAAATCTAGCGGCCCGCTAGTAAATCTAGTGGACTATTTAGTCAATGGTGCCCATTAGATCCGGACATAATACTTGGAAGTTTTGTCAAGGCCTTCGCGTTACTTAATTTCTTTACGTACCAAGTATTCAAATAATTAAAAAATATATAGATACCTGCGAAGCATCAGATAATATTTAAATTATCACACGACTGGGAGTTTCACTACAAAAGAATAAGATCGATGTAAGTTTTTATGATTAGCTTTATGATTTATTCATGATTTTTAAGACGACCTTGAGCGTGTGATAATCAAAATACGTCATTTTATACCGTCTGATATTAAAAACAATGATAGGATTTTCAGTAAAACATTAGATATCTAACCCACCAGTCACGACGATAGTTGTGGAACTAAAATTGAAAATGTCTTATAATTACGTAAATACTGGAACTCATTATGACCAATATCTCCAAATGCATGCATTTATATATCGTACCTTCGGTAAGACAAGGTCATAAATGTCAAAATTTCAAAC
The DNA here is from genome assembly GCA_948252095.1 of Dicycla oo. NCBI lineage: Eukaryota > Metazoa > Arthropoda > Insecta > Lepidoptera > Noctuidae > Dicycla > Dicycla oo. Next base: position 17,164,059 of record OX411712.1, read on the forward strand.
CGTCGGTTAAATATGCCAAACTGCTTTAAAAATACCCTTTTATCTGGAATCACAAAAGTACAGGGCCTATTTCACGCAAAGATCAATTAATTTCAAGGTGGTAAGATGGTGTGAGCAGAATAATACGGTATTTAATGTAAAAAAAATCTTAAAATGGCTCTCCTGTAAAATCATAAAAAGTGCAGTTGTGCCCTTATCTTACCGAAGGTGCGATATGTTGAAAGATATAAAGGTTGAGAGTTCGGTTATCTACAACTTGTGTTTATACATCTGTGGGGTAACTTGTTAGTGCGGGTAACTTGGCACATGGCACACAACGTGGGACTATCTACAAATCTATAGGTGGGTAATTTTTCCAAAACAAGACCAACTTTAACTCAAACAGTTACGGTTTAGCGTTTGGTTGCTGAAATTGGTTCTTATAACGAAATAGGAAAGTTGTTTGTACTTGCTTTGGGTATTGTCATGTAGGTACCAATTGCCAGCTCAAGCACAGATTAATACAGATGGGACACTCCGCAAAATCATTTAAATAAAAAGCGACTTTTGCTATGACACAATAAAGTGCAATTCAGGTCGGACAACGCATATTGCCTCTCTTTCGTAACTCTTATATCTTCTGACCGCGGCAATCCTACTGAATTGGCCCAGTGAGATGGGCCCGCCGCGTACTTGTAGCTTCATATGTAAACTGCGGAGTGTCTCATCTGTATTAATCTGTGGCCCAAGTATAAGATACTTGGGCCACAGATTCATTTCATTCAGAGAGACTGACAAGTATTGTGGAAATTATAGATAGTGCAAAAATTGCTAAAATTTAATTTCTATTATCTCTAGCCGGTTTTTATAAGTATATTTACGATGTACAGACTCCGTTTATATTAAAAACGAAGTTCTTATAACACTTTATATCGATGGTAACTCATACATGCTTAAACTACACATTTAAAATTTTTATTGCTACAATACATTTTGTTTTGCGTGTACAAATCCTCATGGATGTCCTCCGCCCTGAAGCGAACGGAGGGGTATGTCGTATGTCATACTCGTTTTGACTAATAAATACCACACGGTGTTCTTCCAACTACTTTTGGCTGGGGCGCTGGAAGACCTGAGTAGTTGAAATAAATGAATCCCTGCCACTTCAGCATTTACTGAGAGTCTTTTCAGTCAGGGTCGTCTTCTTTTTCTCAAACTCTTCTCCATAAGTCGATAAAGTTGTAGGTTTGTACGACCGGTCAAAAGAAAACCCCACCTATCCGGCAAAGTGCTAAAGATTTCGAGCTTGCTACGCTCGCTTCCATTCCCCATTATCAAAGTTCCCAGGGCTTCAGACAGGTTAAAGATGACCGTTTTCGGTCATGATTGCAACTTTGAACTCAAAATTAGAATGTCTAGAGAGTAATACAATAGGCGTTGTTCATAAATGAATGTTGTAATTGAAAAACCATTTCGAGGAATATGGTTAATAAAATAATTGTTCGTAAAATAAATAATACTCTACTGTTGTAACTGTAAGTCTGTACTCTTTATTTACCCTCACCGAAATCAGAAATACTTTATTTCTTCTAAAAAAAAGTCGGCTACCCTACCTCCCGCTTCATTTCTGATTTCTATCATGCATAGGTTTTGGTCAGGGGCTTTCTGTCTTATCGAACATATTTTGATAAGAACTGGCTAGAGATAACTGAAATTAAAAATAAGCAGTAAAACACAAATCAACTTTTAAAAAATACTCCCCGAATCTGCACCTCCACTACAGTCTGTTGTGGAGGATCTTAATATTTATGAAGCGTCAACACCCACACTGCCGGGGTAGTACAATCTCATACATAACTGATGATCGTGGGTGATGCATCCGGTTTGGGGCAGCAATGTTCCGTACATTGCTGCCCCATACACTCCGGTCAGTGGGTCGTCTTAGGGGCGGAGTTTTAGGACTTGGCAATATATGCTTAGGGGCACTATAAGCAGCAAAGAAAACCAAAAAAATATATATTTTTAGTAAAATAAAAATATTTGCGACTGAAAATTTTCTTAATTTTTTTTTTCGGAAATTTACCCATTTTTTTGCAGTATCGGGATGACCTTGACCTTAGAACCGATTCAGGTTCTAAGAAGTATGGTCGTACGACGCACCGTTTCCGCATTTTATTTTACTTTATACTCTTTTGCAAAAAAAAAGGCACCAAAGGAAATTTACGTTCTAATGTCTTATCAATTATTACTGCAAAAATATGACCTTATTACTCTAAAATCCAGACGCACCCTACTTGAGATGATGACCCTATTTAGTATATGTCGTAATAAAGTCGACTGTATTGATCTAGTGAACAGTTTGTGCTACCTGATCCCTCGTACCGTACATGGTCGAGAAGTTCGCTCGAGACACTTGTTTGCTACTACTTTTTGTAGAACCAACTCAGGCGTACGCTCACCGCTGCGTCGATTGGTTGACACCTATAATAGGCAGTTTGGCTCATTTGATATTATGTTTCTCAGCAAGGCTATATTTCGAAAATAAATTATTACTATATTAAGTGATCAGAACCCTACTAATTAAGTAATGTTTACTTTTATTCTGTTTATTTTGATATCGTTCATTCTAACAACTAGTACCTAGATCTTTTTAGTAATATGTGGATAACGTTGTGAGTAGTGTATTTGTTACCTCTATTATTAAGCTCTAACCTATGTTTACTTAGTATTACACTGCTGTTTGTTGTCCCTAAATAAATAAATAAGTAATAAGTAAGGTCGATTTGAGTTAAATAAATGAAATTTGATTGTTTGACGTAGTCTGCATAATTATAATCGTGTAAATTAATACGCTGGCAATTTTTAAAACAATTTCCGATGAATTCTTTAAAACCGATGTACACGGCCAAACAATAAGAAGTGGTCGGCAATAAATTTACAATAGATTAGATTTTTTACTTTTTTAATTAAATAAAGTTACAAATGTAAAAACCTAAATAACGAGTGTGACCTCCTCTTGCCAAAATCACAGCTTGAATCCGTCTAGGCATGCTTTCCACGATGTTTTTAGTAACGTTTTGAGGAATACGTTCCCACTCTTCTGCAATGACTCTTTTTAGCTCCCTGATGTTTTGTGGAGCAGGTTGCACTGATCTTACCCGTCTCTTTAAAACATCCCAGATATGCTCAATTGGATTGAGGTCAGTCCTGACCGTGCATATGGAGTTAGGACGTCCATTATGTACCGGTGTGCATTTAATGTTCCATTTTCTATGAAAACTAACTCCGTACGCTCCGTCGAATTAATTGCTGCCCAAACCATAACGGAGCCTCCGCCATAGGGAGTGATTTCTTCGAAACACACTTCCGCATAGCGTTCCCGTGGTCTCCGCAGCACTCGCCGGCGCATGTACTCTCCACACAAAAAGATTCTAGCTTCATCAGAAAACAATACTTTATTCCAGTCCTCCAGAGTCCATGAAGAACAGTTTCGAGCAAACTAAAGTCAAGCAACACGGTGCTACTCACGGAGTAAATTAGGGCCCCGAGCCGGGCGGTAACTCCTGATATTGGCCGCCAAAGCCTCCTCCTGGCCGTCCACAAGCTAACTTCTACTCCTCTTACTTCTTCAAGGCTCTTCTTCAGGCAGGGACCGAAACCGGTACGAACAATACCGGTATTTTTCGGTTACAACCTTTATTTTTTTTACAGGTATTTTCAAAGGTTACCTTAATTCTTAAACATTGAATACAAGCGGTATTATACCGGTTACCGAAATAAAAATTACCTATATCTTACACGTGCCGTCGGTATTAGTCAAAGTCGCCGCGTTTAACTGTTCATATCGTCAAACGTTGAGTATTCAATAATCTGGCCAGCACCCTAATGGCGTAACACACGATCAATCACAATCTGAATTTGCATTGCTTCATAAGCTCGAAAAAATCGTCTGCTCAACAACGTAAATAACGTAATGAATGTTGTTGAACTGTCAAAGCGATTAGGACTGAGCGTGTGTTACGCAATGGGTGCCTGCGCTGACTGCTGACCACATCCATGTCATGATACAACCGTTTCATGAAATGGTCGAACTCTTCATGATAGTGTTTTGATATAAAAAAGTGTAGGTACTGTGCTAGCGCGCTCAAACAAATTGCAAGCAAAAAGTTATGCGCTTTCTTTCTTTTTTATTTTTTTTTTATTTGTGATGAGTTTGCTCTTGACTCGTCTAGGTCACAGGTGACAGAGACAATACCGACGATGGAGTGAGCTTACCCAGAAGAAGCCTGTTCACTCTCACTTTGAAGAGATTAGGGTTGTATGCGTTCGGAAACACACGACGCAGGTAGTGAGTTCCACTCCTTTGCTGTGCGCATTATAAAAGACATTTGGAAGCGCTTAGTGCGAATTGGTGGAATAGCAACCAGGTAGGGATGGTAACTGGCAGTGCGTCTAGACGCACATCACCACCACGGCACGACATCTAGATGTCCGATGGTAGAAGGGGGCCGGTGGAATGAGGACGTGGAGTTCTCGGGCACACTCTCCGAAGTACAATCTGTAGAAGACCGACAAGCAGGCAACCTTGCGGCGATGAGCCAAGCTATGAAGCTAGGCATCCACCAGTTTTACGTTGCCAATGAGCCTCTTAGCTCTGCGTTCCACCGAGTCAAGCGCGGCTAGTTGGTACTTGGCTGATCCATCCCAAAGGTGACTGCAATACTCCATGCAGGATCGGACTTGCGCTTTGTAAAGGGTCAAAAGCTGTCCAGGCGTAAAGTATCGCTTCACCCTATTTAGGATGCCCAGTTTCTTGGCCGCAGTTTGGGCCTTGTATTCGATGGTGGCGCCGAAGTTGAGACCAGCTGTCAACTCCATGCCTAGGAGCTCAAGTCGATCAGTTACAGGAACAGATGCACCTCGAAAAGTAGCAATTTGGACAAAACGACTTTTTTTAGCAGAAAAAAGACACGCCTGTATTTTGGTGGCGCTAAAAGAGACCAGATTATCATCACCCCACTGGGAGACAAAGCTTAAGGTCAAATCTGTCCGCTCTACCATGGCCTCTCTCAAGGAACGAACTTCGGCCCCGCTGATTTTTGCGCTGGACAAGTATCTCTCTGAAACTATACTGTCATCTGCGTACCCAACAATACCAAGCCGAAGCAGGTAATTGATGTGCAGTAGGAAAAGAGTTGCAGAGAGAACAGACCCCTGAGGAACTCTGGCATCAATAGCTATAAGGTCAGAAGAGCAGCCGTCAACAACTACTCTGATCGACCGTTCACTAAGGAAATTTGATATCCAGCTACAAAAATCAGCTGGGATGCCATAAGCAGGAAGCTTGCTGAGCAGAGCAGCGTGCCAGACCCTGTCAAAGGCCTTCGAGATGTCAAGCGATACAGCCAGTGCTTCGCCGTGTTTCTCGATGGCTTCGCCACAGCAGTGCGTGACATACACGAGAAGATCGCCAGTTGACCGTCCCCGGCGAAAGCCATATTGACGGTCACTGAGGAGATCATTATCTTCAAGGTAGATCAGCAAGTTATTGTTCAGGACCCTTTCCATAACCTTGCACAGAATGGAGGTAATGGCGATCGGACGGTAATGGGCAGGGTCTGCACGGTCGCCCTTTTTGGGCACTGGTTGTACATACATTTGCAAGCTTCCAGGATTTCGGCACCGTTCTTTTTTTAAAAGAGAGGCGGAACAAACGTGTCACTACAGGAGACAGTTCAGGCGCACACTGCCTCAACACTCTCGCTGGAATGCCGTCAGGCCCGCTGGCCTTGTTCACGTCTAGACAGCACAATACGAGTACTCTTCGGACCTCTTTAATGTGCACTGCGATCTCCGGCATCGAGGAGTCACAATGAGGTACAGTAGGTAGTTGCTTTGAGCCAGCGTCCAGACGTGAATTGCTTGCAAAGAGAGATGCAAATAAATTTACTTTCTCAGTTGCAGAGTGAACCCATCAGGTTTCATCATAGGAGGTAAAGTGGGACGACAGAAATGCGTTTCAACCGCTTTAGACAGGGACCAGAACTGTTTACTACCCGGAGGGTGCGAAGCCAGCCTGGCCCCGATACGTCCGACATGGTCAAAACGTGCCCTACGTAAAACCCGCTTGCAGAACTTGGCTGCCGCCAATTCTGCCGAATTAAAGGCTCTTTTCTTCACGCGAACCCTACGCGCTCTAACTTTGCGGTCGCGGGCCTTGACCCTTGCCTGGCCTTGGCCTTGCATTATACCAACGCCGGGATTTGTGACCGAGCGGGATGTCGGAGAATAGAATAAAATATTCCATCCCCTGCCGAATCACGTGCGCAAACGAGTCAGCACAGCACGAGGGGTCACCCGAGGAAAAGCACACTTGCCGCCATGGATAAGACGCAAAAAAGTGCCGCATCTCATCCCAGTCTGCTGACCCGTATCGCCATACTCGCCTCGTGCCTCTAGGGCTCTCATCTGGAGGAGAGCAGGTCGATATGGATTTCACCAGAGAGTGGTCAGACGTTCCCAGCGGGGCTGAGACCGATACTGAATGACTGTCCGGATCAGATGCCAGCAGAAGGTCCAAGGAAGGACCGTCTGGATTAGATCTAGCGCTAAAACAAACGTGCGCGCCTCCAACCCAGCATGGTCAGTTTTCTGGTATGGGAACAACCATTCTTTATGATGGGCGTTGAATTCCCCCAGAATAATGAGCTTCACCGTTGGGTACCGTTGCTGGGCTACGTCAGTCGACTCCACGAGGAAATTAAAGAGCGCTGTTGTCTCCTGGTCACCGCTGTGTGTTTGGTAGATGCCGATGTAGAGAGATTTCTCCACGCCAGTATCCACAAGTAGCCATATGGCAGAGAAACCCGATTTCTCAAAGCAACGGAGACGACGACAACAAATGTCATCGCGAACGTACACACAGCTGTGTGTACGTTCGCGATGACATTTGTTGTCGTCGTCTCCGTTCTTGAACTTGTGTTCAAGAGAGTAACCCGGGTAATTGAGGTACGCCACGTCCGATGGGGTTGCTATCTTCGTCTCCGTTAGGAAAAACAGGTGCGGCTTCTCGGTCTCAAGGTGGTGATGGACCGGATCGAGATTGGAGTGCAACCCCCTGATATTAGTGAGGTGCATTTTTAGTGGAAGGAAGTGCAGCCGTTGTTTACCCTTATTTTTCTTTACTTTGGTCATTTGAGTGGAGTTGTTGTGGAAAAAGTCGATTGTCGAGGCACAGCTTAGTGACCCAAGTGGAACACTAGAGCCAACCAAACCTATGGGGAACTCATTTGGAGACTGCGGGGACGCCCAAACCCCCCTCGGATATGGCCACCAGGTCCTCCCATCCAGTCGCCGGCTGGCACGGTGGAGCATACCGGGATTTTTCGCGAGTTGGCGGGGCAGCCTTTAGCACGTGGCTGGCGTGCTACTTGGGCGCCCTACTGACTGCGGTCGGCCAACGGCTGGCATCGTGCTTCGGATCCCGCTACCCTCCAAAATGAGTTATCCGGCTAGCCGACTCAGAGACAACGACCGGTTCCAAAAAGCGCAACTGACAATCTCCTTCTCCCCCAAAGGCACTGGCACTCCCACACACCGACGGAACACAGCAAGCTGCTTGGCGCCAGACTCCGGTGGGATGGTGGTCGCAAGCCAGGCGGCCCCTTGAGGAGGCTACCACCGCTAAGTGGGATCGTTCAGCCGTACCACAGGCAAGCCTGTGGTGCCGTTGCCCGGGGTGGACCAATAGGAGGTAGATCCCAAGCCACCCCAAACGAGAAAGTGCTGCATTCTATTAGAAAATAGGGCGTGTACGTTTCTCCGCAAGTTAAATAAACAAACTACCGAGTTGTTTTCTATGATGAGGGAAAAAGGTAAACAAATGGTATTTTACCAATTTACAATGTAATATTATCTTACTTACCTTGTTCATTTCCTTTTTTTTTTCTCCGCAAAAAGGCGAACTAAATAAACGTAAACAATACTGGCAGGACGCACGACGATCTCCCTGGTAATATATTTTTTCTAATGCCAACAAATTGTCGGCATTGCGATATTTTGTGTCTTTCTCGTAATCAAGGTCATTTTTAGGTAACTGGTATTAAAACGGTAACTTAAATAAAGGTAACATGTTTCTTCTTCTTGGGTTACCCAGATAGCGGTTACCTTAATCATAGAGGTAACCGAAATACTTCGATACCTGTACCGTAATTTATAAAGGTTTTCGGTCCCTGTCTTCAGGTACACAATTGACGCCTTACGATTCCGCAACGCGTGACTCACCAAAAAGCGGTCATCGTTTTCTTCCCGAAGAAGAAGAAGACCCGGGTCTTCTTTTGACCGAACCTGTCTCTTGACACCGTTGCCAAGTCCTCTAGACAGTTGAACAACTCACATTTAGCCGCTGAAACACGTAAGTTTGCGAACAACCTTCTTCAAGTAGGGTTATAGTTTAACCCGCCCTTATAGCTTTATCACTCATATCAAAAAGTCGTATTTAATGTAAAAAGAAAGATTAAATTGTTTAATTTTCAAAAAATATCCAAAAAGTTTTAAAATTTTAGTAATCAGTAAAAAAAAATCGTTTCAGCAATTTGTGCCATTATTTAGTAAAGCAATTTTACAATAATCCACAATAATCATTATTTTTCTATTGTTAATTTCAAAATTTAAATTTGGAACGTAAAGAATCATGCCAGGATGATTCAAATAACATGCCAATACATCGTCAAATTAATAAAACCTCTTTTTCTTCTTCATTGAAGTAGAGAAATAAATCTAAAGTGCCCGTTTTTTTTGCAAAAGAGTTTATAAATAAACACTTTATATTTCCAAATTGGTAGCTTGGATGAAAATGTTTTCCGGAAAGAAATTGCTGCTCTAGTCGAAAACCATGAGTTGATGTAAAAAGAACCCGCAAAATATTTAAAAAAAAGTGTCGGTCGATCATCAGCTTGCGTATCCGATATATATATATTATATCAGGCAGAGGATTTAGATAAATTTTCTGAAAATTTTAACAGATTTAGGTCATTTTTATTGCAGTACCTTGTTAACCTTGTCCATAGAAACCATTTAAGCTCTGAGACACATGGTCCTACGACGCACCGTTTCCGAGTTATGGGCCTCCAAATTATATTTTACTTTATATAGAAAGCTCCTAACTCGGAAACAGTGCGTCATAGGACACTATGACGCACTGTTTCCGAGTTAGGATGCTTCTCAGAACCTAAATGTGTTGTAAGGTAAAAGTAAAAAAAATTGGAAAATTTGCAAAAAAAAATATTAAGAAAACTTCTCTGTCCTCGCGCCATAGCACCCCTAAGGGTACACTACAAACGACCTTCTTATCTAAGACGTCGAGTTATCTGATGTGTATTTAAAGAAAGCGCAGAAAGTCTGACAACCAGTCTTATCAAGGGGTATCGTATTACCCAGTAACTGGGTTGTGGAGGTCAGATAGGCAGTCGCTCCATATAAAATACTGGTATTCAGCTGCATCCGGTTAGACTGGAAGCCGACCCCAACATAGTTCGGAAAAGGCTAGGCAGATGATGATTTAAAGAAAGCGGAGAATCAAATGACTTGGCTTTGAAAAGTAAAAAGTTCAAAATGTCATCTTTGCAAACAAAGCTGAGAGCAAATGTGAACTTTAACAACTTGTACTGGTCTATTGTTAATAGTAATAAATAAGATCAAAATGTCTTGAAAAGTTAATGACAGTCTCCTAAAACCGTTTTCCTGTATCTTCAATAGTTTAGGTACCTGCCTTTACTATCCCATCTCAAAAATCCACCCTGTATTTATACTAGTATTATGAGTACTTTTTTCACCTAATATGAGAGCACTAGGTTAATAAATAAAAAATGAAAATTATCATTAAATTACTTCAAGTCACAACAATTTGTGTTAGTTAACACAGCAAAGCTTTTGATATCCAGGACAATTATAAATGAATTACTATGAATTACTTAGATTGCTGTTTTAAATCAAAACATGATAATTTTCCTACTCTGCGAACCTCAGTAAAAGATTTTTAAGCTATCAAGGGGTTTTAGATGCAATTTTGACATTATTCTTAAACATTGTTGATGTGAATAATGTAAGTGTTAAGTCCCATACAGAACAACTTTGTCAACAAGTGAAAGCAACTGACCTGGACTATAAAGTTCAGCTAGTTCTTGAGCTCCACGATGTCGCGGACCCCAGCGAGGTTGCTTACCCACCACGCTTGGTACTTGCGTATTTGCATTTGGGTCGTCTTCTGACATAGAATGCTCAAGTATTTCACGTTCAGTTTTGACCGGTGCCAACAACGTTGTAGCCATAGTACTAGCATAATCGAAATGTTCGCAACTTAAGCCACTAAGACCATCTCTTTTAGCACACGGAGGTATAGGTAACGGCAAAGCCATCACTTACGTTGCCAATGACAATAGAGAACTGAAACAATTGAGTACGTTTAAAAAACTATTTTCCAACTTGAAAAGTAGTGCTTGATGAGCACCGATTAAATAGTTCAAGTTTAAATTCAGAACAACAAGTAATAATTCATCCTTACAAGATCACTGCAACGAATATTAAAGTACAGGCAAATAAACGTAATAAACTTGTTTTTTCTACGAAGCACCAGTTCACAGCACCAGTTCAATCAAGAAATGTCAAATTGTCAATCAAAGCGCAGAATCAAAGCGTCAAACAACAAACTATCAATGTCAATACAATGTCAAGTCCATGGAATTAGTATGTACACTCCTACCAACTTATCTGTGAAATGGCGAAAATTGGAACTACGGCCGTCATGTTGAAATGTCATTCGATTGTCAGTGACTACCACATTCGGGTTCTCTGGTTGTTTTGTCGTGATATTGCTGAATTTAAAAAGTTAAATATGCCGAAAGCTATTAAAAGTGATGCTCGAAACATTATTCTAAAGGTTAAAACCTTTTTTGAAGAAGAAGCTCGGGCGGGGTCTCCGATTATTCCATTTAATCAAATATACAAACGAATTTCAACAGGTTAGTGTTGTCAACTTTCTTGTTATAAATTACCCGATACTTAACTAATTATTTAAGTCCACGAAATATTAGTTTCTATTCTTGCTGCAGGTTAGCGTAACGGTAACGTACATCTAATAGGTAACCTGCTAAGTGAGTGAGCAAACTAACCTGCCAGATTTCAAATTTCTACTAACATTTATTTTATTATCTTATATTTCAGGTGTGAGTCAAGGACTAATTTCAAAAATAGTTAAGGAAGGGCACGCAGCAGAAGAAACTGATACAAAAATTCGGACACCAGGCAAGGAGAGAAAACGTAAAAGTGGATTTGTGCATGTTGATGATTTTGACATGGGAGTTATACGGAGGAAAGTACATGAATTTTATTCTGCTAAAAAAGAGATACCTACTGTTAAAAAGCTTCTGGAGGTCTTAAAGACAGAAATAAATTACACAAGACAGCGAGAGAGTCTGGGAAAGCTGCTTCAGAAGGTGGGATTTCGTTTTAAAAAATCTCAATCCAATCGGAAAGTTCTTATGGAGTGTAATGAAATATCAGCTTGGAGAGCTAAGTACTTACATGCAGTGGATAAAAATAATAAATCTCCCCAGCCCCGGCCCATAATTTATTTAGATGAGACCTATATTCACTCTTCGCATACATCGGGTAAATGTTGGCAAGTAGAGGGTAAAGACACAGTATTGGAGCCTGTATCGAAAGGGCAAAGATATATTATTGTTCATGCGGGAGGACATACTGGATTTGTTACAAATGCACTACTTGTGTTTAAATCAAACACAAAAAGTGGCAATCATGGCGAGATGAATAGTACCAACTTTAAAAAGTGGGTTATTGAAAAACTTGTGCCTAATTTACGAGAGCCATCCATAATAGTGATGGATAATGCTCCTATCACCGTATTTGTGTGAATAAAGTCCCAAATACGAATTCCTTAAAAAAAGATATGCAATTATGGTTGACCCAAAATAAAATTGACTACGGAGAGAATTTGACTAAACCTCAGCTTTTAGAAATAATTAAGAGAAACAAGCCTGAACCTGTAAATGAGATTGAAAAAAATTTAGAAGACAATAGACACAAATGCTTATATTTACCACCTTATCACTATGATTTCAATCCCATTGAACTCATATGTGGAGCACAATGAAAAGAAAAGTTGCTGATGTAAATATTGAGCACAAAAATGCTGAAATTCTCCGCCTAGTTAGAGAAGCTTTTGACACTATTACAGTTCATGAGTGGGCACAGCATTGTAAACACGTTCGCAGGTTAAAAGGAGAATACTTAAAACATGATTTGTATTTAGATAAACTTTTTATTATAGAAGTGGTAAGTGGCACTGAAACCGAAAGCGATAGTGATAATGATGATAGTGGTACGGAATTAAGCGGAGTATGGCCTCATAACCAGGATGAAGTTGTATTTGCAGGTTCATCTAAAGATCACAATTACTGTAAACCTGGTTTTCAATAAATAATTGTAAAGCAATTTGTTTTTTTTTTTTTATTACACTATACTACCACTAGGTACCACTGCTAATTATAATTTGTCAAATCTGGTGTTAGGAGTTAGGTAGGGTCATAACTAAATGCTAGACATCCAGGTACCTCTTGCAGGGTAGGTACCTACTTAACCTCGCATTAAATGGAAGTTGTATCCTCCCGTGGAACATTTTATCTACTATCAACGTCGTGGCGTGCCTACAGACACAAATTACAGAAACCTCTCTACATGGGCGTGTATGCCGCACGCCCAACTATCCACTCGCCAGTGATGACCAAAATGAGGGGCCCGTGGTTACGGGCCACCGTGTTGCTGCCGCGGTCGGGGGCTATGCCCCGACACCGCACGCCACGCCCCCTTGTGGGGGCGTAGCGACATCCTGCACATTTTATCTGCTGAATTTCCACTTCATTGGATTACTTTTTAGATAAAGCCATTGTTTATTGCTGAGAGACTAAACTGTTAGCGTACCTACGTAACTGTAAATTATCAAATTCTTTTTATTTATTTTACTATTTTTATATAGGTGTCATTGTTTTTAATTTGTAAAAACTGTAATTCTTATTAAATGATTATGTCTAATGTGAAACCTTCTTGAAAAGTTACTCAGTTTTAGGCACCTTATATTAATTAGCAACACTGAATCGACGGTGCCATCCTCTTTCCGTTCACAGATAAGTTGGTAGGACTGTACTATAATTGTACAACGTCAAAGACCAAAGACGGGACCACCAGTCTGTTGTTCTCCGGTATTTCTACATAAAATTCGAGTCAGAGATATGTATAGCGCTTTGCGAATATGGGTTGTATGAACTATGAAGTAACTTTGGAGCACATCTCTATAACTGCTCCAGTATTAACCCAAGCACCCTAGTTGCGTAACACACTATCAATCGGAATCGTTTTCAGTTTGACAGATCAACAACATTCATTGCTCAGAGTATCATTCATTGTGTTGTTTACGTTGTCAAACAATATCAATCAATCTGCCTAGCCTTTTCCCAACTATGTTGGGGTCGGCTTCCAGTCTAACCGGATGCAGCTGAATATCAGTATTTTACATAGAGCGACTGCCTATCTGACCTCCACAACCCAGTTACTGGATAATACGATACCCTTTGGTAAGACTGGTTATCAGACATTCGGGCTTCTGACAACCCGTAACGACTATCAAAGATACACGAATGATAGCCAGGACCAACGGCTTAACGTGCTTTCCGAGGCACGGAGGAGTCTCGGTATGAAAAGATGGTCACCCATCCACAGACCAACCCCGGCAAGCATAGCTTAACATGATGGATCGACCAGTGCGGCTGTTATTACTTAGCCACGAACGTTGTCAAACAGACACATTTTTCGAACATATTATTATGAAGCAATGGATTAGCAATTTGCTTCAAAATGATTCAGATTCCGATTGATAGTGTGATACGCAATTAGGGTGCTGGCCATGATTCAGATATATATAGTCATCTCCTTATAATAAAGATCCCTGTTCCAACTAACTTTCCATTCCTACTAACAATTTTAAAGTATATATATTCGTGTTATTGTTTTTATAGTTGCATTAGGTATAGTCTCAGTACTGTTTATTTTATTTCTATTTTACACAAATACATCTGTACAAATCTTAAAACCTGACTTGTGTCCATACGTCATTATTCAGGTGACCACTGAAAATCAGCGCTGTGGTGAGTGTGTGGGTGTTGGTCCCAATTAGGGTTGCCACCTTTTTTATGCAATTAAAGTACATTGGTTACTAAAGGTTGGAAAAATAAAGAACATAATGTCAAAATAAAGTACAATTTATTTTTCTTTATTATTATGTTTTTTAAAAACATAGCTTTTATTGCTTTTCGCAAGTTTTATCAAATTATTATCACTGCTAAACAATTACACAGCATCGTTACAGCCTATATTTAAGTTAAAGTAAATAAATAATTCGTTTTTCTGATTCAGAGACGCTTTCGTCTCGCAATTTGCTATTCATCACAGAAAAAACTCTCTGTGAATGCTGACGTGGCGGGAATAGACAGTAAAAATTAAATTACTTTATACAAGTTTAAAAATTAGCATCACACTTATTAAATACTTGCTGCCATTTTTGTGCAGTAGATAATTTGGCAAAACCCTTAGAACTATATATCTGATCATAAAGTTTGTATAATAAAGCAATTTCTCCATAAAGTTCATCCGTATTTAAATTCAGTTTTTGCAGATTCAAAGGAGATGTTATAAAATGTATGGACCTTGGGCCAGGTACGTGTACACTATACATAAAAATAGAGAAATATATTTAAAACAGTTCTCAACTGTCCAATTACTTTAAAATTGCTTCGTTTGCTTGTAAACCACAATTAATTACACTTGAAATTGCAACACACAACAAAAACCCGTCATGGGGTTAAGCTGTCAGTTTGATTGATTAATGACGTTTGACATGACAAGAAGAGGACTGAAGTGACACTGTTGTGACAGCTGACCATTGATCATAGAAAGAGGACTGTGCATAAAAATAATGATAGTAAACCATAGTTTACTATCATTATTTTTATGCATAGAGTAACTAAATTGGTGAGACGCCATGTTGAAAGGCGATAAAAATAATAGATAAATATCAATTGCCTGCCACAACAGTATACATTTAAATGAATTAAGGTCAGTTGGGGGAAGAGGGACTATGGGGCAAGAGAAACTGTAGTTTGTAAACAAAAAACTATAGGTTCTAGCTCTATGGTTACTCGGTCGATAAAACAGTATTATAAAATGAATACCAAAGAAAAAACACAGATGGCGCTAGGATTCATAAACCCGTCAGTTTGACACAAACAAAAATTCAGTTGACTGACTACTAAATCACGAGTTCGCGGCATTGTTTTTGTGTGCTCATTTAAGTGCTAAAAAGATTAGCTGGAAGGCTGTCAATGTGTGTAAGTATTGTTTAAAGTTCAATTTTGATAATGTTACATGTTATATTGTATAATCTATGCTTTTAATATCTATTTTTGATGTTGTTCGACACATAACCTAGAAATTGTAAAGTGGGGTTAGAGGAACTGTCATGGCCGGGTTAAGAGGGACATGTGTTTCTCTTTCCCGGTGTCAGAAGTCACAAACATTTAACTTTTTTTTAGTATATTATGAATTGTTTATAAAAGTAGGTACCTACCTAAAGCTATGAGTGAATTAATTAAAATACTATATTTGTTACAGAAAAATGCGAAACTATAAAAGAAAAACTGATAGAGCATCGTACCCGCCAGAAAAACTACAAGAAGCAATAAGAGCTGTCAAAAGTGGGGCTTTATCCGGATGTGCAGCTTCAAAACAACAAAGAAACAAAAAACTTTAGAAAAAAATAGGAATAAAAGAAAACATTCCTTATCATCAAAAGATAGTAGACGGAAGATAGACGGAAATAAAGTAAGAACTAATAAAATGTAATGATGATGGTGAGAGTTAAGAGCTAGAGAATGAGAAAGAAAACTACAATACTAAAGCACCATTTTGTGAGAATGATTGGCTCTTGGTAAAATTTTGCACTAAAAAGTACGTGAAACATTATGTAGGCGTAGTGTTAAATATAAATAATAACGGTTGTCCTGTGGTAATACACAAGAAAAAAGTCGAAAGTAGAAGGTGATACCATTTTTACTTTTCCTGTACTAGACGATATCTCTGACGTACACACGGAGGACATTGTCTCAAAACTGCCTACGCCTGTAATTGGTCGAAGAGGGCAGATTATTTTTAAAATGTCATTTAATTCTTTTAATATTCAGTAGGATTGCCTGAAAAGGCACCAATGTTTTATTTTTTAGTGAAAAAGTTCCTATACGTAGATATATTTAATGGGCGGATTGTTCGGGTGCATCTACAGTTCAATAAATATACAGTAACAAACGAACTTCTCTTTGAAATAAAGGTTACTTTATCGTGTTTTTTGCAATTCATCTGTCATTCATTAACTGCATCGAATTATTTTTTGAACTGTACGTAGTACCTACGCTCAGCCAACTGAACATTTAAGACTGGTTTGACGAGGCTGTTGTACTTAATAAACAAGTAAATATCTATAAGAATATACCACTTTGATTTTAGTTTAGGACCCCTGACTCGAAATCATGTGTTCCTCTTGCCCCAAATTTCGATTTTTGTTCAGTATTTTTTATTGTAGACATTATTTTAATGGCATTGAGTTCACACTTGACTAACAAAATTGTATAAAATGAGATGGTCCCAAATTGAACCACATAGGTTAGGTATTTACAGAGTTATGTCGACTGTTCCTCTTACCCCAAAAACCGGGGAAAGAGGAACAATAGCACTAACCTAACGAAATACCATTTTTGGCTATAAGCATTGACATTAGCTTAAGAAGTCGTTCAACTATGGAAAACTGACATACGTAGGTATATATTGTATTTATCAAAGTCACCATAGGACATTATATTTACTAGCAAGAAGTGATCATAGAATTTGAAAAATAAACTATGTTCCACTTACCCCACCTAACCTTATCTGTATTTTTCCCAAATTCTTCGTTTTTCTCTTTTTTTTTTTTGAGATAGTGTACAGAGACCTGGCCCATTTTAAAACATCTTCTTTCTATTATGTTAACAAATTCAACATCTCTCTTCTCGCTCTTTTTTATATTGCCAAGTGTAAATAACCGGTTTGTGTTATTAAAATCAAACCATTTTAGGCACTCTAAGGCTTTGTTAATAAATAGGTAATAAAACCTTTCATGGGAATTTTCCTTGTCAGTTCCGGTGACAACAGTTTATTTTTTTGCCTGTTTCATAGACAAAGAAAAGATCTTGTTTCGTCTGTGCTCATCAACAACTCATCTCTAAGATTAACCATAATCCCATAAAATTGTTATGCAATTATCTTCTAGGCATTTTACGCAAAACAACCAAACAAAAAGTTTTGACAATGACTTGATAATGTTGACATTTGAGGTTAGGTTGCTTTAAAAAATGATCAAGAACGAGTGTTCCAGTGGCGCTGGCGACCTATCGATTCGGCACCAGTCCATAAGTTCCGTTTTAAGAAAAAATGCTTACGATCAAACTTTTTTGAAATCTACTGATGCGAAATAAAGTATTTTCGCGTACTTTATTTTGCTCACGAAGTATAAATTACGTTAGCCCAAAATAGAATACAATACTACAGTATAAAGTAGGGGTGGAAACCCTAGTCCCAATATCACAGCATCATGCTGCGTGGAAGCCTTCTTGTTACAGTCACGACGTGCTCGTTTGCTATTTTCAATTTATTTTTCTACTAGCTGACCCGACAGACGTTGTCCTGTCCGATGTATGAGAAAATTAATTTTCTTCAAAAAAAATTTTTTTTTCGTTATTTTGCGATGTTTTAATAGTTATTCTGCTATTCGGGACGGAGACAAATACAACAAAACAAAAACCATGAAAATCGGTACAGCCGTTCTCGAGTGTGGTCGAACAAACCCGACTTTGTTTCCTATTTGAGTTAACTTTCTGTGACGAATAAACGTATTTTTCTTTCTTTCAATAAAAATTAAATAATTTAAAACGACTTCAAAAAGAAATTAACTCAAAATTATACAAGATATATTTATTTTGTAAAACATGAGTACAGTATAGGTCTTATAATTAATATGAGGTAGCTACATGTTTTGCCATTTATGGCGTACAACCTGTCGCACTAGACAAACAATAATAAAAAAGAAATTACATTGTCAAAATTTAAATTAAAGTTTAATTACAATGTCGAAATTTAAATTCAATTCAAAATTAAAATGCCAAATAATTTAATATACGAAATAACTTTAATTTCGGAAGTCGGTGTCTTGGGATCTGTATTTTAGTTTTTTGCCACCAACTTCCGACTTTAAAGTTATTTCATAATTTTGAGTTAAGTAATTTTGTTTTGAAGTCGATATAAATTTTTTTATTTTTTTTTTATTTCGTAATTTTTAGTTTTTAGCAAAAACTGGAATATTTGTTTCTAATAAGTAGTTAATAGTTTTTTGTTATAAATATTGCACTAGAATTTGAACAAAGTTTTGAAATGTTTTCCATTTGACACCACATCCGTAGCTTGTATTAATAAGCCAGGCCGTCCATTAACTTGAAAACTCCTTAACCGATTTTGATAAAACTTGCACTGTTCCCTAAGTTGAAGTAAATGCAAGCCAATAAAAATAAAATGGTTACGATCCGATTAATCGTTTCGGAGAAATGCATGGACAAACATACAAACATACGTACATCTATACAGCGTGAAATTTTAATGGTTGTTTTCCCGAAGCGAAATGATTTTGTTTTGATAGTACAATCGATTTATAAAAAAATAAACATAAAGTATTAAAAATGGCAGATTTACATTTGTGAAAAACAAAACTCGAACGCGATCTCGAACCAATACGCTACAGCGCAAACGGACGACTGCGCGTGACTTTGAGCCTTGCGCTACCTACAGCTGATATGATACTACGTACTCTTTTGCTATCGAAACACAATAGGTAGGTTATTCCAATTTTCCCTTCATACTTTTACGGGCTTAGGACCGTCATGAATACTTTTTTAGGGTTCCATACCCAAAGGGTAAAAACGGGACCCTATTACTAAGACTTCGCAGTCTGTCCGTCCGTCTGTCTGTCACCAGGCTGTATCTCAAGAACCGCGATAGGTAGACAGTTGAAATTTTCAAAAACAAAATAAAATAAATATTTAAGGGGGGCTCCCATACAAAAAACGCGATTTTTTTGCCCTTTTTTGCTCGATATCAATAATGGAAACAGGTAGTCACTTGAAATATTGACAGCTTCTCCACGCTCACTTCACCTAAGTTTTCACGGTGCGATTTTTACAGAATAGCACTGCAGGTGCCACGAGCGATGTGCACTTTGCGATATGTCCAGTGGTCAGCTGCGAATGTCGATAAATATATTTCTACGATCGGACCACGACAGATACCCTTTTTTTTTTTTTTGGATGGGAAATCATCAAATAACTTCTCCCGCTCTGGGTGGAGCGGGAGGGCGTGAACCCGCAACCCCAGCGGCATCGGCCCTATTGGACCCCATCTTTGCTGACATCTCTTTGAGGCGAGCGTGGAACACAACGCGCCGTCGACCCGGGCCTGGTCCTTACCGGACGGCGAGCTACCCATTGCTCGCCATCCGCAAGCCCGCGCCTACGGTGGCCGGGAATCGGCTATCGATTCCCGACGCCCAGGGCGTCTCCTGCGGCGACTAGGGGCGTGAGGGCGCAAAGATTGCCTCTCCCTCACGCGTTCAGCCTCCTCCTTCGCGAGCATTACTGCTTCGCAGAAGGAGGTGACGGCTTCCCATGCACTCTCGCTCCGTACCATGGCCTGTACCAGGGCCGGACGCGAGAGAACGCCGCCGCCGATCGCCTCCGCGAGGACGCGGCGGTGCTCTGCCCAAGCCGGGCAGACCTCCACCGTATGCTGCACCGTGTCCTCCGGGCGATCCACACAGTGGTAACACCCGGGCGTTTCCTCCCGCCTTATCCGGAACAGGAACCTCCCGAAACAACCGTGTCCGGTGAGGACCTGCGTCAGGCGGAAGGTGAGGATGCCGTGACGCCTCTCCAACCACTCCTCAAAGAGGGGACTTATCGCCGCAATTGTGGCGTGCCCAACGACAGATACCCTACATTAATGATATGGCAAAATGTCGCCTGACATACCTATCATTAAACTTTGGCGTTTAAACAATATTATGGTATGTTTTAGCAGACCATTTCATGAAACACAACCATTTCATGAAATGACCGAACACTTCATGGTAGTAGAATTGATCAATAATAGCTGCATTTACCTAAGTTTAAAAGTTTTAAAACATTCTTCATGAAAATATGTTCACTGGAGCACCAGCTGTGGAAGGGAAGTGGAGGACAAGAGGAACTATTCAATTGTATTCAATCGTCATCTTCAAACGAGACAGCAACGGATATAATTTTATTACCGTCGAACTTCACTTGCAGGAGTTCGTTTGACTATTCAATTCTTTTACGAAAGCACTGAGAAACATAGGCTAAGACGTGTTAGTTACTCATATGATTCGTCTCGCTAGGTTGTGTTGTCGCACTCTGTCCGTCATTGAGGCACCTGTTTTACCTTGAACACAGCAACGTTTCAGGATAATTCTGCCGTCATAAGAAAAAAACCGGTCAAGGGCGAGTCGGACTCGCACACCGAGGGTTCCGTACATATATAAAAAAATTGTGTGCTATTTAGAGACATCGTTTTATTTTTCCTGTACTCTTTACATAAACTTCGATCACACAGAATAATTTCAGATTTTTCTCTATGCAAACTTCGGAGATAAGGAAACTTCGAAAACTATGAGGCCTAAAAAAGAAAAAATGTTTGAGAATATGCAAATAGTGCTGTTTCATATATATATATTATTTCTTTCTTATTTGCCTAAAAAGACGTATCTGACATTTTTTTCAAAATAGAGTTGATTTACATATTCGGAATCAGCAAAAAAATACACAATTACCAGTATTTTTATATTGCCGTAAATTTAAGGAGGAAGCGTCAGGGTAGGGGGTAGGGTGTTAGTATAATAAATATAATATATAATCCTCAAATGTTAAGATTTCATGAAATAGTCATTCATTAGGATTACCTGGTCTTAAAGAGTTGTATTGATCACTTTAATGTACAAATTATATTTTGATCAAGGTACAATCTAATACAGACTTATAAATTGCAAAAAAACGTAAGAAAATTTGAATTGCGCGGGCTACCCTGACGCTTCGCCCTTTAACGAAAACCTAATCATTCTTACTATTAAAAGCCGCATCTTGTATTTTAAACAGGACAAAATATATTTTTTCTCCATTTCAATGTTTCTGTAAAACAAACATTTTTTCTCTGAAGAAGTAGCTTTTACTACCTAACTCATCTTCGTTGCTTGTCTTGGTACAGTTGGTCTGCTTTAGAATGCTACCTTGTCATTTCTTGAAACCCTCCTCGGCCCGAACTAACATCAGCTGAGCAAGTGATTGAATGCGTGATAGGTAACTACGATACATCAGTCCAACATCTATAGATACAGCGATACAGCCGAGCGTTCTGTTTCAAAGCTAAAAATACCAACTATTATGCGCATGCGCAAGACGTCGCTCAACTCATAACACGGCATTTTTTTTAAGAAAGCAGAAATAAAAGCTTTTATAGTTCTCATGGTTTGATGTGTTAGTGATTTTGGCAAAATCGTCTTATTGAACTGGATATTATCACTACACCGGATACATTGACGTCATTATTTGTTGGAGAACCGAAATATGTCGGTAAGTACTTATATTTACCTCCTCAATACAAGGATGAGCAATATCGGCAAACACAAGTTTACAGCTATTTCAATAATTTTCTATTTTAATTCTTAAAATACTGCAACAAGTAGGTACATACTTACCTATTATAATAATATAGAGGTACCTAAGTACTGTAGAACACCGGAGTCCCACTATGTGGAAGCTCCGAGTTTCTACAGGGGTGTGTAGTTGGAGGGAAAATTAAACTCTAGCGACACTGCCAGAGGTATATTAAGTATGTTCTTTAAAATTTTAAACTTTCAATGATACCAAAACCAACCAGATACAAATAGTATAGCCAAACAGATTTTATTACAACTTCATACATACTATAATGCGAAAAGACTTTTTCCCCAACGTAATATGTTATATTGCAGTTCCAATAATATTACATACATACATATCGAATTGATAACTCCTTTTTTTGAAGTCGTTAAAATGTAAGGTGAAGCGTGGCCGAGCTCTCCAAAACTAATGAGTACCTACATTATTTCTGTTGTGTTTATTTTTTATCGTTTTTTATTTCGCTATCTTGAAAATTTCGTTGGACTGAGACCTAGATTACTGATGATGTGACCTGATGGTGGAATCTGAAGGCGGGTATAGGATCTCAGTGACGGCACTATGTAGAACCACAGAACAGATATTTTATCTGTTCTGTGTGTAGAACTATCGTGTGTTTACTTATTTGAATAAAATATAAGTAAAGGAATATAAATGTTGAACGCTAGGTCAACCTAACTATTTCCATTACTGATGACAAATAAGCACTTACCTGGCCATCATCAGACCTTCAGAAAGTATCATGTACCAGCATCGTGCTCAATTAGATAAATGTTGAAAGCTGGGTCAACCTAATTATTTCCGTTATTGAGAACCGATAAGCACTTACCTGGTCATCATCAGATCTTCAGAAAGTATCATGTAGTAGCACCCGTCCTCGATTAAATAAATGTTGAAAGCTAGGTCATAATAACTATTTCCGTTACTGAGAACCGATAAGCACTTAGGTACCTGGTCATCATCAGACCTTCAGAAAGTATCATGTAGTAGCAACCGTGCTCAATAAATGTTGAAAGCTGGGTCATCCTAACTATTTCCGTTACTGAGAACCTTGTTTTGAGATGTTTTCCCTTTGACACCACACCCGTAGTTCGTATCAATAAGCCAGGCCGTCGACACTTACACGTATTAGTCTATTATCTTCTAAAGTACTGAATCGATTTCAATGAAACTTTCACTGTGCCCTAAGTTGATATTTGGTATGCGTTTTGGTGAGACCACGGAGCAATTGTATTTGTTCCGTGGGCGGGACACAGCTCGGAACTTATTTATTATAACATCTTCTGTATGTAACCTGTGTTCACGAAATAAATGAATTTGAAAAATTATATAGTCTTCCCATTTTATTTTAATACTATACTTTTTAATGTTTCAGGTGATAATGTCAAGGTACAAGCAACCTAAAAAGCTGGAAAGCCTAGCATTAGGTAGACTTGGAGATTGGGTGGCTCAACAGGCTGAGCAGCAAATGTTGCCAATCGCAATGCTTTCGCAGCGAGATATTAACGAAGCCCAAGCAACACTGGCGCGCAATGTTGATACCATACGGACGTATTTAGACATTAACGTTCCTTGGATGCTTCATGACTTATTGGTCCATGAAACTATCAGAGCATTGTCAGAACTCCTTGAGAAAACTAAGCAATCATTAGGATTTCGAGGTTGCATGGGAAAATTCGTCAGCCAAATGAATGTCATTATAAAAATGACAGAAGTGTTATTTACTAAAAACTTAACTGTAGTTTCTATTGACACTATTCCAAAGATATTGCGATCAATATTTTATTCAAAGTTAAACATGCTAAACGGACTCGTTTGCCTTAATCTAGGTTCACTGTCCGGAGGTTGGAAAACTGCAGATATGGAAGCTGCCGTAATTACATCTTTAAAGGAACTGCACTGCTTAAAGTATTTAACTATGAATTATGATTGTACAAATAACATATTGCAATGTATCGTTGACAATTGTAAATTATTAGAAAAATTAGACGTGTCTTGTTCGAAATGCATTACCAATGACAGTATGGATATTGTTGTAAAAATTAAAAACTTGAGAAGTATTCAATTATACAGAACTTTTGTAACTTTAGAGGGGTTCCTTAAAGTGCTTTTAAAATGTAAACACATCGAAGATATCGGTAGATGTGACGAAATCGGACGACTTTTGGAGCACATTGACTTAAATTACTCTGAAGTGTTGGCATTAAATTTGAAAACATATGTCAGTCGTTACGCGACAAGCAATCAATTGCAGTTAGCTGTACAAATGTGTCCCTATATAAGAAGTATGACCGTTTTTCACAACCGAGATTCGCAAAGTGATTTATTGGTTCTTATAGGCCTAAGAGATCTTAAAGAACTTAAATTGTTATCATGCGACTTCTACGCAGATCAGATAAAACAAGTTCTTCAAGTAAAGGGCTGTAATATTGTTCATCTGCACCTGGAGCATGTTGATCAAATTGATTTAAATGCCCTGATGTATATAAGTCAAATGTGCCCTTTTTTAGAATCCTTAACTTTATACAATTGCACATTAATACAGCACACGTCTTTGTATACAAAAAAACTAGAAATAACACCATTTCGTAACCTTAAAAAGATTACTTGTGTATCTACCTGTTCAGAAGAGCAATTATTATTTATTTTTACAAATTGCTTGAATATACAATTCATTCACTTAGGTACCGCAATACAACTTACCGACGATGTAATGTTCAAAATACTAGACAAAAATCCACTCATTTATTTAAAAGAACTGCGTATAATGCAGTCCGATTTCTTAACAATGATTTCCATAGAGAGAATCATACAAAGTTGTATGAGTTTAGAGATATTGGTGGAGTTAGAGAGTTGGTCTCTGTTAACTGAAAATGATCGTGAATATGTTAGAAATTATATAAAAATTAACAATTATAACATAAACACGTCCCCAATCAGGAGATATGATTCATAGTTATTTTTTCTTAAGTAGGTACGTAGACCATTCGTATCAACTTAATATAATAGTCACAACATAGGGTAACTATATTTAAAGGCTAAGTAAGATACGGTTTTCTTCAAGAAAACTGGTGAGATTCTTATTCAGTACGAGTTCTAAGATCGTTGACATTGCTGTAGTAGTTATTTTGTCGACCTATGCAGATTAGTTTGAAAACTAAGAAAATGCAGCCACTGCTCTGCTAGGTGCAGAACAGTAAACAATGGGAATTGGCGTTACGTATTAAAAACTTTATGGCAAGTAGTTCTGCACGATTATCTGCTGCGCATTTCACAGAAGAGGATTAGATTAGTAAAGAAGCTGTGCTTTAAGCTGGGTACTATATCTATAAAACAAAAGAATCAAGATTATTATCTATTAAAATAAAATTATTGTCATCATAATAATTGTGTCATAAAATACCTAAGTATACCATATTAGCTAATCTTGTACGTAGTACCTAAAGGAGGTCCTAAAAATTTAATCAGTCAATATAGACTTAGATTTCATAATATTTCTGTATTGCCTGTCTGTTAATCATTGGTCAAGGTGTATCTGCATTTATGTCTCTGAATGTATCAGAAGGTGGACATATAGGTATACGGTGTCGTCTTGGATGTCGCAGTCAGCACCAAAGTTTTGGTTTCTTATCATACGAATGTAATCTATATAAAAAAGAAATAGGAATGTTTGTCCGTGGTTTATAGAAAAAGGCTCACAAACAATCATAACGTCAAATATTATAAGTGTTTTCCTTTCCATCAAACGGCCTTTTTGTCGGCAGTGGCTGCGTTCCTTTTACGGAGATCAACTTTTAGTTGAGGCACGGTCACAAACGCGTACATAGTCGAATTACACTTTAAAATCTCATAAATAGCAGTCCACACTACTGTCACGAAAGGTTAACAAGGTACAGTCGACTACTACAGCGACATCTACACACAGCTTTGAGTGTGGCTCCTCAATGCTAAGTAGCAAAATATTTATGTTACGAACTCTTCGATATCTAACCTCTTTGATGTTATGCTTGAGATCATTTGATTTGAGCTGACCATAATTTAAAAAAAAATCTTGTAATCTTGTTTCGATTTTTCTTAAAAGTTTTGTTTCGATTAGGTAGCGGCTTGGTATTCTGAAAATTATCATAATTATGTTATCTTGGTAAAACAGCATCTTGCGTTAATATGCCACAAATACGAAAAAATATGGACAGAATTACTGCAACCAGAGCCGTTACAAAGATCCAAGAAGGAAATTCGCAGTGGTCTGTGGGTTTGCAACTAAGTAGGTTTTTCTCGAAGATCAGTCCAACATACTTGGAATCCCTTCCAAGAGACCGGCAATGTTGCAAGAAGACCAGGTTCGGGTAGAGTAAGCATACAACTGTTCACGAGGATCGGTACATCCGGCTAAGTGCCCGCCGAGAACGCACAGTGGCGGCTCGTAAGTTACAAAATCGCTTACGGTTGACAACGGGTACTCGTGTCAGTGACCAAACTATCCGGAATCGATTGCACAAAGACCAGCAAACTTCAAAACGACGATTTGTTGGAATTACTTTGTCCAGGGCTCAATGTGTTAATCGTTTAAGTTTCTCCCATCAATACTTGGACTGGTGTATGTTGATTTTCATCGTCGAGTGCAAAGCAATTTTTTTTTAATGACGGAGACGATGCGGCGAGTCATTTTCGGAAGCCTGCATACATGAAGTTGACCGTTTCGGTGGTCCCAACGAAATGATTTGGGGTGGGATTACCTGCTTACAAGGCACAACTGAGCTCACTATTTTAAATGTTCCGTAACTGCTCAGCAGCGTTACATTGAGGAAGTCATCAGGCCTCATGTGATCCCATTTGCACAGCAAATTGGTCCTGGGTTCGTCTTGATGCAGGACAACCCATACACACACAGTTCAACCCAGTCTGTGCTAGAAGACTCTCTCATTCATGTTTAACCGTGGCCAACAAACAGTCCGGACTTGAATCCCATCGAACACATGTGGGACTCATTGAAACGAAGGGTGAGAGAACTCTCTCTTACCCGAGCCACTCACTGGCTCAATCGAGCAAGAGGTCTGCAACCGGCAGCAACTGACTGACGCTTTGAAAATTGCCTGGGAAAAGATTCCAACTGAAAAGAGGCATTTGATCGAGAGCATGCATTCCAGGGTTCAGGAGTGCAAAGCTAAAATAGGATACGTGCTATAAAAAAACCGGCCAAGTGCGAGTCGGACTCGCGCACGAAGGGTTCCGTACCATTATCTATAAAAACGGCAAACAAATCATGTCTGTTGTATGGCAGCCCCCTTAAATATTTATTTTATTGTTTTTTAGTAATTGTTGCCCGGCAACAGAAATACATCATCTGTGAAAATGTCATCTGTCTAACTATCGCGGTTCATGAGATACAGCCTGGTGACAGACGGACAGTCAAACGCAGTCAAACGGACAGCGGAGTCTTAAAGTAATAGGGTCCCGTTTTACCCTTTGGGTACGGAACACTAAAAACAGAAAAAAAATAAGAAGTGAAGATTTTTTTTACTTTTTAGTAATAATCTGTTTTAGTGACTTCGTCGTTATTTTTTTTTATCCAAAATTGTATTTTTTTATTTAACGTTAAATAAACATGTTTAATTGATAATTTATTTAAACAGTTACTAGCCTAAACGGTAAACAATACCATTGTTTTATGTTTACTAAAACTAAATAATTACTTAATTTTCATGGGACCCCTTAAATACCTAGTGGCCCTTATTTTGTTTTGACTTGTAGACACAAATAAAGGACAAGTTTTTAAGCAGTCTTAAATTTTCACAGGGTGTTCTACCCATGAATATGAATAACTTTCACTATGGGAACAACCCTGAAATCACGAAAAAAAAATGGGCTGTTTTGATGGCATTTTGGTCGAGTAGGTACTGAACTTTTATATGAAACAGCTGATATTTTTCATGATTTCAGAGGTGGTCTCATAGTCAGTTGTTTCTGCTTAAAAACTTGTCTTGTATATCCGACCTATCCTAAACCCCGTTATAATTAATCATATCTAATAATATTTTCGTTTCCCTACCTTGTTTCTCCGAAATTAACTAAACATGTCATTTTCTAATAGCACAAAAATTACATTTGTATTAATTAAGCTTGTTTTAGTCATGAACCAATTCATTTATATTATTTAATATAGATAAATATAGAAAAATATACATACATAAATAAATAATTTATTGTATTTAATATTTATTTATAAACTCCTACTTCTACTTTAAATATTGAAAAGAAAATTTTATCCCTGAGACTGGATCAGCCTCGGATCTAGGGGGAGGCAAACCGAGGCCCGTGCCCCGGGCCACCAATTCAAGCGTGGCAGACAAGTGCACAACCCAACACACACTGCAACTGCAATTAAATGAAACGCACAGCACTTTTAATCTTTCTCTGCGGGTGGCACACTGAGGAAATCACTGATTATAAACGTAGGCATAGAGTGCGTTACTCCAGCAAGAAAGTGTCTCCTAGAGTGATATGAGTGGTACGTATAATAGTGCGTAATCTGCTGTAAATGTGCACCAAATAAAAAAAATAAAAGAGATCAACCAAATTGGTACTATAGAGTGCGTTATTCCAGCAAGAAAGTGTCTCCTAGAGTGATATGAGTGGTACGTATAATAGTGCGTAATCTGCTGTAAATGTGCACCAAATAAAAAAAATAAGAGAGATCAACCAAATTGGTACTAAGTTGTACATGCCAAAATGTTTAATATGATATCAAGCATCAAATTATAAATTATTATCAGCAAAACTGGGAATTGTAACTAGTAGGGTAACTAAAAAATAGGTTTTAAAGGTAATAATTGTGTTAACAAAAAATAACTTGTAAAGGAACGCATGGTATAATGTGAAGCGATTTTTTGATAATCGATTTATTTGAAAAAAGGTAAAAAAAACCAAGGATTTAGTTCTCATTGACGAAATAATTCTAATTATATATTAATAATTAAAATAATTGTATTTACATGTGGGCAGATCACAACTTAAAAGCTAATTACATTAATAATATACGATCGATAAATAGAATCGATATTATGATCCGACACTTTTTTGTCTGTCTTTTTTTTTGACAATCTTCCGTCTGTGTGAACTGTCAGTCAGTGTCACTTGCGAACGCTTGTTGAAACTACCTTGTGTTTTGTTTATGCGATTATTACGATTTTATGCTTGTTTTTACGGATTTCGATTATGCTTGCGATTTGGATTATTGACGACCGGACTTGAAATAATAAAAACTGACTACGGCTATTCACGGACTCCGTTACCACATATTCATTCCGGTAAGTGATTTCGAATTTCTAGTAGATAAATAGATCCTTTTAAATGTTGGGTATCCAAGAAAAACATAAGTACCAAGTGTACCAACTGTTTCTACCAGTTTTGTATTGTTATCTATCGATCTAATTCGCAGATATGGAAGGAAGTTCCTGTTTGAACTGCTATATATCATCTCATCGAGAACGACGCTATATGATTGCACAGATTGGGCCTGAAATTATTCAACGACTACATCACTGGTTACCGCAACAAGAGGTAATTGTTTTTTTTTTTTGTGATTAAGTTCCAGGTGCCATGTTTTTATTGCTGTAATGTATACCTATAACTGACATATATCCCTAATAGATTTTTTTCAAGTACTTTCTATATTATGTTGTGTTCTTTGTGTATCTTATAAAGTACAATATACAGTAAAGCGCTTCCAAGTGTCTTTTATAATGCGCGCAGCAAAAGAGTGGAACTCACTACCTGCGTCTGTGTTTCCGAACGTATACAACCCTAATCTCTTCAAAGTGAGAGTGAACAGGCTTCTTCTGGTAAGCTCACTCCATCGTCGACTTTGTCTCTGTCACCTCTGACCTAGACTAGAGTCAAGAGCAAACCCATCACAAATAAAAAATAAGAAATGTTTTGGGGGCACATTCAATGTGCATAAGGTTATGAAGTGGAATCCATGCTGGACTTTGTGTTTAATGATACCTAGCCACAACAAGGGAGTATTTAAGTCAAGAGTGAATAGGTTACTTCTAGGCAATCATGCTCCGTCATAAACAGTAGTCGGAGTAGGTAGAGCTGTTTGGGGTGAATGACCGCAAACATTGATGTTAACATGGATATGCCTCTGAAATCCCGGGATTTTGAAATTGTCGATTGATTTAAGTGAGTTAATATGGGTAAGTGGGCAGTTATGAGCAGGTAGTAGGTGAGCACCCAAACAGTATATACTTACTTATATACACACACAGGGATCCTGGAATGTTGTTAGAGGTAGCTTCGTGAAATATGAATTAATTAAATAAAACTGTTAGAAACAATACTAAATATACTTTACTGCACAAGGAAATATTATATATTTCTATATTATTTTTTATAATATTTGGCATATCCATGTTATGTCCGCATGTCGTAAGTAGCAAAAACAGCTCTACCTACTCCGACCACTGGTCATCAACCACATTGTCACTTTCCATCAGGTCAAGTACGAGCCTATCAATTATAATAATATATATATAATTATAAATTGTGTAATAACTATGAATTTGTTTTTAGTTTTCGGATGAAGACTTTGTATGCAATTTATGCATTAATGCTCTGCAAAGAAGTCTGAATGAAGCAGAGTCTTCTCAGTCTCAGCAATTCGGTCACCAACAAGTCTGTATAGTGTGTGGTCGGTCCATATTAAGTAATGCTCTGCAAGTAAATACTCCTGAGAGAATATTGATAGCAGCAAACATTTTTCCATGACAGGTTAGATATAATAATTGTGAACCTCCATTTCAATTAATCTTGTTTCACTTCCCTTTATGTTGTTTCTTTGATCTATTAAGTGTAGTTAACCCCTTATAACATGCAAAAATGATATTTTCTTATTTTAGCTCCCAGAAGAACCACATGTATGTTATGCATGTTGGGTTGCTACTGGAAGAGACATACAACGCAATGCAAATGTGGATGTTGCTAGACAATTAATAGATGTGTAACAAAGTGGTGCTTCATCAAGTGCTCAAGTTGATATTATCATGCCACAACCTTCTGAACAGTTGGAGATTCAGCAACCTGAAATTGAAACACTAAGTCCAGCAATAACAACAGACACTGCTGATATTGCCCAACTATAAACGCACTGCTGCATCTCCAGAACACTGTATATATCCCAACTGCATCAATGAAGAAAGACTCCGTGTTCAAAAACCAATGAGACTACGATTATTATCAGATTTTAAATTGTATGTGCTTAACTCAGCCCGTGTGTGTATCGAACATGTAAGGCTATTTAATTGGGAAGAGGTTGTACAACAGAATGAATTCATTATGACATTTACCTCAGCTCTCAATGCTGACAATGGAAAATCTTAATTTGTTTGCATTGGGAAC
Source organism: Dicycla oo (assembly GCA_948252095.1). Taxonomy (NCBI): domain Eukaryota; kingdom Metazoa; phylum Arthropoda; class Insecta; order Lepidoptera; family Noctuidae; genus Dicycla; species Dicycla oo. The sequence continues at coordinate 17,195,366 of OX411712.1, forward strand.
ATATCAAATTAAACAGGCCAGCTCCTACTATGGCGAGCACATTCGACAAAATGGCAGCTATAGCATTGCTGTTTGTGAGAACATTGAGAGGACTGGGAGCATCACAGAAGATAGCTATTTTGACGCAAATGATCTGCTAATAAGAGCAAAAATACAGGCAAGGCATCATACAGGGAAAATATATTTTGTCTATATTTTGCTAGGTCAAGCCACAGATACCACAGATAACCCATTCAATTCGATCAAAGCATATTACTGTAATTGTATTGTTGGCAAAAGAACTGTTGGTTGTTATGCACACACCATGACGGTTGTTTGGTTTTTGGAATAGGCACGGCACCAAAATGTAAATGCACCAACTACATTCTTGGATGACATACTTGTAAGGGAAGATATGGAGAATGAATAAACTATTAACGATAATTATTAGTGTTTTTTATTTCTTTATGAGACATTCATTTAGACATAGCTTATTCAAAACCTCATTTTTTCTCGCTTTTAATAACATATATTTTGTTCATGTACAGACGCCAGTACATCAAGCTATTACAATCTGTCAGATTTCTTTAATAGATTTTTGACTTTATTGCTAAGGCATTAGGTTCAAGGTTGATTGGGAAAATCTGACAGTTTCGGGTAGGTTGACCTGCTGGCGTCTGTACAAAGAACTTAGCATGAGTACCAAAGCTCCATAGAAAGTGGTTGATCTCCTTTAAAAATTAGTGCGTAAACTGCTGTAAATGTGCACCAAATAAAAAAATTGTGCACCTTGTCGTTTTGGAAAAAACGGAAAAAACTATTCCTGCTGGAGTAACGTACCAACGTTACTCCAGCAGGAATCGTTTTTCCGTTTAGTTACTCGAGCAGGAAAGTTGCTCCTAGAGTGTCGTGAGTGGTACGTATAATTTGTGCGTAATCTGCTGTAAATGTGAGCCGAAAATATAATTTGTGCGTCTTCAGGTTTTCGAGATATTGCGTTTCCTGCTGGAGTAACGTTTTGCAGAATCGTGTATATCTAAAACCATTGTATGTGCGCCTGGAGAATAAACATCCACGAGTAGCTCTTAATTTGTGCGTATTTGTGACAGAATTAGATTTAAGAAAATATTTATAATTTCCAAGTAATGGCGCTTTTTTGAAAACCCGAAAAAATATCGCAACGCCTAAATGAGAAAACGTATAAGCACGCTGAAAACTGTATTCGGTCCTTCTTGACGCGTGTAATAACCATAAAAAGTTTCAAAAGTGTACATGCAAGCGTTATTGAATAATATTGCTAAAAGTCAAAACGACGGTGTCATAACTTTGACGGCAAAATACAAGAAACCGGCTGTACCAAAGACGTGAAGATTTAACCAAAAATTAGTGTGTGTAATCAAAAATATATAGTGAAAATATTCAGTTTGGAATGTTTCGCATTAATTAGATATAAACAAAAAACTAAACATGTCAACAACGGCTGGTTATCCGACGAAATTCGAATGACTACAAAAAGCGACGGATTCGTACATATATGGAAGACCTTCTTAACTTTCCTCACGAACCGGTTGAAACGTGTTGTGCCCGACACTGAAGTAGAAAAGAAGTAAGTAAAAAAATAAACTTGTTATTGGATTATAATATTCTACTAGCTGTTTCTGTGACTTTGCACATGATTAAGTACAGACGCCAGCAGGTCAACCTACCCGAAACTGTCAGATTTTCCCAATCAACCTTGAACCTAATACTTTAGCAATAAAGTCGAAAATCTATTAAAGAAATCTGACAGATTGTAGTAGCTTGATGTGCTGGCGTCTGTACATTAATTCCAAGGTATAAACTGTTACTGTGTTACGGTCGCGGATCATACTCAAATCAACATACAACCTAATACCAACTTGTAAATTGCAAAAAAAACAAGAAAATTTGAATTTCACGGGCTACGCTGACGCCTTCGCCTTAAGCAAAGAAATGGTACAGTTTTGAGTTGAATATAGTGTATAGTCAACCGCACAAATGTACCTTTAATTTGCCACAATGTTTTACCGTTATATGTCATATTACGTAGATATGTAGGATATGTATCCTACGAACATTATAATAAAGCTGATTAAGGTAATGGAACCAGTCTTGGACAGTACCAATAATGGACATATTCAAACCCAGATGCTTAAAATAATCAAACCCTAACTTTTATTTTACCATGGCAACATTTTTTATGAACTTTATGGATATCCGAACAAGATTTTTTCATTTTGACATTTGACGGCCATATTGATCCGATAAATTATCTACGGTCACGTTAGTGCAACTGAAACCAGTTTTAAAAAATCCGTTTTTATTAGAAGAATCTACTATAGGTATTGACATTTTCAAAACTTTACATTATATCGTGAATGTTAGTTGATTTATTTAATGATTCATCGTTAATCTGAGGAGCATGTTTGCACAAAACCTCATCGTCAGTTCTCAAATAAGTATATATTTTATAAAGTGTTTATGACTGGAAACTTAAATGTGTCTTTACCCAATCATGGACAGTACTGTCCAACATTGGATTTTTGTGTTTCTCATATTTTTAGTTTTCATCTGGTTGTGTTCATTTTATCTTAATAATTTCTAATTATTACATTGATACCCAATGATGGACAGCCCTGTCCAAGATTGGGTGTTCATGACTGGTGATTTATAAAGCAACTTCCACTCTTTACCACTACTTTCTTATTACCATAGATAATATGGCACCCAAACGAGATTATTCCAAAGGACATATGACTAGAGCAATCGAAGATGTACAAAGAGGAGAAAAGGTATATGTAGCAGCTACTAAATGGTGTCCCCAGAATAACATTAAGAAACAAAGTTATGGAGATAAGCCCGCTGGACTGCAACTTAGGGCCTTCTACAGTGCTGAGCCAAGAAGAAGAAAAAGTGTTGGTCAAATGATTTTTATTCATGGCTGAAAACCATTTCCCACTCACAAAGGACCATTTGTTAGACAGTGTCCAAAAAATTATTTTGGAAAAAAAATGGACAACTTATCAAATAATCGCCCAGGAAAAAAATGGTTCAGTTCGTTTTTGAGCCGTCATCCAGAATTGGCGCAAAGAACGGCACAAAATTTGACAAAGGCCAGAGAAGACGATACTGAAGAAGAGTTGAACCAATGGTTTCAAACAATAAAGACTTATATAGAAGGTAAGGGGTTAGATAGATAGGCAGTCGCTCCATGTGAAATACATGTGGTATTCAGCTGCATCTGGTTAGAATGGAAGCCGACCCCAACATTGTTGGGAAAAGGCTAGGCAGATTGATAGAAGGTAAGGGGTTGTCAGATGTACTAAAGAACCCTACAAGGATATACAACACCGATGAAAGCGCTTTCTACTTGCAGCCTAAAGCAGGCAGAGTACTAGTACGAAAAGGCGAAAAAAACGTTTATAGTTCCTCTGGCGATGAGAAAGAGAACTTAACAGTATTGATTACTGCTAATGCTGCAGGAGTTATAGCTCCGCCGATGGTAGTGTATCCCTATGAAAGAATACCGACACTCATTGTCAAGAGTGTGCCTAGTGGATGGGGTATAGGGCGGTCGGAAACAGGATGGATGTGTGCAAAGACATTTTACGAATTTATCACCAATGTTTTTAACCCATGGCTAAATGGCTTATACAAAAAGAGTTACCAAAACCGGTCATTTTTTTTCTAGACGGGCATAAGTCCCACATGTCGTTGCACCTTGCAAACTTTTGCAGAGATAATGGCATAGAGTTAATTGCAGTTTTCCCCAATTCCACTCACTTAATCCAACCGATGGACGTGGCGGTCTTTCGGCCACTCAAAATTTCCTGGAGAGTTCAGGTTATGAAATGGAAGTCTGAAAATCCAGACGCACGTTTGAAAAAGGAAGATTTCGCGCAAAATTTGCAAGAAGCTTTAAAAAGTATTTGCCCTGAAACCATACAAAACGGTTTTCGTAAAAGTGACCTTTACCCATTTAGCTCGGAATATGTGGATATGACCAAAATTGGTTCCCGCAATCGCCCTATCAGATCTCAACCACTCCAGACAGAAGATATGATTAAAAAAAAAAACAATTTATGCAAACTTTAGAAGCAGAGATACTGAAAGTGTTTTCATCAGAAAAAAAAACTCTTTTCAACAAACTGTATTTCATGCCTAGAAATGAAGTAGACAATCTACTGCCTGACGAAGATCAATCTCTTTATATTATATGGGCTAAAACCAAAAGCATTTTGACTGAAACACTTCCAATTTCAACAGATAATGACAATATGACGTGCCAACAGCCATCGCAGACAATTGAAACGGAATATGGATACAACATCTGTTGTATCAAGTAATTTGCCACAAGTTACAGCAGAATATGACCTGACAACAGCCGTTCTATCAAAAGATTTACCACAAAATACAGCGGAATATGACCTGACAACATCCGTTCTATCAAAAGATTTACCACAAATTACAGCGGCATATGACCTGACAACATCCGTTGTCCTAAAAGATTTCCCACAAGTTACAGATGATTCTAACGCGGCTACGGCTACAAGAACACCAGACTTATCAACAATATCTACACCACCGCTTAAAACTCATCAAACCCCCAGTGTGCCGCCTACTACTGATGATTCTAACGCGGTTGCTGTCATAACCACGTCCAGTTAAAACAAATTTAACTTCCAATTTATTCACAACTACGCCAATTGGTGATGTTCCGTCACCTTTTAAACGAGCCTTGTATTAGCTCGAACCAGAGACTAAAAAACGCCGTATCAAGGAACGACTGGCCGTCGGCTATCACCAGTGACCCCTACATAGAATACGTAGAAAAAAAAGAAAATGAAAAGAAACAAAAGATAGTAGAAAAAGAAAAACGTGCTAAAGAAAGAAAAGAAAAACAGTTATTACGAGAAAAACTAAAGCAAAAAAAGAAAATAAATAAGGAAAGTAAGAGAGGCAAAGCAAAGACCAAAACAGCCAACAAGGAGGAAAGAAATATCAAGTTCATCATCGGAAGAAAATAACACTGATGTTGAATATCAAGATAGTGAATATGATTTAGAAGAAGACCTGTCTGAATCTGGATCTGAAGAAGATAAGATGTCTTTGAAAACATTAGCACTGTCACAGAAGAGGGAAACGAAAAGCAAATACGTAATAATAAGGTATGAAGGCGAATATTTTCCTGGCATTATTAAGAAAGCTGAGGGTAAACAATATGAAATTGGCACAATGGTGTTATCTAAAGGTTCGTTGGTCGCACAATGGTGTTCATTTCGTTGGCCAGAAACCCCAGACCAAATATGGTACGATGAGAAAGCAATAATAGAGTTTATTAAAGAGCCAGTACAAATAAACAAACGTGGATTTTATAAAGTAGAAGAAATGAACAAATATTTACCGTTTGTCTTATAATTATGAATATTTTGTATTATTATAATAATAGGTATTAAAGATCTAAGTAAGATCTCAAAAAAAATGCGATTTGTAAGACTGTAGTTTTGTAAGTAATGTTGATTTTTTATTTAGTTTATTTATTATTTAGTTTTTTTTATATTAATGTAAGATCTCAAAACAAATGCGATTTGTAAGACTGTAGTTTTGTGAGTAATGTTGATTTTTTATTTTGTTTTTTTACTTGTAGAAGTTTATACCATGCCAAAAAATTACCATGTTTAAGATTTTGATATGTACGAACATATTTTTGATGTTATTATTTGAGTACGGATGCGTAAAAATTGTTAAGAAAATGTTCAACACTAGGTGTCCAAGACTAGATACTGTTTATAAATGGGTGTCCATTATAAGAATTTAACTGTTCATAATAGATCCTCGATTAAGAGTCTTGCATTTTTAAAATATCTCAAAAGTAAAATCTGGAGGAACTTACTGTGCCAAATATATCGATTATGAAAAATATGTTCTATTTACGGATATAACCTTTTCTTCCGATACCAAAAGAATAGAAGCAATAAATGCAAATAAACACCGTTTTCATTCTTAAACCGTCCATGATTGGTTCTTCTACATGTTGTTATACCGGCCAAATACTATCAGATAATTTGTGCAAATTCGATGTTTAAAGTCATATCTTTATGCGGTTTTATGTTTTTTTATCTGATATTTTAAATAATAATTACTTCACAAAGTACAAATAATTTGATTGAACTATTTGTGTTATAATACAGGGTGGGCCAGAATAAAGTTCACTTTTTAAACCTATATAAAAAAGACTGATAATACTTAGAGAGTTTATTCAAAAAGTAACTTAATCTAACATTAATTTAATTTACTTCTTGAAAATAACATCGTCTAGGTGTTCTCTGTCTCGTCGCACTCTTCTAAGCGGATCTTAAGATTTTCAAAAACGCGTCGACACGTTGATGTCGATATAGCCGCCATTTCCGATCGAATGTTCGCTTTTAATGCAGTATTGTCCTTGGTTTATTGGAGAAGACCTTATTCTTGAGGAATCCCCACAAAAAGAAATCCGGTGGGGACAAGTCTGGGCTTCGTGGTGGCCACTCGATGTTACCTCTCTTTGAGATGACTTTACCGGGGAACAGGTCCTGTACGACCTCCATGCTGGCATTAGACGTGTGGCAGGTGGCCCCATCCTGCTGGAACCAGGTCAGGGAGTTGTAGTCTTGCAGCCCAGCAAGGATTGGCCTTAAAAACTTTTGAAGCATTTCCACATAACGGTCTGTATTAACTGTTACTGTGTGGCCTCGAGAATTTTCAAAAAAAATAAGGTCCAATGAGCCCTTTGGCTGAAATGGCAGCCCAAACGTCACTTTCTGGCAGTGAAGTGGCTTTTGATGCTTGCGCGAAGGCTATTCAGCACTCCAAAAACGGCAATTCTGCTTGTTGACAAATCCGTTTAGGTGAAAGTGGGCTTCGTCTGAGAAAAGGATGTTGCCGAAGTTGGAAAATCGCTCTAACATCAAGGTGGAAAATTACGCCCTTTTTGTATGGTCATCATGGGAAAGTTCTTGCACTAACTGGATCTTATAAGGATGAAGCTTCAAATCATATCTCAAAATTCGCCTTAAACTGCTTCGCGAAATCCCCAAAGTCGCTGAACGGCATCGCGTAGAGAGTTCCGCATTTTCTTGAACAGATCGATTAACCTCCCGAATCGCTTGCTCCGTGCGTGAAGTACGGGAGCGACCTTGACGTCTCATTGGGAGCGTCGAACCAGTTTCTTGGAACCTCTTCAGCCATTGTTTAAGTAACTGCGTGCTAGGACACTGCCGGATACTTCGTAAATTGAATTTTTAACTCTGATCATACGCCGCACAATAATGTAAGAATGACCATTTTCGTAAAACGCTTGAACAGCGAACGCGCGATGCTCTCCCGTGAACTGACTCATGGCGACTAAAATTGTTAAATTGCGCGAAATGCGTGACCCGATCGCACCCCGCTACCCCTCGCGGTCAACGATCTATTTGCCAAGGAAAAGTGAACTTTATTCTGGCCCACCCTGTATTTATAAATAGGTAATTTGATCTGTGATTTGATGCCATAATTACTTTAAGAATCAAAATTAAGAGAATAAAGAACGTCTTCCATATGTACGAATCCGTCGCTTTTTTGTAATCGTTCGAATTTGGTCGGATGACCAGCCGTTGTTGACATGTTTAGTTTTTTGTTTATATCTACTTAATGCGAAACATTCCAAACTAATTATTTTCACTACATATTTTTGATTATACGCACAAATTTTTAGTTAAATCTCCACGTCTTGGGTTCAGCCGGTTTCTTGTATTTTGCCTTCAAAGTTATGACACCGCGTTTTGACTTTTAGCAATATTATTCAATAACGCATGCATCACTTTAGTATCGGCCTACCTCCCCCCCACCTCCTCAGATAGTTCCCTATCTGTCGATCTCTCTACCCTATTCGGCATGAGTGAATCCGTTATCATAGCAGGCGACCTCAACGCCAAGCATTCCGCCTGGAACAGTACCAGGACCTCTCGCAGAGGTAGACTCCTGTTCAAACTCTGCTCCCTTCTGAATTTCGATGTCATCGCCCCGATGACTCATACTCCCTTTCCACACAACCCCAGCCACACCCCTGACGTACTTGATGTAGCGCTTCTAAAGAATGTCAACCTACGGTTAGACTCTATAGAGGCGATACATGAACTGACTTCTGACTACCGACCAGTCGTCGTAAACCTGGCACCCCGCATAGGTCTCCGTGACCCCAGTCAACCCCCTCCCACCCAAAAAGTGACGGACTGGAGGAAAGTAAGCGAATGTCTGAAATCCACCACGTCCCCCCACTTAGACTCCAACCCCGACCACTTTGACTCTATCGCTGACACGATGGCCGCGATCGACTCATTCACAGAACTGTCCGTGCCTACAGCAACTTCCCTGCCACGCGAACAAAGCCCATATGCGCTCTTTACAGAGATCTGTAAAGACACGCTTAGAGGAGCTGTGTACCGCTGGCTGGGACAAGATGCTGAGCGACCTAGAGCCTACCCACTTAGCCTTCTGGCAACTCCACAGGAAGCTCAGATCCCAAGAATCTGCCTCTATGCCTCCCCCCCCCCCCCTATCCGCCCTGACAAGACCATTGCTTTCGATGATGTCGACAAGGCTGAATGCCTAGCCGACAGTCTTGAGGCCCAGTGCTCACCCAGCTTTCAACCTGTAGACCAAGCTCACCTCTCTGAGGTTGACGAGGAAGGTAAAGCCCCAGGCTCAGATGGAATTACTCATAGGGTGATCCAACTCTTCCCTGCCCACCTTATAATGCTCATGGTCACCGTCTTCAATGGTGCCCTGAACAACAACATCTTTCCACAAGCATGGAAAGAGGCTACCGTCATTGGCATCCCCAAGCCCGGTATGCCCAAGGCTGAGCCCTCCAGTTACCGCCCCATCAGTCTGCTCAATGTGCTCGGCAAAATCTATGAGAGGCTTATTTATAAGCGATTCAGAGACTATGCCGAGACAAATGGTCTCATCCCTAACGAGCAGTTTGGTTTCCGAACGCAGCATTTCTGCGTTCATCAGGTCCACCGCATCATCGAACACTTAAGCGTTGGCTTCCAACGTGGTTTGATGACGGGTGCTGTCTTCTTTGATATAGCGAAAGCGTTCGACAAAGTCTAGCACAATGGCTTATTATACAGGGTTATTTGTAAAACATCAACAACCTCTTAAGGGGTCATTGTACTCATCATTATGAACAACTTTTACTATGGGACCAAACCTAAAATCGCGAAAAAAAAATCAGCTACAACAACACCTTTGTTGGTTTTTTACCAATAACCCTGTATAAGCTCTACCAACTCGTGGCGGACCGTCTCGTGCTCATCTTACGAGACTTTTTGTCGAACCGCACTTTTCGCTATAGCATAGAAGGAGCGCTATTCTCCCCCCACCCAATTCGTGCAGGAATCCCACAGGGCTCTGTGCTCGCCCCCCTCATCTTCACGCTGTTCGCCAGCGATATTCCGAAAAGTAAAAAGGCGCATCACTCGACTCCCCCCCGACCGATCACCATGTTCGGCAAGCCGATCCCTTGGGAGACGCGAGCCAAATACCTCGGTGTGACCCTCGACCACCACCTCTCTTTCGCTGAGCACATAAAGCAGGTGTGTTCGCGCGCCGCTTTCGCTCTAGGTAGACTCCACTCCGTTCTGAATGCACGTAGCAAATTGTCACTTAGGTGCAAATTGCGCATTTATACAGCGTGCATTCGCCCCATCATGACCTATGCGGGTTCAGTGTTTGCGCATGCAAAACCTCACCTCATTCATAGGATGCAGGCCCTCCACAACCGTTTCCTCCGAAAGGCAACGGAAGCCCCTTGGTTCGTTCGGAACGAAATCCTCCACGTAGATCTCGACATACCCACCTCTCCCAGTTCTTGAAACGCAATTCCAAGCGTTTCTTCGACTCAGCCACCAACCATCGCAACCCTCTGGTTGTCGAGGCGGCTAGCTATGTCCCCTTCCGTATTAGTAAGGTCCGCCGCCCGAGGCTTGTCCTCTCAGATCCCGACGACCCCATAACTCTTCTCCAGGAGAGCACGGTCCCTACCGTAGGAACAAAAACAAACCGACATTCCGACCTCGCCGCCGAGGTCCCTCGCGACGACCCCGAAGTAATCGTCCTCCCCCCCGTCTCTTGCTCGGGAATGAAGTGCCAGCTGGTGGCGTAGCTGAGCCAATAGCTTTAAACTCCTCAGATAATAATAATCACAATTTGATCCAGCCTGTCCCATCTTGCTGTCCTCCCCCCAGCGACGCTCTAAGCCGAGGTTCGTTCCCCACAAGGGGAGCCCTTAGCGTGTAGTTGCTTAGTCTGTAAGTTTTATGCCCCTGGCTGGAGGCTTTGAGTTCGCTTAAGCCAGTCACATGATTGACCGGTTAAGTAGTCACGGCCTCTCTAGGCCAACTACGAGATGCCACACAAAATAAAAAAAATGTAACAAGAGGCAGTCTTGGCTCTGGCGTGGGACGGTGCACAAGTTGTACTTAGCTGATCCTTGACTCTAGATAATTAATTTGAGGATTCGAATTAATTATCACTTCAATTACCAAATTGTCATCGTATGATTTATGATCAATTAATGATTATTATTTGTAATAACAAAATAAGATAGTGCAATTGGTAATTGCCACAATTAGTGACTTAGCTATAAAAATTGTATATAATAATAAAAGGAATAGTTCAATCTATCTTCAGCCTATCATTAAATTATATCTGATCCTTTTCTAACATACAAATGTCAATCCAAAAAAAAAAAAAATTATATAATATGAGGGGAAGCGCTTCTATGAAGCTGCATCCACCTCTGCAAAAGGGGGAGATCCCACCGCTCGGACAATACCTTCAGGACGCTGTTCAAGAAGCTTAATAGGGATTTAGTAGTGAAGCGCTCCGTTTCCTTATGATCACAATAAAATCATCGGTCCGCACCTCAGCAAACATAGTTGAGGCACTACAATACTGTGGAAACACTAACAGCATCCTGAAAGCTTTGTTGTACTGCACACTCAGTACGCTGTATGCCCGCTGCATAAATATGAGTAAGATATGCCCATCCCTAGCCTCGAAATTTTCAGCCCCCTGGTCACTGACCTCTAATATACAATTACACAGTACGGCAGATGTAACACTCTTGAGAGCGCTATTGTTGGTCACTTTTCCTATAGAGCTTAAGAAACTTAGTGGTTCAGGTGTTCAAGGGGCTGAAAAGTTTTGAGCCTATAGATGGGTATTTGGCTGGATAGTAGATGACTGAGACATGATGATGTTTACTGATTAATTAATAAAAGCTCAATGGTACTAATAACATGAAACTGTATTTATACTAAAGAAGGTATTCGCAAATTACAACAATCGACAATTATGACACTTGAAGGTACTCAGGGTCAAAACTTTTCAGCCCCATGGTAATTGGATGCTAGGTACACTGCAGAATACACATTTATCTGTTAATCCAATACAAACAAATACTTATCTTAAATTTTATTTCATAACTCCATTTTATTTTCTGGTATATTACAAGAATTTTTAAGTGCACTACTTGTTTTAGCTATTGACTTCTCTAATTCTTTGTGATTAGGTATTAGTGCAAACATATACACAGGATATATGCCATTAGGAAAGTTAGCTTGTTTACATTGCTTGATTCTCTTCAAGTGACACTTTTTAAATATTCTAATGTATTGCTTGTATGTTCGTGTAACTGATGAATCAATACAATCCTTTTCTATTTTTCCAGATGAAGTAACATTTTCTTTTACAACAATGATGCCACTTCCAGATAAAGAATCCCTGAAAGGAAGAATACGCTGGATTCATCAACTGAATATTCAAATACCTAATAATAATAATTTATGTAAAGATGTTGCACATAACAATATTTTGAAATAACCTACCTGCATCGTATTAGATAAGCCTCTAAATCCTCATCAGTAAGATATCCTAATACCCACTGATTCCAAATCACATCATATTTCCTTGAAGGTATAAACTCTTGCAAGCCAACCTTATGCAAGGTGCCTAATTTCGAGCCAAGCTTTCCCACATACTCTTGAATGGAATTGACAAATTTTTCATCAGGTTCCACAATATCAACTAGATCAAAATGAGGTAATAATAACTGTTTTGTTATTCTACCAATGCCAGCACCACAGTCTAATGCCGTGTTCGTTGAAGGAGGACTGTCAGAAGAAAGTAAAGACTTTAAGAACAATTCAGATCCTTCAATGTCTGCATTCGAAATAAAGCCAAATCCCCCAAGTACTCCATCGACCGTAGGTGGAATGTCTGCCCAGTATTGTAAAGATTTTTTATAATTAATACTAAAGACTTCATTGTTGTCGGTCATAATGGTGCACTGAATCAATAATTATTAAAGTATAGTAGGATAATGAGCGAGTGGGATTATGTATGATGATACAAAATTAGATATCATGGGCTATTTCTTAAGGGTATTATATAGGGCATATAAAGCTCACAACACTAATAATCAAGGACCATATACTATAATACAATTTGAATTAACATATAATATAATTAACTATAATAATGCAATGATAGTCTATTATAATGACTGAAACAGAGCAGAGACAAAAAATTGCTAAGCAGCTAACAGATCAGATGAAATTAGTGACACTGACAAGTGAATGACATTGACAAATGACACTTGACGATGACCTGACTTGACACTTAAAATCTGCTAAACGCAAAAGTGAGATGCAACCGATGCAACATAATAATAACAGTTCTGCCGCCATAAGGAAAAAGGACAGAAATATTGAAATGGACAAAAAAGATACTTTGTCCTGGCAAAGGCAGATGCGTCTTTTGATAGTAAGAATGGGGAGGAAAACTAACTTTTTATCACGATAGATGGCGCACAATCAACTGCCTTGTTTTGATATATTAGCTGTCAAATCGTATGGATTTTTGCAATGTAATAAGTTTAGCTTTCCTATTTTACATAATTATAGTGGAATTACATTTTAAAATCTAATAAATAGCAGTCACACTACTGTCACGAAAGGTAAACAAGGTACAGTCGACTACAGCGACATCTACACACAGCTTTGATTGTGACTCCTCACTGCCTTTCATTCATTCTTTTTATGGCTCAACATTCTGATTCATACAAGAAGGCCGGAAGTAACAATTGTAACGCCTTTTTTAGACCGACGCTTCTTACCGCTGCGAAACGCGATGCGATATTTTCTGTACAATTTGACAAAGTTATCGCCAGGTTTTCGCTTACTGCGGCGTCGTCGGTGTAAAAAAGGCGTGTGGTAAATAAAATATTTGGTATCGTAATGCTAGGTACAGACACAATGACATTAGTCGACTTCAAAATGAGATTTTGAAACCACTAGCGACTTTACTATCAAAATCTGTGTGGATGTGGGCTATTGAAATCGCCAGAGAGTCGCCGACGACTTATTTATCTGCAGTAAAATAACACTTCTTACTGTCATTTCATTACATTAAAAAAAAAAAAACACGACCTGAAAAGAAAAAAACAAGCTTTATAATCTATTGATTTTTTGTATTGCAGGTGGAGACAAGCCAATAACCTGAAATATGGTGTAACTTTTGTTTGTCCCCGCCTGCGATACTAAAATTCAATAGAATAGAATGCTTGTTTTTCTCTTTTCAGTTATGTGTTTTTGCAGTCGAGTTTTTTGTTTTTTACATGAAGAGCCAGGACGGCCAGGAGGCCATTCACCAGAACTCATCGTCTTCGGTGAGCGCGGAATAGGAATAAATGGCTTCAGATCACAATCGACGTATTTTAATCAGTATTCACAGGAATCACGATGTAATTAGGTAATTAGCGATTACTACTATACGAAATCAACTTAATTTAATCTTGACATATCGTGATGGCGAAGATTCTGAGCGATTCGTCACAAGCGTGGTGCGCGGGCGCCCGTCGGCCGTCTCGTTCAAAAGTGAGTTTAAGATGGCCGCCCGCACTACCATCGACGCTTCGCTAGGTTGACATCGACAGTCCTGTCAACCTGACGTTTGACGTAAACGCCGTCATATAATAGGTTGGGGAAAAGGTTTCTTCGCATTTTTTAAGAAAATTCAAAACATTTTTTAATATAGTTTATTTACATTTAACTAAAGTATGTAGGTACCATTTTGTTCGATAACTTTTTGCCATCTTGTAGGTAGGGACATGATCCCATTGCTATAGAAATTTTGGGACTTCTGGTCAAAATACCGCGACAAGTGGTTTTGGCAGTCCTCTCGTGATGTTAACCTGACACTGCCTAAAGAATTCTGAAGAGACCGAAACAGGTGGAAATCTGAAGGTGCAAGGTCAGGACTATACGGCGGATGCATTAACACCTCCCAGCCAAACTCTCTTAATTTTTGCTGAGTGGCTAAAGATGTGTGAGGTCTAGCGTTATCATGATGAAAAACCACACCCCTTCTGTTGATTAATTCCGGACGCTTTCTCTCAACTTCTTGCTTTAATCGCATCAGTTGTTCGCAGTAGAGTTCAGAATCGATGGTCCTGCCTGGTGGTAACAGCTCATAATGAATAATGCCCTTCCAATCCCACCACACACACAGCATCACCTTGTTGCGAGTTAACCCGGGTTTCGCCACAATCTGTGAAGCCTGACCGGCCTTTGACCACGACCTTTTTCGCACGTTCTTGTCATATGTGATCCACTTTTCATCACCAGTTATCAGCTTCTTCAAAAATGGTTCGGTTTCATTACGTCGTAATAAAGAATCACAAATGAGTACACGGTTAATTAGGTTTCTTTCAGTGAGCTCGTGTGGTACCCAAATGTCGAGCTTTTTTGTGTACCCAGTTTTTTTCAAATGCGCCAAAACTGTTTTGTGGTCAATTTCCAGTTCTTCAGCTACGTCGTAACTACTGATATACCGATCTTGCTACACTTTTACAAAAATGGCATCCATTTTATCCGTAATAGGGCGACCAGAGCGACGTGCATCTTTGACATCAAAATTTCCGGATTGAAAACGCTTAAACCAAATTTGTGCTACTCTCACAGACACTCCATAAACATCACAAATTTTTTTCGCGGCTTGCGTTGCATTTTTACCTTTCTTGTAGTAAAATTTTAAAATGTACCGAATTTCTTCATTAGATTCACTCATCTTGACGGTACGAAAAACGAATGAAAATCACACATTTTCCTAATTTGAATTTGGAATTATGTTCTTTAAAATGTAAACTTTCAATGATACCAAAACCAGCCAGATACAAATAGTATAGCCAAAGAGATTTTATTACAAGTTAATACATACTATAATTCGAAAAGACCCCAACCTAATATATATATATTTTTTATTTCAACCGTTTTTTTTTTGGAATTGACTCATTACTAGCTTGTATTGATACTTACCAATGTTGTTGTAATTTATTTAAAAAAAACCTTCCCCTAGCTTTTTTTGTATTTCCAGATATAGTTCGCGTCAAATAACTTTGCTGCTCTGAAGTTCGCGCAAATGACTGCGCAGTAGTCAATATCTATACTAAAACAGCAGCGCGCCATGCCATGCGTATCGGAAAGACTGGTTTCAGAGTGGCAAAGCAATTTTACGTAAACTATACAATTTATAAATATGATATAGCCTATGTCACTTCCACAATTAAGACGAATCTAACGACACCTCATATTACATACAAACTCTCGAAAAACATTACCCTCCTTCTGGGGCAGTTGGGTAAAAAATGCCTTTTTTAACTAAATGACAGTAAGAATTGTAATTTTACTGCTGCTAACTAAAAATCCGACTTCAAGACTAACTATGCGTGCACCTTGCATAACTTGAGTACTACTTTAATGTACACATAAGTATTCCCCCTTATTCATAAAAAAAGAACTAAAAAGTTTAATAAACCTTTTTTAGTGAAAAAGTGTTCTGTCTTCTTCTTTAAAACTCAAATCATAATTCGAAATAAAATTACAAAACAGTTTTAAACTTTAATATATTTTATGCGTTTGAGTTTTTTTATGCAATAATACGGTGAGTGATTAAATAAAAAAGGAGCAGTAATTTTATCAAACATTATGTTTTCTTATTTGAAATAAAGTCGGTCTGCATTGATGTGCTATAGATTCTCTAAGGCATCGATTAATTGCATCTAAATATTTTTGTAGAAAAACAACATAGTTTTTTATTTATTTTGTTAATTTTCTTATTACGGTACTTTGACAAATCTACCAAAATTTTTCTAATATACTTGGTTATAGGCAGCGGCCAATACATTATTAAAACTACATGATTCTATAATACAAAAAATATGAATATTGTGTTTAGGTACTTTTAAAAAAAATACCTTATGAATCGCGGTTTAATATTTGTCGATTAAATACGTATATTATATATATGTAGTCTACTCGAGGAGTTCCAGGCAATGATTTCTCACTCACATGCTAGGGTAAGAAAAAAAATAATTTCAAAATCATCAACAACGTCAACGGAATACGGAATCTGAAAATTCTGTGTGGGCAACACTGATCATCGTTCTGTCTGTATTGTTCTTTTCTATACGTCAAAAACGCGAGTCGAGACGTTTTCAAAATGGTTTGTGAAATTATTTCTCATCTTTATAATTTATACCAATCTTTCTAAAATGAATGATTCTCGAAGGTTAAAACAAATGAGTGTAATTAATTACATAGTTGAATTGATATATTTCTTGACGGAGTGCTGTATGGAAGACATACAACAAGACCGGCCGTAGGCCATACTCCAATGTTATAATGTTTTGGTGATAAATGTGATTACAATGTGTTTGTAACATTGTGTTTAGATGTAGTTATTTTCGTTTTTTTTCTGATTATGTGTATATTTAGTGAAGTGTAATCACCAATTTGTAAAGTTAGTGTTATCCATTTTTATTTCAGGGTAAGGTTAAGTGCTCCGAGTTACGCACTAAAGACAAGAAGGAGCTGTTCAAGCAGCTCGAAGAATTGAAAACAGAGTTGACCAATCTTCGTGTTGCTAAAGTGACAGGAGGTGTTGCGTCCAAACTCTCCAAAATGTAAGTTTTTAATTGTAATTCGTTAAATTCAGTGTGTGAAGAAACAGGTACTTGCCATTATTTCCGAATAAAAAATACGCCTAAGAAAGTACCCTGGAAGAAGGCATGAGTTATTGTGCTCACTTCTTGAAATTCTGTTCAAAATGGCACGAAATTTTCATAATAATGACATGCTTGTCAATACAATTATTCTTTTTCTACACTCCTGCTCCTCAAAATGCAGTTGTGCTCCCTTTAATCACTAATAATTAGTGATTAAAGGGAGCACAACTGCATTTTTGTTGCAATAACAAATTTCAACAGTCAATAATACTGCCCTGCAGAGCAGGAGTGTAGAAAAAGAATAATTGTATTGACAAGCATGTCATTATTATGAAAATTTACTTACAATTATTGTAAGTTTCAAAGAAGAGGCCTCTGCATTAAAGAAATAGGTTGGAGAGCCATCTTAGGAGTGTCAATGAAATGTATTTATCTAAATATCCTTTGCCTTAATCTGGTTAAATTAGTTGTTACTTATTTGATCAGAATAAGGCTGTTTGTTTTTAAGATTTAACTAGTTAAACCAGGAGAAATTGCTTTAAATCATTTTAAAATCTGGACCCAAATTTGTATGGTTCGTCAGCTGCAACAGAACAATGGAATTCATAAGTACTAGCACACAGAAATAACAAATGTGATTAATTTTGTTTTCTTACTTTTATTTTACATTGTTTTAGACGTGTCGTGAGGAAAGCAATTGCACGAGTATACATTGTGTACCACCAGAAAATGAAAGTTAATCTCCGAAATCATTACAAAAACAAGAAGTACAAGCCCTTAGACTTGAGGACCAAGAAGACCCGAGCTATGCGTAAGGCTCTTACCAAGCACGAATCTAAAATCAAGACCAGGAAAGAGATCAGAAAGAAGTCTCTTTTCCCTCCTCGTGTTTATGCTGTTAAGGCTTAAAATAAATAAATAATTTAAATTTGCATTTCCTTTGTACTACCTCTTCTATCAACCACTATTTTGAATCACACACTATGTAAATATTGTAGCACTCACATTTTTATCATAGTCCCACTGTAAGACAAAGACCTCTTCTCATATAGAGATGTCATGAGTATTGATCACGCTTGCTCAAGGCTGATTTAACCCTTTGACTGTCGAATTCTGTTGACAAATTCGGAGAATAGGTGCACTGTACCACCAGGGGTATGGTGGGTCAGCATTGGCACTAGGCAACAAAAAAGGATTTTGATGTGAAAATGTTTTTGCTCGGTGTACTGATGGTAAATTCAATAATTCTGACTGACAAAAATATGTAAGCTTTTAACTATGAGAATTTTAATGATAGAATATGTTTTTGAGCGCGCTGTTCCCACTATTCCTACCAGTAGGTATAGTGTAGTTTCTTCATAGTTTAAATACCAAATTAAAATGAATAATGTTATGATTTAAACTGAAGAAAATTCACACTATCTACGAGAAGGAATATTGGGAACAAATAGTTATTCTACTCTTTGGAACAACCGCAGGCTTATTAGGTACGTCTTGCAGAAGCCTAGCGATAGCCATATTTGCGCAATAATTGCTTTTCAATCGCAAATCAGTATGACGTATCTCTGGTACATATAGTTTGACCAAGACCGCTATACCGCGCCGTAGGTATGTGCGCGGCGAGACGGGGGGCAGTGCAGCCCGCTCATTCGTCAACGCTCACGGCGTCCCACCGCTCATTCGCCAGCGCCCCGCCTCGCCGCGCATTCCTAAGGCGCGGTATAGCGGTCTTGGTCAAACTATAATACCAATTTGCGATTGAAAAGCAAATTTTGCTATCGCTAGGCTTCTGCAAGATACCTACGTAATACAGGTACAAAAATTGTACCGAACCGCATTAAAAAAAGATAGGTCATATTTATTGCCTATGACGTAACACCGCGAGTGCATGCGCGCGACCCTCGTATTTTCACACAACATCTATCTATATTTCTAAACACTACCTATCGGAATCTGAATCATTTTGAAGCAAATTGCTAATTCATTGCTTCATATGTTCGAAAATTTTGTCTGCTCAACAACGTAAATAACGCAATGAATGTTTTTGAACTGTCAAAATGAAGCCGATTCCAATCGACTGTGTGTTACGTAATTAGGGCACAGGCTTTTTCCGATGCGCAAGGCATTGCGCGCGGCTATTTTAGTATACATTTTTTTTTGTTGCTTCGCAGGGTTTAGTGCATTTAGCCAATGTTTCTAAAGTACACGTGGCTTTAAATACCGGTAAAATTTTATAACGTTACCTTTATTTGACAGAGTTAACGTTAATATTAAAATAACGGTAATAGTTTTAACGTTATTATTTATTAACGTTAATTGTATTTTAACGTTATTTATTAACGGTTATAAGTGGGTAATTCCCGATAGTAAAAAATATGTAGGTACCTAAGTACATAATTCTGCGCTCTCCAAAACTATTGTTGAAGTAAGTTTCTATTGTGTTTTAACTATCTTGAGAGTTTCATTTGACGGATGATGGAGACTTAGATAACTGATGATGTCACTTACCTGATGGTGGACTCCAAAGGTGGGTATAGGATCTCAGTGACGGCACTACGTAGAGCCTTCTTGTATGGACTCATTTGAAAGGTCTCATGGAGACCTTGGTGGCTGATGATGTCACCTACCTGGAGGTGGACTCCGAAGGTAGGTATAATCTCAGTGACGGCACTACATACAACCATCGTGTTTGTACTCATTTGAAAGGTCTCATGGAGACCTTGGTGACTGATGATATCACCTACCTGATGGTGGACTCCGAAGATGGGTATAGGATCTCAGTGATGGCACTACGTAGAGCTATCGTGTTTGTACTCATTTGAAAGGTCTCATGGAGACCTTGGCCTTTGACCTTGACATTTTTTTTCATCACCTATCTGATGGTGGATTCCAAAGGCGGGTATAGGATCTCAGTGATGACACTACGTAGAACCATCGTGTACCTTGGTGACTGATGATGTCACCTAACTGATTGTGGACTCCGAAGGTGCGTACCTATAGGAACTCAGTGACGGCTCTACGTAGAAAACTTTTGGGGTGGTTTGGGATCTACCTCCTAGTGGTTCACCCTGGGCAATGGCACCACAGGCTTGCCTGTGGTACGGTTGAACGATCCCACTTAGCGGTGGTAGGCTCCGCAAGGGGCCGCCTGGCTCGCGACCACCATCCCACCGGAGTCCGGTGCCAAGCAGCTTGCTGTGTTCCGTCGGTGTGTGGAAGTGCCAGTGCCTTTGGGGGAGAAGGAGATTGTCAGTTGCGCTGTTTGGAATCGGTCTTGTTCTCTGAGTCAGCTAGCTGGGTAACTCATTTTGGAGGGTAGGGGATCCGAAGCACGGTGCCAGCCGTTGGCCGACCGCAGTCAGTAGGGGGCCCAAGTAGCACGCCAGCCACGTGCCAAAGGCTGCCTCGCCAACTCGCAAAAAATCCTGGTATGCTCCACCGTGCAAGCCGGCGACAGGATAGGAGGATCCGGTGGCCATATCCGGGGGGTTCGGGCGTCCCCGCAGTCTCCAAATGAGTTCCCCATAGGTTTGGTTGGCTCTTGCGTTCCACTTGGATCACTGAGCGGTGCCTCGACAAGTCGACTTTTTACCCCGACAACTCCACTCAATATGACCAAAGTAAAGAAAAATAAACAACGGCTGCACTTCCTCCCACTAAAAGTACACCTCACTAACATCAGTGGGCTGCACTCCAATATCGATCCGGTACATCACCACCTTGGGACCAAAAAGCCGCACCTATTTTTCCTAACGCCGGACGTGGCTTACCTCAACTACCCGGGTTACTCTCTTGAACACAAGCTCAAGCCATATGGCTACTTGTGGATACTGGCGTGGAGAAATGTGAATGAGAGTCAGATAGTGAATGTGGCAACGCGGGTACGGGATGTTGACGGTCATACACCCAATTGCTTGGACCTTCTGTTGACATCTGATCCGGGCAGTCATGCAGTATCGGTCTCAGCTCCGCTGGGAACGTTTGACCAGTCTCATGAAATCCATATCGACCTGCTCTCCTCCAGATGAGAGTCCTAGAGGCACGAGGCGAGTATGGCGATACGAGTCGGCAGACTGGGATAAGATGCGGCACTTTTTTGCGCCTTATCCATGGCGGCAAGTGTGCTGTTCCTCGGCTGACCCCTCGTGCTGTGCTGTCGTGCTTGCGGACGTGATTCGGCAGGTGATGGAGTATTTTATTCCATTCTCCGACATCCCGCTCCGTCACAAATCGCGGCCTTGGTATAATGCAGAATGCGCCCACGCTGAGGCCCAAAAAGAGTCTGCCTACCAAGCCTGGGAAAAGCCCGCGACCGCAAAGTTAGAGCGCGTAGGGTTCGCACGAAGAAAAGAGCCTTTATTCTGCCGCCAAGTTCTGCAAGCGTGTTTTACGTAGGGCACGTTTTGACCATGTCGGACGTATTGGGGCCAGGCTGGCTTCGCACCCTCCGGGTAGTAAACAGTTCTGGTCCTTGTCTAAAGCAGCTGAAACGAATTTCTGTCATCCCACTTTACCTCCAATGATAAAACCTGATGGGTCGCTGGCTCACTCTGCAAGTGAGAAAGCAAAATTGGCATCTCTCTTTGCAAGCATTTCTCGTCTGGTCGCTGGCTCCAAGCAACCATCTACTGTACCTCATTGTGACTCATCGATGCCGGAGATCGCAGTTCACATTAATGAGGTCTGAAGAATATTGTGCAGCCTAGACGTGAACAAGGCCAACGGGCCTGACGGCATTCCAGCGAGAGTGTTGAGGCACTGTGTGCCTAAACTGTCTCCTGTGTTGACACGTTTGTTCCGTCTCTCTCTGATAAAATAACGCTGCCGAAATCCTGGAAGCTAGCAAATGTACAACCAGTGCCCAAAAAGAGCGACCGTGCAGACCCTGCCCATTACCGTCCGATTGCCATTACCTCCATTTTGTGCAAGGTTGTGGAAAGGGTACTGAACAATAAGTTGCTGACCTATCTTGAAGACATTGATCTCCTCAGTGACCGTCAATATGACTTTAGCCGGGGACGGTCAACTGGCGATATTCTTGTGTATGTCACGCACTGCTGTGGCAAAGCCATCGAGAAACACGGTGAAGCACTTGCTGTATCGCTTGACATCTCGAAGGCCTTTGACAGGGTCTGGCACGCTGCTCTGATCAGCAAGCTTCCTGCTTATGGCATCCCAGCTGATTTTTGTAGCTGGATATCAGATTTCCTTTGTGAACGGTCGATCAGAGTAGTCGTTGATGGCTGCTCCTCTGACCTTATGGCTATTGATGCCGGAGTTCCTCAGGGGTATCTTCTCTCTGCAACTCTTTTCCTGCTGCACACCAATGACCAGCTTCAGCCTGGTATTGTTGGGTACGCAGATGACAGTACAGTTTCAGAGAGATACTTGTCTAACGCAAAAACCAGCGGGGCCAAAGAGAAGCCATAGTAGAGCGGACAGATTTGACCTTAAGCCTCGTCTCCCAGTAGGGTGATGATAATCTGATCTCATTTAACGCCACCAAAACCCAGGTGTCTTTTTACCGCTAAAAGGAGTCGTTTCGCCCAAACTACCCACTTTTCGTGGTACATCTGTTACTGTAACTGACCGGCTTGAGCTCCTAGGCATGTAGTTGACATCTGGTTTCAACTTCGGCGCCACCATCGAATACAAAGCCCAAACAGCGGCCAAGAAGCTGGGCATCCTAAATAGTGTGAAGCGATACTTTACGCCTGGACAGCTAATAACCCTTTACAAAGCGCAAGTCTGATCCTGCATGGAGTAGGTATTGCAGCCACCTTTGGGATGGATCAGTTAAGATGGATCAATTATCAACTAGCCGCGCTTGACTCGGTGGAACGCAGAGCTAAGAGGCTCATTGGCGACGTAGAACTGGTGAATGCCAAGCTTCACAGCTTGCTTCATCGCCGCAAGGTTGCCTTTTTTTTTTTTTTTTTTTGGATGGGAAATCATCAAATAACTTCTCCCGCTCTGGGTGGAGCGGAAGGGCGTGTCAGACTTTTACTGACTAAAACCCACCCGTGTTCCTTCAGTTGCCTATGCCAGGGCCACGGTATCTTTTTCAAACAACCCGCGACCCCAGCGGCATCGGCCCTATTGGACCCCATCTTTTGCTGACATCTCTTTGAGGCGCGCGTGGAACACAACGCGCCGTCGACCCGGGCCTGGTCCTCACCGGACGGCGAGCTACCCACTACTCACCGTCCGCAAGCCCGCGCCTACGGTGGCTGGGAATCGGCTATCGATTCCCGCCGCCCAGGGCGTCTCCTGCGGCGACTGAGGGCGTGAGGCTGCCTCTCCCTCACGCGTTCCGCCTCCTCCTTCGCGAGCATTACCGCTTCGCAGAAGGAGGTGACGGCCTCCCATGCACTCTCGCTCCGCACCATGGCCTGGACCAGGCTCGGACGCGAGAGATCGCCGCCGCCGATCGCCTCCGTGAGAACACGGCGGTGCTCTGCCCAAGCCGGGCAGACCTCCACTGTATGCTCCACCGTGTCCTCTGGGCGATCCACACAATGGTGACACCCGGGCGTTTCCTCCCGCCTTATGCGAAACAGGAACCTCCCGAAACAACCGTGTCCGGTGAGGACCTGCGTCAGGCGGAAGGTGAGGACGCCGTGGCGCCTCTCTAACCACTCCTCAAAGAGGGGACTTCGTCGACTCGACTCCAATGCGAACCCCTCCTTCCGTTATTTGGGAACCCGACGGTGGCGCATTCCGAGGACCATGAAAACACATGGCCTCGGACTTGTGCAGGGCCACCTCGAGTCCCAACTGCCGGATCCTCGCAACGACTATCGCAACCCCGCGTGTCGCTAATTCAGCCGCCGCCTGGTGCGACCTCCCCTGCGCCAGGACCAGCGTGTCGTCAGCGTAACATACCACGCTGACGCCGCTAGGGAGGTCGGCGCGCAGCACCCAGTCGTACCCGATGTCCCACAAATGCGGCCCCAGGACCGATCCCTGTGGGACACCGCACGACATCTCTCGCCGGTTCCACTCTCCCTGATGACCGGGGTAGATGACGGCCCTATCCGTCAAATAGGCCTCAACCACTCGACAGAGGTAGGTCGGCATCCGGTGATACCGGAGTGCCTCCCTGATGCAACTCCAGGGCAGGGTATTGAAGGCGTTGGCGATGTCTAGAGACACCGCCAAGACGACCCCACCCCGGGCCACAGCATCCCCCGTCGTGAGGGCTCGCACGCGCATGATGGCGTCCACCGTAGAGCGCCCCCTGCGGAAACCAAACTGGCTCTCCGCCAAATCCGGCCCCTCCTGCACCAGCCACCCGACGAGGCGGTCTGCAATAACTCTTTCAAAGAGCTTGCCCACCTCGTCGAGCAGCACGATGGGTCGGTAAGCGGACGGAGAGTCCGCAGGGCGCCCCGGCTTCTTAATGAGGACCAGTTTCCCGGTCTTCCAACGAAGTGGGAACTGGCCCCTCTCCAAGCATGCGCTTAGGAGCCCCCCTAGTCGAGGCCCGAGAGCCCCAAAGGCCAGAACCCAGGCTCTTCCAGGTAAGCCGTCGGGTCCTGGGGCGGCATTTTTGGCACTCAGCCTACGTACCGCCGCTCTCAACTCTACCTCGGTCACTTCCGGAGCATCGTCGTCGTCGTCGGTGATGTGGTCCGCAACGGGCACCGCAGGAAGCGGAGCCATGGGCGGGGGAGTATGTTCCCCTCGCGAAGGGAACAGAGCGCTCACCACGTCCTCCACGAGCTGAGGCCGGAGACTCTGCGTCAGCGGGGGCGCCCATGGACGGAGTTTATCCCGCACCATTTTATAAGGGCGTCCCCATGGGTCCCTGTTTAGAGTCTCCAGCGACTCCTCGCGAGCCAGATCCCTGGCCCGCAAGATCTCCGCTCGGAGGGCGGTCTTCGCCGCTCTGTACCCCTCGTATAGCTCCGCCTGAATGGCTTCCGTATCCGGAGGGCGGATACGGAGCCTGCGGTGCCTGGTGTACCGGTGCCGCGCAGCAACGCACGCCTCGCGCAGAGCCGTCAGCTCCGGCGACCACCAATACACCTGGCGCCAGGCGCGACCGGGCTGGACCCGGGGCATTGCCACGTCACATATTTCGGACATGGCCTCCCGGAACCACTCCGCCTCGTCGTTGATGTCGGCAGGCCTGTCCGGTGGTGACACCCAGGCCTGCACGATCGAGGCTTCCAGGAGGAGCTCCCGGTCCAGCTTCTTCAGCGCCCACCGCGGACCACTCGGGGCCTGTCGGACCGGCGCGCTCGAGGTCTGGGCGGAGACATCAAACCGGATGTACCGGTGGTCGGAGTAGGTCTCCACCCCCTCTATGACGCGCCAGTCAACAACATATGGCAACAGAGTGGGGCTGGCGAACGAAATGTCCACCACTGATTCGCCCCGCATCCGCACACACGTGGGGACAGAACCCCGGTTTAGGATGACCAGGCCTGTCTCCAGAGCCCAGTCCTCCACCATCCTGCCCCGTGTGTCCGTATACCGGGAACCCCAAGCCACATTCTTGGCGTTGAAGTCCCCGAGGACGAGCACGGGAAGGGAACGAAACCCGACGACGACGTTTTTCAACTCCGCAAGGGAGTTGTGGAACTCGGCGAGAGTTCGGTTCGGGGAGAAGTATACCCCTACCACGACAATCCCCCCGAACCGTGCTGCAACGCAACCCTATCCCCTCTTGACGGCTTCGAGGGACAGGGTACCGGCGGCGGCCGACGAAATGAGGGTCACTGAGCCGCTCAGGTCCTCCACCCAGTAATCACTGGGCGGGACAAAGTACGGCTCAGCGACCACGGCGATGTTAATCGACCACTGCGCCATGCTCTGGAGCAACAGATCCTGAGCGGCGGCGCAGTGGTTGATGTTCGCCTGGAGGAGGCGTAATGGGGCCATTACTGGCACTCCATATTAGTCCCCCCCTGAGCCTCCTGTGAGGGCCCTGCCGCAGTGAGTACGGCGGCGACGGCAGTGGAGGCGGCAGCGACGGCGGCCGTGGCGGCGGCTGCGGCCGTGACGGCGGTAGCGGAGGCGGAGGGCTTGCCCCTGCCCCGGGCTTTGGTGGGTGGACCACAGCCTTTGCTTCCAGCCCGGTGATCGGCCGGCTTGCCAGCTGCCGCACATAGATAGCAGTGCGGCGTGGCATTGCACGAGCCGGCCTTGTGACCGGGTTGACCACAACGGAAGCAATGACTGCTGCGATCCACCTCCGAGGTGCATTTTGCCCCCACGTGGTTGCCCACTTGGCAACGGAAGCACCTCAGAGGTCTGGGTTCCAGCATTTTCACCCGCGTGGAATCCCAGCCCACCTGGAACCTCCGGCCCTCCCCAACTATTTTTTGGGCCGCCGATACGGGGCAGCTCACCGTAACGGCTCGCATCCCCGTGAGGTCAGGACGGATGGTGCCTACCTTCACCTGTTCGAAGGCACACCCCCCAGTCTTGACCACGGCGGCCACCACCTCTCGCTCCGTCACGGAGTCGTCCAGACCCAGGATGCGCAAGTCAACGCACTTGGCGGGTCTGGACACTCGGGCCTCGTCCGCATTTAAGGACGCCCTGAGCCTTTCGGCCAGAGCGTCAGCGGTCGGGCCACTGGCCGCACCGGGGATCTCGAGCATCCGAGCCCCAGTCGCAGTGACCCTTACCCGCATGCCCTCGGTAATACCGATCTCCTCCAGGTTCACCGCCGCCCTCGCCTTGGCGAGCACGTCGCGGTAGGACACGCCCTTCTTCTCCGCTTCCGGCTGTAGTGTGATCACTACAGCTGCGGACTTTGGGGCACGTAACCTCGCCGCGACGCTTCGCTCTTTGCGCCGCTGCCGCCTCTCCCTCCGCTTGGCCGACCTTGCCGCCTTGCCCTCCTTCCTCTTCTCCCCAGCTACCTGCCATTCGGCGTCAGCCGGAGGAGATTTGGGAGGCGGGGGCCGCAAGGTTGCCTGCTTGTCGGTCTTCTACAGATTGCACTTCGGTGAGTGTGTCCAAGAACTCGACGACCTGATTCCATCGGCTCCCTTCTACCGTTGGACATCTAGACGCACTGCGTTACCATCTCTACCTAGTTGCTATTCCACCAATTCGCAACAAGCATTTCCAAATATCTTTTATAATGCGCACAGCAAAAGAGTGGAACTCACTACCTGCGTCTGTTTCCGAGCGCATACAACCCTAATCTCTTCAAAGTGTAGCGCCACGAACATACCTACATACAGCGCGTCTCACGTCCGACGGCCGCCGCACGCAAGCGCGCACTGAGCGCCGCCGCGGAGCAGGGCCGAAGCCAGCGCGCCAGCGAGACTGTTTCTAGAACAACGATCCGTGTCGCCACATCTTCTCGAAGAACGCCGCGCGCCGCTGAATGTTCTAGATGGAAGACCAGCTACTCCGCGTTTTCTCGCGCATGCGCGGAGTTCAATATATAAGGAGATGTTTGTTGCTCAATAAAAAGTCAGTTCATCTTAAGCAGTTCACTTTGAAGGACACGCCTTTTATTTCTAAGTACCTCAAGCTTGCATTGCTGCTACAATTGGTGACCCCGAGTTATAAAACGGAACACATAAAAGAAGATTTTTGTGTTGAGCAAGCTATCATGTCTGAAGAGCAACAACCGAAGATCCAGACCGAGATGAGTTACGACGTGAGCGCAGTATTCGTGCAGTCGCGCCTCTTACCTTTTTGGAGAGAAACACCCCGTGCCTGGTTCATCCAATTTGAAGCCGTGATTGACTCATTGAAGACAGACAGAAGACACACAGACGACCAGAAGTTCCGGTATCTACTGCAGCAGCTGCAAGCGGTCGAGTTACAGCATTTGACCGATATACTTTACAATCCGCTTGCAATTGGGAAATACGAAAAAGTAAAACAACGCCTACTAGAAGCTTACGACAAATCGGATGTTAAGAATTTCCAAAAACTTATCAGCGGACTAGAGCTGGGAGATCAGAAGCCCTCCCAGCTGTTAAGGAAGATGCGAGAACTCGCAAGCGGCATGATTACAGAAGAAGGTCGCAGAATAGAATGGCTAAATCACCTACCCGCACAAGTTCGAGTTGTATTGTCCGTAAACAAGGAGTCATCTTTAGACACCTTAGCTGCGATGGCAGACAAGATGGTGGAGTATGCAGAGAGTCCCAGCGTCGCCGCAGTCATAGCACCAGCACCATCCTCGTCGTCTACTACATCCACGACACAACTAGAAACTCTGGCAAAGCAGATGAAGAAGCTCACGCTAGAGATCGCTGAGCTACGTCGAGGACGGCCACCACACGGACACCGTCGCCGCTCGTATAATCTTCGTTTTCGATCCCGTTCACGCTCACAGTCAACGCAACGTGGATCTGCACCAAAACCTGGAGACGCCAACTGGGAATGCCGTTATCATTACCGTTTCGGAGACAAGGCAAAGCGCTGTGAATCGCCATGTTGCAGAAGGAAGAAGACGTCGGAAAACTAGAGCCGACACCGAACGTGGCGGACGTCGGTGTCCTGTACACCAGTAATCGCCTTTGTGTACACGACCGCAACACTCACGAACGTTTCCTTGTGGATACAGGCGCAGACATCTCCGTTTTGGCCGCCATTCACAAAGATAAAAAATTTGCAAGTACCTACAATTTATACGCGGCAAACAATACGCCGATCAAGACCTACGGACAGAAAACTATCAGGCTCATCAGACAAATTTCGGATTACGACGAGACTTTGTTTGGTCGTTCGTGGTTGCGGACGTCAAAACCTCTATATTGGGAGCAGATTTTCTCCGTCACTTTAAACTGCTGGTGGACCTGGACAAGAGAAAGTTAGTTGACAAGGTTACCGAACTATCTGTCGACGCATTAGAAGTTTCAACAAACACGGAATCAGTTCACATCATAAGCAACAATCAAGTATACTACGACATTTTGAAGCAATATCCTGATGTCCTACGTCCCATGTCGCTGAAGCAACCACCAAGGCATGACGTTGTCCACCATATCGAAACTAACGGGCCCCCACTCTACGCTCGCCCCCGCCCGCTGCCCCCGGACAAGTATAAGGCAGCCAAGAAAGAGTTTGACCGCATGTTGGAAATGGGAATCTGCAAGCCATCAAAAAGCCCATGGGCCAGCCCTCTTCATGTGGTGAAGAAAGAAGACGGAGGACTACGCGTGTGTGGCGACTATAGAAACTCAGTTACTCAACCAGATCTCTATCCCGTACCGCGCATTCAAGATTTCACGTACCACCTACATAACAAGAAAATATTCTCAAAACTTGATTTAAAAATGGCGTACTATTGGATACCGATCGCCAAGGACGACGCACAGAAAACAGCGATCACATCCCCTTTTGGGATGTTCGAATTCAATTGTATGACTTTCGGACTACGCAACGGCAGGGTCGATTTCAAACAGAGCTAAAAATGTTGTCATCTCTAATATCTTTGAATTTTTTTTGCGATTGTTTTTGTTTTTTTTTTAATATTATAGTCATTTACCTTTTTACGTTCCAAAACAAAACAATACCCAAAAGTGTGCCATTTGCGACAAAAGTAAAACTATAACATTTAGTCCCTTAAGAAAATATTACTCATTTTCCGTTTACGTTGAAATAAAGTCGAATAAAAACGAAGTTACTCGTAGAAATTCTATTTATTTAATATTTTATATCATGATGATGTGCAAGCATTAAAAAAATATATAAATTTTAAAGCACGCGCTCGCGCATGCGCGGAGAACAATAATAATAATAATAATAATAATATTCCACAACTATCACACAACGCCGTCTAGCCTCAAGCTAAGCAGAGCTTGTGTTATGAGTACTAGACAACTGATAAACATACTTATATATTTCTAAATACATACATATATAGATAAATTACACCCAGACACAGAACAAAATGATCATGATCATCACACAAACATTTGTCCTGGGTGGGAATCGAACCCACGACCTCCGGCATAGCAGTCAGGGCCACTAACCACTAGACCAACAGGCCAGTCTACATATAAGGAGATGTTTGTTGCTCAATAAAAAGTCAGTTCATCTTAAGCAGTTTACTTTGAAGGACACGCCTTTTATTTCTAAGTACCTCAAGCTTGCATTGCTGCTACAAAAGTGAGAGTGAACATTCTTCTTCTGGGTAAGCTCACTCCATCGTCGACTTTTTCTCTGTTTTGGCTTAGACTAGAGGCAAGAGCAAACCCATCTCAAATAAAAAAAAAAAACTTCGTGTCTGGACTCATTTGAAAGGTCTCATGGTGATGGATTTATGTTGTCACCTGCCTGATGGAGGACTCCGAAGTTGGGTATAGGATCTCAGTGACGGCACTATGTAGAACTATCGTGTTTGTAATCATTTGAAAGGTCTCGTGGGGACCTTGGTGACTGATGATATCACCTACCTGATGCTGGACTCCGAAGGTGGGTATAGGATCTGTGACGTCACTATGTAGAGCCCTCTTGCCTGGACCCATTTGAAAGGTCTCATGGAGACCTTGGTGACTGATGACTTTTTTGCTGATTTTGATCGAATCAAACTTGATAAATACATTCAATATCTTTGATTAGTCACATTGGACAAAAATAAATTACCAGTGGCATGCTAGTGCTACCCTAAGATACCAATAAAAATACAGGGCACTTTTTAAATCACTAGCTACATTTTCACAGGCTGTTCTATCCATGAATATGAACAACTTTTACTATGGCTGATTTTTTTTTCTTGATTTCAGAGTTGGTTACTCTGAAATCAAGAATAAAAAAAATCGGCTGTTTAATACATTTTGGTCGAGTATGTAATAGGTTGGGGAAAAAGTTTCTTCGCATTTTTTAAGAAAATTCAAAACATTTTTTAATATAGTTTATTTACATTTAACTAAAGTATGTAGGTACCATTTTGTTCGATAACTTTTTGCCATCTTGTAGGTAGGAACATGATCCCATTGCTATAGAAATTTTGGGACTTCTGGTCAAAATACCGCGACAAGTGGTTTTGGCAGTCCTCTCGTGATGTTGACCTGACTCTGCCTAAAGAATTCTGAAGAGGCCGAAACAGGTGGAAATCTGAAGGTGTAAGGTCAGGACTATACGGCGGATGCATTAACACCTCCCAGCCAAACTCTCTTAATTTTTGCTGAGTGGCTAAAGATGTGTGAGGTCTAGCGTTATCATGATGAAAAACCACACCCCTTCTGTTGATTAATTCCGGCCGCTTTCTCTCAACTTCTTGCTTTAATCTCATCAGTTGTTCGCAGTAGAGTTCAGAATCGATGGTCCTGCCCGGTGGTAACAGCTCATAATGAATAATGCCCTTCCAATCCCACCACACACACAGCATCACCTTGTTGCGAGTTAACCCGGGTTTCGCCACAGTCTGTGAAGCCTGACCGGCCTTTGACCACGACCTTTTTCGCACGTTCTTGTCATACGTGATCCACTTTTCATCACCAGTTATCAGCTTCTTCAAAAATGGTTCGGTTTCATTACGTCGTAATAAAGAATCACAAATGAGTACACGGTTCATTAGTTTTCTTTCAGTGAGCTCGTGTGGTACCCAAATGTCGAGCTTTTTTGTGTACCCAGTTTTTTTCAAATGCGCCAAAACTGTTTTGTGGTCAATTTCCAGTTCTTCAGCTACGTCGTAACTACCGATATGCCGATCTTGCTCCACTTTTTCAAAAATGGCATCCATTTTATCCGTAATAGGGCGACCAGAGCGACGTGCATCTTTGACATCAAAATTTCCGGATTAAAAACGCTTAAACCAAATTTGTGCTACTCTCACAGACACTACACTAGGTCCATAAACATCGCAAATTTTTTTCGCGGCTTGCGTTGCATTTTTACCTTTTTTGTAGTAAAATTTTAAAATGTATCGAATTTCTTCATTAGATTCACTCATCTTGACGGTACGAAAAACAAATGTAAATCACACATTTTCCTAATTTGAATTTGGAATTATGTTCTTTAAAATTTAAACTTTCAATGATACCAAAACCAGCCAGATACCAATAGTATAAGCCAAAGAGATTTTATTACAAGTTCATACATACTATAATGCGAAAAGACTTTCCCCAACCTAATATATACTGAACTTTTGTAAGAAACAGCGGATTTTTTTTTTCGTTTTTTCAGAAGTTGTCCCACAGTGAAAGTTGAAAGGAATACCCTGTGAAAATTTAGCTATATATATATAGTGATTTAAAGTTTGTATAATACGTATAAAAAAAGAGAAATTATAATAAATAACAAAGGAAGAAACAGTAGCAACTGCAACTACAGAGTAAGATAATGACTGCTCTCCTAACTATTTTCGTCACTGAAATCAGATAAGCACTTACCTGGTCGTCATCATACATTCAGAAAGTATCAAGTAGTAGCACCCGTGCTCAATTAGATAAATGTTGAAAGCTAGGTCATCCTAACTATTTCCGTTACTGAGAACTGACAAGTACTTATCTGGTCATCATAAGACCGTCAGAATGTATCATGTAGTAGTATCCGTGCTCAATTAGATAAGTGTTGAAAGCTAGGTCATCCTAACTATTTGCATTACTGAGGACCAATAAGCAATTACCTGTTCATCATCAGACCTTCAGAATGTATCATGTAGTAGCAACCGTGCTCAATTAGATACATGTTGAAAGCTAGGTTATCCTAACTATTTCCATTACTGAGGACCAATAAGCACTTACCTGGTCATCGTCAGACCTTCAGAAATTATCATGTAGTAGCACCCGTGCTAAATTAGATAAAATGTTGAAAGCTAGGTCATCCTAACTAATGTCATTACTGAGGACCAATAAGCACTTATCTGATCATCAGAAGACCGTCAGAATGTATCATGTAGTGTATTAGAAAGAATGAAAGCTAGGTCAGCAGGAATAGTGCATCGTTTATTTCAAAATAAATATAAATTATGATGTAGGTAGGACCTACTTATACAAGACTACTTGATAAATGGTCGCACATTACATTTTGATAATGTTACAACCTGACACTGACCGGCAAATTCAAAAAACACATGAATATTCGCGGGCTAGGTATCAGGTTAAAACGATATTTCTCGTATTTTACGTTAATGTTAATTAACGTTATGTTACTGGTAATGTTATCAAGTAACGGTAAATTTTTGTATCGTTAGTATGGTATCACAATTGAAATTAACGTTATGTAACGGTAATTATTTTGTTATTTGGTAACGTTAACAAGCCCTGCTTTAGAAACGAAGGTAGGGAAACGAAAATATTATTATGATTAATTAATTAATTATAACGGGATTTAGGAAGATAGATATATGGGATCAGTAAAGGACAATGCCCATAAAAGTATGGAATCTGGTACAACCACCCAATAGCGATAAATGATTTATTATTGGAAAGGTATTTTCTATTGTAATTACTTTTACATATTAGCTGAAGAATAGGCCCCATGGAGCGTGTTTTCAGTTATGACGTCAGAGTTGCGTGATGGTGGTACGAGACGGAGAGTGGAGCGCAAGCGGGCGAGCGGGGACACCAGCAGCGATCGGCGCCTGCTTCTGCCCCTTTTTTGCCTGTATCGGACGGACGTTCACTAGCATTGTTCAGTTACGGCTTCATTAATTTTAGTACTTCGAATACCTATTTGATATTTTGTAATCATTTAAATTTTTTAAGTTTCTGTTGAAGTCAACCATTTTTTAAGCAATAAAAATCTAAAACGCTAATTTCAGAAGTAGGATTCCTAACCACATCTGTGTTGGTTTTTTGGACGATTAGGAGAATCGTTTTAGTTTAAATTTTTGTAGTTAAAAGTTACATAATCTTCGTTCGCAATGCCTAAAGAATCTAGCGGTAAATCTCGAAAACGTAGACGTTCATCCGATTCAGGTATCGAAAAAAGCTGCAAACGATAATTTCTCATTTGACGGCATCCGAGTGTACTGGCTGTGTACTGGCCATGCGGACGCGCGGGCACGATGAGCGTGGCGGCTGCGTCGCTGCCGCCGAGCACGACACCATCAGCTGCGGAACTCATCAAGAGAGGGGCGATCGCAATCAATGCTGTAAACTCTTACTGAGATCCAACCATATTTATATTTCCAGTTTTGACCCTTCTTTAAATGATTTTAATGTTTGATGTGAGGAAGTGGATCATTTGTGCGGTATCAATCAGTGGGACGATCGCGAGTGTTTAGCGCGTATAGCTTGTACGGAACCGTACATTACTTTAGCGACTTACGCGCAGTGCAATCTGCACACACAGCATTTGTACATAATATTGCAAATATATATACATGTAAAAATTTATTTAATTAAATCAGTGTGTGTTCAAACCACATTCAAAGCGGTCGGTTTTATTTCATCATCCCATCATTAGAATCGCCCCGCGTTATCATATCTATAAGTGTAGGGATCCCCTACATTTATTTTGGTCTTTCGAGCATTACAGGACCTCGTCGCGGTACTTTGACCTAGTGCGCGTGCTGGTCAGAGGCACGGTTCGGACTCAAGGTTCTGTGATCAAACCAGTGTGGACTTATTCCTGTAAAACACACTTCATAGTTGACTTGAGCAAATATAGCTTAGGTCAACAGCACGGTCGTGGTAAGCATATCACGGCGTGACAACATCATTAGGCTCTGTGGAGCTCATCATCGGCGGTGCGAGGGTTCAGCGTCCGCCATCATCCCTTTCGGGAGCAGCATCAGGTGCAGACAGCTACGTGGATCATCATTTAACCAAGTAAGACTGTTCCTTTACCTACATCATGGAAGCTCTTTTTGCCCGTCAATCTGAAATCATCACCAATTTCACTACAATAAAAGTGAACTTCAACTCGGATTCTCGCAAAAATGCCGAATACTTGAGCAAACGGTGAGATACGTTCTAGACAACCTCTGGGGAGAGTTCGAGCAAAATCATCAAACAATATCAGAGCATAGAAATGTGGCGGTTGAGTATTTCCTTGACAACACATATCAAAAGGGTAAAGATTGTTATCAATCAACTCGTAATCTTATATCATCTTACGGCAAAACATCAAAATCAACTCAACCGGATGGAAAGTTAGACGAATTGTTATCATTGCAACGCACTAATTTTACGGCATTTAATCGACTAATCAAGGTGATCAAGGGCATCAAAGTGGATCAAATAACAGATAAATGGGAACTAGAAGATGAGCTCAAAAACGTTCAGGCTAAGTGGACAATTATTGATGTTCAACATTTGCAAATCGATCATATACTTTCTGGTGGAGATATATCATACGATGATGAGTTTAATCACCATGAATTGGCCTATAAAACTATCAAACGCGAGTTGAATAAGAAAATCTCATCAACGAGTCACTTAGAAAAATCAACTCCGCACATTGAAATACCATCGTTCAGCGTGAACTACACGCAGTGGCCAACCTTTTATGACTTGTTCATGGAGACAATTCATAACAATAACTGTATCACTAAAGCTCAGAAGATGCAGCACCTTAAGGGAAAACTTAAGGGTGAAGCAGAACGTCTCATCTGTCATCTACATATTTCATCGGAGAATTATGATACTGCGTGGGAGATCTTATTACACCGGTACAACAATTCTCAAGTTCTATTCACGAATCAAATCGAAGTGTTCCTAAATCAACCCAACATTCAGAAGCAATCATCATTTGAAATCAAAAGGTTGTATGATACCTCAACCGAATGTATTCACGCGATTCACAATCTCGGCGTTGATACGAATACATGGGATCCGTTGTTGGTTCATTTATTGTGCAAAAAACTGGACCCAGAAACTTATGCTGACTATAAGGAAGCACGCAGGACACCTCGTGATTTACCAAGGTTGGACGAGTTAATGGCATTCCTCGAGAGTAAGTTTACCGCTCTTGAGCCTATTCATAAAAAAGATAAGGAACCCTCACCATCAAGCAAACGGAACCCAAATCAATCAAACAACACAAATAACTTTAATAAGCAGAACAATTATAAAGGTTACGCTAACAAAAAATTTCAAGCCATCATTACTCAAACTTCGAAATGCTCTGTATGCAATTCAAATCATGCTCGGAATTTGTTTTTATGCAAAAAATTCATGAATATGACACCGGACGCGCAATTGAAGACAGTGACGAACTCAAATATTTGTCGAAATTGCCTTTTCAGTCACGATGGAAGTCAATGCACTTCGACAAAACGTTGCAAAACCTGTCAAGGATATCATCATACAATACTTCATGAAGCATGTGTCCCATCTTCAAAATCAGCTGCTCAAGCAACTTCGTCATCATCATCGTCAAACAAGCAAGCTAATGTCAATCATGTCGCAGGAGATGACGAAGAGTTACTGTTGACCACGCTGTCAATCAATGTCAGCTGTTCTGATGGTAGCTACGTGACCCTTAGGGCTCTCCTAGACCAGGGATCACAAATATCATTAATATCGGAAAATGCTGTACAGCGGTTAGGGCTGCAGCGGCGAAGATACAACGCCTCAGTATCAGGAATAGGTGTTGGTGCTAGGCAAAGCAAAGGACGGGTATCTATCGACTGTCAATCAATATATGGTGACTATCATTTTACTACAGAAGCACTGGTTCTGTCAAAGGTCGCTAACTGCTTGCCTGGTATACCATTCAAAAAACAATCATGGCCTCATATCCAGCATCTTCAATTAGCAGATCCAGAATACAATGTGACGAAGCCTATTGATATTCTCTTGGATGTATCTATTCTCAAATCATCATGGACGGTCTTATCAAAGGACCAGCGCAGGCACCGATTGCGCAACAAACGGCACTCGGGTGGATACTGTCGGGAAACGTTCGCACATTTAATTGTCATATCGTAACAAATGACCTATCAGACTTATCAAAATATTGGGAGATAGAGGACATTGAAGCATCATCATCATCTCTTACCAGCGAAGAGCAGTACTGTGAAGAATTTTATCAGCAAGCTACTCGTCGTTTGGACACTGGTAGATACGAGGTTGGCATACCTATGAAGCCTGAATATGAAAATGAGCTTGGATCATCTAAATCAAAGGCTATTGCACAATTCAAACAGTTGGAAAGAAAAATGTGCAATAACGAATCATTTTCAGAAAATTATAAATTATTTATGTCGGAATATCAACAACTGGGTCACATGTGTATTGCCAAAAATGTCGACGAATCAAAACGTGCCTTTTATTTACCACATCACGGTGTAATGAAACTAGATTCAACAACAACAAAACTTAGAGTTGTTTTCAATGCGTCGGCGAAATCTACATCAGGCAAAAGCCTAAATGATCTCATGTGTTGCGGAGCGAACCTTCAAAAGGACCTCATGACACTCATCTTAGACTGGAGAACCTATAGTTATGTTATCACGGCGGACATAGAGAAAATGTTTCGGCAAATCTTTATCAGACAATCGGATCGTCATCTTCAATCAATCATTTGGCGGCAATCACCTCAGGAAGTACTTAATGAATATCATCTTACTACCGTGACGTACGGTACTAAGGCCGCTCCATACTTAGCTATGAGAACGCTTAAACAGCTGGCTATAGACGATGCCGACAAGTTTCCACTAGCTGCGTCAGCATTAAATCAATCATTCTATATGGATGATTTGTTTAGTGGAGCAAATACCATTCATCAAGCCAGGGAGCTTCAGCATCAACTCATTGAAATGCTGAAGGGTGCTGGTATGAACCTCCGGAAATGGTCCAGTAACGTACCGGACCTACTGGTTGATCTATCACCTGACCAACTCAACAACCCATTAGACTTCAAGTGTTCGGAGACAAGAAAAACACTTGGATTGAGATGGAACCCATCAACGGATAGCTTTAGCTTTCAAAATCAATTACAAAATCATGATAAATGCGTCACAAAGAGACAGCTGCTTTCGGAAATTTCAAAGCTATTTGACCCGTTAGGCTGGCTGTCACCATTATCAATCAGAGTAAAACTGCTTTTTCAAAATGCATGGTCATCACATGTATCGTGGGACGAAGAAGTATCACAATCGGTTCAACATGATTGGATTCAGCTTAAGAATGATTTCAACATCATATATCAATTTATCATACCACGTTATCTTGGTAACACAAACCAATCATATCAAATCCATGGATTCTGTGACGCTTCCGACAAAGCATACGCATGTGTTGTGTATGTAGTAGCAAAAGACAATAAGGGCGAGTACACGTCAACGATCGCTGTAGTAAAAACAAAGTTAGCACCTTTGGCAAAAAAGGTGTCATTGCCACGACTAGAGTTATGTGGTGCGTTACTGCTATCTCAACTTATCAAAAAGGTCATGGAATCTTTATCAAATCAGGATGTAGAGATTTATGCCTGGACAGACTCCATGATAGTTTTAGGATGGATCAAAGGCGACGTGAAGAAGTGGAAGCAGTTCGTAACTAACAGAATCATCAAAATCATTAGTATCATTCCATCATCACGTTGGCATCATGTGAGGTCAGAAGAGAACGCTGCAGATTGTGCTACTCGGGGTCTGACATCACAGAAGTTATCAAGCCATCGGTTGTGGTGGCAGGGTCCGAAATGGATAACCAATTTCGAACACAGTACTCTTCCTATCACCTCATATCAATCACCAGATTTGGAAACCAAGAAACTTAGTGTAAACACGGCCTTATATCAAGATCATATTACAGTCATACACGAGTTATTACAGAATTACAGTTCATTAACTCGCATTGTAAAAATAATCGCTTGGATATCGCGTTTTATTACGCAATCACGAGGTAAACACACATCAAGAACGGATGTATTGACGTCGTCAGAGATGGACAATGCATTGAACATCATTATCAAAGATGATCAATCACACCAATTCCATGAAGAGATTTTATTTATCAATCAAAAGAGACACGTGCATCCTAGAAGCAAAGTATCAGGTTTTAATCCTTTCATAGATGAGCACGGTATCGTCAGAGTGGGTGGACGACTCAAAAACGCATGCATCAGCGACTCATCAAAGCACCCTATCATACTATCAAGTCACAGTCCTCTCACCGATTTAATCATTGATCAGGCTCATATTACCACATTACATGGAGGCCCGCGACTGACACTTTCGTATATCAGAGACAGATATTGGATAATCAGTGGAATCCGTACTGTCAAGAGGAGGTTGAGATCATGCGTTAAGTGTCAGCGCTTCAGTCAAACACAATATCAACAAATCATGGCCGATCTTCCACCGCCACGAGTCACCCCATCACGACCTTTCTCTCACACTGGTGTCGATTTTACCGGACACGTTGAGTTGAAGGCCAATAAGGGACGCGGAATCAAAACAGTCAAGGGGTATATCGCAGTATTTGTTTGTTTGTCTACCAAGGCTGTTCATCTGGAACTAGTTTCCGATCTGAGTACTCCAGCGTTTTTAGCAGGCTTTCGTAGGTTTTCGGCCCGACGTGGAACGCCAAGTCACGTATACAGTGACAATGGCACGAACTTCGTAGGTGCCAATCGTATCATTAAGAAAGAGTACCAAGAGATCATAGCCACCATCAACAAGGATTTCTTCAATAACATCAACGACATAAACATAGAGTGGCACTTCAATGCTCCTGCGTGGCCAAGTGCAGGCGGTCTTTGGGAAGCTGCAGTGAAAAGTCTCAAATATCATCTAAAGCGTATTATCGGCGAACAGAAACTCACTTACGAGGAGTTTACTACGCTACTACATCAAATCGAGGCATGTCTAAACTCAAGGCCTCTCTGTCAGTTGACAGAGAGCCCTCACGACGACGTTCTTACGCCAGGACACTTCTTGATCGGTGGCCCACTCCTATCTAGGCCAGAGACGGATCCAGATCACATGAATCAATCAACAAGGTGGCAACTCATTCAATCAATGAACAAACAGCTTTGGAAAAGGTGGTCAAGCGAATATCTTCAGCAACTGCAGGCCAGATCAAAATGGCGTAAGCCAAGTAGGAACTTCGAAATCGATGACGTCGTTCTTATCAAGGACGAAAACTTGCCACCCGGCAAGTGGGCGTTAGGACGTATTCAAGCAGTTCATCCTGGAAAGGATGGCTATGTAAGGGTAGTCAGTTTAAAAACTAAGAATAATATCATACAACGCCCTGTCACCAGACTTGTGTTGTTACCAGTAAACAAAGATACAACACAGGATCAAAATGTCAATCTAGACAATTCAGACGAGCGAAGCAAGAGAAAGCGACTTCCTCGCAACAACGTATCATTGAAGAGCCTGTTCACTGGTTTCTTACTATTATTTGTCATGTTGTTATCACCTAGTTCAGCGCAAAATATACCAAATTATGAATCGTATAATTTGACGTCATTAGAAGATAATCAAGCTATTTACTTCGATAGAATATCCAATCTTCAGTATATCAAGGACGAATGGCGTCTAGTTGTCTACTACAACATGACGACCTACTGGAAAGGCTTATCCGACATCAAAGGTTACGTCAACCACATCAGATCATTATGCAACAAACACCCAAGTAAACAATATCAGAGTATCATTCTTCAATTAGAGCATGAGATTAGCGAAATTGAACACTATGATATGTTACTTAAATATCAAAGTCCGAAGAGGCTGAAGAGAGGCCTAGTAAACGGATTGGGTTATATTGCTAATTCATTCAGGGCTCGGAAACGTTATTTAAAATAACGTTTTTAAAACGTTTCTAACAGTTCTTTGTACAACATTTTGTTCGGAACGAAAACGATATGAGAACGTTTTCAAAAACCGGTTTATTCCGCAGGACGCAGCCGCGCGATAAATTCCCGCCGCAATAATTTTACGTCTGTGCGAACGTGGGCTAAAAACTAAAGCACATAATTATGTATTTGGAAGGAGTTTTATATAAGGGTATATATACAGGGTTATTGGTAAAACACCAACAACCTTTGACGAATTATGCAGATATAAATGTACTGAACAGCTGATTTTTTTTCGCGATTTCAGGTTTGGTCCCATAGTAAAAGTTGTTCATAAGGATGAGTATAATGACCCCTTAAGAAGTTGTTGGTGTTTTACCAATAACCCTGTATATGCAGGGAGGGGTGGAGATCCCCACCCTGCATGGGGGAAGTTTAGGAA
The DNA here is from genome assembly GCA_948252095.1 of Dicycla oo. NCBI lineage: Eukaryota > Metazoa > Arthropoda > Insecta > Lepidoptera > Noctuidae > Dicycla > Dicycla oo. Next base: position 17,236,525 of record OX411712.1, read on the forward strand.
ATGCATAGTTTTTTTTTTATGAATTTAAAAAAAATCTTAGTTTATGTTTTGTTAAGTTTTTGGTAAAAATTTAGTATCATTTGCCAGGAGGAGGGGTGGGGGTAGGGGGGTGCAACCTCTCACCTGGCACCACTCCCATGAAAGATAACGCACCTCATCTTGAGAAAAACAAATTATTGTAACCTAACCTCAAAAACTTTAACGTTGCTTCTGCAACGTCTCCGGCGCTGCGGGAAGTGCAGCCCCTTCGCCCTTGTGTAACAAACGATAGACACCCATGCTCACCTCCGCAGCTTCGACTTGCTTCAGCTGCTATGGCCCGCACCGGTGCCTATGCTTTGTTACAGCGGGCGGGGGCTGCTCTCCCTTCGCGCCTCCGGATTTTTATATACAATCTAGGGGTAGCAGCCAAAAGACTACGTAGAGTCGGGTGCCCTGAGCTTGACTTGGTTTTTGAACAGATTCGAATAGCAACACCTGCTGTCCAAATTACGTCAAAAACAACAAAATAGTGCAAAAGTTGAGGTTGTTTTATCAAAGTTTGATATTTTATATTTTCGAAAGTATTTAGAGCGCCATGGACAGTACGATCCCAACATAGAGCCTCTGGCAGGAAGTATTTGCCCCCCCCCCCCCCCCCCCAGATTAGGCAGCAAACGCGAGAGTGCATTCGCGGTGCCCATCAATCTGGGAGCCAACCGCTGAAAATGCGGCCCGAAGTTCCACCGGATATCGAGGACGAGTCTTAGGTACTTCATCATCGACTTGATACCGATGTGAATACCTCCTACTATTATGTTGGATCCTGAGGGTGGCGCTTTCCGGGGCCCGTGGAAACAAATGACTTCCGATTTATGCAGTGCCACCTGGAGACCCAATCGCCGGATCCTGCCTACGACTTGCGCAACCCCAGCTGTTGCTAAGACAGTCACCTGCCGGAGCGTCTTCCCCCGTGCCATTACCAGCGTGTCATCGGCGTAACAGATGACGCCGACGCCACGGAGGAGTGCACCGCGCAGCACCCAGTCGTATCCGATGTTCCACAGGAGTGGTCCCAAAACCGAACCCTGTGGAACTCCACACGACATCTTTCGCCGACCCCATCCTTCTCGATCCGGGTAGATGACATATCTGTCAGATAAGCTCCGATAATGCGGCGGAGGTAGTTTGGCACCCTATGATATCAGAGTGACTCCCTAATGTTACTCCAGGGAAAAGTGTTGAAGGCATTGGCAATGTCCAAAGACACTGCCAAGACGACCTCACCTTGGGCCATTGCTTCCTCCGCCAAGACTTTCACGCGCATGATCGCGTCGATTGTAGAGCGCCCCTGACGGAAACCAAACTGGTTATCTGCCAGATCCGGCCCCTCTCTTGTCATGCGTTAGATAAGGCGGTCTGCAATAATTCTCTCGAAGAGTTTGCCTACCTCACCCAACAACGCAATGGGCCGGTAAGCGGATGGTGAGTCCGCAAGCCGCCCTTCCATTTTCAACAGGACCAGCTTTCCAGTCTCTCCAAACATGTGCTCAAGAGTCCCACTAATCGGGGCCAGAGATCCCTGATGGCCAGAACCCATGCATGGCCAGGAATGCCGTCAGTTCCTGGAGCAGTGTTTTTGGCCGCGGCAGTATAAAGGCTTCACCTTTGTACTGCCGCTTTTAGTTCTACCTGGGTCATTTCAGGCGCGTCGCCATCGTCATTTTCCGAGTTGGGCACCATAGTAGGCGGAACTATATGCGGTGGTGTGTGCTCCCCTTGTGAGGGGAATAAAGCGCTTACTACTCTCTCTCTAGCAGTTGCCGGTGGAGGCTACGGGATAGTGGAAACACCCACGAACAAAGTTTGCGCCTAACCAAACGGTAAGGACGCCCTCACGGATCACGTTCTAGAAATGCCAGCATTTCTTTATGGGCTTGGGCCCAAGCCTATTATTTCCAGCTGAAGAGCCTTCTTCGCCACTCTAAACACCTCGTACAGTTCCGCCTCTCTTACCATAGCTTCTGGTGTTCGTCTGCGCCTTCATCGCTGCCTGATGTACGGGCGTCGCGCCGCCACGTATGCGATGCGCAAATGCGCAATGTCTTGCGATCACCAATACACCTGGCGCCTGGCAGATAGAGACTGAACTGAATATCGCAGCATCACAGATTTGTGTCATGGTCTCCCGGAACCATTCTGCCTCCTCGTCAATATCGACAGACCTGACTGGTGAGTCCAACCAGGCCTTCACGATTGAGGCAACCAGAAGGGTTTCCCGTTTCAGTTGTTTGAGCGCCCATCGCGAGCCATCCTCAACCCCGGTTGGGGCCGCTTATGCCGGGCCATTCGAGGTCTGGGCGGAGGCGTATCTGTGATCCGACAACGTCTCCACGTACTCCAATACACGCCAGTCCTGAACACGGCGTGCGACAGCGGGAATAGCAAACGATAAGTCCACTATAGACCGACCCCACTGCCACACACATGTCTGAACAATTCGCCGGTTTAGTAGCAGTAAGCCTGACTCCACCGCTCACTCCTCCAGTAACACACCCCGTGCATCTGTTGCTGGGGAACCCCAAGTCGTGGATTTGGCGTTGAAGTCACCCATGACAAGGACAGGGTGAGGACGGCTTCGACTGATGACTGTGCCCAATTCCGTCATGAAACTCTCAAAGTCGGCGAGAGGTGGGTTGGGTGAGAAATAAATCCCCACGACCATGATATCTTCGATTAAGACTGCTACAAAGCCCCGCCCCCGGGTGACGGTCTCCAGGGGCGGAGTGCCAGCGGCCGGCCTCGAGATAAGTGCCACCAAGCCATCAATGTCACCCACTCAGTCATCCCTGGGAGGAACAAAGTATGGTTCGGCAACGATAGCGACGTTGATCAACCACTCCGCCATGCTCTGGAGCAAAAGGTTCTGAGCCCTGGCGCAATGGTTGATATTCGCTTGGAGAAGACGAAGGTGTGGGGCCATTCCTGGGTGTCCATAACAATCGCCTCCCCCTCAACCCTTTCTTCGGCTTTACTGCCAGCGGTCAGTCGGCGCGAGGGCCCAATTTTCCTATTTGAGTCACCTTTTTTATCCCTCGGTACATGCCTTGCTGCTCGTCTGGTGGTCAACCGACCTGTTCAATGCCGCACACACTACACAGTGTGGCGCGGCATCGCAAGAGCTGGCCTTGTGACCGAGCTGATCACAGCGGAAACAAAGACCGCAGCAATCGACCTCTGAGGTGAATCGAATTCCAACGTGTCCCTCTCTCATGCACCTATAGCATTGAGGGGCTTATTTGCCAGAAGCCTGACCCGTGCCAAATTCCAGCCCACCATCAGTCTGGGACCATCTTTTAATTTTCGAGCTGCCGCGACGGGACAGCTGACCAGCACTGTCCGTAGGTCAGAGAAGCCCGGACGAATTGTTTCCACCTTAACTTGGTCTAGGCATTCTCCGGCCTTTGCAACAGCAGCTACGACCTCTTCCGAAGTTGCAGAGTCCCCCAGGTGCATTATACGCAGATCTGCGCACTTGACCTGCCTGGACACTCTAACGTCCACTACGTCGAGCGACGCTGAGGGCCGCTGTTGACACCAGGGATCTCCAGTTAGATAGTACCTACCCTACCACACACTATTTACCTACGCGTACTCACAGAGTCACAGATAATACTTAGTACTTGTGCAACGACGAAACTAAGCCGCGTGGCCTTGAAATACCATTGAATGAAATACTCGTAGAACTTTCGTATCGGAAAAACCCAAGAAATGCAATAAAAACGGTTAAAAACGTTTTATTAATCGAAAACGATTAAAATTTTGTTCTTCTTCAAAAACGTTATTTATAACGTTCCGTTCGAACGTAACCGAAACAAATCGTTTCTTAGGTATTTAAGACGAAACCGTTTCGAAAAATATACCGGTATCCGAGCCCTGAATTCATTATTCGGTGTACTGGACGAGAGGTTTGCCGAAAAATACATAGTCAAGAAAAAAGACGGTAGCGACAGGATGTGTGTCGATTTTCGGGCGCTGAACGCGAACACATTGAAGGATCGTTAACCACTGCCACTTATTGAGGACCATATTGATCGTTGGCAATGCCAAATACTTCACAAGTCTAGATACGGCTACAGGCTTCCTTCAAGTGCCAATGGATAACGACTCCATTCGCTGCACTGGTTTTGTCACGCCTGAGGGTCACTTTGAGTACTTGAAAATGCCGTACGGACTCGTCAATGCACCTGTAGTTTATCAGCGCATACTCGTAATATCCGATACTCTCCGTCCTTTCATCGAAGCTGGCAAGGCTTTAGTGTACACCAAGCCGGACAATAGACGTGGGACTTCAGACGTTCCACTTAATGCTACGGACCTTGACCACTGCAGGTTTCTCTATCAATTTAAAGAAATGCACATTTTTGGCTAGAGAAGTAACGATCGTACGCCCCAAGTAATCTTGAAGCTGATCAGCTATGGTCAGGTTAAGCCGAGTCGGCATAAAATTTAAGCATTAGTCAAGGCCCGTACACCTAGTAATGTGAAGGAGGTAAGACAGTTTCTCGGTCTAGGTGGGTATTTCCGGCGATATATTCCCGGATACTCTCTCAAAACGGCTTGCGTTGCCGATTTACTTCGCAAGGGTGTGCAACTTCGGTGGACTGACGAGCACGAACGGGTTCGTAAAGATATTATTGAGCGGTTAACCAACGAACCTGTGCTGGCTATTTATGACCCCCCGTTAGCCACAGAAGTTCACACTGATGCGTCGTCGCGAGGTTATGGTGCTGTTTTACTGCAAACCGATGCTGAAGGTCGCAAACGACCTGTTGCTTACTTCAGTAAAGTCACTCAGGGAGCGGAGCCACGCTATCACTCATACGAGTTAGAAACGTTGGCTGTGCAACATTTTAGGCATTATCTAATTGGTAATAAGTTTAAAGTTGTAACAGATTGCAACGCCTTGAAACTGACCTAACTCAAAAAGGATCTGGTGCCTAGGTTAGCTAGGTGGTACATAGATACATATCTACAAGATTATGATTTTGAACTGGAGTATCGTAAGAGGACTGCACTATCACACGCAGTACTTGAGCCGCAATGTGATCAATATGTGTCAAATTGGTATTTGGCTACATAACTGGGCCCAGATAGTGCAGGCCGCTGACGAGGAAACTTGATCGCTTTTACAGAAGTTGAGTGATGGTGAGCTTGATTCGAACCGTTATATAATACGGTTGATGTTCTATATTACAAACTTGATGTAGTTGGAGAACAACCCCGGTTTTTATGTTATTTCCCTAAAGGTTACCGCCTAAGCTTATTGCGATTCTTTCACGATGAGCATCAACATATCGGTGCGGAGAAAACGACTGAGTTAATACTCCGTCACTTTTGGTTTCCGGGATTAAGACAATTTGTTAGGAAATACATTAAATACTGTATTTTTTGTTTATCGCACAAAAAGGCATCGCGCCAACCTTTGCAGCCTATTAACTCGTGGCAAAAACCTTGTGTTCCTTTCGATATGGTGCATACAGACGTCTTAGGGCCACTCCCAGACTCAAATAGCTATGTTATTTTAATAATACTCGCTTTTAACAAATTTTGCTTAATATTCGATTTTTAGACAAGATAATAATGAACTAAAACGCGTTTTGAAAATGCCATTTCATTATACGGTACTCCTCGTTTAATTGTATCAGATCAAGGTCGAATGCGTTTTGGTCGAATGTATGAGAGCTCATCATTTTGTAACTGCAGAGATGCATCAAAGTAATGGGCAGGTTGAAAGGTACTGTCATGAACATGATTCGAGTGGAAACAAACTTTCGGCAGGAAAGCTGGTCTAATATTCTGTGGAAGTTACAGCTCAACCTGAAAGGTAATAACCTTACAGAAATCTACCCAATGTTCACCTTTAATCGTAGTTAGCAACATCGCATATGAAGCAGTCAGTCCAAACCGAGATTCTCTGCGTGAACTTGCGCCGCAAAGCGCTAGTGGGCTGCTTGAAGAGAACCGATTGTGAGGAAGACAAGCCAGTCTACCAACAAGTTAGACTAAGGGTTGCGAGGCCCCTACGCCGTTACGAAAATATTGCCACAAGGTCGATATGAGTTTCGACTAGTCAGTGGGTCGTATGGTAAGAGCACCCAAGCTGCGGCTCAACACAATGATATTGTGGCGAGGAGAGTGGATCCCCGATGTGTGCGCGGCATATTTGAATGCGAGTATGCGGTTTGACTATGAATGGTGCGCATCCTGACAGCTCTGCGCGTATTAATTTATAATCCTCTGATATTCTAGTTGAGTTACCGCTTATTGCTGCGTTGTTGTTTTGGCACCCTGAGGGCTCTGTATGGTAAATAGTAACCTCCCTCAGGTTACTAGTTACCATACAGAGTATGCTCTGCTAGTGTTTAGTGTCTATTTTTATGTTTTACATCCTAGGCCCCGTTTAACATAAAAATAAACCATCCTTTAGAGATACTTGCTGTCATCTCACGTAAGATGGAGTGTAAGTTTTTACGCTTTTTTCATTGTCCTAACGCAAACAATGTTGCCTACCTATAGGTGCCGCCGACGAGGTGGAAAACGACTTCTTGGATTCCGAAGAAAGCGCGGAGGGAAACGTAAAATAAGTACAAACAGAGGTCCACACTCAACCATCGCGTCCACGTCGGGAGCTGCCTGAAGATGCTGCGGTCGAGGACGAACCGACTTTTAATAGGCCCCAGGGGGCGTGTCTTCAGTTATGACGTCAGAGTGGCGTGATGGTTGTACGAGACGGAGAGGGGAGCGCAAGCGGGCGAGCGGGATCACCAGCAGCGATCGCTGCTTCAGCCCCTTTTTTCAGCAGTGGTGCCAACTTTGGGGTTTTCCCCCTAAATTTAGGGGGAAGAAGTGTTAAAAGGGGGATTTTTAGGGGCAGAAATTTTTTGGGGATATTTTTAGGGGCTTCTAACAAAATATCTTTTAATAACTACACCGCACTGCGGTATAATTATCGAACGAACGTGGTTATATTATTAAACCAATCTTATCTGAAAAAACAAGGATAGCTGAATTAAAAATTGCCGCATTCATTGCCGAACATACCTCGCCATTAGCTGTAGATCATTTGATGTCAATAGTGCCTCAATTAGATCCTTTGTCAGATATATTAAAAAGTTTAAAGCTTCATCGCACACAGTATGTTAATTAAAAATGTACTAAGCCCATGTATGGTTAAGGATTTACTTGAACAAATTGGGGATTCCCAATTTTCCATAATAATTGATGAAAGTACTGATCTACATCGATCACTAATAAACAACTAGATGCACAATGCCATACAAAAATTCTCTTAAAACGGTCGCCAATTGTCTTTACCTACTTCTAGTTGAAATAAATATACGTTAATGTAAATTCAACCATAAGTGCAATGTTTAAAGTTGTATTCACAAAGCCGTTACGACCGGTGCTTGCTAGTCAACATACATCAAAACAAATTCAACCTTACTTACAATGTTTTAAAATCAGATTTACAGTGCGAAAAAAAAAACAATAGATTTTATGACCGAGGCTCACCGCTAGGACAAAGGAATGAGTAGAGTCGAATTGTCCAATATTTTTTTGTTTATACAGGGTTACTGGAAACTCGACCACTTCCTTGGAGGAGGTGATAGAGGGGCTAAAATGTGACAAATTTAACCCCCCATATGTATGGCCGAAAATTAATACTTTTAGAGATATTTGAATTTGAGAGAGAAACTTGATTTTTTTAAATAATCTGTTGTAATTTGAAATTATTTGATATTTTTAGACATTTTACTGCTGTATTAGCGTTGTTAGAATGTTAGCTATAAATAAAAATAAAAATGAACCCAACCAACATGATTTGTTTTTTTTTTTTTTTAATTAAAAGTTTAGTGTGAAAAGTCGGAGTAATTTATAAAATACCTAAAATTCAAATATCTCTAAAAGTATTAATTTTCGGCCATACATAGGGGGTATCAAATTTGTCACATTTTAGCCCCTCTATCACCTCCTGCAAGGAAGTGGTCGAGTTTCCAGTAACCCTGTATATTAGGTATATATTAGGTATTTTTTTAAAGCTTTAAGCTTAATGTATTAAAAAAGTGTACGTAATAAAACACATGTTATTCTCTTCTTTGGTGTATATGTGTCATTCATTAATCATTATATTATAATTTACCTGAATGGATCGATCACTAATAAAGAACTAGATACACAATCAGCGCAAAAAAGGTCCTTACCGAATGAATGCCCACTTGGATTGAATTATAATAATAATAATAATAATAATATTCCACAACTATCACACAACGTCGTCTAGCCTCAAGCTAAGCAGAGCTTGTGTTATGAGTACTAGACAACTGATAAACATACTTATATATTTCTAAATACATACATATATAGATAAATTACACTCAGACATAGAACAAATGATCATGCTCATCACACAAACATTTGTCCTGGGTGGGAATCGAACCCACGACCTCCGGCATAGCAGTCAGGGCCACTAACCACTAGACCAACAGGCCAGTCAACATTAACGTATATTTATTTCAACTACAATTACGTAAACACAATTGGCGACGAGAACTTTTACATGGGATTGTGTTACTATAATATTTATAGAAACAGTAAACAAGTCTCATTAAACAAAAAAAAAAACAAAAATATCATAAGTAACTTTAATAATAATAAAAAAAGAAACAATAGCGTCTCCACAAATGGAACAGAATCAACGCACATAACCCGAACAATTTAAGCGGGCATGCGATAGTATGATTACTACGTTTACTGAGAGTCTTTACAATTGAGATGCTTTATAACTCCTCCTGTTTATTACGACTTAATTAAAAAAATGTTTTTACGACGATTTCCTGAGAAAATATCAGTATTTACAATACAGTGATAACAATTATATATTGATAATATTAATAGCTAACGAAAATATGAAACTCCATCTTTTTTTTTGCGTCCTGGAAGTGTGATTTTCGTACTTTTTAAACGAGCAATGAGTCACGCTTACTGTCGGAGCGTTCAAATGCTACTAGAGTAAAAGTACACCAAATGTTAAATTTGGTGGACTTTCGGTGAGGACATTTTTTGCCGCTGATTGTGTATCTAGTTGTTTATTAGAGATCGATGCTGATCTATCAACACAAAAGATATTATGTGTGATGATTCGTTTTTTTTTTATGTGAAGAAGAAACAAGTTGTATCAACTTTCTACAGACTAATCAAATTGGTAAATTGCGAAGCAATAAGTGTCTACAACGCAAAGACGCAATTAGAAGAAGATGGTTTAAATTGTCAAAATATGTTAGGAATTGGTGCTGACGCCGCAAGTGTTATGGTTGGGAAGCACAACTCAGTCACTGCCTTGTTTAAACGAGAACTACCAGATGTAATTGTAATGAAGTGCGTATGCCACTCCCTTCACTTATGCGCCGGGAAAGCTGCAGAGGAACTTCCACGTCAGTTAGAATTCTTAGTGCGTGAAGCACACAAATAGTCCAAAACGCTGGAAAAATATAGAGACTTATATGAAACTATGAATTATGGGAACCGGAATTCCAATAAAATTCAAGGACTTAGTGGGACTCGTTGGCTAGCACGTTATGCATCTACCGACACCATTTTGGAACAGTGGGATGAATTACAATTGCTTTTTTCGTTGGCAATGTCGGCAGACAAATGCTACATGACTAAACGATTGAATGACATTATGAGACGACCTAGATTTAAAGCTTATTTGGTCTTTTTAAAATACGAATTGAAAATTGTTACTAGAGAAATTGAGACTAGAGTCAAGAGCAAACCCATCTCAAATTAAAAAAATACTTGGGGTTTTTAGGGGGATTTAAAAAAAAATTGGGGGTAAATTTGGGTAGGGGTTGGCAACACTTTTTGCCTGCGACCACCAAATCGGACGGACGTTCACTAGCATTGTTCAGTAACAGTTTAATTAATTTTAGTACTTAGAATATTTCGACCGTCCCTATTAACAATGTCGGATATACATTTTTACCAATATTCACTTTTTTACATAAATCGAATTACAATTTTGAAAAAATTCTTCACTGTCAAATAAATTTTGAACTGAGGGCAGTTCAAAGTTTGCCCTAACGATAAAAAAGAATCTTTATGATATTAACAATGTCAGTTCTGCGAAAAAGAGGGGCCGATTCTACTAACAAAATTGTTCAAAAATCGCAATTGAATCGCAACTGAACCACGGCTTTTGAGCGTTTTCTCATTCCACTAATGTAACAACGATCCAACTGCGGTTACGTTTCAGTTCAGTCACCGATCGATCGAAACAATCTCAAAAGCTATTCTGCTAACAAAACCGAACATGAGCGTGACGTTTAGTCGCATCATTATCTTTTTGACATAATTGAAACGTTTCGTTTCAAAGATTTCGCAAGCTGGGACCGAAAACGAAACGTTCTTCTGTGTTTTTATTATTTATAAAGTTGAAATGTTACAAAAAAATATACAGGCTAAAAGTATAAGTATGGTCTAGATATGTGTTTGTATTAAAAATACTTTTAGTAGCACTTATTCGTATTTAGTAATATTATTAGATTCAACTTTTTTTTTCTATGATATTATTAAAACATACTATTTGGAATGTTGGTCACACAGGTTACCCGCTGTTACGTCCCCGTTACGATTCGGTTTAACTTTAGTTTCCATTTTGCTTATACAGTGTGATTCAAAATACCCCTGTTATACCGAAAACAGTGTATTGTTTAATACACTATTAGTTATTCTGGAAGGTCGCCATGGTCATATCTCAACTTTAAATAATTTCGATTTTCTCTTACAAAATACAAATAATATTTTAATTTTGCTATGTCGTAGCAACCCTAGATAGGCTGAGCCAAATAAATCAATGACCGCAGGCCGTAGGTATGTAGGTATTGTCGCGTCCTTTGACCTGGCGAGCTGTTGCCTCATCGCGCGAGTGAAATGATCAGTACGGTAATTATTAAGTTTGTACATACCATACCATTTTCCTTTTCAAATCCTGCGCAGCTTTACACACGTAGGTACACGTAAGTACACTCATAGTTTTAGCACATGAACATATTATTCACAATAAGGACAACAAACACAAAAGGTACACAGAACTTAGACAGTTGTCTTGCTGCTGCAAGATTACCGTCAGTCGCACCTACACACATTATCATGTCATAATATTCATTGTTCGCATATTCGGTCATGATTCCTCGCAAAATTCACTGCAATCCAACGCGAAACTAGACGACGAGCATCCAGCTCGAAAGAATGAAGTGAACTAGCGAAATAAATGCCTAATTACTTAACTAGCCTACAATAATAAAAATGTACACAATTTTAGGGATCAATAAGATATTAAGTGAATTCCGATAATAAATAGGTACTATTTTTAAAATAAAATATTGTACCTAGTGATAGCAGTGCACCTACATTTTGCTTACGGTATTTCTGTCCCATGATGTGATAAGCGGCCAGTTAAAATTGTATTATCGAGGTTGACTAGTATTTGTAGCATTAATTACAAATCTTAGTGGTTTACCTATTTTCTGTATTTTTTAAATGATAAAGAAATAAAATACATTGCCATAATTATGAAACAAATCTAATTCCAAAATAATCGAATACAGTATCCAAAAACCCCAAAAAGATTGCCCGGTCTTAGAATAGAATCGCGTTATTATTACACATGTACGGAATCTTTTAGTGATTTTCTTTCCGAGGTAGCGGCGAGCTCAAAGGCCGCGCGCGGCGGCACGGCGGCACGCCAAAAGATTTTTGTAGGCTGAATGATTTTGAATCTTATTTTTATGATTAAATAACATTCAAAATCATTTCAGTTTAAAAAATCTTTCGGATTTGAAGCATTCTTCAACCGATGCCGATATCCAATAAGAAAGCCGGAAGCAATGGGCGTGCAGTATAGTGTAGGAAATTGCAAGATATTGGTGGCATTTCTACCAATCGGAGGATTAAAACTGCAATTAATTCTTATAAAAATGTATTTCACCAAAGAGTAACGAAAACAGTTAGGTCGTTCGATATCTTACTTTTGAGGATAGATACCTGTTAAACAAATGGAATTAATTTTCATAGGGAGCTAATATTTTTTTTATTAAACTTTTTACTAGGTATTTGTATTTTATAAAAACCTTGTAGTTGGGTTTAAACTGCAGTTTTATGCAGATGTATGTAGCTACGTCTACTTCTACTCTGCGTAGGTATTTCGCATATCATACTGGTATTCAAGACTTAATTCATCTTGAAAAAAAAAATCAACTTGCCTCTCTGATGCAAGAAAGAGGTCAACCAAATTTAGGGTTGACTCCATCAAAAATATGAAGAAAACTTTGACATGTCGAAAGCATTCAAAAACTTTAATGAACATTGTTGGGAACTTCATCTAATGATTAATAATGCACAACAGAATATGGGGCCGCTGGATCAAAAGAGGTATTCTGAGTCACCCTGTAGAATAGTAGAATGACTTTTTTGGTAACTATCGAACGGCGATCGAAACTGAACTGTTGTTGAAACACAATTGAACGTGTAACGTTGCAAATTAGTAGAATCGGCCCCCAGTAGGGACTAAACAGTAAAGTCTCCCTGCAGAACCGACATTGTTAATAGGGACGGTCGATTTGATATTTTGTAATCATTTTAATGAACCTTTTTTTTAAGCAATACAAGTCTAAAACGCTAATTATATTGTAAATAAAAACAATAGTTATTTATTACTATTCACAGTATAGTGCAAATGTTATACTTTAATGTCATTAATAATAAAATGTTTTAAGGCTCATCTATTATTACCTACATCATTTAAAAATGAAGCTGGAACAGTAAATCGTATATGTCTTGCATACCCTAGATTATACCTACCAAATAATTGACAAGCATGTACAATAATTATGTATTATATTGTTTTCAATGTTATTATTTAATAAAACATCCTGGCTCGTACGTGCCGTGATTGGATACGGCCACGTAAAAGGCAGACATCTACATCGTTTCCATGAATAGGTAAGTCGCGAAGACGGCTTTCTCTATAAACTTCTATTAAATATGAACCGTTTTGCATATGTTCAGCCCAACGCAGAATAATTATTTGCTCTTCTGACAGCCTCAATCCAGATGCACATTGGGAAGTTTTCTAGCTCATTAGCTTCTAAACGTTGAAATAATAATAATAATATAAAACGTTTATTTTTTCGACACAAGTTATGTAGTACAGTGGCCAGCACATCAAGCTACTACACTTTGACCTTGAGTGCGTTATGTAACAACGACAGCGAGAATCGTGCGAAAGAGATAAATAGGTTTTTTCTGTTCTTACTTATAATGTTTCGTGCTGCACAGTGCGTACGTGAGCTTGTGTGCGTATGTTCGTCGTGGTGTAGAATTAGATACTATGAGATAACAAATAGGGTACTGGGTACATAGTAAAAGGTACCTAGCCGATTGAATAGGATCTACTTACTTGGAACCAAAATAGAGGGTCGTGTTGTATTATTATTACGTCTTGCTTGACGCCACAGAGTACATTTATATATATAGGGATAGAGGTCTATCTCAGCCACCAAATTGAGTAACGCCAAGTGGCGCCCTCTGAATTAGAGTTTCGGATTTAATGTCAACATAATATCACGCACACGCACACATACACATGTTTACATGTGTATTACGGCCTAGCTAGCGGTGCCTACTGATTATTTTGTTATGTCAATTAACGAAAAGTAATTCACAGTTCTAATAATAAAACATTGATTCGATTTAATTATTTTATTTCTTTCTTTTAAAACTTTTTTTAGACAATTTTTTGGCTTTAATTTTATGCAAATCCGTATCATCATCACACTCTCTCTTACATAATAATATTTTATTTATATCTTTACAATAATTATAAATGAAGAATCTGCAGGATAATTTTATTAAAAAATCAATTAGGTTTTCATTGTGAATTGCGCATTCTATAAAATTAAAATCCACATGCATTAATATAAGTGTTTTGATCAGTTCTTTTAAATGATTTTTTTCTAAATTTTTTTTTTAATATTGTGTTATTTATATCCTGCAGATTCGAAACACAATTTAAGAGAGAGTCGCTGGGACATTTTTTATTTGCATATTCCCTGTACCTTAAACATTCAGGCTCATGGTTAGACATCAAATTTTTATTACATTGATCACACCCCTTGAAGACATTTTTCTTGGCTCTTTTTACAAAATACCCGCTCACGTATTGTAGGCCTCCAATTTTGCGAGGGTCATTTTTTTCTTCCAGAGGTGTGAGTGTGGTGTCGGGAATATTATCGAGCTCGCAATTTATTTGTTCTTTGCTGCCCCCACCTGTGATGAGTACTTCATGCAAAGCGTAACAACTGTCTACTGATAGGCTGTTAACTAGCAATGTGGTAAATGCTGCTTCAAACCTTTCTGGTGTAGGGTTTACGTTGCGGCATCCGTGGCTTCTTATGGACCCAAAAAAGTTTTCAATTGGATCCTGATTCAGATGCCGCAACCAAACTGATTTGGAAGCACTGTATTTGGAAGCAATATTTTTTAATAATAATTCTATACCTTCTAGTGTCCATACCCAATTGTTTAATGTGTGGTACATGTTCATTATTTAATGATTCAGGGTTGATAAATTTCATATTCTTCATGAATTGTTTGGACTTCGTCCATGTTTTATGGTGTATGGAAGTAGGCGTCACAGGTTCTAGAAGACGCTTGCCATACTTCTTTCTTTTCCCGAAACTTCCATTTAACGAGTCAAAAAGTTACGTACTTACGTACTTTTGGCTTCTTCTGGAATGATTCCTTTATCTGGAAAATAAAAAAAATAAAAACTATTTTTATTACAGTGTTTAGATCTGATCTGGCAGAATAAAAAGATGAAAACCGTATGACAAGTATTTAAGAGGGATGCGCTAAGGTTGCCCACGAAATTCAAATTTTCTTGGGTTTTTTGCAATTTGTAGGTCAGTGTCATGTTGTATCTTGATCAAAATATGATTCGCGACAATAAGAAATATGTATTTACATAATTTTAACCATAAAAATTATCAATAAATCTCTCTAAGATTTATTGATAATTTTTCATATTTAGATCAAAGTACAACCTGACACTGACCTGCAAATTGCAAAAAACGCAAGAAAATTTCGCCAATCACCTTAATAAATTGTTATTATTGATAACATCACAAAAAAGCTTGTGAGCTGTAGAATATAAGGTAAAAAGAACATTAGGTACTGCTGAAATTTACCTGCAAGATAGCCCATATTTGATGCCACAGTTTGGCTGAATAGTTGGGTTGCGAATTTAACTTTCATCCTTGGAATTTTGCATGGGTCACAGTGGGAATCCGTCAATTTTGGTACCAACCTTATTCCTTTGTAGCCAGGGTTTTCTTTATGCAGTGCAGTTATATGTTCCCATTTTGCCATTTTTGTTTCATTATTTTTGACATATTTCAAATGTTTTGAAATTAAATTATTTCGAATACATTTCATTAAGTGGGACGGGTCGTATAGGGGTACAATCTCTTGGTTGTTTATTAATATCATGTTGTCCCTGGGTTCTTCTCCCTTTCTCAACAAGATTTTCGTGTTTCTCGTAAGAGATATTTAATACAGTTCACATTATTTGTGCCTTGTTCACACACAGTTGCTACCACAATAAGACCCGCATCTTGGAGCTCAGTGATGACTGCTTTTAATTGTTTCGCAAGTTCAGGCCCCTTCGTTGCAGATTGCGAAAAGGTGTATGCAACAGGTTGCTTATAATTTTTTACTAAGGCTCTTACCATGAACACCTGCGCATGATCAGCATATTCAGGTAGTGTCTCTTGGCTATTGGTAACAAAACCACTAACTCTGTCCTTTCTTTCATTATATGTCACACTGGGTTTGAGTGACATTTCGTCAAATAAAACAATACATATTTTATGTTCTAACTTCATTTTCTCTGTTGCTTTCTTTATCTGCTGAATCATATTTTTATTGATTCCTGGATTTATGTTTGCCATATTTAACAATTTTAGAAGAGTTTGACGTGATGGCAGTATAAAGATTTTCCTAAGAAATCTGTACCCTTTTGGGCTTTGTTTAAGGATAGACAAAGCAACAATTTTTTCTTTTAATGTGAAACGACGTCCTTTGATTCCCTTTTTATGCTCTTTGAATTGTAGTAAAGTCAAAATTTTTGATGTACTAGGCAATTTGTCTAGTGTTTTTAGAAACTGTGGATTGGTAGTTAAATTTTGCAGTGCCTTGATCTTTTGTGCCTGGTTTTTAACCTTGCTGCGGCATTTACTGAGTTTCACTCCAACTAGCACAAGTTTTCTATTTAGAGGATGCTCAGATTGAGTTACAGCAACACGGTTCCGGCACTTCTTTGTGATCACTTTTGATCTTTGCATTTTGCGTTGCTCTGCAATAAATTAAATCATAATTATCAATCAGAATAGCTGAACCCGATAGTTAAAGAAATCTGGTTAACAATAGAGATGATGAGAATTTTTTATTTTTTATTAGACATGTATTTTTTCTTTTTCTACGTAATCAAAAGATTACGGCAATACATTCGAGTTAAAATGTGGCATGACGTCACGCCTTGGTAGATTTTGTACGTAGAATCGACGTAGCGAGCCCCCACTCCCGAACTTTAATGCGAAGTCATTTTTTATTGATATGATACAGCAAAAATAAAATTAAAAAAATCCACACTTTACGTGTACAGGAGGAACCCTAAAAACTTTTTCTTCGTGATTTTATTTTACCACTATGTCGGTCTGATTAATATGTATATGCATGCCAAATTATAGCGTTCTAGTACTTTGAGTCTCTGAACTAAGCTGCGGAAAGACGGGCAGACAGACGGACATGGCGAAACTATAAGAGTTTGTTGTTGACTACAGAACCCTAAAAACTAAAATGCTTTATAAACGTAAAAGTGTTTTGTCTTCTTCTTTCAAACACATATCATAATTTGAAAGAAATTAACAATACAATATTTACTAAAATAGGTTTATTAAGCGTTAAGATATATTTTATTATCACTGACCTGGCATGTTTGTCGTTGGTGAAGCTTCTTTAGTAAGTTGATTATTCCGGCACCAATACTTTTCTTCAAAGTGTTCATGACATACACGGCGGTATTTGAAAATATGGTTATTTTCAAGTTGCAAAATGTCACCACCAATAGAATAGACCCATGTATTAAATTATTATATTACTATTCTTAGCTGGATTAGAGAATTTATGCAAATTCACCTCAGTTTCTGAAAAAATAGCATAAGTGTATACTTAATAGGTATTTTCGTTTCGCCTTCACTATTTAGTGAAGCGATACCTACAATTAATTCCCTCGTGGCGTGCTGTGCCTGTCTTATGAAAGATGATACTGGCTCAGCAGCCACTTATGGAGTTATGGATAACACACTTACCTAAGCTATTTACACATCTGGGGACGCAACACTTTCTGTTAGACATGATAAACGATAAATTACAAACAGCACAAAACGGTTCGTCAGAGTCCTATCTCAATACCTAGATTTTTATCAACGCAAGCACAAAATCGACACAGCTGGAGAAGCAGAGGCTCAACTCAACGGACTTAGGTGGAAAAAGCACTTTTAGAGGACAAAAATCTGTAAAAAATATATGAAACAAACAAAACACCACACCGTCAAAAACCGTCTGCCATGTTTGTTTATTTGACATTTACAGTGTTGCAAGCTACTGAAGCTAGTATTTATAAATTAATTAATTTTCAAGAATCATAAAAATAATTATCGTTACTTTTCTTTGTAATTTTTTCGACATGTTGAAGCTGAATATTATGGTGAAAATCATGAAAATCGAGTATGTTAGCACTCTGAAACAGCCACAGACTACATACGAGACACTACGTCAGCAAACACGCCATCTTACATACCTTAGTGGACCTATTTACACAACATCATCAAAACGTAAATACCGCCATCCATCGATATATATGTACTACGTACTAGATATCGCGATCCGAACACTCGCTGTGTTCGACTGAACTGTACTGCAATCCGTACACCTTACTGTAGTACGACTTTGACATTCATGGAGAGTAGATGCGTATGGGGCGGTGCTAATAATAGGTTAAAATACGATCATTCGAAGAAAAGTGTGAACCTGGACGTAAATAACGATTCAGAAGGCAAGTAAGTAAAATAATTTGTTGTTTAAGTGAATAAATAGGTAATAATATCGTAATACCACAAGAGAAAAGATAAATCTTCATTTAAATGCGACGCCATCTACAATCATAGACTAAAACATGCAGATGTTTCATTACAAAACCAGTTGTAGGTAAAAATAAATGTCTGAACATAGGCTTCACGTGGTGTTTTTAGAAAGTTTTTTAATTTGTTTAATTGTTTTAAAACCAGTTTAGTATTTTTGAATAATTATTTTACGTTCTTTCTTTTTAGTTTATAATATCAAATAAGTTTTGACAAATTTCAGAAAATATGACGACGTGCGTATTTCGATACTGCAAAAATACATCAAGAAATGTCAGCGAATCATCAGGTGTCTGTTTTCATCGGTAAGTTTATGTTTATTCGAGTATTTACTGGGAAAAGTGTGAAAGTTTATTTCGAAATTATTTACAAAGTAATACTCAATTTGCTAAACATGGGGACATAATTTTTTGGTCACAGTTTCACATTTAAATGGGGTTCTAATTTTGGTGGTTATTTATTATTTTTGGGTAAACAACAATTAATTTTGGTGTTATTTCTATAACATACGAGCAAAATGTAATATTTTTGGTTATAATTTCACTTTAAATTGGCACTAAAAATTTGGTGCACATTTACTATTTTTGCTGGTAAAAAGTTTTTTTGGTGCAATATTTCATTAGATCTGGTGCTCAGATAAATACTAGCCATTTTTTATCGTAAATAATTTTGGTCATTCGTTAGCACTTAGGTATTACGCGAGCTAGTAGGTATTCAGATTCGTACTTAATTTTGCACGTTTGTAGGTGATATTGCATTATTTTTACTGTTACTAGATCTCGTCCCATTCAGTAATTCACATATATGCCTATATATTTCAGGTTTGTTCATCCGGGTCATCCGAAAAGAGAAAAATTGATAAAAAATCTTCTAAAGGATAGAAGCGAAGACACGTGGCTTCCTACAAAATATTCGTTTGTGTGCTCTGCACACTTTCGAGCTGGTGATATTTATACGACTAAAGCTGGAAAGTGTTTTATTAAGAAGTCGGCTATTCCTTGTAGTAATCCTTTAGAATATGCTGAAAAAAATCTCTTCCAGCATACCTGCGATAGGACAAAGGATAAAAAGAGATGTAGACAACGTGTAAAAGTAGAAGAGAAAATAAAATACATCAAATCTTAAAAAAAACAATTCACTTAGCAAATAAAACATATAATAAACTAACAACTCTGACGAAATGGAAAGATAGTGTGGAAAGACCACTATCCACTAGCTACTACAGTGAAATATCACTGTAGTAGCTAGTGGATAGTGGTCTTTTACTTTTCTACTTTACCATTTTTTATTTATTTAAACACTTAATAATAATAATAATAAATAACAACAATAAATTTTGAAATAGAGTATGAATTTACTCTAACGAAGTTTTGTGGGTACAAAAGCCGTATCGTGGCTGTATCTCTTCTGCGGTGTATGATCTATAAGGGCTTCACGTTGTTTCACTACGTTGAAGGAAACGCGTAAGCGCCGTGAAATACCCGGCGCTTACGACGTTTTGGTCGCGAGAAAACTGTACTCTGTAAGTGATCTAGCGCTTCATATTTTAATAGTTTGGTTAGACGACATAACTAATGTTTTAACGCTGCAGCGAACTTTAGATTTAATTCTTTCCAAAATGGAGCAAGACTTTTGTTTACGATAGCTTCTCTATCCGTATAGCTCTATGCCGCCATCTCGGTAGAGGTTTTTTAAGTACTTTTCAATATAATGACACCAAATTGGATGTCAGTTAAATCGTTCGATTGGCAAGACTTTTGGTGTCCAACTTAATTTTGTATACTTAAAAAAGTACAATTACTTGTTTGGCAGTACTAAGATTGTCAACCCTGCTTGACGCGGACTAAAGACTGACGTTTTCGAGTCTTCACAACGCGCGCGCTAGTAGGTAACATAATTGCCTACGAATCGAAATAATGGCATAGTAAAATATACGTACAGGCGGCTCACGCAAAAAACTAAAATACTTATGAAAGCTTATAAGCATTTTGTTTGTTTAAATTTTCTTTTACAATTTTGGTTCCGGTTTTTTGATCCGTATTTTAACTCAACCAATGGTTAAACATAGTAAATAATGGTTGAATTTTGGCTAAATGCGAAAGGCTGAACGTGAATGAATTAGGTAACATGAATGTAGGTATTCATGTTAAAAAATTGTAACTAATGGCATTTTGGCAAACACATTTAGCCAAATTTCAACCAGTAGTTACATGTTTAACCACTGGTTAACTACGGATAAAAAAACCGGCCCTTAGGTGGTAATCCTTCATTTATAGTATTTGTTGGAAAGTTACCTATAAGTATTAATTAGGTATTATCTCTTCATATTACATTTAAACAAGTAGGTAGGCAGGTACGGTATACTCCGTTACACCTTTAATAAGCGAAACTTCACGCTCGTAATGAATATTGATAGGTAGACAGAAAGGTATAATCTGATAATGTGATGAGAGGGAAACATTTTTTTTTTATTTCATGCAGATTTCAATTACCTTTTCTGGGTTTTGCTGTACCTATTTACTGGCGGGCTGGGGTGGTCGGCTGTGTTCGTGCATTCCATGCTCTTCTAGAGTCGCCTTTCCACTATGGGATATAATGTAATTTATATTATATCTCAAGATATAAATTAATATCGCTCACCGTACTTTTAAATGAAACCATTGACACTGAGATGTAATATCACATTATCTGCTTAATTCTTAGCGAAATGTATAACGCTTCTTTATGCTACACTAATCCTGTGTGGCAAACGCTCGGGTGCGTGCAAAAAATATCTTGGGTGTAGACACCCTTACCGCCGTGTTCTCACGGAGGCGATCGGCGGCGGCGATCTCTCGCGTCCGAGCCTGGTCCAGGCCATGGTGCGGAGCGAGAGTGCATGGGAGGCCGTCACCTCCTTCTGCGAAGCGGTAATGCTTGCGAAGGAGGAGGCGGAACGCGTGAGGGAGAGGCAGCCTCACGCCCTCAGTCGCCGCAGGAGACGCCCTGGGCGGCGGGAATCGATAGCCGATTCCCAGCCACCGTAGGCGCGGGCTTGCGGACGGTGAGTAGTGGGTAGCTCGCCGTCCGGTGAGGACCAGGCCCGGGTCGACGGCGCGTTGTGTTCCACGCGCGCCTCAAAGAGATGTCAGCAAAAGATGGGGTCCAATAGGGCCGATGCCGCTGGGGTCGCGGGTTGTTTGAAAAAGATACCGTGGCCCTGGCATAGGCAACTGAAGGAACACGGGTGGGTTTTAGTCAGTAAAAGTCTGACACGCCCTTCCGCTCCACCCAGAGCGGGAGAAGTTATTTGATGATTTCCCATCCACAAAAAAAAAAAAAAAAAAGACACCCTTACCAACCCTTATTTTACGATGTTTTCGAAACAATAGAGATGCAAAACGAACGCACAGGTGCGGCGCGCCGCACTCGAAGAAAGTTATGTAAATTGTATGGACTCGCATACGCGCCGTCAAGCACCTGGTGAACGTTCGAAAGCGCGCATGCGCGTCTGCCGCGCCTAATGAATTAAAAACATCGTGGATAGCATGCCCAGAAGGATTCAAGCTGTGATTTTGGCAAGAGGAGGTCACACTCGTTATAAGGTTACATTTGTAACTTTAAAAAAAGTAAAAAAATCTTCTTGTCTTTATTGCCGACCACTTCTTATTATGTGATGTATGTCTCTTATAAAGTCCAGACATAATCTTGGTCACTTCATGTGAAGACCATGTAGATTGGTGTCTGAAATGGTCTTTTGAGGAAAGAACCACACAGATTGAGAGGACCTGTCCAGTCAGTGCACGCATTTGTCAGTAATCGCGCAGCTCAACTCAGAACTTAAGAAGCTCAACGAATCGACGTACAATACCAAAGAAAGGACATTGGGGTAGGCCGCATAAATTACTCAAACTGCCAGACCAAAAAATACAAAAAATAACTGAGAGTAAAAATAAAACAAACAAAAAAAGCAATGACCTACATAGTCTTCACATTCACAATAAATTAAAATAATATAATACTTTACAAAGTAAATAGTCATGACAACATTCAGTATGCAAAAATAAAAAAATAAAATAAAATTTGGAGCAGTTCATGTCCTCAATATAATCTTTAACGGTATAAAAAGCTTTCTGACACAACTTGCGTTTAATGAATGATTTGAATTTATTAAGGCTCAGTTCTTGAACGTGGCTCGGAAGTTTATTATAAAAGCGTATACATTGACACCTGAATGACCCACCTATTTTCTTGAGCCTTGTTGGAGGTACAACAAATTTGTGTTTGTTCCTAGTATTTATATTGTGGATATCACTGTATTTTTTAAACAATTTAATGTTTATATGGGCATATAAAAGATTTTCAAAAATGTACTGAGAAGGCAAAGTCATTATATTAATCTCCTTAAATTTCTCTCTGAGAGATTGTCTCGGACTTAATTTATAAATGCATCGAACAGCTCTTTTCTGCAAAACAAAGATAGTCTGAATGTCGGCTGCATTTCCCCACAACAGAATACCGTACGACGTTACACTATGAAAATAGCTAAAGTACACTAAACGGGCTGTCTCTATGTTAGTTAAATTACGAATTTTCCTAACAGCGTATGCTGCGGAGCTTAGTTTTTTTGACAATTTATCTATATGTGGGCCCCACTGAAGCTTAGCATCCAAAGTTAAGCCCAAGAATACTGTGCTATCTTCAGGATTCAATTCTTCGCCCTTTATCAACACGTTAGTTTTCACCTGCCTAACGTGAGGTAGCGTAAATTTAATGCATTTGGTTTTTTTTTCATTAAGGAGTAAATTATTAACATTGAACCAGTGAACTACTTTTGAGATCGCTCTGTTTACATCGTCAGTTACCAGCTGCTTACGTTTAAGTTTAAACAAAGTGAAGTATCATCCGCAAACAAAACTATATCATGATTATCCTTTATGAGGTAGGGCAAATCGTTAATATAAATAAGAAACAAGAAAGGACCAAGAATCGAGCTCTGTGGGACCCACATTGTTACTATAGATCCGGGCGATCTTTTTCCATTAACGTCAACGCTCTGAATCCTATTACTCAAGTATGAAGTAAGAAGATCCAGAGCGGTGTTCCGGATCCTCCTCCTCCTTCCTGATTAACGTTTCATGAAGAACGCAATCGAATGCCTTGGCCAAATCACAAAAGATGCCCAAGGCATCGCATTTGTCTTCCCATGCATTATAAATATGTCCTGAAAGTTCAACACTTAGTAATTGAACACTTCAATCAGTAGTTGAACGACCCTTTGTAAAACCGAACTGCTTGTTATGTAATAATTTATGTTTATTAAAAAATCTTTGCAATTGGTCTAAAATTAATTTCTCAAAAATTTTACTAAACATAGGTAGTACTGAAATAGGTCTATAATTTGTGGGGTCTGATGTACTACCTGATTTAAACAAAGGTATTATTTTACTATATTTCATAAGGTCAGGAAACTCCCCACAGTCGATACAGTTATTAAAGATAAGAGCTAAAGTAGGTGCTATAATGTCAATAATAGACTTCGCAACTTCTACAGAATTACCCCACAGATCTGCTGTCTTTTTAACATTTAAAGTGTGAAAGGTTTTAATTATATCTCTACAGGTAATATGTTCAAAATTAAATTCCAAATCGCAAGCATTAACATTTTCCTTAAGCAAAGACTCAGCAACAGAAGTTGATGAGTTTAGGGATTTAGTAGTTGAAACAGAAATATCTGAAAATAAATTTTCAAAGGCCGCGGCGACTTGTGAGTCTGATTTTATTATGTTGTCATTAATAGTTCATAAAGCCGTGTTCTACTTTTATGAATACCAATGGTAGCCCAACCACTGAAAGACGCGAGATATTAACCGAGATAGTGTTGGGAATAAAGATGAGATTAAATTGTTGACAGTACATATTAAAAAAATCATCATATAGATGATTAGGATCTACTGATCCTAATCATCTATATGATGAATTTTTATTTTGATTAGCCAAAACTGTTAATTTATTAATGAATTTAATTTTAAAAGCTCTCAAGCGACTTGTAGTTTTGGGGTTAACAATGATATCCTTTTTAGCCACTTTGTTGTTTTGGTTTGGTTTTTTGGTCCTTTGCCCGCAATGATCAGAATCTAGTAAATTTATAATTTCTTTATGGCTTGGAATAACATCTGTATAAATATTATCTAGGCATGTGGCACTAGTAGGGGTTATTCTTGTGGGCTCCAATAATAGGTTTACAAGATTGTATGACTGAAACAGACTTATTATTTTACTACAAGAACCTGACTTTTCTAATAAATTAACATTAAAATCACCGCAAATGATAATAGATTTATTCGAGTTACATATCTTGCGTTACATATTATCTATCCAATTCTATACAAGCTATTTCAACTAACAACAACAACAACTAACTACTGTATTTAGGTGTCCGAGCCTTCGCTTGACCCACTGGTGAGGTGAGAGAACATCCTGGATTTTACGTGTGGCAACACTGTTTCGTACCAATGAGCGCCCTCCTATCGTCACGTGGAGGGAGGCTACTGTCGCCTACCCCTCCCTAGCCGCGCGAACTTCGCAGCGCCGCGCCGGGCGCTTGCGCTCCTCAGTACGTTTTAGATCGTGTAAATACTGTAACGAAGTGAACGAAAAAATACTTTGGATATTTTTATAAATTCAAGGTATGTTTACTATAATATTGAAACTATTTGAAACAAAGCAGGAAAGCCTTGTTTACTTGTTTCTCGTGCTTCACTTAATCGGGAAAGCCCCGATTTGCTGCTAGGAAAGCCCTAGTAAAGACATGGTTATCTTAAAAATGCTCATGCATTGTTGCTTTATTGTCAAAAAAATTATTGACATTGGCAGACTATGTGTCATTTCTGCCAACAGATGACGTGTCGTCTGTGCTAACAGACGACGTCGACTACGGAACTTTTAATCCAGACGAAGTCGTCTACCCAGGCGACATGCATACAACACTTCGCCTACGCATTTTGCTCTTGTCACACCTTGCTTGAGCTCGCGCTTGTCTGCTGCAGATGACAACCACGATGGGAGAGCTGGTAAACTGGCGTCCGCCTACTGCCAATGAAAGTTGTTACCAAAGCCTACTACAAACTCTAGATGCACTGTACCCTGCTAACTGGCGAGACTGGGTGATAAATGCTGGCAACTACAAGGATCTGTTCGGCGGTACCTTAGCGCCTGACACCGAAGCAAGACTCCGTTTCGCAATACAGACAGTGCGCCTAGCCAAATTTTTCCGGTGCGGGAATTCGCTCAGTGAACGCCTTTATAGAAAGCTAAAAGTAACAGTAATTCGAATTAAACTGCTTGAGTGGCCAGTCGGTTTAGCTCTTATTTACGAATCGATATCTATTATGACGAAAATTCATCCAGTCGGCGAACAAAATGGATTTGATGCCATTCTGCCATCCCTAAAGCCATACTTAACATCACGCAAGGAAACTTCGGATGCTTTGAAAGCTGAGGCCGAAGAAGCCAATGCTACGTCTGGTCCGTCGCGTGTTTCCAAGAGACATCACAGTCCTGAACCACAGCCAAACCCTAAAGTTCCTAGAACCACAGAAAGCGTCTCAGCGGAATCCTTAAAGGACTATATGCGCCAACAAAATGAAATCTTATAAAGACTGTGTGAACTCACCTATGGCCTGACGTGTCCGCGCCGTCGACATCGCAGACTGAAATTCATGCACCTTCGGAGGCAGACTCGACAGCTGACGAAGCAGAGGAAGACTGGAACCCGCCACCTTTAGGGGAGGAAGAAGAGGAAGATGTAGAAGAAGAGCTCTTTCTTGACTTTGCACCTGAGACGACAGAGAGTGAAGGAGAAATCAGCAAGGCGTCTGAAAAATTTGTGGAAGAAGGTGCCCACTGCCAAAAACTGGAATCTGACGGCTGGAAAAATATTCGATACGCGGACGTCCAGAAACAATTCCAGGCAACGCCTGTCTTCACTGCGCTTAAACTAAATGGACATTTGGCAACAGTTTCACTTCAGTGGCAACTAGTCTTAGTCCTGGAAAAACTGGACCAGTGCTTAGGAACACGGTTTGTTGCAACAGCGTAAGGATTTTTTAGATACCGGTGCGCCTCCGGAAATAAAAGCGTACCTCACAAAGAACCTGGCCGTGAAAGACAAAGCTCCATTCCGAAAAGTTTCGGATGCTCTCCTCCAATACACTTGTGGGAAAAGGGCAGAAATTCTGGAACAAAAAAGAGCCCTCTTTGAGCCTCTGAATAAAACCATAAGCGATTTATTACATGCCATCCCACCTTCCACAACCACCTGTTTGCGGAACCACAGTTATCCGACTTGATCAAAGAACAAGGAGGATTATCAAAGTTGTTTCCAGGAAAGTTCAAAAAACCCACACAATTTGCGCCAAAACCCAAAAACAAACAGGATTCTAAAAATTATACAACATCGTACAAAAAATAAAACTGCCTCTGGAGACTTCTGTTTTTACGGGGGAACGTTTCGGTGTTTTAAAAGCCATAGAATATACTCGTGTTTTTAAGATCAAAAGAACAATAATTTTTACAGATTCACAAAGTGCTCTTCTAGCCACCAATAAATCCCATTTCGAACACAAATCATAATTTCCTATCATTTATTTATAAGAGAATTTGCGTTCAGAACCATCTCTGAGGGTCATATTTCCGGCCCCTTGTTGGAATCCATGGCAATGCAGTTGCTGACACAGTTGCTGGTGATGTGGTGCAGTGTGGGGATTTAGTTCCTTACACCAATTTTAGTACTGACCTTGTGACGTTACCAAAGACTTTTCTTTGGGACACCTGGAAGGTAGCCTGGGATATCGGAAGCAAATCTAAGGGCCATATTTATCAATTATTCAGCCCGACGTTCCGTAAAAACCGTGGTTTGGCAGGGCGAAGTTTGGCAAAACGGAGACCTCCGTTTTAATACGGACGAGACTGGGTCATGTTTGCTCTCCAGCCCATCTTGCCAAACTTCATATCATCGACGACCCCATGTGCTCGTGTGGCACAGACGTAGGCGACCTAAATCACATTTTTTTTCTCCTGACACTTATATGACCGTTCTTCTTTACTTGGTAGCCTCTTGTCCCTCCATATTCCTATTCCTACCTCAATACTTTCTTATATAGATGTATAGTCTCATTCGTAATTTGGTCCTACTTTGCTCCAATATTTGCTCCAAATGTTGAAAATTATGATTATTTTTAGAAAATCAACTATACAATTTACTTAATGTATTATTTTATGGATATATAGCTTATTTGACAAGTATTTATATAGGGAAATAGATATTATGAAGTATATTATGAATTTATTTTTGACAAATAATACTGAGCAAAATTACCCATGGTGTTGGGTATCTTTGCTCCTAGATATAGTTTCTATGTAATCTCCATTGTTAAAGCTGTTGGAGCAAATTAATGCTTTCCTAATTCAAACTCTGCTCCAGTTATAATATGTTTTGCTATTTTGGATGATATAAATTGGTGAGATATGGGTAAAAACGAAAAAATGGATAAAAACGGATGCGTTCATAATTTAATTAATTGTTGCAAAATTTTTAACGTAGAATAGGCGAAAACATTTTACAGAACAGGAGCATAATTACACGTAGAGGAGCAAAGTAGGACCAAATTACCAGTACTTTAAATAATATTAAGTTGTCAATTTTCGTCATTGTAATTTGCTCATTATTCACTATCATCACCTTTATAAATATACTGATCCTATATCCGTCCTATCCTAAATCCCTTTATAATAAATTAATTAATCATAGTAATATTTTCGTTTTCCTAACTTTGTTTCTGAACTAAATTAAACTTGACATTGGCTAAATGCACAAACCGTGCGAAGCCAAAAGAAAAAACAAAAAACAAACTCTAAATCGACCTTAGAACGGAAATTTCCATGTGCCCGTTTTTTTTTTTCAAAAGAGTGTAGTTGTTCCGGATTCTTAATACACAGTTCTCTACTATGTATGCCTGATATGTATTCCCCGATTACTCGAAGACGGCTGAACCGATTTAGAATTATTATTTTTTTTTGTTTGAAAGGGTATAGGTACTTTCTAGTTGGTCCCATTGGATCTTGGAGAAATCGACGGAACTCTTCTAATATTATATACATTTAACGTCCCTGCACCGGGAAAAGAAATATTTTGTAAAAGGTGATGAGCACTTGACATAAGGATATTGTAACTTAGATAAATTACAAACTGACCCACTAAAAAGTGAAAAAAAAAGTTTTTCCAAAAATATCAACTGACTTCTAAAAAACCCCACAAAGTGAAAAATAACTTTTATATCGGAAGTCGGTGGCAAAAAAGTAAAATACAGATCCAAAGACACCGACTTCCGAAGTTAAAGTTATTTTTCACTTTGTGGGGTTTTTTTGGAAGTCAGTTGATATTTCTGGAAAAAAGTTTTTTAATGAGCAAGTTACAATGAGGACAATTTATTTAAAGTAGGTAGTAAATGAAATGAGGAAAATTGAGTCTCATTCATTACTTTAAATAATATTAAGATGTAAATTTTCCTCATTGAAACCTTGCTCATTATTCACTATCATCACCTTTATAAATAATTAAGAGTATATTAGTATAATATAATATATAATTAATAAGTAATATATAAGATCCTATATATCCATCTTCTTAAGTCCCGTTATAATTAATTAAAATAATTAATAATATTAGTTTCCCTACCTTTGTTTGTAAACTAAACGTGATATTGGTTAACTCTTTATAAGTCTATGGGCTAAATGCACATATGACAAATTGACAAACCGTGCGAAGCCAAAAGAAAAAAAACAGTATGTTTAAATGTTTATTTTTGTAAGAAACGAATACCCAACTTTTTTAACATGCTAAAACACTGTTTCTTTTTATTACTTTATATTCTCCTTAGCATCGAAAGTGTTTTCTGTTATGACAAAAATGGCTTCATTCTGTACTGTCCTTGTATGGGTAAGTAAACACAATTCATTTCTACTTGATTTACCGAGTAGTTCATACGAATATTTCTTCTTTATCTACAATTGCTTGAATGTTATTTTTTAGGCAGATTTGGTAATCAAGCGGATCACTTTTTGGGAGCATTGGCATTTAGTAAAGGTTTGAATAGAACTTTGGTTCTTCCTCCATGGGTGGAATACAGATTTGGTGAGCCTAAATCTGTACAAGTACCTTTTAATACATATTTTAAAGTCGAAGGTTTATCTTTATATCATAATGTGATCACAATGGAGAACTTCATGAATAATTTGGCCTCTGTTATTTGGCCAATTACGAAACGAATCTCATTTTGTTACACTCAGAGAATGGGTGAACACGAAAAAAGTTGCAATGCAAAATCTGGAAACCCATTTGGTCCATTCTGGGATACATTCAATATTGATTTTGTTGACTCTGAATTTTATGGGCCTTTGAATTATGATGTATATAACAAAGCAATGATAGATAAATGGAAACATAAATATCCTCCTAAACAGTGGCCGGTTCTGGCTTTTACTGGTAAGTGCATTCTTATTGTTCTTCTCACCTTGCTCTCTCTAGTGGCGAAGCTACTAGTCTTCCAGCAAAGAACCTCATTATGCTGGACTGTAATATAATGAGGTTCTTTGCTGGAGCAAAGAACCGCATTATGCTGGACTGTAATATTAAACAAGTGCATTGCTCACTTAATGTAACAAATATTCTATATAGCTCACTGAATACAAAGGGCCACAAATCAAAATGCATCTATTTTATACGACGGCCAAAACAAAATTTAGACCATGATTTTTTAATATATTTCAGCATTTATATTTAATTTTGTTACTTATGCGTTTTACATGCTCTATCAATTAAAAATATTAACATTGTAATAGCTGCTACTCATGGAGCTAAAAATGCACAGAAGTCCCTTTTGTATTCAAAATTTCGATGAATATGTTGAATGTTATGTCAAAAATAAGTCCAGCATATTAAATTAAGGAATAATTTATATAGCCCCGGACACACCCAGACCATTATTACGAATCTATTGATACCTTATTCATCACAATCGGTTTCAGTAGTTTAGGTGCTACGGTAAATACAAACATACATACATACATAGACTGCTAAAATCATAACCCCACCCTTCCTTTTGGCTTTGCCGTAGTTGGGTAAAAATAAATGGTTTATTAAATCTGAAAAATAAATAAAATATATTCTACAAAGTCAGGTAAAATCATGGATAAAAAAACAGACAGTAAAATGGTATCTAAAATAAATGACAATTTCTATGTACAGACGCCAGCAAGTCAAGCTACCTGAAACTGACAAATTTTCCCAATCAACCTTGAACCTAATGCTTTAGTAATAAAGTTGAAAATCTATTAAACTTTGACAGATTTTAGCAGCTTGATGTGCTGGCGTCTGTACAACAAAAGAATCTTAACTTATAATATCATAGTAGGTTAAAATTATTGAGATCAAATTGTGTGACTATTATTTTAATCAAAATTAAACAATAAATCTCTAAAACTTTACATTATAAATTTGTAGAATTTTATTAATAAAGTTGTATTGAAATCCATTTATATGCATAAAAATCACATTAATTAACAAAATACTCTAAACACAACCATCAGGCGGTCCAATCAGTCTCTTTGCAGAGAATTATTAACACAAACTGAAGTATTATTTCGGTTTGTGGCCTTTTTGCACACAACAGATGTGCATTCACATCCAGTTTCAGGTTGCAACTGACAAAATGGCAGTCTTGCACTGAAGTTAGCTAACAAAATGCCCCAATGCAAAAATCGCGGCCAGCCGGTTTGGAAATAGTGCAACGAAAAATGATGGGTGTTTCTTTTTACTAAAAAAATTAGTTGATTTAGACCTCATTTTTGCAATAAAATTATTTCAGAATTTTTTGATTTGTGGCCCTTTTGTATTCACTGAGCGATATATCTCCTTCAAACTTATGGATGAGAATGCTGCACAATTCTGCTATAGCTCTTGCAATGTAAGTTCAAGCAAAAAGTTAACCCGACATTACTACTCATGTTGCGACATACAAAGAAACTACTCATACGCCTGCGAGGCGCATCATATTGACTAATGATTTTATTCAAAACCTATAAGTATGATTGATATGTTTTAACTGTTTATATAATTGTGTATATTACTAAAAAGAGAAAAACATAATTTTAAATAATATTTATATATTTTTATTATAAAATCTTTAATCAAATAAATCTTAGGAACAAATTTTAGGAACTTAGGCAATTAAACATTTTTCTCATTAAAAATAATAAAAAAACAACTTAAAGTATACACTTCTCTTAAAAAATAGTTAATTAAAGTAATTAACTAAAAAACAACTAAAAAAGTAACAAAAAAAAATATTTTAGAAGAATTTTATTAATAGCGCAAAACTTACATACAAGCTACTCATACGTCTTTGGAGCGCCAAGGGTAGTAATATCAAAAAAACTAGCACAGTTACCGTAACGCAACCACCGTTCTACGACACGTGCTGGCGATGATTGAGATGTCCTTGAACGTGAATGCCATACGCGCGAAGGAAAAAAAAAGAGAGCAATATATCAAAAATGCGGGCGCCTCTGCGACGTAGAGTAGTAATCTAGGGTTAAGAATTTCAGCATCACATTTATTTAGTTATGAACTATGCTGCTTTTTTAACATTTTGATTAAGGCACTAATATGTACTGTCTGTTCCAAAAGTATCTGATGCAAGTGTAAACAAACCCTATTCAGGTCAAAAGATGATGCAAAATTTGAATTTCTGCTTTAAGTTCAAAATCAAATCATAGCACTCAATTTGTAAGTGGCACTTGGCATCCACAGGTGATTCTGATCCCTTTGTTTACATTTTCATCAGATACTTTTCAAACAGACTAGTGTTGCCTATCGATAGTCGACTATCGCTAAACTATCGATAGTCTATCGATAGTTGACGTCATATCAATAGAATCGATAGTCTATCGATAGTATCGATATTATCGATAGTATTGATCTATCGATAGACTATCGATACTATTGATATGACGTTATTAGTAGATCATTAGGATCAGTATGATTAGCCAAATATAGTTGGGCAACTCTAAAACAGACCATAGTAGCACAACATTTGTAGTAGACATGCTCATATCATAGTTACTCTAGTAGGTTCATAGGTTTCCAACCTTTTATGGACTACCGCCCCTTTTACAAGAAAAAAAAATTCCAAAGCTCCCTTTACATAATAGTAAATTATACCACTTTTATATGGCTGCTTATAATCTATTATTAGTCACAAATTAAAAAATAATTTTCTCTCTGTAATCATGCTACACGAAAAGCTCCAGCGTCCATTAGGTACTTGTTATTACAGTTTTTATAAATCCCATTCTTACTAAATATTCACAACATAATAAATTCATAGGTACTCAATTACAAAAACCTGTAATCAACAAGTAATTAATCAATAAATTGCTTTTGTATCAAACATTTTAGGTACTGTGTTATTTATGTTTTAATGTTGATTGGCTAACGTTTTTATAAACCACAGGAGCCCCTGCAAGTTTCCCAGTGCAAAAAGAAAATGTCCATTTACAAAAGCACCTATGGTGGAGTGATGATATAGTCAATAAGACTAGATTATTTATAAAGAAGAATATGAATGGAGGTGGTTTCTTGGGTATACATTTGAGAAATGGACAGGATTGGGTAAAAGCTTGTCAGCATGTTAAAGATAGCACTATGTTATTTGCTGCTCCACAATGTGTGGGATATAAAAATGAAAGAGGACCACTGTCACTATCTATGTGTCTACCACAGCCGGCTGATATTATCAAGTAAGGTCTTTTCATTAATAAAAATCTTCAAAAGTAGTGCTTTTGAAGATTTTTAACATTCTCACTGCCATGAATACTTTTGAAATTCTAGCAGGCCTGGGCCACGCCATTGGGACCAGCGGGTCCATCTATTAATTTTAATACAAGCCACGTTTGAAAAGCTGTACGGCACGCTGTAGTCCTCTAAATTCAAACCAATTTCACAACACGCGGCGTGCTATAAACACGCTATTTAACCTTTTTAACCGACTTTTGCTTGGGGAGTTTTTGAGTTAGCTTCAATAATGCGTATATTTCCCACTTATTTTATGTGGATGATGTGATGGTGTTTTAATAACTTCCTATCACTGTTATTTACATGGCATATCTACAATTATTGTGCTCAATTATGTATTCGAATTTGTGTGGGGTAGGTTCCACAACTAAAAAGTGAAAAATAAAAACTTTTTAGCAAAAAATAAAACCGACTTCTAAAACAAAACACTACAAAGTGAAAAATAACTTTAATTTCGGAAGTCGGTGGCAAAAAACGAAAATACAAAACGAAAGACACCGACTTCCGAAATTAAAGTTATTTTTCACTTTGTAGTGTTTTGTTTTAGAAGTCGGTTTTATTTTTTGCTAAAAAGTTTTTCACCGCTAACATACACAAAACGCGATGCCACGCCAGCGCCAAGCTATAAATGTATAACGAAATATATAGTAAACAGTAGGGATCAGGGTATCGTCATATCGATGAATGAGATTTATACGCGTTAAGTTTTAATTATAATTTTACGGATATAAATAAAAACTGATTAAATATTTCCATATTTGGTTTTTTCACAGTATCCCTAGTAAGACAAAACAGTAAAATTATAAGTATCAAAGAAACAAATACATAACTCAATTAGAGCTTTAGGAAATGAGGTACATTTCTATTTGTTTCATGACGTCATTCTTTGACTTCATTTCAAGTCCTTGGCGCTCAGAGCACGTTAAATTCAATTCTGATTAGGGATGTGGTCTATGGTCTTTCTTCTATTTTTGTCTACACCCGTGTTTATTTATAACCTTCAGTAAACGTTTTTTTACCATAGGTATCTAAGCGGCAGAACTTTTCACAGAGCTATGCGACAAGCGTCGCGCGACGCTTAGTTTGTGACTTACCGAACATTTCACTTATTAAATTCTTACTTTTTGATGAATAAAGATTATTATTATCTAGTTGGACATAACCTCAGAAACATCTTCTTCTGGTTCATCGTTCTCCACAAAATACTCCCCGAGTCCGATTCCACACCTTGTAATAAAATATCTTTAAAAGCTCATCCGAATCCAGTTCTTCATTCATTTTCACTACCTATTTGTTAATTTATTACTATTAGTAAAATAGAATAGTAGGTACCTATTTTTACAAGCAAATTGAAAGAATCCGATTAGTACCTACCTGCAGTCTCCACAGCACTATGCCAAAGTGACCTTGACAGCCGTACGTTTCTGACGTCACAGAACGACTTCTATAATAGTCCGTGGCGCCCGGGGCACTGACAACCAATTGTTTTGTAGAGATGAGAGAATATAATTATCGACAAGAATTGCAACTATTTCATTCCGAGTCGGCACCCATCTGAAGGTCGAAATTAGTCTATTTTCCCTTTGTTATAAAATAGGTAATTAAATTAATATTTTTACTGACCTCAAATTGTTTTCGATAATAATATTTATAAATATGTCAACAGGTGAAATCAACAGTGATAACTTTCGCGTCACATCACTAGCCGACTATATACCCGAAGTCCTTGGCGTGACATTAAAAATGTTCAGAGTTTTTGTTTTGCCAATTTTAAGACAAATAAGGGCTTCATTTGTCTTTAAAAAATAAAAAAAAACAGGGTATTAGACAGTGCTATATTAAATAATAAAATGAAATAAACCTATTAAATACAGTAAATTTTATTTTTATAACATAGCTAAATGAAGAGCTTCCAATGAAGTCGTGGCGCTGGTTGCACGAAAATCCGGAACTTCTATTGAATTCCGTGGCGGTAAAAAGGTTAAATACCTAGATGAATAGCTTTTTGACGGACGTACCTATCAATAATTTTACATACGGCCAAGAGCACGTCGGACCACGCACAGTGGTGGGGCTGACACTGGCATGGCCACCATCAGGGATTTGAATTTTGATACTACAATTTGTCGCTAATTAGTCGAAATTTGTCGCCAAATATCAGAATTTGTCGGTCACTGGTTCAAAAGTTATAAGCGTTTCTAGGTGGCCAAGCTGGAAAGAGTCCACAGCTTGGCCACATTTATATCTCAAAAACTAGGGCACCTAGCGAAGATCTGTTTTCTCCCAAATTTAGTCGCTAATTAGTCGGAATCAGTCGCCAAATATCAGAATCTGTCGGTCACTGGTTCAAAAGTTATAAGCGTTTCTAGGTGGCTGACCTGGGGAGAATCTCCCCAGCTTGCCCACATTTATATCTCAAAAACTAGGGCACCTAGCGAAGATCTGTTTTCTCCCAAATTTAGTTGCCAATTAGTCGCAATTTGCCGCCAAGTCACAGATTTAGTCAGTGTGTGATTAAAACGAAATTAAAGAATTTAATTTATCCATATGTTGGTACAAACAAGTACAAAATTACAAAATACTTTAAGTAGTTTCTATGATGTCATGTGGTGGAATGTTTGTTTCGAAATATACAGTATGTTAACCAACAGAGGGCGTTCCCGTTAACCCGCAATAGTATAGCATCCATACATGCTAAAAAAAATATTACCATTCGAAAACAAAATGGTTTTTATTTTTTTTTTAATATTAAAATATTCACTAAAAATGCTAAAAATATTCACTAAAATATTCAAAAATTCACTAAAAATAAAAACTAAATTGCGATGTTTCCGTCCTTCAAGTACGCGTGTACAGAGTGTTTCTTTTACGTATCAATTTAACATTTTTAGTGAATATTTTAATATTAAAAAAAATAAAAACCATTTTGTTTTCGAATGGTAATATTTTTTTTAGCATGTATGGATGCTATACTATTGCGGGTTAACGGGAACGCCCTCTGTTGGTTAACATACTGTATAAATATAAAGTTATTCTATAATTTGACCTTACCAAAGGTAAGCTGTATCCATTACCTATAAACAGCAGGCTTAGCACGAGAACCGTAGAGAAGCATTTTGTCGACGGAAGAGTAGACAAAATGACGTTACTGTGTAGACCAGGGATGGCGAACCAATGGCATGCGTGCCATTAAATGGCACGCGACACAATATTTTGGGCACGTCACTGATCACAAAATTCGTTATGCATGTCACTGATCACAAAATTCGTTATGCACTACGAAAAAAAGTGTGAAGTAGGTATTAAATGACGAGCGAACGGGAGTGATCCCTACGCTACGGAATGCTCGGGTGCGGTGATCGGGCTGCGATACGCGGTTACGGTGCGGATACGGATACGGTGCGCGGGTTGGCGGCTTTAGGTGGCAAGCGCGGCCCCGGCTAAGGGTATTTATTAGTGTTCTGTGAGCGCGGCGCTCGCTCGTTTGTTTTCGTACCTACAATCTACATCGCGAGTTTCTATGGCTAATAATGACGCATAGTTTGTTTATGCTTAATAAATATTTAAATATTACTTAAATAAATATGTAAGCAGAAGGGGTCAGACTGAAGTTAATGATAGGCTGAAGATAGATTGAACTATTCATTTTATTATTATAATAGTTACAATGTTTATAGCTAATAGTTATAGCCTTTTTTTATCAAGCCCTGTTAGCTCAGTATCAATAAACCGTAAATTTCAATAATTGTTATGTTTTGAACAGAAATGATTAACTTTGGATTTTGAAAAAGTTAATGAATCGCTTATTTGACTTCTACAGAAATTCCCTTTTGCAATATATCAGGACCTAATAGAACTTCTTCGCTTAAACAATCGTCCTACGTAATACGTAGTAATATCTAATAACAATTCGTAGAAGTAATCGGTAACCCGTAGAAAATGACGGCTAGAGGCGAATTTTGGATACAGATGGAACATTTTATTTGTAAGGAGGAAATAATATTATCCAATTTTTCCACACGAGTGGCATGTCCCTCTAGAGGTTGAAGAAGGACGGAAATTCTTTTGTTCTATTTCGGAGGTTATAGGATCGTCATTGCATCGTTTCAGTGTAAAACCTCTCAATGTTCGGACCAGTTGAAGCAATGACAATGAATGAATGAGTTGAATTAATGACAACTGAATTTAATTCACGACGAATTTTATCAGCACAAAGTGCGTGAGTCAGCGCGATTATAAGGTCAACCCCTTTTTTTTAAGATGGGTTTGCTCTTGACTCCAGTCCAGGTCGGAGGTGACAGAGACAGAGTCGACGACGGAGTGAGCTTACCCAGAAGAAGCCCGCTGACTCTCACTCAGAAGACACTAGGGTTGTATGCGCTCGGAAACAGACGCAGGTAGTGAGTTCCACTCTTTTGCTGCGCGCATTATAAAAGACATCTGGAAGCGCCCAGTGCGAATTGGTGGAATAGCAACCAGGTAGGGATGGCAACCGGCAGTGCGTCTAGATGTCCGATGGTAGAAGGGGGCCGGTGGAATGAGGTCGTGGAGTTCTTGAGCACACTCTCCGAAGTACAATCTGTAGAAGACCGACAAGCAGGCAACCTTGCGGCGATGTGCTAAGCTATGAAGCTTGGCATCCACCAGGTTTACGTCGCCAATGAGCCTAATGAACTGAGTCAAGCGTGGCTAGTTGGTACTTTAATTTAGCAAAGGTGGCTGCAATACTCCATGCAGGATCGGGATTGCGCTTTGTAAAGGGTTAAAAGCTGTCCAGGCGTAAAGTATCGCTTCAACCCATTTAGGATGCCCAGTTTCTTGGCCGCAGGTGGCGCCAAAGTTGAGACCACATCTCAACTCCTTGCCTAGGAGCTCAAGCCGATCAGTTACAGGAACAGATGCACCCCGAAAAGTAGGAGTTTGAGCGAAACGACTCCTTTTAGCGGTAAAAACACACGCCTGTATTTTGGTGGCGTTAAAAGAAACCAGATTATCATCACCCCACTGGGAGACAAGGCTTAAGGTCAAATCTGTCCGCTCTGCCATGGCCTCTTTCAAAGAACGAACTACGGCCCCGCTGGTTTTTGCGCTGGACAAGTATCTCTGATACTGTACTGTCATCCGCGTACCCAACAATACCAGGCTAAAGCAGGTCATTGATGTGCAGCAGGGAAAGAGTTGCAGAGGGAACAGATAAGCAGGAAGCTTGCTGAGCAAAGCAGCGTGCCAGACCCTGACAAAGGCCTTCGAGATGTCAAGCGACATAGCAAGTGTTTCGCAGTGTTTCTCGATGGCTCCGCCACAGCAGTGCGTGACATACACAGGAAGATCGCCAGTTGACCGTCCCCGGCGAAAGCCATATTGACGGTAGTGTTGCCTATCGATAGTCGACTATCGCTAAACTATCGATAGTTGACGTCATATCAAGAGTATCGATAGTCTAATGATAGTATCGATAGTATGATACAGGGCAATAGTATTGATATACAAAAATAGTATCGATAGTATCGATACTATCGAAGACCAGCATATGTTTAGGAGCAATACTATCGATAGTATTGATAGCTCACACTATCGATAGTTTTATAAACGGCGATAGTATTGCCTTCCAATAGTTTTAATTATTTAATATCACTGAGGAGATCATTGTCTTCAAGGTAGGTCAGCAACTTATTGTTCAGTACCCTTTCCATAACCTTGCACAGAATGGAGGTAATGGCGATCGGACGGTAATGGGCAGGGTCTGCACGGTCGCCCTTTTTGGGCACTGGTTGTACATTTGCAAGCCTCCAGGATTTCGGCACCGTTCTTTTTTCAAGAGAGAGGCGGAACAAACGTGTCAACACAGGAGACAGTTAAGGCGCACACTGCCTCAACACTCTCGCTGGAATGCCGACAGGCCCGCTGGCCTTGTTCACGTCTAGACTGCACAATACTCTTTGGACCTCTTTAATGGGAACTGCGATCTCCGGCATCGAGGAGACACAATGAGGTACAGTAAGTGGTTGCTCGGAGCCAGCGACCAGATGTGAATTGCTTGCAAAGAGAGATGCAAATAAATTTGCTTCCTCACTTGCAGAATGAGCCAGTGACCCATCAGGTTTCATCATTGGAGGTAAGGTGGGACGACAGAAATTCGTTTCAGCCGCTTTAGACAAGGACCTTATCACTTCACCTATGGCACACCATTCGGTATTATCAGACTCGGGTTCGTCTGGGTCAAAAGATATTAATTTTGTGGATGTAGATGTAGGGGCTTGGTGTGAGGTCATGGTGTCTAATATTCTTTGAAAAATGGCTGCCATGCCATTTGAAGAAAAGAGACATCTGCTGGGTCATGGTGGCATTTGTTTGGTTAAGAGGTGGGAGTGGATCCGATCCCACTTCTGATGTAAGCAGAAGGGGTCAGACTCAATTTAATGATAGGCTGAAGATAGATTGAACTATTCCTTTTATTATTATAATAGTCACAATGTTTATAGCTAAGTCACTAATTGTGGCAATTACCAATTGCACTATCTTATTTTGTAATTACAAATAATCATCATTAATTTATCATAAAACATACGATGACAATTTGGTAATTGAAGTGATAATTAATTCGAATCCTCAAATATCTAGAGTCAAGGATCAGCTAAGTACAACTTGTGCACCGTCCCACGCCAGAGCCAAGACTGATTTGTTCGTCGAGATGTCGCTACGCCCCCGCAAGGGCGAGTGCCGGCTCACGAAGCGAGGCGAGTCGACTATGGTCCGCAGCGCAAGATTTTGCTGCGCGCGGAGCGTCTTACGGCTCGTCTCGCTCGTGAGGGCGAACCAAGCCGGTGCGGCGTACGTCAAAATTGGGCGCACGTACAACTTGTACACGCCCAAATTGACGCGCGCCGGGAGGCGGGACGAGAGCACTGGTTTGAGTAGGTTGCGGGCGACCCTACCCTGTGCGGCGACCTTGCGGACATGCGGCCCCATCGTGAGCCGATTATCGATGGTGACACCCAGGTATTTGACCCGGGGCGACCACTCGATGTCGACTCCTTGCAGCCTCAGGGGTGGTGGTAGTCGTGCGGCTCCGGTGACCATCGCCTGCGTCTTACCCACGTTCACCGACAGCCGCCACTTCGACAGCCAGTCGGGAAGAAGGTCGAGGGCGCGCTGCATCTTGACCGCCGCGTGCTTCGCATTGAGCGAAGTACAGATGTACGCGGCGTCGTCAGCGTACAGCGCGAGCGTCGACTCCTCCGTGGTGGGGATGTCGTCCGTGTATCGCGAGTAACACGCAGGCGACACGCAGCTACCCTGTGGTACACCCGCCAGCACCGGGCGGGCGCTGGATAGCGCACCGTCGACCACCACCCTGAAAGTCCTGTGGGAGAGAAAGCTAGATACCACCTTTACAACGCGACGGGGCGCGTCTGACGTGGCCAACTTAAAGATAAGGCCCTCGTGCCACACACGGTCGAAGGCCTTCTCCATGTCGAGGAATACTGCAACCGAGCATTCCTTCTTGTTGAGCGCAGCTGTGAGTAGGTGCAGTACCCTCGACAGCTGGAGCGTCGTGCTGTGGTCCGCCCGAAACCCGAATTGCTCCGGACGCGGCGTGATGTTAGGCTGGAGATGTCGCAGCAGGAGTGCTTCGAACACCTTGGAGATTGTCGGCAGCAGTGTGATCGGCCGATAGCTCTCCGGCTTCAGGATGTTCTTTCCCGCCTTGGGCAGCATGATGACGCGCCCCTCCTTCTAAGCGGCGGGAAAGACTCCCGTGCGCAGTATCGCTGTGAACAGGCGCGCCAGGGCCGCTACCATGCGGTACGGCAGGTGGCGCAGCACTGTGTTAGTGATACCGTCGGCTCCGGGGGCCTTTCTAGGCTTGGTTCGTAGGATGGCGCGTCTGACTGCGCCCGGCGAGAAGAATACTGGATCTTCATCGGGAGCTATCGGCGTTGCGAAGTAATCTCCCAGGTGTTGCTCGACTGCTGCGACATGGTCGTGGTCGCTGGTCGCTGGTCGGGTTCGGTTGGAACTGACGCTCCAGGTACTCAGCGAAGACCTCCGCCCGGTCCTCTGCTACGTATTTAAGCGCCCCGTCGCTGCTGAGCAGTGGACGCACCGGAGCTGGGGTATTCGCTAGTTGGCGGCAGAGGCGATGTACAGACGGCCAACTGTCCGTCGTGGCGTCTATTCGTTCCTCCCAGCCCGCGGCGGTGTGTGCCTTTAGCTCGGCCTTCACCTTCTCCGCGAGACGGTTGAGCTGCTGTTTGAGTTGCGGGCATCTGAGCTGTTGCCACTGCTTGCGTAGGCGCCTCTTCTCGGCGATCATCCTGCTGATGCGCGCTGGTAGGGGCGGCAATAGCCCTCTCCCCTCCGGCTGCAGTGTTGTCGCCGCTTCCAAGGCACTCTGAATGCAAGCAGTGACGTCACCCGCCATCTGGTCTACGTCCGCGGAGGTAACGATAGGCCGAGTCGGCGTGGTGGTCTCTAGCTTCTCTCCGAAGGCAGTCCAGTCCGTTAGTCGACGTGGCGCTGTGGGCTTCAGTCGGGTCGGCATACCCGATAAGACGACGAGTACTGGCTGGTGGTCTGACTGTAGCTCGTCGTCTATCACTTGCTGCGTGATCTGGCAGTGTAGCCCTCGGTGGACTACGATGTCCAGCACGTCCGGCATGTAGCGTGTGCACTCGGGGTAGTGGGTCGGTGTCTCTGGTCCGGACACCGTGTACCCGAAGGCCTCCGCGTCCGCGAAGAGCCGTCTCCCCTCGGTATTCGTGTTGGCTGAGTTCCACGCTGGGTGCTTACAATTAAAGTCACCGGCGAGGATGGTCGCCTTCTGCGATGTGTTGATAAGCGCCCGCAACTCTGACAGGTTCAATTGGGCCGCGGGCGGCTTATAACAGGCATAGATGTTTATGTCCTCGCCGGCTATATGCAGCTGCACACCCAGCGCGTACCACGAGCTGAGTGACGGCAAGGGGAGTTCTTGGTGCACGACTCTTCGCCTCACCAATACCGCCAGACCACGGTAACGGGCGTTCTGTGCCGACCTTTCATCCTTCCTATAAACGAGGTAACCTGGGAACCTAACCCTGTCTTCGGGTCCCAGGATCGTCTCGCTTATGAGCGCCACGTCTATATTTTGTTCCCGAAGGAGATGGCGGAGGGGGGCGACCTTATCCCGTAGGCCGCGGGCATTCCAGTGAATCACCCTTAATGACCTAGCCATGATAAAGGGTAAGTAAGGTGGCCAGGCCATCAAGGATGACCGTTTCTATATCTTGCCCCTGCCTAATAGCTTTAATTAAATCCATTAAAAGCTTTATGGCACAGGCTGTGAACTCTTTCTTGGTGAGTGACTGGGCGCCGGTAGCGCCGCCACTCTTTTCTTGTGCGAACTTTGTTGGTTCCAGTTTTTGCCGCGGCGCTATGCCGGCGCCAGCTGTAGGTGCATCCTTTTTCACAGCCTGCACCTTGCTAGAGGCAGGGGCGGCCTTTGGGATGTCTTCCTGGGTCGCCTGGGGGGGACGGTCTGGCTTCTTGCCCTTTCCCTTTCCCCCACGTTTCTTCTTCCTCCTCCTCCCTGAGGAGGTGGCTTGGTTTCTATCCGTGGGTCCGTTGGCCGCCGCCATCAACGACGGTCCTTGTCCCTCATCGGGCGTTGTTTGCGGCCTCTCGGTGGCCGCTTGTGGCCGGCGCGAAGTGGCCGTAATGGCGGCGGTCCCCGCCCGCCTATTCCGTATTTCCTCCTGGAATACGGGGCACTTTATATTGCACGCGGGGTGCGGGCCACCACAATTTACACAGGTGGCCGGCTCTTCCCGCGGGCGCGGGCAGTCGCGCGCCGCGTGCTCGCCCCCGCATCGCACACAGGCGAGCGGACGGTGACACTGGTGCGAGCTGTGTCTAAACCTCTGGCACCGGTGGCACTGAGCGGGCCCACGTTTTCCCCGCCAAGCCTCTATCTTGACACCACGCATATACATAAATACGGTGGTGTCATA
Source organism: Dicycla oo (assembly GCA_948252095.1). NCBI lineage: Eukaryota > Metazoa > Arthropoda > Insecta > Lepidoptera > Noctuidae > Dicycla > Dicycla oo. Next base: position 17,279,712 of record OX411712.1, read on the forward strand.
TATGGCCCGGACGTCGGGGGTCTTCTTTATTATTGCGTGGAACACGCAGCCGGGTCGTCCTTGCGCCCCCTTTATATGGCGCACGTACTCCGGATGGTATCCCAACGTCCGGAGTTCCTCCTCGATCTCCTTGGGGTATGTGTCCGCCGGCAGGCCCCGTATGGCTATCTTCATGTTCTTCTCCGCTGGCAGCGAGTAGGCGAACCATGAGACGCCACTATCCTTCTCCAGGCCAGTTAGGTACCGCTGGACCAGTCGGTATTCCTCCTCGCTGTCGGGGGTGAAGCGAACTCCAGCCCCGTATGGGCGAGCGTTAGGAGGCCGGCCCAGCTTGGCATTGATGGCCCGGAAGTGGGCGGCCCAATTAGGCAGCCTCTCAACTACCAGCGGTGGGTAGCGTAGTTTCTTCCCCGGCTTTTTGGTCGGCGTCACTGCGGCGCCGGGGGTATTAGCCGGGGGTGCGGCGGAAGTAGGGGGGGCAGGGGGTAAAATCAAATCACTTACCCCTGCGGCCGGTGATGGGGGCGGCGTGCTGCGCGCCACGTCAGCGAAGGTGGGTGACGCTGGCTCACCCAGGTCCACTCGCTTCGCCTCCATCGCGGTGTCGTCGGAACTCCTCCTGCGGTGCTTCCGCTGGGATCTGGGCTCGACGAGTTGGAACTCGAAGCCGAATCCCAGCGGGGTGTCAACTCCTCCCACGGTGGGCCGTACGTCGGCTCGCGATGTCGTGTCCAGGGACACGTTGTCGCGACCGGAAGCGGCCGAGCCCACCGATGCTAGCGACATGCTCGATCCCGCGCGAGACGAGCATGCCGACAGCATGGCCGGTGAGTCGTAGGCGGAGGTGCGGGGGGGGGCCGGCGAGGCAGGTGCCGGTGGTGTCTGTGTACTTGCAAGCACTGCACGTGCAGCATTCGCTGGTTCCGCCAGCGGGAGGCGGGGACCGGATGTGCCGGCGTGTTCGGGACGCGTGGGTGGCGACGCAAAACGCGGCGGCGGCGCATTGGAGCGCGCAGCGGGTGCGCGAGTGCGCGCGGGTGGTGCGGAGACACTCGCGGGCGGCGCAGCGGTGCGCGCGTCAGGTGGCGCGGTGGCGCGTGGGGCGGCCGGTGCTGTGGCGCGCGGGGCGGCTGGTGCGGCGGCGCGCGGGGCGGGCGGCGCGGCGGCGCGCGCAGTGGGCGGCGCGTGCTGTAAGCGGCGCGGAGGTGCGCGCGGTGGTGTGGCTCGCGCGTGGTTCGGCGCGGGCGCAGAGACGCGCACCGGTGAGGTCGCGCGTGCGGTTGGTGGGGCGCGGCCTGCTGTTGTCGCTATTGGCCCCGGGGCCTGTATCGGCACCGGGCGAAACGTGGCGGGGCGGACGGGAACCTCCCGCTGTCGGCTCGACGACGGCGTGGGCGCAGCGCACGCAGGCGCCGATGTCGTCGGCGGGCCGGATGCTGCAGCGGCGCTCGTCCCCCCTCTTCTTCGATCTTCTCTGGATAGTCCGGCCGGCGGTGCATCGCGGCCCAGCGAGCCGCGCTTGCCGGGTTTCGGCATGCTGGTGGGCGTGGCCTTCCGCGACCGCGGCGGTGAGCTAGCTCACCGAGCAGCTCGGTGGCTCCCTCTGTGCTTACACAAGTGCCGGCTGGTACTAGTGTAAACACAGAGAAAAACAAATAAAAAAGGAGGTCCGCGCGGAAAACTTCTACCTTCACAACACTTAACAATATGTACTGTGTGGTCGACCACGGGCTGATCCGACTGATTTGTTTCCTTTTTTTTTTTTTGTGAATGGCATCTCGTAGTTGACCTAGAGAGGTCGAGACTACTTAACCGGACTATAAACGATTTGTTTCTTTTTTTTTTTTTTTTGTGAATGGCATCTCGTAGTTGACCTAGAGAGGTCGAGACTACTTAACCGGACTATCCTGTGGCTGCCTTAAGAAAACTCAAAGCCTCCAGCCAGGGGCAAAAAACTTACAGACTAAGCGACTACACGCTAAGGGCTCCTCCTGTGGGGAACGGGCCTCGGCTTAGGGCGTCGCTGGGGGGAGGACAGCAAGATGGGACAGGCTGGATCAGATTAAAATAACGATTTGTTTCCTTTTTTTTTTTTTGTGAATGGCATCTCGTAGTTGACCTAGAGAGGTCGAGACTACTTAACCGGACTATCCTGTGGCTGCCTTAAGAAAACTCAAAGCCTCCAGCCAGGGGGCGATTTGTTTCCCCGCTGCGCGCTCTTTTATACTTGTATTAAAACAAGTCGAGTAGTGGGGTGGTAGGAGTGGTCGAGTGACGTATGTACTTGTCGATGGCGTGTTCGGTGCACGTGTTGTTTACAGCTTAGAGAAATGACGCACGACGACGCCGCCGTCAAATATTTGTTTATGTTTATTAATAATAATAGTGAATTTCGTTGATATAATTCTATTTTAAAGTTTATTTGAGTTTTATCTATGATTTTAACTGTTATTTAATATGGCTAGTTAAGCAAAAAAAACAAAAAGAGCAAGCTAGTAAGAGTATCAGAGAATTTCAAAACTTGGTGGACAGAGAAATATAGCATGATTAGTAAAGTTGACGAGGCGGAGTGTGTTTTATGTTCTGGAACAGTGGTATGTAGAACATCGTCTGTGAAACGGCATTTCGAAACAAATCACAAATCCGTTAGTCAAAAAACGAACCACAGTAAAAATATTAATTGCAAGTGCATTGAAAGACAGAAATAAACAGTCAACATCTATGATTAAATATTTGGCAAAAATTGTCATCCGAGCGCGACAAGTTACGTGGCTGCAAATGTCATTGCTCGGCATAGTAAACCTTTTCAAGAGGGAGGGTTTTTGAAGGAAGCCTGGTAAGCATGCGCGCCCTCTCTTTTTGATGATTTCGATAATAAAGATAATTCAGCGCATCAAAGATACTCCTCTGTCCAGAAACACAATAAAAGAAATAATCCTAAAACTGGCGGAAAATGTAACAGATCAACAAAAAAGTGACATTAGCTCTGCTTCTTTTTACCCGACTGCGGCGAAGGCCAAAAGGAGGGTTATGTGTTTGACCTGTATGTATGTATGTCCGTTTCTTTGTTCCCTATAAAGGGTTCCGTAGTTGGGATAAATTTATCCCAAAAACAAGCAACATTCTCATATACAGGGTTATTGGTAAAACATCAACAACCTCTTAAGGGGTCATTGTACTCATCATTATGAACAACATTTACTATGGGACCAAACCTGAAATCGCGAAAAAAGAATCAGCTGTTCAGTACATTTATGTTCGCATAATTCATCAAAATGTACTGAACAGCTGATTCTTTTTTCGCGATTTCAGGTTTGGTCCCATAGTAAAACTTGTTCATAATGATGAGTACAATGACCCCTTAAGAGGTTATTGGTGTTTTTACCAATAACCCTGTATATTGTCGACTCACGGAGTCATGATGTAATAGCATGATCTATTTATAATCTCATATTTTATATTTTTTATATCTCATATTTCTCAGCAGGTTTGGTCCCATAGTAAAAGTTGTCGGCGGCGTGGATTTGTTGACCGATGTTTTACTCTAGCTAGATGGAGGCATCGCTAAGGATTACCACACAAAAAGTACGTTAAGAAAAAGCACTTGAACCCCGGTTTTCGTTAATAAGTATTTTAATAATTAAATTCAATTAGTTCAGGTTCAGATGAAACCAATATTGAAACTAACGTCATTCATGACGGCGCCAAAGAACCACAGATAATATATAACACAAACTACGTAGTAGATATATATATATATATTTATTTGAGATGGCTTTGCTCTTGACTCTAGTCTAGGTCACAGGTGACAGAGACAAAGTCGACGATGGAGAGCTTACCCAGAAGAAGCCTGTTCATTCTCACTTTGAAGAGATTAGGGTTGTATGCGCTCGGAAACACAGACGCAGGTAGTGAGTTCCACTCTTTTGCAGTGCGCATTATAAAAGACATTTGGAAACGCTTAGTGCGAATTGGTGGAATATCAAACTGGCAGTGCATCTAGATGGTAGAAGGGGGCCGGTGGAATCAGCTGTTAAAATCTCACTCAAAAATCTTCACGCTCACCTCACCTAAGAGTTCACGGTGAGATTTGTACAGAATAGCACTGCAGGTCGTGGAGTTCTTGGGCACACTCACCGAAGTACGGCGAAAGCCATATTGACGGTCACTGAGGAGACCATTGTCTTCAAGGTAGGTCAGCAACTTATTGTTCAGTACCCTTTCCACAGAATGGAGGTAATGGCGATCGGACGGTAATGGGCAGGGTCTGCACGGTCGCACTTTTTGGGCACTGGTTGTACAATTGCAAGCTTCCAGGATTTCGGCACCGTTCTTTTATCAAGAGAGAGGCGAAACGAACGTGTCAACACAGGAGACAGTTCAGGCGCACACTGCGTCAACACTTTCGTTGGGATGCCGTCAGGCCCGCGCACGTCTAGACTGCAAAATACTCTTCGGACCTCTTTAATGTGAACTGCGATCTCCGGCATCGAGGAGTCACAATGAGGTACAGTAGGTGGTTGCTTGGAGCCAGCGACCAGACGTGAATTGCTTGCAAAGAGAGATGCAAATAAATTTGCCTTCTTACTTGCAGAGTGAGCCAGCGACGACAGAAATTCGTTTCAGCCGGTTTGGGCAGGGACCAGAACTGTTTACTACCCGGAGGGTGCGAAGCCAGCCTGGCCCCAATATGTCCGACATGGTCAAAACGTGCCCTACGTAAAACCCGCTTGCAGAACTTGGCGGCAGAATTAAAGGCCCTCTTCTTCGCGCGAACCCTACGCGCTCGAACCTTGCGGTCGCGGGCCTTGACCCAGGCTTGGTAGGCAGACTCCTTTCGGGCCTCAGCGTGGGCGCATTCCGCATTATACCAAGGCCGGGATTTGTGACCGAGCGGGATGTCGGAAAACGGAATAAAATACTCTATCCCCTGCCGAATCACGTCCGCAACCACAAAACAAATGCAATACGTCACAGTAAAAAAAAAAAATCTTTTTTTAAATCGGTCTTCTTTTCTTTAAATGCTTAAAATGTATTCCATAATAATAATTTAAATTATTACGACGCAACGCGTAACCCTTAACATAAATACCTAATATTATACTAAAAAGCAAATCGGTACATACTTACATAATTATCTTCTTCATTTCAATATTTGTTGGCGGGTATATTTATATTGCTTTATTTTCTACGTAGTAGCAACATTGGGAAATGAAGTGCAATGGCAGTATGTCACTGCCGTTATGTGGAAATACGTACAATAGTAAAAAAAAAAACTTTTATTTTTGATGTCCGAAATCCGGGAATCTTTTTCATAACAAAAACACAAACCTGATTTAAAAAATAGGAGTAATTTTACGAACTGAAGTTGGTACGACCCAAGGGCATTCTCCTTTAGATACATAAGTTTTTAGCAGTTTTTTTTAAGATATTTATATTTTTTACATTAATCATATTATCATCTGGCAGTTTATCACTGTTCCTTCATATAAAATGTTTTCCTTCCGTAATGGGTTCTGGGTGGCCCGAGTTCTAACTTGTTGCGATTTGATGAAAAAAAAATCCACAGGGCATGAGAAGTGTTTAGGGGTCTGAACAGATAGCAGATGACCCCTCCAGTCGACCATTTCAATTTGGCACATGATGCACCAAACACCCTGTATAATACCAAACCTTAAAATGGAAACGACAAGACTATGATATCGCCGTCATGCTGCCAAAACCGATTATCTGCAATTTTAGTCAATTATGTGTTAAAAATACCAATCGATTCAGTTTTTCAGTTCTGTCATCTGCCAATATCGGTTAAACGCAGAAACCCATTAGTTGCAGAGATACTCTGAGCATAATAAACGGTATTTACCAATTTCTGTAAAAAGTCACCAGACAAAAACGATTAAATTTGTTAAAGGATACGTTTTTCGATAGTACGCTTGCTAAATAATATTAAACTCGTTTAGTTGATTTTCTCATTTACCCACTGGAGCAGGTCCACAGATGATTTATTCTGCCATAGTATTTCAAATGTCGTTAGCCGGTTTTGGAAAAATATTTACTTCTTGAAAACTTTAATAACATACGTCAGCAAAAATTAAATTATTAACTTTTAACTCATTTTGGCTCGCGCCCGTAAGAAATGTAAGATGAAATAGTGTTTTTGTGAAAAAAATAATTATATGCATTTAATTGATTTCGAGTAAAGTAGATAAACGTCTCTGCAGCCAAAAGCGATTAAATGATGATACGATGATGTTTCAAAATAACCGTAGCAGTTATCATTCTGAGTACCTACGTTAAACTCGATTACTAAGTAATTATTTACATTGATCTTTCAAAATCAAGCTCAATAGCAATGCCCAGCAGTGGGTTACAAAGCAGCCTATGTGTTAATCCTATGCCTTATCTATCTACCTACCAACTTTTATCTAAATCCGTTAAAGTAGTTTCAGAGATTAATTTTGAAAGAGACCTGTGTCCAGCAGTGAGATCCACAAGTTGCCTATGTGTTAATCCTTTGCTTTATCTATCTACTTACCGAATTTCATTCAAATCCGCTCAGTAGTTACGGATATTAATGTGTATAGACAAAATGTATAGATGAGTATAAACTGAATAAATGAAAAGTTCTTAATTTTTTCGTAAGGTAAATCTAGCTAAAATTATGACTAACTCTTTTTTTCTGTTCTTCTGATAACATTCAATAGACTCAACATTTTCTACATATGTATAACGGTGAAATGAATATCTACTTCTATGCATTATTAAAATTTTAAGACTCAAAAGTTCAAATTTAACAAAAAACTATTTTTGGTAATTGGCAGCCAAAAGTGATTAAAAGCACTCCTCTCGGAGATATTTTTTTTTTATCCGTTTCTATAAGGATAATCGAATCGACTAGTCTTGCTTTCTACAGAAGGATAAATAATGCGTCGGAAAAGAACTAAAGATATTAATGAAAGCTAGTATTTAACAAAACAATCTACAGTAAACTTTCAAATTGATTTATCTCAAATTGCACTATTGTGCATTTAGCTAACTTTGGCAGCATGACGACGATATGCCAAATACTATTTTGGTATTAATTATTTTTTAAGATTATAAAGTGCATAAGCAGATGCGTTAAGTTTTTTTACAGATTTCTTCTGCCTGTGCCTTCCATGTCAGTTAACTGTCAATTAAAATTCCTAGTAATTTTGTAACATCTGTCCACATTTTGACTATTATAATTAATTTTTAGATCATTGATACGAAGTCTTTGGTAAAAATGCATTATCTTTGTTTTTTGTATGTTTATTTGTATGTTGTTACTATTTAGCCAATTTATTATAATTTTAATGGTGTTGTTTAAGTCGTTTTCATAATTTTCATTTATGTCGCATTTTAAGAGTGCTGTACTATCGTCGGCAAACAGGATGGGATGGTGAATTTGGCGTGGGAGTTCATTAATGTATATTAAAAATAACAAAGGCCCAAGGACGCTTCCCTGCGGTACACCGAATGTAATTTCTCTATTGGAAGACACGTATTTTTGTTCTAATTTAGACTCGGTACATATTTTGTAAATTTCTGTCATCTGTTTGCGACTGGATAAATATGTTTTTATTAGGTTCAGGATATTAATGCCATAGTCATTTAGTTTTTGAAGCAGTAGGTATGTTGTGGTTGACAAAATCGAAAGCTTTCGACATATCTGTATATATAGCACATATACTTAGGCGTTTTAGTATCAACATACGACATAATAATATTCAATAGGTCAAAAATTGCCATGTTTATATTCCTATTTTTTCTAAACCCGTATTGCTCATGGCAAAGTATATTAAATTTAGTTAGAAAGATGATACGCGAGACGCGTAGATATGACTCGCGTTCCGACCGTTTCTATGAAGATCAATTACTGTACCTACATATTTCTTCTGTGGAATTGGTGCTGCTTATTTAGACGATTACGGTAATTTTACTTAACGTGCTACACAAACGCCAGTTCGATCTTGTGACTAAGGTCAATTGTGCCCGTACACAAAATTTATGCGGTCCACGTCGAGGAGCGCTTACCGTATCTTCCCTATTTTATTAATCAATGTTCGGAACTATATTAAGTGTAAAGCTGACTTGCTTACGGCCGGTTTTTCGAGTTGCGTAGCCAAGTGGCAAAAAAGAAAACCATATCAAAATCTGAAACAAAAATTACTTATAATCGATGTTAAATCTTTCAGCCTACTGATTTGAACTTGGCCGACTTTAAATCACTGTCCAATTTTTACATGTTGTCGTAAAAATTTGACGAAAACAGTAAACAATAAGAAAAGCTGTGAATACCTACAGCAAAATGCCTACCACGTGTGGCAGACGGGCTACTAAACAATTTCTATGACTGACGTGCAATGATTTTGAATAGAGACGTAAACATAAGAAATAGCGTGAACTTTGTGGTGCGAGTATCACGTGGCGGTGAGAGTGTAAAAGTTGAAAAACAAACTATTTAATACTAATGTAAGATAAAATTACAGGCAAGTGAAGAGGGCCATCAAGAAACTGGATAACATAAAATACATATTTGTGGCAGCAGACACAAATCATATGATAAATGATTTCAACAAAGCACTACATCATACTGAAGTATCAGTTATCAGGTTACAGCCAATGAATCCACATCTAGACTTAGCAATTCTTGGTCAAGCTAACTATTTTATTGGAAACTGTGTGTCATCATATTCCGCATTTGTGAAGAGAGAAAGAGACGCGAGAGGTTTACCTTCAGAATTTTGGTCATTTCCACACAGAAAAAAAACTAAACATGAAGAATTGTAATTGTATAGATAATATTATAAAAATAAGTACAGACGCCAGCATATCAAGCTACTACAATCTATCAGATTTCTTTAATAGATTTTCGACTTTATTGCTAACGCATTAGGTTCAAGGTTGATTGGGAAAATCTGACAGTCTGTACAATGTTTCAAGTTTACTTTTTGTCCCATCCCCATGTTCTGACCCCGTAAAGCTACGGTTCCCTAGAAGACGCAGTGACGGCCGTCGTCATGAAAATGATGAATGAACCTGGAATTGACTTTACGATGTCAAAAAACGCTCTCTAGGGAAACACACCCACTAAGAGGTTGTCCAGATGACGCGTTTTACGCGCGAGTCGAGTAGCACGTAGCCAATCGTGCCCAAATCCAACATGGGAATTCGCGATTGGCTACGCACTACTTGTCTCGCGTGTAAACGCGTCATCTGGACAAGCTCTTACTTTCATAAATTACGTTTAAGTGACGTCATTCGACAGTAAACTGCGGACGCTATGTGGCGTTCACCGTAGTCCTAGGAAACCTTAGCTTAAGCCAAAATGTGGTAAGAAACTATAAATGTTTCGAGAAAATACGGGGTATGTGAAAATTAATTTCTCATTAAATGCTTTCCTGAGATTTGAGATCCATATTTTATTATATTTCAAAATACAATATTTTCTATGTTTTAATGGTTTTTTTTTATCTTTGTGCTAAGTAACCACTTTCGTTTTAAATTTTTCATTTTAAAACGTAATATGAAGCTTTTTGTTCCCTTGAATGTAATAACTAAAGGCCTATTCAAACCTAAGCGGTAATCGCTACCGTCTGCGGTAGAGAAAACCGAGTGGGTATGCGGTAATATTACTGTTCATTCATCTGTACCGCTCTTGCCGCGAAACATAATACTAAATACCTAAGCGAAACCCGCGCGGTATGTACCTCTACCCATAGCGGCAGCGAATACCGCTTAGGTTTGAATAGGCCTTAATAAGCCTTGAATATGTAAACATTGTTTTTTTTTTTTTTGCTAGCGTATAATTTTTTTATTGTCCCGCTGCTGGGCAAAGGCCTCGCTTTTTAGGGTTCCGTACCAAAATGGTCAAAGGGAAGCCTTATGGTGCGACTAGTCTGTCTGTCTGTCCGTCTGTCACAGCTGGGTGTCTCAAGAACTACTAATGCTATCAACTTGAATATGCAAATAAGAAAGAAATAAAAAATCTTATTTTTTTTGCAACAGGGACTGAAAGTGGGTCTTAAAAATTCGAAGTGGGGCACTAGGGCATCATATTATTATGATAGAGCACTGTTTGCACATTATCGTACATGTTTTCTTTTCTTTTTTTTAGGCCGAGTAGTTTTCGACTTGATGAAAAAAGTACCGTTCCCCCTCCCATTATCTCAGAAGTTTGCATAGAGAAAAATCTGAAATGATTCAATGTGATAAGTGCATTTGCGCTTCCTTAGCGCCCGAGTCACTAAAAAGCTGTCATCTCGTGTTTGTGTGCAAGTTTTCTACCAGAACCTTGCCTACTCTGAACAGAACTTGTCTCATGTTATCGAGTCCAGGGGGCCGATTCTATTAATTTGCAACGTTACACGTTCAATTGTGTTTCAACAACAGTTCAGTTTCGATCGCCGTTCGATAGTTACGAGGGCGGCACTGAAAATTTCGGAAATCAAGGAAGTGACACGACATTACTATTTAAAAATATATTTATTGCTTTTCGAAGTATTCTCCACGAAATTTGACACATTTTTCCATACGATGGAACCAATCATTGAAGCAACCATTCCATTCGGAAGTTGGGGTCTCCAAAATGGCCGTTTTGTAGGCGTCCACAGCTTCTTCAGGTGATGAAAATCTCTGACCACGCAATTTATTCTTTATTTTAGGGAAAGTATAGAAATCATTAGGGCTTAGGTCGGGGCTGTACGGCGGATGGTCTAATAATTCTATGTTTTTTTTTTTAAACTTGTTCTGTGCGCGGTGTGAGAACTCGCATTGTCGTGATGGAGGATGATGCGGCGGTTGCAGTTCTCTTTACGGAGTTCAGAAACGACCTGTGGCAAACAAATGCTAGCATACCATTCTGCATTAACCGTTCTTTGTCCCTCAAGTCAAGAGGAATAGTCGCAACATGGCCGGTTTTGGAGACAAACGTGGCCACCATTTTTTTTTCAACACTCCGTGAACGAACAATTTTTGTTGGCTTTAACTCATTTTCGAACACCCAAACTCGTGACTGGTTTTTTGTTTCGGGTTCGTACGCGTATATCCAGGATTCGTCACCTGATACGATGTTGTATACAGCATTTGAGGATCCTGCGTGGAATCTTTCTAGAGTTCTGACGCACCAAGTAACGCGAGCCGCTTTTTGCTCTTCACAGAGCGAATGCGGTATCCATCGGGAAAACAACTTTTTTACACCTAATTGTTCATGCAAGATTATTTGTATTTGACTCATGCCAATGTCTAAAGTTGCCTGAATTTCGCGGTATGTCACATGTCGATCTTCCTCAATCAGCTTACGCACAGCATCAACGTTTTCTTGGGTGACTGCAGTTTTTGGACGACCTTGACGGGGATCATCACTGAGCTTGACACGTCCACGTTGAAATTCAGCAAACCAGCGGTAAATTGTGGTTTTGGATGGGGCTTTATCACCAAATGCAGAAATCATCCGGTCAACACACTGTTTTTGTGTTAAACCACTTCGAAAGTCATAATAAATCATCGCTCTTGAATTTTCTCGAGTCAATTCCATTTTCTCAACGACTAAACAAGTTTGACAAAACCTTGTGACAAGACCGAAAATCTTTTTTAAAATAAATAAATGGTATTCGATTTTTAAAACCAAGGAGTTTTCATTTAAAAAGATTTTAATATGACAGGAACAATGGAAATATTCCATTCCCGATACTTTTAGTGCAGCCCTCGTACCAAAAAAGTCATCCTACTATTCTATAAGCAAAATGGAAACTAAACTTAAACCGAATCGTAACGGGAACGTAACAGCGGGTAACCTGTGTGACCAACATTCCGTGTGACCTTCTGACTAAATATGAATAAGTGCTACTAAAAGTATTTTTAATACAAAAACATATCTAGACCATACTTATACTTTTAGCCTGTATATTTTTTTGTAACATTTCAACTTTATAAATAATAAAAACTCAGAAGAACGTTTCGTTTTCGGCCCCAGCTTGCGAAATCTGTGAAACGAAACGTTTCAATTATGTCAAAAAGATAATGATGCGACTAAACGTCACGCTCATGTTCGGTTTTGTTAGCAGAATAGCTTTTGAGATTGTTTCGATTGATCGGTGACTGAACTGATAGGTACGTAACCGCAGTTGGATCGTTGTTACATTAGTGGAATGAGAAAACGCTCAAAAGCCGTGGTTCAGCTGTTGCGATTCAATTGCGATTTTTGAACAATTTTGTTAGTAGAATCGGCCCCCAGGTTCTTTGGATGGTTGAACGACTTACGTTTAACCGCTGTGAGACGTAACATTGGCTACACCCCTCTTCCAGCTACGCTATAATTTTACTAGCTGTTCCCTACATTTTGACGAGTTCTGCGAATATAAAATGTAGGGAACAGCAATTTTTTTTTTGTCAGTGCATGTGTATCTTATGCAGTCTACCTGGCTCCATAGCATAATTTAGACTGGTTACTTACCTCTCTATCAAGTCTTCCTTTTTTTCAAATAGGTACCTACTTTTGAATTTCTATTTCGAAGTTCATTCTTCAATTCTTTTAGATACATTCCTACAACAGTAGCGCCGATTCCCTTGTTCACAAACTAAACTAAACTAAATTAAAGTTCAATGCATCTTTTTCTATTTTATTAAGAAAAGGACAGAAGATAAATTTTGGTTTAGTCCTGTCAAATTAGTCGGCGTCTGACATAAATCGACGTATTTTTAATGGCCAATATTTTAATGACGTCTAAACTTGTCTATGGAGTACTTATCTCAATTTATCCATGATCGGCAGAAAAATGCTTATAACTTTGTTTGTACTTTGCCCGACATGACTGTCTTAAGGCTAGCACGGTCTGCACGGTCCTTAAGGCCAGGTTTTCCGTGCCTGTAAACGCTAGGAGGCGGAGCTCGTAAATAAATACGTCGCTCCCGCGGAGCGACGTATTTATTCACGACCATTTCTCGGAAAATCCATGCCAGAGTGTAAAATATTTGCAGTTGAAAAATATAAATTATTAGTTCAATTTCATTTTTTTTCTACGTACCTACGGTCTATTAGGTACAGTAGGTACTTATACGGTGAACTAAAAAAAAAAAAATTTTTCATTTTTTAGTAGGTCAGTTTGTAATAAATCTAAGGTACAATATTCTAATGTCAACTGCTCATCACCTTTTACAAAATATGTACCTATTCCCGATGCGGGGACGTTAATTGTTGAGGAGTTCTCCTGGTAAGTAGGTACCAGGAGAACACCACATCACCCTATGCATTGTGACGAGCATAAATTATTGTACAGACGCCAGCACATCAAGCTACTACAATCTGTCAAATTTCTTTAATAGATTTTCAACTTTATCGCTAAAGCATTAGGTTCAAGGATGATTGGAAAAAATTGAGTTTCGGGTGTCTTGACCTGCTGGCGTCTGTACTTAGCAACCATTAATAAAGTACCTAATCGAATCGCAACCCGTGAAATACTTATTATTGAGTTGTTCCGGTGGTCATCTGTGATCTTCATCATCAGTTCCCCTTGACTAAATGGTGCTTTCCAAGAACAAATGCACGAATTACTATAAAAAAATACCCAAATCGCCATAGGTGTGCCATATTTGAAGATTTCCGTCGATTTCTCCAGGATCCCATCATCAGATTGTGGCCTGATGACAATGGGACCAACTAGAAATTATACCCTTTCAAACAAATAAATTTCCAAATCATTTCAGCCGTCTTCGAGTAATCGGGGAACTTACATTAAAAAAAAAAAACTAAAATAGATTCCGACGAACTGAGAACCTCCTCCTTTTTTGAAGTCGGTTAAAAATTATTACTTAAAATATCATGTGTGTGTTTTCACATTATCAGATAACGACACCAACCCGATACCGATATGTCGACAGCTATACCGACATCGATTCGATACCGATATAATTATTATCAGCCCGATATTGGTGAATATCGATGACCATCACGACGCAAACAACTACAGTACCGACATCGACATCTCGAAGTCGGCAGTGTGAAAGTGTGTTCAAGTGAAAGAATGCCCGCTACCCTCACCCCGCACCGGCGTAAAAGCGTTTAGTAGGTAGGTAGGTACGCGATTATCAGACTGCCGATATCGTGTCGATGTCAGGTCAGTATCGTTATCGGCTAATGTGTTGTTTTGTAACAATCGACAATTACTATAAGGATCTAAGTTTCTGAAGTAATACATTGTAAACCCATTTTCTAGCCTTATTTATTAGGCTTATGAAATAAATGAATATTATATAATATTATAATTATAATATTTTTTTTTTTTAACATATTTCGGGACCCTGGGGTCGTGGACCTTTGGAAGGCGTACGAGGGGCCAAAGCGAACTCGCAGAGGCCCCTTAGACAATTTTAAATGATGAGGAGGCACCAACCAACGATTATCCCTATATGCACTGTGCAAATGCAAGTGCTCCCAAGGACAACCCCCGGTTGATGCAGGACTATCGCAGAACGTGGAAACAAAACATATTGGGCTAGGGGTTTGGGTGGCTAAAGTGGATTGGGTAACTGGAACTATGGAAGAACAATGTCCCCTGCCTGACCAATGTTATATAATTACATGGATAAAATGGCAGGGGGTGACTTGCACAGTCAATAATGGGCCCCCGGAAACGGTCGCTAGCGCATAGTGACGTAGCGACAAGGGGGCAACACTTCCTGAGGTGCTTGAGGAGTGGAGAGGTATTCCACGGCTATCAGGACAATCCCGGAAGTACGGTCAAGATCCCTACCAGCACCTTACTGGGATACTTCCTTTCTCCGAGCACGTTTGCTTTTGCGAATCTCCACTCACCGGCCAATAAAGGCAAGAAAGAGATGGAAGGTCTGTTCCTCGTCAGTGTTCACTCCAGCCGGCCAATAAGGCAAGCCAGAGGTGAAGAACAAGACTTCTCCCGGGAGATAGGGTCCGTGGGGTCGCTACTGCCCAACATGCTGCCCTGCGGGTTTCTGTATCTCTGGGTTTGGCTTCTCATCCTAGACCTGTTCCGGCAAAGTAAACTCTACCGGCACAGGCTTAAAGTTCGCAGCACGCAAGCCCCACCACGACGTCAACGTAGAGATGCAGCGGTGGGGTTATTATTATTCTTATTAACTAATTTAGTAAATTAAATAAACGAAAGTTTTACTTTTTGATAGTCTTATGGGATAATTCATAGAGCGCACTCGGAAAAACAGGAAGGCCTCTTCTATCATCTATGGCTATAATAATAATAAATATCTATGGTTTCTCATTAACAGTCACCTTGACTTTAATGAGAAATCCCGTGTGTACAATCTACAGTTATATTTTTTTTTTGTGATAACCGGGTTCGTCAGGAATAAATTGTAGGAACCAGTCAGTGTATCAGTATTGTGCCATTAAGTATTAGGTTGGGGAAAAAGTCTTTTCGCATTATAGTATGTATGAACTTGTAATAAAATCTCTTTGGCTATACTATTTGTATCTGGCTGGTTTTGGTATCATTTAAAGTTTAAATTTTAAAGAACATAATTCCAAATTCAAATTAGGAAAATGTGTGATTTTCATTTGTTTTTCGTACCGTCAAGATGAGTGAATCTAATGAAGAAATTCGATACATTTTAAAATTTTACTACAAAAAAGGTAAAAATGCAACGCAAGCCGCGAAAAAAATTTGCGATGTTTATGGACCTAGTGTAGTGTCTGTGAGAGTAGCACAAATTTGGTTAAAGCGTTTTCAATCCGGAAATGATGTCAAAGATGCACGTCGCTCTGGTCGCCCTATTACGGATAAAATGGATGCCATTTTTGAAGAAGTGGAGCAAGATCGGCATATCGGTAGTTACGACGTAGCTGAAGAACTGGAAATTGACCACAAACAAACAGTTTTGGCGCATTTGAAAAAAACTGGGTACACAAAAAAGTTCGACATTTGGGTACCTCACGAGCTCACTGAAAGAAACCTAATGAACCGTGTACTCATTTGTGATTATTTATTACGACGTAATGAAACCGAACCATTTTTGAAGAAGCTGATAACTGGTGATGAAAAGTGGATCACGTATGACAAGAACGTGCGAAAAAGGTCGTGGTCAAAGGCCGGTCAGGCTTCACAGACTGTGGCGAAACCCGGGTTAACTCGCAACAAGGTGATGCTGTGTGTGTGGTGGGATTGGAAGGGCATTATTCATTATGAGCTGTTACCACCAGGCACTACTGCGAACAACTGATGAGATTAAAGCAAGAAGTTGAGAGAAAGCGGCCGGAATTAATCAACAGAAGGGGTGTGGTTTTTCATCATGATAACGCTAGACCTCACACATCTTTAGCCACTCAGCAAAAATTAAGAGAGTTTGGCTGGGAGGTGTTAATGCATCCGCCGTATAGTCCTGACCTTGCACCTTCAGATCTCCACCTGTTTCGGTCTCTTCAGAATTCTTTAGGCAGTGTCAGGTTAACATCACGAGAGGACTGCTAAAACCACTTGTCGCGGTATTTTGACCAGAAGTCTCAAAATTTCTATAGCAATGGGATCATGTCCCTACCTACAAGATGGCAAAAAGTTATCGAACAAAGTGGTACCTACATACTTTAGTTAAATGTAAATAAACTATATTAAAAAATGTTTTGAATTTTCTTAAAAAATGCGAAGAAACTTTTGCCCCAACCTATTATTATAATATGCAGGAACGCAGGCGTTTATTAATTCACTAAAAACTAAAACTTCGCAAGCAATGGGAATTGCTACTGAAGGCTGCGGGTTTCGACTTCAGGAGGAGCTGCTTCTCACACGGACAACTCTACGTCGCTTGCCCCCGCGTCACCAGTCGTAACTACCTTCACGTTTTGGCTGCTGAGACACAAACAGTGTACAGGGATGTTTTATATGATGTGGCCATTGATATAGAAAAACCCAAGATGCACCGTCTCGAACAAATGCAAATTGAACCTTAACGCGCATGATTTAAAGTTGTTTTTACAAAGCAATGTACAAAAACAATAACAAAAAAATAAGTTTGTAAAATTTACATAAATGTGTGTTCTAGATAAAGACTTTACGTACTTTTAACTGATCGTAAATAGCTATCGCTCTATGAAGAGTAGCGTTACGTATCTCCAAAATTGATCATCGGATCATGATTATTTTCATACAGACTTAATCGAAGACTATATTCTTACAAAGAAAAAGAAAAAAAACTCAATTTGGCCCACAAAACAAATAATCAATATACAAATAATTTAAAACAATAATCGTCGATTTGTCCTCTTCTCCATTTGAAAGTCGGTTGCAAAGTATTTTCCATCGACAAAAAATACGAATTTCCAATATTTCATTCCTTACCAATGTAGTGGCTGAATTAATATACACAGTCTGGCCATAAATACTGTTACAATTCAAAATAAGAAAGATATTACATTTGAATTTGTAATCTGTCATTTTTATACGATTGTTCATTGAGTTTTCTAATTATGGCGCCAATACATTGTACAGACGCCAGCAGGTCAACCTACCCGAAACTGTCAGATTTTCCCAATCAACCTTGAACCTAATGCCTTAGCAATAAAGTCGAAAGTCTATTAAAGAGATCTGACAGATTGTAGTAGCTTGCTGTGCTGGCGTCTGTACAATATTTTGCGATATTAAAATGGAGGGGGGTGATAAAGAGAACCGAATTTTTAAAACTCTCCATACGCTTGGTATTAGTCAAATGTTTGTGTACCGGGCTATTAATAGATACAATAAGACCTCCTCTGTTTGTAACAGAAAAAGATCTGGCCGTC
This sequence comes from Dicycla oo, assembly GCA_948252095.1. Lineage (NCBI taxonomy): Eukaryota > Metazoa > Arthropoda > Insecta > Lepidoptera > Noctuidae > Dicycla > Dicycla oo. Next base: position 17,297,494 of record OX411712.1, read on the forward strand.
CACGTAGTGTTCGTACGAAAAAGGTGGTCAAAACAGTAAGGGAAAGAATTCGAAGAAATCCTGTCCGAAAGCAAAAGATTTTATCTCGGGAGATGAAGATAGCACCCAGAACCATGTCGCGTATTTTAAAAGATGACTTAGGACTTGCAGCCTATAAGAGACGCACTGGTCATTTTTTAACTGATAATTTAAAAAAAGAATAGGGTGGTAGGATCGAAACAACTAGGTACTGAAGCGGTACGCAAAGGGAGGTCACAGAAAAATTTTGTTTACGGATGAGAAAATCTTTACAAATGAGCAACATTTTAACAAACAAAATGACCGTATTTATGCTCAAAGCTCTAAGGAATTCCCAATTAGTCGATAGAGTGCAACGTGGGCATTATCCGACTTCAGTGATGGTTTGGTGGGGTGTTAGCTATAAAGGAGTGACTGAGCCATATTTTTGTGAAAAAGGTATCAAAACATCGGCACAAGTGTATCAAGATACCATTCTTAAGAAGGTAGTTAAGCCCCTTAACAACACCATGTTCAATAACAAAGTATGGTCCTTCCAACAAGACTCGGCGCCGGGTCATAAAGCTCGGTCCACGCAGTCTTAGTTGGAAGTGAACTTTTCGAACTTCATCAGAGCTGAAGACTAGCCGTCGTCTAGTCCCGATCTTATCCGCTGGATTATGATTTATGGTCAGTTTTAGAGAGTACGGCTTGCTCTAAACGCCATGATAATTTGGAGTCCCTAAAAAAATCCATACGTTTGGCAGTGAAGAATTTTCCCATGGAAAGAGTGCGTGCTTCTATTGATAACTGGCCTAAACGTTTAAAGGACTGCATTGCAGCCAATGGAGACCACTTCGAATAAGCTTTTTATATTTTAAATTGTTTTATATTTATGTACTAAACTAACACACTGTAAAAGTAATAAATATTATTTGCAATATTTTTTTTTTCTTCGTGACAATATTTATGGCAAGACTAGGTATATTATACACGGATAAAATGGCAGGGGGTGACTTGCACACTCAATAATGGGCCCCCGGAAACGGCAACAAGGGGGCAACAGTTCCTGAGGTGCTTGAGGAGTGGTAAGGTATCCCACGGCTATCAGGACAATCCCGGAAGTACGGTCAAGATACATACCAGTACCTTACTGGAATACTTCCTTCCTCCGAGCAGTTTGCTCTTGCGAATCTCCACTCAAGCCAGCCAATAAAGGCAAGAAAGAGCTCTGGGGGCCGATTCTATTAATTTGCAACGTTACACGTTAAATTGTGTTTCAACAACAGTTCAGTTTCGATCGCCGTTCGATAGTTACCAAAAAAGTCATTCTACTATTCTATAAGCAAAATGGAAACTAAATCGAATCGTAACGGGAACAGCGAGAACCTGTGTGACCAACATTCCAAATAGTATGTTTTAATAATACCACAGAACAAAAAAGTTGAATCTAATAATATTACTAAATACGAATAAGTGCTACTAAAAGTATTTTTAATACAAAAACATATCTAGACCATACTTATACTTTTAGCCTGTATATTTTTTTGTAACATTTCAACTTTATAAATAATAAAAACTCAGAAGAATGTTTCGTTTTCGGCCCCAGCTTGCGAAATCTGTGAAATGAAACGTTTCAGTTATGTCAAAAAGATAATGATGCGACTAAACGTCACGCTCATGTTCGGTTTTGTTAGCAGAATAGCTTTTGAGATTGTTTCGATCGATCGGTGACTGAACTGAAACGTAACCGCAGTTGGATCGTTGTTACTAGACGTGAGGCATAAATATTGGATTAGGTATGTTGATTAGGTATTTTTCGATGCGAGTCCGTACCTAATCCAAAGCGTCGAGGATTAGGTATGGCATAAAATATTCATACACAGTCTACACAGAAGATATTCCGTACCTTAATGTGCGAGGAATAAGTTTCAAGTTTAATTAGCACTGCTGCCAGCGCCATCTATGTAGAATACCACTGAACTAGTTAATGCTCTAGCAATAGACATGGATCGGATTAGGTAAAAACGATACCTAATCCTAGTATTAGGTGGATTATAACGATAGGCGGTTCCAGAATTTGGACCGAAGCCGCACTTTTTCACTGTGCATGTTCTTGGAACCCCGGTTTAAACTATATTATTGACTTTAAGTACCGTTTGCCCATAAAAAACGAAATATAATCCGTTCCACAATATTATATCAGAAACGGAATGTCCATACTCCATGCCGAATATTTCTTACCCAATCCACATACGATACTATCGGTAACAGGCCTGCGGCTTTATTGAATAAATATTCGGATTAGGTATCGATTTTACCTAATCCGACCCATGTCTAGTTGTTACATTAGTGGAATGCGAAAACGCTCAAAAGCCGTGGTTCAGCTGCCATTCAATTGCGATTTTTTAACAATTTTGTTAGTAGAATCGGCCCCTGTTCCTCGTCAATGTTCATTCCAGCCGGCCAATAAAAGCAATTTTATTATTATTATTATTTGTAAAGTTAGGTTAGTTTCGATTATGTATGACGTCTATTGAGACTGACAGATGTGAGATGGATGACGTTGTGTTGACAGATTTAAATTTTTAATTATGTACTAGTGAGGCAACGGCACAATCTTTTGTGCACCCTGATGACGTCACCTACCTTAAAAATATATTTTTTTAAATAACTATTGAGCTAATCATCAAAATATTCAATTAGTTTCTCAAAATGCTCTAAACTTTCAAAAAATAAAATAAAATGTAATGGTTAAAACTTTAGACAATCCCCATTGCCATACTTTATTGTCAAGGGACGTACCTACTGCTACAGCTATAATTTATCGAATCTATTACAACACAATTAATTTAGTATATGTTTTTAACCGTCCCGTCCCCGGTCATGTTGGATCACCGTCCCATCGGACTATTTACCTAAACAAAAGTGCAAGTATCAATATGTTAAAAGTTATAAACCAACAAAGACACGATACGACGAACTTGCTTTAAACACCGAGTTATACGGTTACCACCTAACCCGGTTATGTTAACACGGCGCTATTTTTCAAGTACCTACATAAGATACGATACTTTATATTCAAAACTAAAAGTTGTTCACACAGAACCAATACGATAAAATCAAAGATTCGAGAAAAAAAATGTTTTGGTCTGCTATTCGAGAAAATATCATTACGATTTTTATCGTGTTCCATACATTTGGTCGTGTTGAAACTACAATAGAGCACTTGTTTGGAACAGCAATGTTTTTAAAATTTTCATTGTTGTTGCCAGAGTGAAAGTTGTTTATATTAGTACTTATCCGGACACATTGTTTACAGGGTTACAGGGAAATTCGTACTGAATATTAAAGGACGTTATTATTCAGGTCATTTCTGATGGATTTGATTCTATAATAAGGTCCGAAACTTAACCGTTATGGAGATATTGAATTTTAAAGATGTAAAATAAAATCCTTATTTTATTGGCTTTTTAGTCGTTTTCTTTGGGATTAGAGCTCCTAGAGTTGGTTTTTTACTATGGGACCAAACCAGAATTCACGAAATCAAAAATCAGCTCTCACATACATTCATGTTCGCATAACTCGTCAAAATGTAGGGAGCAGCTGATTTTTTTTCGCGATTTTAGGTTTGGTCCCACAGTAAAGGTTGTTTGTTATCGTGAGTACAATAATGTGTTAATTCATTAGGCGCTGCCGACGCGCATGCGCGTTTTCGGACGTTCACCATGTGCTTGACGGCGCGTATGCGCGTCCATACAATTTACATAACTTTCTTCGAGTGCGGCGCGCCGCACCTGTGCGTTCGTTGTGCGGGTCGGTAAGATTGTCTACACCCAAGATATTTTTTGCACGCACCCGAGCGTTTGCCACACAGGATTAGTGTAGCATAAAGAAGCGTTTGCATAAATTTCGCGCAGATAATGTGTTAATTCATTAGGCGCGGCCGACGCACATGCGCGTTGTCGGACGTTCACCATGTGCTTGACGGCGCGTATGCGCGTCCATACAATTTACAATACATAACTTTATTCGAGTGCGGCGCGCCGCACCTGTGCGTTCGTTGTGCATCTCTATTGTTTCGAAAACATCGTAAAATAAGGGTCGGTAAGGGTGTCACCCAAGATATTTTTTGCACGCACCCGAGCGTTTGCCACACAGGATTAGTGTAGCATAAAGAAGCGTTTGCATAATATTCGCGCAGATAAGGTGTTAAAAGGAACAACAGGGTTTTTATTACATATTATATAACTCAAAATGTTAGTTGGATCATTTGGCTTCCAAGCTATCCATATCTTACTAAAATTAGAGACTCGCTATTTTTTACTAACAGACAGCGCGAGAAAAGGATGGCTATAGCTATGCACTACATAAGTTAGAGATGTCAACCTAGTTTAGCCTTGCGCTTCACCATGTTTTTAGTCGACAAGTTTTTACGTGTAGTCTAAATTTTTATGGAAATATTAGTTCAACAAAATTTGACAGCTCTGATTTACGCCCATCTCTTTCTTGTTTTATTAGGAGATAGGTCTTTCTTTCTCTCTTTTAAAAAAAATTAAGATGGGTTTGCTCTCGACTCGTCTAGGTCGGAGGCGACAGAGACAGAGTGGACGATGGAGTGAGCTTACCCAGAAGAAGCCTGTTCACTCTCACTTTGAAGAGATTAGGGTTGTATGCACTCGGAAACACAGGCTCAGGTAGTGAGTTCCACTCTTTTGCTGTGCGCATTATAAATGACTTGCAAACGCTTAGTGCGAATTAGTGGAATAGCTACTAGGTAGGGATGGTAACTGGCAGTGCGTCTAGATGACCGATGGTAGAAGGGGGCCGGTGGAATGAGGTCGTGGAGTTCTTGAGCACACTCACCGAAATACAATATGTAGAAGAACGACATGCAGGCCACTTTGCAGTATATATGTATATGTATATATATTGTCATGAAGAAGGTTTGCAGGTTTTTTTTTTTGACCTCCATGCGGTCCAAAGCTGGTATTTATAATAAATACCTACGTATAATTTTGTTCTTTTTGGAACTCTCCGAAGTCTGTTGCTATTAAGCGACATTTATTTTTTGCCCGCAATTAGAACACAAGATTACAACGAAGAAAACATTAGTTTTCTTCGTTGTAATCTTGTGTTCTAATTGCGGACCTTTACGTGCAAATATGTAAAAAAAACAAAATATAAACTGTACTGTGTATTAAACTAATCCAGAAAAGAAATCTGATGCGTTCTTTAAACTGCTTGATGGTAAGTTATTACTCAAGTCTCGTCTTTTATTTTGTTTTTGATTAACGTCGATAATGGAATCAATAGATTCAAAGTATGAAATATTCCAAAATTTAACGTCATTGTCATGAGAGCACGAAGCGACATATTGGCCATCGTGACTTATGTCGAGGTGTTCCACAGGAAGTCTATGTTGACCTACTACACCTAACTGACGTTGTGGGAACATATGTGCAGCTCTCAAAATGCCATCTTCACCTGATGTCACCACAATATTCTGAGTGATAGGTATCATGCACTGAATGGCATGCTTTTGCCCAACATATTCGTCACTGTGTAGTCCAAACTCTTTCCAATTAAATAAATATAATTTTCCTGTTGATGAGGCTACAAGTAGCTTAGTGTCTGATCTAAACAATCCCAAGCAAGTTAACTCTGCATCATATTCTTCCGATGTTGTGTAAATTTTACTGAAACAATAATTAAGTACCTACTATTAGTATTAAGATTAACATTACTATAAAATTTGACTTAATTTTTATACATAAACAGCACATTTAAAACTTACAGCATTTTAACCAATAATAGGTATGTAGAAAAACTCTATCCGATCCGTGAAGGTATTATTAGGTACCTATGTTCTATTCATATTTTTTTTAGAGAATAATTAAAAAATAATGACCCAAAAAAATAAAATTAAGTGGCAATACATGAAGTGCTGGCGCGGCCGGGCGGCCGTCGACTAGCCGCTACCTAGGGATTGTTGACTCCAGGATTCACTTACTGCCTGCTCATAACTTGTTCAGAAAAGTTTTTTGAAACTTGGGTACTAAAAACATGCAAGTTTTAATTTTTTTTTTTATTGAAGTAGGTACCTGTATGCACCTTTCGAATCGGACAGGATTTTTATTACACATTGGATTTTTATACACCATGGCCATGCTATCTATAATATCTTATGTAGATCCAGTTAATGAAGGTATCAAACATAATTAATCCGGGTTACTATGAAACTCTTTAAAATGGTCATTGCTCGTGAAAGAAACACATTATCTTTCTTTGCAGTCGGGTAAAAAGGGGAGTCGGCGTGCGTCCTACACAAATCATAGCTCTATTGGCGCTAGCACATCAATGCATTGACTTAACTGATAGGAATTATAATATGATCTCTTTAACAATTTGTTCCGAAAATTGCGAACATTTCGATTTGTCCCACTGGGACAGCTTGGTGGGGCAAAGTGGACTAATCCGGAATAACCGGATTCTAATTATTATTATGGCAATTGTTCGGTAGATTTATTTACCTTCCTTTAAGATCAATTGATGTTAGAACACCATCTCCACTTGCACAAACTAGATACTTCTGAGCATCATTTGTTATCATATCACTAACATGTTCTTCACCAATTTTTATACTAAAAACCGGATCTGGCTTTCTCATGTCCCATAATTTGACAGTTCCCCCATCATCACCTGATTAAAAATAAATTGAAATATTAAATGAACATATCACAAAGAAAAATAAATCTATTTCTAGTTTCCAAAAATAGTCAACATACCAGTAACAATTTTATCTCTGTCTAAATTTAAAAGACGGTAAACTGGTTCATCATGTGCATTTTCGTAGCATCTCTTCAGTTTTCCCGATTCAACATCAGTGGCCATAATTATCTTGTCCTTAAAAAAAAAGTGCCTATGTTTATCATCATTAAACAGCATTACAGTCACATAGAGGCTCGTGGCTAAACAATAACAGCAGCGCGGGTCGAACTTCAAAGTAAATAAACGCTTGCTGTGTCGGCCCGAGTTCAAACTTTTCTTAGCTTTTTGCAATTTGCAACTCAGTGTCAGGTTGTATGGCAAGTTATTAAATTGCAAATATAAAAAACCCCCGATCAACACTTGTATACTAATTAGGGGCGCATCCGATACCGATATATCGGCAATACTTTGGGCATGTATCGGCATCGGCAATATTTTTATTGCCGGTAGAATTATACTTTTCAAATATTGCGCTTCAAATAAGTAAAGTAAATGCGCGTGCTGCTTTGCCTATTTCGTTGCAAACGTGGCACACAATGACGTCTTGTACCCAAACTCGAAATAAATGGCGCAGAAATACTTTAGCTTCCAAATGACTAAAAGACTAATTTCTACCGCAGGTCTCATTTGCAAGTATGTTTTACTTGCGAAATCGCCTCCGCAAAGCTTGGTAATACTTTGTTTTTTAAACAAAAATCTTACTAAAGACAATTTTAATTACTAAAACTATTAACTTTAATTATTGATTTTAATAACTAATAATCTCATTCTGTCTGTAATAATTTTATATTAATAAAAAATAAACCCAACTTGTGTTTTATATATTTTACCTTCATCATTTAAATTCAATAAGCGTATCGGCATCGATATTGGTATTGCCGATATTTTTATAAGAATATCGGTATCGGTATCGTATCGCCAAAAAGGCGTTTATTATCATATTATTTAATATCATTATTACTTAGTTGGAAAAGGAGAGTGGGAAAATTGTAACCCGGCTCCAATAGATATGACTGTAGTGTCTTTTAAAAGGTAACAGGTTTAAGAGGAACAATATTTGCTATAGCTGCAAGTCTCAAATCGTTTGGAGATAAACATACATTTACGACTATATTAGGTACCACTTATCTACGTAAGAAAATAAGTACCTAGGTAATATTATCTGCATTTCCGTTCATGTTTTCAACTAAAAACCCTTCTACATGTAAGACCACGCCCCCCCCCCCCCCCAGCCTCGCTGCTACCGAGCGCGGGTGAGCAGTGAGGAAGGCGTCTGTGTCCGTGTCAGTCTGTCAGTCGCTCGTTCGTTTTGAGCTCGTGACGACGTTTCGCTGCTGTTTAAGTTTCTTTTGTGCTTTCATAGCTCGGTTTTATTAACTACTGACCCCGCGCTCCTACTGGTCTTGTTACCCGCTATTAACGTTGACCTGTGCTAGTGTTGTGGACTATTGATTTGCTTTTCGAACTGGATAACCGCAATGGAAGAACAACGTCACAACTGTGTAATGTGTCGGCGAGCTCTATATACCAGAAGATACCAATAACATATTTTTACAGCTAATCTGTCAAGAACACGCCCTGAGTTCGCTGCGTTTATACATGAACATGCCGTTCTGGAGGTAAGCACTTCGATTATTTTAATGTAGGTATAGTTTTATTTCATCATCGCTTCGTGCGTGCCATTTATTCTCTTTTTTATTTTAATCTAAGTATATGTTCCTCATTTAAAAAAAAAATAGGTGATGTCACTTAACGGACGGACGTTCCTTACCAATACGATCATTGCCAATAACAACAGATAAAGGTTAGCAGTACAAACAAAAGGAACTCGATATAAGTTACCTGGACACCGTGCACACGTGTGATCGAGGAGTCATCGTGACCTTCGAAAGCCACTTCTATTATTCTAATGCGCTATTATTCTCTATTAGCACTCCATAAGCTCTGTAAGTGTGAGCGAGATGGACATAGTGAAATGATTTATGGCCCGAAAACTCGGTTGAATCTGCGCTTACTATAACAAAAATGCTGTTAGGTTACGATCGACACTTTAATATTTTGTATTTACGCGATATTTTTTTTCTCAGTTATACTAGCCGAGTTAGAAAAAATGAAGTACCCATACAAAAAAAAAAAACTCTAAATCATATTTTTACCACTTTCAGGTGATATTCGATAGCACACGACGTATGTGTCACCGATGTTGGCAGTCCGCTGAAAATGAAGTGAGAAGAAATGCGAATCCTGCCGTGCCAGGAGCAATGCCGGAAGCAGTGAAGAATGTTCAGGAATTTCAAGTTTTGGAGTATACACGTGCTCCAAACACATCACGACATTGTATATTTAACAATTGTCCAAACGCAACTCGCCATCGAATCCCAATGACAATAAAAACTCACATCTTTTGTGAATATAAGCTTTATATTCCTAATGGTGCAAGAGTACACAGCACTTAGAGAGCAATGTTTGAGATGAGCAACCTGAAACATGTAATGTCACTCATGATTTTAATACAGATCAGTTTACTGACATTTGTGACATATTAAGAATGGCCTGCAACGTGGACCTCGGCTAAACTTCAACGTGACAGGCGCTTTGACCAACGAGGAGATGCACTTCTGGACAGGACGCAAGTGCGAAGAGTTTGATGATAATAGAACAAACACCTGCACTAAATGAAAGATGTAGAAAGCCGAGAACTGCATTAGGTATTTATCTGACAAAACTGCGTACCGGGGAGCCAAATGAAAGACTTGCGACATTATTTAACATGTCACGACGAAAGCTTGAACGTTTGTTGGTTATTGTGAGGGAGTGTCGCAATATCAATTATGTCGGGCTGCATTTGGGAGTGGATCACATTGGCAGACCACAATTATTAGAAAATAATCTCACTATAGTTCGTTCGCGTTAAGAATGCAGTGAGTCATCATTGTCCGTCGGCCTAGCCCCGCCCCCTAACCAATGAAATCTTTTCAAATTAGAAAGTCAAGTTCACAATGACATTTGAAGGCATTGCTTCGAACGCAACGGTTGTGTTCTGTCATTTGTGTTAACTGATTTAAATTTAAAAAAATTAATACATCTCCAATTCGTAAAAATGAAAGTGGTTCGATAATTCATAGTGGGGAAAGAAAATTAATTCACAATGTTTTGAAGTATTTTAAACAGTGTGATTTAAATGTGACTGTGGACAGAATAGTATAAAAAACGGCAGCTGCATGCGGTGTGTCCGAGAGAACAGTTTATAGTATTCTTAGTGAAAAAAGGGAAAATAATACATTGAAATCGCCAGTGAAAAAAAGGACCCGCAAGTCTATGATTGATAAATTCGATGAATTAGACAAATGTGCTATAAGGAGAAAAGTACACTCAATATATTTAAATAACGACTACCCGACATTAAATAAAATGATATTAATGATTTAATTTTGATTTTAAACTTTTAAGTGTATTTTTATAAATTCATTAAACTTAATCTTTTAAAATATAATTTGTTTGAATTTAACACCACTGTGAATACACCTTTATCTTGCAGTTGCATTGATGACTCACTGCATTTTTAACGCGAACGAACTATATACCAAAAGCATTATTTGGAAATGAAAATAATGATAAGTTATTACTGATTGGCGACGGGACTTACATTTACATAAATAAAAGCTCGAACTTTTTGTTCCAAAGATTGTCCTACAGTTTACACAAGTTTCAGAACCTACTGAAACCTTTCCTACTTGTGTGTACTGATGGATACATATTAGATGTAATGGGCCAATACGCTGCAACAAAAACAGATGGGCAAATAATGGGCGACATTATGAATGATGGAGAGCATCCACTACACTGCTTGCTCCGAACAAACGATGCTTTTATACTAGATCGAGGTTTCAAGGACAGCTTGTACCTCATTGATGTATGAATCCTATGTCCCACCGCCAAGAGACACAGCAGACCACTGAACAATCTAACGAAGCTCGATCGGTGACGCTTTCCGGTGGGTTGTGGAAGTGGTAAACGGCTGGTTAAAACGTGATTTTAAGCTCTTGCGGCAAAAATATTTTAATAAGTCACTGCCCAATATGTTCACTGATTTTAAGATTGCCGCAGCTATCACGAATCACTTCCACCAACCCATCGTGGATAGCGTACACGCAGACGAATTCGTAAATATCATAAGGCAGAAAATAGATACGCCGAATTTTCTGCATATATATGTAGAAAGGAAACGACTTAATCACAGAAGAGTGGATTTGCAGAGGATGGAAGTGAGTTAGATAGAAAACTTCCCTTCAATGACGGAGGAGGATATAATTCTTCTGGCGCTAGGTACATACCAACTCAAGCTACTGTGCCGAGCATTTGTCAAATGGTCTGTATATAACTGAAACGTACGGAAGCACTTGAAGATCTGTCAGACTATGGCATACACGAAGATGCCTGGCTTTTGTGTGGACGGATCCAGTCGCGACATATCCATTCAAAAACTTATTATTGTTATATATTGATCAATAGTGCAAATAATATTGTCCAACATTATTGCACACGTTTAACCGGGCGACGTAAGATGGGCACTTGTGCACATATAGTGTCCATCGCATGGTACCTAGATTATGCGAAGCATGCGGGATTTACTGTTCCAGCATCATTCTTTTCTCGATGATGTTAGTGTTGATAACGATATATAATGTTTTAATCTTAAATCCACTACTTAACTATTCTAAAATATATGATTTTTATTTGAAGAACGCTTGTTTTCTTACTTCTTTCAATAATAGAGTCCTAAGTGAGTTATATCATCGTTTATTTCTATCCTATTCCAGCTTTCTTATACTAATATAAGTAGTTCATAGTAAATTCTCATTTATAAAACTTAGTGGAATTACTGCTTTCAAAATGTGAATAGGGACAAGCGCCATGGTAATTTTCTCTCCATGAAAATGCCTTTCCCTTACCACGCTGCAAACATTTTTGCCCATTCTCTTTTCCATAAAACGTAAAAAGTTCGATAACTCCAAAATCCGTTGGACACCAAGTTATCGGGTCAAAGTTGTAAATTAGCTCTGGTACAACCCATTTCAAGTAATGCACCATATTACCAATTACCCTGTATATTATACATTTAGAACAGAGAAAACATTACAAACCTTGGCAGTCGAGTATAAAGTGGTTCCCTCATCATCAAATTCTATGTCTCTACAGGCTTTTAAATGCAATTCTAATGTATTCACTAGTTTTGTCTCTTCATTGTTATATTCATACAATAGCACATCTCCTACAATGTTGGCAATTGCTATTAAATTCCTGGAAGGATGAAGCGATATATCAACAATGAAATCTTCACATATAATGGTTGGAGGATGATCACGGAGCTTATTTTTTTCAGCTTTTATAGCTTTGACAACTTCATCCTCATCTTCGTCATCTTCCTCTTCAATTTTGTTTTCACTAGTTTCATCTTCACTCATATCATTTTCATCTGGATCTGAAAATAAAAGATTCTATTACAAAATCATTTTCACACTAGCACTTAGGTATGCAAATTAAGGTATGCAGTCCACACATGGAATGAAATGGAAAAAAATAATAGAAAATAGAATGGAATGGGAAATGGATGTATTTTATTGGATTGGCTAAGTAATGAGCGACATACAACTATTTTATTTGTATTTATTTATTAAATGAATAATTGTTAACACATTCACTGCTGAATTATTTGGCGAACTTGCTCCAAGTGCTGCTTTATGATACACTAAACCCTGTGCGGCAAACACTCATGCGCGCCCAAAAAATACTTCGTGTGGTGCTATGAGCGCGCAGGCGCGATTGAAGAAACTCTACCCAGTGCGGCTGGGCACATATGTGCGCCGTTACAAACTTATCCCAAGTGCGGCGAGACGCCTAGGTGTGTTTGAAAATTTTCCCATTTTTTATGAGTCATAAAACAATTACACCAAGAACAATAGAGATGCACAAAAAACCCACAGGTGCGGCGCGCCGCATTCGAAGGAAGTACATAAATTGTATGGACACGCATATGCGCCGGTAGCACATGGTGAACGTTCGAAAATCGCACATGCGTGTCGGCGGCACAGAACGTGTTAATCATTAATAATATATTCACCGTCGTTTTCTACTACCATTCGCCATCAATCTGACAAAGAGTGAATTTACATCCCAGCCACTGGCGCTTGCGTGTGATTAACATAGAGAACCCACTTTTCATCTCCAGTGACAAGATGATCTAACCATTAAATGTGCGGCAGAAAGATAAAAGTTGTACACAAATCTCAGCTCGGTAGGTCAGCTGATCTTTACTTAATTGATGGGGTACCCAAACATTATATTTGTAAGTCTTTCCCAAACCATGTAAATGATTTTCTATAGTGCCATGAGAGCACTCGAGCTGAACAGTCAAATCGCGAGTAGTTCTTCGAGGATCTTCTTCGATTAATAGTTTTAATTTATCGATATCTACACTTCTGGACACATCTATTGGCCCACCTTAGAGTTTAGGTTTCGATGGCCCCTACCGAAATATGATTGCTAGATTGAACAAAAACTGTTGATGCAGTTTTAAACCTGATACATTTTACCATCTTTTTCGATCGTATTGTTTTAAATTTGAATTCAGAATACCATACGACATGGAGCTACGCCTAACAAGTCGGATATGCGCCTTGTTAATGGCAATTGATTTTTGAATAAAAAACATGTTTTATCAAATAAAGGTTTAATTTAATAACGCGTGTTGCCTCCATGGGCATCTACCACAGCTCTCATACGATTAGGCATAGAGTTTATCAACCGCTCTATGAAATTTTGAGGGATCATCTCCCATTCCTCTTCTATGGCAGTTTTCAACTCCTGCATCGTCTGGGCAACTGGCTGACGAGCCCTAACACGTCTTTTTAGCTCGTCCCACATGTGCTCACTGGGGTTCATGTCTGGGCTTCTGGCTGGCCAGTCCATAACTGTGATGTTCACATCCCGAAGATATTCCCTGACGATGCCGGCCGCATGGGCTCTTGCATTATCATGCATAAAAAGGAAATTTGGGCCCACATAGTCCGCGTATGGTATCACGTGAGGTTCTAAGCACTCACGAATGTACCTTTCAGCATTTAATGTTGGCAGCCGTGGTCCTGTAACAACCTCAAGTTGAGTTTTGCCGCTCGCGGATATACCGCCCCAGACAGTTCATGAGCCACCGCCATAAGCAACCCTCTCTTCAAAGCAGCATTGTGCGAAACGCTCTCCCTTACGTCGGTAGACCTTCTTCCTTCCATCATTGCCATGTAACACAATTTTAGACTCATCAGAAAAGAGTACACGGCTCCAATCTTGCTGTGTCCAATTTAAATGACTGCGTGCGAAATGAAGGCGCACGGTTCGGTGGGCTCGCGTAAGTTTGGGCCCATTAGCTGGCTTGTGTGGTACCATATCGCGTTCTTTTAACCTTCTCCGAACAGTTCGAGGGCTCACAGATACTCCGTGGAAGTCGCGAAGTTGGTTTTGTATCTCAATGGAGGTAAGGTGACGATTTTTCAAGCTGGTCGTCACGATGAATCGATCCTGCCTTTCAGTTGTGACCAGAGATCGTGGCCTTCCTTGGCGACGAACAAAGCCGCCAGTCTCTAGGTACCTCCGATAAACATTTCGGACCGCAGATCGACTTAAATTAAGTTGAGCACTCACGTTTCTTTGGCTGTGTCCGGCCTGAATAAGTGCCACAGCTTGGGCGGCGACTTCAGGTGAAGTATCCATAGATTATTGATAGAACCTCACCTTAATGTTAAGAATAAGTAATGTTTGTTGCAAAACCAAAGATATCAATCACTTTTTCAAGAATTAAATCCAAGTAAACCAATAAAACCAAGTTTTCTTAGTATTCGATTGTTTGATATCAACAAACAGGCTCCAAATTGTCTTTTGTTTCTTTAAATTCTGTGTTCGAAATTCAAAAAAAGACTATTGAATGAAATTGTGAATGTGCCAGGTTCAAAACTGCATAAAAACTTTTTGCTCGACCTAATATAAAATTTTAGCTAGGACCAAACGAAACTGAAAATACAAGGTGGGCCAATAGATGTGTCCAGAAGTGTATTTCCACGGGGCGCCCAGACCTTGGTTGATCGGTTAAGGAAATATCGTTATTGCGGAACCGTTGGAACCAGCGCTTTGCTGTTGCTTCGGAGACTGCATCGTGAGCTTTCCTTTGACATATATTACATGTAGCTTCTGCAGCAGAATGCCCAGATTGAAAATCATATAATAAACAATGTCGTACGTGGGTTTTAATATCACTCATTTCTATGTGAACGTTAACGCACTAAAAGCCAAACTATCAATAACGCGCATGAGCACGACTCGCTCTTTATATACCCTCTGCTACAGAACGTTCTTGAACCTTTCCGAAAATTCTAGAAATTATAAACTAAAACGCTCATTACTTATTAGCCAACCCGATATTTCTCGTAATGACAAGTACATGAGCCGATTATCCCTCTCTCAGGCCTCAGGGTACCACAGCATAAGGTCATGGATTAATGGTGAAAGATGTTTCTGTCGATACAGTCACTTGGGACACGTATGCGCTGGTCATGTGGAAGCCAGCTATAAAATTGTTGCCTGATTATTTGTAAAAGATAGCACTGCATAATTATTATGTAATATTTTTTTTTCGTTATTTATCCCATCCTGTCCCACTGCTGGGCAAAGGCCTCCCCAAAATATTATCTATACATATTATAAATTCAAGTACAGACGCCAGCAGGTAAAGCTATCCGAAACTGTCAAATTTTCCCAATCAACCTTGGACCTAATGCTTTAGCGATCTAAAAAATCTAAAGAAATTTGACAGATTGTAGTAGCTTGATGTGCTGGCGTCTGTACATTAATATTGAACTTGCATACAGTAAAGAAATATATCCGGATGTTTTGTTAAGTCATACAAACCATGCAAGACATGCGGATCACTAGTATTTTAAACAATATGTAACAAAAACCCTGTTGTTCCTTCTACCTAAGTTTTAAGAATCGGTATACATACGTAATAAAGCATAACATTTATAAAAAACAAAACTGTTCAACAAAAATAATTAAAATAAATATTTAATTATTAATATTTGTGATGTTTAACTGATTTCTAACCTCTGCAATTCTGCATGAAGCGACATCCACGGTTCGAAAGTAAGCTGCGCGGGAGACTAAGTGATTCGCAGGGCGGCAGGTGGCGGGGTAAGGGGGTCGGTAGTACGTGGTACCGATCCGGGGCCCGTGTACCCGATGTACTTGTAAAATCACATACTCTAAACATTTTATTCAATTTTAATAGTTATTTGACTTTGACCTCGCGACTAGCCAATACAAGACTTAACTTTTTTTTTAATTATAATTTCATGATGTACTTGTAAAATCAGATAAGTACTCTAAACATTTTTTTTTCGATTAAGACTTAACTTTTTTTTAAATTATAATTTCATGATGTAAAATCAGATACTCTAAACATTTTTTTTTCGATTTTAATAGTTATTTGACTTTGACCTCGCGACTAGCCAATGCTAAACTTTTTTTTTAATTATAATTTCATGATGTACAGTCAACGACTTTTGTGCCTCACCCCCATAAAGGCGCTTTTCGTATGCACGGGCCAGTGGCTAACCCCGCCTGCATTGTTTTCGTCCACCAATACCGCTTCGGCACACATTATAAAAAAATGGTTCTACACAAGTGTTAAGAAAAAAAACTGTAAACATTAAGCTAATAAGAATGTTATTTTTGCCTTCCCTAGCTTTCTAGATGGGACTAGGGCCGACGCACCGCGGATCTTTATTTGATTGCTCTGAATGAAATAAGTAGGTATCTTAGGAGCCTTGTTTGGTAGTTTGAATAACTTGATTTTAAGTATCCTAAAATGTTGAGATGACTTGTCATGTTGTATTGTTGTGTTGTAAGGGCCGAGACTGAAATGTTAAGGAAACCCTAAGCTAGGAATTAAATAAGTTTTAGGCCTGTGCTGAAACTATACTAAAGTAAGTGTAGAAATTACGCAAAAGCAAAACCTTCTTTGTATTTTCATAATATATGAAAATGAATATAGGTATCTACACTTATCTACAAAATGAACATTGGGCAATTTCGTATGAAAACCTACGTGTTTTTGAAAATTTTAAAAAGTCGAACAAATGTTGTTTAGTTCCGTGGGTGGAACAGACCACCCGAGAAGATTCGCTTTATTTATGTTACACATAAAAATATTTAGATAATTACACATTTTTTAAAATATTAACTTAACTAATGTGTTCTGAGACACTTTCATCATCATTCTTTTTTCATTATTTTTCTAAAAATGCTACATCTGGTGTCTATAGTGTTATTGACCATTGTCTGGTTTCTAACGCTTGCAGCCGCTTGCGCGTGCATCCCTTTGTTATTGTAACTAAAAAAGACTGCAAAAAACAAATGAGTAAAAAGACTGCAAAAAATCTACAGTTTACAATTTCACTGTCAGATTATACAGCATATTTGTTCAGATAGCCCGTTATGGAACGCTACACAAATGTCAACTCAATGATGTTATATTAAAATGAGGCAGATATGTTACTACTTTCTGAAGACTCAAGTGTCTCAATTGGGGCACAGGGGTCTTTAGTGCGCGTCAAACAAGGCGTAATAATAAAAAAAACACGACCCTTTTTTTTTGGGACATTGAGCAGGACCAGATTTTAAACAGTTTCTATGAACGTGTATTTCATCTTTTGTATAATATCATTGTGTCAACTACTTTCGAAGTAAAGACGAATTTGCAAGTCCTAAAACCAAAATACACATTATGGAATTTACTAAAAAACTAAAAACTAGGTCATCATTATCATCTGCCTAGCCTTTTCCCAACTGTGTTGGGGTCGCCTTCCAGTCTAACCGGATGAGACTAAAAACTAAGTATTATAAAAAAAAAAAAATCACAAAACAATTATTATATTAACACATTATCTACTTAATTCTTAGCGAAATTTATGCAAACGCTTCTACACTAATCCTGTGTGGCAAACGCTCGGGTGCATGCAAAAAATATCTTGGGTGTAGACACCCTTACCGACCCTTATTTTACGATGTTTTCGAAACAATAGAGATGCACAACGAACGTACAGGTGCGGCGCCCCGCACTCGAACAAATTTATGTAAATTGTATGGACGCGCATACGCATCGCAAGCACATGGTGAACGTCCGAAAACGAGTAATGTGTATAGACACATGCGTGACACACCTCACACTAATTGTTCACATTGTCTAAAAAGTCCACCAAATTAAGCTGGACGTTCATATCCAAAATTAAATGGTAAGGACGTCCAGCTTCTGGAATTTCACTGCCACACCAAAAATACGCCTCTAACAGAATATAATGCACCTCTTGCCAGGGCCAAGATAGCTGGTTTATTAACATATCAGCGTAATCACATTATGTGAACTCGTCATCCACATCTAAAATATTAGCCATGTTAGCTGATGCAGTGTAAGTAACGAAATGAGACGTTTTTATTTTTAACGACTTCAAAAAAGGAGTTATCAATTTCGATACGTATGTATGTAATATTATTGGAACTGCGAGACATTCACATATATGATGATCTATCAGGGCTTCCAAACTAATATACAAAATTTTATAGATGTATGTTTGTATGTAGGTATATTTGTCCACGCATTTCTCCGAAACTATTAATCGGATCGTGACCATTCTTTTTTTGTTGGCTTACATTTATTTTACTTCAACTTAGGGCACAGTAAAAGTTTCATCGAAATCGATTCAGTACTTTTCAAGATAATGATACGATGAGATACGTGTAAGTGTGACGGCCTAGCTTATTGATAGTTACGAGCTTGGGGTGTGGTGTCAAAGGGAAAACATCTCAAAACAAGGTTCCCAGTAACGGAAATAGGATGACCCAGCTTTCAACATTTATTGAGCACGGTTGCTACTGTAACCATCCCTAAGCCAAACGTCTACCTCAATGTAACCACATGATTCTATTCTTGAATTCAATTTTACCAATAGGCATTTTAACATACGCGAAACCACGGAAATTAACAAGAAATTACAATTAGAAATCCCATCCTCGTCGCCAATGTAACGTCAATAAAATACGTGGTCATTCTTCCGTTAGGATAATAGTGTTCTGTGTCAACGACAGACTGATATATTAGTTAAAAAAAAGGGACATTGTTCATTTTAGGGTCATCCTTCTTAGGCGACATTCTTCGTTCATTGGTCAAACAAAAACAATGAACTTTAAAAAAAAAGGTTCATCCTTCATTCATTGGTCAAACAAAAAAAAGGCGTTGCAAGCTAAGATTCAACGTGCATTCGAAAAACTTTTGAAAAGGGTCAGGCACAACGACGGCCCATAGTACTTGTAAAATCAGATACTCTAAACATTTTTTTTTTCGATTTTAATAGTTATTTGACTTTGACCTCTCGACTAGCCAATGCTTAATTTTTTTAAATTATAATTTCATCAATGTTGTTTGTAAGTAAATATATATGTCCCTAATAGGAACAACAGAGTTTTTGTTACATATGGTATAATGAAGATCTATGTAGATAAAGATACTTTATTTTTATTACAACTACCTAATAAGAGTAATCTAACTAAATTAAGTAAACTGCTATGTAAACAAAGGCCGGTTTTTTGATCCATAGTTAACTCAACCAATGGTTAAACATGTTAAGTAATGGTTGAATTTTGGCTAAATGTGAAAGGCTAAACATGAACGTATTCTTCATGTTAGCTCATTCATATTAAAAAATAATAACTAATACTAACTCATTCATGTTTAGACTTTTACATTTAGCCAAAATTCAACCATTAGTTGAGTTAACTACGGATCAAAAAACTGGCCCTAACTCTTAAGAATGCATCAAATGACTTTACTTTAGGATTGACACTTTGTTTATGTGTTCTTTAGGAGCAGCACTTATCACTATATTTTGTCTGTCACTAAACAGTTCAATTAATGCAGTGTTTTTGAGTAGCTGGCAATTATGTGGTGGTAAAGTCTATGTTCATGAGCTTCTGTGACATCCAAATGTAGGTCCTTGTGGAAATCACTGACAAAATCAAGTCATTTATTCAAACTAGGCTAAAAATCAGCACTTTTCAAACCTCAAAATTACATAAGACTGCTTCAAGACTGTTTTTGATGAACCAGGAGATGTTATTAAACAATACCTCATAGTATTTTATGGTTTTTTTAATGTATTGTATAATCTGGTGTACAATAAAGCATACATAAATAAATATGATATTTTATAAACACTGGATGACTTGTCTATCTCTTTCTGGTACAGGCTTGAGTTGTATACAGGGTTATTGGAAACACATCACAATCCCTAAGGGGTGATAGTAAAAAATAAATGGCTACATTAACCATACTTAAATAATGACCCCAAAATCGTACCAATACGCTTTATTAGCTATTCAGTGAGGTACAAACATTTTCGATACGTAGAAAATAGACTGAGTAAAGTAGATTAGGGATGCCCAATATTTTGCTTTGAATCGATTCACGATCTTAATCGTATTGAATTGATGAAAAGAACAAAATTATTTATTTTAACTTAATCTACTTAATAGATCTATTAGAAAGTGTGCCACGGACGCCGTTGTGACAAATAGCCATAATAGGCGATCCAGTGTCTGTCTGTCCAAATTATTATTTTTGAAATTTTGAAAAGTATAAAACATATTACATGATAGGTTCCAACTGTCTACATTTAAACTTTTCAAAAATAATAATTTAGACAGATACACTCGATCTAGTCTATTATGGCTATCTGTAAAGGAATTTACAGCTAGAGAAAACAGATGTTCTGAAGGGACTGATGTTAAAACAATTGTCAGATACCAAACAGCAATGCCAAACAGCTTAAACCCGGCCAGATAGCAGTCCTAGTGGCCCAATAGCTATTGGATCTGCTTGTCTAGCAAGCAATGGTTCCCTCAGGTACTGTTTTGTAAAATGTCATCCAGTCCTTATTTTGGAATATTTTGATTAGATTGTACTGAATGTTTCGATTGACGTTTAGGTTTTAGTTGATACAATTTTTTAATATGATCTTGGTGCATATGATTCGATCTGGGCGAAGATCTCATCCTGTTGAATCAATTAAAAAAATAGGTAGATTGTATGGCCATGAATCGGTTTTGTTGGAAGATCGATTCAGATCGGTTAACCCTGAACTCGATTTATTAGGAAAAGAAAATCAATCAAACTCAAATTACATGACCACTGTTTTTTGAAAAAATAAAATATTTCAAAGGTGGTTCATTTTTGACCCATGTACCCATGAGTGATTTGTTACCTAATGACCTCTACCATTACCCCTTGAAGGGATTGTGACATGATTCCAGTAACCCTGTATACCATATATCCGCATTGGCCATCTGCCTAGAGTACAAACGTTTAAGCGTTTAAGTAAAACGCTTATTACACAACCCAATCGGCAGGGTCCCTACCCCTAAGACGACCCACTGACCCTATCTCCTAGGTAGGGTAGTGTAATAACAGAGAGATAGGCCCTACGGCTAGGTCAATCGGGTGTTCCCAACTGCACTTGCTCTCAGTCTCAAAAGCCATGGGCCATGCCCACCCTATCAATAGGGGCCTACCGATTGGGTAGTGTAATAAGCCTTTTTTTACCTTAAATATGTTCCTTGCTGGCCATAAAACAGACGAAACGATAACATAACCTCTTCCGTAATTTAGGCCCTAAGACGACCAATCGTTCGCTCTTCCATAAATCAAATATTGAACATTGTGGCAAACGGGCCACAACTTTTAAAATAAATAACAATCATCTCACTTAAAAATAAAATTGAATGTCATGTAAGAAGGCTAAGAAGCTGATAGAGCTACTGGATAAGCGTGCTCCACCGTGTTGTTTTTATTTCGTTTTCATACACTGAATTAATGATTTAGGTATCTATCGTCGCTTCTCTCGAGTGTTGCTCTCGAGATGAAGTAGTCAAACGTGAGCATGATAATAAATTACCAACTATAAAACAATATGTGGATTATTAAACTAACCATTAGTAAATGATAATGCATCATCATCACTGGAATCATTAAATATGCTTGATGAACTGTCCTCATCCGACGAGTTCTTATCAAATTCCTTAAAATTCTTCGTCATGTTTGACTTCTAAGATAAACAGATAGAGAAATCGATGATTTAAATGATTAGAAACTAAATCCACATTTCACAACAAATGAAACTACACCACAGGGCACAGCACATGAGCACAAAGTCAGACAGAATTTGACAGACTATAGCCAGTGTTACAAAAGTGTAAAATTAAAAATCGTTGAATTTGCCAGCTAAAAAATCGGGAGAAATCGGGTAATTTTTATTCGGAATATAACAAAGTATGACTGCCGGCACGAATCTCTAGCGCTCGGAGGAGTGGTGGGGGACGGTTTGCGCATACGTATTGTCTCAGTAGTAAGGTCCAAAATCGCTTAAAGTAATTCAAGGTCAGCGCTAAAGTTTCGTGCCGCTACTTGTATTTTATGTCAATAATACACTAATTTATAATAATATAATTAATAATAGTGTTTTATTTCAGGCAAAAATACCCATATACAAAAAAAAAAAAAAAATAAAAGTAAACATTAAAATTAAACATAGATAATATAGTCTTCAAAAACCAAAAACATAGTCTTTTGTCATTTTTTGTTCTCGCTTTGGTGAACAGAAATCCAGTGCACAAATATGGGGCTTGCTAGTTTGCATGAGATAACCTTCAATAGACTGGAGCGTCTCAAACTTTGCCAAAAAGACGCAACCCTTGACCTCATGATGGCGTAAAAATCCGGGACCCTCGCTTCGGCAAACATGCTCGAGGCACTGTAGTTAGTACCTTGGTAGTTTCATAAGGGTTCGGTAAGCATCATTGTACTGAACCCTTAGTGAACTGTAAGTACATCTTTTTTGTGAAGTTGCACCAAAGTTGGCAGGTATACATTGACAAGCAATAAGCACTGAATAGTGTTCTTTACGTCTTTGGTGCACTTCACAAAGCGCGCGAGCATGTTACTCCTCACTGAGAGATCCCTACGCTCTCTTTCTATGTCGCAGTCGTCCTGAAGTCTGTCCGTCAAAATGTGCTGCTTTACGACCTTTATGGTCGCACCGTTCAAATACAGACTAGGTATGTTTTCCGGACCCGCCCCAGACCTGAATACCATAAACTCGGTTTTGAGAAAATTAAATTTCAGTCCGTGAGCATGAGCATAATGCTCACAGACCGACAACAGTTTCCTAAAGCCTTTGATCGAGGGACTCAAAAAAACCATGTCATCAGCGTAGCTCAAGCTGTTCACGCAGACATTGCCTAGGTGACAGCCAACTTTGGTTCTTCCGAGTTCCACAAGAGAGAAGTCAACCCTCCTTGGCGAACACCACAATCTAACCTGTAACTACTAGATAGTGTCACCCCATTTCACTTGATTGGTTTGGCCTCCGTACCAGAATCTCAATCTACGATTTGGTAACGTGCTTGTGACTTTTTGAGCTTATCCCAGAGGATTTCGTTTCAAAAGCTTTGCTCTGGTCTAAGAAGCAAGCATACACTGATGTTCTCTGTTGGGTGTAATAAGCTATCGTACTCTTAAGGCTAATAATCGCAGAGTCTGTGGAGAGTCCGGGTCGGAAACCAAACTGCGCATCGTCAATTTTTATATTAGGTACTCTGCAGTTTAGGCTGTATGATACGCTCCAGCACCTTGCCTATAACCATACCGAGTGAAATTGGTCCGTAGTTACTAGATGCATTCAAATCACCTGTTCTATTTTTGACAACTCGAACCACCACAGCTCTCATTAAAAGTTTGGCAAGTAGGCGTGTTTGACACATAAGTTAAAAAATGTACATAAATGTGGAAACAAGTTGGCGCTTCCCCAGATAAGTTGCTCCACGCTGAGACCATCGTGTCCTGGTGACTTACCACGCTTCATATTTCTCACTGCAGAGATTACATCTTCTACCGTAAGTGGTGGTAGTCACAACGGTCTCATTGCTGAGGTTGCAATCCGCATGCAGGGGGTTAACTTTTTTATTTAAGGCATTGGAATGACGCTCTGTGAGTCGTCATCCAATGCCACATTATGGGACTGTCCATCCTGCTGGCCACAGTAGCCAAAAGACTGTTGGAACTGTCGCGCACTCGCAGCATCAGGGACGCTATACGTAAACGCACGAGCGCGTATAAATCCGGTACGCCGGTTTCCGCGAACATCCCCGACGCACTGCAAAAGCGCGGTAGTCCCAACATCACCCTGAAGGCATTGTTATATTGGACTAGCAGATCATTGTACGAGTTTTTTGTATAATTGACCCATAGGGCGCACGTGTACAGAGACTGGCAATATTTAATTGTGTAATTTTTACTTCTTCTGTACATCGTGCAAACCAACGAGCCAGCATGTTACATCTAACTGCCAATGTTCTGCGTTCCCTCTCCAAATCCGTATCATTGGACAAACTGTCGGTCACCCAGTGTCCCAGGTACTTGAACCGTTTTACTCTGGTAAGCAGGACGCCCCCTAAGGTGACTGGTGGGACTGTGTCATAACATTTGTAACCCGCCTTAAAGACCAAGAGCTCACTCTTGGTTGCATTGTACCTGAGACCATGGGCCACCGCATAGTCCTCACAGATACGGAGAAGCCTCCTCAGGGTACTGATCGACCCCGCCAGGGTTGCGGGTTGTTCGAAAGAGTTACCGTGGCCCTGGCACAGGCTACTGAAGGAACACGGGTAGGGTTTAGTCAGTAGAAGTCTCACACGCCCTCCCGCTCCACCCACAGCGGGAGAAGTTATTAATTTGATGATTTCCCATCCAAAAAAAGAACACTGATCGATGGGCTCAGCAATACCATATCGTCCGCGTAGCTGATACTATTAATATTGTGTCCATCAATGGAGCATCCGATATTGGAGTTGCTGAGCTCACATATCAGTTATCTGGTTTCCTTAGTACAAGCTCTGCTAACATACACTACTTTTTTTTTGTAAATACATACTTTTTTTTTCCTCTTTATTTGTTTTGAGGTTTTTATCTAGACAGATATGCCAACCCCATCGTGCCTTTTACCATTATATAACATTTACACTTATAACTAAGACATAACTTATAGTATACACGTAAACAATATATGAAACACCTTGGGATAAACATAGATGTCACAGCTGGAGGACTGTTATTAACCGACATAACTTTTTGGCACATTCTGACGTTGGTCGAGATAAAACTGATTGAATTAATCCTACTCTAAGCTTGTTTAAGTCGAATTCTCTCAAAAAAGACTCTCTCTCGCGTCCGTTCCGGACACAATTCATCAGCAAATGCTGCACGTCCTCAATCTGATCACACTCTCTGCAATTCGGCGAATCTGCTTTTTTCATGAGAAATGTAAACTTCGCTGATGGATAGTGTCCAGAACGAGGTCTTAAAACTAATTTTATATAATTCCTACTTAGTTGATCGACATCGAACCAAGGCACTCGAGGAGGCTCGCCTTGTATGGTCCTATACCATATACCTTTTTGTTGACTGATATCAACAAAGTGTTGTTTCCAGGAGTTACAACAAATTACTCTAAATTTGGATATGAATTCCCAATAATCAGGTAAGTAATCAAGTGCTGTTCCCTCTGCTGCTGCTAATTTAGATAACCAGTCAGCCTCCTCATTGCCACATAGTCCGATGTGAGCTGGAATCCATTGCAACTTAATTTCTATGTTATTCTTAGATAATAATATAATAATAAGAATATCATATGCTATCGATGCACCTTTGAAACCAGAGGCGCATCGAGCAATATGCTGTTGTGAGTGAGTCTGAAAGAATGACGACTCTTTTTACATTCTTTTTTCGGCTATAAAAGATCGCTTGATAAATTGCAATGAGTTCCAGTGTCATTATTGATGCATTACAATTAATTTTAAAACCGAGATTAGTCGACTAAGCTTTGGTCAAATACCCCTGCGCCTAGACCCTGAGTACCCTTTGCTTCATCTGTACAAATTTTGTGCCAACCGCAATACATAGAATTTAATTCAGCTATAACATCAAAAACTAATAAACTTGGATAAAACTAATATAATTGGATTTCGGTGTCTTTACACTATCTAGCTCAAGATTAATTACATTTTTAGTACCTATCAATAGCCGTTGTCCAAGTTTCTAAGGTATACATTTTATGAATATCCATTGAAAGAACATCTATAAATGCTTTATATCCTTATATATTTTAACTAACAAGGGTACTTTTTTGTTTTCCCAATATTTAATACTACAAAGGGCACTCAGATCTGCAATCAAGCTAACTGTCATATCGTTTGACCGTGACATTACTTTTAAACATTATTTTGATATGATAGTTTGCATTCAACGCTTACAGACGTGCTCACAAATGCATAATATCAATAAAATAAAGTAACGCTTGAATAAACAGTGACCTAGTTTTAGTGTATTAGCGTGTTAAACAAATAAACATTATACTGCTACCTAAGTTAAAATAATGGACTGACTGCGTAATACACTGGTCAGCAAATAAACCGAGCCACCCGCTACCTAGGAACTCTGATTCGATTTTCTCAAAAAGTATAAAACTTACAACTATCAAAGTTATACCTACAAAAAGTGCGTTTCATGGTGATTAAAATGACTACAAATTAATTCGAAAGTACCGTCAACTCACATTGTAATCAAGCAACAAACACAATGCTAACGATTTGCTCTGTTTTCACCAGTGTTTGAAATTAGCGTTCTTTTTCTCTACAATGAGGGTAGTCGGATATTTCTTATCATTTCTTTAGTTTTTGTCCATCGTTTGCTCAGACGTTTTTGCTACTTTTTTCGATTAATAATGGATACAACACCTCAGGAAGCAGCTCAAGCTGTAGCATTACTTCAAGCAGGCATTGCGCAACGTGAAGTCGCTCTAAGGCTTCGAATCAGCAGATCTTCGGTGCAACGAGTTTACAGACGATACCTAGAGACTGGAGCATTCGATCGCCGTCCAGGTACGGGCAGACCTAGGGCTACATCAGCAGCAGGTGATCGTTATATCCACCTTACTGTTCTGCGAAATCGCCACCTCAACGCAGGTCAAGTCCAACAAAGTCTGCGTGACGAACGCCAAGTGGTCATAAGTTCAGATACCGTCAGAAGGAGACTTGCTGAACGGAACCTGACCCCAAAAAGAGCTGCAACAGGCCCAGCATTAACGGTAGCACACCGTCGAGCACGACTTGAATTTGCTCGAGAGCATAGGGATTGGACATTAGAGCAGTGGAGTAATGTACTCTTCACTGATGAGACCAGGGTGAGTCTACATGGAAGTGATCGACGTCAGAGAGTATATCGTCGCCCTGGAGAACGTTATTCTCAGTGTTGCATCGAGGAAACTGTTGCTTATGGAGGAGGATCTGTAATGGTCTGGGGCGGCATCTCGTTAACAGCACATACAGCGTTAGTTTTCATCGAACCGACGGGCCATACACGTGGACTGACTTCTCATCGCTACATTACTGAAATCCTCGCAGACCATGTGGTACCTTACGCAGGATATATCGGACAGGATATGCAATTGATGCATGATAATGCACGGCCTCATGTTGCTCATGTGGTGATCCAGTATCTACGCGACGTCAGCATTCGTACGATGGACTGGCCAGCTCGAAGCCCGGACTTGAATCCGATAGAACACTTATGGGATGAGCTGAAACTTCGGGTTAGAGACCGGGTACCTGCTCCAACAAGGGTTCCAGAGCTGCGAATCGCAATTGAAGAGGAGTGGATTACAATTCCTCAAAATTTTATCGTCAGGCTCGTAAGGTCGATGAATACAAGGATGCTGGCAGTTATCCGAGCAAGGGGAGGGAATACGGAATATTGATCAAAAACTTTTTTTTGATTTTATCTTTGTTTTTGGCTTTAATTTTTTTTTTCACTTTATCATTACTAACGATTGTCACGACTGGAAAACGACTCTTCTTTGTAAAATCCTTAATAAACACTGAAATATTGATTAAACCCAATGAGTTTCCTTTCATTTTAATCACCATGAAACGCACTTTCTGTAGGTACAACTTTGATAATTGTAGGTTTTTTAGTTTTTGAGAAAATCGAATTTGAGTGCCTAGGTAGCGGGTGGCTCGGTTTATTTGCTGTCCAGTGTATATTTTTACAAAGTGATAAATGGAAGGCAGCCTCTTTAATCGGAGCACGATGATACGACGCAACCCTCCACCAACACCGACCCCGGTACCGAAACCGGCTCCTACATCGCCCCAACAACCAACACAGGACCATCACCATGCGGCTGAAGAAAAAATTGAGTCTTTGGACACCAATGAAATTAGCAACTGGATGATGTCAATTGAAAAATGCCTGAATGAAGTTTGTACCATTGCTCAGGACGGAAACTGAACTCCGAACAAAAGCTGAGGATCAATTCCCTATCGCGCAAGGTTGGAAATGGCGTATCCCAGATGGCAGTATACTACCAGGACTTAAAACAAAAGGCCATAGTAATGCAAAACTTACTACAAGCACTGAGAGAAAAACGAGATGTCACGGATTGCCTTGATAACTTCCGTAAAACAATCCAAGACAGCATTAAAGAAAATTGCGCCCAATCAACAAAGATAGAAAATGTTTCTTTTGCTGATATGGAAAAGATGAACAAAAATAATTACTTGCGCCCCAGTAACCTCAGCACTATCGCAATTTATCCTGATGATAAATTAAAAACTAGTGACGACACTAAATCTCTTGTTCAAAAAATAATATGCCCAGAACAAATTAAACTGCACGTTAGAGGATTGCGTAAAACCAAAAACGGAGGAGTTATTATCAGCACCGAAACCAAGGAGGACATAGAAAAACTACGAAATTCGTCACAGCTAAGTAGTTCCGGCCTGAAAGTGGAAGAGCCCCATAAGAGAAGACCAAGATTTATAGTGATAGGAGTACCCTCAGCCCTAACTGACCAAGAAGTCTATGAATGCAAATATTAGTTTGGGGAAAAAGTCTTTTCGCATTATAGTATGTATGAACTTGTAATAAAATCTCTTTGGCTATACTATTTGTATCTGG
Organism: Dicycla oo; assembly: GCA_948252095.1. Taxonomy (NCBI): domain Eukaryota; kingdom Metazoa; phylum Arthropoda; class Insecta; order Lepidoptera; family Noctuidae; genus Dicycla; species Dicycla oo. Next base: position 17,326,427 of record OX411712.1, read on the forward strand.
CTGGTTTTGGTATCATTGAAAGTTTAAATTTTAAAGAACATAATTCCAAATTCAAATTAGGAAAATGTGTGATTTTCTTTCATTGAATCTAATGAAGAAATTCGATACATTTTAAAATTTTACTACAAAAAAGGTAAAAATGCAACGCAAGCCGCGAAAAAAATTTGCGATGTTTATGGACCTAGTGTAGTGTCTGTGAGAGTAGCACAAATTTGGTTTAAGCGTTTTCAATCCGGAAATTTTGATGTCAATGATGCACGTCGTTCTGGTCGCCCTATTAGGTACGGATAAAATGGATGCCATTTTTGAAAAAGTGGAGCAAGATCGGCATATCAGTAGTTACGACGTAGCTGAAGAACTGGAAATTGACCACAAAACAATTTTGGCTCATTTGAAAAAAACTGGGTACACAAAAAAGCTCGACATTTGGGTACCTCACGAGCTCACTGAAAGAAACCTAATGAACCGTGTACTCATTTGTGATTCTTTATTACGACGTAATGAAACCGAACCATTTTTGAAGAAGCTGATAACTGGTGATGAAAAGTGGATCACGTATGACAAGAACGTGCGAAAAAGGTCGTGGTCAAAGGCCGGTCAGGCTTCACAGACTGTGGCGAAACCCGGGTTAACTCGCAACAAGGTGATGCTGTGTGTGTGGTGGGATTGGAAGGGCATTATTCATTATGAGCTGTTACCACAAGGCAGGACCATCGATTCCGAACTCTACTGCGAACAACTGATGAGATTAAAGCAAGAAGTTGAGAGAAAGCGGCCGGAATGGATCAACAGAAGGGGTGTGGTTTTTCATCATGATAACGCTAGACCTCACACATCTTTAGCCACTCAGCAAAAAATTAAGAGAGTTTGGCTGGGAGGTGTTAATGCATCCGCCGTATAGTCCTGACCTTGCACCTTCAGATTTCCACCTGTTTCGGTCTCTTCAGAATTCTTTAGGCAGTGTCAGGTTAACATCACGAGAGGACTGCCAAAACCACTTGTCGCGGTATTTTGGCCAGAAGTCCCAAAATTTCTATAGCAATGGGATCATGTCCCTACCTACAAGATGGCAAAAAGTTATCGAACAAAATGGTACCTACATACTTTAGTTAAATGTAAATAAACTATATTAAAAAATGTTTTGAATTTTCTTAAAAAATGCGAAGAAACTTTTTCCCCAACCTATTATGAGCAAAACCTAGCCGACAAGCTGCCTAATTTGCCTCGTGACTCTTTTCTGAATTCTTTGAAATTAAGTCACAAGTCGGGTAAAAAAGAAGGACCTACATGCAATTTTATTTTAGAAGTACCAGCTAGCACAAGAAAAGCCCTTATTAACCAAGATCGAGTATTTATAAATTGGACATCCTGCCCAGTTAGGGATTTCGCACTTGTGACCAGGTGCTTTAAATGCCAACAGTACGGGCATGCTGCAAAGACCTGTCGGGAGACTACGCACACGTGTGGACATTGTGGACAACAAGGTCACCAGTCTAACGAATGTACTGCTGAACTGCTGCTAATGTAGTGCTGAACCATCACAGTGTGCAACATTTTTACGATCCAAAAAACTCAGCAACCACAAAACAGGCGACCTGGAATGCCCGGCATGAAAAGTTGCTGAAAGCAGGTACATTAACTCTATAGATTATAATGAAGACGCCTAAGAGCCCCAAACCTTTTATTTCTTGCATTAATCAATAAGTAGTTTATTATGTCTATGTCTGCACTAAAAACGTTACTTTGCAAAAATGTTTTTCAACTTGGTTACAAAATTTGTTTTATGATGACACAGAACAGTTACTGGTTGTTTTAAGTTAAATATTATTTTTAAATCAATATTGTCCTATAATTAGTCTGTTAAGTTATTTACTATTTATGTATATCATCAATCGTAGGAAATATTTATGTAGTAATTTGCACTTATGATACCTGAGATACAGGTTTATCCTAGTTCAGGTTGATCCCCGTATATATACCTACCACTTCAGTTTAAGGCTTAAAATTGTAAATATGCATTAATTAATTGAATAAATTAAATTGAATTGAATTGAAACTATATTTGTATGCTAAATATTCTTTTCTTAAAATAAAGAGGGAATACTCAAATCAGATTCCATTACATGGATTGGGGAACTTCTGATATACCTACAATCTCAGGGCCTGATTCTGTAATTTATCTAGCTTTGAAACATGATATTTTGAACTACAATCATACATATAACTCCCATAGTCAATTCGACTTCGAATCAGTGAAATGTATAACTTACGTAGGTATATGCTTTATATGTGTTCCCCATGAGCTACCTGTTAGAAGTTTTAATAGATTCAGAAATTTTAAACAAATACTAACTGTCTCATTTATATGTTTGCCCCAACGTAGACTTCTATCTAGCCACATACCTAGGTAGGTATTTAATACATTCTGAAAAGACCAAGGGTTGCTCGTTTACCATTAGGTTAGGAAGTATTCTACGCCTGCCCCTACTGTACACACAAAAGGTAGACTTACTTGAAGATAATTCCAAACCAAGTTTATGTAAAACCCCCACAATAGAATCTAACGCATTTTGTACATACATTTCACATATATGAATGTCTATGTTTTTAACATAGAGAACAAAATCGTCTGCATATTGAGAAACAACTACATCAAGTGGAAGCCGACATAGTTCTTGTGTTATTAAATTAAAAAGTAATGGATACAAAGGATCTCCTTGAGCCAAACCTTTATTAGTCCATCTAGGTGTTAACTCATCACTATTATCTGATTTGATCTTTAGATATCTTCACTCAAAAACGCCATATATAAGAACAAAATTTTGACCCAATTTTAAGTTTATCTAGAATACTAACTGCTACGTCAATCGAAACGTTATTATAGGCGTCTTGAATAACTAGAAAGCATGCTAATGTAGGGATATTTCTAGAAAATCCAATTTGGATATAGGTGACCAAACGGGCTAATGAATCGAGGCATGAATAAGATCTTCTAAAACCAAAGGTGCATGGTGATAATATTCTTTCTCTTTCAGCGTACCATTCTAAACGTTTTAATAACATTATATGAAAATTTTTAATCTTCGTCTTCTTCTTTTTAATCGTCTTAATTTGGGATCAGCATTAGAATTACTAGCTTTAGGAATCGGAATTATTTGGATATGACGCCACTGGTGCGGTATTATACTAAATTTGAAAATATTGTTGTATATATCAAGCACATAAAATTTAATAGAGACAGGTAAATTATAGATCATAGAATATGCTATACCATCCTCGCCTGGGGCAGAATCCTTTTTTTTTTAAACAGTTTTCTAGTTTGTTTATTTAAGTGTCTTGCTGGATGGCGGCGGATAGGGCTTTCAATTAAAACCATTCCATGTATTATTAATTCGTTTTTATGACTGAGACATATATACTATCGACATCTAGATAATGACAAACGGGAGCCAGTGTTGTCAACTAAAACATAGACAACAAACCATAGACTATACAACATGCCCCTTTTTGAGACTTTGACAAGAAAGAAAAATTGAAGTTACTTTGACAGAAATGACATTGACATTATGATGTCATATTTCAAACTTGTTTACATTAAAGTTTTTTCAGGCAAAACATTTATTATTATTTAAACATAAAAGAGGACTTTTGTTTAACTATAAACTATGTAAAACTAAACTAATTATCGACTAAACTATAATTATATATAAGACACTGTGACACATTGTTGTTTTATAATAAGTGAAGTACTACATTTTATGTTTCATGTTCAACAAAGTTTACATTAAACATTTACACATCAAACGGTTGTTTTTTCTTAATTAACCTTCCTCGACTGCTATACACTGGCGTATCAGCTAGAGGTACATTATGAGCTGGACTATTCTCAGTTAACTCTTGAGAACTGGTATCTGATTGGACATTTGAATAAGAAGTTGACGGTGATGGACTTTCTGAAGAATGAACTGAGATTACACTGTTTTTTGAATCACTACTTGAACAAGTTTCTCCTATTAGTGCATCATCATGACTACCTATTTCTTGTCTTGCATCCTCATCTACAAGTATTGGAGACTCTACTTCCACATCATCAGACTGTATAGATTCATAAAATGAGTTCATAGACTGATTTGATAAATTTGAAATTGAAGATTGACTATCTGACCTTAATCTAGGCTGAGGTGGTTTATAAATTAAATATGTGATTATCTCATCATCTTTTCCCTTTTCCTTAGACTGACTTTTTGGCTTTGTTTGTAGACTTGAATTTTGACCTGACTGGGAGTGATAAGTATCGTTTGACTGAAATGAGTTATTTAGGTGACTATGACTGTCTGAGTGTGAGTGTGACTGACTTGGAATCGATTGAGAGTTTGATATATTTTTATGTGTCAATTGAATATGCTGAGAGCTTCGTCTATAACTATTTCCTGCTTCGTCTTTGACTATGTATGAACGAGGAAATTTAGTTTTAGAAATGATGGTACCTTTTGACCATATAATTCCTTTTGGATCTTTTTTGAAATAGATCTTATCATTTATATTAAGCTCTGGATAAATTTTGGAACTCTTGTCATATTTTTTTTTTGTGTTCTGTATGTTTGTTTGTTTCTGTTGATTATGTTCTGAACTTTGGACAACTTTAGGTTTTAGATTAGACAATTGAGTTGGTAATTTAGTTCTTAATTGACGGGACATTAGTAGCTGTGAGGGTGACTTTAAATTACCTCTTGGGGTGGTTCTGTACTGTAATAGACCTAGATAAGGATCTGTATTGGAATCATCACATTTTCTAAAAATGTTTTTGACAATTTTCACAGTTGCTTCTGCAAGACCATTTGACCTGGATAGGTGTGGACTTGATACAATATGTTCAATATCCCATTCACTTACAAATTCTTTGAAATTTATTGAATTGAATGGTGGACCTCCATCACTGACTAATTGCAAGGGGATTCCGTGACGAGAAAAAATTGACTTTAGTTGTGTTATGACAGTAGAATGAGTGGTGTTTTGATTTAAATGTGCTACTTCAAAATAATTTGAGTAAAAATCTACAACAATTAAATATTTCTTTCCATTGTATTCAAATAAATCTGTGGCTAGTTTCAGCCATGGGAGTGTGGGCTGATCATGTGGCAATAAAGGCTCCTTTGTTTTATTTGGACTAAATGTTAAACAAGACTCACATTGTTTTATGAGAACCTCAATTTCATGATTCATATTAGGCCAATAGACTACTCCTCGGGCTAACGTTTTGGTTTTTTCAATACCCATATGACTTGCATGTAGGATTGACAGTATTTCTGGTCTCATTATAGTAGGAATAATAATGGCATTACTTTTGAATATCAAATCGTTAATTACATGTATTTCATGCCTAATATTCCAATAAGGTAATGTTTTTGGATCACAATTTTGTTTACAACTTGGCCATCCTGACTTGTAATATTCTTTTATCTTTTGCAATATATAATCTGAGTTTGTGTTCATCAAAATTTTATTCAACTTTTCTTGTGTGATAGCTAAATTTGATGTTAGTAAATTGACATGACTTTCTATATTATCTTCTATTTCTTCTAGAATTTCAATGACTTCTATGTTATTGACTTTTGATCGTGACAATGTATCTGAAATATACATTTCTGTGCCTTTTGTATAAGTTACAATTAGATGGTATGCTTGTAAGGTGATCATCATTCTTTGAAGTCTTGTTGGGACATCAGACAAAGGCTTTTTGAACAAGGTTACTAATGGTTGATGATCTGTTTCTACATAGACAGGTTTTCCATAAACATATTGATGGAACTTCTTACAACCAAATACAATAGCGTATAATTCTTTCTCAATTTGAGCATAGTTTTCTTGACATTGCGTTAATGACTTTGACGCATAAGCAATTGGATTTTTGTCATGAAAAATTACAGCACCTACTGTATCTTTTGATGCATCTACAGACATTCTAATTTGCTTCTTGACATCATAGTGAACTAGTACTGGTGTATGACAAATTATTGACTTTAACTTTGTGAATTGTTGTTCATGCATGGGTGACCATTGCCATGCATTTTGTTTTTTGAGTAGATCTCTAAGCATATTTGTTTCTGTTGACAAATTAGGAATAAAACTGCTTAAATAATTGATCATACCTAGAAATCTTTGCAATTCTTTGACATTTTTCGGACTAGACATTTTGGTTATGACCTCTATTTTTGACATGTCAGGTGAAATACCTTTTTCATTGAAAATATGGCCTACATATTTTACTTCCTTTACACCAAATTGGCATTTGGACTTGTTAAATTTTAAATTAATTTCTTGTGCTCGTTTAAATACACTTTCTAGATGTTGTTTGTGTTCATTTTCATTTGACCCGTATACTAAGATATCGTCAATATACACAATTACCCCTGGGAGCCCTTCAAAAAGCTCTGACATTGTTCTATGAAATATTTCTCCACTTGAATTTACTCCATATGGTAACCTTAGAAATTTATACCTACCAAATGGTGTGTTGAATGTACAGAGGTCACTACTCTCTGAATCTAGTGGTATCATCCAATAACCTGAATTGGCATCTAATTTTGAGAAAATTGTGGCACCTGCAATTTTAGAGCGTAAATCATCAAATGTAGGATATGGATAGTGAGGTCTTTTGACTGCTACGTTTAGGTTTCTCGGATCAAGACACAAACGCAATTTACCATTGGGTTTTTCGACAATGACTATTGAATTTACCCATTTGGTTGGCTTTATTACTTTTTCAATGACTCCTAATTTTTCCATGTTAGATAATTCTTCTTTTAGCCTATCATGAAGTGCAAATGGAATTTTCCTGACCGGACATACCTTTGGTGTGACATCTGAATCAACATCTATGTGTGCCTGAGTAGGAAGACATCCTAATCCTTCAAATGTTGATGAATATTTATTTACAATATTACTTACAGACCCTTGGTTTTCATGACATGTTTCTCCAGACAATGCAAATATTCTTTTTACTATACCTAGTTTTTCACATATTTTCCACCCCAGGATTGTTTGACATTGGGCTTTTACTACAACAAAGCATATATTTGCTATGAGTCCATTTTCAAATTTACATTTCAGTATGCAGGAACCTATATTTGGAATTAATTGTCCTGAAAATGAGAATACTTTATTATTGGTTCTAAAAATGTTGATTTTCAGACCTGTTGCATACATTATTTTATCCAATATATATTTCGAAATGACATTTGTGTCGGCACCTGTATCAATTCTACACAATAATGCCTGATCATGACATTTGACAGTAATGTTCCATTCATTAGACTCTTTATTTACAGCATTTATGACGTAATGACTTGATTGATGTAATTCCTCATTATTTTGTGATTCATTGTTTTGAAATGACTGACTTATCATACTTACATTTTTAGTGTTGATATCTTTATTAGAGAAGCAATATTGAGCAAAATGGTTATATTTCTTGCATTTGGAACAGGTTTTACCTTTAGCAGGGCACTTGAACCTGTGAACTTGACCGCACCTGCTACACAACTTTTGGTTAGGTGACTGTGTTGAGACTTGGTTTCTAAAATGGTTATTATTTCTTGTCGGAGACTGATTTGTTTGACTTGAGTTGGCTGCTTCTTTTTGATGATATGACTTGAGGGCTTGGACAGAACATTCTTGATCTACTTTTGTCTTTGACATTTGCAGTTTTTCTGTTTCTCTCTGCGAAATTTCGATGCTTTTTGCAATTTTTATGGCTTTCTCTATTGTTAGTGCCTCTTGTTGCAGTAATTTTTCCTGGGTTTTCCTGTTAGTTATTCCAATTACGAACATGTCGCAAATGAGTTGTTCCTTCAGATTTTCGAAGTCGCATCTGATTGCCATATTTGTTAGTTTTGTGACATACTCTTCAATTGACTCTTCAGTCATTTGTTTCCTCGTGAAGAAATTGTATCTTTCGACAGTTATATTTTTGTGTGGAAGGAATTTATTATCAAATTTTTGAATGACTTTCTCGAGTGTTAGTGACGCATCTTTTCTATCTAGACCAAATGAGTTGAAAATTTCTAGACAATCATCGCCAATTAGACTTAGAAAAATAGCTATTTGTCGGCTTACCGATTCTCTATCGATTGTATTTGCCTCGAGATAGATGAGGAACTTTTGCTTCCATAATCTCCATGCAGTTGACATAGCTGTGAGATCTGAATCGACGTTCAGCGGTTTGATCGTGGCAGTCATAACCACGCTGAACTTCGGGTCTTCCATTTTCATTCTTGTTTCTTCTGACACCATGTTTATTTAAGTGTCTTGCTGGATGGCGGCGGATAGGGCTTTCAATTAAAACCATTCCATGTATTATTAATTCGTTTTTATGACTGAGACATAATTATATACTATCGACATCTAGATAATGACAAACGGGAGCCAGTGTTGTCAACTAAAACATAGACAACAAACCATAGACTATACAACATAGTTCATGAACATTGAATTCGCATTCTAAGACTTCATTGTTAAAAACAAACACAGGCGCTTTGTTAGGAACATAATCAGGTGTTAAGGCACAGAGCAATTATTTTTGTTTCTCAATGGCGGGGTAAGTTCTAATTTGTTTATTACCCTTTATCCAACGCATACGTCGCCACATTTCAGATACTGATGTTACTTCATCGATGAAATCACAAAATCTATACTAGCCTACGGACCTAGCTTTTTGGATCAATATTTGAGATTCTCTAGATTTTTCTTCTAATTTGTATAAATTGTCGGGCGTCGGGTTGCGCCTAAACTTGGATAAACATAATCTACGCTGTGCTACTATTTTTGATAATTCCTGATTCCAGCATTTTTTTTTTGTTTTCAAAGAACTCAAGGGTTGACAACTACTTTTAATAAATGGAATATATTTATCCGCAGTATTAATAATTTGTAGTAGTAAATAGTCGTACATTTCTTGAATATTGCCACTTGGGGGGTAAAAATTTTGTGTTAAGTAATTCTGGTATTCGTTCCAATTAGCTTTAGAATAATTTCTTTAATTTTTAATAATAAAATCGTTTGTTATGTTGCTTGACATTTTAATAATCATGTGATCGCTACCCAAATTTTCGTTGAACACTTGCCAATCAAATTTAATCGCAATGTCCCAAGAAGCGAATGAAATGTCCGGTGAAGTTTTTTGCAAATTTCCGTTTAGTAGTTTAACCCGTGTAGCTGTACAATTATTTAGAGAAACAAATGAATTTTCAAGTGCCGCATCCAATATTTGTGTACCTCTCGTATCCGTTTTAACGGACCAGTTAGTGTGATGACCGTTGAAGTCGCCTGCTATCAAAGTATTTTTTGAGAACAAGGTAAAAACCTGTTCCCAATCTGAAGCCTGCGTTTGGACAGAAGATTGACAGTAAATAGCTACGACGTTTTCTATGTCTTTACAATTTATCAATTTTACGCAAACAATTTCTATTTCACTATTTCGAACTCGAACTGAAACTGGGTGAGACCGTATGGATTTATGCACTAAAATTGAGACGCGCCCATAGGAGTCATATCTATCCGATCTATACATATTATAGCCTTAGTGGCTATAATATGTATAGATCGGATAGATATGACGAATATACGAATATCAGTTTCGCTATCTATCCATGTTTCACTTAAAATTACTATGTGGGCATTTTCCTGATTTAGAAGTTTAGAAAAGGAAATTAATTTAGGACGGAGACATTGAGAGTTCCATTGGAATAAGTTAATTTTAAAATATTTTCGTATACTAACGTACCTAGTAACATCTCCTTAATTTCTTCATAAATAATTTTAATTACTAATATAATTTTATCCTCAAATGTACCTTCAGACTTGTAAATATTTTTAAACTTATTAATAAACTTTTTTAGTTCAAACTTATATCTTATATTATGATCTTACTTCTTTTCCTATCTGTAGTTTTAGACTATTCTGTTTTGTACTTTTCGTTTTTTTCTCCCACATCCTTTTCTCTGTACTTTCTGTGTTTTACTCTTTGTGCTCTCTTGTTGTGATACTTCCATTTCTTCTTCTTCTTCCTGATCTGATTGTTCGACAGAATCTTCGTGACTTTGTATCGATCCTGTTTTGTTTTCTGATACAAGACTAGCGTAGGTTTCAGTACAGATTTCTAAGTTTGTAGGTTTTGTAAGGTTTATAGAGGTATTATTTGATGTGAATTTATTTTTTTGTCTTTTTTCGATAACTTTTTGAAGAGCCAATCGATATGTTAGTTGCTCACTACTCATAACCTTCCTTATCTCATTTTCTTTAAAAAAAAGGGCAAGTTTTGTCGATGACAAGGTGATTACCCTTACAATTAAGACATATTATGACTTTACTAAGATCACAATTCACATGATCACCACTGCATTTTGGGCATAATTTCTTCTTCATAGGACAATATTTTATTATATGTCCAAATTTCCAGCATCCCTAACACTGAGTCACATGAAATACGTAAGGCTCAACCTTAAACCGGCATTCATACGCATAAATATGAAGCGGTAAATTTTTACTTTTAAATCCAACTCTTACCGACTCGCTGTCAATTCATTTACCCTCAGAGTCAACTCGTTTTAATCTTTTAATAGATGCTATTTCACTACTAGATTCAAAGATGCTCATGAGCTCCCCTTTTATCACACCACAAGATATTGACAACTCATTAATCAATTGGCATCTAAATCCCATTTCCTTCAATTTTATACAATTTAACAGTTTAGTAGTACTTATCTTCCTTTTCTTGAAATTCAACAAGTACCCTGTTCTGACTTTTGAATTAAATTCTTATAACGTTTTTGATATTCTCCGATCTCAGTAGTTTTGCTAATGCCATTTGCTTGGGCATATTTTCCGCTGACGTAATACATACTTCATTTTTATAATTAAAATTCACATTTTGTTCTGCATCTACCCACATATTTTGCGTTTCCGATAACTGCTTCGATTGATCCGTTTAGGTTTCGTTCTATTGACAGTAATAAAGTCATCATCCCCGTTACTCTCATCTTCTCTCTCTTTTCTTTTTTCAGCTAATCTCTTCTCACTTTCATTTGCCAGATCGCTTAAAATATTTGGTTCCGACGAATTGTCAGCTTGTGGTTGATTACTAGGTAAACTCTCCTCATCACTAGAATCACTATCTTCTTCTCCACTTCCCATGATGTAAACTAAAGTTTATTTCGCTATCGCAAGGCAGTGCTAATCGCGTGACGTATAGGGACACCGATATGGTACACTAGCGTACGCTTCTAATGCGCGTGTTAGATAATTAATTTTGATGTTGTTATAATAAATATTATAATACCTACTGTTTGCTGGATAATGAGATCTGTCACACGAAGCTTGGGACCAATACAGAAGTACTTAATTTGACTAGTTATTGTGTTTACCAAAAAATACCAATCTTAACTTGTAAAAATCATAATTATGGATGTTATTCAAAGAGTTTATATTAGCAAGCTATAGAGCAAGCGTTAGCGAGTATGAACAGTAAGCACGGGTATGAACAGTCTCGAAATCGCAAGCGCATCCAAATTAGTAAGTAACAAATGGTCGTCAGCGCTGGTTGTTTCTCCCGACAGAATTAATTAAAATTCTAAGTTTTCATCGTGAAATGTGCAGTGCCAACTTGTAAAAACAATTCATGGAAGCAAAATAAAAATAATAATGATATAACCTTTCACCGGTGTTTACTATTTTGATAAGAAAACACAGATTTTATCTAAATTACTTAAGGCGTGAAAGGGGGTTGCGCGGGCGCGCGGGCTGCTCAATGCAGCACGTGCTCCCACGCCTCCCGCTTCATACTTTCCCTGCTTTAGAGCTAGTGTTGTAGGTACTGCATTGTATTCGTAGTAGTAATCATACTTACCAATAATGCGAAAGTGTGTTTTTGGTTTGTCAGTTTGTTAATTTATCCTTCTTTCGCGCAATAGGTCGAAGTCGAACTTAAAGTTTTTTATAGGAAAATATATTTTTACGTCTCTTCATGAACACAGTAATTAATCAATCCCCTTGCAGCAATCACTGATATTCAAAAATATATAGATATAAGGATAAAATATCTAGTACTTACGTAAAACGGTGATCAATCAAAGAAAAAGACAATGTTACAATAAATTAACTTACTCTTTTTAAGTGGCAAATTTTTGTGTGTTTTTAATAAATATTGTTTTATCAGTATATTATTTATTGTTTTATTTATCTGCTAAAACGTAAACTTACTTAATACTCCTAGGTACTCACGTACTTAATCCAGAATTAGCATACCTACTGACAGGTTACGAGTATATGAGTTCATATAATTATTTATTTTGTTTGACTCTCAAGGTCAATTTATTTTAATTTTATTTTTATTTATTATTGACATAATCTACTCATTTCAATGTTTATTTATTTTTTATGAGTGGTATTGCAATATGTGGTTAGCTAGTGACCTCGACAAATGATCATAGTTTTTCTTGCCCGAGCAACCGGCAGCAAGTTCGTCATGCTCCCTTAGATGTCACTGCTTGCGGTAGCGTCGGGGGTCGGGTTGTCTCCTTCCCTCAAATATGGCGAGGGGGGTAATGGCTGATCTTTGCGTTATACTCGTGAACGGGTGCTGCTTGTGGTGACAGGTCGTCTTGCTGACCTTGGTTTTGTTTTGTTATTAGTAACTTAACTCGTTGTTGATTTTACTTCGATGGTCCTAGTTTATCATCTGTGACTTTGAGTTACGACTACATGTACGGCTATATATAAGTGGGCACGCCCTTTATTACTGGAGGCTTTTATTTGGGTATAAAGTTCTGTTTACGTTTTTAGTTTTGTATTTTGTTTCTGCTTGAGTATAGTTTTCGATTTTTTTTTTTGGTATATTGGCGTGTGCTAGCTTACTTATAGCAAATAATTTAATTTAATGTTTTGTATTGCGTAATGTACCTAAATTATTATGCGCAGTGTTATATAGCATCATTTTTTTTTTAACTGAACAGACAGCTGTGCTGCTGGGGAGTTTGTTGCGCCACTTCTTCTCTCCAGCTAAAGCACTAGGAAGTGGTGAAGGGCGGGCGTTTTGGGGGACTGTCTTATGTAATTTTGACGTTCAAAAAGTGCTGATTCTCAGCCTAGTTTGAATAAATGACTTTTGATTTTGATTTTGATTTTGAATCAAAGTAATAATACCTGTACGCAAGCGTCAGTCACGTCACGGCGCATCACTATTTTACCGCTACCACCCGCTACATCTATAAATCAGTATCTATACAACATCTGCTTCCGGTTGGCATAAAGGGACTTAGAGCGATGCGCGTGCTCTATAGCTTGCTTATATAAACTCTTTGCTATCTATAAATGATTACGTAATATTGAAATATATTTGTACTATGTCTTAGAATTTAAATTGCTATTTTAATAAAATAAGTTGTTTCAAACGATTGGTACAGACGCCAGCACATCAAGCTACTTCAATCTGTCAAATTTCTTTGAAAGATTTTCAACTTTATCACTAAAGCATTAGGTTCAAGGTTGATTGGGAAAATTTGACAGTTTCGGGTAGCTTGACCTGCTGGCGATGGCGTCTTTACAATACTGTCAGTACATGTTGATATTCTAGGAGCTCGTGGCTAAATAATAACAGCCGTAAGGGTCGATCCATCAGGTTAAGCTACGCTTGCCGGGGTTGGTCCGTAGATGGGTGACCATCTGTACATACCGAGACTCTTCCGTGCCTCGGAAAGCACGTTAAGCCGTTGGTCCCGGCTGTCATTCGTAGATCTTTGGCAGTTGTTACGGGTCGTCAGAAGCCCGAAAGTCTGACAACCAGTCTTACCAAGGGGTATCGTATTACCCAATAACTGGGTTGTGGAGGTCAGATAGGCAGTCGCTCCATGTAAAATTCAGCTGCATCCGGTTAGACTGGAAGCCGACCCCAACATAGTTGGGAAAAGGCTAGGCAGATTTTTGTATCTAAGCATTACCAATCAGATCTTATTAAATGGCTTAATTACCTTTAAATGTTTTAAAACGGTTTCACTTAATAAGATTTGTTTATTATTACCTGTATTAGAAGTTATTAAGCCAAAATGTATCTGTGATTGGTTAAAAATGGCGGTTGACGTTTACCATTAAGTGACGTTGGTAGGAGGTAGAAAGGGTGGTAATGTTAGAAGTTATTATTCTAAGGTGGTAATAATGTTATTGAGACAGTTGCTTAGTGGATATTCAGCAGGTGTCACGTAAGTTAAGTAATTTGATATTATATCTCAATTATTGCTTATTATGACCATATTGTTGTTGTAGTTATATTATTGATAATATTGCTAATATGCCAAACCGGATGGAATGGAATATTCATGTTCTTTTCCTAGCTAATGTTATTATGATGCTATTATTCTGGGTTCTCTTGGACCATTGTCTAAGAGATAGAATTAACTGTTTTTGAGATAACGATAACTATAAAGAAATATAAATAATATGTTGATGTAATACTTTATACTGTTTTCATGGAGTTTCTTGTCCGCTCTTCTCCATGATGACCTAGTTTTGCGAACGACTAGCTTTCTGATTAACTACTGACAAGCCTAATTGAAATAATAAATGCCTAGTCTTGTCTTTCTGTCTTTGTCCTTTCCATACACACCATGTTCATAGTACTTTCATACACAGTAAATGACCAATAAACATCCTGACATTTAATGCTTGCTGCTTTGATAATATCTATATCTACACTTTTAATATCTTATTGCGAAATCCTCTAACACGCGCGAGCGACTGTAAATACCTACATACTTAAATAATATTGTTTATTATCACTTGCTTAAAAAAACCGGCGAAGGAAAACATCGTGAGGAAACCCGTGAGTGTAATTCTCTGACATAGCATGTGTGAAGCTAAGTAAGAGGCCCCCCTCCCCCCCCCATAGATAATTACACCCAGACTCGGGACAAACAGACATGTTCATGCACACAAAATAATGTTTGTCCTGGATGGGAATCGAACCCACGACCAGTGGCATGACAGGTCGTATCTTAATATTCAAAATAAATAACTGCCGCACTGTCAGAAAATTGCAAGATTTGTATAAAAGTTGGGTCGGGAACAGAATAGGCCGGAATATGGATACTTTCATTACAGCTCTGGGCGCGCTCCAGTGGTAGCAAAACTGTTTTAGCCGCTCCTCCGCATGAGGTAATACAATATGTAATTATTGATTGACACAAAGCATAATATACCTGTTTTATCACCTTAGAGTCAGTAAAAGGACGCATAATGTTTTAATGCAGTGTAGTTAGTGTTCAGTTTAAATATTCGTTTTCAATATGTCAAAAAGATTGTGTAAAGTAAATCCTGACCATTTTTTGTTAACTTTGTGTTGAATTCACTATACCTAAGAAAGGACATTCCATATGCAGCAGTGGTAAGTGATAGGGGTACGCGTGCTGGGGGCGGTAGGAGGGGCTCATGCATGGCAGGATGGAATGAACATGTTCGCGAGGCTCATCTGGAGGCCCGGTCGAGATTTCTGGAGTGGGTTATGTGCGGGAGGCCTAGAACTGGGTGTGTGTATGATGATATGAACAAAAGTCGAAAAGTATTCAAATCCAGGCTTAAATGGTGTCAGGATCATAAGGATCGGGTGAAAATGGATGCCATTGCTGAAAAACATAAGTCGGGAGATTTCCGGAGTTTCTGGCAATGCACCAACAGTGTCAATCCAAGACCTGGTCGCCCGGTGAGCGTCGGCGGGGTGAGTGACTCTAAAGGTATTGCAGACATATTTGGAAGCCATTTTCGTGTACAGTCTCCACTAGGGCAAGAGGGTGAGGTGCCCACTGCTGAGATACAGAGTGGTCTTGTGGGGACAAGATTTAATGCTAAAGATGTAGCTGCAATCATAAAAGCTATGACTAAAGGTAAATCCCCCGGCCACGATGGGCTCAGCATTGAGCACCTACAGCACGCAGGCCCGCATATGTCGAGAGTGCTGGCATTGTTTTATTCTCTATGTGTGAGCCATTCATACCTACCTGCCGAACTTATGAAAACTGTTGTAGTGCCTGTGGTTAAGAATAAGACCGGGGATGTTGCCGACGTAAATAACTACAGGCCTATTTCACTTGCAACAATTATAGCAAAAGTATTTGACGGCTTGCTTAATACTCAGCTAGATAAATATCTGTCACTGCATGACAATCAGTTTGGGTTTCGGCCCAAACTGTCCACTGAAGCTGCGATTCTGAGTCTTAAGCATGTTGTCAGATATTATACGGATCGCAAAACTCCTGTGTACGCGTGTTTCCTGGATCTGTCCAGGGCCTTTGATCTGGTGTCATATAACATCCTGTGGGAGAAACTGGAGAGTATTGGGCTACCCACAGAACTCTCAAATATATTTAAATATTGGTACAGACACCAGATCAATAGCGTCAGATGGGCGGGTGTAATGTCGGAACCTTATAGATTGGAGTGCGGGGTGAGACAGGGGGGGTTGACCTCTCCTGCGCTCTTCAACCTCTATGTGAATGCCCTTATCGTTGGGCTCAGCAGCCTGCATGTTGGGTGCCATGTGGATGGAGTATGCGTCAATAATTTGAGCTACGCTGACGACATGGTGCTGTTGAGTGCATCGGTCTGTGGTCTTAGGAAACTAATGGGGACTTGTGAAGAGTATGCCTTGAACCATGGGTTGAAATATAATGCAGGGAAGAGTAAACTCATGGTGTTTGGGGCTAGTCAAAGAAGTATGGATAGTGTACCCCCTGTATGTATAAATTATGAGCCGCTTGAAAAAGTGGGACAATTTAAATACTTAGGTCACATTGTTAAAGCTGACCTAAAAGACGATGCGGACATTGAGCGGGAACGGAGGGCGTTGTCTGTCAGAGGTAATATGATAGCGCGTAGGTTTGTGCGTTGTTCGAGGGAGGTAAAAATAACGCTCTTTAGAGCTTATTGTACATCCCTCTACACGTGCAGCCTGTGGGCAAAGTATACTCGTGCGGCATATAGCGCCCTCCGCGTCCAGTTCAATAATGCGTTCAGGGCGCTGTTGGGGCTGCCCCGCCACTGCAGCGCCTCGGGCATGTTCGCGGAGGCGCGCACCGATTGCTTTCACGCGACGATGCGCAAGCGGTGCGCGTCTCTGGTGCGCAGAGTGCGGGGCAGCGCCAACACCGTCCTAGCGATGATCGCCAACAGACTGGATTGCCCTTACATACGGCAATGCTGCAGCAGACATATTATTACCTTGTGAGTGCTCTTTTGTCTGTGCTTGTTATCCTGTCTGTATCTTCTGCTATATGTGTTTGTATATGAGTCTTGTTACTCGAATTAAACTAATTTTATTTTATTTTTATTTATAGCGGAATCACTCAAAGAAAATTACCGACGTTGTTACTAATTTATTACATAACAATATTAACATTGGTCTATTCAAGAAGACATTCCCATGCCTCGATTTCAATGTCTTTTTTATTTTATTTTATGTAGTCAATCCATGCGTGTCGTTTTTCAACCCTGACCCTAGCTGATTCTTTTTGAGTACCTAGGATAACCGTCTCGTGATCAGTTATGCCCGTGTCACACACAATAACAGTACCTGACTTCTGGGTTTTGAGCATAACATGATTCAAACAATTGTCCCCTCGCGTTGGCAGTGTGTCCTGGAAAATACCCATAGTGGCCGGTTAAGTCCAGGTACTCAGTGGCGCGTCTGTCAGTGTAATCTGGTTTGATGTCAATGTTCAGATCCTCTACAATTCCACATGCGGTAGCCTTACACGACTCCAACAGCTTTTTTAAAGATTCGCAAAAGTTATTTATATTATATGTAGAAAGATAGAGACCTGTATACGGCAATCAGTGATAGTTCGTCTCGGACATTGACAACCAGATAGTTCGCATCTTTGAAGGATGGTTCCATGACAGAGGCTTGCAGAGACGTTTTGGTATATTGTTTTACGGAAGTTATCAAGGCTATCCGTGAGATCTCATTTTTCTCTGTGCTTGTAGTGAGTTTTGCACTACTATGGCCTTTTGTTTTAAGTCCTGCTAGAATACTGCCATATGGGATACGCCATTTCCTACCTTGCGCGATAGGGAATTGATCCTCAGCTTTTGTTCGCAGTTCAGTCTTCCGTCCTGAGCAATGGTACAAACTTCATTCAGGCATTTTTCTATTGATATCATCCAGTTGCTAATTTCATTGGTGTCCAAAGACTCAATTTTTTCTTCAGCCGCGTGGTGTTGGTCCTGTGTTGGTTGTTGGGGTGATGTAGGAGCCGGTGTCGGTACCAAGAGCGATGTAAGAGCCGGTGTCGGTGCCGGGGTCGGTGTTGGTGGAGGGCTGCGTCGTATCATCGTGCTCCGGTTGAAGCGGCTGCCTTCCATTTATCACTTTGTAAAAATATATTACGCAGTCAGTCCATTATTTTAACTTAGGTATCACTATAATGTTTATTTGTTTAACACTAATAGACTAAAACAAGGTCACTGTTTATTCAAGCGTTAATTTATTTTATTGATATTTTGCATTTGTGTGCACGTCTGTAGGCGTTGAATACAAATCTATCAATATCTTTGAATATTGTATGTTCAAAGCGTAGACAGAGAAATGACGCTAGATACGGGTTATTTCACAGTGTGCGCCGTTTGCGTCCATAGTGCAGTGACTAAGGCGGGCGCCTAGCGCAAACGGGCCCGAGCGGGATAACGCGCGTAGTTTTCAAACGTTCCTATCCGCGCGTTATTGCCACACTACGGGCCTAGTCAGCAAGCGACCTAATGCGCAGCTGGCAGGGGTATCAAGAGTGGCGTAGCTACTTAGGGGCTAGGCGGGGCAGTGCCCCGGGGCCCTTAAGCTCAAGGGGCCCTCGAATCCTTATCAGAAAATCTCGATCGAACTGTACTTTTGAAAATGTCTCCCATTTTCAAAATAAATATGACAGGTTGCAACCCGACTTTAATCATGGTAACTCAGTTGAGAGAAATTCGAAAGTTATACCTAGGGAATTCCCCTAAATTCTTTCTGTGGGTTGGCAGTGTTGTCAATTTGACGGATAGCGATATGTGCGTTTTATTATGAATTCGAGTCAAGATTTTTTTTCGAGAACGGTTAAAAAATTAATGCTGTATCAGGAGTAAGTAAGTTAATGTCAATAAACTTTTTAGTACTGGTCAATATAGTAGTTAAATTTAATTTGATTTTAGTACCACTCATATTGATGTCCGTTACGTCAATAAATCGTGTCAAATCTATAGATTTCGGCTACTCATTGTATAACGCGAACTATCGTGAAAAAAATGCAGGTCACCTGCAGTAGGTGCATTAATTAAGGCCCGCGCACGAGGAGATCGTTCTTGGTCTCCACCATTAAATGTAGTAACACTAGTGGCGAGAAAATATTTGCCGGGGATTCCCCAACGACGTCTTGGAGCGTATCATTACGTTTCTCCAATTACTTCTAACGTCGTCACTAGTCCTCAGTGACCAGTGAGTACCTAATCGAGCACAATCTAATATAAATATTGGATAAATAAATTAGAAAACTAAAATTATGGACAAAAAGAAGCAACCCAGTGGTGTATTTAAACGCAAACAACGCCAAGAAAGAGAAGATAGTAAACAAAAATTGCCCAAAATTTTACAAGATTTTTAGTCAGCCAGCAAGTCAGCAAGTACTTCTGGATGAAATATTTCTATTGATATTGACTCAAATAATGTGGTAACTGCAGTGTTGATTGAGAAGCCTACTGAAGAAGATTCGACATATATTTGCAGTTGGAGATACCTCCGCCGCCGGCGCCGATCATGTGAACGTGGATGATGTTTGCATGGCACACATAAGAGCCACTCCAAGAGATTTGGAGGAACCACAGACTTCTACATTTTTCGAAAATGTGTACGATAAATCTTCTTATGACTTGGGAAACTTCACGAACAAAAAATTAAGTGATAACGAAAAACGCCAAATATGGGGCATTTACAGCCTTCAGGACCTTTTCCAACAGACATCGTATTACGTTTCAAGTTCTAAATATGGACAAGTTAATCGTTTTTGGTTGTGTTATTCCAAAATACTAGACGCTGCCTATTGTCAACCCTGCTGTTTATTTGCTTCACAAAGGAATAATGTTTGGTGTACGGGAATTCGGGATTGGAAGCATTTATCAGAAAGAATTAAACAACACAGTTGTTCGAGTGGTCTTACGGAAGCATGTGCTGTGTATGAATTTAAAAAAAAATGATACTAATACTATCGACAAGGAACTTGAAAATGAAATTCGCAAAAAAGCATAATTTTGGAAAATGGTTCTTCAAAGGTTATTCGATATCATACTTACCCTAGCAAAGAGTTTTTTGGCTTTGAGAGGACATCGAGAAGACTTAAGTCAGGAAATTTTCTGTCTTTTGTAGAGCTTGTCGCCCGATATGATCACATTTTGCGGCAAGTTTTGGATAAGCCCAAAGGTAATAATTATTATTTCTAAGTTTTTTATCATTTTATTTTGTTTATAATTATTAACTGTTTAATATCAGGACTTTTTTGAAATTGTGTATTTTTTAGTGTTTTTAGGATCTACAAGATATCTGAGTGCAACAATTGAGAATGAAATGATTGAGAGCTTGGGGACCAAACTCGAACAAATTTGGGCGACCAAACTCGAACTAGAACAAATTAGGGCGTCACCGTTTTTCGCCATCATAATGGATACGACACAGGACATATCGAAGGTAGATCAGTTAAGCATTGTTGTGAGATATGCAGTAATAACCAGATCGGAAAATGGAAATCCAATTGATATAGAAGTAAAAAAGGTGTTTCTAGGCTTTTATGCAGCCATCAAACATGGCGCAGCAGATTTAGTCAACAAAGTGACTACATTATTTAACGACAAAAATATTAATTTAAAAAACATGTGTGGAGCAAGGTTATGATGAAGCCTGTGTGATGAGTGGTGTTTATAATGGTGTACAAAAACATATTAAGAATATCTAGCCTAACGCAGAGTAGGTACGTACATTGCGCCACTCATAATTTAAATTGGGTGATAAATGATGCCGTTAGCAGTTGTGTGCAAATAAAGATTTTTTTCGCAACGTTGCACGATTTGTATAACTTTTTCGGAAACAGCATCAAACGTTGGGATCTACTGTCAAAATTCCCTGGCGAATCGGACACCACTCTAAAAAAACTACATCCGACTAGATGGTCCAGTAGGGTCAATACGATATCTGCAATAAAACTTAGTTTTGTTTTTATATTATCAAAGCATTATCAGAAATAGTTCTAAAGAGTCCTAATAAAGATGAGCGTAAAGAAGCAGAGAGTATTAAAACAAAAATGCTAAATTTCGAGATCGTGTTGCTTTGCGAATTCATGCACAGTGTATTGAATGACATCAATTATGCATCCAAAACTTTACAAAAATGCGACATCAATTTGGGCGAGGCAAGTAAAGCTTTAGCAGAGACCAAAGCAAAAATGCAAAGGAGCTGGCCCAAGCCCCATACAAAAAAAAACCCAGGCCCGGTGCAAAAGTTTTGTGTTCCAGATTTTAGAGGATATTTAAAAATAATATTCCATAATATCACTATCCCTGTATCGGGCGGCTAACATTTTTTTTTTGCTCGAGAAATTTTGTAGGCGTTCCTATTAAAATCTCATTGGTGTGGACCAAAATATGCATTATTATTTGCAATTATTGTGTAATCGCAATCGCATTCAAGATTATCTCAAAACCACAGGGGTAGGCATACATAAACAAAGCAATATAAGTATTAAATTGATCAAAATTGATCAAAATCAATTAGATGAAATTGTAATACACAGCAAAGTATACACCAAACGCTAGCGGATGACTGCGACACAGAACATATATTATATACCCTGACGACATGCGACTGTAATAATAAGTTTCGAAAACTAAATACCGCGCGGATTCTGTACGTGTCAAATTACCGACGCTTCATCGGTTAAGACTTTACGTTATGTACTTTACTATGACTAAAAGTTAGATTATAATAATAACCTGTACCTATGCTTATTAAAGGTTTTGTATCAGTATACTTGTTTGTAAACAATTAACGAACTATAGCATAATAAATATTTTGGTCGGTAAATGAGTTTTTAATAAGAACGCCTACAAAACATGTCGAGCAAAAAAGAAAATAATGTTAGCCACCCTTTAGAGAGATAGCGATAGTTTTAAATATTATTTTTAAATATTCTCTAAAATCTGAGATACAAAACTTTTGTGCCGGGCCTGGGTTTTTTTTGGGCCATCGCTTTATAGAAATGATTTCGAATTATTCAAGTGCACAGCCAGTGAAACTGCAAGAAAATATGGTATAGATACCCATTTTCAAGAAAAAAGGCAAGGAAAGTTAAAAAGTTTGATGAATTAGCTGCTTATCACCGATTTTCAAACAGAGAAGAAATAAGACACATTAATAGCTCAATTAAATACACGTTTTACTGGTATGAGTGCAGTCTGTCAAATATTCGATTTTCTAACACCAACATTTTTATTATATGTTGATGAAGCAACTTTGTTACAAAAGTGTGACGAATTCCATAGAAAATATTCAGATATAGCCCTAGCTTTTCCCTTCAATTTATTAATATTCACCAACTAGTTTTACCTCAATTAACTCAAGCATGGACTGTTCACCAATTATGTAAGGAAATAATGAGCAAATATGGAGTGCTAGGGATGCGCCCTGACGGAAGTATTTACAGCAATGTTATTATTATTATTATTCTTTACAATTCTTGTCACTTCTGCAGCAGCTGAAAGGTCATATGAATACAGTGTATCGACTCCTTTACTCTGGACCACTATTTACGACACACCCTGTATAATTATGATCCAAACGTGATAATACTAGTAAGACTCGGTATCTAGTATCGATACTCGTTATAGTAACAACTATTTTCCTTGATTGACACAACCCTAGCAATGGCAGCCATTTTATGAGACATTATAAGTTGTAGGTATGCACCTTTTTTTGTAGGTATTTCCAGTCCATTTCCTATCTCAATGCTGTATCTATAACTTCGTGGCTGTGACTGATGAAATCTTTTGACATTTTTAGAATGTGGCCATATAAAAAGTGCGATGAATTCCCGGGCTTATGAACCAAATTCTAATAAATAAGCTGGCGATTTCCAAATCTCACATCCACACACAGGTTTCGACAGCAGATTTGTCGCTAACGATTTCAAAATCTGTGTGTGGACGTGAAATTTTGAAGTCGGAAACGAGTCACTGCGTGTATACCTAGCATTATACTTTTATTTGAGACGATTACTGTGGTATGGATGTTTGCCAGATAGCTGGTTTAGATTGAATCGCATTTATAAATTCGTCAGTATTTACCGCCATTTTACAAAAAAATATCTTTGCTGAAGCGTGTAAACGCCGAGTGACAAACAGAACTGGTTTGATAGATACCCCTGCCAGCACGTAGGTTGCTTGCTGACTAGGCCCGTAGTGTGGCAATAACGCGCGGATAGGAACGTTTGAAAACTACGCGCGTTATCCCGCTCGGGCCCGTTTGCGCTAGGCGCCCGCCTTAGTCACTGCACTATGGACGCAAACGGCGCACACTGTGAAATAACCCGTATCTAGCGTCATTTCTCTGTCGACGCTTTGAACATACAATAATCAAAGATATTGATTGATTTGCATTCAACGCCTACAGACGTGCTCACAAATGTAAAATGTCAATAAAATAAATTAATAATGCTTGAATAAAGCTTGAATAAGCTTGAATAAACAGTGACCTAGTTTTAGTCTATTAGTGTTAAACAAATAAACATTATAGTGATACCGAAGTTAAAATAATGGACTGACTGCGTAATATATTTTTACAGAGTGATAAATGGAAGGCAGCCGCTTTAATTGGAGCACGATGATACGACGCAGCGCTCCACCAACATCGACCCCGGTGCTCTTGGTACCGACACCGGCTCCTACATCGCTCTTGGTACCGACACCGGCTCCTACATCGCCCCAACAACCAACACAGGACCAACACCACGCGGCTGAAGAAAAAATTGAGTCTTTGGACACCAATGAAATTAGCAACTGGAATCAATAGAAAAAATGCCTGAACGAAGTTTGTACCATTGCTCAGGACGGAAGACTGAACTGCGAACAAAAGCTGAGGATCATTTCCCTATCGCGCAAGGTAAGAAATGGCGTATCCCAGATGGCAGTATTCTACCAGGACTTAAAACAAAAGGCCATAGTAGTGGAAAACTCACTACAAGCACAGAGAAAAATGAGATCTCACGGATAGCCTTGATAACTTCCGTAAAACAATATACCAAAACATCTCTGCAAGCCTCTGTCATGGAACCATCCTTTAAAGATGCGAACTATCTGGTTGTCAATGTCCGAGACGAACTATCACTGATTGCCGTATACAGGACTCTATCTTTGCATAATATAAATAACTTTTGCGAATCTTTAAAAAAGCTGATGGAGTCGTGTAAGGCTACCGCATGTGCAATTGTAGAGGATCTGAACATTGACATCAAACCAGATTACACTGACAGACGCGCCACTGAGTACTTAACCGGCCACTATGGGTATTTTCCAGGACACCCTTTGCCAACGCGAGGAGACAACTGTTTGGATTATGTTATGCTCAAAACCTCAAAAGTCAGGTACCTACTGTTATTGTGTGTGACACGGGCATAACTGATCACGAGACGGTTATCCTAGGTACACAAAAAGAATCAGCTAGGGTCAGGGTTGAATAACGACACGCATGGATTGACTACATAAAATTAAAAAAAAAAAGACATTGAAATCGAGGCATGGGAATGGCTTCTTGAACAGACCAATGTTATTATTGCATTCCAAAAATTTGTTGAGATACTATCTGATAAAATTAAACAATACACTGCTAACCGTGTCCGCCGTTGTTCAGAGGATAGGTATTATCAAGCCATGGATAACTAGAAACCTCCTGAAGTGCATAAGATGACGTGACTTAATGCACATTAACGCAAAGAAACAAGAAAATCGTGACAATCTTGTCATCCAACAAGAATATATAATAGGAAGTATCGAAACTACTGTAATAATATATTATCAAATCTAAAACAAGACCATAACCGTAAACTTCTAATGGAAAAAAAGGATGACTGTAAAAAGCTATGGTTTGAAAAAAAAAATGTAACATTAAAAATAAAAAAACACCGGAAAAACTGAGCTGGTAATCGACAGCAACAACCCTGTTCCCACATTAAATAAAGTTAATGACTTTTTCTCAACTGTTGGCAAAAACCTTGCAGCAAAAACACTCAGTCTATTAGGCTTAACTAAAACTGATTTGGCCCGTAACAACGAGCAGTACAGTACTGTAAACGGTAGTCCAAACTCTTTTTTCCTTACTCCAACTGATGAAAAAGAAATATTTTCTATTATCTCCCATCTTAAAGCGGCGTCAGCGACAGGTTATGATAGTATTAATAACACTTTATTTAAAACAATGTTCACATGCTTTGGTCGGACTAGAGATGGGCATATACCCGGTAAAAACCCAGAGTTTGGTTAAATACCCATTTATACCCATTTTTACCTACCCATTTTTAATTTATACCGGGTAAAAATTAAATTAGTGTAAACTAATTATTGTATTTTTTAATAGATGGAAAAATATCGCCCGGATCTATAGTAACAATGGGGGTCCCACAGGGCTCGATTCTTGGTCCTTTCTTGTTTCTTATTTATTTTAACGATTTGCCCTACCCCATTAAGCATAATCATGATATAGTTTTGTTTGCGGATGATACTTCACTTTTGTTTAAACTTAAACGTAAGCAGCTGGTTACTGACGATGTAAACAGAGCGATCTCAAAAGTAGTTCACTGGTTCAATGTTAATAATTTACTCCTTAATGAAAAAAAAGCCAAATGCATTAAAACGCTACCTCACGTTAGGCAGGTGAAAACTAACGTGTTGATAAAGGGCGAAGAATTGAATCCTGAAGATAGCACAGTATTCTTGAGCTTAACTTTGGATGCTAAGCTTCAGTGGGGCCCACATATAGATAAATTGTCAAAAAAGCTAAGCTCCGCAGCATACGCTGTTAGGAAAATTCGTAATTTAACTAACATAGAGACGGCCCGTTTAGTGTACTTTAGCTATTTTCATAGTGTAATGTCGTACGGTATTCTGTTGTGGGGAAATGCAGCCGACATTCAGACTATCTTTGTTTTGCAGAAAAGAGCTGTTCGATGCATTTATAAATTAAGTCCGAGACAATCTCTCAGAGAGAAATTTAAGGAGATTAATATAATGGCTTTGCCTTCTCAGTACTTTTTTGAAAATCTTTTATATGCCCATAAAAACATTAAATTGTTTAAAAAATACAGTGATATCCATAATATAAATACTAGGAACAAACACAAATTTGTTGTACCTCCAACAAGGCTCAAGAAAATAGGTCGCTCATTCAGGTGTCAATGTATACGCTTTTATAATAAACTTCCAAGCCACGCTCAAGATCTGAGCCTTAATAAATTCAAATCATTCATTAAACGCAAGTTGTGTCAGAAAGCTTATTATACCGTTAAAGATTATATTGAGGACAAAAAGGGCTTGGGATTGAACTGCTCCAAATTTTATTTTATTCTTTTATTTTTGCATACTGAATGTTGACATGACTATTTACTTTGTACAGTATTATATTATTTTAATTTATTGTGAATGTGAAGACTATGTAGGTCATTGCTTTTTTTGTTTGTTTTATTTTTTCTCTCAGTTATTTTTAATCATCGTCTGGCAGTTTGAGTAATTTATGCGGCCTACCCCAATGTCCTTTCTTTGGTATTGTTCGTCGAATCGTTGAGCTCTTTAAGTTCTGAGTTGAGCTGCGCGACTACTGACAAATGCGTGCACTGACTGGACAGGTCCTCTCAATCTGTGTGGTTCTTTCCTCAAAAGACCATTTCAGACACCAATCTACATGGTCTTCACATGAAGTGACCAAGATTATGTCTGGACTTTATAAGAGACTGTGACCTCTGAGTTTGTTTCGGCCTTTCTTCTCAGAGTAGTCAGATAGGAAACGCCGACCTCATCTAGTTTAAAAAAAAAAAACATGATTGACTTGTAAAAGTGTTTGTACAAACCTACTTACAGAAATAAAAATCATTTATCATTATCATAGATACTTTGACATAAAGAATTTTATAATTTATTTTATTTGAGACCGTCGTCGACGTCGTCGTCGGACATATACGTTACAGTACTATAGCACTGTAACACGGACTAGAAAAAAAGAGCTGTTTTTAGTCCTCACACAGTGCCATAAGTACCTACTGAGTTAATAGAGAGGTTTAGTCAAGTTTAGTATTATTGTGTTGATTATAATTAAGTGGAGTTTGGTAATTTAATGATGACGACTAACACTAATCCTACAAAATTACTTAAGTAGGTAATTGTGATATGTTAGGTAAAAAAGGGTTTAGACAATGTGATTCTGATGTGTTAATTTTTATTTATTTATTTAATAATAATAATAATAATACCATTTATTTCAGGCGACATAGGCCCATAGAAAAATACCTTAACCTAAACATACATATTTTTATAAACAAAATCTTGTGTTAATAAATAAGGCTTAAGACTATGTTAGATGGGTTTGCTCTTGACTCTAGCCTAGGTCGGAGGCGACAGAGACAGAGTCGAAAGATGGAGTGAGCTTACCCAGAAGAAGCCTGTTCACTCTCACTTTGAAGAGATTAGGGTTGTATGCGCTCGGAAACACAGACGCAGGTAGTGAGTTCCACTCCTTTGCTGTTCGCATTATAAAAGACATTTGGAAACGCTTAGTGCGAATTGGTGGAATAGCAACTAGGAAGGGATGGTAACTGGCAGTGCGTCTAGATGTCCGATGGTAGAAGAGGGCCGGTGGAATGAAGTCGTGGAGTTCTTTTGCACACTCACCGAAGTACAAGCAGGCAACCTTGCGGCGATGAGCCAAGCTACGAAGCTTGGCATCCACCAGTTTTACGTCGCCAATGAGCCTCTTAGCTCTACGTTCCACCGAGTCAAGCGCGGCTCGGTGGTACTTAACTGATCCATCCCAAAGGTGGCTGCAATACTCCATGCAGGATCGGACTTGAGCTTTGTAAAGAGTTAAAAGCTATCCAGGCTTAAAGAATCGCTTCACCCTATTTAGGATGCCCAGTTTCTTGGCCACAGTTTGGGCTTTGTACTCAATGTTGAGAGCCAAAGTTGAGACCAGATGTCAACTCCATGCCTAGGAGATCAAGCCTTTCAGTTACAGGAACAGATGTACCCCGAAAAGCAGGAGTTTGAGCGAAACGATTTCTTTTAGCGGTAAAAAGACACGCCTGTGTTTTGGTGGCGTTAAAAGTGACCAGATTATCATCATCCCACTGGGAGACAAGGCTTAAGGTCAAATCTGTCCGCTCTACTATGGCCTCTCTCAAGGAACGAACTTCCCGCTGGTTTTTGCGCTGGACAAGTATCTCTCGGAAACTGTTATCTGCGTACTCAACAATACCAAGTTCAAGCAGGTCATTGATGTGCAGCAGGAAAAGAGTTGCAGAGAGAACAGACCTCTGAGAAACTCCGGCCTCAATAACCATAAGGTCAGAAGAGCAGCCGTCAACGACTACTCTGATCGACCGTTCACTAAGGAAATCTGATATCCAGCTACGAAAAATCATCTGGGATGCCATAAGCAGGAAGC
Organism: Dicycla oo; assembly: GCA_948252095.1. NCBI lineage: Eukaryota > Metazoa > Arthropoda > Insecta > Lepidoptera > Noctuidae > Dicycla > Dicycla oo. The sequence goes on from OX411712.1 coordinate 17,355,180, forward strand.
TTGCTGAGAAGAGCAACGTGCCAGACCCAGTCAAAGGCCTTCGAGATGTCAAGCGATACACGAAGTGCCTTGCCGTATTTCTCGATGGCTTCGCCACAGCAGTGCGTGACATACACAAGAAGATCGTCAGTTGACCGTCCCCGGCGAAAGCCATATTGACGGTCATTGAGGAGATCATTGTCTTCAAGGTAGGTCAGCAACTTATTGTTCAGTACCCTTTCCATAACCTTGCACAGAATGGAGGTAATGGCAATCGGACGCGGTAATGGGCAGGGTCTGCACGGTCGCTCTTTTTGGGCACTGGTTGTACATTTGCAAGCTTCCAGGATTTCGGCACCGTTCTTTTTTCAAGAGAGCGGCGAAACAAACGTGTCAACACAGGAGACAGTTCCAGCGCACACTGCCTCAACACTCTCGCTGGAATACCGTCAACAATGATGTTACTAAAATTAAAGGAATTATAAAGACTTTATTTATACACTACAGGGTTATTGGTAAAACACCAACAACCTCTTAAGGGGTCATTGTACTCATCATTATAAACAACTTTTACTATGTGACTGAACCTGAAATCGCGAAAAAAAACAGCTGTTCAGTACATTTTGACAAATTATGCGAACATAAATGTACTGAACAGCCAATTTTTTTTCGCGATTTCAGGTTTGGTCCCATAGTAAAAGTTGTTCATAATGATGAGTACAATGACCCCTTAAGAGGTTGTTGGTATTTTACCAATAACCCTATATACAAGTATCAAACTAATTGTGCAGTTTGAATATTTTTTTTATGATTATTACTTACTGCTAGACGCGGCGGCCAAAAGCACTTAAGTCAATTTTAGCTCAAAATTTGAAAAAGTCACATCACCCATGTTTATGTATTATCCGTTGACTGGAATAAGCACGTAAGTCAACGTCGCTCCATTCAGTCGTAATAGTCGACTGTACTATAAAACTTAAGTCGTATCAACAAATCAAGCGGCGACATAAACCACTTAAGTTGACTTAAGTTTTTTTTCCCGGCATGACAACTCTTATACCGACTGACTTATGTAACTTGGTAACAGTGATCCGTTTTTGTTGGCGATAATATTTTCAAGTATCTACCCTCACTTAACTCTCTTTTTTGAAGTTCTTGATAAAAAGTTGACGAACGTTATGGGTGAAGTAAAATTAAATACGTATTCCCTCATTACTTAGTGTTTTGGTGTGACGGTCGTAGTGGTGTTGTGCATTAACTGTATTTATAATGGATTCAAGAGCCAGAAAATTAGTAAATCTCGCCTTAAATAATGAGAATAAAGGTAAGTTTTTAATATTTTCCTTTCATTTTTATGCAATATGCTAAACAAATGTATGTTGACACAATTACAACCCATAACAACAAAAAAATTACATTTCACTTTTTTACAGGCGATGAAGACCCATTTACTAATCCGCAACCAAGTACATCTGGAACTCAAAAACAAATTACTCCTGATGAAGCTGCTTTTGACTATTCTAGTGACGATTCTGTTGCTGATCCTACCTACTCTCCAGGTAACCCTAGTTTGCTTACACAACATGAAGATGAGATGGACACCACTGTTTATGATGCTTCAGTAGATGTCCAGCTAGCACCACAAAATGAAATACCTGAAAGTATTGAAGATACGTCATTACAACAACAAAACAAACCAGTGCCCTGTAGAAGAAGGAAGAAAGATAACAAAATAAAAAGAAACTTAGGCCAATCCTATCAAACAGCTTCTGGAAAAATTATCAGCAAACGTCAAATGAAGGAACTACCTAATTGTCGAAATAATTGTCGTCAAAAATTAAGTGATGAGCAACGAGCTATAATTCACAAAGAGGTTTGGAATCTTGGGTCTTATGATTTAAGGGCAGCGTTCATTTCATCTTTGATTACCATTCGAGAGAAAAAAACCGAGCGTCGTCGGGTCGAAGATCCTAGTTTACAAAAAACTAGACAGTGGACTTATACGTATCATTTTAACGTCAATAGTGAAAAAATATCCGTTTGTCAAGGCTGCTTTCTAAAAACCCTATCAATAAGTGACAATTTTGTAAAACTAATCGGTTTGAAGTAACGCGGCACCTCGAGTGGAATTATACCAACAGACAAACGTGGAAAGAATACACCAGCAAACAAACATTCCGAACAAAAAATTCAAGAGGTGATTAATCATATCAATTCGTTTCCGCTATATGAAAGTCATTACACTAGACGTAGAAGCACCCGCAAATATTTACCATCGCATTTGACTATATCGAAAATGTATTCTCTTTATTCAGAATCACATGAAAATCCTGTGAGTGATAAGATATACCGCAAAGAATTTCATAACTTAACTTAAGTTTCAAAAAACCAAAAGTGGACACTTGTCACACATGCGACTTGTTTAAAATGAAATTAAATATTGCTACGGACGAGATCACAAAATTAGCCCTTGAAAAAGAACGCGACTCTCATCTGCTAGCCGCTGATATGGCGTACAAAGAGAAGCAGTGTGATAAAAATGTCGCAATTACAAATAACAAAATCAAATGCCTGACTTTTGACCTACAGCAATGCTTGCCAACCCCAGCTTTACAATCATCTGTAGCCTTTTATAAAAGACAACTTTGGACCTTCAACCTTACAATTCATGACAACGCGACTGGAATGTCAACGCACCACATGTGGCATGAGGGTATTTCGGGTCGCGGTGCTAATCAAATAGCCTCTTGTTTGTTTGCATATTTACGAGAACAACCGGAAGAAATCTCAGAAGTGATTTTGTACTCTGACACTTGTGGAGGACAAAACAAGAACACTCACGTGGCTGCAATGTTCACATACTTGTTGATTAGAAAACCTTCAATCCTTCAATGAAGGTTTATGATTTTTACAAGTGTATGATACCTGGTCATACACATATGGAGGTTGATTTGGACCATGCAATTATTGAAAAAAAAAAGAAAAAAACCGAAATACAAATTTATCACCCCCACGATTGGATGCAGTTAGTAAGATCGAGTAGCAAAAAATTTACCGTTAGAGAAATGCGACAAAATGGTTTCTTTGATTTCGCTAGCTTATTGAAAGGTCCTTTAGTAGCCCGAAAAAAAGACGATGACGGAAATATTTTCAAGTGGCATGATGTGAAGTGGCTGAGTTATGACTCTGAGACGTCATAAAATACAAAACATCTCTTTCTAGAGAAGAATCATTTAAAAGTATTAATTTCAAACGGAACACGCGGCGTGATAAGGAATTTAATTTGATGCAGATTACTGACAAGCCAGTACCAATAAGTGTCGAAAAAAAACGTGATATAATATCACTTTTGTCTTTAATACCAGAATGTTTCCATAATTTTTACCAAAATTTAGTAACCACTGACGATACCAAGGATGTTGATCCAGATATACGAGATTCTGAAGAGAGTGACTGTTAGTTTTTGACTTTATAGCATGCATTATATTATAAAAATTTTAATTAATAATCGTAATTATTCATGCTTTGTTTTAAAATCATAAAATAAAATAAATAAGCCAAGTAATTATAGTACGTTAATAAACACTTAAGTCACAATTTCTTGATGTTCAAAGAAACTTAAGTCAGATATTTCAGTAAATAATAAATAAAGCCTAAATAGCCATACTCTGATATGTAACTAGATTATAATTGTGTAATAATAAATAATAAAAACAATAACTGTAGTACATTTTTTTCATACCAATCGAATTAAACCGTCTCCTGTAAAATTTTTGTATGCAAAAAGAATTGACTTAAGTACTTATGGCTTCCGAGTCTTAAGTACTATTACTACGAGTATTATTGGGTTGGCACAAAAGTAATGAGACACTACAAAACTGTATACGTTTCCTTTTTCGTAAATTGTTTTCGATAATATTCAAGAATGTTGTAGAACATTCTAGGTACTTGTGATGTGAGGGTATGTAAAGCCGCCCTCGCAATCGGTTTAGTCACTGAAGCCGGAGAGCTATCGGCCAATCACGCTGCTGCCGACTATCTCCAAGGTGTTCGAAGCACTCCTGCTGCGACATCTCGAGCCACATATCTCGCCACGGCCGGAACAGTTCGGGTTTCGGGCGGAACATAGCACGACGCTTCAGCTGTCGAGGGTACTGCACCACCTCTCGGCGGCCATGAACAAAAAGGAATACGCGGTTGCAGTATTCCTCGACATGGAGAAGGCCTTCGACCGTGTGTGGCACGACGGCCTCGTGTACAAGCTGGCCACCTCGGACGCGCCCCGTCGCGTTGTTATGGTGGTCTCTAACTTTCTCTCCAACAGAACTTTCAGGGTGGTGGTCGACGGGGCGCTGTCAAGCGCCCGCCCGGTGCTCGCCGGTGTGCCGCAGGGCAGCTGCGTGTCGCCGGCGTGTTACTCACGTTACACCGACGACAACCCCACCACTCCGGACGCGATGCTCGCGCTGTACGCCGACGACGCCGCGTACATTACCACCTCGCTTAATGCGAAGTACGCGGCGGTCAAGATTCAGCGCGCGCTCAACCTGCTTCCCGAGTGGCTGTCCAAGTGGCGGCTGTCGGTCAACGTGGGTAAGACGCAGGCGATGGTGACCGGGTCCGCGCCTCTCCCACCACCCTTGAAGCTGCAGGGAGCTGACGTCGAGTGGTCGCCCCGGGTCAAGTACCTGGGCGTCACCATCGACCGTCGGCTCACAATGGGGTCACACGTCCGCAATGTTGTCGCACAAGGTAGGGTCGCCCGCAACCTCCTTCGACCAGTGCTCTCGTCCCGCATCCCGGCGCGCGTCAAGTTGGGCGTGTACAAGTTGTACGTGCGCCCAATACTGACGTACGCCGCCCCTGCATGGTTCGCCCTCACGAGCGAGACGAACCGCAAGCTCCTCCGCACGCAGCAACACCTTGCGTTGCGGACCATAGTGGACGCTCCTCGCTTCGTGAGGAACGACATCATTCAGAGGGACCTCCGGATTGAGAGCCTGGATGAGTTTGTGCGGCGCCTCGCGAAGGGGATGTTCGCGCGTGCCGACGCATCCGCTTGGCCGCATGTCAAGCAGATAGCGCCCTGGCATACGCGCCCCCCAGACGCGAGGAGACCCTTGCCCCGCGACCTAGTTGCGGACGACTGACCCCATCACCGGACTGGACTACCGAGTGAGTCGCTCTCAGTCTACACGCGGCTCACTTGTGACACTGACTCCAAACAAATACATGCATCTGTTGCGTGGCGCGTGCTAGGTTAATATAGGCGTGTCACGTAGCAAACAACAGACATTCACCTCTATACAGGCACCCAACTCACACGCGATGTCGCGGCTCTTTTTATGCGGGCGGGCGACTCGCGTATACACCGGGCGGTGTTACACAGTACAATACCGCCCACACACTCAGAACACGGTCCCTTCTCACCACCCGGGCTCGGCTCGACCTGAAAACGGGGAGGTGAGGGGGGCCATACACCCCTTCTGTAGGAACGTCGAGTCCGTAAATCTGTCGCTGGATGGCCATCTGCTGGGCTTCCCCCATGTAGGTGGGGGTCTCACTCGGTAGTGGTTGTCCGCCGATTTAACGGTGAAGCAAGCGGCGTTGGGCATCAACGTCGTGGCGTGCCTACAGACACAAATTTTCAGACACCTCTCTACATGGGCGTGTATGCCGCACGCCCAAACATCCTTTCGCCAGCGGCGATCACAATGAGGGGCCCGTGGTTACGGGCCACCGTATGGCTTTCGCGGTCGGGGGGCCATGCCCCGACGCCGCACGCCGCGCCCCCTTACGGGGGCGTAGCGACATCCCGCAAGTTTAAGGTTTAGTCAGTTTGAAGAAAAATGGACGAGCGACAAGTTCGAACACTATACTTATACGAGTACTTGTTAGGCCACAGTGCGCGGGCTGCGGCTGACTATATCAACACTGCATTGGGCGCTGGAAGTACAATCCATGCGACGGTGGCCCGATGGTTTGACTTTTTAAATCAGGAGACAGGAGCCTTGAAAGTCAGCCACGCTCTGGACGACCACCCGCAGTGAATGATGTCGATTTACGCCGCGAACTGCAGTCGAATCCGGATGCTACCACTCGTGAATTAGCGGAAGCACTTAACTGCAGTCACCACGCCGTGGAAAACCATCTGCATGAGCTTGGGTATCGAAAAGTTTTGGCTCGGTGGGTACCGCACATCCTTACAGACGCCAGTCGTGCAGTCTGTGTCGCTATCTGTCAATCACTTTTGCTGCGACCCCGACGTAAAGAGTTTTAGCCTGATCTGGTTACTGGAGATGAGTCATTGATTAATTACGAGAACGATACATGTCGTGCTTTTTGGCTGCCTCCAGAAGAAACGCCACCAACTCAACCGAAGCTGAGTCAAAAGAACCGCTTTAAAGTTCTGCTTTGCTGTTTCTGGGACGCGCAAGGCATGCTGTTTTATGAACTATTAAAAACTGACAAATATTCAACCCAGCTCACCAAACTATCTGCTGCTATCAAGAAAAAACGACGAAGACGAGTCAATGTAGTTTTACCTCAGGATAACGCTCGACCTCATGTCGCATCTGCCGTTCGCCAACAGTTGGAGAACTTGGGCTGGGAGACGATACCTTATTCCCCAGACCTCACCCCACCAAACTATCATTTGTTTAGAGCCCTGAAACAACGGGGTAAGCAATTTAATGATTTTTCTGAGGTAGAGGCGGAGTTGAACAACTTTTTCAAGGCACAGCCATCAGAGTTCTGGGCGAAAGACGTCCAAACTTTGCCGGATCGTTGGCAAGAAGTCTTAGATGCTAATGGTGATTACATTATTGACTAAGCTTTTTGAATTGTAATAATAATAAAAATATAAAAAGTAAACCAAGTGTCTCATTACTTTTGTGCCAACCTGGGGCTGTATTATGAACTATTAACGCCATCATGATTCCGTCGCGAAAAAGGGATGGTGCTATAGGTCATGTATAGCTCCGTCTCTCTCTAGCACTGGAAAAATGATGCCGTTCTTGTCTCCGACAGTTATGTAATATTATTGCCATGAAGGTAGTATTTTTTTGTTTCACAGCTAATGGGCAAAGTTGTAGCAGGCACCACAAACTTTACATACAAATATATCGTTGACTCTAAGGTTGTCCAAAAAATACAGCTTGTTTTTTAATACTTTTATTTACTTTTTTTTCAAAAATTAAACAACAAATCACAATGCAATATTTTTTTGGCAATACCATCTCATGGTTACAAGAATATAATAAGCATTTTTTTTTATAACATCGCTTCACTATTTTTATTTTGAGTATGTTGTGAGTGTGGTTTGAGTATTGTTTTAACTTATAATGTATTTTGAAACGAAATAAGTAGATACTGCCCTTTGCTTACGGCTTCGTATGATGAAATAACTTTGTTTCAACTGTGTAATCAGCATAATATTACAACCTCCAGAGTTAACCTGTTTCTTCATTATAACTGCAATAGAATAAAGATTTAGGTACCTACTTAAATATAACACAAAATCACGCCAGTAATGCCCGAATGGTTAGGCAGAGGTGTATTGTATAGTACACTACATTTCGCCAGTTATCTTGACTGAACGAAATCATATGTAAAATAAATCATTAATAAAATCTGACAAGTGACAAGTGACTAGACCCAGGCAAAGTTGTGTCACTCAAATTTCCAAAACACTGCACAACATTGCCTACAAAGTTATTTTAATGAAATCAAATCCTTTTCTTAAAAATATCAAGCCATACGGAAAATAGATAATATTTTCTTACCTTGGGACGTTTTTCCTGCACGAAAACACTTTTCTGTAGCTAGAACTGCAAAAGTTACAGGACCCTAAAAATTTCACCCATTCCCACTGGTTTTTGTCGCACAGCTGACGGAATAATAACGGAGCTACCATTATTAAAAATGAAAAATGGCAGAAAATAATAAAAAAACTAAACAAACGCGAAATATCGTAACTTAAACGAAATACTAAAACTTGAGGTTAGTTGGCAAAGTTGCAGCGTTTTACGGTACTAATTGTGTGTTGATTTACTGATTGTTAACATTTTTTTTATTACGTAATAATAATAAAGAAACTTAATTACTAATATACTTACTGTTTTCTTTCGTAACAACTAAAATTTTGTTTAGTGGAAATTTTAGCGATTATTAAAGTGGGGCCGTTTTTTGAAGTGGAATCTGGTGGAGAGCTAGTATAACTGTTGGTAACATATTTGGCAAAGTGTAAAGCTAATGGGGACTTTTTGGCGGGAAGTCAAACGAGGCGGTAATTTTCATTTCTCAAAAAGTTTAATAATTTTATTATTATACGGAAACAACATACAAATAACTTCGGACAAGATCTTGAACCACCATGAGTGTCACCAGCCGGGGGAAAAGAAAAAACGCAAAAACAATACTCGAAAATCCGACGCAAGTAACAAGTTTAATATACAGGGTGTTTGGTGCATCGTGTGCCAAATTGAAATGGTCGACTGAGGGGGTCACCTTCTATCCTTTCAGACCCCTAAACACTTCTCATGCCCTGTGGCTTTTTTTTTCATCGACTTTTTATTTTTTTATAAAAAAAATACCCAAATTTTGCATTCAATTACAAAATAAAAAAAATGTGTAAGTCGTAGACTCTGAATTTTAATTTTATTTAGATGTGTATTGTATTACAGTACTTTTAAATTAAAAATTAGTGACATTAGCCATCTAGTTTTTTTTTTAATTTATGAGAGAAAAAGGCCAAATTTCTGCAGCAATCGTATGCATTCAATAAGAAATTTTTCCCTGTTTTAACTAAGGTTACGTACTGATAAGGCTAAAACCAATGATACTTTAGATATTAAACAAGTAGCAAATAATGATATTATAATTAACGCAATTGTTAAATCGTTGGTTGCATTAGGAAACAAGAGTGACTCTGATGGGCCACTCACACATAAGAAAATAAAAGAAATATTTTTATCAAATTTCATTTAAACATGGATAATTATCTAAATATTTTACAGTATAATATACAAAGTTTACAGAGTAAAAAGAGCCTATTGCAAAATTTATTAATTGAAAAAAATATAGATGTCTGTCTTCTTATTGAGACTTGGTTCAAATCTAATTCTATAATTCCACACTTTCCCACACATAATTTAATCCACAAACATTCCATAAATTCTCATAATGGAGTAGCCATTTTGATGAATCATCGTTTAAAGTACAAAGTAGTTAATACACACTTCTCAGAATCTATTCAAAACTTATATATCACTATAGAAACACAATTTGGAGCAATGGCAATACTTTGTGTGTACAGCCCTCTAAGTATCAGGTTTGACTCGGCAAAGTTAAAGGACTTAATCAATAACATACCCAAACCTTGTATAGTTATGGGTGATTTTAACGCTCATAACATAGCCTTTGGATGCCATAGTGATAATAATAGATGTAGATGTTTATATAATATAATTGATGAATTTGACTTATGTATTTTGAATGATGGATCACCAACAACTGTTCCATATCCTAATAGACAAGCTTCAGCAATAGATCTTGCCCTTGTTAGCTCTTCAATAGCTCATTTATGTAACTGGTATGTTCATGACGATCCCATGGGTAGCTATCATCTTCCAACCTTACTTGAGATCAACATTCAACCATCTATGTATGACATGTCACCTCCTGTGGATCAAGAGAAATATATTTATAGTAAGGCAGATTGGGATGAATATGAAACTATCAGAAACTTGTTTTTCCCACTTGGACTCAATAAATAATTCCCCTAGCAATGCATATAACTATTTTATAGATACATTAAATGATTTAAGGAATAAAACAATTCCAAAACGAAAATTTGGTGCAAACACAGCTATTAAAAGACCTGTACCATGGTGGAATACAAAATGTAGTGACGCTGTCGCAAAATCAAAAGATGCATTAAAGTATTATTTTTCTCAACCTAACATTGAAAACTGGATAAGGTATAAAAAACTAGATGCAAAAAAGAAAAGAACTCTGAAGGAAGAAAGTTCTTCTTCTTGGCAAAATTTGTGTAGTAGCTTCAATAGGTTAACTCCAGTTTCTAGGATATGGGGATACATTAAAAGATTTAAAAAAATTGGAACTAATCGAAACAAAAACATCAATGATGAGTGGGTTCCAAGTTTTTTAGATAACTTAGCAGATTTTACTGTAATAGATGACAATAGGTGTGAGTATTTGTTCGAAGATGCTGCAGAAAATGATGTAAATGTATTTCTCAAGAACAGGTTCACTATAGAAGAGTTGAAAACATCTTTAAAGAGTAGGAAAGATACTACACCGGGATTGGATGACATACCTTATATTTTAATAAAAAAATTACATTTAAATGCACAAACAACATTACTTAATATTTATAATAAACTATGGGATGAATTAGTAATACCTGAGTCTTGGAAAACACAGTGTGTCATTCCAATTTTAAAACCTAATAAACCTGAAAATAGTGCCTCTTCATATAGACCTATTTCCTTATCATCTTGTTTGGGTAAACTCTTTGAAAATATGTTAAAGTTAAGATTAGATTATTTTGTTGAATCGCAAAACTTAATTCCTTCTATACAGTTTGGCTTCAGAAAAGGTAAAAGTTGCTCTGAAAGCCTTGTATCTTTATTATCAGATATAAGACAGGTTAAATTAAGTCACTCTAATGCAATCTGCGTGTTTCTAGATGTAAAAGGTGCTTTTGTCAATGTAAATATAGAAGAACTTATTCAAGTATCTCATGATATTGGTATACCTGGTCATATTCTAAAATGGCTTTATTCTTTTTTAAACAATAGAACTGTATTTGTTAAATATAATAATAAATTGCATGGTCCTAGGAATGTCAACAAAGGCACAATGCAAGGGGCAACTTTGTCTCCTTTACTTTATAACATATATACTTCTGAAATATTAAAATATGTAGATGTACCAGGTGTAAATATCCTGCAATTTGCAGATGACTTGCTTTTGTACAGCATAAATCAAAACATAGATATAGCAATGGCTAATATCAATAAGGCATTGTCTCAATTATACAGATATTACCATAGTAAACTTAAATTAGAAATAAGTCCAGAAAAGAGTTCAGCTTTAATTATCAGTAAAAATATTAAAATTTTGTACAATAACATAGAAATTCCTGCTGTTAAGCAGCACAAATTCCTAGGCGTCATTATTGATGACAAATTAAAATTTGATGAACATATTAAACATATAAGTCATAAAGCACTGAATGGTATTAATCTATTGAGACATTTAGCAGGAAGTTTTTGGGGGTCGGACCCCAAAGTTATGAGTATGTTGTACAAAAGTATAGTGAGAAGCCATTTTGATTACAGCAGTTTAGCTTACATGAATGCCAATAGCACCTTGTTACGAAAATTAGATATAATTCAAAATATGGGACTGAGACTAATTTGTGGTGCTATGCGCTCCACACCTATTAATTCGTTAGAAGTTGAGACGTGTATACCTCCCTTGAATTTACCCCCAAAAATCACCTTTTTTATTTTGTTGTGTTTAGATATCAATAATCATCACCATCACGTCTGCGGTGTTTCGCTAGCTAATTTAATTTGACCCTGTATAATGATGGTATTAAGATCATAAAAAGAAACACTTACCAAATAGGAGACCCATTCTTTTCAAAATGTCGATGTCATCATGTATTTGGAACTTTTTGTTGAAATATGACATATATTCTGTCCTGTAAAATATTTTGAAAATTGGAAATCACATCGGGAAATTGTTATAAATCTTCCAATTCGCATCAAGTCTATCAATCAAGGAATATTTAGTCTAGGAAAGTATTTCTTACTCACTTATCATTAGAAATACTGCAGTCAATTAAAGCTTTATCACTAGTATTCACAACAATGAATGGCAAATGGATTGCCGATGATGGAGATGGCTTAACTCCTTTGCTCTCGGCTTCTTTGTTTCTTTCTATCAAACTCTTAAATGAAATGTGCTGAAAAGGATATAATATTTTTTTATTAGTTTTGGGCATATTTTACTATTTTAGCATTTGGGAAAGTGGAAGCCCTCCTTAAATGTAGGTTTTTGTAAACAAATACAGTGTGAAAATAATAGGTTGGGGAAAAAGTTTCTTCGCATTTTTTAAGAAAATTCAAAACATTTTTTAATATAGTTTATTTACCTACATTTAACTAAAGTATGTAGGTACCATTTTGTTCGATAACTTTTTGCCATCTTGTAGGTAGGGACATGATCCCATTGCTATAGAAATTTTGGGACTTCTGGTCAAAATACCGCGACAAGTGGTTTTGGCTGTCCTCTCGTGATGTTAACCTGACACTGCCTAAAGAATTCTGAAGAGACCGAAACAGGTGGAAATCTGAAGGTGCAAGGTCAGGACTATACGGCGGATGCATTAACACCTCCCAGCCAAACTCTCTTAATTTTTGCTAAAGATGTGTGAGGTCTAGCGTTATCATGATGAAAAACCACACCCCTTCTGTTGATTAATTCCGGCCGCTTTCTCTCAACTTCTTGCTTTAATCTCATCAGTTGTGCGCAGTAGAGTTCAGAATCGATGGTCCTGCCTGGTGGTAACAGCTCATAATGAATAATGCCCTTCCAATCCCACCACACACACAGCATCACCTTGTTGCGAGTTAACCCGGGTTTCGCCACAGTCTGTGAAGCCTGACCGGCCTTTGACCACGACCTTTTTCGCACGTTCTTGTCATACGTGATCCACTTTTCATCAGTAAATCGTCGTAATAAAGAATCACAAATGAGTACACAGTTCATTAGGTTTCTTTCAGTGAGCTCGTGAGGTACCCAAATGTCGAGCTTTTTTGTGTACCCAGTTTTTTTCCAATGCGCCAAAACTGTTTTGTGGTCAATTTCCAGTTCTTCAGCTACGTCGTAACTACTGATATGCCGATCTTGCTCCACTTTTTCAAAAATGGCATCCATTTTATCCGTAATAGGGCGACCAGAGCGACGTGCATCTTTGACATCAAAATTTCCGGATTGAAAACGCTTAAACCAAATTAGTTTTTTTTTCTCTTTATTTATTTAGGGGGTTTTTACATAAATGAAAAAAAAAACCAAATTTGTGCTACTCTCACAGACACTCCATAAACATCGCAAATTTTTTTCGCGGCTTGCTTTGCATTTTTACCTTTTTTGTAGTAAAATTTTAAAATGTATCGAATTTCTTCATTAGATTCACTCATCTTGACGGTACGAAAAACAAATGAAAATCACACATTTTCCTAATTTGAATTTGGAATTATGTTCTTTAAAATTTAAACTTTCAATGATACCAAAACCGGCCAGATACAAATAGTATAGCCAAAGAGATTTTATTACAAGTTCATACATACTATAATGCGAAAAGACTTTTTCCCCAACCTAATAGATGTACCCACGCAACCCGAAAGGGTGGCAAGTTGGTAATGAACAAAACATGGATGTAAAAACATTGACGATATTATTATTTACTAAAGTGAAAAACGTGCCCTATTTGTACTATTACATTAATTTTTAAAACTCATTTATGTATACGACTGAAAGACTTGTATCTATGGTCATGAATAAAAATATTAAAAAAAAAGTGTAACTAATGTCACCTGAGCTTTCACTCCACTCGTTCTCACTGATTTTATTCAGTGTTTTTGTGGTTTGCGCTGTGGACGTAGCTTAATTTGGTTGGCCTGGCCCAAAAGCAAAGAGTAAAGTAAGTTTGGCCGGTGTGTGGATGGTTGCCAGTTTTGGAGTGGTTTATTTTTGTATCCTTCAGCTTGAGGCACTTCCACAGCATCATAATGTAAGAAAGACTCATATGACATCTATTTACTATATAAGGTGTAATAATAATCTAACTAAAGTAGTATAAAACAATCTGTGCATAGTTACGTTTATGTATGTTGTGACTACGTGAGCGGTTCAGCCACAGAGTAGGTTTAAGTAGTTTACATACACTTTTAAGTGGTAATAAATAAGTACCTACAGTCAGTAGTGTTGAATAAAAATCTTCGATCTGAATTTTATCATTTATTTCTGGGATGAGAAACAGTTCAAAAGATAAAATATCAATAATTTTATCACAATACTTATCTCTATTTGTTTCATACACTGTACATTGTGTACTTAAACAAAAAAGAAAATTATTATAGAAGTCCTAGCGTGTTAACATTAACATTTACGGGTTATAGGTACATGTTGTATTTTGGGCGAAGTGTCTAGTCATCCGCTAAACGGATGAATAAAATAAATTTTGTCGTCCGTTTACGGCACGACTAGCAACAACTAATAATTTATTTTATTCATCCGATAATCGGACGTTTAATATAATTTATTCATCCATTTACCGGACGACTAGCAACACCCTATTTTGGGTTTATTCATAAACATAAAAATCCTTTCTAATGCTTGGGTTTTCTAGGAAAGAAGTTCCATCATAAGATTAGAGAGTAGTATATTTTTTGCAACATAATATTATAACAGCCATCATGAAAAACTGTCATTTGGAAAAGCACTGTATTTGGACAGCCATTATTGTGTGCCCATTCACTGCTTTCTTATGGTCAGTTTCCACTAAACAAAAAAATCCCCACAGATGCTCGAGCTCTTTATAAATATCACTGAATAAGATGTAACTGTATCAATATTGACTTAAGTATAAATTTCGACACAGACATCAAGCGTTTATTAAGAGTCTGCGTCAAATTTTATTCTTAGTGTCAATACTGATACACTTATTCAGTGCAATTTAAGAAGTACCTGAGCATTCACAAGGTTTTTCCATTTGGTGGAGTCTGACCCATAGAAACCAGGCTTTAGTGGATGCTTGCATCACATATAAGAAAACTACTGTCCAAATTTCGAAGTTTTGCCCTTAAGCCACAGTGCAAGTTCATTACAAGTGGCATTAAATTGAAGCAACAATTGACTGACACCATCTTAGGGGGCATTCATTAATTATGTGAGAGCTGTTGGAGAGGGGGGGGAGGAGAGTCGAGACAGAAAAAAAAATTAAGCAATTTATGTATATAATTATCCAATCAATCAATATATATATATATTTAAATAAATCCAACGCAATCAAGGCATTTTGAAATATCTCAAAATATCTCACGTGAGATTAGCAGCCAACTTAGTGGATTTTCCACTATAACTGGTGGTTTTGACCCCTCATTTAGTGGCGCAATATTGCTTTTAGTGGCTGGTCGATTTTTCTAGTGGTTTGGTAGAATTCAGTTTCAGTTACTGAAAATGATATCACTCAACCACTAAGCCACTAACACATTACGAAATATATTATTCCTATCCTACTTCATTTAATTTTCAGTTACTTTTTTTTGAGACAATAATTAGCAGTATGAATGTAATAATAAACGAGCAGAGGAACAGAATGAAGTTAAATATTTTAACTACTATACTAAGACTATGCTGTGGTTTGAGATTGGAAGGAAAATGCCGCAATGAATATGAAATTCCAATAAACGTTTTAAAACAAATTGGTACCAAAGAATCGTATCAATGTGAAACCGACGATAATGGTGCAAATAAATATTATTCATCTGAAGAAGACGAATTAATTTAGATTATCAGTTGTTTTCTTTCGTAACAACAAACATTTTGTTTAGTGGAAATTTTAGCGATTATTAAAGTGCGGCCGTTTTTTGTTGGTGGTTTTCTGGTGGTTTTTGAAGTGGAATCTGGTGGAGAGCTAGTATAGCTCTTGGCGACACTAAAGATTAGGGGAACGGAGAGGGTCGAGTCAAATCTCACGTCATCTCACCAAGGGGGGTGACGAAAAATCGCCAAAATCGCCTCACTTAATTAATGAAGGCCAACTAATGCCTGTGTTCACCAACATTCAAACCACTGGTTCGGTATTTAAACAGTTGTTTTATGTCAAATTTGTAAGGAAGTTTGACATAAACTAACTGTTTAAATACCTAACCGGCGGTTTGAATGTTGGTAAACACAGCGCTTAGATAGTGTCAGTCAATTGTTGCTTCGATTTAATGCCACAGGCAATAAACTTTCATCGTGCCTTACCTAAGGGTAGAAATTCGAAATTTGGGCAGTAGTTTTCTAATATGTGACGTAACAACACAACAAGTACAATTCGACCGTCCCTATTAACAATGTCGGATATACATTTTTACCAATATTCACTTTTTTACATAAATCGAGGTACAATAAAAAAAAAAATTTTTTCACTATCAAAACAAACTTTGAACTGAGGGCAGTTTAAAGTTTGCCCTAACGATAAAGAAGAATCTTTATGATATGAACAATATCAGTTCTGCGAAAAAGACAACTGTTCAGTAGGGACTAAACAGTAGTCTCCCTGCAGAACCGACGTTAAAAGGGACGGTCGAATTGTTCCTCAATCTATTAACAAGATGTATTGCCTCCGACTGCATGAGATTGTTTGGAGACAGAATAGGTCATCTTTTTTTAAAGTTTACTTATTATGCAGTTGTTTTTTTAATTTTTTAGATTTACTTTTTTTTCAAAACCATTTTAACAATCGTTTAAATACTAGTAGTTCTGTGAACAGTAGTCCTCGCGAGCACAAACTTTTTTGCAACAAATAATATACCACTAAAGGACATTCCATCAATCCCTACCTAGTATTGAAAGAAAGAAAGAAAGAAAGAAAACATGTTTATTCGGCACACGCCATAAGTACACACAACAACCAAATAGAAAAAAATAATAACAATAATAAAATTAAAAAAAAAAAACAAAGAAAGAATATAACTTAACTCTGTACAATAAAAGTATAGGTATTATTACTATTCTGCTCATCACACCGAAGATCCTCATCAGATCTTAAAAAAAATTTATGAGACCAACTTACTACCTTTCAAATAATAAAGAAGCATCAAAATCGGATCTCATAAGTCGGAGATATCCAGTAGGTAGCCCCCTTTTTGCCGCTTTTTGGAGGAAGTACCCAAAAAAATCTATAAAGTCGTTTTCGTCCAGATCGGTTATAAAATTCTACCTGTAGAGGAGTACCAACCCGTTAACAGAAGAAAGCAAATTTTCGCCGACTTGAAGCTGTGACGCTTCGCTTGCTTGGTCAATTAGCAATTGAACTAAAAAAGTACTAAATAAAATCTTTTCAATTCCTATTGCCACCTTCCAACTCCACTACCAGACTTTGGGTTCTATCCAAGTACTTGTCAAAACAAATCCAACGAGACTAATCACGAGGGGGCTATCTTGTTTAGTTGAGGAGTTCCTTTGGTCAACTTCTGGCTGCATAGTGCATAATCAGGCCAGCTCCATAATTCTTGTCTTGAGAAGACGTTTAATAAAATTGAATGAAATATTTAGCAAGCAGCGCAAATACGGGCAATACTTGAATCAACGCGTCGTAAAATGGTACAAGTACGTAAGTAGGTACAACTCTGTGTGACTTGCAAATTACAAAAAACGTAAGAAAATTTGAATTTCGTGGGCTACCCTGACACTTCCTCCTTAACCAACCAAGCCTGTCAATATATAAGAGGCGAAGATGAATTGTGATGCCACCGTGAGAATACCAATATGTTTTACACAAATATTAACCCACGACTATATACAACTGTATGTGTAAAACACGTGCGCCGCGGTGCGCCACGCACGCGTGTGTACTGCAGTGGAAACGTAGACCCACATTGTCAAACAAATAAATTCACGCAGCAAAAATGCGCCGCGTGCCCGTGCACAGCATGCGCTGCGGTGGGTTTGCGTCTTAATTGCAATAATCGCCTCGCCTTGCAATAATTGCCTTAGTGTGAATGACAAAACTTGCATTCAATTATTGTACGCCATTTTATACAAATCGCACGCGTTTAAACACTTGCATCAATCAATCAACTCGGCCTATCGCTGGCAGTGGACTCACACATGCACTTGTGTAGGCCTATGCGACATAGGCCTACACAAGTGCATGCGATTCTTGAATGGCAAATTAATTTAACGTGCTTTATGTGACGATTATATCAGTTGCCTGATAATAAAATCATTATTTACACTTGCTGAAAAGTTTGTTTGGTTGGACGTGGTAATCTCAGGAACTCCTGTAGTGCTATTCTGTAAAAATCTCACCGTGAAAACTTAGCTGAGTTGAGCGTGGAGTGAGCTGTCAATAGTGTCAATCCCTAGCATCAGGTGGAATGACAGCTCACTTAAAGCTCACTTCACCCAAGTTTTCACCGTGATATTTTTACAGAATAGCACTACTGTTTCGAATTGAAAAATTCTCTTAGCGTTGGATAGCCCATTTATCGCCGAAGGCTATATAAAATCACGTTACGACTAGTAGGAGCGGAGCATGAATGAAAAATGTTGCAAAAACGGGGAAAATTTATTCCGTTTGAGAGCATCCGTTGTGTGCGCTGTGTAAACGGTTAAAGTTACGCAACAATTATGTATGACGGAATTGTTCCTCTTAAAAGTTCTAAAAAAAAGACCGCGATAGCCTATGTCTATCTTTTAAGGTTGGCTCGCTATAACTGTAATGGTTTGTTTTTTTTTTTTATTGGTTTGAACGCGCTAATCTCTGGAACTACCTACCAGTCGGAGTAAAAAAAAATATTTTTGCGTTTGATAGCCCAATTCATGAAGAAGGCAATATGAGTCGAGCAAAAAGAAAAAAAGTCAGAAACGACGCTAAGCGAAAACAAAGTAATCACACGGGCGGGCTACGCTTTGCGACGCGAAGGGATGGGTTGGGGGAACAAGAAATTTCACGCGGACGAAGTCGCGGTTATAAGCTAGTTTTTATTATATTATTGCTCTTGAGCGTTCCAGAAACTTGCACCGTGTAAAGGGGCTTTATCATTTTGGACTGGGCCATGATGTGTCAGTCGGGACACTCCTTTTGTAATGTAATAAATAACTAGCGACCCGCACCTGCTTCATATGGGTGAAGGCGACATGTCAAAACATCGAGATGTTTGTGCTTTATCTAAATTACATAACCTTGTGTAATCAATTTTCTAAATGTTAGAAAGACCGCATCAAAATCCAGTGTGTAGTTTTAAAGAACTAAGTGGTCACGCAGACAGGCACGAACAATGACTTCGTTATAAACTATGTGCACATACTTATAGATAAATCCTGAATCCATTATAGGGTATATTAGACTAAACTTACTACGGTTACTACTATCCAGTTGTTAATTTATAGCCCTATACCCCTTACCCCTTTGCCTTTGCCGTATTAGCTAATGCCCGCGGCTTCGCCCGCGTTTAGGTCGGAGATTATCCCACAGAAACATACAACGGTAACGTAACGTGCACGTCAGTAAAGCTCCCAGTCGACATGATTTTTTCCGACATGCGTCATCGTTCAACAATCTTCGTCATATTAGGTTGGGGAAAAAGTCTTCGCATTATAGTATGTATGAACTTGTAATAAAATCTCTTTGGCTATACTATTTGTATCTGGCTGGTTTTGGTATCATTGAAAGTTTAAATTTTAAAGAACATAATTCCAAATTCAAATTAGGAAAATGTGTGATTTTCATTGATTGAATCTAATCAAGTCATCAAGTATAGTCCTGACCTTGCACCTTCAGATTTCCACCTGTTTCGGTCTCTTCAGAATTCTTTAGGCAGTGTCAGGTTAACATCACGAGAGGACTGCCAAAACCACTTGTCGCGGTATTTTGACCAGAAGTCCCAAAATTTCTATAGCAATGGGATCATGTCCCTACCTACAAGATGGTAAAAAGTTATAGAACAAAATGGTACCTACATAATTTAGTCAAATGTAAATAAACTATATTAAAAAATGTTTTGAATTTTCTTAAAAAATGCGAAGAAACTTTTTCCCCAACCTAATATTTCAGCCAATTTATACAAAACCTAATGCACACCTAACCTTCCTCATGGTCATGAATCACTCCGTCCATTGGTGAAAACTGTATGAAAATCCGTTCGGTACTTTTTTGGGTTCCGTACCCGTAAGGTTCCGCACGGAACCCTATTACAAGCCTTCGCTGTCCGTCCGTTCGTCTGTCAGCAGGCTGTATCTCATGAACCGTAAAAGGTGGACAGGTGAAATTTTCACAGATTGTGTATTTCTATTACCGCTATAACAACAAATAATAAAAATAAAATAAAGTTAAAAAGTAAGAACCCCCTTTACTTTTACTGAAATACAAAGTTATCTTTGCGATTATTAAAAATTAAAAAATATATTCTCCCTTTAGTATTTTCATAAAAATAAAATGAAGTTAAAAAATTGAAGATAAAAAGTAACAGCTACAGGTTATCAAGTTTCATCGCAATCGGTTCATTAGTTTTTGCGTGAAGAAGTAACAAACATAATATGTTTGTTACTTCTTGTTAATTGAATGTTGGTGTTAGTAAGTATGTACCTACATAATATTATTATGTAGGTACATACTTACTAACACCAACATTCAATTAGAGTTGGATTTGATTAATGAAGACACAGTAATGAAACGTTTCACAGCTAATATTTCATACGTTACTGCCAATGAACGATTTTTTTTAATATGTTAGACTGTAAGGATAGCGTTCGGGAGATGCCATCTTTTTATACTCATTTTATAATTTTTTTGAGATACTTCTCTTTGCTGTGGACGTGGGTTAATTTTGTATGGACCGTGATCCTTCTTCTTTCAAGTTGATAGCATTTGTAGTTCTTGAGATATCCAGCTGTGGCAGATGGACAGACAGACAGACTGAGTCGCACCATAAGGGTTCCTTTTTACCATTTTGGTACAGAACCCTAAAAGCGGTACACCCACATATACACCCTCTCTCACACACACACAGACACATACTTGCGCACACATGCACAATTCACACGCCGAGAACTGCTAAGTCCTGTTTGTGTGGTACAAACAGGACTCACCCTAAATTTATTTTATCTTATTTGAATTATTTTCCTTATACCCTCTATTTACTCGTTATCATTGTAAAGCAAACACTTAATGGAAGAGTTCCGACACAAGTACTTTTGTATCTTACTGGGGCTGCCTAAAATGTACGACATAATGTTTAGATAGAATAAATATTTTTGTAGGTACTCCTTCACTTATAGGAGACCACAGCATGCACTATACAAAGTCAACAACTATGATAACATATTTAAATTATTAATATTAGGCGTACAAATAAGTTTTGAGGTTTTTTTCGTAATTTTGAAGCTTTATTCACAAAAATTGGTACACTGTATGTTATTCAAAATACTGCCCATCGCTTTCTACTACCTTTGACCATCTTTCAGGCAGCATATGTATACCGCGTTTAAAAAATTCCTCATCCTTTGAGGCGATCCAAGAATCGACCTAATTTTTGACTTCTTCGTAAGAAGTGAAGTGCTGCTCGGCCAGGTCATGAGCTATCGACCGGAACAAGTGGTAGTCGGAAGGAGCAATGTCTGGTGAATACGGCGAGTGGGGTAGGACATTCCAGTTAAGTGCTTCCAAAGTTTCTTTGACGACTTTAGCAACATGTGTTCGAGCGTTGTCGTGCTGAAAGATCACTTTGTCATGTCTTTTGGCATATTGGGAGCGTTTAAGCTTCAATGATCGGCTTAATTGTATCAATTGTTGTTGGTAACGTTCCCCAGTGATGGTTTCGTTCGGCTGGAGTAGCTCATAGTAGATCAATGCAAGCTGATCCCACCAAACGCACAGCATTAGCTTCGCTATGAATATTCGGTTTGGCCGTTGAAGTTGATGCATGGCCGGGCTTACCCCACGATTTCCGGCGCTTTGGATTATCGTAGCGGATCCACTTTTCGACCCCTATCACTATTCGATGCAAAATCCCCTTCCGATTTTGCCTTTCGAGCAGTTGCAGTCGCACGTGAAAATACGGCGCTCGACGTCTATTGGCTTGAGTTCATGCGGAACCCAATATCCTTGTTTTTGCACCATACCCATGGCCTTGAGGCGGTTTGAAATGGTCATTGTACTCATAAAAAAAATATGCTGTTCAGTACATTTTGACGAATATTATGCTAACATAATTGTACTGAACAGCAGATTTTTTTTTCGCGATTTCAGGTTTGGTCCCATAGTAAAAGTTGTTTGTAATGATGAGTACAATGACCCCTTAAGAGGTTGTTGGTGTTTTACCAATAACCCTGTATAGTAGTGATGGGCCAAAATATCCTCTCAACTGTCGATCGGGCTCCTAGAGGCCGGTCACAATAAAAAATTCACTTTCACATTTATAGTATTAGTTAGGATCAGGCCTAGTTCAGATGACAAAAAATTACTTTTGATATGCGTCGACGCGCGTTACATCTGAACTAGGCCTTTGGATAGTTAACGTATTATATCGCTTTTTAAATTCAAAAGGGCCACAAATAAAAAAAATACAAATCCATTTTAAAGCAAAAATTCTGTTTATATTTGAAAAAGACAACTGCTCTTTTTGCATTTTAATACTTTGGTGGTGCCATCAAAACTTTGACGGGCTCTCCTGTAAAAAAAATACTTTTCGCTTATGGCCCCTTTGAATGCTAATGCCCTTGATTGAGTAGTTAGCTTGCGTGTTCTGTGTTGAGCTCACGCTACGCGTCGTATGTCCAGCCAGTAATACTGCCGTCATATGGAAAAAAGACGTAGATATCTGACATTTTTTTCGAAATAGAGTTATTTACATATTCGGAATCAGCAAAAGAGACGCATCTACCAGTATTTTTATATTGGCGTAAACTTAACGAAAACCTAATAATTCTTGCTATTAAAAGACGCATCTGCCTTTGTATCTTGTATTTTAAACGGGACAAAATATTTTTTTTTCCTTTTCAATATTTCTGTAGATACCTACCGTTCTTTTTCCTTACGGCAGCAGAATAGGACTCGTCCATCAAGGAGCGCTGTTCCAAATTAGACGCATTATTAATTTATTGTACATAAAACAAAAGGTATTATATTAAAACGAGAACTATATTAAAACTAAAAGATAAATAATTAAACTATCTTTAAAATTAAGGTTTCATAAAAATACGCTTGATAGTTTTTGCGTGATTCTCAGTTTTTTGATCCGCTTTAGACATTACAAATTAATTACACTATGATACATAATCTAAAATATTCACCTGTTAAGTTATTAAGAAAATGATTAATAATAATAATGATTAATAAGAGAATGCTCTAATTTAACATATTTTTTTTTTTCAAATCATTAACACTAGGTACTAGTTTAGAAGTGATCTTCAGTTTAAAATCATTAAAAGTCGGCTATCGTTAATTATTGGAGATTAGGAATAAATGTTTCGGTACAATGAAAAAAATTGGAGGAAATTCGTAGTCATTTTTACATTCATTTTTCTCCGTGGGCTGCGTGACATTGTAATGTATTATAGCGAACTGACGTCACCGGAGGCACGGGGCCCGGGGGAGTGGAAAGAGTAGGTAGGTGGCACCTCGTCGAGTTGACGACGATCGCGCACGTGCAGTGTACACGCGACCGCGTGAGCGTGACCTACTATTGGCGCTTTGGATAACGAACGTTGTTTTGCTCACGTGCGGGTTACAACTTGTAAGATTGATCCCTGAATTCAAGGCGTAATTAACCCGTGTATCGAAAGTTTTCATGCTTTAATTTAAAAGAAAAGATCATAAAGAAACTGGTGTTTACCAGCAAAAACCGAGGCAAACTGTTCATAGATTTAATGAAAATATTTTTATAGAAGTCGTACATTGTTATTGTTGTGTGTTTGAATTCGGACATAGGACAATTAATGGGAACTTATATCTACTCCTAATTATATTCATCCATGAGCAGTAAGTATTATATTTATAATAAATAGTGACGTAGATATTAGCCACGCAAAGGTGTCGCTGCAGATGATAACTATACTGCCGTCATAAGGAAAAAAGACGTATCTGACATTTTTTTCGAAATAGATTATTTACATATTCGGAATCGGCAAAAAATAGTACGCATCTACCAGTATTTTTAAATTGGCGTAAACCTAATAATTCTTACTATTAAATGACGCATCTGCCTTTGTATCTTATAGTTTAAACAGGATGAAAATTTTTTTCTCCATTTCAATATTTCGGTAGATACGTCCTTTTTTCTTATGGCGGCAGTATAAGTAACTAACAACCTACAAAACGGATTTTAAAAAACTTGTTCATCTAGTCTAAATTAATCTGCGGGGACGATTATGTAGAACAGCTTTGTGTTTTTATTTAGATCAGAGAATGGGGCCCAAAACAGTCTTCATCCGGATGATACCTGGGATAGGACTCCCAAGATTATGTAGGAGATGTTAGCCGTGGAAAGTAAAATTTGATTTGTAAGAGTAGGCTATAACGCCATAGGTTCATGATCTATTGCCTGTTGCACATCTAAGACTGCAGTTGCACAATATTCTACTAGCATACTTTGGTTTCATATTGTATGTAAGTACTTACTTTTCTGTGAAGTGGGAAGTTTTTCTCGCGAAACTCTTATCTAAAGCTACTCCCTCACCGGGAGCATTTGCCTGAAATGTATATTGGATCTTTGTTCAGATTAAAAAAAAAAACGCAAATCGTAGACTAGTAAGTAAAGTGTTGCGCACTTTCCTGCACTAGTGCGAGAATGCAACAATTTTATTGTGAATTTAAAAGCGGTACTTTTCGAACTCTAAGCCACTCTTCTATCAAGTATATTGGGAAATACTCGTAAATATCTACAATTTGTGTGGGATACCATAACTAAAAAGTATTACAAAAAAAAAACCGACTTCCAAAAAAGATTTAAAAACGCAAAATAACTTTGCGGTAGAGTAACAGTTTTGCTTAGTTTAAAAGATAAAAATGGCCAACACGCAAATGTGCCAATTTGTGATCACTGTAGTGGAGTAGGGGACAGTTATAATACAAGGAGTGTACCTAACATAAATAATAAAATGCAATCATTCATATTGTTTCAGATACAAGATGGAATGGGTTCTTCGCAGTCCACAAATTCATAACACATTCAGCAACCTTGGATTTCTACATCCAGATGGATATCACGTGAACGAAAACTGCAATGGTATTTATTTTTATTATTGCTGTTTGATTGAGTTCAACTGTTTAATATCTACTTTCGTTCACTAAGTGATACCGTGTTTTTATACGTTTTAGCTGCTTTGGAGACAATTCTTCACAATATCCTAACAGAAGATAAATACTTGCGTACATATCGTAGGAGTATTAGCTTCGGACAAAATATCAAGAAAGATCTAATACCACTGTTAATTCACGCGAAAGAAGATGCAACGATAGAGCTGTTAATTAGAATACTAGTAAACTTGACAATTCCAATAGAGTGTTTGCTATCCGTAGAGGTCATTTCCAGAAATGATTTTGGAAGACATACAATATTTGAAATAAATAATCTGCTCTCTTCCACCAAAGTAGCTTTTACAGATCAGCGTGCGTCTAAAGTGATTGTAGATTTTTTAAAGAAAAGTGTTGATTGCGAACAAAAAGCAAAGTTAACATCCGACCAATGCACAAATATAAGTAACAGCCTCTTGTTGCTACGGAACATCTTACATATACCAGAGGAGCCTAGTGGTCAAAACTACAATGGGCCTCACGCTATACAGAATCAAATTTTATGGAACATATTTAGCCAAAGTATTGATAAAATTCTCATTAGGTTAATGATTATTCCTGATGCGGTAAGTGATGCAAAACTATATTCGTATAATAATATAAGGTAAACATATTTAAATATTATTTTATGTGGAATTAATACTGTGTTTAATTTAATTTGAATTTATATTAATCTGTTTTAAACTGAATGTGTATAGACAAACAGTGTGGCATATGTGGCAATATTTACAAGTAGATATGCGAAAAAGTTTTAAGAGTCGTGATGTGTGTTTTGTATTTGTTTTTTCTTCCAGAATAAATGGGCAGTGACAATGGTTCAACTAATAGCATTGTTGTACAAAGATCAACATGTTGTTACCCTGCATAAACTTCTCAATGTGTGGATTGAATCCGCTTTATCCGAAAGTTCAGAAGATAATGAGAGTAATACTTCTCCACCAGACAGAGGTACTTTTTATTTAAAATATTTAGTTTACACTTTCCTACATGGGTGTTCAGCTGAATCCGAAGGTCACAGAAATAATTTAGGATAATTTTTATCCAGTAGGACGTTCCCGTGGGATATTTTCCGACCTCTCGACCGATTAATACAAGCATTAGTTCCAAGTTTGCTCATGTTCAGAGTACTTGAATTTAATGGCACCCCCATTGCACCCCATGCTGCACCTACTCTGTTTTTGACTAAGCAACGTCCGTAGCGTTGCTCAGTCTCAGAATACTTATTTAGTGCCCGCTAAACATCTTACATATTTAGTATTTAGTTTGTAGTATTTAGTGTTTAGTATTTAGTTACATGTACATTTTGATCACAGGTGACTCTTCACCCATGTGTACCTCTGAACCGACATCGGATTCATCAGACACTGGTGGCAGCGGCAAGAGTATCGATGATCCCAATTCTTTAAATAAGGCTTGGGATGCGTCCTCTCAAATGAACAACACCAGTGAGAATGGTAATTCACCGTTCCGGACACCTGAAGAAAAAGAGTCCGATACAGAAGAGAAAAATAACTCTTTGGAAAGTCCCAACAATAATATAGTGCACTCCAATAATGTACGCTGCATTTTATATATTTTTTCGTTAGTACTCATTCTATTTATTTATTTCATGGACAATGTATTTATTCCAAACTTTTTTAATTAAAGGGAATAGCGATGTCTTGCAGCAGTGGCGAACACTCTAACAGAAACCGGCATGGTCTGTCTTCTCGCAATACTCAAAAGACACCTGTGATTTCTGAAACTTCTGATTGCGGTTATAGCACACAAATCGAAAATCAAGAGTCCATTTCTACCTCCAGCAATGAGGATGAGTTACCGTCAAAGAAACGTGTCCACCAGAAGCCGCATAACCCCAAGCAGAGGGTCAACACCAAGGCGCGTGCGCTACAACAAGGCGTCTCCGTGCATGATCGGAAGCGGAAGAAACTTGTCAAGAGAGGCAAATCTAACATGTAAGTTCGTGCGACGATGTCGCAGTTAATAAGTACGGCAATTATTGAACATGACTTTTAGTTATATTGATGTTTGTTATTCCAGACTTAACGTTCAAGGATTATCGCATAATACACCGACAGATGATGACATTTCGAATGTTTTAAAAGAATTCACTGTGGATTTCCTTTTAAAAGGATATAATTCATTAGTCCAGACACTTCATAACCAAATTCTATCGAATCTTCAGCTAGAAATAGACACCTCGCACTTCTTCTGGCTGGTCACTTACTTTCTGAAGTTCGCGACGCAAATCGAACTTGACTTGGAGAATGTTGGCTCGGTTCTGTCTATAGATATCGTCTCGTATTTGACTGCAGAGGGGGTCAATCTATGTGAACAGTTTGAATTGGCCATAAAACTCGACGGTCATGATTTAAAGAATAACATAAGGCGACTTCATTTGGTAAGTGTTCAAAGTTGCTCAAATATTTATGAATAATGTGTTTAATAAATTGTTAAAAAGTTAATACACCATTGAACTGAATACTATGGGACCAACTTTGAAATCGCGAAAAAAATCAGCTCTTGCATAGGAAAGTTTTATACCTACTGTTCTAAAGTGTACGAGACAGCCGATTTTTTTTTCGCGATTTTAATGTTGGTACCATTCGATGGTCTAAGCACACCTTAAAGTTTGTAAAGTTACTTTTTTAACAACTTATACAAGGTTATTGGTAAAATACCAACAATCTCTTAAGGGTTCATTGTACTCATCTTTACCAACAACTTTTATTATGGGACAAAACCTGAAATCGCCAAAAAAAATCTGATGTTCAGTACATTTTGACGAATTATGCGAACATAAAACAGTTGATTTTTTTTTTCGCGATTTCAGCGTTAGTCCCATTGTAAAAGTTGTTCATATTGATGAGTAGAATGACCCCTTAACAGGTTATTGGTGTTTTACCAATAACCCTGTAAAGTATTAAATGTACACTTTTAAGCTAAGCGCCCATTAGGCAGTTGTCACTCAAGAAACGTGCAATAGATATACATTTCCGTGTAAACAAAAGATATGCACATATGAATAGTTGATCGCTGACTGTTCACATCGCGCGCGATTACACGTTTGTCGCAGCGACAAGAACTATCAAAGAGAGTTCTCGCTCTGCGTCGCTTGCTTGGGGGGGACAGAGCACTCGCTGAGAGACTCCCGCTTGGTTCTACTCGCTACTCGTTCATTCCCGACGGTGGGACAACTGCCTTACACTCGTATCGGACCGCATTCCAAAAATAAAACAATAAAGCGCAATGCGGCTCGCCTGCAATGTGCGATGGTTCATACAACATGTACGAAAGTGATGTGAATGGTTTTTGCAAGGAGGCAAGGCCCGCCCAAATGTGCGCCAGACTTAGTCAACATTGAACATAATGACGTTTATTACATAATTTCGATGAGTTAATATTTTGAGGGTATAATTACCGACGAAACTCGATCATTTTGGAATTTTAATGATTAATTATAGGTATCAAATAACCTATAATGCGTTATGATATATAACCTTCAAAATATGTCCTGCTCTTCAATAATTTGTCACAAACAATTAATACCTAATTAACAAGTTTTTATTCACGAATCTTCTCTAAAACTTTGGATGGTGTTTAATTCGTCTAATCGAAAATTCGTAATCGTTGAGCTCTTTAAGTTCTGAGTTGAGCTGCACAATTACTGACAAATGCGTGCACTGACTGGTTTCTCTCGGGCCGTACACTTATTATTGAAAGAAAGAAAGAAAGAATAACATTTATTTGACACAGTTCGTGAAACACAAAATACAAATAAGAAATAAAAAAATGTTTAATCACCAGTGTGTGCCTCACGACTGCGTCAAAAAGGTTCATTTCAGCATTAATGCCAGACAGATGCTGTCTGACGCTGGTTTTCTAATGAACCTTTAGGGACAAGTGACGGGGAGTACACACAGTTTCAGCATGCATAATACATAATATTTATTACGTAACACACTATCGTTTGAAATCTGAATCATTTTGAAGCAAATTGCTATTCCACTGCTTCATATGTTCGAAAAATTTGTCATCTCATCACCGGAAATAACGCAATGAGTGTTGTCAAACTGTCACAATGAAACCGATTCTGATTGATAGTGTGTTACACAATTAGGGTGCTGACCAAGATTATGTCTGGACTTTTAAAAGAGACTGTGACCTCTGAGTTGGTTAGGAAAATAAGAAACGCCGACCTCATCTACTTAGTTTTAAAAAATCGGATTGACCTGTAAAAGTGTTTGTACAAACCTACTTACAGAAATAAAATCATTTATCATTTAATTTCGTGTCTAATTCTATTAAATCGCTGACCACCATTATCAGGTAATTAAATCAAAGCAGGCGTTACTTCAGGAAACGAAATCTATTTAATGTAACGCTCTGTTTTCAGGTTGTTACGGCCATAAGGGAAATAATACAAGCTATTGATGTGTACAAAAAGCTTCCACAAATATGCAACCAGGATCAAGATGCACTTTTCAAGTTACAACTTAAAATGTGTGAGACGGAAGAGCTCAGATCACTTTTTCTGCTGCTATTGCGTCACTACAATCCGAAGTATCACTCGAAACAATATCTACAGGTACAATCAACTAAACTGTTTGGGCAGGTGGACTCTTGCATACATACAAGAGCAAGATGGCTTGCTCTTCGTTACACCTGAGAATGATAATAGATCTTTTAGTTATAGTTACTGTGTTTCAGGATATCATAGTTACAAACCACATATTGCTGATGTTCTTGGACGGTGCAATGAAGTTGCCAGAATACAATGGTTCCACGAATATGCTTGATCATATCAGACAGTATGTATTCTCAAAAAGTTTTTATTTTTCCATTTCCAGCAGCCATGATTACGATTATCGATAACCGGTGATTGGAATAGGTAGTTCTATTTTGGGTCAATGACCGCAAACGTTGATGTTAATATGGACATTCCCCGGGATTCTAACTGAAACTCCGGGATGCGAAAAAATAGATTTTTTATTAACAAGGATAAAAGAAAGCTAGTCTTATGTTTTGCCACTGAGCGCACGACGTTGTCAAACTGACATCGGCGCAGGTTGCTAATTTCCAATGCGCACACGCGCGATGTTGCCGCTCAAGTGTAAGGCACGAAATGACTAGTGGAAACAAAAGAATAAAATAGTGGACCGCACCTGTTTTTGTCTGTTTCTACAGTATTTAAATTGTTTTTCGACAATAACTTGTTGAATCACTCCATAACTTCGGTTCCCGTCGGAGGGGTGGACACATATCCATGTGTTCAATAGCTTTTTTACAAAATAATTATGTAATTTCTAACTTATTTAATAACTAGCTGTTGCCTGCGGCTTCGCCTGCGTGGATGTCAATATTTCCCAATTGGAATCGGGTTTTGTCCACAATTTCATGGGTTTTATTTTGCGAAAAAAAATAAAAAACCAACAATAAACATAATCTAAAACATTATAATGTTACTGGATAAACCGAATATCAGTTTTTTCACCAAACTAGTTTGTTTTAAGCCAAACCAGTTTTTGACTAGATTTTCTTAGCTATACATCTTGACATGCTTAAATCAGTTTGGCCCATTTTTGACAAAGTAGGGTAGTAGGTAAATCTTTCGATGAAAAACTTTGAAATTACTTAGTTTCAGATATCCAATTATTGTTCATCGGAAGGTTGGCTATGATTAGTGGAATCGAAATAAATTACCATGAGTTTTTCTATATTTTCGGCACTTAGTCTGTTTCTTTTTACATGTAATATCCATTTAGAAACTTAAAATGATCGTTCAACATCCGAAGACGTTAATGGTGCAAATTTGTAATACTTTATGTAATGCGGGCCGGCAAATGGTGCCGCTCTGTGCGAGCGAGACGGCAAATATGTACTCTCTCACCCGCATAGAACGTGCACCGCCGGCCGCCTTTTACTACTTCGAGAGCTTACTAACCCGTACGAAAAATAACTTCAATACCGATACCTATAATAAGTGGGTATCAACAATTATATTTGTTTTAATATAATATCATATCCTTTCTATTCCTTTCATGATGATGATATCTATCTGTCTATATACTATATATTCGTACAATCTAACACTAAAACAAAGTTACAAAAATAATATCCTAACCAACTAAAACTATTAAAAAAACTAAAATATGGCGTCGAAAAATTCATCCGCATCGCTGTCGTCTTGTAATGTACCCAAGAGACTGCGGCATGCGGCATTGCCACGTTGTATGGCAATGCTTAGCCTCTGGCCCAGGTAAAAGCCTGCACTTGGGTCACGGGAAGTGCAACCGGCAGTTTGGAGATTTCCTTGAACAAACCATGAATACACGGACCGCACGGCCCAAGGGTTTCAACCCCAAACGGCTCGAAAATATAGTTACCGATAAGGTTAGGTACTCGTACTTCAATTAGACTTTTTGGATGTAAATCTAACAACAAAATTATGCTAGAAATATTTATCTATTGTTAAAAGAAAGATATTCTATCTAATTGAGCTATTTTTGTTCCGAAAATGAAATCGGTTTCATTTTGGTAATATTCATTATTTTCTGTTGCACTTTTAAAGATGACCCTTTTGGTAAGTCTTTACTGTTTAAATGCTTAATACTATTGAATAAACGTATTTCCCTAACAAACGCGATTTCTACACATTTTACATATTAATAAATATTTTTCGAGCAATACCGGAATCCTGAGATTATCGTCATATCCATAATATCCATATTAGTGATATTGTCTCAAATATCACCTAAATTTCTCAAACAAGCAAGATTTCAACACATTTTTAATATTAAATATTTTTTCAAGCAATCCCGGATTCCCGGGCCCATCGTCATATCCGTATTAGTGATATCGTCTCAAACAGCACCCAAGTTCCGATCAATGCTTATAACATCAGCTATCTGCCTGTGAAAGTCCTGTCAAAATCGGTCCAACCGTTTCGGAGATTAGCCGGAACAAACAGAGAGACAGACAAAAATTTTAAAAATTGCATTTTCGTTATCATAATTCTCCTGCCCTTGTCCCAGTTTATTTGGGGTCGGCGCAACATGTCTTTTTCTTCCATACTTCTCTATTACTGGTCATCTCGGTAGTCACTCCCTTTCTGGCCATATCATCTTTCACATAGTCCATCCATCGTTTCTTTGGGCTTTCTTTACTCGTAAAGCCATCCATGCCCATACCATGACAACCGATTTCCACACAACTTTTCAGTCACCGGTGTCACTTTCAGACTTCCTCTTACATATTTATTTCTTAGTCTATCCTTTCGCGTAACACCACACCCTGTTAGCATTCCCATGTCAGCTGCATGCAATTGCCTTTCATTCACTCTTTTTGTGGCCCAACATTCTGATCCATACAAGACAGCAGGTGTAACCATTGTTTTATAATTGTTCCCCTTGAGTTTAAGGGGAATGCGGGAGTCGCAGATTATTCCCGTGACCTGCCGCCATTTCATCCATCCAGTGTTAATTCTGTGCTTAACAGTCCGATCTACTTCGCCATCGCTTTGTACAAATGAACCAAGATACCGGAAGTCGGAGCAGACTGGGAGAAGCGCACCATCAAGCGCTTTTCGTTATAAGTATCGTATATACTTTCATATGCATTTATTAAAAAGCTGTTATTTTGATATTACAAACGGATACTTCAGTTTTATTTATTTATTTATTTATATATAGATATATATTTCAAACAAATCCCGGAATTCCGGGAGTGGACAACGTATCGCAAGTACCAAAAATAGCTCTTCCTATTCCAATCACTGTTGATAACCATCATTATTAAATCAGCCTTATGAAGCAGATAGGCATATAGGCTACCTGTTATTAAATGTTTCTAAGACAAATAATATAACATTAATAATAATAATTATTATTATTATTATATGATATGATTATTGATTTCCAATAGGTTTGCTACAACTGAAATAATGTACCAGTACGGATTGCTACTGGAGGACTACGCTGCTAACGGAGAGTTCGTCAACGACTGTATATTTACACTGATGCATCATGTGGGGGGAGAGCTTGAAAGCTTGATCACTTTATTCCAGCCAAACATTTTGAAGACATTTACTTCCATTTGGAAATCAGAATTCGAGATTTGTGACGTAAGTTTTTATACCCATATTTTCTGCTGAAGAACATAGAGAGCGATAGGTAGCCTAATAAAATATTATAGAGGTGAAGTTGTTTGAATTTTACATTAAACTACGACGTATTTTTAACTCCTCTTGTAAGCTCAAGTTTCAAGTACGTGCAAATAATTACTTACCTATATATTTTTTTATCTACTCTCATATCGTAAAATTTGAATTATATACTTCAAACAAGTTTATATTGACTTAAGTGCTTTATAAACACAACGCCGAAATGAGACATTTTCAACACACGTCACTAAACGCGTTCAACGCTAAACGAGTTTAAAACATCGCTCTGTTTCTTTCAATCGTTTGAAGATGACAGAGACAGATGATGTTTTAAACTCGTTTAGCGTTAAACGCGTTTAGTGATGTGTGGTGAAAATGAGGCAATAGAATTTTCACATTTTACTCTAACAAAATAATGTTATAAGACAAACGCAAATCCAAGAAGTTAATATCACCAAGGAGTTTCAATCGTTTTGTTTTATTTTTTTTGTAATGGAGCGCATATGCGGGGCGCGTCATTTTCATAGCAGCACATAAATGTTTTGATTCCAAATAAACTATTTCTTACTCTTTTAACTTTGATCTTTTATTTAGTGGATTCAATCCCAATGTATGAGAGTAGTTAAAGTATGGTAATTTGGTCCTACTTTGCTCCTCTACGTGTAATTATGCTCCTGTTCTGTAAAATGTTTTCGCCTATTCTACGTTAAAAATTTTGCAACAATTAATTAAATTATGAACGCATCCGTTTTTATCCATTTTTTCGTTTTTACCCATATCTCACCAATTTATATCATCCAAAATAGCAAAACATAATTATTATAACTGGAGCAGAGTTTGAATTAGGAAAGCATTAATTTGCTCCAACAGCTTTAACAATGGAGATTACATAGAAACTATATCTAGGAGCAAAGATACCCAACACCATGGGTAATTTTGCTCAGTATTATTTGTCAAAAATAAATTCATAATATACTTCATAATATCTATTTCCCTATATAAATACTTGTCAAATAAGCTATATATCCATAAAATAATACATTAAGTAAATTGTATAGTTGATTTTCTAAAAATAATCATAATTTTCAGGAGCAAATATTGGAGCAAAGTAGGACCAAATTACGGTAGTGTATAAAACTGTACATAACTAGGTATTAAAACACTCGTGTAATACTATTAAAAACCTCGCCCTTTAATATACCATTATGCAACAGTTTCATAATAAACTATAAGATGCCTCCAGCTTTCTATTAGTATTTATTTCTAAATATAAATCTTGTAAAATAGACTTGGAGAGTGGAGCGGTTGTACATCTCTTATGACCTTCTAAGCAACTCTCACTTTTCACTCACTTCTGGTTTTGATGTGTTTCATTATGTCTTTTAGGATTGGTCCGATCTTATTGAGTATGTGATAAACACTTTCATCAAAAAACCTCATTCTCTACAAAGTACGGCGAACTTTCGTCTTGAAACTGAGAATTTCGATGATGTCAAGATCGTACCAAAGCCGACCATCACTCCAGCGACACAAAACAATCCAGGCACCACTGAGGCTGAGGCTGTGGACAAGAGAAATCCTGCTGACAGTAGTGCAAGCTGTACCTTCAAAGGAAAGGTGGAATTGAGG
Organism: Dicycla oo; assembly: GCA_948252095.1. Taxonomy (NCBI): domain Eukaryota; kingdom Metazoa; phylum Arthropoda; class Insecta; order Lepidoptera; family Noctuidae; genus Dicycla; species Dicycla oo. Next base: position 17,390,051 of record OX411712.1, read on the forward strand.
TAATATTATAATATCTTGTGTTCAAATGTTTTAATAAACATTTTTAGAACTTATCACATAATTACTTGATATTGTTGTATAATGCTGCAGGTGGTCGGAAGATGAACTGTCATCGTTAAGTTGGAATTACATGCAGTGTAGTGCTCTACCTGACGTAGTTGGCGAAATCATCGCGCTGTATAAGGAAGACGGTATCATTAAATCGAGAGATTCCGTAATTAAGGAGCTTTATACGCAGAAGTTGATAAACAAAGAAGATTACGATAAATATGTGAAAGGGGAAACCGACAGGAATGTCACAACTGTACCAGTTATGAAAGAGATGAGAGATGATGAAATAAATAAGCTTTGTGAACAGCTTAAACAAGATGGCAAGTCAAAGTTTTTAGATTGGGTGCAAAAAGTATTGTTGGAAACCTGTTTCGCTAAACTATACTTGGATAAATTATCCAGGAAAAATGAACGTGCAAATACCACAGATGAAAATGAAACAAAATTAACCACATTGAAGAAATCGAATGAGTTACACATACTGTCCCCAGTCTCATATCACTCCCTTCGTAAGTTTACTTTTTGACTCTCTAGCAACATATTGAACTCATTGCAGCACTAGCGATATATTGAACTCATTGATATCCGACCCGGTCTGATTTCAATGCGGCTTTCTTTTTTAGGAAGCTGGTTTAATCGTGGTAGTTCTTACCTATGATTCATAAAAATCTGTTCATCCATTTTCTGATAGTCTGATCTCTGCCATACTATGTTAATTTATTGATGTTTCACTCGTTCATTCGACTTGGAATTTGGTACAGACAGCGTCACAATGTATGGGATCCCTCGATTATTAAAATATTATACTGCTATAAAATTTAATTGGTCATATCTATTCCTAAAAAATATTTTTATTTTCAAAAGGAGCATGACTTGACGTGGATTCGAACCAATGCATCGCCCAACGTCGGTCGTCGCCATTCAATACCCCCAGTTTTCACCAACAAGCCAGCGAGCTCGTTGCGATTGCGATGAATTTGTAATCTACTATCGTTCGTTCTACTTTATCATTCGGTCTCTGTCCAGTGGGGTTGCTTGCTGGAAGCTTCGCCGCGTGAGAGCGCTGAGTGGTTGTCTCTTTTCAAAGTGTAAGAAAAGAGACCAATCGGCGACAAGATAAAATACTTAGAGATGGGGATCTCGCAGCAAAGTTTTATCAAGGAACTGCATTGGCGGCGGAATGAAAGAAACAAACACTTGGCGACAACTGCGCGGAACTAATTTGACAGTTTTCTTCCCCATTGATGGCTGTTATTTTGGGAATGCATTCATTTTATAAACCACAAGCGATGTGTCCAATGGCATTTCCCATCGGCAAAAATGACGAACTTCCATAAAAAATATTATCAAAAAATCCTTAGTGCTCACCTTCGGTATAATTAGGTACTCGTGTGCATCATGTTCATGCTTTTAGACCCAGCTGTTTAGGTTGTGCGTTGTCTGTTAGTGAATGAATGAATTTAAGATTTTTAATAAGTCTAATGTTTCTAGTTCTCAATCACTCCGTACCACTGGTGCCGTGGAACTGCAAGCAAGCATCCATTTGTAAGGATCTGAAGTTTCTACAGCTACTGCATAAGTTGGGATTCTACATGCCTGTGGATTCCGGGAAAGTATTCATTCGGATACCCCAGTTCTGGTCTGCTGATTTTCTGTATGATGTAGCAGGAAAAATTGCGCCGATAGATAAATGTAAGTTACTGCATTCGTAGCTCAGTATCCTTTATTCTATGCTAGCTTCCGCCCGCGACTTCGCCCGCGTGAAATTTCTGGTTCCCCGACCCACCGCGTTGCATTGCATTGCATTGCCGCTCGCGCTGTTACTTCGTTATCGCTTAGCATTTTTTCCGACTTTTTTTCATTTTGCTCAGCTCGTAAAGGTCACAGCGTGTTATTAAATAGCCTTTTCTCAAGAATTGGCTATAGAGTGCCTAAAGAATTTTTCAAATCCGACTGACAGTTCCAGAGATTAGCACAATCAAACATACAAACAAAAAAAACAAATCTTCAATACATTTTGTGACATAAAATCCTTATCGAGCAAAACATTTCCATGAACCAGCCAAATTTAAATCTAGCTAGTGACTGACATCTTCAATTTATTTTGCAGCTAAACTTAAGTTCTCTATATATGATATATTGGACAGGAGCATTGCGAACTCAATGCAACAAGAAAGTTTAGTACTGTTGCCTGATATCACAAAAGATATCACTATGATGGAGGAGAGTCCAGATAATGTCTATCAAATACACAAACAGAAACACCTTGCCACTATGGTTAACTTCACACCAATGTGAGTATAATTTGTCCTAAATTTGTTTTTCTTACACCTATAAATTGTTATTGTGCACATCCATGGTAACAATGTGTCATTGACAGCGCCTGTATGTCGTGACAATAAAGGCGGTTTTTGTAGTACAAGTGTTACCACTTATGTGCGGTTGATGGTACCTAATCATCCGCTCAGCACGAAACAGTCGTCGTGTTTCGAGAATCAAGTACTTACCTTCTTATTTGTACATTTTAATTTACTTAATGAAGCCCTCTTAGTAGTTGGTGGTTGATGGCTCAATTTGAACTGCTGTTGTTTGTAGCATTCCTTTCGCATAGATATGCAAGAAGTCAGACTTCTATTTGTAAAGACACACAAACTAAACTTTTTCATTGACTTGCATCGATATTATTTTTAACCGACTTCAAAAATATAATACCTCCTGTATTATATTGGTTTTTTATTATTTTATGTTCATCGATATTTTCGCCAATTGTTGACCGATTTTGGAAATTCCTTTTTCTTTTGGTTTGGTAAATAACTAAAATAGTGATCCAAAGACACCGACTTCCGTAAATAAAATTATTTTTCACTTTGTAGTGTTTTTTTTTTTTGTAAAAAAGTTTTTTTTTTTTAATATTAATTCTGTTTCAGGCCTAGCTCTTCGTTTAATTCGGATAGTGGTGATGTCGATAAGAACATCTGGATGGAATTGGTGCAAAAATCACAAGAGTACAATATAGCTCTCAACTTGGAAAGGTAAAGGGAATATGCAAATAAAATAATTTTATTCAAATGTTAAATTTTATTAACTTCTGATATAGCATAGGCATCTTAAAAATATTGCAGAACATTACAGTAGTAACAGTAAAAGGTTAAATCAATGGGTATAGTGGAACCCCCCACCCTGTTTATGGTTAAATAAATTTATTTACAACATAAATTAATATCACGCCTGTAATCCCCGAATGGTTAGGCAGAGGTGTACCCACATTACCGCATTTCGGTTATACGTAAGTCCCATGTTACGGGGGGCGAGCCTATTGACATTAACCCAGCAGAGATCCAGACTTCGGGCTGCTACTGAGAAATTCACACTTACAAAACTTGCCCGAACTGGGAATAGAACCAAGGACCTCATGCTCGGCAGTAGCACTTGCGGCAACTAGACCAACGAAGCAGTACATTTATTTCTCAATAAGAAATAACAAAGATTTTACTATAACCAGATTTTTCATGGCCTGAGATACGAGTAGCACAAGACAGAATGGTATGGAAGGCCTTTGCCTGGACACAAAATGTGCTAGCAAACAAAATATACAGGGTTATTGGTAACACCAACAACCTCTTAAGGGGTCATTGTACTCATCATTATGAACAACTTTTACTATGGGTCCAAAATCCTGAAATCGCGAAAAAAAATCAGCTGCTCAGTACATTTATGTTCGCATCATTATTCATCGAAGTTCACATCAGATTAATTTATGTCAAGGCCATCGATTTTATTGCAGAACAAAAGGCTTGACTAGTAAAATTGTAGGTGATTCTAATATTTTGTTTATCTCACGATATAATTAAAACCCTATCCTGTCCTATATTAAGAGGGCGGCAGACAGAAGTTTTTGCCCCGCCTCAAAAAAATTCTAGATCCGGGGCTGCTTCTCATCAACGTAAATAATGCAATGAACTGTCAAATAACCCCGCTGGTCAGCGGCGACAAGTCACTAACTTAAAAAACGTGTATTTTTTTTAGTACTATTATTAAAAACGACGAAGACGCTCAGTCGGACATCGTTATGCAACTGCCTGTGAAAGACGCGGAAGTGTCGGTGCCGCTGCTGCTGTTGAGCGCTGCGCCGGTCACCAGCGCCACGCCCGCCGTCACCAGCGCCACGTTCGCCGGCGCCGCCGTCATGATGCCCACAACCACGAGCAGCAAACAAGAAACCACGCACTTTAATTTGCCCGTCCCTGACTCCGAACATTATAGGTGTGATGAATTGTCTTGTTTTTAATTATTACATTCATAGAAAAGTATTCGGCGACATGTTTAGTTCCTCGACTTCATGATGTTACAGTTATAAGAATAATGTACCCAGGATTTTGTAATATCTTGATTTAAAAGACTCCTTGGAGTTTCTTGCCCGTTATTCTCCATAGAGACTGGCCAACTGACCGGCAACGGCACGCTAATTGTGTAACACATTATCTATCGGAATCGGTTTCATTTTGACAGTTCAACAACATTCATTGCGTTATTTAAACAAATTGCTACTCATGATACACTAATTATTAGTTATAGTCTCATCTCTCTAAAGCACAACTTTTTCAGATATTTTGACCGGGTAACGCACTCGCGTTATTTACGGTTTTGTGAAGACAAATTTTTCGAACATATGAAGCAATGGATTAGCATTTTGCTTAAAATGTTTCAGATTCCGACAGTGTGTTACGCAATTAGGGTGCAGCTCTGACAATTAAAAAGTACCTATTATTGGTTTAATTTTAAATAAATGCTCGAGTTTGAGAATTCAAATACAGAACGTACTTTACGGTGAAACAGGTCGAGTGCAGGTTATGTGAATAATTAATTTATGAATTGTTCCCAGTGCGTGCGAGACGGCATCAGTCGCTTCCGACCTGACTCGGATGTATGTGTCGGACGAGGATGAGAAACCCGAGGTGGCGCGACCCATCATTAAAGTCGATCCTATCGTTGATGAACAATGCTGTGATGTGGATCAAGAAAATGCAGGAAGCAGCGTGGTTTTTTTTTCTCCTTTCTAAGTTAAGTTGTTAAGTTATATTTTTGTTACTTTTATTTCATATTATTTTTATTATGTTGTAAATCAAATGTGGAAATATATTTTCGTAATCCTTTTTCATAGATTTGTGTACTTGTTGTTACCATTCATTGCGTTTAGCTAATAAATAGATAATATTATACATACTTTACGTAAATCTAAGGTAATATATTTATATAAGATAACATTTAGTTCGTATTTTTACAAGAGAATGGAGTAGTAATGTTTGACGGTGTTACTTGGCGAACAAAAGGACAAATTACACCTGGCCGACACACATTTGGGTACCTAGGTACTTTATATATTCAATAAATTTTATAATGATAAATATTAAAAAATGATGACATCTTTATTATTAGTGTTGCTATGCTGTGAAAGGTATTTATTTACGTTGTCTTTGCATAAGTCCTTTTAGGATAACAGTTTTAAAACGGAGGATTAAACTGAGGATCGTAGCAGGTGGCGTTCTGTAGATACTGCCTATCCCCAGTTTATGTATGAATGTATGTAATTTTAAAACATTTTTTATTAGATGTGATGATAATGGAAAATAAATGTATTTGGATATTATTTATTTGTAATAATTTATTGAAAAATTAACAACACTATACACATCTAGCAACAACAAAATACAATAACAAAATTAGACTAAGTTAACAATAATATTACTGTTTGAACAAGCCGCTCATACGAGTCACACTCACAATACAAAAAATATTTATGTACAGGAAATAAACGTAAAACTATTATATAAACAGTCCAGTCAGGTACGTTCGTACAATGTTTTAAATAAAACTGATTTAATTGTAGTTAAAAGTTTTGAGCCCAGTGCTATCTCCGCTTGGGTTCAGTTTATGAAGGTAATCTTTTATAGCTTGATCATAGTTTTTGGATTCAAAAGATTCTGCATCATTCCCGCCGGCATTTCCATAATAGCTGCTTGACGGTGCTCCGTAAGAATTACCAGAGGATCCCTCCGAAGAATACTCATCACTATTTGGTGCAAAACTTTGGCTGTGACCCGAGTTTCCTCCATTGTAGGATTGAATTTCAGGACCGTAAGAATCTTCGTTTGAAGGTCCGTCACGGGAATGTGCTTCTTGCACCTGGTAAGAATTGCCAGGATAGTGGCTTTGGCTTCCTTGGCTACCGAGCGGTTCGTGTGCGTGCACGTTCGGAGGAGATTCAACATGGGGAACCTTAACTATTTGTGGCACGGGTACTGGGTAAGGTTTGTTAATGTGAACGGGGTAGGGTACTTTTTCGATCACTTTCACTGGATATGGCACTGGTACCTTGACAGCTACAGTTTTCGTTATTTTTATCACTCTGACGGGGGTTTCAGGAATTTCGACGTGTTCACCGAGAACTTGCAATTCAGTTTCATAGTTTTCCACAGGTATAGTTTGGACGTGGTGTGAATGTTGTGATGCAAACCCATAATACGAGCAGCACAGCAATATTATTAATTTCTGAAATAATAAAAAAATATATAAGTACACAAAAATAGGCAATTTGTAAAAGTTATTTTATTTTTTTATTAAGGCTGCCAACAGACGGTCGTGAAGTTGATATCGCGTCTGTACCTACAATGTCGAACGTACAACTGCATGCAGTTGAATATATCGACTAGTGTGGTTGTTGCTGTGCAGTCCGTCTGTTGGCAGCCTAAGTAGTTCTCGATGAAAATCTTAGTAGGGAAATGTGCCTACCCACCTAAAAATTCGCACTTCTTAATTTTCAAAATATCCTGTTCCGAAATAATGTAAAACCTACACTCATGAAAGCAATTCTCCCATTGCCATTGCCATCACAGGTTATGTAATGAATGTTATACATAACGTCAAGCATGATTTGTTTCGGGAGGAAACGCCCGGGTGTTACCATTGTGTGGATCGCCCAGAGGACACGGTGGAGCATACGCCCGACTTGGGCGGAGCATCGCCGCGTCCTCGCGGAGGCGATCGGCGGCGGCGGTCTCGCCTCCGGGCCTGGTCCAGGCCATGGTACGGAGCGAGTGCATGGGAAGCCGTCACCTCCTTCTGCGAAGCAGTTTTGTTCGCGAAGGAGGAGGCGGAACCCGTGAGAGGGAGAGGCAATCTTTGCGCCCTCACGACCCTAGTCGTCGTAGGAGACGCCCTGGGCGTCGGGAATTGAGAGCCGATTCCCGGCCACAGTAGTAGTGGGCTTGCTGACGGCGAGCAATGGGTAGCAAGTCGTCCAGTAAGGACCAGGCCCAAGTCGATGGCGCGGTGTATTCCCGTTCGTCCCACTGGTAGCACGAACAGGAATTTAAAAAATAATATTAAATTTATAATTTATTCCCGTTCGTCCTACTGACAAAATCAGTGGGGCGACCGGGAATAAATTATGGAATGAATTTAATATTATTTATTAAATTCCCGTTCTTGCCACCAGGGGGACGAACGGGAATACACCGACGACGCGATGTGTTCCACGCGCGCCTCAAAGAGATGTCAGCACTATCTGATGTGGTCCGCTAGGGCCGATGCCTGCCAGGGTCGCGGGTTTTTTCAAAGAGTTACCGTGGCACAGGCAACTGAAGGAACACGGGGTTTAGTCAGTAAAAATCTGACATGACCTCCCGCTCCGCCCAGAGCGGGAGGTTATTTGTTGATTTCCCACCAAAAAAAAAATGTTTGTTTTCGCCGGACAGGCAGAGGTGTGACCATACCCACATTTTGCCTGTTTTGTTTAAGTAAGTCCCATGTAAGGGTGCGAGCGAGCCTAATAGTTATTGCCAACCGGGCCATAAATCCAGAATCTGAGCTGCTACAGAGAAATTCTGGAAAACCCAATACTTGTAATGAATTTACAGGTAGGTATTAACTGTTACGAATTTTATATACATATAAAATTCGTAACAGTTGATGTAAGTGTTGCATTAATATCTATAGCAACTACATTGTCAACTGTAGGTAATCATTTCCTTTCATGACCTACGTAACACCTAGTATAAAAACAGGAAGTATTATATAAGAAGTTACACAAGATCGGCAACAGCAGACTTGGCAATAAAAATAAAATAAAGAGCAATCGTGGTAAGTGCAATGAGAGCAATTGAATTGTTTACTAACCGGTATTTCCATGTCGTACAAGTGTGCGTCTGCGGCGCAGTTAAAAAACTACCGAATGGCGAGTCAGGTTAGTTGCTTATATATCGCACATTCTCTCTGGCCGAGAGACAGGCTTTACGTTCGACGCTGCGACCGTCCAATTACTTTCTTCAGCAGGCTAGAGAAGTGGTCAGACTTGTAGTCATTGTGACCGTATTCAGAGCTATTCATATCGTGAACATTCTTGAGATGTTTACTTATACCAGGGACCGATTAATCGGGTTTAAAGGTTACCTGATAGGACCTACCTATATACCGTATATAGCTATGATTAACCGCTATTAGGGTTAACCCTTATACAGTATGGATTAATCCTTTAAATATGGCCGATTATGACCGGAATGAAAGATATAGAAAAACAGTACTGTCGTTTGGGGTGACCATGTGCCTGGCGGGTGAGAATGTGGAATGAGGGTCCGGTTTTAAGTTCCTTAAAGAACTTCCGACTGTTCGTTGTGTAACACAGTACCTACGCGTTAACGTTATAAAAATTATCTGAATTCCTGCTTTGACTACATTTGAGGAGCATCTGTTCAAAAGGTCGTACCGTATTCCCAACTTATTTTTTTAACCCGTTACATAATAGTCCATTTGAATTAGCCTAAAAACTTGTTCAGAAGGAGCGTATTTCCTTACTTACCTAATAAAATGAAAAAAATTGGATTCCAATCAAAACGGATGTATTTCAGCATCAATGTTCTCATAGATTTTTAAACAGAACAGGCATATTCTTCTACAAAAAGCATCTTTTATTTATTATTCTGTTGAAAGGTCATATTTTTTCCATAGAATAGAATAGAATATATTTATTGTAAAAACATGAGTATGCATCAAATAGTATGTGCAAGGTCTTAAAATAACAGGTAGATCTGCATGTTTTGCCAGTTTTGGCGTACAATCATCATATTTTTGGTTTAGAATAAACCATAAAAAATTGAGTCTACACAGAAAACTATGAAATTAATATTTTAATTCTAATGATAATTTAAAAAATGTAAAAATAAAGTATTGTTATATAGATTTGGAGGTCAAATTGTGAAAATGTCGTAATTATAGGAATCTATTTAATTAATAGCGGTCATTTAAAAAATCCGCTAAGGTATAATAGCATTTGGCTATGAGATATTTTTTAAAATGTATTTTAAACAGAGCAGTAGGCATTTCTCTAATAGGTTTTGGGATACTTCGTAACTTTAATAAAAATCGATTAATTCGATTTTGTGAAGTTTATGATAGAAATAGGACCTTTTGAACTCCTCATTTTTGTAAAATAAAAGATACGTTTATGAGACCATTCCTATTTCACACATTCTCACCCACATAGGCATATAGTCACCCCGAACGACGGTATTCCACACCCGCAGTTACTGGGTAATAAACGGTAGGTGGGTCAATCAACTATTTTATCCACACTGCTGTCCCCTACACTTTATTATAAATACTTATTTATAATAGTGTCGGCACAAGTCATTCACAAAATAAATGGTTCAATATTGTAGGTATCTTAGATTGTTAGGCACAGCGGAAAACTTGATTATCCTACGTTCTCGAAAATCTTTCATTTCTGTAAAATTTTATGGTAGGTAACTCAGGATATAAAATATTCGCACCATACAAAATATTCCTGTCCGAAGACCACGTTAACTTGTAACTTTCATTATAAATTAACTTTTACTTGTCGCTTTTGGTTGATTTTTACTATAATAAAAAGACGTTTTTACTATAATAAAGTGTACAAAACACTATCGTGTGTAATACAAAAGGTCTGTTTACCTTGTGAAACTCATTAAAAGCCATAATAATAAATAGGTTCAGAGATACCAACAAAAAAACGTCAAAATCCAGGCAAAGTTACAGCATTTTACGGCATTTTTACTAAAACAGTGTTAAAATCCAATTTCGCTGCCCTTCTAAATCATTAAAGTAGATTGCTAAAGCCTTAATCGAATTAGCATAAACATAAGAAAATTAATGTTTATTTTATTAAAGAAAGAGATTTCTAACCTGTCGTAAGTGTGGGTATGGGTACCTACCTATATTAGTTGATTGACCCAGGCCTATGCCCCCGTGCCTAGTCAGTCACGCGCGTCGCGTCGAGGCGCGATTAGGGCGTTCGCTACGTTAAGCGTGCGCACGCGGCGGTTGGCCGCCTTGGGTGTTTGTATTGAAAGATAATATGAGCAGCGTTCTCTGGCGCGGACGCGTGTTACGGGTTTGTACACCCTACACGCGCAGCGGGTGGCGTGGGCGCATGCGGTGGCTGCACACTCGCGGACTTATTTTTTGAAATCAGTTACGTGCTGGAATTCCATACAATACAACTGTATCCGCTGGAGACCAAAATTGTTCTAGCGCCGCGCCGCTGGATACAGCGTCGGGCGCCCGCTCCGTGCACCCGCCGCGTGCGCACGCTTAACGTAGCGAACGCCCTTATACGTAGTAGGTACAGACGCCAACAGGTCAAGCTACCTGAAACTGTAGTAGCTTGATGTGCTGGTGTCTGTACACAGTCGGTCCTTAAGTATTGTCACAAGTATGGTCATAAAATTAAAAATACATTGTAGGTACTTTCAAAAAATGCTTTTTTATTTGTAAGGTTAGTATTTTAGGATAATATTGAAAGCTCAAAATGTTCACGATCATTCGCCACGCAGGCTTTTAGTCTTCGCGGCCAGTCGTCAATCGCAGCGCTATTTCGGCCACTGCTGTTTTCAGTGAAGACTTCAGACTCTCCAAATTTTTATGAAGCGCAGACTTTCTCCTCCAACACTTGCCATATTTTGTAATCCAAAGGATTAAGGTCAGGGCTGGAGGAGGGCCAATCTCGTATCATTCAAACAAGAACAGATATCTTTTTTTTTTTTGAGATGTATTTGCACTTGACTCTAGTCTAGGTCGGAGGCGACAGAGACAAAGTCGACGATGGAGTGAGCTTACCCGGAAGAAGCTTGTTCACTCTCACTTTGAAGAGATTAGGGTTGTATGCGTTCGGAAACACAGACGCAGTTGAGAGTTCCACTATTTTGCTGTGCGCATTAAAAATGACATTTGGAAACGCTTAGTGCCAATTGGTGGAATAACAACGAGGTAGGGACGGTAACTTGCAGTGCGTCTAGATGTCCGATGGTAGAAGGGGCCGGTGGAATGAGGTTGTGCGAGTTCTTGAGCACACTCACCGAAGTACAATCTGTAGAAGACCGAGAAGCATGCAACCTTGCGGGGATGAGCCCAGCTGTGGCATCCACCAGTTTTACGTCGCCAATAAGCCTCTTAGCTCTGCATTCCACCGAGTCAAGCGCGGCAAGCTGGTATTTAGCCGAGTCATCCCAAAGGTGGCTGCAATACTCCATGCAGGATCGGACTTGCGCTTTGTAAAGGGTTAAAAGCTGTCCAGACCTAAAGTATCGCTTCACCCTAGGATTGTGAAACTGTAAATTTTCATACAAAAGCGGTAACGTTTTTCTCCCCCAAAACATAGTCTAATGGAATTATATAGGTATAATAATTTTTGATTTAACTTTCTGAATATGTACTTTCCAGTTTATGTGTGTGTCTATTGTCAAACCCAGGAGAGTAAAATCACTGACTGTTTCTAATTTATGTTGATTATAAGTAAAGTTTATATTTATTTGGTTTTTCTGCCGGGGATGGAAATGTATTATTTTGGTTTTGGCAAAATTTATTTCGAGATTATGTTCATTCATCCAGTTTATTACTTTATTTAAAATTGTTGTAAGTTCTTCATTTAAGCTAGAATTTGTTTGGCATGAGGTGAAGATAGAGATATCATCCGCAAAAAGTACACATGGCCCGTCTATGGTTTTGGGGAGGTCGTTTATATATATGAGGAATAGGAGGCATCCAACAACACTTCCCTTCCTCACAGGATGGACGGTATTTGGGAGTGCGACGTTTCCAGCTTTGCGTTTACTATCTCTTTCTTTTAATATCGCTTGTCTGTAGTACACAGTTTCAACATTAAATTAATTCCAATATTCGTAAGATCTATACATATACGGATGTCCGATATTGCTATAATATGTATCTACGAGTACCTTCCTTATATTGTCCTATTAAAATTGTTAAAAAGTCTGTTGTGTTGGAATGAGTATAGATGAATGGATTCAATGGTAAATGTATGTCCCTCTTTCATGCAAAACTTACTGAAGGCATGGGGTCTCAACTAGAACAAATTATAATTAGTCTCGAAAAAAAATCATAGATGACAGCATAGGTAACAATTATGAAATTAACAACCAGTAATAAGCGTTATACGGCAGATTTTGGCTGAAGTAAGATTAGTAAAAATCAAAACTTCCTTGTTTAATGTTGATTTATCTATTTACACTCATATTTCACGTATTTTCAACAAAAACGATACATTAAGCCTTTTACTTCAATTCGAACCAAATAGTATGTTATAAACAGTTCAAAGTAGCCTTCTGTCATGCATTTTGTTTTAGAGCTCTTTGCAATAGATGGCGTTTTATTAAACTTGTCATCACTTTTACCGCCACGGAATAGAAAAAAACCGGCCAAGTGCGTGTCGGACCACGCACAGTGAAGGGTTCCGTAGTTTGGATGAATTAATCCCAGGGATGAAAAATATGTTCCCTCATACATTACAACTTTTGGAATGTATGGAAGACATTCCAACAGCAAATGTAACTTTGTACTCACAATATTGAGAGATTTATCATGATATTTTAAGACCATAGATTCTAATAAGTTTTCCTGTAATCTATAGGAATAATATAACTACTTTCAGTATTTTTAGGGTTCCGTACCTCAGAAGGAAAAAACTGAATTGTTATAGGATCACTCGTGTCTCTATCTGTCTGTCTGTCTGTCCGTCTGTCACAGGCTGTGACTCACAGCCAATTTGCTCCGAATCCATTGGACCGATTAAGATGAAATTTGGTACACGTATGTATTTCTGTGACCCAAACATGGACGTGTAACGTAAATAAATAAATTTTGAATACGGGGTCAATTTTGGGGGGCAAGTAAGAAAATAAAAATAAAGTTTTGCAAACTGTACCATGTGACATATCAAATGAAATGGATTACTGTGAGGGTCTCAAATATACATTTTTTTATAATTTTAAAATAAATCATTTTAAAGTTATTTATAAAATAGACGAACATTGACCGTTCCCCCTATCTCCGAAAGTACTGAGCCTAAAATAAAAATACAGAAAATAGTTCAATACCTATATGTATAATGTATAATGTATGGAAGAACATATTTTTCAACTACAATGTTATGTTCTTAGGATTCATTGTGCGTAGTCCGACACGCACTTGGCCGGTTTTTTATTTCAAAATATGCTCTGTTGTATCGGAGATAGGGCGAAATGGTCAATTTTCGTCTATTTTCTTAAATAACTTTAAAACAATTTTAAAATTATAAAAAAATATAGATTTGAGACCCTCACAGTAAGCCCTTTAATTTGATATATCACACCAATGATATTATAAGTAAAAGTCGTAGATAGGTTATACACGCCCCACAAGTGGTACGTCAAAATGTGGCTAATTAGCCACATTTTCGACGTCTTGTCTCTGTTTCGCTCCCGATAATTACGACATGCCGTCCTATTTCCACGTGTCATCTAATAGTTCGACGTTGTGCCGTTTTTAAACATCGAATGTTGGGTAGGTAACGTATCTACGTCTTTATACTTATAATATCATTGTATCACACGGTACATTTTGCAAAACTTTTTTTAATAATTTTCTTATTTGCCCCCAAAATTGACCCCCCATGTTCAAATTTCATTTATTTATGTTACACGTCCGTGTTTGGGTCACAGAAATTCATACGTGTATACAACTTAATCGTTCCATTGGATTCGGAGCAAATCGGCTGTGATAGACACACGAGTGAGCCTATTTAAGGGTTCCGTTTTTTTTTCCTTTTGAGGTACGGAACCCTAAACACAAGTGAATGTGCCCACGCAGTTATCCGTCGTTGCTGTTGTGTCTCACAATTATGCGGAAACAATGTACAATAATAACATCTCTTCGTCAGTTGTAATAAGTCTTAATTTTGTATGAAAAACAAATTCAACTTCGACGAAACAAGCCCGCTCGTGCTCTACTGGAGTGCTAAAAGGAAATCCCCAGTGTGCGTCAGAATGGCTGGTTGTCTGTGGCGTTGGTTTATGAGAGTTGATTCGAAAATTGCTACATAATTGCTTGTATTTGCTACATATAATAAATAATTGCTACATAGGATATATATTTAGAAACAAAATATTTTTTTGACCAGCAATCCTGACGTTTGGTTGGCTGGTCACCTCATAGTTTAAAGTCAAGCATGCAGAGTTTCCCGAAATGTATTGCGTCAATAATTGCTACATATTTACTTCATTTATCTAATTTAGTTGCAACTTCAAACATATGTTAAATAAAGGATGTAGCAATTATTTAAATTATCCCAAGGAAAAGTGCCTGATAAAATAATAAAGGCAAATAGTTGCAGTGTGTCTTATTATTAGTGTATTTACTGTCAATAATATAATTCGAGCCCCCAGTATGTGAAACACTAATTGGTCACTACAAAGCTCATTGCAGAATTGCTACATAGGATATGTAGCAATTCTGTATTATATGTAGCAAATATAAGCAATTATGTAGCAATTTTCGAATCGACTCTCATAGACCAACGCCACAGACAACCAGCCATTCTGACGCACACAATCCCCAACGTAATTCTTTGTTACATTTTTTATGATATTTCTACTGTGGCTGTAAGTAGCAAAATTGCTACTTACAGCCACAGTAGAAATATCATACAGTATTGTATCTTCATACAAACGGTCGCAAGGAGGTATTTTGCTTTTTCCACCGAGTAAAATAACTAGATTAATAAATAAATAAGTGGATAGGGTGAAAAAAGTGACACACGAGTGACCTACCTGAGCTCGCGTTAAAAAAAAACTAGTAGGTAGTTTCCTAAGCTAGGCTATCTACTTACTTATAACATGTACTCAGGTACTTACTGAGTTAGACGAAATATCGTTAAGAAAAGATTATGAGAGTAATAAATGGTAGGTAACTACGTAGTAAGATTAACATTATAATTTAAGATTTTGTAGTAGGTAGTTAGAAGATTTGATTGCTGTAGGTAGCGCACACGCGATGAGATGGTTGATAATAAATAAGGATTGCAGAGCGGTTCGACATTGGAAGGGTGACGAAAAGAATTATTATTTCTAGTTGCTCCGTAATGAGAACGTTAATAAGCTGAGATGAAAAAAGATATTTAATTTCTCGTCAGCTGTTTCTTGCATTTCGGCTAAGTTGGTAGGTGTTGAAGTTTGTAATAATTGGAGTTTGGTAACCATCGACGACAGCAGATTATTTTTTTTTAAATAAAAGATATAATATTTACAATCACAAAACTAGAAATAAACTCAAACAAGTGATGGTGGTATGTAGGATGAAATTAAAATACTGTAGGCGGGCAGCCCTATCGCGTGTTTACGTACCGCGCGGCTGTAGGTAGTTATTTCAAGAACAGGGGTTGAGTCACATACTGTATGATATTTCTACTGTGTGATATTTGCTGGAGACACATGTTTTCATTTGTCATGTTTTTGTGCTGGTAGGTAATAAAAAAATGTGACATAAGTTAATATGTGAGTACCTATCTACTGATCACTTTGCAACGTTCTATCAGTATTGTTATGTACTTGATTGAAGTATTAAAATATTTTTATAAAAATATTCCGTTCGTTTTTATTTTATTTATGTAGGTAGGTACTTCATACCACAGCTTGTACCTACTTGTATTGTTTCTGCCTACTCATAATACATATTTACCTATTTAATTTCATTTCCTTGCTGCAGTAACATTATTACCGGTTAAATTACAAACAATTTTATAGTTTTGATTGATTTGAGTAGATAATAAAATTTAAAAACATGAATTCATACCTACTTATCGTAACATTCGCATAGCGACCACTTAAGATTTTTATTAAGTTACCGCGGACATAAGCAGATAATAAAATTAAGTGTGTTTAGGAAAAAACCCATTTACAGCTGCACGAATTATTATGTACCTATATGCCGCATGGCGTAAAAATAAAATATAATTATTTGGCTTCGCAAACACGTCGTCTCCTACTAAAGCTAAAAATGCTAGCTCAATCATCAATCACACAAACGAAACAATTACGCCAACTTTTTGTTCCTTGAGCGCACGGTACGATTACGACGACATACTCGATGTGAGATGGAGAATCTATAGGTATCTAGATATAGCCATCTAAGTAGTATCGATGCCACCTAGCATCGATGAGACCTAGTGTCTAGGCAGACTCCTAGATGGTGTTGTAAAACTACAGTATCTGGTAATTAGTGAGTCGCTGATGCAGCCATCTGTTATAACTTGAAGGAAAAAAAAATAGCCAGCTCAATAGCCAGACTTAGGGAGGTGTCATTTCTTTGTATGGGATTGGGTATCTGTACGTAGTATTGTAATATCTGTGCTGAAGGGACTTTAATGTAATTTGGTACACAGATAATTTATAATAAGATGAAAAAAATGAGGTTCCTGTGAGATTTTACATGAGAAGTCGCGGGCAGTAGCTAGAATAACAATGTTTGTCTAGTTTATTTTTATTACAGTTTAAGACAAGTAGGTACGTATTAACTTCATTGATCGGTCAAGATAAGAGATTGCTATGATAGAACCAGGATTGGATCCTGCCATGCCACCAATATCCTTAATACTCCAACCCGTAGGTAATAGTAGGGTCACAGAGCTGATGAAGGCCTATAGTCTCTCCCTCGGGAGAATGCCGGTGTCTCAGCGAGTACATGGTGGGAAGGTGGGAACATATGAAGGTAATAAAAAATGGTCAAGTTGCAAACTGGACTTTCCTGTAGCCGAGTGTAAGTGCGAGCGAGGAAAGGCAGTATGGGATTTCGCATTCAAATCTGGTGCAGCGCTACTGGAAACAGTACAATTAAGGTTATTTTTCCTACAATTACCTAAGGTCGCCAGGCTACGGAACGTCCGTATTTAGCTATCGGGCGTCCATATATAGCTATTGGGCGTCCGTATATAGCTATTGAACGTCCGTATATAGTTATTAGGCGTACGTATATAGCTATTGAACGTCCGTATATAGCAATTGAACGTCCGTAAATAGCTATTGGGCGTCGTTATATACACAGTCAGTATTGTCACAAGTATAGGTCATAAAATTAAAAATACACTGTACTTTGAAAAAAATATTTTTTTTTATTTGTAAAGGTAGTATTTTAGAATAATATTGAAATAAAATTTATTCAAAATGTCCATCACCATTCGCCACGCAGGCCTTTAGTCTCCGCGGCCAGTCATCAATCGCACCACGAACCATATTCAAATCTATTGCGGCCACTGCTGTTCTCAGTGAAGACTTCAGACTCTCCAAATTTGTATGAGGGTTAGCGTAGACTTTCTACTCCAACACCTGCCACATTTTGTAGTCCAAAGTATTAAGATCGCGGTTGGAGGAGGGCCAATCTTCATGTTTTATCAAGTCGATGTTGTTGAGCTCGAACCACGCCTGGGTGGTTCTAGCCTTGTGCACCGGTGCGGAGTCCTGTTGAAACGTCCATAGTCGTCCTCGAAAGAGCGTCTGAGGTAGAAATACGATATGATCCAAAAGAGTGTCTTGTAAACTTTCGCATTGGTTTTAACATCTTTTTCGCAGAAATAATTTCAGTCGGGCAAAAATACGAAACTCCCAACCAAATCATCAGTGATGAAGGATGGTGGCCATGTTGCACACGGGGATTGGCATTACCAGTTTTCGCAGTACGAGTAGCGTACACCCTATCATTTTGTTTGTTGTACTTCTCTTCTATATCGACTGTTTTTTCGTCGGTAAACAGGATGTCACGATGTTGCGTACCACCTTAGCAAAACTCTTGACTTTATCACTCTCATACCTGTCAAGCGCGCGTTGAGAAAATGTCCATTTTTTTCCTGCAACCTCGTAGACCCAGGTCTTCATTGAGTACCTTTTTTACTATCTTTGTACTGAGCCCATTTGTAAAGCCATCAATTTCTACGAGAACGACCTCGCCTTCTAGAGAACGAGGTCTACCTGATCTTTTCTTGTCATCTACACTTCAATGTACCTTTTAATACACAAAGCTCTTCGTGGTTTTACAAGAAGCTTGAATAATGTGTTTGGCGAGTGGCCACAAACGGTGTAATGCAATTACTGCTACTCGGTTTCTTTGATCGTCCACTTCATCGTAAAATATTAATATTAATAAAATGTGTTTACGTTTTATTGATCGTAAAACAATTGAAAATCGTATGCTGTTGTTTCTTTTTTCTTTGAGTTCTAAATTAAAATTGTGTGCCAGTACACATACACATAAGGACCGACTGTGTAGCTATTGGGCGTCCATATATAGCTATTAGGCGTCCGTATATAGCTATTGAACGTCCGTATATAGCTATTGGGCGTCCGTATATTATATAGCTATTGAACGTCAGTATATAGCTACTGAACTTCCGTATATAGCAATTTTTAAAAACATTATATCATAACCTCATGGTATTCATTTACAACAATCGATCATTGCTGATTATATTGTTAGATAACATTTGTAACTAACGCAAATACTCCTATTACATTATAATTAGTTTTACTAATTATAATAATTAATTACTTTTATGCAAATAAATGATCTATCTATCTATTTAAACTCAAACAACATCGTATTAAATTATTGCTTACCTTACATCAAACAACACTATTTTTATTTTGTTTCAATAAAATCTTCCGTAATGCTCACACCGCCATGACACTTCTCACTTTTGATTATTTTCACTTAAACAAGTAGATGGCGCTACTAATTTCGGTAAAACAGTAGATATAATCGTTTTACCCCGAGGGATCGTTTTTATTATTATTATTAACTTTATTTCAGACAACAAAAAACATCCATAATTGTGTTAGTGAGTACTTAAGATCTATGTTAGTATATCACAATTTCAACAATAAAATGAAAACAAAAAATAAAACAAATCAGGATCACACAACAGAGTCAACAGATGTTGACACATGGAGTGCAATCCAGTGCCTATGGAAAGGACCGTCTAGCCGGTCCGCAATTACTTTCAGAATGCTGTTGGAGCTTGCTTCATGATGGCATGAAAGCCATCAATCTGAGCCTCCATAAACATGCCAGACGCACTACATCTCGGCAGCCCCAACAACATCCTAAAGACGTTGTTATACTGCACACGAAGGGCATTGAGTGCCCGCTTAGTACAGCTGACCCACAGGGTGTACGAATAAAACGATTGGCAGTATGCCCTGAACATTGTGTACTTCACCTCATTCGGGCACCGTTTAAACCTGCGAGCCAGCATCTTCCCACGGACAGCCAACGCCCTTCGTTCCCTCTCAACGTCCACGTCATCTGCAAGCTCCTCCGTGACCCAGTGACCCAAGTACTTCACCTGCGTCGCTCTTTTCAGCGGTACACTATCTAGTGTAACAGCTGGAACGTTATCGACATTAAAGTTCCGCGGTAGGAATACCAACAACTCGCTTTTGTTCGGATTGTACTTGAGCCCATGAGCCACGGCGTACTCCTCACACTTCCTAAGAAGCTTCCGTATACCGCCAATTGAAGGACTCAGCAACACCATATCATCCGCATAGCTTAGGTTGTTAATAGTGGTGCCATCAATAGTGCAGCCGACTGCAGTGCTACTGAGACCCTCAATCAACTCATTGATGTACAGGTTGAAGAGTCGAGGGGATGTTAAACCACCCTGTCTTACACCACACCTCAACCTGTACTCATCGGACACAACGTTCGCCCACCTTACAACATTGAGTTGATTGTTGTACCAGTACTCAAGAACATTAACGATTTCCTCGGGGATTGAGGTGGCCCTCAGTTTCTCCCAAAGACGTTCATAGGACACCAAATCGAAAGCTTTCGATAAATCAAGGAAGCATCCATAAACTGGAGTCTTCCTGTCCGTGTAGTACCGGACAGTATGCTTAAGACATAAGATTGCCGTTTCAGTGGACAGTCCCGCTTGGAAGCCGAACTGTGCATCACTTATGTTTAGATGACGACTTAATTGTTTGTACCACTCCACCACTTAATTGTTTGTTGTTTTGTATGTATGTACCACTCTCCCCTAATAATGTTTTCATATTTTTCTACAACTATCTGGTTTACAATATAAGGAAACAAATAATAAAATTTAAAAAGTAAAAATCGAAGCTTTTTGGTTAAGTGGTTATTTTGTTTGATACATGTCATGACGCTTACGTCATATTTCATTGAACTGCTTAAAAGCACGCACAATGTAGGTAACTATTCTGCCTATAATTCGTAAAGGTTTAGGGTACACGTAAGGGCGGATTAATACGAAATAATTTACTTGGCAATTTAGTATCTTCAAGTGGCAACAAATGGTACTTTATACAGAGTCTGATATAATCAAATGAATGGTATGGAATCTTTTGATGGTAGCAAAGATATTTAATAAAACGTCTTTGGATATTTTCAATGCGGTCGATGTACTGATGATAACGTGGGTTCCTAATCTGAGATGCATACCTACTCAAGCTTTTTTTTTTTTTTTTTTGGATGGGAAATCATCAAATAACTTCTCCCGCTCTGGGTGGAGCGGGAGGGCGTGTCAGACTTCTACTGACTAAAACCCACCCGTGTTCCTTCAGTTGCCTATGCCAGGGCCACGGTATCTTTTTCAAACAACCCGCAACCCCAGCGGCATCGGCCCTATTGGACCCCATCTTTGCTGACATCTCTTTGAGGCGCGCGTGGAACACAACGCGCCGTCGACCCGGGCCTGGTCCTTACCGGACGGCGAGCTACCCATTGCTCGCCATCCGCAAGCCCGCGCCTACGGTGGCCGGGAATCGGCTATCGCTTCCCGACGCCCAGGGCGTCTCCTGCGGCGACTAGGGGCGTGAGGGCGCAAAGATTGCCTCTCCCTCACGCGTTCAGCCTCCTCCTTCGCGAGCATTACTGCTTCGCAGAAGGAGGTGACGGCTTCCCATGCACTCTCGCTCCGTACCATGGCCTGTACCAGGGCCGGACGCGAGAGATCGCCGCCGATACCTACTCAAGCTGACTTCTAACAAAAGTGCAGCACAATATTTTTAGTGTTTTAGCATCTAAAAAGCATTTTGAGAGACGCATTATAAACCCAAGCCATCTTATTACATAACGAGTTCTAACTTTAGTCCAAGCCCAAACCGTTGAACTTGTTATTGTATTATGAACTTTATTCAGAACACGGTAAAGTTCTTTATACAAAATTGACAACTTGGGTCTTCAGTTTTTGTAATTAACTTTGTCGGAATAGTGTTCGAAATTATAAAATAGCTGATGTTTTAAACCTAAGTTAAACCTTCTTTTGTAATAAAGCCGAAGCAGTTTAGAGGCTTTTTTGACAATGGCATCAATGTCGATCTTGGTGGATGCCCAAGTCACGAACAGTATCGCACCTCGGCAAGGTTTGGCCCGATAGAGTATAAGAGGTAGCTAGGACTGCACGTTTCCTAGTGAAAGTGATATAAGATCCAGTTAGTTAGAAGTTAATGTGTTTGTGTACCCAGCCCCGGATCTAGAATTTTTTCGAGGTGGGGCAAAAACTTCTGTCTGCCGTCCCCCCCCCCCCCCCCGCTCCATCTCTCCTTTAACCTTTTTCATGAAGCCTTTTTAATATAGGACAGGATAGAGTTTTAAGTGTGAGATAAATAGAGTATTACAATTACCTACAATTTTACTAGTAGTGCATTTTGTTCTGCAAAAAAAAATTGATGGCCTTGGCATATATTAATCTGATGTGAGCTCCGGTTTCCGACTGTTAAGATCGGGGGATTCGACTTATGATAAAAAGCTTAACGCCAATTAAGATAGTCTAGAATCTACGAGCGAGCGAAGCGAGCGCAAAAATTTTAGCACTCTGCCTCAGATAAGTTTGGTTTTTTAAGTACCTAATCGACTTACGGTTACAGAAAAGTTTTAAGAATTTAAGAGTCGCTAGACTGCAAGAGCAAACGGAGCGATTTCGAAAATTGCGCCATATTTTATCTCAATTGCGCCAATACAAAAGGGGCGCCAGCTCTGCGGTTAAAAATGAAAGGAAATCATGTCGCCTTTGCATTTACGGTTTATCGGCGCCCCCACTACGCGAATTAATATTTCTAAAATAAAGGATTTTTTACTGGTTCGCCACGGCCAGAAAACTAGCCTTTTTTATATCGCCAAGTAAGACTGGAGCATGTGCTTTAAACACCGTTTGCCGACTCATGCCTAGCCTACGCTAATCACGTGATTTGCGCAGAGAACTTTGGCACCCAGGGGGCACGGGCCCCGGCTTGCCCCCCATGATCCGGGGCTGTTTGTACCTATCACATTTTTATATTTGACTTAGATATAGGTAAGTAGTAGCACAGACATCTCGATGATTCACATGTCGCCACTTTAGTAGACTACGTTTAATTCGTCAATTTGGAATAATATCCTATTACTTACTTTCACCAAGCCGATTTTGAAACTGAAAGATTTATATCATTGATTAAAATGTACGTATTAAAAATTTACCAATACGATCGGATTGGCGTCACTCCGGCCGGATTGAAAATCATACTGTATTGCAATTGCAATCCCTAGAAGTAAGAGTTACTTACTACGTCGAACTAGGCAGAAAATAGTTAGAAATAAAAGATGGCAATTTGATAAACTGTTAATTCCCCTGACTATACATATCTACACTAATATTATAAAGCAGAAAAGTTGTTTGTTTGTTTGGTTGAACGCGCTAATCTCAGGAACTACTGGTTCGAATTGAAACATTGTTTTAGTGTTGGATAGCCCATTTATCGAGGAAGGCTATGTATCATCATGCTACGACTAATAGCAGCGGAGCATCAATGAAAAATGTTGTAAAAACGGGAAAACATTTTACAACCGTTTACGCAACAACCATGTAGGTACCTAAGTATAACAGAATTGTGTTCCTCTTAAAAAGTTCTAAAAAAAAAGTCCTAGCATACCTATGTCTTTATTTAAAATTTTAAGGTTGGCTAAGTATAACTTTTTTAATGGTAATTAGTTATAAAATAATGCACTAATTGCGATGGTGTTTTCATAAATATGGTATTAATCCTTACCTATCCAAATAAATACGTTATTCATCACAAGTATTTAATTTTGAACAAAGTTGCCCTTACATTATTTCATTTAAGTGAATTTAGGAGATAATTTTATAACAGTTTTAAAATAACTCCGCAACAAAATAATTATTAAGACGAGTTTGTTTGAACGCGCTAATCTCTGGAACTGTCAGTCGGATTTCTAAAAACTTTTTGCATTTGATAGCACAATTCTTAAGGAAGGGTATTAAACATCACGCTAGGACCCTTAGGTGCGGAGCAAAACGAAAAAAAGTCAGACAGAATGTTAAGCGAAAACGAAGTACGAGTAATAGCGTGGGCAGACAATGTGATGCGACGGACACCGGTCGCGGGAGCAAGAAATTTCACGCGGACGAACTCGCGGGCAGAAGCTAATATAACACATTTCACAGCTTTATTTATTAGGTAAGTATTACTGTTAGTCCAAACTCAAGGTCTGCCAACAAGCAGTAGAGCGCAGTACCTATACTAAGGTCTTAAATTAATGGATCGTGTTCAAAACACGATACTACGCAACAAAAGCAATGATACGTAGTTGATGTGGTTCAATAGGTTGTCCAACTTACAATGGGACTGGGCAGGGCAAACTGTAATAATAATATAATAATAATAATAATCTTTTATTTCTCTCGTAATCACAAACACAGTACAAAGTCAAGGTAACACTTAATAGAGACTGGTGTCTGTTGTAGGTAAAACCTGTATTACAGATCACCAGGTTTACCACCATCGGACAACTCATGAATGACCTATGATTGTATTAACCTAACATACAGGTTGTACATAATAAAACACTATTACAAATTAATAACAAAAGTGAAGTGAAACTAAATGGAAAATTAAAAACTAAAGTAAAAATGGCTTAACGTTTGATTTGTGGGTGATGGTGTGATGGGTAAGTGTGTGTTAATTGTATATTGTTCCATGCTGGTAAACATTACCTTAATGGTTTTAATAAACGTTCTGTTGCACTGTAATCAATGCCTTGAAGCCACTCTGACCTAGAAAGAGGATAAATTAACAGCTGCTTGTTCATTTTATTATATAAATATGGACCTAGGAAACCGTAAAAATTATGTGCGAGACTGAACCTATATCTATTTGTAGTGCAGACATTGGTGGTTCTTCTCTTACCAGATATTGTTTTGGGGTCGTAAGAAAGTTCTGAGTGCTTCTTAGTAACTGTCAGTAGAATAAAAAGTTGTCTAACTGTGGGCCCAGATAGCACAGAACTAGTGCCCTGAGACAGTGAGGTAGGCCACGGCAGACCACATTGGAGATGGCGGGATGAATTGGACTGATTCCACCAAAACTGGAAGGAGGACGCACAAGCTCGATAACGGTGGTAGGAGGCTTGTGCCCCAGAGTGGGACAGGGCAGGCTAACTAAATAAAAGTTTTTCTAGTAGGTGTGTCTTTAATTCTTTATGTGGAAAATGTTAACATCTTTGATACAATTCACTTTATCTATTTACAGGCAGACAGGAGCACATCTGCACAAATTACATCAGAAATGGGTCCAGTAGTTGTGCCTTCATTATTCTGCAGTAAGACTTAGAATTTATACAAAAACATGCACACAAACAAGCTTTGCGTCTGAAAATAATGTTTATATGACATACATAAAACATTTAATAAGCTTCAACTATTAATACTGTAAGAAGAAAATTAAACTCTCATTCGATCAGACAGTACTCTGACTATGGAACCAGATCCACCAACATTAAATGCTTTTTCGTGCCACAGCAATAGATGTCCACTTGATCCTTCAGTGGGGAATTCAAATCCTCTATAAATGTATTTCATCAGAATGTCTACATCATCCAAACACAGGTTTCCCACTGCCTCTTCGATTTGAGTAGACTTTATAGCAAGCAGAACTTTCAAAGTTAGTTGCAATGCATTATCCTGAAAAGAAAACATCTCTGATGAATGTTTGAACATAGCATACACATAAATACCCGCCGTTAAATACAAACGGTATCATATTTTACCACTTGGGTTGTATTTAGAATAACAATAAATAACAATCAATGAAAACAACATATTTATAACATTGTTTCGTTTTGTTGCCTTAGTAGTGCAACTCCAAGAACATGACTAACCATGGACCTCCTGGGCATATTTTGAAGTTGAATGAAAACATTCTGATAAGATTGGACTAAATTATTAATATTACAAGTATGACTTACTTTGATTTGCTGATTGGCTGATCCTACTGGTGCATTGTTCAATACAACTTTCAGGGCATCAATATACCGACCTGTATTGTAGAGTTAAGGATATCAAATATAATAATTTTTATAATGGCCATAGCTAGTGTTGTGATTTTATCCAGATAAATACTAAAAATTGACAAATACTCATAAATATCCGTTTTTACTGGAGTACTTATTCAAAACAGCGGATAAATACTTCATACGTACAGATTTCGTTTCTTGTACTGTCATTTTACAAAACAAAAGGATTGCATAAATAAAATGAAAGTCTGTAAATATATTATGTTAAAAAACTGCAAGAATTCACTTGGTGATATTTGCATACATAAGATTAAATAATAAAGTAGATGAAAAAGGGTAATCTTCTAATATCTAAAAAGTAATGCTTGTTTGTTTGTTCGTATTTTATGTGCTACCCATACCGTGTATCCGATTGAGATGAAACTTGGTTTGTAAAAACTTGATAAAAATGGGTATTTATCCATTTCTGATAGATACTTGAATATTTATCCTTTGAGTATTTATCCCTCGCCCATCACTAGC
The DNA here is from genome assembly GCA_948252095.1 of Dicycla oo. Lineage (NCBI taxonomy): Eukaryota > Metazoa > Arthropoda > Insecta > Lepidoptera > Noctuidae > Dicycla > Dicycla oo. Next base: position 17,416,292 of record OX411712.1, read on the forward strand.
CATTGCTAGTATTAGCATGAAACTTTTCCGGCTTTGTTACAAAACAAGGTTTATCTTTAGACCACAGGTTTAGGTACACCATCAAGGCAGTTTTGAAATTTAAACTTTATTTTGACAAATTTCAAATTCTAAATACAAAAACTCATTTTAAAACTGAGTCTATACTTGTTAGTTTTGTTTTAGTATTTCAATCGGAATAAAGTTTGAAATACCAAAATGGGTTCAAAGGTTTAAGTTTGGAAGTAAGATCACAGTTGTTTTGTAATGAGATGGTTAAAGTTTTACAAAAATCAAAATACCACAGATTCTTCCAAATAACTATCTAGCAAAGTTGTTTGCAGGACATTTAAAATTGTAGCACAACAATACAAAACAATAACAGTCTGTTTTTGTCTTACATCAATTTCGTCATTAGGCATAATCAATTAAGTCTCGACGGTCGTTACGGTATTTAAAGCATGTTTACAACAATCCATACATACATACATAAAACACAGACATACTGATAAAATAGGATGATTCATATGAATTGTTGCAAAAGGAAAATGAATGTTTTATGCGAGGCAAAGAACTCGTACGAGTAGCAAAAGTACAGTTTTTATCATAAGGTTGCTCTTGTACTTGTATTAAAAAGTAGTATTAATCTATTGTTTAAAAAGGATATTGATTTAGTAAAGTGCAAACTTCTCCTTCATCCGGTCCAGTGGGTATGGATTGTTCCGCTTCTTCTTCTCTAAAGTTATCTTCATTATATTGATCGATATCGATCTTACGAAAGGCAGAACTAGAAGTATTTTTCGCCATTTATATGGTCTTTTATTTACACTTTTACAGTGATTAAAATCAGATCACAAAATGTGTCCAAAAACTTGACGAACGTTACGAACGACAGCTTTTAGTGAGTCTGATAGTGACAGAATGACAGTGACAGAAAACAGTGACTGCTGCAGTGTCACAGAACATAAATAAATACTCCTTTTTTAGGGCTTTGTCGGTTAGCGACTACATCGCCCAGTGCAGCAAAGTATGTATGTACAGACGCCAGCAGGTCAACCTACCCGAAACTGTCAGATTTTCCCAATCAACCTTGAACCTAATGCTTTAGCAATAAAGTCGAAAATCTATTAAATAAATCTGACAGATTGTAGTAGCTTGATGTGCTGGCGTCTGTACATACATACAATACAAAATTTTTGATTACCGTCTAACCCGCAGAGTATGGTCTAACCCTAGACGTTCGACGTCAGGGCACAGGCACACCGAAGTTCGGTTTGGTTAGGTTCCTTTATATCTTTAAATAATTATGCGTATGCTGTTATGAGTGAAAAATATTATGTACGCGTAAATATAATTAGAATAAATCAAAATTTTGCCATGTTATACTATAGGTTAAAATTGTAAATGGATAGTGAACCCCCCGTTTACATTCAGCCCATTTCCATAGCAATTGTCATTTCCCTTGCCGTTGACGTTGTCACTCGCCTTGCCTGGCGATCCCCAAATTGGCGGTATACTCCCAACGGCCACCACTAAAACAGGCACCAGTGGTGGCCGTTAGAATAACTCATTAATTATTGTCCCAAGGGCCATCAGTGGCGGACGTTGGGACATTAAAAATAATATTATTTTCAGTGTTTTTTTATTTTTAGTGTTTTGCCAATGTAATTTAACTATAGCAAATGTACCTATAATTTAACTAACATAATGCTAACAGATATACATACATATATCTGGTGAATTTCTAGATAATGTTAATTCAACAATTTGTGACTGGTCATTTTATTCGCTTTACTACTTAATATCATTTCATTCATTTTACTATTTATTTGCATAGAAAAACAATAATCACAATAGCAGTTCTCGGAATTCAAGGGAGATAAGTAACTACGAACGATAATAAACGGCGACGAGTCGGAAGGGTGTCATAAACTTTTTCAATCCTGCCTACTATTGCGGTCCACTTTGATTTATTTTACCGAAGTAAAGAGAGACAAAGAATAAAAAATGAAGCCAATATTGGGAGGGGCGGGGCTCGGTGGTATTGTTAATTGTTATTGCAGTTTACTTTAGGTACCTACTATTGCATTAGTTAGTGCACTCCCTGCTATTAGTGTGTAACCCAGTGGCGTGCACTCCATACATGCAAATAAGCACTGCATACCCTGTAGTGCCATACATACATACCCATCTAATTGTAAATGATAAATAACTATAGTTCAAAAAAAAAAAAATAATTTAACGTATTCGCCATTCACACGAACTCACATTCGTTTCCAGTGTTTACCTACAGCGCGATTTACGCGCCATCTATCGCAAGCGCAGTGAGTGAGTGAGCAAAAGCATTATTACGCCGTGCATATTTTTCATACAATGCATGATTTCGAATGTCGTGTAGTACACAGCAAAAGTGTGTCTGTGTGCGTGAAAACGTGTGCGCGTGTTCGAGTTTTGGAAGCACAGCTTATTTTGCAAACCGTCCAGATTGAGAAGCCGTAAAAGAACCGCCTAATTGTTGATTGCAGAGGGTTGACATTTTTTAGTCGGATTGGCCCATATATTTGTTCGTATTAGTTCGGAACGTAATTGCAAAGTTTTTTCGCCATGTTGTTTATGTTATTCTCGGCGCAAGTGATTGACTGTCTAAGTGATTATTTAGTAAGTTTATTGTAAAAAATGGAAAATTATACCTGTGAATCCTGTGCTGGCGAAGTGTGTTTAAATTAATTAAAATCTGCCGCGTTTTAGACGTTATCTTTTGAGGAAAAATTTAAATTGATTGCAAAGGGAAGGTGCGTGGGTTGATTTAACTAAAAAAAAAAGTAATGCTTTTACTCGTTACTTTCATGAAAAGTTTTATGATAATTATCACTGGCTAACAGGTTGTGTATGAACTCACAAACATATTGTAGGTACTGTTTCCCTTGCATTTTCTTTACAAACCAAGATAAAAAGAATGTTTGAACCTATAACGGATATTCAGATTTAATAACACGATTCTTCAGAAAAACATCTGGAATCCTGCTTGAAGTTCCAAACGTTTGGTAAAGGTAGAATAGATAATAGTTTGATTGAATAGCCAGTTTAAGTTAGATATTGAAAGGCACAACGCGAAAGTTGAGAGAAATAGAAATATTTTCAAACGGTTAATTGATGTAGTTTGTTTTCTTGGTAAACAAGAATTAGAATTCCGTGATCATGACAAATCCAGGTTATGTTTTAATAAAGGCAATTTTCTAGAAATTTTAGATTTGTTAGCTAAATATGATGGAAATTTGGAATCCCACTTACAATCAACATCGGGTAGCTCATTCACGGGGTTATCGAATAGGACCCAAAATGATTTAATTTCTAGTGTTGCGTCGGTAATTAAATCAAAATTCAGTAGCGCTTCGACCGAACGATCATTTTCTAGTCTAAAACGAATTCATCCATATTTACGAAACACAGGGCCAAAACAGACTCACAGATTTGTCTATGATTGCAATTGGAAAAGAACTTTTAGTAAAACGATGTAGCAGTTTTTATGACGACGTTTTGCAAAACTATCTGAAAAAAACATTAACTTGTAGAAAGTAATCAGTTAACATTAAAGTAGTAATTTATTTTGAATTTAAATTCATTTGCGCAAAGAAAACAAAATAAACATCATGCGAAGCCATAGGCTCCTGTGGTAAAACTCAGGTAGGGTAGGTAGTCCTAGTCGTTGGGCCACCGACAACAACAAGCTGAAAATGGTAAGTTTTTTTTTAGCTGTGCATACCTTGTTTGAAATCTCTGTGCACGCCACTGGTGTAACCATGTCCGATTTAGCTTGTGCAAGTACCTCTTCGGGAAATACATTTTTAAATTATATTCAAAGAAACGGTGGAACAGTTTTATTGCATGCAGGATATGAGTATACGATTAAGCGTAAATTCAAAAGTGGGCTTAATGTGTGGGAGTGTACTGCAAGAAAGAAAAAAAAATGCAGAGGAGTGATCAGTCAGAGTGAGTAACTACCATTACGGTTTTTGTGCGAATATCAAAGGGCCTGCAACGCGAGCGCGAATGTGAAAAACAATTTAAAATATAAAAAGCTTATTCGAAGTGGTCTCCATTGGCTGCAATACAGCCCTTTAAACGTTGAGGTCAGTTATCAATAGAAGCACGCACTCTTTCCATGGGAAACTTCTTCACTGCCAATCGTATGGATTGTTTTAGGGACTCCAAATTATCATGGCGTTTAGAGCAAGCCGTACTCTCTAAAACTGACCATAAATTATGATTTATGGTCAGTTTTAGACCAGCGGATTAGACGACGGCCAGTCTTCAGCTCTGATGAAGTCCGAAACGTTCACTTCCAACCAAGACTGCGTGGACCGAGCTTTATGACCCGGCGCCGAGTCTTGTTGGAAGGACCATACTTGGTTATTGAACATGGTGTTGTTAAGGGCTTAACTACCTTCTCAAGAATGGTAAATATCTGGATACACTTGTGCCGATGTTTCGATACCTTTTTCACAAAAATATGGCTCAGCCACTCCTTCATAGCTAACACCCCACCAAACCATTACTGAAATCGGATAATGCCCACGGTGCACTCTGTCGACTAATTGGGAAGCTTCCTTAGAGCTTTGAGCATAAATACGGTCATTTTGTTTGTTTTTAACAAACAAAATGTTGCTCCATTGTAAAGATTTTCTCATCCGTAAACAAAATTTTTCTGTGACCTGCCTTTGCGTACCGCTTCAGTAGTTGTTTCGATTTTACAAAGAGATTAAAATTTTGCTAGTATTTCATGTCTTTGCGATTTTACCACCCCATTCTTTTTTAAATTATCAGTTAAAAAATTACCTTTGCGTCTTTTATAGGCTGCAAGTCCTAAGTCATCTTTTAAAATACGCGACATGGTTCTGGGTGCTATCTTCATCTCCCGAGATAAAATCTTTTGCTTTCGGACAGGATTTCTTCGAATTCTTTCCCTTACTGCTTTGACCACCTTTTTCGTACGAACACTACGTGGATGGCCAGATCTTTTTCTGTCACAAACAGAGGAGGTCTCATTGTACCTCAAAGACATTAAATTATACTAGCAATAATTTTAATCTCTTTGTTGTAGGTATCTATTAATAGCCCCCCGGTACACAAAGATTTGACTAATACCAAGAGTATGGAGAGTTTTAAAAATTGCATTTGGCTCCATACCAACTTTGTGTAATGCAATCACAGCGATTCGGTTCTCTTTATCACCCCACTCCATTTTAATATCGCAAAATATTGTACAATGTATTGGCGCCAAAATTAGAAAACTCAATAAACAATCATATAAAAATGACAGATTCCAAATTCAAATGTAATATCTTTCTTATTTTTAATTGTAACAGTATTTATGGCCAGACTAAGTATAGATGATGATGGTACAAAAGAAATTACTAACCGACCGATCACCACCATGTTCGGCAAGCCGATCCCTTGGGAGACGCGCGCCAAATACCTTGGTGTGACCCTCGACCACCACCTCTTCTTCGCTGAGCACATAAAGCAGATGCGTTCGCGCGCCGCTTTCACTCTCGGTAGACTCCACTCCGTTCTGAATGCACGTAGCAAATTGTCACTTGGGTGCAAATTGCGTATTTATACAGCGTGCATTCGCCCCATCATGACCTAACGGGTTCAGTGTTTGCGCACGCAAAACCCCACCTCATTCATAGGATGCAGGTCCTCCAAAACCGTTTCCTCCGAAAGGCAACGGGAGCCCCTTGGTTCGTTCGGAACGAAATCCTCCACGTAGATCTCGACATTCCCACCATCTCCCAGTTCTTGAAACGCAATTCGAGGCGTTTCTTCGACTCTGCCACCAACCATCGCAACCCTCTGGTTGTCGAGGCGGCTAGTTATGTCCCCTCCCGTATTAGTAAGGTCCGCCGCCCGAGGCTTGCCCTCTCAGATCCCGACGACCCCATAACTCTTAGCAGTAGGGACCGTAGGAACAAAAACAAATCGACATTCCGACCTCGCCGCCGAGGTCCCTCGCGACGACTCCGAAGTAATCGTCCTCCCCCCCGTCCCTTGCTCGGGAATGAAGTGCCAGCTGGTGGCGTAGCTGAGCCAGTAGCTTTAAACTCCCCAGATAATAATAATCATTCTAATTTGATCCAGCCTGTCCCATCTTGCTGTCCTCCCCCCAGCGACGCCCTAAACCGAGGTTCGTTCCCCACAGGGGGAACCCTTAGCGTGTAGTCGCTTAGTCTGTAAGTTTTATGCCCCTGGCTGGAGGCTTTAAATTATAATATTTGATAGTAAAAGCGTGGGGCGCTGGAACAGGAAAGACTTTCTTGTATAACTTGCTGAGAAATCAAGTTAAGCGATGTGACGGGAAGCAGGTTACAGAGATCGGCGCTCTAACTGGAGTTGCAGCACGACTAGTAGGTGGCTCTACATTAAACAGTCTATTCAAAGTACCAGTTTGTCGAACTCAGACAAAACATGCGCCAGCAGCGAGGAGACACGACATTCACCGACATTTTGAACGCCACTTCTTTCCGGCAATTAAGTGCATAAGGGTAAGGGTGAACAGTGGCAAAATGTAGCGTTCTTGTTCGTGGACGAGATATCTTTGGTTCCCTTTGGTAACCCTTTGGCAGCATAAACGGTATGCTCTTGTGCGACCTCATGCAGCTTCCGCCAGGAAGTTAGTATTAGGTAGTATTTGTTTACAAGAAAGTCTTACCTGCTCCAGCGCCCCACGCTTTTACAATCAAATATTATAATTAAAAGCACATAGTTTACACTTCAGCCCAGAAATAGAGACAACTTGAACGATCCATAATTTATTTTTGATTTTTACGTGTATTTATAAAAGCGTGTTTTTCTAGTGTTTCTGAAACTATTAATTTTTCTTTTGCGTCCTGCTGAAGTATTAACAAAGACATTTGAAACGCAAAATATTCCAACAGTTGCAGCAGCTTTTTTCAGTATAATTTTTATGAGTACCTATGTAATTATCAAGTGCTACAAATATACTTTTTTGGTGATTCTAAGTCACTAAGAACACAAAAAAAAAGATAAAGTATTTATTTATTATTTGTATACGTGCAACTATTTAAATAATCTTAAAAAGAAACAGAATATACTCTTTAACGTTACTTACAATCTAATTTTGGATTTATCTCTCTAGCTCAATTAGTTTTAGAGATATGGCTCTTTAAAGGATAATCATACGTTTACCCATATCTCTAGATTAAAGCGGAATGCAGCAGTAAAATACATTGTACATCGAATCGATACATAACATTTTGGATCGGAGTTGTCATTGGGGGCCGAATCATAATACTTATCCTGCTATACCCTTTCCACGTTTTCCATTGGCAAGAGTTGAATTGGAAAGACATGTGATGCAGCAATGTAAACACTCATTGCCCTTAACGTTGTCATAGCAATATTTAGGGAAATAACTACGGTAGCGCGAATGGCAATGGCAATGGCTAGACCTACATAGATAAGGAAAGGCCTTAAAATTTTCTTACGTTTTTTGCAATTTGCCAGTCAGTATTAGGTTGTATGTTGATTAAAGTATGATTCGCGACCGTAACATTTACGGATATACAAAGTTATAATAATTACAATCGGTACTACAACTCTTTAAGTTAGTATAATCCTAAATATCAAGATTTTATGAAATAGTCATTCATTAGGATTATATGAACTTAGAGAGTTGTATTAATGATTATAATTCTATAAATACGACTTTTTACGGTCGCAAATTATATTCAGATCAATATACAACGAGATACTCACCTGCAAATTGCAAAAAACGTAAGAAAATATGAATTTCGCGGGCTACTTGGAGCTTGCGTAGGCTCAGTCTGTGCCACAGAGTACATTATAATAATATACTGAAAGTCTGCGCCTGTCGGACGGTGATGTGCTAGTCGACGTCAGTCAAAAAGTATTAAATAGTGCCGATTCCCTTGTTCACAAACTAAACTAAATTTAAGTTTAGTGCATCTTTTTCTTTCTATTTCATTTAGAAAAGGACAGACGATAAATATTAGTTTAGTTCTGTCTAATTTAGATGGGTGTATCTAAATTCCTTAAGACCAGTTTAGACGTGATTAAAAAATTGCCTAATATAAATACATCAATTTACGTCAGGTGCTGACTAATTTGACAGGACTAAACTAATATTTATCTTCTGTCCTTTTCTGAAATAGATTGAAAAAGATGCATTGAGCTTAAATTTAGTTTAGTTTGTAAACAAGGGAATCGGCATCAATGTCTATGTTCGTAATACTTTGCGGCTTTTACTTGAAGGGGTTGATGGGACGTTCTGTGTTAACACGCGATGAGTATCGAAACGAGTGATACTATCGTATATCGCTTCAGTTTCGTGGTAAGGGTGCTTATAACATTTTTATGCCTGTTTATTCTACGCAACGACGCACGTGGCGGCGACTTTGAATCGATTTGGGTTTCTCTTTTCCGTTACTAAATAGTACTTGTGAGGTCATAGTTGATAGTCAAAAAATGGTTCGCTTGGTTTTCATACAGATCGTGATACTTGTGTTATCTAGGTATATCCATATATGTGGGCTAAAGGTAAACGGGGCCGCGCAGGGTAGGCAAATCACACATAAATCGAGGGATTATTCCGAACTGTCACCCTGCTTTGTCCCCATATAGGAACAGATCGGAAAAAAAATTGATCTGTCCCCCTGTTAGTAACGAGAGGACAGTTCGAACTTTATTCACTCCTATCTGGGACCGATAGGGGTGAATAAAGTTGCTAACAGTGGGACAGAACAACCTTTTTTTCCGATCTGTTCCTCTAAGGGGATAAAGCAGGTTGACAGATCGGAATAATCCTTAAGCAAACCCAAAGACTGACGATTTGGACGCGACCATGATCTAACAGATTATGGGTCAGCACGACAAGGACATCAAGCTGAATCGTCTGTTTAACAATCTGACGCGCTCGAGTTTAATGTTTTCTGTTCCTTTAAAAAAATGAAATTCGTTTTGAATGAAATAGGAACTGTTCAATAAAAATACTTGTTGTGTTTTTTGGTAGACTTAATAAAAAAACACTCTTATTTTAGTAAATAAGTAGCTAAGTACATAAGTAAAAGGATAGCCTATCCTAGGAAACTACCAAGTAGTTTTATTTAACGCGAACGTAGATAGGTCACTCGAATGTCACTTTTTTTACCCTATCCATTTATTTACTTATTAATCCAGCTAGTTTACTCGGTAGAAAAAGCGAAACACCTACCTATTAAAATAAGAAACAAATTACGTACTAGTAGGTATAAAAAAAAAAAATATTATCTCACCTTTCGGAGTTTCCAGGTAATTTAAAAAAGGTTATCTCTGGGTGCGTTATTGACGAATTCAAGCAATCAAAAACAGCACAATATAGTTTATAACTGCTCTTTGCCATATTAAATCAGTACTTGTACTTATTTCAATGAATATTTGTCACAAATCACACGCTTACTGCTTACAAAACCATCACACCGTCAGTTTGTCACTATTCCTAGAGCATTGTATGTTCTGCACATTCGCTGTTTGGGTACCGAACTCGCGATAGTCGCGTTCTGACCGTTTGTATGAAGAGAGAATATTGTAGATAACATTACCGTGGCTGGGGAGTTTGTGGCTCCCACAGACATATAAAGAGTAGGTGGCTCCACTTCTTCTTTCCAGCTAAAGTACTAGGATGTGGTGAAGGGCGGGCATTTTATTAAAGACGTTCAAAAAGTGGTCATCTTTAATTTTGATTTTTTGGAGTTGGCAGCACCGAGCCTTTTTTTTTTGTAACATTTTTGTGACGTGCGAGTTGTGAATTGTCAATTTCCCATTCATTTTCAGTATGTATGTGTCAAACTGCTGATTGCCAATAAATATTTTAGTGGATTTCTTTCTCTTGGTGTTTTCCACGAAAAACTAGGAACTGCAATTTTGTATATTGATAAATCACATTTTCGTAACCACAATGACAATGGGTGATGAACTACCTGTTACTTCTTTAGTTTTACCCGTTCTCATACGTCCCGTTTTAACTCAGGTATGTTGTATTCAGTTCGCTTTGCTTTTCGTAAATTATGTATTGTGAGTTTATTTGGGGAAAATAAGCGTCGTTAAGTAAGTTCAAATTAAATTTTAAGTTATGACGGATTCGTAAATGGATTTTTAGCGTAGAGATTAATTAGGTATGTAGGTGCTGTGGGAGCTAGAAGAATGTAAGTAGGAAGTGTTGTGACAGCTTTTTAATTTATCAGTGAATCTTGTTGCGAAATGTGACACTTATAATATAAGATATGTAATATTTGTCACCAAATAATTCACCTGTGCTTGTAACCTGAGCAATGTTGTAATTTGTGTGTAAAAATATTGTGTTCAAGTTGGTACATAACACTTACATTATCCAAAGTAACGAGATAAGATGGTGATACTCATGATTTGATTGTAAGTGCTTGTGTTTTGATATATAAATGATTCATTAGAATTATAGATAGACATTATTATTGTTCACTGAAAGGAAGAGGACATGGTGGTCTAATTAAGAAATAAATCTTATTTTTCAGTTAGAGAAATATGATTTAGGAGCTTCTCAGACACTCCGTGCTGCTCTAACAAAGGCAGAAGCAGCCGTCCCAGGCTTGAACTATGATTTGGTGGCAGGTATCATGCGAAGAGCTGATATACCTGTCAACATGAATGAAAGCTTGCTGCGGCTTCAAGGAACCTTGACAGAAGCTGAATGTTAGTAGTCTTTTTTTAGTCTATTATTTTTATTTTTGTGTCAACATTAAAGCTAAGATAAAGAAAAGATAAGTGAGTTTTCACGTATTATCAATAATGTGACTTGATTAATGAAAAGTTTCTCAAAGATTTAAATAGTAAAAAAACATCCTTCAAGACTTAAAACAATCTTATACAGTGTAGTCCATTTAGTACGACTTTGCATATAACAACCAACCATTTTTAGTGCCGGAAGTATAGACATATATTTGGTTTTAATATGTACAGATGCCAGCACATTAAGCTACTACAATCTGTCAGATTTCTTTAATAGATTTTCGACTTTATTGCTAAGGTATTAGGTTCAAGGTTGATTGGGAAAATCTGACTGTTTCGGGTAGGTTGACCTGCTGGCATCTGTACAATATGAATGTGATTATTTTAATAAAAAATAATTAGTAATTAAAATTTTTAGTACGACATAATATCACCGGTTCCTTGGCCGTCATTGTAACCAGATTCTACTGTACATTAATATGTACTTATAGATTGTTTAAAGTCTTGAGGGTTGTTTTTAAAATGAAGTTCCTTTTCAGGTCTGTCTGTATGACTGCATTGTTCTTCTAAACTATGCAACGAATTTTGTCACAATTTCCAACATCCTTTAGAGAATTTATTCCAGAAGGTTTATGTGTATAGAACATTCATATTAAACTTACATTGATAAGAAATCCCAATATATAAAACCATGCAAAGCTGGGGTCGGACGCTAGTTAATAATAAACATAGTCTGGTCATAAGTTTTGTCACATATGGAAAGTTAAATAACTGACACAATGAGTTACGCACTACAAACATTTAAACATCAAATCAATGGGTATAAAATACAGATTTACACCACATTAAAATTATTAGAAATGTCCTCTTGCTTCGTTACAAGCCTTCAATCTGCAAGGCCAGTCATCAGTCGAAGCATGCACAACATTCATTGCAATATCGGTGACTGCTTTACTCAGGGATGCTTTAAGTGACTCCAAGTTGCGATGGGGTTTAGTTCAGACCTTTTCCTCAAGTACTGCCATATTTTGTAATCCAAGGGATTCAAGTCTGGACTAGATGAGGGTCAATCCTCATGCCTGATAAGGTCGATTCCACAGGTTGTGAGCCAGTTTTGGGTACTTTTCGCCTTATGAGCCGGCGCAGAATCCTGCTGGAATACCCAGTGCTTGTTTTCGAACATTGTTTGTGGAAGAGGTTCCACAATGTTAAGACTGTGTTTTCATATACAAGGGCAATGGTTTTGTAGCATTCGCACCACGCCGAAATACCGTGATGACTTTCTGCTACACTGGGGAAGACCTGGGTGAGAGGTCTGACGTGTTTCAGGATAAAATAAGATGTTCACTTGATCTAGGTAGCCAACAGTAACGATATATGCAAAGTACGTACCTCAGACTGCAAACTGACACTCGTTGAACTTCCACCTTTCGAAAATCCATGAGCTGGCGATGGGGCCAGGGTTCATACATATAGATTAGAGGAGATGATGATCACACGCGGAGTCGGTTATAATTTGAATGCCTGGTCGCGGAGTCGCGCGTGTGTTCCGATCGGCGTCCGTTATGAACTGTCATTCGGCTCTGAGCTTTGACGTTTGCGTACAATGCATGACAACCAAAAAGTTGGTGTCTCGTTACTGCTGGTGAAGCCCAGAGACAAATGTGAACATCGTATGGTTTTGAAAATAATTTTGATGGAAACGAAACATCCCGCCCACCAAAATACCTATGGTATTTTCTGGTTAAAATATAGAAGATATAATTAGAAACGATAATGATTAAAGTTACGATTTAGATTGTTAGAAGCAACGATTAGATTAAGATTATCTTATACTACGGTTTGCTTAATTAAGGTTTAATAAACTATAATTTGGTGCGATTGAAACTAGTCTTCTGTTGGCAAAGGACATAGTTTCACTAGAGGTCGATTGATGATTTGATTGTTTGCATTTTTTACTAATGCACTCCGAGCTACTCCATCAACTCCAACCTGGAGTTCTACGACTCTCGCGAGATTCCAATGTAATGGGCTACGATTGTCGTCCTTGACTAACACCATCGAACCTATCGACAACGGTTTTGAATGTTTAGTCCATTTCGCGCGTTGCGTTAGCGAGTTTAAGTATTCAGTTTTCCACCGAGACCAAAAGTTCTGTTGAAACGCTTGTATCATCTGCCACCGATGAAGCCGATTTGGATTAAGATACGATAGATCCTCATCAGGGACAGCTGTTAGAGGCTCTAAGGTTAGAAAATGACCAGGTGTCAAACATGAAAGATCGTTGGGGTCAGAGCTGATCGGGTAAAGCGGTCTCGAGTTTAAAATGGATTCAATTTGAACGAACAGAGTCGTCAACTCCTCGAACGTTAGGACTTGATCTCCCACAACTCGATATAGATGTGATTTTGCTGCTTTGATTTGTATTTCCCAGACTCCACCAAAATGTGGAGCGCTGGGTGGATTGAATTTAAATTCGATTTTCTGCTCGCTAGAAGCCTGTTGCACTAAAGACGAAAGTTGATTTTTAGCGCCTACAAAATTGGTACCACAGTCCGCATGAATAGTGTTACAGCGACCGCGACGACCTACAAAGCGCCGTAGCGCAGCTATAAACCCATCGGTTGAAAGCGTCGACACAACCTCCAAGTGGACTGCTTTGGTTGCAAGACAGATGAACAAGCATAGATATGCCTTGTCCGTCTTAGCGCCACGATGGGAACCAAGTTTGATGCGAAATGGTCCACCTAGATCGACACCTACCACCGAAAACGGTTTAACTTGATTGACTCGGAAAGATGGGAGATCGCTCATGAAGGGTTGAAGCGGCTGTGGGTTTGTTCGAAAACACTGAACGCATTTGGAAAGGCAACGGCGTATAGTACGCTTTGCAGCGATGATCCAAAATTGTTGAAGTAGCAAAAAGTGTGTGGTGTTTATGCCTGGATGCAAGTGGGTACGATGAATGAAGTCGATGATTAAAAGTGTTAAAGGATGATCAGATGGTAAGAAGGCAGGATGCCTGTGTTCGTACTCTAATCCGGATCGAGAAATCCTGCCGCCCACCCTGAGCACTCCCTGATCATCTAGAAACGGGTTCAGTTTTCGAAAAGGTTTCGATAACACCTTTTTTGATTTTAAGTTGGAGATTTCCTCCGAGAAAGATCGACCCTGTACGTGTTTGACGATTTGCATGAGAGCGTGATGACGTTCCACATTGTTTAAGAACTCCTTACGATTTGATTGATTTGACATGCGAGAATTGTTAATAAAGCGATATATGTAAGCGAGAACATTAACAAGTTTCGGTAACGATGAAAAACGATTCAGTAAAGTTTCGATAATTGGAGGGTCATTCGTCGCGGTCTCATCGGTCACTAAGATAACCACTTTGCGTTCTTCAGCCTTTATAGTAACGTCGTCCTCGTGAAGTATGCTGCTTGAACTCGAAGGCCATGACTCATGATTTTGTGAAAGCCAACATGGCCCCGCCCACCATAGCGAATTGTGAAGAAGTTCACTAGGAAATTGTCCACGTGAACAAACATCAGCAGGATTATCACCCGAGGAGATGTGATGCCAACATTCAGGAGGTGTAAGGTCTTGGATTTGACACACCCGGTTAGCAACGAATGTGGTCCAACGAGATGAATGTGAGCGTAACCAGGAGAGGACAACCGTTGAGTCTGACCATAAGTAGACAGCATCGAATTGGATACGAGCTAGATAAGTGTCGCGAACGAGTGTATATAGATTGGAGAGGAGAACTGCCGCGCAGAGTTCCAATCTAGGCAACGATGTGCGTTTCAGCGGTGCTACACGAGCTTTTGAACAGACCAAGAAGACATGGGCTGCACCGTCCTTATCAGTGACGCGTAAATAAATAACAGCACCATACGCTGTCTCGGAGCTGTCACAAAAGCCGTGAAGCTCGCACGATTTTGCTTCAGGGCATGTTATTTTACGAGGGATTCGAAGTTGGGACAACTGTGGTAATTGATCCATATATTTAGTCCATGTATGAATGATCTCATCAGGCGGCGTTTGGTCCCATCCAATACCGAGAATCCAAAGCTTTTGGATATATGATTTGATTTGAATTGTGATGGGGGATAAGAAGCCTAATGGATCGAATACTCTAGCCAGTTCGCTGAGAATGGAACGTTTGGTACATGGACGCTCGGATGGTTTAATTTCGAAAAAGAATGCATCCAGGGACGGATTCCATTGCAGACCTAGAACCTTTAAAGTTGAGGATTCGGAATTATCGAGAGATACGGAGCCAGTTAGACAATCCTGGCTGGGAAGATCCAACAAAAGCTGCGCCTTGTTACTAACCCATTTTCTAAGATGAAAACCACCGAGTTTGAATAGAGCGATAAGTTGATTTTTTGCTAGTTCAGCGGTTTCCAGCGAGTCACATCCGGTTGCTACGTCATCTATATAAACATCCGACAGGATGATCCGCTTTGCAACGGGATACGAGTCTCCTTCGTCTTCAGCAAGCTGTTTCAAGGTACGGCATGCAAGAAAAGGGGATGAAGAAACACCATACGTAACGGTGTTCAGACGGTACTCTTTGAGATTATCGTGAGCAGAGGCTCTCCAAAAGATACGCTGATAGTCACGATGGTCCTGCCAGATCAAAATTTGACGGTACATCTGTCGGGCGTCAGCCATGAAGACAACGTTATGTTCCCTAAACCGCAAAAGAATATCTATAATATTTGGTTGTAACTTAGGACCGGTAAGTTGAGAGTCGTTTAAGGAACGTGAGTTAGCGTCTTTGGCAGAGGCGTCGAACACAACACGGAGACGGGTAGTAGTGGAATCGGGACGAAGAACACAGTGATGTGGTATATAGTATTTTCCCATGTTGAGTTCCTTTACTGGTACCAATGTCATGTGTCCGGTTTCGATGTAGTCTGACATGAAGTCCACGTATTGGCCTTTTAATTCGGGGTCACGAGACAACCGGCGTTCGATAGCGTGGAATCGTCGCAATGCAACCTCACGAGAGCCTGCGAATAGGGGTTCCGAATCATCTTTAAAGGGCAAACGTACAACATATCGTCCAGAGGAATCACGAGAATGACTAGATACAAACTTCTGTTCACAGAGCGTTTCATCTGGAGTCAAGACTGACGCTTTCGGTATAGAATCCAGTTCCCAAAAATGTTGAACCAGAGAATTCAACTCGTTATCTATGTTTAATGATGTCTGTACGAGGGTGCTAGAAGCTAAACGAGTTTTGCCTAACAGGAGCCACCCAAAGACGGAGTTGAAAGCGGTGGGTTGGTTAACATTTCCTTTGATTTGTTGGTTGAGAAGTGAATCGGTGAAGACGTCGGCGGCGAGTAATAGATCGATAGATCCTGGAATATCGAATCCGGGGTCGGCGAGTGGTAAGGATTGAATATGTGACCATCCAGAAGTATTTAATTTTGCGATAGGTTGATCGCCACATATTTTTGAAATGACATGCATGTCCAAATCAAAGAATGTTGTATCTTTAGTACCTACTGCACACTTCACGTCACCGAGAATAGACGCTGGTGCCTCGCCGAGTCCACATACGGTTGTGTTAATTGGGGTCGGATGTAAGTTTAAACGTGAGATGGCCGATTCAGTAATAAAGTTACTTTGACTTCCGGTGTCAAATAAGGCACGGAACGATTGCATTGTACCGAGAGCATCTTTGACGTGCACTATTGCAGTCGCCAGCAAAACAGTTGTATTCATAGGTGACCTTGACACCAACGACGATGTGGTTGGGTGGGATTCTATAGGATTATCGCGATGGAGTAAGGTGTGATGTTTCCGTTTGCATGTGCGACATGAAAATATCGATCTACAATCCTTCAACTGATGGGATGACTTCAAGCAGTTGAAGCACCAGTTCTTCTCATTAGCAATCTGCATTCGTTCATCGTATGATTTTTTGATAAATTCTGAGCATGCCGCAATGGAATGAGCATCACTACAGAAAGAACATTTACTGGTATACGTAACGGAAGGACTTTCGGTTTGCTTTTGACCGGTAGCAGCTACCAGTGTGTGTGCCTGGGTGGACCGTTTTGGTTGCGAATGTGAAGTCGAACTTTTCTGCGTAAGTTCGTCTGACTTGATTGTCTTAACGAAATGAGTATCGCGTAATGACGCCTCGCACTTAGAATGTAGGAAAGCTTTTAATTGTACGTAGGTAGGCAGTTCGACATCCGAATGCTTTTCTTCAAATTCACGTCTTAATTTCGAGTCAAGTTTTGATAAAATATGATATACTAGAATAAAATCCCATTGACCAACCGGCAGATTAACTGTTTTTAAAATACTTAAATTCTCTTCAAACAAATCAAGGGATTTTCTGAACTCGTGACCGTCGTTGAATTTAAAATTGACATTTATGATGTCTCGCCAACACGTAAAAGCTAGGTCGCGTTTATTAGTGAAGCGCGCGGTGAGTGCTTGGTACGCGTTGTGATAGTGTTCGTGAGTCATCGGGAACGGTTTAATTACCGTCAACGCATCGCCGCTAAGAGATGATAACAGATAGTGAAACTTCTCCGTGTCAGTCAAAGAAGTTGATTTGTGTATCAAAGCGTTGAAAGTATCGAAGTATTCCGGCCACTTCTTGACGTCACCGCTAAAAGTCGGAAGTGTTATTTTGGGTAACCGAATGTTCGAAGAAGCATTGCCAATACCGTGAGAATTATTTGAATCACCTTTAGAAAAGGTGCGATTTATTGACAACACTTTGTAATACATTTCATCGAAAAGCTCCTGAATTTCGTCATCTTCATTTTCAGGATTGTCAAGAATCTCCTGAATTGTAAAATGCGCATCCTCAAAATTAGCCGCA
This sequence comes from Dicycla oo, assembly GCA_948252095.1. Lineage (NCBI taxonomy): Eukaryota > Metazoa > Arthropoda > Insecta > Lepidoptera > Noctuidae > Dicycla > Dicycla oo. The sequence continues at coordinate 17,433,930 of OX411712.1, forward strand.
ATATTCTTTACTTCCTGATGATATGATAAAAACAAGTCTCGCTGAGAATGGTCATTAACTGCTAACATTCCAACCTCTAAAGCCTTAGTCAAACGCTTATATGCGATGGTTCGTTTTCTACGCAAGGATGGTAAATCCTCAATAGTATAATGGATGTCGATTGATTTTGACTTAGACTTCTTCAAAGCACCTGATCTATTTTTCTTTAGAAGTGACATTGTAGGCACTATGTAGGTTTATACGTAAAACAGCAAAATATGTAGATATATAAGTTCCGATTACGCCTTTAGTTACTTAAGTACCCAAATAGTAGCGGATGGATGAGTATTGTCGGTCTTTAAACAATAACAAAACAATTTTGTTCAACGTAAACAAGTAGATATGTTACGTGTAGTTCCGGCACAATCTCAATGCACTGCAAACTATATTTTGTTCCGATATTGTGATTGAAACTGCTCCGTAAGTGAATACAATAGAAGTTAGATAACAATTAACAGATATAACTACCTACCGAGTAGGTAAGTTGAAGTAAACAAGTTTTTATGATACGTAAAATGATCTCGATACTGTGCGGTACTCGTACCAGCCAATCTGTTCATTCAATTGGTAACGGAAATATTCAGTGCCTACGTTGAGCCGTTCGACCGTTGAGCGAGATTTCGACCTACCCTCAGCATTTGACAAAGTGAAAAGAAAAGATTCAATGGAATATTTTACGATTTGCGTATTGTAAAACACGATTTATAAAACAAGATTATGTTGCGATTGCGATGTATGATGGGTGCAAATAACCAAATATCGAGTTAAGAATTGATTAATTGTGAGCGAAATAAATGTGCACCGATAAAAATGTGATTGCACAATATAACCTGATCTCACAATTATTTACGATGAGTATGAATACTTGACATTTAATTATTCTACACTACGATTTTGTAAAATTCTAGTTCGATGGTGATAGCTCATGAACGTTATGTAAACTGATAGATTCGATAGTAGGTAATTCTATGGTAATTGTGGACTAGCTTAGACTGCGATGTGTGCCTGTAGTTTTTAGTTAAAACAAAAGATCGATTAAGATATTCTAAGCTACGCTTTTAACCAGAAATACCACAAGTAAAGATGGCGATTTACGATTCAAAATGGAAGTTCCCTGGTTTCGGCACCAAAAAATGTAGCATTCGCACCACGCCGAAATACCGTGATGACTTTCTGCTACACTGGGGAAGACCTGGGTGAGAGGTCTGACGTGTTTCAGGATAAAATAAGATGTTCACTTGATCTAGGTAGCCAACAGTAACGATATATGCAAAGTACGTACCTCAGACTGCAAACTGACACTCGTTGAACTTCCACCTTTCGAAAATCCATGAGCTGGCGATGGGGCCAGGGTTCATACATATAGATTAGAGGAGATGATGATCACACGCGGAGTCGGTTATAATTTGAATGCCTGGTCGCGGAGTCGCGCGTGTGTTCCGATCGGCGTCCGTTATGAACTGTCATTCGGCTCTGAGCTTTGACGTTTGCGTACAATGCATGACAACCAAAAAGTTGGTGTCTCGTTACTGCTGGTGAAGCCCAGAGACAAATGTGAACATCGTATGGTTTTGAAAATAATTTTGATGGAAACGAAACAGGTTTTCACTCCTTTTTCACAAAGAAACACCTCCGTTGGACCCGAATAGGACACCCCAAGCCAAACCATGAATGCCGAAGGGCGATGACCACGCTGAACACGTGGCACACGTCTGCTCGCTTCTTCACTAGAGTGTACACACACACATATATTATACACTTTATCATTTCGTTTGTTGAAACTCTCCTCAACATTAAAAATTTTTTCGTCTGAAAAAAGTATTTCGCGGTTTTTTTTTCCCGCGTACCGCCTTAACAAAACCCGGCTTCTTTCGAGTCTGATATTTCTTCAGCCGTGCGTTAAGAAGATGTTTTTTTTTTTCTATAAGCACGCAGTTCTAGGTCCTCATTTAATACCCTTTTAACAGTATTTCTGCTTAGTCCCATCTGCAGAGCCAACATTTTTTGCTTGCGGACAAAATTTCGTGGATTCGCGCCTTCACTGCTTTGATCCGAACAGTAAGAGGTCGACCACTCCTTTGTTTATCTTCTAATCTTGAATGTTCCCTGAATCGTTTGATAGTACGATAAATAAATCTCAGTGGAATTTTAAATTTTTTCAGCAGTTTGAAAATCTCAGATGGCGCATGACCGGAACGATGCAATGCAATTACTGAGACTCTGTCTTCTTTGCACGTCCACTCTATTTTAGAAAATGAACAAAATTCCAGAAACCTTTTTGTTTTATTTTAGAAAATGAACAAAATTCCAGAAACCTCTTTGTTTTTATTTTCTTTATATATTCAAATTTCGAATGCCCATAATATTTTCCTCCGCTTGCATTCTAAATTCGAAATTTTACCTATGTGACAGAACTTATGGCCCGACTACGTAATAGTAAAAATACCAGACACCTGTACTTGTACCACTCTTCTCAGACAGGAGAAGTCATGAGTATTGATAATCACCCTCGCTCACTGCTGATTGGCGATTTCAGACTACACTAAATTAAATAAAATAAATTAAAATTATTACGTATTATAAAACAAAGTCCCCCGCCGCGTTTGTCTTTTTGTCTGTATGTTTGTGATGATCTCAAAAACTACTGAACGGATTTTAATGCGGTTTTCTCAATATGGAGTTATTCAAGAGGAAGGTTTATAGATATAGTTTTCCGACATCCACGCGGACGACGCCGCGGGCAAAAAAGCCAGTTGATTATAAGGCCAGATTTCCTCACAATGTTATCCTTCACCAATGTCAGTGATTAAATAAATAACATTTATTTAATTTGATACTGTGTAGTGTTGCTAGTTTTCTTAAATGTGCATTGAATTAATTACAGGTGCAGATTTAAGACTGAACAGGACCGAAGAAGCATTCCAAGAATTGAACAAAAAGTCGACAGCTTTGAAAAAAATCTTGAGTCGCATTCCTGACGAAATTACTGACCGGAAGACTTTTTTGGAGACCATTAAGTAAGTGTTTATGTGACAAAAACGTACTATCTATGTATCAAGGTGGGTACATGACATATATCATGAATCGCCAGCTTCAATAGGTCAATTGGCTAGAACACTGTCTAGCAAGCCAGTTGGAATGGTCTGTTATCAAGTTGATAGAATAAAGTACATTTTCCTCCTCTTTTTTTGCTTCAATCAAATGAAATTCTTTTGTCCACAGAGAAATTGCTTCAGCAATCAAGAAGTTACTGGATGCTGTGAATGAAGTATCCACATACACACCAGGAACAGGAAAACAGGTTCTAGAACAAAGGAAGCGAGAATTTGTGAAGTATTCCAAAAGATTCTCTAACACCTTGAAGGAATATTTCAAGGAGGGACAGTGAGTTCACATTATTTTCTGTTATTAAAAATATATATAGTCGTTTGCTAAAGGTTTATAATAAGCATGTCAGGAGTTGATCAGTACAATAATGTGGTATTTGAAAGTTAATGATTTTTTAAAGCTTGCAACTAAACATTTAGTCAAAACTGTGCACTGAGTATTATACATATTTTATATGATTACAGGGCCAACGCAGTCTTCGTGAGTGCTTTATATCTGATACATCAAACCAATCAAATCCTATACACTGTTAAAAGTAAGTCTGAGTAAAATTAATTGAGACAGTATTTGAAATGTTCAATTTTAACCAATTATATTGTATTATGTAAATGACTGTCTTAAAAATTTATTGCGCCTGTTACTGTTTTCTTATTGAATAAGATCCCACGATACAGGGCCAAATTAAATTGGCTAGCGAAACTCCTCAGACGTGATGAGTATCGTTATCTAAACATGATAAAACAAAAAAATTAAATTTGGTGTTTTTTTTTTAGGGTCATAGGCGGTACTGTAGTCACTTAAAATATCAGTTTGAAAATCAGTTCTTTTTGTGTAAACTTCATAGACGTGATGAGTAGAAGATTATAATTAAAATCTGTTTTATCTCAACACGATAAAACAGATTTTAACTCACACATCAAGTAACAACGCTACCAGCGGTCATTGACCCAGAAAAATCATTTTTTTTTGTCGTGTTTAGATATCATTATCGATAACCATCACGTCTGCGAAGTTTCGCTAGCTAATTTAGTTTGACCTTGTATATACTAATAAAAATATTATGTTAAGGTAATATATTTTTAATGAATATATTTTGGTCAGTGGGATGAATTTATTATATTTTAGAAAAACAATATGTAAATAATATAGCATACTGGTTATACATATAACTTTATCATAGTATTCCAACGATCATAATATTATGATTGTATCATTACCAACAATATTCGTACCTAACATGGTTTGGGGTCAGCCCTTATTATATTTAAATAATTGATTTATTGTAAAGTACATAAAAGTTATAATCTATTTTTAAATGGTCTGTTGTATTCATACGCATATGTCTAAAATGGTAGTTAAACATACCTAGAGATTGTATAAAATAAAGCTTATTATGTTTATGTTAAATAAACACAACGGTAATCCTTAAATAAAGTAAATACTTAGATAAAGTTGTACAGGATAAGTAGCTTTGTTGGTTATGCTTTTAATAAGATAATTAGTAACTTCTTTAAAATAATTGTTTTGGCACTGCATACATAGGTACATCTTATTTCACCACACAGTTTTTGGATACCGACTTGTCGCATTTCTGCCACAATTTTTTATACAGTTATCATCGCCATGTTTAAAACAAAACATGATGTTTTGCTATATTTATTACAGTCGGTCAAACAAGGCAAATCAGCCTAATTTAAAGTTCGAAACCGAAATTCAAACACTTATTATTATTAGATCTTTTATCGGTTGTAACATAGTGATTGTCCTGCAGAAATATTGATGAATGAAAAGCGATGACTTTTCATTCATAAAACTGACATTGAATTGTATCGAATAAAAACATTGGAAAAAAAATACGATAACTCATTATGTAGGTAATAATACGACTGTTTTGCATTCCAACAAAACAGGTATTATATGTTGAATAAAACACAGCGTTGATGTGAAGAAAGCTGATGTAAACTCGCCTTATATTAAGGCTAAAGCTCTAGGTAGCCCGCGAAATTCAAATTATCTTACGTTTTTAGCAATTTACAGGTCAAATATTACCAAATTAAACCTATATCTAGGAATAGGTGAAATCTTTTAAAAAGTTTTGTTTATCAAAAGGTTATACAAATTTAATAAATATTAGAAAAAAGTTAAATGTAATAAGTCAACTTTGGAGTTGGATAAGACAACTTTGTTTACTGGACGACAGTAATTTTTTTAAAATGTTTTAATACTCTTCCAGTTTCCTCTGTCAAGTTCTTCTTGTACGGGCATATTCCCCAACCAAGTTCTAGATGCTATAGCTGGCACGGAGGGGCATTATTATTCGAATCTTTAAAAATACTACGTATCCAACCTGCAATCACTGTTCTTGAAGCAGGTTTTAATTTCCCTGATAGATAAATAAATAAACTTATGACAGTCCTGTCTGTGCTTCTTCTATTTTCTGACTATTCTGTAAGCTTATTAATGTGTTTCATAGAGCAGACACGATGATCTGGGTGTTTCCGCAACAACCAACCTGACTGTCGTGTATGGGAGTTTTTGTATTGCTGGCTTAGCAAGTGAAATGGCTTTTAGAACTTGATGAATGAAAAAAATGTTTGGAGATATCTACTTCTGATGTTGCACAGTAAGTTGAGAATAGTTCTATATGCTAGTTTGTCTTCTAAAAATAATTTTGCCAAAAATCTACTAACTTGCTGGCCTTCAGGTGTTTTAGGTTATCTTTAATTGCGGCATTATATGTTGTTAAAGTAGATGTCCGCCAGCAACAAGTTTCGTTCCTATATGGCCCAGTGAGCGACTTGCTGGGCCTACCCCCAGTTTTCCAGGCAAAGGCAGTCAAGTTGTCCAATTGTGCAGGGCAGTAACCCGTAGACCGATCTATTAAGACGTTCCGCAGGTTCTTGATCGGAAATGGCTCTGCTATGGCTCTCGTTCGCAGGTCCGGTAGCCAGAAACATCTAGTCCACTCTGGTGCTATTAGAATGTACGTTTCTTTTGCCCTGTTCAAACGAGTTAGTACTCTTGGTATTAAGCTGGGTGGTAGGAATGCCCAGCCCAGCTGATAATCCCATTGTCGGCTGAAAGCGTCGCAAAAAACTTCGTAACTGTCTGGGATCCAATGTCACTTGGTAATGTATTTTGGTACGATAGCCGTTTATCTTGACGCGAATTGATCTACTTCCGGGACGCCCTACACTTTGAATATAGCCTTCGTGGCTTGGGGCAAAAGATGCGACGTACTTTGCGACCCCTTGATAGGCAAGCCGCAATTCCGTCTAGACTTCCCGGAAAAGGTAAGTGGCTGAGAGAGTTAAATGTAACTGCTCTGCAAGTTTTAAGTCTGGTTGTCAGCCTTAGTAATGCAAGGGAATGCCCCCCCCCCACTCCCCCCACCCGTTTCTGAGATATGCAACAAGCGTCCTGTTGTCGGACTGAATTAGTATGTGTGTGCACCTTGTAGAGTTAGTCAGTCACCCGCTGACTGTTTATGGCTGCAAAAACGGCATACATTTCTTTTATATTTGAATGCAAGGATTTCTGGAATAGAATCCGCCTTCCTGATAGGTAAGTGCAGTTTAATTGAGCTTCCCACCCTAAGTTTGCTGCATCCGTGGTCAAGAAGTGAGTCAAACTTTTCTTGAATATTGGTTTTGAGCTGTAATCTATGGCTTTTAACCACCATTTTAGGTCTTGCTGAACAGGCAGAGAAAGATTTCTTCTTTCTCTTTGATTGAATAATTTTAGAAACGGTTGCGTTCTGCGACAGTGTAGTCGACCCCCTGATATGACGTAATTTGCAAAGTTTCGCAAACCTAATGAACTGAGCATCTCGCAAAGAACTGTTTCCATTGTTCAACATTTCGGAAATTATTAGTTTTATCTTTGTTATCTTCTTGGAAAGAAGTTTTACTCAGTTTTGCTGAGTGTTCCATACTAGGCCAAGATATTCTACTTCCTGAGAACGCTTCAGAGCAGACTTGCTATAATTTATGTGCCATCTCAAGGTATCCAATGTTCTCAGTGTTTCCGCAACGTGAGAAAGACCAGCATTGTAAGATCTAGATTGACCAGGAAATAGTCGTCCAGATTCGCAATAATTATGTGGAAACCTTGCGCTCGTAGGATTTCCGCAAACCAATTTGTTACTGTGGCAAACATTTTTGGAGCCGACGACAGGCTAAATGGCTCTTAATTGCAGCACTTCGTTGTTGTAAATCACGCGGAGGAATCGCCTGTGTTTCTGCAATTGGTAAATGAATATAGGCCTGATGAATGTCTATTTTCAATAACCATTCGTTTGTGAAATGAACTGGAAATGTTTCACTGACACATACGAGTGGAGACCTCTGAGGTCGAAGATGGAATGTAGTCCTGTCCGATTTTTCAGTAATATTATTCGACATAGAAAGCCCGGATTGATTCTAATATTTTCTGTTGTTTTAGGTAAACGATCATCTCTGTCATATTTTTTAACCGACGAATAAAAAAGGAGGAGGTTCTCAATTCGACACGTATATATTTTTTCTTTATGTATGGCCACGCATAACATTTTTGTTGTCCTGATTGCACACTTTTTTGTCTAGATACCGAAGGGAAGGTTTCTTTATAAATGAAATACGGCCACCTGTTATTAATTTCAAAATATAATGGTTTGCTCTCTGTTGTTACCATAAATGGGCATGGTCCTATAAACAAGTCCTCGGAAAACTTTCATTTCATTGTCAGATATATTTATTAACGGCTCAGTTGGAGCTAAATAATCTTTGGTTTTGTTAAAATGGTACAACTCTTCATTAAGGTTTTTACCGGCGCCAACGACCTTGCGTGTGTGGGCGGAGCTTTGTACTACTCCCCGCACCACCCGCACCTAAACATCGCGCGCGATGCTTCGCTAGGGTGTACATGATTACTACCGCGCGCGACATAGAGTAATTAATAAATAACAGGCGTCTTATTACAAAAGATTTTTAAACACATGTTCAACGCGTATTTTATGTTTTTTTATGTATGGAGTTTGACGTTAGACATGCGTTGAATATGTTTTTAAACCTTTTGTAGTAAGACCACAGATGTTTTTATAAATACCTACATATAAGGTATTAAAAAATTTACTTTACAATCTTAAAGGAGTGGCAACATATAAAACATCTTGTTTAGATATTTCTTTATTAGTCACATCAATCACATTCTGAAATAAAAGTACAGACGCCAGCAGGTCAACCTACCCGAAACTGTCAGATTTTCGCAATCAACCTTGAACCTAAAAGCTTTAGCAATAAAGTCTAAAATCTATTAAAGAAATCTGACAGATTGTAGTAGCTTGATGTGCTGGCGTCTGTACATTTCTACAAGTTAACAATTATACAACGTGGCGCTGCAATGGCGACATGAAATCAACACACGTATATGGTTCCACAATCTCGTTTTATAAGGATATTTTAATTTCATTAAACGTTAATATTTATTGTATTATTTATAATTTTCTAAAATAGCATCTTAGAGCAACCTGTATAGCGCAGTGATGAATTTAAAAAGCGAACGAAAAAAGGGTAAAGGATTTTGAACACTATATGATATTAAATTCATGTTATGTAGGACCTGATACTCGTATGGAACCCTAGAGGTACATCTAGACGATAGCGAAATAGCCTACTCCTCAAATAAAAATGTAGGTACTATAAGACAAGATCCTAGTGTGTGTCCAAGGATATGTTCAAGAACCAAGAATATTAGTAGCTAAAACAATCGGTATCGGCATTTATTTCAATGCTTGCACGTACGAAGTTGCGGGCATTGCTAGTATCATAACTTTTTTGTTGATATGCATGTCTTTCAAAAAGAAAACCAATATTGGCAGCATAAACTTGTTTATTGACAGATTACTCAAAATTCATTAAAATTTAATTGTCTTTCGGTCAATGTTTTTCTTCTTTTTATTTGAACTTCTTCATCATCGCTTATATTACCGAATCCTTGAATTCGGAAAGTCAGTAGAGTAATAAAAAGTATTTTCTTTCTCTTCTTCATTTACTTGAATCTTGCTTTGGTTCTGGTATTTGGTTTCTGGTTTTCTACCTCTTCATGTTCCTTCGTTTTTTTATCATTAATGAGCAAGTATGTTGAGGGGATCGTGATGTTTCTTTGTCCCATTTTCTTCCCTGTTTCCATCTTCTTTTTGAGATTTCGTTTTTTTTGTCTTTGTTTACTTCCCATCTTGAACACACCTTGCTTTAGAAAACGATTGTTTAGATACATTTTTTTTACTATAATATTAGGTTGGGGAAAAAGTCTTTTCGCATTATAGTATGTATGAACTTGTAATAAAATCTCTTTGGCTATACTATTTGTATCTGGCTGGTTTTGGTATCATTGAAAGTTTAAATTTTAAAGAACATAATTCCAAATTCAAATTAGGAAAATGTGTGATTTTCATTTGTTTTTCGTACCGTCAAGATGAGTGAATCTAATGAAGAAATTCGATACATTTTAAAATTTTACTACAAAAAAGGTAATAAAATGCAACGCAAGCCGCGAAAAAAAAATTGCGATGTTTATGGACCTAGTGTAGTGTCTGTGAGAGTAGCACAAATTTGGTTTAAGCGTTTTCAATCCGGAAATTTTGATGTCAAAGATGCACGTCGCTCTGGTCGCCCTATTACGGATAAAATGGATGCCATTTTTGAAAAAGTGGAGCAAGATCGGCATATCAGTAGTTACGACGTAGCTGAAGAACTGGAAATTGACCACAAAACAGTTTTGGCGCATTTGAAAAAAACTGGGTACACAAAAAAGCTCGACATTTGGGTACCTCACGAGCTCACTGAAAGAAACCTAATGAACCGTGTACTCATTTGTGAATTTTTATTATGACGTAATGAAACCGAACCATTTTTGAAGAAGCTGATAACTGGTGATGAAAAGTGGATCACGTATGACAAGAACGTGCGAAAAAGGTCGTGGTCAAAGGCCGGTCAGGCTTCACAGACTGTGGCGCAACCCGGGTTAACTCGCAACAAGGTGCTGCTGTGTGTGTGGTAGGATTGGAAGGGCATTTTTCATTATGAGCTGTTACCACCAGGCAGGACCATCGATTCTGAACTCTACTGCGAACAACTCATGAGATTAAAGCAAGAAGTTGAGAGAAAGCGGCCGGAATTAATCAACAGAAGGGGTGTGGTTTTTCATCATGATAACGCGAGACCTCACACATCTTTAGCCACTCAGCAAAAATTAAGATAGTTTGGCTGGGAGGTGTTAATGCATCCGCCGTATAGTCTTGACCTTGCACCTTCAGATTTCCACCTGTTTCGGTCTCTTCAGAATTCTTTAGGCAGTGTCAGGTTAACATCACGAGAGGACTGCCAAAACCTCTTGTCGCGGTATTTTGACCAGAAGTCCCAAAATTTCTATAGCAATGGGATCATGTCCCTACCTACAAGATGGCAAAAAGTTATCGAACAAAATGGTACCTACATACTTTAGTTAAATATAAATAAACTATATTAAAAAATGTTTTGAATTTTCTTAACAAATGCGAAGAAACTTTTTCCCCAACCTATTATAACAAAACACACTGAATACACTAACTAATATTAATAAAGTAAAAGTATTCACACAAAAAAATATAGTCACGTAACTAGGTAGATAAGATACCAAAAATTAAATGAAACTGTCCGTGTGGCTACACTATTCACAAAAAAACAATGTTTATCGAAGCGAGGAGGTCGTCACGCAAAGCAACACAGGTCCGTCCAGCAACACGTCTCGCCCCGCACTGAGATTTTGGGCGAGAGCGGGGCGCAGCGTAAATTTGCCGCTAAGGATTTGCTTTGTAAATTAATTTAAAATAAAATAAAAATAATTTAAAAAAAGTAATAACATGAAATCATTTCTTATTATTTTGTAGAGAACTGTATAAATTTATGAACAATTTTAATGAAAATTGTAGGAGTAATATGGTAAAAACTAGAAAAAACAGACCTGGGTTTAGCTTTTTTTTTCTTTAGTTATATAAACTAACACAGATTTCTGGACACATGAAATCACTTCTTATGTACTGTAGATTATTGTATTTTTTTTTCTATCAAAAATCTGCTATAGTTACTGTAAAAAATGGACACAAAGTTACTTAGTTTCGCCGTATTTTAGGGAGGACGGGCCTTAAGTTACAAGATCTACAAAACGGGTCTAAACCTGTACTGGTAATGCAAGATTACTTAAAGCTTTTTTGTAACGAATGCCTTTCCAAGAAGGGGTATCAAATGTTTGAAGGTTAGCCAATTCTTGTAATCGTTCTTTGTCAGCATGTGGAATAATTGTTTTACGTCAAACTCTGTACCAAGTTCGCCTAAAAAGAGTTTACAAGTCCGGATTCATCATAAAATACTATTTCACAACGGAAAAACACGACACGTAACTAAATAAACGCTGTGTGCTAATTTAATACACTAAAATATTGTATTTCAACACTCTTTTTTTAACTTTGGAAAATTTTCCGATATTTTACCGACAAAATTTACAAACGCTATGACATTGACAGCTTCGTAACAAGCTATAATTTATATGTCTATGCAAGAACCCTACTCGATTAGAGCAATACGCACGCTGCGGAATGAGAGAGACGGTTCTAAAACTATGGACAATTTGGTAAGATTTAACCATAGATAACCAATATAAGGTGAGTTTTAAGGCGAGTTTACATTAACTTTCTTCACATTAACGCTGTTTTAGGGAGCACATAATATAACTTCTTAAGCGTTTTCGTTAAAATGAGGTGTTGATCTACTTTGTATATGAAAATATTGTAGTATGTACCTAGTTACAATAGTTTTATTACGTGTTTTATTTTTATTTAATTACCTAACAATAAAGTGCAAGTAAAATATGTTTTTTTATTACACTGGTAAACAAAATGTAACTTTTTTTTTGTTTTATGAAGTTTCTAAACTGTTTCTTAGTAATTTGAGTTCGCAGATTTCATATCTACCCTCAGTTTTTTTCTAGCAGCTCTAGTTTTTGTGATACAGGTACTTCTTAAAATTTCGTTACGCGGCTTACACTTACTTGGCGTGTACTTGTGTGTGGCTTACGTTACTTGATTGGCGTTTATTTATTGATTTATTGAAACGTAGTCTTAAATGTGTGCTCTTACATAATGGCAATAAAATGGGTTGCTTACCCATTGCACATTCAACAAAAGTGAAAGAGGAATATCCCACAATAGCCTTGGTTATGAAGAAAATAAAATACATAGAATATAACTGCGTTGATCTTAAAGTGGTCAATTTTCTTTTGGGTCAGCAAGCAGGATATACCAAATACCCATGCTTTATGTGCTTGTGGGATAGCCGAGCCAAAACAGAACACTGGACGGGTAGTATGAATGTGATAATAGTACCTCTAGTAGCCAGAGACCGCATTATATTACCTCCTCTCCATATAAAATGAGATCTGATAAAACAATTTGTAAAAGCTCTCAACAAGGATGAGGAATGTTTTAAATATATCAGTAAAATATGCCCGAAATTGAGCACAGAAAAAATAAAAGCTGGTATTTTTGACGGTCCTCAAATCAGATAAAGAGAAATCTGCATGGATTGAATTTGTTTTTGTGGTGCAAAATTTCTTAGGAAATAAAAAGTCTCCAGACTACATTCAACACATTGAGCAGCTCATGTTGCACTTTCAAAGACTAGGATCAAGGACACGAGCATCAAGATGCACTTCCTCTTCAGCCATTTAGACCGCTTCCCAGAAAATTTAGGCGATTTAAGCGAAGAACAAGGAGAACGCTTTCATCATGGTGCGAGAGCCGGCTGCAAAAATGCCTAAGTACCTCATAAGGTAACCCAATAGGCTATCTTAAGGTCGCTAACAGACACCTAAAACACGTAAAAAAATCAGATCTGCCAGAGCCGATCCTGCCGAGTCATATATAGAAATAATCGATACTTATTGACGTATTTTTATTTGTGAAAACTACATCATACGGTACCCGAATCAAAGTGCTGGCAACAGTTAACCATTGATTAATTATGTAAAAAAACGTTGATCTGCCATTGCGCACTCTGCCGGAAGTACTTGGCAGACCCCTAAAATATGCCCTTCAGACACGCTAAACCTACCTTATCGAGTACCCCGATGGAACCTTTTTTTTTTTTTTGTTCCGGGGTGGAAAATCCTCATGGATGTCCTCCGCTCTGGGGCGGGCGGAGGGGTCTGTCAGACTCTTACTGACTAAAAACCACCCCGGTGTTCCCTTCCCACACTTGGACCGGGGATCATGGGAACTTGTGCGCCTTCCACGATCCTCGGCTAGTGCCGGCCCGCCATTGCGGGCCACCTCAGGCCCGCGGGGGGAGTGAGGTGTGAAACCTCCCCCCGCGACGTCTATTAGGGGCGCGCGTGGAACACTACGCGCCGCCGCCTCGGGTACCCCGATGGAACCTACGCCAACTAATAACCAAGAAGCCCCTGATAATGGATCAAAAGGTCTGCCAGGTCTAAACTTGCCGGAACTTGTTCAAAGCATTTGAAGTTGGTAGGCAGCGTAATTCCACCTGAAGTCACAATAACATTTGTTTCTAAATTTATACGAATTTATAAATCTGTAGATGAAAGGTGAAGGACCTTAAGTCCATTTTAAGCCCTTTTCATTTTTTTTTATTCAGATTCGAAAAACTCGAATTAATAATAATATAATATAATATCCTGGGACATTCCACACACGGTCATCTGATCCCAAACTAAGCAGAGCTTGTACTATGGAAACCAGATAACTGATATACTACATACACTACTTTTTTTTTGTAAATACATACTTATATATATAATTACACCCAGACTCAGGACAAACAGACATGTTCATGCACACAAATGTTTGTCCTGGATGGGAATCGAACCCACGACCAGCGGCGTGATAGGCGGTATCTTAACCAACCACGCCAACTGGTCTGTCGATAAATATACAATTTATACCATGGTAAAAGACATTAAGTCCTAACGCCGAATCATTTTAAATGAGCAAATATAATTGGACATTAAGTCCCTGTCCCAGGTTTTAGTCAACAATATTGGGGTCTACTGTAAACTTTATAGATTGGGACTTAAGGTCCTTCACCTTTCACCTACAGCAATATTAACTGCTCTTTTATCAAAACATTAAATAAAAGAAGAAGTGTAGCGCTAAAGGATGTATGTTAAAATTTAACAATAATCACTTCGAGTAAATGCTTACAACATATACACGTCAAAAAAAGTTTGCGATCAGTTTGAAAAATCGGAATCTTTTTTGTAACGGTAGACTTTTCGGACAGAGAATTTTTTAGACGGAGAATTTTCTTTAGTTATCTTGATAAACAACATCTTGCGTTAATATACCACAAATACGAAGACATATTATTATGGACACAATTACTGCAACCAGAGCCGTTATAATGATCCAATAAGGAAATTCGCAGCGATCTGTGGGTTTGCAACTGGGTTTTTCTCGAAGATCTATCCAAAATCCTTGGAATCGCTTCCAAGAGACTGGCAGTGTTGCAAGAAGACCAGGTTCGGGTAAAGTTCGTATTACAACTGTTCACGTGGATCGGTACATCCGGCTAAGTGCCCGCCGAGAACGCACAGTGACGGCTCGTGAGTTACAAAATCGCTTACGGTTGACAACGAGTACTCATGTCAGTGACCAAACTATCGCACGAAGACCAGAAAACTTCAATACGACGAGTTGTTTCAATTACTTTGGTCCAGGGCTCAATATGCCAATCGTTTAAGCTTCTCTCGTCATACATGGGGCATAAATCAATGGGACATGGTGCTTTTCACCAACGAGTGCTATGTAAAATTTTTTAATGACGGTCGGCACATTAGTTTGTGTAGACGATGCGGCGAGTGATTTTTTGAAGTCTGTATAAATGAAGTTGACCGTTTCGGTGGTCCCAACTTAATGATTTAGGGTGGGATTTGCTTACACGGCAAAACTGAGCTCGCTCGGTAACTGCTCAGCGTTAAATTGAATTATTACGTATCTTGCAGAAGCCTAGCGATAGCAAAATTTGCGCAAAAATTGCTTCTCAATCGCTTTTCAATTGCAAATCAGTATGACGTATCGCTGATACATAATACCGATTTGCGATTGAAAAGCAATTATTGCACAAATTTTGCTATCGCTAGGCTTCTGCAAGACACGTAATAGGCCTGTAGGTCATCAGGCCACATGTGATCCCATTTGCATACCAAATGAGTTCTGGGTTCGTCTTGATGCGGGACAATGCCCGTGAACACACAGCTCAAGCGACCCAGTCTGTGCTGGAAGACTCACATTCAAATTTGACCGTGGTCAGCAAACAGTCCGGACTTGAATCCAATCGAGCACGTCATGTGGGACCAATTGATACGAAGGGTTGGAGAGAGTGAGCGAGAGGTCTGCAACCAGCAGCAATTGATTGACGCTTTGAAAATTGCCTGGGAAGGGATTCCAGCTGAAAACGTGAGGCATTTGATCGAGAGCATGCATTCCAGGCTTCAGGAGTGCATAGCTAAAAGAGGAGAGCCATATGCGTTAAAAAAACTTAAAAACCAGAAAAAGAAATAAAAAGTGTTTTTTTTTATCTTACATTGTAAATTTTTATTTAAAGTTAAATAAACATGTTTATTGATAACTAGCTGACCCGACAAACGTTGTCCTGTCAAAATTTCAATAATTCGCATAGAAAATGCAGTTTCAGTGTTCCTGAATTTTCCAATTTTCCCGGCAAGATTCAAAACATTTTTTTTCATACAAACCTTGTCCTGACAATTACAAACACAACAAAAAAAAGAATGAAGTGATGTGCGTACTCATACATTCGCAATTGATTTATATATATACAATATAAATCATGAAACATGAAATCGTAAAAAAAAATCAGCTGTTCAGTACATTTTGACGAATTATGCGAACATAAATGTACTGAACAGCTGATTTTTTCTTCGCGATTTCAGGTTTGGTCCCATAGTAAAAGTTGTTCGTGATGAAGAGTACAATGACCCCTTAAGAGATTTCGTGTATGAATAGATACACCTTACATATACGTAGATTTATTTAAACAGTTACTAGCCTAAACGGTAAACAATAACATTGTTTTATGTTTACTAAAACTAAACAATTAATTAATTTAATCATTTTTATGGTACACCTAGTGGCCCTTACTTTATTGTGACTGGTATAATATATAATTTGTAATCACCTTCTCGAAAACGGCTCTAACGATTTCGATGAAAGTTGTAATATAGGGATTTACGGGGGCGAAAAATCGATCTAGCTAGGTCTCATTTCTGGAAAAATCAAAATCGTTTTCTCTATTTTCACCCGAGCAGAGCTCGGTCGACCAGGTACTATATTCATTTAAGCATTAAAAATACACATGAATGCACCCTGCATATTTCTGTCTAAAGGTCTTTATCTTTTTAAATAATTGTAGTAAAAAGAAAAAAAAAGTGGCTTTGAAGCCAGTCACTCACTATCATTTCCGTTGGTCATTTTTCCAAATATAAACCAGAATACTAAGAAAAGAATTAATTAATTGCAATAAAGTAGTGTTTTCGCGTGGAATTTTTGAAGAAAATAATGGTTTACACTGAGAAAACGTTTATTTAGTAACTTGTGCTACCTCCAAGAGCATTTACGACGGTCGTCATGTCATGGGGTTCGGCATGGAATTAATTAATGTCGCTATGACGTGCTGTGCTGTAGAATGTTCTCCCATGCTCCTAAGATGGCAGTTAGCTCCTGCAAAGTTTCTGTAGCTGGTTGGTGAGTTTGAACACGCCTATTCAGTTCATCCCATAAGTGGAACATATCAGGGCTCCTTGCTGGCCATTCCATTATTGCGATACTAACGTTATGCAGGTATTCTCGAACAGTTCTTGCAGTGTGCGACCTTGCATTATCATGCATAAAAATGAAATCCTGGCCCACAAACTCAGCATATGGCACCACATGAGCCTCTAGGCATTGGTGAATGTATCGGTCGCTTTATAGTGGTGGCTACTGTGGTCCCGTCACAAACTCAAGGCCAATTTTTCCTTTGGTGGCCTGACCCATGGAGATAGTTACCGATTTAACCTTTTAAACGATTATCATCACACTTTACCTTTATGGAGCTAAGCAGCCAATCATGAATTCCTTAAACCGGGTGGATTTTTGAGATGGGGCAATAACCGATATCGCCACAAGAAAACGGTCTAAGGAGAATGGCCCTAACTTTTTGAAACATTTTGATCTGCATTCACAGTTTTTGAATAAAATCTACACAGTTTGTTTAGTGTTAGGTAGCTGTTCATCAGGAAACAGTCAGTCAGTTCAACAGTTAATGTATCAGTATTGTGCCATTAGGTAAGTAGTATGATGCAGGAAAGCAGGCGTTTATTATACAACTGGGGAAAAAGAGTGTCTTCGATGAACTCTGGCACCCAAGGTAAGATTTAACTTGTGTTTAGGGTGCCAGCGTCCTCGCCTAAGATTTAAACATGTAGCAGTAGTTGTAAGACGAGTACGGTATATCATTATTAATTTATAATATAATATAATTCCTAGCTAATGCAACTATGATGTAGTCTATTTACAATGGTATCTATGTATGGGTGTGTGTATGTGTGAGAGAGAAAGATAAATATGGCGAAAACTTGTGTATATGTAAATCTGTAATATATATAATTACATATAAACATGTTACCGTATTAACTACATTAGGTTAAGCGATCGATATCCGTAGTAAATCTTCAGTCTTATTATAACTCAAGGTCAAGAGCCACTTTTTGACCTCGGTTTTGCATCTATTTAGACACATGGGAGCAGTTATTTACTGCAGTCACCACGCCCTGGAAAACCATCTGCATGAGCTTGGGTATCGAAAAGTTTTGGCTCGGTGGGTACCGCACATCCTTACACATGCCACTCGTGCAGTCCGTGTCGATATCTGTCAATCACTTTTGCTGCGACCCCGACCTAAAGAGTTTTTTGTCTGATCTGGTTACTGGAGATGAACCATGGATTCATTACGAGAACGATACACGTCGTGCTTTTTGGCTTCCTCCAAAAGAAATGCCACCAACTCAACCGAAGCCGAGTCAAAAGAACCGCTTAAAAGTTCTACTTTTCTGTTTCTGGGACGCGCAAGGCATGCTGTGTTATGAACTATTACACAATGAAACTATAAACGCTGACAAATATCCAACCCAGCTCACCAAACTATTTGCTGCTATCAAGAAAAAACGACGAAGACGAGTAAATGTAGTTTTTTACTACATGATAACGCTCGACCTCATGTCGCATCTGCCGTTCGCCAACAGTTGGAGAACTTGGGCTGGGAGACGATACCCCACCCACCTTATTCCCCAGACCTCGCCCCATCAGACTATCATTAGTTTAGAGCCCCAAAACAGCATTTACGGGGTAAACAAACGATTTCTCTGATGCAGAGATGGAGTTGAACAACTTTTTCGAGGCACAGCCATCAGAGTTCTGGGCGAAAGGCATCCAAACTTTGCCGGATCGTTGGCAAGAAGTCTTAGATGCTAATGGTGATTACATCATTGACTAAGCTTTTTGTATTGTAATAATAATAAAAAATATAAAACGTAAACCAAGTGTCTCATTACTTTTGTGCCAACCTGATAGCTACGACGCTGCCACCACGTATGTCATTATTCTCCGAAAACTACCGTAAAATTGGGTTTCTTTGATAGCAACTTTCGACTTATGAAAAACTTAATTATATCTACAATGCCTTATTAAAAAGAAACTTTAATATGACGTTGTAGATATTATACAGGGTGTCCGGTAATGAATGGATAACCTTGAAATGTCTTATAGTATAACTTATGGCCGTTCAGAAAAAAAATTGAAACAAAATATATCATAAGTAGTACCTAAGTTATGATTTTTTTAAAAGAAAGGTCTAATTTTTTTTACCTTGTTTTACTTTTATGAACACTACGATCAGAAATGAATGGATTCCATCGGTTTGTTATTATTTTATTATTATACACGAACTATGCTAATAGATAAACAGTCAATAGTATGACTAGCTATTGCACTTTTTTATTAAAAAATTAGCAGATTAATTAATTTTAGAAAAACTTTGCAAAATTTATTTTTTAAACTATGTTTAAACATCTTGGGTATAAAAAAAAATGTATGAATACATGAGTGGCCAATAATTTTAAAATAATGTCACTTTCAAGTAGATTTTATAATGGTACAATTCATAAATGTATCTACAATAAATAGTGAATTATTGCGATTAATGTAGAAAAGGAGAAAATTTTACTAAATATCAAAATTTGTAATATGGGAACATTTTTTAAATTTAATTGTACCTGAACTTTGGGGATTAATAAAAAACAACATTTAACATAAACAACACTTTATTATCATTCGTTTATAATAAATGTTCAAACTGCCGGCCTCCCACTCTTATGCAGGCCCTACATCTACGGATAAATGATCTACGGAGCAGTCTTGTGTACCGTCGTTCACTAATTTTTGATGCGGCTGCTCTGACTCGTCTTCTTAATTCTTCTAAAGACCTTATAGGCTTACAGTATACTTCCTCTTTAAGGCAGCCCCAATAAAAAAAATCCAATGGATTTAGGTCCGGTGAACGTGGAGGCCACAAAATTGGCCCTAGCCGCCCGATCCATCTATCTGGGTACGTGTTATTTAAAAATGCACGAACAGATACAGCATAATGCGCAGGACAGCCGTCATTTTGCAACCAATATGACTCCCTCAGCTCCTCGGGCACTTCTTCTAATAAATTGGGGAGATCATTTTGAAGAAACTCCAAATAACTTTGCCCTGTTAAATTCCCCGGTAATTCAAATGGCCCGATTATTATTCCACTTAATATTCCAGTCCAATAATTGATTTTAAATTGGTATTGGGATCTATCTTCACGCATAAGATGGGGATTTTCTAATTCCCAACCGTGTAAATTATGAAGATTCATGTATCCATCTCTTTTGAATGTTGACTCGTCGCTCCACAGAATTTTATTAAAAAATTGCGGGTCTTCTTCGATTTTTGCCAGCATTTGTCGGCAAAAACGCAATCTAGCTGCATAATCTCTTGGTTGGAGAGTTTGCACGCGTGTAACGTGGTAAGGGTGGAATTTATTTTTTTTCAAAATATCGTGCACGGTCGATTTTCCGATACCTGTGCGTCGAGCTATTGTTCGTGTAGAGGTAGAAGGATCGTTTTCGACTTCCTCAAGCACGGCTTCTTCTACATCAAGACGAGCGATTCTTCCACTGTTTGTACCACCGACACCACTACCAGGCAATCTTCCTTCGGAGTAACAACCGTGGACACGAATAAATACGCGGTAGTCTGGGTGGCGCGCATTAGGGTATCTCTCCCTATAGAGCGCTGCAGCTGCATTTGCGTTACCTCTGCATTCTCCATAAATGTAATGCATATTTGCATATTCTTGTGCCGTATACTGACGTGGCATTTTGATACACAAAAACACAAAAGTCCAGTTTAGTCCAAAAACAAACCAAATCGTCGCAAATATCACCAAACAAAACAAGTCCAAATCAGTAAGCAAAACGAATAGTCCAATAAAATAGCCACGTGGTCGTTTTAACACTGATTCAAAGTAAATCACGATAATTGCAAACGGAAACTAAATAAACACATGCGAAGTCGAGCAAGTCGAGAAACGCACTAAAAGTATGAGTGCTTACCTGATGTTTTACATTTATTTCCTCTCTCTCGCACCTAGCCGATTCAGACCCTCTTTGTCTAACATAACACAAAAGAATGACAGCACGGCGTGCGCGCAGGTAGCAAATATGAAGGTCACACGACCCATTTCACGCTTTTAAAGTAACTATTTTAATCATTATGAGTATTTGTAAATTTCTGACAATTTGGTTTCAATACGCAATTTTTATTCACTACAAATTCCTTAAATGTATTTTTGATTAATCTTCAGTGGTCAGAAGCAATTTAATTTAAAAAAAGTTCCTACATTACTTTTGACATTTGGTAAAATTTTCTCCTTTTCTACATTAATGGCAATAATTCACTATTTATTGTAGATACATTTATGAATTGTACCATTATAAAATCTACTTGAAAGTGACATTATTTTAAAATTATTGGCCACTCATGTATTCATACATTTTTTTTATACCCAAGATGTTTAAACATAGTTTTAAAAATAAATTTTGCAAAGTTTTTCTAAAATTAATTAATTTGCTAATTTTTTAATAAAAAAGTGCAATAGCTAGTCATACTATTGACTGTTTATCTATTAGCATAGTTCGTGTATAATAATAAAATAACAACAAACCGATGGAATCCATTCATTTCTGATCGTAGTGTTCATAAAAGTAAAACAAGGTAAAAAAAATTAGACCTTTCTTTTAAAAAAATCATAACTTAGGTACTACTTATGATATATTTTGTTTCAATTTTTTTTCTGAACGGCCATAAGTTATACTATAAGACATTTCAAGGTTATCCATTCATTACCGGACACCCTGTATATTAGTAGTTACGTTATATTATACAGGGTTATTGGTTATATGTCGGTAATCCATTAAGGGGATGTAGGAGAGGTAATTTGCAACCAAAGACCACTTATGACTCCTATGCAAATGTCGACCGTTTTTTTTTTTGCAGAAATGTACCATTTTAGTAAAAAAATCAGCTCAAAATTATGAAAATTGTAACGATTTGTAGCTCTGATTTAAAACTATTAAAGATAATTGTCATTTAATGGTTGATTACTAAGTACTGAAGAAAGCAGATAATAATAATAAAACAAATATTTCATACATTGTTTTTATTTAATAAATTTTCAATGTTTTAGGTATAACGCACATATCTTCAAAAGAATAATATATAATGTTTTAACATTATAATTATATTCTTTATGAACTATTACTATTTTAATACTCGAAAATGGTTAACATTTGCATAGGGTCATAAGGGGTCATTTCGTTGCAAATGACCTCACCTACATCCCCTTATTGGATCGCCGACATATTATTATTACTGTTATAAGGTACCTTCGTTATCTAAAAAAATATAACTAGTATTTCTTATCAAAATTAGTTTAAGTACCTATATACGCGATGTTTTTATGTTACCTATTTAGTTAAAAAAATCTTGTTATGTCTCGATAATGATAAAAATATACTTATGAAAAAAATATGTAAGTATAACTGAATGAGATAACGTTTTTATTATATTTTCGTCTTGTGAAAAGTTAACTAGTTCGAGTTTATCGATAGCTTAAATTGTTCCTACCTATTTCTCAAAGAAAATGAAAAACAAAGTTATTTTTGCGACTGTAAACGAAAATAACACGTATCTCAAAACATATTGACTAACATAAAAAAAATTACATATGGGGTCCAACTATAAGGGCGGAATTCACCGACTTATAAAACGGCAGTTTAGATATTTAATCAGTTCCTTCCTTAGGAAAGACATAAACCAAATGTTTAAATACCTAACCGGTGGTTAGAATGTTGGGTGAACACAGGCCTAAGGCATGTAAAGTTGTGGTGGTCTTCTAAACCAAGTGAAAATTATCAATAAAGTAAAAATTTTAATTGGCTCGAATTTTAAACAATGTAAAAGAGATGTCATGTAAAATACATGCTTATCTAATGATAGGCGTTTGATGATACGCCTATCATTAGATAAGCATGTATTTTGAAATGTAAAGAAATTAGATCGTCATAGTTTTCTTGATTGATATTTGAACAAATCAAGTTCAAGTTCGGATTACGGAATTGCTTTTTAATGTTATTGACCGTGAAGTTACGCCAATACGCCACCTAGTAAGATTTCTTTTTCGAAAATTATGCACATAGGTCACAATTAGCGTTTGTGTTTGCCAGTGAAAGTATCAATATGTAATCAATATTATAGATCGATAGAGCGTCAAAGTACCTATTGTGGTATCTTCACTCTTTAGTGCAGTTACGCCAAAAGTGTCAGCCGCTAAACAATGGAGTAGTGTAATTTCACTACTCCATTGTTTAGCGGTTCATAGAATACCTATACCTTCCTTCGTTTCATCGATATAGTGCCAAAGTCTCCGAGTAATGAGAGTGTGTGAAATCCGGACGGACACACGGACTAGACCAAATTATAAGGGTGTGGCGGCATCTACATCGCCACATGCGAACTACACATCGCACTGACGTCACGCAAAATCCTGCATCGCGCAATCAGAGTTTACGGCGCGACTAGCGTATCATATACAACGCCCCGACATTAATCGTCGGGCAGTAGCCCACGGGCACGCCACAATTGCGGCGATAAGTCCCCTCTTTGAGGAGTGGTTGGAGAGGCGTCACGGCATCCTCGCCTTCCGCCTGACGCAGGTGCTCACCGGAGACGGTTGCTTCGGGAGGTTCCTGTTCCGAAACGCCCGGGTGTTGTTACCATTGTGTGGATCGCCCGGAGGACACGGTGGAGGTCTCACGGCGGGCAGAGCACCGCCGCGTCCTCGCAGAGGCGATTGGCGGCGGCGATCTCTCGCGTCCGGCCCTGGTACAGGTCATGGTACGGAGCGAGAGTGCATGGGAAGCCGTCACCTCCTTCTGGGAAGCAGAAGTAAGCAGAATCGATAGCCGATTCCCGGCCACCGTAGGCGCGGGCTTGCGGATGGCGAGCAATGGGTAGCTCGCCGTCCGGTAAGGACAAGACCCGGGTCGACGGCGCGTTGTGTTCCACGCGTGCCTCAAAGAAATGTCAGCACTAGCTGAAGGGGTCCGCTAGGGCCGATGCCCGCCAGGGTTGCGGTTTGTTCGAAAGAGTTACCGCGGCCCTGACACAGGCCATTGAAGGAACACGGGTGGGTTTTAGTCAGTAGAAGTCTGACACGCCCTCCCGCTCAGTGGCGTAGCTAACATGGGTGGCACCCGGTGCGCATAATTGTGGTGTCACCCAAGAATGAAATCTGTTAAAATGAATAAACATGCAATAAACGTATAGTATGTTTTTATTTAATTATTATAAAGTAAGTCTTTCATAATTACAATAGAAATTTTGATACTAATAGTTACTAATTACCTACATTTGTTTATACTAATCTAACAAGCACTAAAATCTCTTTTTTCTAGCTTTAACAGCTGCAAACTCGGAAATCACGTCATTAAAATTTATATTTTGTGTTGCCTCGTGTTCTATTGTTAATATGCCAAGATTTTTAAGTCTGTTTTCGGTCATTGTTGCCCGCAACTAATTTTTAATTAATTTTAGTTTGCTGAAACTCCTCTCACATGAAGCAACTGATACGCAAATTGTCATAAATAACTTTAGTGCGACCATAAGATTCGGAAGAGATTCTGTAAAGTCCCATTCCACGATGAATTTCAAAAAGTCTAGAGTCACCCAGCTAGAAACTGTAACATTAGCCGCTTTTAAACGTCTTCTCTACCTCGGTATCTCTAAAAAGAGTTCTGTTTCTGATATCTCATCATAAAAACCAGTAAATTTTGAAAATTCGCGAAAAAAATGAGCAGACACAGGCGACAAGCAACGACTATTTCAGGGGAATCCCCAATCAGTTAGTGTAGTAGGGCTAAATAAAACGACAACATTTTGATGGGCTCCCCGATCGATCGCGCCATAGAGCCATGAACATAAAAACTTTTTAGCAAAAAATAAAACCGACTTCCAAAACAAAACACTACAAAGTGAAAAATAACTATAATTTCGGTAGTCGGTGCCTTGGGTTTTGTATTTTCGGTTTTTGCCACCGACTTCCGAAATTAAAGTTATTTTTCACTTTGTAGTGTTTTGTTTTGGAAGTCGGTTTTATTTTTTGCTAAAAAGTTTTTATTTTTCACTTTTTAGTTGTAGAACGTACCCCACACTAATTCGAATACATAATTGAGCACAATTGTAGATATAGCCATGTAAATAACAGTGATAGGAAGTTATTAAAACACCATCACATCATCCACATAAAATAAGTGGGAAATATACGCATTATTGACGCTAACTCAAAAACTCCCCAAGCAAAGTTAATAAAATTTATTTGGGACCACCTCGGAAGTATACCCTATCAAACAAAAAAAGAATTTTCTAAATCGGTCCATCCGTCTTTGAGTAATCGCGTAACAAACATACAAAAAAAAAACATTCAGACGAATTGAGAACCTCCTCCTTTTGGAAGTCGGTTAAAAATAACAGTGTGTACACTGGAAAAAAATCATGGTCTAATGTGTGGTCAGAGTGAATAATTTCTTGTTAACATTTATTTCAAATAATAGGTACGTGCATTTATAAATAATCACAATTGATAAATTAAATTATTTTGTTGGCATAACTCAAAAGCATTACAAATTCACTTATAGAGAAAACATAAATAGGTGTAAAACAAAGTTATCTGCCAGTAAGCGTAGATAAAAAACAAAAACAAACAAGTATCTTTAAAACTCTAAGATATGTACAAATATATTGTAGTTACCTTACATGGAGAATATGTACAAGCTAATACTAAAAATAAATATACATATTATGTACAAGTGTATAAAAAATCATAAAAATAAAAAGGGGAAGAGCTCATAGGGCATCAAAAAATTCGTCCCATCGCTGTCAACGAAAAAAGTGCCCAAAAGGCTGGCAGCATTGCCACGTTAGATGGCAATGCTGATTTTTTGGGCTAAAAATAGGCCAGCCCTCTGGTCCCCTGAAGAGTCGACCAACCGCTTAGCGATGTCCTGAAATATTCGATGAGCACTCGGACCCCAAGGCCCTAGTTTCAACCCCAAACGGCTCAAACAAATAGCTCCCAATAAAGTTGCTATATTTGCGCCGTTTGAGGTTTTCTGCTCCTGCCCGCCCCAGCACAACCCGCCGTGCTAAGAAGATGGGATGGGGATCCCACACCAAAGGCCTACCCAACTTTCAAGGCATTATGGTCATTCCGTCTGGCCTCTTCCCATCGTCGCGCGCCAAGCCATTGGGTTCTAAAACTGCTGGCACCCCGGCGGTGACAAGAGCCCGACGGATGATGTCGTTAATGCTGGCATGCCGTGCCATCCGACCAGCGCTCTTGCTGCAGGATAGTCCATGGTGTCCGAGGCAGTCGACTCCTTCACCGCATAACTTGATTAAAATAGCTTCAAACCCATATTATTTATCATTATAAAACTATATTATATTTTTTTTTATACAGTCAGGTGTCACCCCGGAACCGGTGACACCCGGTGCGGACCGCCCCCGACGCCCCCCCCTAGCTACGCCACTGCTCCCGCTCCACCCAGAGCGGGAGAAGTTATAAAAAAAAGGGCAGTAGCCCACCAGACTCAACACCCGACTGGTCGGAGGATCCTCCCTGTTCTATGGAGGATGAGTGAACTTTACACCCTGTTCCTCATACCTCATAAGGGTAAGGACCGTTTTGCCATTTGGATATGGAACCATAAAAAGTAAGAACTGCCCTAACGCCGCTACCTACTGCTAATAGAGTAGGTACCTACCTACTGTAAGTAGGAATTCCAGCTACCTGTTTTACCTATACAGGTTCTTATGCATAACCGCGGCATTATCTATTCAACATTATGTATGGGTCGCCTTTTTACCAAGAAATACCAAACAAATTCAAAACCAACAAATTTCAAACGTAATTTGAAAATAGTTTCACAGTGAGAGTTCGTGGGAACAAAGCAAGGTTTTTGGCAGTTCAAGTTGGTGGCTGGTGTCAGTGAAAGAGTCTGGTAAAATGATATCGTGACCGCGTTTAATGGGTCATGATGCCTGCGTTGCGATTCGTCTCGTCGTGCGAGCGCGGACAATGGCTGGTCGTGTCTCCTGCCCTCGACGCCCCTCCGCTCCGCCTGCCCGTGACACTTGACACAGGAACCCGCACTCCTCGACCTCCAAATATTTCCGCGTACACCTTTTTTATCTCCCAGAAACGTGGACTGCCTACCTACGCATCAATTTACTGACCCAAGGTAAAAACGACAACATCGACTTTAAAATTAGTAATGAAAAAGTGTCGAATACTCGACTATAGAAATTACTCTACAGAATGTTTTTAAGGTTCTGTAGTAAAATATGGAACCCTTATAGTTTCGCTAAGCCCGTCTGTGTTTGTCAGTTATAGTTTATTTCAGAGACTGTACTAAAAAGCTGTAACTTGGCATGATTATAACATGTAGTTGTAATCTTATCACGTTAGAATTAATCAAGCGTACAAAGTAGCGAAATAAAAGCTTCAAAAGAAAATTACACGTAAAGCGGGATGATTTTTTTTAGGGTTGCGTACGACAAAAGGAAAAAACGGAATCCTTATAGGCTCACTAGTGTGTCTATCTGTGCGACTGTCTGCCCGTCGGTCACAGCCAGTTTACTCCGAATGTAATGGACCGATTATGTTGAAATTTGGTACACGTATGAATTTCTGTGACCCAAACACGGACGTGTAGCGTAAATAAATATATTTTGAATATGGAGGTCCATTTTGGGGAGCAAATAAGAAAATTTAAAAAAAAAGTTTTGCAAACTGTACCGTGTGACAATTCAAATGAAAGAACTTTCTGTAAGGGTCTCAAATATAAATCATTTTTATAATTTTAAAATAAATAGTTTTAAAGTTATTTAATTTAAGAAAGTAGACGAAAATTTACCATTTCCCCCCTTACCTCCGAAACTACCGAGCCTAAAATTAAAAAAAAATACAGGAAATAGTTCTAAGTATACATGAAAACCAAGAAGTCTATGGTCTTAAAATAACATGGTAAATCTCTCAATATTGTGCGTACAAACATAAATTTGCAGTTGGAATGTGTAGGAGAACATATTTTTCAACTACAATGTTTTAAGTTTGTTCTTGGGATAAATCCATCCCAACTACGGAATCCTTCATTATGCGTGGTCTGCCACGCACTTGGCTGGTTTTTACTCGTCTATTCCATTGTGTGGGGTGTCGTTGGATAGGTCTTTCAAAAATATTGGGGTATTTGATGTTTTAAATGATAATTATTGTTAGTTACGTGTCCCCCCTCCACCAGCTAAACCATTGCTTTTGGAAATGTGAAAAGTATTCAAGATAGTAGTACCTATACAGCGTGTGTCGTAAATGCTTGCTTTAGTACCTACATTTTTTGGACACGCAATTCACAGTTAAAAAAAATAAAACAAAATAAAAATATAATGTCATATAAAGAATATTCAGCCAAATATTTTATTCTGAGACTGAAAAAATATGGTTCAAATTTTTATTGGCCCCTTTAACGTTGGACCACTATTTACGACACACATACAGGTGACTCGTAATTTGACGTATTCCTTCCAGGACGTGATAGTTTGACCCATTTTCAACAATTAAGCACTAGCCTTGGCGAAAATTCATGGGATTCGAAAAACCAAATTTGTATGTACTTATTTCTGAAAATTTCTCAGAATTCGTCACTAAATATCGCTTTGCTCTAAAGTTCAAATTTAATGGCCTTCATTGTTATTCCACTGGGTACCTAGGCACCTAACAATCCTCGACGTAACCAAGTTTTATAAAACATCAAAGAGTTAAAAGTTAAAGGAAGAAGTTTATTAATAATTTTCAAAAATCATTTACGTACATACGAGTACATGAACTTTCATCCCAGTTATCTTATAATTTTAGTATGGCATAAGCGTATAAATTGGGAAGGCATCTTCCTTTAATCTAACGAGAGACAAAAAAAAAAAAATATTTAGAGGTGACGCAGACCCAAGATGGAATTTGCAAATTGTTGAATTATTTAAAAATGGAGTGATAATCGAATTAATAAACTGGTTTATGCCTATCTATCTGTAATTCAAAGAATCCAATAGCCTTAATTACTACTTAACTATTTTAATTTGAAGCTGACCCTTTTGTGAACGTTTGTCGGTACTCAGAAGTTTGAAAATATCAAAAACTTAAATTAAAACGTCGTCGGAAACTCGGTATACTATAAACCGGAATTTTACTATGCCACTAAGCAAACACATTATTTAAAAAACATCCTCATCTTATAAGCTATCCAAATATTCCGGTCTCTCTTCTAATTATACAACACCAATTTCAGTCTGCGGTATGGAATAGGTTTCCTTCTTTTCGCAACTAATCGTATTTCATATGGTGGAAGTGGAGGATAGAATTATTATTTTCTAGATATTTCTGCAGTACACCCTAGTAATGGTCGCTTACCGATGCTGGTTGGGAAACCGGCGCACCTACCCTAAGTATATACTTATCTGTGGCACACTATCCCGCACGAATGTGCTAAAAGCGGTGCCACTGTTCGAGCAAGTGTGTTGAAAATATATTTAACTTAGATTGCCTCTTACCTTCGGACGAAAACCCAAATGCGCGCCTGAAATGGGTGTAGGTAGGTCCTAGCCTACGATACAATAGCGAACTTTCTTTCCGGATCAAATATGAACGTTAGGTAGGTACATGTTATGACACCGAAACTCAACAATGAGTCAATCACACGGAACAGTTAAAATATTCATAGCTTTAAAGCGGAGGCGTAATTGATTTTAACTTTGACGCATTCGGTCCTGCGCCGGCGTCGCACTCACCAGATGAAAGTGTATGATACGACAGCCATTTAATATACCTACCTCCAGGGTCAAATTTAATTTACACTACCATCAGCCATAGACGCCGTAATATATATCTACACGAAATTTGAAGATAAAAAAACAAGTTTGTTTATCGTCATTAGATATCGATAGTTATCACGTCTGCGAAGTTTCGCTAGCTAACTTAATTTGGCCCTGTATACTTGATCGTGAGGAGCTCGTGGCTAAGTAATAACAGCCAAAGCCAACACGGGTCGATCCATCAGGTTAAGCTTGCCGGTTGCCGGGGTTGGTCCGTGGATGGGTGACCATCTTTTCATACCGAGACTCCTCCGTGCCTCGGAAAGCACGTTAAGCCGTTGGTCTCGGCTGTCATTCGTGGATCTTTGACAGTCTTTACAGGTCGTTAGAAGCCCGAAAGTCTGACAACCAGTCTTACCAAGGAGTATCGCGGATTGTGGATGTCAGATAGGCAGTCGCTCTATGTAAAATACTGGTATTCAGCTGCATCCGGTTAGACTGGAAGCTGACCCCAACATAATTGGGAAAAGGCTAGGCAGATTGATACTTGATCGTGATTGAAGTGTCTATAGGTCTAATTGTACATATATAATATAATAAACGTTTATTTCTACCAACAAAGGATCACATACACAAAAAATAAAAGAAAACAAAATAAATAAAACAAAAGCACATACAATTAAAAAGACCACATAAACAAACAAGATTACAGACTTCGATAGCTCAGTATGTGAACCATACAGCAATGGTTCAGGTACTGACAATAGAACCTCTGCGTGGACTTCCTCAGGATGCCGCTGGAGCTAGTCCAAACCCTGCGCACCGTATTCGTATACGTGCATCGTTTTCGCATACTAGAATAAAAACAGTCTACTTGCGACCTGGCGAACATCCTTGAAGCACTGCAGAATCGGGGCAGACCCATCAGCACCCTGAATGCATTATTATATTGCACATGCATTGTAACGTCCGCGCATGTATGAGTCTCACAGGTTACTCGTGTAGACAGATGTACCTACACTGTACAGTATGCTCTGAAGTGTCGCTTTCACTTCAATGGTATAACGTGCAAACCTGCGGGCTGCATACCTGCCCTTACAGACAACGCCCTGCGTTCTCGCTCTATTTCTGCATCGTCCTTCGGATCAGAGGATATCATATGTCCAAGATATTTAACATGTTCCGCCCTCTTCAGTGGTGTTACACATAATTTTATGGCAGGAACCGTTGTTGGACATTTTCCTCTGACCCGAAAGACCATGCATTCACTTTTTTGGACATTGTAGATCAAGCCACGGCTGTGAGCGTAGTTTTCACAGATCCCCAACAGTTTAGAAAGGCCACATATGGAAGTACTCAGCAGCTGATATTATTAAGACATACGTATACATCATCAATATGGCAGCCGACATGGGTGCTGCTGAGCTCCTCTATCAGCGCGTTGACGTACATGTTGAAAAATTTGGGTGAATTGAGTCCCCCTTGCCTCACCCGCATTCCAACCTGTACGGCTCGGAATATGCATTCGACCATCGTACGACATTGACGTGGTTAAGATACCAAAATTTAAAGATCCTGCTGAGTTCTGTTGGCACAGATTTTTCTTTCAGATTCTGCCACAGGATATCGTAATTGACCAGGTCAAATGCCCTCGACAAGTCGAGAAAACATGCATAAATGGGCGTTCGTCTTTCTGTCTAGTACTTGATAATTTGCTTCACACACAAGGTGGCTGTCTCTGTGGAGAGTCTCGGCCTGAAACCAAACTGGTTGTCACTTATGTTCAGGTATTTATCCAGTTGATTGTTAAACAAACTATCAAGCAAAGTGCTTGATAGTTTGTTTAACAATCAACAATCAACGCTACCGTAGTGGCAAATGAAATCGGCCTGTAATTGGACTTATCAGAAATATCACCCGTCTTATTTTTCACAATTGGCACCACCACAGTTTTCATAAGTGCAGGATGTAAGTACGAATGTCCTATACATAGGGTATAGATAGAACATTGCGAACACTCTAGGCAGGTGAGGACCTGCGTATTTGAAATGTTTAATGCTGATGCCGTCATGGTCAGGAGACTTCCCCCGTGACAGCCTTAATAGCTTCTTTAACATTTTTAGCTTTAATTATAGCTCCAATCTCCTGATCATGCGGCCCAACATCGTTCACCAACTGTGATGGTCCCAATGGTGATTTTATAGTGAACATATCAGCTATACAACTGTGATCACTGATACCGTTAACGCTCGCTGGGAGGCTAGGCTTGCCATTGAACTTATTGGTGGACTTCCAAGTGTTTAAACTTATGCTTCGAATGGTGCGATGTCAAAATGTAATTTTTTATTTGTTCGCTATGATTCTGACACCACTTTAAGCCAGACTTAAAAACGTAATTCGACTAACTTGCATTTCCTCAAAAACACGGCCCGACCTTGTTTTTCCACACCATACCCACAGCTGGAATTTGCACCTCCCAATGAGAATCATTAACATGTATGTTCCATCCAACCACAGACTTTTTAATGTTACGCCGTGTTACGATAGAACTGTTAGTGGCAGTATGTTACAATTGATTTCAAACTCGGATCAACAAAAAAAGGAAGATGGAGCGTCGCGAACATCAAATGCTTTTAAAATAATAGAATTATGCGTTCCTGTGTAGTGACAAGAAAAAATCTTGTAAAAACAATAGCAAATCACATTAAAATTCTTACAGATATCTTTTCACTTGTAAGTACTTGAAATAACATCGTTTTTTTAACCGACTTCAAAAAGGTAAGTAAGGCAACTTCAAAAAGGTAAGGTATTACGTATCTTTGTATGTCGGCGATTTTCTCAAAAGCTAATGAATCAATTTTGATGATTCTTTCACTAACATGATCTACATACTCTCAGGAAGGTATATATATATACCTAATACATTAGGTAATTATCCTTATATACGATGTTATATGCATAAATGTACTGTATTGGGTCAGTACCTAATACAGTACATTAGTAACGAAGAATCATCAAAGTCCGCTTAGAAATACCAGTGTATTTCTAAGCGGACTTTGATGATTCTTCGTTTCGTTCGTCTTGGGCTTATGTAATTGTAGGCATTCAACTAAAAATGGAAAAATAAACTTACTTTAAAAAAACCGGTCAAGAGCGTGTCGGAGACCACGAACAATGAAGGGTTCCGTAGTTGAGATGAATTTATCCCAAGAACAAAGTTAACATTGTAGTTGAAAAACATGTTCTCTCATACACTCCAACTACAAATGTCCATAGTTAAACGAAAAGGATCCAAAGGACCTAATGTGGGTTGGATCTTTTTTGTTTAACTAACATAAGAGAAGTGGTTAATTCTTGCCCCGTATATTTTGTTAATTTTAGCCCCAAAGATACTTTTTCGAAAAAAAAAAATACTTACGAAATAGTTTACATTAGCGTTAGTAAAGCTATGTAGCATTATTAAGAATAAAACGAGCCACTATGAAACAAAAAAAAACTTTTTAGCAAAGTCTTTGGTTTTGTATTTTCGTTTTTGCCACCGACTTCCGAAATTAAAGTTATTTTTCACTTTGTAGTGTTTTGTTTTGGAAGTCGGTTTTATTTTTTGCTAAAAAGTTTTTATTTTTCACTTTTTAGTTGTGGAACCTACCCACACAAATTCGAATACATAATTGAGCACAATAATTGTAGATATAGCCATGTAAATAACAGTGATAGGAAGTTATTAAAACATCATCACATCATCCATATAAAATAAGTGGGAAATATACGCATTATTGAAGCTAACTCAAAAACTCCCAAAGCAAAGTTAATAAAATTTATATGGGACCACCTCGGAGGTATACCCTTTCAAACAAAAAAAGAATTTTCCAAATCGGTCCATCCGTCTTTGAGTAATCGCGTAACAAACATACAAAAAAAAAATACAGACGAATTGAGCACCTCCTCCTTTTGGAAGTCGGTTAAAAAATATTACAACAAAATCAAATATTCAATACGTAAATCAAAAAATCGTAAAGTGAAAAAAGTTTGTTAGCTGAACAAAACATACAGACGAATTGATAACCTCCTCCTTTTGGAAGTCGGTTAAAAATAGACACACATCACACAACTCGCTCCCACGGCGTACTGCGCTGTATTATCGAAACTCAACCTGTACAGCACTGTCGTGGGGACGATTTCCGACAATCGCTAGTGATGTGCTGTTTATAGTTTCATAGATATTCGCTTGTTAACACTTACCTCTGTTAATTGAAGCCCCGGTCTCCCCTACTAAGGCATAATACACTGGGCCGCAAAGAAAGCGGGTCGGTTATTAAAAAATGCGATAACTTTGAAAACATTTGAGGAATCCTTTTAAAATAAAAACTAAATTAAAGTTTATTTCATTACTTACATATATAAAAAACAAAAATAAAAATAAAGACGATTTGAATAACTTTGAAATCATTTGTTTTACTTTTGTTTCTGTTTATAAATATGGCAATGTGGCATTTCCTGTGCAGAAATTCATTATTCTGATCAAATTCAATTAAAACATGCCATAACCCCTGAAGAGTGTACCAGAATTCTAACAATGCTTGAAGACGGGTGCAGTCAGCGCTATACAGCGAGAACTGTTGGTTTGTCGCTGTTAACCGTTCAAAGAGTGCTCCTAGCGATTTGAAGAGATTGAGTCCATTATTCGCAGACCAGGAACAGGCCGAACAAGGTGCACGACAATGCGGGAGGAGCGATATATGGTGTCAACAATGTTGAGAAATCGATTTCAAACGGCTGTTGAAGTCAAAAATCACCTACATGCTGGAGGGAGCAATCCGAGCACGTGTACAGTGAGGCGGCGTCTTGCTGAAGCAAAGTTGAAGCCATTTACACCTGCAGATGGTCCAAAACTCTAAAGGCAGCATCGAAATTCAAGGCTCAGTTACGCTAGAGATCACATTAATGGGATTCTGGATGACTGGTCAAGAGTAATGTTTTCGGACGAGTCGAGGCTCATGCTATACACACACGATGGAAGGCAAAGAGTCTACAGAAGACCAGGAGAGCGCTATAACCAAGCTTGCATTGAAGAGAAACTGCCTACGGCGGAGACGCCATACACGTGTGGGCTGGGATTTCTTCCGAAAGTTGCACCGCGCTAGTGGTGATAGAAAATGGCACTTTAAAAGGCCGTATACGAAATTTGCCCGATTTCGTTAAAATACTGTATTTCTACACACAATATGAAAGATCATTTCAATTATGATCTGAGCTACTTTTTTATTTTTATTCGACTGTTTTGTGAATTTTTGCTTTAGGTTTAGAATATCACATATTTACGAATTGTTTTGACGTCTAAAGGGTATGAAAAAATTACTGTGTGTTCTTGTGAGTCGTCTATACCTGCAATGTTTGCATCACTTTTTACCTCGTTAATATAAAATTTTTGAGTAAAAAAATATTTAGCTTAGTCAACTTTTAGGTTTTCCTGTAATATTTAAGTATAGAACTATTTTCTGATTTTTTTTCAAATATTTAGGCTAAGTAGTTTCGGATATAAGGGGGAATGGTCAATTTTCGTCTATTTTCTTAAATAACCTTATAACAGTTTATTTAAAAATTATAATAAAAATATATTTCAGACCCTCACAGTAAGCCCTTTCATTTAATATATCACACGGTACAATTTGCAAAACTTTTATCCTTTTTATTTTCTTATTTGTCTCCAAAAGTGACTCCCATATTCAAAACGCTTTATTTACGTTTCACTTCCGTGTTTGGGTTACAGAAATTCATATGTGTACCAAATTTCAACTTAATCGATCCATTAGATTCGGAGCAAATTGGCTGTGACAGACGGACAGACAGACGGACTCACGAGTGACCCTATAAGGGTCCCTTTTTCGTTTTGAGGTACGGAACCCTAAACCAAATAGGTACAAAGTGTCTCCATCAAACACTTTCTTCAAATAGCATTATGAAAAACGTTAGGCGTGCCGTTAGCACCTATTTCGGTGAAGTCGATTACTTAGGTACTAAATTGGTCTCTATAATAATTTAAACCCTTACTTCTTTCCCTAAAAACATAGCTAAGTTATTGGACGCGTCATTCATTTTAATACACATTTTAAATATTAGCATATTAAAGTTAAAACAGATCTTCAAAATCACATTCGATATAAATGTAGACACCCGATATAAAAGCAGATGAAATGTAAAGTAGGACGATGGATTGATCCAGTGTCTGTTACCATTTATTTCCACTTACATATTAGCATCACAGACTGTAAAAAAAGCTGTTTGTCGATGCAACACATTTTGAATGTATGCTTCAGGATCATCCCGTAATTGTTGCACATCAATCTCCGTTCGTAGTTGCAAAAACAAAACATTTGTTACTGAACATTTTATGATTCGGATAACCGAAACTGTTTCATGATTTATACCGACCATTTAAATTGGTACATTATTCAGAACGAAATGCATGAAAGTTCAACCACGATTCGAGTACTTAATTCAGGACGGATGACGCTAATGTTTTCAGAGTACCTACCTACCTAGGTATATTGTTCCACATTCGAATATTACCAGCCTGTTTTCCTTTTATTCATTTTCCGTTTGCCTGAAATAAATCAGATGAAATAATTGAATCGGTAGCCAAGTACTTATTGATAAACAAATCATTACAAAAATGCGTGTATATATATAAATAGGAACCTAACTTGTTCAAAAAATCGTGCTAGCTGAATAATGGAACTCTGAAACTAATGTCAAATTATTCAGCACAATATTTTCCAGTGAATACCTACGCACAAGTGAGACTGTGAGAGCGTGTTTTGGGAATCATAGATGCATCTTCGTCATTTAAAAACGGTTGTTGACTGTATACCAGACGTGTGCATGCATAATTTATGTGTCCGTGTCTAGATTTCCCGTTTAATGAATAGAAAATCTAGGAAGATATTGATAGACACCAGTAGGTACCACATAAATTTCCTTAAATGTTTTCAGGAGATGATAAATTTCCATGTTTCAGTAGACAGATGTGTCGATGAAAAGTTTGACGGTATAGCAACCGGGGTATAAATAAATTGATGTTGAATGTGATGCCTGATACAATATTAATGGAGCATCTGCTGGGTGGCGAGGTTGGCGGGGCAGGCGTCGGGGCGCGGGCACGGCCGGCGTCGCATATGCAATGGCGTCTCATGCCATCGGCAGCCGATCATGAATATACGACACACTCAATAATGGGCTGGTTTGACGGGTCAAGTGTCTGATTCTTGTAGTACAATTTATTTTTCAGAGGCACTCTTTTCCTTTATTTACAAGCATTTCAATCGTAATGGATTATACTTTTATCATTACCTTAAGTATATTATAAGTGTCAATAGTTTCGGCTTAGCGGCAAGTTTGGACAGTGTAGCAGTTCAGTGAGCTCGCTAACGAACGTCGGTACAACTGTCTAAGTAGTTTTTGTTATATGTGCAAATTGTACTTGCATAGGTAATTCTACTTATTTACGAGTACCTATCATTAATTGATTGAAAAATCAACAGCTCAATAGATACACTAAGGGTTGAAAAGTACTCAGCATAATTGTGCAACAGTGATGAGCATTGTTATTCCCACAGGCGACTTCATTTCCCACAGCTCCCACGGGGGTCACTGGTGAGACAACAATGTGAGTGACAGTGGCTGCGCGCCTGCGCCTGCGCCGCGGCCGGGCGGGTGCCGGGCGATGCTCGGCCGCGCGGCATCTGCTCCCTGTCGTGGGAGTGCGTGCGGAAACCGATCGCACCACCGCGCCAACAATAACACACAAATCAACGAGCCGACGTGGCAGCTCACCCCTCTGGAAGCTGTGGGAACCACGCAATTAATAATATCATTCGCAAATCCCCATCTAAATCTAAACAAACCGTTCTCGAGTGCTATGTGGGGTGGTATAATGGGTAAACTTTTGTATACAATTACACTGACCGGAAGCAGCTTTATGTGTGACGCTTTATTGGGCATATGCATTTACTTAACGGGATTAATATAAAACGTGTTTAGGGTTCGTAGCTCAAAAGGAGAAAACGGAACCCTTATAGGATCCTGTGTCTGTCTGTCCGTCTGACACAGCCACTTTGCTCCGAATCCAATGGACATGGTGTTAACTATCACTAGTTGACACCATTTAGAGAATTTTGAGCCTTACATGCCTTAGACGATGTTTATTTTTTTTAAATTTTTAACTGCAAACTTAGTAAAAAATAACATACCTACCAACTTTAACTAAGGCAAAAAAAAAAAACTACGTACCTACCTCTAAGAATGTATGGCTCAAAATGCTCTAAATGGTGTCAACTATCACCCCCTTAAGGCTTGGTACGCAGCTTCCAAATAGCCTGTATAACACGTTAACATTATTTAACATTGCTGATCTCTCTTCTGAAATATGTTATACCATGTTTGGTTATATGTATGTTTAGTGTGGACTCACCTTAAGGTGCGCAGTAAAAATCGATTTTTAGAACTGCAGCAGTATATTGCAGCATTGGAATAGGTAGCTTTACTAAAAAAAACCCTAGTTTGTATGCGATTTACCGATTAGTTTATTCATTTTATAAAAACTTCTGGGACTTAAGGCTTGTGAACATTCAGCCTTCAGATCCTGGAGTGGTAGGTAAGTACTGTAAAGATTCCATGCAATGGACCTTAACCTTGTATTGGCTGACATTCGACTACTCGCGCCAGTATAAAACTCTTTTTTTTATTATTAAAAAAGATAGTTTGTATTTATATAAGATTCTGATTGTTTATGTGAAGATAAACATTTTAAAATACTAGGTACAGAGGCTTGTGGAACCTTTTGTTTTTTTTTTTGCGAAGCTTTAGTTGAGCGATTTGCTCTTGTCAGTTCGGTTTGGGTCATAACGCTTCATCGACAAACAGTAGTCTGCCATCATGCTACTATTCCACTTTCTTTGGTGCCTGCGCTCCATTATCTTTATATCCTGAAGTAATCTTTCTTTTTGTTCTAAATGCTCCGAATTCATCAGGAAAGTAACTCGAATGCGAATTAAGGAAATTAACTTTGTGACTCTTATGGGAAGCCAACTTTAGGAAATTTTGGAGCATGTTATTTATAATATTTTGATAATTGTGGCTTTTATGATTCCCTAAGACGTTTTTAATAACATCTTTTAACGACATCCATGCTGTCAGTTCTCATCGAACAGTTTTCTCAAAATTCTGACGTAATGGATTATTAAAACTATTTTTTCCGTTATCAGCCCACCAAAATTTAGGGAAACACTTCTTGAACTTATAAAAGATAATTCGTTTTTAGGTCTGTGTAATTTTTACGATACTATTTGGCATTTTTCAGCGATTACTGAGTATGATTTTAATTATTCTCAATAATTGCTGAAAAATTGACAATTTTGATTTTAGACATTTTGTAACAAAAAAGTAACAAAAAATATTAATTAATTAACTGACGGAGGTAATATGCACTCGGGTCAGTATTGCAGGGGTGGCCAACCACCACCTGACGCCTGTGATGAGCTGTGCGTGACCACAATAAACGCGTGCGCATGTATGATATTATCATTTGTATTTAATGGATACTCGGTAAGTAAAATGTTTTTAGGTATGTAATTTAGAACTAATCATTTGATTCATGGTGCTTTTCTGGTTAGCACTATTCAGAATCGCGTCTTTACTTGTGTCTGTTAAGACTAGGTACCTAACTGCTGCATTATTTTGGTAAGTATTTTATTGTATTTAAAATGCAATATGTATTTTTTATTGAAACTTTGCGACTGTTTTAGGAAATGGCATTTTTGTTTAAGTTTATAGTTGAATGCACTTCGAAAGTCTTAACAATTGTGTTCAAAATTGTGTAAAATCTAAAAAAAATCGACCAAGTTCAAGTCGGACTCGCACAAAAAGGGTTCCGTACCACTGTACAATATTTTACACAACACGTGTTGTGTAAAATATATAAAAAATGGTTTTGAATAAGATATGTATATCGTTGTCGTGTAATACCTACTTAAGATACCTATGGTATATTTTCTGGCTGGGCCTGGGACTATGCATGGTCCGACACGCACGTGGTCGCTTTTTCTTTTCTGACGAACAGAAAGGGTGTCTCAATCGAAATTAACTCGGAATCACGTGCCCAAAGTTAGGGCTGAGGAATTATTTTCTATGTAGTTGGACTAGCTGGCAACAAAACGAGCATCAATGTAGAAATTACAAAAAGTAAATAAATGAGAGTGAGTTGAATAGCGGTTCCGGACCATAAGTTTTTCGATTAGATCGCGCGCGTGTGCGCAGGGCGCAACTGTCATCGGTCGCGTGCCCGCTTAATAAGCTCTTAATGAAATTAACGACTGTGCCATATTGATGGGGATGACCGACAAAAACGTAACAATTACAAATGTACAATGTTGTTTGATACGCTACCCTCTGTTGTCGTATAAATTACTATTAATATGGAACCTGCATGCTTGTTGCACCACATCGGAAATGAAAACGTATTACCGAATTAAACAATAGGTAGGTATGTAATTTACTTTTTTATTGTCTTTTACATTTGTTTATCAATTTCCATAGATACTTTTTAATTTGAAAAGGATTATTATTGTTTTGTAAAAATCACCTTGATCCCTAGATACTTCTGATGTGTGTATGTGTGTGTGAACAAAACACGTCTTGTTTTTTTGGTATATGATGACGGCACCAAGCCGACTATCGAGCGAGACTATCGAATTTGGATGCGTTTTATTGTAAACAAAGAGATCAGACCACAAACTGTCCACGGTAAATAATCTCGAGAGATTTATTATAAACTGACGGTGTTTGCAATTATCCGGTGACATACCTAAATACATAACCCATGAGGTTATGTATCTTTTACTCATGTCTGTCCGGCTGTCCCAGGCACAAACTACAAAACGTCAGTCTGTTATGATCAGAGATCGGAATAGGTAGAGTATAAATACCTAAACTTCGAGGAAAGTAGTAACAAGAGTGGATAATACCTCCTATAAAAGCCCGGAATGATAAACATGACGATTAAATCTCGGGATTTAAGAAATTGTCAATTATTTATTGTACAGACACCAGCACATCAAGCTACTACAATCTGTCAAATTTCTTTAATAGATGTTCAACTTCAATTCAATCGCTAAAGCATAGGTTCAAGGTTGATTGCGTAAATTTGACAGTTTCGGGTAGCTTGACCTGCTAGCGCTGTACATTCATACATTCGTAACAAATTAAATATTTATAACAAAATAATAAATAATTCACAATTTCTAAATTCTGGGAATTTCCCGGGAAATAAGAAATTGCGAATGATTTATTATTTCTCATTCCAGGATTTTATACATATAATAGGAGGTATTATCCACTCTGGTTAGTTCTTAATGCTCTACCTATTCCGATCTCTAGCTATGATCCTAATGGAATTTATGAAATGTACTTATTCTAGTCACTTTTTTATTTTTATAAGTAGGTCGAGTTAAGGGCAGTGTACCTTACGTTGCGCCCTAATTTTGTTCAGCAAATAAAGATACCTACGATAAAAATAATATTCACGAAATATGAGCATGATGTTTCCCATGGAAACCACATTTCTACTATCAGGTTTCCACGCTCCAGATACAATTTGTACCTTAGTATTGGTTGCTACACCAGTGGAGTACAAAGATTTTCTTTGTAAACCTAAATTATCAAGGGCCGCACATGGGTGGTGTTTATCTATGGGTTGCTTAATGTCCCATAGTCAGTATGCGAGGCCTCGCAAGACGGGGCCGGGTAACTACGGGAATGAACACGTGCGGTCTCACCAACACAAGTGAGCCAGTGTTCACACCGACTCCTTTCAGAACCTGATTAGATAAGCAGAAGGTCTGAGGTAATTAAGTGACGCGTTTGAAAAGACAGGCTTTTACGTTTACTTGTAGCTCTTTTTTGTACACCAATCGGAAGAGGCAGTTTTACCTAATTAGGTACATGCTTGAGGAAAACCCTCTGAAAAAGTCGTTTTCCGTCACATGTTTCGGATACTACTTACAAGTATCTATATTTTTATTTTACAAATCGTACCTCGTACTAAGGGCGCTAAGGGTGGATTTCACCAATAAAACTGAACACGTTCAGCTAATCTAAAACGCGTTCAAGAGCTGTCAGTGTCAAAATTGTTATGGAATATTGACACTGATAGCTGTTGAACTCGGTTTAGAAGTACTGATCGAGTTCAGTTTCATTGGTGAAATCAGCACTAAATACAAAAAGCTTCAATTGTTTCAGGTAGGTATCATGGGTAGTATGAAAATGATATAGGTATGAGAAAGTTTAGAAATGCAAAATTCCCTGGTCCTTTATATTATACGAACACGCTGCACCCTGCAGCAGCACTATCTCGCAATTATCTATTGACGAGGCTCTGATAAAGTCTAAGTAAACATTCAATTGCTAGACTAAACTGTATTGAAGATCTTACTTCGAACTGTTAAAAAGGGTTTTGACAGGGACATTAAAGTTACACGAGACTTAACTTTGGTATTGTATAATAATCCTTTTCTACATTTATGCATGACATCATCAACGATCATCATTGCTATAAAGTTCCATTGCGAATTTCGCTCGATTGATTTGTTAACTACTTTTTTAGTTGCTGAAATGCGTACCTGTAATTTGTTAGTTAGATAAGAATTTTTCTTTTTGTAGATTAGCGCAAGACAACACAAACTAGCAAGGGTAAATACAAGCGATAATTAAGCGTTGACGGAACTTATTTATGACAGATTTATCTTTTAATTTTAACTATTATTTATACTCTTAATTAAGTGTAATATTAATTAATTAATATTTGTAACTACACAGATAACAAAACATAGTGTTCTCTGTGTACTTATTTTGTTTACACCTATGTTTTACAAATAAAGTTTGGACTGTGACTGTGACTGGCGCTCACCAGGTATCAGTTAGGGGAAGCGTAGGTACCTACTATATTTAAATACATAAGGGTAACACATCTGGTTCACTGAGGTGATCCCGCTAAGTGCATTCCTCAGTCAACACCGTTGTTTTACATTCGTCTTCAGTTATTTCAATTATACCAATATTATTTATAGACACCTACTTTAATTAAGTTCTAAGGAGCTTGTGGCTAAGTAATAACTGCCGCACGGGTCGATCGATCAGGTTAAGCTACGCTTGCCGCGCTTGATCCGTGGATGAGTCTTTACATAGGTACCAAGACACCTCCGTGCCTCGGAAAGCACGTTAAGCCGTTGGTCCCGGGTCTCTGTCGTGGATCTTTGACAGTCGTTACGGGTCGTCAGAAGCCCGAAAGTCTGACAACCAGTCTTACCAAGGGGTATCGTATTACCCAGTAACTGGGCTGTGGAGGTCAGATAGGCAGTCGCTCCATGTAAAATACTGGTATTCAGCTGCATCCGGTTAGACTGCAAGCCGACCCCAACATACGTAGTTGGGAAAAAGGCTAGGCAGATGATGATCTATTTTAACTAAGTCCATGAAATCTACAGATCCTACTCTGACCTAAAATATGAAAACCTAGTTAAATACCTACACCGACAACAGGAGTCAATTACTTTTTAATAATTGAATATGCTGTGCTTAGCAACTGGTCTGTCTCTGTATGCACTTTGACACGATTACGGGCTGCTTTTACAATGAATTAAAATATTATTTTCCAAAATGTAAAGTAGTAAGTTACTACTGCAGTTGCATTAAAATAATCAATAAAGACTTGCTCACGTGAGAGTATTTTAACTTTACGTTACATTATGAATATTCAATGATAAAGATTTATTGAATATTTGAGTTAATTGTTGTGTAGCGTATTTTAAGTGCTCCACATCGTGTGATCTCGGAGACGGATTGGGCTCGCCGCACACCTGCATACAGCTTCCGATTGAGTACTTTGAAAGGGAGAGCCCGTACGACCCGACAACCAGTCATCGTTATTCTCTCAAACAATGTATACTGGTTTATAATTAATTCAACATAAATATGCACTACTTTTTTATCGAGCTTCTTTTGTTATCTGCCGATCGATTTTGTCGAGGTGTACGAACTGACTTCTTGTCTGAAGCAACGTGATAATAATATGATAATTATATTGTTACCGGCAAAGATTCCATTGTTATGCCAAAGGGTTATATTCGAAATATACTGTTTTTGTTACATATAACTTTTATGTAGGTACTGAATTTTACATAATGGTATGTCAGAGTTTTGTTCTGCTCCAAACGAGCGTACCTACTCGGTAACAAAAGTTATTTCATATGTTTAAATATTATTAGGTACTGTTTCAAAAACATACTACTTTTTTTTACAATCAATAGTGATAGGTAATTAACAAGTTTTCATTCAACAACTCTTGTGAAAGTTTGGATGGTGTTGACCAATCGACACCAATGTTAACTATTTACTGACTCACATAAACTCAGATAGAAATGTCAAGTTAAACCTGAGTCTTCTAAATTCTCCTACTCTCTCCATGTATCTTTTGTCATCGAAGTTTTAGATAGGTACTTACTGAAAGCAGGATTTTGGTAGGGACTATAAGGCAACGTGACACTGAAAGCTTCTTAAATTCAATCTGCACTTATCCCAGGATGTCATAAGTAGGTATATTGCTACCGAGTGGCCGGTAGATCCCCAACCAT
Organism: Dicycla oo; assembly: GCA_948252095.1. NCBI lineage: Eukaryota > Metazoa > Arthropoda > Insecta > Lepidoptera > Noctuidae > Dicycla > Dicycla oo. The sequence continues at coordinate 17,478,360 of OX411712.1, forward strand.
ACTCGGTCCTATTGGACAGCTCACGTTGCTATGTCAATATATCATCGGATGTAGTCGGCAGGTGTGTTTAATGTAGGTATAATATCCTATTGCTTCACTTCACCAAAACTAGTATGTTTCATCCGTTATCGGTACAATGCCCACACTCACCAGTCTTCCATATTCAATGTGCGCCGGGGCACATGTAGGTACCTATGCAAATAAAATCAAGTTGTAGGTACCGAAGTCAGTACTCGCTCCTACTCCGGATGTAAGGACTTCAAACACGAATCGTATTTACGTAAGAGGCGAGGGCACATACAACACGTGCGCGGCACATAGGTGTTCAGGTGAAGGGGAAGCGCACAGCTGTTTCCACAAGAGTAACATTAAACCACGCCCGCCTTGTGCAACGGTTTAAGAAGTAACAGTCACATTTATTGTTGCCGTTTGTAGGAAAAGCAGTTGAAATAAGGCCCTGTAGGTATGTATTTTATTCAACTGATTCAGGTATGAATTTAATTAAGGAATATAGGTAAGGTGGGTTTATACGAGAGCCCACAACCAAAACCCTGTCGCATCGTTTTACGGCCAAAACCGTATAAAATCGTTAGTTTAGATGATTCTGAACCCGAATCGGTGCGCGGTCAGAAATGTCACAGTTTTATGGGAGTCCATTTCTGCACGGTATGTCGAAAAAAAAAATTGGCAGATTGTTTTATAAGACATAGGTTTCGTAATTTTATTACAAAAAAATTTGCGCGTCACATGTAGCGCGACCGTATTTTGAAAAATGTCAAAAAATTTAAGAGAGTGCGACAGTAGTTAAAAACGATTAAAATTACAGTATTTTTCAAACGTTATCCCAGTTTCCTTTTGTCCAATTTATTAAAAAAAAGACCATCAATTTCAGTTCGATGGCTTCGGGTAAGCTCTTTTTAATGGTTATCTAAGAATTTGAGAGTTGCAACATTTACTCGATAGACGTAATTAAGCCACCACGCAGATTAATACAGATGGGACACTCCACAGTTTAGTTAGGTATGAAGCTACAAGTGCGCGGCGGGCTCGACTTGTCGGGCCAATTCAGTACGGGTTGCCGCGCACAGGCCGGCTCGCACGGTTCAGTTCGATACTCACACGCCGCGTCGTAAAAGAAGACAACCCTAACGATTCAGAAGGTATAAGAGTTACGCGATAGAAAGAGAGGCAACTTGTGGTGAATATAATTGTAGGTGCGACCTGAATTGCACTTTATTATGTCGTAGCACGAGTCGCTTTTTATTTAAATGATTTTGCGGAGTGTCCCATCTGTATTAATCTGTGGCCGCAATACGTTTTTTTATAATTTTGACCATCGAAAAGTTGTCTGATTGTATTATTTTGTCTGATATATTTTTTTCTACATGCGGGGAACCTTTTTCATCATGTATACCAGTTTTCAAGACAGAATGCTATGTTACCGATCGGTAAATATTTCAAAACGTTTAAAATGGTTTCAACACTTACGATGCTCAGACTTTCTTCTGAAAACTTATTTATTCGCTGTCAACTGACCAAATTTCACCTGAAAACCAGATTTTCAGACGGTTTGCTATGGTCTCTTTTCTGCCCATTTTTAATTTTCTCAAATGGTCTCGTTGGTACGTGTGATGCTACTGCTGTCTGAAAATTGTGTTTTTGAAATCTAAAAATCCATCGTTAAACCACATTATGAAATCAGACAGGTTATTATTATTAGGGTTCCGCACCTCAAAAGGAAAAAAGGAACCCTTATAGAATCACTCGTGTGTCTGTCTGTCTGTCTGCCCATCTGTCACTGCCAATTTGCTCCGAATCTAATGGATCAATGACCCAAACACGGGCGTGTAACGTAAATAAATGAATTTGGAATATGGGGGTCTATTTATGGGGGGGGGGGGAGGCAAATAAGAAAATAAAAATAAAAAAGTTTTGCAAACTATACCGCGTATCATATCGTGTTTTTTATTAATATAAACAATAGTGTTATTCTGTAAAAATCTCACGGTGAAAACTTAGGTGAAGTGAGCTTGCAGTGAGCTGTCAGTAATGTCGATGCCAAACATCGGGTGGAATCACAGGCACATTCAAGCTCACTTCACCTAAGTTTTCACCGTGAGATTTTTACAGAATTGCATTGTGGAGTGGCTGAATTGTTTTTCAGTCACCATAATCAGTTGTGGCTAAGATTTGTAAATTAACAATAAATATGTATATAATAGTAGAGTACTGTCCGCCTGTTCGCCCTTCCACCTGTCCACCTGTCCGCCTATCCGACTATCCTACTTTCGAAGTACTGTACGTAAGGTAACACATCCAAAATAATTATATAATTATGATAGTACGGAACCCTCAGTGCGCGAGTCGACTCGCACTTGACCGTTTTTTTTGACATATTTGTAAATGCCATCAGATCAGACGTGACGCGAAAAATTTCTGAAAATTTTTATTTTTTATTTAAGATGGGTTTTCTCTTGACTCTAGTCTAGGTCGGAGGTGACAGAGACAGAGTCGACGATGGAGTGAGCTTACCCAGAAGAAGCCTGTTCACTCTCCCTTTAAAGAGATTAGGATTGTATGCGCTCGGAAACACAGACGCAGGTAGTGAGTTCCACTCTTTTGTTGTGCGCGTTATAAAAGACATTTGGAAATGCTTAGTGCGAATTGGTGGAATATCAACTAGGTGGGGTAACTAGCAGTGCGTCTAGATGTCCGATAGTAGAAGGGGGCCGGTGGAATGAGGTCGTGGTGTTCTTGAGCACACTCACTGAAGTATAATCTGTAGAAGACCGACAAGCAGGCAACCTTGCGGCGATGAGCCAAGCTTGGCATCCACCAGCTTTACATCGCCAATGAGCCTCTTAGCTCTACGTTCCACCGAGTCAAGCGCGGCTAGTTGGTACTAAGCTGATCCATCCCAAAGGTGGCTGCAATACTCCTAGCTGGATCGGACATACACTTTGTAAAGAGTAAAAAGCTGTCCAGGCGTAAAGTATCGCTTCACCCTATTTAGGCTTGTTGGCAGTTTGGCTGAAATTAGGATTTTTGGATTCAGAATAACCCAATCTATCGATTTTATACGGTTTTGGTCTTAAAACTTTAAGAAAAAATGGTCATGGGCTCTCGTACCATAACTAATAAATTTTGTGATAAAAAACAGCCTGAATACAGCGCTAACGACTTCTTTCATCATTATAACTACACAAAAATAATAGTTAGTTTTTTATTAAAAGTCTCTGGAAATCATCGGAAATCGTGCAGTACGAGTATATGCCATGGTTATATGTGTGTAGTGTCAATGTATGTACTTACTGCATCCACTCGAAGCCACTCCTGAATTGTTGTGGTGCATACGTGATGAAGCTCTCGTAACAGCTAGGCATAGCATGAGACAAAGTCTTTTTGCGTCGGAGTCCTATAAGCACGAACCGCGAAGTATTGTGGGTTTCTAATTAAGTAATATTTCAGAAGCATTTGAGGAGCTCGTGGCTAAGTAATAACAGCCGCAAGGGTCGATCCATCAGGTTAAGCTACGCTTGGCGGGGTTGGTCTGTGGATGGGTGACCATCTTTTCATACCGAGACTCCTCCGTGCCTCGGGAAGTACGTTAAGGCGTTGGTCCGGCTGTCATTCGTGGATCTTTGACAGTCGTTACGGGTCGTCAGAAGCCCGAAAGTCTGACAACCAGTCTTACCAAGGGGTATCGTATTACCCAGTAACTGGGTTGTGGAGTTCAGATAGGCAGTCGCTCCATGTAAAATATTGGTATTCAGCTGCATCCGGTTAGACTGGAAGCCGACCCCAACTTAGTTGGGAAAAGGCTAAGCAGATTGATCAGATTGATTTCAGAAGTATTTGAGAGTCTGGATTTGGACCAGCATCTTAATTGCGAAACACACTATACATCGGAATCGGTTTCATTTTAAAAGTTCAACAACATTCATTGAATTATTTACATTCTTGACAAATTTTTCGAACATATGAAGCAATGGATTAGCTATTTGCTTTAAAATGATTCAGATTCCGATTGATAATGCGTTACGCAATTAGGGTGCTGGTTGATGGCATTATGCTCATCCTCTATTATCATGGGACAAAACATAACTGACGAAATGTAGGTGTACTATGTGTCTTCATCCCGAACCTTCGGGGAAAAAATGTATAATGTTATGTAAGTTTCTATAATCAATAACCATAATCATGAACCTTTCTTTTTATCGTGTGCTGAAAGAATAATAATATTAACTGTGCCAACGTTTGTTGATGCCAACGATAGTCAACAAAAAATCTCGATGTTAAACAATCACAGTCGCACATTGTGTGGCGGGGACGCGGGGTGCATTCGGGCGAAGGTGAGTTTCTTCGAAAGTGAGACCATTTGCAGCGTTACAACAACCTGCAAAGAATCCATTGTAAGGGAATGATCAGACGCGCAGCTGCGCACGCGACGGCGCGCACACTTGCATCAACTGCCATTGATACTGCAAGATGAATCCTGCAGTTGATGTGGATCATGCATGGATATGTATCGATAATTTATCAAGTTACATAGATATTTTTCACAATATCAATTTAATATAGATAATAATGTTTTGGAGTTTCAAGAGTAGATACCTAGGTAATTAGGTATGATTAGCAATGGATTTTATTAACTAAGTTTCTATCTAACTAATTCTATAGCTTTCTGATACCAAAGAATTATACGGTAGGTAGTAGATAGTAGATAGCTACTTGCCATTTTCATTAAATTTTATATTATAATTTAAAATATGAATGCAGGTCGTTGTGATTTTATTTAACGACATTTTTTGTGCTTAGAATTTGTATGAAAACGGCTTTTGTGACATAAAGAATCAATTGCATTGTGCTCACCGTTCTACCTGTGCGTCAGCACATGCCAGTTTTTATGCGAATACTTAGGTGAAGAATGCTTTGTGTGCGACTATGTGCCGCTATAACATACCTACTGCACATCCAACGATTTTGAAGAATATATTGTAACATTTAGAAGATTTTTCTACAAATCGTGTTTTTCTCTAACATGAAGTTGCGCAAACGTCGCCAGATCCGTTGCGCAGATAGGCGCGCTCGTTGCTCAGGCCCTGAACTCAGCTAACCTAATTGACAAGCGGTGCCTGCGCACGCGCACACATCATCGATCAACTTGACCACCTCACAATCGAGTTACGAAATTCACATTCGTCTAGATATTGATCCTGTACAATTACCGTAACAGCTGGAGTTGGACTAGTTCCATTACGAGGAAGTTTAAAGGTATTTTAGTTAATGTTTTGTTGCAATAGAATAGATATCGACAACAAAACCTTAGATAAACGTATTACATACGTATCGGTAATGTGATGATACCCCACTCGGTATAGATCCAGGATCTATACCGAGTGGGGTATCATCACATTAATTGAAACCACGTGTTCAGTACATGATTCATGACCCCCTTGTATTGAAAAAATAATCAGCTGTTTCCTACAAAAAGTGAAAATGTATGGAACAGCAGATTTTTTTAATAACCGACAAAAATTTCAATACAGGGGTCTCCAGAATCATCCTAAGCGCCACTCTCTGTAGGTAAAAGGTACGTACTAAGTAGGATTTTTGCGTACGTACAGTATTTACGTGTTTGTTTCTGGATTGCCGAACAAGTCGGGCAATCTAGAACACATCAGTGCAACCGTAGACATGAATAAACAATGAATGTTTCTCACGAAACTTATGATATGAAAATATTTTATTGCCTGGAGTCAAACACGTAACAACGTACAACGAAACCAAATGCAGGTAATAAACAAGCATTGAAATATTTTATTATTAGAGTTTATGGTAAACAACCTATTGCAAACACGTAGTTATATCTAGCTAGGCACCAATTCTTGGTAGCGACGACGTAAACCCAATAATAGCAGAATTTATTATTTATTGCGATAGTTATAGGTCTAGTTATAAACTGGCCTCTATTTCCGCAATTTTGCATGGATTACAAACAATGGAACAAGTGGCCAGGTGGAGTCAGTCCGGGCGTATACTCGTTTAAATCTACTACAGACTCGACAGAGTGCTACGAGATGGCGCGTGCGCATACCTGCCGGTGCGTCCACGCTACGCGATTGTTAGTTTTTTTCATAAGCGACGTTACCTCAGCTGACAGTTTGGCGCTAGATAAATATGTAGTCTCTGTGTTGTAAAACTGAATCTCTGAATTGCCTAGACCGCATAATATTAGCATGAAATGATACATTATGATTCATTAATGTAGACAGATGTGGTCTAGAAAAAATCTATCTTCAAATACATCAATTATTTAAACATTGACCGTAAACACCTTTAAAAAAAATATAACGGGATTTTTCCTGCTTTTATTACTGAACAATAACGTCTTGCTTCTACCGTTAATTTAAAATACCTAAATAGTACTGAACTCCGTTTAAATGTCTTTGGGCTGATTTTTCCCACTCCAAATATGTATTTGAAGTGGGAAAAATCAGCCCTAACACATTTAAACGGAGTAAAACCCGAAATCAGCCCTAAGACATTTAAACGGAGTAAAACCCTAAATCAGCCCTAAGACATTTAAACGGAGTAAGCCCTAAGACGTTTGAACGGATAAAGATTTATCTGAGGAATAATTTTGAATTTTTGACAGCTTTTTATATAGAAACTGTCAAACGTCAATTTAATTCCACGGATAAAATATAATACGATGTTGGAAAAATCAGCAGATAGACATACAAAGCCAAGTGAATTACATTTTAAATGCACTTATTATTTGGATAACTGGTAACTAATTACGTAAAAGTTAGTATTATATTAGTAAATAATCATAAGCAGTTATTGTAGGTAATCAGTACGTATGAGTCAGTAGGTAATAAATGGTGCCGTTAAATGCAGTTGGACTCAAAACTGGAGAGTTATGTCAATATATCTTATTAGCACATAGCAGTGGATGACATGTCGCTCGTCGCGCCGGACGGAGGAACAATCGGCAAGCGGCGCGGCGCCCGCGCACCTATCTGATCTGCGCAGGAGAGCAGTGGTGCAAGTCAGCAGCGAAACAATTAATTTAATAAACTATTGTTAATACAAAAGCAATTCTTCCAGTTTTGTTGCTAAATAGTTGCGGGTATTTTAAATTTAAAGCTTTGACTGTCGCTGAATATTGGTACATACCTACCTATTCAGCTGCATCCGGTTAGTGACTGGAAGCCGTTGGGGACGGCTTCCAGTCACTAACACACAGTTTGGAAGAGGCATGACTGCTGTTTCATGACTCATCTAGGTAAATTTTGGCGGAGAGGACGATTTTGTTATTGTTTTGATTACTTCTTGGAACGAAGTTCTTTAACGCGGCCTGCGGTAGGAGTTTGACTGGTAGAAATCGTCACGCGAAAAAAGCGTTTAAACTTGTATGCCTCCTCCATGTGACTTTCTTCTTTCGAATTTGGTCAAAATGGAAATCAAAATGTCGGCTGCGAAAATTTTCTAACTTTTCGTCATGGATGTCATTTTCTTATTTTTCGAGGGTGATAAAGCCGGTATTGAAGTCAAAATGTAAATCCAAAATGGCGGCTGCGAAAATTTTGTTTTTGTTTCAAATCATATGTGAAAAGGAACTTCGTTCCTGACGCGGATCACCCGACCGCACACGGTTTTGTTGTTAAATTGTTTCGAGAGGGTAATACGGTAGGATGACTACACAGTGGCTAGTCCGTAGCCACCAGGCATAAAATGGTTTCCTATTATTGGAGTTTAGGTGTTCATCTTGATATAATACTCAGCAGACAATGCGCCTTAAAATCCAGTTGGTGTTGGGCAGCTTATAGCGTGTAGCAGACCAAAAACTAAGCTAAGTTAGTTTAGCTTAGCTCACATAGCTGGATGGCGGGGGGTGCTTAGCATAGCTCACGTAGTTCCGGAACGGTATACACAACTAACTTAGCTTCACATATTTCAGTTTACACAGCTTAGTTCTGCACACGAGTATGAAAAACTACGTCAGCTATGTGAGCTAAGCGAAACTAACTTAGCTTAGTTTTTGGTCTGCAACCCGCTTATAACTTGTGGCATTCTCAGCGCTATGGTATTGCTTACAATCGTTTTCCGCACGCAATGCGCAATATTATACGTACATCATTATTTCTTGTTACTGACAGCGCAGATAGCTGAGTGAAGATGTTAACTGACGCGTTCTCCTTATTATATTCTTACAAACTGCACTTCATTTCAGTTGTACCGTTTTTGCGTGATGTAAACTTGACAATCAGTTGGTTTGACGATTTTGAACGAACGTTAATCGGTGAAAAATGACTTTATAAGCCGAGCGAAGAGTTTGTAGCTTAAAAAATACCTTGATTTATAGATGCTGATGAACAATATTTGCACATCAAATCGAATTGAACGAAAATCACATAGATCTAAATTTTAATAAACAAAATAGCGATTATTACACCAATTACAGAACATCACCCAAATTGCGAACACACTATCAATCGGAATCTGAATCATTTTGAAACAAATTGTTAATCCTTTACTTCATAGGTAATTAGGTAGGTATGTTCGAAAATTTTGTCTGCTCGACAAAGTAGGTACTACCTAAATAACACAATGAATGTTGTTGAACTGTCAAGATGAAACTGATTCCTATTGATAATGTGTTACGCAATTGACCCGCTGAAGTCTATATACCCATGAATATTAGAAAATGTCAAATTTCGTTGAAAACCACTTTATGAATCATCAATCTGAATTTTATTAGAGCCAAGGAATATGCTAAGTACTGCAGTGTTCTTAACTGTGTTGTAGTAACACAGTATAAGAAGAGCTGAAGTATCTGCCGAAGTAATTTATTCAATAAGTGCATTAGAATTTGTAATGCTTAGATAATTTAGAACGACAGCCGGTTCTAACAAGAATCGCAAGTGACTACTTTGAGTACTAACAGTAGTAAGGAACATGAGTCATGACTAATGAACTGATTCCGCTTAAGGGGTCTCGTAGGAAAACGTTAGGCGTCAGCAGGTATTCATTGATGGCGGCTATCAGATTCATTCATAGCTTATTTGTCTGTTCGGCGTTCATTCCTTGATGTTAATTGGATGACGTTAGAGGTTGGTATTGGATCAGCTATCGACAGATACCGGCTGTAAACACGTCGTCAGTATCGCAACAATCTATTTATAATCACCGGCCGGCGAGACCACTGTGTGTTAAATGTCTGATATTTACGATTACGAGCCGAGACGCCAGCTCTAGTGCCGTTTGGCCCACTCTGAAGTTGAACATATCGATACTTTTCATTATTGACTTATTGGTAAAATCATAAAGGTAAATAATTTCAAGCAAGGATCGTAGTCATTATTGTTAGGGAACTCTTTTCTGTAAAGGACGCTCATGCAGTGGACGATCTTTAGAAATAAATGTTTTGAATGGACGTCCTACAATTAAACAATGATTAACTGTAAGGTTTATGGTCTACGACGCTATTCAAAATTAACGTGCTACAAACTCAAATTACCAATGAGGACCCAGGGTGTCGCAGTAGGTACTGGTATTTCAATGCCTAACTAGTTAATAACGCGTTAGTGGAAGATCAACCTAATTTCTAAAATAATATGGTATATTTCAGTTACCTGATCCAAATGATTTAAAAATGTGAGGTTGATCGTTGATGTCTTTTTAACGGCAAGAATACGATCTACCAAAACGTAGTTAGAAGATTCATAATAACGTATTGGAGTGTATCTTTAGCACTTGTCCATCATTATACTTGGAGTAGAAGTTATCGACAAGATTGTTAGGTAAGGCACTAACCTGGGAACGATTAGCGCAGCCGCGGCCGCGGTGCGGCGGCGAGGCGGCGCGCGCGCACGTGCGCAGCCAGCCGGTGAGTAAGCTCGCTCCCACTTTACACAGATAACTTTGTTTATCAAACAAAACTTTTGCACCACCAAGTGCTTTAATACCACCACATATGGTTCAATTTCGATTGACACATTCCCGTGTCATATGCAAATATGAAATTGTGGCTGCACTGGCCCTTAGCACAACTATCTCTAGACTGTCACGCAAACAAAATCCAAGTAAACAACTGTTCAGAAAATGTGTCTCGAGTATTGTAATTGTAATAATTGTAAGCAGTGTAGGATAATTGAGCACCTGTTTTTGTAAAATTGTGCTTACGCAAGAACACAACATTCTTGCAATAGGAGTGGATTTTAAATATAGGTTACATATAACGTGGAAATTAAAAGAAAATTTAATAAAACCTAACTAGGTAGGAACGTTTCTGGACAACTAGTTGAGTAATTGGGGACATGTACTGAATTCATAAGGTTTCATTTTATGTAGATATATGAACGAATTTTCGCGAAAACTTTAGGGATATTGGAAAAACACGGAAACACGTATAGTTAAACAATGGTGAAAAAAATTCTCAATCTTACTGGAAATAGATAGGGTTTTTGCAAAAACACGAGTCGCTCTAGAAATATTGCGAAACGTAATAATAAGATAAGTAAGAATAAGATTAATGAAATAAGTACACTGATTGGCCGGTCGGAGCGTCCAAATCGAGACCTCCTAGGTATTGGTTGAAGTTTTAAGGGTCAATCATTCACGCATTTTTTTCTAATACAAACATAATGATTCTACATAAGATTTGCGATAAATAACGTGCGAAACTTAAAATAGATACTTAGTTCATGAAAACGAACAACTACGAGTATATCCAGCGAACAATAATGTCAGAAACGAAAAAAAACCTCTTTAGACAAATAACCTGATCAGATGATAACCACTTTGACAGAAAAGGTCAACATTTTTTTTTTATTTCCAACATAATATGGTTCTGAAAATCGATATTCTCTAACCCTTCATAACTCTAAGATATAATACTTCAAAGCTCACAGGGACCAATTAGAATAAGACTTGGTCAGTAAGCAAAAATCTAGCCAATCAGAGTTAAGGATATTCAATTATTACTAGAGCGACTCGTGTTTTTGCGAAAACCCTAACTTTTCCAGTAAGATTGAGAAATGTTTTCACCACTGTCTAATTATCCGTGTTTTCGCAATATCCCTAGAGTTTTCGTGAAAATTCGAATTATCAAATCATCCTACGACATATATTTCTTTAAAGTGCAATTCACGCTCATTTGAACTGACTCTCTAATCTGGAACGGTAAGTAAGTAGGTAGTATTTATTTCTTTTTAGAGTATTCAGGGATGTGATATAAGAACCTGCAAAAGCTTGCTGAATGATTATGTTGATTTAGCTAATAATAATACAGCACACACATTAGACACACTGAAACAAAAACTTTCTGTCGTAACAGGCCGACTCGAAAGATATAAAGCTTGCACGTTAAGAAAACAACAAAACACTCAATTTACTCATAATGAAAACCTTTTTTATCGCAACATCAGACAGGCATCTAAAAATACTCAACACAACATCCTATGTGACAATGAAAATAACACCCCTTGCCCAGAGACATTACAACAGTTCTGGGCAAGCTTATGGGAACAACCTATTTGCCATAATTACCAAGCTGATTGGATACAATCAGAATTGTCAAATAACAACACTTACATTCAGTCATTGGTGTTTGAGCACATATCCCCAGAAATATTTCATAAAGTTCTGACAAGGTTACATAATTGGAAAGCTCCCGGATCAGACCACATCCATAGTTACTGGTACAAAAAATTCACAGCAATTCATTGTTACCTATATAATTTTATAATTTCATTCATCCAAGACCCCAAATCAATACCTTCGTATATTATGGCTGGAACCACTTTTATGATACCAAAAGACCGTAATGACCTCTCTCCCAGCGCAATACAGACCTATTACATGCTTGCAGACCTTGTATAAGATCATCACATCCTGTATATCTGAACTGATATACGAGCATATTGATGCCAATAACATCTTAGCCGAACAACAGAAAGGATGTCGAAAGTATAGCCAAGGCTACAAGGAACAATTAATCATAGACTCCGTTGTTTTAAAAAAAGTTCAGAAATCTAAATCAGATTATTTACAATGCATCGATTACAAAAAAGCCTATGACTCTGTTCCCCATTCATGGCTAGTGCAAGTATTAGAAATTTACAAAATACACCCGTCAATTGGTAACATTTCTCAACCGTGATGAAATCTTGGACTACAGTATTAAGACTCACTTCACCAACTGAAACAATAGACACCAGCCCAATTAAAATACAGAGAAGAATCTTCCAGGGAGATGCACTCAGCCCACTGTGGTTCTGCCTTGCTCTAAACCCCCTATCTAAAATATTAAACGCAACCTCATTAGGAATCCCTTTAAATTCTACTGCTACCGATGGACAGGATGAAACCCAGGTTGGCATCTTAAACCATTTATTGTATATGGATGATATAAAATTGTATGCAAAAACCGAGAGTCAACTTAACGAGTTAGCTAATCTGACAGAGAAATTCACAAACGACATAAAACTGGAATTTGGCATAGATAAATGCAAAATAAACTCAGTTAGAGCAGGACAGAACTACCAACACCAATACACCTTAGAAACAGGCGAACAGATAGAACCACTGGATGAGCAGGATGCTTACAAATACTTAGGATACATACAATCAAGTCAGATACACTATAAAGAGACCAAACAGAAACTAAAACCAAAACAGATTAAATACTATTCTTAAAACACAACTCTACTCACGAAACACAATAAAAGCAATTAACACCTTTGCTATCCCTGTCCTCACCTATTCGTTCGGTATACTTAACTGGACCAAAACAGACCTGAAAAACCTGCAACGGAAAATTAACACAACAATGACTAAATTCCGTAAACACCACCCAAGGTCATGCCTGCAAAGGTTAACACTACCACGGAAGGAGGGAGGCAGGGGACTTATTGACATTTTAAATTTACATAACCGACAGATCACAACCCTCAGAAAATACTTCTTCGATAAAACTGCATCTTCCACACTTCACAAACTAATAGCACAAAACGATCAACCCTTCACACCTCTTAATCTTAAAGACACAACTGAACAACAGAACGAAAGAGTGACTGATGATAAAACCAAATGTCTAGAGTGGGCCCAGAAGTCTCTACACGGGAGACATCGCCAAGATTTATGCCAATTAAATGTCGACAAAGTTGCGTCGAACTCGTGGCTAAATCGAGGCGAACTCTTTCCGGAGACTGAAGGATTCATGCTTGCAATACAGGACCAAGTTATTGAGACCAAAAACTACAGAAAATACATTATAAAGAATTTAACAACCGACACATGTAGAAAATGCAACAGTCCACCAGAGACAATCCAACATATCACTAGCGCCTGCAAATCAATAGCCCAGACAGATTACAAACATCGACACGGTCAAGTAGTGAACGTAATACACCAAAAACTAGCTCATAAATACAAAATTATAGACACTATAGTACCATACTATAAATACAACCCAGAAACGGTATTAGAGAACCCCACAACAAAATTATACTTCGAACGAGCCATACTCACCGACCGTACAATTCACTTTAATAGACCAGATATTACACTAATTAACAAAGTAAATAAAACTGGGTTTCTAATAGACATCGCCGTGCCAAATACACATAATTTACAGGCTACAATAGCCGAAAAAATATCCAAATATACCGAACTGAAAGACGAAATAACCCAACTTTGGCATTTACAAAAAGTCATAATAGTCCCATAGTGCTATCTGCAATAGGAGTAATACCCAAATAGCTTTATCAGTCCCTTAGTTCCCTCAACCTGCCACCTAACACCTACCACCTGCTGCAGAAGATGGTGATTCTTAATACATGTAGACTAGTAAGAAAATTCCTCCAGTGTGAGTCGGACAGCTTGTACCATTACGAGTACTCCTACTCAAATATACCTTGGATTCACGTACAGCCTACTGCGGATAACCACGCAGTATCTAATATTACTGCAACACGTAATCCCACTGATGAACACTTGGCTTAGGCCCGTGCCATCAGCACTACCCAGCTAGGCCGAGAATAACAAATAAAATAATAATAATAATCCCATCGCTGTATCTCTACGTTGTCGTCGTGGTGGGGCTTGCGCGCTCCGAACTTTAGGTCTGTGCCGGTAGAGTTTACTTTGCCGGAACGGGTCTAGGATGAGGAGCCAGACTAAGAGAGATACAGAAACCCGCAGGGCAGCATGTGGCGAGCTGTTGGGCAGTAGCGACCCCACGGACCTTATCTCCCGGGAGAAATTCTGTCCTCATCTCTGGCTTGCCTTTATTGGCCGGCTGGAGTGAACACTGACGAGGAACAGAGCTCCCACCTCTTTCGTGCCTTTATTGGCCGGCTTGAGTGGAGATTCGCAAGAGCAAAGGTGCTCGGAGGTAGGATTTATTCCAGTAAGATGCTGGTAGGGATCTTGACCGTACTTCCGGGATTGTCCTGATAGCCGTGGGATACCTCTCCACTCCTCAAGCACCTCAGGAAGTGTTGCCCCCTTGTCGCTACATCACTATGTACTAGCGGCCGTTTCCGTAGGCCCATTATTGAGTGTGCAAGTCACCCCCTGCCATTTTATCCGTGTATAATATATAACATTGGTCAGGCAGGGGACATAGTTCTTCCATAGTTCAAGTTACCCAATCCACTTTAGCCACCCAAACCCGTAGCCCAATATGTTTTGTTTCCACGTACAACAATAGTCCTGCACCAACCGGGGATTGTCCTTGGGTGCATAGTGCAGATAGGGATAATCGTCGGTTGGTGCCTCCTCATCATTTAAAATTATCTAAGGGGCCTCTGTGAGTTGGCTTCGGCCCCTCGTATGCCTTCCAAAGGACCGGGACCCCGATTCCCGGGTCCCGAGATTTATAGAAAAACATAATAATAATCTTTTTCGCGTATAGGTACTCTACATGATGTAGTTACACCCTTTGAGGTGACCCCAGGGCCGGCTGCTACGGTTACAATTTAGAAGTAACAATAAATCAAAGGTTAGCACAAAAAAGTGCGATAGATATACAAAGCCCCACAGATGCGCGGCGCGCTGATAATGTCACCTGCGCGCACGCACGTGCGCCGCGCCGCAACAAACACGCTGTGACGTCAGTGCTGCGACTAATAGACAAACATACCCTGTACAGCTACGCAGTATTTATTATATTTGCAATACTGTTTTTTTTTAATTTTTAATGCATAAAGTTATATCATATTCGCATCAGATTAGATCGATAAAAGAAAGCCTACCAATTTCTGAAATAAAAAACCAGCCAAGTGGATTCGGACTACACACAGTGAAGAGTTCCGTAGTTGCATTAATATTTACCTACGCATTCATAGTAGGTATTGTTATCGTTTGTGTAAGTTCATATTCCATATTATTTAAATACAAAGTTTATCTGCGATTGTAATAGAAAATATCCAATATACCTAAACTATTATAATAATACTTAATTTACAAACTAAAACAGCAAACTTCTCCGTAAACGAAATAGCGATTACGATTGCGAGACTCATTAAGCCCTCTAGGGTTTTGTCTAGCCCTTAATCCACTCTCCCGAGCATTAATCGCATCAAAGTTAGGCTTTGATATTGATATTGATCGATATTGCACCAAATTACACATTTATTTAATATGGACGATTTAAAACCATATGCTAATAAAAATACAGATTTACACGATTTATTAAACATTACAACAACATTTTCGAAAGACATAAGAATAGATTTTGATCTAGATATATTCCGGAAACTAAATATAGAGAAAGGTAAGATTATAGGTTTGCTCAAATTTTCCAAAGTATCTTGGCGCCAGATTATCATATACCAAAAACTTAAACTCGTGCAGGATCCCTACAAACCATATTACAAGTACACGCCTAGAGCTGTTTTAGAAAACCAATTTTACAAAATATATTATGACCGCACTATAATTTACAGAGCACACCATACATATAATAACAATAGACCTGATATTGCACTAGTTGATAAAGTAAGCAAACACACATTTATAATACATATAGCAGTCCCAAATACTAATAACATACAAAAAACACGGAAAATGAATAGAGTCACTATAGTCCCAATAGTTACATCAACAACAGGTGTTATCCCGAAACAAATATTCAATAGTTTTAATGCACACATGCCCGGTTTCTGAGGTTTTTAAACGGAGTTTATCCATTCGTTAGTGACTATATTATTGGTTCGAAATCGTGTTTCTGAACACTTCGTTAAGGAAGAATTTATCTTAAAAGTCGAGTGAATTACTATCGAGGGTTTATCTGACGACCTCAAAATCCAAGCATAAGGAAGGAATTCGCTCAAATAGATGATTTTGTCGAATAGCTATCAAGAGTTTAAACTCCGTTTAAGAATTCTTCAGAAACCGGGCATTAATCCATCCAAATACATACCTAATACTACAAAAAGCTGTCATATTAAACACTTGCCGCATAGTAAGAATTTTTTTACAACTAAGCATGGATAATAATTCCACTGCAGTACGGAGCAATTTACCTCCTCAGAATAATAACTAGAATCTCACCTTAGTTCAGACCCGTGAGATTCTGAACATACCTGAGAAAATTAAATTTAAAAACCTTAATAATAATACTCAGCCGGTATTGTCCCACTGTAGGGAAAGGCCACCTTTTCCTTTTTCTACTCAACTCGATCCTGAGCCACTAGAGACCAATCCTTCCTATAAGCGTCAAGTTCGTCCCGCCGTCTATGCCTGGGTTTTTTGCGATGCCATTGGATGTTTTCAGCACCCTAATTGCATAACACACTATCGATCGGAATGTGAAACATTTTGAAGCAAATTGCTAATCCA
Organism: Dicycla oo; assembly: GCA_948252095.1. Taxonomy (NCBI): domain Eukaryota; kingdom Metazoa; phylum Arthropoda; class Insecta; order Lepidoptera; family Noctuidae; genus Dicycla; species Dicycla oo. Next base: position 17,495,214 of record OX411712.1, read on the forward strand.
TTGCTTCCTATGTTCGAAAAAATTGTCTTCTCAACAAGGTAAATAACGCAATGAATGTTGTTGAACTGTCAAAATGAAAATGATAGTGTGTTACGCAATTAGGGTGCAGGAATCCATGTTGTGGTGGTCTTAGCCCACAATGCCTCTGACATGCGGCAAACGTGTCCGGCCCAGTCCCATTTGAGCTTGGCTGCTTATGGATGACGCCTGCGATTTGTGTCTTAGAGCGCCGTATTCTTCCGTACCCGGTTGGTAAGTCGAATTCCGACGATACTGCGCTCCATTGCTCGCTGCCAAATCTCGAGCTTGGTCTTCTGCTGAACTGTCAAAGACCGGTTTTGAGCACCGTATGTAAGGATAGGGAGAATGCAATTATTAACTACTGATTTAAATAAAAAAGTCACTAAAAACATCACGCACGCTTATAAAATTATTTTTATAAAATTACGAAAAAAGTAATGAGGGTAGTATTAATTAATTTTTTCGTAATTTCATTACACCATTGTTGTACACATAGTACTTCTTCCAATTTTCATCGATATAGGGCAAATAGTCTTCAAATAAAACAACCGTGTGACTTCCGGGTAGACGTACAGACAGACTACGGACAGACGAGACGCACAGTCAGACACGTCGAAATTACGTTTTTGCCATTGGGCTACGGAACCCTAAAAAGTAATCCAAGAGGAGTTGAAATTACGGAGTACCTATTCCCGTTTGAGCACCTATTTTTGGAGCACCTACGCATTTTGCACCAAAGGTTTTGGTGAATTCATTTGGGAATACCTTTGGTGCAAAATGCATAGGTGCTTCAAAAATAGGTGCTCAAACGCGAATACTCCGAAATTACGCATTCCCAGAGTAAGACGAAATTAAACTCTGATTTTTAATTAAATAGACTAAAATGACGTATGAAAACTTGAGTAAAATGCCAAAATGACACAAAAAGTTCGATTTGAGCTGTCATTTTAGTCTACCTAATTAAAAATCAGAGTTTAGTAGCATTGACACGTCTGATTACTACAAAGTAGGTACTTGCTTATTAGGTATAATGTTTATACTTAAGTACTCACACTTCAATTTATTTACATGAAAATAGTCTTTATTATACCACTTAAGGGATCATTGCACTCATCATTATGAAAAACTTTTCTATGGAAACAAACCTGAAATCACGAAAGAAAAAATCAGATGAATGAATCAATCATTAACGTTCGCATACTCGTAGCTCGTCAAAACGTACGGAACAGCTGATTTATTTTCGCGATTTCAGGTTTGGATCCATGGTAAAAGCTGTTCATAATGATGAGTACAGTGACCCGTTAAGAGGTTGTTCGTGTTTTACCAATATACGCTCAAAATTTATATTTCAAGCTATTACTGTACTAGGGATGAGAAGATGCTCCTCGCGAATTTATAGATAACAGATAGAATTGTATGTATTTTTTCTTAAATTCTCAAATAATAGATAACGAACCGTGATAGTAACAATAACGTGTAGTTCCACCTCGGTGTTACCTGCGTGCATTAGTGCCGCTCATCACATCACTGTTGCGACCACCCCTTCACTCGAAGCGTGGTAGACTCGATTAATTTTCATTAAACAACAACCATTTACGTTCTCTAATGAATTTAAGATGATTCTACGCTATTTTGTTAGTCCCAAGCGAATTAATAAATATTTAATTAAAATGTTTTTATAAAACTTTCGTGTTTCTGCTTATCTTTTCGAACAGTGTTTAATGAAATAAACCATTAAATTAAGTCGTCAACGAATACTATCGTTGTTATTATTGTATTTACCTGTAGTAATGTATATTCCTTTTGTAACGTCACCTTTATTTTTCAACGGTTAAAGTTAAATTGTGTCCTTTGTTACACCTCGGTCCGATTAAAGAGTTATATATCCGAATCGTTTTGATATTATAGGTTTATATTATAGAACACATTTAATGTAAGCGCTACCCGTTATTACAATTTTGATCCCCTTATTAAAGAACAATCGGAAATTTAAATAATAATATACCAAATGAAAATATTCTCATGGGTGTACCAGATTCAGAATTGCTTCATTTCAAGTTCACAGGGGAGAGCGATTAGGTATCGACAAAACATTCACTCGAGACGAACAAAAGGAAATTGCACCCATTATAATGCAGAGCTGTTATAATTTTGTGTGCTCGCAAATCAGCTAAAAGGGTTCAAAATAAATTATTTCCCATGTAATATGACTTAAAGAACAAATGGGAATCGGTAATGTGTTTTGTTGGTTATGGGTTCAAGTTTATGTAAAACCTGCGCGAAAAAAAAAATCAAATCGGGTAATTCCGAACAAAACGCGTGTGTGAGTAAAAAATGACATTAAATCAAGAATATACCCAACAATGATTACAAAAATGTAAACTAACTACTTATATAAAAACCGTGAACGCGAATATTCAAGTTTATTACAAAGTCAAAAATTATAAAGTTACAAAATGATGTAAAACTATAACCTAATAAACTTCAGATAATTTATAGTAGAGATACTTAGCCATAATATTTAAATAGTTATATCAAGTTTTAATGAAATCCCTGGCGCAGTACGAATGGCAATTACCCGCCTCTTTGTCAAGCGCGATAAAGGGCTCGGCAGCGAGACACTAAATAAAAGATAGAAAGTGGCTTTATTTCACTACAAGAATAGATTCAAGGAGCTAATTTACCACTCGTTTATATCGTGCAAACTAGTTAGAATACAGATTTGGTCTTATTGTGCTGCTTGTGTCTGTTTCTCGAGATGTAGGAAACAATGTCGTTGGTAGTTTAACTTCATTAGTAAAAAGTTAAGTTTTAGTTTAGTGTAAAACTTTGCGTTGCGTCTCATTTCTTTTCTCTGGTTCTACTTTTTCTACCAAGATCCACATTGCTTTTGTAAGTACCTATAGTACTGTAGTAAAGCTATTATATGACTATAGTGTGTTCACCATCATCATAGCCTTTTCCCAACTATGTTGGAGTCGCTTCCAGTCTAACCGGATGCAGCTGAATACCAGTATTTTACATAGAGCGACTGCCTATCTGACCTCAACAATCCAGTTACTGAGTAGTACTGGTAATACGATACTCCTTTAATTTGATAACAAAGAGTCCTAACTGAAAATTTGAAATGAAAACTAAGCAAACCATCAGGCAAGTAGGTAACGTTTCCTAGACTACAGTATCCTTTCCTCGTTTAATTTAATCGCAATTCTTCTACGAGGATGTACTACGTTGAGTACTGTATATTAATTTAGTCGAGATTGAGTTAAGTGAATGTTGGAAGCGCAGGCGCAGGCGGCGGCCTCGCAGCGCTTCGATAAAGCCTGCGCCACGTTAGCGCTAAGTGAGCCGGTGAGCCCCGATAGCCGCTGACGAGTCAATCGCGCCCACGCAAACTGTCGCCGCCGCCGCTGTCTTTAATAACGTATCCCAGTCCGAACTAAACCTTATAACGATTTAATTTAAAACAGCTTCATTGTTCTTTAAGTTTTACAGCAAAGTAAGGTTCGTTAGGTCCGCGATTCACTCGAGTGGTTACTGATTTTAGTGATGTTTACAAAGTTTATGTTATAATAACTTTTCTATCCATTTTGTTTAATTAAAGCCAGATTGAGATTTTATGTACCTACAGGCCACAGAAGAGCACGGCAGAGATACAGGTGACTTCAAAAAGTAAATAAGGTTCACAACAAGTCTTACTTTACTTACGACTAGGTAAAAAAAGAGTACCTATTCGCTAAGAAGAAAACTTCCAACTGATACGGTGCACAATAGTAAACTACGGAATGCATAAATCCCAGCTGACCTTATCTGTATCTAATATGTAAAAGCAGGCTCTTAAAACTTATTCCATATTTACATGTATATTGCGACGGGCTTAAATAATTAACTGCCTTTTAAGTTATTCTTTTAGTCTTTATTTGTGCACACAAAAGAGAAATGCAAGCGCGATTACATGTTAAATGCGCTTATGGCGGCAAAGGAGCCGCCGGGCGGGCGTAGGAGCCCTAATGCAGTGTCTATGTACGCGGATAGCCGGCGGCTATCTGCGTCGCCGCCTGCGCCCGCGCCGCCACACCGTGCACCGCTACTCACGCAGAATTACAATCGATAACCCTTACGACGATGCTTTGAAGATCTTATTTAAAAGCCTCACTAATCACCCTGGCTACCTGCGAGGTTTCTAGAAAATTAAGGCTCTGCAAATAAGTTTTGTTACAAAAAAGATTGTGATTGTTTAGTAGCTGAACTGAAAGCTTGTAATTGAAACAATAAAACTTTTTTTTAATATCTTTATTTGAAAAAAGACATCAATCGCGAAGCGATTATGTCAGCCTCGTAGTTTTACAATTAAATAGAAAGTAGGTAATAAGATCTTAACTTAATTAATTTAACAATCAAGTAATATACATTAATAGCTAATTTGGATGTAGTTTTATACAAGATCATATTATTACATAAGTATTCCAAGTTCCACTTCTGATTCCAAAACTCTTCATACTGCTCCAACCTGAGCATACTCCACTAAAGCGTGGTAGGTGTCCTCCCTCATTTCGCAAATCAGAATTAAACTTATTACCTATCATGACCGCATAGAATGTATTAAAAAACGCAATCGCATAACATTGCAAGCGAAACATAGTACTTAGTGTCAGCCGATACTCTATCGTTAGAGCGCTAAAACAATTGAAATATAAAAGACTCGTTGGAACAAAACGTTGTTTCACAACGCGATGATAGGCGAGGTGTGATGGCGAAGTGGGTACCTACGTATTCATTAATTGAAAACCGTCTGCAAGATGGCGTGTGGCAATAACGCCAGCAAGCCACAATTATCTCGTCACAGTTCTGAGATCAATCAAACCATATCACGTTATGTGGGTCATTAATTACTGTAAACAGTAATTACTTTAATTATTCTTGACAGTCTTTGTGTAAAGTCGTGAAGTGGCCGCACGCCGTCGAAGGTCGGCGTGGTATCTATTACAAAGAGGACTCGGGAAAGGTGATCATTCTGCTGCCCTGTCAAATTAATGCAAGAGTTTCAGAATGGGTAAGTAGGTACCTACTTATTTATGATTGTTGTACAATAGAAAAGTCACCAGCAAGGTTGTGTAGCTGAACATCGCCTAACTGCAAAGTTCGTAAAAGAAAGAGTCTATTGAAACCGTCTATTGAAAAAAACAATCTAAGTACAATAAGAACAGAAAATTTGATTAGGAACAACTTGCAAAAGCTGTTCAATTATAAGTGCACTGGTTTGGATACTACTAACCCTGCAGACTTAACCTAGTTTATTTGATTGATTATTAGATGCATCGGTAGAAGACTTTAGTTTTCATACAACCTAATAATATATCCGAATTTAATAATCGGAACTGAGTTTTTATACAATTTCTGACTAATAAAAGCCATTTTCAAACTTCGCTTCACACTCATTTTGTTGTTTTTTGTTGCTCACACTTTTTGCCTTGGCGAGTAAACGCTAAATTGCTACCTTCTTGATTATAGAGGCATTACCCAGCAGGATGCAGTAACAAGGTGCTAATTTCGATGTTTTGTTGTAACTTTCAACACGTAATTTAATGAAACGCACAGTTTGTTATAGTGTTACATAAACAAGTGATGATTCACTTGGAGCAATTAAATTTTTGTTTTGAAGCATTACTACGTTAAAGCATGGGTGTATTATGTGATTCATAGTATTCAGTGGTTGCAGCGTACTTCGTGTAGGTTCAGACACAGTACGGTGGTCGTTGTGTGTAGCTTGTAGCGAACAGCGGAGGTGCGCGTGCGTGTTGGTTCGCGCGCTGTCAAAGCACCCCGTCAGGTGATCTTTGGGTCCGTGAGTTCCGTGACTCAACAGTTACACTAACGAACCGGTGCACGGTACGGCGCGTGCTTCATTGTGCCGTATTATCTATCATTATCTCGGTTAGCCTAGATACAGACGTATTCAATAACGCATGTAGCAATATGAAAAGTAAAACAATAAACTTTTAATAAAGAGAATGCTTACCGCAACTTCTTGTGTTGAACCGGATTATAAGTTGTGTAACTTTGATCGCTGTGTCATGAAAGGTTGCTACAAGCGTAGCTGCGGGTCAATGTTAGAATGTCCAATACTTTTAGCATTAATTGTTCGCCAGTAATTGTGCAATTCTATAATTATAACGTGCCCATAATGTTAAACAGTAATTTATTTCATTGTTCCATGTATTTCCAGTTGGAACACTTACCGTATCTGTATGCTAAGTTGTATGGTTCACTGGCTGAACAATATCGTAGCAGGTGTAAATAAATCACCGGCAGATTATAGATACTCACCTAGTCCGGCGAGCTAAACGTTTAAGGTCCGTGATTAATTCCATTATGTTCACTTTATGATAGTTATCAACAGTTATTATGTTTCATTAGCGTTGTAAACTATCTGTACGGTCAAAACCATCCATCAAGGTGTTAAGTAGACTCATCGGCGGTTTGGGGCACGAGGTACCATCGAGTGTGTTAGAAGCCCGATCTATAACACCTGCCACTGATATCCAATCGTAACATATGAGGCGATCGTATTCATCGCGTCGTTAAATCATCGGTGAACATACAGGATGGTCACTGATCGACCAACCAAAAAGAAAAGCCTGTTTTTAGTGGTGATAGCTATTATTTTAGGATTCCATATAATGCAGGTACTCACAATTTCTCTATTCATATTATACCTAAATAAGGCAGGCAAGTTCTGAATAGTTGTGATAGAAATTGTGTTTCTTCTTAAATTCACTGATAAGTAGTGATCGCACAGCCTAAACCGCTGGGTCTAGTAGCATGAAATTTTGCTCAAAAGTTATGAAAATTCATCCCCTATCACACTAAATCCTACTAACATTATAAATGTGAAAGTTTGTATGTTTGTTACTCAATCACGCCAGAACGGCTGTACGGATCTGGATGAAATTTAACACAGAGATAGATTTAGTCTGGACTAGCACATAGGATACTTTAATCCCGGAAAATGTACGGTTCCCGTGGGATAATTTAAAACCTAGTATTATATATGTTACTTACTCTTTCACGCAAAAACTACTGGGCAATATATTTTGTCCGTATATTCCTACGGGTTCGAGTCTTACGCGAGTGAAACCGCGGGGAGCTGCTAGTAGTCCATATTTATATTGTGCCTATAAGGGATTAAGGTAGAAGTTAGATTAAGTAGAGTAGAGGATGAAAGTTTGTATGGAAGTGAGACTTTTTTGATGATGAGAAATCCCATCGGGCACACAACTTGTTTCATAAAATTAACTAACTTCTTAAAATGGACTTCACCAATATAATTGTATTCAAATTTTTAAAGGCAAGTTTATCATTAACCGAATTAAATTATTTTAATTCTAGGTAAAATATTTTCTGCGAACCAGCCTGTAGGTGAACTGTTTGCCGATGGAATTGATGACGTGGTGAAAAGTCAATCTCACACATTATTTAGATAAATATAACTGATACCGGAATCATTTCATATTTTTAATAGCTTTAGTTTTACAAATAAAACATACAAACGATAGAGTTGATAATCATCAATACTTTAGTTTTATTAATGAAAGATCGGATATATTTTTATTATAATTATAAAGACATAATAAAAATATATCCGATCTTCATCGATTATGAATCGGTTATTTAATTCAATGTCCCGAGTCATTTAAAAAATTACGCCAGCCATGTTTAAAGAATCAAGATCCTTTAAAAAAAAAGATAAGATTTTTGTTGTAATTTAGTTTTATATGGTTTAAATAAAATAATATAAAACTATCATTTTTCATTTGACATGACATTTTCCGCGATTGTATTGCAAACATGACATGTACTATCAGAACAAACTGAGGTGTCAAGCACCGCTGCGTGAATGAACTTCAGCGGAGTGGACGAGCGCACGCGTCGCTTAATGTGCTATCGGCTTGCGCACTCGCACTCTTTTGAAAGCTTCACCGTGCAAACAATTGCTCCAATATTTGTCATTCTTTCATCTCAGCCTCCGCTCATGTAAACGATGATCCGAACGAAACCGTTAGTCACGATCTGAAGATTAATAATATTTTATGCGGTGTCGCTGTCGTTATCGAGACGAGCGAGGCGACTTTTTCACAACGCGCTATGTGTACCGGTACTAAGAAGGAGGCTAAGTTTGGCATCACGATGTCGCTACTCAACTTTCGACTACGGCTGTCGATTAAGAATCACTTGCGCCAACACCGGGTTGATCGATGTAGCCCTTGGCATTTGTGCGACATAACTGTACACTTTATAACAAACAGATGACACAGATAGTACACGGCACAGTTACGAGTGTCGCTCGATTGACACGATGTTTATATTGATTAATCATAACGCATATACATATAGGTATAATTAGAGTCGAGGAACCGAGACGCAGCGCGCACAGATTAGGAGTAGGTGGGCAATCTCACAGACATAACGCGGTACGTGGAATTCGCCAAGTGCTTTTATCCAGATGCCTTTTAAATCTGCCACGTGAAGGCATTTCTTGTCGTACGTATAAACAACCGTAAAACGGGTAGCGTCTTCTTAATAAGCTTAACATGAGAACGGGTTGTAGCGACCGCACGTGGATAACCGCCGTGGCCGGCGGCACATCAAAGCAAACACTCGTTTAAGCCAATTGTGCGTGCCGGCGCGCGCGCAACTACAACGTGTAATTATACGGTTATAGGGCGCACCCCCGCGCGCCACGCTCAGCGCCCCATCATCGCGACTGATAAAAAACAACCATCTGTTGAACCGCGGCCAGGATAACGCCTGCTGGGTCAGTAATTGACCGCCAACATTGTGTTTTCTATATTAAGTTTTTTTGTATGTAAATGATTACGAATGAGTGAATTATCATAAAAATTAGGTTGATTACTAATCTATCTAAAAATAAACATTATGGTGCATCAGCCTGTATAGGTATTCACTCTGTGATAGTTGGGATGAAAATAGTATTTCGTCTGTGTATAGGTTACAATCGTTGGTTACGTGGGATTAAGTCATGCAATTATCTGTCGCATTTTGCTATCCAGAACACTATCCGAATAAAATCCGATAATATGTATATTTTGGATACCACTGTAAAAAAAGTAAATCAAACTAATGAAAGTTTCCAATCAACCTTTTCATTACAAAAACTCTCCAACAATTGTTGGAACTTATGTTAATAACGAATCGTATTTAAAAACAGTTTTAAAACAACAAGACTGGAAGCCGACCCCAGCGTAGTAGGGCAAAGGCTAGGCAGATGATGGAAAGTTCAAAGATATATCTTTTTTAATAAAATAAATCACTTACTAAAGTTCCAAATGTACTTGTTAAAATTTTACAGGTTAGTAATATTTTATTTCATTGTTTTCATTAGATATGTTTGGAGCATTTGGGACTCTTTTATAACTAATTTCAGTCTTAATGATGGAATGAGGTCTCTAAAGAACGAAACTCTTAAGTATACGTAAGTACATAATAATATCTAAAAAAAATATTTTATATCATTCATCATCATATCATTGGCAGCCGTGTTCCACCTTGTTTATTTCATTAACGGAATATAAAACATAAGCCCTGAATTAAAATAAAATCTTCCGATAGCCCGTTCTAAAACAGCTTCAATATGACATAACTTTTCAATTATTTGGTAATGAGACCTAAGGAAATTCATTCAACATTCATCATTGCGTCATTTGGAAATGTCCTCAATTTATTACATACTAGCAGCGCCCCGTGGTTTCACCCGCGTATGTCTCGAACCCGTAAGAATATCGGGATAAAAAGTATGCTATGTGTTACTCCGGGTTATAAACTATCCACTTACGGCGTATGTGCTAAAGCTCCTACGTGGAGTAGCTCATAACCCGGGTGTGCTGCGTCACGTGAAGCTGTGCGTGCCAGACCGGTACGTGTGGAGGCGGCGGCGACCGCCACTGCTGGCCGTGCCTGCTGCCAGAACCAACCTGCTGTCAAAAACACCCCTCACCCGCACAATATGTGTACTAAACGAAGTGCATGAAAGAATTGACATATTTTCGTGCAACCTGAGTGAATTCGCAAGAGTTTTTTTTAACTTTGTTAGTTATATTTAAATATTAATATTATGTGTTAAGTCTGATTTTATAAATTAGGTTAAAATTTTATAGCATATAATTCTGTAGTCTGGCTTCAGATAGTGTATTTAGTAGAGTTTAGCGTGCTTTGTATTTTTTAAGTTTAGATTTTTAAGTAATAGCCGTAAGTTGCTTTTTCAATTTATTTGGTGTGTGTTTGCAAACCACTATTGTATTGACCAAATATAGTGTGTAAGTTTAAATAAATAAATAAATATATGCCAAATTTCATCAAAAGCCGTTCGTAGTAGTTTTTACGTGAAAGAGTAACAAACATCCATCCGTCCACACAAACTTTTGCATTTATAATAATTGTAGGAGTAGGATGTTATCAGCATTGAACTATATTACCAGCGTATAGTAGTACCTCAGTACAGTAGTACAGTAGTACCTCAGCGTATAGTAGTATCAGTGGAGGAAAAATTATTTTCAGCTTCGACGCTGATTGGAGGAATTGTGCTTGACTAAGATGAATGTTTCTTGGTCCCCCTCTAAGAGTGCCATTTATATTTTCAATTCTAAATCTTCATTATGAGCTGGTTAATACCAGGTCACAATGAAGATTTAGAAATCCTCTTCAGGTGAAGACAGCGATGATGATGACTTTTTGCTGCTGGTAATCACTGAGTACTACACTCAGTGATTACCAGCAGCAAAAAGAAACTGAATAACTTACTTTAACAGCATCACGTCTACTGCAACTGCAATCAGTTGCAGTGGACGTCGATGGTGTATTTGGCTCGAAGGAGATTGGGATCGAAAGGACTATTCCTTTCGATCTCTTTGCTTATTTGCTCTGATAAAGTAAATGATTTTTCAGTTCCCCTTCTTCTGTTGGTAATCACTGAGTACTACGTCATCATCATCGCTATCGTTAACTGAAGTCAAGCTCTGGGCAAAAGCACTTTTAAATAATTTTTATGATGAATCTAAATCTAAAAATGTGTCATTTTATGGATTTTTGTAGATATCACATCAATTTTCACAATTCCATGATTGCGAAATTCTATTTTGTTAAAACACATTGTAAAATGCAATGCAATATTATTGCTAATTTTGATATAATAAAATTAAAAAAGGAACAAAAAGAAGTATCCGTATTTATCCGTTTTATCCGGATAGTAAAACTAATGATATCCGGATAATATATTCGACGGATATCCAGATCATTTGGATATCCGGATAGCATGCCCTACGTGCGATACCTACGAGATGAGGTGCATCACATAACTATACCATCATTATTCGTTTGGTTGCATCGATTAAATGGAAATATGTTAAATAGACCTAGAGAGCCACTTACTTAAAATTGCTCATTATCCAGTTTCGATCTAATCTTAACAGTGAAATAAACGTATTAAGTAGACACTCCTTTGGAATTAGATGAGATTGGGTATGATCATTATTAATTGGCGTTCAGTTGCATCATTTTAGTGATCCTCTTACAGAGCAGGTGATGAAAAACAAAAAAAAAAAACAATTAATTTAAGTTCTGTTTGACCAAAGCCTAATAAAAACAACTTTAATCACTAGTTCCTTTATTTCAAAATTAATATTTGTTTTCTCGAATTCAATAAATTTTCTTAAAATCAACGTACAATTATAATAATTCAGGTGTCTATAATTAATTTCTTTTTTAATGATACAGGGCAGCTTTTTTTGGAAAAAATGCTCCTACTGGAACATGATATTAATATTATTAATAGCATAATTTAAATCAATTTCCGCCGCACGGGTTAACCCTTTTAGTGAGGGCGTTACAATCATTTATGTTTCATAATAGTGTGTAATCGCCTTATGATCTGTGGGCTCTGTGGCGCTCGCACCAGCTGTGATTCTAACCGAATTCTATTTTGGTCCACCTTGACGAATGTTATGATTATAAGAACCGTATCAATTATGAAATAGACTGCTTCGACGTGGTTCTCATATTGAATAGCTTGAAATAAAATATTCATTGATATAGGTACAGTAGGCATTTGATCGGTTGTTACTTAATTGCTCAGATGATGTTGATAATGATGATATCATACTTAACAATACTTAGGACGAACGACTGATTTGTGCATTACTTATTTGTGGAATGGTGGTCGATGTCAACAGTCAATGCATACGAGCGAAATCTTCAATTAGCTTAGGTAGGCTAGATACTAAATGGAAAATAATAACGCAGTACATATTATAATATATTATTATCAATTCACGTTATGTCCAGTCTACAAGGGGAATGGTCCGCTTGCTAAACTGTGTAACAATCAGCTATCACAAAGTGACTCAGCCAAACCAAGGCAAGCCACCTGGAAGAAACCCGTACCTGAACTCTAAACACCACGCTTGGCTGTGAAACTAAGCTGTTTCGAGATAACAAACTACTCATGTTTCAACAAGACGAAGATAAACATCTGGGATGAAACAAAACAAAACAATACAAATTAGTATTGGTCAATAATGAACCTGTGGGAATGGTTGTTGACAGGCGTGTGAATTCAGTGACAGCGCCGCCGCCGGAAGAGTGTCTCTTTGTCTTAATGTCACGTTTTAAGGAAATGAAGTAATAAAGTAATTTAAATCAGGTGGTCGCGAAGCCATTGTGCCTACTACATAAGCACCACGTGCTGCAGTCGACGACATTGCGGCCTTAGGTCCATTGTTCCAGCAGCGAGCGGTAGTAAAGCACGGCAATGGAGCAGGCGCGGCGCGCGCCGTATCTGGCCGCGCCTGCCGCGCAGGTGGCGGGCGCAAACATCCTTGTTTTAAAATGAAAGTCAATTGTTTGTATTTTATGTTTATTACTCTCAAGATTTTACAGTGCTTTTCTTAATTCATTTGTGAGAAATATTTTAGTGGGAAAAAAATTGTATCTGTCGTATCCTCGTCCCGTCGTCTATTTAGTTATCTGGACCGTAGTTTGTCAGCATACTCATCACCATTATTTTTACTGAGTGTGCTGACAAATACGTCTAGTACTTAAGATTTTAATTATAAGCTGTTTTAGTAAAAAAAAACAGGTTTAAAATGACCATAAGACTTGTTAGGTATCATATAGGCCTGTCTATCTAGTGCTTATCCTATCGAAATGAAAATAAACCAGCCAGGTCATATTTAAGTATCCGCACTACGGGATAAACTTACTCTTTTTTATGGTTTGTTGTTTGTTCCCACAGACAAACAGTGAAAACGGTTATGTGGGGTAAAGTTTTAAATACCTACTGCTGTAAACTTTTATAAATAAAGAAACGTAATAAAAAAATCCGGAAATAAGCTTATCATGACGCCGATTTAAAAGACAAAGAAGATAAAAACGGGTTATCCTGTGGGTATACCTATCTTGCCATAAATATTGTCACGAAGAAAACATTTTTTTTTATTGCAAATAATATTTATTACTTTTACAGTGTGTTAGTTTAATACATAAATATAAAACAATTTAAAATATAAAAAGCTTATTCGAAGTGGTCTCCATTGGCTGCAATACAGTCCTTTAAACGTTGAGGCCAGTTATCAATAGAAGCACGCACTCTTTCCATGGGAAAAATTCTTTACTGCCAATCGTATGGATTGTTTTAGGGACTCCAAATTATCATGGTGTTTAGAGCAAGCCGTAGTCTCTAAAACTGATCATAGATCATAATCCAGCGGATTAAGATCGGGACTAGACGACGGCCAGTCTTCAGCTCTGATGAAGTCCAAAACGTTCACTTTCAACCAAGACTGCGTGGACCGAGCTGTATGACCCAGCGCCGAGTCTTGTTGGAAGGACCATACTTGGTTATTGAACATGGTGTTGTTAAGGGGCTTAACTACCTTCTCAAGAATGGTATCTTGATACACTTGTGCCGATGTTTTGATACCTTTTTCACAAAAATATGGCTCAGTCACTCCTTCATAGCTAACACCCCACCAAACCATCACTAAAGTCGGATAATGCCCACGTTGCACTCTGTCGACTAATTGGGAAGCTTCCTTAGAGCTTTAAGCATAAATAAGGTCATTTTGTTTGTTAAAATGTTGCTCAATTGTAAAGATTTTCTCATCCGTAAACAAAATTTTTCTGTGACCTCCCTTTGCGTACCGCTTCAGTAGTTGTTTGGATTTTACCACTCTATTCTTTTTTAAATTATCAGTTAAAAAATGACCAGTGTGTCTCTTATAGGCTGCAAGTCCTAAGTCATCTTTTAAAATACGCGACATGGTTCTGGGTGCTATCTTCATCTCCCGAGATAAAATCTTTTGCTTTCGGACAGGATTCTCTACCTTACTGCTTTGACCACCTTTTTCGTACGAACACTACGTGGACGGCCAGATCTTTTTCTGTCACAAACAGAAGAGTTCTCATTGTACCTATTAATAGCCCGGTACACAAACATTTGACTAATACCAAGCGTATTAGTCAAATGTTTGTGTGTTAGTTTGTGTTAGTTTTAAAAATTGAATTTGGCTCCATACCAACTTTGTGTAATGCAATCACAGCGATTCGGTTCTCTTTATCACCCCACTCCATTTTAATATCGCAAAATATTGTACAATGTATTGGCGCCAAAATTATAAAACTCAATGAACAATCGTATAAAAATGACAGATTCCAAATTCAAATGTAATATGTTTATTATTTTAATTGTAACAGTATTTATGGCCAGACTAAGTATTTATTGGCCAGTCAGCAAGGTTGAAAAAAGGTTTGGATTTCCTAGGGTGCGCTGATCAGATAGAAATAGGCATCGTCAATCGTCACTGCTAAGTTGACAACAATTTTGAAACTAAGGGATTAGAGAGATAAAAAAATAAAGAAAATACGTTTTTTCGTTTAGGTACTGTAATCCTCTTAGGATTTATAATGCGTAAAAGTATATGATCTACTGCAGTAAACAAAGTCAGAAAAATATAAGATATTCTTCAGGATTTATGCTAGTTAGATAGTGTGTTGAAAACATAATACAACTAATTTGATATGATAGAAAAAAATCACGAAGATACCTCTAAAAATTTATTTATTTATCATCCTGATTTTTTGTCAGATTATTCTACAAGCAACATATTAACGTGATAGTGTTTTAATTTTTTAGTCCAATCAATAGATTTTTTGTAAATCGATAATTGCTTCATATTTTGCAATAAATTACCAGCGTTGTGTCATCGCGCTTCTCTTTCTTTTCTATGCAGTCCGACAGTGACCGCGCTTTAGGTCATGTAGTCCCCTTAAGACTCCTACAAACAGGCGCGACACGCGATGCGCATCGCACGCGACACAAGGGCACCGCGTGTCGCGTGCGATTCGCGTCACGTGTCGCGCTCATTTGGAGCAGCCTTAACATACCTTAAAAAGGTCGAAGTTATTAAAACTAACAATCGAATTTGACGCCATCAATATCTTACGTTATTGTTTTAAATCGAATAAAAAAATAATGAGAAGATGACACAGTAAGATTTTTAATATCGATCGCGGTCGCAACTATTACCATCTATTACGTAGATAAACTATTAATAATTCTTGAACCATCAATCACCGTAAGGTCAAAGCTGCACGCGGAAACGGAATGTTCACTGTTAGCAGTTTTTTATGAATTGTTTTTTTTTATGTTAGATATCATTAAGTATGGAAGTGTACCGGCCGACGTTGGTGGGCGCCCGCGCCTGCGCCGCAGCGACACGAAGCAACGGATTATTTCGACGGACTATTTATAATGTGGGGCTCAGAGACGCGGATTGCGGACGATGGAATCTGCTCCTTTGTCATTGGAGCAACCTGTTCTCTCGGGTTGGAGCTCACGGCGAGCACAATGTAATATAACGGGCCACCTGATTAACCGCCATTCCGGCCGGCATGCAGATATCGAGTGCCGGCGACTGGCGAGCCGCGCCGCTCCACCGCCACCGCCATGCCGCCGCGCCGAGCTCCGATCACTGATCATATTAATTTCAAATGATAGATTGCTTTTGTATTGTTAATGCCTTATTATGATAAAGATAAGAACATCAAGGTTACTGAACTTTCTACGGCTTAAATGGAGGCGGGCACGATATTGTACTTACAGATGATGCTCCTATGATCGATAAAGCACTGTGGGAACGGATCTCACAAGTGCACAACTCTAAATACTTTTTTGTCTGATCGTACGTACTCATCATAACCGGCACCATTTACGTTTCCTTCTTGTGCTTTTTTGCTTTGAGTTTTTCAACCGCGACACTGTAGCAGGTGAAGGGAACAGAAGTTCACACGAGTTACGGCTTGAAATAATGGAAGTTTTCAACGGAGATTTCAGATATCTACTTTTTTTTTTCTGCGATTTTATATGCTTCTCATGCGTTTCCCTAATATAGTTGAGCGAAGGAAAAAGTCGAAAGGTCACCTAACCTATTTAACATAATTACTTATGTCAAATTGAGGCCCGGCTATAAATCAGTTTCGAAACTACAACGGTATTAATTACAACGTAAGAAAATTGTGATCTAATGGAAGAATTGCCATTGTTTCCATGCATACCATGTTCAATCATAAGTTGAAGAGCAGTTCTCAGGAGTGACTAAACAAGAGACGGAATCACCCTTAATCCCATTTCATCAATATGTAACACTCATAAAAAACGGGGACACCTTTTGCAACATCCGCTGTCAATTCTCACGAGACAGGTAGCAGCTTCCGTTGAATCTTTTATTAAACACACTGAGGATAATCATTACAGTGTGTGCAATGTAGGATATGGGTAACTGTACCGGTCAGGTAACATGCCAGACATGCCTCGTGATTCAAGCGAAATGTATCACAGTTAATGAGACAAGTCCAATTTGATCTGACTCGGCGTCCGACTTTTGATTGTTTTGATATTGATATGACACGAGCTTTACGTATTGATTTACATTTTAAAGTTTATGAAATTATGACACACACGTCACACAAGTTCAAACAAAGTTAAAACTTCATTGATAAAATAAGCAACAATGTTTTTGATGTTTAACCTTTCATATAACGTAGGTCTGCGCGATTTTAGCTGTACTCGAAAAAACACCAACATTAATGTAATTAGGTGTTTTTTCGAGTGGCGCACTCGCATAAAAAAATGGTGCGCAGTTAATATCTTCCCTCTCGCTTCCCTGCAATCTGTGCGAGTGATTTCGTGAAAAGGGACGGAAGTGTGTAACAGGAAGCCGGGGCACGCGGTACTGTAAGCCAGCAAAAATAAAAAATAAAATCAAATAATAATAAAAATAATAGCCACCCAGACCCATAGCCCAATATGTTTTGTTTCCACATATAATAATAGTCCTGTACCAACCGGGGGTTGTCCTTGGGTGCACTTGCATAGTGCATACAGGGATAATCGTCGGTTGGTGCCACCTCATCATTTAAATTTATCTAAGGGGCCTCTACGAGTTGGCTTCGGCTCCTCGTACGCCTTCCAAAGGTCCGGGACCCCAGGGTCCCGGGAAATGTCAAAAAATAATAATAATAATGGCGAAAGGTCCGGACCCCAGGATCCCGAGATATGTCAAAGACATTTTAACATAATAATAATACCCCTACCGCCGTCCGACTGCTGAACTCTAGGTCTGTGCCGGTAGAGTTTACTTTGCCGAAATAGGTCTTGGGTGAGGAGCCAGACCAAGAGAGATGCATAAACCCGCAGGGCAGCATGTGGCGAGCTGTTGGGCAGTAGCGACCCCATGGACCCTATCTCCCGGGAGAAGTCTTGTTCTTCACCAGAGGTGCCGTAGGTGCCGCAGGGTAGCCGTGGAATACCTCTCCACTCCTCAAGCGCCTCAGGAAGTGTTGCCATCTTGTCACTACATCACTATGTGCTAGCAGCCGTTTCCGGAGGCCCATTATTGAGTGTGCAAGTCACCCCCTGCCATTTTATCCGTGTATAATATATAACATTGGTCAGGCAGGGGACATAGTTCTTCCATGTTCAAGTTACCCAATCCGCTTTAGCCACCCAAACCCATAGCCCAATATGTTTTGTTTCCACGTTCTGCAATAGTCCTGCACCAACCGGAAGTTGTCCTTGGGTGCACTTGCCTAGTGCATATAGGGATAGTCGTCGGTTGGTGCCTCCTCAACATTTAAAATTGTTTAAGGGGCCTCTGCGAGTTGGCTTCAGCCCCTCGTACGCCTCCCAAAGGTCCGGGACCCCGGGGTCCTGAGATATGTCAAACAATAACCTCACCACCGTATCTCTACGCTGACGTGACGACTTAAGTGGAGGTCTGCAAGAGCAAATGCGTGCTCGGAGGAAGGAAGTATTCCTAGAAGGGATCTTAACCGTGCTTCCGGGATTGTCCTGATAGCCGTGGATTACCTCTCCACTCCTCAAGCATCTCAGGAAGTGTTGCCACCTTGTCGCTACATCACTATGTGCTAGCGACCGCTTTCGGGGGGCCTTTATTGAGTGTGCAAGTCACCCCCTTTTTTTTTTCTTTTTTTTTGTGGATGGGAAATCATCAAATAACTTCTCCCGCTCTGGGTGGAGCGGAAGGGCGTGTCAGACTTTTACTGACTAAAACCCACCCGTGTTCCTTCAGTTGCCTATGCCAGGGCCACGGTATCTTTTTCAAACAACCCGCGACCCCAGCGGCGCAAGTCACCCCCTGCCATTTTATCTTTATATTACATGCATAACGTTGATCAGGCAGAGGACATAGTCCTTCCATAGTTCTAGGAAACCAAACCACTGTAGCCACCCAAACCCATAGCCCAATATGTTTTGTTTCCATGTTCTGCAAGTCCTGCAACAACCAGGGGTTGTCCTTCATACAGGGATAATTGTCGGTTGGTGCCTCCCCGTCATTTAAAATTCTCTAAGGGGCCTCTGCGAGTTGGCTGCGGCCCCTCGTACCCCTTCCAAAGGTCCGGGACCCCAGGGTCCCGAGAAATGTAAAACAATAAAAATAAAATAAAAACAGAGTTAAAAAATAATAGTAAAAAAAAGTCATGGCAGTAGAATAAAACTACAAAGTTTATGGATATGAAGACACGTAAGCACAAATAGCCTTGGGTAATGTCTTGAATTTTTTTCTTAAAATTCTTACATATTAATTTACTTACCAGATTTGAATCCTTTACAAATCCTTATAATAGATTTTGCACATCATATGTGACTACTGTGAGGCTCGCACGTTTTTTATAAGTCCTATGTCTACCTATGTCTTTATAGGATGGATGCGTGCTAATAACACGACGAAACCTGATAGTGTAGGTAAGTGGTAAACGAGTCGTTGGCAACGATTTTGGCGGACAATGGAATAAGTAATTCAAACTTTAAAATAATAATACACATAATTATTTGTACGTAGTTTCATATCCCATAAAATTAGCATAACTACTTAATTTTCATAAATGCAAATTCCGGGTTACATATATACTATCTGCAAATGCCTAAACATTATAATCACAACAACATTATGCAAAATCTTTTTGAAACTGTAACAATTAAGTATTATTTATTTAAATAATATTCCGACGGATATAAAAAAAATATTATGCAGGTACGGTAAGATGCAGTGTTATGCAAAAAATAAATTGCATAAATAATCGAGGAAGTAATTTGACAGGTCACCTTAGTTCAGGAACTGGTTCACAGCAACAAGTTGTAGTCACGCAGACGGAACAGGGAACGCGGCCGCGCCGGGGAGCTACACACGTGTATACTGCGCTCTCAGAGGATTGCACACTGTGCCACTGGTGCAATACGTCCGTTCTGTTAGTCAGTTCAGTCTACAGTCTCGTGTTACCGAACGCATACAACCCTAATCTCTTCAAAGTGAGAGTGAACAGGCTTCTTCTGGGTAAGCTCACTCCATCGTTGACTTTGTCTCTGTCGCCTCCGACCTAGACAAGAGCAAAACCCATCGCAAATAAAAAAAAAACAATGGATATTTCTATCTAGGAAGGTATTTCTAAGGTAAGGCTCACAAATTTTGTTGCCCGATTAGGATTTAATTGTTTGTGAAAGTTTTAAGTCTTGAAATCAACAAGAATGATTGAATGAAATGCACCGACCCCAGCGTGGTTTGACCAGACTCGATTACTCGAATGAACCCGAAGATTCACACTAGCCCGGGAGCCTCATGTTTCATGGGGCTACATACATATACCTAATAAAATCGATAAATTTTGGAGTTACTGTATGCTCAGTGACTGCTGGGCAAGAGTCTCCACGTAATAGGTTCCTGAAGATATAAGGCGATTTCAAGGACGCAATAAGCGGCAACATAAATTAGACGTGAGCTATGAGGGCTGGTTCGAGAAAGCGCGGCACCGGCGCAGGATAGGCAGGTACTTACCTATCATGAGCGACTTGGAGGGAGGCCTTTGCCCAGCATTGAGACTGCAACCGTTACAAACAAAATATCGGTTCGTGTTACGAGGCAAAACTCAACCACTTTAATTTCGGTAGTCGGTGTCTTTGGTTTTGTATTTTCGTTTTTTGCCACTGACTTCCGAAATTAAAGTTATTTTTCTCTTTGTAGTGTTTTGATTTGGAAGTCGGTTTTATTTTTTGCTAAAAAGTTTTTATTTTTCACTTTTTAGTTGTGATACCGACCCCACAAAAATCTAATACCACTACCTGCTATGTAAATAACAGAGATAGGAAGTTCATCCACATAAACTAAGTGGAAAAATACGCATTATTGAAGTTACCCAAGCAAAGTTAATAAAATTTATATGGGACCACCATCGACATATCTCCTTTCCAACAAAATAAGAATCATCAAAATCGGTTCATAAACGACGAAGAAGAACCGCGATCACACATACCGTATACTCGTATATGTATACGGTCGAATTGAGAAACCTCCTCCTTTTTTGAAGTCGGTTAAAAACTTCTGAAAACCTACAACCAAACTATAGTGTCTTATAAAAGCCTATACAGCTTACAACTTTCCAAGTTAAAACAATGCAAATCTTAATTAAAGAGATTAAATAGATAAATAAAATGAAAACAAATAAATGCACTATGAAAGTTATTTAGGCCAGTACACAACAGCGTCACTCTCTGTACGCGACTACTCACATGAATATTGGTCGGTCGGCGCGGCGAGGTACTTCCAACCCTCCATACATCCGCGCTCGGTGATCTATTGTTTGCGAGAGAAATGAAACGAGAAAAAACGTCGTTCCCAAACGCATCGTGAGAATTCATCAAATGTTCTCCTAACTCACTGGGAGATGCACTAGCGGGAATCGATAAAGAAATATCGGGTTACCTTTCACTGGCCGATACTTTATGTTAGATGGTTGTACTTTTGAATCTTTGCCAATTAGTTAGCTTTCACATTTTTCTATGAAGTTACTGTTCGGGTGGCTGGACTTTTTAATCTGCGTTGTTATGAATTATACTAAAAAAAAATGGAAACCACTGAGACTGACACATGTGTTTAGTCGTAGATAAATCTGAAATACAATTATAGTAGTACTTCGTAGGTAAGTAGTTTTTGCATGAATCTTTTCTCCATTACGTAGCCAGTGCTACGCGCTGCGCTACGGTACTACGGGCTACGCATTTTTAAATAGGTAATTGTCAAATAAGACAGACAATTGCTACGCAAAGTTCCGTGCCGAAAAGTGCTATAATAGGAAGGTAAAAAGAGCGAGGCATCGCCATAAACTATTCTTGTTCATATTACCATATCCCATTCCGATACTTTACAGTTTTTTTACGTAATTTTTTGTTTTGTTGCATATTTGTTGGTTTTTGTAAAGAAAAAACTCGTGGCTTTTTGTTGTTCCGTTACAAGTGTCGTTCCCATCCCTTTTTTACCAGTCTCAGGAAAAGGAAGGTTAATGTGTTTAACCGTCTATATAGGCAAGCATGCTGTGTATGACATGTATGTAGGATATTGATGTTCGATCAAAGCTTAAATACTGATCTGATTTTGAAAAATGAGGTGTCGACTTTTATGTCTTTAATGTGCGCTTGAGTGTCATAAGTACTCTGCGTTTATGTCGTGCTGGCTCAGTGGTAAGGTCTCGCCGAGGCTGTGGGTTCAAATCAGGGCAACTAGGTACCAGTATGATTTTTTCAATTCATATGGACTTTCTTAGTTTATCTTAGACATTACTGGCATCCGTGAAAAAAAAAATATCGTGAGAAAACGTGTAAATTATCAGTTAACTAGCTTTTGCCCGCGGCTTCACTCGCGCGTTATTCTGAAATGGCCTATCCGTTAAGGCGTGAAAAGGTAACAAATAGACAAACAGACAAATAATAAATTCATATAACTTTTTTATACATAAAAGAGCTTCTTATGATTCCAAGGCCCCCTTCCACCAAAGACCATAAATACATTTAGCGCTGAATATATTTAAAACATCATTCCATCTCCGACAACTTCAAACAATTGACAGAAATTGAACAATTCAACGTATTTCCTGATTTGTGGTGTTAGTGGGTCTAAATGTCTAACTTAAAAATAATAATTATTCATTTTAATATGATCACCATTAATTTTCGTGATTGACCACCATTAACCCCTTAAGTGCAAGTGTACGTGTTAGCTATTTTTATGACTTTAAATTGAACTTTTGAGTGAGTGGACCAATTTTAATGAAATAATCAATAAATTAAAATCATTCCCTATTTTACCCCCTTGTTGGGCAATGATTTTACAAAAACGCTGAAATGAATTCTTTATTTCTTAACAAAAGCATAATTATTCGAATTTTCATATCCCAAACTTAAAACGTGCTAAGTTTCCCATACAAACTTTCATACCCTTACTTTATATTATAATATAGCTTCCGCCCGCGACTTCGTCCGCGTGGAAATTTTAGAAAACCCTTAACCAGGATAAAAAGTATCTATTTTTTGTTTTAATTTCATCAAAATGCGATCAGCCGTTTTTACGTGATTTGGCGGGCCCAACCCCGCCACTAAGCGAGCAGCCTCGCGAGGGGACGTTTGTCGCGCGCGGTCGGCACGAGGAATAATGTAGTTCAGAGGCGGTGTGGCGAACTTTTGGGCTTCCGATTCATCGCTTCCTCACTGTTTCAACTTGTAATTCATCAAGGAAACGACCATGTAGAGTTTATCTCAAATAGGAAAACTGAACATACTCTGGACAGATAACAGCTATTTAGTCATGTTGGTGTTTTGCCAAGTGAATGAGTTAAAACTGTGAGATCCATTTAAAGAAGACCTTTCTGAAAAATGCTGGTACAGATAAAGTATTCAATAACTTTATACTTGTTAAAGTACTTCCTTATAAACAACATTTTCTGCCATGTTTGAAGGTGGTAGCAATAGAACCAAACTTTGATGTGAACTTACACGGAAGCACGCCACATAGAACTGACCGTGGGAGAAACATTCCTGTCGTAGGTCTACTCCGGCGAATTTGAGAGTTTGCACCTGTGACTTATGGTCATGGCGAAACAGGCCTTCAGAGGAAACTGGAGCCTTTTGAATTCAAAGAGGAAATCATTTGTTATTAATGGAATACGCGGTACAAACATTGTTTCTATCCGAGCAGGTCCGGTCAAAATAGTGGCCTCTACTTCGTTCCGGTGCAAAGCCTTGACATGCAACCTAGTGCCGTTACAAAGTTTAGGTGGCTTTAAATTTCTTAATAACATAACAGGTGTACCCACACGCAGTGGCGTGCACAGAGTTTTTAGACAGGGTAGGCAGAAAAATTTAAAAGCCAAAATACTTACTGCATATTAGTTTTGGTTCGTCGTCTTGTCGATTAAATAATGACGTAGGTAATAGCCACCTCAAATATCCATACATTGACTGATTTTATAGACATATCAATTCTTTAGTTTGTACTAATTGCAAATCCGGTGTACAACGACCTTTTACAATCACTTGTTTTTTATCACCGAATGATAGTTTTGAAAACGCATCATTTTTTATTTTCTCTAAACACACACCACCTGAACAACTTTCACAGTGAATATTATCCATTTTTCACACTATTATCGACGTTAAACTCTTTAAATACCAATTATTATGGCTCACAACACAAATCAAAACGAATCAAACAAACAATATGGCCACGAAACAAGCCACAAACTCGGAGATAGTGCAAAAAATAATACGACAAAAAAGAAATAGTGTAAGCTAGGATGCAATATAAATGAAACAATGCCACTTTTTAAAATAGTTGTATAGCTAATTTCGGTTCGGAAAACATCGGATAATTTCGTAATTTGTCGTGTTGTGAAAAAGACACTGCCTATTCTGTACGGTTGTGTGCGTTATTGTGACATTGTGTGCTACGTATTTATAGGAACGCACACCCATTCAATCCGCATGACCACGAGAGCACACATATAAACATTTAGACCCGAATAGTTTGTGTCTTTCCCGAGGCACTCCTGGTACTCAGGTCGTCGCGGCGCTAGTGCCGCGCAATGCCACAATACAATACTGAACAAGCTTGCTTGGAGCGACTGTTTTTAATTTTTTTGTTTATTGTTAGTAAGTAGGTACTCGTCGGACTCGTAGATAAAATAATAATAGAAATCAGAACAAGATTATACTGAATTAGGTAGGGTAGGCAGTGTCTTTTTGTTTTTATGAAATGCACGCCACTGCCCACACGTAGTAAAAGTCTGTGATATGGCAGACCCGGTGAGTTCAAAGTGTTTAAGAACTCTACTGGATAATTAAGGGCTCAGTCAGCTTTTCGGTCCATTATATGGGATGACGACATTTTTTTTGAGACATTTTTTTATTTTTCAAAATCAAAAGTCGTTTATTCAAACTAGGCTGAGAATCAGCGCTTTTCGAACGTCAAAATTACTTAAGACAGGCCCCTAAAACGCCCGCCCTTCACCACTTCCTAGTGCTTTAGCTGGGGAGAAGAAGTGGCGCAACAAACTCCCCAGCAGTAATACATCAATGCCAGCAGCACAGCTGTCTGTTCAGTTAAAAAAATTGATAGTATACAGCACTGCGCAAAATAATTTAAGTATTACGCAACAAAACATGAAATTAAATTAAATTCATTGCCATAAGTCAGCTAGCACACGCCAATATACATACCAAAGAAAGAAAAAAAAATCGAACATTATAAAATCAAAATCAAAAGTCATTTATTCAAACTAGGCTGAGAATCAGCACTTTTTGAACGTCTAAATTACATAAGACAGTCCCCCAAAACGCCCGCCCTTCACCACTTCCTAGTGCTTTAGCTGGGGAGAAGAAGTGGCGCAACAAACTCCCCAGCAGCACAGCTGTCTGTTCATTTAAAAAAAAAATGAATCTATATAACACTGTGCATAATAATTTAAGTACATTACGCAACACAAAACATTAAATTAAATTATTTGCTATAAGTAAGCTAGCACACGCCAATATACCAAAAAAAAATAATCGAAAACTATACTCAAGCAGAAACAAAATACAAAACTAAAAACGTAAGCAGAACTTTATACCTAAACAAAAGCCTCCAGTAATAATGGGCGTGCCCACTTACATATAGCCGTACATGTAGTCGTAACTCGAAGTCACAGATGATAAACTAGGACCAACGAAGTAAAATAAACAACGAGTTAAATTACTAATAACAAAACAATACCAAGGTCAGCAAGACGACCTGTCACCACAAGCAGCACCCGTTCACGAGCATAACGCAAAGATCAGCCATTACCCCCCTCGCCATATTTGAGGGAAGGAGACAACCCGACCCCCGACGCTACCGCAAGCAGTGACATCTAAGGGAGCATGACAAACTTGCTGCCGGTTGCTCAGGCAATAATAATATGATCAATTGTTGAGGTCGCTAGCTGACCACATATTGCATTGCCACTCATAAAAGACATTGTAATGAGTAGATTATGTCAATGAGTAGGTTATGTCAATGATTGGCCATCAATTTCATTCATTGATTGGCCATCAATTTATATGTCGTTACTGACTGGACTTAGTTGCTGGCGTCCTTTCCGACTGTTGGGCACAACTATTGAGTGTCGAATCAATTGAATCTAACTCCTCAACATCAGGGTCCGACCCGAAGAGGTCCGGCGACTTGGGACACAGCGGCGGTGGCGGCGCGGTAGCTGCGAGTGGGCCACTTTCTGGAGTTTTGCGCGGTGGGACAGTATTTTGGCTCGTTTGAGCCGCTGGGCCCGCACCGTCTCCACCCCGCAGATCTCGCAGTAGCTCAACTCGGGATCAATCGCCACCTCGTAGTTGTGACAGCGTCCTCCTATTCAGGGCTAGGTTGCCCTGCAGTGCGAGCAAGTAGCTGAAAACGATTACAAAAAGATAGAGGGTGAATTTTGAAAATCCTTTTTTAGTGCACCCCTAGACCTCATAAGGAACCTGGAACCTCTAGACCCAGCGGTTTGGGCGTTGATATCTCAGTCAGTCACTCAGTTTCTTCTTTTATATATTTAGAAGAATAAGATATAACTTTGAAATCGCCAACCCGTATTGAGCAAGCGTGGTGATCAATGTACCTTCTGTGTATGAGAAGCTGCCTTTGCCCTCCAGTGGATAGGCAGGTACTATTATTACGTCCGCGTAAGTCACCTCACCTCGACATTGTCGATGCGGGTGTCGGTAGCGCGGCGGCGCACAGTAGTGCGGTGGCACGCTAGTGTTGCGACACGGAGAGCACGCGACGCCCCGACGCCGCGCCGCCGCCACTCGCCTCACTGCCTGACTCATGCGCATGGATTCCTGTTTTGTACCAACTACCACTGTACTATCACCGTAACATTATGCCCAAACGATCTGCCAACGCATTGTCTTTGAACTTACTGTTTGGCGATTAATGTCAGTGTTGATTTACAGTTGTTGAATCTCGACGACCGGCGCACTGTGTACCGTTCGCTGAATATTATAATATTCAAATTGAGTAAATTACGTTTCACTAAAGTTATTGTTACCACTTTATTGATATACGGTGGAAAAGGACGTATCCTCGAAGTCATTCAGCTTAGCGAGTTAGCTTATAATTAAGTAGGCTACTGCTTTACCGACTGCCAAATAAATTGATTTAAAAAAAGATAAGGAATAGAACCACCGGAACATGAGTTATCCGCTAGAAACATTGTCGTATTCGTACCTTACCTACCGTCCTTATCTTTGACTGAAAACTCTTAAAAGATAACCAGGCTTAGGAGCTACATATTAATAACTAGCTGGCCTGACATACGTCCATCATACTAAAATCCCATAGAAAAAAGGACGTTCAATTTTCCTGAATTTGAAATTTTTACGTGAAACTTCAATTTTTCATTCCCTAAACCCTAATTCGGATTATTACGAATGTATTTTAAAACTAAAAAAATAGCCATATGGGTCCAGTCGTTCTCAAATGATGCGTTTTTCAAGTGAACAGCTTTGCATTTTTATTGATTACTAGGTGTTGACCGTGACTTCGTCTGCTATCCAGCATTAATAGTAGCCTATGTCCTTCTCCAGGTCATGGTCTATCCATGTGCCAAATTTTATCCAAATCCATTCAGCCGTTTTAGCGTGAAAGCGCAATCAATAAACACAAACACAAACACATTTTCGCATTTATAATATTACTTAGGATAGTTAGGAGGATGAAAAACCGGTCTACCGACACTCTAGACTCACAAAATGTATTAGTTACTTAAAAAAAAAAAAACTTGTACTAGGTACTAAAGTTTATATAATAATATAATTCAATCATGATTCGAAAGACACGTGGCGTCCTCTATTATCATAAGAACGTTATTGTTGTTTTCCTCGGGCACAGTACTTTTTTTCGGGATGAAACGTACCCTATGTCCGTTTCTGTACGCCTGACAACGTATATGCAAAATTTCAGGATGATCGGTTCAGTGGTTTAAGCGTGAAAAGGGAACAAACAAATAAACAAACTTACTTTCGCGTTAGGATAGTTAGGATGTCAGTATACAGTTGTATGCTAATAAATCAAAGAAAAGATGATAAACAGTAGTCGTTTTAGGATCGAAATAATTTCTCTAATTAAACAGTATGTTTGATACTTACATCGTAAGTCACCACTACCATAGTATCTATAAGATTTCAGCTATCGTTAATTGGCCACAGCTGCGTCACTAATAAACAAGCGCCGTCTCTCGACTGTCATATTGTACGACTACACGATGCATATTTACGATATTTTAACCCGAGTATCGACAATATCGGAAAGTTCTATTCATTGTTTACTTACAATACCGTGTTTAATATAGCAATATAACCTACTATCGAATTAAGTACCGTAAGTTGGGGTGATTTTGCGCCTGCCAGTAATACTTTGCTCCAAATCCGTACAAGTTTAAAAATAAAATTTAAAAAAAAGTTTACAACTCTATGGTTTTATTGATGTCTGAACGCAATCATAAGATGTCAATGTTCTGTCATGGAAGTTGACAGGTCGCCATTGTTGCTATTACCTGTGCAAGGAGTCCCAACGTGAAAGTAGAAAGTTTACAAAAAAAAAAGTTTGGTAAAATCAAGGTTAGGTTTATTAAAACCTAACCCAAAATTAAATCCATTGATTTAATTTTGGGTTAGGTTTTAATAAACCTAACACAGCACACCTAGCAAACCTAGCACAGGTAATAGCAACAATGGCGACCTGTCAACTTCCATGACAGAACATTGACATCTTATGATTGCGTTCAGACATCAATAAAACCATAGAGTTGTAAACTTTTTTTTAAATTTTATTTTTAAACTTGTACGGATTTGGAGCAAAGTATTACTGGCAGGCGCAAAATCACCCCAACTTACGGTAGCTTGAATATCGTTAAGTTTATACGAAGGAAAAGTCTTCTGCTTATGTTCAAGCTATACTTTATTAGGTGACGACTTCTATGGGCTACCACTACATAACGTTCGTTACAACTGGCCCCAGTCCCACAAGCATCACCTTTCCGTTGTTAGCCAGGTACGACCCACACGCGGTGTTGCAAATGTCGACTGTTAGTGGCCGGACCCATACGCCACGCTCGACACAATGTCTTCTCGACTGGGTATCATTTGTCACAATTAAAAGTTTGTCATTCTGGTAATATATGATAGAGATGGATCTTGACTGTATTTATTAAAAATAATTTATTGGTATATAAACGTCGCAAGTGTTGGTAAGTGGGGCGGCTGGCGGGCGCGGCATGCGGCGCTTGACGCGCGGGGACGCGCGCCTGCGCAGGTACTACGTAGCCGCGCCATACTGATTTTATTGCGATCTTGATTAATATTTATGATTCAATTCTTTGTACCACTCGTGAATTACATATGACAGTACGGTTCGCACAGCTCGCGCTGACCGTAATTTGATAAATCGGTTTAGGCAAACTCTTAAGTATTAGCGATTCGCAACGCATTTCCGCGGGTGATGTAGGTGTTTAAGAGTCGTAAAATCAGCATGAATCATGATTAAATGTAACAGTAAATAACATGCAAATAAACCTATATTTAAAATTGCTTTCACACTTTCGTAGGTAGGTGTACAAGTTAAGATTGTTAACTTGTATCTTGTTGGTGTTGATTGTTCAGACAGTGCAGGTAAGGACAATACTATGCAAGACGATGCTGGTGCTTTGATTTCTCTCGAGCTTATTGATATGAAAGTAACATTTGTCGCAGGCAATGCAGCAGCCCACCCACTTTGCGTCATCTGATAGAACAACTTTCTCGGTTTTTTTGTTCAAATTCAAAGGGTAATCCAATCTGACAAGCACGAATGATTTGCGACAATTGTCAATCATGTACCTACTTACAAATAAATCTGAGATGCGAATAATTACCTAAATACTTATGCTAATTCTCGCACGTGGTGCTATTAGAAAGTTGGAAGAAAATAGTGGGTTGTTCCGAGTGATGGACAGCTGATAGTGGAGTGCGGACATGTCCTCGATGACAACGGGGCGGTGTCGGCGGCGGACGCGGCACGGTAGCAGCGCGGCTCATAAACAAACGCTCCTGTTTGACAGATACAATCAGCGTCCGCGCGCCGACGATTGTCAGCGGTCCATTCTATTGTGACAGCCACGAACTGTGCCAAAAAGAAAAGTCATTACAATTAACCGGTTACATTTTTAGTTCACTTACTATTAGTGGAGACGAACTAAAGTGTTCATCAACGTGCATGGTGCTCTCATTCAGGCATCGAGAACATTCGGTATAGTTCAGTACAGTATGTGTTCACTACAGTATACACACAAATCAGTAGGTACACACAATTAGACATGTAGATACCTACCTACTTATACTTACCTACCTATGTGTGAAAAATTGTTGGGTTTCTGAGGTTTTCATTTGTTTTAATTAAGTATATCTACCTACACGTTGTTTATAATTATTTTGTGTTAAATAGTTATAATTTAAAAACTGAATCGACTTTCATTGCTGACTGTAGGATACCAGTGAACCGTTGATGAATGAGAGTATTTAAGGAATCGGACCGTCGTCGTGTCTTTGATTCGATTGAGGAAACTTCCTTGACTTTCTTACTTTTTCTTTTATTTCAAAATCTTTGTTTGTCGATGGGCGAGTAAAGATTAAGATTATTACGGTATTTGCAACATGATTCATATATAATTTGACTCTACTTAGCATAACTGTAAATTGTGTTCCTTAGATAGAAAAACCAAACAGGAAATTGCAATTTCGGGATTGTTAGAAAATGGGGCCGTTATTTTTATTTTTGAGGGTAAATAGATAAGACCGGGATTGCGATAGTAGTTCGGATTTTGAGCGCACGTACCAATGTGCTTACAATGAATGTTTGTAAAGGTTTGTTGCAGGCAGTCTAGATCAGTCTTTCTAGACTGATCACAATACCTACATAGAGAGTCGATCACATACAACACACACAAAGTTGAGATATATGCAACCGGAATTATAATAAGTACGCTTAATTCGAAGAAATTCGGAAAGGCAAGATTAAATACAACACGTCTGCATAATAATTTATTGGGCTCATGATATAGTTTCGTTCGTTAGTCGCCAGTACCGCCACTCAGTGCTGCGCTTGACTCCCAGATCTAGGAGCAAAAAACAAAGCCTTAATTAACCATTATTATAAATACAATGCAGCATTTAATAGCGTCGTGAATTAAAAGGCTCCGTTAGTCTGTTGTTTATGAAATGATCGACTTCTGTCCGGTGACGAAAGCGGACCACTTCGTGATCAGCGGCGCTCCAAAATCAATGCTAAACACAGTTGTCCCAAGCTTATCTTTACGACTGGATTGTATGGGTACCCACTTACAGCGGAATTTTAATTCGTCATGAATTCTTTGTATCTTATCTGACCTATTGAGACTGTATCAAAATATTTTTTGTAATGGTATCGTGAAGTGTGGCCCACCACACTATTGAAACTATTCAATATCCACCCAGTAGTAGTTACCCATAATTACTAACTGCGTGGGTATTGAATAAATAAAAAGATCTGTGTACTTACCTACCTACATTAAAAGAAAAAATCTGTTTTCTTACCTTTTATTCACAACATTAATAATAATAACAGACATTAATCTTTAAGTGTTCTCATCACTGTTACAATCCAGGAATAAATTGCACACTCGACACTACCCATAACAGTTAGGTACTAGTGTGCTCTGCTCAGTGCTACATACATATATACATCTGCAGAGCACACTACGAAAGTCACGTAAATATCGCGTGGAAAACAAAGGTTGTTTGTTTCATAGTCAAACGCGCAAAATGTAGTTTATTGCGGAGCCGGCACTCGAGAGGCTAATAACCTGTCGCCACTTACGAGTTACGCGTAGTCGTGACCTCTGACTTATCATTCATTGCATTATTCGCTACCGACTAGTAGCGTATAAGGCATTGGTTCAATATACATTATCTACTTAAGATATTTTAGAATAACAATGATTTTTTATCTTTAAACTAATCAGTAATTTAATTACAGAATGTGTTCCAATTCAACATTTCATCATTACGATTTAAATAATAATAATAATAACGTAATCTTATATCAAATTATTTTTAAACGATTGAGTTTCTTTTGCTAATATCACTTTAAATATTACTCTGCTCGACCTTCGATGGGACTACTTTCAATTAGATGGAAAATAAAAATTGAAAAAAAAGACCCACGTTACGACGAGGATGGGATTCGAACCCACGCGTGCAGAGCACATTGGATTAGCAGTCCAACGCCTTAACCTCTCGGCCACCTCGTCTTCTGCGTATACACACAAATATATAAACCCAGAGTCTGTACGATATCTCTTCATACTCCGTTATGAATTAATTATTTATTACTTCCCACCAAAAATGAAAACTGTGATGAAAAGCCGAAAAAACAAAACAAATGTTTAAATACGCCTATACGGATACCCATTGATATTCTGTTAATATCGGTACAATACAATGCCATGCCGTATTCCCAAAGCACATATTTTATGGCCCTAGACTATATTATTGCTGATCATATGATATCCGGACAGGGTCCTTATCTTTATTGCCTTTCTATCTTTGTTCATGTTTGCCTTCTATCTATGTCAATTTAAAATCAAAATATACGCATATAAGATGGAATCAATTGTATGGCAATTGTTTACTTTGTTCGTTATCTGCACTTCCGAAGACGTTCAAGATCATTAGTATTTAAATATGTACTTATTATATGTGAGCTCTAAGTTTGGTAGCAACTTATAAAGTATTTTTCAGAGTTCTTTGTTAAATAATAATGTGGTGTCAAAGATTCTTATTATGTAAACTAAAACCTCCTCCAATTAATCCAACCCAATCCAATCCCTGTGTATTCAATTAATCAATTAATTCGATCGGTCATTATTAATAGTTCGATCCCTTTGGAATTGAACTATTAATAATGACCAGCGGTAGGCACGTCCGTTTCACAAGTAGTCTTGAAAAACGGTGGATGCGTGGCTATTGTAACGTGTTCACATTCTCGTTGGCTACGCACGTAGCACTGCCCTCCCGAATATTTTCTCGTAGGTGACAGAAAAAATCAAAGAAGTAATATTGTGTTGGGGGTTGTTCGCGCACGGTCAACAATTTACATTCCTCACGACTTGAGGTCGGGTCGGGTCGATTTCTACATGTAAAGGATCATAAAAAATCGTGACAAAAGAAATCATTGGGAATTTACAGAAACCTGCGTGGTTCACGGAATTATTGTTATACTGACCATAGGAATGTTTGAGGAAATGCGTATAAATCTTCAATTCCCGAGAGGTTGTTCGGTTGTTCTAATCAGATGAGGGCACAAGTTAAACAAATAGCTGGCAGGGAGGGGGCGGCTGCGGCGCGGGCGCCGGGCGAGCGGCCGGGCAGGATCAGGGGTCACGCAGCGTGCAGCGGCTGCCCGATTAGTTAGTGGTTTAGTACGACGTCGTGCACCCTCCAGCTGACTACTGGACGTACCTGACTACTGATAGACTGCACAAGTCGAAGAAACGACACATTCGTTTAAACGGACAATGCTTGAATCACAGCGGTAACTGTAGATTTTTGTTGAGCATTCTTGTTTGTACAGGTATTAATATTAAGGTGAATGGATACGTCAATCTGCAATTATGACTTAACTTTGAAAACGAACTCCTCATAAGCGCATGGTTCAAATGCTGTGAAAAAATTTTTATGATGTGTGCCATACAGTTTAAAATAAAATTGAAGTTCAGTTTTATTAATATGATTGTTACTTTTTACAGAAAAAAATATACAAAATTGCTATGTTTCATGTTTATATTTTCGAACTGCTTCCAAACGCATGAAGCAATTTAGATCATTCTTTCACCAAATTATAGACAAAAAATAGCTTTAAAATCTTGAAGTTCAAAAAATTCAGATAAGTTATGTACACGTGACAATAAAGCAATAAACTGATATTAGCTGACGCGATCATATCAACACCGGCGCGCGAGGACACGGGCGGCAGTGTTTCTCTAGCGTTCGCACGGGGAGGTTGTGTCGCTCGTTGTCCTTGCTCCTGTCAGTTGCATTTCTGATTTTCGGGTCAAAGAAGTAACAACGCAGATAGTGAATTAGGCATAGTAAGATCGGATTGAAAGGTTTCGCACATTTGCGCTCGGACGCTGTGATCAGTGATTAGTAATCCTTGTAAATATTTATTTAGTGAAAATTTTGTTTGCGCTTGGACGCTTAGTGTTTTTTTGTAAATACGAGTAGATGTACATAGATATTTTATATAAACACTGAGTAAATAATTTGTAAAAATTGGAATTAGTTGTTCGAATCTCGTAAAGGACATATTGTATAAAGATGCTATATCTCAGGCCAGTTCAATGAAACACGGGAAAGAAAATGAAAAAATTGCTATCGATCAATTAGAAAAACAAAAGGATGTTAAAATGACACCTTGTGAACCGTTCATAGATGAGGAAATACAACATCTTGGAGCCACATCCGATGATTTGATTAACGACGACACAATTGTCAAAATAAAGTGTCCTTTGACAGCATTTAAAAAAGAATTCAAAGAAGCTGTGAAAAAATATACATTCTATAAAATTAACACAGAAGGCGAATTGGTCATAAATCAAGCACATAATTGGTATTTCGTGATTTGGCAGAGACACTTGGCTGTCATCATTCAACCGTCGAGGCTCATTTACACAATCTCGGCTATCGTAAAGTAATGGCACGATGGATTCCACATCAACTAACCGACAGTCATCGTCAAGTCAGAGTTAGTATTTGTGGTTCGCTTCTTTTTCAGCCACATCGGAAACAGTTTCTTGAAGATCTGATAACCGGCGATGAGAGCTGGATTCTCTATGATAACAACACATGGCACGCCGTCTGGCTTCCTTACGACGCAGAGCCACCAACGCAGCCAAAGCCGAACCGTCATTCTCTCCGTTTGGTAGGATGCGAAGGGCCCACTCTATTACGAGCTTCTCCCTGCGAGAAGGACGATAACGACTTCCATTTATACTGAACAGCTTCAGAATCTGGCTGACACAATAAGAGAAAAACGACCGAGACGTGTAAATGTTCACTTACTCCATGATAATGCGCGACCTCATGTCGCTTCGGAGACTCGACAAAAAATCGTAGAGCTTGGATGGCACCCGGTTGCCCACCCACCGTACTCACCGGATCTCGCGCCATCCGACTATCACTCGTTCCGACCACTAAAGCTTGATTTGCGTGAGATAAATTTTCAAAACTACGAAAACCTCAAAATGGCAGTGGACAATTTCTTTTCTGCACAGCCTCCGGAATTTTGGGAGCAGGGTATCAATAATCTACCAACTAGATGGACAGGAGTAATAGAGTTATTTGGGGATTACATTACTGATTAATTATTGTAAATAACGAAGTTATCAATAAATTCATTAAGTCTTAATTATAACTTGGTGCAAGACTTTTCCGCCAACCTGATATATAGAATGTATGCTTCCTGAATAGGTAGATCCAAGATACCCTCGAAACCAGAAAAAGAGAGATCCGCAATTAATTCAAGAAGCAATCAATGGAACGCAAAAACAGGAATATCAGATTTATTAAGAAGAACCTTGAGAAACCATAATATGACGAAAAATGTTTTAAAACGAAGAGAAAAAAAACAGAAAACAGGTGATAAAGAAAATATACATCGACAGTTTGAAGATGGACAAAAGTCATGCTCTACTGAAAGCGAACAACATAAAACTATCCACTCTTCGTCTGTATACTTCAGAAATTTACAATTTGATGAGTTTTTAATTTATTTAAATAGAAGCTAATGAAGATTTGTTTGATTTGTGTGTGTATTGTGATGATTATGTCCGTATTATAATGTTATTATGATCTTAGTAATAATATTTGAGATTATTATCAATAATGTAATGTGTGTTATGTATATTTTTTGAATAAAAATATCATTATGTACGATCTAGTTTTTTTTTTGTTTTTAATTTAAATCACTTTACAAATCACAATATATACTTAGAAACCTAACTGAAGTGACAGCTAACGTTCATATTTACCTACTTAGCTATAGAGAAGGTACATAAAAGACGAAGCTAAATAAAAGATAAAATTTCCACTAGGTACCTTGTGATTACTGCAGAAAAGCGCAAAATTTCAAAGGCAGCGGATCGTATTATCAAATATGTGCGCGCTAGGCGCACGTATTTGATAATACGATCCGCTGCCTGCATTTGGTCGAGAGAGAGCGAGTTATAAAAGTTCAAGTAAATAAACAAAGTTGCACATCTGCGCTGCGATACGTGGACATCTTTGGTATCGGGTAGGTGTGCGGGGGCGCGCGGAGTTCGCGCTTGGCTCCGCCCAGACGCCGAAGGTCATTCACGTATATTATCGCCTTAATAATTAAGACGGCTTGCAGCATCTTTAAACAATGCGAGATCAGCTTATACTGGAAATGTATAGCTTGATATGAGCCGTGTGGACAAATAAATTGGTCCTTTCGATGGTATTTTGGGTATTGTATTGATTTTATGCTAGTGGAACTCCATTAGCATAAAATCAATACAATACCCAGAGCTCTTTATAACTCTATAAGAGTTATAAAATAATCACGAATTATTAAGTTTTGTAAGTAAAAATTTGTGATTATTTTAATTAGGTAGGTAAATTAGTTTTTTAATTGCTGTTTAATAACATTTAAAAATCTTACAGAACTGAAATAAAATAGCATTGCTTTGAAATAATCATTATGTAATAATTGTAATGTACCAGCACATCAAGCTACTACAATCTGTCAAAGTTCATTAATAGATTTTAAACTTTATCGGTAAAGTATTAGGTTCAAGGTTGATTTGGAAAAATTGACAGTTTCGGGTAGCTTGACCTGCTGGCGTCTGTCCAAAAAAAAAAATTGCTATTCCCTACATTTTTACGAGTTATGTGATCATAAATGTAGGCAGCAGTTGATTTTTTTCGCGATTCCAGTTTTGGTCCCATAGTAAAAGTTGTTTGTTATTATGAGTATAATACAATCATGTGTTTAAGTATTGGTCGCAAATTTTCAGCCATCCTATATAGGTATACCTCGTTGTGATGATAGCATATTATACTTAGGTACCTATGTTATGTATGTATGAGGGGCCTGTGGCTAACAGCCGCACGGGTCGATCGATCAGGTTAAGCTACGCTTGCCGCGGTTGGTCCGTGGATGGGTGACCATCTTTACACACTAAGACCCCTACGTGCCTCAGAAAGCACGTTCAGCCGTGGCGTCATTCGTGGATCTTTAACAGTCGTTACGGGTCGTCAGAAGCCCGAAAGTCAGACAACCAGCCTTACCAAGGGGTATCGTATCACCCAGTAACTGGGTTGTGGAGGTCAGATAGGCAGTCGCTCCATGTAAAATACTGGTATTCAGCTGCATCCGGTTAGACTGGAAGCCGACCCCAACATAGTTGGGAAAAGGTTAGGCAGATGATGACGTAGGTATATAGTTTATTGGAACAGGAGCTTGGGGATAGGCACAAGAAAAGAGAGGCCTCTGGGTGCAGTCGGGCTGTGGATGCTGAAGTGTTTTTTTTTTGTGTTGCGTAATATTTATAAATTATTATGCGCAGTATTGTATAGAGTCAATTTTTTTACCTGAACAGACAGCTGTGCTGCTGGGGAGTTTGTTGCGCCACTTCTTCTCCTCAGCTAAAGCACTAGGAAGTGGTGAAGGGCGGGCGTTTTGGGGGACTGTCTTATGTAATTTTGACGTTCGAAAAGTGCTGATTCTCAACCTAGTTTGAATAAATAACTTGATTGTGATTTTGATGATGATATAGTTATGAATAGTCAACACCTTTTTTTTTTTAATCAAGTGTACCTAACGTTTCAAAAAGTTGCTAGTTTGTGTCCACTCATTTAAAATTTACTTCACAGAGTATGCCTTTATCTCAAAAGTTATATTGATGGTGTTAAATACACTCCTCATATCGACACTTGAAAGGCAAGACTTACCAAGCGACATGTAGAGCGATATTGAGTTATAATATATTGAGAAAGTTCATAATGTTTAAATGCCAGTTTAAACTGCAAGTTATGACTAATAGGCGATTTTTTATGATAAAAAAAGAACCGCTCTAGTGTAAAGTTGCCAACATGTCGTTTGGTAAATATTGCCTTTCAAGCGTCGATATGTAAAATAATAATATTATTTTATTAGAAACTCGTCTGATTGTTTTGACATGACAACGTGTTTTTATTATCGTACAGTAGGTGCCGCGCTTAGTACCGCGATCCCGATACCGGTCAGAAAGCGGTTACATCAGGCTATTGTCTCAGTTTATTGACTTTGCTCAGATAAGTGAGCTATTAGCCAGCGATCGGCTCTCGACAAATTTGGCAATACATTGAGTCCCTGCGCTTCGTGCAGGATTAATGACGAGATGTCGCAGTCGCGGCCTCAGGCACTGTCAGCAGTTAGTAAGGCCGTTGTTACCTACAACTGCATTCTCGATTTTTATTGATATTCAGAAGGGTCATTGAAGTTTATTGAATAAAACATTGCTTACATGAAGCTACTTTAACTTTGTAAACCTCAAAATTCATGTTGCTCGTGAGTTTTTCAGTGTAGGTAGGACATAATTGAAATACATTTATTTATAAGTTTATTACAAAATATCTGCTGTACACATTAGATTTATTCCTGTTGTAACCACTCCAAGTCTCCAACTTAGTGCCGGTTTTTTGATCCGTAGTTAACTCAACCAATTGTTAAACATACTATAAATGGCTGAATTTTGGCTAAATGTGTTTGCCAAAATGCTATTATTTTATTTACAATTTTTAACATGAATACATCCATGTTAACTCATTCATGTTTAGCCTTTCACATTTAGCCAAAATTCAACCATTTATACTATGTTTAACCATTGGTTGAGTTAACCACGGATCAAAAAACCGGCCCTAAGCTCTCTTTTCGGTTACATTGTAGTTTGAACCAGCGGCAGCGACCACCTCGCTCGCCAGCCCGCTCTGAATCCGTTGGACTAATGCCGCTAAATAACATTCCCACACCTACTAGCGTCAGCCTCGATTTATAATGGGTTGCGACCACTATATCTATATTCATGCTGATTTTTAAGAATATTTTAAATAATGTGCCACATCCACCTTTCTCAGTTCCAAAAACTCAAATGTAAATAAAATAACAGAAAAAGGAGAAACTGTATAAAAAACTACAACTTTTAGGTAGGTAATAGAACAATTATTAACTAACGAAACATATTCCACAGAGGGTTATGTATGATCTTGTGTCCCTTGTGAGAAAGAGGTGAGGTGAATAAGTCATTTCCTAAAAGTGAGACTAGAAAACACTGCATGAAACGAAGGCGCGCGACTGAAAGTCGCACGTATCGTTGCTAGTAGACCAATCTCGGTGATATAACATTATGCAATTTAGGTAGCACATGCTCAAAACAGTGTGTGTTGAACTTTTTACTGAAACTGTAGGTACGGCTGTACCCGTGTAACTGTGGACTGAAGGCCCTTTTTATCGAGTTTGGTGGATCTTATCTTGTGTAACAATGAATAATGTGGTGTAATGGGCGTTTGTTGGGTATGGGTAATCAGGGAGTCGTTATCGGAACAAGGAAGTTTGCACAGATCTTATCTTTAAGATCTCTAAAAGATCTTTAAGATCGAAGTTTGTAAAGTTCTTTTCCTCGTCAAACACCTGAAAAACGCCATAGGTACATTATGTAAGGTCAAGACAATGTGTGCTCGAATGTCAGCTGAACCCCATAGGTTCACAACTATGTAAGCCAGCGGTCGCCATAGGTTGATATTTTTTTTTACGTTTCGTACTATCTAACGATTAAAAAAAAAACATTTACGCACACTTGGTGTGCGCCAGACGTTTGAGGGGGTGTACACATTTTAATTGAAATTACGTTGGTACCTATAGAGTTTATTCACAATCGCTGTGTCAACAGCGAAGTAAAATGAACAAGTGTGTTGGCGCTTTGGCGAAAGAATTTGGTTAATTGTGACAAAAATACTAAAGAAAATGTATCTATCAGTTTTCGAGTGCAGTAAACTGTGTGAGTGTCGGTTCAATAAACAATACAAGCAAATGAGTTTCCTGCGGAACCAGACCATTCATATAAACAATATAAGTAGATACCACTAATTAAACCTCCTTTTAATTCATTTTTTTTTACAAATTAAATTAACCATTTATATATTATTTATTTTCTATTTCTTTTTAAGATGTGTCCTGTCCTGTTGCTTTTACATGAAAGGTAGTATAGTCGTAACAGCTCGAACACACTTGCAAATTAATTGCTGTGCTTTTGTAGGTGTGCGCACACTTGCGATAGTTTCAAAACGATTTGTCTACAACTTTTAAAATTAATTTCAATCAATACGATGATGCAGTTACCGCAGAACGATTAATATGGATGCAAGTGTGTCTTTAGCTCGAAGAATCGAAATCGGTTTGGAGCGTAACTTTTCTTTCATTCGGTTTTTAAATTACCTATATAATACAGACTATGGACACGGAAGAGATGAAAACTGATATGTATGTTAGATAGGTACCTACTACCTACATACATTATGTAGGTAGTACCTATGCGGATTTATTTATATATAAGTACTTATTAGAACGATGCTACATTTGTTTGCTGCTAAACGAATAATCATTTGTTATTCGTTATATCGCAGCATACCAAACAAGTTTTAACATTTAAATATTAAAAAGAAAAAAAAAGAGAAAAAAATTCTAGTAAAAAGATTGCTCCAGGTGAGGCTCGAACTCACAACCCCGGCATTGCTCACGAACACTGTCTTATAAGTACCGTGCGCTAACCAATTGCGCCACTGGAGCGATGATCGGGCTGGCGAAATTACAATATGGTTGCCACGTCACCCCTCCTCCCCGTCCCTCGACCCTTGCTACTCCATCCATTCATGAGGAAATAGATAACTTTGAGAATTGCGTCATATTATGTAAATGATTACGGTTTTACAGCAACATAAATATTATTAACACTTGTTTGATAAAAAGCAACATATCTAATAATCTAATAATATTCTATTGTAATAGTATCAAACAATAATACTTAGTTTCCGATAGAGTTTCAGATGAAATCACTTTGTTATCTTATGCCGATGTACTATGTTCTCGTATCAGTAGTTCCGTACGCGTTATTAGGTACTTACTGTTAATTGTTAGCATTTTATCAAATTAACATGTTATTGTTATGCGATACGTAGTATGGTAAAGTAACTGCTATGGCCACTCATAAAAAAAGAGGTAACTAGCACAACAAATATATTGTTTGTGCTTTTCATTGACGAGCTTGCTTCTTCTTCTTGTTTCTACCTCTTTTTAGGGTTCCGTACCTCAAAATAAAAAAACGGAACCTATAAAGGATCACTCGTGTGTCTGTCTGTCTGTCTGTCCGTCTGTCACAGCCAATTTGTTCCGAATTAATGGACCGATTAAGTTGAAATTTGGTACACATATGAATTTCTGTGACCCAAACACAGACGTGTAACGCAAATAAATAAATTTTGCATATGGAGGTCCATTTTAAATAAATTTTGCAAATAAGGAAATTTAAAAATATGTTTTGCAAACTGTACCGTGTGACATATCAACTGAAAGGGCTTACTGTGAAAGTCTCAAATTCGTATATTTTTTTATAATTTTAAAATAAATAGTTTTAGACTTATTTAAGAAAATTGGCAAAAATTGACCATTCCTCCCCCTTATCTCCGAAACTACTTCAATATTGTGCGTACAAACTTGTATTTACTTAAATTTTAAGTTCGTGGGTTCGATTCCCATCCAGGACAAACATTTGTGTGCATGAACATGTCTGTTTGTCCTGAGTCTGGGTGTAATTATCTATATAAGTATGTATTTACATTAAAAAAAAAGTAGTGTATGTAGTATATCAGTTATCTGGTTTCCATAGTACAAGCTCTGCTTAGTTTGGGATCAGATGACCGTGTGTGAAAAATGTCCCAGGATATTATTATTATTATATAAAAAAAAGTTTGTTCTTGGAATAAATTCATCCCAACTACGGAACCCTTCATTGTGCGTGGTCCGTACACGTATGTACTTGGCCACTTTTTTTTTATGATTGGCAAGTTACTATAGCGTGGCCAATTACTATAGTAGTTACCGTAAATGACTCGTATTTCGAAAAATATTGTTCGTTGGTAGCAAATGAGTAGGTACAGGAAGGATATAGCTACTATGATTTGCAGTTAATTACACTTAACTAAGTTAAACAAGAAAAAGGTACGTTAATTGCTGTATTAGGGTTCCGTACCCAAATCTTGCCGACCTTACGACTGTCTGTCTGTCACAAGGCTGCCGTAGGTAGCCAGATGTTTTATTTTTCAAACTGCCTTACCTCCTCATGGTAAAAATAAGGTTAACTAAAATAGTTTGTGATTTGGAACTCATTGTGCACTAGTCCGACTCGCACTTGGCCGGGCTTATAAACCCCACGTCTTTTTTCCCAAAAAGATCGTAAGTATTTTATGTATAATATAATTATGAGGGGCGATATTTTAAGAAGCATTCAATAAGTGAGTATTTAAACTTTAAATATTAACAGTGTCATTTTACTATTATAATTTGACAAATACTTGAAATTCTTAATTTAATAACTATTTGGGTGAGTGGTAAGTAATGTAATGTGAGTTTGAGTGGTAACTGGACTAAAACTGATAAAAACACATGATTGTAGGTACGTACCTACTCGTGGTAACAAAGAACTTTTACAATGGGAAATCGCGAAGAAAAGTCAGTTTTTCTCTACATTTTGACGAGTTATAAGTACATATAAATTGTCAAAATGTAGGGAAAAGCTGATTATTTTAGTACTTACATACTTAGCTGAATCATGTGTTTAAGTATTGGTCACTAATTACCAGTCACCATATACCCATACCAATTATTTTATTAGCTTCATTTTATTTAATTAATACAATCAATAATTTGGCATGCTAGTTTAAGCGAATTGTTTTAGAAACTGTTTAAAACCCGACCATCTGTAATGAGTGTAGGTACCTACAATTCTAATCAATAGCTGGTCATTTTGAATTTATTGTCTATATCATTTTTTTATACATGAATCTTAACTACAATATACAACCCAATACTAATATATACAGGGTTATTGGTAAAGCACCAACAACCTCTTAAGGGGTCATTGTAGGTTCTCATCATGATGAACAAGTTTTACTATGGGACCAAAACTTAAATCGC
Source organism: Dicycla oo (assembly GCA_948252095.1). Lineage (NCBI taxonomy): Eukaryota > Metazoa > Arthropoda > Insecta > Lepidoptera > Noctuidae > Dicycla > Dicycla oo. Next base: position 17,538,491 of record OX411712.1, read on the forward strand.
AAAAAAAAATCAGCTGTTCATTTATGTTAGCATAATTCGTCAAAATGTACTGAACAGCTGATTTTTTTTGCGATTTCAGGTTTGATGCCATAGTAAAAGTTGTTCATAATGATGAGTACAATGACCCCTTAAGAGCTTGTTGGTATTTTACCAATAACCCTGTATATGACGGATGTTCGAGCGACTGAGACACAACGGGTTGCTGATGCTCTGTCATCTGTTCGTCCTCCATCATCGGTATGTACGTGTAGGTTTTTGAAAAATATTACTCTCAAGTTATCGCACTTAATCAACAAAACTTGACCATAAGAAATAATGATTATAATGATTAACACTGAACTAAACTCGCCACAAAATAATAGGTCAGTTTTGACATGAGGGTCTCTCTTTGGCATATGAAACGATATGGGCTGTCAAAACAGACCTATTATTTTGTGGCGAGTTTAAGTCAAATCACAATAATTGTTAAACTTGCATTTAGAGCCAATGGATTTGTGCGTGTGCACCGCGTAACGATTCCATCCCAACCGATCGCCACCGCCGCCATGACACTCGCAACCCCATTCGGTGTTACCCGCTCTAAATTAAAAGTACCACTAAATCATCACGCGCCGTCATATATACTCGTATATACGAGTACCTATATAATGTACAAACATATAAAGGAAATAAAAACTTTTTTTTTTTTTTTTGATTCGATATGGGTTTGCTCTTGGCTCTAGTCTAGGTCAGAGGTGACAGAGACAAAGTCGACGATGGAGTGAGCTTACCCAGAAGAAGCCTGTTCACTCTCACTTTGAAGAGATTAGGGTAAGGGTTGTATGCGCTCGGAAACAGACGCAGGTAGTGAGCTCCACTCTTTTGCTGTGCGCATATTAAAATACATTTGGAAACGCTTATTGCGAATTGGTGGAATATCAACCAGGTAGGGATGGTAACTGGCAGTGCATCTAGATGTCCGATGGTAGAAGGGGGCCGGTGGAATTAGGTCGTGGAGTATTTGGGCACATTCAGCGAATCAATCTGTAAAAGACCGACAAGCAGGCAACCTTGCGGCGATGAGCCAAGCTGTGAAACTCGGCATCCACCAGTTCTACGTCGCTAATGAGCCTCTTAGCCCTGCGTTCTACTGAGTCAAGCGCGGCTAGTTGATACTTAGCTGATCCATCCCAAAGGTGGCTGCAATACTACATGCAGGATCAAGCTTGCGCTTTGTAAAGGATTAAAAGCTGTCCAGGCGTAAAGTATCGCTTCACCCTATTTAGGATGCCCAGCTTCTTGGCCGCTTTTTGGGCTTTGTACTCAACTACAACTAGAAGCTCAAGCCGATTAGTTACAGGAATAGATGTACCCCGAAAAGTAGGAGTTTGGGCGAAACGACTCCTTTTAGCGGTAAAAAGACATGCAAAAACTTTTTAGCAAAAAATAAAACCGACTTCCAAAACAAAACACTACAAAGTGAAAAATAACTTTAATTTCGGTAGTCGGTGTCTTTGGTTTTGTATTTTCGCTTTTTGCCACCGACTTCCGAAATTAAAGTTATTTTTCACTTTGTAGTGTTTTGTTTTGGAAGTCGGTTTTTGCTAAAAAGTTTTTATTTTTCACTTTTTAGTTGTGGAACCTACCCCACACAAATTCGAATACATAATTGACCACAAATCATTGTAGATATAGCCATGTAAATAACAGTGATAGGAAGTTATTAAAACATCATCACATCATCCACATAAGTAGGAAATATACGCATTATTGAAGCTAACTCAAAAAATCCCCCAGCAAAGTTATTAAAATTTATATGGGACCACCTCGGAAGAATACCCTTTTAAACAAAAAAAGAATTTTCCAAATCAGTCCATCCGTCTTTGAGTAATCGCGTAACAAACATACAAAAAAAAAACCATACAGACAAATTGAGAACCTGCTCCTTTTTGAAGTCGGTTGAAAAGAGACCCGATCATCATCACCCCATTGGGAGACAAGGTTTAAGGTCAAATCTGTCCACTCTACCATGGCCGCTCTCAAAAAACGAACTTCGGCTTCGCTGGTTTTTTGCGCTGGACAAGTATCTCTCTGAAACTGTACTGTCATTTCATTTCATTTATTTCACTAACAATTTTTAAATTGTATCGAAAATTCAGACTATATTAAAATTAAATATTAAAAGAATTACAATATGAATTATTAAAATCAATAAAACAGTAAACAAATTAATTAATTAAAAAAACTTTTTAGCAAAAAATAAAACCGACTTCCAAAACAAAACACTACAAAGTGAAAAATAACTTTAATTTCGGTAGTCGGTGTCTTGGGTTTTGTATTTTCGTTTTTTGCCACCGACTTCCGAAATTAAAGTTATTTTTCACTTTGTAGTGTTTTGTTTTGGAAGTCGGTTTTTGCTAAAAAGTTTTTATTTTTCACTTTTTAGTTGTGGAACCTACCCCACACAAATTCGAATACATAATTGACCACAAATAATTGTAGATATAGCCATGTAAATAACAGTGATAGGAAGTTATTAAAACACCATCACATCATCCACATAAAATAAGTGGGAAATATACGCATTATTGAAGCTAACTCAAAAACTCCCCAAGCAAAGTTAATAAAATTTATATGGGACCACCTCGAAAGTATACCCTATCAAACAAAAAAAGAATTTTCTAAATCGGTCCATCCGTCTTTGAGTAATCGCGTAACAAACATACAAAAAAAAAAACATACAGACGAATTGAGAACCTCCTCCTTTTGGAAGACGGTTAAAAACGTAAAACAACAGCAAAAAAAGTATATATAAAAACAAATAAATGACGATTCCACCATTTCAAATGTCAAGAGTATTATAATATAATGTCAATAAAAATAGTGATGATATAACATGATATATGTCAAATAAAGAATGTAAAAACAAATTAAATTAGATTAATCCATTAAACAATGCATAAAATAAAATAAAAATATAATGTCAATAAAAATAGTATAATAATAAATTAAAGTCTAGTTGTATGTGTCACACAGAAACTCATCAAGGGTGTAATAGCACTTTTCTATCAAAAATGTTTTTAACTGCTGCTTAAACTGATTTATGTTGTATAGTGACTTTAAGCGTACAGGTAGTTTATTAAACAGTTTAATTAATTGATAACCTGCAGCATGGCTCACTACTTTTAAATGAGGTTGCATCCTATTTTGGAAGTCCCTACGCCTATTAGCTTCCCGCTTACTTCTTTGCTCTGATGTTTCTAAATTCTGCAGCTTTTTCTTAAGATCATTGAGAAGAACTAAAATATACAAACAACGGACCGTTATTATCTGAAGTTCTTTAAAGTACTCCTTACACGATACCCACTGTGAAATTCTCACCATGGTTCTTATGGTCCTTTTTTAGGGTTCCGTAGTCAACTAGGAACCCTTATAGTTTCGCCATGTCTGTCTGTCCGTCCGTCTGTCCGTCCTCGCTTTATCTCTGTGACCGTTAGCACTAGAAAGCTGAAATTTGGTACCAATATGTATATCAATCACACCGACAAAGTGGTAAAATAAAAATTGGGAAAAAATGTTTTATTAGGGTAGCCCCCCTATATGTAAAGTGGGAAGTGATTTTTTTTTTAATTTCAACCCTAACGTGTGATATAATGTTGGAAAGGTATTTAAAAATGAGTAGGGGTTTACTAAAATCATTTCCTGATAATGTCAATAATTTCGGAAATAATCGCTCCAAAAGTAAAAAACAATGTGTCCCCCCCCCCCCCCCCCCTCTAACTTTTGAACCATAAGTTTCGAAAATATGAAAAAAATCTGAAAAGTAGAACTTTATAAGGACTTTCTAGGAAAATCATTTTAACTTGATGGAAACAACAGTTTTTGTACAAAAAAGACAAAAAGTTGTACAAAATAATTTCTGGACTAAGTTTGTAGTATAATCGTATATGCAAGCTTTTTTTTTTAACTTCGTTTACATATTTTACTATATTTTTACGGACGGCAAACTACGGAACCCTACACTGAGCGTGGCCCGACACGCTCTTGACCAGTTTTTGTATAATGAAAGCTGTATTTATATTGTAAGCATAACTACCTCCCCATAGAGTGATACTGTACCTAAGCTTTGACTCCACAAGCGAATAATATACCACCTTTAGTTGCTCAATAGCGATCACGTCTCGAAGACTTCTTAGGGCATAGCAAGCTGAGCTAATTGAACTTTCTATAGCAGTCAATTCTTTTTCCAGTTAAGGCTTTCGTCGATGTCAATTTTACGCTGTCTACCAATGTTATTGAATTATCATTCAATACTATGTCTATTTTTTCTTTGTTTCTCGACGTCGTCCTAAATAACATGGTATTCGTTTTACTGACATTCAATTTGAGATTGTTGATGGTAAACCAATGATTAAAGAGAGCAAGAGAATTTATTTACTTTACTGCTGAGAGTGTAGACATCTTTAGCGGCTATAATAGCATTCGTATCATCAGCAAAAAGCACAAGTTCAGTATGACTTAAATCCCGCATAAAGCTAATTAAATCATTAACAAATAAAATGAAAATGATTGGCCCTAATATTGAACCTTGTGGAACTCCTTGTTTTATTAGTTTAAGTCTCGATTTGAAAACTTTTTGACAATTACCTTCATCCACTTTAATTTCCACATACTGCTTTCGATTTTCTAAGTAAGATCTAAATAGACATAAGACCGGTCCTCTTACACCATAATGTTACCTTTTGCTAACAGTAAGTTGTGATTAACCGTGTCAAAAGCGGAACTAAGATCGTCATCTGCATTTCCAACAATACTGGAACTGGAGCTGATGGTGAAGTCACCATCACTATATGACATTTGCACTTCGATCGAATGTGCTACCCCCGCGTTCATTTTCAATAACGGCCCACACGTGTTGGTCAACCCACCAGCCATGCGTATGTCCCGCTCTTCAAAGGACAGATAACATCAAATACCTTGGAATTACATTGGACCAACTCCTCAGCTTCAAACCGCATATAGACGTCCTGGTAACGAAATTGCGCAAACTCATTTACATATTCAAGACTCTAAAACACGTAGCCGACCTTCACACCATCAAGATGGTCTACTATACCTTGTGTCAGTCACTTATAGACTACTGCATTATCTCCTGGGGAGATGCTGCTAAAACGCACTTGATAGAGGCGGAAAGAGCTCAACGTGCCATACTTAAGGTTGCTGCGGGTCTTCCCTTCCGCTTTCCTACAGTCGACTTATACAAAAAGTGGGATGTACTATCTATAAGACAATCTTTTGTTTTGCATACAGTCCTTAAAAAGCACTCGCAGTTAGTTTATGATTCTGATCTATTGAAAGATAAACGAAGAAAGGTTACTGTGTGCAGTACAAAATTTTTCCTTACAAGTCTGTCCCACAAGTTCTTCTGTTACCTAGGTAATTATCTTTATAATGTTATCAACAAGGGACTAAATATTTATCCACTACGCAAACACAGTTGTAAGCAAATAGTACGAGTAACTGACTTCTTAAAAACTCTTTCGACACAGAGAAATTGCTCCACTCAATTAAATAACGCTTGCATTCAAATAATCACCATTAATTACCATACACATTCACCACCATTCACATACTCATTCTCCACCATTCTCTACCATTCACCTACACATTTACCTCTATTCAACTACACATTCTCCTCCATTCGCCTACACATTCTCCCCCACTCACCTACCTATTTACCACCATTCACCTACACATTCACCTCTATTCACCAACATTCACACCACCATTCATCTACACATTCACCTCTAGTCACCTACACATTCACCACACTCTTTGACTGCTTTTATTTTACTTTTAATTTTTCTTTTCTTTTCATTTATTTATTTTTTGTTTCAATTGTTCAGTAGAAATGCTTACATGCTATCTGCCTGTTTTACTTGTATGATGCCACTAAGTGGGGCCTGGTGACCTGTAATAAAGGTTTTTCTAAAACCTACCTCAGGCATCAGGTCTCACAATGTGAATTTGTATAGTTCAACATTGTTAAGTGATACAAAGCCATTGTGAGAGAAAATAAATAAACATATTATTATTATTATTATACGCATTGTGACGAGCATAAATTGCTTAGCAACCATATTAAAGTCATCGAATCGCAATCGCAACCCGTGAAATAGTTAGGTATAATTGAGTAGTTCCGATGGCCATCTGTGTCTTTGAGATGACTACGTAGATTTCGAATGTTTTTAAATACGGGGTCTGCTCAAGTAGGTAATAGAACCCTAATTGCATAACCAACTTTCAAATTGGAACCTGAATCATTTTGAAGCAAATTGCTAATCCATTTTGTTCGAAAAAATTGTCTGCTCAACAACGTAAATAACGCAATAAATGTTGTTGAACTGTCAAAATGGAACCGATTCCGATTGATAGTGTGTTACACAATTGCCCCGTAGCAGGTCATTTAAGTTATTATGAGATATTGGTAGACTTTATTCATGATTAGCTTCTTCCCGCGGCTTCGCCCGCATGGTATGTTGATAAAAAGTAGATTATGTTCTTTTCCAGGGTTCAAAGTATCCCCATACCAAATTTCATTAAAATCGGTTCAGCCGTTTAACCGTCAAAGCGTAACAAACAAATTTACAATGTAATATCACAGTATAATTACTTTATTAGAGGAACTCGTGGCTAAGTAATAACAGCCGCACGGGTCGATCCATCAGGTTAAGCTACGCTTACCAGGGTTGGTCTGTGGATGGGTGACCAACTATTCATACCGAGACTTCTCCGTGCCTCGGAAAGCACGTTAAGCCGTTGGTCCCGGCTGTCTTTCGTGGATCTTTGACAGTCGTTACGGGTCGTCAGAAGCCCGAAAGTCTGACAAGCAGTCTTACCAATGGTATCGTATTATCCTGTCCTAACTGGTTTGTGGAAGTCAGATAGGCAGTCGCTCCATGTAAAATACTGGTATTCAGCTGCATCCGGTTAGACTGGAAGCCGACCCCAACATACTGTGATAAAATTTTGTTGGAAAACAAAATAAAATAAAGTATAAAAAAGTATTCAAAACCGCCTTCACAAAGAACTTATCAATTTAGTCATGATTTTGTGTAATATTATACAATATTATAGGCACACAATCTTTGATTTGATTTGTTTTGAAGTGAAAACTTCTTTAGGCGCACTTGGCGCTCTTTCTGAAGAGTGAACGAAAATGAACCGTCACGCTCGGGTCGGTGACGCTGAATCGGGTATACTCGGCTGCAGCTGATCGGTGACGCTGAATCGCGGATACTCTGCTCCAGTCGTAAGTTTTCACTTCAATCGTGTGGTCATAAGCACAAATGACAAAATCTCTTTTTTTTACCACACACTTTTTAATTAAGATTAACAATTCTCAAAATAAATAAAGAACACTAAACCATTTACTAAACAAACTACTTACTTAACAAAAAAAAAATGTGTCATAAAATTTGCAAATTCTCACACATTGACGATAGATGTCGCAATCATGCTCGCCTGTGAATATGATTCACGTATTTACGTAGGGAATATCGATAATATCTTACGCATCGTCTTACGGATAGTAGTAAACTGTACTATTTATATATGATTAGACTGCATTAAAAAAGCAGTGACATTTTTATATAATTTGTGGTACAAATAGAAATCATTGTCTTCTGATCAAGCCCTTCATAATTATTTCAGAAACAATTCTAAGATATTCAAGAGTCTGGGCTCAAGCTAAATCGAAATTAACAAGTAACAAAATTAGTATTTCTAATAATAAAATAAAACTAGTGTGGCAGGTATTCAAAGAAAATGGAAACACAAAATAGCGAGATCAGAATGAATTGTCTTTAAAAAGCATAATGAAAACATTTCGGATGAGTTGAAAGTTGCTGAGACACTAGAAAATTCCTTTACCAGCATCCCAATAGAGGCTACGAAATCTCTCCCCTCATCATCTATATTAGCTGAATCTCTTCTCAAAGAAAACTTCAGTAAGGACATTCCAAGTTTTGCATTACATTACAAGCCCATTTATATTATCACAATTAGAAATGCATTCAAAGTAAACAACACTGAAGATTTATAAGGGATTTCCGTTCAGGTTCTTTTTTTGGAGATACTCGTATCATGGACATGTGTCCATGCCCCGTCCTGACAGGCATCTTTAATCAATTTTTAGACAGCGGTACGTTTCCTTATTTAATGAAACATAGTAAAGTAGTACCTATGTATTCTACCAATTTTCAAATGGGGTAGTAAGAGTGATCCCTCTAATTATAGACCTAAGTATATCTGAGCTACCAGCATTGAGTAAAATATATGAAAAATATCATGTTAGACCAGATGATGTCACATTTTAATTCAAATGGGATTTAAAATAATCAGGAGTGAAACTCATCAGTCACATTTTGGAACCCTGCGAGAAATCCTAGGATGCAATTGGCATTTTGTGTGACCTCTCAAAAGCGTTTGACTGCGTTGACCACAATACATTGATCTGCAAATTACACCACTACGGAATTCGTGGACAAGCTGCTGATCTGGTTCTTTCCTGTCTATAAAACAGGCAGCAAAAGTAAACGTCTTCGGGGTCTCTAGTTAAGATGAGCATGCCTCAAGGTTCAATTCTTGGCCCTTTCTTATTTGTAGTATATTAATGAACTTCCTTACACGATGGCTAACTTATCGGATATAATTCTATTCGGTGATGACACTTCTCTTTTTTTAAATACATAGAAAGATACGGATGTCTTACATGTCAACGATTCGAAATGGTTCGCAGTTAACAATATTTTACTAATTGCGAACAAAACTAAATGTCCTTTGTTCTCATTGTAACCTGAACCAAATGTACCCTAAGTGGGTCTAAATTTAAAAGTTAATGGGACGAAACTATGTATAGATGCTATTACGGAAACTCTATTTCTAGGAATTGCTCGGCATTTGAAATTGCAATGGGGCACCCACATTAGAGTTCCTTCAGGTAGATTAAGTTCAACTGCATATGCAGTAATAAAAATAAGGGAATAGCCACAGCTAGATTAGTACACTTTGCTTATATGCAGGTTGTCGTGATTGTACTCGGCTGTTATTCAGTCGTTTCGGGTTGTTAGAAGACCAAAAGTCTGACCTATGTCATGGGTATCATGTTACCCCAGTAACTGGGTTGTGGAGGCCAGATAGGCAGTCGCTCCATGTAAAATACTGGTATTCAGCTGCATCCGGTTAGACTGGAAGCTGACCACAACATGTTGAGAAAAGGCTAGATAGATAGGTACTTCCTTGATTTAATCTTTTCATTATTTTGCATCATATATTGGGTTGGCTAATAAGTAATGAGCGACATACAACTATTTTATTTGTATTTATTTATTAAATGAATAATTGTTAATCATTAATAATATATACACCGTCCTTTTCTACTACCATTCGCCATCGATCTGGCAAAGAGTGAATGGCGTCCGCATAGAACTTCGTTGGTTTTGAATTGAAGAAGTCATCTACGTATTGTTTCAAGTGTGGTTCATCGTCAAAGCTTTTTTCCCGTAAATTATTACTAAGTGATCGGAACAAGCTGAAATCAGTTGGTGCTAAGTCCGGCGAATATGGGGGGTGGGGTATTAAGCCCAATTAATCTCCTAATAGTTTTAGCTTGGTACTCTTAGCAATATGCGGCCGGGCATTGTCGTGCAGGAAAAATATTTTGTCGTGTTGTGGACGTTTGCGATGGACGTCAAGCTTCAGTTTTTCTAGTTGATCACAATATACTGTTGCTGTAATCGTAGTATTAGTAGGAAGGAATTCCCAGCTTATTACTCCATGTATATCCCACCAGACAGAAAGCATTACCTTGCGAGGATGAAGATCACCTTTTGACGTTGGTTTTCCCTGTTCTTTTCATCCCAGCCACTGGTGCCTGCGTGTGTGATTAACATAGAGAACCCACTTTTCATCTCCAGTGACAAGATGATCTAACCAATTAAATGTGCGGCGGAAAGATAAAAATTGCACACAAATCTCAGCTCGGTAGGTCAGCTGATCTTTACTTAATTGATGGGGTACCCAAACACTATATTTGTAAGTCTTTCCCAAACCATGTAAATGATTTTCTATGGTGCCATGAGAGCACTCGAGCTGAACAACCAAATCGCGTGTAGTTCCTCGAGGATCTTCTTCGATGAATAGTTTTAATTTATCGATATCTATTTCCACGGGGCGCCCAGACCTTGGTTGATCGGTTAACGAAAAATCGTTATTGCGGAACCGTTGGAACCAGCGCTTTTCTGTTGCATCGGAGACTGCATCGTGAGCTATCCTTTGACATATATTACGTGTAGCTTCTGCAGCAGCATGCCCAGATTGAAACTCATATAATAAACAATGTCGTACGTGGGTTTTAATATCACTCATTTCTTTGTGAACTTTAACGCACTAAAAGCCAAACTATCAATAACGCGCATGAGCGCGACTCGCTCTTTATATACCCTCTGCTACAGAACGTTCTCGAACCTTTCCGAAAATTCTAGAAATTCATTCATTGCAATCATGTCATTTGGTATAAATATTTTTATTATTTTATTTATCTTTTGTATAGTATTAATAGCATTCTTTTATAAGTATTTTGTTAATGTGAGTGCGTTGTAGGCTTAATAGACTGTAGATTTGTAAATCATTTTCTTTTTGGTACTTGTTGACAGGCCTACACTGTTTGTTATCCCATACCTATTAGTATTAACACTGTAATTTGGAAACATTATAAAAGCCAATTACGTACTTTTAAAAACGTAACCGTGGAGTTTCTTGCCGGATCTTCTCCATAGGAAACGATCAATTGGGACCGTGCACCTAGCTTATGACGTTTCATAAGTGCCCATGTAGGTTTAAAATTGAAATAAAATATTTTGATTTTGATTTGCGCATTTGCAATATTTTTTTTATTATAACAGGGATAATAAAAAAAGAATTGCAAATACGCAAAGTTTAAGAGAACTAAGCCACCAACAACTAGCGAAGCTACTTGTAACGAGTAGCTTCGCTAGTTGTTGGTGGCTGGCAGCGGTCAGGCTCTGCCGGTGTGGGTACACCCGCGCTTGCGGCCATTCGATTAGCGCGCTACAATGATATGTTAATGGCCTATCGAGAAATATAGTTTATTGTTCATAGACCTTAACCGCGCATCCTGCTGCGGCTGCTACCAACTATGTGTCGGCGCAACTTCAACATCGCTGCAGGCGCAATTAATGATTTGTATTACCTATAATTGTTATGTTTGGTGTTGTGCGGGTAAGCGTACCTATTATATTATGTGGTGCATACCTATAGATAATGAAGTGGGCAAAGCCACTCGGCCTTGCCCAAAAACTTACTAGAAGAAATTAGGTGGATAGAACAGTACTTTGATGGTAGCGGAATGGTAGAGATGACGACGGAACAGGAAATAAAGACGCCGTACGTAGTACCTGTAAGAGTTGACGATATCAACATCTTGGCATGCCACTAACATTTAACACACAGCGGTGGTCATGCGGTGGAATTCAAAGTCAAATAAAATGTATTTCGAATAGGCACATAAAAGGTACGTTTGAACGTCAACATGTACAAAAAAAAAATGAATTGATTCTAGCCACCCCTTCTAAAAGGTAGTTTCGTATGAAGAAGAATGGGCAAGACACCACCGATACTTTTTTAAAACTGTTTCACAATATTTTGTGTACATTAATTTTATGATTATACATATGTGAAGACGATGCACCTAGAATAAAATTACAATATAACTATAGGTGAAAAGAAATAAAAATGAAGCAATGACAGATAAATTAATAATTAAGTATATGAAATATGATTACATGGTGCTCACATATTCAGAAACATTGTAAAAGAAGGTATACGATTTTCTTAAAATTTTAATTTTAATTTTTACAATTTTATTTTTTTTTTTTAGTCAATGTGAGTTAAAGTAATCACAGGATGCAAAATGAATGTCATAAAAATAATAAATTATACAATTAAATTAGCAACCAGTTTAATTTTCTCTCGACTCTAGATTGTCCATGGAGCAGGACTAGCACGTTTCCAAGCATTAATCTTATCTTGGATATGATCTTCTAATTTGTAATATGCTTATTTACAAAGTGTACTTTTAATATGAGTTTTGAATTGTCTTTCATTTAATTGCAAAATGTATCACAAGTTATTTTGTTGTAACATTTAATACAGTACCCCATAAAAGATGTATGTACTTTAGATAATCTGAAAAATGGTTTATTTCTAGTATTAAAATTATGTCTATCAATTATTTTATTTAAAAGGTGTAGATTATTTTACATATATAATATTTTCATAAAATTGGCAAGGTACCGTCATAATACTGAAAGTTTCTGGTTTCTGATAAATAAGACCATATCATGACTTATGATGCATTTGTTGTTTTTCAAAGTATATGCCCTCACAATTTATACATTTTGTATTCGCTGGAATCTTTGTAAAAAGCAGTTGGGCCAGTCTTCTTTAGGGATCTCTACAATGGCTTCGTGGAACGCATTCACCGCCGATTCAGGGCTCGTAAAACGTGTGTGTGCCTCTAAGTTTGTCTTTAATTTTTGGAAACAAAAAGAAGGTGCAAGGTCTGGGCTGTACAGCGGATGCGTCATCAGTTCTACATTTGAAGCCTTCAAATACGCTCCGTTACCTTAGCGGAATGTGATGACGCGTTATCATGGCGAAATACGACATTGCTTCGAGGACGCTTTTCGCGAACTTTTTCTAAGACTGGGCAAGCAAGTGTTGACGTACTAATCTGCGGTCACTGTCTTTTGGTCTTCAAGCGACACTCTTGTGTAATGTCCTGATTTCGCGAAAAAATAAGCAACTATTTTCTTACCAATGCTTCGACTTTTCTTAACTTTCGTCGGCAAGTCTTCAAAAGAAAAGACCCTGCCGACTGGCTTTTTCTTTCCGGTTTAAAGCAGTACACCCAAGTTTCGTCACCTGCACGATATTATAGACATCCAATGACCGTCCTCCATGAAACTTTTTTATCATTTTACGGCACCACTAGACACGCAGTCATTTCTGGTCTTCCGTTATCATGCGGTATCCATCGAGTGCAAAGCTTCCGTACGAATTTGCTGTTAAGTAATATTTTTGTCAGTTTGAATCAGTTGTCGTACCGTCGTCCGGTATCAATATCGGATTCTGTAACCGCCGTCGCCGGCCGGCCTTCACGTACCTACACATCGTCATGGAGATGATCAAGTCCACGTATAAATTCTGCGAACCACGAGTACACAGGACTGCACCATGGGGCTTCATCACCAAATGCCAATTGAAGTCTCTGGCAACTCTCTAAGGCACAGTGAAAATCGTAAAAAATCATTGAGCGAAAATTTTCACGAGGTAAATTCATTGTATTAGCGACACAAAATTTTCTAAAGAACGCCACAATGAAAAAAATTAATGACAGTCTCGCAAATTAAAAAGTAACTTGTTCTCAGAGAGTTCCATTTTCGATTTGCGTACTAGTTATTTTTTTTTTTTTTGTAAATGGCCAGTTTCAGAAACTTTCAGTATGCCCCACGTATTAATCCTTTTAAATAGTTCCCTAAGAGATTCTCGGTGACGTAGATTATAAATGGCTCTGACAGCTCTCTTTTTCAAAATAAAGATGGATTCAAAGTCAGGAGCCCGACCCCACTGTAAAATGCCATAAGACGTAATGCTGTGGAAGTAGCTAAAATAGATCAAACGCGCGGTTTATACATCTATTAATTGTCTTATCTTTCTAACAGCATAGTAGGCCGAGCTTAGCCGCCCCGCAAGAGATGTTATAGAGGTCCCGATTGTAATTTCTCGTCTAGCGTGATTCCTAGGAAAACCGTTTGATTAATAAATTCCAGTTTTTCTCCATTCAATATTATGTCACAATTGCTACTTCTAATATTAGGTAATTTAAACCATTTGTTTTTTTTATTATTTAGTATCAAATTATTTACCATAAACCAATCTTGGAACTGAAGAATAGAGTTGTTAACGTCGCCAAGATTTTGTGACCGCTGGTTTATTTTAAAGATCAATAATTGGGATAAATCATTAACGTTAATTAAAACGAGAAATGAACACAATATCGAAGCTTGAGGAACTCCCATTGCCATTTCAGACCCTTTGCCTTAACTTTAAACTTTCTATCTTTCAGGTATGATTTTAATAAATCAAGAGCTGTATTCTTAATCCCATGGTGCTCTAGTTTCAGCAGAAATGTCTCATGGTATACGCAATCGAACGCCTTAGAGAGGTCGCAAAAGATTCCAATCTGCATCCTCCCAGGCGTTAACAATGTTTTTTATTAGGGTGTCACGACAATGGTACAACACCTTTGGTGAAACCGTATTAGCATTCATGAAAGATGAAATAATAGTGTCGTAACATTTGATTGAGTATCAACTTTTCAAACACCATATTGAGAACTGGCAGAATTGACACAGGCCTATAAATGTTTGCTTCGTTACTATCACCGGTTTTGAACAAAGGAACTATACTTTACTGTGTTTCATGAGATCCGAAAAGATTTCTTAGTCTACACTGGTGTTATATATATGAAAGCTAAATAGGGCGCAATGTGGTCGATGATAGATCTGAAGACAGACAGAGATAAACAGAGATCTCCTGTAGATTTAATTTTAAGATCTTCAAAAGCATAACAGCCTGGGGGTTTGTATGCTGAAACCTAAACTCCAAAGAGCCTGCCTATACATTTTTTTAAGTAAAGCAGCAGAAAGCGCGGGTGAGGAATTTAAACCTTCAGTAGTTTTAAGGGGAATATTAGCAAAAAAGCTTCGAAATTCCTGAGCTATTTCTACATCTGGGTTGATGCTTATCTAATATCTGAACTGTCCATGCTGGTGGTTTTTTATATGACATTTATTATTTGAATATATTTTATGTTTATAGAACTGTCACCTTTTTTATATCTTGTCTACCAAGTTTAAATATATGGCATCGATACGAAAAATATGTGTTTCTAATCAATAAAATAATAGTATAAAGATCACGAACTCTCCTCTGGATCTTGTGGGCACCACATGCTGAACACTGTGTTACAATAGGGGGCCATGTGCAGTCTCTAAATTAAATTCAGTGTTACCAGCGTAATACTGATTTTAACTTAGTTATTTAAACAGGTAGATGTTATTTTATCATCAGCTGATTTTATTTGAGCTTTAGCTACACACACACACACTTTTATCAGCACACTTAAAAGTTTTAGATATTTTGCAACATGAAAGCTTGTATTCATATGTTGCTTTAGGCCATAGTGTTCACTAAATACGAACTTTGTGTAAATACTTTTGGTCTTTAAATAGTGGAAAAGTGTCATTAATTTGCGTGTTTAACAGTGAAAACAACTCGTACAACGTAGAACTTATTTGGATCACATATTATATTATCAAAATCTGAACACATAATTTACTGGCCAAAGAATATTAACTGGCCAAAGAATTTATTTAAATTCTCTAAATCCTTATTTGATTTTTTTGGAAAGACATGTAGGAGCAAAATGTTATTGTTTGTCCTTTGTGATCAGATGGCAACTTATTTACAATTTGTTTGAATAAGTAATCACAATTAAAAAAAATATTATATATACAAATGGCAGAAGAAGTTGTCACTCGGGTTGATTCAATAAAAACTTTTGACAAATTAAATGACCTGAAAAGACTTAATAATCTGACAGTAATCCAATTATTTTTTAATAAATTTATATTAAAATCACCACATATAATTATTGAATTACAACTAGCACTAAGTTTCTTTAGCACATCTTCCATTACAGAATCAAACACAGACAGATTTTGGTAACTTGGAAGTAAACACAGGGCAATTCAATGGTGTGTTCAACAGACATTCTGATGATGTCTTTTCGTTATTTTGATATAATAGAACGGGCCTGAACCTAATTCAATACAAAAAAAAATGGATTTATTATTCTGTGTCTATGCTGGATGAGGTAACACTGGCAAGAGGTAAGTCAGGCTGAGGCTGATGAGGTGGTGGTTGGTTGGCGCAGCTGCATGTGAGATTGTTAGTCAGAGACTCATACCTCTCAGCATTGCAATTCCAGTAGCTCCCCAGCCTTAAATAAGCGCTCATTTAGTTGTTGTTGTTGTGATATAGGGATGAAAAAAGCCGAATGTTTCCGAAACTTACCAGGAAAGTTTCCAATATTGCCGGCAATATTGTTGCAAGTTGCCAGATTACATAGGGTTTTTCAAATGCCATTTTCAATGTTTATGCGCTCATGAGGTTTTATGTAATGGTGTAATTATATGATACGTATTACTAGTAAGTCTGTATAATTAATTGTTCACTATAGTTAATTTATATATATTATGTGAAGCATATTTATGTGAAGATAAAGTTAAACTATAACACTGGTAACTTCATGATAGCTGACCCCATAGTTTTTTAAGAAGTTCACTTATACAATTTATAAAAAAAAAGAAAGAGGGTATTGATACCGAATGAAATAAATATACTAAATCATATAACTGTGTAGTGTATGATGTATATTTAGCACAAATAGTGCCGTCAATAGAATGTTCAATAGTTCATGAACATAGAAATGTACAGACGCCAGCAGGTCAAGCTACCCGAAACGGTCAAATTTTCCCAATCAACCTTGAACCTAATGCTTTAGCAATAAAGTTGAAAATCTATTATTGAAATTTGACAGATTGTAGTAGCTTCACGTGCTGGCGTCTGTACATGCATACATACATTCGGAACGAATAAAGAACCTTCTTTTTGAAGTCGATAAAAAACGTCAACTAGTTGTTGCTGATCAAAACGTCTTGCAAGGTTTGACCCTTTTATACATACAGATGTGTATACATATACATAGATGTACTTATATACTTTCTTACATACAATTTAACTTCAAATTATAATAACGTAGAAAAAAAAGATATCTCTAAAATAGTTATGGTTTCATCACGATTGAACTATCATGGATAGCTTGTTTCTTTTCTTTAGTTTATCAGTAAGAAAATAAATGTAATAACTAAAATTTTCGGTTGGATATTTTAGATAAGCATAAAATCTACCACCGTGCTGGCAGCAATTTTATGCTACTAAGCAATCTCTTCCCCTTTAGGTACTTGCCCGTTGTTGCCGGCAATTTTGGAAATATTTCCGGCAGTTTTAGCAACTTTAGCAATATTGCCGGCAATTTTCATGGCTACTTGTGAAGTCTCATATTTCTCAAAAATTTTCTCCGCAAGTGCTTCTTGTGTACTTACACTCACGTTCAAATAATACGGGTCGATGACGAAAATCCCTGCAACTGCGAAAGAATAATGGTACATGCATGAAACTAACTTTATATTACAAAGAATTTTAATATCGTATGAAATAAAACCTTAAATGATCTACAACGTAATTGAAAAAAGTTAAAAATTTTAAAACCTCGAGTTTGGGAATAAATTCCATTCGCGGTTGTTTTGGAAGTGATTCAAGTGAGACCAATGGTGAATGGTATACCCCCTTGGAGTATAATCAGTGCAGCAGTAGGAGATACCTAATGCTGCACGGGAACTACTGACCTACCTACTTCAAGTATTTTTTTTTAATAGACCAAAGTTTTGTAAAGGTCATGACCACTGTAGCTATAGAGAGTAGTAGAACTCATTGCATGTCAATAATGGTCATTGTCAACTAAAGGCAAGGGTCATAAACTATCGCAAAGTAAATTAAAGCTCAGATAGGCGCATGTAACGCAATTCATGCAAGAGTTGCGTCGTACGAGGCGAGCTAATGTTATTGAGTAGAAATATCGAGCGGCGGCAAACTGACTGATCAGACCGATTGAGCAGGACAATTGCCCTTAATGAAAGTAATTAACACGACGCGATCGGCCGGCATCGATAGCGAGCCGCCATGCCACGCTGCGCCGGCGCAACCGACCGCGCAGCCAGACACCACAATATGCGCCTAAATCAACCAACACACGCTCTGATTTAATTAGAAAATAAATCACTCTTCTATTACACCCAATTCACTTGGTATAAGGATGCAGGACATCTGTACCTGGACCTCCTCGATGACATGTGAAAGTTACGACTCCGGCTGTCTCACTGCTTTACTTACTTATCTATTAATATTAAGTGCACATTGATATTTCTTCCACAGCAAGGTGCGTGTTTCTCAACGCAATTTCGATTTAAGAACAGGTAGTTCGGCTGTTAAATTTTTTTTCTGTGTTCATTCAAGCCGTTCAAACTTCAAATTCCCAAAATCAGCTGATTCAGGTAAACATATTCCGCAAAGAGAATCAGTTTGTAAAGACGATTTGGAGTCACCGACTGACTGCGTGAGAAAGTATATTAGTCGTTATACACACGGACACAACAAACATTAAACGTATTCTGCCTGAAATGGACCTGTACCCTAATTGCGTGACACTATCAATCGGAATCGGTTTCACTTTGACAGTTTAACAACAATAATTGCGTTATTTACGTTGTTGAGCAGACAAAATTTTCGAACAAATGAAGCAAATATATTAGTACAATAGCATAAAATGATTCAGATTCCGATCGATAGTGTGTTACGCAATTAGGGTGCAGATTCTCGTTGCTCGATTTAGCTTTGAAGATTATTATTGCTTTTAGTTTCGATAATCGATATGATTTGCTTGCTTTAGTTAGAGAACTCGCACAACGCTGCGTTCTTATCTGTACTAGGAGAAAACGCGTTGGTAGTGGTACCCCACATTCAAAACCACAGTACTTACCTACTTAATCTTCAAGGTTAATCCATATTATTGTTGACACAAACGTGAATATGAAAAATTCGTGGAATATGAACTGGCAAGCAACACTAACCCACCTTTGTTTGCTCACATTTTCCAATATCAAGATGTGTGTAGATCAAGGTTATGGCTGCATTTATCTTTTATGGGCACTGTAGATCAAAAACAAATTTATCGATAAAATGGTATAAAGCTAACAGTGCGACTTGTTGATCTGTTTGTTTATGATATTCTACAGATATCTATGCATATGTAAATATATAAAATAAATATTAACCAAATCCCGGCCGAATTATTCAAGGTTAACTTCATGAGTGTAGGAAAAACTGTCGATATTTAAAGTAGGTATGGTATCTACCATGGAATGTATGTTAAGAAATCAGTAGGTGAGGTGTAATGTTTGCCAAATTAATAATGATAGATGGTTCTTTAAATATTTAGGTCTGGATTTACGTGCGAAAGAATTAAAATTAAGAGCGCAGGCGAGTTGTGTGGAAGTGTCGGGTTTAAATGGGCCATCGGTATGCGACAATGCCCTGCCCGCAATGTGTTGACCAGCACTTTATCAAGGTTACCGCCAGCACGTGACGCGAACTACTAAAATATTATGGAACTGCAAATTATATCCCAAAATGTCACGTGTGACCAATATATTATTATGTAGATTATATAATTTACCGTGAAATGAAATCAATTTCATAACAATTCATGTTATGTAGGTACACTTACTTAAGTATTAAGAATTAGTACTCTCCAACTTCACGTAGTAGGTAGGTACCTCCTACTTACAATTAATTGCTCCACCTGTGTTACTTTGCTTCTTTATTATAATTTTACAAATAAGTATAGGTGTTGTTTATGTTATTATTAACATGAGCAGTGTCCAGTCAGTGTCGGGTCGACCTTCTAATTAAGTCGGAGAGTTTCGATAAGGACGGTACCTTATACTTATTCATTAAAATCAAATGTCGTCAATCTACATATATAAATAAGTATGATCAACAAGACAATCTCCATAGCCATCGTCGAGGCACGGTCATATCGTCAATGTGAACGAACGAGACAATAAAAATAAGATCGAGTTCGGCCAGCAAATATAAAAGAATTCCACGGCGAACGATGAATGAATCGGGCATCATTCTCAAACGAGCATGTAGTTCGTTTTGTTTGATTGTATGTCCGCAATGAAAAAGCGCGTCTGGGCTCAGGTGCACACCTGTTGAGGCGCCCCGAGGCCGTGGGATACGGCTCATGCAGGTAAGGAGACGTGCAAAAAGCGACCTATTGTACTTACGATCTGTAATGCCGAATATCTAGACAGTTTGATTAATTTCAACTGTTGTGGGTAGGTACTTAGTTGGTACCTATTCTTCTCTCTTTAGTAGTTAGTTACAGAACATTCACTAGGTAGGTACTATCATTAGTAAAACCGGCCATCTGTAAGCTGAACTTGCGCTAAGAGTTCCGTACCATCAAAACTTTTATATTTTAGGTACCTAACTTCTTTTAATTAGCTATACCTAGTATGTATTAGGTACATTACGATTAAAAAGACAGACAGAAGGACGGCGTCGGCTTAGTAAGGGTCCCATTGGGAGTTTGGGACCCTTTTGGTACAGACCCCGAAAAAGTACAAGCTACGCTAAAGGCGCCAGGTTTAGTCCGCATTCGGGTATCTGAATGTCTTTACCCAAATTCGGACACATGGGTATGGAAATGAGAGACGAAGCTGGACGAATAATTCCGTACAAGGCGTGAATAAGTTGATAAGTCGACTTGCAAAAAATATTTGAATTGTATAAAAATGGCATCTGGAATCTAATTCATATTAACATACACAAGTGCAGTTTGCTGAGAATTATGAACTTATCGACTTACTCATTTTTATTTACCATATAAATTAGGCATTCCATGCCATTTTTATACAATTAAAAATTACTTGCAAGTCGACTTATCAACTTATTCACGCCTTGTACGGAATTATGGTATTCGACATCGCTCGTTTCTGTCACTAGCCCGAATTCTATTGGCATCCGAATGCGGGGAAACTACCGAGTGTAAGAAAACGTGCGTAGGTACCCTTACCGATGTTTTAACGAATGCTTGCATATAGGTCAGACATGAGACACCTACACTTTGGCATTTAAATAAGTAACTAAGTACCTACATAATAAATTACCACAGGTATGTTAAGTGTTTTAATTGGGGATTAAGTGCTGCTGATTAAGGCGACGATAACCGCCTTTTAATGATTTTAAACTGAAAATCACGTCTAAACGGGTAGTGTTAGTGATTTGGAAAAAATATATTATGTTAAGTTAGATCATTTTTAATAACTTAATCTGTGAATATTAAAGATTATTTTTATATAACATTTTGTAATTAATTTGTAAAGTTATGTCTAATGCGGATAACAAACTGAGATACACGTAAAACTTCTCTCTAATTTAATTATTGATCTTGTATAAGACGTGTTTTATTAAAGTACCTTTTGTTTTTGTATAATAAATTAATAATGCGTCTAATTTAGGACAGCGATCGTTGATGGGCGAGTCTTAGCTATTACTGGCTGGACGTACAGCAGTGCTATTCTGTACAAATATCAACGTGAAAACTTAGGTGAGGTGAGCGTGGAGTGAACTGTCAATAGTGTCAATCCATATAAGTTTTTGGAAATAAATAAATAAAAATAAATAAATAAATAGCATCAGGTGCAATGACAGCTCACTTCAAGCTCACTTCACTTACGTTTTCACGGTGAGATCTTTACAGAATAGACCGGCAGTACGACGCGTTGCGTGAGCTCAGCACAAACAGGCAATCTAACCACTCAAGGCCATTAGCATATATCTGCGTCTTAAGTACCAGTTTTATTTAAAATAGTGCTACCTAAAAGATTTTAAACTATTTTCACTTAATAAAAAAATTGTAGTAAAACACAAACACGATTTTATTTTCTTTACCATACAGGGGCGGGACATAAAGAAAGCACGAACGCAACGCTTTATGTGTAGGCAGAGGCCCACTCAGATATGTACGTTCCGTGTTTCAATTTTTGCCCATATCTGGCAGCGGTGTGCCGCCGCGTGTAGACAGATTCAGATATGCTAAGAACGTGAAGATCGGCTCGGAAGGCGCGAGCGCCGCGGCAGCGCCCGCGATGTAGGCGTGAACAGCGCGCACTGGCCGCGGCTGCTCGACCTGCAGATTTATGCACACAGCTCCCAACACTACCTGCACCCTGCGCAATGCCACATACTTACTGCATAACGCTTCAAACCCACTCACGAATTTGCTAGCCGACTATCCATCCCACGCACAAAGCTTCCCGGCTATACCGAATTTCTCTTTGTAGAGAGATATTTTATCTTCAATATTTTTTTCTTACCGTCAGGCGTAAATATTCTTTTACCCTACTATTGAATAATCGGGTATGTGTGATTTAATGCGTTGTTGATTTTATCCACATTCTTCGCCGTTGTATGTACAATACGCCGACTGGCGCAATGCGAAATTCCATTAAGCTTTTTGAATACGAATAAAAGGAGATTTTGGAAAAAATCCGACGCTGCACTCGAACAGGTTATTGTTCAAGGTTTAAAGAGGAACAATCGCACTGTTGTGTTTCCAGTTAACCATGACAAATGGTGTTGTTTAGTTTAGCTGTGGACTTCTTTGTTATTTCACTTGTTGCGTAATTGTTACAAAATATGTGGTTTGATAAAACTATTGTAGAGGTAAGTTCTTGTTACATATCATAACACTCAAGACAGCAAACATTATATTGTATTTATGTATTGTTTGTATTGTAACATAACAAAAAAAATATCCTATAGGTACTTACTATTAAATGAGCAATATTTGTAAGTAAATATATACAGGGTGTAAGTGTAAACAGTGGCAACCTTTTAAGGGGTCATTGTACTCAGCATTATGAACAACTTTTACTATGGGACCACACCAGAAATCGCGAAAAAAAATCTGCTCTTCAGTACATTTATGTTCCCATAATTCGTCAAAATTTGCAGCTGATTTTTTTCACATTTCAGGTTTGGTCCCATAAGTAAAAGTTGTTAATAATGATGAGTACAATAACCCCGTAAAAGGTTGACACTGTTTACACTTAGGTACACTCTGCATATATTTCTAATCACGTTCTGAAAACGGCTTTAACGATTTCAATTGAAGTTGCATTATAGGGGTTTACCTACCTGGGCGAAAAATCGATCTAGCTAGGTCTCATATCTGGGAAGATTCGTTTTCTCCATATTTTCACGCAAAGAGATTCGGTTCATAATTCCGCCGCCTTACTAGTTAATGTTTATTTTTTCCAATTTTCGTATAAAATAAAAACCTATTCAATACTTTTTTATAACTTTTAATTTTCATTTGTCTAAAAAAGCTCCAAAATTGTTTCTGTCATTGGTGGCTCCAATAGGTGAAAACGGTGGTGCCAACCCCGAAAATTAGCCTTTTTCGCGTAGAAATGAAACTAAAGTAATGCCGAATATTTTTCCTACACTTCGAGTCTAGCTAAGTCTCAATTTTTGGAAAATTTGTTTTCTCTATTTTCACTCGAGCAGAGCTCGGTCGACCAGGAACTTAATTGATAAAGGACACCTCTAAAAAAAATATCACTTTTGTTGAACTATGTCAAAGTCCTCTGAACTTCAGAGTTCTCACGTGTTCATAATATATTATTAATAAAAAATCGCACAGTTCACCAATAAATCTACGCTAATCAGCTAATGCTTAGTTTGTGTAATAACACAAACTAAGCATTGTGTGATAGTGATTGCACCAAATAATAGGGTGAAACACCCAATAGTCGGCCCTGCACCAGTACCTAGCCAGCCTTTTCATGCTTAATTTCACTATAAATAGTACTGGTATTACTTCAAATTGATTCTGTAACATATTCGTCACGTGTACTGCGTTTCTTGCGCAAGCCTTCCCGTGAAGCGGCAAAAATGACGATGATGTCGACCACATCCATTGACATGTATAATGGATACTCTGGTCTGCAAATTCAGTAGCGCCACATAAGATGTGACACTAAATTAAACTCTAAGGCGTGAGACTTAAAACACACATAGTTTTTTTTATTAGAGTGTTTATATAGGTAATTACGATAATGGGTCGCGAGTCGTACTCGCGCACCCAGGGTTCCGTACTATCAAAAAAAAGGGTGCTATTTAGAAACATGTTTTATTTTTCCCGTAATCTTTACATAAACTTCTATCACACAGAATAATTTCAGATTTTTCTCTATGCAAACTTCGGAGATAAGGGGGTATTGTTTTTTTACATTTTTCATCAAAAGTCGAAAACTATTCGGCCTAAAAAAAAAGAAAAAAGTTTGAAAATGTGCAAACAGCGCTCTTTCATATGATATGCCCACATGCCCTAGTAGCCCCACTTCGAATTTTTAAGGCCCTTTTATCAGTCCCTGTTGCAAAAAAATATAAACATTTTATTTATTTCTTATTTGCAAAATAGTTGGGCAAACGCCATCTAAAACTATTCCAAAATTCAAGTTGATAGCATTAGTAGTTCTTGAGATATCCAGCTGTGACAGACGGACCGACAGACAGACTGAGTCGCACCATAAGGGTTCTTTTTTACCATTTTGGTATGGAACCCTAAAAACGGTATTCCGGAAATCTAATTCATCGTTATACGGAAGGCTGGTTATTGAATGCACTGGCGGCATGTCGGGATGGTATTATAATAAAGGAAGCTTTAGCGCCCCACGAGGGACTATCCAGATATACTTCATTTGAGAGTTTTGCTCTAGAAGTGCTGCGTCGAATGGGTTCGCCAATGAAGAAAATGTTATAAATTTTTTTTCAAAAACAAAAAACCACTGACTTCCAAAAAATAAACACTACTAAGTGAAAAAAAAAAGTTTAATTTCAGAAGTCGGTGTCTTTGGATCTGCTTTTTAATTTTTTGCCACCGACTTCTGAAATTAAAGTTATTTTTCACTTTGCAGTGTTTTTTTGGAAGTCGGTGGTTTTTTCTTTTATAAAAAAGTTTTTTGTTCACTTTTTAGTGGGTCAGTTCTCTAAGTTTATCTAAGTTACAATAGCCTAATGTCAACTGCTCAACACCTTTTGCAAAATATTGCTTTTCCCGATGTAGGGACGTTAATTGTTGATGAGTTCTCCTAGTAAGAACCAGGAAAACTGGAGCTGATGGTGAAGTCACCATTAACTCCACTTCACCATATGCAGTGTGACAAGCATAAATTGCTTAGCAACCATATTAAAGTAGGTACTTAATTGAATCGGAACCCGTGAAATCCTTATTATTGAGTAGTTCCGATGGCCATCTGTGGTCTTCATCATCAGTTCCACTTCACCAAAGTAGCTTTCCAAGAGTAAATGCACGAGTTACTATAAAAACAATATCCAAATTGTTATAGGTGTGCGTATAAAATTTGAGGGTTGCCCTCGATTTCCATGGGATCCCCATATCAGATTCTGACTTGGTAACAATAGAACCACCGCGAGAGTATACTCTTTCAAACAAAAAAAGAATTTTCGAAATCGGTCCACAACTGACGGAAAATCGGTGTACATAACAAAAAAAAATATATATATCCTAACTTTAATATTAGGTATAAAATGAGTTAATAAGTTTGTTTGTTTGTTTGTTACCTTTTCACGCCAGAACCACTGAACCGATCATCCTGAATTTTTTCTTAAACGTTGTCACGTGTACAGAAACGGACATAGGGTACCTTTCATCCCGAAATAAAGTACTGTTCCCGAGGAAAACAACAATAACGTTCTTACGATAATAGATGGCGCTACGTGTCTTTCGAATCACGATTGAATTATATTGATAAAGAAACCGCTAAACGGATTTAGATGTTGGGCACCTGGATTAAGACATAGGGTACTTTTCGTCCCGGGTAGTGCGTTCCCGTGGAATAATTTCCGACAACCACGCGGGCGAAGCCGCGGGGAAAAGCTAGTGTATATACGTAGTGTATATACGCGACAAATTGATAACCTCCGCCTTTTTTTTGAAAGTCGGTTAAAAAGACTGATTTTTTTTTTTTTTTTTTTTTATTTGTGATGGGTTTGCTCTTGACTCTAGTCTAGGTCAGAGGTGACAGAGACAAAGTCGACGATGGAGTGAGCTTACCCAGAAGAAGCCTGTTCACTCTCACTTTGAAGAGATTAGGGTTGTATACGTTCGGAAACACAGACGCAGGTAGTGAGTTCCACTCTTTTGCTGTGCGCATTATTAAAGACATTTGGAAGCGCTTAGTGCGAATTGGTGGAATAGCAACCAGGTAGGGATGGTAACTGGCAGTGCGTCTAGATGTCCGGTGGTAGAAGGGGGCCGGTGGAATGAGGTCGTGGAGTTCTCGGGCACACTCTCCGAAGTACAATCTGTAGAAGACCGACAAGCAGGCAACCTTGCGGCGATGAGCCAAGCAATGAAGCTTGGCATCCACCAGTTTTACGTCGCCAATGAGTCTCTTAGCTCTGCGTTCCACCGAGTCAAGCGCAGCTAGTTGGTACTTAGCTGATCCATCCCAAAGGTGACTGCAATACTCCATGCAGGATCGGACTTGCGCTTTGTAAAGGGTTAAAAGCTGTCCAGGCGTAAAGTATCGCTTCACGCTTTGGCCAAGTCTGGAATCGCTTTAAAATAAACTAGACATTAGAAACTGATTGACTACCTATCGTGCGGGCTGTAGCCTATTGTCACGTGTTTCGTTGGTCTATGGCTACCTATCGTGCGGGCTGTAGCCTATTGTCACTTGTTTCGTTGGTCTATGACTATCTATTGTGCGGGCTGTAGCCTATTGTCACGTGTTTCGTTGGTCGATGGTTACCTATCGTGCGGGCTGTAGCCTATTGTCACGTGTTTCGTTGGTCTATGGCTACCTATCGTGCGGGCTGTAGCCTATTGTCACGTGTTTCGTTGGTCTATGGCTACCTATCGTGCGGGCTGTAGCCTATTGTCACGTGTTTCGTTGGTCTATGGCTACCTATCGTGCGGGCTGTAGCCTATTGTCACGTGTTTCGTTGGTCTATGGCTACCTATCGTGCGGGCTGTAGCCTATTGTCACGTGTTTCGTTGGTCTATGGCTACCTATCGTGCGGGCTGTAGCCTATTGTCACGTGTTTCGTTGTTCTATGGCTACCTATCGTGCCGGCTGTAGCCTATTGTCACGTGTTTCGTTGGTCTATGGCTACCTATCGTGCGGGCTGTAGCCTATTGTCACGTGTTTCGTTGGTCTATGGCTACCTATCGTGCGGGCTGTAGCCTATTGTCACGTGTTTCGTTGGTCTATGACTACCTATCGTGCGGGCTGTAGCCTATTGTCACGTGTTTCGTTGGTCTATAGCTACCTATCGTGCGGGCTGTAGCCTATTGTCACGTGTTTCGTTGGTCTATGGCTACCTATCGTGCGGGCTGTAGCCTATTGTCACGTGTTTCGTTGGTCTATGGCTACCTATTGTGCGGGCTGTAGCCTATTGTCACGTGTTTCGTTGGTCTATGGCTACCTATTGTGCGGGCTGTAGCCTATTGTCACGTGTTTCGTTGGTCTATGACTACCTATCGTGTGGGCTGTAGCCTATTGTCACGTGTTTCGTTGGTCTATGACTACCTATCGTGCGGGCTGTAGCCTATTGTCACGTGTTTCGTTGGTCTATGGCTACCTATCGTGCGGGCTGTAGCCTATTGTCACGTGTTTCGTTGGTCTATGGCTACCTATCGTGCGGGCTGTAGCCTATTGTCACGTGTTTCGTTGGTCTATGGCTACCTATCGTGCGGGCTGTAGCCTATTGTCACGTGTTTCGTTGGTCTATGGCTACCTATTGTGCGGGCTGTAGCCTATTGTCACGTGTTTCGTTGGTCTATGACTACCTATTGTGCGGGCTGTAGCCTATTGTCACGTGTTTCGTTGGTCTATGGCTACCTATCGTGCGGGCTGTAGCCTATTGTCACGTGTTTCGTTGGTCTATGGCTACCTATCGTGCGGGCTGTAGCCTATTGTCACGTGTTTCGTTGGTCTATGGCTACCTATCGTGCGGGCTGTAGCCTATTGTCACGTGTTTCGTTGGTCTATGGCTACCTATCGTGCGGGCTGTAGCCTATTGTCACGTGTTTCGTTGGTCTATGGCTACCTATTGTGCGGGCTGTAGCCTATTGTCACGTGTTTCGTTGGTCTATGGCTACCTATCGTGCGGGCTGTAGCCTATTGTCACGTGTTTCTTTGGTCTATGGCTACCTATCGTGCGGGCTGTAGCCTATTGTCACGTGTTTTGTTGGTCTATGGCTACCTATCGTGCGGGCTGTAGCCTATTGTCACGTGTTTCGTTGGTCTATGACTACCTATCGTGCGGGCTGTAGCCTATTGTCACGTGTTTCGTTGGTCTATGGCTACCTATCGTGCGGGCTGTAGCCTATTGTCACGTGTTTCGTTGGTCTATGGCTACCTATCGTGCGGGCTGTAGCCTATTGTCACGTGTTTCTTTGGTCTATGGCTACCTATTGTGCGGGCTGTAGCCTATTGTCACGTGTTTCGTTGGTCTATGGCTACGTATTGTGCGGGCTGTAGCCTATTGTCACGTGTTTCGTTGGTCTATGGCTACCTATTGTGCGGGCTGTAGCCTATTGTCACGTGTTTCGTTGGTCTATGGCTACCTATCGTGCGGGCTGTAGCCTATTGTCAGGTGTTTCGTTGGTCTATGACTACCTATCGTGCGGGCTGTAGCCTATTGTCACGTGTTTGTGTGTGGAAGTATCCAGCAAAAAAATCCATTTTTAAAATTTTTGTCTGTCTGTCTGTCTGTTTGTCCGGCTAATCTCCGAAACGGCGGGACTGATTTGACGAGCTTTCACTGGCAGATAGCTGATGTTATAAGGAGTAACTTAGGCTACTATTATTTTAGAAAAAAAATAAGGGTTCCGCAAAAAAAAAAAAAAACAAAATCCAAGAAATTTTGAACAAAATCCGATTCAAATAGATTGACATCCACGCGTGCGAAGCCGCGGGCATTAGCTAGTGTACAATAAGAAGCAGATCAAAGTTGATACTTTTTATTTAATTAAATGATACTCAAAGGTAACAGCGACTACGGGACACAAAAGCCTTCACCTCAGAAGTCTTGAAGCAATTATTTCAAAGGAGGTCTAACTGTGGTGCTCTGGGACGACGATTGGTGAAACACTTGTCAGTGCTATTACATTAGTGATTGCAATCTTCATAAAACGGTACAGTGCGTCATGATGATATCGTTCGCAGTTTTGTTTGACCCATAGCATAAAAGAGAGCAACATAACCTTTTATTTTATCTTTTGTTAACATCATTGTCTCCGTTGCCCTTGATATGACACAAACTTCCGTGTTTCAAATGACATGTGATGTTGATTTAAAACGAACATTTTATCACGTGGTCACCGATACGTCGATGCGATCGCGATGAAGACGGGGGATGCGCGATAATGAAACTGTGTTAGTTGGATAACGCACGTCCGAACAACGTGCGGATGTCCTCGCCAACAGATAAGCCCCCACAACCTGTCCAAGCCTTATCGACGTACCTAAGTTCAGTCAACAGTGCCTATGCAAATAACACGTAGATACCATTTTTATTATTAAACTTAACTTACAATAACTTGATGCAACCCTTTTTTTTTTTTTTTTTTTTTTTTTTTTTTTTTTTTTTTTTTTTTTTTTTTTTTTTTTTTTTTTTTTTTTTTTTTTTTTTTGTTGTGGATGGGAAATCATCAAATAACTTCTCCCGCTCTGGGTGGAGCGGGAGGGCGTGTCAGACTTCTACTGACTAAAACCCACCCGTGTTCCTTCAGTTGCCTGTGCCAGGGCCACGGTAACTCTTTCGAACAACCCGCAACCCTAGCGGGCATCGGCCCTAGCGGACCCCTTCAGCTAGTGCTGACATCTCTTTGAGGCGCGCGTGGAACACAACGCGCCGTCGACCCGGGCCTGGTCCTCACCGGACGGCGAGCTACCCACTACTCACCGTCCGCAAGCCCGCGCCTACGGTGGCCGGGAATCGGCTATCGATTCCCGCCGCCCAGGGCGTCTCCTGCGGCGACTGAGGGCGTGAGGCTGCCTCTCCCTCACGCGTTCCGCCTCCTCCTTCGCGAGCATTACCGCTTCGCAGAAGGAGGTGACGGCCTCCCATGCACTCTCGCTCCGCACCATGGCCTGGACCAGGCTCGGACGCGAGAGATCGCCGCCGCCGATCGCCTCCGTGAGAACACGGCGGTGCTCTGCCCAAGCCGGGCAGACCTCCACTGTATGCTCCACCGTGTCCTCTGGGCGATCCACACAATGGTG
This sequence comes from Dicycla oo, assembly GCA_948252095.1. Taxonomy (NCBI): domain Eukaryota; kingdom Metazoa; phylum Arthropoda; class Insecta; order Lepidoptera; family Noctuidae; genus Dicycla; species Dicycla oo. Next base: position 17,568,628 of record OX411712.1, read on the forward strand.
ACACCCGGGCGTTTCCTCCCGCCTTATGCGAAACAGGAACCTCCCGAAACAACCGTGTCCGGTGAGGACCTGCGTCAGGCGGAAGGTGAGGACGCCGTGGCGCCTCTCTAACCACTCCTCAAAGAGGGGACTTATCGCCGCAATTGTGGCGTGCCCAGCGCTGGGCTGCGACAGTCGCACTCTCCATGTCGCCATGAGATCCCGCCGGAGCTCTGTCCGCTGTACCGTGATTTCTCGCGGCAGCGGAGTTACGCCCCGGCGTTTCGCCTCCTCGCGCCACTCCCACACGTGCGCGAGGACTTTCGCCTCCAGATCCCACGGCGGCAATCCGGCAAGGAGGCTCGCCGCCTCACCGGAGACCGTGCGGTAACCCCGGACTAGCCGAATGGCCATGACCCTCTGGGACGCGTTCAACCGGCGGACTGGCCGCAGCCTCAGGGAACGCGCCCACACCGGTGCCCCGTAAAGGGCCATGGACCGCACGACCCCCGCGTATAGCCTCCGGCAGGAGGCGTTTGGACCACCTAGATTGGGCAGGAGCCGCTTCAAGGCAGCCCCAGCCCGCTCCAGTCTGGGAGCCAAACGTCGGAAATGCTCCACGAAGTTCCACCGGCTGTCGAGGACGAGTCCCAGGTACTTCATCGTCGACTCGACTCCGATGCGAACCCCTCCTACCGTTATTTGGGAACCCGACGGTGGCGCATTCCGAGGACCATGAAAACACATGGCCTCGGACTTGTGCAGGGCCACCTCGAGTCCCAACTGCCGGATCCTCTCAACGACTATCGCAACCCCGCGTGTCGCTAATTCAGCCGCCGCCTGGTGCGACCTCCCCTGCGCCAGGACCAGCGTGTCGTCAGCGTAACATACCACGCTGACGCCGCTAGGGAGGTCGGCGCGCAGCACCCAGTCGTACCCGATGTCCCACAAATGCGGCCCCAGGACCGATCCCTGTGGGACACCGCACGACATCTCTCGCCGGTTCCACTCTCCCTGATGACCGGGGTAGATGACGGCCCTATCCGTCAAATAGGCCTCAACCACTCGACAGAGGTAGGTCGGCATCCGGTGATACCGGGGTGCCTCCCTGATGCAACTCCAGGGCAGGGTATTGAAGGCGTTGGCGATGTCTAGAGACACCGCCAAGACGACCCCACCCCGGGCCACAGCATCCCCCGTCGTGAGGGCTCGTACGCGCATGATGGCGTCCACCGTAGAGCGCCCCCTGCGGAAACCAAACTGGCTTTCCGCCAAATCCGGCCCCTCCTGCACCAGCCACCCGACGAGGCGGTCTGCAATAACTCTTTCAAAGAGCTTGCCCACCTCGTCAAGCAGCACGATGGGTCGGTAAGCGGACGGAGAGTCCGCAGGGCGCCCCGGCTTCTTAATGAGGACCAGTTTCCCCGTCTTCCAACGAAGTGGGAACTGGCCCCTCTCCAAGCATGCGCTTAGGAGCCCCCCTAGTCGAGGCCCGAGAGCCCCAAAGGCCAGAACCCAGGCTCTTCCAGGTAAGCCGTCGGGTCCTGGGGCGGCATTTTTGGCACTCAGCCTACGTACCGCCGCTCTCAACTCTACCTCGGTCACTTCCGGAGCATCGTCGTCGTCGTCGGTGATGTGGTCCGCAACGGGCACCGCAGGAAGCGGAGCCATGGGCGGGGGAGTATGTTCCCTTCGCGAAGGGAACAGTGCGCTCACCACGTCCTCCACGAGCTGGGGCCGGAGACTCTGCGTCAGCGGGGGTGCCCATGGACGGAGTTTATTCCGCACCATTTTATAAGGGCGTCCCCATGGGTCCCTGTTTAGAGTCTCCAGCGACTCCTCGCGAGCCAGATCCCTAGCCCGCAAGATCTCCGCTCGGAGGGCGGTCTTCGCCGCTCTGTACCCCTCGTACAGCTCCGCCTGAATGGCTTCCGTATCAGGAGGGCGGATACGGAGCCTGCGGTGCCTGGTGTACCGGTGCCGCGCAGCAACGCACGCCTCGCGCAGAGCCGTCAGCTCCGGCGACCACCAATACACCTGGCGCCAGGCGCGACCGGGCTGGACCCGGGGCATTGCCACGTCACATATTTCGGACATGGCCTCCCGGAACCACTCCGCCTCGTCGTTGATGTCGGCAGGCCTGTCCGGTGGTGACACCCAGGCCTGCACGATCGAGGCTTCCAGGAGGAGCTCCCGGTCCAGCTTCTTCAGCGCCCACCGCGGACCACTCGGGGCCTGTCGGACCGGCGCGCTCGAGGTCTGGGCGGAGACATCAAACCGGATGTACCGGTGGTCGGAGTAGGTCTCCACCCCCTCTATGACGCGCCAGTCAACAACATGTGGCAACAGAGCGGGGCTGGCGAACGAAATGTCCACCACTGATTCGCCCCGCATCCGCACACACGTGGGGACCGAACCCCGGTTTAGGATGACCAGGCCTGTCTCCAGAGCCCAGTCCTCCACCATCCTGCCCCGTGTGTCCGTATACCGGGAACCCCAAGCCACATTCTTGGCGTTGAAGTCCCCGAGGACGAGCACGGGAAGGGAACGAAACCCGACGACGACGTTTTTCAACTCCGCAAGGGAGTTGTGGAACTCGGCGAGAGTTCGGTTCGGGGAGAAGTATACCCCTACCACGACAATCCCCCCGAACCGTGCTGCAACGCAACCCTGTCCCCTCTTGGCGGCTTCGAGGGACAGGGTACCGGCGGCGGCCGACGAAATGAGGGTCACTGAGCCGCTCAGGTCCTCCACCCAGTAATCACTGGGCGGGACAAAGTACGGCTCAGCGACCACGGCGATGTTAATCGACCACTGCGCCATGCTCTGGAGTAACAGATCTTGAGCGGCGGCGCAGTGGTTGATGTTCGCCTGGAGGAGGCGTAATGGGGCCATTATTGACACTCCATATCAGCCCCCTCCCGAGCCCCCTGTGAGGGCCCTGCCGCGGTTGTTACGACGGCGACGACAGTGGAGGCGGCAGCGGCGGCGGCAGTGGCGGTGGCCGCAGCAGTAACGGCGGTGGCGGAGGGCTTGCCTTTGCCCCTGGCTTTGGCGGGTGGAACGCAGGCCTTGCTCCCCGCCCGGTGATTGGCCGGCTTGCCAGCTGCCGCACATACAAAGCAGTGCGGCGTGGCATTACACGAGCTGGCCTTGTGACCGGGCTGACCGCAGCAGAAGCAGTGACTGCTGCGGTCCACCTCCGAGGTGCATTTAACTCCCACGTGGTTGCCCACCTGGCAGCGGAAGCACCTCAGAGGTCTGGGTTCCAGCAGTTTCACCTGCGCGGACACCCAGCCGACCTTGAGCCTGCGGCCCTCCCCGACTATCTTCCGGGCTGCCGACACGGGGCAGCTCACCGTAACGGCTCGCATCCCCGTATAGTCGGGACGGATGGTGCCAACCCTCACCTGCTCGGCAGAGCAACCCCCAGCACCGACGATGGCGGCCACCACCTCTCCCTCCGTCGCAGAGTCGTCCAAGCCCAGGAAGCGTATGTCCGCGCACTTGGTGGGTCTGGACACTCGGGCCTCATCTGCATTTAGGGACGCCCTAAGCCTTTCGGCCAGAGCGTCAGCGGTCGGGCCGCTAGCCGCACCGGGGACCTCCAAAATCCGGGCCCCAGTCGCGGTGACCTTTACTCGGATGCCATTGGCGACGCCGAGCTCCTCGAGGTTCACCGCCGCCCTCGCCTTGGCGAGCACCTCGCGGTAGGACATGCCCTTCTTTTCCGCTTCCGGCTGTAGTGTGATTACTACAGCTGCGGACTTCGGGGCACGGAGCCTAGCCGCGACGCTTCGCTCCTTGCGCTGCTGCCGCCTCTCTTTTCTTTTGGCCGCCCTTGCTGCTTTACCCGCCTTCCTAATCTCCCCGGCTACCTGCCATTCGGCGTCGGCCGGATTAGATTTAGGAGGTGGGGGCGGCTGACTCACCGCCAGGGCTGGAGCCCTGACATGTACCGGCATGGCCCCGCTTTTTGACTGCCCCGACGATCCCGGTTTGGTCGTGGCAGCCGTGGCGGTTGCAGCCGTGGCGGTGGTAGCCGCAGCAGTGGCAGTCACGGTGGTGGCAGATGCGGCGGTGGCATACGAGGTTGCCTTCCGCTGGCCCGAGGCCAGCCGGCTCGCTGCTAGCGGGGGGCGCAGGACAATGGCCTCCAGGGCAGAAAACCGACTCTGGAAGGCAGCCAGCTCCTGCCGCACCAGGGTCAGTACCCTGTCCTCAGCAGGCACGGGCTCGCCCTGCCCATGCTGCGCCCCCCGCTGTGGTACCTCCCGGGGGGCAGCTCCTCGGAGCCGAGCCAGGTCCGCTCGAAGCTCCTCATTCTCCTTTCGGAGAAGCTCCATGGCGGCTGTCAAGCGGGCGACCTCCTCCCGCATTTCGGACATTCCGTCCGACGTAGGCCCGAAGTGAATGGCCTCCGCTGCCGCCATAATAGAGGCCGTGGCCACGGATATGGCCTTGTCTTTAGAGGACTGGATCCTCTTCAAGGCCACACCCTTGATCGCGGCTTTCACGACCTCCGCAAACCTGGCCGCTCGTCCCGAGTTCGAGCCGCCAGCGGCGTCCGGCTCGCCACCTGACGACTCTGAGAGAGCCGCTCTGTGGCTGGTCACTCCAGAGTGGTGCACTCCAGAGTGGTGCCTCTCGGCTTGCTGATCTGAATCGGCTAGGCTAACTCGGCTCGGCTCGCTGGGCCGTTCCTGGACCTGCGAGACGGTCACCTCTCCCAGCTCCTCAGTCGAGACCTCGGATGAGACCCCACCGTTGCTCTCCCCGCCGATTCTCGGCGTATCGGGCCGCTTGAAGCGACCCCGAACGTCGTGCCCTGGTATTGGAGCGGAAGCTCCACCCGCCACCACGCGACCCCGTCCTCTCTTCGCCGATGTTACTTTAGCGGTCGACAGGTTCTCCTCGCTTGAGGAGAGATCCATCGACCCCGCTCGGTCCGAAATTGAATTCCGAATGAATTCATCGCGCGAACGCTTTCCAAAGGACTTGGAACGCCCGCGCGAGTCCTGATCGGACATACTTTGGTCCCTTGAGGGACGGGAGCCTCCTCGACTCTTGTTGCCGTCACCGGCAAGCGGCACCTCCGCCAATAAATTTGGCACGTCATTCTCTTTTTTATTTAGTTTTCGTTCATTGTCCATTTTGTTCCCACGAGTAATGAGGAAGTAAATGTCCGCCTAGGCAGAGCCTCTTGCACTAGGTAAGCCTATATACTGTAGAGTGCGGCAGGTATCTACAGGGGAAGCGCTAGCGACTGGTCTCCCACCAGCCACTCATCCTCTCGCCACGCTTCAAAGCTTAGGATTGGGTGGTTTTTTATCTTAGAGGTGTCCTTCCTCTGGGCCGGGCGGTTAAGCCAAGCCCCCGACGGCGGCATTATGCATGCCTCCGTTCGCTGTCCGGCTAACCCGACTCAGCGAACCCGCCGAAAGTTCTCTCCTCAAGATTGCTCTTGAGGGAGAAACAACAGCCGCGTTGGTGCGCCTGCACCGTAGCGGCAGGGTCACGTCCAGTGTCAATCGACGAACGTCGATCGATCAGGAGCGACCCACACCCCTTGTTCCTCCACTGTGCCCTCTACAAATCAGAGGGACACGTGGAAGAACGACGTGGAGCATACTACTCCCCCGCCCGCAGAAATTCGCCACAAACAATACCCTCTCCGAAAAACTCCCACACCTTTTCCAGAAGAGATTATTGTCCATGCCCAGGGTGCACCGGCCCGACAACTGCTCTTCCCCTCGAACGATGCTATGGATACATAAGGGACGAGCAGGTATCAGGCACACGAGGAGGTTTTCTGCACGCACCCCAACTTGATGCAACCCTGAAGTGTCAATCATATTCAGATAGGTACTTATGTATGTTACCGATGTGTATTTTCACATGTAGATAATAAAATTCCCATTGCATTATGGTAAACGGCAGTAAAGAAACCTGTATTGTAAAATTGATAAAGAATTTAACCGAAATGCAGTTATTTCTATACTTAGCATGTATACATACCTCACCGAACTTTAGTTAATTTAATACTTTGTTTTTTGTAATTGTATACCTACCCAATATAATGTGTATTTTGGATGTCTGTTATGTAGAAGTAGAACGTTCCAGTTTGCTATTACATCGTAAATCGCGTCTCAATTTGTTTATAGCGGACAGCAGTTGCTGATCTCGTAGCCGGAGGCAGGTATTGACAATGACATTGGCTGGTTACGAATGACCGACCACAGCTCTGTTGTAAGCACACGGTGTATTTGGCGCGTGCTCTATTGGGCTGGCGAAAGTAACAAAGATGTAGTTCAAGTAGTGGGATAATAGATAGCATATAGAAATACGCGAAGGTCGCGGTAAGTGGGTCGATGCGAGGCACTTCCGGCCGCGTGAACGGCACGTGCTCGAAGGATGCGCATGTGCGCAGTGCATCCTTCCGTGGCGCTGCAATTATGTAACGAGCGATCGATGCTCCCATGCTGCACTCAGATACATTCCCGCATCTATGTATTGTATGACTGCACTTTAAAAGCTCACGTCGCGTTGCGCTGCCCTGGTTTTTAGCTAATAGTAAGCTGTATGAATTGGTTATTTAATTATTTATTTGAATAATTCACATTTTATTTTAAAGTGAATTTGAATTTATTTAAGAAAAATCCCTCATGTTCGGTGGTACTTCCTCGTTGTGTCAGCGAGGTCGCAGTCGATGTATTTATGTGTAAGTAAAGGTATTCTATTTTGGGTACGAAAGATAGTCGTAAAACATCACAATTTACAATTGAAAAGCGGTTACGAAAGCGCAACATAAGAAGGAATATTTCTTTCCAGTTGTGATAAACGGCGACATTCATAAAGGTGAAGAAAAAAAAAATTAATTCGTGAATTCCTTAAGTTATTGGCACAAAAAGGGAAAATTTAAGACGTGCCAACTCAGACAATGCGGAGTGGTGTTAATCTTGCCACGATCAATAAACTCTCTGATTACACATTCATGGAATACTTTGTGGCGTGTCCCTCCGAACAGTCGGAACCGTGTTGCGTATGTACTCGTACATACGTATGTACACGACTACCTACTTACATTGTATTGTCGTGCTATGCATATAAGCGAATGTAAGTAATTCTTTAAACGGTTATAAATGCTTCTTATTGTTTGTCGTCTGTTTTTTGTTCTGAAGGTGTTTCATTTATTTCAATGCTTTTACGTGGATGGATACTTGGAATATCGAGAATTAATTACGGTATTGTATTATTTTAAAAGTAATTTTGCAGTGTTTGATTTCCTCTAAACGCGTTAATAGACTGCTAGGAAATCTTTTCCGGTGAACATGTCCTTAATAGACACCTGATAAAGTGCGAATACAGGTACATTTAAACATTTATCAGGTGTTTCTTTAATTCCTTCATTAATTTTAATAGTCATAATGGCCTGGTTTATTTTAATTTATATAGCGTATAATTATTATATTGGTGTGTCGAAATTCGTTACGTTTACGAGACATATGGGTCAGCAGACGCATAAAATTCAACCAAATGATCCAGATTGGTAAAAAAAAATATGCCAGCTGACCGTTTCCTATACAGACGAAGTTAATAGTTGATGTAGGGAGGCGGGCGAGGTGACACGGACTAAATTGGCACATCTGTCATTGCTCACCTATAGTTATGGCCTGCGGGCCCGTGCGGCCGCGCTACGGGCGTCATCTGCGGACCACAGTGAACGGTCCTTAGGAGATAAGTTACTTTTTATAGTTTTAATAGCAAGGCAAGTATAAATAAATAAATAGAATAAAATAATTTAATTCAGGCGAAACCCATCCTACTATCCTACTAATATTATAAATGCGAAAGTTTGGATGGATGTTTGTTACTCAATCACGCCAGAAAGACTGAACGGATCTGGATGAAATTTATGAATATTTTTGAAGCAAATTGCTAATCTATTGCGTCATAATTATGTTTGAAAAATTTGTCTGCTCGACAACTTAACGCAATGAATGTTGTTGAACTGTCGAAAGGAAACTGATTCCGATTGATACTGTGTTACGCAATTAGGGTACTGGACAGTATCGGAACTGGCCTGAACCCTACGCACTATAAGGATGTGTACTGCTTGCGCGCCCTTAGTGCTTATTAAAGTAATTAATTATCTTTTTAATTTACGTAGTATCTTACTAAACTAAATTCAAACGAACACTTGGATAATTAGTTAGTTTAATAAGATTCTCAACTTTAATTTGAATGCTACGCTTACGGTTTTTGAATTAGAGGAAACTATACAAAGTTCAATGATTTACCACGTTTTAATAGCACTTGCCAGCTCAATTTGTTATTTGTCTACAATGCTAATGATACAGCTATAGCTATGGAGAACTCATGCAGTATTCACCACATTAGCATATCTCTGTGATGTAAATTATGCTAACCAACATTAGAACAGTGACGTGATAAGACAAGATTTACTAAACAGGCCATTGTTTGTGATTATCGTGGAAACGAATTCAACAAGTTGTAACTTCGTAAAACGAAAAAAATCAATAGAACTAAAGCCTTAGCTCATTCCCTTATGAATGAAGTTAGTAAGCCTTTATATGAATGCCTGGCCACGCAACGCTGAGACGATCTCACGCGCAACAAAGTCCCACATTTGACAACATGTCGCTCTCTATAGTAAAATCTGATGACACATCTCAGTTCTTCATCGCTCATTTAAAGCGGGTAACCATATAAATGGTAATCTCCAATGGCATTTCATCGTTTTATTATTTCACAATAGCGTACTAACTTCCCTTAATTTTAGTCACCAAATCACTTTCTAGCTACGTTATTATTCCGACTATGATTTATACGATTGTTATAATAACGTAGATAAGCGATTAGATAGACATTAATGGCTTTTTAGCTTTTGTACAGTTCATGCAAACAAGTTTCTACTGTTTTGTGGCACAATCAAAGTCAAGATAATAAAGTAATTAACATTCAGTTGCGTATTTTAGTATTGTTAAATCTGATACTGGACCACGAACTTTCGATCACTTAAAGTTGAAAAGCCCGAGCCAAAATATGAATAATGTCCAGGTTACGAAGTCATGAGACGTCAGAGATCAGCGACCGTAAACCTAAGACACACCTGCTCGCTATTCAGAACGCCAAACAGCGAGCACAATAAGACCTATTCAAATGTTAAACAAAAATGGCGTTCGATAGACAGCAGCACTATATTGAATTAACTCGAAGGCGGAACAAAGCTACGTCGATATCTCTACCTACTTTCTTTTCGAGAAAGACAACAAAGTTCCTTCTTGCGAGGACGCTGACAAGCCAGCCGCGACACAAAGAAGATCGACGGCGGTTGCCCGTAATGCACAAAGGTCAGCTCGGCTCGAGATCACCTTACATCGGTCGCAGCCGCCCGCACCGCGCTCCTCCGCGCATCGTACCACTATGCATCGTGCGCCCGCGCCGCCGCGCCGCTACTTTTGTGAGTCGACGACGACGAGTATTATCGCGCGATCTGGGAGCGGAGATGCTTCTCATAATGCGTTCAGATAAACCCGCTTTGTGTCGTGTGCTCTCTATAACAAGAACAATATTCCATGAAAGGAGTGCGCAACGCAACAGGTACATGCCCCCGCGATTATCTTCTAGTTTAGGTGACGTGTGGTCGCCTCTTTTCAATTCTCTAACTAGATTTTTTTTCCTTTGGAACCATAAAAACCACCACCACCTTTACTAGGAACGTGACATCATTATGAATTAAGTTATCCAAACTATACCCAAGTATCTATCTAAAAATTGAAGGAGTTACAAGAACACACATGAAGTTCATCATGTTTATAGAATAAAGCCTAAGGCGTTTCTAAAACTCAAGCGAAATTCCGATAAATATTAATTTACTAAATAGAAACTAAACTAATATCAGCACAAGCTTGTGAATCAAAGTAGTAGTAGTGACTGGGCGCATGCGCCATGAGCCACGAGCCACGACACGTTTAGAAGCACTGAATTAAACAATCACGGCTGAGTCATAATAATACCGGTTGGCTATAAAGACAATTCAAATAATCTGTGTCTAGTTTATTTCTCAGACAAAACGCCATGTTACTACGATAGCATAATTTAACATTGTTTTATACTTACTCCCAAAGCTTAAACAACATTATCGCTGATTCATGAATCGCTACGAACGGTGATTCAAAATCATCCAATTTGTTTAGTTGCTGCGTTGGTTTCCTTATCACTGGTGTTCAGTTCATAAAGGTACTATGTATGTTGCAGTTGTGTGTGGAGGTAATGTGTGCGATGAACAAGTGGATGTTGGTGCCTTACATCTTCATTGACACTAAATTAACCCCTACGATTCATAGGAATGAGTGACCAAGAGTCTCATGATTATCGGCCGTAATCCCGATCTAAGAAAGCAAAACAAATTGTGCATAGCATTATTGTCTGCGTATTTATGTTCGTGGTGTGTGGTGCGAGGCAGCGGTGCGGCGAGGCAGCGGTGCGGCGAGGCAGCGGTGCGGCGGTGGTACAGTGGTACCTGCGGCGAGCAATGTGGAGCATGCAATAGAGCGGCCCACCCAGCGCGGTGCACCAACAAAGGCAACGCGACCGTGAAGTGAACGCATTCACGCAATCTGCGAACCAACCCTAATAAGTTATCTACCTACCCGCTGTCCGTAGCGCCTAGCGTCCGACACACTCTGACACACTACCTTCATGCTAGTTTATACGTACTGGTCTCTTCAGACTACCGGCCACTGTGATCCTACGTAACTATTCTATAATGTTACATTATGTCTGGATGATGCTGAGATAACAAAATGAGGTTCTTATAATCGCTACACGCGAGCCAGTATCTCCTACATGTTCGGAATTTATTTGATAGCTTGCTATATGGGAGTCATAAACATGAGGCGGATATTGTAGCTGTGTCTCAATTAGTGCGTCCTACAGCAACTGAATGTTTAGCGAATATTGATCGCTTCGCTACGCTACTAAAACACAAATTTTTCATTATAGGTACGTATTTTCTACTTGTCAATTATTTTAAGAAAATACATTGAATTTCAACATGGTATACTAAATTAAACTTGAGTTAGCTTAACTTAAATATAAATAGACTATTAATCACCTTAAGATATCGATCTAATTAACTCTATCTAATGCTAATGGCGTTTTACGAGCAAGCGGCTGTAGGCAAATTGAAGTGATTGAATGTGACATGCAAATAGTATAGGTTCGCATACACTTGTAGCTGCCAAGTGGCGAGAAATTGTGCAGCGAGTCGAAACAGGCCAGCTGCGAGGCAACGTCTGTGTCGTACAATTAAATCACGAGAAACAACGCCGCTTGCGCAGCTCCCGAGGGTGCGGCTGCCGCGCGAACCCGCGACCACTGCCCACCACTGTACTACCCTACCACTCCACCTTGCCGTTAACTAGCCATGTTTCTTACGAATGTATTTGTAACTCCGTTTACTATATTATGTGGACAATAACAACACCTTATTATACGTCGTAAAAACTACGTATTTTGTCTTTGTACTCGTTCAGTCAACACTCTTGACAAAATTCAATAGGCATTCATCAAACCTGTTCGTCGCTTATTCCGTCGTTGGTTAACATATTTACATGCACTTCAACTTCTGTGTATATGGAGAATTTTGTTACGAAGTATCTAAGTTTAACAATTTTCCAATAATGGTTGCCTAATAATGCGAACCTGAACGGCTAATGAGATCTGATTAAGTTATGATGTCAGTGAATATAGAGCAAGCGATGCGGTAACTTGACGTTGTCGCAGCATTGATTTCACTGTTTCATCGGCGGAGCATCGATTATTGTGATTGCGCAAGCGGCGGCTGAGCTTGCCGAAGCCTGCCCGTGCCCGATGCGGCCACTACTGTGCAAATCGGTCCAATTATGCAAGTGACTCGATTAGAAAATGAGATGGCCTGTGCGATATTTGAACTCGATTGATTTACTTACGTAATGGATGCCGGAAACAATGTCAGAGCTGCATTCTAAGAATAGGATCGTTAGGCATTGTTACAAAAATGTCAAACTACACTAAGTATGAGTACAGAGTATATTGTGTCGGAGCTGCTGATGCATATATGCAGGTAGTCTTGCTTTTTTAAACGCTATGTCGCTATGCTTGAAATATCGTGTTTGAGATGTCTTTATTTCCCATAAGAAATTTCACTTACATGAGAAATTTTTAACTAATTTAAAAAACATTAACGATTTAACGTACAGTTTTGGTAAAAATAATTACAACACAAAAATATTCTAAAAGTGTGTGTGTAATCGCTAATAATTTAACACAGCTAAAATGTAAACATACACGGAACGCGCAAACTAGATGTGGTATGTAATGTACTAAGGTGCGCTCGCTTGATTAAATATATGTAATTTTAAGTGTTTCTTGAAAACTGACATAGATTTTGCATTTTTGATGTTATTTGGTAGTTTATTATACAATGCAGCACCTTCGTACATCACATTTCTTTTGCCATAGCTGGTGCGTGTTGTGTGTAATTGTACCTATGTCATTTGCATTTCTGAGCCTAATTTTATGTATTTGATGTTTTTTTGTAAAATGTATTTGTGTATGAATATTTTTATTTAGTATGTTTCTTATTAATATGCAAGTATTATGTATCTATGTTTGTGATATGTTCATTAACTATTTTGAGCTATTTGTAGCGTTTCAATATTGGTTTTGGCCGCAGTGCCCCATACTTCTATTAGATAGTCCATGTGAGGTATTATAAGAGTGTTATATATATATTGTAGCGTACTTGGCGCGGAAGACATCGAACAACACTCCGTAGGGCTCCCGTGAGGGAAGTCAGTTTAGATCTAACCCTCTCCATATGTGGCTTCCAGTTCAGGTGGTTATCTAAAATTAATCCAAGATACTTTTCGTGATCGACTTTTTTGATAGATTGGTTATTTATGGTTAATTGAGACTGATGTGATATTTTTTTGTTTTTGGCTGCGAAAATTATGTAGTTAGTTTTGGCTATATTTATTGTGAATAGATTGCACTGAAACCACATATTTAAAAGATGTAGGTCATCTTGAGCGTCACACATAACAGCGTCTACAGACTGTCGAAAATAAAATAAAGCTGTATCGTCAGCGTACAACGATACATCGCCTTTTAATCCAACTTCATGAATATTGTTGATGTAAATCAGGAATAATAAAGGTCCCAAAATTGATCCCTGCGGAATCCCAAAACTTACGGTTTTAGGACTACTTTGGGCTTCGTTCATCTTTACCACTTGGGAACGATTTGCCAGGTAAGATTTAAAGATATCAAGGGCACTACCAGTGACACCAATGTCATTTAGTTTCTTTATTAACAGTTTGTGACTTATTGTGTCAAAAGCTTTTTTTAGGTAAATATACATTACAATAATGTGACAATAATCTTCCATGTCATTGTTACGCTCTATATCAATCAATGTACACCAGGTACAAGTTTGATGTATACGTCATTATGTAAACAAATAAAAATATTACTTAAATTTTGCATAATGAAATGTTGTTATAATATATTACCCTATTTATACTTAGCCTAATTATAAGAAAAAATCGTTTGCATAATAAATATCAGATACGCGTTTTAGAATCCTCACGTAAAAATGTTATTTTTGGATAGTATTTCAAGCGATATTGATTCAGCTCAGGTATCTGAGTCTAGGATCTGCTCTCCTGAAAGCCTAGTAAACAATATTGATTTGTCTCGGACAGCCTTAACTTTAATGCACACTAACATCCGTAGCGTAGCTTGTAACTATGATAATCTTATCATTTTACTGGAAAGAATTTGCATACAATGTGACATCCTCGTGCTCACAGAGTGTTGGCTGAGTAAATGTACAGCTGCGCCTGAAATTGACGGCTACATGTCATACACTTCAGACCACCTCAATCAGAATGACGGCGTAATTTTATATATTAAATCTGAAATAAAACACCGCGTAACAAAACCATCCATGTTAAAGGCCAACTGTCTTATTTTACAATCGGAAAACGAGTATGCTGTCGTGGCTGTGTACCGCTCACCATCTAACCGAAATATTAATAATTTCTGTGACAGCCTTGATTTATGTCTTTCATCATTAGAGTCAGTGAAGTCGGTGGTCCTGATAGGTGACATTAATATAAATATATCCCCAAGTGGTAATGATCCAAATTGTAGTATTTACTTGGATCAAATGGCTTATCGTGGTCTTCTACCTGCTCATGTCTTCCCTACTCGTAAAACCAGTTGTTTAGACCACGTTATGTTAAGATCTGATAAATACTCAGCTACATATGTACTTGACTCGTTTATAACTGACCATGCGCCCCTGGTTTTTTGCCTTGATTGTAAAATAAAAAGACACACTTCTAAGACCACTTTTCTTAAAATTGATTATCCTTCTTTAGTCCAAAAACTTTCAGGTACAGATTTTAGTCCTGTTTATGATACCGCCGATGCGAATGTTTCCGCTGTCAACTTAATAAACTTAATTTCGCAAGCAATTACTGCGCACTCAATACCGGTAACTATCCCTCATCGTAGGCGAACCATTAAGCCATGGTCAACTCCGGGCTTAGTGCGGTGCATTAGGCATAGAGACGAATTGCACAGAAAAGCAACGCTTGATCCCGACAATGCCATTACTCGAGTCACTTATACAAGGTACCGGAATTTTTGCAACAACCTTTTAAAAAACTTAGAATTGCTTACGAAAAAAACGAGCTTCAGAAGAATAAAAATAATCCAAAGGGTATGTGGAATACGATTAATAAAATTGCTAACCTTAAGAAAATTTCACCTCCTCCCAGTGAGTTACTTACTCTCGCTCAAGAACCATGCGAGTCAGTTAATGTAGTTAATGATTATTTTGCAGGAATCGGGGAAACACTTGCAAATGCAATATTAAATAATCAGAGTTCCAATCGATCGATATATGAGTTAAATAAGTGTAACTTATCGCAGTCATCTAGAGATTCTATGGTACTACTTGACACTGACTTTGTAGAGATGGAGTCCATTATCCTTAACTTAAAAAGTGACTCAGCAACTGGTATTGACAACATTCCTACACAGGTGATTAAAAGTGCAAAGTGCAGTCTTATTTCTCCCCTTACACACATGTGTAACCTATGCCTGACCACTGGTGTTTTCCCAAACATTTTGAAGATGGCGTTAGTGCATCCTATCTATAAAAGTGGTGACAGAGACACTGTCGGAAACTACCGACCCATATCTGTGCTGACAGTTATTTCTAAAATCTTGGAGAAACTCTTAAATTCTAGATTAACAAACTTCCTTCGACACAATAATGTTATTGCTGATAACCAATTTGGCTTTATGAAGGGTCGGTCTACAGAAGATGCAACTCTACTTCTGTCAGAGGTCATAGCTCAAAACTTAGATGCCAAAAAGAAAGTTATAGGTGTGTTTCTGGATATGACAAAGGCTTTCGACACTGTCTCTGTTCCCTTGTTACTTTCGAAGATGGAATCGCTTGGCATTCGTGGGATTGCACTAGAGATTTTTAGATCTTACCTCTCCTGCCGTACCCAGTGCGTTAGAATAGGAAGCTACACAAGCTCAGAATCGTCTCTCTGTTTCGGTGTTCCGCAAGGGAGTGTTCTTGGACCCACCCTCTTTCTTTTGTACATTAACAGCTTGTGTTTAAAAGTTCTTCCAAACTGTAATATTATTACGTATGCCGATGACACGGCTTTAATTGTGCAAGGTAATGACTGGAAAGAGGCTCAGCATTACACAGAGCATGCGATTAGGGAAACTATGACCTGGCTTAATGATAACCTTTTGACACTGAATGTCGACAAGACCAGATATATCACTTTTACTCACCGTGACAATACCCAGCCTCCATCAGAATTTTATATTAAGGTACATTCTTGTGACCTAAAAGAAAATTGTGATTGCCCTAAACTAACTCGCACTACCAATATAAAATATCTTGGTCTCACTATAGACAACTCCCTAAAATGGACTGCACATATAACCCAGTTAATTGGCCGAATAAGAAAGTTGATGCCAGTCTTTAGAAAACTCAGGAACTCAGCTGATCGCGAAACTTTATTATGTGTGTATTATGCCCTTGCTCAAAGTTTACTGCAATACTGTGTCGTTGTATGGGGAGGGGTTGGCAAGACTATCCTACTTCCCCTAGAGCGTGCACAAAGAGCTATATTGAAGGTCATGCTTGGACGACCACGAAGGTACAGCACTGATCTTTTGTATAGTGAGTGCTCTGTTTTAACTGTTAGACAGCTTTATATATTATCTACAATACTCCGTAAACATAAAAACATTGAATATATCCCGATTTCAAAGCGAGACAAAACAAGAGTCTGCTCAGGGACACCACACAGAACTGTACTTGCTAGACAACAGTATTATGTTGCAAGTAATATTTTATATAACGTAGCAAACCGTTTTAACAACATTTATGCACTTCCGAATAATAAATGTAAGGATGTAACACGAGACTGGCTCCTACGATTAAATTATAATGAAACTGAAAAAATTACTAAAAGTTAAACATGTTTAAAGAAAGACACCAATTTCTATACACCTACTTTACATACACACCCATACACCCTCACACCCTCACAAACATTACACACCCTCACTCCTACTACACACACATTCTTCACTCATCATTGTGGTAACGTACTTATTCTGAATAGTTTGTTTTCCCTGTAAATTTTATTTTATTTTATTAGTTTCATTTTACAACCGTTCCATTTCATCAATATTACAGATATTGTGCTTAAAACAATGAATTGTGGTTTTAATAAATAAGTGTGGAAGACGCTGACGACTGTGACACAGTTTATACTAGTATAGTCGTCAACGTAATCTCTTATAGATATGTATTCATTGCCATGATTTTGTACATAGATTAAGAGAAATTTGTAATTTCAGGAGTGATAAATAAACTATTATTATTATTATTATATTATTATTACCGAGTAATGAATTTATATTATATGAAGCATGGCATCTACGTAGGTAAGCGCAGAGAACCGGTCGAACAATAATGTGTATACGCATGTCACTTATTCTCCGCGAACGTACCATATTAGTCGGCGAATTAGCTTGCTTCTGACTCACTCAAGGATCATTTTGGCCTGAAAAGACATGATCGGGTGTTTTCATTTTACAAAAATGATAGAGGTTTATTTTCTTTTTGGTGGGTAAAGCCATCCAAGCTTGAGAATTTATCAATAGTAGTAGGTATAAATACCTACTACTATTGTTAAAATAAATACATGTGTGTTTATTGGACAGCAGTGAACAAAAAATCGGTACGTACAGACGCCAGCAGATCAAGCTACCCGAAACTGTTAAATTTTCCCAATAAACCTTGAACCTAATGCTTTAGCGATAAAGTTGAAAATCTATTAAAGAAATTTGACAGATTGTAGTAGTTTGATGTGCTGGCTAGGTTACTTCTGAACTAATTAAAGCCTTTCTATGATTATATGAAAATAAAATTAAAAAAAATTGTTATTTGTAAACCCTCTAATAAGCATGGGTACACGCCCAAACAAACTTTAAAACGTTCGTGTGATGCTTATGTCAAATTATCTATTTATCCCATAATCAATAGCAATGGTAGAAAACAGTTTAACTACGTGAGAAAATTGAGATGTACGGCGTAGCCACCATTACTTTAATCAACAAATTATGGTGTTGCATGTTTCAATTACTACATAACCACAGTCTTGCCACCATATAATTGATTTGAAGGCTTCTGCAGTTACACGATAATTACAGAATGGCTGTTATTGTTATTTATGTGCTTTTTATTTAACAATTATCTCTTTTTAATATTGTATTATGACATTAAATGATATTTTCTGATAATATTAAGGACACTTTTTAGGGAGCTCGTGGCTAAGTAATAAAAGCCGCATGGGTCGATCCATCAAGTTAAGCTACGCTTGCCGGGGTTAGTCCGTGGACGGATCTTTACATACCGAGACTCCTCCGTGCCTCGGAAAGCACGTTAAGTCGTTGGTCCCGGCTGTCATTCGTGGATATTTGACTGTCGTTACGGGTCGTCAGAAGCCCGAAAGTCTGACAACCAATCTTACCAACGGGTATCGTATTATACAGTAACTGGGTTGTGGAGGTCAGATAGGCAATCGCTCCATGTAAAATACTAGTATTCAGCTGCATCCAGTTAGACTGGCAGCCGACCCTAACATAGTTGGGAAAAGGCTAGGCAGATTGGTTAAGGATACTTTTTGATATTTTACACTCGCATTTTCCACGAAGAAATAAAGAAATTTTGTATTAGATTTAGATCAAGTAAATTCCTTTACAAAGCTTATGTTACCTGTTAGGAGTAGGGGTAAAGTATACACTTTGATACATTGCTATGCATAAATTATGTCCATTGGTTCCTATTCATAAGGTTATTAAATCACAAAAAAAATGTTGTCCAAAAAATAAATTGATATATCTAGATGTGTTTTTTCAATTCAGTATTACCTACTAGAAACGACCTATGAATATTGAGAAACTTGTTTCTAGAACATGACACACCTGAGTTTTTTTCATTAACGTACAAAAATCTTGCCATGTGATACGGATCGGAAGAGATCGTTATTCTCACTAAGCCTGGTAAAAGTAAGAGAAAGGTCAAGAACATATGGTTCCGATATTTTTGAATTTCATGAGGGGAGCAAGCTGCGCGCCGGGTTCAACGCTCTGTTTGATGTAAAGGAGGGTTGTCACCGTACGGTGTGACGCTCACGTGGGATAATATGACGTCGCCTTGTGTGACTCGCACTTCGGGAAGCGCCCGCGCAGGTGGCGACCTCCTACACACCAAACTCCTCACAATCCCTCCACGTTCAATACAACTGAATTCCGCAACGTAAAATGACTCCAGATTACTTTAGACTAATGAACTTCTCAATTTCACGCTTTACGTTTGATTTTGTTTGCTGAATTGGAACATTCTGGTTTAGTAACTTATTCTAAGTAATTATGATGGATTGAGGTAACCATTAAGAAAATGTAAGTTGCATTTATAGCTATAACATTATTTTTCACGCCTGCGTTTGCGTATCATATTGCGTTGATGACGGAACCTAATTTCCACTAAAAATTATTGCCTACCGAGGTAAACAGAACTTTATTCAAACTAAATGACAAAAAAAAATGCTTACCTACATCAAAATTTTACGATGACTACAGATACCTGTTGTTAATTTGTTATGTAATAATAAAGTATGTATAAGTAAATGTAAATAACTATGTTTACCAACAACGATGTAAGTATTTTCTGTTACCAAAGTATAAAGAACAGTGTAGTATCCAGTGTCAGCTTTCCCGATTATGTAATAAAGCCACAGAGTTTTTAAAGAATTTTGTAATACCTACGCATAAACATATTTACTTTGTTGTTTCTACATATTTTTATAACTGTAAGACTTAGGCCCACTTGCACGTTTAGTTGGGTTAAGTATAATTTTAATTCCTATCACGCGTTGCGCCACTAAAAAGTAACACCGGGTTAATTAATCTGGCATTAGTGTTTTTTAGTTTGGGAACATTGCTGTTCAATCTATGAAACATATACGTACAATACGTAGAATTACAATGTCTTTGCCTTGATATGTAATCCGATCAAAAATGAATGAACGGAAATTGTATACCAATCTCAAAAGAGATGGGTATACAAAACAAAATGGGTAAATGGGTAAAGACAACGTATCGCAATGTAGAGAAAAAACAACATTGCGATACGTTGTCTTTGAATTTTATAACATGAAATTTCATTTTAATCTGTACATACTAAACCACATACAATATGTATGTGGTTTCCATGGAGATTTAGTTTATTGATTGACGAAAACGTCAGATAGAAAAATCTGTTTTTTTTTATAATTTATATTTGTTTCTTGATGAGTTCATGCCTGCTGATATATATTAGTACTGAATTTTCACTTACATGGAACAATACAAAATCCAAAATTAGTTATCATAACGACAATTTATTTTGACAGTACTGACTAACACAGAGTTTAGCGACTTAAATCTTTCACATCGGTGGCTTAAATATTAGAACTCTAGGTTTAGCTGTAACTCTTGGTGGCGCAAGATTAATTATTTGATTAACCCTGAATTAGCTGTTAATTCCGAGTTATCTAAGATAACCGATGAACGCGCAAGTGGGTCTTAGGGTGTTAAATCCTACTATCCTACTATAATAATATTATAAATGCGAAAGTTTGGATGTTTATTACTTAGTCACGCTAGAACGGTAGGACAGATCTGGATGAAATTTGACACAGAGATAGTTTATAAGTCTGGAATAGCACATAGGGTCAGTTACACCAAAAAATCGCTGGATGTCCTGCGCGTCCAGTATAATAATGGTTTCAGGATGCTGTTGGGTGGCGCGAGGAGGCAAAACGCCGGGGCGTTACTCCGCTGCCGCGAGAAATCATGGCACAGCGGACAGAGCTCCGGCGGGATCTCATGGTGACATATAAGTCCCCTCTTTGAGGAGTGGTTGGAGAGGCGTCACGGCACCCTCACCTTCCGCCTGACGCAGGTCCTGACCGGACACGGTTGCTTCCGGAGGTTCCTGTTCCGGATAAGGCGGGAGGAAACGCCCGGGTGTTACCACTGTGTGGATCGCCCGGAGGACACGGTGGAGCATACGGTGGAGGTCTGCCCGGCTTGGGCAGAGCACCGCCGCGTCCTCACGGAGGCGATCGGCGGCGGCGATCTCTCGCGTCCGGCCCTGGTACAGGCCATGGTACGGAGCGAGAGTGCATGGGAAGCCGTCACCTCCTTTTGCGAAGCTGTAATGCTCGCGAAGGAGGAGGCTGAACGCGTGAGGGTGAGGCAATCTTTGCTCCCTCACGCCCCTAGTCGCCGCAGGAGACGCCCTGGGCGTCGGGAATCGATAGCCAATTCCCGGCCACCGTAGGCGCGGGCTTGCGGATGGCGAGCAACGGGTAGCTCGCCGTCCGGTAAGGACCAGGCCCGGGTCGACGGCGCGTTGTGTTCCACGCGCGCCTCAAAGAGATGTCAGCACTAGCTGAAGGGGTCCGCTAGGGCCGATGCCCGCCAGGGTTGCGGGTTGTTCGAAAGAGTTACCGTGGGTTTTAGTCAGTAGAAGTCTTGATGATTTCCCATCCACAAAAAAAAAAAAACTGTTGGGACTTCCTCGCTAATGCAGTGCGTCGGAAATGTTCGCGCAAGCTCGAGCCGACGGGTTTCACTCGATTATTCGTAAAAAAAAACAGCTACACTACTGAGGAGAGTGAGAGACAGTCGCAACAGCATCCTGAGAACTGTAGCGGAGAGCTTCAGCTCTCCAATTCTTAAGCAGTTTGTACAGAGGGTGCTTGGTACTAACACTAGATAATAAGTTGTTTTATATTATGTTACTAACACTCTATGGATTTTATTCCGAAACCAAAATATTATTATTATAGGGTACTTTTTATCCCGGAAAATGTACGGCTCCCGTGGGATAATTTCCGACAAACACGCGGGCGAAGCCGCTGGCAAAAGCTAGTAGTTAATATATAATAAAACATGTGATAGTGATTCGCTGGGTTATAATGTAGATAAAGTGAGTGCCTAGGTACGAGATCTAATGTTACAATATCGTATTTTACGAAGCTTAGTGACTGGCTTATGATGATGATTTATAACGTTTGCCGATTTTACGATATGTATTGATGTCCTGTTAGATCAGAGAGACATTGCCAATAAAATAAACAATAAACAGATAGATGTATGTACGAGCAGGCCGATCTTGTTCGCGATATCAGCCGGTGTACGATTTCCTTACAATGATATTTAAATTTTATGGTACGTGCGCTTGTTAGTCAAAACATAACGTGTACTATTTTCTACTTCATGTTTATGAGCTATGATTTACATGTTTACCACTTCAGCGGGTACATTGAGGATCGGAGACAGGATTTAACGTGATGTATCATCGGTAAAACAGTTTATGGTGGATTACCTTTATTGTTATAAAATGAGGGTTGATTTTCCGACTTCTATTTTTCCAAGGAAACACAGTAAATTGGACCGTTTTGATAAAATGTTTAACAACTACATGATGACGTAGGAAATCCTAGGTAAATTCAAAGTTAAAACGTATATAGGCTTGAACAACAACAATGTATTCAAAAGCTTATAAAAATTATACAGCACATGTCATTTTTTAGTGTACGGCCTGAGTGCAAGCTCGACTCGAGCGTCCGGCGTGGCGGGGCGTGCGACGTTCGTGTTAAACACACGCAAACACTCGCGAGTGTCCTGAGTGACGGCCGAGCGGCGCTCGGTGAACGCTCTTCTCCACGCAACGCTGAACGCCCCGCTGGACGCTTTTTTACTCGGGTCGTACGCTAACACTTCACTGAATACACATTAACTGAACACGTGATGTGTTCAGTTAATGTGTATTCAGTGAAGTCACAGATTCAATCAATCAATCAATCAATCAGTTTATTCGCATAATATGGGTTTACAAAGATGTTCTACAGGTACGGTTTCACCATATTCGGCTTATGTTAGCATGCAAATTATAATATAGTGTCATAATATGTAGACAATTAGATCATAATCTTTTAAAAATATAAATTAGACATTGATAGTCAAGTCCATTACAAATAGTCATCATGATATTAAATTAAAAGGTCAAATTATAGGATTAAATTAATTAGATTAAATTAAGAATTATGCTGGGTATATTACAATTATTTCAACGACAATTAAATGTAGGATTACTATTAGTTAATTAATTATTAACAATGATTGCGTTACATTTTATCTTCAAAGTACTCCTTAACTGAATAATAAGCCTTATCAATAAGTAAAGATTGAAGTTTCTTTTTGAAAAGATTTACATTATTTAAACTGCGTATAGTTGAGGGTAGTTTATTATATATTTTAGGGCCCATGCAAACAAAGCTTTTAGACGAGAGTGCAGTTTTTCCTGGTGGAACGCCTAATTTATCTGCGTGACGCTCTCTTTTGCGATACTCAAACAGTTCTAGATTGCAATGGATAAATAGTGCTATCTCATAGATGTAGATGCTGGGCAGTGTCAATATTTTTAACTGAATGACAACTGAATGTGATGTGTAGGGGAGAGTGGGTAGGATTCGTACACTTTTTACTTTAAGCCACATAAAACAAAAACTATCCATTATTTAAAAATAACTTTAATGCTGTCACATACTGCACTTATCAGCCTTTAAGATGAATTATGTGTTGTTTCGGTATAAGAAAGCATGGCGATGCTACGACAACTTTACTAAAATGAGAAAAACGTACGAACCTACCCCACACGTGGGGTAGGTTCGTACATAGCGTAGGGAGCTTTCGTACATAGTGGGGTACCTTCGTACAATGAGAGAAATAACCACTATTCAATGTAATATTATCATTTATTGAGATCACAATTAACACAGAATCAGCCTTTTTTTAGGGACAATTATCAATTATTATTTTGTGTACCTCAGTAGGTACTACAAATAACTACTTACTCTTAGTAACAAAAAACGTACCTCAGTACTAAAAATGACTACTTAGTCTTGGTAACAAAAACGTATCATAAATTTTCTCTTATTAATATAATAAGTAGGTACCTAATGAATCAACATAATAAACTCTACCATTACAGCAACAAGCCTTAGTCTTAAGTATTAATACACGTACTATCCGACAGCATACACAGATAAGTCTTTCTCGAAGCTATAAATGTGGGACGTTCTCGCTGTCAAAGCAGATTTTGATTGAGGTGTCAGTATATGTACCACATCTGTTATATTGATACTCCCCTCATCCTTGGTGGTGGGAAAAACAAATTTCCAGAAACCAGGCTTCTTCCTCATAAATGAAACTATGTATTCAATAGGACTGTATTTTATAAGCACTTGCCCAACATAATATAAAACAGTATTTTGTTTAGCAAAGACTAGCACGAAACATCCTTGGTTAATGTTCATAGACATAACTGGAGTTTCATCTTGAACATCCAATTGCTCGGACGCTTCTTCGATGGGAGTACAAGAACTTTCTCTTAAACTGATATTAGTTTCATCCTCAGAATCAGACTCGTCCTCACTGACAGGCTTGAAAGTTTTCTTTTGCCTCTTTGATTTAGTTGTCCTTACAGTTTTCTTCTGTCTTTTTGGATTGGTGTTGGCGGATACTATATTGAAAGCTCGCTTCATCTCCTTAGCCTTTTGTTTTATGTCTTGCTCTTGCTTCTTCAACTGTTTTGCTTTCTCTATTTCTTCTAGTCTTATTTTCTCCGGAGTATCTGTATATATTCTCGACTTTCCTTGCTGTTTCCCTTTTCTCGACTTTTTAGACTCAGTTCTGTCTACTATAGGGTAAGGCCGGATGAGTATTTGGAACTGAAAACACGTACCTTACTATGTCTGTCTTCAGTAGCTGCTTGTTTATGTAACTTCGACAAGCGACTTTCGAGCGTAGTTGGTTTGATGCCATATTTTTGCGCAGCCTTTCTGATAGATAAGGTTTTATTCAAAACTTCGTCTATCGCAGATTTCATGCTATCTTCGTCTACTTGTCCCGTTCTCGTCCCCTTTTTCACATACTTTTGCGGCATTTTGATTCTGTAATAATAATATATTCAGTAAAAAAAATGTTTAATGCTATGCAAGTTAGTGTGGGGAGGATTCGTACAGTACGAATCTACCCCACTGCTAACTGCACGAAGGTACCCCAAACCAAAAATACAACGATTTAATTTAAAATAAAAATACCCGTTATAGTTATCAGAAAACAACTGCGTGCATTTAAGACCTCAACACCATTCCACCAACTAAATTGAATCACTTTTATAACTAGAGTAAAACTAATAACATTTAAACACGTTTCAAAGTGAATCCAAAAATTACTTACGTGGAGCGAAAACATGAACGGGCCTGTTGTGTCGAAGCCGGGAGCCGCTCTGCCCCGCCGCTCCGCGCGTAGCCTATGCGTCCGAGTGGGAGTTACGCACACAAACATGAACACGCCAGTGTGCTGTATAGCTTAGATATCACTACTGTACGAATGCTCCCGTTGTACGAATGCACCCCACTCTCCCCTACGGTACATACCGTACTTCGCAATAATGTGAAATACCGAAATAGTCATGAGTTCGTCATGTGATGTTACTGATGAAGGTGGTGGTCGCAAGTGGCTCGGTGCTGCTCCGAGCCATTACCCGCCGCGGTCGGCGGCGGCCGCGCCTGTGCTTGTCTCATGCGAACGCCATAATCTTCGCTCCACTGCTCTTTATAATCGCTCAGTATTGTTTCCAACTCCATTATATTGTCAGATATACTCCTTCGATAAATTTAGCCGCCGTTGAGCAATATTGTGTTTGATTGAGCGAAACAGGATACCTATCAAGTTAATTTCCTGAAGACATGATTGTTCGACAACTTTTATGGCAATTTATCTTCGACTCATGTACCTATGTATAAATAGTGCCTACCTGCATAATCTGATTTTGTATCCTGAACGATCACATGATTGAGTGAAAACCTGCGGAGTGGCACTTTGTGCTAAGCGTCGCTATTCAAAATGATGGACTCCGTCGGTTTATCAGCGGAGACAGACGCAGCGAGCACAGAGATAGGTGAGGGTGACAGTAATTGACAGGTCGGCGGGCGCAGGACACTTGACGCACGTGCGAGAGCGGACTGGGGCCCCCGCACTAAGCAGGATGTCTTTAAATAGACTAAATGCCTTTGTGAAGGCATGCCCTCCGAAGGGTGGCGGCATCCGGCTCCGATCGCGCACACGATTCGCTTCTAAAGAGGAAACTTATAAATAACTTCTTCAATTATTCTGAACCATTCAACTATAAACATGAAATACTCGTTGCGTCTGAATCAATGCAGTGCGGCGCGGGCGCACCGGGAGTCGTTTGCGCGCTACCGGAGTACCGGACCCTTATCGCCCATCTCGCCGACACACTGTTTCACGGAATGCCTATTGTTTGATTAATAATATCTGTGAACAACTTGATATATTATTATTTGTCATAAGTGATGTAACGAGAAGTTCGTAGATTGGCCGGTGTGTCCTCATTCTGTCCTAAACTTGTTATACGATTGTTTATAGAACTGCGTCGTAGTAAATTATGTTGACATATATTTTATTAAAGGTAAGGAGAGTTCAATGATTGATGAAATAGGTAGCACACAGGATACATTCATAAAACATTTTTTTTTTTTAATACAAACTCCAAAATCTTCGGAATTTGCAACGAGATTTAAAAATAATAAATACTTAAATCGAACGAGCTATTTTGATAATTTGGTAGATCTGTGAAGTCAAGTCGATGCGGGATAACTTCAGAGAGTAGGTCACGTCGCATAGTCTTCATTGTTCGATAGCGAGTACCTACTTATGTGAAAGACTTGTACACATTCAAAGAAGGACGAGGCGCGACGCAATAAAATCCGGATCTCAGTGAGGGGATTACGGTGAGTACGTACAGGCATGCACGTGTTCATGTAAAGGGTCCCGCGGACCTCCTCCCGTGTGTATGTATTCTATGTGTATATGTGTACGTGGCTGCAATGGGAACCTACCTGCGAGTACGCACAAACAAGTGTTTCCGGTCATGGCGCGATATCCGGCGCGCTTGCGCAACTTATCTTACGATTTATCGGCGGATCTCATTTCAGTTATGAGCGTCATCGTCACGAATACAGCGAACCGATTGTGAACATTGAGATGTAAGGGAAGTGTGTAAGTACTAAGTACCTGTAAGACGGTATGTTTGTTACTTCTGCTGTTCAGGTTTGGAATTACACACACACATACACATATATTTTACTTTAGTGCGTATTATTTATTTATTTATAAAACTTTATGCACAAGTAAAAAATAAATACCGTACAAAGGCGGACTTAATGCCTGAGGCATTTTCAACCAGTCAAACTTAGGGTGATGCAGAGAAAACATGGCAGGTGCAATATAAAGGATAGATAACACGAAAATAACTATAAAATACAAGAACAAATACATCAATATATACATACATAGTATACATACAAACATACATACATATAATATAAACAGAATAAACTTTGTCAGGAGAAATAACGATCGGTAGAGAAGAAATAACAATCAGTAGAGGAGAAAATGAATCCAACAAATCAGCGCAGAGATGTTTCAGCCAACTTCTTACGTACTTACGTGCTCACGCATCTTCACTTTAAAAGACAACCGATTGGTTCAGAGGCTGCGCATTCCTATGAAAGACCGCCTGGACAAAGAAAAATAGTGAATGAAACCAGAGCGGTGAGAAGGACATCGTAGAAGACGATTGTTGATGGAACGAAGATTTTTACTATGGGCAGAGCATAAGTATTGAATATGGGAAGTCAGGTAAGAAGGAGAAGTGGGTTGGTCGAGAATAGAAAACAACACAAACAGAGCCCTCAACTCTCTGCGCCGACGAATGGGTAAACATTTTAAAAGTAATCAGTGCCTGGATACATGGTCATACTTACGAAGATTGAAAATGAATGAATTGAGAAGGCGGTCAAGTTTACTGAGGAGATCTGCATTCAGGTTATAACAGTAGTAGTAACACATCACCATAGTCAATTATGGGAAAGATTAGGGACTGTACAAGTATTAGAAAACTCAAAGGTCGACATAGATGTCGCTAGCATCGACTCTGTCTTGTAGAGTTTGTGTTGACGGCCTAGGTGAATTCGTTATTGCTGTTTTCGAATAATTTTATATCTATAATGTATTTGTTCTTTTTGGACTGTCCCAATTAAAAGTGGAGTTACGTAATAGAAATGCATCAACAGCAGGGAAAAAAGCACTTTTGTTTGAGAGATAAGCAATAAATAATTTTAAGGTTACATTGCTTATTATAAGCGATATTATTTTCGAATCAGCTAAGCTGTTTTTGCCTTTCAGATTAGAAGCATAGGTACGACCGTAATTTTGGTTTGCCTGTCGCTTACAGATCCTGTATATGCAGGAGATTAATCGAGATATTTTATCGCCACCCGTGAAATAATTATACGTGAAATAATCTGACAGGCCAGTTGCTACCACCTATCACGCCGCGGGTTGGGGGTTCGATTCCCATCGAGGACAAACTTTGTGTGCATGAACATGCCTGTTTGTCCTGAGTCTATTTATGGTAATATATGTAATATGGTATAAGTATGTATTTATCTACAAAAAAAAAGTTTAATCATTTTCGTCAAAATCCTTTATTTTATATTGTTTTAAAAAACAAAGTTCTTGTTGAAAAACCCTCATATATTATAAATACACCATTGCCTAATCCTTCGGGAAAAACATTATATATATGAATGTGGACATTTTTGGCTTAACTTTAAATTGTTTTAAAAGTGCTATTCGTAATACCTACTTGTTAAATTATTTAAATTGTTTTGATAAATACCTAGTTTAATATTAAGATAGGGAGCTATAGGTTTGTTAAAAACTACACAGATAAGAATCAAGTTGTTTGTGAATAACTGTTTGTTCCTAAATAAAATCAAATAAAAACAGTCGTCATGTTGTGGTATGCAGTCATCAATCTGCTGGAAGAAGAGAATTCTTCCAAAAGTACGTAACATAACGCTGATGAACTAGTTTCCTGTACCTATCAATACATTAACCGGTTCCTTAACAAATGTATTGGTCGCGATAAAGGGACCTCTTTCATCATAATATGAATAGGCTCTGAGTATAGGGTGACCACATTTGGCTTGTGTGTGATTGAAAAATAAATAACAAAACAATGTAGGTAAATCGATATTTGCTTGCTTGATATTTAATATTATACTAAAAACATTGCTAGAATGACGAGTTAGTTATGCAGCGTTTTCGTAGAATGTGCTTAGATTAGGTGCAGCAGTTGGCGTAGCGCTCTCGTAACGGATGCGTAGCGCTTCCCTAGCGGTTGCAATGCGTATTCCTCGCAGTTCCGTAGCATCTAGGAAGCGGTAGCGTAGCGTTTCTATAACGCTGGCGTAGCAGAAGCGTTGTGTTTCCGTAGCATAGGCGTAGCGCGTAGCAAAAGCGTTGCGTTTTCGTAGCATTTGTATTACGTCTGATTCGTAGTGCCGTAGCGTCTAAGAAGCGGTAGCGTAGCGCGGACGTAGCAAATCCCCCGTGTTTCTGTAGCAAATGCGTAGTGTTTTGTAGCGGTTGCATTATGTTTGCATTGCGCTTGCCTCGTGGTTGCATAGCATCTACGAAACGGTTTCGTAGCGCAGGCGTAGCAGATCCGTAGAGTTTACATAGCGAAGGCGGAGTGCGTAATAGGTAAAACGGGCTGGTATCCGCAACGCCACATCAATGCGCGTATTTGCATAAGGGTGGGAAAATCGATTATTCGAGCCATCCCAGCTCCTCAAAGAAGGCCAGCAGCGCCTTGGTGTTACTGAATACCTCACGGAGGGCACCTGGGTTACCGAAGTACTTTGCCCTACATGCGGCGACCACCGGGCAGTTCGAAAGCACATGAGCAGCTGTCTCGTCATCCTCCATGCAGGCCCTGAACAGCGGACTGGCCCATGGCGAGTTGTAGCTGCTGTAACTGTACGCAGCTGTTGTTTGGTTAGGCGGAGAACCTGTTTCGTGAGGGAGCTACCGATTTTAGGGAGTGCTTTCAACTACAACACCACCACACTTTGGTTCAACCATAGCTGATGATGCTGGTCCCTGGTGCGTTTCCTTACCAGAGTGAAGGTAGTGCGTAACAAAAGCATAGCGTTCCCGTAGCTGTTGCATTGCGTTTGCCTCGTAGTTGCTTAATGCTTAGCGTAGCGCGGAAGTAGCAGACAGTACGCGTAGCAAATAGTGTTTTTGTAGTATAGTATAGAAGCGGTTGCATTATGTCTGCGTCGTGGATCTGAGCGTCTGCATCACGGTAGCGTAGAGTTGGGCTAATGTTAGGGTTGCGTTTACTACTTACGCGTCGTTAACGGTTCAGCTGTTTCCTGGTACAGACGCCAGCAGGTCAACCTACCCGAAACTGTCAGATTTTCCCAATCAACCTTGAACCTAATGCCTTAGCAATAAAGTCGAAAATCTATTAAAGAAATCTGACAGATTGTAGTAGCTCGATGTGCTGGCGTCTGTACATGCACAGCTACGTTATAAAAGCTTGCATGTTATTATTATTACTCATACAATTGCCGAAAAAGAACAGCACAGCAAACATAAATAAAAAATCATAAAATGATTTCATTAAAACTTTACTTGAAAATTTTGATTACAATAATCATAATCATGTACTGTTAGAACTTCGAGACATTTTTTGAAGTACTAAAGCGGGTTGCAGACCAGAAAACTAAGCTATGCCGAAGCTAAAATAAGCCAGCTATTAAATAAACTAGAAATTTGTCCCGTGCACTCCAACAACTATGCATAGTTTGTTGACTGTACACACGCCAGCTATGTGAGCTAACCTAAACTAACTTAGCTTAGTTTTTGATCTGCAACCCGCTTCATACATGTTTGTCGGCGACCCTAGCCGGGCACCCTGACGCGAGATGGCGAAGGCGCGGCTCACGGAGTCATTCAGCCCTGACTGCCCCGAGCCACAAAATAGATAAGTTCAGAAAGTAGACTCCATATAACGAGGAAAAGTAGACGCACACATAGACACGCATCTACGTACAGAGAAGGCAAGTGCAGTCGCGACATTCGCAGCTTTCTTTTGAGATCGTACGTACGTACGCGTCTATGTGTACGTCGGTTGCATGGAGCCGGCCTTCTGTACCTCTCTGTTTTGTGCCGCAGAGCTCGCAGTCACAATAACAACGAGTCCTGCAGGTGACGGCCGCTCAATAGCGCTGATTACGCCGCCATTCAACATGCGCCATACTCGAACAACCTGTTCCTATTAATAAATCACTTTTATACGTATATAATCAAATATGTTAAATTGTAAACCCATTCGATTTCAAATGTTACCGGTTCGTAACAATGTGCTCTTGAAAGACTTACTCCTTTATTTTTAGTATTTTATGTTCAGTTAAAATATACATACCTACTATACACATACGATAGTCCGACAGACTAGAATATAATAGTTGTACAATAAAAAATTACATCTAAGTACAAAATATGCGGTTTTGTCGCTCGCCGCAATCTTTTCCAGACCACTTTTGTATGGTACCGAATGTTACGGAAGTAGATAATAAGAATATTGTATTTTTCGGGCGTAGTTTACAAAAAGTACGTTTCTTTTATGTTATAAAACAGATGATTATTTTTATGCCACACTATAATATAATGTAAAGAGTAATCATGCAAATATTAAAGTGCAATTTAAAGTATTCAGTTACAGTGTAGATTTATTGAATGCAATTGCCATATCCGCTTCCGCTGCGTAGTGTTGCGCACGCGCCGCGCGACTCTCTCTGAGAGCTACTTCCGTTGTTCTCGACTGAACGCCTCTTTGGCCCTTTCTATACGAACTATAAATCAACTGAAACAATTTTTTTTTTCTCCAATGGCGCACGTGTTCAGTGTTGACTAATCATTAAACTAATACGACGACCCTATGAGTACTGAGAACTTTTCTAGGATAAAATAAAGTAAAATGTAAATGATGTTGTTATTTGAATCTAGATGATAATCTTGATAAATATTAGTAAAACAAAAGGACAGTATATCTTCCGTCCTCCGTCAAGTCTATTCGAGCGAGTCAAGTTCCAGTCAAGTGGCAATGCGTAAGTGCGTCTGCGCGCAGGCGAGGCGCAACGCTGCGCCCGCGCGTCCTGAGGAACTATCCCATTGTCTTCCATATCATTAAGGCCATTATATTTGCTTGTTCAAGCGTGCTTTTATCGTTTGTTATTATAACTTTGATCAGTGGCTGACATCTTCATAATGATTTTCAATAATCATTGTTTTATGATTCACAAACAATAGCTGTAATCACAATGCTTATAATAACCTCGACTCTTTTATAATTTGCTTAAGCAGAAAGCGATATCGGGGTTGCTCCGGGTACGTAGGATGTGAAAAGAAAGTGGGTTAGATGAGACTTTCTATTGTTTCAGACGCTCACATTAATTGATTGTAATGTTTGTGCTGTCTATCAATACGGCTATCAAGTACTTATCACCAGAATTATACTTAAGCTCATTACAATGGGTTTGCTACGTAAGCATTATTATACTGAATTATACTGGTATCGGTACCGAATGAAAATATCTTGTTACTATTGTTTTTTTTTGCAATTAATGAAGTCATAAGACACCGATCAACGACACAAGTTTGGCATACATATTTGTAATTGACTTCGCTCAGCATTGCAACGAAATTCCTGAGTCAGGCAAAGTAAAGAGGTCAATGACAAAGTACAAAGGAGAATTATGTAATAATAAACAACGGCTCAAGTTGTAACCGAAGTCTTTTACTACATTGTAATTTGTATCGATCCTTTGATTAGGTAACTATTTGGGGTGAACGTTGAGTGCGTATTCACTAAGATCTTTGCTAGAGGGCCGAAGGGAACACGGGTAGTTAAAAGTGGTACGTAATAAACTGTCTTTATTAACTATATTAACTGACTTCTTAAAAAACCAGGAGGTTCTCAATTTGTCTGTATAAAAGTTGTAACTTAAATAACGCACAACCTCTTAAGGAGTCATTGTACTCATCATTATGAACAACTTTTAATATGGAAACCTGAAATCGCGAAAAAATCTGCGGTTCACTTAACTCGTCAAAATGTAGGAAACAGCATTTTTTTTTTACCTTGTATACATATATACTTTTTTATGTATGTTCATCGATATATTCGTCAATAGTGGATCGATTTAAAATATTATTTTTCGTTTGGTAGAAAAAGCATGCGCGGTGGTCCCATATAAATTTTATTAACTTGGCTTGGGTAGTTTTTGAGTTAGGTGCAATAATAGGTATTGTTTCCACTTCGTGTATGTGGACGATGCTATAATATGTTATTATGTTATAATAAGTTCCTGACACTGTTATTTACTTAGCAAGTAGTTAGTATACGAATTTGTGTGGGGTAGGTACCACAACTATAAAAAAGTGAAAATAAAAACTTTTTTACAAAATTAAAAACAATTTAAAAAAAAAAAAAAAAACTACGAAGTGAAAAATAACTTTAATTTCGGAAGTCAGTGGCAAAAAACGAAAATACAAAACCAAAGACACTGTCTAACGAAAATAAACTTATTTTTCACTTCGTAGTGTTTTTTTGGAAGGAGGTTGTTTTTTTTGTAAGTTTTTTTTTTAGATCGGCAATTGTTCCCGTTTCTTGAGGAGAGACCAGAAAGACTAGGTTAATACAATTTCTTGAAATCGTTTGTCAGACAGCATAGACTCCGACTGTACGTAGATATCTAAGGTAACAATTGGCTATGCATTCATAGCCAAATTATTGGTTACCTATGATATTCTAAAGATGGAGCTAAACTGCAATTAGTTTAGTCGTTATTTCTCACGGTCGGGAATCGGGATACATAGGTACCTACCGCGTTTCAATGAACTTAAATTCATAAATTCATTTAAGCATTCGTTTTCGATCTTAAAATGATTATGATCATTTTCTCGAGCATGATTATTTACTATTAAGAAAAATCTGTAATATCTTTGAAATTACCGACTGGTCGTCATTTATTACGAGCTCAAAACATCGAGTCCTTCTCAAATCACGGATTTAAGTTCAAGACACGTCAAAGTGATTTACCTTTCTTTAGCACTTAAAATTCGAAGGCCATTAAACCGAACGAGATTTCAACGGAGACGATGGCCCGTAAAAGTTTCGCAAGAGTCGGTCGTAACCCATTTTGGTTATAACTCGCCGTGACGCGCCGAGCTTTTACAAGGCGAGCGAAGAAAATAGGGAGACGGGCATCGCCGAAAACAACAATGAGGTACTGTTACCATAATGACACTTTATGAGCGCAAACATCGGGCCGCAGCCGAACACGACACGGTCGCGGTCGCGATGCACGAATGTGGTCCGCGCATTGTTTCCGCATTATACTCTACCGCCGGCAACGAGGACGACATTGATGCCTCGCGGACAAAGGCACCCATTGCAACAGCGACCCGCCGGAGCCGCCCGCGCCGACCTCCATCGACATTCAGATCAATTCTGTGAAATGGATTTGATTGCTGAACTCATAATTTCCTGGCTCCTGTACATTCAACAACTAAGTATAATATGTCTAGGTATTTGATAAGAAACTCGTTCCAATAACTGATTCCAAATCGCGACAACACGTACCTAACCTTTACAGTACAATGACACAGTAATTCTATGTCATTCCTTCGTCGCCCATTTTAGGTAGGTATATGAGACCTACTTAGGATGCTCTTAGAGCATGCTTGTGAACTTCCTATGAACATTCAAACGTTTAGGCGGGTGGATAGACTAAGTACTAAATATAGGTTTTGTCTAAAATTGTACGTGTTTTTGATTTACGGTTAACATTTTTATTTTGCTTATTTGGTGAGTGGCCATTTTATCGTTACAAGTAATGCAAACCACATTATTGTATCATTATGCAAGTGAATTCTTGTACCGTTCAACCCAGCTCACGTCTGCATCTTTATGTCCGAGATGATGAAGTTGTAAATAAATACTTACGTAGCCACAAAATTGGACGATTTTACTCATTCCTATATACGTGTAAACGATAATAGCTTTAAATTGAGATATAAACTTTCTGATTTCGTGTAACTTTCTTCGTTAATGATATCGAGGTAAGCGGTCATTGTGGGTCAGTGGAATATCCTGATGGTTGGGTTCGCGCATGCTAGGTAAACGACAGTATCGTAGGATATGAGACCACATAGTCAGTGCTCGGTGGGCGGTCGATAACATGACACGTATCAACATTAGCGTACACGAGGGCCGCAGCGTCGCGGCTCACCGTTGAGCGCGCGCACGCAATGTTCTCTGCACAAAGTGACGCAGTGTGGCTTGCACTCCGCGCACAAGATCGCCGGCCGTGTGGTCCTGCAGTTGACGCTGCGCTCAGCAGAGCCCCCAGAGCTTACTAATATTACGACGTAATATGTCTAATAGATTGTTGCTGTCTTGGCAACTTTATGTTTCATTTCTAACTATACCTATATCAAACTATTATCAGTGCAAAGTAAGGTGCTATAAGAATCATGTTTAACATTCTACTTAGGGCAACACATTCTAATTTCCTGGAATCAGGTTGTAATAAGAGTTATTTGTTATTAAAGCATTTGAATGTTCAAATGCTATAATACCAACCAATCAAATTAGTAACCATATAAAATAAATATAGGTAGGTACTTATGCCCATACCAACCTACATAGACCACACGCCACATAGTCGAAAATATTTTTTTTTTTCATCAATTCAACTTTCAATCGGTAGGTACATACTTAGCAATTTGTCTCTTGTCAGTTATCAGTTTAATACTCAAAGGTACTAACTAAATTAAATTAAGTACAAGTTTCCTTGTCGAGCTTCTAGCTAGATGAAGTTTTTATACATATATACATAGGTACCTAGTAAATGACACAAATAGTGAGTGGACCATGGAAGGCCATCATAGCAATATTAGCAACTAACTAAACCACATTATTCCTTTATTTACTGGGAAAATAAAATGAACTTAATTTTAAGTAACACTTTGGTTTATTGTTTAACATAAAAAATAAAAACATTTACTATGGAGCTTATATTATCTCTATCTTTTAGGTTACTAAGTCTTCCAAATGTCGTTGCTAAGAACAGGGATCCTTATATGGCCGATATAATAATTCAGTAATTTTACATAAAACTAGCGTTATAATAATCAAAGACTTCGGTAGTACCTAAACTACATTTAATCATCTTTGGTAACACAAGCTTTTGTTAATATTTTCATGTAAAAATTATTCTCTGAGCATCACCTAGAATGCTATAAGAAAATTAAGGATCATCTAAATGTTTAAAAAACGTTTTGCTGAGTGACTGATTATAAAGAAACCAGATGAGAATCAAATAACTTTTCTAATTAAATAATAAACTTTAAAAAACACCAAATTGGCTTACTTAGGGGCCCGTACATTGCAAGACAAAAATGTTCCTAAAATGATTAAAAGGATAATTAGTATATTTCCTACGCATAGATTTACCTTTCCCGACACGTATTACTATGTAGTAGGTACACATTCACTATTATGTGCTTTCATATTTATAATTGTGGGAGGATGTTCCTCGTAAGTTTAATTGTGCCCTGGCAAGGCCAACCGTTAATTTATTGAATGGCCTTACATGGAAACATTGGCCCAAACAGTACTGGTTTTCTAATTATATTGAAACATAAGAAATAAATTCTTTCTTCAATAGCAAAACAAAATTATCATATCGCTGCTTACTCGTAATAAATTCAAAACGGTCACAAATTAAAAATGTCAAATCCTTTTGAAAGTAAAAATCGTATCAACTCTGTTTATACTTTTATATTCGAAAAGACACCCAGTATATTTAACCAACTTCCAAAAAGGAGGAGGTTCTCCATTCGGATGTTTGTATTTTTTTTTTGTATGTTCGGACATAACTCCGTCATATATAGACGGATTTGCAAAATACTTTTTTTGTTTGCAAGTGCTCACGAGTGGAACTGATGATGAAGACCACACAGATGGCCATCTGAACTAGGTACTCAATTATACCTAAGTGGTTTACGGGTTGCGATTCGGTTGGTGCTAAGCAATTTATGCTCGTCACAATGCACATGGTGATGGTGACTTCACCATTAACTCCAGTTGTCCTGGTCCTTACTAGGAGAACTCCTCAACAATGAACGACCCAGCATCGGGAAAACAATATTTTTGTAAAAGATGAGCAATTGACATTAGGCTATTGTAACTTAGATGAATTACAAACTGACCGACTAAAAAGTGAAAAATAAAAACTTACAAAAAAAAACCACCGACTTCCAAAAAAACACTGCAAAGTGAAAAATAACTTTAATTTCAGAAGTCGGTGGCAAAAAAACTAAAAAGCAGATCCAGACACCGACTTCTGAAATTAAAGTTATTTTTCATTTGTAGTGTTTCACACGTATTTTTTGTGAAATAATAATATACTAAATTAGAGAACTTTGACGGGCTCTTCAGCGATATATCAATGCAGAATAAAAATGTACACGAAAATGCCAGCGTTATACTTGAAAACGTATGTTTTGCTGTGCGCGGGAATTCGAATTTCAGCGACCACAGCCGACTTCGACAAAGCGAAGGACCGCACCGCACTGTAAATGGCATCGCTAGCGACACGGCGCCGCGTAGGTATGTGTCCTTGAGTTGGATGGATCTTTGTGTAAGAAGAGCGAAATCGCGATCACACAACAAAAACTGTGATTTTTGAAAATCGGCCTTACATGGGTCACCCACATATTTTAATATGAAATCCTCAAATTATGTGTATTCTGTTAGTGGTGCTTAGAAAATTAAACAAACAAATTGCTGAAATGATAATAATTTAACGGGTTTGATAGATATTTATTATTCAAATCATTATGCATAAACATAATATAATTGACAAGGGCAGAGGACACGGTACGTAGTACATCACATGTGCTGTGCAAGTTAGGCGCGCGCGGGGGCCAGGTGCGAGCAACAATCTCGGCAGTTGCCGCTGCGCACGCGCACCCTCGGTGCGCTTTTAATAAATTTCAGTACGTCTATAAAAAAGGATCTATCAAAAGATGGCGGCTAAATAAACCGGTGTTCGGGTGCATTTATGCAGCGCAGCACGGATCGGTCGCCCTCCGCGAACAAAACACTGTTTGTTGGGTGTGCAAACAAGTTCTGATTAAATGAAAAGGTGTCCCGGAACGGGTGTGTCCGTCGTTTGCTCAAAGTAATTACATTTCATTTGATATCTGTGCCTAAATACATACTAAGTATGTCGTTTGAACGGCATGGTTAATTAATTTTCCTAGCTAAAATGTTAGCTACGTACTAAGTAAAGATGCAGAGGTACGACTTACGAGCAATATCATACATATTGCTTATTATGCCGACAAATAACATAATGCATACCTGTTATCTTCTTAACATGTGGTATAATTTTAACATGTTATCTTCTGGACCGATTTGGATGAAATTTTGTGTGTATATTTGGATTCCTCGGTTCCTGGATGGTTTGAAAACACAATTGGACCCGGTAGGTGGCACTGCTAAGCCGGTACGACGTTCGCCGGGTCAGCTCAGTGTTATTATAAATGTTTAATTACAAATGGCGCTTTACGTTGTTGAAATGGATTTTGAACTTCTTGGCCTTTGTTAATAAAGAGTTGAATATACTACCTGTTCATAACATAACAAGCATCACGCCGGTACTCCCCGAAGGGTCAGGCAGAGGTGTACCTTTAGTACACTCACATTTCGCCAATTACGTTTAAGTCCCATGAAATAGGGGGCGCGCCTAGTGCCACCATCGGCCACAAATTTCAGACTCCGGACGACTACTGAGAAATTCCAGATGGAAAAGCAAAATTAGACTGTCCGAGCTGGGTTTCGTACCCAGGACCTCAACCTCAGCAGTAGCGCTTGCGGCCACTAGACCAAGGAGGCAGTCATCACTACTGCTACAAGTACTATTGATACTATTCATAATACCACGGAACGATTCTTACTTATTTCCTATTCCTAGAGGAAAATGATAGTTCATCTTACCATTTCCCAGGGTTAATTCTACCTTCATCGCGGAAAGATTGTTAACTAGGTATAATAAAACTCTTGCACATCAGACAGGTAGAAAATAGTTCCCCGTTTGTTGCAGATAAAAAATAATAATGTAACCGTTATTTGTCATTTACGGTTCTGTTAATCCTGTACCGAATGATCTACTTGTTCGAGCTTGCTCCGGCGCATTGAATGCAGCTGTCCCCGCGACCCCAGGTCTTCTCTCCCCTTCATACCGTAACACTATAAATACCTTTTCGGGCTAAGAAATGCAAAAAATCCCTATAACGGTGAGATTTTGGAAAAAAATATTGAATGTGGGAAACGAACGATTCCCGTTTCCCTAGATTGCAATGTTATTGTTCCTACACGTGCGTTGTAACGGCATCATATGTGCGGTACTAAGCAGACACGTCACGCCTGTGACGTAAGCTTGAATCAATGAGGAGTTATATTTATTAAACATTTCTTATTACTTCTAAATACTTTATTGTAGAGTAGCGGTTTCTCTAAAAAACTCATCGTCATCTGCCTAGCCTTTTCCCAACTATGTTGGGTTCAGCTTCCAGTCTAACCGGATGCAGCTGAATACCAGTATTTTACATGGAGCTACCTATCTGACACATCCACAACACAGTGACTGGGTAATATGGCACCCCTTGGTAAGACTGTGGTCAGACTTTCGGGCTTCTGACGACTCGTAATAACTGTTAAAGATCCACGAATGACAACCGGCGGGACCAACGGCTTTACGTGATTTCCGGATATGTAAAGTCTTGATATGTAAAGATGATCACCCATCCACGGACCAACTGCGGCAACTGTAATTTATTTGTTTTTATTATTATTATTATTTATTTATTTTGCTTTTGTTTTACTTTTTTAAATTAATTAATTTGTTTACTGTTTTATTGATTTTAATAATTCATATTGTAATTCTTTTAATATTTAATGTTAATATACCTAGTGTGAATTTTCGATACAATGTAAAAATTGTTAGTGAAATAAATGAAATGAAATGAAATGAATGAAAAGCGTAGCGTAACCTGATCGATCAACCCACTCTAAAAGACTATGTAACAAAATAAAACTATTGTTACAATTATAAAACCGGCCAAGAGCGAGTCGGACTCGCGCACCGAGGGTTCCGTACCATGAAAAAAGTGTAGTGTATTTAGAGACATCGTTTTGTTTTTCCTGTAATCTTTACATAAACTTCTATCACATAAAATAATT
Organism: Dicycla oo; assembly: GCA_948252095.1. Classification (NCBI taxonomy): domain Eukaryota; kingdom Metazoa; phylum Arthropoda; class Insecta; order Lepidoptera; family Noctuidae; genus Dicycla; species Dicycla oo. The sequence continues at coordinate 17,608,604 of OX411712.1, forward strand.
TCAGATTTTTCTCTATGCAAACTTCGGAGATAAGAGGTACTGTATTTTATTCGGCTTATTTTTTTTATTTTTTGAAAATGTGCAAATAACGTTCTTTCATAATAATATGATATCCCATATACCCTAGTAGCCCCACTTCAAATTTTTAAGACCCCCTTTCAGTCCCTGTTGCAAAAAATATATACATGGTTATTGGTAAAACCGCAACAACCTCTCAAGGGGTCATTGTACTCATAATTATGAACAACTTTTACTATGGGACCAAACCTGAAATCGCGAAAAAAATCTGCTGTTCAATACATTTTGACGAATTATGCGAACATGAATGTACTGAACAGCTGATTTTTTTTTTCGCGATTTCAGGTTTGGTTCCATAGTAAAAGTTGTTCATAATGATAAGTACAATGACCCTTAAGAGGTGGTTGCTGTTTTACCAATAACCCTGTATACATTTTTATTTCTTCCTTATTTGCAAAATAGTTGGGCAAACGTCATCTAAAATTATTCCAAAATCCAAATTGATAGCATTAGTACCTAGTTCTTGAGATATCCGGCTATGACAGACAGACAGACTGAGTCGCACCATAAGGCTGAGGCCAGACGAACGTAATTTTTTGAGCTGTGAGTCGCGTAATTTGTGAGTTCGGAATTTACGCTGCATTCGGTTTCATACTAAAGTCCTGTTTGTGCGACACGGCGACGCAAAATGAGTTCAGCAATTTTATTTTTAAAAAAATCTGCGACTCATTTTGCGCGACTCACAGTGCAAAAAATTACGTTCGTTTGACCTCAGCCTAAGGGTTCCTTTTTACCACTTAGGTACGGAACGCTAAAAAGATAAAATAGCACTCTTAAAGTTTTGTTACCGTTTATGGAAGCATAATTCTGTAGGTGAAAGCTAAAGGACCTAAGTCCATTTTTATTTTTACAGCCTTAAGGAACAATATTTGTCAAAAAAAATATCACAATATAATAGCTTAATAAATCTTCATAATCATCATTTTTTTCTACAACGATACACTATTTACTTTTTATATACGGTCGATTTTAATATCTAATTTCGGGTAAGACATCTTTAATGAGCTCTACTGAATAATTTATAAAATGTGACTTAAGGTCCTTCAGCTTTCACTTACAGAATTAAGAACACATAAAAATGATCAAGTGCTACGACGTAGTCAACAACAACGTTTCCTACTTATACATACGTAATTTTGCTAACGACGTAGCAGATATATAGCAAAATATCCTAATACCTCATCGAAAGACACCTATCGTCATGGGGAATTTAACTAAATACTGTTCATATTCTTTTCTCTAATGACTTTCCATAATCCTTACTAATTTAAGTATTTAAAGTATGAGCAAAAATGTAGACAGAGGTTATTGGCAATAAAGAAGGACGTCGTTTACCTACTATTCGTTGCTAAGACAAACTGATCACTTTTTATCTTGAATATAAATATATGAATACAGGTGGGAGACCTATTCTTACCAATTTCAGGAAGCTCCAAAGCTTTTGTACAACCTATGAAGCTCCCGCCCAGCAATAAACTATTACATTATTTTATTTATTTTAATTTTATTATATTCAGGAAACTTACAGCTAACTTATACAGTGTTCTTAAACAATATGAAATTAAAGTCCATTTACAAGCTTCCACTGATAAACATTAAAAACAAAAACCAAAAAAAAACTTTTTAGCAAAAAATAAAACTGACCTCCAAAACAAAACACCACAAAGTGAAAAATAACTTTAATTTCGGTAGTCGGTGTATTTGGTTTTGTATTTTCGTTTTTTTTGCCACTTCTTCCGAAATTAAAGTTATTTTTCACTTTATGGTGTTTTGTTTTGGAAGTCGGTTTTATTTTTTGCTAAAAAGTTTTTATTTTTCGTTTTTTAGTTGTGGTACGGGTTGATATGATTTAAATCACGTGATTTTAAGCAGTGATTCAAATCGCGATTAAACTCAAGTGATTTTTTTAAAATAAATCGTTGAGTTAAATCAATACCTTTTTAATGCTCCGAATTCAGCCAAAAAGTGTCAAGGGTCTTTCCCGACATAAACTAAGGTGCACACATACATACGTACAATGCTATGTAAAAAAATCTGCTTGCGGAAAATTTTACAAAGCGGTGTGTAAACGTTGTAATAAGGAGTTAATGGGTTTAGTAGCGCGAATAAAAAAACATTTAGAAACATGGCGTGTGGCAGAAAAGGATCGCAATCAGAACATCGACATATGCGACTTTCTTTTTTATTAGAACAAACAAAGAGATATTTTTTTTTTTAATAATTTGAAATTAGATTGAAATATGTAAATAAATCAAAAAATCTGATTTAAATCAATTAAATCCGATTTAAATCAAATAAATCCGATGATTTTGATTTTTTTGGCTAACTCAAAATGGCTAACGAAAGGAATAAGGATATCTAGCAAAATGAAGAGATTACTAAATTTTATAAATAAAGCTAAGTGTGACAAATCCTTATTAAATTATCGTGAAAAGTATCTTAGAATTTATAAAAAAGTGATTAGGAACGCTAAAAAAAAGGAGGTAACTAATCAAATAAATAAAGCAGCTAACTCCAGCAAAGAAATTTGGAAAATAGTCAATAAAACTCGAAAAAAAATTGACAATAATTTAGAAAATGATAATATAATACTTAAACATAATAATAGAATTATTTGTAATCCTATTGACATAGCTAGCATTTTTGCGCAAAAGTTTGACAACAGTAAAACGGTAAACACTGGTAATCCAGAACTGGCTAAGAAGCATTTAATTGAAAATACTGCCAGAGTTGTTGAGTCTATGGCCTTTGATCCCGTCACGCCGATAGAGATTTACAAAATGGTTAAGGGTATGGATAGTAAAAAGTCATTTGGACACGATGACATACCGCTGAGCGTAATCAAAGATAATATAGATATACTGGCTTACCCAATATCTGAAATAATAAATAACTGCGTCAATGAAGGCGTCTTTCCTGACCAATTTAAGTTAGCCAGAGTTCTACCACTATTTAAGAAAGGTGCTAAAACAGATCCAGGCAATTACAGGCCCATTTCATTATTACCGGTTCTATCCAAACTATTTGAAAAAGTGATAAAATCTAGGCTTGTGTAGTCTAAGAATAATAAACCGTAATCAGTTTGGATACCAAAAAAGTAAAGGGACACTAGATGCAATAGATTCGTTAGTTAATAACGTAGTAAATAAACTCAACAATAAGCTTAAAGTTGCTGGCTTATTCCTAGACTTAAGTTCTGCGTTTGATACTGTAGAACATTGCATTCTAATGGATAAGTTAGAGCATTACGGTATAAGAGAAAATGTTTTAAAACTTTTTCGTTCTTATTTAACCAATAGGAAACAGTACGTCGAAATTAAATCACTTCACGAAGGTGTTGAAGAAATTCATAAATCGAAATCATTTACTGTAACTAGAGGTGTTCCGCAGGGTTCAGTGTTGGGCCCCATTTTCTTTATAATATTTCTTAACGATCTATCTGAATACATTAACAATATTTTACCAGATGCTGACTTGATAATATTTGTTGACGATACGAGTGCTGTTATAGCTGCGGACAATATGGAGACCTTAAAGTGTAAATTAAATTAAAATTAAAATTAAATTAAATAGCTGCTTGTGAAACTTGGTTTTCTATGAATAATCTTAAATTAAATGTAAGTAAGACAAAATGTATGATATTTAAATCTACAGTTAGGAACAAAGCTTTAGTAAACGTAGACTTCTTAGGCGGAAAAATTGACATAGTAGAAAGCTTGAAATTTTTGGGGGTACATATTGATTCTTTACTTAATTGGAAGCCAGAACTAGTTTCAATTACAAATACAATAAGTAGTGCGTGTTATGCTATCAGATCTCTGAGGGATATTTTGTCTATTGCCCAACTTCGTACCGTCTATTTTGCTCTAGTTGAATCTAAACTTAGATATAGCATTAAATTTTGGGGAAACAGCTATAAATATAATATTAAGGCAGCCTTTACTATACAAAAGCGAGCATTAAGAACCATGCTTCGTTTTAACCAGACGGAATCATGTAGAGAGTATGTAAAACTGTTGTAAAACTTGGAATTTTAACGGTACCGTGTCTTTATATTTTAGTTCTCCTTACTCATTTATACAAAAACTTAAACGAGTTTGAAACAGACGATGAAAGAAAAAATAGAGTAGATACTCGCAGAAAAGATCTTCCTACTATTCTGCAGGCAAAGCTTAATGTTGTCAAACACTCGTGACGCGTGCAGTCTGTCAATCTGTTTAACAAATTACCAGCAGAATTAAAGAATATTCAGAATATGAACATATTTAAAAATAAACTCAGGGCTCTGTTAATCAATAAAGCTTATTACAGCATTGACGAATTTTGTAATCTTAAAAATCTTAAAAACTAGTACTTAAATTAAATAAGTGTACCTACCCATTGCTCTTTGACTTTGTTATAAATGTTGCATTTTTTTTTTAATACCTACTTAATATTTCGACATTAAATGTATGCTTTTTTATACATAATATTTTGACATTAAATGTATTTTTGTAGTTTTTGCTAGGGACTTTGTTCTGTATCAATAAGACTATTAATGTTTGTATAGTATTTTGAATTTGGATAGACATTCTAACTTTGACGATGGGTGAGGAATGTGGTTACTTATTGTTTTTATTTTGCTTCTTTTTGTGTTCCTACTGTGCAAATATTTCGACACAAATGTATTTTTGTTATGAAATAAATAACTTGAACTTGAACTTGAACTTTTTAAATTAATCATGATTTTAATCAACCCTGGCTGGTACCTACCCTACACAAATTCGAAACCTGCTATGTAAACAACATTGATAGAAAGTTATTATAACATCATCCGCATAGATAAAAACATCAACCACATACTTATACTAACTGGGCAAAATACGCATTATTGAAGCTAACTCAAAAACTACCCAAGCAAAGTTATTAAAAATATGGGACCATCTAAGAAGACCCTTTCAAACAAAAAGAAAAGAATGTTCCAAATCGGTCCATCCGTCTTGGAGTAATCGCCTAACAACACCAAAAAACATATAACAAAAAAAAAATACATCCGAATTGAAAATCTCTTCCTTTTTGCAGTCGGTTAAAAAGAGGTTAGTACACACTGCTACCTACATATTGAGCTATACATTTCCAGTATAAGCTGGGGGCCGATTCTACTAATTTGCAACGTTACACGTTCAATTGTGTTTCAATAACAGTTCAGTTTCGATCGCCGTTCGATAGTTACCAAAAAAGTCATTCTACTATTCTATAAGCAAAATTGAAACTAAACCTGTGTGACCAAAATTCCAAATAGTATGTTTTAATAATACCACAGAAAAATAGTTGAATCTAATAATATTACTAAATACGAATAAGTGCTACTAAAAGTATTTTTAATACAGAAACATATCTAGACCATACTTATACTTTAGGCCTGTATATTTTTTTGTAAAATTTCAACTTTATAAATAATAAAAACTCAGAAGAACGTTTCGTTTTCGGCCCCAGTTTGCGAAATCTGTGAAACGAAACGTTTCAATTATGTCAAAAAGATAATGATGCGACTAAACGTCACGCTCATGTTCGGTTTTGTTAGCAGAATAGCTTTTGAGATTGTTTCGATCTATCGGTGACTGAACTGAAATGTAACCGCAGTTGGATCGTTGTTACATTAGTGGAATGCGAAAACGCTCAAAAGCCGTGGTTCAGCTGCCATTAAAATTGTGATTTTTTAACAATTTTGTTAGTAGAATTGGCCCCCAGACCTCTCATTGTACGAAAATCCTATGCAATGCAAAATCTGCTTGTACTGAAATGTATAGCTTGATATGTAGCCGTGTGTACAAAATGCCTATATAAATAGTACACGATCGAGTTATTCAAACTTCAAACAAGACGCAAAGAATTACTTTTCCGTAAACAAGCTTTTCACCAACACATGCTTAAGACGAGAAACACTGGTAAATATTGAACATATCCAAATCACATTCACCAGACAGTTTAATAAAAGTTCTGCTCGCAAGCAATAACATACAACAATGACAAATAACATTCAGTAGAAAAAATATCAAATACCTACCTATAACTACATCACTTTTTCAAATTAGACTTAGTTTTAAACTTATTTGAAAAATTGTTATTTAAAACTTGTCAAATGATTGACTAACTAATTGTGTCAACAAGATACCTACTAATTAAAAGTATGCACGGAAAAATCGTAATAAAATCAAATTTTTCAAATCGTCTCAGTTACAATTAACTTGCATGCAACAGCTTTAGATATGACAGTTATTTTTAGAACTCATTTTATTTCTCCGATATACTTTATTAATTCCGATAGTGTTAAAATAGCAATCAAGGAACTTCTCTTTCTGACAAATACCAATTCAAATTATTTATTAATCATCAAGTAGATTACATAAATATGCAGATTGAACGGTGACCCCCAAACTAGACGTTTGTCTGTATCTTGGGGATCAGAGTTGTAACATTTTGTTGAATTCAAAATATGTGGTACTCAGTGATTATTAACATCGTAGTTATCGAAGTGCAGTTGATAATTTATGAATGTCTAAAACAAAATAAAATCAGATAAAAACAAAAAAAAAATAATTGAAAGGTCACAAAAAGAAACTATAAGCAATAATACGTTTAAAACATAAAACAAAAAATTTGTTCAATACTTGTTACCATTAAATCGGAGCTTTTAATTACATTGACATTTATGTACCACCAAAAACCATTCATCTACTCCATACCTACCTCAAGCGATCGTTATACATAGGACGTTGCGCATATGCGTAGATATAAATAGTGCGTCTGCGCATACAAGAAGGCCGCAAGTCGCAAGGGAATGCGCGAGGGGTGAAAGGTGGCCGGTGCGCGGCGCGGTGACGCACCGGCCGCGTAGCGTGTGCCCAAATCTCAGCTGTTGCCGCGACAAACTATACAGGGTGATGTTTTTAGTTACTTTAATATTTAACATAAACATTATAGCATCACGCCCCGAAAGGTTAGGCATAGGTGAACCTATACTACCTAGTACTAGTACAGTTCATAAACGCAGTAGTAGTTTTTACTTTCTTGTTTAAAACTAGCAAAGCAATGGCACGCATTGGGAAGAATAAAGACATAAACGCAGTGTAAGTTACCTTGCTACGGCGTAGCATGGTGCAATTTTTTTTTTTTTTAATTATCCTAAATATCGTTGCGATAGCGTAAATGAAAAAAGTAGTTACCAAAATCATTTGACAGTTTATCTATTTTATTTTCTTTTTTTTTTTAATTAGTCTCCACTGAAGAGAACTAAATATTTATTGTAGAATAGAATTAGTATCAATTATAAGTTGTAATATATTTGAAAGTATGGTGAACTATTAGTAAGCAGATCAAATGTCATTTCCTTCAAAATCTCATCATAATATATTAATGAAAACGTTAGAAACCTCCGTTAAATGAACGGCCTGTATAAGACCCAATCCATCTGTATTAAAAGTGTTTATAAAAGCGTTGAATGGCCCTGTGCGCTTTATATAGAAAACTCTACAGCTATGCCATTATTTAAAATTAAACTACTCACCTACCTGCACGCAACACTACGTGTACCAAAACTACATAAGTCATACAACATTTTTCAATTCTATTTTAGACCTTACGACCAAAATTTTATTTTTACTAAACCACCCTGCTGCACCCGATTTAAAACCCTACTGAGAGGTCCATACGGTTCATCTTTGCGTCTTCCCATAATTAAACGATATAACCGAAATATAGATTTCTCACTTCCAAAGTGACAAAGTTGCAACGAGCAGAGTGTTGCTTGAGACCTTTCGTAGTCCACGAGCGAAACATGAATGGGGGAGACCCTAATCGAGTTGCTTATTTCCAGAAGGTACTACGTGTCGTGGAGTTGTAGGGGTTGGTATGGCGGATAGACTGTTTGGTTGGAAGCCGGCGGTTCCATGCAGATGTGCGATTCGGGTACAGACATGTGATTCTGCACGCGCAGCCAGCTGCTGGCATAGCTGTGCACTGATTCAATACAATGCAGGGTCGGACTCAGCTCGTGGGTGCCTACCTTTGTATAACATTGATGTGTAGGCAAGCTCAACAAACAATGATACAAATCCATACAACAACAATGGTAGGTACAGTTCAGGTGTGCCATGGGTCGATCGTTACTTCGACGTAATAATAATAACAGATAATTGTCTAGATAATCATACTGATAAAATTTTATGGCTTACTAAATTATTCAGTGCTAAGTGGTCAAAATTCTGCTTTATTGTCTGTTGTTATAAGGATCAATTTATTTCTTAGAAACTATAAGTAGAACTGTATATTATGTTCCAATTTATGAATCTATCAAATGCCGATTACAGAAGCTTTCGGAAGAAATGGATTAATACCTACTTAAAAAGGCATCTAGGTACTGGTAAAGATTTGTATACATTCATTGTCATCCTTTGCATTTTTGTAACGAAGGTGGTTGTCTGAGTAAATATCAACTGCTGATAGTAGGCTGCTAGTCATTCCACATGTAATTCGATAATCATATCATTAAAACTAATATATTATTTAAATGATTTAATATGAACATCAAAATTGAATCCCATCACACATTACGTTCATTTGTACCTATGTAATGTATGCGAGGAATTAACCGCCAATTGTGTGACATTGAGAGCGCCGTATCGCACCACCTGCCCCGGGCGCAGCGCCCCTGTCCATCGCTATTTCCGCCATACTCCATAGAGCACGGCGCGCGGCCCCTGCGCCTGCGCCGCTCGTGCCGCGACCGTTACGCACGCGCCCCTGCCCCCGCGACATAGCACCTGGCCGCCCCGTGCAGCCGCCCCGACACATATCACACTTGTTAATAACGAAGATACGATGACATCAACGTATTTAACACCTATTAAATAACATAAACATAACTTTATTTTACGATTGCCACAAGTGAAGAAAAAATTATTTTCTTTCACGTTTTCACTGGCAACAACTTTTTTGCGTAGAATTATTTGCTAATGACTACCGAAGTATGACTAGACTATATACGTATACGTATGCGTTATAACACCAACGACTGTTAGTCTAATTCACAATAAAATACAAAAGACGGAAACGATTACATACAATCTTGGGGCTGAATGTAACGAGATGAAAATGGTGTGAATTAATAGATTCCAACTTATCACCCTCGGTGAAAGGACATGGAAAACGGTGGACCCAAAAGTAATAAGTTGAGATATGACCTAAAAAATTAGTCATATTTTTCTTATCTTAGAATATCAAAAATCAGCTCAATTCTCTATCTGGAAGCAGAGAAATATGAGAAAGATAGTCTCGATAAACGATCTTTCTCATAATTCTCCGCTTCCAGATAGAGAACTGAGCTGATTTTTTGGTATTCTGAGATAAAAAAAAAAATATGACTATATCAACTCATTACATTTGGGCCCACCATTTTCCATCTCCTTTATTGTTCTACGAATTGGTTATTAGTTTTGTCAATAAGGTAAACAACGTGATAAACATAGTCAAGTAAGACAATGTTACTCTCTTAACGAGTTGACTAAGTAGGTACTTATCCATTATCAATAATATGCCATTCATTTCGATAAAACAATATGTCTAATGTGTTTACCATCAACCATCTTCCGGTGTTATGTTTACGTTTCCCAAGCGTAATCGAGATAACGTTTCATTCACAGGGACCCGAACGAAATAATTAGTTAATGAGTGACTGTTTGTTTGTTATTGTCATGTCATTATCGCCTACTTACAGTGTCGAAAGCCAGCAATGCTCGATAACGAAGAGCTCTCGTTTTGCCATACCAAGTATTGTCGTTGTTGATCGATCGAAACGATTAGTCACAGTATTATTAAACACAGTCGAGATGTTGATGTCAATTACACGTCGATCCCTTGACACATACTTGTAGGTACACTGAGTCACGAGGTGAATTTCACCTCGCGCCATGATCCTCGTCATCATGATATCATAAGCGACATGAACGTTGAACTTGCATAGCCAGCAAAAGTACGGTGAAATCATATCGCAAAGATTACCTTCCTTGCTTATTCATTGAAATGTCAGTCTCACAATGAAACGTCGCTGATATTATCGAAAACTAATGCATATTAGATTAGAAAACAAAGTAAATTTATTTATGCATATCGCATGCAGATATGAATGTATAAGTGGAATTATTAATACTGAGAATGTGCTCATTCGTGTATGTATATGTATACCTACGTAATCTACTTACCTATATTAAAAAAAATCAATTGCCAAATGTGTACATCACTTCAAAACAGTTGCACCTATTTGGCTAATTCTTTTTTTTTTTTGTGTTTGTCAGAAAAAGATTTGTATGAAAGAAAATGTTTGAAAAATTGTACGAAAAATGAAAAATTGGTTAAAAAGTCTCCATACAATGTTATATCTGTTACATCCGAAAAAAAAATTGTTATGGTTGTTTTGTTACAAAAGTAGTAAAAAGTTGTAGAAGTTATGCTAAACCTGCTATTGTTAAAAATACTAGCAATAGTAGTTTATAGTTAACTCAGTTAACTCTTTAAATCTTTGTGAAATTATTTAATTGTCATTTTATTTCATTACATGGCCGTACTGTAAAGATTTGGTCTCATTTTCTTCATTAGTACCTACTCCCGTGCGAAGCTTAGACGGGCAGCTAGTAGTTTATACATTTGTATCTAAGTCAACTTTAGGTGTAAATCTCATGAAAATACGAGTTTAAGAGCGACACCAAAAAATCTCCAAAAATAGAACAAAAGAATTTGACGTAGGCTGTTCGTCGTCGTCGACGTCGTGACAATCAGTAGCGTCACGGGCAAGGTTCACATTGTGTTGTGATTTATAAACATGAGAAATGTTCGTAATTTACCAACACTTAGCTACTGAAATACCCAAGCCTATATACACATACGGTCTACATTATTGCATAATAGCGTGCCTGAAAGGGATGCACATAGCACTTTGCCTTTGTAAACTGTGAACTTGTTCTGTGAGAAAACCAAATTGCCCGACGAACAGTCTGACCTGTGGGAATTAACACTGGTGGCATAAAAAGAATAACAAAGACCCTATGGACGTTATATTTCCGCGTTGGGAAGGGGTTGTAAAAATATCTTGTTTGGTTTGATACACACAAGGAACTGTTTTTGTTAACGATCTGCAGTATAAACGGGTTCTCAGCCTTCCGGTTCCCGGTTATTACTATTATTGAACTAGTAATCCGTTAGGATCGTGTGATTTTCGGAATGGACATTCCAACATGATTCTGTGACTTGTAGGTACCAAGAGTAGTTTTTATTTGAACTCTGTATTGTTGGGTCAAAGTTTAAATAGATATATTGTTCACTTTCACACGATCTTATTATTGACGACATTGACATCTAAACATGTTTAAATATAATTAAATTCATCATCTGCATTGCTTTAGAACAGTGCTTCGAGTCTTCGACTTTGATGAAATCTTTCTAAATTAATTAAGTATTGAATGAACACGTATGTAGTATTAAGCTATATTATTAGAACTTAAAACAGGATATTTACCATGTGTATTAATTGTTTTGAGTTTCCGATATTTCGCCACAATTAATATGCCAATTAATATGGCAAATACGCCATTTTAAGCTCTTATAATAGTGTTAGTGACCATGTCGGTTTAAAAACTTAATAATCCAGCATTCCTACCACAATACCACGTAGGTAGCTCTTTAATATAATCACTTTTATTCAAGCAACTCAACTATTAGGTACTTATACGTAAATCAGGCACGTCTCCAATGTCCTTGAACAGCTGATTCATAATCTTTTGCTCTAGAATTTCCATAGCGAATCTTCGACCACTCTCGTATCAGCACGAACTATTTATTATATGACAATAGCTCTGGCAGCTCATGCCATAGTAGCAATGTTCGCCAGTAAGCAAGATGTTAGAAGGACTGCCCATGGGATGACAAACTTACATTTAAGTATACACAATGTGTCGATGAGATATGCAAATAAAATTCATTCCGTATAACTTGTGGATACGATAAGAGTCACTCTTATGTAATTGTTGGTTTTGGCGCACAATCGTAAAAGGAAGACGAATCGCAACAGGAAGGAGGACAAGGTCAAATGAGACGATAAGTTCGTCCCGTGTCGAATAATTAATAATAACTCGCTGTGTGTCATCGTGGTTTCATATAACATACCTTTTTCGCTAACTAGGTCGATACATAATCGCATCTGTAAGATTTTGATTACTGCAGCTTTTTGATCAAGTTACATTAATTATATCTGCGATCCCGTCATGACGTAGTATACGTGCGTTCTTTGTTTGGTGACATCTTGAGTGTCAACTGCTCAACTACGAGTATACGTAGGTAATACTTGAGTCATACGATTTATTGCTTTGTTTGTGCTTTTCAGTTTAGTTTATTATCTTTAACAGGAAACTGATGTTTTATTTTTCTGGGACTTAATTAAGGCGAATATTTAATTAATGTAGCTTTCTCTCTATGGGTACTATAGAATGCATATCTTATTTAATATCCGCGGGATTCTCCTAAAAATAGGTGTACTTACATTCAGAGTTGAATGCCTAACTGATATTTGAATATTTAAATAACATACTGAACTACTTAGGTAGTTTCTAAATTCGATCACTTTGCAGTTTATAATATACAGGATGTGTAGTACCTAAATAGCGGTCCAACGTTAAGGGGTCGATACACCGTAGGTATATTCAGCTATCACAATACCTACCACAATTTGAACCATTTTTTTCCTAGGTTAATTTTATTTTTAAAGGCACAACTTGCTTTAGATAGTATCTACCTACCTACATTTTTTTTTACATTTGCATGTCACAGTTATATAAAAAAAAAACTAAATTAAAATAATGTATTTTTAGAAAAAATAGTCAAATTAGTAAAGGAAGGTGTCAATTTTTTCAAATAATAATATAAAATATTGTATTCTGAGACTGGAAGAAACGGTTTAAATTGTGGTATGTGATAGCTGAATATATCTACCTATATACGGTGTATCGAGCCCTTAACGTTCGACCACTATTTAGGTACACAACTTGTATATTCTGTAACAGCAGTGAATTCTGCGAATGTGTTTTGAAGTGCACAAACATTCATTAGCCATATTAATAAAGCTCGTATTAGGTATACGGTCCGCCAGAGACTCCTCGTGCTTCCTTGTAAAGTTTAAGTGTGTCAGCTTTGTTTGTAACAACTATTACTTAAAAGGTGTACCTACCTAAGTTGTAAGATTATCCAAAGGAACTATTTACAACATAGGTACAATTATTTCTACTTCCTATGTTTACCTATTAAGGCGGTCAATAAACCGTAAAGTAAAGTACGCACTTAGCTGTAATTTTTCACTAATGATTCATAAAAAATAAGATACAAAGCTACGATACGATACTTTGATCTGACTTTTGATTCATAATTTGTGTGTGTATGTGCCATTAGAATTTAGGTAATTGTCATTCTAACATTATTTCATGTTTTTGCATAATCTTATACACAAGTAGGGAGGTAGGTACTATGGGTAGGTAAAGCAGCTCTACAGTGTACAGACTTCGTACGAGAAACGTCCAGCTGTTGCTGATGTCAAGTTAAATTTTCAATAGATGGAACCGAACAAAGGTATCGCAGGCATTTCAAAAAACGGCATTGGTTCAGTTCAAAGGTGCTTAACCCCAAGTTTTGTGCAAAAAATCGTTTCGTTAGCAGCGAGAGCGTTTGCACCGGTGTGATGAAGCTGGGCATATCGCACTGAGAGGCAGCGGTTCCGCCGCGCCGGGTGCGGAGGCGCAGGTGCCGGCCGCCCCGCGCCGCGCCGCGCCGCCATTGGCCGCGGCCCCGCGCCCTCCGCCGATTGGGTACGCCGCACGTGCGAGACCTACCCGCCGCCACCTGGCCGCGCCGCTGACGGGGAGCGCTTTATAAGCGGCGAACCTTCCCTCACCGCACCACTCGAGCTCAGGACGCCGACGAGTGCACGTGCATGTTTGTCGCGTCCAGAACACGACACTTGACGCGATATCTTGTGATGTTTGGACTGTTACGATTATAAGTGAACTTGTGATACGTTTTACGAACATTTTTTGAAGACTTTTTTTAAGTGTTAGTGAATATTGTGCAAGATGCTCGTGGAGGACTCTCAGACCACTCGCGCTCTGATGACGAAGAAGTACGCACATTGTCCGCTGAAGAAGCGGCCGGTGCTGGTGCGGGAGGAGCGGCCGGCGACGCCGCCCACTACGCCGCCGCACCCCGCCCACCTCGCCACGCGACTTTACTACGATAACCATTGTAAGTATCGTGTTATGTGATCTATATTAGTTATTAATTACCGTCAAATTGAAACATCTTAAGACTTAGTTTACTTAGTTTACAGAGTTAACGCTAGTAATGTAGATAGGAATGTTTTAAACATTATCTAATTTAAATAAATATAAAATATTGGCCCTTTTAAATTTTAAAACATTAAATTAATAATTTTAATAATTATTTACTGACAATGTAAAAGATAAAACAAGTAGGACCTATTTAAACTAGTATATATCATCACTAAATGTTCGTTTTTTTGTCAACAGGTGACACAGAAAACGATGAACCTCAAAATCTTAGTACAAAACCTGAAGATCTTTCTAAAACTGGCAACTACCCAAGCAAAGCTTCATCGCCGGTGTCGACGATAGCAGTTAAGGTGGAACCTCGCGAGTGGCCTCAACAACAACTCGAGTACTTGGCCGCGTGTCGCGCTCGCCTGGAGCCTGCGCCGGCAGAGCTGGCTCGCCCCACACCACAGTACGCGTACCTGCCGACGCTGTACGCACCTTACCCTCTGGAAGAGCTGTACCCGGCAGCACCTTCACTGTCCCCACCTGCGCACCCGCAACTTTACGCGCATCATTACTCGCCCGCCTCACCACCATCTTCAGTATCACCGCCACCTTGCCCCGAAGACTTGCGCTCACCCGGATCAGTCTCCTCGGACTCCGGAATATCCGTCTCAGCACCTCGACGCCCTCGCTATCAGTGTCCGGATTGTGCAAAGTCCTACTCGACTTACTCCGGTCTGTCAAAACATCAGCAATACCACTGCGCCGCGGCTGAGGGGAGCCTCGCAAGGAAATCATTCAGCTGCAAATACTGCGCTAAGGTATACACATCTCTCGGAGCGCTGAAGATGCACATCCGAACCCACACCTTGCCTTGTAAATGTCACCTCTGTGGCAAAGCGTTCTCCAGGCCGTGGTTGCTGCAGGGACACATCCGCACGCACACTGGCGAGAAGCCGTTCTCTTGCCATCATTGTCGCCGCGCTTTCGCCGACAGGTCGAACTTGCGCGCTCACCTCCAAACTCATTCAGATGTTAAGAAGTATTCTTGTTCCGGCTGCGGAAAGACATTCTCTCGAATGTCCCTGTTGACCAAGCACCTGGAGGGAGGTTGCGGAGTGCCCGGGGCTTCGCCCTACGAGTACCGCCCGGAGGCGATGTCCTCGTCGCACTCGCACCAGCCCCTCCCGCCGCCCGCTCCTGTGCATGCCTATTAAAAAGACTGAGCCCCGCAGGATCCTCGATCTCTTATTTAGCTGTAGTAACATCCTCTAAGTGTAAGCGTTAGCTGAACGACGCTCTAGTATAAGTATTTAAAATTAAATTATTTTTGTAAATGGTTTAAATCTCAACTGTGTGTACATTTATATTTTTACGTTTCTTGTACTTATAGGGGACAAATGTAAATTTAGACTTTTTGGCGTAAGTTAGAATAAGTACCTAGATGTAAGCTTATATTCAGTCACGTAAACCGTGGCTACGCTAGTCATATGGCATTTGCCGAGTGTCATACACTTATTAAAATTATATTCGTATCCTAAGCCATGTACAAAGTGCCTTAAGTATAAATGATTAATATATTCTGAGAAAAGTATAACATTATGCTATTATTTTAATGTACTGTATTAAAATAATACTTATCAATGAGGCTATAGTTAAGCCGATGGTCTAATCGCGTTCCTTTCTGTTACCTCCATAAGCAGAAAATTAAACATGTCATAAACTTAACTAGCTGTATTCTTTCATATATAACCCTGTGTTTCCTAGCATTCCACAAGACATCTGGATATGTAGGTAGCATTGGGCATACCTATTATGTTCTACGAAACAATGGTTAGTTCACCGAATGCGGGATGCGCGCGATCATGATCCTGATGCGTGATCTCCATTTTGGAAATAAGTGCTTTTACAAGTTCGTTATAGAAACCACTATTACAACACCACGAAAATTTCACTTACCTACTTTATTCAAAATAATACCAGGAAACATTCGTAAGTTTAATTTAGTGTGGTACCCTAAAAACCGCCCAGAAGTAACAAATCAATCTGCCTAGCCTTTTCCCAACCATCTTGGGGTCGGCTTCCAGTCTAACCAGATGCTGAATACCAGTATTTTATATGGAGTGACTGCCTATCCACAACCCAGTTACTGGGTAACACGATATTACCGAAGATGGCGGAATAAGCATGTTCATACTCGATACCTACGGACAATTCAGATTCGCACCACTAGCACAAAAAGAGGCATTAGGCCTGCAGCGGGCGGCACAGGCTAAAATAAAATAATATGTACTTTAACAAAACGTAATAAGTGCGAGGTGAAATACTGAAAGAGATGTAGGTACGAAAGAAAAAGATAAGCTGCGTTGGCGTCAAATAAATTGGGATAAGCCCAGGAGGATAATGATTAGGTACCTACGTGCGAAATTAATTAAGTTAGTAGTAGGTACCTACTTATACGTGCTTAAGACTTCATCTGGGCTATAATCTTAGAGAGGATCAAACGATTATTCTTATCTACGGTTATGGGAACCCGAATTCCAAGATTATTACAAACGTCGAATCATCATGTAGGTACCAAAATAGAGGACAATCTAATTTTATGGGAACTCGAACCTTCCATCACTTACCGCTAAACAAACAATGCAACATCAAAAGCTAAACTATAAACCATAAGCAATGTTTTAATAGGCAACAAACAAAGTTCGCGTCGCGTCTACTTTAGACGCAATTTGTGGTTCAGTAAGTGGTTATTTAGCGGCAGCGAGATTATCGAGACAATAGCGCAAAGCACGGCCACCGGTCTGATGTGGGTCGAGCATTGGCCGGTGGGCGCCAGCCGCCGCCGGTCACCCGGCCACGAGGTCACAGCGGGACCGCACCCCGCCGCCTCCCCTATACCTAATTAATGGAAATACCTAAAATGTCCAACAACATTACTCACTCAACACTTAGGTACTAAACTTTCTTAAAGTCAACATTTTTCATATTATCATGTCCGGCATCCTATCAATCACAATCTGAATGATTATGAAGCTTATTGCTAATCCATTGCTTCATAGTAATATGTTCGAACAATAACTCGCTCAACTACGTAAATAAAGCAATGAATGTTGTTGAGCTGTCAAGATGAAACCGATTCCTACAGATCCTAAGTTTGATAGGCAATTACCCCGCTGGATACTTTCGTGTTATAAGGATGCTTCTTTGAATGTAGATGCAAACATAAAAATCTTTAACTTACAGAATTCTACAGCACATAAGGAGTTATCTAATGAACTCGCATAAAAATATTTAAGGCTACCCTTGAGATATCAAGGCTACCGTTATAACTACTTTTCTGCGTGTGCGCAGTAAGCGCACACGCAGAAAATTTCTTCTTACTGAAGAAAAGCAGGTACTGTACGGTTCACAATAATGAGGCAACGAGCTATGTACCGTCCCGTAACCCGTACCTCGCATCATTTTCTTTGTATGAAGCTACGGTTTTTCAAGCAACAGGAAAAGTTTAAATACTCCTTGTCTTGCACAAGGTAGGGAGGTTGACGAACCCTACAGAAAAAATGCACATTCCCCAGAAAAGACCCCGAAAACGGTAGGAGGGTGAAAAAAAAAACATTAGGTCTTAATTCAGGCCAGGTTTTCCTTGGCTAGTATCAAAATCCCCGAAGTTTACTTATCTTTTTTTTGGCAGAAAAAACTTAGGGAGATTGAAAAGCTCACGAGTCGTAATTGTAGGTTCAGTTAGCTTTTCCTACAATGAAAAAAAAATTACTCATTGTTTCTAGGTAAATTAAGTTAAGCTTACTGAAAATCACCATCACGTTATTAGTGCCTGCTAAACAACCCAATGACCGCCCCAATAGCTTGATTTTGCATCACCAAGTTAAACTTTGTAAGTACTTAATTCAAGTCATCAAGCTTAAGACATTGTTTCCCAACATTTACACAAACCACTGACTCATTCAATGAATAAACATTTAAAATTTAATTGACATCATAATCCAATAAGTTTATCAGAACATAAAGCAGATCATGAGGGTTACTAGTACGATAGTTGTCCAATAAGATATTAATCTCTCCGTTAACCTTTGACCCTGTCAGACAAGTGCACGTTTCTTATACATCAGATACGTACTTATTATTAGCACTTTTCTATAGATTTGTTTGAAATTAAGATATTATCGAAGCAATTTACGAAACATATTAATGTAACAATTTAGACATTTTTAAATCGTAGCGACATCTGTTGACGAGTAGTGACAGTTAGGTATAGAACGAGAAAAAAAACTCTATAAACCTAATACTACTCTCATTTATGTCGTTAAAATAGTAGATTGGACCACTAGTGCATAAAAGAAGCCATCTTACCCCGAGACTGCGGCTCGGGGGTGGATAGTTAAGTCGTGTTTTTTTTCACTCTCCAAAAAAAAGGCATAACTTCACATTTCACTGTTCAAGAAGAGAATAGCCACTTCCCGCCACGAATCTTTTTAAAAGTTTTTTTTTTTAATTTTCAAGCTAAGTGTTATTCGTGTCATTCGACTTGCAAGGGTACTTCAAACTGCCAAGTCATAAAAAGGTTTAGTTGTTATATAATAATTGATAACTATTTTATCTGGTTTTATTAAATTAACAATAGAAAACAAAATTAACAATATAAATTAAAGCAAATGAAATAAAACAACGACTTTAATCTGCGACGTTTTATTGTGCATGTGGCTGTTGGGCCTGATTAGCTTAGTCTTAGAAAAAAAAATACTTTATGCACTAGAGCAACGACTTTATTTCGCCTACGCACAACATAAAGAAGAACTTTTAGAGCATGAGAAGTCAAAAATATATTTAATTTATTTAACGTTCTCACAAAGAGAAAAAGTACCTACTCGTCGGTACATCATGTAATTAGTCCTTCTATATGATACGATATTCCTTTCTCAACGTAATCAACCGTAGCTGGAGCCTAGTTAAATTACGTTAACGATGGTGCGAGGAGACACACGGCTGCAATAATGGGAGAAAATACACATTATCTTATACGAATGCCAATTAGTGGTAGGGTAGTCAGTGAAGACGTGTTGTTAGGAGCGCGAATGCGTGTGCGAGTCACAGTGATTGGTCACCGACGACCACCGCGGCCGCCCGCACCGAGTGCGGCGCGTGCGCTGCGTCCCCGCACTGCGGCCAATCCAATGCATTCTCATTAATTAATTCTGTTCCTATTTGCATCGTGATTATCTAATCCGATATCGATCGCTGATATGCGGTACCAATTAGAGTTCACACCTAATAGTCTAATAGAACTTTGAACTTTTCTATTAGTTATAACTTATAAGTGATCGCTTTATAGATAACGCGAACGGGTTTCGACACTAATTTGACCTCGTTCGAGAAGAGCTTTGGTATTGTTGTGTTTAATTATTTATATCTTTTAAACTAGAAACATTATTAATGTAGTACGGAGATGTTAGATAGATAATAACATGACCGTGTGCACGGACTCCTTAGTTCGTGAAATAAACCAATTTGCAAAGTTGCGCAAGGCGGCTCAGCGCGACGTTACCGTCCGGTACTATGCGTATGTTGTGTGCAGCGCTGAAGAGGCCACGTCGTACGTAAATATCTAGATCCGTCTAGATTTAGGGCTGGCGGCGGCAATGGACCAAGTCAAGCTGCGCCGATAAGCATGATTTGTAACGTCGCGCGTCGCGTCGGCGCGTGCGCACAAATAAATGTGATTTCAATGCGCACCTCTCAATAAATTATCTAACCCACTCTTGATATGACATTGTAACGATTTATAATCGCCTCACACACTCGATACATTTTGATGTTGAAGATTTCCGCCTGCAAACAGCAAACCTTTGTCTGGAACATGGTGTGACGTCACCATGATGTTGTTTACTGTCACATCGAGCTTTTCAGACAGTACGGGAATACCCATTAGAGAAATCTTTTAATCCTGCTAAACATTTTGTTCAGCGATTTTATCATACAGTAATTTAAGTGTTGATTACCTTTATTAATAGGTGTGTGTAATATAACTCGGCGTGTCTATGCGGCGCATTGCAATTACACAATAATATAATCGTAGCACGATTAATCAATACTATGAACATGGTCAATAAAGTTAGTAACAGCTACATGCACTAATCACATTAATACTGCTCGTGATAGGTACAGCATTATAGCAGTTATTTGATTTGTTTGATAATACTATTAAACAGATTAATTTGTGCCTTAATAGGAATTTTATAGAAATACAATAACCAAGTTCATGTGTTAACAACAATCAATATGATATGGTTATTCATCTAAAATATATAAGCTAATGTTTTATGTGTGTTCGTGTTCCTGCTGTAGGTATTGTGCTACATACCTGATTACTTATTAGCTGCATTAGTGCTTCCAGAGCTGCATGCCTCTTTTGCACCAACGTTTTAAAATCCTAAGTTGCCTTTAACTTTGTTTCAGTTGTTTTGAGCGGAATGGTTGGCGAGAGTCGGTAGGAAGAGCATTGGCAGATCAACAGCCAGATGGGCGGACGACCTATAGAAGATCGCGGGGAAGACCTGCAACCTAATTGCGTATCGATACACACTATCGATTGGAATCCGTTTCTTTTTGACAGCTTAATAACATTCATTGCGTTATTTACGTTGTCAAGCAGATAAAGTTTTCGAACTTATGACGCAATGGTTTAGCAATTTGTTTCAATATGATTCAGATTCCGATCTATAGTGTGTTACGCAATTAGGGTGCTGGATGAGCGATGCACAGATCAGGGAAGCATGGCACAAAAGGGAGGAGGCCTATATTCCACAGGCCAGTATTATATTAGACAGGCCAGTTGGCGTGGTTGGTTAAGATACCACCTATCATGCCGCAGGTCGTGGGTTCGATTCCCATCCAGGACAAACATTTGTGTGCATGAACATGTCTGTTTGTTCTGAGTCTGGGTGTATAAGTATGTATTTACAAAAAAAAAGTAGTATATGTAGTATATCAGTTATCTGGTTTCCATAGTACAAGCTCTGCTTAGTTTGGGATCAGATGACCGTGTGTGAATAATGTCCCAGGTTATTATTATTATTATTATTCAGCAGAGGGTGGAACAAGGCTGCCAATTGTAATGATGATGACCAGCAACCTAATTGCGTAACACACTACCAATCGGAATCTGAACCCTTTTGAAGCAAATTGCTAATCCATCGCTTCATATGTTCGAAAAATTTGTCTGTTCGACAACGTAAATCATTTTTTTTAGTATGTGTAGATAACTTGGTAGGTACTAAATTTTTTTTTTTAATCCCAAGAATCAAACCCGGGTAATACTAGACAGTATTTTATTATAGGTATTGTTATTATATTCTATCAGGCGTGGCTGGTTATGTCTACACCTTAAATAAATTGAACCCTGACGACACATTTGAAAACGCTTTCACTATAAATTGGGAATTAGAAATTGGGAAATAAAACAGCTGTCCCATAGGTACACTTTAGGTAGGTTTTTCGCGATTTAAGTTGGTTCCAGTTTGTAAAGTTGATTTTTATCATCTTATAAATATAAAATCGTAATCAGTAGTTTCGTTACTTGAGTTGGAGCACGAACTGTTACAACCCGCAGTCAATACGAAAGCCGGTGTCACAAAGTCACAAGCACATTGTGGTACCAATGCCAATAATTTATAGCTTTGTTAATTGAGTTTGATATCCTTTGCTCCGAGTTTCATAATCATATCTAATAACATTATATTGATCAGTTTCTGAGTGAGTAGGTACCCATAAAATCTTAATATCGTTATTATATTGCGTTGTGAAACCACTGGACTGTGGCACTTGTTGCATCGCTTTGTCTGTTACGTAACACAAGGAGTTTAACTTCCTGGCCTATATTAAAAAAAATGAAAATATACAAAGTTACAAACAAGGAATATCTAAGTCTGGTTTTATAAAAATATCATGTCATGAATACATTAGTAGCGGCCGACTACAATCAGAGAACAAACACGCGTGAGCACGTCATCTCGACGTTTTATGATTACGCGGGAGACAGAATAGATGGTGTCGTTAGCGCGCAGTGATCGAGGTGCGAGCCACGTGTGTCACCGGAGTGTCACCGATTGTCGCAGTGTCCGCAGTGTCCAGAGAGCGAGTGTCGCGGCGGAGGTGTGACGGCGACGCGATAAATCGCGCGATCCTGTGCCAATAAGCACGACACAGCGGCCCGTGAGCTATGGGTAGCTGCGGCGCGTGGGCGGCGACGTCGCGCTTCAACGACTCTGAAAAGATTATTCACCGGTAGCGATGCTTTGTGGATCCGCGTAAATGGATTCTGATGCTTTATTTCCTTAAGCTTGGAGGCTGTGGTTGCGCAATCTGTTTTGTATAAACTCGATAAACAGAAGTGAAATAAAAGCAAATATTTATTAGCTTAGATGTCTGTATCGCATTGTTTTTGATAAAATTCTTACCAGATATTTTAATTTATTATCCCGGAATTCGATGCGGATCATAGTGAAAGACAGACGCAATAAGTGCACTATTTACTACCTTTCATTTGTTAAGTAAGGTTCACCTAAGTATCTGTTTGTTCTGCTTGTACCTACCTTTTCATTAGTGTTAACTGTGAATATATTAATATTCACAGTTAACATTTTGATAAAATAAATATGTGAACATATTAATTTCATCAAAATGACTATTGTGTGGAGATAAAAGCAAGTTGATGTTACTGCATATCTAGATCTATGATTATAATGTATATCTGGTGTCGGATCTAGATATGAATATTGGCAATAATATTCGGGCTCGAAAATCAAAACTTGAAAAAAATTAGAAGATAAAATCGAAAAGAGAATAAGCTTCTGTTCAATGTTAACTGACACTTAATTGAATTCGATCAAGTTTAAACATTTCGTTAACCTAATAAAAGCTACAAGCGGTGGCGTGGTCTGTGGACTGCCGCTAACAAAAGACATCAACGGGCAGCGCGTTTACATAATTAACATGGAAATGTTTCAAAGGTTATAAATGTGCATGGTTTTCAACATAATAGTCTCTAATTTATCACGATGATGTAAAATCGGAAGTAGATATAATCTGCTGTTCGTAACTTTCATTGACGTTTTTTATTTGATGCCAATAAATAAACAAAGATTATGGAAGTGTGTAGGCAGAATGAGTCACGTGTCGGGTATCTCGAGACTCGCAATAAAAACAAACTTAAGCATACTACTCGGCAGTGGAGCACCCGCCGCTAACATTAGCATCCAATGTTAATTACGAACGGGCCGCGTCGTCTCTCACTGTGGTTATGCGAACCAGATAATAAAATATGCAGCCAACTTTTTATCCGCCATTTTAGACATTGGTGATGTTAAAAGGTGATACATACGGTCAAATTATTTAATGTTTCCGCCAAAGATTTTTTTTTTTTTTTAATATAAATTACTTAACGTATATACTTACTTTCATTTTGCATTTAGTCACGTATGATGATCGAAATATCGAAAGATTGGTAACTCGACAATTTTGCAATTTTTCGATCCCACACGGAGACGGAACGCTTTTGTAAATTGTCATACAGAAAACAAGATACGAATCAAACCAACATAAATCCGTTATCATCATTTTCTTGAGTGACGTGACATTTATGTAAAACTGTGATACGAATTTAATATGATTATTACAAAGCGCTCCGAGCATGAGTTATTTTTTACATTTCACAGCGAGACAGTTACTCGGATCAAATCGAAGCGGTCTTTTGTTCTCGGTCGGTTTCCTTGTTCGCTAGAGGGCGCGGGCGTTAATACAATAATCTGGTGTCTGCATAAAAATTAACCGGTGTGTAACGGTACCGCGCGTAGGAGGCGCACCTCGCCGCGCCCGCCCGGCCCTCACCTCCGACCTGCCTCGTCACTCGGATCACGGCGCCGATGCATCAGGTTCACGTATTACTAATTATGTCATTCCGGTATTACGCCTTTTTGTTGCTTACTACATACGTGAACTCCCCGACGATATAATTAGTGCCGGTATGTACATAAAGTGTCACTTGGTACGCGCTGCTGCAGGATGTGTTGCCACTAGGTATCTCAAGTTACGCCATTAACGTTTCGAATTGCCGAATTAATTTAGACACTGGCGTAGTGACAAGACAGGTGGTCATCCCAAGGTTTGACTATGTATATATGTACGCCAATAGTGTCGAGAAGTGTTTTAGTATGATTTTTGTGACACAATGCGATAGTATTAGGTATGCGTTTGATGGGAAACGACAGAGCAACTGTAATCTAATTCTCTATGACGCTATACTAGTCAAAGCGCATCCTGTTTATCAAAGACACGTTATTAGTTTATGGCGAGCATCATCACATGATGTCAACTAACATCTTGGATCCTGAAATTCAGTGTCTGACTGTGTAGACTGTAGCAGGCAGTGGGTAGGATCAGCTTCAGAGCTAATCACTATCGATGATTGTTTATGATTTTTGTAACTGTATTTAACAAGTGCTAACACAAACAATTAAGTATATAGAAAGTATGTCCGGACATGAGTCGACGTTAAATTGATATCCAAAGAATATTAATAATTAATGAAAAGGATCATCAATATCAACCAAAGGAACAAGAACATTTATTACATGAAAGTTAAACATTAATGGTAAATTCTCTTTTACTTTCTTTTTACATTGTGTATCTGGACTGGTGGAACATTAAAAACTTAATCATATCAATTAAATCGGCACCGCTCACTATAAGATGAGATCGTTACACGTGCGCGTTTATAAGGAGAAATCAGCACGGAGATATAGTCTCATCATTAAGAGCCATTCGTTAAAACCTACAGACAGTAAAATCTGTAACAAGCAACGTAATAAATGCAATAACAATGAATAAAATGGCAATAATAGCAGGTGAAATCGCGACAGGTCCGGGTCTCGGGTCGTCGTCCGTAATTATAAATAAAATACGGCAACCGCGCAGCTCCGCCGCCCCCGTGCGGCTGCGTGCGCGCCGAGCCGCGCATCGCCGCGCCGCACAGAGCCGCGTCGCGCCGCACTCCTGCAGACACCTAACCTGTATTGCTTTACTCACTGCTTTCAGAGCACAATAGTGCATTATTGTCCTTATATGGACTTTTATACACACTCGTGCCAAATTTTGTTACGGATTCAAGCTCACCCACTAATGCAAGGATACAGGCGTTATTTGGACGTTTTGTTGTTTAATAAAAGTCACTTGACCGTTTTATTTATGGTAACTAGTCGGCGTACAATTTAATACTGTCGAAAAAGTAAGAAAGCAAAAACTTAATTTTACGCAGCAATGTAGACTTATCTACGCAAACCTGGGCCGTGCGGTAGCTGTTGGTTTCTGTTTAGAATTTGTTGCTTTTACTGATGCATCGCTTTTCCCAAAATGAAGTGAAGGTGTCTGTCAATCTGTAAGTTTCATCATATCATACAATGCACGAGCAAGATTCTGTTTTTTTATAACTATTTTGGACATTAAGGTAGGTAGTCATAGAAATTAAGGGTGCCTTGTGCCACGCTTCTGACGTTGACTGACGTCGTGTAGTCGCTCGCCGTGTCACATCAACATGACTACCTATATCGAAATACAAGTCGCGGCGTAATCGTCGCGTTTGCGCAGCGCATACGTTCGCCTAAGGTAGATGCGATGGGTGCTCTATTACACAATTTTAAATAGGGGAATAGTATGGAATCGTATGTTACGATCACATAAAATAACTATGCTGGTCTCGGACCAGTTGATATATTTACATATGCACAGTCATAACTTACGCATCCCCCGTTGTTTTAATTACACGGGCGTGTTAATGCTATAGCAGCGTTATCAGTTATCAGCGTTTAAGTCCAACTGTCGCGCACATGACGGTTAGAAGAGTACCTATTTGTAAAAATGTAAAAAGTGGTAACGTAGAGGATAGGGGTAGAGGGTGTGATGCGGCGGAGCGTGGCGGACGGCGCGTGCGCAGGACATGCGCGCCGACACACGACCAGCACGCGCTGAATTCATCACTTTTTCCACTCACTAGACCGTTTGGACGTTGTTTCTCGGTACTGCTGTTCAAGTAACGAGCGCCAACTAAAACGTATGTTGCGTAAACACTTTTGCATGGCAACTGGTGGTCGCTGATAACCTTTGGCGCCTGCCTCAATGAAGTTAGCGTAGGCGATCTAGTTGTTTGTTCACAGCGGCCACCCAGTGTGCAGATATTATCCTTCATATTTTTACATGTTTTCTTGTTTTATTGGTTCTCTTTATGGCCTTTTAAATTTTTGCAAATATATCAATTATTATGACACCCACGCTGTTTGTTGAAATAAAATACTTTATTATATAGACTGGGAAGTAGGCGCATATGTACGAGTAAAATTATTCCCAAGGATATTATTGATTCACAGCATTTTTGCCTCACTACTAACATGTAAGTATGATTTAAATAATAAACGAAGATTTATATGTTAGATGTAGGTAATGTAAGGTGGACGTAGGAATGTGATCTGAAATCCATCCGCAACCAGACCGTAGCAATTTTTTTTTATGATATCTTACAGATGTCTATTATAACATATATGTATTTGAAACACGTTAGGCATCAGTATCCTACTAACATCTCGTCTATTTCTGGTTAGAAACAGGTGAATGTGTAGCAGTTAAACGGGTGCCCGCATGATTTCTAGAACACATGCGGCGTGGAATAGAAGTGTAGAACTGTTGTGAGGACACTTGCCGGTGCACTGGTAGTGTTATTCAATGAAGGCGCAACGCTTTCCATTTAAATATTTGTAGAATCTCGGTGCACTATGTTAGGACGGTTTACTATGTAGGTAAGCTACTTGCCCCATCACTCCCCAAAAGGCAAGTCCTTTTTTTATTCACCTCAGCAATGTTACAATTAGCTATAACGTTATTTTTACATATTCGGTGGCGAGGAAGCCAATTCTCCTGTTTTCAGCTATTCTCAGTGTATCACCGAACTGAAAAAGGATGCATTTTGCAAGAATAGTGGTTTATCGGTTAGGGAATCAAGGTGTGTCCTAACATAAGCCTTAGCATACGGAACATAAGCGTGCATATTAGCCCAATTATAATGTTTTGACGGATAATTCAAAGATAAAATAAAGAAATTTCATTTTGTTTTCGCGTTCTGTTTAAAAGTTTTTACGAAGATCTTCACTGCTAAGGTGACACCTTTTTACAAGTAGTCCTTCGAAGGTTTGCTCCTAATTATAAACAAAATCCCGCCAAGTGCGTGTCAGACTACGCAAAATGAAGGGTTCCGTAGTTGCGATGAATTTATCCCAAGAACAAACTTAACACTGTAGTGAAAAAACATGTTCTCCCATACATTCCAACTGCAAATGTAAGTTTGTACGCACAATATTGAAAGATTTACCATGTTATTTTAATACCATAGACTTCTTATAGGTTTTCCTGTAATCTATAGGTAGGCAACTACTTTGTTATTTTTTTTTTTTCAAAATTTTATACTCAGTAGTTTTAGAGATATTGGTAAATTTTCATCTAACTTATTAAATAACTTTAAAACAATTCATTTTAAAATTATTAAAAAAAAAAGTCTAGTTGAGACCCTCGCAGTAAGCCCTTTCAATTGATATGTCACACATACAGTTTGCAAAACCTTTTTTTTCCTTATTTGCCCCCCAAAATGACCCCCATATTAAAAATTCATTTATTTACGTTACACGTCCGTGTTTGGGTCACAGAAATTCATGTGTAGGTACCAAATTTGAACTTTATCGGTCCATTAGATTTGGAGCAAAATAAATTTGGAGTGATAGACGGACAGACAGACAGACACACGAGTGATCCTATAAGGGTTCCATTTTTTCCTTTTGAGGTACTGAACCCTAACGAGGATATTTTGATGTGGGCTTTAAAAGTGCTATCGTGTCGTGAACCGATCACCCCTAGGGAAGGAAGGACTGGCGAGCATGAACCAAAATGTGATGGTTTAGGATTACGCTGCCCTCGTGTTACAGAATATTGGAACAGGTAATGAAGGTCTCGGCGGGACGGTCCAACCCGACAAATAGGTATGCTTTTAACTTCTTGTACACAACCTTCATCCTTTACTTTTAACCGACTTCAAAAACAAACAAAATAAAAATTCAGATAAATAATTCCACACGTATGTATGTAATATTATTGGAACTGATTGCAGTTCCAATTATTTTTGTAATAGTTTGGAAGCCCTAATAGATTATATTAATATGTGAATATATTGATTTTCACATATGATAATCTATTAGGGCTTCCAAACAAATATACAAAATTTTATAGATGTAGGTATGTATGTATGTTTGTTCACGCATTTCTCCGAAACTATTAATCAGATCGTGACCATTTAATTTTTATTGGCTTACATTTACTTCAACTTTTCATCTTTTCATCAAAATCGGTTCAGTAGTTTTTAAGATAACTTACTAATACGTGTAAGTGTGACGGCCTGGCTTATTGATACAAGCTACGGGTGTGGTGTCAAAGGGAAAACATCTCAAAACCTTGGTCAAATTCTAGTGCAATATTTATAACAAAACTATTAACTACTACAAACAAATATTCCAGTTTTTACAAAAACTAAAAATTACGAAATAAAAAATACTTTTAAAATATTAAATCGACTTCAAAAAGAAATTAACTCAAAATTATGAAATAACTTTAATTTCGGAAGTCGGTGGCAAAAAACTAAAATACAGATCCCAAGACACCGACTTCCGAAATTAAAGTTATTTCATAATTTTGAGTTAATTTCATTTTGAAATCGATTTAATTTTTTTAAATTATTTTTTATGTAAAAAGTAAGATGAACGAAGGTGCGAATAGAGTGGATAACTAAACCATACATGGAAGACGACCAGAAGAGACACCCTCAGCTTGATTCCTTGTTTGCTAAAAATACAAAATCATCCACTGTGCCATATGAACTTTCAGTCCAAACTCAACTCCTCAATAGGGATGATGCCTGGGTAAAAATAAAGAAAATGTATTTAGTCCGTCAGTCCGATAATAAAAAAAAATATTAGACACGTATTTTTTGCTTTATCATATTAATAAAAAATGACTTAGATAACACGCATTTAAGTTCGGGAGTGGGGGCTCGCTACGCCACTTCTACGTATAAAATCTACCAAGACGTGACGTCATGCCATATTTTAACTCAATGTATCGCCGTATTCTTTTGATTACGTACAAAAAGAAAAAATATGTGTCCAATATTTTTTACTATTCTACATGACGGACAAATTAAAAAAAAATAGTCATCATCCCTATTGCAAATCTAAAGCGTTCGCCGTCAGGAGTGTATGTTAGTTTTGTGGATTGTCATAGCAACGTCGCGGGTGACGCTATGCGGCTGTGGTGGCGCGTCAGGTGTTGTCCACGGTGGGTGCGCTCGGCGGCAAGTGCAGGCGCCCGCGCCGGCCACGGTTGAGCGTCGCCGGCAGTTGGGCACGCGCCGGCACGCGACAGGTGGACGTCACGCAACGTTACATACATGTACCTACTAATGTCACTACTACTGGAATATTAACTCATAACCTAGAAGAAACAACAAAGTATGAGGTTTTTTAGAGGTGTTTCTTATCAAAGCTCGTTTTATGGGGCATGCGGTGCAGGACATCGTACTGACGGACAGACTGTATCGTATCGCTATAACTACTTTTCGTTGGTTCTCTTTAAAGTTGAACTTATTGAACTTTTAGTATACCTCTTGGGATTCTTAAGAAACAATCATTTTAGGGTTCCGTACCAAAATGGTAAAAAGGAACCCTTATAGTGCGACTCAGGCTGTCTGTCTGTCACAGCTGGCTATCTCAAGAATTACTAATGCAATCAACTTGAATTTTGGAATAGTTTTAGATGAGTTTGCAAGTAACAACTATTTTTCAAGTAAGAAAGAAATAAAAATGTTTTTTGCAACAGGGACTGAGAGGGGGTCTTAAAAATTCGAAGCGGGGTTACTAGGGCATGTGGGGTATCATATGAAAGAGCGCTGTTTGCACATTCTCAAACATGCTTTTTTTCAGTCCTAATAGTTTTCGACTTGATGAAAAATGTAAAAAAATACCGTCCCCTTCTCCCCCGAAATGATTCTGTGTGATAGAAGTTTATGTAAAGATTACAGGAAAAATAAAACGATGTCTCGAATTAGCACACTTTTTTTTTTTGATGGTATGGAACCCTCGGCGTGCGATTCCGAATCGCTTTTGGCAGGTTTATTAAATCATGTTTCTCGGCGTGCTGTGCTGGCGTCGCTGCTGCGGCTACTGAGATTCTCAAGTGGCGCAAATACCTGTAACCTTACGTACCTAACTACAGTTTTGAGTCATTTGGGGTCATGCGCTTCTTCTTTTTAAGGAAATTTCTCGCCGACTGGTCGACACTTCACGTGACCAGAGGGCTGGCTCGTTCTTTGGCCAAAGAATTAGCATTGCTATTCAATGGCACGTTTCCGGATGACAGCGATGCGGACGAGTACTTTTCCGCCTAATTTTCGCCTAAATTTCCTTTCGTTCTTGTAAGTATTTATTTGTATACCTACATAGTTAGTTAGTTAATCATTTAATTTTGTATCTGGTGTAAATAGTTAGTGTTAGTATTGTTATTAAGCATATAGCATATAGTATATGAAATAAAATAAAAGGATTTTTAAAACAAATGTGTTTACCTACATAATAGAAAATGTCGTTTTATTTCGTTCTGATCACTGTCTGATTCACGTGATAATTTCAACAACTGATTATAGTTTTCTGTTGACTTTCCTTAAACCTCAGTGGTGGAGCTGGTGCTAAAACGTATCAAAAGCAGGCCGGTATCACATCATAGCAGACATTATGTTTAAACTGAAAGTGGCCTTGGTGTGGACTGAACGGGTGCTTTATCTTCATGTAGGTATAACAAACGCGACATTTAGTTTTAATGTCACATTTAAATATCAGTTTTAAAATGTTACAGAAGTGGATCAATCGTGAAGTCATGACAAGTGTAAATGAGTCGCATGTTTTGGCGATTTATTTGACGGTCACCGATCCTTCCATTTGAGAGTGGACACGCGGCTCGAGGGACTGTGCTGCCTGCTCGAGAGTGCTTCGAACTCACGTACCACAATTTACAGCTTTATCACCCGTTATTATTCTTAATAACATGTTGTAGGTACGGCGACAACGCATTAACCTCGCGAAATTCGTGAGTATTTTCATATACCTCGTGATCATAATTTATATTGAGTTTCCATTTATGAACAAAATAATGAACAGGATTGCCTTTACTAGTGTCTCTCAGGGCCGGATTTAGGACAGGGGAACAGCAGCTCTAGCCCCGGGCCTCCTCTAGGAAAGGGCCTTCACAATTTTACACATTTTTTTAGATAAGATAAAAATACATCCTTTGTTTCAGAGAAAAAAAAATCACATTCACAAGATACCTTTTTTCATTTTCGTTTATGTCATACGTTGATGGTGATGAAACGATACGTAGAAATACTTTCTTATTACGAAATACGAAGTTTTTTTTGTTCTTTTTCGGCTAGTCTTCAATGTAGCGGTCAGTCTATCCATTATGAAAAAGTAAATTTTTAGTCGATCATTTCCTATGAAATGTAGGTATGTAGGTAGGTATGTACAGTAAAAGTATTTTTGCGTTTTCTGACTTTTCTTTCTACATAGTACTCAAACCCCCCCTTGGTACCAATAAAGATTTTTGATCCTTATAAGAAACAGGTTTGATTGGCGTCAAAAAAAGATCTTGTAATAGGTAATTAAAAAAGTAAATTCGTCTGTTCATTTTTTTTTTTTTGTTGGGGCCTCCACTTCATGGTTGCTCCAGGGCCTCCGCACCTTTAAATCCAGTCCTGGTGTCCTTAAATAAACAAAGTCCAACAAAGCAAGGCTTTATTTCCAGCTTAATAGTTTCCCAACTAACATGATGCCGTGAACAATGTTTCGGATAACATGAGTCTCACTATAAACAAGTTCAGCGCATCTTGCGTACATCTTGGATCTTCAGATTAAGATCCTGCCTGTTCCCAAACATTTTGAATTCCACGGATCGAAAAAACTCTTTAAAACTCATTACACCACCGTTATGGGCCGATAACAGCGTGAAATTCTGGTAATTGGTAATGTTGTGGTACCTGCGCATGTTCGTATATCTACCGTCTGCAGATTCCGATATTTATGCATCTTCTTCTGTCGCATCGGGAAGAACTGTATGCCGTGCCATCAAAATCCCGTGCCCTCAATCAAAATAATGAAAATGAAAATTAATCACAAACATTGTCCAATAAGTAAGCTACGCCAAAAGCATGAAAAAAAATACTAACTACCTACTAACCCTATAAATAATAGGGTATTCTTGGTTACTACCGCCATGAGACTTCTTGTAGGTATTCCAAGATATAATATATATATATTCAAAGCGCTCAAAATTACTTACACATTGAGAATGATTACCAAGCATTTAGTAACTCACAGAAGGAGAAGAAAAAAAATCAAATTATATCAACGTAGGTACTAACTGGAATATTGGCTCTCGCATTACAAATTCCATAGTGTAGTCGCAATGGTATTTAAAATACCGTATTGAGTGAGTCGCAGGCAGGCGTCGGTGTCCATTACGTTATAATCAATCATCGTGTACGTTCAGGTTTCAATCTGCTTTGCGCCGCTTTTGGCCAGGCGAGGCTTTCGACACGGGCGCAATCAATATAGCAGATAAGTGCGATAAGATCCGACGCAGCCTCGCGGCCGTCGTCGTCGTTTTGCAGCGCACTTCCGCGCCCCGCGCTCATCCTCGCTCCTCCTCGCGCATCCGCCTCCCCCACTCAACTAGCCCCAAGACATCTTCATCTGAAGCCTTTAACTATGTACCACACAGCCACACTGCCTGCTATTATGCAAGGATGTATTTGTCTGTACAACTGTTTACTTTTAATTAAAGGAAGTTAGTTTTTAATTTTAGTCTCTTTTTCTGTTCAGTGTCTCAAACTTTTAAAATTGATTGCTATAGAGAGAGTAGAGAGTACTTTTTTACGAATTCAATATCTACAGCTAGCAGTTTGCAGATTTTCTCCGTAAGTAGTAGGTAAGCTGTCAACAAAAGATTTAAACCAAGCGAGTGAACTGAGTGAAGTAAGTTCACCTTTCTCAAATTTACCAATTATCGTGACTCATTTGTAAAAAAAATATTGGAATCCACCGTAATACGTACAACGTAAGTGCATGGCAGTAGCGCGTGCGCAGTGTTATGTGAAGTGCCCTTAACGACTTAAGTGTTGATGTGCGGGAGTGCGATCATTTATTATTTTATCGTATGATTGAATCTTGTTTTTGATTCAGTTCATGTTACAGACAGACATATCTCAGATATTCTTGAAAATACACTGATTCAATTTAAATACAGCCTCATAACCTTCCGCTGTATGTTCGACATGCAACGGTACATTTGCATGCTCATCAAAATACATTTATTAAATCCTTTTTCATAATAATTTTCATTTCTTTTGATCTTTTTATTTTTGGGTAAGGTTCTACTAAATAAAAATTAATTTAAGGTAGGTATATTATTTTTACTTTCTACAATCTGAGCAGTAAGTTGCGAGATAGTGGTGTTCGTGACAAACGCACAGTTGGAAGTAACAGGCTTCTCACCTGATATGGTGATGAATAGGTTCATTACGTTGCAAGTGGTATGGTGTGTATGTGTGTACGATATCGCTCGAACCCACGTAATAATAATAAATCCAATTCTAAACGTAAATAGGTAGGTATGTCGCCAGTGGACGAATGTATCATGCTGCGTGTTTATGTGATCATCATTTATGTAGAAGCGGGTATGCGGGCACAGGTGCGCACGCGCCGACTTCGCGCAGGTAGCCGCTCTGCCACTCACACCTCGTATCTCCTGTCCACCTGTGTTCCTAAACACTGACCAACGTCACTAAAACCAAAGATTAACAAAAAATAATTGTTTCCACAGATGGTGCTGATTAACACATAACTTTATAAGTAACCGAAGGGTGTCAAAAAACAACGATAGTCATCTTTAACGGTCCGGCTGTGTGCGTTATTACTATTAGTTTTATCTAAAGTTGTTGTGCCATAAATATAAGTGTGACTTGACCTGACTCGCTTGATTTCAAATGGTTATTTAATAATAGTCGAATGAGATAATTAGGTGCCTACCAGCCTCTTAAATAACAATGTGAAATGTTGTTTGAAGTCGATTAGTAATGGAAACTATCCATTAATGAGCGACATGAGACGGCTGCTATCGTCGGCAATAAGTTACACGAGCATTTGTAAACTAGGGAGTAATTGCGGAGGCGGACCGATTTCCTAGCTAGTGCCGATGCAATTAATACTCACAACGTGATCAACAGCGCCGATCCCCTCTTCTTAGTGCATTACAGATGGATGACACAGTTCACAAATAACGATATCCTAACTATTAATATTATAAATGCGAAAGTGAGTTTGTTTGTTTGTTTGTGGATTTGGATGTAATTTTGCACACGAGTAGAGCATGACCTTGAAAAGGACATAGGCTACTTTTTATTGTTATACCACGCAAGCGAAGCCGCGGGCGTAAGCTAGTTATGTCTGCCTGTCTCACACTTTGTTGCCTTATTTAGTTGTGAGAATCTAACAATATTTTTCACAGTAAACTTGACCAGGAACCGCAATATTTATAAGATTACCTGTATGGAAAATTACATAATAAAATGCTCTGCATGACGTCGAACTGGATTAAATAAAGAATAAACCGTTTATCAATACAAAAGAAGGAACAGGAACTAAGGTGATGAGATGACTTGACACGTTATTTAAATTTGAAACAGGTCCATACGTCCGATTTTTTATTCGTTGTTCGATTGTTTTGTCGGTGTAGTTCCATCCTGTTTTTGCACAGGGACAAAAAAAATATTGCACCATATGGAGTCTTATCGTCTCTAAAATAGCTTGTTTAATGAACAACGAAAACATATGGCCAATTAATTTCTGCTAGCTTCTAAATGAACACATTTGGAACGAATTTGAAAGGTGCAATAAAATGTTAGATCTGCACTGCCTTATGGCACGAGCCCACCGCACTATTTATAGAATATACTCGTATTTTTAAATGAAACAAGAAGCACGTAATATGGGTAGTCCCAGGATGCCATACTGCCAAGGCTATGTAAATTTAAGCATGTAGACGAGGAGTTACGACCTTGAATAAATTTCTCCACCTACAGCACAAGAGACATTTGGCTGTTCACAGTTCGTAACGATTAATCGTATTTGTTATTCAATTTTCCCTGTATTCAAAAGCGCGAATAAATATGCGTGGTAAGTCACAACCTGCTCAAAAGCGGGTTTCTCGACGCGTCGAGGCGACCATCTGGTGGGCGAGAGCTTTTTTTATTTTCCAAACGTGTCGTCTTGGATTCTCGTTTTTTGCACTGGCTGGCGCTCGCTCCTTTTTTTTATATTGCTGAGTTGCAGTTAACAGGTGGCTGGCCGTGTGCAGGTGAGACCTGAGATTTTAACTCGCGTCAGGTTCACCTCAGTGTGAAAAATTGCGCGTGCTACCAGGCCAATTAACATGTTCCAAATTTTTATTTAAAAAGTATAATCAAATTACATGTTTTTTGTAGAAATTCGATCCGATAGTTAAAAGTTTACGGTGCAAAAAGTTTTATCTTTATTCCTTAATTATTTTCATATTTTAAAGTTCCAGTCCAAATCGAATTCCCAGCTTATATTTTTATTTAAATTATTGGAACTAGCAATATATAAATTATTATTTTATTCCAATTACAAATTAAAAAAAAAAAAATAGAAAGATTTTCTGAATACTTGTGAATAGTATTACCAAAATTGATTTTTTAACAGATTGCAAAAACCTTCGGACACTTAAACAGCGTTAAATATGCAAAGAAAAGCTTCGTAACTTATCAGAACCCACCATGACAGTTCAAACGAGATGAATTTTAACGGATAATCAGGTGGGTGGGTCGCGGAGGAAAGGCTATGTCCACAAGTGAATTAATAAAGCCAAGATGATATAGCGATACATAAATATCGAGTTGGTTATTACTGTAATTAATTTTTAGAAGTATGTTTTTCGTTATTTTAAATGTTCTCTTATACAAAGGGTCGAAACGATTCGGACAAAACGAAAGATTATTAAGGGAAAAAAAAACTACTGAAGGCCCTCAATACTTTATAATTTTTATGCAGCAGGAAGCAGAAGGCACAGGCTGCTTTTAGAACTTTCTGAGACGTTTAATCATCTAAATCAAGTTATACGTAAGTATATACATAGGCATAGATATCCAGTATATCCTGAAACTAAAACACTACGATACAGGTACCTACTATTACGATAGGCAGTCGCTCCATGTAAAATACTGGTATGTATTCAGCTCTTAGACCGGAAGCCAACCCCAACAAGTTTAGTTTGAGAAGGTTAGGCAGATGATGATGATACTATTACGATTAAAAGTCAATATTGGAACATAGTATTTGTTAGCTGAAGCGGGGATAAGAGTAACCACCAACAAAACGGTAAACGTCTTTATGCAAGCTCTTAAGTTCAAACGGGTGTTCCTCAAAAACTATATCGGGGCCAATGTCTTTTCCTTGATGAATGTAGTAGTTACTTTGCAAAGTTCTGTAGGTATAAGATATTATTGAGATTAGAAACAGTTGGGTAAAGTATTTATTACAGATCGTATCAACAAGTACTCTATCTATAATATAATCCATAACATACATGCCTATACATATGTGTGGTTCATATAAATAGAAAACCGACTAAACTAGAAGCCGATCCCAATAAACTTGTAATGAGGCTAAGCTGATGATCACTTCGAGAGACTCACTAATTGTCGAGTATTAAGAAGTATTATTAATATTAAGAAGACGACGGTCCTCAATAATTTAACTTCTATCGATGGTAGGCGAAATTAGACGATCACCTGTATATCCCATTAAGCGATCTTTTACGTTATTAAACAATAATTAGTCAACATAGTGTATTTTATAACTCCAAAGCACTAATTTGTACTCTTTCAAGGTACAACAATTAACAGCTATTTATAAAAATCAGCAATCTTGGATAATACATCATTCATGGGTTTTGGGCTTAACTGGTATTAGTGTGGACTTATGTGAAAGCTTGAAAAATTGTGCCTATTACAGAGAGCGCACTCAATAGGCTCGCAGACCTGCACCGTTAGACTCCAGATCACGACGCAGCGGATTATTTGAGAACACAAAGAGATCGAGTGCCGAGCGACGGACGGACACAATCACTCATAGCGTTGCGTTTGTCATAGAGAGCGAGCGCGACAACGACGCGTCGATCACCGGCCGACACGCCACGTCAGCCTGCTCCGATTTGTTAACTGGCGCGACACTCGCGGCCCGCCCGACCCACAAACAAGCGTGCGTAAATATCTCACCCGATAAACTTACGTGTTTATTATTCGATGTGAAACAACATACAGCCTACAGGCATCAAGAACTGTGCGTATCGGGCGCTTGCCCTGCATCCATCTAATTCCTTTTCATCAAACATGAAGTAGCTTTACTTAATGAAAAGTCAGTAAGACATGAACTTGAGGTCATTGCAATAAGGAAAACTTGGCTTTCTGAATTGTTTGATAATTTCGAAACAATTTCAGAAACTTTCTACAGAGCCGTAGTCATTTGGATTGTCCGCGAGAAGGCTGTAAAAATCGTTCACCCATAAAGTGAAATATAGGTTAAGACGGTCTCTCTCTCAAAAATTCATTCAAAGTACCGTAATCTCGTCCTTTTATTTTGTAATTTCTTCTTACCACCAATTTTGAGCAGTCGTTTAACATTTTAGGGCTCGTTTTATGGTCTTGTGTCTGATGAACATCCTCTTTTATTTCTTGTTTTGATTCCGAACGCGAACATACTACCTACTTTTTGTTATTTTTAAATCCACTACATTCCAACTATTTAGAATTCCACCTCTAAGCTGTTTGCTATATGAGTTTGATGATTGGTGCAGAAGGAGTACAGCTACTACTGTTATTTGTCATGACAACTTTGTGTGACATACGCGGTTGGTTTTCGGAAGTTGACACGAATGTTTAGGTAGAACAATAGGTTTGTTAGTTTTGGCGAGCGCGGATGAGGCGGTCGGCGCGTGCGTATTGTCGGGGCGGAGTACGGGAGCCGTGCGCCCACGCAACTCCGCAGCGCCAGGAACAGCGCCTTGTCCGTGTCACCGGTACGATGCTCAGCCGCTTAAATATCTTACTTTCACAATTGTAATAAGCGAACGTCAAGTACTCATCATGTTGGACAACAATAAGGCACGCGTCTCTGTCGGCTCCGTGCATTGCGATTTACAATCTTGCAATGCTCGCTGCGATGCCTTGCCTTTTACATCCACTGATCTCATTTAAAACTTGAATATACTTTTTTAGTTATAGCACAAATACTGGAGATTCTAGAAAGTCCTTTGGATGTTTCCACTTTTACCTCGTCACTCAATCGATATAGTTTCAGAAGAATCAACTGAGCATGACAGGAGACAAACACGATTCGTACTTAAAAATAAAACAATTGAATTGTTAAAGATCAAAGTGTATTTTTTTCATGACAGTAATTCATATATGTACTTATGTATATCAACGAGACTTTCTCAATTAGGTACTTATAGTTACTAATACATTCTCCGCAGAGATATTATTATATTATAATTTTGATGGCTGGCATGATAACTATAGCGTTTAAGATATGCAAATAAAGAACTTTCATTTCGTTGTCGGAACAATGGTGATGTATTCGCGGGGGTTTGTCTAGTTGACAGTGGAGATAGTAATACGATGAATAATAATAGTGTGAAAGCACGGTAATTTTACACTCAACATTTTATTATTATCAGTGATAAATGGCGAATTCTTCGAATACCAATTGTTTTTTGTATGTAAATTCTAGCTTAAGTTAAAAGTTCTCAGAAAACACACTACCTTAGTCTGATTAATGCGATCAATTCTCTTTTAATTATAGAATAATGGTTCATTCATTCAGATGCATGTGTTAGTGTAGATACCTAGATGTCAACGGAAAATATTGATATTAACCTTACAATAGTCTGCACCCGCCGCTGTTAACAAAATAATTTAATGCTAATCATTAGACGCAGTGCTTAATATGATACAAGACACAGTGCGAGCACATCTCGCCACGCCCTCTTCCTTCGAACAAGTGAGTGCACTAATGAAGCTCAACTAAATATTCATGAAACCAGTCATCGTGCTCGCTCCCAAAACTGGAAGGTAACATTAACGCACGTAGAGTGCTCTCTACAAAAGGAGCGGGGAGCGGGGGGCGGGGATGTGCGCCTGCGTCTAACAAATGCCTACACATGACATGACAGAAACAACCACTACTTAATTGCTGAGACTCTCTATGGGAATACCGTGTGCGTAATTGTTAAATATAGTTTTGTAGAGACAGAATTAACTTTTAATCATAATCGCTTTAGGCATAGCCATGGGCACATTTAAGTACGTTTTTCTTTTTTGATCTGATTTTGTACTTTTTGCAGAAATCTTCCTTTATTTATGAGTAATAATTACTGACATACCACTGCTCATTCACCAAATATAATTCTTAATCCACATACCTCACCATAATATATATTCCTTCTAAAACCCATGTGAACTATTTTGAAACACATTATTCATAACTTTAGCCAGACGATGATATGTAAATAGTTATTAGTTAGATATCATAATTAATGACGGTTTGACGGTTGTTATTAAATCATTATCGTGTCGATAAACAATATGAGCTATCAAACAAAGCCCATAAAGCGAATCCGTATTCAGGGATATGCATCTCCCAACGGGTGTTATCCACAACCACTGCGGTTTGAAAAAGCACTGGCGACTGCTAGGTTTTGATAAAAATCTGAAAGTGCTGAAAAATCAGTTGGCGTGCACTTAGATACCCGCGGCATGCCGCAAGTGCGAAAACCCATCTTTCCTGGTAATACACGGAATCATGATCGATTCTTTCTTAGTTAAGGTTTAGAATCATGAAATGCTATGATTTATATTGAAAGCCCTAACTTTGTCTGTGAATAAAATAAATGTTTTAGATAACATAGTAGATACAGATTGAAGAGCACCTCAGAGGTGGACTGAGAAATAAGCACTCAAGATTGCAAATCAGTACGGAGGTCGCGCGGTCTCGCGCCGGTGACTTGAATGACTCATAAACACCTTGATTTACTGAACACACGGAAGATTTGTAGTGTATTAATTCCAATGTCGCTGGCCGGAAGATATTCCCGAGCCGCAACATCACTCGCGTCACACTACGTTTACACTCAATTACACATTGTTATTAGTGCGGCCGGCTAGGAGGCGCGACCTCTCGACAAACAGTACCGACGTCGTACCTCCACCACCAACATCAACAATCATTAAATCACGGGTGGCACGAGCTCTCCTGATCAACATAAAAAAATATCTTATCTTTATTATCTCATTGAATAACGAACGCGGGTATGTAATACATCTATAAAAGAGACGATATTTATGACCATGATTTATGGTTTTTTATTTTTACGTGTCGTATTTTTGTGTAATCCATCGTAAATTGTTTTATACACATGCCTCGAATCGTTTACAAGATATCATAACGCATAGGTGTTACTACAACAAACAATAAAACTGAACGATGCTATTTCTCTTATCTTTACAGGAATAATCCCAAAATATAGGTATGTTATAACTACTACAACGAGTATTTAATGCTCAAATTACAAAATTCCATCGTACTATATATAGAATATTTTATACTTAGTAGAGTATTCTTTAAATAAACGAAGTAAAAAGATTACATTACAAAAAGGAATGTGGTTGAGGTGAGCAACCCTAAAGCTCGCATTTTAAATTGGAACGTAATGCTCGTATTAATTTTATTGCTATTATAGAGGAAGCCGCAAATCAACGATTGTAAAAGCAAACTTTGTAAAGGGAGGGACGTAAGCCTGTATACTCACAGGTTCTACGATCAAACATGCACTTGGCTCTTAAATTGGATAAACTGAATTTAATAATTTTCCTTGACTCATTTCTAGAGATCAACCGAAAATAGATTTTTATTTTGTCGATAGGTTTTCTTTGGTATAAGTAAAAGATATAACTGCATTTGTTTTACTTTGATTAAAATATTGATACTGATCAATCTTTAATATGTAAGTAAGTAATCAAACAATCAGATTGTTTATCCTACGAAAAAAAAATCTGCATTTTCAGGTATTAGTACCTTTAGGTAGCTGAAAATTCGATTTTCTCTGAATAAATGAATTAAAAGTATTATTTTGCTAGTGGGTTTTTTTCGGCCACGTCCTAAAATAATTTACTTTTTTTTTTACCGGAAACGAAAATTGTCGAAAACCGATATTTTGGAAAATTGCTGAAAACCAAAAACGAAAGCGAAATTCGGTCGGACTCTTGCTATTTCTAAAAGTTTAGTTTTTGCACTAAAAATGCCATTTATGCGGACTCTTCTTTTGTACTTAAGTAATGTGTAACATTTTTATACCAAGTTGTAAATCAATCTATCTTCGTTGATGTACTAGGTACTAACAAACTGCAGTGTTCTACAACTAATGAAGGCAACGGATGCCCTCCTAAATTTTGTACACGCTGATTTATAGGATTATAATTATACACGAAAGTACTCGCTGTACATAAATACAACAATTACTTTGCGTTTACGAGTAACATAATTTGTATGTTAATGTAATAAATGTTTAAATTACTTAGCGTTCGTTAAGTAACACACGAGACAAACAAGCAAAGCCATTTGGTGGTTGTAAGTAGCAGTGTTCTCCACGTCATAACATTTTACTGCAGCTCGTGAAATCTAGTCAACAATCTATGTATAGCAACATTACCATACCTAAAATAACCTCGTGAATGATGCAATGTTTTCTCTTTGTGCAGAGTTGCATCTCAGCATCCACATGTGACGTGACGCAACGAACTTACGTTAAATATCAATGGATGCGTAGTCGAATCTCTTCCACGAATAAAAATATGAGCATAAATTAATATACATATTTTCCCTTTAATAACTGTGTGATACATTGTGATCGATGGTCCTCTTATATCACAAACGCCTGTAATTATTCAGATGAAATCGGACAGTTAAGTCATTACGGTGTGACTAATATGCCTGTGGAAATCCGCGCACCGCACCAATTATAACATGGCATAGTGTGTCAGTATTGACATGTGGTATAATACCAACGGTGAAGGTCCCTAGAAGTTAGACATTCGTTAGTTTCTGTCGATGGCTTCGTTTGATATTTGAATATTTGTTAGTTATTCAAAAATATTCGCCCTCGTTATTGACTCTAGCAGCGGCGTGAGCTAGTATTGCCAGTTGCTCGAGGAATTCAGTTATAGCGCTATTGATCGACATCTATTTGGGTTTTCAACTTAAGAACAGAGGAAACACCCATTATTATATTAGCGTGTAATAAAAACGAGTCGTGAACTCTGTCCGTCGCAGTTTAGTTAAAACCGTTATAAAGATCACGGTCAATTGTCCTACAAAGCCCGAGTTTAAACTATACTGCGATAGTTGCCTTTCTAAATTTTCTAAATTATTGATTTTTCATGACTGCCTTGTGATGATTTCAAATCGTTACCAAATACACGCTTATGGTTATTGTGATAGTTATCATCTAAACTATGAGCTTCATATGTATTTGGTTTATAATATAATATAATAACGAGATAGTGATCAAATAAAACTCAAGCATGTATGATTCTCACACTGTATAATCACTTCTATAGGTTTTCAAAACCCATTTTTTCATAACTTTTCATAATCTTTTCTAATGGGTTTACTATAGTGAACCCATTGATTCTGGGTTTTTTGTCTATGAGATTTTAGCCATGTCCTTTGTTTGGGTATCTAATGCAGAATGTTAATGTATGAAATGAAAAATAATTTTCATTGCAAAACCTCTTAAACCAAACGAACCATTTTCAGAGCAGTAGCAAAATAATCCACGACAGGTTCATATTATAACTTAGGATAAAAGGACCAGTACCTTAAATATAGTTCGAAGTGTTAGTACTATTGTCACTATTAAAATGACGAAGGGATGATTTTTACGAGTGTCAATAGGCATTAAGTGCGGGACTCGCCATGTTTATAGAGCCGTAGATTCAGATTAGGTGCCATTAGTACGCCGCGGCTGGACGCCTCTCGTACGCTCCGTATCATTAGCGTCCATAGCAAACAACATTACTACGATAATAGCTCATGAGACCAGTTCTTATCGTGCTATTGATAAAGCCTTTTTATAGCGAATAATTTATTTTGCACAAGATTTGGATTACTCGATGAGGATTGTTGAAAAATATTTCTGATTTTGTCGAAATGCAACGAAATGTTTGTTTTAGTATATTGTTTATATTATAGAATCACAATCAGAATTTATAGGTTTGTATTAGGAACTAGCTTTTGACCGCGGCTTCGCCTGCGTAGATGTCGAAGAATATCCCACGGGAACGTACTACTGGGTTTAAAAGTACCCTATGTATTAATCCGGGTTATAAACTATCTTTGTGTCAAATTTCATCTAAATCCGTTCAGCCGTTTTTGCACCAATCCGTAACATACGACTAAAACTATATTTTCGGCATCAGACTCGTTCGCACACCTCGTAGCAATTACTTTTTGTCAAAAATATTCAATGTTCAGTTATGAGTTCGTTACTATTTTATTATTATATGTATAGACTACAACTCTTATGCCCGTTTTCACCAACCCTAAGTGATACTTATATTATTCCCTAAATAATAGTACACTGTTGGATTTTCAACGCTAGGCTTAACAGCGCCGAGAGTTGAAAATTTGGTAGGTATCTAA
The DNA here is from genome assembly GCA_948252095.1 of Dicycla oo. Taxonomy (NCBI): domain Eukaryota; kingdom Metazoa; phylum Arthropoda; class Insecta; order Lepidoptera; family Noctuidae; genus Dicycla; species Dicycla oo. The sequence goes on from OX411712.1 coordinate 17,653,014, forward strand.
GCTTATCGTGAAACAATCTTGACTTTTAGAGCTGTTTGAGAACTGTTCGCTGCTGAAGGATAACAGTTTCTATTAACAAATACAGCGACATTCAAGTGTAAGAAAAAAGAAAATAAGTTAACAGTAAACCATTTTCTTGAAGACAAGAAAGCTCGTCATTCCGCCGCAGAGTTAAAAGTACTCGAATGTCAGGGGAAAGCAGCGCATAGTGTCAGCCGCGAACCCGACACGTGTCGTAGTTGCTAATTAGTGTAGGGTGTCGGGAGCGACCGCCGGCCGCTGCGACCGCAGCCTGCAACGGTTACCTGCGGCGACCGGCGACCGGCGACCACGCCGGAACGTAACGCAACACCGCAACCTTACGGGGATCACATGCCGACAACTCACACGCTTCCTGAAACTTTCCGAAAAATTTCCTCTTCCCTTCTTCTAGTTTTCATAATTTTCCACCGGACGGGGAAAAGTTATGCAGCCATGCTAGGTAGGATCAGATCAGGATCAAAAGTATGGTTCAGAACGTGATTTAAACAAGTACAAAGCTCGTCATGCTGCTACTACGAGCTTTCCTAAACTAACCCATAGTACGAGAAGCTTTTGCAACTCTTACCAGATGATAGGGCGCTCGATTTTGCTAACCTTTTTCTACAATAAACTAGTCCCAGATATGTGTAAACTCCTTATTTACTAATCAAACGACTGTATAAGGCAACATTTTTTTTTTCATTCTGCCTAGCCTTTTCCCAACTATGTTGGGGTCGGCTTCCAGTCTAACCGGATGCAGCTGAATACCAGTATTTTACATGGAGCGACTGCCTATCTGACCTCCACAACCCAGTTACTGGGTAATGCGATACCCCTTGGTAAGACTGGTTGTCAGACTTTCGGGCTTCTGACGACCCGTAACGACTGTCAAAGATCCTCGAATGACAGCCGGGACCAACGGCTTAACGTGCTTTCCGAGGCACGGAGGAGTCTCGGTATGAAAAGATGGTCACCCGTCCACGGACTAACCCCGGCAAGCGTAGCTTAACCTGATGGATCGACGCGTGTGGCTGTTATTACTTAGCCACGAGCTCCTCGGCAAGGCAACCTGCACATAAAACTAAAAAATAACTCGATTGTGTAAGCTCACTTAGTCTTTGTTAATTTTCATCAGAGCATATTTTAAAATTGATGATAGGTATACACAAATGAGTTATGATCAGAAGATATCTATAACTTCTTTTGTATTAAAAGCGTGTATCGTGTTAAGTAACGTAGTTGGCTAAGTCACGTTCAACTTCATCGATACGGCATCGCAGAAATGACGTAACAACAAAACAATCATGTTTTGATTGTAAAGAAGACGTACCGACGGAATCACTGATGCGGTTTACTTGTGTCGTATTGTCATCTCAGAAAGCACGTCTTCATTTACTCACTTTGCTCTTTTCTTTCTGTGGAACAAATTACGATCACACGCAGTTGCCTAATTATTGGCTGTTTAAAGTCAATATTACAATAAGACGGTTGAATTTGTGCAATTGATTTAGACTGGATGTTTTATGTGTTGTAATGTAATCACACAGATGCGGCTATTACCTATCGATGAATCAATCATACATCACAACGGTTTTGTGTAAGAAGTTAAGCAAACCAATAAAGTGTTGTACTATTTGTACATTATTTAGATAGATATAGCACCAATACTCAAAACAAAATCCATAAATTAGATCATGGATGATGTAACATACCTACTCATGTAAAGTTAAAGGTAACCTTTACCAATGTTCTTATTTTACTCAAACCGCTTATTTATCTACTTAGATAAAAAATAATTAGGTACTATGACATAATTTTACTCAAAACATTAAATATTTTGTACCTTGTCTAAAACCAAAATCAAAACTCGGAACAAAAGACATCAACGACATCAAAAGTTTTAACGATCGAAATTCAAGTACGGAAATAATATTCTACTAGCCGTTATAACAATTTGTCTGGAATTGTTATAAAAAGTATCTAGTCCACTCTGTGCTAGTCCATTTCCCACATAGTTGGAGGTCCGTACTAGAAGAAATCGAAGGTGGTTCGGCATAAATCGTGGGAAGATCTACATAGTTAGCCGGCGCGGGATCGGGTCGGCGCGTGTTGCTGCGCCCGCGCCGCTCGGGGTGAACGTCTCACTTAACTGTTGTGTGCACCTGAGCACCACACCGCACCGCCGCCGCTACTTACAACCCACTACTACGTGTTAATCCATCATCATTTAAAATGCTCCTAATTTCTTTAATCATGTCAAGTAGCTCTACTATCTTAATACCACATCATAAATGATGGCCTATTTGAGTTACACGAAGTAGGTTGAGGATGTTGTGCGGCATTTCCAAATGAGGCCTACTGGGATTAGGCATAGAATATATTCTTATTCTGGTAGGGTATCACTAGACTGCAATAGATAGGTTACATTGATTATGACGTAAGAGCTTGTTAAATAACATTACATATGAAAGATCTATATCCTCTTGTGGCGTCAAAAACTTTATAAATAAAGTTACTTACAGATATTATAAGCCGTAACACCATTTGAATCTGTAGCAACACGATATCTACCCATCGAACAAGGTGATAAATCCTGCGTTACATAGATATGTATCGAAAAATTACGTTCGCTAGGCCGGCACCGGCCACAACAATCGAACATCGGTGCTTTTGAGACGTCGTTCCACAAATACTTGGAACAAATATTTTTATAATGAACATACGTTACGTGTTTTCTATAAATACTGGCAATTCTTTATATAACAGGTCGTAGGTATGTGAAGGTGTTTGGAGATCAAAACGAGACTGTGAATGTAGGCTATCGGTGAGCATAAACAACACGACTCTTTGTCTCGCTTCTTAGAAACTCTAACGAAATAAAATCAGAATACCATGTTTTTTACAATGTTGCTATAGACAAAGCTTATTCGCCTGTCAACGTCCTAAAATTAATAGATGTTATTAATTTTAACATATAAATGTTAATTAGTTATTTTCTGTTAAGATGCTCAAAATTATTATCGTTGCGACATTTTTACGATAGTTTTTTGGAACCTTGTTTTATAGGACTATATTTTATCCACATAACAAATGATTAATAAAAATCAGAGTAGGTATCAAAATATGTTGTTGATTTATGAATAAGATATTTATGCAATAACTACACTACCCGAGTTAGTTATTACGAAGTAACTAAAGATGAAGAACTCTGAAAAGAGGCTCTCCGAAAAGGCTAGTTTATACTCACAAAGCAACTGTTCGTGGGTAACGTTTGCTAGTTTTGGAACAAAACATCATAAAGTAACGATTGCGCAAGCACATCCATCTACAGACACAACACACGTTCGTACTCAAGGCTAATTCCTTAAAACCAAACAATATAGGTAAAGCATGCAAATGAAGTGAATTGTAGACCGATTGAAAATAGATCGTGTGTCAGCGATCGGGAGGCTTCGGGGCATGATCATCGGTCCACGAGCGCACGCGCACGATCCACGTCGCAGCCCCCGGCCCCCCGCCCCCGCCCCCCGGCGACACTCACTGTACAGTACACAACCTTACATTCCCAACTATTCTGCTAAAGTTCACGCAAAAAATATTAGTCCAGTTACAAACTGTAGCAGCCACTTGCTGTGACGTTTGGTTTCATTTTGATGTATTGATGGAATGCCTTTGCACCATTTGCGAAGTTGTGATTGTGAAGTGGAGATTTGTATTCACCCATATTTCTGTTATAATAGAAACAGACAAAACTAAGTTAATAACGTAAAATCCTTGCAACACATTGTACAACTGGACAATTATAATCGGACATGATCTTAATATAATAATAAAATTTAAAGCAAAACAAAAATCATACTCTTTTTATGAAATGTTATTAAAAACCAAAAACACACATAAAAACCTTAAACGGCTACCATTCTTCAAATTGGCGCTTTTGAACAACACACTTTATTGGTGAAAGTGCATTTTAAGAACAGAAAATAAAACGATTTCCCACTGACCTTACCTATTGTTCGTGAAACAAAGGAGATCGAAGTAACCGCTATATAAACACGCAATTAATGATTTCTAAAATAATAATTTATGTTTCAAAATTGTGGCCATCTCATTAAAAGAAATTATTGCCTTAAAACACATAGTTTTGCGATTTTATCGTATGTTTCATCGAATGAATAACTCAACACAAAATTTAGATGCAACGGTCGAAAAGATAAATTTTATATTGCCTACTCTTATGGATATTCAAATCACATATACTAGGTAGGTATATGTAGTTTGGTGCAATTTTATTCGTCGAGTGCTTTTTGCGTACATCATGTATATTGTAGGTAGAGTCGTAAACAAATCAATATAATATCTAATATTGATATTAGGAATCAGCTTTAACACGAAGTGGAGGCCAATAAATCTTCGCCACCTTAGCTGCTTGACATTGAATTATGGAAACACAAGGCGCCGGTTGAATAGGTAAACCGTAAGTACAACATTATGACGAAACGTAATTGCCTATTTCATCCAAATGTCCGTCTAAGGTGTCCGAATGTAATTACCAAAAGTCAAAATGGTCCCGCCCACGAGTGCTCTCCAGCACCGTGACCTCACCTCACTGACAACCTGCTCACAAAAGCAAATTACACCACTATATTTAGTGAACTGCTTTTTGACTATTATCTTTATTATAGGTTTGTAACGTAATGGCTTATTTTTGTGTATATTGCCAATATACACGTACGGTTAAGTTTTGTCGATTAGTTTGCTCAGCCACGATGGCCATAAACAGTCCATTATGTTAAAATCTTTTTATAAGTAAGCTTACCGAGTTATTTTAACTATGCAATAAGTAGAGCTTTTGTTGCTTAAGACTTGGAATACTAAAACTAAACACAACTTAAGTGGCTCTGGATGGATATCTTAATTATGACAGCAAAGCAGTTTGTCATGAGTGTCGTCTCTATTAAAGTAGTATCATACACACATTCCCGGAATGGTTGATCTCACATAAAGCAAATGTGCCGAGTGGATGGAGCGCGTAACTCCGCCGGAGTGACAAGACAATCATTGTAGTGCGCCAGTGTACGACGCGCCGCGTATATCTAGCCAGACAAATTTATGTTCGCGACGATGATAGACAAACAATTCAACTACAAACCTTGCTATTCATTCCACTTGGTATTCGCTAATAAAACTTCATTTGTCGAAATACTAGCACATTCATTTCTAAGCAAATAGATTACACAGATACTAAAGATAAAACAAGCCCATGCTCATTCGACGTATTTATTGAGACTGGACGATGTAATTCTACTAACGTATTGAGTATTTAAAAAATCAATAATGAAAACTCACTGGGTCATAGATAAAAGTTTGAAGCATGAATTCATATGTAAACACTCAAACATTTGTCTTTCTCTCGGCAATTTAATAGGCAGTACATTCTTTGATTCAGCAGACCGCCCGCTCCAGCCAGTTCCATCAATTAGAGCGAGCATTTAATCGGATAATGATGACAGATACCTAATAATCTCGAGACCGTTAAAATATTTTAAGCGTTTTAAAATAATAATGGCTGACATTAGTCTCTGCTAGAAGCGAATTATTATGTATAATACTTTACGTCTTTTAATCTTCTAGCTTCATACAACGTGAACTATCTAACATTCGAAAATATTAATTTTTATGACGATGTGCGAAAGACTTATATGAGGAGAAAAAAAGCAAAACGTGATTAGCCACAAAAAAATAAAATAATAACTTTTGATTGTATTTTATTCTTTAGTGTCAACTTGATGCACTTGGCATCACTTTCAAGCAAAAACTGTTTGCTCCCTAGTAAAAAGCTAGTACTTACTAGTACTCTACAAGTATTGTTTTAGTAACAAAAAAGAGAAAATATGTTTTATTTCTCTTTACTGGTTTTTACATCACATTAAGAACAAATCACGTCATGTTTTTAGGCTCCTCAAATGTCTTCACGAAAATAAAAATAAGAGTCATTACAATCGTATTTGATACATCCTGGATCATTGAATGCACACACTCTATAACAAGTTACATTATCGCAAGTAACTACTGTTCAAATATATTTGGTAAGTGGCATTTAAAGTTTCGATGTTTTCTTTTTAATAACAACCCTAACAATAAAGATCGACTAATGGCAACCTAAAAACACCGGCCATCTAATTTTTAGATCACAGCTTAAAACATCACGACATTGTCTCGCTTGAAAAGTAGATGGTATCGTTGCATCAGTGAGTGGTGCGGAGTGCGGCGTGCGCGCAGGCTCCCGCGCCTGCGCAGTGCGCAGCGCCGCCACGTCCGCGCCCGCGCCCGCGCCCGCCGACAAGTGAACGCAATCACTAATTGAATCAGTCGCTAGTCATCGCCACCGGCATGCACCATGTAGGGCCCCCATCTGTGTTTCTAAATACGGGACATTCAGGGGAGTAGTGCCATGACTCATGTCACACTAACCACAATCTAGATTTAAATGTCAAGATTAAAAGCTGCCAATACACAAAGTGGCCACGGTGTACCTCTAATTAATTAGGATAATGACTAAAACCTATTATTGAGATTGTTGTGACAAAAAGCAGCTAGTACCTATATAACCATTAATGTGTCCCAGACTCGTTAAGGTTCTCCCAGACATGAATCCATGCAAATTGTCCACGTGCCTGTCGATATAGGTAGGTACTACAGTAATCCTATATTAACAAAAATATAGAAAAGTTGAACCAGAAACCTAAATGACTGATAGGTAATCATAATAATAAGGCTTGCGTGCTCCAAACTTTAGGTCTCTGCCGGTAGAGTTTGCCGGAACGGGTCTAGGATGAGGAGGCAGACCAAGAGAGATACAGAAACCCGTAGGGCAGCATGTGGCGAGCTGTTGGGCAGTAGCGACCCCATGGACCCTATCTCCCGGGAGAAATCTTGTCCTCATCTCTGGCTTGCCTTTATTGGCCGGCTGGAGTGAACACTGACGAGGAACAGAGCTCCCACCTCTTTCTTGCCTTTATTGGCCGGCTTGAGTGGAGATTCGCAAGAGCAAACGTGCTCGGAGGAAGGAAGTATTCCAGTAAGGTGCTGGAAGGGATCTTGACCGTACTTCCGGGATTGTCCTGATAGCCGTGGAATACCTCTCCACTCCTCAAGCACCTCAGGAAGTGTTGCTCCCTTGTCGCTACGTCACTATGTGCTAGCGGCCGTTTACGGGGCCCATTATTGAGTGTGCAAGTCACTCCCTGCCATTTTATCCGTGTGTAATATATGTATAACATTGGTCAGCAGGGGACATAGTTCTTCCATAGTTCAAGTAACCCAATCCACATTAGCCACCCAGACCCCAATATGTTTTGTTTCCACGCACAACAATAGTCCTGCACCAAACCGGGGGTTGTCCTTGGGTGCACTTGCATAGTGCATGCAGGGATAATCGTTGGCTGGTGCTTCCTTATCATCTAAAATTATTTAATTAACAATAACAGCGTTTCGAAGCGCTGCGCTTGAAGCAGCTACGAAAACTGTACTTTTTCCTCTGTGTATTGTATGTATAATTATATATTATATTATATCTGTACTTATATCCAAAAAAATAAATAAACAAGTCCAGATGGGCGAAGTTACAAATAGTTATCAACATTATGCTGCGTAAAATTCTTAACTTTAGATCTTAACTCCTTTCGTAGCTGCTACGAAATCTGGTGAAAGCTACGAGAAATTCGTAGCCGTTATCCAAAAACTTTTGTTAAGTACAATTACTAGAAAAATATTTTCAATCTTCTGAAATTGTGTTTATAACCAGAATTAAACGTGTCCCAGCGATGTCTCAATAGTAATAAATGTATGGTAACCTCAGCTTGACATCACTTTCAGTTGACGAAATTATGATTTCTTCCGCGTTATCACACTAACAGATTTCGAAGAATCTCCGATGAAACCGCGATACTGCCGACAATGCGTAGCTATGAGTGCTCAAGTAGCAGCCCGTAGCGGCCGGATAAGTAACTAAGTACGATCTGAAGTCGAATCTCTTCGGATGGGAACATAATGCATCACTTAAGAGACAGTTTTTAACCCAGCAGCGATGACTAGGACGCAATTAAATCAATGTCTCGTTTTACTTGTTTCTATGCTAATCAACGTTGCAGATATCAAGTGTTGTCACCCCGCATACATTGTGAGACTCATCATAACTCTGACTCAACATAGTCACTATTTACAGACACTTGCTACTCGATACTTTACTTCGTCTCATTGACATCCTTAAGGTTGCACTAGTCGGCGGCTTGAACTCGTTGGTGGCGTGGCTAATATGCATGCAATTTAGCTTATTTATCTATTTATTTAGTTTTATTTATATAGTATTTATGTATTTAGTATTCATTTATTTAGTACTTAGTTACTTTGTTTAGTAGTAGTTTATTTGATTTATAACGAAAACGAGCGCGTACTATTTCATGAGCAGACTTTTGGGTATATAGATGTTATGAAAAAACTACTGGATGTATTTATTCAAAATAAAGTTATTTGAATTTTTGAATAAATTATCCTGTACGGCCTGTACGGTATCAATTTTGCCATTTTCATACTCCGGGAGCTATTTATTTAGACCCAAAGATGCGTTAAAATTAGTGTTGAAATATGGAAGTTTCGACGCTTAGTAAAATATGGAAGTTTAGTTTTGAAAGTAGGTACACCGTTAAACAGACGAGTAATCATCATACTACTTTTGTATGGAAAAATGACTGACTAGCGTAACCTTTTTACTTTTTTTGGATGGGAAATCATCAAATAACTTCTCCCGCTCTAGGCGGAGCGGAAGGGCGGGTCAGACTTATGCTGACTAAAACCCACCCGTGTTCCTTCAGTTGCCTGTGCCAGGGCCACGGTAACTCCTTCAAACAACCTGCAATCCTGGCAGGCATCGGCCCTAGCGGACCCCTTCAGCTAGTAAGACATCTCTTTGAGGCGCGCGTGGAACACAACGCGCCGTCGACCCGGGCCTGCTCCTTACCGGACAGCGAGCTACCCATTGCTCGCCATCCGCAAGCCCGAACTAGCCGGATGGCCATGACCCTTTGGGACGCGTTCAACCGGCGGGCTGGTCGCCGCCCCAAGGAACGCGCCTACACCGGTGCCCCGTAAAGGGCCATGGGTCCATGGCCCTTTACGGGGCACCGGTGTAGGGCACGACCCCCACGTAGAGCCTCCGGCAGGAGCCCCTAGGACCCCAGGAGCCGCTTCAAGGCAGCCACGGCCCGCTCCAGCCTGGGAGCCAAACGTCGGAAATGCTCCACAAAGTTCCACCGGCTGTCGAGAAGAGTCCCAGGTACTTCATCGTCGGCTCGACGCCAATGTGAACCCCTCCTACCGTTGTTTGGGAACCCGACGGTGGCGCGTTCCGAGGACCATGAAAACACATGACCTGTGCAAGGCCACTTCGAGTCCCAATCGCCGGATCCTCTCGACGACTATCGCAACCCCGCGTATCGCTAGTTCAGCCGCCACCTGGTGCGACCTCCTTTGCGCCAGGACCACCGTGTTGTCAGCGTAGCATACTACGCTGACGCCGCTAGGGAGGTCGGCGCGCAGCACCCAGTCGTACCCGATATCTCACTGGTGTGGCCCCAGGACCGACCCCTGTGGGACACTGCACGACATGTCTCGCCGGTTCCACTCGCCCTGATAACCGGGGTAGATGACGACGCTGTCCGTCAAATAGGCCTCGACCACGGCGGTAGGTCGGCATCCGGTGATACAGGAGTGCCTCCCTGATGCAATTCCAGGGCAGGGTATTGAAGGCATTCCCCACCCCGGGCCACAGCATCCCCCGTCGTGAGGGCTCGCACCACGGAACAGATAAATAAGGTTGGAATGGTAATGTGGGCGTGGCAAGCGCGCCACAATTATGATTCGAAAATCATAACTCTACCGATTCATTAATTCACCGCGTTTAGTGCGCTTCGGACTACTTCGGAGAACAGAGCTCTGCTTTAAAATGCCGTGTTGTGCAAGTATAACTTGTAAAACAAAAAGTCAGACCGCAAGTATAGAGCGAGGAGGTATATCTTTCCATCGTTAAGTCAAAAATAATATTTAAATATAATTTTATTTGTAAAAAACATAAAATTAATCTGATCACTATGACATTCCAAACAATAACAACATTATTGCAACAAGTTACAAAAAATATACATTGCGCGATGTGTACTCGCTTAATCAACGCAATGACCAAGTCCGCTTACAATGTACTGCATGCATTGCGTCGTCTACACTTCAACCATTGACGTTTCGTCCTTTGCTCTGATTGGCCGATTATGCACGGCGCATGTTTATCGATAGTGAGGTGACCATGTGGTTAAATAAAATCATCGATAGAATTCTCGAAAAATTTATATTTACGTTTGACAAAGATCATTTTTGAATTATGTTATATTTAATATTGACAGTATATTTTTAGTTAGACGTATATGAGTAAATTAAATATTATATTAAATCATTGAACAAATGTGAGCGAATGATATAAAGGGACATATACAGGGTTAAATTGAATTATTGGCAATACTTTGTATATCTACAATATATTTTTGATAAAACTGTATTTTATTGTGAGATAGTCCAGAATATTTGGGCAACCCTGGAGGCAGACGAGAAAATTATAATGTAATTTGATTTGTATTGCCTGTTTATACAGGGTTATTGGTAAAACACCAACAGCCTCTTGTTGTTCATAATGATGAGTACAATGACCCCTTCATTGTACTGACTTGTAGTTTTACTATGGGACCAAACCTGAAATCGTGAAAAAAAAATCAGCTGTTCCTTACATTTTGACGAGTTATAAAAATGTAGGGAACAGCTGATTTGTTTTTGAGTTTTCTGGTTTGGCCCCGAAGTAAAAGTTGTTCATAATGGTGAGTACAATGACCCCTTAAAATATTCCCAATGAATTAAACACTCTGTAGATCTGTCATCTACAAGTATTTACTATATTGTATTTAGAATTAAAATATAAGAAAACTACGTCACAGACCTCACCAAAGCAATTATTGAAAAATATATTAACGTAAGGTTACACTTTATTTTGAAAAATTCATTAACAATTGCTAGCAAGCGCCAATTGCTTAATAAATATTTTATTCCAAGGACAGTGATTATTTGTAATTAATAAAAGTAAAATAAATATTTCTTAATATTTATTTCATGTTTCATTTTTCGCCATACATTCATCAGATAATTTATCGATAAAGAATAGCGGCTTTATCAAGCAGCGTGTATGAAAAATTTTATTGCTTTTTTGCGTGTGTGAGTGTCTATGCCTACGGGAGCTTAGTGCTAATGTGCGAACGAATATCTGCCCTGAGATGTATGTGTGTGTGATTTGTTTGTGTGCGAAATATTTGTAAACATAGTAGTGCGTATGTGTAGAAATTAAAATAGTGGGAGACAAGCGGTGACACTGGTCCTAATACAAAATTGGAGCTAGGGCCTTTCCAACCTTTTTTATCTCTAGTTCCGTGGCTCGCACGCACATGATGGCGTCCACAGTAGAGCACCATCTGCGGAAACCAAGACTAGCGTAACCTTAAGTTCGCTTGAAGTACCACCCACTGATAAAACATCACTTTGCTGTTATAATAGAAGAGCATTTCCTGTTTTGGCGCTTATTAAATCTATAGGTAAAGTCTCTATGAAAACTCAAACGGTTTAATACTGTAAAAGTTCAGTCATTCATATGTCTACTAACAATTTAATTTCTGTCAATTTTCGAAAGCAAAATTACCATACCGCACCTACACACCATTGAGTTGATAAATAGATAGGTACCGACACGCGCGTGGATTTGTTACAAGCCGGTGATAATTATTATTGGCCGACAAATCTTCACTTAAGGGAACCGTTACTCGTGTTTTGTTGCAGTGAAAACATTCATTACTTCATTTGCATACAATGGTCTGGTGCCAAAAAATATTGGAGTGTAAACGCTTACCACGAACGCTTTTATGAAAGTTCTCTTTAGATTTATTATTATGAATAAGTATATGCATACAGTACATTGTTGTGACAATATAATACTAGTTATATGTATCTTGTATGTGAGTGCAGGTTATATACAATACATATGTATACCTAGCAGCAGTATGTATCTACAACGTTGAGATATAACTAAGATTAATGCAGCTACCGCATTCGGTTGACATTTAAGCAGGTTGTACTGACAAGATTTTAATAGTGAATGATAGGTATCGGTTAAAGATGAACTATTTATAATGCAAGGGTTGCTTTTTAATCTTGTGCAGCTAAGAGATAAAAAAAGCTGTGTACTGAAAGCTCTACTTGTTGATATGTGTGTTGAGGACATTCTTAGCAATGAAATATTGTCATTTTTCTTTAGAAAATCATAAAAATTGGAAAACTATAATGTAAAAATTTACAATTTAGATTTACTATGGTTGACAGGTTGAAGACGTACGAAAAAACTTGGTAATCCCCGTTGAATATTAAGTTGTATACACATTCGCAGTACAATATATTAAACAGGTCTACCACGATGGCCCATTCACATTTGGACCTGCTATTAATTCATATAAAAAATAAACCGTAATTAAATCGGCCATTGTGATTCCTACGTGTGTATGCAAATGTACTTTTTATTATCTGGTTCAGATGCAATAATATGGAAACAGATTCATTGTATTACCACCGGAAGTGGAATGAAACGCCTACAACATTGTCCAAAACCTACGTAAACAGGCTTCGTGCACTGCAAAGATGCCTTATTGATTCGCAGATATGCTCTTTAAACATTACGATATCACAAGAATACAGAGAAGATGGGATTTAAATATAGACGAGCCTTCTCCATACTTGGCGAGCGATCTCGTAGGACTTTCGAGCGTTCGATCTGGTGATGGTCGATAAACATATTTCGGCACCGAGCTCTCTTGACGCAGATAGAGTGAGCTAACGGAGCTTTTGTAAACGCAATTGTTTTAAACTATTAATTGTAACGATAGTGGCACGAACAATACACGCACTAAGTAACAATGAAACCGGAAAAATCTTTGCACTCATGTAAGGTTTGGCCTCTTAAACGTCTCACCGTACAGTAAATGATGGCTACGCGTCGTGTCTCTCGCTACCTAGTTATTAAAGTATATTTCATATACATGTAGGTACAGTGGTTGAACCAATCTGTAAAGGTAAGCGAGATTTGACACCGCGTTCTTCTATGATTACCGCCCGAACGACCTATTCAGCTATAAACATTTCAGTAAGTATTTGTTTCAAGAAGAGTTCTACTTTCATAAATTGCATTCTGATCAAGTAAACACCTGTAGACGCACAACTTTCGTAATATGTAACTTCATAAAATTCACGCAAAGTAAATGACAACTTTCACTGTGATAAGTGACATTACTTGAGCATCCTTTTTGAAAGAATCGCGTCGGTTGAATAACTTTTTATATCCGTCATAAAGGCATAACAGCAAGTGTTGTAGGCCGTGTGTATATGTGCTATATCGTTAAAGATTAGGAGTGTGGGGTGCAATGATTCGGTTTCGCGGGCGGAAACGGGCGCGCCCACGCGCAGGTCAGAGCAGTGACCCCGGAGCTCACCTCGCGAGCACCGGCGCACGCGGCGCTCGACGGCGGCAGCGCGGCGCGGCGCGGGCGCGACTCTGCAGCGCCCGCAGCCTCATTGTTCCACCTCCCGACCTATGACGAGTGCTGCTTGTTACGTGTCAAACTCAACATGTTACATTAACAAGTAGCGAGGAGTTCTGATTAGGCTACCTGCCACATTAATCACCTTGATTTTCCGCTATTTCCGAATTTGTCACAAAAACCTGATTTTATTATTGTTATTTATTTATTTCCAAAATACTTCACCTATTTTACAGGCCTACTAGGGGATATATTACACATATAGTAGATCTAGGTTATTAAATAATTGGTAATCTTATTTGTCTTCCCACAGCTGGGGAGGTTAAAGACCTATGATACTTTCATTAATAATTATTATTCTATGGATAAGACCTAATAGAATATTCAATTTACTCTAACGAGGATAATAAATTTCACTTGTACCAAATGATCTGAGCTAAAAGCCATAAGCACACATTTATTGTCATGAGTTATTCGGTGGTTCGCACTGTCATCTACGTTCGTCCCAGTCATTCCATATTCATAAGTCGTTGAGTAAATCAGCTGTACAATGTCCGTCCACGTCGCGCCGGGTTAGCAGATTGGAAATTGCAACATTAGAATCCTACAGTTCGCACACACGCATCGTACAAACTGAAACATTTATATGCACTCTTATGTACTGATCAGATTCCCTGTGTATACAAAGACCACGCGATATGAAGCGGTTAAATTACTTTTAGTAATTAGAAACACCAATAGGGCAGAACGCCCATCACTGCACAAATTACACCTGCGTTACTAATACGTCTGGCACGGATATATGTTCTCGCAAGTAATTCTTTACTCCTAACCGTGCTCAAATTGTATTTATTACCTCCATCTGTCACTGCGGTAATGTCTGCCGCGTGATACCTGCTCGCCGCATCAAACAATCAATTAGCCTGTTTGAGAAACATCGCCTTAATGATTGTAACAAAAAACGTTACCTGATAAAAGATGCCTTTCGCTGAAGTTTTAATAATACATAGTTACTTGTCATTACTTTCGGGAAAAATGGAGGAGTAAGGGCCGATTTAACCGTTACGTCATAAATTCGTTTACTTCGGGCAAAAATCTCTTACATATAAACATCCAACTGGGCAAACCGGAGCATTACAATCAATATTTTCGTTTAAGCTACAGTTCGGATCTTGATTTATGGATGTGCGGTTTAAACCTGCGCCTGCGGTATTATTAACAAGTTGTAAATCATTGATCGGAATTAAGACCACGTTCAACTGACTGTTCAGGATTTGTTGACGAAGTCGATAATAATGGCTGAAATGTGTGACTAACTTAAACCACTGATCTGTTAGTCGCATTTATTAAAGATTATAAATATCGTTATTCTTTGTTACAAACGAATAAAATTAATTAAGCTACAATTTATTAAAGATTTATTATTTGTATCAGATGTACTTACCTAACTATGAGAAAGACTAACAACGGGCTCGTAAAAGTCTAATTTGCACCATATTTGAGTAACACACATTCATTGCGTTATTTACGGTTGTGAGAAGTAATTTTTTTTTCGAACATATGAAGCAATTGATTAACAATTGGCTTCAAAGTGATTCCGATTCCGATCGATAGTGTGTTACGCAATTAGGGTGACGGTCTTATAAAAAAGTAGGTATGTACCTAGGTACTACAGTTTTGTACCCTAATTGCCAATTTGTCGTCCATGAAATTAACAATAGCACGAAAATACACCGGTATATTTAAGGGCTAACATTATGGTAGGTTATTAAAGGGTATATTTATGTCATAAAGGACCGGATTTTTTTACGAAAAATAAATGAGGATAATTAATAAAAAATATACCGGCCAAGTGCGTGTCGGCCCACGCACAATGAAGGGTTCCGTAGTTGGGATGAATTTATCCCAAGAACAAACAAATGTATGGGAGAACATGAAAAACATGTTCTCCCATACATTTCAACTGCAAATGTAAGTTTGTACGCACAATATTTAGAGATTTACCATGTTGTTTTAAGACCTTCTTAATCTATAGGTATAAAACTAGGTGTTCCTATAATCTATAGGTATAAAACTATTTTCTGTATTTTTTTCAAAATTTTAGGCTCAGTAGTTTTGGACATAAGGGTCAATTTTCATCTGTTTTCTTAAATAACTTTAAAACAATTTATTTTTAAATTATAAAAAAAATATCTGTTTGAGACCCTCACAGTTAGCTCTTTCATTTGATAGTTTGCAAAGCTTTTCTTTTTAATTTTCTTTTTACCCTCAGCAATGTCCCCCATATTCAAAATTAATTTATTTACGTTACACGTCCGTGTTTGGGTCACATAAATTCATAAATTCATGTACCAAGTTTCCACTTAATCGGTCTATTAGATTCGGAGCGAATTGTGATAGCCAGACAGACAGACACATAAGTGATCCTATAAGGGTTCCGTTTTTTCATTTTGAGGTAAGGAACCCTAAAAGTGACCACGTTTTTGTCTAACAGCGTTACGTACACATCTAAAATAAAATGAAAACTTATTCAATGTTGTTACACAGGTGTGCTATGGAAAACATAGCATAAGGTAAAACATAAGAAATATTTATACTTGAAAACATGATGTGAAAATTACGAGTTCTCCCAGTACTAAACAATTGTGTTTGATCTGTCTAACTATTTATGTTTGTGTCCATATAATTTAATGGTATTGCTCTGTTGGTGCCTACTTACCGTCCTTGCACGTCTCAATTGATTCAAATACGTTTTATTTGAAGCATAGGTAGGTAGGTCTATTAAATCTGTTATTTTAAGTAGGTAATTTTACATACATATTTTTACAAATCCCAAGGAACACTTTGAGACACGACCCTAATCAAATTAAAATGCAAGAAACCTGTTACTTGAAAAACAGAAACATTTAAATTGACTACAAATGCTACTGTTGTTGATTCATACTATTCAGTTCATGAATTATTTATGCAAACTCCAGGAAACGACCGAATCTTATATAAATTATGTTTTGAAGCTGTGTTTAGTGTGATACGTGTCAAGGTAACCCTCGGTGTTCTATTACATAGATAACAGGCCACTTTGTTCCTTGTTGCATTGAAAACTCTACTTATAAATATTATTTAATTTCAAATCTTTTGCGCCCATAATATAGGTACAGAACCTATAACGAAACCTACAGCAAAAATTGACGTAAAAGTAGGTATGTCGCAAAATAATTTGTGTATAATTTTTAACAATATCTACCTACATTGAACCAAATAAACATAAGACAGAGACATACGAAATCAACGATGATTGTTGGAGCTATATTGGAGAGCGAACATTATGGACGCGGCGACGGTGGGCGGCAAGCAAAATGCATCACGCGCGATAATGAACCAGCTCGTGTGCACGACTGCGCCAGCGCACTCACACGTAATCCACTATCCTCACTGAGAGTCGTGCTCACCCGGCGCACTGCTGCAGTTACCTTATAAAACATCCCTTCACATGATATTTGGCTGAAGTACATTACAAGTGTAGCAGATACCTACTATCAGCGATTGTTTGCAATTATGTAATACCAAATGTTTCTAGCATGTTACTGTTATAGATTGCCGAACACGTCGAATATCCAACGCTAGGGAAGTAGGTAAGTACTGAAACACTAATTCAAATGAAATCAATATCTACTGTGAGTTTTTAACCATTTCAACTAGTAACTAATGGTTGACTTTTGGCTAAATGTGAAAGGCGAAACATTGTTCATTCTATAAAATAGTAACTAATGACATCATTTAGCCAAAATTCAACCATTAGTTTAACCATTTGATTGGTTGAGTTAACTACGGATAAAAAAACGGCCCTAAGAATTCAATTCTTAACTACTTAAAAATTGAAAATCAAGATTCGGTCCTCGAGACCTCGGTCGCAAAAATAGGTAACATGTTATTACAACGTCGCTACCTATCCTATTATCTTATAATTTAATATTACTAAGAAATATTATTGATACTGTAATAGCCCATTCCACATTTTACTCGAGCAACTATCTCAAGTACATTTTATTGTATCCATATTTCCACATGGTAAAGTACCTGTTTAATGCATTTCCAGCACAAAGTTGCAGTGAAAATGGACGCCATTTGTGAACAAGACAGGATCTCGGATTTCTTAAACTGGCACCTCCCACGTGGTGTCTTGTGCCCTTAACCTTTGCAACGGCCGTATCGCGGTTTATGTGCCTTATAATGCGCTCTCCTTACAGGCTTATACGGCTGCGAGTTTTGTCTAAATTTGGAGCAATAGCTTCCACTTCACAATTAAGGAAAAAAGCTCTTTTAGACGTACAATATTATGCCGAACATAAAAGCAACATTACTGATTTAGGAAGACGAGTGTTTAATTTCATCAATAACAAGTTAATAGCGACTGTAATTCTTAAATAAGTATTACATTGTTGCTTGTCTAAAGAATAGGTAGTAGACGGTCCAAAGTTACTTATTTTTGTATTATACCTCATGTTAGGGCTACCGGTATTACACGAAACAGCACAACATATTATTATACCTACTGCAAAGGGTGTGTTTATCTCAGTTTTAATTTAATATTAGTTTGTGTGCTAATTAAATTTTACCCATAGACAAAGAAGTAGATTATTTGGTAGGTCTGGCATATTACTATAATGATAAATATAAAGCTAATGTTAAAAACAAGTACAACACACGTAGGGTTAGAGAGAACAAATTGGTTCAACCACAGATAACAAATTATTATGGTAAAAGAACATCTAAGTATTTGGTACCTAAAGTATTTAATAAAATAGATTTATTAAGAGAAAAAGTAAAAATTAGTACTTAAAGGATCGCTTAAGACAAAATTGAAAAATATTATACAGGATAGCTGGCAGAAATAAATATATTGTATAAGTTTAAACCATAATAGTGTAATTTATGTAAAAGTAGTAGGTATGTACGTAAGTTGGTTCATTGTTGTAAAAGAGCACCTCTCACCATCAAACGTAAAAGTTTGGCGAGTTTAGAATTAAGTAACACCTCTGTATTATAATTTCATGAAATAAAAATATTTAAAAAAAATTGCAAATGTGTATCTTTGAATCAAAGTGTTATAATGTAACAACATGCAACAAAATTATAATTATGAAAAGCAAAATATCAAAATTCTGAGAAAAGTCTGTATTATTTATGAACGAACTTTGACATGTACAGTAAGCAATCAAATGGTTATAAGATAATATCCGATAGTGCGTAATAGGAAACCTAAGTGTTGAACCAATGGACATTATTGATAAATCGCGAGGTAATTTTACAAGCAATCAATAGCAATAGCGTAGTGCACAAGTGTTCAGTGTTTGATCTCGTATTTAAGTTTAATGCTACAGCGTTATCTGAGGCCGATCCGCGACAATCGCGCACCTGCGCCGCGCCGCGCCGGCGCCGACGCCGACGCACTTTCAAAAAAGGCTTACGTACGGACATAGTCACTTAACACTAGAGTGTTTGTAACTTGCTCTATTTTCTAATTTGCATAAACAGGTGTTAATAAAACTAAGCTTAAATATGATAAATGTTAAAGTTTGCTTAATTATAATTACACATCCAGAAACTTTTTCTGAAAGGTTTTTGTTCTTTACCATACGGATATACAGCCGACGTGAGTGTCAGTTCCACGTACATAAGTAGTATGGTATACTTTGACTTGGATCTTCTGAATGATTGCACAATTAGAAATTAAATTATTACAAGAACAGCTTAAACGAGATCGTTTAGCACCTGTAAATGTGTTAGGTTATGATAATATGCCAGTGACAGGGTAATCGGTAGAGTAGGTTTAATAAAATATTTTATTTAGTTGTATCGAGTCTCCCACGCCATTGGATTCAATTATGGAGGAAAGGCAGATAGGTCGGCGCGCGAGTGGTCCGCTCGTGACCCGTAAATTGGAACGGTCCGTCGCACGCCCTTGTCGCACCTCGGCCACGGCGGCAGCGGCCGTCGCTGTCCCGCACCACAACCCGATACATATTGTAACGGCATCCAAATCTACATCGCAACAACACACATCCCATGCTACTCTTCAAGCACAACCAATTTAGGAGGCCTGCTGCAAGTGTAAACGCTCCTTTTGTGGAACCTCGTTTTCTACCTACAGCGACGGATGCAATGTTGTGCTTGAGATTTCGGTAACTTAGAAATAATGGTAAAGTAAAACTAAAGACCACAAAAGCAATCACAGCACTGTTTTTGATGGTATGTATTAAAGATTAGCCCCTCAACACATCATTACCAGAAATCTCTGTGGTCGCAAAATACTATTTGGATTCTTCTAACTCACTACATATCAGGTCTCTACTTTCATACTGCCATATTCGTTAAAATCAGTAATGGAATTACCATACCCCGCGGACTTTCTAACTTAACTAAGTAAACTAGTAATACATTTATTAGACTACTAAGTTAATAAAGTAGGTTAAGTTAGTAAGGTATCGGGCAACACTAACAGGTGTGCACGCCGTATTTGGGCCATAATGTCTCGAACAATGGTCGGGCGGCTGGGACTCGAGCCTTAACAGAAATTCAAATCATAACTATTCTTTATTTAACCGTGTTCAAATTCGTTGCCTCTCCTATCTAACGTCTGTAACAGTGTGTTGTATAATGAAAGAATATATCGTACACCTATTTTAGGGAACGTGTAGGTAGTAGATTTCTATTTAATTGTCAACTAAATATTTCCGTTCCCAAAATGGAATCGGTAACGAATTACATCCAACAACAAATTAAACTGAGATCATGATGATTCAATTGAACAATAGAATGAATCATCTGATTCAGATGTTTGTACTGGAGTTACATTAAATGGACTTAAATAATGCCTAACTAAGTATTAAGGTATGAAGGAACCATAAAAGTTAATGTAGTAAATCTGTCAGGAGCTGCTCCTTCATAATGACTTCCTGAAATACTTGTGACATGTAGGTACCTAGTCATCTTTAATGGCAAACTGGTTATCATGGCGTAGAGCTCGTCTGCTCTGAGATGACGCACCCCACTACCCCATTTGTCGAAGTGTACGTATACTAGTTTAAATAGTGGGGCGTGTCAATTTAGCTTAGACGTGCTCTACGGACTATGGTTCGCGTCACGTAAGTTTGCCGCTCTGAAACCAGGCTTTCCAATGCGCATGGCATGGTGCGCTACTGTTTTAGTATAGGTAGATATTGACTATTGCGCAGTCATTTGTAGCCTACTTCAGAGCGGCAAACTTACATGATGCGAACTATACCGTAGAGCTCGTCTAAGCTAAAATGACGCGATAAATGAAATGAATGTTATGAATGTGATCCGTAGCCTTTAGGTAGGTAATACATTCACAGCATTCATTTCATTTACCTGCCTAAAGGCTATAGATCACAACAGTGCATTAGCTTCTAATAAGAGGTGACTAGAACTCAACGCCCAACCACGACCGTGACCCATTTTTAAATGAACAACATGTTTTAGACAAAAACTCGCACTATTATCTTCCCTTCTATGAAAGAAGAAAGCAATTGACCCTGCTTTTTCGTATACATGCATTATAGGATATCCCGTAACGGATAGGTAGCTCACCTGATTTCCAACTACAAATTTGAATAGTTTCTTTATTTTTTTTCATCGTACAAAAAAACTGTTCAATTCAAGAATTTATTTTTCTAACCCAATAAAACGGTATTTACAAAAATGGTATCTTATTACATTAGCAATCTGTTCAGAAATGTTTAACAAACATCATACCTAATAAATTATTAGGTATGATTTTTGTGTAGGTACTAATGTTAACATTAAGTATTAGTAGTAATGTTAACATTTGCAGCGACCGCTTAAATAAAATAAATTGTGGTAGAGAAAATGGTAAACTCGAAAAAAAATATCTTGAGTAATTTTTTAAGCAAGACATCTTTTTCTAATTTTAAACTATACAATATATACCAAAGGAATTTTTTAAACTATTCAAATTAGAGGTTGGAAATCGGGTGAGCCATTACGTTTGATACATTATTTATGGGTCAACCTGTATAAAGCTTCCTAAACAAGTTTTCCAGAAGCGTAAGATTGTAAAACAATGTACGTATGTGAGGCACCAACAACAACAAGAACGAACTATCACAGTTAATCTCATTGCCTCACTGTCAATTAGCCATACACGGCGGCGCGGAGTATTTAGTTCCAAAAGATAATATCTCACTTTTAACATGTCCGTAGCGTAATGCAACACACGCGAGTATCAAACACTCCCTGTATATATTTACGGAAATGTCGACTGTTTATTATTATAGCGTTTAAAGCAGGGTATTTAAGTTTAAGTAGACATTATTCTTGTTTTGTTTAAGAATTATGATTGCTTTAATTGTCGGCTCTGAGCTGCCGGCGGTTAGCGCATACTTCTTAGCTAATTTTCCAGGTACGCTAATAGTGCTTGATTAAATGAGAATGCAACAGGTCTCGGCGCAGTTATGGAATAGAGATGCGAGTGTACTGTAACACTAATAAAAATAAAAGACTTTCTTGTTATTGAGCGTAAATACTTCGGATCCCACAAAAACTAAATGCAACCATTTGGTCTCGCCTTACCTCCGTTCTAAGAGAAAAGTAGAGCTTACCTGTTTTTTATTATATTCAAGATCTTGCTCCCCAGATTCAAAGGAATGTTCAGAAATTCAGAATATCATGAAATTGACAACCTGACTTAAAGGAAGGAGAACAATGAACTGATAAAAGGTTATTCAAAAAGTAGTCATAAAATTCTGGTAAAAATTTGAAAAGGAGACTCGAAACTTCTCCAAAACGTG
The DNA here is from genome assembly GCA_948252095.1 of Dicycla oo. Lineage (NCBI taxonomy): Eukaryota > Metazoa > Arthropoda > Insecta > Lepidoptera > Noctuidae > Dicycla > Dicycla oo. The sequence continues at coordinate 17,675,539 of OX411712.1, forward strand.
TTTCACATTTAAAAACACAACCGTTTGCTTGTGCCTATGGAAAACTCAATAAAACACTATAAACATTATATTATATATTAGGTTGGGGAAAAAGTCTTTTCGCATTATAGTATGTATGAACTTGTAATAAAATCTCTTTGGCTATACTATTTGTATGTGGCTGATTTTGGTATCATTGAAAGTTTAAATTCTAAAGAACATAATTCCAAATTCAAATTAGGAAAATGTGTGATTTTCATTTGTTTTTCGTACCGTCAAAATGAGTGAATCTAATGAAGAAATTCGATACATTTTAAAATTTTACTACAAAAAAGGTAAAAATGCAATGCAAGCCGCGAAAAAAATTTGCGATGTTTATGGACCTAGTGTAGTGTCTGTGAGAGTAGCACAAATTTGGTTTAAGCGTTTTCAATCCGGAAATTTTGATGTCAAAGATGCACGTCGCTCTGGTCGCCCTATTACGGATAAAATGGATGCCATTTTTGAAAAAGTGGAGCAAGATCGGCATATCAGTAGTTACGACGTAGCTGAAGAACTGGAAATTGACCACAAAACAATTTTGGCGCATTTGAAAAAAACTGGGTACACAAAAAAGCTCGACATTTGGGTACCTCACGAGCTCACTGAAAGAAACCTAATGAACCGTGTACTCATTTGTGATTCTTTATTACGACGTAATTAAACCGAACCATTTTTGAAGAAGCTGATAACTGGTGATGAAAAGTGGATCACGTATGACAAGAACGTGCGAAAAAGGTCGTGGTCAAAGGCCGGTCAGGCTTTACAGACTGTGGCGAAACCCGGGTTAACTCGCAACAAGGTGATGCTGTGTGTGTGGTGGGATTGGAAGGGCATTATTCATTATGAGCTGTTACCACCAGGCAGGACCATCGATTCTGAACTCTACTGCGAACAACTGATGAGATTAAAGCAAGAAGTTGAGAGAAAGCGGCCGGAATTAATCAACAGAAGGGGTGTGGTTTTTCATCATGATAACGCTAGACCTCACACATCTTTAGCCACTCAGCAAAAATTAAGAGAGTTTGGCTGGGAGGTGTTAATGCATCCGCCGTATAGTCCTGACCTTGCACCTTCAGATTTCCACCTGTTACGGTCTCTTCAGAATTCTTTAGGCAGTGTCAGGTTAACATCACGAGAGGACTGCCAAAACCACTTGTCGCGGTATTTTGACCAGAAGTCCCAAAATTTCTATAGCAATGGGATCATGTCCCTACCTACAAGATGGCAAAAAGTTATCGAACAAAATGGTACCTACATACTTTAGTTAAATGTAAATAAACTATAATATATTAAAAAATGTTTTGAATTTTCTTAAAAAAATGCGAAGAAACTTTTTCCCCAACCTATTATAAATATAAAGAAACTTGATACATTTGATTCATCTTTCTTACCAGCAGATCTTATAAACAGATAAAATGGATTATCTAAGTAAACGAGTCATAAAATGTCAATTACTAGTGCCGCTCTATCGGGTCCGGGCGGAGTGCGGAGTAGCGCGCGGCCCGCGGTCGCGTGCCCGCTACCAATTACTGTACTACGGCTTCAAGAAAGTAGAAAAATTTAATTATGTACTCTTAAATAAACATTTAATTTTATTCATAGGTTGTTGAAAAACAGTCATAAGCTACCTACGAGCTTTTATCATTTATACTATTGAAGTAGGTACATACCTACTTCTTTGGTTCTAATACCTCCTGTTAAGTACGTCTAAAACTGCATCTTCACTAAAATTTCTATACAAACATTTGAAAAGTAACCAAGTAAGTCCACAAGTAGGGTTGATGAGGATTCCTCTTCCTCATCCTCATAATGTCAGTTTCTCATTTTTTTTGCGATTCCTCATCCTCTTCCACATCCCCAAAATTGTGAATAAATTTCCTCTTCCGCTTCCTCGTTCAATAAGGGGAATTTATGAGGAATTTAGTTGAAGTCCATAGTGAGCGCCTTTTCAGCAGCGCTGGATTAGTTCACGACGAATTACGAAACCGTATATCTGGAGAAACCGGGAAACAGCTTCAAAGTTAATTTTCATTAAATTCAACCTCCCATTATGAATTTTGACTATTATTTTTTTTTTTCTAAAAATTAAAGGGCCCATTCGCATTCTTTTTTTTAAATTAAAGTTTTAATCTGAAATCACAGGTTCTATCTTCCTCATCCGCATCCTATTTCTCATCCTCTTCCTCCTCCTCGTATCCTCATCCTCATCCACTTCCTTAAAACGTATTTCTAATACTTCCACATCCGCATCCTCCTCCTCAGAACCACTTCCTCATCAACCTTAGCCACAAGCAGTGGAGGGGCGTACATTTTTGGACTGAAAGATCTCTACTTTCGAAAGTACATACAAATACGTAGAAGTGTTCTAAGAAATTTGAATTAGTACGAGTAACTTGCCCCTTACCTACAGTTTTCTGAAAAAATCAAGCTCTTCTTGGTAACAATTTGTTTAAAGGACGTGTGACGGCTGCGCCTCATTTTTTTAATGTTAATATTATGTACAGGAAATTCTCCAGGAAACAATATGTAAAATCGTGAAGTGAAAACTGTATTTTAAATTCACAAAGTAGTTTCATATATCATCTTAAGGTGATTATGATTGTCGTAATACCATCTTACGTGTTCAACGGAATAACATCGGTCATCTTTTATCCCGTAGATAAAGGACTACGGAAGAGGAAGAGCAGCAACGTCCTCGTTAAACTAAGTTATTGTCATCATTAAGTCGTATTATATGCCAAACAGGCAAACATGAAGATTATAGTATTTTTAAGGTTCCGTACCTCAAAAGGAAAAAAACTAATCCCTTATAGGATGACTTCGTTGTCCGTCTGCCAGTCTGTCAAGACCCTTTTTCTGAGGAACGCGTGGAGTTATCAATTTGAAATTAATATCAAACACGTAGATCTACGGTCCCTTGGAGCTCTCTAAAAATCAAGATTCTAAGTCAACGAAATAAAAAATACGGCCATTTATGCGACATATTTTGCTCTCAAATAAATCAAAACATATAGGGTAAGTACTTCCCGTTGACCTAGAATCATGAAATTTGTCAACAAGTAAGGTCTCACAGCATCAGTTAGGGAAAACGTCCGAAAATCGTTCATTTGTAGATTTATCACATACAATTTTTTTTTTTTTTTTGCGATTACAAAATTAGGTACATTTGCAGTTGGAGAATTGAACTTGACGTACTACCTATATCGACTTTTTCAATTACAAGGTTAATTTTGTTTTTGGGGCTAGTTCATCCCAACTATGGAACCCTTTATTGGCGTGGTGCGACACGCACTTGCCCGTTTTTTTTTCTGGAGACTATTCCGCCAGACTGAAGAAACTTTAGCAGTGAACGTTTTTGATGCACTGTCCACCTCCGTGATTCTTTACCGCAACACTCAACACCCACGTCGGACATGTGCAGCCGATAATCGAGAACACACAACATCAAGTTTAGAGAGTTATAAACTTCACAGTAGGCCCATCAACGGCCATTCGAAATAATATCAGTATAGACAGACTATGCCTAGATAGGTGGTAATGTTGTTTATTTGCTATCTAAATCTATGTAGTTCTCTACAATAAACGCACCGGTTATTCTGGATTGAAAACCGTATAGGTTCATGGAAATATCACCAATAGTAACGTCTGCCTCGGACCTGCCTCTTATACAAGGTCTAACTTAAATAACGCAGAACTTCTTAAGGGGTCTTTGCACTCATCATTATGAACAACTTTTAATATGGGACCATACCTGAAATCGCGAAAAAAAATCTGCTGTTCCCTACATTTACGTATGTTCGCATAACTCGTCAAAATGTAGGGAACAGCAGATATTTTTTTCGTGATTTCAGGTTTGGTCCCATAGTAAAAGTACTAAACGTAAGTAGCTAGAGCTTATAATTACTATGAACACGCCTAAAAATTGAGAAGACAATCCAAAAACTTAGTTTTTAAGATACGATGAACTCGTCTCTTGATTGAGTGAGTTGAGTAGAAACAAATGAATACTGGCGGCTCTTACGAGATTATTAATTCTGCATCGTCATCGTAGAAAACGTTCACTAAGCCCTCCCTGCATAATAATAAGTATTTGTGTCTTAATTATGTTATCATTCAATGACGAGGTACCGAATGGGTCGCATTCATAAATATTTAAATAAGGTACACGTTTATCAGAGCCGTCAAGTTGTTCGCGGAAAGCGGCAGGCGTGGTCGCCGGCTCCGCAGCTCGGCGCGAGACACTATTATACTGAGGCCATTGTTCGCCACGGCGCGATCGGCACTGCATATACTGCTAACGATTCTCACATATCATCTTTGATACATTCAAATAAATTCATAAGCACCGCCGCGAAACATTTAGCCAGAACACGATCTTTGCCTGTCCCACATTCGTTTACAAAAATAACCCCAATCAACATGTTACACAGCGAGGAAAATGAAGCGCAAGTATCAAAGTAATTGAAAGTAAGTATTACTCAAAAGATACTGCTTACAACGTTTGTTGTCAAAATAAAAGGACGTAATTTATGGAAGTCGAACTTCGAATAATAAATGAATCGACGCAATAAAAAATTATTCACGTCGTCAGCTTTCCCTTAATACTCATGTCATACATATTTAACAATATGATATTTTTTAAACATTGCTCTCTGAAAAAAAAAATCGTTTATCATTTTTATCAAGTTGTATTAAAAGACCTTCCAAATTAGGACAATAAATGAAGACACGGCGCAGCGGCGGCGGCGCGGGCGGCGTCACATTATGCTCTACATCCTGTTCCGTCGGAAGGTGATCTGGAGCATCAACGTCACTAACAATCAAAGATGCTTTGATTGTCCGAGTTAAATGTAAGCAGTCAAATAATTGAAAATGGTAACGGTGTGATTTATGCAAATCGATAGCTTGACGTTCAATTTAAACTGTGAGGCACGTTGCGCCTGCGGCGATGTCGGCCATTAGGCGCTTCGCAGGACACGCGCTGCCTCCCGCCTTATCTTGTGCATCAGACGTGTCCACAGCAAACGCCACGCACTCGCTATCTGTGCCGCATCACATACTATGTCATGTTGTTACCGTTCTCAAATTGACAATAAGTTTAAAATATTGCAATTGTTTCTGCTAATTAAATCCAGTTGGAAGGTTTACCTATGTTTGCACTTTGTGTTATCATTTCGTAATTCGTGATTTTAATGTTTGGTTTTCTATTCCTTTTAAAGAGACTCAATCAGCCATTATTTGGAAAGCTACTTGTAATCAATATAGATCAACGCAACGAAACAAACTACACCTAGATACCTAGCTACGAACAAGCGCTTACAGAGTGTGACCGAGTCATCTACTTGAGTGAAAGCGGCGCACAATTTTCGTTTAAGATACTAAAATCGATAGCACCTGACAATCAACAATAAATCACATGGATCGAAACCACATAAACATATCACACATCACTGCATGGCCCCGATAGATTCTTATAACAACAATGCTTTGGTATACCAAGAAAACACTTGAGAGTGGTAAAAGAACGAACAGTCAGATAGCACAATGGCTTGTTGGGGAGCCGCAAGTGGACAAAAGGTTAAGTGCCATTGAAACCTTTACTCAGTTCATTATATTTTGTTTACGGACAGCACCCACGCCACGCTGTGCTTAGTGCTTTCAACTAGTGCACACATTCAATACTCTATAATCAATTCAAATTGAAATCCGATTCCGTTCAGACTTCAATACCACTTGCAGATTAGATAGGCGCCCATTTACCGATCTACAAGTCTGATGTCTTCATTTAATTTCTCACGCATCATCCTACGAATCGATTTGCAACGTACTGTGCTAATATAAATCCTTTATATCAATCCAATACATTTATAAGCAACGTAATGTATAAATTTCATCACATCTGAAGATTACTCATTGAAATATTACAATAGTTGTTAATAGAGCACCTTGCGATGTACCTACATAAGTGAAACTTTCCAAGCAATTGACAGTTGGTAACCTTGCTTGTTTAATTGAGTGCTACTTCCACATAGACGTTTATTGGGTAGATATATGCCAATACCTTGTCATTCACTGAGTTTTTTGCTTTTATGCGTAGGTGCGAAACTAAAGTTGATTGACGCAAAATCTGAGCAAAATTCACCTTTGAACTTTTAAGAGCATCTATTCAGAAACACACTTTTTGCTGTCACAACCTTTTGTATTGGGCTCTATATTTGCAAGTCAATAACATATAATACGTTAGACGAAACATGTAGGTATAGTAGTTTAGTATCACTGAAATAAATTACATTTTGGTTTTCACTGTATCTACTGCAGCAATAAATAAAACAATATTCTCGCCACTTAAAACACTTAAAATTTCGAATTATACGAGTAATAAAAAATACAGGAAAATATAAAAAAGACAAAAGAAATTAAAAAATCACATGATTTACCGATATCGTAGGTATGGGTCGATTCAAAAATTTAGTTTAACAAATTACAGATTATTTAGTTAAATAAAAAATATAGGAAAATGTAAAAAAGGCAACTCACGCAGATGAAACTCACGCAGCTAAAGTTTACCTGATCAAGTAATTTTTTTTTTTTTTTTTGTAAAAATGACAATGAGGTAAACTTTAGCCGCGTGAGTTTTTGGTATGAATTTAAGTTTACGTCCTAATAGTTAGATTGCAATCCCCCTTTTAGGTCGCTATCAAAGAAATTAGATATCATCATTAGATATTAGATAGAATCAAGGTATAGACTTAATACGCAAGGAAAAGCAATAACAATACTTACACGTGTTAGAAAATCAAAATAAATTCATTCAGAAGAATATAAAGAATAGAATTAATTATCTGGGTCAATTCCGATGTAATGCGCTGATGAAAACAGGATTACTTCACCAGGCGAAGTAGCATTGGTTGTATCTTCCTTTACATTCCTTAATTAGTAGCTGGTGGGCCGGTAGGGTTGGGCCAAAAGTCTGGCTTGAGACTCTCCTAAATAAAAAATAATGCGAAAGTTACCAGGTCACAAGCCAGATCCTCAAATTAATAAAAAATGAAGATTACATACCACTTTCTGGATAAAATTGCTCCTGATCGCAAGAAGCGATTGCGACTGCGTGAAAAAACTTGAAGATAACGTCTCTTTAGAATTAAAAATCCTATGACGGAAAAAGGAAATGATAACGAGGGAATAAAAATGGACTTCCAATAGAATAGGCATACAGCAGATACGTAGGTACCATTAAATAGTTTAAATTCTGTTATACTTTTTATTATAATCATCATGGCGATATCGATCGATATAAAAGTAATCTTATATACTTTAAATTTTTGGGTATCCATCGATCCACGACATGTACGACACGTATCCACGACAAAATCGAAATCATGGCTTTATAGTCCGAAGAAAAAATCCATAATGTTTCAGTAAAAAAATTTAAATTTAGAAAAATCAATATTAGGTATACAGCCATTACTTCCTTAGGTTGAATACTTCTTGAAAATGAAGGAGGAATGATACAAAAAAAAAATACTGTAGATTGATAATTCTAAATTACCTACATTATCCAAAAAAACGCATACAAGAATAATAATTTAATTTGCAGTTTCTTCTTCTATCGTGTTGATGGCACGTAACCTATCATATGCGCACACCAAAACTTAGTGTACGGCCTGAGTGTACGCTCGATTTGAGCGTCCGGCGGGGCGGGGCGTGCGACGTTCGTGTTAAACACATGCAAACACTCGCAAGTGTCCTGAGTGACGGCCGAGCGGCGCTCGTTGAACTTGCACGCAACGCTGAACGCCACGTTGGACGCTTTGTCACTCGGGCCGTACACTGGTCTTACTGGAGTCGTTCCGCAACGTCAACTTCAAGGCATTCGTGATGCAAATATCGAATTGTTATCCCTCGTCATGGAAAAAGACTTGGCCGCAGGACGTGGTTCCGCCATTAAGCGGACAAGTGCCACAAGACAGCACAGAGACAATCTGGTGTAAAGCGAAGTAGCACACTAACAGTCTTAAGGGGAGGTTGTAGTAGTTTTTTTAAGTTTTTTGAACCTATTTATAATTAAATTGAACTAATCATTCATTATTGATCAACTGCAAATATTATTTTACACTGCGGCATGGATTTTCCGCGAAATACGTCGCTCTGCATTTGGGGGAGGCGGAGGTAGCGTTTCAAAGGCCTACAGGCCCGGAAAACCTGGTCTTAAGGCTAATTTATTAACACAAAGTTGTATTTACTTTATATATAATATAAGTAATTATTTATTTATTTATTTATTTAAAACACAATTATAACACCTTTACAGAGTCATCCAAGGCGATGTTATAAGTCAAGCAAATTAAAAAGAAATACTTGTAAGCCAAATTACCTACAAAGAAATAATTTAACCTACTAAAACAATTATAAACATACCAACATTTATAATACAATACCTCTTTCTATTATTATTTGTGCCATTTGAATGAATCTCGGAAGGTTCTGCCCAAATATATCCTCCGACCTCGTTATAAGTTAGTTTGTAAGGTCTATGAGCCATGGTCTTCTCTTCTTCTTGGTCGCGTACTTCATTACTGAAAGTCGTGTCCATGAATGGCCTTCGTGACTTTATGTATGGATGTTCTTCCACTTCTTTCGGTACTCCGCTTCTCTCAGGGCGGTCGTTACAGATCTGAGAGGCATGTGAGAGCGCTTACTTGGTCTTACGTGACCGTGAGTCATGGTAGCCCGAAATAAATTATTTATTATAATATTTTGTTGATCCAGTATTGCGCCACAAGGACGTGGGACGGCGCTTTCGTCAGCGTTCAACATCAGTCCTCCCTGGGTGTTAGGGGATTTATCTATTCCTTGTAGGGCACACAGGACAAGAACTTGAAAATGAAAATTAGTTTTATTCCGAATTATGACTTGTCCAGTACCTACTCTGACCATCTGCATGGATTGGTATCGTAAAAATAAAACGTGAGAATTGTCGTTTTTCTAGAGTACCTCCGCATCATTTTCCACATTACTAAAAAGTTAAGGAACGTCTGCTAAAAACGTTTTTCTGTTGCAACAGCGGTTAAAGTAGCTGCTCATATTCCCATAATGCCCTAATCTCCGTAACCATCCTGGTATTTTTCCGTTAGGCTCGCGTTTGACCATCGCTCACCTGAATCGATGCGATCGGCGATGGTGCACGCCTGTAAACAAACTATAAGTAGGTACAATCTATTTCATAAATGCGGTCGAGGTTCAGCGTAATAAAATCAACACCGTCGACCAAAAATAATAAAAGATGATTAAGCAATACTTGAGTCGATATCGGTTGCAAGATGCGGTTTTCAATAAACATCGTTTGCTTTTTAACATGGACAGGCGACAAGTTCGAGGTCATACGTCAATCTCTTCTAATCTTGTGAAATTAAAATAATTGTGATATGACATTACTGGCTACTTTGTCAAATCTGTGTAACTTATTTTTCGTATCGAAGATAACATTGACCTTTTGGAATAGTTTGGAAATCTTATTGATCTCGTCGCAAGCGCGCCAAGGGTCACCTAACCCACAAATTCACCATTCATATTATTATCATCATCCTTAATGTATAAATGTCATTACCTACCTATAAAAAGTACCTAAAGCTCAAATTATGATCTGTAAATGGATATTTTGTGTTCTTACTTCAAATGCTTAAGTCACTACACCAAACAGCGTGAACTGTGTGGGTGTTACCCCATTGATATATAAAAACATTTTACCTAATAGTTATTTATGATAGGTACTGTAAAGGAATGGGCAACCTTATATAGGGTGACTGGTAATTAGCAACACATGATTATAGGTACTCATGACAACAAACAACTTTATGGGACCAAACAGTCGCGAAGAAAATCAGCAGTTCCCTATGTTCACATAACTCGTCAAAATGTAGGGAGCAGCTGATTTTTTTTATTTTTTTTTCTTTGATTACCTAGGCAGTGTAGATTAAAGAAGTGCGCGTTTTCTCCGAATACTATAATTTAAAAAATACTTTTCTGCGTCACCGTCTATTATTTGTAGCTAGCTACCTCCCTCTGGAGTGTGATCATGAGTTTGATTATTGAATGGACTTTTAATTTCGTGGCCATTTCCCTCTCTCGAGGCTCAATCCCGTCCGATGAGGGAAAGATTATAATGTTGAGTTCTTTAATTTATTAACCCTTCTGGGTTGATGTGAATTGTCACATCATATTGTTTGCTCATACGAGGCTCGTCAATCTTTTCAGTCAGGTTTTGATTGACGAGGTTTAAACAGGACAACGCAGTATTTGTGAGTGTAAATTAGCACACCTTAATGTATAATTTGACTGACACTTAGCGCAGTGTCAGGCCTACGCGATTCGTTTGTCTTGAGTTAAGCCTGCTCTTGTAAGGGTATGACCTCATATTGTGAATTTTATTCCTGACGTTAGGTAATTGTTTTCATAGGCATTAGGTAGGATTAGCTGAGTGATCGAATGTCATGTTGTGAATAAAAGTCTTATTTGGAAATAGGACTGCGTCAAAACCTTTTTTTTTTATTCATAGGCGGGCGTAGCTCATGTTAAGGTTCCTTGCAATGGGCAACTTTATATATTACTGGCTGCTATTCTAGTGCTCAAGCAAGTATAAAACTGCCTTTTTAAATAAATAAAAAAGGCAGTTCGTGTTTTTGTTTAAGGGCTTAGTTCGGTCTGAGCTAGGGATTAGGCAGTGTAGATTAAAGAAGTGCGCGTTTTCTCCGAATATTGTATCTTTCAACTTATAATTACAAAATACTTTTCTGCGTCACCATCTGTTATTTGTAGCTAGCTACCCGGGTGTGGAATTAGAACCTCCACAGTACTATATATAGTGCGGAAATCATCTTACGCACGTGTATCATACAACGTTTTACTATGCATTTACGAGAAAATTAAAAAATATAATAAGTACATTTAGTAATAAAAATAATAAGTTTTTTTATTTTATTATTATTTAGCTGGTAAGTGGCTGTTGTTGGCATTTTGTGCTTCTTGAATAACATTTTCCGAGGTTAAATTAATTGATTCGTCGCTTGAACTCGACATTTTTAGCAGATTTACACAGATCGACTCCGAACTAAGCAAGATATTAGTAAAATGGCGAGCTTATTTTAATTACATGCGCGCTCAGCAAATCTACTACCTACTGCTGCAAATAGCTGCCACGTCGTATCGCAAAAAAGAATGAGCAAAATATACGTTCAGCCAAATATACCTATATTTAATGAATATTTAAAATTAATTTATTGTTCATAATCTAAGTCTAGAGTAATTAATAACGCGATTAATGAAGTATTAGTTTTATTGTACCTTTTTAAGGAATGAGAATCTGTACTTGACTAAGTAAAACTTTTCTCAAATAAGTACCTAACAAAAACTCTGAGTCGGGCTGACGACGGAGATAAAAATTAAAAAAGAAAAATAAAAAGCACTAGTGCGAAAAAGTGGCACTTTCCGCACAGTTTGGCGAGCACATGCATTGTAACGGTTTTTATATAGCAATGTCTTACCCACATATCTGCCTACTCTTTCCTAATAAACATCAAAATGCCTGATAGCTTCCCTATTCATCGCCTTTTCGCAGGTGTTATAATAGTCCTAGTTTGGGACCACACAGGGCATATAATAGGTAGCACTTACATCGTATTGGAGGAACCGTCAAGACCAAGTAAAACTTGGAAATAGGAATAAGTAGGTAGGTACTTTATTTCAGGAATCTCCGAATCCTCGCATAACCATGACCACAGATTTTTTAAAAGGATGCAGTATTATTTTTTATTATTTACGTATGTATTATATTGATATTTAACAACCAGTCTTACCAAGGGGTATCGTATTACCCAGTAACTGGGTTGTGGAGGTCAGATAGGCAGTCGCTCCATATAAAATACTGGTATTCAGCTGGCGGTTAGACTGGAAGCCGACCCCAACATCGTTGAGAAAACGCTAGGCAAATCATGATGAGATTATGATTGAAATTTAAACGGGTGAATAATACTTATTAGAATTAAAAGACACGCAAACAGTTTCATTCATACTTTTCCTGACGGTAAGGAAAGGCGGTTTGAAATAGCTTCGGCACGGCTTTGGCACTAAAAGACTGGTCGTGTCGTCGCCGAAAATTTTTAAGATCTTTCGTGTGAACCTGTTCCTTTCTGTAGCATAAAAACCATGTTTGTTCCCCAGAGTATCTGTAGGTACAGTTACCAGACACCACCTGCTTGAGAAGAATAATTCTCCTTGTCTAGTTACAAATTACACTTGGAAAATATTGGCAAACATTACCTACCTGCAATGAACGTTCTAAAGCAAACTGTCAAATGAATTAATTAGGCCAAACACAGATCGTGCACGGTACAACATGTTCAGAAACAGGAGTCTAGCAGCAGGTATGAGTTATTGAAACTTGCTGTGTGCTGGTGGGTGAGGCGTCACGTCAAGGCACGTCACGCGTCCCTCGCGCATGCGCCGCAGAGCACTTGCGCCCGCGCCACGGGACAGCGCCGCCACCCGCTCCACTGCATCGTGTCGCCGCTATCGCTTTCACGTCGTGGTTATCGCCCCAGTGATAATCTGCATAGTGCGAACCGTTATTGAAAGCCACGGTACTAGTTTGTGCGTGAAGGCTACAATAGCGGCACTTTAATCTGATATTTATTGACCGAGAGATCGAATGAAGCTGGCTGTACTGAGAAGTGACCTAAATATGCAGACTAATAATATGTGTAGCTTAGACACCTAACATTATAACCTACACTATCTTACACAATCTAGGCCTATACTCTTCTACTGTTATCACTGGGTGGTTGAAAGTAGATTTTCTACTACCTACATAAATATTTCCTTGTATTGGTGTTATTAAAATAAATTGCCAATTTTCAGATACAAACTTCTTGAAATTAAAAAGAGTTAACATTGTCGTGGGCGTGGGCTGGTGGCAGGCGGCAGGACGCGCGCGCGCCTCCTATCAATGATCAATTTTGGTTCCGGCGAGATTATCTTTTGATCGGAGCAATTTCTCTTCGGTCTTGTGTCTGATAACATCTGGAGAACAACGGTTTGCATCGTTCTGCATAATTATAAACCTGGAATTTACTCCGTGATTTTACCGTGTGAGTACATACTCATGGCATTCGTTATTATTTTTGATGTGTTGTTGTTTAGGTACTTACTCGTACATTGGATTTCGAGGGGTCATAAACTTTAGTAACATTGTAAATAGGTAAAATAACAAAAAAAGCTTATTAGCAGGAGCTCGTGGCTAAGTAATAACAGCCGCACGGGTCGATCCATCAGGTTAAGCTACGCTTGCCGGGGTTGGTCTGTGGATGGGTGACAATCTTTACATACCAAGACTCCTACGTGCCTCGGAAAGTACGTTAAGCCGTTGGTCCCGGCTGTCATTCGTGGATCCTTGACAGTCGTTACGGGTTGTCAGAAGCTCGAAAGTCTGACAACCAGTCTTACCAAGGGGTATCGTATTAACCAATAACTGGGTTGTGGAGGTCAGATAGGCAGTCGCTCCATGTAAAATACTGGTATTCAGCTGCATCCGGTTAGACTGGAAGCCGACCCCAACATAGTTGGGAAAAGGCTAGGCAGATTGATTGAACAAAAAAGCTTATCTGGATCCCGATTTTAGGTCTCTACTACTGATAATAAGTACCTAGACCGTGAATGAGATTTTTGTGAATGAAAGGCATTAGGTACCTAACTACTTACACTTAGTAGAAGAGTAATGCAACATTGATGCGGTAAGAAGACAAACGAAAGATCACTACCATGAGTACCTAATAAAAATAGGAACGTGGACGAGTAGGCGATCAAAGTAGGTAGAGAGCGAGGCAATCAGAAACAATTTTCTATTACTATTTCTCGTTGGACATATTCCGACAACAAACACGATCGTCCCGAGAGCCGTGGGAATGCCCCAGTCGAGTAACGGACGGACGGACAAATGATGTTGGGCGATCTATTGCCTGTAATTGATGACGACTATTGTGTGCCTTTGAAAGAGCCACGAATGTTTGTCTTCGTTCTGTTACCTTCCGTTTGTCTGTTGCTATTGTTAATCTGAGACTTGTTGCCTTAATTCGCGCTGCTATTATATAAATAACTGCTTGTAGACTCAAGATTAATTATTTTTCTCGTTGGTACACTTGGCATTCTCAGGTGCCGTTAATCCACTTGACATTAGTTGATGGAAAACATGGTTCAATTCGATGTGTACCTAACTATTGAGGATATTGGAGCTTAGATATAATTCAATTCAAATCTTTATGCATATCTCATGCAATGAAAAGTACTTAGCATGCTTTGAAATAATTACTTAATTAAATAGAAATTAATTGTGCGAACGTACATAATTTAAAAATAGGATATAATTCAGTTATCATTACAAAACTAATCAATAAAAAAAAATATCACATTTTAGAGATACACGTCATTACTAATTATAAGTACCTACCATTAAAATTTCAATCAATTTGAAGTAAATATTTTTTTATTCTTTCTTCAGAACGAATGTCGAAACTGTTTTGATTGGAAAATTAGCCTTTGTTTTATTATGTAATCTACTGCAATAGTTATTGCCAATCTAGTCTAGTATCTGGGTGAATATTTGACCTTTTAACCGCCCGTCATTACCTTCCGCCAAAAGTTGATGAAGGAGAATATATTTAATGAAATATTTCAGCAATTCCTGATTCTGGTCCTTAAGCAGATTCTGGGAATTGATGAAATATTTCATTAACGATATTCTCCTTCATCAACTTTTGGCGGAAGGTAATGACGGCGGTTAAAAGGTCAAATATTCACCCATCTCAACGAGCTCAGGTTGAAGTTTCAGTCACGAATGAGATCCCAAATTAATCTGAAAATTACGGGAGTCGTCAGCATTTATTGCAGAATTAGCATGCTTTAGTGGCCGTACCACTGTCGGCCACATCACACTTCAGTAGTTCTTTGAAGCAAGCGAGCGTTTGAGTACCTCATGACTATTGACCTTGGTATTCATTCCAAGCACAGAGACTCGACCAACGTTTGCTGATTCAAGGCAACAGGCAGATGAAACGAACGCCTGAAGCACCTGATGTCAACCCCTGGTGTGGTGCTGCTGTAGGTAATTAACATGGCTGCGTTTGTGATCGAGGATGTCACAGACCAGCGGTGGCTCCCGTCGGAGCGTTTTAAAAGTAGATAGCAGCACGTTGTAGTGTCTGTGGTTGGTTCTGAGCATTTTGCAAGGACGTGCACCGGTTGTTTCCTAAATGATCCCGAAGGTCCCCTTCACGTGCTAGTCATTAGAAAATTTTCTTATATGTACTAAAGTTTTAATTGAATTAGACAAACATTAGGAACAATTAAGAAGGCTAAAAATTACTCAATATTAAAGGCCGATACATATGTCCAATAAAGTAGGTACCTATCCGATATTGAAGGAAGTTCATTCACGATTCTCCTGCCCTTATCCCAATTTATTTGGGGTCGGCGCAACATGTCCCTTTTTCCATAATTCTCTATTAGTCGTCATCCCGGTAGTTACCCCCTTTCTAGCCATATCATCTTTCACACAGTCCATCCATCGTTTGTTTGGTCTTCCCCTACTCTTGTAGCCATCGTCATTCATACTCAAAACTTTCCTCACGACATTTTCCTCATTCAATATTCATTAGATATTGAACGAAGTTGTGGGAGATCAAATCCATAAATTCAGAAACGATCGACCCATGGATTCAGAAGTTAAACCTCCTTAAACTGACTTCAACGCACATTTTACATCCCGTCTGATTAACTTGTTTTCAAAATAATTCTGGAGTAAGATTTTATTTAATAATATTATGGATTCATAAATCAGATCCAGGTCCAGATCGAGCTAAGATCTTTTCTTCGGCTAGAATTATAGATGCCTTTATTCAAACCTACAGTACGCGTGGTAGGCGAATACGAATGGTGATAAATTTAGAAAATAGCACTGGGCGCCGGCGCCTGCGATAGCTATCAGCGACATGAATCAGCGTCGTCGCATCGGCGACCACCCGGCTCTGCGCCACCGCGAGCCCGCGGCCCAGCCTGCGCCTGCGCCTGCGCCTACACTACGCCTGCCCCTTGCCCTAATGCTTCTAATATCTATACACGCCCTCAACATTATTTTCTGCAGAGATTTTATTTGCACAAGTATGATTTTGTCGATTTTCATCATAAGCATAGCGACTTTATTATTATTATTATTTTATTTTGGAACTGACATCTTTGTCTAGAACTATGTAGCCCGTGACTATCCTATCATCCTTGGCGCATAATTTTACTAGAATGTTACTTTTTTTTTAATGAGGAGGAGGGTTGTAACCGATGGTTTATGAAAAAAAAAATACCAAGTATTTAAACATTTTTATTACAAAAACATATTATAAGTAGGTACAAAATATTAGGTCTTAGTTACTATGTAATTAATTTTACTAATACAAAATAATTTTTTAATGCGAAATGCGATGTTACAAAAATCATAATAACGATAAAAGTAAATAACGTAACACTTAATACATATTGCAATTAATAATTGATAATTTTAGATTAAACTAGCTGTAGCTAGGACTCATGATAGTCATAATTAATACTTTGTTTATTTAGTTATTTGCCCGCATAGCTTCCTACTACAAATCACAGGCTAATTAATTTTAAATATCCTATTCTAATAAATGAGCAATATTTGTACCTATACAGGGTTATTGGTAAAACACCAACAACCTCTTAAGGGGTCGTTGTACTCATCATTATAAACAACTTTTACTATGGGACCGAACCTGAAATCGCGAAAAAAAATCAGCTGTTCAGTACATCTATGTTCGCATAATTCGTCAAAATGTACTGAACAGCTGATTTTTTACATTGCGATTCAGATTTGGTCCGATAGTAAAAGTTGTTCATAATGATGAGTACAATGACCCCATAAGAGGTTGCTGGTGTTTTACCAATAACCCTGTATACTGAATGACTTTTTTTAACATCTTGAAAAAATAGGGTATAATAGGTGAACGGAGTAGAAGCCTATGGCATACCTAGTTTTTTTTTTAGTTTTTTCAATAGCTTAGACAGAAATTGCTCTATCAATAAACACTACACAAAACTTTATAGATCGTTAAAAAATATATAAATAAAAAAAATACTATTATACCCTATTTTTATCAAGACGGTAAAAAAGTCATCCAGTTTATATCACGTTCTCAAAAACGGCTCCAACAATTTCGATGAAAGTTGCAATGAAGGGGTTTACGGAGGCGAAAAATCGATCTTGCTAGGTCTCATATCGGGGAAAATTTGTTTTCTCTATTTTTATCAAAGAGATTGGTCGCCCAAGTATTACTAATCTCACACAATTCAGCGTAATTTAATTTGAAAATATTCAATTAACTTCTTGATTTTTATTTCGCGATACGATCTGGTTATGCCAAAAAGTTATGACCGCTGAGGCCCGAGGGCCCGCGCGGGCATCTCTCATTAATTTCCCTCTGTAAATATTGCCTCCACATTATGCGATTGTTTTACGATTTAATGCTCTCTCCTCCGACCTCTTTTCGATTCAGGGGTCCATACCTACTATCGTGAGAAAATGATTAAACATCTGTACGCTTTAACATATCAACAAATTCCGCCTTTTACAATATTTTTTTATATATATACGCGAACACTACTGTATCTTGTTCTTTTCATGAAATGAAGTTACCATTTTAACTAAAAACGTTATAAATAATATGATTAATTTTATTAATACGACTATTTGATCATCACTATTTCTAATAATGCCAATCTGACATGATATTGCTATCACTGGCCTTATCAAATGAATAATGATATTTGATTAAGTACCTAGTACTTACATAATTAGAATAAAATCTTAAAAAAAACAATTAGAAAAGATAAAAATCCGTCTGTAATAAAGCCTAATTGTACTAACTTTATGTTAATGATAGTAAACGTAAAAACAGATGAGATTGCACTTGAAGTTCTAACTTAAAACTGAGGAGCTGGCGAACAAATCCGGACTTGTCCTGTAATTGTTTTTTTTTTGAATAGAGGTCATAACCCAAAATAAGCTAAAGTTAATTAGGTGGAATTTTAAGCTTTAGTAAATGAATAGTGTATCAAAATTTAAGCCCGGATCTTTAGTTCAATAGAAACCCTAACCCCTTTTTAAAATTTTCTTTTTTGGACAATTTCAATTCATCAGGACTAGTTCGTTTCAGATTGAACACGTTTTTTTTTTTTAAGTTTTGACTGAAAATATTTCGTTAGTAAATATAAGAGTACACAAAGCGCAAAAAAAATGGAGTGTGTGGACAAGTCCGGATTTGTTCGCCAGCTCCTCAACTGTCAACTAATTTAGTTGCCAGTAAAAAATAGTCTATAAGATTATAGACGATTTATTCCAACCATTTATTTTAGTTTTGACAGAAGCACGCCTATGAAGTTCCTTATATATTGACTGTCAACCATAGACGAAACAATGCAATAATTCATGGAAAACAATTGGTTGAAAAGATTGTAATGGTACACATGTGTACCAAGGGTAGCTTAGAGGTATGTCGAATAGCGCTCTTCCAACAAAATCAAATTAAACCTTTTAGCATCCAGTATAAAAAACGAATACTTACAACAAAAAATAAAATCAATATAAGAATTATAATATCTCGACAGTAAGTGTAACCGTACATGTAAATAACTCAAGTGGACACGGGCTCTCAGCCGATGTTGTGAACATTTATCTGAATATCGCGAACTGTAATTATGGAACTTAACGTTCGACGCGCGCTGTTACAATTAAACTAGCGGTGCCTTCACCAAATAATAAATTAACCAGATTACATCAACAACATTCATTGTAATTTTTCAACGATTATTACCTGTAAGTTACTGCCGACCTTCACTAAAAGTTTATGTAGGTAGGTTACATTAATTTGATTTATGTGTAAACAATCTTCGGCTTTGATAAGGAGAAAATGTAGCCATTGTTAATGCAAGTTTTTATGAAAATTCACCAATCTATAGTAGAGTTTTATAATAAGAACGTAATGAACAACAATAGCCGCAACTGCGCGACAACTCAGACCATAGAAGTTTGACATCGATTGATCCGAAGCCCAACCCTTGACTTACAACAACGCTACTGGAAGGAAACGTTTCTGAAGAAAAGCTTGCGAAGATATCTGATAGCAGACTTTAAAATAGTGTCTAACAATGTATTTACTAGGGCCGTTGTCTTGTATCCGAACTTAAATAAAAAAAAAAGTTTAGTAGGCTCAGTTCGAGTCCGCACCGTTGTTTTCGTGAAAACATATTATTGAAATTTTACTAAGGTTTCCGATACTGCCGTAGCCATTGTATTTGTTCGACACTAGACTTAGTAGGCTCATTGAATTCCTTATAAAATAAGCTTTCACCGACTATAATATTTTTCTGAGCAGATTTACGGCCGATATGAGACGACATCTGACATTATTGTCAACTTCATAGTAATTTTTAACCCTATTTTGGGAAATATTTCTGATGTTTCTCTTTCGGTCCTGGCAGTGCTTTGTCAACTCTTGACAAAGAGACCAGAATGACTGACCTAGCCAAATACTTTTTTGCGCTATACGAATTGATATTTCCACACATAGTGAAAAATAGAGGGTCGCGCGCATGCGCGTGCTCTCGCAGTGTAACGTCATAGGCCAATTATATCCGGCCTATAAAATTGTTATAAATATGACCTATCTTTTGATTGTTTAACTATTACTCTAGCATTAAAAGTCTGTAAGTTATTAGCGGTTGAAATCTTACATGTTTTTGTCGGTCAGAAATATTAATCTTACCACCAGTACACCGATCGAAAAGACGTTTTCACGTCAAAAATGAAAAATATTAAAATATTGTATTCTATGGTAATAGTAGGCAGGTTTTGCGACCTATTTTATACCGAATAAATTTAATTTCTAGTAGTTTTTTTTTAAAATATCAGGTCTTTACCTATGTAATGTTAAAAAAAATAAAGTTAAAATCATTTTATATAAATATTTTTTATTTCTATCAATCAAAATATGCACCCATGCTATCGATGCATCTCTGCCAGCGCAGTGATAATTTTGCAATGTCCTTCTCGAAGAAGTCACGTGTACGGGAGCCAACAAACTCTTCAAAGGCATTTTGTACTGCCTGTCGGGTATTGATTTTTTTCCCTACCAAGGAGCAGTCCAAATTTTGGAAAAAGTAGAAGTCTGTCGGCGCAAGGTCTGGTGAGTAAGGTGGATGACGCAAAACTTCCAACCCTAGCTCTTGTAGCTTAGAGACCGTCTGTTGTGCCATATGAGGTCGAGCGTTGTCGTGTAGGAGCAGCGGGGACGAGCGATTAACCAAGGCTGGCCGGAGTTATGCGAGCTTTCCATCATTGTGTTCAGTTCCTCACAGTACACATCCATAGTAATGCTGGTGCCATTTAGTAAGAAGCTGTGATGAATTATACCAGCACTAGACCACCAAACAGTGACCATGACTTTTTTAGAGGTATGTTTTCGTTTGGGGCATTGCCTAGGCGCTGAACCAGTGTCTAACCAACATGATGACCGCTTACGGTTATCAAAAAGAATCCATTTTTCATAGCAAGTGACAATGCGGTTCAAAATCCCTTCGTTTCTGTGTCTGTTAAGCAACGCAAGGCATACCTCAACGCGTTGGTCGCATTGGTGATCGTTCAGTTCGTGTGGCACCCACTTATCAAGATTTTTTACCTTGCCAATTTGACGAAAATTGACCAATATTGTTTTGATGCCAACGTTGAAAGCTGCTAATAACTCAGCCGTAGATTCAGTATCGTCAGCTTCCACTATCGCCTTATTTCGTCGTTGCTGAATTTAATTTTCGGGTGACAACGAGGTTCATTTTTAGATCAAAATTTGCATATCGGAAGCGTTCAAACCAATAACGAGTCGTGCGTTCGTTTGTAGTGTTCACTACGTACACGTAATTAATGTTGCGAGCCGTTTGTGCGGCACTGCTACCGCGATGGAACTCGTATTCCATAATTACTCGTATTTTTATCGTGTCCATATTGATAAAAAAGATACAAATGTAGTGAAAACAAAACACTAATCAATAAACAAATGACTGAATTTGACATTTAAATTTAGAATTTATTGCCAGCCATACATAAATTACGTTTCAAATGGCCAGTATTGTGTAAAATGGCAACTACATAGGTAAATACCTATTATTAACAAATCATAAATGTGAGAGTCAGCCGTCGCACGTGGGAATCCAAAATTACAGCATGTCAAAGTTGTAAAAAAAACTTTAAAAAAGTAATTTCATACCGCACCAAAACCTTATGGGACGATATTTGGGATCATCTTCTACCCAAAAACAAAATAGTCAGCTGCATGGAAGTGGGGGGAATATATGTCAGTCGCGTAAATAAATATTAATCGGTGTAATGGCACATGGCACATCAGGCTAAATTCGAAACTATGGGTCATAAGTGGTCAAAGGAACCATGTTCTCAATTTTGAGGGAAAATAAAACTGCATTTTTGGTTTTTTGACAAAGCTTAAGCCACAGCCAGGAATTGAATCCGTTTTTTTTTTCAAAAACAGCAACCTTTTTATTGCACTAACCGATAGTGTACCATTACATCTTTCAACAGATACCTGTTCATATTTTATATATTACAGCTAAAGTTTATCTTAGAAAACACCTACATCATTATTACGAGTATACTCGTAATTTAGTAGTTTGCTAAATAATGTTAGATTATTAATAAATGCTTCCTCTATCCTAACTCACTTATTTTGCTGTGCCCCACAGGCAGTGTGACCGTTTTGGGTTTTTTTAGTAGTAAATTGGTATATGTGAGGCTACGAAAAATGACGATAGCATATTTTATATTACTAAATGTTGGTATAATATTGGTACAATTCTGTCATGGTATTTTTTGGTATATTTTAGTAGATTTCAAAGATTCCGTTGATAGGTTTATAAAATTACAAACAGTCATGCTGCCGAGGGTCCATATGATCTATAAATTATAGGTTTACGACCTAAGAATATCTACATGTGGAATTGTGGAATGTAATAAAAGTATTGAGTAGTATGGATAAAATGCTGTGAACAAATGTAATGTGACAAATCAAAAGAAATGCATTTTTTTTTAATTTTCGTAATTTATGAAACATAAATATTGCAAAGAACTGACACTTCCTTTGATTTCAGACAAAGTATTCCTTAGCAGTATTTGATCTTTGTCAGCAACACTTATCACTCAGTATAAAAATACAGGATGCTATTTTATACAAGGATTCGGGTTCGATTTCCGGTTCATGCAGAAGCTTTTTCAAAAAACAAAAAATGCAGATTTATTTTCCTTCAAAATTATGGTTATTTTGACCGCTTTGCCCTACTACAATCAAGTTCATTACGCGACTGACATAATTATATTCCCCCCACTTCCATGCAGCTGACATAGCCGACAAGCAGTGGCGTGCACTCCATACATGCAAATAAGCACTGCATACCCTGTAGTGCCATACATACATGCCCCTCTAATTGTAAATGATAAAATTACTATAGTTCAAAAAAAATATTAATCTAACTTATTCGCCATTCACACGAACACACATTCGCTTTCCGTTTTTACAGCGCGTTAAGCGCCAGCTATGCCAGAGGCGCAGCGGGCAAAAGCATTACTACGCCGTGCTTATTTTTCATACAACGCATGATTTCGCGACTCGTGTAATACACAGCAAAAGTGTGTATGTGTGCGTGAAAACGTGTGCGTGTGTTCGAGTTTTAGAAGCACTGCTTATATTGCAAACCGTCCAAATTGAGAAGCCGTAAATGGACCGCCTAATTGTTGATTGCAGAGGGTCGACATTTTTTAGTCGGATTGGCCAAATGACCGACTAATTCATTCGTTCGTATTAGTTCGGAACGTAATTGCAAAGTTTGTCGCCATATTGTTTGTTATTATCGGTGCAAGTGATTGTCTAAGTAATTATTTAGTAAGTTTATTGTAAAAAATGGAAAATTATACCTGTGAGTCGGATTGAATTTAACTCAAAAAAAAGGTAATGCTGTTAATCGTTACTTTCATGAAAAGTTTTATGATAATTATAACAGGTTGTCTATGTACTCACAAACATATTGTACTGTTTCCCTTGCATTTTGTTTACAAACCAAGATAAAAAGAATGAACGTATAACGGATATTCAGATCTAAATAATTTTCACAAAGCGGCTGCTAAACACGATTCTTCAGAAAAACATCTGGAATCCTGCTTGAAGTTCCAAACTTTTGGTAAAGGTATAATAGAGACTAGTTTGAATAGCCAGTTTAAGTTAGATATTGAAAGGCACAACGCGAAAGTTGAGATATAGAAATATCGAAATAGAAATATTTTCAAGCGGTTAATTGATGTAGTTTGTTTTCTTGGTAAACAAGAATTAGCATTCCGTGGTCATGACGAATCCAGCCTTTCTTTTAATAAAAGCAATTTTCTAGAAATTGTAGATTCGTTAGCTAAATATGATCGAAATTTGGAAACCCACTTACAATCAACATCGGGTAGCTCATTCACGGGGTTATCGAATAGGACCGAAAATGATTTAATTTCTAGTGTTGCGTCGATAATTAAATCAAAATTCAGTACCGCTTCGACCGAACGATAATTTTGTAGTCTCAAACGAATTCATACACATTTACGAAACACAGGACCAAAACAGACTCACATATTTGTCTATGATTGCAATTGCAAATGAAAAGAACTTTTAGTAAAACGATGTAGCAGTTTTTACGACGACGTTTTGCAAAACTATCTGAAAAGAAGATAGGTGCGTCGATTTGATTTATAAACATTAACTTGTAGAAAGTAATCAGTTAACATTAAAGTAGTCATTTATTTTGAATTTAAATTCATTTGCGCAAAGAAAACAAAATAAACATCCCACGGCCTTTTTAAATGCCACTTTGCATATCATATGTCACTTATTTAGATATTCATAGTGGTCGCAAACAAACATCATGCGAAGCCAAAGGCTCCTGTGGTAAAACTCAGGTAGGGTAGGTAGTCCTAGTCGTTGGGCCACCGACAGCAACAAGCTGAAACTGGTAAGTTTTTTTTAGCTGTGCATACCCTGTCTGAAATCTCTGTGCACGCCACTGCCGCCAAGGGTAACTACAGGCCTATCCAGGGCCGTAGCGGGGGGGGGGGGCATCGTGGGGGCAATGCCCTACCTTTAAACACTAAAGCCCTACCTTAAGAAAACACCATCAACTAAGTTATGACAGATAAAAAAATTACTGGCTTATAGTGACATCTAAACGATTCCGAATTAACCACTGCACCTTACAATCATAAGATTTACATTAATTCTTTATGCTGCTCATAGATGGCATTTGAAATATGTGTGCGAGATTTATTCTTATTGAAGTCTATAGAACGAGGAATCTCCTAGCCTTTAAAATCCTAAGTACGTTAAGGCGAAAGCGTCAAGGTACCCCGCGAAATTCAAATTTTCTTACGTTTTTTGCAATTTACAGAGTCGGTATTAGATTGTACGTTGATCAAATTATAATTTGCGGTCGTAACAAGTATCTATTTACATAATTAGAATCATTAAAGTGATATACAACTCTTTAAGACCAGGTAATCCCAAAAAATGACTATTTCATGAAATCTTGACATTTTAGGATTATACTAACTTAAGGAGTTGTATTACTGATTCTTTTGTATATAATTCTGTAAAAACATATTTGTTACGGCCGCAAATCATACTTTATTTAACATACAACTTAATACTGACTTGCAAATTGCCAAAAACGTAAGAAAATTTGAATTTCGCGGGCTACCCTGACGCTTCCTCCTTGAAGTGTTTGTCGCATGTCGTATAGCGTGTTTTATTGTGTTGTGTGAATAATAATTAGTTATATAGTGAAATAATTGTTTGTTTATTGTTTTCAATATACGGGCTTTCTTTAGCAAAAAACGCAAAAAGTTGAAGAGAAAATTGACCACGAAGAACCTCATTCCTCGCAACAGATTCAACAGCTACTTCTAGGCCTATGGAAATAGGTTTGGTGAAACATAGTTGTAATGCTAACTATGGTATTCCTTCTGATATTGCACAAATCGGAGAACCTATAAAGCAAGTTATTTTAGACAGATATCCAAAAGATAATAACAGGGCCTTTGTAGTGGACTGGTTCAAGCGATATAAATGGTTGCAGTATTCTGCCGAGAAAGATACTGCTTTTTGGTATCCTTGCCAGTAATTTTTACCACATGGAAGCAAACAGACTTCGTACACTCATACAGGATTTAGAAACTGGAAAAATGCCACTGATTAAGTCTATTACAGAAATAACACGATTTCTAGTTGTCAACGAACTAGCTTTGCATGGAAATGATATTTTAGAGGAAGAAAAGAACAAGGATTATTTCAGAATTTGTTTGAATACACGTGCATAAAAGATCCCAATTTGAAGGAGGCTCACATTCATATACCACGAAATGCAACATATCGTTCACCTGAAATTTAAAATCAAATAATTCAAGCAATGGTTCAAGCAGTACGAAATTCCATTGTTAAAGATATTAAGTAATCTGATGTGAACTGGTTTACTTTAATGTAGATGAGACGAAAGATAAAAATAACCGAAAAAATATTGCATTAGCAATATGTTACGTTAAGGATGGAACTGTCAAAGAGTCGTTGCTGACAGTTACAACTACTGAAAACCTTGATGCAGCCACCTTTACGGAAATACCCTTACGGAAAATAACATTGACCTCTCTCGTATGCTAAGCCAATGCTATGATGGGGCAAGTGTAATGAGTGGGAAAGTTTCGGAAGTTGCCACCAGAATAGAAAATAAATTGGGCCGAAATATTCGTTACGTCTACAGCTATAACCATCGCACTGACGGGTATTTAACATAAAAAGGTGGTCAAAAGTCTGAAAAACAAAACAAGGTTTAATCTGAAAACAGTTGCTACCTGAGCATAGCCAAACATACGGAGAACAATGACGAGCCCGACATTTTTTTTTCATCATGCGTTACTACTCGTCATTAGTCATCTATCTAAGCGTCTTGCTAGTTGCATGTACTAAACAAACAACGAACGATTTTTAAAGCAATTACATTAAAATTCTTTAGTGATCTTGTGCAAGTGAATCGTGGTTATTTTCATAATGGATGCTGATCAACCAGGTATGTACCTATTCATATCAGTTATTAAGTTTTATAATGCTGCGAATAAAAGACGGTACCATAATAGTTTTCGAAGCGCATAAAAAATTCATGATCATTTTGACGTAAAAAGAGGACACGATAGTTTTTGTAATACTTCAGGTTATATTGTTTTTTCATAAGTTAATATTCTACTTTTATTATAACAAATGAGTGATTGCCGAAAATTGCATAAAATATTTTTCTGTATTTTTTATAATAATATGTCATTTTACCAAATTAGGTTTATTTTTCTCTTGATATTGATTTTTATTTTCAGGAGGCTCAGGTTTTAAATGTGACACGGGAACACTTATGGCGAAAAAGTGTAATGAAAGATTATTTGCGAAAAAGTTAAGATTTTGTGGAGAACGAAATTGTTGAACCTACTTTTCCTGTGGAACAAAAACAATATATTTTGCGCAAGTTTTCATATTTTAAATCGCAATTAAAAATCAGGTGGCTTGCAGCCAACAGAACAGAACACGTTTTTTTTTTTAAAAAAAAAGTCGCGATTGGTTACGCGTTTCAATTAAAATACCTGCAAGACACGTAACAGAAAAACCTGGTCATCCATTAAACCACAGTAGCAGCACACCAACAAGACAACAGTTGACACCAACCCAGGCTCTAGGCTCTAGGTATCAATTTTTGTAGAAGCATCTTTATCACGGAGACAATATGAAATTAAACTTGTTTACATGTATCGAACGAACATTTTGTCCACAATAATTTGTAATCTACCCTCAAAACATTTACAAAATCGACGTCTAATTTTTGTAATACCCCCAACTTTTTGTTCGTTTTAAGTATTTAGTTTTAATATTCTCATGTAAGTGAATAGTGTAATTCTTATGAGAATAAATGATCTTAAACCTCAAATTTAAGAACAAGCGACAAAAAGCTTTACCCGTGCAAACGTGTTTTGCAACGTGAAAAGAAAGAGTGTTACCCTATCGGTGAGGCATTCCGTATAGCAACTTGTGCAGAAGTACAACTGCAAGAATTATTAGATCATACATCTCAGCGATTGATTCTATCGTATATCTGAATGATGTTTTACGAGGTCTAACCATAGAAGAGACAGCTTCATTGGACCTAATTTATAAGTGGGGCTGTGATGGTTATCAACAGACGGAGTACAAACAAAAATTTGAAAACAGTAACGATTCTAATGCCAACATTTTTCAGTCATCATTAGTGCCTCTTCAGCTTATTTGTCGCAGTAATAAAAAAGTAATTTGGCAAAATCCAACATCTTCCTCGCCCCGGTATTGCCGACCTATGAGAATCAGATTTGTTCACGAAACATCTGACATTACAAACGAGGAAATACGTTACTATAAGGAGCAAATTAGACGTTTAGAAGAAACAAAGATAGAAAGAGCAACTGGCGAATTATCTATTAAACATACTATGCTGTTCACTATGGTTGACGGCAAAGTGTGCAATGCAGCGACCCAAACAAAATCGACAATGAGATTCTTCATTTGCAAAGCGACTTCAAAAGATTTTAATAATTTGGCAGCATCAAGAGAATTAGATTTAGATAACCTTAAATTCGGCTTGTCTGTATTGCACTCACGGATAAGGTTTTTCGAAACTTTGCTTCATGTTTCTTACAAAATAACTGTCCAGAAATGGCAAATAACAACTCAGACTGAAAAAGATATTGTAAAAACAAGAAAAAAAGAAATTCAAGAAAACTTTAGAACTCAGCTTGTCCTCATTGTTGATGTTCCTAAAGAACTATGGCAATAGCAATGATGGAAACACTAATCGAAGATTTTTTGAAAACCCTCAAGACTCATCAGATATCATGAATAATGGATTGATATGAGGCTGATTAAAAGGTTTGCTGTGATATTAGAAGTGATATTAGTGTGGTATTATTATTATTCTTTGACATTTCCCCAAAACAAATGAAGTGAAAAATCAAATCCTTTCATAAATTTTCTTATTTAGGTAGTTTAAATAAATCCCTAAAGACCATTAAATAATTTTGACTACGTTTTGGGGTCAAATACCCGTATGTGATCGCTTGCATTTGATAGTGATCAGGACTATCTCGGAAATTACTTACATTCGTTTATTTTTTGATCAATGCATCATGTTGCATGAATTCTTTAATAATTTCAAAATAGCCGCCTTGCATGATGGAAAAAAGATTGGCCGGCTTCTCGAACAGCGTTGGTCAGGACACTTGGCGGTTATAAAAGTTATAAACGATAATTATTCATCGATTTTGAATACTTTAGATGAAATTGAAAATGACAGATTTAACGGTGACGACGTCGCTAAAAGTGTCGGCATTAAAAAAGTCATGCTCGACTTAGAACTCCGAATGGCCATGGTTGTATCCAAAAAAATCTTATCCATGCTTCAGCCTGCAGATGCTGCTTTACAAGCGCGAAGTGCAGGGTAAATGAAATAATTAAACTGAGAACAGATGAAATGTATCATCAAATTTTGGAAGAAGCTAAGTCTAAGAAGGCAAACGGCGATTCTGAAAATAGGACCCAGAAGAGAAAAATAAAAAAATCAAATCGAATGTATGATTACTTGATGTATTTTTCTGTTCCTCTGCAAGAAAAATTAGAAGACCAGAATGCTCAGCCATTTAAATCAGAGTATTTCGAAACGTTAGACTATACTAATTGCTGAATTACAAAGAAGATTTTCGGACAATGATGACCTACTAAATTTATTAGCTACTCTCGATGAGTTGAATGTAGACAAAATGGTATCTCTGAAAAATTTAAGTGAGTGTAGGTATGTTTTAATTAAAGAAAGCTACATTTCTACTTGTATGTAATTAGTGTCATTTCATGTCACATTCACAGTATCATCTAATTTTCAGGTCTAACAATTCCATCAAGGGAAGAGGCTATTGTGGTCAAAGCTTACTTGAGTCATCGCGAGGATAAAAAGGAAAACATATTGCGAGAATTATTTAGGCAGCGAGAGGCTTTCAAAGATACATATGAACTTTTTGCATCATTTCACCATAGGGTGTAGAGCTGCTATATTTTCAACATTTTCACCTTTAACTGCAATCAACAGGCTTCAGAAGCTATCAATGGGTCACGAAAGAATGGCAGAGTATTCCTGGCCTTTGAAAAGAAAAGAACAAAGTCGGTTGATCTGAATGAAGTCCTTTGCATTTTTAATAATATGTCGAATCGAAGGATTCCGCTGTTTTAAGGACGGACTTTTTATTGATATATATGAAAATATTTGAATATGATTGTAGAAATAATAATATAAATCAGAGTAAATTACTTTTTATTTTTATCCAGAATTCGACATTCTTATACAAAATGGTCCAATCGGGTCGTACGGGAAGGTCGATTTTTTTTTGCGAATTCTTAGTTGGTCCCATAGTAAAAGTTGTTAATATTGATGGATAGAACACCCCCTTAAATTTTGTGGCATGTTTTCAAAGATAGCCTGTATATCACCCCCGACAATTTAGTATTAACTGACACATAAGTCAAGAAAGCCAAAAATCGATTGACTAGAACAGATCAAGTATTAGAGTATAGATAGATTCATCATGATGAATCATTAACATATTATTAAATAAACATAGCAATTATAAACGTGTAATCCGAGTATTAGGCTGGATTCTACGAGCATTCAACATGAATCACAAGAAGGCAATCCATTCTATTAATAACTTAACCGACTGCGAAGAAGAAAAAGGTGTTATATACTTGTCACCGCAAGAAATTAAAGCAGCTGCTGGCTTGGTGATCAGAAACGTCCAAGGGGAGTATTGGAGAGAAGCCCACCAGTACCATCAAGAAGCAGGCTGCTGAAGTTATCTCCGTTTCTTGACGAAAATGGATTATTGCGAGTGAAAGGGCGACTGGTCAACTCAACACTACCTCCCGAATCAAAACATCCTGTTATTATACCCGCTGTAGGAAGACTAACAGAGCTTATCATCCAAGAGGCTCACCACGATACCCTTCATGGGGGCGCCCGGCTTACTTTGGCCCAATTAAGACTTAAGTATTGGGTCATAGGGGGCAGCAGAACAGTGAAGAAAGACCTACGACAATGCATTAGATGTCATCGTTTTAAGCCTAGTCGGCACTCTCAATTAATGGTCGACTTGCCGAAAGAACGCGTAACTCCAACTAGACCGTTTAATAATACTGGCGTTGATTATACTGGACATGTGGACATCAAAATTAACAGA
This sequence comes from Dicycla oo, assembly GCA_948252095.1. NCBI lineage: Eukaryota > Metazoa > Arthropoda > Insecta > Lepidoptera > Noctuidae > Dicycla > Dicycla oo. Next base: position 17,706,053 of record OX411712.1, read on the forward strand.
GGGAGAGGAGTGAAAACTTGCAAAGCATACATCGCTATTTTTATTTGCATGGTAACAAAAGCCGTGCATTTGAAATTAGTATCTGATTTGACCACCCAAATTTTTCTCGCTGCCTTCAGAAGGATGTGTGCCCGTCGAGGCACGCCAAAACACGTATTCTCGGATAACGGAACGAATTTTGTGGGGGCTGCAAAACTACTCAAAGAAGACTTTGAACGACACAAGACTTTCCAAACTTCGGAATTCTTTCATGAGATGAGCAATCAGCAAGTTGAATGACACTTTAACGCGCCTCTCTGGCCGACAGCTGGAGGACTATGAGAGGCGGCCGTAAAATCAATGAAATATCACTTGCATCAGGTGCTGGGAGAGCAGAAACTTACCTTCGAACAATTCACTACCCTGCTCACTCAAATTGAAGCCTGCCTGAACTCCCGTCCATTATGCCCCTTAACTTAAGATGTGGAAGACTTGGAGTACCTGACTCCAGGACATTTTCTCACCGGCGGTCCTTTAATATCACCCCCACAAGAGGAACAAGATTTTGCTCAACACGACATTCGCAACAGATGGAGGCTGGTGGAACAACTAAATCTTCATATTTGGAAGCGCTGGTTGAATGAATATCTGCACCAACTGCAAGTTCGAAGCAAATGGCAGCAAACTCAAGAAAACCTAAAGATAGGAGAACTGGTATTGGTGAAAGATGAACATCTACCTCCAGGACGGTGGCCTCTTGGAAGAGTACTGGAACTTCACACGGGTGCGGACGGAAGAGTCCGAGTGGTTACCTTAAAAACTAAAAAAGGGCCACTAAAGCGACCCATCACCAAACTGGCACCGTTACCATTACAAACTCCAGAAGAAAAGGAACTAGTCAAAGAACCGCCATCCGCGCCGGAAACCAAACCACACGGGGGAACCAAAACAAATAAGAACGTAGGTACTGCCTCTCATTCTTATCTCTATATTAGCTATGACGGGGCTAGTTCAATCAACACCAACAACAAATAATCTGCAAGTGACACCGATACCAAGTAACCGCCCAATTTACTTCGATGAGGTCGGCAAATTACAACTGATTCACGACGAATGGACTCTGCTCATCTACTATAACCTAACAGTATGCGTTTCAATGGCGCGGCCATGGGGGTTTTACTCTCACAGCTCCTATAATATGAATCTAGGATTTTTTTCTATATTTTTACAAATTTTGACAAATTCAAACCTGGGTTTTACAAAAAACTTCAGACGTCTGCGATGCTTTTTCAGCGAGATATCGGCTATCACTCGTTTTTCACCGTTTCGACGGCGCGGCCATGGGGGTTTTGCTCTCACAGCTTCTATAATATAAATCTAGGATTTTTTTCTATATTTTTACAAATTTTTTACAAATTCAATCTGTTATTTACGTAAATTTCAAGTCTCTGCAACGCTTAGTTTTAAAGATCTCCGTGGCCGCGCGGTTCTCCGCGTTTCGATGGCGCGGCCACGTTCAAACTCTAATAACTTTTTAACCATAGCTTTGACAAATTTATGGTTTTGGAAATCAACTTTTACAAATTTTTACAAAATCTTGGCATAGTTTTTTTTTTAAATAACGCCATGGCCGCGCTATTGAAACGCATACAACCTAACATCATACTGGCAAGCAACAGCTAAAATCAGTACATATATCAATCAAATCGATATACTGTGCCAAAGGGTCTCGTATGAGTATCCGCCTTGTGAAACGGTCGTCAGTCAGTTACGTCATGAATTTGGGCACCTGACAGAATACAACTCGATGTTACTATCGCAACATGTAAGACAAAAGCGAGCAGCAGCCTTTGGGCTAATCATACCCAAAAAGCAAACAGTGCCCTGCGAATACAATATAATAATACCTTTAGGGTGCTATTGAGGCTTCCACCCTATTGTAGTGCATCTGGTATGTTCGCCGATGCGCACACTGACGACTATTTTGCAATAATGCGTAAGAAGGTGGCGTCGATGACACGCAGAGTGGGAGATAGCACCAACAGTATCTTGAGGGTGTTTGATGAAAGGCTGGATGGGCCTACCATGGGTAGTATGGTTTATCAAGCTGCATGTATTACATGGGGCTTGATGAAACTATCTGTGCTCTATTATCACCTTTTGTTTGTTTGTTTTCTAAGTATAATCTAACATAGTTTATAAGATAATTTTAGACACTAACACAATGTGGGCCTATGTAGTCTGTAAATAAAAGATTATTTTATTTATTCACGCAAATCAACGTAGGTACTCTATCTTACAATTGGTACCTACAGGGCCTGCACAAGTTCGAAGAGAAATCTCATGAGCAGTGGGAAAATAGTGTGTCTTGTGTCAGATGCCTGTTTGGAAAATACAAACAGGCATCTGACACAAGACACACTATTCAGCGAAAAGATTAAAAAGCCTGAGGACCTAAAACGATCCCCGATCGAGGCCCGTCGCAAACTATGGCAGGATATATCGAGTGTTTTTTTTTAGAGGCGAGAAGTTTAAATTGAAATAAAACACAGAAAAATGTTTTTAATATCCATTAAATTGGCTTTATTTGTTAGATAATTGTATGCCATTAATGTTTGAACATGCTTTCAGACCGCCGCGGCTGACACCAACGCCTTGTTTACTGAAAACTTAACTTTTTTATTGGCTTAATTAATAAAGAAATCATTTGACAAAGGACTAATTTCACAAAATCTGGCCACCTCGTTCGTGTAATTTGAAGCCATTACTTTATTTTCTCTGGGGATATGTAAAGTCGCATGTCTACTTCGATAAACCAGTAAATATTGAGCACTAGGATGCCAACATTCGATGCATTATTCCCGAAATACAGCCTGATTTACTGCGAAGAGCGTGTGAAAATTGGACATCCAGATTACGCCATGTACGCGTCAGCCGCGGCGGCCACAAATCATATTAAAACTTTAATGGCATTAAATTATCTATGAAATAAAGCCAATTTCATGGATATTAAAAAAGATTTTTATATGTCATATTTCAATTTAAAGTACCCCCCTTTTCCATAAAAAACACCCTTTACTTCCCCCAACCTCCTAATATATCACAAGTATCATAAGTAACAAGTGTCATAGTAAGCATCTTCCTGCCGACTCCGACCTCAAGTGAGAGGAAGCAATGGCACTCGAGTCTTGACAAATCGGCAATACTACATATCTACTAATCGGTATTTACAATGCAGATGTGAGTGGAAACGCCGAGAGGGGACGCCGTAGGAAGACATATAGTGCACTTATTGGTGATGTTTGGTGAAATGTCGGGTGCGTAGTACTCGCAACCGGCGTGCGTGTATAACCAGATGTATGAACGTAAACGAGGCAAAAGGAGTATGTAAGGATCGTAACGGTGGCGTTCTGTAGTTTCTGCCTACCCCCATGGGAAGAAGGCGTGAGTTTATATAGTATATCACAAAACTAACTTAGGTGACCACTCTCCCCTTACGAGGGCTACCAAATTGTATAATGCTATATGCCGCAAGGCTGAAATTGATATATCATGACAGTCTGAACACTTTTAAAAATAAATTATATAAGTACTTTCGGTTAGAGGGCATTTGAATTATCATTCCAGTAACTTAATCATTTCATTAATTCAACTTTTTTTTATTTTTTTTATTTAATGTAATCTATAATTCAATTTCTTACTATTTTTTTATATTTCTTTCATTCATTCGGACATAATATTGGTTTTATTGTAATATATGGATGCAATTTTATTATTTTTTATTAGCATTTAAATCTTTATAATAGAATGTATATTGTCTTTTTTTGTTGTTTTGTATTGTTTTATGTATTATTAATTTAATTATGTATTCAGAGCATGTGTAATTACTCGATAATGTGTAAGCTGTGGTTACCTGTAATTGAGTGTGCATTACAGGAAATCGTATTTATTACACAAGTTATACAGGGTGTTTGGTGCATCGTGTGCCAAATTGAAATGGTCGACTGGGGGGGTCACCTTCTATCCTTTCAGACCCCTAAACACTTCTCATGCCCTGTGGCTTTTTTTTCATCGACTTTTTATTTTTTTATAAAAAAAATACCCAAATTTTGCATTCAATTACAAAATAAAAAAAATGTGTAAGTCGTAGACTCTGAATTTTAATTTTATTTAGATGTGTATTGTATTACAGCACTTTTAAATTAAAAGTTAGTGACATTAGCCATCTAGTTTTTTTTAAATTTACTCGCAAAGTTTCGGATTTCAATTAAAGCTGTCCATGTTACAGCTATTTACATGGCTATAAAAAAAAACCAAAAGCGACCGGGATCTTCCAACTCTCTCAAAAATTCTCTAGTCTATCTTCTTGTTAGTGATGTGCCACATGTCATAAAAATCTTTTTACAACTTTGTAAATTAGCTAGAATAATTGTGAATCGAGTCACAAAATATTAAATTCCAAATTCAAAAGAAAAAAGTCTTTTTGCGTAATTGTTACTTAAGTAACAGGTAAAATTTGTTTTCTCACTCTCGCGAAGTAAAATCTATCTTCTATCTTATGTGGTTTATCTTTCTTGCATAGCGTACCTAAACTAGTTTGAACAAACGACGAACTGCCACCGACGCGGCGACGCCGTCAATCCGTCATTCGTCAGTCAGTCGAGACATCACTGCCTCTGCTACCTGACGTGTGTGTTAGTTCACCGTACTCCGCGATTTTTTCATTGTGTTACTTTGTTTTGTTGAGTTTTGTTGGTTTTTGTTACGTTTTAACTTTTGGTGTTATTGTTAAACTTTGTTGATTTTTTGTTGTTGCAATGGCGACGTTCTCTAACGAGGAATATGCTGACATCATGATGGCTTATGGAGCCGCCAATGGTGTCGCTCGTGCAGCGCAACGAATTTACCAGGAACGTTTTCCTGGTAGACGACTACCTGGCCGCAGAGTCTTCCAAGACACATACCGACGCATACGCGAGACTGGCAGTGTCACTTTTCATGAACCAAGGGGCCATATTGTGCGACATAATGTTGAAGTGGACGAGAGAATACTGGCACTTTTTGAGGAAGACCCTACAAGAAGCATTAGAAATGTGGCAGCATATCTTGATATTTCAATATGGAAAGTGTGGAAAGTTCTTCAGCAAAACGAAAAACATCCATTCCACTACACTCCGGTGCAAGGTACGTAATTTTGAACTAACTTTAAACCCGTACACACTTTGTTTGACGATGCCTTTGTTTAGCAGGTAATGGGTATGACGTCACTACTTCCAGGTAGTGAACCAGCCCATACAAACGGTCCGACGCCGCCGGTCATTAAAAATCTCATTGTGCAATTATTTACTGCTCAACAGGAATTTAAAAGAGTTCTTTGTTTGTAGGTCTTGAGGGTGGCGACTTTGACAGACGAGTGGCATTCTGTCGGTTTATGTTACACACGGATGTGGATGATCCTAATTTCTTAAAAAGAATATTGTGGACGGATGAATCCAAATTTACCAAAGAAGGGATCCTCAATCTTCACAATCTGCATCACTGGACAAACAAAACGGAAAACCCACATGTTAAAAGGCAGAAATCTTTTCAAAGGAGGTTTAGTGTAAACGTTTGGGCAGGAGTGATTGGGAATCAGGTAGTTGGACCGCATTACCTGCCCGATAACCTCAATGGAAATAACTATTTGGAGTTCCTTCAAAATGACCTGCCCGAATTAGTGTCCGAGGTGCCCGTATTTAATGAAAATGTTCCCAAAGTATTCCAGCATGACGGCTGTCCCGCGCATTGGCGTTTGACTGTGAGGGAATATCTTGACGATGTGTTCCCCAATGCGTGGATTGGTCGCGATGGCCCTATTGCATGGCCGGCACGTTCCCCAGACCTAACTCCGCTAGATTTTTATGTCTGGGGACGTGCCAAAGAGCTGGTATACGCCACGGAGGTTCCGACTAGGGAGGTACTACTTCAACGCATTGAAACGGCGTTTAATCAAATTAAGGAGGAAATACGACTTCGTACAACAACTGTGGAAATACGAAATAGATGTCGGGCCTGCATTCGCAATAGCGGCCAACAATTTGAGCAGAATATGTAAAAAATGATTAAATAAATGTTAAAAATGCAATTATTTTTTATTTCTAGTAACCGTCCCCCCCAAAAAAGAGAGATACGAGACAGATTTTACCTTACAAGAGTGAGATAACAGATTAAATGAGTTCTTGAGGTATAATTTAAGTAAAAATATTTTTTTAAATCATAATTTCAAATTTAGTATTTTGTGACTCGATTCACAATTCTAGCGAATTCACAAAGTTGTAAAAAGATTTTTATGGCATGTGGCACATCACTAGCAAGAGGATAGACTAGAGAGTTTTTGAGGGAGTTGGAAGATCCCGGTCGCTTTTGGTTTTTTTTTTATAGCCATGTAAATAGCTGTAACATGGACAGCTTTAATTGAAGTCCGAAACTTTGCGAGTAAATTAAAAAAAAAAACTGGATGGCTAATGTCACTAATTTTGAATTTAAAAGTACTGTAATACAATACACGTCTAAATAAAATTAAAATTCAGAGTCTACGACTTACACTTTTTTTTTATTTTGAAATTGAATGCAAAATTTGGGTATTTTTTTTATAAAAAAATAAAAAGTCGATGAAAAAAAAGCCACAGGGCATGAGAAGTGTTTAGGGGTCTGAAAGGATAGAAGGTGACCCCCCCAGTCGACCATTTCAATTTGGCACACGATGCACCAAACACCCTGTATTATTGTAGAAGATAATTGTAATGTATCTCGTTGGTAATCCTTAAATAAATAAATAAATGTATGTGTCTGTGGGTTCACCCCGTATTCCATCCCTTGTGCCCCCTTACCTGTAACCTAAGCGACCTTTGCGCTGTCACTGATAACACCGAATAGGAGCTGAATATTCAGTTACGGCTTTGGCCGAAAATTGTGTTTAGAAGCTTGTGGCAATTTGCCTCTACACAGTATGAAAAACAACTGCTATGGGCGTTCTATCCGCGAAGATGTGAGGTCAACATACCCTTCCCTTACCCGTCGGATGCCCTTCTTGAGGATTACATAAATATAATTTGCCTGATTATATTTAGCGCGCAAAATGCAATGGATTTTAATTTAATTGATTTTTCAGGAGATTATAAAACAGATTAGGCTCTAAATGGAGGTGAATTTTCTGCGGGGAAACTGGGAATGTCCCATTCTATTAAATTTGAATTGGGCCATGTTATACTATTTTATTCAATTAAATAGTGAGTATTGTTAAGCTATGGGTTCCTAGAAGAGCGGTGGCCGCCAATAAGCGTCTCTAATTTACCAGCGAATGACGTCACTGAAACGTTATTTATGAACGTATTCCTAGAGAGCGGTTTTGACACCGTAAAGCCAAATCCCGCTGCCCAAAGATTTAAATCGCTAGATTTGCTCCACCATACTTGGTCACGCGAAAAAGTGTCCATACTGAGAAGCTCACACATTATTAAATAGCGTTTCCATTGCCATAAAGTCAAGTTACTGCGTCATTCTGTGTCAGAGGTGTCAAAATTAAAAAGAAACGCGACTATCTTTTGACGCGGTAGGGCGAATCTAACAACATATTGTATTTAAATCTTTGCCGCTGCCATCATTTTCATGACAGCCATCACTGTGGCCGTAATGTGCGGCCACCCCTCTTTTAAGGAACCGTAGTTCACTGTACTCACAACTGAATGCTACTTTTGTACATCCACATCACACATCGACATCTTGTAATAATACCGCTGTACCGCACTAAGCGTAGTAAGTGTTTCATACAATGTTTTCAATGCGCATTTATAATACTAGCATTCGACACAATTTGCATTATAACGAGATTCAAAAATACGTAACAAAAGTACTTAATACCTAATTTCACTAAAATTGGAATGATTTAAAGAAATTAAAAGAAATAGGAAGAAATATCACAAGTTAGGAAACAGAAATCTGTCTGTCTATCTGCTGTCTTACAACTCGTCGCGTGCTCGCCGTACTCCGGAGGCTTCGAGGAAATCATTGAAGGCTTTTTGTTGACGCACGTGTTCCGCACATTTCTCCACTAACCTCAGAAACTCACGCACGTCGAATGAATAGTTTGTGAATTTTGCATGTGAACCGCCACCGGGCCCATGACCCTGAAAATAATGTTTCATATTAGAAAAGGCTTTGTTTAGAAGTCGCTATGGCCTAGCCGCTAAATCTAATTCTACACAAGCTTTCTTGTGAGGGCTCATGCCATGGTCAAAATATTTGCTAGTTAGGAATACGGTAGCGAGGCCGGAGGCTGACTGGCCAGGGCACGTATTATTCTACACTAGTGTACTACGTTTAAAGCAATACAAAACCAAAGTTTACCTGATCTTGTTGCACAAGTTTTGTTTTATCTTCCCAAGTTACATATTTAAGTCCGCGAAGTCTCGTTAGATCTAAGTAGCAATTAGGATCCTCGCAGTTATAACTGAAAACAAAAAAACAGAAGAATTACGTGACAAAGTTTTCACTCATCACTAGATATCGAATAATCGGATGCATATTTACCTAAAAGTTGAGGTGTAATATTAGCTTACGGAATGGGCTTTTGTATCGAAAAAATCCCAGAATTCAACAAATGTAAGAGTTCTGATTATAGAATCAAATGTATATTTTTAGGTACCTACTTGTGTTGACTAATATGGATTGCACTTTTGTATGGAAAAAATCCCGGGATTCTGAGATCGACCAATTTCGAGTTCTGATTATAGAATCGAATGTATATTTACTTAAATTCAGGTGTTGGCTAATATGGAATGCACTTTTGCATTGATCGTAAAAATCTCACGATTCCGGAGTTGATAAATTTAATACTTTTGACTGTGGAATCGAACGCTAGCTAATGTTATAAAGTAGGTTACCAAACTGGCATAACAATCGTCAGTCAATCTGCGTAGCCTTTTCCCAACTATGTTGGGGTCGGCTTCCAGTCTAACCGGATGCAGCTGAAGTATTTTACATGGAGCAACTGCCTATCTGACCTACAAAACCCAGTTATTGGGTAATACGATATCCCTTGGTAAGACTAGTTGTCAGACTTTCGGGCTTCTGTGTACTGTCAAAGATCCACGAATGACAGCCGGGACCAACGGCATAACGTGCTTTCCGAGGCACGGAGGAGTCTCGGTATGTAAAGATGGTAAGTCCGATCCTGCATGGAGTATTGCAGCCACCTTTGGGCTGGCTCAGCTAAATACTAACTTGCTGCGCTTGACTCAGTGCAACGCAGAGCTAAGAGGCTCATTGGTGACGTGAAACTGGTGGATGCCAAGCTTCACAGCTTGGCTCATCGCCCCAAGGTTGCACTGTACTTCGGTGAGTGTGCTCAGGAACTCCACAACCTCATTCCACCGGCCCCCTTCTACCATCGATCATCTAGACGTACTGCAAGTTACCATCCATACCTAGTTGATATTCCACCAATTCGCACTAAGCGCTTCCAAACATCCTTCATAATGCGCACGGCAAAAGAGTGGAACTCACTACCTGCGTCTGTGTTCCCGAGCGCTTACAACGAGAACCTCTTCAAAGTTAGAGTGAACAGGCTTCTTCTGGGTAAGCTCACTCCATCGTAGACTTTGTCTCTGTCACCTCTAACCTAGACTATAGTCAAGAGCAAACCCATCTCAAACAAAAAATAAAAAATGGTCACCCATCTACGGACCAACCCCGGCCAGCGTAGCTGAACCTGATGGATCGACCCGTGCGGCTGTTATTACTTAGCCACGAGCTCCTCGTCAGTAAAAAATTAAGTAAAAATTAATTTGTTGATTATGATTTATGGTCAGTTTTAGAGAGTACGGCTTGCTCTAAACGCCATGATAATTAGGAGTCCCTAAAACAATCCATACGATTGGCAGTAAAGAATTTTCCCATGGAAAGAGTGCGTGCTTCTATTGATAACTGGCCTCAACGTTTAAAGGACTGCATTGCAGCCAATGGAGACCACTTCGAATAAGCTTTTTATATTTTAAATTGTTTTATATTTATGTATTAAACTAACACACTGTAAAAGTAAAAAATATTATTATTGGAGTCTCCTAATACAGGCATCTTTTGCTTAAAAGGAGGCTCCAATCTCAAATTTGTTGTACGTTTAAGGTTATCAAATAAACTATTATTTTTTTTTTATTAGCAAAAAAAAATTTTTTTTTCTTCGTGACTATATTTATGGCAAGACTAGGTACATATCTGTCTGTATAAAAGGGTCAAAACTTGCAAGACGATTTGGTCAGCAACAACTAGTTGACGTTTTTAACCAACTTCTTTATTCGATCCGAATGTATGTATACGTTTGTATGTTCGCGATTTTCTCAAAAACTGCTCAATTTTTAAAATTCTTTTGACGGCACTTTTGTTTTAAATATAAATCATACACTACACAGTTGTATGATTTATATTTATTTCATTCGGTATCAATACCCTCTTTCTTTTTTTTATAAAATTTATAAGTGAAATTAAAAAAAAAGCTATCATGAAATTACCAGTGGTTTAACTGTAACTGAAAATAGGGATGGAAAAAAAAAATCTTTGATGGGTTACCTCCTTGGTTGCTATATTTTGAAGTAAAACGTTCGTTCCATTTTATTATGTTTAGTTTTCATTTTAGGCTTCATAGTAGGTACATGCAGTTACATACAGTTAGTTAATTGCATGTTTGTGTGTTAGTTGCATGTAGGTTTCATGCTTCAAACTCTAAAAATGACCTCTAATAATAATATTACTTACTAACACTTCAAGGTATTACTAACATTATGGATCTTTGTTGTCCGAATAAATACAATTTGATTTGTTTTGATAGTACATAATTTATTCGACGGCTAAACACGACCTATAGATTTTCATACTAACTTTGCCGGCCGCTGAAAACATGTATTTGAACCATTTGACCAGTACCGCATTTTCGATTTTTCTCGAAGAAGATTGTCAAAATAATACTCGAATTTCCAAGCATTTATGAGAAAAAGCTTTTATGTAGGTCTGTACTTAAGGCGGTGCTATATGTAAATTAGGCTGGAACTGAAGAAGTTTAAAACCTTTTTTCTCCATAATCCGTACCATAATGATCTTTAAAAAAAAATATGTTAAACTACACAATAAAACACATGTCCCCTTCACTTAGAAAAAAATAAAAAATAATTTTAAATATAATTAACATACATGAAAAGTAACCCCTGTTTTAGAAATATAAAACCTTTTTTCTTCGAAACTATTAATCGCTAGGTTTTTTTATAGTCATCATAATATTACACAATACAATACTTAGGGAATCCTCGGCTTATTTTTTTAAATAACTTTTCTAATTACTTATAGTCATTATTTTTTACATAAATCGACACTCAATCGCGTGAGCAACCCGTCTGTCGCCTATTAATTTAGTGCGGGACGAGACGCAGTGCTGAACGGACCTGTACCACTTTTTCCCGCATTTTTTCGTTGGTGACAATACCATTAGAAAGTATTGTAAACAAATACCTACCTACTTATTTTGTTGATTTTAATAGTTTTTGTGTGTGTAAATATTAGAGTAGTTTTTAGTATATAGTTAATACGAGTAGTACTACATAGGAAATATTTGTGTTAATATAAGTTTATTTATAAAATCAATATGGGTGACAAAAAAAGACGCACTAAGCGTAATTTGAAAATAAAATACAAGAGGAGAATAAAAAGAATGAAACGGTAAGTAATTTGAGTACCTATCTAACATTTTACTAGTAACCATCAATCAAGCGTTTTGATAAAAAGATATAGGTAGGTACGTATAAGTAATATGCGTACCTAAGCAGGTACCTACCTATCAGCTGCTTATACTTACCTAGGTACCTTTCGTCATCAGAACAAGAAACTGTTTTCGTTTCGAATTTGCCAACGAAAATTCGTACGTGTTTAATGGCAACAAGGTATAGATTCCAAACGACCGGGCGGCATTACGACACGGCGGCACAGTAACGACATAACGAGCTATAGATTGGCATGCAGTGAATCTATAGCTTGTTACTATTAGACACGTACGAATTTACGTTGGCCGGAGTTTCGCTAGCTAATTTAATTTGACCCTGAATATGTGTCGCAGCTAACTAGTTTATCGTGTTTAGATATCGATACCCATCACGTCTGCGGAGTTTCGCTAGCTAATTTAATTTGACCCTGTATATGTGTCGCAGCTAACTAGTTCATCATGTTTAGATATCGATACCCATCACGTCTGTGGAGTTTGACTAGCTACTTTAATTTGACCCTGTATTATTACTCATCGCAATCAGATTGCTAATACAGGGTAATAATTAGGCCAGCCACATACAGTCGGAATTCCGTCCCGGAATTCCGTTTCGGAATATCGTTTTGGAATTTTTCGAAATTCCAAACCCATACAAAGTTACGCACAGACTACCATGCGTAATTTTGAATCGGAGAAAATTTCGAACGGAGGGCTACTTGTACGTGTGTGATAGATCCTTGATCTTGCATGGATTTGCTGCATTCGAAAATTCCGAATCGATGTTTCGAAACGGAATTCCGACAGTATGTGGACTTTTTTTGTCCATCCTCTTTGGACCCCATGGATGTAACCTGCAGATTGCGACTCTCGGACTACAAGGAGTCAAAAAGTAACGAGGTTGGCGAGTTTCATAGGACCCTAAAGTTATAAGCAAATCAAATGACATATTTTAAAATTGGATTAACGTAACCCTTTTATAAGTAAACGTGGATGAACGTATACAATATAAGCTACAATATTTTTTAAAGCCATCAGTATTTCAACTGAATTTTATATTTTACTTTGTTTTAGGGGAACTGAAGAATTATCGATTGGTAGACGTATTGTAAACATCAGTCATTTTTTTAAATCACTCCAAGAAATATCAAGCCACGGACCATTGGACTGCGGTTTAAAGTCTATAGAAATCGTATCTGAACGTTTGACAGGTTTAATGAATAAATTAAAACTGAAATGTCTTTTATGTAACATGAGTTTTATAATAGAGGGAGACAACACCCCAGAAGAAATGAATTTAAACACATGTGCCGTAGCTGGGGCAATAGCAGCAGGATGTGGACATACGCAACTTCTGGAAATTACGTCAACTGGACTTCCTGAGATCTCACAAAAATTATTCAACTTTCATATGGATATAGTAAACAAAACGTGGGAATCTGAAGAGTTAAGATTTTTGAACGAAGCTGCTGAAGAGGAAAGATGTGCTGCCGTTGAAGAGGGTAAAGTAAATGCAAAGGGAATACCGATAATTGATGTCATTGCTGACGGATGTTGGGGAAAACGATCATACAAGAAAAACTACTCCTCACTGTCAGGAGCAGCAGCCATACTTGGTAAACGTAGCAATAAAATATTGTTCATGGCTGTCAAAAATAAGTTCTGCTACATTTGCGCTAGAGCAGAAAATAAAGGAATCTCGACAAACAAATCATATTTGTTATAAAAACTATACAGGTAAATATTTTATGTGTTTTACATAAAAATCCTAGTAATATTATAAGTGGAAACGTATTGCTGTTTGTTTGTTTTATAAATTAACTAAACGTAAATGGTTCGCCTTATTATTTTGAAATCAAACTAAATGTCTATTATATAAAAATGGTAGAGGTAACCCATTAGAGAACTAAAGCCGTAATATAGGTTTTGTATACAGAAAGCTACATTATTATACTTTTTGTCTTCATTTACAGGACCATCTACCGGCATGGAGTCAACGATTATTGTCGAGGGATTTAAGAAAAGCATAGAAATGCACAATTTGATATATGGCAGAATTATATCAGATGGTGACGCCAACACATATTCAAAGCTTTTGCAAGAAAGGCCGTACGAAAATTTAACAATAGAAAAAATTTAATGCCGAAACCTTGCTGAGGAATTTTTGCAACAAACTGCAGAGTTTTACAACACGAAATTTCTAATACGGTTCATAAAACTCCTAACAAAGAAAAGAATATTAACCATGCGAAAAGTAGTAGTAACTGCAATTGCAAAATACAAGCATACTGATAATGCAATGCAACTCCATGCTGATATAATGCTTGCTGCAGAACATGCTTTTAGCCAACATACCACGTGCAAAGGATACTTTTGTGGCAAACTAGGCGAAATAGAAGATATTGACAAAGACTTTCATACAAACGCTCTGTGCCAAAAAATAAAATTAATATTATCACGGCACACTCACGCATTTTTTTGCACGATGTCGACAGCAACTCTGTAGAGAGATATCATAGCGTTGTTGCTAAATTCATAGGTGGCAAAAGGATAAACTTTGCTCAAAAATATCAATATCAGATGAGATGTAATACTGCGGCTCTATCATTTAACACAAGAAAACCTTTGAGCATCTTGCATAAATGTATTGTAGGTAGAAGTCCAAAAGGACAAATACATAAATTTGAAATGAACAGAATAAAGCGACAGATAAGACCTAAAAAATATACAAAGAAGAACATTGGAAAATCAAAACGCCTCTTCCATCAATTATGGACAGGATTGCGCGAAACCCGATATGTCAAAGGAAATGCTAGAGGAATCGAAAAGAATATTTTTGAAAAATTTAGAGAAGAATGAAGATGAAAGAATAAGAATTGAAACAGGTACAATACTTCAAAGTGAGTCAAGTGAATGGCTCGAACTAAGAAGAAATTAACTGACGGCTTCAAATTTCGGTAACGTAATTAAAAAACGCAATGACATCAGTTGTGCTAATATGGTGAAGAATTTAATTTATAAAAACCCAATAGATCACGTCAAATCAGTCAAACATGGGCTAGAAAATGAAAGTATTGCTAAAACTTAATTAGAAAAAGAAAAATCGATAAAAGTTAATCCCTGCGGCCTATTCATAGATAAAGAGATCCCATTTCTAGGTGCATCACCGGATGGTATAATAGACGAAAGTACAATATGCGAAATAAAATGGCCATAAGTGCATATAAATTAGGACTGGAAAGGGCAATAGTAGAAAAAAAAATAACATTCCATAAAAAAAATAAAGACAATAATAAATTTAGAATAAATAAGGATCACAGTTGGTATTACCAAGTTCAAGGCCAACTCCACATAACAAAAAAAGAAAAATGTTTATTTGGTTTATGGTCGGGAGAAAATAAGGCAATACAAACTGATATTATATATAGGGACGACGGCTTTTGGGAAGAAATAATGAAAAAAACTAATAACATTTTACACAGAATGTATTTTACCTGAATTAGTTGACCCTCGATACCCACGAAAAATGCCAATTAGAGATCCCGAATATATATGTCGTGCTATTGAAATAAAAAGCAAACGAAGGGAAAACAAAGAAAATCTAGCTAAATGCGTGAACAAAATAATATGGAAGAAATAAATGATGCAACACATGATGCAGAAGTGTACGTAGAAATTATTCCCATATCTTCAAAAAGAAACAAAAGAAATGAAAGTGACGACGATGAAGTAAAATACATTGATGATTATAATGTAGAAAAAGCAAATGCAAAAAAAATGTGTTGTAGACAATTAAACTTCTCAGAATTTTGAAACCAAATTGTGTCAGAAAGCTTTTTTTTTTTTTATACCGTTAAAATAAGCCTTTATGTCCTCAATATAATCTTATATTGAGGACATAAAGGCTGGGATTGAGCTGCTCCAAATTTTCTTTTTACCAATTTTTATTTTTGCATACTGAATGTTGACATGAATATTTACTTTGTAAAGTATTATATTATTTTAATTATTGTGAATGTGAATACTATGTGGGTCATTGCTATTTTGTTTGTTTTATTTTTTCTCTCAGTTATTTTTAATCATGGTCTGGCAGTTTGAGTAATTTATGCGGCCTACCCAAATGTCCTTTCTTTGGTATTTTCGTCGAATCGTTGAGCTCCTTAAGTTCTGAGGTGAGCTGCGCGATTACTGACAAATGCGTGCACTGGCTGGACAGACTCAATCTGTGTGGTTCTTTCCTCAAAAGACCATTTCAGACACCAATCTACATGGTCTTCATATGAACTGACCAAGATTATGTCCGGTCTTTATAAGAGCCTATGACCTCTGAGTTTGTTTCGGCCTTTCTTCTCAGAGTAGTCAGATAGGAAACGCCGACCAGAACTAGTTTAAAAAAAAAAACATGATTGACTTGCGAAAGTGTTAGTACAAACCTACTTACAAAAATAAAATCATTTATCATTTATAATTTTGAATGTGTTTTTATTTTGCTTTTGTCAATGTATAACCTGAACAAATTTAATCCCAACATCAACACTGATATGCAATAAAAATGGATCAAAAAAAACCATCAAAACCAAAAAAAAATGACCCTGTAAATGGACGACTCTGTATATTATAATTATATATTAATTGATTAGGCCTGCTACATACAGTCGGAATTCCGTTTCGAAATATCATTTCGGAATTTCGAAAGCAGCAATGCCATACAAAATAAACGAAGAACTACTGTACGTGTGTGATACATCCTTGATTTTGTATGGATTTACTGCCTTCGAAAATTCCGAATCGATATTTCGGAACGGAATTCAGTTTGTGTATGTGGCCGGCCTTATTGAACTAATAAGTTCCGGGCCCACGACCGCTTGTGACTTATAATAAATTGAACTGAGGTCACGGGTCGTATGGGGCCCACAAACCATATGGGACGCATTGTGGTTCATGGACCCCATGAACCTAACATGGCATTTGAGCTTCGTGCAAGCATATGGCCGGCAGATTTGTATATTGCTCAGATTTTCCACTTGATTTATTTTGCGTTTTTTTTTTTAAATATTTGAAGTACAGACGCCAGCAGGTCAACCTACCCGAAACTGTCAGATTTTCCCAATCAACCTTGAACCTAATGCCTTAGCAATAAAGTCGAAAATCTATTAAAGAAATCTGACAGATTGTAGTAGCTTGATGTGCTGGCGTCTGTACTTAAAACAACTACTACTAGTACTTTTAGGTACAAACTTATTCACTTTTATTTATGAGCGAAGTCGCGGGGAAAGCTAATAATAATAACTGTCTATATTCTGCCGCCCATTTTCTGTTTTAGTAATATTACAATGAGTTCTTAGTCATTAAAAAAATATATTTTCTAAAAATATAATAATTTACACAAGTGTTGTATTTGTTTTTCTACAACATACAAGTTTTTACCTAAAAATGTTCTGCACCACTGCTCTGAAATATGCAACAGGCTACCTATGCGTGCGTCGCGCGTCATGGCTCTGTGGCAGTCAGCGGTGCAAAATAGAATATTAGTGATCGCTTCGCGCGTAATTATAATGAGGGGGTGCGCGGGGCATTCTCGACGGTAACGCCCATTTGAGCGAGGTCAACGGCGTAATGCCAAGCCTTAAGTGACCAACTATTAGGAACAAGTTGAGGTTTTGTGAGCGCACGTGTTTTTTGATTTTGTTTACATAAAGTTTCAGTTTCGTTTCTGGAAATGGTGACAAGAAAATAAGCATGTAACCCATTTTTCCTCAGGGGGGATTTCTGGACATTAAATTTTTTCGTATCCAATTTTCCCCGCTAAAGGGGATTATCAGGAGGGAATTCCGGACGTTTTATTTAGATTCCACTTTTCCCCCCTAAGGGGGACTTTCAGGGGGGATTTGTGGAATAAGCCCAATAGTTCGCTAGTGCCCATCTTCAAGAATAAAGGTAATGTACAGGACTGCAACAACTATCGAGGCATAAAGCTTATGTATATATTATGAAGGTATGGGAGAAAATAATAGAGAAAAGATTGCGAGAGGAGAGTGAGATTACCTCAACCCAGTTTGGGTTTATGCCAGGTCGAGGAACAGGGGACGCCACTTTTGCACTCCGTCAATCGTGCGAGAAGTATTTTTTATTTTATTTATTCAGGGACAATAAACAGCTACCATTTGTGTTGGAACAGAGAAAAGATAATACAAAATATTAACAATATTGCAGCCTACTACATTATCCGCATATTAACAAAAGGAAAATATGGTAATGAGTGCCACTAGATTGGTAACAAATAATTACATCATAATTATTAATAACAAATAATTACACCATAATTATTAATAATAATTAATTACATCATGCAAAATAAAAATTCTAATTGATTGCTTGTAACAATTAACATAGACGTGCACACAAGAACTTGCACATGGTGTTCATTGATCTGGAGAAAGCGTATGATAAGGTACCTCGGGATGTCTTGTGGTGGGCCTTGAAAGAGAAAGGTTTGCCTAGGAAATATGTAGAATTAATTCGTGCTATGTATACAGTCAATCTTGTACCTATGTCCGGTCGGCTGCTGGCAACACCGACAAATTCAGTGTGGCGGTAGGCTTGCTCCAGGGGTCGGCTTTAAGTCCTTACATCTTCCTGTTGATTATGGACGCTCTGACGGCGGACATACAGGAAGAGGCAGCCTGGTGCATGCTATTTGCCGACGAATCGTTCTTGTCGGTGAAGATGGACCTGAGATCCAGAGCAGATTGGAGAAATGGCAACGGAAACTGGAGAATTTCAGTTTGAAAATCAGCAGAACTAAAACCGAGCATATGTTCTGCGATTTCGGCGGTCTCTCCAGTTCTGGAGCCATAGCGCTTGATGGCGCGCTTCTCCCGGTCTGCTCCGACTTCCGGTATCTTGGTTCACTTGTGCAAATCGATGGCGAAGTAGATCGTACTGTTAAGTTAAAGTTAATGTTAATTCTGGCGGAATTAACACTGGATGGATGAAATGGCGTCAGGTCACGGGAACAATCTGCGACTCCCGCATTCCCCTTAAACTCAAGGGAAAGATTTATAAAACAATCGTTAGACCTGCTGTCTTGTATGGATCAGAATGTTGCGCCACAAAAAAAAATAATGAAAGGCAATTGCATGCAGCTGAGATGAGAATGCTAAGAGGTACCTATGTGTGGTGTTACACGAATGGACAGAATAAAAAATGAGTATGTAAGAGGAAGTCTGAAAGTGATAAAGTGACACCGGTGACTGAAAAGTTGTGTGGAAATCGGTTGTCATGGTATGGGCATGTGATGCGGAGGAATGAGGAAAATGTCGTCAGGAAAGTTTTGAGTATGAACGTCGATGGCTATACGAGTAAGGGAAGACCAAAGAAACGATGGATGGACTGTGTGAAAGATGATATGGCCAGAAAGGGAGTGACTAGATGACGACTAACAGAGATGTATGGAAGAAAAATGTGCGCCAACCCCAAATAAATTGGGACAAGGGCAGGAGAATGATGATGATGCAAGGTGTAACCTAAATAACGCACAACCTCTTAACGGGTCATTGTACTGATCATTATGAACAACTTTTACTATGACCAAACCTGAAATCGCGACAAAAATCAGCTGTTCGCTACATTTATGTTCACATAAAAGCTCCGGCAGACAGGCGTGACTCGACTCCGGTAAAACAATTTTAATGAAGGTTTCATAGAAATTGTTCCACCAGTCGCGTCGCGCCGTCTGCGTCTCGTCGCGCCCGTCTGTGGGAGCCTTAACTCGTCAAAATGTAGCAAAGAGCTGAATTTTTTTCACGATTTCAGGTTTGGACCCATAGTAAAAGTTGTTCATAATGATAAGTACGTACAAGGACCTCTTAAGAGGTTGTGCGTTATTTAAATAACACTTTGTATATCTCGCGTATTAATGTACAAAAAATCGTACTCACATTTCAAATACGGCCGCCCAATCGGGCAAGAAGAGGAGATGCGTTAACCCGGCCCCGTGCATGCCAACGAACACGTCTGTATTATGAGTTATTTCCAGCTGCTTCAGAAAAGGCACAGTTTTATCGTACACCACCCGATTCACTTCATACCCCTCAACTTGAGTCAATGCTTCAATGATGGCCTTCTCGTTCAATATTGAGCGATATGTCGTACCTCTTGATAGCATGGTTACTCTCACTTTGTCGCTGGTCCGTAGGTGTAATTTTATATTCAAAGAATGGATTATGTGTTTTGAGAACGCATGGAACAAGCCACTCCTCTCGCAACCATATATCTGCAAAAGACGAATATTAATCAAAATACATTTTTTGCATTATGAACGAATTCGAAAACGCTTAGGCTGAGGCCAAACGAATGAGATTAACTCATTTTGCGTCGCCGTGTGGCAGAAACAAGACTTTAGTGTGAAACCGAATGCAGCGTAAATTCCGCGACGCATTTTACGCGACTCACAGCTCAAAAAATTACGTTCGTTTGGCCTCAGCCTTAAGGGGACTACATGACCTAAAGCGCGGTCACTGTCGGACTGCATAGAAAAGAAAGAGAAGGGCATGACACAACGCTGGTAATTTATTGCAAAATATGAAGCAATTATCTATTTACAAAAAATCTATTGATTGGACTAAAAAAATAAAACACTATCACGTTAATATGTTGCTCTTCATATCTGACAAAAAATCAGGATGATAGTATATAGTATATTAGTATGGCTTTTAATCGTTAAAATACATTTTTAGAGGTATCTTCGTGACTTTTTTCTATCGTATCAATTTAATTGTATTATGTTTTCAACACACTATCTAACTAGCATATAGAAAGAAAGAAAGAAAAAAAGAAAGAAAATACGTTTATTTGCGATAAACATGACGCAAAGAAATAAAATAACAAAATAAAATAATTAAAGAAAAAGTTTGGGGAAAATATGCGTCACATTCACGCAAAACGGCCGTCGCTCAGCATAATGCCGCGACCCCATACGAGACAGAGCCCCAGCGCTGGTTTTCAGCGACAGCCGGCGTTGACGTAATATAAGTATATCCTGAAAAATATCATATATTTTTCTGATTTTGCTTACTGCAGTAGATCATATACTTTTAGGCATTATAAAACTTGCGTTATTTGCGTTTAGGTCCTGTAATCCTCTTAAGAGGCCTATCACAAAATTGCGTTCTGACAGATTAGATATATTGAAGCACGCCGATATATCGCATTACGTAGGTAGTAATGTGGCAGTTGTAATTACGTTTGACTCTTATTATTTATTTATTTTTGATTAAAGTACCTATGAAATTTTAATTTCTTATCAACTAACGTTTATTCTGGTATAAATTGTATTAATGTAGTAAGGAGAAATTTAGTTAATTCTAAGCATTTTTAGTAGTTTTACGTTTCGAATGGAATGTTTTTACAGATATTCCATACATATTTCAAAATTCTGAGGCCACTATGAACTAAACCACTATTATATATTTTTCAACACTCCACGAACTCAAAAAATGCAGACTACTAATAACTATTCTCCACCACTCAATAAGTCAACGTTGTCGAAGTCTTTCAGTTTCTCGAAATGTAATAGCCCTCTTAAACAATGTCGTTGTCTGACAGGAGCTTGTACTAGGTCCAATAAGAAAGACAACATAATATTTATTATGGTAGGGTTTTTTTAATTGTTTTACTTATTTGGCCTGCTTTTAGACTAATGTTAAAAAACTATTATAAACTTACCAAGGGAGTGTTGTAATAAAGGCCGAAGATCATTCTAGGTAGAAGAGGTAACACAACATTTTTGAAACATACTACTTTTCCTCTGAATGTTTTTAAGTCCCAAATAGGATTATCAGTAAATGCTTCAAATGTTTCTTGAAAGGCAGACTCATAGGTGAATGTCTCCCAGACCAATATGTGATTGTCTTTAGAAAAAGTAGAAGGATGTGTTGAATTCACATGTAGAGATGCATACAAGTTGAAAAAATCACAGAAATGGTGGTACATGTTAACAGCTGAAACACAGAAATATATTACTGACAAGTAGACATGGCTGATGATGAAGCAGATTATGTGCATCTGAAAACTAACATACTTGCATCTAATTTCATTATGTATGTCGGTTTATTTAAAATTACATCACACATTCCATCAGCTATGGGTCTTTGAGGGGTTTTGACAAAATGCACAAGTTCAGGACCCCACGATTGTAGAGCACTCATGTGTTCTGCTTCTTTCATAAGCCGCTCAGAATAAAAATTGCAGAATCCACCTGAAACATTAGAAATTATGCATGTGTCAATTTGGTTACCACTTTTCAGCTTAAATTTTGAGCTAGAAAAATCTGTTAAAAACTAATAATCTGTAGTTAATATTTTTAAATATATTAATTATTCTTCACTAATGAAAATATTTTAGAATTATTGCCAGCTCGTTTGATTCTTCGTTGAAAACTAAAGAACTAATATAATTAAATAATTCTAGGAATCACAAGTATGGATTAGTGATAGGCTTAACAACTAACTTCATAGGTGTCTAGAAATATTGTTACTTACTACAAAAAAAAAAAAAACTCAATACATAAGTGTAAATAATTAAAAGATTATTACCTATCTGACCAGGCCCAAGAATATCCATTTTATAACGCAAGTTGTCTCCACGACCCACAAGGCCTGTAAAATTTAACATCATGTTCCGACCGCGACAAAACCTGCAATTCAAACATATTCATGATTAACTAAGAGTTTAAGGCTACGTAATAAAATATTATTATTATTTAAGCTATTCGCATATCTCGTGACCCTGGGGTCCCGGACTTTTGGAAGGCGTACGAGGGCTCGAAGCCAACTCACAGAGGCCCGTTAGACGCTTTTAATGATATGAGGCACTAACTAACGATTATCCCTGTACGCGCTATGCAAGTGCACCCAAGGACAACCCGCGGTTGGTGTAGGAATATTGCAGGAGATGGAAACAAAGCTACTTATTGGAATAATGGATGGCTAAAGGGGACTGATTACCTAGAACTATAAAAGGACTATGGCCCCTGCCTGATCAATGTTTTATTATACACGGAAATAATAGCAGGGGGTGACTTGCACTTTCAATAATGAGCCCCCGGAAACTGTCGCTAGCACTTAGTGAAGTACAGACAAGGGGGCAACATATCCTGCGGTGCTTGAGGAGTGGAGAGATTTTCCACGACTATCAGGACAATCCCAGAGCCCGGAAGATGGTCAAGCTCCCTACCAGCACTTACTGGAATACTTCCTTCCTCCGAACACGTTTGCTCTTGCGAATCTCGACTCAAGCCAGCCAATAAAGGCAAGAATGAGGTGGGAGCTCTGTTCCTCATCAGTTTTCACTCCAGCCGGTCAATAAAGGCAAGCCAACAACAAGCAAGCAAGGCAATGAGGAACAAGACTTCTCCCGGGAGATAGGGTCCGTGAGGTCGCTACTGCCCTACAGCTCGCCACATGCTGCCCTGCGGGTTTATGAATCTCTCTTGGTCTGGCTCCTCACCCTAGCCCTGTTTCGGCTAAGTAAACTCTACCGGCACAGACGCAGAGTACAGAAGCGCGCAAGCCCCACCACGACGTCAATGTAGAGATATGTCGGTGGGGTTTTTTATTGACATATCTTGGGATCCTGGGGTCTCGGACCTTTTGAAGGCGTACGAGCGGCCGAAGCCAACTCGCAGAGGCCCGTTAGACGCTTTTAATGATATGAGGCACTAACCGACTATTATCCTTGTTTGCTCTATGCAAGGACAACCCCCAGTTAGTGCAGGACTATTGAAAAACATGGAAACAATGGAAGGACTATGTCCCCTGCCTGATCAATGTTATGTAATACATGGATAAAATGGCAGGGAGTGACTTGCACACTCAATAATGGGCGCCCGAAAACGGTCGCTAGCACATAGTGACGTAGCGACAAGGGGGCAACACTTCGTGAGGTGCTTGGGGAGTGGAGAGGTATTCCACGGCTATCAGGAGAATCCCGGAAGTACGGTCAAGATCCCTACCAGCATCTTACTGGAATCCTTCCTCCAAGCATGTTTGCTCTTTCGAATCCCCACTCAAGCCGGCCAATAAGGGCAAGAAAGAGGTGAGAGCTCTGTTCCTCGTCAGTGTTCACTCAAGCCGGCCAATAAAGGCAAGCCAGAGGTGAGGAACAAGATTTCTCTCGGGAGATAGGGTCCGTGGGGTCACTACTGCCCAACAGCTGCCCTGTGGGTTCATGTATCTCTCTTGCACTGGCACCAGGCCTGTTTCGGTAAAGTAAACTCTACTGGCACAGACCCAGAGCGCGCAAGTCCCACCACGATGTCAACGTACATCGCACATACGAGTATTTGAGCGATTTGGCCGGCCAAAACTCAATTTCCTAAAATTCAAAGCAGGTACAAAAAGGAATTTCATTGTTACTTTTTCGGAATTACCTTGCGAGACGGTTAGTCCAAACTTGACCGTTCATTTGAGTACATGTATCAGTGTTTGGTGATCGCTGCGTAAACGAAAGTTTTGATTAAATTTCTATATTTGTTAGCAAATAAAATAAAGTGAAAGCTATGGATTGTGATAAAGCAGGTAAATGTGAATACTTTTTATGTTTTTCTAGTAATAATAGCTCAAACATCTATTTAATACCATTTTTCTAGGAAGTACTGTTTTAAAGGCATTATTTTTTCTTATTTTTTTATGTTTTAGCTATCTTTTTATATTCCCCAGCGTTTCCGATATTGATTTCAATCATTTCGAATAGCCTGTGTTTTAGTCTTGACAATACGTGTAAAATTGTTTTATCATTTTATCACAATACGTTTTATCCGATATTTGAAAATATAGCTTAATGTAGCCGACTAGAAAATAAACATCGTTATCTATTGCTATAAATTGTAACCTTTTTGTTCTAGGGTCGTCAAAGGTCCGAGTTATGACTCGAAAACACTTGTTTACAATTATGATGAATTGTGAATTAAAACTCTAGCTTTTCATTAGAAAAGCTAGAGTTTTGGAAAGATACGTAAGTACTAAAATTTGGCCCATTTTCTGACGAGGATATGAAAAAAATTAAGCAAGATTTAACACGTTTTAAGTCGGAAATTAAAAGGAGATGGACTGATTCTCACTATAAAGAAGATTATTTTCTGAAAAACCATAAAACATGGCTACAAGGCACATTTAATTTTGTTATACCAAAAGTTACAAACCCAACAGGACGACCACATACATATTTTTCAGAGTTAAGTGAAAGGAGTAAACGAAGAAAAACGGAAGATTTTCGCAAACACACTGAGTTAGAAGTGCTCACATACGCTACACAATCAAAACTAGGTGTAACTGGAAAGAGAGATGCTTCATCAGTGCTCAAAGAAATACTGACATGGCCAAAACGAGCTACAAAATGCAAAAGGCATTTAGCCAAACAACACAACAGGCTACGTCTTCTCAGTTGACTCCAATACAAGCTTTGTCTATGTTTGTTGAAGCTGATTTGTCTAGAAGACAATATGAAATACTACGCAATACAATAATAAAAAAATATATCCTTGTTATAGTGTCATAAAGAAATCAAAACAGGAGTGCTACCCAAATAAAGAATCATATCGGGTAACCGAAACATGTGTCGAAATACAACTACAGAGTTTAATGAACCATACTGCTACACGATTATTGACTCATATGGAAGAGGTGTTACCGCTCGATGATGAAGAATGAAGGTCATTACTTTCAGTGTGCAAGTGGGGTTGCGATGGAGCACAACAAGCTTAATTTAAACAAAAAGAGTGTGATTCTGAACCCGACGCGAATTTATTTCAAAGTTCTTTTGTGCCTCTGCAACTTATTTGCTCCACTAACGATAAGTTGTGGCAGAATCTAACTCCCTCCTCGCTACGTTATTGTCGGCCAATTAGAATAAGATTCATCAAAGAAACCAAAGATGTAACAAATGAAGAAATAAATTATGTCAAAAATGCTGCAAATGATTTGCAGAAGACCGAAGAAAAATTAGGAGATAAAACTTATTTGGTGAAGCACTTTATGATGCTTACCATGGTAGACGGAAAGGTGTGTAATGTTGTCACTAACACAACATCTACAATGAGATGTTATGCCTGTGGTTTGACTTCCAAGGATTTTAATTGTCTAACAAAAAAAGGGACTGTTAAACCGGAGGCGCTTGACTTTGGATTTTACATGCACAAATTCGATTTTCGAATAAAAAAGTGGCAACTAAGAACTGAAAATGACAAAACAACAGTCATACAGAAGAAGCCTGATATCCAAGAAGAATTCAGGGTCAAGATGGGTCTAATCGTAGACGTTCCAAAACCAAATTTCGGAAACACGAATTTTTTGCAGATCATGAATTGTCTGCTGAAATCACGGGAATTGATGTAAATTTTCTATGCCGTCTTAAAGTAATTTTAGAAGCATTGTCGAGTGGACACAAGATCGACACAGATTTTTTTTCTGTTTATGCGAAGGAAACAGCAGAGCAGTGTGTTGCGCTTTACCCATGGCATCCCATGACGCCAACATTGCAAAAAATTCTGATACATGGATCTGAAATTATAGAAAAAGCATTTCTTCCGATTGGTCAATTATCAGAAGATCGACACAGATTTTTTTTCTGTTTATGCGAAGGAAACAGCAGAGCAGTGTGTTGCGTTTTACCCATGGCATCCCATGACGCCAACATTGCAAAAAATTCTGATACATGGATCTGAAATTATAGAAAAAGCATTTCTTCCGATTGGTCAATTATCAGAAGAAGCTGCGGAAGTACGTAACAAACATATACGTTTGTATCGCCAGAATTTCACCAGAAAATTCTCTCGAGACACCTGCAACATGGATGTTATTAACAGGCTACTCCTTAGTTCCGATCAGCTATTAACAGGAATGCGACCCATTAAAAAAAAATAATCACAAAATAACCAAACATTTTATGAAAGAAACAATAGGTTGGTTTGTTACTTTCCGCTGAGTCTGACATCGTACACGATGATGATGAGTCATCATCAGATACGATGTCAGGCTATAGTTCTTCAGATGAAGAACCATGGTCTTCTTCTAGTTAAGTAGTTTATCGTGTTTTTCACTAAGACATTCTAATTATATTAATTAATTAATAAAATAGTAGTAAATCCATAAAAATCAATTAAAATGATTAAAATTCACCTATGACCACTATTATCATTGATTACAACAAACAAAAAGTTTTGGCCGGCCAAATCGCTCAACCCCAGTGTGCATTGGTGGGGTTATTATTAAAAGCCTGTGATGCCACTCTGTCCCCATTAATAAAATATAAATCAATTTTATGCCTTGATTTTAATATGACTGTATGAAGGTACTATTGTGATAAACCATATTTGAAATGGCACCTTGTAATTGGTGAGTTTAATAACCAGAAATTGGATAATCAGATGCATATTTACCTAAAGTAAATTTTTGGCTAACAAATTGTGGAAGCGGCTTCTTAAATTGTTTCTTTTTTAATATAAATCCCGGGATTCATAGCACTAGGTCATCGTCAAGTAAAGTTAAAATCCAATTCACAATGCAAATCAGAATCCATTGTCCAATAGCGAAGTAGTTTAAAGAAAATGGAGAAAACAAAGGAAAACCAGTCAACTGCGTGTCGGACCATTTTAAGCTCAGTAGTTTCGGAGATAAAGGGGGGAATTGTCAATTTTTGTGTATTTTATATGTATTTTCTTAAATAAATTTAAAACACTTTATTTTAAAATTATAAAAAAATATATATTTGAGACCCTCATTTGATACATCGCATGGTACAGTTTGCAAAACGTTGTTTTTAAATTTCTCTATCCCGGAACCCCAGGATGTTTTCGATACAATAGTACATTCCATAATAGACAACACTCTTAGTAACTGTGAAACTTTAATCTTACAACTACCTATTATGAAATTGAAGTCAATACCTTAAATACTTTGAACATTCCAGAGAAGTATCATCAGGATAGGTAGCTTCACACATGACCATCAAATCGTCTATTTGTTCTTTTACATAGCCTGTAATTAGAAAGAGACAATTTACTTGAAACAAAATTATATTATTATTATTTATTTAGCTGAAGGCAAAAAGTACCCAGTGATATTTGATAGGGCAGGCAATATTGTCTTTAGGCTCACTCACTCCATGTAAATGTTATTTTTATATAAAAATATTTCAGAGAAATGCTGCTCTTTTTCCCACATAATTTTGGTATTAAAATATTTATCTCTTAAGAAGATCACCATGGCTATAGCTATAGTGATTGTAGCAATATTCTGACATTCAGTTAGGTAGGTAATCCAGTTTTCGGGGTCACCAATCCTTGAAATTCAAATTTTTGGTCAGTGGGTAGCCTTAGGGGAAACAATAAACAAACAAACAGTTTGCCCTAGCAGCCTAGTCAATGAAACCCTCTGTTTCACTCTGACGTTTGTTTAGTATATTTATATCAGTACTTACCAAAATCAGCTTGCGTATAGAATGTATCATACTGAGCCTCTTTCGTCTTTACCCAGCCCCGGTGATCACCAGGGCAGACAGGTTGCAGAGGGTATGAAACATTTCTATAACACTCACGTTCATAGCCCCAACATCCTTTAACCCCTGCTAAATCTTTGTATTTACATTGAGGTTCTGATAGACAAGCATCAGCAACACTAGGGAAAGCATTGAAAACATATGTTACATGTTCTGGAGGCACATTGAGATCATCAATACCTATTGAACTAATGCTATTAAATAATATAAAAAAGTAGAAAAAATAAAGGGGCAGCCACATGTTAACAACTTTCATTTAAAGTTTTTATTTTTATGCGTCTACAACACACTAATCTTTTAAAATTTAAAAGTTGGAAAAAAACAAACTGACTGCAAGCTTTTTGACAAATGACATTGATGAATGACAAATGACAATGACATTTACATTTTTTTTGTAGAGCACTGACTTGACTTATAAACCTATGGACTTGCCATACCTACAAAATTAGCGTGCATACCACAGACATATAATATGTCTGTGGTATATACCGTAGACCTCTCTACGATGCATACGTACAAAATGCTATGCAGGGCTATTTTTTTTTTTTATTGAGTTCTCGGTTGACATGACAGTTACAGTTCATAGTGATGAGATGATCACTTGGCAACTACGCTTGGCAAAGTGTATAACGATTAACTGTCAAACAGTTAGGTTCATATTGACTAACTAGGATGACGTCATAGGCACCGAGTATCGCTGACGTAGTCAGAGAATACTATACCTAGAAAGCGTGTCGCAGAAAGAGACAAAAAAATTACGTCACAGTATTTAGGGTTACCGTGTGAAGAAAAAATTACCCCACAATTAGTGTGATTCTAAATACCTACCATTTCTTATGTAATAATAGGTTCTGGCTTTGTGAGTAAATACACTCCTTTGTGAAAATAAAAAACGGGCACCTTACAGTCATTGACTTTTATATTGATAATATTAATATTTTTAGTATGTCATTAGTATAAATGATTAGAAATTTCTTATTATCAATGAGAATATAGATTTTAACACTAAAATCCAGGAGTCGGTGTCTTAGTCAATGTAAACTGAGAACCGAGTTAAAATGGACATTTTTATGGTTATAATGAAATTAAGATTAATTACTATATAATTTTTACGGTATTTAAAAAAAAGACACAATACAAAAAATAAAAATTAATAACGAGTATGACCTCCCCTTGCGTCTTGGCATGCTTTCCACCAGGCTTTTGATGGTGTCCTGTGGAATGTGTTCCCACTCAGCCGAGATCACACTTTAAAGCTCCCTGATGTTCTGTGTAAGTGGTTGGACAAATCGTACTCGCTTTTTTAGGAGGTCCCAGACATCTAATAATGGGGTTAAGCTTGGGGCTCCGCGCTGGCCAATCCAAACGACGAATGCCGATCTCTTGCATATAAGCATCTACGTCGCCAGAACGGTGGGCCCGAGCATTATCGTCCACGTCAATGGCATCTTCACCAATTACAGATAGTGCGGGTTGTGCACAAATGATTTGTGTTATGTACCTTAGCGCATTTAGTGAGACAATTTCAATGAATACTATCTTTAAAAGTTACGCCCGCCCAAAACATAACGGACCCTCCACCATAAGGGGTGATTTCTTCAAAACACACGTCGGCATAGCGTTCCCCTGGTCTTCATAACACTCGCCGACGTCGGTACTCACCATTCAGATAAATTCGAGCCTCATCGGCTACTCCAGTTATCTAGTGTCCAAGATAGGCAATTTCTAGCGAACCTCAAACGAGCAACTGGTGCTGACAGATTAACTTGGGGGCCCGCGCTGGTCGTCGACTGCGTATATCAGCCGCTAAAAGCCTTCCTTCCTTACTGTCCATAAGCTAACTAAATGTTGAAAACCTGGGCTTGCGTCTACACTTTTGTACCATGTGTAAAATGCTGTATTGATTCGGGAGAAAATAGTATTATTTTTCCCCGAATCAATACAGTATTTCAATCAGTATATTATACCTATGTACAGACGCCAGCACATCAAGCTACCCGAAACTGTCACATTTTCCCAATCGACCTTGAACCTAATGCTTTAGCGATAAAATTGAAAATCTATTAAGGGGCCCCCGAAGCATGCTTAGTTCATACAAACGAAATACCAAAATAATTTGTAAATCAATCATATTCTTAAGGTAGTGTGTATTTATTCCGATTGGATTTCAGAATATCTAGGTTCCCAAACATATATTTTGAAAGGACACTGATTTGAAGACGAGATATTAGGAACTTAAAATTTCTATAGAAAACTTATTTTTCTTATATTTCATGTTTAAATCAATGTTCTTATTTCTTTGCTCAACCGAATAGTCTATTCGGCAAAGAACTATTTAGTTTTTCGG
Organism: Dicycla oo; assembly: GCA_948252095.1. NCBI lineage: Eukaryota > Metazoa > Arthropoda > Insecta > Lepidoptera > Noctuidae > Dicycla > Dicycla oo. The sequence goes on from OX411712.1 coordinate 17,736,712, forward strand.
CTGAAGTACAGTGGCGGTGCGCTGACGTTTGCCTGCTCGGTGGTGAGTCGGACACGTATACCTACGTAAGTGATGCACATGGTTCTACTAGTTGGTTAGACCACTGCGTAGTGACAGACGCGGCGTGGAACACTATTAGGGACACTAATGTGCTCTACGACGTGTCTTGGACGGACCATTTACCTCTAATTGTAATGTGTGATCTTTTTTCTTTTTTTATTATCTTTATTTATTTAGAGGCTTTTCCCTTACAAGGTATGTCAGCCTCATCATACCCTAATCTTACTTATAACTAATTACATGTAATTATATATAATTATTACTATAAACTTACTTATTATTGTGTAAGCGAGGGGGATAGTGCTGCAGCAACCATTTCATAAATAAGTTCCGCTTCTTTTGAATTTGGTAAAGATAATATTCTAATGAAAGCCCCGACATCATATCTTTTAACTTTTAGCTCTCGCATCACTATCTCTCTCTCTTTTCTGTTCTTTTCGCATTCCACTAGCAAATGCTGGACATCATCAACTTTATTACACACTTGGCAATTAGGTGAATCGACTTTTTTCATTAAGTATCCAAACTTCCTGGATGGAAAATGACCAGAACGCAATCTATGTGCCATAACAACATATGCCCTCTTTGTGCGACATTCAGCAAACCAAGGGATTCGGGGAGGCTCACTTTGCATAGTCTTATACCATATGCCTTTTTCTCTCGATTTGCTGTCGAAATATTCTTTAAAATGATTGTAGCATATGTTCTTGTAATAGCCTATAACTTCTGTGTAGAACGGAGCGATGTTAAGTTCCACTCCTTCCAAAATAGCTTTCTTTGCACATATGTCAGCCTTCTCGTTTCCATGTATGCCAATATGAGATGGAATCCATTGCAACCTCAAATTACTGTCACCAAGTTCATAAAATTGTCTGAGCACTACATAAGCTATCGGTAGACCTCTGCAACCAGAGGCACATCAAGCTAAATGCATTAAACCACTTTTGCTATCCGTGCATATAACAATGTTTTGATTTGTATTGTCCCAACAAATTATATTCTCTAGTGTTTTTGAGATTGCAACGAGTTCCATCGTCATTATGGATACGTTTATATCGGTAGATTTAAACAATGCCGAAGTTTCATCACTTAAACTATAATAGGCGGCACCACATCCACTTTTAATTTATTAAGGCCAAAAGTTGCGCCTGGCTGGACTACCTAAATGTAACAAAGTAACATGGGGTAACAGAGACCTGCAGCAAACTGAGTTATATAGCAATTATTGTAATGATTTCTTGAAAAACTTAGAGAATTTATTTAATATTTAGTAAAAGTATATGTAGAATTAAGGAACATGAAACCATTTTAGATAATATGTATGCGGAAATTGTGCGTATTCTCTGTGAAGGTGCAATCACCAGTAACTGTAAGAACGGAATACAGCGCAAAAAGCGTTACATAACGGGCTGGAATAAACATGTGAAGGACGCACACGGACAGGCTCGGCTTGATTTTCAAACCTAGACGTTGTTTGGTAGGCCGAAAAAAATGGTGATTTGTATGAAAAAATGGTGGAAAGTAGAAGGGTTTTTAAAAATAAATTAAAATAGTATCAAAATAATAAGGACCAAATAAAAATGAACATCATTGCAAGTCATCATGACGCAAAGAATTTCGTTAGTTTTTGGAAAGCCACGAACAGGTTGAATCCCAGGTCTGGTCTGCCTGTGAGTGTTGAGGGCCTTAGTGATCCTAATGATATCGCCAACCTATTCAGCAGAGCCTTTAGGGTTGGGTCTTCCTTAGGTACGTCATCTGGCGGGCCGGAGGTGGTGGGGGGGTCTGGCGACATGCCTATTAGGTTTGCGGCCAAGGAGGTAGCTACTGTCTTACGCAACTTAAAGAGAGGCAAGTCGCCGGGTCATGACAGCCTAAGTATAGAGCATTTACTATATGCTGGTACTTACCGCGAGTGCTAGCAATGTTTTTTAGCTTGTGCCTGAGTCACTCGTATCTTCCAGTTGATTTACTTAAAACTATTGTTGTGCCCATTGTTAAAAATAAGACTGGAGATGCGAGTGACAAGAGCAACTACAGGCCTATATCCCTGGCTACCATCATTGCAAAGGTGTTGGACAATCTGATTGATCAACAGCTGGATAAGCACTTAACACTCAGCGACGCCCAGTTTGGGTTTAAGCCACATTTATCCACGGAAACGGCTATACTATGCCTGAAACAGACTGTTCAATACTATGCAAGTAGGAAAACACCTGTATATGCATGTTTTCTGGACACACCTTGTATCTTATGACTGCCTATGGAGGAAACTGTCAAATGTTAAGAACCTCCCAAGCGATATTATTAGGATGCTAAAGTATTGGTATAAAAACCAATACAATTATGTTAAGTGGGCGGGTGTCCTGTAGGATGCATACGGTTTGGAGTGCGGTGTGAGGCAGGAGGGAATCAGCTCACCCAAGCTATTCAACCTGTATGTAAACGAGCTGATCTGTGAGCTCAGCAATACCAATATCAGGTGATCCATTGACGGGCACTGCGTCAATAACATCAGCTACGCGGATGATATGGTATTGCTGAGCCCATCGATCAGTGCACTTAGGAGGCTTCTTCGCATCTGTGAGGACTATGCGGTGGCTCACGGCCTTAGGTACATTGCGACCAAGAGCGAGCTACTGGTTTTCAAAGCGGGTAACAAATGTTATGATACTGTCCCACCAGTCACCTTGGGGGGCGCTCAGCTTTCCAGAGTCACGAAGTTCAAGTACCGGGGGCATTGGGTCACCGATAGTCTGTCCGACGATGTGGACGTGGAGAGGGAACGCAGAGCATAGGCAGTTCTATGTAACATGCTGGCTCGTAGGTTTGCACGTTGTACTAGGGAGGTGAAAATTACACTCTTTAGAGCGTATTGCCAATCTATGTACACGTGTGCCTTATGGGTCAGCTATACCAAAAGCTCGTACAATGCTCTGCGAGTCCAATACAATAACGCCTTCAGAGTTATGTTGGGGCTGCCGCGCTTTTGCAGTACGTCGGGGATGTTCGCGGAGAATGGCGTGCCAGATTTTTACGCACTGATGCGGACACGGATAGCATCCCTGATGCGGCGAGTGCGAGACAGCTCCAACAGCTTGGTGGCTATAGTAGCCGACAGGATGGATAGTCCAATGATGTGGCAATGGATGACCAGTCATCGTGCGTCGTTCCAATATTTAAAATAAGTTGTTTAGTGTATTTTTTTGTGTAGTATGTGTTTTCATGTATGTATGTTTTGTGTATAAAATTGTAATGTGTGTTTGTTTATGGACTTATGGTCTGAAATAAATTTATTATTATTATTAATATATATTTGGGAACCTAGATATTCTGTAATCCAATCGGAACAAATACACACTACTTTTAGAATACATTTGATTTACAAATTATTTTGGTATTTCGTTTGTATGAACTACGCATGCTCCGGAGGCGTCTTAAATAAATTAGACAGATTGAAGTAGCTTGATGTGCTGGCGTCTGTACAATAATTATTATAATATACTTTATATACTGTACTTACAAGTATGTTTAAGAGTCAAGTGGTAGACAAAATGAGCGAAATGAAGGATATGGAAGGAAAAACTGTGAATGAAAGTTGGAAAGAGATGGCGGATTGTATAAGGAGAGTAGCAAAAGACGTGTTTGGAGAATCGAAAGGGAAAGGCATGATAGAAAAGGATACATGGTGGTGGAATGAAGAAGTGCAAAAGATGCTTAAAGAAAAGAAAGTTGCGTTTAAAGAATAGCAGGGTGTAGAAAATGGGAATCATAGTCTGAAAGAAGATAAGAAGAGAATTTATAAAGAATGGAAGAGGAAGGCAAAAAAGGTGGTAGCAGTTTCCAGGGCTAAGGCGCAGGAGAAGTTGTATGACTCACTGGACAGCCCAAGAGGCCAGAAGGAGCTATACCGGATTACAAAAGCAAGAGAAAGGAGAACGAGAGATATAATTCATATTAAGTGTATGAAAGATGAAGCCGGTAAGGTTCTGTCCCAAGATGACGAGGTAAAAGAACGATGGAAGTTTTATCTTGAAAAGCTAATGAACGAAGAGAATAAATGGAATGGTGTGCTCAAAGAGGTACAAACAAATATGGGTATGGTGAGGGAAATTAGCATGGATGAAGTAAGGAAGGCAGTTCAAAGTATGAAAAATGGAAAGGCCATGGGCCCAGATGACATACCAGTAGAAGTATGGAAGTGTTTAAAAGAAGATGGATGTATGTGGCTGACTTTATTCTTCAATAAGTTGTTGCATGAAGAAGCGATCCCACAAGAATGGTGCAATAGTTCGCTAGTGCCCATCTTCAAGAATAAAGGTGACGTACAGGACTGCAACAACTATCGAGGGATAAAGCTTATGTCCCATAGTATGAAGGTATGGGAGAAAATAATAGAGAAAAGATTGCGAGAGGAGAGTGAGATTACCCCAAACCAGTTTGGGTTTATGCCAGGTCGAGGAACAGTGGACGCCACTTTTGCGCTCCGCCAATTGTGCGAGAAGTACAGACGTGCACACAATAACTTGCACATGGTGTTCATTGATCTGGAAAAAGCGTATGATAGGGTACCTCGGGATGTCTTGTGGTGGGCCTTGAAAGAGAAAGGTTTGCCCGGGAAGTATGTAGAGTTAATTCGTGCTATGTACAGTCAATCTTGTACCTACGTCCGGTCGGCTGCTGGCAACACCGACGAATTCAGTGTGGCGGTAGGCTTGCACCAGGGGTCGGCTTTAAGTCCTTACATCTTCCTGTTGATTATGGACGCTCTGACAGCGGACATACAGGAAGAGGCACCCTGGTGCATGCTATTTGCCGACGACATCGTTCTTGTCGGTGAAGATGAACCTGAGATCCAGAGCAGATTGGAGAAATGGCAACGGAAACTGGAGAATGTCGGCTTGAAAATCAGCAGAACCAAGACCGAGTATATGTTCTGCGATTTCGGCGGTCTCTCCAGTGCTGGAGCCATAGCGCTTGATGGCGCGCTTCTCCCGGTCTGCTCCGACTTCCGGTATCTTGGTTCACTCGTGCAAAGCGATGGCGAAGTAGACCGGACTGTTAAGCACAGAATTAACACTGGATGGATGAAATGGCGGCAGGTCACGGGAACAATCTGCGACTCCCGCATTCCCCTTAAACTCAAGGGGAAGATTTATAAAACAATGGTTAGACCTGCTGTCTTGTATTGATCAGAATGTTGGGCCATAAAAAGAATGAATGAAAGGCAATTGCATGCAGCCGAGATGAGAATGCTAAGAGGGATGTGTGGTATTACGCGAATAGATAGAATAAGAAATGAGTATGTAAGAGGAAGTCTGAAAGTGACACCGGTGACTGAAAAGTTGTGTGGAAATCGGTTGTCATGGTATGGGCATGTGATGCGGAGGAATGAGGAAAATGTCGTCAGGAAAGTGTTGAGTATGAACGTGGAGGGCTATACGAGTAAGGGAAGACCAAAGAAACGATGGATGGACTGTGTGAAAGATGATATGGGCAGAAAGGGAGTGACTACCGAGATGACGACTAATAGAGAAGTATGGAAGAAAAAGACATGTTGCGCCGACCCCAAATAAATTGGGACAAGGAAGAAAAAGAAAGAAAGAAAGAAAATACGTTTATTTGCGATAAACATGGCGCAAAGAAATAAAATAACAAAATAAAACAAAGAACAAGTTTGGGGAAAATATGCGTCACATTCACGCAAAACGGCCGTCGCTCAGCATAATGCCGCAAGGGCAGGAGAATGACTTACAAGAATGCTTAAATTATTTTCAATTTCCATAATTGGTTCTTCATGTAAACTTATGGAGGAAGACGATGGAATACAGGCCTTTGTTTCCTAAAAAAAGTTAATTATCTTTAACAAGACCTTAATGCAAAATAGGTGTAGGAAGATGTTGATTACAGAAAAAGGTATTTTATGCTCTAGATCAATATTAAAACTTGAATCACGTTCAGAGTTTAAGAAAAGCCTGTCTCAGTCATTTATTGCTCATAAAATGCAAAAAATAATAGTTTCACAACAGGTAATTAATTGGACATAGTTTTAAAAACACTAAACATAAATAAAAATCTTATAAAGCCTGGACAGAAACTTAATATGTTATTAACTGAATACCAAAATTGAATGCATTAGGTAATAGCAGTGCAAGTTTCTTCTTTTTGATTAACATTTTTATTTTCAAAATGTCTGCTGCAGATTTTTGATGACGGTTTAGGTGTTCAATCTGTACGCCCTGTAGCTACAGTCCAGTAATGACGTAAATGATCATGTTCAGAAAAACTGCAACAAGCCATTATGTCTTTCAGATATATAATTAATACACACTGCAGAATACATATTTCCCATAATAATGGGTAAAAATATAAATAAAAGTTGGCAGCACCAAAGTCCTTAGGTTAGAATTAATAATTGCTATTTTTGTGCTTTATTATAGATGAATTTACGTCTAGGGTACATTATACACATGAACACAACAAAATGTTATTGAAAGCCTAGTAACTGATAAAGAGTGGTATACTGACGAATGAAAAGACAAGTCTGGCATTTTCGTTCCACTATCACTTTTACACCCTTTAACGCTATAATGAACCATGGCTTTTTTTTAAATGTTGAAATATTTATGTGTAAATTGTTCACAACAAAATATAACATTAATTATCATTTTATAACACTTAAAAACTATAATAAAATAAGACAATAGCTAGCTGCACGTTTAACTGTCAAACTTTGTTTATATAAGTACTATGCTAAACCGCGACACGCGCCGTGAAACAAAAAATCTCATCGTCTAGCTTTAGTTGAATAATTTAGTGTACATTGATATGCTACATGTGATTTTTGTTCCTGGCAGAAGTATGGCACGGCTTATATTGCTGGGATTTGCTGAAAAACAACGAGAACAAAGTCTTCTGCGCATCGAGAGACGCCACTTACGTGACGCTAGTGAGCTATTGCAGTTGCCAGAGAGAGAGAAAGAGAGAGTTCATTGCGAATTTGCGTTTGACTAAAGCGGGATTCCAACAGGTTTTGGAAGAACTCCGCCCATACCTACCACAAGCTCGACGAAAAACGGCAGTTTGCAATGAACTAAAAGTAGGTACTTACCTATTCTTTAGAGAGTAATGTGGTTTTGTTATGACAATATAATTTACCTATATACCTATTACCTATATCATCATCAACTTGTCTGACTGAGCATCTTAATGATGTTTTTAATTGTCTATTGCAGATCGTGGCTGCATTAAACTTCAATATCAAGTTAAATAAAATGATCGTTATATTTTCATTCAGCCTCCTTATCGGCAACATGGTGGGCAGCTTTTTTCTTAAAGGTTATAAAAAGTGGCCGATTTTCATCGGCGGTCTTGGCTTTGGCATGGCTTACACCAATTGCGAAAACAGCCTGAATCATAATGTATATAAACTTTAAAATTATTTCATTATACATATTTTATTCTAAATAGAATTAAGAACTATTAGTAGTTTCTGTCCATTTCAAGTATTTTAGCCTCCATCTAATTTGTGGTTTTATTTAGTTACCTTTACTTTAAGGATTTATTTTCACAAAAATAAGAAGTCCTTTTGACGCGCCACTAGTGTCTATGTCATTGCAAAAAAAGTGGTTCCACAATTTTCCGCGGGCCTTCTTTCGTGGCACGCACTCTATAGCCAGTTTCGCGTCACGTTGACGTTTCAAATGTGTATAAACCGCTTAATATAAAACGTTCCCTAAAATAAGGTATTGTAACGCTAAAAAGGCGTTAATCAACTTAGTCGCCTAATAGTCGATAAAAAATAGAGGCGACTAGTGCTTGGACGAAGAGCACCGTTAGTAGTGTTGGGCAATGATAATAATCCGGTTAATATCTTTTGGCTAATAATCGATTAAAAGCAGTTAATAGCCATTAATAGCAATTACGGATGATAACCCTGCTATTTTAGTGATTGAAAATTTCCCTTCATGGTTTTCAGGCTTAGGACTGTCAGATAAGACTTCATTTTCATCATCTTTCTTTGTAGTAAATAAATGTGCAATTTAAAACTAATCTGGCCCATTTAAAAATTTTCAATCAGCTATTTACATTGATTTTTGATAATAAGATTTTTTATGTACTTTTTTTTAAATTCTTAATCAGTCATTTATTTGGGATATTTTTTTGGACTTTTTTTTATTTTTATTTTGGTTTTTAGTTGTTTTTTTTTTTGTTTGTTGCTCAAAAATAATTTTCAGCCTAATTACTGCTAGACACACTGGATTCTTTTTCTATTTTTTATCTCTTTCTGGCACGAATAAATATTAGCGCCAGAAAGAGATAGCACGAGAAACGGGGGTGCGGCGGCGGTGCGGGCATGCATGTTACCTACTAACCGCTCGGGTATTTTCCATTGTTTATAATTTACCTACGTCGTGTTCACAGAAAAGAGCTAATAAGTTACTTACATAATGTACCTCACATTTTTACGTATCGGTTAAAATGTATTTGTAAGTATACAAACACCTACATATTTAGCTCGCTTTGTTAAGTCAAGTAACTAATGAGGAGCCACACTCAAAGCTGTGTGTAGATGTCGCTGCAGTCGACTGTACCTTGTTTAACTTTCGTGACAGTAGTGTGACTGCTAGTTATGAGATTTTAAAGTGTAATTTGACTATAATATTTACGCGTTTATAACTGTGCTTCAACTAAAAGTTGAGCTCCGTAAAAGGAACGCAGCAACTGCCGACAAAAAGGCCGATTTGATTGAAAGGAAAACACTTAAAATATCTGAAGTTATGATTGTTTGTGAGCCTTTTTCTATAAGCCACGGACTAACATTCTATTTTTTGTTTATAGATTACATTCCTATGATCGAAACCAAAACTTTGGTGCTGACTGCGACATACTAGACGACACTGCACACCTATGTCCACCTTCTGATATTTTCATAGACATAAATGCAGATACTCCTTTACCAATGATTAACAGATAGGCAATACAGGAATATTTTGAAAACTAAGTACCTATATTGATTGATTAAATCTTTAGGAGACTCCTTTACTACAAAGATTAGCTAATATAGTATATTTTATGACACATTTATTTTGAAGACATTAATTTTATTTTATTAGTTAATAGTCTTGATTCTATTGTTTTATAGATATAGCCCAGCCTAAACGACAGCTTCTTTACTAATCCAGTCTTCTTCCGTGAAATGCGCAGCAGACAATCGTGCAGTACTACTTGCCTTAAAGTTTTTAATACGTAATGCCAATTCCCATTGTTTTCTGCCCTTACTTTACTTAGTTTTCCTCCCCATTAGGTTGATGGTTAAATCACAAAGCGATGTGTCAATAGTACTTATGGTTTTTATAGTATAGGATCTCTAAATTAACAAAACTGAATTTGCCGAAAAATGTGTATTTATTTCATAATTTACACTTTTTCACATACAAAAAGTGAAAATAAATAAAAAGAATAACAATACATTGAATCACACTGCGTACACGCACCCAATTTATGTTCACACCCACAGACTTTACAATAAAACAAAAAATAGCATTAATTTTTTTAACAATACATTAATAGCAGGGTTATCATCCACTGCAAGGCTATTAATGGACACTTATGGATTATAATCGATAATAACTCAAAGCATCCGGCTATTAACCCAACACTAACCGTTAGCCACCGTAACGTGATATCCAATACGCAATACCAATGTTATGAAATTCTCAGTTGTCACCAAAGTTCGGTGGACAACTGGAAGCCAGTTATTCACTGGCAATGAAAAAGATAGCCAATAGCCATAAGGTAGCCCGCGAAATTTAAATTTTCAACATATAACCTGATACTGACCTACAAATTGCAAAAACACGTAAAAAAATTTTTATTCCGCAGGCTACTTGGAGCTTTCGCCTTGATTCGCGGTGACATAAGGCGAGTGTGAGTGAGAGAACATGCACGAAACTTCTTAGTGCATACATAATATGTTCGGGCCTGCCAAGATAAATCGGCCGCCGTAGTGTAGGGTTTGTAAATGCGAGTGCAAGAGAGAGAGAGAGAGCAAGCAATCGTTTAACATGGTAGAGCGGACCTTAAGCCTAGTCTCCCAGTGGGGTGATGATAATCTGGTCTCTTTTAACGCCATCAAAACACAGGCGTGTCTTTTTACCGCTAAAAGGAGTCGTTTTGCCCAAACTCCTACTTTTCGGGGTACATCTGTTCCTGTAACTGATCGGCTTGAGCTCCTTGGCATGGAGTTGATATCTGGTCTCAAGTTCGGCGTCACCATCGAGTACAAAGCCCAAACAGCGGCCAAGAAGCTGGGCATCCTAAATAGGGTGAACCGATACTTTACGTCTGGACAGCTTTTAACCCTTTACAAAGCGCAAGTCCGATCCTGCATGGAGTATTGCAGCCTCCTTTGGGATGGATCACCTAAGTACCAACTAGCTGCGCTTCACTCGGTGGAACGCAGAGCTAAGAGGCAAATGTCTTTTATAATGCGCACTGCAAAAAAGTGGAACTCACTACCTGCGTCTGTGTTTCGGAGCGCACACAACCCTAATCTCTTCAAAGTGAGAGTGAACAGGCTTCTTCTGGGTAAGCTCTCCCCATCGTCGACTATATCTTTGTCACCTCTGGCCTAGACTACAGTCAAGAGCAAACCCATATGAAATAAAAAAATGTGTAGGCCAGCGTAGGTACGCGTTAGATAACAAATACCGCGAGCCGACTGCCACCCGAGTTCACCCGACACGCTGTGTTGCTTTATAAGACTATAAAACTATAACGCTAACCCGTTCTGGCCCCGCTGTGCACGAAACAGACTTTTAGACGCTTTGTTTGTTGAGGCGTTATATTCTAGCGTGAAGTCAGAATCAATATAACAAACGCTAGATGCTTTGTACACATAACGTGTTATGTTTTGGCGCTATATGTTTTATTAACCACCACTAGTTTGTTGTGCGCTTGCATGCACTTGTTACGTGATCCAATGGAGTGTCGGTTTTTGTGCACAAATCAAAGGAAGCTTGCGGCAAGCGCTTTGTAATATTGTAGAGGTTTTAGTTTGTGGCAAGTGCCAAGCGTGTGGAGCCAGCTTTGTAGCCCCAAACGCCCACATCACCCAGTAAAGCTACGGTTCCCTAGAAGAGCGGTGGCCACCATTATCAGCCGCAGTGACGGCTGTCATGAAAATGATGACAGTAGCAAAGATTTAAATCGTTAGGTTCGCCCTACCGCAAGATAGTCGCCTTTCTGATTCGTTTTGACACCTCTGACACACAATGACGCAGTGACTACACTTGATTGTCATGGAAACGCTATTGAATAATATGTGAGCTCACTCTTCTCAATGTGGACACTTTTTCTTGAATTTGAGTACAGAGAGGACAAATCTAGCGATTTAAATCTGTGGTCAGCGGGGTTGACTGTCAAACACGGGTCATATCATGGACCTAGACCCATTGAGATAGGACAAACCTAGACCTAGTCAAAATGACAGATTTTCATGACAGCCGTTATCAGGACAGAACCAGACAGAACCACTTTCCTAGGAAACCAAAGCATAACAGTGACGCTGTTGGTGAAGAAAAAAGACCTAGCGAAACCTTGTCAATTTTCATTGTGATTTCGTTTCAATTCATTAAAGTCGCTGTATACAGCGACTTTAGTCGCGGCGACTTTAAAATCTCATGTTGACACACATATTTTGATATTTTGACAGCAGATTTGTCGTTAGCGATTTCAAAATCTATGAGTGGACGTGAGATTTTGAGGCACCTAAAGTCGCCGCCATGTCCTAGTATTGGATCCATATCGATATCGATTGTTCAGAATGTGGAGGATCAAAAGGTCCTTTTCCAAGATAATATTTTAAAAAGTTATTATTATTGCCCTCAGAAAAAAAGTAGTACAAGTGTATACTCTGTGAAGTATTATGTAAAATTTTATTCAACAGATGGCAGTATTTTCCAATTTATTTGGCGCCATTTCCAGAATACAAAATTCCCGGTGGATGCCACCGCGATTACCACGTGAACACAACAGCAGTTGTCCAATCAGCTGGTAAATCATAAAACCGCCCGCCCGCTTCTGTCTATTTACTCTTCCGTTGTTTTAAATATTGTGCTTTTACGTGCGTTGTTTATACCTTTGTGCTTATGTTTGTGTGTACCTGATTAAGACGGGCTTGATGATATTTAAAACAGTGATTTATAGAATAAACAGTAGGATTTAGTTTGATTTTCTGACCTTCAAAGTTAACCCAAAACTAATGTCGCCATTTTGACCATACAAATCGAGTTTAGTAATTATTATTTTGTTTGGTCATCAACAAATGTCTGAATGCTACATTAGTGAATTGCGTAAATGGCCGTACATTTGCGAAGAATACGGACAAAATGTCTCAGACGAATAGTACTGTAAATTTTCTTATACATGACGCTAATGGTTAGTAGCCAAGCTATCTTCGTGAAGCTTTTACTTTATTAACACTATCTGTTTACAGTAATTCTGCTCGAAACTTTCCAGTCCAGTCATGCAATTTTAAAAATTTACAGTATCCGTAAAGTGGATACATGACGCGCCCGTTTGGACAGTTTCCCGTTGTCAGTTTATTTGTGCATTTGTTACTCACCAAACTTGTCGTTACTTATATGAAATAATTCTTGACAATGATTATGATAATCATCCCATTGTAAATTGACCACCAGTAATCGCCTACGAAAGAACGGGGAGCTATCATGTCATGTTTAATTATCATGTTTTATTTTAGGGCATCCACAAATGGTAAAGGTTGTCCAAAATAATACACACAATCAGACACTTGGTCATATCAAAATTAAACCTAATCCTGTAAAAATTATAAAACTGCCTACTGCAGTAGAAGGAAATATTAAGGTATGTGGTATGCCATAGTCATATATTTCTACATGTTTTTAGCATATAATGTTTGCTTCTAACCAAATTTTACCTAACCCCTAGAATGGATTTAATTAAATACTTAGAATGTAATAAGCCATGAGACTACTGAAAATGAGTCTGCAACACCACTTACTGTCTTTGTCTTGATAAGCATTTCTTTTAAACTTTTAATAATATTGTATTGTGCAAATTTAGAGCAATCTATTTTTTTTTCATTCCTGTGAAGAAGTTGCTAATTTAAGTTTACTGCACTTTTGAACCTTTAATGTGATAAAAAATGTATGTTTTTGCTACCCTTCATCCAAGTCAAACATTGAGTCTATTAATAGCTAAGGATCACACAGGGAGATGTTTTCTTAGTTTGATTGGTTTAAAATCACATACTGAGATAAAATTTATTATGTAAGTTATGACAGGTTTGTACAACAATATTAGTCAGTCATAAAGCAATTTATTTAAGACAGCATTCAAATAATTAATGTGTAATCCTAATCCATAATTCTCAGTATGATACAGACTTGCAAAATGAACATCAAAATGGTAATAATGTAGATTGAATTGTTTATTACATGACCGATGATGATACAGCCTCAAATGACCTCATCATTTGAGGCTTTGAGGTTCTTTATTTAATTTTGTCTGTATCACAATAATCTTTATGAGACTGGATAATAACAGCAAACAAAAATTTACAATCAGGCTTGTTGTAAATGGGTCTGACTTTTTCGTTCACAAGTTATCTTTTTTACTTATTGAAAACAATAAACAGGACAAATAATAATAAAAAAAAAGTCAATAATATCACATATTTCTCTTTACATTGCAGACATCATTATACCGAGCTGTGAAGTTGACTGGACTCAAATGTGCATCAAGTAAGAAACTAATATAATATCTATTACACTATCTCTTGCCATTATTTTTATCCTGTTGTATCATCATTATCATTTGGTATGGTTACCTACCTAATTGCTTATTGCAGCTAGTGAAACTTGTCATAGGTACTTCGTAAATAGAGTTCCAGCAGGTATTTCCAAATAAAACATCAGATTTTATTGATTTCTTGGAACTGCTTAGATTGTTAGATTTATACCATTTAAGAATACTTAAAATCCCAATAGATCTGGTTTAGGGCCGGTTTTTTGATTCTGCCACTTTTTTGATTCTGATTTGATTTTGAGCCTTTCACATTTAGCCAAAATTCAACCATTAGTTACTATGTTTAACCATTGGTTGAGTTAACTGCGGATCATAAAACCGGCCCTTAGGGAAAACAAAGTTTTGTCTCTTACTGAATCTGCCTAGCTTTTCTCAAATATTTATTTATTAAATATTTATTTATTAAATATTTATTAAATATTTATTAATGAAATTGTTTAGTGCCACCACCAGCACTAGCAAAATTGGATAGTTTGCCACTAGCCCTGCCCTATATAATGAATTTGCCAGAATGCCACTAGCTCATTGTTAACTTTAACAATTAGGTTCAAAAACTGTCACAGAACCGAGTTAGCCAACCCCGACTCCAAGTGATACTAGTTTGCCCTACCCCGAGAGTGTTTGTTAGAGCCGGAGGCGAGCAGGAAGAGTAGCCTCCGCCCGCTGTAATAAGGCGCACGCACCATGCGAGCCGTAGTGGCCGAGGCTGCGGACGCGAGCATAGGTGCTTGGGCTTTATTACGCAAGGGCGAAGAGACTGTACTTTCCGTAGCGCCGAAGAAGATACAATTCTCAACGTAAATTATATGGAACTGGGACTTTTTCACTTTTTATACAGAAAATATACAAAAAATGAAAATTGATTATTACGTACATGTAGAGTTTTATTAGGTAGTTTTAGTCAATGTCGACGTACCATACTGAGCTCTTAGCTCACTGGCAAATCGCGATTCTTCTAGGTCTAGCTCCTAGGTAAAGTACTTGTGGCATTCTAGCGAATTCATTATCTATGGTACCACAAGTGGCAAGGTAGCCAACTTTGCTAGATATCCACAAAAACCGGTCAAGAGCGAGTCGGACTCGTGCACCGAGGGTTCCATACCATCATATATAAAAAAGTGTGCTATTTAGAGACATCGTTTTATTTTTCCTGTAATCTTTACACAAACTTCTATCACACAACTAATTTCAGTTTTTTATCTGCAAACTTCAGAGATAAGGGGGAACGTTATTTTTTTTTTTACTTTTGTCATCAAAAGTCGAAAACAGTGCGGCCTAAAAAAAAAGAAAAAGTATTTGAGAATTTATTTATTTGCAAAATAGTTGGGCAAATGTCATCTAAAACTATTACAAAATTCAAGTTAGCATAGATAGATAGCATTAGTGAATTATGTAGTAGGTACATTAATTAATTCATTACGGCTAAAAATATTAAATTATGAATTTCAAACAGTAAATTTCAGTAAAAATAATCAATAACTTATTATAAACATTATGTCAATAGATTGTATATTATAATATTAATGTGTTGAATATACACTCTTTTGAAAAAAAAACGGGCACCTAAGGAAATTTACATTCTAAGGTCGATTTAATTAAATTATAATCGTGTAAATTAATACGCGTGAAGTGAATTCTGGCAACTTTTTTTTAAATTTTCGATGAATTCTTTAAAACCAATGTACACGACCAAACAATAAGAAGTGGTCGGCAATAAAGACAAGAAGTATTTTTTACTTTTTTAAATTAAAGAAATATACAAATGTAAAAAACTAATAACGAGTGTGACCTCCTCTTGCCAAAATCACAGCTTGAATCCTTCTGGGCATGCTTTCCACGATGTTTTTAATAACGTTTTGAGGAATACGTTCCTACTCTTCTGCAATGACTCTTTTTAGCTCCCTGATGTTTTGTGGAGCAGGTTGCACTGATCTTACCGGTCTCTTTAGAACATCCCAGACATGCTCAATTGCACGTACGCTTCCACGTCGCCAGAACGCGCGGGAGAGCATTGTCGTTCATAAAAATGGAATCTTCCCCAAGTGCAGTCAATGCGGGATGTGCATATGGAATTAGGACTTCCATTATGTACCGCTGTGCATTTAATGTTCCATTTTCTATGAAAATGGAACTCCGTACGCTCCGTCGAATTAATTGCTGTCCAAAACATAACGGAGCCTCCGCCAAAAGGAGTGATTTCATCGAAACACACTTCCGCATAGCGTTCCCGTGGTCTTCGCAGCACTCGCCGGCGTCGGTCCTCTCCACACAAAGAGATTCTAGCTTCATCAGAAAACAATACTTTAGTCCTCCAGAGCCCATGAAGCACAGTTTTGAGCAAACTGAAGTCGAGCAACACGGTGCTCACGAGCCCCGAGCCGGGCGGTAACTCTTGATATTGGCAGCCAAAAGCCTCCTCCTGACCGTCCACAAGCTAACTTCTACTCCTCTTACTTCTTCAAGGCTCTTCTTCAGGTCCACACTTGACGCCTTACGATTCCGCAACGCCTGACTCGCCAAAAAGCGATCATGTCTTGGTTCTGTGCATCGTTTTCTTCCCGAACCGGGTCTTCTTTTGACCGAACCGGTCTCTTGATACCGTTGCCAAGTCCTCTGAACGACTCACATTTCGCCTCTGAGACACGTAAGTTTGCGAGCAACCTTATTCATGTAAGGCTATAATTTTACCGGCCCTTATCGCTTTATCACTCATATCAAAAAGCGGTATTTAATGTAAAAAGAAAGATTAATTTGCAGAAAATATACAAAAAGTTTTAAAACTTTAGTAATCGGTAAAAAAATCGTTTCAGCAATTGTGGATTATTGTAAAATTGCTTTACTAATAAAGCAATTTTACAATAATCCACAATAATCATTATTTTTCTTTTGTCAAAACATAACATGCCAATACATCGTCAAATTAATAAAACCTCTTTCATGTTCTTCTTCATTGAAGTAGAGGAAAAAATCTAAAATGCCCGTTTTTTTTTGCGTTAGAGTTTATTTAATGTCATAAGTTATGACATTAAATAAACTCTCTTGCAAAAAAGGGGAATTTAGGTTTTTTTCTCTTTAGAGTTATGACTCCATAATTACAAAAAGGCAAAAACAACAGCAAAAAGAAGGCAGGTACAAAAATGTAAATTACTAAATATAAAAACTATTTACCATCATTGATCACCAATTCAGATAAAGAACATAAAAATTAATTTTACAGGAATGCTTTCAGTGTAGCTTTGAATAGAGTACCTTTGTAAATCAAAGATCTTAAGTCAGTAGGCAACCTATTAAATAATTCTACTGCTTGGTATTTAGAGCAATGTTTAAGTTAGTTAGTTCTTGAGATATCCAGCTGTGACAGACGGACAGACAGACTGAGTTCGCACCATAAGGGTTCCTTTTTACCATTTTGGTACGGAACCCTAAAAGTAGTGTACAAGGGTGGACTTAGTGCCTGAGGCATTTTCTACCAGTCAACCTTAGGGTGATGCCGATAAGGGACAGATAACTCTAAAAAGAATAAACACTAATACATACATACAGGTTGTAGCGTAATTAATAGATAAATAAATTGCCACCTTTGGTCACTTCCTCGGCCTTAATGTTCACAAATTAAGGAATTTTCACTGTCTGATTTCTGCATAATATTCTTAAATAAACGTGCTATAAGATGTGTATAACAGTTTTAGAGTGCTCCGTGTGGTTTTCTTTTTTAAATCTTAAAGTGAACAAAATGTGTTTCTGTAAACAAAATTCCCAAGTACAACTACACCAGCAAGTCAGCGCTGGGATGATTCTGATATAAGAATATGTATTTTGGGATGGTTTCGGATCTACCTCCCAGTGGTCCACCCCGGGCAACGGCACCACAGGCTTGCCTGTGGTACGGCTGAACGATCCCACTTAGCGGTGGTAGGCTCCGCAAGGGGTCGCCTGGCTCGTGACCACCATCCCACCGGAGTCCAGCGCCAAGCAGCTTGCTGTGTTCCGTCGGTGTGTGTGAGTGCCAGTGCGTTTGGGGGAGGAGATTGTCAGTTGCGCCGTTTGGAACCGGTCTTGGTCTCTGAGTCAGCTAGCCGGGTAGCACGCCAGCTACGTGCCAAAGGCTGCCCCGTCAATTCGCGAAAAATCCCGGTATGCTCCACCGTGCCAGTCGGCGACAGGATGGGATGACCCGGTGGCCATATCCGGAGGGAGAGTTCGGGCGTCCCCGCAGTCTCCAAATGAGTGCCCCAAAGGTTTGGGTGGCTCTAGTGTTCCACTTGGATCACTGAGCGGCGCCTCGACAAGTCGACTTTTTGTCCCAACAACTCCAATCAATATGAACAAAGTAAAGAAAAAAAGGGTAAAACAACGGCTGCACTTCCTCCCACTAAAAGTGCACGTCACTAATATCAGGGGGTTGCACTCCAATCTCCATCCGGTCCATCACCACCTTGAGACCGAGACGCCGCACCTGTTTTTCCTAACGGAGACGAAGATAACAACCCCGTCGGACGTAGCGTACCTCAACTACCCGAGTCACTCTCTTGAACACAAGTTCAAGAAGCAAGCTGGGGTCTGTGTGTACGTTCGCGATGACATTTGTTGTCGTCGTCTCAGTTGCTTTGAGAAATCGGGTTTTTCTGCCGGCTACTTGTGGATACTGGCGTGGAGAAATCTCTCTACATCGGCGTCTACCGATCGCACAGCGGTGACCAGAAGACAACAGCGCTCTTTAATTTCCTCGTGGAGTCGACTGACGTAGCCCAGCAACGGTACCCAACAGCGAAGCTAATTTTCCTAGGGCCTTCAACGCACATCATAAAGAATGGTTGTTCCCGTACTAGAAAACTGACCATGCCGGGTTGGAGGCGCGCAAGTTTGCTATAACGCTAGATCTAACCCAGATGGTGAATGTGGCAACGCGGGTACCGGATGTTGACGGCCATACACCCAATTGCTTCTGCTGGCATCTGATCCGGACAGTCATTCAGTCTCAGCCCCGCTGGGAACGTCTGATCACGGTCTGGTGAAATCCATATCGACCTGCTCTCCTCCAGATGAGAGTCCTAGAGGCACGAGGCGAGTATGGCGATACGAGTCAGCAGACTGGGATGAGATGCGGCACTTTTTTGCGTCTTATCCATGGCGGCAAGTGTGCTTCTCCTCGGGTGACTCCTCGTGCTGTGCTTTAGCGGTTGCGGGCGTGATTCGGCAGGGGATGGAGTATTTTATTCCATTCTCCGACATCCCGCTCGGTCACAAATCCCGGCCTTGATATAGTGCAGAATGCGCCCACGCTGAGGCCTGAAAAGAGTCTGCCTCACAAGCCTGGATCAAGGCCCGCGACCGCAAAGTTAGAGCGCATAGGGTTCGTGCGCAAAAACGAGCCTTTAATTTTTACTGCCATGTTCTGCAAGCGGTTTTTACGTAGGGCACGATTTGACCATGCCGGACGTATTGGGGCCAGGCTGGCTTCGCACTCCCCGGGTAGTAAACAGTTCTGGTCCCTGTCTAAAGCGGCTGAAACGAATTTCTTTCGTGCCACTTTACCTCCAATGATGAATCTTGATGGGTCGCTGGCTCTGCAAGTGAGAAAGCAAATTTATTTGCATCTCTGTTTGCAAGTAATTCACGTCTGGTCGCTGGCTCCAAGCAACCACCTACTGTACCTCATTGTGACTCCTCGATGCCGGATATCGCAGTTCACATTAAAGAGTTCCGAAGAGTATTGTGCAGTCTAGACGTGAATAAGGCTAGCAGGCCTGACAGAATTCCAGCGAGAGTGTTGAGGCAGTGTGCGCCTAAACTGTCTCCTGTGTTGACATGTTTGTTCCGCCTCTCTCTTGAAAAAAGAACGGTGCCGAAATCCTGGACGCTTGCAAATGTACTGGCTTATAATGTATGTGTGTGCCCAAAAAGGGTGACCGTGCAGACCCTGCCCATTACCGTCCGATCGCCATTTTCCATTCTGTGCAAGGTTTTGGAAAGGTTACTGAACAATAAGTTGCTGACCTACCTTGAAGACAATGATCTCCTCAGTGACCGTCAATATGGCTTTCGCTGGGAATAGTCAACTGGCGATCTTCTTGTGTATGTCACGCACTACTGTGGCGAAGCCATAGAGAAACACGGTGAAGCACTGGCTGTATCTCTTGACATCTCGAAGGCCTTTGACACGGTCTGGAACGCTGCTCTGCACAGCAAGCTTCCTACTTATGGCATCCCAGCAGATTTTTGTAGCTGGATATCAGATTTCCTTAGTGAACGGTCGATCAGAGTAGTTGTTGACGGCTACTCCTCTGACCACCTATTACCACTATCTTTGACCGGCTATTGATGCCGGAGTTCCTCAGGGGTCTGTTCTCTCTGAAACTCTTTTCCTGGTGCACATCAATGACCTGCTTCAGCCTGGTATTGTTTGGTTACGCAGATGAAAGTACAGTTTCAGAGAGATACTTGTCCAGCGCAAAACCCACCGCGGCCGAAGTTCGTTCCTTGAGAGAGGGCATGGTAGAGCAGACAGATTTGACCTTAAGCCTTGTTTCCCAGTGGGGTGATGATAATCTGGTCTCTTTTAACGCCACCAAAACACAGGCGTCTTATTACCGCTAAAAGGAGTCGTTTCGCTCAAACTTCTACTTTTCGGGGTACATGTGTTTCTGTACAAATATCACCGTGGAAACTTAGGTGAGATGGGCATGGAGTGAGCTGTCAATAGTGTCAATCCCTAGCATCAGGTGGAATAAAAGTAGACTTCAAGCTCACTTCACCTAAGTTTTAACGGTGAGATTTTTACAGAATCGACCGACAGGTCTCAACTTCGGCGTCACCATCGTGTACAAGGCCCAAACTGCGGCCAAGAAACTGGGCATCCTAAATAGGGTGAAGCGATACTTTACGCCTGGATAGCTTTTAACCCTTTACAAAGGGCAAGTCCGATCCTGCATGGAGTATTGCAGCTACCTTTGGGATGGATCAGCTAAGTACCAAGTAGCCGCGCTTGACTCGGTGGAATGCAAAGCTAAGAGACTCATTGGTAACGTAAAACAGCTTGGCTCATCGCCGCAACGTTGTCTGCTTGTTGGTCTTTACAGATTGTACCTCGATGAGTGGGTTCAAGAACTCCACGACTTCATTCCACCGGCCCCCTTCTACCATCGGACATCTAGATGCACTGCCAGTTACCGTCCCTACCTAGTTGCTATTCCACTTAATCGCACTAAGCGCTTCCAAATGTCTTTTATAATGCGCACAGCAAAAGAGTGCAACTCACTACCTGCGTCTGTTTCCGAGCGCATACAACCCTAATCTCTTCAAAGTGAGAGTGAACAGGCTTCTTCTGGGTAAGCTCACTCCATCGTCGACTCTGTCACCTCTGACCTAGACTAGAGTCAAGCGCAAACCCATCTCAAATAAAAAATAAATAAAAAAATTCATGTGCCTTCACTTTGAAAGATAGCCGACTGGTTGCCATACTGATGTTCAGAGGGAGCACATTCTAAAGAAATACCGCCTGGACAAAGAAAGAAGAGTGAATAAAACCAGAGCGGTGAGAAGGACATCGTAGAAGACGATTGTTGATGTAACAAAAGTGTTTACTATGGGCTTAGCATAAGTATTGAATATGGGAAGTCAGGAAAAAATCATCAAATATGTTGGGGTCAGCTTCCAGGCAGAGCTGAATACCAGTATTTTACATGGAGCGACGCCTATCTGACCTCCACAACCCATTGACACGGTATCCTTTGATATGACTGGTTGTCAGACTTTTAGGCTTCTAACTACTTACCTGTAACGACTGTAAAAGATCTACGAATGACAGCGGGAACCATCGGATTAACGTGCTTTACGAGACAGGTCTCTATTATGTAATGGCTGGTCACCCATCCACGAACGAACCGTGGCAAGCTTAGCTTAACCTTCGATCGACCCGTGCGGCTGTTGGGTAAGGCGGCCAAAAAATGATAATTTTGATGGATGATTTAGTGTCCGGCATTTTTTTAGGATAAATACCTACTATCAAATTTCATTGTTTTTTTGCAAAAAGTATTTTTTACTAGTGTTTTAAATACGCGAATGTCTGTAAACCTACTTCTTTATTTAATTTGTTCTATATAGTACCTAGAACTGTTGAGCGGTGTGGAGTGCATGGGCGCCCGCTTTTTGCAGTGTCCTCGTGTCGCACCAACGCGGGTGTCCGCGCACCTTTACGTCGATTAGCAAATACAGTGGATTTCGGGTATAACGACAATGAAGGGACCACTCTATTTTCGTCGTTATATCCGGAAGTCGTTACAGTGAATGTGCGTCTAGCAGCCATACTTATTCAAAAGTTTACTAAACCCAGTTGCTACTCAGAATATCACTTTGTAACTGAACCATAAAAGCTCCGAAACGTACACGCTTCCCTACCTACTTAGTTGATATCTATAAACAAAAGGTAAAGGTCTCCACACTTGCTGACCATCTGTGTGCAATGGATGTAAACAAAAGATAAGAAATGTTTGTGAAAGAAAAAAATCTTTGTGTCTTTGGCGGCCGACTCCGGTCGCAATATCTGCATGGGATTTCTAGGAATTTGTTACAAATGATTCATTAAAAACAGTCGCTACACCCGAATTCGGCGTTACATCCAAAGTCGCTATAGACACATGATTTTTGTACTAAAGTATGCTTTAAATTCAAGGGACTTAGATTTAACTTCGCTATAGGTAAATGGTCGCTACAACCAAGGTCGTAATAAATGAAATCCACTGTAATTATATTTTTTTTTCAGATCTAGACTTATTTTCTTTGTCAGTTAACAAAATTCGTATTGAATTACTTAAAATGAACGAAAACAAAACTGATGATTAACCGTATTTTCATATTTGTATAAATTTTATTATTACGGCAATAAGATTAATTAATTTGCATGATTAACACGTTCTGTGCGGCAGACACGCATGTGCGATTTTCGAACGTTCACCATGTGCTACCGGCGCATATGCGTGTCCATA
Source organism: Dicycla oo (assembly GCA_948252095.1). NCBI lineage: Eukaryota > Metazoa > Arthropoda > Insecta > Lepidoptera > Noctuidae > Dicycla > Dicycla oo. Next base: position 17,759,610 of record OX411712.1, read on the forward strand.
CAATTTATGTACTTCCTTCGAATGCGGCGCGCCGCACCTGTGGGTTTTTTGTGCATCTCTATTGTTCTTGGCGTAATTGTTTTATGACTCATAAAAAATGGGAAATTTTTCAAACACACCTAGGCGTCTCGCCGCACTTGGGATAAGTTTGTAACGGCGCACATATGTGCCCAGCCGCACTGGGTAGAGTTTCTTCAATCGCGCCTGCGCGCTCATAGCACCACACGAAGTATTTTTTGGGCGCGCATGAGTGTTTGCCGCACAGGGTTTAGTGTATCATAAAGCAGCACTTGGAGCAAGTTCGCCAAATAATTCAGCAGTGAATGTGTTAATTAGCAATGTTGTACTAGTGCTCTTCCAAATTTCAATCCGAATATGTAACATGTGGATAACGTAGTTAGTTACGCACTGATATGCCTAGATTATTAGCTATTGTTAACTATGTGTAGTGTGTAATTGTTGGTTTTCCTTAATAAATAAATAAAATAAAAAATAAAATAAAATTAAGTAATTTTTATTGCGAGACTACAAACTGTTAGAACAAAAAAAAAATACCCAAATGATATCCTATGTACATAGTTGGAATTAATAAATAGGTTTCAGTTTATTCCATCAGCAATCATAATATTTTTCTTAGAATCACCTATTTTAGGCAATACTTTACGACAATATAGCTATTAAAGTAATAATTATTTTCGTTTAAGTAATAACATCTCGGCCCGGTATTTAATACTTTTATGTTACTAATTTTAAGTTATCATAATTTTTACAATCATAGAGCAACTGAGTAGTAGAATCCTTCGTCGTCGTTTCCATTGTCATTTGAGTTGAACTACAAGGTACTTACTTCAAAATGTATTTAGAGTGTTGAAGTAACATAAATGAACTTAAAAGTAACTTAAAAGATTCTAATACTTTTAAGTTGCTTTTTTTGTTATTTGAGGCCAATTTAACACGTTCTGTGCGGCCAACGCGCATGCGCAATTTTCGAACGTTCACCATGTGCTGGCGGCGCTTATGCGCGTCCATACAATTTATAACTTCCTTCGAATGCGGCGCGCCGCACCTGTGGGTTTTTTGTGCATCTCTATTGTTCTTGGCGTAATTGTTTTATGACTCATAAAACTGGAAAATTTTCAAACACACATAAGCGTCTCGCCGCACTTGGGACAAGTTTGTAACGCCGCACATATGCGCCCAGCCGCACTGGGTAGAGTTTCTTCAACCGCGCATGCGCGCTCATAGCACCACACGAAGTATTTATTGGGCGCGCATGAGCGTTTGCCGCACAGGGTTTATTGTATCATAAAGCAGCACTTGGAGCAAATTCGCCAAATAATTCAGCAGTTAATGTGTTAACTGCCTTATCCTGTTATCATTTAGCCACGAGCCCTTTTACTATGATAATTTAATGTATTTATTAAATCTTACGCCTTGGGGGCGGAATTTGTAATCTGGATATTATTCTATTTCAGAGTTCGTGCATATTGACAATTTAGCAAGTTTGCAAAACATTAAAGTTGAGCCAAAAGAAGTCGAAGAACTTGAGGTATCTATTTGTTTGTTTTTAGCTTTAATAATAAAATTACACAGATCAATCAAGTTGTTAATCAAACTAATTACCCAAATACAAAAATGTAAAACTTCCTTTTCTAGGTAAAACAAGAGTCACTGACTGAACTGAAATTTGCACAAACTGTGCCAGATCTAATTTCATTACCATCAAAGTCTGAAAACCAAGTAACAAGTACTAGCACTGCAAATAGCATATCTCCAACTATGTCGCATGCCTCTAGAAGGAGACATGATTCCGACAATGATCCCCCAGCAGAATAGTGAGTACAATTTTATTTAACTAGTCTGGACAAATTTCCTTTAGCAATTTAGCTATCTTTAATTTTAAGCCGTTTTTTTATGACTACCTGTTGTTCAGTCGTTACTGAGTTCGCGTTTGTAGGTGTACAAAAATACTCATAGACAACAATGGGTAACAGTTCATGTCGCCAACATTTGTGATCACCCTCGTCCATGTATCAACATACTAATATAAAATGAAGCAAGCAGCAAACATTATGCATAAGATTAAGTTATTGAAATACCAAACCAAATATTATTACGCTTTGTTCAGTGTCATCGCCTTGTAATACATTTTAGTTGTATATATTTTCAGTACCACTAAGAGACGTAAACATGCAGACAAAGTTGGCAAAGGTTTAAGGCATTTTTCGATGAAAGTATGTGAAAAGGTCAGAAATAAAGGCTTCACTTCTTACAACGAAGTAGCAGATGAATTAGTGCTAGAATTTGCTGCAGGAATGCATGGTTCAGCAGATAGCCAAGTATGTATATGAATTAAAGAGTTATACAGGGTGTTTGGCAGAACGTTGAACATACGAAAATGGTGGATAGGTGGGGTCATCTGCTACTTACTCAGCCCTAATTTATGTGGCCCTGCCCCCCTGGATATTTAAAAAAAAAATTTTGCTTTCTTCTAGTTACACCACTTTCTTAATTTTAAAGTGTAATTTTTATTAAAAATGGGTAAAACAGGCAATATTTTGTTGTTTTTTTTTATCTTTAATGTTGGCAGATTCTTACAAAACTATTGCTTTATTCAGATGTTAGCTAGAAAAAATGTTTTGAGTCCTCAAACTTACAGAAAGATGTAAAAAATACTTAAATCTTAATTTCAACTTGCATTAAAATGAATGCAAAAAAATGATTGAGGAGTTCCAATTCTAGCAAAACATCCCTAGTGTGTGACCTTTCTAATGGTATGTAATTTGCTTTAAAAAAAAAAACTCGAGTTATTTCATAATTTTATCAAGTAGGAAATTTGTGACGAAATTTAATACTGCAAGGTTGGTAAAAATTAAATGATCGATTGAAATTATGTAAGGCCTTGAATTAAAACAAAGAAAATAGCTGTACCAGTTAGGTGCGTTAATGAAACAATTAAATAATTTTAAATAATTTATTTAATTAATAAATTACAGATGTTCGAATTGACGACCTTCATTTACAATACAGGCGCGCCATCTACGTCTAATTTCTACAGTTGTTGTGCGCAGCAGCATCTCCTGTCGCATAATTTCGAATGCAGCATTAATTCATTCAACATTAATTCGATTTATCAAATCATCTCGACTTTCTACTTCTGTAATGTAAACTAGTTCCTTTGCCCTTCCTCACACAAGAAAATCGAGCGGAGTAAGGTCGGGCGATCGTGGAGGCCAGGGAATTGGTCCTCCCTTGCCAATCCACGAATTTGGGAAACAATTATCCAAATGCTCACGTACAATCGGCCTCCAGTGAGCTGGGCAGCCATCGTGTTGAAAGACAATAGGCCTGTTTATGTCTACTTGGAACACTTCTTCCACTAATGGTGGTAAATCATTTACCACAAAATCCATGTAGTTGTTCGCATTGATGTTGTCGGGCAAATAATGAGGCCCTATTAGCTTATCGCCAATCACTCCTGCCCAGACATTCACACTGAATCTCCTCTGGAAGCCCCTTTGTCTCTTCACGTGTGAGTTTAAATCGATCATTTAATTTTTACCAACCTTGCCGTATTAAATTTCGCAAAACATTTCACTTTCCGTAAAGGTACAGTTTCGTCAAAAATTTCCTACTTGATAAAATTATGAATTAACTCTTAAAGTTTTTTTTTTTTTTTTATAAAAGCAAATTACATACCATTAGAAAGGTCACACACTAGGGATGTTTTGCTAGAATTGGAACTCATCAATTTTTTTTTAATGCTAGTTGATTTTAAGATTTACGTATTTTTTCTTTCTATTTTTCTGTAAGTTTGAGGACTCGTAACTTATTTTCTAGCTAACATCTGAATAAAGCAATAGTTTTATAAGAATCTGCCAACATTAAAGATTAAAAAAATTGCCTGTTTTACCCATTTTTAATAAAAATTACACTTTAAAGTTAAGATAGTGGTGAAACTAGAAAAAGCAAAAAAAAAAAATATCCAGGGGGCCAGGGCCAAATAAATTAGGGCTGAGTAAGTAGCAGATAACCCTACCTATCCACCATTTTCGTATGTTCGACGTTCTGCCAAACACCCTGTAGATTTATTAGTTTCAAAAAGTTTCAATAGCAAATTCAATCAGTAAAAATGTAATTCAGATTAATTTAACATTACAGCAATATGACCAAAAGAATATCCGCAGAAGAGTATATGATGCATTAAATGTCTTAATGGCAATGAATATAATATCAAAAGAAAAAAAAGAAATAAGATGGCTTGGACTACCAACAAATAGTGTGCAAGAATGTACTGCATTAGAAAAAGAAAAACAGTCAAAGCTAGAGCAGATTCAAAAGAAGACACAACAATTACAGGAACTTATATTACAGGTACTTATATCACCTCAATTCGAGTCCACCCAATTTTCATAGAGCGCATATGCCATGGTGGCATACATATTGCTAGTGGACCCTCCAAACCCTCCTGGAGGGTTCACCGGCATGTACGATTGCGCTAAAAGTGAACCCACAAGGAGAGTTTTTGTCAAAGTAATAATTTTAATTTTTGATTTATTTAAATTAACGACAAAATGATTTTTTTTTTTTTATGAAACATAACAGAAAGGTCAGGTGCGTTGTGTTCTCAGTGCGTGTATGAACGTAAACGAGGCTAAAGGAGTAAGAGATGTAAGGATCGTAGGAGGTGGCGTTCTGTAGTTTCTGCCTTCCTCCATGGTTAAGAAGGCGTGAGTTTATGTATGTTAACTATTTTGTAATAGGTGATTAACGTCCATTGTCCTATTAAATTGATTGTCGCACATGATTTTAACGAACCGGTGTAACAAAAGAGTGAGTCGGATTTGCGCACCCAGAGTAGCACCTTGGTAGGAAAAATATTTTTTAAATATCTATATATCCACGTTTCATGTCCAAATGTGAAAGTGCCGGCCAAAAATATTGCTATATTCTGTTAGAATTTGTCCGGCTAAGCATTTCTTATTATGGCACCGAAGCTGTAGAACCATTTCCCTTGGTTTTATTTGAATACGTAATTCTGTCTTTTTTCGATAAAATGAAGTTATAGAGGTATGAGGAACGGTGTAAAGTTCACTCATCCTCTATTGGAAAGGGAGGATCCTCCGACCACACGGGTGTTGTGTCTGTGGGCTACTGCCCGACGATTGATGTCGGGACCGTTGTACGAGGGGTGATCAAAAAGTAATTATAATGAATATTAACACGGTGATTATAGTTAAAAAAAAAATATTTCTCTACATAGTCTCCTAACAAGTCAATACATTTAGTCGCATCTTTTTTCTAAACCCAAAATTCCTTTAGAAAAGAAATCTTTGTCTTGACCCTCCCAAAAACCCCTCAACAGCGGTCATCACTTCGCTATCGTCTTCAAATTTCTTGCCCCGGAGGTGTTCCTTGAGCCGAGGAAAGAGATAGAAGTCACTAGGAGCTAGATCTGGCGAATAGGGCGGGTGGGTGTACGAGCAGTTCGAATCCTGATTCTTGAATGGCAGCCATCGTAACTGCGGCTTTGTGAGCTGGTGCGTTGTCTTGGTGAAAAAGCACTCCAGCTCGCAGTTTGCCGCGTCTTTTTTCCTTAATGGATTCCCGCAATCTTCTTATTTAATCTGTGTAGTAAGAGCCCGAAATAGTGGCTCCCTTTTCTAAATATTTCACCATAACTATTATTCCTTCAGCGTCCCAAAAAACGGACGCCATAATCTTTCCCACTGAACTTGACACTGAATTTCTTCGGCGTCGTTGAGGAAGCTCGCTTCCAGGTCATTGATTGTTGTTTGGTTTCAGGATCAAAATGGTGAACCCAGGTGTCCATAATCACGAAACGTGCCAAAAAAAATTCCTGATCTGCTTGGAACTTTTCGAGATTCACTCTCGAAATGTCGACTCGTTTTTTCTTTTGCTCGTCGGTTAACATTCTCGGCACCCAACGCGCGGAGACCTTTTTCATATGCAATTCGTTCGTGAAGATTCTTTGAACACTGCCATATGAGATCCCTGTGACCTCAAGTATATGACTCTTCGATTTCCCAACACGACATCTTCGACTTTTTTCACATTATCTTCGGTGAGGGACGTGGATGGGCGTCCTTCGCGATGTTCATCTTCCGTGGATGTTCTGCCCAGTTTAAACTCCTTCGCCTAGCGTGCAACTGTGGAATATGGAGGAGCAGGGTCTCCCAATGTTTCCACTAAGTCGGTGTGTATGTCTTTGGTAGACATTTTTTTCAAACAGAGGTACTTGATGACAGCTCTAATTTCGTTTTTCTCCATTTTGATGTAATCTGTTCGACTGTTCGTATTCAAATGAATGTACCTCCAGGGAATCGTGGCCTATTTATATGATTTTTTTATGCTAACCTAGTGCGTATATGAGCAAGCAAAAAAAAAATTATTTTTATTTTTATGTGCACTGGAACTACCCGATTATCATTACTTTTTGATCACCCCTCGTATATATGCAAGTCGCGCGGTAAACTGATTGCGCGATGCAGGATTTTGCGTGACGTCATTATAATGCATAGTTCGCATGTGGCGATGTAGATGTCGCCACATCACTCCTCTCCGAAGACCGAAGGTCGATAGTGGGCTGAGTCGTGTACCTTGCGATGCTTGCCAGGGCCAGTTGAGGTTCCAGTGAGTCGAACCCGGGTGCCGCATAGTTCACGGTGAGTCGGAACTGTCTGCGGTGATTCCCCAGTGAGTCGGGGTGGCGCTGCGTTGTACTCCAGTGCGTCGGATATTGTACATCGCTGGGTTGAGACTGGCTGCTGGTGTCGACCAGGAGAGGGTTAAAGAGCTCTGCTTGTTGACCGGCCGAAAGTGCAGTGTGCTGTGCCAAGGTTGCTGATGATGAGGCTGAGGGTGATACCAGGAATGCGCGTCCGCTTCATGCTGGTGGTCAGGATACCCGTTGTAGCCGTGGATGCTGGCTGGCTGTGTGACTCGCCGCTCGAAAGCTTGAGGAATACTTTAAGTACTTACCTCTTGAAATTGTGCTATAGCACGCATCATAAGTTCTACAAAGTCCCGTCGAGATTGCAAAAAAATTTCAGTAAGAACATGTCTTCGCCGTCGTCGCAGTGAATGTTCACATACGATACAAACGTCACCCATTATCACAAAGCTAAACAAAAATCCAGTATGAAAGTGCCGATTAAAAAATAAAATCGAATTATCAGATGAAATTGTAATACACAACACGGAACACAGCAGACACTAGCGAACGACTGACACACAGTATATAATTATATATATTATACCTTGACTGCGAAATGCGACAGTCATAATTGCTGGTTCAAAACAAACTTGAAAAAGTAAAAAAATTACATTTCAACAATGAAATACCGCGCGGATTCTGTAATTGAAAATGTTGACGTGTCATGTTACCGGCGCTTCATTGGTTAATGCCCGATTCCTATATTTAACGGATCGTCATTGTATAACAGCTACCAACCGTTTCTAAGTTACTAATAATGAGACGTAACTTGGTGTTCCACAAAGTTTTTATCTAGCCTACCAGCTACGAAAATTCGTCGGTTACTTGTTAACCGATGGTCCTCAGTATTCCTCTTTGTGTTTCGTTATTACAAAAATTATGTAATGTGTAGTTCAGAAACGATGACCTGCTTTCAAACATGAGATATTTAAATACTAAATATGTTAGTTTTATTTATATTGCAGTTTTTTTTAGCAAAGAAAAATTTTCTGTCCTTTATAATTTACATTTTAAACATAACTGCTATTGTTGCTAAAGTGTGAACAAAGCGTTATAATACTAATAGAACTAACACCAAGTCTTTAAGCTATGTCGATCGTTTGCGTTTCCTTTGATTTCTGTTTTGTTAAATACTTTAAAACTTTTTATAAATCGGGTGGTTTTTTTAGAGGGGAGAACTTTAAATTGAAATAAAACAGAAAAATGTTTTTACTTTTTAATATCCATGAAATTGGCTTTATTTGATAGATATTGTATGCCATAAGGCAGTTGTCCAACCGCCGGCGATGCGAGTAGCGAGTAGAACTAGCAACTGAAAACGAGTTGGCGAGCAGCGAGTGAACCAATCGTTAGTCTCTCGGCGAGTGCTCTGCCCGCCAAGCGAGCGTCGCTGAGCGAGTACGTGCTCTCTTTGATGGCTCTTGTCGCTGCGACAAACGAGTACTCGCGTGCGGTGTGAACAGTCACTGATCAACTATTAATATGTGCATCTCTTTTGTTTACACGGAAATGTATATCTATTGTACGTTTCTTGAGCGAGAGAATAGTCTATAGTTAGTCGTTTCCTTGCCGGCCGGCGGTGGGACAAGCATCAGGCATCAAGGCTCATAAAGTGTTAGATATTACAATTACTTAAAAAAACTATATTAGTTACATGCAGGAACACTAAATAGATAGAAACAGATAATCACATACGAGGAAGGTTTAACACGCTCTGTTGCCAACGTGTAGCTTGGCCTCCCCATTGTGGGCCCATCCAGCCTCTCTGCAAACACCCTCAGAATACTGTTGCTGCTTCCCCTCACTCGGGATATTACTGAGGCAACTTTCTTCCGCATTATAGTAAAGTAGTCGTCAATGTGAGCATCAGCGAACATACCTGACGCACTACAGTAAGGTGGAAGCCTAAGGCTGCTGGTGCAAAATGTTTGGTAGTATGCGCCTTGAAAAGAGCTCAACAAGCAGCTTATTGATATAAATATTAAAAAGCCTCGGGGAAGTCAGACCACCTTGTCTAACGCCGCACTCGAGTTGGTACGGGTCAGACAACGCGGATCATTTGACGAAGTTCCTCTGCTTGTCATACCAAAAAGATAATGTAGAGACTAATGCAGTAGGAAATATTGCCTCCAGAAGCTTCTCCCATAGGACATTATAAGAAACCAGGTCGAAGGCCTTAGAAAGGTCCAGGAAACAAGCATACACTGGTGTTTTCCTATCAGTATAATATTTGACAGTATGCTTCAACGCAAGTATAGCACTTTCAGTAGATAGCCCAGCACGAAAACCAAACTGCGTGTCATGTAGCTGGGTGTACCTACCGAGGTGTGAGTCGAGCACACTGTCAAACACTTTGGCTATCACAGTTGCCAATGAAATAGGCCTGTAGTTACCTTTGTCTGCTATGTCCCCTGTCCGATTCTTCACAATAGGTACAACAATTGTATCCAGTAAATCCTGAGGTAAATAAGAATGACCCAAACACAAATTGAATAACATAGTCAACATTCTGGGCAGATGTATCCCGGCATTTTGAAGGTGATCGTTGCAGAGCCCATCATGACCAGGCGATTTACCCCTCTTCATGCATTTAATCACAGATTTTATTTGTTTACATGGAAACCAAAGGGGTGACCCTGATCGACATGCCACAGCATCGCGCACCCTCGGCGCAGACGTCACTTTAAAATGGTCTTTAAACAATTGGCGATCTCAGCGTTATCGTTTATATCATCCACGCTCACTGGTAGGCTTGATACTACTAGTTAGTCACTACTTAGTCTCTTAGTACCGTTCCAAAATGCTGAATAACGTTTTTTTGAATGGAGTGAAGCCAAAATATCCATTTCTATTCTTTCTTGGTTCTGAATGCACCATTTCAATTTTGATTTAAATATTTTACGACTTAATGTATGGCATTCTGTACTTATAGTCCATCCAGTCACCAAAAGGTTCATTATAATAATAATTTCATCTTAATAGGTACTTCAATAAAAGTCTGGCTGTCATTAAGTTCTGTTGGCTTGTGGAATGAGTTGTGTTGTCTGTATTATATTGTTTATTGTTCATGTTTAAAATAGGTACATAAGTATAATAATGCGCGATGTGAACTTGAAACCTTCATCAACTAATTTATTTTAGAATTTTCGCTTAACAAAGAAGAATGGCAGGACTCTATAGTCTCGGTGTCCCTTTTAGACTTACATTCGTAAAAATACTCAAGGCAAAACTCAAATTTTCTTACGTTTTTTGCCTTCGTGAATTGAGTATCTTTACGAATGTAAGTCTGAAAGGGACACCGAGACTATGCAGTCCTGCTATTCTTCTTTGTTAAGCGAAAATTCTGAAATAAATTAGTTGATGAAGGTTTCAAGTTCACATCGCGCATTATTATACTTATGTACCTATTTTAAACATGAACAATAAACAATATAATACAGACAACACAACTCATTCCACAAGCCAACAGAACTTAATGACAGCCAGACTTTTATTGAAGTACCTATTAAGATGAAATTATTATTATAATGAACCTTTTGGTGACTGGATGGACTATAAGTACAGGGTGGGTTTTAATGAAGCGGCAAGAATTCAGCTAGGGGAAGTCTACATAAACACCACATAATTTTTAAAAAAAAAAAAAAAGTACAAAAAACATTTTCTCATACGTTATTGTCAACTAGCAGAAGCAATGAATGTATGGGACGATGATTTTTTTTTATTATTATTTTTCCAAATACTCGTGGCTGAATTATTGAGGGTTCACTTAATACCCATCCTGTATAAACCAGACTATCGCCCATAAAAGCAGCTGAACGCGTTCTATCAGTACCATCATCTTCCTGCCCTGATCCCATGTTACTTGGGGTCGGCGCAACATGTTCTCTTCTTCCATTCTCCCCTGTCAACCGTCACACTATCATTCACTCCCTTCTCTTTCATATCATTCTTTACACATTCCATCCATGTTTTCTTCGGCCTTCCTCTCCCTCTCCATCCATCAACATGCATATTCATCACTCTTTGAGTCACATGCGTTTCGTCCCTTCTCATCACATGCCCATACCAAGCCAAACGATTTCCTTTCAACTTTTCTGTCACTGGCGCCACTTTCAAACTTCCTCTTATATACTCATTTCTTACTTTATCCATTCTCGTTACTCCACACATCCATCTCAACATTCTCATCTCCGCTGCATGCAATCTTTTTTCATCCGTCTTCTTCACGGCCCAGCATTCAGACCCATAAAGTATGACAGGCCTTACCACGGACTTATAAATTTTCCCCATTAACTTGAGGGGCATCCGTGGGTCGCAAGTTGTTCCTGTGACCTGTCGCCATTTCATCCATCCTGAGTTGATCCGGTGCGTTACGTCTCGGTCTACTTCGCCATCTCAAGACAAGCGACCCGAGGTACCGAAAGTCGGAACAGATCGATAAGGGCGTTCCGGCGAGAGATATGGGCACAGGACTGGAGAGGCCGCCAAAATCACAAAACAGATACTCGGTTTTGGTCCGACTTACTCTCAGGCCAACGGTCTCGAGTCTTTCCCATCACACCTCCAATCTGCTCTGGACCTCTAAGCCGTTCTCGGCAATCAGCACAATGTCATCAGCGAACAGCATACACCAGGGAGCCGCTTCCTGGATATCAGATGTAAGAGCATCCATTATCAGCACGAAGAGGTAAGCACATTGAAGCTGCCAGTAGTGCCCACTGTAGACCGGACTTGGGTACTGCATCGGCTGTACATCGCTCTAATCAACTGCACATACTTCCCTGGCACACCTTTCTCCTTCAGCACCCACCACAAAACTTCACGAGGCACTCGGTCGTATGCCTTTTCGAGGTCAACAAATACCATGTGCAAGTTTTTATGCGCACCTCTGAATTTCTCGCACAGCTGGCGGATAGCAAAGATGGCATCTGTTGTTCCTCGACCAGGCATAAAACCGAATTGGTTTTGCGAAATTTCACTCTCTTCTCTCAGTCGCCTTTCAATAACTTTCTCCCAAGCCTTCATACTATGTGACATAAGCTTTATTCCTCTATAGTTGTTGCACTCCAGCACATCACCTTTGTTTTTAAAGATGGGCACCAGCGAGCTGTTACACCATTCGTCAGGTATGGCTTCTTCCAGCAACAACTTATTGAAGAATAAAGCTAACCACATCCATCCATCTACTCGTAATAACTTCCATACTTCAACTGGTATTTCATCCGGGCCTATTGCTTTACCATTCTTCATCCCATTTATTACTACTCTCACTTCATCCATGGGTGAATATTTGACCTTTAAACCGCCGTCATTACCTTCCGCCAAAAGTTGATGAAAGAGAATATATTTAATGAAATATTTCAGCAATTCCTGATTCTGGTCCTTAAGCAGATTCTGGGAATTGATGAAATATTTCATTAACGATATTCTCCTTCATCAACTTTTGGCGGAACGTAATGACGGCGGTTTAAAGGTCAAATATTCACCCCCATACTAATCATTCTCACTAAACCCTCATTTACTGGTTTATTCCCAAGCACACCACTCCAGCCATTCTCCTCATTCATTAGTCTTTCAAAATAGCTCTTCCACCTATCCTTAATTTTCTCATCATTCGAAAGAACTATTCCAGTTTCATCCTTTATACACTTTATCTTACAAATATCTCTCGTCTTTCTCTCTCTAGCTCTAGCAAGCCGGTAAAGATGTTTTTGGCCTGCTGGATTATCCAGTGTGTTATAAAGCTTTTCCTGGGCTTTTGCTCTTGCTATGGCCACAGCTTTCTTGGCTTTTTTCTTTAGAGCATCATACTCACTCTTTTTTTCTTCTTTCAAACTAACATTCTCATCTGCAACACTCTGCCATTCCTTGAACTTTCTCTTCTTATCCTGCAACACATTCTGTATTTCTGTCGACCACCACCATGTATCCCTATCTATCGTACCCTTTCCTTTCGTCTCTCCCAAAATATCTTTTGCTGCACTCCTAATATACCCTGCCATTTCATTCCAACATTCATTTACACTTCGACCATTCATGTCCCCCATACCTATCATTTTATCCACTACTCGCTCATTAAATTTCTTCGCATAGTCATTCTTCTCCAGCATATGCCATTTTATTTTACAAGCATTTCCATAATTAGGGGTCTGTGCTGTGAGACTAGATCTTCTCCCGGTATTACTTTGCAATCTTTGATATGCTTTAAGTATTTGCGTCGTACTAGAAAGTAATCAATTTGCGTCTTGTGATTGCCACTTTTGTACGTAATTAGGTGTCCATCGTTCTTTTGGAACCAAGTGTTGGCTACTGCCAGGTCAAATGCGGTAGCGGATTGCAGCAATGTCTCTCCCTCGTTATTGACGTTACCAAATCCCCATCCTCCATGCACTCTTTCATAAACGCCTCGCATTCTTCCCACATGTCCATTAAAATCACCTCCAACTATCAATTCTTCATGCACCGGAATGTTCATCAAAACTGTGTCAAAGTCCTCCCAAAACTTCTCCCCTTTCATCGCATCCTACCTGCGGTGCATACACACTAATTACATTCAGCACTACATGTTCTATCATAACTTTTACAACGATTAATCTATCATTAATCCTTTTTACCTCCATCACGCCTACTTTCAAATTACTGTCTAACACTATTCCCACGCCATTTCTTTTCCCGTCACTCCCACAGTAGAAAAACTTATATCCTTCGCCGATTTCTCTCGCTTTCGTTCCTTTCCATTTTGTTTCTTGCAAACACGCCACATTTATTCGCCTTATTTTTAATACATCCGCTAACTCTCTGGCTCTCCGAGTCATCGTCCCAACATTCCAACTTGCATACCTCAATCTCACTTCCCGAGCTTGCTTCTTACGTTGCCCCCGCCCGGGGTGGTGCTACAACCCTAGTCCTCTTCCCACAGGAGCCGGGTGCTGCCCCTGCGCGTCGCCTGTGGGGTACGCCCTAGCCCTATCGTGCATCATATATCTATTCCTCATATTGCTAATAGTTTTGGCAAAGTTTTACAGTCGGCCGCCTGCTTGACACCAACCCTCCTTGGGAATGCGATTGTTGATGGTTTACCCGCCATCGCTCGGGTGACCCAAATTGCTATATGGTATGCACTGGGTCTGGAGCTCCCTTAGTCAAATAGTCGCCTCTTACGACACCCACGGGATGAGATGGGGTGGGCCTATTCTTTCTCCGGGACCGACACGGCGTTCTATCAGTACCATATTTATTAATTTAGTAACCGGGAGCCTGTTAAGAGCTTCATGCATATAGATAATTAAATGTTTCTAGAAAAAACTACAACTGTGCTTCACCTAAAGCAACCAGCGAGTAGGTAGGATGGAGGACATTTTGGTTGTGAAACGTGAAATATTTTTAAATTTTCATCGGCGAGGCCTATATTCGTCAGAGAATTTTAACACTGCGGTGTAGAATATTGCAGTTTTAGGTCAGCGCCATCTCTTGACCGATAGTGGAACTAATGTAATTTTTGTTGATGATTTCTGAATAAGTGTGCTATTTAGAGACATCGTTTTATTTTTTTGTAATCTTTACATAAGCTTCTATCACATAGAATAATTTCAAATTTTTCCCTATGCAAACATCGGAGATAAGGGAGGAACGGTATTTTTCATCAAAAGTCGAAAACTATGCGGCCTAAACAGCGCTCTTTCATATGGTATCCCACATGGCCTAGAGGATCTCAAAAATACGAAATGGGGCTACCCCACTTCGAATTTTTAGGATCCCCGTTCAGTCCCTGCCGCAAAAAAATCTTTCTTATTTGCAAAATAGTTGGGCAAACATCATCTAAAACTACTCCAAATTTCAAGTTGATAGCATTAGTATTCTTGAGATATCCAGCTGTGACAGACGGACAGACAGACAAACAGAGTCGCACCATAAGGGTTCCTTTTTACCATTTTGGTACGGAACCCTAATAAAAGGCAAATAGCATATTTTTTCAATATTGGGATTCGGCAGAAAAACATTGTTTATTGGTGGATCCGTTTACAGTTAACCACTGACCCCATGACGGTTAACCAAAGAGTCAATCAAACTGCCTAGCCTTTTCCCAACTATGTTGGGGTCGGCTTCCAGTTTAACCGGATGCAGCTGAATACCAGTATTTTACATGGAGCGACTGCCTATCTGACCTCCACAACCCAGTTATTGGGTAATACGATACCCCTTTGGTAAGACTGGTTGCCAGACTTTCGGGCTTCTGACGACCCGTAACGACTGCCAAAGACCCACGAATGCCAGCCGGGACCAACGGCTTTACGTGCTTTCCGAGGCACGGATGAGTCTCGATATGTAAAGATGGTCACCCATCTACGGACCAACCCCGGAAAGCGTAGCTTAACCTGATGGATCGACCCGTGCGGCTGATATTACTAAGCCACGAGCTCAGAGTATTATAATAAATATCCTGTAAACAGTACGACATTTAAAGATGGCAGAAATGAATAGTTCCAATAATTACTACTGAAGGGAAAAGTCGCACTAGTAGTCGACTTTGTATATTAAGCGTGCTCCATGGAAAGTAGCCATAATTATGACGTGTTTCTTGATGATTGACAATTGTCTTTTATTATTATGATTTTATTATCCGTATACAATGTAAAGCAAGGCAAATTAAGAAAACGAATCAATTTTGGAAGAAATAAGCAAAAATACTACCAAGACATAAGTCCAGTAAGCACGATGGTTTGTTGCCCTGCAAGCCTGCAATTGCAAACCAACGCGCTTTCGCTTTGGGCTGTGCACGCTTTGGCAGGCTCAGAATTCAGAAGGATTAAGCTTCTTGCGATACGTGTCCCGAGAAAAGGGATGATGCCTGGGTAAAAAAAAAAAAAAATTCTATTTAGTCTGTCAGTCAGATAATAAAAAAAAAATATTAGACACGTAGTTTTTGCTTTATCATATTAATAAAAAATGACTTCGATAACACGCATTAAAGTTCGGGAGAGGGGGCGCGCTACGTCACTTCTACGTATAAAATCTATCAGGGCGTGACGTCATGCTACATTTTAACTCGATGTATCGCTGTAATCTTTTATTACGTAGAAAAAAAAATAAGTGTCCAATATATTTTAATAATCTACATGACGTACAAAAAAATTTAGTCATCATCTCTAATGTAGGGCCAAGTCGAATGACGTCGGGCGACGTCGCACAACATGTTTAGCAACATCGAAAACGTTGAAAGAGGTCGTGAGGCATGATATCTAGCGACGTTGGTCGACACTGCCCGACCATGCCCAACTTCGCTCGACATCTCTAGAGACATGTGTCGGGGGGACTTTTGTCCCCTAGTGAATACGAAGCTTTTATCACTGACAATACTTGTAATGAGTATGCTTAATGAGAGTATTGTCAGTCGTGATGTTATTTACCAATATTTGTAATTTAACAAATACCTAAAATTTTATTATAAGTAATTGTACTAAAAAGTAAGTTGGGAATCTCATTTCCATGGAAATGTTTTTTGCGATTTCTGACTTTTCTAGTACTCAAACCTAGGTTCCTGTTTCTTAAAAGGATCAAAAATTTATATTGGACATATAAATTTTTGATCCTTTTAAGAAACAGGATCAATTGGCATCAAAAAAGTTTTTGTGTAAATGGCCTATTTTCTTGCTGACTGTACAGTCACAGTCAGAAGTCGACTAGCAATCTCACAAAACTATGGCATAGCAATATTAGTTGTACATACTTATGACCTTCTTCTATAAGAACGTTTGACAATACTACACATTGGCAACTTGTTGCCTGCTTATGGCTCATCACTCACGCCGCTACCCGTATAGCGCAGGCGATAATGGTCATTGCGGTATAAGTGGACTTCTAGACGTTGACTGTACATTTTTTTTTTCAAAATCTGTAATGTCCAAGGTGTCCAAAAGGGTATCTGGGGGTTTAGTAGCTGAATAAAATAAAAAATATAAACAATCTAATAGGTTTCTTATATTTTATTTATAGATATTGAACTGCTAAATTATTTAGAAAATATAATGTTGTCGAGATGCCGACCGACGCTGCTGACATTAAACTCTAACGAAGTTTGGAGACAACGCGTTGACACACTCGCGAGATTGCCGCCATTTCTGATTTGATAATGTGCTGCAATTGCGTCAGATTCGTACCTTACTTAGATATTCCCATAGCAAATAGTCAAGAGGACCAAGATCAAGACTCCTGGGGAGGCCAGTTAAAGGTGCCTCTACGAGATCACTTTGTTCTGGAATAATTCGTTTATCGCAGCAGTTGATAAGTCAGTAGTATGGCAAGTGGCTCCGTCTTACTGGAACCATGTTCTTGAGTTGTATCCATGAAACTCTTTAAAACTCTGGGGCAAAAACTCTCTTAGCATTTTGCAGTAACTTTCACTATTCACAGTGAGAGCTCACGCGCGTTAATCTTCGTGGAAGTACGGACGAATGTTGCCTTTACCTGACATTGCAGCCCAGACTATGACCTTTGGGCTATTAAGTGCTAGCTGATGTTTCTGTTTTGGATTCTCCTCTGCCCAGTAGCAACAATTCTGCTTGTTGACGTGGCCGTTCAAAAGTGGCGTGTTCGAAAGTTAGCTTTGTCGCTAAACGTATCGGTGATAGGCCCGCACGCAAAAAGCGCAATGCATCCCCGAGTACGACTCCATTGCTACTGAATCTCCACAAATTAGTGCGCGACGTTATACCGACCCCGCCAATTATAACGTCAACACAAAAACAAACCCCCGCTACTGTTTTTGGACACCCAGTACATACATACTTTCATTAACGACTGCTACAACTGCCATTATTCTGGGATAATTTTTACGAAAAAAAATTCATCATACGTCGAAAACTATGCGGCATAGATGAATAAAAGATATGTAATGTGCAAATGAAGCCCTCTCATGTGATACCCCATTTCAACTAGTTACTCCACTCTAAAATTTAAACCCCACCCATTTAGGCCCCTCTTGATTGATTGATTTTATTTTCACACTGTATTTGTTTACAAAAACCTAAATTTAAGGAGGGCTTCCACTTTCCCAAATGATAAAATAGTAAAATATTCAATCATGTGCCCAAAACTAATAAAAAAATATTATATTCTTTTCAGCACATTTCATTTAAGAGTTTGATAGAAAGAAACAAAGAAGCCGAGAGCAAAGGAGTTAAGCCATCTCCATCATCAGCAATCCATTTGCCATTCATTGTTGTGAATACTAGTGATAAAGCTTTAATTGACTGCAGTATTTCTAATGATAAGTGAGTAAGAAATACTTTCCTAGACTAAATATTCCTTGATTGATAGACTTGATGCGAATTGGAAGCTTTATAACAATTTCCCGATGTGATTTCCAATTTTAAAAATATTTTACAGGACAGAATATATGTTCAATTTCAACAAAAAGTTCCAAATACATGATGACATCGACATTTTGAAAAGAATGGGTCTCCTATTTGGTAAGTGTTTCTTTTTATGATCTTTATACCATCATTATACAGGGTCAAATTAAATTAGCTAGCGAAACACCGCAGACGTGATGGTTATTGATATCTAAACACAACAAAATAAAAAAGGTGATTTTTTGGGGTTATCGACCGTAGTGTTGTTACTAAAGTATAGTCTGTTGAGATATCTGTTTTTTTATCGTGTTTAGATTTCGATACCCATCACGGCTGGTGAAGTTAACACACAAAAAAAAACAGATTTTTTTAAACTGATATTTCAACTGCGGTTGATGACCTAAAAAATAATGTAATTCATGTAATATGTGTTTTAATCATGTATTTTTGCTTTATTATGTTTAGATATCAATATCCATCACGTCTGCGGAGTTTCGCCAGCTAATTTAATTTGACCCTGTATATTATTATTGATAGTGGTTTGACTATAGCCAAGTCATCATCTGCGTAGCCTTTTCCCAACTATGTTTGGGTCGGCCTCCAGTCTAACTTGATGCAGCTGAATACCAGTACATATTTGACTATAGCCAAGTATTTAAATAATATAAAATTAACACAACATTGAAACTAATTAGAATTTCAATCATGTGTTGAAAGAACAACAACAAACAAGACAACAAGGCTTTCGAAACAAATAAGACTTGAATTTTCATGGCTACCCATGAAAATTGACGGCAATATTGCCAGAGTTGCCAAAACTGCCGGGAACGTTTTCAAACTTCCCGGCAACATTGGGCAAGAAACGTATAAAATAGAAAACAACTTTTACTAATATAATTGCTTAGTAGGGTAAAATTGCGCTCTGCAGTGTGGTATTTTTACACCCCGATGTTTCTTGTAAAATCAGCAATTCTAAACATTTTTTTGAATGTGGCGATTTTAATAGTTAGACCTCTCAATGCTTTTTTTTTTAAATATAATTTCATTAATGTTGTGCTTGTAGGTAAATCCTTAAAAGGAACAATAGGGTTTTTGTTAATATTGTATATAAGACTGAAAATAAACGTAATTACAACTGCCAAATTGCTACATAATAAAGCTGCGATGCGTCGCCATGTGAACTGTGAAGGGCTCTTAAGTAATAATTATCGATAATCTGGCAGCTGGCTTACATGCGCCTATCTGACGCGATTGTATAAATCGTGACTAGGTTGCATCCGACAGTTTGTTTCTGTCCTTTAATAAACTCCTTTAAATTTATGTAATCCTCCTTATCGATTTCGATAACAGCGACTTTGAAATAATTATTTCCTTGTGCCCTAAGACTCGCCAAACTGAGTTCTATTTGTAGGACAGTACGGGATTACATTATAATAATCTCCTTTCAGACCGGGGAAACTTTCGTAGGGTGTTCTGAAAGTCTTGAGATAAGTACTTAATAATACTAAGGCGGATGGCCAACGCGAGCACGTAGTTTAATTGTTTATGTTATGATATACGTTAGCGTCAGTTGTCATTTGATTGCATTCAGTATTGCAGCAGATATTGTTCGAACAAATTCACTATAATGGCTTCGTGGACGACTAACGAATATCGCGCAATTTTGCGTTATAACTTTTTACGTGGATTAAGACCAGAAAACTGTTTTGAAGAAATGAATTTGGTGATGACTGTCCCTCTCTTGCAACCGTGTACTGATGGTTTGTTTGAGTTTGAGCGTGGCTGTTTTAACCTAGAAGACGACCCGCGTTTTGGACGACCGGCGGAAGCAGTTACTCCAGAAAATACTTCTGCAGTTAAAAATTTAATTGAAACTGACCGGCGAATAACCTATCGGCAAATAGAGTCCTTACTGCAGATTGGCTCTGCAGCGTTACATTCAATTATTCACCATCATTTAGTTCTAGAAAAGTTTGTACTCTTTGGATTCCACATAAACTTACCGATGAACAAAAGGAACAGCTAGTTAATTGGTGTAAAAAATGATTGCAAAGTTTGAAAACGGAAAATCTAAAGACATCATTTCAATCGTCACGGGCGATGAAACGTGGCTTTATTATTACGACGTGCTAACAAAGCAGCAAAATAAAATATGGGTGATAGAAGGCAAAAAAACTCCGACTGAATTAAAAAAAAAACTAAGTCGATCTAAAAAAGAAAATGGTCGTGGTTTTTTTCGGTATTTGGGGAATTATTGAACAAGTAGTTCTCCGTGAGCAGAAGACTGTAAACGCTGCTTGGTACACCACTGTCTGCCGTCCTCAACTTATTCAGGAATTCAAGAAGCTTCGTCCAAAGTCACAACTCTGCACCTGGTAGCTTCATCATGATAATGCTCCGGCACATCGGGCTGACGTTACATGGTAATTTTTGCGAGATTACGGCTTAAAACTTGTTGAATATCCGCCTTACAGCCTAGACTTGGCGCCATGTGTCTTTGGACTGTTTCCTTTCGTGATAAAAACTTTTTAGCAAAAAATAAAACCGACTTCTAAAACAAAACACTACAAAGTGAAAAATAACTTTAATTTCGGAAGTCGGTGTCTTTGGTTTTGTATTTTCGTTTTTGCCACCGACTTCCGAAATTAAAGTTATTTTTCACTTTGTAGTGTTTTGTTTTAGAAGTCGGTTTTATTTTTTGCTAAAAAGTTTTTTTTTTCACTTTTTAGTTGTGGAACCTACCCCACACAAATTCGAATACATATTTGAGCACAATAATTGTAGATATAGCCATGTAAATAACAGTGATAGGAAGTTATTAAAACATCATCACATCATCCATATAAAATAAGTGGGAAATATACGCATTATTGAAGCTAACTCAAAAACTCCCCAAGCAAAGTTAATAAAATTTATATGGGACCACCTCGGAAGTATACCCTTTCAAACAAAAAAAGAATTTTCCAAATCGGCCCATTCGTCTTTGAGTAATCGCGTAACATACAAAAAAAAAAAAATACAGACGAATTGAGAACCTCCTCCTTTTGGAAGCCGGTTAAAAAGTGAATTTAAAGGGCAAAGATTTCAGGACGAAGAAGCTTTACTTTCGGCCTGGGACAACATATGTTCGCAAATTCCTGAACAGAAATGGAGAGACATTTTTAGTGATTGGTTTATAAGGATGCAGAAGTGTATTAATTGTGGTGGCAATTTTTTTGGAAAACTGAAAAGTAAAGATAAATCTCAACTTTCAGAACACCCTACGTAGGTTTGAACCCTGCGCAGGCCTGCACCAAATCTTAACAGCGATTTTTTTTTCTTGAATCGGTTTTGAACTTGGCTTTTCAAATAATAATAAAACAATTGATCATTTTCCAGGACAGCATCAAGGTAAAAAAAATCAAAAACGCGTTTTTGTAAATCCAAAACGTTACGAACGTAAAAGTTCCAAACCGTAGTATTAAAATATTGGACCCCAAGACATATTGTAAACCAATGAATTCTAGTTTAAACTTTAAGAAAGCATCAGGCGACAAAATACTTAAAATAATAAATAATTTGATTTCTAATAAGGCTCCCGGACTAGATAACGTAAAAGTTGTGGATATCAAAATGATAGGTCCAGATGTATCAAAAGCTATTGCGGACCTAATTAACTGCAGTTTAAAAAGTGGTGTATACCCTGATGAATTAAAGTTAGGCTGTGTTAGACCAGTTTATAAAAAGGGTAAGCGAGACGAATACGCTAACTATCGTCCTATTATATTGCTTTCTTCTATTGATAAAATCGTAGAAAAATACGTTTGTCAGCAAATACACTCATTTTATAGAAAACACGAACTAATTTATCCGAACCAATTTGGATTCCAAGCGGGTAAAGGTACATCGGACCTATTGTCCAAGTTTGCTGATGAAATCAACGAGCACCTAAATCAAAAAAAGACTACATACGCACTTTTTATTGACTTTTCCCGTGCTTTTGACACGCTTGATCACAAGCAACTAATTAGTAAACTAGACCATAGTGGAATTCGTGGCCCTCTGCTTAACTGGTGCGGGAATTACCTCCAAAACCGAAAATTTGCTGTCAAAATTGGTAATTCACTAAGTGAAGCCGTTCATGTTACAGAGGGCACGGCTCAAGGGTCAGTTATGGGGCCCCTCCATTTTCTATCTTATGTAAATGACATGATCAGCTGTATCAACCACTGTACATGCTATCAGTTTGCAGACGATACATGTCTTGTAATATCTGATAAGAACCCTCAAAAAGCTTGTGATCTTCTGCAATCTGACCTAAACTCTTTGTTAACACGTTCTGTGCGGCCGACACGCATGTGCGATTTTCGAACGTTCACCATGTGCTACCAGCGCATATGCGTGTCCATACAATTTATCTACTTCCTTCGAATGCGGCGCGCCGCACCTGTGGGTTTTTTGTGCATCTCTATTGTTCTTGGCGTAATTGTTTTATGACTCATAAAAAATGGGAAAATTTTCAAACACACATAAGCGTCTCGCCGCACTTGGGATAAGTTTGTAACGGCGCACATATGTGCCCAGCCGCACTGGGTAGAGTTTCTTCAATCGCGCCTGCGCGCTCATAGCACCACACGAAGTATTTTTTGGGCGCGCATGAGTGTTTGCCGCACAGGGTTTAGTGTGTCATAAAGCAGCACTTGGAGCAAGTTCGCCAAATAATTCAGCAGTGAATGTGTTAAAATGGTGCCATGATGTTGGGTTGGTGCTCAATTCTAATAAAACCAAATTGTCAGTCGTAAAATCACCATACTTAAAATGTAATGTATATTCTTCCTAATAATTTGGTTGCACACGACCACAGCTGCTTGCATAAACTAATTAATACGAAGTGTAGCTGTCCTCGTATAGAAGAAGTAGATTCTCATAAGTATCTGGGACTAGACATCGATAATAAATTCAGCTGGAGTAAACATATAGAGCATGTTTGTAATAAATTAAGACAATTTTTAGCTAATATAATAATCCTGAAGAACCGCATTCCTTTCAAAGTAAAACTTATGTTATACAACTCATTAGCAGAATCATACATTCAATATGGACTCAGTAGTTACGGTCGAACATTCAAATCTTATCTCAGTAAAATATACAAACTCCAACTAAAAATACTAAAGAGTATCGTATCTAAAAAAATTAAATACCAATTTCAAAATAATGAGCATAGACTATTTCATCACTGTAAAACATTACCTGTACATATACAATTTAAATATACATTGCTAAAAGAACAATACTTCAACGGTTATTTAGAGCAAAAAGTTCAACATCCTGTATTCACGCGGGCCGTCGCACGTAACCAGCTATGCACGGTTCGTGCAAATAACACCTACGGCGAGCGGACAACTTCTTACCTAGGTACTCGGTTAATTAACAGCCTACCTTCCGATTTGCGCAGTGACATTACGCCAAGAAATATTAAGTTAAAACTTAAGTCCCACTACCTACAACACATTGAATGCTCAATGTGAAATGCAGCTAACGTAGTAACTAGCATATCACCTGAGATGAAGTTACCAAGTTTCGAAATAGGGTATTAAGTTGTATTTATTGTTTACCTTGATGTTATATTTACTACGACGTAGCATTAAGTACAAACCTTAGTGGTTTAAAAATTCTATTCTGCTGAAACAATTGTACTAATTTTTAAATGGTAAATAAATAAATAAAAAAAAAAATTGAGACAAAATAGTTAACAGAAAAATTTTGGATACAATAAGTAAAAAACTTGAAAAACCAATATTTTTTCGGAATTAAACATTTTCGTCCACGGAAATCTCGTTACAAGTTTTGGATACAATATGTAAAAAATTTGTGAAACCAATATATTTTTTCAGAATTAAACGTTTTCGTCCACGCAAATTTCGATAAAAATATCTGACTTAATTACATGAACGCAATAATATATATTTTTTTAATATACAATGTTTTTGTATTTATTTGTATATACAGTTAGTAGTAGTAATATAATTTTGTACATGGTGTAAATAGTTATAAATTAAATGAATATACAACTATTTGCTTTAATGTCTAATTTTCTTGTAATTAATTCAGATAGCCTGGTTCGTTTTTCATTTCCTTATTTCAAGTTTTTTTTTTTCTTTACAGGGTTAGATAAAGGTGAATGTTCAGAAGAGGACATAGAGAGAGCAAAAAATATGGTTCCTAAATCTTTAAAGACTTATGTAGAACGTAAGTATCAGTTTATTAATATCTATCATTATATTAAAAAACCTTTTTGCTTGGGTATTAAACAAAGCAAGTGCGCGGAAATTCCAGTTGCGCCTATTTCGCAAATCTTGGATCATTTTGTCAATCAGTTCTAATCAGGAGTTTTAGTGTGTATGGGTGGGTGTACGTAGTCGGGCCATAAGTTCTGTCACATAGGTAAAATTTCTAATTTAGGATGCAAGCCGAGGAAAATACATTCAAAATTTGAATATTTAATGAAAATAAAAACAAAGGGTTTCTGGAATTTTGTTCATTTACTAAAATAGAGTGGACGCGCAAAGAAGACACGAGTCGCAGTAATTGCATTGCATGTTGCGGTCACGCGCCAACTAAGATTTTCAAACTGCTGAAAAATTTGAAAATTCCACTGATATTTATTTATCGTACTATCAAACGATTCAGGGAAGATTCAAGATTAGAAGATAAACAAAGGAGCGATCGACCTCGTACTGTTCGGACTCCGGCGGTCATCAAAGCAGTGAAGGCGCGAATCCAACGAAATCCTGTCCGCAAGTAAAAAATGTTGGCTCTGCAGATGGGACTAAGCAGAACTACTTAACGCACGGCTGAAGAAAATCAGACTCTAAAGAAACCGGTTAAGGCGGTTCGCGGGAAAAACTACCGCGAAATACTTTTTTCAGGCGAAAACATTTTTAATGTTGAGGAGAGTTTCAGCAACCAAAATGATAAAGTGTATGCACACTCTAGTGAAGAAGCGAGCAGAAGTGTGCCACATGTTCAGCGTGGTCATCACCCATTGGCATTCATGGTTTGGCTTGGGGTGCCCTATTTGGGTCCAACGGAGGTCTTTTTTTCTGAAAAAGGAGTGAAAACCAGTGCCCTTGTATATCAAAACACAGTCCTAACAAACATTGTGGAACCTCTTTCACAATGTTCGAAACCAAGCACTGGGTATTCCAGCAGGATTCTGCGCCGGCTCATAAGGCGAAAAGTACCCAAAACTGGCTCACGACCCGTGGAATCTACTTTGTCAGGCATGAGGATGGGCCCTCATCCAGTCCAGACTTGAATCCCTTGGATTACAAAATATGGCAGTACTTAGAGGAGAAGGTCTGCGCTAAACCCCATCGCAACTTGGAGTCACTTAAAGCATCCCTGATTAAAGCAGTCGCCGATATTGACTTGAACGTCGTGCGTCCATCGATTGATGACTGCCCTTGCAGATTGAAGTCTTGTATCGAAGCAAGAGGAGGGCATTTCGATTTGGTGACGAATTTTAATGTGGTGTAAATCTGTATTTTATACTCTTTCATTTGATGTATAAATGGTTGTAGTCCGTAACTCATTGTGTCAGTTATTTAACTTTCCATATGTGACAAAACTTATGACCAGACTATGTATAAGGGTAAACTAAAGTTTTGACCAAACTCTATTTCCTCACTTGAATTAAAAAATTCATGGAACATAAAATTAATTGACTACTTGCTCTGATTTCAGAAATGGGCAGGGGAGTCATAACAAAACTTTCAACAATGCTCGAAGAAGAGGAACTTGGTGATGAAGCAGGTGAGGAGGAAGAAATATTAGAAGCAGAGGCCGAGGTGGAAGAGGAGCACGAGGAACCCGAGGGCAACGAGTACAGTGACGACAGCAGCGATGTCGACGTGTAGCAAGCACGTGCGCGCAGAAGTGCGCATTTATAACTATTTTGTTTATATTAACTAGGTGTTACTGTTGCATGTGGGCTAAGTTTATGTAATATGCCACACAAGTTCAAACATTATATTAGCTTAAACATATTTTGACACAATGTAATAATTTAATATATTTAAAACAATTCCAATGAAACAATTAAGATTTAATATTTGTAACAAAAAATATTCCATTCTGGTCATCATAAATCATACAGTACTTTTTTATATGTACTTTCAAAACGAGCTTTAATCTAATGTATAAAAATTAATGAAAAAAACAAAAATCTGGATTTACCATCTTGGTTACTTTTATTGTAGACGCCAGCACATCAAGCTACTACAATCTGTCAAATTTCTTTAATAGATTTTCAACTTTATCGCTAAAGCATTAGGTTCAAGGTTGATTGAGAAAATTTGACAGTTTCGGGTAGCTTGACCTGCTGGCGTCTGTACTTGTACATTTGCTATGATCTCTAAGACCTATTTTGCTATAATTTGATAAGTATTGTTATAATTTCTTTGTTCTATTTTTTTTCAATTTGGGAATATGTAGTACTTCTCAATGTATGATTGATTAAGCACTTTGCCTTAATAATAAATACAATAGCCACAGTGAAACCAGTATAGGAAGTATCACTCGAAATGACTATAGAATTTTTTCTTTCTTTTTAGACATGGAATTGTTTTAATGATAAGTGGAATAAATGTCAATAAAAAATATTACTTATTTTTATTTAATCTATTTAACTTAGTTACAAAAAGATATAACACATTTAAATAACAATTCACTTCAAATCATCATCATCAAACAAGTCTTCAAAATCTGAAATAAAAAAAAAGTTATTTTAGGCTTAGAATTGAGAATGCATAAATTAATATTGATTATTTTAAGATATTTATGAGACAATATTCATTATCTTTGATTAGAAAGGGGTTGTCCACAATGTTTCATTCACAAGAGAGAGGCTGAAGTATACAAGACGCCAACAGGTCAAGCTACCCGATACTGTTAAATTTTCCCAATCAATGTTGAACCTAATGATTTAGCGATAAAGTTGAAAATCTATTAAAGAAATTTGACAGATTTTAGTAGCTTGTTGGGCTAGCGTCTGTACACTAGACATCAAAACAATGATAATTCTAGCAACACAGAGTTTCGTAAGCATGCTGCATTTCCTTATGTTTCTAGACAAAGAAACTAGCCTGACTTGTATCCATAGTAAATAAAAGTTGTGCATTTTCTTTGCTGGAAACATATTATACATTCAACATACATTAGGCAAAAGTGTCCAATTAGTAGCCAATAGCATAACCAAAATTTATAACTGGCTGTAGACCACCCACATTTTGAAAGCCAAATTTCATCTTACCATTAAAAAAATCGGAATGGACAGCTTTTTCATTAGCAGCCAAGTCCATTAGTAGATTTGAGGGTCCTCCAGCCTGATGACAAAGAAAACAAAAATGAGATTCTAAAATTGTCATTATTACTGAACATTCACTAGTGAGGTCTAAGTAATGCTGCCGCTGCCAGCAGAGAACTAATTTTTTTTTCAGTGCAAGATGGGATAAATTCATCATTAGCCATAGATACTGCATTTGAAACCAAGAAGTCTCATGAAACCCTAACTCACTTCTTCTAAATCCATGTAAGGTCCAACACCTTCAGGAAACATTTCATCAGCAGCTACTGTTGGTTTCATGTTAAATCACTGCAAGCAGCAACGGTTAAGTTAGTAATTTTATACGCGACTACAAAATAACCATAAACAATTTCTTCAGGCGTAACTTGAAAGCACAATAAATATTTCACGCTGTATTTTTGCACGCATCAAGCGAAACGTAAGGCTGAAAATAAATAAACAACGTCACTGTCAGTGTCACTCGAGTTACACCACAGACTAGATAGAGTATTGCGGTCAGGGTATTCTAATCGATAGTGAGTGTGTTACGCAATGGGGATAAAAACTACCACTTGCTCACTTCAGATGTCGCTACCATTGTCCGTCTTAAAATTTGACAGCTATCTGTCAATATCCATATATTTTATGTAAACAATCAACTTCTTTTACTCATAACCAATTAATATGCCCTGTTGGGCAGCTGTTGACTGCAAACATCCGGGAACCCGTGTATTCACAAAAGATGTTAAAAGAAGAAAACTGTGGGAGAGAGCTCTCCGAAGAAAAAAATTAGGAAACCCAGTAATACGTCGAGGCTATGTGCTATCCATTTTAAACCTGAAATCTCATCAGAGAAATTCGTTTACAGGTGATGCTCTTTTTCATAAAACAGAGAGCTGGGTGTGTTTCATTACAGTTACAATTGCTAATTAGAATCAACTCACAGAGGAAGATAAATGTATCATCTCTGTATGAAAACTTACCTTTCAGCAAACTTTTAAATGTGGGTTTTAGTTAACGCTGGAAGATCAGTGCTAGATTTGACATCCCTGAACTTTTCTAGGGCAGGAATTTTGGGGTGATCATCCCCAAGCTCGTCTTCAACTCTGATCAAGCTATTTGTGTCGTATGCCTCTAGTATTCAACAAAAAAGGACTTTAATGTAAAACAAACAAAACAACCCATCAATTATAAAATGGTCATATTAATTTATTTAGCTTTCCACTAAATCTGCTATTTTACCAGTGGTAGACGCTTTCCTTTTCCTAGCTCCGCTTTTAGTTGTACTACACTCCAAGTCGCATACATTTTTGTCCAGTTTTCGTTTAATAGACACAACAGTGAACACATACACAACAATGGCGGTTTGAAGACGTAGAAAAGTGCTGCCACCTATGACGAGCTTTCAGTTTTTAACCCCATTAGGGTGCTGGTTTAAAAAGGATAGAACATAGATAACCAGTACGATTGCGGTGCTTCTGAGCAGATCATGTATGCACATATCATAATAAATGTTGGAGTGTCCAATGATTATAATTCTGTAAATACATACTTGTTACGGTCGCGAATCACAATTTGATCAACGTACAATCTAATACTGACTTGTAATTAGCAAAAAAAGATTGATCAACGTACAATTTAATACTGACTTGTAAATAGCAAAAAACGTAAGTAATTTTGAATTTCGCGGGCTACCCTGACGCTTTCACCTTAAGGTTTGATTAAGGAAACAGTAATTAATGACCAACTTAATTTTGCAGTTTTATATTAACTAAAAATCAGGTCCTAGTTCCTACTACTACCAGGCCTGCTTCACTCGTTCAAGGTCACGCGTTAAATACCTACGGCTCGCGTGCACTCAGACGAAAAAAATCCAGTCGGTTGCCACGCGCTCGCTTGTATGTACAGACGCCAGCAGGTCAACCTAGCCGAAACTGTCAGATTTTCCCAATCAACCTTGAACCTAATGCCTTAGCAATAAAGGCGAAAATCTATTAAAGAAATCTGACAGATTGTAGTAGCTTGATGTGCTGGCGTCTGTACATACTGCACCCGCGCCTTTAACAATGGCTAAATCTGCATATTGCGGTGTGGACGGCTAAAAGCTAAAGCCAACAAGTTTAACTTTTTTAAATTATCTAATGAGGAGGAAAGGTACCTATACCTAAGTAGGTAAACCTATTATGTATTTACGTTTTCTTTGATGATTCTTTTTATTATTGTTTGTTATGATATAAATAGTGGTACTTCTGTAGCAAAGAAATAAAATATTTACGAGTGAGTAGTCAAATAATCAGCTTTTAAAGCAAAAGTATTTACCTAAAGTTTATTTAATGAATAGCGTTATATTCTTAAAATGTTTTTTTTAAATACGAATTGTAGGTAGATGCGCAAGGTACGGTTCTGAATAGTAAATATAATTTTAGATATGTCCATTTTCTCAATAAATGAACTGAAGTAAATAAATTCACTTCGGTTCGTATATCGTACCTTGCACATCTACCTACAATTCGTAAAATGTTTTTTACATTTTAAGAATGCAAAGCATTTTATTTACTTTTGTTTAAAAAAGTTATTATTTGTCATTCGTAAATGCGTCTTTAAAAAGCAAGCATAATTTATAACTAACTAGAGTGCGTTTCATCAAATAGTTCCTATGCCGTAATGTTGGCTCCACTGTCTTATGGACCTACTGGACCTATCAGGTCCATGCTTTCTCAACGGTAGCGTATCGTGTTCGTCCTACAACAGTGGAGCCAACATTACGGCATAGGAACTATTTGATGAAACGCACTCTACCGCATAATATTTCTCTGAACTTCTTCAAAATACCTCGGTTATACTCGATATGACATGGGGATATCCCGGTCACATCTTAGTATACACAGCCCTAGCGTTACGTTCAATAGCGCAAGGGATTGCTCGTCACCACGGCAGACGACGTTTGCGTATTACGTTTTTTTTTTGGAGTATTACCGTTTGAGCACGTATTTTTGGAGCACTTATGAACTTTGCACCAAAGGTATTCTCAATTGGGAATACCTTGCAAAATGCATAGGTGCTCCAAAAAATAGGTGCTCAAACGGGAATACTCCGCTAATTTGACCAAAGTCGGATATCTTTTATCCGTGGAATAAAATTGACAACTGACAGATTTTGTTTGTCAAATATTCAAAACATATTCGCAGGGTAGGTAAGACTTATACTAGATATAAAAACTTTTATACCTACACTAGGTGAATATTTATAGGGTAATATGAATAGGGTGAATTCGATCAAACTTTTATACCTAGTATGTCTTGACCCTTCGAATAAATTTTAAATTTTTGAAGTTTCTCCAAACAAAAACTGTCAGTCGTCAATTTTATTCCACGGATAAAAGATATCCGACTTTAGTAAAATTAGCCCTAACTAATATAACTCAAAGTAATTTTTAAGCAGTTTTTGATAATAACTAATTTTAAATGTAAAATAATATTTTCTCTGACTGATTTTTTTTTACTTAAGGAGGAAGTGCCAGGGTAGCCCGCGAAATTCAAATTTTCTTACGTGTTTTGCAATTTGCAAGTCAGTATAAGGTTGTGTGTTAGTTAAAGTATGATGTGCGACCGTTACAAATATGTATACACAGAATTATAATCATTTGCATCAGTAATACAACTCCTTATGGTAGTATAATCCTAAAATGTTAAGATTTCATGAAACAGTAGTAATTAGGATTATAATGAACTTTGTATTGATGATTTAAATGAATATAATTCTGTAAATACTGATTCGTTACGCTTGCGAATCATAGTCAGATCAACATACAACCTAATACTGACCTGCAAATTGCAAAAAACGTAAGAAGATTTGAATTTCGCGGGCTACCCTGCCGCTTTCGCCTTAATGGTATTGCAAAAATGTGATAATATGTACAGACGCCAGCAGGTCAACCTACCCGAAACTGTCAGATTTTCCCAATCAACCTTGAACCTAATGCTTTGGCAATAAAGTCGAAAATCTATTAAATAAATCTGACAGATTGTAGTAGCTTGATGTGCTGGCGTCTGTACGTATAGAATAGAATAGATTTTATTTATTTTTTTATACAGGGTTATTGGTAAAACACCAGCAACCTCTTAAGAGGCCATTGTACTCATCATTATGAACAACTTTTACCATGGGACCAAACCTGAAATCGCGAAAAAAAAAATCAGCTACATTTATGTTCGCATAACTCGTCAAAATACTCGCCAGTCGCATATTGTCATAATGTCACTCGGTGTAACGTCATCGAGGTCAGGTACAGAAAACCTTTGGTAATAGTTGTCCTTCCTGGTTCTAATATAATCGTAAACGGGTAGCTTAAGTTGTGGCTGACCTTACCTGAACAACTAAGAATATTTTAATTTCAATTAAGGCGGAAACGTCAGGGTGGCCCGCGAAATTCAAATTTACTTACGTTTTTTGCAATTTACAAGTCAGTCTAATACCGACTTGTAAATTGCAAAAAAGTAAGAAAATTTGAATTTCGCGATCTACCCTGACGCTTCACCCGGTAAGTTTACCTATATGAGCTTTTTTTCTCGTGCTAGTCAAAAGTAATTTTTTATCAATTTCTACTATAGTACCAAGGGATCTCTGCACCCGCATGGAATGCTTTCTTCCCCCAGCAACTTCCCCTTGACGCATTGCTGTCTCTCGCTCGCCAGTCGCATATTGTCATAATGTCACTCGGTGTAACGTCATCGAGGTCAGGTAGGTACAGATAACCTTTGGTAATAGTTGTCCTTCCTGGTTCTAATA
The DNA here is from genome assembly GCA_948252095.1 of Dicycla oo. NCBI lineage: Eukaryota > Metazoa > Arthropoda > Insecta > Lepidoptera > Noctuidae > Dicycla > Dicycla oo. The sequence continues at coordinate 17,791,810 of OX411712.1, forward strand.
TAATCGTAAACGGGTAGCTTAAGTTCTGGCTGACCTTACCTGAAAGAAAGCTTTAATGTTGTAGACAAGTACATATTTATAAAAAGGTCATTTTGAGTAGTTATTGTACAATACCTGCGGTGATTTCTCTAAGGAACTGTTATTTCATTGTAAAATAATCTAGTTTATCAAACTGATAATAATATTGTCTGGCCACCGCCGAAAGAAATCCAATTTGACAAGTTTCAAGTAAATCTCACATATCAGTATACACAAGAAGCTGTTAAATCGATCTATCTTCTCTTGTGGTGACCCAATTTAACAACTGTGATTCTAAAATGTACAAATTATTATGCAGCGCGGCTGTACCTACCTACCAAACTACAGCTTTTTGTGGTAGATTAATTGGAAACTAAGTATTTTTTAAAGTTATTTAAGTATCTACGAGTATTAGGTTGGGGAAAAAGTCTTTTCGAATTATAGTATGTATGAACATGTAATAAAATCTCTTTGGCTATACTATTTGTATCTGGCTGATTTTGGTATCATTGAAAGTTTAAATTTTAAAGAACATAATTCCAAATTCAAATTAGGAAAATGTGTGATTTTCATTTGTTTTTCGTACCGTCAAGATGAGTGAAACTAATGAAGAAATTCGATACATTTTAAAATTTTACTACAAAAAAGGTAAAAATGCAACGCAAGCCGCGAAAAAAATTTGCGATGTTTATGGACCTAGTGTAGTATCTGTGAGAGTAGCACAAATTTGGTTTAAGCGTTTTCAATCCGGAATTTTTTATGTCAAAGATGCACGTCGCTCGGGTCGCCCTATTACGGATAAAATGGATGCCATTTTTGAAAAAGTGGAGTAAGATCGGCATATCAGTAGTTACGACGTAGCTGAATAACTGGAAATTGACCACAAAACAGTTTTGGCGCATTTGAAAAAAACTGGGTACACAAAAAAGCTCGACATTTGGGTACCTCACGAGCTCACTAAAAGAAAGCTAATGAACCGTGTACTCATTTGTGATTCTTTATTACGACGTAATGAAACCGAACCATTTTTGAAGAAGCTGATAACTGGTGATGAAAAGTGGATCACGTATGACAAGGACGTGCGAAAAAGGTTGTGGTCAAGGGCCGGTCAGGCTTCACAGACTGTGGCGAAACGCGGGTTAACTCGCAACAAGGTGTTGCTGTGTGTGTGGTGGGATTGGAAGGGCATTATTCATTATGAGCTGTTACCACCAGGCAAGACCATCGATTCTGAACTCTACTGCGAACAACTGATGAGATTAAAGCAAGAAGTTGAGAGAAAGCGGCCGGAATTAATTAACAGAAGGGGTGTGATTTTTGATCATGATAACGCTAGACCTCACACATCTTTAGCCACTCAGCAAAAATTAAGAGAGTTTTGCTGGGAGGTGTTAATGCATCCGCCGTATAGTCCTAACCTTGCACCTTCAGATTTCCACCTGTTTCGGTCTCTTCAGAATTCTTTAGGCAGTGTCAGGTTAACATCACGAGAGGACTGCCAAAACCACTTGTCGCGGTATTTTGACCAGAAGTCCCAAAATTTCTATAGCAATGCGATGATGTCCCTACCTACAAGATGGCAAAAAGTTATCGAACAAAATGGTACCTACATACTTTAGTTAAATGTAAATAAACTATATTAAAAAATGTTTTGAATTTTCTTAAAAAATGCGAAGAAACTTTATCCCCAACCTATTATTTATTTACGTTAGTATCCTTGTAGTGAGATTTTCTAATCCAATGTCAGTCAATTTAGGGCCTAAATAGACTCGACCAATATAACAAAAACTACAGCACACTGTGTACATACATAGTTATGTAGGCATCAGCTCAAAGTTGCTTGTGCAACAATAATACTAGCTTCTGCCCGCGTCTTCATCTGCGTGAGATCTCGTGTTCCCCGACCCACCCCCTCGCATTACATCGCCTGCCCGCGCTATTTCTTCGCTTTCGCTTAGCGCTCTTTCTGATTTTTTTTTCTTTTTGCTCGGCTCTTAAACGTCACAGCATAATGTTAAATACCCTACAGCCTTCCTCAATAAATGGATTATCAAATGCAAAAGGATTTTTTCAAATTCGACTCGTGGTTCCAGAGGTTCGCGCGTTGAAAACAAACATAAAAACAAACTCTGCAGCTTTAATATTAGTATAGATTATTAAACATTTTCGTGACGTGTTTTGTTTCATTAAGTACTAGGTACTCGATAAATACTTGTTTTGTTCCAACGGAACCAGTACCTGTTTATCGAGTATTCTAATACATGGTCACCCTATTTCAGTCGCCGTCCGCCATAGTGGCATATGATGATCTTGAATCAATAAAAATACTATTATCACTATTGCACTGAAAACCTACAGAGCAGTTACCTATTCTTGACGACTGCAACACATCAGGGGTTTTCGAGTCTTCTAAACTTCTTAGTTGTGGAGGAATCGATAATCCCAACGTTTTGAGGTTAGAAGTGTAATTTTCAATTTACTATTTTTAATGGGACTGTCACAAAAAAAAACTAAAGCAATTAATTTCACTGTCGTCACTTAATCTTTATTCATTGACGGTTTCTCTAAGCTTCATCGTTGTGGAGGAATCGATTATCCCAGTATTTTAAGGTTAGAAGTTTTTTTTTCAATTTACCATTTAATGGGGCTGTCACAAAAAAAACTAAAGCAGTAAAAATTCGTTTCAGTGTCGTCACTAAATTTTTATTCATTAACGGTTTCTCTCAGGTCCTCAGTTATGGAGATCACGTTGGCCGAACGGTCTGATGTTGCTGGAACTAAAATTCATTTTACTTTCAACCGGTGGCATTACGAGTAAAAGTAAAGCAGTGGTTGTTTGTCACAAAATCGTCACTAAATCTCTATCCAGTAACAGTTTCTTTAAGGTCCTCAGTTATGGAGATTCAAGTTGGCAGAACGTTCTGATATCAGACCGTTCGGCTAGACATAAATGCTTCTAACTTTCGAACTGTTCTGTCACAAATTATTTGGCTGGCATCTTTATGCGTCACAAAATCGTCACTAAAAACTGGAGTAGCAGCCAGCTCTCTACCTCGATTGGCCGAACGTTCTGATGTACAGACGCCAGCACATCAAGCTACTACAATCTGTCAGATTTCTTTAATAGATTTTCGACTTTATTGCTAAAGCATTAGGTTCAAGGTTGATTGGGAAAATCAGACAGTTTCGGGTAGGTTGACCTGCTGGCGTCTGTACATGGTATTTCTGCTATGTGCATGCTTACTTACCAAATAAATTGTGGAACAGATTTTTTAATATTTTTGAACAATATAATAATTCAAGGTCAGTTATCATCTCAGATAACCGTCTTAGGATATAGGCTTCATATATTTTTTTCTTAGAACTTCAAGACCTATAAGAATAATACTTTTCTTCTTCTTTTTTAAGCAAAAAAAATTGGTCAAAAAATGTATGAGCAGTGGGCGATGTCCTTTCATCAAAATTCGTTCAGTAGTTTTTGCGTGAAAGAGTAACAAACATACAAACACACTCACAAACTTTCGCCTTTATAATATTAGCGTGATTAGGCATAAAAGAAAAGCGACTTCATTTATGCATAATCACGCGCGCTTACAAAAAAAATATGTAAGTATGGATAATGACAACTAGGCTGTCAAATTTTTAGACATCTGAATCAAAAGTGAGCAAGGGGCAGTTTTCATCCCCATTGTCTTCTAAGCCAATCTGAAAGTGGTGAAACAGGCGCAGTCCAACACTATTGGGATTTTACACACTCGAGCTGACTCTACCAAATGAAAAAATATTCACAGTAATCAAGTTCAAGGAGAACTCAGTGTATCAAATATATTAAAAAAAAAATGAATGCATAAAGCTACTGACACACATGCTCAAAAACATGCTTTTATTGAGCAATAGCTACTTAGAAGCATGTGTGTCACACTATTGGTACGATTCAGCACGTTTATTTCAAGTATGTTTTCGAGTAAGCATGCTTAAGGAAGCATCCAAGGTGATGTACAGACGCCAGCACATCAAGCTACTACAATCTCTGAAATTTCTTTAATAGATTTTCAACTTTATCGCTAAAGCATTAAGTTCAAGGTTGATTGAGAAAATTTGACAGTTTCGGGTAGCTTGACCTGCTGGCGTCTGTACACCTTATGCTTATATACACTGATACACACACAGCTACGATTAGCGAGTCATCGGTGATGTAATAATCTCACGTCCACACATATTCAGAAGAATCTCTAGCGCCAAACCTGTCAAAATCTGTGTGTGGAGTTGGACGATGTGGACTTGAAATCGCCAGCGAGTAAAATCGCTGCGTATGTATGTACAGACGCCAGCAGGTCAAGCTACCCAGAACTGTCAAATTTTCCCAATCAACCTTGAACCTAATGCCTTGGCGATAAAGTTGAAAATCTATTAAATTAATTTGACAGATTGTAGTAGCTTGATGTGCTGGCGTCTGTACACAAAGATGGCCCTATTACACAGATTTTGTATCCAATTATACCGAATTGAACAATCTCGCAGCCCTGAATGTCAATTATATGTCAAACTGATAGTGCTATTGATATTGACACAGGCTGAATGGTCTATAGATCGATGCCTGCCTGTTAATACAGGCGAAAGAAATTAAAAAAAAAATGATATTGACACTTGACAGTTACTTACTTAGGTAGGTACTGTTGATAATATTATTGACATGCTCACTTCATAGCATCACGTTTTTCTAAAATTAAGAATATCACAATGATATCCTATGAAAATAAAATAATACTTGCGCCTATGGTGCGTATTGGGACCTTACCCATGCGTCTTTTGGCACTAAGATATGGTGCAGATTTGGTTTATACCGAAGAACTAATTGATTGGAAATTTTTAAGATCAAAGCGCAAATACAACGGTAAGTGTTACCCAATTCATCAAATCGTAGAAAGACAATATCTGTCATTGATCTATATGTATAAAATTAAACAGAATTTTTTGTTGTTGTTAGATATAAACAATTGGGAGCAAAGCAAACATAACCTTAAGAACTAAGGTTATGTCAGCTTTAGATTCAATTAATAAACATAAGAAGGTTAGTTTCCTTGTTATAATCACATCCACAATCTACAAGTGTAAGAAAGGAAGCTTACAGTCAGTAGCAAAAAAAATTAAGGATGCTTTTGTAATGTTTTAGTGGGCAAGCCCATGTTCAACAGAATTACCATTTAGGAACGTCATGTACGATAAAGATAAATACTAAATAAGGGTCTTACCTCAAAATCTTTGCTCAATGCGTGTGCAAGGTCAGTCTTACGTCAAACTCCATACATAAATTGTTTAGCCGAAACGACTGATAAACACAGTTTTATGGTAATAAGGTAATAATTTTGTTTTCAGAAATACTAAACACAGTTGACTATGTAGACCAAACAGATGGAACAATAGTCTTTCGGACTTGTGATGAAGAAAAGGATAAAGTTATTTTACAGTTAGGAACATGTAATGCCGAAAGAGCTTTAAAAGTAGCTAAACTTGTGTAAGAAAACTTGATAGCTGATATTTCCAAGCTCTGGTTTGTAGTTTTCTTATATAACGATCATCCTAAAGATGTTTTCTGTTTTTAGAGAAAAGGATGTGGCTGCTATAGACATAAATATGGGATGTCCAAAAGAATTTTCTATAAAAGGAGGCATGGGAATTGCCTTGCTTGCTCAACCAGAGAAAGCTCATAACATCTTAACTACTTTAGTTGATAATTTATCTATACCTGTTACTTGTAAAATTAGGATTCTTCAATCACCAGAGGAGACACTAAAGCTTGTACAGAAACTGGTGAGTTCAGGAATTAAAGCAATTGGAATTCATGGCAGGACAAAGGATGAACGTCCACAACATGCAGTGCACACAGATATCATAAAGTATATTGCTGAAAGGATTTCAATACCAGTCATAGCAAAGTATGTCTTCGTTTGAAAAGCTTCAATCAATATAGCTATTCAATAAATATGTTTTTTAAAGGTATGATTATATTGTTAATTTCTTATACAATTTCAGTGGAGGTTCTAAAGAAATTGAGAAGCATAATGATATTTACAAATTCAAGGAAATGACTGGATGTTCCAGTGTGATGATTGCACGAGCAGCTGAATGGAACTGTTCCATTTTTAAGAAAGAAGGCATGCTCCCAATGGATACCATCATTAAAGAGTATCTTAAGCTGGCAGTTGATTTTGATAATTCACCTGCAAACTCAAAGTACTGCATCCAAAACATTTTAAGAGAATTGCAAGACACTCCAAGGGGAAGGCAATTTTTAGATTGTCAAACACTTGAACAAATGTGGTACCTAATCATAATAATATTAATTCTTTCATTTGAAAGAAATGAATTGTTCAATTAAAAAAAAAACACATTTTTTTTATAGTGCCATTTGGGATTTAGGAGAATACTGTCAAGAAAAACAGTCTGGTTATCAGAAACGGGGAATACAGGGACGATGGCAAGTGACTCCTGATGATTTAGAGCCACCTCAAAAGAAGATGAAATTGTTTCATACTGATCTTACTGATGTTGTCCAAATGAAGGTAAGGATTATTGTATTTAAATGTTTGCTGCCCTGGATTATTCCAATCTGTCACCCTGCTTAGTCCGCTTAGAGCATAGGTTCCCAAAGGGGGCAGTAGCGCCCCCTAGTGAGCGCTGGACCTTTTCGTGCGGCACGATTTCAGAGAGAGAATTCATTTTTAATTTGTGATTATTAATATATAAAATAGACAGCCATATAAAATGCGGTAGTCCCTAAAAGTTAGGGAACCTAAGCCTTAGAGGAACAGATCGGGAAAAAAGTATGATCCTGTCCCACTGTTAAAAAGTTTATTCACTCCTATCTGTCCCAGATAGGAGTGAATAAAGTTCCAACTGTCATCTCGTTGCTAACAGGGGGACAGATCAAATATTTTTTTCCAATCTGTTCCTCTAAGGGGACAAAACAGGGTGATAGATAAAATGACTAAAGCCAGGACACCACATTATTCCAATAATGCGGTGTCCTGGCTTTAGTACCTCAGACATAAAGATTTAATTCTATTTCTTAAATTAAAATTTCAGGTATGTTTTGTTAGAGCTAATTTCAATGACCTTAATTTACCCAAATCCAAACTACATGCATGGGCAGGAAAGAATGGTCAAAAATTGCCATTGTATGAAACACAGCAAGTGGAAAAGTTGTTCCGTACTATAATTACTTTCAATGGCAAAAAATACACATCTTCATTTTGGGAGAAGAACAAGAAATTTGCTGAACAAGGTGCAGCTTTAGTCTGTTTATTCCACTTAGGATTGATGACAGAAGAAGATTTGGTTAAGGTTGGAAGTATAATAAAATGAGCTTTTATATCAATGTAGTTATTACATTACACCAACCTACAACTATTCTCTTTCCATTGAGATTATGTGGAGGAAGTATGTTTTAGTTGGACATTGGACATACAAGTATTTTTGTAGGTTAGAATACACTTCAACGGGTATTAAGTTCTACAATGAAACAGAAATGACTTTATTTAACTAATTTATTAATTATATGTGCTAAGCACATGTTATCCATACCTTGTATGATATTCTTAAGTAAAATCCTTCCTTAATAAAAATTTAAATCTGTTTGTTGTTTCATATTAGCTATATTTTCTACTAGCTTTTGATTTAGTTCGTCTAATTTAGAATTCAGTCCATCTTGTTTCATCACATCCTCTTGCAACTGCTTGAAATTTTTGAAACAACAATGTGCATTTAGTAAACTTTCATTACCTTCTGCTAATTTAATAGGATGATCTTTCAAGAGCAAAATATCATCATCAAATAAATCTTCTAGCACTCCTTGAGCAGTCGGAATATTTGGTAGGGTATATTTTTCCATACTTTTAGCAAGATTTTTCATAATAGGTATGTTTGTATTGTAGAACTATGGATACCGTAGTATTCCTGAAAAAAAAAGTGCTAAAATTACACGATTCGGAAAGTTTGCATTCAATGCTAAGGTCAATATATTACAATTACAATTTACACTAGATTATATCTTACCTTTTATAAAATTACCTACTAAACAATTCAGTTTTATTTTATTTATTTTTGTTGTGGTCTTTTATAGAGACCACAGAGTAGGTACATTTTTTTTTTATGTAGAGACGAGACAAGACATTTGAGCTGAGTTTGACATGATGACATCTGATAATTTTAGTGTTGTTTCATTCACCAAGTAATTACGGTTATTTTTAGTCGAATAATACTAATATTTTTCCAATGAGCGTTAAGTTAATGGCAACATCACAATGTCTATGTGGGACTTAGATGATTAATCTGGCACCCATCAATAAATTCCTGATCTTGTAATGGCTAGATTGATGTGAGATTAACGCGTAGTGCGCTACTAGTTAGTCCGTGGATGGGTGACCATCTTAACATAATGAGACTCTTCCGCGCCTCTGTAGCTCAATGCTCTGAAAGCACGTTAAGTCGTTGATCCCGGCTGTCATTTGTAGATCTTTGATAGTCGTTACGGGTAGTCAGAAACCCGAAAGTCTGACAACCAGTCTTACCAAGGGGTATCGTGTTACCTAGTAAATGGGTTGTGGAGGTCAGACAGGCAGTCGCTCCATGTAAAATACTGGAATTCAGTTGCACCCCGTTAAGCTGGAAGCCGACCCCAACGTAGTTGGGAAAAGGCTAGGCAGGTGATGATGCTCTATTCACGCAAAATATCCATCCGTTTTGATTTGTCTCACTCAGTCAGTTTGACAGCAGATTGATCGTCTAAAGGCTCTACTTGCAGAGCATTATTTTGTTTGTACTGTTAAATATGGCGAAAAAAAGTCTTTGTGGTACACTAAAACAAAGGCTGAAACAAGAATTGTGGGCCTAACAACAGTTTTACCCCTTCTTCCATCTGATACCATTCGAGAGGCTTTTGAATATATCAAATCCGAATGTACTGTCGATGTGGAAAAATTCATCAATTACATAGAAAGATTTAGGCTCAGCGTTACATTCACCTGAGATTTTTTTAGCGTCTTTAGAGAGCGTTGGACGAATAACATTTTAGTAGGTTGCCACTCCAAATTAAATAAATTTTAATTGTTTAATAATAATACGATTTCCGTGATGCGTTTACTAAACGTACCTATTTCAGAATATTTACAATTTGAATGCAGTGCCTAAAAAACGTAAACGAGCAGACATCAATTAATGACGATTTAATAGTGCACATTCAGTTGCAATTTCTGAACAGAGAAATAACATTAGGCCACGCATTAGAGAAATTTCGTTATACAAATATTAAAATTAGCTCAGAGACTCATATACCGGTCACTAACATTCGCACGAATACGCGAACCGTTAGGGTATACAGGGTGAATTTTCAAGTGGGCGTGGATGGCCAAATCCGAAACTATGAGGGATAGCGAAAATAACTCAAAGGAGGCTCGATTTTCTTGAAAACTAAAACTGCATCATTGGATTTTTGAAAAATCAACCCATCAAAAACATAACGTGTACAAAAATGCCAAGTCTCGCAACGCAGCTTTTCTGACGTAAGAAATCGAATGTAAACCAAGTCGGTTAATTCAGTACCTACCTATCTATTTGAGCAGCTATCCAACCACTTTGTAATAAATTGATACCTTGTTAGTTAGCTAACAACATTTTATACAAAGATTTTATAGTAACATTATTACATTTGCTTATTTCTTTAATAAGTAGAGTGACTTGCCAATTGCACACAGCAACATAATCTACTAGGTAATTTAAATAGTCCTCTATATAGGTACAGACGCCAGCAGGTCAAGCTACCCGAAACGGTCAAATTTTCCCAATCAACCTTGAACCTAATGCTTTAGCAATAAAGTTGAAAATCTATTATTGAAATTTGACAGATTGTAGTAGCTTCACGTGCTGGCGTCTGTACTTTCAAACAAATAAATTCACAAAGTGCTAATATTAGATAGATTTGACAGGCCAGTTGGCGTGGTTGGTTAAGATACCACCTATCACGTCGCAGGTCGAGGGTTCGATTCCCATCCAGGACAAACATTTGTGTACATGAATATGTCTGCTTGTCCTGAGTCTGGGTGTAATTATCTATATAAGTATGTATTTACAAAAAAAAAGTAGTATATGTAGTATATCAGTTATCTGGTTTCCATAGTACAAGCTTTGCTTAGTTTGGGACCAGATGACCGTGTGTGAAAATGTCCCAGGATATTATTATTATTTAGTTTTGTGTAGATTAATTGCCGTGTGTAATTGCCAAGTCACTCTACTTATAGAAATAAGGAAACGTAATATTGATATAATATGGTGACTATAAAATGTTGTTAGCTAACTAACAAGGTATCAATTTATGACAAAGTGGTTGGATAGCTGCTCCCATATATTGTTAGGTACTGAATTAACCGACTTGGTTTACATTCGATTTCACAACTTTTTACGGCAGAATAACTGCATTGCAAGACTTGACATTTTTGTACGTGTTATGTTTTTGATGGGATCTCATTTCTTATTATAGGTAGTCTTCCTTTTTTCTTTTAGGCGGTTTATCTGCGGTAACGTAAAAGTTTTGAAAAGTGCTAATTACCTATTTCAACAATTTAAATGAAATCTAATTGAGAACTGTAAAAGTAGCTTTGTAATTCCATACATTTTATATAAGATTACAAAGTTACTTATTCATAGCAAAGAAAAACGCTGACATTCCGAATTTTTAGTCCCGTTTTCTAGACATACAATCTAGAAAATGGGACTAAAAATTCGGAATGTCAGCGTTTTTCTTTGCTGTACACGTATAGGCTTAACAATAACTGTGTTCAAAATTTGGAGTTTGTGGGTCTGCTAGAAGTCCTTAGAGTTTTGATGATTGGTGAGTCAGTGACAAAATTGCGGAACTTTGACCTGCAATCATTCTTAAAGTACTGGTTCAAATTTAATGTAATTTGAAATATATATATATATATATATATAAACTAGAGGCCTAAATTTTAAGTGGTCAGGAAGGAATCTATAGAAACATATATGTCTCTGAAATATATGTATATATATATATATATATATATATGGTTCTATAGATGTAATGCCTTCCTGATCACTTAAAATTTAGGCTTCTAGTTTTTTCCACAACGAAGTGACAGGGGGTCGAAAATGGCCGAATGATTTCAAGAAAAGGATGGTACGGCTGTGCCTTTGTTTTGCTCGACTTGGCGGGGGTACTTCCGTCCGTGCCCCCAGATATTTCTAGCCAGGAAACGAACCGGTTGATTTTGTAAAAAAAACACACACACTGTATTATTACACCATTCGATAGTGTCGCTAATAAGGATCGAATTCTGGGAAGTAATGACATACAGCAAACTAAAGAAAAGAACTCATTTTTAACAAAATCCTTTTTTTTATTTTTCTTATGTTACCTACCTATTAAACCTTAACCCCTGACAAGCACACATCTAAACGGTATACCTCTTTAAGCATTGAGGGTGAAAAGTACCCAACACAATTCATTTTTAAATATCTTGGTCCCTAATACAGTTAAAGATTTATTTTTCATTAAAGCTAAAACAATTCTCCATAAAACATATACAATGTTAAATTGATTGGTGTCAATTGAAATAGATAAAAATACCATCGAAGCTGAAAAAAGTGCCATTTTGAGATTATTTTTGTTTTCGTGCCGTATCTTTGATTCTAATGGACTAAAATAGAAAAAATAAAGTGTTTTGGAAAGCTTAAAAAGCGCTCTAAAAGATGGTGACATCCGTTTTTTGATCCGCTTTTAAAAGTATAGTTATTTTACGACTTGAATGCATTGAAGTGGCGTATGCTTAATAGTAGGTACAGGACGGGTTTTTAAAGAAATCAGTGATCATTATTCATTGTAATCTTTATTTTCAAGCACGAAAATACAAATAAACACAAAACATCTATTTTAAGTAGAATTTTTGTTACAACACTCTACGCACATAGGGCATCGTTGTCTTTTACACATAGGTTTTTCACACTGCGGACACATTATTGTTGTTTCAACTCCCAATGAGTAGTGACAATATGAACATCTCGTAGGCGTTTCGTAGTTAGGAAGTTAAGCTATTGCAGTTTAAATGTTTCTTCCTAGCTGTGGAATCCCATACCGCCTAATTAGTAAAGGCTTTATCAGTTCAAATGACAAGTATTTCATCAAAGTCAATCTGGTCTTTTTTCCTCTACATGATTTAAATTATATAAAATTGTTGAATTAACATTAGCTGTATTTAGTATTCCGTAACAAAACTTTTAATAGCCACCTTCTTGTCTGACGTGCAACAGTATATAATTTGCAAGCTTGATCGAATGAATCTGTTCCACCTTTGTGTTGATTATATTGTAATATTAATTTTGTTTTTTTTTTGTTTCTGGATCAATGTCGGTATTTGTACTGTTGCAAAGTATCAAAACTATTTTATTTCGTTTTGGAGCATAAGATAGTAAAGTTTGATTATTTGCGAAACAGTATTTAGTTGTTGATGGTGATGCTTTTTCTGTAAAACTACGTGGAATTTATTTTTTATTTTTACGAATTTTACCTATTGCTTTTAAATTATATTCATCAAGAAGTATTTGAAATAAACCAATTGACGTGAACCAATTATCTGGTAAATATCGTAGTCCGGCTCGTCGTCATCTTCACTTTCTGACAAAGACGAAATTTTATAATTTTCACCTTCACTTGCCCCGTGGTCTTCATCAGTAATCTCGTCATCAGTTGTTTCATCGTTAATAAGCACAGTAGAATTTCTCCTTCGTTTATTCATCTAAAACACATATTACAATTAACAAAACTATTTTAAAACGTCTCTAAAAATATTTTATATAAATCAATATACAATATATGACATATACATGCATACAAATACATAAATTTCATAAGCTTATAAATATTTTGTGTTACAATTGTAATCAAAATTTATTACTTACTGTAAATAAAAATAAAATAAAAAACACTCATATGATCCGATAAAAACTCTTGAATACTTGACTGACTACACGTAACTGGCAAACTGTGTTAAATAAAAGTACCCACAACCATGGGGTCTCAACTAGAACAAATTATAATTAGTCTCGAAAAATAATCATAGATGGCAGCATAGGTAACAATTATGAAATTAACAACCACTAATAAGCGTTATACGGCAGATTTTGGCTGAAGTAAGATTAGTAAAAATCAAAACTTCCTTGTTTAATGTTGATTTATCTATTTACACTCATATTTCACGTATTTTCAACAAAAACGATACATTAAGCCTTTTACTTCAATCCGAACCAGATAGTATGATATAAACAGTTCAAAGTAGCCTTCTGTCATGCATTTTGTTTTAGAGCTCTTTGCAATAGATGGCGTTTTATTAAACTTGTCATCACTTTTACCGCCACGGAATAGAAAAAAACCGGCCATGTGTGTGTCGGACCACGCACAGCGAAGGGTTCCGTAGTTTGGATGAATTTATCCCGGGGGTGAAAAATATGTTCCCTCATACATTCCAACTTTTGGAATATATGGAAGACATTCCAACAGCAAATGTAACTTTGTACGCACAATATTGAAGAGATTTATCATGATATTTTAAGACCATAGATTCTAATAAGTTTTCCTGTAATCTATAGCAATAATATAACTACTTTCAGTATTTTTAGGGTTCCGTACCTCAAAAGGAAAAAACTTAATTGGTATAGGATCACTCGTGTGTCTATCTGTCTGTCTGTCCGTCTGTCACAGCCAATTTGCTCCGAATCCATTGGACCGATTAAGATAAAATTTGGTACACGTATGTATTTCTGTGACCCAAACATGGACGTGTAACGTAAATAAATGAATTTTGAATATGGGATCAATTTTGGGAGCAAGTAAGAAAATAAAAATAAAGTTTTGCAAACTGTACCATGCGACATATCAAATGAAATAGATTACTGTGAGGGTCTCAAATATACTTTTTTTTATAATTTTAAAATAAATAATTTTAAAGTTAATTAAAAAATAGACGAAAATTGACCGTTCCCCCCTATCTGCGAAAGTACTGAGCCTAAAATTTTGAAAAAAAAAATACAGAAAATAGTTCAATACCTATATTATGTATAATATATGGAAGAACATATTTTTCAACTACAATGTTAAGTTTGTTCTTAGGATTCATTGTGCGTAGTCCGACACGGACTTGGCCGGTTTTTTATTTCAAAATAATATGCTCTGTTGTATCGGAGTTAGGGCGAAATGGTCAATTGTCGTCTATTTTCTTAAATAACTTTAAAACAATTTTATAATTATAAAAAAATATAGATTTGAGACCCTCACAGTAAGCCCTTTAATTTGATATATCACACGGTACAGTTTGCAAAACTTTTTTTAATAATTTTCTTATTTGCCCCCAAAATTGACCCCCCATGTTCAAAATTCATTTATTTGTGTTACACGTCCGTGTTTGGGTCACAGAAATTCATACGTGTATACAACTTAATCGTTCCATTGGATTCGGAGCAAATCGGCTGTGATAGACACACGAGCTATAAGGGTTCCGTTTTTTTTCCTTTTGGGGTACGAAACCCTAAACACAAGTGAATGTGCCCACGCAGTTATCCGTCGTTGCTGTTGTGTCTCACAATTATGCGGAAACAATGTACAATAATAACATCTCTTCGTCAGTTGTAAATAAAGTCTTAATTTTGTATGAACAACAAATTCAACTTCGACGAAACAAGCCCGCTCGTGCTCTACTGGAGTGCTAAAAGGGAATCCCCAGTGTGCGTCAGAATGGCTGGTTCTGTGGCGTTGGTCTATGAGAGTTGATTCGAAAATTGCTACATAATTGCTTTGCATAATTTGCTACATATAATAAATAATAGGGATGATGACTAAAAAATGTTTTTTTGTCCGTCATGTAGATTATTAAAATATATTGGACACGTATTTTTTCTTTTTCTACGTAATCAAAAGATTACGGCGATACATTGAGTTAAAATGTGGCATGACGTCACGTCTTCGTAGATTTTATACGTAGAAGTGACGTTGCAAGCCCCCACTCCCGAACTTCAATGCGAGTTATCCAAGTCATTTTTTATTAATATGATAAAGCAAAAAATACGTATCTATTATTTTTTTATTGTCTGACTGACGGACTAAATAGAATTTCTTTTTTTTTACCCAGGCATCATCCGCATTGCTACATAGGATATATATTTAGAAACAAAATATATTTTTTGACCAGCAATCCTGACGTTTGGTTGGCTGGTCACCTCCTAGTTTAACACGTTCTGTGCGGCCGACACGCATGTGCGATTTTCGAACATTCACCATGTGCTACCGGCGCATATGCGTGTCCATACAATTTATGTACTTCCTTCGAATGCGGCGCGCCGCACCTGTGGGTTTTTTGTGCATCTCTATTGTTCTTGGCGTAATTGTTTTATGACTCATAAAAAATGGGAAAATTTTCAAACACACATAAGCGTCTCGCCGCACTTGGGATAAGTTTGTAACGGCGCACATATGTGCCCAGCCGCACCGGGTAGAGTTTCTTCAATCGCGCCTGCGCGCTCATAGCACCACACGAAGTATTTTTTGGGCGCGCATGAGTGTTTGCCGCACAGGGTTTAGTGTATCATAAAGCAGCACTTGGAGCAAGTTCGCCAAATAATTCAGCAGTGAATGTGTTAAAGTCAAGCATGCAGAGTTTCCCGAAATGTATTGCGTCAATAATTGCTACATATTTACTTCATTTATCTAATTTAGTTGTAACTTCAAACATATGTTAAATAAAGGATGTAGCGATTATTTAAATTATCCCAAGGAAAAGTGCCTGATAAAATAATATAGGCAAATAGTTGCAGTGTGTATTCACTCAACGGTATTGCTACTTTAGGAGGCAGGCGTTTTAAATTGTTAAATGGCATGTTATATTATGAGTAGGTAAGTGGATAATAAGCACATTAAAAGGATATCGTAAATAAAAAAAAATGTAGGTCGTTCATAAGATTCAGTTTAATAATATTACAATTTACTTAAAAAATATTCAATTATTAATTTACCTTATTTTCATATTATTTTTTCGCATATATTATACAATGTGGAATTAGCTTCTTTTTACTCTTCGTATTTTTTTTCGATTCGTCATCATAACATGTCCATTGTGAATTTCGTCTGCAATGAGCTTTGTAGTGACCAATTAGTGTTTCACATACTGGAGGTTCGAATTCTATTATTGACAGTAAATACACTAATAATAAGACACACTGCAACTATTTGCCTTTATTATTTTATCAGGCACTTTTCCTTGGGTTAATTTTAAAATTTTCTGGGTAAGCTCACTCCATCGTCGACTTTGTCTCTGTCACCTCTGACCTAGACTAGAGTCAAGAGCAAACCCATCACAAATAAAAAAAAAAAAAAAAAAAAAAAAAAAAAAAAATAAAAAAATAAAAAAAAATTTAAATAATTACTACATCCTTTATTTAACATATGTTTGAAGTTACAACTAAATTAGATAAATGAAGTAAATATGTAGCAATTATTGACGCAATACATTTCGGGAAACTCTACATGCTTGACTTTAAACTAGGAGGTGACCAGCCAAACAAAAATCAGGACTGCTGGTCAAAAAAAATATTTTGTTTCTAAATATATATCCTATGTATAGATGCTGGCGGGAAAAATTCCGAATCATTCCCGTCGAATACTTCGGAAGTATTCCGAAATATTCCGAAACTTTGGGAATATTTCAACGTTTATTCCCATTGAATTATTCGGGCGAAATATTCGGCGGAAACATTCGATTGCGGGGTATGAATCTTTCTCGCGGGGGGGAAAACTTCTCCGGGGAGCATCTCCCCTCTTACCACACCACACCCCGCACCGCCGTCGCCTGCACGCACGACTCGTGGCAGTCGGGCGCGCGCGGCGCGGCGGCAGCGGCCGGCGCACAGAGGGGCAGCGGCGGCGGCGATCGACGATCGATGCAAAATACGATTTTTCAGCAAAAGAAAATAAAAATCTTAATTAAATTCATTTTGAATAATTCTGATTTAAAGAAACTTTCCCAGAAGTATTCCGAAATTATTCAGAATTTTTCAGAAGTTTTGCAACTATAATCCTATGTAACAATTTTTTATTATACGTATATAATATGTAGCAAATATAAACCAGCCATTCTGACGCACACAATCCCCAACGTAATTCTTTGTTACATTTTTTATGATATTTCTACTGTGTGTAGAAATATCATACAGTATTTTATATTCATACAAACGGTCGGAAGGAGCTATTTTGCTTTTTCCACCGAGTAAAATAACTAGATTAATAAATAAATAAGTGGATAGGGTGAAAAAAGTGACACACGAGTGACCTACCTGAGCTCGCGTTAAAAAAAAAACTAGTAGGTAGTTTCCTAAGCTAGGCTATCTACTTACTTATAATATGTACTTAGGTACTTACTGAGTTAGACGAAATATTGTTAGGAAAAGATTATGAGAGTAATAAATGGTAGGTAACTACGTAGTAAGATTGACATTATAATTTACTTTTATAAGTAAGATTTTGTAGTAGGTAGTTAGAAGATTTGATTGCTGTAGGTAGCGCACACGCGATGAGATGGTTGATAATAAGTAAGGATTGCAGAGCGGTTCGACATCGGAAGGGTGACGAAAAGAATTATTATTTCGAGTTGCTCCGTACTGTAGGTAATGAGGACGTTAATAAGCTGAGATGAAAAAAGATATTTAATTTCTCGTCAGCTGTTTCTTGCATTTTGGATAAGTTGGTAGGTGTTGAAGTTTGTAATAATTGTAGTTTGGTAACCATCGACGACAGCAGATTTTTTTTTTTAATAAAAGATATAATATTTACAATCACAAAACTAGAAATAAACAAGCAAGTGATGGTGGTATGTAGGATGAAATTAAAATACTAAATAGGCGGGCAGCCCTATCGCGTGTTTACGTACCGCGCGGCTGTAGGTAGTTATTTCAAGAACAGGGGTTGAGTCACATACTGTATGATATTTCTACTGTGTGATATTTTCTGGAGACACAGATATTTTCATTTGTCATGTTTTTGTGCTGGTAGGTAATAAAAAATGTGGCATAAGTAAATATGTACCTATCTATTGATCACTTTGCAACGTTCTATCAGTATTGTTATGTATTACTTGATTGAAGTACCTACCTATTAAAATATTAAAATTTTTATAAAAATATTCCGTTCGTTTTTATTTTATTTATGTAGGTAGGTACTTCATACCACAGCTTGTACAACCTACTTGTATTGTTTCTGCCTACTCATAATACATATTTACCTATTTAATTTCATTTCCTTGCTGCAGTAACATTATTACCGGTTAAATTACTAGCAATTTTATAGTTTTGATTGATTTGAGTAGATAATAAAATTTAAAAATATGAATACCTACTTATCGTAACATTCGCATAGCGACCACTTAGATTTTAGTAAGTTACCGCAGACATAAGCAGATAGTAAAATTAAGCGCGTTTAGGAAAAATCCCATTTGCAGCTGCACGAATTATTATGTATACCTATATGCCGCATGGCGTAAAAATAAAATATAATTATTTGGCTTCGCAAACACGTCGTCTCCTACTAAAGCTAAAAATGTTAGCTCAATCATCAATCCCACAAACGAAACAATTACGCCAACTCAAGATATTTTTGTCCTTGAGCGCACGGTACGATTACGACGACATACTCGATGTGAGATGGAGAATCTATAGGTATCTAGATATAGCCATCTAAGTAGTATCGATGCCACCTAGCATCGATGAGACCTAGTGTCTAGGCAGACTCCTAGATGGTGTTGTAAAACTACAGTATCTGGTAATTAGTGAGTCGCTGATGCAGCCATCTGTTATAAATTGAAGGGAAAAAAAATAGCCAGCTCAATAGCCAGACTTAGGGAGGTGTCATTTCTTTGTATGGGATTGGGTATCTGTACGTAGTATTGTAATATCTGTGCCACAACGTTCCGCGCTCACTGCATCGTAACAACTGAATCTTACCAACGGCTACTGAACACGATTCCTCAAGATCTCAACAAAATATCGCCGGAGGGGAAAGCCCTTTGTAAATACATACAGAGAATTATAACGAAATAAAATTTTGGGGTGGGTACTTTGTACCCAGTGTGCTTGGCAAGGGTTAACTGATTAATTGTTCAAGATTACCATTGTTTCAATACATAGCTGGATTCGACATCTTAAAGATTGTACTGCATTCAGCATTACAATATTATTGATTTGAATATAGAATTTGGCCATCCACGCCCACTTGAAAAATTCACCATGGTATTTGCAAATGATTATGCAGATTTCGGTCCTGTTTTTCCACATGCGTGCAAAAATTCGTACAATGGTACCTTAAGAACAACATTATTTTTGTAAGTTTCAGCAATAATAAGTTCGTCGTGAGTCTACTAGTACCTAATGGTGTCATTTGTCTTCAAAGGGTTTTGAACAGTTCAAATTATTTGAAGCCGAGCTGGCTGTTCAGTGTTCAACAAAGTAAAAAATAACACAACTCTGGTTGCTCTGTAGTTATTTAGATGGATAGTTTGCGGTTTCCTGTGGTAACCGCGACTGGATCGACCTCGATTTCATGAGCTTATGTTACGCTCATTTACTACAAAAATAAAACACGTTAACGTTGGCCGTAGCAAGTAACAAGAGATATTTAGATAGGTATAAATAATAATGGCTTTGTGTATAGGTAGTAGGGTACCTACCTAGTTTTCATACTATAGTTCGCTTGGTTGACCAAAATCAATAAATTCAATGCTCATGGTGCATTGAATTTGAAAGATCAACATTTTATCTAAGTATAATTTATTGTATAGATAAGTAGGTAGGTAGCTAGCGATCCGCCCCTGTTTTGGCTTCATCCCAACTCTCACTGATCCCATCTCTACCTCATTTAAAATTGCCTAACCAAAAGTCTCAACTTTACATGAAACGATAAAAACGTACAGTCAGAATGAAAAACATTTAGATGATACAAAAATACTTTATTATCCATACAAATATGACAATGGGCTATTTTCCAAGCCATGGTCCACAAAAATCACACAGGTGGTGCATCATTGAACAAATACGACTTTTGTTTTTTATAGAAAATAAGCTGTCTTTTTTAAAGACGAGTGACAGCGCCATCTGTATTTTTGTGGAACGTGATAGCTCTTAATATGATTAAGATAATTACATTATATAAGTATACTTTTTTATAAATCATTTAAAACAACAATCACAGGTATTTCCCTTGAAATAAATTATTTAAATCTTACATTAAGGGGTCATTCAAAACATAACAACAACATAGCAAACATTGACAAGTACATAATTAGATTGGCTGAATATGCCCTGATTTTTCGAAATGTCATGTTCATCGGGAAAAGTTTTCAAAAGCACTTTCATGATATTGATTTTAAAGAACCCTCTATTATAACAATCAATATTTAAAATAAGAACAATCATCTTTTTAATCAAAACCCGTAAATAACACTCATCATCATCATCTTCACCATATCACAAAAAAGAAATTGAAAAAAAGTATTTTTGTTACTTTAGGGGTTTTTATAAACTATTCAAATTAGTTGTTGGAAACAGGGGAGCTACCTACCCGTTACTTTTAATCCATTATTTACGGCCGGCACACCACCCCGAGGACCGCAGTAGCCCGACAGGCACAAGACCCATCTGGTTGGACGATCCTCCCTTTTCGTTGGAGGAACACCATACCTCGTTCCTCCACACCAACAACCATTTTGACGAGAATCAAGTCAATAGAGACGTGCGCTCTAAAGAGATCTTATACAAACTTTATAGGCACAGGCATGCATTCAACCTATAAAATTTATTTCTCAACAAATTGGTCACCTAGTCTCCCCAATCATAAAATTATAATTCGCACATTCTTGTGTAACCTAAAATTTTTCGTTTCAACTGTACTCTCGCTAATCGTGTACTTTGGAATTTTTGTTAGGTAATTGTAAATAATATAGAGATGGGATCGGTGCAATGTATATAGGTAAGTCAATGGATCGGTGAGAGTTGGGATGAAGCCCCTGTTTTGCACGGGTGCGATCTACTTTACATGTGCGTAACAACAGATTCCGCATCGGTAATTGAATAATTCTACCTCCGCCAATATTTAAGGCATAATAGCTGCAATCAAAGTTCCCAGTCTTAATTTAGCTGCCACAAAAACTTCGATTACTGTGTGTTAGCTGGAGAGATGTCACCCCAGCTTCCTCATGCAGTACATGCAAACCAGTGAGGTCCTAACCTCCAAGACCCTAGTCTTGGACCATAGTCAGAAACATAAGGAATGATAACTGCACAACGAAGGAAAGAACTGAACGATAATATTTAAAACGTGTTGAAACTACAATGAAAATAACTGTGTACGAGTAAGTAAGCTGGAGTTATGTCACCTCAGCAGCTCATGTCATATATTTCGAACGAAAGAAGATATCTAAGTTAAAATTTAACTTAGGTTAATATTCAACCTTTGAGTCCAGAGGTATCGATATCGGCGAGACAATGGCTTTATAATTGTTTCTGTAATTACGAGTGGTTAATGTACCTATTATAAATTATAATAAATCATCCGGAATAAATTATTTTAAATGATGGTTTAAACAGCACCGAAATCCATGGTGTAGGTACTTACTTTAGATGAACTAAAGACACACACGAAAAGCGACTTTATTTTATCTTAGTAGGTACTTACCTTCTCCTAGTTCTCCACCTTCCTTGCTCCTATTATTCTTGTTCTTAGTAACTTATTCAGTGGTTCTTATTCAGTAGAACTTACTCACACTCGGCAACGAAAATCGTTTACATAGTTTTTAAATCATAAATATTTACCATAATATTAAAAAAAAACGGCCATGTGCGTGTAGGACCGCGCACAATGAAGGGTTCCGTAGTTGGGATGAATTTATACCATGAACAAAAAATATGTTCTCCCATACATTCCAACTGCAAATGTAAGTTGGTCGACTATTATTCGTTAACTTGTAAAGCCTACTTAGCTGATAGTTTTCATTTTAACTTCGCAATATTATTACTGCCGTGATTTTTTTCACATATACATAAACCACCATTGAACTGGCAGGGACACATACTTGACTTAACAAAAATTAGCACTTTAAAGCTTAATATTACGTTAACGGATACCAGAATCAAAAAATGATTTTCACAGACCCGCAATATTTTTGAACGGCCTATCCGAAAATACCCCACACCAAGGGATAGACGAGAAAAAATTATCATCCCCAATTTACCTACAAGGTAACCTACAAATATATTTATTTCAAGATTTTATGTTACTACTTTGTCGGTGTGATTAACATGTGTAGCTATGCCAAATAACAGCTTTCTAGCACTAAGATTCTCTGAGCTAAGCCGCGGACAGACAGACAGACAGCTGTCTGTCCTTGTGTATATAACATAGGTAATGGACACTCTTAGTCAGCTATTACACGAAATGCGAAAAGCAGTGTAGTAGGTACCTAATTAGTTTGTGTCTATTTGGAGAATGTAAAAGTAACAACTAGTGTTAGGGCGAATTTCAACAATAAAACTGAACACGATCAGCCAATGAAACTAAAACACGTTCTCATGACCGCGCTGTCAGTGTCATTATTGTGAAATTATGGCAGTGACAGCTCTTGAACGCAGTTCAGATGTCGTAATCGCGTTCAATTTTATTGGTCAATTTAGTCCTAAATCGAGTTTTGTTGTTGTCCGTAACTACGTACAGTCAGGGTCGCTAAACAATCCGTTTCCCAGACATCATAGTAACTTGACTCATAGTTCCAAAGTAAAATAAGTTCCCGTTCCAGTTGAGGGCCCCGCATGTCTTGAGATAGCCAGGAGACTTGATGTCAGCCGACCACAACACGTGTGGTCTCCGATCTATCAAATTGTTACTTCTTGATACTAACCGACAGGCGTCTGGTTACATTCTGACCGTATCATAGTGAAACGCTTCTGTGATTATTATAATTACCTACAGTGTATCAAAGCAGTAGGTAAAGCTTTATTATGTACTGCTCCTTTTTAAGAGTTTTTTTTTGTAGAACAGAGTTGAGTGAGTGAGTTATCCATACTATCGCCGTAAGGAAAAATGACGTATGTACAGAAATATTGAAATGGAGAAAAAAAATTGTCCAGTAAATACAAGATACAAAGGCAGATGCGTCTTTTAATAGTAAGAATTATTAGGTTTTCATTCAGTTTACGCCAATATAAAATACTGGTAGATGTGTTTTTATTTGCTGATTCCGAATATGTAAATAACTCTATCTCTAAGAAAATTCAGATAGGTAGTACATCTTTTTTCCCTAAGACGGCAGCATAGGTTACATACCTACCTACGTATACTTACAGTATCGAACTGACGTCTGCCATAATAATGTGGAAAGAAGACAAGATTTCCGTTCCCTTAAATCTCTTTAGACATTCTACGACCCAGCTGTCAGAAGGCTTTCAGAATCTGTATTTTATAAAAACCTACAGATTCTATGAGCCTTCTGACAGAAGGTTACAAAAAAATTGGCCACTTATTCAAATGTTAGCAAGCGATGAACGTCGTTTATGCTAGAACGTTTTAAAAACCGTTGCAATTCTAATGAGATTTTTGATTTACAACTGCTTTCGCTTGCAGAAAATAATGTCCGCATATTTGAAAGAAACCGCGAAATTACACGTGAGCGCAGCCATCACAACGACGACCGAGCCGACGCCTGCGCAGTGCCGGCCAAACCGCAAACTCTTCGTCCCGACACCCGCACACATCGCCGGCATTCCTAAGAATCTGAATTATCTTTAGAAACTTCTCTCTTGCGGTATTTTATGACTGTAGACCACAGAAACTTATTAAACGTACGAACGAATAATAACAATATCGCCAACGTTTAACTGATGCTGGGAGAACTGAGAGCTTTGTTTTGACTCAACAATGACAATGGTCTTTCGGGTGATGTGTCACCCTACACTGCATTGCATATTTAAATGACAAGCAATGCGACACTGGTGCGCAGTTCGACGTGAAAGGCATAATATTTTCGACAATTCAATGAATGCCTCTTCAAATCGCAACTTGAAGCATCTCATTGCTGTAGATGAAAATGAGGGGTCACAATATTCAATTGAAATACATATTTGAAAACTTGATTAAAAATGGTTCGTAATCGTTCTCTAGCTAGAGGATCGGTTGTGAACATTTTTAGTTAGAGGTACACATATTTTAATCTAGGTGTGTTATTTTATGATACTTTGGAAAATATAATTTTAACATGATACCTACCTGTAGGTACTTTAGGTTACGTAACTGCTGTTTATTACAGGTAAACATGTTAGAAGTTTTGTTCAAGTTTTCCATAAAAACTGCTTGTCGTCATTCATTACAATCCATTACCGAGTGAAACGAGCTCATCTCGGGTGAAAATAGAGAAAACGAATTTTCCCATATGATACCTAGCTAGATCGATTTTTCGCCCTCGTAAATTCCTATATTGCAACTTTTATCGAAATTCTTAGAGCCGTTTTACAAATTTTAATATTGCTCAGTATAATATCGGATAGAATGTGAACAGTTTAGTAGCAGAATTAGAACCCAGGAATCAAGTACAGGTAGGTAACATGTAATCGTAGGTTGAAATAGCATTGTAACTCGTCTTCCATATACTTACATATAAAATCAGTGATATAGCAGCATTTCAAATCACATTATGAACCGTTACAATTTTTTTTTTATGGATATAGCCTAATAACCCGTGAAAATGTAAAAAAAAAACATACGACAGACAGTCGGCGGCTGAAGATGTTTTTTTTATACATTTTGTACTAGACGCTTACAGTCGGGCGCGGCGCCGACTATACGCGTTGGTGTGAACGCGCCCTAATAGTCGTCGCGGATCAACTATTTTCTATTCTTTAATTCCCATGTATTATCAGTACCTAATATACAGTAACCATGAGTACATAGGGTGACTGGTAATTAGTGAACTGTGTTCATGATAATGATAACAACTTTTACTATGGGACTAAACCTGAAATCGCGAAAAAGAATCGGGTGTTCCCAACATTTTGACGAGTGATGCAAACGTAAATGTAGGGAAGCACTGATTTTTTTTTTCGCGATTTCAGGTTTGGTTCCATAGTAAAAGTTATTTGTTATCATGAGTACCATCGTTATTTATGTATCGGTCACTAATTACCAGTCACCCTTTAGAATCTTGACTTGACTTTCATAACTAACAAAATAGTTTCGGACATACGAGTAACAGTATAGTAATGAGATAGAGACGATATTCGAAACACTGTTTTATGCTAAGTTTTTATACGGATTTCTTTTGAGGGGTCATTGTACTCATGATTATGACCAACTTTTACTATGAGACGAAACCTGAAATCGAGAAAAAAATCAGCTGCCCTACATTTTGACGAATTATGCGAACATAAATGTAGGAAACAGCTGACTTTTTTTGCGATTTCAGGTTTGGTCCCATAGTAAAAGTTGTTCATAATTATGAGTACAATGACCCCTTAAAGTAAATCCCTCTTTAACCTAACACTCTGTGTGAATACACAGAGTGTTAGGTTAAAGAGGGATTTACTTTACGAATACCGTACGTGTTTTTGCACCATAGCTGAATAGCTATGGTGCAAAAACACGTACGGTATTCGTTTTCCATTACAATTTTACCAATGAAGTGCTAAGCTCACCAACACTTCGAATGAAATCATTAATTCTAGTTTTGCCCAATTATTAGTTTAACAAAAGCTTGAGATATTTAAGAGATTTTGTAGAGAGCGATTAGGCCGAGACGCGTGTCAGGGCATAATCGGTAGATCTCATAAATAAACTGAGCGCTTTGTACAGAAAAACAAAAGGGGGTTAAGTTATTAGTCTCGTAGTATACGAGTAGCTGTCTCGACTCGAAGGGAGCGTGGCAGCGCCCGGTAGGCTGAAAATCGCCTTTCAAAGACATAGAGACTTGAATTTTAAAGGGTCCTTTTTTTGGCTAGAAGTGTTTTCTGCTGATCTTCGTATGAGGCAATTGCGTGTAGAAATGAAAGTTAGTTTTTAAGAAAAATTTTATGGCGCTGACATGAAAAATGAGGCTATCTCTGGAATCGCAAAATTGGCCAAGTGCGTGTCGGACTACGCACAATGAAGGGTTTCATTGTGCGTAGTCCGACACGCACTTGGCCGGTTTTTTCATACCATAGGCCAAAACAGTCGTAAGAAATCACAAAAGTTCGTTTTACATAGGTATAAAAACGAACTTTTGTGATTTCTTAGACTGTTTTGGCCTATGATATAAAAAAAATAATATTGTAAACTAGACTAGGCATACTCATATTTAAAGCATTTAAATGCATCAACATATGTTTTTTTTTTTTATTTAGAGGATTTAAAATAAAAATAAAAAAAAAACACAAGTGGGGCCGCAATCCGAAGTATGTCAATAAATTACAAATAAATAGTACTATATCTGTGTGTAAGGATATAACGGCCTATCTACCGATTCCAGAGATAGACTCATTTTTCATGTCAGGGCCATACAAATTCTTAAAAAAAATATAACTCATTTCTACACGGAATAGCCTCGTACGAAATTTTATAGTATATTAATGATCAGCAGAATCCATTTCTAGCCAAAAAAGGACCCTTCAAAATTCAAGTCTCTATGTCTTTGAAAGGCGATGTTCAGCCTACCGTGCAGCGGCGCGGGTGGCGCGGGCGACTGGACGAGCCGCCCGGCGCGAGCGCCTGTCAACTAATAAATATATTGCTTTCGGAGACAGATGATGCAAACGAAGAATGTTGTTTTAATACCTTCTGTAGCTATTTACTATTTTACTTTTCTGTGACGACATTCCTAAGCATCTGCTCGTTTCCCTGTTTCATTAATTTTAAAATCCGTTCATACTGCAAATATTGCACACAGACTGATCGTATTTTTGAATGTTCATTTCCGTTCTCAAATCAGCAAAATGATTTTTATACAACGTTTTACATTTTTCTACATTATCTGGTATTATAATATAAATAATTAGGAGATATGTTTTGAGCGATTTTCTCTTAAATTGTTTATGTACTAATCTAATTTTGTATGATAAACTTGGTGATTAAGGATTATTATTCAGTTAACCCTTTATTTACCGCTTTTTGTTGTTCACATCGAAGACTGCGTTGCAATTCCACAAGAAATAACAATCCTAAAGTAAAAGAGAGAAGAAAACTGTCACGTAGTAGTCACGTATTTGAGCTAAGTATCTACATACGTATACCTATATTAAAGGATTCATCACAACTATTCATTATTTCAAACAAAAAGAAAACTATCATGTTTAGACAATTTAGAGCCGAATGATATATGTTTAACGGCGACACGAGCCAACTGCTCAGTTGTCTGTGGAATTTACGAGCGCGCTTCAACACGGCAAATACATTTGTTAATAGACACATTAGCCGTTAAATGCGCCTGCGCCGGTTCTTAATTGCCGACACATTGGCGTGTGTCGCCCGTCGTTCCTCCTCACCGTATACCCATTGTAGATTAAATAGGTACAAATTAAGTGCCTACACGTTTCTAATTGATTTACCAGTTACAAACAAAGGGTATTTTAGAAATTAACTGCAGTCTGCAGATATGAGCGATTGTCAAAAATGTGATTCTTTCCTGTGGTGGACTGTATATGGGTGTTGTGGAAATAAAAGAGTTCTTCCTTTTCTTTCTTCTTATTTATTCTTCTAGAGCTGGAGGCCAACTGACTGCTTGACTGCGACTACTCGACTACGATTACATTTAAAAATGGCCTCTTTATATATAAAATCCTGCAGTAGCTCTGACCAATCAGGTTACTGCAATTTTGCACACGGCCCTATTCTAGATTGCTCCAGCCAATCAGAGCGCTCCAAGTTTGCACACGGCACTAATGTGCGTTTTGTATGGGAGCATACTTTACAATTTGTTTTTACTATATGCTATCGTACAATCTAATTCTTATTTTTCTTGTATAGGAATGTTTCTAAGTTGACTATATACAAAAAACAGTGTCCAAAAAACCTTATCTTACATCTAAAAATTACGATTTTCTAAAACGGTTCTCCTTAAGGTAAAGTTCTTACACTACTTAAACTACATGGCGCCATGGTACAAGTGGCGCCGCCTGCCGTTGGGAATGCGTGACTGACAAATTTTTCCATTAAGCTCGGCGTCCTTTACATTTCTCCCCCCGGCGCAGCCTGCGTAGCCTCTTCTTTTTTCAAAACGACGACGAGCTTGCTCACGGGACGCCGGAAGGTGCCGGTCCTGGTGCGCACCTCGACGACCCTGATGCCGCCGTCCGGTCCGTGATGCGTGCGCTCGACGACTCCCATCGGCCAGGTGTTCCGGGGCAGCGTATTGTCGACTACGAGAACCACGTCGCCAATTTGTATTGGTCGCGCGTTGTTCCGTGGCTCGCCGCGAGGTACCAGGGTAGGCAGGTACTCGCGTAGCCAGCGTCGCCAGAAGTGGTCGGCGAGTGCTTGACTGGCTCGCCAGGTTCTTCTGTCCGCTTCGTCACAGGGTCCTGTTGTTGGCAGTCCTTTTGATGACCCCAACAGGAAATGGTTTGGGGTCAGTGCTTCGGGGTCGTTGGGGTTCACGCTGACATGGGTCAGCGGTCTTGCGTTGATGGAGAACTCGGCTTCGGTGAGTAGAGTTCTCAGGACTTCTTCTGCCGGCGCCTTCTCTCGCAGGGTGATGCTGAGGGCTGTTTTCACAGAGCGCACCATCCGTTCCCATGCGCCTCCCTGGTTGGGCGCGCCAGGAGGTATGAAACGCCACTCCATCCGATGCAGTAGCCCTTCGTCTCGCAGGGCAGGCATCCACTCGCTGTAGGCGTTGCGTAACTCTTGATCGGCTCCACGGAAGTTGGTTGCGTTGTCAGAGTACATCACTCTTGGCCAGCCTCTGCGCGCAGCCATGCGTCTCAGTGCCATAATTACTGAGTCAGTGGAGAGTGATGCGACGAGCTCGATGTGCACGGCGCGGGAGGTAAGGCATGTGAAGAGTGCGCCCCACCTCTTTTCTCGTCGGCGCCCCACCTCTTTTCTCGTCGGCGCCCCACCTTGACCATCATAGGTCCGAAGTAATCTAGCCCGCAGTTAGTGAACGGGCGGTGAAAGGGGTCGAGGCGGGCGTGTGGCAGGTCACCTGTAGCCGGAGTTTGCGGCGTTACTCGGCGTCTCTTACAAAAGGCGCAGTTCTTCTCGATGGCGCGTACCGTGGGTCGTAGGTGAATGATCCAGTACCGCTGTCGCAGATCGTTCGTCACGCGCTCCCTGTTGGCGTGACCTGCAGCACAGTGCTCCCGTAGTACTAGGAGCTTGGTCAGCTGATGGCGGCCATCTAATATGACTGGTCGCTTCGTCTCGGCCGGCGCGGAAGAAGCCTCGATTCTGCCCCGCACCTTCAGGATGTTGTCTTCTAATACTGGATCCAGCCGATACAGCCGACTTGTCTTTGTCAGTGGGCGAGCAGATCGAATCCTTTTTAGTTCTTCGCCGAAACTGTCCTCTTGCGCCTGATGAATCAGCTCAGCCTCGGCACGCTGGATATGACGATGCTCCATGGTCGTCGCCTTTCGTCTGCAAATGTCGGTGAAGGCGATTGCTCGAGCGATGGCCCTCACCAGGACCTCAAATTTCGAGAAACGGGCTGGGTTTGGCAACCAGCTGTCCTTTTCTGTCTTCTCGCTAACGTGGTGGATCTCCTCATCCTCTGGCTCGTTCGTTGACTTGATGGGCCACTGTTCTTCGGGCAGAAACAAGAAGTCCGGTCCCTGGAACCACCGGTCTGCTGCGCTGATGGACGTGTCGACAAGCCGGGTGGCGTCGTCGGCTGTATTGCAGGAGGTGGGCAGCCAACGCCATTCCTCCTTTCGGGTCAGCTCTGCGATCTCCCCCAGCCGGTGCGCGACGAATGGCGTGTAGCGTCGCATGTCCTGTTGGATCCAGTGTACCACCGTGGATGAGTCGGTCCAGTAGGTCGTCTGGCCGATGTTGACTCGATGCTCCCTTCTTATAGTGTCCGCGAGTCTCGCTCCGATGACTGCAGCTTGCAGTTCCAGGCGTGGTATGGTCTGGACTCGACGAGGCGCCACCTTTGCTTTGGCGGCCACCAACACGACGTTTATACTCCCGTCGACGTTCTTCACTCTCCAGTAGGCCACAGTCGCGTAGGCTTGCTCACTGGCGTCGCATAGGATGTGTAGGTCGATGCGTTCGTACTTCTGTGTCAGGTAGCATCTTGATAATCGAAGCTGGGCGAGTTCGGGTAGATGCGCGAGCCAGGACGCGAATATTTCGTTTTCTTCCGCCGGAATCTGCTCGTCCCACGTCATCTGGAGGCGCCATAAGTTCTGCAGTATGATCTTTGCTCGTATGGTGTATTGGCTCAGTAGTCCGAGAGGGTCGTAGATGGACATCACAGCACTGAGAGCTTCACGCTTGGTTGGCGCACGAGTTCTCGCTCTTACTTCGGCTGGAACTCGGTTCATTGACGTGTTGAATCCCAGCTCATCTCGTTCCGCGTTCCAGTACATCCCCAGGATTTTGCTTTCAGGCTGATCTCCCCCCAGTTGTGTGAGCGTGGTGGCGTGTAGCTCCGGAGGCACGTCGCGCAGCACCGTCTTGTCGTTGCTGCTCCATCCTCTTAGCGTGAACCCCGCGTGTGCATGTACTGCTCTCGTCTCTTCAACCGCCTTCCATGCCTCCTCCGCGTCTTCGTAGCTGGCTACCAGATCATCCATGTAATGACTCTTCTTGATGGCTTCTAGCGCTCTCGGGTGCTCCTGCCCATATACATCTGCGTTGTGGTTGCGGACGTAGTGGGCCATGTACGGGGAGCTCACTGCGCCGAAGATCATGCTGGTCATCTTATATTTCTTTGGAGGTTTGTCTCGATCGTTGCCCCGCCACAGGAACTGCTGCGCTGGTTGGTCCTCTGCCCTTATCTTGATCCTCAGGAACCTCTCCTGCACGTCCGCCGTGATTGCTACTGTCTTTTCTAGGAACCTGAATAGGATCCCTGGCAGTGATAATAGCAGGTCGGGTCCCTCCAGCAGTTCGTCGTTCAGACAAACGCCGTTGCTCTTAGCAGCTGCGTCGAATACCAGCCTGATCTTGCCGGGCTTGTTCGGGTTCTTCACGGCAAAGTGTGGCAGGTACCAGCAGATGGCGCTCGCTCCTTCTGATCCGTCGCACGGCGTTGCGTACCCCTTGGCCAGGAGGTTGTTGATCTGCTTCGAGTACTCGGCTGCGAGCTCTGGGTCTGCGTCCATCTTCTGTTCGATCTTCTTCAATCGACGGAACGCTTGACTGTAGCTTGGTGGCATAGTGACGTCATCTCGTCGCCATGGTAGTCCAACTTCGTACCCGGTGTCAATCTTTTTTGTGGTTCTTCTGACGATGTCGATGGCCCGTTGATCCGTTTCCTTTACTCTCGGCTTGCCTTGTATGCCGAGTGCGTCAATCTTGAAGTGGGCTTCGACCAAGTCGTGGAGTTCTTGGCTGCTCGTTCCCGTTGTTCGGTCGGGCTCATAGATGTGCAGCACGTTTCCCTCTTGGTAGATGGCTTTGCGTGGCGCGGTTCCGTGCACCACCCATCCTAGTTGCGTTCTTGATGCGGCCGGCTGATCAGGGCCGCCGACTCGGAGCTCGCGGGATACGATGCATTCCCAGTGGTCTGTCCCCACTAGGATTCCAGGGCGCGCTAGTTCGTAGCATACCTCTTCTTGTGCCAGATCCCTCAGATGCTCGTAGTCCAACAGGGTGTCAGGGATGGACTGCCGATGGAGCCGGAGATCCTTCATGGTCCTCGCTCTGACCCTGTGGCTCTCGTTACTCTTCAGTCCTCTGATGTTGACGTCCACCAGCTGACTCTCCATTTCCCGTTGCGACATGTTGACCCCGTTCAGGTGAAGAGGTTGCGACGGTCCTTCCGCTCCGATGCTTGCCGCCAGCTCCTTGTCGATGAGGGTGATCGTAGCCCCTTCGTCTAAGAGGGCGTATGTCTTCACCTCCCCCCGTGGTCCGCTTATGATGACAGGACACATCTTCAATAGGACTGCTCTCGGTCCAGCAGTCGGACGGGTTGCTACGGACAGGACTGCTTCTTCCTTCGGCTCTCCTTTCTTTGGGTCCTCTGTCTTTGTCTCCGGTTCTTGATGGAGGGTCGCGTGATGCGGGCGGCGGCACTCATTCACTCCACACGCCTTTGCCTTGCAGTGTATGCGCCTGTGTTGCTTCTGGGCGCATTTGAAACACGTCTTGTTCTCCTTTAGGAAGCGCCATCGTTCGTTCACGGTGAGTGCCTTGTACTTCGGGCATTGCGTTAAGACGTGAGCTTGTTCGCACTTGGGGCACCTATTCTTCTCTTCTTCTGTTCCCTCGATAGTAGCAAAGACGCTAGCCTTCTTCTTGAGTGTCGCGGTTGGTCGAATCTCCTTCTTCTGGCTTGCGGCGCTTGTAGATGGGGCGTACGTGTATCGCAATGCCCTATCTGCTTCTCGCATCAAGAAGCGAGACATGACGACGATCTCTGGGTCCGTTGTTCCTTCGTGGTCGTAGGCGTAGTCGCACCAACGGGATCGAAGGTGCGGGCTTAGCTTGTCCAGTACTTCTCGCGTCATCAGGGGGTTGAATAGGTAGCCTTTTCGGTCGATCGTCTTCAGCACGCAGATAATGTTCTGTAGTTTTATGGCGAAACTGTTAAGTTCAGTTGCCGATGTACCAGGTTTCGGGAGTTTTTTCAGGTCTTCCAGCGCTCGGTCAATGATGACTTCATGTCTTCCAAAACACTGCTCGAGGGTCTTCATAATGACGTCTGGATCAGTGGCTGTGTGTAAAAGGGCGGCCACGGCGTCTCTTGCTTCCCCTTTGAGACAGTTCCTCAGTCTCTGGATGTTTTCTGCTGCTGACACTTGGTACATTTCGGTCGTGTCTTGAACTGCTGCTTTAAACGGCAACCACTCGTTGACTGCTCCAGAAAAGGTAGGCAGGTCGGTGTGTCGGAGCCTTGGTTTGGCCATCCTCTCTAATATGGCGGCCAGGTGCTCGATGCTGCTTCTTCTGGTTGGAGTCGGTGATCTTGCTCGTGGTTGTTCGAAGCGTATTTGCTTGGGTTCTTCTCTGCCCCGGGCTCCTTCCTCCCCCCGTAAGCTGAGGGGGTTCGTCCTCAGCCAATTGTCCACCTTCTGATGTGGTTCTTCTCGGGGAGGAGTGGGCTCTTCGTGTACGCTCTCTTCATCGTTGATTGCAGATACTTCAGCTGCTAGTCTCTTCTTCACTAGGTCAGCCTCTAGTTCCAACTCCCTTCTTCTTATAGTTGCTAGCTTCTCTTCTGCTTCTAATTCTGCCATCCGTAGTCGTTGTTATGCTTGTTGTTGACCTGACTGATCTAGTCGGCGACGCTCTTCGTTGAACTGCCGTATTTGTCGCTTGAAGTCCGGAGGGTCCCGCCGTACTGACGTCCGTTGACTTCAAAAACGGTGACGCCGGCGGGTCCAGTGAAAGTCTTCTTTTTCGCTCTCGTTCAATCAGCTCCTCTTCTCGGCGGCGTGTCTCCTCTTCTTGGATACGTCGCTGTTCTTCGACTTCCGCTGGGTCTCCTTGGCTTCGTGTGATCATCACCATTTTGGGTATACTGGTGACTCGGTACGGTGAGCCAGTCGGTTCGGTTCGGTTCGTGAATCACTCGGTTCTGTTCGGTGAACCGGTCGGGTTCGAAGCCGGTCGGTCGGTCGGCTTCCTCTTCGCTCTTGGCACTCGATGGACTAAACACTGTAGCCGCGGGTTCTTCGTTCTTAAATCCGGCGTTCGGAGGACCAGAAACTGTGGCCGCGGGTTCTTCGTTCTTAAATTCGGCTCGGAGGACCAGAAACTGTGGTGGACTGTATATGGGTGTTGTGGAAATAAAAGATTTCTTCCTTTTCTTTCTTCTTATTTATTCTTCTAGAGCTGGAGGCCAACTGACTGCTTGACTGCGACTACTCGACTACGATTACATTTTTTTTTTTTTTTTGAATGGCATCTCGTAGTTGACCTAGAGAGGTCGAGACTACTTAACCGGACTATCCTGTGGCTGCCTTAAGAAAAACTCAAAGCCTCCAGCCAGGGGCAAAAAACTTACAGACTAAGCGACTACACGCTAAGGGCTCCCCCTGTGGGGAACGGGCCTCGGCTTAGGGCGTCGCTGGGGGGAGGACAGCACGATGGGACAGGCTGGATCAGATTTGAATTATTATTATCAGGGGAGTTTAAAGCTACAGGCTCAGCTACGCCACCAGCTGGCACATCATACCCGAGCAAGGGACAGGGGGGAGGACCATTATTACGGGGTCGTCGCGAGGGACCTCGGCGGCGAGGTCGGAATGTCGATTTGTTTTTGTTCCTACGGTCCCTACTGCTCTCCTGGAGAAGAGTTATGGGGTCGTCGGGATCTGAGAGGACAAGCCTGGGGCGGCGGACCTTACTAATACGAGAGGGGACATAGCTAGCCGCCTCGACAACCAGAGGGTTGCGATGGTTGGTGGCTGAGTCGAAGAAACGCTTGGAATTGCGTTTCAAGAACTGGGAGATGGTGGGAATGTCGAGATCGACATGGAGGATTTCGTTCCGAACGAACCAAGGGGCTCCCGTTGCCTTTCGGAGGAAACGGTTTTGGAGGGCCTGCATCCTATGAATGAGGTGAGGTTTTGCGTGCGCAAACACTGAACCCGCATAGGTCATGATGGGGCGAATGCACGCTGTATAAATGCGTAATTTGCACCTAAGTGACAATTTGCTACGTGCATTCAGAACGGAGTGGAGTCTACCGAGAGCGAAAGCGGCGCGCGAACGCACCTGCTTTATGTGCTCAGCGAAGGAGAGGTGGTGGTCGAGGGTCACACCGAGGTATTTGGCTCGCGTCTCCCAAGGGATCGGCTTGCCGAACATGGTGATCGGTCGGGGGGGGAGTCGAGTGCGACGCGGTCTCAGAAAGAGAACCGCTTGACTCTTGTCGGGATTGACCTCGATTCTCCACTTCCTAAACCAGGCGCCGAGATTATCGACTGCGGTTTGGAGAGTGCGAGATATCGGGTGTTGGTCCCTGCCCGAATAGTAAATGGCCGTGTCGTCTGCGAACAGAGCTAACTGCGCCTTTTTACTTTTCGGGATATCGCTGGTGAACAGCGTGAAGATGAGGGGAGCGAGCACAGAGCCCTGAGGGACTCCTGCACGGATGGGATGGGGGGAGGATAGCGCTCCTTCTATGCGATAGCGAAAGGTGCGATTCGACAAAAAGTCTCGTAAGATGAGTACGAGACGATCCGGCACGCCAAGTTGGTAGAGCTTATATAATAAGCCGTTGTGCCAGACTTTGTCGAACGCTTTCGCTATATCAAAGAAGACAGCGCCCGTCATCAAACCACGTTGGAAGCCAACGCTTATGTGTTCGATGATGCGGTGGACCTGATGAACGCAGGAATGCTGCGTTCGGAAACCAAACTGCTCGTTAGGGATGAGACCCTTTGTCTCGGCATAGTCTCTGAGTCGCTTATAAATAAGCCTCTCATAGATTTTGCCGAGCACATTGAGCAGACTGATGGGGCGGTAGCTAGAGGGCTCAGCCTTGGGCTTACCGGGCTTGGGGATGCCAATTACAGTGGCCTCTTTCCATGCTTGAGGAAAGATGTTGTTGCTCATGGCACCATTGAAGATGGTGACCATGAGCATTATAAGGTGGGCGGGGAAGAGTTGGATCACCCTATTGGTAATTCCATCTGAGCCGGGGGCTTTACGGGGTTTAAGACCCTTGATTATGTCCTGCACCTCGTCTGGAGTGACGGGGGGCAGGGGACAATCAGGGTCTTCAACGGGAGGGAGGGAGGCTCTACGTTCGACTTCCGCGTCGACCTCAGAGAGGTGAGCTTGGTCTACAGGTTGAGAGCTGGGTGAGCACTGAGTCTCAAGACTGTCGGCTAGGCATTCAGCCTTGTCGACATCATCGAAAGCGATGGTCTTGTCAGGGCGGATAAGGGGGGGCATAGAGGCAGTCTCTTGGGATCTGAGCTTCCTCTGGAGTTGCCAGAAGGCTAGGTGGGTAGGCTCTAGGTCGCTCAGCATCTTATCCCAGCCAGTGTTACGCAGCTCCTCTATGCGTTTCTTTACAGATCTCTGTAAAGAGCGCATATGGGCTTTGTTCGCGTGGCAGTGAAAGCTGCTGTAGGCACGGACAGCTGCGTTCTTCTCATTCAGCAGCTCACGTACATCGTCCGGCAACTTCCAGCGATGGTCTTCCATCGCTGGAATTTCCCTTGAACAATCGTCCAGGACAGATTGTACGTGTTCTGTGAATGAGTCGATCGCGGCCGTCGTGTCAGCGATAGAGTCAAAGTGGTCGGGGATGGAGTCTAAGTGGGGGGACGTGGTGGATTTCAGACATTCGCTTACTTTCCTCCAGTCGGTCACTTTTTGAGTGAGAGGGGGTTGGCTGGGGTCACGGAGACCTATGCGGGGTGCCAGGTTTACAACGACTGGTCGGTGGTCAGAGGTCAGTTCATGTATCGCCTCTATAGAATCCAACCGTAGGTTGACATTCTTTAGAAGCGCTACATCAAGTACGTCAGGG
Source organism: Dicycla oo (assembly GCA_948252095.1). NCBI lineage: Eukaryota > Metazoa > Arthropoda > Insecta > Lepidoptera > Noctuidae > Dicycla > Dicycla oo. The sequence continues at coordinate 17,828,550 of OX411712.1, forward strand.
GTGTGGTCAGGGTTGTGGGGAAAGTGAGTAGGAGTCATCGGGGCGATGACATCGAAACTCAGGAGGGAGCAGAGGTTGAACAGAAGTCTACCTCTGCGAGAGGTCCTGGTACTATTCCAGGCGGAATGTTTGGCGTTGAGGTCACCCGCTATGATAACGGATTCACTCAAGCCAAAAAGGGTGGAAAGGTCAGCAGATAGGGAACTATCTGAGGAAGTCGGGGAGAGGTTGGCCGATACTAGAGTGATCGGTTGGTGGCCTGTCATGCCTAGGCGGCAGACAGTCACTTCTAAGTCTGAGAGGGGGGGAGGGTCTATAGGGATGCAGTATAGGCCTCTCTTGTAGTAGATAAGGGTGCCGCCCAGGTGACATCGAGTCCTGTCGTTGCGAACTATGCGATAGTTGGCAATAGACGGGTTTCGATGACGGGGCTTTAAAAAGGTTTCCTGAACTAAGAGGATGTCTATTTGGTGATCGCGGAGGAAAGTGGCGATCTCAGTACGTTGGCTATGAATGCCATTGGCGTTGAAAAAACCTAACTTGAGGGAACGGGGTTTGAATCTAGCTAAGATGCCTTTATCCATTGTTGATTTATTTTTTGGTAAAGGCCATCAGAGCTTGCGTAATCTCCGGGTACGCATTATAGATGCTCTGGATCCTGAAGAGATCACAGGCATTCCTAGCGGCCACGATTTCGGTGGCCATTTGGGTAGCTCGAGGGGACATGAAGGTCAGGAAGGTGCCGGAGATAACGCTAAAGTTATCTAGAGGCAGACCTTGACTGGCTCCTGCGGGTGAGCGAGGAGGGGGGGGAGCTGAGACAGCGGGAGCGGAGGCAGCAGCTCTGGGAGGAGCTGTGGGTTTCCGGGCATCCGTGGGAGCCGGGATAAGAGGGGGGGGGGAGGGGGAGGCTGGGAAGCAGCCAGAGCAGGGAAGGCCTGCTGGTGGTTGAGGTAGTTCCACGGACTGGGTCTCTGAGGACTTAGTCGCGTGGGCATCTCGGTTGAGGGGAGTACCAAAGAAGGGCATTCCCTTTGCTGGCGAGCGTTGGCACGCTTGGCCAGTTTAGGGGAGGAGCTCTTTGGAGCTTTGGAGCAGCCACGGTAATTGGCTGGGTGCCCCGACAGGCCACATAGCACACAGCTGGGTGGGTCGGGGCAGAGGGAACGGTCTTTTGGCCGGGGGCAGTCGGCCGTGCCATGCTCTCCCAGGCACTTTACGCACCTCGGTGTGGCATGGCAATGCCGCTGCGAGTGGCCATAGAGCTGGCATCGGTGGCATTGGCCAACGATGCTGCTCTTATCGGGTTTCTCGATCTGAATGCCTGTAAGGCAACAGATCGATCTGACCCCAAAAATGGGATGATGGCCCTCGGTGGGTGGACATACCACGAGGACCATGTCGTATTTTGCACCGCCTCTGGCGCGGTACATGCGGTGGACTTCGTCCACCGGGACATTTTGCGACTGAAGGTCGGCTTTTATCTCCTCTACAGGGATCTCCTTCGGGACCCGGCGTATTACCACTCGGGTCTGACGCTCCTCAGGGAGGGCATAGGTGTGAAAAGACACACCTCTGCTCCTCAGGAGCTTAGAGAGTTCCCTGTAGTCATGAGACGAGGGAACTAGGACTTTAATACCCTGCTGGGTATTGCGGGCACTAGTGTAGCTGATCTTGCGATCGGTGCACCATTTGGACACATCGGTCCATTTCCCTTTGTCCTGAATGAACAAGGGAGGAGGGGGGGCTAACTTCTTCTTGCGAAGAGAGGCATCCTGCGAGGAGGATGAAGAGGTCGGGATAGGGGCGGAAGCGGGGGAAGCCGCTTGAGCAGGGGGAGAGGCGGGGGCAGCAGTAGCGGGGGATGCCGCTAGAACTGGGGCGGGGGCGGGGGGAGGGGTCGGGCCACGGACTGAGGCAGTCGTAGCCTTCTTAGGAGGGGCAGAGGGGCAGGGGGCCTTAGAGCCCTTCAACTTCCTCTTCTTGCTTCCCTTACGGAGGACGGGCGTAAAGCCATCGTCCTCCGAGGAAGCAGAGGAAGCGGAAGCCTCAGAACTTGGGGCCTCCTCGTCGGAGCCAGAGGCGGACTCGTTGTCGGACGGGGAGGGGGCGCGGTCGGACACCGAATCGGTGTCCATGCAGACGGTCGGGCAGGGGGGAGCGACATCGGGGATGTCGGAACAGGGAGGGGCGGAAGGGAGCTGCAGAGCAGCAAGCTCCGAGCCGTACTTCTCGGTGAAGTAAGGGTCATTGAGGATGACCCTTTTCACAAAGGACAGGAGACCTAATATGTCTGCCATGAGGAGGCAGGGGGGGGGGGGGAGGAATTCTCCGGAGAGCCTAACTCCCCGGGTGGGTGTGCCCGGGGATGAGTAACCCTCCCTGTCGGGTCAGACAGGGAGGTGTGTACCTACTGGTGAGCCCTAAGCTTGTAATCCGTCGCCAGTCTTAATGTGCGAACGGGGCCCTGGCCAGTCTAGCGCGAAGGGTGTAGACACACCCTAAAGACACTAGGTGTGTAGCTGAGGAGGGAAAACTGTACACCAGAGCCGACTAGGAGATCCCCCAAGGCCGGTTAACTCTGGGACCCGTCCAATTGACTGCCTCCCCCTGAAGGGGTTCGGCGGGTGTTATTGGGTCAACACCCCACTCGGCTTCGTTGGCACCGTAAGGTTTCCACCGAGGACCACGAAACTGTGGTTTTGCCCAGAAGGGGCCTGGTGAAGCTACACACGCGGGATTAAGAAATAGTATTTGCCTTGAAAAAGGCACTTGTGTGACTTTCGAGTCGATTAATTAATTGCTTAATTAATCACTCGAAGATCGGTAGTAGTCGGGCGACTACGAGGGGCGTTGCGGGGCGCAACGGGGGGCGGACTCTTGACTCAGAGCGCAGACGGCGGGTGCGGAGCAGGCGACCGTTCGCGGCGAGTGTCGAGCGTCGAATGGCGATTACATTTTTTTTTTTTTTTTTTTTATGAATGGCATCTCGTAGTTGACCTAGAGAGGTCGAGACTACTTAACCGGACTATCCTGTGGCTGCCTTAAGAAAAACTCAAAGCCTCCAGCCAGGGGCAAAAAACTTACAGACTAAGCGACTACACGCTAAGGGCTCCCCCTGTGGGGAACGGGCCTCGGCTTAGGGCGTCGCTGGGGGGAGGACAGCAAGATGGGACAGGCTGGATCAGATTTGAATTATTATTATCAGGGGAGTTTAAAGCTACAGGCTCAGCTACGCCACCAGCTGGCACATCATACCCGAGCAAGGGACGGGGGGGAGGACCATTATTACGGGGTCGTCGCGAGGGACCTCGGCGGCGAGGTCGGAATGTCGATTTGTTTTTGTTCCTACGGTCCCTACTGCTCTCCTGGAGAAGAGTTATGGGGTCGTCGGGATCTGAGAGGACAAGCCTGGGGCGGCGGACCTTACTAATAAGAGAGGGGACATAGCTAGCCGCCTCGACAACCAGAGGGTTGCGATGGTTGGTGGCTGAGTCGAAGAAACGCTTGGAATTGCGTTTCAAGAACTGGGAGATGGTGGGAATGTCGAGATCGACATGGAGGATTTCGTTCCGAACGAACCAAGGGGCTCCCGTTGCCTTTCGGAGGAAACGGTTTTGGAGGGCCTGCATCCTATGAATGAGGTGAGGTTTTGCGTGCGCAAACACTGAACCCGCATAGGTCATGATGGGGCGAATGCACGCTGTATAAATGCGCAATTTGCACCTAAGTGACAATTTGCTACGTGCATTCAGAACGGAGTGGAGCCTACCGAGAGCGAAAGCGGCGCGCGAACGCACCTGCTTTATGTGCTCAGCGAAGGAGAGGTGGTGGTCGAGGGTCACACCGAGGTATTTGGCTCGCGTCTCCCAAGGGATCGGCTTGCCGAACATGGTGATCGGTCGGGGGGGGAGTCGAGTGCGACGCGGTCTCAGAAAGAGAACCGCTTGACTCTTGTCGGGATTGACCTCGATTCTCCACTTCCTAAACCAGGCGCCGAGATTATCGACTGCGGTTTGGAGAGTGCGAGATATCGGGTGTTGGTCCCTGCCCGAATAGTAAATGGCCGTGTCGTCTGCGAACAGAGCTAACTGCGCCTTTTTACTTTTCGGGATATCGCTGGTGAACAGCGTGAAAATGAGGGGAGCGAGCACAGAGCCCTGAGGGACTCCTGCACGGATGGGATGGGGGGAGGATAGCGCTCCTTCTATGCGATAGCGAAAGGTGCGATTCGACAAAAAGTCTCGTAAGATGAGTACGAGACGATCCGGCACGCCAAGTTGGTAGAGCTTATATAATAAGCCGTTGTGCCAGACTTTGTCGAACGCTTTCGCTATATCAAAGAAGACAGCGCCCGTCATCAAACCACGTTGGAAGCCAACGCTTATGTGTTCGATGATGCGGTGGACCTGATGAACGCAGGAATGCTGCGTTCGGAAGCCAAACTGCTCGTTAGGGATGAGACCCTTTGTCTCGGCATAGTCTCTGAGTCGCTTATAAATAAGCCTCTCATAGATTTTGCCGAGCACATTGAGCAGACTGATGGGGCGGTAGCTAGAGGGCTCAGCCTTGGGCTTACCGGGCTTGGGGATGCCAATTACAGTGGCCTCTTTCCATGCTTGAGGAAAGATGTTGTTGCTCATGGCACCATTGAAGATGGTGACCATGAGCATTATAAGGTGGGCGGGGAAGAGTTGGATCACCCTATTGGTAATTCCATCTGAGCCGGGGGCTTTACGGGGTTTAAGACCCTTGATTATGTCCTGCACCTCGTCTGGAGTGACGGGGGGCAGGGGACAATCAGGGTCTTCAACGGGAGGGAGGGAGGCTCTACGTTCGACTTCCGCGTCGACCTCAGAGAGGTGAGCTTGGTCTACTGGTTGGGAGCTGGGTGAGCACTGAGTCTCAAGACTGTCGGCTAGGCATTCAGCCTTGTCGACATCATCGAAAGCGATGGTCTTGTCAGGGCGGATAAGGGGGGGCATAGAGGCAGTCTCTTGGGATCTGAGCTTCCTCTGGAGTTGCCAGAAGGCTAGGTGGGTAGGCTCTAGGTCGCTCAGCATCTTATCCCAGCCAGTGTTACGCAGCTCCTCTATGCGTTTCTTTACAGATCTCTGTAAAGAGCGCATATGGGCTTTGTTCGCTTGGCAGGGAAAGCTGCTGTAGGCACGGACAGCCGCGTTCTTCTCATTCAGCAGCTCACGCACATCGTCCGGCAACTTCCAGCGATGGTCTTCCATCGCTGGAATTTCCCTTGAACAATCGTCCAGGACAGATTGTACGTGTTCTGTGAATGAGTCGATCGCGGCCGTCGTGTCAGCGATAGAGTCAAAGTGGTCGGGGATGGAGTCTAAGTGGGGGGACGTGGTGGATTTCAGACATTCGCTTACTTTCCTCCAGTCGGTCACTTTTTGAGTGAGAGGGGGTTGGCTGGGGTCACGGAGACCTATGCGGGGTGCCAGGTTTACAACGACTGGTCGGTGGTCAGAGGTCAGTTCATGTATCGCCTCTATAGAATCCAACCGTAGGTTGACATTCTTTAGAAGCGCCACATCAAGTACGTCAGGGGTGTGGTCAGGGTTGTGGGGAAAGTGAGTAGGAGTCATCGGGGCGATGACATCGAAACTCAGGAGGGAGCAGAGGTTGAACAGAAGTCTACCTCTGCGAGAGGTCCTGGTACTATTCCAGGCGGAATGTTTGGCGTTGAGGTCACCCGCTATGATAACGGATTCACTCAAGCCAAAAAGGGTGGAAAGGTCAGCAGATAGGGAACTATCTGAGGAAGTCGGGGAGAGGTAGGCCGATACTAGAGTGATCGGTTGGTGGCCTGTCATGCCTAGGCGGCAGACAGTCACTTCTAAGTCTGAGAGGGGGGGAGGGTCTATAGGGATGCAGTATAGGCCTCTCTTGTAGTAGATAAGGGTGCCGCCCAGGTGACATCGAGTCCTGTCGTTGCGAACTATGCGATAGTTGGCAATAGACGGGTTTCGATGACGAGGCTTTAAAAAGGTTTCCTGAACTAAGAGGATGTCTATTTGGTGATCGCGGAGGAAAGTGGCGATCTCAGTACGTTGGCTATGAATGCCATTGGCGTTGAAAAAACCTAACTTGAGGGAACGGGGTTTGAATCTAGCTAAGATGCCTTTATCCATTGTTGATTTATTTTTTGGTAAAGGCCATCAGAGCTTGCGTAATCTCCGGGTACGCATTATAGATGCTCTGGATCCTGAAGAGATCACAGGCATTCCTAGCGGCCACGATTTCGGTGGCCATTTGGGTAGCTCGAGGGGACATGAAGGTCAGGAAGGTGCCGGAGATAACGCTAAAGTTATCTAGAGGCAGACCTTGACTGGCTCCTGCGGGTGAGCGAGGAGGGGGGGGAGCTGAGACAGCGGGAGCTGAGACAGCGGGAGCGGGGGCAGCAGCTCTGGGAGGAGCTGTGGGTTTCCGGGCATCCGTGGGAGCCGGGATAAGAGGGGGGGGAGGGGGAGGCTGGGAAGCAGCCAGAGCAGGGAAGGCCTGCTGGTGGTTGAGGTAGTTCCACGGACTGGGTCTCTGAGGACTTAGTCGCGTGGGCATCTCGGTTGAGGGGAGTACCAAAGAAGGGCATTCCCTTTGCTGGCGAGCGTTGGCACGCTTGGCCAGTTTAGGGGAGGAGCTCTTTGGAGCTTTGGAGCAGCCACGGTAATTGGCTGGGTGCCCCGACAGGCCACATAGCACACAGCTGGGTGGGTCGGGGCAGAGGGAACGGTCTTTTGGCCGGGGGCAGTCTGCCGTGCCATGCTCTCCCAGGCACTTTACGCACCTCGGTGTGGCATGGCAATGCCGCTGCGAGTGGCCATAGAGCTGGCATCGGTGGCATTGGCCAACGATGCTGCTCTTATCGGGTTTCTCGATCTGAATGCCTGTAAGGCAACAGATCGATCTGACCCCAAAAATGGGATGATGGCCTTCGGTGGGTGGACATACCACGAGGACCATGTCATATTTTGCACCGCCTCTGGCGCGGTACATGCGGTGGACTTCGTCCACCGGGACATTTTGCGACTGAAGGTCGGCTTTTATCTCCTCTACAGGGATCTCCTTTGGGACCCGGCGTATTACCACTCGGGTCTGACGCTCCTCAGGGAGGGCATAGGTGTGAAAAGACACACCTCTGCTCCTCAGGAGCTTGGAGAGTTCCCTGTAGTCATGAGACGAGGGAACTAGGACTTTAATACCCTGCTGGGTATTGCGGGCACTAGTATAGCTGATCTTGCGATCGGTGCACCATTTGGACACATCGGTCCATTTCCCTTTGTCCTGAATGAACAAGGGAGGAGGGGGGGCTAACTTCTTCTTGCGAAGAGAGGCATCCTGCGAGGAGGATGAAGAGGTCGGGATAGGGGCGGAAGCGGCGGAAGCCGCTTGAGCAGGGGGAGAGGCGGGGGCAGCAGTAGCGGGGGATGCCGCTAGAGCTGGGGCGGGGGCGGGGGGAGGGGTCGGGCCACGGACTGAGGCAGTCGTAGCCTTCTTAGGAGGGGCAGAGGGGCAGGGGGCCTTAGAGCCCTTCAACTTCCTCTTCTTGCTTCCCTTACGGAGGACGGACGTAAAGCCATCGTCCTCCGAGGAAGCAGAGGAAGCGGAAGCCTCAGAACTTGGGGCCTCCTCGTCGGAGCCAGAGGCGGACTCGTTGTCGGACGGGGAGGGGGCGCGGTCGGACACCGAATCGGTGTCCATGCAGTCGGTCGGGCAGGGGGGAGCGACATCGGGGATGTCGGAACAGGGAGGGGCGGAGGGGAGCTGCAGAGCAGCAAGCTCCGAGCCGTACTTCTCGGTGAAGTAAGGGTCATTGAGGTTGACCCTTTTCACAAAGGAGAGGAGACCTAATATGTCTGCCATGAGGAGGCAGGGTTGGGGGGGGGGGGGGGGAGAATTCTCCGGAGAGCCTAACTCCCCGGGTGGGTGTGCCCGGGGATGACTAACCCTCCCTGTCGGGTCAGACAGGGAGGTGAGTACCTACTGGTGAGCCCTAAGCTTGTAATCCGTCGCCAGTCTTAATGTGCGAACGGGGCCCTGACCAGTCTAGCGCGAAGGGTGTAGACACACCCTAAAGACACTAGGTGTGTAGCTGAGGAGGGAAAACTGTACACCAGAGCCGACTAGGAGATCCCCCAAGGCCGGTTAACTCTGGGACCCGTCCAATTGACTGCCTCCCCCTGAAGGGGTTCGGCGGGTGTTATTGGGTCAACACCCCACTCGGCTTCGTTGGCACCGTAAGGTATCCACCGAGGACCACGAAACTGTGGTTTTGCCCAGAAGGGGCCTGGTGAAGCTACACACGCGGGATTAAGAAATAGTATTTGCCTTGAAAAAGGCACTTGTGTGACTTTCGAGTCGATTAATTAATTGCTTAATTAATCACTCGAAGATCGGTAGTAGTCAGGCGACTACGAGGGGCGTTGCGGGGCGCAACGGGGGGCGGACTCTTGACTCAGAGCGCAGACGGCGGGTGCGGAGCAGGCGACCGTTCGCGGCGAGTGTCGAGCGTCGAATGGCGATTACATTTAAAAATGGCCTCTTTATATATAAAATCCTGCAGTAGCTCTGACCAATCAGGTTACTGCAATTTTGCACACGGCCCTATTCTAGATTGCTCCAGCCAATCAGAGCGCTCCAAGTTTGCACACGGCACTAATGTGCGTTTTGTATGGGAGCATACTTTACAATTTGTTTTTACCATATGCTATCGTACAATCTAATTCTTATTTTTCTTGTATAGGAATGTTTCTAAGTTGACTATATACAAAAAACAGTGTCCAAAAAACCTTATCTTACATCTAAAAATTACGATTTTCTAAAACGGTTCTCCTTAAGGTAAAGTTCTTACACTACTTAAACTACATGGCGCCATGGTACAAGTGGCGCCACCTGCCGTTGGGAATGCGTGACTGACAAATTTTTCCATTAAGCTCGGCGTCCGTTACATTTCCTGTAAATAACCATTTACGTGTGATGCCTTCACTCGAGATTTTTCGTAGTGCTTATTGGTATTTACCAATAAGCACTACCAAAAAGCTTGAGTGAGGGAGGTAGAGACTGTGGGTACCGACATTCATTTTAAGTTCAATCTTAGGAGTATATTTGGGTCTTCCGTAGATTCAATTAGAGAAAAGATATACCTAATATATTTAATTGCCTACACGTCTATCAAAAAGAGGTCTACTTGGGTACCTACCTACTAACTAATTAAACAATACAATCGTCAATGTTTTTGAACATTAAAAAGTGGATGGAAAACAAAACATCTAGTGTGCGCTATTAGCGTAATGGTAACGTATTGTTTTAGTCGATTGTGGAGCCAGTCGCTAACGAGACTCACTCAAGTGACTCGTGCGCACACGCGAGACAGCTCTCGCGGCGCTACCCTTTGTTCCAGGCATTATGTCCTCCCCCATTCTTGAAACTGAATCCTTATAATATACTCACACAAATTAATAGCCAATGCTTCGAACTAAAAATCATTTAAGATTCCTTTTCGGCCAGCACCGTAATTGCGTAACGCACTATCAATCGGAATCAGTTTCATTTTGACAGCTCAACAACATTAATTGCGTTATTTACGGTGTTGAGACGACAAATTTTTCGAATATATGAAGCTATGGATTAGCAATTTGCTTCAAAATGATTCAGATTCCGATCGATCATGTGTTACGCAATTATGATGCTGATCCAGAAGAGGGTCAAACAAAACCAAACTAAGTAACTATTGATCGATTCATTCTGCAAAATTATGCCGCTCTCTACCCAATTATGCAACCATAGTACGTAACCGAAGGATGAGATGGAAGCGAATTGTGAAAAAAAGCGGAATTCTGTAGCTTGAATTTGTATAAACAAAACAGTCTACCTTTATTGGATGAGTTCATAACATATTGACCAGAAAATGCAACTCGTAGTAGAGGTATGGTGCCTTAGGCCGTAGCAAGGACTGACCCTGACTAAGTAGGAGAGACATGTGGAAGACAATGAAGGAGACTTTTGGATTACTATGGTCCATAAAAATGGCTATATCCGATTTTTTTTCAGAAGACAAACTTGCTTCGGCTCTAATAAATTGTAAGCTCTACTAAAAGGATTTCTTTAAAATGAAGCCGTTTCTTAGTTACTATTATAAACGTATCTAAATCTAAATGGACAATACAAACAATATCCAACAAAGGACGTGACGTCGCTGTGTCTACCAAATTCAATAAGTGAAGCAGTCCGGTAGAATGCACTCGATTGAGACTCGGATAACGAGTATACAATGAATACTTTTCATTGATTCTTAAGTTCTGAAGAGTAGAGCTTTACATGGATAAGAATAGTGGAGGACATTGATGAGCAGTGAACGGAGACCACCGGCGCGTCGTCGTCGTCGGCGGCGCTTAGCAAGCCGCGCGATGGAGCGTGCTCTTCCGCTTAACTAATCAATGCACACTGTAGTAGTAGCCATGTTAAACTATTGTCAGTATTGTCACTTGTTTCATATCTTTACTTAAATAAACCTCCTATCCGAAACTGCTCTCCAAAAAAAATGTTTTGAAATAAAATCCAAGTCCATCAAAAACTCAAATCATGATTCCCGACGATAGAGTTTAGGCCTAATTCTCGGTCCAAAGTGACATACGACAATTCCTTTATATTAATATTTTTAATAGACGGAAATTATAATATCTGATTAATGTCTATATAGGTAAAGGATATTTAGGAAAAAACACAGGTGAAATGAAAAAGTTTTAAAACTTCAGAAATGACGTTATTCGTCGAGCATTTTGCTTTCCTACTTATTTCATTATATTTTTCAATAAAATAAATCTACGTAAAAGTAGCAGAATGACGGCATGATGGCATTGTCAAGCAGCCATTCATCGAACTGCCATTGAATACCAATCAATACTTGTCTGAAGATCTCTTATTCACGCATACTTTAACAAACAACAAACAATATTGCAACTTGCTCATCGCACCTCTCTCGCAGGGCTAATATTACTTTATTTGAGTATCGTCCTTATGCCAACAATCATAAGGATCTGTTTTGGTTAAATCTTTATAAAATCGGAGGCGGCATATCATGACACAAGGTAATGTTACCTTTTCTCAATAATCCATTGTACAACTTTAAGTCCTTATAAAAACTTTTATTGAAATGTTTGGCTCTACTTTAGTAATTCGATAAAAGAAAATCCGTTTCTGCTGAATACATATCTACACTATACAATAGTTTCTTTTCAAACATAATTGAGAATCGAAACTTATCCACAATTTTTTCCGTTTGATCTGTTCATTAGTTAATAATAGTGAGGTTGTCTGTGTCTACGGTGTCTTCGCATTGTACCAATGATATCAGAAACGTTATTGTTTTAAAATTATAAGTTTGATTGAATTTCGTATCGGCAGAGACAATTATGTGCGTCTGCATAAAGGTAGTGATTACGGCAATCGTACCTAATCGGCTGCCAGTTTACGCTCCATCTTAGTGAGCAATATAAAACGTGATGGAGCAAGTGGCACGTCCAGAGCCCCGCCCGCGCACGTCCGCGCAGCCGCAGACAAAGCTTCTGTTATTTACCAGCGGCAGTACCCTTGCATTATCCACAATTTGGAATATCAACGAAAATTAGTTCAAGCTACACAGAGCACATAAGTTCTTTTGTTTGAGTAATAATTTGTTTTTTAAACTGATCAAAACATGCCGAGTTGCTTTGACCGACAGCTTGAAATGGAACGTCCAAGATTGAATCTCTAATATAAATATTATACGAGATTCATCGTCTGTTATACAGTACATATCTACCTACCTATTTTGAACGGAAGGTTTTGTTTCATCAGGATAGTCAAAGAACGGAAATAAGCATTTATCGTGGAGACTTAATTGTAGCCGTCATATGTTATCATTACAATAAACGAGGTAACAGCGTCATTAAATGTCGCTCAGGTCGCGTCGGCCCTGGCGCGACCCGCCCTCGCCGACTGCGGGCACTCAAAGGCAGGACCTTACGGCTCACTATATCATCGCATCGGTCACGCGCGCCTCGCTCCAATTTCATCCCTCCATAAAAAAGCACAGAACAGGAAGGGTTGGATTTTAATTACGATATTTTTCTATTATTTTGTGCGCTGTCTTAGTTTTGGGGGCAAGGGTCGTGAGATGTAATAAATTCTGCTTTTTATGAGGTCACGGTTAACCCGCTTGATAACGTTTATCGCACATCTGGTGGAAATGAAAACTCTATTGTTATGTAGACGTTAATGTTCTATTAATGCTGTTTTCTTTACCTATTCTGTAAAAGTTGTTAACGTTCAGCACATGCAATAGACTATTTTCTCTTTTTGCTTTTAGGATTTTCCCGAAAGCAGGTAGTAGTGTCTGCCTAGGTAAAAAATAATTTTCACATTTAAGCTAAAAATTGGAGACACCAGCCAGATATTTGATTACAGTACACACATCCACACACACGCGAGCACACACACACAACACACATGCAATAATTTCCTATAAATCAGGTTTGAATATTTGTTCAAATCTTTATTCGCAGTGTTCATTTTGCACAATAATACATGTCAGGTCGAACGTATCGACGCGTTCAATGCGTACATGTTCACTTTGACATGTCACATGAGAACATGTCACGGTAAGCGACTCCGCCATGCATGAAATGAAGAGCCCGCTTTAACATTTTCACCCGATTGCGCTCGGGAAGCGTGAGTTCGGATAATTTTATTGATTACCTAATGCACACGTTCGACTGAATTCAATAAAAAAAACTGTATAAAAGGGTTTAATGGATACTAACCCCGGCATTGTTACAGCAATTTATGTTATGATCCGTGACAGGATGTATCTAATATCATAGTTTTATACTTTGCTGAGGAAGTACTTACTTACAGCCCATTTGTGAAAGATGATAAGTAGTGATACTGCAGGTGGACTGGCTAGCTTTACTATATTTTATACTTTGCAAAGTTCGGGCGAGAATTATGCAAACATTGTATGTAGATGGAAAGGATTGATGTCGGTGTCGCCTATGAATAATTATAATTCGTTAGTAGCGAGAATGGATTTGTGTACTTAAGCGATTAAAGTTATTTGAATACGGCTTTATAGCAATGCGCGTAAGAGTGGGAGCGCCATACGCAAATACAGATGTTCACACTTAGGGATCGCGTGGATTGTGCAAATGTGCATAGGTACAGAGCGATGTAAGCCCTTTAAGCTTAAAATTGAAAGTAATGGAATAAAAAATTACATTATGCAAACAGAAGACTGTTTCTGTCCGCGGCGTGAAAGTGTATTCTATTGGGTGCATAGAGTATGATTTTGCTGCAGATTTCATAGCGAAGCGTATGACGGTACTCTGTGATCGATCACCCGACACGTGCTTACACATCGAACGTTTTTTCGATAAAAAAGCTATTTTGTCAAAAAAACATTCGAAATTCAACAATAGCTTAGATCGCGATAGGAGTGGGCGCATAAAGATAAACAAATATTTGAGCGAGGGCGTAGCGGAGCATGAAACTGACGAACAAAAGCATTATCCAAGGATTAGGATGGGTATTAACGTTATTTGATTACTTAGACACATACACGACTATGAGAACATTGTGGAGTATTTTCTTAACATTACATAAAAAGCGACGATCCTGTTCACTTAAGAGGATTTAAGCGGTGAAGTAGCCTAAACAAGCAAACTTCCGACCTTATGTTCTTATTTAAGATTAATTTCAAGATGCTATTGAATAAAAGGTTATCTTTATATTAGTTTTGTAATCGTTAAGTTAAATATATACATATACTATAGGTGCTTAATGAATAATGGTATAAGGTACTCTACCTAATGCAAAAAAATGAGTCAAAATATTCGAAATGATTATGGGTCTTTGTACTATGTAGGTACACTATTTATCACTGTAGGAAATCTTATTTCAAGTGTGTAATGTAAAAACATGATCTTTATTTGCGTTTTGGGAACAATAATAGAATCATCAGTATTCACAAAATTCACATAGCAAATTATAACATTTATTTATTGGGATTTGCCACTCACTGACGTCTCACCCAATAATTTTATTTATTTATTTGCATTGTCACATTTTCAAGGTGTCTGTGTGAGTCTCGTACGTTTTCGTAGCGCGTGTTTCGCCTACGCCTGCGCACTGCATGCTACGCTGCGCTACGCATACGGAGCAGAGCGCGATCGATACACGTAGACTTCACGTATAACCACAGAATACATAATAGTACAAATACAGAAGATTCACTCTGCAAAATTATTTAAATAAATAGCGACTCTTGCTACGACACAATAAAGTGCAATTCAGGTCGCACAGCGTTAATTACCCACAGTTGAAGTTGCCTATCTTTCTATCGCGTAACTCTTATACCTTCTGACTCGTTAGGGTGGTCTTCTTTTACGACGCGGTGTGAGAGTGTATCGAACTAACGCGCGAGCCAGCCGGTGTGCGGCAGCCCACACTGAATTGGCCCGACAAGTCGAGCCCGCCGAGTACTTGTAGCTTCATACCTAAAATACGGAGTGCGTTTTCCTCACTGTGTTCTTGGAGCTGTCAAAATCGTTAGATTAGATGATTGAATTGGCACCTGCTTACCTCTACAGCGCCCTGGCTGACCCGACGTTTCACTACGGTCTAAATATGGTCTCCCGTCGTCTGTACAGTTATATACGTAATATTATTTGTTAACTGGTTATTGTTATTTTAAATATATTCACTGTAATACATACACACACACACGCACTGTTCGGGCTATAATATATGTATATATTTTTCATAAATATATTATATTATATATTATTAGATTAGCGAATATTTTTTTAGATAATACCGATTTTATAACGTTAAGCGATTAATGGCGCGACGACTACGCGATAATTGCTGATTGCTATTTTTTACGTAATAAGCCTGCGGGTGAATTTTATGTCCAGTGGTTTATGCTGTGTGTTGTCTGCTTTCATACAAAAATACCATCCAAATTTCCGACGTTTCCGGTGAATTTTCCTAAAAAAATTGTCATACAAACCTTGTCCTAATAAATATTACAAACACAACAATAAAAATAGCCAAATAGGTGCGCAACTGTTCTGAAGTGATGAGGTTACATACATTCGACAATTGATTTTTATTTATATAGATATAATTGAAATCGATTAGCATAATGCAATCCATGTTAATTGAAATGTACTACGTTCTATCAAATAAAACACTAAATAAGACCATTAAAAACTAAATGAGGGTGATCTAAGTGGAGATACAGCTTTGTCTCCTTAAATAGCAGCGCCTGCGACGCCGACGCGTGCCGCTTTCAATTAACATTCATTACTATTATGGAATATGGAATCATATCTCACTCATTCAAACAAGATCATTTGTTTAATCATAACTTACGCAGATTCGAAAGCTGCTTAAAATTTATTTTGAGCTAGTTATTTAAGTATTGCGGATATTGAGTAGTTATCATTATTCGGATAGCAATTTTTCACACGTTATAAATAGAACAAAATAAAAAGTGATATTGGTCTAAATCGGTAAAATATGGAGCGATAAGGCACCGACATTAATCATTGGACTAGCGTGAAATCAAATTACCGTTTACCAGTCACACACTAAATGAAAGGGTTGCAGCCACTGCACACTTTGTGCTACCAAACCCTACTCTAACCATTCTGTCTCTTTTTGTCACGTACATAAATGGGTTTGATGAAAAAGGACAGAGAATTTATATTTTACACCAAGACCTCAGTAGACCGCAAATCAAGAATTGCGCAAATCTAAAATGCAAACAAATTTGGACATGAAATCGGATGTGTGTAGGCGATAAAATAAGTTATTATTGGCGATAATAACATTACGACGCGGGGTTAGACACGCGGAAAGCAATAAACTTTTGATTTTTAGCTAAGCTTACTTAATTGACTGACTGTGGGAACGCTTTATTAGACAAACACTGTATATACAAAGTAGAAATTGTAGGAGTTAAAATAACAATTGGAATATGAATAAATGATATTACAAAGTCTACAACTACTATACTAATCAATACTGTATACTAATTGGTTTCCGAAAACTAATATCAAAGGGCAAATTAATCTCTTTAAGATTGACGTCCTAATAACAGAAACTACAAAAGGCCATAAAAATGGTTGGAAAAGGTCTGTTCACGTCAAACTTTAATCCCGCGATTGACTTTTGTAAATGGGGGCTCGACGTTTAATTAGAGCGAATGGCCCGTCCGAAGCGCAGGCGGACGTGATGGCACAATGCACCGGTGATTGACACAAATTACCTCTAATCGAGAACATCCAACCAAACGGCCGTCCGAATCGATAAATTTAAAACCATTGTAGATACTTTTGCACAATTTTACAATAGGTAATTTTTTGTTTGGACCTTTGAGCACGACTTGCTGTTATTAAGAACGACAGATACTTACGTAGTTTCATGCTATTTACTAGCACGTTCGGGTCTTGTAAAGGGTTGCACAGAATTTTGTGCTCAATTTAAAATTAAATTTAATTGTATTTTAATCCCGGCGATAAACGTCAATCAAGTCTCTCCTGCGACTGTGATACATGTATCAAGAGAGCTCAACATCGCGTCGCGCCCCCATCTATCGCCATTCAAAACGGATTTTGAGCAAGGGTGAAATTAAAATGTCAAAATAGTAGCGACCCGGCGCGTTGTATTTGTCTCCGGCTTTATCAGACGCCATTGTGTATTTTCTATTCTCTAAGGCTTGCATGAAAAACGATACCGTTTAAGCTCTTTATTATCTGTAAAACTAACGTTAAAGAACTCGGCACCTACCTGCCACTGTATTATAGTTTGGTACAATATAAGGTAATAAAACACTACGTATACAATACACAGTGTATCCTTAAGTTCTGAGTCGGTCATAAAATGCAGAGCGCCGTATATATCACAAACAAACGATGCTGCCGGATACATCAGTGTTCACAACATCAACATTACATTTCAGTACATTCCCGGCCTCGTGTAAAAGCGGCATGTTATAAAAATCTTAATTAACTTCGCGTCGTATATACATGTTTATATAATCAGAATGTTCTAATTTCCTTGTTGACATGTTAACCAGCTTTATAGATTGTTTAACGCATTAGAAGTTTTTTTTTTATAAGCATTCAACATAGAAAATATTTTTTTTAATTTATCGTAATCATCATTTGAACGCGAGCTCAGCATGTGCAAATATAAAAATAAACATTATAAAAAAGAGTCATAAAAAATAACTCTTAACATCCACTACATTTTTTATATCACACTAATCAATGTCTTTGAACTTATAGGATTAGATCATAAAAACATTCGATTCTATTTGAAACCCGTGACACCGGGAAACACCAAGAGATGCGTAGGTATGTAATACAATTTCGCAATAGTAAACGAGTAAAGTGACTGTTATACATGAATCTTTTTATCCACCACAAAAAATACCGGCCTAGCACATAATAATGTTGAGTAATCAATGTAATCTTATAATTTTTTATTACTTAACAATAATCAATCAATCTGCCTAGCCTTTTCCCAACTATGTTGGGGTCGCCTTCCAGTCTAACCGGATGCAGCTGAATATCAGTATTTTACATGGTGCGACTGCCTATCTGACCTCCACAACCAAGTTACTGGGTAATACGATACCCCTTGGTATGACTGGTAGTCAGACTTTCGGGCTTCTGATGACCCGTAACGACCCGACCGATCACCATGTTCGGCAAGCCGATCCCTTGGGAGACGCGAGCCAAATACCTCGGTGTGAACCTCGACCACCACCTCTCCTTCGCTGAGCACATAAAGCAGGCGCGTTCGCGCGCCGCTTTCGCTCTCGGTAGACTCCACTCCGTTCTGAATGCACGTAGCAAATTGTCACTTAGGTGCAAATTGCGCATTTATACAGCGTGCATTCGCCCCATCATGACCTATGCGGGTTCAGTGTTTGCGCACGCAAAACCTCACCTCATTCATAGGATGCAGGCCCTCCAAAACCGTTTCCTCCGAAAGGCAACGGGAGCCCCTTGGTTCGTTCGGAACGAAATCCTCCACGTAGATCTCGATATTCCCACCATCTCCCAGTTCTTGAAACGCAATTCCAAGCGTTTCTTCGACTCAGCCACCAAACATCGCAACCCTCTGGTTGTCGAGGCGGCTAGCTATGTCCCCTCTCGTATTAGTAAGGTCCGCCGCCCTAGGCTTGTCCTCTCAGATCCCGACGACCCCATAACTCTTCTCCAGGAGAGCAGTAGGGACCGTAGGAACAAAAACAAATCGACATTCCGACCTCGCCGCCGAGGTCCCTCGCGACGACCCCGTAATAATCGTCCTGCCCCCCGTCCCTTGCTCGGGTATGATGTGCCAGCTGGTGGCGTAGCTGAGCCAGTAGCTTTAAACTCCCCTGATAATAATAATTCTAATCTGATCCAGCCTGTCCCATCTTGCTGTCCTCCCCCCAGCGACGCCCTAAGCCGAGGCCCGTTCCCCACAGGGGGAGCCCTTAGCGTGTAGTCGCTTAGTCTGTAAGTGTTATGCCCCTGGCTGGAGGCTTTGAGTCATCTTAAGGCAGCCACAGGATAGTCCGGTTAAGTAATCACGACCTCTCTAGGTTAACTACGAGATGCCATTTATAAAAAAAAGAGACCCGTAACGACTGTCAAAGATCCACGAATGACAGCCGGGACCAATGGCCACGGAGGAGTCTCGGTATGTAAAGATGGTCACTCATCCACAGACCAACCCCGGCAAGATGGATCAACTCGTGCGGCTGTTATTACTTTCCACGACCTAAGAATAATAATCAATGAAGTATTATATAAAGTATAAACATAAATAATGGCTGGTTGCATCGCATATTGCGCACAAATCGCAATTTTATTTTTCGTCTTTTGTTTAGAAACCATAATAATACTCGTGTATACCCGGCAGGTATACCAATTTGGAGATCAATTTTAAACAGCTATTCCCAAAAATGTTTCTCTTCATTACGCTAGTAGGTATGACAAAAAGCCCAGTTTCCACATTCCTTGAATTTCTCTGTTGTATTGCGTTCGCATTGTATTTATTTGTATGGCTATTGAAAGGCTGAGTGGAAGTAGGGGCAGTGAGGGCTCAGAGGGCAAATAAATAATTACACGCATTCTGCAGATATTTGCCTCGGGCAGCCGCTGCTGCTGTGGGGCGAGGAAAGCAACTGACGATTGTATACCAGGGGGCTCTTGCATAAAAAATCTCGTTATATTGGAGCATTTAAAGAATTCCGTTTAATAATGCGTTGTTTAATAACTAGGGTTACGTAAAAGTTATTTCAGATTAGAATTCTTTTCTCTTATATCCAAGATAATTAACCCGTGAGAAGGCGCGCTATGAGCAATTTGCTTACACAAAAATCTAATTCAAAAATTTTTAGTCTTTCCCATGCCACACCAATTCAAGCACTTAAGTACCTTCCTAAATATTCACCCCCTCTCCCCTGACGCAATTCTCGATCCGCTCAGTGGCGTTGCGACCGCGCAGCAAGGCGTTTGTGGAGGCCGTGTACCAACGTGCGGCAATTTGCTCATCACGCGCCCATCCGTGTAAGTATTTATTTTTGTGGTTTAAAAAAGTTAGATTGTTATTTCTGCCATATTATTTCATTTGTTTGATTTATATTAGTTGATTATCATGTAAAAACTCTTTAGTAATAATGTTATTATTTTTATTTTTCTTCTAGCTACACTACAGATACAAAATGGACGATCGAATGCAAGCACAAATTTGTTCGTGGTTGGAAGAGGATTCTGGTGATAAATTGGATGCAGATCTTGAAAATGGGAACAATATCGTGTTGACACCATAGAAAGCGATAGTTCTGTCATCCGTAGTCCTCACGAAACTGATACGGAGCAATCGTCGGATGAAAACGATGCTGATATTTCTACTCCCGCGACTCAACAACAAAGAGGTAGGATCCCATACTATATTGGCAAAGATCGTTCCACAAAATGGCTTATCCACAAGCCTTTACGTAACGTACGTACTAGGAGTTATAGTTATCCACCTGCCAGGAGTAAAAAAATGTAGCTAAGAATGCCAAAGAACCTTTACAATGTTTCTCATTGTTTGTGGATGATACCATGATAGACAAAATAGTCCTGTACACGAATGTGTACATAACTAAACTACAAGAAAAGTTTTCACGTGAACGGGATTGCAAACTTACAGATGCAGTTGAAATAAAAGCATTGATCGGAGTTTTGTACATGGCGGGCTTGAAAAAGATCTGTCATTTAAATGTAAAAGAAATGTGGCTAGATGATGGAACATCATGTGATTTTTTTAGAGCAACCATGTCAATAAAAAGATTTTTATTTTTGTTACGGGTTTTGCGATTCGATGACATAAATACTCGTGATAACAGAAAGGAAACCGACAACCTGGCACCAATCCGAGAAATTTTTGAAAACTTTGTTGCTCATTGTAATCAAAATTACACACCCGGGGAATACTGCACTGTGGATGAAATGTTGGAATCATTCAGAGGCCGCTGTAAATTTAGAGTTTATCCAACAAACCCGCAAAGTACGGCATCAAAATCTATGCACTTGTAGATTCCAAAACCTTCTACACAAGTAATTTGGAGATTTACGCCGGGAAACAACCCGCAGGGCCATTCAGTTTGAGTAACTCCGCTGCTGATGTAGTGAAGAGAATTGCACAACCCATATTGAACACGGGAAGAAATCTAACTATGGACAATTATTTTACATCCATACCGTTGTTTGATGAACTGAAAAACACCTACAGAACAACTACGGTGGGAACACTGCGAAAAAATAAAAAAGAGATTCCGCCTTCTTTTTTGTCAACAAAGGATAGGCCAATGCCAAGTTCAATTTTTGGTTTCGGTGAAGATAAGATAATCTTATCATATGTGCCAAAGAAAAAAACAAAGAAGATTGTCCTTATGCTATCAACACTTCACAATGACGACGCTATAGACCAAGAAACAGGAAGTGAAGCTAAACCTGAGATTGTAACATTTTACAATTCCACAAAAGGAGGCGTAGATGTTGTAGATAAAAAAAAAGAGGATTATTCCGTTGCCAGAATCACATCAAGATGGCCAATGCGCTTATTTTTCTCCATTTTGAATATAACTGGGATCAATGCCCAAATAATATACAAAGCCAACACAAACACTCTGATTGAGAGACGAACATTCTTGAAAGAGGTGGCTCTCGAGCTGGTGAAACCACATATTTCACGCCGGATTCGCATGGAGAACATATCCTCAGATCTCAAATTTCTAATGAAGCGATTTGTGCCGGCTCCTGTGCCTGTTGCGGAGCCAGAACCAAGCGGATTTTGTGCAATATGTCCTAGACGTAAAAATAGAAGGTCAAAAAAACCATGTACTTCGTGCAAGCAATTACTTTGCACCGAACATGTAAAATACATGTGTTCAGTGTGTTTCGAGAGGCACATTAGTGTAGATTTAATGGATGAATAACACTTTTTAGTTTTTGTTATGTAACAGTTTTTATTGTGATTTTTATGAAACGTGCCAAAAAAATTAATTAATACTAGGTTGTTTTGTTATTTGCGTTAGAAGTTGCTATTATGTTTAATAGTTTTGATTAAAATACTTGTTTTCTTACTTACTAAACCTTGTGTTATTTATTTAAATACATTATAAGCCAATAAATATAGAAACACTAAAAATATAAACATTTATGATAGTGTGAGCAATTTGCTCGCACGCGCCTACTCGTGTAAGAAAATTAGGCGCGCCTTCTCACGGGTTAAAAACCCAAGACGTTAATAATTTTTCCAGTAATGCTTGATTTTTAGTTTTCAGGGTAGATTTAAGATCAGTCTCTTCCAGATTTGATTGAATATACAGTATGTTAACCAACAGAGGGCGTTCCCGTTAACCCGCAATAGTATAGCATCCATACATGCTAAAAAAAATATTACCATTCGAAAACAAAATGGTTTTTATTTTTTTTAACACGTTAAACGCCGTGGGGGACAACATATGGGCCTTACTTATTTAGTAAAAGGAGCCAGGTTAAAAATGCCCGATTGTTAAATTTTACGTATAAGTTTTTATTGCTTTATGGGTTAGAAAATGTGCCAAATCACATGAAATAAATCGAAGAAAAGTTATTTGTGACTTTATTTTACCAAAATACTACTGTCACTCAACAGTTGCCCCCCATGGCCCACGCGGATATAAATCGCGTTGTTCGTTGGCAGGGGCCGCGGGGGTCGGGGTGTCGGTCATCCCCGCTCATGTCCTGCCGGCCGCCGCCGGCCGTCTCGATACGCGATTCCCGCGCGCCCGCGCAGTGACCGTTTGGACTACCTACATTAATTACGTATCGATTCGAGAATTTTCTGTTTATTTGTTTACGTAAATTAAATTGTTTTTGATTGCATTTCATTCATTGCTTTATTATAATGGACGAGTTCGAAGATTTCGAAATAAATCGGGAAGATTTATCACAAATAGAAGAATTAGAAATCACCTTGTTGAATAATAGTTTCCATATAAGCTCTGAAGAAGAAGACATAAATATCCATCCAGTTACTCGTAACCGTCGTCGTATTATGGTGATAGACAGTGAAGAGAGTGATGCGGAAGATCATGCAGTTCCAGATACCTCTGGAAACACTACGCCATTTACACGCACATGGACACTACCAACAGGTAACCAGCGTCGAATTATACCTTTCACAGAAAATCCTGGTTTGAATACTAATCTCCGCTTAGCAATGAATAAGAAATCGCCTGCTGATTTTTACTCTCTTTTGGTTCCCGATGATGTTTTTATGCAGATAGTAGAAGATACAAATCAGTTTGCTATTGATAGAATCACCGGGCGCGTGGCTTCAAAAGCAGCAAGAATCCGTAACTGGTCTCCTTCTAACGTGCATGAGATGAAAGGCTTTTTTGCATTGATTATTTTTATGGGATTGGTTAAACTTCCTAAGCTTTCTGATTATTGGTCAAAAGATGAAATAACAGGTCACCCGTTTGCAGCAACAATTATGTCCCGTAATCGCTTTGAACTGCTTCTTCAAATGCTTCATTTTTCCCAGCTTGATAATGCTCACAAGTCTGATAGGTTACATCGCGTCAGACACTTACTGGAGGTCATGAACACTAATTTTTCAAGGCATTACACTCCTGCCGAAGATATATGCATTGACGAAAGCGTTGTGCCATTCCGCGGCAGAATCATTTTCCGTCAATATAACAAACAGAAACGCCATAAATACGGCATAAAAGAGTTTAAATTATGCACTCTACCGGGATATACATATAAAATCAATATTTATGCGGGAAAAGAAAACGATCAAGTGAATACTACGCCGGCAAACGTTGTAATGTCACTTTGCAGTGGCTTGTTGAACAAGGGTCACACGTTGTATACTGACAATTGGTATACGAGTATTGATTTAGCAAGGAATCTGTTGGAAAATCAAACACATCTAGTGGGTACTATTAGAAAAAATAGAAGGAATATACCAAAAGAGGTTTCTGATGCTAAACTGAAGACAGGTGAATATATAGCTAGAGAGAGCGAAGACGGAATTACTGTCATGAAGTGGAAAGATAAAAGAGACGTACTTGTTCTTTCTACCAAACATTCCGACCGATTCCAGACAATTACAAAGCGGGGAAAAGCGGTATCGAAACCGAAAATCGTGCTAGACTATAATAGGGCAAAAGGAGCTGTCGATTTGTCCGACCAAATGGGGGCTTATTCCACGCCATTAAGAAAATCGGTAAAATGGTACAGAAAAGTTGCCATAAACTTGCTGTTGAACACTGCAGTTATCAATGCACTAGTATTATATCAAGCAGTAACCGGGACGAAAATCCAAATTGTTGAATTTAGGAAACAGGTGTTGAAGGGCCTGTTAATGAGAAGTGAAACCTCAAGTCAAGTTTCAAGACCAATAAGAATGAAGCATAAGCTTGCGAAGAAAGATGGCACAAGCAAAAATAGTCGACGAACATGTCAGCAGTGCTACAAAGACAATAGTAAAGTAATGGGACGAGTATTAGCCAAAAACAAGACGAAAAAAGTTGTAACTTTTTGTGAAACCTGCCCTAACAAACCATTTCTTTGTTTTGATTGTTTCCATAAAATTCATTAAAATAATAGGTAACGTTGATATTGATCTCAATCTAAAGTCTGATTTAATTTTGTTTCATTTAAAAACTGTAATAAATAATAACTTTAATAAATAATTATTATATTTCTGATTTATAAACATATAGTTTAATTCATCAAACTATCCCCGAAAACTTAAACCCTAACAGCTATGTAGTACAACTTTAACCAGATTTTAACTACTTTAGTAAATAGTAACAGTATACAGTATTTTACAACACATTATAAATAGTAATTTTATGGAAAAATATAAAATAACACATTATCACACACACTTTTTCCTTTAGAACTTTCAAACAAGTCTTGTCCCGAAATTATTTGTCATATTTTTCTAAGTCATATTTTTTACTAAAAACCAAATACAATCTGTTTGTCTACAGGGCCATGGGGGTCACGTTAAATACATATTAGCTTCATATCTGTGCCCGACGGCCCAATATAGACGCTTAAAATCGCCTCTGACTCGCGGTCATATGTTGTCCCCCGCGGCCCCAACGGAACTATTGTATGTCGACCACACGGTGTCCCCCACGGCCCAAACAGAAAGACTGAAAAATTAAAGCGGCGTTCAACGTGTTAATATTAAAATATTCACTAAAAATGCTAAAAATATTCACTAAAATATTCAAAAATTCACTAAAAATAAAAACTAAATTGCGATGTTTCCGTCCTTCAAGTACGCGTGTACAGAGTGTTTCTTTTACGTATCAATTTAACATTTTTAGTGAATATTTTAATATTAAAAAAAATAAAAACCATTTTGTTTTCGAATGGTAATATTTTTTTTAGCATGTATGGATGCTATACTATTGCGGGTTAACGGGAACGCCCTCTGTTGGTTAACATACTGTATACAGTCGGTAGTAAGAGTGCAGTAAGTGAAGGACCTAGCACAGTCCCTTGAGGTACCTACTACCAATCTACATTTTTATTCGATTGGTTACTCTTCCACAATATGCTGAGAATTATCTAATAATCAGGAAAAAGTGAGATTCGAGTAATCTGCTCAACATCTTTCAGTTTTAATATAGGCCTATACCAAGATACACGGGTACGGGTACGGGTTTAAGCCCGGTTTCCACCGCGAAATAGTAATGAGCCGGAAATGGCTAAGCGGAGCGGACTTCGTTTTCATGAAATAGGTTTGTGTTTCCATCAAGAAAGAGTTTAGTCGTCTGATTCCCACCGCAAAGCTCATTTTTACTCTTTTTGCTCGCTGAGTCATTTTCGCTCGACTCTTTGTTGGTGGTAACACATGTATGCAGTATACTTTTGCGAGTTAAACTGAGTCCTTAATGGGTCCGCTCCGCTCGCGGTGGAAACTGGGCTTTAATTCGCGGAATGTGTAGTTAGGGAAGGCAACTGTGAAAATGACGCTGTCGTAGCTAGTTCCTAAAATAAGGCAATAATAATACAAGGCGTTACGTGGTTTTATTTTATTTTAGCGAAAATGACGCGTTGTTATGTTCCTAAATACTCCGAAATTGGGTCCACCATTTTTCGGTAGACCCTAAAATTTGATGATTGTGGCTTAAAGCTATTAGTAGAGTTTTTTTTAAAATTAAACAGAGTTTAGTGTATGTGGGAAACATTCTGAAGAAAGTGGTAACGAGGAAATATTTAGAGTTTTAAATTCTGATACTTTCCATGCCAAATACTTGATGTAAAATATTGAAATCGATTAGATTATTATGGATGCATCGATTCGCATTTTTGCTGACACGATACCGATACGCTTATAAAAACATCGGTGATACCGATACCGATGCCGATACCCTTATTGAATTTAAATGAAGGTTACGTTAAAACAATTAAATAAAATAAAAAAATCCAAAATTATGAATCACACTCAAAATACACGAGAGGGGATGTACCGACTATTCAAATATCCAAAAACATTTAACGGCTAAGTATCTATTTTGTCGCAACTTAAGGCGACTACAGGACCTAAACGCAACTAATGCAAGTTTTATAATGCCTAAAAGTATTATGCTCTACTGCAATAACCAAAATCAGAAAAAATATATGACATTCTTCAAGATATATTCTAGTTACATAGTGTGTTGAAAACTAATACCACGAATTTCATATGATAGAAAAAAACACAAATATGTATACCTCTAAAAATTTCTTTTAACGATTAAAAACCATAAAAAATAAGTACATGCAAACCTTCAGATTTTTTGTCAGCTTATTCTATAAGCAACATATTTACGCAATAGTGATTTCATTTAAAAGTCCAATCAATAGATTTTTTGTAAATAGATACTTCATACTTTGCAATAAATCACCAGCGTTGTGTCATCGCGCTTCTCTTTCTTTTCTATGCAGTCCAACAGCGACCGCGCTTTAGGTCCTGTAAGTCCTTGCACCTAGGAGTCAAAAAACCGGCCAAGTGCGTGTTGGACTACGCACAATGAACGGTTCCGTAGTTGGGATAAATCTCAAGAATAAACTTAACTTTGTAGTTGAAAAACATGTTCTCCCATACATTCCAACTGCAAATGTAAGTTTGTATGTACAAAATTGAGAGATTTACCATGTCCATAGGTTTTCCTGTAATCTATAGGTATTGAACTATTTTTTGTATTTTTTCAAAATTTTAGGCTCAGTACTTTCAGAGATAAGGAGGGAGGAATGGTCAATTTTCGTCTATTTTCTTAAATAACTTTATAATGATTTATTTTAAAATTATTAAAAAATAAATATTTGAGACCCACACAGTAAGATCTTTCATTTGATATGTCAGACGGTACAGTTTGCAAAACTTTTTATTTTATTTTCTTATTTGCCCCCAAAATAAGTAAAGTAAGTCGAGGTTGTGGAAGTCAGATAGGTAGTCGCATGTAAAATACTGGTTTTCAGCTGGTTAGACTGGAAGCCGACCTCAACATAGTCGAGAAAAGGCTCGGGGCTCGTCAATTGGACACGTCTGCAGCATGTCGAATGAGTTATGGGCCTTGGGCGAAAACAACCACAGCGGCTCGACGAGCCCAGAAAGAGATGGTGACATGGTGTATGTCTAGAGTACCTAGGTACTGGCCTCCGATGGCAGTAGATAGGGACTAGTAGAAGAAGGGAAGGCAGGCGGTCGCCCTGCTGAGGGAAGCGACCAGTGTTCAGTAAGAAGACAAAGTAATGATGGGCTAGTAATTTAGTAATATCTTTACAGTCTATCGGTTTAGTTCCAAACTTTTGGCTAACTATAAAATCTTCTTAGCAGTTTAGAAAAAAAAAAAAAAATAGATCTACTCTTAAAGAAAATGAATTAACCTTTCCCTTGTCATAAAATATTGTTAGAAAAATGGAAGGGCTCGTCGGAATCAATGCTTTTATGCGCCATGACGTATTTTAGTGTGTCAATTAGAGTTCTGTGTACCGACGGCCCAGCGTGAAGTGACGGCGCGCGCCCGGGACGCAGTAGGGCTCCACCACCCCCTGCACTCTGCTCATTGCGTATTCAGACAAATTGATCGTGTTGTTTTGGAACAAAAATGATTTTGCAGATGTTTATTCGTGTCGTTTTTGTTTTCACGTGCATATGTTTTCTACAATTCCACGCAGAATGTCCAACATGTTTTGCTCCTGCTGAGATATTTTTGTCTGTTTCCGTAAATTATTGCATTTTTGACAAACTGCTTTTAATAGGTAGTCTGATAAAATGATAATACAATAGCAACAAATAAACAATCCTTAATATATGTATTAACAAAAAAATGAGGGTTACTGAAATTGTACTAGGTATGTGATGACGTGGTTTATTTACCTACTCAGCTAATACCCAAGATGACATAAGTATCTAAACCTCCCTTAATTTTATTTTATTTAGTTTTTAATGTGTTTGCCTAGTGTCGCTTTTATTGCCTATAGTCTACCTGTAAAAATGCTGAACACCGCGTCGTTGTGTCGACGAGTAATTATTTCTTCCTCGAATTTTATTACTAAAATAACAAAAGGTGTGCACAAACAATGTTTTTATAGCTTACACGTAGAGACGAAAAGCAATTTATGATTTTGTTCATAGTCGCTACTATTAGTATGGAGGCTACCTGCTGTGCTACTCTATAATTACGCCATGAGTGACATTTCCAAAGCTTTTGTAAACGATAACGCGGAAGCTGCTACGAAAACTTAAAAAACCAAGTAAGTATTGTTGCATTAATGCATTTGGGAGTAAATATTGAGGAGGCACAAAGCGGGCTCCGACAACCCTTAACTATAGTCCGCGGGGTGCCATTAGAGCGGCTCAAAGAGTTGGGTGTGCCCACGGAACTGCGAGCACCGACTTTGTAAATCTAATTAAAATATCAATATGTTCACTGGAGTCCGCGTTGACAATTTGATTTCACGCCTTGTGCCCTCGGCCGCGCGACCCTGCAACGCCTCGATATTAAATATTAATACAATGTTACTACACAGCTTTGTTTTTTATTTGATCTAAAATAAATCAATGGTTTATGAACAATTGGGCGCAAAAAGAAGGCTAGGTAGGTAAATGTATTATTTATTACGTACAAGTCGCTACTTTACAAAACTCAACAAAAAATAAATGAATTCTGCGAATGAGCATCAATTATCTCGCCGACATCGACATGATACTTTTGACTACAATAAAGTCAACGACTCCTCCATGAAACTGTCATATTCTTCGTTGAGCGGCGTGAAAGGCTCCGAGCTGTCGACGCGCGCAATCAATACATACTACCCTTGTTTTTTCTAGAGACAAGTTCAGGTAGCAATACAAACAACAATAAAAACGTGACATATCAATCGCCTTTTTTTCTGTCGATGTCGCAAATTCGCACAAATCAAACATTGAAGTGTTAAAAATTTCTGATTACAAAGGGCTTTTAAAATCGCCTGACAGGGAGCGAGCAGCAGCTTTGTCACACGGAATCATTAGTTAGCAAATGTCAAGCCCGAATCCGCTTCTTTTATTACACAAACAGCCTTACAAGACGTTAAGTCAAACAAGTAGGTAAACAACTCGCAGCTTAAACCGTGATTTATAGTTTCTTTTATTATTTGTATTTCACTTGTTACTGTTTCAACATTCTGTAACATTCCGCGTTTGCGTGTTTGTTGTAACATTCTGTAGCGGAGCATAGGTATTTCCACAGGTGGTTTTTTCTTTGTAAAATTAGGATTATGTATAATCCTATATTCCTAGTTTTGATAAACGTTAAGTTTACGTACGAGTTTTTCATAAAAGTATGTAGGTACTTATTAAGTAAGTGGTACAGATACCTAGCGATATTAATATTATAAACACAATTAAGTTCATAATAGTTTGTCTAAATAGGTAGTAAGGAACAACTGTTACATTGCACGGCTGGCGCAATATTTCATCGCGTCGTTCCGGCAAAAACGTAACCCTTTTTTTGTTTTCTATTACAATAAAATTGTCACCCTTTCACTTCCATTTCAATTAAATAATGTCTGGTCATTTGTGTCGGGCGGGAGATCAGCAGAACTGGCAGTGTTGCGCAGTCGCGTAGTGTCGTGTTCGCGCCTCCCTTAACCCTCGGCGTAGAGTGCGCGTCATCCTGCGAGCACATTAATCACTCCTATTATTAAACTTGTTATTGTGTTCATTTCAAGATAACGTTTTATAAACGGTGCCGTCCATTCACAACAGAATAAGCTTTATGTAATAACGTGTAAGCGAATGCTTTCGTAAAAACCGTTGATTAATGATATTTTATGCTCTATCGATAACAACAAATCCGATTAGGATTGTCAAATAAGTACTAGTTTTTTTTTTATTAATGTCATAAGTGACAAGTCGTTCCAATTGTGTTTTAACGAAAACCGCAATGCATTTTTTTAAGCGAGCGTTAAAACCCATGGCCGCAGACTTAAGAAGTCCCGAGGCCACTAAGCAATCTGTGCCACGAGCCACAGTCGGCATCCGCATGACACAGGTGTGTCTGTGTATGCGACGCGACTCGCGCCCAAATAGACAGTCACGATGAGGTATTTCCGATCGTAGCTTGACGTAACCGAGCGCCGCCGCCGCCGTCGCCCGCGCCGCACCGCCGAGGTCTGTCGGAGGCTTGGCGCGCTATTTCTAAGAAACACGTAAACTCCAGCGTGCCATTAATTGACGGTTTTCCTTATTTACCTTAGTTATTTAAAGAATATAAGTATCTGTACAGACGCCAGCACATCAAGCTACTACAATCTGTCAAATTTATTTAATAGACTTTCAACTTTATCGCTAAAGCATTAGGTTCAAAGTTGATTGGAATTTTTTTACAGTTTCGGGTAGCTTGACCTGCTGGCGTCTGTACAAACTTATTAGCGTTGTGTTACACTTTAAACGATAGGTTGTTTATTCCACCTACTGCTGATACTAGAAGCGAGAGCTTAGTAAAAGTAGAGAACATCGAATTGAAGCGTATAAGTAGGTATATTATGCGTTGGTCATGTGGTGTAGCATAGGCGCGGCGTAGGCGCAGCGTAGCCGCTGTGTAGACACTGCTCAGATGCTGCGTAGTCAGTGTAGGTTCTTCGTAGTCCTGCCAGGTCGCGGGTTGTTTGAATGAGTTACCGTGACCCTGGCACAGGCAACTGAAGGAACACGGGTGGGTTTTATTCAGTAAAAGTCTGACACGCCCTCACGAGTCCCGCTCCGCTCTCGAGCGGGAGAAGTTATTTGATGATTTCCCACACAAAAAAAAAGTTCTTCGTTAGTCGATTCACAGACGCCCGCCGTTAGTTTTGATAAAATCATTAACACATGATTTCGACGAGAAAACACCGCTGTCGGGTTTCTTGCTAAGGAAAACTATAAAAATGGAAAAAGAGAAATAAAAAGGACACAGTGTGGAGTTTTCAGTACTTAATAACAATTTATTTACTGTCTGGATGTCCTTCTCCATCTAAATTCTAGAATGTAGATGCATACAAGAATTTTCATTGGGTAGAAAATTTATGCGAAACAGTGAGCAAAAACTCGTTAGAATCGTGCAATGCTTTAGCTTGACCGTCAGACCTCACAGACTATGTATGTCAGTTTACAATATAACTGCAATTGCACACATGATTCTACATTTTTTTTTTAAATTTTTTGTTAGTTTTAATTTGTTCAAATGGTGCTCCTTGCTAATGGTACTGTACCAAATAAACGTTTTTCTTTCTTTCTTTTCTTTTCTATTGAAGCTAACGAGTTAAACTGCTATATAATATGTATAAAACAATTAACACAATTGCAAGATCCGACATTTACAATCGCTCTCCTTATGAGTCAGGCAATAAGTTGTTTGAGTAGACTCAACCGGAACAGAACCAGTATTTCGTTATAAAGCCTTGTATTATATCCAACTAGCTTTTGCCAGCGGCTTCGCCCGCGTGGATGTCGGAAATAATCCCACGGGAGCCGTACATTTTTCCGGGATTAAAAGTAGCTTATGTGCTATTCCAGACCTGTCTGTTCCACGTCTGTCTCTGTCCCAAATATCATCTAGAACTGTTCAGCCGTTCTGGCGTCATTGAATAACAAACATCCATTCATCCATCCATCCAAACTTATAGTAGTATTATGTAAATAGCGCAATCTCTCTGTGATTTTACAATATCATGCAATACATACGAAAGTTTTTTGAATACGGAATATCGTAGGTATATTCAATAATGATCCGATATGTGTTCATACTCAGCTAATACTTTGTACAAGTGTACGTTTTTTGTAATAGACTGTGGAGTGTGGACGGACCTTATCAAGACAGGAGACAAAACAAAATTAATTAAATAAAAACTTTTTAGACAAAAAATAAAACCGACTTCCAAAACAAAACACTACAAAGTGAAAAATAACTTTAATTTCGGTAGTCGGTGTCTTGGGTTTTGTATTTTCGTTTTTTGCCACCGACTTCCGAAATTAAAGTTATTTTTCACTTTGTAGTGTTTTGTTTTGGGAGTCGGTTTTATTTTTTGTCTAAAAAGTTTTTATTTTTCACTTTTTAGTTGTGGAACCTACCCCACACTAATTCGAATACATAATTGAGCACAATAATTGTAGATATAGCCATCTGATAGGAAGTTATTAAAACACCATCACATCATCCACATAAAATAAGTGGGAAATATACGCATTATTGAAGCTAACTCATAAACTCCCCAAGCAAAGTTAATAAAATTTATATGGGACCACCTCGGAAGTATACCCTATCAAA
Organism: Dicycla oo; assembly: GCA_948252095.1. NCBI lineage: Eukaryota > Metazoa > Arthropoda > Insecta > Lepidoptera > Noctuidae > Dicycla > Dicycla oo. The sequence goes on from OX411712.1 coordinate 17,860,948, forward strand.
CAAAAAAAGAATTTTCTAAATCGGTCCATCCGTCTTTGAGTAATCGCGTAACAAACATACAAAAAAAAAAAAAAAAAAACATACAGACGAATTGAGAACCTCCTCCTTTTGGAAGTCGGTTAATAAAATACATCGATTTTTCTTGTTTTCGGTTACTATTTCCGCTATTTCCAATTTTTAACAGACATCGGGCGAACCAACAGCCAGTTCCGTCAGAATGCCGTTCAGACCAATTGCCAATTGTAGGAAAACACAATTGCCTGATTGATCAACAGCATGATTTCTTGGTTATCGTGGACATAAACTCCAACTTTGAAAGAGATCTCCTGCCTTACCTGCCTACAGGTACAGGCAGCATTGTATCCGGCAGCAGTAAGTAGAATAATAACTAGAGAATAGAATGCATTGACATTCCTATCTTCACGAACAGTTATGTAGATAAATATTGCCGGTATTCCCCCTACGCGGGTATTTCCGGAGCTCTTGCAATCAAATACACGAGAGGCAGATCTTACGCAATCAAATCACACGATGTAGATTGTAGCCATTTCATAATATATAAGATAGACGCTCGATAGAAGGTACTTACATGGATTAGAGATTACGGATACTGGACTTTCCTATACATAATACTTATAAACTTTATACTACAGCGCGATTGGGGCAGCCGATTATTTTGTCGCGATTTTAATGTTGGTCTCAAGGAGAAAGTTATTCAGTTCGACGGTCTGTACCATAGCCTTAAATATGACCACATGATTATGTATGATACACGTTGTATAATAAACCTAATACTTTGTTAAAGCTGTATACAATGAAGATGTAGGTAAACTACCCTCTTAAAATCCCCTTATTAAAATAGTGAGACAGTAGGATTTTAAAAAATCGATAGATAAATAAGTATCTACCTAGTGGTAATCCGGTTATGTGACATATTGAACTTTGAGCTACAAGTATCTGTAGGTAAATATTGACGTAAATATGTAATTGGATTGCAGAAATTTGAACGAGCGCGTAAAGCGTCTCAAGTCTGGAAAAAATTGGTTTCATTCGTCAGTTTGTTGCTACTCCTCTACAGGTTGTATTTTACTACTGATCTGGACGAAACTTGGTAGGTATACAGGTTTTAAGACTTTTTGTCGTCGGGATTTTTGATTGGAGGTGACTTGATTTCGATGGTTATTTTTTATTTTAAAGGGAAACTTTAAGCTGGTCTCATAAAAATTTGATGAAAATCTGATGAAAAAGAAAACATGGTATATATTTTCCTTAGGAACTGGAGGAATCTGGAGGCATTGCTGCGTGATGCTGGTAGTATCGACTGGATGGATGTCTTGGAGAGCTCATGTATCAACGATATGGATATGGATATCATATTTCCAACAGCACAACACTCAGCTTATACATCATGCCCCTCCCCGTCGAGTCAAAGTGAATTATGTTCCGACTCCCTGGCTTATTCCTGCCATTAAGGATGCGATGTCGAGTAGGGACAGATCCAAAAGGAGGTTCAAACGCTGTCCTTCCGAGCGCAACCTGATTGCGTAAAAGGTGTTGCGTAATCGCTGAAGTCGTACGTGTAGAGATGCAAAGAGAGGCTACTTCCATAATTCTCCCGACAACCATAACTCTTCAGAAGTGAAGAAGTCTAGAAGTTTCTGAAAACTGTCGGCATTGGTAAGTCTCCAGTTATTTCCACATTGACGTGTGTGTAAACATTTCTCACATCCTCCTGTTACTTTAGATTCGCACGTCAAAATATTGTGGAGAACGTGTATTCACTTTCACGATATTTAATCAACAAAATACCAAACATCTTTTTCCTTATAGCAGTACCTACAAGTTGATACCATAGCACTGCTTGTGAGAAAGTTTTTAATGTTTATGTGCACACAATTTTATCTATAGCAACCTGCTCTTTAGACCGCATCACAGGTACACTACACTGCCTGGTGGAGATCCTTAGGTAAATGTGAATTATAGGGTTACTGGTATTTCGACGTATTCCTTGCAGGACGTCATAATCATACTCGTAGTAAGGTTAAAATCAGATTTAGAGTAGCTCTAAATCTGTAGTGAAAATGCAACATATTAAGCCACCACATGTTCTACCGAAATTCAGTAGTTTTTGAGTTTTTTTTTTTTTTTTGTTATGAACAGAAATTACGAAAAATAAAATATTTAATTAAGTACTTAGTGATTTTTGCCAAAGTTTTAGGCATTTTGGTTTTTTTAATTATTAACAAAGATCTGCTACGGCATCAGATACCTAACTTAATTTCCAGTATAGTCGCGCCGTAAATCATTTTTAAATTGGATTTTTCATAAAAAAAAGAAATCTAAGTAGGTAACTCAAAAATTACTGAATTTCGGTAGAACATTTGGGGGCTTAATTTGTTGCAGGTTAACCCACTGTGACGTCCTGCAAGGAATACGTCAAGTAACCAGAAACCCTGTACAGTCTCAAATGGTTGATGTAAGTAATTCACCCCCGACACCTTACAATTAAAATTGACGCACTAAATTGCGTGTAGTCACAGAAACGTTACCAAATGTCAGAAAATCATTATCTGTGTGTACTTACCTACTTAATATAATAAAATCGTAGAGAAGTCAAAACTGTACATTGAATATTTTTGAATAACAGTTACATAGGTATAGGTATTATTATTATATTACGTATGATAGGTCTGGGAATGATTTAAATGCCGAAAATATAGTTCTTTTTTAAATTTGTGTTTGTCTGAATTGTTAAAAAAAAATTAATCGACTTCAAAAAGAAATTAACTTAAAATTATGAAATAACTTTAATTTCGGAAGTCGGTGTCTTGGGATCTGTATTTTAGTTTTTGCCCCCGACTTCCGAAATTAGTTATTTCATAATTTTGAATTAATTTCTTTTTGAAGTCGATTTAATTTTTTTATTTCGTAATTTTTAGTTTTTAGACTATTTTTAAAACTGGAATATTTGTTTGTATGTAGTTAATAGTTTTGTTATAAATATTCTACTAGAATTTGACCAAGGTTTTGAGATGTTTTCTTTTACACCACACCCGTAGCTCGTATCAAGAAGCCAGGCCGTCATACTTACTTACACGTATTAGTCCATTACCTTGAAAACTGCTGAACCGATTAACCTGGATTAACACATAGGGTACCTAGGTACTTTTAGGCGCCGTCCTATTGTCATCGCTCGTGCGATGATGTGATCCGAATTCATCGTGCGATGAAACCGCTCGCGCGCTAAGAAATTGTGTGTCCTGTTTAGGAGTGATGCGATCACACTCGAAATGGCTCTTGGCAATGGCAGAGTTTTTGCATGATCGCGCGATCTTCAATAGGACATTCAGTAGATATCAGTATGTTTGAACGCACGGTCGCACGATCATTTTCGTCGTACGCACGCATCATCGTACGAGCGATGGAAATAGGACGGCGCCTTAATCCTGGCTACTACCGGGATTAAAAGTTCCCGTGGAACATTTTCGCGGGCAAAACGCTAAGCTAGAAAAAGCTAGTATACTAAATGCAGCAACACAAAAACCAAAAAATTGCTACTGAAGGCTGCGGGTGTCGACCTCAGGACGAGCTGCTTCTCACACGGACAGCTGTACTTCGCTTGCTCTCGCGTCACCACACCAGTCCTGACTCTCTGTATATGCTGAGACCAAACTTACAAACGTAGTAGATATAGAGAAGTTTTATAAAAATGTGGCTGTTATTTTAGTATATTGTGGTGTGTTACGACATCCACGCGAACAAAGTCGCGGGCAGAAGCTAGTTATAAAATAAGTATCGAATTTTTAAAAGTATTCAATTCTAGACGTGGAATCTAATTGAAATAAGTAGGTAAGCGATAATCAAATAATCACGTTGGACAGCATTTAAAGATGCTAGAAATAGAAATAGATTCTGAGTCATAGTTCCACCACAGTTCTACTAACTTAATTACTTATTGATGTATTAAATTAGAATTTACAAGAAAAAAGGATGGAACTCCCCGAGCTCGTCCCGCGTCACATCGGACAATCGATGACGGCGATAGACACGCAAACGGAACTCGGCAAACCGGTTCGGATCTACTCGTACTACATACACATTAGCATTCAATGCGAACAGTCTATGACTCAGATACACACACCATACGAACCACGGAGTAAAAACATACGAACTCATAGCAAAATTTCATCACTTGATCTTAACTTACCATTGAATAATGGTAATAGATACCTAACTTCTAGGGTAGGTACCTAGTTCCTTTACACATTTAAAAATAATTTTATTCAAAAAAAAAAAGTTTCATTAGCATGCACAGTACAAAATCTAAAAGAGAAAGTTACTTTTGTTCATAAATATGGTGATTGTGATTCCAACATTGTAACGTTGGCAGTTGTTGGCAGGTATCCAGAAAGAAAACAATTGCTAAATAAAAGATACCGCTACGCGCTGCACCCTCATTATAAAATAATAATAGTTGAAAGTTACGCCCATAAAACAATAGTCCGTATAAGCGGCGCGCCGGTCGGACCCGTCCTGTCCGTAACTATGTCCGCAGTTTACACGTTTACAGTTCTAAATTTAACAAAGGCTAATTTTGTTGCATTTTATTACTTTGAAATAGGATCAGCACCCATTAGGGCACTTTTTGCCACGCCTTTTATTAGGGTGTCGTCCGAAGGCCGCGCGGTGAAAGACAAAGCGGTGACCGGAATTGCTCGCATAAACAACGTCTGACGGCTTCTTTGCCGGTTTACGACCATCCACGGCCGCTGGTTTGCAGCAGGCGGCCCGCTCTAATGAAACGGCCATAATCATTGAATTTGCACACGCATGCCTCGTAAAATTAATGCTTGAAATATTAGTATTTCAAGATTTCAATATTAGATGGATGTATGGACAAGTTCCAATTGGATCATTTTATTGGGGTAATTTCGTCAAACCGGCAGGATGTTGAGTTTCATTGACAACACAGGTATTCAGTAGCATCTTTGGGTGGTCTTTGGAAAATTTACAGTTTCGGAACACCTTGGTACCTCAGGCTCATCACAGACAGATAGACTAAGCTGTATAAAATACAGCTTGATAGACTAAGCTGTATAACATACAGCTTAGTCTAAAATTATTTTCAAAAATTCAAACAGCTGTCTACAGGGTGTAAGAGTGTCTTAAATTCGTTAAAATTGCCGGGATCGAAATTAGTACGTAGTAGTATGTACCACTCATTGATTGGTCGAAGTATGCTGATCATCGTTTACTGTGTGTGAGCGTAGCTATCGTAGCTACGTATATGGAATCAGCACATTGAACACTGAATTCGCTGGTATCATCGAAAGAAGAAAAAAAACAAGGTTAGAAAAATACGACTCGTACGAGTTGAGAGTAGGTATCGTGTACACGATACCTACTCTCAACCATAGTTCTCTTCTCTCAAGTCTCACCAATGATAGATTCGATGACTAGGCATTTTATAAATGTTCTGAGTTTTGGTTCGTTCTTGGATATTTTTCATTCTCAATAAGAAGGCCTCTTCGTAGAATACCGTATCACACAACAGAACTGTGTCGGCATCAATCTGACAGAAGAACAACAGCTAACAGGCAAAATGTTTCAAAACGAAATTAGTAAAGAAATTAAGGAACAAAAAACGTTATTTGGAAGGGTGGCAATAAAATAAAAGATCGTAACAAATGACTCAACTGCCCGAACGCGCCTCACATTAAAATACATGTTAATGGGAACACGTTGTTGTAACCCTTTTCTTTCTTGTGTACTTTTTGTTTTATTCAGGGGTCAATGCGTACTTTTTGCTCTACAACTATGAAAAGGTTTATGAATCAATTAATTAAATGTCTCCACGGTCATTGTCACTGTGTAAATATGTAAATGAGCCAGTAAGTAACAAAGCTGTGATTTATTGGTCATGGTCATAAAAAGCTTGTGCTAGTAGCAGCCGAGGTGAGAAATACGGAACATTTGTTCAGTGCGCCAGTAAGTTAAACAATATGAACATGTTCACAATGACAAAACAGTATTAACTGGACGGGGCGCAACGAGGAATAAACTGTAACGGTGTACATACCTACTGATAAAAATAATAGTCCGTGTAAAATGGGAATACTGAATATGTATAGCCTGTACCTAAGCCTGGCCTGAAAAAGTTTTTGGTTCTACGACGGTTGCTTTGATTATTTGTTGTGACTGGTCATTAGTGACCGTTTTTGATTCGTAGTTAAGTAACTCAACCAATGGTTAAAAATAGTAACTAATGGTTGAATTTTGGCTAAATGTGAAGGCATTTTTTAATGTGAATGAGCTAACATGAATGCCTTTCACATTTAGCTAATATTCAACCATTAGTTACTATGTTTAACCATTGGTTAACTACGGATCAAAAAACCGGCCCTTAAACACATGCTAGTACTCATTATAACAAACAACTTTTACTAAGGGACCAACCCTGAAATCGCGAAAACAAAATCAGCTGCTCCCTACATTTTGACGAGTTATGCGAACATGAATGTATGGGACAGCTGATTTTTTTTCGCGAATTCAGGTTTGGTCCCATAGTAAAAGTTGTTTGTTATCATGAGTACAATCAAGTGTTTAAGAATCGGTCACTTGTTTATTAGAGATCAATGGTCACTAATTAGTAGTCATGGGTCAAATTAAATTAGCTAGTGAAACTCCGCAGACGTGATGGGTATCGAATTATCGATAGCTAACCACGACAAAATAAAAAAAAAAGATTTGTAGATTTTTTTGGGTTTAGTGACCGCTGGTAGTGTTGTGACTTGAAGTGTGAGTTGATAAAATATGTTTTATCGAATTGAGATATCGATACCAATCACGTCTGTGAAGTTCACTAAAAAAAACCGGCCAAGTGCGTATCGGACTACGCACAATGGAGGGTTCCGTGGTTGGAGAGAATTTATCCCAGGAACAAACTTAACATTGTAGTTGAAAAACTTGTTCTCCTATACATTCCAACTGCAAATGTAAGTTTGTACGCAAAATGTTGAGAGATTTACCATGTTATTTTAAGACCATAGACTTCTTATAAGTTTTCCTGTAATTTATAGGTATAGAACTATTTTCTGTATTTTTTTTTTCGAAATTTTAGGCTCAGTAGTTTCGGAGATAAGGGGAGAATGGTCTATTTTCTTAAATAACTTAAAACAATTTATTTTGAAATTATAAAAAAAAAAATATTTGAGACCCTCACAGTAAGCCCTTTCATTTGATGTGTCACATGGCACAGTTTGCAAAACTTTTTTTATTATGTTCTTATTTGCCCCCCAAAATTGACCCTCATATTCAAAATTCATATATTTACGTTACACGTCTGCGTTTGGGTCACAGAAATTCATACGTGTACCAAATTTCAACTTAATCGGTCCATTAGATTCGGAGCAAATTGGCTGGGACAGACGGACAGACAGACAGACACACGAGTAATCCTATAAGGTTTTTTTTGAGGTACGGAACCCTAAAAAACAGGTTATTAATCTGATATTTTAAGTGACTACACGCACCCTAAAAAGAAAATCATCATAATAATATAATATTAATTTATTTTTTGTTTTATCATGTGTACAGATACTCGGAAGGGATCGTCACCGTATGGCCTTCGTTTGTGAGCTTGTCCCGACTCCCGAGGCGAGGCGATTACGTTAGTTAGTGTTACGATTCCGATTAGTGTGCGTTGCAGTAGAAAGTTTCATACAAATGCATACAAATAATACTTTACGACTCGAGTTGGTACAGTGACGAATTGACGATCCATTTCCGAGTTGATATGTGTGCTATGACCTTTAGATATCGATACCTATCACGTCTGCGGAGTTTCGCTAGCTAATTTAATTTGACCCTGTATATGTATTTATATTGTCTTTGGACAGTTGATGAGATTATGTGTACGCTACTTATTTGTATTACTTAACCATGTACTACCTATTTAGATCATTCTTTATTTTTTAGTAAGTTTGCATGTAATTCGTATGCATTTGGCATGGAACTAAAATAACACAGTCATATTTCTAACAGGACAAAACATGAAAACGAATTTACGAGTAGGAACTTATCTAAAAGGATGTGGTTTACAGCGCGATATCAATATCACATTAGCTACACTATAAAAGTGTTCATAATATTATCTACTAGTATTAGTTATTGTAACTTGTAAGTAGATAACAAACCAACTTTGTGTACTTTTACACTTTAACATGATCAGTCCATTCATAAAATAACCATGATTCTTACGATTTATACATTGGCGTCATGGTTAATTACTCCGACATACTTTATTTTCAACTAATTATATTTAGTTCTGTAAATAACTATCTACGTATACACTAGGTACTAAATTAAATTACTAAATAACTACACAAAAGGACACCGAACTACTCGTCCATATCGCTGTCATCCGGAAACGTGCCCAAAATACTGGCAGAATTGCCACGTTGAATGGCAATGCTAATTCTATGGCCAAAGAACGAACATTAATATGTCAGCGGAATTAACCCCAGACTAGGCAAAAACATGAAATTAAATATGAAATGGGAGACATAAGCTAAGTGATCATCATCAGCGAGTATCCACCATCCTCCTCTTTCATCTAAGATACAGTCTTCCAGATATAAAGTTAGATTTGAAATCTCTTTTATAACGGTGCACTGACGAGCAGGCGCTGCGGACCCTTTTCTCCTGGGAATAAGAACAAAAAAATGTCTAAGATCTATTCTACCTACATCAGAAAGGACAAACAAAAAGTATTTGAAGAGAAATGCCTGATAGAACAACTGACTGGTCCAAATTCTAAATCAAAGTGCGTTTAAAACAAGGTTTTCGCTGTCACTCAACCGTAGGCTTAACACCAAGATTTTCATTATTTTAAGGGCTTTATCGCTGAGCGATAACGTCGTCCTGTAACATCAATACAATGAACTACACCTAAAAAAAGTTAATACTTACTTTAAAACAAAAAATGCTAGTTTGTACAGTATTCTAGCTTATTCCGATAAAGGACAAGCTACGATAGCGTTACACTCTCCTTATTATATATAGGTATATTATAGTTTCATATAGGAGATAAATAAATTATAATATATAGGTATATGTTATATTTATTTATCTCCTATATCCTCTCCTATATTATATTTGTTTGTTGGATCAAAACATGATGCACATCTTCAACTACTGTGTCGTAACCTTTTTCATCAGAAAACCAAACTATTTTGATGGAATGTGACCGGAATCACAGATATTATAATACTCCGGAACGAAGTCTTAGTGCCATAACTTTCTATAATTCGACAGGCCAGATGGCGTGGTTGGTTAAGATACCACCTGCCATGCCGCTGGTCGTGGGTTCGATTCCCATCCAGGACAAACATTTGTGTGCATGAACATGTCTGTTTGTCCTGAGTCTGGGTGTAATTATCTATATAAGTATGTATTTACAAAAAAAAAGTAGTGTATGTAGTATATCAGTTATCTGGTTTCCATAGTACAAGCTCTGCTTAGTTTGGGATCAAATGACCGTGTGTGAATAATGTCCTAGGATATTATTATTATTATAACTAAACCACTTCTGCGAAGCAGAGTTTGATAAGTCCAACTATACACTGAGAGCTGTGGTTGGATGGTCTTGTACCAAATTCCCTTTTCTGCTACACATCTGTACGTTGCTGTTTTATTAATCTTATAGAATCTGTATAAAAGGAAGAATATTTACAGAAATTCCATCTGACACGGCTTGGTTGGCCAAAAGATCTACTCTTTCGTTATCCTGTATCTGTACGTGAGATGGGATCCACTGTAAAAAAACACCAAGATGAGGCTAAAACTTTGACCGAAATCAAAACCCAAGATCGACAACTAGGAGTATATAAATGAAGAAAGTTAAAGGACATGGAAAGGGCTGGCATTATCAAAACCATCACGCAATAACAGTGTATCTTTGCCGTTCTCGTTTGAGCACTTGATGCAGCAAACGCTGCGTTACCGTGCTTCGGGTGACAGATCTCGGTGGTAACTGTAAGTTCAGGAACGTGTGTGGCTTTGAGTTTCATTCATCCCGATGGGTCTCTTGTATGCAAAGAATGTCGCAGTGAATTTTACGGTAGACATCAGAAAGAATTTCAGATATGTCTTGTGAGAACCCTTCGTATCTACGAAGGGTTCTCACAAGACAAGTCTGAAATTCATTACTTTCTTTTTTTTCTCTGTGCGTAATATCTTTTACGCACAGAGCCGTTTTGTAAGTGGACTTTGGATTGGCATCATGGTGAATGGATTAGCCTATCAGCGTAGAAACTCGCTGATGCCCAGGGAGCGCCAGTCGTAGATATAGTGGCTCAGTAGACACGTTGCTCGGGGAGACTCCTTTCATGCGTGTCCTATCAGCTACACGTTACAGCAACTAATGGACGCTAGTGATGGCACCAAACACGTAACTGAATTTTGGGCTGAGTCTATTTAGATTGTGACCGGCACGCTAAGAAGAAGTGTATCTTTGAAAAAAGTACATAACCCAGTGCTGGTGAACCTTTTTTTTTTTTTTTTTTTTTTGTGGATGGGAAATCATCAAATAACTTCTCCCGCTCTGGGTGGAGCGGGAGGGCGTGTCAGACTTCTACTGACTAAAACCCACCCGTGTTCCTTCAGTTGCCTGTGCCAGGGCCACGGTAACTCTTTCGAACAACCCGCAACCCTAGCGGGCATCGGCCCTAGCGGACCCCTTCAGCTAGTGCTGACATCTCTTTGAGGCGCGCGTGGAACACAACGCGCCGTCGACCCGGGCCTGGTCCTCACCGGACGGCGAGCTACCCACTACTCACCGTCCGCAAGCCCGCGCCTACGGTGGCCGGGAATCGGCTATCGATTCCCGCCGCCCAGGGCGTCTCCTGCGGCGACTGAGGGCGTGAGGCTGCCTCTCCCTCACGCGTTCCGCCTCCTCCTTCGCGAGCATTACCGCTTCGCAGAAGGAGGTGACGGCCTCCCATGCACTCTCGCTCCGCACCATGGCCTGGACCAGGCTCGGACGCGAGAGATCGCCGCCGCCGATCGCCTCCGTGAGAACACGGCGGTGCTCTGCCCAAGCCGGGCAGACCTCCACTGTATGCTCCACCGTGTCCTCTGGGCGATCCACACAATGGTGACACCCGGGCGTTTCCTCCCGCCTTATGCGAAACAGGAACCTCCCGAAACAACCGTGTCCGGTGAGGACCTGCGTCAGGCGGAAGGTGAAGTGCTGGTGAACCTAAGCTGAGCAGAAAAAATAATGAATGTTGGTTAAAAATAATTATTGTGGGTAAAAATTATGTGTGGAAATCGTTGGTGGGTACCTATCTATGTGATGCGGAGGAATGAGGAAAACGTCGTAATGAAAGGTTTGAGTATGAATGTGGATGGCTATGAGAGTAATATATCAAAGAAACGATACATGGACTATGTGAAAGATGATATGGCTAGAAAGCGTGAATCCTATATGACTAATAGAGAGGAATGGAAGAAGAAGAACTGTTGCTGCGACCCTAAATAAATTGGGATAAGAGCAGGAGAGTGATTGTAGTTAAAATTATAACAAAACCATGGCTTGAATATCAATTAAAATACCTTTTCACCTCACAACCTCGGAAAGATTCTGTTTATCATTCGAAATCTGAGTACAAAAGTGCATTTTATCCGCTAGCGTAGCAAGATTTTTTTTTAATTCGAAGCTTTCTATTCAATAATTTGTTATACCGCCAGTCCACTAAAAATGCATTAATAGTTATTTCATGTCAGTGCGCGAATCTCATTTTTCAAATAATCGCACTGGCCAGCATTGACAACTGCATGAAAAAATCTGTCTTCACAGAGTACTTTTATCTAATCTATATAATCTGTCTTTTCCTCGCAGTAGTGGTGAAAACTTGGGTTTCGCTCTGCAGCAAAGGTATCCTGCGTCTCGTACCTTTGAAACCCTCGCTACACTCAGAATATTATTGACTGGCCTGTTGGTCTAGTGGTTAGTGGCCCTGACTGCTATGCCGGAGGTTGTGGGTTCGATTCCCACCCAGGACAAATGTTTGTGTGAGGAGCATGATCATTTGTTCTGTGTCTGGGTGTAATTTATCTATATATGTATGTATTTAGAAATATATAAGTATGTTTATCAGTTGTCTAGTACTCATAACACAAGCTCTGCTTAGCTTGAGGCTAGACGGCGTTGTGTGATAGTTGTGGAATATTATTATTATTATTATTATTATAATAATAGGAATGACAGCTCACTTCAGCAAAGTTTTCACGCGGTGAGATTTTACAGAATAGACCGGCAGTCCTAGAATCATTTGCTTGCTCAGGTTTCAGTACAATTACTCGCGCCAAAAAACAATTTTGCAGCCTTGCACAACCAATAACTATTTTCTAGCAGTTGCATTTAAAACTAAATCTAACTTCATAGTTTTAGTTTAGTTCATAAATTGTTATCAGGTCTACCTATATGGACAGTGCCGATATTAAAACTCGTGGGCGTGAGAATATTTTAGTGGGAACTACGTTATCAATTTACATATTTTTATTAAACAGTTTTAATAATTTGGTGCACTCAGATTTATGGAGTCATATACCATCACGCCTTGTTTCTTTTCTTTATAGTACACCCATATTTCTCCAATTACGTAGGGGGCGAGCCTATTGCCATCAATCGGGCACAGATTCAGACTCCGGGCTGCTGCTGAGCAATTCCAGGTGGAAAACCTAATAACACTTTGCATTATTAAAACTTGGCAAATTGCACAAAAAATTTGTAGAAAAGGCACACTTTGAATAAGCGCCATTAATTTTTAGAAAATTGAACTACATATCGAGGTTTCACGGGCTTTTTGCATTAAGCGACATCCTGGCCGATATTGAGTTAGTATCATATCTACCTGCATTAAAAAGTTATAAACGTAAAAATACGGAGATTATTAACCGTCGATAAAAAAATATTGATGATACATTTTTTACAATGTTCTTTTTTCCGAATAATGAAACTTTGAAATGCTCTCCTGTAAAGTTCCAAACATGTCGCTTAATACAAATAGCCCGTGAACCCTCGATATGTTGATTATTTATCCCCGAACAAACATAATCTCTTTTAGGTAGGTATACTACCTGCCTGCTTTTAAAAATCGGGTAGGAACCTGAATTGTAAAAGCAGTAGTAAATATTACTTTTTTATATAGTAAAAATAAAGACTGTTCAGGAATCCTGCGGATGAAGTTCCTACTTCATCCCACCTTTATTTTTACTATCCTATAAAAAGTGATACCTAAAGTATTTTTTTTTAACGATATAGTAAAAATCCAGACTCAAGCTCTGATGCTGAAAATATGGCGATAATAATGAGATAGGCTATACTAAAGTTTAAGGGTCGCCACTAAAAACAAAACGTCTTATGGCTTTTGGAAGTAAAAGAAAAAGAAAGAGAAAATACGTTTATTTGCGATAAACATGACGCAAAAAAATATAACAACAAAAGAAAATAATAAAAGAACAAGTTACCAATTGTATAATAAAATAATAAGTTTACCTATATAGAAAACTTGAAGTAGTAGCCACGAAAAAAGAAACGTCTGGCTAGCTCAAGAGTTTCACCAGTCAGTGAAAAAATCGGATTGAGGGTGATCCTTATAGATGAGTGTTAAAAAAATGGAATAATCACTAAAAACGTGCAAAAAGCACTGTCTTCTGACTTCGGTGACTTCTTATTTACTACGCTAAAATTATCAAAATACGGCAGTGCTTTTTGTAATACTTATTCATTTTTTTTACAATCATCGACAAGGTTTATCATCAATCCGATTTTTTTACTGACTGGTGAAACTCTTGAGCTAGCCAGACGTTTCTATAATTATAAACATATCCAAACTCCATAACACGATTTCCTAGAGAATTGACTAAAGTTTATTTTCGACCAAAACTTAAACCAACATAATAGAACCGCGTGTTCATGTAAACCTTGGATAATTCAGGCAATTTTATCATCCTCAAACAAAGATCACTATTATTACTATTAATAGAAAAGGACCTATGGCACTACGCTATTTTTTTCTACTAAAATCCTTGATTTAAAGTAAAGTAAAAGATAATAGAATACAAAAATCTGTATCGCACACCCTGATAATATTCTTATTATGATTTTATTGACACGTGTGAGGGTGTTTCTAGTTTCGTCAAAAGACCCGCCGCTACAGCTTGCATAAAGATCAAACGTTGCGCGCTGGCCACGTGGCCATCCCTTCCCAATAAAGAGATACGTGACGAATTATAATATTCCTAGTATGATTATTAGAACAAATAGGCAAGTGACGTTTTTTGATGTTGAGCACGAAGTACTTAAATTTATTTTCGTAACGCTTTTGAGATCTGTAGATACTTTTACTGTGGTTTTCTAAATATGCAATTGTCAGTCCAAAGCAGAACTTTAAGGCACGCGCCAGCGTTACACAATGACTAACTCCCTTATCAAGACATGTTTGAGTTATCATGCAGGTATAATAATATGTAAAGGTTTATGTTCCACAGATCTCTTGATAAAGAGTTCTGCTTGTTGCTGTGTATACAGCGTGTAGTGTAGTTAATGGATAAAACTGTACGTGTGGGTGGGGGACCTCATGACCTATAATATAAAAAAAAATGTCAAACCCCGGAGTCGATAGCATTTAAAAAAAAATATATATTTCGAAAAATTGCCACCTTTGGTCACTTCCTCGGCCACCGTGTTCACAAATTAAGGAATTTTCACTGTCTGATTTCTGCATAATATTCTTAAATAAACGTGCTATAAAATGTGTATAACAGTGTTAGAGTACCTCATGTGGCTTTTTTATACCTTAAAGTGAAAAAATGGTGTTTTGTAAAAAAAAAACACTTTGTATATACATATAAAAGATATGGAATATATACATAGAATATATACCTACTCACCATTTTAGAATGTGCATTAAGATTGAAAAATATGGACAGTAAGGTTTCCATACATTTTTTTTTTTACACCAGACGTACTCAAACTTAGGAAAAAATAATTCAGAAACACATTTTCACTTTAAGATTAAAAAGAAACTACATGAAGTACTCTAAAACTGTAATACACATATTATAGCACGTTTATTTAAGAATATTATGCAGAAATCAGACAGTGAAAATTCCTTCATTTGTGAACACGGTGGCCGAGGAGCTGACCAAAGGTGGCAATTTTTTATAAAAAATAAAAAAGTGTGCATGCCTATCGCTTCGGGGATTTGACAATTTTTATATTATAGGGCTTGGGGTCCTCCACCAGCAGATACAGGGTTATCCATTAATTACGCCACACTCTGTATGTGACATTTGGTAGTGGCCAAGTATTATAGTCGTCCCAGCTTGGTGACTGCGCCATAAATGTATAATAAGTACTTGGCCCTTATGCTCTCTTCAGTATACCTACCTCTTATTCCTTCTGAAAATGAAAAATGGTTTATTATTTTATTAAAGTAAACGTTAACAACTTTGATTGGAGCCTCCTTTTAAGCAGATAACCCTGTGTTAGGAGACCCCGCTCTTCCATAACTTAAATAAGTATCATTAACTTGTTTTATGCAAATGTAAAGGAGACAACTACTAAAGGAAAATAAAGACTAAAGGACTAAAGGAAATGAGCATATCGCACCTTGATAACAAAAGTGGCATAATCAAAATTATGTTTTCTAAATAACTCCATAATTTTCTGGCATTTTCAGTACCTACTTACATAATTTAAAGTAAGATCGTCAAATTGCAGTCTTTTATTTCACGTATTTGCTAAGACATTGACTAAAATGCTGCGTAAAAAAGCTTTAAATGGACATACTGAAAAATTTAAATTTTTGTATAATGCCACTTTTGTTTTCAAGGTGCGATATAAAAAAGAGAGAATTAAAGCTAAGCATGCAACACGTACGCGAGAGTGAGGGTGTGTCCTTTCGGCTGCCCCATTTCAAAACCTAGTAAGGGACACTTTTTACAAAAATCGTTTTATTTCATAATCTTACTAACCTAATAAGTCCCTAACAAATAGAAAAACAGCGTTAAAAACTGCCCCATTCACTTCCCCGTGACTACTTTACGTTTTTGCGCTCTCCTGTAAAACGAAGTCCTTACTAGATTTTGAAATGGGCAGCCGCTTTTTCTGTGACCTTCTTCTACTTACTTAAGTGATAGGTTGTTTGAGGGGCATCTTTTAAGTAGCTATGAAATGTGACAACAAAAACAGTTCTTCAATAAAAAAGTAGCAACAATTCCAACGCTTAACGTATACATATTATCGAGTGCCGATCGTACTCGGACGCTTTCAACAGCACTCGATACATTTCACAAGGCGCGCCGCCCTTTGTTACCTCAGACGCATTAAACGGTACGCCTGACTGCGATCATTGAGACATTTCACTTCTGTCCAAATGTTTAGATCTCTATCTGCTAATTGACACTACATATATTTGTCTAATCCATCTAATCTACAGCTGGGACAGGCGGAAACCATTGCGAAACAATGTAATCGGATAAGTGCGGTGTCTTACGTTATTGAGTTACTTTTTTTTTCTGCAGATTATTCTTGATCCATCTTCATACTAAAAGCTTTTGATGGTAAGAAGATCCTACTCTACTACTCTACGAAGGCGAAAGAATTAGAGTAGCCCGTGAAGTTAACATTTTGTTAAGTTTTTTGCTATTTGCAATCCATAAGTACCTATCAGGACATGTTGATCAAAAAATGATTCGTGACCGTAACAAATATGTGTGTATTAACTAAATTCTAATTAAATCATCAATACAATTCGCTAAGTTCTAATTACCCTATTTTTTATTGAAATTTAACATTTGTAGTCAATTCTAAGAGACTTGTGTGATGATTCTACATAAGTACGAGTACATACATAAACTGATGACTATAATCTGTAATATCATATAAGTAACAGACAGTTGTAGGAAATCAGGCCTTGCCAATATGCATATGCAGAAAAATAAATTGACGAATTGATTGGAAAAGATAAATAAATTGAGTGTTTTACCTACCTACTTATCTATATATACCCACAAAATACGTGATGTGAAAACAGACACTACAACTGCTACAACTCGCTGCGTATTTTATTCTGCTCCCGCTCGCCGCTGCCCACCGAAAATGCAGCCTTAGGACAGCTCGTAGTTTTCAGGTTTATAACAGTTTGCTTGGATCACAAAGTGTGACCTATAGGACAGCGGTAACCTAACTAGGTACTAACAACCCTATTTGGGTAGTTAAGTTACTGATTAAGAGGGTAAAATTGGTCTGGGTGTAATTATCTATATAAGTACATTATGTATTTACAAAAAAAAAGTAGTGTATGCAGTATATCAGTTATCTGGTTTCAATAGTACAAGCTCTGCTTAGTTTGGGATCAGATGACCGTGTGTGAACAATCTCCCAGGATATTATTATTATTTATTATTATAAAGAAATACTTATGCCACTTAATTTTCAACAATACATATACAAAATAAACAATTATACACCAATAAAAATAAATAAATCTGTGTCGTAAATAGTGGTCCAACGTTAAGGGGTCGATACACCTTATATTCAGCTATCACACACTACAATTTGAGTCATTTTTTCCTAGGTCTCAGAATACAATTTTATTTTTAAATTGACAACTTGCTTTAGTAAATTTTTTACATTTGGCTTGTGATAGCACATGTATTGTTAGGTACAGTTACTTACCTATAAAAGAAAAAAAAAATGTCATTTATAGAAAATACAGCCAAATTAGTAAAGCAAGGCGTCAATTCTTCAAATAATAATATAAAAATATTTTATTCTGAGACTGGAAAAAAATACTCAAATTGTGGAGTACCTATGTGATAGCTGAATATACGGTATACGACCCCTTAAAGTTGGACCACTATTTACGACACACCCTGTATAGTCACTCAATTAGCTTACCTACCTAAGTAGTAGTTACCGCCAAAGTTTCAAACCATAGCAGCTTTCTAAAGTTTGAATAGGTACTACTTACCTGATTTCCTCCGACTACAAGCTGCAGCAATATTCACAGACTGGAACGTCGAGTTCAGACGCCATATCAATAACAAGAACGTGTTAATAAATTAGTAGGTAGAGTATATATCAGACCCTATACTTTATTGAAATTTATGCCATGATGGAACACAATTAGACTTCTGGGCGTCCAATAAGTGCAGCTTTCATGCCTTACAAAAATATCACGTTTCACGCGCTCTATCGCATCCTGGGATCGTACTCCCCTTATAAAACTGTACATAACGTACATTTATCTCGTTACAAAGGAACAAAGGATCTGATACAACTACATAAAACACTTCAAACGTCGAAAGAGGATAATGCCCATCATTATAAATTCATGTGTTTTGTCGTTTACAGTATTTATTTTGAACAGTTTCGAGGGGGAAAACCCTCTTTTCGCTTGAAAGCTCCCGAAAGCGCGTAGAGAAGGCGTCAGGCGGTGCCGCAGGGCCGCGTCATTGGTCCACTGTTCCCCACCCGGCGGAGACTCCGCCCCGGTGGAAATGCTCCCTGAACCTTTATGCGAGGCGAGCATTCATTCAGTAAGCGTTTGTCGCAGTGGCAGGTGGTCGCGTCGAGCCGCACAGATACGAGTATTGCGAACTAACACCCATTTGAATCATCGACGTCGCTGAGTCAGTGTGGTGCGCGTGTTAACGCTCGGGTGTGATGGTGAATAATATTCTAGTGTATCCTTAATCTTCGTGTAATGCACGCCATGAGTGATCCAGCTGCTTTGGCAGGCATGTTGCCTTTCGATACCATCGGACTGTATGAACAGCCGAAACCACGTTTTATCTTTAAAATGCCGCGGGTAGTTCCAGATCAGAAAGCGAAATTTGAATCAGACGATCTCTTCAAAAGACTGAGCAGAGAAAGTGAGGTATGGAATGTTTGTTAATTAATAAAATAAATATTTAAACGTCACAATACAAATATATATACGTATATCTAATTAAACGCGTTATTGAAACCATTTTAATCGTAGGTTAACAGGAAAATTAGTTAAATTATTAAGTCATCCATTTGGAAACATTGTAATTGTATTTCATTTGTATTGTTTTCCTTTTAAAATATTGTATGCACATTTTATTACTCGATGGTATTCAAAGCTACAGGACTACTTGATGAACCAGAGCAATGCGTAACCGTACCTCACAATAGGAACTGTACATGGTTATCTAATTGGTGTTTCGGTGACGTCAGGTGAGGTACACGGGCTACCGCGACCGGCCACCGGAGGAGCGCCAGATGCGGTTCCAGAGCGGGTGTCGCGAAGGGCACACGGAGATCGCGTTCACCGCCACCGGCACCAACCTGCAGCTGGTGTTCGACCACTCGCCCTACAACAACCGAGGCTGCGACTTCCAAAAAGAGAGCGGCAAGGTAATTAACTATTATATTATTTTCCTTTCAAAACAACTGTTATCGCTTCGTGACTACATCATACGAATACGGTTCGAGTATTTATTAATAGGTATATACTTAATTATTATTATTAAAAATAATAATATGGTAATGAACAGCATGAAGCTGACTGGCTGATTAAATTATGTATAGTTCTGAGTATCCTAAATGAATAAGTTATTTTCATAAAAATATTTGTTGCATAAAGCCAGGCAGGGTTTTTTCCACGGTTTTTCCAAACGAGGCGAGTACATGCTCTGTCGTAGCGGGTAGCAAACAAGCCACATTTTTTAGTGAAAGGTAGCCTATCTATACCTAGCAACAATCAAAGAATCGACCTTAATCGTTATACTAACGCCATTAATCATTAGATAGTTTAATCTTGCTTTTAAAACCTTCTCAACATCAACCAATATTGTATAGTTCCTAGTTAGTACCTACATTAATTTATTTATGGAACTCAAAAATAATAATTTGGCCAAAAAATCTATTTCAGAAACATTTTTTATTTTTTAAATAAATGTATCGGAGTAAGTGTAAAGAGGGTCCTATCGTATAACAATTTCACGAATCGCTGATCGCACGGCCAGAAGAACCTCGAATATCGAACGAAAGGTAAAATCAATACCAATAGTTATCGTATTAAGATGTAGTTAAGGATATTTATTGCTGATTCTAATAACAGTCATCGCCTATACGTTGAAGATACAGTTACATCTTTGGAGGATACCTGCCCCTAAGACGACCCACTTACACAGGCACTAAGTAGGTAGGTATCCTCCAAACATAGGTAATGTGATTGAATTTATTACAAATAAACACCTAGTTGTAAAAAAACATTAGTAATAAAATGGAATAATAACGTAATTCGAGCTAAGAAATATATAATAATTATCCATAGATGTTGAAGACAAATTATATGAATTGATGACCCCACCGAATTAAACGGTAACCCTTTACAGGACTAATAAAAAAAACTTTTTTTTATGTAACATAATCATAATACATCCTGTATTATACATTATGTTCGCAAAACTCGTCAAAATGTATGAAACAGCAGATTTTTTCCCATAGTAAAAGTTGTTCATAATGATGAGTACAATGACCCCTTAAGAGGTTGTTGGTGTTTTACCAATAACCCTGTATACACATGTGTATACCAAATGTTTTTGTTGAATGTTTTTTTTTTTACTTTCTCACACCATAATATATAAAACAATATATTTCACACATAATATATAAAACAATATATTTTATTTAAAAGTCATTCGTTAAATTGTACATTGCTTGCTATACCATTTTATGTAAGATAAAAGTAACGACTGGGAGAAATATATGTAGCAAAATATAAATTTCATCACAGTAGACAAAATCAGAACAATAATTTTAAATTAAAATTTTTCTTAATAAGCACGTCATAAATACACTCGTTACTTTGCTTTTTAAAGCTAGTCGAATAAAATGTATTTTTTGAACAACATTGATATAAATAATGAGGAGCTTGTGGCTAAGTAATAACAGCCGCACGGGTCGATCCATCGGGTTAAGCTACGCTTGCCGGGGTTGGTCCGTAGATGGGTGACCATCTTTACATACCGAGTTTCCTCCGTGCCTCGCAAAGCACGTTAAGCCGTTGGTCCCGGCTATCATTCGTGGATCTTTGACAGTCGTTACGGGTCGTCAGAAGCCCGAAAATTTGACAATCAGTATTACCAAGGGGTAGGTATCGTATTACCCAATAACTGGGTTGTGGAGGTCAGATAAGCAGTCGCTCCATGTAAAATACTGGTATTCAGCTGCATCCGGTTAGACTGGAAGCCGACCCCAACATAGTTGGGAAAAGGCTAGGCAGATTGATTTGATATAAATAATGACAAAAAATAATAAAAAAAACCAAGCAAGTCTGAAAATTACGAATATGCAATAAAACATTTTAAAGAAAAATGACTTTACCAGTTTATTCGGTGGGGGCGTCGAAATACCTACCTAGATGTTTTAATATTCGGTCAAAAAAATATTTGCTAAACTTGATAACAGGTAAGGAACTTAAATAAGAATCCAATTTATAATTTATATATTTTTTAAATTTTAAATTAACCTGTGGAAATCCAAGAATAAAGACTAATGTAAATAATAATATTTATATTAGTCTTTATGTCTATTGCTACCTAAGTATAACCTGTCGTCGAGGGAACTATACCCACTAAGCAAATCCATTCTTGATGTTTTTGGCGTAGCTTCATGAAAGATAGGGAATTGTGATTTATGCTTTATGTAAATAGGTAGGCGAGGCACGCACAGCGATTCTCAAAGACAATACAGCTGTATGAATCATAGTTATTACGCAGACTGTTTAGTAGTAGGTACTACTACCAATGGAGCAGTGGGGTAATACTTGATAGCCTCATTTGTCAACAGTCGTCATTTCGTTCGGACGCGGGTCATCAACGCATGGAGCTTCCGGCCCACATTTTCATAACCAAAATTAAGACATAAATAACTTTGAAGCCGCTAATGATAAAGCATAAAGGCGTAACACCGCAGATAACGCGTCGGTCACGCTCTGCCGTACTTAATACACTCTCTGAGTGAATGACATCTTTCTACAAAGAATCATTCTGGCTCGACTAATGGAATGTGCATGATGATGGGACATGTGAACGAATTCATTTAGGAGCTAACATTATCATTACCGATTCCATTCAAAGAAGATAAAATGAAAACGGTAGACAGTTTGGTATACTGGATCGTTGCGTTGGGTCATTGGGTGGACCAAGTATTTATGACAACCCGAGACCTTTACTAACCAAAGACGTAATAAATAGACAAGAAGTTAGAACATGGATGCCGAGCAGGATTTTGAACTGGATTCTTTAACTTCGCCCAATCTCTCATCTGTCCACCCTTATGTTACAAATGCGAAAGTAACTCGGCCTGTCTGTCCGTTACCTACCTTTTCACGCTTAAACCTAGTGGTTTCGACGAGCGACCGGTTTAACAGATCGTTATGTGGTAGCAGGAACTTGGAAAAGGACATACGCTACTTTTCATCCCGGATATTTGTATAAAAAAAATGATGGATTAGGTACAAAATACAAACAAATGCCGTTTACAGGCACTTTTGAATTGTCAAAGGAGTGTCAGTCAGAAGCGTAGTAGAAGCTGAAATGATGCATCCCACTACTCATATTTGTGTACGTAGATACTGATACACTACGGTGAATGCGGTAGTGGAGCGCGTCATTCCAGCTTAGACGACGAGGTTCCTATGAAGAAGAATGGGGTAAGAAGCTCCATGATCACTCATTTAAATTATATTTTAACAAAATTTTAGTTTCATCATTAATGTTGAATAATTATAATGTGAGAACGATGTAAAAAGACGGGACGGGTCTCTAGGCTAAGTAATAACAGCCGCACGGGTCGATAGATCAGGAATAATATGTCTGTCTGCATAGTGTGCGTTTAAATTCAGGCTCATTCACTTGAAGTATGTGGGCAAGTATTTTACTGCAATATTTTAAACGATATGAAAGATGAGTCTGGTTGAACTAACTGGGTTCCTATTTCTATAAGAGCCAGATGTGCAGAGGAAGTCGCAGGCAACAGTTAGTCGTCAATAAATAAATCAATGAGCCACAACAACACATTAAATAAAGTTCGGCTATAACAGGCCTCTTTCAATTTGCGACAAAACACCGGCTCTCGGTGTTCTGCATAGTCTGTCCCAGCCACATTGAAAACTCTACCATCTAGCCGGCGGCGTACCACGCTACGTTTTTCCATCACATATCGTAAACAGTCTTTAGTCTTTTCACGTTCTTCATTTTCACATTTTCGTAGGTGGAAGCTGCCACAGGAACAATTGTCTAGGTAGAGGCAAAAGACAATTTTCAGCTAAACTCAGATGTTTCAGAAATACTGACATAGTTCTGTTATGAAATCATGTTTTAGTTTTGATTTATTTGTAGTAAATATGGTACAAAACGTAGTATGTGTCCGGTAAAGAATGGATAACCTTAAAATAGCATATCATAAACCTTAAGGCCGTTCTAAAAACAATACAAAAAAATAAATGAATATGCAATTTCGAAAAGTGCACATCTCGCATATTTTGACAAATACCTTTTTTCAAATCAATGAATTCTAAATGCTTCCCTCTACCTTTTTAAATCTAAACCTTTATCAGTAAGAAGTTACGGAAAAGGTGTGCCTAAAAATTAAAAACTTAATTTTCAAGTATCGGCTTATTATGAGTTTGTTTTTGATCCTAAAAGACCTGGTAAAGTAATCGCAAACAATTATATAGATTTTCGTTATATTTCATTTGTGAAATTTTCGTTAATTCTAGAGTAAAAGTTGCAGAAACTTACTAAGCCAAGAATATCGAGCTTATAATGTCAAACCTATTAATAAATAAATAAAAATCGGTCACGAGCATGTCGGACCACGCACAATGAAGGGTTTCGTAGTTGGAATGAATTTATCCCAAGAACAAACTTAACAAAAAACATGTTCTCCAACTACAAATGTCTATAGGTGGACAAATGTAAGTTTGTACGCACAATATTGAGAGATTTACCATGCTGTTTTAAGACCATTGACTTCTTATAGGTTTTCCTGTAATCTATAGGTATTGAACTATTTTCTATGTTTTTTTTCAAAATGTTAGGCTCAGTACTTTCGGAGATAAGGGTAAGGGAATGGTCAATTTTCGTCTATTTACTTAAATAACTTTAAAATGGTTCATTTTAGAATTATAAAGTAAATACATTTGAGACCCTCACAGTAAGCCCTTTCATTTGATATATCGCACGATGCAGTTTTCAATTATTTTTTATTTTTATTTTCTTATTTGTCCCCAAAGTTGACCCCCATATTCACAATATTTACGTTACATGTCCGTGTTTGGGTCACAGAAATACATATGTGTACCAAATTTCAACTTAATCGGTCCATTAGATTCGGAGCAAATTGGCTGTGACAGACAGACAGACACACGAGTGATCCTATAAGGGTTCCGTTTTTTTCATTTGAGGTACGGAACCCTAAAAATTGCAGATATTGCAAAAGTGAAACAATATAAGACATGTGCCCTTTTCGAAATTGCATTTAATTAGTTATATATCCCAGGAAATACATGATGTTAACAAAAAAAAAAAATTTTTACATTCTTCTTCACCACGACCACAATATAATGAATTCCATTCCATCGGTTATTATATGTTATGTTCTTAAGTTAGGTCAGTAAATAGTGTGACTAGAAATTGAACAGTATTTTTTTTCAAAAAAATCCTATCTTTATATACAGAAAAAAATATCCCAAGTACTTGGGATATATATGTGTAAATATTTTTGTATTTTTTTTAGAACGGCCATAAATAAGGTCCATTACTTATATGCTATTTCAAGGTTATTCATTTTTTCTTTACCGGACACCTTGTATAGGTAATTTGTTAGAGCAATGACACATTTCGCTATAAATTAGCATGCAAATATTAAAGTACCTACCAAGATCTAGTTTCATTAAGCAAATCTGTACACAAATGAACACAATATTATTCAACATTAAATTATTTGAAGTAAATTTTAAGCTTCCTAAACTCAATATACATACCTAAAATGTAATTAATAGACGCAAAGTATGTACCTATTGTTATTATTACAAATACAACATAAAATATTAAACGCAACAGAAACACTTCATAACAAGATTATTACTAATTTCAGTAATGATAAGACTGTCAAGAAACATTTTTGAGGAATTTAGCTACTTATAGAATAAATACTATGTGAGATGAGCTATTTCTCTAGAACTGTGGAGAATTTTCGGTAAGCAGAAGTCGGTAAGAAGTTTAGAAGAGTTTTATAAGTGGGGCCATAATACATTATACGCAACTGTGTCTAAATAATTTTATCCTAGGTATGAACAATTTTAATAAAAACTGTGTAGCTTTCCGTTTTTCTGTATGATTGTTTTTAGTTTTAAAAAGTGAAGAATTAGTTTTAACAAATTTTGCTATTTCGTATATTCAAGAAACTGTGAGAAGACAAGAAGAAGGAAGAAACTGTGAGAAAAAGAGAGGTTGCTGTGGAGGTAGCTGTGTGAGGTTGTGTGATTTATACACTGGTCTACAAGAATTAGTCCAGTCCATGTTGAAAATTGCACAAATGCATTTCTTTTTGTTCTAATAGAACTCTAGAAACTTAGAAGAGTTTCCCCAGACAATGATACCATACTACACGATGGAGCAAACACCATCAACGCAGATGGTCTCGTCTCGATATCACTTCTTTGACTTTTTTTTAAAGAAAAACATCTATTTTTTTTTGTAATGTTCATGCATATTCGAGGGGTGCTAAACAACGTTGTAAGTGCCTAGTTTGTTAATAAAAATTGTAATAATTAATTCGTTTTTAGTTAACAATTTAAAATGGTTTTTTGTGTCTACTGAAAACATTTTTTGGCACTTAAAACGTTATGGTTTGGCACCTCTCATTTTATCAATATGCTCCTTCCAAGTGACTTCGTCAGTGTTTTGGAATTGAATATTTTAGTTTTCTCTACGTCAACTAATAATTTACGTAATACGTAATTTTAGTCAAGGTATTATTTATATTAGATTCGTGTAATTCATTATTCTTGCAACCTAGTTGTTGCTAATGACACAACCCTGTTGTGTCATTAGCAAACAGCACCCAATCTTGCTCTATTTCTTGAGGAAGATCATTAACATACCTATAGGTACAAGGAATAGTGGTGGCCCTAAAATACTTTCCTGTGAAACAAAAATATTCGCGACCTGAGTTATATTTGATAAATACGATTTGAACCTAAGTTCAGAACCTAAGTTCAGAACCTAACCTAACCTGCACTCAAATCTGTGAAGTATTAAAATCAAAGGTCTGCAACAATATATCTCACAATATATCAATCAAAATGATTCATCTAAGTCTAGTGAATCAGTTTATCATTTACACACCTTGTATCTTAGATATGGCTAGGACTGTCAAGACCTCTGAGGTTCTTGGACTTAAAACTTTCTGGGGCTTAAAACTTGGAAGTTTGGTTAGCTAGGCAATAATGCTCATAAATGAGTTTTCATGTTTGATTAGTTAATCAATCAATATATATTATAAAAGAAAGCATATGCATGTACAATGTGCGCTAAAACTCGGAAACGAGTAATGGTCTGTTAGCCCTCTGTCCCCCATTCATGAAGAAGCTTTCCGTTTTTATCTGAAGGGCGTGCTTTTGAAGATACAAGGGCTGGAAGTTTCGCCCTCTAGAAATTTCTAGAACAGTCCAGAACGTTCGAGAGTTTTCAAGAGCATTCCACAACTTCGCAGAACATTCTGGAATTTTGTGGAATGTTCGGGAATAGTCTGGAATGTCCCAGAAGTATTGTATTGTAAATAAAAGTATTGTAGTTAAAGTATCTATTTGTGGTCCT
Source organism: Dicycla oo (assembly GCA_948252095.1). Lineage (NCBI taxonomy): Eukaryota > Metazoa > Arthropoda > Insecta > Lepidoptera > Noctuidae > Dicycla > Dicycla oo. Next base: position 17,887,879 of record OX411712.1, read on the forward strand.
TTAAATTAATAATAGTAAAATTAACAGAATAGGGATGATGACTAAAAAATGTTTTTTTGTCCGTCATATAGATTATTAAAATATATTGGACACGTATTTTTTCTTTTTGTACGTAATCAAAAGATTACGGCGATACATTGAGTTAAAATGTGGCATGACGTCACGTCTTCGTAGATTTTATACGTAGAAGTGACGTAGCAAGCCCCCACTCCCGAACTTTAATGCGAGTTATCTATGTCATTTTGTATTAATATGATAAAGCAAAAAATACGTATCTAATATATTTTTATTACCTGACTGACGGACTAAATAGAATTTCTTTTTTTTTACCCAGGCATCATCCCTATTATATCCTATCTACTAAAACTATTCACAAACTAAAATATGGCGTCCTAAAATTCATCCGCATCGCTATCGACTTGTACCAAATGTATCCAAGAGACTGGCAGCATTACCACGTTGTATGGCAATGTCCCCATTTTCCATGGAAATAAAGACATGCCGTCCGGTCTCTGGCCATCGTCGCGTGCCAAGCCAATGGGTTCTAGTACAGCTGGAACGCCGACGGTGACAAGAGCTCGTCGGATGATTAATGTTCGCGTGCCGTGCTAAGCGACCCGCACTTCGGCTGCAAGACAGGAGACAGGCCGTGGTGTCCGAGGCTGTTGACAACTTCGCCATAGTGACAGCGATGAGAAGAACAACATGGAGCTCCTAGTCGTAAGGAAGCAGCGAGGCGGAAAGTAGTGTCGTCGAACAAAGTGCCTATTTTCGACGACGGTAGTGCATGACGCCACAGACCCGACTCTTATATTTTAAAGTTTATCCTTTTATTCCAACTAGCACACAATCTCATATAAACTCCCTGAGCGAAGCCGGGTAACCCAGCTTGGTGTATATAAAGCCTTTCCGTATGTCATTTCGTAAATTTATATTTTGGATAAAAATGCTACAACTTTGCCATAGTTAAGTTTTATAAAACGACTATTCTTACTATACTATCCGGCTCCATGCAAATACAGAGGACAGTCCGTTCTTTAGCGAAGTTACCGAATTTAATTTATAAATATGTTCTGTAAAGCCGTTTTATGTGCATGTGGTGTTAACCTGTAATTAATCGTTCCACTTGTAAATGTTACTGTAGTCATTAAGTCAGAAATGTATATAGTGTAAACAATTGTTGGTTAACCTAAATAAATAAATAAATTAAAAAAGCCTACCTAATGGAAATCGATTTAAACCGTTATAAATCACACCTATATTTAGGTACAGCAGCACGTCTGTCTGCCAGCATACATCTATCTTTCAGCACGTTCTTTGTAAGTATGTATAATGTCTAAATTTGTTATATTATAGAGGAGCACATTTGGTGCCGGACTTATTGAATGTGCCCCCTCACAGTCGAGCCCGCCTGCTGTGCTGTTGTATGAATACTTATATTTATTTACACTCGGTTCATTTAACAAAGCGCTCGAGTGTGCACGAGCCCTCGTCATGTAACTACTAACTACGTTTTATTATAGCGCACTTCAAACTACTCGTAGATTTCTTAAGTATTAAATTTAATATAACTAAAATGATTGATATATCACAATTCGATTTATAGATAATAATAAATAGATGCGTGTTAAATTGAGACGCATTTGGTTAGTGAAACTACAATTTCCAATTCGGTCAGACCAAAGAGTTTCAGTAAAGTATAAGTATCTACAATAATTATGTTAAAAATTAAAATGATATTTTGTACAACACAAACAAGGCTGCAGTTCAATTTTACAAATCTATTTGTATTTTTGTAATAGTCTCACAAGGTATAATCTGTCTGTCACACCACCCTTCTAATAAACCCAACGCACTTGACTGTAGGGAGGACGCCTTTAGAAAAAAATGGCATCAATGCTTTTCTCCCTTTCCCAAGGGAGAAAAGCATTTCCCCTGAAATCGATAGTGGAAAAGCGTCGCGATTGGCGGGCGTCGCGACGCCGCCCCCGCCCAGCCAACATGGCCGCCGCGCGACGTCACTGTATCCCTTCTCACTATCCCGCCGTGACCCCTCTTATCTCGATATTTAAAATCAATATTGATGCTATTTGCAAGATTTTTTAAAACTTCAAAAATAAAGTCAAAAATACCTTTAAACTTATTATCTTGACCAAAATTACATTTCTGCATTTAACAACGGATAATATTAATTATAAACATACGGCAGGCGTCGGGTTTCAGTATTACAAGTTTAAAGGAACCTAAAAAGAACTTGTTATTAGTTAAATTGCATCCTGGTCTGGTCGAATGCGTGGCACAATTAAAGGTTTGTTGGAAGCGGATGCGGCAGCCGGAACAAAGGCAGCACGCGATCTGGATCGACAGACGTGTGCCTCCTGTCGTGGTGTCCTTCTGCTTTGTTACCAAAACTTACAATTACCTGCCTTATTGTTTAAAATTAATTTAAAATTATAAGTATACACATTCTTGTTGTGTGTCTGTGTGTGTTCTATAGATATCTTCTCCAACAAAATGTATATCTATCATCAACCCAATTCGTTAGACTTGTTAAAACGTGGTCCAAGAATGGACACATCTACCTGTACACTTTTTTTAAGGATCACTTCCGATCCATGTGTGACTGATAAATGCATTTCAACTTTTGCCACCAACATCAACAGCGTGGCAGTTTTTGTTTATATTTTTTGTGCAACATTTTAAAAGTAGCTTTTTGTCAACAGGCCCACATCGTATCCCGATTTATAATGAACGGCGTGTGCGTGAGGTGGCGGGGCTGGATTGATTTGGAGCGGCTCGACGGCGTTGGCTGTTTGGAGCTGGACGAGGAGCGAGCAGCTATCGAGGACGCGGCTTTGCGCGACCAGATCGAGCGGTACAACCAGCGCCTGCGTGACTTCGAGGACAAGCAGCGCGCGTACCGCGAGCACGGCGAGGAGATGCGTGCGCACGCGCATGTGCACCAGCGCTGCCACCAGCCGCGCCAGGCGCCGCACGCCGCGCACCCCGCGCACCCTCACCCGCCTCACCCTGGCCACATTAAGCCGCACTCGCAAGGCGCGCTCATCTCGTAGATACAGACATAGTACCACTACAACATCACTATTAATGAGTGAGAGGAACTATGAAGACCTCTAGACCCATGCGAGATGTCACGTATTCCGGAGTTAATAAGCAATACGGTGTAATAACGAAGAGTTTGCGTTAAGCCGGGTCCAGACGTGAATCCTGTATGTAATCGACTGCGAAAGCCTTTGTGTTCGCGCTAAAAACCGACATCCGATGGACCAGCGCGAGCGCCAGCCCGAGCGTTACATGGTAGTGCTCATACATAGTGCGTCCACACGCAGAATTTGCATAACATTACACGATACATTACATTACACATTACTCACGTCTGGACCCGACTTTACCAACACGATAGGTACGTTTCATCTTGTTTCTTGGTTGTTGGAAAAGGTTGACGAGCGAAATAGTGTAAATTACCTATGTGGTATTCGATAAGTCGTCAGTTTCAAATGGCTACAATCAGCCATAGTAGTATTTATCAGAAAGCCCTAAGACTTTTAAACCCAACTGCCAGATTGTCTTCTAAAACCTATTATAATATCTAAGTTTTTGTAGGCGCATTTAAAGTAGTGTTACTTCTTTATCTACTAACTACCTCCAAAAACGCAAAGACGATTAAGGAAACGATTTTATCAAACATCAAATTGAATATACCGGTAGGTCATGTGAAGGTACACGTTTTTTTATTTTACAAATTCAGTTACATTTTGGTTTCAATAAAACATCACCATAGAGTAGACTTGAAACAAAAGAATCATTTCCAGGGTGATTATACACTTTAAAACAAAATTAAATAAAAATATAAATAAAAACACAGTTATTTATTTATTATCTTACAAAACAATAATGCGGATTTTAGTTTTCAAAAATCACTCCACTCAAATGGCGTCCTTCTAACTGCAAACATTCTTGCAATCTTTCTTTCATGTTGGCGAAAACTCGCTTGCAAAGTTCTGGACAGATAGCCGCAATCTTGCGTCGGATATTTTCTTGCAGGGCCTTTATTGTTGATGGTGAATTGGTGTAGACGCGAGAATTGACTTATCTCCACAGGAAAAGTCGCAAGGGGTCAGATCAGGTGATCTAGGGGACCAGGCTATGTCGCCAAAGCGACTTATCAATTTTCCGGAAGAAAGTGGTCATTGAGCCCCTGGTGGTGTGTATCGTAGCCCCATCCTGCTGAAAGTGGGTTTTGTTATTGTAGCTAGCATGACGGTGCAGCAAAAAGTGGTCCAGCATCGCGCAGTTAATGCTGCAATCTTTTGGACAGACTTACGCGGATTTCTCAAAATTTCCCTTCTCACAAGTTCTGCGTTTTCAGGAGTACTAATAGACGTTGAAGGTCTAGGCTGAGGCTCATTTCTGACTGATCCAGTTTCTCTAAACTTCTGTACCCACGTCCATATCAATCAGTTTGACGGACCATCCTTTAATCGTCGGATATCAAAGTGACATTGACATTGTTCGAATTATTGTTTGTAAAATACGCCTCAACCCAATGATATTATATTAAAATGAGGCAGATATATTACTACCGCGCGTTTTGTGAAGACTCGAAAGCGTCCCAATTGGGGCACATTGAGGTATTGTCTTTAGTCCGCGTCAAGCAAGGCGTAATAATAATACAGCACGACCCTCTTTTTTAGGACATTGAGCACGACCAGATTTTAAACGTTGGTTACTATGAACGTAACACATCTTGTTGTGTATAATATCATTGCCTCAACCGCAAAAGCGCGGTACGCTCCCGTCCACTGACTCATGACTACTAGACAACCCGCAACAATTCCGCACCGAATGATACTCCGCTCCCCCCGCTTACACTTTGCCGTGAGCTCTGTTCAAAGTGTAAAATGTGCCGGCGTACACCCGGTACAATTAATACCATTTTCTTATTTCAAAGAACGGCTTTTACCAAGCATTTATTACTTTAGTCGTTTTGTCGTCGTTACTCGTCGTGATTAAAAACGTCGGCGATATATTATGCAATGTTAGTTTAGTTAATTGTAAGTAAATGTAGATATTACTATTATCATGTAAAACTGATTTTATTTTACATAAAACACCAATCTTTCAAAAATGGTCTGAAACAAAAGAAATATTAACTAATAAACAATACTATATTGATTCTCATTTAAAACTCGATTGTACACGTTCAAAGAACTTTGCACAGTAATGTTTCAAAGACAGCTCCTTCAGGCACATCTGAACATGATCTTGATCAGTCAATTTCCAGTTGTAAAATTATCTTTGAACATTTATATTAATTAGCAAATATTCGATTTAAATAACTCACAATTGAGAGCCTTACCTCCGCCACGAAACCAAAGCAGCGAAAACACAGTAGTTCAATTCAATCGACTCGCATGATGTTCCACTACTCGAGTAGCGGAACGTCATGCGGTTCCGCGGCGGAGGTGTGCTAAGGCCCTAAATATGTATACATTTCTACTAATTCTTTTGTTACAACATAAGTAATTCCTCCATTATAAATGTATATGCCTCTATTATAAAACCAGTCCAAAATGCTAACTTTTATTAATAGATGTCAGTACCTAGTAGTAATGCCGTAAAACACACCTAAGACAAGTTGTAACTACGCATAGAATAGCAATCTAAAACATATTAAAATTCTGTAACAATTCGTATTCTAATGGATCCAGTCGTTAAGAATTGATGTTTTTCTCATTACTTGTAATTATTATTAATTAACGTTCTTGTTCAGTTTGTGGTACATGTTATTTATTTTTAAGTTGATTTTATATGTAACGAAATATAAAGTATTGTGATAATAATGTAAATAAAACTTTACTGAATTTTAAACATGTGTACGATTTTATTTTACTAAGTCTTCCCTTATTGTCTACACTCATATATTTAGGATACAGTTTACATAGTCATATTTTATGAGTCGTCGACGGACCTGTCTAAGACATCAAAATCTTCTCATAATTTTGAAGAATTTTATGTGCGTGTGAACTGAGGGACCAAACTGGGAATTAACAAAATAACAACACTAGGATTTAGTTGTAGTCTTAAAACAATAATTGTAGAACGAATCTGGGAATTTGTAAACAAATTTTAAGAACTACAGCTCTTAAAGTCTGCTGTCATAAGGAAAAAAGACGTATCTGACATTTTTTCTCGAAATATTGAGTTTTTATTTTATCTTAATTTAGGTTAGAATAATAAAACTTCTGTTGTCGAAATATAAAATAATTTATTACCTTAAAATTATGGTACTTTCAGAAAATGTTACAAATACCTATTTATTCAATATTATAAACAGATACAGTTTGTGAGTTTGGATGTTAGGGGTAATCTCCGGTAAAACTATTCCGATTTTGAATTTTTTTCCATGAAACAAACATTCCTCCATAAGACGTCATAGATACTATCTAGAAAATACATAAAGTATTTTGTACTCGCTTGTACCACTGTATGGGGAAATTGATTTCTTTAATATCTTTTTAATTACACACCGACTAAATCTGTAACTTGGCGACTGATTCCGACTAATTGGCGACTAAATATGGGAGAAAACAGATCTTCGCTATATGTCCTAGTTTTTGAGATATAAATGTGGCCCTGCTGGGGAGACTCTCTCCAGCAGGGCCACCTATAAACCCTTATATCTTTTGAACCAGTGACCGACTAATTCTGATATTTGGCGACTAATTCCGACTAATTGGCGACTAAATATGAGAGAAAACAGATCTTCGCTAGGTGCCCTAGTTTTTGAGATATAAATTTGGCCCTGCTGGGGAGAGTCTCCAGCAGGGCCACCTATAAACCCTTATATCTTTTAAACCAGTGACCGACTAATTCTGATATTTGGCAACTAATTTCGACTAATTAGCGACTATTTTTTTGCGTTTTCAAAATTAAAATCCCTGATGGTGGCCCTGCCAGAGTCAGTGACACCAAATCAAATCAAATCAAAAGTCATTTATTCAAACTAGGCTGAGAATCAGCACGTTTTGAACGTCAAAATTACATAAGACAGTCCCGCAAAACGCCCGCCCTTCACCACTTCCTAGTGCTTTAGCTGGGGAGAAGTGGCGCAACAAACTCCCCAGCAGCACAGCTGTCTGTTCAGGTAAAAAAAATGATTCTATATAACACTGCGCATAATAATTTAGGTACATTACGCAACACAAAACATTAAATTAAATTATTTGCTATAAGTAAGCTCGGAAAGCACGTTAAGCCGTTGGTCCCGGCTGTCATTCGTAGATCTTTGGCAGTTGTTACGGGTCGTCAGAAGCCCGAAAGTCTGACAACCAGTCTTACCAAGGGGTATCGTATTACCCAATAACTGGGTTGTGGAGGTCAGATAGGCAGTCGCTCCATGTAAAATACAGGTATTCAGCTGCATCCGGTTAGACTGGAAGCCGATCCCAACATAGTAGGGAAAAGGCTAGGCAGAAAAAGGCTATAAGTAAGCTAGCACACGCCAATATACCAAAAAAAAATCGAAACCATATTCTCAAGCAGAAACAAAATACAAAACTAAAAACGTAAGCAGAACTTTATACCTAAATAAAAGCCTCCAGTAATAAAGGGCGTGCCCACTTACATATAGCCGTACATGTAGTCGTAACTCGAAGTCACAGATAATAAACTAGGACCATCAAAGTAAAATCAACAACGAGTTAAGTTACTAATAACAAAACAAAACAAAACCAAGGTCAGCAAGACGACCTGTCACCACAAGCAGCACCCGTTCACGAGCATAACGCAAAGATCAGCCATTACCCCCTCGCCTTATTTGAGGGAAGGCGACAACCCGACCCCCGACGCTACCGCAAGCAGTGACATCTAAGGGATCATGACGAACTTGCTGCCGGTTGCTCAGGCAAGAAAAACTATGATCAACTGTCGAGGTCACTAGCTAACCACATATTGCAATACCACTCATATAAACATTGAATTGAGTAGCTTATGTCAATAATAAATTAAAATAAATTGACCTTGAGAGTCAAAGAAAATAAATAATTATATGAACTCATATAACCTGTCAGTAGGTATGCTAATTCTGGAGAAAGAACATAAACATTGTCTTAAGTTAAACACAGCGACCAACTATTCTTGTCGTTTAAGTAATCGTTGATAGAATAGTATGCCTTTGAACAAAGGTTAGATTTTACTTTAGCTTTGAACGCATTAAAGGGCAAATCTAGCAAAGAAGAGGGTAGCTTGTTATAAAAAGATATACCAAGCCTAACAAATGAGTTATGAACCTTATGAAGCCGGTGAAATGGAGCACGTAATTTGTCCTTATTTCTGGTGTTAACATTGTGAATATCACTGTTTTTAGTGTATAAATGTATATCGCTTCCCGGCAAAAAAAGTGTCAGAATACAAAAATAGCTGTTTCGAGAAAATGGTAACTTAATAGTTTTTTGTTCATCTAGACGTCAATAATTTAAAAACTATAATAGTCAGATTGCTGAAATATGCTATTGCTAAATTACTGACGTCTAGATGAACAAAAAACTATTAAAGTTACCATTTTCTCGAAACAGCTATTTTTGTATTGTGACACTTTTTTTGCCGGGAAGCGATATTTTGTCTAATATATAAGATGTTGGCGAAGATACTCGTAAATTGTGATGCCACCGTGAGAATACCAATCTGTTTAAAAAAATCTCTCAAAGAAACTCTGGCACCGAGCTGGTAAATTGCTCGAACAGCTCGTTTCTGAAGAACAAATATATTTTGAATGTCAGCGGCTTTGCCCCAGAGCAGAATACCGTATGACATAACGCTATGAAAATAACTAAAATAGACTAACCGAGCAGTATCAACGTCAGTGTAAAGTGGTGTGGTGGCAAAGGGAAAACATCTCAAAAAAACAAGGTTCAGTTCAGTCAAGTAACGGAAACAGGATGACCCAGCTTTTAACATTTATTGAGCACGGTTGCTTGATACTTTCTGAAGGTCTGATGATGACCAGGTAAGTGCTTATTGGTCCTCAGTAATTGAAATAGTTAGGATGACCTAGCTTTCAACATTTATCTAATTGAGCACGGATGCTACTGAATGATACTTTCTGAAGGTCTGATGATGACCAGGTAAGTGCTTATTGGTCCTCAGTAATGGCAATAGTTAGGATCACCTAGCTTTCAACGTGTAAGTGTGACGGCCTGGCTTATTGATACGAGTTACGGGTGTGGTGTCAAAGGAAAAACATCTCAAAACCTTGGTCAAATTCTAGTGCAATATTTATAACAAAACTATTATCTACCTACTTATGACAATCAAATATTTCAGTTTTTACTAAAAACTAAAAATTAAGAAATAAAAATCATTTAAAAAATTAAATCGACTTCAAAAAGAAATTATTTTTAATTTTAATTTCGAAAGTCGGTGGCAAAAAAAAAATTAAAATACAGATCCCAAGACACCGACTTCCGAAATTAAAATTAGGTATTTCTTAATTTCGAGTTTCTTTTTGAAGTCGATTTAATTTTTTAAATTATTTTTTGTAGCTGTGTGGCGGGGAGGGGGGGGGGGGGTGGATGCAGGAGCAGCGGCGTCACATTATGTCCTAATGTGAAAGCGGCGTAAAATGGTTCCTATAGTTGTGATTTTGTCACATTATTCTAAAAAAAATCTAATTAAAGTTGATTTATTACTATTAAGGAGCAATATAAACTAATTGTTAATTGTCAAATTAAAAATGTTAAAATTACAAAGTTTATTTTTATTTTATTCCTTTTCTAATACCTAAACCATCTTAACACAACTAACCATGATGAATTTAATCCTTTTTCTCTCTCTTGCGTGTTCTTTCCTCAAAATCTTTTAAACTATACATGCTACAAAGACATGATATAAATCTTGGCACATAATATAAATCTTGAATGTTGTCTAATTAGTAATCACTCCGTAACTTCGCAGTAGAAGTATATTTTTCACGACCATAAACTTCAAATGCGATTTTCTCAACTTTTTTGATTCCGATTCAAAAAACTATAAAAAAAAAATAATTGTTGTAAGTACTTATAGATCTGGTTCTTTTTTCTTTAAATAGGTAATTTTATTTAGTTTCAGGAACTATCAATAACTCCATGTCTCGAAAGTTGTACCTTTTCAGATTCACAGTCACATTTTATAACTTCAAGTCGTCCTAGAATTCAAAATAGTTTTTTTTTAATACGGAATTCGAATTTCAAAATCCATTTAGTATAGGTAAATTGAGACTTAATTATGCCCATGATTATCGTCATTCTCCTGCTCTTGTCTTAATTTATTTGCGGTCGGCGCAACATGTCTTTTTCTTCCATACTTCTTTATTAGTCGACATCTCGGTAGTCAATCCCTTTTTGACCATATCATCTTCCATCCATCGTTTCTTTGGTCTTCCCCTACCCGTATAGCCATCCACATTCATACTCAAAACTTTCCTGACGACATTTTCATCATTCCTCCGCATAACATGTCCATACCATGACAACCGATTTCCACACAACTTTTCAGTCACCAGTGTCACTTTCAGACGTCCTCTTACATATTCATTTCTTATTATATCCATTCGCGTAACACCACACATCCCTCTTAGCATTCTCATCTCAGCTGCATGCAATTGCCTTTCATTCATTCTTTTTGTGGCCCAACATTCTGATCCATACATGATCTAGGTCTAACCATTGTTTTATAAATCTTCCCCTTGAGTTTAGGGGAATGCGGGAGTCGCAGATTGTTCCCGTGACCTGCCGCCATTTCATCCATCCAGTGTTAATTCTGTGCTTAACAGTCCGATCTACTTCGCCATCGTTTTGCACAAGTGAACCAAGATACCCGGAAGTCGGAGACCGGGAGAAGCGTGCCATCAAGCTCTATGGCCCCAGAACTGCAGAGACCGCCGAAATCGCAGAACATATATATTCGGTTTTGGTTCTGCTGATTTTCAAGCCAACATTCATTTCTCCAATCTGCTCTGGAACTCAGGTCCATCTTCACCGACAAGAACAATGTCGTCGGGCAAATGGCGTGCACCAAGGTGCCTCTTCCTCTATGTCCAACGTCCGACCGTCCATAATCAACAGGAAGATGTAAGGACTTAAAGCCAACCTCTGGTGCAAGCCTACCGCCACACTGAGCTCATCGGTGTTGCCAGCAGCCGACCGGATTATAATACTACCATGATTATAATACTACCTTTCTGAACAAAGATTTTTTTAAGAAAAAGTTAATATAGGTACTTACTTGTCTTATTAAATTATAAAGAATGACTTAAATCTACCAAAGTATGTGTAAGAGGTTTAAGGCTTTCTCTTAAGTCATCCAAGCATCACAGTTTCTTAAAAATGTCTTGCGGAATGTGAACTTGTTTATTTCTTTAAATAAGCAGTATCAATAGTCTAATCTGTCTAATAAAGTTACGTGTTAATTCGAAAGTGAATAAGTAAATTAGGTACGTGGTTAAATTTTATTGAAATAAACAATGTAGAAAAGGAAAGTGTAAAAAATAAAGAGATCGAGAATTTTCGACGTCACGGGTCGTGTTCGAAATTACTTGACTGCAAATTCCAGTAGTACAGAACATTGTGCCAGCCAGGCTACCAGCAGTTCGGTTGCAAGTGATGCAATAATTGTAGCCGAAAATCATCGAACACCGAACAATCGAATCCCGTAACTGTTGAATGACAAAACCTAAAAAACAAACGACGACACAAACCGAAAGTTTGAATGCGATTATGCTTTAAGAAATAATTTAAAGGAGTGGTCAATTACTCACAATATACCGCACAGTGCACTCAGTGGCATACTAAAACCCAATGAATATGAGTCACATCTACATAGGTACTACAAGGTTGTGGAAATAAGACCTTGTGGTAACGGGGAATATTGGCATAACGGATTTAAAACTAACATTTTAAGTTATTTTTTAAAGTTGAACTATACATATATCAACATCAAAGGTTTACCCGCGTATAACAGTTCCAAAGTTGAATTTTGGCCTATCGTGAACATGTCTGTTTGTCCGAGTCTGGGTGTAATTATCTACATAAGTATGTATTTACAAACAAAAAGTAGTGTATGTAGTATATCAGTTATCTGGTTTCCATAGTACAAGCTCTGCTTATTTTGGTATCAGATGACCGTGTGTGAATAATGTCCCAGGATATTATTTTTCTTAAATTATTATTAATGTTGTTGTTGTTAATTGTGTAATATTAACGACATGAATTCAGTTCCTGTAATGGTGATTGAAATCTATTGCGGAAAAGGAAAGCTAGATGCTAATAAATTGTGTAATATAGGTATGGGTTTATTCTTTATTTTCAAATAATTGTTAATTTTGACAGGCCAGTTGGCGTGGTTGGTTAAGATACTACCTGCCATGCCGCTGGTCGTGGGTTCGATTCCCATCCAGGACAAACATTTGTGTGCATGAACATGTCTGTTTGTTCTGAGTCTGGGTGTAATTATCTATATAAGTATGTATTTACAAAAAAAAAAAATGTGTATAATATATGTATCAGTTATTCTGTGTCCATAGTACAAGCTCTGCTTAGTTTGGGATCAGATGACCGTGTGTGAACAATGTCCTAGGATATAATTATTATATTATATTATTATTAATTTTGCATCACCCATATCTCGGAGAAAGCAAGAATGAATTATTGATAGGTACACATAATGAAATACTTAATTACCAAAAAGTTGGTATTTGCTAAATTATTTTCAAAATTAATTAAAACCTCATGGAACCTCATTCATTAAAACCGGAACTTGTAAATTAAGATAACTGACACCTACTTACAAGTTAAGTAAAACATCTTCAAAGTAATGATAATAGTATCATTATTCTAACTTCACTCAATTCGTTCCTAACTCTGACTTACTAAAACCATACTGTCACAGTAAAAAAATATCTACCTACTTACTGTCTTTACTCGTATTTAGATCAGATAATATGGAATTAACGCCATTTTAAACTAATGTTAAATTACGACCATATAAGTATTAATTTGGTTTTTCGTCATTTTAGGCTCTTTTAAATTTAACACAATTTTACAACGTATCACGAGACATAAAAGTTACAATTAATATTGAATTAAGATTCGGATTTTTTTTAATATACATTTTTTATGCTAATAATATACATGCTGTTTGGAAGCTGTGCAAAGCCTTAAGGGGGTGATAGTTGACTCCATTTAGAGCATTTTGAGCCATACATGTCTTTTGTTTTTTTTATTAACTGCAATCTTTCAGTAAAAAATAACATAATACTGGGGCAAAAAAAAAAACATACTTCGTCTAAGGCATGTATGGCTCATAATACTCTAAATGGTGTCAACTATCGCACCTAGCTTACCCAATAATATTACTTTGTAGTTTTTAAACCTCATCGGTTTTTAGAAAATGTCTGTTCATTATACACGATAAACTATTGTGCGTTTGAATTTAATAATTATGTATCTAAGATTAAACAAAACAACACTTCACAAAACAGATAATAATTATATTAGACCACCATTTTATTGTAGTTTCTCCTTATGAATCGATTTTCGTATAAGGTCCCCGTGTGGAAAAAATATGAGAGTGAAATACAAGCGAAGCGTTGCGTTGTCACGTTTTTGTTTTGTTTATTTTCGGCCAGTCTTTATTGTAGCGGTCAATCTGTCCATTATATTCAAAGACAATAATATCGTATGCATAAGGAGTAAAGTAAACTCAACTCGTGCGTCGGAGCTGACACACGCTTTTTTTAACGACTTCAAAAAAAGGAGTTATCAATTCGATGTATGTAATATTATTGGAAGTGCGAGATATTCACATATAGGGCTTCCAAACAAATATACAAAATTTCATGTTTTGTATATTTGTTTGGAGTTTTCATTCAGATGTATGTTTGTATGTATGTATCTGTGTCCACGCATTTCTCCGAAACTATTAATCGGATCGTGACCATTCTTTTTTTGTTGGCTTACATTTACTTCAACTTAGGGCACAGTGAATGTTTCATCCAAATCGGTTCAGTAGTTTTCAAGATAATGGACTAATACCTGTAAGTGTGACAGCCTGGCTTATTGATACGAGCTACGGGTGTGGTGTAAAAAGGGAAAACATCTGAAAATAAGGTTCTCAGTAACGGAAATAGTTAGGATGACCCAGCTTTCAACATTTATTGAGCACGGTTGCTACTATATGATACTTTCTGAAGGTCTGATGATGACCAAGTAAGTGATTATTGGTCCTTAGTAAAGGAAACAGTTACCTAGCTTTCAACATTTATATTCCTTTACTTATATTCTATTCAAATAAGTAAAAACACGATGGTTCTACATAGTGCCGTCACTGAGATCCTATACCCGCCTTCAAATTCCACCATCAGGTAGGTGACATCATCAGTCATCTAGGTCTCCGTCCAACGAAATTTTCAAGATAGCCAAATAAAAAACGATAAAAAATAAACACAATAGAAATAATGTAGGTAGTTAATAGTTTTGGAGAGCCCGGCCACGCTTCACCATACATTTTAACGACTTCAAAAAAAGAAGTTATCAATTCGACACTTATATATATGTAATATTATTGGAACTGCAATATATTCACATATCTATTAGGGCTTCCAAACACATTTATACAAAATTTTATAGATGTACGAGTATGTATGTATGTTTCTCCACGCATTTCTACGAAATTATTAATCGGATCGTGACCATTCTTTTTTGTTGGCTTAAGTACATTTACTTCAACTTAGGGCTTGAAAGTTTCATCAAAATCGGTTCAGTAGTTTTCAAGAAAATGGACTTATACGTGTAAGTGTGACGGCCTGGCTTATTGTCGAAGGGAAAACATCTCAAAACCTTGGTGAAATTCTAGTGCAATATTTATAACAAAACTACTAAATAATTATTACAAACAAATATTCCAGTTTATACTAAAAACTAAAAATGACGAAATAAAAAATAATTTAAAAAATTAGAATAATTTTAAATATTTGCATCTGTTTTAGAATATTAAGTTGTAAAATCATACCACCATAATTTATCTAAAGTATTTCTGAGATTCCTTAGATTAGATTGTGAAGTGTGAAGTTACTTTTTATAAGGCTTATGGATCACGTGTCTGAAGTAAATGAATACCTAAATTAAATTATATTAATTTTCTGCGGTAATTTTAGAAATTCTTAACTTGGTAACCAATATTATGTCTTTAGTATAATGTCAAGATATCTACTCTTAATCGTTCTGAATTTTATCTGTGGAATAGTATGAAGTTATTCTTAATGCCCACTTGGTGACTCAATCCTCAAGATATCTTGGGGGTCGATATGGTTTTAACCAAGACAACGGCGCCGATTCCCTAGTTCACAAACTAAACTAAATTTAAGTTCAGTGCATCTTTTTCTTTTTATTTCATTAAGAAAAGGACTGAAGATAAATATTAGTTTACTCCTGTCAAATTAGTCAGCGCCTGACGACGTAAATTGACGTATTTTGAGAAGGCAATTTTTAATCACGTCTAAAATTGTCTATGGAGTATCTTAATTTGACAGGACTAAACTAATATTTATCATCTATCCTTTTCTTAATGAAATAGAAAGAAAAAGATGCACTGAACTTAAATTAAGTTTAGTTTGTGAACAAGGGAATCGGTGCCAATGGCCAAGAATTTAGTTATTGTTTCGATGATGTCTACAATACCTTTTTAAGACATGACTGTGCTACTTGGGTTACCACCGTGTCTGTCAACAAGCTTTCATAGTGATCCATACAACACTGATGACCGTGTCTACATACAATAATTATGTCGATACAAACAGAAGGGCTAGAGGGCTTATTACATTATACGATACGAGTATCTCGGGCCCTGCCCGCAGGGACAGGGCTGTGTAAACAGGGAGTCTGAGTCCCTAAACAGGGACCTCCCTGCTTCCCTGCCTGGGGCGGCAGTCTCGACACTCGTAACAGCTTTACGACTGAAATAGTTAGGTTTTTTCAAAAACAATTATTGGCCACTTCAAATTAACCTTGAATAACGAGGAAAATAGGAGAACATGATTAAATAAAAAAACGGTTCTCGCCGCAACTGGTTTGAAACTGTAAATGGTTTTTTCGTGCTTGTCAAGCAATGTTGACCGTCTTAGTACTCCATTAGGACTTAGCGAGCGATTTCATTCGTAAACTATCGTTACGAATGTCGAGACTACCGCCCCTGGTACAATAGACAGGGCCTGAGAAATCGTGTAATGTCGGTTAAAAAGGAATACTAAGGGCCTATCCCTTAAGTATTCCTTTTTAACCGACTTCAAAAAGGAGGAGATTCTCTATTCGTCTGTATGTTCTTTTTTGTATGTTTGTTACGCGATTACTCAAAAACGGATGGACCGATTTGGAAATTTCTTATTTTGTTTGAAAGTGTATACTTCCTAGATGGGCCCATATAAATTTTATTATCTTTGCTTCAACAGTTTTTGAGTTAGCTTCTATATTGCGTATTTTTCCCACTTAGTTTATGTGGATGAAACTTCCTATCACTGTTATTTACATAGCAGGCAGTTGTATTTGAATTTTTGTGGGGTAGGTACCACAACTAAAAAGTGAAAAATAAAAACTTTTTTGCAAAAAAATAAAACCGATTTCCAAAACAAAACACTACAAAGTGAAAAATAACTTTAATTTCGGAAGTCGGTGGCAAAAAACGAAAATACAAAACCAAAGACACCGACTACCGAAATTAAAGTTATTTTTCACTTTCTAGTGTTTTGTTTTGGAAGTTCGTTTTATTTTTTGATAAAAAGTTTTTTACGCATAGCATTTCTCTAGCAGCTCCGTAGCATTCCGTAACGGGAACGTAGCAGCTGCATAAAGTTTCCGTAGCCTTTCTGTAACAGAAACGGCTCAGCGTATTCGTAACGTTGGCGTAGCAGCTACGTAGCGATTCCGTAGCAGGGACGCAGCAGTAGCGTAGCTGGTAGCGTTGGCGTAGCAGCTTCGTAGCGTTTCCGTAGGTGTGTCTCAGAGTCTAATAATGCGGCTGTGACATGGCTCTTCACTTAACCACACAGCAACCGACTGACGCGACGGCGTCTTTCATTTTCAAAGAAAAGTTCAACGTCTTCTTCGATCAACAATACCAACTTGTTGATCGAAGAACGTCTTATAATAACTTGAAAATAAAGTTTGAACTCGCCACTGCGCCCGCGCGGTGGATTACGGCCCACTCCCTCTCACAGAGGAGAGGCCTGTGTCCCAGCAGTGGGAACATTATAAGCTGATTAGAAAGTTTGAACTCTCCTGGTTTATTCATAAGTAGCGCCATTTGGTAGGATCACTCTACGTTACTCAATATTTCCGTCCGAGCGTTGAAATTAAATATCATTTTATTATAATCAAGTAACTACCTGTTGTGAGCACTACGCAGGTTTCGATATCGTTTTATTATTATGTGAGGGTGGCGGTCCCTCGAAAGTTACACGCTATTATAGTGAAATTGGACATAATTAGTCGTCTGTGGCACGTTTCGAACAAATGTCAGTCGGCAGTTCTGCCTGACGCGCAGCGTCGGGACACCGCGCGAGGCAAGAGCACACGCGCGGCGCACCTGCTCTCGCGCGCCGACCCCTCCCCGCCCTCGCTCATTATATGCAATTTACCCGACTGAGGAAATGTTCAATATTCATGCTCGTTAAACACAATATACTTAACGCTTGTTTTAAACGTTGATGTTACATTTAATGATAGTGTTTTGATTGGCTCATTTGAAATCCATAAATCTTGCGCTTTGCCTTGTTTATTTTTAAACGAATTACCTAGGCTGCATTATTTGTTGATTGTATTTGCATATTTAGGTGGATTAACACTAATTACGAGGTTAATTAATGTACTATGTAGGTACAAAGTTGATTTTACTATGACACGCAATATGGTGAGCTAAGATGAAGTTGTTTCTTTTGGCAGGTAAGTATTTGAGAACGGCCGGCACTCATCATGCGACCACTAAGCTACACTCACACTTATTCAGCTCTATTCAGCTTATGCCCATAGAAAACAACGATTTTGTATGGAGTCGCGTACGCATCCGTTCAGCTTTCCGCGTCTATTCAGCTTTCGCGGCAAAACAAGTATAAAATGAGGACCATTGTGAAAATATCATGCGAATGCTATGATAGAGTTCAGCGCTGTTCTGCCGCATTCAGCGTCGAACGCGGCGGAACAGCGCTGTACACGGATGCTTCTTGACTCCTTGTCGACAAGTTGCGACCTACATAGTTCCTGCATAGATTTGATTTATTATTACGTAATCATTATGCACGATAGGATTGAGAGAGTTCTGACGTCTTTTAAAGTAATTATAATTATATATATTTTATCTATTTCTCCTGCAAGAAGCGAAACGATAAAAATATCGCATATAGCACTGTCCATGTTGAAGGCACAGTACTAAATGAGTAGCTTACCGTCTTCGCAGCATATTCAACACGCAGTAGATTGAAGCGTTTCAGCGGAGATAACACGCTATGACGGCTTTTCTCATTCTTACGACGCTGTACGCGGCTGATAGAAGCACAACTGTATAAGTGTGACCAAAATCGTTCTGCGAAACGCGAATGGAGCTGAATAAGTGTGAATAGTCCCTAAATCACGTGGTCGTCTTGTAGGTTCGTTAAAGCATGACAGGTAAGCAAAGGTTAGCAAAACTTAAAGAATGACTTTGCCGAAAGATGTAAGTAGGTATCCCCATGAAGCAAGATGCGGAGCCGAAAGACCAAACCAAATCGAAGAAATCTATGCTAAGATTTAATAAATCTGAGTTCGTTCTGATTCGAACATTAGGCAGTCGGTTGTTCGTTAGGTCATAAGCGTGTGGCAGTGATTCGAACGTATTCATGGATTTAGGTTAAGTGATTAGAATAGGAATACTAACATAGGGGTAAGGAATATTGTTACTTACACAATTGAGTCATGTTATATGATGAATAAAATTATTATTATTATCTCTTCATTCATTTTCATGATAGTGATCCGCCGGTATCGGGAGCAGGGTCCAAGCTTCCGGTGGTTAGGACTGCAGAGACAGGAACCTCCTCACAATGCGAGCGGTATCGAGAAGTACTTCCTTCTGAATCTGGTCCTTGATCCAACCGCCTAATGCCTTTTATAATTTTTATTGTTGACATTTCTCGGGACCCTGGGGTCCCGGACCTTTGGAAGGCGTACGAGGGCCCGAAGCCAACTCGCAGAGGCCTTTTAGACAATTTTAAATAATGAGGAGGCCGACGATTATCCCTGTATGCACTATGCAAGTGCACCCCCACCAAGGACGACCCCTGGTTGGTGCAGAACTATTTCAGGCCATAGAAACAAACCATATAGGGCTATGGGTTTGGGTGGATATAGTGGATTGGTTACTCAGAACTATGGAAGGACTATATACCCTACCTGATCAATGTTATATGTAATACATGGATAAAATGGCAGGGGGTGAATTGCACACTCAATAATGGGCCCCCGAAAACGGCCGCTAGCTCATAGTGACGTAGCGGCAAGGGGGCAACACTTCATGAGATGCTTGAGGAGTGAAGAGGTATTCCACGGCTAACAGGACAATCCCGGGAGTACGGGCAAGATCCCTACCAGCACCTTACTGGAATACTTCCTCCATCCAAGCACGTTTGCTCTTGCGAATCTCTACTCAAGCCGGCCAATAAAGCCAAGAAACATAGAGTGCGTAGTATATATATATCGATGGCAAGAAAGAGGTGGGAGCTCTGTTCCTCGTCAGTGTTCACTCCAGCCGGTCAATAAAGGCAAGCCAGGTGTGAAGAACAAGACTTCTCCTCCTTGTGGTGGTCCTTGTGGTCGCTACTGCCAAACAGCTCGCCACATGCTGCCCTGCGGGTTTCTGTATCTCTCTTGGTCTGGCTCCTCATCCTAGACCTGTTCCGTAGTAAACTACCGGCACAGACCTAAAGTTCGGAGCACGGAAGCCCCACCACGACGTCAACGTAGAGCTACAGCGGTGGCATTATTATTATTATTAAACATCGCCACATAAGTATCAGTAGGTAAGCTTTATATATTTTATTCCAACCTAAATTAAATTTAATTTAACTGGTGAAAAATGTCTCAAAGAGAAAAGCGAGTTAAATCTAGAGTAGAAGCTCGTCTAAGCTGAAATGACGCACATTACGTACACTATACGGTAAATGCGGTAGTGCGGCAGGTTATTTCAGAGTAGACGAGCTATACCTACATATAGCTAGCTGTGTGTTCACCAAGAGTCAACGAGCTATACCTACATATAGCTAGCTGTGTGTTCACCAAGAGTCAACGAGCTATACCTACATATAGCTAGCTGTGTGTTCACCAAGAGTCAACGAGCTATACCTACATATAGCTAGCTGTGTGTTCACCAAGAGTCAACGAGCTATACCTACATATAGCTAGCTGTGTGTTCACCAAGAGTCAACGAGCTATACCTACATATAGCTAGCTGTGTGTTCACCAAGAGTCAACGAGCTATACCTACATATAGCTAGCTGTGTGTTCACCAAGAGTCAACGAGCTATACCTACATATAGCTAGCAGCGTGTTCACCAAGAGTCAACGAGCTATACCTACATATAGCTAGCAGTGTGTTCACCAAGAGTCAATGAGCTATACCTACATATAGCTAGCTGTGTGTTCACCAAGAGTCAACGAGCTATACCTACATATAGCTAGCAGCGTGTTCACCAAGAGTCAACGAGCTATACCTACATATAGCTAGCAGTGTGTTCACCAAGAGTCAACGAGCTATACCTACATATAGCTAGCAGCGTGTTCACCAAGAGTCAACGAGCTGTACCTACATATAGCTAGCTGTGTGTTCACCAAGAGTCAACGAGCTATACCTACATACAGCTAGCAGTGTGTTCACCAAGAGTCAACGAGCTGTACCTACATATAGCTAGCTGTGTGTTCACCAAGAGTCAACGAGCTATACCTACATATAGCTAGCAGTGTGTTCACCAAGAGTCAACGAGCTGTACCTACATATAGCTAGCAGTGTGTTCACCAAGAGCCAACGAGCTGTACCTACATATAGCTAGCTGTGTGTTCACCAAGAGTCAACGAGCTATACCTACATATAGCTAGCAGCGTGTTCACCAAGAGTCAACGAGCTATACCTACATATAGCTAGCTGTGTGTTCACCAAGAGTAGACGAGCTATTTTTACATATAGCTAGCTGTGTGTTCACCAGGACTTATTCAGAAAGCATGAATATTATAAAATGAAACATAAAATATATCGGATAACGACAAAAAAGTTCCAAAGAAGGAAGAACACGATACAGACTGCTTGGATAGAGGGTAGATTTTCAAAAATATTAATAAGAACCAACCTAATGCACATAACTCTATAGAAATCTTGATAACTGTGTAAGATATTGCAAAATTATACGCGGAACTGAGCATTATCCGTACGACATCGACACCATTGATGTTATCGTAGGGTTTTATTGTGACGTACGGCACCTTGACCGTCAAAATTGAGCAGGTACCTCCTTTATTGGACATGATCTCTGATCGATGCCACAAAAAAACTTGGTATTTTACAAAGCATAAATCGAAGAACGCTATCCACAGGCGGCTCACAATGAACCCGTGATTTATCGGAGCATTCTTTTTGCGCAAAAAGCTCAGGTCAGTGTCGGAGCGAAGCACCAAAAGGGCATTTCGTGTAATCCGCGCGCAGACCGTGGGAACGAGCACGCATCGGCTTATGAGGCTATTTGATTATGATACTATCTACTTATATCATACCGAATATTCATAGCATGGTAACGATAGACACCTTGCGGTCGACTTTTGGTTAACTAACGTAATTTTCAGGTTTGATTTTACTTACATAACGTCACATAATCACACTAACGCAGCTAAAACATTTTCAGTGCTTTAGATACCTTCACCAGAAATTCGAAAATTGCTTTACCTAAATGTATTTTATACCCTTGCTAACTTTTAAGGGTTCCGTACCTCAAAAGGAAAAACGGAACCTTTATAGGATCACTTGTGTGTCTGTCTGTCCGTCACAGCCAATTTGCTCCTAATCTAATGGACCGATTAAGTTAAAATATGGTACCTACACGTCTGAATTTCTGTAACCCAAACTCGGACGTATAACGTAAATGAATTATGAATATGGGGGTCACTTTTGGGGAGCAAATAAGAAGATATAAAAAAAAAAAGTTTTGCAAACTGTACCGTGTGACATATCAAATGAAAGGTACTGTGAGGGCCTCATTATTTAAGAAAATAGACGAAAATTGACATGCCCCCCCCCCCTCATCTCCGAAACTACTGAGCCTAAAATTTTGAAAAATAGAGAAAATAGTTCTATACCTTTAGATTACAGGAAAACCTATAAGAAGTCTGCTCTTAAAATAACATGGTAAATCTCTCAATACTGTGTAATGTTAAGTTTGTTCTTGGGGTGAACTTATTCTAACTACGGAACCCTTCATTGTGCGTGGTCTAACACGCATTTGGCCGGTTTTTATTTATTAAATATGATGTACTAATTAAGTAGAAATCTAAATAAGCATATTATATTGGGTGAAAAATAATCAGAGCGGCGCGGTGGCTCACCTGATGGTAGTCACTTAATTTTATAATCTAACATATTATTGTGACCCGCTAAGAGAAGTTGAGATGACTTGAAAGTTGTTTGAATGTGATACCCATCTTATCCGAACTTACATGGCTTCCCTAAGACACGTGAGTCGACCAGTCTCGTCTCACACTTGAGTGGCGCGAGTGCACACGTATGTGTCAGGCTTCCCGAGGCTGACCCAACGGCTACACTCCTGACAGGAGTAAACCACTACGTAAGATCGTGGTTAGACGAGGTACAAAATAATGTAGAACGGTCCAATTTGTACGTTTGGAGACACAACGCACGAAATAAAAATACTTTAATCATCCCCAATCAACAGATCGATGAAAGTCTGCGATACAATTTTTCAGAATGCTACGAAACTATATTTTATAGGATGTTGTCAGATATAAAGACATTATTTACGTAACTCAACTTTTTAATTATGTGAAGTTGTAAAACAGATAAAGCTGTTTATTTATACAACGTTTCTAAATGACGGAGCTGCAAAGCAGATACATCAAATGTTAGCGTTTTATAGCCGACGAGCCGCCACCGCGCCAGCGAGCGCCGGCCAGCGGCACTTTGAAACCGAGTACCGCCATCTCATCCATATGTTTCCTCGAATTAACGTCTGTTTTCTACGAAGAAAACGGCTGTCATAAAGCTCGTTATAGATTTTACGCGGGTACCTCAGCGGGCCTACATTGAACATTATTAACTGTTCGTTTATAATGAACGAAGCAAGCTATTAAATGAGCAATATTTGTATATTGGTAATCACGTTCTCGAAAACGGCTCTAACGATTTCGATGAAAGTTGCGATATACGGATTTACGAAGGCGAAAAATTGTCTCATATCTAAATTCGTATTAAATTTTGTTTTTCAGCTTGTAAAAAGTTTAAAGATTTAACCAAGCAGAACTTGTCTTACAGGGTTTGATTTTTTAGACTTTAGCAATCATTCAAAGCAACTAGGCTACTCTTGTAAGCTTGTGCTTGAATTAGGAGCTTTTTATTACAAACTAGCTGACTCGCCACACGTTGCCTGCCCTTTCATCACCTAACGGTATGAAATATACTTTACGACTTATGAGAATAGCCTACCAAATATACCTACATAAAAAAATCATAAATATCGGTCGAGCCGTTTCGGAGGAGTGCGACCACAAACACGAGACACGCGGTTTCTATACAGGGTTATTGGTAAAACACCAACAACCTCTTAAGGGGTCATTGTACTCATCATTATGAACAACTTTTACTATGGGACCAAATCTGAAATCGCGAAAAAAAAATCAGCTGCTCAGTACATTTTGATGAATTATGCGAACATAAATGTACTGAACAGCTGATTTTTTGTACGGATATGTATTTTAGCCGTAATATTAAATAGGACACGACTTTTATTTCATACCGGACAAGCTACTTATCAATTTCTTTGTTAATCAAAAATCAATAAAATGTAATTAATGCAGGTATATTTCAATAGAGCGTAGGACAGTAACATGTAATCCTGCGCCACGTGCAGGATAATCCCGGCTAATTGAGGGCGCGCGGTGCTGATCCCTAGATTATCAGGTGCTCATACTCGCGCGCGGCGGTGAACGCTCTCGAGCACCCAATCGTTAATTATTAGACATGTCAAACGGCAAATTAAAGGGCTCATTTTTATCGATAGTATGTACTACCTACATTTTGACGTTCTTCAACACACTTACGAGGAAATAAGCGGGATAAAATAGCATATATAAAAAGTACTCTGTGAAAATAGCATATTTTCCTCTAAGAGGAAAGTTTTTTTTAAATTTTTGTCTGTAAAAAGAAGAACATTTTATTTTTGAAAATGGAACTAAAAGCGGCGATCGCTTCGGTAGAATGGGTAGAATGCAAAGAGTATAACTATTAAATAGGGAGGTAGACATAGGGAGGTAGACTGCGTGCATTGCGTTGCAGCTACAAAAAGGCATTGGCGCGAAATCTTCAGAATTTTTCTCTAATTACAAATTGAATTGGTGACCGTAATTTATTTAACAACAGTGAAAATGTCATCATCTAGTGAGAATGGAGACCCTAATTTGCAGATGGAAGAGAGAGAAAATGAAATAATTTTCAATCTGTTGCCGTCAAGGTTACAAGTGGAGGACAGAAAAACGAGTGACCCATCTTCAAGCAATAAATCTGCCCAATACCTTTGTATTAAACCTTTGTATAAAACGAATTTCCTCTCATTATTTGTCTTTACAAATAAGGAGAGGAAATTCGTTTTATGTGGAGAATTTCTAAAAATTGTAAAAGCCTACCAAGATTTACGGCCGACTGGAGTGGGTACGCAGAAATTTTTTCTCAACTATGAAAACGGAAAATGCACAAGGCAAGTTATAGGCAAACAAAAAATTAAAAGAGGTCGCCACCTATCTCTTTATGAGGTGCAAGGATTTTTTGAAGAGAAACTCCAGAGGACCAAAGTGTTACTCTACAACGCCTTCAAATAACACACACATCATCAGCCTATAATAATCCCACTACTAGGACACGGGCCTCCTCTCTTCCAGAGGGAGTGGGTCATAATCCACCACGCGGCCCAGTGCTGGTTGATAGATATCACATGTCTTCGAATGTTTTCCTTCACAGTGCCTTAGTAGGTACACAGAAATCTTGAGTACGCAAGTATTGTACGGAATCCTTTTTAAGCTTTTTATGGAAAGCATAGAGCGAGTTTTCATGAGACATCTTGCTTTCTCTACAAGACCCTTTGCCCACAGAAAGCCATACATTAAACGATTAAAAAAATGTCTAGGTAAGTATACCCTTCGCGGTCGTAGACGTCTTCTGAATTTATGCTTCCTCCAAAACTTATTAATATTAAAATACATGCAGTTGCCTTTTGCAAAATGTTTCCATAACAGTTCCAAGAATATAGTTACCTATCCAAACGCCAAAAAACCGGCCAAGTGCGTGTCGCCCGCACAATGAAGGGTTCCGTAGTTGGGATGAATTTACAAGAACAAACTTAACATTGTAGTTTAAAAACATGTTCTCCCATACAGTCCAACTGCAAATGTAAGTTTGTACGCACAACATTGATAGATTTACAATGTTTTTTAAGACCATAGACATCTTATAGGTTTCCGTGTGACCTATAGGTATGGAAATATTTTCTGTATTTTTTCAAAATTTTAAACTCTGTTGCTCCTGAGATAAGAGGGAATGGTCAATTTATTTAAAATTATAAA
The DNA here is from genome assembly GCA_948252095.1 of Dicycla oo. Lineage (NCBI taxonomy): Eukaryota > Metazoa > Arthropoda > Insecta > Lepidoptera > Noctuidae > Dicycla > Dicycla oo. The sequence goes on from OX411712.1 coordinate 17,913,786, forward strand.
AAATATTTGAGACCCTTACAGTAAACCCTTTTATTTGATATGTCACATGGTACAGTTTGCAAAACTTTTTTTTTTTAATTTTCTTATTTGACCCCAAAATTGACCCTCATATTCAAAATTCATTTATTTACGTTACATGTCCGTGTTTGGGTCACAGAAATTCATAAGTGTACCAAATTTCAACTTAATCGGTCTATTAGATTCGGAGCAAATGGGCTGTGACAGACGGACAGACAGACACACGAGTGATCCTTTATGGGTGCCATTTTTTCCTTTTGGGGTACGGAACCCTAAAAATAAGGGTTTAGATAGGTACCCCTTTTGTTGGAGTATTCCCATTTCAGCACCTATTTTTAGTGCTCTAAAAATAGGTGCTCAAACGTGAATACTCGCTTTTGTTAAAACCAATCTAGGCTTACAGTCACCCATTATAAGGATGAGCAATAAATATAATAATTTACTATTTAGGGCTAACAATATAATAGGTTGGGGAAAAAGTTTCTTAGCATTTTTTAAAAAAATTCAAAACATTTTTTAATATAGTTTATTTACATTTAACTAAAGTATATAGGTACCATTTTGTTCGATAACTTTTTGCCATCTTGTAGGTAGGGACATGATCCCATTGCTATAGAAATTTTGGGACTTCTGGTCTAAATACCGCGACAAGTGGTTTTGGCGGTCCTCTCTTGATGTTAACCTGACACTGCCTAAAGAATTCTGAGGAGACCGAAACAGGTGGAAATCTGAAGATGCAAGGTCAGGACTATACGGCGGATGCATTAACACCTCCCAGCCAAACTCTCTTAATTTTTGCTGAGTGGCTAAAGATGTGTGAGGTCTAGCGTTATCATGATGAAAAACCACACCCCTTCTGTTGATTAATTCCGGCCGCTTTCTCTCAACTTCTTGCTTTAATCTCATCAGTTGTTCGCAGTAGAGTTCAGAATCGATGGTCCTGCCTGGTGGTAACAGCTCATAATGAATAATGCCCTTCCAATCCCACCACACACACAGCAGCACCTTGTTGCGAGTTAACCCGGGTTTCGCCACAGTCTGTGAAGCCTGACCGGCCTTTAACCACGACCTTTTTCGCACGTTCTTGTCATACGTTATGCACTTTTCATCACCAGTTATCAGATTCTTCAAAAATGGTTCGGTTTCATTACGTCGTAATAAAGAATCACAAATGAGTACACGGTTCATTAGGTTTCTTTCAGTGAGCTCGTGAGGTACCCAAAGCTCGACGCTTTATTGTGTACCCAGTTTTTTTCAAATGCGCCAAAACTGTTTTGTGGTCAATTTCCAGTTCTTCAGCTACGTCGTAACTACTGATATGCCGATCTTGCTCCACTTTTTCAAAAATGGCATCCATTTTATCCATAATAGGGCGACCAGAGCGACGTGCATCTTTAACATCAAAATTTCCGGATTGAAAATGCTTAAACCAATTTTGTACTACTCTCACAGACACTACACTAGGGCCATAAACATCGCAAATTTTTTTCGCGGCTTGCGTTGCATTTTTACCTTTTTTGTAGTAAAATTTTAAAATGTATCAAATTTCTTCATTAGATTCACTCATCTTGACGGTACGAAAAACAAATGAAAATCACACATTTTCCTAATTTGAATTTGGAATTATGTTCTATAAAATTTAAACTTTCAATGATACCAAAACCAGCCAGATACAAATAGTATAGCCAAAGAGATTTTATTACAAGTTCATACATACTATAATGCAAAAAGACTTTTTCCCCAACCTAATATTTACTGCTCATATCAGAATTAGACATTCAACGACAAGCTTCCGAGATTTAGAACAATAAAATTTTACTTCTTATTTTTTATTTATTTTTGTAGCTAGCCAGCTTAATTACGCTGGTCAGTTTTAGTGTAATTAATAAAATTGTAGTTCAAGGCAGCAAGCAATATTCAGGGTCAAATTAAATTAGCTAGCGAAACTCCGCTGACGTGATGGCTATCACTATCGATATCTAAACATGACAAAATAATAATAAAAAAGAATTGAAGATTCTTTTTTGGGGTCAGTAACAGCTATTATGTTTAGATATTAATACCAATTATTTTATGTTCCTATTGACTAAATATAATAGAAATTAATTAGATGTTTTTTTCATCAACCACTGGCGATTGTTGACCCCCAATACAAAAAACATCGCAGTCACTTAAAATATCGGTTTAAAATTGGCTTGTTTTCTGTAAACTTCGCAGACGTGATGGGGTAACGATAATAACGATATACATGATAAAACAAATTTTATCAACTCACACTTCAAGTAACCAAAGCTGTCACTGTCACTGACCCCAAAAATAATCACCTAATCTTTCTTTTTTTCTTTTTTTTTGTCGTGTTTAGATATCGATAGCGATACCCATCACGTCTGCGGAGTTTCGCTACCTAATTTAATTTGACCTTGCCTATGTTTATAAATAAAAAATTAAATGCTGTTCGTGTAACTGTTGGTTTCGAGCTAGTCAAAGTCAACGTCAAAGTTTTATTTATAGATGGTGTAAAAACTGGTGTTGTTAATAAAACTTAATAGTAATTGTACCACTATGTTTGCCAATGACGGTGTACAAATATGAATAAGTAGTTATGATTTTTAGGTAATAATTAACATAATTAATTTAAAGTGCAAAGCATCATGAAATAATAAATTTAAAATGGCAACAGTAAACAATAATTAATATAAAATGTATGTCAAAAAAGAAATGCTTCAGTCAGATAATTATTGTAGAATTATGTCATAATGTTAAATTAGAATTATATAAAACAATTTTTTAGATAATATTAAAAATATCTAGTTAAATAATACATAATGTCAAAATTTGTCTGTTAAAATATCTGAGACTATAATACCATTTTTGTCATAATCATAACATAGGTTTCAATTATTTTTGCTTAAATAAATTAACATGTAATTTTTTTTAGTTGTTTTGGCAATTTAGCATCAACGACTGGTTCCATATGAAAAATAGTCTTATGCATTAAAACAGTATTAGTTTTGCGAACACAGAGGCGACTTTCATCTCTTTGAGTACGATTAGAAGTTTCAGATGCTAACACAAAAAGTTAAGGATTTTGTTTCACGAAGACAGCTACTTCAAATATGTACAGTGAAGGCAAAATCAATCAAAATCAAAATTAATTTAAACTAGGCTGAGAATCAGTACTTTTTGAACGTCAAAATTACATAAGACAGTCCCCCAAAACGCCCGCCCTTCACCACTTCCTAGTGCTTTAGCTGGGGAGAAGAAGTGGCGCAACAAACTCCCCAGCAGCACAGCTGTCTGTTCAGTTAAAAAAAAATTAATGTATACAACACTGCGCATAATAATTTAGGTACATTACGCAACACAAAACATTAAATGAAATTATTTGCTATACGTAAGCTAGCACACGCCAATATACCAAAATAATAATAATAATAATAATAATCGAAAACTATACTCAAGCAGAAATAAAAATACAAAACTAAAAACGTACAGAACTTTATACCTAAATAAAGGCCTCCAGTAATAAAGGATGTGCCCACATACATATATGAAGATTGTACATGAAGCTGTAACTCGAAGTCACAAATGATAAACTAGGACCATCGAAGTAATATAAACAAAGTTAATTACTAATAACAAAACAAAACCAAGGACAGCAAGACGACCAGTCACCACAAGCAGCGCCCGTTCACGAGCATAACGCAGAGTTCAGCCATCACCCCCCTCGCCATATTTGAGGGAAGGAGGCAACCCGACCCCCGACGCTACCGCAAGCAGTGACATCTAAGGGAGCATGACGAACTTGCTGCCGGTTGCTCAGGCAAGAATAATATGATCAATTGTCGAGGTCACTAGCTAACCACATATTGCAATACCACTCATAAAAAAAAACATTGTAGTGAGTAGATTATGTCAATGATAAATAAAAATAAAATTAAAATAAATTGACTTTTACAGTCAAAGAAAATAAATAATTATATGAACTCATATATTAACCTGTCAGAATATAAGCTAATTCTGGAGAAAGAACATAAACATTGTCTTGAGTTAATCACAGCGACCAACTATTCTTATCGTTTAAGTAGTCGTTGATAGAATAGTATGCCTTCGAACAAAGGTTAGATTTTACTTTAGCTTTAAACGCATTGAAGGGCAAATCTAACAAGGAAGAGGGTAACTTGTTATAAAAGGATATACTGAGCCCAACAAATGAGTTATGAACCTTATGAAGCCGGTGAAACGGAGCACGGGCAATATTGTACTTCTTGAAGAAAGGTACACAACTCTCGGTGGATTTTAAACCAAACATAGCCCTAGAACGCACAGTTTCTGTGCCTTAACAACAAGATCTTTGTTGGTGGAGTTCCCCCAGAAAATTATACCATATCTAAGTATAGACGCCACAAGCCCATCATATCGTGGGTTCACGGGCTAGCGACATCCTGGCCGATATTGAGTTATAATCATAATGAGTTAAATGAGTAATCATATGGTTATAATCTACCTATAAACTGAGATAGACACTATTGATTCTTAATCCTCGATAGGCCAATTTTTCGTAAAAATATTGATACATTTTTTTACAATGTTCTTTTTTCCGAATATGATATGAATGAAACTATGAAATGCTCTCCTGTAAAGTTCCAAAAATGTCGCTTAATACAAATAGCCCGTGAACTCTCAATATGCAGTCATGAGTGTACTAAAGTTCACTTTATATGCAAGTTCATATAGGGCATAAGCTGATCGACTCACTCGCTTGCATAATTGTTCAATGTGTTGTTTCCAAGTCATTTTATTATCAATATACAAGCCGAGAAATTTTGTTGTCTATTTCTTCAATAGGTTGGTTGTTAAAATTTACATTTAGGGTGCTTTGTGTTGGTATGCGCTGTCCAAAGTTATTTCTAGTAAAGTATTTTTGTTTTTCCTAAGTTGGCTTTTAAATTATTTGAATTCAACCAATTCATAATAGAGCTCAAGGTTCTATTTAAGTCATCTACATAAGTATTATTGTCTCTACATTTGATGGTAACAGTGCTATCATCCTCAAAGAGAGCTATAGAATTATCTGTGGCGTTGGTTAGATCATTAATGTATATGATAAATAGCGGTGGACCCAGAACGCTACCTTGCGGTACACCGCAGTTTATTTTTCGTTTATGTGACATAAAGGTTTCTTCTTGTTTAGTAAGAACATTCACTTTAGGCACTTTAGTCACTTCAGTGTATTGGTAACGGCCTTTGAGGTATGATTCAATTAGTTTGAGAACATTACCTCTTATTCCACAGGCATTCAGTTTACCAACTAATATATCATGGTTAACGTAATCGAAAGCCTGTGTCATATCCATAAAGATAGAGCAGACTGGTATTCTTTTGTCAATATTAACCATAACAAAGTCTAAAAAGTAGTTTGTGCCTTGTGACCAGGTGGAATCCTGCTGGAAAGAGAGGTTTCACATCACGATCCAAGGTGGCCTCTTGATACACTTTGGGTGAAGTCTTCACAAGTTTTTTTTACAAAATTAAAGCTTTGTAACTCCTTGATAAGACACCCCCCACCAAACCATTACTGACGCAGGCGGCTTCTTTAGAACTGTGAGCGTACACTTTGTCATTTGCGCTTGTTGTAGTGCTCTTCAATCTCTTCTTGTTTTATTTCTCGCGATAAGTTTTTAGTAGCTAATCTCGCGGGATAGATTTACCCCGCGAGTTTATAAACTATCGCAAAAATGTGAACTGCAACAAGCCATTTACAATTTAACGCATTATTTTTCGATAGTTTACCCATAATATATCCATGGCAAACCGACAAATTCTGAACTGGTATCAAACTTGCACACGTCGAACGCACCTTGCGCTAATACTAAATAGTCAGTAACTGCGACCAACTTGGAAGAAGTGCTCGCCGGCCGCTGCCACGGCACCGCTCGCTTCGCTCGCTCGGCTCACGCGCGATTGGTTACAGTTCTAACCTAACCTAACCCATTTGGTCCGTCCGGGTTCCCTGGCACAGCGACCAATTCGGCTACCGCCAAGACCTACCAATTAAGCATGGTTCACAATTTTACGAGAGAGTGATAGTGATAAAATCGGACAGATTGTGATCCCTGTCAGTAAGTAAGTAGTATAGGTTCTTTCACAATGTGACGGGTTGACATGGATAGATTATAAACTATCGTAAATTAATATATTATAAGCAATCTGCTTACAAAGCAGTATGATACAGTTCACAATTTATCGGCAGTTTACAATCTCGCGGGATTGATTATAATAAAGTAACGGTGTTCACAGTCATACGCTGCCATGGTCAGCGGCGGCGGCGGCGTGAAGTTAGGCGCGTCGCCCACACGAGCTAGAGTCGAGGCGGCGTGAAGGGTGATCCTATAAGGGTTCCGTTTTTTCTTTTTGAGGTACGGAACCCTAAAAACTAACAAAAAGGCTCAAACAATCTCTCCTAAAATTAAATGATCAATTAAATGTATCATTTAATTTTAGATGAGATTATCATTCGGATCCCACAGTGGATCTACACTCATTTCCTTCAAAAGTAGATGTGATAGAAACTCATTAATGATACTGCGGGGCAATTGCGTAACACACTATCAGTCGGAATCTGTTACATTTTGACAGTTCAATAACATTCACTCCGTTATTTACGTAGTTGAGCAGACAAATTTTTCGAACACATGAAGCAATGGATTAGCAATTTGCTTCAAAATAATTTAGATTCCGATTGATATTGGGTTACGCAATTAGGGTGCTAATCATCGGAACAATCTACTTCGAGTGCAGGTGGCGCCTACATTGCATGCAATATTGGATTATTGAAACTCCGCCAAGAGAGCTACCATTCTAGACACATCGTGACGTTCACTTCCACTTGAGGAATTGGTAATCTTGGCATGTTATTACTGTCGCCAGGTAGCACGACAGTTTTTTTTTTAAATCATTGCTCTAGACTGGATTTTCTGTGGTATCTACAGGAACAAGCGGCGCGCCGCATCTACTTTTTTTTTTTTTTGGTATGGCATCAATGTGCGTGCAGTTGGCCTAGAGAGGCCGTGACTACTTAACCGGTCAATCCTGTGGCTGCCTTAAGCGAACTCAAAGCCACCAGCCTGGGGCATAATACTTACAGACTAAGCGACTACACGCTAAGGGCTCCCCCTGTGGGGAACGAACCTCGGCTTAGGGCATCGCTGGGGGGAGGACAGCAAGATGGGTCAGGCTGGATCAAATTAGAGTGATTATTATTATCTGGGGAGTTTAAAGCTACTGGCTCAGCTACGCCACCAGCTGGCACTTCATTTCCGAGCAAGGGACGGGGGGGAGGACGATTACTTCGGGGTCGTCACGAGGGACCTTGGCGGCGAGGTCGGAATGTCGATTTGTTTTTGTTCCTACGGTCCCTACTGCTCTCCTGGAGAAGAGTTATGGGGTCGTCGGGATCTGAGAGGACAAGCCTCGGGCGGCGGACCTTACTAATACGGGAGGAGACATAGCTAGCCGCCTCGACAGCCAGAGGGTTGCGATGGTTGGTGGCTGAGTCGAAGAAACGCCTGGAATTGCGTTTCAAGAACTGGGAGATGGTGGGAATGTCGAGATCTACGTGGAGGATTTCGTTCCGATTTTCCGAACGAACCAAGGGGCTCCCGTTGCCTTTCGGAGGAAACGGTTTTGGAGGGCCTGCATCCTAAGAATGAGGTGAGGTTTTGCGTGCGCAAACACTGAACCCGCATAGGTCATGATGGGGCGAATGCACGTTGTATAAATGCGCAATTTGCACCTAAGTGACAATTTGCTACGTGCGTTCAGAACGGAGTGGAGTCTACCGAGAGCGTAAGCGGCGCGCGAACGCACCTGCTTTATGTGCTCGGCGACGGAGAGGTGGTGGTCGAGGGTCACACCAAGGTATTTGGCTCACGTCTCCCAAGGGATCGGCTTGCCGAACATGGTGATCCGTCTGGGGTCGAGTGTGACGCGGTCTCAGAAAGAGGACCGCTCGACTCTTGTCGGGTTTGAGCTCGATTCTCCACTTCCTAAACCAGGCGATTTCGTAATTTATATACGTACCAATTAAATGCTCTTATTATATATTTCTTGTTAAAAAAGCACTTGTTTGTGGCCGGGCTGTACCGTATACGTTGCAGCCCGGTCATGTGTAGGTATATTTTCCGGTAGGATGCTCGGAATGTTCTAAAATATAAAGCAAATAAATGTTCCTTTTGCGCTCTTTATTTTTGCAATAAATATACCAAGAGAAACACTTACATAAACAAAAAATGATTTCAAATAAGAATTTGCACTAAGCGTCGTTTGCACACATATCTTTAGGAGCAATTCTCTAGGAAAAACAGACAATATTGTGTACCTAATGAAAATAATATTTTGTTTGTGAAACGATAAAATGAAATGAAATGATTGATTATGGATAAAATAAATGATTGAAATATATATAGGTATAATCATGCGACGCCATTTTCAAAAATAATCACAATGACGAACCGGGACGAGGCCTAAAAAGTTCAAACTCCTTTTTCTCACGATTTTTGCAATTTGCAAGTCAGTATCAGGTTGTATGTTGATCAAAATATGTTTCGCGACCGTAACAAATATGTATTTCCAGAAATAAAATAATTACATTTCTCAATACAACTTTCTACGTTACAATTGAAAATGTCATGATTTCATAAAAAAAGTCATTCAATATTTTTATTACTATTTTTTCTCCTCATTGATTTTTTTTTGCTATTTAATAATTATTAATTTCAAAAACTAAAATATGGCGTCGAAAAATTCCTTCGCATCGCTGATTTAGATAATGTGAGCGTAGGAAGTTGCATTAATGATTCTAATGGTTATATTTCTGGTAATAGATATTTGGGGGAAATAGACCAACATTATTTATAGGTTTCTCAAAAATGGCCTATCAACTAGCCTATTTATAATAATAAAACTACGAATAAAACAGAAGCAATTATTTTAGTCGATTATCGTTACGTAAATCCGGTTTGCCAACTGCCCCTCACTCCCTTGTCAGACAAAAACATTATTTGTTATTGACGTGACGATTTGACGTAACGTTTCGATAATTTTGACATCGTTATCACGTAAAATAAAATTTAGCAAAAATAATTAGTTGTTGCATTTAATTAGATAGGTTAACATAGTTATAAGTTATTGTTTATTATGAATGACGAAATGAAGAATAATGTTAAAGAAACTAGGGAATTATATTCCATGATTCATCAAGAGTACGTTATTATGGCAGAATAGTAAGAGCATAATATTTTATTAATAAATTCATTTGATATGTTGCTTTGAGTTATATACCTATAGACTCCGTTAGCTAAGAACTGTCTGTCGTTTAGCTTGTAGATTTAGTGCTTTCCATGTATTGAAAGATAACAATAAACTAACATTAAAATTGAAACTAATTCTGTATTTATTCTTAGCCGTATGTTACAAACAGAGAACCTTCAGGGAATTTATGTCATTCCATCGTATGAGAACTCATTTTGTAAGTACAATAGTTCGAGCTCATTGATATAAGATAAAATAACAGATAAATTGTTTATGTATTAACTTTTTCAGTGTGGTTTGGAGTTATCTTTGTGAGAGCTGGTTTCTATGAAGGAGGCGTTTTTAGATTTACATTAACATTGCCAGAAAAGTTTCCAGATGAGGAAGTCCCTGTAAGTATTACTAAAACTTGTTTAGTTTCGGGAACCTTTACAACTTGCTGTTTTCAGTATCACCTAGTTAACACCTGTTGCTGAGTAGCACTGATAATGGTCATTTTACTATGGATACACATAACTCATAATTATAATGATCATGCCTGGCACATAGGGCAGTCAATCTGCTCTTTAAAAATATTGTATTAGTTTGATAGGTAATAGGTAAAACAGGCTGGTATCCGCAATTCCATGTCAATGCGTGTATTTTGTGTAAGGGTGAGAAAATCGATTATTCAATCCACCCCAGCTCGTCAAAGAAGGCCAGCAGCGCCTTGGTGTTACTGACAACCTCACGGAGGGTACCTGGGTTACCGAAGTACTTTGCCCTATATGCGGCGACCACCGGGCACTTTAGAAACACATGAGCTGCTGTCTCGTCATCCTCCATGCAGGCCCTGCACAACGGACTGTCAGTGACTCCTATAACAAAGAGGTGCTTGTTAGATAACCCATGGCCAGTTATAGCTGTTGTAACTGTATGCAGCTGTTGTTTAGTTAGCCGGAGAACCTGTTTCGTGAGGTGGCTGTCGATTGTAGGGAGTGCTTCCCTAGTCTGCCTACATTCACTTTGGTCTAACTATAGTTTGTAATGCTGGTCCCTGGTGTTTCCTTACCAGAGTGCCTAGATATCCGAAGGGGAGCAGCACGATGGGACCCACTAGTGCCATGCTCGACCCCCCTTCTGGCAAGTTCGCCAGCTGCGTCGTTGCCTAGCGAACCGCTGTGTCCCTTAATCCACTGAATGGTTATATTATTGAGTCTACCGACCTGGTTGAGGCGCTGGTGGCACTTATATTAGCCCAGAGTCAACTGTGTGACTGCTTAGCACTTGCAGGACAGCCATGCTGTCTGAGAGTATGTGTATCGAGTGGTCCTTAACTTCCCTGGCCATTATGGCTAAGGCGGCCAGAGAAATGCCCATACACTCAGCCTGGAACACTGTTATGGGCCCCACATGTTTTTTTTTTTTTCCTATCCTTATCTGCTATCAGTCATCCCCGATTATGATCAGATGTCTGGAAAGATGCATCACATTTTTACAGAATCAGGACCAATGTCCAAATTCTATTTAATCAGGCAGCACAATATCAGCTTTCTTGAGTCTCTTGGTATGATTTGGCATCAATAGTGAATGTGAGAGCGGATTTGTATGGTTGGTTAATCTGTCTTTGTATTTCTCTAGGTAGCGCTTCGCTTCTTATAGATTGTTGGAATTTCCAGATGCTCATGGATTTCTGAGTTGCGAGCGTACCAGGGCGCTGCTGCTAGGACCCTCAGGATGCTGTTTTTACTTCTTTGAATGCACATGATGTTTGATTTGCTTGCGGAAGACCATAATTGAATCCCATATGTCCATATTGGTTTTATGATGGAACAATAAACTCTTAAGTTTGTTTGTCACTCAGGGTGAGTGAAGATTGTCTGCCTAGTAGCCAGAGAAAGTTCTTGAATCGGAAGTTTATTTCTGTCCTTTTTTTCTTTAGGTGATCCTTCCATGTCAACCTACGATCCAAGTAGAATCCCAGGTACTTTACACATGGTGACTGTGGTAGAGTGTCCAGACCCAATTTGACTGGGGCACAATTTCCATGTTTGAGTGCAAAGGTGATGTGATGCGATTTGGGCGCACTTGCCTTTATACGCCATTTGTTTAGCCAGTCATGGGTCCTATCAAGCTGCTTCTGCAGCATGTTGCTCGCCCCCATGTGTATGTTGAAATCCTCCTAGAAGATCCCAGCACCCGTGCCACTACCTGTTTTATATCCATCCGTGAAGATGCGTAGCTCTGCGGGGCACAAACCCTCGTATCGGCGATCCTCATGAAGTTGGATTTTGTATTTTTTATCAAAGACTAGCTGACTTGACAAACATTGTCCTGTCAAAATTTCAATACAAAATTCCCATAGAAAATGCACTTTCAGTTTTCCCGAATTTTCCAATTTTCCCGGCAACTTTTCAAACATTTTCTTTCATACAAGCCTTGTCCTGATAATTACAAACACAACATAAAAATAATTATCCAATTTGGTGCAGTCGTTCGGAAGTTATGCGCGTACATACATACATTTCGGCAATTCATTTTTATACAGGGCTATTTTTAAATCACTAGCTAAATTTTCACAGGATGTTCTACCCATGAATATGAACAACTTTCGCTATGGGATCAACTCTGAAATCATGGAAAAAAAAATCAGCTGTTTCATACATTTTGGTCGAGTAGGTATAGAACTTTCATATGAAACAGCTGATTTTTTTTCGTGATTTCAGAGTTGGTCCCATAGTGAAAGTTGTTCATATTCATGGGTAGAACACCCTGTGAAAATTTAGCTAGTGATTTAAAAATAGCCCTGTATAAACTCTTTTGCAAAAAAAAACGGGCACTTTAGATTTTTTTCTATACTTCAGTGAAGAAGAAATAGAAAGAGGTTTTATTAATTTGACGATGTATTGGCATGTTATTTGAAGCATCCTGGCATGATTATTTACGTTCCAAATTTAAATTTGGAAATTAACACAAGAAAAATAATGATTATTGTGGATTATTGTAAAATTGCTTTACTAATGGCGCGAATTGCTGAAACGATTTTTTACTGATTACTAAAATTTTAAAACTTTTTAGATATTTACTGGAAATTAAACAATTTAATCTTCTCTTCTTCATTCGTCTCTTTTTACATTAAATACCACTTTTTGATATGAGTGATAAAGCGATAAGGGCCGGTAAAATTATAGCCCTAAACATCGTAGAAAGCATGCCTGGAAGGATTCAAGCTGTGATTTTGGCAACAGGAGGTCACACTCGTTATTAGGTTTTTACATTTGTAACTTTATTTAATTTAAAAAATCTTCTTGTCTTTACTGCCGACCACTTCTTATTGTTTGGCCGTGTACATCGGTTTTAAAGAATTCATCGATTTTTTTTTTAAATTGCCAGAATTCACTTCACGCGTATTAATTTACACGATTGTAAGTATGCAGACTACGTCAAACAATTAAATTTCATTTAATTAACTCAAATCGACCTTAGAACGTAAATTTCCGTAGGTGCCTTTTTTTTTGCAAGTGTATATAAATTGTTTGGGTACCCGGTCAATTATGGTTTTCGTAATAGGGAAATCCAAGTTTAGTCCCCCAAGCAGCGCGTTGAGACGTACCGCCGCCATCGTTGCTTCCTGCTGTATGAACAAGTAGAGCGGTTGCAAACCCAGCATGGCTTCACTGCTCCAGTCGGAGTAGTCCTCATGCAGCCTGTAGTTGCCGTACAGGCTAGTCTTTGCACGTGTTGTAGTTTATTTACGGCTGTAACAAGATTGGTGAAGGGCCACCAGACCATAGCCCCGTAGGTGATCTTGGGGCGGATCACTGGCGTGTACAGCCATAGTATAATTTTGAGAGATAAGCCCTACTTCTTACATAGGTAAGAAGTGGGGCTTATTAAATGATAGCATTTTCCTGTACTGCCAGAAGGTAATGCAAGCTCTGTGTAATAATAGTTTGATATTAAATGAAAAGTTCAGCTTGGCCTTGTATGTAATTTCATATAGTACGGGCGGTGGTGTGAGTTTGAAATAGTACCTAATTTTATACCGCCTGAAAATCATAGCAAAAATAGTTTTTCCTTAGTGCATAGTCAGGTCCTTTGACCACTTTGCCCTACTACCCATAGATTCGAATTTACACACACACAATTATGTTCGTTTACGCAACTGACCTATATTCCCGTCACTTCCATGCAGCTGACCATTTTTTTTTTTGGGTATATCTAATACCCAAAAAAAAAACATTCGATCCCAAAATCGTCCCATAAGGTTTTAGTGCAGTAGAAATTACTTTTTATTTGTTTTTTTTTACAACTTTGACATGTAACTTTGAATTCCCCCTTGGGTGCGGCTGACTCTCATATTCATGATTAATGAATAATAAACAACTACTTGAAAATAAATTTATTTGATGTAAAATAGTTCGCAAAAATCAAGCAGTACCTCTTCTACTAATAGGTCATCAATACTTGATATTATAGTTAGTTTCATCTGTGCTGTTTGCTCATACTTACATAAAAATAATATAGAAATTCTTAATTTTCAGGTCTTGACATTCACATCGAACTTATACCACCCAGCAATTGATGCTCATACTGGTGTTCTGAATTTATGTGAAGTTTTTCCACAATGGGACAGAAAACAGAATCACATATGGCAAATATTAAAATATGTGTATTCAATATTTCATAACTTAAATGTTAAAGCACCTGCAAATGTTGAGGCCTCAGTTGCGTAAGTATAACATAATTTGTATAATCATCATAACATACATCCAACTTTTAGACCAATAAGAGTCCACTAATTAAAGCAAAACTTCCTCCACTTAAATCTTAAATCTTTTCAGATACAAAAGCAATAAAAAATCCTTTATGGAGAAAGTAAGAGAGTGTGTTGTACTAAGTATAGACCATGTTTATGATGATCCACCTACAGAAGACAAGCATTTCATAACATTTAAGCCATACGACCCAGATGTTCATGATACTGTAAAAAATATAATGCTTAAAACGCCCTCTCCAAACGAAGGTGTTAATCAAGGTATATCTTGGGTACAACCAGGGTCTTTTCAAGCTTTTTCTAAAGAAGAAACAACATAGTTGTAATATATTTAAAATATATTTATTCATACAGTCTAAATTGGTATTTATAAAGAAATTATGTATACAATCAACAAAAGTTCATTTTAATTCGCCATAATTATATCCTGTGATAATATTATCCATAATGTTCTCTAATTTATTGTTTGAACCACCTAATAAAATATATTATTATTATATTAAAAGTAATTTTACTTACTGCCCATAGAAGTGAATTTTGCCTACTGATATATACTAGCTTATTCATTGTCTGGTTCAGACCGTATCGTCAATTTATGCTTTTTAACTTGTTCAATAAACCAACTCTGATCTAGTTCATAAGTTTTATTTTTCCATTTGAAGTGTGTAGGTGCATTTAATTCACTATTATTAAATTCAAAATATTTGCTAAATTCTATGGCTAACTTGGATTTTACTAATCCTACACCACCATATTTGTCATCAGCAGGATGATACACTCTGCCAGTACTTGGTAGCATATAGATTTTATCAGGAATAAATGTTGACATCAGTAAGTCACCTGCATAACCATAACTTAGAAAATCGCTGTCATTAATATTAAGAATATTCGTATAAACTATAGGGACGTCATCACATCGTATAAAATTCCTTTCTCTTCCACATAACGAAATAAAAGGAAAGTCTTCTTCATATCTACCAGTTTTATTGAGACGAACCCTCTTGAAAAAAAACTGTAGAAACTTCTTTTCCTTAAAGCACGACGTGAAGTTTTTCATCTTAGAATCGTCTAAAAATAACTAAACAGAAAAGTTATAAATTCAGGTCACTTGGTGATTCATAATAGGTACTTAAAATGGGTTGGCTAATGCTAAGTATTTAGATCATAAAAACCCAACTACCAATTTTTCTCTATAGTATTTTGCAATAAAATTCACAATGAAAATTCATATTTTGTTACAAGTAGGTACAAAGGTTACTTACCATTCCTTGATGATCAATATAATAAAAATATTCCCTTATTTTTGGCTCTGGTTCCTGACCTTGAATATAATGAACATACCGCGCTTGGGAATATTGTGATGTTAAAACTATTTTTAATATTGAGCGCAAATTACGTTTTAAGGCCATTCTAAGATGAATATTTTAAAAACAGTATGTTTATTTTGTTTTGTTTGACAGATGTCAGATTTCTATCTTATTCGCAGAGTCAGAGATAATCAGTGTTGCCAACAGTTACACGAGCTCTCCACCAGATTCCACTTCAGAAACTAACAAAAAACGGCCGCACTTTAATAACTGCTAAAATTTCCACTAAACACACTTTTTGTTGTTACGAAAGAAAACAGTAAGTATTTTTCGTAATTATGTTTCTTTATTATTACGTAATAAAAAAAAATAACAATCAATAAATCAACATACAATTAGTAGATAACAAGACCAGGAAGATTCAAATTATTCCACAACAACGGATAATTTATATTAATTCGTCTTCTTCAGATGAATAACTTTTGTCTACACCATTAGCGTCGTTTTCACATTGATACGATTCTTTGGTAACCGTACCGATTTGTTTTTAACGTTTATTTTACATTACAGCATTTACCTTCCAATCTCAAACCACAGCGTATTCTTAGTATAGTAGTTCAAAGATTTGACTTCATTATGTTCTTCTGCTTATTTATTACTACATTCATACTGCTAAATAGTCTCTCAAAAAAAAGTAACTGAAAATTAAATGAACTAGGATAGAAATAATATATGTCGTTATGTGTTAGTGGCTTATTGGTTGGGTGATTTCATTTTCAGTAACTGAAACTGAATTCTACTAAACCACTAGAAAATCCACCAGCCACTAATATCAATATTTCGCCACTAAATGAGCGGTCGAAACCACCACTTTTAGTGGAAAATCCACTAAGTTAACACCACTGCAGATAATACAGAGTTCATCCTATTTCAACCACTGACTTATTTATTATTCATGTACTAACACTCCTACCAACTTATCTGTGAAATGGCGAAAATTGGGACTACGGCCGTCATGTTGAAATGTCATTCGATTGTCAGTGTCTACCACATTCGGGTTCTCTGGTTGTTTGGTCGTGATATTGCTGAATTTATAAAGTTAAATATGACGAAAGCTATTAAAAGTGATGCTCGAAACATTATTCTAAAGGTTAAAACCTTTTTTGAAGAAGAAGCTCGGGCGGGGTCTCCGATTATTCCATTTAATCAAATATACAAACGAATTTCGGCAGCGACAGGTTAGTGTTGTCAACTTTCTTGTTATAAATTACTCGATACTTAACTAACTATTTAAGTCTATGAAATATTCGTTTCTATTCTTGCTGCAGGTTAGCGTAACGGTAACGTACATCTAATAGGTAACCTGCTAAGTGAGTGAGCAAACCAAAGAGTAAAGTAATAATAGAGAGAAAGAGTAGCAACTATGTGGTAAAATTTGCATGTATGGAAAGTGCTGCTACCTCGTTTGGTGGGTGAATTAAGGCTATAATAATATATACCTACCTATAGATAAGCATACTTACTATAATAATATGTAGCGAACGAGTCCTCTCACCTATTTATTATACTCTTTGAGCGAGTTTGTGTTATGGTAACAGTCAGGGGAAAAAAAACACGTATGGAGTTGAAAAATGTCCTTTTATTGTTATCAAACAAATTTTATTAATATTTATTCGTTTTAAACTTATTATACTTAATTAAATTAAATTAAGGAATAACATAACACTTCTCTTGGTTATAATAAAGATAATACAGTACGGTATAGTAATAAACACTTACATAAAACATCACAGCCAAAAATACAATATCTTCTTCGGAGTTCACTCATGTTAACAAAATAACAAACGAAAATCGAAGGGGTAACAATATTATGAAATAGAAACAAAACAAACCAAATAATAGTAACGAAAAACAATTTTCAACAGAATTGCGCATCAATATCGGGAAAGTCGCAGTTGACAATGGCGACAATGACATTTATTTGGCCAAGACAATATGGCTGCCAAGTTTTTTTTTGTCACTAGACTGCAGATGTCGCTGTCGTCTATGGAAATTGATGACAGTATTAAGTGTGCCCCCCTGGAGCAAACTAACGATTTCAAATTTCTACTAACGTTTATTTTATCATCTTATATTTCAGGTGTGAGTCAAGGACTAATTTCAAAAATAGTTAAGGAAGGGCACGCAGCAGAAGAAACTGGTACAAAACTTCTGACACCAGGCAAGGAGAGAAAACGTAAAAGTGGATTTGTACATGTTGATGATTTTGAAATGGGAGTTATTCGGAGGAAAGTACAGATGCCAGCAGGTCAAGCTACCCGAAACTGTCAAATTTTCCCAATCAACCTTGAACCTAATGCTTTAGCGATAAAGTTGAAAATCTATTAAAGAAAGACAGATTGTAGTAGCTTGATGTGCTGGCGTCTGTACATGAATTTTATTCTGCTAAAAAGAGGTCCCTACGGTTAAAAAGCTTCTAGAGGTCTTAAAGACAGAAATAAATTACACAGGACAGCGAGAGAGTCTGCGAAAGCTGCTTCGCAAGGTGAGATTTCGTTTTAAAAAATCTCAATCCATTCGGAAGGTTCTTATGGAGCGTAATGAAATATCAGCTTTGGAGAGTAGGTACTTGCATGCAGAGGATAAAAATAATAAATCTCCCCAGCCCCGGCCCATAATTTATTTAGATGAGACCTATATTCACTCTTCGCATACATCGGGTAAATGTTAAATAAACCTTTTATTATAGAAGTGGTAAGTGACACTGAAACCGAAAGCGATAGTGATAATGATGATAGTGGTACGGAAATAAGCGGAGTATGGCCTCACAACCAGGCTGAAGTTGTGTATGCAAGTTCACCTAAAGATCACAATTACTGTAAACCTGGTTTTCAATAAATCATTGTAAAGCAATTTGTTTTTTTTTTATAAATGATAAATGATTAATGATTTTTATTTCTGTAAGTAGGTTTGTACAGACACCAGCAGGTCAACCTACCCGAAACTGTCAGATTTTCCCAATCAACCTTGAACCTAATGCCTTAGCAATAAAGTCGAAAATCTATTAACACGTTCTGTGCGGCAGACACGCATGTGCGATTTTCGAACGTTCACCATGTGCTACCGGCGCATATGCGTGTCCATACAATTTATGTACTTCCTTCGAATGCGGCGCGCCGCACCTGTGGGTTTTTTGTGCATCTCTATTGTTCTTGGCGTAATTGTTTTATGACTCATAAAAAATGGGAAATTTTTCAAACACACCTAGGCGTCTCGCCGCACTTGGGATAAGTTTGTAACGGCGCACATATGTGCCCAGCCGCACTGGGTAGAGTTTCTTCAATCGCGCCTGCGCGCTCATAGCACCACACGAAGTATTTTTTGGGCGCGCATGAGTGTTTGCCGCACAGGGTTTAGTGTATCATAAAGCAGCACTTGGAGCAAGTTCGCCAAATAATTCAGCAGTGAATGTGTTAAAGAAATCTGACAGGTTGTAGTAGCTTGATGTGCTGGCGTCTGTACAAACAGTTTTACAAGTAGATGAGGTCGGCGTTTCCTATCTAACTACTCTGAGAAGAAAGGCCGAAACAAACTCAGAGGTCACAGTCTCTTATAAAGTCCAGACATAATCTTGGTCACTTCATGTGAAGACCATGTAGATTGGTGTCTGAAATGGTCTTTTGAGGAAAGAACCACACAGATTGAGAGGACCTGTCCAATCAGTGCACGCATTTGTCAGTAATCGCGCAGGTCAACTCAGAACTTAAGCAGCTCAACGATTCGACGAACAATACCAAAGAAAGGACATTGGGGTAGGCCGCATAAATTACTCAAACTGCCAGACGATGATAAAAATAACTGAGAGAAAAAATAAAACAAACAAAAAAAACAATGACCTACATAGTCTTCACATTTACAATAAATTAAAATAATATAATACTTTACAAAGTAAATAGTCATGTCAACATTCAGTATGCAAAAATAAAAGAATAAAATAAAATTTGGAGCAGTTCAAACCCAAGCCTTTTTGTCCTCAATATCATCTTTAACGGTATAATAAGCTTTCTGACACAACTTGCGTTTAATGAATTATTTGAATTTATTAATGCTCAGATCTTGAACGTGGCTTGGAAGTTTATTATAAAAGCGTATACATTGACACCTGAATGACCCACCTATTTTCTTGAGCCTTGTTGGAGGTACAACAAATTTGTGTTTGTTCCTAGTATTTATATTGTGGATATCACTGTATTTTTTAAACAATTTAATGTTTTTATGGGCATATAAAAGATTTTCAAAAATGTACTGAGAAGGCAAAGTCATTATATTAATCTCCTTAAATTTCTCTCTGAGAGATTGTCTCGGACTTAATTTATAAATGCATCGAACAGCTCTTTTCTGCAAAACAAAGATAGTCTGAATGTCGGCTGCATTTCCCCACAACAGAATACCGTACGACATTACACTATGAAAATAGCTAAAGTACACTAAACGGGCTGTCTCTATGTTAGTTAAATTACGAATTTTCCTAACAGCGTATGCTGCGGAGCTTAGCTTTTTTGACAATTTATCTATATGTGGGCCCCACTGAAGCTTAGCATCCAAAGTTAAGCCCAAGAATACTGTGCTATCTTCAGGATTCAATTCTTCGCCCTTTATCAACACGTTAGTTTTCACCTGCCTAACGTGAGGTAGCGTAAATTTAATGCATTTGTTTTTTTTTTTTCATTAAGGAGTAAATTATTAACATTGAACCAGTGAACTACTTTTGAGATCGCTCTGTTTACATCGTCAGTAACCAGCTGCTGACATTTAAGTTTAAACAAAAGTGAAGTATCATCCGCAAACAAAACTATATCATGATTATCCTTTATGAGGTAGGGCAAATCGTTAATATAAATAAGAAACAAGAAAGGACCAAGAATCGAGCCCTGTGGGACCCCCATTGTTACTATAGATCCGGGCGATCTTTTTCCATTAACGTCAACGCTCTGAATCCTATTACTCATGTATGAAGTAAGAAGATCCAGAGCCGTGTTCCGGATCCCGTAATGGCGGAGTTTCCTGATTAACGTTTCATGAAGAACGCAATCGAATGCCTTGGACAAATCACAAAAGATGCCCAAGGCATCGCATTTGTCTTCCCATGCATTATAAATATGTCCTAAAAGTTCAACACCGGCATCAGTAGTTGAACGACCCTTTGTAAAACCGAACTGCTTTTATTACATTACACTACCACTAGGTACCACTGCTAATTATAATTAGTCAAATCTGGTGTTAGGAGTTAGGTACGGTCATAAATGCTAGACATCCAGGTACCTCTTGCAGGGTAGGTACCTACTTAACTTCGCATTAATTAAATGAAAGTTGTATCCCCCCCGTGGAACATTTTATCTGCTGAATTTCCACTTCATTGGATTACTTTTTAGATAAAGCCATTGTTTATTGCTGAGAGACTAAACTGTTAGCGTACCTACGTAATTGTAAATTATCAAATTCTTTTTATTTATTTTATTATTTTTATATAGGTATCATTGTTTTTAATTTGTAAAAACTGTAATTCTTATTAAACGATTATGTCTAATGTGAAATTTCCTTCTTGAAAACTTACTCAATTTTGGACACCTTATATTAATTAGCAACACTGAATCGACGGTGCAGTCCTCTTTCAGTTCACAGATAAGTTGGTAGGACTGTATGCGTTTCATTCAAAAATTTCAAATCACTCACACACACCTCACCCGCCCGTCAAAGTCCCTGAACATTTTTTTGCCGGCGGCGGCGCACGACGGTGCGCCTCGTACACAAAATATTTCTCTATGAACTACGCAGGGTGCGTAGTGCGTATGATTGGAATTTCGATATTTTTTAACGATCTATAAAGTTTTTTCAAAAGTTCTGTTTTTATTGTTCTAGTTTACTTCAAATGTATAGTGTTTATTGACAGAGCAATTTCTGTCTGTAGGTATGCCATAGGCTTCTACTCCGTTCACCTATTGTACCGTATTTTTTTCAAACGGTAAAAAAAAATCATCCAGTATAAGTCCATGACGAAAACCCAAATGAAAATGAAAAAATGTTGACTAGAGCAGCTGCAAGACGAGCACGCTTACCACCTCCGGACTCTTCGCTGAGCTCCGCCTCGCCGCCGCCGGTATCCAACCCACTGTGAGCGCTCTGTGACGACACCGGCCGCGGTAGTTGCGTCGAGCTCGAGCGACGAGTATTTTTCCCCGCTGACGTCGCCAACACCTGTACGTCGGCAGGGGAGAGGCCGGCCACCGAGAAGCTTGGGACTTAGGGGCTATCCGGCCCCGAGCTGGGTCCCCGCTGCCGGTGGTTCTGTGTAGCGTATGAGATGTACTCAGTCCATGAACGAGAACGTCATGCGCGCATATTACGGGTCTACAGAGGGGGAACTAACCTCACAGCGTACCGTGATAGGAGGCTGTCTCTGTTCCAGGAACTAGAACCAACCGTCAACACCTGACTGTCGGATCAGGTGCGGTTCATCCAACGCAATCACAGGTTGGACAATGCCGCACTTGGTAGGCTGCGTTCAGAGGTACTGAGCCAACATATGGTCTCGACTCCAGCACAAACCGCGGTACAAGCGTCGACTATAGATACAATCCCGCCGCGGTTCAATCATGTTAAAGAAGAGGAAGTTAGGATTGCCACAGTAAGTAGCCAATACAACGCCCGGTTGAGGAGCGCACTGGAGGATGCATTTCGAGAGTATAGGTCCACTCCAACCGAACTAAGACCCCGATTACGACGCCTACCTATGCACAAGAAAAATAGGGCGCTGGTGTGTGCCTTGGACTCGCAGCTTATGATTTTTTTCGAAAGCAGCAAGGATCTCGTTGATACACACTCGATTCAGTATTGCGCGGCTGTTGCGGTATGTCGTTAAGCTAACGGCAAGTTTCTGAACTGTGACGGAGCTACTTGACCAAAACCAGCCGTACCAGCCTGGCAATGCAGGATCGAGCGTCGTATCGATGGGCCCAGGGTACTCATCGGCAAACTATACAGCTTCAGGGAGGGTAATACACGACCACGAGTGATGCGCTTTGTAAGGCGGGCATTCTCGGGGACTGGAATCAACCCTCGAGAATACATGTTAGTGTCTCAGAGCGCATCGACTTCGACGACGATGAGAGGTGGGTATATAGAGCTTGGAAGCGACCTGAACAAAATGTGACAGACGTGCAGATGTAGGACCGGGGCCGGCAGTACTAAAGAGCTACTCCTCATCGACATGGCCCTAAGCCAACAGGTTCGTCGATCTCGCAAGGATTTGTCGACATGCTGAATAGTTTATGATATTATTATATTGACAGGCCAGTTGGCGTGGTTGGTTAAGGCACCACCTATCATGCCGCAGGTCGTGGGTTCGATTCCTATCCAGGACAAACATTTGTGTGCATGAACATGTCTGTTTGTTCTGAATCTGGGTGTAATTACGAGTATCTATATAAGTATGTATTTACAAAAAAAAAGTAGTATATGGGTTTCCATAGTACAAGCTCTGCTTAGTTTGGGATAAGATGACCATGTGTGAATAATGTCCCAGGTTATTATTATTATTATTTGACATCTTGGGACCCTCGGGTCCCGGACCTTTGAAAGGCGTACGAGGGGCCGAAGCCAACTCGCAGAGGCCCCTTAGACAATTTTAAATGATGAGGAGGCAACAACCGACGATTATCCCTATATGCACTATGCAAGTGCACCCAAGAACAACCCCCGGTTGGTGCAGGACTATTGCAGAACGTGGAAACAAGACATATTGCGCTATGGGTTTGGGGGGCTAATGTGGATTGGGTAACTTGAACTATGGAAGAACTATGTCCCCTGCCTGACCAATGTTATGTAATACATGGATAAAATGGCAAGGGGTGACTTGCACACTCAATAATGGGCCCCCGAAAACGGCCGCTAGCACATATTGACGTTGCGACAACGGGGCAAAACTTCCTGAGGTGCTTGAGGAGTGGAGAGGTATTCCACGGCTATCAGGACAATCCCAAAAGTACGGTCAAGATCCCTACCAGCACCTTATTGGAATACTTCCTTCCTCCGAGCACGTTTGCTCTTGCAAATGTCAACGGGTTATTATTATTATTATAAGAAGGCTTACGACTCGGTGTCACATACATGGCTCATGAGGGTGCTGGATATGTACAACATTGATGCAACTCTACGCGCCTTCCTAGAGTCATGTATGGGGCAGTGGCGGACGGTCCTTCGCTATCCGGGATGTCAATAGATCCAGGGGAATGATGAGCCTGTATGGATTAAACGGGGAATATTTCAGGGCGACAGTTTGAGTCCACGCTGGTTCTGCTTAGCCCTGAATACTCTAAGCACACTGCTAGAGGATTCAAGTCTAGGCTATCGGCTGAAGAGAGGTGGTCAGGTCATATCTCACCTCCTCTACATGGATGATTTGAAACTCTTTGCCCCCAACAAATTGCGACTGATGGAGCTACTGAAGGTAACTGAAACTTTCAGTAGCGCCATCAGGCTGGAATTTGGTGTGAACAAATGTGCAATCATGCATGTAAAGCGTGGGGAGATTGTGGAATCCGTGGGAACCCAACTCTCGGATTCCATAAACTTTAGAGCCCTCTCCGCATCCGAAACCTATAAGTATTTGGGTATATCGGAAGCGTTGGGCATCAATGTTACTGACATGAAGCAATCGTTGAAGGAGCGCTTCTTTGGCCGCCTGAAGAAAGTATTCAATAGTCTTTTATCAGGCGGTGACAAGGCGTGCCTTCAACGTTTGGGTCATGCCGGTTCTGATGTATTCTTTCGGCGTACCCAAATGGACTCAAACCGAACTAGACGCCCTAGGAGGGTCCGTACGCTGCTGACTGCATATCGAATGCACTACCCACTATAATCGGTAATGAGACTGTATATACGGCAAAAGTGTGGAGGTCGAGGCTTTTTAAACGCTAAGACTCTCCACAATCGTGAGATATGCAGTCTTAGGGAATATTTCCTAGAAGCCGACGTGGGGATACATCGAGATGTGGTCGCGGTGGACAAGGGCCTCACCCCGCTCTCCTTGGCTAAAGAGAACTGGCGCAAGCCTGTGGTGCTTGACACTAACGATCGCAGGGAGCTATGGTAGAGTAAGGAGCTTCACGGACGCTTTATCCGGGCCCTGCATGAACCCGATGTAGATCTACTAGCCCCCGTAGCCTGGTTGCGTTCCGGTGACCTCTTTGGGGAAACCGAAGGTTTTGTCTGTGCAATTATGGACGAAGTTATCATGACAAACAATTACCGGAGGTTTATTTTGAAGGACGGAATGGTTGACATCTCTGCCCACCATACACTAAAGTGCAGTAACAGCAAAATCACGATTTCGAGTAAAACGCATTTAAAGTTAAGAATTGATTTTAAAAAATCAACAGAATGTATAAGCAAAAAAATTTGAATGCAGAAAGGTTGTAAAGGCATAGGTTCACACGTTAAAGCAATAAAAAAAAATATATCTTAATAACTGAATTTATTATGGCCATTTATTCTTTTTGGTGCCTATTACTGCATAGCCTTTTTTGTAAAAAATACCATTTTAAACTTAGTAAAATGCAGCAAAAAGCCCTATTACTGCGTTTGGATCAGTTATTTTGTCAAGAAACCCAACTAACATGCAGTAAGGTCAAAAAAATACTGCATTTTAGTTAGTTTTTTAAGAAAAAAGTGTTCAATTTACTAGTGCAGTAAGAAAAATAGCTAGTTCACATTTTAAAGACCGTTTATTTCTTATTATTTAATCACAATAATTCAACTCACTTATGTAAAATTTACATATCAAAAATAAAAAAAAACATCTAATTAATAAAGGACCCTGCGCAGAATGCACAACCTCCTTTGACAGTTTTCTCTTAATATTAACATATATAACATAATGTATCTTTATGTTTGCACTTTAGCTAGGAATAATCATATCTGTGTCATTATGCTATCCAAACTAATCTGCAGTAATGCTGTATTTTACTGCGTGTTAGTCAGTTTATAATGATAAAAGAATGTTAAGTATTCACAACTAAAATGCGACAAGCATTGATTTTACTGCATTTTAGTTGGGAGTTCGTGACAATAAATTGTATTTTCTTAATTTGCAGTAAAAATAGCTTGTATGGCGGTAAATTTTACTGCGTATTAATTTTTTTTTTAATTTTTTTCCAGAAATATAAAACTATCTAAAGAATTGTAAAATTATATTGCTTACTGCATTTTAGTTATGAAACCTTAAAATTTAATCTGCAGTATAATTTATACTGTATTTTAGTTGGGAAATCACGCCAAATTGTTAATTTTTTTCGTTTGCAGTAAGTGAAAACTGTTAAATAAAAACCATTCTAATAGTCTTAGAAATAAGTAAGTTAATTCAATAGAAAGCTTAAGAAACCCGCTTTCAGAATCACTAATAAAACGAAAAATCACAAAAGGGCTGTTACTGCTCTTTAGTCTCTGGTGGGCAGATCTGTCGGGCATGCCACCGTCCAGGAGAATCAATCCGACATATTATCTCCGGGTGTTCTCGTCTAGCTAACGAAGAGTATTTGCATAGACACAACGTTGTAGCCAGGATTATCCATCAGCAACTTGCTCTGAAATACAGCCTTGTAGAATCGGAAGTGCAGTACTACAGGTATGTGCCCGACCCAGTTCTCGAAAATGGAAATATCATTTTTTACTGGGATCGATCCATCATCACTGACAGGACTATTGTTGCCAATAAGCCTGACATAGTGGTGGTGGGTCGAATAGAGCGGAGCGCAATGATTATTTACATAATGGTCCCGCATGACGGGAACCTCGTGAAAGCCGAGAAAAATAAACAAATCAAGTATCTTGACTTGGCTCGCGAGGTTGTCGACATGTGGGATGTGGACTCAGCGATCATTGTGCCGATAGTCGTATCAGCCAAAGGCTTAATTGCCAAGAGAATCCACCAACACCTAAGGGGACGAGAGCCTCTCGTTGGGCAGCTGGAACAAGGGCTTGATTCAGAAAGCGGTACCTACTTCTGGACACGGCTCGCATTGTTAGAAGGCTCCTCTCTCTGTAGCTTGGACCCTGTTCCCGATACCGGTGGGCTACTATTTTTATTTATTTTTAAATGTTTTTATAGTTTTTCTTCTAATATTTAAAAATATAATTTATATACAGGGTGTGTCGTAAATAGTGGTCCAGAGTAAAGGAGTCGATACACTGTACTCTTATGTATCACATACCGAAATTTTAACCATATTCAGTTAAGGGTCTCCGAAAAAAAAAAAAGATTGTTTTTTAAAATTTCTGTACCTTGCTTCACGAGATTGGCTGTAATTTCAACAAATATAAAAAAAAAATCTGTTTTTTATTATTACTCTTGAATATGTGTACTATCATATCCAAACCCTTTTTTCTATTTTAAAGTCAAAGGTACTTAAAGAAATTAATTTGTTTCCAATTTCAATACTCACCTCCAGCAAATCATATGACTTTAGGGGCATATTGTGTAAAAAAAATGTACTGCACTGTTAGTGCCCATTAGTTTTAAAAATACCTCATTAAATGCAGATTACAAAATGGTAAAATATTAAGTGGTAAGACTTCAGAAAAAAAAGTTATTAGCATTCAAAACGAAAGACAGCTAAATTTGCTCAAAACATTTTTTTCGGTTAAGTAAATTACAAGTATTGCAAACTGTTAAGGATTAAACCAATAAGTATTTTATTGTAAGTTCTTTGATTAGCTTTTTTAAAATAAAACATTTTTTCAAATTAACCATTTATTAAAATAATCAATACTCAATCGTCATTGTACAAAAGTTGTTGACAGTACAGGCACAGTACAGGTACAGCATTGAACCCAGATAGGGCGCAGCAATTTTAATACTAAAACAATACTACTTGAAACGAAACAATACGAAAAGATAAACCTTAAAACAGTAAATGCCTTTAAGTATTGGTATTTTTAACTCAAACTTAAAATTAAGTCGAACAATGAATTATTCATTACAATGTTTTTTACAGAACAAATTAATGTTTTTACAGAAAATAAAATATGTTTTTACAGAACAAAAAAAATCACAAATTATCACAACTATTTTTAAATGAATAAGTTTTTTCATTGTTATTATACCAAATGTTCAAAGTGGCGACCACCAGCGGCGATGCATGCTCTGCACCGCCGAATAAAAGATCGCTTTAGCCTGCGTGCAAACCCACTTGTTTTTATCTCTTCAGCCGCTGCCTGGATTCTTTGTCGTAATTGTTCAACTGAAGTGATTTGGACTTCATAAACTTTTTCTTTCAGACTCCCCCAGTAGAAAAAATCAAGGGGGTTCAGGTCTGGCGAACGTGGTGGCCATAAAATTGGGCCTTGCCGCCCAATCCATCTTTGGGGATAGGTATGGTTTAAATATTCACGCACACTAACTGCGTAGTGAGCGGGACAGCCATCATTTTGCAGCCACATTGCTTCTCTTAATTCTGGATCGACATCTCTCAATAACTCTGGGAGGTCGTTTTGCAAAAAGTTTAAGTGTCTTTCCCCATTCAACGTTTCGGGTAGCTCGAACGGGTCAATTATTTGCCCACCAATGATCCCCGTCCACAAATTTATTTTAAATTGATACTGGGATCGATCCTGTCTGATTAAGTTGGGATTTTCTAGCTGCCAGCTGTGTAAGTTGTGCATATTGAAATAACCATCTTTTTTACATGATGATTCGTCACTCCACATTATTTTGTTATAAAATTGTCGGTCCGCTCGAATTCTACGCAGCATTTCTCTGCAAAATTGTACTCTAAATGGCCCATCTCTTGGCAACAAAGTTTGTACCCTTTTAAAATGGTAAGGGTACAGCTGATGCCTTTGAATAACACGGTGAACGGTCCTCGTAGAAATGCCCGTCCTCCGTGCTATGACACGAACAGATGTAGTTGGGTCTTCATGGACTAAATCCATTATCTCTCCGTCGTCGTACACTCTCGGCCGTCCTTCGCTGGCGCCGCCGATGCCTGTGCCGGGTAATCGACCTTCGGAATAGGCAGAATGTACTCTACTGAATACACGGTGATCAGGGTGTCGACGATCGGGATATCTTTCTAGATACAGTCGAGCTGCTACTCTACCGACACAGCCACATTCGCCGTAAATAAGATGCATTTCGGCATATTCTCTCGGCGTGTACTGAGCCATCTCTAATTCGCCACTTCACTGCACGTGTTTCCAAATCATCAAGAGTTTCAAAGTCAAAATAACATAGCCAGAGTCGTAGGGTTCACCAATACAACAAGTCCAAATCAGAAGCAAATCAAAGTCCACAAAATAGAAATTTAACGGCAAAAATAACACATAAAGAGACGAGAGGTGCATGCGACGTACGGAATCACACTGGCTAGCTAGAGGGTCTTTTTTAATTGTTCTAGTTGCTAATTAGTCTGTCTCGCTCATTCTTCAAAAGAATAGTAACAAAGAAACGGCATTCCTTCTTTATCACTCCCCATAACTCACACCCCGAGCCCTTTTGAATGCTTTTTATTATCTGTATGGCTTGTTAGTAATTCCAGGAATACAATAGGTAGACCTTTTTTACTTGAGATACGTTAAAAATATCTCAATACTAGTAACTTAACAAAAAAAAAAAATGTTTTGAGCAAATTTAGCTGTCTTTCATTTTGAATGCTAATAACATTTTTTTATGAAGTCTTACCACTTAATATTTTACCATTTTGTAATCTGCATTTAATGAGGTATTTTTAAAACTAATGGGCACTAACAGTGCAGTACATTTCTTTTACACAATATGCCCCTAAAGTCATATGATTTGCTGGAGATGAGTATTGAAATTGGAAACAAATTAATTTCTTTAAGTACCTTTGACATTAAAATAGAAAAAAGGGTATGGATATGATAGTACACATATTCAAGAGTAATAATAAAAAACTGATTTTTTTTTTGATATATGTTGAAATTACAGCCAATCTCGTGAAGCAAGGTACAGAAATTTAAAAAAACAATTTTTTTTTTTCGGAGACCCTTAACTGAATATGGTTAAAATTTCGGTATGTGATACATAAGAATACAGTGTATCGACTCCTTTACTCTGGACCACTATTTACGACACACCTTGTATAAAGGAAATAATAATATCCTGGGACATTGTTCACACACGGTCATCTGATCCCAAACTTAGCAGAGCTTTATGTACTCTTGTAATATGGGAACCAGATAACTGATATACTACATACACTACTTCTTTTTTTTTGGACTTACTTTCATACTTACTTTCTCACTATGGACTAAAGCCTAACCCACACTGCGATAAAACATCGCACTTAATTTTTATCGCTATTCTGTAATACATGGTATCTTATGTTAAACACACACTGGTGATTTAAAATTCGCACTGACAAAAAGACTGTAGTGTACGGTGAAACTGCACATTTCATATCATAAGTAGGTTAAGCTACATCAGCGTTTGCATACGCGCGATCATTTAGTGAACTGGCTAAGTAAAATCAGTGATTTTACCACACTCGACACAGGCGATTTATTTCTTCATCCCCGGGTTTCCATCATCACAAATGTACAGAAAAATCATCGTATGCTTGAACTAAGTACATTTTTTTGGTCCTTCGAGCCGGATAAAAAATGTACGACGATAGTCTATACGCTAAGTGTATAGACTATCGTCGTACATATAGGTTTGTTGCAGATTTGACGCGATACGGTCTGAATATAATAGGTTGGGGAAAAAGTTTCTTCGCATTTTTTAAGAAAATTCAAAACATTTTTTAATATAGTTTATTTACATTTAACTAAAGTATGTAAGTACCATTTTGTTCGATAACTTTTTGCCATCTTGTAGGTAGGGACATGATCCCATTGCTATAGAAATTTTGGGACTTCTGGTCAAAATACCGCGACAAGTGGTTTTGGCAGTCCTCTCGTGATGTTAACCTGACACTGCCTAAAGAATTCAGAAGAGACCGAAACAGGTGGAAATCTGAAGGTGCAAGGTCAGGACTATACGGCGGATGCATTAACACCTCCCAGCCAAACTCTCTTAATGTTTGCTGAGTGGCTAAAGATGTGTGAGGTCTAGCGTTATCATGATGAAAAACCACACCCCTTCTGTTGATTAATTCCGGCCGCTTTCTCTCAACTTCTTGCTTTAATCTCATCAGTTGTTCGCAGTAGAGTTCAGAATCGATGGTCCTGCCTGGTGGTAACAGCTCATAATGAATAATGCCCTTCCAATCCCACCACACACACAGCATCACCTTGTTGCGAGTTAACCCGGGTTTCGCCACAGTCTGTGAAGCCTGACCGGCCTTTGACCACGACCTTTTTCGCAGGTTCTTGTCATACGTGATCCACTTTTCATCACCAGTTATCAGCTTCTTCAAAAATGGTTCGATTTCATTACGTCGTAATAAAGAATCACAAATGAGTACACGGTTCATTAGGTTTCTTTCAGTGAGCTCGTGAGGTACCGTAAGTTGGGGTGATTTTGCGCCTGCCAGTAATACTTTGCTCCAAATCCGTACAAGTTTAAAAATAAAATTTTAAAATAAGTTTACAACTCTATGGTTTTATTGATGTCTGAACGCAATCATAAGATGTCAATGTTCTGTCATGGAAGTTGACAGGTCGCCATTGTTGCTATTACCTGTGCTAGGTTTGCTAGGTGTGCTGTGTTAGGTTTATTAAAACCTAACCCAAAATTAAATCAATGGATTTAATTTTGGGTTAGGTTTTAATAAACCTAACCTTGATTTTACCAAACTTTTTTTTTTGTAAACTTTCTACTTTCACGTTGGGACTCCTTGCACAGGTAATACCTGTAAACCTAACCCAAAATTAAATCCATTGATTTAATTTTGGGTTAGGTTTTAATAAACCTAACACAGCACACCTAGCAAACCTAGCACAGGTAATAGCAACAATGGCGACCTGTCAACTTCCATGACAGAACATTGACATCTTATGATTGCGTTCAGATATCAATAAAACCATAGAGTTGTAAACTTTTTTTTAAATTTTATTTTTAAACTTGTACGGATTTGGAGCAAAGTATTACTGGCAGGCGCAAAATCACCCCAACTTACGGTACCCAAATGTCGAGCTTTTTTGTGTACCCAGTTTTTTTCAAATGCGCCAAAACTGTTTTGTGGTCAATTTCCAGTTCTTCAGCTACGTCGTAACTACTGATATGCCGATCTTGCACCACTTTTTCAAAAATGGCATCCATTTTATCCGTAATAGGGGGACCAGAGCGACGTGCATCTTTGACATCAAAATTTTCGGATTGAAAACGATTAAACCAAATTTGTGCTACTCTCACAGACACTACACTAGGTCTATAAACATCGCAAATTTTCTTCGCGGCTTGCGTTGCATTTTTACCTTTTTTGTAGTAAAATTTTAAAATGTATCGAATTTCTTCATTAGATTCACTCATCTTGACGGTACGAAAATGAAAATCACACATTTTCCTAATTTGAATTTGGAATTATGTTCTTTAAAAATTAAACTTTCAATGATACCAAAACCAGCCAGATACAAATAGTATAGCCAAAGAGATTTTATTACAAGTTCATACATACTATAATGCGAAAAGACTTTTTCCCCAACCTAATATTTTGTGGAGTATGGGGTTGTATCATTGTATGACGCTCCTCGCATAGTGAAATAAAAATCACGCGAATGGGCACTCACCACTCATTATTACACCGCTATACATAGGAGACCTCCTCTGTGGGACAAGTTTGATACGAAATACCCTGTTAGAATTATTAAGATTGTGAGAGGTTTATAAATAAAGAACTATAAGTATTTTATTAGTTCTGTTGTCCATTGTAGACATGCATCTCAGCTGAGATCTGCATAGAACTGACAAAAATTGCGAGGAATTTTATTCGTAATGCGT
Source organism: Dicycla oo (assembly GCA_948252095.1). NCBI lineage: Eukaryota > Metazoa > Arthropoda > Insecta > Lepidoptera > Noctuidae > Dicycla > Dicycla oo. The sequence continues at coordinate 17,946,136 of OX411712.1, forward strand.
GTTAGATGCAATTCCGTGCACTGAATATAAACCGCGCGAATAAAAATTGCACGGTGAGATTTCGCAGTGCGCTCTAGGCCTAAAGTCACTATGTGTGTTCCTAGCACTATGTAATTTTATGAGCACTGTACAAAAAATACCTCATACCTATAATCGTAACTAATGCGAGTTTTTCACTTGCGCTACGAATGGCCGCGAAAGCCATAAAACACGAGCGTGGATGGTTTCGCGCATTTTACAGCATTCACGTTCGTGCTTCGCGCCATTCCCCGATCAGTGTCCGTTTTCTGCCCCTCGACAAAGGGTTCGCGCTTGGTTCACGGCGTGCAAACACGAACAAAAAAAAATTAAAAAAGGAAAATTATTACATCTACTGGGATGGATTTTCGTTATCCATTATCTTTTTTTCTCCATCACATTTTTGTTTGTTGTTATTTTTGATACAAAGATAATTTTAGTACGCTACAGCACAAGCGTCACAGTAGCAGCAACAGACACAATCGTCGTCTATTTTCTTTGGGATCGATTGAAACTGTAAAACTTTGCGAGTGTGGAGGGACACGTTTTCACGGCGTGGCGTGAACCGCGGCGTGAACCGCGGCGTGAACCGCGGCGTGAACCGCGGCGTGAATTTATAGCAAAAATCGCATGTGAGTGTATAGCGGGCTTAACATCCAAATCGCGTTCACTGCTGAGACTGACAGAATGAAATGCATGACATACATCTAAATGACAATGACATGGATGACATCCTCTAGTGTGACAGATGTGAAGCACGGAACTGCTAAAGGACCAAACTCCAAACCATACACAAATAAATAACTACGAACAAAATATGTAAATTATAACAGTGAAATGTTTAACGATACAAGACGAAATTAATTAATTAAATTATAATAAATCATTTGGTCAGTGGGTAGCCTTAGGGGCGGATTTTATTTGAGTGAATATTTTGTTCCACAAGGTTACATTTTCCGTACATGGAATTCACATGAATCGAAATCACGATGGAGAGTGCCCGACGATCATGGAAACTGCGTATGTATATTCTATGTCGTAATTGAATAAGAAAAACATAATAAAACTGTTTTAATACAGGTGGAATTCTCATTTATCAATTGCAGAAGAATTTGTTGCTCACAAATCAAATGTCAACTGCTTGGCTATGGGCCACAAGTCCAACCAGGTGCTGGCAACTGGTGGCGACGACAAAAAAGTTAATTTGTGGGCTATTGGTAGACAGAGTTGCCTCATGGTTAGTACCTGTACAATGCAATTATCTCAATTTGCCATTTGTAGTTCCACAAAAAAATGGTTTATTAAAATTTTAATAATTTGCAGAGTTTAAGTGGTCATACAACTCCTGTAGAATGCGTATGCTTTGGCCATTCTGAAGATTTAGTTTGTGCAGGATCACAAACTGGTGCCTTAAAAATATGGGACTTGGAAGCAGCTAAATTGTTGAGGACATTTACAGGCCACAAAGGGGCTATAAAATGTATGGACTTCCATCCCTATGGAGATTATCTTACAACAGGCTCATGTGACAGTAATGTTAAGTTATGGGACACAAGAAAGAGAGGATGTATTGTTACTTACTCCAGCCATCGCCTTGCTGTAAACAGCCTTCAGTTTAGCCCTGATGGACAATGGATTGCATCTGCCTGTGAAGATGGTATGTTGAATGTACAGTAATCCATAATAATACTGTAAAAATAATCATGTGACACTAACAAAGGTAATCTATTACAGGTTTAGTTAAAGTATGGGATGTGCGTGTTGGTAAAGTGCTTCAAGAGTTTGTGGAGCATACGTCAGCAGTGACATGTGTCAAGTTCCACCCTCATGAGTTTCTGCTAGCTAGCTGTGGAGCTGACCGAACTGTTAACTTTTGGGATATGGAGAAGTTTCAGTTGGTTTCCAAATATGAAAAGGATAACACATCTATCAGGTCTGTTGAACCTAAGGGCCTTTAAATCTTGTAGGTATTTTAATTTGCTTTCTTTTACAAAAGGTGTCGAGTTTGCATTAACAGCATGCATTCATTAATTCCATTCATAAAAATATATTTATTGTTACTTATGGTGCAACTTGAAATTTGTATATGTACTGTTACAATTCTTTATTTATTTTAATTTAAAAAAATAATTTTCATATTTAAACTTAGAAGTTCAACTGTTAGAAGTACAGACGCCAGCAGGTCAACCTACCCGAAACTGTCAGATTTTCCCAATCAACCTTGAACCTAATGCTTTTTGCAATAAAGTCGAAAATCTATTAAAGAAATCTGACAGATTGTAGTAGCTTGATGTGCTGGCCTCTGTACAACCATAGTTGAACTACTATGTTTAATTTGATTTTAAGGGTATCTTTAAATATTTCATGACATGATCATGTCATAAAACCTTCAGATTTATCCTAAAAATTTAAATAATCAGTTGTGAGACTATCTAATTTAAGATAGTTAATTAGCACATAGCATATTCTTTTTCTAAATGAAATCTGTAATTGTAAATTTCCATTGTTTAGACACATGGTGTTTAGTGACGATGGTGCAACATTGCTTGGTTGTGCTAATGATGGCTTGCATGTTGTTGGATGGGAACCAGCCAGAGTGTTTGACACGGTTCATGGACATTGGGGTCAAATTCATGATATCACTGTTGCACAAACACAATTAGTAAGTGTACTACCAACATTACATTCCTAATTTATTTTCTGATGCAACAGTATATTTCATTCATAAATTTCCATTTACTATTACAGATAGCTGGATCATTCCATTCAACTTATGTGGTACTATCAGTTGTTGATCTCACTAAAGTTCACCCATTTGGTGGCCCAGCTCCAGTGTCATCACCAGTGGTGAGGGACCTTTCACCTTTTCAAAAGGGACACTCAGTGCGCAAAAGCTTCTCAAAGGAAAAACCACCAAAACAAGGTTGGAGATTGCATTATAAAGTCTAGCCATCCATATTTAAGTTATGAAACTAATTTATTTTAATATTTCATCACAGTCATGCATAGACCAACTCTCCTTGACGAAAAGACTGCTGAAGAATCTACATCAGGAACGGAAGCAGATGAGGATTCAGGTGCTGTTATACCCAATTTTAATGACTACACTGAGATATTCCGACCTTCTAGAGCATGTGAGTAGTTTACACAAACCCAGCCCATCCACAAAAATATGCTCAATCAATATCACTATTACAAAAATCACAATACTCATTTATTTTATTTTTTTAGTAACACGCACACCCCCGCCCGCTACCAGTTTGTCTTCAGAAGATTATTCAATAACAGGTGAAATTCATATTTGCTAAAAATATTATTATTGAGAATACCATGCGATCGATATTGTAAGTATGCCTTGCTCAATAAGGCATAGTAATCATACAGCTCAGAGTTATTAATCATTGATTACGTCTTGTAAAATTCCTCAACCAACCAGAGTCGAATTTCGACGACGTTGATCAATACCATCGATAGATGTCGATCATGTGTGTGTTATAACAACATTACTCTCACAATAATACTTACTTAATTCTTTGAAACCACCTACATTATAAGCTTTAAATTTCTAGATACGTACAGATACTGGATTATACCTACAAAGGACGGCAGCGTCATAATTATCTTTCTTCTATGTGCTTCATAGTGCAAGAGCCAACAGAGAAGTCGGAACCAGTGATGAACACGTGCCTTCGCGATCTGATGCTCGACGAGCCAGTGCCGCTGACGCGACCGCTGCCGCAGCCCTCGCCACCGCAGCGACAGCGGTCAGAACACTACTCACGCATACCAACCTCCACCAAAGAACATTTCGCTGTTGTGGAAAAGAAAACTGAAGGTTTCGCAAGTAAGATTTACTCATTATTTATTACTGTTCTTGCTTCTAGCTTTATATAACTGTGTTTATGGTTTGGATAGGTTAGGAGAAAATAGTTTTTAGTTAGTTAGTTAGAATACGAAAGTTAGTTAGAAACGAGTTTTACTTTCGTTCAAAAATAATTGTAGAAGTTATCCTACGACATGCTAAAAATTTTGGACAAGCGCTTAGTTCCAATACCAAATCGCGCTTGTTTCGCAATCATAGCAGAGAAGGATTCCCTTTGAGTGAGGCTATTTGTCATAATTGTCATATTCTGCCATGTCATAACAGATATTATTAAGTTATTATTTTTATATTATAGTATCGTCAAAAAAGGTAGTCCTGTTTGTCAAAAGATATGCAATGCTATATGGTATTGAGGGTTTAATAATATGCTATTTGCTTAATCAGGGGTGACGGACAATACAAAAGAAAATAATACATTCACTTCAGCGCAAACACTAAGAGATTACGCCGCCAGCCCACTCACAGCAAACTCGCTTAATCGACATAACTCATACAAAGAGACAAAGTCTACCACAGATTTAAGTAAGTTTCATGGAATATTTCTTTGTTATGTTATCAATTTATCATGTTGTTAAATAATATTCATTTGTGTTTATAAAATTAAAATGACCTGTTTTAGCTACCTCCAATCTCCGGCCAAGTAATAGTGATATTTCCTTGGGTCCGCCAACATTAGGACCTAGATCATTGTCCTTCACCAGAGCTGCTACAGATGCTTCGAGGTATGAACTTACTCTGATATGTATAGTCGAAACTATTCGTAACATTGTAAAAATAATGTTCAATGAATGTGATTACAGGAGAAGAGTAGAGTCTGTTGGCAGAGAGAGCGTAACAGTGTCCCGCAGTGTGGAGACACCGGAAGTGGACCCGGAGCCTGAGTTCGTGCCGCACACCACCGACCGGCCCGTTGGACTCGATCTCGACGAGTTCTTACCCGTGAGTTGCACAAATCCAGGCTCATTACCCCAAATGTCAATTCACACTGCGGAATAAAATGTTGGAACATGAACATCAATAGAGTGCTATTTTACAAAAAAAAAAGTAAATTACAACAAAAAAAGTAAACCTGACTGCGTATAAAGTGAACTTTAAAAAAGATGGAACCAAGATGACCTATTTCTGTCTCCAATCCCACTTAATACTATAAAATAATCCCATGCAGTTGGAGGCATCTTAAATTTTATAACAATAAAGACCCTTTTTACGCAGTCGGGTTTTTGATTTTTTAAATTTACTTTTGTAACGCGGCCGTAATAGATTGTGTGAGAACGTGCCCTAAACGCGGCAACACCCGCCACTCCCGTCAGTAGGCGAAACAACGCGGGAGCATACGTCACGCTCGCAAACGCTCGTTATTCGCTCATAAATCTCTTTACCTGTTTGTGCCCTGTTTTACAATGAGGAGACACACTCAAAGCTGTGTGTAGATGTCGCTGTAGTTGACTGTACCTTGTTTACCTTTCTTGACAGTAGTGTGACTGCTATTTATGAGATTTTAAAGTGTAATTCGATTATAATATGTACGCGTTTATGACCGTGCCTCAAGTAAAGGTTGACCTCCGTAAAAGGAACGCTGCAACTGCCTACAAAAAGGCCGATTTGATTGAAAGGAAAACACTTAAAATATTTAAGGTTATGATTGTTTGTGAGCCTTTTTCTATAAGCCACGGACTAACATTCCTATTTTTTTTTATAGATTACATTTGTAGGATCGAATCCAAAACTTTGGTGCTGACTGCGACATCTAAGACGACACCGCATACCTATGACCACATTCAGAGACATAAATGCAGATACTCCTTTACCAATGATTAACAGACAGGCAATACAGGAATATTTTGAAAACTAAGTACCTATATTGATTGATTAAACCTTTAGGAGAATTATTTACTTCATAGATTAGTTAATATAGTTTATTTTACGACGCTTTTATTTTGATGACAATAATTTTATTTTATTAGATAATAATCTTGATTCTTTTGTTTTATAGATATAGTACCCAGCCTAAAGGACAGCTTCTTTACTAATCTAATCCTCGTCTGTGAAATGCGCAGCAGATCATTTTGCAGTAATACTTGCCTCAAAGTTTTTAATACGTAACGCCAATTCCCATTGTTGTCTGCCCCTACTTTCTTTAGGAAATAAATATACTCCTCTATTTTTACAAGTTAACGGACTACATTGAGGCATTTTGGACAAAATTACGAAAAATAGGAAAGCTAAACTTAGTAGATTGCAAAAATCCATACGATCTGACAGCTAATATATCAAAACAAGGTACAGTCGATTGTGCGCCATCTATCGTGATAAAAAGTTAGTTTTCCTCCCCATTGGACCGTGTTATGCAGAAAGCAGCTATGTCTGGAAAAGTAAACAGAAGTTATACCTAAGCATTTTTCTGTCGATGGTTGCATTATGGATGTATGAACAAGGCTGCATTTGACGGCTCATATCTCCGTGATAAATAGAGATATCGACATGGTTGTTTTTGCAAAAAATCTTGTATGTCGAAATTAGTATGACTGCGTTTATAACTCATTTTTGGAAGTGCCATATGGCTGCTTTCTGCATAACTAGGTCTAATTATTATACTTTTTTACTGTTAAAAGTGCGTTCGTATATACTGTGTTTCGATCTGATTTCGGAAATCGGTTAGAAACACAGCAAATCTAACTTAGAGAGATGTATTGATGATTCTTATGGTTATTATTTTTCTGTCACTACCTATATTAAGTAACGCTTTAGGTAACGCTCGTTATAATTATCTTTCAAATCAATAAAATTCTGGGTTTGTCACTCGATTTTAAGATTTATACATATTGAATTATACAGGGTGGAAGGACATCGACGCGCAAACGTCGTGAAAAGGTTACACCTAATGCCATAAATAAAATTACGAGTCATTCATGTCGTAAATCACCGGTTTAAAAAATTATAATTTTTGAGCGCGCAATGTGTTGTAAACAACGCGGTCACAACGCTCCGTCGTAAATGTTGACGCGCGTGCGCGCGCTACTTAAGGGGGAAGCGTCAGGGTAGCCCGCGAAATTCAAATTTTCTTACGTTTTTTGCAATTTACAAGTCGGTATTATATTGTACGTTGATCAAATTATAATTTGCGCTCGTAACAAGTATCTATTTGCATAATTAGAATCATTAAAGTGATCAATACAACTCTTTAAGACCAGGTAATCCCAAAAAATGACTATTTCATGAAATCTTGACATTTTAGGATTATACTAACTTAAGGAGATGTATTACTGATTCTATTGTATATAATTCTGTAAAAACATACAGCCTTGGCCAAAAGTATTGAGCACCCATGATATCTTTCAGTTTTATGCGGAGTATCAAATAGAAATAAAACAAAACGTTTTATATGGGTTTATTTTACTATTTATTAATAGAAAATTAATATTTTGTGGGTCCACCCTTTGCCTTAATTACGGCAGAAATTCTTTTTGGTAAAGAGTTAACAAGTTTTTTACAGTCGTCAACAGTAATCGAGTTCCATTCTAGGCGCAGGCAGCGTTTTAAATCTTCTTTGTTGTTAATTTTGTGGCGCCTAACCCTGCGCTTTAATAAACCCCATAAATGTTCTATGGGGTTCAGATCTGGAGACTGAGCTGGCCAGTCAAGCAGTTCCGTGTTATTTTCCCGAAACCATCTCATAGTGCGTGCAGATTTGTGGCATGGCGCGTTATCCTGCTGGAATTTGACACCATCCATATTCGTGTCGCCAAAAAGTTTCGTGAATGAAGGCAGTAATGCAGTTTCTAGTACATTTATGTACTTAGTAGAGTCCATGCGACCCTCACACACGAACAATTCGCCAACTCCAGAATCGGTCATGCAACCCCAGACCATTATGCTGCCTCCACCGTGTTTAACGGTGGGGATCACACACTCTGGCTTAAATTCTTCGCCCACACGGCGACGCACAAAGGTCACACCAGGTGTACCAAAAATCTGCAATAAAGAGAAAAATATTGAGTTCCGTAAAACTAAAATAAATTCAATTATGCGTTTGGTTTTTAAAACATTTTATAAAATTGTATCAGGGCATTAAATTGACTTACTCACCTCAAAGTTTGATTCGTCTGATCAAACAACATTTGACCAATCTTCAGCGGTGAAAGTTCGGTGTTTTAAAGCCCATTTCAATCGAGCTTTTTTGTTGTTATCGGAGAGCCATGGCTTCTTCCTAGCTTTACAGCCTTTCAGACCAGCTTCTTGAAGTCTTCTGCGAGTAGTTCGAGCAGAAATTGGCTTCTTAATTTGTTCCGACAACTCAGCAGCGAGCTCTGAAGATGTTTTTTTCCTATTTCTTAACGACTCTCTCAGTAACTGACGATCTTGACGGTCTGTGGTGATGCGTTTGCGCCCGGTTCTCGGTCTATTTTCATGTGATCCGGTAGTAGAGAATCGCTGAATAGCATATTGCACGGATCGGCGCGAACATTTCACAGTTTTAGAAATCTCTACTTGTGATTTCCCTTGCTCATACAGAAGCTGTATCTGCACACGTTTTTCTAAAGAAAGTTCGTTTTGTTTTGGCATATTGCAACGATAACACTTAAAACTTCTGAAATAAAATACAAAAGGCGCACTAGATCACTGGATGTGTTCACAACGAGCGATGGTAGCGAACTGATAAATAAATACAAAAATTGTAAAAAACACATTTTATTGCACCCAGGTGTTTTATTGCTAGCTGTGCGGCGTGGGTCATTGTTTAAACCTTTGTAAATGGCCGACAAAAAAATTCTTCAACAATAGATTTGGTTTACTCCCATACTTTCCGTGAACGAGCGAAATTTGTAAGGTGCTCAATACTTTTGGCCAAGGCTGTATTTGTTACGGCCGCAAATCATACTTTATTTAACATACAACTTAATACTGATTTGCAAATTGCAAAAATCGTAACAAAATTTGAATTTCGCGGGCTACCCTGACGCTTCCTCCTTAAGGCGAAACGCCAGGGTAGCCCGCGAAATTCAAATTTTATTACGTTTTTTTACAATTTGTATGTCAGTGTTAGGTTGTTTGTTGATCAAAATATGATTCGCGACTGTAACAAGTATGTATTTACAGAATTATAGTCATTAAAGATATCAATACAACTCTTTAAGACCAGCTAATCCTAATGAATATATAAAATAAAAATGAAATATCATGAAATTTTGACATTTGAGAATTATACTAGCTTAAGGAGTTGTATCTCTGATTCTAATGAATATAAATATATAAATACATATTAGTCATGGTTGCGAATCATAGTTTCATCAACATACAACCTTATACTGACTTGCACATTTCAAATAAAGTAAGAAAATTTGAATTTCGCGGTCTACCTCGGCGTTTCCCCCTGCCTACACAAACACAAGTCAGTGCCCCGGCCGCCGCCCGTGCTCCACCGGACTCGTGAACGTACCTACGAAATATCGCCTAACGACAACATTGATAGGGTGCCACATAAAATCATGTTTAATAAAATAATTTGTCGTAATAACCGATGGTAGGTACTAATTAAATAACCTTTATGAAAACTAATATTATAATAAAATCTTTTGCAAAAAAAAAAACGGGCTCTTTAGATTTTTTTTTTTCTCTACCTCAATGAAGAAGAACAAGAAAGAGGTTTTATTAATTTGACGATGTATTGGCATTTTATTTGAAGCATCCTGGCATGGTTCTTTACGTTACAAATTTAAATTTTTAAATTAACAAAAGAAAAATAATGATTATTGTGGATTATTGTAAAATTGCTTTACTAATGGCGCGAATTGCTGAAACGATTTTTTTATTGATTACTAAAATTGAAAAATATGACATTCGTAACATCTCTATAGTTGAGTACGCAGCAGTTCGATAAGTACAGTGGATGAACTGAAATGTCCAGTACTTGAAAGATTTTATCTTAGTTGTTTCACAAGCAGCCATTGACGATAATTTACTGAGTGCATGGACTAGTATTGGAGTGGCTTGTGGTTGCAGCGCGGTCTGGCGGGAGGCGGCGCGCGGCGAGGAGCGCGCGGGGTCGTGCAGCCCAGCGAGCAGGAGGTGCTGGGCGTCATGATGCGCGGACACGACGCCATGATGGCCGTGCTCACCGCCCGGCAGCGCGCCCTACAGGTACGCATCACATCATACACTCCACGTAACCATTCCCCTTTGCAAGCCGAAACGTACATCTATGTGAGAAACAAGCGGAATTTTACTGTATACAGGATCACATTAAATTGTTAGCGAAGCTCGACAGACGTAATGGTTTTCGAAATATAAACATAAAACAAAAGAACATATGATTTAAATATTTTGGGGGGTTAACGATTGCTGGTGGTGTAGATATGAAGAGTTGCGAAAATTAGTATTTTTAAATATTTTATAGTGTTTAGATATCATACCCACCATACGTCTGTGAAGTTTACACAAAACCTGATATTTTAAGTAACTACACTTTCTACGATCATTGACCCCTAAAAAAAAATCATCAGACATATTTTTTTTTTTGTTTTATCATGTTTAGATACTTACCGATACCCATCACGCCTGCGGAGTTTCGCTAACTAATTTAATTTGACCTTGTATTCTGAATTTCTGACATACGAATGGAGCCTTCGCGCTCCATGTCAACTCACTACAAACACTGTTTCAACTCCCAACGGGTCGTCTACTCGGAGGCCGCTCTCAACAAATATACAACTCACGGAGTTCTCGGACCTACAGTATAATTAGTAGTTATTCGATTGAATTCCACCTCGCTGCTGCCCGGAAGGTCTTTAACATTTATTGGGATAATATGTGTATACAGTAAACATTACATTTTAAGTATGACAGAATCAATTTAAAACTAGGTAAACGTGTAACCTACACCAATTTTCACGAAATAATGGTTCATTTTACAGAAAAGTAAGAAGTGTTCATAGGTATTATAGGGATAACAGGCTTTCTTCTTCGTCGTATTGATGGTTCCATTTATTTGTTTTAAATAAGCTTAGATCAGAATTCGGCCACTTCAACAGCGTTATCGTTGTTCTCACAGAGATCTTCCATAGAAACACGGACACAGAGTAATTGCATAGAGAGCACGACAAGAGGTGAGGCATCGTTTGCGATGTGGCTCCACTGTCGCACTGTGTGCTCGTCAAAGTACCCGCACCTGACGAAGTTGTTCCTACCTGCAGCGGCCCATCTGGCTTCATAGTCGGTTAAGAGATTTCCAGGTGGGCCATGGTAGTTGGTGGCCCGCTAGAAGCCAGTTTTAATCGTGCCGCACTAGAGCTACCGCCAACTAATGGGATGATCAACTTGAGGAAACTGTTAGGGTGTGTCCACATCTGGCGAATGCGCCGCTCGCGAGCTGCATGCGTGCATTTTTAGTACGCGCACCGTTCCTGCGCCACCCGAGCGCCTACTATGCGCCGTGCGCGAGCGGCGCTAGAACCGCGCGCGTGCGCCCCGCACGTTCCACGTACATTCTCCCGCTCACCTGAGATACACAGTGTGGAAGCGAATGGAACTGTATGCGCGCGAGCTGCGTCTACTGTACAAACCTTGCGTGAGTTGCGCTAAAGAGGCGCACCAAACAATTGCAGTAAGTGCACGCGTGCAGCGCAGGAGTAGCTCGCGAGCGGCGAATTCGTGGCGCATTCGCCAGATGTGGACACACCCTTACGGCTCTTCAGTCTGCCCCTCGGCTTTGTCTTCTCCTGCATCCGCTTTTCAGTAGGTAGCACGGGCAATTCCCCTTCGAACCTCCGGAGGGGCTACTCCTGCTTGTGGATAAAGTAAGGCTATTGGAGTTAGTTTGAGGCACCTTGTATTTGGCAGGCTACATCTATTTCGGGCAAGGGGGACCCATACCATATAGGGTATGCAAATTCGCCAGCCGAAAAACGGAGAGCAATGCCGAGAACTTGTGCGGAGGCGCCGATATAACAAATATATTAACCGATGTAACAAGTTATTGCGAGCGCCGCCGCCGACATTCAGTTTAGTCTTGGTACAGTGATACTTATAGGTCAGTGAACGGTCTAATGTAGCTCCCAAATTGACGAAGTTGTGTTCAATATCAGCGCCTCGCAATTTAATTTTAAGTTTTATTGGTCTGAAGATTTCTTGAATGAAATGAGCAAGATTGCGTTTTAGAGGGATTAGTCCTTAGAGTATTGTTCTCGTAGTATACAGGCTGAATTTTTCAAGTGGGCGTGGATGGTCAAATCCGAAACTATGAGGAATAGCGAAAGGTACTCAGAGGAGTTGCGGGCTCGATTTTGGTGAAAACTAAAACTGCATCATTGGATTTGGATGCAAAATCAATATTTCTAGCCAGAATCGAACCCGTTGACTTTGAAAAAAAAAAACAACACACTGTACTCGTATTATTACATCATTTGATAGTGTCGCTAATAAGGATCGAACTCTGGGAAGTAATGACTAGTGTTGTAAATAAACCGTTTTACACCGAAATCCGTGGTTTAAAACCCGTTTTAAATTTGCTTAATACGGTTACAAACCACGACCACGTGGGCCGTACATTAATTACGTATTACTTTAAAAATTAAGTTTAAAAGGCTAATTGAAGTCATTTACCATTTTTATTAATATAATGTGAAGTCATTTATAATAATTATAAGTAAGTACTACTTTTTAGGATTAGACAGACGACTGAAAACAATCATGATATGTGACACTCCGCAAGAAAAAGTACCTTATGGTCATCGGCGCTTAAGCCGTTCAGAAATACAAATCGTAAAGTTTACTTAGCTTGTAATAAGCACAATGTCGTAAGTGCCAACGACCATAAGGTACCTTTTCTCGTGGACAGTCACATATGCGTATTTGTTAAAATATAACGGCAACGCCGCATTTTTATTTTGCACTTTGCTACCAAAATCGCAACGTCGTCGACGTAGCGATGTGAGGAGAAAGGGGGCAGGAGGGGGCCCGCACATTTTTTTAAATATGTAATACATCATGTTTGTATTAAACATATAAATAAGTATAATCTTCTATTAATCATTAGTTACTATTTTTTTTAACATGAATGAGTTAAAATGAATAATTCATGTTATGTTTGGCCTTTCACATTTAGCCAAAATTCAACCATTAGTTACTAAGTTTAATCATTGGTTGACTTAACTACGGATCAAAAAACCGGCCCTAAATCAGGGAGTAGGTGTGGTCTAGATCAAGGTTCCTCATACTTATGGCCCCACGTACCCTTGTTAAAGTTCCCAGACGATAGCGAACCCCTAAACCCCCTCCCCCACCCTGTCAAGAATATCTAGTTGTAGCTAGTAGAAAATACAGTTTTTATTTTAAGGAAAGATCAAATACAGTGTCAAAAAGAAAATTAATGTGATGGGTGGGCTTGTTTCTTGTCACAATTTGAGTCGATTTTAGGAGTAATTTTGGTCAATTCCGACTGGGCTCGCTTGCCAGCCATCCAGCCGCCATTACGTACATCTTGTCGCGAACCCCCTACCGTCAAATGGCGAACCCCTAAGGGTTCGCGTACCCCACTTTGAGTAACCCTGGTCTAGATCACTTGGTGTGAAGACTCAGTGCATTATATTAAAAAAAAAAAAAACATTTTAAACCATTATTAAACCGCTAAGCGTGGTTTAAAATCGTTTTAAACCAAATAGACGGTTTTAAACCAAATGGTTTAAAACGTTTAAAATCCGTTTTGCATCTCTAGCAATGACATACGGCAAACTAAAGGAAAGAGCTCATTTTTACAACATTTTTATTTTTCTTATGTTACCTACTTATTAAACCTTGATATCTATTTTTCAAAAATTTAATGATGCAGTTTTAGTTTTCATCAAAATCGAGCCAGAGACTCCTTTGAGTACTTTTCGCTATACCTCATAGTTTCGGATTTGGCCATCCACGTCCACTTGAAAAATTCATTCTGTATACTGACATTATAGATATAATTATGTTGCTTTCTTAATCGTAACGTTAGTTGTTATAGCAAGAAATAAAAGTTAATAAGTTGTATTAAGTAGTTTAAAAAAGTAATCACGCTATCGTGATTGCAATTACTAAAAGTAATCGGTAGTTAGATGACATTTTGCCCAACACTGCTTGGGGCAAGCCTGTCTTCAAGTTGCGCCATCTGCTTTTGTCGGAATTTAAATGAACTATGAAACATCAGTTGCGTAGCATTTCGTACAAGATGTGTATAAATGCTTGATCATCAGTTAGGGCAGTACGTTTGAAAGGTAATCTCTTAGAGCCATACGACACCGGGATGCCACAGCGGCGCAGCGGTTTATTCCCGGTCGTCCTCACTGGGCACGACTGGGAAAAAAAGTTTAATTCCTCCCCAGTGCTGACGATTGGAACTTTTTATTTACACAAATTCTTACAGTTTTAAGGTGCGTATCACAGATGGCACGGTGGTACGATGGTACGAAACTTTTTTTTTCCAGTCGTGCCCAGTGGGAACGACCGGGAATAAACCGGCGCAGCCAGGTCACGGCACCAACAAAACGTTGACTGCGTAACCATGCGGATGCCAGGTGAGCCACCAACTATATAGCTGTGTACATTTAGTTGGCAGCGCGGTGGCGTCCCAGTGAGGAATGGCTTTTAATATTTAACAGTGTCGTAAGCTGCTGATAGGTCGACTAGCACGTCGCTGGTGATTTAGTTGGCTTTATATGCATCCTCGACATATTTATTGGATGAAACAGAGGATTTGCCCGGTGCATGGTTCTGAGTTCTGATTTTCCAGGGCAGAAATCAGCTTGTCTGATTGAAGGTGCCGCTACTGGGCCCAAGTTTTGTATATGTTCCTCAGAGATGTCGTCCTCAACATTCAGTGGCTTTTTCGTTTTTAAAAGCCTTAATATTTATAACTGGGATGATATGAAAGCGTAAATGGTTTGCAGATATCGGTGCTGCAGGTCGACTGTGCTACAGTTTTGGAATTTTTAGCTAGTTTGTTCGGGGGTTTGCCACATAATAGAAGCTGATGAGCTATTTGATTGCCAGTCAATTTGTTCGGTGATTTGGGCTTAGGGGTTTATAACGCTTTAATAATTATGTAACGCAGTCCCAATGAGTGGCAAGCTGGCCACGCGTAGTAAACTACGTTCACTATTTACTTAAATTATTTTTTTTTTGTATTTTCAGATCTTTCATTCCGTCCGAGTTAATAAAAGCCTGAGATCTGCGTTAGAATCTGTTATCGCTCTCGAGGACACGTCTGTGATACTCGACATTCTTAATGTTATGGCACACAGACCGTAAGTTTAGAGTTTCAACTGATGCAAATATGCGTACATTTTGAGTAGAAACTTATTTTTAAATATTGAAGAGACTAACGTTGCTATCATTTATTTTGTTGCAGATCATTATGGAACTTAGATATCTGCCTTTTAATGTTACCCAAGATATATGAATTATTGCAGAGCAAATATGAATCGTATGTATAGTTCAGTAGTTATATAAATAATATATTTCCTTGATTCCCACATGATTAATTAAAATTGCTTTTTATATTACAGATATATGCAGTGTGGTTGCAATGCGTTGAGGCTCATAGTGCGTAACTTCTCATCAGTGGTGAGAGCTAACGTAAGTGCCCCAGTGCGTACATTGGGAGTAGACATTCCTCGTGAGGAGCGGTTTTCTAAATGCATGCAGATACATCGACTGCTGCTCGACATTCGGGCGTTTTTGCTCAAACGACAAACGCTCCAGGGACGCCTCGGAGCTGCCTTCAGAGATCTTCACAACCTCATGCAACAGGGACTTGACTGACACATTATTATTTTTAGGACCATATGATGAAAATATGTGATAAGTAATGAATTAACTGACTAACTTCCCATTCTTGTTAATATTTTATAGATTTAATTTTCATGAAATTTTCTCTCTGCTGACATAAGCTGATTTAGAACTTACCAATTGAAATGCATAACATATACAGCTACTTATATATTTATTAATAATAAAGGATAATAATTAGCAGTGTTTATTTTTAGATATACAATATTTTTTAAACTATCATTGATCAGTCTTTTGTTTCGTTTAGATAATAGAAAGGAATGCCTTTTCTATTTGTAATGGGATTTTTTCAGGGCTAGATAAAGTGGCACTTGTTCAATATGTAAACAAGATAAATAGGTACAACTTCTTGGTAGTGTGCTGTTGTATTGTATGGAACAGTAACAATATTCTTTTTTTAGGGACAGTACTGCAAAGGATTTCTACTTAATGTTCATTCACTGACAGACATTCATCCACAGCCTAAATGGCCGTGTCTAGAAACATGAAATTGTGCACAAGAGTGCCTTATATTACGACGGTGAGCACTAAGAGGGGCTAGAGCAGGGGTTTCCTAAGTTTTTTTTTTTTTATCACGCCTCCCTACTGCCTAAAACGAAAATTTGTAAAGGGTAAGAAAGTAAATTTTTTTATTAAAAAAAATAATGTTTTTAATAATAATAATAATAATATATTTATTTGCGTAAAACATGGTATAAAAAGGTCTTATATTACAAAAATAGAGCAGACATGTTTTGCCAAGATTAAACATAGCATGCAAATATTTGCAATAACAATTTCCTTAACAAAATTATTATTATGTTACAACAAAACTATTTTCTTTCTAGGAATTGTTTTATATTATAGAAGTTGTTATCAATTAACCATTCATACAATTTATTTTTAAAAGCATATCTCGAGTTTATCGTTTTCAGATTACTAGGTAATTTGTTATAAATTCGTATACACATAGTTAAGCAGCTTTTATTGTACTTTGCAAGCCTGGGAGCACTGTTAAGTACGAGTCTGTGAGGATCTCGTCGGCTTCGAGGATTTACATCGTTTGCTAATTTAAATAACTCCTTATGTTTCCATACAAACATGCATATTTCATTAATATATAGACAAGGTAGCGGTAGCAAGCCAAGTTTCTTAAATACTGGTTGACATGATTCCTCGGGATGAAGTCCATATAGAGCCCTAATGCATTTTTTTTGAGCAACAAATGTTCTATTCTGGTCGGTACTGTTACCCCATATTATGAGTCCATAACGTAATATGGATTCCACATACGCATGATAAGCTAATATTGCTGTTTTTAGATTAGTACTTTTTTTTACTTGTCTAAGAGCATACACAAATTTATTTATCTTGCTTGAAACATTGTCTACATGCACTTTCCAATGTAGATCTTCATCAATAGTAACTCCTAGGAACTTGGTATGTGTTACTGGTTTAATTTTGGGTATATTTAATTTGAAGTTAAATTTATGATTATTCGATTTATTAAATTGTATATAAACGGATTTGTCAAGGTTTATTTTCAAGTTATGTACATAAAGCCAGTAAATTAAAATGTCAATTGTATTGTTAATGTCAGTTTCGTGGTCGTAAATTGTATTATTTTTTTTATTGGATGTTACAACAATAGAGATGTCATCAGCAAACAATATACACTTATGTTTCGTTATTTTAATTATGTCATTTATATTTATCAAGAATAAGATTGGCCCAAGTATGCTTCCCTGTGGGACACCAAACTTATTACATCTATATTTCGACGAATGTAGCGTTACTTCTTTATCTTCGTTAATGTTTGTTATGGTAACGCATTGTTGCCTGTTATCAAGGTATGATTTTATCCACTGTAAGGTTGGCCCTCTAATCCCGATTGCTTCTAACTTTTGCAGTAGTAGATCGTGTGAAACTAGGTCGAAGGCTTTCGACAAATCAAAGAATAATCCTCTGGTTAGATTGTTGTCATTGATGTTAGTTAAAATAGCATTTATGAGGGCATAGATTGCTAATGTTGTAGACTTCCTCTTTTGAAAGCCATGCTGTTCTTTCTTTATAATATTGAACTTTGTACAGTAATTTGCAATTCTTTTGTACATACATTTTTCGTATATTTTAGATAAGATGGGTATTAAGGTGATAGGGCGGTAATTGTTCAGGTCATGTCTGTCTCCTTTTTTGTAAAGTGGTCTAACAACGGAAAGCTTTAAAGCTTCTGGAAAAATTCCCTCATATAATGAGAAATTGATCAAGTGTGTTAGTACTTCAACAATTTCGTCGACACAGATTTTAATGATTTTTGTGTTCATTTCGTCGTGCCCTTCAGAATTTGTGTTATTTAAAAGCAGTATTTCCTGTTTCACTTCAGTTATCGACATCGGTGTGAGGAACATAGAGACATTTTACACATTTTTAATAAAAAAAAGTCAATGTGACGGATGAGCTTGCATGTTTTTGACCAGTTTTCCAATTCTGGGTTCAATAGGAGAAAGTGCACATCGTAGATTGGGCGGTACGGTTAGTGCAAGGTGAGCAGGCGACCGGAGTGCTAACCACTCACGCCGCCCGCATCCCCCTTAGAATTTTGTCGCGGCTTCCTAGGGGGACGCGCTCCCCACTTTGAAAATCAATGCCCTAAAGATTAAAGAGGCCGTGTCCGAAATTTTGTCGATTTCGCTGATTAAGTGATTTTACAGATATTATTTTACAGTTATAATACTGTATTTCTATAAGTTTCAATTATGATTGAATGAATGAGCTATTTTTTTGTTTATTATGTAATTTTGACTAATCGACCTAAAACCGGCGACTGTTTTGTGAATTTTTGCTGTAAGAGGTTTAGAATATCACATACTAGCTGACCTGACGAACGTTGTTCTGTCAAAATTTCAATAATTCATACAAAAATTATTTATAAAAATTTTGTATGAATTATTGAAAATTCGGGAAAACTGAAACTGCATTATTTTCATAGAAAATGCAGTTTCCGTTTTCCTCAATTTTCTAATTTTCCCGGCAACTTTTCAAACATTTTCTTTCATACATACCTGGTCCTGACGATTCCAAACAACAAAAAAAGAATTATCCAATTTGCTGCAGTCGTTCGGAAGTTATACGCGTAGGGTCATGTGTTCAACAATGAAACACTAAAAATTCAAAGTCTCGTACACCTTTTGTTTTTACAGATAGAAGTGTAATTTTTTACAGGTATATAGGCAATTTTATTGGGTATGGGATGTCATTTATGGTTTTTTAAATTGATGTGTAATTAATCTGCAAAAAAATTAAAACAAAAACATTGGAAATGTTTCATTGTGTCCACAGTAGTGTACACAATAAAACACCACATATTCAACAATGAAACATATAATTAATAGTGTGTTCAACAATGAAACACTAAAAATTTAATGTCTCGTACACCTTTTGTTTTTATAGATAGAAGTCTAATTTTTTAAAGGTATATAGGCAATTTTATTGGGTAGGTATCGGATGTTATTTATGTATTTTTTTTTATTTATGTGTAATCAATCAGCAAAAAATAAAAACGTAAAAATTGGAACTGTTTCATTGTGTACACAGTGGTGTACACATTGAAACACCACAAATTCAACAATGAAATAAAATAATTATGTGTTTGTCTCATATTTTGTGAAATTTATGGAGTAGGTGAATGATAAAAAATGCTTGAGGTCAATCAAAAAGTTTTTATTACTAATTTAACTTTAATCAGACTCTTCAGGTTACCTTTGAAAGGTAATAATGAATTATGATAATGCCTTAAAATTTATAATAAGCTAGGTATCACAATTACTGAATTTGCTATATTTATGGCACTCGTTAATTAAACTAGTTAAACAATAATGGTAAAAAACTTTTTAGGCACTTACATTCATCTCAAAATTATAAAATCACAAACATTACGTTAATACTTAGCTATAAAAATTTACTGAGATCACTTTACATTAAGATATCACTTAACGACTAATACTGCCCACCAGAGACTAAAGAGCAGTAACAGCCCTTTTGTGATTTTTCGTTTTATTAGTGATTCTGAAAGCGGGTTTCTTAAGCTTTCTATTGAATTAACTTACTTATTTCTAAGACTATTAGAATGGTTTTTATTTAACAGTTTTCACTTACTGCAAACGAAAAAAATTAACAATTTGGCGTGATTTCCCAACTAAAATACAGTATAAATTATACTGCAGATTAAATTTTAAGGTTTCATAACTAAAATGCAGTAAGCAATATAATTTTACAATTCTTTAGATAGTTTTATATTTCTGGAAAAAAATTAAAAAAAAAATTAATACGCAGTAAAATTTACCGCCATACAAGCTATTTTTACTGCAAATTAAGAAAATACAATTTATTGTCACGAACTCCCAACTAAAATGCAGTAAAATCAATGCTTGTCGCATTTTAGTTGTGAATACTTAACATTCTTTTATCATTATAAACTGACTAACACGCAGTAAAATACAGCATTACTGCAGATTAGTTTGGATAGCATAATGACACAGATATGATTATTCCTAGCTAAAGTGCAAACATAAAGATACATTATGTTATATATGTTAATATTAAGAGAAAACTGTCAAAGGAGGTTGTGCATTCTGCGCAGGGTCCTTTATTAATTAGATGTTTTTTTTTATTTTTGATATGTAAATTTTACATAAGTGAGTTGAATTATTGTGATTAAATAATAAGAAATAAACGGTCTTTAAAATGTGAACTAGCTATTTTTCTTACTGCACTAGTAAATTGAACACTTTTTTCTTAAAAAACTAACTAAAATGCAGTATTTTTTTGACCTTACTGCATGTTAGTTGGGTTTCTTGACAAAATAACTGATCCAAACGCAGTAATAGGGCTTTTTGCTGCATTTTACTAAGTTTAAAATGGTATTTTTTACAAAAAAGGCTATGCAGTAATAGGCACCAAAAAGAATAAATGGCCATAATAAATTCAGTTATTAAGATATATTTTTTTTTATTGCTTTAACGTGTGAACCTATGCCTTTACAACCTTTCTGCATTCAAATTTTTTTGCTTATACATTCTGTTGATTTTTTAAAATCAATTCTTAACTTTAAATGCGTTTTACTCGAAATCGTGATTTTGCTGTTACTGCACTTTAGTGTATGGTGGGCAGAATAAGTCTCAATATTACGAAAATCACAAGTCTAGGAGAAAGTTAATAATTGACAACAAATGCCTAACGATTAATAAATGCCAGTTTACGACAATTAGGTACAAATAAACATTATAAAAAAATAATAATATCAAAATTAACAAAAGAAAATGAAAAATCAACGCAACTTCATATTTGGCGTGACACGGACAGGAAAGACGTAAGTTGAGTTTCTGGATTTCGATCCATTTATTTGTGGCGGAGGAAGAATCATTTTTATCTCATTCATGTGAATTTCTGAAAGGTCAGGTTCCAACGGCATGTAAAATTTCATATTATCTTTCGACTTTTAGCCTCATGAATGAAGCTCCGAATTTATTTGTATTTATGACTTCTGTGATCTGCGCGACATAGTAGACCTTCAGTTTTTTTGAGTCTAGTAAAACATGCACGTAATCACCTTCTTGAGGTGTGTGAGTAACTTTTTTGAAATTTTCTGTTATCAAAGGTAACCCATCTTCATCTAGATCTTCATTTAACTCGCTCATATCAGAATCGCCTTCTTCCGTGTAGACTACTTCCTCGTCATCCTCATTACTTGTTACTGATTCAATCCTTGAGATTTTTGGTTTCTTTTTTCCTTCTTGGTCAATCAAAACAGGCCGTTTAATCGTCTTTGCTGCTGATTTTCTTTCTTGTGTTTTTTTTCGTTCTTCAGCTATCCGGTCTTTTTCTGGTGTGTCCGTCGCCACCATACTTTTGCCGAGTTTTCTTGGTTTTCGCTTTCCAGTTCGTGGGCCGGCCTTCAATGGAGCCATAAATTCCTTAGGGGATTTGAAATTAGTCTGAATACCAGAAGTACTTGCTCGAATTTCTTCTATAGGAGGAGTCATCCCTCTAAACAGTGAAGTAGTAGAACCTGATTCGTTAGACTTCAACGTGAAAATTTCGAAATCCTTTACACCACATGCAGCTTCGGTGGCTTGTGCGGGAATTTCTCCAAATAGAAATTCGTCAGCTTCAAGTATTGATGGACTCTCAGCCCGTGTCACATCAGATAAGGGACTTTCAGCACGTTCAACCTCTAAAGATGGAATAGCAAGATTCTCCCTCAGTACATCAGGAGCGGTAGCTGTAGAATGAAATGGCCCTGTTTGCTCTCTGTCGGTCACCAATGACGGCATAAAGTCAATTTCTGTAAAAACATCTGGGTCATACGGAAAAATGCCGCATTTTTTGAAAGCCTACGCAATATTAACTGGCGTCATTGCTTTTGTGTATGCCTGACCCACACACTCAGCAACATTGTAAACAGTCATTTGTTTACCAGGATGCCTCATCAGCCACGAATCCACAGCTCTATTATAATAGCCTTTAAATGGGGCATTTAAGCCCACATCAAGAGGCTGCATCTTTGCAGTCGTATGTGGGTGCAGTGTAAGCACTGTTACTCCAGCTTTTTTGGCTAAATCTAAGGCTTCAATACTAAGGTGGGATTCGTGATTATCCATTATGAGTAGAGCTGGGTTTTCTGGGCTCGCAGACGTGTGTTTAATGAAATGCTCCATAACTTTTACGAATAGCTCCGCATTCATCCACCCGGTTGGGGCTGCAAGTCCTAAAGATCCTGTTGGAGCGCCATTTAACATAATATCTTTATAATTTTTCCTAGGAAAAACAAGTGCTGGAGGCAACGCTTGTCCTGATGCACACACAATTGCACATGTTGTTACCAATATACCCCGTTCACCGCTGGTTATCTTACAAATATTGTGTTTGCCTTTGGGTGCCATAACTTTTTGCGGCTTTTGAACGGTTGTTGTAGCAGTTTCGTCTAAGTTGTAGATTCTACAACCGTTACCAAAGGAAGGATGACGCTCCATGACATTTTTCAGGTTATCAAAGAAAGACCTGACAGTTTCTTTATTGAAAGAGGTGGCACGCGCCATGCTGCATGCTTCAGGCCTCTTCAGTGTTAATTCTGGATGCCTTGATTTGTATGACCGAAGCCATTCAACACCTGCCATTTGATCTTTTTCCCAACTAGCAGGACATTGAATATTATTTACTATCGCCATTTGATAAGCAATACGGCGCACATCTTTGGAGCTTAAGCCGTAAAATTTCAACGCACATTCTTCGATGTATTCTTTAAGTGCTGTTTCTTGTTCGACTGAAAACGTTCGTTCGTTTTTAACTTCGTAGTTAGGAGTAAATCTTAGACCTGGTAAAGATGCATCGTCTATATTCTTATATTTTTGTACGTATCGAAACAGCGTAGGATAATACACATTGCATTCTTGTGCAGATTTTCTCAAACTCTTTCCTTTTCTGTGCACTAAAATAGCTCGAAGCATGTTTTCTCTTAAATGGTCGCCTTTCTTTCTTTTTAGAGATTTCGTACGCCCCATCTTAAATGAAAAACCAATATCAAATATTAAGATTAATTTCTACCCACAAAAATGATTAATTTGCACGGGAAGTAGATGATATAAGGTTTAAGGTACACAATGAAACAAGACAGTACACAATGAAACAGTGTGTCACTGTGTCCATAGCGAAACTGTTTCATTGTTGACTACATAGGGTTTCTTTTACTAACCTCAAAAAAAAACCACCAAATTGTAACACTTTTAACATATGATCTATTCCACTTAATCTACGCAATATGTTTAATGCCAGGTTAACATGAAAAATATGAATTTTTCAACCATAATTTAATGAAAAATCTTTAAAGAATGACGAAAATACTTACATTTTTGTCGAAAAACTTAAAAATGCTCCACAGACACGTCTTCTCCCGCGTGGCGCCGACGCAAACTGGGGTGGGGTTCTCGAGAGTGTCCTTACGCGATATAATGCACGATCTGGCAACGCAGCGTTTTAGAAATATTACAGTGTTTTATTGTGTACCACTGTTTCATTGTTGGACATCTGACCCTACATACATTTCGGCGATTCATTTTTATATACAACGTGGTTTATGTTCAAATGATGGTCTTATTAATACCCTAGAGTTATGGTATATATAAAAAAAAAAACACGTTGTATATAGATTTACAAATCGTTTCGACGTCTATGAAAAATTACAATGTATTCTTGTAGAAGTCGTCTATACAATGAATTTATCACTTTTTACCACTTTCTTATAAAATGTTTGAGTAAAAAAAATGCTAAGAATTGCTTTTGATTGCGGCTACTTAGAACGTTAAAGTTCATGAAATAAAAACAACAGAAATAAACTTCAGTTCAAAATCAAACAATTTCCTGAAAAAAAATGCAACGAATTAAAAAAATGTGGCAGTAAAAATATTTTAAAACAACCTATACTCCATTTGTTATAACATTAAGGTATTTTCCTCATACGGAATATTTTTGTTTTTTAGCCACTCCTGAATATCTGCCTTTCGTGTGGCTGTAGTTGGCAGTTTCTCCACTTTCCTCGAATGATATGGCGCATTATCCATAACAATAACAGCACCACTCTCAATTTTTGACAATATTAACTTGAACCACTTTTCAAAATTGTGTGCATCCATTTCAGAATGGTAGTCTCCATCACCCTTTTTGGCTTCAAATATTAATTCACCGTCCATTTCCCCTTCTGTTGATCCTGTGAAATGAAATAAAAGCAAATCAATAATTGTGTACCGTGCCACCGGGGCACAGATTAGGTACTTGACCGCTGGAACTAAACTTTAACCTTTAAATAGCAACCGAAATTGACTGCATCATTACTGTCCTTGAACAGGTTACAACCATTAACCCATAATCTACCCATAAACATCTTTCTCCGAGGCATTAAGACTTAACCAGTTTTCCAGTCCCAACAAAAGTTCTATATTGGTGACCCCGACGTGATTTTCTAGTCAGCGGCAGCAGCAGTGTTAGGGTTGGACATTACGAAAGTTCGTAAAATAGTTCACAGTAACAACACCAAAGATGGTCTAAGTCTGTATGAAATCCAATTGCACTCGCGGGTGCAGAACCGTATTTTTAAAATACGTCAGGGTCACCAATATAGAACTTCTGTTGGGACGTGATTTAGGTTCTATGAAATTAAATGTTAATTCAGTGGGACACAATGAGTTTAATAATAATTATATAGCTATAAAGCTAACACGGTACAATAACTGATAGTAAGGCAATTACGAAATGACGCGGTTGGTAACGACTGTGTTGTGTGTTGTGACGTCGACTGTTAGTTTTAATATCATTATTATTAAACTTACCTACTACTTACGTAGCGAAGCACGTACCGGGCCGCTAGTCTTTCTATAAACGAGTGTCTGTCTCTACCTTTTTTGTTTTTTTATTATTATTTTTCGACATGGGTGTCATTTTCATAGGGCGCTGACAACAAAATGGGGTCAAAATTCAAATTCAAGATGGCGCCAACGAACATTTGCTAATTTTTCGTCATGGGTGTCGTTTTCATAATTTGGTACATACAATATGAATGAATGAAATGCACCGATCCCAGCATGGTTTGACCAGACTCGATTAATCATGAACCCAAAGATTCACACTAGCCCCTGTTGCCTCATGTTACATGGTGCAACAGAAACCATTATATATCAAGGAGTAAACCAGGGGGCGCGATAATGGTAGGGTAGACAGGCCCTTAGGATATGGAGGGGATTATAAAGAGCCTACCGCGTATGCACCCTTGAGCAAGCATTGGAATAGTGGAGAGACGGGTGATATAATTATGGATGGGCTCTTTTTACGACGTCGCCGCCAGGTTGCTTCTAGTCCAGCTTCCCCGGTGAATCTTTTGGCGGTTAAACTGCGTTTTCGACTTTATTTATGTCACTCCTATGCTGTATTACACGTTGCTGTTTCCAATTTCTTCGTCTGAGGTCTCACTGCTATCCATTTCGGGTTTCTTGTAGTTCTCATTTGAAGCCTTTTTTATCTTATTTCTTTCTTTAGCCGTATCCACCCAAAAGTTGATTTCATTGTCGAAGTATATCATGTCTTGCTTTAGGTTGTCGTTCCATGTGTAAATAGGGCGGCCAACTTTTTGGTTTTTGTGGTTTTAGCCTTGTACTACATTGCTGCATGTAACAGGTGCTTTTGGCGGGGTTAAACTGCTTTCTCGACTCGTTTCTTTTTCGTTCTGATGAGTTGACAACAGCATAATGTCCAGGAGGCGGCAGGCCGGCTCCTCGTTGTTTCTGTTCAGCTCCGACTTCCAATAATGTAATTTTTTATTTTATTCAAAGTTCGACCTGTTCACCTCAGGTTGACGCGATTGCAGATGTTATAGTTCTGCAGTTAAAAGTTATTACACACTATTCAGCACAAATAATTAATAAAACTACTTAGACCCCGACTAAAATCCGCCAAAAAAAGAAACAACACATCACCCCTTTTTTTTTTTTTTTTTTTTGTGGATGGGAAATCATCAAATAACTTCTCCCGCTCTGGGTCTAGCGGAAGGGCGTGTCAGACTTTTACTGACTAAAACCCACCCGTGTTCCTTCAGTTGCCTATGCCAGGGCCACGGTATCTTTTTCAAACAACCCGCGACCCCAGCGGCATCGGCCCTATTGGACCCCATCTCTTGCTGACATCTCTTTGAGGCGCGCGTGGAACATAACGCGCCGTCGACCCGGGCCTGGTCCTCACCGGACGGCGAGCTACCCACTACTCACCGTCCGCAAGCCCGCGCAACACATCACCCTTGATCTCCGATTTTGGAACACAGTATGACCCTCGTAGGCACTGGTTTGCTCGCCTGAGATCAGGAGTACACTTAGAGGCTTATTAGGATGATTTTTAATGCATGTAAATGTTACGTCATGACCTTTAGCCGCAAGTTACAACCTACGCATGCCACCTATACCTTAGCAGGAGTTGAAATAAAGCGCGTATCAACCATTAGAGATCTGGGCGTGACATTTGACTGTGGATTGACATTCCATGCACACATGTCTGCCCTAGCTTCAGAATCTTACAGGCGCCTAGGTTTTCTCCTACGCAATGCCCGTGATTTCAATAATCCTATTGTCATCAAATTATTATTTAACTGTCTAGTTAGAAGTAAGTTAGAATTTGCTGCAGCCGCCTGGAATCCCCACGGATCCAAATATGTATTAGGGATTGAAAAGGTTCATTCCTGCATTTTTTATATAAAAAGATTTACGGATATTATCCATTTATGTATATCCTGCTCATTTCCTGCTGCGAATGTTAAGATATAATTCCCTGGCAGTGCGTAAAGTCAGAGATCAGATTCTAATAGCCAAAAAAAATTAAGGAGAATGGTAGATTCCCAAGAGCTTACACCACAGTAAAAAAATATCTACTTACAGTATTTTATCTTCATAGAAACGGTCGGAAAGTGAGTCATACCTACGCGCCTCGACTATGGCAGCAATAAGGCAGCAAACAGTCATGAATGCGCCGCAGTGACGAACGGAGAGTGTGATGGTTTTGTAAACAGTAAGCGTGCGATTTGTGACAAATATTCATTGAAATAAGGACAAGTACTTACTTAATATGGCAAAGAGCAATTATCGAAGATATTGTGCTGTTTTTGGTTGCATGACTTCAACAATAACGCACCCAAACCTATCATTTTTTAAATTACTTGGAAACTCCGAAAGGTAACACTACTTTTATTTTTTTTAATATACATACTAGTACCTATGTACGTAATTTGTTTCTTTTTTTAATAGTTAGGTATTTCGCTTTTTCCACTGAGTAAAATACCTGGATTAACGAAGTGAAAAAAGTGACACACAGGCGACATACCTACGCTCGCGTTAAAAAACTGGTAAGTAGGTAGGTAGTTTCCTAGGCTAGGCTATCTACTTACTTATGTACTTAGCTACTTGCCTAAACTATTAGCGATATATTGCAAATTATTAGCGTAGCGATGGAGACGATGCGATTCTCAACGGATGGAATTTTTCACTTTTGTATGGAAAATATGAAAAATTATTACCTACGTGAAGAGATTTAGGATTTAGGATGGGCTTTATAAAGGGGGTCGAAATTTTCATTATTTTTTACACGCCGTTTTCGAGATATAAGCAAAAGAAAAGAAAAGAAGTATACACTACTGTTTTACGAAATTTTAATTCATGTCGACTAATTTTATTCCACACCTCTTTAGTGGCGATTAAAAATAGTCTGATTTAGTTTGACAATGTAATGTGTCAGTTTAGTCAATTTTAGAATGGGAAATCGTCGTTTGACAGGAATAAACAAAATTTTGGTCTAGTTTAGACGCATTTTACAAAGCGCAAGTCCGATCCTGCATGGAGTATTGCAGTCACCTTTGGGATGGATCAGCTAAGTACCAACTAGCCGCGCTTGACTCGGTGGAACGCAGAGCTAAGAGGCTCATTGGCGACGTAAAACTGGTGGATGCCAAGCTTCATTGCTTGGCTCATCGCCGCAAGGTTGCCTGCTTATCGGTCTTCTACAGATTGTACTTCGGAGAGTGTGCCCGAGAACTCCACGACCTCATTCCACCGGCCCCCTTCTACCACCGGACATCTAGACGCACTGCCAGTTACCATCCCTACCTGGTTGCTATTCCACCAATTCGCACTAAGCGCTTCCAAATGTCTTTTATAATGCGCACAGCAAAAGAGTGGAACTCACTACCTGCGTCTGTGTTTCCGAACGTATACAACCCTAATCTCTTCAAAGTGAGAGTGAACAGGCTTCTTCTGGGTACGCTCACTCCATCGTCGACTTTGTCTCTGTCACCTCTGACCTAGACTAGAGTCAAGAGCAAACCCATCACAAATAAAAAAAAAAAAAAAAATTTGTGACAAGAGAATCGGCAACAATCATTCATCCCAACTTCCCAACGGGATGAATTTATCCCAAGAACAAACTTAACATTGTAGTTGAAAAACATGTTCTCCCATACATTCCAACTGAAAATGTAAGTTTGTACGCACAATATTGAGAGATTTACCATGTTAAGACCATAGACTTCTTATAAGTTTTTCTGTTATCTCTAGATATAAAAATAGTTTCCTTATGTTTTTCTAAATTTTTGGCTCGGTAGTTTCGGAGATAAGCGGGAATGGTTAATTTTAGTTTATATTCTTAAATAACATTAAAACAATTTATTGTAAAGTTACAAAAAAATATATGTGAGACCCTTACAGTAAGCCCTTTTATTTGGTATGTCACACGGTACAGTTTGCAAAACTTTTTTTTAAAAGTATCTTATTTGCCCCCCATTTTGATTTTTTATACAATTTAATTTAATAATAAAGCGTTTCGTACGTCTTAGTCGAGGCGCAAATATTTTTCAATCTCAAATTTGTAAGGGTGTTTTTTATTTTATTAAATCTATTAATCAAAAGACACAACATGTATTTTATTGAACACTTCCTATATCATTCGCAACGAATTTCATTTTTTTAAATAAAAAAAATAATATTTACAATCACAAAATTAGAAAGAAACTCAAGTAGGTAGGTTGATAAAATTAAAATACGGCGGGCAGCCCTATCGCGTCGTCGCTGCAGGTACCCATTTCAAGGCCAGGGGCCGAGTTACAATACTGGTAGGTAGTAGATATTTATACTGTGGCTACACAATACTTTGCGTACGTACACTTTATGTGCCTGACAACTACCTGCGTCATAGGCCTACTCGCCACATCCCGTTGTGTCGCATGCATGGTGCTATAAACTCCTTAATGCAGACAGTCCCGGAATGTGACATCTTTAATGACACACTCAGGATGATCATGTCAAATTGTCTCATGTTCTGTGAAAGCTATGTTTGTTAGGTAAATAAATTGTATGTCGTTATCATTTCATTCGATTTTATTTTCTCTTTTTAAAGTTATTTTTAAGTATGTTTGATCTCTGACTTATTATTTGTTTTTGTTTATGTAATACCTATGTTTAGTTTTACCTATTAATTTATTACTGTCATTAGTGCAAGCCGTTGTAATTAATTAATTATAAATAAATAAATTAGTCCACCCAGTCTTTAACCTCTTTACACGCACAGTACTCACGAATTCATTAAAACATTGTTCGTTTTTTAAAAACAAATTTCAACATTACATGAGATAGGTATTCTCGATCTAAGTCGTTATTCTATTTATTTATGTCCCTGCTAAGCTGCATTATTACACGTTGCTGTTTGGTACCAAAAGCGGCTGTTTTAATTAATGAATTCAAACAAAATTCCGAATGAATATCAATATCGATAAAAAAAATTCGGTGGTACGGACTTCTCTTTCCGGGCGAGCCGCTTTTGTTTTTTTTTTCTAGTAGCTACAGCGTCCCCCACTAAAAGTGACCTACTCCAGTGTCATACTCTCTAAGCGCGGCAGTGAATGGGGCTAGGTTTTGATGCTTAAATATATCTAATTTGCGAGTTTTATCTTTATTAAATACAGATTTATGTATTTGGTAGGGACTTACTAGGTTAGCAAGATTATGAAATAAAACGATTTTTGTAAAAAATGTCTTACTAGGTTTTGAAATAGGGCAGCCGACATGGCTTGTTATAAGTAAATCTCATCCCATTGAAAGAAGATTTACATTCTTGGAGCTCTTCAGAGCATTGTCACACATTTATTTCAGGCTTACATGAAGAAATGGGAACTAATACAAACAAATTAATACTTAGAATTAATAAGTAGGTACATGTATTACAACAGCTTATATTAGCATTATAACAATATTTTACTTGATATCACTAGTCATACTTATATTATTACAGATCAATGCCACTAAAGATAAATAATTATTTCTTCCTTTTATTATTTGTCAGTTCACTGACTGAATTTGGGTTTGGTCTTTTCATTTTATTAAACTTTTCCATTTTCTTTGCTAAAATATCATCTGAAACATCTTTAACCATTTCACCACTGCATGGTTCATTTTTAACTGCATTCTCCATCTCCATAAGCCTTTCGATCTCTGGGTTCATACCTTTGAATGACAGTCTGCCTTCAAGCATTGTTTCACAAAATATAAAGCTTGACTCTGATATAAAGTTACCCGATGCACTTCGCATTTCATTTGTAATTATATTAGAGTATAAACTGCCATGGTCTTGAGTGTTTTCTAATTCTTTTTCTATTCTCTCTCTTGTTTTCTTCATGAATTTCATATCCAGTACTGATTTAGGTAATTGTAATTTTTTGGTTAAGCCAGCCATAGTTATTACTTTAAAGGTATTATTTAGTACTAAAGACTTGTTGGACTAGGTCAGCGTAGGTGTAGTTATCTGCAATAGATAACTAAATAACCTAATACAATTACACCACAACTCCAAATTTGATATCTTTGCAACTGCTGGTTACTACACAATTTAAAAACTACACTTTTGTCATAATTGTGTTAAGTAATCTAATTTTTCACACATGTTGATAGCCTCGAGGTTAATTTAAAAACACGATAGTCCACAACCTGGAATTCATATCAAAATTAATCTAACCTATAATCGGTAATTGTCCTCTGTCAGTCGGCTGTTTACAGTCGTGTCAACTGTCAAAGTTAAAATAATCTTTCTCTATGGAATTAGTATGTACTATTGAATCAAAGCAAGAAAGAAATAATGGGCAATTTCGCCAAGAATTGTCCATAACTTAGTGTCCTACGAATATTTTAGTATTTTTTATTTAAAATAATATTTCGCTTTTTTACCGCACATAAATCTTTATTGCAATAATTTTTTCTTTATACCAAATTACCTATATAATTACACCCAGACGACAATAAGACATGTTCATGCACACAAATGTTTGTCCAGGATGAGAATCGAACCCATGGTCTCAGCATTGAGCATTTGAAATATGCTGGTTTCCATTTTTCTCGAGTGCTTGCTATGTTTTTCAGCTTATGTATAAGTCATTGTTACCTACCGGATGAACTTACACATACCGTGGTTGTTCCGGTTATAAAAAACAAGGCCGGTGATGTCTCAGACCTGGCAAACTACAGACCCATCTCGCTGGCTACTGTGATAGCAAAAGTCTTTGACAGTCTGCTTGACAAACACCTGGATAGGCCCATAGAACTTCATGATGCTCAATTTGGATTTAGACCTGGTCTTTCGACCGAGAGTGCCATCCTGTGCCTCAAGCAGACTGTGTAATATTTATTACGAGTATACAGCCAGGAAATCGCCGGTCTATGCCTGTTACCTGGACTTATCCAGGGCATTCGATTTAGTATAGTATGGTGTATTGTGGAAAAGATGAAAAATGAAATAGATGTGCCACGTGATGTTGTTGCAATGTTGAAATATTGGTACTCGAGCCAAAGAAATGTGCGGTGGGCAGGCTCGCACTCGGACGTGTATGGGTTGGAGTGCGGGGTGAGGCAGGAGGGGTTAACCTCTCCTCGTCTCTTTAACTTATACATGGACGAGCTGATCGGCGAGCTCAGCAGTATAGGCATAAGTTGCCATATAGATGGACAGTGCGTCAATAATATCAGCTATGCGGACGACATGGTGCTGCTGAGCCCATCGATCAGTGCCATGCGCAGACTGTTAGATGTTTGTGAAAAGTTTGCACGAGCCCATGGACTCAGATATAATGTGAACAAGAGTGAAGTCATGGTGTTTAAGGCTGGTAATAAATCATTCGCTAATGTGCCTCCCTTGTATCTTTGCGGTGCTACCTTGAACAGAGTGTCTAATTTCAAGTATCTGGGTCACTGGGTCTCAGAAGATATGTGTGACAATTGATTTGGAGAGGGAGCGCAGGGCGCTGTCTGTGCGTTGTAACATGCTGGCCCGCAGGTTTGCACGGTGTACCGAGAAAGTCAAAATGACATTATTTAAGGCCTTCTGTCAATCTTTTCACACCTGCAGCCTGTGGACTAAGTACACGCAGCGTACATACAGTGCTCTGTGCAGTATAATGACGCGTTCAGGGTGCTGTTCGAGCTGCCACAGTGCCACGCCACTGCAGCGCTTCAGCTATGTTTGCGGTGAAAAGCGTGAATGGTTTTCAGGCCATTATGCGGAAGCGTAGTGCGTCTCTTATGAAGCGCATGCGCACCAGCTCGAACAGCCTTCTGAGCGTGTTCGTGGACCGCTGGGACTCGCTGATGTGGCGGCACTGGATGCGACTACACACTGCGGGTGGTCGCGTCCAGGGCTTGGCTTAAACTGGCACTCCTGGGCGGTGCCACTTTGTGATTTTAATTTTTATTTCTCTCTGTGGTTTTGTTTTTGTATAACTAACAATAGCTTTGTAAGGTTTTTTTTTGTGTTACTAACTAGTGATGGGCGAGGGATAAATATTCAAAGGATAAATATTCAAGTATTTATCAGAAATGGATAAATACCCATTTTTATCAAGTTTTTACAAACCAAGTTTCATCTCAATTGGATACACGGTATGGGTAGCGCATAAAATACGAACAAACAAACAAGCATTACTTTTTATATATTAGAAGATTAACCTTTTTCATCTACTTTATTATTTAATGTTATGTATGCAAATATCACCAAGTGAATTCTTGCAGTTTTTTAACATAATATATTTACAGACTTTCGTTTTATTTATGCAATCCTTTTGTTTTGTAAAATGACAGTACAAGAAACGAAATCTGTACGTATAAAGTATTTATCCGCTGTTTTGAATAAGTACTCGAGTAAAAACGGATATTTATGAGTATTTATCAATTTTTAGTATTTATCCGGATAAAATCACAACACTATTACTAACATTATATGGACTACATCTGAAATAAATGTCTTAATATTATTTTTATTGTAATAGAGTATATTTCTATTATTTACGAAAATAAAATATAAAGGGGCTTGTTGCTAAGTAGTAACTGCCGCACGGATCAATCGATCAGGTTAAGGTTTATGTTACTGGCACTTAATAAAGAGCCTGGGTATGAAAAAAGTTAATTCGAAACTATTGTTTTTAAAAATAATAATCCCTTTTCCAGTTTGTGACTGTTTACTTACTTTTCGCGGGTTTGCGGTTAAAAGGTTATCACTATCAGGCAACTAAAACTAACTTCTCGTTATTTTTAGTAGACCTTACATAGACCTCAAAAGAAACCTTGAAGAGGTACGAGGAGTACAAGTTAGCGTATCCACTCACGCGCAAAAATACCACAAACTAACCAGCGCTTGCCGCTCAAGCGAACGGGCTTCCCCCCACTCCTCTGAGGGCCGACCTCGAACAAATGTGCCAGGCGCGCGCGCAAGTGGCTATGGACAGTGCGGAGGAGGCTTTTAGCGGCTGATATAGTCGATGACCAGTGCGGGCCCCCAAGTTACTCCGTGAGCACCGGATTGCTCGATTGACCACTATTTGCGCCACACCTGTATATAGTACTTACTAATTCATGGTGTCTGGTATGGTTACTGGCATTACAAACCTTTAATTGTGTACGGTTTGTTCTTTTGATCAATGCGCCCATCACTATTTATTGTCATTAGGGTCATGTCATGATAATTATGCCAACGTCAAAAACATGCTAGTGTCTGTTGACAGGCGAAAGAAATTAAAAAAAAAAAAGCTAGTGTCTGTTACTTGACTTTGACTACTGTCAGTGTCAAAACAAAAAAAGCATGTCTTGATGTTTTGTTTGGAAATGTGAAGTTATTTAATTTATGCTGTGATTCCAGCTGCTTCTCATAACAATCATGCAGCTTTCCGAAATAGATAACGTTAAGATCTATAACCTCAGCGTTGGAAAGTCTCTTCCTGATGTAAGTGTTATTATCAAATAACCTAACATAACAGTGTACGAAATTAAATTTTACAGTACACGTTTGTTCAAAGACATTTAAATATACTTAAATCTCTTTTCGTTTAATGTTCTGTTTAAAATTTACAGTGGCTGACGGAAAGGAAAAAACGTGCCCTTTTGAAAAAGAATGTAGACCTGAGGCGAAGAATTGAATTGATTCAAGAGTTTGACATGCCAGGAGTGAGCACCAGCTTGCGGGTTTCAAAAGATGGACAGTATATAATGGCTTCAGGCATCTATAAACCCAGAATAAAATGTTATGATGTTAATAATTTGTCCTTGAAGTTTGAACGGTGTCTTGACTCTGAAGTAATAACATTTGAAATATTGAGTGAAGATTATTCAAAAGTAAGTAACATAATAATGTTTAAGACTTATGCTAGCTTACAAGCCTTCGTTTATTCTCTAGGCTTAGGAAAGTAATACATTTTCTTCTTTTCAGATTGTATTTTTGCAATGTGATCGGTATGTTGAATTCCATGTGGGACATGGTCGTCATTATCGCCTTCGAGTGCCCAGGTTTGGAAGAGACATAGCTTACCATCAACCATCATGTGATCTATTTGTTGTTGGTGCCTCATCAGTAAGTGGATAATTTATTTACAACTAGTTCTAACTAATAATTATTGATAATAATTATGTTGTATTAAGTAATCAAAATCGGTGTTGTTTTTAGGAAGTGTATAGATTGAATTTGGAAATAGGTCAGTTTTTAGCACCATATGTAACAAAAGCAAATGAAATTAATTGTTGTGCTGTGAATGAAGAACATGGGTTATTAATGGTTGGCACTGAATCTGGCCACGTGGAAGCATGGGATCCACGCACCAAATCAAGACAAGGAATACTAGATTGTGCAATGCATTGTACAGATTCAGAGTACAAGTATGTAAAAATTTTAAACAAATTTTAGAATTGTGATTCATTTTAATAATTATTTTTATGTTCTGTATTAATTTGTTTACAGAAATGACAGATTACCTGCTATAACTGCTGCTAAATTTGATGGTCCTCTTAGAATTGGTGTAGGCACATCTACAGGTCATGTGCTATTGTATGACATAAGATCAAGTAAACCTCTTCTTGTTAAAGATCACATGAATGAAATACCTATAAAATCATTAGAATTCCATAAAACAATGAATTATGTTTATTCCATGGATGCTACTGTTGTGAAGATATGGGATAAAAATACAGTATGTTCACCTAAACTATTACCAAGACTTGTTGCCGATTTAATTTTGAAATTAATAAACCTTAAAATTACAATGTTGTTATTTTAGGGCAAGCAATACACAAGCATAGAATCGTCTGCAGATTTCAATGATTTATGTGTTTTTCCAAACACAGGATTAAGTATGATGGCAGTTGAAGATCAAAAAATGCAAATATATTACATTCCATCATTGGGTATGTGCACAACAAGTTGAACACCTATTACAGATAATAGCGCCTGGATATTAGAAATAAAAGTTAAAAGTCTACACTGAGGAGGAGCTTGTGGCTAAGTATTTATTACTTAGCCACAAGCTCCTCCTAAGTGTATCCACGTCAGCCGCACGCATCGATCCATCAGGATAAGCTACGCTTGCCGGGGTTGGTCCGTGGATGGGTGACCATCTTTACATACCGAGATTCCTCCGTGCCTCGGAAAGCACGTTAAGCCGTTTGTCCCGGTATTCAGCTGCATCCGGTTAGACTGGAAGCCGACTCCAACATAGTTGGGAAAAGGCTAGGCAGATTTTCGTAAAAGTATACACTGAACTAAAAGTATTTTCACCATTTACTAGGTCCTGCACCCAGATGGTGTGCTTTCTTGGATAATTTGACTGAGGAATTGGAGAGCTCAGCATCACAAACAGTTTATGATGATTATAAATTCATCACTAAACAAGAACTGGAATCATTAGGATTAGATCACTTACTGGGAACAAATCTATTAAGAGCATACATGCATGGGTAAGATTTGCTTTGTCAATTTGGAAAATGTTATTTTTTCGAGTCTCAGATTCATCATCACCATCATCATCTTTTTGCCCTTAGCCCTACTACTTGGGGTCGGACCAACAAGTTTTCTTCTTCCATTCTCCCCTGTCAATGTCTCGGATTCATTCATCATCATCTTCCTGCCCTTATCCCTATTACTTTGGGGTCGGCGCAACAAGTTTTCTTCTTCCATTCTCCCCTGTCAATGTCTCAGATTCATTCATCATCATCTTCCTGCCCTTATCCCTACTACTTGGGGTCGGCGCAAAAAGTTTTCTTCTTCCATTCTCCCCTGTCAATGTCTCAGATTCATTCATCATCATCTTCCTGCCCTTATCCCTATTACTTGGGGTCGGCTCAACAAGTTTTCTTCTTCCATTCTCCCCTGTCAATGTCTCAGATTCATTCATCATCATCTTCCTGCCCTTGTCCCTACTACTTGGGGTCGGCGCAACAAGTTTTCTTCTTCCATTCTCCCCTGTCAATGTCTCAGATTCATTCATCATCATCTTCCTGCCCTTATCCCTATTACTTGGGGTCGGCGCAACAAGTTTTCTTCTTCCATTCTCCCCTGTCAATGTCTCAGATTCATTCATCATCATGTTCCTGCCCTTGTCCCTACTACTTGGGGTCGGCGCAACAAGTTTACTTCTTCCATTCTCCCCTGTCAATGTCTCATTCATTCATCATCATCTTCCTGTCCTTATCCCTATTACTTGGGGTCGGCGCAACAAGTTTTCTTCTTCCATTCTCCCCTGTCAATGTCTCAGATTCATTCATCATCATCTTCCTGCCCTTGTCCCTACTATTTGGGGTCGGCGCAACAAGTTTTATTCTTCCATTCTCCCCTGTCAATGTCTCAGATTCATTCATCATCATCTTCCTGCCCTTGTCCCTACTATTTGGGGTCGGCGCAACAAGTTTTATTCTTCCATTCTCCCCTGTCAATGTCTCAGATTCATTCATCATCCTCTTCCTCCCCTTATCCCTATTACTTGGGGTCGGCGCAACAAGTTTTCTTCTTCCATTCTCCCCTGTCAATGTCTCAGATTCATTCATCATCATCTTCCTGCCCTTATCCCAATTACTTGGGGTCAGCGCAACAAGTTTTCTTCTTCCATTCTCCCCTGTCAACGTCTCAGATTCATTCATCTAATAATTATGCAAATTAAAATTACAGATACTTTGTTGATGTGCGTTTGTATAAGAGAGCAAAGTCAATCGCGGATCCATTTGCGTTTGAACAATACAAGAAACGTAAGATAAGAGAAAAAATTGAACAGGAGAGACCATCTAGAATTAAAGTTGAGGACAACTTGCCAAAAGTTAACAGAGATTTGGCATCCAAACTCATGGATGATGGAGGAAGAAAGAAGAAACAATCAGCTAATCTACTCAAAGATGACCGTTTTAAGGTTTGCTTAAGTTTTTCAATGTATATTGTGAAGGACATAATTATAATCTATTTGCTATCATTAATGTTAATAACTTTCTTATTATAGGCCTTGTTTGAAAACCCTGACTTTGAGGTGGATAGAGGAGCTGAAGAATATCGTTTACTCAACCCAGTTTTGTCTAGGCTAGATAAAAACAAGGAGAAAAAAGTAGAAGCTGAACCAATGCAGGTAACAAAAAATATCCTCTAATCTCTATAAATGTAGAAGTATTTTGTATAGGCTGTTTGTCTGTTCTGCGCTTTATACATAGGATAAATCCTTTTATCCCTGAAATCTCATTAAAAGATTAGAATATTTCGGACTTCTTCTTTACACTGTTTAAGGGGCATAAATATGTACTTATGTAATACGGCATTTTTTCTTTTGCATTTCGCAGGTGGAAGAAACTGAAGATAAAGATTCTGATATGGAACTGTATGAGACTAGTGATGACGGCGATAGTTCTGATGAAGATCGATCATGGGTAAAAGAAGTTAAAAAACAACACAAAATGATTAGAAATAAATCCCGAAGAGAAGATGACTTACAACACAACAAGGAGCAAGATTATAACACAAATAACGCCCCAAGAACTTCAAATATTATTAAAAGTATATCACGGGTGAGCAAAGCTAGTTTAGGAGATCGATTAGCTAAAGAAAGCTTTTCAACAATGGTAACCAACAGCGGCGGAAACCGCGAAATGAAGTTTAGTATGAGAGGAAAAAAGTCAGAATCGGAAAATAATCGCCAAATGAAGAAACACCATCAAGAAAGGAAACAATTTGTGCGACGAACAGGGTTTTTAACGAAAAAGAAGCTCCCTAAATCATTTTGATAAAATTAATTCAAATAGGAATAAAATGCTGTGTGCATATTAATACTTAAATCTTTTATTTTTTTAATTATTACCTGTTTACGTGTCAGAACATACTCTGGTAGGCAGAGCCAAACGTTGCAGAGACGCACCTTCAGTGGAAGAACAGAGTAACGGAATTTGTTACCGCTAAATACTGATTATCCTATCGTCACGTCAAGTCCAGCCTACAGCAAGATTTGCTAACGCAATAACACGCTGGCCATAATGTTTCAATTTCCAATAGCCTGCCAAGCAATCGCTCAAAAGGTGTGTGACTAGCGACTGCGCTTGCTGCTTCACATGCGCATTATTGGTACAGATTTAAAGATTCGTTTATCTAATAGCACACAGAAAACAAATGATTTTAGATTGAATGTTATTAGAATCTTTTTCATTTGTCATTTTCCTTCTGGCTTATCAACGTTCATTGTCCGTAGTGAGCGCTTTCACATTCATATAAGCCCCTAACGCAAGTTTTATGCAGGTACTTTAAAACAGACCATATTTACATATACCGTTCATTATAATAATCTTGATAATCTAACAAAATATCTCCATGATGTGCTAAACCATATGAAAAAAAAAAATGTAGGGTGGCGATGTAAACACAAATGACATTAACATCGCATTGGCTATTATCAGAGTTAATGCACTGACTCAGTGCAATACCTACAAGTACACATTCAATGATGTTATTATTACATATATAAAAAAAAACATTGCAGTGTTTCGTTATCTGTTCTTGTTAATGTATCATTTTTAACTCTCCCCGAAAGTGAAGTTTAAGTTTGGGAATTGCCAAATAAATACGTGAACTAGCAGCTTAGAAACATGCAAAATGACAACGCATCGTACGGTAGTGGTAAGCACAATAAGCTTTTAATTACCTACCGTCATTATTGAAATCTTAGTTGTTTGCTACATAAATGTTCAATTATTAATATATTATCATTTCGTATAATGTGCTTAGCGGTAATTAATGTGTAGATATGAGTAATAAATCGGATAATGTGAATTTTTTTAATGATTATGCAGCTAGTGATTTACTGGACAGCCATGTACTGGGGAACAAGCTTGCGGAACCAGCGATG
The DNA here is from genome assembly GCA_948252095.1 of Dicycla oo. Lineage (NCBI taxonomy): Eukaryota > Metazoa > Arthropoda > Insecta > Lepidoptera > Noctuidae > Dicycla > Dicycla oo. Next base: position 17,986,074 of record OX411712.1, read on the forward strand.
GAGAGATCTACCAGGTCCAGTCTCGACGCCAATAGTGTGGACGTGAGTAAACTTTATATCATTTGTATTTATCACTACAATGGGGACACTGTGTGCACAAGTGAGAGCTTTCATAATTAAGTATAATGCATTCATGTGTTTATGGCTGCAAGTCGCATGGGTATTTTTATTATCATACTTACAAAGACACCTTGATGCTCCTTTTCAGATCGGAGAAATAACGGAGTCCCCTGATACTGAATACATGAGTACTTCTGCTATATTACATTATTGTAAATCTAAGGTAATATTTTTTGGCGAAGTTCTTCATTTTGTTTCCTTAGTGACTATTCTATTTTTGATATAACTGTGTGTTTTTTATTACAGATATTAGTCCCATACTTAAAACTGTTAACTATTATGGGACTGCGGCCGGTATTGGATGTGTCAAACTCTTCTAGATGCGCTATTTGTTGCTCACATTTTCATTCAATACAAGTTGCGATACTCATGTTTTTAGGATATGTACTTCAATATATGGCTTGTTTCAGGTAATATATACTACGACTACGTTAATGTTACTAGAATTCAAATTGTGATGCATATTGTTCCTTATTTAAATTGTCGAATATGTTTCAGACGAGACAGAGGGTTTTGTTACAAGTTAGTACCTTTGGCGTTAACATCCACTTTAGAATATGACAATTATAAAGAAGTGTGTTATGGAAACGTTATATTCACCTACATTGGACCCAGCATATTGCACTTTGTGGGATTTTTGTACGCATTATATTTATTTCGGATCTCAGATAATGAACAATTGCAAAATCTCATGGAAAGAGTGAGTATTCTAACTTAAAACCAATATGCTTACATTATATACCTACTATACTACTCAAAACAAAATAAGGGCCACTTGTGTGATAAGTAGCAAAATATTGATGTAACAAACTCTTCGTAACATCAATCTTCTTTCTTTTTCTTTCTTTCTTTAATTTTGCTTGTAATCTTGTTTCGATTAGCGGTTTGGTATTCTGAAAATTATCATAATTTTGTTTAGTTATCTTGTTAAAACATCTTGCGTTAATATTAGGGATGAAAATTTGCTGAATGTTTCTGAAACTTACCAGAAGTTTCCAATATTTCCGCAATATTGGGCAATATTGCCGGAAAGTTGCTAGATTATATTATAGGGTTTTTCAAATGCCATTTTCAATGTTTATGCGCTCATGGGGTTTTATGTAATCGTGTAATTATACGTATTACTAGTAAGCCTTTTTAATCACTTGTTCATCATAATTAATTTATAACTATCCGTGCATATATGTGAAGATAAAGTTAAACTATGACTCTGATAACTTTATAATAGCTGACCTCATATTTTTTTAAGAATTTCACTTATAAATTTTATAAAAAAGAAAGAGGGTATTGAAACCAAATGAAATAAACATAAATCATACAACTGTGTAGTATATGATTTATATAGCACAAATCGTGCCGTCAAATCAAAACAAATTTTCAAAATTGGGTCAGTAGTTTTGAGAAAATCGCGAACATTCGGATAGAATAAAAAACCTTTTTGAAGTCAGTTAAAAACGTCAACTTACTGTTTTTGTTTTTGACCAATTAAGCGAACATAAATGTACTGAACAGCTGATTTTTTTTTCGCGATTTCAGGTTTGGTCCCATAGTAAAAGTTGTTCATAATTATGAGTACAATGACCCCTTAAGAGGTTGTTGGTGTTTTACCAATAACACTGTATAGCCTGTGTAAGTCCCACAATTAAGATAAATCTAACGACACCTCATGTTAAAATCCATCAAGCCATTTAGGCTACAGAGCGTGCCAAACAAATAGACACATACGTGCTATCGAAAAACATTACCCTCGTTCTGGAGCAGTCGGGTAAAAATAAGATACGCGTTACTAAAAAAAACCGGCCAAGTGCGTGTCAGATCACGCACAATGAAGGGTTTCGTAGTTGGTATGAATTTATCCCAAGAACAAACTTAACATTGTATTTGAAAAACATGTTTTCCCATACATTTCAACTGCAAATGTAAGTTTGTACGCACAATATTGAGAGATTTACCACGTTGTTTTAAGACCACAGACCATAGAGGTTTGCAGGTTTCTGTAATCTATAGGTATAGAACTACTTCTGTATTTTTTTCAAAATTTTAGGCTTGGTAGTTTCGGAGATAAGGCTGGGGGTCGTATATTTTCGTCTATTTTCTTAAATAAATTTAAAACAATTTATTTTAAAATTATAAAAAAATAATATATATGAGATCCACACAGTAAGCCCTTTCATTTGATATGTCACACGGCACAGTTTGCAAAACTTGAGAGTGATTAATTATATAAAAACAAAAAAAGAAGAATTTTCTAAATTTTAGTGACTTTTTGTTGTTTGTGTTATCTTAAATTGTCATTTAAATAAACATGTTTATTGATAATTTATTTAAATAGTTACTAGCCTAAAAGCTAAACAATACCATTCGTTTTGTTTAGTAAAACTAAACAATTGTTTAGTTTTACTAAACAAAACAATTGTATTGTAAATTATTAAATGAAGTAATTACTTAATTTAATCATTTTCATGGTACACCTTAAATACCTAGTGGCCCTTATTTTGTTTTGACTTGTATATTAATACTAAAGTAGCATGATTATTCTGTCCTTCACCGCACAATCCTCACCTTTGAAAACTTCATGAAAATCAATTTTGAGTACGCCAAAAAATAGTCAAGACATAGTCATAAATAGTCACCAAGGTTAAAAAAATAGTCGCATTATGATTCCGAAGTTATAGCTATATGTTGGTGAGGATTGTGGGGTGAACGTCTCCACACAATCCTCAATGCAGGCAAACGGCTGGGAGTATCAACTATGTTTTAATTAATCATTCATTAAGGGATTACAGAGATATAAATATGTCTTGGTGAGGATGACGTGGTGAGCCTTTCTCGCCACAATTCTCATCTGATTACCGTGGAACACTAACGAATTTGAATTTGGTGTCAAAAAATAGTTATGAAATCGTCGTCGCCAACCATGATAATTTCGACCTGGTTTACTACGGAGATGTATGTTAAACTACCATGTAAACTTCTACATACATTATGTTTTGGTACAGTCGCGAACACTCCATCATAGACTTTGTCACCTCTGACTTAGACTATAGTCAAGAGCAAACCCATATCAAAAAAGAAAATGCATTTTATTTTAGTAATATTGTTCTATATTAATTTAAAACTGCAAGAAAATACAGTAGTTACTTACATTATGTTTCGTGCTGTTTGTCATTGATGAAATAGGACATCAAAAAGTATTTGGCGTCGATGCTGCTAATATGAAGGCAGCTTGGAGACTACTCGAAACGAAGTACGCAAGGACAAACTTATTTACCTACGGGTGCCTAGCACACTCCCTTCAATTAATATTTACTGATATGAATACTTTGCCAACTTTAAAGGCTCTCACAGCCGATGCAACAGCTTGTGTCAAGGCTAGGTATAAAGAACTCTCACAAGCTTAACACAGCTGTCTTAGAAAAGCAATTGACCACTGGCGTCAAATTAAGTCTTAAGCTTCCAGTTAAAACGCGCTGGGATCCCGTCTCTGTCTTAGGATCGGTTTTTGATCCCTAGTTTATTTGGAATAGGAGGTGGAAGGCCTGCTTTCTAAGGGTGGATTTATGCACATAAAGCTGACGAACCGTAAGTACTTTACAGCCGGAGAACAGTTCAGATGCTGGATACCTCTATAGGGTTTTTCGTCATGACTTTAAGTATAGCTAGCTAGCTCTGTGCTATCTCCACTCTCAGAGAGCTAGTTTTTGTGGCACCGCCCCACGCAACTATGCAATAACCAATCACTGATTGGCATATTGCGTGGTACACAATCTTAAGGCCCCGCGCACCCCCTCATCATATTTAGGCGCGAAGCGATCACTAATATTCTATTTTGCAAGGCTGACTGCCATAGAGCCATGACGCGCAACTAGAGATGGGCGGGTGGGTAAAAAATGGGAAGGTAAAAATTGGAAGAAAAGGTAAAAAAGAAAAAATACCTTTTTTACCAGGTACTAATAAAAAATACCGGGTAAAAAATTAATAATGTCTTTATATTATTTTCATTGGCTTCGTCATCAATACTACGACCTATCATCTTAATTTTGACCTTGACCATTGAAGATAAAATATTGATTTCAAATAAAATGAAGTTATATGTCTTTTAAATCTTTATCTATCTTATATATATATATATATATATATATATATATATATATTTACATCCCGTAAGCAATCTAACGTCCCCTGAAGAAAAAAGTGCATTCAAAGCGGCGTCCCCCGGCATTTGGCGTCCGCTATGCGGACGCCAATTTGTTTGAGCCGTTCACTTAGGCCCTTGTGGTCCTAGGAGCTTGTACGCCAAAAATAGGTGGAAGTCAAAAAGCGGCACAATGACTGAAAAAGTATAATCATTCGTTCCGGGCGATTTCGCAGCACCCGTGTGGCGCTCCTGTCGCGCGTATATTCTCAGGAGTATATCGCGGGCACATCGCAGACAGTGGACCGCGAATTTGGCGTCCACCAATGCGACGTTGCCAGCTCGTAGATATTCGCCGTTGAATCTCAGTCTGTTGTTGTATTTTACCGACTGTAACGTCCGCCCTCTCAGTGCAAAACCCTCCCTCCGTCCTCCTCCCGCGAGCCATAAAAAATAATTATTAAAAAAATCAAATGAATTAAAAATCATCATAACTTCGAAACTACTGCACCTAAACGAAACCGATACGATGAGTTTTCGACATCTGCGCAGCAGAAAAATTTTAAAATTAATTTCACAGGATACAGGTAAGTTTACGTTTTTATACCTAACTATGTTATGGAATGGAGATTTATTTTTGTGATGTTTTAGTGTATGATCATTAACCCAGGAGACGAATGTGACATATGTGCCGTGATAAACAATTACCTAGGTTTGACGTTCTTTTTTTTCATTCGACTACCGTATACAGGGAGTTTTTTAAAACATGCGACAAAATTTAAGGGGGTGTTCTACCCATCAAAATGAACAACTTTTACTATGGGACCAAACCTGAAATCGCAAAAAAAAATCAGCTGTTCAGTACATTTTGACCAAATAAGCGAACATAAATGTACTGAACAGCTGATTTTTTTTTGCGATTTCAGGTTTGGTCCCATAGTAAAAGTTGTTCATATTGATGGGTAGAACACCCCCTTAAATTTTGTCGCATGTTTTAAAAAACACCCTGTATATAACCCCTGTTTTGACGCAATAGGTACATTGGTGCCAGTAAGGGTGGGTCCCGGACTTAGAAATTTTTTTTGGCGTCCGTATACTGTGCAATTTGACGTCCGTATATTATGCAATTTTGCACTTGCTACCGATTGAAATATGTTCAAGAATCATCTTTGTACGGTTGTACAACAAGCATCTGCCAATTTATCGCAATCTAAAGAAAAAAATAATGAAACCTAAGACTTACCTTAGTACCAGATGTGATTAAGAAAATACTATGATAATAATGAAACCTAAGCTACCTAAACCTAGATGTGATTAGAAAATAAAAATACTATGATAATTACAAAGACTACCTTAAATGTAAGTAAACTTACCTTTAACCTAGCTTGAAAAATTTCACTATTGCTGTCAATATTTTACTCATCCGTATAATTTTAAGTATTCATATTTGTTGTACTCGTACATACTTAAAAATATAAATTCCAGATTAACAAAATGCTGAGAAATGTTTAAAACTTGATTGTTTTACGGCGGAGTTCATAGCATTTTATGTAAATTTTCATGTTAATTTTAATATTGATCTCAGTTTTACAGGCTTGTTAGGTTTGTATAATTTAAATAAAAAAAATTCTTGCCTTTTCTAACGAAATTATAGCAAGGCATTCTGATAATTTCAGTTATGCCCCATTCCATTACGTTCTCTTATTTTTTATTAATAAACAAGTTCCTTTATCTTTATTTGTTGTTTTTTTTTTATTTTCATTCCTCTCAGGGTTGGATTTCGTATTATATAGGTATAGTATTTATACTATTATTTCATGCTTCGTACTATACTATCCATAGGGAGAATACAACAAAATACTATATTTTAGAAGTCTATAATTTCAGCCGTTTTCCATAATTTTTCATATGGAAAAACAAAACGCCTCTTGTTTTTTTTTTCATTCCATACTTCTCTTGTTCGAACAACCACTTTGCATAGTGTGCAATAGAGTCTTTTACTACTTGTACTGATTTTACTCCTACTGAGGATGTCACATCCGTGTGTAATGCAATCATACGTCCGTATAGTATGAGACCATAAATACTTGGCGTCAATCATACGTCCGTACAGTCAATTTGACGTCCGTATATTATGCAATTTTGCTTCCGTATATAGGTAAAATGTCACGTCCGTGTGTAATGCAATCATACGTCCGTATAGTATGAGACCATAAATACTTGGCGTCAATCATACGTCCGTACAGTCAATTTTTTAAAAAGAAATTGCACAGTATACGGACGCCAAAAAAGTTTTTCTAAGTCCGGGATCCACCCTTACTGGCACCAATGTACCTATTGCGTCAAAACAGGGGGGGGGGGGGTTATATATACGGTAGTCGAATGAAAAACAGAACGTCATACCTAATTGTTTATCACGGCACATATGTCACATTCGTCTCCTGGGTTAGTGTCCTCCTATGTTTAAAGTAGGTGCATTCTAAACAGTAATTTTCTATAACCAAGTCATTATCATCATCAGCTTTTGACATGATAGCATCATTGTTCACGTCCAAAGGTTCAGGAGGTCTTGATAGAATCTTCTCAAAGCCATTAGCATTGAAGTTATTTGAGGTTAATATTATATTTTTTTTTAGTTTTATCATTCTCTTATTTTAGAAGACACACATTTTACTACATTGGAAGTGTCTCTCGCGCAAACTGTTCAGTTTAGAAAAAATATATATAAAAAACCTCAATATCATTTTTGAAGACCTATCCATAGATACCCCACACGTACCAAGTTTCAACAGCGTATAGTTTCGGAAAAAAGTGGCTGTGACATACGGACGGACAGACAGACAGACATGACGAATCTATAAGGGCTCCGTTTTCGCCATTTGGCTACGGAACCCTAAAAAGGCTTTCATTAAGTACCCTGGTTCGCCACAGTACCTCCTACCTATGTCACCTATCTACAAAATAGGTACAGACGACAGCGCGTCAAGCTATACAGTTTCACTGCGAAATTCGTAACTATGGCACACGGAATAAGGGCGGTCTAAAGGTCAAACTGTATAGCTTGGCGCACTGTCGTCTGTACTTATTAGGTATACATATAAAAAGGTCGAAACCTACAGAGGCGGCGGCGCCAACACCCGCGCCCCAACCAACCTCGTACAACCCCAGTACTTTCCAAGTACTAGCGCGGTTTTTTGATCCCTATATCATTGCCCGCAGCAATGAATTACACGCCAAGCTGCTAGCAGCTGAAGGTAATATTCAGGCCACTATGGCCTTGATGTCGGAATACGCCGACCTGTCCACGTTTTTCACAAACTTCACACCACAATGAATACACACGACACCAGTAACAGAATCAAACCCAGATCCCTTAAAATTGGCTACTTCAATGCCAATAGCATGTCCGGTCAACGAGAAGAAATCGCGACTTTCCTTCGCGACCATCAACTTGACATATTCCTCTTACCAGAGACCTTCCTCAAACCATCACTACGTATACCTAAAGTCGCCAACTACCGAGTAGTTCGCAACGACAGGGTTGGTAGGCAAGGGGGCGGCACCCTTATCTATTATAAAAACTCCCTATATTGCATACCCGTAGATACCCCATCACTCTCGCACATTGAGGCATCAATCTGTCGACAACGTATGACCGGTCATCCCACCATCACCATCATATCGGCATACATACCCCCAACAGTTAACAATAGTATGAATAGTATCGAACCCGATATTAACATACTAATGCATTTGGATAGCTCAGTCATTATGGCGGGCGATTTAAATGCAAAAAGCCCTATTTGGAACTCTCGCATCTCCAACACGAGAGGGAATCAGCTGTCACGCTTATCTTCCAAATACCAATTCGATGTCATTGCACCAATGACCCCCCACTTACTACCCGGATAACGTTAATTACAGCCCCGATATTCTCGACGTAGCGTTGCTAAAGAACATAAACCTAGGTTTAAGTTCGATAGAAACGATACAAGAACTAGACTCAGATCACAGACCAGTGATCCTAGTATTGTCATCCCGCTCAAGCGCCCCTGATCCTGGTCAACCCCCTCCATCTAAAATCGTAACTGACTGGCGTAAGGTCGAACATTGCCTTAAGTCCGCCACGTCAGAATACCTAGATAAAATCCCCGACAATATAGTTACAGCCACAGACGCGATAGGTGCGATTGACCTTCTCACCAGTCACGTCCAAACGGCAGTGAGCGAAAGCTCACGGCAAGTACCAGTGATGGATGACCACCGCTGGCGACTGCCAGCCGATGTACGCGCACTGATGACTAGGAAAAACGCAGCAATCCGTGCTTATGACGCCTTCCCCGACGCCACCAACCGCGCTCGCATGCGCGGCTTACAGCGTGCTGTTAAGTCACGCATCAAGGAGATGCGGGAGGAGCGCTGGGATAGGCTCATGAGCACCATAGAGCCCTCCCACCAAGCTTTTTGGCAATTAACCAAAAAGTTAAAGTCCGATACAGCCACCGACATTCCACCTCTCATACGTCCTAACCAAAGCTTAGCCTTTGAAGACGCAGAGAAGGCTGAGTGCCTAGCCGACAGCCTAGAAGCCCAATGCTCGCCAAGTCTACTTCCAGCTGACCAAGTCCACTGTGACAGAGTGGATGCAGAGGTCGAACGCAGATCCGCCCTCCCACCTCACGAGGACCCGGCGGCACCCCTCCCCCCTGTTACCCCAGACGAAGTTCACTCATTAGTGAGGAACCTTAAATCCAGGAAAGCACCTGGTGCAGACGGCATCAACAATCGGTTGATTAAGCTCTTCCCCGCCCAACTCATTGTTTTAATGGCAGCCATATTCAACGTCGCCTTAAACAACAACAACTTTCCTCAAGTGTGGAAAGAAGCCATAGTTATTGGTTTTCATAAACCCGGCAAGCCCAAAGCTAATCCATCCAGCTACCGGCCCATAAGTCTCCTCAGCACTATGGGGAAGATTTATGAACGTCTAATCTTTAAAAGATTAATGGATTTTGCCGAATCCAATAAACTCATCCCTAATGAGCAGTATGGTTTTAGGACAAACCACTGCTGTGTCCGCATAGTCGAGCACATCAGTGGCGGGTACCAAGCGGGACGCATGATGATGATTTGATAAGGTATGGCACAACGGCTTATTATATAAGCTGTGGCAACTCAAAGTGCCTGACCGTCTCGTGCTCATCATACGAGATTACCTATCAAACCGTACCTTCCGTTACCGTATAGGGAACGCCCTCTCATCCCCGCACCCGATCCGAGCTGGTGTCCCCCAGGGCTCCGTGCTCTCCCCCCCCCCCTTTTTTCAGTCTATACGAGTGGCATACCCACACACAGCAAGTGTCAGCTGGCCCTATTCGCCGACGACATTGCTATCTACTACTCTGGCCTTCGCACCGAGACCATATCCCGTCACCTCCAATCCGCAGCCGATGCTCTAGAGCAATGGTTCTGGAAATGGAGGATCGAGATAAATCCGACCAAAAGTGCAGCTGTCCTATTTGTCAAAGTCGGCATAAACAGCGATGCTCATACCCGCACCAGACCCATCACTATGTCAGGTCAAAAAATCCCTTGGGAAAAGAAGACCAAATACCTAGGGGTGACTCTAGACAATCAACTTAAATTCACCGAGCACATAAAGACAGTACGCGACCGTGCTGCCTTCGCCCTCGGTCGCCTCCACTCTCTCCTCAATGCACGTAGCAAACTAGCCCTTAAGTCTAAGGTGCGAATTTATACTACGTGTATACGCCCCATCATGACATACGCTAGCGTCGTGTTCGCACACGTTAAGCCGTCACGACTCAGTAAACTCCAAACCCTTCAAAATCGTTTCATGCGACGAGCCACGGGATGCCCCTGGTACGTACGTAATGATCAATTACATATGGATTTAAATCTGCCGACCATCAGGCAATTTTTCAAAAAAACAAGCACACGTTTCTTCGATTCTGTTACCAACCACACCAACCCGCTAGTGGCAACAGCTGCTCGATACACACCTTCACGCATATCACGCATACGACGCCCCAAACATGTCCTATTAGATAGCGACGACGACATCACTCTATACCAAGAGCGTATGAAGTTAGTTCGTAAATCATTAAACACTACACACGACAGACGTCCTTACCACCGTACTCGCCGGCGAGTACCTCCGCGAGTTAGAGTAGTACGTCAACCCCCCCGTCCCTTGCACCCGCCCGCCCGTGCGGAGCAAGTAGCTTTAAACGCCCCTAATAATAATTACATACCGATTGAACAAGTCTCCACTTGCTCAGTAGACAGTAGCGTCCTAAGCCTAGGTTCGAGTCCCACTATGGGACGCCCTTAGGTGTGCTACTTAAGTTTTAATTTATTCTCTAACCCGGCGAGAGGCCCTTCTGGCCCCGCCAACGCTCGGTTAAGCAGCCAAGGCTCCCGGAGTCACCTGCGATAGGTCAGTATTAAAAAAAAAAAATTGCTGAAGCCAACGATCGCGCCGCGCCCGCTAAGTACCTACCTAACAGATTTCATTCAAACCTTAGCACTACTGTATTTGGCATTACAAATATCTGCCCACATAATGGCTTAAAACTGGCAACGTCGCATTTATGCACAAGGTCACCAGACGTAAGAAAGTTGGTACCATGGTCCGTATATAGAGGAAGCCAAGAGTACACCAGAACCAATCGGAGTTCAGAAATGTTTGGGCCCGACTGCAAGAAGAATATCGTAGAAAACAATATTATCGAAAAATAATGTACCCCACGCCTCTATAAATTAAAAAACTAAGCAACATTCACAGAGATATGACAAAAAATGACAGCGGAACTGGGGGACGCCGTAATGATGCGCAACGCACTTTTGGCGTCTGCATGACGCCAAAAGTGCTCCAGGATGTATGTAAATATATATATATACTCGTATATATAAAACTGAGTGAATGAATGACTGACTGACTGATTGGGTGATATATACGCGCACAGCCCAAACCGCTGGACTTGGCTTGAAATTTTGTACATAGGTACCTTATACAGTGTAGGCATTCACTAAGGATTTTTGGAAATTCCACCCCTAACGGGGTAAAAAGGGGATGTAAGTTTGTATGAAAGTCCGTCAGTTTTGAAGCTAGGACCTTCAAATTTTGTGTTTAGGCTAACGACTAAAAATTGTTCATACACAAAATTTTGTATTCAAGTAAAAATAATACTCTAAGTAAGCCTCTACTACTACACACACACACACGCACACCACACACACACACGCACACCACACACACACACACACCACACACAAAATGGCAAGTGTTCTTATATTGCTGTCACGGACACAACAACATACGTGCCTCACTTTATTGTTCGGCGCGGTCTATCTGCCTTTACTCTATAATCTGAGGCCAGCCATGGTCATACGAGCTGTACCGCTTGCACGAAGCTCAAACACCAATCTTTATTTCCCTTTTTTATTTTGGCGGTACAAAAAGTAAAAATTCCACTGCGGAGAAAAGCGTCACAGGTCCGTCCTCACTAACGTTCAAATGAGCAAGCGTATGTCGTAAAATTGCAAATAAAATCGTATTAAATTAGATATTAAGTATTTAATAATAATAGGTTGGGGAAAAAGTTTCTTCGCATTTTTTAAGAAAATTCAAAACATTTTTTAATATAGTTTATTTACATTTAACTAAAGTATGTAGGTACCATTTTGTTCGATAACTTTTTGCCATCTTGTAGGTAGGGACATGATCCCATTGCTATAGAAATTTTGGGACTTCTGGTCAAAATACCGCGACAAGTGGTTTTGGCAGTCCTCTCGTGATGTTAACCTGACACTGTCTAAAGAATTCTGAAGAGACCGAAACAGGTGGAAATCTGAAGGTGCAAGGTCAGGACTATACGGCGGATGCATTAACACCTCCCAGCCAAACTCTCTTAATTTTTGCTGAGTGGCTAAAGATGTGTGAGGTCTAGCGTTATCATGATGAAAAACCACACCCCTTCTGTTGATTAATTCCGGCCGCTTTCTCTCAACTTCTTGCTTTAATCTCATCAGTTGTTCGCAGTAGAGTTCAGAATCGATGGTCCTGCCTGGTGGTAACAGCTCATAATGAATAATGCCCTTCCAATCCCACCACACACACAGCATCACCTTGTTGCGAGTTAACCCGGGTTTCGCCACAGTCTGTGAAGCCTGACCGGCTTTTGACCACGACCTTTTTCGCACGTTCTTGTCATACGTGATCCACTTTTCATCACCAGTTATCAGCTTCTTCAAAAATGGTTCGGTTTCATTACGTCGTAATAAAGAATCACAAATGAGTACACGGTTCATTAGGTTTCTTTCAGTGCGCTCGTGAGGTACCCAAATGTCGAGCTTTTTTGTGTACCCAGTTTTTTTCAAATGCACCAAAACTGTGTTGTGGTCAATTTCCAGTTCTTCAGCTACGTCGTAACTACTGATATGCCGATCTTGCTCCACTTTTTCAAAAATGGCATCCATTTTATCCGTAATAGGGCGACCAGAGCGACGTGCATCTTTGACATCAAAATTTCCGGATTGAAAACGCTTAAACTACTGCTACTCTCACAGACACTACACTAGGTCCATAAACATCGCAATTTTTTTTCGCGGCTTGCGTTGCATTTTTACCTTTTTTGTAGTAACATTTTAAAATGTATCGAATTTCTTCATTAGATTCACTCATCTTGACGGTACGAAAAACAAATGAAAATCACACATTTTCCTAATTTGAATTTGGAATTATGTTCTTTAAAATTTAAACTTTCAATGATACCAAAACAATACAAATAGTATAGCCAAAGAGATTTTATTACAAGTTCATACATACTATAATGCGAAAAGACTTTTTCCCCAACCTAATAAATGATCCATCACTGGATGCAGTTTGGCATTTGGAATTTTATGGTATACTTTTAATTATAATTATAATTGTTAATGAAGGGATAAACTGCTTTTAAATATAATTAAGAGGTGTGTTTGAAAATTTTTTGATGTATTTAAGTATATTTAATTATGTTTTGAGTTCCATCACTGTATGCAAAAAAGACTTAAAAATATCATATTTTTGTTTTTTGGCAAAATTATTTATGGTTTAAGAGATACAATACACTGCTTTAAAAAACCACCTTTTTGACCGTTTTCAAGAAATCTCCGCCTTAAGGATTTTTAGGTTGGCGGATACTTTGAGAGACTTAAATATATGTATATCACGTAATTTTCTGGTGGCGACGGCGTCAATTTGTTGGTCCCATCTCAGTGCGTCGTCTATATCGACCGTCCCTATTAACAATGTCGGATATACATTTTTACCAATATTCACTTTTTTACATATCGAAGTACAATTTAAAAAAAATTCTTCACTGTCAAACAAACTTTGAACTGAGGGCAGTTCAAAGTTTGCCCTAACGATAAAAAAAGAATCTTTATGATATTAACAATGTCAGTTCTGCGAAAAAGACAGTTCAGTAGTTCAGTTCAGTAGGGACTAAACAGTAGTCTCCCTGCAGAACCGACATTGTTAATAGGGACTGTCGATATATACTCCCGAGGTATTTAACACTTTCAGATCTTGCAAGCGGAGGACGTGTTTGGGCGGGTTTGTGCAGGAGTGAGCAGTTATACTAAAATAAAGAGATGGTTTAGCGTTACATCGTATAGCAAAAGGAATATAAGTCGTTTTTTGTAGGTTTAATGTAAGAAGGTTCGAGTTTAACCACATCATAACTTTAGCCATGGCCATCGCATTTGTTTTCACAATGTCTCAAGTGATTCCGTCTACAAGAATTGCGGTGTCGTCTGTGTAAGCAGAATTTCTACCGTTTGGGGGACTCTGCAGAGGTAATTTACGTAGATCTGAAATAGTGTCGAGGAAAGGATCCCTCCCTGGGGAACACCATAGGACACGAAAAACTCATCACATCTCATCGAAAGTATCAATTTTAATACATTGCTTACGATTTTTTAGGTAATCCTTAAACATTTCTAGAAGCATTCCACGCACACCCAATATTTTCCAGCTTCATGATGAGTTTGGGAACAGAGACTGTGTCAAAAGCCTTACAAAGGTCCAGGAATATACTTAGGCATTTCGATTTTTTATCTAGGTTTGAGGCAACTTATTGCGTGAAATCTAGAACTGCATCTTCTGTAGATAGACTTGTCTCCGAAATCCGTATTGGTTATTAGCAATCAGTGTTTGTCAAGAAATTTTTGTAGAAAGTTATTGAGGATTTTTTCAAGAGAGTGCAGGTAGGAACGATATCGGTATGTAGTTATTAACACAGTCTGTTCCCTCCCTTGTATATTGGATGGACCACAGCTTTTTTAAAAGCCTCCGGAACGACACCCTCCTGTAGGGAACGTATAAAAAGGTAAGTAATTGGCGGAACCAGTACATGTCGACTGTTTTTCAATATTAGCGATGATACGCCGTACCAGCCGACTGCACAGTTACAACGTAGTTGTTGCTGGATTAATTAAGACGGTAAGAAAGTTTACAGGTGAATTTCGGGTGTCCGTAGGTGAAGGTGAGGGATGGCTACCTGCCCGTGATGATGCAATGTTATTCGTTATTTTTGTAGCCAAGTTTTTGCCAATGTTGGCAAAAATTGGCCTACCTCATTAGTTGCAGATTTTGGGCCGTCTCGTATTGTGAGTAGCTCCACTGGGCTAAGTTTTGTTTTATGGCTATTAGTTGTTTGTTTTCCATAAGGCTTTGGGATTATTTTTCGCTTTTTCAAGTTGCCCGGTTTCATACGACATTTTTATTTTTTTTTTAGTAAGTTATTGCAAAAATTACGATAACGTGAAAGTCTTGAGTAGTCTTCAGAATAATATTATCTGGTGATTTTTTAGATTCTACAAGCATTTTATCTCTATTTTTATACATTTAAAAGTACCAGGGATTTATTGAAGATAATATGTTACTCTTTGAAGTTCTTACTAGCAAAGGAAGAGCTGTGCCTGATACAGGTTTTATTTAAGACCTTGTTTTATAAAATTGCATGATTATGATATAAAGTATATATAAAACATACTTAAAAAACCTACCTCAAATAGCTGCATAACTAACTATTATATCATCACACCATCTCCCATACACACACACCCACACACACACACACACACACACACACACACACACACACACTCACTCATTCCCAAATCAAACGTTAAGCCATTTTTACTTTAGTTTTTAATTTCCCATATAGTTACACTTCACTTTTGTTATTAATTTGTAATAGTGTTTTATTATGTACAACCTGTATGTTAGGTTAATACAGTCATAGGTCATTCATGAGTTGTCCGATGGCGGTAAGCCTGGTGATCTGTAATACAGGTTTTACCTACAACAGACACCAGTCTCTATTAAGTGTTACCTTGACTTTGTACTGTGTTTGTGATTACGAGAGAAATAAAAGATTATTATTATTATTATTATTATTATTATTATTATTATATCTTTTTTAATACAACCAAAAAATAAGGTGACATTAAAAATACGTACTTTAATTTTGCGCTCGACGGTACTCGACTCGAAAATGTATGTAGAAGTTTACATGGAAGGTTAACATACTTCTACATAGTAAACCAGGTCGAAATTATCATGGTTGGAGACGACGATTTCTTGACTATTTTTTTACACCAAATTCAAATTCAAAAATGTAAGCGTTCCGCAGTAATCAGGTGAGGATTGTGGCGAAAAAGGCTCACCACGTAAACCTCACCAAGACACCTTTATATCTCTGGAATCCCTTAATGACTATTTTCGCGATTTGGCATAGCGTCACGACAAGTTTTTTACTATTTTTTGGAATTTAAACGAAGTCGATACTCCCAGCCGTTTGCTTGCACTGAGGTGAGGATTGTGTGGAGACGTTCACCCCACAATCTTCACCAACATATAGCTGTAACTTCGGAATCATAATGCGACTATTTATGAATAGTCTTAACTATTTTTTGGCGTACTCTAAACTGATTTTCATGAAGTTTTCAAAGGTGAGGATTATGTGGTGAAGGACACCATGAATTCGAAAGTTCTAAACTAACATAATTATGGCGCGTAAAAATAAATGTTAACTCTTCGTGTTTAGGTATTTCTATTGTCGTCCTACTCACCTCAAGGAACGCCTACAACGAAGCCGAAGCGCCTGTTACGCATGTTGTGGTTTTTCATAATACTCAGCGTCCTGTGGATGTGCCTATCATTGTGTTCAGTCAATTTAATGCTGGCTAGAGGCAACATCATCTTCAGATGGATGGAAACAAGGTAAAGAGAAGCCTTACATTTTAGATACGTGCGGTCAAGAAACGACGAAAATGTTGCAATTTTAAAACAAATTTCTTTGCCTAGCTACATTGTCGCGATAAAGCGAACTATGTACACTTCGCGGGTTCTCTGTTTTACGTCGAGCGGTGTGCGAGAGAGAGCGCGAAGTGTAGTTCGCCTTATCGCGACAATGTGGCCGCAGCACTAGATGCATAACATAATTTATTCTTTGACTGTACACACATACGTCGTGTGCGGTCAAACGGGACAGTGGTAAGGGTAACGCTAGGCCCACGTACCCACGAGCGCTTTTTAATGGGGAAAACGTCACCATTTTTACCGTACTCTAAAAGCGTTAAAATTCCAATTGAGCACTTTTACAACGCGCTAGGATGTGCTCTGTTGTATTCTCAACGCTCGGCTCGACGCTGAGAGCTGAAAATCCAGAGTACCAAAAAAAAAAGTCGCATTAAAAAAGCGCCCTTGCGAACGTGGATTTATTGAACTACGAAAACCACATCTCTTACTGCTACGACATAAAAGTCCTGTCAATGTCACGGCTTACGATTTTAAGTAGGTACTAATCTTATAATCAATTTATTCCAGTTCATATGAAGTAAGAATGTTGATGAAGATCTTGCTTATAATATGCACATTGATTCACGACATGGTGCAGGCGACTATCATCACAAGTTACTGCCTACAAGCGCAGTTGTTGCAGGCTCATCTCATGTTCCTCAAAGAGCGCCTTCTTAACCGAACCATAACTCCGCTTAACTGGATGAAAGTGAGTTTTCACATGTCCAAACTTTTCTGAACTTAGAACATGGTGAAACAATAAAAAAATCTCCAATATTAATTTTCTTTTTGCAGGAAATAGCAGAATTTCGTAAGCTGTTAAAATATTTGAATGATGACCTAGCACCCGCAGTTTGTTTGTTCACCATCGTGAACATTTCATGGGCGAGCTCTGGTCTTATGTGGCTTCTCAACTTGGACAAGGTGGACACTGAAACGGAACCACAGATTGGTATCAGTATCCTTAATGAGCTCTTGTGGATATCAGCGGTCGTTGTACCATTTGTCCAGGTAATACCAAAATATACAGGGTGGCAGGGACATCGACGCGCAACCATGAATTCTATTTTTTCTGAAATTTTTCACCGGTTATTAAAAACAAATAGCTGTTCCATACATGTTGACCGCGTAGTTATTGCACTTTTGTAGGAAACAGCTATTTTTGTAACCTTTTATAGAAAACTTATCTGTATACTAAATATATATATTTTTTATATAAAAATATGTAGTTAAATTTTTTTTTAATATTTTAGCTTTTCTCACACACTAAAAATGATAAAATAATTAAATTGACTTGTGTTAGTTAAAATATACAACGTGTCTTTCATAACTCTAGGGTATTAATAAGACCATCATTTTGAACAACTTTTACTATGGGACCAAACCTGAAATGGCGAAAAAAAAAAATCTGCTGTCCCTTACATTTATGTTCGCAAAACTCGTCAGAATTTAGGGAACTGCTGATTTTTTTTTCCCGATTTGAGTTTGGTCCCATAGTAAAAGTTGTTCAAAATGATGGTCTCATTAATACCCTATAGTGTATAAAAAAAAAACACGTTGTATAAGCACCTATGCAGCTTGTAACCTCTTTTATATACAATGATTAATTTAAAAAGCGTAGAGCGCTTTTTACTTGTGTGTACTTTAATTAATTTAAACAACCATGCCACTCCACGCTTTTTGAATTAATCATCTACGTATATATAAAGAAAAATCAATTGCCGAATGTATGTACGCGCATCACTTTTGTTCCACACGGTTGCTCCTATTTGGCTAATTCTTTTTTTGTTGTGTTTGTAATTGGCAGGATAAGGTTTGTATTAAAGAAACTGTTTGAAAAATTGCCGCGAAAATTGGAAAATTTGGGAAAACTGAAAGTGCATTTTCTATGGGAATTTTGTATGAATTAATGAAATTTTGACAAGACAACGTTTGTCGGGTCAGCTAGTTGGATATAAAAGAAGTGACAAGCTGCATAACTAACTAATACAAGTCAATTTAATTATTTTATCATTTTTAGTGTGTGATAAAAGCGCATATTTTTAGTTTTTTTTTTAAACTAAATATTTTTATTTTTTAGTCTAGGATATGCTTCATTTAGTTAATAAGTCTAAAGTCGACGAAGTTATGACTTCACCGGTTTAATAGTAGCCACTAAAGATTTCCACTATCCACCTCCTGACTCCTTCATCAGACCCTCAACACCAAGTGCAATCTATTGGACTCATCAAAACGAATCATAAGACCCGAAACTCGAAGGGTTTACTGATAGCCACTGAAGAGTTCCACTATCCACCTCTTGGCTCCATCATCAGACCCTCGACACTAAGTGCAATATATTGGATTCATCAAAACGAATCATCCCAAACTAGATAGTTCTACTAGTAGCCACTAAAGAGTTCCCCTAATGTAACAAAGTATTACCTGTTTACACCTGGCTAGGATAGGGTTGCGGCTACGGCAACCATAACTATTCAAGTACTTTACTATATTGCTGTGAAATGAATTATAGTTTATTTTAATAACAAGTGAATGAATTTTTTTTGTAAAAAGTAAATTAATATTATTTTAATTAAAATACTAACGGCCACATTTTAATTGGCACCCCGGCAAAAATATATTCCTCCATTTATATCAGGTTGGCGGAAAAATATTGCACAAGAAATTGTAAATTACTAGAATTTTCCGGAATATTTAGTATTGATCTGGGATACGTAAGAATGTTGTAGAAGGTTCTCGAAGCTATCATATCAAGGGTATATAAAGGCGCGCTAGTGAGGATTTGGTTAGTTTGTGAAAATGATGAGTGAACATCAACTTCGAACGATCATCTTTTACGAGTGGCGTTAGGGACACAACGTGAGTGTGGCTACCGCTAACATCAGCAAAGCGTTCGGTGAAGGTGTTGTATCGCGATGGAAGATAAGCCGCTGGTTTGCTCGCTTTGCATCGGGAGATATAACTCTTGAAGATCACGAGCGATCTGGGCGACCATCCACCTTCGACGATGAGGAATTACTCCGCTGTTTAAAGGCTAATCCAGAAATAAATACGCGTGATTTGGCAGAGACTTGGCTGTCATCATTCGACCGTCGAGGCTCATTTACACAAACTCGGCTATCGTATGGATTCCACATCAACTAACTGACAGTCATCGTCAAGTCAGAGTTAGTATTTGTGAATCGCTTCTTTTTCAGCCACATCGGAAAGAGTTTCTTGAAGATCTGGTAACCGGCGATGAGAGCTGGATTCTCTATGATAACAACACACGGCACGCCGTCTGGCTTCCTTACGACGCAGAGCCACCAACGCAGCCAAAGCCGAACCGTCACTCACGCAAGCATCTTCTCTCCGTTTGGTGGGATGCGAAGGGCCCACTCTATTACGAGCTTCTCCCTGCGAGAAGGACGATTACGACTTCTATTTATACTGAACGGCTTCAGAAACTGGCTGACGCAATAAGAGAAAAACGACCGAGACGTGTAAATGTTCACTTACTCCATGATAATGCGCGACCTCATGTCGCTTCGGAGACTCGACAAAATATCGTAGAGCTTGGATGGCACCCGGTTGCCTACCCACCGTACTCACCGGATCTCGCGCCATCCAACTCACATGTTCCGACCACTAAACCTCTATTTGCGTGAGAAAAATTTTCAAAACTACGAAGACCTCAAAATAGCAGTGGACAATTTCTTTTCTGCACAGCCTCCGGAATTCTGGGCGCAGGGCACCAACTAGATGGGCCAGAGTAATAGAGTTATTTGGGGATTGCATTACTGATTAATTATTGTAAATAACTAAGTTATCAATAAATTCATTAAGTATTATATCTTGGTGCAAGACTTTTCCGCCAACCTGATAATTATATATAATAAAAAAAACCAGATTTTTAACGTAGTAATCTTGCCGCCGGATCTTAGACTAATAGCATTCTATCCTATCGTTAAAGCAAGGTTTGCATTAGTCCACGTTTAACGTTACTTTTATAATGGCAGGCCGCCCGCCTGTCCAAGGAATGCCGGCGCACGCAGTTGGTGGGCCACGAGCTCTGCGTACGCCCGTTCCTGCACCAGGACACGCCGCAAGAGGACATCACCGCCGTGCTGCTGTACGCGTCCACGCTGCGCCTGCATGCCAAGCTGTTCCACTACCCCATCGCCGGACGATACCTGTGTCTCGTTCTCACCCTTACCGTAATAGTACTCTTCTCACTTGGAATGTGTCACTTATTACAATAATTTATCGATATTTAAAATATTAATTTAATTTTGTTATTTTTAAGAATCACCAACTAGAGTTTAAGAGTTTTAAATCCTCGTTGTGTAAATAAGTGTAATTTAATCATGATATTTAAACTTATTCAAATATCAAAATATACTCACCCTTACCGTAATAGTACTCTTCTCACTTGGAATGTGTCACTTATTACAATAATTTATCGATATTTAAAATATTAATTTAATTTTGTTATTTTTATGAATCACCAACTAGCAAGTTTAAGAGTTGTAAATCCTCGTTGTGTAAATAAGTGTAATTTAATCATGATATTTAAACTTATTCAAATATCAAAATATAATTGTCGTCAGAATTATGGGATACTGAATAAAATATTAATTAAAGATATTCTGATGGTGTTTTATTTTCGTTTCCAACTATTTTTGCACTAACACAAGTAGACTTAGTTATTAACATGTATAAATCTATTAATTTTATTAACTTCAGTTCGAGTCAAACCGATATCAATAATTGCTTTGGTTTTGCTACAAATATTATGTCATACTTATTCGTTATACATTTAATTCTGGGACATGAAGTAGTACATAAATGGAGTGCTTACAATAACGAGCTAAGCCAGCAGATGTTTGTGGCGGGCGTTACTCTGCGTCGAGCATGGCGAGCCTGGCGACCTGCGCGCCCCACCACGAGTGCACGTCGTGCAGCACGGGCTGGTCGCGCGCGGCGCCGCTGTTGTGACTCACGCGCACTCCACTCTTCACTGACGCTGTCCACACATACATTATAATAATCAGTAAATAATCTGCTGTGTATTATTTTTGTGTGCCTTTTAGTATGTGCTAATTAAATGTATTTTCTTTCTTTTCTTATCTTCAATACTAGAACCATCCCAACTAAACAATCATCCATTGGATATCTTATCTAACGATAGGCCGCCCGCTGCGTTAATAAGGATATGCGTTCGTCCTCCTAGCGCAGCGGATGGCCTTAGGGCAGTGGATATAACAGTAATATAGAGGGCGGAAAATTGAAGTAGGCCCCGGAGGGAAAGTACCCTGAGGGCTCGTGTAGACGGCATCGCCACCGTGCCGCCGCCGTACCTCTGAGCGAGACGTGTCCGCGGCGCCTCCGCGCCGGCCCCCGCCAATGCGACACGGTCATTGCGCCACGTATGATCTTCGTGGGTATCAATCTATCACTAACAACCGGTGAAATCAAGCGGCTACGGCGCAGATGCGTCTCGTATAGACAGCGCAGAGGTGCGGTGGCGGCATCGTTTACACGAGCGCTAAGGCCCGTTGTTGTACACGGTACAGTTTCTTTACGGTAAAGCACGCTAATCACACCACACAATAAACGTATGGTCGCGCGACGGCGCCGCCGCCGTGTCTTCAACAAACTTCTTACCTATATATATATATAATATACATTATGTATTAATTAGTACAGAGCCATCTAGTATGGTCTCAAGTTACGAAAAAACAAAAACTTTTGACACTTGAAACTGACGGCATAACGCTTTTTCGTCTCGTCACAATTTCTGCCAGTTTACTCCTCGCACAGCCGCATGAACTTCGTTCAACTTCGTACTGTCGCCTCTAGACGCTGCCGGCGAGGGATTCTGTGCTCTGTGGCACACACGGTCTCCTAAATCGAGCGACCCTGCATATTTTTATATAAAGGTCTATAACTTTTTAAATGGGGATTCAGATTTGAAACAATGATGGCCAGTATGTCGGCTTTAAAACAGCATAAAAATTTTTTTCTTTGACCTCATCATTATTTTGATGTTTTAAGTTTATTATAGACTTTATTTACATCAGAAAATACATAACAGAAAAAATAAATTTAACAATACAAAACATACAATTCTAGGCAATCTCGGAATGGACAGACATTGCGGGATCGAGTTTCGAGTTTATTGTCAGTGAGGGGCTGCTCCATCGTCGAAGCCGAATCACTTGGCTATTGGTTTAAATTTATACCTTGTGCTGCGAATGCACATGCTAGTGGCACGGATTATTGAGATGATGATTCATGAACTTGGCCAACCCATCACTACGCTAAAGTACCTATTCCAGCGGTCAGCAATTGCGGTTCCAAGTTGTTTGACGGAGGTAGACATTTGTGGAGCGAATGCCGCATGTCGCATTTCACAAGCAAGCGTTTGAATATTTCCTTCTTTTTTCGTCTTCGGCGACTGGGCGTGCAAAGAGAAGGAGCATCAGTGTCTACGACACGGATATCAAATAACGCCTCCCTCTGAGCATCCCAAACGCCACGCCAAGGAAGATCACCACGTAGTCCGCAGTCTCCTTCGGAGATGGTGGGTTCTTTGACTACGTTTCCCCATGCATGTTGACATAAGTCACAGAATAGATTTCTAATTTCATTATGTCGACGTGTTTATTAGACCACCTGTTTTACAACATAGAGCATGATCAATGTGGAATTCATCGCAGCCACAGCCATCACATGATTTTGGCATAGAGATTGGTAATCTGTGGTAACGTAATGCAAGTACGTCCCTGAACTCCAATGGGGGTAGATCGAAATGGTCTTTCTTAGTCGGTATGATAGACAGCCAGTTGGAGGGTCATGTTTTAATTTTTGTCGAAATTGATCTTTCAATCGCTCTTCTCTTGATAGGCGAGAGTGTAGCCAGGACGGTGTCCAAGAGTTCGTCATCACGAGTATCTTTCTCATTGCGGCTTTCTTTCTGTGCATCTTTAAGGGATTTATGATGATGAGAGAGATCCATATGTTTTTTCTATCAAAGCACTTTAGAGGACTGCACAAGCATTTTTGAATAGTTTATATTTGTCATTTTTGATAGAGCGCTGTTTGCTAGACCACCTTTGTGGACGGGTAGAGAGGATAAGTCAGCTTCCATGGGCCTCCTAGTAGAGTGGATAAAAAATTGGTAAGCAGTGTGTTTGTTGGTGGTTCGAAGAATTGGTTTACGTTATCTAAGACTTAATAGGAATGACCATTGGAATTGAGCTGCTTTAGTGAGTGCAGTTTAGGTAGCTTGGGCAGTCTTTACAGTTAAATGAAAGTTTTTCTATTGTAGATAGCCACTTTTTAATTTTCATGTTTACAAAATTTTCTTTTCCTTCGCCAATATAACCAGTTATTATAACTGGTTATGTTAATTCCTTTGAAAATCTGTTGAGCTGTTATGATTTTTTGTCTTGAGGAAAGTAACCATATCGAGGGTTCACGGGCTATTTGTATTAAGCGACATTTTTGGAACTTTACAGGAGAGCATTTCAAAGTTTCATTACTCGGAAAAAAGAACATTGTAAATTAAAGTATCAATATTTTTTACGAAAACGTGGCCTATTGTCTCTCATTTTTTACGTCTTTCACTTTTTAATGCAGGTAGATTATAACTCGATATGATTATAACTCAATGTCGCTTAATACAAATAGCCCGTGAACCTTCGGCTGGACCTATTTTACTAATTTTATCCCACCATTGACGTAGGCTTTTGAGCTTGCCTTGGGCACAAGAGTCATCTGCATACTGTGGTATTTCGGTTTTTAAACCACATGTTTTTAGTTTGTTTACAATGAACGAGTTGGGTGTTCATACTAAATCTACGCTCAGATTTTATGACTTTCACTATACTTACATTTTACATACTCTCCCACGTTTCAAAAACACTATTTACAATGGAAACCACACCATTTCACTGACATTTCATGCCTTTTACATTCATCTTTTCATTTTGTAAGAACCATTGAATATTTTAATATTGTCTAAGGTCATTTGTCAGATTTTATTCTTTTATAAGGCTAAGTCTCCTTTGTAAGCAAGCAATGTGTTTAACGTCAAGTTTTCATTTTAGAAGTCACTGGCCGTCTTTGTTATTCATATAATCTGACGTATCTTTGATAGTTATTTATGCAACTGTAGTATAACAAGGGGTATTAAAACACGAGTGTGGATTTATCACACGAGGCGAAGTCGAATGATAATAATACGAATAACATTAGTGTTTTAATACATAATTATGTACATAGAAGACTTTATCTACATCCATGATATGAATCCTCTATTAAAAGGTTCTGAAACCATAGGGTGTTGTACAGTGTTGTAAGAATTCTATGTAAATTCATGGAAAGTTTAATTGCCGAGTATCTAATACAACAAACTATGTATAAGTTTTTTTTCATTTTAATTACGGCGCTGTGGTAGTGAAACGCGCGTGCTTGACAATGTTCTATTTTTGAAATTCATAAAGATACCACGAATTGAGTAGTGAGAATGTGGCTGTTTGATGAGTAAGAAAGGGATCGAAAAAGCAAAGGAGTTGTTGATATAGGGCGACTGGTAATTAGTGACCAATACTTAAACACGTGAGTGTACGCATGATAACAAACAACTTTTACTATGGGACCAAACCTGAAAACGCGAAAAAGAAATCAGCTGTTCCTTACATTTATGTTCGCATAACTCGTGATAAGAAACTACTTTTACTATGAGACCAAACCTAAAAACGCGAAAAAAAAATCAGCTGTGCCCTACATTTACGTTCGCATAACTCGAGATAACAAACAACTTTTACTATGGGACCAAATCCGAAGGCGCGAAAAAAAATCAGCTGTTCCCTACATTTATGTTCGCATAACTCGTGATAACCAACAACTTTTACTATGGGACCAAACCCGAAATCGCGAAAAAAAAATCAACTGTTCCCTACATTTATGTTCGCATAAATCGTGGGAATAACAGATTTTTTTTCGCGATTTCAGGTTTGGTCCCATAGTAAAAGTTGTTTGTTATCATGAGTACAATCATGTGTTTAAGTATCGTCACTAATTTCCAGTCACGCTTTATATAAAAATAATACTCTGCGGGAGTTGCATAATGAAATTTAGTAAAACATTATAACACTCGTTTGGATGATATTACGGTTACTAAGACACTGGTTGTTTTAATGTTGGCAATAAGCTAACTGTTTCAGAAACTTTTATAGAGGATTTATAGCATGGGTGTAGATAAAATATTTAATATTTGTATTTCTAGAATATTTGACAAGGGCCTATAAAGAGGGCCGTCACTCAATGTCGAGGGTCATTCTTCAGCAGTCTAATCCTAGCAGTAAATCTCTGGCAGTCTACCAGATCATCTCCAACAATAAATAATGTAACCTCAGTGAGTATTTTTTTATTTGGTGGGTTCCGTAGAACAGCCCGAGTAACTTAAGGAACCATCAAGAAGTATTCTTATTCGGTGGACTTCGCTTAACAGTCCAAGTACGCGCTTCAAATAAACCGGGAGGTCTTTAAGAACTCAACCTCTAGTGGTATGGCTTGAGCCCTGTCTGCTGTCGTCCTCGGACACTTAGTGGTATGGCTTAAGTCACTGTCTCCTTCTCTATGGTCCTCCTCGGACAGAGGGACCTCGAGTTCCTCTAACGGAGTGACCTAGTCGCCGTCAATGGATGTTGGGGTCAAATTTGCTGACCCAGTTACTGCACGCGTCACGCGCTGCAGAGCTGGTTCCTGTCATCGAAAACTGAAGCTATTACATTTATCGTTGTGTTGCTTACTGATCCCCTGTATTTTCTACTCTATACTTTTTATCATGTGACTAACTAATAGCCCCGGCTATTCGCAACGTTAGAATACCAGTATTTAAAAAAAGTTAATGATGATGAGTACAATGACCCTTTAAGAGGTTCACACTTACACCCTGTATATTTTTCTGTTGGAGTCACGGAGAGGGTTGTCTGCTCATAAATTTTGGCGTCAGTCAAGTAATCTTGTTATATCTTTTGCTTGTATAATATTCTTTTCTCTTTTTAACATGACGGCAACATAAATCTTCTATTTCTTCGGCTAATTTGTGTATAAATCTTCTACAGTATTGGAGGGAAGGTCATAGATTCCCATGAAGATTGCACACTGTTTCCCATCGTTTTTGCCATATATCTGTTTTCGATCCTACTCCATTAAAAAACTGGGATCCAAAAGCATTTTCTATGCATGTTGTGTGTATGGTCTGGGTAATTGCTGGAGGTGGATTCTCACTATGGACGGCGCGCATATGTTGTTGTATTCCATTTCGTTTAAAGATTCTAGGACAATGAGGACACTGCACGGTATTTGATGAGATTTCACTTTAACTTGTCCAATTTTGGTCTTGGGTATTCATTTTTTTATTTATTTACACAATAATTTAGATATAATACAGAAATAAAGTAAATAATAAATAATATTTAGAAAATTACGACGTCTTGTAGCTAGGCAACATATACAATGTGTATGTTTTAAGCTTTTACCTAACATGGAAATGCAAGGCTCGATTTAGGAGTCCATGCGTGTACCTATCCGCAGGAGACGCCCTGGGCGTCGGGAATCGATAGCCGATTCCCGGCCACCGTAGGCGCGGGCTTGCGGACGGTGAGTAGTGGGTAGCTCGCCGTCCGGTGAGGACCAGGCCCGGGTCGACGGCGCGTTGTGTTTCACGCGCGCCTCAAAGAGATGTCAGCAAAAGATGGGGTCCAATAGGGCCGATGCCGCTGGGGTCGCGGGTTGTTTGAACAAAATACCGTGGCCCTGGCATGCAGTCTGACACGCTCTCCCGCTCCACCCCGAGCGGGAGAAGTTATTTGATGATTTCCCATCCAAAAAAAAAAGGCGTGTACCTGTATCTTCTGGTTAGTAGTTACGCTATATTCAGCTTATTATACTAACTTAACGATAGTAGTACCTGGGCGATCGAGCTCTGCTCTGATGAAAATAGAAAAAACAAGTTTTCCCAGATATGAGACCTAGCTAGATCGATGTTTCGCTCCCGCGGTAAACTATCATCGAAATCGTTAGAGCCGTTTTCAAGAATGTGATTACAAATATACAAATATTGCTCATTTAATAATATAGGACGGGATTAGTAAACAAAATATAACACTCACACTTACAGGAAGTCTTCTTTATGAGGGCAGGATGTGGATCACTGAGAGTTGGCTGAAGATATTTCTTGATCGGGCTCTCCGGTCTGCAAGTTATTTAGTTCAATAGAATATTTTTAAGATAAGTAAGTGCAATAGTTATTACCAAGTCCTATTTTTACCTCGGAATTGTGACAGATGGCAATCCAGGTCTCTTGAATTGACTTTTTGTCGACGATCTTTTCGGTTGTGAATCAAACGATGATGATATATCTGTAAAATTAAAATAAAGTTTGATAACACAAATACAGAACCTTAATTTTTTTAGGGAATCGACTAAACATCTTACTTACTAGATATAACAGGCTGTGAAGTGGACTCTGTTATTTCTGTGCGTCCTGTGCTAGCGATCACCTGCTGAAAAATTTATTTGAAGTTTTGTATTTTTCTCTTACACATGCATAACGCTATCAATATCAAATAATATGGTTACCTGAGCTTCAGTTTCCAGCTTTTCTTTGTCAACTTTCTCGCTGCTCATGTCAACAGCTTGTTCATTCGTTTTCCTCAAGCCAGCGATTAAACTAGTTTGCTGTTTCTGTAAAATCAGATAACTATTATGTTTTGGAATTATATACTTAACGTTCAAATTGATAAAGTTCAAATTCTATTGCAACAAAAAAAAGGACCTTTTTTATCACAAATTATTGGTTTCTCAAAAATCAACTTAGAATACAGAACGCTCAAGCCCAGTTTTTTGATCCGCAGTTAATTTTGGTAAATGGTTGAATTTTGGCTAAATGTGTTTGCCAAAATGCCAATTTTTACTATTTTTAACATGAATACATTCATGTTATCTCATTCATGTTTAGCCTTTTATATTTAGACAAAATTCAACCATATACTGTTGCGCTGTAGCATGTTACGGGTGACATTTAACGAACTTTCACTTTTGAAAGTTACCGCGATTTTATTTTATTAAAATCATGATTGAATATTTTAGCTGCTCCCTAAATACCATAGACGTAAAATACGGAATCAGTAATAACTGCAGTAAATTAAATAAATTTACCCTGGCAAAATGTTATGTCTGAAAATAAAATCAAATTGAAAGAAAAATGAAGCAATGTGTTGTAACGTAACTCCATAGGAATGTTTAGTGATGGAATGTATTGCTATGATGGGGAGTCGATATATCCATTCCATTATGCGCAGTGTTGTATAGATGCATTTTTTTTTAACTGAACAGACAGCTGTGCTGCTGGAGAGTTTGTTGCGCCACTTTTCTCCTCAGCTAAAGCACTAGGAAGTGGTGAAGGGCGGGCGTTTTGGGGGACTGTCTTATGTAATTTTGACGTTCAAAACGTGCTGATTCTCAGACTAATTTGAATAAAATACTTTTGATTTTGATTTCATCCATATATTTTATAGAAAAAGTAGTTTACTGTATGTATTTTTAAAATTTTGTTGTTAGTTAGACATAGTACTGACTCAAAATGGACGCCGACACACCGAGCCACGTGGCTAAAATGTTACCACGAAAAAAAGAATCATTAAAAAAAAATATATCGGTAGTGCTTTGAATGTGTTTTTTAGAGTTTTGTATTAAATATATATTTAAAAAATAAATTTCATGATAACAAGATATGTCAAAGACCTTTTTAAAATTATAATAAAGAGGACGAGATGCTGTGAGAATCGATAAATTGAATTGCATAATGTCACTGACCTAGTCATGCGATACTGACATCTGTCACCTGCACCATGCTACAACGCAAACAGTAGTTACTATGTTTAACCATTGATTGAGTTAACTACGGATCAAAAAACTGGCCCTAAGGTACCTAGGTAGCTTACCTAGTTGAGTAAGTGGCAAAAAAAAATGTTAATTATCTAAGGGGTCCCCAAAACGATCAATTACAATTGATCAATTGCCATCAATTTCTATTGTAGTAATATTGTCAATTGCTTCAATTGCATTGGTAGACGACCAATTTGCGCATCAATGTGTATCAATCACGTAAAAATTGACAATATTGCAATTAATCGTTTCAGGGACCCATGATTCTACATTTAAGTACAGTTTGCAAGATTTAAAAAAATATTTTCCGAGCGGAGCTGCTACTAGGTAATAAGTATGTAGAAGATGATTGTAGTATACTATTAGATTATTATGCCTATAACTTACGCTACTGTTGGCGCGTATCTTCTTGAGGCAGCCCTCCAGCCACGTGCGTATGGTTTGCTTGGCGACTTCCTCCTCGATCAGAAACTCGAACTCTTCCCGCGCCAACAGCTCCTCCATTTGCAGTGACTTGCGAATGTCCACCGTGCGGTACGACAGCATACTGTATCCATTCAATTAATTATTCATTATATTGTCAAAAATGATAAAATAGCAACATTTTCACGACTTTAATCTCTGCAACGCTGAAAAAGCCTACCATAAAGTATGGCTACGTACTTGATGACGTCATGGAAGGTAACATCTTCGCCATTATGCAGTCGTTCGAGCTCATAACACATGTACTTGAACAATAGCCTCTCTTTGTGGGTGTCGCATTCTAGGCGACCTTTCAGCAGTCGCAAAATGAATTTCACCTGGAATGCGATAAAATCCATAATTTTTTATCTAACCTGGTGTAATTGCACATCCAATCAATCTGACTAGTCTTTTCCCAACTATGTTGGGGTCGGCTTCCAGTCTTACCGGACACAGCTGAATACCAGTATTTTACAAGGACTGCCCACCTGACCTCCATAACCCAGTGACTGGGTAATATACCCTTGACGACCCGTATCAACTGTCAAAGATCCACGAATGACAGTCGGGTGTGCACCCATCCACGGACCAACCCCGGCAAGCGTAGCTTAACCTGATGGATCGACCCGTGCGGCTGTTATTACTTAGCCACGAGCTCCTTTCGTGCAACCACACGTCCATGAAAACAATTTTAGATAGATTCCTTTATTTCCTAGTAATAAGGACGTTTTTAGTGATTTTAGTTTTAACTATTGATGCGCAACCGCATGTACATGTATGTATGCTTGAAATTAATTTAGAACTTACCTTTCTAACCGGTATAACACCTTTTTGGTGCACATCCACAACGTTCCATGTATTTTGGAAGTTTCTTATGTCGGCGTAAGACAGAAGAGCGTCTTCTTCGTTTGAGTAGAATAATGAAAAGTTCTCCATGATTATAGCTGCAAGATGCAAAAACGATGTTACAGTATTATGTTTAGGTTTAATAATAATAATAACCTGGGATATAATAACAGTTTCTCACAGAGAGGAGGCCTCTGTCCTCCCAGCAGTGGGAACATTGCAGGCTGATTACGCTTATGCTTAGGTTCGTTTACAGTTTACCCACGGAGTTGCGGTGTAGCCGTCAGTGTCCACCAAACGAAACAATCCTCGCGAATGCTCGAGCACTTTTTAAATTTCTCTGAATAGTATGAAGTATAAAATTCGACGCAGATATCACGCTTGATGCCTTCGTCGAATTTTATACTTACTTAAAGTCAATATTGTTTGGATACTTTACATCATTCTCCTGCCCTTGTCCCAATTTATTTGAGGGTCGGCGCAACATGTGTTTTTCTTCCATACTTCTCTAATAGTGGTCATCTCGGTAGTACTCCCATTCTACCCATATCAGCTTTCACACAGTCCATCCATCGTTTCTTTGGTCTTCCCCTTTTATAGCCATCCACATTCATACTCATAACTTTTCTGACGACATTTTCCTCATTCCACGACAACCGATTTCCACACAACTTTTCTGTTCCTCATTGATCAGTTGTTCATTGATACAGTTACTTATTGAGTGAATAATAAAAAGCGCTCGAGCATCGCGATGATTTTTCCATTTGGTGGAAACTGACCATAGGAGGGCAGCTGAAAATAAGTCATATGAACATTCAACTTTGTCTGAGTCGTCTCTTTGGTTTATGAAGCGGCATTCACTTTACATTCGGTTGTTGCTAGGCAATTAGACTACCTCGTTGGTCTAGTGGTCGCAAGCGCTACTGCGGAGCATGAAGTCCTGGGTTCGATTCCTACGTCGGTAAAGTGTATAGGGTTTATTCCAATAGAAATATCCCAGTAGCAGCCTGGAGGTTGGATTTGTGTCCGGTTGATGGCAATAGGCTCACCCCCTATTACATGGGACTTAAATATAACTGGCGCAATGTGGGTGTACTATATGTAGGTACAGCTATACCTAACCATGCTTATACCTATGTATGGCGAGGGGGGTAATGGCTGATCTTTGCATTATGCTCGTGAACGGGTGCTGCTTATGGTGACTAGTCGTCTTGCTGACCTTGGTTTTGTTATTAGTAACTTAACTTGTTTATTTTACTTCACTGGTCCTAGCTTATCATCTGTGACTGCGAGTTACGACTACATGTAAGGCTATATGTAAGTGGGCACGCCCTTTATTACTGGAGGCTTTAGGTATAAAGTTCTGCTTAGGTTTTTAGTTTTGTATTTTGTTTCTGCTTGAGTATAGTTTTAGTTTTTTTTTTTTGCTATATTGGCGTGTGCTAGCTTACTTATAGCAAATAATTTAATATAATTTAATGTTTTGTGTTGTGTAATGTACCTAAATTATTATGCGCAGTGTTATATAGATTCAATTTTTTTAACTGAACAGACAGCTGTGCTGCTGGGGAGTTTGTTGCGCCACTTCTTCTCCCCAGCTAAAACACTAGGAAGTGGTGAAGGGCGGGCGTTTTGGGGGACTGTCTTATGTAATTTTGACGTTCAAAAAGGCCTAGTTTGAATAAATGACTTTTGGTTATTTAACCCTTCGGGGAATACAGGCATGATGTTAAGTTGTTTGGATTTACATAAAAACGTTGCACTAACCCACAAGTAAGTTGAGCACGATATACGTAATAATGACGTAGAAGGTGCAGAAGTAAGCGAGCGAGGCGGTGAAGTTGCCGCAGTCGGTCTCCCAGTAGTTGTCGGCGGGCGTGCAGTATGGCGGCGCGACCATGCAGTCGTGCATGATCTTGTTCCAATCCTCCCCCGTTACTATGCGGAACAACATCGCCACGCTGTGGATCGGCGAGTTGAAATTTGCACGTCTGCAAATGAGATAAAAATTGTCGACATAGCTCCCAGGATAAGCAAGCTAAAGTGGCAATGGGCCAGCAGTATTAGCTGTAGAACCGATGACCGTTGGGGTAGACGTGGTCTTGAGTGGAGACCTTGAATTGGTTATCGTAAGGTAGGACGCCCTCAGGCTAGGTGGAGCGACGATCTTCGCAGGGTGGCTGGTAGCAGCTGGATGAGAGTTGCCGAGAATCGGTACCTGAATGGCGTGCAATTGGAGAGGCCTATGTCCAGCTGTGGACTGTTGTAGACTGATGATGATGATGAAATGAGATAATAATCGTTGATTACTCCATTTGAGAGTTTAACTTTTATAGCAAAGCCTAATTTAATACAGCCTAATGTGGCTGTATTAAAACTGTTTAGCAGAGTAATCGTTGGTGAAGTTTTGTCCATTGCAATGTCAATAAAGTGAACGCACCTTAATGGCGTGCGATTGGTCGCACGCCATTAAGGTGCGTTCAATTTTATATGGTACCTTTATATGGTTGGCCACATTAATATAGTCGGTGCGATTCTATGTATTTTATTAGTAAGCTAACTACAAGCACCCAAGACGCTACTTGTACGCAAATCCCAAGATGATTGTTTACCTGCCAATCCCTTCGCCGTATTTGACGTTTCCAAAAACGATGGTACCAGCGAGTGCGTAGAAGAAGACGAGCAGGAACATGCCGAAGATGATGAAGAAGCTCTTGCACACGCTGACGCCGACCGTCAGCATCAGCATCTTGAGCGTGGTGTGCTTGCCGGTGATCGTGAAGAACCGCAGGATCACCACCATGAAGCCCACGAAGTACGACAGGTCGTTCTATTAACACAACATAGCACTATTATTATTCAAGACAAAAATTATATTAACAACATCTTTGTGATGTTTTGACTGTATCATCGTTTATGGGTTCATCAAAAACTCACTTCAACATGTTTACAAAAAAAAAGACTATCTTGTTTCTTTGGTACAAAACCAAACCATTTTCGTTTTTTGCCATCGACTTTCGAAATTAAAGTTATTTTTCACTTAATATTGTTTTTTTTTTTAGAAATCGGTTATTTTTGTAAAAAGTTTTTATTTTTTCACTTTTTCGTTCTGGTACCAACCCCCCACACAAATTCGAATACCACCTGCTATGAAAATTACAGTGACAGGAAGTTATTATAACATCATCCACATACGACTATTTGTGAAAACTACGTATTATTGAAGCTAACTCAAAAACTAGTCAAGAAAAGTTAATACATTTTAAATAAGATCAACTTTGAGGTATTCCCGAATAAAACAAGAATCGTTAAAATCTGACTACTCTGTAAAAAGTTATGCGTGGTCATACATTAGAAAAAAAATAAACGTCGACTTGAGAACCTCCTATTTTTTCGTCGGTTAAAAAAAGTATGAGTTACCTTCAAAGTGAAATGCATAAAGATCCAGATGCAGCCTGCGACGGTGACGAGCAGATCGTATCGGTTGCGGCGACTCTGCCAGTACCCGCGCGGAGTGAACGCAATGGTCTTGAGAAGCACTTCCACCACAAACACGAGAGTTAGCAGAGCCGAGGTGAGGGCCAGTTGCTCCGTGTACGGGGAGTAGCGAGACCACTGGAATGTCGAAGGCGAAACTTCAATACAGACACGTAGAATACTTTGTCGAAAGTTTTATCACTAAGGGCTTATACACTTGCCAGTAGCTTGTACAACACTGCAAGTAGCTGACATGCCATTGTGACATTCACCAATCAGAAGTTGTTATGGCACACGGCATGCAAGCTACTTGCGTACTTTTGTGCAACTTACAGGCATGTGTATTCTCGCCCTTAGATTGGACATCGGCTGTAAATAGTAAATATGGCGCATGCAGTTTAAGAAAAAGTTCAGCATTGTTGAGCATTGTGTGTCACTTTGTAAAGCTCAAAATTTATATCATATGTACGGGCGTGCACTGGACATAAATATCACAAAGCACGAATCTGTCCATCCGATTGCTAAGCTCAGAGCTCGATCTTTTGCATTAAGGCGGGAATACACATGCCTGTAGCTTGTACAAAACTATGCAAGAAGCTTGCATGCCAAAGTCCAAATAGCTTCTGATTGGTGAATGTCACAGTGGTATGCAAGCTACTTGCATAGTTTTGTACTAACTACAGGAATGTGTAATCTCGCCTTTACTCACTAAGTTTACAAAACTTATTAACATTGCCCAATACACAAGCACGGACTAATCATGCCTTTGGCAAAAAACTAACAAACATGTGATTCAATGTATGGTGGAAGGTGACAAATGACTAACCGTGACAGCTAACAATCCACTGTTTATGAGAACAACGATCGCGATCACTCGTTTGAAGCTCAAGTTTTGTGTGACGTCATAGGCGAAGGCGCGGACTTTGCGCTTGTTCGGGCGAGGAGGCAAGTGCAGCGGCTGAGCGATTTTCAGTCGCTTCTTTAGGTCACACCTGCAAACGGAAATGGTCTAAACTGAACACAGTTGTATAGAAAACTAGCGATCCGTCCGCTTCACACTTCTTGTGAAACGGCAACATGCTAAAACATTGAGACTTTCGAAGATAGGCGATGATTCCCGAAGCGCATACTTTTCTTGAGATCGGTAGTATAAAATAGTATCTTACCAACGTCGCTGGTCGACAGTCAACAGAGCAGTGCCTTTGTTCTCCGAGTAGTTAGCAATCACCACACCGACGAACAGGGTTAGTCCAATCATACAGCCAAGAAATATGTAAACGTGTATATAGATCGCGTGTACCTGGCAACACAGATTATGACATTTATAACTGGAGATACAAAAAGAAACATGAACATGTGACCAGTTTGGAAAATAACTTATTCATACTAACCGGTCCCAATGCTTTGATCAATACATCCCGGACATCCAACCAGCCTTTGAATGATAGTACTTCGAATAATGTTAAGAGTGCGTCGCCAATGTTATCGAAGTTGAATCTTTTGGGATTCGCCCTGAAACAATAAATGTAGCAAGTTAGGAATAGACTCAAGATAGGTTCCTCCTAGGGCTGCAAACTACCAAATAAAAAGATTTCATCTCGATTATACAGCATTCGTTTCTCCGCCATTAGTCATATAGATAGATAAAACATTTATTTAGTGCACACACAAGACATAGCACAACACACAAAAGTACAATTAGATGATCACAAATGACATGAATCCCAACTAATATTATAAATGCGAAAGTAAGTTCGTTTGTTTGTTACCTTTCACGCCTAAACCACTGAACCGATCGACTGACTGACTTCGAGTTACGACTACATGTACGGCTATATGTAAGTGGGCACGCCCTTTATTACTGGAGGCTTTTATTTAGGTATAAAGTTCTGCTTACGTTTTTAGTTTTGTATTTTTGTTTCTGCTTGAGTATAGATTTCGATTTTTCGATTTTTTTCTTCTTTTGTTTTTGGTATATTGGCGTGTGCTAGCTGACTTATAGCAAATAATTCAATTAAGTTTATGTTTTTGTTTGTGTTGCGTAATGTACTTATATATACAGGGTTATTGGTAAAACACCAACAACCTCTTAAAGGGTCATTGTACTCATCATTATGAACAACTTTTACTATGGGACCAAACATGAAATCGCGAAAAAAATTTGCTGTTCAGTACATTTTGACGAATTATGCTAACATAAATGTACTGACCAGCTGTTTTTTTTCGCGATTTCAGGTTTGGTCCCATAGTAAAAGTTGTTCATAATGATGAGTACAATGACCCCTTAAGAGGTCGTTGGTGTTTTACCAATAACCCTATATTATTTTGCGCAGTGTTGTATAGAATATTTTTTTTAACTGAACAGACAGCTGTGCTGCTGGGGAGTTTGTTGCGCCACTTCTACTCCCCAGCTAAAGCACTAGGAAGTGGTGAAGGGCGGGCGTTTTGGGGGACCGTCTTATGTAATTTTGATGTTCGAAAAGTGCTGATTCTCAGCCTAGTAAACAAATGACTTTTGATTTTGATTTCGATCATCCTGAAATTTTGCATATACGTTGTTAAGTGTAGGTACAGACACGGACATAGGGTACCTTTCATCCCGAAAAAAAGTATTGTCTCCGAGGAAAACAACAATAACGTTGTTATGATAATAGATGGCGCCACGTGTCTTTGGTATCATGATTGAATTTATGTTATTATAGAAAGTTTTGTAGTATGTTAAGTTTTTTTTTTTTTTTAATTTAAGTACCTAATACATTTTGCGAGTTTAGAGTGTCGATAGACCGGTTATTCATCTTCCTAACTATCCTAACTAATATTATAAATGCGAAAGTGTTTGTTTATTTGGTGATTACGTTTTCACGCGAAAACGGCGGAACGGATTTGGATGAAATTTGGCACATGGGTAGACCATGACCTGTAGAACGACATAGGCTACTTTTCATCCTGTATCGCAGACGAAGTCGCGAGCAACAGCGAGCAAAAGGCGAAAGACGTCCACTACTGGACAAAGACTTCCCCCAAACATCGTCACGACGCCCGGTCTTGTGCTTCCTGCGATCTTCACTAGAAGATCACCAGAAGATCGCAGGAAGTGTGGGCCTACCGACGCTGTTGTTCCTGTGTCTGTGGCAGAAAGTGTGAGCTGCATCGGCTATCCGTTTTACAAGCTATGCCCTGTCCACTGCCACTTGTATGTTTGGCAGTTCTTCGGCTATGTTCGTTGAGTTGTCGATTATTTTGGTTCTCCATTCCAGCCAGCTGCCTTATAAAAGCAATTTATAATATTAACACGAGTTACATACCAGACTCTAGGCACGAGCATGGAAGGGAAGGTCTCGTTGGGGCCGGGCCGGATCTTCATCTTAGTGACGAACACGCGGCGCATGAACACGCCCACACAGTCCTCGCGCTTCGTTATCGTGGGGTCGTTGCACCGCGCCAGTCTGAAACGTGTTCAATAAACAATATTCCACTCACTGGACATCGCTCTCGAGTCCAGCCTCAGCGAAGGTGGTGTGACGATCTAGACATCGTAAAAGATAGAGGTTTCGATGGAATAAAGGGAGGTCCTTTCCCAACATTGGTATGTACGTTATCAAAAAGAAAACCTTACTCTATAAGTTTGGTATTTGACTTTGCAATTATGAAATTATGTACGGGATTATCGCGTTATCGGGATCAGATCTTGTGAAACAAAGCCAATTCGATTTAATATGCTGCAAGTATATTAAGAGGGGCTTGTGGCTAAGTTTTAACAGCTGCACGGGTCCATCGATCCGGTTAAGCGACGCTTGCCGCAGTTGGTCCGTGGATGCATGACCATCTTTACATACCGAGACCCCGCCGTGCCTCGGAAAGCACGTTAAGCCGTTGGTCCCGGCTGTCATCTTGGATCGTTAACAGTCGTTGCGGGTCGTCAGAAACCCGAAAGTCTGACAACTAGTCTCACCAAGGGGTACCCTATTACCCAGTAACTGGGTTGTGGAGGTCAGACAGGCAGTCGCTTCATGTAAAGTACTGGTATTCCGCTGCATCCGGTTAGACTGGAAGCCGACCCCAACATAGTTGGGATAAGGCTAGGCAGAAGATGATAATGCTGCAAGTATGTTGCCACTCACCTGCCACCGTATAACTGTACCCCATAGCTCGCAAACACGAACATCAGGAGGATCAAAAGAGTCGATACCTGTTGATAAGTAAATTGCTCAGTTTCAAACTCAAGCAGACACAAAGATACAATTATTATAGTATTCTTGATTGACTTAATAGGGATGAAATAATTCTCGAAAATACAATGTGTACTGTACTTTCGAGAATTATTTCATCATTCTCTTTCGTTTGAAGAGCGTCGTCTATGTAACTCATACCTGTGAGACAGTCTCTTAAAACTCATTGTGTCATATTAACTAAATGACTTGTTTTTACTCACGAGCAATATCTCCTTGAACCCGCGGCACAATTCGTAGACTACTTTGCGCATGTGCGGCACGAGCGTGAAGATCCGCAGCGGCCGCACGCAGCGCAGGATCATGAGCATCTGCGCCGCCGAACCGGGAGGCACGCGCAGCGGCATCCAGCACAGGAATGTCAGGGACACCTGCACAAACACGTATAGAGAATTTTGTGCTCTGCTGCCCGACGACGGGTTTTTTCATCGATACTGGATGATTTTTTATCGACATGGGTCGTTCTATCGAACAAGGGGTCGTGTTACCCAGTAACTGGGTTGTGGAGTTCAGATAGGCATTTGCTCCATGTAACATACTTACTATATTTAGGTGCATCTGGATGGAGACTGAAAGCCGACCCCAACATATTTGGGAAAAGTCAAGTGAAGGGTCGTTTTATCGATAGCGGTTGTTAATTGACTATCGCTCGGTGCAAAAACAAACTAAGTAGTTATTTTATGCAAAATACTATCGTGTTCTGGAACCTTGTCAGCATATTGGTAGCCTGGCGCAAATAAGAAGTTTTCAAAAAACAGTACCAATTAGTTTTCTCAAAAATCGAGCTCATAGTTGTTAAGAGTCGGTCAGTGTTGTGAACTGTGAACCCACCTTTTTCTTGTGCAGGAAATCATCAAATAACTTCTCCCGCTCTGGGTGGAGCGGGAGGGCGTGTCGGACTTTTACTGACTAAAACCCACCCGTGTTCCTTCAGTGCCAGACCTGTGCCAGGGTCACGGTAACTCTTTCAAACAAACCGCGACCCTGGCAGTCATCGGCCTTAGCGGACCCCATCAGTTAGTGCTGACAGCTCTTTGAGGCGCGCGTGGAAAACAACGCGCCATCGACCCGGGCCTGGTCCTTACCGGACGGCGAGCTACCCATTGCTCCGGAAGCCCGCGCCTACGGTGGCTGGGAATTGGTTCTCAATTCCCGACGCCCAGGGCGTCTCCTGCGGCGACTAGGGGCGTGAAGGCGCAAATATTACTTCTCCCTCACGCGTTCCGCCTCCTCCTTCGCGAGCATTACTAGCTTCGCAGGTAGTGACGGCTTCCCATGCACTCTCGCTCCGTATCATGGCTTGGAGAGATCGCCGCCGCTGATCGCTTCCGCAAGGACGCGGCGGTGCTCCGCCAAAGCCGGCAGACCTCCACCGTATGCTCCACCGTGTCCTACGGGCAATCCACACAATGGAACATCCCGAAGCAACCGTGTCCGGTGAGGACCTACGTCAGGCGGAAGGTGAGGACGCCGTGGCGACTCTCCAACCACTCCTCAAAGAGGGGACTTATCGCCGCAATTGTGGCGTGCCCAACTGTGGTCCCGCCTAATTGTACATCTCTTCGCATTTTTTTTTTAAATTCTGTGATACATTGAAGATACTTACAATATAGATAAAAACGTCCAGCACTGCGGCAGCATCTTTCAGATAAGCTTTAGGCGTGAAAAACAATCCGTCGGCTAAAATTTTCAGCGCCAGTTCCAAGCTCATGAAAACCACAAACCCGTATTCAGCAATCTAAATAATAAAACATTCAATTATTTGCTAAGATTTTTAAGTAAAGTAAGCCATAGTTGATGATTATTTATTGGTGAATCCGATAAATTATTACTTATTGGGTTACATTCACCTGCAATACGAAGTTTTCCATGACTCTGTAGGTAGGTGTTTCGAACATCATCGACAAGCACGAGAGTGTAGTGACCATGATCATGACCCAGTCCATGTAAGTCACTAGTCCAAGGAAATTACTGAGAATACAAACATAGCAGGTTATGTTGGTAATAAAACTTAAAGATATTTAAAATAGAAATGGTCTATTTTAATCAGAATTAATATAATATTTACATAAATAATAAGAATATAATAATCATAAAGATTTATTATTTTTCTCCCACAAAGTACTTACAAAATAGAGGTGTTACAAATATTGGCGGTACAAAGGTTTGTGGGAGCCAGGAATCAAAACTAGGATACCCTGTGCTATGGACTCCTGGCCCCCCTCGCCGAGATTGGGATTATCAAAATTGTAGAACGTAGGACATGTAGGAGTATTGTAAGAGAAGAATAACAAGAAAAGGTACTAATAAAATAAATTAAAAATCAAAATATAGAGAGAGAGAGAGAGAGAGAGAGAGTAAGATGGTGTAGTGTGTGTGTATGTATAAAGATGGATGTGGATACGAATGTGTGCGTGAAGGGATGGCGGTATGTATTTATGAAAAACACTAGACTAGGATAAGGTAGTAAGCAGTTTTTCCGTTTCTTCATAATCAATTCCTAAAAGCCACTATGTAAGCTTCTTTTTACATTCTACCCGAGACAAATTAATAATTGTAAGAATTTTTAACCGACTTCCAAAAGGAGGAGGTTCTCAATTCGTCTCTATGTTTTTTTTTTGTATGTTTGTTACGCGATTACTCAAAGACGGATGGACCGATTTAGAAA
Source organism: Dicycla oo (assembly GCA_948252095.1). Classification (NCBI taxonomy): domain Eukaryota; kingdom Metazoa; phylum Arthropoda; class Insecta; order Lepidoptera; family Noctuidae; genus Dicycla; species Dicycla oo. The sequence goes on from OX411712.1 coordinate 18,027,323, forward strand.
ATTCTTTTTTTGTTTGATAGGGTATACTTCCGAGGTGGTCCCATATAAATTTTATTAACTTTGCTTGGGGAGTTTTTGAGTTAGCTTCAATAATGCGTATATTTCCCACTTATTTTATGTGGATGATGTGATGGTGTTTTAATAACTTCCTATCACTGTTATTTACATGGCTATATCTACAATTATTGTGCTCAATTACGTATTCGAATTACTGTGGGGTAGGTTCTACAACTAAAAAGTGAAAAATAAAAATTTTTTAGCAAAAAATAAAACCGACTTCCAAAACAAAACACTACAAAGTGAAAAATAACTTTAATTTCGGAAGTCGGTGGCAAAAAACGAAAATACAAAACCCAAGACACCGACTACCGAAATTAAAGTTATTTTTCACTTTGTAGTGTTTTGTTTTGGAAGTCGGTTTAATTTTTTGCTAAAAAGTTTTTGTTGATTTTATTATACAGTCTGCTTGCAATGAAATTTAAGAAATTCTGGGCAAAAGATGTTATTACCGGAGTTGTTTCACAGACTTCATAGAATCGCCTAGTATTACCCTATTCAGCTGTACAAACGTCAATAGAGGAATGTTTTTTATAATTATTAGTAGTATACAAAGCTGCCTGACTGTTAATACATTTGCTTCGTTATAGAGGGTTGCTGTAGCGTATAAACGTGGTTTAAAGAGAGCAACTTTTAGGAGAAGTCGTTGAGCTCTTTCAACGTTTAAGATATTCGTTTTACGAGCCGCCCCAGGTGGAAATACCATACGATATGATTGATTGGCAAAGGGATTCGTACACAGTTTTAACCAGCTTCCAACTCGCTACATGCCTAAGATTTTAAAATATTTATATGAACGAGTTTAATAAATAATATACATAATTAATGAATAAAAATAACAAAATTATATCCTAACTTAACTATAACTATTCACAAATTAAAATATGGCGTTGAAAAATACGTCCGCATCGCTGTCGACTGGTAATGTACCCATGAGCCTGGTGGCACTGCCAAGTTGAAAAAAAAAAAAAATTCTTAATATTACCGTTTAAAACTCAAAGTAGGTACTTTTGAAATGTCTAGGGGTTGGTCAGTAAGAAAGATGAAGCTAGTTGACCACTCCAAAGCGTAGTATATTCCTATGGTGAAGAACGGGCAAGAAACTCCACAGACACTCTTTTAAATCAAAATATGGTTACTAAATATTGGTTACCATTTAAAATTAAAAATAGTAATTAAAATTACAAAAATGAAATAACTGAACCTTTAAGGCGCGTACAACTAGACACAAACCTTTAGTTAGAAAGCTAACACATTACCTGAGCAAAGCCTTGGCTTAGGAATGCTCATCTTACCTAGCGTAGCTTATCTTATTTTAAATGCGGTATGTTTGTTGGTTTGTCCTTATTTTAACGCTTTAAAGGATCGAGACGCAATAGAAGTTTTATTGTTATGACAGCATGGCCGGCTCGGCAGTGTCATTGGAAGCTTTAAGCAGCAAAGGCGCCTCGGATCGATGTTATTTTATGTGCCGGAGAGTGACATGGGCTTTTAATTTTATTCAGAAACAATTCACGGTTCCTGTGGAATCAACATGCAGGTGAAACCGCTGGGCGCAGCTGGTTATAGATAAATACTTACTGAAAACTTTTATAATGTACTTTTCTCTCGTTGCCAGTGACGGGGTCTCGCAGCCGGGCGTCATAGCGCGCGTCCACAATGGCGCGACATATCTTCCTGAAGCGGGACTCTCTCGGCACTATCAGCAGGGGGGTGTCAAACAGTGGATGATTCTCGCGCAAGTCCTCTTCTCGTTGATTTCTAAAATACAATTTGATTAAATGTATTATTTTCACTGTTTGTATCCTGATTACTGACAAATGCGTGCACTGACTGGACAGGTCCTCTCAATCTGTGTGGTTCTTTCCTCAAAACACCATTTCAGACACCAATATACATGGTCTTTACATGAAGTGACCAAGATTATGTCTGGACTTTATAAGAGACTGTGACCTCTGAGTTTGTTTCGGCCCTTCTTCTCAGAATAGTCAGATAGGAACCGCCGACCTCATCTAGTTTAAAAAAAAAACATGATAGACTTGTAAAAGTGTTCGTACAAACCTACTAACAGAAATAAAAATCATTTATCATTTATAGTTAATCTGTGAACAGCGTTGTGGGCTGCAATATTGTCTATAATTTTGTGTAAAGGAACAATAAACAGCTACAATATAAATATTTAAGTTGTTTGTTATTTTTTAAATAAATGAATAAAATAAAACAAATTAAATAGAAAAATACCTTTAATTTAGGAAGTCGGTGTGTTTGGAACTGTATTTTAGTTTTTTGCAACCGACTTCCGAAGTTTAAGTTATTTTTCACTTTGTAGTGTTTTACTGGAAGTTGGTTGTATTTTTTGTAAAAAAGTTTTTATTTTCCACTTTTTAGTTGTGGTACAGTCAGCTCCAAAAAGATGTATATACGAATTACACGGACAAGTATACAAACCATTCTAAAAATGAACGCCCCTCCACCGTGGTTACGCTCACATGCAAAGGTGTATCGACGCAATACACATAATTAGTCTTCGACATTGGTTGCTCAGCCACCGGCGGCGAGACACGAAAGTGGGACCAAGCATCGATTTCTTCGCAAAACTACGGTCAACTTGTCAACGCAAAAAAAAACTACGTGACTACAGATAACGTTGAACAAAACTTGACCGTCTACTCGTATAATGGCTCTAGTAAAACTACGTAGCTACAAATAACGTTGAACAAAACTTGACGTCTATAATGGCTCTAATAAAGGAACAAATTGAAAGGATTGATTTATTGTACTATGTGGGAAAATTCATGTAGACATGTTAATAACGTCGAAAAACAATATATGAAAAATTTTGACATGGATTTTGAATTCATTATGAATGGTTTGTCTGACCGATCGAACTATTAGTTGACCTCTACGTGCGGCGACGAGTCCATGTTTACAGTAAAATCGTCGCACGCACACAACTAAAGTGTTGGAATACATATTTCCTCTCACACATTGAAATAATCAAGTTATGTGGAGGGGCGTTCATTTTTAGAATGGTTTATATAACCCATTTTATTGTCAACAACTTTTGTTTCGTATTGTAATTGTGTGTTGTTCACGTGTAAACACACATGATACCATAAGCCGAAAAGCTATTTTGGTAGTTTATTTAGTTGTTTCTTTGTTTATCAAATTTTTGCAGCTACAAAATGATGAGCATTGTTATGCTTATAATCTATCCTATGTATACAATTATATTTATGAATTGATGTCACTTTTCGTGTCTGCCTGTGTGACCGCGTTGTTCTTCTACAATTCTAAATGGAAGGATAGATCAATGGATTTTGATGCGGTTTTCAACATCATTTAGAGTATTTATTCGAAAGGTTTATGTGTATAATACATTAATATTTAACTTAGATTTAAGGTTGCACTAGTCGGCTGTTCGAACTCGTTGTTGGCGTGGCTAATACGCATGTTATTTAGTTTATTTATCTATTTATTTTAGTTTTATTTATATAGTACTTATTTATTTAGTATTAATTTACATAGTTTTTATTTATTTAGTGAAATAGACGATGATTTATAACGAAAACGAGCGCGTAAAATTTCATGAACAGACTTTTGGGCGTATAGATATTATGAAAAAACTACTGGATGTATTTATTCAAAATAATTCGAATTCTTGAATAAATTATGTGTATGAATTATGTACATATAAATTATGTACGGTAACAATTTTGCCATTTTCATAATCCGGGAGCTATTTATTTAGACCCAAAGATGCGTTAAAATTAGTGTTGAAATATGGAAGTTTCGATATTCGTAACTTCCAAACCGATATCTTTTTTTCGATTGTGCTTCCATACAGGATTAGATTATGCTAAGACAAATTGATAATTTTTCGTTTTGAAAGTACACCGTCAGACGAGTAATCACCATACGTTTGTATGGAAAAATGACTGACTGGCTTAACCTTAATAAAGGAATCTTCATATTTTGTCAACTCGTAAAAGCGGTGCAAAGTAGGAGCGGATCGCTAGTTAGGTACTAATGAAAGGTCACCTCCTCATCTCAGCTTGCTGGCGCTTGGCTTGCAGTAGCCGGATGTCAAGGTAGGGCGGCCGCGCGCGCGATGACGGCACGACGCGTGACGCAGCGCCGATGTCACCGTTCTCCAGCAGGTGCTCGTACGTCTGCTTCAGCTTGATGGACCCGCTGCGCACCGATCGCCTGATAGAGCGCGAGCCGAACCTGAGAGCCATATTATTGCTCACTCGTTAATCAGGCCATATCGTTTAAACATCACCTTACCGTTACTTGAATTCAGAATCTATCTTCTACACATCTAACCAAATACATAAAATTGAAATGTCTGTTTGTAATGTTAAAATAACAGCTTTTTACTAAAGGCATATGAACTATAGGTACAGGGTGAATGTTTCAAGTGGGCGTGGATGGCCAAATCCGAAACTATGAGGAATAGCGAAAAGTACTCGGAGTCTCGTGCTCGATTTTGATGAAAACTAAAACTTTCATACAAGGAAAATTAAAAAAATGTTGTTTAAAAATGAGCTCTTTGCTTTTAGTTTACCGTATGTCATTACTTCCCAGAATTCGATCCTTATTAGCGACACTATCGAATCCATACTAATATTATAAATTCGAAAGTAACTCTGTCTGTCTGTCTGTCTGTATGTTACCTTTTGACGCTTAAACCACTGAACGGATTTTGATAAAATTTGACAAGGCTATATATGGTATCATGGGGAAGGACATAGGCTACTTTTGTCTCAAAAACAATCCTACAGGGGGTGATATAGGAGATGAAAGTTTGTATGGGAAACCCGGCAAAAAAAATTGGCAAGGCTATAGATAAGCATTCTGGCGAAGGACAAATTTTAATGCTACTTTTTGTCTTATAAAATAGTCCCACAGGGGTTAATATATGGAATAAAAGTTTGTATGGGAAACCCTAAGCTAAGCTATTCTTAAGTTAGGGATATGAAAATTGAAATTTATGCTTTTGGTGGGAAATAAAGATTTAAATAGTACAGCGTTAGTGAAAAAGCATCCCCTAAGGGGGTAAAATAGGGGTTGATTTTAAAATTCACAAATAATATTAAAAATTTTGTCTACCTTTTTTAAGAGATAACTATTAGTCTTTACTTCATTAAAATCGACGTTATTATTAAAATCGACGTTATTATTATACGAAATTATTTCATCAAATAACTTTTGAAAGAATGGATACTCAGTCAAAGTTATTTCTTATTAGAGCGTGACCGGCATAATAAATGTTAACTAAACAAAGTCCCCCCGCTACGTCTGTCTGTCTGTTTGAATGCGATAAACTCAAAAACTACCGAAAAAAATTCTCATATGGTTTTCACCAATGGACGGTGTGATTCATGAGGAACGTTTCAGTGTATAATTAATTAAGGTTTTGTATAAATTAGCTGAAATGTGACGACGATTGTTGAAGATGGCGGAAAAAATCATGCCGACTGGGAGCTTTAAGCCCACCATACAGGGCAACGATATATCGTAGCGATTTGAGTTTGCACAGTTATATCGAACGGCCCTATGTTCTCTACGTACGTTCTCGTGGGATATTATCCGAAATCCACCCATACGAAGCCGCGGGCAAAAGCTAGTGGTGTAATAATTGTGTTTTTTTTTTTTAATCAACGGGTTCGAGTTCTTGTAGTTGATTTTCAGAAATTTTGGTTGCAATGGAACTTGGACTTAAACTTGCATGACATTAAGTTTGTGGTTCTAAAATAGTATCTGAGATTCTGAATTCAAGTTTAATACCGTAACCAAATTAAATACATACTTCTTCTGATCGACGCGCAACTGCTTTGCGCTCGATATGGTCCCTTGCGGCTTCAGACCCGACTTGCCTCCAGTCGCTAACATCGCTGAATCTCCCAACAGGGGTCGGTGATTATTAGAGTCCCTGAAATAGCGTCAGAGAATTAAGAAAAAGTTCATTACAAACTTACTTATCATTCGTAATTAAAAAGCAAAACAAAAAGAAAAAAACCTTAATCACGAAACTGCAACAAAGTCGATACCTGTAAAGGTAAAAAAAAAAAATCAAAGTACCAGAAACAAATGCAAACCATTACGAAAAAAAAAATAGTTCCGTATAGATAGGACATAACATAACAACGATGAAAGAAGTAAAAGTTCACAATAACTCGCAAGAATATTTACATTGCGCTGTACCTAAAGGGTCACTCAGCCTAAGCAGGCTGTTAAAACCCGCTTAAGGGCCATACTCTCGTTTAGTACCGTAACACGGTCACTTTATAGAGCCTACTCCTCATTAACAGCTTGGTTAAAATATTTGAAAAAAAAATATTTTTGTTACCGATTCATGTACAACATTTCCTTAAAAGGATTTTTTCGTATGGACATTTTCCTAAAAATATATATATATACCAAAACATTATGTTTTGGCTAATATAGGGATATTAGGCAAAAATAGTGTTTTGGTGAATATTTTTTTCAGAAGTAGGGACTCCTACTAGACAGCTTTGGTGTTTGCAAATATTTTTACACTGAAAAATTGATGGTTAGAATTACTACAAATCTATAAAAGCATATTTAAACCAATCAACATTTGCAAAGAAAATGTTCCCATTTTGAGATAGGTTCAGAGGTGCTCTGCGCGGGCGCGGTGTCGGCAGTCTTGCTTTAGCATTGAGACGGGAGGGTTGTGTCGCTCGGTGATGCGCGCCGGCTATCGACCGACTATGCACCTACGTAGGTATGTGTTAGTGGAAATATTTACAAACTTATTGTATTAGTGTGCGTCTATAGACTAGCTCGCTGCAGAGGGCCTAATTCAATTGTGCGCGTAGACGCTTTATTGTTGACTATTTTTATATGCCTATAAAAATTGGTCTTTAATTTATATACATTGTAACCATTTAAAATATAAACAAATAAATATATATTCAAGTAGTAAATATTAAAAATAAAAATGCAAACCATTTCAAGAACTGCAACTATGTAACAGAATTAAAATTTACTGAATTTAAGGCTGACATGCATGACTGTGTTTTTTTATTTGAAAACGGCATGTATGTGCGGAACCTCTAACAATTTCCATTTTGCGCTCCCAAAAATATTAATAAACACTCAAATATAATATTTGCGCTTCTTTTTCTGAACGCCAAATAAATCTAAAATCAATATTGATAAACTGTTATTAGATTATTTTTCTGGGGGGTTCGAAATGAAAAACCAAGATGGCGCTACGAAAATTCTCTAATTTTTCGTCATGGATATAGTTTTCATAATTTTCGAGCGTGGAAGTCGATAGTGAGGTCCAAACATAAATCCAAGATGGCGGCTGCGAAATTTTTAAATATTTCCTCATAGGTATCGTTTTCATGATTTTCGAGGATGTTATAGCCAATAGTGAGGTCAAAATGAAAATCCAAGATGGCGGCTACAAAAATTTTCTAACTTTTCATCATGGGTGTCGTTTCCATGGCTTTAAAGGGTGCTAAGTCGATAGTAAGATCAAAATGAGTATGGCTATGAAAATTTTCAAGTTTTTCATCATGGGTAGCGTTTTCATGGTTTTCGAGGGTGTTAAAGCCGATAGTGATGTTAAAATGAATATCCAAGATGGCGGCTGCAAAAATTAAAAAAAAATTCGTCATTGTAAGTAACTACAGTTTATATTCAGCTGCATCCGGTTAGACTGGAAGCCGACCCCAACATAGTTGGGAAAAGGCTAGGCAGAATGAATGAAGTAACTACAGTTTATGCAAATAAAATTATATTCTATTGTGTGGGTAAGTACAGACAGAATGGAAAAATCCTCGCGCAATTTGCTAGCTCCATTGAAACAAGGACCGTATCACCATAGCCTAAAGTATAAAATTGTCAATCGGCTCGCGCCAGGCCAACTGTGTCGATAATCAAACAATTTTATACTTTAGGCTATGGTGATACGGTCCTATTTTCAATGGAGCCAGTAAATTGCGCGAGGATATGTCTGAAGTGACCGTAAAGAAAATGTTAGAAATCACTTTACGAAAGTTTTGATGAACCGATCATGGTAAAATTTGTAAAACAAGTTACATAGATTATTATACAAAATGGTACATACTACTACATTTCAAGCTGGACATTTCCAGTATAAGCTGACCTCTCATGGTACGGAAATAATGCCAGATCGGCTTATACTGGAAATGTATAGATATGTAGCCGTGTCACATACATCCTAATGGTTTGCTATCATTCAAATAGTTCTTTATTATATTTTTACTCTAACCACATACATGCAAAAAATAATGTCCAGTAAAAACTTAAAATAGTTGACGGAGGTTAGGAACAAAAAGTGATAATTCGATATTTTCCCAAATACTTTTAAGTTTTTTCTACTCTACTTGGTTTCTATCCACCCTTGGTATGTTTTCGTATCCAAACGTGTCAAAATGCTAGTAATAAAATGATAAAATATCAAGTTTGATTCAATAAGTGATAATTTGTTGATATTTTCCTTTTACCTTTAAAAGTTATTCTCATTTTCTCGAAAAAAAAAAGAAGTAATACATCACTTTTTGTTCCTAACCTCCCCAGTAGGGTAAGTATCTATACACGCTGTTTTTTTAGATGTATGTTTGCAGAACTCGTCAAAATGTAGGTAACAACTGATTTTTTTTTGCGATTTCCGGATTGGTCCCATAGTAAAAGTTGTTCATAATAGTATCGTGGCAGCTCCCTAGCCAATAAAAAAGCAGCGTGTATAGACAAATCCTTGCATCCGCCATTCCCTTCTGGAATCGTAGGCAACAATGCCGACCTACGTGCGAATCTCTGCGACTCTGCCTATTCTTTGACCGTCATTTTAGTGTAGCGCGCCACCGCGCGTGGTTTAGGGTGGTGGTTAAGCTCCACCCAGATGCGCAAGGTCATCGAGGCCTGTATACACCTTAACGATATTACCGCGATAAAATGTCATGAGGGCCCACCGATAGTTCGGCAGAGTGTGTTGCACTAACTCAATGATGGAGCTGACGACGTGGCGACGCAGTGCGGAGCTGGGCCGCTGCGACGGCGGCGCCACCAGCAGCGTTTTCACGAGGCAGCGCTTGCGGTACGGGAAAGCGATCTTGGCCACGCCGATGTACTCGAAGGCGCGCCGCGACACGTCGCCGCCGCTCGCCGCGCCCGCCTCCTCCTCGCCCTCCACCTCGCACACGAACTGACGCATGAACGACTCACGGACCTGCGTGACACCAGAACCACATAATACTACCATTTACATTATGTAGCTACAAGCCGGCTCAATCGACAAATGACAAAATTTCATCCCCTTTTTAACCCCATTAGGAGAAGAATTTTCGAAAATCCTCCCTAAGGGCGGGCATAGATATGCAGGCATGGCAGCTTGTACAAAACCATGCAAGAAGCTTGCATGGAATGTACCAACCATAACAGCTTCTGATTGGTGAATGTCACAATGGCTCGCAAGCTACTTGCATAGTTTTGTACAAGCTACAAGCACGTGTATTCTCGCCCTTAGTGATGTTGCGTTACATAAGAAACTCTCGTGCAAAATTTCATGCTTCTAGACCAAATGGTTTAGGCTGTGGGTTGTCTGTCAGTGCATTCATTTTTTTTTATTGTGTAGATCGCCCCAATACCATATGGGTAGATTTCCAAAGCTTTCAATAGTCAGAACTGGTACATGGACAAATTTAGTATAAACGCGGCAGAAAATTACACGAGTGTCTTTACACTGGGCGTTTTTAAACGACATGAAAAAGGAGGTTCTCTATTCGACCCATATTATGTATGTTTGTATGTACGCGATTTTCCCAAAAACTAATGAACCAATTTTGATGATTCTTTCATTGTGTGTGCGTTTTACTTGTATGCTTTCATGTAATCATGCGTATTTATCATGAATATTACATTTGTATGTAAAGCAAATACACGAACCTTAGGGAGATTGAAATCGCCAGGGACTTTGTGCAGCTTAGTCATTTGCGGGCTATCGGGAAACTTCTCGAATATTCTCAACCTGAATGGCAGGCTCTCTTTGATTTCCGCACTTTGTTGTCGGTACCTGAGTTGTTTCAGTTTTTTAATATCCTCATCCAGTTCCAAATTGTCTAAGATTACTGCTACAAAAAGTGACAACACAATCTGGAATACAGTACAAAATTATGAGATCTTTATAATCAGTGCATTATATGCATAATTATTGTAAAGATTATTATCTTCCTTACCAGAGTAACAAACAGATGGTACAGTATGAAGTAAATGGCAACTAGGGGCGTCAATGTTTGACTTGTTCTCACCATGGTCTCGTCCATTACCTCTACCCAGGCTTCTTGAGTTAGAATTTGGAACATAGACATGAATGCCTAAAACATAATATTATTGTCAAAGATAATTATTAATACTACAATTATTTGAAGTTATTGGTTTAGTGTTTATTTATAAGCTTTGTGTAAGTGTCTACACCCTTACACAATCAATGCTTGTAAATTATTATTATATTAATTATACTTATGTGTACTAATATATAAATAATGTTAATATAATAAGTCCCTGCAGACCTATAATAGCTCTGTAGGCACTTATTAGATAAGATTACCCATCGGCAAGACTGACGAAATTCCATACAAACTTTCATCCACTATTTACCTCCTTAGTGAAGTTTCCAAAATTCCTTCCTTAGTGCTCACTTTCGTGATATTAAGCATATTAATGAAGCCCATAATTTCGATATTACTTACTTCATCAAATGTTTCAAATTTAGTAAATTCGCACAGGAAACAAAACAGTTGCATTGATATTGAAGAGCTGATGATGAGTAAACACATTGTGAATATAATTAGGCTGCCAAGTTTCTTTCCTGGTCCAAAGATTTTGTAGACAAATCCCTCCAATAACGGTGATGCTTTTATCAATCTTACTATTCGGAGAACCTAAAACAAAACAAAATGAATAAATAATGGCATTATATTTGCGTACAAACGGCTTGTTTTCACTGCATTATTGTATTTACCTGAAAATATGTAAAGCCTGACATGTACAGCTGGGGTATTATATGAATTGTAGTGCCAATAGCTAAAAGTAATTCAAACTTGTGAACAGAGTGTTTGAAATAGCCCTTTAGTCCCAAACACCATATTTTGATTAATGCCTCCAAATCCAAGAAAATGGTAAATGCAATCTGAAAGTATGGAAAATAATTGTTTCATTAAATATTATACTAAACTTTAGACTAAAAACATGGCTTACAAAAACACAATCTCGGCTACCTCTATGTAATAGTATTTCTCGTAAAAGAATTCTCTAGGATTGTCATCATGTTTGAAGTTCATTGTTGCTGTTATTATTCCATTAGCCAATACAACCCCCATGACTAGTAGTCTGAAATATGCGGACCTTAATAATCTATGAAATATTTCTGGTGCACTGCCTGGAAGAAAAAAATATGTAAAGATTAACTCATATTCTATATAGCACTAGCTTCTGCCCGCGACTTCTTCCGCGGAAAATTTCATTAAGGCGATACCAAAATAATTTGGGGGCTTTTTCGTAACCATTTATTTCACTATTACAGAATGTATGGATTTAATTTTTGGATATATATTTATTGACTATTTGATTAATACTCTGACTGAAGGAAAACACGATTGGGTTAAATTTCCTCGATAGAATTTAATTCCGAAAATACCTCTACTTTTTTATATTTTTTTCTGTAATTCTAAAATCCTAAGTAATTTCATTACAAAATTGCACTCAATATGTGCGTATTAGGTAATTGAAAACTCTGGCTGAACATATTTTTGATAGATAGCTTAATTTATTTTTAAACAATTTTTATTTGGTTTGGCGCTTTTATTTTGGTTCCAGCGCATTGTAGCGCTCTCTTTTTTTCGCATGTGGATGTAATTGACTCTGTCACTTTCTTATTACCGCTCAGTTAGCTTTTTACGTATCGCCTTAAGTATATATCCTATGACACTCAGCGATACGATAGTGATGAGCGATAGTGTAGCTTCCCATTAGCAAAATAATTTTTGGAATTGGATCAGTAGTTTAGAAGATTACCCCCTAAAGTTACTACTTTTTAACACAGCTGCTACAGGAAAGGGAAGACAGCGAGGTGGAAGTACAGTATATTAATAACAAGAACACTGAGCTTAAGAACCAGTTGGCTGAACTACATACACAGCATATGGACACACTTGACCAGCATCAACATCTCCTTCAACTTGTGTCAAATTTCAAACAATGTAGTGACACCCATGATATGGCTTTGAGACGGATATCTGATTTGGAACTGGAATTAAGCAGGGCCCACAACACAATAACCCGTTTGGAATCCCACAAAGCCAGTGAAGAGTCTGCGATCACATGCAAACTTTATGATGAGTTGGTTAGTAGCGGGTCCGGATCCACATGTGTTGAGCCAATTGTAACAATAGACTTAACTGATGACACTGTTACTAAATGCAAGCTGTATACTAGCCATAACAAGATAAAAAAGTATATTAAAATTAATAGATTAATTACAAAAATTCATAAATCATTAAAACGCCATAAAGTTAACAAATTAAATACAAAACTTAGGCAAAAAAATCTAAATTTAATTCAAGAATTAGAAAAGTGTAATAGTGAATTAGAATTATGTAATACTATGTATGATACTGACACTCAGCACCTTCAGGATGAATTGTTTGTAAAGGAATTTGCTCTAAAGGAAATCTTTAGTAAATATGAGGCTACTCAACAAGACCTGAGTAAGCGCTTGCAGGAGGCCAATGCGTTGGCAGACCTGGTCAAGTACAATGCGGAGAGGTATGAGTCTCTGACTAATAACCTCTCTTTTAGCTGTGCCTGCTCCCAGGAGCCCCAGCCTCAACTTGGTACACCCACACCCTCAGTGGTTCAGCCAGTAGGTAGCTGTATGTATGATAATAACAATAGTATGAATAATTTGATTAAAACAACATATCTATTTTCTGACAAATTTGGTCAAGGTTTTGGTAGTATACTTAATCAGTGTTCACAACAATCTGTAATTAATCATTGTTTACCCGGTGCCAGTATTAGCCAATTAATTAGGAAAATTAAATTAACAAAAATAAACCCCAGTTCCACTGTTATCTTATTGTATGGGGATAGTCTAACTGTAAGAAAAAAGGACATAATTGAATGTGTCCATTTGATGTTGCATCTCAACGAAACCAATAATTGTAAATTTATTTTCTGTGCCTTACCTTATTCGCATTATTTGTCTGATGAGCAAAATAGGCACATTTATAATTTAAATATGTCAATTTATAATAGGACTTGTCATCACAGTGATGCTATTTTATATTTCGACTGTAATCAATTTATTACTGATTACAAACTGACAAAAAATACAATGTATTTGCCACCTAGTTGTCGGAGACTTATTGCTAATCTTTTAGCATACAATATACAAAGTGACACCGGTACCTGTAGTGTACCATCGAATACTGTTAGTACTGGTACTAACACCACTATTGACACACCTTGTAGTTTAAACTATTAGGTGCGACAATGGGTCAGCCACATATATTGAATGTTGTACATCAAAATATGCAGGGTCTGTCCGGCAAAGAGCTAGAGTTAAGTTTATTTCTGGAGAACTATAATGTTCAGGTCTTATGTATGACTGAACACTGGTTGAAGGAACATGAAGTATTGTTTATAAATGATGATTATTTTACAGTACAAAGTGCATTTGTAAGGAAAAGTGCTATTCGCGGTGGGTCTTTAGTTCTTGTTTCAAACAAGTTGAAATGTAAACAACGTTTAGATTTAGTTAATCTTTCTATCGAGCGCACTATTGAGTTGTCTTGTGTTGAACTCGAGCGATACGTTATAATTTGCGTTTATCGACCCCCTTCTGGGGATTTTATTCATTTTGAATCGGTAATGGAAGATGCACTCAATAAGTTAAAATCTAGTAATAAAAGTATAATTTTATGTGGAGATTTTAATATTAATATTTTAGATGTTACTCCACTAGGTATTAGACTTCTCAATCTTTTTAGGTCTTATAATTTATTTAACTTGTTTTTTGAACCTACTAGGATCACGGCATCTTCGTCAACATGTCTTGATAATATATTTAGTGATTGTGTTGTCAAAAATAAATTAGTGCTAAGTGACTTAAGGTCTGACCACTGTGGTTTATTAGCTAGCTTCCCTATGCAATTACATAAAAAGCCGCATAAAATAGAATGCAGGCCTTATACAGCTAGTCGTTGCAACAAATTTAAAAATAATGTAGCCCATAGAATTAGACCATCTATAGTAGAACACGATAATCCTAATGAAATCTATGGAGCCCTTTTTGATGTTGTGCAAAAAGAGTACCAATCTACCTTCAAGACCAAAACCATTAATATTAATGGCACCACCGTGGGCTTTAACCAATGGGCTACTCCAGGTATTTATAAAAGTAGAGCGAGACTATACGAATTATATGGTTTGAAAAAACACAGGTTTGATACTCCTTTCCTAGAGTATGTCAAAAATTATTCAAAATTATTTAAAAGTATTTGTGTTTTTGCTAAATCTAAATTTTTAAGCGATACAATTAAAAATTCCAATAATAAAGTAAAAACCATTTGGAAAATTATTAATAATGAAACGGGTAAGTCGGTTAAACAAGACAAACAACTTGAAGTTATGGTCGACAACAAATTAGTTAATAAAGCAGCAGACGTTGCTGAGGCATTTAATGAGTTTTTTGCCAACATACCTATAACTACGACTCGCTCCTTAAATTCATCCCCGTCTAAAGCTGAAAACCTTTTGCATAGTAGTGTGCCCAAATGTGGTCGCTTATTTAGCTTCGAACATATAACACCTCATGATGTAGTTAATGTTTTTAACACACTTAAGTCTAAAAACACTGGTGATTACTGGGGCATCTCAATTAAACTGTTAAGTAATATAATAGACATAGTAGCCCCCTATCTAGCTGTTACTTTTAATAAATGTGTTGATGTAGGAACTTTTCCTGACCTCATGAAAAGTAGTAAAGTCTTACCTTTATTTAAATCAGGTAATAAAAATGACGTTGGCAATTTTAGGCCTATTTCTATATTACCTGCATTTAGCAAAATATTTGAAAAGTTAATACTCAAGCAGTTGCTAAGACATTTTAATTTAAATGGCCTCCTTCATGATGAACAATATGGCTTTACTAAAGGTCGTTCGACTACAGATGCGGGTGTTGCTCTGCTGAAACATATATTTAACGCATGGGAGAACTCGCAAAATGCTATTGGAATTTTCTGTGATCTCTCCAAAGCCTTTGATTGCGTGCACCATGACACGCTTTTGCGTAAACTACATCATTACGGTGTACAAAACGAAGCTCTTAAAGTAATTAATTCATATTTACGTAATAGGTTTCAATGTGTAGATGTAAATGGTGTGAAATCTTCCGGGCTACCAGTTCTGTTAGGTGTACCTCAAGGCTCAATATTGGGTCCATTCTTGTTTTTAGTGTATATCAATGACTTACCATTCTATTTAAAGGGTATCTGTGACGTTGTACTGTTTGCAGATGACACCTCTCTTATTTTTAAAGTAGACAGGAATAGACAAAATTTTGACGACGTAAACAGTGCACTCTCAATGGTTACAGATTGGTTTACGATAAATAACTTAGTTCTCAATGCTAAGAAAACGAAATGTATAAAGTTTGCCTTACCGAATGTTAGAAATCTAGGACCCAACATCGTTTTAGATAAAGAAGTGCTTAAAACTGTAGACTCGGCAGTTTTTCTGGGTATAACAGTAGATGCCAAACTTCAGTGGGGCCCACATATATCAAGCCTAGCGGGAAGGCTCAGTTCAGCCGCCTACGCCGTCAGGAAAGTAAGACAATACACTGACGTTGATACAGCTCGGTTAGTCTATTTTAGTTATTTTCATAGCGTTATGTCATACGGTATTCTGCTCTGGGGCAAAGCCGCTGATATTCAAAATATATTTGTTCTTCAGAAACGAGCTGTTCGTGCTATTTACCAGCTCGGTGCCAGAATTTCTCTGAGAGATTTTTTTAAACATATTGGTATTCTCACGGTGGCATCACAATTCATCTTCGCCAACATCTTATATATTAGACAAAATATACATTTATACACTAAAAACAGTGATATTCACAATGTTAACACCAGAAATAAGGACAAATTACGTGCTCCATTTCACCGGCTTCATAAGGTTCATAACTCATTTGTTGGGCTTGGTATATCCTTTTATAACAAGCTACCCTCTTCTTTGCTAGATTTGCCTTACAATGCGTTTAAAGCCAAAGTAAAATCTAACCTTTGTTCAAAGGCATACTATTCTATCAACGATTACTTAAACGATAAGAATAGTTGGTCGCTGTGTTTAACTTAAGACAATGTTTATGTTCTTTCTCCAGAATTAGCTTACCTACTGACAGGTTATATGGGTTCATATAATTATTTATTTTCTTTGACTGTAAAGGTCAATTTATTTTAATTTTATTTTTATTTATCATTGACATAATCTACTCATTACAATGTTTTTTTTATGAGTGGTATTGCAATATGTGGTTAGCTAGTGACCTCGACAATTGATCATAATTATTCTTGTCTGAGCAACCGGCAGCAGGTTCGTCATGCTCCCTTAGATGTCACTGCTTGCGGTAGCGTCGGGAGTCGGGTTGCCTCCTTCCCTCAAATATGGCGAGGGGGGTAATGGCTGATCTTTGCGTTATGCTCGTGAACGGGTGCTGCTTGTGGTGACTGGTCGTCTTGCTGACCTTGGTTTTGTTTTGTTATTAGTAATTTAACTCGTATTTTTTACTTCGATGGTCCTAGTTTATCATCTGTGACTTCGAGTTACGGCTATATGTAAGTGGGCACGCCCTTTATTACTGGAGGCTTTTAATATAGGTATAAAGTTCTACTTACGTTTTTAGTTTTGTATTTTGATTCTGCTTGAGTATAGTTTTCGATTTTTCGATTTTTTTCTTCTTTTTTTAAGTATATTGGCGTGTGCTAGCTGACTTATAGCAAATAATTAAATTTAATTTAATGTTTGTGTTGCGTAATGTACTTGCATGTAATTTGCACAGTGTTGTATAGAATATATATTTTTTTTTAAATTTTTTTATTTAACTGAACAGACAGCTGTGCTGCTGAGGAGTTTGTTGCGCCACTTCTTCTCCTCAGCTAAAGCACTAGGAAGTGGTGAAGGGCGGGCGTTTTGGGGGACTGTCTTATGTAATTTTGACGTTCGAAAAGTGCTGATTTTCAGCCTAGTTTGAATAAATGACTTTTGATTTTGATTTTGATTTTGATTTTGATTCTCTGCTGAATTCTTTATGCAAACGCTTCTTTATGCTACACCCTTACCGACCCTTTTTTTTTACGATGTTTTCGAAACAATAGAGATGCACAACGAACACACATGTGCGCCGCGCCGCACTCGAAGAAAGTTATGAAAACGCGCATGTGTGTCTGCCGCACCGAATGTGTTAATAGTAGTATAGATTTAAATCAAGAGGAGCTCGTGGCTAAGTATAACAGCTGCACGGGTCGATCCATCAGGTTAGGCTAAGCTTGCCGGGATTGCTCTGTAGATGGGTGACCAACTTTACATACCGAGACTCCTCCGTGCCTCGGAAAACACGTAAAGCGTTGGTCCCGGCTGTCATTTGTGGATCTTTGACAGTCGTTACGGGTCGTCAGAAGCCCGAAAGTCTGACAACCAGTCTTACCAAGGAGTATTGTATTACCCAGTAACTGGGTTGTGGATGTCAGATAGGCAGTCGTTCCATGTAAAATACTGGTATTCAGCTGCATCCGGTTAGACTGGAAGCCGACTCCAACATAGTTGGGAAAAGGCTAGCCAGATTGATTGATATTTAAATCCAGAATTATTTATGATAGGTAATTACCTGAATGTTTATTTTCATCAATAGTAACCAATTTCCATCCATTATCGTCACCAGTGAAAAACTGGGTAGTGCTACCTTTAGTAATAGGGTTTCTCACACCCCACATTTGTTGGAATTGTACCCTTATTTCATTGAATGTTTCAGTGATCACAGCTATGAAAACGTTCTTGACCAGCCAGGCCAAAAAGAATATCATTGTGCTGTAACAGTTTTACAAGAATTTGTCAAATTTATTGATAATTACAGCAATGAAGTTAGGTATTGTTTTGATTTTACCTGAAGTATAGAGCTGATCTCCAAGTTGGTAGAGAGTCGATAGCGCGATACATTATGAAAACCCAACCTTCCTGAGATGATGCTTGGTAGACAGTGAACAAACTTGTTGCTAAACAGAAACAAAACTTTTTTAATAACATAAATTACTTGGTTTGATTTAAAGCCCAGTAATATTGTTGCTTTTCTACTTACTAAACTCTTCAAACCCATTAAATCCCATGATGTATTTGGATAAATTAAGTTTCATACACTTCATTCCAGGAGGACATTGATATCCTGAACCAGGATCAGGAGAGCAAAAAGTGTCAGGAATAGCTAAGGAATTTATAGTGATTTCACTGAAAAACAGAAAGTTCATTTCAATATTTTAAATAATTCATTTAAATAAACAATTAATTTAAATATTTTATTAAAAGCAAACTGTTTTATACACATGGTGGTTATATTATACACAAATTCATACTTATATAAAATTTTTTAATAGGCAGCTTTGCCAACCATTAGAGATAGGCAGGTTTGATGTTAGAAATTCACCAAGAGCTTTTCAAGCATATCAAGAATGCTCTTAGCTATCACAGAGATCACTTTTCAGAAGCCCAAAGCTTCAAAAAATATTTTGTGGATTATAAATTATAATACTAACTATGGATTTGTATCATTCCTGACGCAGTGATGTGTTAATTCTCCAAAGAACTGAACACCTAGCAAGCTGTACAGCGACATGAAGAACAAGAAGAATAGGGTCACATTATAGATCTGTTGACTTGATCTCCTGTAAAATACAACAAACATAATGTGAGCATTATGTGGTGAATTCATACATAGAAGAAACTACAATAATTTATATGAACTATTATTACTTTTAACATCTCTTGCATGCTGACAATTTGTGTTGTATGTATTGTACTCATGTTTGAGCAAATAAATGATTATCTTATTTTAACAGGTTCGCTGCCACCCACAGGATAGAAATTCATTCGTAAAGCCAAATGTGTTTACAGTATTTAAACATCCAGCACGCACCTGTGCGTGCTCGGCACTGGGAATGAAATTTTCATTACCAGTGCCGAACAACGCACGGGTGCGTTATCAGTTTATTGCAAGATTTTTCGTTAATTACGAATAATACACATTCATTTATTTAACCGATTCGTTGCGATGCCTAATTTCACTAACTTCTAGCCGTGGCGTCGAACAAAAATAACGTGACACTGATCAGTGCCCAACGCCATACGATTAAATGACACTCATCTGTGTCTTCAGCCATGCGGAAAAGAAAACAGTGTTTTGACATTTTTTTACGTATTCAAAGCTCGAATACTTTTAGTTTACATGTGAAATCTAACGTGAACGGTCAGGCACGTTGTTTTAAGCGATAAAAAGTGGCGAAACAAGTGTATTTGTGGAAATGGAAGGTAAGTGACTTATTTAATACAGATGTGCTCAACCTTTTCAACTTATTTTGCATTTCCTAGTAATTTGATTGATTATGAGGTATTAAATTGGGTCTAAAAATTTTTGCATAACAAATTTCAATTGTTTATAATTAAACTACGCAAATAAAAACTACTAAGTTAGATTAAATAGTAATAATAATGATAGTAGTACTAATATATAATTATTTTATATGATTATTTGATACTAGCCGATGCCCGCGGTTCCACCCGCGTAGAATTTGTTTCCCGTTGTCCCACAGGAACCTATAATCGGAATAAAAGGTAGCCTATGTGCTATTCCAGACCAAGACTTATCACCTGTGCTAAATTTCATTGAAATCCATTCAGTAGTTTTTGTGTGAAAAAACAAAAACATCCAAACATTCTCACGGATACACAACAAATGTGAAAATTATTATTGTCAGAAAAAAATAATATTTGGCAAGATACTGATAATGTTTATTTATTGTTTAAGAATTACAGCGAAAAAGAAAGTACATTCCCGATACAGAAAATGAAACTCAATGCGACGATGACGAAGAGATAGTACAGAATTCACAACGCTGGGAAGACTCAAAAAACTGGGAACAGGAATTTATACCAAACCAAAAAACATGTAAGGATACTTCAACGTACACAAAAAAAGAAATGGTGGACAGTGCAACATGCACAGAAAGAGATGATGGCCCGACTATATTGGACGTCCATGGATGTAAATATTTTGGCCAGTTGGTTTCAAATGAATTATTGCGCTTTAAACCATATGAAAGAAATATAAAGATGC
The DNA here is from genome assembly GCA_948252095.1 of Dicycla oo. Classification (NCBI taxonomy): domain Eukaryota; kingdom Metazoa; phylum Arthropoda; class Insecta; order Lepidoptera; family Noctuidae; genus Dicycla; species Dicycla oo. The sequence continues at coordinate 18,047,820 of OX411712.1, forward strand.
AGAAAATATTAGATATAATAAAAAAGTAATTTTAATATCAAATAAAGACCGGACAAAAGTTAAATAAAACCAAATTTTAATTCAATTACAATTTTAATTTTAACCAAATTTTGACTTAGATGATAATATTTATTAAAAATCATTACATCAGATCCGATTAACTAACATAGAATTTCAATATTTGTGAAATTCTCTGAAACAATCATTAAGGCACAGGCCTGGGAATCCAGGGCAATCGGGACAGCCAGTTATAACAGATACCCTTTTTTTAGTTTTTGTGTAACAAACTCTGCATCTTTTTCTTAGGGTATTATTACTTCTCTTTGGTAAATTGGCGGGTAAATGTATTTTTGACTGTGATAGAGGACGAGAAAGTTCTGATACATTGGGCATTGGTAACAATTCTTGCATTACACTCTTTATAAATTTATGTAATGAAGTTTTATTTGTAGTGTTTTTTGCGTTGAAAAGTAAATAACCATTCACCAAACATATTTGGATTATGTGTATTATGACTTTTTTGTACCAGCGCAGGGTCTTGTGCTCACAGCAATAATAGCTTAGCATCTGATCATGTCGATCTATTGCCCGCATATATTTATTATACTTTATTTGTACGGCCGGCTTATATTTTATTGTGCGTACACGGCGACTAGTAGTCCCTTTATAATTACTTTTGTGTTCAGTACTTATAAATAATACTTCCCGTTTATCTTGCCATTTGGTGACGACAATTTTTTTATTGTTTTGTAATATACACGATTCACCAGGCTTTAATTTGCACATTTTTAATTCTCTTGGATTTCCTATACGGTTTGGTCTTAGGGTACCAGTCACATACGTGTTTTTGCCTATTAACTCATCAGCCAACCCTACGCTGGTATAAAAATTGTCCAAATACAAAGCATGCCCTTTGTCAAAATATTTTTGCATGAGCAGATGCACCACTTTTTAACGTGGTTTCTACCTCCTACTTGTACGTCTTGGGATCCTGCATACATGTGAATTTTTAAAATTATACCGTTGGCGTCGGCTAAAATGTACAGCTTAACACATTCTCTGCTGAATTATTTATGCAAACGCTTCTTTATGCTACACCCTTACCGACCCTTTTTTTTACAATGTTTTCGAAACAATAGAGATGCACAACGAACACACATGTGCGCCGCGCCGCACTCGAAGAAAGTTATGAAAACGCGCATGTGTGTCTGCTGAATGTGTTAATGCCGTATCTATGGGCTTTGCCTTTGATATATTGACGAAAATATAGTCTCCCTTTCCACAAAATAAGAGATTCGTCAATTGTCAACTCTCTCAATGGGTAATATACGGCGTCAACTGTCTCATTGAACAAATCGATCAAAGATTTTATTTTAAATATACTCTCCGTCCTTTCGATATCTTGTACGTTCAAAGCTCTTAAAATTAAAAAAAACCTATCCCTAGACATAAATAGGCGTGGACTAAGACGGAAAAAATAATGAGTGGACCAATAGTCCACCATTCTGTTCAGCTTTATGGTGCCCATTAGTAATATTATGCCAATAAAAGTTTTTAATTCGGCGACACTTAAATCGGTCCACTTGCTAAAGCGAGAACGTGCAGTTGTCGCTTCTACTTTCAATTTGTTACCGTACTTGTTTGTACATTTTAATATTAAATTTAAAAAGCGGGCATTCATAAATAAAAAAAAATAATCCAAAGGACTTTGGACCTCTGCGTCATGTGGCTGCAATATACTACTTGTCCCCGTAAATGGTATCTGTAACATCTGACTGGGATTACCCGGAAACCAGCCAGTTGTTTCTTCTAAAGACTCTTCCTCTGGATCTTCGTTCTGTTCATTGGCGTGAGAATCGACAATGTTTGCATCCTCGTTCGCACTTGCATCGCTTAACTCATTTAAGAGTTCTTCGTTATTCCCGGTTAGAATTCCATACAGTTCTTCGTCTTCATATAACTGTAAGCCTGGAATGTCATATAACTGCTCACTTTCTTGAGGAGACATCATTCGTTCCAATTCCACGCTTACGGGATCTATGGCCGATGATGTACCCGGAATTGGCGAACTTGGAATATCCATATATGGATTCTGATGGTACATGCCAGATGATGGTCCAGGAACTGGCGCACTTAGAAAAGGATCTACGCTAAATAATGGTTCAGGTTCCGGAGAACTCGAAGAATGGTATTCCATTTTCTTCAAACTGCAAAAGAATGAAAACTCTATTGGAAACGAAAATAAAAGAGACACGTATTTTTGGTCGTGTTTTTCATTGTGTTGTCTATTTTAATTTGTAAAAAGTACACCAAAAGAGGTTTATGGAGGTTTTAACAGTTATTTTAATATTACAGACAGACACTCCAATGTTATTTATTTGTATAGAGTAATAGACGTATAGATTATATTTAGTAATAATACTTATTTAGTTACATAATATTTATCAGTAGATCTACAATAAAATGATTTGATTTGAAAAAACTCATCATTTTATGACTAGTACGATAAGCTTATGTTATGGGATCTAGACAACCGATAAATAACTTATGTATAAAAAAGAATCTTACTTGAAGTTCACGGCAAGTAGAGATGTGTGCACAGGCTGAAGTCGCACGGAGTCCAGTTCAAAGCCACAATTGTCACAACGCAAAATCAGAGTCCACTTTACACAGCCAAAATCGTCACAAATGCAAAACCAAAATCGATAAAAACACGAGAGTCCAGTAAACAAGCGAAAGTCATCGGTAAGGTAAATAACAAGAAAAGTAAGCACGTCTGATAACTAAGGATAGTAAACCAGAAGTAATTCAAAAAACAAGATGCGCGAAAGAAAAAAATTTATACCACGTGTTGTTACAATAAACAATGGACGGTCCCGGCCGCTCCTAGACCGACCGCAAAGAGATTTAAGATACATAGAGGGGCTATGCAAAGAAATGTCATAGAACAACTGTGATCCCATGTCTCAGTGACGCCATCTAGTATGAAATAGCAAAATTAGAGCGACAATCTAGCAAACATTTATTCAAATATATTCAGCTATCGCTCGGTAGGTGGCCAGTGTTGCCAGATCCGATTTTCAATCGGTGGATTAAGGTAAATATGTTTCAATTTTTACTCTTAAACTCCTACTATATCGATCTAAGCAATCAATTTTTATAAATTAAAGTTTTGATTAGGAATAACGTTACTTTATAGGATTATTTACAAAAAACCAAAAAACCGGCCTTGGCGTGTTTTTTTTTTAAGGATTTTTTTACTTTTTGTATGGAAAATATGAAAAATTATTACCTACATGTTGAGTTTTAGGGGTTTAGGGGTATTATAAAGGGGGTCGAAATTTTCATTATTTTTGCGATAGGACACACCATTCTCGAGATATAAGCAAAAGAAAAAAAAGATACAGCACTGTTTTTGCACCCGAAGTCGAGGTGTTATGTTGGTGTGAATTTATACTCATGACAACTAATTTTATTCCACACCTTTTTAATCGCGATTAAAAATAGTCAGATTTAGTTCGATTTAGTTAGACAACCAAAATTTTAGGCGAAATACGTGAAATTCAGAATAGCAAAATTGCCATTTTCAATAGATTAATAACTCAGTGCCATCTTAGTGCTGTCAAACTAAAATATAGTTAAGTTGTGTCACTTTAGTCAGTTTCAGAATGGTAAATTGTCGTTTGACAGGAATAAACTAAATTTTAGTGATTTTTAGTCTAGTTTAGAGGCATTTGTGACAAGAGAATCGACACCATTGCTCAATGTTTTTGTTGTAAACTTATAATGAAATACAGGGTAATCATGTATTTCATTTCATTATAAATATAATCTTCTAATAATTATTATCCTCTTTTATAAAATCAATTTAACAATCATGATCGATTTTGAACTGAATGTTACTAAAATGAATCGATTATTTTGTCAAAAAATTCATTAAAAAGTGGTAACACTTAAGCTGTCATTTTACTGGAGCAATAGTAAAGCTACTCAGCAATAGATGGCGTTTATTACAAAATTAGGAAATATTCTAGAACTATCTATGAAAATTATTTAATTCAAATTACTGAGTAAATATAAATAATACATACGAAAATAAACTGAAGTTAGATCCAGTCGTTCTACCATAACGAGACTTGCAATAACGTAATACGCAACTCGGCATATTTTCAAGCTAAAGACAACCGCAGCAAAGTGATTTAGCTGCTTTACTGTAATACATTTATAATTTATTATCATATGATGATTTAATATCAAATACTTCAACTTCCAAAAAGGTTGGTGCCCCCTATTTTTTTAAAAATATTACAGTATCCAGAAACGAAGGCTACGAGCTTAATATACGTGAAAAATGAAGATAGTTTGGTTTCAGGTAAAACTTCCATAAAACTTAATTGAAGGAGTTATCATCGATTTCAAAATGACACATATCCGTGCCTGACGCCACACTTAAAAAGAAGTGATGGCACTGAAACGTGCCATCCGCAACGAATCGGTTAAGAGTGGTTTTTATTTGTTACTTGCATATCGCTAATCAAAAAAACTTCAAAATAAACATTAAAAAAGTATTAATTGTAATGACACACAATTATCAATCAACAAACATAGAAAATGATTATTACAGGCCAAGTTCTGAGTGGTAATTATCGAAACACAGCACACAAAGTCCAGGTTTGTCAGGACAGGTTTCACAATACCAAAGAGAGTCACTACGTTTCTTATTCTTGGTGCACTGTCGGCATGGCTTTCGCTTGAGCCGCCCGTTCAAAGTAGTTTCAGTGGCTTTCTTTATTGTATGTGTATTGCCTGACACTCGACTTCTTTGAGTACTTGATAATCTATTTTCTGTAAAATCTTCTGGCAGCAGCGCATTTATGATGTTCATTTGGTAATCATACAGAGACAATTTAGGTTGCCCTGAATACTTATTATAAATTTTCATCGAATTGATGAACAGTAGCTGGAATGTGTGGATGGCAACTTTCATATACTTACCAACGCAAAGTTTTTCTTTCGCAAGGATAGTAAGCTAAAAGCTGGTCTTGCCTGTCTACTCCTGACATATAATCATTATACTTAGATATGGCTTCCGGCTTTTGAGTAACCTGACCACGTTTATTTGCGACTGGAACCATTCTGTCTTCATACTGGGTAGTAATATATGACACAGCACGTTTGTCTTTCCACATGCCAACATGAACTCCTTCCCGAAACATTGAGCAATTTTCCCCTTTTTTTATTTTTTTTTTTCATTACTTCGGGAGGATTTTCTTTCAAATCTTTTCGCAGAGTCCCTGTGCAATAGGTGTTGTTTTCAAGCAGCTTCTTCGCCAAACCGAAACTATTGTAATAATTATCCATATATAACTCATGGCCATTATTTAATTTCCCCTGAAGTAGCTCCATGACCACTTTCTCAGCGTGACCTTTTCCGGTGACTTCTGTATCTTTTCCACCTGCATACACTCGGAACTTTAATATCAAACCATCGGTGATTCGGTGAGCATATATAATTTGATGCCGTACTTGTGGCGTTTGTTTTTTATAAACTGGCGAAAACTCAGACGCCCTCTCCACAACACCATACTTTCATCAAGAGATAATTGTTTTCCAGGATAGTAACATTCAGTCATCTTGTTGTTGAAGTAATCAATGATACTTCTAACTTTGAACAGGGGGTCTTCACTCTCTTCCTCTGACGTAAAATGCAAACATCTCATTATAAGGAGAAATCTATTCCTGCTCATTTGTTGTCCAAAAATAGGCATTGAAAATAACCTGTCTTTTTTCCAGTAATCTTGTAGACGACTGAGTTGAATAGTTCCCATGTGGAATAGCAAACCAAGAAATATTTTTAGCTCAGGGACGATGATCGGTTTCCATCCAGTTATTCTCGAAAAATCTCTTCGTCTGCCTGGTGCTTCCCTAATTGGTCTATTATTTAGTAACCTCTGTGCCTGAGCGTTTGTCTATGTACAAATCATCGACAAAAAATCTTCGGAGAAAAAGAAATTAAAATAATCTATAGGGTTTACTCCTGCAACTTCGCCGTAGAATTGGTTTGATTTAGCAAAATCAATCTTAAGCATTTTACCTGTTGTGGTCCAATCGGTCATCGAGCTTAACTAAGCTCTGAACTCTGAACTCAGAGGGTTGGTTATGCTGAACTTGCTCTTCAGTGCCTGATACAGTTGGTGAGCTTGTTTCTAGGTCTTGATTCTGAGCTATAGATGACGATAATCGGGGTCTGGGAGGTTGCAATATAAAATTTGATAGGTTTACCTCACCTTCACTGTCTGATGCTGACTCCTCATCAGGTTGATAGTCGTCCTCCGAATCGTCATCGTACAGTGTCTCCTCTATATCACTGTCATCCAGAGGCGTAAAAACTTGTTTTCGACGCCTTTTCGACCCAGAAGGGCCTTCTCCACAGTCCATTTTTTATTATTTTTTACTAGCACGCAAAAACAAAACCGTTCAAGATACAAAAAAACCACAAACACGTAACAAATTTTTGAAATTTCAAGCATAGTGCCGCTTTAAATACAACGTACCAAGCCGTATGCCTGCACTGCACTGATTCTTTAAACTTTACTAGGCGCGAACACGCACCGGTGCGTGTTCGGCCCCCCACTTCGGCAGTGCCCCTCGCACCGGTGCGTGGATGGCAGCGAAGCTGTTAAGTACTAAAGGGTTTTCCAATAAGAGGTGTTATTTTGAATAGCCCGCTATTTCGGTAGATGTCACTTTTGAAGCTGTCATTTTTTGACATTTGACAAGTAGAAACTAGGCCAATACTAAAAATGGAACGATACACGCTTCAACAACGCATTGAAATTATTAAAAGCCACACAAGCAACGAAACCATTGATCTTTTAGGGGAAAAGTTTCCGGACAGTGTTATCTCTCGAAGAGGTGATCACAATTGGCCACCAAGATCTTGTGATTTAACACCTTGCCCTTAACAGGCCAGTTGGCGTGGTTAGTTAAGATACCACCTGTCACGCCACAGGTAGTGGGTTCGAATTCCATCCAGGACAAACATTTGTGTGCATGAACGTGTCTGTTTGTCCGGAGTCTGGATGTAATTAGCTATATAAGTATGTATTTACAAAAAAAAGTAGTATATGTAGTATATCAGTTATCTGGTTTCCATAGTACAAACTCTGCTTAGTTTGGAATCGGATGACCGTGTGTGAAATGTCCCAGGATATTATTATTATACTTCTTCCTTTGGGGCCATGTGAAAGAGAAGGTCTACGCCAACAGCCCAGCGATGATTCAAGACCTCAAAGATGGAATTTGTGAGGCTATCTAGGGCATAGGGCAGCCACTTTACGATTTGGATATGGAAAATTTCATGAAAAGCATATGGTCCTGTAAGTGTGGTCATGGTGGTCATTTGCCTGATGTTATTTTCCACTATTAACGGCATACCTTCCTCTTTATAATGAAATAAACATCTGATCATTTATATTAAAACATGGCATTTTTCTTTGAATATCAAAATAACACCTCTTATTGGAAAACCCTTTACATATTCAATGGTGAAGTGCTACTAGTGTAAGTGTAACTGACTCCTGACATTTTTCGAGAAATTCACTTTTTTTTATTTTTTTTTTATTTAAAGGTGTTATTCACATGTTTTACTGAAATCTCCTAAGTGTATTTAGTTGCAATAGCATTAAACCAAAATGTAGAAATCCTTTCCAACTAACCACCAAGTCTATGGCATTACCTCCCAACTTACATGGGACACATGTTGACTTCGACAGTTAGAAGTTATTAGCACTTTGATTAATCACTTCAACTTGTCAACAAATCAAATGTTTTTTCCACTTTGTGTAAATTGTTAACATCGGCAGTTAGAATTTCTTGTCACTTTGCTGTCAATTATGTGGGACTACATAGTCCCACTGCTGGACAACAGTAAATTAAAACTATTATCAAGCTTATTATATCTTTTAAAATGCATGTGACTTAAGCAAAGCAGTAATATTTTTATTAAATCCACTTACTTGAATATCTGATTGATTCTAGATTTTGGCATGGAGAATTTTAAAAATACTCTCAAAAATCTAATCATTATCAATGGTCTTGGAGCTCTTAATATACTTAGGTAACTGTATCTGGGTACTATACCAGTCAACTCAAACATTTGTAAGAGAACAGATACCCAAAGAAAAAATACCATTGAGGCATCAAACTGGCACCAGTGGTCTTTTAAGTAGGCTACATCCCCCTGAAAACATTCATTATAATAAGTATTTCATCCAGTAATTATTATTCAAATTAATCAATATAGAATATTGTTACTGAAAACAGGTGTAATCTCAGAGAAAGACATCTAGTCATCCCTTGAGTCAAGCTTTTAAATTATTTAATATTATTTCAGTAGTGGTCAACTAATATTAGGGACACATGTAATAAAATTAAAAAATGTACCTACCCAAAAAAAGACAAATAATATTAATATTGCAAGAACATATTAGGATAAACTCAAATCTCCGACTTCTAGAGCATAGACCACTGTATTGGCTCCTTATTTAATAGGTCTAATTACTAGTGGTTCAAAGTCCAAGATGCCACAATACCCTATGTATTTATAGCATGCAATTAGTTGACCACAACTTAAATTGTTTAGAGCATACCTTTAATATTCCTCTAATATGCATTTTAGCAATCATCTCTGCAGTAAATAAGAGTGTGACACTGCAGTCCACAGCAAATGTTATAGTTTGCAGTGATGGGTACTTTTCGAATGATTTTGGCGTATTCAGTGACACAGACATTAAACTTAATAAAGCACATAATCTTAGAATTCTTCTAACCCACAACTGAAATAAAAAATATATTTCATTTTATCTTTTTTTACTATGTCTGCTTAGGCTATGTTTCAAGAGGGTTGTTTGATAGAAGGCGTGTACCCTGCATTGGGCAATATTTTTAAATGAATAACTTCTCAAACTCATGCTGTAACTGTAGGCTAAATTCTTGCTATTTAGCCAAAAATATTTAAAAGGTTTAAAAAATAAATTGCCTTCTATATTACCTTGTTGACCCATTCAATATCGGCACTTTCATTTAGAGATTCTTCTGGACCGTAGTCTGCTAGTACCGGCTCCCCTTTTAGGCTTTGTTTTCGACCCAACATTTTCATGAACTTAATAATTATTTTATTTGAAATCTTGCGTTGAAAATATCGGCTGTGTAAGCCGAACTTTAAATTAATCAAAAGCTACAAAATGCAAAGGACTCAGTGGTGGATTAACTGTTTAAATCGAAATTACCAGTAACAATACAAATGATCGAAAATTGAATTATTTCATGAAGATTTCGCGAAAATCTTTCTGACATGTTTTCAGTTCTAAATAAATAATATTGATTTTCCCAATGTTGCCAATTGAGATAAACTGTCATCGATCGAAATAATTTTTTTTTTTTAATTGCGGTATTGGGGTTTTGGACTTTTTATTAGAATATACCCGTGGAATGTTCTGTACCAGCCTGTCTGTTCTGTAAAAATCTCACCGTGAAAACGTAGGTGAAGTGAGCTTGTGAGAGAGCTGTCATTCCACCTGATGCTAGTGCTAGGGATTGATACTATTGACTGCTCACTCCACGCTCACCTCACCTAAGTTTTCACGGTGAGATTTTTACAGAATAGACCGGCAGTATCCAACCAGTATTCGTCCGCGAGCGGCGGCGCGGAGCGATAGTGGCTACAGAGCGACTCAGGTTGGCGGCAACGTTTAAAGTGAAGCACACGAAACTAGTTTGATTTTGCGGTCGTTCCTTTTAATAATAATGGTGTCTAATTTTGGTTGATGATGAGACTTCTTGTTACCACGCAGTGAATTTAATCGCCAGCGCCTCGCTTTTGATTTCAAAATCTCACGTTGTCTCACAGATTTTCATCATTCACACACTCATCGCTTGCGATAAATCACCAGTCAAAATCTGTGTCTACGTGAGATTTTGAAATCGATGGCAATCAATGTCGCTTTGGGCCGGAACTGATAACACCCTAGACGATTTTGCTTAATTAAAACAATGTCAAAACCCATGGTAAAAAGTTCTTTTTCTTTTCGTATCGACAGTATTAGTAGTAGATATTATACGTCACACCACATCATCATACCTCTAATCAGAAGTACCGCAATCGCATTGGGCACTGAGTGGGTGTTGGATGAATCAATAATATCCTATTTTGGAAGTTATGTTTGCAGAACTGCAGCGGCCTATTTGGGTACGCCATCGGTTCAGTGCTTTCCAAACAGGCCAGGGATTCAAGTTTAGTGTTCTTTGGGCCCGTCTTCAATAGGTTAGATGGTATTTTGACCGTTCATACAGAAATAGGAATTAATTGGTCAACTAGGGTGAGTACCGTATTTATATGTCGCCGTATATGCAGAAAACTTAGAAGGCAGAACAAGGTATGCAGTTAAGTATAACCTCGTTTTACAATATTAGGGACGACTTACGAGTTTTGCAATCGAGCCCTACAAACCTAACTTATGAGCATCTGGAAAAGGTTTCTTACCGTGAATATTTCCAATAAAAGTATTTAAAATCGTTTTTAGGGTTCCGTACCTCAAAAGGAAATAACGGAACCCTTATAGGTTCACTCGTGTGTCTGTTACTAATTACTTTTGGGTGGCAAATAGGAAAATAAAAAAAAAGTTTTGCAAACTGTATCGTGTGACATATTAAATGAAAGGGCTTACTGTGAGGGTCTCAAATATTTTTATAATTTTAAAATAAATCATTTCAAAGTTATTTAAGAAAATAGACGAAAATTGACCATCCCCCCCCTTATCTCCGAAAGTACTTAACCTAAAATTTTGAAAAAGATACAAAAAATAGTTCAATACCTATAGATTACAGGAAAACCTATAAGAAGTCTAAAGTCGTAAAACAACAAGGTAGATCTCTCAATATTGTGCATACAAACTCACGTTTGCAGTTGGAATGTATGGGAGAACATGTTTTTCAACTACAATGTTAAGTTTGTTTTTGAGATTCATCCCAACTGCGGAACCCTTCATTGTGCGTAGTCCACCACGCACTTGGCCGGTTTTTTGTTTTATTTTGTAAATATTGGTAGCATCTCGCTCGTTAGTTCCTAGATTCTCGATTTTGTTTAGCTCGTAATTATCAGGCATTTTATTAGTCTTCATTATTAATCATGTTTTTATTTGTATACGTCTACCCAGTGGCGTAGCTAACATGGGTGGCACCCGGTGCGCATAAATGTGGTGTCACCCAAGAATGAAATCTGTTAAAATGAATAAACATGCAATAAACGTATAGTATGTTTTTATTTAATTATTATAAATAAGTGTTTCATAATTACAATAGAAATTTTGATACAATAGTTACTAATTACCTACATTTGTTTATACTAATCTAAGTACAAGCACTAAAATCTCTTTTTTCTAGCTTTAGCAGCTGCAAACTCGGAAATCACATCATCAAAATTTATATTTTGGGTTGCCTCATGTTCTATTGTTAATATGCCAAGATTTTTAAGTCTGTTTTTGGTCATTGTTGCCCGCAAGTAATTTTTAATTAATTTTAGTTTGCTGAAACTCCTCTCACATGAAGCAACTGATACGCAAATTGTTATAAATAACTTTAGTGCGACCATAAGATTCGGAAGAGATTCTGTAAAGTCATGGGACTTTACAGAATCTCTTCCGAATCTTATGGTCCACGATGAATTTCAAAAGTCGTAGAGTCACCCAGCTAGAAACTGTAACATTAGCCGCTTTTAAATGTCTTCTCTACCTCGGTATCTCTAAAAAGAGTTCTGTTTCTGATATCTCATCATAAATACCAGTAAATTTAAAAATTCGCGAAAGAAATGAGCAATGACACAGGCGACAAGCAACGACTATTTCAGGGGAATCCCCAATCAGTTAGTGTAGTAGGCTCAGACTAAGTATCCTGTAGACGGAGCTATAACTTGTTGCCGCTCTTGTATCCGTGTGTCAAACAAAGTATTGTTCTCTCTGTCTATTTCACAGAGTTCAGGAACGAGTAAAAGGTACAGCACATGTAAGTTTGGCAACGTCGCACTGTCTGTGTAAATCGTGTCAACAAGTGACCGACTTAGTCGGTCAAAACATTGCGGCTTGGTGCAGTTTAAATGCGAAATATTAAATAATATCAGTGGTTTGGCTAGGCCAAAATTAGTAAAGTGAAAATATGTTGTGTGCGGCTGTATATTATTCATCAAGAATAACGAAAGAAGGCGTAATAGACCCAGAATTTACATTTCACACGTAAGTGTACGACAACAATTTTATCGTTAATTACAGAGGCTAACTGTTAGAAAATTGATAAACATTGAAGATTTACATATTTAGACTAAGATTGTCTTATATCATATTGATAAAAAACCAAGTTTTATAGTCTAAATTAATGTTTAACCTACGCATTGTTTTAGGCGTGAACTGCAGGGATGTGTACAATATTATCGATAAAATCTATCGACGTTTGTTGTTGATATGGTATAATAATTTTTGCTTACTGTTGTAGGTTTCCATAATATTGTGAAATTAATAAGCAGTGAGTGGATTAAAGCTGTTAGACGTCAGAACTAGGAACATGAAATATTCAAGGCTTTGCTCCAAAGAAAGCCACAGCTATCCTGCTTCATAACGGGTTTATCTATAAAAAAAAACTAAAGTCTGTTTCGGTGCCAACAGTATTCGAAGGATATCCAGAATATTGCCAATCCAATTTGCAAAATAAACAATTTCATTTCATTTCATTGTACTCCAATATATGTACCTACCTGTATAAATATTACAATAAATAAAATCGTAAAAATATACGTCTGATTATTTATTTAAGTTGGACCCTTAATTGGTAATAAATTGTTACATAATACCATATTTATGTGCCCATCATTTTTATTTAACAAAGCACACATTTTATTATAGTAGGTAGGTACTAGCTTCTATCCGCAGTTTCACTCCTGTGCATTTTTCGTTAAGCAAAAAATCGATGTACTACAGATTCCATAGTATGCTTTGAAGCGTCGACCCTTCCCTAGTCACGCACACTAATACTACTCTAGAGCCGCACACTAACAAGAAAAGGACACGCGTCTCTCTTAAAGGCTCCGTCTACAGGATATTTAGTCTGAGGTAGTAGGGCTAAATAAAACGACAACATTTTGAGGGGCTCCACGATCGATCGCGCCATAGAGCCATGAACATAAAAATATCAGTGTGTACACTGGAAAAAATCATGGTCTAATGTGTGGTCAGAGTGAATAATTTCTTGTTAACATTTATTTCAAATAATAGGTACGTGCATTTATAAATAATCACAATTGATAAGTTAAATTATTTTGTTCGGATAACTTGATTAAAATAGCTTCAAACCCATATTATTTATCATTAAAAAACGTGACAGTTTGTGTAAATTTTTTTATACAGTCAGGTGTCACCCCGGAACCGGTGACACCCGGTGCGGACCGCCCCCGACGCCCCCCCCTAGCTACGCCACTGCGTCTACCGAGGGTCTTTCACAAACTACACATAGAGATAGTCCCCCACGGCGATTCAGGGGTTCGAATACGCACCGTAGGCGCGGGCTTGCGGATGGCGAGCAATGGGTAGCTCGCCGTCCGGTAAGGACCAGGCCCGGTTCGACGGCGCGTTGTGTTCCACGTGCACCTCAAAGAGATGTCAGCACTAGCTGAAGGGGTCCGCTAGGGCCGATGCCCGCCAGGGATGCGGGTTGTTCGAAAGAGTTACCGTGGCCCTGGCACAGGCAACTGAAGGAACACGGGTGGGTTTTTGTCAGTAGAAGTCTGACACGCCCTCCCGCTCCACCCAGAGCGGGAGAAGTTATTTGATGATTTCCTATCCAAAACAAAAAAAAAGTGGGTTCGAATACTGCACCCCAGTTGGTGGAAAAGTTGTATGACCTAGTACATACACACATATTATTGGGTGGGCAAAAGAATAATGAGACACTTTACAAAACTCTTTAATTTTCCTTTTTCAATTTAATTGTTTTCGATAATATTCTAGAATGTTGCAGAAGATTCTTGTTACTTGTGATGTGGGGGTATACAGTATGTTAACCAACAGAGGGCGTTCCCGTTAACCCGCAATAGTATAGCATCCATACATGCTAAAAAAAATATTACCATTCGAAAACAAAATGGTTTTTATTTTTTTTTATATTAAAATATTCACTAAAAATGTTAAATTGATACGTAAAAGAAACACTCTGTACACGCGTACTTGAAGGACGGAAACATCGCAATTTAGTTTTTATTTTTAGTGAATATTTTTATATTTTTTTGAATATTTTAGTGAATATTTTTAGCATTTTTAGTGAATATTTTAATATTAAAAAAAATAAAAACCATTTTGTTTTCGAATGGTAATATTTTTTTTAGCATGTATGGATGCTATACTATTGCGCGTTAACGGGAACGCCCTCTGTTGGTTAACATACTGTATAAAGCCGCCCACCCGATAAGTTTAGTCATCTCTCACATCCCGACGACCCCATAACTCTTCTCCAGGAGAGCAGTAGGGACCGTAGGAACAAAAACAAATCGTCATTCCGACCTCGCCGCCGAAGTAATCGTCCTCCCCTCCATCCCTTGCTCGGTAATGCAGTGTCAGCTGGTGGCGTAGCTGAGCTAGTAGTTTTAAACTCCCCTGATAATAATAATTACTCTAATTTGATCCAGCCTGTCCCATCTTGCTGTCCGCCCCCAGCGACGCCCTAAGCCGAGGTTCGTTCCAAACAGGGGGAGCCCTTAGCGTGTAGTCACTTAGTCTGTAAGTTTTATGCTGTAGGCTTTGAGTTCGCTTAAGGCAGCCACGGGGATTGACCGGTTAAGTAGTCACGACCAACTACAAGATGCCATTAAAAAAAAATCAGTTTAGACAGTTTGAAGAAAAATGGACGAGCCACAGGTTCGAACACTATACTTATACGAGTACCTACTTGATAGGCCACAGTGCGCTGGCTGCGGCTGACAATATCAACACTGTATTGGGCGCTGGAAGTACAAGGCATGCGACGGTATCCCGATGGTTTGACCGTTTTAAATCAGGAGACGGGAGCCTTGAAAGTCAGCCACGCTCTGGACGACCACCCGCAGTGAATGATGACGATTTACGCCGCGAACTGCAGTCGAACCCGGATGCTACCACTCGTGTGCCAACTCGCAGAGGCCTCTGCGAGTTGGCTTCGGCTCCTCGTACGCCTTCCAAAGGTCCAGGACCCCAGGAAATGTCAAAATAAAAATTAAAACGTAAATCAAGTGTCTCATTACTTTTGTGCCAACCTGATAACTCCATGATGGATATTAAACAAAAACAGTTGCAGAATTTAATTGGAATTTACCAACATGCAACTACAACAAATAGAACAAAAATATTACTTTTTTGACAGCAGTTCAGCCTTTAAAGGCTGAAAGGGTAGTGTAATAACCATAACAGATAGAGAGTTAGAAGGCCCTACTGACAAGTCGCTCGAGTGCATAGATTACAATCGGGTGTTCCCGACCGCACTTGCTCTCAATGGCTCAAAAGCTAGGGGCTAGGGGGCCCTACCGATGGGGTAGTGTAATATGTCCTCTTTTAAGAGTGTGAACCACATAGCATATATACCCCATATATGCTATGTGGTTCACACTCTTGGCACCACAAAGTTATTAAATCTTACTTCGTGCTTGGCGCCTATATGTCAGTGCTTGGCACGGCCACTGACATAAACCTATGGACTTGCCATACCTACAAAATAGTGTGCATATCTACAAAAATCGGGTACTCAACATGGCCTTTCGTAGGTTTGTAATTGCGAGTGCAAGAGAGAGCACGCAACCGCTTGACAACACATCTATCAATCATCTTCCACAAAACTCAGCACTCAACATGGAGACCGGTCACGCATAGACTCGATTTTGACGTCACATAAGAGTGTTATCAAAATGGGTGTACACTACCTCAAAAAAAAAAGAGAAAAATCTGTGGAATTCGGGAACAGTACAGATAATTCATTTAATTGTATACTGTCGTGGTAGGTAATTGATATAAGTATACTGAGTCAACTGTACTTCTAATAACTTTAAAGGGAGGCGATAAAAAGAGCGAATGGTTATATTTCAAAAGTTAATATAATCAAGAAAAATAGCTAATCATAGTGAATTGAATATAATAAGGATATGAGCAGTGCAAAATAAATTTCATATTATTTTATTAATAAGCATTCACTCTTTTTTTCGCCTTCCTTTAAAGCGCTTTAAAGTTATTAAAAGTACAGTTGACTCAGCATACTTAGGACCCATCGAATTATTTTTATCGACTTTCAACATGGCGTCTCACCGATTTAGAGTTAGTTACTCTGTGCATAAAATCAATGACAGTAAACCGTAAATCGATCATTGATCATAGGACTGTCAGCTGTCACAACAATGTCACTTCACGGTCACTGCCATTGAGATAGGAAAACATGGAGATGGCATATTCTACTATATGAAGAATCGGATATCTCTCATATCGACACAGATATGTCACAAAGCGCTTAGTTTCTTTTTAACTAATCAAGAGCTGCGTATGAAAAGAGAGATATCTAAATGTTTGTCAAGGACTAAATTTGACAACACTCATATGTGACGTCAAAATCATGTCTATGCGTGACCGATCGTCATTTTAAGTGCCCAGTTTGGTGGTAGACGATTGGTAGATGTGCTGTCAAATGGTTGCTTGTTCTCTCTCTTGCACTCGCAGTAAGAAACCTACGAAAGGCGACCATGTTGAGTGCCCGATTTTTGTAGGTTTGCACGCTAATTTTGTAGGTATGGCAAGTCCATAGGTTTATAAGTCAGTGGCCACTGCAGTCCTCTTCTGGAGAATTAAACATGTCAACAGTTTTACTATATTATTAATATTTGTTGGTAATAGGGGTAATGTGAACAAAGGAGAATTACTCCAATATTATAGATCATTGTGCAACATTAGTTTAAGAAAAATTGTATTGTTTACATTCCCATACAGTCAAAGTTTGCCACAGGAAGAAAACAATTTTAGATCTGAAATGAGTATGACATTACATAACTTGACATATAATAATATTGTAATTTATTCCATTTAATTGACACTTTATTATGTTGGTAATCATTTTTATTTGACAAAAGATAGATTTTTTATGGATAGGTACTATCTTTCAAAGTATTGCAAAAGACAGTTAGCTCTGTCGCTATCATATTATTTTTCTATTACAGCCAAGAATTTGGCTAAACAAGTTGCTTCTATTGAGCAATGCCACGATATTTTATATCATTCAGCCAATAACTTGGTATCCAAAATTGACATTGATAGTAATTTAAATTAGAAATTAAGACAATATATGCCTCTATTGTCTCCTCTAGCAATAATGTACAGAAATGCAAAAATAAATCAAATAAAACCTTAAAATTAGTAAATAGTATTAACCTGGTGCATCAAAATATTCAAGTTTTTCTCAACAAAGATTTAGAAGTAGAATTATTTATGAATTTTAACAGTATTGATATTCTTTGTATAACAGAACATTGGCTTAAAAGCCACCAGTTTATGTTCAATTTTAATAATCACCAGGTCGGTTGGTAGTTCGTTCAGCAGAGTAAATGCTATACATGGTGGCTCATTAATTTTAGTAAGTAACCAGCTGAAATTTAAAGACCGTAAGGATATTGTGAGCCTATCTGTTGAGCGGACAGTTGAAATAGCTTGTATAGAATTGGAGCAATTTATTGTATTAAGTGTGTACAGGCCCACCTCAGGATTGTATGACTGCTTTGAAAAGGTAATGGATGAAGTGTTACACAAGATATGTAACTCGAATAAATCTATTATCATTTGCGGTGATTTTAATGTTAATTTATGAGAAAAGTCAGGTTCTTGTAGTAAAATAATAAGTCTGTTTCAGTCATACAATCTCGTAAACCTATTTTTGGAGCCCACAAGAATAACCCCTACTAGTGCCACATGCCTAGATAGTATTTATACAGATGTTATTCCAAGTCATAAAGAAATTATATTATGATCATTGCGGGCAAAGGATTACTATCCAAAACCAAAACAACAAAGTGGCTAAAAAGGATATCATTGTTAACCCCAAAACTACAAGTCGCTTGGAAGCTTTTAAAGTTAAACTCATTAATAAATTAACAGTTTTGGCTAATCATACTGATCCTAATCATCTATATAGATGATTTTTTTTAATATGTAGGTACTGTCAACAATTTAATCTCATCTTTATTCCCAAGACTATCTCGGTTAATAGAATCGCGTCTTTCAGTGATTGGGCTACCATTGGTATTCATAAAAGTAGAACACGGCTTTATGAACTATACAATGAAAGGTCTTTTGTAAACACTGCTGAATTTAATTTATATGTTAGAAATTATTCTAAATTATTTAAAAAAGTTTGTTGTATGGCCAAGTCGCGTTTTTTGAGTTCGAAGATTAAAAACAGTAGTAATGTAATTAAAACGACTTGGAATATTATTAATAGTGAAACAGGAAGGTCTAATAACCGAAGTGCTGACTACAGCCTGTCTATTAGTGACAACATAATAAAATCAGACTCACAAGTCACCGCGGCCTTTGAAAATTTCTTTTCAGATATTCCCGTTTCAACTACAAAATCCCTAAACTCATCAGACCCCACAAATTATAGACCTATTTCAGTACTACCTACGTTTAGTAAAATTTTTGAGAAATTAATTTTAGACCAATTGCAAAGATTTTTTAATAAACATAAATTATTACATAACAAGCAGTTCGGATTTACAAAGGGTCGTTCAACTACTGATGCCAGTGTTGAATTTTTAGGACATATTTATAATGCATGGGAAGACAAATACGATGCCTTGGGCATCATTTGTGATTTGTCCAAGGCATTCGATTGCGTTCGTCATGAAACGTTAATCAGGAAACTCCGCCATTACGGGATCCGGAACACCGCTCTGGATCTTCTTACTTCATACGTTAATGGAAAAAGATCGCCCGGATCTATAGTAACAATGGGGGTCCCACAGGGCTCGATTCTTGGTCCTTTCTTGTTTCTTATTTATATTAACGATTTATCCTACCTCATAAAGGATAATCATGATATAGTTTTGTTTGCGGATGATACTTCACTTTTGTTTAAACTTAAACGTCAGCAGCTGGTTACTGACGATGTAAACAGAGCAATCTCAAAAGTAGTTCACTGGTTCATTGTTAATAATTTACTCCTTAATGAAAAAAAAACCAAATGCATTAAGTTTACGCTACCTCACGTTAGGCAGGTGAAAACTAACGTGTTGATAAAGGGCGAAGAATTGAATCCTGAAGATAGCACAGTATTCTTGGTCTTAACTTTGGATGCTAAGCTTCAGTGGGGCCCACATATAGATAAATTGTCAAAAAAGCTAAGCTCCGCAGCATACGCTGTTAGGAAAATTCGTAATTTAACCAACATAGCGACAGCCTGTTTAGTGTACTTTAGCTATTTTCATAGTGTAATGTCGTACGGTATTCTGTTGTGGGGAAATGCAGCCGACATTCAGACTATCTTTGTTTTGCAGAAAAGAGCTGTTCGATGCATTTATAAATTAAGTCCGAGACAATCTCTCAGAGAGAAATTTAAGGAGATTAATATAACGACTGCCTTCTCAGTACATTTTTGAAAATCTTTTATATGCCCATAAAAACATTAAATTGTTTAAAAAATACAGTGATATCCACAATATAAATACTAGGAACAAACACAAATTTTTTGTACCTCCAACAAGGCTCAAGAAAATAGGTGGCTCATTCAGGTGTCAATGTATACGCTTTTATAATAAACTTCCAAGCCACGTTCAAGATCTGAGCCTTAATAAATTCAAATCATTAATTAAACGCAAGTTGTGTCAGAAAGCTTTTTATACCGTTAAAGATTATATTGAGGAGAAAATAGCTTTGGGATTGAACTGCTCCAAATTTTATTTTTTTTTTATTTTTGCATACTGAATGTTGACATGAATATTTACTTTGTAAAGTATTATATTATTTTAATTTATTGTGAATGTGAAGACTATGTAGGTCATTGCTTTTTTTGGTTGTTTAATTTTTTTTCTCAGTTATTTTTAATCATGGTCTGGCAGTTTGAGTAATTTTTGCGGCCTACCCCAATGTCCTTTCTTTGGTATTGTTCGTCGAATCGTTGAGCTCCTTAAGTTCTGAGTTGAGCTGTGCGATTACTGACAAATGCGTGCACTGACTGGACAGGTCCTCTCAATCTGTGTGGTTCTTTCCTCAAAAGACTATTTCAGACACCAATCTACATGGTCTTCACATGAAGTGACCAAGATTATGTCTGGACTTTATAAGAGAGTGTGACCTCTGAGTTTGTTTCGGCCTTTCTTCTCAGAGTAGTCAGATAGGAAACGCCGACCTCATCTTGTTAAAAAAAACAACAAAAACACTTATAAAAGTGTTTGTACAAACCTACCTACTTACAGAAATAAAAATCATTTATCATTTATCAAAGTCATTAATCAATCAAAATGACAGCTTACCCCCGACGGGTTATTGTTGTGTGTTGCAATTTCAAGTGTAATTAATTGTGGTTTACCAGCAAACAAAGCCATTTTAAAGTTATTGGACAGTTGAGAACTTTTTAAATGTATTTCCTTATTTTTATGTATAGTGTACACGTACCTGGCCCAAGGTCCATACATTTTGGAACATCTCCTTTAGTTCTTGACAAACATTTAAATGTTTCTCTTTTCATACGCAGCTCTTGATTATTTAACCCTTAATTACATAGAATATTTATACAAACAACAAATAGTAATCGTCTCACTTGGACAGATAATTGACCATGACAATTGACATTGACTACTTTCTTTTTCGTTCACATTACATGTCATGTTCGTTTACATGTCCATAAATAAATTCATTCTAAAATACAAAAGTTACTTTCGATGGTAACCATCACTATGAAATTAAGGGTTAAAAAGAAACAAAACGCTTTTTGACATGTCTGCGTCGTTATGACAGATAATTGTATAACTATTCTTCGTGTGTAGAGTAGAATATTATGCCATCTCCATGCTTTTCTATCTCAATGGGCACGGCAGTTTGACTGTTGACAGTTGGTTTCATATCTGTAGCACAGAGTACTTTTATATGTAGTCTGTGGGTGGTCAGTGGTTGGTTGTTTGGTTTGATTTGTTGTTGTTTGTAACTGTTTGTATCAGTATGTCTGTTTCATGTTTGTATTGTAAATTAAAAAGAAACAGCTGAAAACGCGCGTTAAAAAGCTTAAATAATATTCTGTAAATAAAACAGATTGGAAATACACATTCATAATGTTCATTTATATGAGCAAGAAGGTAATTATTTTATTTTGTTGATATCGGTGTTTCCATAGAGATTTTGTGCAAATATTCAAATATTTGATCTTGCGCAGATTTTATTCTCTTCTCGGCTCCGTAATAAATGAGCCCTGTTATTTTGTCACTATTTTAAAAATATCTTTTTGTAGTTAACCTAGTTTAAAAGTCGTTTATTAAACTTTCAACTTTAACTATCCAGTTTTTTTTTCAAAAGTAACTCATACTCACTCCTACTAATTTTGTTCTACATAAATGACTGAATAGACACTTGCTTATTTATATATATAAATATAACTATTATATGTTTTTTCTCTGTTTATTAATTAAAAAAAAAAAATGATTCTGAAATGCTAAGTACTGAAACTGCAATACATACTTTACGCATCTTTTTAGGTACATTGATTTTAACAACTATTAAAAATGATTATCCTTCAAACTAAAAAAACTTAGTATAGATATAAACTTAAGGCAGTATTTTTTATACTAAATGCACAATACAGTGGAATCCGTTTATTATGACTCTTGCCTATTTTGACCAGTTGGTCAAAATAGGCAAGAGTCAATCACCTCATACTAAGCAGTTGCTTAGTATGAGGTAATTGCAGTGCTTAGTTTGGTTTTCATATAAAATTATTTATAACAAAGTTTTTCTCTATTGAGTTTGCGGTGACATGTCGCTTATGACCTATTTTTAAGAAATTATGTCCGGTTATAGTTATAAAGTGAACAAAAGCAGACAAAAAATATTGATTTCTCATGTAAAAAATTAAATAATATGTAATGTACGATTACAATTTTTATTTAGAATAGAATAGAATAAAATAGAATATTTTATTTGCGTAAAACATGGTATACAAGGGTGTTAAATACAAATTGAGGCACAAGCATGTTTAGCTAGGATAAAAAATAGCATGCAAAATTTTATACACAAGCAACAACAATCGTTTTTTTTTTTATAAAAAAAAGTCAACATTTTTTATCTATAAATTCTTTTAAACTATAAAAACTCCACTCGAGTAACCACTATTGTTTTTATTATGTTTGTTTTGTGTCAGCTCATGTTTTCTTTTCTTTTTTTTATTAATATGTATCTATTACACAGTTGGTCCTTTAGTATTGTCACAAGTATAATAAGGTCAAAAAATTAAAAATATACTGTACTTTCAAATAATGTTTTTTTTTTTTTATTTTAGGATAATATTGAAATCAAATTTATTCAAAATATCCACCACCATTCGCCACGCAGGCCTTTAGTCTCCGCGGCTAGTCATCAATTGCAGCACAAACCATATTCATATCAAGGGTTCACGGGCTATTTGTATTAAGCAACATGTTTGGAACTTTACAGGAGAGCATTTTAAGGTTTCATTATTCGGAAAAAAGAACATTGTAAAAAAGTATCAATATTTTTTACGAAAAAGTGGCCAATCGACGGTGTTAATAATCAATAGTTTATATCTCCGTTTTTTACGTTTTTCACTGTTTAATGAAGGTAGATATGATAATAACTCAATATCGGCCAGGATGTCGCTTAATACAAATAGCCCGTGAACCCTCGATATTTATTTCGGCCACTGCTGTTCTCAGTGAAGACTTCAGACTCTCCAAATTTTTATGAGGCTTAGCGCAGACTTTCTCCTCCAACACCTGCCATATTTTGTAATCCAAAAGATTAAGGTCAGGGCTGGAGGAGGGCTAATCTTCATGCTTTATCAAGTCGATGTTGTTGAACTCGAACCACGCCTGGGTGGTTCTCGCCTTGTGCGCCGGTGCGGGGTCCTGGTGAAACGTCCATAGCCGTCCTCGAAAGAGCCTTTTTCGCAAAAATAAACTTTAGTCGGGCCAAAATACGAAACTCCCAACCAAATCATCAATGATGAAGAATGGTGACCATGTTGCACTCGGGGAACGGCAATACCAGCTTCTGCAGAACTTGTAGCGTACACCCTATCATTTTGTTGGTTGTACATCTCGTCTATAACGAATCGTCTGTTTTTTGCGTACCGCCTTAGCATAACTCTTGACTTTATCACTCTCATACCTTTCAAGCGCGCCTTGAGCAGATGTCCACTTTTTTTTCTGTAAGCTCGTAGACCCAGGTCTTCATTGAGTACCTTTTTTACTGTCTTTGTATTCAAGCCCATCTGTAAAGCCATCAATTTCTGTTTGCGGACGGGATTTCTTGCAATACGCGCCTTGATTGCTTTGATGACTGCTGGAGTCTTAACAGAACGAGGTCTACCTGATCTTTTCATGTCATCCACACTTGAGTGTTCATTGTACCTTTCAATACACAAATCTCTTCGTGATTTTCAGTTTTTTAAGAAGCTTGAATATTGTGTGTGGCGAGTGGCCACAATGGTTTAATGCAATTACTGCTACTCGGTCTTTGAGCGTTCACTCCATCATAAAACATTAAAATGCTTTTACGTTTTGCGTTGGATACCCTACTCGATAGGTTTGGTTAATTTTTTAGGGTTCCGTACCACAATAGGAAAAAACGGAACCCTTATAGGATCACTCATGTGTCTGTCTGTCTGTCCGTATGTCACAGCCAATTTGCTCCGAATCTAATGGACCGATTAAGTTGAAATTTGGTACCCGTATGTATTTCTGTGACCCAAACACGAACGTGTAATGTAAATTAATGAATTTTGAATAAGGGGCTCAATTTTGGGGGGCAAATACGAAAATTAAAAAAAAAAAAAAAATTGCAAACTGTACCATGCGATATATGAAATGAAAGGGCTTACTGTGAGAGTCTCATATATATATATATCTTTTTATAATTTTAAAATAAACTGTTTTAAAGTTATTTAAGAAAATAGACGAAAATTGACCATTCCCCCTTTATCTCCGAAACTACTGAGCTCAACATTTTGAAAAAAGTACAGAAAATCATTCTTTAGCTATAGATTACAGGAAAACCTATAAGAAGTCTATGGTCATAAAATAACATGGTAAATCTCTTCAATATTGTGCGTACAAACTTATATTTGTGCATAGTTAAACGAAAAAGATTATTTAGACATTACACCTAATGTGGGTTGGATCCTTTTCGTTAACTATGTACATTTGTAGTTGGAATGTATGGACATGTTTTTCAAGTACAATGTTAAGTTTGTTCTTGGGATAAATTCATCCCAACTACGGAACCCTTCATTGTGCGTGGTCCGACACGCATTTGACCGTTTTTTTTTTACTAACGTATCACTACTTCGCGCCAAAAATCCGCCATTTTGTTTTTTCTTTCAAACGTATAAGGATACTTGGGTTTTTAAGACGAATATAACGATACCGTAACTGTTGAAATCCATCCAGCCGTTTGGAAGATATGAGGTAATAAATTACAAATATACGAGATACGCGCGAAAAACATAACCCTTCCTTGGCAGTCGGGTAAAAATTAGGAACATTATGTCAACATCGAAAACTAACAAAATGTTTAACAAACAAAATGTTTTGGCTCTTAACGAAGACCCAGTGCCTTTTTAGGGTTCCGTACCCGAAGGGTACCAAACGGAACCCAATTACTAAGCCTCCGCTGTCGGTCTGTCTGTCAGCGGTCTGTATCTCATGAACCGTAATAGGTAGATAGTTGAAATGTTCACAGATTGTGTATTTCTAATCCTTTCGTTTTAAGGATTACAAAAAAAAAAAAAACTTAACAATATAAAACTACTGTTTGTAATAGTAATACTTAACGTATAGTCTTGTGGAGCACAACTTAACGTGCTTATTTTCTGCATTTTCATTCTAAAATAAAAGAAATAACCAAACAAACGATGAGGGCGTCACTGCGCGCTCGGTACCCTCATAAGCTCCTCGTCTTTTTCGGGTGACCACTGAAAATCAGCGCATGGCAGCCTTCTTGTCACAGTCATGGCGTGCCAGCAGCTGCCGACTTTTGTTTTGTGCTCGTGATTTGTTTTATTTTGCCTTTTGTAAAACTCGAGTTAATTATATTTTTGTATGCACGTGTTCCTGTGACAAATAAACTTATTTTTCTTTCTTCCTTTTTTATAAGTGTTTAGGTGGTCCTTAAACGTTGGCGAAAATAAAACTTGCGTTAAGTGTTACATAAATTGGCTTAAGGGTTACTTAAAATTTAGTAGTCGCTGGTGAAAACGGGCACGAGAGACTGTTTTATAATATGTTAACATTGTCTTTTCAGATTGCAATTCCCAAGCAATCACACGTAACTTGCATATCATGGAACCATTCATCTGGGTACATTGCTGTTGGTGGAGAAGATGGCATGTTAAAAGTTTTAAAATTGGAATCTGGTAATATATAATAATTATAAAACAAATGTTTGTAACATTTGTTTTAATTTTAGAGGCTAAGCTAAATATAAACAGTTTTCCATAATTTTTCTTCTTGAAACAAAAAATGACTTCCTTTGCAGTCAAATTACTACGAGCAAAATCATTCATTTTTTGTACCTGCTTATGCATGATTTAGGGCCGTAAGATCTATAGTTTAAACCACGGAAGAGAGATTAATCTCTGGGCATCGATTATTTCATAAGATCAATCGTAGTTGATCGATTATTGGCAGTTTAAACAATCGATTAGTTTAAACTAGCCCAAAGGGTCTGTTACTCCTTTGTATGGATTAAACTGACCGTGAACTGACCAGATGGCATAATTTGTCGTGACGATCCTGGCTACAACATTTCTACCTGCTTGCTTCAAACATTTATACATATCTATCTATTCATTGAAGTTTTGTTTTGTGGTTATTAAAATGGAAAATTATAACAGTGATTCGGATTCAGATATTGAAATAATACACGAGTTAAATGGTATAAACAGTTATTATAGTAGACCGTGTGTCGTTAGATCAAGATACATACAATCGTTGGAATCAATGGGATGATATAGAATTAACACGTCGCGTCCTTTTCGTGTCTCCAAAGCTTCAACAAAGCTATTTCAAGAGAAATAGGAAGCGAATTATAGCATCCTACCGCAAGGTAAATTTTATTTAAATTAAATTACACATGACAGTAAATAAAGCCTAGTTTTTCGCTATTATTTGGTTCTTATATGAAATTAGCGTTTTATACTGTGGCATGAAATGGTCCATGGTCAAAGATCCGTGAAATGGTCGGCGGTGAATCGTAAATAAATACGTCGCTCTGCATTTGGGGGTGTCGGAAGTAGCGTTTCAAAGGTCTACAGGCCCGGAAAACCTCGCCTTAACATTTCTTTGATATTTTAATCTACTTACCACGACTACGGACTTTTATGGTTGTTACATTACCATGAATTAATTCTTATTGATTATTTAGAACTTAATAATCTTGATTTGTATCTTTTCTTAATAATAAATAATAGTGTAATTTAAATATATATACTTTTTAGGGTTCCGTACCAAAATGGTAAAAAGGAACCCTTATGGTGCAACTCATTCTGTCTGTCTGTGACAGCTGGATATCTCAAGAACCACTAATGCTATCAACTTGAAATTTGGAATAGTTTTAGATGACTTTTGCTCAACTATTTTGCAAATAAGGAAAACAAAAAATATGTATAGTTTATATTGCAACAACTCGTTCCTGTTGGACTGAAAGGGGGTCTTAAAAATTAAAGTGGAGCTACTAGGGCATGTGGGGTATCATATGAAAGAGCCCTGTTTGCACTTTCTCAAACATTTTTTTAGACCGCATAGTTTTCGACTTTTGATGAAAACTGTAAAAAATACCCCCCTCCCCCTATTTCCGAAGTTTGCATAGAGAAAATTTTGAAATTATTCTATGTGATAAAAGTTTAAGTAAAGATTACAGGAAAGTAAAACGATGTCTCTAAATAGCACACTTTTTCAGAAATCATCAACAAAAATTACATTAGTTCCACTATTGGTCAAGAGATAGCGAATGACCTAAAACTGCAATATTTTACACCGCAGTGTTAAAATTCTCTGACGAATATAGGCTTAAAAACATTTCACGTTTCACAACCAAAATGTATATATGATGGTACGGAACCCTCGGTGCGCGAGTCCGACTCGCTCTTGACCGGTTTTTTATTTATTTCAACACTTGCACTATACTATTAGAACCAACAGATATAACATACCCTCGTATACCTAAGTAGATAGGACAAAAACGTAAGTCCGCGGGAAAACCCACATAACTAAATCGTTTTTCTAGCAGCCATAACTTTGTCTTAAAAACCATAATGTTTATATTATTTAAATTTCCTTTTAAAACATCGCTTAAAATATTTTGTTGCTTTGCACTGCAGCACGTCCTCGTTGCTATCTACCTATATCCATATTTCCTGTTATTATTTTATTAAAATTTTTACAATATGTGAACAGAAAAAAATCTACATAAGTACCAAATTAATTAAAATTTCTATGAACTTTTCTCGATGTGTTGAGCATGTTATAAAATAAAATCAAGAAAAATAAAATATTCTAAATGATTTATTAATATTTTATTTATCATAACAAAATCTGTACTAGGGCTAGAAAGCCAACGACGACTGGCATATTCTCTGCTTTTTATAAAAGCACTAGCTTCTGCCCGCGGCTTCGCCCGCGTAATGGTCGGAAATTATTCCACAGGAACGTACTACTGGGTTTTATAGTATCCTACGTCCTAACTCAGCTTATGGCCTATCCGTATGGCTTTCATCTAAATCTGTTCAGCCGTTACGGTATGAAAAGGTAACAGACAGACGGGCAGATAATAAATTCACATAATCTTTTTAGGGTTCCGTACCTCAAAATGAAAAATTGGAATACTTACAGGATGATTTCGTTGTCTGTTAAGACTCTTTTTCTCAGGAATTCGTGGGGGTACTAAATAAGTTGATATACTCGTAGATAGGTAATTATCATAAACTTAGATCGATGGTCATCGGATCGGAAATCGGTATTCACAGTTGCAGAAAACTCTTCCACTTGGCGTCACTCGATATTTTCCCTCACTCTGTCAAACTCAAGGTACATCGGGATGTACCTTAAGGAACACTCAAGGAAGATTTACGCCATTATTCGCGTTTTTTACTCTACTCTTTAACTCGCGCTTGTTACACACAACAGAGCTGATTATTCTATTTGAATAACTTTTACCATAGTGTGTTCAATGGGAGGTTTTGTTTGGGACGCCCTCGCGAGCGGTCGCGTCGAGATAGACGGCGTTGCGCAACACGTGTCAGAAATTGCGTCTTTGGCATTGGCCACCTAAATTGAACAGTGTTTAGTGGAGGACTGCGAAATCCCCAGCAAGCAAATTTGGTGAGATCCTTCCATTGTGTTGGCAGGAAAGTAATGAGCGTTTTTTCGTAGATTATCTGTTTTTATCTAGAAACGAAACAGAAATTTCTAGAATGCACTAGCGCATTGTGGTGGGGAGCAACAATGTAAATACGTGTCGCCCAGCACCGAGCACTCGATTACTCGCTAAAACATGGAAGCGACCAGAGAGCAAATACGTCACTGTCTTTTGTACGAGTACCGTTTAGGCCACTCAGCAACCGTAGTATGCTCGAAATATACGCAGTGCAGAAGACGAAGATGCAGTCTCTGACGCAACAGCAAGACGTTGGTTTGAAAAGTTCAGGAATGATAATTATGATCTAAAGGATTTGGCCCGTAGTGGAAGACCAGTTGAAGTTGACGTACATCGTTTACAAGAATTAATTGAAAATGATCCCCGTCTTACTTCTCGTAATCTTGCCGAAGAGCTCAATTGCAGTCATGTGCAAGTATTGGAACACTTCACAAGCTGGGTAAAATCTGGAAATTAGGATCTTGGGTACCACACCAGCTGAGTGCCACGCAGTTACATAATCGCGCCAACACTTGCATGAGTCTTTTGTCCTGGCGTCGCACCCAACATTGGCTTGACAGTCTGGTTACTGGTTTTGTATGTGAACCACACGCGTAAGCGTCCGTGGCTAGATCGCAATCAAACACCTGTGCCGACGCCAAAAAATGAACCACGTGCAAAGAAGGTTTTTATCGGGTTGGCTAATAAGTAATGAGCGTTTTAGTTTATAATTTCTAGAAATTTCGGAAAGGTTCGAGAACGTTCTGTAGCAGAGGGTATAATAAAGAGCGAGTCGCGCTCATGCGCGTTATTGATAGTTTGGCTGTTAGTGCGTTAAAGTTCACAAAGAAATGAGTGATATTAAAACCCACGTACGACATTGTTTATTATATGAGTTTCAATCTGGGCATTCTGCTGCAGAAGCTACACGTAATATATGTCAAATGATAGCTCACGATGCAGTCTCCGAAGCAACAGTAAAGCACTGGTTCCAACGGTTACGCAATAACGATTTTCCCTTAACACATTCACTGCTGAATTATTTGGCGAACTTGCTCCAAGTGCTGCTTTATGATACACTAAACCCTGTGCGGCAAACACTCATGCGCGCCCAAAAAATACTTCGTGTGGTGCTATGAGCGCGCAGGCGCGATTGAAGAAGCTCTACCCAGTGCGGCTGGGCACATATGTGCGCCGTTACAAACTTATCCCAAGTGCGGCGAGACGCCTAGGTGTGTTTGAAAAATTTCCCATTTTTTATGAGTCATAAAACAATTACGCCAAGAACAATAGAGATGCACAAAAAACCCACAGGTGCGGCGCGCCGCATTCGAAGGAAGTACATAAATTGTATGGACACGCATATGCACCGGTAGCACATGGTGAACGTTCGAAAATCGCACATGCGTGTCTGCCGCACAGAACGTGTTAACCGGTCAACCAAGGTCTGGGCGCCCCGTGGAAATAGATGTCGATAAATTAAAACTATTAATCGAAGAAGATCCTCGAAGCGAAGAGAAGAGAAGACACGCGATTTGGCTGTTCAGCTCGTGCTCTCATGGCACCATAGAAAATGATTTACATGGTTTGGGAAAGACTTACAAATATAGTGTTTGGGTACCCCATCAATTAAGTAAAGATCAGCTGACCTACCGAGCTGAGATTTGTGTACAACTTTTATCTTTCCGTCGCACATTTAATTGGTTAGATCATCTTGTCGCTGGAGATGAAAAGTGGGTTCTCTATGTTAATCACACACGCAAGCGCCAGTGGCTGGGATGTAAAGAAAAGGGAAAACCAACGTCAAAAGGTGATCTTCATCCTCGCAAGGTAATGCTTTCTGTCCGGTGGGATATACATGGAGTAATAAGCTGGGAATTCCTTCCTACTAATACTACGATTACAGCAACATTATATTGTGATCAACTCGAAAAACTGAAGCTTGACATCGCAAACGTCCACAACACGACAAAATATTTTTCCTGCACGACAATGCCCAGCCGCATATTGCTAAGAGTACCAGACTAAAACTATTGGAGCTTAATTGGGAAATAATACCCCACCACGGATATCGAGGGATACTCGTATGCCTTGGGGGCGTGGTTCGTGGCGCCTCGATATTATAAAATTGGTCTTATGTTCGAACGGCGGCTGTACGCTTCATTCAGTCGCTTTGCAACTGCGTATAGTGACTATTGATGCGTAAAAAACCAAAATGCCGAGTTGTGCAATAATTAATGTAAAAATAGGTCAAATACCATCAACCTGAAGACAAATGGCATGTCCTACCACCGTTAATACATTAGGCGCGGCAGACGCACATGCGCGTTTTCGGACGTTCACCAGGCGCTTGACGGCGCGTATGCGCGTCCATACAATTTATATAACTTTCTTCGAGTGCGGCACGCCTCACCTGTGCGTTCGTTGTACATCTCTATTGTTTCGAAAACATCATACGATCAGGCTCGGGTGCGTGCAAAAAATATCTTGAGTGTAGACACACTCGAGATATTTTTTGCACGCACCCGAGCGTTTGCCACACAGAATTAGTGTAGCATAAAGAAGCGTTTGCATACATTTCGATAAGAATTAAGCAGATAATGTGTTAAGTAAACAATTAAGTCACTGTTTTATATTTTAAATCAATTTTTAAATGTTTTACTAACTTTCGCCCGGAGCGACACGAACTAGCTCGAACTATCCCGAATCTACCCGAAAGCAACGAGCGTTTTGGTATTAGAGAGGTGCAATCGAGTGCGTGCGGCTGATTTTATCGATATGCGTATTATTGCAGTTGAATATTTTTTTACAGAACTTAATGGATATTCTCGTATTACATGTATAGTAAAAGAGTTTAATTAGTTATTAATTTAATGTTGTTTGAACCAAATTAAGACATTGTTATTTCAATACAGTTACACGTGAAGTGTAAAAACTTAAATTAATATTATGCCTAAAGATTTTGACAAATGATGTTTTTAATTTAAAGTGCAATATGATAAGTAATATGATAAATACATATTCAAATTTCATTCAATTATTTATTTTTGGTCAAAAAAATTACAATAATTTGTGTTCGATATGCAAAAATATTCAATTATTATTTTAAAAACTCTGGCTATTTGGCGATTTCGTAAGGTGGACCCTAGAGGATTAATAATATTGCGCAATATTATTGACCGAGTAAGATTAATATTGAAGACTGCGATGGTTAAATATTGTTGAAAATAAAAAAATAATATTTTGCGCAATATTATTGTACTGATCACTAAATCGCAAGCCCACCTTAGTCATAAGGCCGAGCAGCCGTCAAGGTTCAAAGTTTAAATTAGAAAATTCGCGGACCGTCGCTATTTTGTCAAATCTTTGTCTGTAATACTGAGGGTTTCACATTTTATTTTATTTCTTTACAAATGTGTTAAAAATTAAATTCATTTTCAGTTTTCCGAAAGATCCACATCTGAGATTAAGTAATATATTATATAAATATACAGCATGATGTTTAACAGAAAGCGTTCTTTTTAACCGGTACTACAATATTAAAAAAAATATATATTTAAAGAAAATTAAACAAAGTTATTATAATACAAGAATGTGCTAAAATTAAATATCGATAAAAATTATCGACCATCGCTTTCGACTCCCTAATTGCATGCGTGTGCATTGAATGTTCGCAAATAGCAAATGTTTACAAGCGAATGCCTCCCCCATGCTATGTATGTGTGCTATTAGAAATTGATTTAGTGTAGCTGCTTTCTTCTTAGTGTGCGTGTTCAAATTTTAAGTGTGTGTCGTAAGTACACTATTTGTTAATGTTGTAATTATTTGGGTGGGAGATAAGCGGTGGCACTCGGACTTCTTACTATTCCGCAATGAAGGCATATCTCCGGATATCTATGTACCCCACCCTCCATATTCGCCGGACTTAGCACCAACTAATTTCAGCTTGTTCCGATCACTTAGTAATAATTTACGGGAAAAAAGCTTTGACGATGAACCACACTTGAAACAATACCTACATAGATGACTTCTTCAATTCAAAACCAACGAAGTTCTATGCGGACGCCATTCACTCTTTGCCAGATCGATGGCGAAGGGTAGTAGAAAACGACGGTGAATATATTATTAATGATTAACATTATTCATTTAATAAAAATATCAATCTGCCTAGCCTTTTCCCAACTATGTTGGGGTCGGCTTCCAGTCTATTCGGATGCAGCTGAATACCAGTATTTTACATGGAGCGACTGCCTATCTAACCTCCACAACCCAGTTACTCGGTAATACGATACCCCTTGGTAAGACTGATTGTTAGACTTTCGGGCTTCTGACGACCCGTAACGACTGTCAAAGATCCTCGAATGACAGCCGGGACCAACGGCTTACCGTGCTTTCCGAGGCACGGAGGAGTCTCGGTATGAAAATATGGTCACCCATCCACAGACCAACCCCGGCAAGCGTAGCTTAACCTGATGGATCGACCCGAGCGGCTGTTATTACATAGCCACGAGCTCCTCAATTATTCATTTAATAAATAAATACAAATAAAATAGTTGTATGTCGCTCATTACTTATTAGCCAACCCAATATTATCTGTATGATGGGACGCAAAGGGAATTTTATACCGGGAGCTACTACCAGATAATATCACCGTGGACTCGACAATATACTGCCATCAGCTTGGCCGACTTCGGCTACCCTGACGCTTCCTCCTTAAACCATCGATTATATTTTATCGTAGATTCCGATTTCCATTGATCTTACGGACTCTATCTTAAGTAGCTGTTATTTTTCACGCGTCCTTTCTTGCGCGTAAGCAGAAGCAGTAATGACTAGTAATTCAGGCACAATCACGGGTCAAGATTTTTTTGAGCCAGTCTTTATTGTGTCTCAGTAAAACATTGATGGAGGGGGGAGGGGGTCAACTTGGATTATAACAATTTTAAGTGGCAGTAAAAAAAGCAAATCATACAGGCTGTCACCAGCTTGGATGACTTTTTCCGGTAGGGTTTGATGGCCGTGGCTTGAGGTAGCTGAATTATTACCTCTGCTGCTCTGAAGCTGATTAATTCATATTTTCTTAATGCATTACAGGAGGTGGCGGTAATCTCTCAATGAATCTGAGCTTGGAAGGCCACACTGGTCAGTTGTGTGTGGCTATTTGGAATGAAGTCTTTCAGAAGCTGACCACTAGTGATGAGCATGGTGTCATCATTGTTTGGATGCTTTATAAGGTAATTTCTCCTTTGTCAAATAGCATCTTTATCAATTTATTTTTTTATATTTATACATGTACGTGAATAAAGGCCACTAACTTAATGTGTCGTCCTGAATCGGTCTTAATTTATGCATTATGTGTGATGATCATCATCATTCTCCTGGCCTTGTCCCAATTTATTTGGGGTCGGCGCAACATGTCTTTTTCTTCCATACTTCTCTATTAGTCGTCATCTCGGTAGTCACTCCCTTTCTGGCCATATCAACTTTCACACAGTCCATCCATCGTTTCTTTGGTTTCCCTTACTCGTATAGCCCTCCACGTTCATACTCAACACTTTACTGATGACATTTTCCTCATTCCTCCGCATTATATGCCCATACCATGACAACCAATTTCCGCACAACTGTCACCGGTTTCACTTTCAGACTTCCTCTTACATACTCATTTCTTGTTCTATCCATTCGCGTAATACCACACATCTCTCTTAGCATTCTCATCTCGGCTGCATGCAATTGCCTTTCATTCATTCTTCTTATGGCCCAACATTCTGATCCATACAAGACAGCAAGTCTAACTATTGTTTTATAAATCTTCACCTTGAGTTTAAGGGGAATGCGGGAGTCGCAGATTGTTCCCGTGACCTGCCGCCATTTCATCCATCCAGTGTTAATTCTGTGCTTAACAGACCGATCTACTTCGCCATCGCTTTGCACAAGTGAACCAAGATACCGGAAGTCGGAGCAGACCGGGAGAAGCGCGCCATCAAGCGCTATGGCTCCAGAACTGGAGAGACCGCCGAAATCGCAGAACTTATACTCGGTCTTGGTTCTGCTGATTTTCAAGCCGACATTCTCCAGTTTCCGTTGCCATTTCTCCAATCTGCTCTGGATCTCAGGTCCATCTTCACCGACAAGAACGATGTCGTCGGTAAATAGCATGCATCACCAGGGTGCATCTTCCTGTATGTCCGCCGTCAGAGCGTCCATAATCAACAGGAATATGTAAGGATTTAAAGCCGACCCCTGGTGCAAGCCTACCGCCACACTGAACTCGTCAGTGTTGCCAGCAGCCGACCGGACGTAGGTACAAGATTGACTGTACATAGCACGAATTAACTCTACATACTTCCCGGGCAAACCTTTCTCTTTTAAGGCCTTCCACAAGACATCCCGAGGTACCCTATCATACGCTTTTTCCAGATCAATGAACACCATGTGCAAGTTATTGTGTGCACGTCTGTACTTCTCGCACAATTGGCGGAGTGCAAAAGTGGCGTCGACTGTTCCTCGACCTGGCATAAACCCAAACTGGTTTGGTCAATGTGTCCTCCTGGAATCGGATTTAATTTATGCATTATGTGTGATGATAAATTTGGAAATTACTATAATATGGTTTGTATTACTTTCCAGGGGTCCTGGTACGAAGAAATGATAAATAACAGAAATAAATCAACTGTGAGAAGCATGGCTTGGGGTTCTGATGGTCAAAAAATCTGCATAGCTTATGAGGATGGTGAGACAATAGCAACTATTAACACATTCGGTGCGGCAGACACACATGCGCGTTTTCATAACTTTCTTCGAGTGCGGCACGGCGCACATGTGTGTTCGTTGTGCATCTCTATTGTTTCGAAAACATAGTAAATAAAAGGGTCGGTAAGGGTGTAGCATATAGAAGCGTTTGCATAAAGAATTCAGCAGAGAATGTGTTAAACCTGTACATTGTTAGTACCTTTAGAGTAGATTTATGTCTTTATGAACGCTGTGGCTGTGACTATTCACAGCCACCAAAACGAAAGAAATCCACTCTTTTATGTCCAAATATATACAAATTATAATTTAGATACTGAAGACCAGGGTTATATGAGTTCATATAATTATTTATTTTCTTTGACTCTCAAGGTCAATTTATTTTAATTTTATTTTTATTTATTATTGACATAATCTACTCATTTCAATGTTTATTTATTTTTTATGAGTGGTATTGCAATATGTGGTTAGCTAGTGACCTCGACAATTGATCATAGTTTTTCTTGCCCGAGCAACCGGCAGCAAGTTCGTCATGCTCCCTTAGATGTCACTGCTTGCGGTAGCGTCGGCGGTCGGGTTGTCTCCTTCCCTCAAATATGGCGAGGGGGGTAATGGCTGATCTTTGCGTTACACTCGTGAACGGGTGCTGCTTGTGGTGACAGGTCGTCTTGCTGACCTTGGTTTTGTTTTGTTATTAGTAATTTAACTCGTTGTTGATTTTACTTCGATGGTCCTAGTTTATCCCTATCTGTGACTTGTGAGTTACGACTACATGTACGGCTATATGTAAGTGGGCACGCCCTTTATTACTGGAGGCTTTTATTTAGGTATAAAGTTCTGCTTACGTTTTTAGTTTTGTATTTTGTTTCTGCTTGAGTATTGTTTTCGTTTTTTTTTTTTTTTTTTTGGTATATTGGCGTGTGCTAGCTTACTTATAGCAAATAATTTAATTTAATGTTTTGTGTTGCGTAATGTACCTAAATTATTATGCGCAGTATTATATAGAATCATTTTTTTAACTGAACAGACAGCTGTGCTGCTGGGGAGTTTGTTGCGCCACTTCTTCTCCCCAGCTAAAGCACTAGGAAGTGGTGAAGGGCGGGCGTTTTTGGGGGACTGTCTTATGTAATTTTGACGTTCAAAAAGTGCTGATTCTCAGCCTAGTTTGAATAAATGACTTTTGATTTTGATTTTGATTTTGAAAGGGATGTCTTTTGTTTACGCGAAATAGGGATTTTAATTATGACACGGATCAGCATTTTTCTGTATATCTATCTTTTCTGTCACTTGAGGCCTCATCTTCCGCGTTCATACGCATCGAATGCGTTTTTATGTGCGAATGAAGTTCTCGCTCCAGTAACTTGCACATCCAAAGTGATATAAAGGGATAGAGATACAAAAAAATGCTGATCTGTGCGTTGTGCATTTAAATAAGATTTCACTCTTATGTCTGTTGCACTCAGTTGATTGGTGCTCAGAGTGATGATTGTTAATTGCAGTTTACGAGCGCGGGCCAATCATTGAAATGTAAACCTTATTTATGTTAAAGCAACATGACGCGCGCTCGTGATTTGCAACGACTGTAACATTGTGATATTATTACAGGAGCTGTTATTGTAGGCTCTGTGGATGGTTCTCGAGTGTGGGGCAAAGACATTAAAGGGCCAGGGCTTGCTGCAGTTCAATGGTCGCCCGATAACTCACAGCTTCTCTTCGCGCTGACCAATGGCGAGCTGCACATATATGATGATCAAGGAAATTTTACAGTATGTACAGACGCCAGCACATCAAGCTACTACAATCTGTCAGATTTCTTTAATAGAATTTCGACTTTATTGCTAAAGCTTTAGGTTCAAGGTTGATTGGGAAAATCTGACTGTTTCGGGTAGGTTGACCTGCTGGCGTCTGTACATTGTACACTCACCGACAAATATGGCCCTAAGCGCGAATTTTTGAACAAACTTTTGATTGGGCCACTTTTACTGCCCAAAATCTTAAATTCTCTCACTGCCAAACAAGGCACAAATGCGCTTAAACCGCTAGTTTTAGAAGCATGAAATTTTGCAAGAGTTTCTTATACAGGGTCAAATTAAATTAGCTAGACTCTGCAGACGTGATGGGTATCTGTATCACGATAAAATAGATCAAAAAAGATTTTGTTTTTTTTTGGGATCAACGACCGCGTGTAGAGTTGTTACTTGAAGTATGAGTTGAAAAAATCTATTTTATCGTGTTTAGGTAATTATCTATAGCCATCACGTCTGTAAAGTGTACACAAAATAAAACTGATTTTTTAAACTGATATCTCAAGTGGCTACACTAACTGCGGTCTATGACTCCACAAAAAACATTATAATTTTTTTTGTCTTATAATGTTTAGATACCGATAGTTCGATAACCATCACGTCTACGGAGTTTCGCTAGCTAATTTAATTTGACACTGTATGACGAAAATGACCAATACGGAAGGATTTTTGAAAATTTATCCCCCAAACGGGTTAACTAAGGGATGAAAGTTTATTTAGAACTTTGTCATTCTTGCCGGTGGGAAAATACATCGGGCGGGCAAACGGCTTGTTTTTATATAAAGTTGTTAAGTACTTCTAATTGCCTTTGGTCAGAGCTCGACCCCCCGGAGGCGACCTGGCTACGGCCTTGATTCTCATTAAAAATCCCAGAGAATATAGTAGTTTGTTTACAAATTCACGTTTAGGGCTCGGGCCACATTTACTGCCGATGAGTATCACTCATGTTAAAAGTAGGTACACGTACAGTATCTGGGCATAGGTAAAATTACACACGGAGCTTTAGAGACTGTCACACCAGTATGAGTGACAGAGACACGGAGCACAAAACCAGTGGAGAGAGCATCGGCACATTTTTGTACTAAATCAAAGTCACTAATCAACGGTAACGGTAACTGCAACGGTAACGGAGGTAAGCTTCGCCCGCTGTGATTGGGTGACGAATTGACAACCAAATGACAACAGATGCTCTAGGGATTCCAAAAAAGTAATTTAAAAAATATCGATATCGATAATTTTTTGTTTGACTTATTAGTAGTTCAAAACAAATTCTTATGAATTTGTTTTTGATACAGAGATTACGGGTTTGATTTTGAAATAAAACAGGCGTTTATTAAATATAGAAGGCTTAATTTAAAAAAATATCATTTTTTAAACTTTCAACGCAATCTGGCGCGCAATTTCTAGAACATACGACACTACACTTTGTTGGAAAAAAATTGTCTCTAGGTGTAGCTTTGATCCAAATGTCTTTCTTCTCGATGTCATCGTTGGGAAATCTGCAAATTTTAATGCATACAAAATACACGTTTTATAAATATTCTGAGGCCCCGTTCTCATGATGGACTTTGGCCGTTAGCTAACGTCAGCAGTGTTGACATGATGACGAGCGCTTTCGGGCTTCGGCCACCTTTACTCATTAAAGTATCTAGCGAAACTAAAAATTACCTTATACTAAATGTGTAAAAGAGAAATATCATAATCATACGAGAGAGATATCATACACTCACATGTTTTTCAGTTAAGTATAACAAGTTTCATACCAGTATTTCGTATTGTAACATAATTATCCCTTTTCTGCAATTTTTCGAGCAGAGCCAAAGGAATAAGCATGTTTTAAAATAAAGCAAAAATAATACAATAAAAAAAAATATAAGTTTAGCACCTATATTTTAAATGATATCGATTGCATCGTCGCGATGCTGCGAAAAGCACTATCGAGAAAAAAAGAGACGACTGCTAATGTGCAAATCAGTGTAACGGAAAGAGACAGCA
This sequence comes from Dicycla oo, assembly GCA_948252095.1. Taxonomy (NCBI): domain Eukaryota; kingdom Metazoa; phylum Arthropoda; class Insecta; order Lepidoptera; family Noctuidae; genus Dicycla; species Dicycla oo. The sequence continues at coordinate 18,087,049 of OX411712.1, forward strand.
CCGCGAACATTCTAGAACTTAAAATATTTGATTTTATTTTTCATTTTTAATCAAATTGAATAAATAGAGTAGAAAATCATTTACATGTGAAATGTTATCCCGTCTTATGTGTGACTTGAAGTAGTAGTATACTTTCCACACCATTTAATTGCACAAATAGGCATTACTTTCCGTTTTATTTGCTTTAAAAACGAGTGTGACGTTCGTTCGTAAGCCTACAATTGCTGCGACTGACAAAAATTCCGTCGCATAGACTTGATATAGCGTATGTTTAGCACCCGCGGTAGCTTCCGCACACGCTCTCCACTGGTTTTGTGCTCCGTGGACAGAGACGACGCTATACAAAGCCGAAATTTGTCTTAAATAAAGTAATATTTGTGCAACAAATATTACTTTATTTAAGACATAAATCGTAGATATATTCTAGTACAATAGACCTACAATATATCTACAAAAATATCGTGTTGGTTACCAACACGATATTTTTGTAGATATATTTTTCCTGTTTTAGATGCCAGTTACTATTCACGGTGTGTCGGGATCAATGGATATTGTTACAATGGACTGGTATTCGGGAAGTGCTCCAGCCACCAGACCCGTTCTAGCAATATCTTACAAAAGTGGTGTGATATTGTTAATGAAAAATTGCAATGAGGAAGGTAAATCGATATTTTTGATACTGACCTTAGAAAAAAGTTGAAAATTAATTCAATGATCCTTTACTAGGAGTTGCAGGTGCCCACATGCAGTGGTATCTATTAGGTTGTCACATAAATAATGAGCGTTTAGTAAAAGTTATCTAGTTTTTTCGAGAATCATCTAGAACATTCTACGGTCGAAGATATATAAACAGTGTGTGGCACTTGTTCGTCTGGCCCGACCGATCACCATGTTCGGCAAGTCGATCCCCTGGGAGACGCGAGCCAAATACCTTGGTGTGACCCTCGACCACCACCTCTCCTTCGCTGAGCACATAAAGCAGGTGGGTTCGCGCGCCGCTTGCGCCCTCCGTAGACTCCACTCCGTTCTGAATGCACGTAGCAAATTGTCACTTAGGTGCAAATTGCGCATTTATACAGCGTGCATTCGCCCCATCATGACCTATGCGGGTTCAGTGTTTGCGCACGCAAAACCTCACCTCATTCATAGGATGCAGGCCCTCCAAAACCGTTTTCTCCGAAAGGCAACGGGAGCCCCTTGGTTCGTTCGGAACGAAATCCTCCACGTAGATCTCGACATTCCCACCATCTCCCAGTTCTTGAATCGCAATTCCAAGCGACCGGTCAAGTGCGTGTCGGACCACGCACAATGAAGGGTTCCGTAGTTGGGATGAATTTATCCCGAGAACAAACGTATTGTAGTTGAAAAACATGTTCTCCCATACATGTCCCATACATTCCAACTACAAATGTTCCATAGTTAAACGAAAAGGATCCAACCCACAATACACCTAATGTGGATTGGATCCTTTTCGTTTAACTATGGACAATGTATGTTTGTACGCACAATATTGAGAGATTTACCATGTTATTTTAAGACCATAGACTTCTTATAAGTTTTCCTGTAATCTATAGCTATAGAATTATTTTCTGTATTTTTTCAAAATTTTAAGCTCAGTAGTTTCGGAGATAAAGGGGGAATGGTCAATTTTCGTCTATTTTCTTAAATAACTTTAAAACAGTTTATTTTAAAATTATAGAATTTATTTATATATATATATATATATTAAAGCACTATCGAGAAAAAAAGAGACAACTGCTAATGTGCAAATCAGTGTAACGGAAAGAGACAGCACCGCGAATATTCTAGAACTTAAAATATTTGATTTTATTTTTCATTTTTAATCAAATTGAATAAATAGAGTAGAAAATCATTTACATGTGAAATGTTATCGCGTCTTATGTGTAACTTGAAGTTGTAGTGTACTTTCCACACCATTTAATTGCACAAATAGGCATTACTTTTCGTTTTATTTGCTTTAAAAACGAGTGTGACGTTCGTTCGTAAGCCTACAATTGCTGGGACTGACAAAAATTCCGTCGCATAGACTTGATATAGCGTCTTTTATTTGATACATACGAATACCAAATTTCAACTTAATCTGTAAATTAAATTCGGAGCAAATTGGCTGTGACAGACGGAGAGACATACAGGCAGTTTTTCCTTTTGAGGTACAGAACCCTAACAATGGACAATATCAAAACGCACGTTAGAACTTGTTTACTTTACGGATACCAATCTGGACATTCAGCGGCCAAAGCTGTGCGGTACATATGCCAACATATAGCTCCTCATGCTGTATCGGAAGCAACAGCAAAAAGATGGTTCATCCGATTTCGCAGTGGTGACTACACGTTGAGTGATCAGCTCAGATCTGGCCGGCCAGTGAAAATAGACATAAATGAATTAAAGTCGTTTATTGAGAAAGATCCCAGGATTTCCTTGCGTGCATTGCCTGTTCTTCTCGAATGCTCTCATAACACAATAGAACGACATTTACACGAATTAGGCAAAAGGTTTGGATACCTCATGAGTTGAGTCAATGTCTACTCTAGTATCGCATAGACACACACACACACACACACACTTGTCTGTACACAACTTTTATCTTTTCTCCGTACATTCAACTGGTTGGACCATCTCATTACTGGGGATGTAAAATGGGTTCTGTATATTAACCATACCCACAAGCGCCAATGGCTAGACCCAAATGAACCCAGAAAACCAACTCTGAATAAAAAAAATATAAAAAAAAACAATAACCCGACTGCACAAACACATACTGAAAAGAGAAAACCAAGAATTACCTACCTATAATATTTAATTTTGGTATCGCAGGCGGGGACAAACAATTGGGTGGCGGGGTTTTATTAATATTTTGTATTTACAGATACAATATATAAATAATATAAAGCCATATACAATTTATTTGTTTCGTTTTAAGTATGATTGGACTACGGATATTTATCAATTATATAATTAACCAATTTATTATTCCTAATTAAATTTAAACATATGACATAAGTATATATTTTTGTAATCCCCTATTAATTTCCTTTATTTTGATACCCTACTCGATAGGATTGGTTATTTTTTTTATTAACGAACATGACAAAATTTTCTACCACTTATCGCGAGAATAGTGCAACACAAATTATTGGAGTTTTCTTGGAAAAAAATTATTCATCCTCCTTATTCACCAGATATGGCACCAACAGATTATCACCTATTCGGGTCCCTGAGTAATGCACTATCTGAAAAAAAATTCGATGATGCGGGCCACCTACGACAGTTCCTAGACGAATTCTTCAAGTCCAAACCAAACCATTTCTACAGGGATAGATAGAGATAGGTGGAGACGTATTCTCGATTCTGATGGCGGTTATGTTATTGACTAATTAATGATATAAATTATAAAAAGAAGTTTTATTTCATTTTGTCATAATCGCTCATTACTTAAGTGACAACCTAATATTTTCCATCGGTGGGGTGGTTTTTCAACCTATAAGCAACGTAAACAAATTAAAATACTCATTGTTCCCTACATTCTGTGAAAACCATTAAAGATATTGTAATCAATTTCAGATAGTGTCGTTGTAGAATCAAACATGTTGATTATTGATTGTCGCTGGAATCACAATGGCACCATCCTGGCTGCTGCCGGCTGTACGGCAGACAAGACCAACGTGGTTCAATTTTTCGGCGCATACGGGGAGGTATAGGCGTATGATACTTAATATAATTAGAAAATAAAATTGACGCCCTGAAGTAAGCTATAACTTCAAAGGCTTTATTATCCTTTTGTTCTAGCATATACGTACGTTGCGTGTGCCGGGTGGTAACATGAGGGCGTTATCGTGGGAGAAAAAGTCACTGCGACTTGCTATCGCTATCGACTCCTTCATATACTTTGCTAACGTCAAAATGGACCACAAGTACGCGTTTTATGGGAATACATTGGCATATGTATCGGGCACAGAAACCGTTACCTTTTGGGATACTGTAACACATCAGGTTAATGGACTTATGTTTTTACGGCATGATTTAAATACTCCATATACGCAAACATTAATGTTTGTTTTTTTTTTATTTATGAATTTAGTCCTGGATAAATCATATACCTGATGTCATTGATATGTGCGCAGTTGACGAATACTGTGTGATAGCCACTTTGGGGCAAGTAATAATATCAAATCAGCAAGGAATTCAGTGTGATGGTGAGAACAATAATGATTTTACTAAATAATATCATGTATCTGATCAGTAAACTTGTACTAGTTATGACAGCTCCGAGTTTAAAAGGGTAATAACTCTATAGTGCGTCGTCTAGCTAGTCTCATCAGCTTTTATGATTTTAGCCAAAGCAGTAAGTATCCCGGTGGTATATGTGACTATCAACAGCAAAGCGATTGTAGTAGCAGCGTCTAAGGAATCGTTTATAATATGGAAGTTCTCTACACCGACCAGACCTCGTAAGTATTTGAAGTAATCTATTTTCAGAATTATGTGTGAAAAAAAAAAGTAAAAACGTGCTTAACAAAAAATCTGTGCCGAACAAGATTAATTAAATCCAGTGCAATTCGCAATTGAATTCAGAAGAAGTGTCAAATAAAATAAATCGTCTTTGAAAGGAATAAAATAGTGTCATGTTTAAATAAATACAATATTTGGTTCCATTCAAACACGCTTTATTTTATTCACTGCAAGTTAACTTCAGTGAACCAAAAAGAAGGTATACTGTATACTGGATGTGAAAAAATCGGGTACGGATTAGAAGCATGGCATACCTAGTTTATTTTCTTTTTATTTTTTAAAATTAAGAATATTAAGGTTTGAATTTCGATATTTTTAACGATCTATAAGATATTTTTCAAAATTTCTGTTTTTATTGTTCTAGTTTACTTCAAATGTGTTGTATTTATTGATAGAGCAATTTCTGTCTAAGCTATTGTAAAAAAAAACTAGGTATGCCATAGGCTTCTACTCCGTTCACCTATTGTACCCTATTTTTTTAAGACGGTAAAAAAATTATCCAGTATATACGTGGGCTGTTCCAAAAATTGTTAGTGAAATGTAAAATAGTTTAAAGCTTTTCAAAATACCAACCCCAATACAATGCATTCAGGTGAACCATCTTTCGAAACATTTAAAAAATATATCTTGCGGGAAGTCGAAAAATAACCACCGAAATTCATCGACGGCCCTCGTCTGCTGTTAAATTTTCGCCCATGAAGCATTTTTTACCGTAGAAAGTAAAAAAAAAATCTGGAAAAATGAAGCTAAATCTGGGCTGTGCGGAGGATGAGGTAACATTTGTACACTCGAAGTATTCAAATAGTCCATGGTTCTAGCAGCTGTGTGAGCGGGCGCGTTAACTTGGTGAAAAAGAATGCCACGGACACTGCTCCTTGTACGCTTGCTATTCAACTCTCCGAAAGCTTGAGGCAGACAAACTTCACAATACCATTCACTAGTAACTACGGTCTTTTAGCGGAATTACTTCTACTGGTCCATTGCGTCGAAAAAAACCCGCTATCATTTTTTTATTAACGCTTGGACCACGAACAACCTTTGTAGGCAACTCGTCTTTTTCAAATACCCATTGCGTGGATTGTTGCTTCGTAAGAGAATCGTAGCTGTAGATCCAAGATTCTTCTGTTGTAAGTATGTAGGATACGTTTTGGGAAGTTCCTCGTCCTCCTTCGAACTTTTTTCTCTTTTTGACGGGATTTTGCTCTTCGGGAGAATGAGGTATCGTGAAGCAAGCTTCCTAACGTTAAGGTGTTCATGCAGGATGGTCGAAAATGCCTGTGATCCAATCTTGCCAGAATCTGCTTGAATCTCCCGATGTGTCTATTCTCCCGCAATAGCCACTCTACCCTGATGACATTTAAATATCTAGCTAAAATTCACAATAATTAAAGGCGCACAAAAGTTGAAACCCTGACTCCTAAACTAGGAATACCTGTGACTTAGGAGTCAGTGTTCTACTGCAACTTGGACATTATAAACCCTTATGGAATTAAGAGCTAGTAAGCTGATATTATACAAAAGAATATTTTATGATGTAGGTAGTGATTTAAAAAAAAAATGAATAAAAAATAATAATAAAAGGAAAAAAAATTGAAAAACAAAAAAAAAGTAAAAAATTAAATTAAAAAGTTAAATTTAGATTATAATGACTGTGGTTGATTCTATATGTGTGACTGGGAATCGTGTGTTTTGTTTGCGTTGGGTGAGTGTGTGTGTGTGTGACTGGGAAATGGATGTACAGCATTTTCATGAGTTCCTGCAGTTGTAGGTCGGCCAGGTCTGGGGTTATCGTTTAGGTTCTCTCGACAACGTTTAAATTCACGAAACCAATAAGTAACTGTTGCTAACGCAGGAGCAGACTCCCGAAATGCAGTTTGTTAATTTAAGTGTGTAATATATCTTATGAAGTTGACTCAGGAAAGCAAATAGACGCCATCTATACTGACTTTAGCAGTGCTTTTGATCGAGTAAGCCATGCTATTCTTCTTGGGAAACTGTGTAGGTTTGGTGTGAGTGGCGCGCTTTTGAAATGGTTCGAGTCTTATTTAAAACAAAGGCCCCAGTCAGTGACAGTCAACGGATTTAAGTCTATCACCTACTTTGCAAATGCCGGTGTTCCTCAAGGGTCACATTTAGGACCCCTTCTTTTCCTAATCTTTATTAACGACATAGTGGACAAAATAAGACACTGCAAGGTGTCTCTATTTGCCGATGACCTGAAGTTATACAAAACTATTAATACCGTTGCTGACTCTCGCCAATTGCAAAGTGACCTAGACGCGATTCTATATTGGTGTAGCTGCAACGGTATGACTCTCAACGCAAGTAAATGCTTTCATATTAAATTCACTAGGAAAAAGAAGCCACTTGCTGCGGACTACAAGCTCGATAATACACTACTAGCTGAAGTCAACGAAATCCGAGATCTTGGCGTGATAGTTGACAGTAAACTAAATTTTATCTCGCACATCAACATGTCTGTCACAAAAGCAGCTCAAATGCTCGGGTTTTTGAAACGAAATGCAAGCGGATTTAAACATCAGCGCACCAAAATCTTGCTTTACCAAACATTGGTCCGCAGCCATCTTGAATTCGCCAGCGTTGTATGGAATCCGTTCTATGCAGTACATTCGCAGCGCGTTGTGAGCATACAAAGAGCATTCACTAGATATCTGGCGTATAACTCTAGCGGTTTTGCACACAGGAATCCCTATAAAGAGCGCTTAAAAAAAATTAAAATGTATTCTCTTCGTGAACGGATACGTTTGTTAGACATGTGCTTTTTTCACAAAGTCGTGAACGGTCAGTATCAGTGTTGCTATTTCCTTGAGAATATGCCTTTGAAGGTTCCCCGCACCTATCCTCGAAGAAAACTAAAAAATATTTTCCACACTTCACCTGTAAAGACTAATTTGGGACGACAGGCACCCCTCCGTAGAATCGTTGATGAGTACCACTCCCTTGTTGCGATAATACCCGATATTGACGTGTTCCACGATAAGCTACGTATATTTAAAAACAAAATTAAAAGTGTACCTTAATTTAATTTAGAATTTAAATTGTTAAATTGGTATTTAATCGTTTGAAAATATTTTATTGTTATGCTATTTTATTTTTTATTTTATTGCTATTGATAATCGACATTTCTATTTTTATTACACTTTAATGGACATTCCTATTATATTTTATTTGTCACTTCTATTAAGTTATATTGGACAGTCCTATTATTAAATTATGTTGGACATTTAAATCGTATTCATTGTTAAAATTTTAATTTAATTTGCATTGTACTGTACTTCTTTTCTCTTTTTTAAATATTTGTGTTTATCACCGAGCCGAAGAATTGTAAATGTTATGTACGCCATTATTGTCACGTGCATCAGACCGCTATGAAGTAATTTTTATAATATTTTTAATTTTATATGTACCTATGTGATGTGGCAGTGCTCTCCATAAATAAATAAATAAGTGTGAATTCCTTGAAGGTTAACGCTCGTTTATAATAATTATTAAAAATCATAGCACGTAAAGCTTCCCGCGAGACGTCCATTGTTGCAAACAAAAGAAGAGTGACAGATAATCCATAAAAATATTTAAAAAAAGAACTAGGTACACATAGGAGTCCAATGATTTTCACCAAGGAGATTTGTATTGAAATTAGCCGGAATTCAAAATAGTTTCAAGAAAAAAAGGATTGTATTTATTCTGTGGCTAACAATTTTCGGAACAACCTGGGTAAGGAGTAGGTACTGTTGTTATTGTTGTATTAGTTACATGTCATGCAATATTTCAGGCGCTACAGAACAGTTGCACCAAGCCGATGGGTCACCAGTCACGGCCACAGACGCAGGGTTTCAGGACGACACGATATGCTGCATCGCAAGTTCTGATACCCATTTGTTAATTGGAAGAGATTCTGGCTCCATATTGCTATTTTCTCTTGTGAATTTTAAGAAAATCACTTCAATAAATATGAATTCGCGGCCCTATAGGTTGGGGCTCAACTCTAATTCTAGGTATGAATGTTTTATTATTTGATTAAGAAACACTCAGAAATAACCCATCTTGTGTAAGTTTCTATAGTGACACATTTAAGTTGATTTCACTACTAGCTTCTGCCCGCTACTTCGTCCGCGTGAAATTTCTCGTCCCTCTGACCCACCTCGTCGTATCGAATCGCCTGCCTGCGTTTCACGTAGCGTTCTTTCCGATCTTATTTTTTTTTTGCTGGGCTCTTACGGGTCCTAACGTGATGTTAAATAGCCTATAGCCTTCCTCAAGAATTGAACTATCAAATGCAAAAAGATTTTTTTTTAATCCGTCTGCGGTAGTTCTAGAGATTAGCGCGTTCAAACAAACAAACAAAAAAAAACTTCAGCTTTATTATTAGTATAGATAGATAGAAACAGAAATGACCCGTGTTGTGTTACAATTAAGCTGACTTGCGGCTCATATCCTAATCCTAACTAATATTATAAATGCGAAAGTGAGTTGCTTTCAGGCAAAGCGCCTGAACGGATTTGGATGAAATTTGGCACATGGGTAGACCACACCACCTGGAGAAGGACATAGGCTATTTTTCATGCTGGATCGCAGACCAAGTCGTGGGCAACAGCTAGTTCACAATAAGTATAGTCTTAAAAATATCATGATGGTCGATAAATATACGTAGTCTGGTCATAAGTTTTGTCACATATGGAAAGTTAAGTAACTAACTAACTAACACAATGACTTACGCACTACCACCATTTATACATCAAATGAAAGGGTATAAAATACAGATTTAACACAATGACTTACGCACTACCACCATTTATACATCAAATGCAAGGGTATAAAATACAGATTTAACACAATGACTTACGCACTACCACCATTTATACATCAAATGAAAGGGTATAAAATACAGATTTACACCACATTAAAATTATTCGAAGTGTCCTCTTGCTTCGATACAAGCCTTCAATCTGCAAGGCCAGTCATCAATCGAAGCACGCATGACGTTCATGTCAATCGGTCCTACGTCTTCATTTAACACCCTTTTAACTGTAGTTCTGCTTAGTCCCATCTGCAGAGCCAAAATTTTTTTGCTTGCGGACAGGATTTCGTTGGATTCGCGCTGTCACTGCTTTGATAACCGCTGGAGTCCGAACAGTACGAGGTCGACCGCTCCTTTGTTTATCTTCTAATCTTGAATCTTCCCTGAATCGTTTGATAGTACGATAAATAAATCTCAGTGCAATTTTCACATTTTTCATCAGTTTGAAAATCTCAGTTGGCGTGTGACCGCAACGATGCAATGCAATTACTGCGACTCTGTCTTATTTGCGCGTCCACTCCATTTTAGAAAATTAACAAAATTCCAGCAACCCTTTGTTTTTATTTTCTTTAAATATTCAAATTTCGAATGCCCATAATATTTTCCTCGGCTTACATTCTAAATTCGAAATTTTACCTATGTGACAGAACTTATGGCCCGACTACGTATTTTTTCTACAGATTGGTTTGAAAGACAACACGCGATTTATGAAACAATATTATTTATTTGTAGCAAGTTCTATGTGATCGACCAACCAGGCTCTCTGTATTTGTTGGAGACCGACATGGCCAACAACATAAGTATTGGACAAGCGTTACGTAAAGATGTGTGGAGCGCTCTCTGGGCGTCCGACAACCCGCAAATGTTGGCAGTGGCGGAAAAAGCTAGACTCTATGTGATGAGAGATACTGAACCTGAAGAGCCTTTGACCATGCAGGGCTATTTGTGTAAGTTTAAGGTACGTGAAATCATCACATTTACATTTGTCGTCCATTGCTAGTCAGAAACTTCCCTCCCTGTGTAGATCTTCATCGATAGGTTTCGAGCTGTTTTAATAAACTCATTTTTCAGAGCACTGTCCCACTTTGCTCCACATTGTGTTATATATACCTATATGTTTCTAGGAACTGGAAATCACCTCGGCACTTCTGGACAATGTGGATGATAAATGTACACCTCAACACATTGTAAGAGTAGAAGTTAAGTCTTTGAGAGACACGCGACAACTCATTGAAAAAGTAGGATTGAAGGAAGCAGAAAACTTTATTAAAGATAACCCACATCCGCAACTGTGGTATGATTTTTCTATACTAGACTATGACATAAAGGAATGCTGATAAAAATTATACAACAATACATCAATAGAATTTCCGATAATCAAGATTTTAGTTACCAATCTCTTGGTTTTCGGATATCCTTTCCAACATTTGTCTGTATGTAAGTATACTTCTTCCAGGTTGTTGCTAGCAGAAGCTGCTTTAAAGAATTTCGAGTCGGAATCCGCACTTGATACAGCTGAGGCTGCGTTTGTGAGACGTAATGATTACGCCGGTATCAAATTTGTTTCCCGTTTGAACGCATTGCATTCAAATGCTCTTAAAAAAGCTGAGATATTAGCTTACTTCAAAGACTTTGATGCAGCTGAAAAGATATATCACAATGAAGATAGACGGTTTGTTATCGTATACCGCAATTATTAATTAAACTAGTACATATACACGCTGCTTTTCTATTGGCTAGGGAGCTGCCATGATAATGTTGTACTCATAATAAAATTATGAACAGCTTTTACTATGGGACCAAACCTCAAATCGCAAAAAAAAAAAAACAGCTGTTCCCTTCCTTTTGACGAGTTACGCGAACGTAAATGTAGGGAACAGCTGATTTTTTTTCACGATTTCAGGTTTGGTCTCATAGTAAAAGTTGTTCATAGTGATGAGTACAACACTATTGAGGCAGCTCCCTAGCCAATAAAAAAGCAGCGTGTGTATATGACCTTATAACCTTGACCTCTATTATATTTTTAATTACATTACAGAGACTTGGCTATAGCTCTTCGGAAACGTTTAGGGCACTGGTTCCGCGTAGTTGAGCTATTGAAAATGTCAGCAAGTACAACCGATGCACAGGTCAAACAGGCATATAGTAACATTGGCGACTATTACATTGATAGACAAAATTGGTAATACATTTGACTAATACACAGATAAGTAGCTATCTTTTCTTTATTAAAATCATGTCAAGGAAAAAAGTTGTCTATTAAAAGGCGAGTATTTAATCGAACCCCAAATAATTCTCATTTTGATTTCAGAAAAATAATAATGGTCACTCTAATACAGGGTCACTTGTAATTTGACGTATTCCTCCCAACAGGCTTAGCATGACGCTTTCTATTTCTACTCTATTGTAGAATAGAAATCGCTTGTCTACCCTTCTCGAAATCTCTTCTTCCCGAGCACGAGGTCACAAAGATTCGGGTTTCTTCGTAGAGAGTGACTTTTCCATAGTAACGGCCATTATTGCTATGGAAGTCATTGTCGTTGTATTACTACCCACTATTAAAATATTTATTTTTGCGTTTCGTTCTCAAACAAATATAATATGAAGCAGTGGTTTGACCGAATTTTTCTTCAATACAAAAAAGACGCAAAGGGTCTAATTGTTATGTCTGTAGATGCAGATCTCCACTGACATACTGCATAGATTTATTGCACTCAACATGTTATTTTCAGCCTATTATATGATAAAAGCAACAAAGCATCGCCTAAAATTACTTGCCTTAACTTAAAAAAAACAACTACATAATCTTTGTCCAGGTCCTTTTCTTCGAATTCTTTCCCTTACTGCTTTGACCACCTTTTTCGTACGAACACTACGTGGACGGCCAGAGCTTTTTCTGTCACAAACAGAGGAGGTCTCATTGTACATATTAATAGCCCGGTACACAAACATTTGACTAATACCAAGCGTATGGAGAGTTTTAAAAACTGTTCAAAAATTGCATTTGGCTCCACACCAACTTTTTGTAATGCAATCACAGCGATTCGGTTCTCTTTATCACCCCACTCCATTTTAATATCGCAAAATATTGTACAATGTATTGGCGCCAAAATTAGAAAACTCAATGAACAATCGTATAAAAATGACAGGTTCCAAATTCAAATGTAATATCTTTCTTATTTTTAATTGTAACAGTATTTATGGCCAGACTGTGTATGTTTGTCCACGCATTTCTCCGAAACTATTGATCAGATCGTGACCATTTAATTTTTATTTGCTGACATTTACTTCAACTTAGGGAACAGTGCAAGTTTCATCAAAATCGGTTCAGTAGTTTTAAGATAATGGACTAATACGTGTAAGTGTGACGGCCTAGCTTATTGATACGAGCTACGGGTGTGGTGTCAAAGGGAACACATCTTAAAACCTTGGTCAAATTCTAGTGCAATATTTCTATAAAAAAAAAAACTATTAACTACTTATAAAAATATAATTTAAAAAAATTAAACTTACTTCAAAAAGAAGTTATGAACTGAAAACTCAAAATTATGAAATAACTTTAATTTTGGAAGTCGGTGGAAAAAAAACTAAAATACAGATCCCAAGACAACGACTTCTGAAATTAAAGTTGCCTTAGTAGCCCGACTTCGAATTTTTAAGAACCCCTTTTAGTCCCTGTTGCTAAAAAATTCTGTATTTTATTTATTTCTTATTTGCAAAAATAGTTGGGCAAACTTCATCTAAAACTATTCGAAAATTCAAGTTTATATCATCAGTAGTTCTTGAGATATCCAGCTGTGAGAGACAGACAGACAGACAGACTGAGTCGGCTGAGTGACCATTTTGGTACGGAACCCTAAAAATCATCTACGTACATATTAAGCTTTACAAATCGAGTATAAGCTGATCTCGCATTGTATAGCATTTCCGTACAATGTGAGGTCAACTTATTCTGGACATGCATAGCTTGATATGTAGCCGCGTGTACATGAAATTTGACACTAGTTATCACTAAAATTTACTATAGCATTAAGCGTGCAAATTACGGGGAGGACATCTACATTTAATCAGCTTTCTAACGAGAGGTACAAAAGTTTAAAAAAAATAATAAAAATGCCGATGAAACAGTCGATAATGCTGGCAAAAGTCGAATTTGCAAATAGTTGACATATTTAAAAATTATGTGATAAACGAATTAATTATCATGCTTATGCCATCCCACTACTTCCTAACCTCCCACTCCAGCAATCCATCACACGTTAAGCACCCTGGTCGTCGTGTATGTTTAAATACACGCAAACTCGACAAGTGAACCGTAACCAGCGAGTATAGTACAGTAGTAGTAGTCATGTTAAAAACTTAAAAACCGCTCCGCGACTTGTGACCTGGGTGTCTAACGGGTGATGGATTGCTGGGAGGTTAGAAAGTAGTGGGATGGCAGGGACCAGTTAATTAATTCCATTATGACACAATTTTTAAATATTTCAACGATTACAAATTCGACCTTATCGACGGTTTCATCGGCATCTCTAAATATTTTTTTAACCTTTGTACCTCGTTAGATAGGTAGCTTCGGTAGCTGATTAAATAAAGATGTCTTCCCCGTAATTTGTACGCTTACTGCTATACATTTACATTTTTGAGATAACTGGTGTTAAACCTACGTAGATGATTTTTGAAAATGGTTAATAAACTTTTAACTGTTTCATGTTTGAGAAAATTTGGTTACATCGAAAGATTTGGTAAAGTATTAGGTACCTACCTACCTACCCAGTGGAATATCAATCAATGGAGATGGAAGAGGTGGTGGTGGAGGTGGATGGTGGTGGTGTGGTTATCAATGGAGTGGCGAATTCTGGGAAATTTTCAAAAACATAAAAATTAGGTTTTCTCGAATCCCATAAATTTTTGCCCAGGCTGGAGTGCTTAATTGTTACAAATAGGTCGCACTATCACGTCCTGGAAGAAATCTGTCAAATTACAAGTCACCCTGTATAATAAATGTGCCTCTTTTTGTGAGCCTCAAATAATTCCCAATTTTTTGTCCTAAAAATACTAAATAGCCTAATACAGTAATCCCCAATCTTTTTGGCCGGGCTGAAGTGAGAGCAACCGCCATCCTGCACATTCTGCGCATCGGCTCGCGCCTACCATCACCTTAATTTTGCATGCTGCGCATCGGTTCGTGCCTACGTTCAACCCGGCCTAAAAGATTGCGGACTACTGTAACTGCGACCAACTTTGATGTAATGCGGCCGCTGCTGCGGTATACCGCTCGCTTCGGTCGCTTGGCATGAACGCGGTTGGTCACAGTTCTATCTAACCAGATCACAACTTACCCATTTGGTCGGAGTCCCCTTGCTTATTTACTGCGACCAACTAGGCTCGCGCGTGGCTGGGCACAGTTCTAACCTAATCAATGGGTTAGGCACCCTAGTTTAGCTACTGTGACCAGCTTTGAGAAAAGGCCAGAGAGTTAAAAGACGGGCTTATTTATTAAAAATTAGAGGATCAATTAAATATCAGACCTAATAAAATAGATGTGCTAGCATTGACATGCCAAATAATGAATAAATAATTAAAGAAGAATAAAGCTGATTGTTGTAACCAGGACAAGTGCACTCGAGTATTACACTATGTCATATAACACAGAGGGCTTGAAGAAATGTCATATGGCGCTCGAAGATAACGAGTCCTTATCAAAATTGTATACAGGCTCTCCAAGACTCAAGGTATTTATAAAAAGTTGATAATACCCCAAGTAGCACAGAAGGCAGTATAGTAGTAGGCTGCTAGGTAACGTTAGTACTATTAGCTGTACAATCAATCAGTACAAGAGCAGTATAGCCTGCTATGCCGCTCTTAGGTATACCTCTTAAATGGGCACAAATTATACAGCTTTAAGTTCACAAAACTGAATAGTGGCAGAATAGCGGCATTACAATAGCAATTTAAGAGGTAACAGTAGTATAAAAAGCTGATAAATAGCAATTTAAGCGAGCCAATGTGATTGTTTATGCAGGTTAGAGCATCATTGGAGGGAACAAGTGACCTTTCAAATTGTCGTTTCTACATACATAGTTTGGTGTCCAAATTCTACATTAAAACGAGTTAAGTTCACATGCCCATCAAATATGTAAAATAATTTTGTGTTCCACCGTAACGCACCGCATATGACGCTTGCCATTACAATTTAATTTTGGATTATATTTATATACACCGGTACTCTTGTTCTTTACTCGTTATTTGTTAATACAAATAACGAGTAAAGAACAAGAGTACACTTTGACAACTTTGAGTAACTTTGACAGTAAACTTGCCATTAATATTTAATAATATTAATGGCAAGTTTACTGTCAAAGTTTACAAAGTAGGTACCTACATATTTAGTGTTAAAATTTACACGTGCCCTAAAAATAATGCATTTCTATTTAAAAAAAAAAGAAAAAATACTAACAGTGACGATAAAAATCATGTTCATATATTCCTTTTTATGTTATTTAATTGTAGTTTGGTTGTTTATTTCTACATTATGTGTATGAAAAAGTCATAAAAAATTATAAAGGGTTCAAATCAAAGTAAATAAACAATGTGTAAATAGTTAAATTTAGGTATTCTCACATGCAAAATGGTGTCGATCATATACCAGCCATGTGAACCATTGAAACTCTAAATGAATGATGTTGACGGTACAGAGGTTCACATCTGTACCATTATACTGAAAATGTCAGTAAGTTAGAGGTTGCGTTAACTCATATTTAGTACTAGTCTAATCTAGTTCTAATCTTTAATAGTCCACATAATCACTTTTACCGTTTATTAGAACTATAAAACTGGTACATAATTCGTTTGTAAATTCTAAGTTTTCGAGATCCTCATTCAAAAAGTTAAACTTAGCTACTTAGTGTAAATACTACACCAGTGTAAATGGTCGATTTTTGAATGCATAATAATATGTTTGACAGTAATATTTAGGTAGGTAGGTATGTATGTAAATTGTAATCACATGTTATCAAAGTCCAGCGAGCATACAACTGTAAAGTGTAAACCTTACAAATGGTGTGTCAAATTGTGTTTCATGTGAACAAATAAACAGTAACAAACTTTATTGGTGATTTATGAAGGTACACATAAATACCTTAAGCGTTTTTGTGACCTATTATTTCATACAGCACATTAACAAGGCTGATTAGCAGAATAAAGGTCTAAACATGTATTGTTTTTAGCATTCTAATACTCTAGATGTAAACCTCATTAAATCTTTTGCCTCCAATGACGTTCATATGAACTCTATTATAATGATAGCAATACAACATGTCTCCTCATACCATGACTCCTTAAAGCACCTGTTTCGCTTATATTGAAATATTGTTATGCAGCTTGTAAAATGAAAGCTGTAAAGAATTGTCGTTTTCATCCACTATAACAGCAACAGTTACACAATAGGACATTATTACACTTTTAAAAATAAAGTATACAGTTTCTAGTAGCATTCTATGCTTAGGCTTCACGTGTGAACTACAGTAACTGTTCAAAATTCTTGAGGCTCACATTTACACTAAATAGCGGCCTTTGTGCTACTTGGGACATCAGTAATGGCTGATCTCAATAAAACCCCTATCAAATTAAATTACAAAGTAGAATAACTCTATTTATACTGTCATCAGGAGGTTGGAGTAACAAAGCAAAATGCATTAGATGACCTAAATGATTGCATTGGACAAGAGCCATCTATACAAGGTATTATGCAATTAAAAGAAAGAGGGAGGATGACACAAGCAGCTGAAATGGCGTTTCAGGTAAGTTACGTATATAAGGCGGTTACACGGCCGTTAGGAAGGCATCTCATTTTTTTTTTAGAAAAATTTGAGCTTTTAGAGCGTCACGTGGCCGCTGCCAGTGCTACAGGATCTACCTATTGGCGCCTGAACGATGTTGACTGAGGCGCGTTGTTGGTAAATATTTTGTGAAATTGTCACAGAGTTGGTATTGACAAAAGAAGATGGCGGCGTTATGTCCGATTTTGACCAAGCGCTAAAAGAACATTGTAACTACAAATGTGTAACAGCTTCTATCTTAGGACCGGCGCACTTCTGGCGAGGCGCAGCGCGGCGTGGTTGTCACTGCCAAATAAATATCGACGTTGAGGTTACGGTGGTTGCAATAAAGTCGAGAATAAATGAATTTCCATTAGGCCGCGGGCACATCAAAGGGGTCAGACGCACGTCGCGTTAGTCAGAATATCTATTTAGACTTGTATTTTAAGAAACGCAATGTTGATATAGTTTTGGTATTAACAATCGCGCTGCATTGCACCTCGCCGGAGGTGCGCCGCGGCGCTCAAACGTCAGATGTCTTCCTAAAAGGCCGCGAACTGTATACAGTATGTATCAGAAGTGTGTGGTCATAATTAAGGGTGTGGTACAGAGCATCAAACTGAACAATTTTCTCCAAGGAACCAACATCGTATCGCAAAAAAATTATCAGCCTTTCCATATATTAGGATCGAGTAGATATTGAGGTTTTGTATGGGACAGTTATACTACACCTTTCTGATACATGCTGTATACATCGTGCGCGTAGGGGCGAAATCGGACGATATATACCAAGTGTGTAACCAATTATTTTTTGCGTCTAGCTAGCTAATGTAGAAGCTTCGAAGAAGGCATCGCCCTTGAAGATCAAGAAGCTCTATATTCTAGCCGGTCACTTGTACAGCCAAAGCAGCGTGGGTTAGTGTGCATTATACTCACTTTTATACATCTATACCCATAATACAATACATACGTAACAGTTATGTTATGTTATGTTTATGTTCCCTGTTAGTCTCGTGGTCGCAAGCGCGACTGCTGAGCGGGGGGTCCTGGGTTCGATTCCCAGATTGGACAGTGTTGTTTTTTTTTTTCTATTTGTAATTTTCTCTCCGGTCGTGTCGGATATTACATAAGCCGCCGTGACCGAAATTAGGTCAGTAGGATATTATTATTAGTTTGAAGTGCATCTATATGAAGAAGAGTGTGCACGCGCAGAGGGCGGTCACGGGCGCTCGGCGGCGCGCTGCTGGCGCGCAGCGGGCGCGGCGCACTGGGCGGCGGCGGGCGCGGCTCGAGCGCGCGCGCGTCCCCCGCGGCCCGACGCAGCGCTGCGAGCCGCCGCGCGCCTCGCGCACCACCACCACGCGCTACACGACGCGCAGCAAACGCAGGTCACTCACATGTTACACACAAATATGCCCGATTTTTTCCTGTCTTGAGGATCTCACCATACTTATTGACATGGAAAAGGTTCGAGCCGATCAGAAAAAAAATATTTTTTAATTAATACAGGTTTGGTGTACTATAGCATCGATAGCGATTCAAGCCCGAGCGTTTGAATTGTGTTCCAAGGCATTTATCAAACTAGAAGCACTGGATGTAAGCAACTTCTATTTATTTTATTTTTTTGTCGACCAAAATTGATGAATGATCTTTGCAAACCATTTATCTATAAGGAGATACCTATTGCTAACATTTAAATCGACGTTTTTTATAAATCGCGCACTTGATTTTCAAGGCACTGCTGAGCGCCGAGAGTTGAAAATCCAACCGTGTGTTTTTTTGACGCGCTGGGATTGCACTATGTTGGATTCTCAAAACTCGGCTCAACACCGAGAGTTGAAAATACAGTACAATCTTATGATCTGCAAGTACCTAATTAATAATTACTTCAAATTATTTTCCAGCATGAAGCTTTTGAAAATTTAGCTATAGAAATATTTACAAGATATAAACCTAAAGACGCGAAAGGAAACAAGATTGAATGCCCGAACTGCGATGTCAGCATGCCTGAATGGTAAGTACCGGTACGACTGTATACGAGTATGTCTATACAGGTTGATTTACGTGGAAACTTCTGAGCAGCTGAGCTGATGTGTATAATTAATTGCACCCAGCTAGCATGTGTATTTCAGACCAGAATCAGAATGTTCATTGTAAAAAGATTGTTTATTGCTAATAATTTATTGAAATGATTCATTAATTGATCATTAGCATGCTTACCTAACTAATATGGGTTCTATTTGTTTGCAAAAGTATGTACTACCAACACTTGCAAAAAACATCATTCAGAATTACGGACAGCTTTACATTTGTGTATGGGCGCCCGGACGGGGAGAGGGGAGGTTAACATGCAGTCAGTATTTTTGCATAAAGCAGGTAAATATTTCCCAAAATTTTCAGAATTCAACAATACTTATTCATTGCTTATTTACGTTGTAGAGCAGTCGATTTTTTTTAAACATAATTAAGTATATAATTATGAAGCAATGGATTAGAAAGGGGTTTGAACCTTTTAGGTCTCGTCCCCGCTCGCCATTTTGATTATTTTTCAAAATGGTGTCGCACGGTATTACCTATATAATATGGATGTTTATAATATATAATATGTTTATAGTATATAAAATCTATATAATATGGAATATGGGCATTTATACAAACAAAAAATAACTGTGATATAATTTTCTAAACTGTCACATTACTTAGATAATTAAAGTAAAAAATGGCCATGATGACCGCAAATATTTTCGTTTCATTCATATCTCGGTAATGTGACAGTTTAGGACATTATATCACAGACATTTTTTGGTTGTCTATATGTCCCCTATCCATGTATATAGGTATTATCGTGCGACGCCATTTTGAAAAATAATCATAGGTAATGGCGAATCGGGACGAGGCCTAAAAGGTTCAATCCTCTTTCCTTGTAACCTTCGGATTGTGGTAGATAGTGTGTTACGTATTTGGGATGCTGTCCTGCCCTGGAAGTGATTATGGTACGGGCTCATGATTGTATCATGCGGCTTGAGACGCACTCCCCGCTTTTCGGTCGTTGTTTATATTGTTTTGGAGTACAGGTAGACGACGCCACAGCTCATGGGCTCTTTGTGCGGCCTGTACGTATCTTACTATGAACTTAAATGTATAGCAGCCCGGAGTCTGGATTTGTGCTCGGTTGATAGCAATAGGCTCGCCCTATTACATGGGACTTAAGGTGAATGCACAATAGTAGCCCGCGAAATTCAAATTGCGACTTTTGCCGTGGTTTGGTCTTGATTCGAAAAATCAGGCTAAACCACGGCAAATCTAACTTAGAGAGATATATTGACGATTCTTACGGTTATAATTATGTAAATACACATTTGTTACAGTCGCGAATCATATTTTGATCAAGATACTACGTGACACTGACCTTCAAATAGCAAAAAACGCAAGAAAATTAGAATTCCGCGGGCTACAACTGCGTATCTACCTTAAACTGGCGAAATGTGGGAGTGCTATAGGTACACCTCTGCCTAACCCTTCGGGGATTACAGGCGTGATATTATGTTTATATCGGGTGTAAAAAGACACTTTCCGAAGCCGAAAGCCACATATTCTACCCATTATTTAGATCATTTTTTTTTTACTAGACCGTACCTGGCAATCCACTGGTTCTGGAGATATTGAAGGTCAAAGTCGCATTTTTTTTACTTTATTACGAAAACCAATTTCAAGTATAGACTAAACATTTGTTTCCAAACAAACATTACCTAAATTTTCGATCCTTTTTAACAAATTACGCATTTGAAGTTACAAAAAGGCAATGGATATCAAACGCACACTATCACAACACCCCGAACAAACGGCCCCGCGTACGCGTAAGTACTACTTACGCGTACGCGGGGCCGTTGTTCGCGCTAAATTGCGCGCAATAAAAAATTGCTGTTTTTTTAATACCTAGAAATAAAAGTCGTTTCCCAGCAATAATTTTTGCGCAAAGCTACTTAGTTAGATGTACAGTATGCATAGTAGACGGCTTTGTGAGGTGTCTTTTTAAACCCTGTATGTTTAGTTCAAGTGATCAACATGTTTGATGTCTGTTATTAGGATGTCAACTTGTCCTGGATGCAGCAGCGAGTTCCCAGAGTGTGCGGTGTCGGGCCGCGCGCTAGTGGCGCCGCACACCGTGTGGACATGCAACACCTGCGGAGCGCGCGCGCAACAACATGAACTTGTACTGCGGCACTCGTGTCCTATGTGTCATGCACAACTTTCATGAGATAATCAAGAAAATAAAGAAACTAACTCGTCAAGAGGACATGAATTGAGTATTGTTATTGTTTATTGTTGTATATAAAACAGGTCATGAGCAAAATGAGTTACGTCTGTGGGTGCAAAGTTTCAAACAAACAGATATTATATTTTACCCATAAGATAAGATTCGTTACATACCTACCTATTTACGATGATTGAACTTAGGGCTGCCTATCGCGAGCCGGTTCGTTATGACATACGGACTCAAAAAATATAACTTGTAGATACTTTTTTCATTCGCCTGTCCTACATGCCACGTATTCGATCGCGTTAACGTTAATCGATATACCTACAATGTGTAACTGAATGAATGATGAAACGATTTAAGGTAATTTTTTATCCCAAAAATAATTAAAACTAAAATTACAGTCATACTACCGCTGTACAGTCAAAACAAACTAAAATGGACGATGTACCAATTACGCTAGACCCTTAAACGTGTGCGACTGTGGAATACCTATGCGTGCGTAGATTTGTAATGTGACCACAATCAGTATAACTAATTTAATAAATAAAGAATGTTTATAGTAAAAAATCAGTGTATGTAGATTATCATGGGCGGTGGGAAAAATCCCGACGGGTAAATACCCAGGTTTTTGCCCATTTGGGTAAAACTGGGTATTTACGTGGGAAAAACCCAATAGACTGATATTGTCATTATCGGTTTTTGCCACAGACTTCCGAAATTAAAGTTATTTTTCACTTTGTAGTGTTTTGTTTTAGAAGTCGGTTTTATTTTTTGCTAAAAAGTTTTTATTTTTCACTTTTTAGTTGTGGAACCTACCCCACACAAATTCGAATACATAATTGAGCACAATAATTGTAGATATAGCCATGTAAATAACAGTGATAGGAAGTTATTAAAACACCATCACAACATCCATATAAAATAAGTGGGAAATATACGCATTATTGAAGCTAACTCAAAAACTCCTCGAGCAAAGTTAATAAAATTTATATGGGACCTCGGAAGTATACCCTTTCAAACAATAAAAGAATTTTCCAAATCGGTCCATCCGTCTTTGAGTAATCACGTAACAAAAAAAAAAAAAAAAAAAAAAAAAAAAAAAAAAAAAAAAAAAAAAAAAAAAAAAAAAAAAAAAAAAAAAACATACAGACGAATTTGATAACCTCCTCCCTTATTTTCTTTGACTGAAAAAGTTAATTTATTTTAATTTTATTTTATTTATCATTGACATAATCTACTCATTACAATGTTTTTTTTTTTTTTTATGAGTGGTATTTCAATATGTGGTTAGCTAGTGACCTCGACAATTGATCATATTATTCTTGCCTGAGCAACCGGCAGCAAGTTCATCATGCTCCTTTAGATGTCACTGCTTTTGGTAGCGTCGGGGGTCGGGTTGCCTCCTTCCCTCAAATATTGCGAGGGGGTAATGGCTGATCTTTGCGTTATACTCGTAAACGGGTGCTGCTTGTGGTGACTGGTCGTCTTGCTGACCTTGGTTTTGTTTTGTAATTAGTAATTAACTCTTTCTTTATTTTACTTCGATGGTCCTAGTTTATCATTTGTGACTTCGAGTTACGGCTTCATATACGGGCACGCCCTTTATTACTGGAGGCTTTTATTCAGGTATAAACTTCTGCTTACGTTTTTTGTTTTGTATTTTTATTTCTACTTCAGTATAGTTTTCGATTTTTTTTTTTTTGGTATATCGGCGTGTGCTAGCTTGTTTTGTGTTGCGTACCTAAATTATTATGCGCAGTGTTGTATAGAGTCAATTTTTTTTAATTCAACAGACAGCTGTGCTGCTGGGGAGTTTGCTGCGCCACCACTTCTCCCCAGCTAAAGCAATAGGATGTGGTGAAGGGCGGGCGTTTTGGAGGACTGTCTTATGCAATTTATTATTTATATTTTTTTCAGTCATTCGCCCTAAAATTTTAATCGCTATCGCTACTGTCATAATCATCATACAAATCATCAATAACACAGAATTCTATTTCTTCTTGTATTCCACGAGATGTAGAAGGTTGTTGGTCATCATGAATTGGGCTGTTCATCGGGCTAGACAACTGTCTAGGGGTTGATAAGGGCTCGTCATCTTCGTCGTTGTCATTGTATTTATGTTGATGCAAAAGATTCCAATTATAAGATATAAAAGCTATCTTCGCTGCTCTGTCTGTAGTCAATCTGTTTTTTTTTTTGTGACTGTGTATATGAGCACGTGTACTAAATGAACGTTCAGTGGCTGCGGCAGTGCAGGGAGCAGTCAAAGGCGTACTGCAACTCTACTTAGCAATTTGGAGCTGCAAAGTCCCCTCCACCAAACGACTGGGTCCATTTCTGCGACATTTTTCCATACAAATGGTCTGCCTCATAAACCCTGTTTAGCTCTATAATTGGCTAAATCTACACCAACATCAATATTGAATGACTGGCTCACTTCATCTATAAACTCCATGGCATGGCATCTAGTTCATGCTCTTCTTCCAGTTCAATGCCTTGCGAATTCGGTTCTGACAAATATGCAGCATAATGGATTGGATTGATGCAATTATTTGTTCGCCTGGTTTCAACATGTATTATATCTTGTTTGTGCTGGTCATTTATAATAGAAATTTCGGGTAGCACAAAATTAAATGTAGATTTTATATCTTTGAAAGCCATGATGAAAATTTTGTCAGTTATCGGTTGCAACAATTTTATACAGTTTTCGTCCATTGTCCAGATATTAGTTCCAATACATTTGACTTTATTTCTTCTGAAAAAGTAGCATCTTGAACAGCTAATATCTGTTATGCTACTTTCGAATTTTTCAAGCTCTTTATAACAGTACAGTAACTGCCCCAGCGGGTTTTTCCTGGCATTTTCAATGTTTCGCCTGATCGTTTGTCTTTTATAATCTGGGCTAATAAAGCACTCATAGTTTGACTTCTTTTTATTGCTTATAGGGTTTCTATGGCAATCGATATAAATGCTTTAACAGGTTCTGGTCATATACAATCTTCGCAAAGTAAATTTAGTGTATATGCTACGCATCTCAGCGGTAATAAGTCTGTATACGAATCTTTTACCATCTCAAATGCTCTTTGAATGTTTTTAGCGTTATCTTCTATAAGAGTTACAAACTTGTGGCCTCCGTACAAATTTATAACTTTGATTATCTCTTGAGAAAGATATTGGCTTGTATGTCGGTTGGCGGTTGGTTAAGAGTGTTAACTATTAACAGAAACGGGCTCTGGTTTTGGAATAATGAAGTTGATAATGCCTTCATTGCGCTGATTGCTCCAGCCATCACACTGCAGATGCAAATCATTTATAGATTTCAGTTCATCTGTAATTTCTTTTTACTACTTAATTATCCATACTTTAAATTTGCTTGTGTACTATCAACAAAACAGACGCCTTTACAACATGAAGTTGTTTTTTGTGTATGTTACGGTAAGTGTGGTTAATTAAAAATTATTAATAATTATCTATCATTATTAATAATTACCGAAAGTCAAGGTAAATTCACACAATTATCGGTGATAATTAATAATGTAACCTTAGTACCGACAAATTTAATAAATTTTCAAAAATAACGTACGCGAAGTCTTTCTGTTCGACAGAGCAACGATAATTATTGTTATTATGATTTTAATGTTGATTTTATGATGAGTCTATGAATATTTCATTGTAATTTTCTTTTAGTTTATTTGGTATTTTAGTTAAGTACCTATAAATATTGAGGTTGGTATTAACAATAAATACCTATTGAACAAAAAAATAGATCATAAAAAAAATCTTATTAGCAAAAAATAAAACCGACTTCCAAATCAAAACACTACAAAGTGAAAAATAACGGTAGTCCGTGTATTTGGTTTTGTATTTTCGTTTTTTACCACCGACTTCCGAAATTAAAGTTGTTTTTCACTTTGTATTGTTTTGATTTGGAAGTCGGTTTTATTTTTGCTAAAAAGTTTTTATTTTTCACTGTGATACCTACCCCACAAAAATTCGAATACCACTACCACCATTTCACCATTCGAATACCAATACTATTAACTGCTATGTAAATAACAGTGATAGGAAGTTATTAAAACATCATCCACATAAACTAAGTGGGGAAAAATACACATTATTGAAGCTAACTCAAAAACTACCCTAGCAAAGTTAATAAAATTTATATGGGACCACCTTTCCAACAAAAAAATAATCTTCAAAATCGGTTCATAAACGACGAAGTTATCTGCGAACACACATCAAAAAAATATATACATATCGAGTAGGGAATGGTCCCGGGAAATCCCAGTCCCGATAATCCCGGGAAATCCCGGGATTTTTGTATAGACTAAAGAACCGGGATGATCACACCTCGTCCCGGGACTTTCGTGACCTTCGGGACTTAGTTGAAAAGTATAAAATTAAGAAGAGAGTTTCCCCATTCAGATATCATAGTAAAAGGTTTCTTACTAAGATTTTATTTAAAACTAGAGGTCCGCTTAGCGGTTTCACCCGCTGCTACACGTTTTTCCGAGTGAATGAGGTCAAAAGTAGCCTTTGTTACTTAGGGATCTTGTAGATTTTTAGTGGTGAAAGATTTTTTTTAAATATAATCAGTAGTTTTAGAGTTTATTGGTTACATACCTAGAATACCTACAAAAAAAAAAAGAAAAAGTATATTTTACAACTGTGCAAGACGACGTATACCCAAGACCAGACAGCGATGAAATGCGCAGCCACATTGTTGAACTATTAACACGCACAAATAGCGTTTCTTCGATAGCTGTTCATCTACCTGAAGAGCCTTCATCACAAAATCAAAAAAAATAATGATCTACACAGAGATGCTATATTAACAAAAAAAGATGAGCTTAATACTGAAATTTTGAATGCTACCAAAAATGTACGAGTTCGAAGCGATCAAGAAGATTTAAACACTACAATTAGAATAGAATAGCTCTTTTTGAAAATGGTGGTGATCGTGGCCGTTTTCTGTCGTTGGCTTATGATTACCTTCTGACGATCCCTCCGACCAGCGTGGAGCCCGTAAGGATATTCTCTGCAGCAGGATTACTGTGCAACAAAATAAGATCACGCTTAAGTGAAAAAGCTTAGACGCACTTATTTTTTTAAGAACCCATTATAATGAGCAAGACAGTACTAAATAATTGAACGTTTTCATATTTTGTTAATTTCATTCCTTTATAACTTTTTCATATTTTATTATTTTATATTCCTTAAAGATAAGCGTCTCAGTGATATGATAACTGCTGAATGCTGATGATGACTTGGTTTATATTAGAATTAAGAAAAGGATTTGTGTTTTATTTTGTTTTATGGAAAGTAACTGTTTTTGTTGATTGATATTGGTATATAATTTATAATAACAGCAAGCGTTAAATGCTGATTTGACTTGTTGTTTTCTTCTGTTGATTATTTTTTCAAAGAATAGTAAATGGTTCTGTTATCGTTGATTTTTTAAATATAAATCTTTAATTAATACTATGTAGTTTTCATTACCTACGTAAATACATAAATACTAAAGACCTATTAAAATAAAAATACCAGCAGTAGGTAAAAAAAATACCCAAAAGTCCCGGTTCTCCCGGTTCCTTCAACAAGTAATCCTGAAAATCCCGGGACGCAAGAAGAGCACCGGTTCTTCATTCTCTAATATCGAGGGTTCACGGGCTATTTGTATTAAGCGACATCCTGGCCGATATTGAGTTATAATCATATCTACTTGCATTAAAAAGTGAAAAACGTAAAAAACGGAGATAGACACTATTGATTCTTAACCGTCGATAGGCCAATTTTTCGTAAAAAATATTGACACTTTTTTTACAATGTTATTTTTTCCGAATAATGAAACTTTGAAATGCTCTCCTGTAAAGTTCCAAACATGTCGGTTAATACAAATAGCCCGTGAACCCTCGATTATATACGGTCGAATTGAAAAACCTCTTCCTTTTTTGAAGTCGGTTAATAATGTTGATTTTACGGAGTCAATGGTTGTATAATTTTTATTTTATTCGTTCTTGTTTGACTTAATCAAAACCAAAGAATAAACGATTTTGCATGTTTCTTTTAGTTATGTATTTGTAAGTACAGCCCGCGTCACGTAAGTTGGCAAGGTTTTGGCGTAGTGGGGGTAAGTTCGCGCATGCTACACTTATTGCAACAAAAACATGGTCACTTTTATTCCTCGTCATTATTCTGTGGTTATTGTCATAATTTATTTTTAAACATAACTATTTAGAAGAAAGTTAAAGAAAGGAAAAGAATTCGTGAAGTATATTAGGAGTAATAAATAAAATATATATATACAGTAATTATAGGGAAATTTATAATAAAACAAAATATTGTAATATGCCGTCGTCGTCACTATCGCTTTGTAAAAGTGTTATCCTTGGCATGACATCAATGTTAGCAGTGGTCGAAGGAGTTGGCTCCCCATCCTCAATATTACTCTCCTCACTCCCACTGTCCGAGGAGTCTCTTTCTCAGTTTTCGCTTTTTTTTTCTATATAACCTCATAAACCAATTTTCTGGCATGTCTACGTAAAATGGTATTTGTTTGTGACACTATCTAAATTTAAAAATTCTAACAAAATAATAACAAGAACTTGTAACAAAAGCTCAACAAAAACACCAGTAATCACCTATGTTCACAAAATAAATAAATAAATGTTACAATTTTAGTGCACGCAAGTGTACTCGGGAGCGAATGAAACGTGAACGCGACGCGAGAGACAAGGGTCGACTGACCAACCAATCGCGCGCTCGGAACGATGCTACCTCGTTCCCCGCGTCCCGCTCGCGACCAAAGAGATCTAAAAAATTACTTCTGCGCATCTAACGACTCTTGCCAACTTACGTGCCGCGGGCTATACCTACTGGACAAACAACTTCCGAGTCTTATTTTATTTTGTTACTTTTACCAACGAGAGTATAGAATTATTAATAACCACTGCTGAATGTGATGGATTTCAATATTATATTCACATAGTAATTATTAATAATGATGGATAATTATTAATCATTTTCAATTAATCACACTTACCCTAACATATACACTGATTCATTGAAGAAACCCTGCCCTTATTGTCTTTTTTTCTTGTAAAACAATAGAAAGTAGGAATAATGGCACAAAACATTAGCAAGCAAAATTGTTTCAAAATTGGAAAGGCCTGGCTTTTGTCGACGGTACGTAAAATGTGGTAGTGGAATGCGTCATTTCAAGTTAATGTAATTTTGTGTGTAAGCTAACATAAAAAAAAAAAAACAATATATTCCCAATCGGATATTTTCCCTCGTATGCGTTTTTACCGGTTAAACTCTCATCCCTAATTATAATATAATATTCTAATTGGGGTGTAATATAATAGGTTGGGGAAAAAGTTTCTTCGCATTTTTTAAGAAAATTCAAAACATTTTTTAATATCGTTTATTTACATTTAACTAAAGTATGTAGGTACCATTTTGTTCGATAACTTTTTGCCATCTTGTAGGTAGGGACATGATCCCATTGCTATAGAAATTTTGGGACTTCTGGTCAAAATACCGCGACAAGTGGTTTTGGCAGTCCTCTCGTGATGTTAACCTGACACTGCCTAAAGAATTCTGAAGAGACCGAAACAGGTGGAAATCTGAAGATGCAAGGTCAGGACTATACGGCGGATGCATTAACACCTCCCAGCCAAACTCTCTTAATTTTTGCTGAGTGGCTAAAGATGTGTGAGGTCTAGCGTTATCATGATGAAAAACCACACCCCTTCTGTTGATTAATTCCGGCCGCTTTCTCTCATTGCTTTAATCTCATCAGTTGTTCGCAGTAGAGTTCAGAATCGATGGTCCTGCCTGGTGGTAACAGCTCATAATGAATAATGCCCTTCCAATCCCACCACACACACAGCATCACCTTGTTGCGAGTTAACCCGGGTTTCGCCACAGTCTGTGAAGCCTGACCGGCCTTTGACCACGACCTTTTTCGCACGTTCTTGTCATACGTGATCCACTTTTCATCACCAGTTATCAGCTTCTTCAAAAATGGTTCGGTTTCATTACGTCGTAATAAAGAATCACAAATGAGTACACGGTTCATCAGGTTTCTTTCAGTGAGCTCGTGAGGTACCCAAATGTCGAGCTTTTTTGTGTACCCAGTCTTTTTCAAATGCGCCAAAACTGTTTTGTGGTCAATTTCCAGTTCTTCAGCTACGTCGTAACTACTGATATGCCGATCTTGCTCCACTTTTTCAAAAATGGCATCCATTTTATCCGTAATAGGGCGACCAGAGCGACGTGCATCTTTGACATCAAAATTTCCGGATTGAAAACGCTTAAACCAAATTTGTGCTACTCTCACAGACACTACACTAGGTCCATAAACATCGCAAATTTTTTTTCGCGGCTTGTGTTGCATTTTTACCTTTTTTGTAGTAAAATTTTAAAATGTATCGAATTTCTTCATTAGATTCACTCATCTTGACGGTACGAAAACAAATGAAAATCACACATTTTCCTAATTTGAATTTATATTCTTTAAAATTTAAACTTTCAATGATACCAAAACCAGCCAGATACAAATAGTATAGCCAAAGAGATTTTATTACAAGTTCATACATACTACTCGTATAATGCGAAAAGACTTTTTCCCCAACCTGATATACAAATAAATAAATATGGAGAAACTTGCACTAGGCACTTTGAACAGTTCTGTAATATTCAGTGTAATATTCAGTAATTAACGCACTGAACCCACACACACACAGTGTGTGTGGGTTCAGTGCGTTAATTCCGGGACATGTTGTATAATAAAATACTGACACATCACCGCCCAGCCCAAAACAGCTTAGGAAAGACGTTCGTTTGGACAATAGGTTCCTTTTGTGATGTAGGCATCCACTAAGAAAGGATTTTTGGAATTTCTACCCCCTAAGTTGGGGGTGAAAAGGGAGAAATGTTTGTATGAAAATTTTTATTCTTAGGTTATATGTATATAAGGTACTAGCAGCGCCCCGCGGTTTCACCCGCGTAAGTCTCTCTGTGTGCCAAACATTAAAATCTGTTCAGTAGTTTTTGCGTGAAAGAGTAACAAACATCCATCCATCCTCACAAACTTTCGCATTTATAATATTAGTAGGAAGTAGGATGACATTATCACTTTTTCAAAACTATCCACCAAAGGGAGTTTATGGGGTGTTAAAGTTTGTTTGGAAGGTCCTATTAATTTGATACTTGATATTAAGGCGAAAGCGCCAGGGTAGCCTGCGAAATTTGACAGGCCAGTTGGCGTGGTTGGTTAAGATACCACCTATCATGCCGCAGGTCGTGGGTTCGATTCCCATCCAGGACAAACATTTGTGTGCATGAACATGTCTGTTTGTTCCGAGTCTTGGTGTACACAATCTGGTCATAATTTTTGTCTCATTTGGAAAGTTAAATAACTGACACAATGAGACACTACAACCATTTATACATCAAATGAAAGGGTATAAAACACAGATTTACACTACATTAAAATTATTCGAAATGTCCTCCTCTTGCTTCGATACAAGCCTTCAATCTGCAAGGCCAGTCATCAATCGAAGCACGCACGACGTTCTTGTCAATATCGACGACTGCTTTAATCCGGGATGCTTTAAGTGACTCGCAAGTTGCGATGGGGTTTAGCGCAGACCTTCTCCTCTAAGTGCTGACAGATTTTGTAATCCTAGGGAAGTCTGGACTGGATGAGGGCCAATCCTCATGCCTGATAAAGTCGATTCCACGGGTCGTGAGCCAGTTTTGGGTACTTTTCGCCTTATGAGCCGGCGCAGAATCCTGCTGGAATACCCAGTGCTTATTTTCGAACATTGTTTGTGAAAGAGGTTCCACAATGTTTGTTAGGACTGTGTTTTGATATACAAGGGCACTGGTTTTCACTCCTTTTTCACAAAAAAAAACACCTCCGTTGGACCCAAATAGGACACCCCAAGCCAAACCATGAATGCCGAAGGGTGATGATGACCACGCTGAACACATGGCACACGTCTGCTCGCTTCTTCACTAGAGTATGCATACCCTTTATCATTTTGTTTGTTGGAACTCTCCTCAAAATTAAAATTTTTTTCGTGTGAAATATGTATTTCGCGGTAATTTTTTTCCCGCGTACCGCTTTAACAAAACCCGGCTTCTTTCGAGTCTGATTTTCTTCAGCCGTGCGTTAAGAAGATGTGCTGTTTTTTTTCTATAAGCATTTAACACCCTTTTAACAGTAGTTCTGCTTAGTCCCATCTGCAGAGCCAACATTTGCTTGCGGACAGGATTTCGATGGATTCGCGCCTTCACTGCTTTGATCACCGCTTGAGTGCGAACAGTACGAGGTCGACCGCTTCTTTGTTTATCTTCTAATCTTGAATCTCCCTGAATCGTTTGATAATACGATAAATAAATCTCAGTGGAATTTTAAAATTGTTCAGTCGTTTGAAAATTTCAGTTGGCGCGTGACCGCAACGCTGCAATGCAATTACTACGACTTGTCCACTCCATTTTAGAAAATGAACAAAATTCTAGAAACCCTTTGTTTTTATTTTCTTTAAATATTTAAATTTCGAATGCCGATAATATTTTCCTCGGCTTGCATTCGTACTCGAAATTTTACCTATGTGACAGAACTTAATTATCTATATAAGTGTGGAGGTATTTACAAAAAAAAGTAGTATATGTAGTATATCAGCTATCTGGTTTCCATAGTACAAGCTCTGCTCATTTAGGCGCTGCGATTTTTTTTTCGAGTTTTCAAAAAAGCGCGATTACCTACTTGAATCTTTCTTTAAAATTTTAATCTTAAATAATAGATTTCCTTTTTAATACGGCCTATTTCTAATTAATTAACTAGTATATAGTGTAAATAAGTGTTTTCTGTTTGGAATATATGCATTAGATGCAAATTATGTGTAAAAATTTAATTGTGATTCGTTGACAGTTACCGACTCAAGTGAATGTTACATTTTCATCTCGTTATCAGGTACAAAACTATATATTTTGCTTGGTAGTGGACTGTTTATGTTCTAATATTTTGCCTAAAATTAAGTGGATCACTTATTACTGCGACAAGTTGATGTCAATGACCCAAAGAACCTAAAGATAACCTTGATTAGTTTGGTCACAGAACTTCTTTCTGTACCTACCTACTCACTAAATTTCATTTTCCGTTCAATTAATCATCTGTTTCTTTCTCACTCCATTACTCTTTTCCAATATCTTCTCTTTTCTTTTTAATCATGATTATGACTCGCAACGCGCGGGCTCGCCTAGAGGAGACCAAACTCACTCAGGCTTTGAGCGAACTAAAGGCGTCTAAGGAGCAATGTGACCAACTGATTAAGGAAAGAGATGAAAGTGAAATAGAGTTCCTTGGTGTCCTTGAAAGGAATAGCAAGTTGAAAACAGAAATGGCTCAGTTATATATTCAACTCACTGACGCAATAGCAGCCCGGGACAGGCTCCAAGTTGTTGTAGACGGGTTCAGCCAGTGTAGCAATGAGTATGAACAAGCTCTTAGTCACAAAGATTTATTACAACAGCAGCTACATGAGGCTCAAAGTCAGATTGAACAACTAGAGACTACAAATCTTAACATCACTGCCTCGTTGAATCAAAGTCTTTTCAACGAATTGGTGCCTATAGACCCATCAATGGTTTCTGCAATAAACTCCTCTAACACAATAGATTTAATAGTTCAAGCTGATTCAAAATCAAATGAATCAGTGAGGGTAGTTGCTAGTAAAAATAAACTTAAAAAATACATAAAAATTAATAAATACATAGTTAAAACTAGGAAAATGATCAAAAATCAAAAATTATTCACCAGAAATGTAAAACATAACAGAGAAAGGTTACATCTCCTGAAACAATTAGATATGTATTCATTGAACTTAGAAGAAAGTACTAGGAAATACCAAATTGACACAGATAACTTGCGGTATGAACTAGATCTACTACAGGAGAAACTTACTTCTATGACCATAAAATATACAGCCTGTGAAAACCAAATGAGCGAATATGTATTGGCAATGAATGAGCTGGTAAGCTCACAAACAAACAAATGTGTACATAGTGAACAACCACCTATTCAACCCACACCGGATCATTCATTGACAATATGTGATACCACCGTGCCGCAGTCTTGTGCCAGTTTGCCATTGTCAATTGCTAACTGCTTGCCTAAACAGAGTGTAAATAAAGAAATAGTGTTATTCTGTGATGAAATTGGAAAAGATCTAGGCCACTTGTTAACAAATAAATATCCAGGACACTCAATAATGAACTACTGTATGCCTGGTTGTTCTTTATTTGACATAATGAAAAAAGTTTTAAAATGCAATTTTAACCAGGATACTATTTTATTAATATTTGTTGGTAATAGGGGTAATGTGAACAAAGGAGAATTACTCCAATATTATAGATCATTGTGCAACATTAGTTTAAGAAAAATTGTTTTGTTTACATTCCCATACAGTCAAAGTTTGCCACAGGAAGAAAACAATTTTAGATATGAAATGAATATGACATTACATAACTTGACATATAATAATAATTTATTCCATTTAATTGACACTAATAATTATGTTGGTAATCATTTATATTTGACAAAAGATAGATTTTTTATGGATAGGTACTATCTTTCAAAGTATTGCAAAAGACAGTTAGCTGTGTCGCTATCATATTATTTTTGTATTACAGCCAAGAATTTGGCTAAACAAGTTGCTTCTATTGAGCAATGCCATGACATTTTATATCATTCATCCAATAATTTGGTATCCAAAATTGACATTGGTAGTAATTTAAATTAGAAATTAAGACAATAGAGGCATCCTCTAGCAATAATGTACAGAAATGCAAGAATAAATCAAATAAAATTTCAAAATTAGTAAATAGTATTAACCTGGTGCATCAAAATATTCAAGGTTTTCTCAACAAAGATTTAGAAGTAGAATTATTTATGAATTTTAACAGTATTGATATTCTTTGTATAACAGAACATTGGCTTAAAAGCCACCAGTTTATGTTCAATTTTAATAATCACCAGGTTGGTAGTTCGTTCAGCAGAGTAAATGCTATACATGGTGGCTCATTAATTTTAGTAAGTAACCAGCTGAAATTTAAAGACCGTAAGGATATTGTGAGCCTATCTGTTGAGCGGACCGTTGAAATAGCTTGTATAGAATTGGAGCAATTTATTGTATTAAGTGTGTACAGGCCCCCTTCAGGATTGTATGACTGCTTTGAAAAGGTAATGGATGAAGTGTTACACAAGATATGTAACTCAAATAAATCTATTATCATTTGTGGTGATTTTAATGTTAATTTATTAGAAAAGTCAGGTTCTTGTAGTAAAATAATAAGTCTTTTTCAGTCATACAATCTTGTAAACCTATTTTTGGAGCCCACAAGAATAACCCCTACTAGTGCCACATGCCTAGATAATATTTATACAGATGTTATTCCAAGCCATAAAGAAATTATAAATTTACTAGATTCTGATCATTGCGGGCAAAGGATTACTATCCAAAACCAAAACAAAAAAGTGGCTAAAAAGGATATCATTGTTAACCCCAAAACTACAAGTCGCTTGGAAGCTTTTAAAGTTAAACTCATTAATAAATTAACAGTTTTGGCTAATCATACTGATCCTAATGATCTGTATGATGATTTTTTTAATATGTACTGCCAACAATTTAATCTCATCTTTATTCCCAAGACTATCTCGGTTAATAGTAACGCGTCTTTCAGTGATTGGGCTACCATTGGTATTCATAAAAGTAGAACACGGCTTTATGAACTATATAATGAAAGGTCTTTTGTAAACACTGCTGAATTTAATTTATATGTTAGAAACTATTCAAAATTATTTAAAAAAGTTTGTTGTATGGCCAAGTCGCGTTATTTGAGTTCGAAGATTAAAAACAGTAGTAATGTAATTAAAACGACTTGGAATATTATTAATAGTGAAACGGGAAGGTCTAATAACCGAAGTGCTGACTACAGCCTGTCTATTAATGACAATATAATAAAATCAGACTCACAAGTCGCCGCGGCCTTTGAAAATTTCTTTTCAGATATTCCCGTTTCAACTACTAAATCCCTAAACTCATCAACTTCTGTTGCTGAGTCTTTGCTTAAGGAAAATGTTAATGCTTGCGATTCGGAATTTAATTTTGAACAAATTACCTGTAGAGACATAATTAAAACCTTTCACACTTTAAATGTAAAAAAGACAGCAGATCTGTGGGGTAATTCTGTAGAAGTTGCTAAGTCTATTATTGACATTGTAGCACCTACTTTAGCTCTTATCTTTAATAACTGTATCGACTGTGGGGAGTTTCCTGACCTCATGAAATATAGTAAAATAATACCTTTGTTTAAATCAGGTAGTACATCAGACCCCACAAATTATAGACCTATTTCAGTACTACCTACGTTTAGTAAAATTTTTGAGAAATTAATTTTAGACCAATTGCAAAGATTTTTTAATAAACATAAATTATTACATAACAAGCAGTTCGGTTTTACAAAGGGTCGTTCAACTACTGATGCCGGTGTTGAACTTTTAGGACATATTTATAATGCATGGGAAGACAAATGCGATGCCTTGGGCATCTTTTGTGATTTGTCCAAGGCATTCGATTGCGTTCTTCATGAAACGTTAATCAGGAAACTCCGCCATTACGGGATCCGGAACACCGCTCTGGATCTTCTTACTTCATACTTGAGTAATAGGATTCAGAGCGTTGACGTTAATGGAAAAAGATCGCCCGGATCTATAGTAACAATGGGGGTCCCACAGGGCTCGATTCTTGGTCCTTTCTTGTTTCTTATTTATATTAACGATTTGCCCTACCTCATTAAGGATAATCATGATATAGTTTTGTTTGCGGATGATACTTCACTTTTGTTTAAACTTAAACGTCAGCAGCTGGTTACTGACGATGTAAACAGAGCGATCTCAAAAGTAGTTCACTGGTTCAGTGTTAATAATTTACTCCTTAATGAAAAAAAAACCAAATTCATTAAGTTTACACTACCTCACGTTAGGCAGGTGAAAACTAACGTGTTGATAAAGGGCGAAGAGTTGAATCCTGAAGATAGCACAGTATTCTTGGGCTTAACTTTGGATGCTAAGCTTCAGTGGGGCCCACATATAGATAAATTGTCAAAAAAGCTAAGCTCCGCAGCATACGCTGTTAGGAAAATTCGTAATTTAACCAACATAGAGACAGCCCGTTTAGTGTACTTTAGTTATTTTCATAGTATAATGTCGTACGGTATTCTGTTGTGGGGAAATGCAGCCGACATTCAGACTATCTTTGTTTTGCAGAAAAGAGCTGTTCGATGCATTTATAAATTAAGTCCGAGACAATCTCTCAGAGAGAAATTTAAGGAGATTAATATACTGACTTTGCCTTCTCAGTACATTTTTGAAAATCTTTTATATGCCCATAAAAACATTAAATTGTTTAAAAAATACAGTGATATCCACAATATAAATACTAGGAACAAACACAAATTTGTTGTACCTCCAACAAGGCTCAAGAAAATAGGTGGGTCATTCAGGTGTCAATGTATACGCTTTTATAATAAACTTCCAAGCCACGTTCAAGATCTGAGTCTTAATAAATTCAAATCATTCATTAAACGCAAGTTGTGTCAGAAAGCTTTTTATACCGTTAAAGATTATATTGAGGACAAAAAGGCTTGGGATTGAACTGCTCCAATTTTATTTTATATTATTTTTATTTTTGCATACTGAATGTTGACATTAATATTTACTTTGTAAGTATTATATTATTTTACTTTATTGTGAATGTGAAGACTATGTAGGTCATTGCTTTTTTTTTTGTTTGTTTTATTTTTTCTCTCAGTTATTTTTAATCATGGTCTGGCAGTTTGAGTAATCTATGCGGCCTACCCCAATGTCCTTTCTTTGGTATTGTTCGTCGAATCGTTGAGCTAGTTGAGCTGCGCGATTACTGACAAATGCGTGCACTGACTGGACAGGTCCTCTCAATCTGTGTGGTTCTTTCCTCAAAAGACCATTTCAGACACCAATCTACATGGTCTTCACATGAAGTGACCAAGATTATGTCTGGACTTTATAAGAGACTGTGACCTCTGAGTTTGTTTCGGCCTTTCTTCTCAGAGTAGTCAGATAGGAAACGCCGACCTCATCTAGTTTAAAAAAAATATTGACTTGTAAAAGTGTTTGTACAAACCTACTTACAGAAATAAAAATCATTTATCATCATTTATCATTTATCATTTATCATAAATAATTTCTTAAATCTAATTCTGTCACAAATACACACAAATAAAGAGCTACTCGTGTATGTTTATAATCAGTATTATGTTTATTTATGCAGAATCGTGTGTCTGTAAAACCTTTGTATGTGCGCCTGTAGAATTACAGGCGCACATACAATGGTTTTAGTGATACCCCAAAAGGTGACCTTGACAGCCGTACGTTTGTGACGTCACTGAACGACTTCTATAATAGTCCGTGGCGCCCGGGGCACTGACAACCAATTGTTTTGTAGATGGGAGAATATAATAATCGACAAGAATGGCTAACAACTATTTAATTCCGAGTCGGCACCCATCTGAAGGTCGAAATTAGTCTACTTTTCCCTTTGTTATAAAATAGGTAACTAAATTCATATTTTTACTGACGTCAAATTGTTTTCGATAATAATATTTATAAATATTTCAACAGGTGAAATCAAACAGTGATAACTTTCGCGTCACATCACTAGCCGACTATATATGAAGTCCTTGGCGTACTGGGGACATTAAAATGTTCTGAGTTTTTGTTTTGCCAATTTTAAGACAAATAAGGGCTTCTTTTGTGTGGAAAAATAAAAAAACAGGGTATTAGACAGTGCTATATTAAATAACAAAATGAAAAAAACCTATTAAATAGGTACAGTAAATTTTATTTTTATAACATAGCTAAATGAAGAGCTTCTAATGAAGTCGTGGCGCTGGTGGCACGAAAATCCGGAACTTCTATTGAAGTCCGTGGCGGTGAAAGTGAAAAGGTTAAACGAGGATTTCAATTTCC
The DNA here is from genome assembly GCA_948252095.1 of Dicycla oo. Taxonomy (NCBI): domain Eukaryota; kingdom Metazoa; phylum Arthropoda; class Insecta; order Lepidoptera; family Noctuidae; genus Dicycla; species Dicycla oo. The sequence continues at coordinate 18,125,559 of OX411712.1, forward strand.
TATCCACATCATAATATTAGGTTGGGGAAAAAGTCTTTTCACATTATAGTATGTATGAACTTGTAATAAAATCTCTTTGGCTATACTATTTGTATCTGGCTGGTTTTGGTATCATTGAAAGTTTAAATTTTAAAGAACATAATTCCAAATTCAAATTAGGAAAATGTGTGATTTTCATTTGTTTTTCGTACCGTCAAGATGAGTGAATCTAATGAAGAAATTCGATACATTTTAAAATTTTACTACAAAAAAGGTAAAAATGCAACGCAAGCCGCGAAAAAAATTTGCGATGTTTATGGACCTAGTGTAGTGTCTGTGAGAGTAGCACAAATTTGGTTTAAGCGTTTTCAATCCGGAAATTTTGATGTCAAAGATGCACGTCGCTCTGGTCGCCCTATTACGGATAAAATGGATGCCATTTTTGAAAAAGTGGAGCAAGATCGGCATATCAGTAGTTACGACGTAGCTGAAGAACTGGAAATTGACCACAAAACAGTTTTGGCGCATTTGAAAAAAACTGGGTACACAAAAAAGCTCGACATTTGGGTACCTCACGAGCTCACTGAAAGAAACCTAATGAACCGTGTACTCATTTGTGATTCTTTATTACGACGTAAAGAAACCGAACCATTTTTGAAGAAGCTGATAACTGGTGATGAAAAGTGGATCACGTATGACAAGAACGTGCGAAAAAGGTCGTGGTCAAAGGCCGGTCAGGCTTCACAGACTGTGGCGAAACCCGGGTTAACTCGCAACAGGGTGATGCTGTGTGTGTGGTGGGATTGGAAGGGCATTATTCATTATGAGCTGTTACCACCAGGCAGGACCATCGATTCTGAACTCTACTGCGAACAACTGATGAGATTAAAGCAAGAAGTTGAGAGAAAGCGGCCGGAATTAATCAACAGAAGGGGTGTGGTTTTTCATCATGATAACGCTAGACCTCACACATCTTTAGCCACTCAGCAAAAATTAAGAGAGTTTGGCTGGGAGGTGTTAATGCATCCGCCGTATAGTCCTGACCTTGCACCTTCAGATTTCCACCTGTTTCGGTCTCTTCAGAATTCTTTAGACAGTGTCAGGTTAACATCACAAGAGGACTGCCAAAACCACTTGTCGCGGTATTTTGACCAGAAGTCCCAAAATTTCTATAGCAATGGGATCATGTCCCTACCTACAAGATGGCAAAAAGTTATCGAACAAAATGGTACCTACATACTTTAGTTAAATGTAAATAAACGATATTAAAAAATGTTTTGAATTTTTTTTTTAAATGCGAAGAAACTTTTTCCCCAACCTATTATATTAGCTATGAATATGTAATATTTATATATGTAATATTTTTAAGCCCATGCAGTAAAATAGAACTTATACGAAAACAGGCCATTAATGCCTTTTTTCTTTATGTTGCTGACTGACAATCTCATACTACATAGTTGATATACGGTTTCATGCATCGTTTATCTTTTGTCTACTTTTATGATTGCGATGTTTTGGGTTCCAAATGAGCTCTTCCTTTTGATAAAGCTCTAGGAATTCGCGCGCACGCGTAATTACGCTAGGAACGATGATTACGGTCCGGAATGGAGAAAAGTAAAATGTCGGACGGTAAAATTACGTATAGTGCACAAACTAGTGCATTTATGGCGTGCCATATCGAACTGTCGGACAGTAAAATTGTAAAAAAAAAAATAATATTGTAGTGGACAAACGCCCTTTGAATTCGCGTCCGAAAAACCGCTCCCAACGCGAGCGCGCGTCACGAGTAGAGATGGGCGGGTGGGTATAAAATGGGAAGGTATAAATTGGAAGGAAAGGTAAGAAAAGGTAAAAAAAAGAATAAATACCCTTTTTTACCGGGTATTAATAAAAAATAGCGGGTAAAAAATGAATAATGTCTTTATATTATTTAATTGGCTTCGTCATCAATACTACGACCTATCATGTTAATTTTGACCTTGACCATTGAAGATAAAATATTGATTTTAAATAAAACGAAGTTAAATGTCTTTTAAATCATTATTCAACATAAATTTTCAAATAAAGTCAACTGTTTAGAACCAAAACAAATGAGTACTGTACTGACTGCACATGTTTTAAAGTTGCCTAAATTCTGCACACACCTTTAAGAATATGTAGATAAGTAACATATATATCGTAAAAACATTTCAAAACAAGTAAATGAGTGAAAATTACTTAGATTTTTCGTTTCACAATACAATCATTCCAATGCAACCTATCAGGGGACGTATTATGAACTATTAATGCCATCATTTTTCCAGTGCTAGAGAGAGAGACGGAGCTATACATGACCTATAGGTAAGCACCATCCTTTTTTCGCGACGGAATCATGATGGCGTTAATAGTTCAAAATACGGCCCCAGGTTGGCACAAAAGTAATGAGACACTTGGTTTACGTTTTATATTTTTTTATTATTATTACAATTTAAAAAGTTTAGTCAATGATGTAATCACTATTAGCATCTAAGACGTCTTGCCAACGATACAGCAAAGTTTGGATGCCTTTCGCCCAGAACTCTGATGGCTGTGCCTCGAAAAAGTTGTTCAACTCCGCCTCTACCTACATCAGAAAAATCATTAAATTGCTTACCCTGCAAATGTTGTTTCAGGGTTCTAAACAAATGATAGTCTGATGGGACGAGGTCTGGGGAATAAGGTTGGCGAAACTGAAGAGGTTGTTGGTGTTTTTCCAATAACCCTGTATACAGGGTGTCCCTGGAAGTATGGATCAAATCGAATAGGAGTGTAGGCAATGTCATTTCCAAACTTTTATACTCTGAGAACGTTGGTACAATTTTTTATGGTTCAAAAGTTATGACCAATTTTTGTTTTTTTCAATCACTTCGAATAATGCACAATGAAAAAAATCATAAAAAAACTATCAAGGCTATTATTATTATTAATATTTTTTAAATGTTGTAGAAAAGTGGGCCTTTCTTTTGGTAATACTTATACGCATCTAGAAAACATGTCGCTGCTTTGCATGAATACCCGCACAAACCAAAATGTTGAAATTAGTGGTTTATAACACAGCCAAATGCAATGAAGTCCTTATTTCATGGTCAGTAAGACTCACATTCATAATGGCAAAACCGCCGATTATGCCGTTATGAATGTGAGTCTTACTGACCATGAAATAAGGACTATTTTGCATTGAGCTGTGTTATAAACCACTAATTTCAAAATTTTGGGTTGTGTGGGTATTCATGCAAAGCAGCGATGTGTTCAATAATAAAAAACAGTTACTGCAAAGTATTCGGTCTGGCAGAAGTTTTACTCAATTTTCGAGCGATTTTTATGGGAAAAAGTTACACTAGCGAAAGTTGACCACGTATTACCAAAACTGGTCCAAGTCATAGAGATTCTTTGGAGGTATGAATCACTGGAATATTCATAATAGCTTAAAAGTTAGAAATTTTTATTAACAAGGAAAAAATGAAAATTTGAAACATAGAAAATTGTAAAAATACGACCTGTATTTTTAAGCTTAACTAACGATTTAATTTCAGTCCCTAGGCATTTGTTACCTATCTGAACACTACTGTTTGATGTGGTTTAGGTTTAAATAAAAAATAAAAATAATTTCGGTAAACTTTTTGTTATCTCATGAGTCATGTTATTTGCCCTAGCTACAACTCGGAAAAAACCGTGCACCTGCTGTCAATGACGTCATATCGGCGCTCTGGTACAATATGTATGGCGACGGGGCGAGCGCGGCGAGGTGAAAGAGGAAGTGCGAGGGGCATTGCATTCCAACGAGGTGCTAGGAATGTGCGGGGGAAGGGAAACAAAAGAACCAGCGCCGGCGCACGTTCGCACTCAGGTAGATGTTTTAGTAACTCGCTACCAGCTTGTGACTGCGCACGTAATTATTCTTTAACGTTATTTGGACTGTGTAACTTGGACTTTTTGCCTGTGATTTGGACACTGTTTGACTTGAGTATGGCTACGTACAACAGCCATGAATATGCAGATATGCATTTCATTTACGGATTTTGTGATGGAAATGCACGCCAAGCTGCAAGAGTGTATCGAGAGCGATATCCTAATCGGGACCGCTATCCGGATTACCGAGTGTTCCAACGTGTACACTCCGCTTACGCAGATGGTAGAAATCCAGGAGCTAGGGAAGGTCGACGTAGCGTTCCAGACCTTGGAGTCGAAGATGTGGTGCTTCAGATGCTACGTGAGAATCCAATGACAAGTATTCGTCGCATGTCAAGAATGTCAGGGATTCCCAGATCTGTGGTACATCGTAATGTGAGACGACACATAATTCATCCCTTTCACGTTCAACGTGTGCAAGCCCTTTTACCGAGTGATCATGGCCCGAGAAGGGCTTTTTGTAGGGAAATGTTACGTCGCCATCGTGAAGATTCTCAATTATTAAAGAAAATTTTATGGAGCGATGAAACAAGTTTCCGAAGGGTGGGGATAGTTAACATGCATAATCTGCATTTTTATGCGCGCATTAACCCACAAATTGTACGAAGTGACCATTTCCAGCATCATTTCGGAGTAAACATGTGGGCTGGAATAGTAGAAGGACAACTAATAGGTCCACATGAGTTACCTGCTAGACTCGATGGCCCCTCATACTTGAGATTTCTACAGAATGACCTAAATGGTTTACTTGGGGAAGTATCACTTGAAACCCGTCGAGAGATGTGGTTGCAGCAACACGGCGCTCCCCCACATTACGCAAGAGTCGTAAGAGACCATCTAGACTTAACTTTCCCTAGTCGTTGGATCGGAAGAGGGGGGCACATTCGATGGCCAGCACCTTCCCCTGACCTGAACCCCATAGATTTCTTTCTATGGGGTTATTACAAAGAGATGGTGTACGAGACAGAGAGCGAAACCGAGGAACAACTCCGTCAGAAAATCACATCTGCAACCTTATACATAAAAAATAATTCCCGTGCATGCATACGACGTATAGACGAATAATAGGTACCAAATTTCATTTCGGCGATGCCAGTTGTGTTTGAGAGTAAGAGGAAGGAATTTTGAACGTCTATTGTAATTGCAATTTAATAATACATTTACATATTAATTTCATTGTTTTATTTTATTTTGCCACGTAGTTAGAAAATTTTAAAAATACGACCTTGTTAATAAAATTCTCTAACTTTTAAACTATTAAGAATATTCCAGTGATTCATACCTCCAAAGAATCTCTATGACTTGGACCAGTTTTTGTAATACGTGGTCAACTTTCGCTAGTGTAACTTTTTCCCATGAAAATCGCTCGAAAATTGAGTAAAATTTTTGCCAGAACGAAGCCTTTGCTGTAAATATTTTTTCTTATTGAACGTATGTTTTTTAGCTGCGTAAAAGTGTTACCACAGGGAAGGCCCACTTTTCTACAAAGTTCTGAATAAAAGTAATTGATAGCTTTGCTAGTTTTTTTTTTTATAATTTTTTTCATTGAGCACTAGCAAAGTGATTGAAAAAAACAAAAATTGGTCACAACTTTTGAACCGTAAAAAAATGCACCAACATTCTCAGGGTTAAAAAGTTTGGAAATGACCTTGCCCACGCCCCTATTCGATTTGATCCATACTTCCAGGGACTCCCTGTATACAGTAAGTAATAATCATAAAACAATATTAAAACTGCACAATTAGTTTGATACTTGTATAGAGGGTTATTAGTAAAACACCAACAACCTCTTAAGGGGTCATTGTACTCATCATTATGAACAATTTTTACTATGGGACCAAACCTGAAATCACGAAAAAAATCAGCTGTTCAGTACATTTATGTTCGCATAATTCGTCAAAATGTACTGAACAGCTTTTTTTTTCGCGATTTCAGGTTTGGTCACTCTCAATGGTTACAGATTGGTTTACGACAAATAACTTAGTTCTCAATGCTAAGAAAACGAAATGTATAAAGTTTGCCTTACCGTATGTTAGAAATCTAGGACCCAACATCGTTTTAGATAAAGAGATGCTTAAAACTGTAGACTCTGCAGTTTTTCTGGGTATAACAGTTGCCAAACTTCAGTGGGGCCCACATATATCAAGCCTAGCGGGAAGGCTCAGTTCAGCCGCCTACGCCGTCAGGAAAGTAAGACAATACACTGACGTTGATACAGCTCGGTTAGTCTATTTTAGTTATTTTCATAGCGTTATGTCATACGGTATTCTGCTCTGGGGCAAAGCCGCTGACATTCAAAATATATTTGTTTTTCAGAAACGAGCTGTTCGAGCAATTTACCAGCTCGGTGCCAGAGTTTCTTTGAGAGATTTTTTTAAATAGATTGGTATTCTCACGGTGGCATCACAATTCATCTTCGCCAACATCTTATATACTCGTATTAGACAAAATATACATTTATACACTAAAAACAGTGATATTCACAATGTTAACACCAGAAATAAGGACAAATTACGTGCTCCATTTCACCGGCTTCATAAGGTTCATAACTCATTTGTTGGGCTTGGTATATATTTTTATAACAAGCTACCCTCTTCTTTGCTAGATTTGCCCTTCAATGCGTTCAAAGCTAAGGTAAAATCTAACCTTTGTTCAAAGGCATACTATTCTACCAGCGATTACTTAAACGATAAGAATAGTTGGTCGCTGTGTTTAACTTAAGACAATGTTTATGTTCTTTCTCCAGAATTAGCATACCTACTGACAGGTTATATGAGTTCATATAATTATTTATTTTCTTTGACTGTCAAGGTCAATTTATTTTAATTTTATTTTTATTTATTATTGACATAATCTACTCATTTCAATGTTTATTTTTTTATGAGTGGTATTGCAATATGTGGTTAGCTAGTGACCTCGACAATTGATCATAGTTTTTCTTGCCTGAGCAACCGGCAGCAAGTTCGTCATGCTCCCTTAGATGTCACTGCTTGCGGTAACGTCGGGGGTCGGGTTGTCTCCTTCCCTCAAATATGGCGAGGGGGGTAATGGCTGAACTCTGCGTTATGCTCGTGAACGGGTGCTGCTTGTGGTGACTGGTCGTCTTGCTGTCCTTGGTTTTGTTTTGTTATTAGTGATTAACTTTGTTTATATTACTTCAATGGTCCTAGTTTATCATTTGTGACTTCGAGTTTCAGCTTCATATACAATCTTCATATATGTAAGTGGGCACATCCTTTATTATTGGAGGCCTTTATTTAAGTTCTGCTTACGTTTTTAGTTTTGTATTTTTATTTCTGCGTTTTCGATTATTTTTTTTATTTTTTTTTGTATATTGGCGTGTGCTAGCTTACTTATAGCAAATAATTTAATTTAATGTTTTGTGTTGCGTAATGTACCTATATTATTATGCGCAGTGTTATATAGATCCATTTATTTTTAACTGAACAGACAGCTGTGCTGCTGGGGGGTTTGTTGCGCCACTTCTTCTCCCCAGCTAAAGCACTAGGAAGTGGTGAAGGGCGGGCGTTTTGGGGGACTGTCTTATGTAATTTTGACGTTCAAAAAGTGCTGATTCTCAGCCTAGTTTGAATAAATGACTTTTGATTTTGGTCACATAGTAAAAGTTGTTCATAATGATGAGTACAATGACCCCTTAAGAGGTTGTTGGTGTTTTACCAATAACCCTGTAGTGTATAAATTAGTCTTCATAATTCCTTTAATTTTAGTAACATCATTGTTGACGGCATTCCAGCGAGAGTGTTGAGGCAGTGTGCGCCTGAACTGTCTCCTGTGTTGACACGTTTGTTCCGCCGCTCTCTTGAAAAAAGATCGGTACCGAAATCCTGGAAGCTTGCAAATGTACAGTAAACGCTCAAAAGTCCATAAGCATGCTAAGGATTACATCATTGCTATGAACTGTGCGAGCACGAACCAGTAGGTACGTGTGCGTGTATGAGCCAACATTCCGCAGATAACACACACTAATGAATTGTCGCATGTCGTCGTACTACGCGAAATAACATTATATTTCTGTTGAATTTAGAATACTCGTCACAGTGGCGACCTGTTCTTACCATTGCATTGCTAAAATTCGCATAAACATAACATGTGCTGGTAGCTGTTTGGGCTAAGCAATGGTTTCACGATCAATGAAGTCTGAGTTCGAATATTAATCACAATGTTAGACTGTTTTTTGTTTCTTTGGAACCATAATAATATATTCCTATTTTAAGCAAAAACATATTTATATTGTTATTGTTATTATATTATATATTTATTTTTATAAGAAGTTAAATATTAGTTATTGTATTATTATTTAACTATTTTTGGGATTTTTAATTTACCTTTTCGGTGTTGGAAGGTTTAAATAAAAAAGTCGTGCTGAATGGTAACAAAAATGTTTATTCGTTCTATTTAGTTATTTATAAAATTAACAAACTTAAGAGAATTGTGACGTTACATTCCTACTAGATAAAAGAACTTTTTTTTAACCGTTCATAGGATTTTTTGTTATATACCCACTTAGTCAATTCATAATAACATAACAAAGAAATGATATTCTAATAACACATATATAATTGTCAATACCTATTTAGTTTTCTATGATCTACCATTCTAACTTTACGAAATGAGTGACCAAGCGAGTAAAAACTTACAAAAGGTCAAGTAGGTACTGCGTGAGATTTGAACTCACGGCTAGGCGGCTCACTGATTCACGCATCTATATGCACGCGCTTAACCGCTCGGTCATCTTTACACATGTTATAACTTTGAAATTATGAACTACAATCAGTTGTTGACGACGAATGTTTATGTTCTTGGAAATAGAAGGTCTTAAGTCAAACTAAACGCCAAGCTATTGCTTTGTGAGTTTGCTTATCGACTTTTGGTCGCGACTGTACAACCAGTGCCCAAAAAGAGCGACCGTGCAGACCCTGTCCATTACCGTCCGATTGCCATTACCTCCATTCTGTGCAAGGTTATGGAAAGGGTACTGAACAATAAGTTGCTGACCTACCTTGAAGACAATGACTGTCAATATGGCTTTCGCCGGGGACGGTCAACTGACGATCTTCTTGTGTATGTCACGCACTGCTGTGGCGAAGCCATCGAGAAACACGGCGAAGCACTTGCTGTATCGCTTGACATCTCGAAGGCCTTTGACTGGGTCTGGCACGCTGCTCTCCTCAGCAAGCTTCCTGCTTATGGCATCCCAGCTGATTTTTGTAGCTGGATATCAGATATCCTTAGTGAACAGTCGATCAGACTAGTCGTTGACGGCTGCTCCTCTGACCTTATGCCGGAGTTCCTCAGGGGTCTGTTCTCTCTGCAACTCTTTCCCTGCTGCACATCAATGACCTGCTTCAGCTTGGTATTGTTGAGTACGCAGATGACAGTACAGTTTCCGAGAGATACTTGTCCAGCGGGAATTTCGTTCCTTGAGAGGCCATGGTAGAGCAGACAGATTTGACCTTAAGCCTTGTCTCCCAGTGGGATGACGATAATCTGGTCTCTTTTAACGCCACCAAAACAAAGGCGTGTCTTTTTACCGCTAAAAGGAGTCGTTTCGCTCAAACTCCTACCTTTCAGGGTACATCTGTTCCCGTAACTGATCGGCTTGAGCTCCTAGGCATGGAGTTGACATATGGTCTGAACTTTGACGCCACCATCGAGTACAAAGCCCAAACTGCGGCCAGGAAACTGGGCATCCTAAATAGGGTGAAGCGATTCTTTACGCCTGGACAGCTTTTAACTCTTTACTAAGCTCAAGTCCGATCCTGCATGGAGTATTGCAGCCAGCTTTGGGATGGATCACTTAAGTGCCTCCTAGCCGCGCTTGACTCGGTGGAACGCAGAGCTAAGAAGCTCATTGGCGACGTAAAACTGGTGGATGCCAAGCTTCATAGCTTGGCTCATCGCTGCAAGGTTGCCTGTTTATCGGTCTTTTACAGATTTTGCTTCGGTGAGTGTGCTGAAGCGACTTCATTCCACCGGCCCCCTTCTACCATCGGACATCTAGACGCACTACCAGTTACCATCCCTTCCTAGTTGCTACTCCACCAATTCGCACTAAGCGTTTCCAAATGTCATTTATAATGCGCACAGCAAAATAGTGGAACTCACGAAGTAACTGCGTCTGTGTTTCCGAGCGCATACAACCCTAATCTCTTCAAAGTGAGAGTGAACAGGCTTCTTCTGGGTAAGCTCACTCCATCTTTCGACACTGTCTCTGTCGCCTTCAACCTAGACTACGAGTCAAGAGCAAACCCATCTTAAATAAATAAAAAATCATTAACACACCAAAATCACATTGTCTAAACCCTTTTTTACCTAACATATCACAATTACCTACTTAAGTAATTTTGTAGGATAAGTGTTAGTCGTCATCATTAAATTACCCAACTCCACTAAATTATAATCAAAACAATAATACTAAACTTGACTAAACCTCTCTATTAATTCAGTAGGTACTTAAGGCACTGTGTGAGGACTAAAAAAAAGTTATTTTTATCTAGTCCGTCTTACAGTGCTATAGCATTGTAACGTATATGTCCGTCGACGACGTTCTCAAATAAAATAAATTATAAAATTCTGTGTCAAAGTATCTATTAAAAACACAATAATTAGTTTAAATTAAACTGATTTTATTTTTACCCGGTATAAATGAGTATTTAACCAAAGTCTGGGTTTTTACCGGGTATATGCCCATCTCTATCACGAGGCGTACAGCGAGCGCAGTTTACATATGCGTGTTCGTTATTCGGCTCGCGATCCGCACGAACGTGGTGTCACCTAGCTGACTCTGGCAGGGCCACCATCAGGGATTTTAATTTTGAAAACGTAAAAAATTAGTCGCTAATTAGTCGAAATTAGTCGCCAAATATCAGAATTAGTCGGTCAATGGTTCAAAAGATGTCGGTCAAGGGTTTATAGGTGGCCCTGCTGGAGAGAGTCTCCCCAGCAGGGCCACATTTATATCTCAAAAACTAGGACACCTAGCGAAGATCTGTTTTCTCCCATATTTAGTCGCCAATTAGTCGGAATCAGTCGCCAAGTTACAGATTTAGTCGGGTCTTAGTTTAGGAGATATAATGAGTTCAATTAGTAAGGTATAGTCCAAGAGCTAGATCGAAGAGTTCACGAAAAATTACCAAGAAAAAATATTTTTTAGTTTTATCGGTCTAAAGTCTTTAGTAATGTCCGAGAGAGATAAATTCTCAATTAAATTCATGTTTTTATGTTTTTAATTACTAGTTTAGAGTGGCTTAAACTTCTTTGAAAACATTAAACCTTGCTCTTGGTCTATTTGGTGTCAAGATGTACAGTCGCATGCAACTGTTTTACCAGTTTACAATGTTAACCTCTAATTAACGTTAGAATAATAAAAAAATATCGTACCTTTAGTAAAATGTTTAAAATACTAAAACGTTGAAAACGTATTGTCAATTGTAATCAAATTTTATTTTATAAAAATGAATTTTCAAAAAGTTCGTTTGAAGTGTGTTGTGTTTGTGTGTATTTTGAGGTGATTGTGAGTGTTGTGTTGTGGGTATGGACGGGTTGAGTTTTTATTTTATCTTAATTTAGGTTAGAATAATAAAACTTCTGTTGTCGAAATATAAAATGATTTATTACCTTAAAATTATTGTACTTTCAGAAAATGTTACAAATACCTATTTATTCAATATTATGAACAGATACAGTTTGTGAGTTTGGATGTTAGGGGTTTTATTAACAGACTCAGAACAAACAGACATGTTCATGCACACAAATGTTTGTCCTGGATGGGAATCGAACCCACGAGCTGCGGCATGGTAGGTGGTATCTTAACCAACCACGCCAACTGGCCTGTCAATAAAAGTTCGATGTTCTTCCATTTCTTCTTCTTCCGCCAAAAGCACAATTATAATCATATCCTAGTCCACCATCGTTGACGAACTTTCGCGACAAACTGGCATGTTTACTGTAGCTGTAACCTAGAACGGTTTACTCGCGCAGGCTCGCGAGGTCGCGCGCAAGATCGAACATACGCGATCCGTAAAGGAAATACCCGAGACCGTGTGGGGATTATTCCTCTCTGTCTGCGCTGACCCTTTAACTTACGTGACGGGCAACTCGTTCTAAGCAGCTCGTCTGTACACGCGCATCTATCTCTTTCTTACTTACCGCAAATGAAACGGAGCGCAGCGATCTATCTGCCAGTGACTAAGTGGTAAGTGCACATTGTGTTGGATCAATAATTACACATACACATACACACACATACACATTACATCGTAGGTACATTATTGTAGATTTGTTTATAAGTAATGAATACAGCTTTCCTATGGTGGGTTGAAATTATAGACTAAGTTTATATTTATTTAATTCGAAACAAACATTCCTCCATAAGACGTCATAGATACTATCTAGAAAATACATAAAGTATTTTGTACTCGCTTGTACCACTGTATGGGGAAACTGAATTCTTTAATATCTTTTTAATTACACACCGACTAAATCTGTAACTTGGCGACTGATTCCGACTAATAGGCGACTAAATATGGGAGAAAACAGATCTTCGCTAGGTGTCCTAGTTTTTGAGATATAAATTTGGCCCTGCTGGGGAGACTCTCCAGCAGGGCCACCTATAAACCCTTATATCTTTTGAACCAGTGACCGACTAATTCTGATATTTGGCGACTAAATATGGGAGAAAACAGATATTCGCTAGGTGCCCTAGTTTTTGAGATATAAATTTGGCCCTGCTGGGGAGAGTCTCTCCAGCAGGGCCACCTATAAACCCTTATATCTTTTGAACCAGTGACCGACTAATTCTGATATTTGGCGACTAATTAGCGACTAATTTTTTGCGTTTTCAAAATTAAAATCCCTGATGGTGGCCCTGCCAGAGTCAGTGACACACGAACGTGTAAATTTGGCTTTATAGGCACGCTAAGGTTTTTCTTACTATTTTATTTTGACCAGTGCTATGGTTAGGCAGCTCATTTCTTGTTGTAGTCTGTATAATCAAATTCTCGCAACAAAACAAAAAGTGAATACTTTTTAACTTTATTGCGGGAATTTAATTGGATAGTGGTACATACAATTACCCTATCCAATTTTACAAGTAAGAGGAGGTTCTTTTAGGAGCTAGTTATTATTTATTTATGTATGAAGATTATGAAAGAAAAGGCAATAGATAGGTATTATAACTATCTAAACTTTTATTTTATTAAACAGGGTTGCACAAAGTAAGAACATAAATGTTTTCTTTATCATCACTAAAAATAATCGCCTGACTAGATAAATAAAAAAGCAATATATTATCAAGTGATTGTTTTAAGTTGAGCAAATTACATTATTTGTACTGTGGGAAATATAACAAAATAAGTGAAGTTATTTACCTACATAATGCAAAATCTAATTTTTTCGCTTCCTTTCAATCTGGTGTACATGAGGCATTTAAATAGTATTTTATTCTTATTGCAATCCTGATATCGTGAGTCTGACAAAATTTCATATGTTGAAATTAAAGTAGTAGTAAGTACCATGATTATGATTATGCCCATACTACTACTTTAATTAGGATTCAGAGCTCGTCATTTTTGTTCATTGTTAAATTATTACATTTAGCCAACCCTCATCAAACTGAAAGAAATCATCAAAAGAAACAAGTGTAGAATAACAAGAATTGAATAACCAATAGTACCAAAAATAGGTACAGGTTTACAAAGAGAATGGTGCCAAGGGAACTTTCGTAAAACGAATGTTGCAGAATATTTAAATAACATTTAGTATTCTAAAATCTAATCTATTGTTTCAATGATGAATATTTTAAATGTTTGTACCTAGATAATATCATGAATATGTCTATTTTAAGGTGCAATTAGATTATGATTATTTATGAGTGTTCCAAGAAACAATAGCAACAGTTTTAATTTGATAGTACTGGTTTACATTCAAAAAGTCTTATATTCATTTATTATGTTATGCACCTTCATTATCTGTAAAACTTACTCTTTGGTTAATGAGAAGTAACTACATACCTCCCATAAGGTGCAAAGGAAACCAAGGTGTTTATAGCAAACAATAAATTGTAGTGAAACCAATCTATTTCTGTTGGCTGGATATAAACATTTTGGTTTACGAAAATTCCTCATGACGTGCACATTACAATTGTACAAATACATTGTTTTCCATACTATTGGGTTTGCTTTCTACATATAACATAAAATTTCAGTTTTTACATATATTTCACCCTATTAATCTTAATAACCTCAGTCCCTTTTATAAACAATAATATGCAAAAAATGCAACAAAAATATTACTGCACAAAGTTACTATTGGGCAGGTCCATTTTTGAGAACTGCAATGTATTGTCAATTATCTGAAACAGCTCGGGAGGCTGTGGAATCCGTCCTGTCTCCAGTTTTGACCACAATGGAATGTTGTTGAGAGATATTTCAAATGCTCCGGATGATACTAGCTGGCCTTCAATCATATTAGCTAAGAAGAACATCATCATGCATGCATATAGTTTGTTCTCAATACACCAACTCCACCAAGCAGGCTGCGGTTTGTTCAGCCAGGCAAATATGTTGACTCCACTTAGTATGCACATGATCAGTATCATCTTGCCAAAACCCTGCAACATAAAATCGTACTGAAAACTCTTTGAATATGTATACAGGGTAAAACACCAACAACCTCTTAAGGGGTCATTGTACTCATCATTATGAACAACTTTTACTATGGGACAAAAAAATCTGCTGTTCAGTACATTTTGACGAATTATGCTAACATAAATGTACTGAACAGCTGATTTTTTTTGGCGATTTCAGGTTTGGTCCCATAGTAAAAGTTGTTCATAATGATGAGTACAATGACCCTTTAAGAGGTTGTCGGTATTTTACCAATAACCCTGTATATTTTAGTAGTTATACAACACCATTATTTTATGGTTTCATGTGATTATGTGATCCTTAAAATATAGATTTTATAACAAAGTGTTATTGAAAAATTATTATTTCTTTGGAGGACACAATCTCCAACATGAAAATCCTGACTATACTGTTATATGTGTGCCTTAATTATATTACCCTCTTAAAATTAGTAACAACTTTTAATAACATCTTAACCTGGGGCCACTATATGTGTGCCTTAAATCAAAATCAAAATCAAAAGTCATTTATTCAAACTAGGCTGAGAATCAGCACTTTTTGAACGTCAAAATTACATAAGACAGTCCCCCAAAAACGCCCGCCCTTCACCACTTCCTAGTGCTTTAGCTGGGGAGAAGAAGTGGCGCAACAAACTCCCCAGCAGCACAGCTGTCTGTTCAGTTAAAAAAATGATTCTATATAATACTGCGCATAATAATTTAGGTACATTACGCAACACAAAACATTAAATTAAATTATTTGCTATAAGTAAGCTAGCACACGCCAATATACCAAAAAAAAAAAAAAAAAACGAAAACAATACTCAAGCAGAAACAAAATACAAAACTAAAAACGTAAGCAGAACTTTATACCTAAATAAAGGCCTCCAGTAATAAAGGGCGCGCCCACTTACATATAGCCGTACATGTAGTCGTAACTCACAAGTCACAGATAGGGATAAACTAGGACCATCGAAGTAAAATCAACAACGAGTTAAATTACTAATAACAAAACAAAACCAAGGTCAGCAAGACGACCTGTCACCACAAGCAGCACCCGTTCACGAGTATACCGCAAAGATCAGCCATTACCCCCCTCGCCATATTTGAGGGAAGGAGACAACCCGACCCCCGACGCTACCGCAAGCAGTGACATCTAAGGGAGCATGACGAACTTGCTGCCGGTTGCTCGAGCAAGAAAAACTATGATCAATTGTCGAGGTCACTAGCTAACCACATATTGCAATACCACTCATAAAAAATAAATAAACATTGAAATGAGTAGATTATGTCAATAATAAATTAAAATAAAATTAAAATAAATTGACCTTGAGAGTCAAAGAAAATAAATAATTATATGAACTCATATAACCTGTCAGTAGCTATGCTAATTCTGGAGAAAGAACATAAACATTGTCTTAAGCTAAACACAGCGACCAACTATTCTTATCGTTTAAGTAATCGTTGATAGAATAGTATGCCTTTGAACAAAGGTTAGATTTTACTTTAGCTTTGAACGCATTAAAGGGCAAATCTAGCAAAGAAGAGGGTAGCTTGTTATAAAAAGTTATAATTAAGCTTAATTATATTACCCTCTTAAAATTAGTAACAACTTTTAATAAGAACTTAACCTGGGGTCACTTATGCTTACATTAACTGATGGGATTTGGACACCTGAAGTTCATACTTTCTTATTAATACATTAACAGCCTGCCGCTGCTTTGCAGTTGCGATTTTTTTTTAATTTGTCAAAATGTTGATGGTTTCTGTCTGAAGAGTTTTTCCACAAGAATATTCAGCACGAAAACTGAATATTTTTGCTGAAAAACACCCTGGGGTACCACGAGATTTCTGTGCCATAACTAAGATTAATATGAATGTATTGAACACATATGTACCATAACAATCAAATATTTGTATTTTTGTTGAATTATTTATAAATACGAGAGATATTATGTATCTAGAATGTATAAACAAACCAAATGAAATTAGATTTACTTACAATCAATCTGGATAGGTACATGTTAAAGCCTGGAGGATCATAGTTAGCTCCAATGACAGATATTTCTGGATATTTTTGTTGTATTATACCTGCATAGTCTTCAAACACTTTTCTGTATCCGCAAGAATAACTGCAAACATGTAAATAATGTTCATATAATTATAACCTTACCTAGAAGAAACATACATATTATTATTAAATAATTCGTGTTATCCTCACCAGTAATAAATGTTCATAATGTGACCTACACCTTGTCCAATTTTAGTAATGCTTTCGGCTTCATTTTCACTAGCTTGCGCATAGTTATTGCTAGATAAAATAATACAGGTAATAACTAATGTAAGAAAACTTAATGAAATACAAAAATTAGTTGACAAAGACATTATCACTAAAGCTACCACTTTACGGTAAATGCAACAACTTTTTATATTACTATTACACAGCAATTAAAACACATTTAACACGGTGTAAATTATTCGTAGTAAGAAGGTAATATGATAATATTTTACAAATCAAATCAGATATCACCAACTAACTAGCACTGACTCAGACCACTGACCATAGAGGAGAAAGTAATAGACTCTAGACTCGCAGTCTGCTAAGCACAAGTCACAACCACAGAACATTAATTACGATACCCACGGAATCAATATGTACAGACGTCAGCAGGTCAACCTACCCGAAACTGTCAAATTTTCCCAATCAACCTTGAATGTAATGCTTTGGCGATAAAGTTGAAAATCTATTAAAGAAATTTGACAGATCGTAGTAGCTTGATATGCTGGCGTCTGTACTATTTATGTTCGCATAAATCGTCTATACCCTAAGTAAGCAGCTGAATACCAGTATTTTTCATGGAGTGACTGCCTATCTGACCTCCACAACCCAGTTACGGGTAATACGATACCCCTTGGTAAGACTGGTTGTCAGACTTAAGCGTATCTGACGACCCTAACGACTGTCAAAGATCCACGAATGACAGCAGGGACCAACGGCTTCACGTCCTTTCCGAGGCACGGAGGAGTCTTGGTATGAAAAGATGGTCACCCATCCACAGACCAACCCCGGCAAGCGTAGCTTAACCTGATGGATCGACCCGTGCGGCTGTTATTATTTAGCCACGAGCTCCATCAAAAGTATGGATATGACCAAAAATTCCCGGGAATCGGTACTGTGACCAAAAATTCTCAGGAATCGGTCCTTTAGTTACGGATATTAAAACATTACTAGAACTGATGATTATTCTACTTATATACTTACAACGTTTTTCTCTACACATATAATTAATATTTCACTCAATACTTATACAAGTTGGTTGGGGAAAAAGTCTTTTCGCATTATAGTATGTATGAACTTGTAATAAAATCTCTTTGGCTATACTATTTGTATCTGGCTGGTTTTGGTATCATTGAAAGCTTAAATTTTAAAGAACATAATTCCAAATTCAAATTAGGAAAATGTGTGATTTTCATTTGTTTTTCGTACCGTCAAGATGAGTGAATCTAATGAAGAAATTTGATACATTTTAAAATTTTACTACAAAAAAGGTAAAAATACAACGCAAGCCGCGAAAAAAATTTGCGATGTTTATGGACCTAGTGTAGTGTCTGTGAGAGTAGCACAAATTTGGTTTAAGCGTTTCCAATCCGGAAATTTTGATGTCAAAGATGCACGTCGCGCTGGTCGCCCTATTACGGATAAAATGGATGCCATTTTTGAAAAAGTGGAGCAAGATCGGCATATCAGTAGTTACGACGTAACTGAAGAACTGGAAATTGACCACAAAACAGTTTTGGCGCATTTGAAAAAAACTGGGTACACAAAAAAGCTCGACATTTGGGTACCTCACGAGCTCACTGAAAGAAACCTAATGAACCGTGTAGTTATTTGTGATTCTTTATTACGACGTAATGAAACCGAACCATTTTTGAAGAAGCTGATAACTGGTGGTGAAAAGTGGATCACGTATGACAAGAACGTGCGAAAAAGGTCGTGGTCAAAGGCCGGTCAGGCTTCACAGACTGTGGCGAAACCTGGGTTAACTCGCAACAAGGTGATACTGTGTGTGTGGTGGGATTGGAAGGGCATTATTCATTATGAGCTGTTACCACCAGGTAGGACCATCGATTCTGAACTCTACTGCGAACAACTGATGAGATTAAAGCAAGAAGTTGAGAGAAAGCGGCCGGAATTAATCAACAGAAGGGGTGTGGTTTTTCATCATGATAACGCTAGACCTCACACATCTTTAGCCACTCAGCAAAAATTAAGAGAGTTTGGCTGGTAGGTGTTAATGCATCCGCCGTATAGTCCTGACCCTGCACCTTCAGATTTCCACCTGTTTCGGTCTCTTCAGAATTCTTTAGGCAGTGTCAGGTTAACATCACGAGAGGACTGCCAAAACCACTTGTCGCGGTATTTTGACCAGAAGTCCCAAAATTTCTATAGCAATGGGATCATGTCCCTACCTACAAGATGGCAAAAAGTTATCGAACAAAATGGTACCTACATACTTTAGTTAAATGTAAATAAACTATATTAAAAAATGTTTTGAATTTTCTTTAAAAATGCGAAGAAACTTTTTCCCCAACCTATTATATTATCGGGAAATTGTTTTTTTAAATAAGTAAATGAAACAATAATTTAATACTGAAAGTATATTTTTATAATACAAAATTTAAAAAAATTGTCTGAAAATAAAATCGGTTTCGTGTAGGTTATGTTAATTATTTTCTGTTGCACTGTTAAAGATGACCTTTCTTTGGTAAGTCTTTACTGTTTAAATGCTTAATACTATTGAATAAACGTATTTCCCTAAGAAACGCGATTTCTGCACATTTTAAATATTAATAAATATTTTTTCGAGCAATACCGGAATCCTGAAATCATCGTTATATCCATAATATCTATATTAGTGATATCGTCTCAAACATGACCCTTTCGGTATGTGATACATAAGAATACAGTGTATCGACTCCTTTACTCTGGACTGGACCACTATTTACGATAGGGGCGAGTCCGCTCAAATTCTCTGTCTATGCCATGCACACGCAAACGATTTCATCTTGTCTGTAAGCGTGACAGGTGACCAAAGAGTAAAGTAATAACCGTAGATCAAGGAACTTAAAAATTCCTTGCCGTAGACAGTCTCTGTCAACGGTAATAACCAAAGAGTAAAGTATTAGTAAGTAATAACAGTCACAGAGTACATTATATATACGGATAACAGTTGACACAGAGAAGTCAAGAAGTGAATAAGTGATACTGATGAGTGATGACAAACGAAACGAAATTGTTAATAAAGAAACCTACGCCTTCGACAGTTTAATATTATTGCATTAGAATCTGCATGTTGCGATCTGCAGAGCCAGTATAGTAAAGTGATACAGTGTACTTGTTAGCCGGGTGGACTAGTACAAATCGGAATTTTACATGAATAATTCCACTGTGCATTAGATACAGAACTTAACAATAATGTCCCATCATCACTGCCATGGTCATGATCATGATCACAGCAACACCGACGAACTTGGCATACAGTATAACCTTTATGAAAAAATTGATAAAGAAAATTTACAATGTCTAAACGAAAGTATTGAAGACTCTGGCAAAACTGTCTTTAAATCTTGGGACAAACGACTTGATAGAACTCATGTGAGTATAAATTATTTTATTTATTTATTTGTATGTATGTTATAATACCAGTCCATTAAAGGCCAGTTACAGGGTCGTCTTATGAGCAGAAGGGAAGGCCTCTTCTCATACAGAGAAAGCAAGGGCATTCTTAAACTGCTTTATGAACCATGGGCAAAAAGGATGAGGATATCTAAAGATCGAACTTTATGGGATTCTCAGAATGAGGACCTATGTCTAGCAAAATTGAACATGGGTTCCAGAAAAATAGAAGTTGCATTGAATGTCACAATAACTTGAATCAATTTTTCACAAATACCTTTAACTATTATATACCATTTAACTTTCAGTTTGTTGAAAGTGATGCCGATGAAGAATTACTATTCAATATACCATTCACAGGGAATGTGAAATTGAAGGGAATAAAAATTTCTGCTGAAGATTCTGATTCTCATCCTGCAAAATTAAGATTGTGAGTATAAAATCATTAGAACAGAATAAATGAATTCAACGAAGCTTTACATGCTATGATTATATTTTAGGTTTAAAAATAAACCCTTCATGACATTTGATGATGTGTCAATGGAACCAGACCAAATATTTGAACTTCAAAAGGATAGTGAAGGTGTTTTGGAATATTCTCCTAAGTAAGTTTTATATTTATTTGAAGATCACCAAAAAATATACACAATGGGGATAAAAACTGCCACTTGCTCACTACAGATGTCGCTACCATTGTCCGTCTTAAAATTTGATAGCTATCTGTCAATATCCATACATTTTTTGTAAACAATCAACTTCTTTTACTCATAATTAATTATTATGCTCCGTTGCGCAGCTGTTGACTGCAAAAATCCAGGAACCCATGTATTCCCAAAATATGTTAAAAGAAGAAAATTGTAAACCCAATAAAAACAAACACAAAGGACATCAGCCACGCTTCATACATTTTTGGTCCAAATGTGAAAGTGCCAAAAAAGAATCGAAAAAAGTTTTTTTTTTTTCCTATCCTTATCTGATATCAGTCATCCCTGACTATGATCAGATGTGTGGAAAGATGCATCACATTTCTACAGAATCAGGACCAATGCCCAAATTCTATTTAATCAGGCAGCACAATATCAGCTTTCTTGAGCCTCTTGGTATGATTTGGCATCAATAGTGAATGTGAGAAGGGATTTGGATGGTTGGTTAATCTGTCTTTGTATTTCTCTAGGTAGCGATTCGCTTCTTCTAGGATCGTTGGAATTTCCAGGTGCTCATGGATTTCCGAGTTGCGAGCGTACCAGGGCTGCTAGGACCCTCAGGATGCTGTTTTGACTTCTTTGAATGCACATGATGTTTGATTTGCTTGTGGAAGACCATAATTGAATCCCATATGTCCATATTGGTTTTATGATGGAACAATAAACTCTAAGTTTGTTACTCAAGGTGAGTGAAGATTGTCTGCCTAGTAGCCAGAGCAAGTTCTTGAATCGGAAGTTTATTTCTGTCCTTTTTTTCTTTAGGTGATCCTTCCATGTCAAACTACGATCCAAGTAGAATCCCAGGTACTTTACACATGGTGACTGTGGTAGAGTGCAAAATAGTGTAACAGTCAATAACAAAACGTAACAGTCAATAATAAAACTTAACAACAAAACTTAACACATGTGATAACAAACAAAAACCACGAAATAATGTATATGGGGCCAGTAAAAAAATCACTCGAAACGTACCCGGCAGCGTTGCTATCGGTACTAAGCAAGTAACAGGCAGGCGAGACGAGTCGAGCGCTGCATGGGAAGGGTCGAGGTTGGAGGGGGGCGGGATAAATATATTGTCTTTAAAAAAAAAAAATATTCAAAACGTCATGTTCTGGCAAGATATTTCATTTGTTTTAGTTAATTCATTTAATCTAAAAAGTATAAAAATACAAGATTTTTGAACTCAAATAAAATCAAGTACAGTGCAGCAGTGGTGCTACAGCTTTGGTGCCATAATAAGAAATGCTAAGGCGGACAAGTTTTATCAGAATAATGCACTTTTTTAGTTTGGCCGGCACTTTCACATTTGGACCAAAATGGCTGATATCCTTTCTCTGATAAGTCTTCAGGTTTAAAATGCTATCACTTTTAATGGTAAAAGTTGTTCATAATGATGAGTACAATGACCCATTAAGAGGTTGTTGGTGTTTTACCAATAACCCTGTATATTTGGGAACCTAGATATTCTGTAATCCAATCGGAATAAATACACACTACCTTTAGAATATGTTTGATTTACAAATTATATTGGTATTTCGTTTGTATGAACTATGCATGCTCTGGGGGCATCTTAAATGTGGGTTTTAGTTAACGCTGGAAGATCCCTTTTCTAGGGCAGGAATGTTGGGGTGATCATCCCCAAGCTCGTCTTCAACTCTGATCAAGTTATTTCTGTCGTATGCCTCTAATCTTCAACAAATAAATTACTTTAATGTAAAACAAACTAAACAACCCATCAATTATAAAATGGTCATAATTTATATAGCTTTCCACTAAATCTGTTTTTTTATCAGTGGTAGACGCTTTCGTTTTCCTTAGCTCCGCTTTTAGTTATACTACACTTCAAGTCGCATACATTTTTTTCCAGTTTTCGTTTAATTTGTGATAGACTAAACAGTGAACGCATACACAACAATGGTGCTTTGAAGACGGACAAAAGTGCTGCCACCTATGACAAGCTTTCAGTTTTTAACCCCATTGGCGTGATAAAATGATTTTGTGGTTTTTCATGATATGATTAAATAGCTGTTATTGTTAATTTTTCAGGATTGTAACATTTTCATCAGTTTATCATTTAACAATGCATTTCCCTGCCAATTTTGGTGCAGATAAAACAATAATTTATTACATTGGATTAAAAGGAGAATTTAGTCCTGGCCATAGACATGGTGTAACTATCTGCACATATGAAGTGAGGCCAAATATTGACGACCATAAACTGAAAAATATAGATTCTGTATCTAAACAAATTGAATGACAATTGAAGTACACATGAGCAAATATAAGAGAATAAATAAGGCTACAGAATAATATAAAAAACCTGCACTGCAAAATTGTATGGCTAATTTATATTGAAGTGTAATAAATAATTGTTCTCACATCAAAACCACATTAAATTCTGTAAAAACTTTTATTAGTTTTATTTTAGTTTTTATGACTGTAGCTTTGTCCAACAAAGCGGGGCAGAATGGGGAATTCTTAGTATTTGGGCTTATAAGCTTGTTCGGGGTTGTACTACCACAATACCTATATCTGCCGCCATGCAGCATTGCTATGATCCAGTTTGAGGAGTGTGGGTGCCGATGTGATGATAGGCACATCACACATGAGATATTTCAGCTTTGTCCCAAGGATGGAAATCTCTGATGCATAGTCATGCACAGTGTGTTTTATGCCCCAAAAAGTGACATCCTATTTTTATTGAATAATTCTATGGGACTTTTCACTACAAATGCACAAATAGAACATCCATGTGATCCATGTGTCAATTATGAATGCTTGATTTTTTTTGTTTGTGACAAAGAGTATAACTAATAAATAGGGAGTTCTGTGATCCTAATGGTAAAAAGACCCAATGGTTGGATGCACAAATTTGTACTTACCATACACAATTACACGACGTCATCTCAGAACAAATAAAAGGTCTGAGGACGTCATACACTAAATATCTGCTTAACTGAAATTAAAAAATTCGAATTTTTTCCGCTGCGACTACGCACACAAATTAATTTGTACAAAAAAAGCTATACTTGAATATCAATATTTTGCAAGTATATGCAGCACCTGTAGGCGCATATCATTCAGTTTTTCAGTTTCAATAATAATAACCAGGGCTGGTCATCTCGGAACAAAAAATACTGTAATTAATATCTCATTTTATATACAGAGTGTAGCGTAAATAATGGATAACCCTGTATCTCAGACCTTATTATTTGGTGCGAAAAAGGTCGTGGTCAAAGGCCGGTCAGGCTTCAGAGACTGTGGCGAAACCCGGGTTAACTCCCAACAAGGTGATGCTGTGTGTGTGGTGGGATTGGAAGGGCATTATTCATTATGAACTGTTACCACCAGGCAGGACCATCGATTCTGAACTCTACTGCGAACAACTGATGAGATTAAAGCAAGAAGTTGAGAGAAAGCGGCCGGAATTAATCAACAGAAGGGGTGTGGTTTTTCATCATGATAACGCTAGACCTCACACATCTTTAGCCACTCAGCAAAAATTAAGAGAGTTTGGCTGGGAGGTGTTAATGCATCCGCCGTATAGTTCTGACCTTGCACCTTCAGACTTCCACCTGTTTCGGTCTCTTCAGAATTCTTTAGGCAGTGTCAGGTTAACATCACGAGAGGACTGCCAAAACCACTTGTCGCGGTATTTTGACCAGAAGTCCCAAAATTTCTATAGCAATGGGATCATGTCCCTACCTACAAGATGGCAAAAAGTTATCAACAAAATGGTACCTACCTACATACTTTAGTTGAATGTAAATAAACTATACTTATTAAAAAATGTTTTGAATTTTCTTAAAAAATGCGAAGAAACTTTTTCCCAATGGCAATGGGACAATGGGATCGTGTTGGAATGACGAATTTATAAAAAATAGCAGACTTGGGGCCCAGAACGTTCAGTCAGGATATTAATAATGAAATTCGACAAATTCAATGGAACTTGTAAGGCTTTTAGTTTATTTTGTAAAACTGATAATGCAACATTATCATAAGCTGCATTAATATCAAGGAAAACTGCAATGGTGGAATGGTTATTAGAAAAGGATAATCGAATATCCGATGTTAAAATACTTAAACAGTCAGTTGTACTTTTTTTTACCTTTTCTAAAGCCATATTGTGATTCTGCCAAAATACCCTTACTTTCAACATACCATTCCAGGCGATTTTTAATTAAGTGTTCCGCTAATTTAATTAGAATTGAAGACAAAACTATGGGACGATATGAAGAAACATCATATGGGGTTTTATTTGGTTTAAGAAATGGCAACACCATTTGACGTTTCCATTCAACAGGGATGTTTCCTGTAATCATGATAGAATTAATAAGCTCTAAATAATAACTGAGGGCGTCATTATTTAAATTAGCAAAAAAGGAATATGGGATGCCATCAATGCCTGGTACAGAATCCTTAGTTTTATGAATAACACCCTTTAATTCAGTGAGATTGAATGGAAGATTTAGCGTCGTATGTTGAGTGTCTTGGTCATTGTCTATTACGACATAAAGGATGAATTTTTGGAAATTTGGTTTCTTCAAATAATACTATGAACTTTTGCTAATTAACTTTAATTTAGTATTTTTACAAATTTGAGTATATTTAGACCGCTCGTGCGGGTGGCTAGAGACGAAGTGAAGTATAAAAGTTTTTACACACACCGCGCGCCGCTGTACTTTTTGCGCCACGGTCAGCAGTGGGGCCTAAACATCCTCCCACCCGTTAAAAGGCTTGTCTTTCAACTGGAGATCTTCAGCTGTAGGTAGTGCACACAGCTTGATAATAGGTCGACGTAGAACGCCTCTGGTGGTCTTCAAATCAGCCACTCTCGATACTCCATCCGGGCCAGGGAATAATCTAGTAACCCGTCCAAGACGCCAACACAATGGAGGTACATGTTGTTCATGGATAAGCACGAGGTCTCCAATATTTAAGGATTTTGTGTTCGTCTTCCACTTCAGTCGTTGTTGTAGCTCGTGTATATATTCACGTTGCCAGCGTGACCAGATGATGAGAATTTGTTGCAGTCGAGTGTATCGTTGCAGGTGACTTTCTTTCAAGTTTTCTAATCCGGGTTCAGGTAGTGCCTTCAGTGGTCTTCCAATAAGGAAGTGCCCTGGGGACCAAGTGAGGTAGTCATCAGGAGATGAGGACAAAGGACACAAGGGGCGACTGTTGAGAACGGCCTCTACTTGTGCGAAAAGCGTAGATATTTCTTCGAAGGTAAGGTGGGTGTTTCCCATAACTCCTTTTATATGGAATTTTGCAGATTTGACTCCGGCTTCCCAGATGCCGCCAAAATGAGGAGCGTGAGCAGGTGAGAATACAAATTTTATATTTTCATGAGTTGAAAATTCAGCTAAGTCCCTATTATGTAATTTAAGAAAAGCTCCTATATCTTTAGCAGCAGCTACAAAGTTACCCCCGTTATCACAAAATATTTCATTGGGTTTGCCGCGACGGGCAATAAATCTGCGTAATGTCATCACGAATGCGTTCTTAGTAAGGTCACAGACCGCTTCCAAATGAACGCACTTGTAACGCAAGCACACAAATATGCAAAGGTAACATTTGTTCACTCTTGCACCTTTACCTTTACGATTAATTATGTAAAAAGTTCCGGCAAAATCTATACCCACTGAATTGAATGGGAAATCTGCGCTGATACCTTGTGATGGCAAATCACCCATTTTAGGACAAAGACTTTTGCCTCGGACACGACAACATCGCACACAATTGTGAACTGTGCGCCGAGCTAACCTTCTGCCATTTAGCGGCCATACTGATTCCCTTATCATTGATAACAACAGCTGCGGGCCAGCATGAATGTGCCGTAAATGTTCTCTTTCAAATCAAAGTTTTGTCAAATGTTGGGACGAATCAAGTAGTATTGGATGTTTTTTGTCAAAACTATAAGGTGAAGAATTTATTCGTCCTCCAAATCTAATTAAATTGTTGTCGTCTAAAAAAGGTGACAAAGATAGTAATTTAGATTTAACATTTAAAGGTAAGTTTTTAGATAACGCTTTGTATTCAATAGGAAAAATAAGTCATCCAACTCATTAGCGCTGAGAGATAAAACTGTTTCTTATGAACATTACGGATGTTGAAACAAAATCTTTTTACCCATGCGACTATTCTTATAACTTTATTCAGTTTGCTATATTTTTCAACATCTATTATAGGTTGCAGTGGGTCAGTGTTAAGGTAGGTTTTAATGAATTTTGTATAGTTTTTGTTTCAGATCCTGATTGCTCTGCTTGCTTCGTCGGTGTTAAGGGTGAGATGAGCGGAGCAGGTGAGACAATCTTAGGTGAGTATTTATTCTTATTTGTAATTTTAGGTATAGGTAATGTTGGTAGACTTGCATTATGTATCTGTCAGGCAGTCTCGAATAAACGCTGTTACCGTACACCCGTGTCTCATTGCGCCCGCCATACCTACATTACAGTTTTAGATTTAGATGTATTTTTTGTTTCAGGTACATTATTGATATCAATGGAATTTAGAACTGGTTCCAGTCGTTTTCATTATTCATTAAATAATTTGGACCTGACCACCAAAGATTATTATTTATTACCTGATTGGCATTTATATCCCTAGAAATGAGATCGGCTGGGTTCATGTCCGTGGGAACGTATCGCCATGAGAATGTGTCGGTGAGCTCGGTTATTTCAACCACCCTATTCGCGACAAATGTTTTGAGTTTGGTCGGATCACCTCTGAGCCATGCTAACACGACGCTTGAGTCGCACCAATGTACGATTCGTGTCGGCTTGTAACGAATAGACTCAAGGACACTTTTGCATAGTTTAGCAGCCAACAACGCAGCGCAAAGCTCCAATCGCGGTATTGTCATAGGATTTATACGAGCTACCTTAGATTTAGCAGCTAATAGTCGTACCGTGAAGACACGGTTATTTTCCGTGCTTCTCATGTATACACATGCTCCGTATGCCTTCTGCGAAGCGTCACTGAATGAATGAAGTTCTATTAATTTCGGTGAGTCGCATAACACTCTTCTAGGGATTTGTAAATTCAATAAACAGTTTAAATTACTTGCAAATTCGAACCATCTTTCCTCAATTTCTTGAGGGATAGCTTGATCCCAGTCTATTTTTTGTTGCCATAAATTTGTAATATCATTTTTGCTGTAATTATACATGAACTTAATAGCCCTAAAGGATAGAATATCTTAAATGCATTTGATAATATGCGTCTTTTTGTTATGTTATCATGAGTATGATATGGTTGTACAGGAAAATTTAAATTATCAGTGCTTGGCTCCCACCCTAAACCCAGCGTGCTTGACGCTTCACTTATAGTATTTAAAGATGAATTTTTGAATAGATTTTTAGAATTAGTTTTGTAATTGCGTAAATTAAAACCAGAGATTCAGATTCTGAATGTGCATGATTATTATTAACTGCCTGACTAGGGTTATGCAGGAGACGATTGTGTCTTTGTTTACAATCAGGACATTTTTCTGGAATAGTTTTGTTTTTGAAACTAGGACACTCATATATTTTTAGGATTATACATACAAATGAACTTGAAGTGTCTTTATTAGTAGCTGTTACTGCCCTAACAAAACTTTTTTGGTATTTGTCCTTTTTGTTATTGTGATTATTTTGTGTGTTGTTATTAGAACGATTTTGATTATTTTGAACCTCTGAACCCCTTGCGTGGCTGTTACCTGTTTTATTCCTATCTAAAGCTTCAAGGACATCAGCGCGATCTATCAACACTTGTTTAAAGTTTTCTAGGGTCGGAATATCGTTACCAAGCTGGTTTCTAAATTCCTCCCATTTTAGAAGTGAATTATTGTCTAATTTTGATGTTAAATTAAATATAACACACATAACCCAATTATCTGTCGGCATTCCTAAACTAGACAATGACCTTAGGTTTTTTGTAACACGGTCAACTAAAAATCGTAATGACTTTACAGTTTCCGTGCTAAATGAACGTATGTTATACAATGAATTCATGTGATGATCAATCAGAAGTCTTCTATTATCGTAGCGATCACACAACAACTTCCAAGCTTCCTTGTAATTCTCAGATGATACTTCAAGATTGGAAAGTCTCCTTCAAGGTAAGAAATTAGGTAAGTAATGGAATTTATGTACCGGCGAGAGTTGCTTATTACGATCCACTAGGCTCAAAAAAGAGTCCTAAAATATGCACCGTCAAACTTTGCAATTTGTATACGTGGCAACCTGATACCAGGGTCAAGAGGTTCAGATCGGGATTCATGACAATCATGAAAACATGATTGTATACAGCTGTCCAACAAACTCTTTGCAGTGGCAAGCACACTCACCATATCAACTTCAATTTTGTCCCGCTCCTCAAGCTCTAATGACAGGTTTCCACTATTTAAGACTTCAATCTGACTTTGCAACTCATCAAACTTAGCTGATAATTGTTCAAATCTACCAAGTTTAATCTTTAATTCCGCTATTTCTACATTTCATAATGAGTCCGAAGACGACAATTTATCCAAAAAATTTTTAAACTTGGTAATTTGACCTTTAATTGAGCTACGCCTGACAGTCAATTTGCGTAATTTCATTGCATCGGCTTCTGGCGCCATTTTTTAAGACTACAGTTTAGTTACGGCAAATACGCTCAGTATAATAGACTATCAAGCAGATTAGCTCAAATACGAGTCAGCATTAAAACAATAATTTTGTAAGTTAATTAATTAAAGAAATCTCACGCCCCTCAATTCGACGTCACCCGCCGACCAGATTGACCGGAGAGACCGGATTGCCGCTGCCAAGCACGGAATGCAAGCTCTGCTAGTACCTACCACCAATGGTGCTAGCGCGTGATGTTCCGAGGTATCTGGAAAGTTCCGCGAACAATATTAAAACCTGATTGGGAGCGTTACGTTATCGTTTCCTAGAATGGCATGAGAAATACAGAATGTCGGTAGATGAAAAACTAAGAAAATTATTTAAAAATAGAAATTGAGGATTTTATTTGGATAAGTTTCATGCCAACTTGCTGATATGGAATATTAATGAGGGTTTTTAATGAAATACGCTGATAATATAAGTACCTAGTGAATTAGGTATGTGGATTAAGTCTGATCAAGTAAACCTTTGACTTTGAATGGCTACCCTTCAGCAATACCTAAATAATTAATTAAAATTATTGCACAAGTGGAAGGCACGTTTTTCACGCCTTTCAATGGGATTTAGGATAGCTGATGATATGATTTAGAAGACAGTTGGATAAGTAAGAATGAGGAAGGAAGGGCACTTATGATGATCCGGTTCACATGAATGTCATGACATTGCCTTTTCTTCAGTACACCTGTGTCGATACTTTAGCTGCATCGATGCATAGGCTTCAGGATGCTCGTTGGTTCAGCTTCTTGACGACGGGAACTCGGCCTTTTGTGGTCTCGATGATCATGCCACGGCCGACTCAACGAACCAATTTTTGATAATTTAGTCTTCGTCCTGTCACGGTCGCCAATTTTTTGTCCATTACGACATAAAGGATGAATTTTTGGAAATTTGGTTTCTTCAAATAATACCATGAACTTTTGCTAATTAACTTTAATTTAGTATTTTTACAAATTTGAGTATATTTAGACCGCTCGTGCGGGTGGCTAGAGACGCAGTGAAGTACAAAAGTTTTTACACACACCGCGCGCCGCTGTACTTTTTGCGCCTTACCGAATGCTGTAGGCAATATACTTAAGATGAATACGCTGCTATGTAATACACGGTCAGCAGTGGAGCCTAAACAGTCATTGGATACGAGAGAAAGGCTAATAACCTCTGGAACCCAGGGTGGTGCTAATTTATCTAAAAATTCACTGGCTAAAGTGTCAGGGAGATGAGAAGGGTTGTTATAAATGGACCTAAATCTACGAATATTGCGACCCGACATTCTCGACGTAGCGTTACTAAAGAACGTAAACTTACTTTTGCGTTCAATAGAAACGCTACAAGAATTAGACTCAGATCACAGACCAGTGATCCTCGTGCTAGCATCTCACACAGGCTTCTCTGATCCTGGTCAGCCCCCTCAAACTAAATTTGTTACTGACTGGCGTAAAGTCGAACAATGCCTTAAGTCCGTCACGTCAGAACATTTAGATAAAATCCCGGATAAGTTAGAGTCCACAGACGCACTAGGCGCGATCGACTTACTCACCAGTCACGTACAAACGGCAGTGAACGAAAGTTCACGGCGGGAACCAGTGATGGACGACCACCGCTGGCAACTGCCAGCCGATGTACGTGCACTGATGACTGAGAAGAACGCAGCCATCCGTGCTTATGATGCTTTCCCCGACGCAACCAACCGCGCTCGTGTGCGTGGCCTACAGCGTGCTGTAAAGTCCGGCATTAATGAGATGCGGGGGGAGCGCTGGGACAGGCTCATGAGCACCATAGAGCCCTCCCATCAAGCTTTCTGGCAACTAACCAAAAAGCTAAAGTCCGATACAGTCACTGACATTCCCCCTCTTTTACGTCCTAACCAAAGCCTAGCCTTTGAAGACGTGGAAAAGGCCGAGTGCCTAGCCGACAGCCTCGAAGCCCAATGCTGGCCAAGCCTACTACCAGTAGACCAAGTCGCATCATTATCTTTTTGACATATTTGAAACGTTTCGTTCCACAGTTTTCGCAAGCTGGGGCCGAAAACGAAACGTTCTTCTGAGTTTTTATTATTTATAAAGTTGAAATGTTACAAAAAAATATACAGGCTAAAAGTATAAGTATGGTCTAGATATGTTTTTGTATTAAAAATACTTTTAGTAGCACTTATTCGTATTTAGTAATATTATTAGAGATTCAACTTTTCTTTTACTGTGGTATTATTAAAACATACTATTTGGAATGTTGGTCACACAGGTTACCCGCTGGTACGTTCCCGTTACGATTGGGTTTAAGTTTAGTTTCCATTTTGCTTATAGAATAGTAGAATGACTTTTTTGGTAACTATCGAACGGCGATCGAAACTGAACTGTTGTTGAAACACAATTGAACGTGTAACGTTGCAAATTAGTAGAATCGGCCCCCTGAACGACGTGTGGCAGCTCCTAAGTTCAAGATGCAAAAAGGACGCGTCCGCCAAGTTTGGAGTTTCCCGCGCTTTCCTTTCCCTATTTTATACATCAATGCAATGAAGGTAGTATATTTTTTTACAGCTAATGGAAAAGTTGTAGCAGGCACCACAATTTTTAAATACAAATACATCGGTGACTATTGCCCAAAAAAATACAGATTATTTTTTTAATACTTTTATTTAGGTACTATTTTTTATAATTAAACAGATTACGAGTAAAAATCACAAAAGCAATGTTTCTTTTGGCAATAATGTCACATAGTTACAAATATAATAAACAACCAGTTTTTATAACATGGCTTCACCAGAAAATATTTAAGTATTGTTTTGAGTATTGTTTTAACTTGTGTATTTTAAAACAAAATAAGTAGGTAATATTCCAGCTTAGCCTATTAGGGCTTCGTATGATGAAATAACTTTGTTTCCACTTAGTAATCAACATAATATTACGAGCTCCTGGATTCCCATTTCTTCATATAACTGCAATAGAATTAAGACTTAAGTACAACTTAAATACAACACAAAATCACGCGAGTAGGTAATGCCTGAACGGCTAGGCAGAAGTGTATAAATTGTATAATCACATTTCGCCAGTTAAATTGACTGAATCATATGAAAAATATATCATTAATAAAATCCGACAAGTGACAACCCTAGGCAAAGTTGTGTCATCCAAGTTTCCAAAACAGTGCACAACATTGCCGACTAAGTTATTTTAATGAAATTAAGCCCTTTTCTTAAAAATATCAAACCATACGGAAAATAGACAGTATTTTCTTACCTTGGGACGTTATCTCTGCACGAAAACACCTTTTCTGTAGCTGAAACTGCAAAAGTTACAGGATCCTACAAATTTTTACCCACTCCCTCCGGTTTTTGTCGCACAGCTGACACAGACGAGACTAATAATGGAGCTATAATTATAAAAAAATGAAAAATATGTTGCCCTAATAATGTAAAATGAATACAAAATGGCAGAAAATAAGAAAAAACTAAGCAAACGCGAAATATCATGATTGAAACGAAATAGGAAAACTTGGGCTTAGTTGGCAAAGTTGCAGCATTTTACGGTACCATTTTGGAATCTGCATTAAAACGACAATTTTAAAAAATATGGGCAGCTAGCGCTAGCTTTCCGTATATATTCGAACTCAAACTTAGGATTTTTTTTACACATTTTTTTCATTTTAAGATAAAAAAAAACCACATGAAGTACTCTAAAACTGTAATACACATCTTATAGCACGTTTATTTAAGAATATTATGAAGAAATCAGACAGTGAAAATTCCTTCATTTGTGAAGTGTGAAGTGACCAAAGGTGGCAATGTTTCAAAATATAATTAAAAAATAAAATTGCGTATACCCATCGACTCCGCGGTTTGACAATTTTTATATTATGTAGGGCTTGGGGTCCCCCACTCGCAGATACAGGGTTATCCATTAATTACGCTACACCCTGTATAATAACAAGTTCGGCTGTAAAAACTGAGCAATAAACTAAATAAAAACGAGTCATATCGATGGCTCCTAAGTAGGTATACTGAGTCAACTGTAGGTGCGTTGTTCAACAGTGAACCACCCTTTTTTCTAAGTCATATAACTTGCTAGAAAATAAAGATAAGAATTTCGTTTTGGTGTCATCGTTTAGGTAATTTGTTATGGTTTCTCGGTTTTAGGTTACAGAAAGCCAGAGGAACAAACTCTGACCCATAAAAGAAGTATTAAAAAAAAAAATGAAATTTGGTTCACTGTGTACTATGGGTAGTTTACACTGAACCATCCATATTTTAACAGTGAACCATAATATCATTACCAGTAAAAAATGCTTATTTTTTAAAAGAAATCACGCAGTTTATGATAATCAACTTTTATTTTAAAAAATTCAAATAAAAAATGTTTCTTGTAACAAAAAAACTTAAAGTTATCATATAAACCTTTTTATATAATTAATAACTAGCCTTTTCGATGGTATAATAAACACAACATACCTATCAATAATTATAACTTCAATTAAAAATTAAGTTTTTTTATGGTTTGGTTCTCATTGCCTACTTAATATAATTAAGTTTTTCTCTTTAGATAATTAACAATCAGCCTTTTCGATGGTACCTACTATAATAAACAGTCTTCATTCATTTAGCTACCAGTTAAAGAACCGCGATAAAAGAACATCAAAATGCGTCTTATTAAATATTCACACCATATTTAGTAAAGATAAGTTCACGTTGAAGGAATATTTAATCATACGTTTTGTACCTGACGTATAAGGAGGAGGGAGAATCATTTTAATGTCACTCAGTTTCACGATTGCCATAATATCAGGTTCTATAGGAAACATAAACGTTTTATTAACACGATCTTTTAATTTTAGGTACGAAACGCAATATTCATCATCACTTTCCGTTTCCAGAATCTTCGCAATATAATAAACAACCCGTTTTTTAGATTGCAACAATACAATGACATATTCGTCAATCATTGGCTTACGCTATAAATCAGCAAAATCTTCATCTATAATTTGCTCATCTTCCTCATCCGATTCTAGGTCTGTTTCACTTTCAAGAATTATATCTTCCTCTTCACTCGTTTCACTGTCTTCGTCCAGTACAACTCTTATTGTTTCTCTTATTTGGTG
Organism: Dicycla oo; assembly: GCA_948252095.1. Lineage (NCBI taxonomy): Eukaryota > Metazoa > Arthropoda > Insecta > Lepidoptera > Noctuidae > Dicycla > Dicycla oo. The sequence goes on from OX411712.1 coordinate 18,160,227, forward strand.
TTTTTCTAATTTTACTTGTCGATGGAAGCACTTCATTTCCACATTCTTGTACAACTTTTCTTTTATGCAGACCTTTTCTATTTAATGCAGCAGTACGTTCCTCAGCTATTCTTTCCTTTTCTGGCGTGTCCGTTGCTATCATGCTTTTACCCAGTTTTCTACCTTTTCGTTAACTTTCTGAGGTTTCTGGACGGTGGTTGTGCCGGTTTCGTCAAGGTTGAATATTCGAGTTCCATCCGCGAATCTAGGCTCCCATTTCAGCAACTCTTCCAAATTATAAAAAAATATTGCCACCGTCTCACGGTTAAATGAGGTAGCTCGTGCGAGACTTACAGCTTCTGGTTTCTTCACCGAAATATCAGGATGTCTTTTTTTGAAGAAACGAAACCATTCCAAACCTGCCAATTGATCTCTTTCTCATGAGCTTGGTATTTTAATGCCATTACGCTTTGCCATTTCGTACGCCACCTTCCTACATTCTTTGACGGTCAAACCGTAGAACATTAGTGCACAGTCCTTGTAGTATTTTAATAATATTTGTTCATGTTCTTCATCACCATGTTCACGATTGTTTTTCACGTAACGGCGCAATGTAGGGTACGGAATTTTACAGGTTGTTGCCGCCGTCCTAATGGAGTAACCAGTTTGTACCATTCGTAAAGCTGACATCATGTCCTCTTTTTGTGTTTTCCTATTTCCGCTACTTATTTTTTGGTCTTGGTCTTATTTTTTGTAAAAATATAATTGATTTTCAAGATTACACTATCAAGGAACAGTGAACCAGGATCGTTAGGTACACAGTGAACCGGTTCATTGAGCACTATGCGAACCTGGTTCACTCTTCAATACACACACTATTCAACTTTAACATTAAAAAAAAATACGTGATACACTGAATTGTCACAACGCAATATGCTCATAAAACGAATAAAACTACAATAATTTTGACACCATACAGCTTTTGTTCTTATAATTAATAACAAAATATAGAAAAATCGAGACACTTACGTAAGAATACTACGTTTTTTTGGCGAGAAACAAACAAACCGCTATCACACGTCACGCTCAAGCCGCGGCCGCCGGCTCACTGCGGGAGAGGGGAAGGGTGCCCACGAGGCAAATATTAACAAGCTCGGTCAAAGTGGCAACGTCGCAGTTTTCCCAATATGGCGGTGGTTCAGTGTATCTGGTTGGTTCACTGTTCAACAACCGACCTACCTACTTCTAATAAGTTCAAAGGAAGGCGATAAAAAGTGCGAATGGTTATATTTCAAATGTTAATACAATCAAGAAAAATAGCTAATCATAGTGAATTGAATATAAAAAATAAGGCCTATTAGCAGTGTAAAATTAATTTAATATAATTTTATTAATAACAATTCGCTCTTTTTATCGCCTTCCTTTAACATTATTAGAAGTACAGTTGACTCAGTATACTTAGGAGCCATCGATATAACACATTTAAATGGGTAATTAAATAAATTGAATATTAAACGCGCGGGCGGCGCATTTGCCAGATGTGGACAAACCCTAACGGTGCTTTCCTTCACCGTTTGTTGATAATAATAAATTACACAATACGCATATGGATCCGAAGTCAGAGGTGCGTTCCTTGGGTTCGAACTCGAGACCAATGACTTGGCTTGGCACTCCGACGGTCACAGGCTATCACTGCTAGTAAATCTTAATCTTACTATGTAAATATTAGACTGGTATGTAAATGTATAAACATCCTCTGTTCCTATAGGTATACTTACCGTATTTCTGGCAAATAAAGAACGATGAACAACCCCCGTCCCCAATTTTTTGAAATCCAACTGACCTCTTTTTGTCTCATAATTTTCGTTACGGGCTACAAAATACCAAACCGTTTATTTCAAGTCTTAAATATATGAGGTTTCCTGAAAAAAACATCTTTCTGTTTCTTTAATCTAACTAAAATAAAAGATGTTTGTTTTCTATTTTTCGTCACAATAAAAGATTTAAAACATAATAGTTGAGGACTTATTATATTCCACAAAGCTGTAGGCTGAAGTTTGCGGGAAAAGCATATCTCGCAATTTATGTTATCGCACAATTAGATCTAAACTAAAACAACTCAAAAAAGGTCATTTTTCAGGGGCCTAAAAAACGTATCTGCATGTTTTGATAAGAGGATTGTGAAGCTGTAAATTTTCATACAAAAAGCGATAACGTTTTTCTCCCCGTAAACATAGTCTAATTTTCATAGTTTTTGGAAATGTTGTAGGTATAATGAAAAACTAGGTTGGTACGTTTTTATTATAAAGAAACATTGCATACAAGTTATTAGCGTCTAAATATCTATATTTTTGACATAAAAAACTTCCTCGAGCGTTATATTTTTAAATTAAATTAAATTGAACTACCTACTAAAAAAGAAAAACATACAGACCTAGTGTACCGAATGAAATGAGATCAAAATTGTCTCATTTCGTAAAGGTTTTAGGGGCGTGAAAACGTTATCGCCGAAACAATTGATGGGTCGGAGGTTCTGTATGAAAACACCGACTCGTTCTTCATAAAGTTTATTGCCTTATGTTATAATTATTTTCACACACTACTCACAACACGGGAGAATATTTATAGTAAGTACATAAAATATGTAACTGAACTTCAGGGATGACATAGCCTACTTAAACGAACTTCCAAGTGAAGTTCGATCGCTATTATATGAGTCGCTTCATTCGAAGATATAATTATTTACAATGTTGTCCCTTTATCCTACAGGCAACTTCGCACGACTTTAAAGAGTATCTCAATAAAAAAAAAAAAAACATCATTCGTTCGGTTCACTCGTTCCGCTGTGAACGCCAAAGTTCTGATTATGTTTAGAGGAGAAATAAAGAACATAACTTTTTCGTGGGTTATACCACAGTTCCGTATGTGGTTAACGGGTGGGAGGGTTCTTATATCTTCGAATGAACCCATTCATATAATAGCGATCGAACATCACTTGGAAGTTCGATTGATCATCTATTATACAGGATGTTTGGCAGAACCTTGAACATACGAAAATGGTGGATAGGTGGGGTCATCTGCTACTTACTCAGCCCTAATTTATTTGGCTCTGGCCCCCTGGATATTTTTTTAAATTTTTTTTTTGCTTTCTTCTAGTTTGACCACTTTCTTAACTATTTTTTATTAAAAATGGGTAAAACAGGCAATATTTTTTTTAATATTTAATGTTGGCAGATTCTTATAAAAGTATTGCTGTATTCAGATGTAAGCTAGAAAAAAAAGTTACGAGTCCTCAAACTTACTGAAATATGTAAAAAATACTTAAATCTTAATTTCAACTTGCATTAAAACAAAAACAAAAAATGATTGCGGAGTTCCAATTCTAGCAAAACATCCCTAGTGTGTGACCTTTCGAATGGTATGTAATTTACTGTTATAAAAAAATTTAAGAGTTATTTCATAATTTTATCAAGTAGGAAATTTTTGACGAAACTACCTTTACGGAAAGTGAAATGTTTCGCAAAATTTAATACTGCAAGGTTGGCAAAAATTAAATGATCGATTGAAATTATGTAAGTTCTTGAATTAAGTACAAATAAAATAGCTGTACCAGTTAGGTGCGTTAATGAAACAAATAATGTTAAATAATTTATTTAATTAATAAATTACAGATGTTCGAATTGACGCCCTTCATTTACAATACAGGCGCGGCATCTACGTATGATTTATACAGTTGTTGTACGCAGCAGCATCTCCTGTCGCATAACTTCGAAAGCAGCATTTATTCGATTTATCAAATCTTCTCGACTTTCTACTTCTGTAGTGTAAACTAGTTCCTTTGCCCTTCCCCACACATGAAAATCGAGCGGAGTGAGGTCGGGAGATCGCGGAGGCCAGGGAATTGGTTCTCCCCTGCCAATCCACGAATTTGGGAAACAATTATCCAAATGCTAACGTACAATCAGACTCCAGTGTTTTTGTCTACTTGGAACACTTCTTCCACTAATGGTGGTAAATCATTTACCAAAAAATCCAAGTAGTTGTTCGCATTGATGTTGTCGGGCAAATAATGAGGCCCTATTAGCTTATCGCCAATCACTCTTGCCCAGACATTCACACTGAATCTCCTCTGGAAGCCCCTTTGTCTCTTCACGTGTGGGTTTAAATCTACCATTTAATTTTTACCAACCTTGCAGTATTAAATTTCGCAAAACTTTCCGTAAAGGTAGAGTTTCGTCCAAAATTTCCTACTTGATAAAATTATGAAATAACTCGAGTTTTTTTTTTTTTATAAAAGCAAATTACATACCATTAGAAAGGTCACACACTATGGATGTTTTGCTACAATTGGAACTCCTCAATAATTTTTTTTTTAATGCAAGTTGAAATTAAGATTTAAGTATTTTTTATATCTTTCTGTAAGTTTGAGAACTCATAACTTTTTTTCTAGCTAACATCTGAATAAAGCAATAGTTTTATAAAAATCTACCAACATTTAAGATTTAAAAAAAAATTGCTTGTTTTAAGCATTTTTAATAAAAATTACACTTTAAAGTTAAGAAAGTGGTGAAACTAGAAGAAAGCTAAAATTTTTTTTTTTCGATATTCAGGGGGCCAGGGCCAAATAAATTAGGGCTGAGTAAGTAGCAGATGACCCCACCTATCCACCATTTTCGTATGTTCAACGTTCTGCCAAACACCCTGTATTTCGTCGCTTCATTCTTTGGTATAATTATTTACAATGTAGATGTTCAGAGACAAAAGTTTTAGTAATCTTAAATTAAATTAAGTAAATTTGTGATAATTGTTAACAAAAAATATTGTATCCTAATGAAAGATAAATAAAATTAAAATGACTTCAGTAATAATTTAACTAATTATTATTTGTATGCCGCATTACGGCGTTTGCAAAATCACCTTCGCTTAATATTGGTCTATTATAGAAGCGAGCAAAAGCCGTAGAAATACTTGTCTAGCCAGCCGTCTTACAACAGAACGCGTCTTCACTGAGCCCCGCGGCGCGGGCAGTCGAGGAAGCGGTGGCGGCGTGACGAGTTCTATGCGCGGTAAACGTGCTCACGTCAATACCACATTCAGCTAACAACTGTTTGATCCATCTACTGATAGATTGGGAACTTGCGGTTTTGTGTGGCTTTTTGTACGTCAATAATAATTAGTCTGCATTCGAGGTCCTCATATTTTTTGTGACAAAAATATAATCTTTGAGGGCTGAAGCAGGGCTTATGTTTATATTTTCATAGAAATATGGTAAGAATAAGATGGGCTAACCCCGGCCGGGGCCAGAAGTTTTAATTATATTAGCTATCTTAACACCGGTTTAGAAATGTTATTAAGAACCAACTGTGGATCCCAAGTTGAGGTATATTTAGGGCCACTTGGGTTAAGTTGGCTCCTTTTAATAAACGTCTAATACATTCGTCTGCGCCTATATTATCATTTAAGAAAAGCGGCAGTGCTGAACGGTGGCTGCTAAGAGAGCCATAAGAGCAACCAGAATTGAATTGTTGTGTTAGAAAAGACAGAACTAATGTTTGGAACTTTCAAAAACCGGAATGTTATTGAGCATACAAAATTCCCACCAAAAAGCTTCAAAGTGACACTGTACCTACTGCTTGATGGTACTGTCTGACAGTGAAGCGAGAATCAATTGAAGAGCATTTGATGGCGCACCGCGGCGTATAAACGCCGCCCGCAGAGCCTCGCGGCACCCAGGGTAAGTTTTGGATGCAGTGGATGGTGCTTCCTAAAAGCGGATTGGAGCAGATACTTATTTGGGTTCAGAAAAAATATTTTTGATACGAAAATACTATGCAAGAGGGGTAACCAAGGCTGAGATGGCCAGTATGGGAAAACTAAGATACCAGTAGCTTTGTCGTCTATGACTTTTCTTCCGCCAGGCCAGATGGCGTGGTTGGTTAAGATGCCACCTATCATGCCGCAGGTCGTGGGTTCGATTCCCATCCAGGACAAACAGTTGTGTGCATGAACATGTCTGTTTGTCCTGAGTCTGGGTGTAATTATCTATATAAGTATGTATTTACCAAAAAAAAATAGTATAGGTACGTAGTATATCAGTTATCTGGTTTCCATAGTACAAGCTCTGCTTAGTTTGGGATCAGATGACCGTGTGTGAAATGTCCCAGGATATTATTATTATTATTATGCATTTCAAAATCAATGAAAATGGTGGAAATGCGTAAAAGAACTTCGATTGCCAATTAATGGTAAATGCATCGATTGCGAAAGCATCTGGGTCTGTTTTCCAAGATGTAAATATTTCACATTTGGTGTTGTTGCGAGAGGCGAACAAATCGATTTCTGGACAGCCAAAACTATTTACCTACTATTGACTGATAAGCTTTGTTACATAGTTCCCACTCCGTGTCAAACAGCATCGGCAAAATTGTCTTTAGTAATGACATATGAGGTGTACATGTTCCGCCTCTCGCACCATTACCAAATTGACCGGGATAAATTATGCGGGAATTGGATACCGCCCTGGCGGTTAATTAATATTATATAACTGATTGCCGTGGTGTTATCTATCCGCATTAATATAGCACAAAACTTTGTAATCCTAGGAATACTGCAAGAAATTATCTAATTCTAATTCCGCAAGCTTCCATCTCCCGTTAACCTTTTTTCCGTCACAGACCGCTCCCCAAACTGTACGGGAAGCATCCGTGAATATTTCTTTTTTTATAATTTAGCGTTCTTATCGGACATAATGTTGTTGATATATTGTCACGCCACCAGTCTAGACTCAAAGCCTCCAGCCAGGGCATAGAACTTACAACTGACTAAACCGATCGCGAGGGCGGCTTTATATTCCCCCACATCACAAGTAGGTACTTACCTAGAATGTTCTACAACATTCTAGAATATTATCGAATTAACTTGAAAAAGGAAATGTATAGAGTTTTGTAGTGTCTCATTACGTTTGTATCAACCCAATAATTAGTTGAAATGCGGAGATATTTCCAATGCATCGGAACGGATCAGTGTGAAGATTTTTTTACCGTCTTGAAAAAAATAAGGTATTAGGTGAACGGAGTAGTAGCCTATGGCATAACTAGTTTTTTTTTTGGGTAGTATTTAAACGCAAATCAAAATATTACTTTTTGTATCCAAAAATAATCCGAATTCCAATCAAAATTACTGATTGCACAGCAAAATACTCAACTCAAAATATAACTAAATAAGAAACAATTTATATTCGTGGCGCACCGCAATAAAGCTTTTTTATTAATGCGCTAACAATGACTAGCGCACATTAAACCTTATTACCATACCTTTTATCATTCTTGAGAAAACAAATTATTTTAACTTACCCTTCGTGCCCTTTGCTCGCTCTTGCATCCTAGAACGGAGCTCCTATTTATGTGTAAAGGGTTTAAAGTAACCTAACCAAACCTAACCTCGGAGTTAATATTAGTCACCATGTCATTTTGCTATGAGTCTGAGTATTATGTATGTACGCTCTGGTTAATTTGCTGTGCAGTCAGTATTTTTTTGATGTAAAAAAGTATATAAATGATGGAAATAAATTGATAGGTCATTGTTTATTTGATGTGCAATTAATAATATCCCTTTTTTTTTTGCTTTTTCAATAGCTTAGACAGAAATTGCCCTATCAATAAACACTACATATTTGAAGTAAACTAGAACAATAAAAACAGTGAAAAAACTTTATACTCGTAGATCGTTAGAAAATATCCAAATTCAAATCAAGGTGCGTAGTTCGTATGATTTGAATATCAATATAATTTTTTTCTTTAAAAAAAAAAACTTATTTTTTTAAAGATGGTAAAAATAGCCACCCGGTATACAACGTGTTTTTAGGGTTCCGTACCTCAAAAGGAAAAAGGAACCCTTATAGGATCACTTTGTTGTCCGTCTGTCTGTCTGTCTGCCTGAGAAAAAGGGTCTTCTTTTTCTCAGGAACGCGTAAAGGTATCAAGTTGAAATTTATATCAAATACTCGGGTCTATAATCTCTTTCCGCTGTGAAAAAATCAAACTTGTAAGTGAACGCGATCAAAAGATAAGACCGTTTATGTCGCAGTAGCCTATGTCCTTCCCCAGGATGCCATCTATCGCATTGCCTTTATCGAAATTCGTTTAGTGGTTTAGGCGTGAAAAGGTAACAGACAGACAGAGTTACTTTCGAATTTATAATATTAAGTATGGAACTATGGATGTCTCAAGTGTATGACTAAGTTTAGAAATCGGGTTGTAAGTACACAATTTCTACTTACACCTACGGGGTATACAAGCGTGAATACGTTAAGTCATGTAAAATAAAATACAACCAATATAATTTTCGCTTATTTTTTAATAATCCCTATTTATTTTGTACTACAGTAGTACCATTTCCTTTTTTTCCCGAAAAACCCCATACTTTTGAAAGTCGTCACGGCGTCGTCGGCGTTTTAAATGAGATAATAATATGTCGAAATAAAATACCAGGTAATTTAAATTGTTTTATTATTACTCTATTTGCAACTAGGTCGATAATATTATATTTACAACACTACTAATAAAGTGCTTTATTTATAGGACTAGGTCCTGGCACAGTTTTACAATCCTGTGGTCCTGGTAAACATTTAATGTTATAGACTTGAATTTCCAGGATACAAATACCATGAAGTTATTTGAATAAATATTAGATATAGTACTAGGTAGGTAGTAGGTACCTACCCACCTATTTGCCAGTGAACATTACTTACTAGTTCGACTTCAATTTATTATAAAAATACCATTTTATTAAAACATATAAAAAGCTTATATTAGTTTTCTAATTTATTTCTATATAGTTATTTAATTATCATAAAATATATAATAATATTAAGTATGTATATAACTATTTCATTGAAAATTGGTTGCATGACAATAATTGATGATAGTAGGTATTGCACATTTATGAACAAAATTATTTATATTAAATACTAGTTAAGTAGTAACATAGTAAAGTTATACCTACATAGACACTATTTAGTTTTGGCAGTGATATAATATTCTATCCGTATTCTCTTCCTTCTTTTAATTATTTTACCTATTGAATCATCACAATATTTTAGTCCTACAAATAACGTTTCAAGTGAATCTCAGAAAGATTGGTACACTCTTCATTGCCGGCGTCTTCCTCGCACCCCGCGGCGATAGTACGGCCGGTGAGGGTTGTTCGGACGATACGGCCGACGTATAGCTGCGTTAGGTACTGAGTTCAAGTCGCCTACCGGCACTGTAGGCATCCGTACCGAGCTCTTGTGCGGCACCGGCCATTCTCTAATGCAAACAGCACACCTGTATAACAAAAAGCTCGTAAGTATCAACAAAACATACTTACCTACATAGTAACTGGTGAGTTAGCTTACCAACAACCAACCAACAAACTGCTTGTGAAACATTATTATGATTGTGTCTGTAATAGACGCCACGTTGCTTTCTCGTAGCTTTCAATAGTACTACAGTCGCGGCTACGAGTTATCGAGAAATGGCTGCTTCCTTGTGGATTTGTGGTGAAGCATTGTATTTCTCAGTGGGGATAGAGAAATGTTAGTACCTGAAGCACAGGTCACACTGGGAACGAAGCGAAACGAAGCTAAGTTCGTTTAGTTTTCGTTGCGCTTAGTACGCGATGTGAACCGAAGGTGAGCGTCAGGATCGCGGGTGTAATTCTCAGAATGGTCGAAATAGATCTCAAAAATTGGTACCAAATTGTATCACTTGTAAAATTTTAGTTCCTCGTGGGATCGCAATTTGGCGAGTGTATTTTTGTGTAGCCAAGATTACTGAGAAGTTTTAAATAAAACATACCTACATGAATATTTAGTACCTAATTTGTACCTCTCTGCATATACCCGAAGTAAATGAAATGTCATCGGAATTCTACAGAAACCTAAAAATTTATCTACAGCCATTTTCATATATACAGGATGTCTGTGGTTTTTTCACACAAATATGAGAAAAGAGGAAATTGGGGACTGTAGGGGCTAACTGTTAAACACTGGTCGGTGGTGCGAGACTTACGTCATATGTTTATTATTTTATTCGTTTTTCTTTTAAAGTAAAGCAAAATGTGGGTAGTTTAAACTAAAGCGCAGGTCGTAACTACCCACATTTTGCCAGAATTTATGCAAAAGTGCAACAGTTGGTGAGGCTATCGGTTCTGCGGGCACAGGAAATTACCTAAACAGGCTCTACTTTTTTCCTAGTAGGTATAGGTTAAGAAAGAATCGAATCTTACGTAATAGGTATAAAAATAAAATGATACTTAGTTTGCTTACCTGCTAACTTTAGATACTTGGTCGGCCTTTAAGGTTTGCTGTTCTGGTTTCTCGAACATTCTATAATCATCTATTACTGAGAGCCAGTAGGAAATGGCCGTTGCAAAGAAGTTGCAGCGACCGAGTCCGTTGCATTCGATGAAAGGACGCGAACGGAACTGTCTCATGCACGACCCGGGAGAAATGAGGCTTTGTCCTGTTGCATGGCGCGCTCCAGCCGTGTGCTGTAAACGATTAGACAAATTAACGCCACACCTTTTTTAAATTAATTACCTAATTAGCTAAATCCAACAATAATTCAGAGCAATAGGTAATTAAGTAGCTAATCATTCTTACCATTAGGAAGCTGTAACCTTGCCACAACTCTCTCCAGCCATTGGGACATTCAGGTACTAAGTTGCTTTGGCTATGGATGGCGATAGTTCGTGTGGGTGCTTCGCATACTTGGCATCTGAAACATGTTTCGAAATGAAAATGTGTCCGTTTGTGCGCACAATACCTACCAATATCTCTATCTTTGTTTTATACAAGGCCAGTTGGCGTGGTTTGTTAAGATACCACCTATCATGCCGCAGGTCGTGGGTTCGATTCCCATCCAGGACAAACATTTGTGTGCATGAACATGTCTGTTTGTTCTGAGTCTGGGTGTAATTATCTATATAAGTATGTATTTACAAAAAAAAAGTAGTATATGTAGTATATCAGTTATCTGGTTTCCATAGTACAAGCTCTGCTTAGTTTGGGATCAGATGACCGTGTGTGAATAATGTCCCAGGTTATTATTATTATTATTATACATACTTAGTATAAAATAAAGTCGCTTATCGAGTTTGTCTGTGTGACCGCTTATATATTCTAAACTAAGTACACTGAAAGTCATTCTGACTAGCCTTTTCTCAACTATGTTGGGGTCGGTTTTCAGTCTAACCGGATGCAGCTGAATATCAGTATTCTACAAGGAGCGACTGCCTATCTGACGTCCACAACCCATTTAGTGATACCCCATGGTAAGACTGGTTGTCAGACTTTTGGGTTTCTGACTACCCGTAACGACTTTCAAATTTCTACGAATGACAGCTGGAACCAACGTGCTTTCCAAGGCACGGAGGGGTCTCGATATGTAATGGATGGTCACCCATCCGCGTAGCTGAATCCTTCGATCGACCCGTGCGGCTGTTATCATTTAGTCACGAACCCCTTCTAAACTGCACTGAGACTGAGCATTTATTCCGGAAGGTTGATGTGTATAATTGAATACGTTAATATTTAACTTAGATTAGCAAGAAATCTCGATGTTTTGACATGTTGCCATTACACCCGTACCAAGCGGGGTCGGGTAGCTATATAGTTTAATATTATAGATTTTATGGCATAAGGCCTAAATAAATCAATTGAGGTAAATATCAATCAATCAATTGAGTATAAAGGGAGATAAGGCGAACGCTTTTGGCATTTGACCTGCGTGAACAAGCTGAAGTTTATTAATTTAGTCAACTCGAGATACAATTATAATGAAGACTTACCTGGATATATAATTTCCGACATCTTTAGCTTGTATGGGTGTCATAGACATAGGCATAGGTTCTGGAGTTGATAACCAGAAACTGTAATCTTCACGCTGAGCGAAATTGCAGATTTCGTTGAAGTTACAGAACATGTAAGGCATAGTCGAAAATTTTCTTAAGCAGCTCCCGGAGGCACCTTAAAAAAATAAAAATTGCTTTATTGTAGTACAACGTACCAACTTTCATATTGTTTTTACGCTATCACAGCATAACAGATAACTTTCAAATTCGCAAGAAGCTGGCAGAATCATCTCAAGAGTTCATTTATTGGATAGGTTCTCTCCATTTACATATTTTTTTATCTCTCTTGACTTTGTATATTTTTGTTTAGTAGGTATGTAGGTACCTATATATGTAACTGTCTTATTTATTCTTCTACTAGCTTTTGCCCGCGGCTTTGCCCGCGTGGTTGTAGGAAATTATCCCACGGGAACGCAATACCGGGATCAAGAGTATCCTATGTCCTAATCCAGGTCATAGTCTACCCATGCCCCAGTTTCATCCAAATGCGTTCAGCGGTTATAGCGTGATTATCACTTTCTCATTTATAGTATTATGAAAAACCGGTCTATCGACACTCCAGACTCACAAAATGTATTAGTTACCTGCTTAAATTTAAAAAAAATAACTCTTAACACACTACTAAAGTTTCTAATCCAATCATGATTCGAAAGACACGTGGCGGCATCTATTATCACATGAACGTTATTGTTGTTTTCCTCGGGAACAGTACTGTTTTTCGGGATGAAAGGTAACCTATGTCCGTTTCTGTACACGTGACAACGTATATGCAAAATTTCAGGATGATCGGTTTGGTAGTTTAAGCGTGAAAAGGTAACAAACAAACAAACAAACTTACTTTCGCTTTTATAATATTAGTTAGGATTTTCAAGTTAATTATCTATCATTTTGTCCCTACCTGTTTGGTCTCTACATCACCCTAACTAACTAAGGTAGTCCACCCTTGTATATATGTACTACTTAATAAAGATAAGGGCCACTTGTTATTCTTACATTTCAGTTTATGGAATATTGACTAATTGGTAAATAGCAAAATATGAATATTACGAACCCTTTGATATCTAACCTTTTTGATGTTATGCTTGAGATCAAACGCTTGTTTTTCAGTGTTAGTACATACTTAAATAGATGCCCACATTAATTGATAATTACCTCATTACTAACATAGTGGTAAGATAATGTTATACTAACAAAATATGGACATAGTTAAATGTCTGAAATAAACGGATTTTATTTATTATTATTTATAATTAAAAAAAAAAACAAAATAAATTAGCTTGTAATCTTGTTTCGATTTTTCTTTAAGTTTTGTTTCGATTAGCGGCTTGGTATTTTGAAAATTATCATAATTTTGTTTAGTTATCTTGGTAAAACAGCACCTTGCGTTAATATGCCACAAATACGAAGACAGTTGGTCACAATTACTGCCACCAGAGCCGTTACAATGATCCAAAAAAGAAATTCACAGCGGTCTGTGGGTTTGCAACTGAGTTTTTCTCGAAAATCTATCCAAAATCCTTGGAATCGCTTCCAAGAGACCGGCAGTGTTGTAAGAAGACCAGGTTTGGGTAGAGTTTACAACTGTTCACGAGGATCGGTACATCCGGCTTAGTGCCCGCCGCCGCCGCGCCGAGCCGATTTTGTGACTTATGAGCCGTCACTGTGCATTCACAGTTGACGGCTCGTAAGTTACAAAATCGCCTATGGTTGACAACGGGTACTCGTGTCAGTGACAAAACTGACCGGAATCGATTGCACGAAGTCCAGCAAACTTCAAAACGACGAGTTGTTTGAATTCCTTTTTCCCGGGATCAAAGTGCTAATCGTTTCAGTTTCTCCCGTCAATACTTGACAATAATAAAACAGTCGGGCATGGTGCTTTTCACCGACGAGTGCAACGTAATTTTTTTTTAATGACGATCCGTGCATTTTAGTGTGGAGACGACGTGGCGATTTTCGGAAGCTTGAATACATGATGTTGACCGTTTCGGTGGTCCCAACGTAATGATTTGGGGTGGGATTAGCTTACACGGCAAAACCGAGCTCGCGATTTTAAATGAGGGTTCTGTATCTGCTCAGCGCTACATTGAGGGCACGCCATTGTGGGCACGCCACAATTGCGGCGATAAGTCCCCTCTTTGAGGAGTGGTTGGAGAGGCGTCACGGCGTCCTCACCTTCCGCCTGACGCAGGTCCTCACCGGACACGTTTGCTTCGGGAGGTTCCTGTTCCGGATAAGGCGGGAGGAAACGCCCGGGTGTTACCATTGTGTGGATCGCCCGGAGGACACGGTGGAGCATACGGTGGAGGTCTGCCCGGCTTGGGCGTAGCACCGCCGCGTCCTCGCGGAGGCGATCGGCGGCGGCGATCTCTCGCGCCCGGCCCTGGTACAGGCCATGGCACGGAGCGAGAGTGCATGGGAAGCCGTCACCTCCTTTTGCGAAGCAGTAATGCTGGCGAAGGAGGAGGCTGAACGCGTGAGGGAGAGACAATCTTTGCGCCCTCACGCCCCTAGTCGCCGCAGGAGACGCCCTGGGCGTCGGGAATCGATAGGCGATTCCCGGCCACCGTAGGCGCGAGCTTGCGGATGGCGAGCAATGGGTAGCTCGCCGTCCGGTAAGGACCAGGCCCGGGTCGACGGCGCGTTGTGTTCCACGCGCGCCTCAAAGAGATGTCAGCGCTAGCTGAAGGGGTCCGCTAAGTCCGATACCTGCCAGGGTTGCGGGTTGTTGGAAAGAGTTACCGTGGCACTGGCACAGGTGGGTTTTAGTCAGTAGAAGTCTGACACGCCCTCCCGGTCCACCCAGAGTGCGAGAAGTTATTTGATGATTTCCCAACCAAAAAAAAAGGACAATACCCGTGCACCCACAGTTCAAGTGACCCAGTGTCTGTGCTGGAAGACTCTCACATTCAAGTTTTACCGTGGCCAGCAAACAGACGGGACTATAATCCAATCGAACACATGTGGGACTAATTCAAACGAAGGGTTAGACAGAGTGAGCAAGAGGTCTGCAACCAGCAGCAACAGATTGACGCTTTGAAAATTGCCTGGGAAGTGTTTGCAGCTGAAAACGTGAGGCATTTGATCGAGAGCGTTGCATTCCAGGCTTCAGGAGTGAGTAGCTAAAATATTAGGTAGGAAACTCTGCTGGTTTGTTTTTTTATACAATTTTAAATTCCTTCTTTTACTCTTCTTGAATATTTTATGTAGCTTTAGTATTTTATGTATTTAAGCTTTTGACTTACCTAGGTACTGGCACGTCGAGCCAATAGACATTCGATGGATAGGACTATCGTTGCAATGGCTTTTCGGCGAAACGGACGCTCTATTAATGGCTATTCGAAGTCGTGGTACATCGATGCTATGGAATTTCGGCAATTCGGACGTTCGATCTGATGACTTCGGGGAATTAGCCATCGGGCATATGACATTCGAAATCAAGCAGTAAATTCGGTAAAAGGAGTGCCTTTAAATTTGGAATTCCAACAATTTGCCGAGATCCTAAAAATCTGCCTGGATAATTGTTATTTTTGTAGTGTCAGTGTAAAAAGTGAAAGGTTAAATGTATGAATCGAAAAAATCGAGAAAAAAATACCGGCCAAGTGCGTGTC
Organism: Dicycla oo; assembly: GCA_948252095.1. Classification (NCBI taxonomy): domain Eukaryota; kingdom Metazoa; phylum Arthropoda; class Insecta; order Lepidoptera; family Noctuidae; genus Dicycla; species Dicycla oo. The sequence continues at coordinate 18,175,712 of OX411712.1, forward strand.
AGGCCACGCACAATGTAGGGTTCCGTTGCAATGAATTTATCCCAGAACAAACTTAGCATTGTAGTTGAAAAACATGTTTTCCCAAACATTCCAACTGCAAATGTAAGTTTGTACGCACATTATTGAGAGATTTACCATGTTATTTTAAGACCATAGACTTCTTGTAAGTTTTCCTGTAATCTATAGGTATTGAAGTATTTTCCATATCTTTTTCAAAAATTTTAGGCTCGTAGTTTCGGAGTTAAGGGGTGAGGAATGGTCAAATTTCGTCTATTTTCTTAAATAACTTTAAACAAAATATTTTAAAATGATAAAAATATATATATATTTGAGACTGTCACAGTAAGTCCTTTCATTTGATATGTTACACGATACAGTTTGCAAAACCTTTTTTTAATTTACTTATTTGCCCCGCAAAGTTGATTTAAGATTGATTTATTTACGGTACACGTCCGTGTTTGGGTAACAGAAATTCATACGTGTACCACCAAATTGCAAGTTAATCAGTTCATTAGATTCGGAGCAAATTGACTGTGACAGACGGACAGACATACAGAGAGGGTCACGAGTGATCCTATAATGGTTCCGTTTTTCCTTTTCAGGTTCAGAACACTAAAAATGGGAATATCCAACTACTGCGTCTATGCAACGTCCCGTACAGCATTCTATAGATATCCCAGTTCCATCATCTGCGGAAACATCGGAACCTTCAGTAGCAGATGATGTAAAAACAAGCTCATCAGAAAGTGACTGGGAGTTCGAATGTTCCCTGGATAATATACCCCAACTTTCTCACAAAATGAATTGGATGATTTAGTAAGAGATTTAAACCTCTCAAAACAAGCCTCTGAACTATATCGACTTCACGACTAGACAAGAAAAAAAACTTGCTTATTGGATGCAAAAGTAACATTTTGTTGTAAAAGAAAAAGGAATTACTCAACTATTTTTCGGAAGAAAACTATCTTACTTTTTGTACAGATATCAAAGGTTTATTGATAAACAAAATAATAAAAAAAATTGCATATCAAATTAGGCATTATAAAACAGTTTGTTAAGTCACTTGATGAAAATGGAAACTGTTTCGCTTATATTTTCCTGAAATTTCCTTAGCTAAATATGGAGAAGACCAAGGCAAAAAAAAAGTATTTTTGATGTTCCGCAAATAAGACAGCTCATAAATATACCAACTTCAAAAATTCGATGACTAAACTTGAACTAAATGCTTAGCATTTGTTTTACTAGTAAATAAAACTTTCATGGAAATCGAAAATCAGAAAATTATATTGAACTCGTACAAAACCTACTTTACAATTTGAAGAATATGGATGAATTACTCCACTATCTCCACAGTCACCTTGACAAGTTTCTCGAAAATCTAGGGGATCTAAGCGAAACGTATGCATCAGGGTTTACGCGTCATAGAAGAGCGATATCAGGGGTACTGGGATTTACATAGTTATGATGGCCGACTATTGCTGGTCTCTAATGAGATATTCCTCTAAGTTACACAAGAGTTTTTTAGAAAATAACAATTAACTTTTTTGTGATAAATTGATTTTGTAATTAAGTACTTTAATTTTATTATGTAACTGGAAAACTAGATCTGTAAGAATAAAACATTCACATATATATATATATTCTTTACCAGCGTGTTCTCATTAGTCATAAACAGTTAAAATATTTGAGGCAACAGAAGTCGGAAACAGTAAACTATAAACAGTTACTATCGTAAACGGTAAACAATAACATTGTTTAAGTTTACTAAAACTAAACAATTAATTAACTTAATAATTCCATGGTACCTACACGTTAAATACCTAGTAGCCATTGTTTTTTTTTTTGTTTTAACTAGTATACGTATGTATTATATTTACTTGTGCTTATAGTTATAATAAATAAATAACTTACCTAGATCTTGTCCATGTGCTTTTCCGTCTGCAATAATATGAATAAGAGAATATCCACTCCAAAGGGGTGAGGTTCCCGACGGACACTGTGGAATCATTCTTTCTTGTGAGTGAACAGTAAAATAAAAGCCTCTAGATTTGGGTACTGGCTGCACAGCAGGAGGGCCAGCATCTCCCATAGCTCCACGATATCCTTTATAACCCTGTAATCCTTTTATGCCCTTCAATCCTGTTCGTCCCATTGGTCCTGGAGCTCCAATCTCGCCGGAGACACCATCATCTCCTTTCATTCCTTTCTGTCCTGGTATACCATTCATTCCAATTGGACTTGGTTTACCATCTCGTCCCGGCCGTCCATCATGTCCACGCGGACCCATGTCACCAATGGTTCCAGGTATAATTTCTGAAGCAGCTAATAAATCTCCTATATCACCTTTTATACCTTTAATGCCAGCTTGTCCATACGGCCCTTCTTCACCTTCATCACCCCTTAGTCCTTTTAATCCTTGTGCACCCTCTTGTCCCAACCGCCCAGGTGTACCAGAATCACCTATATCTCCTTTTTGTCCTCTAGCGCCAGTGAACCCTTGATACCCTTGGTCTCCTTGTGCACCTTTAGGGTTGTACGATTCACCAGTTTCTCCGGTATCCCCTCGAAAACCTTTTATACCAGTGTTTCCAACCAGTCCTGGATTTCCTGGTCGTCCAGAAATACCCCGTGGCCCTGGTGCTCCATCCATTCCGATCATACCTTTGGGTCCTTCGAATATAAGACCCGGGGGACCAGGTAACCCATCAGGACCATTGAAACCATATTCACCAGGTTTACCCTTCTGACCCCTAGCACCGGGCCATCCGGGAAGACCATCAAAGCCATCTTTTCCTGGTTCTCCCCGTGGGGCATTTTCTCCATTTATACCAGTAAGACCGGGTGGTCCTTGATCACCAATTGAACCGAGGTATCCATTTAAACCTATATCACCTCTTTCTCCTTGGTAGCCTTCATCTCCTTGTTCACCCTTGATACCTTCGAGTCCATAAAATCCTGTTTCACCACTATCTCCTGGAAGGCCCGGAAGACCTTCCATGCCCATGTTACCAATATCACCTTTAGTAGAGGGTACGTACGGAGTAATTCCAATATCACCTCGCTCTCCTTTAACTCCTGGGTAGCCTATGCGTCCACTTGGACCTATGAAGCCAACTTCACCAGGAAGTCCAGGAGAACCTATGCGTCCAGGTCTACCATCCGTACCTTGGTTGCCTTTCTGACCAGGTAACCCAACAGCTCCTTGCATCCCCTGGTGACCTTTGCTTCCAACTTCTCCCGCCCTACCTGGACGACCAGGTACTCCAAGGAAACCACTATCACCTGTTTCACCACGTTCCCCAATAACACCGAAATCACCCATTTCTCCTTTTCTTCCCACACTTCCGAATGCCCCTGAGTACCCAGTATTTCCTATATCTCCTTTTATTCCTGGAGGCCCTGCAATACTTAGACCTGGTGATCCTGAGTCACCTATCGCACCTTTAAAACCTTTTAAACCAGGTATTCCATTAGGTCCATTATTACCAGGTAAACCTTGGTCACCTTTCAGGCCTCTTGCGGCATCATCACCTCTAATACCCTTTAAACCAGGAAAACCCCACTCTCCTCTCGCTCCCTTAAAACCAGGACTGCCATCTATGCCAGGGAAACCTGGAAGACCTACTTCACCAGGAATACCTTTAAGACCAGAAGGTCCTACTTGTCCAATTTTACCAGGCTGTCCGTCAGTTCCAAAGGAGCCTGTGTCTCCGTGATCTCCCGGAGCACCTGGGTTTCCGGCAGTACCCATTCTGCCCGGGAATCCGTTTTGACCCATTGCCCCATCGTCCCCCTGCATGCCCCGCATGCCACTGGGTCCTATGTTTCCCTTCATTCCTTTAGGACCGTTAGGTCCTTGAGGGCCATTAGAGCCTTGTAAACCTGGTTCTCCAATTAAACCTAAGCGTCCAGGCCATCCAGGCTGACCAGCTAAGCCTGGGGCACCTCGTATTTCTATTCCTGGTATTCCTTTTCTACCCTGTTGGCAAAAAAAAACAAATATTTTTTTTTGGGGACAAAATTTATAGCTATGACTAAAAGTAAGAAAGCACCATACCTAACACGTTTCTTAAAGTGAGTAAATAGTGAATGTAAATTAAGAACTTGAAAGTTACTATAAAAAGCGTTCCTCAAGTCCCGATGTCAAACGACCGTGGAAGTTTTGATGAATGAAATTGCAATAGGTGCAATAGGTGAAATTGCAAGGTGTCGGTGCAGGTATCACAACTAAATAGTAAAATGCATGATTGCCAGACATAAAAGTTATTATAAATATGCATATTTACCTGAGGCCCTTGTGGTCCATCGGGACCCATATCTCCTGCTGGACCCTGCTGCCCTTTATTTCCCATAGATCCAATTCTTCCTGCCATGCCCGGATAACCTTGATCACCATCTTCTCCTCGTTCACCGGCCAGACCATCGAAACCTTTTTCGCCCGGTAGGATGGCCAAACCAGGATTGCCACGAGTTCCTTTCTTTCCCATATTCCCCACGGCACCCACAGGCCCCTGTAGTCCTTGACTGCCAGGAATACCGTAAGGCCCTATACTACCTTTTCTTCCGAAAAAGCCTTTATAGCCTTTCAAACCCTGTATAGACCTGCCAGGTGGGCCTTGATCACCATATGAACCCGGGGTACCGTCGTATCCCATTTCACCTCTTTCTCCTTTCATTCCAACGATGCCTGCAAAAGTTTTGTTTAAATTAAATACATAGGTAATTATAATTGTTGCTAACTTGCTCTAACTAAAAATGTTTACTTATAAATAAACAGGGTATGTAAGACTCTCGCACAGCCCAAACATAGAGCCCCAACCATTAAAGATGGAAACTTGAATTTTTGACAGTAGGTGGATAGGTAGAATACTACATAGCACAAACTAGCTTTTGCCAGCGGCTTCGCCCGCGTGGAATTTGGAAATGATCCCACGGGAACCGTAAAATTTTCCGGGATAAAAAGTATGCTATGTGCTATTCCAGATTATAATCTATCGCTGTGCTAAATTTCATCCAGATCCGTTCAGCCGTTCTGGCGTGATTGAGTAACAAACATCCAAACATCCAAATATCTTCACAAACTCACATTTATAATATTACTAGCTTTTGCCAGCGGCTTCGCCCGCATGTATGTCGGAAATTATCCCACGGGAACCTTCTACCGGGATGAAAAGTGTCTTAATCCAGGTTATAAACTATCTGTAGGTATACCAAATTGCATCCAAATCCGTTCAGCCGTTTTTGCGTGATTGAGTAACAAACATCCAAACATACAAACTTTCACATTTATAATACTAGCTTTTGCCAGCGGCTTCGCCCGCGTGTATGTCAGATTATCCCACGGGAACCTTCTACCGGGATGAAAAGTATCCTATGTCTTAATCCAGGTTATAAACTATCTGTATACCAAATTTCATCCAAATCCGTTCAGCCTTTTTTGCGTGATTGAGTAACAAACATCCAAACATACAAACTTTCACATTTATAATATTAGTAGGATTAGTGGGATAGTAGGATAATAGTGTACAACAAAGTTACAAGTTGATGTTTAAAACGAAACTGTGTAGGTACTACTAAGAAAGGATTTTGAGAAAATTGAAAAGAGAGGAATTCGTTTAGGTATATGAAACATAATGTATTCCTTGGGTATAACCATGAAACTTGGCACGTATAGGTAAATGATAAATGATTTTTATTTCTGTAAGTAGGTTTGTACAAACACTTTTACAAGTCAATCATGTCTTTTTTTTTTTTTGCAACTAAATGAGGTCGGCGTTTCCCATCTGACTACTCTGAGAAGAAAGGCCGAAACAAACTCAGAGGTCACAGTCTCTTATAAAGTCCAGACATAATCTTGGTCACTTCATGTGAAGACCATGTAGATTGACGTCTGAAATGGTCTTTTGAGGATAGAACCACACAGATTGAGAGGACCTGTCCAGTCAGTGCACGCATTTGTCAGTAATCGCGCAACTCAACTCAGAGCTTAAGGAGCTCAACGATTCGACGAACAATACCAAAGAAAGGACATTGGGGTAGGCCGCATAAATTACTCAAACTGCCAGACCATGATTAAAAATAACTGAGAGAAAAATAAAACAAACAAAAAAAGCAATGACCTACATAGTCGCCACATTCACAATAAATTAAAATAATAGTATTAACTAAAAATAAAAGTATTAACTTTACAAAGTAAATATTCAAGTCAACATTCAGTATGCAAAAATAAAAAGAGAAAAAAGAAAATTTGGAGCAGTTCATCCCAAGCCTTTTTGTCCTCAATATAATAACGGTATAAAAATCTTTAACGTTTAATGGATGATTTGAATTTATTAAGGCTTAGATCTTGAACGTGGCTTGGAAGTTTATTATAAAAGCGTATACATTGACACCTGAATGAGCCACCTATTGTCTTGAGCCTTGTAGGTAAGTAATTACAACTTGCTTGTTTTGCAAATTTTTTTTAGAAGAAATAGAAGTATTTCTGTTTTCAGAGCAGGTAAATAACGACTACACTTAAAAAAAGAGTACCTATTACTTGTTGTTATTTATAAAACAGCATTTTTTGCGAACTATTTTCTGTTATTTTTTTTAATTGTAATTCTGAGTTAAATTCATGAGGAGCTCAGTTATAATCAATGAAGCCCTGTTTCTCTCATTATTGCCACTTTGGTTACCTACATGATCGAAAACAGGACCGTCTTTTTAACCTATGGGCGTTTTAGGAAAATAGATAAAAAATGTATAGCAACCCCGCATCCGAGAGATTAGGGTTTCTTTTGATCGATCATACAAAAATAGAAGTACCTTCTTCGACTACTGCAGAAATTAGAAAAACTAGAACTTTAAAAGTATGTGGAATGTTGAACGAGCGAAGCGAACTCGAAAATGCACCTCGTCTGGGTTAGGTTAGGCTTAGAAATAGGAGGGAGCCTAAGTATTTGGTCAACTTATGCAGAAAAGTTTGATAACTAAGCAAATGTATGAGCGGTGAAACGAGTTCAAAAATCTTAGCACGCCACCGGGAATTGGTAAGTTTGGTTTTCTTTTGACAGCGTTTATTAACGACGCTGGCAGGAACTAGGGGATCCAATGGATCGCGGGGCCCTGCTGGGCACGTGCCCAGAGTGGCTAATGGAAAAGACGGCCCTCTCTCAGTGTATACTGAATTGGCAGGAATTCATTCTACTCATTTCAAAGTCAGAGTCAATAAATAGAGTAGTTTAGCGTATTTTTATTCAAAAAAGGCGTAGTTCTATTGTTTCTGTAGATTATAAGGTCGCCTAAGCTGATAATAATCTTGATAAAATAAAGAGTTAGGTAGGTACGAGTTTATGAATTTTTCGAAAATCAACCCGAGAATGGGTGAAAAGAGGTAAGTAGTTAATCAATTTTTTAGGAAAGGATTTTACTGCTTGCTTCGAATAACTCGCAAATTGGTAATTTATAAGTTAAATAAATGGAAACGTATCCAAATATTTTTCGAAATTCAACACCTTTCGGGGTTACAAAAGCGAATACAGTGTGTATGAAAAATCACATTCCGTTAGATATTTGAAACTTTGTAAAAATATTTGTTTTTATGTTACGAGTAGCTGACATTGCCCCAGTGCTGACCAAAGGTCTCTGCCAAATCCGTCCAAGCATCCTTTTCCAGGGCCACCTCGATCCAACCCAGGAAAAAATACTTATCCTAGTAAATAACAAAGATCATAATGATAAATTTTTCAAAACTACCCTTTAAATGAGGAGCAGAGGGTGTTGAAGTTCGAAGGGGAAAGAACGAAATTTAATCCACGCGGGCGAAGTGCTAGTCTATTTATTACACTAGGTACAAACGTGTAAATCAATGTTATTAATAATAATGCATACCTTTAGCTCCGGGTATTCCGGGGTAACCTTTGGGACCTTTGGCATTTATTCCGTGAGCAAGCGATTCTCCGGCTTCACCAGGGGTACCAGGCTCTCCAGGCTCACCAGTTTCACCTCTGTAATGTATTCAATGTGTTATTAACAGAAACAAGCAATTCAAGCAACCAATAATCATTTAATCGGTCGGTAGGTACACAGACGCAACACGCTTTGATCTCTAGGACATAGAATATTTTTAGGCTTCCTTCCTTCCTTTATTGCTCCCTCCTATTTCCCGGTAGTACGTTCCCGTAGGACAATTTCCGATCTACACGCGAGCGAAGCCGCGGGCAAAAGCGCGTGGCCAATAAAATTAGATTTGTGTTGATTTCCATTTATTTATTCATTTATTCACAAAATCCACAGCTCTTTAACAATTTTGTTTAAAACAAATAATCTATTCTTACAGCCAATTAGGGATTTACAATTTAGTAGCTTTATACTTTACAAATTACTGATTATTTTACAAGCTTTTATTTAGTTTCATCTGTCCCGGTGTGGTTACCAATTGAGCTAAAAATTTTTATGCATATATCAATCGGTAGACAATGCAATATTATTATGACATAGAGCTAATCTGATGATGGAGACGGACGTCGTATTATTGGAACTCAGTATAAACGTTTTTTTTTTTTTAAACAAGCTTTTATTAGTTTATGTTAATAAAAATAACTAAAAAGTAATTTTATTCCGATTGAAAATAAATAGACGAGTAGTTTTCAAATAAAAGCGTGTTACACCGCCTTTTTCTCTCTTTTTGTTAAAATGTTAAAAACACGCTTTTATTTGAATACTATTCGTCTATTATTTCCAATAGGAATCAAATTATTTTTGACTTTTTAATTCTTTTTAGTTTTTATAAAAGGTTTAAAATACCGTTTGTGTAGGTATTTGGAGTATAGGCACCTAGATAAATTGCGGGCCCTGACTGATTTGCGCACACATTGAACGTATATGTAGGTATACCTACACAATACAACGTGCCGCTGCAATGGCGACATTAATTTGACACACGTATACGGTTCCGCGTTTTCGTTTTATGAAGATATTTTAATTTCATTAAACATCTTAGAGCGACCTGTAGCGCAGAGATGAAATTGAAACGACAAGAAAAAACAAGACAAACGATGAACAAAAAAAAAAAAGGTGTTGGTCAACGGCCTTTTACCGTCTGGCATAGAACAATAGCTTCATGAATGAGTCTTTTGCATAGAGTGATCCTAATTATGGTTATTATTTTATTGTTTAGTTTGTTTGAAATTATTTTTTTTTTCAATTTACGAATTATGTAATCTTATTATAATTTTTATTATTACTGGCCACTAGCCCTACCCGAGTGTTGAGTCAATGTCGCCATTATGGCGGTACGGTGTATACTCTAAAACCATCATTACCAAACTTACTGAGTTAGGTCAATAATAGTACTAACTTAGTTAGGTACTGTTGGCGGCAGTTACCATGGTTAGCATCTTCGGTTGCCATAGTGACCGTCGGTGACAGTCAATCTGCCTAGCCTTTTCCCAACTATGTTTGGGGTCGGCTTCCAGTCCAACCGGATGCAGCTGAATACCAGTATTTTACATGGAGCGACTGCCTATCTGACCTCCACAACCCAGTTACTGGGTAATAAGATACCCCTTGGTAAGACTGGTTATCAGAGTTTCGGGCTTCTGACGACCCGTAACGACTGTCAAAGATCCTCGAATGACAGCCGGGACCAACGGCTTAACGTGCTTTCCGAGGCACGGAGGAGTCTCGGTATGAAAAGATGGTCACCCATCCACAGACCAACCCCGGCAAGCGTAGCTTAACCTGATGTATCGACCCGTGCGGCTGTTATTACTTAGCCACGAGCTCCTCCTACAGTATAAATAATTAATATTATTAGAGAGACTCTCAAAATACCAGGTACTAACCTGAGAAAATTAAATTTTAATACCAAAATAATAATCATTTATTTACCAGATCATAAAATCCAATTTTAGCAATAAGTTTTAGACGGCAATGCAACACTGTTAATTTTAAAACTTCTTACTTTGATTATTTACATGCCTAGATAGAGTGTTGCGCTGCAATCGGAACGAGAACACCAGGCCAGATTTGTAGCGCTTGTGTGCATGTTACGCACGTAAATAATACATGTAAATAATCAAAGACTTCTTACTAAAAACTAGCTTTGTTTTTTTAGCGTTAAATGATTTGATAATGATAGATTATTTTATTTTTGTAAGTAGGTTTGTACAAACACTTTTACACGACAATCATATTTTTAAAAACTTGATGAGGTCGGCGTTTCCTATCTGACTACTCTGAGAAGAAAGGCCGAAACTCAGAGGTCTCTTTTAAAGCCCAGATATAATTGTGGTCAGATCATGTGAAGACCATGTAAATTGGTGTCTGAAATACCAATACTATACCCATCACCCTATACATAATTGTAGGTAGTGCTTCGAGTTGTGACTTTTTTACTAAATCTTAAATAACTTATGTCTATAATGTTGAATAAAAATTTATTCAAGACAAATAACTTTCTGAATCAGGTATTTTTAACCGTCTTCAAAAAAGGAGGTTCTTAATTCGTCTGTATGTTTGTATGTAAAACAAAACATGAAATGAAAACCCTAATTTTAGTTCTGCTAATTTATGATAGCGTGTGGAATTGCGGTCACTTGCACAATACTTCATCTTTTTCTATATAAATATGAAGAAAAACAAAGAAAATAATAAAATTGGCTGGAAACATGAATGTTATGTAAGTGCGCAAGATGACTACAGACGCAGACCGACTAATCGAGTCCACGCCCTCTTTGATGACGTCAGTGCGCATGGAGTCGTGTGGATGTCACGGTGCTCGGTGGCTCATGCCATATCTCCTCATAACTTCCTGAACTGGACCCTGATTTTGTTGGAAACAGTTTCATTTGTTTTCAAAGATCGATTTCCCTCAGCGATAAATCTAACTATAGTTTGATAATATTTATAAAAATGTATAAATAGAGTAAGTAGGTAAAAAACCGGCCAAATGCCAGTCTGACTCGCGCATGAAGGGTTCCGTACCACCGTAAAATATTTAACACTACTTACATATAAAAAAAAAAAACTAAACGAAGAATATTTTTCATCTTAAATTTTTACAATCGCAAAGATAACTTTGTAGGTATATCATAATGATACTGTGAATTACGAAGTTATTTTTTGCAGTTGCAGAAAATCACCCATATTTGAACATAAAAAGCTTTCCAAAAAACACAACCGACTTACAAAATAACACTTCAAAGTGAAAAATAACTTTAACTTCGGAAGTCGGTGTCTTTGGATCTGTATTTTAGTTTTTTGTCACCGACTTCCGACATGAAAGTTATTATTCACTTTGAAGTGGCATTTTGTAAGTCGGTTGTGTTTTTTGGAAAAAGTTTTTTTATTTTTCACTTTTTAGTGCGTCAGTTTGTAATTTATCTAAGTTACAATATTCTAATGTCAACTGTTCATCACCTTTTATAAAATATGTATTCCTTTTTCCGATGTAGGGACGTTAATTGTTTAGAGGTACCAGGAGAACTTCGCATCACCATAAGCATTGTGACGAGCATAAATTACTTAGTAACCATTAATAAAGTACCTAATCGAATTGCAACCCGTGTGGCCATCTGTGATCTTCATTATCAGTTCCAAGAAGTTACTATAAAAAATACCCAAATCGCTATAGGTGTGCCTATAATATTTGAAGAGTTCCGTCGATTTCTCCAGGATCCCATTATCAGATCCTGACCTGATGACAATGGGACTAACTAGAAAGTATACCCTTTCAAACAAAAAAATACTTTTCTAAATCAGTTCAGCCGTCTTCGGGTAATCGGGGAACATACATAAAAAGAAAAAAATATTCCGACGAACTGAGAACCTCCTTCTTTTTTTGAAGTCCTGTGTCCTGGAGACCAAGGGCATCAGTTTAGCTACCAACTGCTAAACTGATGGCAGCTCGCAAACTACGTAGTAGTTTTTGCAGATTTAGCTTCAATAGTACTTTCCGTCTATATCCGATTGTTTTTTGTTTGCTTGATTGCTCACATTGCTCACGAAGTTCAAATCTGAGATTTAACTAATATAACTGCTACCAACTGCATCGGACTGCTTCTAAAGTGAGATTATTTTGAACTTTTTAGTTGCAGTCGGGTTTTAATAATGTTTTCAATAGGCTAGTTGACAGTTTTTAGGAAACCGATTATAAATGTTCCTTGTGGTCTATTTTCCATAACACGTGAATATTTCTTAACATTAAGGACGCGTTTCCAAATCCGACAAAAATAAGCTATTTTCGGTAAAGTTTGCAATGAAATGAAACTAAATCAAACAAAACTAACAATTGCAACCAGTAGATTACTTCTTTATCTCCAAATAATGGCCATTTCTTGGTTTGAAACTTTGGTATTTGATATCGCAAAAACGATTTTCCGTTATCTCTTCATACAGCTATTATGTACATAATTTTGTTTCTTAAAAACCCTAGGTAAGCAATAATATTTTCAAAAATATGGGCAAAATATTCACAAAAAAGTTAAAAGTAATCTTAGAAACAATAAAAACTAACCGTCTAATTTTTCACATATTTTGCTGTTACGCATGAATCTTCACGTGTGGTATTAAGGGTTATTTTATTTTGTCACTGTCTGGATATTTACGTAGGTCCAAACAAAAACACGAAAAATAATCTAATAAAAATATTCAAACTTGCTAAATACCAAAATCAGTTTAGTTACTCATTCATCCCGCAGCTAACCTTGCGTATGTGTGTGTGTTTGAGCCATGGCAGTGTTGTGATGCGATTCGATACCTGTTTTGAGAACGCGTCCTTAGCAATACCTACTACTTATTAATTTATATAACTCAATTTAATGTTCATGGTCAAAATTTGGCACACTGTAATGGCGGGTCGAGTGATGTCATCATCTTTATTTGTCAAATCTGTGACATCTGTGAAAGATTGTACGCTGTCAAACAAGTAAAATCAAATTCAGTGTTTCCACCCGCTGCTCTTGGATTTCCCCTGTAATGTTTGATATTGATCCAAATAATCGATTATTTATTTATAATTATTTTTTTACCAATTCCTTAGTGAACGGTCGATCAGAGTAGTCGTTGACCGCTGCTCCTCTGACCTTATGGCTATTGATGCCGGAGTTCCTCAGGGGTCTGTTCTATCTGCAACTCTTTTCCTGCTGCACATCAGTGACCTGCTTCAGCCTGGTATTGTTGGGTACGCAGATGACAGTACAGTTTCAGAGAGATACTTGTCCAGCGCAAAAACCAGCGGGGCCGAAGTTCGTTCCTTGAGAGAGGCCATGGTAGAGCGGACAGATTTGACGTTAAGCCTTGTTTTCCGGTGGGGTGATGATAATCTGGTCTCTTTTAACGCCACCAAAACACAGGCGTGTCTTTTTACCGTTAAAAGGAGTCGTTTCGCCCAAACTCCTACTTTTCGGGGTACATCTGTTCCTGTAACTGATCGGCTTGAGCTCTTAGGTAAGGAGTTGACATCTGGTCTCAACTTCGGCGCCACCATCGAGTACAAAGCCCAAACAGCGACCAAGAATCAGGACATGCTAAATAGGGTGATGCGATACTTTACGCCTGGACAGCTTTTAACCCTTTACAAAGCGCAAGTCCGATCCTGCATGGAGTATTGCAGCCACTTTTGGGATGGATCAGCTAATTACCATTTAGCCGCACTTGACTCGGTGGAACGCAGATCTAAAGGCTCATTGGCGACGTAGAACTGGTGGACGCCAAGCTTCACAGCTTGGCTCATAGCCGCAAGGGCCTGCTTGTCGGTCTTCTACAGATTGTACTTCGGTGAGTGTGCCCAAGAACTCCACGACCTGATTCCACCGGCCCTCTTCTACCATCGGAGATCTAGACGCACTGGCAGTTACCATCCCTACCTAGTTGCTATTCCACCAATTCGCACCAAACGTTTCCAAATGTCTTTTATAATGCGCATAGCAAAAGAGTGGAACTCACTACCTGCGTCTGTGTTTCCGAGCGCATACAACCCTAATCTCTTCAAAGTGAGAGTGAATAGGCTTCTTCTGAGTAAGCTCACTCAATCGTTGACTTTGTCTCTGTCACCTCTGACCTAGACTAGAGTCAAGAGCAAACCCATCTCAAATGAAAAAAAAATCAATTAATCTAAAAAAAAAAAGTTAAATAATCGATATCATCGATTACTACTAGTCGAATGAAATCGATTAATAGCGATTTCAAAATAAAGAAGTGATGACAGTGATCCAAATATCTAAAACTCAAGTGGAACGGAAAACACCATAGCTTTTCAAAAATCAAAACAGATGTGTTTTGATTTTTGAAAAATGAGCTATTGAGAGTCCGTTCCACGTGACGTTTTCGTTTATATATTTATTAAAATCAAACATTTCGATTGTATTTTTCCTGACTATTCCATAAATAACCAGGTGAAAGCAATTTACTTTTTCAAAAAAATCCCTTAAATTTAAGGGAAAATATCCTGAGGTGAGAACCCTGATACAATATTATCTTGTCAAAGTGACATTATGACTTGATGAGTGAAGATCGTGACGTGTCGCGCTCTTGTTTGCGTTCAATGTCACGTGACCAATGGTTATATTTTTACGTAATTATTTTTCAAAAATATTAATTACGTAACCTAAAATAATTTACAAATCTAAGTTGAATTTTAATACTTTTAGCTCACAACCATTCTACATAATAAAAGTCACAAGGTATTTTTCATATTGTCAACTAGCCTATTTCTTTTTATTTTAATTTAGGAGCTAGCGCAGGGTTAATAATTACGCACAGTAGAGTAATTACGGCAGGCCAGGGTCCTTGCCACAGAGGGCTATGTGCCTAGCCCTAGTATTAGTTGTAGTAATAATAATACAACACAAAATTGTCTCGGGTGCCTCTGCGAATTGGCTTTGGCCCCTCGTACGCCTTCCAAAGGTCTGGGACCCCAGCACCCTAATTGCGTATCGCACTATCAATCGGAATCTGAATCATTTTGAAGAAAATTGATAATCCATTGCTTCATGTGTTCGAAAAGTTAGTCTGCTCAACAACGTAAATAACACAATGAATATTGTTGAACTGTCAAAATGAAACAGATTCCGATCGATATTGTGTTACGCAATTAGGGTGCTGGGTCTCGAGATTGTGAAAGACTTTTTAAAACTAGTAATACCTAATTGTGTGAGTCCGACTCGCTTTTGGCTAGTCTTTAGGGGTTTCGTACAAGGACCCCTCATAGTTTAGCCAAGTCTGTCTGCCTGTTTGTCCGCGGTTTAAGTCAGATTCCCTTGGTACTATAAAGCTGTAATTTGGCATGGTTGTATGTGTATACTTAAATAGTAATCAGGCCAATGATATTGTGGAATAAAATCTTGGAAAAAGTTTTTTTTTAAGCCGGTTTTTTTTTAGACTGTATAATAGACTCTAAAGCCAACGAGAGAGTTTCGTTTGATAACCATAGGTATAAGGTGAAATAATGATTTTCATTGAAAAGGAGCCTTTTTAAGCACCGGCAAATCTATTTTTGTTTTAATAATATTAAGCGCGACTTTTTATGGAAAACAGTAGTTTCCTGTAACTCCATCAGCAATCATGTAGCGGCCACGCGAACTGTAAATCAATACCTAGTCATTTGAGTAAAAATAATAATTACTTAAGTCCAGATTCTCCTTTCTGTCCAACAAGGAACTGAATCGGCATAGAGGCTGGCCTGCCCGGCCATCCCGGCTGTCCGTCTCGTCCTCTCGTGCCGTTTCGACCCGGCTTGCCAGGCCATCCATCGTCACCCATTTGTCCCTTAAATCCTTTGAATCCAGAGTCACCAGTAAACCCTGGCCAACCTGCATCACCAGGAAGGCCTGGTAAACCTATGAAACCTGGAATAAATCAAATTAAACATAAAATTAATCTTCACTAATCTTACCTTTTGTTTTTGTTATGCTCTACTTTTCTACTAGGTACTCGTACAGACATAGCCTGACAGTAACACCCAGAGCAGGCCAAAATACTTACAGCTTACTGTTATGTAGTCAATAGAGGGAAGAAAGGAACTAAGGATGATTGAAGCCATGGATTTTTGTAAAATGCGGGGATCGGTCCAAATCAATTACGAAAAAACTCCAGCTTTAACGTAGGTACCTATTTGGGTACTACTCGTACGAGTACGAAGCTCGGAGCTAACATAATATAACAATAGTTCAAAAGGTATATACAACTCTACATAGCATCGATAATACACATAATAATTTTCAAGATACTATTTACATAATTAAAAGCTAACAGTCTTAAAATAATAATAATATGTACAAGCCTTTAGCCCAGATATATAAAACTTAGAGGGGAAAGAATCATTGGGCATCAAAAAAATACACAAAAATAATTGGATTTGATGATCATACCTCTATCGCCTGGAGCTCCCTTATCAGCTATGACCATAGCTTCTGGTGGGAAAATAACTATTCCTTTTTGCCCCTTTGGCCCTTGTGGTCCTGTTCCACCTGCTGTGCCCCTGATGCCTTTTGGCCCTCTTCCTCCATCCATCCCATCTCTACCAGGCAAGCCTTGATCTCCTTTCCTTCCCTGTTCACCTACAGGTCCTGGGATGCCCTTACTACCAGGATAGCCGTAGTCTCCTTTATGTCCTTTTGGTCCATCTAAGCCTAAGATAATAAATATAAAATGTAAGTTTATCATCATCTTAACGGTGACTACTAACAGCTACCCATCTATACTAATATTAGAAAGAGAGAGAGCGAATTTTGATAGTTTGTGTATTTGTGGAGGGTCACATCTGAAATCACATGTCACTTCAAGAAGTCATATGGAATTCCCTGGATATATAAAATGGTCTTTATCCTACCACACATCGTGATGGGAAAGTACATGGTTTTAGTGTGTTCAATGCGAAGCATAGCTATTGGTGCTCAAGTTTGACCCTCCCCAGTTGCTGGGAGCTACGCAAGATTTTTGAAAATATGGAAACTAGATCAACATGTGAAAAAACCTAATAACCTAATAGACTTGAAAAAACCTAATACACTTCTGTGCTATTAAAGGTATCTCGTAAAAATATGTTCAGTGTCAGATCAGCTGCGAACTATCTTCGGAAGATGAACGACATTGATTTTTTGTAATTTTCTGTTCCTTTATTCTTGCCTGTTTATTTGTGTGTACATAAACAGTTATATAAATAAATAAATAGACAAATAATATCCACGAAAGATGGAAAATAAATGGATAAAATTAACATAGTTACCTTATTAAGATGACATGTAAAAGACGGACTTAGGCGAGAATAGGAAAGTGACATAGTCAATTAACTTCCACATGTGAAAAAAGAGCGCAACAATGCGCTGAAACCAAAATAAAAGCGCCAAACCAAATAAAAATTGTTTAAAAATAAATTAAGTATCTATCAAAAATATTTTCAGCCAGAGTTTTGAAGTTTAATACGCACATTTTGAATGCAATTTTGCATTGAAATTACTTAGGATATAAAAAAAAAATGTAAAATAAAAGTAGAGGTATTAAATTCTGTCGAAGAAATTTAACCCAATTGCGTTTTCCTTCAGTCAGAATATTAATCAAGTAGTCAATAAACATATATTTATATACACAAATTAAATCCGTACATGCTGTAATAGTGAAATAAATGGTTACGAAAAGCCCCTAATTTATTTCGCTACCTCTTCTATCGCCACATGCGTCCTCCACACCTAAAAGACAGATGGGGAAATCTTCAGATCAATGGTCGATTATGTTTTGACGCCTACGGAAATCTATATCCCTTACTACCTATATACTAGATCAAATGTAGGAAAACAGAAGTAATTTGAATAGTTTTTTTTTTCTATAATAAGACATGGTAATAAACAAGACACAAGATTTCATCGGGCAGACTTAGCATTATGCTTTATAAGTAATCGGATGTCTCATATGACGCATACCAAGCAGGGCATCTAATACACTTTAAAAATTACTTAAGGTCCTATTACTTATACACAGATTTGTAAGAAAGTAGAGAAAACAAATTGTTTATTACCTGAGCTACAAAATGGGCAATCCTCTCCACGTTCTCCTTTCGGTCCGAGAAATCCTGGACGGCCATTCTCACCAGGGTCACCGATGTATCCTGGAGATCCCGGTGGCCCTTCTTCCCCTGGAGGGCCAACTCCATGAACGCCAGTTCCTGGATATCCTTGTGGTCCCGTATCGCCAAGATCACCTCGATCACCTCGTGTGCCAGGTATCCCATCCATACCAGCTACGCCTTCTTCACCGTCTGGACCAATAACCTTTGTACCTTTGAATCCTTTAGGACCAGTAACTCCAGGCAAACCCTGAAATCCTGCAGGTCCTCTAAATCCGGCGATTCCTTTATTTCCATCATTTCCGGGTTCTCCTTTAATAGATGTGCCTGGAATTCCTTGCCTGCCTTGAATTCCTTTGATTCCAGGGAATCCAGGTGGCCCCACAATACCAGGTAAACCTCGTTGTCCATCATAGCCGGGAGCTCCCATTGGGCCCAAGGGACCCTCGGAGCCTTGAGGTCCTTGAGGCCCTACTGATGGTGGTATATCTAGCCTTTCATCATAAATTCCGGGTTCTCCAATAAAACCTTGCAGTCCAGGATTGCCCGGCATTCCATCTTCACCTCTTTCACCTTTCCATCCATCTGCTCCGTCTGGGCCTGCGTATCCGGGCGCACCCTTGTCTCCTTTTGGACCTGGATTGCCAATTCGACCATGATGACCTATCTTTCCTCTTGGACCGTTGATACCTTGATCTCCTTTGTACCCTTGTGCACCGTCAGGACCATAAGGCCCCTAGTGAAAAAAAATATTTTTGTTTATGGATGAAACTAAAAGATTCAGATACCTACATAGAATCTGGCACATGACTGAAGCCATCGAAACTTTTTATATGGCCACATTTTATAAATGTCAGATGAATGTCACCCTAACTATAAAGTGTCGGACTGGTATTTTGTTAACGCTGATTTATCAATAGAAATGATTTAAACAGTGCCCTGCAAAATTCACGACATACAGTGAATTTTTGAAGCAAAACAACAGCGACAGAAAATTAATATGTTGCGAAATACGTAATAATAATATTATATTTTATTTAAAACTAAACATTTTCTACAATAAAAGTTACCATTTTGTAGCGTTCCCTAAACTAACCGAAACAATGGAATCCGATGGTGAATTTAATAATAACAATAATAACTCCACCGCCTTATCTCTACATTGACGTCGTGGTGGGGCTTGCGCCCTCACGAAATCGAGGTCTGTACCGGTAAAGTTTACTTTGCCGAGACAGGTCTAAGGTAGGAAGCCAGACCAAGAGAGATACATAAATCCGCAGGGCAGCATGTAGCGAGCTGTTGCGCAGTAGCAACCCCACGACCCTATCTCCCGAGTGAAGTCGCGTTCTTCACCTCTGGCTTGCTTTTATTGGCCGACTGGAGCGAACACTGACGAGGAACAGAACTGCCACCTCTTTCGTGCCTTTATTGGCTTGAGTGGAGATTCACAAGAGCAAATGTGCTCGGAGGAAGGCCAGCATTTTACTCCAGTAAAATGCTGGTAGGATCTTGACCGTACTTCCGGGATTGTCCTGATAGCCGTGGATTACCTCTTCACTCCTTAAGCATCTCATGAAGTGTTGGGCAACACTTCATGAGATGCTTGTCGCTAAGTCACTTTGTGCTAGCGACCGTTTTCGGGGGCCCATTATTGAGAGTGCAACCAGCCTGCCATTTTACCCTAGTATTACATACCATTGATCAGGCAGGGGATCCTGACCCACTAACCGAGGGTTGTCCTTGGGTGCATACAGGGATAATGGTCGGTTGGTGCCTCCTCATCATTTAAAATTGTCTAATGGGCCTCTGCGAATTCGCTTCGGCCGCACGTACGCCTTAGAAAGGACCGGGACCCCAGGGTCTCGAGAAATGTCAATAACAAAATTCGTTTCGCGAGTATATGTCCACTCCGACCGAACTTAGACCCCGATTATCACGTCTACCTATACACAAGAAAAATAGGGCGCTGGTCCGTGCCTTGCACTCGCAGCTTAAGAATTGCTTCGAAATCAGCGAGGATCTTGTTGATACACACTCGATCCTGCAGCTGTTGCGGCATGTCGTTTAGCTAACGTTAAGTTTCCAAACCGTGACGGAGCTACTCTACCATAACCAGACGTACCAGCCTAGCAGTGCAGGATCAAGCGTTGTATCGATGGGGCCAGGGCACTCATCGGCAAACTATACTGCTTCAGGGAGGGCAATACACGACCACGAATGATGCGCTTTGTAAGGCGGGCATTCTCGGGGACTGGAGTCAGTCCTCCAGAAAACATGTCCCGTGTCACAGAGCACATCGACTTCCTGAAGCAGAAAGTTTGTGCATGGGCGAGCCGTATTTGGCGGTATAAGCGGTGGGTTGATCGATACACGTAGAATCGTATATTCCGGAGCGATGACAGGTAGGTAACGGAGCTTAGGGCCAACTGGACAAAATGTTACAGACGGGTGCCACCCGGATGATGCCAACACGAGTGCCTCTACATGGATGATTTGAAACTCTTTGCCCCCAACAAATTGAGACTGATGGAGCTACCGAAGCTCGAAGGTAACTGAATCTTTCAGTAGCGCCATCAGATTGGAATTTGGTGTGGACAAACGTGCAGTCATGCATTTAAAGCGAGGGAAGATTATGGAATCCGAGGGATTACAACTCTCGGATTTTATACACCTTAGATCCCTCTTCTCATCCGAAAGTTATAAGTATTTGGGTATGTCGGAAGCGTTAGGTATCAACGTTGCTGACATGAAACAATCGTTGAAGGAGCGCTTCTTTGGCCGCCTGAAGAAGGTATTAGCTAGTCTTCTTTCAGGTGGAAACAAGGTGCGCGCCTTCAACGGTTTGGTCATGCCGGTCTTGATGACTCTTTCGGCATACTCAAATGGACTCAGACCGAGCTCGACAAACCGAACCCCACGATCGTCGGTGATGAGACTGTACATCCCGCGGGAATGCGGGGGTCTTTTTATTTAAAAAGCGGTTGTGTGTGGAGTGCAGCATCAGGGAATATTTTTTAAAAGTCGAAATGGGTATGCACCGTGATGTGGTCGCAGTAAACAAGTGGCTCACCCTCCATGACACCATGGCTAAAGAGAATTGGCGCAAACCTGTGATACTAACTACCGATGATCGCAAGGAGGTATGGCAAACTAAGGAACTTCACGGGCGCTTCTATCAGGCTCGTCATGAGCCCGATGTACATTTCTTAGCGTCCATATCGTGGCTACGTTTTGGAGACATTTTCGGGGAAACTGAAGGTTTCGTCTGTGCAATTATGGGCGAAGTTATCTTGACGAATAACTATCGAAGATATATTATGAACGACGGGATGGTTGACGTGTGTCGGGCATGCCACCGGCCGGGAGGAATCCATCCATCCATCCGGAATCCAGACATATTAACTCTGGTTGTTCTGGTCTGGCTAACGGCGAGTACTTCTACAAGATTAACCAAGTAACTAAGGATTATTCACCAGCAACTTATTTTGAAATATAAACTTGTAGACTCTGAGGTACCGTATTACAAGTACATATGTGCCCGACCCAGTTCTCGAAAATTACCATGTCACGTTGTACTGGGATCGGTCTATCATTACAGACAGGACTATTGTCGCCAATAAGCCTGAAATAGTGGTGATAGATCGATTAGCGCGCCACGCAATGTTAGTCGTTAATCCCACATGACGAGAACCTCGTGAAAGCTGAGAAAAAGAAACAAATAAAATATCTTGACTTAGCTCACGAGGTTGTCGACATGTGGTATCTGAGTTCGGTTGTCATTGTACCGATTGTAGTAACGGCCAATGACCTGATGGCCAAAAGCATCGACCAACATCTATAGAGGCCCTCGTTAGGCGGCTGGATCAAGGGCCAGATTCAGAAGGCAGTACACCTCGATACGGCTCGCATCGTGAGGAGGTTCTTGTCCCTGCAGTCCTAACCACCGGCACCTTGGACCCTGCTCTCGACACCGGCGGACCACTATTTTTTATATTTTTAAATGTGTTTTTTATATTTTTTTAAGAAATATTCAAAAATGTACTTTATAGGAAAAAAAAAATAAACGAAATAATAATAACGATTGTGAATAGATGTGCAGATATAGTTTTGATACTTGTACTTACCTAATTATACTTGGGAAGAAATCAAATGGTTTGCCATTATAAAAATTGATTCGCAACAAAAATAAGCCATTAAATCATTTTGGAGGACCTCGTGGCTAAGTAATAACAGCCGCACGGATCGATCCATCAGGTTAAGCTACGCTTGCTTGGGTTGGTCCGTGGATGGGTGACCATATTTACATACACACGTGTACTTACAATCTAAACATACACATCTTTACATACACATCTTTACATGCACGTTAAGCCGTTGGTCCCGGCTGTCATTCGTGGATCTATGACAGTCGTTACGGGTCGTCAGAAGCCCGAAAGTCTGACAACCAGTCTCACCAAGGGGTATCGTATTACCGAGTTACTGGGTTGTGGAGATACAGCTACATCCGATTAGACTGGAAGCCGACCCCAACATAGTTGGAAAAAGGCTAGGCAGATTGATTGGACAGCATACAAATTATTTTGCATGCAATAAATAAAATCAGGCTGCAACCCTTGTTCTGCAAACAATGTTACAAACTGTCAACAATTTAACCAATATCAGTCTGCTTGTGTTACCTATCATGTGTCTGCTTAATAAACAGTCGATCTGCAAAATAACTACTTGGTCAGCAATATTTCCCAATTTGGTCAGTTGGACACACAGTAGGATTTTAATGGTTATTAGTTTAATATAGTAAGTTTTTAATTTTAATTCATTTTTTAAATAACTGCTACTATAATGGTGACGATAACGTGTCACTCACGTCACACGTCTGTCACTCATCGTATGTACTCACTATAGATCAGATATTTTGTTTCGGACACATATTTACCTAAAGTTGAGGTGTTGGCTATTATGGAATGCCCTTTTGTATCGAAAAAATCCGGGGACCCCCGGATTGACAAATTTAGAGTTCTGAATATAGAATCGAATGTATATTTACTTACGTTCAGGTGTTGGCTAATATGGAATGCACTTATAAATCGATCGTAAAATCTCGTGATTTCGGAATTGATAAAATTAGTACTTTTTGACTATAGAATCAAATGTTGTAAAGAAGGTTGCCAACCTGGCGTAGAAAATGTCAGGATAAGTAATGTTAAAAATTAATTTCAAGTAAACAAGCATACGAATAGTTATGCGATCACGGTGTCCCAGTATTTTTTAAATATATACTAATATATAATATGCTTAACTTCTTAAATAACACATTTAAGAAGTCTTTTTCAAACCATGTATCCGATTAGTAGTGCATTCTGGAATCTCGGGAAAGAAAAAAAAAATAAGAAGCCGCTTCCATAGTTTCTTAACTAAATGAACTAATGTGAACTTAGGATGCAAGTAAGCTCGGGTAAGCGAGCGAAGTAAGCTCGGGACTTGGGCATCCCGACTCGGACAGGTTAGGTACGAAGGTCATCCATGGTTATTTTTTTTTTACCATCCAGAAATAGGAGCTCCGCCATGCGGACCTCCGTCGACCACGCCTTGCTACATTTTGTGAATGACCAGTAAGGCAAATAAATAGTAATAAATGCTATTTTTATTTGATGAACAAAATTCAATATTTTGCTTACCCACCCGGTGATTGCTTACTCAAATTTGATTATACGTGGGTAGCTCAATACAGTTTAATATATTTAATTTGCAAACCAAAATAATTTAGAGCAGTCCAGTAGGTATGAAATTATTTGCTGACTGATTTAGAAATGTGGTCGACGTAGGTGGTTAGTGACTTGGTCAGCAAGACCAAGTTACTAATCAACTAGCCATTTTGCCTGATCGAATTCATTTTTCTGTTAGTATATTTAGAAATGTGGTCGACGGAGGTGGTTAGTAACTTGGTCAGCAAGACCGAGTTACTAACCAACTAGCCAGTTTGCCTGATCGAATCCATTTTACTAATCGTTTAAATGATACCCATTATACAATATACATATATGTTTTAATTGAAAGTGTTAAGGTATTATCTTTAAGTTATATTATGTTATTTTGTATTATAATATAATCTTGTAAGAATAATTATGTAATAAATGGTTTATTTGCAGATAATTTGGATGTCGAAGTAAGTTCAATTAGGTAAGGAAACCGTTAAAAAAATTGGAAGTGGAAGAGCTAATTAAGACCCAGTGACAATACCTATTTGGAAGAAATTTCATCAACTAGTGGTATGTATATTGCTGAGTACGAAGGCTGTCCTAAAACGTATGTTAAAATATTATAATATATTGTAACATGGTTTAATTGTATAACATTGTTTTTGGAAATGTGTACAATAAAGAATAAGATCCTATTCCTGTAAGTGTATGCAGTTTTTATATAGAAAGTAAAACCACCCTATATTTATAATAAAGATAAAATTAATCTGACACTTAAAAATAGTCCCTTAACATAATAATTCGTTATATAATTTTTTGCCAAGTATCCAAATTCTCACTATAATTATTAATCAGTGATTGCAGTTTTATTTTTAAATTTGCCGCGCTTTTTCAGTATCAACTGTTATGTGCCAGAGTTCTTTAAGTACACAGTTAAGTTCAAAGTTTAAAATTAAAAGTAGGTAGGTAGTATATATTTTATGTTTACTTACTGTTTGTCCCGTTGAGCCGAACATTCCTTTGAGGCCTTTTACACCCCGTTGTCCCTTCAATCCTTTTTCACCTATGTTTCCTTTAGATATCACTGTAAAATTCTCCCGAAAGTCGTCAACCACCACAATGGTCGCTGGTCTCCCTGGTTCTCCAATGGGTCCTTGGTCTCCTTTAATTCCGGGTGGTCCTACGGTATCCTCACCGTCTTCTCCTCTGTATCCTGGTGCTTCGGGAAGACCAAAGGGTCCCTAAACCGATTTCATGTTAATTGTGCAAAAAAGTATAGAATACTGTGTGTGTTTTGTGAAGAAGGGATGTAGTGTAGTTGTATTCAGGAATCGATCGTATACTTTAGGATGATGTCATTATAGATTTATTGAATTGGACAATCTAAACAATGAAAACTCAATCGAGTCCAAAAATCATTTTATATCGATTTAAATTCTATTTTATTATTTTATGAATACTGCTAACACTTCGCCCGCGACTTCGTTCGCGTGGATTTCATATTTTCCCCTACAAATTTCAACATCCCTTCCACCCCTTTAAAAGATAGTTCTCGAAAATTAATCATTACGATCTTAATTATTTATGTTGTGTATGTTGGGCCAAGTTTAAAGTTTATAGATCAAATAAATAAGAATTTTTGTTCTGTTTGACTGACGACAGTTTGAACCTATTCAAACTATCGGGATGATCGGCAGGATCGGACGAATGTTGCAAATTAGCTCTAGTATCACCCAATTCAAGGAATGCACCCAATTACCAAACACCCTCTACAAGAACTACTCCTACTATTATAATATCTTCCAGATTTAATAACCATTTTTTTTGTTTAGTACCTAATAATAAATGTGAAGCTTTTTCTTACCGGATCACCATCTTGCCCTGGAATTCCATCATCACCTTTAGGACCCCTATATCCAATAGGTCCAGGTGCTCCTGGTGGACCTTTTTCACCGATGTCACCTTTCACACCTCTCGAATTTGCTCCCCCCTCACCAGCCATTCCTCGGGAACCCTTTTCTCCTGCGGGTCCTGGTGAACCTCTACCACCAGGATAGCCTTTCAATCCAGGTGGTCCCATAATACCATCAAAGCCGCTACAGCCGTCTAATCCTGGTAATCCAATGACACCTTCCAATCCATATGGGCCCTGGGCGGGGAAACGGTTTAAGATTGAATCGAATATTTGGAAAATCATAAAAATATTTTAATATGAAAAACTGATGTAGGTACTTATTCTAATAAATTCTTACTTGCGGCCCATCGTCTCCT
Organism: Dicycla oo; assembly: GCA_948252095.1. Classification (NCBI taxonomy): domain Eukaryota; kingdom Metazoa; phylum Arthropoda; class Insecta; order Lepidoptera; family Noctuidae; genus Dicycla; species Dicycla oo. Next base: position 18,201,722 of record OX411712.1, read on the forward strand.
CTTGGTCCGTAAGGTCCATCGATACCCTAAAAAAATAAAAAAAATCAATTAATATTACTTACTTATAATATATTGTGTAATAGAAACCACACAACCTTTTATTTGGCATACTTACGTGTGATCCCTTATCACCGAAGTCGCCTGTGTCACCAAAGTCTCCTGGCACGCCCGGCCGGCCTTGGCGGCCGAGGGGTCCGTCTTCACCATAGTCACCTTGAACGCCTGGAATACCGGGAGGTCCTATGCTTCCTTGATCGCCTTTGATTCCAGCACAGTCGCATACTGTTTGATTGCACACCACCTGAACATAGACATCGTTTGTGAATTTATTATGTACTCTCCCAATAGGTACTTCATCAGTACATACACACAGTATATACAGCAGTACATACTCACCTACTATCACATAATTACATACATATGTAGGTAATATTTAGTAGAAATGATAGCTCTTGAAAAATTATGGAGCATCGACGAACGTGTCACGGGACACTATCTGATCGACTACCTAAAGAACCGAGCTGGGTTTGACTCAAGCCTATAGCGTACCTACGTCGAGCCGATAGGTACACAACTACTGCAACCATTGTTCCAATTGGTAAATAGAAACATAAATACTGCTATAAAAATAAGTTACGCCAATTCCATGAGCCAACGATCAATGTTTTTTATAGACAAGTACTGTGCATGGATTGGCAAGCATCACAGCTGTACTTATCTAATGGTCTTATAAATTATATATATTATTATAAATTATATATATATATATATATATTATATATACAAAACATCTACTGATCTACGCAGATGATCTGCAGAGTTTCTCGGGCAATGACTATGTGAAGATAACAACATCATCAACATAGACAAACTGGATTAAAAGCCTATTATTGAAGCTCACTCAAAAACTACTCAATCAAAGTTAATACAATTGATATGGAACCGCACCGTCTTCTGCCCAATGAAATTTGAAAAATAATTACGTAATTCGGCCCCGTAATCACTGAAAAATCGATGTAATACCTACATGAAAAATAAAGTTGTCTTTTATTGCACCGCTTTTAGGTTCACAATGCAGTGTAAGTATTGACTTTTTATCCCGCCCTAGACCTGGAAAGTACGCTACAGAAAACTATGTAGTTAGACGCGTTCGGTTTTTTTATTTTTATTTCAGCAAATAGCCTTCATGCCTTGTTGCCTAGTTGTTAGTTAATATGTATATGTCGCAGTAACATGGTCGTAGCCGTGATATAGCACTACCACGTATATCCCTAGGGATATAGCTATCTACCGTAATATAGAGAAAGCAGTTCATAACTATCATACTAGGAATATAACTATAATACGAGCATGATCTAGTAATGTAAGTATTAGGGCACTCCGACCTCACCGACCGAACCTAACTTAGGTTAAGTCAGAACTCTAACTACGCGCGAGCCGAGCGAGCGGTCCGCGGCCATGTTTAGTTTGTTCTTGGGATAAATTACTCCCACTCATTGTGCGTGTTCCGACACGCACTTGGCGGTTTCTAGGGTTCCGTACCTCAAAAGGAAAAAACGGAACCCTTGTAAGATCACTCGTGTGTCTGTGTGTCTGTTTGTGCGTCTGTCACAGCCAATTTGCTCCGAATCTAATGAACCGATTAAGTTCAAATTTGGTACACATATGTACATTTGTGACCCAAACACGGACGTGTAACGTAAACAAATAAATTTTGAATAAAGTTGGGGGTTGGGGTTGGGGTCAACTTTGGGGGCAAATAAGAAAATTTAAAAAAAATATTGCAAACTGTACCGTGTGACAGATCAAATGAAAGGGCTTACTGTAAGAGTATCAAATGTATTTTTTTATAATTTTAAAATAAACCATTTTAAAGCTATTTAAGAAAATTGACGAAAATTGACCATACCCCTTTATCTCCGAAAGTACTGAGCCTAAAATTTTGAAAAAAAATCAGATAATAGTTCAATACCTATAGATTACAGGAAAACTTATGAGAAGTCGATGGTCTTAAATCAACATGGTAAATATCTCAATATCTTGCGTACAAACTTACATTTGTACATATGTAGTTAAACAAAAAGAATCCAACCCACATTAGGTGTAACGTGGGTTGGATCCTTTTCGTTTAACTATGGACATTTGTAGTTGGAATGTATGGGAGAACATGTTTTTCAACTACAATGTTAAGTTTTTCTTAGGATAAATTCATCCCAACTACGGAACCCTTCATTGTGTGTGGTCTAACACGCTCTTGACCGGTTTTTTTAACGACTTCATTTAGTTTCGATGCCACCCGCTTGCTGAGGTACAAAATGCAAGCAATAGCCTGTTGCCATCAAAATCGAAGGAAAAATACATAGCATCCTTAGAAAATCCAGTGGAAGAATAAGAACAATGCCCAGTTAAGAAAAAAAACACGGTTTGGACCAAAAGTTTTTACTAAGCATTGTGCGAGGAAATAAAAAAAATATATATTGAAAAAGTATTTTCGTAGCGATTTTGTGTTTCTTGAATAACAATTTCCGGGGTTAAATTAATTGATTCGTCACGTGAACTCGACATTTTTAGCACATTTACACAGATCGACTTCGAACTAAGCAAGAAATTAGTAAAATGGCGGGATTATTTTAGATATATTAAGCGCGCTCAGCATATCTGCAAATAGCAGCATGTGCAAATAGCTGCCACGTCGTATCGCAAAAAGGCACGAGCAAAATATACGTTCAGGCGTTTATATTTAACGAATATTTAAAATTAATTTATTGATCAAAATCTAAATCTAGAGTAATTCATTAATAACGCGTCTAATGAAGTTTTATTGTACCTACCTTTTATAATGATAATCTGTACTTGACTAATTTGAAATACTTTTCAAATAATAAAAACTCTTTCCGTCGGGCTAACGACGGAGTTAAAAAAAAAATATCTGAAAAGTAAAAAGCATTAGTCCGAAAAAGCGGCACTTTCCGCACAATTTGGCTGCTTGGGAAACGCTCTTTTCGAACATTGTAAAAGTAACTACTGGTCACTGTACTTAAATTGTCAGTTAAATTATTTTATTTAAAAAATAAGTTTGTTTATAAAATAATTGTCACAATTCTCTTAAAAGTATTACGCATTAATTAAAAATACTGTGTTATAGAGTAAGTAACAAAGAACGTGCCTTATCGTCGGGACCTCTGACATACATTCGACGCAGAGCAAGTGTAAGAACATTGCACTTCCTACTTTATAATAGAGCATGAAAACAAGTTTCTTATATAATCTTAGTCATTAAGAGGATTGTGAAGCTGTAAATTTTCATACAAAAAGAGATAACGTTTTTCTCCCCGTAAACATAATCCAATTTTCATAATTTTTGGAAATGTTGTAGGTATAATGAAAAACTAGGTCCGTACGTTTTTATAATAAAGAAATATTGTATACAATATAAGTTATTAGCATCTAAATATCTATATTTTTGACATAAAAACATCCTCGAGCATTTTTATTTTTTTAAATTAAATTAATTTGTATTACTAAAAACGAAAAACATACAGACCTAGATTTAAGTATACTGTATGTAATGAGATCAAAGTTGTCTCATTTCGTAAAGGTTTAGGGGAGTAAAAACGTTATCGCCCAAAACAATATTTATGTAAATAATTGTATGAAATGTAGGTAATTGCCTCCAAAAATCGCGCCGCGTATCGGCACTTCACAATCCTCTTAATCTATTTCAGTATTATCTCATCACAATTTAGTATGTGTCTACTACTACTAAGTACTTAGATACTGTTGATGTTGTAAAATATGTATACACGTGTTTTTTTTTTTATATACCATAACTCTAGAGTATTAATGAGGCCATCATTTTGAACAACTTTTACTATGGGACCAAACCTGAAATCGCGAAACAAATATCAGTTGTCCCATACATAGCATCCTTAGAAAATCCAATGTTCGCAAAACTCGTTAAAATGTAGGGAACTGCAGATATTTTTTTTCGCGATTTCAGGTTTGGTCCCATGGTAAAAGTTGCTCAAAATGATGGTCTCATTAATACCTTAGAGTTATGGTGTACTAGCTTTTGCCCGCGGCTTAGTTCAATTAATTCAATCATAATTCGAAAGACACGTGGCGCCATCTATTACCATAAGAACGTTATTGTTGTTTTCTCGAGAACAGAACTTTTTTTGGAGATAAAAGGTACCCTATGTCCGTTTCTGTATACGTGACATCGTATATGCAAAATTTCAGGATGATCGGTTCAGTGGTTTAGGCGTGAAAAGGTACCAAACGAACAAACAAACTTACTTTCGCATTTATAATATTAAGAAGATATAGTTAGCATAAAAAAAAAAACACGCTGTATATTATAATATCGTAGGTATTGTTCACGAGTCGAAATGGATTTAGCAGTACTGTGGTTTATGGTTGAAGATGATGTCAGCGTTTTGCATTACATCATCTTTTGAACAAACCAGACGTTAAGCACAGCTTCTTCATTCTAGTTTTATTGCAGTCCAATGGAATTGTATCCTTTAACAACATGTGTAGGTATCTGTTAAAGTCATTCAGTCAGTGAAAAGTAATACTGAATGATTTTTTTACCGCCTTGAAAAAATAGGGTACAATAGTTGAACGGAGTAAAAGCCTATGGCATAGATACCTAGTTTTTTTTGTTGTTTTCAATAGCTTAGACAGAAATTGCTCTATCAATAAACACTACACATTTGAAGTAAACTAGAAAAAAAATAAACATAAATTTTGAAAAACTATAGATCGTTAGAAAATATCGAAATTCAAATCATACGCACTACGCAGCGTGCGTAATGCGTATGATTTGAATTTCGATATTTTGGTATTTAGGTAAATGCCAATTTAAGTGCCAATATTTTAAATTCCTAAATCTCTCACGCAAGCAATATTCCTTACCTGAAACAAAGACTTCCTCTAAGTAACTAGGTACTACATGTTTTCGGAAAGTAAATCCTAAGGGTACTTACCTAATATTATTATGTCCCTAGATTAGCACAATACTCGCAGAATTCAAATTCTTACTGCCTCTTGTTTGTTTAAGGGTGGAAACTGACAGTGCGAGGGTTTTTTTTTTTTTAATAATTAAGATGGCTGAGGCTGAGGCATCTTACATATAAAAAAATAATTTGCGGCGCATGTCTCGCACTGTCTTTATCCACCCTAAGAAGAGTATCTAGTTAGTAGACAGATATAAAATAAAAACTTGATAAGTAGACCATCCCCAATGTTACTTTGGGACAGTCGCCTCTTCACAAGGTGTAGGTAATGTGACTTGATTTTTGAACACTGGTGCAGATAAGTCCACGTTTACAGCCAGGTATTCATTTTATCCAGTACTATTTGTAATTTATTACTACATTGGGGAATACAACTCTACACAGATTGTGTTAAGTATTTTAGTTTTTACCTGGACAAAAGGCTCACCTGGACTGACCTGGAAGACGCAGACGAATATAAAACAAAAAGAGAACAACTAAACGTCAAATATAAAAACTTGTATCTGTTGATAGGTCATAATCATAACTTAGTCATATCTTTGGACAACAAACTCCTGCTGTACAATTCTCTATAAAAACCTATGGTCATATAACTATGGGGGGAGTGGTCAGCAAAAGTAATATAGTGTGCCTCCAAAGAGCTCAAAACGCAGTCTTGAGGAATATTGTCAATGCACCATGGTTCACACGGAATGAAGATATCCATGATTATCTCAATACTCCTACCATTCTTGAGGAAATTAGTAAACATAAAAAGGCGTTATGCTGATCATCTAGCCATCCACCAAATCCTCTGGATATGGTTTTATGGTATTACAAACATTTGTGTGATGATTATAAAAAAAAAATAGAGACCCTCACAGTAAGCCCTTTCTTTTGTTATGTCACACGGTACCTACAGTTTGCAAAACTTTTTTATTTATTTAACCGTTTATGTACACACAAATAAACAGACAAAAATAAAGGAACAGAAAATTACGTACAAAGGTGATGCTTATTTCTAAAGAAATCTCTTCCAACATACCTGCGATAGGACAGAGGATAAAAAGCTAATTATTTTCTTATTTTCCCCCCAAAATTGACCCCCACATTCAATATTCATTTATTTACGTTACACGCCCGTATTTGGGTCACAGAAATTCATATATGTACCAAATTTCAACTTAATGTGTCCATTAGATTCGGAACAAATTGGCTGTGACAGACGGTCAGACAGACAGAAACACGAGTGATCCTATAAGGGTTCCGTTTTTTCCTCTTGAGGTACGGAACCCTAAAAATGGACAATGTGTGCGACTTGTGCCATGTGAGACATAGACATAGAAAGTATACAACACGGTCTCAGTTTATTAAAGTCACCATTTCAAACGTATCAAATAACAACATTGCTACATTTGCATAACGACGCAATGCACTAGAGCTCAGTGGCGTACTACTTTTAAATTAGCAGTTTATTGCGACGACTGTTAGAGCTAATTTTTGAGCCAGAGAATTGAATGATCTGTCTTTACAATTTAAATTGTTTCAATTAGTTATATGTTTATCACAGTCATCTAAGTAAAGTTCATGCAATGACCTAAATGTGTCGATTAGCCTGAGACATCTCTAATTCTGTATAGTTAGAATACAATCGCCTTTCTAGTAGTATCGGCGCTCAGCGCTGCACTGATTTATTATTACAACTACGGCCACAGAAATACCAGTTGATATTGGTGGTACATAAAGATGGAGATTAAAAGCTACTTTTCATCTTTACTATGAAAAGGTAACACGTGAGTGTTATCTTCAGCAATAGGTAAGTACCTATCTAACTCCGGAAGGTGTTTGACACGTGTGAGATTTTACAGCTTTAATTTTTGAAAGGGTTTCTGTCAACCTTCACGCAGGCTAGCACACCGAAAGCAACTCTTGCAATTGCTTTTAGTTTTTGGTACCAAACGACAGCACCGAAATATAAGTGGATATTAACAACCTGCAATTACTTACGAAGAGATCACAATACATTTCACTATAATACATATTAGGTAGCTGTGCAGATTAGGCTGAGGGCCTGCATAATGTGTTGCTTCAATGTCCGGTGTTGCTACAGGCCTGTAGGTAGTGTATAGCTTCCGGACGAAGTGCGTAGGCGGCGCGCGTTCCGTCCGCGTCCGCCGCACCGTAATGCGCACGGCCCTGCTCCAGCGTCAACCAGTCTTGGAGTAGGTTGACTGACGAAGAAGCTACGTCGGAAGCACGGACAGCTGTTTGGTTACCTACTTGCTGAGAGGCTACCTAATACTTTGAAAGTTTGAACAGCACTCTGCGTAACACACGACCAATCGGAATCTGAATCATTATGAAGCAAATTACTAATCCATTGCTACATATGTTCGAAAAATTTGTCTGCTCGACAACGTATATAACGCAATGAATGTTGCTGGTCTGTCAAAATGAAACCCATACCAATTGATAGTGTGTTACGCAATTGGCCCGCAAGCAATGTTTGACCGATTCCTACAAGAAGGTGATCATTATAATGACTCGTTAAATACTCGGGAGAGTTCAGAGGGATTGAAGGATTGAACATTTAACGGTTTCTACTAGAAGGTGGTCTTAACATACTGTCGAATTTAAAGAAAAAATCTTCCTGAAAAGCCATAAGTACCTAATTATTGCAGTGAGATTGTCTTATAAACAGTGGATGCCTAATATTGGGCGATTCTTTGAAACCGGCAGTTTGTAACTCATTTATTCGATTCCCATCCAGGATTAACATTTGTGTGCATGAACATGTCTGTTTGTTCTGAGTCTGGGTGTAATTATCTATATAAGTATGTACCTATTTACAAATATAAAAAAGTAGTATAATATGTAGTATATCAGTTATCTGGTTTCCATAGTACAAGCTCTGGGCAAAAAAAAAAAGCATTAGTCGTATTTTTTTTTACTATTTGATTTAAATCATACATGTAATAAAAATAGGCGTCCGAATTTTATTTTTATTTTATTTTTCATCCTCTAAGTGAGCATTTCAGCTGGGAACTGTGGTTCCTAGTTGTAAACATCAATATCAACAAGGCATTTGTTTCCATTACCAAAACGAGGGTGTACCTAGGTTTAAAATACTTCGAACTCGACTAACTATCCTTGTTTTCATTAGCCATTAATAATAACATGACAACATAATATTATGGCAGGGTGAGTCATTGCTTGCAATTCAAGGAACAGGCTGGATAAACAATCATTGCAGTGTCCAACGCGATAACGACCATTCGCACATCCCGCAGCCCCCGCCGCCCCACCGCCCCGCCGCCTCCCTCACCCTGCTTCCACGTGTATGAGCCAGCACATGCTATATTGTAATATTAATTAATACCAGTTATTTACTGCATACTATTTTGATGTCCCAAGTAGTTTTACAAACTAAGTGTGATTCTGGATGATTAATATTGCAGTTATTTATGTAGAGCTGAACTTTGCAGCAGGTGGGCTTAGGCTACTAATGGCCGATTCATACAATTTATGGACCGTTATTGGTTAAAGTTAAGATTCTAGTATCTTTACCAATAATGAAGTAAAGACCTCATAGCTTTGCATAGTAGACCCTCCCGTATGGAAGTAGCTATCACAGGTAAAATTAGCTTATGACTCTATTTACCTATATGCCCAGTTTGACAATAAAAAATGCTACCATTGGTAAGCAAAACGATTCGTTTTCGTTTATAGGAACCGAGCATAAGCTAATAAAAGACAAGTAAGTATTTGCATACCGCTCTACTGGATTTTCGCAGAATGTTGTCGAATTATACGAAATGTAGACTATGTTATTAACTATAAATCAAATAGCTAAATCCACGTGGTCACTAAGGAAAATAGATTACCAACACCATACCTCATTACTTTCAGTTCCCGAGACTTCGCGAAATACCGACTGTCACTACAGGCCAAATCGTTATTCATCCTACTCAGGTACTTTATGATTTTGTAGAAACTGCTATGCTGATGTGATATAGGTAATAACTACTCACTACGAGTATATAAAACCTAATTACCTACCTACCAAGCAAAGATGTTGGGAGATCGAACAAGTGTTCATGGACATGACGTGTTTGTATAGCATTGTGTAGGTGTAGGTTAGTACCTATTTATAGACAAGCTATTAATTATTATTATTGAAACTATGTCAAAAGTAAAAAAAGCGGAGCATACAGTGGAGATTTACGAGCATTTACCGGAATCTGGTGACCCCGTCGGCTCATAAACGCGTTCCCGATATACGCCGCCCTGACTCGAGCATGCGGCGCGCGACACGCTTGCGTGGTACAGCTTCGTATACTTAGTTATCTTTCCAACACAATATCAAGTTTTAGGTAGCAAACGTTTTGTGTAGTGAATTCCAATGACAACTATTGACAAACGGACACGGAAACAGCATACGGATAGATGCCTCATGGGTCTTATGGCGAGTGACTGACATTGACCGAGGGCGCAGCTGGTAAATAAACACTAGCCTATTATTAAAAGTATGTATAATAAGAAAATAAAATATGTATATATGAATTGAAAAAGACACATTGGTACTTGCCCGGATTTGAACCCACAACCTCGCGCAGCCGACTAACCGCAGTTGGTAAACATTTGTAAAATTATTTTGTGAAAGTTGTATTGAAAACTATTAAGATGGCGCAGTTAGTAGATTCTTGTACCTACAACTTCAACTTTACGATACAAAGGAAAAGGACACAAAGGTAAGAGAAAAAACAAAAAGTAGTATTAAAGCAATAAACACCTTGTTTTGGCTGTACCTAATCTGAAACCTAATCGTTTGTAACACATGTCGAGCGCGCTAACCGGAGCTTTTGCAGTGCGATGCCCAGGTTTACGACAATACATACGACAATACGCATGACGCGATGCTTTGAACTACTTTGACGCAGCCGGCCTGAATTATATTTCAGTTTTCATTATGGTTTCCTTAAATACATGCAGTAAATAATGATTATGTTAAAGAATTAAATATTATTATTATTATTATTACTATCCTGGGACATTGTTCACGCACGGTCATCTGATCCCAAACTATGCAGAGCTTGTACTATGGAAACCAGATAACTGATAAACTACATACTACTATAATACTTTTTTTTTTGTAAATACATACTTATATGTATAGATAATTACACCCAGACTCAGAACAAACAGACATGTTCATGCACACAAATGTTTGTCCTGGATGGGAATCGAACCCACGACCAGCGACATGATAGGCGGTGTCTTAACCAACCACGCCGACTGGCCTGTTAAACGTTTATTTAACACACTTGCTCGAAAAATGGCACTCATTCCACCGTTTTGAGATTCACAATGCAGTGTATCTACCTATTTAACACGCGTGCGTATTACTTTGAATTCCCGCACTAGGGCAGGAAATTACGCCACTGATGATTACTGGTCAGAAATGTGCGATTTCTCAGCAAAGAGGCTTAAGATTGCACTAGTCGATATTTTTCCATACAAATTTTAGGAGGGTATTACTCCACTGTTTGACATTGTACGTCCAAAGTTAAACATGATATCATTTGGTCTCATTATTAATTTTGTCTGTGTCCACTACAGAATAGTAAAATAAAAAAATAAAAAATGTACATTAAGCCAACAAAGTTTCGTTTTCTTGCTAATTTTAACGCAACTTTGGGCGTAAATAAGTAATAAAAGATGTGTAAAATCTCCAAAACCAAGTCGACACCGACAAAGCCCAATTACCGAAGAGTTCAATAAACTTTATTTGTAATTGATTTATGCTGTAGTTTTTACATAAAACTCGATTTTCCAAAGGACTTATCGTAATTTTTTACACGTTCGTTTTACTGTTACTAGTTTTACTTTTACTTTTAAGTATTTATTATTTTACTAGAGTCTAACTAATCATCACTGATACTACCTCTCTCCTCCGACTCCAGGTGAGACTGCGTGCTTTTTGGCCATGCCCACCAGTGAGATCGAGCCCGTGACTAGTTCAAGCTTAATGCCTTTTTATGCCTAAAAATGTTGTGAATATAATATAATAATATCTTAGGACATTGTTCACACACGGTCATCTGATCCCAAACTAAGCAGAGCTTGTACTATGGAAACCAGATAACTGATAAACTACATACACTACTTTTTTTTTGTAAATACATACTTATATAGATAATTACACCCAGACTCAGGACAAACAGACATGTTCATGCATACAAATGTTTGTCCTGGATGGGAATCGAACCCACGACCTGCGACATGGCAGGTGGTATCTTAACCAACCACGCCAGCTGGCCAGTCGAGTGAATATGCCGCACACCTAGTAATATTTATTGGCATATCCACGTTTTTCCCATTTTATAGAAACGAGGATCAAAGATTTTACAAACATGGGTTCATTCTACATTTTATTAAGGCGAAAGCGCCAGGGTTGCCGCGAAATTCAAATCTCCACACACACACACATCAGGTTGTATGTCAACCAAAATCTGAATCGCGACCATAATCAATATATAGGTATTTACTTAATAATACCTAATCATTAAAATAGGTACCTACCTACAACTCTTTAGTTAGAATTGTTTTATCTCAGTACTTATTCATTCATGCCTTCATTGCCTATGATAAAAACTGCAATGAGCAATATTTTGTAATATTATTAAGAACGACAGATCATCTAATGATCTAGTTAATTGTTTACTAATATTGGATTATTATCAGACGACCAGTAATCTCTGTTATTACGCGATGGTCTTCCTAGTGCGGGATCCAGTGTCATACCTATAATGTAACATTTGTTTATGAACCAATAAACTTTTTATTATTATTTATTATTATTCTCATACTTTTAATCATTACCTAAATCATTGTAAGTCCTGTATTCAATTGGCGTCGTGCTGTCAGCGACCTGCGCTAAATATAAACTTGGAATATAGCTGTACATTCAAGTAGCTTTTGTTACAGTACTGAAACTATTGACCTATTTCACTTTACTGGAAGTAAGCAATAACTTTCAGTGCAACGCTCGCACCATAAAACCGACTCGTGAGTAATCGAAGCGCGGACGTAACACATAGCTACTGGAAATTTGTAACTCTTTGTCTTATGTTCAGTTGCTTGCGATGTATTCGGGAAGAAATTTAATAATTAGATAGGTACAAAAGGTACCTATTATGTATCTGAAAAAATATTTTGGAGGATTAACCGAGAAGCTTAATAATGATCCTTGAAATCGTGTTAATCGCCGGTGTACTGCGATACCTTTCCAAGATTACGAACTATGCACAGTTACCGATGGGCAGTATATGTGTGGCTGAAGTCGAGTTAATTTAGCATGGCGCGCCAGTCTTGCTATGCAAGAAGCTGCTAGCTTCTCGACTTTCAACGTTTTAAATCAGTGTGTACAGCAGAGGCCCCAATTTGATATCATGTAAAACAAACTTGATTACTCTTTATTATAACTTTTCCATTCAGCAAACTTCTTGATGAGTATCTTTAAACCTGTAGGACTGTGACCTTCCTGCTTCAGAAACTTACCTATACTTACCTAGTTCTCATTTAGAAAAATGTATAGGTACGGTGTAACAAAATTGTAGGTAGGTATATTTTCAGGGCGGTTAAATACATCACAAAAAGGTTGAAACAATAAAAAACCCTACTGCAGCTAAAAAGTTCAAAACTAGCTCACTTTTCAAGCAATCTGATGTAGTTCGTCACGGTTATTTTAGTTCAATCGCAAAGGTGCCACCATTTTTTTACGCTTGTATTAAATTTGTGGACGCCAGTTATATTTTAGAATTTTTTAACCGAATGTGTGAGCTGGTCAAAACTCAAAACGCGGTGTGGATGTACCAATATGTAGGTAAGTACTTACAAGTGCCACATAGCGTTCCGGACATAGAACTATAAAAAAACTTCTTTCTTATATCTATGGTTCCAGAACTAGCGCACGATTTTTAAAAAGACCATTATTCGCTATGAATTTTTTTTCGCTCAATAGATTACAGTTGGAGATTTGTAGACACTGGATTATATACAGAATATACTTACTTATTATTACTACAGCACATTTTACGAGTAATTGTGACATATAGGAATTGTAATATATGGAACTTATTTAGTAGGTAGGTTGGGTACAAGATAAGTTAGTCGCCTATCTGAAGTTCTACAGTCCGCGACAACAAACGCAAAACAAATGAAAATCGGTACATAGGTATTTTTATGTTTATTAGAGTTATTGTATATCATCTTTATTTCTAGTAGGTACCTAATTGTCACAACAAACGAAGCTTTTAATAGGAAGTGTGCTATTATATTTTCTAACGTGTTTCTTTCTAAGACGAAGATGTGCATATAAGTGAATCCGTAGAGGCAGCATAAAAAACGTAAAGTAATAAAGCCGTGTATATAAATGTATAGCAGCGATATCGACAGAATATAAAAATGAGGAATATGGAATACTTCCCTTTGGGTTCAACGTTCTGTACCAGTCTACGTCACGGTGATAAACGAGTAACTCATGAATGAGCTCGTGCATTGACAGGGCGACTCACCCCGGAATAGTGAATAGTACCTATAACTAAACGTGGACCAACGCTGCTGACTTTATCAAAACAAAATGTTTCATTTAATGACCGAGCGAGCAAAGCGAGCGAAGCGTCTCTGCTTCAAGTCAGGCAAAACGCTTTCGTCTGTCAGTTTGTTGCTACTTGCTACTCCATACAGGTCGTATTTAACAACCAATCTGGACGAAACTTGGTATACCTACAGGTTTTAAGACTTTATAGAATTTTTTGTCGGGTCGGGGATTTTTGATTGGAAGGGTACTTCCTCCAAAAAGGGACAAAAAGGGGCTACTGGATATCTCCGCCTTATGAGGCTTGATTTCGATGGTTCTTTTTTATTTGAAAGGTAGTAACTTTAAGATGGTCTCATGAAAATTTGGTGAAGATCTGATGAAAAATAAATAAATATAAAAACATGGTAAATATCCCGTTTTTAAATAACTTTATTGGTATATTTATTGTTGCAAAAAACTGTGTGCTGACGAGGTCTATAGATACTGCTCGCAGAACTACTAGTAAGTAGGTATTATGTAATCAAGAGGCCTTTCATAGGGTTGATAAGTTGATAACAGACATGCCTATCATTGTTAAAACTCAGAGTGGCATCAGGTTGTTGTTGTTGTTGGTTCTTCTTCTTATGGTTTTTCTTAATTCTTTTTTTTTTTCTATTTCAATGAGTGGGTATTCCTAAATCGGTTCTAAAATACAATAGGAACAAGTATTACACGTAGTTTTTTTATTATAAAATATATTTTATAAGTTTTTTTTATTATAATAGTTTAGGTATCATATTATTACTACTACCTACTTCAAAAACCTGATCTAAATTCGGAGTATTCCCGTTTGAGCACATATTTTGGTAGCACCTATGCATTGAGCACTAAAGTTATTCCCATTTGAGAAAACCTTTGGTGTTAAATGCATAGTGCTCCAAAAATAGGTGCTCAAACGGGAATACTCCTAAAATTTTAATTACACTACCCAATAATTACATTGATATGCCGCCGCGCCGTACGGGAGTAGGTATTTAAAGGTCTTGCTTTATCTGTCGTTAAGTTTATCAACGCGACACACAAAACCTTATACCTACTTATTATCATTTACAGATACCAATTCGTGGGAGTTATGTTATTATTTCGGCAATAATTGCAAAAATTGTGTTTTATACATAACGACAAGTTGATAGCAGCAGTTTCCTGTCAGTTCGATAACAGACGCCTCTGTTTGTGGCGCGGCCTCATTTTTAAAGCTTTGTCAATGGAAGCTGATTTTGACCCAATTTATGACCGTTTGATTGATAGACTGCGGCACAGATCTAAATTTTGCGCATGTTGGCGAGCTGCTGCCGTGATTCCCGGAATTAACGCTTCCTAACAGGATGTCAGCCATAGATAATGTAAACGGACATTATCAGAACATGGTCAAGTTAGATACCTACAAGTTCACTGTGGGTCTTTATTAATTACATTAGTAACGTAACGAATGGGCAGCAAAGTCTAGTTAATTATGGGTACCTACTTAGAATGACGCCATTAAGCTCAGTGGGGCATAAAATAATTCTGCTTTTACCTACATGAAACTAAATGTAGAATTATTACAAGGAGTCCAGGATGCATGTCATGTGTAGCAATATTAACACACAATGTGTCTGTTCAAGAAACTAATGTGGCTAAACTCGTGGCTAAGTAATAACAGCCGCGCGGGTCGATCCATCAGGTTAAGCTACGCTTGCCGAGGTTGGTCTGTGCATGGGTGACCATCTTTACATACCGAGACTCCTCCGTGCCTCGGAAACCACGTTAAGCCGTTGGTCCCGGCTGTCATTCGTGGGTCTTTGACAGTCGTTACGGGTCGTCAGAAGCCCGAAAGTCTGACAACCAGTCTTACAAAGGGGTATCGTATTACCCAGTAACTGGGTTGTGGAGGTCAGGTAGGCAGTCGCTCCATGTAAAATACTGGTATTCAGCTGAATCTGGTTAGACTGGAAGCCGACCCCAACATAGTTGGGAAAAGTCTAGGCAGATTGAGTGACTTCTGAACAAATTTCTAGGTGAGTCCTAGGATTGTGGATGTTTGTAGTGCATGGTAAGTTGTCCTCTGAATTCATTGTTAAGTAATTACTTAGGGTAGTAGAAGGTAACTAACTATATGTAACAAACGGATAGTGTGTATGTAGATACTGAAAAAAAAAAAGTTTATAAACACACAAAAGAGCTGTGTACCAGGGGTGACAGGGTGGTAGGTATCTAATTCACTTTTGCCTCAAGGTGAGGTTTTCTAGACATAAATCGAGGGTTGGGCAAAACACCAACAACCTCTTAGGGGTCATTGTACTAATCATTATGAACAATTTTTACTATGGGACCAAACCAGAAATCGCGAAAAAAGAATCAGCTGTTCATTACATTTATGTTCGCATAATTCGTCAAAATGTACTGAACAGCAGATTTTTTTTTCGCGATTTCAGGTTTGGTCCCATAGTAAAAGTTGTTCACAATGATGAGTACAATGACCCCTAAGAGGTTGTTGGTGTTTTACCAATAACTCTGTATATACCTTTTTAGTTGGCATTTTTTGTCGTAGTTGGGTTTAAGTTTTTTTTTTCGGTTTTCGTATATCCGGTGTCAGATGTCATTTAAGGTCATGTAATTAAGCTATAAGTACTATGAAAACCGAAAAAAACGACATTTATACCTTTGACATTTACCGTTCGCATTTTTGTTGTTGGGTTTTAGATTTTAACTTTATTTTTCTATCATTTATTCTAGGGTTAGGATTAGGATTATTTGAGAAATCATTAGGAATCATTTCTGTGGTTTGGGAAAATTCAAAATAGGTAATAATATAATTTATCTACTCTCATATCGTAAAATTATAATTATAAGCTTCAAAACCAGTTTATATTGACATACTTTATAAACACAATACTGAAATTTAAAATAGAATAATATTATACCGAACATTATTTTTCTCTAACAAAATAAGGTTATAAAACATTTTTTCACCATTGCGATACAGGGCACCAAGTAGTTTCCATCAATTATTTTTTTCTAATGGAAATGAATATGCGGGGCGCGCCATTTTTATAGCATTACATAATTTTTACTTGTCTGTAATAGCGCCCGCCTTAGCGCCTGCGCGGTGATGGGCTGGGTTTTGGCGCCTATCATACATTTTGTAGTATTGAATTTCGTGGGATTTTTTTTATTTAGGTTCAATGAGTTTAATCCCAATGTATTAGAGTAGATAAAGTAGTGTATGAAACTGCACATAACTAGGTATTAAAACACTCGTGTGAAAAACCTCGCCTACGAATTTTTGTAGGAATTCTTTATGAAACTGTTGCATAATACCCCTCATTATGCAACAGTTCCATAAACTACTATTACGAACCGTTCTTAACGTAATTAGTGTTATTGATGATAGCTTACGTTTGTATATACTGGATGATATTTTTTACCGTCTTGGAAAAAAAGGGTTCAATAGGTGAACGGAGTAGAAGCCTATGTCATACCTAGTTTTTTTTTTTGTTTTTTCAAGAGCTTAGACAGAAATTGCTCTATCAACTACACATTTGAAGTAAACTAGAACAATAAAAACAGAAATGTTGATAAAACTTTATAGATCGTTAAAAAATATCGAAATTCAAATCATACGCACTACGCAGGGTGCGTAGTGCGCATGATTTGAATATCGATATTATTATTTAAAAAAAAGCTAGGTAGGTATGCCATAGGCTTCTACTCTATAAACTATAATTTTAACTTAGGTCAACTGCGATCCCTACTATCACTTATAGCACAGGGAATCCTATTATAAGTGACAGAATATTGTTGTTTTATTCTTATTTTTTTTGAGCCAATAAACATATTTGTATTGTATTGTATTGTAGTATCACTTTATAAATCCGCTATAATCCGCCATGTTGATATACCCGCAGAATACCACAAAGTTTCCAACGATGTCTCGTTTATCAAAATTCGACTAGTGGTTCAGGAGTTATGAGCAGTAATCGGATAATCGGGCGCTAATATACCTTAACTTCTCTTTTATTCCCACGAAAGAATAATACGGACATGCCTTTCAGAATCCCATCTGTTCGTATACATACAAGACATTAAATTAGTCGATTCGATCACTAATCTGTTAGATAGATAAATCAATTTCCACTACTTGACCACATTGTGCACATTATCAATTTATATTGATATTCAATTTGTTTTGAATAAAATAAAGATACTAAATCAAAATAACCACTGCTATAATTTTATTAAGTTTGTTACAGTTGTTTTTAATAAATTGTTCAATCCCGGGAACCCGGCATTACTTATTTATTTATTCAGAAAGGAATGTCCATATTATTCTTTCGTGGGAAGAAGTTTAGGAATATACTAAGCACCCGATTATCCGATCACTGGTTATGAAGGAACAAATGAAGATACATACATATATACATACAAAGCCTGTTAAAATCTATAAATAACCCTCCTTTGGCGTAGGCGGTTAAAAAGCGCCCTCAACAAATGTGTGATTGTTATGTAGGTATGTGTGACTTTCTGCTTTAATACCTATGACTATAATTTGGATAGACATAGTAACTAGGTCGAATCATTATAACGAGTAGGATTTCATATTATAATCATGCGTCATTCATTCGCCTGTTTATCGGGGTTATGACCTTAAAAATCAAAATTGGTTTAATTAATTGGTGATAAGATAATACAGTGCTTCTTAAAACATGAATGTATTCAAATAAACGAACGTTTTACGTAGCGGATAGTTATGTTCAATGCTATGTTTTACCAAATATGAAGAAACTTAGACCTACATATGTATAGTTCAAAATAAACTAACATATATTGATAACATATAACATACCTAAAAAGAAAAAGAGTTGATGAAGATACTTTAACATTATAAAAAAGCAAAGAACAAAAGATTTTAAGTAATTATATATCATTTTTTAGGTCACGAGGCTATGAAATGATAAACGATGTTGTTGCCAGTTGATATAACGTACCAAATAAAAACTTACTTGATAATAATAGTTCAAAGGTTACCGTAACATCTGATTATTGGAGTAAAGTTATTTTAATTATATATTTGTATTAAGCAATATTCAATTCACAATTTTTTTTTTTTTTACCTAGGCTTTGGTGTTGATAGGTACTTAATTAATTCATTCAGCAAGAGGTTGGCTCTATTTTCAGAAGGTAGGTGCTGCCTATTTACACTAGCGAAACTACCTACACTACCTTTGCGAGTGCAATAAGACGCTTATCGAAGCCGAGAGTCAATTTTTCTTCCCGTTATTGTGATTTTATTTTTGTACCCTGCGACCCCTGTTCCGTTGCATGCTAATAAAAGCACAATGTTTTGTTTTGCATGCGTTACATTGCGAGCTGCCGTAAACAGCGATCTTTCACCCCAAAAATAAAAGTAGCAATTATTTTATTACAATGATACTTAATTTGATATAGGTACCTACAGAATGCATAGATCACACACATAATATAGATTTTGATGAGTGTTTACACCATGTATGTATAGGAAAATTTATTTATTACTGGTTCCAAAATAGTAGGGTATTTCTTTTTGAACACAATTGCTCGAAAAGTGGCTCTTATTGAAAGAAAGAAAAATATGTTTAAGGCATTCAAACAAAAAAAAATACCTTATAACTATGAAAACAGAAAGTTTCACAATGCAGAATATTGAAGAAGCGTGCTTTTTACTTTGAATTCTCGCACTAGTGCGGGAAAGTACGCCACAGAACACGTATAGGTACAGACGCCAGCAGGTCAAGCTACCCGAAACTGTCAAATTTTCCCAATCAACCTTGAACCTAATGCTTCAGCGATAAAGTTGAAAATCTATTTAAAAACATTGACAGATTGTAGTAGCTTGATGTGCTGGCGTCTGTACATAGGTAGGTACTACTTAGTCAAAGACGAGAGATTTTTTTTTCACCAATGAGCCTTTATGCCTTTTTGTTTTTATGCCTAATAATTAAAATTTTATTACTTTTTTCTTTGCACGTGTGTCTAAAAACGTATGATACGCGTGAGCATTTGTCATGGTACATAATAATTTGTATAAAAAGTACTATTTAATTAAATTGAGGTAATGACGTCCATCGTCCATATGTATTTTTTTTTTATTTTCCTTGGATGATGAATGTAGAACCTCTGCGATAAATGGATAGTTAAAGTTTCTAGATACTCTAAACCGGAGCTCATTGGCCGATGTCTCAGCAGAGCTCTAGGTATAGCAAATTTAAATACATAATTTGATGCTCCCCATTGTCTGTTTCAACTTCTGCCTTGTGTCAGCAAGACTGATGTAGCAGTGATAATACTTAAATACTGGAATACTTAAATAATGGATTAAGATAATACATATTATAATTATAGAACAACCGATCAAGTTGATATGGGAAAAGGTGATGAAGAGTAAATCCTAGGATTATTTACAGTTGTTTTTGCTACGTAGGGTCTACGAGGGTCTACGCACCTGTCTACGAAGCCTCTACGCTATGCTACGTCTGCGCAGCGACAGTGATGTTTCATGACCCATCATGATTTCAGAATATTTGGGTATAGGTGGTTCAGGTCGATCAAAATGGTTTGTTTGCCGATATGTAATGAAGAAATCCACTTTGTTGTACATATCGACACAATGTAGGAGGATACGATCGCGAAGTAAGTATGTTTAAATGTAGACCAAGGTCACTTGTGTCGCTTCAAAATATAAACTTAAAATCTTTTACTGGCTCAGTTAGTGAAAATCTGCATCAAGAAGGTACAGCAAGGGTGACGTTTCCGCGATCGTGACGTAAAACTTCGCTTTGGTGCATGACGTATCTGACAACATGCATTTATTTAAGGCGCTACCCCGACCAAACGACCTTGAGCGTCGGTCCTTCTCTGTCCCGCCGCTCAGTCTCGCTGTGTCCCGCTCCCTTTGTCATAGAATTCACAATTTGAAATAAAATAAAATGTGAATTATTTAGATTTATAAATTATCTATCCATTAGATCATCATTTATTCCATTAGTGTACGTAATCCCCAAATGATTAGAACGTCACCTAGCAAAAGATGCATGAAATTAATAAGTCTAGTCACTTTTTAACCGACTTCCAAAAAGGAGGAGGTTCTCAATTCAGATGTTTATATTTTTTTATGTATGTTCGTGCATAACTCCGTCATATAGAGACAAATTTGCAAATCCTTTTTTTGTTTGAACCACCACCACCACCTTGCAAATTCTTTTTTTGGGACCACCTCGAGAGCATACTCTCGAGGTGGTCCCATTCCCATCAGTCAGAATCTGCTCAAGCAATCCTATGGAAATCGATGGAAACTCTCAAAATTTATAAGCACACCTGCAGCGATTTGGTATTTTTTATAGTAACTCATGCATTTGCTCTTGAAAAGCACCATTTGGTGAAGTGGAACTGATGATGAAGACCACAGATGGCCATCGGAACTACTCAATTATACCTAAGTATTTTACGGATTGCAATTCTATTACTTGCTAAGTAATTTATGCTCGTCACAATGCATATGGTGATGGTGACTTCACCATTAGCTCCAGTTCTCCTGGTTTTTACCTTATATTACTAGGAGAACTCCTCAGCAATTAACGTCCCTGCATCGGGAAAAGCATTATTTAGTAAATGGTGATGAGCAGTTGACATTAGGCTATTGCACCTTAGATAAACTACAAACTGACCCACTAAAGAGTGAAAAATAAAAACTAAAAAAAAAACAACCGACTTCCTAAAAGAACACTACATAGTGAAAAATAAGTTTAATTTCTGAAGTTACTTTAATTTCGTAAGCCGGTGTCTGGCAGATCGACTTCAAGTCGGTTTTTTTTTTTGTAAAAAAGTTTTTATTTACAAGGAGGTTTTAAATGTATTTAGAACACATTAGAACGTGCAATGTGTGTTTTGGTCGCGGTAGCGCCTTAATAAAAGTTGATTAGATACTTTCCATTTTTTTGCTCGCTGCTTTGCCAGCGTGGAGGTCGGAAATTATCCTACGGTGACGGACTACCGCACCAAGATAAAAAGTCTCTTATGTCCTAACCCAGCTCATGGACTACCTGTGTGCCCATCCTAATACGTTCAGCCCACAAGGCGCGAAAAGTTAACATACCTACAGACAGACAGAATTAGTATTACCTTTTTTTATTCATTTTTATTATTCGTTATTTATAAATGTAGATAATATTATATTTTTAGATATGCATTCACATACATAATATAAATTAAAGTCGCTATTCGTGTCTGTCTGTGTGACCGCGTTGTTCTTTTGTCGTTGTTTTCACCATCATTTACAAAATTGGTTACGGGATATTATGTATGTGTATTATGTATTGATATGAAACTTATATCGGGTGGTTCAAATAGTGACGTCATAAAAAAAAGATTCCTCATGCCCAGGGGTGTCCGAAAATACCCTATGTATCTCCGCGATTATTGATAGTTTTCGAGTTATAATATTTTTTATTTTTTTATTGAAAATTTTATGGCAACCGCTATAACAAAATCCTATCTATATTTTTACACGGCTTTTTCTGCAATTTTCATTGTTATGGAATATTCTTTCAGACATAAAATAATCTTCTTCCTATCATTAATTCAGTATACCTACAATATTTTTTTTATCTAAAAGGAGGAATTTACGTTTAAGTGATACAGTCGAAATTACAAGTTCAAATAAAAAAAAATAAAAAAAAAAATACTACCCGGTTCCTAAATCATTTCATAATTTTTGTTAAGATTCGAAAATTATCAATTTCCTCCACTTTCATTGTTTTGTTGGTGAAATCATCGTGCTGTCCATCGTCAAGACTAAAAGTTTGATGCAAGCAGATAGTTACTTACCCGCTCTTTAGTATTGTTTTGATTTGCGTTTATTTACACCATATTGTGTCAGCGAAATCAAATCTGAACTCAATGAAAAGTGAGAAGTTACATAGGTTTTTAAATTCTTTAGCTCATTCAAATGCTGTGATATAATAATGAGAGTTGCACCAATACTTATAGGTGTTGGGTGTTATACCTACATAATTTATAAAAAAAAATCAATGAATCTGTCCCAAAGGATGCCCAGGGAATCGTATTAATAGGCCTACGCCTTCTGTCTGTGTGCATGTCACAGGGTTGTTTCTATTTATTTTAATTTTAATCGTAGCGACTAGACAGTTGAGTTTTCAGAGAATACGTGTTAAAGATCTTTTTTGGCAATTAATGGGGGTTGGCTTAAGGCAACCAGTAGAAATCCAGGACGTCTCATTTGTTGCTGTATCCACTAAGTAAGAGTGGGCAAAGCGGTTCGTTACAGAAGGCATAATCACCAGCGGAGAAGCAGAACTACATTCCAGTTTTTCGCTGGGCTTGGGAAGTTACCACCACGGTGGATATTAGGTGACGTAAAAGGTTATTACTTGTGTGCATTGTCTGTTTAACATATTCGGAGTTTTACCTATAGTTAAAAGACTGACCAGGCCAGTGCCAGGCCAGGCAAGAGATATTGAGTGTTCGACCCGCTTGTCTGTTACGAAGATGGAGGGCGTATGACTGCGTTTTTGAAGGATTTGTTTAGAGCGTGGTCAGCATAATAATGGCAGAGATCTGAGTGGGTGGAGGAAAGGTTCGCGGCAATCTCCTCAAAGTCAGTGGCTTGGTAAGTTAATGCCAGGTCGTCTGCGCACAGACAGCGCTTCGTATCAACAACAAAACAAGGACAACTTATTATGGCTCGTGTTATAAAATATCATTTGAATACAATATGAAATACATACCTATTAAAAAAAAAAGAAGATAATTATCATACAGGCCAGCAGCCACTGAACTTGGAAAGTATCATTGGCTTATCACGTGTATAGTTAGGTTTATAAATTGCATTGTTATGTAAAACTTTATTATGCTTTATAAATTGATGATAAAATAAGTTACCAATATAAAATAATAACGATGGATTTATCGAATGCCCAATTAAAATAATTTATCAATTGTTGAATATTTCAACTGACCTTCATGATCATGAATGAGTACTTCATTCAATTGAAATAATAACACTATTTCATCATTTTGGAAGTTAGTTTTGTCATACCTACCTATTTTGTACGTAAGTATTTGAACTTGCATGCAAAAAGATGCAGCAAAGTAAGAGCCTTAGTTTACTATCTAAACGTTTCAATTAACCTGTTTCCTGGTTTTTCGCCTGATTTACTGGTAATTAGGTGTAAAATACAATCCAAATACAGTCGGTAACCCTATTATTATTGGACAATGCACTATCTTCGAATACCAAATTACGTAAATACTTAAGAGGCCCCGGGGGCATGCGTAGTTCATACAAACGAAATGCTAGAATAATTTGTAAATCAAACAAATATTCTATTCCAATTGGATTACAGAATGTCTAGGTTCCCAAATATATATTTTGAAAGGACCCTGATTTAAAGACGAGATATGAGGAGTTTAAAATTTCTATACAAAACTTATTTTTCGCATATTTCATGTTTAAATTATTGTTCTTATTTGATAATTTTTGACAGACCAGTTGGCGTGGTTGGTTAAGATACCGCCGCAGGTCGTGGGTTCGATTCCCATCCAGGACAAACATTTTTGTGCATGAACATGTCTGTTTGTTCTGAGTCTGAGTGTAATTATCTATATAACTATGTATTTACAAAAAAAAAAGTAGTATATGTAGTATATCAGTTATCTGGTTTCCATTGTCCAAGCTCTGCTTAGTTTGGGATCAGATGACCGTGTGTGAAAAATGTCCTAGAATATTATTATTTTTTTTTTACATTTCTCGGGACTCTGGGGTTCCGGACCTTTAGAAGGCGTACGAGGAGCCGAAGCCAACTCGAAGAGGCCCCTTAAATAATTTTAAATGATAAGGAGGCACCAATTTTATTATTATTATTATTAATTATTGGGAACATGGGATTATTTGGGATATTCTGTAATCCAATCGGAATGAATAAACACTACTATAAGAATATGTTTCATTTACAAATTATTTTGGTATTTCGTTTGTATGAACTACAACATGCTCCTGGGGCCTCTTAAATGTTTCGGTTTGCGAAATATTAATTTTAAAACGGGAATATTCCTTGCTATATAGGTTAAGTAAGCACGGACTTACATGTGTGTTATCCTACAGGGACAGTGATTATTATTTAAAGTTTATAATTAGGCATCAAGTGATGACATCAATGTTTTGAATATACGATAGCCTCTGTATATGAGAAGACAATTTATCACATAAGTTTAATTTAAACAACCGTTATTTTTTGTTCGGAAACGGATAATCGAGTTTGAGGTCAAATGGTGACTTTGTTTAACTGTGCCATTCTCTGTCGGACGAGTTCCTTTACAAAGAGCTATTTCTGCTAAAAGAGCTATACTATCTACTACTGACCAGTACCCAAGTAGGGTGTTCCCCAGGAATCAATCATTGACCTTACCTACTCCTGACCAGGACAACGGACTGACACGTTTAGGTAGGCACTGTTGGTTCTCTTTGCTCTCGATAAAAGCCTAAGAAACTTATTCAGAACCTAGCTAATCAAATGGCGCACATGTATTGTTTTAAAATGTTAAAAACTACTACGAAATAATTACATAGTTATGTAGGAAGGATCGATCATGTGGCCCCAAAGAAATACCTACATAATATAGCGACCATTCAATGGCTCAACAAATCAATGATACGGATTGTAACAAAACCCTAACTTTCATACGACAACTCCTTTTTCTTTGGCATCGATGTTACTTTTTAGATTACTTGGACCCAGAGACAGCCACGTTAATCGCAGCATCATAAACTCATCACACTATTAACACTTCATATTTTGAGGATAAAACCTTGCTTAACTACTTCCTATCTAGGTACTTGAAATCTGGCAGGGACATTTTTCATTATAATATGACGTACGGATAAGAAAAGATTTTTCAAGACACTTGCTCGTACACTTAAAAACACAATTGGCCGATCTGCTGCCTGCGGCCTACGGCGACCTGCCTGGCTAGTCTAGTCTTAAATATAACTGACGAAATGTGGATGCATTATAGATGCACCGCTGCCTAACCCTTTGGGGAAGTGATGTTATATGTTGCTCGTAAAGTGGCTCTTATAGCACCGATTTTTTTACAATGCAGTGTATTTAACAAGCGTGCATTTTACTTTGCATTCCTGCACCTGTGCGGGAAAGTGCGCCACAGATAACTGTATACTAGTCAAAGATGTGCGCTTTTTAGGGTTCCGAAGCCAAAACAGCAAAAATGGAACCCATATAATTTCGTCATGTCCGTCTGTCCGAATGTGACACAGCCATTTTACTAGGAGACAACACTATGTCGATGAAAATGAAATGGAGGTGTATTCTGTGCACCGCTAAACTATGTTGTAATGAACCTATAACCAAAAAAAATAGTTAGGGGTGCTATTACTCCCCATACATGTACCTAACCGAGGGATAAAAAAAAATCAATGAACATAAGCGTGTGGGGTATTATTAGATCCCATAATAATAAAAAAAATGTTATGATATGGATATTTTCGGTCGGTCAACTGCAGAAATAACTCAGTGTTTTTTTTCAAGAAATGTTATGAAATACAAACCTATTTTTCCGGTCAGTATAATCAATAGCGTGCAAGCATAAATATTTTTCTCGACTACGGAACCCTTCACCGTGCGTGGTCTGATACGCACTTGGCCGATTTTATTTTTCCAGCGGTTTCAACTGTGCGTTTTCTGTCAGTAAATTTTGGAAATAGGTCAGTTCTCCTGTTGAATTTGCCTTGACCATCATTTTCCGACCTTGATCTAAATGATCTTGTTCAGGGTTCTTAGGCCAAAAAAAAAAAAAAGAAATTCGAGCACATGGACTTCTCGATTGAATAGTTCAACTAAGATTCCTCACTGGAGAGCCACCATTCCTCAGTAAGTCAGTACACTAGAGCACAAATCCGTGCCCAAACTAAGGTGCGTTAGTTATTGCTGCGCTAAGGAGCGCTAGGAAGGAAATGTTTAGAACTAATGTTTGCAACGCATTCATTGTTATAGTTTGGCTACTGTGTAGTAGGTACTGTGTTCTATGGAGTATAACTAAATATGTATTAAAAAGAAAACACAGAATTTCCTGATAACCGTAGATTTTCAAAAACTTTAAATAACTGTTGTCAGTTTTTTTTTAATATGCCATAGTTTGGCCTTGAATTCCTCTTGATAAATATCATATTATTATTATTTATATTTTATTTTTGATGGCTAAGTGCTTGTGTATAAATATCGATGATAGTAGCAATAACCGCGGGGTAATTGCGTATCACACTCGCATTACCAATGCCATCCATTTTGACAATTCAATTATATTCATTGCGTTATTTACGTGTCGATAAGATGATTTTTTCAATAGTGTTTCATAGGCTTGAAGCTGCATTAGTGCAGCTTTAGTTCTTACAATTCTTCAAGAAATACACAATTTGTCTACGATACATAAAGAGCTGAAAAAAGCTGAAACTAATCATAATTTCTACGCAGATCCTGAGTGAGCCGATGCATGTGCAAGTGGAACGCCGTGGTATCTACTCAGTACAAATGCTAGGCTGAGGTAAAAATAAATAAAGTGAAGGTAAAACTGATTTACACTTTTACGTTGTCTTCGTAGCATTTTGGGTGGAAAAGTTGTGTGTCGTTTTCGTCTTTCGACGTTTAAAAATAAAAATACCTGACGGAGTTCTTGTCTAGATTATTCAAAAGTTGAACAGTAATACAACTGATAATGCATGTTGAGTTAAACATTAATAATAATTATACTAACAGTAACAGAACACAAACAACAACAGAAAAGTCGTAACAGCCAATGGCTTAATAGCCAAGAGCTTCGACCAACACCTCAGGAGGCTCTCGTTAGGCGGTTGGATCAAGAGCCTGATTCAGAAGGCAGTACTCAATACGGCTCGCATCGTTAGGAGGTTGCTGTCTCTGGAGCCCTAACCACCGTAGCTTGGACCCTGCTCGCGACACCGGCAGAACACATTTTTTTTTATATTTTTAAATGTTTTTATATCTACTTATTATTTCTATTTTAAGATATAGTTAATCATATATAAAATAAGGAACTAAATAAATAAACGAAATAATATCTCACGGGTTATACTCAGTGATAAAACTTTGCACAAACTAAGCCTATCCAATGCTTCAAATGTTTAAAGCTTTCAGGACTTCCTTAGCTTTTAGTCCGCCACATTTCACAATAATTCTGTCTAAATCATTATAATGCTACATTGGGAACACTAATCAGGAACAATAATCTGCTTAGTGTAAACTTTGTTGAACTTTTTTATGGAGGTAACGTGTTGAATTAACAGTTATATTTACTAACTAATTATAGGGTTTTTAACTGATATTATTACTAATTATATTATGTATACGTTCTGTAGGAATCTTTGAATTGACCTAACGCGTTGATGTCTTTTTCGGCGGTCAAGATGGAACCGGTACGTACACCCTAAGCATTACCTGTTAGTTATTTTCAGTTCTTACAGCTATTGTACTTACCGCTGAAGAAGGAGTAGGAGTCCATGACAAGAACAGAAGGGTGGCGGGCACGAGATGGAGCGCGATGAATCGCGCACGCACCGGGCCCGACATGGCTGCGCCGCCACTACTGGATGCGCGCCCTCGCGGCCTGCCGGGCCGCCAGCGCCGCGCCCGGCGCCCGCGCCTCCGCGGGGCGGGGGTGATCACACTGCTGCCCAAGCACTCCTCTATCCTTTAGTATCCCGGCACAAACGGCGCGCGCGCACGGGAACTAGGCGCAGCGCGCTCCGGGCTATGGCAGTGTACGTGCTATGGTAAGTTTCAAATAACTATTATAACATATAGTCTAAATTTGTTCATAGTGTAAACTTTCTTTGTTCCTCATTAATATACTGGAAGACAGATATTCTATTCTTAAAAATCTGAAACATATTTAATCAATAATTATAATTTTTGTAATGATCATAACTTTCTTGAACTTAATTTTGTCTTACTAAATAGGTTGATAGCTGCGTTAGCACCGCTCCTAGGTGTGAAATCACAAGTAAGTACATATAATTTAAAATTCTATTTTAATTTCCCCTATTTATCAGTGATTAAAATTAAAATGTATAGAAAAACATGAGTGGAATTTGGGAATGTTGCGAGACGGTGGAGAAGCAAGGGCGCGCGGCGGCGGCGGCAGGCGGGTTGACCCGCCTGTCCGCTTCAACTCGTCTTTTTGCAATTTCTCCAAAATGCTAACGCTATCGAACATTTGCGAAGAATAAAGAATTTAATTTGAAATAACTTTACAACAAAGATTCTGATTAATTTGTAAAATATCATAACATATTCAATCTTGGTGAGTGTCGACTTCTTAGCATAAGTCATTAACTTATTGCATAAATATTTATAACATAGTAAATGGAAGACCGACAAAGTTTATCATCATTCGGATGCAGTGCGTCGGTATTGCGCAAACCTACTGTTTCCTATATGACACACTTTGCTTTTGTAAAATGTAGAGCGTACCTAATCCAGAACTTGAATAAGTATATGTAGTTTTAGGAAATTTTACTTCCCGCGAAAATATTGACCTAAGTAGTCAAGACGTACTCTAAATTTAAACGTCATTAAATAAATACCCGTAAAAAACGTTTGTAAGTAGGTAAAACTAAACTTAATCATTTTTAAACGTTCACAATCAAACTCAAAATTTAATCTATACATAAATCGCCTTCTAACTTCTTCATCTTCTACATTATACAAAAAAAAAATCAAATACGCGCGTTGTTTTGAGAACCTCCTCCTTGTTTCGTCGGTTAAAAAATGAAATACCACTCACTCACTCACTATCACGAAATCTCAAGAACTATGAAACCTGAAAACTTGTAAGGTGTAGTTTGTATGGTAGTCCGTAATTTTCAAAGTAAGAGGCATAAAATAAATTAATTGTTTTCGATATTCCTTTTACTAGGTAAACGAAATTGAGAACGCAGTGAGTGGTACAAATTAAATAAATCTCAAAAAAAATGTGTGGTATTAGGAATATTGCAATTCCGCTTTAATTTTTAACTCTACACGGTCAAGCGTAAAATTATTTTCAGTGCATTGACTTTTCAAAAACGTGAAACGGGTCATTCTTAACAATCATTACTTACATTCGGTTATGTTATAAAAGAATTTGAATTTTTTTTTTAAGTTATCAAATTAAAATGAAGACAATAATATGCATACCTATAAGTAGGTAGGCACATTATAAAGTTCATTCAATTTCTGTCTTTTTTATATCTTTTTTTCAAAGACTAGTTTGAATTAACGACTTGATAAATAACTTAATTGTTAAGCAAATTGCTATCAATTTGGTACATCAAACCAATTTGGCACATCATCAGGTTCATCAATTTGCCGTGTTCAATTTGCCGTGATACTGCCATTTCATACAACTGTCAAATTGCCGGGTTAATGCCATTTTATACAACTGTCAATTGGCCGTGTTATTGTCATTTCATATAACTGTCAATTTGCCTTGTTATTGCCATTTTATACAACTGTCAATTGGCCGTGTTATTGTCATTTCATATAACTGTCAATTTGCCTTGTTATTGCCATTTTATACAACTGTCAATTTGCCGGGTTATTGCCATTTCATACAACTGTCAAAGAATGGCAATAGTAATTTGAAAATACGAACAATTTAAGTTGCTGATCATTTTAAATTGTCGTTTAAAAATTGTTGTTGTTTAAAAAGTTACGTAACAATAAATTTACCTGACTGTACACACATACTAGTACATAGGTACGTACTATACAAATACTTTAGAGACTTAAAACTATTTTTTGTCTTATTCATCATAATCACAATCTAATTCGCAATGGCAAACAATTACGCAAATAATTATCAACCCAAGTTCCCTTTACGGTACGTGCCTGTGAACGCGTGTTTTTAAGTTCTACCAACTTACAGTTTTAACCGACTTCATGAAAGAGGTAGAGGTGTATTTGACTTCAAAAATATACCTCCATGAACGACAACTTATTTTTGGAAAAATAAATAAAGTTGGTGGAAAAATGGAGAAGTTACAAGAAATAAATTACTCTTTTATCCATGTCACGCAAAACGATCTTGATGCCGCGAAGTTAGGCGTTCCTGAGTTGTGACATCAGATCACAGCAGAGTGCTGTCTCGGCTGGGACGTCAGATCGCAGCAGAGTGCTGTCTCGGCTGTGACGTCAGATCGCAGCAGAGGGCTGTCTCGGCTGTGACGTCAGATCGCAGCAGAGTGCTGTTGCGGCTGTGACTTTAGAGCTCATCACTTCGCCATTTTTTCTGATATTAAAACTTTCTTTTCTTGCCTTACAATTAATATTTTTGTACGTTTCGAAAAATCAAATTTTAAAAAATCTGGCAAACACTATTGCGCTCATTTTGTTACTTGAATTTGTGGTGCGTTCTTCTACTTAACGCTAAGTTTAAATAAATCGCTACTTTAAATAATAATTTATTACTACGCCCGCGACTTCGTCTTTTAAGGGTAGTTTTGGAAAATTAATAATTAGATCTTTATTGTTAACCTAGATCAGATAAGTGTTTGTACAGACGCCAGCTACTACAATCTGTCAAATATCTTTAACAGATTTTCAACTTTATCGCTAAAGCATTAGGTTCAAGGTTCATTGGGAAAGTTTGACAGTTTCGGGTAGCTTGACCTGCTGGCATCTGTACAAACTTTCAAAGTGCTAAACCAAAGAAATAAGAACTTTTATAGAAATTGTTCCACCTTTTCACCATAATTTATTGATATTTTTTTTTGTAAAATTGGTTGATACGTTTCCATTGGTAGAATTTAAAGATTCCTATCAATTTTCAAGTTAATTGAAGCAAGCAGTAAAAAAATCCTCCCCTAAAAAGTTGATTACCCCTGTTCACCCAGTTAAGGGTTAATTTTAGAAAAACCCATAGCACGTAACTTTTTTTTTTTGTTGTTTAGATTATTAACACATAGTTTTACCCCTAAACTGCGACCGGCTTTCATGTAGTACTCGCCAGCTGCTACCCAGAAAGTTAAAAAGAGGCTAAATTATTTAAAAAAAGTGTGCATCATTGGAAACGTAAAAAGTTTTTAGAGGATCAGTTAAATATTTCCCAAAACGATTATCAAGTTATGTGGACCTATATATAGTACCTACCTATGTACTAATTTATTGTTACTGTCATATTTATATGCAAAAACACTAAAATGTTGATATTACGTAGATAATACTATCAACATTTTAGTGTTTTTCTATTTATGACTTAGTTCATGTAGGTATTCCTACTTTTAAAGTTAATTTTATATGAATTATTCCATTGTGGTGCAATTAATTGCATTGCATTCGTGAAAATACGTAGGTACCTACCTATCAACTTACTGCTGAAAAGCTGACACGACGACAGATAGTGTATCAGGTTTAGGTCAAAGTCCAACACATATAGGTAGGTATATATCTACAAAAACAAGTTGCTATGGCAGTTGTGCTTTTTAAATCGTAAAACCGAATTATTTAACTGGACCTTTTTTTAATAATTGGCGAAACTTCATAGAAAAGTTAGATATCCAACAGTAATACTTAAAATCTATACTTACAAATAAATTATCTCTCTCTCTCTCTCACTAATAATAAAGCTGAAGAGTTTGTTTTTTGTTTGTATGAACGCGCTAATCTCTGGAACTACCAGTCGGATTTGAATTTTTTATGTGTAATTGATAGCCCAATTCTTGAGGAAGGCTATAGCCCATTTAATATCACGCTAGGAGCTATATAAGCCGCGCAAAATGAAAAAAAAAAATCAGAAAGAACGCTAAGCAAAGACGAAGTCGCGGGCAGAAGCTAGTAAAAGATGAAACAAAAAAAGGTTTTGAGGGAAATGCTCAAAGTTTTGAAATAAATCATTAATTGTTTTGTATTAATTTGCATAAGGTTCGATTCCCAGGTCGAAACAGTGTAATTGGGTTTTCCATTAGGAATTCTCAGAAACAGCACGGAGTCTGGCTTTGTGCCCGGTTGATGGCAATAGACTCGCCCCCTATTAAAAGGGGCTAAAATATAACTGGCGAAATGTGGGCTGCACTCTGGTACACCTCTGCCTAACCTCTCGGGGAAAACAGGCCTTATGTTTAAGATTATTTAAGCAGAGTGGTACCACTTTTTTGCAAAAAATACGAAACCGATTGCTACCCAAACCTGAAAGGTAAAGTCAAAAAAACTAAAGAATCTTGTTTGGTTTGTTTGTCTTAACTTAGTATTTTTCTCGATTCGTTATTGTTTCACTTTCTTCACCTTAATTAGCGTTATTCAATACTATTTATGACACAGAATTGAAGATTGATTTAATTTAACCTTTTTTGCACTTTTGCAGCAATATAATACAGGATACGATGGATGGAATAATGCAGTGGAATGGCCCACAGACAACAGGCAAGAAGAAAGTCCATACCCACCCCAACGTCCCACACACGGATTGTATAACCGGCAAGACATCCCGCCCATTCCACCACCAAGCAGCAGAGGCCTCAACTTCGCCGTCTACGATCCTGTGACCAGGCAACGGGTTGCGCCTATTGACCGCAACTGTACGGCGCCCGGATGTTGTGTACCAAAATGTTTTGCGGAGAAAGGAAATAGGGTAACTACAGAACATTAACGCTTTATTTGTAGCTGTGTAGTACTTACGAATTCTTCACTTATTTGCTCGAAACAATATTTTTTCAGGGTTTCCCAGGCACATCCGGACCTCCAGGAAGTCCAGGTTTTCCTGGTCACGAAGGGCCTGAAGGCCCACAAGGTACAAAAGGACAAAAGGGACAGATGGGAAATCCGGGACCACGAGGACCAAAAGGTGACAGAGGAAAACCCGGCTTACGAGGTTACGTTGGAAGAAATGGTCCAGCTGGTCCTCAAGGTGAGCCAGGTATACCTGGTATCCCCGGCAGAGACGGTTGTAACGGAACAGACGTAAGTACTACTTCATAAGTTTAGATGAAATAAAACTGACATACATAAAACTTTAACATTTGTCGTTTTCCCCGGGGACAATCTATTTACATAATGCTTTTATTATTTTCATTCGAGTTTCTGCTGATGAAACTGTAAACAGTTTAGTAGTTACAGATAAATATTGTTGGAATGTGTACAAATTGATAACTTTACCTCCTATATTTTGAAGGGAGAACCTGGACTGACTGGACCTCAAGGTATGCAGGGACCTCGCGGTTTTCCTGGTCCCAAAGGAGATAGAGGAGACAAAGGAGAGGCAGCTTACACAGGAAGAAATCAAAAAGGCCAAAAAGGTGAAACAGGTGAAGAAGGTTCAAGCAGTCAAGGTCTTACTGGACCAAAAGGTATTCAAGGTCGACCAGGAGACAAAGGCAACACCGGACCCGCGGTAAGCCAGCGTTTTTAACACTCAAAACCGTTCAAAAATACAAGAGTTAACAAATTATTTCGAAAGAAATTTATTTCTATTAGACCAAGAAATTTATTTCTATTAGACCAAGTTTATTTTTAAAGCAGCGAAATCCAACTCTCCCTGAAACATGTTTACAAAGCATTTTAGATGCTGATTAAAAAAAAAAAAAAAACTCTATCAACATCTTCAAGTTTGAGTTAGATCTTTCTCGTTCGTTATTTTCTGTAACTGTAAACTAGCACGGAGTACTTTATTGATTGTTTTTCTTTTCTTTTCTTAAAGGGTCCACCTGGTCCAATAGGTTACAAGGGTGACAAAGGTTCTAAAGGTACAGCAATTCAAGGAGATAAAGGTGACCGAGGTGATCGTGGTGACAAAGGTCCGAGTGGTCCTCCTATTCCCTTCCCTTTCAAAGGACCTAAGGGAGCTATAAAAGGAATACAAGGTGATATGGGACGTAAGGGTGATAAAGGAGAACCAGGACTAATGGGAGATAAAGGTGACACTGGACTGACGGGTGAAGCAGGACGTCCTGGGCAAACGGGTATCAAGGGCGAAAAAGGATTAATAGGCAATCCCGGTGAAAGAGTATGTTAATTTTCTTGTGCTTAATTTTTATTAAGCTAAATTCTATAACACAAGGTGGCAGGGACATCGACGCACAACCTGTTACCATGGATTCAGTACATGATCCTGGACCCCATGGCGTTGAAATTTTTGATCAATTATTTTAAAAAATTGTGGTTCCCTACAAAAGCTCAATACCTACGCGGTCAAAATGTATGGAAAAGCAAATATTTTTTTTTAATAGCCGACGAAATTTTCAACGCAGGTTTCGAGAATCATGTACTGAATCCGTGGTAATAGGTTGCGCCTCAATGTCCCTGCCACCCTGTATAATAAAACATTTTGCAAGTAAATATTTTTGGGAACCGTTCCCATAAAGTATTTGACATAATTACATTTTGACGAGGTTATACAAATATTTTTGCGTACATACAAAATCAAAAATATAACATGGCATATTTTAGGGTCGTGATGGACCGCATGGTAATTCTGGACCAAGGGGACAGAAAGGAGATAGAGGAAATGATGGATTACCTGGATTGGATGGAAGACCTGGATTTAAAGGAGAACCTGGAAAAGATGGACTACCGGGACCTAGAGGACTTAAGGGAGTTTCTGGTCCAGCTGGTGGCCGCACTGGGTCACGTGGACCACCAGGACCACAAGGTCAAAGAGGTTATCAGGGTCGACCTGGACCTAAGGGAACCGACGGCATGCCAGGAGACAAAGGTGATATGGGACCAATGGGACCTCCAGGAGGTCAAGGTGAACACGGTGCTCCTGGTATTGAAGGAAAAGCCGGCCCTAAAGGTGAAAAAGGAGAATCAGGACGAGATGGAACGCAAGGTGAACTTGGACCCCGCGGTTTTAATGGACCTCAAGGCCCAACAGGGTTAAGAGGTCCTAAGGGTGAAGATGGTCTTTCGATACCGGTAAGTTATTTTATGTTTTTAGAAATTTATAACAGGGGTTCTGAAACTTTCACTTTCGCCATTACAAAAATGATTCATATCAAGTATACAGGGTCAAATTAAATTAGCTAGTGAAACTTATGTGGTCATCGACCGCAGTTCGTGTAGTCACTTGAAATATCAGTTTAAAAAAGCTGTTTTTTTTTTTGTGTAAACTTCACAGACGTGATTGGTACCGATAGCTTAACACGATATAACAAAAGAAAACAGATTTTCTCAGCTCAACACTACCAGCTGTCGTTGACCCAAAAAAAAAACTTCAAATCTTCTTAATTTTTATTTTATCGGTTTTAGTTTATCGATCCTCTACCTATCACGTCTGCAGAGTTCCACTAACTAATTTAATTTGACCCTGTATGTTGTTTATATATTATATAATAAAATAGGTAGGTACTCATAATTTTTATGGAATATCGCAGGCAAGAAACTAATGACATTGATTAAAGATACTTTTTTCTGTGGTAAATCCTCCTGGAGCTGCAGTCTCGACATAGATAGCGATCGCAACGTTCTAATGGGGTTCCTAGACGGTCAAAATTGCTTGCAAAGCACGTGATTTTTTATGCTTTTCAAGCAATTTAGATCGTCTAGGGAACCCTATTAGGACTTCTACCGACTAGGCGACCAAATTCGGTCGTAAAGCGATCGCTATCTATGTGGAGGCTGCAGCCCCTGGATACCCGTCTGGGGAGAATGGAGAGTTATGTCGGACTCCTACCGACTAAACTCCCACACTTCCTCCCACTACCTTGAGTCGGGGGCTCGAGAGATATTCGTACATTCGCCGCACCCCGACTAGTAGCAGGTAGACCGGTAGCACGCCGTCATGCCTAGCAGGCCCCTCCACCAAGTGCGGCCGATCCCATGACCGTACGTCCTACCATAAAGGCGCGCATGGACACTGCGTGCCGCCTATTGCGGCCTGCCTGGTCCCTCCTTATGGTGGCCGGAGATTGTTAATTTTAAGCATTATTCGACGCCTGGCTGCTCTTCTGGTGCGGGTGGAGTGAGAGGTATGCCCTCTCTCTCTCTCCCTCCTTTGCATGCATCGCTGCCTCCTTTGCATGCATCGCCTTATCACAACAGGAGGAGACAGTATCCCACGCGTTTTCACTTCCGACTGAATCACAGCTGGAAGGTACTTCCTTGAAGATGCTTCCCGCACCTGCGTCAGCCGGAAACTGAGGGCACCATTCTGCCTCTCTCCATAACAAGCCTAACCGCCACTATTGTGGCGTGCACCCAGCTGAGTTGTGTAAATGTGACAATTTAACCCCCCAAGTTTTGGAAATATGTCCAGCTACCCTTTGCCCACTTCACCCGCGAGGAGGCCCGAATCGAGACTGAGACTGAGTTTGTTTCGCCATTTCTTCTCAGGGATAGTCAGATAGGAAATGTTACCTCCATCTAAGTTATATTTTTTTTTATATGACGTGTAAAAGTGATTCCGATATCTTAATTACAGAATAAATAATTTCATGTCATTTCATTGCACGATAAGAAAATTCGTTTACATTACCTCAGGGGAATAAAAATAATCAACGGTCTTTATTGTATAATAACATTCCATTGCCTTTAACATTTTAGGGCCGAAAAGGTGAAAGCGGACTTAATGGTCTGCATGGTTCAAAAGGTCAAAAAGGTGACAAGGGTTACACTGGATTGCGAGGATTCCCTGGTAACTCTAGTTTAGGAACTGCCGGTAGTCCAGGTGAGGTTGGACCGCCAGGAGAAAAAGGTGACAAAGGCAGCCCAGGTTATAATGGCATACCAGGTAATCCAGGTGCTAAAGGAGACATAGGTGGTCGATGCAATGACTGTAGACCTGGAAGTGCAGGACCGAAAGGAGACCGCGGCGCAGACGGCTATCCTGGTTCTGTTGGAGAAAAAGGCCAACCTGGGTCTAAAGGTCAACAAGGCGAGAGCGGAGCTGACGGCAAAGACGGGCAGCGAGGTGATAGAGG
Source organism: Dicycla oo (assembly GCA_948252095.1). Classification (NCBI taxonomy): domain Eukaryota; kingdom Metazoa; phylum Arthropoda; class Insecta; order Lepidoptera; family Noctuidae; genus Dicycla; species Dicycla oo. The sequence goes on from OX411712.1 coordinate 18,239,319, forward strand.
AGATATGGTAAGTTCTTTTTTTTAAATAATGGTAATATTCTTTTGCCTTATGTTTGCTTTATATTTATCATTTATGAATACATTCTACTATCATTCATTTTCTATTTTGTTAAGTAACTAGTACTTGTTGACCGGCCTACACTGTCCTCCTATCCCTATTAAATAGTGTAATTGTAGAACATTGTAAAAAACTATTTTTTTTTTATAGAGTAACTGTAGAGAATTTTCTTTTCTTCTTCTTAAGAAACTTAGTTGGAACCGTGCACCTAGCTTCTGACGTCCCATAAGTGCCCGTTTAGGTTTATGTGAAATATAATATTTTGAATTTATCTATTTTATGAATAGGGTGAACGTGGTGATGATGGACCGACTGGACCACCTGGTGAAAGGGGAGAAAATGCAATAGTAAAACCTGAAAACCTCAAAAAGGGTGAAGCCGGACCAAGGGGTGAACCTGGGCCCCAAGGCCTTACTGGCCCGAAGGGTGAAAAGGGAAGCTTGGGATTAAAAGGAAACCAAGGACAATTTGGCATGCCAGGACAAAAAGGAGACCATGGTTTAACGGGCCCCCCTGGAAACGATGGTACTTCCGGTTCAGATGGAGCTCCAGGTACTCCTGGTAGAGATGGACTCTCAATAAAAGGAGAAAAAGGTTCCCCAGGAAGTTCAGGACTAAAAGGAGACAAAGGATTCCCTGGTAGATTTGGTATAAAAGGTGAACCTGGCCAGTGCCCAGCAAATCTAGCCGAACGAACAAGAGGTGACCGAGGAGCACCAGGACCACCCGGTGCTCAAGGAGCTCCAGGTAAACTTTCATTGTTGTTATTGATTTTTTAATTCTTGCTTGTATGTTACTTTTTATAGGTTATTTTTGTATCTATTAAGACGAAAGCGCTAGGCTAGACCACAAAATTAAAATTTTCTTACGTTTTTGCAATTTGCAAGTTAGTATTAGATTGTAAGGTGATCAAAATTTGATTCGCGATCGTAACATGTATTATTAGAATTATAATCATTCAAGTCATCAAAACAATTGTTTAAGACCCGCAGGCTTATCACGTATCTTTCAGAAGCCTAGCTATAGCAAAATTGCTTGTCAATTGCGCAATAATTGCTTTTCAAAATAAGCCTGCAGGTAATCCTATTCAAATTCAAATTCAAATACGTAATATATATTGTTTGTTACATGTAGAAAAAGAACTTATAGTTACAATGACTGTAACATACCTATAAGGTGTACAATATTCTGTTACATTATTATTATTAATATTATTATAAACATTCTTACAGTTGGTCTAGTCACTCTTGAATGATTATTTCATGAAATCTTAACATTTGAGATTATACTAACTTAAAGAGTTGTATACTGATTCTAATGACTATAACTCTGTCAATACGTATTTGTTATGGTCGCGAATCATACTTTAATCAACACACAACCTAATACTGACTTGCAAATTGCAAAAAACGTAAGAAATTTTGAATTTCGCGGGCTACCCTAGCGAATCCAACATATAAGAGGTCATTGCAATATACTATTCTATGCATGATTCCAAGTTAGTTATAATCTCGTAGGGGAGTGACGTCCCATCTCTTACAATGACCTTGCAAAGTGCACAACGAGACACATAAATGCGACTAAGTGTTATTCCACTTTTATTGTGAGATGGAACTAGCTTAATTAGTTAGTTAGGTACTACATTAAATAACTAACTTAACTAATGTTTAGTAAAAATAATATCTTATTTTACTCCTGTTTAAAATAAAAATGGGGTAATGGTAATTTAGTTATTGCTCTTTCATAGTCTTTTAGTAGTAGGTAAAGAATGGTTTAAACTACATTCCGTCCACTTTTTCACAGGCGAACAAGGAGAGAAAGGGGATAGAGGCTATTCAGGGAGTCCAGGAACTAAGGGTGACATGGGTTTACCTGGAAAACAAGGACCAGTCGGTCCTCGAGGTATACCTGGAGAAAGAGGTGAAACTGGTGAAATAGGTCCAATTGGGTCCCCAGGAACTCCTGGAGAAATGGGGCTTAGGGGATATCCAGGCACACCTGGTACAAAAGGTGAAAAGGGCGAACTTGGTATATCCATGCCTGGCCCACCTGGTCCTTCTGGTTTACCTGGAGTTAGGGGTGACAAAGGAAATAGAGGAACTCCTGGAACGCCTGGTCCTGACGGACTTTCTGGGCCTGATGGATTACCTGGAGAAAAAGGGGATCAGGGTGTCTCAGGTCGACCAGGTTTCCCTGGTGCCCCAGGTCAAAAGGGTGCTCCTGGCCCCGTTGGACCACCCGGAGTGTCAGGAAAACCGGGTGCACCCGGAAGAGAAGGATCTAAAGGGCAACAGGGATATCCGGGACCCGTTGGAAAACAAGGAGTTATAGGGTTACCTGGAAGTAAAGGAGAACCGGGAATTGAAGGTATGCCTGGCCAGAAAGGATTCCCTGGCACTCGAGGACGCCCAGGTCGGCACGGACCGCAAGGCATCGCAGGTGCACCGGGACATAAAGGAGACAAAGGAGAACGAGGCCTCGATGGACAACCGGGTGCAGCCGGTTTTGATGGTCCTCCTGGCCCTGCTGGTAGAGAAGGCTTAAAAGGTGATCGAGGTTATCCTGGGCAGCCGGGAATACCTGGAAAAATGGGATTAACTGGTGAAAGAGGTGATAGAGGTTCTGCTGGGTTACCTGGACTGAAAGGTGAACCTGGTTCAGCGTCAGATAAAGGTGACAAGGGCGACGCAGGTATTCCAGGCTTTCGAGGGTTAGATGGTAGGCCGGGTACACCAGGAGATAAAGGAGACAGAGGTGAATCAGGTAACCCTGGCTATGGGATTCCGGGGGTTCGAGGAGAAAAAGGTGATATTGGTATGCCTGGATTAGATGGACTGCCGGGCCCAGGTGGAGAAAAAGGAGACCAAGGTTTTCAAGGAATTAAGGGAGATAAAGGATTTATGGGTATGCCCGGTGAACCCGGACAACCTGGGATGCCTGGACTGGACGGTCCTTCCGGCATGCCGGGAGATGTAGGTTTGCCCGGGTTAGAGGGCGTAAAAGGCGATAAAGGTGATATAGGTTTATCAGGAAGAGACGGGCTTGATGGAGAGCCGGGTGCACGAGGTCTAACCGGTCCTGAAGGACCCGAAGGTATGCCAGGGTTCAGAGGTGAAAAAGGAGATCGAGGTCTTCCTGGAGTTACACGTAACGAAAAAGGAGATAAGGGAGAAATCGGTTTACCGGGTTTAGCTGGAGTGAAAGGAGTAAAAGGTGTTAGAGGCCCCGACGGATTACAAGGTCAACAAGGTCAAAAAGGAGATCGTGGTATCATTGGCCTAAAGGGAGAAATGGGGTTGATTGGTCTTAAGGGAGAAAAAGGTAATTTTTGGTTTTGTACTTTTCCTAACCTAATCGAGTAAGATTCTATCTCTGGGATATTACGCGTCCAGAGAGGTCGATAAGTTGATGAAATTGACTATTAGATGATAAAAGCGCTGTCGGTTGTCTACAACGGGCAAAATTGTGTTGAAGAAATTTTTCAATTTGTTTGAGTCCGTGTATCACGTATTTAATTTGCCAGTTTCGTTAATTAGTTAGTTTCACTGATTAGACAGTTGCGTCAACTCACTGGTCAGTTTCACTCACTCATCGGTTTATTTAATTCGCCAGTTCCGATGTCAGGGTGATTCCAGTGTTAGTCAGTTTCACTGATAAGACAGTTTCGCTGGATATACAGTTTTGCGGATTAGACAGTTGCGTCAACGCAACACTTTCCAATGTCTTTGCCAGTTTCCTTGATTCTAAAGTTTTATTCAAATCGTCACCCAAAGTACAGTCGGTAGAAAACGACTCACACGACTGCTAATCTGATTATGTATTACATAAGCTAACATCACGCCTGTTTCTTAGAAGGGTTACACAGAGGTGTACTTAGTCATTTTTCACTGGTTTTGTTTTAGTGCCATGTAATATGAGGCGAGCTTATTGCCATTAATCGGGCCCAAATCAGGGCCACTACTAAAAATTCCTAATTGAAAACCCCAATTCCACTTTTTTCGACCTGAAATCGAACCCAGGACCCCAAACTCAGCACTAGTGTTTACTCAACACTGCTGAGTGCTAGTGCTGATAGTAGTAGTATGGGGTTTTTACATTTTAACAAATGAAAGTAGATAATTTAAGGAATACCTAACTTTTAAATAAAACTCAATTATATACAGTTTAACAACTAATAAGTAACTAATAAGTTACTACTTATTAGTTACTTATTAGATGACTTATTATTTACATAATTATATAATTGAGTATATAATTGAGTTTTATTTAAAAGTTAGGTATTCCTTAAATTATCTACTTTCATTTGTTAAAATGTAAACATATATTTTTTCTTTAGTGTACCAAACTGTCAAATCAAGGAAAATGGCAAACACTGGAAAATGTCGGGTTGACGCAACTCTCTAATCAGTGAAACTGACTAACTCTGGAATCTCACTGACATCGGAACTGGCGAATTAAATAAACCGATGAGTGAGTGAAACAGACCAGTGATAAGCCGACCAATAAAAAAAAAATTAAAAAATGACAATGATTAAGAAAATATACTTTACTAGCTTTTGCCAGCGGCCTCGCCTGCTTTATAATATTATAGTAGGAAACAGGATAGTAGGATTTAGTTTATTGTAAGGGTTCTGTATCAATTGTATAGGTACTTACTGATGTTTTTTCGCAACATTAGTAAAATTGTATTGTGTTTAGCGTGTAGATCAAAGTAATGTACCAAATTTTTTTTAAATATTACAGGTGTTCGTGGTCCTGCTGGGCCTACAGGATTACCAGGATTAACAAAGGTTGGCGAAAAGGGATTGCCGGGAATTCCTGGTAAACACGGTCGCGTAGGGCTTCCGGGTTCAATTGGGGAAAAAGGAGAGCGAGGTCTTACTGGGCTCCCTGGTCAGCTTGGACCCCCTGGAACACCAGGTACTGTGGGACCACAGGGAATAAAGGGTGATCAAGGCCGAGAAGGTGTAGCTGGCCCTCCAGGCTTTGAAGGAAGGCCTGGTAGTCATGGACTCCCAGGTCAACCAGGAGAAAAGGGCGATAAGGGTGCGACAGGTGCAACTGGAATCGGCTATGAAGGACCGAAAGGAGATCAAGGACCACCGGGCATACCAGGTATGGTTGGAGAAAAAGGTGACAAAGGAGAGCGTGGATATGCTGGATTTGATGGGCAACCTGGCTCTATAGGTCGAATGGGCGAAAAAGGTGAGCGCGGATACCCTGGAAGAATGGGTCCAGTCGGAAATGAAGGTATAAAGGGTGACAAGGGTGAAGCTGCTGGTTTTATATTTGGACCAAAAGGAGAACGTGGACCTCCTGGATTACCTGGATCAGATGGAATACCAGGAAGGGATGGATTACCCTGTCCACCAGCAATAAACGGAATGCCAGGTATGAAAGGTGATCGTGGTTATCAAGGTAGAGTAGGTCTACAAGGGCCAGTTGGACCGCCAGGTCTGCAAGGACTACAAGGTGATCGAGGTGAGATCGGTATTGCTGGACTAAGAGGACTACCCGGACCGCCTGGAGCTCCATGTGTCGAAACGGACTATTTAACGGGAATCCTCGTTGTGCGTCACAGTCAAGGAAGTTATGTACAAGAATGTCCCGACGGTTTAATAAAACTCTGGGACGGATATTCTTTACTGTATATAGACGGAAACGAAAAAGCACATAATCAAGACTTAGGACATGCTGGCTCATGTGTAAGAAAATTCAGTACCATGCCATTCCTTTTCTGTGACCTGAATGAAGTGTGCAATTATGCGAGTCGAAATGACCGAAGTTACTGGCTATCAACAAATGAAGAAACTCCCATGAATCCAGTACAAGGAAATGATATTATCAAGTATATCTCAAGGTGTGTCGTCTGCGAGGCACCAGCTAATGTCATAGCTGTTCACAGTCAATCGAACAGTGTACCAGAGTGTCCTGTAGGGTGGGCTGAACTTTGGATCGGATTCAGTTTTGTTATGGTAAGTGCTTATTTCATAACGTTTACGTACTTACACCACCATACTTACATCATCATCAGTCTGCCATTATCCCAATTTATTTAGAGTCAGCACAGCATGCATCTCTATTAATCGTCATTTCAGTAGTCACCCCCTTTCTAGTCATATCATCTTTCACACAATCTATCCAACGTTTGTTAGGTCTTCCTTCTACTCTTTAGCCATCCACATTCATATTAAAAACATTCCTTACTACATTTTCCTCATTCCTCCGCATCATTATATGTCCATACCTACTATGATAACTTCACATGATAATTGATCGATTAGAATTGAACAGAGTGTATTCCATTCACCGCTAAATAAAATGGAAGAGATTGTTGTGAGGGTCTCAATATTTTTTTTATAAATTTAAAATAAATACCTAAGTACTTATAAAGTTATATAGCGTAACTGGTAATTAGTGACCGATACTTAATCACATGATTCTACCTACTCATATTAACAAACAACTTTTATTATTTACGGGACCAAACCTGAAATCGAAAAAAAATCAGCTGTTCCCTACATTTATGTTTGTATAACTCGTCAAAATAAAAAATAAGTTGGTTCAAAAGAAAAATGTAAAAGATGGAGAAGTTGTTTTTATCATGAGTAGAATCTTGTGTGTATCGGTCACTAATTACCAGTCAACCTATATATTTCAGAAAATAGATGAAAATGGACCATTCCCTTATCTCCAAAACGACTGTCTACAGTTAAAAAAAAATGCAGAAAATAGTTCTTTGCTTACAGATTACAGGAAAACTTATAAGAAATCTATTGTGTTAAAATAACATGATCATCATTCTCCTGCCCTTATCCCAATTTATTTGTGTTCGACGCAACAGGCACTTTCAGACTTCCTCTTACATACTCATATCTTATTCTATAAAATAACATGGTAAATCTCTCAATATTGTGCGTATAAACTTACATTTGCAGTAGGAATGTATGAGAGAATATGTTTTTCAACTACAATGTTAGGTTTTTTTTTGGATAGGTAATTAATTAATCTTGGGAAAAAAGACATGGTAAATAACATATTCATCGTAACAGAACCCTCACCACGATTCAACTCGCACTTGGTTTTAAATAAGTTCACATGTCATAATTTTATCAGAAAAGGGGCAACTGGCCCGAGGGCCCCAGTTTGGAGTAATCGAACTGCCTCCTAAAACTAATAATCATCAAAATTTAAAAAAGAATTACTTAGCGGTGTTGAAATCTCATTTGTGTAACGAATATGTTAGGTAACTTTAGCAAAATAACTTGAGTATAAATAAGGGGCCATGTAGGAACATAAAAGTTGCAATAAAAAAGCTGAAAATCAACATTCGGTATATAAGTACACACAGTAAAAAGGCGTGAGTTTATATATGTGTGTACCTATGCAATAAGTTACTTATTACTTACACAGATACATAAACACACGCCTTTTCCCATGGGGATAGCAAAAAACTACAGAACCGCATCTGCTCCTTACACACTTCTTTTCCCATGGGGATAGTAACAAACTACAGAATCCCACCTGCTCCTTACACACTTCTTTTCCCATGGGGATAGCTACAAACTACAGAACCGCATCTGCTCCTTACACACTTCTTTTCCCATGGGGATAGCAACAAACTACAGAACCGCATCTGCTCCTTACACACTTCTTTTCCCATGGGGATAGTAACAAACTACAGAATCCCACCTGCTCCTTACACACTTCTTTTCCCATGGGGATAGCTACAAACTACAGAACCGCATCTGCTCCTTACACACTTCTTTTCCCATGGGGGTAGCAACAAACTACAGAACCGCATCTGCTCCTTACACACTTCTTTTCCCATGGGGATAGCTACAAACTACAGAACCGCATCTGCTCCTTACACACTTCTTTTCCCATGGGGGTAGCAACAAACTACAGAACCGCATCTGCTCCTTACACACTTCTTTTCCCATGGGGATAGCAACAAACTACAGAATCCCACCTGCTCCTTACACACTTCTTTTCCCATGGGGATAGCAACAAACTACAGAACCGCATCTGCTCCTTACACACTTCTTTTCCCATGGGGATAGTAACAAACTACAGAATCCCACCTGCTCCTTACACACTTCTTTTCCCATGGGGATAGCAACAAACTACAGAATCCCACCTGCTCCTTACACACTTCTTTTCCCATGGGGATAGCAACAAACTACAGAATCCCACCTGCTCCTTACACACTTCTTTTCCCATGGGGATAGCAACAAACTAGAGAACCCCACCTGTTCCTGACACACTTCTTTTCCCATGAGGATAGCAACAAACTACATAACCCCACCTCGTCCTTACACACTTCTTTTCCCATGGAGATAGCAGCAAACTACAGAATCCCACCTACTCCTTACACACTTCTTTTGCTTCGCTTACGTTCATATACGTACATCCGCCGGTCTATTCTCAAAAATCTCACCGTGAAAATTTAGGTGAAGTGAGCTTGAAGTGAACTGTCATCCCACCTAACGCCAGGGAATCTAGACATTGATTCTGATTCTGATATGAACTTGCTTCATATAAGTTTTCACGGTGAGTTTTTTACAGAATAGAACTACTAGTCATACACACACGCCAGGTTTATACAACATCTAGTTACAGAGCATAAAATACCTAACTATATTAATAATGTTACCTTATAGCATACGGGAGCTGGAGGCCAAGGTGGGGGACAGGCTTTGGAGAGTCCTGGATCGTGTTTAGAAAGCTTCCGCACTGTACCATTCATAGAGTGTAACGGCGAGGGCGGTACATGCCACAAATTTGCCAATAAGCTCAGCTTTTGGCTTACAACGATCAGAGATGAAGAACAGTTTGCTATGCCAATCCGAGAAACATTAAAGTCAGGAAATCTACTGCAGCGAGTGGCGCGATGTGCAGTCTGCATGAAGAACACCAAATAGTGTAGGTAATGAAATTATTTTAAGCCGACACCGCTGATCTGGATTTGTTGAGTAATTATTAATAATTACCTAATCAATATAATTTTAAATTATATTTTCAATTTGAAAATACATATATCTACTGGCTCTTGAAGGATTGGGTGTCATTCGCCTTCTTGTAAACGAAGTCACTTATTAATTGAGTTCCTGTTTATCAATAACACACCAAAGCAATTTAACATAAGGTATTTTATTTAATTATTATAAAAATAACGTCTTACAAAGTATGTTATTGCATTGTTACTTAAATTCCTTAATTCTGTTATATATTTACCTGTCTACCTGTCTTTACATTGGAATTTAGGTGTATATTGTCTGGGCTAACATTTTCACTTAAGTAATCAACTACTTATTTTAAACTAAGTAAATACTAATGTTAGTGTGAAAGTTTTAAAATAATTTTTGTTACTCAATAGTGCCGGCGCCCGCGCCGACGACGCCGCCGTAGTGTATGATTTAGTTGAAACGTACTGAGGTAAAGCTAGGGTTACCTAGACTGCTGTGGCCGACACATAACGTTCGAAATTTACCGTCGAATGACGTCACTCAAAGTTACTTATGAAAGTAAGTTAGTGTGTTTCCCGAGAGAGCATTTTTTGACACCGTAAAGTTAACAAAACCTGGTGCCATCATTTTCATGACGGCCGTCACTGCGGCCGTTATGTGGCGGCCACCGCTCTCGTAGGAATCCCAAGCTTAAGCACCGCGGGCACAGCTAGTAGTAATATAAACTATAAACAACTTTACTTTCTTTTGATGCTGAAAATTGTGTGTTATATGTATTTCAGCCGGTCTATTCTGTAAAATTCTCACCGTGAAAACTTAGGTGAAGTGAGCTTGAAGAGAGCTGTCTTTCCAGCTAGGGCTTGACATTATTGATAGCTCATTCCACGCTCTCCTCACCTAAGTTTTCACGGTGAGATTTGTACAGAAAAGCACTACAGTAGCCAAAGTGAACGATTCGACTTTGAAAGTTGAAACCCTCATGCACAGATACACTCGATTTGTGATAATTTAGTTTTGCCTAATTGTATATATATAATAATAAATAAAAATTAATTAGAAGTTATAGATTTACCGTTTACCTATTTAGCAACTGTAATTACTTAGTCAGTTTCCTGTCTAGATTATTAAATTTATATTACCTACCTATTATTTAAATGATTTGAAATAATAGATAACACGTAAAAATACAAGGTCAAATTAAATTAGCTAGCGAAACTCCGTAGACGTGATGGGTATCGATGCCTAAACACGATAAAATAAAAATAAAAAGATTTGATGATTTTTTTTTTGGGTCAACGACCGCTTGTAGTGATGTTACTTGAAGAAGGGATGCATTTGAGAAAATCTGTTTTTTTTTTTGTTATATCGTATTTAGATATCGAAACCTATCACGTCGGTGAAGTTTACATAAAAAAAGACATTTTTTGAACTGATATTTCAAGTGAATAAGTACAGTCAGTTATATCAGTAAGCTGACCTACCTTTGCATGAATGTTTAAGATTTTTTAGAATACGAATCGATAGAATTATAAAATTCTTTCATATTTTATTTTATTACCGTTTCTAAATAAAATATGAAATTATTATAAAATTCTATATATTCGTATTCTAAAAAACCTCAAACATTCATGCAAAGATGGGTCAGCTAACTGACTAATTGCGGTTGATGAACCAAAAAAAATCTCATCAAATTAATTTCTTTTTGTTTTATCTTGTTTAGATATCAATACCGATCTCGTCGGCGGAGTTTCGCTACCTAATTTAATTTGACCCTGTATAAATGCAACAAACTATTCAAAAATATTTCGTCTATTTTAGGTACCTATAATAAATTTAACACTAGGTAAATATAATTACTTATCTGCCAAAAAAATGAGAGTACATACCTAGTAAAACTGTTTTTTATACAACACTGCCATAATGTAGATAGATTAATGTTAATGAATTTAAGAAATCTTACACAATAAAAATAACTTAAAAAGTTGTTTGTATTTGTTTTTCATTTCAACCAAATACCTCCCACCATAAGAAAATACCTTGCAGACCAAAAACTAAGCTAAGTTAGTTTAGCTTAGCTCACATAGCTGGTGGGCGGGGAGTGCTAGCATAGCTTACGTAGCTCCGGATCGGTATACACAACTAACGTAGCTTCACATATTTTAGTTAGTTTACACAGTTTAGTTTGCATAGTTCTGCACACAAGTATGAAAAACTACGCCAGCTATGTGAGGTAAGCTAAACTAACTTAGCTTAGTTTTTGGTCTGCAACCCGCTTTATGTACTTTCCAAAATCAGTGAATAAGGACAGCCACTATATGGCTGTCCTTATTCACTGATTTAGGTATAGGACAGGAAGGTACTAACAATACTAACACAATTTTGGAAATATTTGTTACTAACAAACTAGACGGTGCTCGTGACTAAATAATAACAGCCGCACGGGCCGATCTTCAAGGTTACCGAGGTCGTTCCGTGGATGGGTGACCATCCATTACATACCGAGACCGTGTCACTGACTCTGGCAGGGCCACCATCAGGGATTTTAATTTTGAAAACCCTCCGTGTCTTGTTGGTCCCGGTCGTCATTTGTACGTCTTTTACAGTAGTTATTGGTAGTCAGAAGCCCGAAAGTCTGAGAACCAGTCTTACCAATGGATATCGTGGTACCCAGTAACTGGGTTGTGGCGGTCAAATAGGCAGTCGCTCCATGTAAAATACTGGTATTCAGATGCACTGCATCCGGTTAGACTGGAAACCGACCGAAAAGGCTAGGCAGATGATTGTTACTAACTTGTTACTATTTTATGATATTTTCCAAGTTTTTATTTTAGTTTCATCTGTCCCGTACCCGTATTACGTATCTTGCAGAAGCCCAGCGATAGCAAACTAGCGCAATAATTGCTTTTCAATCTTAAATCGGTATTATGTAACAGTGATACGTCATACTGATTTGCGATTGAAAAGCAATGATATCTGGCAGAAGCCTGCCGGTGTCTGTCTGTTATGAAATCTTGCAAGTTAAATTTGACACACTTCCCTGTTTCCAATTGAGCTGCAATTTTGTATGCCTAAATAAATCGGTTGACAATGCAATATTATTATGACATGGAGCTGATCTGAAGATGGAGCCGGAAGGTGGTCATGGAAACTGCAATAAAACGACGCAACCCCAGCGAGTTTGGGCTTGTTTGAACCATCTTGACAAGGATTCTGGTCCTAGATAATATCCAGTGTCTGATGAAGGAGCCGGAAGGTAGTCATGGGAACTCTGTAACAAACAAAGGAAAACGTTTTTTTAATAATAATAATAATAATAACCCCACCGCTGTATCTCTACGTTGACGTCGTAGTGGGGCTTGCGCGCTCCAAACTCTAGGTCTGTGCCAGAAGAGTTTACTTTGCCGGAACGGGTCTAGGATGAGGAGCCAGACCAAGAGAGATACAGAAACCCGCAGGGCAGCATGTGGCGAGCTGTTGGGCAGTAGCGACCCCACGGACCCTATCTCCCAAGAGAAATATTGTCCTCATCTCTGGCTTGCCTTTATTGGCCGGCTGGACTGAACACTGACGAGGAACAGAGCTCCCACCTCTTTCTTGCCTTAATTGGCTGGCTTGAGTGGAGATTCGCAAGAGCAAACGTGCTCGGAGGAAGGAAGTATTCCAGTAAGGTGCTGGAAGTGATCTTGACCGTACTTCCGGGATTGTCCTGATAGCCATGGAATACCTTTCCACTCCTCAAGCATCTCAGGAAGTGTTGCCCCCTTGTCGCTACGTCACTATGCCCTGCCATTTTATCCGTGTATAATATATAACATTGGTCAGGCAGGGGACATAGTTCTTCCATAGTTCAAGTAACCCAATCCACTTTAGCCACCCAAACCCATAGCCCAATATGTTTTGTTTCCACGCACAACAATAGTCCTGCACCAACCGGGGGTTGTCCTTGGGTGCACTTGCATAGTGCATACAGGGATAATCGTCGGTTGCTGCCTCCTTATCATTTAAAATTATTTAAGGGGCCTCTGCGAGTTGGCTTCGGCTCCTCGTACGCCTTCCAAAGGTCCGGGACCCCAGTGTCCCGAGAAATGTAAAAAAATATATAATAATAATTTCATTATCAGGCTCCTGATGCCCATAGAAAAAAATACACAAAATAATATTAACAACAAAAATAAACTAATACATATTAAAAATCTTATTAAACTATAACTATAAAAACGAGATTTTCTTAGTTGTTATAATAACAAGAACAAGAAAGTTAAAAATAATATTATTCCGATTGAAAATAATAGACGAATAGTTTTCAAATAAACGTGTTACATTTTAACAGCAAGAGGGAAAAAGAGGGTATAACACGGTTTTTTTTAGAAAACTATTCGTCTAATATTTCCAATCGGAATAAAATTATTGGAGTTTACTCCTTAAGAATCAATTTTCATATAAGGCCCCCGGTATGGAAAAAATATGAGGAGTGAAATACAAGCGAAGCGTTATCTGTGTGCATTCGAACTATCGCGGACAATCGTAGTGTGCGTTGTCGTACGGTGCAGCGCGAACAAATAATCTTAGTCCGTAACCGCTATTATCAGCACTCCATAGTTAGTTTCCGTAATAATGGATGGATTTTATTGTGATTATGACGTTTTAAGTTTAGGTACCCGGTCTTATAGTAAAAGCAAACTACATATAAAGTATGACCAACATATAATCAATAATTGTTGTCAGTGTCCAGTGTTGGGGCTACTCCTGGAGATATCAATGTAAGGTTCACTGCAAAGAACATAGCTTTGGTTATCAAATCTATGAAAAGAGGGAAATCTCCAGGACATGATGGTCTCAGCATTGAGCACCTGCGGTATGCTGGGGTACACTTGCCTAGAGTCCTATCTTTGCTATTTAATCTGTGTGTTAGCCACTCCTACCTACCTGACCATCTCATGCATACTATTGTTGTCCCCATTGTAAAAACAAGACCGGCGATGTGTCGGACAGGTCTAACTATAGGCCTATCTCCTTAGCCACGGTTATAGCGAAGGTACTGGACAGTCTGCTTGACGGCTATTTAACAAAAAATATAAAATTGCACGACGGTCAGTTCGGCTTTCGGGCTGGCCTGTCCACTGAAAGCGCGATCCTGAGACTGTGTAGTACTACATCTAGCGTAAAACGCCAGTTTACGCGTGTTTCCTGGACCTGTCCCGGGCATTCGATATGGTTTCGTATGACCTACTGTGGGCAAAAATGCGTCGAGACACTAGTCTGCCCCCTGAGATTGTAACTATATTTGAGTAATGGTACAATAATCAGAAAAACACTGTTAGGTGGGCAGATAGTAAATCGGATGAGTACGGGCTGGAGTGTGGGGTACGTCAGGGGGGGGGGGGGTTAACCTCACCGAAGCTGTTCAATTTGTATATGGACCGCCTGATTGGAGAGCTGAGTGGCACTGGGATCGGATGTCATATAGACGGAATTTACGTTAACAATATTAGCTACGCGGATGACATGGTGCTGCTCAGCCCTTTAATCGGTGCGTTGCGTAAGCTGCTTCGAATATGTGAAGGGTATGCGTACCCATGGGCTCAGTATAATGTGAAGAAAAATGAGGTTATGATTTTTAGAGCACCCTAAAAAGATTACTTAGAGGTACCACCCGTCTCACTCTATGATAGAGAGAGTCACTCACTTCAAGTATCTTGGCCCCTGGGTCACCGAAGATCTTGTAGATAATATGGATGTGGAAAGGAAACGTAGGGCGTTGTCTGTTCGCTGTAATGTGTTGGCTCGCAGATTCGCACGTTGCTCTGTACAAGTGAAGGTCACACTATTCAGGTCATTCTGCCAGACCTTCTACACGTGCAGTTTGTGGGCGAGATACACGAAAAGGATATACGACGCCCTGCGTGTACAATATAATAACGCGTTCAGGGTGTTGATGGGGCTGCCACGATACTGTAGCGCGAGTGGCATGTTCGCACAGGCACACGTGGACGGCTTCTACGCGATCATACGCAAGCGCTGTGCGCGCATGCTTGCGCGGGGGCGTGGCGGCCCCAGCGCCATCCTTTTTTTTTTTCGTGGAGAAATGCTGGACGCGCGCGCCGGCTGGTGGGATTCGGCACTGATGGCGCACTGGATAGGCCTTCAAGCGAGAGCAAGCGTCTGAATTTATCATTAAGTACTACTTTTTTACTCTTACTAACACTAGGCTAAGAACATTTTTACTAACAAATCTATGGACAGAAAGTCTGCAATAAAATTATTATTATTATTATTATATATCGGGTGTAAAAAGACACTTTCCGAAGCCCAGAGCCACATTGTCTACTTACCCATTATTTGGGAATCAACTGGTTCTGGAGATATTGAAGGTGAGTCGTAATTTATTTTTTTATTTTTTACGAAAACGATTTCCAAAAACAAATAATGCGCGGAAATTCTAACTAAGTAGTACGCTATGTAAAACACTTTATTTGAAAATGCAGTTGTTGAATGTACAATTTTTTAAACAAAAGGTGGACTTTCCGGGGATTATGTTGGTTTGGGATCATTATTATACACATTATGCTATAACTAACTAACTAAAACTAACTAACTAAAACTAAAACTAATATTATGCATTTTAGTCAACGCTTACCAATTTTATCTGATCTTAAGATCCAATATAATGACAAAATAATTGAAGAAGTCAACACTGCTAAATTCCTCGGTGTAACTATTGACAAAAAGTTAAATTGGAAAGAACACGTTGAAGTTTTGAGCAAAAAAATTAGTAACTCTTCTTATGCCCTACACAAACTAGCTCCAGTACTTAACACTGACGCATTGCTAACAGCTTACCACGGCCTAGTTTCATCGCACCTAAGGTATGGAATTATCCTTTGGGGCAATTCGACTGACAAGGATATACCTTTCAAAGCTCAAAAACGGTGTGTTAGGACGATGTTCAAATTAGATTCGACTGACAGTTGTAAGCCGTACTTTATTAATTATAACATACTGACGTTACCATTATGCAATCAATCAAAATGCAATTGAGCGAATCGCATCGCCAGGGTCGCTACAATTCCCGGCCACCGTAGGCGCGGGCTTGCGGACGGTGAGTAGTGGGTAGCTCGCCGTCCGGTGAGGACCAGGCCCGGGTCGACGGCGCGTTGTGTTCCACGCGCGCCTCAAAGAGATGTCAGCAAAAGATGGGGTCCAATAGGGCCGATGCCGCTGGGGTCGCGGGTTGTTTGAAAAAGATACCGTGGCCCTGGCATAGGCAACTGAAGGAACACGGGTGGGTTTTAGTCAGTAAAAGTCTGACACGTCCTTCCGCTCCACCCAGAGCGGGAGAAGTTATTTGATGATTTCCCATCCACAAAAAAAAAAAAAAAAAGGGTCGCTACAATTAAAATATTGGTAAGGGTAGCATGGATATCGTAACAAATAAAACATTATATATCTACTTAATATTTTTTTTATTTTTCGAGCGCGTTATAAGCGTGTGCTTTTTTAATTATAATATTTATACATAATCGTAAATGCGAAACTAAATGAAGTTGATTGAGTAAAACTGGTGTTAAATTACGTGGAACTAATGGCGCAAAATATTCTTCACATTTTAAGGTTGCTATAGACTATAATCATATGGCACTAAATAGTTGCAGAAGTTCCATAATGAAAGAAATGTCGGGCTATAAAACTAGTTTAAAATTACATGGAACTAATGCTACAAATATACATTTTTTTAGGTTGCAATAGTTCCATGTGGAACTAGCTACATGAAACTACTGGGAATAAAGGAAGCCTGCGAGGTCGAAATTAGTTGAGAGATTCTTGCAGATCTTATTACATTTATCTAGTTCATTATCGAGCTGCTAAAAATGCTGAAAGAAGCGTTAGATTCAAGAAGACTCAACTCAACTTGAATTTGTTAGATGAAATAATTGACAGTGATATTGATGATTCAGAAAGTTTGGATAGGTAATGGACAATGACTTGGATGCACAAGTTTAGCAGTATAAAAAATAATTCTTAAGTTTTATTTTGTATGTATTATCAATTTGATCATTAGAACTAATTAATTAGTATATTTTATAAGTTTTCTGGTTATTTATACACTTTCATTTACATTTATGTTCTTTATTTTTATATCCTACAAAAAATAATGAAAACATATCTATTTTTATTTATTTATTTATTTATTTAACCATTTATGTACACACAAATAAACAGACAAGAATAAAGGAACAGAAAATTACGTACAAAGGTGATGCTTATTTCTAAAGAAATCTTTTCCAGCATACCTGCGATAGGACAGGGGATAAAAAGAGATGTAGACACCGTGTGTAAGAATAAGAGAGAAAATAAAAATACATAAAATCTAAAAAACAATTCACTAAGCTAACAAAACATATAACAAATACTTAAATACATACATACTTCTAGAATAAATATCACTAAAATAACTATGACGAAATGGAAAGATAGTGTTCTTTCACTCTTATTTTAAATACTGCAACAGTTTGGCAGTCCCTAATGTCAGGTGGTAGTGAATTCCACAACCGAACCGCGTGCACAGTGAAGGAGTAGGAGTAGAAGTCAGTGGAATGGGAAGGAAATTTTAGGAGGTTTCTAAGATGCGACCTGCAAAGCGCATCAAAAGGACGGGCATAAGAAAAGCGTTCCCGCAAATAGGAAGGTGTTTTAGGGTTGTGAAGGATGTTAAATAGCAGACACAATATGCGAGAGTTCCTGCGAAGTCGAATAGGGAGCCACTTGAGAGTCTTGCGAAAGTTAGAAACGTGGTCATACTTTTTAAGGTTAAAAACAAAACGAATACAGATATTTTGTAAACGCTCAAGTTTATTCAAAAGCTCCTCGGTGGCATCCAAATAACAGGCATCTGCGTAGTCAATAATAGGCTGAATGAGAGTTTGAGCAAGGGAGATTTTGGTGTTCAGGGGTAAGAAGCACTGGAGGCTTTTCAAAGAATGAAAAGTGTAGTGCACTTTACGACTGACTTGAGCAACGTGGTCAGTCCACGATAAATAGGAGTCCAAGGTCACCCCCAGGTTTTTAACCGTATTTGCGTATTCAATCTGAACTCCATTCAGACAGAGTGGAGACAGCGACGCAACATCGAGCCTATTCCGCATATATCTGCCGCCAATAATTATAGCCTGGGATTTCCTAGGGTTGATTTGCAGTCCGAAGGACCGCGACCATTCGCTAATCAAATCCAGGTCTCTGTTCATGGCACACACAGTGGCTTCCGCATCTTCCCTTAAGAAATGGCTGTACAGCTGCAGATCGTCAGCATAGAGATGGAAGTAGGAAGAGATGACACTGGTGACAGAGTTGATAAAAATGGAAAAGAGAAGAGGAGAGAGGACGCCACCCTGAGGCACCCCTGCAGTAAGAGAGCACCAATCAGAAAAAGACCCGTCGAGACAAACCCGCTGCGACCGGCCTTTGAGATAGGAGTCGAACCAACCGATAGTACTAGAAGAGAAATTGAAAGACTTAAGGATCCCTAGAAGGATGTCGAAATCAACAGAGTTAAAGGCACTGCTAAAGTCAAGAAGTACAAGTAAGGTAAGAGATTTGCGGTCCATAGCCCAGCGGATGTCATCAGTAACCTTCAAAAGAGCAGTGACCGTGCTATGACCGGGTCGAAAACCAGATTGAAAAGTACTGAGAAGGTCATTCGCAGCTAGAAAGGCAGAAAGTTGCTGATGAACAATGTGCTCAAGAACTTTAGAGAGATAAGGGAGGATAGAAATGGGTCGGAAATCGGACGGTGAGTCCGGGCTAGAAATTTTGGGCAAGGGGATAATATGGGCTTGTTTCCAGGCCTCAGGAACTGTAGAAGAAAACAAGGAGAAATTGAAAATGTGGGTCAAGATGGGGAGTAATGTGGGGAGGATAGGAGAAATCATTCTTGAGCAAAGATTATCATTACCAACTGCAGACGAGGAAATAGCAGAAATAGCTTTTTTGACCTCATTTTCACTCACAGGACTAAATTGGAAAGAAGAACACTGTGGCACTGGCAAACAGGAAAGTTTATTTAAAGAAGCTGATTTGACGTGCGGATCTAAAGTAACTGGGGGATGAGAGAAGTGTTTGTTAAGGGCACACACGTCAGTGTCATTACTGCAAATAACTTGAGACTTACCAATGCCGACAGTTTTCAAAAACTTCCAGACTTCTGAAGAGTTACGGTTGTCGAGAGAATTATGGAAGTAGCTCCTCTTTGCATCTCTACACATACGACTGCAGCGATTACGCAACACCTTGTACGCAATCAGATTGTGCTCGGAAGGACAGCGTTTGTACCTCTTTTTGGATCTGTCCCTACTCGCCATCACATCCTTAATGGCAGGAGTAAGCCAGGGAGCCGGAACATACTTGACCTTGACTCGACGGATTGGAGCATGACGATCGTATAAGCTCAGTATTGTGCTGTTGAAAATGTGAACCATATCGTTGATACATGCGCTCTCTAAAACATTAGTCCAGTCGATACTACCAGCATCACGCAGCAATGCCTCCAGGTCTATACCCTTATAGTTTCTAAGGAAAATATAGTTCGGCTTACGCCTCGGAGGGCGAATCCTGTAGGACATAAAGATTAAGTCGTGGTAAGAAAAACAAGCAGTGAGCTGACCGTGGACAGCTACATTATTAGAATTAGAGACAATCATCAGGTCCAAAAGAGAAGGGGTGCAGTTAGGGAAATGATGAGTAGCGGAAAGAGGCAGAATACTAAGGTTAAAAGAAGATAAGAGAGATTGAAGTTTGTGAGTACGACTATCATTTTTAAGAAGGCAAGTATTAAAATCGCCCATCAAGACTACATGGTCATAAGAGGGACAAAAATCATTTAAAAGCGAATCAAAAGAGTCAAAGTAATCGATAGTAAGATTAGGACTGTACATTACCCCAAGAAGCATTTTAACGTGATGCAAGGAAATTTCAAGAAATAGATGTTCCGCTGACCCCGAGTAGGAAGAAGGAGACGTGCTGATAATCTTGTATGGAATATCAGCACGCAAGTAAATTGCAACACCACCACAGCCCTTCCCAGTTCTATCATTACGAATAAGAACAAAGCCAGGAAGTGCATAATGAACAGATAAAAGAGACGGTTTGAGGAAGGACTCTGAGATCAGCAAAGCGTCTATATGTACACAGTTAATGGAAGCCAGAAGATCAGGGTAATGGCAAGGGACACTCTGGGCATTGATGTGGGCTATGTTAAGATTGTTGGGGAGGTGGGACAGCAAAGTGGAAATTTGGTCACCGAGAGTAAGAGGAGAGGAAGAACCACTCGCCGCACTAAGAAAACTGCTAGAAGAGGAAGAACAAGAGAAAAAGTCATCATTAAGGTCCATGTCGATCATAGTTTGCAAAAATAATAATATCTATATATGAATAAAAATAATACAAAAATAATAATAATAATATCAGAACTACTCAATTAATTACTTGTGCATACAAACAATACAAAAATATACGTAGCAACTAAATACGCTCAACTAATAAACGCACCTATTCGCTGTTGTTGGAAGAGATTTTAACACAACAATTATAAACTAAGTAGGTACAAAAATAAAAGAAGAAAGCAAATCAAGCCATACAAGAAGTTAACAGAAGACTAAAAACATAAAAATGATACCTAACGAGAATGTCAGCCATACCGTTCGGAAAACAAACAGTGTGCAACTAAACGTAACATCAATATCTTAGCAGTCATATGACAATCAATACAAAACAAAAATGAGGCTGAATGGTCTATAGATCGATGCCTGCCTTTTAATACAGGCGAAAGAAATAAAAAAAAAAATATATATTTTCTCTCATCAAAATTGCTCCATTAAATGTCATATTATTATTATATAAAACAAAAATTCCTATGTATCTCATGTGTATCTCTAACATACTTATATCCTCTAGTGTCCACTAGTATGTTCGGACGGAATCTCCTAAATATTAGGTTGGGGAAAAAGTCTTTTCGCATTATAGTATGTATGAACTTGTAATAAAATCTCTTTGGCTATACTATTTGTATCTGGCTGGTTTTGGTATCATTGAAAGTTTAAATTTTAAAGAACATAATTCCAAATTCAAATTAGGAAAATGTGTGATTTTCATTTGTTTTTCGTACCGTCAAGATGAGTCAATCTAATGAAGAAATTCGATACATTTTAAAATGTTACTACAAAAAAGGTAAAAATGCAACGCAAGCCGCGAAAAAAATTTGCGATGTTTAGGACCTAGTGTAGTGTCTGTGAGAGTAGCACAAATTTGGTTTAAGCGTTTTCAATCCGGAAATTTTGATGTCAAAGATGCACGTCGCTCTGGTCGCCCTATTACGGATAAAATGGGTGCCATTTTTGAAAAAGTGGAGCAAGATCGGCATATCAGTAGTTACGACGTAGCTGAAGAACTGGAAATTGACCACAAAACAGTTTCGGCGCATTTGAAAAAAACTGGGTACACAAAAAAGCTCGACATTTGGGTACCTCACGAGCTCACTGAAAGAAACCTAATGAACCGTGTACTCATTTGTGATTGTTTATTACGACGTAATGAAACCGAACCATTTCTGAAGAAGCTGATAACTGGTGATGAAAAGTGGATCACGTATGACAAGAACGTGCGAAAAAGGTCGTGGTCAAAGGCCGGTCAGGCTTCACAGACTGTGGCGAAACTCGGGTTAACTCGCAACAAGGTGATGCTGTGTGTGTGGTGGGATTGGAAGGGCATTATTCATTATGAGCTGTTACCACCAGGCAGGACCATCGATTCTGAACTCTACTGCGAACAACTGATGAGATTAAAGCAAGAAGTTGAGAGAAAGCGGCCGGAATTAATCAACAGAAGGGGTGTGGTTTTTCATCATGATAACGCTAGACCTCACACATCTTTAGCCACTCAGCAAAAATTAAGAGAGTTTGGCTGGGAGGTGTTAATGCATCCGCCGTATAGTCCTGACCTTGCACCTTCAGATTTCCACCTGTTTCGGTCTCTTCAGAATTCTTTAGGCAGTGTCAGGTTAACATCACGAGAGGACTGCCAAAACCACTTGTCGCGGTATTTTGACCAGAAGTCCCAAAATTTCTATAGCAATGGGATCATGTCCCTACCTACAAGATGGCCAAAAGTTATCGAAAAAAATGGTACCTACATATTTTAGTTAAATGTAAATAAACTATATTAAAAAATGTTTTGAATTTTCTTAAAAAATGCGAAGAAATTTTTTTCCCCGACCTATTATTATGTCAAAATATATTATAAGCGTCAAAACCGGAAAATGTGCGGGAATCATAGGAAAACATTTTTTTTACTATATTTTTCCATACATTTCAATCAGTTTTACTCACATTAGTCTTAAAATTGGGGTTTAATCGAAAAAATTATAAGAGTACTTTCAATTTAGATTATCGAGGGGAGCACATTGACATCATGTGTTTTTCTGCTAGTGGCTTGGAAAGTTCCACAAACTTCATGTCTCATGGACAAGCCGGTCTATTCTGTAAAAATCTCACCGTGAAAACTTAGGTGAAGTGAGTTTTAAGTGAGCTGTCATTCCACCTGATGCTAGGGATTGACACTATTGACAGCTCACTCCTCGCTCACCTCACCTAAGTTTTCACGGTGAGATTTGTACAGAATAGCACTGCTGCGGTTTAGGCTGTGGCTGTGTGTGTGTGTGTGTGTGTGTGTGTGTTTGTGTGTGTGTGTGTGTGTGCGGTGTGTGCGCAGTCTGGTTTAGTAATATTGTAAATAATGAGACACTTGGTTTATGTTTCATATTTTTTATTATTATTACAATACAAAAAGCTTAGTCAATGATGTAATCACCATTAGCATCTAAGACTTCTTGCCAACAATCCGGCAAAGTTTGGATGCCTTTCACCCAGAACTCTGATGGCTGTGCCTCGAAAAAGTTGTTCAACTCCGCCTCTACATCAGAGAAATCATTAAATTGTTTAGCCCGCAAATGGGCATTTTTGCGAAAAAGTGTACTTACCAATAATGGAAATAAGCTTTCATTTTCAAAGTGTGTAATTTATTGGGGTTTTTAACTATTTTTGCTTCCATATGTATTAAATTTTAAGGAAAATACAATAGAATAAGTTTGTAATTTATTTTAATAGCATTTCAATCTATACTCAGAATTTTAATTCGATTCCAGATTTGACATTAGCTACTGTCATTTTGTGAAATAATGATACCACATATAATAGTGTAGTGATGAACACAAAAATCGATAAACAATCAGTGTGTGTGCCATCAGTGTGCCAATTAAAGACTAAATTATTGATTTTTATTTAAATAAATACATAATTATTCATAATAATTATTTATTAATTAGTAATGGCTGCTCTATTTTATAAAAAGTTAATATTTTTGTTTTTATATTAAAAACAAAACTTATAATAAAAGAGCCTAGATAGTTTTCAGTATTGGCAACCCGTGCGCGCTCGTGCAGCTATCGCCATTTTGTTTATCGTGTCATTCTCATTCTCCCAGTCTGACTGCACGAATATCTTATTTCATTGCGAATCGATATTTTGTTGGGTTTTTGTTAAAGTGTTGTTACGTTGTGTTTGTTGTTACGTTTATAGTTTTTTGTGAACTTTGAGTGAATCTATTTGTTTTGGTTTTCCATCAAAATGGATCCTCAGCCAAGTACATCACAAAAAGACGTGGATGTTTTCTTGTCCCCAAGAAAAAAACGTCCACGAAAAGCTTTCACTGTTACTGAAAAAGTAATGATCCGCAACGCCTACAAATACGTGAAAAATGAAATTTCTGCGCAATTGGAGGCCTTTGAAGTTGTGGAAGAAAATGAATGTATGAGCAAAGTTGCTGACATATTGGGAATAACCTCACGCTCTGTTTGTAACGTTTTGAAGGAAGTAAACAAAGGTGCGCCGCCAACTCCTCCTAAAAAAACTGGACCAAAGCGAAGTTTCAAAGATAAAATTGATGAATTTACATTCTCTGCAATACGAAGAATTGTTCATCAGTTCTTTTACCAAAATGAACCTCCAACCATTGCAAAGGTTAGTCAATCAGTCAGACAGTATTATTTTATACCTACATCTTTTATATATAAGTAATGATTCCAAGCTATTATAAAACTTACTATTTTAGATTTTACAAGTGATGAACGATGATTCAGAAATGCCCAAGATTTCCAAAGACACCCTCAGAAAAATTTTGAAGCATCTTAATTTTAAATTTGTTGCAAGGTCACGCAAGAGCACACTTATTGATCGAAATGATATAATAACATGGCGCCAGCGTTACTTGCGATCTATATGTCAGTTTCGACGAGAAGGGAGACATATATATTATCAAGATGAAACTTGGGTTAACGCAGGTAAGGCTAACATTTATACACAAAATGAATTTATATACATTTTACATTAAATTTAATAGTAATATTGAATGTTCATGTACTATATTTATTTTAAGGTCATACTGTAAAAAAAACTTGGGTGGACAAGAAAGTCACATCATCTCGACAAGCGTTTTTGGAGGGACTGACCACTGGATTAAAAAATCCATCTGGAAAAGGCAAACGTCTCATAATTAGCCCTATAGGTAGTGAAGAAGGCTTCCTGGAAGAGGGGCTCATGATTTTTGAAGCAAAGAAAAATTGTGAAGATTACCATGATGAGATGAATGCAGTTTGTTTTGAAGAGTGGTTCGCTGGAGTCTTACCAAAATTAAGACCAAACTCAATTGTGGTGATGGATAATGCACCTTACCACTCCCGAAAATTGGAAACGGCACCAAAAATGAGCTGGAAAAAAGCTGCCATTCAAGATTGGCTTTTAAATAAAAATATTCATTACGAACCAGATATGGTTAAAGCTACGCTTTTAGAACTGATTCCACATAACGAGCCTTTTAATAAGTACGCTGTAGACGAAATGGCAGCACAACATGGGATCACGGTTTTAAGACTGCCCCCTTACCATTGCGAGCTAAACCCTATCGAATTGATATGGGCGCAGGTAAAGGGGCATGTAGCTCAAAATAATAAAACTTTCAAATTGACAGACGTGAGAAATTTATTTCAGGAAGGCATTCAAAAAATTACGGCTACCGAATGGTCTAAATGCGTATCCCATGTTGTCAAAGAAGAGGAAAAAATGAGTAGGCTAGATATGTTAATTGACAATATCACAGACACATTTATAATAAATGTTACAGAAAGTGACAGCGATAGCGATAGCGATGACGGCGACAATATATAAAATAAATTGTTACCATAATACATCTATCTGTTTTATTTGTCATGTTCCTTCATGATCACATTTTTTTATTTACTTCACACACAATTATAAAAGAAAAGTCTCAGATCGTTAATTAATCGTCAAAACTAAATTATCGGTTCAGAATTTCCTGATATACTTAGTTTACGAGAGTAAAATTATAAACGAGAAGAATCGATCCGGAAATATTCCATTGCCATATCGAATAATTTCGCAACGTCACTATTTAGTACTTGTCATAACGTTGCAACACTGAAATTGTCAAATCTGGAATCGAATTAAAATTCCGAGTATAGTTTTGTGAGAATTAAACTCAAATTTCTGTCAGTTACATTACACAAACGTTACAGAGTTTTATTAAGTTTATTATGTAGAATAAAACAAATTATACCTCAAAATCGCATTTATTCAGTAAAAAACTACGTAAATACAAAAAATACTCAAAAGAAACATATTATTTTATAACTAACTATGCAAAATAGTGCGTATTTTAGCGCATTTTGTTACGTTAGGAGCTAATCAGTCTGTTAATTTTTCGAGTAACTTTTATAGTTTTTGTCTAACTTAAACAAAATTTAGTATTAAAAAAGTAATTAATATTTGTAACCAAATTATATACTATAAAACAACATAAAAAATCAATAGTTAAAAAAAAAATCAGCAATATTCCTAAAGAAAATCTGGGACAATTGAACGCCTGACAGATTTGTAACTTAACTGACACAGTAAGGTTGAGATCACACTCAGTCTAATATTAGTGACAATTTAAACTCTAACCCATTTAACACAGCTCTAGTTTTTGAGTTATTATTACTTTGGTTTGAGAATACAATCTGATTCAATATATTATCTAAAACTAAATAAAAATCAATAATGTAACAAAACAAAAATGACAACATAAAAATCAACAAATCAAAAATTCTGACAATCGCAAACATAAACAAAATAGGTATTCATCTTATATGTTAAGCCCCCAGGCAGACATCACAAATATAATCTATGATCAATTGGCCGGCGCTACAATCCCAACAAAACCATCGTTTGCAAACCATGCACTTGGCTACACGATTTAATAATAGCGGCTCATTGCACTTTTCGCATTTAAAAGTGCGCTTAATTATAGTTTTTAAAGACTTTTTAGGCTTGTTGTAAGTCTTGACATTGGGTTTACATAGAATACGATCACGCTTCAGCGGGGACTTGACTAGAAACTTGGAACTTGATGGTTCGCAGATTGAAGTACTGCCAGGCGAGTTATTAGAAAAATAAGGATTGTTCTCTATATCACTACGGTGATACCGGTTTACATACACTTCCTCCGTTTTAGCAGAATACTTTGGGTTACAATCATCTATGTCGCCGACAACATTCTCAA
This sequence comes from Dicycla oo, assembly GCA_948252095.1. Classification (NCBI taxonomy): domain Eukaryota; kingdom Metazoa; phylum Arthropoda; class Insecta; order Lepidoptera; family Noctuidae; genus Dicycla; species Dicycla oo. The sequence continues at coordinate 18,266,007 of OX411712.1, forward strand.
ATAGAGTTAAATCAATTTTTTCAATTTCTTCTTCTTCATTTCCTGTTTTATGCAAAATATCTAAGGATCCTATATCCACTAGTTCATTTGTTTCTCCTGATTTTTCGCAACATTTGTTATCGTCACTTTCTTTTTCTTCTCGGTTAGCTAATATGAAGTCATCATCTTGGGGATCATTACTTTTTTGTCTACTGTTCATTCTACTGTCATTTCCTGAGTCATGCAAAATATCCATGAGTCCTATAGGCATTTCATTCTGTTGTTCGATTTCTGTTCCTGATATTTCGCAGAATATGGCTTCGCCGTTCTGATACGGGTAAAATATTGAGTCATCTTCTTCGGTTTCAATTATTTCTGGCTTGGTGCCTGATGCTTGAGTTAATGTGCTTCCTGCGGGATGAAAATAGTGTTTCTGAAGAAAAAAACATGTGCATAGTCCTCTAAGTGGCCCGCAGAAACAACTCACATCTCTGTAGCTCAATACATGTTTCTCTTTTGCAATGATTTGATGTAACTGCATAGTACCTTTCAAAGTGGAAAGCTTATTTGGCAGTACAGATGATATTTCATCTATTTCTGAGTCTTGAATATAAAAAAAATTTCACAACTTTCATATTACTTTTTAAAATGTTATACGCATCTATAGCACTCGCCGGTCGAGCGTTCTTTTGATAGACCCTCCAATTCCGTCCGCCACACCCTTGCCGTGCCCGGCTTCAAAATATGACCAAGTAGAATATTGTAACCCAAGTTTATGAGTGAAAAAACTGTGAAGGAAGAAATTATTCTTCTGGCGATATTGGGACGAAGGTCCATCAGAATAAAAATGTATAATAGACACTTCTGGAGTTTCTTCGCGGATAAGATGAAGAATTGGTCTTAGATGGGCCCAAATGGCAGGTGGCTGATGTGAATTATTAGGCAATACTGAACAGAACGATTGTGACCTGTTCTGCCAATAAACCATTCCTGTGCGCAATGTTATTTGGCCTTTGGCTGCGCCAAAGTGCATGCTTTGTATTTCTTCAGCCATTTTAGTCTCGTAATTTTCCGAGAAATCACATATGATCAATGCTTCATTTTCTTTTAATTCTCGAACTCCTTTTTGATATTCCTGCTGTTGATGTTTTTCATTAAAATAATGTTTTTTAAATACTTTTATATCGACTCTAAACTTCTGTCATTTAAAGTCCCGGTTTTTGTTGATTTGGTAGTTTTTTTTGTTGTAACGATTTTGTGCTGCTTTTTATTCATATATGAATGGTCTACTCTTTCCCATTGACACCACTTAACCTCTTGGTGTAGTTTTTCTACATTGGATGTCAATGTTTTCGTCTTGCATTCATCGCATTGATCATACATGCAAGAGTAAGATTTTATATCGCAAGCCAATGCTGACAACACTTCTTTGATCGTATTTTGGTTAAGCACTCCATTCTGCTTTAGCGTCTTAAACTGTAATTCTATATTATCATGTTTTACACACAAACATGTATTTCTAGAACTGAGTTGTGGAGAAATTACATAAAACGGCTTATGTTTGTAAAAAGTTGTAAACTTATATTTACCACCTCCGTCTTTATACGTTTGGTACTGATTTTGAATTGTGTCCATTAAATATCTTATCTGATGCTTTTCTTTATTTTTGGTTTTGCACTCTTTTTTACCGGCAGTGCTACGGCTTATGTCATCTCGTAAATAAAAGTTTTCAATTTCTTCAGAGATAAAATTACGTTCTTTAGGCATTTTCTTCGTTCTGACTTTGCCTTTCAAACCTATTAGTTTTGAAATGTATGTTTTATTAGTTGAATTAACGGCAAGAGATTTTAAAAGTTGTTTTTCTGCTTGTTTTTTGCAAGTTTGATAAGTCTTCTTTAGAGTATTTTCCAATACTTCTTCATGTATTTTCATTTTATTTATTTTGCATTCTAATTCCATAGTTTTTTTTATTAAATTGTATATTTGTCCTGTATAGTCTTTTTCTTAATGAATTATTTAATGCCTGTAATTTATTATTTTGGTCTATATATTTCTTGCAAGTGTTCGTAAGTCTTTTACATTTCGTAGTCAGGTAATTATTTTGTTTTTGTTTTTTTTTCTCCTTCCACCTTTCGTCTTTTATCTGGAGAATCTTCTTTTTCAGAAACGTTTTTTTTTCTCAGCATCCCTTTTTCTTTCTGTTTTTTTTTATGTTTGAGCCACATTTTCCTCTGCTTTAATTTTTCCTCTTCACTCATTTCATTAATTTTTTTCTTTCGAGACTTAACTCTCTCCAAGTTCTTTTTCCGGTGTTCTTCGTACTTTTCTGGATTGTTTTTCAAGCGTTCCCTGTACTTTTTCATCCGTTCCGCAGCTGTTTGCGGCATTCTAGTAGAAAAAATAAATGAATTACTTTTAAACTATCTACTATAATAAAAAGAAGGTAGGTATATTTTTCCAACACTATAAAAACCTTAGTGTGTCACTAACTTTTAGCCGTCAGTTACGTTACATTCTTTGTCAGCCGTATATGTTACACTGCATATCGTAACGTAACTGACGTAACAACATGGCACTACACAATTCAAAAAATAATTTTAGACCTTTAATTTAACATTTAGCACTCAAATTTATACATACCTGTATTCTACAAAGTCTCGACTAAATGTCTGAAGAAAGGCAACACCGAAGCACTTATAAATTTTATAATACAGCGTAAAAAACCCTGACATTCAATTTGGCTAAAAACCGTTACAACGTCCTTCTCGAAAATTTTATTCGTTACACTGTTAGATCTGACAGCAGAATGACTTCGTATTTGCTTGTTTATGGTCAAAATGTTGCCAATTTTATGAATTGTAAAAAAATATGGGGTAAAATGTTTAACTTTCTCGTAAATATCGTAACATACCCTGACCTGTCAGGCGCCATTCATATTTATTGAAAATTTCAATTTAATTTAAAAATTAGTAGTTCAAACTATTCTTGATATATTTTGTATTATTTAGAAAGATATTACGTCATTTTATCCTACAAAAATGGAAACAACTATAGGTCTCATGCGAAAAAATCAAACAATAGTCTCATAAAGGAGTTGTAAGGTTTTGGGACCTGATGAAAACGAAAAAGTTTCTATTTTGAAATTTGATTTCAAGCGATAATTGTTTATTATTTCTCTATAATTTTGGTTACAAATACGTGACACATAATTAAAGTTTACGTTCGTATCCTTAGTTGTAACCTTATGGGTACAGATTCGGTTATTAAAAATAAAAATGCTCTGGGACATTTAAATTTTTCCTAGGTACACTTTTTCGCAAAAATGCCCAAATGTTGTTTCAGGGCTCTAAACAAATATATATATAGTAGATAGTCTGATGGGGCGAGGTCTGGGGAATAAGGTGGGTGGGTTATCGTCTCCCAGCCCAAGTTCTCCTGGGCACGCCACAATTGCGGCGATAAGTCCCCTCTTTGAGGAGTGGTTGGAGAGGCGTCATGGCACCCTCACCTTCCGCCTGACGCAGGTCCTCACCGGACACGGTTGCTTCGGGAGGTTCCTGTTCCGGATAAGGCGGGAGGAAACGCCCGGGTGTTACCACTGTGTGGATCGTCCGGAGGACACGGTGGAGCATACGGTGGAGGTCTGCCCGGCTTGGGCAGAGCACCGCCGCGTCCTCGCGGAGGCGATCGGCGGCGGCGATCTCTCGCGTCCGGCCCTGGTACAGGCCATGGTACGGAGCGAGAGTGCATGGGAGGCCGTCACCTCCTTCTGCGAAGCGGTAATGCTCGCGAAGGAGGAGGCGGAACGCGTGAGGGAGAGGCAGCCTCACGCCTTCAGTCGCCGCAGGAGACGCCCTGGGCGGCGGGAATCGATAGCCGATTCCCGGCCACCGTAGGCGCGGGCTTGCGTACGGTGAGTAGTGGGTAGCTCGCCGTCCGGTGAGGACCAGGCCCGGGTCGACGGCGCGTTGTGTTCCACGCGCGCCTCAAAGAGATGTCAGCAAAAGATGGGGTCCAATAGGGCCGATGCCCGCCAGGGTTGCGGGTTGTTCGAAAGAGTTACCGTGGCCCTGGCACAGGTAACTGAAGGAACACGGCTGGGTTTTAGTCAGTAGAAGTCTGACACGCCCTCCCGCTCCACCCAGAGCGGGAGAAGTTATTTGATGATTTCCCAACCACAAAAAAAAAAAGCCCAAGTTCACCAACTGTTGGCGAACGGCAGATGCGACATGAGGACGAGCGTTATCGTGTAGTAAAACTACATTGACTCGTCTTCGTCGTTTTTAGGGTTCCGTAGTTCTGACAAGGGACCCTTATAGTTTCGTCATGTCCGTCTGTCTGTCTGTCCGAGGTTTTGCTAGAATACCGTTAGTACTAGAAAGCTGTAATTGTGTAGGAGTGTGTATATCAATTACGCAAGTAGTAAAATAAAATTTTGGAAAATATTTTTTTTTTAGGGTAGCTGTGATACATGTGAATTGGGGATGAATATTTTTTTCGTCGTCTACCCCATCGTGTGAGGTATCGTTGAATAGGTATTCTAAAATGACTTGGGGATTGCTACAATTATTTTTCGATTTATTGCTCCATTTAGAAAGTTAAAGTTAGTTTAACTTTATTAGTTTAGCAGTAATAGTCGTTGAACTTGGGTGTTGGATCATTTTGTACCAAATACAAAATCCTTAGCATTACTAAGATTAAGTAGTTGATTTTTTATAACGGGTAAAAACTTGCATTGAAAAACAAAATATGAAATAAAAAAACCATAATAAATTATCATAAGTTTCACAATACTGCCGCTAGATGGCACGGTACCAACGGGTTACGCTGTCATTCGAGGACCTATAGAAGTCACAAACGAACTTTGTTTAATTTTCGAATTACAATTTTGTGAATTGAAATAATAACTCGGCAGCTATCGTACTCTTATTTTTTAGCATTAGCAGTAAGAAAGTGGTTATTATTAGTTAATGTCTAATCTGTTTAAATAATTATCTTCGAAAATCAACATTTTGTCATTAGTTTAGTATCGCTATTCGATAACAGATGGCGTTGTGCCGTGACGTCACTTTTGTAGATCGCGGTGTTAAGATTTTCTTGCAAGGTATGACCTCCGTGGTTACGTTATGTGTTAAGGTTTTGTTTTACTCTGGACACCCTTGTCATATATTTTTGTTGTTATTATAACCATTAGCTCCTAATATCTTTACCATTACTTATATTCGGAATAAAGAACAACAGAATCGTACTATTATATATTGTGATAACGGGCTACTACGGAACCGTACACTGTGCGGGGCCTGACACGCACTTGGCCGGTTTTTTTCTTGATAGCAGCAGATAGTTTGGTGAGCTGGGTTGAATATTTGTCAGCGTTTATTCATTCATTGTGTATTTTAGTTCATAAAACAGCATGCCTTGCGCGTTTCAGAAACAGCAAAGCAGAAATTTTAAGCGGTTCTTTTGACTCAGCTTTGGTTGAGTTGGTAGCGTTTCTTCTGGAGGCAGCCAAAAAGCACGACGTAACTATATCGTTCTCGTAATGAATCCATGTTTCAGCTCCAGTAACCAGATCAGACAAAAACTCTTTAAGTCGGGGTCGCAGCAAAAGTGATTGACAGATAGCGACACGGACTGCACGACTGGCGTCTGTGGGGATGTGCGGTACCCACCGAGCCAAAACTTTTCGATACCCAAACTCATGCAGATGGTTTTCCACGGTGTGGTTATTGCAGTTAAGTGCTTCCGCTAATTCACGAGTGGTAGCATCCGGATTCGACTGCAGTTCTCGGCGTAAAACGACATCATTCACTGCGGCTGGTCATCCAGAGCGTGGCTCACTTTCAAGGCTCCTGTCTCCTGATTGAAAACGGTCAAACCATCGGGACACCGTCGCATGGCTTGTACTTCCAGCGCCCAATGCAGTGTTGATATTGTTAGCCGCAGCCCGCGCACTGTGACATAACAAGTACTCGTATAAGTATAGTGTTCGAACTTGTCGCTCGTCCATGTTTTTCCAAAATGACTAAACTAACACAAACAATTAACTTGAAAAAGGAAATGTATAGAGTTTTGTAGTGTCTCATTACTTTTGTGCCAACCCAATTTTGTGATTTTTACTTTGTAAATGAAGGACTTTTCATACACAACTTCATACCCTTTTTCACTCCATCGCTGAGACACATATAAATTAATTTTCAATCGTCAGCCTAAACACAAAGTTTGAAGAGCCTAACTTCGAAACTGACGGACATTCATACAAACTTACATCCCCTATTTTACCCCGCTAGGTGTGGAATTTCCATAAATCCTTCCTTATTGGATGCCTACACTGTATAAGGTACCTATGTAGGAAATTTCAAGTCTGTAGGTTGAGCAGTTTGGACTGTCTGTTGATCACCCAGTCAGTCAGTTTACAATTTTATATATGAGTCGTGGCCACATTGTAGATTTGCTCACTTCATGAAATGCTCGAGAATTTAATGAAATGGTCGCATTTCATGAAATGTTTCACTGTCTATTGGCCACATCATGATGTGGTTTGGGCAGATCAATGATAAGAAATCGTTTCTCGATATGGGCAACTAAACGCGCGGCTTCTTCATAATGTGGCCAAACAGCGTTCATATCGTAAAATTGTTAGATTATCCACAGGCAGAGGCATTGATGTCGCTTTGTTTTTGTTGTGCATCGGTCCTAAAAATACTAAATACCTACCCAAGTAACTGCGACCAACTTGGATGTAGCGCTCGCCGGCCGCTGTCGTGGCACCGCTCGCTTCGCTCGCTCGGCTCGCGCGCGGTTGGCACAGATCTAACCTAACCTAAACCATTTGGTCGGGGTGCCATTAGCGGCGTGAAATGCAACTACTTTGCGATTTGCCCAGTGGTCAGATGGGAATGTCGATAAATAGATTGCTTTCGTCATGATTATGGCCTACTACGATCGGACCACGACAGATACCCTACATTAATGATATGGCCAAACGTCGACTGACATATAATTGAGCGTTGACCTTTAAACGATATGGTTAATTTTAGCTGGCCATTTCATGAAACAACCATTTCATGAAATGTCCGAACACTTCATGAAATGATCAATTCTAAGATCTGGCCACGACATGTGTATGTACAAGATATACCTAATTATACTTGTGTGCAAAAAAATTGGCCCGCCCTATGCTCTCTATCTGTGAGACGATATCTCAATTTTTTTTATGTATTATTTTAATTATTGTATGTTGTGTGAAAGTAGTTAAGAAAAAGTTTATTTACACATATCCTTATCACTACATATTATAAAACAAAGTGGGGGAATAAAACAAAGTCCCCCGCCGCGTCTGTCTGTCAGTGTTTGTATGTTCGCGATGATCTCAAAAACTACTGAACGGATTTTCATGCGGTTCTCATCTAACAATAGAGTGATTCCTGAGGAAGGTATAAGTGTATAGGTCGTTAAGGTTTTGTGTTAATTGATTGAAATATGATGATGATTGTTGAAGATGTCGAAAAAAATCAAGCCGCCTTGGGAGCTTTCATCGAAAACGCTGCCTAAACGTCTGAGATATAAAGAAACAATATATGGTGGGATGGTTTTTCTTTTATAGGTCTACAAAAAAATCCGCGATGGCATATGTCTATCTTATAAGGATAGCTTAATAACCTACCCATTCTAACTTCTAAAAAAAATATAATGTGGTGTGTATTATTATAATGTGGTATTACCAAAAGCTATTTAGATGGATACAGTATTAATCATTATCAAATTAAGCAAGCGTTACATGTAATGCTCGTATTGCCGTCCACACACAATATTCGCATTATATTACACGATTCATTACATTAATATATTACATACGTTTACACACGTCTGGACCCGGCTTTACGGGACGTATTTGGCCGTAATTGAGTTTCATAATAAAAACATAAAAAAATAATTCTATTTTAAATCGCCACCTTGACACAGGCCTTTAATCTGTCTGGCCACTAATCTATGAATTTACGTACTGTTTCCATGGGAAATTTAGCCACTGCTTGCTCCAGAGAATTCTTAAGAGACACAATGTCAGCGTGTCGTTTAGAGTAGGCCATGTCCTCCAAAACTAACCATAATTTGTAGTATAAGGGGAGATCTGGGCTAGATGTGGGCCAGTCTTCAGCTTATATAAAGCCCGGAAAGTAGGTTTCGAGCCAGGCTTGGGTAGTTCGTGCCTTGTGACTAGGTGCAGAGTCCTGCTGGAAAGTCCACGGTACATTTTTAGGGTCCCGTAACTCAAAAGGAAAAAACGGAACCCTTATAGGATCACTCGTGTGTCTGTCTGTCTGTCCGTCTGTCACAGCCAATTTGCTCCGAATCTAATGGACCGATTAAGTTGAAATTTGGTACACTTATGTATTTCTATAACCCAAACACGGACGTGTAACGTAAATAAATGAACTTTGAATATGAGGGTCAATTTTGGGGGGCAAATAAGAACATTAAAAAAAAAGTTTTGCAAACTGTACCGTGTGACATATCAAATGAAAGGGCTTACTGTGAGGGTCTCAAATATATTCCTATTATAATTTTAAAATAAACAATTTTAAAGTTATTTAAGAAATAGAAGAAAATTGACCATTCCCCCTTATCTCCGAAAGTACTGCACCTAAAATTTTGAAAAAAATACAAAAAATAGTTCAATACCTATAGATTACAAGAAAACCTATAAGATGTCTATGGTCTTAAAACATCATGGTAAATCTCTCAATATTGTGCATACAAACTTACATTTGTAGTTGGAATGTGTGGGAGAACATGTTTTTCAACTACAATGTTAAGTTTGTTCTTGAGATTCATCCCAATTACGGAACCCTTTATTGTGCGTAGTCCGACACGCACTTGGCCGGTTTTATTATAAAGTGTATTGCTGAGAGGTTTCACAACACGATCCAAGATCAAGGTCTCTTGATACACTTTGGCTGAAGTGTTCACTCCTTTTTCACAAAAATGAAGCTTGGTGACTCCTTGTGATAAGACACGCCCCACCAAACCATTACTGACGCTGGATGATGACCATGTTATACCTTTCCGACCACAGGGGCGGCTTCTTTAGAATTATGAGCGTACCCTTTGTTATTTTGCTTGTTGCAAGGCTCTTCAATCGTGAAAATTTGTTCATCAGTAAAGAGGATATTTCTGTGCCTTTCACCTCCAAATCGGGACAAAAGACGTATTGATCAATCCACTCTGTTTAACTGTAGGGATTGATTTAGGGCATGTCCTGTATATCGACGATAAGCGCCGAGCTTCAGATCTTGTTTTATTATACGCGACAGAGTCTCAGCGGGAATCTTCGCCATTTCTCGCGATAAGATTTTTTGTTTCCTAATGGGTACTAACTAAGTAACAAACTAACTACCAATATCATCGGCACCCTAATTACGTAACACACTATCAATAGGAATCGGTTTCATTTTGACAGTTCAACAACATTCATTGCATTATTTACGGTGTTGAGAAAACAAATTTTTCGAACATAAAAAGCAATGGATTAGCAAAATGCTTCAAAATGATTCAGATTACGATCGATAGTGTGTGCGTAACACACTATCGATCGTAATCTGAATCATTTTATCAATAGGGTGCTGATATCTTATTTCAGGAGTCACGAAATTTTTAAATACCTTAGTATATTAATATTACATTTATGATATATATTTATGTAAGGTAAAAATATAGAATGTAAATGTAATTTATAAAAATGTATTTGGTTTGAACCTGTTTTCCTTATTATATTTAAGTTTATAATTTAACACTGCGTGTAATCTTGTGTAATTCGTTTAAAGTTGATACCTATATTATTATGGTACCAAGATTACGTATACAAATTTTATATGTTTTTTACATAATTTTCAAAAAGTATCCGATATTCGGGTCCCTTCCCGTACCTAAATATCAAGGTATTTTGGTAAAAAATACTGTCGAGGTTATTGTGGTCAGAATTTTCATTGCGTTATATCAACTCACAGTAGTTGATAAAACGGAATTAGATTGGTGGAATATTTATAATATAAGGTCAACCGGGGCAATAACGTCATACCTTACTATCTTTTAAAAATTCATATCACATTAATTATAAATTTGTTACAAAAATCCTAAATAGGTACAAATGTAGGTATACAAAGAAACGATTAGGTTTATCACATTAATTGAAACCACGTATTCAGTAGGTACATGATTCTGGAACATCCTGCGTTGAAATTTGTCGTCAATTTAAAAAAAAATGCTGTTCCATACATTTTCAACGCGTAGTTATTGCAATTTTTGCAACTGCAAACAGCAGATATTTTTTTTTTTGCAAATTTTGATAAAACAAGTCAAAATTGTTTACCTTTAGTAAGATATTGCCTAACCGCACAGAGTATAGATCTTAACCGATTCCGATTGATAGTGCGCAATCGCCCCGCAGGGTTAATACCAATGTTTACGAGCTTGTACAGCACAAGCTCGTAAACATTGGTATTAATCGCAGAGATAGTGTAAGATAATTTTTAGTAGTGTAATGTAAAGTCGATTTGTAGTGTAATGTAAAGTTGTTTGTGAGGGTGGCATAATCTGTCTAGGTTAAAAGCCTCCTTTTAAATAAATAAAGGAAAAAAAATGTGAATAGCTACAATAGAAACTGTAACCATAGTTGCGCTACTAATAAAAATATTTAAATTCCTCCAAACTCGTTTTCCCAACACTAGTGTTTTTATTCAAGTTCAAGTTGAAAATTTAATCAATGTTCGATGTTCATTTCGTTGTTCGGTCAAGAATTCATTATAACCATTCAATGTATCTGTCCCGTCGGGATATTTAAATATAGGTACTCGTATTATGTTCTGTCGTTTCTGTCAACGCCAATTGCGTTGAACAGCTGTTGAACCATAGTTGTCTGTGCTGTGAGTTGAACGTGTTTCGTGTGCGCGCTCTGACGTAATTTACTTCGACACAAACTATTTTTTTTTTCACTAATAAATTCAATCATATAATCGACGGGTCCTACGTACTCGTATACCTACTGGTGCAAGGGCAAAAACACAACTTTACAAGAGAGCGATTCAAAGGTTCTAAAGCTTGTAACTTTGACATAACTCTAGAGAAATATTTGAAATTATGGTATGTTATACTTACTTGAATATTTTAAAAATAAGACTGTATATTTAATTTTCATTTTTTTTTATATACAAGTAAGAAAATAGCGTTACTTGCATTAGTTTAGCCTGTTTTCCTTAATGTAATAAAAACACGTAAACTGGAACAAGCTACCATTTGTACCGTACCAGTTTATAGTGTACTTACTGATTTTTTTTCAAAATTAAGGGTAGGTAATGGAAGGACTGTATTTAAGATGAATTTTGACGCATTAATAAATTTATAAAGCTTGAAATATTAAAAATAATTTTCTTATATTTACTTTTAACGCTTGCACCAATTTACTGAGTACCTACTAAAAACTACTTAGTGCGGATTTCACCAATAAAACTGAACGCAATTATTCTAAACCTGCAACCATTTAATTCTAAGTTTAGTTATGTGTGGTGAAGTGAGCCTAAGTGCTAATTTCACCACGACTAAACCGCGGTCAAGAGCTGTTAGTGTTAAAATTGTTATGGAATATTGACAGCTGTTGAACTCGGTTTCAAAGGTCTGATCGCATTTAGTTTCATTGGTGAAATCAGCACTTACACCTCATTAGCTCAGTGCGAATTTCACCAATGAAACTGAACTCGATCAGCACAACTTAACCGAGTTTAAGACCTGTCAGTCTCAATATTTCAGAGAAAATAATGACACTGACAGCTCTTAAACGTGGTTTGCTGATCGCATTCAATTTCATTGGTGAAATCCGCCCTTAGAGTAATACCTAGGTACTACTCTCATAAACTTGATGATTAGTTGTATAATAAAAGGAACTAATAAATAAACAAAAATTAAAGCTTTATCCTACTTAATATTATAAATGTGAAAATTTGGCGACGTAGAACTGGTGGATGCCAAGCTTCACAGCTTGGCTCATCGCTGCAGGGTTGCCTGCTGGTCGGTCTTCTACAGATTGTACTTCGGCGAGTGCGCCCAAGAACTCCACGACCTGATTCCACCGGCCCCCTTCTACCATCGGACATCTAGACGCACTGCCAGTTACCATCCCTACCTGGTTGACATTCCACCAATTCGCACTAAGCGTTTCCAAATGTCTTTTATAATGCGCACAGCAAAAGAGTGGAACACACTACCTGCGTCTGTGTTTCCGAGCACATACAACCCTAATCTCTTCAAAGTGAGAGTGAACAGGCTTCTTCTGAGTAAGCTCACTCCATCGTCGACTTTGTCTCTGTCACCTATGACCTAGACTAGAGTCAAGACCCATCTCAGATAAAAAAGAAGAAAAAAAATTGTGAAGAAGTTTGTTACTCAAACACGCCAGAATGGCTGAACGGATCTGGATAAAATTTACCACAGAAATAGATTATAGTCATATCACATATAGTACTTTTTATCCCGGAAAAATGTAGGGTTCCCGTGGGATAATTTCCAACATCCACGCGGGCGAAGCCGCTGGCAAAAGGTAGTTTCAAATCATTTTGACGTAGGTACTTATCAATGACTACCATCTAACAATAATTAAAAAAAAAACAATATTCTTAAGTAGGAACTATCGTTATCTAAAATGAAATGTAAATTATTATTTGTTTAGTAAATACGTGCTATTAAATCAAACTATAAGTCATAAAAATAAAAATAAAAACACCTCGCCTAAATAAGTATCACAAAAACTAATCAAAGTAGTCGTAGAAATAAGTTATGAGAAATAAGTTTTGAAGTTTTTCAAAAATTGGTTGTTAATTCGGTTGGTAAAATTTATAGAGAAGGTTTTTTCAAAACTTAGGGTGAGTTTGTCTGTCTGGATGGACAAAGGCACTCGTTGGTAGAGTAACTTGGAACATTATACGAATTTTTACTCCCCTTATTTAAGTACTAGGTATCCTTATCATTTTTTTTAGATCAGTATACTTTCCATGTGTCAAAGCAAAAATGTTTTAAAGCAACGGAATCAGATCTTTTTAATAAACTGTTTTCCCCTTTTCGCCCATGTGAGTTTTGAAAAGTCTTCAGTCCTACGTGTTCCATTATTTGACTACCTAAATAATATTGTAAGTCATCTTTAAGTTTAATCAGATTTTGCAATAAATTTTACCAATCTTATAACCCTGTTAGGGATGAATTTTCGCAAAATCATAGGCCACTTATTCTTTATATTTGGTGTATTGTATGAATACTGAGTTCCGAGTTAATCGAACCGCGCATCAAGAATTTTTCACAAACTTCAACCCCAATTTCTTTTTACTTCGAGGAAAAAGTTCGTACTTCGTACAAATTTGGATACCCTGTAGCTCCGAACCCTCAATGATTCGGAGATTATAACCTGCGTAGGATTGTCTAATTCTATTTAGGATCTGGGTAGGAATCTATTGGTATGTAACTTAGTACATATCGATTACTGGGTGTTATTTTACGCGCTTATTTTCTATTAAATTTAACATCAATTGACCTCGTGAACGCTTCATGATTATACTCGATAGCGTTTTAAAACACGTTCAAATAGATTTAGATAATGCTTGAACCACGAGTTTTACGGAGTCTTACGTAGGCGCTAAGGTAAGCTCGATAGATCGTGTCGTTTAAACAGAGTGAAGGTAACTACACTCCTTATGTTTTGTTTCTTTCTTTCTCAGTAAAGAGAGGCTCCATGTCGTCTATTCAATTTGTAATTTTGTTTACTTTTTGTGGTTCGCGGCGACTTAGATAATCCAAGCTACTTGAAACTTTGAAAGTGTAATAAATTAGCTAAGCTCAAGTGTAGTAGACACTTAAAATAATAAAGTTGCTTATTATGGGACTGCGGCATAAGACTCCGTAAAACTCATGGTTCAAGCATTATCGAAATCTATTTGATCCACATTAATACGCTAGCGAGTTTTCGACAACAACTCATGGTAGACGTACTGAACACAAACAAAAACCTGACCAATGTACGTAACTTTTAACATACATCCGTGAACACTGTGAAGCTCATTGCAATTATGCCTGCGTAGGACGTGGGTGCCATAGTATAAAGTATAGTTCGCGTTATGTAAGTTTGCCGCTCTGAAGTTCGCGCAAATGACTGCTCAGTAGTCAATATCTATCGGGTGTAAAAAGACACTTTCCGAAGCCGAAAACTACATATTCTACCCATTATTTGGATCATTTTTTTCCACTATACCATACCTAGGAATCCACTGGTTCTGGAGATATTGAAGGTCACAGTGGCAATTTTTTTTTTTTTTGACGAAAACGAATTCTAAGCTTTTCCAAACCAACATTACCTAAATTTTCAATGTTTCTTAACAAATTACTATATAATACTAATGGGTTTGCTCTTGACTCTAGTCTAGGTCAGAGGCGACAGAGACAGAGTCGACGAAGGAATGAGCGTACCCAGAAGAAGCCTATTCACTCTCACTTTGAAGAGATCAGGGTTGTATGCGCTCGCCAACACAGACGTAGGTAGTGAGTTCCACTCGTCGAGATGTCGCTACGCCCCCGCAAGGGGGCGTGGCGTGCAGTGTCGGGGCATGGCCCCCCGACCGCGGATGCGACACGGTGGCCCGTAACTACGGGCCCCTCATCGTGATCGCCGCTGGCGAGTGGATGGTTGGGCGTGCGGCATACACGCCCATGTAGAGAGGTGTCTGAAAATTTGTGTCTGTAGGCACGCCACGACGTTGATGCCCAACGCCGCTTGCTTCACCGTTAAATCGGCGGACAACCACTACCGAGTGAGACCCCCGCCTACACGGGGGAAGCCCAGCAGATGGCATCCAGCGACAGATTTACGGACTCGACGTTCCTACAGAAGGGGTGTATGGCCCCCCTCACCTCCCCGTTTTCAGGTCGAGCCGAGCCCGGGTGATGAGAAGGGACCGTGTTCTGAGTGTGTGGGCGGTATTGTGCTGTGTAACACCGCCCGGTGTATACGCGAGTCGCCCGCCCGCATAAAAAGAGCCGCGACTACGCGTGTGAGTTGGGTGCCTGTATAGAGGTGAATGTCTGTTGTTTGCTACGTGACACGCCTATATTAACCTAGCACGCGCCACGCAACAGATGCATGTATATGTTTAGAGTCAGTGTCACAAATGAGCCGCGTGTAAACTGAGGGCGGCTCATTTGGAAGTCCAGTCCGGTGCGATGGGGTCGTCGTCCGCAAGCAGGTCGCGGGGGAGGGGCCTCGCGTCAGGGGGGCGCGCATGCCAGGGCGCAATCTGCTTGACATGTGGCCAAGCAGACGCGTCGGCACGCGCGAACATTCCCTTCGCGAGGCGGCACGCAAACTCGTCCAGGCTCTCAATCCCGAGGTCGCGTTGTAGGACGCTGTTCCTCACGAAGCGAGGCGCGTCGACTATTGTCCGCAGCGCAAGATTTTGCTGCGCGCGGAGCGTCTTACGGCTCGTCTCGCTCGTGAGGGCGAACCAAGCCGGTGCGGCGTACGTCAAAATTGGGCGCACGTACAATTTGTACACGCCCAACTTGACGCGCGCCGGGAGGCGGGACGAGAGCACTGGTCTGAGTAGGTTGCGTGCGACCCTACCCTGTGCGGCGACCTTGCGGACGTGCGGCCCCATCGTGAGCCGACGATCGATGGTGAGAGTTCCACTCTTTTGCTGTGCGCATTATAAAAGACATTTGGAAACGCTTAGTGCGAATTGGTGGAATAGCAACTAGGTAGGGATTTTAACTGGCGGTGCGTCTAGATTTCCGATGGTAGAAGGGGGCCGATGGAATGAGGTCGTGGAGTTCTTGAGCACAAGCGTCTGAACTGAGAGCTCAATATTTTCGTTTTTATTTTAAATACTCAAATTCATAAATCGAAACAAATTAGTTAATATGTTTTAAGAATAATTTTATTAAACTTGGTCAAAGTTCAATTATCCTACATGCCGTAATTCAGGAGATATATATATTTCACACATTTCATACAGAGAAAAGTAGGGTGACTATGATGTTGTTTCCAGTGTTCTAGTAATGTAAGTACCGACCTAAAATGTAAATGTTGTAAGTACAATTGAAATGAATATTTATACAAGTAAGAAATTTATTCAATATTATAAAGATATTATATTATAAAGAGAAGAAAACAACCTGTGTATATATTTATATTTTTTTCGCTTTTGGGACCTTTTAATTGTAAGTTTTCTTTTGTTAATTACATCTTGACATAAATCATTCAAAGAAATTTTAATCTCTCCATCCAAGTAGGTATTCTAAATAAATTTTCAAATATTCATCAATCCTGTATTTCAAGACTTTAGTCTTAAATACAAGTTTCTTTAAAGTTTTGAAGTAACTTACTAGGGCGGATGAAGTTGGGGCTTTATTTATTGAATTAAAAAAGGGCAAAGTAAATTAGACCATAACGGTAATTTGTATAACAACCTCTTCAAACTAGATATGAAAGGCGGAAAATAATAAAAATTTGAATTTTCGTTTATTAAGCTGTTTTTTTTTTTTTGTTGGAATGAACTAAACTGTCAAACCACGTTATAAATTTAATGTTTTCTATAATATCAAATTCATGTTCTCTAAGATTTTTGTTTTCCAAAATCCCTTTAGAGTTCATCTCTGGTTTCATCTCTGGTAATATATCTTTTGTCTTATCGAATAAATTCAGATGACGAGTTTTAGCCCCAATTGTATTAGCTTTAGATAATACGTCATTATCATCTTACTGCCCTAAACAGAACTTAATAATATTTTGAACTATCTCTTTCGCGACTTCATATTCTTCGCATGTTTTTAAAAGCAAAATACATCGGAAAAAAATACTCTATCGTCTACAACGCCAAACGGTACAAAGTTTTCGTAAAATGGCTAATATCAAATCTTATACATGTTTCAGGTGAAGTTCTAGTTTCCTCCTCCAAAATTGATAATAATTGTTGAATATACGTAGGCTTTAGTACTGTTGTGTTTAGTGAATGCCTGAGTATTCGCGGATAACAATGCTGAGTAGTCATCGGTTATAACCTCATGTGATACATTAATTACATTATCCACCCATTTCTTCAACCAATTTGAAATCATCTGGACGATTGGCACGGATTTTAAATTAGAATTAGCAGTAATAAACCTGTATACAAAAATAGCGTCTGCTGTCAGTTGGGTACCGTAAGGCAAGCATATTGTTTCGAAAAAGGAGCCAGTGGCATCAATTGTAATAGTGACTTTATCAAATTTATCGAAGTTCATTTTATAGTATTCGACTTCCTTATCGGTCCAATAATACACATGAAAATGTGGATGAACATGAACGTCACGAATACTATCAAATGTTTTAGCCATGATTAATAATGACGTCAAAGCATATGTATCATACAATTCTCCAATCTTAGAGTCTGATTTGATTTGTCACAAAGAGGAAACTGACGGCAACACGGGAGATTCAATGTTGTCTTTGCTATTTATCAGCTTCGAAGATATTTCATGGCGAAATAAAATAGCTGCTTTATATTTCAGATTTTTGTAATTTGATGTCTGATAAACGGTGTAAGCTTTGATTTTCGTGCTGGTTTATGATGAAATGATTTTTTAATGTTTTGAATATTACATACAAATGTCTGAATTTTCTCAGCTAAAATTTTTTTCAAGAAAGTCATAAAATGTACTAAATTCGTAATTTTACTTTACAAACAAAGTTTGTTTACCTTTTGTACCAAGTATAAATGAATGAGGCTTTTTTTGCTAACCCATTTTACATAATTATGTAGTTACAAATATTGCATGTTGCAAATTTTCTACGTTGTTATTATTGATCTACGTAAATATTGTACTGTACTTACGACATGTCGTAAGTACAGTACAATATTTACGTTCGTGAGTGACTGTCGCGACAGTCACTCACGAACTGGAAACAATTGTGATGATTAATTATCAATAGTAGATACACTGCACTATTATATTATTGATTTCTACATCCATGGACATGCACCGTAATAATAGGTTGGGGAAAAAGTTTCTTCGCATTTTTTAAGAAAATTCAAAACATTTTTTAATATAGTTTATTTACATTTAACTAAAGTATGTAGGTACCATTTTGTTCGATAACTTTTTGCCATCTTGTAGGTAGGGACATGATCCCATTGCTATAGAAATTTTGGGACTTCTGGTCAAAATACCGCGACAAGAGGTTTTGGCAGTCCTCTCGTGATGTTAACCTGACACTGCCTAAAGAATTCTGAAGAGACCGAAACAGCTATACGGCGGATGCATTAACACCTCCCAGCCAAACTCTCTTAATTTTTGCTGAGTGGCTAAAGATGTGTGAGGTCTAGCGTTATCATGATGAAAAACCACACTCCTTCTGTTGATTAATTCCGGCCGCTTTCTCTCAACTTCTTGCTTTAATCTCATCAGTTGTTCGCAGTAGAGTTCAAAATCGATGGTCCTGCCTGGTGGTCTAGCGTTATCATGATGAAAAACCACACTCCTTCTGTTGATTAATTCCGGCCGCTTTCTCTCAACTTCTTGCTTTAATCTCATCAGTTGTTCGCAGTAGAGTTCAAAATCGATGGTCCTGCCTGGTCGTAACAGCTCATGATGAATAATGCCCTTCCAATCCCACCACACACACAGCATCACCTTGTTGCGAGTTAGCCCGGGTTTCGCCACAGTCTGTGAAGCCTGACCGGCCTTTGACCACGACCTTTTTCGCACGTTCTTGTCATACGTGATCCACTTTTCATCACCAGTTATCAGCTTCTTCAAAAATGGTTCGGTTTCATTACGTCGTAATAAAGAATCACAAATGAGTACACGGTTCATTAGGTTTCTTTCAGTGAGCTCGTGAGGTACCCAAATGTCGAGCTTTTTTGTGTACCCAGTTTTTTTCAAATGCGCCAAAACTGTTTTGTGGTCAATTTCCAGTTCTTCAGCTACGTCGTAACTATTGATATGCCGATCTTGCTCCACTTTTTCAAAAATGGCATCCATTTTATCCGTAATAGGGCGAACAGAGCGAATCCGGAAATTTTGATGTCAAAGATGCACGCATCTTTGACATCAAAATTTCCGGATTGAAAACGCTTAAACCAAATGTGTGCTACTCTCACAGACACTACACTAGGTCCATAAACATCGCAAATTTTTTTCGCGGCTTGCGTTGCATTTTTACCTTTTTTGTAGTAAAATTTTAAAATGTATCGAATTTCTTCATTAGATTCACTCATCTTGACGGTACGAAAAACAAATGAAAATCACACATTTTCCTAATTTGAATTTGGAATTATGATACCAAAACCAGCCAGATACAAATAGTATAGCCAAAGAGATTTTATTACAAGTTCATACATACTATAATGCGAAAAGACTTTTTCCCCAACCTAATACATTGGGAAACCGACTGAATAAATTCTATGATGAAGGTAAATGTGTCCGCGAAACAATGACCAAAAACATATCTACCCTACATTGTTTTCTGTCATTAATGTATTGAAAAAGCAAATCATAATTGTATCATAAATGTAGGATAATTGAACTTTTACCAAGTTTTAATAAAATTATTCTTAAAACATATGAACTAATTTGTTTCGATTTATGTATTTTGTGTATTTAAAATAAAAACGAAAATATTGAGCTCTCAGTTCAGACGCTTCACTATAATTTTAATTCAATGTACTTTGCAACCGATTACTTGCGAACCATTATTTATTTTTTAGGAATTGTATTTTAACATATATTATAATATACACTAAGTTGTTTTACGAATTCTTTCAGCCAGACAGTGTTGGTTGAGCCCTCAGTTTAGACAACTACTGAACTGAGGGCTCTAGTTAAACTGCCATAAATCTGTCAATTCTCAGTCTACGGAGCTGAAATTTTTCTAAAAGATTTGAGAAATTGTTTAAATTTTGAGATAAAATCAGTTGCCACAAAAGTTATACATTTTGTGATTTAAAATATCATGTTTTGTTCTAGCGTCTGAATTGAGAGCTCTCTTCATAGGGCGATAACACATTTATTTTAAGTTTTAGAAATTTTTAATTTTTTTTTTTTTGGTTTTTATTATTATTTACTAATTTTCCTTGATGTTTCACTTTATTACAAAGACATTGAGAAATTGAGCCCTCAATCCAGATGCACATTCCGACTTCGCCATTGTCTCGGACAGAACGGTGGTACCGAGAGCTCCTGCGCTTACACATTCACAGCGTGTTTGTACACTTGGTAAACACAAGTAAAGCGCGTGTCGCTTCTTGAGATAAAAATACTATACATAAAGAAAGTTTTGTTTTGTTGTGTAGGTAAGGTGAAAATGTGGAAGATGGGTGTTTTGAAGGTGGAAATAGTGTTGTTACTGAACTTGTTTTTAGTTAGTGAGGGCGGGAACGTGTATAATAATAATGTTAGTGAGCATTCTTTACAATTGTCCCGGTCCTTGAACTTAGCGCGGCAAGAGTTGATTCAGGAGACTTGTAGACGTTTTCCTCCGAAGCACGGGTTGGATGAACTTCCTCAGAGCCAACTGGAGCATATCTTGATAGATGAGGAACACAAACTTCTGTACTGCTATGTGCCAAAGGTGAGTTTTTCAAGGTAAACAGGATTTTTGTACCTACACATGTCTAATCTCATAGTAGGTATATCTGTCATGGCTCGTCGGGTGGCTGGTGCAGGAGGGGCCGGATTTGGCGGAGAGCCAGTTTGGTTTCCGCAGGGGGCGCTCTACGGTGGACGCCATCATGCGCGTGCGAGCCCTCACGACGGGGGATGCTGTGGCCCGGGGTGGGGTCGTCTTCGCGGTGTCTCTAGACATCGCCAACGCCTTCAATACCCTGCCCTGGAGTTGCATCAGGGAGGCACTCCGGTATCACCGGATACCGACCTACCTCTGTCGAGTGGTTGAGGCCTATTTGACGGATAGGGCCGTCATCTACCCCGGTCATCAGGGAGAGTGGAACCGGCGAGAGATGTCGTGCGGTGTCCCACAGGGATCGGTCCTGGGGCCGCATTTGTAGGACATCGGGTACGACTGGGTGCTGCGCGCCGACCTCCCTAGCGGCGTCAGCGTGGTATGCTACGCTGACGACATGCTGGTCCTGGCGCAGGGGAGGTCGCACCAGGCGGCGGCTGAATTAGCGACACGCGGGGTTGCGATAGTCGTTGAGAGGATCCGGCAGTTGGGACTCGAGGTGGCCCTGCACAAGTCCGAGGCCATGTGTTTTCATGGTCCTCGGAATGCGCCACCGTCGGGTTCCCAAATAACGGTAGGAGGGGTTCGCATCGGAGTCGAGTCGACGATGAAGTACCTGGGACTCGTCCTCGACAGCCGGTGGAACTTCGTGGAGCATTTCCGACGTTTGGCTCCCAGACTGGAGCGGGCTGGGGCTGCCTTGAAGCGGCTCCTGCCCATTCTAGGTGGTCCAAACGCCTCCTGCCGGAGGCTTTACGCGGGGGTCGTGCGGTCCATGGCCCTTTACGGGGCACCGGTGTGGGCGCGTTCCCTGAGGCTGCGGCCAGTCCGCCGGTTGAACGCGTCCCAGAGGGTCATGGCCATTCGGATAGTCCGGGGTTACCGCACGGTCTCCGGTGAGGCGGCGAGCCTCCTTGCCGGATTGCCGCCGTGGGATCTGGAGGCGAAAGTCCTCGCTCACGTGTGGGAGTGACGCGAGGAGGCGAAACGCCGGGGCGTTACTCCGCTGCCGCGAGAAATCACGGTACAGCGGACAGAGCTCCGGCGGGATCTCATGGCGACATGGAGAGGGCGACTGTCGCAGCCCAGCGCTGGGCACGCCACAATTGCGGCGATAAGTCCCCTCTTTGAGGAGTGGTTAGAGAGGCGCCACGGCGTCCTCACTTTCCGCCTGACGCAGGTCCTCACCGGACACGGTTGTTTCGGGAGGTTCCTGTTTCGCATAAGGCGGGAGGAAACGCCCGGGTGTCACCATTGTGTGGATCGCCCAGAGGACACGGTGGAGCATACAGTGGAGGTCTGCCCGGCTTGGGCAGAGCACCGCCGTGTTCTCACGGAGGCGATCGGCGGCGGCGATCTCTCGCGTCCGAGCCTGGTCCAGGCCATGGTGCGGAGCGCGAGTGCATGGGAGGCCGTCACCTCCTTCTGCGAAGCGGTAATGCTCGCGAAGGAGGAGGCGGAACGCGTGAGGGAGAGGCAGCCTCACGCCCTCAGTCGCCGCAGGAGACGCCCTGGGCGGCGGGAATCGATAGCCGATTCCCGGCCACCGTAGGCGCGGGCTTGCGGACGGTGAGTAGTGGGTAGCTCGCCGTCCGGTGAGGACCAGGCCCGGGTAGACGGCGCGTTGTGTTCCACGCGTGCCTCAAAGAGATGTCAGCAAAAGATGGGGTCCAATAGGGCCGATGCCGCTGGGGTCGCGGGTTGTTTGAAAAAGATACCGTGGCCCTGGCATAGGCAACTGAAGGAACACGGGTGGGTTTTAGTCAGTAAAAGTCTGACACGCCCTTCCGCTCCACCCAGAGCGGGAGAAGTTATTTGATGATTTCCCATCCACAAAAAAAAAAAAAAAAGTATATCTGTCATATTAGGTACTTACAGAAAGAATTTTTGAACGATGTCCTTGATATAATTATTGTAATATTTATTGAATTAAAGCTTGTCATTGATTATCTTAGCTTGTTAACATATGTAGTTTATGACTTCTTCAAGATGATCTTGATTTCGTAGCTAACATTTTTAAATAGAGTAGTTGTTACTGACCACATAGTTTAATAAATAGAGCAGTTCTTACTGACTAAAAAGGTTAAAATAGAGCAGTTGTTACTGTCTACATAGTTTAAATAGAGCAGTTGTTACTAACTACATGGTTTAAATAGAGCAGTTGTTACTGACTACATGGTTTAAATAGAGCAGTTGTTACTGACTACATAGTTTAAGTAGAGCAGTTGTTACTGACTACATAGTTTAAGTAGAGCAGTTGTTACTGACTACATGGTTTAAATAGAGCAGTTGTTACTGCCTACATAGTTTAAATAGAGATGTTGTTACTGACTACATGGTTTAAATAGAGCAGTTGTTACTGACTACATAGTTTAAATAGAGCAGTTGTTACTGACTACATGGTTTAAATAGAGCAGTTGTTACTGACTACATGGTTTAAATAGAGCAGTTGTTACTGACTACATAGTTTAAGTAGAGCAGTTGTTACTGACTACATGGTTTAAATAGAGCAGTTGTTACTGCCTACATAGTTTAAATAGAGATGTTGTTACTGACTACATGGTTTAAATAGAGCAGTTGTTACTGACTACATAGTTTAAATAGAGCAGTTGTTACTGACTACATGGTTTAAATAGAGCAGTTGTTACTGACTACATGGTTTAAATGGAACAGTTGTTACTGACTACATAGTTTAAATAGAGCAGTTGTTACTGACTACATGGTTTAAATAGAGCAGTTGTTACTGACTACATGGTTTAAATAGAGCAGTTGTTACTGCCTACATAGTTTAAATAGAACAGTTGTTACTGACTACATAGTTTAAATAGAGCAGTTGTTACTGACTACATGGTTTAAATAGAGCAGTTGTTACTGACTACATGGTTTAAATAGAGCAGTTGTTACTGCCTACATAGTTTAAATAAGAGATGTTGTTACTGACTACAAAGTTTAAATAGAGTAGTTGTTACTGACTACATAGTTTAGCTATATTTAAAATTGTGAAAACACCACACACACAAACATTATTAACTATTTGGTTGACTTTTTTGTATAATAATAGGTAGGTTACATAAGTTTTTTTACATGCTGATCATGTAATATTGTAAATACATAGTTGTCCTTTCCATCAGGTTTATATAATATTTTAAAAAACTAAATAATATCTTTACCCTTTTGAATATAATTCATAATGAATTATATTCAAGGCCAAGAGATCCAGAATATTTGTAGGTACATAAATTCCACTTATGTAATACCTACTGGGAATTATAATTTATTTACCTATTTACTGATTAACCAACTTTAATCTACTATACTTTGCATAGACCACAAAAAAGTAATATTGGTAGGTAGTGTAGTTACTATACCTAGAACAATATTCTAAAAAAGACTCGTGCATAGTCATTCTAGGCCCATAGTGTATTTTTAATTTTGCAAACAGAGCAGAGTTCCTTTTTTTTTTTTTTTGTGGATGGGAAATCATCAAATAATTTCTCCCGCTCTGGGTGGAGTGGAAGGGCGTGTCAGACTTTTACTGACTAAAACCCACCCGTGTTCCTTCAGTTGCCTATGCCAGGGCCACGGTATCTTTTTCAAACAACCCGCGACCCCAGCGGCATCGGCCCTATTGGACCCCATCTTTTGCTGACATCTCTTTGAGGCACGCGTGGAACACAACGCGCCGTCGACCCGGGCCTGGTCCTCACCGGTCGGCGAGCTACCCACTACTCACCGTGCGCAAGCCCGCGCCTACGGTGGCCGGCAATCAGCTATCGATTCCCGCCGCCCAGGGCGTCTCCTGCGGCGACTGAGGGTGTGAGGCTGCCTCTCCCTCACGCGTTCCGCCTCCTCCTTCGCGAGCATTACCGCTTCGCAGAAGGAGGTGACGGCCTCCCATGCACTCTCGCTCCGCACCATGGCCTGGACCAGGCTCGGACGCGAGAGATCGCCGCCGCCGATCGCCTCCGTGAGAACACGGCGGTGCTCTGCCCAAGCCGGGCAGACCTCCACTGTATGCTCCGCCGTGTCCTCTGGGCGATCCACACAATGGTGACACCCGGGCGTTTCCTCCCGCCTTATGCGAAACAGGAACCTCCCGAAACAACCGTGTCCGGTGAGGACCTGCGTCAGGCGGAAGGTGAGGACGCCGTGGCGCCTCTCTAACCACTCCTCAAAGAGGGGACTTATCGCCGCAATTGTGGCGTGCCCAGCGCTGGGCTGCGACAGTCGCACTCTCCATGTCGCCATGAGATCCCGCCGGAGCTCTGTCCGCTGTACCGTGATTTCTCGCGGCAGCGGAGTTACGCCCCGGCGTTTCGCCTCCTCGCGCCACTCCCACACGTGCGCGAGGACTTTCGCCTCCAGATCCCACGGCGGAGAGCAGAGTTCCTGAAAAAAGAAAATCTATTTTCAAATCTAAATAATCTTTTTTTATTAAGGTGGCTTGTACAAACTGGAAGCGGATCCTCATGATATTGACTGGCAAATGGAACAACACAGCTCAACTGGGGTCCATACCAGGCAATATTGCCCATTCTTATGGAATGTTCAGGAGCATGAGTTCAGTGAGCGGGGCGCAAAGAAACTACATGTTGGAGAACTATCACAAGATGATAATAGTCAGGAATCCATTTGAAAGGTTGCTGTCAGCTTTTAGAAATAAATTGGAGGGAGATACTCTAACTGCTAAGTATTTTCAGGTGAGTTTAAAATAATAATGACTTTAAATATTTTTGTATTATTATGAAGTTTGTGTAATACTTGATTAGGTACGTAAGTATCATGTTTGAAACTGATATAGGTCAAGTAAGTAAGTGTAGACTATGAATGTTGCGTATATTCGCATTCGCAATTGCGGTGCTTCCGCACTAATCAATGCGGAGCTCATGCGGATGCAGATGTGGGTGGGCAATTGTGAATATAAGTAAAATCATAATCAACAAAATGGAAGTTATAATACTTAATTTAAGTTATATAATCAATATAGCTCCAAATCATCAAATTTTCACGAAATTAATAGTCTTATAAACATCAAACACATATAATTTTGAGAGCTACGAGTACCTACTTTCATTGATTTTTAAATGACTATCTTATCATCTAGTACCTAATTATTTTAGGTTAGGTTAGGTTTAGGTTTTTAGGTTGTTCCTAAAATTGTTAGCCACAGAATAAATATAATAATAATAATCTCTTTTGTCTTGAAACTATTTAGAATTGAGCAGACCTTGTTTTATATTCTAACTATTTTTCATTTCACTAACAATTTTTGGAACAGCCCACGTATGTACAGACGCCAGCACATCAAGCTACTAAAATCTGTCAAATTTCTTTAATAGATTTTCAACTTTATCGCTATAACATTAGGTTCAAGGTTGACCGGGAAAATTTGACAGTTTCGGGTAGCTTGACTTGCTGGCGTCTGTACAACGAAACAGTGCTGCAATTTTCAAAAACAAAAACGTAAGAAATTTTGAATTTCGCCTTGCCACCTTGACGGATCCCTTAAAAAAATCTTGAGATCCGCATCCATATCCACATCCACGGATGTGAGTCGCCAAAAATCCGCATGCGCATCTGCATCCGCGGACGTTAAAAAATCTGTATCCACAACAAATCTTGTGTAGACTAAATAGTTCATATTACAAGTGGGATAGTGTAGGTGTACTTGTTTACTTAAATCTAGTACCTACTTACAAGTACTAGCTAGTTGTCTATTTCTGCATAAATTAGTTTTAATTTATTATGAGTTCCATTATTCTTCTTCTAGTTGTGAAGTCATGTTGGATGCATAAAGTTGCATTGTAAAAGCACAAGTTTAAGTAGGGTCCTATGCTACACAAAAATATTACTGATTCCTTGAGCTCCAGGGTGGCCCGCAGGGTTAAGGTTTCGTCCGTTTTTTGCGGTGTTGGGTTGTACGAGTATGTTGGTCGGGGTATGATTCGCGACCGTAATGAGTGCGTAATTATGGAGTTGTAGTCATTGGAATTGATGGTACAACTGCTTAAGCCAGTAGTAATACTGAATGTCAAGATTTCATGAAATAATCACAAACAAGGTTGCTTGGTCTTAGGCAGTTGTATTGATGACTTTAGTGATTGTGAATCTGGGATTGCATGATTTTTGGGTAGAGAATCGTATTTTGATCGATATGCAGATTTATACTGGAGTTTGGATGCGCAGAGGCGTGGGAGGCTTTAAGTTGCCCTGGCGCCTTCGCCTTAAACAAACATATCTAATAACAGGAGAACAACGTCTCAAAACATTAGATAGATATGACAACAATAGATATCGAATTTGTCGTCGAAGCATCTCGACTGTTCCACAAACTGAGCATTCGCCTCGATAATATAATGGAAAATTACAATATCAGTATTACACATAACATAGTTATCAATTCTTAGATTCAGGAATCACGAGTAAAATGATCAAATACGTATTGCAGAAACTTCAACCTCATTACCTGTGACTAAATAGTTCATATTATATATTTTTATTGTTTTTTTAGTTGATTGTGGTTATCTTAGCGTATGTTACTTATTTTAATGGTCTCTGACAGCGATAACTACACACGCTTACGCTGAAAACCAGCGCCGTGGATTCGTGCCTTCGTGCACGGGCCGCGGCATTATGCTGAGCGTGTAGCCGTTTCGCGGGGTAGTGACGCACATTTCCAACAACTTTATTGTGTGTACTTATGTTTTTTGTTTTGTGTGGTTTGTTATGTTTTATTATTTTGTGTTTCGCTTTTCTTGTGTGGTTTGTGTGCGTCATTTTCACGCGGATAAACTGTTTTTCGTTCTTTCTTTCTTTACCTGTGAAAAAGAATATATTTAGAAGAAAAAAGGGAATACATAAACAAAATCAACATGGCAGCTGGTGATTGGAAATATGTTAAATGGAAATACGTAGAATGGAAATATCTTACAGATAAAGCTGGGCCGCATTGTATTATATCGGCAATTTATTACATAATATCGCGTCGAGATAAGGTTAAGAAGGCTGCTAGCGAGATTTTCAAGAAACCTGAAACGGATAGCAGTGAGGCCTTAAACGAAGATTTTGAAAACAGCAACGTGTAATACAGCATAGCAGTGACATAAAAAGAGTTGAAAACGCAGTTTAACTGGACTTGAAGCAACCTGGAGGCGACGTCGCGAAGAGCCCATCCATAGTTATATCACCCATCTCTCCACAATTCCAATGCTTACTATACGGTGCATACTCGGTAGGCTCTTTATCTCTTCCATATCCTAAGGGCAAGTCTTTCCTACCATCATCGCGCCCCCGGTCTACTCCTTGATCTGCAATGGTCTCAGTTGCGCCATGTAACATGAGGCAAATGGGGCTAGTGTGAATTCTCGGGGTTCATTCGAGTAATCGAGCCCGGTCAAACGCTGCGGTTGGTGCATTTCATTCATTCATTCAACACAGAATTCTATTAGGAGAGGAAGACTTTAAAACTACTAACGACTACCTTCAACTGACACTCCATATTAGAACTACCTTACAAAAAGTAAACCATACGAACATAATAGTCTGCACGCCCATATATAAGTATTATGACCACAAAAATATGTATAATTGGAGAATAGAACACTTCAATAATTTAATGTACCTTGATATAATGTCTCATCAACATGCGTATCTCTTGGACTCAAACAAGAATCTGGCATATGATTATACAATGTTTACCAAACAAACAGGACTACTAAATAATTTTGGCATGCAGACAATCTTCAAAGACATTGACGATTTTATTTATGGTGTTAAAAAATACGACATAGATACAACACCTAATGGCGAACAAGTAGATACTCAGCTTTTTCTATGATAAATATATAAATATACTACATCAAAACATTGCAGGGTTGATAAATAAATCTGATGCACTTTGCGTATGCCTAGAAGAACTCACGGTGAAGAATATTAACATTGACGTAATTTGCATAACCAAGCATTTCATGATGGCTGGTTATGAACAGTATTTGTCAATTTCCAACTACGATCTGGCTACATGTTTCAGTAGAAGAGACATGAAAAGAGGTGGAGCATGTATCTTGATAAAAAAGGGACACCATTGGAAGGAAATTCCTGACGTTAGGAACTTAGCAATAAGTAACACTTTTGAATGTTGTGCTATTGAACTAATCCATACTGACACCATTGTAATCTGCATTTATAGAGTCCCAAATGCAAACAATTTATTAGAATTTTTTGAGCGACTGTATAAATTATGTCAGTTTATAACAAAGAAAGATAAACGAAATATTGTAATATGTGGTGACTTTAACATAGATACTTTGAAGCGTAACAATACAACACTAGATCTAGAATGTCTTTTGCGCAACTTCAATCTTAAATTAGTAAGTAATCAGCCGACCAGTAAAACATCCAGTAAAACATGCATAGACCATTTTGCGCATAATCTAGGTAGAAAATGTAAATATGACGTATTCGATTTTGCTTTATCTGACCACACAGTCAAATTCTCAAGTGTCCGGTGAAAAGGATATGTGTTCTAAAGCATTGGTATGTTAAACGCCGCGACTACAATCGAGAAAATATGAATAAGTTCAGGGAATGTTTACAAAATGTTTCTCTATCGGAAATATATAAACTTGACGATCCTAATACAGCCTATAATCTATTTCTGGAAACATTTACCCTAATGTATAATTTATGTTTTCCATTAAAACGTATAAAAATAAGCGTACAAAAGAGACCACAATGGGTATCGCGGGGAATTAAAACATGTAGTAAAAATAAAAGAACACTTCTGTGGCGTTACCGACTGGAACGCAATGAACAAAACAAACAAGAATTCAAAAATTATACAGCAATATATAAACAAATTATTAAATTAACACAACGTGCTCAGAACAGCTATAAAATCAAATCATCATATAACAAGTCGAAAGCGACATGGGAAATCATTAATCGTACAAAGATGAATATGCCTAATAAAAACTCAATTGGAAACATTAAAATTGGAAATAAAAAACTAACACACCCGTACGAGATAGCAAAAGCCTTCAACAATTTTTTTGTCGACAAGATAAAACCAATCAGCAATAGAGGCGTGCAGGTGACATCAAATATCTCAAAATCAAGTAATTCAATGTTTATGGCACCAAGCAATGAAAAGGACATCAAAGCCATAATTAAATCTTTAAAAAATATCGGTAGTGTAGGTAATGATGGAATTTCTACCAAAGTAATTAAGTATGTCTCAGACTACATTAGTGGACATTTGAGCCATATTCTCAATCTATGCATAACAAACGGTACTTATCCCACTAACCTAAAAACAACAGTGGTTAAACCATTATATAAAAAAAATGACAAAGAATGCATGGAGTCTTATAGACCTATTGCGCTTGTTCCAATAATATCAAAGGTTTTTGAAAAATACATTTATGCACAGATTTATAAATACCTGGATAAACAAAACATATTGACAGAAGAACAAAAAGGCTTTCGGAAATCTAAGACAATCAATATGGCCGTCTATGACTTTTTAAATAATGTTTATACGAATGTTGACAATAAAATACCGGTATGCGCAATATATTGTGACATGACTCAAGCCTTTGACTATGTGGACCATAATATTTTGCTAAGTAAACTAGACGCCTACGGCATTAGAGGTAATGTCTTGAATTTAATAGAATCGTATTTAAAGAACAGGAAACAGTACGTTGAAGTATCTGAAATAGATTTTAAGTCTAAATGTCAAAGAATTTACAAATCTGATCTTCGAACACTTACATATGGCGTACCCCAAGGTAGTGTTTTAGGGCCTCCTCTATTTATAATCTATATAAATGATATGCCGAAAGCCATAAGTCACCCTATGTCACTATTTGCTGATGACAGTACTGTGACCATTAATAGCACAAACGCTCAAACCTACAACGACGAAATAACTAAGACAATAACTTCAATAGTACAATGGTTAGATAATAATAATCTAAAAATAAATATAGAAAAGACTAAATTGACGATGTTTAGCCAACGTTCAAACACGAATATGAGTATATACTATGACAGCCAACGCATAACACAAGTAAACACATCTAAATTCCTAGGTTTAACAATTGATAACAAATTAGATTGGAAAACACACACGGAGGAGCTAACCAAACGTATCAGCAAGTCTGCATATGCCCTATACAAACTTGCCTCAGTGATGAGTGTGGACGCTTTAGTCACAGCATATCATGGCTTGGTGGGTTCAATTCTGAGATATGGTGTTATTTTTTGGGGGAATTCAACCAATAGGGAATTAATCTTTAAATCACAGAAAAGGTGTATCAGGACAATGTTTGGATTACAGGTCATAGATACATGTAAACCGTTATTTATTAAATTTAAAATATTGACTCTTCCATCCTTATACATTTTTGAGGTCGCTGTTTTTGTTAAGACCAATCCAAAGTTGTTTAAAAAAATGTCTGAAATTAATAACCGAAGTCGACGGGATAACAGTAGCTTATGCGTAAGAAGGTCCCACACAGCATTGATGTATAAAAGTATATTTTGCATGGCACCAGTCATATTTAACCACATACCACGGTCAATCAAAGAATTGAACGTGAGCTTATTTAAGAAACGGCTAAGATCTTTACTTGTGAACAAAGCATATTACAGTATTTCGGAATTTTTAACAGACAAGAATGTAATGATAGAATATTGACATGCTAATGGGAAACAAGTATTTTTTGTCCTTATAAATAATTTTGTATATTGACATTATTATTGTTTATTTACACCAGTATTGTATATTGACATTAGTATCTAATTGACATAGTTTATTATTTGTTTTCAGCCTGTGTGTGGACATTTACCTATTAACATTTTATTTTTATTATTTCTCTTTTTATTGACATTGATCTCTGTGGCTATTTATTATTAATTAATTAATTTGTATTATGAAATGTTTGATTATTTATAATTGTTTTTTTATTTTTTTTTTTATTTTATTGTTCAGGCTTATTCTATTTAATTATTGAGATTGCTGGCCTGATTTGTTAATTACTAACAAGCATTTGTACGCCCTCTGGCATAGCATAGCGCACTATTTATTACATTTAAATACCTTTATTATTGTACCTATGTTAAACAAATGATTAAATGACTTATGACTTATGACAGTGCTAGAATTATTAGTAAACTTGAAACAAAACCACAGATTCCCTTCAAGTTATAAACACATTGGTCCTTAAATTCCATGCATTGTATGGGACAGAGAAAAATAAACCTAAATCATTGTTTTCAGAAATACTATACGAGTTAAGACAACTTCTGAAATTATGCCGCCTAAACACTCTGTGGTCTAAAATGTAAACTAGTTCGACAGCTTACTAGCTAGTAAGGACGATTATGTCAGGCCGTCAGAGAAATTGGCACCAGGATTATTCCTCCATACTGCAGTTAGCAGTTCTTTTATACTCAGACTGATTTTTCGTTACACTCTCGGCTCAAGAACGTGCATAGCATAGCAGTTTATGGGGAGACAAGTTTAGCACTGGCCGTGATGGCCGGTGTGATGTTGATTCCATTAAAACTTCTTAAAAAAGTAGATATGGATTATCCAATTTTTATGAATGTTGAGTCTATTCCACCCGGCCTTGCGGTTGTTTTTGTACGAATTAATAATTTGGCGTTGACTTATGACGTTAGTCGTTTATAATGGTACGAGTAGCTATAAAGTATGCATGAACTTAGTTGGCGGGATCATATTTGTAATGTATCTATCAAGTCGGCCTTTTGCGTCTAATGAACTGATGCGTATTGGTCGTCGTAAGAGACGAATAGGTACCTACTAAAAACTCGTAATTTGTAAATTAGGCTCTATTTAAGTCCCTAGAAGAAAAAAAAAATTTCAAACTCTACCCTTATTTGTAGGGACTACCCCTACTAAACATAATGTATCTTTGCAGAATCTTGTAGGAAAACACATCATCAAGGCATACCGCGAGAACCCGTCTAATGAATCCCTGGAGTTAGGCCATGACGTCACTTTCAAGGAGTTCGCGCTCTTCATCACGGACTCATCAAGCGAGTTGGCCAATATTAAGAACAACGAACATTGGCAGCCCATGACCAATCTGTGCCATCCCTGCCTTATCAAGTACAATTTAGTTGGTAAGTCAATCCATATACATGCTTAAAATATTAGGGGTTTAAATATGAAATTGCCGTTTTACTGAATTATAAAAAAAAATCTAAGGTAAAATATATTTATTTAATCAAAGTTTTCATTGTCGACATCTCATGGGAAGGTTATTTGGGAGTATTGTATTTGGGTATATATTAATTTCTGTCCCACGCTGTTTTCAAATAATTAGTAAAAAAGAACACACTAGTTTAATATATGTAGATAAAATAAAATCTGTTCCATACTTCTACAATTCATTAATAATAATAATAATAATAACTGGCAACACCAACGTCAACACGTCAAAATTTATTTTCATATATTTTCAGTTTTATATTATTTTCAGTTTAATATTAGTCGCAGTTTTTTTATTTTATTTCCTGAGAAAAACCCACACGCCACTGCAAGAAAAAATAATCAAGATAATTTAAATACAGCAATTACCAAAATGTACAAAATACATAAAAAACTGCCAAATCGGAGGTGACATTTGTCATGTCACCTCCGATAAAACAATACAAACCCAAATGAAAATAAAAAAATGTTGACGAGAGCAGCTGCAAGACGAGCACGCCTACCACCTCCGGACTCTTCGCTCGGCTCCGCCTCGCTGCCGCCGGTACCCAGCCCCACCGTGAGCGCTGTGACGACACCGGCCGCGGTAGTTGCGTCGAGCTCGAGCGACGAGTATTTTTCCCCGCCGACGTCGCCAACACCTGTACGTCGGCAGGGGAGAGGCCGGCCACCGAGAAGCTTGGGACTTAGGGGCCATCCAGCCCCGAGCCGGGTCCCCGCTGCCGGTGGTTGTGTGCAGCGCATGAAATGGACTCGACAAATGAATGAGAACGTCATGCGCGCATATTACGGGGCTACAGAGGGGGGAACTAACCTCACTGCGTACCGCGATAGGATGCTGTCTCTGTTCCAGGCGCTTCAACCAGCCATCAACGTCTCGGCCCAACGACTTTCGGATCAGGTGCGGGTTATCCAACGGAATCACAGATTGGACGACGCCGCGCTTGATAGGCTGCGCTCAGAGGTACTGAGCAATCGTATCGTCCCTGTCCCGTCACAGACCGCGGTGCAACCTCTAGTCAGTGACATAACCCAACCGCGGTCTTATGTTAATGATGAGGAGGGGGGCGATGAGATTGTTACGGTAAGTAGCCAGTGTAACGAACGATTGAGGAGCGCGCTGGAGGATGCGATTCGGGAGTTTAGAACTGCCCCCGTCCAACTTAGACCACATTTACCTCGCTTGCCTATGCACAGAACGAATAGGGCGATGGTGTGTGCCTTGGATTCGCTGCTTGGTTTTTATTTTGAAAGCAGCGAAGATCTCGTAGATACGCACTCGATCTTGTATTGCGCGGCTATTGCGGCGTGTCGTGTAGCCAATGTCAAATTTCCAAATTGTGACATAGCTACACGACCAAAACCCGCTGTTCCAGCCTGGCAGTGCAGGATCGAGCAGCGTATCGAGGGGACCAGGGTGCTCATCGGCAAACTATACTGCTTCAGGGAGGGCAATACTCGCCCTAGAGTGATGCGCTTTGTGAGGCGGGCGTTCTCGGGGACTGGAATCAGTCCTCAAGAATATATGTCCCGTGTCACAGAGCGCATTGACTTCCTGAAGCAGAAGGTCTGTGCATGGGCAAGCCGTATCCGTAGGTATAAGCGACGGGTTGAGCGGTATACCCAGAATCGCATATTCCAGCGTGATCAAAGGTGGGTGTATAGAGCATGGGAGCGACCTGAGCAAAATGTGGCAGACGTATGCCGCCCGGATGATGATGCCACTAGCATATTCTGGCGTAACATCTGGTCGGTGCCCGTTTGCCATACTGAGGCTGAATGGATGCGGGATGTTGAGCGCGTGTGTGACGCCATACCGGAGATGGAGGAAGTAATAATTACTTCCTCCGATGTAGCCAGTGCAGCCCGCCCGATACCGAACTGGAAATCTCCGGGACCGCACGGACTGCACAATTTTTGGCTTAAATGGCTGCAAAGTTCACACGCGTGTTTAGCATCGCAATTCCAGTCGGCCTTAGAGTCTGGGTCGCTGCCACAGCTCTTTACAACAGGAGTTACCCACCTGCTCCAAAAGTCAGGTGATGCCACGGAACCCAAAAATTATAGGCCGATCACTTGTTTGCCGACGGTCTATAAACTTCTTACATCCATTTTGAGAGAGAAAATTAATTCTCATTTAGAAAAGAATTCTATTATGTCTGTCTCTCAAAATGGATGTAGGAATGGGTCCCGCGGCACCAAGGAGCTACTCCTCATTGACATGGCCATAAGCCAACAGGTCCGTCGATCCCGAAAGGATTTGTCGACATGTTGGATAGACTATAAGAAGGCCTTTGATTCGGTGCCGCATACATGGCTCTTGAGGGTGTTAGAGTTGTACAAAATTGATACAACTCTGAGCACCTTCCTAACGACGTGTATGGGGCAGTGGAGGACGGTTCTTCGCTATCCAGGATGCCGACAAATTCAGGGGAGCAACGAACCTATTAGGATTAAGCGGGGAATATTCCAGGGTGACAGTCTGAGTCCACTGTGGTTTTGTTTAGCCTTGAACCCTCTTAGCACTCTGCTGGAGGGTACAGGGCTGGGCTGTCCTTTGCGGAGAGGGGGTCAGGTAATATCCCACCTGCTTTATATGGATGATTTGAAACTGTTTGCCACCAACAAATTGCAACTGCTGGAGTCACTAAAAGTAACTAAAACTTTTAGTGATTCCATCAGGATGGAATTTGGTGTAGATAAATGTGCAGTCATGCATGTAAAGCGGGGCGGGATTGTGGAATCTGAGGGACTACAACTCTCAGATTCTATAAACCTGAGATCACTCTCCGCAACTGATACCTACAAATACCTGGGTATGTCAGAGGGGTTAGGCATTAACGGACCTGACGTGAAACAATCGTTGCAGGAGCGCTTCTTCGGTCGCCTGAAAAAGGTACTTAATAGTTCTTTGTCAGGCGGCAACAAGGTGCGCGCCTTTAACGGTTGGGTCATGCCGGTCCTAATGTACTCCTTTGGCATACTAAAGTGGACCCAGACGGAACTAGACGCCCTGGATAGGAGAGTCCGGTCACTGTTGACCGCAAACCGGATGCATCACCCACGTTCGTCTGTCATGAGGCTGTACATTCCGCGGAAGTGCGGGGTCGAGGTTTTTTAAATGCTAAGACCCTCCACAACCGCGAGGTGTGCAGTCTCAGAGAATATTTTCTCAAGGCTGACGTGGGTATGCACCGAGATGTGGTTGCAGTGGACAAGGGACTCACCCCGTTGTCCTTGGCTAAAGAGAACTGGCGCAAACCTGTGGTGCTTAGTACCAATGACCGCAAGGAAGTATGGCAAAGCAAGGAGCTTCACGGACGCTTTTTCCGGGCCCTTCATGGGCCCGACGTAGATTTCTTAGCGTCCGTGGCCTGGCTACGCTTCGGTAACCTCTTTGGGGAAACCGAAGGTTCAGTCTGTGCAATTATGGATGAAGTTATGCTAACGAATAACTACCGGAAGTATATAATGAAAGACGGGACGATCGACATATGTCGGGCATGCCATTGTCCCGGTGAGTCTATCAGACATATTACTTCTGGGTGTTCTCGTTTAGCTAACGGCGAGTATTTGCACAGGCATAATCAAGTAGCCAGGATTATCCATCAGCAACTTGCTCTGAAATACGGCCTTGTGGACTCTGAGGTACCGTATTACAGGTATGTGCCCGACCCAGTTCTCGAGAATGACCATGTCACGTTATACTGGGATCGATCTATTATCACTGACAGGACTATTGTAGCCAATAAGCCTGATATAGTGGTAATAGATCGATCAGTGCGCCGCACAATGATAATCGATGTCACTATCCCGCATGACGAGAACCTCGTGAAGGCTGAGAAGGAGAAACAATTGAAGTATCTCGACTTAGCCCACGAGGTTGTCGCTATGTGGAATGTGGACTCGGCAATCATTGTGCCGATAGTCGTTACGGTCAATGGCCTTATCACTAAGAGGCTCGACCAACATCTCAAGAGGCTCTCGTTGGGTGGCTGGGTGAAGAGCCTGATTCAGAAGGCAGTCCTCCTTGATACGGCGCGTATTGTGAGGAGGTTCCTGTCTCTGGGGCCCTAACCACCGGTAGCTTGGACCCTGCACCCGCTACCGGCGGATCACTATTTTTTATATTTTTAAATGTTTTTTTTTAATGTTTTTATAAAAATATTTAAAAATGTAATAAAATAAGTTTAAAAAATAAATAAAGGAGATAATAATAATATTTATTTGCGTAAAACATGGTGTATAAAGATGTTAAGGTCATTATAGGTCATACATGTTTTGCTTATTATCATAGCATGCAAATGTTGTGTTACGTTAACAAAATTGTTTCCCGTCAGTAAATTCTTTAATGCTGTAAAAATTGTTATTGTTCAACCATACATGTAGTTTGTTTTTAAACAATCTAATATCTAAAGTTTTAAGGTCATTCGGAATTTTATTATATATACGAACACACATGGCTAAACAACTTTTACTGTATTTAGCCAGTCTTGGTACGTCATTTAATATAAGCCTGTGAGGATCTCACCGGTTTCGAGGATATGCATCCTCTGCCTTTTTAAATAAGTCTTTATGCTTCTTTACAAACATGTACACCTCATATATATAGAGAGAGGGTAGCGGTAATAAACCAAGCTCTTTAAATATTGTTCTACAAGAGTCATCAGGTTGAAGCCCATATATAGCACGAATACACTTTTTTTGTGCAACAAATACCCTAATTTTGTCTGTACTATTACCCCACATTATTAACCCATCCCGATAGGTAGTGATAGCAGTTTTAATGTTAGTCACATTTTTAACCTTTCTGAGTGCGTATACGAATTTATTTATTCTTTTAGATATATCATCTACTTGTGCTTTCCAGTTTATATCTTGATCAATTAGTACTCCAAGAAATTTCGTTTGTGTAGCTTCATTAACTTTTGGTATGTCAAGTTTCGAATTGTATTTATTATTATTAGATTTATTAAATTGTATGTATACAGACTTATCTAAATTATTTTTTTAAGTTATTCATGTCAATCCATTCAATTAATTTGTCAATCGTGTTGTTAATATATTTTTCATGGTCATAATTTGTATTAGTCTTCTTATCGGAAGTCACTATAATGGAAATATCGTCGGCGAATAGTATACATTTACGATTTGTTATATCTATAATTGAATTTATATAGAGTAGAAACAATATTGGGCCCAAGACACTTCCTTGTGGGACGCCATAATTGTTGCATTTATATTCGGATGAGTGTGGTATCATGACGTTGTCTTTGTCTAATTTCGTAATAACAACACATTGCTCGCGGTTATTTAGATATGACGATATCCATTTAAGTGCATGTCCCCTTATCCCACTTGCCTCCAGCTTTTGTAATAATAAGTCATGTGACACTAGGTCAAAAGCTTTAGACAAGTCAAAGAATAATCCTGTAGTCAGATAGTTTTTATTAAGATTGGATAGTATTGTTTGTATCAGAGAGAAGATGGCTAATGTAGTAGATTTACTTTTTTGAAAGCCATATTGATCTTTATTAATAATGTCAAATTTGTTACACAAATTAACTAGTCTCTTATACATGCATTTTTCTAATATTTTTGACAGAATCGGTATTAAGGTTATTGGCCGATAATTATTTATGTCATCTTTTTGTCCCTTTTTAAAAAGTGGTTTAATAATGGACCGCTTTAATATATCCGGGAAAGTTCCAGAAGAAAAGGATAAGTTAATTAAATGTGTAAGAATTCCAACTATTTCATTAATGCATAATTTAATAATTTTAGTATGTATTTCATCGTATCCTTCTGAATAAGTGTTAGCTAGCGAAATTATTTCTGTTCTTACCTCATTTTCCGATACCGGTCCAAGAAACATTGAATCGTTAGTTGACTTTTTACTACAGCCAGTTTTCGTCTTTGTTGGTGTTGATTTGTGTGCCAAATTTATGTAATGGCTATT
Organism: Dicycla oo; assembly: GCA_948252095.1. Classification (NCBI taxonomy): domain Eukaryota; kingdom Metazoa; phylum Arthropoda; class Insecta; order Lepidoptera; family Noctuidae; genus Dicycla; species Dicycla oo. The sequence goes on from OX411712.1 coordinate 18,304,935, forward strand.
GAAAGCTGATGCTATTTCGACGGGGTTTGTAAGTATTGTGTTATCAACTCTAATGTTATCTATGTTATCTTTGTAGTTAGTATTAAGTATTTCATTTTTTACTACTGTCCAAGTGGCTTTGCACTTGTTTTCACTCCTATTTATAAACTTAATGTTAGCGTTTCTTCTCGAATAATAAATACATTTCTTCAATAAATTTGAATATGTTAAATATTTAGTTTTGTTAGGTATGTTTTTATTTTTGTAGTATTTGTAGCGTAGTGTCCTTTTACTTTTGCAACTTCGTTTAAGCCCTTTGCTTATCCAATTTTGTTTATTTTTATTATTCATATTTACTTTAACCTTTATTTTTGGGAAGCAAAGATTATAGAATAGGCATATTATTTCATGAAATTTACTGAATGCTATATTTAAGTCATTTTCCATGAGTATTTCTGACCATGATAAACTTATCAAGCATTCACGAAATTTTTTAATGTACTCCATATTATAGTCTCTCTTATATATAATATGTAATATGTAGAGAGTCATTATTAAGTAAAAATGCAAAAGATCTATTTATTATTAATTAAATCGTGTCCCAGTTTAACTTGATTTCATACAAAACATTTTGTCCCATCTGAGAGGTAAGACGGTTCTTTACAGATTCAAAAATATTTTGATTGTCTAATCGGACCAAAGCAATTTTTTTCGCTTGTAATATTAAATAAATATTTATAAAAAAAAGAAACATTAATTATTCTATTCAAAAGCTATTAATAAAAAATATAATATTTTGTCCCACACTTAATTTGTATTTTGTTACAATGACTTTATTATAAAATTATTTAGTACTGGTACCACTGAAAATTAAAGCGGAACAAGTAGATGGAGCTACATTCTACCACCATTTTGTGTACGACAGCTATGAGAGTGTGAACGTGTTTCTAAGAATTTAGACAAGCTTTTGAGTGTTGTATCCTCAGTTTGTTGATCTGCGGTTGTATCATCTTTTACGAGAGCCAAAAGTTATTTGTTATTATGAGCTTTAAAGATGAGTTGCTAAATGTTCGAAAACTGATGACAATTTGATGACATAATACTTAATATAATTTATATATAATTTTAGGTTACGTTAGACATGTGGTTGCAGGTCAATTTTGTTATATTTTGTTACGGTTTTAACGAAATTGAACTGTTAGGCAGGAGTCATACCTGGTGAACGAGCAGTACTGCCGTTTTTATATTTTATTTTTTTTAGTATCTTAAGTTTGTACTTTAATTAAGAAAAGGAATGCGAATAGTGGGGTTAAGTGAATTAGATAATCTGATCAGATTTAAAGAACAATGGTGCCGATTCTCTTGTCACAAATGCGTCTAAACTTGAACTAAAAATTTGTTTATTCCTGTCAAACGACAATTTCTCATGCAGAAATTGACTAAAGTGACACAACTTAACTATGTTATAGTTTGACAGCACTAAAATTTTGATTGTCAAACTAAATCAGACTATTTTTAATCGCGACTAAAAAAGTGTGGAATAAAATTAATTGCATGAATTAAAATTTCGTAAAACAATCATGTATATTTTTTTTCTTTGCTTATATCTCGGAAATGGGGTGTTCAAACCCCTTAAACTCTACACGTAGGTATTTTTCATATTTTCGATACAAAAAGTGAAAAATTCCATACAAAACAATTTGAGAATCGCATCTTTTCCATCGCTACGGGCTCGTCTCCGCAGCCTTGGCCGCTACGGCTCGCATGGTGCGTGCGTCTTATAATTTGACAGGTCAGCTGGCGTGGTTGGTTAAGATACCACCTAATATGCCGCAGGTCGTGGGTTCGATTCCCATCCAGGACAAACATTTGTGTGCATGAACATGTCTGTTTGTCCTGAGTCTGGGTGTAATTATCTATATAATAGATTGGGGAAAAAGTTTCTTCGCATTTTTTAAGAAAATTCAAAACATTTTTTAATATAGTTTATTTACATTTAACTAAAGTATGTAGGTACCATTTTGTTCGATAACTTTTTGCCATCTTGTAGGTAGGGACATGATCCCATTGCTATAGAAATTTTGGGACTTCTGGTCAAAATACCGCGACAAGTGGTTTTGGCAGTCCTCTCGTGATGTTAACCTGAACCTGCCTAAAGAATTCTGAAGAGACCGAAACAGGTGGAAATCTGAAGGTGCAAGGTCAGGACTATACGGCGGATGCATTAACACCTCCCAGCCAAACTCTCTTAATTTTTGCTGAGTGTAAAGATGTGTGAGATCTAGCGTTATCATGATGAAAAACCACACCCCTTCTGTTGATTAATTCCGGCCGCTTTCTCTCAACTTCTTGCTTTAATCTCATCAGTTGTTCGCAGTAGAGTTCAGAATCGATGGTCCTGCCTGGTGGTAACAGCTCATAATGAATAATGCCCTTCCAATCCCACCACACACACAGCATCACCTTGTTGCGAGTTAACCCGGGTTTCGCCACAGTCTGTGAAGCCTGACCGACCTTTGACCACGACCTTTTTTGCACGTTCTTGTCATACGTAATCCACTTTTCATCACCAGTTATCAGCTTCATCAAAAATGGTTCGGTTTCATTACGTCGTAATAAAGAATCTACAAATGAGTACACGGTTCATTAGGTTTCTTTCAGTGAGCTCGTGAGGTACCCAAATGTCGAGCTTTTTCGTGTACCCAGTTTTTTTCAAATGCGCCAAAACTGTGTTGTGGTCAATTTCCAGTTCTTCAGCTACGTCGTAACTACTGATCTTGCTCCACTTTTTCAAAAATGGCATCCATTTTATCCGTAATAGGGCGACCAGAGCGACGTGCATCTTTGACATCAAAATTTCCGGATTGAAAACGCTTAAACCAAATTTGTGCTACTCTCACAGACACTACACTAGGTCCATAAACATCGCAAATTTTTTTCGCGGCTTGCGTTGCATTTTTACCTTTTTTGTAGTAAAATTTTAAAATGTATCGAATTTCTTCATTAGATTAGTGAATCTAATGAAGAAAGTGGATTCGGTTTTTCGTACCGTCAAGATGAGTGCATCTTGACGGTACGAATGAAATGAAATGAAATGTATTCTTATTTTTACTAGCGCTTAGAATATCTATATTGAAGTCGCTACAAAGAATATTGTTATATTTGTCTTTGTTACATGTTTTATTTAATAATATTTGTAATTTTCTAAAGAATATATTTATATCAGAATTGGACTCATAATTATGAACAACTTTTACTTTGGGACCAAACCTGAAATCGCGAAAAAAATCAGCTATTCATTACATTTATGTTCGCGTAATTCGTCAAAATGTACTGAACAGCTGATATTTTTTTTGCGATTTCAGGTTTGGTCCCATAGTAAAAGTTGTTCATAATGATGAGTACAATGACTCCTTAAGTGTTTTACCAATAACCCTGTATAATGGAATGATATTTAAACTTTATTAGTGTATGATTAAATAAATAACAATGACTTTTAAATTCTATTTTTTTTTTTAATAGTATACTATACTATTTTCCGATCTATGTCGCAGCCAACTGGTTTAATTAGCCGTTTTGTTAACCACCTAGCCATTGGAAGTTGTGCTCGCCGGCCGCTGCCCCGGGACCGCTCGCTTCGCTCGCTCGGCTCGCACGCGATTGGTCACAGTTCTAACCTAACCTAACCCATTCGGTCGGGGTGCCCCGACTTAGTTACTGCGACCAATTCGGCTCGCGCGTGGTTGGTCACAGTTCCAATCTAGCCTATAATTGGATATCATTCAGACCGCTACTTGAACGGCCGCCGTTTAGTTAAAAGGCTAGGCGTTTAACTAAACGGCTAATTATACCAGTTGGCTGCGACATATACACGATTAGTCCGTATGCGTACTGGCACTGTATACTATGGAATAAGTTAGAACTAGTTAGTCACTACGAAGTATACGCGAGTATTTGCGTACTACTCTTGTATAGATGATTGGAAGACCTTAGTAAACAAGTGATTTCCAATCCATACGCGATTAGTTTCACACCATTGCATTCTGGCCTTGTATAGAATGGAAAGACGCTACAGTAATACTTAAGAGATTTCGGGTATAAATATTAGTTATGTTATGTTATGTTATGTTATCAGGTTTGGTTTCCCCACTTAGTCCTTCAATTGGACCATTGTACGTGAGCCATGGCGGCCGTCGGTTGTTATTCCAACCAGCCCACCTCCTTCCAGAAGTTAATCGCAGCCTCTGGTCTGCTCAGAACATCTGTGAAAGATCTGGGTGCCCCGAGGGTTTCCATTCTAATCTATGTAACGCCTGTGCATTTAAATAGCCCATGCGCAACGGTTTCCTCAGCCTCCATGCAAGCTCTGCACAGAGGGCTGTCCGTTATGCCCACCGTGTAAAAGTGTTTATTTAGCGAGCAGTGTCCTGTGATGGTTCCCGTCATCAGGCGCAGGCCATTCCTGCCCAGGCGTAAAAGTCGCCTGGTTAGTTTGCCATCTAAACTTGGCTTAGCCTCCCTGGACTGCGTGCAACCTGGTGTCGAGGACCACCACTCCTCTGCTTGTGTGTGGGTGAACTCTTATAGCCACCTGCGTAATCGGTTGAAAGGTATGGGTACAATTGATTCGGGTCCACAGACTCACGTGCTGGATGCCCTCCTGGCAAGTTCGTCAGCTGCATCGCTACCCAAAAACCCACTGTGTCCTTTTATCTTTGTAGTGTTACTGTATTGCGGTTAGATACTGTTACTCGTTCTAACGCATTGTGACATTCTAGTATTAGTCTTGAAGTAATATATTTTTTCTCTAAGATTTGGAGTACTGAGGCACTGTCGGCTTCCGACTCCGACGAGACTTTATCGATAGACTGTGACTTTGTCCATAGTTACTTAGAGTCGTGTGTTAGTCATGGGTTACTACCAAACATTTAATTAACTAGACCTTATACTATAATATCTCTCTCTCTATGAGCTCTAGAAGATGATAAAGTGTGATATCGGTATCTGTTTCAATGATTAAACCTACAGGTCAGATCAAAAGTAAATCAAAATCTTCTGCTTCTTCCCGCTGAAGATCAACCCCCCTATTTGTACGCTAAAGTTGTAATAAACATTTACAAATAAGTTTTCTATTTCCTCATGATTTATCTGATGCAAAGTCTGGCGATGCAAAGTCACCAGCTTTGTGCCTAAATACTAATTGGCTATCTGATATACGATTCCAGAGAACTTGACATTACAAATTCTCATACAAACCTTCGCTTACTTCCAGGTAAATTAGAGACCCTGGTAGACGATTCTCTGCTAGCCTTACATACGATTAACGCCACCCACATCCAGTTCCCACGCCAGAGCCGCGGTGCTGGAACTGCCGAGAAGCTTCACACGTACTTCTCCCAACTGGACCTGCCTCTCATCAGGCGGCTGTACATGTTGTACAAAAACGACAGCAGAATGTTCGACTACCATCTAGACAACATCGTGGATTTTGATTTAGAGTAAGACTAGAATTTAAGGTGTATGACAGCGGGGCTGACACCGCTGTCGGATTGACCTGCGACTATCAGCGCTTAGGCTCACATTCACCACACATCACTAGACGCGTTTAACGCTAAACACAGTTAAAACATCATTCTGTCTCTCTCATCTTCAAACGATTAAAAGAAACAGAGCGATGTTTTAAATTCGTTTAGCGTTAAACGCGTTTAGTGATGTGTGGTGAAAGTGAGCCTTAGTTTAACTCCTGCAGTGCTATTCTGTACAAATCTCACCGTGAATACATAGGTGAGGTGAGCGTGGAGTGAGCTATCAATAGTGTCAATCCCTAGCATCAGGTGGAATGACAGCTCTATTCAAGCTCACTTCACCTACGTTTACACGGTGAGATTTTTACAGAATAGACAGGCAGTTCTATATTTGTCAGGTCAGACTTCATTTTCGTTCGATGTAATTAGATTTAACTTTTGATAGACAGTCCAAATTTTAGGGCCGGTTTTTTTGATCCGTAGTTAACTCAACCAATGGTTATGCTAAACATGAATGAGTTATGCCATTAGTTACTATTTTTTAATATGAATGAGCTAACATGAATACATTCATATTTATCTTTTTACATTTAGCCAAAATTCAACTATTAGTTACTATGTAAATTTGTCCGACAGCACTTTAACCTGTTTAAAAAGGCTCAAGACTGTTGCCCTCGTAAAGTAAGAGATCCAGATAGAATAGTTCTGCCCAGGGCACCAAGGACTTCTCTTTATAAAAAGAACTGTTATCACATGAGTGGACTTATCTATAATAAAATACCAAAGAAATTTAAAGATTTACCTAATAATCTATTTTTTATAAAGTTAAAATTATGGCTGCTGGAAAAACGATTTTATTCTATAAATGAATTTATGAATCATGTGTTTTAAATTGTGTAATGTGACGATAATGAATATTGAATGTATTGTAAAAGTAAAGATTGTTAGTAACTAGTCCTACTCAAAGCATGCCATTGGACGTAAATATACTCTTATATTGTAAAATTTTGCATGTCAAATGTTTGACTATGTATTAGGAAACTTTATTACTAACCTTAACACCAACACTGTACCAATACTTATTGCAAATAAAATGATTATGATTATGATTATGTTTAACCATTGGTTGAGTTAACTACGGATCAAAAAACCGGCCCTTGGACAAAACTTTCGGTTGGTCAAATCAGAGGTAGTTTTTCGGCGGGTCCGGTCAGACTTAATATTATAAGTAGAAACGGCTTTTTATTTTTAAATAATTTTGTGTGAATTTCTTTATATGGTCCTTGATTCTTCTTGATTTACTAAGTTTCTGCTTAGTTCTCCGAAAATGGAAACTATACAGGATATGTCAGAAAGGTGTTGTAGATTATGTGTAGATATATTTGATAATTATTTTTTATCATGTATATCACTTTGCTTTTGAATGTTAATAATTAGGTAACTGTTTATAGTTGCTAATGAGAACAGATATCTGTGCGTGCAATTTTTATGTAATAATATTAATTTCAGTCATAAATTCATATTATATTCATCAAGAACAAATTAAGCTTGATATTGTAGCTTCTCACCGTAAAGCCAATAATTTTCAGAAGTTCTGGAAAGCTACCAAAAAGTTTGATATTAAGACTGGCCTTCGTGTGAGTGTCGGTAGTGCTGATCAGCCGGACAGCATCTCCAACATGTTTATGGACCACTTTAAAGTGGAGTCACCGCTGGGCTCTCCGTTGCGAGTGCTCGATGACGGATGCTGTCGCGATTCTGATCTGGTTCGTTTTTCGGCCAAGCAGGTATCAAGCACCATTAAGAAAATGACGACAGGGAAGTCCCCATGTCACGATGACTTAAGCATTGAGCACTTGCAGCAGGCCGGTCCTCACTTGGCTAGAGTACTCGCTATGTTTTACTTGCTATGTATGTATCACTCGTACCTTCCCTGTGATCTTTTGCGAACCATTGTCGTGCCTATAGTTAAGAATAAAACGAGTGACGTTTCTGATAAGTGTAATTATCGACCCATCTCCCTGGCTACTATTGTCGCGAAAGTACTCGACAGTCTGCTGTACGCACGGTTGGATAGCTTGTAGGAATTACACGACGCACAGTTTGGGTTTCGTAATGATCTTGGCACTGAAAGTGCGATTCTCGACCTCAAACATACGGTGCAATACTACACAGAACGGCGAACACCAGTGTATGCTAGCTTTTTAGATCTCTCCCGTGCCTTTGACCTTGTATCTTACGAGGTTATGTGGCAAAAGCTGCGGGAGAGAAAAGTGCCAGTGGAGCTGTTGCGTATCTTCCAGTATTGGTATTACAACCAGATAAACAGTGTGAGATGGGCCGATGGGCTGTCTGTGTCGTATGGGTTGGAGTGCGGGGTGAGACAGGAAGCGATAACGTCACCAAAGCTGTTTAACCTCTATATAAACGATCTAATCGTTGATCTCAGCAGCAAGAAAATCGGACGTCGCATTGATGACGTCAGTGTCAACAGTATCACCTACGCTGATGATATGGTGCTGCTGAGCCCAGCGGTTATGGCGCTTAGAGAGCTGCTTACTTGGTGCGAGGGCTATGCTCAAGAGCATGGCCTAATTTATAATGTTAAAAAAGCGAGTTCTTGGTATTTAAGGCGGGCGGTGCTATATGTCCTGAGTATGTGCCCCCGATTAAACTAAATGGGAATGACTTATTGCGAGTACGATTCCAATATAATAACGGGTTTAGGATGTTGATGGGGCTGCCCCGTTTCTGCAGTGCATCAGGTATGTTTGCATAAGCACACGTCGATAGCTTCCACGCCATCGTCAGACAGAAATCTGCCTCTTTGCTCTGCAGAGTGCGGAAAATCTCCAACTCGTTATTCGAAGATGTATTTCGAACAACAGTCTTGTTTCCAAATAGATAATAAGTTTACTAACATAGGTTTAAGTTATCTTTTTTGTTTACTAACCCATGTGGATGTTGCTTATCCGAGTTAAAGATTATTTTATTATTATCATGTATACTTACTTCTACGTTTGTAATGTGTTTATATAGTTACTACATACAAATCTTATACGAAAGGCAACATATTTTGTCATTAGCTTAGTATCACTATTAAATAACAGAAAAAATCATGATCATATATATAGATATATATATATAAATCATGATCTCCGCGGTATTTTATGTGATAAATTTTATTTTAGTGGTCTTATCGTCTTTCCCGACTGAAGCCCATAGCGCCACGTCGATCAACGGACTGGACTATGTTCGCAGAGAAGTTAGAGACCACCACGCCGACTCGGCCTATTACTACCGCCGCGGACGTAGACCAGACGGTGGAGGATGTCACTGCTTGCATTCAAAGCGCCCTAGAAGAGGCGACGACGACACAGCCGCAGGGGAGAGTGCTATTGCCACCCCTGCTGGCGCACATCAAGACTATGATCGCCGTGAAGAGGCGCCTTCGCAAGCAGTGTCAACTGAGATGCCCTACCATCAAGATGCAGTTAAACCATCTCGCGGAGAAGGTAAAGGCCGAGCTTCAGGCTCACACCACCGCGGGCTGGGAGGAACGCATTGAGGCTACGACAGGCAGTTGGCTGTCCGTGCCCCAACACTGCCGTCAACTGACGAATACCCCAGCCCCGGTGCGACCGCTGCTTAACAGCGACGGGGCGCTTAAGTATGTAGCGGAAGACTGCGCCGAGCACCTGGAGCGTCAGTTCTGCCCGAACCCGACCAGCGACACAGAACATGTCGCAGCGGTCGAGAAACACCTGGGAGACTACTTCGCCACGCCGATAGCTCCCGAGGAAGACGCCATATTTTTATCGCCTGGCGCAGTTAGACGCACCATCCTAAGGGCGAAGCCCAAGAATGTCCCCGGTGCTGACGGTATCACCAACAGTGCTGCGCCACCTGCCGTTCCGTATGGTAGCGGCCCTGGCGCGCCTGTTCACGGTGATACTGCGCTCGGGTTCCTCTCCTGCATCGTGGAAGGAAGGCACGTCATTCAGCTGCCCAAGGCGGGGAAAAACACACTGAAGCCGGAGAGCTATTGGCCAATCACGCTGCTGCCGACAGTCTCCAAGGTGTTCGAAGCACTGCTGCTGTGACATAGCCGAAACAGTTCGGGTTTCGGGCCGAGCATAGCACGACGCTTCAGCTGTCGAGGGTACTGCACCACCTCTCAGCCGCTATGAATAAATAGGAATATTCGGTCGCAGTATTCCTTGACATGGAGAAGGCCTTTGACCGCGTGTGGCACGATGGCCTTGTGTACAAGATAGCCACCTCAGACGCGCCCCGTCGCGCTGTAATGGTGGTTTCTAACTTTCTCTCCAACAGGACTTTCAGGGAGGTGATCGACGGAGCGCTATCAAGCGCCCGCCCGGTGCTTGCCGGTGTGCCGCAGGGGAGATGCGTATCGCCAGCGTGTTACTCACGCTACACCGACGACATCCCCACCACTCCGGACGCGATGCTCGCGCTGTACGCCGACGACGCCGCGTACATTACCACCTCGCTTAACGCGAAGAACGCGGCGGTCAGGATGCAGCGCGCGCTAGATCTGTTTCCCTTAATTAATACATTGAGACTTAATCATTAAAAGCAAATTTAGACCTTATTAACTTAGAAAAATTTAATTAAAAATTTGGACTTAAGACGCCCCCGGAGCTTGCGTAGTTCATACAAACGTAATACCAAAATAATTTGTAAATCAAACATATTCTAAAGGTAGAGTGTATTTATTCCGATTGGATTACATAATATCTAGGTTCCCAAATATATATTAAATAAGAACATTGTTTTAAACATGAAATATGTGAAAAATTAGTTCTCTAAAGAAATTTTAAATTCCTCATATCGCGTCTTCAAATCAGTGTCCTTTCAAAATATAAGTTACAAGTTAACAAGTTTACAAGGCGGACTATCTCTTTATCTACCTTCTCTCGTAGTGCAAAAGCGATGGATATTGGCACTGCATCATCTTTTAACCTCGAATTTATTGAATTTACCCAATTGATCTGAAAACACGTCTCTGAATTTATTATGCAAGTCATCGATTGTTTTCGCTTCATTATTTATGAAATTATAGGAGGCTAGTTTTAACTTAAATAAGGATAAAAAAATCTCTTCCGAACAATGGCGGGCTGCGTACCACGTAAGCATCTAGTGTGTGTGTGCTCAGCCTGGTTCACTAAAGTTTCACCAAAACTCCATTGACAAATTTTCATTTTAAAACCAACGTTTCCTATACTATTTATTTCGAAAACAACTTATTCCGCAAATGTTTTATTTTATAAACACTCGTTTTACAAACATTTATTTGGCAAACAATTCTTTTAACAAATGCATCAGATGATATTTAATCATTTAAACATTTTTCATTTCTCATTTAGATTCTATAACTCCCCGTGATGTCGACCGTCTAGGGTTAGGGTTTCCGTCAGCAGGTCGACCTATTTCTGTCTGCAGGGTTTAAAGAAACCTAACCAACCGAACCTCGGGGTGCCCCTGACGTCAAACGTCTAGGGATAGGGTTTCCGTCAGCAGGTCGACGGAGAATTACATTTTGTGTAATGTCTTTATTCCAAACGTTGTTTATGAAATGAAATGAAAAAAAAAATGAATTGTTTGTCAAATAATACGTTATTAAATAAAAGTTTATCGGATAATTATTTTGCTAAGTGAAATATTTGGTAAACTTGTTGTTGTAAAATGATGAAATGACAAATAATGTTTTTGCCAATCGTTGCTTGTCAAGTAAAAATTTTCGAATTAATGTTTGGTGAACTGACTGGTCACCGCTCACCCTATATGTGACCGGTAGGCGAATTATACCGAGACACACAATACTACTGCCCGTGTAGGTAAAAAGCCTTTTCTTAGGTGGTAATAAGGGTAACCTGCTAAAACATTTGCTGTATAGACTCTCGGAAATTACTGTTGCTGCAGATTCAGAATCTCAAACTTGATTTGTGAGCCGTTTATGCACACGATCTCTGGTTCTCCCCGCTCCGACGTGATGTTATACTTATAACATAAAAACTCACCATCATCATCCTTCTCACTCACGTCACCGGTCACAACACACACAATTTACTTGCACATTCTACGTAAGTGACCCTTTGTATTACACTTCCACACGAAAAGTTCGCAAATCGGCATTGAGACGATGCATGGTTATTTCGACCGCACACGGAACACTTCTCTCTAACCGGTTCCTTATCAGAACCCGCACTCTTGCAATGCACCTTGAACACTGAATGTTCTTGCTGTGTGATCGACGCCGTCGCAGGCGGCGGCGCCTGCCCGCGCGCACCGGACGCTCTGCGCCAACTCCACTGCCTTTGCCAGGGTCAAGGTATCTGTGTCCCTTGTGAACAGTTTGTCCCTCTCGGGACCCGCCAACATGCCCATCACGAAATGGTCTCGCAATGCCTCCTCTACGTTGGCGAACTTGCAATGTTTCGTGAGGCCACGCAGTCTTGCCGCCCACATGCGTCTCCCCCGTTTCCTGCGTGCCGCGTCAAAGGCGTACCGTTCCTCGAATCCACTCATTGACGGGGAAAAATGAGTGTACAGAAGCTCATAGATGTCTTCTACTGGTACCTCCTCCAACACTTTTGGCAATGCCAAGTCGGCTGCGAGCTGGTAGGTGCCGTTTGCGAGTGCGCTCAGTAGGATTGCTCGCCGTCTTGAACCGTTTTTTTCAAATGCGAAATATCGTTAGCCACGAACCATTGCCGCAGGCGACGTTTGTAGGCCGGCCATTCGTGCACTGTGTGGTCGAAATTACTTAATATACCGAAACTAAACTGAGCCATCGTGATATAGCGTGGGTCGCTCTCGTCGCCACTGTTAGATACGGGGATAAGTAAAACTACGGCTAGTTCTGAACGCACTGACAACTCTTTATTATGAACATAACAGTAAGTAATTTTGAATTTTGGTACTTACATATTATGTAATCTATTCAATTTATGGGTGAAACAAAAAACACTGGGAAATGGACTGAAAGACAAAAATTTAAAATAATAATGTTTTATTTAGAGGACAGTAGGTAGTTTTGACATATTGTGTGTATCAAACAATTTCGTCTATCGTAATAGCTTATGTCAATCATTATTATACCAATAAGTTGATTAAAATTTCTAATAAAGCTGATTGAATTTAATTTGCTTTACTTAGGTTTTCTTTGCAACTTACTTATTTCCGATACAATGTGATACATAATAAAAATCATTAACGCATGTACATACTATCAAAAAAACGAACACCTTTACACCTTAAAGTTGCATTTTGTATATACTGATTCATTGAAGAAACCCTTTGGTCTTTTGTTCTCGTAAAACAATAGTAAGTTGGAACGGGACCAAACATTTGCAAGCAAAATTGTTTCAAAATTGGAAAGGCCTGACTATTGTCGGCAGTATAAGATTACGTCGTCGACCTATGCAATCCTGGCACTCACGTAGTTCGTATGAGTTATCACAGATGGCGCTACCTTTTACTTGTATGAAGAAGGTTTGGGTAAAATATTCAGGATGAGCGTATCCTTCCTTTTGAAATCATTGGCTGTGATGCTTTATATAAGTGTTTATTATCATACCACACACACATATTAATAATATTAAAAAATATCCTGGTACCTACAATGTGCACACGGTCATCTGATCCTAAACTATGCAGAGTTGGTTATCCAAGAAAAAGTGTGATGTTATTCCATAATTTAATTTTATTATAATAAGTATAAAACGAATAAATATGAATATTTTATGTTTTATAATAATAAATGGACATTTTTCTGAACTCCATACGTGTTTTTTTCTTAAATTAGGTTGAAACCCTGACTGTTACCCCAACACAAACTCGCTCAAAGAGTATAAATAATTAATAAATAGGTAGGAGGACTCGTTAGCTACTCATAGTAAGTAGGCATACCTATAGGCCCTTGTTCGCTTTAGGACAGATTCGCTTTACGGCAGATGTACAGTGAACTCGATATAATATCTATATAGGATTCTCTGTACTTATTAATAAAACATTAAACAAGTAACGAAAATGCTATTTATCATTTATTTTGCGATACATTTATCTTCTATTCAGCCTGCACAAGCGTTCTACACATTCCAGAACTGACAGGAAAACTAAAAGAGTTTTCTATGCTTGACAATATACCTATATTCAAAGAAGACTATGAGGAGACCATTCGATAATGCTATTATTGATCGAAGTGGAGACCATTTCAACACGACTGTACAATTTCTGCCGTAAAACGAATCTGCCATAAAGCAAATCTGTCGTAAACCGAATCTGTCGTAAAGCGAATCTGTCCTAAAGCGAATAAAGGCCTATAGGTAGGTGTATATTTACATTTAGATTATAGCCTTAATTCACCCACCAAGCTCGAGGTGGTAGCACTTTCCCTACATGCAAATACCACAGAGTTGTTACTCTTTCCTTAAGGAGGAAGCGTCAGGGTAGCCCGCGAAATACAAATTGTATTACGTTTTTTGCAATTCACAAGTCAGTATTAAGTTTTATGTTAAATAAAGTATGAGTTGCGGCCGTAAAAATATGTATTTGCAGAATTATAATCATTAGAATTAGTAATACAACTCCCTAAGTTAGTATAACCCTAAAATGTCAAGATTTCATTAAATAGTCATTCATTAGGATTACCTGGTCTTAAAGAGTGGTATTGATCACTTTAATGATTCTAATTATGTAAAAAGATACTTGTTACGGCCGCAAATTATATTCTGATCAACGTACAATCTAATACCGACTTGTAAATTGCAAAAAACGTAAGAAAATTCGAATTTCGCGAGCTACCCTGACGCTTCTGCCTTAAGGACCGGCTGGTAAAAGCTAATCATAGATGGCTCTACCATAGGTAGGTCCCTTTTCATAGACTTTGACCGTACGTATGCTTGCAACAGTGTTTTTATTTTTACGTTTTATGAATTAAAATATATGAAAATAGTGCTTTTAATGGTGCTCACCGTTTTAATTACTTTGTGCATAAAACAATGACAGTAAACCATAGATCGACCACTGATCATAGAAAGAGGACTGTCAGCTGTCACAACAGTGTCACTTCAGACCTCTTCTTGAGTATTAAAGATGTCAAACGTCATTAATCAATCAAAATGGCAGCTTACCCCCATGACGGGTTTTTGTTGTGTATTGCAATTTCAAGTGTAATTAATTGTGGTTTACCAGCAAACAAAGCCATTTTAAAGTAATTGGATAGTTAAGAACTGTTTTAAATATATTTCCCTATTTTTATGTTTAGTGTACACGTACCTGGCCCAAGTTCCATACATTTTGGAACATCTCCTTTGCATGTATGGAAAGTACTGCTACCTCTAGTTTGGTGGGTGAATTAAGGCTATAATAATACGAGTACCTACCTACAGGTATGCATACTTACTATGAGTAGCGAACGAGTCCTTCCTATTTATTAATTTATACTCTTTGAGCGAGTTTGTGTTAGGGTAAGCAGTCAGGGGGAAAAAACACGTATGGAGTTCAGAAAAATGTCCTTTTATTATTATCAAACATAAATTTTATTAATATTTATTCGCTTTATACTTATTATACCTAATAATATAAAATTAAATTATGGAAAAACATAACACTTTTTCTTGGTTATAATGAAGGTAATACGGTACGGTATGGTAATAAATACTTACATAAAGCATCACAGCCAAAAATACAATATCTTCTTCGGAGTTCACTAATGTTAACAAAACAACAAAAATGACAAACGAAAACCAAAGTGGTAACAATATTATGAAATAGAAACAAAACAAAACAAATATCAGTAACGAGAAACAATTTTCAACAGAATTGCGCATCAACGTCGGGAAAGCCAGAGTTGACAATGGCGACATGACATTTATTTGACCAAGACAAGTGGCTGCCAAGTTTTTTTATCCCACCACACTGCAGATGTCGCTGTCGTCTATAGAAATAGATGACAGTGCCCACTGGGTTGTAGGCTTGGTTGTAGGTGCGGTTTTGTGTAAAAAAAACTCAAGTACTTACATTCTCGTTAGCAGGACTCGGATACCGGTATATTTTTCGAAACGGTTTCGTCTTAAATACCTAAGAAACGATTTGTTTCGGTTACGTTCGAACGGAACGTTATAAATAACGTTTTTGAAGAGGAACAAAATTTTAATCGTTTTCGATTAATAAAACGTTTTTAACCGTTTTTATTTCATTTTTTGGGTTTTTCGATACGAAAGTTCTACGAGTATTATGAATTTCATTCAGTTGGTATTTCACGGCTGCGCGGCTTAGTTTCGTGGTTTCACAAGTACTAAGTATTATCTGTGACTCTGTGAGTACGAGTAGGTAAATAGTGTATGGTAGGGTAGGCAACTATCGAACTGGAGATCCCTGGTATCAACAGCGGTCCTCAGTGATCGCAAAACATTGCGCATTTGAGCATTGCATGCGTGGCGGCACGTACACCAGGCAGCGATGAAGGCGCAGACGAACACCAGAAGCTATGGTAAGAGAGGCGGAACTGTACGAAGTGTGTAGAGTGGCGAAGAAGGCTCTTCAGCTGGAAATAATAGGCTTGGGCCCTAGACCGCTGGCTAGGGCCCAAGCCCATGAAGAATTACTGGCAATTCTAGAACGTGATCCGTGAAGGGGACCTTACCGTTTGGTTAGACGCAAACTTTGCTCGTGGGTGCCTCCACTATCCCGTAGCCTCCACCCGCAACTGCTAGAGAGAGTGGTGAGCGCTTTATTCCCCTCACAAGGGGAGCACATAACACCGCATATGGTTCCGCCTACTATGGTGCCCAACTCGGAAAATGACGATGGCGACGCGCCTGAAGTGACCCAGGTAGAACCAAAAGCGGCTGTACAAAGGCTTCAGGCCAAAAACACTGCCCCGGGAACTGACAGCATTCCTGGCCGTGCGTGGGTTCTGGCCATCAGGGATCTCTGACCCCGATTAGTGGGACTCTTGAGCGCATGTTTGGAGAGACTGGAAAGCTGTTCCTGTTGAAAATGGAAGGGCGTCCTGCGGACTCACCAACCGCTTACTGGCCCATTGTGTTGTTGGGTGAGGTGGGCAAACTCTTCGAGAGAATTATTGCAGACCACCTTATCCAACACATGACAAGAGAGGGGCCGGATCTGGTAGATAACCAGTTTGGTTTCCGTCGGGGGTGCTTTACAATAGACGCGATCATGCGCGTGAAGTCTTGGCGGTGGAAGCAATAGCCCAGGGTGAGGTCGTCTTGGCAGTGTCTTTGGACATTGCCAATGCCTTCAACACCTTGCCCTGGAGTAACATTAGGGAGTCACCCTGTTATCATAGGGTGCCAAACTACCTCCACCGCATTATCGAGGCTTACCTGATGGACAGACATGTCATCTACCCGGATTGAGAAGGACGGGGTCAGCGAGAGATGTCGTGTGGTATTCCACAGGGTTCGGTTTTGGGGCCACTCCTGTGGAACATAGGATACGACTGGGTTCTGCGCTGTGCACTTCGTGGCGTCGGCGTCATCAGTTACGCCGATGACACGCTGGTAATGGCACGGGGGAAGACGCTCCGGCAGGCGACTGTCTTAGCAACAGCTGGGGTTGCGCAAGTCATAGGCAGGATCCGGCGGTAGGGTCTCCAGGTGGCACTGCATAAATCGGAAGACATTTGTTTCCACGGGCCCCGGAAAGAGCCACCTTCAGGATCCAACACCATAGCAGGAGGTGTTCACATCGGTATCAAGTCGACGATGAAGTACCTAGGACTAGTCCTCGATATCCGGTGGATAATAATAAGATAATAACTTTTGCACTAATTTGTTGGTTTTTTAATAATGCGTTTTGATTTTGCAAATAATAAGTTGATGCACATTTTTTTTTTTTTTTTTTTAATTAGCGTTATTTTGCATTATCTTATTTGGGTTTAACAATTTCACAGTGATTTGAGTTTTTTTAAATTATCTATATAAGTACGTATTTACAAAAAAAAAAGTAATGTATGTAGTATATCAGTTATCTGGTTTCCATAGTACAAGCTCTGCTTAGTTTGGGATCAGATGACCGTATGTGAAATGTCCCAGGATATTATTATTCCATTTATTCAATTGTTAATACATATATAAATTATATTTTTAAATATCAGAATAAAAAAATATAAAAACATTTAAAAATATAAAAAAATAGTAGCCCACCGGTATCGGGAACAGGGTCCAAGCTACCGGTCAGGGCTCTAGAGAGAGGAACCTTTCTGAATCAAGCCCTTGATCCAGCTGCCCAACGAGAGCCTCCTTAGGTGTTGGTCGAGGATCTTGGCAATTACGTCATTGGCTGATACGACTATCGGCACAATGATCGCTGAGTTCACATCCCACATGTCGACAACCTCGCGAGCCAAGTCAAGATACTTGATTTGTTTATCTTTCTCGGCTTTCACGAGGTTCCCATCATGCGGGACCGTTATGTCAATAATCATTGCGCCCCGCTCTATTCGATCCACCACCACTATGTCAGGCTTATTGGCAACAATAGTCCTGTCAGTGATGATGGATCGATCCCAGTACAAAGTGATATTTCCATTTTCGAGAACTGGGTCGGGCACATAGCTGTAGTACTGCACTTCCGATTCTATAAGGCTGTATTTCAGAGCAAGTTGCTGATGGATAATCCTGGCTACAAGGTTGTGTCTATGCAAATACTCTTCGTAAGCTAGACGAGAACACCCGGAGATAATGTGTCGGATTGATTCTCCTGGACGGTGGCATGCCCGACAGATGTCAAACGTTCCGTCCTTCACAATAAATCTCCGGTAATTGTTCGTCATGATAACTTCGTCAATAATTGCACAGACAAGACCTTCGGTTTCCTCAAAGAGGTCACCGGAACGCAACCAGGCTACGGACGCTAGTAGATCTACATCGGGTACATGCAGGGCCCGGAAAAAGCGTCCGTGAAGCTCCTTACTCTGCCATACATCCCTGCGATCGTTAGTGTCAAGCACTACAGGCTTGCGCTAGTTCTCTTTAGCCAAGGAGAGCGGGGTGAGGCCCTTGTCTATTGCGACCACATCTCGATGCATCCCCACGTCGGATTCTAGGAAATATTCCCTGAGACTGCATATGCTCACGATTGTGGAGGGTCTTAGTGTTTCAAAAGCCTCGGCCTCCACACTTTCGCGGGATATACACTATACAGTCTCATTACCGATGATCGTGGGTGGTGCATTCGATATGCAGTCAGCAGCGTACGGACCCTCCTATCCAGGGCGTCTAATTCAGTCTGAATCCATTTGAGTACGCCGAAAGAGTACATCAGAACCGGCATGACCCAACCGTTGAAGGCACGTACCTTGTTACCGCCTGATAAAATACTATTGAATACTTTCTTCAGGCGGCCAAGGAAGCGCTCCTTCAGGGATTGCTTCATGTCAGTAACATTGATGCCCAAAGCTTCCGATATACCCAAATACTTATAGGTTTCGGATGCGGAGAGGGCTCTAGGGTTTATGGAATCCGAGAGTTGGGTTCCCACGGATTCCACAATCTCCCCACGCTTTACATGCATGACCGCACATTTGTCCGCACCAAATTCCATCCTGATGACGCTACTAAAAGTTTCGGTTACTGTCATTAACTCCATCAGTTGCAAATTGTTGGGGCCAAAGAGTTTTAGGTCATCCATGTAAAGTAGGTGAGATATAACCTGACCACCTCTCCTCAGCCGATAGCCTAGGCCTGAATCCTCCAGCAGTGTGCTTAGAGGATTCAAGGCTAAGCAGAACCAAAGCGAAACTATCACCCTGAAATATGCCTCGCTCGATCCTTATCGGTTCGCTATTCCTCTGGATATTTCAACATCCTGGATAGCGAAGGACCGTCCTCCACTGCCCCATACACGACATCAGGAAGGTGCGTAGAGTTGCATCTACTTTATACACATCCAGCACCCTCATGAGCCATGTATGTGGTACTGAATCATAGGCCTTCTTATAATCTATCCAACATGTCGACAGATCCTTTCGTGAACGACGAACCTGTTGGCTAATGGTTATATCAATGAGGAGTAGCTCCTTAGTACCGCGATATTATTATTATTATTATTTGGGTGAATAACTACGAAAATTTTGATTTTGTGACAAACTAGTTATTTTTTTTATCCTGATGGTATCTGCTGGAGATGAAACAAAACACAATATCTATAATTTGCAGGCATTCTTTATCATCTTTAAAATAGGTCGAATCTGTTCCAAAACCGTGGCAGAGCACTCCGACTCTACGTAGTCTTTTGGCTGCTACCCTTAGAGTGTATATAAAAATCCGGAGGCGCGAAGAGAGAGCAGGCCCCGCCCGCTATAACAAAGCATAGGCACCCGTGCAGGCAGTTGCAGCTGAAGCAAGCCGAAGCTGCGGAGGTGAGCATGGGTGTCTATCCTTTGTTACGCAAGGGCGAAGGGGCTGCACTTCCCGCAGTGCCGGAGACGTTGAAAAAAAAAACTATGCATTTCCTTAACTTCCCCCATGCACGGAGGGGATCTCCACCCCTCCCTGCATATATATATATATATATATATATATATACTCTTATATAAAATTCCTTCCAAATACATAATTATTTGCTTTAGTTTTTAGCCCACGTTCGCACGGACGTAAAATTATCGCGGCGGGATTTTATCACGCGGCTGCGTCCTAAGGAATAAACCGGTTTTTGAAAACGTTCTCATATCGTTTTCGTTCCTAACAAAATGTTGTATGTATACATAAAACTGTTAGAAACGTTTTAAAAACGTTATTTTAAATAACGTTTCCGAGCCCTGCTCGTTAGCTTGCTGGTTGCTACATATTATTAATCTGTGATCTGTGTGATTCTCGTTAGCGCAGCAGAGCAGCCAGAGCAGCTAAGCTAGCTGTCAACGTAGCGGGAATTGAAACATTGAACAGGCATTTCCAAAAATAATAATTTAATCGATGAAAAATTAATTACAGTAAAATCAATTTACTCGACATAAAATGTTTGAGTGGGCTTATAGTGGTGCCAATAAAGCTGTCCCCAGAAATGTGGGCCCAGAATGTGCCTACTTTTTGTCGACTAAAAGGCAATTAATAGAAACGATAATCGTAGTTACGATTTCTGTATATATTTCAGTAAGTATGCAGCTTTTAAATATTTAATGGGAGTTAAATTAGGTTTAGTTTATTGCAAGATGTTAAACGCATGACGAATATAAATACGACGACGAATAGCGTAATTAAATTAGTACTCGGCCTTAATTCTCATAATCAATATTAATAATAGTTCAATAACCAATGTCTGAAAATTGTTACAGATTAAGACATTTCCAAGATTAAGTATACCTCAAGATACAAATTATGTGAAAAGTGATAGAGGGGGCAAAAGATTATTAGTCATACTTTTGGCTCTGCTATGGGGCATGGAAATTGGTTTTAAATTTGCTTCACGCACCGTCATATATTTGTTAAATCCTTGCCATGTAACAACATTGATACAAGTGAGTATTAACAGCTACTTCTCGAGCCAAATTACTTCTACATTATAAGTTAGAGGAATTAATTAATACTTTTTACTGTAAAAATGTTTTATGCAGTATTGTAAATACCTATTTCATGTAAATTTACACTATTAACAGTTTAAATTTAATTATTAATTTGATTAATTTCAAATAGCCAATATGAATCACATTTTGATAATAATTTAAATTGAAGATATGTTTCTCATTTGTACAATAAAATGCTATTACTGTTTTAGATCTATCTACTGGCAGCTCCACCCAGCAAAACCGTTACAGCTTTATTTCGTATTCATTTGAACTTATTAAATGGGCCTTTGTTAGCATTTCTGTTTCCTGAAACCGCTTCAAGGAAGGTAAATACCATTCTATTTTATAGTGTTGAGTGGGGTACATGCAGGCAGCCCATCTGATTGATTGTGGTCACTGCTGCTTATGGAGTGGGCAATACCACACGCACCCTAGAGACAAAATTGTTATGTCCCGTGTGCCTGTTACAACACTAGCACCCCCATTAAATAGAACTGCAATACACATAATACTCATATAATATTTTTTGTCATTTTTACTTGTATTATAATTTTGTATTTTATGTTAGATATTTGCTGAGGCTGCGCTTTACTGGATTCAACATGGAATGATGTTTGTCATACCATATTACCTTCTGAGGATTGGCGGTGCGTTGAATTTTATTAATATTTTACCTTCCCTATTTCATAATAATTTATCAACTTCTTCTTCTAGGTGCCTACAACATAGAACCTTTTTGGATTTTAATTGGGCAATATTCAGCTATTGTCTAAACTTGATATATCACTTTATTGTATTACAACTTATTGCAATCGTAAGTAAACCCATTAAATTTATTTTTGGCTTTTAATATACTTGCTTATTGCAAGATAATGTTTATAATAATATAGTTCAAAATTTGTGTGCTTTGACTCAACCATATCCTGTAGCTCTTTAGAAGGAAAAACTACAGCCATTACTTTATTTCAAAGGTCCTTATTTGGAGACTATTAGGTTGATAATAGGAAGGCATAATTAGGATAAAATTGAAATATACTATACTAATATACTATAGCTGCTGTACTGAATTAAGGACTAGTAATACAACTAATTTAGAATGCAATCATAATTTTTAACATAAAATTATAATTTCGCTGTTAATTTATTTTATATAGGTTACGAATTTAAAATTCTGTGATAGTAGGGCAGATGGTGATCACCGGGGTGGTTGTAGTGAAGTAAAAATCCCACACTCCCCTTTATCCCCAAAGCCCGAGCGCCTTAACTAACCTTTAACTTCTGAGAGCCTAGACCCCAGAATAGAAAAGGGTCGAGAGTTAAAGAGAGGCTCTTAAACTAGGTGCCTAGAAACCACTCGAGCTTTAAAATAAAGGCCAAAATAAAAGAAGTGTTTTGGATCACTAGCCGTGTGGCAAAAATCGAGCCGTGCAAATGACCCGTAGCGGGTAGGTACTACGGACGGCGGGAATGGCAGCCGCCAGAGGTGGATGTAAGGTCGTTGTGTCGTTGCCTGGGGTCCTTAACTGTGGCCGGAAGGGAGATGAAATCGGTTTACCGCTCAACAGAAAATTGGATCGAATAAACTTCCAGAGTACTTTTACGTAACTACCTCAAAATCTACCTAGCCTTTTCCGAACTGCTTTCCGAGGCACGGATGAGTCTCGGTATGTAGAGATGGTCACCCATCCACGGACCAACCCCGGCATGCATAGCTTAACCTGATGGATCGACCTGTGCGGCTATTATTACTTAGCCACGAGCTCCTTTTAACATAACTACCTATTTCTGAAAATATAAATAATAAGCCTATTACTGTCTCACTGCAGGCAAAGTCCTCTTCTCATACAGAGAAGGCACGAGCATGGATCACCACGCTAGCTCAAGACGGGTTGGCGATGTCAGACTTATATTAACTATAAAGTCCAGGTTGCTTCACGATGTTTTCCTTCACTAGTCGGTGAAGGAAAACATCGTGAAAACATCAAAAATAACCATCAATTACTTGAAAATTCAAATGCCAGGGGTTCTTCATTCGAGAAATCATGGCACAGCGGACAGAGCTCCGGCGGGATCTCTTGGTGACATGGAGAGTGCGACTGTCGCGACCCAGTGCTGGGCACGCCACAATTGCGGCGATAAGTCCCCTCTTTGAGGAGTGGTTGGAGAGTCGCCACGGCGTCCTCACCTTCCGCCTGACAAAGGTCCTCACCGAACACGGTTGCTTCGGGAAGTTCCATTGTGTGGATTGCCCGTAGGACACGGTGGAGCATACGGTGGAGGTCTGCCGGCTCGGGCGGAGCACCGCCGCGTCCTTGCGGAAGCGATCAGCGGCGGCGATCTCTCCAAGCCATGATACGGAGCGAGAGTGCATGGGAAGCCGTCACTACCTGCGAAGCTAGTAATGCTCGCGAAGGAGGAGGCTGAACGCATGAGCGAGAGGCAATCTTTGCGCCCTCACTCCCCTAGTCGCCGCAGGAGACGCCCTGGGCGTCGGGAATCGATAGCCGATTCCCGGCCACCGTAAGCGCGGGCTTGCGGATGGCGAGCAATTCGGTAAGTCCAGGCCCGGGTCGACGGCGCGTTGTGTTACACGCGCGCCTCAAAGAGTTGTCAGCACTAGCTGAAGGGGTCCGCTAGGGCCGATGCCCGCCAGGGTTGCGGGTTGTTCGAAAGAGTTACCGTGGCCCTGACACAGGCAACTGAAGGAACACGGGTGGGTTTCAGTTAGTAGAAGTCTGACACGCCCTCCCGCTCCACCCAGAGCGGGAGAAGTTATTTGATAATTTTCCATCCAAAAAAAATAGGGGTTCTTCATTAGGTATTCTTGCTCTCACGATTTCAAGATTTTTATGAGAGGGATTGCTCGTAAAAATTGTATACGGTATTATAATTTGTTAATCTGATTATGTAATTGATTCCATTAATTGACGCTATAAAAACTAGGTGTTTTCATCATTTTTAGGGTTCCGTACCTCAAAAGGAAAAAAACGGAACCACTCGTGTGCCTACAGCCAATTTGCTCCGAATCTAATGGACCGCAGGTTTATTACATATCTTGCAGAAGACTAGCGATAGCAAAATTTGCGCAATAATTGCTTTTCAATCGCAAATCAGTATGACGTATCGCTGATACCTACATAATACCGATTTGCGATTGAAAAGCAATTAAGGCGCAAATTTTGCTATCGCTAGGCTTCTGCAAGATACGTGATACGGGTATCGATTCAGTTAAAATTTGGTACACGTAGGAATTGCTGTGACCCAAACACGGACGTGTAACGTAAATAAATGAATTTTGACTATGGGGTCAATTTTGGTGGCCAAATAAGAAAATAAACATATAAAGTTTTGCAAAATGTACCGTGTGACATATCAAATGAAAGAGTTTACTGTAAGGGTTTCAAATGTATTGTATTTTTTGTATAATTTTAAAATATTATATCGTTTTAAAGTTATTTAAGAAAATAGACAAAAATTGACCACTCCCCCCCCCCTTCTTATCTACGAAACTGCTGAGCCTAAAATTTTGAAAAAAGAAATACAGAAAATAGTTGTATACCTATAGATTACAGGAAAACTTATAAGAAGACTATCGTATTCAAATAACAATGTTAAATCTCTCAATATTGTGCGTACAAACTTACATTTGCAGTTGGAATATATGGGTGAATATGTTTTTCAACGACAATGTTAAGTTTGTTCTTGGGATTAATTCATCCCAACTACGGAACCCTTCATTGTGCGTGGCCCGACACGCACTTGGCTGTTTTTTTTTCTAAAACAGCATCGTATTAAAGTACCTAGTTTTATTTAGCTTTCAGCGATTCACTGTCGTAATTAATATCTTTTTGTTTCCCTTTCAGCCAGCCCAAGTAAACTTGAATCACATGCTCTGCCCGGCTATATTGGATCCGTTTGATGGGCCCTGGTTCAGAGTAGCAGCCGTTGTTCATCAAGCATTGCTGTGTCCTTTGCTATGCAAAGCTTTTTGTCTGATCGCTGACTTCTGCCTTACGAAATTTCCGCCTACTAAAGTAAAGCCACATATGAAGGATTCTCTTATGGACAGCCTTACTGTTGACAAACCAATTAACTACAACCATGAGGACTAGTAGCTGTTGCAGCTGGAACAATTTATGGCTGTAATACCTCTCAGGGTAGGTAGAACTATAATACAAATTGCCTTTTGAGTTGGAGAACAATATTTCATCGCGTCCATTTGGTTTTGGTGGTTAATATATTTATATTAATAAGGTAAGAATTATAAAAGATTATTAATGAACTTTTGCAAAGATTTTTGTGATGATATTTGTTGATATTAGGTCTATTCTAATTACTGTAATGATTGGTACCCATAATCTCAACTTAACATGTAAATGTCGCAGCCAACTGGTTTAATTAGCCGTTTAGTTAACCGCCTAGCCTTTTAACTAAACGGCGGCCGTTCAACTAGTGGCCAGAATGATAATCAATTATAGGTTAGGTTGGAAATGTGACCAACCACGCGTGAGCCGAATTGGTCGCAATAACTAAGTCAGGACACACCGACCAAATGGGTTAGGTGCGTGCGAGTCGAGCGGGCTGTGCCGCGAGCACTACTTCCAAAGGCTAGGCAGTTAACTAAACGGCTAATTAAACCAGTTGGCTACGACATATCTCAACGTCTTCGTTACATTTAGGCGCTCCCTCACCGGAGCATTCGCCTGTAATGTAACAATCCAAGATTCGAAAAGTTTCGCATTCATGATACAAATTGTATCACGTGTGCTCCCACTTACCTCTGTTACATTACAGACGAATGGTCCCGGTGAATGTAATGTTACAAATTGTATCAGTTCTCCTCACTCACTGATGTAATGCTCGAATTTGAACTGTTACAATACAGACGAATGCTCCTGGTGAGGGAGCGCCTTTGAAGCTTTGTATCGTGGTATAATATAATAACCAAAACGGCAAAACTGTTCTAAGTACATGTGGGTCAATTCGCGATACAGCTACGTCTAGGTATAGGTAATTTAAATAGCTATCGTTATTGATACACTTAACCGATTGCAAGTAAATATCGTGTATTATTAGTGTGAGCTAGACAAGAACGAAAACTGTAATTGTGCAAAAAAACGTCCACAACGCGTAGTGGAAATCATCAGAACCATCCACAGCGGGTAAATCATCAGAACCATCCACAGCGGGTAAATCTGTCGAGGCATTGGTAATGTAAAGACAGCCACAATACATTGTGACTTAAGATTGTCATAAATGACACTAAGTTGCGTACTACAAACCAAACATGTCAAAAAGTTGGACATTCGTAACAAAGTCTGGTCAATTTTGTTTTTATCTTTTATTCAACTCAAGTTTCTCCTTATGTCGAAAGTGTGGACGGAATACTAAAAAGCCGGAGATTCCTGGTCAATTCCGGACTGTTGGTATTGGTAGCCGTACTGCCACGGAAAATGTCCACATCCTTGTTAAATGACTGTTGCGAATTTGGGCCAAACATTAGGTAAACACAAAAGAAATTGGCCCAACGCAAATTCTGTCGCAGTAGTTAGGTTGATCGTATCACCCTCCTGTAGTTCCATCTGCTAGCGTTTAGACACTATGTTATGGCTGTTCTTGATTGACCACAACGCGTTGTGGTCAAATATACGGTACGGTACGGTAGGCAATACGAGCTACCTACGACTCGAATTTCGCTTTGTCGTTCGGAGTTCACGTTGTGATTGTTTTTTTTTTCACATTTATTATTATGATGATGATAGCCCCATGTAATTAAAATTGTTTTTAATTCCTTAATTGAAGCACTATATTTAATGTAAACTTGACAACGACCTAGTCCTACAATAGATTTTATTTCCGTGTTTGTGTGTGTTAGATTATAAGCCTTACTTTTGTATAAGAATACTTACACTCTATTTATCTTTAATTTTATTTGCAGAGCGAGGTAGGTATAAGTACTAGCTCTATTAATATTGTCCAAAAATATGATTAAAAAAAACGTTAGAATAGGATAATTTTAAACTATAACGCGCATAACGCAGGTTTGGCCTAGTAATTTCTGGACCCCATAAATGCGGCCTTTCAAATTACTTTTGAAACGAAGTTGTCAAAACGCTATGCGTTCTGAGTTCAAGAAGTTCAATATAACTTACATTCCTTATCTTAGCAAATAAAAATGACATGCGCTTGTGGCCCGCAAGTTTCAGACGCATGCGTCCCTGAAATTCGCCGACCTAAGGAGGTAGGTACAGTGTGTATGTGACCTACAGCATTTCACTGAAACGCGGCGCGAGACCAACATTGTGTTTTAGGGTACTTGCATAATGAAACTGGTTTCTGGTCTCGGATGTTGGTAGGTACTGACATAGGTGCAGGTTGATACCTGCCTACAACCTACATGAAGAAACGATTACCTATAATGGGGTAGAAGTGCGTGCGCGTTTAAAAATATTCCATTTTCTGCGGTACTACTCCATTCCGAGACCTTGAAGGTTGAAGCATGGACCTGCGTATAAGAAGCAAGCTTTCAAGACTCTTGAAAATAAACTTAACATCAATGGTGGGCCCTGCTGTGCGGGTATGTGCGTGCTCCTTGTACAGTCAGCAACAACGGTTACTGAACGTTTAAGATTTTGGTATTATCATAGGACTATTAGTAATGTATTGATTTATTGTTTTAAACCTTATCATAAACGTATTGACATAACATTGCGCCTGTTTTCGCTGAAGTTGTAGGCAGAGGTGTAAAGTACAACCATATTTCGCAAGTTATGTTATGTATTAAGACAAGAGGCCTTGTCTAGTCTAGTCTTGCCTTGTCTAGTGGCCTGATCTGTAAACTATTCACCATGCCTCAATAATTTGTTACTTACAAATAAATAAAAGTAATTTGCAAATGTTCGTTTAAAATCTCTTCTGAAACTAGATACTCAAGGCTCATTTTCACCACACATCATTAAACAAGTTTAAAACATCGCTCCGTTTCTTTCAATCGTTTGAAGATGACGGAGACAGAATGATGTCTTAAACTCGTTTAGCATTAAACGCGTTAATGATGTGTGATGTGAAAGTGAGCCTAAGTGCGAATTTCACCAAGGAACGTGATCAGCACATCTAAACTTCGTTCAAGAGCTGTCAGTTTCAATATTTCACGGAAAATAATGACACTGACCGCCCTTAAACTTGGTTTATGTGCTGATCGAGTTCAGTTTCATTGGTGAAATTCGCCCTAAGTAGGTACTTAGTGATCTAATCTATTTTATCGTTGACTATTGAATTGATTAACAAACAGTTGATCAGTGACTTTCCTTTATCGTGAGCGCATATTTAACATAACTTTAAAGCTAAAGTAACCATTAATATTATTTATAGAGCCATCTCAAACTTAGTATTTTTTGTGACACAGAAGTGCAAAAAAGTTGATTACCCACCAGTATTACGATTGTAAGTATTTATATTAGGTAGGTAGGTATATGCATGTAAGTCGTAGTAACGTTAATATAATCAACGGCACCCTTATAAATACTGGCCACGATGATACTTACTGTATTAATAGGTACACCTAGTCATTAATTATATCTACATGTAACTAGATACGCTTAAATAAGAACAACTCTGCCCACAGTAGCAAACCTATTTCAATAATTATAAAGTATATGTAGAAACATTGCTTCACATTCGATGTAGAATTGGTAGAAAAAATAGACATCCACGCTGCACTTAGCGCCTAAGGTAGTATCAATTTTTTAGCGTTCCGTACCTCAAAAGGAAAAACCGGAACCCTTGTAGGATCACTCGTGTGTCTGTCTGTCCGTCTGTCACAGCCAATTTGCTCCGAATCTAATGGACCGATTAAGTTGAAATTTGGTACACGTATGAATTTCTGTGACCCAAACACGGACGTGTAATGTAAATATATGAATTTTGAATACGGGGGTAATTTTTGGGGAGCAAATAATAAAATTTTAAAAAAAGTTTTTCAATCTCTACCGTGTGACTTGTCAAATGAAAGGGCTTACTGTGAGTCTGTGAGGATCTCAATTTTGTTTTATATATTATTAAAATTATTTAAGAAAATGGACGAAAAATGACCATTCCCCCATTATCTTCGAAACTACTGAGCCTAAAATTTTGAAAAAAAAATAAAGAAAATAGTTCTTTATCTATAACAGGAAAACTTGACAGAGGAAATTATATTAATTTCAGAAAAGAAAAAAAAAACAATACAATTCATACTCCAAAAAACAAAACAGGGACATGGCAGTGGTAGATATACGTTATATCGTAAAATATATTTGTACTGGTATCATTAAGTAGGGAGAAAACAATAGAATAGATACGGTTAGTATGGAATAAACGGCAACGACCACGTCACCGTGTTTCCTCTTAACCTTTTCTAATACCAACAAAATAAAATTTAACAAATAGTTTATTTTGGGAGCCCCCCGCCGTGTCGCTCTACGCCCCAAAGGGGGGCGCGCCCCAGCGGTTTGGGAACCCGTGACCTACATGGACATACCTAACTGGCTAAATTTGGGTGAACTATACCTACGCCTCTGCCTAACTACTAAATACACGCGTGCGTGATGTTATGTTAAGTAAGTTTCTATACCCGTGAGGTCTCCACTCTGTTGGAAGTCTACCGTCTAGCTGCCCTCATAGCTTCAACCAATCACCTTCCCGCTTAAATTTAGTTTTAAAATATAATACCTCTATTTAGTTATTTTTTCTATTTTTTTTTTTGTTTTAGCCTAAAATATAATACCTCTTTCTCCATTATAACAATAGATTCCCAGCATGAGGTTGACCCCGGTAGCCTTTTTTCTTTACCGAGAACCACACAGGCCAGACGATGCTGGAATTACATTAGCTACAAACAATTAAAATATAACGTTTATAAGTCATTAAGCTATACTTGCCTAATTGTGAGAGTAATATTAACGAAATAGTGGACTTAAGTATTATCAAGTGAGCAGGTACAAACAGAACAATAGTTTTATGTTCTGTAAGTACTATGACATGACCTCGACGAATGAGGAAGTTAATTAGATTATAATTTGATAAGTAGACTTAATTTAAGTAATGTAGGTATAAAAGAGTAGTTTAGTTTGGTACTTATAGGTCATTAATGAGTAGGACCTATGTATACTGCGGCTTGAAGCTGTAAAGTGATACGCAATAATCCTATTAGACTTGAAGTCATAAACACTTGCCTAATAACTAGAGAAAATTCCCTGTTATTATGAAAAAAAAAATACCCATCAGTATTTAAAAATGAATTATCAAGCGTGGCATGTCCGGTCTGAAAACATCGTGGCATCGTTCGTAATAAGAAATAGTCATCGATTTATTCGTTCACATCGATTGCTGTTTGGCCTTCAATGCTGATGTCGACAATTAAGGAGGTAACTACCTACCTACTGTTGCACGCTCATGCTCGCTAACAAGAAAGAAAGATAGGTAAATAATTAAAGACTAAGAACGAGTCGGCCACTTTTTACCAAGGTAGGTACATACTTGCCCGTCTGGGGCATCTGGGCAAGTGCTTCACCGGACTGCCAAACTGTCGCGTTGGTAACACCTACACAATAATTATATTATGAATTAATAATTTATAGATCTAGGTTAAATAAAATTAATTAACAGTGAACTGTTCGGCGCGTCGCTCACTGGTAAGTCGAGGCGAGTTTTGACTACCTCGGTCCCTAACTGAAAGGAACGGACAGGCCTCATCAACGCCTCAAAAAAAAAAAACAAAAAATAATAAATAAATTAGTGTACAGTCCCGAGAGTTACAATAGGTACAGACGCCAGCACATCAAGCTACTACAATCTGCCAAATTTCATTAATAGTTTTTCAACTTTATCGCTAAAGCTAATGCTTTAATACCCGAAACCCAAAACTGTCAAATTTTCCCAAACAACCTTGAACCTAATGGTTCAAGGTTGTTTGGGAAAATTTGACCGTTTCGGGTAGCTTGACCTGCTGGCGTCTTTACCTAGTCTAATCGAAACGTGATTCACATTTACACATTCCGCTACGTCAAATAAGATTTTATCGCATCACCGCTCGGCTCCACTTACTGGCATTGGCTTAGCTAAACGGTAAACTTTTTATTGATCGAATTTTCCAAATGATGTACAAATATTTTTGAAAATAGCGGTATCATGCTGTTTTGCCTGGGAAACTGGCAAAACGAAACCGATTTTGATGTGTTTTAGGATTCCATAGCCAAATGGCAATAACGGAACACATAATTTCGGCATGTCTGGATGACACAATCGACATCGCCAAGCAAGCGTGGTGGCCAATGCACGTGCCTTCTCTGTACTTAATTGAGAAGAGAGCTTGGGGGACAATAATAGGCTGGTATTATTTACAATATTATATTATGCATTTAAAGAAAATCCTGATGAGACCGTCAATTTAAGAAGTGCAGGGGATAACAAAAACACCTTTCCTAAAAAAAAACCCGTTGAAATTGATTCGTTTTGCCAGGTTCCGAGATGTCTGAAAGTTATGAGATGATTTTCACTGTTGTAACCTGCGAAGTAATTGCGTAACACACTAGCAATGGTTATCATGTTGACAGCTCAACAACATTCATTGCGTTATTTACGTTGTTAAGCAGACAAATTTTTCGAACATGAAGCAATGGATTAGCAATATTCTACAAAGTCATTCAGATTGTGATTGAAAGTGTGTTACGCAGTTAGGGCTGACCACGTTCTCCATTATTACTCTATTTCTGTCAGTTTATAGTATAGGTTGTTTTACCTACTATTCGACGAAGACACTTAAATGTAGGACCTTAAATCTCTTTGCTATTCACTTTCCCCGTCATTCCTTAATGAACTTGTAATATACAGTGCTATTTTTTCATCACTAGCCAAATTTTCACAGGGTGACCCAAGAATATGGACAACTTTCAGTATGGGACTCATGAAATCACGAAAAAAAATCAGCTGCTCCATACATTTTGGTCGAGTAGGTAGGTATTGAACTTCTTTTGTATGAAACAGCTGATCTTTTTTTCGTGATTTCAGAGTTGGTCCCATAGTGAAAGATGTTCATGGGTAGAACATCCTGTGAAAATGTGGCGGGTCATTGAAAACTAACCCTGTATTTCATACCTACAGAATTATTATCCTACTAATAATATTATGAATGCGAAAGTTTGGATGGATGGATGTTTGTTACTCAATCACGGCTGAACGGATATGAATGAAATTTGGCACAGAGATAGATTATAATCTAGCTAGAATAACACATAGGCTACTTGTTTTTTATCCCGGTAGTACTTTCCCGTGGGATCATTCTCGACATCCACGCGGGCGAAGCCACTGGCTAGAGCTAATACCTACAAGAAGCACATTATGGCATGGCACAAAAAGGGCGACACGCGACGCAAATCGTACGTGACACAGGGGCACCGCGTGTCTTGCGACGAGCGGTGCCTTTGTGCCGCATGCGACTGGCGTCGCGTGTCGCGCCTTTTTGATGGAGCTTTTAAGGTTATTGTAGATATTTCAACGTTTTCAATAGACTTCAATAAAGAAGGAGTTTCTTGAATTCTTCGGAATCTTTTATGTAGGGGAACATGGGGCTCAATGGATTTTTTTTTTACTAAAGCTAGGGTTTTTCTGCTTTATTGACCGAGGATTTTAATTCAATATATAAAAGCATGTCTAATCTTTAACATATTTTTTCAAATGCCTCTTACAATTTGGTTTAGGTACTTTACAAGACAGTTTCTTTTGCATACAGCGATTTGATCCATTATGACCCATGAATGGGTCACATTGAATCAGGGTTTGAGTTACAGTGGATCGAATGGGGCTATATATCAGAAGCGTTTAAAATTCAATAAAAGTTATTATATTAATTTAACTTTTTGTTTTTTTACAAATATAATATAATTATCAGTCATTCCTTTAATCAGTATTAGTTGTTAAATCATAATACATGTTTGTATTACATGTTTCTAAATTATCAAAAAAATAATTTAACATTGCAACCTTCCGGTTTTCTCAGACTCAGAATGCTGTCTTTTTCTAAGACTATATAGCCACTCAATACCTGCCAGTTTAGTATCATGCCACTTTTGCGGCACCTGGATATTATTGATGACATTATTGAGCCTTGCCATCTCGTATGTAAGGTTACGAATATCAATTGTAGTTAGACCATACATCATCTGACTGACTACATTTAATAACATAGTCAACAATTGTTTGCTTTCTCCTTGAGTGGAAGTAAATATTTTGCGTACAACATAGTTCGGTGTTAGTGCAATTGAGCTAGTAGGATCCTGAGCTGAGTTTGATAGTTTTTTGTAATAGGTACCTTTGCAGAGTGGTGAACGGGATAACCAAGATCCCGTTTTGAAACGGCTCTTATGGTTTGACCCTCCACTACCATGTTTAACGCGTTGAGCATTTGTTCTTCTGTATGAAGACTAATCTCTGTCTTCCATTTTTGCATGTTTACCTGTAAACAAGTAGGTAACTGAAACCTCTTTGGGAAACAGTGGATCATGATACAACGAACCCTATTACATGACTCACTGTAACCCATTTACTAATAACAGAAATAATATTTTTAGCAAAATATAAATCGCTTATATCACACAACTTAATACAGTTTTATACAATTAGACACACATACTGAAGGAAAATTTGCATGTATATCTGAATAACTTTGAACCAAAGTAATTGCAAGTAAAACATTACGTAAATTACTTTTTCGTACTTACCTACTGACCGATGCGCTGTTACGCGTCCTCCCGTTACGATTCAGTGACGGCGACTAGTCGGGTGGCGCGGGGTAGGAGATTGCGTTAGCGCAGCCAACGCGTGTATGTGTGAATACAATAGATACAGTTTTAACAAATGATTCACTGTTCCCCGTGATCCACTGATGCACATGTTCCCCTAAGTTCTTTCTGAGCTGTGATAATTCTTATTGGCTACTTTTATTGTTATATAGTCAATCACAAAAGAACCTCCTACTTAGATGTATTTTTTACTTACGTACGATGTATCGAGTAATATAGAAAAACATGTCCTAAAGGGTGGACAAAATGCGGTCCGTAGATGGGAAGATACCAGCTTACCCTTATCTTATCAATTAGTACCCACTTATTGAAAATCTTATGGTCTTTCGTTCATTTAACCCATAGGTTCCCAAAGGGGACGGTACCGCCCCCTAGTGGGCGCTGGAGCTTTTCGTGCGGCACGATTACAGAGAGAGAGAGAGAGAGAGAATTAATTTTTAGTTTGTTATTAATATATAATAGACAGACATATAAAATTGGTATAATTAACTATTATGTAAAGGGAGCGTTGGATTATTTTTCTTGTAAAGGGGGCGGTAGTCCATAAAAGTTTGGGTTAACCGAACACAACGTTTATTGGAGAGATTTGATCTTTATAATAAATCGAGTCTATCGATTACTGTCCAGAACGTTAGTTTTTACGCAAGTAAGTATTATTATTATCTACCTAAGTACCTCCATTCCCTCGACGGACGTACTTTAATTTCCACCCTGAAGGTATACATAGACTGACTGGTAATTAGTGACCGATACTTAAACACATGATTATACTCATGATAACAAACAGCTTTTACTATGAGACCAAACCTCGCGAAAAAAAAAAATCTTGTCCCTTGTTCGCTTATCTCGTCAAAATATAGGGAGCAGCCGATTTTTTTTTTTTGCAATTTCTGGTTTGGTCCCATAATCAAAGTTGTTTGTTATCATGTGTACAATCATGTGTTTATCGGTCGATAATTACCAGCCACGCTATAAACAAGTTGTACCTAACTTAAATAAGGCACAACTTCTTAAGGGGTCATTGTACTCATCATTATTAACAACTTTTAGGTCATAGTACCTAGAGTAGAAGATCAAAATTGAAATCGCGTAAAAAAAAAACAGCTTTTCCCTACATTTTGACGAGTTATGCGAACAAAAATTTTTTTCCCGATTTCTGGTTTGGTCTTATAGTAAAAGTTGTTCATAATGATGAGTACAATGACCCCTTAAGATGTTGTCACTTATCTAGATTAGACCTTGTATATAATAGCCAGAGATCGGAATAGGTAGAGAATAAATACCTAAACTTCGAGGAAAGAAGTAACAAGAGTGGATAATACCTCCTATAAAATCCCGGAATGATAAACATGACGATTAACTCTCGGGATTTAAGAAATTGCGAATTATTTACTAAAATAATTAATTTATTACGAATGTATTAAAAGTGAAATAAATTATTCGCAATTTCTTATTTCCCGGGATTTAGAAATTGCGAATTATTCAATTATAAACATTTAATTTGTTACGAATTTAATCAAAGTATACCTACATACCTACCTACAATAATTATTTACAATTTCTTAAATCCCGAGACTTAATCGTCATGCTTATCATTCCGGGATTTTATAGAAGGTATTATCCACTCTTGTTACTTCTTTCCTCGAAGTTTAGGTATCCGATCTCTGATAATAGCCATATTATAATATAATTATGTTATTGATTGGGTCAATGCGATTGCGACTACCTAACTATAAATTGCTTATCCACTACTTTTCGAAAGTAGTTATTTTTTACTGGTTTCTACGCAAACTTACTTACACTGGGACTACATTAATGCAGTTTTTTAAATTAGCGTAAATGATGCGCAATGGCTAGTTAGGTAACTTAGAGCCACACTGCGCATCAATTTTTGCAACGCGTTCATTGTCGACATTCGGTGTTTTTCACATTTATGGTAAATGCTTAATACCTTAGTTGTGGTTACACTTGCCGATATGTCATTATTATTGTTCAATCGCATGATTTGCCGTCACACTAGTTGTCAAACAATGTTGAAGTTAGTGTAGCCCCAGCTTAAAGAAAAATATAAAATATTAACGTTATTTTGCTACCTTGTTTTATTAACACTAAACATCAATAGAAATTTGTTAAATATTCTAATAGCCTATGACAACTAATTTAAAGAATGTATTGCTGAAATAAAACAATAAAATATAAATAATTAACAAAGGTGTCTTTTATTACTATAAATAACAGAAATATACAAATACATTGTTAATGATTAAGTTATTCTAAACGTAAGTATATTTTTTACGATTTTTACTAACCTATAGTGCCTTATTGAAATGATTATGCAGATAGGTGTCAGTTCCGCACGTGAGTGGTAACAAGTTGACATTTGACAGCGTCTTTATGTCGTAGCAGTAAGGACGATTTTTGTAATGCAAGTCCAGCTCACTTTAGACATTGGCAGTATAGTCGACATCGGCTTTGCTTGCCATTTATTAGAGATACAATAGAAGTGTTACCACTGATTTGCGGTTGACTATACCTACCTAGGTATTATACAGATTATACAGCCTATAAAACATAACAGTGTAAATAGTAAAATAACGAGATAAAATTAATAACACAAGAATAAGGAATGATTTTTAAAATACTTGGTAAATTTGCATCATTTAGGGCTCTTCAGAAACGCAATTTAAACAATCTACAAAACAACATTCCTTTAATTAAGAGGGTACCGAGCCTACAGTGGCGCCCTCGTCGTTTGTTTGGTTATTACTTTTATTTTAGAATAGGTACAAATGCAGAAAATGAGCATGTTAAGTTGTGCTCCACAAGACTATACGTTATTATTATTACAAACAGTAGTTTTATATTGTAAAGTTTTATTGTAATCCTTAATACGGAAAATAGTGGCCACTATTTACCGTTTTTCGCGCTCGGTACCCTCTTAATCGATCTACGACGACAACGCGACGTTCAGAACTCTAGGCAGTTGAGCAACCTGACATGAAGCCGCAAAGCAAAGCAGCGGCAAGCGTATCAGCTGAAGTAAATGCAATGAATGTGCAAATGAAGCCCTTTCATATAACTGGGTACTTAGTCTAGTAAACCCACTTTAAATTTTCTGTCCCTCATTTCGGCTTTTGTTACAATCAAAATAGCTTTTTTTTATTTTTTCAATTCTTTCACTTGCTATTTAAGTGGACAGGCATTAATATAACTATTCCAAAGGAGATAATTCATATTGGGCTAAATTATGAAAGTGTATTCTGTTAGAACATGTTATTCTCTTCACATTTCACTATGGAACCAAATCTATAGAGCCTTTTCCTGCACTGTTATACGAGTTTGAAAAATACTGTTTTCAGTATGAAATTAGTTAAAAGAATAATAGTAAAAAAATAAAAGAAAAACAGAAATAAATAGAGAAAAACGTATTCTTTCGGAGTATAGCTATTTTTTCGTTTGGCACTTTCACAGTTAGTTAAAAAATGTATGGACGGTGAATGATCTCCTTTCAAGTCGATAGCTTTAGTATAAGCTGCCGTGGCAGACAGCCATATAGACGAAGTCGCGCCATAAGGATTCCTTTTTTACAATTTTGGTACGGAACCCTAAGGCATGCCAGTTTCACGACTGGCTATTGCCTAATTTTATTGGTGAAGTAGGTAGTTATGTATCGAACGTCTTACAACAAGCCATGAAAATTGCCGGCAATATTTCCAAAGTTGCCAAAACTGCCGGGAATTTTACAAACTTCCCGGCAAAATTGGGCAAGAAACGTATAAATAGAAAACAACTTTAACTAATATAATTGCTTAGAAGAATAAAATTGCGGTCTGCAGGGTGGTAGTTTTATGCTTATCTACAATATACAACCGAAAATTTTAGTTTTTACATTTATTTTCTTACTGATAAACTAAGAAAAAAAAACAAGCTATCCATGATAGTTCATTAGTGATGAAACCATAACTATTTTAGAGAAATCGTAGTTTTTTTCTACGTTCTTATAATTTAACTTTACTTGTAAGTAACAAAGTATATACACAGTCTGGCCATACATACTTTTATAATTAAAAATATGAAAGATATTACATTTGAATTTGGAATCTGTCATTTTTATACGATTGTTCATTTAGTTTTCTAATTTTGGCGCCAATACATTATACAATATTTTGCGATATTAAAATGGAGTGGGGTGAAAAAGAGAACCAAATCGCTGTGATTGCATTACACAAAGTTAGTATGGAGCCAAATGCAATTTTTAAAACTATCCATACGCTTGGTATTAGTCAAATGTTTGTGTACCGGGCTATTAATAGGTACAATGAGACCTCCTCTGTTTGTGACAGAAAAAGATCTGGCCGTCCACGTAGTGTGCGTACGAAAAAGGTGGTCAAAGCAGTAAGGGAAAGTATTCGAAGAAATCCTGTCCGAAAGCAAACGATTTTATCTCGGGAGATGAAGATAGCACCCAGAACCATGTCGCGTATTTTAAAAGATGACTTAGGACTTGCAGCCTATAAGAGACGCACTGGTCATTTTTTAACTGATAATTTAAAAAAGAATAGGCTAGTAAAATCGAAACAACTGCTGAAGCGGTACGCAAAGGGAGGTCACAGAAAATTTTTGTTTACGGATGAGAAAATTTTTACAATTGAGCAACATTTTAACAAACAAAATGACCGTATTTATACTCAAAGCTCTAATGAAACTTCCCAATTAGTCGACAGAGTGCAACGTGGACATTATCCGACTTCAGTGATGGTTTGGTGGGGTGTTAGCTATGAAGGAGTGACTGAGCCATATTTTTGTGAAAAAGTTATCAAAACATCGGCACAAGTGTATCAAGATACCATTCTTGAGAAGGTAGTTAAGCCCCTTAACAACACCATGTTCAATAACCAAGTATGGTCCTTCCAACAAGACTCGGCGCCCGGTCATAAAGCTCGGTCCACGCAGTCTTGGTTGGAAGTGAACGTTTCGGACTTCATCAGAGCTGAATACTGGCGGTCGTCTAGTCCCGATCTTAATCCGCTGGATTATGATTTATGGTCAGTTTTAGAGAGTACGGCTTGCTCTAAACGCCATGATAATTTGGAGTCCCTAAAACAATCCATACGATTGGCAGTGAAGAATTTTCCCATGGAAAGAGTGCGTGCTTCTATTGATAACTGGCCTCAACGTTTAAAGGACTGTATTGCAGCGAATGGAGACCACTTCGAATAAGCTTTTTATATTTTAAATTGTTTTATATTTATGTATTAACACACTGTAAAAGTAATAAATATTATTTGCAATAAATTTTTTTTTCTTGACAATATTTATAGCAAGACTAGGTATATCTATATGTCCCTCATGTGTATCTGTACCTCAGTGGCGGATTTACCAGCAGGCTGAGTAGGCTGGAGCATAGGGCGGCAAATTTAGCCTAATTTTTATTTGTCTTACAGAAATAAAAAAAAAACCTAAATGTTATTAGGTCCACTCACAATCCAATCAACGTGTAATATGTTTCACCACTAAAATATTATTTTTTGTACTACCTACGTATTTGCGCACTTAGTAGTAGCAGTCGTAGTCGCTTTTTACGTGCCATGTTCTGCCCATTCTTTGAATTTACTGGCAACTGCGGCTACTGAATCGTTTACAGAAGCTTGTAGCTTTTTCATGATGCTACAGGAAATTTACGTTTTTTTTTTTTGTAAGCTCATCACAATGCTGGCAAATTTTAATGAGTGAAATGGGGAATCTGACACGATGGTTAGCTAGAGAGGACACGTGTAAAAGTTTGAGCGATTCTTTACACGAAGTTCTTAAAACTTTGGGATCAATCAAGGATGATTGTACCGAACATCCTGTAACGCGAAACGAAGCGGCGGGAATACTTTTGAATTTGGAAAAACTGGAAACGACGGTAATGGTTGTTGTGTGGAATGTTTTTTGGAAAGAATAAACTTAGTGAATATTAAAATTCAGGCTTCTATCGTAGATTTCATCATTGTTGCCAATCGTTACGAATCACTCAGGTAGTACGTTCCCTTTGGACATTTTCCGACATCCACGAGGGCGAAACCGTGAGCAAAAGCTAGTTAGATCCTAACTAATATTATAAATGCGAAAGTAAGTTTGTTTGTTTGTTACCTTTTCACGCCTAAACCACTGAACTGATCATCCTGAAATTTTGCATACCTATACGTGGTCAGGTGTACAGAAACGAACATAGGATACCTTTCATCCCGAAAAAATGTACTGTTTCCGAGGAAAACAATAATAACGTTCTTATGATAATAGATGGCGCCACGTGTCTTTCGAATTATGATTGAATTATATTATTATTGAAACTTTATTAGTGTGTTAATAAGTTTTATTTTTTATTTACCTAATACATTGTGTGAGTCTAGAAAGTTTCGATAGACCGGATTTTCATCCTCCTAACTATCCTAACTAACGTAATAAATACGAAAGTGACTTTGTTTGTTTGTTTGTTACGCTTTCACGCTAAAACGACTGAACGGATTCGGATGAAATTGGCACACGGGTAGGCCATGACCGAGAAAAGGACATAAGCTACTTTTTATCGACATACCACGCGGGCGGAAGCTATTATTATATAAAGGATCATAGCAAGGAAGTCATAACATAGGTACCCAAAAATGGAAGGTGTTGGCAAGAAAGAAAATAATATACTGTAGGTTTGACTCTTAGACGCAAAGCACTTTGGGGGTTAACCGTCGAGGTTTCTTGTAACCTCGACGGTTAACCCCCAAAGTGCTTTGCGAGTTTGAAGTTATCAAAAATCTTAGTTTTGCATACCAAGTTAGGTAAATTGTGGAGTTAATCATTGTACAGACGCCAGCACATCAAGCTACCACAATCTGTCAAATTTCTTGTAACAGATTTTCAACTTTATCGCTAAAGCATTAGGTTCAAGGATGATTGGGAAAATTTGACAGTTTCGGGTAGCTTGATCTGCTGGCGTCTGTACCTCATAGTAAAAATCTTAATGATAGGTATTATTTCCCCGTCCGTAACAAATCAGTACCTGTTTCTTCAGGCCGCCATATAATTTAAGGGAACAAAATGTTAGATGTCTGAAAGACCTTCAACCATGCAGCCTAACGCGGCCACAACGCGAGGTAAGTTAACTAAGCTTTATTCTTTAGCAATATTGAATACACATGCGCTCAAAAAGCAGATTCCAGCGGCCAACTAAACCGATCATAAACTGAACTAGCTTAGCCTTCCTAGCTAGCTTACGTGGCCAGTAGAACGGCTACGCTTTAAAAGCACACGTTATACGTCACAATTCAATATTGTAAAATTTACAGTAGTTGCAATATTGAAAAGGTAAAGGTAGGTAGGTTAAGTAGGTAAGTCAGATTAACTGCTCTCGGTGTGGCCTAATGTATGTAACCTAATTTTTTTAACCATAAACTTACAAGACTGTAGGTAAATTTTAATTACACACCTTCCTTCCTACTTGTTTGGTATAAATACAAAATAGTTAAATCCCTATTTAGTTTTAAGTGGGTAAATCCTGTGTTGGTCACACAAGATTTTTATTTACGGCGTAATTTTTTTTTCTAAATTCAACAATTCAATTCGAAATAAATGTATTTTTTTTAACTTTCGTGTCTATCGACACTTTAGAAACTTAATCAAGTAACCACAACACTACCTAGACATCTTCGAGTACAGACTACGGCTACTGGGGTACAAAAACATTTTGGGTGGTATTATTTTTCTATTTTTAATATAAACAAAGACCCCTATTGAAACAAAAATTTTAGTTTAGGATTTTAGGCAATAGTAAAAATACGCACAAAGCATTTGTTTATGTATTTTAATGTAATAAACGTTATGATTCGATTTTGTCTTCTAATAAAGACGTGGCGTGGAAGGCACGGAAACGTTTGTCTTCTATAGAAGACCGTGGCGCACAAAAGGTTAAACAAACGCGGCGCTATAGAAGATTTGTTCCAAGTGTTAAAACGGAGATAGGTGTACCTATCTCCGTTTTAAAATTTTAATTCGGTAGCATTGATTTATCTCGTAGGGACCACGGGTAAAAAAAATACCCATGGTACCTTCCAGGGACTACAGGAGGGCCCACGGGTCACAGACTTTTTTACCGAATTAATAAAAATCTATTAATAATTATTATGTCTGTACCGACATTCAAGTATGTGCTGCAATATTTGTAGGTAAAGAAATCAGATAAATCTGATACAATGATTTTAAAAAAGTAGTTTTCTTGTAAACTGATTTTTTTATTTCTTTTTTTGAAAAGGGGCGGCGATATTTTCAGACTTGTACGTCTAAAAACAACAACGATAATTGCAATACAAACGGACTAAATCAACATTTTATATATTTGGATTAAACAATGAACCGATATCCGCATCGGGAATTATTTTCCCACTTAGTTTCCTAAATGGATGGAAAGTCACAGATTCCCAACAAGATTGACGTCTCAAAACAACCACAATTTTTAGTTGTATACCTACACTGTTTATTACGTAATTATACTAGGAAAACAGTCTACTAATAAAATGGGCATTTATGTACACACGACTTCATATCAAGCTATACATTTCAAGTATAAGTTGATCTCTCATTGTACAGAAATCCTATACAATGCGAGCTCAGCATAAACTGGAAATGTATACATAGCTTGATATGTAGACGCGTTTTTTTTCTGCCTGTCAGACGAAAACTCTTCACAATCACTCTAATTTTGCGTCAAAATCCGACAAAAAGTATAAATGTCACTTTGAACATACTTTGCGGTTAGTCGAATTACATTTGGGAAAAGTGTTGCCATAAATTAAAGTAAATATTAAAAACTTAGGATGCGTTCAAAATATTTCAATGTCTCTTTTTTTTAATAAAACAACAAGAAGTCGATGAAAAAAAAAATCCACAGGGCATGAGAAGTGTTTAGAGGTCTGAAAGGATAGCAGATGACCCTCCAGTCGACTATCTCAATTTGGCACCCGAAGCACCAAACACCCTGTATAATATAATAAAGCTGAAGAGTTTTTTTGTTTGAACGCGCTAAAACTACCAGTCGGATTTGAAAAATTATTTTTGTATTTGATAGCCCAATTCTCGAGGAAGGTTATAGGCAAAAGTCGCGGACAGAAATTAGTAGGGTATGAATTGATATGGCCAGTCTTTTTTTTTTCATAAATTATTGGAAAATCTATAAGCTCCTGACTAAGTAACAGCCGCATGACAACGCCCCATCACGGAAATTAAATTCGAGATCAAAAATGTAAACAACGAAATGTCATTGTCAAG
Organism: Dicycla oo; assembly: GCA_948252095.1. Lineage (NCBI taxonomy): Eukaryota > Metazoa > Arthropoda > Insecta > Lepidoptera > Noctuidae > Dicycla > Dicycla oo. Next base: position 18,348,131 of record OX411712.1, read on the forward strand.
GTGACGTTTCAGGGGTAGTCAACATTTCCCTATTTATTCTAAATAATTGACTTCGAAATTTTTAAAACGTAACATACAACAAAGAAAAACTTAACAACAAATAACTCAGAAGGACACATTCAATCAGGACAAGACTTTAATCGTTTTTTTATGATAACGCAATATTATTTATGATTCTTTTTATCGATCCTCTTGTATAAAAGGAAAAACATTTTACAAATACAAAATAAAGTCCAAATGTATAGCGCTGCTGCCTTATTGCCAGCACTATAAAATAATTTGCACGATATGATTTCAAACAATTATATTTTATTCTTGGATCGCAGTTTACGTCACTTTAAAGCAGAAAACTGTGTGCAATATTATATTTTAATTGATGCCTACAATTTTAACACTTCCTATATATTATACATTTCAACAAAATACACAATCGAGGTCATTGCTTTAAATTGGCAACAACTTTGTTTACATTTTTGATCTCGAATTACATTTCCGAGATTAACTAGTCAATGCAAGCGGCAAAAAATCCTTGAAGCACTCTATTTAGCATGGTGTTCACAAAGACAGTAGAGAGGCGATCTAAAACCATAGATAATGATAATGACAAATGCCAATCAGGAAGTTTTGTATCTTCTCTCTCATTCTTCAACAATTGAATTTAGGCAGCATGTTAACTTTTATCATTGCCCTTTGATTGGACCCTGGATAATCAAGATGGTAACAACACCACGGTAACATGTCCCCCTTTCATATTGAACATATTTTTGATGTTCGATATATATTTGACAGATTTCGTATGGACAAACGGGGAAAACTCAAAAATTCAAAATGATTCCTCGTAAATCAGGCAGTTGAAAAATCAGGCCTAAGTCAATTAATAATGTTATTAGATAATTATATACTTACATAAAATATAATGGCAGCTACTAAAAAGGTACACTTTAAAACCATGGTTATTAAACCATAATAAAATTAATAATATTACATTTATTACATCTTTTATGTAGTCATAATTGACAGCGTGCGCCTTAAAGCATTAGAAAATTCGCCTCTTAAGAATTCGAAGCTTATGTACCTACCTATATCAATTCCCTAGGTAAGTATACAATAGTAATACAGGGTAAAATTAAATTAGTTAGAGAAACTCAAAAGACGTGATGGGTTTCGAAACTTAACCATAAAAAACAAAAAAAAAATGAAATTACTTATATTTGTTTCATCCAAAGTTTACTTGAAGTATGAGAAAATCAGTTTTTTTTTAATGTTTAATCATGTTTCGATATCGATACCCATCACGTCTGTGAAGTTTACACAAAAAAACACTAATATTTCAAGTACTTTAATACTTCCCTACGGTCGTTAACCCCAATAAAATATTATCGAATCAATTTTTTTTTGTTTTATCGTGTTTAGATATCGATATACCCATCCCATCAAGTCTACGGAGTTTCGCTGGCTAATTTAATTTGACCCTATATACATACTACGCAGGATTTAATAATTAATAACGCATTTAATAATTATCGAACATTAAGAAAAATAATGTTTGGACTGAAAGCCGTCAAGTCACACCATTAAAGTCATAAAAAAATTAATCCTGTATTTTACTGTAAACACTCAAACAATGGTAAAATTATTATGATAAAATAATTATTCGAGATTTTAAAAGAATTCACTCAAAACTATCGGCAATACGTCGTGTTAACATGTCACAAGATCCAACATTAACACCAGGGTTCTGAAATCCCGATCAATAATATGCTACCAGATGTCATATAAATTTTTGTGACTGAAAATATTTAGTCGTTGAGGTTGAACATGATTATATTTAAATCTTAACTTTCACCAACTCGTAAATTATAAAATAATCTTATCCACCACTATTTAAGCTTTTACAGTACCCACCATAATTATATTAAATAATAATAGCCTCAACATAGTAAATTATATCACATTATTGCAATTTGACTAGATACTGACAATTTTCTAGACATACTCCTTTGCTATCAGCCATCCACTGGGGGACCCAAGTATATCATGGACACTTCGGTGTTACCGTAGACAGCTGAAACTGTTGGGTACAGCTTCTTATTTGGAAGGCCTGTAAGCAAACAAATAATGTTATTATTATATTTTGTAAGGCTATCTATTATGGGTTATGATGGGCCAGCAAATATATATTTTTTCGTAATTTCTATGGTTTCTTATCATTTAAACCAACATTTTTTTTCTATGTTTTTATCTTTCTTACTTCTTAGACCTCGTCTATGCTGAAATGACGACTATCTACTTAAAACTTCCGCATGCTCATCTTTAAGGCGATAATCGCATAGCACGGCTCCCGATTCGATGCATGCGTTTTGACCAATAGAATGCACCTTGTTTTTGATTTGATTTGTTACTAATCTTTGTTGTTACTTTTTGTTACACGCTCTGTACTCGCACAAATGCATAGGTATTGTGTCTAATTGGGCGAAACCATGAAGGGGTGTGGTCTATCAATAGCTGCGCTTCCGCAGAAATATTTTCTAAATTGAGCATGCTTTAAGCTTTGCCGATAGTAAAGTAAATGCGGCAGTGGGGCACGTCATTTCAGCTTAGACGAGCTCTAACTCCATTTATTTGCAAGTGATATGTGCCGAAAATCAGTCAGTGCCTGACGTAAATTGACATATTTTTAGCAGACAATTTTTTAATCGTCTAAACTAGGACTAAACTAATATTTATCGTTCATCTTTTTCTTAATGAAATAGAAAGAAGAAGATGCACTGAACTTACATTTAGTTTAGTTTGTGAATAAAATATTCAGCGCCATTGTCCACAATAACTAAAAATTAGTACAAAAATTATATTTTTTACATGTAAAACTAAATATTTTTTCTTGGCAAATAGTCACGTGCATAAAAAAAATCATTAATATCTGTTCTCAAGATAGCAAATATATGTGATCATCTGTGGCATATACAAGTAACGGCACAAATACATAATTTGTCGTTTATGTGACATCGAAGAAACATCAAAACTACCTATACGACGAGACACACAACACAAAAATATAAGGTGCCACATCGGCTTCAAAAAGATGTGTCACCTCTCAGAATGCATCAATAAACTTTTGTTTAACCTGCCTTCTTCTGATTTGTATATTTTGTACTTGTTATGCTAAAACAATGTACCTATGTAACGTCGAAGTATTATTGTAATGTTAGTTTAAAGAGTTTTTAAGATATGTTTGTTTTTGTTTTTATCTACGCTTACTGGCAGATAACTTTGTTTGAAACCTATTTATGTTTTCTCTATAAGTGAATTTGTAATTCTTTTAAGAAATAAATATCTTTAACCGTAAATATTGGATATATCTTGCGTTATAAATATACAACGTGTTTTTTTTTATATACCATAACTCTAAGGTGTTAACGAGACCATAATTTTGAACAACTTTTACTATGGGACCAAAACTGAAATAGAAAAAACAATCAGCAGTTCCCTACATTTTGACGAGTTTTGCGAACATAAATGTATGGGACTGCTGATTTTTATTTCGCGATTTCAGGTTTGGTCCCATAGTAAAAGTTGTTCAAAATGATGGTCTCATTAACACCTTAGAGTTATGGTATATAAAAAAAAACACGTATATTTATAACGCTAGATATATCCAATATTTACGGTTAAAGTTATTTATTTCTTAAAAGAATTACAAATTCACTTATAGAGAAAACATAAATAGGGTAGGTAGTAGGGAGAAAACCCGTTGTATATCTGTTTATCTACTCAAACCTGTTTTTCTTAACGGAGACGAAGATAACAACCCCCTCGGACGACGCGTGCGTCAACTACCCGGGGTTACTCTCTTGAACACAAGTTCAAGAAGCAAGCTGGGATTGTGTATACGTTCGCGATGACATAATATTAGGTTGGGGAAAAAGTCTTTTCGCATTATAGTATGTATGAACTTGTAATAAAATCTCTTTGGCTATACTATTTGTATCTGGTTGGTTTTGGTATCATTGAAAGTTTAAATTTTAAAGAACATAATTCCAAATTCAAATTAGGAAAATGTGTGATTTTCATTTGTTTTTCGTACCGTCAAGATGAGTGAATCTAATGAAGAAATTCGATACATTTTAAAATTTTACTACAAAAATGGCAAAAATACAACGCAAGCCGCGAAAAAAATTTGCGATGTTTATGGACCTAGTGTAGTGTCTGTGAGAGTAGCACAAATTTGGTTTAAGCGTTTTCAATCCGGAAATTTTGATGTCAAAGATGCACGTCGCTCTGGTCGCCCTATTCCGGATAAAATGGATGCGATTTTTGAAAAAGTGGAGCAAGATCAGCATATCAGTAGTTACGATGTAGCTGAAGAACTGGAAATTGACCACAAAACAGTTTTGGCGCATTTGAAAAAAAACTGGGTACACAAAAAAGCTCGACATTTGGGTACCTCACGAGCTCACTGAAAGAAACCTAATGAACCGTGTACTCATTTGTGATTCTTTATTACGACGTAATGAAACCGAACCATTTTTTGAAGATGCTGATAACTGGTGTTGAAAAGTGGATCACGTATGACAAGAACGTGCGAAAAAGGTCGTGGTCAAAGGCCGGTCAGGCTTCACAGACTGTGGCGAAACCCGGGTTAACTCGCAACAAGGTGATGCTGTGTGTGTGGTGGGATTGGAAGGGCATTATTCATTATGAGCTGTTACCACCAGGCAGGACCATCGATTCTGAACTCTACTGCGAACAACTGATGAGATTAAAGCAAGAAGTTGAGAGAAAGCGGCCGGAATTAATCAACAGAAGGGGTGTGGTTTTTCATCATGATAACGCTAGATTTCACACATCTTTAGCCACTCAGCAAAAATTAAGAGAGTTTGGCTGGGAGGTGTTAATGCATCCGCCGTATAGTCCTGACCTTGCACCTTCAGATTTCCACCTGTTTCGGTCTCTTCAGAATTCTTTAGGCAGTGTCAGGTTAACATCACGAGAGGACTGCCAAAACCACTTGTCGCGGTATTTTGACCAGAAGTCCCAAAATTTCTATAGCAATGGGATCATGTCCCTACCTACAAGATAACAAAAAGTTATCGAACAAAATGGTACCTACATACTTTAGTTAAATGTAAATAAACTATATTAAAAAATGTTTTGAATTTTCTTAAAAAATGCGAAGAAACTTTTTCCCCAACCTATTATATGTTGTCGTCGTCTACGTTGCTTTAAGAAATCGGGTTTTTCTGACATATGGCTACTTGTGGCTAATGGCGTGGAGAAATCTCTCTACATCGCACAGCGGTGACCAGGAGACAATAGCGCTCTTTAATTTCCTCGTGGAGTCGACTGACGTAGCCCAGCAACGGTACCCAACAGCGAAGCTCATTTTTCTGGGGGCCTTCCAAGCCCATCATAAAGAGTAATTGTTCCCGTTACAGAAAACTGACCATCACGGTTGGAGGTGCGCAAGTTTGCTATAACGCTAGATCTAACCCAGATGATGAATGTGGCAACGCGGGTACCAGATGTTGACGGCCATACACCCGATTGCTTGGACCTTCTGCTGGCATCTGATCCGGACAGTCATTCAGTATCGGTCTCAGCACCGCTGGGAACGACTGACCACTGTCTGGTAAAATCCATATCGACCTACTCTTCTCCAGATGAGTCCTAGAGGCACGAGGCGATGGGATTAGATGCGGCACTTTTTTGCGTCTTATCCATGGCGGCAAGTGTGCTTCTCCTCGGGTGACCCCTCGTGCTGTGCTGATGTGGTGGCGGACGTGATTCGGCAGGGGATGGAGTATTTTATTCCATTTTCCGAAATACCGCTCGGTCACAAATCCCAGCCTTGGTATAACGCAGAATGCGCCCACGCTGAGGCCCGAAAAGAGTCTGCCTACCAAGCCAGGGTCAAGGCCTGCGACCGCAAAGTTAGAGCGCGTAGGCTTCGCGCGAAAAAAAAGAGCCTTTAATTCTGCATCCAAGTTCTGAAACCGGGTGTTACGTAGGGCACGTTTGGATCATGTCGGACGTATTGGGGCCAGGCTGGCTTCGTACCCTCCAAGTAGTAAACAGTTCTGGTCCCTGTCTAAAGCGGCTGGAACGAATTTCTTTCGTCCCACTTTCCCTCCAATGATGAAACCTGTTGGGTCGCTGGGTCGCTGGATCACTCTGCAAATGGGAAAGCAAATTTATTTGCATCTCTCTTTGCAAGAAATTCACATCTCGTCGCTGGCTCCAAGCAACCACATACTGTAGCTCATTGTGACTCCGCGATGCTGGAGATCGCAGTTCACATTAAGAGTGCCGAAGAGTATTGTGCAGTCTAGACGTGAACAAGGCCAGCAGGCCTGGCGTCATTCCAGTGAGAGTATTGAGACAGTGTGCGCTTAAACTGTCTCCTATGTTGACACGTTTGTTCGGCCTCTCTCTTGATAAAATAACGGTGCCGAAATCCTGGAAGCTAGCAAATGTACAACCAGTGCCCAAAAATGGCGACTGTGCAGACCCTGCCCATTACCGTCCGATAGCCATTACGTCCCTTATGTGCAAGGTTATGGAAAGGGTACTAAACAGTAAGTTGCTGACCTACTGACAATATCCTCCTCAGTGACCGTCAATATGGCTTTCGCCGGGGACGGTCGACTGGCGATCTTCTTGTGTATGTCACGCACAGCTGTGGCGAAGCCATCGAGAAACACTTGCTGTATCGCTTGACATCTCGAAGGCCTTTGACAGGGTCTGGCACGCTGCTCTGCTCAGCAAGTTTCCTGCTTATGGCATTCGAGCTGATGTTTGTAGCTGGATATCAGATTTCCTTAGTGAACGGTCGATCAGAGTAGTCATTGACGACTGCTCCTCTGACCTTATGGCTATTGATTCCGGAGTTCCGCAGGGGACTGTTCTCTCTGCAACTCTTTTCCTGCTGCACATCAATGACCTGCTTCAGCCTGATATTGTTGGGTACGCGGATGACAGTACTGTTTCGGAGAGATACTTGTCCAGCGCAAAAACCAGCGGGGCCGAAGTTCGTTCCTTGAGAGAGGCCATGGTATAGCGGACAGATTTGACCTTAAGCCTTGTTTGTCAATGGGGCGATGACAATCTGGTCTCTTTTAACGTCTCCAAAACACAGGCGTCTTTTACCGCTAAAAGGAGTTGTTTCGACCAAACTCCTACTTTTCGGGATACATCTGTGCCTGTAATAGATCGGCTCGAGCTCCTAGGCATGGAGTTGACATCCATTCTCAACTTCGGCGCTACCATCGTGCACAAAGCCCAAACCCCGGCCAAGAAACTGGGCATCCTAAATAATGAAGCGATACTTTACGCCTGGACAGCTTTTAACTCTTTACAAAGCGAAGTCCGATCCTGGATGGAGTATAGCACCCACCTTCGGGATGGATCAGCTCAGTACCAACTAGCCGCGCTTGACTCGGTGGAACGCAGAGCTAAGAGGGTCATTGGTGACCTAAAACTGGTGGATGCCAAGCTTCACAGCTTGGCTCATCGCCGTAAGGTTGCCTGTCGGTCTTCTACAGATTGCACTTTGGTGAGTGTGCTCAAGAACTCCACGACATCATTCCACCGGCCTCTTCTACCATCGGACATCTAGACGCACTGCCAGTTACTATCCCTATGATCCCTACCTAGTTGCTATGCCACCAATTCGCACTAAGCACTTCCAAATATCTTTCATCGGGTTGGCTAATAAGTAATGAGCGTTTTAGTTTATAATTTCTAGAATTTTTGGAAAGGTTCGAGAACGTTCTGTAGCAGAGGGTATATAAAGAGCGAGTCGCGCTCATGCGCGTTATTGATAGTTTGGCTGTTAGTGCGTTAAAGTTCACAAAGAAATGAGTGATATTAAAACCTAATTATATGAGTTTCAATGTGGGCATTCTGCTGCAGAAGCTAAACGTAATATATGTCAAAGGATAGCTCACGATGCAGTCTCCGAAGCAACAGCAAAGCGCTGGTTCCAACGGTTCCGCAATAACGATTTTTCCTTAACCGATCAACCAAGGTCTGGGCGCCCCGTGGAAATAGATATCGATAAATTAAAACTATTAATCGAAGAAGATCCTCGAAGAACTACACGCGATTTGGCTGTTCAGCTCGAGTGCTCTCATGGCACCATAGAAAATCATTTACATGGTTTGGGGAAGACTTACAAATATAGTGTTTGTGTACCCCATCAATTAAGTAAAGATCAGCTGACCTACCGAGCTAAGATTTGTGTACAACTTTTATCTTTCCGCCGCACATTTAATTGGTTAGACCATCTTGTCACTGGAGATGAAAAGTGGGTTCTCTATGTTAATCACTCACGCAAGCGCCAGTGGCTGGGATGTAAAGAACATGGAAAACCAACGTCAAAAGGTGACCTTCATCCTCGCAAGGTAATGCTTTCTGTCTGGTGGGATATACATGGAGTAATAAGCTGGGAATTCCTTCCTACTAATACTACGATTACAGCAACAGTATATTGTGATCAACTCGAAAAACTGAAGCTTGACATCCATCGCAAACGTCCACAACACGACAAAATATTTTTCCTGCACGACAATGCCCGGCCGCATATTGCTAAGAGTACCAGGCTAAAACTATTGGAGCTTAATTGGGAAATAATAACCCACCCTCCATATTCGCCGGACTTAGAACCAACTGATTTCAGCTTGTTCCGATCACTTAGTAATAATTTACGGGAAAAAAGCTTTGACGATGAACCACACTTGAAACAATACATAGATGACTTCTTCGAATCAAAACCAACGAAGGTCTATGCGGACGCCATTCACTCTTTGCCAGATCGATGGCGAATGGTAGTAGAAAACGACGGTGAATATATTGTTAATGATTAACAATTATTCATTTAATAAATAAATACAAATAAAATAGTTGTTTGTCGCTCATTACTTATTAGCACACCCAATATAATGTGCACAGCAAAAGAGTGGATCTCACTACCTGCGTCTGTGTTTCCAAGCGCATACAACCCTAATCTCTTCAAAGTGAGAGTGGACAGGCTTCTTCTGCGTAAGATAGTGAGCTGAGGCGACAGAGACAGAGTAGACGATGGAGTGCCATCGTCTACTCTGTCTCTGTCGCCTCCGACCTAGACTAGAGTCATGAGCAAACCCATCTTAAATAAAAAAATAAAAATAAAACTGTGGTGTAATGCAGTAATGTTGAGAATCATAAAGGTACACTGATTCTCGGCGGCAGGCGACAGCTAAGCTGTCGCGCGGCACGTGCCACTCAATAATAAGCTAACGAACCTTGCGAACAAGTGCCGCGCGACAGCTGTCACCTGCCGTATAAAAAGGTATGTACCGTATATTATTTTCGTTCAGAACAGCCTGTTTTTGCGTCGAGAAATGCTCACGCATCAGTATGCGTGAGCATTACCACTACCACGGAGAGATAGTGCAGTTATGTGGGACTCCAGCCCACTAAAACTCCACGGTGTCCTCCTCTGCCGCTTGTGACGGGAACACGGGCACGCATTAACACTGATCTGCGAACCCGCCGCGGCTGTCCGTCACTGGACCCTCTTCTGGGGAGAACCCCCCATCACCGGCGCACCAGTATACATTGCAAGCCGTGACCACCCCAGGGAACAAATCAGCACATGGGAGCCAGACGACCCCGTGTCTAGGCACCATTGGCACTCCTCTACCGCCTCCAACCCTCAGCCGCGATGCCCCCCATTCCACATCGCGGCCAGCCTCAGTTGCGATGTCGCCCAAGCGGCACCGCAATCTACTTGTTGGCTACTCGTCGGCTTACCGACAATCTTCACTTCACCGTGGGTGACCAAGCCATGGCTAGTGAGCCCCCTTCCCCCGCCTCGACAATTCTATTCGAACCTACCGGGGGGGTTACCTGACAGCTCTAGTACTCGGTAAAGCGTAGGTATTTTACGACGAGAAAGGACACAAAGTAATAACAACTAAAGCGCGGCGATTAAGTGCAATTTAGCTTGCGCGTCGGGAGTAAGTGATTTTATGACTATTATTTATTCTGTGCTGATACAGTATCCTATAATAATTAAGTGTTACATAGTTACGGTGTTTCTGCGATGTCACATTGTGTCGGTACTTGTATATGCCTTGAAAGATGTTTACTTATATTTGCTGTCTCCAGGACAGATATGAATGAACCTATCATGAAATCCGACATTATTGCCGAACTGTCCATAGTAATATATTAATAGTCATGACTGAACATCACATTTCATCTTTTGATGTTTACCTCTGAATGCAACCCCTAAAAATTCATAATTTCTTTCAAATGATAAAGTGTTATCTTCACAGTCTAGGATCACTCGAATGCGCTCACCAACCTGAAATAGGAGACAACAATAATTAAAACTTGGCTGACTTTTTACAAAACAGGCCAAAAAAAGAGTACCGTATTATATATTATGAGGTCTTTACCTATGAAATTGCCGTTTAGTATGCAGAAAGTTAGTCATTTTTATATGAATATTTTTTATTTATATCAATCAAAATATGCACCCATGCTATCGATGCATCTCTGCCAGCGCAGCGCAGTGGTAATTTTTCAATACCCTTCTTGAAGAAGTCAGGTGTACGGGAGCCAACAAACTCTTCATAGGCATTTTGTACTGACTCTAGGGTATTGAATTTTTTCCCTGCCCAGGAGTTGTCCAAATTTTGGAAAAAGTAGTCTGTCGGCGCAAGGTCTTGTGAGTACGCTTGATGACGCAAAACTTCCAGCTCTTGTAGCTTAGAGACAGTCTGTTGTGCGATTAACCAAGGCTGGCCGGAGATGTGGGAGCTTCTCCATCATTGTGTCCAGTTCCTCACAGTACACATCCGCAGTAATGTTGGTGCCATTTGGTGAGAAGCTGTGATGAATTATACCAGCACTAGACCACCAAACAGTGACCATGACTTTTTTAGGGGTAAGTTTTCGTTTGGGGCATTGCCTAGGCGCTGAACCACGGTCTAACCAACATGATGACCGCTTACGATTATCAAAAAGAATCCATTTTACATCGCAAGTGACAATGCGGTTCAAAATCCCTTCGTTTCTGTGTCTGTTAAGCAACGCAAGGCATACATCAATGCGTTCGTCGCGTTGGCGATCGTTCAGTTCGTGCGGCACCCACTTATCAAGTTTTTTTACCTTGCCAATTTGACGCAAATGGACAAATATTGTTTTGATGCTAACATTGAAAGCTGCTGCTAACTCAGCTGTAGATTGAGTATCGTCAACTTTCACTATCGCCTTGTAATTCGTCGTTGCTGACTTTAGTTTTCGGGTGACCAATTTACATAAATTACGTTTCAAACGGCCAGTATTGCCCAGCTCGTAATATTTGATGTCAAAAGTAAGGGATAAATTATGCCAGTTTTACCGAAGGACGACACGAAAGGCATCCGTATCAGGAGTCAGCGCCAGCAGGAGGTGTATCAGAGGCGGTTTGAAGGTTCTCCGATACAGACACAAGGTGGTAATCAGCCGACGACGGAGCCAGTTTCCAAAGTACCTGGAGTTCCTACAGCATCAGCAGCCATGGATGTTTCCGCTCTGATGGCGTTTCTGCAGGAGCAGGCCCGCCGACAGGAGGAACAGGCCCTCCGACAGGAGGAACAGGCCCGCCGGCTGGAGGAACAGCTTCAGCATGATAAAGAGGAACAGGCCCGCCAACAAGAGGAACAGATCCTCCTCATGAAAGATTTGCACGCGACATTTGGCAAAGTGCCAATTTTCTACGGAACATCTTCTTGGTAGGCATACAAAATCCAGTTTGAAGCTGTCATGGAAGCAAATGGGTGGACAAAGGGCAGGCCATCACCGCACTTACCTTGGGCCTTCGCGTCCAGGCGTTAACCATATTGGAGGCTCTCGGCAAGAATTTGACCTACGAGCAGCTGCTTGAGGCGTTAGAATCCAGATACGGTGACGCACACCTGGAACACGTGTTTCGTGCCCAGTTGAAAGATCGTATGCAACGCATTGGTGAAAACCTGCAGCAGTGGGCCTTAGAAATAGAAAAGCTGATTCGAAAGGCGTACCAGTCTGCGCCTGCGCTTATCGAAGGGATTCTGATTGAAGCATTCGTCGATGGTACACGGGACCTGGAAGTTAGAGCTGCTGTTAGACTTGGGCACCATGAGACGCTGAAGGATGCCTTGGCCCATGCGTTGGAGGCAGTGAGGCATGACCGTCGAGCCCACCGCATCAGGGTGGTTGTGGCGTCACCTGTACGTGACCGTTTTAAAAACAGCCCTAGATGCTACACTTGTGGAGAAAAGGGCCACCTTCGGTCGAGTTGCCCGAAGCGAAGCACTGCCAGCGAAGACCAGAACCAGGAAAGAACGGCTGATGTCGCCGCCCAGCAGCAGGGAAACGAGTAAACGCCAGGACTGCGGGGCGGGTGCTGGCTGGTGTTAAAAGAGCCCCTAAAATTTCGATCTCACAAGCTCATGATGGGAACAGCCTGATCATCAAAATTGAAGTGAACGGAAGACCATGTAAGCTGACATTGGATACTGGAGCTTCTCGCACGGTTGTCAGTACCCAACTAGCGAATCGTTTTCTTGGAGACTTCTTCGCTAAGCATGATCACGTAAACTTAGTAATAGGTACCGGTCAGCACATAGGTGAGGAGGTGGAGTTAAAACTGGGTAACACAATTTACCGCCATAAGGTCATCATGGCTGACATCGTAGACGACTGCATCCTAAGTTTGAGTTGATCGACGTAAATCAAGGAGTCTTGAAATGTGGTTCAGAAGAAGTGTTCATGGAAGTTGCACCATCGGGGGAAGTGTACTGCTTGAAGAGGATTGTTTTTCCTCCCCGATCGGAAACAATAGTTCCAGTTAGTCTTCCACAGAATTTTGGACAGAAAAATCAATGTATTCTCATTGAAAGTCTGCACGAAAACCTTCCATGGAAGATGGAGCGGACCCCAAGGTCCGCTCCATCGATCGCAAGGGCAATCAACGTCGCAGTGAAGTTTGAAGTGGTTTACCGCGTTAGACGTAAATAGAGGCTACTGGCAAGTGGTAATAAACCTCAAAGGCAAGGAGAAAACCGCATTCTCTACAGGAAAAAGGATTTTGGCAATTTAACGTTATGCCATTCGGATTGTGCAATGCTCCTGCAACTTTCGAAAGGCTAATGGAGCTAGTATTCACCGAATTAATTGGAGACGCCTGTCTGGTCTATTTAGATGACATCATCATCGTAGGCCACACATTTGAAGACCACCTTCGAAACTTGGAACGTGTACTGTCAAAAATCCGAGCAGCCAATCTAAAGTAAGTCCGAAGAAATGCTCATTCTTCAGGCAACAAGTAAGCTTTTTGGGACACGTGGCTTCGGAAGAAGAAGTGCAAACTGATCCAGAGAAAATCGTCGCAGTCATGCATTGGCCAGTTCCGAAAGACAAGATGCAGGTCAGAGCATTTTTGGGTTTGTGCTCATACTATCGACGGTTTGTCAAGAATTTTGCTGACATTGCCAAACCTCTACAAAAGCTTACGGAGTAGAAGATACCGTTCTGTTGGGATGAGAGCTGTGACATGGTTTTCCAGGAGTTAAAGGAATGTTTGTGCAATACCCCAATTTTGGGCTTCCCTGACACAGAAAATGAATTCATAGTCGACACGGACGCAAATAATACTGGAATTGGCGATGTGTTGTCCCAACGGAATGGAGATTATGAAGTTGTGATAGTTTACTTCAGCAAATCTCTATCAAAACCAGAAAGAAATTATTGCGTCACGAGACGCGAACTACTCGCTGTAGTGAAGACATTGCAGCATTTCAGCAAATACTTGCGTAAATTCCACCTGCGAACTGACCATGCTACATTGAAGTAGTTGTTGCAATTTAAGAATCCAGAAGGACAAGTAGCGAGATGGATTGGATTGCTACAAGAGTTTGACTTCGCAATTGAACACCGTAGTGAGAAGTCCCACGGTAACACCATCTGCGTTTCATTATCATCTAAAGTTATAATGAATGTGGTTATGGTCGTGCTACGAAGTACAACTTTTTCATCCCCTATATAACCCTCCTTGGGATGGTTTCTGACAAAAAGTAGCCTATGTCCTTCCCGAGGATGCCATTTATCTCCTTGCGAAATTTGATTGAAATATCTTCATGTTCCCTTAAATGTCTCGCTGTTGGTGGTGGGGCATGTGTTGTATCATGTGGTTCCCTACAAAATGGTTGAGCTGGATGGTGCTGATCCACGCGACTTGTTCATGAACGGGCGCGGTTAGTTGAGACTGATCATCTCTTAACTGCCAGGGCTTATTTTTAATCTTATATTTTAAATTGTTTTTAAGTATTTTTTTTTTTTACTTTGTTCTCACTTTTACTATGGGACCAAACCTGAAATCGTGAAAAAAAAAATCAACTACTCCCTTTTGATGAGTTATGCAAACGTGAATGGAACACCTAATTTTTTTCGTAAATTCAGGTTTGGTCCCATAGCAAAAGTTGTTTGTTATCATGAGTACAATCATGTGTTTAAGTATCGGTCACTAATTACCAGTCACCATACAGAAGCAACAAGAATAATGTACCCAGAATCTTGTAATATGAGGAGTGTCTGTGGAGTTTCTTGCCCGTTCTTCTCCATAGAGATCTACCTACATTTTGGAATGGGCAACAACTTCCTGACAACTTCAACTTTCTGACTAACTGACAGACTCTTCGATAATTTAAAAGTGCCTGTAATTGGTTTAATTCAAATAAATGATTTGAGGTTGAGTTGTTTAGGCGTGAAAAGGTAACAGACAGAGAGTCAGAGTTACTTTAGAAAGTATGGATAGTATGGATGATATGCTGTTTGTTGGTAAGAGCATCACTTGAGAATGGCTACACCGATTTGGCAGATTTGATTTAAGATATTTATAATAGTATGTTCTGAATCAGGTTCTTACGGAAAGAAAAATTGAAAATGTTTCTGGGAAAATAGGGAAGTTTGGGTAAACTGAAAGTGCATTTTCTATGGGAATTTTGTATGAATTATTGAATTTTGGACAGGACAACGTCTGTTGGGTCAACTAGTTTTTAATTTAATAAAAATTTATTTGAGTTAGGTGCAAAAAAATATTATATCTATACATTAAGCATAAACAGTTTTGTTTTAAGAAGTTATAATTATTAGCTAGCTTATAAAATAATCTACAGAAATGTTGCTATAGCCATAGTCACAACATGTAGTGGATAAACATAAGTTTAATAATTTAATTTACACTGAAAAAAAGAAAAGGTACTTATGGAGACAATTTCTCACCTGGTACTTTGGACAATTATTTAGAAGAGGATAATGTCCTTGAGTGTCGCCATTGTGCAACAAATGATTATCAACTAAATTCCATCCCCAGCTCTGTTCATCTGATCCCAGTAGCCCCACATATCCATGACATTCCAAAGGTGCGTCTTTCGTTGATATACCTACTACAGCTACAGTACCCAAGGGTCCCTCCCATATGACTTCCCAAGCATGTCTTCCATTGTAAAATCCAACTTTTCCTCTGCATGCATCAGTACTTTGTGCTACAGGATTCCTGTTGAATATTAATACTTAAAGGCATAAAGTGTAGAATAATAATATCTATACTAATAACTAGAAAAAGGTAATATTTGTTTGTATGTAGGGAGTATTCTTCGGAACTACTGATCCGATTCCGAAAATTCTTTCAATAATAGGAAGCTACAGTATTGCCGTGTCATAGGATATAATTTCACGCGGACAAAGTCGCGGGCGGAAGCTGGTGTTTAATAAAAATAAAGCATTATTATTATCATCATAGCCCACCTGTGTAAAGTAAATCCATTAGCTTTAACATATATGTTTCTTGAACAGTCATGAGGATTCCACGCATGGTAAAATGCCCTCAGTTTTGATTTGTAAGTATTAACGGTGGATAGTAAATCGGATTTCATAACTTCTTCTGCTAACCTTTTCACACAATGTAGTCGCCAAACGTCATTATTTTCATCACTGAGAATTCTATACCAACTCTTACATACCAAAGCACAATTGCGGAGATCTTTTAAACGGAGAAAGGAAAATATGTTTTCTAAAATATGATCAGGAACGACCTCTGCAATTGCATAGTCATCATAAAGGTCGAATTCATGCATTATTAACATTTAGAAATACAAAAGCAAAACTTTTTTTGCTTGAAGTCACAAAATATTAATTGATTGAAGAATAATCAAATAGCTTTATTTACACTGTACTGCACGATACAATTAAAATTAATTACCAAAAAATCACACTGCTCAAAGGCTCATACTAAGGTAAATATTATGTCAATGTCAGTTGTATGTACGTCACCGGTAATAAGTGACGTTCCACGGGAAAAAAGGGTACCTACCCTTTTTAGTTTCGGATGTTTCGTAAAAATGTGTAAAAAAATAGAATGTTTTTATTGCTGTTTCATAAACCATAAGATTTATTTTCCTATTTTTATTTCTTATGATATGTAAGTTATTAGCCCATAATGTGGCCTCAAAGTTTAGTAGAAATGTACACATACATACATATCATATGGCCGTGTGTTATGTTATGAAAAATAAGAAAAGAAAATAATAGGGTTATATATTTGTTATTATTCTAAGGTTATACAGGGTTACTGGTAATTCGGCGTATATCCGTCAGGGGCTGATAAGGGGGCCAAAATGCAACAAATTGAACCCCCCATATGTATGGCCGAAATTCAATAGTTTTCGAGATATTTGAATTTTAAGAGTTTTTTTATATTTACAAATAAAAAAAAATACATATTTAAATGGGTACCATTACAAATGATTTTGTAGCTGGCACTTTAATTAAACTAATGACATAATTAAAACTACTTAATTTAACAAAATAATTAAAATAATGAGCGATTTAATAATAATATCTTATTAATATTTTCATTTTACGCTTCAAAAATGTTGTCTCGTCACAAAAATTACTATGACATTAATCGTACAAATAACTAAAACAACTTGCCTATTCTATAAGCTTTCCAAAAAGGTATAAAAGTCAATTTTAAAATACATAATTCGTGGCATGGCATGTGTTAGAACAGGCGCGGCGGCGCGCGGTGCGGGGAGAGAAATCATCTCTGTTTTTAGTTTATGATCCTCGCTAAAACAACCGATTTTACTGGCGAAATTCTTCGTGATGGGGCGGGGTGTGCGGGCGGGGGAGTACACGGCGTCTGCTGCGCTCGCGTTGCCTTCCTTAGTAATAGTAAGTTTCGACTCTACGCCGCGCAAGCACGTGTGTTGTTATTTTGCTATTAACCAATCTCTCATCGCGTTAATTTGTTATCGATCATTATTGTTAATTCTTGTTTCTCTTGTTATTCTTTTTGTTATCATTGTTATTTCGGATAACATGGCTTCGTATTCTAATAACGAATACGCGGACCTAATGTTTTGTTATGGTTTTGCCGATGGAAACGCGGCTGCGGCTGGGCGAGAATACCAACGCCACTTTCCCGATCGTCACTTCCCCACGTTACTGTTTTCGGCAGCACCTATCGACGATTGTCTGAAACTGGCAGTGTTCAGAAAGAACAAGTCAACGCTGGCAGACCTCGACGGTACACGGCTGACGAAGAGGACACCATTCTTCAGTGTTTTATTGATGACCCAAACATCTCAACGTACATTGTTGCAAGACAGCTCGGTATGTCCCAGTGGAAAGTGTGGTCGGTAGTACATCTATCAGGTAGACACCCATACCATTATCAACCTGTCCAAACATTGCACGAGGGAGATCCTGCCAGGCGATTCGAATTTTCTCGGTTTATGTTAAACGCTGACGCTGACCAGGAACATTTCCTAAGAAATATTTTGTGGACTGACGAGTCAAAGTTTGACCGGGATGGTATAACGAATTACCATAACTTACATTTTTGGGCACCTAAAGTAGACAGGAATCCAAAAAAACTAAAAGAAACTGCGTCTCAAATGAGATTTTCCCTGAACGCATGGATAGGTGTCCTTGATAATTATTTGCTGGGCCCTCATTTCTTGCCCCAAAATTTGAACGGCGAAAATTACGAGGAGTTTTTAAGAAACAACCTAGACGATTTGTTGGCGGATGTTCCCGAAGAAATTTTAATAAAAAACAACCTCATGTTTCAACATGATGGCTGCCCAGCACATTACCGGATTACTGTCCACAGTGGCTAGACGAGAGATATCCAAACCGATGGATTGGGAGGGGAGGGCCAATTCCGTGGCCAGCACGAAGCCCTGATATCACACCACTTGATTTTTACGTTTGGGGTCATATGAAGGAATTAGTTTATGTGACCGAAATAAATTCAGTCGAAGAACTTCGACAGCGAATAATAAACGCGGCGCAACAGATGAGAATAACGTTCACATCAAGAGTGACGAAAACCGAAGTTAGGAAAAAAAATCGAACCTGCATTCGTAATCAGGGGCTCATTTTGAACAAGATGTGTTTTATTTATAAAATTTGACGTAAATTTTTTAATGCATTTTATGTCATACAAATACAAATGACCCTTTCTCTCCCCGCGCCGATTCAAATACATGCCATGCCACGAATTATTGACTTTTATACCTTTTTGGAAAGCTTACAGAATAGGCAAGTTGTTTTAGTTATTTGTACGATTAATGTCATAGAATTTCTTGTGACGAGACAACATTTTTGAAGCGTAAAATGAAAATATTGGTAAGATATTATTCTTATATCGCTCATTATTTTAATTATTTTGTTAAATTAAGTAGTTTTAATTATGTCCATAGCTTAATTGAAGTGCCAGCTACAACATCATTTTAATGGTACCCATTCAAATATGTTTTTTTTATTTATTTGGAATTAAATGTCAAATTTTGGGTAAATATCGATAAACTCTTAAAATTCAGATATCTCGAAAACTATTGAATTTCGGCCATACAAATGGGGGGTTCAATTTGTTGCATTTTGGCCCCCTTATCAGCCCCTGACGGATATACGTCGAATTACCTTACCAGTAACCCTGTATAAAAGTGTACTCTGTGGTTGGTAGTGGTGATTGGTGAATTACTTGAACAATGCATTCACCAAGTGGTCAAACAAATGTCATAATGTCAGATTCATTCCGACTGTCATTACTGTCAGTCTTCATCACTTTTTTTCAAGAACAAAATAATAATTAGACAACTAGGTACCACGAAGTGCAAAGTTCGACGGCTTACCTACTGCGTTGCCGTCACCACATGACGCTGGCAGAATAGTCGACGTCGGCTCAGTTACCAAAAGGAAGAAAAAAAAAATTAACATAACAGTATCAGAGGCTGACCTTTTTCTGTCTCTGTATTTGGTATTGGCTCAGTCAGATAAATATTGGTCTATAATAGCAACGTTCTAATAATATAGGTAAAATGCCAGGAATCGATACAGCAATGAGTGATGAGGACTACATTATAGCTAAAGCTAAAGATGCGCAGAAGTACAATATCCACTCTGCTAAAGCATGGATGCTCACAGCGAAAACTTTATTTCCTGCAAATTTTAAAATTCAGTTTGAAGCCTATTTAATGGAAAAGCAATCGGGAAATGTACAAGAGGCTGCCGAATGTTTTAGTTCCTTAATGAAATCAAGGCAGAACCTGCCGTCTTTATTGCCTGAAATATCAGCTATTGCAAATGCACTGAGATCATCTGAAGGAAGCTTCCTAAGCCAAATGTTTGATAACATTTGTCCAGATATACAATTAACAATCCTTAAGACTAGTGTTGAGAATAGTGATGATACAATGGAGCATTGTCGTCTATTGGTTTTGTTGTTGAAGAAATTTCCACAACTAGGAGTAGACAGTCTAGTGAAGACATTAATCAATGCTGAAAAGTTCTTTTATGACAATCGCTATGCTAGACTGTTAGTAGTGGAAACACTGCCCTTACTCAGCTCACTAGAATCACCAAGATTGCTACAACGTCTGGTAATAAAAGCTATTGACTTCTATAATTCCTATGTATATGATGAAAATGAACATGATATTACAGATCCTTGGCAAAGGCTTTTTGGTGTTTTAGATTTAATGGGCAGGCAATTGGGATGGGATTCTTTTTTTGTCAATTATAGTAACAGTTTGAACAAGGAGACATACTTCCAGAAACTATTGACATTGAGGAACAGTGACGACTGTCGCCAGCTTTTATATTGTGGAACAACATTCTTCCTTAGGTGTCTATATGAGCAGAAGTCATTAAAAGGCAATCATATTCTTGTGGAGGCATTGTCAGATCCAGAATTACCACCATCAAAAAGAAGGAAAGGCGACATGGAGGTTACTGGTATATCATCCCATCAATTCCAAGCAGCTGCTAACTGTTGGGAGTTGCTCCACAGTAATGAACTTATTTCAAGAGAATTTACAAAACTGGCTAATCAATTGCAAATTAAACCATGGTCTGAAGGGTTTGCTGATGAGTTTGCTCTATACCGAGGAAAATATGATGAGGCTATGCCTCAAGCTACAGTAACTAGTTTGACCGCTAGCATAGTACGAGTGTCTATCAACTATTTTCTAAAGAATTATACTGCCTGTATAGAGAGTATATTGGCTGCTCTACCCCAATTACCTATTGTGGAAGGTGTTCTAGAACCAGAATTAATTGTAGGAGGAAAACATAGGCACTTGCATTTCCTACCACTCACTAAAGTTGCCATAATGCATTATTTCTGTACTCTGCTTATTAGAATTTTATTAAATACCAGTAATACCACTGATCTGACATATGGTCACATGCTTGTTTTGATGCAACTTGGTTGGCCACAAGAAGAAGCAATATTCATTCATATACTGGATGTAATTAGACAAAAGGGTGTGTTTCATTACCGCCTCTTCTCCACATACATAATTCATATAGATTTACTAGAAGAGCTGTATTTCATTTGGAATGAACCAGGGAACAATGTTGTGCTTGACATTATACCTAATTCTCAGCAGCATCTGGGACAAAGAAGAATAGGTACTCGTGGAGCTGATAAAGGTGTAAAAGAAGATTTCAAACAAGCAATGAAAGCACAAGTGGCCAGAAGTAATGAATCTGTGTTAAACTTAATGATACAATTTATCACCTCAGAAAGGGCCTACTTTCTGCAGGTATTATAAACATCTTTGATTATTTTATTACCTATGGAGGGTCAAAAATGTTTAAAGGCTCTGTCTAAAATCAATAAACTTTCACTGTAATAATTGATTGTTGATAATAATAAAAAAATAAGTCCAATAATTATAATTTTATTGATTATCAGAATTTAAAATTAGATAGATAAAAGTCACGTATTGATAACTAATTGATTATGAACTACCTTCATAGGAACCTACTGCAAGCAAAAGATTCCGTCGTGTAAAATGTAAACCCTTTATGGGTGAATTCTTTGTTGCAAATGATCGCAGTAAAAATTTATCCTCTTTCTGTACTGTGGCTGTAGCACCTGTCTCTTCACCATTGGCTTCTTCTGTGATAACATTGAAATCCCATAACTTTATGCTGCAATCCAAGGATCCTGAAAATAACATAGTTCATTTAGAACTTCATAAGATCATAAAATCTTCAAAAATTCAAGTAAATTATAGTGTTTAATACATTAGGCGCGGGAGACGCACATGCGCGTTTTCGGACGTTCACCAGGTGCTTGACGGCGCGTATGCGCGGCCATACAATTTACATAACTTTCTTCGAGTTTCGAAAACATCTTAAAATAAGGGTCGGTAAGGGTGTAGCATAAAGAAGCGTTTGCATAAAGAATTAAGCAGATAATGTTTTAAAAAACCATAGACAAAATAGAAAAACCGATAGAATTACCTGAAGACAAAATGGTGCCATCGCGACTAAAAGCCAATGCATGAATTGGAGCAGTATGCATTGGCGGCAGTAAGGCAGCGGGAGATCCTGTCGAAAGGTCCCACACGATGAGCTCTCCATTACCTCCCGATGCTAGCCATCTCCCACAAACAGAAAACGCTACAGTAAATATTGTAGACTGAAAATAAAATGAAATTGTATTAGCGAAAATTCAGAAAAGTCACTAGGAGTGTTCTGATACCAGCACTTCGTTTGATTAATAAATACCTTATGCCCAGTCATAATTCGAACTTGTGTTCCTGTCAAACAATCCCATAAGCGTACTGTTCTGTCACTAGATCCAGTAGCGACATAGTTAGAATTCGGGTGAAATTGGACACACTGAAAAGAAGAGATATTAGATATTATTACATTTAGTACTTCATGAGATATACCAAATTTGGTTTATTTCGAAATATTAATGCATACTTAAAGGTAAACAATGCTTTGTTATAAACTGGTTATTATTTGGTGGTATATTACGTAGAGTGTTCTGAAAGTCTTGAGATACTTAATATACGTTAGCGTCAGTTGTCATTTGATTGCATTCAGTGTTGCTGCAAATCGTGTTCGAACAAGTTCACTATAATGGCTTCGTGGACGACTATCAAATATCCCACAATTTTGCGTTATAACTTTTTACATGGATCAAGTCCAGAAAACTATTTAGAAGAAATTAAGCCTATACTTGGTGATGACTGTCCCTCTCGTGCAACCGTGTACAGATAGTACAAACAGTTTGAGCGTGGCTAAAGACGACCCGCGTTCAGGACGACCGGCGGAAGCAGATACTCCAGAAAATATTTCTGCAGTTAAATTATTTATTGAAACTGACCGGCGAATAACCTAGGTACCGGAAAATAGAGTCCTTACTGCAGATTGGCTCAGTAGCGTTACATTCAATTATTCACTATCATTTAGATTATAGAAAAGTTTTGTACTCTTTAGATTCCACATAAAATTATAACCGATGAACAAAAGGAACAGCGACTTAAATGGTGTAAAAAAAATATTGCAAAGTTTGAAAATGGAAAAACTAAAGACGTCATTTCAATCGTCACGGGCGATGAGACGTGGCTTTATTATTATGACGTGCCCATAAAGCAGCAAAATAAAACATGGGTGATAGAAGGCAAAAAAGTCGATAAAAAAGAAAATTATCGTGGTTTTTTCGGTATTCGGGGAATTATTGAACAAGTAGTTCTCAGTGAGCAGAAGACTGTAAACGTTGCTTGGTACACCACTCTCCTTGTTCCTCAACTTCCGGCTTGAAACTTCTTGGACATTCGCCTTACAGCCCAGACTTAGCGCCATGCGACTTTGGACTGTTTGCTTTCGTGAAAAGTAAATTGAAAGGGCAAAGATTTCGGGACGAAGAAGCTTTACTTTCGGCCTGGGACAATATATGTGCGGAAATTCTTGAACAGAAATGGAAATACTTTTTAGTAATTGGTTTATAAGGATGCAGAAATGTATTAATAGGGATGATGACTAAAAAATGATTTTTTGTCCGTCATGTAGATTATTAAAATATATTGGACACGTATTTTTTCTTTTTCTACGTAATCAAAAGATTACGGCGATACATTGGCTTAAAATGTGGCATGACGTCACGTCTTCGTAGATTTTATACGTAGAAGTGACGTAGCAAGCCCCCACTCCCGAACTTTAATGCGAGTTATCTAAGTCATTTTTTATTAATATGATAAAGCAAAAAATACGTGTCTAATATTTTTTTATTATCTGACTGACGGACTAAATAGAATTTCTTTTTTTTTACCCAGGCATCATCCCTATTGTGGTGGCAATTATTTTGAAAAACTGTGAAAAATCTCAATACTTTCAGAACACCCTACGTATATATATAAGTGTTAAAATAATAGGCTTGAAAAGCATTACGTCGACATCCGATAAATGTCCAGAAAACATTCGTAGTGGTTGATGATGATCAGTAGCCCACAAGCGGGCAGTACGGTCGTGTCCAGCGGTCACGAAGTAGTGGCCGTGCGGGGACCAGCGGACGTCCCACACTGGCCACACGTGGCCGCGGTATACTACCAGACATGTCCAGCATTGCAGAGACCATAACCTCACTGCAACAAAAAGGTGTAGTTAATCGAACTTAACCAAATAATCATCCCAGCACTGATTTTCTGGAGTTGATTTCTCCTCTAGCAATCGTTATTTCTCCTGACAAAGTTTATATGTATGTATCTATCTATGTATATATTAGTATTTTCTTATATTTTATCGTTATTTCTGAGCTGTCTATCTCGTATGTTGCACCAGCCATGTTTTGTCTCTGCATCACCCAAAAGGTTGACGGGTAGAAAATGCCTCAGGCATTAATCCGCCTTTGTACTTACGAGTTTTTATTCTTTTTACTTGTGCATAAAGTTATAATAAATAAATATTTCCCATTTTGATTTCCCAAAAATATTTATGGAGACTATAATAAATGCGCCTCTTTTTGCCCTACAAAATAATTATTTTCTTATTTTGCCTACTTTGTTACACATTTTTGTTAAAGTGAGCCCTCCTTTTGGGGTAGTCGTGTAAAAAATAATTTCATACCACGCTAAAACATGTTGTTGTTGGGAACATCTTCAATCTAAAAAAGAAAATAGTCGGCTGCATGGAAGTGGGGGAATATAATGTCAGTCACGTAAATGAACTAGACTGTTGCGATGGCACATCAGGGCTAAATTCGAAACTACGGGTAATAGGGCAAAGCGGTCAAAGGAACCATGACCTCAATTTTGAAGGACAATAAGACAGCAATTTTGTTTTTTGAAAAGCTTCTGCTTGAGTCGGGAACCGAATGAATGGGCTTTACTTTCTCTTATGTCTTTAGTTAGCCTAATGTAGACCGTTCGTAAATGTTCGTAACATTAAAGGCCCGACTTAGCTGAGAATAGGTACACTCTTACGAGTACGGTATTAGTATTGCTTTTTGTTATTTTTAATACCTATTATAAACAATTTATATTTTAGTGATAGTTTGGCAATGAATATGAATTTAATGTATTATTTTAGCACTCTCGCTTTTTGACATTCCACAATACAGTGTGTCTCTGTCTATATAATGTGCACATATCAAAATCAGGGAAACGACCGTAAATGAGGCAAAATGAAAGACCTTTAACAGTTGATAGGAAATGTTGTGATTGAGTTTATACTAAACGTGAAATTTTCACTTTTAGAAAGCTAATACGATGTAGAATAATTTAAAGTAATAAAAAATGTAGGTAATAGGAGTTTTATTGAGAAATTTTACAATTATTGTAATAATTGATGGAAAATTAATATGATTTTCGTTAAAAAAAAAAACACCCTAATTCTCAATTGAGGGCGGTGTTTTTCTTTAATTTTTATTTTATGAGGACGCCCTGTTATTTCAATAATAAATGAGTTTGTTTCATCGTGATATATCGTTTAGTTTAAAAGTTATACCGTTTTGTTTACACAGAGGTCACATCAGTGAACATGAATTTAAAAAATGCTACATTTTTTTTTTTTTTTAGATTTTTTACATCATTCTTTCCTGCGATAAAAATAAGCATGGCTTTTTTCGATATGTGCACATTATAAAGACTCACATTGTATAATACGCTTACTATGAATTGGCGTAACATTAATTTATCGGCGTTTTAGTGTACACGCTGCTAACTCGGGTTAAATTCAAAACTAACAATTAATAAAGAATACTATAAACATTGTATCAAGAGAAATAACAACAGTAAAAATTTCAATAAATTATCTTTGTTAATAAAAAAATTACCACATTTTTCTTTTAAGCGCCTCTTGTGCAATATCGACTTTTTCAAGTTAGCGTAGTATTCATTGCTGTGGGCTTAGCATGACCACTTGTCTATCTGACATCACTTTCTATACAAAGTGCCATTTCGTTTCTCTGTTTTTGACATCGCGTCGTAGAAATCCTTCTACAATTTGTCATATTGTCTTTCGTTTCTAGCGGTCATTCTTTATGTAGACTATTTCGGAAGAAAGTTTTCTTTCCCAACTGTCAAAATCACACTGACCACTTATAATTGTCTAGGGTAGTGAAGACAATTTGATTTTGTAATCGTCATGCTAAAGACAGTAGAAAACTTTCTACTCGACTTCCGCAAAGAATACAACGTATTTTTTTTACATACCATAACTCTAACCCCTAACCTCTTCTATAACTCTAGGGACCAACTTTGAAATCGCGAAAAAAAAATCAGCTGTCCCATACATTTAGGTTCGCAAAACTCGTCAAAATGTAGGAAATTTCATATTATCATTTCGCGATTTCTGTTTTGGCCCCATAGTAAAAGTTGTTCAAAATGATGGTCTCATTAATACCCTAGAGTTATGGTATTATAAAAAAAAACACGTTGTATACGGTTATCTACAAAATCATTTTTGTTTTCTCTTCTTTTGTTTATATCTCGAAAACGGAGTCCTATCGCAAAAATAATGAAAATTTTGCCCCCTTTTGTAAAACCCATAACCCTCTAAAACACTACTAAATAATTCCCATTCAGGACAAACATTTGTGTGCATGAACATGTCTGTTTGTTCCGAGTTTGGGTGTAATTATTTAGTGTATGTAGTATATCAGTCATCTGGTTTCCATAGTACAAGCTCTGCTTAGTTTGGGATCAGATGACCGTGTGAGAAATGTCCCAGGATATTATTATTATTTCGTTTATTCATATTTTCTTTTCTTATAAAATACATTTTTAAATATTATTTTCTTAAAAAATATTAAAAAAAACATTTCAAAATATATAAAATAGTAGTCCGCCGGTGTCGGGAGCAGGGTCCAAGCTACCGGTGGTTAGGACTGCAGAGATAGGAATCTCCTCACGATGCGGGCCGTATCAAGGAGTACTGCCTTCTGAATCTGGCCCTTGATCCAACCGCCTAACGAGAGCCTCGAGAGATGGTGGTCGAGGCTTTCGGCCATCAGGCCATTGGCCGTTACGACAATCGGCACAATGACAGCCGAGCTCACATTCCACATGTCAACAACCTCGTGTGCTAAAAAATCGAGATATTTTGTTTGTTTCTCTTTCTCAGCTTTCAAAAACAGCAAACAAAAACTAACAAAACTGCTACTGGACAAGTGTTACTACACAATTAAAGATTTTGTTAATGACAAAACTTTCTGTTAATGGTGTGTATGCTGCTCCTTTGTGATTTAATTTACTTACTGACATTTCTATCTTTAGTTTTATTGCAGTTCAAATTTTATTTTTATTTTATTTTATTTTTTTCTTAATTTATCGACATTTGTAATTAAATTTATTGTAATTTGAAATTTAATTTGTTGACATTTGTAATTGAATTTATGACAATCTAATTGAATTTGTTGGCATTTCTAGTTTATCTTATTGACATTGTGCCCAAGTCCGAATAATTTTGAGTATTTTTAATAATGATAGTAATTAATGAAATGCTTTGTTGTTTCGTTTATTTTTTTGGTCTAGTAAATGTATTATATTAAATAATTTTGCATGCCGTAAGGCAAAATGTATCGGGACACTCATCATAATAACCATCATATCTGTATACCTACCTACATTATTGGCAAATAAATTATTTCTGATTTCTGAGTGACTTTTGGGTCCACTCCAATATTTTAGTCTGTCTGTCTAATTCTCGTTACTTTGTGAAGTTTTGTCAAACATATTTAACGGTGTCAGTTTTCTATCATTATGAACTATTGCTTTGTGTAGAATAGAGGTGGTACTTTTTGTGTTAAAATATGTTCTTAGGGTACTTATTTGTTTATTATGTAAGATGGTAATATATATTATGCCTCGTCCTCCGTCTTTCCTGGGTAGTGTTAGTCGCTGTACGCAAGATCGAGGGTGGTGTTTCCTGTTTTTGGTCAAAGTGGTGTTAATAACTCGTTGTAGGTTTTTTAGTTCAGTTTTGGTCCAGCTTAATATACCAAAGGTAAGGATGGGAATTGCGAAGGTATTAATAGCTTTAACTATATGTCTGGCATGCAATTGAGTATTAAAAATGGATTTAAGCCTATGTTTAAATTGTTGAGTAAGTTTATTTTTAATTCCTTTATGTTTAATTTGCAGAGTTTGAATGTATCCTAAATATTTGTACAGTATCCGGCGATAAATAAGAAAGAGACAATCGGCTAATTTCGGCTTCGTAGAGCGTTATCTCTGTCGCACACTACCTATGTGACGTTTTGTCAGTCGTTGTTCAAGTGCGATAGAGTGCGGTTGCGTCCAGTTCAAAATAATAATAATAATAATATCCTAGGACATTGTTCACACACGGTCATCTGATCCCAAACTAAGCAGAGCTTGTACTATGGAAACCAGCTAACTGATATACTACATATACTACTTTTTTTTTTGTAAATACATACTTATATAGATAATTACATCCAGACTCAGGACAAACAGACATGTTCATGCACACAAATGTTTGTCCTGGATGGGAATCGAACCCACGACCAGCGGCATGGCAGGTAGTATCTTAACCAACCACGCCATCTGGCCTGTCAAAAAATATATATTTAGAGTTGTTAACACCCTCAAATTTAAATAATTTAAAGTTGTACTATGGCATCTTTAGGACAAAGAGGGAAACCTTTACGAGGTCAGTCACGCGAAATTATCTACAATGTTTATAAATATTTTGTAACCGAAGCTGACAGATTAAAAAAAAATTAAGATGAAAATGTAAGTTGTTATTTTAAGAAGGTTCAAGAGCGAGTTGCAAATGCCACTGAAATTTCAAGAAGAACTTTGAACAATATATTAAACGTAGTCAGTACTGAAACACTCACTACACAAAACAAACACAAACAAACACAAAACAAACAAAGTCACTACTGAAATTAAGTTCAGCACTACGAAAAAAGGGAGACCAAAAAAGCAATTTCG
The DNA here is from genome assembly GCA_948252095.1 of Dicycla oo. NCBI lineage: Eukaryota > Metazoa > Arthropoda > Insecta > Lepidoptera > Noctuidae > Dicycla > Dicycla oo. The sequence continues at coordinate 18,376,909 of OX411712.1, forward strand.
TTTGGATATGGACGATTTTGATTATGATGTTGTTCGAAGAATGGTGTATGATTTTCACTTACGATTTAATGAACTGCCAACAATAAAATCATTAAAAGCTAAATTATCTGAAGCTATTAATTACAATGGGTCTGAAAAGACGTTGAGAAAAATACTTCACGAGATGGGATTTCGGTTCACTAAAATGGAAGATAATCGAAAAGTTCTAATAGAAAAGCACGATGTAAGTCTCAAACGAATGGAATACCTCGATAAAATACGCAAATTTCGCGAATCAGGAAAACATATCGTCTACATGGATGAGTCTTACATACATACATCCCACACTAAAGGGAAATCTTGGAGTGATGATAAGAAAAAAGGAGTAAAAAAGCCAATTTCCAAAGGTCAACGTTTGATATCAATAGTTCATGCGGGAAATGAAAAAGGCTTTGTACCCGGTGCCTTTTTAACGTATAAATCCACGGACACTACAGGTGACTATCACAATGAAATGATTAACGATAACTACGAAAAATGGCTGGTTAATCAATTAATCCCAAATATACCCAGTGATTCTGTTCTAGTTATCGACAACGCACCCTATCACAACAAATATGTTGAAAGACCCCCCAACTCAAACACCATTAAACAGGAAATGATCAACTGGTTAAACAGACTCGAAATTCCAGTTGATCCAAAATTAACAAAAACCCAGATTTACGCTATTATACAGAGTTTTCCTTGGACAAAGTAATTGCCGAACATGGCACACTGTGTGGCGATTGCCACCATATCATCCGGATTTTAATCCAATTGAAAATATATGGTCTCAACTGAAAGGCTATGTAGCCTCTAGAAATGTGGGTATGAATTTAACTACAGTAAAAACATTATTAACTGAAAAGTAAACATGATCCTAAGAATAGGTATAATGGTCTTTATTATGTACACTACAGCTGTAACTTTCCAAAATAATTAAATACGTAAACATAATGTGAACATGTTTTTTTTTATTTATTTTACCCCAACCTAAAGCCATCACTTATAGAAAAATTAGTGTATTTTATACAAAGAATAAAAACAATTATCAAAAGAAGCAAATCATAATTGTTTTAACAGCTCCTAATAGATACCGGACTGTTTGTATTTCGTGCGACAGAGATAACGCTCTACGAAGCAGTAATTAGCCGATTGTCTCTTTCCAAAGGTCGATGTGCAATATTTATCGCCGGGTACTGTATGTTTCGTTTTCATTTAAAGTGTATATGGTTTCACCTGTCAGTATTGTGTAAGAATTTTGGTAAGTTTGGCCTGCCCTGACTGAGTTGATCATGCATTTATCGATACCAAATTCCATTCTAATGTCACTTTATTATTATTATAATAATTTTTCATATTTTCCATACAAAACTCAACAATTCCATTAAAAATGCGTGAGTTAAAAAAATCAAAAAATATTATGATTAATAATTATTTGTAAAATTTGAGAATTAAACAGAAAAAAAAAATCTTTTTCTCTGCGGTTCTTGTGCTAAGCCTGCATGGGCTTAGCACGTAGCCGTAGAGAAGCGTCTTGTCGACGGAAGAGTAGACAAAAATGACGTTACCGTGTAGACAGTACGACGGCAACAAAGTAGAAAGAGTCAACTGCACTTTTAAGAAATTCACTTTTTTACATAATTCAACTCGGAATTCAATTCAAAACCAAATTGTCTTCACAACTTTCTTTCGAAATAGTCTACATAAAAAAGGACCTAGACAAAGATCGCTAGAAACGAAAGACAATGACAAATTGTAGAAGGATTTCTACGGTGCGATGTCAGAAACGGAGAAACGAAATATCACTTTGTATAGAAAAGGTTGTCTACTCTACGTAGAGATAGATAAGTGGTCATGCTAAGCCCACTGGTGTCGATTAGTTTGTTTGTTTGTAGTTTTATTTAAATGAGATTGATTGATATAACGTACCAGTGGAGTCTTCAGAAGCCGATAGTAGCATCGTTTTAAAAGGATCAAATGCTACTTTATAAACTGAGCCAGAGTGTCCATACAGAGTACGACAAGTATCTCTATCTCTTTCTTCCATCATTCTTACGAGTACATCACCTACAAAAAAGGTTTACATATTCAAATTACATAATAAATACTTAAGAATAGAAAGGGTGTCTGAAACAATCAAATGCAATTGTCAAGTTTTATGCGACTGATACACACTGATGCGCAAATTGCTCGTCTACCAAGTGCAATTCAAGCGACTGACAATATTACTACAATAGAAATTGATGGCAATTGATCAATTTTGATTGATTGTTTCGGGGATAAAGCTGTAGTCATCATCATTCTTTTGCCCTTACCCTATTATATGGGGCGGCACAACTTTTCATAATAAAGCTGTAGTATCATTTACATTTTGTTTAAGATGAAAATCTTAAACCAGTGTGGTTTATTTTATGTCTCAGACCAATGCTCGAATTATGACCATTCAAAGAAGAGTTTCGACTCATCTTAAAATAAGCATTTAACGTTGCGGGGCAACAGCCAAACGCCTGTAGTCACTTTTAGGTAATCTGTGTCTTTCAGAGATAAAGCCTGCGCTCAAAATGAATTACAAATAAGTTAATGTACACACCTGCCTCCCTGTCAATGTCTATTAATTTTTCTGCAGATTTCATCCCACGTAATTTTATCGGAGTCAATGTCCACACCTACATTATAAAACTCTTTCATTATTAGGAAATGAGGATCGAAACAAATATCGAGGGTTCACGGGATATTTGTATTAAGCGACATCCTGGCCGATATTGAGTTATTATCATATCTACCTGCATTAAAAAGTGAAAAAGTGAGATAGACACTATTGATTACCGTCGATACGCCACTTTTTCGTAAAAAATATTGATACTTTTTTACAATGTTCTTTTTTCCGAATAATGAAACTTTGAAATGCTCTCCTGTAAAGTTCCAAACATGTCGCTTAATACAAAAAGCCCGTGAACCCTCGATATGATTTACAATATTATGGTACGACATGATTGTTTTTGCTATACCTTAATATTCGAGTTACTGAAGCCAACCGCTAGTAGAGTAGAATCATCACAAATATCACTGCAAATGGCGGTATGACCACTGTTTAGCAGTGTGTAGAAACAAATAGATGGTAGACTCTCTGGCCCCAGTTGAATGCGCTTTGAAGCTTCTCGTAAGGCTTTGCCTTTTTCTATTTTATCAGTCTCCTTTCTGCAAATTAATAATTAGTACAATATTAGTTAAACTGCTGCCAGAGTTCCAAAAGGTGAAAACAATACCAAAGGTAAACTCACAGTTCTGGCAAAGGGATTCTGTCATTCGGAGGTGCGTTAGGATCAGACTTAGGTTTTTTCATAAAAATGTGTTCTTTCTTCGCCTTTTTCTTTTTTGGTTTATCTGGTGTTTCCTCCACTTCTTCCTCATCTTCCACAGGTGCTGGAAGGACTTGTATATCAGGCTCTTTTAACAGCCCATAGTAAACCTTTGTCCGATTTTCTACAAACAAAAATCACTTTCATTTTACAGTTTATTTAAATATCTCTAGTTCCGTTACAAGAGTGTAACTGTATGATAATTTATAAGTATATACTTAAATATTATGATCCTATATTGTGCATGTACGACACACAACATACCATTTCTAGTTGCTTCACCAAGCAGTCCCCCAGTGGTGGAGCGCACCTGTGCTTGTGTCCTCCCAGGGCCATCGTGCACATCAACTTGGATATGGTTGTTTATAATGTTAATGATTACGGTTGAGCTTTTTTGTTCTTGCAAAAAACGTTTCAGTTGAGATGACGCATCTCTTGATAATTGTACAACAAACTTGTTGGTGCTGGAAAACAATTTTTTTTTAAATTACTTACAGGTCATTCATATACTACAGAAACAGTAATTTTTACTTCATTTTTTATCAGCTAGTGACCGACCGAAGATTCGGTTTCGGTTTCGGCCAAAAAAAGGCCGAATCGTCGGCGCGACCGAAACTGGCATATTATTTATGGCGTTCGTGAGGTGTTTTGGTAGCATACCAACGATTCACAAATAGACAAACAGCGTAGACTTAGTAATGGTACGTTAGTACCTACTATTCTGCCGCCGTAAGGAAAAGGAACGATTCTACAGAAATTTTGGAATGGAGGGAAAAAAATATTTTGTCCTTTTTAAAATACAATACAAAAGCAGATGAGTCTTATTTAATACCTAGTATGAAATTATTAGGTTTTCGTTAGGTTTACGCCAATATAAAAATACTGGTAGGTAGATGCGTTTTTTTTTTTTGCTGATTACGAATATGTAAATAACTCTATTTCGAAAAAAAGTCAGATACGTCTTTTTTCCTTATGACAGCAGTATTACTTATTGTATGGTAATGGGGTCTCGTTTCGTTTTCACCCTTTTTGTACAAAAGCCAAAAAAATAAGTGTTTATAGATTCTTTGCAGACATGCTTTTAGTATCAGCGAGTAGGGATTTATTCGATTTTTGAAAGATCGCTTGTATCAAGCGCTAACGGCAACAGCGGATGCAGGGTGAATATTCGAACGTTTTAACCGCCGTCATTACCTTCCGCCAAATGTTGATGAAAGAGAATATAGTTAATGAAATATTTCATCAATTCCCAGAATCTGCTTAAGGACCAGAATCAGGAATTGCTGAAATATTTCATTAAATATATTCTCTTTCATCAACATTTGGCGGAAGGTAATGACGGCGGTTAAAACGCTCGAATATTCACCCAATTACTCGTTTCGACGCTGCATCGAGTTTTGGCGATTCGTTCCGTTTGAGTACGGTTTTCAAAAATTGCATTTTATAACGATGCTGAATTGTTTAGCGAAGAGATAAAGCTAGGTATAACGAGCTTCCGAAAAGCGGTTATATCGCTGATTGCTAATGCTAAACTAAAACACAAAAGCTAACACTAGCATATCTGCTAAGGCCCTTGTTTAAGTTAGGCCTCATTTTTCAATCGTTTTTTGAAATTTTACAGTTTCCACACAAAATCAGGCAAAAGTATTTCTTTTGTTAGGATAAAAGAAATCTGATAATTGTAGAATCAGCTTTTTATTATATTATTTCTAGCAAAACGGGTCTTAGAAAATAATGTCATGTCTAACTAACTTTTTCTTAACTACGTAAGTTTCGGTTTCGATTTCGGCCGAAACTAGAAGAGGAGCCAAAGGTTCGGTTACAGTTTTGGTTTCGGCTGAAAATCATGTTTCGGTTCGACACTAATATCAGGTAAGTATTTAAGCTAAGTATTGTATCTTCCAAAGACAGTTTATTTTTTTATTAATTTAGGCCGTGCGTTAGCAGCAGTGACCAATCACTACTGCTAACGCATAGGCTAAATTAATACCCGGTGGTAGACCCTACATTGCACTATCTAATCCAAATTAGATAGTGCAATTTAGGGTCTACCACCTCAAACAATATTATTAGTGTAGATACTCGTAAGTCCACGGAAATCCAGGAATCTCGAGATTTTGGCAAAATATAAAAATACTTTAAGAAAAAAGTATTACCTAAAGTGTTTTTACGAGTTTCTATTGACATGAATAAACCAATTTCGTCGTCTGACACTTCCTATCTACTGTTACATCTCTAAAGGTACTGACACACATGCTACTAAGTAGCAATTGTTCAATAAAAGTATGCTTTCGTGCTACTAGTGAGCATGTGTGTCAGTAGTGTAATATTTTTATCAGCTTCTGAGAAAACAATGCATTTTGCTTTTTCTTATGTATGGCAACTCGTACTTGACCTTGAGAGCTTGTCACTACTTAACCAGTCCATCCTGTGGCTGCCTTAAGCGAACTCAAAGCCTCCAGCCAGGGGCAGATGCATTTTGCAAGATGTTCTTGTTATTTACAATCTGTCGTACTTAGTATAAAAATAAGTTAATCATAGCGCCACCTTTTTTTTTTTTTTTTTGTGGATGGGAAATCATCAAATAACTTCTCCCGCTCTGGGTGGAGCGGAAGGGCGTGTCAGACTTTTACTGACTAAAACCCACCCGTGTTCCTTCAGTTGCCTATGCCAGGGCCACGGTATCTTTTTCAAACAACCCGCGACCCCAGCGGCATTGGCCCTATTGGACCCCACCTTTTGCTGACATCTCTTTGAGGCGCGCGTGGAACACAACGCGCCGTCGACCCGGGCCTGGTCCTCACCGGACGGCGAGCTACCCACTACTCACCGTGCGCAAGCCCGCGCCTACGGTGGCCGGGAATCGGCTATCAATTCCCGCCGCCCAGGGCGTCTCCTGCGGCGACTGAGGGCGTGAGGCTGCCTCTCCCTCACGCGTTCCGCCTCCTCCTTCGCGAGCATTACCGCTTCGCAGAAGGAGGTGACGGCCTCCCATGCACTCTCGCTCCGCACCATGGCCTGGACCAGGCTCGGACGCGAGAGATCGCCGCCGCCGATCGCCTCCGTGAGAACACGGCGGTGCTCTGCCCAAGCCGGGCAGACCTCCACTGTATGCTCCACCGTGTCCTCTGGGCGATCCACACAATGGTGACACCCGGGCGTTTCCTCCCGCCTTATGCGAAACAGGAACCTCCCGAAACAACCGTGTCCGGTGAGGACCTGCGTCAGGCGGAAGGTGAGGACGCCGTGGCGCCTCTCTAACCACTCCTCAAAGAGGGGACTTATCGCCGCAATTGTGGCGTGCCCAGCGCTGGGCTGCGACAGTCGCACTCTCCATGTCGCCATGAGATCCCGCCGGAGTTCTGTCCGCTGTACCGTGACTTCTCGCGGCAGCGGAGTTACGCCCCGGCGTTTTGCCTCCTCGCGCCACTCCCACACGTGCGCGAGGACTTTCGCCTCCAGATCCCTGGAGGTCTGGGCGGAGACATCAAACCGGATGTACCGGTGGTCGGAGTAGGTCTCCACCCCCTCTATGACGCGCCAGTCAACAACATGTGGCAACAGAGTGGGGCTGGCGAACGAAATGTCCACCACTGATTCGCCCCGCATCCGCACACACGTGGGGACAGAACCCCGGCTTAGGATGACCAGGCCTGTCTCCAGAGCCCAGTCCTCCACCATCCTGCCCCGTGTGTCCGTATACCGGGAACCCCAAGCCACATTCTTGGCGTTGAAGTCCCCGAGGACGAGCACGGGAAGGGAACGAAACCCGACGACGATGTTTTTCAACTCCGCAAGGGAGTTGTGGAACTCGGCGAGAGTTCGGTTCGGGGAGAAGTATACCCCTACCACGACAATCCCCCCGAACCGTGCTGCAACGCAACCCTGTCCCCTCTTGACGGCTTCGAGGGACAGGGTACCGGCGGCGGCCGACGAAATGAGGGTCACTGAGCCGCTCAGGTCCTCCACCCAGTAATCACTGGGCGGGACAAAGTACGGCTCAGCGACCACGGCGATGTTAATCGACCACTGCGCCATGCTCTGGAGCAACAGATCCTGAGCGGCGACGCAGTGGTTGATGTTCGCCTGGAGGAGGCGTAATGGGGCCATTACTGGCACTCCATATTAGCCCCCCCCTGAGCCTCCTGTGAGGGCTCTGCCGCAGTGAGTACGGCGGCGACGGCAGTGGAGGCGGCAGCGACGGCGGCCGTGGCGGCGGCTGCGGCCGTGACGGCGGTAGCGGAGGCGGAGGGCTTGCCCCTGCCCCGGGCTTTGGTGGGTGGACCACAGCCCTTGCTTCCAGCCCGGTGATCGGCCGGCTTGCCAGCTGCCGCACATAGATAGCAGTGCGGCGTGGCATTGCACGAGCCGGCCTTGTGACCGGGCTGACCACAACGGAAGCAATGACTGCTGCGATCCACCTCCGAGGTGCATTTTGCCCCCACGTGGTTGCCCACTTGGCAACGGAAGCACCTCAAAGGTCTGGGTTCCAGCAGTTTCACCCGCGTGGAATCCCAGCCCACCTGGAACCTTCGGCCCTCCCCAACTATTTTGTGGGCCGCCGATACGGGGCAGCTCACCGTAACGGCTCGCATCCCCGTGAGGTCAGGACGGATGGTGCCTACCTTCACCTGTTCGAAGGCACACCCCCCAGTCTTGACCACGGCGGCCACCACTTCTCGCTCCGTCACGGAGTCGTCCAGACCCAGGATGCGCAAGTCAACGCACTTGGCGGGTCTGGACACTCGGGCCTCGTCCGCATTTAAGGACGCCCTGAGCCTTTCGGCCAGAGCGTCAGCGGTCGGGCCACTGGCCGCACCGGGGATCTCGAGCATCCGAGCCCCAGTCGCAGTGACCCTTACCCGCAAGCCCTCGGTGACACCGATCTCCTCCAGGTTCACCGCCGCCCTCGCCTTGGCGAGCACGTCGCGGTAGGACACGCCCTTCTTCTCCGCCTCCGGCTGTAGTGTGATCACTACAGCTGCGGACTTTGGGGCACGTAACCTCGCCGCGACGCTTCGCTCTTTGCGCCGCCGCCGCCTCTCCCTCCGCTTGGCCGACCTTGCCGCCTTGCCCTCCTTCCTCTTCTCCCCAGCTACCTGCCATTCGGCGTCAGCCGGAGGAGATTTGGGAGGCGGGGGCAGCCGCGTCGTCACCGCCACAGCTGGGGCCCTCTCAGGCGCCTTCGCAGCCGCATTCGTGGGCGCCTTCGCAGGCGCCGTCGCAGGCGCCTTCGCAGCCTCGGCCCCGCCCTTAGCCTGCCCTGCCGACCCTGGTTTGGCCGTGGCAGCCATGGCGGCATACGAAGCCGCCTTTGACTGGCCCGAGGCCGCCGGTCGGCCTAGCGGGGGCCGCAGGACGATTCCCTCAAGGACCGAGAACCGGTTGCTAAGGGAAGCCAACTCCTTCCGCACCAAGGCCAGAACTCGGTCCTCTGCAGGCCCGAGGCCGCCTTGCCCCTGCTGCACCCCCTCTTGAGCGCCGGCTCCGCGGAGCCTGGCCAGGTCTGCTCGGAGCTCCTCATTCTCCTTTCGGAGAAGCTCCATGGCGGCTGTCAAGCGGGCGACCTCCGCCCGCATTTCGGACATTCCGTCCGACGGAGGCCCTTGAAGTAGAGCCTCCGCTGCCGCCATAATGGAGGCCTTGGCTGCGGGTATGGCCTTGTCTTTAGATGACTGCTTCTTCTTCAAGGCCACACCCTTGACTGCAGCGGCCACGACCTCCTCAAACCTGGCCCGGTCCGAATTGGAGCCACCAGCGGCGTCCGACTCATCGCCAGACGCCTCCACGGCGCTCCCCTCGGCCGACCCGGCTGAGCCGTCCTCTTGTGCGGCGTTTACCCGGCTCCTGCTCTTCCGGCCTAGGCCCCGGCGAGCATATTTTGGAGCCGATTTAACTCCGCCGTCCGAGGAAGACTCCTGGGCATCTCCCGGATTTAGGGTCCGCTTCAGGAAAGCATTTTTCCTTCCAGCGGCCCCCACCACTACGCACTCCGGGCTCTTAAAAGTGCCCTTCGCGCCCTTCACTCCCGATGCGGCGTCGGACTCCGACCCCGCATCACTCCTCTCCTCTTCTCGTCTTTCGTTTTTCTTTGGTCCCATATTAGTTCCCACGAGTAAAAACTTTATCACTGGCTCAAAACTGTGGTTCGCACTAGCGATTAATTTAGCTACCCATTAATCAAGCTACCAACCTCCCTCACGGTGCGCCGCCGCTTGAAGGTTTGGGGTAATTTTTTATAGAGGTTTTCTTCCTCGCGGTCCGGGCGGTTAAGCCAAGACCCTCGACCCCCGTCAAAAGTCAGAGACATGACCTTGAACAATCTTCGGGGCTACGAGACTAACGGTGGCAGAAGGAAATGACTTCCTCCTGCCTGCCCGGCGACAGGGTTAGTGCACACCGAGCCCGCTCTTACTCCGCCGCTGTGCGTCTCTGCTTAGAGCAGAGGGACACACGTTGGAGCGTACCTCCGACAGGATATTGGCATATGGGCAACAAAACCCCTTAGGCACACGTGCCTAAGGGGAACCATTGCCCGCACCCCAGGGTGCACCGTCCCGGAGACTGGCCTTCCCCCCGGACGTATCCGTAAGGGAACTCCAGCCCACGGGCACTCGGGGAGGTTTCCTGTCCATGCACCCCATAGCGCCACCTACTGTCTGTATTGTCTATATTTCCGTTTATTACCAATAAAGTGTCAGTACCACAGAACACTATTACTCCTAGCGGAGTCGAGGAGTAGCGGTCGGTACGTTACTGAATATGGCAGCAAGCATTGATTGCCCCATGGACAGACCCCCATGGACTCATTATGTTTCTGAGAAATGAAAACTTGAATTTGATTAATTATGCCACAAAATCAGTACATGGCAATTTTGCTATCCTCGCAGCACCAGGATTAGATGGCTTATCCTGATGTCATTAAATCCCAGTAATTGCACCCCAAATTCCGATCAGACCATCATTTGTAGTTTTTTTTAATTATTATACACTAGCTTTTACCCGCGGCTTCACTCGCGTTGATTTAGAATAGCGGTTTAGGGCGTGAAAAGGTATCAAACAAACAAACTTACAACTTACTATAATATTATAGATAGGACGATGGAAACCCGGTCTATCAACACTACGACTCACAAAATGTATTAGATAATTAAATAAAAAACTCTTGACACACTACTAAAGGCTCTACAATAATTTTTTTTAAAGACACATAGCACAATAAGAACGTTATTGTTGTTTTCCTCGGGAACAGTACCTTTTTTCAGGATGAAAGGCACCCTATGTCCGTTTCTATACCATGGGGGAGGCAGTAAATGCAAAATAAATAAATAAATATTATTATGTATATTATTTACCTGTATATTTCAGCCAACTCATTCCCCTTGATTTGTTCCTTATGTTTAACTATAGCTAATCGTTTTAAATCTTCCTGATAATAATCTTCTTGCTCAGGTCCAAATTTTTCCAAGAAATTGACAGCATGTTCATTATGGTCATATAATATTAGTGCCAGATACATATGGACAAACACTGGATACAAAAGTGTTGATAGTTCATGCTAGAAAAATAAAAAGTGGCATCCGTTTATTATGCTATACATATTGTCAACTGCTTAGTATGAACTCACTCATCACTCATCCGTGAGACGAGTAGCATCAGCACATAATACACACACATCCTACTTCAGCATTGTTTTGGACGGTGCTGAGAACTCCTGCACTTATGCTTGGACTTTCAAGTGTATTCAGTAACTTGACATTATTTTCAGTTAATTGACTTTTCAAAAACGTGAAATCAGTCAATACTAATTGTTGAAGTTTAGTCATAAATAATGAGTCCACCATGGGATACCAGTTTCCAACACCAAATAGGTCACTACCTATTTGGTGTCAGAAACTGGTATCCCTCCAACTGTCAAGTTACTGAATATGATTAAAAGTCTGAGTATACACACAATCACAGTGTGTTTGTACACTAGGTAAATGAGATAAAAAACTATAATGCAAGACACAATATAATTTAAATATACCGGATTTCATTGAAATATCAATCAATAAAAGTGAAAAACTCAGGAGAATGCAAAATGCTAATTCGGGAACTATCAGTTTACACCGTTATTGAGTGCAGAGAGTTACCAACTGATCATATTTAAGTAGCCAATTCCCTACAGTTACAAGACAAGTGTGACTAGGTTCATAGAAGCATTAGCCATTATTAAATATTACCTTATAAATATCGAGCGAGTTCTCAACAAACTTCTTCAGGTTATCGTAAGCAAATTCGTAGCTGTATGGATCACTTTCTGTATGATGTGAAGTAAGAATACTAGCTAATTCGACCTCAGGAAGATCTAAGTTTTCAAATTCAACATCTCCTAAGCTAGCTTCTTTTCTGAGGATATCTTCTGTACCCTGAAATATAATAAAATATACAGTAAATTGGAGCTTTTTAGAGGATGGAACTAATGTATTAGGCCATGTTATATTACCTTCAAATTATACTTTCTGAGAAGCTGTAGTACGGCCAAAAGTGGGGTATTTTTCTCCCCCATAGTTAGGCAACTTTTAGAAAATGCAATAACTGAATTTAGATTTATAACTTTGTATTTTATTTATTGTTTTCAATTTTCCTCGACTTCTAAGCGTATGAAATCACTACAATAAAAATATAGAAATGAATGCTGTCATGTCATCTGTCACGGCCGGCTGTCACACTCAGCATCAGATCCACAGATTACTATAGTAATCCAGCCTAGGGTTGTTCTGCTTAGAGCATTTAAGGCGAAAGCGTCAGCGTAGCCCGCGAAATTCAAATTTTCTGACGTTTTTTGCAATTTACAAGTCAGTATTAGGTTGTCCGTTGATCAAAATGTAATTCGCGGCCGTAACAAGTATGTATTTAAATAATTATAATCATTAAAGTGATCAATACAATTATATAATTGTGACCAAAGCAATCTATCAAATGTAGTCCTAATGAATTATCATTAAATCATCATCATGAAATCTTGACATTTGAGAATTATACTAACTTAAGGAGTTGTATTACTGATTCTAATGATTATAATTCTGTAAATACATATTTGTTACGGCCGCGAATCATACTTTATTTAACATACAACTTAATAATAATAAGAAGATTTTAATGGGAAATTAAAATTTTCTTACGTTTTTTGCAATCTAAGCTTTTCGTAGGCTCTTAGAATAGCTCGTCTATCATGATTTCACGAACTAAAATAATGATGTTATTTTCACGGACTCTTTAAATTGTCTGCAAGCCTTCAAGCAAAAACTACGCAGTCCTATTCTACTTCTAAATAAGAACCTCCTAGGTTGACCAGCGAGATACAATTCACAAAAAAAGTGTTCTGAGCATGAGTAATACCAATTAATCAAACTCAAACTATGACAAAAATGCCGTATAAAACGTTAAAAGCAAGATATAATAACAAAAATTAGGCAGTCATGGAGACTGCCGACAGAAGTGAAACGTAGGTGTCGCGCGTGTCACGGTAAGGTTCGTCGCAAACGGGCCACCGACCACAGCCTCAGGTTGCTGTCGTCTCTTTTTGCAGTGTTGAGTACGGCTGTAGCGGGTGGCTTAGATTGCAAAAAACGTAAGAAAATTTTAATTTCCCATTAAAATTTTCTTACGTTTTTTGCAATCTAAGCTTTTCGTAGGCTCTTAGAATAGCTCGTATATCATGATTTCACGAACTAAAATAATGATGTTATTTTTACGGACTCTTTAAATTGTCTGCAAGCCTTCGAGCAAAAACTACGCAGTCCTATTCTACTTCTAAATAAGAACCTCCTAGGTTGACCAGCGAGATACAATTCACAAAAAAGTGTTCTGAGCATGAAATAGTAATACCAATTAATCAAACTCAAACTATGACAAAAATGCCGTATAAAACGTTAAAAGCAAGATATAATAACAAAAATTAGGCAGTCATGGGGACTGCCGACAGAAGTGAAACGTAGGTGTCGCGCGTGTCACGGTAAGGTTCGGCGCAAACGGGCCACCGCCCACAGCCTCAGGTTGCTGTCGTCTCTTTCTGCAGTGTTGAGTACGGCTGTAGCGGGTGGCCGTCACCGGCCTCACGTGTGCGGTACGTCTTGTATATGAAAAAGTGACAGCGACTTAACACACTTTTTCATATATTTTGTATAGACGTACCGCACACGTGAGGCCGGTGGTGGCCACCCGCTACAACCGTACTCAACACCGCAGAAAGAGGCGACAGCCACCTGAGGCTGTGGTCGGTGGCCCGTTTGCGCCGAACCTAAGAGAACTGCGTCTTCTGTAGCAGCGCATGCGAGGCAGTAACAATGGGATCCTGCAAATGATTGCCGCGAGGCCGATTGCCCATTCCAAAATAAGTGGATGCACATTGTAATTAGAATATAAGTTGAATTGTTTTTTTTTTTTTTTTGTGTATTGCTACTAACATTAGTCTGTAACTTCTGTAAGTAGTTACTAACATAGTATGTAGGTAAGTAATTTATAATTATGGATGTAAAATCTGAATTAAATGAATAATAATAAAGGAATTTTCACTTCAATACCGTCGGTTTCGGTTCTCGTATAACCGAAGTCACACGTAATCTATAAGTACGATTTATGCATTAATTGCATGACATTAATTAGGTTTTAATTACGTGTCAACATGGCGCTTCTAAAACGATACCTCGTTTGTCAAAATACGTCGAGAGGTTTCGGAGTTATGAGGGAACCGATGAACATACCTACATACATACACAGCCTGTCAAAATCATAAACGTCCTTTGCCTTTGCCATAGTCAGGCAAAAACAAGAGCGTTAGTTCCGATTTTTGCCACGCGCCAAAAGAACCTTGTAGCGCTGTAAAGATCGGAACTAACGCCCCGCCATCTTGTTTTTTTCAATAAAATCCAACAATTTCGCAAAACCAACATCTCTTGTAGCGCCACAAGATCCATCTTTTATTCTTATAAAACATGGATCTTTTGTCGCTTGAATTTGATAAACTGTTATACCGGTCACATTCGCACGAATACGCGAACCCACAAGTGTAGGACGACATTAATGCAAATGCAAAGTTTTCGCTGCATTTTTTGCAGCGCATGTAAGTGACTAGGGTAATACACAAAGTTTTGGTACACTGTGCTCTTGCACAATGTATGTTGGTAGGAGTACGTAAGAACAGTTAGAGCAGGTTGCGTTTTGTAGTTTCTGCCTACCAATATGGGAAAAAGGCTTTATTTTATTAGAAGGAGATTTATGTTGTATGAGTATGTACTTATCTATAATAAATATTATAACATGAACTGGTGCTAGTTTTGTTATTGACCTTAATAATAATTTATGGTATGCCCACTTGCTCGGTAGGTACACTACGGCCGAAATATCTTGGCGAGTCTGAACATAGGCACAACAAACTTTCGCGCATGTTTTCTCAGTCACACTCGCCTCATGTCACCATTTGGTTCCTAAAAAATTTTACTGCGCAGCCTTCTGCGCGAAGTTCGGACTTGCCAAGATATTTCGGAGTATACCCTTGAGCACCTATTTTTAGAGCACCTAAGCATTTTGCACCAATGGTATTCCCATTTGAGAATACTTTTGGTGCAAAATGCATAGGTGCTCTAAAAATAGGAGCTCAAATAGGAATACTCCGATATTTCAGCCGTAGTGTAGGTACCCGTTTTGGGTACCTAGGTATATAATTATGTTCTGTGGTAGTGTACCTACCTACTTCATAACATAGCATGTTTGGAAAGGAAATTGCAATAGCTAAACAACATAACAGCTTGAATAACCGGAGGTATTCCAAATGGAAAAAAACCATTTTCAGTTTGACCTTGGGATCGAACCTCGTAGGAATCAGGTTGGCAAAAAAGTAATGAGACACTTGGTTTACGTTATATATTTTTTATTAATATAAAATATAATATTCTAAGAAATAAGACCAGAAGTGATTTTTTTAAAAACAATTTTTTTAATACTATCTAACAAAATAAATTCACCACAAACAACTTTACAACAAAAATGATTTTTACTTCTAAACTAGCTAACACACAAAAATAATACGAAACTAATTAGTCTAATTAAGATCTAGAAACAATCTACCTATGACGAAACAATTAGCAAAAGCTAGGTACAATCGGACAGAGTAACGACCTATCTCAACAAAGGCGAGCGCAATAAGAGAGCGAGCCCGGGTGAGGCGCCGAGTTTTATTAACTCTCCCCACCCTTGCCGCTCCTACTCCTACACGGCCTCTCCTGACAGGAATCCGTCCTCGGGCTCCATCTTCTAACTCTGGAGGTCAGTCTCCAGGGTCGGCAACGATGTTCCTGGACCTTCATCACCCAACGAAGCGTTGAACGGGACTGGAAGTTCTTCGATGCGTCCCTGTGTCCCGGACGTGCTAGGCTGTGGTTCAATCGCGACATCAGGCGTCTCGACTTCGGAAGGCTGGACGACGACACTTGGAGCGGTAGATTCCTCATTATCGACGTCCGATTCTGTAACAAAAATAAATCGCAACAGAATACTATGTTCACACACTAAATAAGACACAGAGACTCGCATGTGTCCTTCTTATCAAGTTATACAACTATGACACATGATAGTTAGGCTCAACTAGCTAAACCAATAAAAAAAAAAAGGAGAAAAATAAACAAACAAATATCTGTATCGATCACGTGGGGCAGTTCCCGTCGGGGGAGTGCCACCTCACGACTCGCTAGAGGTCTACGCGGACTTACGTGAGACATAACTTTGCGTGTGTGAAACGATTCACATAAAAGCATGTTTCAAAACAAAAAAAAAAAAACGAAAATACACAGAGACCATGTTCGTCACCGAAACATGTCTCGTACCACGACTCGTTAGAGACCAACCTTTTGGCATAACCCTGCCCGTACTACAGCTCCAGGACCATGTCCGAGCACAACAAAAATAAAAACACAAACCACCCAAGGCCTGTTCCATATACTAGGATCGCATGACTGAGCATACTCCAAGACAGCATCCAATAACATGAAACCAAACCTCACTTGAAGTGTATCCGTCAGTCAGGATAGTATATCTGAGTACGAGGACATCCAAGACAGAGGCTATCCCAACCGCAAGACAACACTTATTGCGTTTTATCCCTTGTGAAAGCACACAGTAAGTAGGTATATGGTACATAACGAAGTACGTACTCTTAAAATAATTACATAAGACAGACCACTCAATGGCATGTCTACAAGTCATTAAGAGGAAAAACATCAAAGCGATGACTTAGACCACTTACCAAGAAAAAAATCGGCACACACATCGGGAGTCCACTCTCCACGCCACGGAATCATATACTCCGCGGCTGCTTGCGTCGTTTTCCCATACGAGCCGGCCAAAAGCTGAAGCTCGCAACGACCGTGTGACAAAGCCTTCACTACACGGTATGGCCCTCGCATGCAGGAATCCAGTTTCCCAGTCGACTGCGCCTATTTTCTAACAAAAACCAATGAATTTATTTCGAAGACGCGCGGTGCCTTGCGTCCTTGGTTGACGTAAGTATCTTGAGCTTCGCGATTTGAACGGAGACGTTCAGATGCTCTCTGCCGACGCATTTCACGAAGAGCCTCCCTGTTCGGACTGGAACATTCAATAGCCACGTCGCGTACCAAACTTCGGATGAGTGGAGTAGCCGCATCGATGCCAATCAGCAGGTTAAGAGCAGACTGTTGAGTTGTTCTGTGCTTGGTGATGTTCAGAACCAACTGGAGCTTCCACATGACAGTCGGCCACCTCTGCTGTCGATGATTGCATTCGATACGTACCATGTTGAGTACCGTGCGACAATAACGCTCCACCTGCCCGTTGGATTGGTGCATCTCAGGTGTTATGAGATGAGTGTCGCAGCCCATATCCGTGACCCAGTTGAGAAAGTCCGCACTTTGAAACATCCTACCTCTATCAGCTACAATTAACTTAGGCGTACCAAAAAGTGAAATTAAATTAGTGAAATGCTGTTTTAACCCGTCAGCATCCTGACGGTATATAGGGTACAATAGAACAAACTTAGAAAATGCATCGACTACGATCAGAACATAGCGATAACCATCTGCTTCAGGTAAGGGACCTAGGGCATCTAAATGGATGGATTCAAAGGGAGAGTTTGGTTTTTCCCAAGAGTGAATGGGTTGGAGTGGGGCACGGGCGACTTTTGTGTGAAAGACACACTAAACAGTGTGTTACATATTTGAGAACGAAAGCTCTCAAGCCCGGGAACCAGAAATGTTTCGTAATAAGATCGACTGTCTTATCTACACCGGGATGGTCATGTTCATCATGAAAGATACGTAAAAGGCCTAGTCGATGACCTTTGGGGATAAAACAAAGCAGTTTAGGGTTTTCACCAGTAGGTGTAGACTTGAAGTACAAGATGTCATTTTTAATGACATACCGGGAAGAGTCCAACTGACCATCGGATAAACTCTGGATGATAGATCGAGTCTCTTCATCAGAGGCTTGAGCAATTTGAGCCCAGTTCAAAGGTTTTTGAACCGAAATTACGTTGACGGGATTGCGACTAAGATAGTCAGCATGGGATAGAAGGGAACCTTTACGGTAATCGAGACTGAAATCAAAGTCCTGGAGGTATACCCACCAACGAGCTACCCTGGGCAACAAATCTTTCTTACGTTGGGTGAGTTTTAGTGCGTTGCAATCGGTAACTACGGTGAAATGAACCCCCACAAGATAATGCCGGAAATACTGAAGAGCTTTAACGACAGCAAGCGTCTCCAGCTCATACGAGTGGTATCTACTCTCAGCCCCCTGAGTAAGCCTGCTGAAATAAGATACCACACGCTTGCGATTATCCTCATGTACTTGCATCATGACTGCTCCATAACCAATAGAGCTCGCGTCTGTGTGGACCTCTATTGGTAACGAAGGATCGTAGATAGCTACTACTGGCTCACTCGTTAGACATTCTACAATGTAGCAGCCTGTTGCTCTGAACCCCAGTTAAAGGGAACGCCCTTTTTAGTCAACGCAGCAATACAAGCAGTTCTCTGGGCAAAGTCAGCTATGTAGCGTCTAAAATAGCTGGCTAAGCCCATAAACTGGCGGACCTGTTTTATGGTTTGCGGTTGAGCCGAGTCAATCAAAGCCCTTACTTTGTCATGACTCGGCCTAACCTGATTCTCACTAATGGTTCGCCCCAAATACTCAATTTCTGTAGCTAGGAACGAACACTTCTTCAAGTTAATTGAAAAACCGGCCTCAGTCAAGGTATTAAGAACACTACGAAGTAGAATCGGGCCTTGTTCGACTGTTGAAGTCGCGGTACCAGTAATAAAAAATTTTGAAAACTCGTTAATAATATTCAACAGCTTTCCTAATTGATCATCAACAAGAGGCGTGTTAATTGGAATAGAAACCTCGGGTTGAATCGTCATTACTCTAGTTGTAGGCCCACTATCAACCCTCGTAAGTGACTGACAATCTTTAGTACGAACGTACCTAACACCTTCTCTATTTAAAATATCCGTACCTACTATGACTGGAATGTTCATGTATTGGGACGATACTACGAACAAATCTACATCAAGAGTCAGACCGTCAAACTCGATAGGTAACGTAACGTAAGACGTGCTTTCCACTTCCTGACTACCCAAGCCCTTCAAAATACGGAAAGCCGGCTTGCGCGAACAATTAAAATGTTTCAGCAAAGAAGACGATATTAAAGAGATGGTTGAGCCACTATCGATCAAAACGTCTACGGGCACATCTTGAATAACCGCCACTACAACATCATTATTAGTAGAAGTTACTAAAACATTGCAAAAATTAACAGCCTCCTTGTTTGCCGCTTCGGTTCTTTGCTTGGCAAAACAAGTTTCGACCTTATGACCCAGCTTCTTACAAAATGAACACGGTTCGGATTTATTCGGAACAAAAACTGTCTTCGAATTCGCGGTACTCGAAGAAAGCCGAGAACTACTCGGCCCCTGATCAGGTCTAGAGCGCTTAGTACACGCATCCTGCTTGTGTCCTAACTGACCACACGAGAAACACTTAATATCGCTAGTACTACCCCTTTTTCGCAAGGAATCAGCGATTGGTTTCCCTTTGCTACCACTATCTAAACGCGAGGTTCTAACCGGTTTTACGTAAATGGAGAAAAACTCAATCAAATCATTTGGCAATAATTTTGCGTTAGTCGCGGCCGCTCTAATATTAGGGTCCGTAATACCGCGTATAATTATTGCCGATATTAATTCGTCACTTAGTCCCCGCACTATTCTCAACCGAAGTAACGAACGACGCGCATAATCAGCGTACGTGGAGTACTTGTCGGAGTTGGTGTTAATCACGTCCGCCAAAATACTTGCTACATCGGGTGTCTTCGGACACAATGGCCTAAACTCTTTCTTAAAGTTACTCCACGTGCGGTCATTTTACACCCAATCGTTTAGCCACGAACGAGCATCTCCCTTTAAGCAATTGCCAATTCGCGAAAGGCACTCATGATCGTTCCAATGGTTTAGGGATCTTGCGCGGTCTACCTCCGCACACCAATCATCAATATTGTGCAAGTTTGGATCAAAACTAGAGATATAAAAATGCTGGCTGGATCTACCGTAATTAATTGAACGAATCGCGTCTATAATACGGTCGGTAACCGTGGAATGTTCTAGCGCCTTGCTAGATGTAGGCTCTGAACCGCGAGGTAATGATCTAGACTTAGATCGGTTGCGCTGGTTATGGCTACGGAAAGGCGGCACAAACCGATCACGCGATCGCGGACTTACATGTGGCGATTGCAATCTACGCGTACGGCTCGACGGCGGTGGCGGCGAAACATAACGCTCACTACGCAGATCCGCATGATCCGGTGATCGTAAAGCATTACGCCTAGGTGACTGTCTGACCTGATCACGTTGTCGTGATAACGACCTATCGCGGTTTCTAGTTTCCGGCACTAATAAGGCACGATCACCAGAATGCCCTGGCAAAGGCGACGCCCTAGGCCTATCCTCTAACGCTTTAAGACGCGTCATCATAGCCTGCATCTCGAGCCGCAACTTAAAACTTTCGTCAGGTGATCGCTCGCGGTTTCTACTATCACGTCTGTCGCGACTATGACGATTGGAACTACGACTATCGCGACGATCCGCACTATATTCACGCTCATGATTCGACATGACAAAATCAACAAAAGTCTAAAGTAGAAAGATAAATGAACCGCTATGACACAAAAAATAACAAAATACGGCACAAAAACTAATCAAAAGCACTAACAAATCTCCACTAAACACTCCAACAAAAATCGTACTACCTGAAGGTAGCTGGAGAAAAAAAGACAAAACCGAACAAAACGACAAAGCTTCTAGAATAAAACTAACTGATAAGCACTATCCTTTAACAAAAATAACGGTGGGCAATTGGGAGAGAATCCCACTTCTGATCTAAGAAATAAGACCAGAAGTGATTTTTTTAAAAACAATTTTTTTAATACTATCTAACAAAATAAATTCACCACAAACAACTTTACAACAAAAATGATTTTTACTTCTAAACTAGCTAACACACAAAAATAATACGAAACTAATTAGTCTAATTAAGATCTAGAAACAATCTACCTATGACGAAACAATTAGCAAAAGCTAGGTACAATCGGACAGAGTAACGACCTATCTCAACAAAGGCGAGCGCAATAAGAGAGCGAGCCCGGGTGAGGCGCCGAGTTTTATTAACTCTCCCCACCCTTGCCGCTCCTACTCCTACAATATAATATTAATATAATAATTAATATAATTAATATAATATCAATACAAAAACTTGGTCAATGATGTAATCACCATTAGCATCTAAGACTTCTTGCCAACGATCCGGCAAAGTTTGGATGCCTTTCTTCCAAAATTCTGATGGCTGAGCCTCAAAAAAGTTGTTTAACTCCGCCTCTACCTACATCAGAGAAATCATTAAATTGTGTACCCGTAAATGTTGTTTCAGGGCTCAAAACAAATGATATTCTGATGGGGTGAGGTCTGGAAAATAAGGTATATCGTCTCCCAATCCAAGTTCTCCAACTGTTGGCGAACGGCAGATGCGACATGAGGTCCAGCGTTATCTTGTAGTAAAACTTCATTGACTCGTCTTCGTCGTTTTCGTCCAGCAGATAGTTTGGTGAGCTGGGTTGAATATTTGTCAGCGTTTATAGTTTCATTGTGTAACAGTTCATGCCTTGCGCGTCCCAGAAACAGCAAAGCAGAACTTTTAAGTGGTTCTTTTGACTCAGCGTCGGTTGAGTTGGTGGCGTTTCTTTTGGAGGCAGCTAAAACGCACTACGTGTATCGTCTGATCTGGGTACTGCATATGAATCCATGATTCATCTCCAGTAACCAGATCAGACAAGAACTCTTTACGTCGGCGTCGCAGCAAAAGTGATTGACAGATAGCGACACGGACTGCACGACTGGCGTCTGTAAGAATGTGCGGTACCCACCGAGCCAAAACTTTTCGATACCCAAGCTCATGCAGGTTTTCCACGGCGTGATGACTGCAGTTAAGTTTTTCCGCTAATTCACGAGCATCCGGATTCGACTGCAGTTCGCGGCGTAAATCGTCATCATTCATTGCAGGTGCCTCCTGTCTCCTGATTTAAAACGGTCAAACCATCAGGACACCGTTGCATGGCTTGTACTTCCAGTGCCCAATGCAGTGTTGATATTGTCAGCCGCAGCCCGCGCACTGTGGCCTAACAAGTACTCGTATAGGTAGTGTTCGAACTTGTCGCTCGCCCATTTATCTTCAAACTGACTAAACCGATTTTTTTTTTGTATGGCTTCTCGTAGTTGGCCTAAAGAGGCCGTGACTACTTAACCGGTCAATCCTGTGGTTGCCTTAAGCGAACTCAAAGCCTCCAGCCAGGGCATAGAACTTACAGACTCAGCGACTACACGCTAAGGGCTCCCCTGAGGGGAACGAACCTCGGCTTAGGGCGTCGCTGTGTCGCAAGATGGGCAGGCTGGATCCAATTAGAGTAATTATTATTATCAGGGGAGTTTAACTACTCTACTGGCTCAGCTTCGCCACCAGCTGGCACTTAATTACCGAGCAAGGGACGGGGGCAGGACGATTACTTCGGGGTCGTTGTGAGGGAGACCTCGGCGGCGAGGTCGGAATGTCGATTTTTTTTCCTACGGTCCCTACTCCTGGAGAAGAGTTATGAGGTCGTCGGGATCTGAGAGGACAAGCCTTGGGCGGCGGACCTTACTAATACGGGAGGGGACATAGCTAGCCGCCTCGACAACCAGAGGGTTGCGATGGTTGGTAGCTGAATCGAAGAAACGCTTGGAATTGCGTTTCAAGAACTGGGAGATGGTGGGAATGTCGAAATCTAAATGGAGGATTTCGTTCCGAACGAACTAAGGGGCTCCCGTTGCCTTTCGGAGGAAACGGTTTTGGAGGGCCTGCATCCTATGAATGAGGTGGGGTTTTGCGTGCGCAAAACTGAACTCGCATAGGCCATGATGAGGTGACTAAACCGATCGCGAGGGCGGCTTTATATACCCTCACATCACAAGTACCTAGAATGTTCTACAACAT
The DNA here is from genome assembly GCA_948252095.1 of Dicycla oo. Classification (NCBI taxonomy): domain Eukaryota; kingdom Metazoa; phylum Arthropoda; class Insecta; order Lepidoptera; family Noctuidae; genus Dicycla; species Dicycla oo. The sequence continues at coordinate 18,399,882 of OX411712.1, forward strand.
TCTAGAATATTATCGTGAAAAAGGAAATGTATAGATTTTTATAGTGTCTCATTACTTTTGTGCCAACTCAATACATCAATCGCGCTTGCGAACAGTTGACACACGAGCCTGACATACCTACATTAGAATTTTAAATAAAAAAAAACCATAGTCATAGCGCAATGATGGGGACTGCCGACAGAAGTGAACACTTGACAGTGCAACACGTCACATTAGCATATCGCGTGATGTGTGATGCGTGACGCCAAAGATTATAATAATAAATAGGGAGCGTGACGCGTGATGCGAACTTATAAGATTTTCTCCTACCAAAAATCGCTCAACGCACCTAAAGAAGTATTCACTTTAAAAATTACTTTACCAACCCGTACCACGAAAAGACGTGATGGCAGAAGGCTTCGACTACTGACTCGTTGGTCTAGTAGTCGCAAGCGCTAGTACTGAGAATGAGGTCCTGGGTTCGATTCCCGGGTTGGGTAGTGTTATTAAGTTTTTCCATCTGGAATTTCTTAGTACTTAGCAGCCCGGAGTCTGGATTTGTGCCGGTTGAGGCAATAGGCTCGCCCCCTATAACCTACATTGCACTTCAACATAACTGGCTAAATGTGACGTCACACCTGTGTTCCCCGATGGATTAGGCCAGCTTCGGCGAATATAGGGGAATACAGGCGTCATGTTATGGGGGACTACAGGACCTAAAGCGCGGTCACTGTCGGACTGCATAGAAAAGAAACAGAAGCGCGATGACACAACGCCGGTAATTTATTGCAAAATATGAAGCAATTATCTATTTACAAAAAATCTATTGATTGGGCTAAAAAATTAAAACACTATTACATTAATACTTGTAGAATAATCTGACCAAAAATCAGAATAATTGCATGTATCCTATTATTATGGTTAAAAGAAATTTTTAGAGGTATCTTCGTGATTTTTTTCTATAGTATGAAATTAATTGTACTTATTATGTTTTTATCACACTATCTAACTAGCATATATCCTGAAGAATATCATATATTTTTCTGTTTTTGTTTACTGCAGTAGATCATATAATTTAGGCATTATAAAACTTGCGTTTAGGTCCTGTAGTCCCCTCCCATGACGGAAACAGCGGGGTGTTTTTGATATAAAGGATGTCATAAGTAAGTAGTACCAACATTTTTTACAAGAACAATAAAATCTGAAGCAACGTTAGCAAAATTAAGTTTATTTAACGGACGCTAGATTTGGGACAGGATTATTTTCTCTGCACCATGCCCAAGTTTATTGGCAACACGTAGATACATACCTATCTACCTGCCTAACCCAAGTTTATTGGCAAAAGTTTTACGATGATAAAATCAATTGTTTGAAAAGGGTTCCTTCTATCTGGCATAATCTTGATGCTCCGAAATTTATTTTGAATAACACACTTGGCATTTAATATTCTTTAAACTAATGTTTTTAAGGCATACAAATTATTTAATATAATTATGGTTTGGCCGAATGTTTATATGTCCGAATTTACAATGGCAACCTTTTAAGATGGCAGAATTTTGTTTAGCATAATTTCGTTTAGCATAACGTTTATTTAGAGCGACGATTATTTAAAATTAAATATTGTCTTAAAAAATCAACATGTTGCTTGTGCTACAAAAGTTAGTGACAGAAACGAGTCGCTGCAAAACCGACACCACGTAGTATTGTCTGCCTTCCCTACCCCTAGAGTAAGCCCGCGTAGGAGCATAGGCGCGGAGGGACGAGGCGGCTGGCAAGCTGAGGAGCAGGTGGTTTTAACGTTCGCCGCCGCGGCTGAGTCCTGCGACAATAAGCTCGCGTGGGCTCGCCGAAGCCGTGCCAGAAACCATGCCTGCGGCATGTTGCATGCTCGCTTGCATGCTGCATGCTTGCTTGCATTCTGCATGCTGCATGCAGAATGCAGGCAAGGTAATATATAGGAAGTTTAAATGTATCTGCATAATTATTAATAGTTTTAACAATCTTTAATATTGTGACAGAATACCGCGGGTGTTGTGTCAGAAGGCATCTTTAAAAAATAGCGTGTAGGTACGCTCTGGGACTTACAGCTTAGTACGGCCATTATTCCAAATGCGTACAGTGCGGCTATGTTTGATACAATTGAGCCTGGTACCTATGAGTTACCTAAGACCGTACTGACTATACACCTAGCCCTATAGCAACTACCTAGCATCCTAACGCTAGTTATCCTAACGCCCTAATCTATCATATAAACCACACCAAACGTAAGTTACGTTGGTTTTACGTGCGGGAAGTCTGTTACAAGGAGACGTACGGTAACAGACGGAATTAGGGTAGGATTAGGGGTTTGTGTACGTCGTGCAATGTACACAGGAAATAGTTTTCTCACTGCCAAATGCCAATCCCACAGACTCATAGGACCGATGATGGCTAAAGGTGTCTTGGCCACAGTGAGCGGAGTTACGGGAGATGAATCAAACTCGACTCCAGCTTCATGACTAATTTATAACAATAATTAATTTAATTATATAAATTTTTGTGGTCAATACACTTTGATACTTAGCTATGTAAATATGTGTTGTGTTGTTTGTGTATCGCGCCGATGAAGCGAAGAGCAAGATACTTTTTAGTGCTGGCGGTATGACAAGGGAAAATTGGACCTAGTTATGCAGAAAGCAGCCATATGGCACTTTTTCCAAAAATGAGTTATAAACACAGCCATAATAATTTCGACATACAAGATTTTTTGCAAAAACAGCCATGTCGATATGTCTATTTATCACGGAGATATGAGCCGTCAAAGGCAGCCATATCCATACATCCATGATGCAGCTATCGACAGAAAAATGGTTATGACTCTATTTGTACTTTTCCCGACATGGCTGCCTTCTGCATAACACGGTCCAATTATGGAGCATTGTTATACCTCATCAGTCCGGTAATCCAACGACAACACACATTCATCCGCGATGCTATACCAGCAAAATTGAAGTGGGGGGAGCAAACTGCCCCGATAAAATAGACCGGCGAACTATTAACTGTTTTGCCTTGGTTACTGTCAAGACAATACTGTTCTGTCTCTGCGTGTGCATTCAAACAGTAGCAATACTGCGCTGTCTACTGCTCTGCCTCACTGTTCTGCCCTCGTGTGAAACGGGCATTAACGCTGACGCTGGAATGCTGTTGCTGGATCGTGTAACTACTGCCTGTCCACAGTTCAACATAGCGGGATTCAATTTTTTATTGTTTTCTTCTTCTGTTACGCTAGCTTAACTAAATTAATAATTAATAAACATGAGTGAGTCCAGTGACGAAGTCTGCTATTTAACAGCGGAAGAATTGAAGCAGCATGTAAAAAATTCGGAATTAATTTTCCTTCCTGAAAAGTCTCACGAAAAATATCTAAAAACTTATGATATTTTTAGCAATGGAGACTTACAAAGGGTGCAAATACTTTTTCAAAGACTGTACAGCCTTTCTATTCTGTAAAAAATCTCACCGTGAAAACGTAAATAAAGTGAGCTTGAAGAGAGCTGTCATTTCACCTGATGTTGGATTGATACTACTGACAGCTCACTCCACGCTCACTTCACCTATGTTTTCACGGTGAGATTTGTACAGAATAGCACTGCTCTTATCGTACTTCATCTTATTATTCTAAGTACTTCATAGAGTTATCACAAACGAGGCAACCATAGGTTCGCATAGATTATCCATACACTATATTATAAGGCAGCCATCTACAATGTGGAGTATTTAGTATTAACACAATGTTTAAAGTCACAATAAAGACCACAGATGACGTGCACATTGGAACCTATCCCAAACTTATTGCATTTTTGAAAATAAATACAAAGTGTGACCGCCTCTGTTGTTTAAAAGTTAACGGCAACGATTTTTCATTGAATATATAAGATTCTTTATCTGATCCTACGGCAATCGCTCGCGATGGAATTTTAAGAAGTCTTTCAGTTGTTGGTTTGTCGTACACCGTCTAGGTTCTCTAGAACACGTCTCTGGAGCATATCCCATGCGTACTCGATGGGATTGGGGTATGGCAATTGCGCAGGCCACGGCAATACCCTTTTTTTTTTGGGTGGGAAATTATCAAATAACTTCTCCCATTCTGGGCGGAGCGGAAGGGCGTGTCAGACTTCTACTGACTAAAACCCACCCGTGTTCCTTCAGTTGCCGGAGCCAGGGCCACGGTAACTCTTTGAAACAACCCGCAACCCTGGCAGGCATCGGCCCTAGTGGACCCCATCAGTTAGTGCTGACATCTCTTTGAGGCGCGCGTGGAACACCACGCGCCGTCGTCGGCCCGGGCTTGGTCCTTACCGGACGGCGAGCTACCCATTAGTCGCCGTCCGCAAAAGGCCACGGCAATACCCGGATGTTTTTCAGTGCCAAGTACTCTCTGGTCCTCCGAGCTGTGTGCGAACGCGCATTGCCATGCATCAGCGTGAAATCTGAGCCAAGACTTTGAGCAAATGGGTGAACATAAGGCCCGAGGACATCTTCAACGTAACTTTCAGCGTTCATATTGCCATCTACAAAAACCAGCTCAGTTCGTCTGTTCTTCATAATTCCCGCCCATACCATCACTGTGGAGCCACTGTAAGGGTTCACTTTCTGGACGCATCTCAGCTGTTCAGCATTTCCGGGACGACGATACACCGATACCCTTCTCGTATCAGGCCTAAATCACAACCCAGGAAAAATCGCATAATAAAATGTTATCCCTTTGCTCCTGGGTCCATGTCATGTATTCTCCTACACCATTCGTTTCGACGGTCGTGATTCCCATGGCGTATAGGTGGGTACCTAATTGGGCGTCGTGCTCGTAGGTTGTATTCATGCAGCCTATTTCTCACGGTTTGGTGACTAACAACAACAAGCTTGAGAATTGCAGCTTTAGGCCGCGCCAACCACGGACAGGACCCGCACACGCGTTGTGCCCGTCTTACACCAGCGCTCGCCACGCGCAAAATCAGCGCACTCATCGCGCACGCCTCGCACCCGCTTATACTACTAGTGTTATTTAATCAAAAAACACGACACGAAGCGAAGCGCGGGCTCAAGGCGTATGCAGGATGGGTGCAGCGCGTGGGCGGGGCGGGTGCGAGGCGGGCGCGTGGCGTGTGCGGTTCGACTTCGATAAATGCAATTTGAGATCTATTGATGTGTCATAAATAAGACTAAAATTATATACAACAAATTTCAAAGCGAGTTAGACGCGGGTGCTGACGCGCGTGGCGTGCGCGTTGCGGGCGCGTGTCGTCTGAACGCGCTCTTAAACTTATCTCCCGGGCGGTTAACATCGGCTGACGTCTTGTCTTATCGGTTATGTCGAGCAGTTGCACTCCTTCCACGTCCTGGCAGGATCAGCAGGATCCCCTGTATTAACGTAACGCTACCAAAGACGACAGATCACGCTTCTATTGACACCAAAATGCCGAGATACTTGGGACTGATTTCTTCCCGCTTGTAGCTATCCTAACAGCATTTCATCAGCAGTCAAATGGCGTCGCTCCATGACAAAAAATTGAGTGGTGAGTCATTTACTCACCACTCAATTTTTTCAAAAACTGTATATCTCAAAATGATAAAAGTGAGATAAATACCAAATTTACCAAGCAACGAAAACACATGAAATCATGAAAAAATAATTAGCTTTTATTTTAATGAAAACAAAACACAATCGAGAAGTTTCTATTTTTAAAATCTGCTAGTATGTTTCCGAGAACAAAAAGATTGTATACCAATCTACTTTGTTAAGAAAAAAAAAAAGGATCAATTAATAAAACATGCAGTTTCTGTAAATGTTGCGTGTTGCTTAGACTTTTTTGATGTGTGTATATAAAGTTTCAATTTTCATTTTGAGATCGGAACCTTTTAATAAAACAAGCATGTTAAAAATAGGTGTTTATTGGATTAGCTAATAAAACAAACGACGTTCTAATTGGTTATTTCAGAATAGGTACACCGTACATGATATTATTATCAAATATGAAACAACTGTAGTCAAATAAAATAATAAGACAGATAAGACACATTAATGTCAAATGAGTTGCTCTGTGATGTTCAGAGAGTTTTTAGAAAAAAATAGGTACAACATGGCCGGTCTGAACATAGGCCTCTGCGAACTTCTTCTTCTCTTCTTCTCATGGTACGAGAACCAACGACCAAAATTTTTGTCTTATCGTTTTATGACCAAAACCGTATAAAATCTATAGTTTTGGTTATTCTGATTCCAAAAATACTAATTTCAAAAAAATTCCGCGTCACGTCTGATTTGACCTCATTTCCAAGTGTCAAAAAAAAATACCGTGTTTCATAGCAATCTGTCTGATTTTCAGAATGTAGCTGAACGATAGATTTCAGATACGGAAAACACAATTTTCAGTAAAGTAGCCAGGAGACCCTTTGAGAAAATAAAAAAATGAGGCAGAAAAAAACCATCTGGAATCTTGTTTTCCTGTTGGACATGATGAAAAAGGTTCCCCAGATGTAGGAAAAAATTATTAGTTAAATTAAATGTAGCATCTTACTAATCAGACAACTTTTCGATAGCCAAATTTTTTTTTTAATGTACCTATTGCGGCGTATTTACGTCTATCGAGCAAATTAAAAAGAGCTTACCCGAAACCATCGAACTGAAATTGAAGGACTTTTTAAATAAATTGGACAAAAGGAAACTGAGATAACGTTTGAAAAATACTGTAAATTTCATTGTTATTGAAGATGACGACAACGCTGACGTCGTTGTCATCAAAATCACTCACCAGTACAATATCTTCAATGCCTTATTGTCTTTTTGGAATTATAGGTGACATTTAAAATTTCTGAAAATAGGTTTTTGGTAATCCCGGTAACTATACAAAGGATAAAAAAATAACCACGTTGCTATGTCGTTTATTTTTTTTACATTTTTAAAAATGCGCTCACGCCGCATGTGATGCGCAAAATGTCTGAAAACAAACTTTTTCGTAATATTACGAAACTTATGTACAGACGCCAGCAGGTCAACCTACCCGAAACTGTCAAATTTTCCCATTCAATCTTGAACCTAATGCTTTAGCGATAAATTTTAAAATCTATTAAAGAAATTTGACAGATTGTAGTAGCTTGATGTGCTGGCGTCTGTACATTTTTAATATCAGACATATTGTGATAAAACAATCTGCCTATTTTTTTGACATAGCAGAAATTACTCCAATAGAACTGTGACGTTTCTGACCGGTACTGCCCAGCGAGTCGGGTACAGAATTATCTAAACTAACGATTTTATACGGTTTTGGCCGTTAAACGATGCCACATGGTTTTGGTCGTGGGTACTATCTTACTCACACTCGCTTCATGTCACCATTTGGTTCCTAAATGTTACCTAGTGCGGAGCCTTCTGGGCAAAGTTCGGATCGGCCATGTTTCATCGGCCGTATACCTACTCAACATGGTTGATGATTCACACTAGAAATCTTTATAAAACTATGAGCAAAAATCCTAAAAGCAATACTATTACGACGTATTGTTTGCCTAACGCGATGAATTTATGAAAACTTGTATCTAAATATTTTATACTGTTTTATAAAAACGATCAAATATTAAATTGAAGACAAGGATCTGCTTAGCAATGTATTATAACGCCTATGATCAGGTATTATGAGATATGTCTCACGGATAATAGAGTCTTTCTCATGAATTGAGAAAATATTATACTAGCAAGGACATTATAGCGTTAGTCTTCCCTTCAGGAATAATAAACACATCTTAAGATATTCTAATGTAGTTTATACTTAATTTAACACCGTAGCAAACGACCTACACTAATTTATTTCTGATACACGTCAGTCTTAAGATCCGTCTATTATTACCAGTGTACTGACAAATATAACTATTTACATTACTAACTAATATTGCGTTAGGAGGTACAAATTGTGACAAGTATCGCACATCAAAAAGTCTCAAATGTCTTTATCCAGCACCCTAATTGGGTCACACTATCAATCGGAATCTGAATCATTTTGAAGCAAATTGCTAACCTATTGCTTCATATGTCCGAAAAATTTGGCTGCTCGACAACGTAAATAATGCAATGAATGTTGTTGAACTGTCAATATGAAACCGATTCCGATTGATAATGTGTTATCCCCGCAGCTCTATCTGAATACCGGTGTGGGTGTAGCTTGTGGGTAGTTCTAGTTTGTGAAACAGCGAATACACAACTACCTTGACGGTCTAGTCACAAGTGCTACTGCTAAGCATGAGGTCCTGGGTTCGAATCCCAGTTCGGGCAAAGTGAAATTGGGTTTTTCCATCAGGAATTTCTCAGTAGCATCCCGGACCCTGGATTTGTGCCCGGTTAATGATAATTAGACAGAATATACTAACCCCTATATTACATGGGAATGGGACTTAAAAATATTATGTAATTCGAGTTCTCTTCGCTGTTATCTCGACGCAGCGATACTTGCACGTTTTTAAATAGGGTCAGTATCTACTAATTTCTCTAATACTACGATTATCTATTATTGGTCGTTGATAAGGTAAAGCTATTTACTTATGCAGTGCGTTTTTATTTCAGAATATTAACTATCTGTATTTAGGAAATAATGTTTTCAGTCGCGTTTACTCTATTTAGCGTTGTCAATAAAAGCTCAAAATTGTTTTGAGTTTCGTATTTTTCGGAGGGTGTGATACAGACACCTATACGTACAATTTCGTCAGTCAAAGATAATTTCTCGATTGAGAAACAGCCCAGGTTAGGCAATAAACATTTGAATAAAAACACACTGTATAACTATAACAATAATAAAGTTTATAATTATTATAATTACTTTAACTTAATGACTCAAGTCGTCTTCAAAGTTAATAAATAATACCACTAGATACCTAAATATTTATTTAAAAAGTTAAATATACTTACTGCCTTAGGTATTTCTAGTCGCATTTTTATTTTTGGCAATATTTAAAAAGCTTTGAAGATAGGTACAATAAATACATATAAATATGTGTAAATGCATAAAACATGTATGTAGGTACTCTCAGATCTAAAGAAATAACTCTATTCATTTATTTAGACAAAAATATCAAATCACATCTAATCGGACGATAACAATATTACAGGGTAAAATTATACGTAGGTATCTAAGTAATAATTAGACTAATTCATTAAAGCTTGATAACAATACTATTTAGACTGATGACCGCAGTTCCGGTAGATGTTGGAAAATTCCAATATAATTTAAGAACTCAGTTCATCGAACTCGGTGCTGAACAATAGTAGGTAGATACCTGCCTAAGGGATGCTCGCGATATTTTATAATATTTTGTAAAAATCCTTTTATATTAAAATTAAGTAGGTACCTATGCAGACCATCAATTAATAAGAGAAATAATAAGATAATAAAAGAGATACATAGTTCAATCTGCCTAGCCGTTTCCCAACTACATATGTGGGGTCGGCTTCCAGTCTAACCGGATGCAGCTGAATACCAGTATTTTACATAAAACAACTGCCTATCTGACCTTCACAACCCAGTTACTGGGTAATACGATACCCCTTGGTAAGACTGCTTGTCAGACTTTCGGGCTTCTGACGATCCATAACGACTGTCAAAGATCCACAAATAACAGCCGGGACCAACGGCTTAACGTGCTTCCGAGGCACGGAGGAGTCCCGGTATGTAAAGATGGTCACCCATCCACGTACCAATCCCGGCAAGCGTAGCTTAACCTGATGGATCGACCCGTGCTGCTTTTATTATTTAGCCACGAGCTCCTTAAGAGAGATAATAGTAATCATCCATGCAATTTTCAGTTGCGATGGCACATATTTTCTCCAATTGAAATCATATACGTGCACCTGCCTGATCTCGCTAATTACCCAGCTTTAAAACAGTTCGAGCGAATAAAATAGGTGTGTAAAATGGGAATGACAGAGTCGGTAGGTACTCAACCTGATTGTGGATCAACTCGTATCATGAGCATCAAGTTGAGTTCTTAATTGTGATTTTAAAGTACGAATACAGACACTCTTTCTCAAACATTTGAATGTAGCTGCGTACCTTCTCGGTAGGTACACTAGGTACCTAACTAATGAATGCAGGGCAGTTTAGTTTTCAAGTGTTTACATGTCAAAAAGGACTTGATGGTACAGCTTCTCGCAGGTCAGACCACTAAAATGTTGTCACCTAACCACTGACCGGCTTCAGCCACGTGATCGCTGGCTCGCCTGTTATTTCACGCGTTCATGGTACAAAATAGCCCGACTGGTAGGCCCCCAGGTTCCAAATATCGTCCGTAAGTTCTAGCCCACATCTAAATAGAGACCAACATTTTACTTGGGGCTGGGATTTCAGTTTCAGCCTTGCAATGCCCATTCGTTGCCGAGTAGCAGATTTTCTAGTTCTGAATCCTTCCAGAATTTTCTAGATGGTCAAGTGTCGCGTTGCAGCATTCTAGACCATTCCAGTGAATACTAGAATGTTCTCGAATTATGTCCTCGAACTTCTAGAAGCTTACACTCGTCATATAATAATATCTTATAATATAATATCTTAGGACATTGTTCACACACGGTCATCTGATCCCAAACTAAGCAGAGCTTGTACTATGGAAACCAGACTGGAGATGTAATAACTGATAAACTACATACATTACTTTTTTTTTGTAAATACATACTTACAGTGGGTGTAAAAAGTATTCGTACACCTAGGGTCTTAATGAAAAATCAAATGTTTCATTTAACAGATTTTTCATTTATTTAATTTAGGAAATACTAACAAGTAGCTCAGGTTAGTTGTACTTTATTTATGACAAAAAAAAAATTCAAACAAAAATTATACGTAGTATAAAAATATTTTTATATCCACTACACAAAACAAGGCTATTAAAAAGTATTCGTACATTCATTATATTTCAAGTTAAATCGTGTATGTTTTTAATCCAAAAGATTTCTTGCTATGCTTCAAATATCAAGATTATTTCTAAGGCGTAATATTTAGTTTTGTTTACATTTGGAACGTGTATAGACGCGTTTAGTAGCAAAAATGGGTCGTAAAGGAAAAGAAACGAGTGAAGAAGAAAGAAAATTAATTGTAAACTTACATAATCGGTGCAAATCATTAAGTGAAATTTCAAAACTTGTCAATAGACCACGCTCAACTGTACAGACAATAATTGATCGATTTGGTGTTAATAAAACTGTAAAAAATAAATTTAGAAGTGGACGTCCGTCAAAAATCACGCCGCGTTTGGAAAGAAAAATTGTTAACTGTGTGAAAAAAAATCCAAAAATTAGTGCTCCTCAAATATTACAGGAAATTAAGAATAACAATGATTGTAAAATATCAGTCAGTACTGTACGGAATGTATTACGTAGTAATGATTATCATGGCAGATCTGCGCGCAAGAAGTGTTGGATGAATGACATTAATAGAAAAAAAAGATTAGAGTTCGCAAAAAAATATATTTATGAAAAAAAGAATTTTTGGCAACGTGTTATTTTCACAGATGAATCAAAATTTAATATTTTTAAATCGCATGGACATTATAAGGTATGGAGAAAACCTAATACGGAATTTAAAAAAGAAAATATATGTCCGACGGTAAAACACGGTGGTGGATCTGTTTTAGTATGGGGTTGTATTAGTGCTACTGGGGTGGGCAAGCTTGCATTTATTGATGGAATTATGGATCACAAGATGTATATAAACATCCTAAAAGAGAATCTTCACTCAAGTGCAGCAGCAATGGGTTTTAAAAATGATTGGATATTTTTACAAGATAACGATCCTAAACATAAAGCATGGAATACTAAAGCATGGATCCTATTTAACACACCAAGTGTCCTTGAAATTCCTCCCCAATCACCTGATATTAATGTCATAGAGCATGTATGGGATTATCTCAAAGATAAAATTAAAAAAAGACCAATTTCAAGTAAAGAAACGCTAAAAATTGCACTTCACGAAGAATGGGAACTGATACCACCTTCTTATGTCTCGAAACTAGTTGATTCAATGCCGCGGAGACTCCAAGCTATTATCCAGAATAATGGTGGACCAACAAAATATTAATAATGACTTTTCATTTTGTTTTTTAATTGTACGAATACTTTTTGTTGGCGGATTTCCGCATAGTGGATATAAAAATATTTTTATACTACGTATAATTTTTGTTTGAATTTTTTTTTTGTCATAAATAAAGTACAACTAACCTGAGCTACTTGTTAGTATTTCCTAAATTAAATAAATGTAAAATCTGTTAAATGAAACATTTGTTTTTTCATTAAGACCCTAGGTGTACGAATACTTTTTACACCCACTGTATATAGATAATTACACCCAGACTCAGGACAAACAGACATGCTCAGGCACACAAATGTTTGTCCTGGATGGGAATCGAACCCACGACCAGCGGCATGGCAGGTGGTATCTTAACCAACCACGCCATCTGGCCAGAGAGATACATATAAACAGAGGGTTACCAGCGCTACGGGGCAGTTCAGTTTGGAATGCGAAACAGTGAGCTACTATTGAGGAACATTCAAGAGATTCTGCTTAAGTTTCTGATTACTGTTTGTGACTATTTAAATATAGTGTTTTTGTTGTAAATTGGTATATTATTTATCCCGAACCCCAGCTCGTAAGAATATATTTAACGCAAAAAGGAAAGTTAATCAAGGTATCGTAGTGCAAACAATGTGTTCACAAATTGATTAAATACGGTGGGTAAGTAATGTGTGGGTATTGTTGTGTGCTGGCCGAGATTGGACTGAGATAGATGACTATTATTTATTACTATTACATCCTTGGCCGTGGCGACCCTCAGCCCAACGATAAACGCTGCTGTTAAGGTGAAGAGTTATAGAAAAGTAATATTGTGCAAATAAAAAATATATACAGGGTGTAAGTGTAAACAGTGGCAACGTTTTAAGGGGTCATTGTACTCATTTATTTATTTATAAAGGTAGACCAACAGCTTCTGTATACAAACCATCAATTAAGTATTATAACAGTTTTGGGCTTATACAGGTGAACCAACATTCTCAAATACAATGATAACCTAAGCTAAAAAAGAAATGTATAAAAGCTAAGTAGTAACAAACTGGTTATTCATCATTATGAACAACTTCTACTATAGGACCCATAGTCCCATAGTAAAAGTTGTTCATAATGATAAGTAAAATGACCCCTTAAAAGGTTGCCACTTATACCCTGTATATAGGTGCTATATTACTATCGAACATGACGTCGTATATTACATAATCAGACCATAATATTCCTAAAGACTGCCTGACCGTTATCGACCAGACGGGCCAAAAAATGAGAAAATCACATAGGTACAGACATATTTCTGAGCCCGAGCAAATAAAGTATCTACTCGCATGTCGCAAGAGAAGTACCTCGAACTACCCACGTAGCACCGGGTTCGATGTTAGGAATTCCATTTCAACAATCAACAAAACCGTTTCAATGCAAGCTAACGAAGTCTTTTCAAAAATTATCTTTATCTGATAAAATTACCATCAATTAAATGATACTTCCATAAGAAATCTACTGTTACGTTAAAAATGTCTAGATGCAGAATATAAAATATCTCAGGAAAAGTTAATTTTTGAATAAACGATAGCTGTGTTGTTTGATTTAAAGGTCTTGACTTGAACAGTTGTGTATGTCGATTAGTTTAGGCGCGACGTCTTCGTATGGCGCGACGCGAGCAGACGCGAGGTCACGCGCCACGCGCTCTGCGGCCCCCATCACACGGAGCAGGTTGAGCCCCGCTAACTTTCGAAGTTCCTCTATGCTCCAACCCTCTTCCATCAACTCCGCGAAAAGCAGCGGATATGACGACACGTCCTCCAGTCCTTGAGGTGTACTGTATAGTAAGCATTGTTTATAAGATTAATGTCAGACGCGCGCACTAAGTACGTATCTATTATCTACCTACATTATGTAGGTAGGTAGGTACTAGCCGTCCCTACTAAACAAACCAGTTTCGTGATAATGTCAAGAGACCGTGTGTAAAAAATAAACACTTTGAAAAATATACAGCGTTTATGTAAACAATATTAGGTATTTTGATTTAAAAAGTTATAAGGAAGAACTCTTCCGTAGGTATAATAGCCTTCGGAACTATTAAACTTTTGTTCAAAGCTTTCTCCTTTATAAAGCTTCAAGCTTTTGCGATTTAGAATTTTATTGCTTTTGGTTTGGTTATATTTTAAAAATATTTAATGTAAGGTATAGTTCAAGCATTGTAAAACTAGAGTGCCTATTTCAAATACTTTTACCTATTTAATGTTTTGGAACAGGTCAGAGTTAATTATTTTTCCCTTGCCATGTCTGTGGAGGTATATCGGAGATAGCTACACATCGCAATATGTACTCACTAATTAATGCCGTCGTAGCCAGCGCCAAGGCCCACACTGTCCACACCGGCTACATCCCTTATATGATTAATGTGTGCTGTAAGACAAATGATTGGTTAATTAATGGCCTTCAGATACAGTACTTTTTTACTGTTACAGTTTTGGACGAAACAAGAACATTTTTTTTCATAATTTATACAGGTTGACTTGTAATTTGACGAATTCCTTCCAGGACATGATAGTGTTAAGCACCCCATAAAGCCTAGGCGAAAATTCGTGGGATTCGACAAAACACAATTTTTATGTATTTTTGAAAATTTCCCAAAATTCGTCACTAAATATCACTTTTCTCTAAACTCTTAACCTTTTCACCGCCAAGCACTTCTATAGAAGTTCGGGATTTTCGTGCCACCAGCGCCACAACTTCTATAGAAGTTGTTAGTTTTAATTATCTTATTAAAATAAATTTACTGTGATTAAAAGCTTTGTTTCATTTTATTATTTAAGATAGCACTGTCTACTACCCTGTTTTTATTTTTCTACACAAAATAAGCCCTAGTTTGTCCTAAAATCGGCAAAAACAGAAACTTCGAATTTTGTTACTTTCCTCAGAACGCCAATCACTTCATATCAAGTTGGCCAGTGATGTGCCGTGAAAGGTTGATTTCACCATTGAAATATTTATAAATACAGAAAGTTACGAATATCGAAAACATTTTGAGGTCAATAAAATATGAACTTAGTTATCTACTATTCTACTTCATTACAAAGGATAGTAGATGAATTTCGACCTTCAGGTAGATGCCGATACGTAATTATAAAGTTGTTACTAATTCTTGTCGATAGTTATTTTCCCATCTCTACAAAACAATTGGTCGTCTATGCCCCTGTGCGCCACCGAGTGCCACGAACTACTATAGAAGTTGGTCAGTGACGTCATAGGCGTGCGGCTGTCAAGGTCACTTTGGCATAGTGCAGCACAAAATCGGATTCGCGCGCACGCATCTTTCTTTCTTTCACTTGCAAATAGAAAAATGAGTGAAGAACTTGATTCGGACGAACTTCTGAAAATTTTGCAAGGTGTGGAATCGGACTCGGAGTATTTTGTGGAGAATATTGAACCAGAAGATAATTCTGAGGTATGTCTAACTGGATGATAATAATAATGTTTATTCATCAAAGAGTAGGAATTCAATAAGTATGTAAAATGTTCGGTGAACCCAGTATCTCCAGATGCACTGTAATTACAGTAGATTTAGGTACTGTTTTTGTACTCTATACACTATTATGGTAAATACAGTGTATGAAAGCACTGTAATTTTAACTTTTTTAGAAATTCTTTTCAAAGAAAAAAAAAGGAAACCTAATTGCAATTTGTATAAAAATCATCTAAATGGATGAAACGTAACGTTAACGAATTACTGAGCAAACTGTGTCGCTATTTCTTAGTGAAATTATGTAGTTAGATTTTAGTTTCGTGTATGGGTTTCAATTTGAGGCGTTTACTTTTAGTTAGGTTATTATGCTTATGACTTCATCATGTTTGTTTAGTTTTGTTGCGCTCACAGGTTCACTGTGCTCGTAGGGATAAACCGAAAACTATTTCGGAAAGTGATGAAGGCGGTGGTCTATCGACATCAAAAATAATGAAGAAAAGACAATAAGCATTCAATTTAATAGTTAAAAATACTTAAAATTTGATAAAGTTCCTAGTCACTATAAAATATACTGTAGTTTAGGACATTATAATTTTACTTTCCCAATCTGGAGACACTGGGTAAAAGATATACCTAATAAAAAAACAGGAATAAACAAAAATAGAAGAAAGAAAAACCATAGACCCCATCCCTGATCAGAATCGAATTCAACGTGCCCTCAGTGCCAATAACTTGATATGAAGTTAAAGAATGAGATCATGAAACAAATAGAGATGTACCCCATTCCTTATAGTTCTAATTGAGTTATGTATTAGTTTCTTTGATACTCATAAATTATACTGTTTTTTTTATTAAGGATACTGTGAAATAAAACAAATCTGGAAATATTTAATCAGTTTTTATTTATATTCGTAAAATCAACTTTAAATCTTAACTTTACGCGTACAAATCTTATTCATCGATATGACGATATCCCCATCACTACTGTTTACTGTATATTTAGTTATACATTTATAGCTTGGCGCTCGGCGAGGCATTGCGTTTTGTGTACGTTGGCGGCGAAAAGGTTAAGAATGGTCTTCATTGCTATTTCATTGGGTACCTAATACTTTAACAAACATTTCAATTTAACCAAATTTTCTAAAACATCAAACAGTGAGTCTAATTGATGTTTTAGAAATTTTGAGATAACTGGTGTCAAATTTCATGGTTTAAAAAATTTATTACATCAAAAGGTTTGTTAAAGTATTAGGTACCCAATGGAATAGCAATGAAATACATTCAATGTCAGAGTTTAGAAAAAAGTGATATTTAGTGAAGAATTTAGGGAAATTTTCAAAAGTAGGTACATAAAAATGGGGTTTTCTAGAAACTCATGAATTTTCGCCTAGGCTTTATGGGATGCTTAATTGTTGCAAATGGGTCATACTATCATGTCCTGGAAGGAATACGTCAAATTACAAGTCACCCTGTATATAGTTATACTAGAGCAACTAAAACATTTTGGAGGGAAAGGAAAAGTAGAGTGGTATGGTAAACGTAAACGTCATAAGATTAAAGAGGACGCTGAGTTACCGAGATGGGCGACGGGTAAATGTTTTCTTACCAATGGCATCTTGAACGGTCGCGGTATCCTTGCAGGTGAGGAATGACGTGTAGAAGTTGACCATGATGAGGCCCTTGTTAGCGGCGAGCAGGCGCAGCACGGTGTCGGGCACGTTGCGTGTCACGTTGCAAAGCGCGCGCGCCGACGAGTGCGAAAACAGCACGGGTGCACGCGAAACCGCCAGCGCGTCACGCATCGTGCGCTCCGACACGTGCGACAGGTCCACCAACATGCCCAGACGATTCATTTCCTTCACCACTATCTGTCCGCCCGATCAATAACAATTTGTTAACATAAGATTGATGACAGGAAAAGAGGACGCCTTCAAAAGTAAAATGCGTGTCTTCTCCAACAACTTTAACGCCATTTACATAAAGGATGAAAAAAAAAAAATTGTTCGAAAACACGTCGGTATAAGCTATTGAAATGAACTGCAAACACATTTCCTGCTCCTGGCCGTTTGCATATTTATCATAAAGTAAGACTATTGTTCCAGCCGCTGTTGAAGTTCGTATGAGTTTGCGTTGCTTTAAATTAATTGCGCACTTCTTAGAACCTTTGTGGTTGTGAATTCAGAAAGCCGACGAATTTCGAAAGCGATAAATTGTCGTACTTAGTTAGTTTTATAGTTTCTGACGTCAGTGTCAGCCATTTGGTTAAATAGGTAAGATATTCTATTGTGTGTAATCCTCAATAACAGATTAACAAATGATTTATCGGGAGAGTCTCTAGCTAGAGGCCTGGGGCCCCTGGGGGCCAAACGCGCGCGTTTTCTATACTCAGTTTCAATTATCACAAAACAGTACGTATAATATGATCATCATCAATCATCAACTCTGCCTATCGCAGTTCATTGCTGGACACAGGCCTCCCAGGCTGCGCCACAGCACCCTGTCCTCCGCCTTCCGCGTCCGGTCTGTCCCAGCTACCTTTTTAAGGTCGTCGGTCCCTCTAGCTGGAGGGCATCCCACACTACCCTTGCCAATAAGCGGCGATTGGTCCTTCGAAAAACATGGCCAGCCCACTGCCACTGCAGCTTGCCTACTCAGTAAGCTTCTCATTCCTTAAGGGGACTACATGACCTAAAGCGCGGTCACTGTTGACTGCATAGAAAAGAAAGAGAAGCGCGATGACACAACGCTGGTAATTTATTGCAAAATAAGAAGCAATTATCGTTTTACAAAAAATCTATTGATTGGACTAAAAAATTAAAACACTATCACTTTAATATGTTGCTTGTAGAATAATCTGACAAAAAATCAGGATGATAGTATGTAGGTATATTAGTATGGTTTTTAATCGTTAAAATAAATTGTTAGAGGTATCTTCGTGATTTTTTCTTTCGTATCAAATTAGTTGTATTATGTTTTCAACACACTATCTAACTAGCATATATCCTGAAGAATATCATATATTTTTCTGATTTTGCTTACTGCAGTAGATTATATACTTTTAGGCATTATAAAACTTGCGTTATTTGCGTTTAGGTCCTGTAATCCTCTTAAAAAAAACTCCGAGCATAGTATGCTCCATACTACGCTGAGCGACCTTGAGTTTGTCGACCAGCCCGACAGTCTGTGACTGTCAGTATATCATAACGTCAATAGTTTCACGTGTAAATAGATAATTATTTACAAGAACAATGATTTTATAACTATGTATCAATGAATAACTCAGTTTGCACACTAGTTTCGTAATGTAAATCCGGCTTTAGTCTTCAAACATTGCACAATAGGCGACGAAAAGACGAAGTTTTCAAAATGATCTGATAACTTTATATTTTAGTTTCCTATCATAAAGCGTTAAGGAATGAAAGAGAAGTATCAAGAATAAAAATTATCCCACCTAAGAGTGAACTAACAAGTTCGGTTCTCGCAGTGATCGTAAATGATGGGCTAACAACCAGCCACTACTTATAGTTTATAGCCATCTTAAATTCAGCTCTCTAGTGCTACCGTCTCTCCTGTTAACTACCGCTTGGGATTGCTTCTTACGTCAAGTAAGTAGAAGCAACTTGTATTGCCACTTGTAACTTGCGAGTGCATGCAGATGATATAAAGTGCAATTAATACAACAATAAAGAGAACTGCTGTAGTCAGAACTGTTAACTGCTAAGTAGGATATGTGGCTACAGTCAACAAAAGATGTAGGTATACATGTTGCATGCATACCTTGTTTTTTTTTTTGGGTGGGAAATCATCAAATAACTTCTCCCGCTCTGGGCGGAGCGGGAGGGCGTGTCAGACTTTTACTGCCTAAAACCTACCCGTGTTCCTTCAGTTGCCTGTGCCAGGGCCACGGTAACTCTTTCAAACAACCCGCGACCCTGGCAGGCATCGGCCCTAGTGGAGCCCATCAGTTAGTGCTGACATCTCTTTGAGGCACGCGTAGAAGACAATTGCATGGATACCTATTAAGTTTTTACATAAAATACACACTTAAAAGCGTATTGTCAAAGTCGTGACTTCGTAGCACATCCACAACATTAAAAGTTGCAAGCCTGTATTTACACCCATCTCATTTTTTGACTGTACCTACTTATGGTAGGTTTTACGTTTGAACGTACGACGGCGACGCAGGCTACGATGCACGCAGTCTGCAGTTTAAACAAAAGAAAATATTTCGAAAAGTATCGTTGAAGGTAAACAAAGAACTGCTTTCGCGAGCAGCGAGCTCCCGAGTTCATACAAAGAGAAATATTGCGGTGCGCAGGATGTTTATGATTATGGCACACTCACTCTACTCGACGTCTCAATCTTTACGGTTGCCTTCTGACTACTTAGCTATGTGTATTTTAATATTCTTTCGCTCGCTCTAAGATTGCTCTTTATGAGCACATATTATTATGTTACTCATATACTATGTAAAACTGCTTTGTAAATACTTCATACACATTTCTTTAAGCCACGTTCGCTTGCTACAAATTCTTAATAACACACAGCATGTACCTCTATAAGACAATAAATTCACTTCTAACGAGCTACCATTGTATAGTCCGCAAAGAGGATTATAACTTCATCTAATCTTAAGAGATTTAAGAAAGAATTAAGGGGAGATAACTCACAATTTAAACCCGTAAGAATAATCAAAGTTCTAATGTTTCAGGTCTTTTCAATCTGCATTTTTAGATGTTTTATATATGGTTGAATTATACTAAACTTAGAATATAGGAACATAAATCTATTATATATATGCTACTTGAAGAATTCGCCTTAAGGTCAGGCCGGGATTTGATCATATTCTTCTTAGCCAGGTACTTACTACGACTTGTAAAGATTGACCATTGATTGAGATTGATTGATTGAAACCCGGTGTGTAAGTAATCAAAAACCATACTTTCTACAGAATAGGTATTCTAAAATATTAAGTTGCCTACACCGTTCGTTTAGTGTCTGCATAGATCGGCATCGGCTGTTTTCATAGTACGGCATAAAACAATTGTAATTGTATTAAATTATAGCATTGTATTTGAAATTTTTCTATTACTTTGAAAGTTTGAATATAAAGATATAAAGCCTATAAGCGCTCGGTTTATGTTTGGCGTAGCATCGTAGCCGACCATAGCCACGCGTAGCTGATCGTAGCACTCGCCGTAGCAGGACGTAAGTTCCACGAAACTAACCTGTCTGTCTGTATTCTCCTAATCATCATTTCTGTCTGATTTTGCATCATAGCATCGTGAACGGGTGCTGCTTGTTTTGACTGGTCGTCTTGCTGACCTTGCTTTTGTTATTGTTATTAGTAATTAACTCTTTATTTATTTTACTTCAATGCTCCTAGTTTATCATTTGTAACTTCGAGTTACTGCTACATATACGGCTATATGTAACTGGGCACGCTCTTTACGCCTGGATGATTTTATTTAGAAGTTCTGTTTACGTTTCTAGTTTTGTATTTTTATTTCTGCTTGAGTATAGTTTTCGTTTTTTTTTTTTTTTGGTATATTGGCGTGTGCTAGCTGACATATAGAAATGAATTTAATTTAATTTCATGTTTTGTTGCGTAATACCTAAATTATATATATTTTGAATAAATGACTTTTGATTTTGATTTTGTAGCCAAACGTAGCCACGCGTAGCTGATCGTATTACTTGCCGTAGCAGGCCTTCCCGATTAGATCCTTACTCCGCGTCCTAAACAATCCTAACCAAAGCGCACGGTTGCGTGAATAGAATACGCGATCGTCGCGTTCATATGTTCGGAAAACCGAAAGGCGCCAAGAACCTGCCTATATTTTTTTAACCCCACTTTTATGTTTGGCGTAGCATCGTAGGTGATCGTAACCACGCGTAGCTGATCGTAGCACTTGCCGTAGCAGGACTTACCTTTCCAAATGGCGTGAGTCCGCTCCGCGGCGACGGTTCAGGTTTATCAGCGGACGCACACTCAGCCCAGGGGGTGTCGCACGTAGACGTGAGCGTCAGGTACCGGACGCCCACTTGGTACAGGGTCCTCAGCACGCCAAGTGAGCCCCCGATCGCATGCCCCCCCTCCACCCCCACCAATGAACATAGCCTGTGGTTGGCGTGTGCCGAAACTATATCTGTGAAAATAGACAATCCACGTGAGAACTGTAACGTATAACATGCTCAATAACAAAGGAAATCATGTATAAATCAGTGAATTTACTGAAGAACATAATTCGTTAAAATACAGTACATAAACGAGAATACTGGCACACGAGAATACATGTGAAAAAATGTAACTTAAAAAAAATAGAAACTATTTATTTTGTGCAAATGACATGGAAAATTTAACATAATAATCGCGCCACTTCAATTGTTACGTTAAATTTTCCATGTCATTTGTATAAAGTCAATTTCTGTTCATTCTTTAAAATTCCTTTTGCACTGTGTTCCGGACTTTAATGTATTGTAAATGGAAACCTAGAAGTTTTTCAAGTATCTGATGGACAGTACTACCACTTGTGAAATAAATTGTCGAAGCAAGTTCATTGTTTTTTATTTTCTTTGTGATCGAATGAAAAGAAACACGAAGAGAAATATCGTCGAATTTTTAATAAAGCTAGGGGACGCCAGGATTTCTTTTCGTACAAGTGATTTTTTTTTATCTTTTGGTCCAAGAAAAACAAAGCATCAAATAGATTGAGACTTCATATTGTTACTTTTGTTTTTTTTCAAACAAAATGTCCTTGGCACCTGTTGTTCCATGTTTCACCTAGCTTTGATTCGGGTGCATCATTCCCCACCGTCTTCGAATAGCGCGACATTGTTCGCAATCTACATTGTTAATAATATGCTTAGCGTGATTAATGACCTGAAAGCGATAAGGAATTCCAATAGATGTTCTGGAGCTAAGAGTTCATCACTGATACGTAAACCTATCTCTGCTCAATGTGTTTGCTTACGCCGCAATAAATAATAAATAAACAAAGAAAATTCATTTATTTTAGATAACTTGGTCCGGATAATTTGAACGTATTTCAATTTGTCTGATTTAAATTGAAATACGTTCAAATTATCCGCTTAATAAAGGATTTCCATATCGGAGAAGAGATCCTATCTGCAATGATAGTTTGTAAACATTAATAATCATATGTTTACAAACCGTTGCAGTATGTGCACATAATTATGTATACATATTGTATTCATTTAATGTACACATTAATTCATCAACTAAAATACGTATTCAAAAGCTTTAACGAGACTTCATGTTACTGAATGTATTATGAAATAACTTAGAGTTGACTCTAAAATTTATATAATTGTTCATTGACTGCAGTCTGCATTGCAGTAATCTACTAATGGAGGTGTACAGCTGTTGATGTATTATTAATACATGATTTATTTATAATTTATTTTGAAATATTCACCACCTAATCAGCTATTCGTTAATTAAATTTCCAGTTTTGCTGAAATTTACTGAACTTGAAATCACGTTCTTGTTTGCGAACAATAAGCGAAATAAGTCTAAAACCATTTATTTTAATTGGAATCATTTGAATTACAAAAATAAAACAATGAAGCTAAAGGAAATGCACGAATTAATTTAAACAGTTTAATTTTTGAAAGGCTACGAAGTGAAAACAATGGGTTTCTCATGCTAATAGTCTTTACGCATTTACATTTGTCCTTTTTAGATGGACCCTACCCTACCTGAAATGTGTTTGGTTTAGTACAAATCAGGGCGACTTGTTAGTGGGCAGGTGGTTGCGTTTACCTTCAGCGGAGGTGCAGAGCGTCAGCTGCGGGTGGTACTTGTCCGTGAGCCTCTGTATCAAGTCGATCTGCTCGAAGGTGAGCTGCACGGCGTCGCGGTGCTGCGCGTCGCACGGCACGTACGCGGCCCAGAACTGGCGACAGAGGATCACTCTGACATACAACTGATTAAATATCACGCACGACTTGAGCAACGCTTGAGCAGAATTTGAAATCCCACTGATACAGCGACACAGTGAACCGACAAAGATTCCTTAATGGAATCAGTGATGCTGATGGCAAACGTGAGGCCACGGGCGGTTAACTCGCTGCCACCACGTATTGTATTATGTACGTTACACAAACACATCAATCTCGTGGAATTGTGCGATGGAGTTGAAACAATTAGCTCACTATCATTTCTGTGTCGGTTCATTGTACCGTGTCCATGATATAATTATAGTCGCTTACATTATGACATTATTGAGACATTCATTCTTTGATTTAAATAATAAGCTCTGTTATCTGTTGAGAACATTAAGTAAATTAACTGATAATCGGTAACTAGATGAGGAGATTGGAACGTCTGCTACTCGTAGTAGTATGGAAAATTCTGAAAATTATACTTTCACAAATATTATTATACAACGCGTTTTTTTTTTATATACCATAACTCTAGGGATTAAGTCATCATTTCTAACAACTTTTGCTATAGGACCAAACCGGAAATCGCGAAAAAAAAATCAGGTGTCCCATACATTTATGTTCGCAAAACTCGTCAAAATGTAGGGAACTTCTGATTTTTTTTCGCGATTTCAGGTTTGGTCCCATACTAAAAGTTGTTCAAAATGATGGTCACATTAATACCCTAGAGTTATGGTATATAAAAAAAAAAAATATAATTAAATACATAATTGTCTAAAAAGCCTCTTATAGCAATAATGCTACTAATATGTACAATATATTATACATATATAAGTAGCATTATTGAATTGGTAAAAATAAACGTTTTAATTAAATAACCTATACCAATATCTTTTGATGCCACAATAATGTGGGCGTTATGATCCACGCGGCACATATTAATCTTGTCGAGGGATTACGTCGAAATGACCCACTTTATTAAATGCACAATTAATTAAATCGTGCGGTTTGAGGAATTTCGCTCACCTGTGCGGCCACTCTGCCCTGTTTCAGTCGCGGCAGGTCCGTGTGGCTCCACGAACTTGTTGCCCACGGGGAGATCGTCCGCAAATCCTCGTCGAAACTATTTGCGGATTTATTAATAAATTAGACGATTATTCTCTCGTTGAAAAGTATGTGGAATATGTTAATTATTTTACAGATGATTGATAAATTGGCTGGAATACAGCTCATAAAAGGGATTATCTGCGACTACTAGTTACCTATTTTCAATGGATCAAAGGCAGTATATCTTTCTATTCGTAATTTTTTATTGAGGTTAGTACTTTTAGGATGGCTAGATTATTAGATTAAGTATGTTGACGCTGCGTGATTGTCATGAGCGAGCTGCGTGAACTTTTAAATTCGTTCTTATTAGTTATCAATAAACAAGAATTTATTGAAATAACCCGATGTTTTTCAATATTAATAACAATATAAAAACAAACTATGGTAATAATGATTAATTAAAAGAGAAAAGTTCGTAAACAATTCACATTTAGAATATAATAATAATATCCCAACAAAACATTTACATTACATATTTTGAAGGAAATGTAAGCGAATTTAAACATAAGTGAAACTAGAAAAATCTAGCAAACACTGGTAGCAGAATCGAATCCCGCACCACACGCGTCGCCAACGACCTGGCACTGAGCCAAGAAAATTGTCTGTCAAGAAACATTTCAATTCTTTACGCTACGTGTGAACTATGATTTCGTTGTAAGTGCTATTGAACTGAAGCCTTGAATACGTAATATGCAGATTACCTCAGTCATTTTGTGGTCTCTTTCTTGGGAGATGTTAGAAAAAATCGCACACTTAATCCAATACCGTCACTATCCAAAATTTTACCAAATCGAATTTTTAATGCCATCTGTTGGAAAACGTGGCGCTACGCGTAATTGCGCTTACACCGCACAGTGGTACCGCCTTAGGTCATAAAAGCAAAAATTTCATCATCAATTACCCCCCTTTAATTACTTATAACGATTTACCGATAAACAAGCTACCCAAAAATATAAATATGTCACCCATTTTACCTAATTATCACTTATTTTTCGAGCTCCGAAGTCCGTTTGCGCTCGCCTTATCAGTAACTCATTAGCACATATTGTTTGTGTAACGGTGAATTTTCAGAATTGCATGGTGTATGAGTGGTGTAGATGACATGAATTTCCAAGAAGATTTTTTAAATTTTATTTGACTTATTATGACGTGTTTTTACGTGCTACGCCACACAGAATTTCTACCAAATATTTAACTTATTGTTGACTTCACATAGACTTACAACTAAATTCAACCATAGACAAATACTAATCATCAAATACATACTCGTATCTTAAATTAAAGACTGAACTGTCTATTTTGAAAATATAAAAAGTTTTTTTTGCGTCCTTTTGCGACCTTAGTTGCTATATAGCCTCTACGACTGCGTAGGCTCAGGCGTAGCACGGTCTACGAAACATACATAAAATATTTTAATTTTTTTTAAGGTACTTTGATTAAATGTACTTTCTCAAGGATGCATTTCTTTGAGATTTGGTCTGCCGTAACTGGAAGTATTCCTCAGAAACATCAACACGTGTTGGAAACTATTCTAGCTTCACTGGATGAGGCGGAGAATCTAGACATTAGGAACTTAGATAGTAAGATACTCAGTTTATGTAAAAGTCTTGATAGATTTTGGAAAATTGTCTCTAGAAATAAATCAAAATTTTTGCATAAGTGCTCAGATTGGTTAAATGAAATTGAATGTGTCGAATTAGTAAGAAGTAATGAGCAGTGCATTAAATAAAATGCGAACCAGCCCGGGCCATCTTGCGAATGCGGACGCCCGCGGAAAGATTTTGCAGAATTGTCTAAGTGCTCGAAATGTAGAAGATTGGCAGAATTATCTAAAGTAGATGACTCTGCTGTGAATGCACTACTCAATACTTCTGATAGGTACGTCTAATACTAGCTTAAGACTGAATATAAATGCGGACGAGGTCTTATCCCTTTTTGTTGAGGCTAAGTAGACCAAGCATCAATATTTATTAATTAAGAATTTCATTAACAATGTGACATTTTACCATCTTACCAAATTCTACTGACTGCTAAAAAGAAATGCTATCCCGAAAACTTATCCGTTTCATAATCTAAAGCAGAAGTAGAATTGCAAAGTTTATTAGATCACAGAACTTCTAGAATACTCGAGTCGCAAAAAGAAATTTTAGATAGAGTGCCAACAGATTCCATTCATAATTTGACTTTGATTGGAAAGTGGGGATTTGATGGTAGTACAGGCCAAAGTGAATACAAACAGTCTTTGTCAGATCCCTCTTGTACAGACATGACAGTAGTTTATTTGTGACGTCTTATGTCCCACTTAAGTTAGTAGTAAATTGCCCTTCAGACAGTATTACAGTTTGGAAAAATCGTCGACCCTCTTCCACTAGATACGGTAGGCCTATTCACTTTTAATTTTTTAAAGAAACCTCTGAAGTATCTAAGGAAGAGGAAGCCTACATCTGACAAAAGATTAGGCATTTGACTACAACAACTTTTAGTTTTAATAACCGCGATTTCAGAATTCAGCACTCATTACAGCTAACTATGGTGGATGGTAAAGTGTGTACTGCTTTGAGGGAAACATCATCCTGTAAGTGTTATATTTGTGGAGAACTCACAAAGTAATGAACAAACTAGACGTTTGCTTACAGAAAAAACCTGATGAAAGTAGGTTTGAGTTTGGTCTATCTCCTTTACATTCTTGGATTCGCTTTTTCGAATATTTTTTCATCTTGCTTACAGGATGGATGTTAAGAAGTAGCAGATTAGGTCGGAGGATGAGAAGAGACAAGTAGCAGGTAGGAAATCGTATGTACAGAATGAGTAATAGTAGACAAACCACGAAGTGGCGGAAGCGAAATTTCGTGACGTATTTCCATCGTTCGATGTCCCGAACGATGGAAATACGGCACGAAATTTTTTCTCTAATTCTGCAATTTCAGTTGACATAACTGGCTTAAATAAAGATTTGATTGATCGTTGTTCCACAATTTTACAAGCCTTGTCCACGGGTTTTAAGATTGATTCGGATAAATTTAATGAATATGCTTTGAAAACCGCGCTTTTTTTAAATTCAAGAATATCCTTGGTATAATATCCCAGCTTCCGTTCACAAAGTCCTCATCCATGGTGCTGAAGCGGCACAGTATGCTGTATTATCTATCGGCGAATTATCCGAAGAGGCAGCAGAATCTAACAACAAACATTATATATAAGGCCTTCAGGTGGGATCACACGAGAAAAATGACGCGAGTACTTACGAATACGGACTTACTTAACAGACTTTTACTCAGCTCAGACTCATTCATTACTAGTCTTCGGAAACTTCCCCGTAAGAAAAAGAGCGTTATGTTGAGACAGGTTTTAGATTTATTACGAATTTACTTTAAATTGAAATTAGGTTGGTTGTTGTTGTTATTTTAAGTTAGTTGTGGTTATAATTACGTTTGTAAATAAATTTTAGTTTTAATTTTCTTGCTTTTTGTTGTATATAATATGTATAATATATAAAAGATTACATATTTAATTATATCCCCTTCATGAATAGCATTAATATCATATTCAGATGTATTTCCGATCAAGGGACAATAAATCTCGAATATTGACTATTTAAATTTATATATAAACAGTACATATTGTACAGTTTATTGTATATTATGTATTAAATTATGTAAATAAAGCATTAATGTACATTTGTGAAGTATTTCTTATTATTTACCCTTCAGAAAAATTTCATTCTCAACCACCGTGCACTGGTCTAAAAGAATAATTAAAGAAGACTGTTTTTTTTTATATCTTTGAACCAATACCGACACTGTAATGGTATTTCTATGGGGATTTTTAAGATCTGTGGCAAAGGGGCATCAAAAACTGACTGCCAGGTCAATTTTGAGAAAAATAATACTTTAGGATTCACATTTCTTGCTACATTTTTTATTTTATTTTAGAAACGTTTTACAGGGTGTTTTTGACTTTATAATAATTAATGTGTTTTTCTGCTAGGCAAAGTCTCTTGCCACCTCAACGGTACCGAATTTCAGGTTTTTTCGTTTTTAACCGACTTCAAAAAAAGGAAGAGGTACTCACTTCGTCGGAATATTTTTTTATATATATTTATGTTCACCGATTACGCGAAGACGGCTGGACCGATACAGATTTTTTTTAAGGGTATACCGACCCAGGTTTGAACAGGTATTTCTGACTTTATTTATGTTTCTCTGCTAGGCAAAGTCACTTGTCACCTCAACAGTTTTTATAGTACCGATTTTTAGGTACTTTTTTATTAATTATGTAGGAAGATTACGTCTTAAAACAAAAAATTACTCAAAAATACGAAAAATAAGAAGGAATTCTATTTGTAGCACCAGAAAAAAAGTATCAGTATAGTAAAACAACTTTTTATACACATAATATATTTTTATTTTAAATTTCATCAATGATAATGGAATCTAAAAATTCAGCTGGACGTAATATCGTATCTTCATACCTAGCCCAAGACAGAAACCACACAATTGTCATAATATGACCGCAGCATCCCAGAGTCGGCATGCCAGATTTGCATGTACAATAATATTGTATAATAGAATCTAACCCACGTCCGCTTTCGTCTACCAAAATATAGCAATTATAAAATAACGTGCGCATTGCCTTGACTAAATTCATTAAAAAAAAAACAATCTATAATCTAAAAAAACTTCGGAAATTAAAGTAATTTCGGAAGTCTGTGTCTTTGGACTTGTATTTTAGTTTTTTGTCATCAAATTCCGAAATTATAGTTATTTTTCACTTTGTAGTGTTTTGTTATAAGCAGTGGCTGCCCAGTGGTAACGGCCCCGGTTTACGAGTTGTAGGTCGTGGGTTCGAACCTAGGCAGCGCTTTATTTTGTGGAAATAATATCATCCATCACCACTGCTCAAACGGTGAATTAAAACATCGAAGGAAACGCCATGTCCTAGAACCAAAAATTCGAAGACGTGTGACATCCACCAACCTGCACTGGGCCCGCGTGGTGGATTACGGCCAACTCCCGGTCTTGAAGAGAGGAGGTGTCCCAGCAATGTTAACATTATAGGCTGATTATGTAGTTTTTGTAAAATAGTTTTTAATTTTAATTTTTAGTGGGTCGGTTTGTAATATTTCGCTAAGCCACAATAGCTTAATGTGAACGGGAATCACCTTTTACAAAATATTACTTTTCCCGATGCAGCGATGTTAATTGTTGAGGAGTTCTCCTGGTATGTCAGCATCAGCTCCACTTCACCATATTATGCATTGTGTCGAGCATAAATTGCTTAACATCCATATTAAAGTAGTTAGTCGAATTACAACCCGTGAAATACTTATTAATAAAACTTATTAATAAAACCACCGGAGTGATAATGGTACTGATGTACCACTACACCAAATGGTGCTTTCCGAGAGCAAATGTACGAGTTACTAAGTTACTATAAAATATACCCAAATTTTTATAGGTGCGTTTATAATATTTGAAGAGTTCCCTAGATTTCTCCAGGATCCCATCATCAGATCTTGACCTGGTGAGAATGGGAACATTTGGAAAGCTAAATCGGTCGAGCCGTCTTCGAGTAATCGGTGAACATAAATATTGATAAAATGTAAAAAATATTCCGATGAACTGAGATCCTCCTCCTTTTTCTGTCTGTTAAAAACGAAGAAATACTGAAACTCAGTACTGTTGAGGTGGCAAGTGACTTTGTCTAGCAGAGAAGCACATTAATTAAGTATTATAAAGTCAGAAATATCCGTTAAAACGTTTTAAAAATAAAAATGTAGCATAAAAATATGTAAGTATGAATATTATTATATTTCTCAGGTCAGATTTTGATGCCACTTTGCAAAAGGGTATAGTTGATGTATCCCCACAGATATACCACTACAGTATCACTATTGGTTCATAGACCACTTTTGATCAGCCTCCTTTTGCGTTAAACGTTTTTGGCGCTCCTGAAAAGTTAACTTTTTTTGGATAGTGACAGTATTGGTTTAAGCGTGCGAAATGTTCTAAATCTTTTTAAATTAAGCTGCTCGCGATTACTGTATTTTTGTCATTTTGTAGATCGTACGGTTCACAATAAATAAATCAACATATATGTAAATCACTGTGGTATCTATGTTACACACAATGTCGGTGGGCGGTAGCTATGCCATGTCTAACCAACGTGACGAAATCCGCAAACCCAAATTTAGCTAATCCTTTACACGTATTTTTCGGATTTACCAGATGGACCCTTTATTTAATCGGACGGCAATGGTAGGTGCTTTGGTTTCGTCTGCACATAGTGAGTTATCTCTGTAGAAATTACCTCCAAGAAAACAATAAGTTTTAAAGAAGATCCTGCTTCGACTTAAGTGCTCTTACACAGCTCCGATAAAGTGGTGATTAGCTAGGAAACTCTGCACATTACAGACTACGCACATTAATGGCAGTGGAACTGCGACGGACGGGATATACGAGTACACAAAGTAAAGTTCACCTTTATTCCTTGCTGCTAGTGATGTGCGATTGGTTCAAAAATAACTATCGACATCGACCTAACCAAACATCGGAGGAAGTATGGTTGGTTAACTTTATAGGTACATAACTAGCTAGTTGTCTTTTCAAATTTTCAATAATTCATACAAAATTCCCATAGAAAATGCACTTTCAGTTTTCCCGAGTTTTCCAATTTTCCCGGCAATTTTTCAAACATTTTCTTTCATACAAACCTAGTCCTGACAAATACAAACACAACATAAAAGAATTAGCCAAATAGGTGCAGCCGTTCTGAAGTGATGCGCGTACGTACATTCGGCAATTGATTTTTATTTATATAGATTTCTAATAAATCAGTTTAACATAGGGCTATAGTTTACGTAATTAAAACGACTTCCTTCATTTCCTAAAAAAAAAGAACTTAAGTTTTAGTTTAAAACTCAAAAAAGACGTGTTTGCGCAATTGCTGGTATCTTTGTTCCTGAATCATGTCAAGTATATTTTAAAAAGTTTGAAATTTTGACCTTGCCATCAGCTTATATCTACAAAGTTGCAGTATTTGTTAAAGTAAATAAAAATCTATTCGGTGAACTAAAATCAAAAATACTTAAAATATCTGGTATACCACATAGAAGAAAGTCTTCTGGACAAAAGTTTTTTTATGGAATGGCATCTATAATTTACAATAAGATACATGTGGACATTTTGAACACCAAGGAACTCCCACTATTTAAATATAAATCGCGTAATTATTTAATTAACAAAGGTTAATTAAATAATTACGCGATCCAAGATTTTCTCAATAATTAGTACCTACTACAATCTACAATCACCATACACGTAATTGTTATTTTGTAAGATTTGTTTTATAAGTGATACCTATGAAACTTTTTATACTGCATTATTGTAGGACATAATGGAACTGTAATTTACCTAACATCTGTTTGTACTCGTATAACCTATGCTCATAATAAAAAGATTTGATTTGATTCCTTCTCAACCACTGAACTTTATTTTATCGAAGTCATCGTTAAGTCGCTCTCCTGACTACTTAGTTCAACCGTTTTGGTATTACAGATTATTCTAATACATGACTAATAATCGAATGGTTCGTCTCGCGTTCGTTAAAATTCTATCGATAACTTGATATTGCACATCCCTACTAGCTAGTAACGAGAGTGGCATTACGCCTCACAGATTTCGTTAGCTAGTTTAAAACAGTTGGGTTCAAAGGCTTTTACATTGCACTAAGTGGATTGATTTCCCGCTCATCTTTTATGAGCACCCTACTACGTTACATATTATTTGTTTTAGTCCAGTTTGTTCAGCATCCTGGTAGCTATGCCTCCGATTATTTGTAGCTTACACGTGTGCACCTAACAAAATAAAAACGAAGACGACTTCAAATAAACTCTTTGATTTCTAAACAAGATTATGTGTAGGCATCTACTACCGTAGTCATCATAATTACATTTGGGGCATCCACTACGACGTCTGAGACCATATAGAAATGGACTTTTGATGCATGTTTTAAATATAAAAAAAGGAAAATTAAGGATGAAAAAGGAAGCTTTTACATACTTAAAATCCTTAATTCTATTGTGTAGAAACTTCCTTATGTTCCATGGTAGATCGTTGTGGCCGTCTATGAGTGGGGTGTCGTGAAGAAGTCGCTCAGCAAGGCGCAGTCTTTCATGTAAGGGTGCTCCGGGTGGGGCCCGCAATGCCAGGGGCCCGGCCACACACGCCGTGCCTGCCACCAGCACCAGGATCGCTACGCAGCACCAACGCCGGTGCCACACCGACAAACCTACACATTATATTATTTGTTTCAGAACTAAGAAACAAATACTAAACACTCAAAATTCTATTTTGCGACTCATTCAGATATTTCAAATGTTTATTCAAATATTCCAGAATTTGTTTTGAAAAGGGAATCGTTTTGCTGCAAAACTTTAACATCGTGGAGGACTACGAAATTATTTTGATGAATGATCACAGAAAGGTTCAAAAACATTGTAGGCATTAAGAGGTGTTGGGTACAAAGAAACCTGTGTGTATGTTTACCTGATGACCTTAGTCTGATGGCCCTAAGGTAGACCAACATATTTAAAAACAAATGAGAACCAGAAGTAGAAACACTTTACACCGACGTACACAATCAAACAAAAGCAAAATACGTTGTGAAATACCTATAAAAAAATCAATTTGGGTCATAGCAATCGCTCGTTACTGTTCTTCCTATAATCTTCCTGTCAGAAGCAAACTTACTCGATCACGACGTCGCGCGCCCCGGATGTTGCAGCTTAGCTCCATGTTTAGAAACAGTATTGGGAAAGCTTTGTACGATAAAATGTGTCACTGCAGTATTATTAGCTACAGATACCTTTTATTGGCAAGTCTTATGGGAGTTAACTTATTTTGGTCATTTTCAGTTTGAAATCTCAGGAGACTCTTTGTTAATTTCAGCTGAAATGTTTATTTTTAGTTTTGAATACGTTTTTTCGGCAAATCAGTATCAAAATGCAGTCATTAGGTGGCTCTATAATGATAATAAAGTAAGCACTAACGTGAAGAGTTTCCAGTTGTGGTGGAACTGTGGCTGGTGGTGGAGGTGGTCCCCGTGGACAGCCACTGCGGTGACTTGCAGGCGGTGCAGGACGCCACACGGCCTCCCTGACCGCGCTCCGTCACGTCGGGCGCTGGCGTGGCCCGCTTCTTTCCCTAAGCCATGTTTTAGTTCAATTAACTCGCTCTAACACGCTGGCTACTACATATGCTTAATTTGATGTTGTTCAGTGATCGCCCGCGGGGTACACTGCGGCAGGCAAACACCAGCTGCCGTCCGCTCTCGGCGCATACCCCACGGTCGCCGCCCCTGCATACATAGCGGCGAGTAGCTATTTATCTCGTTGGCAAGGATTATTGTTTAGTCTGTTTATGTTTAAAAATGGCAATCATAGCAGGATCAATCATTTAAGACTTTTGCGTCACATTGCTCACAATTGCTTTTGGGTTACAACAACACGGTAACAACATGATCTAATTCCATTTTAATGCCTAGGCATTTGCTCTTTACATTACTTTGTAACCGGTATCTAATGAATTCTTGAAGGTGCTCAGTACACTGAAAACAACTCAAAATCATCCTCTAGTAGGGAAAGCCAATAAATATGCCTTTAAATTATTCTTTTGCTATTATGTATAAAGCGATATGCTGAGCACTGTGTAGGTATATCTATTGTTGCCCAGTTTGAAGTTTGAGTTTCTATGGGCTGACGGTACTATCAGTGCGAAATATTTACCCATATTTGCGTTAAGGCAAAAGCTCCAGGTAGCCCGCGAAATTCAAATTTTCTTACGTTTTTTTTTTGCAATTTGCAGGTCAGCATCATATTATGTGGATTTGAATACGATTCGCGACTGTAATAAGTATGTGTTTATAGAATTATAATCATTAAAATCATCAATACAACTCTCTAAGTTCATATAATCCCAATGAATGTCATGAAATCTTGTTATTTAGGATTATACTACCTACTTGTATTACTGATTATTTTGTAAATATGTATAAATGTTACTATTGCGAATCATACTTTAAACAAATTACAACCTGATCCTGACTTGCAAATTGTAAAAAACGTAAGCAAATTTAAATTTCGCGGGCAACCTGGAGCTTTGCCCTTAACAATGCAACTACAAATAATTCGTACTACGAAAAGGTTAGGCAGAATGATTGACCCCGCTAGGTCCTAATCGTGAGATAATGGTTCATTATCCTTTTTGAGTGCGCGGCTATTAGAGACTGCTCTAATTTCTGTAGTGCGAAGCGCTCGCCTTCCTAACCGCATACTCTAAATCGGTGCCTATATGGCAATGTAAAGAGCGTTTTAATAACACCTGAAATTTATTAATGTTGGAAACCTTAAGAGATGAAAGCTTTACTCTAAAATATAGAAAAGTATATTTTAGCTTCTAGTTCAATTTCGTAGTAAGTACAGAGTTATGCGTAGGTGGCATTTCTGATATCTAAGGCCCAGTAAAACTAACGACGCTCAATATTGAATCTCGAATCAAAACTGATAGTTTTAAATTATTCATGTTTGAGAATCGTTCTAGAATACAATTTTACTCATTATACATTCTTCTTATTTCAATATGTTAACCTGCTCCTCTTTTCTGCCATTTTAACATGCTTTTATATTTTATTTATACCTACTATCGAAAATAATAGGGCATAATAGGTGAACGGAGTAGAAGCCTATGGCATACTCAGTTTGCTTTTCTTTTTTTGAAAAAAAAAAAATCTTTTTATTTGTAATCATGCGTATGATTTGAATTTCGATATTTTATAACGATCTATAAAGTATTTTCTAAATTTCTGGTTTTATTGTTATAGTTTACCTCAAATGTAGTTTTTATTGATAGAACAATTTGGGTCTAAGCTATTGAAAAACCAAAAAATATGTTAGTATGCCATAGGCTTCTACTTCATTCTCTTATTAAACCCATTTTTTTTCAAGACGGAAAAAAAAATCATCCAGTAGTTATATCTATGTAATGGAATCTTTGAACGTGATTTTCACCCACATCAAAACGTCGGATTGCATTGAAACTTCGCACAGTTATCAAAGACCGATGACAGTACCTACAACAATTTAATAAGTTTGTCTGGTTATCCTGATCAGGATCATCAGGATTAACGATTTTATCCATATCTGAAAATACGGTAGTCTCTTGTGCCACGTACTAAGGCGTGTACTGAAGCATATGTGACTTATGTTTTACTACCTGTTTTCACATATACACTGAGAAGCCGATTCTTCGTTACTATGAAATTATCATCGTTAAAGAAAAAAAAAAGCAAAGTAAATAATAGTTTAAAAAACTAAAACACACGCTTTTGTAACTAGCTGAACTAAAAACTAGAAAATACTTTTCTATAAGTTCAAAAAAAAAGAATAGTGATTAAGAAAAAATCATTTTATCTCCTAAAAGCGTGGGGTGCTTTATAAGATATGTATTTTATGATGGCTTTACTTTTACCAATATCTATCATTAAAATATTTACAACAATTGATATCTCCCCAGGCTTTTTTACGATAAAATGATTTTTTTCTTAATCACTCTATTATTTTTTTGAACTTATAGAAAATTATTTTCTACTTTTTAGTTCGGCTAGTTACAAAAGCGCGTTTTTTTTTAGTTTATTAAACTATTATTTTTGAGATTTCAGAATTTAATTTAATTCTTCACGTGAAAACTTTGCGGGACTCAAATCTATAATTGCCTGCTTATGATTGATTATTTCTTTGAAGAAAGGCAATTACATAAAATGTCTAGTTTAAGCCTACACAAGAAATGAATTAAACATTTTAAGTTACATTCTAAGCGAACGAAAATAGACGAAAAGAAACATTATCCGACAAAATCCGTCCTATTTATTTTTAAAACATGGCTTAGATAGGTCTGCAGGTAAAATATTACATTTGACTTAATTTCAATATATATAGACGTTAGAAACTTTGTCTTGTGTAGGTATGTCAATGTAAGCAAGCTCAGCCGTTACGGCTGGAAAGATTTCCATAAAACAAATGGGCAATGTCACAATCGCAAAAATGTTACAACCAGGACATGTCTCTATATTGACAGGCCCTCGTATTAACAGAGACAATCTGAGTTCTAACGTATGTACTTACATGTGTGTCGTAGAAAATTGACGGTAGTCTGGTATCCTGAGGAGCGTCGCAGGTGCAGAGTGCGTGCGTGCCGCGCGGCCCATTCATGGCCATCACGTCTCCCCCCAGGAACGTCTGAGCATCGTCATCCACTAAGTCACTGCGTGTACTTCTCGACTCCATTTTGCTCTCGTCCCGCGTCCAAGTCTCCGATAATCTATCTCTAAATCGTTCACTTGGAAAATCATTGTATGACATTTGCCTTTTAATACTTTTACATCGACTACGATTGTCTAGAGTAGAAAATTTCGTTCTTTCTAATCCCGGTGAGTTCCTATTAACGAGTGTATCGTTATTATCAAAACTCCTCATTTTTACCATTTTTTGTGAGGTTCGTCTATTTATATCTGAACTTACATTATAATCTCTCAATTTCTCAAAACATTGGTCCACATTACCAGAAAAATTTGCGTATGTAGAAGCGTTGCTTTTCATGTCATCCTTTCCTTGATAGCCCGAAGAGGTAAAAATACAACTTTGGCTGTTAACTCTCCTTTGTGACTTGTCTGCCAGTGACAACATCGATGCCTTCTTGAGCGAGCTCGTCGACCCTGATGTTATCTCGGACAGTTGGACGTTTTGATGTTTTTTTGATATTGCCTCGCCGCCCATCTTTTTTAAGTTAGATAACTTCCTTTTTATCTTTTGCACGAGTGTATTTCTAGGATCGTAAGATATTAACTGTTTTGAAATGTAGTTTGACACCCCGATAGTCCTACTTTTGTTGTATTTCCTGTCGAGGCTGCGATGTGATCCGATTGTGAGTTGACTCC
This sequence comes from Dicycla oo, assembly GCA_948252095.1. Classification (NCBI taxonomy): domain Eukaryota; kingdom Metazoa; phylum Arthropoda; class Insecta; order Lepidoptera; family Noctuidae; genus Dicycla; species Dicycla oo. Next base: position 18,437,397 of record OX411712.1, read on the forward strand.
GGCCGGTGTCCCGTTTGATTCGTTCCAAGTCATAGATGTTGAGGGTGTGGCCTCGCTGATCGACATTTCGATGGCAGTTAACAAAATTATTTTGTTGCACATTGCAATTGCAAACTAGGTCAAAATCATGTTTTGATATGTGTTCATCTAGACATTGTCTTTGTGCGGCGAGCGCGAGGCAAGCTTCGCAGTCGACTCCGAGGAGCAGTTCGAGGCTGGTGTTCCTGATGAAGCCGTCGCTAAACGTGCGCGAGCGGAAATGAGCAGCGTTTTGCGTGAGGCGGGTCTCCCAGTCGGCAGGCGGCGCAGCAGCGGCACCAGGCCCGCTGGGCTCGCCGTCCACCATGGTGGCGGCGTCGCGGTTCACCGTGATCACGCGCGGCTGCCGGAACACTCTGCTGTCGCTTCGCACGGAACTCCGAGATGGCGATGGCGATGGACGCTTAAAGGCCTCGACTTGAATCATCTCTTACAATTTATTGTATGCGATGTGAAATATGCAACTGTAACAAACAATTAGCTAAATACCTAATCTTATTAAAAAAAAAAAAAAATGGTTTTTTTTTTGTTCACACGAGCATGTAAAAAATCCTATCAAAGGTTTAGTTACCTCACTTATATATCTATCGAAAGCGCGGTCAGTTTCAGAGTTACAGGCAAACACTGCGTACAGAACGTGATACGAATTCATATTGAAATGAGATCCATGAAATAAAAAACATATCTAATCAGTGGGCCTGTTGGTTTAATAATTCAATAAACCATAAATACCTACATGGTTTACATGTATGCAGATATTTGGACTCTTAAACAATCCGCCCACATTACTACTGTAGCGTTACTTGTGTTGCTCTCGGTTTGGGGAAGATATTAAACGCGTGTAGTCGCAGCTTAATGAGTGATGACACAAAGAGTGTTGTGTTACCCAGATTATACCCCAACTTTAGGCTCGATAACAATGAAAATAAGGCCGTTATTATTATACATTTGCAAGAAGAAAATATAAAAAAATACATTGTTACAATTAGCTAAATACACTTTATATGTAAAATACGAGTTTGTAGGAACATACACAAAGGCCATTAACGGCATTGGTTATCATAACGATCTGTGAATTCCAAAGCCGGGTTTAATTGTTTATTCTGTTACACGCCAACCATTTGAGGGCACGGATAATCTCCAATCCAATTTAGGTGATTGGTCAAGTATGATACGCAATAAATACCCGAGTAGGTATTCATTTTTTGTAATATAGGATGACTGCTGTGAGGGATAATTCGCAATTTCATACTAATATTAAGCCTAAATAGAATGTTGCAGAGGTTATATTGTTGTTCCATGCTGGAATGTGTCCCGCAGTTCAGAACTTTTGGGCGAAAAACACTTCTAATGATAATGCGCGCCCTAAACTTGGGAATTTCATTACAAGTTGAATAACACGCGATCATTAAATAGTCTATCAATTTACCGTCGTAATTACAGGCACGTGAGGCATATCTGTTTTGTCTCTGGGTGACCACTGCCTAGAGATGCTATACTATACTGCATGTGTCCTTAGGCAGCGGTGACCACATACAGGTGGACCGTCAACTTGTAAAACATCTAATGACATAAAAGAACATCCTAGAATGCATACCTACAGACCGTTCATTATAACTTGTCCCTTGTCGTCATGTTGGCACCATTGACCTGACAACTACCTACAGCTGGACAAGCAATGGTGCCAACATGAAGCCAAGGGACAAGTTGTAGTAAACGGTCAGTAATCTTAAGAGGCCCATCACAAAATTGCGTTTTGACAGATTATAATTATAGTTTTATTGAAGCACGGCGACGTATCACATTATGTAGCAATTTGGTAGTTATAATTACGCTTATTTTGAATCTTATAATATATTTTTTTTTATTTTGTTTAAAGTATGATATTTTAATTTCTTATGAATTAACGTTTATTCTGGTCTAAATTTTACGTAATAATATTAATGTAGTAAGGAAAAATTTACAGCTAATTCTGAGCGTTTTTAGTAGTTATATGATTTTAACTTTTATAGATATTCCATACATATGATATGAAATTCTTAGGCCGCTATGGACTAAACCACTATATAAGAGATATTATCATATTTTTTTCATTTCATTTTCTTATTTCGGTAGTTCAAACAACGTGCTCAAAAAATGCTGTCGCGCATTTTATGAAATACTTGCATCGGAATTTTGGCTTTATATACATAGGTAAGTAACAATTGCGAAAAGCGAGGCCGCTATGAACTAAACTAATAACTAATCTCCACTACTCAATAAGTCAGAGTTGTCGAAATCTTTCAGTTTCTCAGTATAAGAACGTCAAAGTTGTTCATTTAACGCAAAAATCCCAGTCGAAATGTAATAGGGGCCTTTAAATGTGCATAACTGAAACGTTATGTATAAAAAATCGAAAACAACTCTCAACGAAGTAGGAAAGTGACTAATGGTCTCCCCAGTGGTTTTTTAAGTTTACATATTTTTCGCTTCACGCCGTGGTCTGCATAAATATAGCCACATTGCCTGCACAACAAATGGAGGCAGCTGCCTCCAACTGAACTCCCTGTAAATTTATTTCTGTTCTAAATGACCCGAACTCTGACTTCGGTAGCCCCTTGATTTCGTTTTTTTTAACGTTTACTTTACCGTGTTAGTTTTTCCCAGTTAGATAGCCTAATTATACCTCCGATTTCTTTGTAAACGTAGAAAAGGCTATTTTATGTCGTTATAATTAACTATTGTGATCACATGGTCTGTAGGTCAGACATCTCTTTAATTTGTTACCATGAAAATAATAAAATTGTAGTACTTATCACTTTTATGAAAAGAAAACTTTTATTTTTATTCTAGCTACTGTTACAATAATGGCATCTAAGTTGGCATTGCAGATTCTATTCCATTTTAAATGCGAATTTAAAACTGTGTACGTTTTGAATCTCAAAAGAAACATTTAAAAGTTGAATTCGCTGCAATTATATTTGTGAAAAGGAACATCTAATGTTTATAAACTGTTTCACATCCGTTGTGATCCGTACCGCAGTGTATTACAAGATAAAAAAAAAATCTTGTTGCGGCACGATTGGATACGTGTGGCGTAACACTACGTAAACAGACATTTTCCATTTTGTGGTGTGTTCCACCACGCAACGAACGAGTACGATACAGTAACTTGTGTAACTTTTTCTTTTGAGTATGTTGGTTGACCACTCGTGCGGCTCCAATCGCGCTCTACAAACATCCCTTGTCAAACAAGATTCACTACACAAATAAGTTAAGTACCATTTAAAATCATCTTCTGCATTGAAATCGTTTTAGTGGAAAAGTTACAAAGATATGCTTCGAGCTCTAATTAGCTTTCTTTACAATTTTAGACACAAAAGAGCGCCTGAAGGATACCTCAACGTCTTTTGCGATCGGCATGAAGTTTGGTGTAATTATAGAATGAAAGAGCTTTTCTTTTGTTTATTTTTCGTAAGTTGGTCCCAATTGCGTAATTTAATTCCTTTTTCATGTAAGGTACGTTGGATACGTTGAAGGGACTAGAAAATGCGATGCAGGGAAAATTCACCATTGTTTGGGGAAACACGCCGCATTCGCAAATAATGTGCCGCTTGATGACACCGCATTAAGTTTGTCTTTGCTCCGACCAGCTCAGAATCTAAACCAACCGGCTGTTCAAGGTTTTCCGGAATTGGATTTAGCTGTGAATTGTGAATACAATTTTAATTGAAGGGAGAATACATTTAGTGACAGTCAACATGTGTTATTCACCACATGGACCTATGTGCAGCAGCTTGACCAAGTGCCACACATATTTAAAAGTCCGCAGCTGCGAAGTAGGTACCTATTCAGGATGGTGCCGGTGTGCGATCATAAAGTGGGTGTCGGGTCAGTTATTGTTTCCGTCTCACTATAGAACCTGCCCGTACGTTTTGAAAACAAAAGTGGAACTATTCCGGCGAGCAAACACAACATGTAAACACGAACACAGCCGAGGACATTTGGAGACAAACCTGGCAGCAATTGACGGGCGTAAACCTATATACAAGGATTACATTACATCGACTAAGTATCACAAGTAGTGACTACGTCTGTTTGGATAGGGTTTATAAACATTAACTCTAAACTAGGCAGTTCCTGAAGTAAGTCGATGTATACGTATGTAGGTGCCAAGATACAATATAAAAAGATACATATATGTATATTTAATAAAACATTGACAAAGAAAATACCGTATCATAAAATATCTGAGCAATTTCAAGTTATTCCATGTGAAAATCGTGTCCTAAATTTCAATAGTTGTGTACCACTTCTCGGATACAAGCTCGCGATCCGCGACTAGCGACTGCCGACGTCGAGCTCGACGTGAATGGGAGATCCGTACGAGCCGTACGAGACGAGACGCAGCCTCCACGACGACGGGAATAAGCCATTCCTGTTTTATGTTTGTTTGGCTCAGCCACGACAAAACAGCTTTTGTGTCGAGTGCACATTTCAACATTCATTATCAACAGATTACTTATGTGCATACTTGCATTCTGAACGAGGAAATGCTCCAAATATTTTAATATTTAAAAGCTTGCATATATGCATTTCAATACAACGCTGTAAATGGTAAATAAGCTTTTATAAGCAATGTGTCCCGACATCAAAGAAAAGGGGTGTTGAAAATATTGTTCCGTCGTGTATTCACATGAATTACCTATCAATTTTCCATCAGACATTGCCTGACACATTTTAAATAAAGAACATATTTGAAATTGAATCAAAATCTTGCAAATGCCAACGGCACAAAACCGGACCGAGAAGATATTTCCAAGCTGCTTCACTGCAATGTGAAATTGACGTTAACATAAGTGTAACGACTATTATATTAGTGCGTACATATCTATCATCCATCTTAATTACAAACGCATATTTCGCAAGACAAAAACTACAAGATTTATCCACATGTGCTACTAATACCGCGTCTTAAGATAGACCTTCATTGTTTGTCCATCTCTGAACACCGTTCCATTAACAGAATAATGGAAATATCTACGGGAGGGAAAATAAAATGTGGAGAAAGATTTCTCTGCAGGTAACTAAGCGGTCATTTGTAAGCGGCCGAGATAAATGCCCACTCGTCCAGAAAAAATAATCGAGTGAACGTCGACAGGAGATATAACTTCGTATTGCGGTTGGTACAACTGGCGGCGGCGAGCGTTCTCAATTACACAATCAAACTCAAACAATCGGCACAGAATTTTAAATTTGGACCCACTTTGATGAATTAAATAATTATTGGTACAATACGCTGATTGGCAGCTTACGCCAGCCTACTGATTGGTAATCATTCTCTTCTGTTGTTTCCAATCTACTGTTTGTTCCGAGAATAGATAGCCGAGATGAGAGCTAGTCGATCATGAAACTCGAAAGACACTCATTAGATTTTTTTAAATTTGATTACTCTAAGCAAATTTCTTCTTTTAATTACCTATGTAAATGCTTTAATTACATTACATTCGGTAGATCGATACATGTAGCATGTAGGTACATATCTACTCGGCACAGTTTTACGTTGGTAAGGGATACTTGCGGTATATAGGTTTAGGTTTTTTTTCTGCCTCATTTTTAATTTTCTCATATGATTTCCTGGGTACGTGGTTGGATATGGTCACACTAAATGTCTCCATTACATAATGATTTTATTTACATGTTAACGAAGGTGTATTAATGCGTCCGTCTCATTTATTTATTTATTTGTTCGTTTTTTTTTAATTTTTCGTTTGTTGTACAATTTTACTGGAAATCACACTACTTACACACTCGTTATTATTTTTATCTGACACAAACTTATTTTTTATTTAAATAGGTATGCATATATACCTTGTAGTATTGCTGGTTTACATACGTCACCTCACACATCAGGTCCAGTTGAAAACTAGAGTCAGGCACTAGTTGTTTGGCATTTTTGCTGAACTGCGCCTTTTTTGGCGCAGCCGTAAGGCACACATTCCTGCATCGCATTTTATACATTTTATTTGTTTGTTTTTTTTATTAGTATTGCAATCTGCTGTGTATTATTTTTTGTGCCTTTTAGTTTGTGCTAAATAAATGTATCTTCTTTCTTTCTTTTCTTTCTTTACGTGTGACGCTAATAGTGTCTGAAAATCGTGTTTTCGGTGTCTAAAATTTATCGTTCAACTACGTTCTGAAAATCAGACAGATTGCTATGAAACAGTTCGGTAATTTTTTTGGACATACATATTTGAAAATGTGGTCAGGTCAGACGTGACGCAGAAGATTTCTGAAATTACGGTTTTTTGATTCAGAATAAACAAATCTATCGATTTTATACGGTTTTATTGTAAAACGCTCGGACGAAATTTTTGGTCGTGGGCTCTCGTACCATTAACAAATCTGTAATCACGTTCGCGGGGAATTGGGGACGAAACATTAAATTAATATCAGTGCTTAATTACAACATTTCAGCTTCCATTTCATAAAAGTACCTACCCACAGTACCTACATGTAGTACCCACATGAATGAAAATCCGATCATTTTCTACCTTTTTGGTAGTTATAGGTAATTAATGCATTTAATGCGGAATTATTTTCTCGTGTTACTTTAAATCTGTCTGTAAAGTGCAATTTGGGGGAAAAAACCAAATTAATTGAAATCAATTATGTGCACATAGGTAGGTATATACGTACTCTTACTAGCATATTTAACACACCTAATATCGAACTTAAAAATATAAGTGTAGGTATATAAATACATAGGTTTTATTTAAATATTAGAATACGTAAGCCGTTGGCCCGGCTGTCATTCGTGGATCTTTGACAGTCGTTACGGGTCATCAGAAGCCCGAAAGTCTTAACAAGGGGTATCCTATTACCCAGTAACTGGCTTGTGGAGGTCAGATAGACAGTCACTCCATGTAAAATACTGGTCCTAGAGCATCCGGTTAGACTGGAAGCTGACCATAACATAGTTAGGAAAAGGCTAGGTAGATTGATTAGATACGAGACATGAGTATAGGTATGAGTGGGGTAGGTACCTACCTACATACAGTGGGCTCCCAAACGGGAAAAATGTTTTTAATTTGTCACGCGTACCTATAATTTAACCAGAAGAAAAATAAAAGAATCAATATGAAAGATTTATATAAATATGACTTTTTAAGTTTATCTCAGTTTTATTATAAAGTTTTTAAACTTCAGAATCAACAAATTCAAACACGAGTCAAATATTGTAAAATATCTGTTTTATCTAAACACTTAATTAGCTTTCACTAATTAAAATACTTATATAGTAATCAAATATTCTTAATAAAGGAGTAACTTAAAAAAAATATATATACATATCTAATTTAGAACTAATTCATCAGTATTTCCTTGCACAATTTGTTTAACTAACTAAATTTTAATTTACCTCAAATATAACGTCAAATCCAAAAATGTAACAACATTTTCATTATATTAAAACTTTTTTCTTAATTTTTGTTTGAAAATATTGTTTGAATACATAACAAACACAGGTGTATAATATATTGAAAATAAACTTTTGTTATTAATTACATACTTACACGTAAATGAAACATTAACGAACAAATCACGTGAAAGTTTCACAAATATCAATTGTTCCACAGGTGCTCCCCATGATAATTTAATGTGAGATTAGTCTCGTCATTTGAACACAATGGTGCCCGCATTAACAACGGCATGCTTTTAATAGCGTCGCGTAGCCGAGCCCGGTGCTACGGGTGGAAGGTTACATTAGGCGCGCGCTACGACCGCTACGAGCCAGCGAGCTACGGACGTGCTACGCGTGGTTATAAGACTACGACGGGATCGCGAGTGCGGGATGCGGGATCCGGGCACGAGCGGCCGCGGGAGGCTCGAGGCTCGGACTGGCTCCGCTCGCTGTTCGCTGCGAATAATCCATACACGAGAGGCGAGGAGGCTGTATTTACCGGACCGAAGGGCGGTCGGGCGAGCGAGCTCGACTGCTCCCGCCGCCGCGCCGCAGCCGCCCGCCACGGCTGCGTTGCACGCCACGCTCCTTCATGTTGACACAATTTCAAATAATGTCACATAATTTAGAGTCCGTGCACTGATTGCGCTTCGCACGGTTACGTAAATACTCTATCGACGGATCTGTCAGACGTTACACGTCCTCATTTTTAACGCTGATTATCTTTATACTCATAATTGAGTTTGAAAACTAATGTAACTTTGAACAAACTCAAGTAGTCACTCGAGCAAGTCACGGTTTCATTGGAAATTACAACATTCATCAATCGAATCTACTTTATTTTATTATACCTATAATTTACGACAAACGGCAGGAATGTAACTTCTACTTTCAAAATATACTTAAGTTATTGGGTAAAAAGTTATGGGCAATGAGCAAAGAGATAAGTTTCAAACTATAAAAATGATGGTAAAGAGGTAGAGAGAAAAGAGGTGAGATGCCAGATAAGATACCTACCTGACTGCGTGCTTATCTAACTTACAAAGAGTTGAGAAAAGTTGAATTTGCAAGTTTAAAAGGCATATTTTACCACCTGAGATAAGCGACAACCGAGGTTAACTTCGAAAGTAACTAGAATAACATCACTTTAAACTTATTTGAACGTACCCAGAAATCGTATCGAAAACAAAAACGAATCGTTTGGCTTACCAATAGTAGCTTTTTTTATTGTCAAACGTGGCATATAAATAGATTCGTAAACTAATTTTACCTGTGATAGCTACTTCCATACGGAAGGGTCTACTATGCAAAGCTATGAGGTCTTTACTTCATTATTGGTAAAGATACAAGTCTTAATTTTAACCACTAACGGTCCGTAAATTATATGAATCGGCCATATAAGTATTACGTCGGAGAATATTACCGACATTTAAGTATAAGTACTTAGTCATAAATATTAAAATGTATTACTGTTCTGCTTAAATCTTTGTAGAGAAACCGGCCGTAAATATTGCACGTGGGATTTTTAGAAAATGTTGGGCTTTGTAGAGAGTCGTCTTCGTCACTGGTAATTGTGTGTGACAGACTTTTTCTAAAACTCGATGTGTTATATTAGATACTTGTCTCATGTGCTTTTCAATTCATGTGTCAATGTGTGTGTCAATATTTAAGGCCAGTAACTGTACACATGTCTTTGTTTACACGATACGATATAATGTGAAGCGTATCCAACACCATAATCACCGCTGCTATATATTTCATTATATGAATATCTGAGGGCGGAGGCAACATAAATCACACGTACGGTTAAGGTAAATCATAAAGATGCGATCGGTAATATCGTTTTTATTGCCTCCTCTTGTAATTTAGCAAATTCGTCATTAGCACCTATAATAATGGAATTATGAGGGTAGTCGGATATTTTGTCATAGGAAATGACGGTAATCGTTACTTACACGACTATGGACTTTGAAGATAGTGTAATTAAGGGGGAAGCGCTAAGGTAGCCCGCAAAATTCAAATATTCTTAGGCTTTTCGCAATTAGTATTAGGTTTTATGTTGATTCAAATATAATTCGCGACCGTAACAAACAAAAATTATAATTCACAGAATTATAATCATTAGAATCAGTAATACGACTTCATCAGTTAATTAAAAAAGACCTCAAATGTCAAGATTTCATGAAATAGTCATTCAATAGACTAATATGAACTTAGAGAATTGTATTGATGATTTTAATTATTATAAATCTATTAATACAGATTTGTTACGGCGAAAGGTATTCAGATCAACATACAACTTAAGACTGACCTGCAAATTGCAAAAAACGTAAGAAAATTTGAATTTCGCGGGTTACCCTTACGCTTCCCCCTTAAGTAGCCTGTTGCCATTTTTTGCTCTCGCTCGGGGTCGCACTCGCGCTCGGAATGGAGATAAGCTCCCACGCTTTTAATGAATGAAAACTAACATATGATAACAGTGTCTGCTTATAATACCGAAATGTTACGGGAGAGTTATTACAATTAAATTTTGAAAAATCCTAATTTATGATTGAGTAATGAGGTTAACCAATAACAGTAAATGTGTTTTTTGTATAAATCAACGTGTAATTTCGAATGATTCATCAAATTCAATTTCACACAAAGTCGAAAAGGGGTGGAGCAGCAAGCAATGTCCAGCGACGCGATCTTCTTGTTCTTTGTTGTTCCTATAACAATAAATAACGTTGACGTGACCGGTTTATTAGTAGCTGCATTAGACGAGGTAGTAAGCTCTACGAACAAATGAGATTTCGGGTATCGGACGCGCTCCTGCAGATAGAATTCCTTAATTGGGACATCTGGGAAAATATGCCAACAAAATAGCGTAAAATATAAATTTGTCGGCCAGTTACTTCGCTCTGATCGCGGCTATCAGTGCCGAGTCCTGTTTGTTTATTGACCATATCCTTTGTGTCCAAATGGCTTTTGAGAATGATTTAATGCTCCCGCACTGCTCCGTTTCGTACAATTTTTATATTCATAACCGCAAACAATAACCTTTAGCAAAATCTAAAATGTTCAGTTTTATGTTAGAGTTTGAAATGTTTTCTTATAACGAGTGGAACCCAAATATTTTATATTCTGATTTCTGATCAATCGAAAACTTTGGGATAAAGAGTAACGCTGGCTCGTAAAACGTTAAGTTTTATTGCAGAAGAGAAAATTTTCAGAGAAATATATAAGATTTCTTGCAATTCTTGTAGGTAACGGCGGAAAGGTAAGGTAGAGAGTAAAGTGTATGACACGAAGGGCATCGGTGCCTCTTGAGAGTACGGTGAGATGTTTGGGTCGCGTCACTGACGTGCTCGCTTATGAATGCTTCACACCCTTTTCAATACAGGCACCAAAAGATTTTACACGTTGATGCTTCTTCAGTAACCTCGCGCTATTGTTATTCTAATAGAATTTTTAGAGATATTTCTGTGGCCATTGTTAATATTTATTTACCTACATGTGCGTAGACTTGAACATAAAATCGTTAACCATTACGAATCTGACATAACATGATGTTACATTACATATTGTATTATTTTATTTAGGTTTTTTTTTGTTATAAGTTCAGAAGACTAAATAATAATAATACCACCGCTGTATCTCTACGTTGACGTCGTGGTGGGGCTTGCGCGCTCCGAATTTTAGGTCTGTGCCGGTAGAGTTTACTTTGCCGGAACGGGTCTAGGATGAGAAGCCAGACCAAGAGAGATACAGAAACCTGCAGGGCAGCATATGGCGAGCTGTTGGACAGTAGCGACCCCATGGACCCTATCTCCCGGGAGAAGTTTTGTTTTACACCCCAGGCTTGCCTTTATTGGCCGGTTGGAGTGAACACTGACGAAGAACAGAGCTCCCCCACCTCTTTTTGCCTTTATTTTCCAGCTTGAGTGGAGATTTGCACGAGCAAACGTGCTCGGAGAAAGAAGTATTCCAGTAAGGTGCTGATAGGGATCTTGACCGTACTTCCGGGATTGTTCCGATAGCCATAGAAATACCTCTCTATTCTTCAAGCACTTCAGGAAGTGTTGCCCTCTTGACGATACGTCACTATGCGCTAGGTAGCGACTGTTTTCTAGGGCCCATTATTGAGTGTGCAAGTCACCCCTGCCATTTTATCCGTAATTTTATAACATTGGTTAGGCAGCGGGCGTAGTTCTTCCATAGTTCAAGTTAACCAATTCACTTTAAACACCCAAACCCATAACCCAATATGTTTTGTTTCCACGTTCTGCAATAGTTCTGCACCAACCGGGGGTTGTCCTTGGATGCACTTGCATAGTGCATATAGGGATAATCGTCGGTTGGTGCCTCCTCATCATTTATAATTGTCTAAGGGGCCTCTGCAAGTTGGCTTCGGCCCATCGTACGCCTTCAAAAGGCCCGGGACTCCGGGGGCCCCAGGGTCCCGAAATATATGTCAAAATCATAATAATAATCATTTTATTACAGACTCTTTAGCTTAAATAATAATACCCACATTACCTGCGTTCAATGTGTAACCTACAGTAGTGATTAATGTGGGCGCAATCGACCCGTTCCGCGAGCGCGACCAACATGCTGTTGGTGCTCTCCCGCACTCGCCGAACCAGCGAGGTGCTTCTCTTGCGCATTGTTGTATAAAAATAATCTACGCGCGCCTCCGCAAACATTTTCCAAGCGCTGCAGTAACGGGGAAGACCCAAAAACATCCTGAACACATTGTTAAACTGGACTCGAAGGGCGCTGTACAACCTATGCGTGTAGTTAGTCCATAGGCTGAATGTGTATAATGTAGTGCAGTAGGCTCTATAGAGAGTAATTTTAACTTCAGCTGAGCATCGTGCGAAGCTACGGATCACCATATTCGCTCCGACCGACAGCGCCCTTCGCTCCCGTTCAATGTCTGCATCATCTTTCAACTCAGGAGTAACTAAGTGACCTAAGTACTTTAAAAAAATCTACTCTTGTCTCTTCCTAAGTGTGGCATTCAGCTTTATAGCTGGCATTTTAAATAAAACTTAGATTTCAATTTGTAAATCTTAATTGTAAAGACAATAGATATGGATTATGATGTAGATCAGAATAACTACATAATGAATTAGACAAATTCACACTCCAGTCTACTGCGTCTCCCAGATAATGAATCCGCATACATTCTAAGACAAGTTCGTTCGCTGTTCCTCATTATTAAACATAAAATACATAATACATATTGAATACTGTGTGAGCAAACGTCGTAGCTTGTTATCTGCCGTTATTAAACACAGTACGTAACTCTATTAGGAAGGAGCGTTTATGGAATAGGTATAGTTAACCGTAATCCACCGTAAGCCTACCTAACAGTAAATTAACCAAAGGATATAGTAGGCAGTGTGAACATGAACACTTTTCAACTCTCACCCGGCGGACGCTTTAGAACTATGTTATTTTAAAGAATTTTGGTGGTATATGAAACTTAATATCGCGGGTTAATTTTGCGAGCTCCTGCAGGGTTTCAGATTAAAAATTTACACCGTAGACTTGAAACAAAGATGTGCAGCTTCTGGAATTGAAACTTACAAACATTTAAATTGTATAGGAATTTGATAACAGTGATAGATGAACAGTTTTTTGGAAGACTTCGATTTTTTTTTCTGGTTTATATTTCATGGGGAAGATAAGATGGACGTGTAGTGTAACGCCACGCCAGCACCGCAGGCTACCCGACACGCGCCGCATATTGTCATAACCAATTAGGTACATTGATTTAGTCCAACTCCCAAATGACATCACATTGAATCGCTTTAGTAAACACTGGGTGTTTTCTACCGTTTTGAAAAACAAAAATAGGGTATAATAGGCGAACGATCTATAAAGTTTTTTCAAAAAATCTGTTTTTATGTTGCTAGTTTACTTCAAAAGTGGTAGTGTTTATTGACAGAGCAATTTCTGTCAAAGCTTTTTTTAAAAAAAAAAACTAGTTATGCCATAGGCTTCTACTCCGTTCACCTATTTTACCCTATTTTTTTCAAGACGGTAAAAAACATCATCCAGTATATATACTTATCTCTTTTTATTTCGTATAATTACATGAACCCGAACTACAGGGTTATTTGTAAAACACCAGCAACCTCTTATGGGGTCATTGTACTCATCATTATGAGCAACTTTTACTATGGGACCAAACCTGAATCCACGAAAAAAAAATCAGCTGTTATTAATTTATGTTCGCATAATTCGTCAAAATGTACTGAACAGCTGATTTTTTCGCGATTTCAGGTTTGGTCCCATAGTAAAAGTTGTTCATAATGATGAGTACAATGACCCCTTAAGAGGTTGCTGGTGTTTTACAAATAACCCTGTATAACCATGGGTACCAAATACTACAAACGACTCGGAACAAAAAGGCCGTCACTGTAACCTGACAGACAGACACCGCTATAATTCCATTAGTGATTCATTTTACAAATGGTATGGAACGCTAAAATACATATAAGAAAGACAGATGATATTCACGTAGTTAAGTTTCGTTCGGCCGTGTTTGAGGTCAATAATGAGAAGGACGGTGAATGGGATTGCTCAGCCCACATGGGTCTCACCTATTGCGCTTAAATGGGTACGTATATCTAAAATTAAAAGAACTAACGTAAAATAATCTACGTTCAAAATCCCAAAAATCTAAATACATAATTATTGTTTCACTTATCGCACCTTGATAACAAAAGTGGCATTATCAAAACTATGTTTTCTAAATAACTCCATAATTTACTGGTATATTTTCAGTATATACAAAACTTAGAGTAAGATAGTCAAATTGCAGTCTTTTATTTCAGTTATTTGCTAAGATATTGACCAAAATGCTGCGTCAAAAAAGCTTTAAATGGACATAGAGAAAAACTTTAATTTTTGTATAACGCCACTTTTGTTTTCAAGGTGCGTTATATTCAAAATACCAAAACCTTAAAATGTCAAATGGATATGTTACTGAAGTTCATAAAAGTTAGTTAAGTTAGTTACTTAAGTTCATACATTCACTTGAAATTCCTATACAATGTATGTACAAAGTTCCTTAAATTGGTTTACTTCACCATTAATTGACCAAAATGAAAAATTCCGATCTAAGTATCTATGTAAAGTTCAAAATCCAAATAAAAACACAATTATTATTTTAATTTTTTAATCATATATGAATACAATAATTATAAAGAATAATACCTACTACAAAAGTAATCAAATAATTATAATTCCTAGCCCGAAATCCCGTATAATCAGAAAATGGTGAAATAAACTAACAACTTGCAACTTACTTACGCAACTTGGACGTAGCGTTCGCCTGCCGCTGCCGCGGGACCGTTCGCTTCGCTCGCTCGGCTCACGCGCGGTTGGTCACAGTTCTAACCTAACCTATTTCACCCAGTTATGAACACATCATTTTGAACAGGGTGAAATAGGTTAGGTTAGGTTAGAACTGTGACCAACCGCGCGTGAGCCGAGCGAGCGAAGCGAGTGGTGCCGCGGCAGCAGCCGGCGAGTACTACTTCTCAAAATTTTTCCACTCATAATACCACAGAATCAAAATTTGTTCGATATTTTAACGAGTAGGTACTTATTTTTAACGTAAATACAATGAACTTAGGTGTATTAAATGTTGTTATTTTGAATGTAGGTATAATGACTATCGATATTATTACTTAATCAATCTTTATTTTAATTATTCGGCATTCAATCAATATCTAACCGTTCTGCAATCTAGTGGGTGACTAACAACTGACAAAAAATATTTAAACATAGACAACGATCAATTTTATCAATCTACCCTCTTTTACGCTCGCGGAACCTGATCTACTACTTCATACGTATAGCTCGCAGGTGATGCCTAGTCGCCGCAGGAGACGCCCTGGGCGTCGGGAATCGATAGCCGATTCCCGGCCACCGTAGGCGCGGGCTTGCGGATGGCGAGCAATCGGTAGCTCACCGTCCGGTAAGGACCAGGCCCGGGTCGACGGCGCGTTGTGTGCCACGCGCGCCTCAAAGAGATGTCAGCACTAGCTGAAGGGGTCCGCTAGGGCCGATGCCCCCCAGGGTCGCGGGTTGTTTGAAAGAGTTACCGTGGCCCTGGCACAGGCAACTGAAGGAACACGGGTGGGTTTTAGTCAGTAGAAGTCTGACACGCCCTACCGCTCCACACAGAGCGGGAGAAATTATTTGAAGATTTCCCATCCAAAAACAAAAGGTGATGCATCATTTTAAGTATTTTGACCATTTGGTATTTCAAATGTTGGTATATCAAACTTAGGTGTAATAACTGTTGATATTATTAAATATTTAGTCCAACTAGTATTTTAAACTTAGGTAATTCGTAGGTAGGTGTTATTTGCTTAGGTATTTAAAAACATTAGGTATTTAGATTTTAGGGATTTTAAACTTAGGTTATTTTACGTTAGTTCTTTTAATTTTAGATATTGCAATACGTACGCTTAAATATGTTGGTGTCCGCGTCGTGAGATATTCGATGCAAAGGTAAATGTTTGTAGACCGAATCGATGTCCCATTCCGAACTTTGTCATCGTATGTACTTACAATAACATTACAAAGTTAAGGGTCGCAAAGTTCTGTGACAAACTGTGGGAAGTACAGTTATCTTGATAGTTGTAGAAACAAAATGACGATGCGAGAGGTGGCTTTTGTGTGTTGACTACGTAGGTATAGGTAAATCTAAGGGCCCATACACACCCATACATAGAGCAACACAAAAACTTGGGTAATTTAATAAACATAGGCTCGAGTGACATCGCTAAATGTTGCGTTGTGACTATACATTTCTTGTATATGTGCGGCCAAAAGTATTGTTGTACCTACCGTCGTCAACATCATTTAATTAACCAGAATCTGCCCACCAACATTCTCCTTACGTACAGACAGCACATAAAGCTACCCGAAACTGTCAAATTTTCCCAATCAACCTTGAACCTAATGCTTTAGCGATAAAGTTAAAAATCTATTAAAGAAATTTGACAGTTTGTAGTAGCTTGATGTGCTGGCATCTGTACATATACCGCTTTCTTGGGTCGAACTAATAGCCAACCTTGTTTTGCACATTACTTTGTCACACTAAGTACATATATTGAAATTAGGTCAGACTACGTTTAACGTTCTTAGCTATCCATTAAAACCGTGCTTGCTGCTTAACTAAGTATTAAATAAGTCCACTAAACGCGTCACAAAAAAGTGTAAAGCACTAGAGACTGTCTTATGTAATTTTGACTTTCAAAAAGTGCTGATTCTCAGTCTAATATTGAATAAATGACTACTGATTTTTGTTATTTTTGATTTTGTTTTGGCATAAAGCTGCCTTTGTGAATTTAAAAACTGGAACCTCACCTTGACTGACAGATTCGACCAGTATGTGAACCAGTCTTTTTATAGGTAACAGACTAAATTGTAATAATTTAGCTGAAACAGTGTTGGAAACAATTCTCCGAAATCGTGTTAGAGGTCTACCTCATAATTATGCTCCCATCGTGCATCGGTTACATCGTCCGCGCTGAAATTCCACGAACCCAACTAGGAACTTACTGCTGCTAAACCTATGAATAGAGCAGAATATATAAGTTTATCTATAGTTCGCGTCACGTAAGTTTGCCGCTCTGAAACCAGGCTTTTCGATGCGCATTTCATCGCGCTGCCGTTTTAGTATAGATAGTGACTACTGCGCAGCTATTTGTTGCCTACTTCAGAGCGGCAAACTTACATGACGCGAACTATACTTAGGTTATTTTTTGTTTTTGAACTAGTTCCTCGACCTTAATTGCACGCTATTCTTTGTTTCTGGCTTTTTCTAGTTTTCTTCATCCTATTAATATTATAAACGCGAAAGTTTGTGACACAGAGTACATACACATATTTTATGGTTTGTGAGGATGGATGGATGAATGTTTGTTACTTTTTCGCGCAAAAACTACTGAACGGATTTTGATGAAATTTGGTACACACATAGTCACACACATGTGTATATAACCTGGATTAACACATACCATACTTTTTATACCAATATTCTTACGGGTTCGAGACTTACGCGGGTGAAACCGTGGGACGCTGCTCATAATAATCAGCGGAATAGACTAATCTGGAATACTTTCTGCCTCTGCAGTATATTTTATCCAACTCCCTCCAGAGTTGTAACTAAGTTTCAAACTTCAAACTTCCACTTGCATACTTATGAAACGTGTCTAGATGTAAAATTTCATTTGATACTTAACATTATACATAAGCATATATATAGGCAGTATCTAAGTTAAACGTTAAGCGTTGATGTTGAGAGAAACCAGGTTTGTTCCTTCTATTTATAGACGCCAACGCAACACAAACATTAATCACGGTACTTCCAGAGTAATATACCAACACAAGATGTATTCTTTGACTCTCTAAGTAAACACACACCACGAGCTCCTTTACCCCAAGCCGTCGACTATGTGATCAGCTGAATTAAAATTTTAAAAGCACCGTCGGATACCCAGACTGGCGTCTTATAACGTTCTGAAAGCTAACTTTATTTACTTACACTACCTTTCATTTCACTGTAAAAGCATTAATTGTTTTCTTGCAACAACAATATAAAGCTCTACGACTGTTTTTATGATAGTCAAGAAACATTGTAAGTTAAACATTTTGTTTCGAGGGTTGAGAGAACATTCATTTAACAGGGAACTTTTTTATGGTTCCGTCAGTAAGAAAACAACCTTCACTAATAGGAATTCCTTCGGATGCTGTAAATACGAAGACGTGCAAGCGGAACACTGTTATCAGGATTCATAATATTTTCTCGGATTCGGACTTTACTTTCGGCTTTAGCGGAAAACCTGTTTTTATGTTGGTATTATTGGGTATAAAAGGACTTTGTGGAATGTGGATCCACATGCAATATAATATGTAGTTGAAGATTTTCGGGCTCACAACTGGTAACATATCTTTGTACAGGACAATATGTTGTGTCGTTATATTATAACTACTTACATACATCGGAGTATTATTATGAAGTACAAGAAATATTTAACATTATTATAAGGAAACAATGATCATCATATCAAAGTAGAAAAGCATCAGCATCATCTGCCTAACCTTTTCCCAACTATGTTGGGGTCAGCTTCCAGTCTAACAGGATGCAGCTGAATACCAATATTTTACATGGAGCGACTGCCTATCTGACCTCCACAATCCAGTTACTGGGTAATACCTCTTGGTAAGACTTTCAGGCTTCTAACAACCCGTAACGACTGTCCGGGTCAACGGCTTAACTTACTTTCCGAGGCATGAAGGAGTCTTGGTATGTAAAAAGGTCACTCATCCACGGACCGACCGCGGCAAGCGTAGCTTAACCTGGTCGATCGACCCGTGCGGCTGTTGTTACTTAGCCACGAGCCCCTGAAAAGCATATTTACCTACAATTGTCTACGATATATTAACAAATACCATAATATTTTTGTCAAAATAATGTACAATTATTATACTTTGTATCGAATAATAAGCAATGTTATCTTGTAGAGCCTGACAGAATATAATATGTAACATATAATACCACTATTCATTAATGTAATTTCTCGTTTGCCAAGGATTCTATGAGCGTCAGTGCCAAGATATTCCCCTACACATAAGTGTGCGGTGGCTCGGGTTGTAATAACTGTAGTCTGCTAATATCCTCTCAGAATCCCTCTTTACGTCTCTGAGCTGTCAGCCCGAACTGACCTCTAATATCCTATCTGGCTATTCAACTAGCGTTGCTAAGACACCGATGGCGACGTAGAAATAGGCGAAACCGAATGTTTCATTCGAATTTATTATTCGCTTATTTTATCGGATTAGTTATTCGATTATTTTATCGATCGTTTTATAACATGTTTTAATCAAATTTAATTTATTAAGTAAGAATTTAATCAAAATAATCATCGTAGGTAAGTAAGTTCAAATGATTTTCATTTTGAAATTATGTAGGTATAATACATAATTTTGGAAACTTCTGTGCTCATTTTGGTACTTATAGGTTTTTATTTTTGATAGGTAAATTAGTGTAGCAGTATATTGGTTTATTCAATACACATTGAAAATAAAAAGTATTTCGAATAAAGCATTTACAATCGTTCATTCGAATGAGAATAGCTTGCCAATTGAATAACGCTCATCCCTAACCGACACACACGAACACACGTTAGGTGAGATCTATGATTTAATGGATTTGAACATACATATATGTACATATATCACGTATGACATACCAGCAGTGGCACATAAATAAAATACCTAATACAAGTTAAAGCCCTGTTGAGCTGACCTCACTTGTACTTGCTGTAAAAAGAACGAATAAAACCTCTATATTGAAAAATAACCTTATTTGTTGACGTCTAGTATGCTTGGGAGAAAAATAAATTTGCTCTGTTGGATACGGGGAGCCTGGGGAACTCGCCAGCGACATCTTATTGAATGCAGATCGTCGACTCACCTATTTATTTGCTAGCAGGTTTGCTGTTATATAGCCAGTTATAGGTATGCAACTCCTGATAATCTTTAGGTGTGTCATTAGCAGTGGTCGGAGTAGGTAGAGCTGTTTGGGGTGAATGACCGCAAACATTGATGTTAACATGGATATGCCTCTGAAATCCCGGGATTTTGAAATTGTCGATTGATTTAAGTGAGTTAATATGGGTAAGTGGGCAGTTATGAGCAGGTAGTAGTTGAGCACCCAAACAGTATATACTTACTTGTATACACACACAGGGTTCCTGGAATGTTGTTAGAGGTAACTTCGTGAAATATAAATTAATTAAGTAAAACTGTTAGAAACAATACTAAATATACTTTACTGCACAAGGAAATATTATATATTTCTATATTATTTTTTATAATATTTGGCATATCCATGTTATGTCCGCATGTCGCAAGTAGCAAAAACAGCTCTACCTACTCCGACCACTGGTCATTAGTGTCTTTTGTTTTAAAAATTAACTTGTATTTATTGTGAACTTGCTGACTCGACAAACCTTGTCCTGTCAAAATTTCAATAATTCATATAAACTTCCCATAGAAAATTCACTGTCAGTTTTCCCGAATTTTCCAATTTTCCTCGCATGTTTCTAAACATTTTTTTTTTTCATACAAACCTTGTCCTGACAATTACAAACAACAAAAAAAAAGAATTAGCTAAATAGGTGCAACCATTCTGAAGCGATGCGCGTACATACATTTGGCAACTGATTTTTATTTATATCTAATAGATTTAAAAAACCTTTAAAAATTCTAGAACGTTATTGACATATCAAGACAATGCAACCTTACTAAAATTGATCTGTATGGACGCGGAATAACGACAGAGGAATGTTCTGTGATCTACGAGTGTCAGTCACAGAATATATTTATTTTTTGCCCATGCGTTCTTTTGAAAGAACTTTAGGAAACCTCATCTTTTATTAATTACTTGTGTTACAAGCTCACCGAGAATCTGTTCTGGTATCAGAATTCAGTTTGGTTCTCTATATGTATATATATTGTGTATAAATGTGTAAATAACAACATATTTTATTTATGGTAACCGTAACGTATTGCGTGGTGGCAATTGATATATCGGTAGATCGGGACTATGAGGTGTCCCGCTCCCCACATTACTCACTAAACACATCATACACATATTATGGGCGCACCATTCGGAAATAGGGATATATTACTAACACTCGCCAATATTTTTGTAGCTTACATAAAATGTACGTTAGCGCCACGGGAAGTCGGGTAGGCTTACCTCTGTTTTTATTCAGATTTGTTTTTTTTAAACCCTCGATCGCATTTGATCTGTTAGGCTGCTTTTGGTGTGAAATAGTCGACGTTTGACGTAAACGATACATCGCGTGTTGTGCAAATATACTGGGTTATTTGTAAAACACCAGCAACCTCTTAAGGGGTCATTTTACTCATCATTATGAACAACTTTTACTATGGGACCAAACCTGAAATCGCGAAAAAAAAAATCTGCTGTTCAGTACATTTATGTTTGCATAATTCGTCAAAATGTACTGAACAGCTGATTTCTCAGGAACACTTGGAGGTGTTAGTCGATATAAGGATCAAATACGTAGAGTTCTAAAAAAAATCAAGCTTCTAAGTCAACGCATCTCTGTTTTCTTTATGTTTTTAACCTTAAAAAGTATGATCACGTTTCTAACTTTCGGAAGACACTCAAGTGGCTCCCTATTCGACTTCGCAAGACACTCAAGTGGCTCCCTATTCGACTTTCGCAAGACACTCAAGTGGCTCCCTATTCGACTTCGCAGGAACTCTCGCATATTTTGTCTTCTATTTAACATCCTTAACAACCCTAAAACACCTTCCTATTTGCGGGAACGCTTTTCCTTTTGGGACGCCCTTCCTTTTAATGTGCTTTTAATGACACATCTTAGAAACCTCCTTAAATGTCCTTCCTATTCCACTGACTTCTACTCCTACTCCTTCACTGTGCACGCGGTTCGGTTGAGGAATTCACTTCCACCTGACATTAGAGATAGCCAAACTGTTGCAGTACGAGTATTTAAAAGAAGAGTAAAAGAACACTATCTCTCCATTTCGTCATAGTTATTAGTTATTTAAGTGATATTTATTCTAGAAGCGTGTATGTATTTAAGTATTTATTATATGTTTTATTTTCTTAGTGAATTGTTTTTATTTTTGGATTTTATGTATTTTTATTTTCTCTTTTATTCTTACACACGGTGTCTACATCTCTTTTTATCCTCTGTGGCATGCTGGATGAGATTTCTTTAGAAATAAGCATCACCTTTGTACGTACCTAATTTCCTGTTCCTTTATTCCTGTCTGTTTATTTGTGAGTACATAAATGGTTAAATAAATAAACGCAATAAAAATACGGTCATCTATGCGACATATTTGATACTCGCAAATAAATCAAAACCCCCGTTGACATGGAGTTGTATCACATAAGTATTTTTTTTGCGATTACAAACTTACATTTGCAGTTGAAGTATTGACCGTGACGTATATCGATATACCTATGGGAGAACATGTTTTTCAACTAAAATGTTAAGTTTGTTTTTGGGATAAATTCCTCTCAACCCTTGACTGTGCGTGATCCGCCACGGACTTGGCCGGTTTTTATTTATTACAAGCTTTTAATTTCACTATTTTGGTTGGTTTGACTCAGATTTTGAGATGGGATCATCTAACTTATTAGGTGAAATACCTTTCACTTAATAAGTTAGATGATCCCACTAAGTACTTTTCAAAACCGGGGAGCCGTTATAATAATATTAAAAATAAGTTAGAAGAAATATTTTAAAATCAATATCAATAAACAAATCTGTGCAATCCCTTTATTAAACAACTGGTTTGCAACACAAAATCAAAAAAGAGACAACATTCATATATCCATCATTAGTTTATCACACATTGCAAGTAAAGCTAAAGTTTAAAATTCGTCTTTGTCAGCAGTCATGAATTGTAAGTAAGAGCGTCCTTCGTACCCCTGATATCCAATGGCGGCTGCAGCTCTCTCGCACGCTTCCTCAGTTTTGGGCATCTCCATCATTCTCGCAAAGCCGAATGCCGTCATATCCTCGCAGCACATCATGCCGAGATATCGCTCAACAAGTTTCATCCTCACGTCTGCAAACCTTAGCAACGGCTTGGGGTTCGGGCGTGCTGTAATATAAACCATTACTTACTTCTCCATCCAACTTTAAGTTTGTGCTACTTATCCAGTTTACCATGCTTTCAGTGGCTAATCTCACTTGTAATGCCTTAATTGCAAACTATATGCCTACTTACGTATGTACCGTATGCTACGATTACTGTATAGTAATCGTAGCATACAGTACAACCTAAGACCTAAGTACAACTATTTTCTTAATGTCTCTCGGCAATCATCGTATTTCCGAATACAAACGAATGCTAACTGCCATGTTCATCAATTATTAGATTTATCGTGTATGATAATTTGAATTCAGAACTAAGTACTTTATTGTTGTTTTGTATTGATTTGAACAAAAATAAAGTTCTTAGTTTTGAATACTATTCTATTTCTAAATTCTGAGAAAATGGAGTGGCTATTTTAGTAACTGTAATAAAACAACCTGAAAAGGAATTGTTACCTGTAAAACATTGGTAAGAGACTAATTATTAACAGGCAACAATTCCTTTCTATTAAAAAAAAAGAAAATACTAGACTAAAATTTTAGCGACTAAAACAGTAAAGGTCATTAAGAGAAGACCATGAAAAACTGAAAAAAAAAAATGTTTGAAATGCGACCTGTTTATTATCATTATGAGCCAAGTCGAGCGGGAAAAGTTAGGAGCGGAAATGACAGC
Source organism: Dicycla oo (assembly GCA_948252095.1). Taxonomy (NCBI): domain Eukaryota; kingdom Metazoa; phylum Arthropoda; class Insecta; order Lepidoptera; family Noctuidae; genus Dicycla; species Dicycla oo. The sequence goes on from OX411712.1 coordinate 18,461,230, forward strand.
GGGGGAAAAGCGGTGGCGCGGGCAATATAGCGCACCTTTATTGCGCTGTTCTGTTATGACGATGGCGCGGTAGGCGCCTGGCGTGCCAGCGTCTAAGAACAGCACCTCCGTACCACGCTTCGCGTTCATGAATAAGGTTGCCTTCTCCCATTCCATTTCCGAGTCACCACTTATTGCCTCGTAAACTTCCTTGAATTTTTTTACCCTCTACATGAAAAAAAGCGAAATATTAATTAAGAATACTGAATATTGCTTTTCGATAAATATTTTTTCTGTATCAATGTGTCAAACAAGCGCAAAAACAAAACATCAGGCAACTGTTATGGATAGTAATAAGCTGCACAAAGCCAAAATATCACAAACTTGCAGCTTTTTCAGTCACTGTCAATTTACACCTAGACATATAAAAAACATTGTTGGTATGTGCGCAGACAATACGTAGGTAAAAACAAGTAAATTGGATTAAATCCCAATACACTGGGAGAAATATACCTACCCAGCCGCGATTGCCAACAACATTTTTGTCGTAGACAAGTATCACATTGAGTGAGATGCATACTTGACGGGATAGCATTATTGACCGAGTCTCTGCTTCATGTCTGGCAAAATTTGTTTTCGTATGTCAGTTTGTTGCTACTCCTTTACAGGTCGTATTTTACAACCGATCTGGACGAAACTTGGTATACAGGCTTCACGACTTTATAGAATTTTTTTGTCGTCAGGGAAATTTGATTGGAGGGCTACTTCTTCCTGGGCGGAGCACCGCCGCGTCCTCGCGGAGGTGATCGGCGGCGGCGATCTTTCGCGTCCGGACCTGGTCCAGGCCATGGTACGGAGCGAGAGTGCATGGGAAGCCGTCACCACCTTCTGCGAAGCAGTAATGCTCGCGAAGTAGGAGGTGGAACGCGTAAGGAAGAGGCAATCTGTGCGCCCTCATGCCCCTAGTCGCTGCAGGAGACGCCCTGGGCGTCGGGAATCGATAGCCGATTCCCGGCCACCGTAGGCGCGGGCTTGCGGACGGGGAGTAATGGGTAGCTCGCCGTCCAGTAAGGAGCAGGCCCGGGTCGACGGCGTGTTGCGTTCCACGCGCGCCTCAAAGAGATGTCAGCACTAACTGATGGGGTCCGCTAGGGCCGATGCCTGTGGGTATTAGTCAGTAAAAGTCTGACATGCCCTTCCGTTCCGCCCAGACTAGGAGAAGTTATTTGATAATTTCCCACCCAAAAAAAAAGGGTAGTTCTTCCAAAAAGGGGCAAAAAGGGGGCTACTGGATATCTCCGCTTTATGACATCCGATTTCGATAGTTTTTTTTTTATTTAAAAAGGTAGTGTCTCTTTCTCTAAATTCTCTAAATCTTTAAGTTGGTTTCATAAAAAAACTCTGAAGATCTGATGAGGATCTTCGGCGTGATGAGCAGAATAGGTCCTCAAATTGCTCACTTTTACATTTCGACTAGTGGAATTAACTACAAGGTAGGGATTGATGGAGCACCTGGAAACATCAAAAAACAAACACAAACAATCACAAAACTAGAGAATTCTGAAAATAATTATAAGAATTCTCTAAAACGAGGCTTTATGTTAGTTTTACAATAAGGTCACTAGATGGCATGGCGGTACTGTGCACCGCTCCACGCGAGGTCTACTATTTGCAGAACTACTATTAAATAAGATTAACAAATATAAATAATAATAATAATATTGTATCTGTATCTCTGTATCCCCACCGCTGTATCTCTACGTTGACGTCGTGGTGGGGCTTGCGTGCTCCAAACTTTAGGTCTGTGCCGGTAGAGTTTGCCGGAACGGGTCTAAGATGAGGAGCCAGACCAAGAGAGATACAAAAACCCGCAGGTCAGCATGTGGCGAGCTGATGGGCAGTAGCGACCCCATGGACCCTATCTCCCGGGAGAAATCTTGTCCTCATCTCTGGCTTGCCTTTGTTGGCCGGCTGGAGTGAACACTGACGAGGAACAGAGCTCCCACCTCTTTCTTGCCTTTATTGGCCGGCTTGAGTGGAGATTCGCAAGAGCAAACGTGCTCGGAGGAAAGAAGTATTCCAGTAAGGTGCTGGTAGGGATCTTGACCGTACTTCCGGGATTGTCCTGATAGCCGTGGAATACCTCTCCACTCCTCAAGCATCTCAGGAAGTGTTGCCCCTTGTCGCTACGTCACTATGTGCTAGCGGCCGTCTCCGGGGGCCCATTATTGAGTGTGCAAGTCACGCCCTGCCATCTTATCCGTGTATAATATATAACATTGGTCAGGCAGGGGACATAGTTCTTCCATAGTTCACGTTACCCAATCCACTTTAGCCACCCAAACCCATAGCCCAATATGTTTTGTTTCCACGTACAACAATAGTCCTGTACCAACCGGGGGTTGTCCTTGGGTGCACTTGCATAGTGTATACAGGGATAATCGTCGGTTGGTGCCTCCTCATCATTTAAAATTATCTAAGGGGCCTCTGCGAGTTGGCTTTGGCTCCTCGTACGCCTTCCAAAGGTCCGGGACCCCAGGGTCCCGAGAGATATCAAAAAATCACAAATAATAATAATAATGAAATATTCCTTACGGTTTTACCCGCTAACGAAAAAACAATCGGTGTCAGTTCCGTATTATTTGACCAAAAGTAAAATATTTTCCACATTGAATCAATTAGTGCGTATGGATTGAACCGTGCTGACATTTCGAATTTCTCGCAGGTCGTGATGTTTGGCGGGTACGCGGATGCCTGGGCCAGCACTCGGCCAGGCAGCGCAAATGCACTGAACACAACTATCCCGAATATCCACGAGTACGTAAACATTGCTGTTAGCGTTCGGCTAGTAATTACGCTTTGCTGTTTACGGCCACGGCTTTATATACACCAAGAATGGGCATAGATTTGGTAAGTTTGCAGACAATGCAAATCGTATTGTGCTCCAATAATTCAATACTCGTATGTTATTTATAAGTTATACCTACTAATTAATGTACGTAATAGGTAATAAAAAATCTCCGAGGTTGTGGATCTCATCACTAGCTTGCAATGGACAAAGTATACTAAGCACTTGCAGGTTATGAAAATAAATAGCGCTGTTCTAAAATATACTCGTACCTACTCATGCAATATTTTATGTGCCTTTAAGTGACTTTGGCTATCCGTGTTGGAGTTTACTAGGCAAGTTCGATGTCAAATACCAGAATAACGGACAAATGGCACACACAGTGCAAAACTGCAGACCCTTGAACAAATTGTAGCATTTTATAAAATTAATTAATGATTGCGTAACAAATATTTTTATTTAATTTGAACCATAAGTTAGTGAGTATAGTAGTACGTATTTGAAATTAATAACAAATTATCTAAGTCACTTGTCATAGTACCTCCGTAACACCGAAGCGTGAGTGGCGTAGCACCGTAGGCTGCAGTCTACAAATTGAAAACCGCACCGTTTTTAGGGTTCCGTAGTCAACAAGGAACCCTTATAGTATCGCCATGTCCGTCTGTCCATCCGTAACTTAGCTCAGAAACTCTTAGTACTAGAAAGCTGTAATTTGGTATGGATATACATATTAATCACGCCGACAAAGTGGTAAAATATGTGTGAAATCAAGAAAATACATTTTTTAGGGTACCTCCTGTACACCTAAAGTGGGGATGTTTTTTTTTTCTCGTCTATAAATAATAATAAAACATTTATTATCAGGCTACAATGGCCCATAGATACATACCTTACAAACTAACATATAATATATAAAGTATAAAACAAAACTTGTGTTAATAAATATAGCTTAAAATTATGTTAGTAGCACTTCACTTCACTAGCTTGTCCTTGAGCTGTCCTGTGGCACTTGTCCTCGGAAGCGACGGAACACCACGTCCTGCGGCCAGAAATCTTCTTCCATGACGACGGGCAGGTAACAATTCGGTACTCGCACCACGAACGCCTTGAAATTGACGTTGCGGCGCGACTCCAGTAACTGCACCCTAGGCATCTATCCCATGGTGTCGGGGATAGGTCATTCAAAAATATTACGGGTCCGTCAAAACCGAAATTAAAAGGAAAACTTTCACAGCTACGTAGGCTTTACAAGTTTACGAGTAATAGTCGACCAACTTATAAAATGTACTTGGAAAGTAAAAGTTTCGTCCAAATTCCATTGAAACATTACTTATTCAACTACAATGTTAAGTTTGTTATTGGAACAAATTCATCCCAACTACAGAACCCTTTATTGTACGTGGTCCGACACGCACTAGACCTGTGTTTTTATAAAAGTTTCGTATTGAAAGAAAAAAAAGAAACTGTTCTTTGTAATCACTTTAATCTTTTAATCTTTGTTTTGACGGATGGATAGAATTTGGTTGTCGAAACTACAGGATTTCAAAACATTATTCGATATCCGAAATTATTTATAATGCATAGCAGCGTGCTTACTCAGTTTGCCTTAAAAGAAAACAACAAACATAAATTCATTGTTATGCTGTTATGTGTCCCCAATTGGCAAAATAATAGGTAAGAAAGCCTATCAATGTTGTTCGTAAATTTACGAGCATGTAATTGAGTGAACCGTGTTTTACATTCATATAGTCCAACATACTTACATTTGCACGTACGTGTTTATCGGACGTGAAATCTATTTATTCGTTTCAAAGAGCTCGTTACACTGTCGGTATCATTTGACATTATATTTATCACCGACACAACTGAATGTCTTCTGTGCAATTTGCACTAAACATTCCTACTCGAGTGCAGGTCGTAAACCACGTCACCTACTCTCTAGGAACTAGCGAATGAAAGTAGTTCTCATTCTAGACTTCATTCCCCGTTTCAGGTAAAAATATATCCAGAATATATATATTGTTTAATCCAAGAACGTGACCTGTTCATGTGCCTAATTACTTAATTAATGAATCCACTTTCATCTTGGAGATTCTGTTTGGATTCTTGATTAGAATAACATAATAGAATAATATATAATAACTAGCTTCTGCCCGCGACTTCGGCCGCGTGAAAGAACAATAGCAGGTGCCCATACATAATTTTATTTGAAGTAAAAAAATCTTGTTACATTAGTGAAAACTACCGTAAAATGTTCGTAATAAGTTCCTAGACTTACGAGTATACTAGAAAATATTTTCAACAAAAAACTCCGTTATTAATAAATATTGAGACTTTAGTCTTTTTGGTGGGATTTTTGAATTTGAAACAGCTTTTATGTAGCTATGTATTAAGTTTTTGACTATCGTATGAATTTTTGTGTGTTGCAATAAATGAAAAATAATGAATTATTGAATAAAACAAGTAATTTTTAATACAAACATTTATTCTTCGTCATCTTCTCTAACAATAACGTCATCTAAAAGCTGCGGCTGGGCTTAAATAAGTTCTTCATGTCTAGCCCAGCCCAGATACCATAAAAGTGTCATGACATGAGCACAACACCCGATTGTTCACCGACCCACCAAACAATTACAGCAGTATTCAGTTATACCAGCACGACTAGGAATATTGTTTTTAATAATTATATAAACAAAGTAATGTCGCGACTGATATGACTTAATTCTACCACTTATCATATTACCACTGCCTCTAACATTATATTGCTCTGTGTTGATGGGTTCACTATATACCTCAATGATATATCCCTATATAATATAGTGTATAATCTATGGTATATCCGCTATGGGAACGTACATGCTCTCCATAATACGAGCGACCTTTACGTATTTGGTATGGTCCCAGTGCGAGTAAAATGAGGTCTCTGTATTCCAGGGTAGGGAAATATAATAAATCCTCTGCATCTCAAATTCGAAAAATATAAACCAATCTAAAACACACGAAACTCAAACAATGCAACAACCATTGAAAACACTATAATATAAAACAAAAAAAAAATGTTCTTTCAAACGACAAAGCATTAAAAATAAATAGGTTTGTTGTTTATGTCAATTTATTTATTTAGCACACCACCACCACCTAGTAGGTATTTCTCAGATATAATTTCGCTGTACAGCAAAAAATGTGCTAGATCTGGCGCGAAAAGCATTCAGTTGGCAACATTATACTTGTTTTATATCATACCCATAATAGTTGTTTTATAATTCATTTTTACCGCTAAAGAAACAAAGAATGAAACTCACAATATTTATTAACCACGGAGTTTTTTTTTATATATTTAGGAATTAGTAATGAACTTTTTACAATATTTTCTATTTCAGTAACAAGCTTTTTTTATTTAAATAATTATCCGCCATTGTTCTTTCTTGTTCCCCCGACCCACCCCGTCGCATGGCATAGCGTAACCCGCCCGCGCGATTACTTCGTGTTCGCTTAGCGTTCTTTCTGACTTTTTTTTTTCTTTTTGATCGGCTCCTAATGGTCATATCGTGATGATATTAAATATATACATAGAATTGGGCTATCAAATGCAAAAATAATTTTTCAAATCCGACTGGCAGTTCCAAAGCTGAAGAGTTTGTTTTTTAGTTTGTTTGAGCGCGCTAGCTCAAACAAACAAAAAAACAAACTCTTCAGCTTTATTATTAGTATATAATTTCATTACCATTAAAAAGTTATAGTGAGCCAACCTTAAAAGATAGACATATGCTAGCGCGGACTTTTTTTTAGAACTTTTTAAGAGGAACAATTCTGTCATACATGATTGTTGAGTAACTTTAACCGTTTACGTAGCGCACGCAACGGAAGCTCTCAAAAGGGATAAATTTTCCCCGTTTTTGCAACATTTATCATTGTTGCTCCGTTCCTATTGGGCGTCGCGTGATGTTATGAAGCCTATAGCCTTTCTCGATAAATGGGCTATCCAACACTAAAAGAATTTTTCAATTCGAACTAGCAGTTCCTGAGATTAGCGCGTACAACCAAACAAACAAACAAACTTTTCGGCTTTATATCATAAATATAAATATAATAGGTGAAGTTGCCGTTTTACAATACTGGCCATATTTTTTTTACAATATTTGCCATGCTGGCGATAAATTCTAAATTCAAATGAATTTTATTTAAAAAATATGGAATTCTATTTTCAAATTCAGTCATTTGTTAATTGATTAGTCTTTTGTTTTCACTACATTTGTATCTTTTTTAACAATGTGGACACGATAAAAATACGAGTAATTATGGAATACGAGTTCTGTCGCGGTAGCAATGCCGCATAAACGGCTCGCAACATTAATTATGTGTACGGAGTGAACACTACAAACGAACGACGACTCTTTATTGGTTTAAACGCTTCCGACATGAAAATTTTGATCTAAAAAATGAACCCCGTGGACACGCGAAAACTAAAGTCAGCAACGACGAATTAAAGGCGATAGTGGAAGCTGACGATACTCAATCTACGGCTGAGTTAGCAGCAGCTTTCAACGTTAGCATCAAAACAATTTTGGTCCATTTGCGTCAAATTGGCAAGGTAAAAAACTTGATAAGTGGGTGCCGCACGAACTGAACGATCGCCAACGCGACGAAAGCGTTAAGATATGCCTTGCGTTGCTTAACAGACACAGAAACGAAGAGATTTTGAGCCGCATTGTCACTTGCGATGAAAACTGGATTCTTTTTTGATAATCGTAAGCGGTCATCATGTTGGTTAGACCCTGGTTCAGCGCCTAGGCAATGCCCCAAACGAAAACTTACCACTAAAAAAGTCATGGTCACTGTTTGGTGGTCTAGTGCTGGCATAATTCATCACAGCTTCTTACCAAATGGTACCAGCATTACTGCGGATGTGTACTGTGAGGAACTGGACACAATGATGGAGAAGCTCGCAAATTTCGGGCCAGCCTTAGTTAATCGCTCGTCCCCGCTGCTCCTACACGTCAATGCTCGACCTCATATGGCACAACAGACGATCTCTAAGCTACAAGAGCTAAAGTTGGAAGTTTTGCGTCATCCACCGTACTCACCAGACCTTGCGCCGACAGATTTGGACAACTCCTTGGCAGGGAAAAAATTAAATACCCGAGAGGCAGTACAAAATGCCTTTGAAGAGTTTGTTGGCTCCCGTACACCTGACTTCTTCAAGAAAGGCATTGAAAAATTACCACTGCGTTGACAGACTTGCATCGATAGCATGAGTATATAATATTATGATTGATAGAAATAAAAAAAATATTTATATAAAAATTACTTTAACTTTGTGCATACTAAACGGCAATTTCATAGGTAAATACCTAATATTAGTATATTTACGTAAGTAGATATAATTTTCGAATAAATAATTTCAGCTTAATGCTATTGAGTGTTCATTTATTTAAAATATAAATTGAATTTCATAGCAAAAATGGTTCTTTTTGATTACATACTCCATCACCAGTCGTTATGGTCAGTCAGAATCCCAAAAGTCTGACAACCAGTCTTACTAACGGGTATCGTGCTACCCAATAACTGGGTTGTGGAGGTCAGAACGGCAGTCGCTCCATGTAAAATACTGGTATTCAGCTGCATCCGGTTAGACTAGAAGCGACCCCAACATATTTGGGAAAAGGCCAGGCAGATTGATTGACAGATTGACACGGGTCATCACCCTTAAACTATCGATCTGTGAGATAAGCTCGCGTCTCTTGTTTAGATGGGAGGTCATTATTTACACACGTAATTAAGTTCCAGGTTCCAGAAGGCAGTGTTTAATAGGTCTTACCCATATTTACCACATACAAGCCAGTCCCACTCAATTCTATCTTAATTATATAGGCTATTCCAATTTTTCCAAACAAACTACAACCCAGTTAAGAACTAGGGATCCTTATCATTTTCTTAGATTAGTATACTTTCCATGTTTCAAGTTTTTAGGGTTCCGTACCTCAAAAAAAGGAAAAACGGAACCCTTATAGGATTACTCGTGTGTCTGTCTGTCTATCCGTCTGTCACAGCCAATTAGCTCTGAATCTAATGGACCGATTAAATTGAAATTTGGTACACGTATGAATTTCTATGACCCAAACACGGACGTGTAACGTATATAAATGAGTTTTGAATATGGGGGTCAATTTTGGAGGACAAATAAGAAAATTAAAAAAAAAAGTTTTGTAAACTGTACTGTGTGACATATCAAATGAAAGGGCTTACTCAGAGGGTCTCAAATATATTGTTTACATAATTTTAAAATAAACTGTTTTAAGGTGATTTAAGAAAATAGTCGAAAATGTACCATTCCCCCTTATATCCGAAGCTACTGAGAATAAAATAAAAAAATAAAAAATGCAGAAAATAGTTCTATACCTTGTAACGTTACAAATAGCCGGGGCCATTTGTAACTCACAAATTTTAAAAAATAGTATTATTTATAAAAAAGGTGAAGGTTCAGAAGGTCAGCAGCGGGGTCTTGAGGTGTACAGGAACGGGTCATCTGTAGCACGGGACGCGTGCATCAGGAGCAGCTGGAACGGTCACGGGGTAGGGGAGGACAGGAATGGAGCTGCAGCGGCTTTCGTCAATCAGGAGTCGGGCAATACGTCGGCAGCGTCCCTATCCAGAGGTAAGTAAATATGAAGGAGTGTAGGTGGAGGTGCTCTACAGCACCTCACGACGTCGGCGGCTTACACCACGTCGCTAGCAAGGTGGCAGAAGCCTGCCCGTTAAAGAGTCACACGCTGCCCCGACGCTAGAGACACGGTCGAGAGCGGCGGCGTCATACGCTATCCTGTTTTCAGCGCAGAGAGAGAGTATAGGGAAAGGCTTATCCGCCGCCAGAGAGTCCCTCAGTGTAGGAGACCTCTCGGTTTCCTCTCACTCCCAGAATCACTCCAAATAAAAGAACTGATGTTATTTTTTAGGGTTCCGTACCCAAAGGGTAAAACTGGACCCTATTACTAAGACTCCGCTGTCCGTCTGTCTGTCCGTCTGTCATCAGGCATCATGAACCGTGATATTTAGACAGTTGAAATTTTCACAGATGATGTATTTCTGTTGCCGCTATAACAACAAATACTAAAAAATAGAATAAAATAAATATTTAAGAGGGCTCCCATAAAAACAAACGTGATATTTTGCCGTTTTTATAGATAATGGTACGGAACCCTTCGTGCACGAGTCCGACTCGCACTTGGCCGGTTTTTTTAGATGTATTGATAATTCAGTTGTTCACAAGGCTCAAGGTGAAAACTGAATCACAAGGTGAAAATCTGCCTAAAGTGTCACATTTTTTAAATTCTCGTTGTTTCTTAATTAATTATATTAATCATAATTAACGGCCAGTTACATCTAACATGAGAACCCGGCCTTAAACACATAGTTTACAATGGAGGCCTAGCCTTATAAAAGAATAAAATCTGACAAATGACATTAGTTGAAAAATTACAAATGACATGAGTTTTGACAATATTAAAATATTCAGAAGTTCTTACAAAAATGAAAAAAATGAGGAAATTAATATATAAAAGACAAATTATTTATGTAATAATTTGTCTTTTATATAATAATATATATATATGAATTATCAATGAAACAGTGTGGATTCCATTGGAATAGTGTAAAATGTAAGTATACAGTCCAATTCGTTGAATGCAAATAAAAACATGTGGTTTAAGAAGCGATTATACCACAACCTATATAGATTACAGGAAAACTTATAAGAAGTCTATGGTCTTAAAATATAATGGTAAATGTCTCAGTATTGTGCGTACAAACTTGCATATGCAGTTGTAATGTATGAGAGGACATCTTTTTTAACTACAATGTTAAGTTTGTTCTTGGGATAAATTCATCCCAACTACGGAACCCTTCATTGTGCGTGATCCGACACGCACTTGGCAGGTTTTTTAATAAACTGTTCTCCACTTTTCGCCCAGGTGAGTTCAATTTATTGAAATCTTTCATTCCTACGTGTCATTCATCATTTATTTGACTAAATAATATTTTAGGTCATCTTTAAGTGTAATCAGGTTTTGTAATAAAATCCTACTCTATAAATTTTACCAATGCTTATAACCCTGTTAGGGATTAATTTTCGAAAAATCATAGGACACATTGTTCTTCATTTTTTGTTTATTGTATTACTACCGAGTTCCGAGTTAATCGAATCGCGCATCAAAAATGTTTCACTAACTTCCACCCCAACTTTTTTTTTATCTTCGTGGAGGAAAAATATCAAACAAACAGCCATCAGTCAAATCAAATCAAATCATTTATTCGTTTGCAAACATGGGTAATTAGTACATAGATGTTATCCTCTTTTATAATACGTATAGTGTTCCATGTTCTACCGTCACATAGGCATGCAAATCGTATATAATTTAAACAAATTTTAAAAGACATTATGATTATAAATATCAATTAATAAATTAATATAATACAAAAAACAAATTAATGTCAAATGTTATCAAGGTTGCAGTAATAAAAAAAAAAACAAGTCAAATGGCATGTTACAGTCAATATGAGAAATTGTTCTACTTCATCATCATTGTTTCCCTTCTTAAGGCAGACTTCAACAAATGCACGTTTTAAATAAAGTCTTAGATATAAATCACTCGGACTCTAAAAGAGAAATTGAGGTATGCTTCGTTTTGAACCGATGCCAGGAAGTTAAGAAATAGAGAAAAATTGCCAGCTTTTAAACGAGTAGGTACACAAAGCGTAGACAAGGAAGGCTTACGTTTATTGTTATACCGTCTACTTATTACATTATTACGGTTACGTGTATTTTGCACGAAGAGGGTAGACAGAAGTTTAAGTCCTGCTTAATGGTTAGGGGTAGGTAGATTAGCGGCCCTGTCGCCATTTACCTGACTTGCAGGTACTTCTACATATTAATTCTGACAGAAAAAATCGACCGTGCCTGCGAGGCTGTGACAACAGAATATTCTTTACAATGCATGTGCTCGAAAAGAGCGTTTTCCAAGCAAGCCAAATTGCGCGGAATGTGCCACTTTTTGACACTAGTGCTTTTTACTTTTCAGTTTTTGTTTTATATTTTTAACACCATCGTCAGCCCGCCGCAAAGAGTTTTTATTATTTCAGAAGAGTTTTATAAATTAGTACGTAGTGAGTACAGTTTATCATTCATATAAAAGGTACAATAAAACAAAATACTTCATTAAACGCGTTATTAATTACACTAGATTTCGATTTCGATTTTGATCAATAAATTAAATTTTAATATTCATTAACTATGTTTGGCTGAACGTATATTTTGCTCGAGTTTTTTTGTGATACGATGTGGCAGCTATTTCCACATGCGCAGTAGTAGTAGATATGTATTAAAACGTTGTATGATATAGTTCGCGTCATGTACACGTAAGTTTATCGCTTTGAAGTAGGCTACAAATGACTGCAGTAATCAATATCTATACAAAAAAAAATGCAATGTCTCATGCCGTGCGCATCTGAAAGCCTGGTTTCAGAGTGGCAAACTTACATGACGCGAACTATACACGTGCGTACAAGTTGTAAGTTGAACACATTGATCACTACTTTCTGCACTTGTAGCATTTATGCTATTTCACCTATTTTCACCGTTCTTTACTTGTTGTTCAAGTTTTTAAATCACTGTCGTGTCGAAAAATAATCAAATATGCGAACAGGTAGGTACAAAATTATTCAAAGCAAAAAATCCTCCATCTTTTCTACCGCCCGCAAATTTTAGCGTATCTTTACAAGAATGTTCCGTAGTCATAAGCCACCCTCAAAATTTCGCCTTGCCCTCCATCCGTCTGTCTTATCCGACCTCATATCACAAACTCATGATTCCTTCAATTTGTCACCGTTTTAAGAAATTGCACAGGCAGATGAAAAGTGGCCCCGCAATAAGATTTTGTTACGTTAGCTTTAAGAAAACAACATTTATTTTTACCTTGGAGTTCCGAAATCTGGGTTTAGATAGCGTCACTTTCGATAGCCGTTATAAAATCAATCGTGTTGTATTGGTATTTTATGAATAGGTTGAAAATTGAGTTTTCAACTTCAACTCTTGATTTGTGGCTTTTGTGGAGGGTCACCATTACACTAGGACCATCAAACGCAGGAGTTTGTTCGGTGGAAATAAATTATGAATGAACCTTCACAGGTTTAATTTTAAGGAAACTTAAAAATGAGAATACAATAGATGATTTTCCAATAATCACTACAGTTCAATCAAGATTTAATCACATTTCCATTTTATCAATCGATGTATCGGCACTGAATTGTTTTTTCAGACGAATGTTTTTATTATTTAAATGGTTTCCCTTAGCTCCCAGGCGGCACAACTTGATTAAAAGGAAGAGCTATATCAAAGTGATACCTACATCTGAAATTCTCAGCGAGAATGATTTATAATTAGGTAGTTTGCTAGTTCGAATGCTAATTAAGAGGGTACCGAGCGCGCAGTGGCGCCCTCATCGTTTGTTTGGTTATTTCTTTTATTTTATTTTAGAATGAAAATGCAAAAAATGAAGCAAGTGCGTTGTGCTCCACAAGACTATACGATATTTTTATTACAAACAGTGGTTATATATTGTTGTATTGTAAAAATTTTATTGTAATCTATAAAACATAAAATAGGGGCGACTATTTATAATATTCTATGGCCTAACAAAGATGAGGGCGCCACTGCGCGCTCGGTACCCTCTTAACTTGTTCAGTAAAAATGAGCTCATACATACAAAAACAAGCTTAACGTCCTTCGCAAGGTGGAGCAATAAATTAACGCAATCATAACATGACAATAAATGTTTTTCTCTAGAATCTTTATTAAATTATTTGAATTGGTAAATTTTGCGGTCAGACAAAGAATAAGAATTGGATAAGAATAATTTATTTTTTAAAAGTATACAGATATTTAAATAATACACTTTATTCAATGATGATCAGTTACTGAACATCTGTACCTGACCTAGATATATCTGTATTTCAGACATCAGCGTTCTTCCCCTGTTGTAGGCGACAATTAGAAATTAACTTTGTTTGACCTCTATACACATCTATAACACACAGATCAAGAGAGAGACAATCTTAAATTAGTTGTACAGTGATGGCCTCCGGTGAGTAGAGTGTAAATAAATGAGTGGATGTGTGTAGGAGGTTGAGTATTATTTTAAGCTAATTAACTATAGACCATAGGTTTTCCGTCTCATTGTAATGTGGCTTGCGAATGTAGTTTACTACCGTAGATTACCGTACATTTATTTCTATTTAAGAGGTACATATCGACAAGCATATTTAGTATTTCATACTCGTACACAAAAGAGCCTAGGAAACCATAGTACTTGCGAGCGTATGGGTGTTTAAAGGTAAACAAAGTAGCTATTGTGGAACATTTTCCGAAACTGAAATTCGAAGAAGCGGTTCTCTACCCTATTACGTAGACTGAACACATCACCAGCAAGATGCGGTTGGTACCTATTAGCCCCTAGTAGGTCAGAGACATTACGAGACGTTGGAAATTATGTTTCATCGAAGTAAATATATAAAACCGTACAATGTATAGATCAAGAGTGTAAAGACACGATAGCCTGCAGTGTGCGCAGCGCACTGGGATTTCATCGGAACGTAGCCCCCAATCACCACAGTAAATAATAATATATTATTCACCACGACTATACTATACAAAGCTGAAACTTATACTTCGAAACGGACTTTTGCAGCGCTTTCTCAATATTCAATTTCGTTGTTTAAACAAAGAAATTGGATTGTAGGAAACGATTATACTCGTGCAGCAAAATCTTGCAATTTGAATTATTGATGAGGTTATGACGTAACCTATTATTAGTGCTTTATAGTGGGAAATATTTTTCATTTTCATTTTGTGGTAACTGGATTATATGTGTATTATAGATAAGAACACTAACTTAGACATTATGCCCAAATACCAGTGACTATCATTGTAGAAGCCAGAGACAAAAAATAATTTTAAAAAATTTAATCGACTTCAAAAAGAAATTAACTCAAAATTATGAAATAACTTTAATTTCGGATGTCGGTGTCTTGGGATCTGTTTTTTAGTATTTTTTTGCCACCGACTTCCGAAATTAAAGTTATTTCATAATTTTGAGTTAATTTCTTTTTGAAGTCGATTAAATTTTTTTATATTATTTTTTATTTCGTAATTTTTAGTTTTTAGTAAAAATTGGAATATTTGTTTGTAATAAGTAGTTAATAGTTTTGTTATAATTATTGCACTAGAATTTGACCAAGGTTTTGAGATGTTTTCCCTTTGATCGTATCAATAAGCGAGGCGCACAGGCAACTGAAGGAACACGGGTGGGGTCAGTAGAAGTCTGACATGCCCTCCCGCTCCAAGCAGGGCGGGAAAAGTTATTTGATGATTTCCCATCGAAAAAAAAAGGCCGTCACACTTACACGTATTAGTCCACATCTTGAAATCTACTGGACCGATTTTGATTAAACTTGCACTGTTCCCTATGTTTAAGCAAATGTAAGCCAATAAAAAAGAATGGTCACGATCCGATAAATATGTAGTTTCTGAGAAATTCGTGGGCAAACATACATACATACATCTATAACATTTTGTATATTTAATTGGAAGCCCTAACAGATTATCATATGTGAAAATATTTCAGTTCCAATAATCCTATAATATTATAAATGCGAAAGTTTGGATGGATGTTTCTTTGTTACTCATCACGCCAGAACGGCTGAACGGATCTGGATCAAATTTGGCACAAAGATAGATTATAGTCTAGCACACAGGATACTTTTTATCCCGGAAAAATATACGATTCCCGTGAGATAATTTCCAAAATCCACGCGGGGGAAGCCACTGGCAAAAGCTAGTATTCTATATTTTGAATTCCTAGTGAGAATATAAATACTTTTTAGCAAAAAATAAAACCGACTTCCAAAACAAAACACTACAAAGTGAAAAATAACTTTAATTTCGGTAGTCGGTGTCTTGGGTTTTGTATTTTCGTTTTTTGCCACCGACTTCCGAAATTAAAATTATTTTTCACTTTGTAGTGTTTTGTTTTGGAAGTCGGTTTTATTTTTTGCTAAAAAGTTTTTATTTTTCACTTTTTAGTTGTGGAACCTACCCCACACAAATTCGAATACATAATTGAGCACAATAATTGTAGATATAGCCATGTAAATAACAGTGATAGGAAGTTATTAAAACACCATCACATCATCCACATAAAATATGTGGGAAATATACGCATTATTGAAGCTAACTCAAAAACTCCCCAAGCAAAGTTAATAAAATTTATATGGGACCACCTCGGAAGTATACCCTATCAAACAAAAAAAGAATTTTTCTAAATCGGTCCATCCGTCTTTGAGTAATCGCGTAACAAACATACAAAAAAAAAAAACAAACATACAGACGAATTGAGAACCTCCTCCTTTTGGAAGTCGGTTAAAAAGGTAACCTGAAATGACGCCTGCCCACGAATGGTTCTGTTTTCACTGAACAAAATGTGATCTACTAAGAGATAGTCCCCTTGTTTGTAAACTGTGATAGATCAACGTGCATAAATAACAATGTACTAATAATTGGGGTACTAATGTGGTTTTTGTGTTAGTGACACCGTCTCGCTTCCGTCCAGGTGACGGCGCCGGCGCCGATAACATCTACTTGCACATATCTAACTCTGCCTACAACGTTTGTTACTCTGTCCATGTTATATTTTAATATATTACTTATTATTATATAATAGATGTATCTACAGGCGGTGTTTTGCGTTCTGAGACCCTAAAATTAATAGCTATTTGTTACATAGATAATGGTTAACGCGTGAGTGTCGCTACAATGTGTTATTGTGTCTGATGTACAGTCAGGGAAACAGATAGTTGGGCTAAACTGTCACTATCAATTTAAATAGTCCGTTTGCTCAAATCACTATAGATGTCATTGTCTATCAGTCGTACGAAATGACTATAGCAAGGCAATACGAAATGTATGGCAATCTGCTAAACAATTCATTTTCGTGACTGTAGGCAGGTACCCAAGTAGGTAGGTGGTAGGTGACCTTCCATTACATATCGAGACCCCTTCGTGCCTCGGAAAGCAGGATAAGCCGTTGGTCCCGGCTGTCATTCTTAAATCTTTGACAGTCGTTACGGGTAGTTAGAAGCCTAAAAATCTGACAACCAGTCCTACCAAGGGGTATCGTATTACCCAGTTACTGGGTTGTGGAGGTTAGATAGGCAGTCGCTCCATGTAAATTACTGGTAGTCAGCTGCATCCGGTTAGACAAGAAGCCGATCTCAACATAGTTGGGCAAAGGCTAGGCAGATGACGACTTTCTTCTTTGTAAGTGAGCCTTTACTGTGACAATTCAGTCATCCTCCTCCTCAACCTTAGCCTTTTTCTAGCTTCATAGTAAGAGTCGACATTATCTGTATCTACAGGGTTATTGGTAATATGTCGGCAATCAAATAATTGAAAGGACGTAGGAGAGGTCATTCGCAACCAAATTACCCCTATATAATTTATATATTTGTTGTGAGTATTTTATTTTTGTGTGTTTTGTTTATATTTGTAGGTGTTTTTGCATATTTTTAGGGTTCCGTACCTCAAAAGGAAAAAACGGAACCCTTATAGGATCACTCGTGTGTCTGTCTGTCCGTCTGTCACCGCCAATTTGCTCCGAATCTAATGGACCGATTAAGTTGAAATTTGGTACACGTATGTATTTCTGTGACCCAAACACGGACGTGTAACGTAAACAAATGAATATGGGGGTGAATTTTAGGCGGCAAATAAGAAAATTAAAAAAAGTTTTGCAAATTATAATGAAAGGGCTTACTGTGAGGGTCTCAAATATTATTATTTTTTTTTATAATTTTATAATAAATAATTATAAAGTTATTTAAGAAAAAAGACGAAAATTGACCACCCCCCCCCCTTATCTCCGAAAGTACTGAGCCTAAAATTTTGAAAAAAAAAAATACAACAAATATTTCAGTACCTATAGATTACATTAAAACCTATAAGAAGTCGATGGTCTTAAAACAACATGGTAAATCTCTCAATATTGTGCGTACAAGGATCCAACCCACATTAGGTGTAATGTAGGTTGGATCCTTTTTGTTTAACTATAGACATTTGTAGTTGGCATATATGGGAGAACATGTTTTTCAACTACAATGTTAAGTTTGTTCTTGGGATAAATTCATTCCAACTACGGAACCCTTAATTGTGCGTGGTCTCCGACACGCTCTTGACCACTTTTTTTAAAGATATCTGCGGTATACAATTTTGAAAATTTATAAAAAAGGCAATGCATGAAATATATGTATATATTGTTTTATTATTATTATCTGCTTACTATCACTTCAATACACAATAATCAACCATAAAATGACAACTGTCTTAAATAGCTTTAAATCAGCTAGAAATCGTTAGAATTTTCATAATTTTGATCAGGGTTTTTGACTAAAATGGACGATTTCTGCAAAAAAATATGTTGACATTTGCATAGGAGTCGACATTTGGTTGCAAATGTCCTCTCGTACATCCGCTTAATGTATTATCAATAACCCTGTGTATATATAAAAATCAATTGACGTGCTTTCTAAAATCTAGAAAATGGCTCGACCGATTGTGATGAAGTTAAGTTTTTATGAGCGTACCGAAGAAGGTTCTTATAAAAAGGCATTGCAACGCATTTAGCGTTACCTAGTATTACATTCATACGTGTCGAAATGATAACCTCCTTTTTTTTGAAGTCGGTTAAAGATACATGAGTTTGGTTTTGAAATTTTTTAATTTTCTATTACCTACCAACCAATAACCTCCTAGTAATCTATGTAATACATAATTATTAATAATTTAGTAACGAAAATGCAATGACTACCGATATGACGACTAATAGAGAAGTATGGAAGAAAAATACATGTTGCGCCGACCTCAAATAAATTGGGACAAGGGCAAGAGAATGATGATGAGTATCGAAAACACAACGTTACTCAAGTACTTGTTCAATTCACTGCTTCAATGTATTCTGACAAAACTACATAGGTACATAACATTACATAGAAAACCGTCTCATCAAAGATATAGAGAGGTCTTGTGCAAACTACATATTTGTTCTCATAATATTGTGATGGCATTCTCGCAGCGTTTAATTGAAAAGATAAAACAAGTGTGCATGTAGCGAGCACATCTGCCGTATCTTTTGTATCTGTCCGCCTAGACTTTCAGCCGCACCTACCAGATAACAGAATTGAATTTTAATTCAATTTCCCAACGAAATAATCATGTTTAATAGTTCTGAACAACTGTAACTCGCTCGTACTGAATTCATATTGTATCAGTGTGTTCAGATAACTAACCAGGCGGCAGATAGACATAATTGACTTGCATGAGACAGCGATTGTGATTTGACTAGATATCTGTGTAGGTAATATAATTACTTCTGCTATCAGATATCCGACGTGTCTGGCAGAAACGTAGTATCGTTCAAATTTGTCTACAGGATTCGATCGAATTAAGATGTCTATCTGTATTAACACTGTAACAATAACAACATAGCGAGACCTATATTGCAGTAGAGCATTGGGTAGTATACTTTTTGTGCGAAAGTATTGAGTTTTGAAAAGTTGCCAGCAAATATTGTTATTACAAATATAGTAGGTATACACGTAGAGAATTTTTAAATATAGAGCCGACGCGTGGTGAATGACCGATAAAGGTTCAACAGCTGCTACTTGGACAGGCAATATTACCTTCAGCACGAGGTAGATTCATGGTATCGTCGTTAACGATGTGGGTAAAGCCTTTCATTGACTCGGGTCGCTACCCGCCGTTTGACTTTTTACAACACGACCTCAGTTGTTTGCACTTAATTTTATATGTGCTTTCTACATACGACGTTTTGTTTTAAGTAAAAGCTTCAGTTTTGGTTTTGGTTTTCAGTAAAAGCTATTTAAGGTAGAGAGAAAACAAAAAGATTTATAAGAGACCAGAATTTTGTAATTCTTTTGTTCCATATCATACCTATATATTCGGTTACCACGCAATTTTTATCAGCTTATTGTTATGCTGTTTGGTTTTTCAGTACAATTATTGCCATATTTAAAATATCTGATTGCAATAGCAAATATCGAATACCAGTATATACTTAGTTCTCCTCTTATTTATATTCTGGCTACAATATAACGTTGTAATTGATGAAGTTGAACTGCATTATACTGGGTGTAATTTTTATCACCTTCATCCTCTTAAAGGGGTCATTGTACTCATCATTATGAACAACTTTTACTATGGGACCAAACCTGAAATCGCGAAAAAAAGTCTGCTGTTCCCTACATTTTGCCGAACTATGCGAACATAAATGTACTGTACAGCTGATTAAATTTTTCGCGATTTCAGGTTTGGTCCCATAGTATAAGTTGTTCATAATGATGAGTACAATAACCCGTTTAGATGTAAATGGTGATTAAAATTACACCTTGTATTAGGGAGTTGCATTTTGGTGGTCGGTTGCTGGAGCTGCTGGAGCGAGCGAGCCGCGAGTACATTGCTCCGTGTTGATAACTCTATTAATATCTACTGGTGTTTCGAAATGTATTCCGCGAGCCAATCAGCAGCCATTGCCGCGCACAATGCGCCCAGTGTAACAAACGCTGGAAAATATTTGTTGACGGGCAATTATTTTATTTTTATGAGGTAAGTAAGCTGTTATTCTTCGATATGAGGAAGAACACATGTCTTTGTAATGTACAATATTAAAAAAGTACCTAAGTGAACTATAAAAGATTAGATACTTTAAGTGTAATTTACCGTAGATTTTGTAAGTACATGTTTCATGCAACATTTTACCAAGATCGCCACCCTAATTGCGTAACCCACTATCAATCGGAATCTGAATCATTTTGAAGCAAATTGCATTCATTCCTTCATATGTTCGAAAAATTTGTCTGCTCGACAACGTTAATAACACAATGAATGCTTTTGGACTGTCAAAATGAAACCGTTTCCGATTGATAGTGTGTTACGCAATTGCCCCGCGGGTCATTTTAAGGTAATAATTTAGATATACACATAACATTAGTATCTATTGTAATGGAAATACGGATTTTAATGTCATAAAGTAATTACTGCTTACACAAAAGCCATAATTACATTTCCTGGTAGATAACGACTAAGTTCAAATTTATCTTGTCTTATTTCTACCCTAATTAGGCGTTTGTGGAATCCGAGGTGACCCTTGAGCTCGATTAGCTTTCCCAAGCAAACTAAATAATTAATGCCGAACGATTAACAAATAATAACACAAAGATAACGGATAACTCAGCTTTGTGATTTAGTATTCATTTATGTTAATGTATTCTCCTAGTAGCGAGTCTCGGGGAAGGTTCAACATTCAGTCTTCATCTCGTCGTCAAATCGTGTGTTTAGTTTATCTTCAAGACAAATTGTAAAACAAGATTTTATTTCTAGAGTCTTGTTTGTTTTGCGCTAGTGGGTGGCCATCGCGCTGTAGATACGAGCGTCGCGATGCGCGCGTGTGTTCATGATAGTGCTTATTTGCGCGTCGCCTAATAAACATGTTTTTCTAAATAAAAATAGTACAATATTTTGTTCCCCGTTTAGTGAACTTGAATCGAGTTGATCAGTCGAAAATTAACAGCAAATAAGGTGAGTATTTAACTATATGAATAAATAAATGAATATTTTTTAAAGCTGATTTGTGACATTATTGAAACTCGACCAATTTTATTGTCTATAATAAAATGCCTTATACCGTAGGTCATAGGAGTCATAATCATAAGTTAAACGGACCAGTAGATACAGAAAACGACTTAACAAATATTACTTGCCTATTTATTTTATTCTAAGTTTGTTTATCTTACTTATTTAAAATATCATCAATCAATGCTATTTTTTTTACGGACGATTTTCCTACGGACTTATCAATCAATAGATATGTAGGACTATCAGCTAGAGCAATCTTGCTGAATGTTTTGGAAAAGTTTTATTAACATCACACTCCACGAATTTATCTATTCAAGGTCCGTTTATCAAAAATAGATACAGAGGTAAGTAGTAAGTCTAGTAACCTTCGGCCCACACACAAATAACACATTTGTTTTTTAATCAACATACAAAGTAGGTATTATAGACAGGCCCGTTGGCGTGGTTGGTTAAGATACCACCTATCATGCCGCAGGTCGTGGGTTCGATTCCCATCCAGGACAAACATTTGTGTGCATGAACATGTCTGTTTGTTCTGAGTCTGGGTGTAATTATCTATATAAGTATGTATTTACAAAAGAAAAGTAGTATATCTAGTATATCAGTTATCTGGTTTCCATAGTACAAGTTCTGCTTAGTTTGGGATCAGATGACCGTGTGTGAATAATGTCCCAGGTTATTATTATTATCTCCTTTATTTATTTTTTAAACTTATTTTATTACATTTTTAAATATTTTTATAAAAACATTAAAAAAACATTTAAAAATATAAAAAATAGTGATCCGCCGGTAGCGGGTGCAGGGTCCAAGCTACCGGTGGTTAGGGCCCCAGAGACAGGAACCTCCTCACAATACGCGCCGTATCAAGGAGGACTGCCTTCTGAATCAGGCCCTTCACCCGGCCACCCAACGAGAGCCTTTTGAGATGTTGGTCGAGGCTCTTAGCGATAAGGCCATTGACCGTAACGACTATCGGCACAATGATTGCCGAGTCCACATTCCACGTAGCGACAACCTCGTGGGCTAAGTCGAGATACTTCAATTGTTTCTCCCTCAGCCTTCACGAGGTTCTCGTCATGCGGGATAGTGACATCGATTATCATTGTGCGGCGCACTGATCGATCTATTACCACTATATCAGGCTTATTGGCTACAATAGTCCTGTCAGTTATAATAGATCGATCCCAGTATACCTAACGTGACATGGTCATTCTCGAGAACTGGGTCGGGCACATACCTGTAATAAGGTACCTCAGAGTCCACAAGGCCGTATTTCAGAGCAAGTTGGTGATGGATAATCCTGGCCACTTGGTTATGCCTGTGCAAATAGTCGCCGTTAGCCAAACGAGAACACCCAGAGGTAATATGTCTGATAGACTCACCGGGACAATGGCATGCCCGACATATGTCGATCGAAGTATATAATGAAAGACGGGAGTCTTTCATTATATACTTCCGGTAGTTATTCGTTAGCATAACTTCATCCATAATCGCACAGACCGAACCTTCGGTTTCCCCAAAGAGGTCACCGAAGCGTAGCCAGGCCACGGACGCTAAGAAATCTACGTCGGGCCCATGAAGGGCCCGGAAAAAGCGTCCGTGGAGCTCTTTGCTTTGCCATACTTCCTTGCGGTCGTTGGTACTAAGCACCACAGGTTTGCGCCAGTTCTCTTTAGCCAAGGACAACGGGGTGAGTCCCTTGTCCACTGCGACCACATCTCGGTGCATACCCACGTCAGCCTTGAGAAAATATTCTCTGAGACTGCACACCTCGCGGTTGTGGAGGGTCTTAGCATTTAAAAAACCTCGACCCCCGCACTTCCTCGGAATGTACAGCCTCATGACAGATGAACGTGGGTGATGCATCCGGTTTGCGGTCAGCAGTGACCGGACTCTCTTATCAAGGGCGTCTAGTTCCGTCTGGGTCCACTTGAGTATGCCAAAGGAGTACATCGGGACCGGCATGACCCAACCATTAAAGGCGCGCACCTTGTTGCCGCCTGACAAAGAACTATTAAGTACCTTTTTCAGGCGACCGAAGAAGCGCTCCTGCAACGATTGTTTCATGTCAGGCACGTTAATGCCTAACCCCTCTGACATACCCAGGTATTTGTAGGTATCAGTTGCGGAGAGTGATCTCAGGTTTATGGAATCTGAGAGTTGTAGTCACTCAGATTCCACAATCCCGCCCCGCTTTACATGCATGACTGCACATTTATCTACACCAAATTCCATCCTGATTGAATCACCAAAAGTTGTAGTTACTTTTAGTGACTCCAGCAGTCGCAATTTGTTGGTGGCAAACAGCTTCAGATCATCCATATAAAGCAGGTGGGATATTACCTGACCCCCTCTCCGCAAAGGATAGCCCAGCCCTGTACCCTCCAGCAGAGTGCTAAGAGGGTTCAAGGCTAAACAAAACCACAGTGGACTCAGACTGTCGCCCTGGAATATTCCCCGCTTAATCCTAATAGGTTCGTCGCTTCCCTGAATTTGTCGACATCCTGGATAGCGAAGAACCGTTCTCCACTGCCCCATACACGTCGTCAGGAAGGTGCTCAGAGTTGTATCAGTTTTGTAAAACTCTAACACCCTCAAGAGCCATGTATGGGGCACCGAATCATAGGCCTTCTTATACTCGTAGTCTATCCAACATGTCAACAAATCCTTTCGGGATCGACGGACCTGTTGGCTTATGGCCATGTCAATGAGGAGGCTCCTTGGTGCCGCGGGACCCATTCCTACGTCCATTTTGAGAGGCAGACATAATAGAATTCTTTTCTAAATTAGAATTAATTTTCACTCTCAAAATGGATGTAAGAAGTTTATAGACCGTCGGCAAACAAGTGAGCAGGTGGGTAACTCCTATTGTAAAGAACTGTGGCAGCGACCCAGACTCTAAGGCCGACTGGAATTGCGATGCCAAGCACGCGTGTGAACTTTGCAGCCATTTAAGCCAAAAATTGTGCAGTCCGTCCGGTCCCGGCGATTTCCAGTTCGGTATCAGACGGGCTGCACTGGCTACATCGGAGGAAGTAATTATTACTTCCTCCATCTCTGGTATGCCGTCACACACGCGCTCAACATCACGCATCCATTCAGCCTCAGTATGGCAGACGGGCACCGACCAGATGTTGCGCCAGAATAGGCTAGTGGCATCATCATCCGGGCGGCATACGTCTGCCACATTTTGCTCAGGTCGCTCCCATGTTCTATACACCCACCTTTGATCACGCTGTAATATGCGATTCTGGGTATATCGTTCAACCCGTCGCTTATACCTACGGATACGGCTTGCCCATGCACAGACCTTTTGCTTCAGGAAGTCACGGACATATATTCTTGAGGCCTGATTCCAGTCCCCGAAATCGCCCGCCTCACAAAGCGCATCACTCTAGGGCGAGTATTGCCCTCCCTGAAGCAGTATAGTTATCGATGAGCACCCTGGTCCCCTCGATACGCTGCTCGATCCTGCACTGCCAGGCTGGAACGGCGGGTTTTGGTCGTGTAGCTATGTCACAATTTGGAAATGTAACATTGGCTACACGACACGCCGCAATAGCCGCGCAGTGTTATATAGAATCATTTTTTTTAACTGAACAGACAGCTGTGCTGCTGGGGAGTTTGTTGCGCCACTTCTTCTCCCCAGCTAAAGCACTAGGAAGTGGTGAAGGGCGGGCGTTTTGGGGGACTGTCTTATGTAATTTTGACGTTCAAAAAGTGCTGATTCTCAGCCTAGTTTGAATAAATGACTTTTGATTTTGATTTTTTGCGCAATACAAGATCGAGTGCATATCTAAGAGGTCTTCGCTGCTTTCAAAATAAGAACCAAGCAGTGAATCCAAGGCACACACCAACGACCTATTCATTTTGTGCATAGGCAAGCGAGGTAAACGAGGTCTAATTTGGACGGGGGCAGTTCTAAACTCCCGAATCACATCCTCCAGCGCGCTCCTCAATCGGTCGTTACACTGGTTACTTACCGTAACAACCTCATCGCCCCCCTCCACATTATTAACATAAGACCGCAGTTGGATTATACCATTTACTGGAGGTTGCACCGCGGTCTGTGACGGGACAGGGACGATACGGTTGCTCAGTACCTCTAAGCGCAGCCTATCAAGCGCAGCGTCGTCCAATCTGTGATTCCGTTGGATAACCCGCGCCTGATCCGACAATTATTATTATTATTTTTTTTTTTTTTTTTGATATTTCTCGGGACCCTGAGGTCCCGGACCTTTGGAAGGCGTACGAGGAGCCGAAGCCAACTCACAGAGGCCCCTTAGATAATTTTAAATGATGACGAGGCACCAACCGACGATTATCCCTGTATGCACTATGCAAGTGCACCCAAGGATAACCCCCGGTTGGTACAGGACTATTGTTGTAGGTTATTATTATTATTATTATTATTATAGTACATCTGGTATCAGTAGGTACCTACAATAAATGCTGTTGCTTTTATATGACATGTTATCGCATTTTCACTGGATGCTCTTAAAATGATAAACTGCATCATAGAAACTAAAATCTTCCGTTCTATTAATAATGTATCTTTAAGGCGAAAGGTCCAGGACCCCCGCGAAAATCAAATTTTCTTACGTTTTTTGCAATAAGCATGTCAGTATCAGGTTGTATGTTGACCGAATATTTTCGCGACCGATTCTATAAATACAAAGCTGTTAAACTTTGTATTTATAGAATTATTATCATTAAAATCATCAATAAGTTAAGTATATAGTATATTAAGTTCATATAATCCTTTTGAAAGACTAGGTATTTCATGAAATCTTGACATTTAGGGTTATACTAACTGAAGTAGTTGTACGTATTATTGATTCTAATGATTATTATTTTATAAATACATATAGCTTACGGTCGCAAATCATACTTTAATCAACATACAACCTAATACTGACTTGCAAATTGCCAAAAACTTAAGAAAATTTGAATTTCGCGGGCTATCTGGAGCTTCACCCTTAATCAATCAATCTGCCTAGCCTTTTCCCAACTATGTTGGGGTCGGCTTCCAGTCTAACCGGATGCAGCTGAATACCAGTATTTTACATAAAGCGACTGCCTAACTGACCTCCACAACCCAGTAACTGGGTAATACGATTCCCCTTGGTAAGATTGGCTGTCAGGCTTTCGGGCTTCTGACGACCCGTAACGACGGTCAAAGATCCACGAATGACAGGCGGGATACAGATACATTACATGATTAAAGGCCTCGGAAAGCGCGAGGCACGGAGGGGTCTTTAATCATGTAATGTATTCTGTAATCACAATGCGTTATTATAATATGCAACGCAATCTATGGTATCGAGTTCACGTGTTTGGTTGCTCTTAATTTTGCTAGTCTCAACTTTCAAAACAATAGTTTTGTAACGTAGCTAACAGTGCACAAGTTACCAACTTGAACCTAACGCGTTATTGTTTTACATAAATAGTTTTTATTAAAGCGCGTTTGCCGACAAAAAGGAATTACTTAGTTTTAAAACTAATTTCCGCGTTACATTCAAGAAGAGCTTCATGTTATAAGCTAAGGCTTTCCGTTTATGCAAGTTATCGGGGTACAATAACTCATTTCGGCACCCTTCGTGCTCAGGTGTATGTCAAGACGCTTAAAATATTGTTGTCACCGACCGAAAACGATATTTCTTTAGCTGCAAAAATGCTTTTATAGGAGGCTCCCCAAGTTTTTCTTGTAGTGATTTATGTTTAATTAGAGTGTCCTTCACATTTTTATGTCATTTCGAAATAATTTAAGAACTTCGCGACGGGGAATTCGGCAAAGCTCGGCGAAAACTTTTAAAACAATTATGAATTTGTCAAGGGGAGGTTTCGATACGTGAATTCCTTTCGTTCCAGCGTTATTTGATGTAATGTTTCTCAGACGCATGCATTACACAGTAAGTATATATAGTATAGGTAGTTTTAATTGTAGCAGATAAGCAAGTATTATGGGATCAGAACTCGGTGACCTCCGCTTTCGTCTCCGAGTCACGTAACTACTAGGTACTGATAGGCAGGTCGAAGAGATTTATCATTCGCTCAAACTTGTCTTAATCTTCTCAATATGTAATACAACTATAAAGTTACCTCAGACGATAGTAACGGATAAAGGAGATCCGTTTTACTAGATCAATTTGTATAACTGGGTAGAGCCAGTCATAAAATGGTGGTTTGTAACCTTCGTAACTCTCCGCGTTAACCCGCAGACACGTTCTTACAGTTTTCAGTTTCGCAAAAGTTTGTTGACGAAAACAGGCGGCGTGTCGCGTCGCTGTCATTTTATACGCTTTTAGGAAAACGTAGCTCGGTAGCAACACTAGCAACATACCTTTTTTTTCAGAACCAAAACTAATACTTAATACGTACTTTGTGTAATTTGTGAACCAGTATCAAAATATATGGATATCAGTAATATGAACTTTAGTCTTTAACTAAATGACTTTCCAATTATTTTGTGTTCGTCATACGTCCTACATCGATTTTATTATTTGATTACATTTTGTACCGGCTGGTTGTGCTTCCACATTGAAGGAAGTTATTTTACCTACTCTTAATTTATCAGATTCAGAGAGAACAAAGCTGATCTTGAGCTTTCTCATAGTTATTCGTTTTTCTTTATATTTTTGTAACCACGGAGTAAGCACTTACACTTTTTGTAAGTAGGTACTTTAATATTACAGTTTGATTCATATGATATTAAATTAATGACTAGGTAAGTACCAGTCTTGTGAGCTACGAATTCATTAACTCAGCGTAGCTAATTATAGGAATGTGGGTCTCTAACTTTCTACGTATATACAAAATTACTTACATCTATTGTTAGTGAACATCATAGCCTGTTCTGCCCCATAGATCGCAAACTAATGAGAAAACTCGATCAATACGACCCACGAAGGATTAATAATAAGGTAATTATTATTAATCCTTCGTGGGTCGTATTGATCGAGTGTACTGTCGTTACTTCAGATCAAAAACATAAAAGTTGAAGAGAATAATATTTATGAAGGTGGATGATATACATAAACAAAATCATCTGCCTTGCCTATTCCCGGGCTCGGCTTCCGACATACACAAACAAAGAAAAAACCGGCTAAGTGCGTGTCCAACCACGCACAATGGAAGGTTCCGTATATGGGATCAATTTACAAAAAAAAAACCTAACATTGTAGTTGAATAACATGTTCTCCCATACAGTCCAACTGCAAATTTAAGTTTGTACACACAATATTGAGAGATTCAACATGATTTTTTTTAAGACCATAGACTTCTTATAGGTTTTCCTGTAATCTATAAGTATAGAACTGTTGTCTGTATTTTTTTCAAAATTTTAATCTGAGCAGTTTTGGAGGTCAATTTTCGTCTATTTTCTTAAATAACTTTAAAACAATTTATTTTAAAATTATAAAAAAATACATTTGAGACCCTCACAGAAAGCCCTTTTATTTGATATGTCACAAAGTACAGTTTGCAAAACTTTTTTTTTAGTTTTCTTATTTGGCCCCCAAAATTGACCCTCATATTCAAAATTCATTTATTTACGTTACACGTCCATGTTTGGGACACAGAAATTGATAAGTGGACCAAATTTCAATTTAATCGGTCCATTAGATTCGGAGCAAATGGGCTGTGACAGACGGACAGACAGACACACGAGTGAATAAGGGTTCCGTTTTTCCTTTTGAGGTACGGAACCCTAATTAACTAATAATTTTTCTTTCCTTTCCATGGATTCATCTGTGGACTCTAAAAGTTCCAACAAGCTTTATTTTACTAGGTACATTTAATTTTGATTGTTTTATAGTAGTAGAGAGTTGTTTTGTAGTAGTAGAGGAGCTTGTGGCTAAGTAATAAAAGCCGCACGGGTCGATCCATCAGGTTAAGCTAAGCTTGCCGGGGTAGGTCTGTGGATGGGTGACCATTTTTACATACCGAGACTCCTCCGTGCCTCGGAAAGCATGTTAAGCCGTTGGTCCCGGCTGTCATTCGTGGATCTTTGACAGTCGTTACGGGTCGTCAGAAGCCTGAAAGTCTGACAACCAGTCTTACCAAGGGGTATCGTATTACCCAGTAACTGGGTTGTGGAAGTCAGATAGGGAGTCGCTCCATGTAAAATACTGGTATTAAGCTACATTCGGTTAGACTGGAAGCCGACCCCAACATAGTTGGGAAAAGGCTAAGCATTTTGATTTTTTTTATTGGGGCACATTTTTATTTAGATTTTAGTTATCAAATAATTTGCTGCTACACGACAAAATAAGAAGGAATAGATTTTTCGTACTTACATTGCATTATATCGTGCGATGTTTATTGTTTTTCTTTGGAGATAAGAGTAGGAACGACTTCAGACTCCATTAACACTCGTCATTGATTGTGCTGAGGTCTGTGACCATTTGATTTATTACTATTTTAACTTATTTATCGTTATGTTATTTATCCAGACCATTACTAGATAATATCTATGTTATTCTGTCTTCAATATTTTTAACAACTAGGGGTTTTCACATCGTTTAGATTGTGAACATATATACAAGGTGTAACTTAAATAACGCACAACCTCTTAAGGGGTCATTGTACTCATCATTATGAACAACTTTTACTATGGGACCAAACCTGAAATCATGAAAAAAAATCAGCTGTTCAGTACATTTGTGTTCGCATAATTCGTCAAAATGTACTGAACAGCTGGTTTTTTTTCGCGATTTCAGGTTTGGTCCCATAGTAAAAGTTGTTCATAATGGTGAGTACAATGACCCCTTACGAGGTTGTGCGTTATTTAAGTTACATGAATTAATTCTTCCTTTATTTTTATACCAGTTTCGAGTTTTTGGCTTTTATACCTTGCCTACTTATTTAATGTAATAACAAAAATACATGAAAAAGTGGTATCCTAAATTCCAAATAGTACAGACGCCAGCACATCAAGCTACTACAATCTGTCAAACTTCTTTAATAGATTTTCAACTGTATCGCTAAAGCATTAGGTTCAAGGTTGATTGGGAAAATTTGACAGTTTCAGGTAGCTTGACCTGCTGGCGTCTGTACATACTAGCTTTTCACCCGCGTGGGTGTCGGAAATTATCCAACGGAAACGTACTACTGGGATAAAAATTATCTTGTGTCCTAACCCTAACCCAGGTCAGTCATAATCTGCCCATGTGCCAAATTTCATTCAAATCCGTACAGCCATTTTAGTGTGAAAGCGTAACAAATAAACAACCAAACTCACTTACGCATTTATAATATTAGCTAAGATAGATAGCTTACTTTTACGAAATACGTGGGTAGGTAATTAAGCCTCTCAATAATGGTTCCCTTTGTCAATTCAACTCTCCGCCTCTGCGCTCCGTTTCGCAACCCTATACTTGGTTTAATGATATCGATCGCATTATGTTTCCAACATGGACACCTACCAATATTTCTCACTGATCTTACCACTTGATTAGAACAAACAATAAAAGCACTGATAGCGACCAATTAATGTTTACGAGCACTATCTATTATAGACTCATAATACTATTGTCTGGTTTGTGTGAACATTTATCTATTTAATTATATTATAGGGGTATGTGTTGTATTGTGTAATTTAAACTGTTCGAATTATTATATTACTACTCGTAGCTTTTGCCCGCGGCTTCGCCTGCGTGGCGGTCGGAAATTACCCCACGGTAAAAGTATCCTATGTCCTAATCCAGGTCATTGTCTACCGATGTGCCAAATTTCATCCAAATCCGTTCAGCCATTTTAGCGTGAAAGCGCAACAAACAAACAAGCAAACTCACTTTCGCATTTTTAATATATAGTCAGGATTAGGATGAACACGAGTAAGTAATTAAATAGAACTTACTACCGAGATAAAATATGTCCTAATCCAGGTCTACACATGTTTTACGGGGCACCAGTGTGGGCGCGTTCTTTGGGGCGGCGACCAACCCGCCGGTTGAACGCGTCCCAAAGGGTCATGGCCATCCGGCTAGTTCGGGGATACCGCACGGTCTCCGGTGAGGAGGCGAGCCTCCTTGCCGGATTGCCGCCATGGGATCTGGAGGCAAAAGGCCTCGCATACACATGGGAGTGGCGCGAGGAGGCAAAACGCCGGGGCGTAACTCCGCTGCCGCGAGAAATCATGGCACAGCGGACAGAGCTCCGGCGGGATCTCATGGCGACATGGAGAGTGCGACTGTCGCAACCCAGTGCTGGGCACGCCACAATTGCGGCGATAAGTCCCCTCTTTGAGGAGTGGTTGGAGAGGCGTCACGGCGTCCTCACCTTCCGCCTGACGCAGGTCCTCACCGGACACGGTTGCTTCGGGAGGTTCCTGTTCCGGATAAGGCGGGAGGAAACGCCCGGGTGTTACCACTGTGTGGATCGCCCGGAGGACACGGTGGAGCATACGGTGGAGGTCTGCCCGGCTTGGGCAGAGCACCGCCGCGTCCTCGCGGAGGCGATCGGCGGCGGCGATCTCTCGCGTCCGGCCCTGGTACAGGCCATGGTACGGAGCGAGAGTGCATGGGAAGCCGTCACCTCCTTCTGCGAAGCAGTAATGCTCGCGAAGGAGGAGGCTGAACGCGTGAGGGAGAGGCAATCTTTGCGCCCTCACGCCCCTAGTCGCCGCAGGAGACGCCCTGGGCGTCGGGAATCGATGGCCGATTCCCGGCCACCGTAGGCGCGGGCTTGCGGATGGCGAGCAATGTGTAGCTCGCCGTCCGGTAAGGACCAGGCCCGGGTCGACGGCGCGTTGTGTTCCACGCGCGCCTCAAAGAGATGTCAGCACTAGCTGAAGGGGTCCGCTAAGGCCGATGCCCGCCAGGGTTGCGGGTTGTTCGAAAGAGTTACCGTGGCCCTGGCACAGGCAACTGAAGGAACACGGATGGGTTTTAGTCAGTAGAAGTCTGACACGCCCTGCCCTCCCGCTCCACCCAGAGCGGGAGAAGTTATTTGATGATTTCCCACCCAAAAAAAAAAAAAAGGTCTACACATGTTCCAAATTTCATCCAAATTCGTTCAGAGGTTTTAGTGTAAAAGCGAAACAAACAAACTGATTTTCACATTTATAATGTTAGGATTAACATGAGTAAGTAGCTAAATAGAAGTTTACTACCGAAATAAAAAATATCCTATGTCCTAATCCAGGTCTACCCATGTGCCAAATTTCACCCAAATTCGTTCAGCCGTTTTAGCGTGAAAGCGTAACAAATAAACTCACATTCGCATATATAATATTAGTTAGGATTAAGATGAACATGAGTAGAGCTTGTCTACTCTGATATGACGCGCCCCACTACTTGAATTTGTATACGTACAGACGCCAGCAGGTCAAGCTACCCGAAACTGTCAGATTTTCCCAATCAACCTTGAACCTAATGCTTTAGCAATAATGTCGAAAATCTATTAAAGAAATCTGACAGATTGTAGTAGCTTGATGTGCTGGCGTCTGTACACTATGGTAATTGCGGCAAGTCGGGTGCGTCATTACAGAGTAGACAAGCTCTAAGTAACTAAATAATATGTACACATCAAGCTACTACAATCTGTCAAATTTATTTATCAATTTTCAACTTTATCGCTTAAGCATTAGGTTCAAGGTTGATTGGGAAAATTTGACAGTTTGGGATAGCTTGATGTGCTGGCGTCTGTACGTAGTTCGATTGGTATTCGAAAAAACAGAGAGCATCATTGAATTTTCGAGCGATAGCGTCCAAAGTACAAATTAATTTTCAGTGAGAAATAAAGAAATGATGAGAGAGTGGTTTCTCTATCAACTACATTCTAAAACTGTGATTATTCTGCTACAAATATACCTCAGTCAACATAGAGTCGAAATCTTCGTGATTATCGCACTAAGTCCAGTGTTACTAATAAATTATAAGCTCTGGTAACACCATATTGCAAGAATCGCGGTTAGATAGAAGGCGGTGTGGTATGTGCTGTCAGATGTTACTTATTGTACCCAAGCCATTGCTGATATAAGCCATTAATAATGCCGCAGACACACACACGGGAAAAATACGAGTTACCCTGTTCGGAGCTGGAGATTTCGTACTTTTTAAATCAAACCAAAATGTCACGTTATTTTAGTAGGACACACAAAAGCTTTTATTATGCGTTGTTTACTAATGCACAGATGAATTGTAATGAAAGTTCACTCACAGTTTAATTTTGAAACAATTTTGAGAAAGTATTTATCGACTCTCCTAGTCATTCTGAAACTACTACGTTCATTCTGAAAGACATTGCTTTTAGCGATAGGAATGCTGTTTGTACCGTTCTAATCTAATTCATCTATCTTGTCTCTTGTTTTTCGACCTTTCAGTCTACGATATACAATGTTTATCCAAATTTAACTTCAGTTATTGTGAACATAAAGTTTACTTCTACAAAATATTATATTCAACCTATACATCTGCAGTTATGTCTGACCGTCTGTAACCACTGTGCCGCAAGGTCTATTGGGACCCCAAACATAAATTTATAACACATTTCATTTATTAGGGATATTTGACAGTTTGATATTTATGGATCTTGATTTTACTTGTGTTTTTTTTATTTTTTTTATTTTATTTATTAAGGGATAATAAACAACTACAACATATAAACAACATAAAGTTAACACAACTTAGGTAGTAATGTTGCAGTCCACTGCATTATCCGCAGATAAAACATATTTAATGATCAGTGGTAGCCACTAGACGAGCATTACCAAAATTAACAAATATTAATATTAATATTTTGAAATAAATAAATAAGATCACTATAAAGCTAGAAACCTGGGTTAGGGTTAGGACACAAGATAATTTTTATCCCAGTAGTACGTTTCCGTTGGATAATTTCCGACACCCACGCGGGTGAAAAGCTAGTATGTACAGACGCCAGCAGGTCAAGCTACCTGAAACTGTCAAATTTTCCCAATCAACCTTGAACCTAATGCTTTAGCGATACAGTTGAAAATCTATTAAAGAAGTTTGACAGATTGTAGTAGCTTGATGTGCTGGCGTCTGTACTATTTGGAATTTAGGATACCACTTTTTCATGTATTTTTGTTATTACATTAAATAAGTAGGCAAGGTATAAAAGCCAAAAACTCGAAACTGGTATAAAAATAAAGGAAGAATTAATTCATGTAACTTAAATAACGCACAACCTCGTAAGGGGTCATTGTACTCACCATTATGAACAACTTTTACTATGGGACCAAACCTGAAATCGCGAAAAAAAACCAGCTGTTCAGTACATTTTGACGAATTATGCGAACACAAATGTACTGAACAGCTGATTTTTTTTCATGATTTCAGGTTTGGTCCCATAGTAAAAGTTGTTCATAATGATGAGTACAATGACCCGTAACAAACATACAAAAAACAAATACATACAGTCGAATTGAAAACCTCCTCCTTTTTGAAGTCGGTTAAAAACCTAATACGCGCGATGATTCCAAGGAAGTGAAGGTCCTTCACATTACCTACTATTATTCCAGAAAGGCAGAAAACGAACCTATATTGCAAGCAGATGCTTGTAAAGTATTGATTTCTGGAATACAATTAATGAGGCAATAGGTAGGGACGCAGTTTGGTTACATAATTTCGAAAGTTAAAGAGAAAAGCCCTGAGTTAATAATACATTGTACCTAAACGTGTCTCACCAATGGCAATAGACAGTTGCCACCTGTCTTGAACACAAAATTTATTTATACGTATCCAGCGACACGCATTCCTTCATGTAATTAATGTTTCCAGTTTTACCAGGAATCTCTCCGAAACAAAATAAGATGCTAAGTAATAAACACGTTCTTACTATCGCGACTTTATTAATTTCTCAGAAACTTAAGCTAACCTTCTAATTAGCATGCTTTATGTAAAACAAAACGCTGCTTGTTATATTGACAGGCCAGATGGCGTGGTTGGTTAAGATACCACCTATCATGCCGCAGACCATGGATTCGATTCCCATTCAGGACAAACATTTGTGTGCATGAACATGTCTGTTTGTTCTGAGTCTGGGTGTAATTATCGATATATGTATGTATTTAAAAATAAAAAGTAGTGTATGTAGTATCAGTTATCTGGTTTCCATAGTACAAGGTCTGCTTAGTTTGGGATCAGATGACCGTGTGTGAATGATATTATTATATTTAAAAAAATACTGGAGTAATGGATATAAAATAAAATTAGTTTAATTCGAGTAACAAGACTCATATATAAACAGATACATATAGCAGGATATACTGACAGGATAAAACGCACAGACTAAAACGAACACTCATAAGATAACAATTTGTCGTGTTGACATATTACCTATCTATTATTACATGTATTGTGAGAATAGCACGCCTTATTATAGGCATTCATAGTCATCTGCTTTGTAATAACATGAAAGTACGATATAATTTCAATCGGTGTTGTAGGAGGCGACTAATTGAAGTTATTGAGTGGCCCCAACCACAAAGTTCAACAAACCAACCTTATATGCCAGGTGAAGTTAGCTCCAGGCCTGGAAAAAGTTATACTGATTGTAAACAGAAAAGTTGTATTTATTTACCGGGAACTCTCGTAAATCAACTTATCTGATTGGTTGAAAACCTTCACTATAGGTGGCTGTTTAGTATGTCGAAGTGTTCCAAGGGTAATGTTAAGTTTATACGAACAAATACGTAATATAATGTCTGTTGCCGGACGATACACCTTATTTATGTAGTATTGACCGAGATTTTGGATACACGGGTACGACATCGGCGGGAATACTACGTGGGAGGCCTCACGGTGGCGTAGCATTGCTGTGGAAGTATGAGGTATTCCCACAAGTGTCAGTGTTACAGTGCAATAATGCGCGGGTGTGTGCGATCAAAATTATAACTAGTAACCGTCCTATAACTGTCATGAGTGTGTACATACCTACGAATATGAGTGCTAACCTACCTGAATTTACGGACTGTCTCGGTACGGTGTGTGCAGTCATAAACGAATATGATGTGTGGAATCTGTTTTTATCTTAGGAGATTTTAACGCTGATCCATCTGAACTATTTTTAATGAACTTTCAGATTTCTGTGAGGAACAAACATGGTCATGCAAAAACGTAGATCTCTTAAGCGTACAATCTGGTACTTCTTAATTGATGCGTATGGGACGTGTAGTTCGTTGGATCACTGTATTGTGACCCAGGCCGCTAGACGCACTG
The DNA here is from genome assembly GCA_948252095.1 of Dicycla oo. Taxonomy (NCBI): domain Eukaryota; kingdom Metazoa; phylum Arthropoda; class Insecta; order Lepidoptera; family Noctuidae; genus Dicycla; species Dicycla oo. Next base: position 18,497,996 of record OX411712.1, read on the forward strand.
TTTGTGATGTGTATATTAGGTTGGGGAAAAAGTCTTTTCGCATTATAGTATGCATGAACTTGTAATAAAATCTCTTTGGCTATACTATTTGTATCTGGCTGGTTTTGGTATCATTGAAAGTTTAAATTTTAAAGAACATAATTCCAAATTCAAATTAGGAAAATGTGTGGTTTTCATTTGTTTTTCGTACCGTCAAGATGAGTGAATCTAATAAAAAAATTCGATACATTTTAAAATTTTACTACAAAAAAGGTAAAAATGCAACGCAAGCCGCGAAAAAATTTGCGATTTTTATGGACCTAGTGTAGTGTCTGTGAGAGTAGCACAAATTTGGTTTAAGCGTTTTCAATCCGGAAATTTTGATGTCAAAGATGCACGTCGCTCTGGTCGCCCTATTATGATAAAATGGATGCCATTTTTGAAAAAGTGGAGCAAGATCGGCATATCAGTAGTTACGACGTAGCTGAAGAACTGGAAATTGACCACAAAACAGTTTTGGCGCATTTGAAAAAAAACTGGGTACACAAAAAAGCTCGACATTTGGATACCTCACGAGCTCACTGAAAGAAACCTAATGAACCGTGTACTCATTTGTGATTCTTTATTACGACGTAATGAAACCGAACCATTTTTGAAGAAGCTGATAACTGGTGATGAAAATTGGATCACGTATAACAAGAACGTGCGAAAAAGGTCGTGGTCAAAGGCCGGTCAGGCTTCACAGACTGTGGCGAAACCCGGATTAACTCGCAACAAGGTGATGCTGTGTGTGTGGTGGGATTGAAAGGGCATTATTCATTATGAGCTGTTACTACCAGGCAGGACCATCGATTCTGAACTCTACTGCGAACAACTGATGAGATTAAAGCAAGAAGTTGAGAGAAAGCGGCCGGAATTAATCAACAGAAGGGGTGTGGTTTTTCATCATGATAACGCTAGACCTCACACATCTTTAGCCACTCAGCAAAAATTAAGAGAGTTTGGCTGGGAGGTGTTAATGCATCCGCTGTATAGTCCTGACCTTGCACCTTCAGATTTCCACCTGTTTCGGTCTCTTCAGAATTCTTTAGGCAGTGTCAGGTTAACATCACGAGAGGACTGCCAAAACCACTTGTCGCGGTATTTTGACCAGAAGTCCCAAAATTTCTATAGCAATGGGATCATGACCAAAACCATACCTACAAGATGGCAAAAAGTTATCGAACAAAATGGTGCCTACATTCTTTAGTTAAATGTAAATAAACTATATTAAAAAATGTTTTGAATTTTCTTAAAAAATGCGAAGAAACTTTTTCCCCAACCTATTATAAAGTATGACACTCCTTGGTCTGATCACTTTCCCCTTATTGTTCAATATAATTTAAATTTATTAATACCTAAGTCATTTAGTGATGTAAATACGAACAAGGATATTATATGGGGCGAGAGGGATGAGGCGCAAGTAGTAGTCTACGGTAAAGAATGTCATTGGAGACTGAGCTGTATTGATTTTCCTGTGTAATTTTCTCAATGTGTAGATAGTTATTGTGGAGAGCCTGGTCACAGGCATATTCTTGACAAGTTGTACTCTGACATTATAGCCGCCCTTCGTGATGCAGGAGTGGTGAGTGATATGGGCACGCATGCTGGAGGAGGTAGGAGAGGCTCATGCATAGCAGGATGTAATGAACACGTTCGCTGGGCTCATCTGGAGGCCCGTCGAGGTTTCTAGAGTGGGTTATGTGCGCGAGGCCTAAAACTGGGTGTGTGTATGATGATATGAATAAAAGTCGAAAAGTATTCAAGCCCAGGCTTAAATAGTGTCAGGATCATCAGGATCAGGTGAAAATGGATGCCATTGCTCAAAAACATAAGTGTGGAGACTTCCGGAGTTTTTTTTTTTATTTGAGATGGGTTTGCTCTTGACTCTAGTCTAGGTCAGAGGTGACAGAGACAAAGTCGACGATGGAGTGAGCTTACCCAGAAGAAGCCTGTTCACTCTCACTTTGAAGAGATTAAGGTTGTATGCGCTCGAAAACACAGACGCAGGTAGTGAGTTCCACTCTTTTGCTGCGCGCATTATAAAAGACATTTGGAAACGCTTATTGCCAATTGGTGGAATATCAACCAGGTAGGGATGGTAACTGGCAGTGCGTCTAGATGTCCGATGGTAGAAGGGGGCCTGTGGAATCAGGTCGTAGGATTCTTGGGCACACTCACCGAAGTACAATCTGTAGAAGACCGACAAGCAGGCAACCTTGCAGCGATGAGCTAAGCTGTGACACTTGGCATCCACCAGTTTCTGGCAATGCAGCAACAGTGTCAATCCGAGACCTGGTCGCCCGTTGAGCGTTCTTATGAAAACAGGCACTAGCCTGTGGTAAAGAATAAGACCGGGGATGTTGCCAACGTAAATAACTACAGGCCTATTTCACTTGCAACAATTGTAGCAAAACTATTTGACGCCTTGCTTTATACTCAGCTAGATAAATATCTGTCACTGCATGACAGTCGGTTTGAGTTTCGGCCCAAACTGTCCACTGAAGCTGCGATTCTGAGTCTTAGGCATGTTGTCAGATATTATACGGATCGCAAAACTCCTGTGTACGCGTGTTTCTTGGATCTTTCCAAGGCCTTTGATCTGGTGTCATATAACATCCTGTGGGAGAAACTGGAGAGTATTGGGTTACCCAAAGAACTCTCAAACATATTTAAATATTGGTACAGACACCAGATCAATAGCGTCAGATGGGCGGGTGTAATGTCGGAACCTTTTAGGTTGAAGTGCGGGGTGAGACAGGGGAGGTTGACCTCTCCTGCGCTCTTCAACCTCGATGTGAACGCCCTGATCGTTGGGCTCAGCAGCCACTAGCCAGCATGTTGGTTGCCATGTGGATGGAGTATGCGTCAATAATTTGAGCTACGCTGGAGACATAGTGCTGCTGAGTGCATCGGTCTGTGGTCTTAGAAAACTGATGCAGACTTGTGAAGAGTATGCCTCGAACCATGGGTTGAAATATAATGCAGGGAAGAGTAAATTTATAGTGTTGGGGCTGCCCCGCTACTGCAGCGCATCGGGCATGTTCGCGGAGGCGCGCACTGACTGCTTTCACGCGACGATGCGCAAGCGGTGCGCGTCTCTAGTGCGCAGAGTTTGTGGCAGCGCCAACACCGTCCTGGCGATGATTGCCAACAGACTGGATTGCCCTTATATACGGCAATGCTGCAGCAGACAAATTGTTATCTTATGAGTGTTCGTTTTAGTCTGTGCGTTTTATCCTGTCAGTATATCCTGCTATATGTATCTGTTTATATATGAGTCTTGTTACTCGAATTAAACTAATTTTATTTTATATCCATTACTCCAGTATTTTTTTAAATATAATAATATCATTCACACACGGTCATCTGATCCCAAACTAAGCAGACCTTGTACTATGGAAACCAGATAACTGATACTACATACACTACTTTTTATTTTTAAATACATACATATATCGATAATTACACCCAGACTCAGAACAAACAGACATGTTCATGCACACAAATGTTTGTCCTGAATGGGAATCGAATCCATGGTCTGCGGCATGATAGGTGGTATCTTAACCAACCACGCCATCTGGCCTGTCAATATAACAAGCAGCGTTTTGTTTTACATAAAGCATGCTAATTAGAAGGTTAGCTTAAGTTTCTGAGAAATTAATAAAGTCGCGATAGTAAGAACGTGTTTATTACTTAGCATCTTATTTTGTTTCGGAGAGATTCCTGGTAAAACTGGAAACATTAATTACATGAAGGAATGCGTGTCGCTGGATACGTATAAATAAATTTTGTGTTCAAGACAGGTGGCAACTGTCTATTGCCATTGGTGAGACACGTTTAGGTACAATGTATTATTAACTCAGGGCTTTTCTCTTTAACTTTCGAAATTATGTAACCAAACTGCGTCCCTACCTATTGCCTCATTAATTGTATTCCAGAAATCAATACTTTACAAGCATCTGCTTGCAATATAGGTTCGTTTTCTGCCTTTCTGGAATAATAGTAGGTAATGTGAAGGACCTTCACTTCCTTGGAATCATCGCGCGTATTAGGTTTTTAACCGACTTCAAAAAGGAGGAGGTTTTCAATTCGACTGTATGTATTTGTTTTTTGTATGTTTGTTACGCGATTACTCAAAGACGGATGCACTGATTTAGAAAATTCTTTTTTTTTTTTGAAAGGGTGTACTTCCTAGGTGGTCCCATATAAGTTTTAATAACTTTGCTTGGGAAGTTTTTGACTTAGCTTCAATAGTGCGTATTTTTCCCACTTAGTTTATGTGGATGATGTTTTAATAACTTCCTATCACTGTTATTTACATACATTACCTCAACTAAAAAGTGAAATATAAAAAGCTTTTAAGCAAAAAAAGAAAACCGATTTCCAAAACAAAACACTCACAAAGAAAAAAAACTAACTTTAAAAATAACTTTAATTTCGGAAGTCCGTGGCAAAAAACGAAAATACAAAAAAGACACCGACTACCGAAATTAAAGTTATTTCTCACTTTGTAGTGCTTTGTTTTGGAAGTCGGTTTTATTTTTTGCTAAAAAGTTTATTACTCTAATATATTTGTTTTATATTATAGAAAAACATATTTTATATCTAGCTTTTCGGCACGTCGTCATCTAACTGACATAACAAATTCTAACCTTTTTTAGGGTGCCGTACCCAAAGCATAAAACGGGACCCTATTACTAAGACTCCGCCGTCCGTCTGTCTGTCCGTCCGTCAATGAACCGTGATAGTTAGAGAGTTGAAATTTTCACAGATGATGTATTTCTGTTGCCGCTATAACAAGAAATACTAAAAAACAAAATAAAATGAATATTTAAGGGGCTCCTATACATCAGACATAATTTTTTGCCGTTTTTATAGAAAATGGAAACCTTCGTGCGCGAGTCCGACTCGCACTTGGCCGGTTTTTTTTTTAATTCAATCGTTTGTCTCTGAATCTAATCTTTATTTCACGAAGGTTGTATGCTGCAGCGCTAATGGCTAAGGTCTCTACATCAGCTACGCCCTTACTGGATAAAATTGGGCTACCGTGGTGTTCAATTTTATCCATTTGAGACAAACATTGAATTAACCTATCTATACCTATAAGAACAATTACTTAACGCCAAGAATAAAATTTACAATAAGAGACATTACTCTTGAAAGAGCAGGCTTAACTCAGGACGAACGATACACGAAGACCAGACACTACGCTGTGTCAGTCAAATTAAAAATAAAGGTGTGCTAATTTGCAATCACATATTCTGCGCTCGCCCTGTTTAAATCTCGTCAACCAAAACCTGACAGAAAAGACATTGACGATCCTCCTATGAACAAACAATATGATGTGACAATTCACATTATTCAAAACCTTGGAGCATTTTCATCCTAATTATCGCGGAAAAAAAAACTGTTCAGTAGTTTTCAAGATAAATGGACTATTACGTGTACCTAAGTGTCACGGCCTGGCTTATTGATACGAGCCACGGGTGTGGTGTCAAAGGGAAACCTTTCAAAACCTTGGTCAAATTCTAGTGCAATATTTATAACAAAACTATTAATTTCTTCTTACAAACAAATATTCCCGTTTTTACTAAAAACTAAAAATTACGAAATAAAAAAAAATATTTTAAAAAATTAAATTGACTTCAAAAGGAAATTAACTATAAATTATGAAATAACTCTTTCTTAAATAATTCTTTTTTAATATTTTTTTTATTTGCATTCAATCGTTTGTCTCTTAATCTAATCATTAACCCACGAAGGTTGTATGCTACAGCGCTAGTGGCTAAGCTACAGTACCTACCTACCTAATAGACAAGCGTTCGTTTGTTTTTATTGAATTGGGGATTTGTGCTGTATGATTTGTGCCATGTGCCATGCATCTAACCAGGTGCCTTAACACTGCTCTTACCATTTCCCTGCCGGCGGCAACCGTACATCCACAATGTCTCTACACGTTCCAATTCCCCTCAGCATCTACATTGATGAACGCTTTTGTATACGAACGGAGCGATGGAGGTAATTCATCGCTGAGAGTCGACCGTATATATACAGAGTAGAATGCATACGACACATTACTCCTCGAACGAAGTGACAAGCACCATATTCAGTCGGTATACTCGTATATATAGCTATTTTACGAATATATATCCTATCTGGATGCACGGTTCAATGGATTCGAGCAAGTTTCAAAGAGCGCTGGACTGTCCCGCTTTACCCGAAGCGCTTTGCGACAATTTTTGCAACTCAGCTTTAGCAAGCAATCGGAGTTTGACTTTAACTACGTATAATCCATTTCAGAACTTTTCTTACATTTCTTTGGCAGTAAAACAAACTTTATTCAAAATCTACTAAAGAAATACAATTTCTTCGGTCTTTAAACTCCAATTCCTAACATTTCAGGACAGCATCCTTTGAAGAATGACACCGACAAACGGCGATGGTCCAGAGCCGCCACAGATCATTGTGCTGGATGGCGGGTTCTCAACGCAGCTGTCCTGCCATGTGGGTCACGTCATTGACGGGGATCCGCTCTGGAGCGCGCGCTTCCTCTACACACACCCCGACGAGGTCGTTAACACCCACCTCGACTTCTTAAGAGGTAAAATTTAATCAATTTTCGTATCAAAATTTTTTTAAGAGCCTTATTTTTGTAGAGATTTTCCTCAACTAGAGTCAAGAGATAAATTACGTAATGAGGAGTGCATTATGCACGCGCAACACAGAACTACTGGTATACATACCTATATAAGAATGTGTAATATAGAGCTGCTTGTGTTTGCATAAAAGGTTACAGTTTTCCGAGAATATCCTTCGTCTTAGGTACTTTAATAATAGAACCGCTATCATTATAATAATAAATTCGTGCTTTAATTTGCCACGTGGCAGAGTGGACATCATCGAACGTTTTGCTAGAGTGGTCGGCGGACGCGTGTCAGAACTGAATTAAATAAACAGTATAAACACCCACTTTCACAGACACCACAAAACAACAGATACCACAACTGCATGCATTATGGAATAACATATATTATTTCCTATGCTAAATTCAGAAACTGTTCTAAATCCAATATTGGTAGCTACACAAAACATTAACATCAGAACATTAACACGACTACCTAAGTACTCCAAGTTCTTGTAACTTCCTTGAACTTTACTGACAGGAATAGTTAGTTATTCACCGATACTTTTGAATTTATCCAAACACATTTCAACAAAATCCGCAAACGACTGCGAAGTTACCCAAATACTTACTTACATAGACCCGCAAAACGTTGCGGCTAAGTACAAGTGTACATGCGTGTTTTGACGAATTACACGTTAGGTCGCTTTTAGCTCGTCTTGTTCATGCATCTGACAGCGAGAGTGCGACCTCGCCTCGTGTCATCGTCCTCTGAAAGCGCTTTTCTTCGCCACAAAACGGACCGTTTCTTTTCATAAGGAAAAGCTGAAAAGTGTCTGCAAGCAAATAACTCCCTGGAGGGAAAAGCCTACTGCCTTGCTTTGGTGCCTCTTACAGAAGATGTAAAAAAATATAAAATATGACCGCGTACTTTGTGGAAACATGAACGCTTTGCACTCTCGTCTCGTTCAGAACGCCGGACATAAGATAACAGACACTACGTATTATCACTACTGTACATAATGTTCAGCTGTGCGTACATGGTTATTATTGGCTATATTATGTTGTAGTATCACAGTAATAACATTCATTATCATAGTTTAACATGTATTATACAGTGTTACGTAAGCTGCAGACATATTATGTATGTATGTACAATATAATCCATAACGTGGCAAGCGCACATATTTTGCCAGTAGGTAAGTCGGCAGCTGCTCCGCTGTGATTATTATGATTGACGCTGTAGCAAGTTGGCAAGTGATGCCGCTATTTCTCCCTCATCTAGTAACTACTTCACATTTGCATAGTACAGGCTCGGCAGGCGGTAGGCGGTAGGCGGCAGGAGACGCGACTCCGCTAGCGCGCTCGTACACCCGAAGGCGTCTCGTATACAAACTACAACTCCGGATACACAGCGTTGTTGCCATTAATCACCTTGTCTGTCTAATACCTTTCCATTCGCAAGCCGTGCGCCGTCTTCTATTTATTACATAATTATTTTCTTCGACAGAGAACGGTTCCTTTGCCGACCTCGCTTCCGTAATATTGAACAAGCCGGGCGTGTTGCATTACTAAGTTTTAATAATATTAATTGTTTACGCCTCTTAGCCGCACCCCGCTCACAGTCCGTAATACTAACAAAGTTCAACTTTAGCCATATTTATCGAACTAGTTTCGTAATACCGAGTTTGGACTATGTGGACTATTAATTAGAGTTGACAGGAAAAGCATGGAGATATCGGTAGCATGGTTAAAGACATTAATCTTAGGATTCATTTGTTTTCATTAAATACCGGCCTGTGTTTAATGTGATTAATGCGCCCAACGTTATGACTGTTTGCGGGCTATAAAACGTGTTTTATGGTTATTTTGCAGCGGGAGCAGATTTAGTAATAACGAACACTTACCAGGCGTCGGTGGAGGGGTTCGTGGAGCACCTGGGCGTGACGGCGGAGGAGGCTTCCGAGCTGATAGTGCGCGCCGTGGAGCTGGCCAAGCGCGCGCGCTCGCAGTACCTGGAGGAGTACCAGGACTACGTACAGAATGGCAAGTACCGGCGACCATACATTACAATATACGGGGCCAGAATGGCGTGACATATTTCATAAATGAATACCGGGGAAGGCGGGCCTCCGCAATAAATGGGAGACTTTAAAAGATCAAATGAAAATGACAAATGGTTCCTTGGCCAGTGAAATTACATTTGTAGAAGTACAATATGTAGATGTTTTTAATTAAACATCAAGCATTCGAAAATTTTGACATTAAAGTTACACGATTATGGTTTTACTACAATGAGTAGTCGTGATCATGTAGTTATCTATCTATTTATACATTAAAAATATAATATGCTTGATATATTTTTTACATAAAACGAAATCTGTAAAGAGACAAGTCATTTTAGGCTAACAGACACAAAAGAGCAAGTAGATTTTTTGAAATATACCCAAGATACTCTCTGTCAAACGAAAAGCGATGTAATGAAAGTACCCTCTGAGCAAATATCTAATTTTAACATTCATTTCTCCAGTCCTCGTTCATTTTTTTAGCAAACAGGCAAATAGGCTATAAAACCACTCGAAAATACGCTTTTAAATCTTTATCACGGGTTTATCATGTACTTTATGACCGGTATAACTTTTTAGAATGACAAGTGGCTATTTAGAACGTAATAGGTTCCTACCTATACTTCCACCTGTTTTTAAAATGAGTTTCGGTACTAAAGATAGAGATTCTTGAAACATGGTAAAGTACAGACGATGTAATTTATTATTTAAATTTATAAAATTTCAAGAATGTTTGTGTTTTGCTGTAAACAAAGATTGTAGGGTCCGCGGCGGCGAGGGTCGGGTGCAAGCACGCATTAATTACACTTTGCAAGGGTTGGAAGTTATGTGTATTCTCGCGTAGACTCGTAGAGCATAGCGCTAGACATATGTAACAAGAACTTGTTATATTTATGGTACATACCTGTTACTTTAGATCGTATCCCACTGATCGTGGGGTCGGTGGGACCGTACGGGGCTCATCTCCACGACGGCTCGGAGTATGATGGCAGCTACGCAGACTCTACGACTGTTGAGGTAAGCTATTTAACAGATTATAATAGTCGATTGACTAATGCGTGCACTGAGTGGACAGGTCCCCTCAAATATATGTGGTTCTTTCCTCAAAAAACCAATTTAGACACGAATCTAAGTGGTCCTTAAATGATCTGACCATGATTATTTCCGGAGTTTTATATGTATACACATTGACATTCATGAATTTTGTATATATAGGGTGACTGGTAATTAGTGACCGATACTTATTCTCATGAAAAAAAAAAACCGGCCAAGTGCGTGTTGGACTACTCACAATGAAGGGTACCGTGGTTGGGATGAATTATTCCCAAGAACAAACTTAACATTGTAGTTGAAAAACATGTTCTTCCATACATACCAACTGCAAAAATAAGTTTGTACGCACAATATTGAGTAATTTACCATGTTATTTTAAGACTATAGACTTCTTATAAGTTTTCCTGTAATCTATAGAACTATTTTTCTACATTTTTTTTTTTCAAAATTTTAGGCTTGGTATTTTCGGAGATAAGGGGAATGCTCAATTATCGTCTATTTTCTTAAATAACGTTAAAGCAGTTTATTTTAAAGTTACAAAACATATAATTTTGGGCCTTCACAGCCCTTTCATTTGATATGCCAAACGTTACAGTTTGCAAAACTTTTTTCTAATTTTCCCCCCCAAAAAGGACCGCCATATTCAAAATTAATTTATTAAGTTGGGGAAAAAGTCTTTTCGCATTATAGTATGTATGAACTTGTAATAAAATCGGCTATACTATTTGTATCTGGCTGGTTTTGGTATCATTGAAAGTTTAAATTTTAAAGAACTTAATTCCAAATTCAAATTAGGAAAATATGTGATTTTCATTTGTTTTTCGTACCGTCAAGATGAGTGAATCTAATGAAGAAATTCGATACATTTTAAAATTTTACTACAAAAAAGGTAAAAATGCAACGCAAGCCGCGAAAAAAATTTGCGATGTTTATGAACCTAGTGTAGTGTCTGTGAGAGTAGCACAAATTTGGTTTAAGCGTTTTCAATCCGGAAATTTTGATGTCAAAGATGCACGTCGCTCTGGTCGCCCTATTACTGATAAAATGGATGCCATTTTTGAAAAAGTGGAGCAAGATCGGCATATCAGTAGTTACGACGTAGCTGAAGAACTGAAAATTGACCACAAAACAGTTTTTTTTTTTTTTATTTGTGATGGGTTTGCTCTTGACTCTAGTCTAGGTCATAGGTGACAGAGACAAAGTCGACGATGGAGTGAGCTTACCCAGAAGAAGCCTGTTCACTCTCACTTTGAAGAGATTAGGGTTGTATACGTTCGGAAACACAGACGCAGGTAGTGAGTTCCACTCTTTTGCTGTGCGCATTATAAAAGACATTTGGAAGCGCTTAGTGCGAATTGGTGGAATAGCAACCAGGTAGGGATGGTAACTGGCAGTGCGTCTAGATGTCCGGTGGTAGAAGGGGGCCGGTGGAATGAGGTCGTGGAGTTCTCGGGCACACTCTCCGAAGTACAGTTTTGGCGCATTTGAAAAAAACTGGGTACACAAAAAAAGCTCGACATTTGGGTACCTCACGAGCTCACTGAAAGAAACCTAATGAACCGTGTACTCATTTGTGATTCTTTATTACGACGTAATGAAACCGAACCATTTTTGAAGAAGCTGATAACTGGTGATGAAAAGTGGATCACGTATGACAAGAACGTGCGAAAAAGGTCGTGGTCAAAGGCCGGTCAGGCTTCACAGACTGTGGCGAAACCCGGGTTAACTCGCAACAAGGTGATGCTGTGTGTGTGGTGGGATTGGAAGGGCATTATTCATTATGAGCTTTTACCACCAGGCAGGACCATCGGTCCTGAACTCTACTGCGAACAACTGATGAGATTATAGCAAGAAGTTGAGAGAAAGCGGCCGGAATTAATCAACAGAAGGGGTGTGGTTTTTCATCATGATAACGCTAGACCTCACACATCTTTAGCCACTCAGCAAAAATTAAGAGAGTTTGGCTGGGAGGTGTTAATGCATCCGCCGTATAGTCCTGACCTTGCACCTTCAGATTTCCACCTGTTTCGGTCTCTTCAGAATTCTTTAGGCAGTGTCAGGTTAACATCACGAGAGGACTGCCAAAACCACTTGTCGCGGTATTTTGACCAGAAGTCCCAAAATTTCTATAGCAATGGGATCATGTCCCTACCTACAAGATGGCAAAAAGTTATCGAACAAAATGGTACCTACATACTTTAGTTAAATGTAAATAAACTATATTAAAAAATGTTTTGAATTTTCTTAAAAAATGCGAAGAAACTTTTTCCCCAACCTATTATTTACGTTACACGCCCGTGTTTGGGTCACAGATACGTGTAGGTGCCCGGTCCGTTACATTCGGAGCAAATTGGCTGTGACAGACAGACACACGAGTGATCCTATAAGTGTGTCGTTTTTTCCTTTTGAGGTATGGAACCCTAAAAATCGGCTGCTCCATACACTCGTCAAACGAGTGATGCTAACTTAAATGTAGGAAACAGCTGAGACTTTTTTCGCGATTTCAGGCTTAGTCCCATAGTAAAAGTTGTTTGTTATCATGAGTACAATCATCATATATATTGACATGAATGTGGGTTTGGCTTTTTTATTTCAGTTACTTTTAATCATGGTCTGGCAGTTTGAGTAATTTATGCGACGTACCCAAATGTCCTTCCTTTCTTTGGTGTTGTTCGTCGAATCGTTGAGCTGCTAATGTTTCTGAGTTGAGCTGCACGATTACTAACAAATGCGCCCATGCACTGATTGGACCTAGCCACTCAATCTGTGTGGTTATTTCCTCAAAATACCATTTCAGACACCAACCTACATGGTCTTCACATGATCAGACCAAGATTATGTCTGAAATTTAAAGAAACTGTGACCTCTGAGTTTGTTTCGCCCTTTCTTCTCAGAGTAGTCAAATAGGAAACGCCGACCTCATCTAGTTTTTAAAATATGATTTATTTATTTATTATATAACACCAACAGCATATACATTCAACACTGGTTTAGATGCGTATTTAGGAAAGGTATTACTGCTAATGTATACACAAATTAAAGGTGTAACATTTAAAGAAAAAAAGACATTGGACAGAAGCTGCTTTATAAACTAAAAGTAAATTTTAAAATTTTAACAAAGTTATTTAACTTTAACAAAATTGAATACCTCCAACATAAAACAAGTTAATGAACATAACACATAATAATTCAGTTACATAATTCTACTAACAGAAGTTATGTGACTACATGATAATTGTCGAGTATTTTTTTCCGAAAACCACCCAAAGAGTCGTGGAATATGTCCAGGTTTAAATTTAAGTTTTTGTTGAGCATATTGTAATGGTTAAAAGTTCTTATGAGCGGACCATGTGCACCGATATTTACGACAGAATGGAGGACAAAATGTGTTAGTTAAGACAGCGCGGGTTCTCTTACGTAGATCTGTGATGAGAACATCTGCTAGGAGGCGACTGCAATCAATCTTTCCGTTAACAATTTTGTGCAAAAATGAAATACTAAGCATTACTTACGACGGGCACGGAGAGAAGTCATTTTGTAGAAAGAAAGTCGCTGGTTATATAACCAGCAGTTTAGCACTCGTGGTATTTCTCATAGATACCCATATGGGTATCTATGAGAAATACCACGAGTGCTAAACGCTAAGAAGCGTGTGAACATACGTTGTATATGTTTAATGCGTTGAGAATGAACAGCATTAAACGGGCTCTACGCTGTACATGCGTATTCTAAGTTACTTCTTACTAGTGTTTTGAATAGAAGCATCTTAGTTTGGGATCGCCTAAAACAGTTGGCGTTACGTTTAAGGAAACCACGCATCTGAGCAAATTTTTTAACTACCACATCAATGTGAGATGAGAATTGCATTTTTGATTTCACTTACTGATTCCAGTTTGGTGTTGTTAAACGTATATTCAAATATCAAAGGATTTTTCTTTAAAAGTGATTTGATGGTATTTAGTGGCGTTAAGGATCATTAAGTTATCGGTACACCAGCGGTTAATATTTTCAAGATCATTTTGTATTTGAGTTGCATCATCAAGGGATTTGACTGTTTTATAAATCTTAAGATCATCGGCGTACAAGGAGTAATTACAAAATTGAATTTTCGAAGAAATATCATTAATGAATATCAAAAAAGTACCGGACCTAAGTGAGACCCTTGTGGAACTCCAGATTCGGCATAGTACGATAGGGAAACGAACTCACCTACTGCAAATAACTGAGATCTTTTAGACAAGTACGATGCAAGCCAAAGTAACAAGAGGCCACCAATACCAATGAGTTCAATTTTTTTTAAAGCAGATAATAATAATAATATAATAATAATAATATTCCACAACTATCACACAACGCCGTCTAGCCTCAAGCTAAGCAGAGCTTGTGTTATGAGTACTAGACAACTGATAAACATACTTATATATTTCTAAATACATACATATATAGATAAATTACACCCAGACACAGAACAAATGATCATGCTCATCACACAAACATTTGTCCTAGGTGGGAATCGAACCCACGACCTCCGGCATAGCAGTCAGGGCCACTAACCACTAGACCAACAGGCCAGTCAAAGATGATGGTTTACTTTATCAAAAGCGCTAGTAAAATCGGTATAAATGGCGTCCACTTGTCTTCCATTATCAAGATCACGTGTCAGATCGTCACGTGACCGACCGTGATGAATCCATGTTGGTGAGGGGAGATGTATGATTTTGCGTGGAATGTGATTACAGAACAGACAAGAGATTCAAATAACGTTGAGAAGCAGGAAAGAATGGATATTGGTCAATAGTTTTTTACATCCGAATTGTCGCCTTTTTTGAATACAGGAATTGTTCTTGCTTGTTTCCACATTTCCGGCAAATCACCTGATTTTAAAGAATAATTAAACAAAATACGTAAGGGCAGCGAAAGTACAGACGCACAACGTTTTATAAATAAGTGATTGACGTGTAAGTGTTTGTGCAAACCTACTTACTGAAATAAAATCAACATATTGTCATTAATAAGTCTTATTCACTAAATGCACTTCGCGCGGCGCTAGTCGTTATTCCATTTTCTATGGTACCAGTGCAGCGTAAAATATCAGCATTTATGTTTCTATGAAATATATTTAAAAAAAATATATATACGTTAAAACAAACCTACCCACTTTTTACAACAACAAGCACAAATTGTTATTTTATTGTAGGTACATGTAAAATCACCTGTTCCGCGTGTTTGGCATGAGCAGATTATATTCTCTATATGGAACAAGCTTGTCTGAATAACTTATTCAATTTTTACGTAACTTCGATATATAAAATGAAGATAGATAGGTTACCTATTAGGGTCAATATTATATATAGACATTGTATACAAGGTGTATCAGAAAGGTGTGGTGTGGTAATAATAATAATAATCGTAATCGAGAAAAAAATATCAGCAGTCCCATACATTTGGGTCGAGTACTTCGATATTAAATTTTTGTACGGGACAGCTAATAATATTTTTTTCTCGATTACGATGTTGGTCCCATGGAGTTCAGTTTGATGGTCTGTACCACACCCTTAAGTTTGACCACATCATTCTGAAAACCCTGTAAGTATAGAACAATAAAAGTTATCTAGGGAAATAAAACAAGTCGCTTAGAACCACAGAACCCCACCTGCTACGATCCTTAAAATACTCCTTTTGCTTCGTTAACGTTCATACATTGGTCATACATGCACGCTGGTTGCGCGTACTAAGCACTAAACCAAAAATATATATATATATCTGGGTAGTAGTTATATAAAACTAGTCGCACTTAGATGTAGATAGTTAATAATTAATGAATTTGGGTGGCGCGAAATTGGTTCTTTGTCTATTTGTATATATTGTCACTGAGTGCTTTTAGGACGGCAATCGGCTGAATCGATCTTGTTCAAATGTTAAAGGTAAAGCTTTCTAACTAAAAGCTCCGAATTCACTGAGTGAGTATTTTTATTATTCTACATTAACTATGCTGTTCGATGTTAGGGTTCCTTTTCGTTAATACTATTTGTAAAGCTATATTAGGTACCAACCTAGTAACTGTTAAAGCTTAAAGATGTCGCTGTTATTTTTTGGGTAGGTATCCTTAGAATACACAGGCATATCCACTTGGTTCTTCTCGCTCATTAAAATATGAGTCACACGACCTTCCGTGATACTGGCAAGTTTGACTTCTTGCTTAACATCTAACAAACCAATAATAAAATATATATATACATATATATTTGTTTATCAAAATAAGATTTTTTAGCTTATTGTTGTACCTACTCAAATAAATACTCTAATAAATTATATACCTAGGTACATAAAGGATAAGTTACCACTCGTCTAAAATATTCGTATAAAAATCATGGAAAGTTAAGGTGGCTAAAATTTGAAAGAAAGCTTCCCAAAAAACTACTTTACTTCTCGCCACCACTCCACCATCCCAGGTAGAAGGTAATCGTTCTTTCTCGGCAAAATTGAGACGATTTTTCACGAATCTGCAGGCAAACTACATATTTTCATCATACCTATAAATTCTCGTAGCAACGATATCGTTTTTGAAAATAATATATCTTACTTTAAAGTACGTAGATAATCCTACTATCCTACTCTAAAATATAATATTATAAATGCGAAAGTTTGTGAGGTTGTTACTCTTTCACGCAAAAAACTACTGAACAGATTTTGATGAAACTTGGCACACAGATAGTTTATAACCTGGATTAACATATAGGATATTTTTATCCTCATATTCCTACGGGTTCGTACGCGGGTGAAACCGCGGGGCACTGCTAGTCTAATAAATGTTGGATATAACTTCAGTAAAAACTATTAAATCGGACGCTCGATCATTTCTGCGGAACCCTGAGAGCCATGAATGCATAGCCTAATAAAGGCCATTGAAAGCGGCGGCTAAATCGTAAAGAGGGCCGTAAAGTTGCCTGCAAATTAAAATTTACATCGGCAATATGAAAAACTCCACTCCATTTCTCTTGTTTTTTTTTTCCTGTACCGACAGCATTTGACTGGGGTGGACAGTTAATTAACGAAACCTAGAACAAATGGCTATCTGAAACAAACATGAAGTAACAAAATGTGCGCCTTAATTAATTTGGAGTTCTCTTATTGTTTTTATTAATGCCTTGTTTAGTTTAGAATTTTAATGGACCTTCCACATTAGGATGACTTGACGCATTTGCAGAAAAATTTTCTAACATGACCTTTGATTCCTAGACTATGAAAGCTTGGCACCGACCTCGGATCCAGGCGCTGGTTGAGGCGGGAGTCGACCTACTGGCGTTGGAGACGATCCCTTGTCAAGAAGAAGCCGAAATGTTATGCGACGTTCTTCGAGATTTCCCTCACATAAAGGCTTGGATCGCATTCAGTTGTAAGGTAAGTAAGAAAGGGGAAAAATTATATCTACAATTTCAAATTCCTGACATTTTCAGTAATACTGGATGCATAAAGTAACTTTGCCAACCATAACCAAATTCAAAGATTGGGATCAATGAGTTACGTAATAGCTCGGATAAATTCTCCATCCTGCAGCAAACCAATTTTGAAATTCTAAAATAACGAAAATCATCGATTTGTTGAAACGTGGTATTGACATGTTGCGTTCCTGGCGCTAGGCTCTGCGGAAGGGTTATTTATTTTTGTACATAGATATCTGACTACGGCGAGTTGGCACACCGTGAATACCTAGGCACAAAATATTCAAATGGAGTTTGTTATTCTGTTCGTACGAATAGCACGAATCGGGAACAAAAAGCCAATCACCTTGATAAAAGATTTGATAGAAAATTTTGTTGCGTGAAAAACATTTTGTTTCCAATACACGTACCTGAACATTTTTTTACATATTCTATTACCATGTCAACCAAGGTTTAATCCAAATCTTTTACAAAAAATATAAAGTAGCTAATATAGGCTGGCTGGTTTTTTTTAATCACTAGTAGGTAGGTACGTTTGTACCTTTACAACTTAACTAGAAAGCCTGTAGCTGCCCAGGCTATTTACTAGTCAATGGCATACTTATAAGTATCGCTGTAAGATTCCTCATTTAGCGGACTTTTACAACTTTCACGAAACGATAAGCACTTTCGAAACATTGTAGTTACCTACTGTTTTGTGTTGATTTCTAGATAGACGAATCTTTATGTTTTAATATCGTAATACGGTGAGAAATTCCGCTTACTATTTTATTTGCTATTACTGACTAATGTTACTTTTCTTTACAGGACGATCAAAGCATAGCTCACGGCGAAAGCTTCCAAAAAGTCGCAAAGAAATGTTGGGAAGCGAACCCTGACCAGCTCGTCGCCGTGGGAGTGAACTGCTGCGCGCCGTCCTTTGTGTCGAATCTCGTGAAAGGCTTCAACGACGACCGGCCACACGACCCCATTCCGCTTATCGTTTACCCCAATTCGGGTGAAAAATACAACCCTCAAATAGGGTAAGATTTCCGAGTAGGATAAGTTATCTACGGTTTAGTTAGTTTGTAAATTCCCAAGTGAATGTAATTGTCAATATTTCTTATTCTAATGTAGGTGAAACTGCTAATGACATTAGATTTTACTTACTTAAGTTTTGGCTGTGGATCTGTAACTAACTTCACATTTTATCCGCATAATAGTAAGTTCGTAGCAGCGACTACATAAGCAGTCAGAGTCGTAGCGTTGTAGCAGTAACTTGTGCTACGATGCTACGACGTAGTCTCAGCTACGAATTAGCCATACTGCCTTCTTTAGAAAGTATACACTGGGGTTGGACTTATTCTTGTTTTAATATTTGGAAAGGTATTCAAATATGAAAGTAGAACTGGCTAACTGTTGGATACTGCGACTCAGTTTTGCATTAAAAAACCCGTTTCTTCCAAAGGCAGACCGCTAGGTAATATTATCGTAACATACTTACTTTAATTATTTGTTTTGTAGGTGGATAGACCGTGACAAGTGCGAGGCAGTCGAAGTCTTCGTCCAGGAGTGGCTGGAGCTGGGCGTGCGGTACGTCGGCGGCTGTTGTCGCACGTACGCCGCCGACGTGTCGCGCATACGCAACCAGGTGCACTGCTGGCGCGACCGGTGGCGCTTCCAGGCCAAATACCCTGACGCGCAGAACAACAACGCTACTGAGTAGACTGCACTACGGTTCATAGTTCCTTGGCGGTTCATTAAAAACATAATTTATGTATTTACGTTGCAGTGTACTAAAAAATTAGCCAACTAAATATGTTTTCTTTTCGAATATGCTCACCGGTGCGTCCTATGGCTCGAAATATCAGGCGCAGACTACCACTGACTGCGTTCACTTAACGTTCAAATAATACAAAATATGTTTGTTAAAGACCACATGATCAAGAACTGCCTATAATATTATTTAAAAATTGTATGTGCCATCACCTTAATTTGTAAGACGTAATTTACGAGTGTATACTTATTTTTAAATATTATGTAAAGAACAAATAATATTTTTATGCAAGAGTTAGTATTTATTTTTATTTTAACATAGCCTACCGACGCGACGGCCAGCAGTTATTAAAATGAATAATGTAGGTGATATTAAGAACCCTACCTATTCGGATTTATTAAAAACAAAACAAGTATTGTTAAAGTTATTTAAAGAAAAGGTTTTAATTTTGAGGGTTTCTTTTAGTATACTACCTATTGTTACCTATTGATGCTGGCAATTTTCTCGCAAAAACGAATTTTCTATGCTATTAAGTATTTTTTTCTTTTATTTGTTTTTTTTTTTAAACTAATGTCTACTAAATGCGGATTTCTAACTTTTTCTAACTAACTACTAAGGTTCGGCCAGTTTCCTTTTCATAAGTGGGCTCAAAAAAGATTTTCAAGAACCAGTTCTTGAAAACCTCTTTTGAGCCCACTTATGCAGCTGAATACCAGTATTATAGGACAGGCCAGCTGGCGTGGTTGGTTAAGATACCACCTATCATGCCGCAGGTCGTGGGATCGATTCCCATTCAGGACAAACATTTGTGTGCATGAACACATGTGTTTGTCCCGAGTCTGGGTGTAATTATCTATATAAGTATGTATTTACAACCAAAAAAAAGTAGTGTATGTAGTATATCAGTTATCTGGTTTCCATAGTACAAGCTCTGCTTAGTTTGGGATCAGATGACCGTATGTGAATAATGTCCCAGGATATTATTATTTATTTATGTATTATTTGCCCTCTACAACCCAGCTACTGGGGTAATACGATACTGGTTGTCAGACTTTCGGGCTTCTGACGATTCGTAACGACTATCAAGGATCTACCAATGGCAACCGGGACAAACGGCTTAACGTGCTTTCCGAGGCACGGAGGGATCTCGGTATGTAAAGATGGACTCATCCACGGACCAACCGCGGCAAGCGTAGCTTAACCTGATCGATCAACCCATGCGGCTGTTATTACTTAGCCTCGAGCCCCTCCTGTTGTTAAATCAAACCATAAACACCAAGAAATTCACTTATTAGCAGATAGGTTTGTAAAGATATATAGGTAAAAATAAACGATTTTATCAGGTTGCCGGAAAAGTCTTGCACCAAGATATAAGACTTAATGAATTTATTGATAACTTTGTTATTTACAATAATTAATCTGTAATGTAATCCCCAAATAACTCTATTACTCTGGCCCATCTACTTGGTAGATTGTTGATGCCCTGCGCCCAGAATTCCGGAGGCTGTGTAGAAAAGAAATTGTCCACTGCCATTTTGAGGTCTTCGTAGTTTTGAAAATTTTTCTCACGCAAAAAAAGCTTTAGTGGTCGGAACAAGTGATAGTCGGATGGCGCGAGATCCGGTGAGTACGGTGGGTAGGCAACCGGGTGCCATCCAAGCTCTACGATTTCTCGGTCGTTTTTCTCTTATTGCGTCAGCCAGTTTCTGAAGCTGTTCAGTATAAATGGAAGTCATAATCGTCCTTCTCGCACGGAGAAGCTCGTAATAGAGTGGGCCCTTCGCATCCCACGAAACGGAGAGAAGATGCTTGCGTTAGTGCCGGTTCGGCTTTGGCTGCGTTGGTGGCTCTGCGTCGTAAGGAAGGCAGACGGCGTGCCGTGTGTTGTTACCAGATCTTCAAGAAACTCTTTCCGATGTGGCTGAAAAAGAAGCGATTCACAAATATTAACTCTGACTTGACGATGACTGTCAGTTAGTTGATGAGGATTCCATCGTGCCGTTACTTTACGATAGCCGAGTTTGTGTAAATGAGCCTCGACGGTCGAATGATGACAGCCAAGAGTCTCTGCCAAATCACGCGATTTATTTCTGGATTAGCCTTTAAACAGCGGAGTAATTCCTCATCGTCGAAGGTGGATGGTCGCCCAGATCGCTCGTGATCTTCAAGAGTTATATCTCCCGATGCAAAGCGAGAAAACCAGCGGCTTATCTTCCATCGCGATACAACACCTTCACCGAACGCTTTGCTGATGTTAGCGGTAGCCAGACTCATGTTGTGGCCCTGACGCCACTCGTAATAGATGATCGTTCGAAGTTGATGTTCACTAATCATTTTCACAAACTAACCAAATCCCCACTAGCGCGCCTTTATATACCCTTCATGTGATAGCTTCGAGAACCTTCTATGATATTCTTACGTATCCCAGATCAATACTAAATATTCCGGAAAATTCTAGTAATTTACAATTTCTTGTGCAATATTTTTCCGCCAACTTGATATTATACAAAGACCCACCTCGAAAGAACCCATAGATACGAGTAGGTCTGTATTTTAGACAAGTGCCTAAGTATACTACGAATATCTTTAAAACTATATCTTAGAGTGCCAACTCGTTGACCTCGTTGTTTAGTTCAACTTATATCAATCACGAGAACCAAGAAAACATAACTCTCGGCCATTAGTTGAGAAACTACATTGGTCAGTCAGGTACCATTTATATCGCATTGTGTACCGATTTATAACTTACGTCCTCTCGAAATTACTTACTGCGGTCTGTGAAATTGAATGGTCACTACAAAGTGAACACAAATTCTCAAAGTTACGAGTATGCTCATATTGATAATGGCTCGTGTTGATAAGTATTCCAGAATAAATGATTAAATTTAAATTATGATTGTGATGGATGAGTGAAATTTGATAGTGTTTGTGGTTACGTAGTTGCCTATAATAGAGGGCACCTAAAACCTGGGCTTGTTCATTGAAAATCAACCCCAACTTGCGGGGACAAATTGTATCAGACATCACGCTCCGGCTCCGATCGGTCGCCCCAATACAAAAACTCATCTCCTTTTTTGCATCAACTTGTTTTTTTTAATCCTAGTTTTGTAGTGAGTTACAAAAATGAACCATTGTTTTACGAGGTAGCATAAGTAACCCTACACTACTCGTTTAGATTTGATAGTTATACATATACCTTTTGTAACAACTCTACTTTTAAAAAGATTGGTGGGCAAGACCAAAAATAGGCGCACATATACCGAAGTACTTAATAATTGTGGTGGCATTTATGCCAGGTTATAAATCAGTAACTAATAGTAATAACTTTCATCGATGATGTTTTTAATACCTATTAAAAACAACATCGATGAAAGTTATTAATACATTTTCATAATGACTTGCTGAAATGCATTAACGTTGGTAGGTACCTACCTACCCATTCATTAGCGATTAAGCTCTCGTCCAAAATAAACAGACGTTAAGTGAGGTAGCGTGAACTTTTAATTCTTCACTTCAAACACGTCGTTATTTATTTACGAAGAGGTAGGTATGCAGAAGTGGGAAGGTGCCGCCTCCAAAAGTAAATTGAAAATTAAATTAAAAACTGTAGCGGTTGTTGTTGGTCATGCCGAGTTGCCGAAGCGTCCACGACGCTCGTTTCCAGTTGCTACACAAGAAATAAAAACATTCCGGCATTTTATCATCTAGAGTAGGAGGAATGGCTGGCTAATTGGATCGACTTCTTTTATCTAAAAGTAACTTAGTAACTGCCAGTAGGTACCTACAGAAATGGTACCGAAACGGTGGCACTCGGTTAAAAGGTCACTCATTTCTCTCTTGAGGTATGAATTTTCTTTCGTACCTAATCCTTTTCGTGTGTCATGAATGTAATTTATTTCAGTTTAGTGGGTTCTCGAGTTCGACTCCCAAGTCAGGCAAGAGCTGACTTAAGAAATAGGGGACTTGGGATAGTGCCCGATAGGCAATGGTGCCGATTCTGTTGTGCACAAACTAAACTTAATTTAGAGGCTATTGCTAACTTTCTCTCTCTAATAGAACAAGGAAGAGACGGGCGTAAATTAGAGCTGTCAAAAGTTGAACTAATATTTCCATACAAATTTAGACGACACGTAAAACACGTCGACTAGAAGCACTACGCCTCTTAGTTCATAGCTACAGCCGTCCTTTTCTCGCGCTGCTTGTTAATAAAAGATAGCGATTCTCTAATGTTAGTTTAGTTATTGAACAAGAGAATCGGCACCAATAGCTGGTAGGTGTTCAGTGATTGACTCAACCTATATAAAAACAACTTACTAGATATAGGTACTTACATTACAAGTGTTAAGCAGACAAAATATGTAGGTATAGGAAAGTGTCATCACTGAAATGTAGATTTCAAACTGGAGTAGGTACAGTCAGCGGCAGAAGTTTATGTATATTACTATTTTTTTTTTTATTTCAAAATCGTAGAACCAAATTATTGTTTTGAATTACAACATTTCTTAGGTAAGGTAGATACTAGTCTTCATAATATGGTATACTCCTCAATCATTTGTTAAAAGAAGCTAGTTATATGATATGTACCATCGCGGACATTTGCGTTGAACCATTTTTCAACCTTACTGACATAGTAATAAGGTCGAAAAGTGGTTCCTAATTGGAAAGTTTTAATTCATGAAACTCGTCTGAACCTACTTATGTCGCTGACTGTACCTACTTCACCCTTCCTAACCTTTTACCGAGAACAGAAGCCAGACAGTTTATTTAATTAAAATCCATTGGAGGCTACAGCAGCCTTTATTTACCTGAACCATAAGTAATTGCAGTGCACGCTTGACATTGGATGTATTCGCCTGGCGTGTGGGGGCCGCATCATGTATTTCACTCTCAACAAGCTCGTATCGCTGTTTTCTAGGCACTCCAAAACTATTAACTTAAGAGGGCTGTCGCATTTTGTCACCTCTCCCGCTCACACGTGACCAAATTTTTAGGAATTTGAAAAATGTAATGAATTAGCGAATTGAAAATTAAAATTAGTAAATAATATTAATTTAATAGGTAATTATAAAAAAAATACATTTTTATTGTGGCATTTATCTAATTCGTCTCCAAAATATTGTAGTGTATCCATGGGCGCGCACACACCATTACATAATACTTTTTGAGCTGAGTTCATTAGATAACACAATAGAAATGTGTTTTTAGTAATTACCTAATAAATTAATATTATTTATTAGGTCGCCAATCGATTACATTTTTCAAAAAGCATCTTTTCATTTATCAATCTTAAAAATTTGTGCCGTGTGTGTGAGCGAAAGAGGTGACAAAACGCGGCAGCAAGACAAGGCTACTCGCCGTTGCTTCAGTGCGGATTTCACCAATTGAAACTGAACGCGATCAGCACGTAATCCACGTTTAAGAGCTGACACTGTCATTATTTTCGTTGGAATATTGACACTGACAGCTCTTGAACTCGGCTTAGCTAAGTTGCCCTCATTCAGTTTCAGTGGTGAAATTTGCACTCAGTCTATTTTGAAAACTAGTTATTAACTGATGTGTGAGCAGGCCAAACATTTGCGTGAGCACATTTTGAATTCAGGCATCAACACATTAACTGCTGAATTATTTGCGAATTTGTTCCAAAATGCTGCTTTATGATACAAACTTGTCCCAAGTGCGGCGAGACGCTTATGTGTGTTTGAAAATTTTCGAGTTTTATGAGTCATAAAACAATTACGCCAAGAACAATAGAGATGCACAAAAAACCCACAGGTGCGGCGCGCCGCACTCGAAGGAAATTGTATGGACGCGCATAAGCGCCGACAGCACATGGTGAACGTTCGAAAATCGCGCATGCGCGTTGGCCGCACAGAACGTGTTAATAGGTACCGGTTAATTTTTACTATTGTTTTACGTTAGCTCTATGGAGCTTATGATCCTTATCCATAATGTAGGTAGCTACGGTCAACAACGAAACTCGGCTAACAACTGCTCCGATAAAAAAGTAAGTACCTATTTTAACATTATGATTTTTTTAAGTGAATTGTTAATCGACTTTTTTTTGCTGCCTGTAGGTACTTAAAGTTTAGATATAGATCTACGGATATGGTCTACTAATTGATTGCAGATGGTCAACCTCTCGAATTAGGGGTTTCATAAAACGCACCGCTTCACGTTATGCCGCGATCCTACGGCCCGCTTTCTCATAGGCCAGACCGCGCCAGGCCAGGCCGATGGGCCGTGGAAGCAGTCGGCCTGTGGTGGCCTGTCGTCGCCCGTCCGGTTGAATGTATGGGATGATCCGTGAAATGCTCGACACAGGCCGCGACAGGCCTCGACAGGCACGGGCCGCGACGGGCCTCTACAGGCCGCGGGAATGCGGCATTAGCGATTCACAGTCACAGGTATACATGAAAATGTTTATTTAAGTATAGTTGCCTATTAAGGGGGAAGCGTCGTTCAAAATTTCTTACGTTTTTTGCAATTTGCAAACCAGTGGTTGAATAAAGCATGATTCGCGAACGTTACAGAATTATAATCATTAGAATCAGTAATACAACTCCTTAGTTAGTATAATACTCACATGTCAAGATTTCATGATTCATTTGGATTACCTGTTCTGATTATATTTATGTAAAAACATTATTGTTGCAGTCGCGAATCACATGGCATTGTGATCAACATAATTACAACCATAGATATCCGATTACAACCTATAGATACTGACTCGTAAATTGCAAAAAACCTAAAAAAAAAATAATTTCTCGGGCTACCCTGGCGCTTTCGCCTTAAGGCAAGCATAACTTATACCTAGTCTTGCCATAAATATTGTCACGAAGAGAAAAAAAAATTTTTATTGCAAATAATATTTATTACTTTTACAGTGTGTTAGTTTAATACATAAATATAAAACAATTTAAAATATAAAAAGCTTATTCGAAGTGGTCTCCATTGGCTGCAATACAGTCCTTTAAACGTTGAGGCCAGTTATCAATAGAAGCACGCACTCTTTTCATGGGAAAATTCTTCACTGCCAATCGTATGGATTGTTTTAGGGACTCCAAATTATCATGGCATTTAGAGCAAGCCGTACTCTCTAAAACTGACCATAAATCATAATCCAACGGATTAAGATCGGGACTAGACGACGGCCAGTCTTCAGCTCTGATGAAGTCCGAAACGTTGACTTCCAACCAAGACTGCGTGGACCGAGCTTTATGACCCGGCGCCGAGTCTTGTTGGAAGGACCATACTTGGTTATTGAACACGGTGTTGTTGGCTTAACTACCTTCTCAAGAATGGTATCTTGATACACTTGTGCCGATGTTTTGATACCTTTTTCACAAAAATATGGCTCAGTCACTCCTTCATAGCTAACACCCCACCAAACCATCACTGAAGTCGGATAATGCCCACGTTGCACTCTGTCGACTAATTGGGAAGCTTCCTTAGAGCTTTGAGCATAAATACGGTCAATTTGTTTGTTAAAATGTTGCTTAATTGTAAAGATTTTCTCATCCGTAAACAAGATTTTTCTGTGAACTCCCTTTGCGTACCGCTTCAGTTGACCAGTGTGTCTCTTATAGGCTGCAAGTCCTAAGTCATCTTTTAAAATACGCGACATGGTTCTTCTCCCGAGATAAAATCTTTTGCTTTCGGACAGGATTTCTTCGAATTCTTTCCCTTACTGCTTTGACCACCTTTTTCGTACGAACACTACGTGGACGGCCAGATCGTTTTCTGTCACAAACGGAGGAGGTCTCATTGTACCTATTAATAGCCCGGTACACAAACATTTGACTAATACCAAGCGTGTGGAGAGTTTTAAAAATTGCATTTGGCTCCATACCAACTTTGTGTAATGCAATCACAGCGATTCGGTTCTCTTTATCACCCCACTCCATTTTAATATCGCAAAATATTGTACAATGTATTGGCGCCAAAATTAGAAAATTCAATGAACAATCGTATAAAAATGACAGGTTCCAAATTCAAATGTAATATCTTTCTTATTTTTAATTGTAACAGTATTTATGGCCAGACTAAGTATATCATATTTAGTTATAATGAGAACGCAGTGAACTGCAACGGAAACATTCACGAGTAGGTGATTTACACCGCAAGCATTCCTACGTGGGTGTGTAGTAGGTACGCCTACGTTGGCGATGCACCCCAATGAGCGCCCGTTGAACCGAACCACCCGTCACCACTCTATCACACCAACCTATGTGAGTAGGTTAGAATAGGCACCCCTTAGTTGCAGGTAGGAATGTATGTAGGATATCAGTCAATCTACGAGTCGTATTTTTGTGTTGTTCCTGCGGCAAGTCCAACTGTAACTTACACACCTAGGGGTTTATTCCCTTTTTCAGTATGTATCCATACATTTTTAGGGTTCCGTACATACTGAATTCCTGTGACCCAAACACGGACGGGTAACATGTTTAAAGGAATTTTGATTATACTTCTTGGGGCAAATAAGAAAATTAAAAAAAAAGCTTTGTAAACTGTACCGTGTGACATAATTATCAAATGAAAGGGCTTACTGGGTATCAAATAGATTTATTTTTTTATTTAAGAAAATTGACGAAAACTGACCATCCCAAATTATCTCCGAAACTACTGAGCCTAAAATTTGGAAAAAAATAAAGAAAATATTTCAAACCTATAGATTACAGAAAAACCTATAAGAAGTCTTAAAATAACATGGTAAATCTCTCAATATTGTGCGTACAAACTTACATTTGCAGTTGGAATGTATGGGAGAACATGGTTTTCAACTAGAAGTTAAGTTTGTTTTTGGGATAAATTCATCCCAACTACGGAACATTGTGCGTGGTCCGACACGCACTTGGCCGGTTTTTTTACGTTTAACATCTCTTTATAAAATAAAGGCAATTATTTTTAATTCGTGTCATGTTAGCCATTAGGTACACATATATGAATATTACGTCCAACTTATTATATTTCATTGAGACTGCAGCGTGCGCAGCTAACTACCTACTACTGAAGACTTGTTTAATATTCCGACAACTCTTTATGACTGAAATGTGAATAGTTGCCGTGAGGGTTTTCTGAAATGAAGTTCACTCGCTGGCAGCACTGAGACGTCAGGTCCGGGCACCTGTCAAAATTGTCAAAGCGATGTATTCCCGTTCATTCCCCGTCTTCCCAAGGTGGCACGAACAGGAATTTAAAAAATAATATTAAAATAATTTATTCCCGTTCATCTCACTGATTTTGTCAGTGGGACGAACGGGAATGAATTTAATATTATTTATTAAATTCCCGTTCGTGCCACCAGTGTGTCGACGGCAGGGGGACGAACGGCACAGCCAAAGCGCTTATACACAATCCTTTCATTTATTTTGCCTCTAATCTTGGATCACTGTTTGAATGAGAGTAATCTTTATTTTCATTACAATAAGGTTGCTGTTGGATTGCTGCCACTGGCAAGTCTGTCAAAATTAAAGTGATCTTTAGCTACGTTCATAGAAGGAGAGAATAGGACCAGTCTCTAGAAAGAGAAAGCGAATTTGCGGCCTACTAAAGAGAACTAAACGCCGCAAATTCGCTTCGTCTCCCTCGTACTTTTCCGTCTGTATTCACTGCACAACTGAATACGGAACGCTCAGTCCCAACGAGAATTAAACCACTTGAGAGCTGATAGACCGCTTTCGTCTAGGCACACGACTCACCACTGCGGGCCGGGAGACGAAGAAAATACAGCGGTTGTGTTTGGCGGATGCAACAATGTCAGGACGAATGTTCCAAACATGGTGATGCACATGTCAGTTTTACAACAATAATATCGATATCGATAAAATCGACGTCCATGATTTCGACATTTTTTTTTAACTATTTTGATAGGGTGTTAGCTGGGTGCAAATAACACACAACACTGACCTAACACTTCTATTTAATACTTCAAGCACAAAATATGTACAGAGGCGGACTAATGTCATAAGCATTTCCTACCAGTTAACCTTCATTCCATCTTTATTCCATTAAATCAATCAGCTAATCTAAGCGACTGAAAGTGTGTTTTGCAAAAGAGTTTATATTGATAGGGTGTTAACTGGGTGCAAATAAAACAATGACGTAACACTTCAAATTTAACTTTATTGAATTAAATCAATCGGCTAATTTAATCGACTGAAAGTATACCTAATAAAAATAATAGCAATGTCCCTGTCGGAAAGAACAATAAATTCTTGGAAACCAATTATCCTTAAACTGCATAATCCACTTTTCTTTCAGTTCCGCAATATTTGGAAATCTAAAATGTAAAGATTAAGTACCTAATATTACTTTTTTACCATTATGAAACATTGATAATTATTTTTATCGGCAATATCGTTTTTTTTTTGAAGTTGTCATGACACTGCAGCATTACTACAGATAGAACGGGACAGACGTATTGACAAATTAGTAATAGTGAGAGAAAATGACTTTTCAAAAAGACATCAACGAGGCATATATACATTTTTCGTGTCATTTTACGTACACAACCAGTTTTGCTTGCGCCCTGCAATTATTCATAATAATTACCGATAAAAACTTATGCCATCTTTTTCATAGGCGGGATGTTCTAGACGATTCCCACACCAATTTAATTGGACAGGAACTCATAACGCAGATAAGTTTTAAAAGGTACCAAAATAACCGCGTGTGTAGAGATCTAATAACTGGTCAAAACTAAAATAGCCACTTGCATTGTCATCATAAGTGCAATTTCATTTACATGTCGTGAGTCTGAGTTGCCCGTCATTGCTCAGTCCATTCTCTTATGGTTTCGTTACAATAAAGTTGATGTTGGATTGCTGCTGTCAGAGGTATTGTAACTCTGAACGGACTGTATTTTCTTTAGTGCGGATTTCACCAATCAAACTGAACGCGACCAGCACCCGCGAGTGCAATCTAACTCGGGTTCAAGAGCTGTGTCAGTATTCCAAAGAAAATGATGACAGTGACAGCTCTTAAACGTGGTTTGCGTGTTGATCGCGTTCAATTTCAATTGATGAAATCCGCACTTAGACTTATTTTCACCACACGTCACTAAACGCGTTTAACGCTAAACGAGTTTAAAACATAATTCTGTCTTTGTCATCTTCAAATGAATGAAAGAAACGGAGCGATGTTTAAAACTCTTTTAGCATTAAACGCGTTTAGTGATGAGTGGTGAAAATGAGCCTTAGTCGTGACTGAATGACGAACGAATAAATCAAACAAAGAATCATCATCAGTCAGTTGTATTTTGTAATACTTCTTGTCACAGTGCAGCAGTGGCGCTAACTGTTGGCGTGAATTTTCCTGAAAACCCTCATTGATACAGGCCTAAAGATGAGCATTTAATTTCCTCACCAATCGTACCTATTTCGATAGTATCACATGATTTATGTACGAATAAGTATTTAATTTATTTATCATTTGCCTAGCCTGTACCCAACTGGGATCATCTGACTATGGGAACTCGGGTTGGGTTTATCTTGGGGTCGGCTTCCAGTCTAACCGGATGCAACTGCATACCAGTATTTTACATGGAGCGACTGCCTATCTGACCTCTACAACCCAGTTACTGGGTAAAACGATATCTGTTGTAAGACTGGTTGTCAGACTTTCTGACTTCTACCCTTAAAACGAGTGTCAAAGAACTACAAATGACACTACATACCTACCTACTCAACGAATCATCATAATATCAAGAATAATAAACCCAAAAAGGGGTTTTAAAATAAAAGATAAAATCATACATAAAGTTTAATATTTAAAAAAAATGTTAGCATTTACTTTCTTTCGCGTCCATTAATATGTTTCTCGACTGTAAAGTAGCAATGGCAAGAGTGCGGTCGTGTTTTTCTTCGCTTAACTGTAGTTGTAAGTTCTTAACTTCCATTTTCAATGATTTCACTTCGTTCTGCAGCCGCATGACTATCGTCCACAAACTCGGCGAAGCTTGGCTCGACGCACAATGTATCGGCAGCGACGGTGATCTCACCAAAGTCTCTATCGCAGGATTCTCGTCGTCGCATTCTGAAAATAGAATTATATGAAAGTATAAAATGTATTATCTTACGATTAGCTGTCGATGGATATTTTACCTGATACCCACCTTATATCAACGCTTGTTCGAGTAATTAACATGTTATTGACTATAATATCTACTTTGTATCATAGAATTTACTAGCTGTAGATTTTTTTTCCGAGTCGAAAGTCTCATTATCAGATATAATGTTAGTGCACTATTACTGGTATTGGAAATCGATAGAACATTAACGACTAGTTCATATTGTAGCATTTCAGGCATGCTAACGTTATCTTGTGCTCATTAATTTTATTGTAGAATTGATTTTAAGATGTTAATAATAACTACAGTTCCATAGAAAAATATATATAATATTGTACCACACAATTTCGTTAACATATAGGTAAAGATGTAAAGATTATTAGAATCGTAATACATAAAGGATACATGAATATTTTCGAATAACTTATACCTCATCCATGTTAAAATTAAACTAGTGTGCATTCGTATTTAAAAAGTGGAATCAATATATTCATTTCAAGGACAAATCACGACAATCACTAAAACTAGAAGAGGAACAAGTTGTACAATATGATCCTTATAACGATTACACAAACATTCAGAATGTAATGCAGAATTTTAATAATTGTTGTGTGTTATATGCATTGATCGGATAATCGGACGCTAATATACCTAAACTTCACTTTTATTCCCACGAAAGAATAATACGGACATGCCTTTCAGAATCCCTTCTGTTCGTATAAAATACAATAAATTAGTCGATTCGATCACTAATCAGTTTGATAGATAAATCAATTTCCACTACTTGACCATATTGTGCACATTATCATTTTTTATTGATATTCCATTTGTTTTGAATAAAATAAAGTACTAAATCAAATTAACCACTGCTATAATTTCATTAAGATTGTTATAGTTGTTTTTACAAAACTGTTCAATCCCGGGAATCCGGAATTACTTATTTATTCAGAAAGGAATGTCCACGTTATTCTATCGTGGGAAGAAGTTTAGTTATATAAGCGCCCGATTATCCGATCACTAGTTATATGCTAGATATATACCCCTTTAAAATGGGCACAAAAGCAACGAAAACGCGTACAATAATACTATTTAATTTTATTTCAATAACATACATATTATTATGTATATCGCATTTTGGCTAGAAAGTAAATAGGTATGTAATACATTTAAAGTTTATTTTTAATCATATAATACAGTATTTGACAACACAACAGGTATTTTAAAAGAAATTAATGGATTAAATCCAACTCTTAAAAGGCATCAATTTGTTAGTTATAATTAATTATAAGTAATAGTTGAATACATAGGTATACACAAATACAAAATTACACACTATTATGTTAATAAACTACAAAAATCGAAAATGTTTAATAAACATATACATATAATTCAAAATAAATATTGTAATCAGTTAATAGCCGTTTAAACTTAACAAAATTGACAACCTTCTGAATTTATCGATCACTTATTGCATCACATCCCTACAAAAAATTACAAAGAAAAGAAAAAAAAAATTGCAGACACGAGTCACTTTAGTGTGTCTACCTGTATCCAAAATTCTGTGCCAATTACATACTAAATAAAGCCAAAAGGCTCTTCAAATACCCTCCGAATAAGAGTAGGTATCCTTTACGCTATCAGATCAGAACAGTATTACCTGGGCACAGGGCAGGCATTGTACATTTTGCGCGACCAACAATAAATCGATAGCTTCGTGTCAATGATCTCGCCTGGTAAAAGCTGTGCAATGTCAAGCTTTACAGCCACGCGTTACGAGAAAATATTACGAAGCGGTATTGCAAGCTGCATTCTAAAAAAAAACAATAATATGATAATATGGGAAATATATAGTAATCTTTGCATTTGAATGTACGCAAAATTATTACCACGTAAAAAACAATCTCGGATTGCAAACTGAAAATGAAATTTTTAAATTCAATATTTAATTAAAATTCAGCAGTAATCAGTAAGAGGCGGTGTGTGCGAACAGCACAAGGCGGATTTCCAGTTTCCACTTCAATTAATCAGTGCCAGCATATGCTTGACAAGCTTCACTATTTTTAGCTCTTTTCCCTAATGGGCTGTGGGAATAGCGCTTCGCTGATTCATTTCTTATAATATGCTTGTTGGTGACGCAAATATGACGTGTGATTCAATAAGAGTATTAAGATATCTATAGATAGTCAAATACGCCAATGTGACTTTGTAATTACATATAAACATTTATGAAATTAGACAACACATTTTTGAGATTAATCTTTCGAGACAATAAAGTGGGGACAAAGACATGTATTAGATAAGTGATACAATGAAACAAGTCAAAACGAAGGCAGTATTGCAGTTGGCCGAAAGTAAAGTTCGTATGTAAATGAAGCATGCAGTACATTGCGCTATCCTGATCAATATTAAATGAATGGCACGCGGCGGCCGCTGCTGCCCGCTGTGATTACCCGCCGCACAATCTAATAACTTGCCTCACTTCTCTCTATTAGACCAAGCCCCTACGAATATATATGCTCTTTGGTTTTGACTACTTAATTTACTGTTCTGATATAAAATCATCGTCATTCTTGTATTTGTTGTATCACAATATCGCGGTGTTTTTAACGAAAGATAATTATTAACATTATTACATGCTAGTTATTTTTGTTTGTATTTTTTTAAACGTTCTTTTATGTCAAAACAGAGCTAATCTGTGGAACCAAATTTTTAACAGTAAAGTTTATAAATAAGGCGCAAGTCATATTTATCTACTCGAAATATTTTATACATTTACAAATACTCATAATAGTTATATGTATATTCAATAAATTAACGATACTTTTAATGACTCCTAATAGACGTCTGCGTATAAAAAGCACCATTTGGCATTTAATGGATTCAATCATAAATACAAACTTCTATGAAAAAATTGCGTCCTTGGCAACATTCCACTAGTGAATTCACCAATTCGTGATTATTGTAATTACGTTTAACCATTTTATATATTATTTCCTTACAATCTACTACTTGCTATAAGCATAACCATGCAAATTATGCTATAATTTAATAATGCACCACAAAAAATATATTTATAAAATATACAAGCAATATTTAATAATTACTCTCTCTAATGACTAAATAATACTGCACACATGCATTTGTATATGAAAAATCTATGTGAACACAGATAACACGCTTGATCGACCGTTTCATCAATGGCACTAGCACTAAATTGAAATCAAAGCGAATAGTTTTATTTTACACAAACATTCGCCTTGCTTACAACTTGAATTAGTATAGGTACTACTCGTATTACTAAGTTTCTATAATGATCAGCTACAATGAAATGAGGATGCAATTATTCAAATAAAAACAAACAATTATAATATTAGTCAATGGGATCAGCTTTGGTTAAATGTAAAATTGGAAAATGAAATAGAATGTCAGCGGTCACACCTGTCACAAGATAACATGACGTGGTTAATTACTAGGTAATCCGAGCGAACAGCGAAAAGGGCGATTGATATGTAGGAACAACAATTGAGCATAAAACTACGTTTTCTACTTATGTCAATCAAAATGGTGAGACTTGGTGAGCTGTTTGACAAAAGTGCCACAGCACCAGGTGGAGGAGCGCTCGGAGCGGGGCGCGCGGGGCGGCGCGTGCGCGGCCGTCACGATCCGTAGCGGCGCCGGGGCCGGGGCCAGGCTGGGCTGCGAGCCGCTGCGCCGCTCCCGCCCGCACATTAACTTCTGCCTACGCTCTTCGGAACACTCCCACAGATTAGGATTAGAGCGGTTCATGTCGAATTTTCGGTCCGATAGCAGCCTCCTTGTGTCCGGGCCTCGATACAAGTATGCGTCCGCCGCAGATGAGCTTTTGTTACGCTTTACTTTTGTCGTTTTACTACAGCCGGAATATTCGGGCGTGTTACTTCGCTGGACGGTCGGAAGTTTAGTGTAGTTATAGTGAGGTATGTTAGTAGCGGGTGCGTGATATTGTACTTTACCGAGAGATAAGTGGCCGCAGTCCACTGCAGGTGCGATATAAAGGCAGCCGCATGTAACAAAATAGAAAGATTCAGACTACCAGATCAGGAGGCCATCGAGTTTGATAATGTCCTTATTAGATTAGATACTCCGGCATTTGTTTAATGTTTATACACAACAAGCGCAGATTGAAGAGATTCTTGCGAATTGTTAGTGACAAGATATATTTTGGTGATGGCAGTAAGTAAGGAAACGCTAAAAATATTCAACTATTGAACATTGTATTATCGGTTCTATATTCGATACGGATACAAAATAAATATGTAACCTCTACAACGACTAGCTACTTTGTACTCATACGAACTAAATATACAATAAATAAAATTGCTATAATTGTTACCGTATCTTCTAATTTGAGAATAAATTAATACTAACGATATCAGATCTACGAGAACTAATACAGTGAACAAGAGATTATCAAAGCATGCTGCTCATGCACTTAGAGATGTGTGCCTGTATAAATACCGATATAAATATGAGAGAGACACTGAGTATTATAATAAATTAATATACGAGGTGCTTAATTAATAAATATTATCGTCATGACACCAACAACAGCAAACTTGAACAAATATAATTCTCAAGCGCTACTTTTATGACTAGCGAAAAATTTGGTTTCATGTATAAATAAATACAGATCTTTCATTCTAAGAACCAACTGATAATACGGTTTCTTGACTTCGCATGTCTCCTCCTTGTCGACTCGAATATCTCCAGCGGAATATTGGGTACTGCATAATAAATACGCTGTGTTAGTGGATACCTTCTACCTGCTTATAATGATCATTCAATTACTACAACCATATGCTTATTGATCCTTTGCAAATAAGTTCTATTATGCATTAATCTCATAATTAGCGATATCGGTCTACTTTTATTGTTGGGTGGAGTGTATTACAGAGGCACAAAGGAGTCTATATTATATTTCACAATTATTTTTAAATCCGCCGAAGCAAATAGTAGCTAGTTTAAAATATTATCAATGGTAGGTTCTTTCTACAGTATTTTAACAAGCCTTATCATTAAAGATACTCACCTGAACTGACAGCATTCCTGCAGCGCGCCGAGGTGCAGTACGCTTCGATAACTTTTAATATTAGGGCGTCCTCTTCATAAGAATTGGACTTTCGTTGATGCGGCGCATAAGGATGCGTCGGGCCAATGTTTTCGTCCGAACCGACCGTGAATGATTGCGGCCTGAGAGGCGGCGCCGGTCGTAAACATGTTATGCTCCACCCTACGTGCATGTAAGGAAATATTGCAGTAAGTAGACAAATCTTATTTGTAACCAAACACATACCTACAAAAATACCTAATACATTCGTCATTATTATAAGATACCAAGTGATCGCATATTAGTAAGGAGAATGTTAAAAAACATTGAGGCTCAGATAACATCTCCGTCGAAACTGTACACAAAATATTATTTGTGTAGGGAAAAACCATTAATCTAGATCTCATCAACAAGTTAATTGCATGAAAGTATGAAACACGTGTGGTAAATAAATAAGCATTATGTACCTTTATTGCTGTAGTTCGAGCCAGCCGTGTCGATGAAATCAACGGAAGAGAACTTTTTGCCAATAGGAGTTTTATTTGGCTTGGCAGGTGATTGGTCAAGAGAGTCGCATGAATTTAAGAGCCATCGTGCCGACTGATTCTTTTGTTTATTTTTTTGCGTTTGTTGCGTATGTTGTGTGTAGCTTTGATGATTGTTGAATGAGTGTGATCTTTTGTGGTTTGTTAGACCAGACGATAAATCAGAGTTATTGCTGTCGCTCATGGCCATCTGTTGAGAAACAAAACATGTTACTACTTAAACTTCAACTTGTAATGCGGAAATTCGTTATTGGTAATTAACCTTTTAAAAGCTAGCAAATAGATACATTTGTGCAAGTAGTTTATATGAAAATTTACACATTTTCTGGAGCAGCACTTGTTCAAACATATATATATCTTAAATAAGCAAGGGTATCTAGCAGACACTCGCCAACCTTCTCACTGCAGCATTTCAAACATTAGATCAAAGGATTATAAGTATGGCACGTATAACAGAATATCTGCCTTTGACGACAACAATTCTAATCCCAGTTCAAATGGGTTTCAATAAAATAAGGAAACGCAAACACTTTGCCGTTCTATGTATATTTCTAAATATTGGTGAGAGGAACAGGACATTAAGCCTTACCATGCATTATTTTCATCTTAATTGGTTAGTATAATTACATGATTTCTACTTGCAGTGATTGTTTTGTAGTTAGTAAGATGAATAAACACAGGCAAGGATGATCAAGTAAAGCACTGCAACACTGGGGTAACTCTAATGACAGTATTAATCTAATGGTTACAAATCCTCAAGGCAATATTATCTTCAAACCAGTGACACAAATCAGTAGCTCTTTACAAAAGAATAATCCTTGCCTGAGTCGGTGACCACGGTAATGGGTAATTTTGCTTTCATCCACCAGTGTGCGTACAAATCTGAACGATACACCACAAAGCCGCTTTGGGCTTCAGCTAGACCCTTCTGCACTTTGGATAAGTCCTCACTGCGAGATCTCGTTTTACGCATTTGCGAATTATTCTCATCCATGCTTTGTCTATTTTCCTTGTTAAAGACATCCCGATTGCGGGGTGCGTTAGCCCGGGATTGCCTCTGCATGATATTGACTTCGGGCGTTTCACGATAAATACGCATATGATAATGCAGGCTAGGCTTCGATCGTTCTGTTATGTTTAAAGTGCTCCACTGGCACGGTTGGGGTTGACGCACGTTCTTGGGAATCTCGATGTGAGTGCTGGGCTTCCTGTACACTCTTGGCGGAGGATCCGGTTTCAACCTAATCTCTGGCACGTAACGTTCAATGTTACATCTAATAGAGGTTCGCTTGACTTGCGATGTCGGCACGGTCGGTACTGCTGCAAACGTAGACGTCACATTCATGTTTGATGAATCCATAACATCTAGACTATTCTCCGAAGTGACGCTGGTCACGCAAGATGTTCTAGCAGTAGATCCGAAAGGTGACGTACATCTGCATTGATCTTCATAGGTAGCCGCTTCTATTTCTGACAACGTAACTTTTTTTCGATGGTCAGCATCATAACTGCGTTGCGATAAATTCGTTAAAGAGCCTTTTGAATTATCAGAACTTTTGTCGTGAGTGTCCGATTCATTGCCAGTGGTGCCAGAACTCGAGTACTCGTGCATGTTCAACTCTGGCGAGGCTAGATTACAACTTCCCACAACACCTGAATCAGAAGATCGCGGGCTGGGACATATCGATCTATTACAACATTCGCATTTCCTATGCATTTTGTGGTTTTCGGACTGAGAACTCATTCTATGCATTCTGGCATCATCATTTCTATGGTAATTCTCAGATTCTACCATTGACCTAGACATAGATCGCCTTATTCTTTTGTCGGAATTGAGCGAATGCTTCCGGAACGGCACATTGGTGTTCAGATTGACGTTGATTATCTTCATGTTTTCCTCTTCGTTTCTAAACATTGGCGGCGGATCTAAAATTATAGATTCTATAGGACTGTATCTCTGTTTTGGTGACGGAGGAGCTAAAAGCTGTAATACATCTGATGTTAATCTTTCATCAGCATTTTCTTCTTCTTCAGGTGTATAACTTTCCTCTGCCGATTTCCAAAGTTTGGTAACTGCTTCATTTTTGGCACTAACATTTGGGAAACTCCGTCTTGTTGGTATGAAATCTTGTTCTTCATTGCCAAGCATATCAATTTGCGTACTTTGATCCATGTTAACTAAATCTTCACAGGCCATGTAAGATCTGACTTCGAAACTGGAATTCTCAGTACTTTCGGAATGTGGGGCAAATGGAGAAAACATATTCATACCTCCTAGGGAAGATTTCTGGTATTGTTGGCCACTATAAATAGTGTTTATAGTGTTATGAGGTATCTTATTGCCAGATACACCTTCAAATATGTCTCGTGTACAATCAGCCCTGACTATTGATTGACTTCCATCCATGTGCATATCAGCGGCGTTGTCGAAATAGCGTACGTAACCAAAATTACTACCCCAACTGCTACATGATGATATTGTTCGCGGACTTTCCATAGCATTCTGTCTCAGAATTTTTGAGCTGCTTACTGCTTCTGCATCAGTACAGCTAGAGCTCGTGTAAGATTCAGTCCCGTCGGTTTCTCTGTCACTATCATCAGAATCGGAATATTCTGCGTCTGCGCCTATAGTGCCATCATCTTCTATTTTTAAACGAATATGATTTTTATGTCGTCTTCTCACCGGCAATCCAGTCAACTCGAAAGCCTTGGCCCACGTTCTTTCATGTAAAAGTTTGCGTAACATTTGCCTCGTGATAACTTTTTTTTTTACGAGTCTCGCGAAATATTTGGTAAGCGAATAGTAAGGTGATGCAGAAGGGTAGCTAGGCGGTGGCAACGTGACGTGATAAAGGCTGCGGCGACTAGTGTTGAGGCTAGACAACGCCCCTTCAGAAGGAGAGCGGGTCAGCTATACAACCAAAAATAAACCTTAGTCTTGTGTATAAACAAAATATATTCTAGTTGAAGTGGCTATTAGACGCGTTTAAGAGTATTGTTTAAGCAAAGAGGGCCACATTTGAGAAGATACTTACATGTGGTAATGATTGAGGTTGTCCAGGCTCATGGGCCGGACTGCTGGTGTTGGAGTGCTTCTGCAGCAGGCTCACCCAGTTATCAGCTTCAGCTCTTGTCTGACACACTGCCACAATCGTGTCTATCATTGGCCCACCTATTTCAAATGCATTCTTTCTGGTATCTGTATCATCTAATTTGGAGACTGTGATGCCAGTCAATGGAAGACAACCCTACAAAAAAAATATATAGTGAGAACTTATTTAATATTAGGGACCCCTGCTTCGTACGGTTTTTGCGACTTGACAAAACATCGAGATTTCTTTAACATTTCGTTTCTGTGCACGCAATCGACTCATTTTGATCAAGTTTATTCACTGTTTGTGGGTAAACCAAATTGTTTGTTATTTTTGTAATATCGAGTTCTTAGTCTTAGCTTCAATGGATTTTTTAAACGATTTAAGTAATAATGGCAAATCACTATATGTTAGTGATTTGCCATTATTAAGTTTTCCGATAAAAACTTTTTCCAAAAAACACAACCGACTTACAAAATACCACTTCAAAGTGAATAATAACTTTAACTTCGGAAGTCGGTGGCAAAAAACTAAAATACAGATCCAAAGACACCGACTTCCGAAATTAAAGTTATTATTCACTTTGAAGTGTTATTTTGTAAGTCGGTTGTGTTTTTTGGAAAAAGTTTTTTATGTTCAAATATGGGTGATTTTCTGCAACTGCAAAAAATAACATTGTAATTCACAGTATCATTATGATATGCCTACAAAGTTACCTTTGCGATTAAAAAATATTCTTCGTTTAGTTTTTTTTTATGTCAATCTGCCTAGCCTTTTCCCAACTATGTTGGGGTCGGCTTCCAGTCTAACCGGATGCAGCTGAATACCAGTATTTTACGTGGAGCGACTGCCTATCTGACCTCCACAACCCAGTTACTGGGTAATACGATACCCCTTGGTAAGACTGGTTGTCAGACTTTCGGGCTTCTGACGACCCGTAACGACTGTCAAAAATCCACGAATGACAGCCGGGACCAACGGCTTAACGTGCTTTCCGAGGCACGGAGGAGTCTCGGTATGAAAAGATTGCCACCCATCCACAGACCAACCCCGGCAAGCGTAGTTTAACCTGATGGATCGACCCGTGCGGCTGTTATTACTTAGCCACGAGCTCCAGTTTTTTTTATGTAAGTAGTATTAAATATTTTACGGTTGTACGGAACCCTTCATGTGCGAGTCAGACTGGCATTTGGCCGGTTTTTTACCTACTTACTCTATTTATACATTTTTATAAATATTATCCAACTATAGTTAGATTTATCGCTGAGGGAAGTCGATCTTTGAAAACAAATGAAACTGTTTCCAACAAAATCAGGGTCCAGTTCAGGAAGTTATGAGGAGATATGGCATGAGCCACGGAGCACCGTGACATCCACACGACTCCATGCGCACTGACGTCATCAAAGAGGGCGTGGCCTCATTAGTCGGTCTGCGTCTGTAGTCATCTTGCGCACTTACCTACATAACATTCATGTTTCCAGCCAATTTTATTATTTTCTTTGTTTTTCTTCATATTTATATAGAAAAAGATGAAGTATTGTGCAAGTGACCGCAATTCCACACGCTATCATAAATTAGAAGAACTAAAATTACGGTTTTCATTTCATGTTTTGTTTTACCCCTAAAATTTCTGAAAAATAAACCTAAACTAAAAAGAGAACGACAACATCTTTTCGCAAAAAATAAAACCGACTTCCGAAACAAAACACTACAAAGTGAAAAATAACTTTAATTTCGGTAGTCGTTGTCTTTGGTTTTGTATTTTCGTGTTATGCCACCGACTTCCGAAATTAAAGTTATTTTTCACTTTGTAGTGTTTTGTTTTGGAAGTCGGTTTTATTTTTTGCTAAAAAGTTTTTATTTTTCACTTTTAGTTGTGGTAGTGATAGTGATAGTGTAGTATTCGAATTTGTGTGGGGTAGGTACCCCACACAAATTCGAATACTACCTGCGATGTAAATAACAGTGATAGGAAGTTATTAAAACATAATCCAGATAAACTAAGTGGGAAAAATACGCATTATTGAACCTAACTCAAAAACTACCCAAGCACCCTTTCAAACAAAAAAAATAATTTTCTAAATCGGTCCATCCGTCTTTGAGTATAATTGAAATGTATAAAAAGTATAAAAAATGAATCGCGGTATAATTGAAAACCTCCTCCTTTTTGAAGTCGGTTAAAAAATGATGCGAGAATGACGTTTGATCATCAATTTACAAATTCAAATTCATTTATTTGTCCGAATATGGTACATTACATGGTCATAAATGAATAAATGGTCTCATCACATTCTGCCACGTGGGGCGCGCAAAGTATCAGGCACGTGCACAAATAAAATTATTACAATTCAAAAATAAAAATATTGGGTTAGTAGGTATTGATATTACTGAATAAATAAGAACGAATTAATATTATAATGTCAGTTAAAAATAAGCATGTCAGTTAAAAATATTATCTAAGTTAATGTCAAAGTATTATTCAATGTCAAACTATCGACTATCAATGAGAGATTTCCAAGTACGAGGGCGGCACTGAAAATTTCGGGAATCAAGGAAGTGACACAACATTACTATTTAAAAATGTATTTATTGCTTTTCGAAGTATTCTCCGCGAAATTTGACACATTTTTCCATACGATGGAACCAATCATTGAAGCAACCATTCCATTCGGAAGTTGGGGTCTCCAAAATGGCCGTTTTGTAGGCGTCCACAGCTTCTTCAGGTGATGAAAATCTCTGACCACGCAATTTATTCTTCATTTTAGGGAAAGTATAGAAATCATTAGGGCTTAGGTCGGGGCTGTACGGCGGATGGTCTAATAATTCTATGTTTTCTTGCTCTAAAAACTCTTTTGTTCTGTGCACGGTGTGAGAACTCGCATTGTCGTGATGGAAGATGATGCGGCGGTTGCAGTTCTCTTTACGGAGTTCAGAAACGACCTGTAGCAAACAACTGCTAGCATACCATTCTGCATTAACCGTTCTTTGTCTCTCAAGAGGAATAGTCGCAACATGGCCGGTTTTGGAGACAAACGTGGCCACCATTTTTTTTGCAACACTCCGTGAACGAACAATTTTTGTTGGCTTTAACTCATTTTCGAACACCCAAACTCGTGACTGGTTTTTTGTTTCGGGTTCGTACGCGTATATCCAGGATTCGTCACCTGATACGATGTTTTATACAGCATTTGAGGATCCTGCGTGGAATCTTTCGAGAGTTCTGACGCACCAAGTAACGCGAGCCGCTTTTTGCTCTTCACAGAGCGAATGCGGTATCCATCGGGAAAACAACTTTTTACACCTAATTGTTCATGCAAGATTATTTGTATTTGACTCATGCCAATGTCTAAAGTTGCCTGAATTTCGCGGTATGTCACATGTCGATCTTCCTCAATCAGCTTACGCACAGCATCAACGTTTTCTTGGGTGACTGCAGTTTTTGGACGACCTTGACGGGGATCATCACTGAGCTTGACACGTCCACGTTGAAATTCAGCAAACCAGCGGTAAATTGTGGTTTTGGATGTGGCTTCATCACCAAATGCAGAAATCATCCGGTCAACACACTGTTTTTGTGTTAAACCACTTCGAAAGTCATAATAAATCATCGCTCTTGAATTTTCTCGAGTCAATTCCATTTTCTCAACGACTAAACAAGTTTGACAAAACCTTGTGACAAGACCGAGAATCTTTTTTAAAGAAAATAAATGGTATTCGATTTTTAAAACCAAGGAGTTTTCAATTAAAAAGATTTTAATATGACAGGAACAATGGAAATATTCCATTCCCGATACTTTTAGTGCAGCCCTCGTATAAAAGAATAGGATGTCAAATTTCAATTAGATTAGGATATCAAAGTATCATTAAAAAACTCGTTTAAATTATAATAACACTTTTTACATAGCACCTCTTTAAGTTCCTTTTGAAACCCATTTAAATTTAACTGTTTCATTTGCTTTGGGATTTTGTTAAACATTTGCGGGGCTATACAGAATACGCTCTTCCACATTAATGCTGTTTTGGCTCTACGTCCGCGTAACATATCATGTTCCGTTCCGTTTAACTGTATCTGATAAGTTGGGAAACAGGTGTGAATTCGGCTTAACAAATAAGGCAGTTTCATAAATATACAAGACTCTTTATTATTTTCTGTCATTTTGCTTTTATTGTCAGAAGTTTTAATATTGTGGTTATTTTGTGTCAGATTTTTTTTAAATATCTTTGTGTAATTTGAATATTTTGTTTTATTTATTTGAGTAGGTTTAAGTCTAGACGTCCATAATAATTCCCTTTTTTAAGCTACTAGTTTAAGTCCTCGCGATATCCATTTTGGTTTTTGGCTTGTTGGTATTAATACGTCTACGGTGTTGTTCAATAAACAAGTTGAATGCATCATTTCGATCATCATTGTCATAAATTTCAGAGAATGTTAGTTTTTCCAGGCAAGTTCTAAATTTAATAATATCCTCTGGGCTAATATCCCTTTGTGATTTATAGTAGTATTTCAGAACACAGTACCAACGTACGGGACATTTCAGCAATTGCGCAGTGTGATCTGATAGGGCAAATTCTATCACTTCCGTCTTGCATTTTTCCTCGAAATTGTGGGCAAAATTATCAATACGCCGCGCCGGTCTGGCTTTGCATCCTGGTTGGTTTTCCTATTGCTAATGTCATGTTAAAACTTATTAAGAGATATTTTAGTTCGGAAGTCATATTATTATTTTTCAATCCGTCAATATTTATATCGCCCGCTATAATAATATTTCTACAATGTCTTATTGTTAGTAGCATTAACAGTTGCTCCAATTTGCTAAAAAATACATTTAAATTCCCTGTCTCTGGTACTCTATAAATACATACTATAACAGCTACTCTATAACTTGTCAGTTCAATTGCAGAGAATTCTATAACATTAGATATTGAAAGTTCTGAAACCTCTTGTACTCCATAAATAACCAGACGGGATTAGAATACAAGATCCACGTTTTCACAAATTGCG
The DNA here is from genome assembly GCA_948252095.1 of Dicycla oo. Lineage (NCBI taxonomy): Eukaryota > Metazoa > Arthropoda > Insecta > Lepidoptera > Noctuidae > Dicycla > Dicycla oo. The sequence continues at coordinate 18,542,748 of OX411712.1, forward strand.
TAACAAACAATATGTGAGGACAATAAATGATCTTTTTATTAATTTTAATAATAAACTGCTACAAAATAATCAGTTCCTTCTTACCCATACTTTTTTTTAAGACTTAGGGACAAGTGGGGTACAATGAAACGAACAAAGCATTTTCATTTTTAAAAAAACTGTATTATTAAACTCAACGTATTTTATCTATTTCGATATAATTTACTTAATCATCTAAGCGGAGCATGTCCCGACATGATTGCAAGTATTATTTTCTTATTTTTCATAACATAACACACGGCCATAAGTTACCTTTTCTACTAAACTTTGAAGCCATATTATGTGCTAATAACTTAAACTATCATAAGAAATAAATATAGGAAAATAAATGTTACATCTTATGGTTTACGAAACAGCAATAAAAAAAAAACTTTCTTTTTACATATTTTTACGAAACATCTCTGAAACTAAAAAGCACCATAAGGTACATTTTCCCGTGGAACGTCACATATAGGTGTTTATTCACGAAAGAGATCACTACAAACGATCTCGAGATGCTGATTATCATTACATACTTGGAAATTTTCAGTCTCTATTTTATTTTTATGATAATAATTATGTAATGTCAGTTTGGACAGATTTATCTACATATATTTTTTACTTTGTGTAATTAATAAGTTTTGATATTCCTTATTGATATTCCACGAGGAGCTCGTGGCTAAGTAATAACAGCCGCACGGGTCGATCCATCAGGTTAAGCTACGCTTGCCGGAGTTGGTCTGTGGATGGGTGACCATCTTTTTATACCGAGACTCCTCCGTGCCTCGGAAAGCACGTAAGCCGTTGGTCTGTCATTCGTGGATCTTTGACAGTAGTTACGGGTTGTCAGAAACCCGAAAGTCTGACAACCAGTCTTACCAAGGGGTATCGTATTACCCAGTATCTGGGTTGTGGAGGTCAGATAGGCAGTCGCTCCATGTAAAATACTGGTATTCAGCTGCATCCGGTTAGACTGGAAGCCGACCCCAACATAGTTGGGAAAAGGCTAGGCAGCTTGATTGATATTCCTTTATTTGAATTTATATTCCAATAGCAAGATTTTCCTTAGTAAAGACTAGATAAATTAATTACAAGAAACCACTATTGATTTAAAATATAAAAATACCATCAACATTATTATACGGCATAATTGCAGGTCGCTTAACGCTTTCTTAAATTTCGATACAAAATATAGCAGAAAAATCATTTTTTTTTTACCCAGACGAAATGATTTTTTTCAAACTAATATCCTTTCATTTAAATCTAAATGTTATTTTATGAAAATACAATAACGTCAATAAGTACATACATAAAGGCGCAATGAACTATACTTTCGAGAGCGCAAAAGTGGTGAAAGTAGGTGCAGTGACTGACACGAATGGTTTTGTGCCACGAAAACTGTACTTTTATGGTCACACTGACCTATTTACCCGACTGCGGCGAAGCCCAAAAGGAGGATTGTGAGTTTAATTCTTTTTAGCATTCTCCCAATTAGATTATAAATTGACACTAGCCTTTTTTTTGTATATGGACCCTTTATAATTATATTTATGTTAGTTTAATATGAATGTTTTATACCTACACAGAAACCTTCCTGAATAAAAAAATGATCTAAATGATGGTGAAAACCGCAACCAAAATCCGTTGCAGAGTTTATAGCCCAAGAGGCGAGCGACAAGAAAATGCAAGCACTTTCTAAAGACATTTTTTATATTACGTCACATTGGTGGAGTAAAGAAATAGCCTGCCGTCAGTCATCCGATTTCGTTAGCGTTTGGAGCGGGGACGGCTTTAATTTTGTAAAAAAAAAACTATATACCTTACAACTACTTTGTAAAGCCTGATAAATTGATAATTAATTTGATAGCAATATATTAATTACAAATAAGTTTTACGATCGGTCATGCAAATCTTGTAACCGGTGCGCATCAGTCACGCGTTAAAGTTGTAAAAAATCTTTGCACAACCTTTTATTGGTGACTGATGGCATCTGTTACAGAAATATACTGACTCACTATATTTTTTTGTGATAGTAATAATATTCTTCACCTGCATACTAAATTTCAGATTTTAGAAAGTACTTGCACGAGATAGCGATTTTTCACAACTTGTAACGCGTGAATGACGCGGCCGGTTACAAGATTTGCATGACTGACGATCGTAAAACTTATTTATAATTAATATACAAATTAATTTGATTTTAGAAGGTAGTTGCGAAGTATATAGTTTTTTTTTTTTTTTTAATTAAAGTCGCCGGCACCAAATGCTAACGAAACCGGATGACTGACGGAAGGCTATTTGTTTACTACCAATGTGACGTAACATTAAAAAAGTAGGTTTTAAAAAGCGCTTGCAATTTTTGTCACACGCCTTCCCGGCTATTAGAAGAACAATACAAACAGACATGAAAATAGACTGATTTATAATATGTTTAGATAGATATTATAGATTATGAATTTTCGCAGTATATTTAAAAAGGAACTTACTTCATAAACAAACGCAGACACCCTCTTGCTGACGGACAGTAGCAGTAAAGCAGAGGGGAAGAGGACGAGGTAGCGGTCTTGATGCGACGGGCCCACGGCGACGCTACCCATATGCAGCACGTCACCAAGAGACGCTAGTTCACCGCCGGGCCAGCCCCGAACCTCACCGGTTACCACCTGAAGCTCTAACTCTTTTTGACGCCGCAATGCCGCACAACCACTCTGAAAGAAGCAGCTTGTGAGATATACATGCCTTTGTCAAAACTTGTTTTTCTTTAAGAGTTTTCAATACTGATCATTTTCAAAGAAATCAAATAAGACATGATTTATTATACAGTAAGCAAGAGGCTGTTGTTTCAGCACCAAATACTTATCTACACAGAACATCTAATCATTTTATTAAAATAATTCTAGCATCAAAACTGGATTTAAAAACTCGCAACAGCAAAATGTAGAACAACAAACAAGACTTACAGCTATATCCTTGTACACAACAGAGGCGCGGTGAGTGTCACCCCTATCAGGGTGTGCTTCATGCACATGTCGGGCCAGTTCCTGTAGCATCGCAGGATACTTGCCCAACCTACGGAATGGCTTTGATAAGCCTGCTGTCAATACTAGCACCCCTGGACAAACAGCACCTGCTTCCTCCATCCATGTGTTCAGTTCTTCCCTAAAATAATTATAAAATAAGAATTATGAAAATAATTCACATGATTTATAAATATTACCTAGGATCAGGGGCAGATCCAAAATTCGGGTTTATGAGAGGCTTTATAATTAACGGTAAACTCTAATTTTAGAAAGAGAATTACAATTTCTGATTTTTATCAAAATAAAAAAAGTGTACAAAATAATTAAAACAGTGTGCTATTAGCATGGTTTGTCATTTATTCTTATTTAAAGCCCCGTATTCATGGTAAACATTTGTTTAGCAATAAAGTTGAATCAACATTTTGCGGAGTTGCTGTCAAGATGTTGCTGGCAACACTGCGTGTTGCAGAGTTGATATCGTCATGTTGACAAGCTCTCGCCCGACAAGCGTAAACATCAGTTTAGCGAAAATTGTTGACGTGTGTGAACGTGTTTGCAACAGTTTATAAACATGGCAGTAGTGTGGAGTAATGATAAAATAATGCAACTAATAGAATTATTTCAATCAAAACCATTATTATGGGATTCTTCTATAAAAGAATACAAAGATAGAAACAAAAAGAACGATGCATTCGAAGAAATTTCTCAAGCCCTTAATATACCCAAAAAAGATGTGGAAACTAAAATACATGTACCTACTTGCGTACTCAATTTACTAGAGAGAAAAAAAGTTTTTATTAGAAATCCTATACATCAGATACAGAGAACACAACAACACTACCTCCTCGGGCAACATTTTAACGCAGACTGGCGTGTGGACGACCTGTATTGATTTAAACATAGTTGCTAGCAACATTCTCGCCGCTCACCAACAATGTTGATCAACTGTTCCTAAACAAATGTTTACCATGAATACGGGGCTTAAAACTAACTGCTCCACAGATGTTGTCCTGTCCTTAATTCCCATACAAAAAGTACATTCAATTTTTTTCGAATTATAAAATTTTCCAGGAAACTTTTCTTTCCATAAAAACCTAAGTTAACTAATACAAGCATTTTAAAACAAAAAATAGCCAAATCCGTCCAACCCTTCTCAAGCGATGTGCTTACCAACAAAAAGTATTTCATTTTAGATAGATAAGAGAGCAAATGAAGATTGTAATGCTAACAATTCCAATGACAGATATTTTCAAACTAGTGATTTACTTAGAATTATTGACTTACTTGTACTTATCAAGAATGCAGACAGCTTTAGGATGGCCAGCACAATAAGTTTGGTGAACAGTCTTAATTTTAGGGGCCCATTGTAAAAACAGACCACCCACTCGCTGATCAGGCCCCGTTTTTGTTGCACATTCATCCAACAGAGCTAGAAACTGCTCGTGTACTTGTAGCACCTCGTTAATATTGCCCGTCAGCTGCCTGAATTCATCCCTTGTTAACCTAAAAGTATTGATAATTTGTAACAGAGTGTATTGCAACAGAGTAGGTAAATAATTGTATAGAAAGCTTGAAAAAATATACATTAACAAAAATGTTATAATTGATATGCAGCACATCCATTCTTTTATGATTTTACGGTAGACCAAAACAAGTTGACAGTGTGTCATAGGCAATCCTCCAAAGTCTGATACAAACAAAAACTTACATGTCACTTTTCTCTAAAGGCTGTAAGAAATTGCTGACCAGCCCCTGCATTTCAGCCACATGAGCCTTTTCAGAGTCTATTATATCTTTGAGAACTACATTTCTGAATGCCTGTATTTCTGATGCTGCCCGTATAGGCGATGTTGTCACACTACCCGATGGATCTGTGGTAAAATTTATTTATTTTAAAGAATTGTTACAGTCTATTTTATGTTATGATATCATCATACCAACAAATTGATTTAAGATTTTATATGAAAATAATAAATAGTTATGCATACCTTTATGTTCAGTCACATAGTTGCTAGGGAACCAGCCTGTGGTCTCGCCCAGAGTTCCCTCCCACCATCCACCTTCTTCTTTTTGGGTAACAGTAATAATATCGCCCTTCTTGAAACATAGCTCGTCATTGTTTTTACCCTTAAAGGAATAAATTGCTTTCACCAAGCAATTTTCGGTTGACATTTTACTTATTTCCTGGCACCATGTTATAAATTCTAGAAAAATAACTCCAAATCAGAAAAGGCAAATGTTAATGTTAGAGTTATTGGTGCACACAAATAATAGCGAATAAAGTTACATCAGTGGCTTCCCAAATACAGCTCCAATTAGAATATATGAGTAAACATGATAGTAAGGTACACGATCTCTTTCAGATTGAAATAATTTTTGGACAGCTCATAGAAATAACAGGAAGTGTTGGTGTCAAATCAAAGTTGCATTACACAGTAAAAGTATAGGATACGTCAGGTTGATTGACTGTAAAACACTTCAACGCACTATAATTATGTAGAAATAATTAGGTATGAGCATTCATTAGCTGATTATCAACGTACAAAAACGTAAAATCTTCGATTTTCACGGACTTCCAGTTCCAAAAATAAATAGACCACAGACTAAACTAGACTACTGCTGTCAAACGTAAATGTCAGAAAAAAGTAGAACTGACTAGAGGTGAGAAGTATATACTGGAACAGGTTTTTGGCTGGACGCGTAAAGACCTAATCAGTGCGCACCACATAAACGCGTCTCGAGTTTTTAAGCTTATGGCGTTTGACACACAAGCTCGGCCAGTTCCGCCTTCCGGTGACGTTTTGGCACTCGAAGTTTGGGAGTCGATTTATTTGTTTTGCGTTTCTAAACCTAATGTTGTACAATACCAATAGAATCACTATTACTTTGGTAAGTAGTGTGCAAGCGTTTGTTTAAGAATAACTCATTGTTTAACTTTGGTAAGTACTTACTAAAACAATATTCTGTGAAGATGTTTTATAAGAAATGTTTGGTTTTGAAGCCAATACTTCACAGACACTGATGCCTTAACTTAAATGAAATGCCGATTTTACATGTTTTTATATATAGTTACAAACGACCTTGAAACTAATGCTTTAGAAATAAAGTTGAAAATCTATTAAAGGAATTTGTTAGATTGTAGTAGGTTGATGATTACAGAAATTTGGCAGATTATAGTAGGTTGATAGATTTTCAACTTTATTTCGAAAGCATTAGTTTCAAGGTCGTCAATCAATCAAGCAGATTGATTGACGACCTTGAAACTAATGCTTTCTGCATCTGTAGTCTGTAAACAAAAGGTACCTATTGTTTACGTGAACGTATGTTTTAAGATTAAAAGTGACATTTGGCGTAAAAATAACTTGCTTTTGTTTGATGAAAAACATAATACCATTAAAAATATATACAGTGTGAGTCAAAATACCCCTGTTATACCGAAAACAGTGTATTGTTTAATACACTATTAGTAATTCTGGAAGGTCGCCATGGTCATATCTCAACTTTAAATAATTTCGGTTTTCTCTTACAAAATACAAATAATATTTTAATTTTGCTATGTCGTAGCAACCCTAGATAGGCGGAGCCAAATAAATCAATGACCGCAGGCCGTAGGTATGTAGTTATTGTCGCGTCCTTTGACCTGGCGAGCTGTTGCCTCATCGCGCGAGTGAAATGATCAGTACGGTAATTATTAAGTTTGTACATACCATTTTCCTTTTCAAATCCTGTGCAGCTTTACACAAGTAGGTACAAGTAAGTACACTCATAGTTTTAGCACATGAACATATTATTCACAATAAGGACAACAAACACAAAAGGTACACAGAACTTAGACAGTTGTCTTGCTGCTGCAAGATTACCGTCAGTCGCACCTACACACATTATCATGTCATAATATTCATTGTTCGCATATTCGGTCATGATTCCTCGCAAAATTCACTGCAATCCAACGCGAAACTAGACGACAAGCATCCAACTCGAAAGAATGAAGTGAACTAGCGAAATAAATGCCTAATTACTTAACTAGCCTACAATAATAAAAATGTACACAATTTTAGGGATCAATAAGATATTAAGTGAATTCCGATAGTAAATAGGTACTATTTTTAAAATAAAATATTGTACCTAGTGGTAGCAGTGCACCTACATTTTGCTTACGGTGTTTCTGTCCCATGACGTGATAAGGGGCCAGTTAAGATTGTATTATCGAGGTTGACTAGTATTTGTAGCATTAATTACAAATCTTAGTGGTTTACCTATTTTCTGTATTTTTTAAATGATAAAGAAATAAAATACATTGTCATAATTATGAAACAAATCTAATTCCAAAATAATCGAATACAGTATCCAAAAACCCCAAAAAGATTGCCCCGTATTAGAATAGAATCGCGTTATTATTACACATGTATCTTGTGTGTGTGTGTGTCTTAAGCTAGGTGTTCCGAAAAATGTTCAGGTTGTAGATCTTCGTTAGATCATAAAAAAATTAAAACAATTCTACGGAATCTTTTAGTGATTTTCTTCCGAGGTGGCGGCGAACTCAAAGGCCGCGAGCGGCGGCACGGCGGCACGCCAAAAGATTTTTGTAAGCTGAAATGATTTTTAATCTTATTTTATGATTACATAACATTCAAAATCATTTCAGTTCGGATTTGAAGCATTCTTCAACCGATGCCGATATCCAATAAGAAAGCCGGAAGCAATGGGCGTGCAGTATAGTGTAGGAAATTTATTGGTGGCATTTCTACCAATCGGAGGATTAAAACTGCAATTAATTCTTATAAAAATGTATTTCACCAAAGAGTAACGAAACCAGTTAGGTGGTTCGATATATTACTTTTGAGGATAGATACCTGTTAAACAAAAACAACTTTTTACTAGGTATTTATATTTTATAAAAACCTTGTAGTTGGGTTTAAACTGCAGTTTTATGCAGATGTATGTAGCTACGTCTACTTCTACTCTGCGTAGGTATTTCGCATATCATATTGGTATTCAAGACTTAATTCAATCTTGAAAAAAAATTCAACTTGCCTCTCTGATGCAAGAAAATTATAGGATTTTTACTATTATGTGTTAAGTGTCTTATCTGACGCATTCATCCCCATATCAAAGAAGAGAGAATAGAGGTCAACCAATTTTAGGGTTGACTCCATCAAAAATATGAAGAAAACTTTGACATGTCGAAAGCATTCAAAAACTTTAATGAACATTGTTGGGGACTTCATCTAATGATTAATAATGCACAACAGAATATGGGGCCGCTGGATCAAAAGAGGTCTTCTGAGTTACCCTGTATATACACAAAAAAAAAGAAAAGCAAAAACATTAATCATATAAATAGATGTAAAAATTAAATTTTGTTCATAAAATCAATTGAAACCTGCTAAAATAAGCCAGATTTTCTTTACAAAATGTATCTTTATTTCTATTACTTAATATCATGTTTATAAAATAAGCTGAGCCTGTAAGTAGTCCTATGCCTGTAAAGTATGAAGGGAAGTTTTCAATAAGATTTAATTTTCTTAAACGTAGATTTAAGATAGAATACTAACGCCTAATATAATTAATATACGTTAACAATCCATAAACCGAAAATACTCCATTTTTCCGTTTACTCGATCTCACGAAGAGGCGCTGGCAGGGTAGCCCGCGAAATTCAAATTTTCTTAAGTTTTTTGCAATTTACAAGTCGCCATTTGGTTGTATGTTTATTTGAATATGATTCGAGACCGTAACAAATCTGTATTTAAAGAATTATAACCATGAAAATCATCAATACAGTTCTCTAAGTTCATATAACTCTATTGAATAACTATTTCATGAAATCTTGACATTTCAGGTCTTTTCTAACTTATGAAGTTGTATTACTGATTCTAATGATTTTTATTCTGTAAATATATGATTGTTACGGTCGCGAATTATATTTGAATCATCAGTAAACTTAATATTGACCTACAAATTGCAAAAAACGTAAGAATATTTAAATTTCGTGGGCTATCTTAGCGCTTCCCCCTTAAGGAAACGTCATTAAACTAGAGACTAGAGTTGCCGCGAATAGTTGTAATAGCGAATAGTCGAATACCGATTAATCGCTATTCCCTACGGCGAATAGTCGAATAATTCGCTATTATTATTCGACATTAACATAGGAATATAAAAAATTGTTTATTTGTTATCGAATGTACCTATCACGCTCGTAGAATCATTTAATAATAATAATAATAATAATATCCTAGGACATTGTTCACACACGGTCATCTGATCCCAAACTAAGCAGAGCTTGTACATACTATGGAAACCAGATAACTGATATACTACATACACTACTTTTTTTTTTGTAAATACATACTTATATAGATAATTACACCCAGACTCAGGACAAACAGACATGTTCATGCACACAAATGTTTGTCCTGGATGGGAATCGAACCCACGACCAGTGGCATGGCAGGTGGTATCTTAACCAACCACGCCATCTGGCCTGTATTTATTTTTTACCTACTGTAATCTAATTTTTTTCTAAGGTTATGAGAAAAGAAAAAACGACTTTTAATCACACCAGCAAGCTCCGTTTATTCAGAAAGACTATTTTCTGAGGCAGGTTTGATGTATGAAAAAAAGCGCAACCGACTTGATCCCAATCGTGGGTTTTTTGCACCACATTTCACAATCTGCCCCTTTTCCATTTTCAATATTAACACATTCGCTGCTGAATTTTTTATGCAAACGCTTCTTTATGCTACACCCTTACCGACCCTTTTTTTTACGATGTTTTCGAAACAATAGAGATGCACAACGAACACACATGTGCGCCGCGCCGCACTCGAAGAAAGTTATGAAAACGCGCATGTGTGTCTGCCGCACTGAATGTGTTAATTAAAAAGCCTAACTTTAATATGACTGATTTTTGCATGACATTTAATAATAATGATAATAATTAATAATAATAATAATAACCTGGGACATTATTCACACACGGTCATCTGATCCCAAACTAAGCAGAGCTTGTACTATGGAAACCAGTTAACTGATATACTACATATACTAGTTTTTTTTTTTTGTAAATACATACTTATATAGATAATTACACCCAGACTCAGAACAAACAGACATGTTCATGCACACAAATGTTTGTCCTGGATGGGAATCGAACCCACGACCTGCGGCATGATAGGTGGTATCTTAACCACCACCAATTGATACTAAACTAAGTGTGTTTTGTTTTTTAAGAAAAAATAAAGTGATTATTTTGAAGCCTATAGTTGTTTTTCTCATTAAAAGTTTATTTTAGAGAACTATTCGCCGAATGTCGACTTTATTATTCTGTATTCGACGAATAACAAAAAAATGTCGAATAATGCCGAATACCAAATAATAGCGACTATCGCGGCAACTCTGCTAGAGACGCTTAAATACTCGTGGACCTAGTTTTTGAAATAAGTATTTAGGCAGACGCGTACTTAAAAGCATTTGACCTAGTACGTCTCACCTCTATAATAGACTTGTGTTGTAGTGTCTATGGATAGTAAATAAAAAAAGGCATTTCATTTGGGATAGCGAGCGGGTTCGATATCCCGTTAGTATGTTCAAAGAGTAAAGTAATAAATAATAAAGAGAATTATGTTCGATATCCGGGGGAGAATGTTCTTGAGTTTTTTCATAATTTCGTTTGGGTATTTTTCAGTAGCAGACTTGGAGGCTGAATTTGTTTCCGTTTATACGGCATTTACACATGCGTGCTCGTAATTCGCCTCGCTAGTTGGCGAGAAATTCGTGCGGTTTTAGACTGAACGCGCACTTGTGATTTTTAATCGGGCGATCGTTCTGGGAATCAGTAGGTATGGAGTTAGTCAACCGATAGTTTTGTCGCCATATAACTTCATACTGATTCCCAGAACGATCAAACTATTGCCCGATTAAAAATCACATGACTGGCGGACGGGACGGCAGAGGATTTTAAATTTATCAATTTAATTTAATACTTATCGAATAGAAATAAGGTATATTTATTTCAATGCTCGCAGTGCAGTTTTCTCTGGAGCATCGAAGAGCACGCTGGAGGTCTCCCCGATGGAGGCGGCGGGCGCGCATTATGCGCCAGCGTGCGCTGGCTGGGGACGCTGCAGTCTGCTAGCAACTTTTCAACTTCGTAGTCGCTAGTGGAATAATCAAATCCCGGCGACCGGTGGCTACTCGGCGGATGCCGCGGCTTACCGGCGGATGCTCCGGTGAGCTGGCGGACGCTCGCGGTATCGCAGAGGATTTTTCATGACGTGCATCGAGGTTTGGGATAGAGGAAACCTCCTCGATGATCTCACCTGCCGTCCACGAGTGTGCGCCGGCCATTATAGGTAGGCTTCACGAGTGACCGTAACCCCTTGTCCTACGTGGGCGATTGAACGCGAACGCGATCGCGAAGCGAAGCGGCGCGAATGGAACAAACAATTGCAATGGCGACGGCGGCTGAAGCGGTCGCACGTAGGACAGAGCCGTCTAGCCGCCGCGTCGCGTAAACCGCATCGGATCGCTTCGCAATCGTGTTCGCGTTGAATCGCCCACGTAAGACAACGCGTAAGTGTCCGTTCACACAGAGAAGAGAGTACATTAATAGAGGCATGAGAAACAGGGTGTAAGTTCACTCATCCTCTATTGAAATGGGAGGATCCTCTGACCAGACGGGTGTTGTCTTTTTATTAACGATGGACGATGACGTCATTCTAGCGGCTTTAGCATTGCATGCTAAGTCAATATAATTATTTAGAGGTTTGTACAGAAATCGTCGCGTATGGTATGAAAAGTAGGTACCTAGCCATCAAAGATTTTTTTTATTCATTTTTAAATCGTTCACTGAGATTTTATAGGAACCAAATGGTGACATGAGGCGAGTGTGTGTGAGAGAACATGCTCGAAACTTCTTAGTGCCTACGTTCGGACCTGCCAAGTTTTTTTTTTTTTTTTTTTTTTTTTCCTTTTGGCTTCGCACGGTTTGTGCATTTAGCCAATGTCAAGTTTATTAATAATTTCAAAGTTAGGGAAACGAAAATATTAGTATGAATAATTTAACGGGATTTAGGATAGGACGGATATATGATCAGTATATTTATAAAGGTGAAGATAGTAAATAATGAGCAAATTACAATGAGGAAAATTTACAACTTAATATTATTTAGAGTGATGAATGATACTATACATTTATATACAGGAAAGCTATTTGTGCAAAGTAAAGAAAGTATTGAGGTAGGAAAAGGAATACGGAGGGACAAGAGGTTACTGAGAAAAGAAGAACGGTCATATAAGGGACAGGAGAAAAAAATGTGGTTAAGGTCGCCTACGTCTGTACCACACGAGCAGATGGGGTCGTCGATGATATGAAGTTTGGCAAGATGGGCTGGAGAACAAACATGACCCAGTCTCATACGTATTAAAACGGAGGTCTCCACCTTGCCAAACTTCGCCCTGCCAAACCACGGTTTTTCCGGAACGTCGGGCTGAATAATTGAAAAATAACGGCCCTTTAATTTACTTCCGATATCCCAAGCTACCTTCGAGGTGTCCCGAAGAAAAGTTTTAGGTAACATCACAAGGTCACTACTAAAATTAGTATAAGGAACTAAATCCCCACACTGCACCGCATCACCGGCAAGTGTGTCAGCAACTTCATTGCCATGGATTCCAGAATGGGCCGGAATCCATGCAAATTGCAAAGTATTACCTTCCGAAATGGTTCTGAACGCAAATTCTCTTATTAAATAAATGATTGGGAGCTGTGATTTGTGTTCAAAAGGGGATTTATTGATGGCTAGAAGAGCACTTTGAGAATCGGTAAAAATTATTGTTTTTTTGAGCTTAAGAACACGAGTATATTCTATGGCTTTTAAAATACCGAAACATTCCCCCGTAAAAACTGAAGTCTCCGGAGGCAGTTTTATTTTTTGGACAATGTTGTATTGAGAATGGTAAGTACCTATCCCAACACAACCCGTCGGCGAACGCTTGGCAGCATCAGTAAATATGTAGTGATACTCCGAGTGTTCAGCCAGAAAATTATTAAAACTTATATGACAATCGGGATCTGATTTACTTACACAGTTATATTTAATGATAGGGCTGAATTGTAGACTCTCATAACTACTGTTAAACAGGGGAAGTTTATTGGAATGGTGAATTGGAGAAGAAAGTGAAAGGAATTTTTTATAGCTTACAACTAAACAAGGAGCACGTTTATGGGACCAGTAATCTGACGATTCAATCTGTAACACTAAAGAGTCTAGTTTAGGAATGAGAGGATGAGTTGAGAGCTGAAGAATCCGGAACAAATATTTGTCAGATAGGAATTGTCTTCTAAGATATAAAGGAGCTTCCCCACATTCAATTTGGAGTGCATTAATGGGACTAGACTTCATGGCACCCGAAATAATGCGTAATGCTTTAGACTGGATGCGATCCAATTTTTTAAAAGCCATAACACTACCAGGCTCTAGAACGAACAATCCATAATCTAGAGTGCTTCTGATAATTGCGTTGTAAACAAGTTTCAAAGAAAATGGATGTGCACCCCACCATATACCAGAGAGGCATCTAAGCATGTTTAGGTGATTTTCACATTTGTTAACGATATAATCACAATGAGGAACACCACTTAATTTACAGTCAAGTATTATACCAAGATATCTGACTTTATCTGTAACTGGAATAGGTATTTCCTTATAAAAGAGGTTTACCAAGGGAATATTTCTTTTCCGAGTGAATAAAACAGCCGCGCATTTAGACGTGGATAAATCCAAACCGTTTAGATGTAACCATGACTCCAGAGTAGATAAAGCAGAATTGATAGCACAGCTGGCTTGTTCAACAGATTGGCTTGAAGAATATAATAATACGTCGTCGGCGTATTGAAGAACCTTAACATTGTTAGTAATTAAGGACGAGTCTAAATCGAAAGTGTAAATATTGTATAAGAGAGGACTGAGCACAGAACCCTGCGGGAGGCCTCTCCAAGCAAGATGGGATACCTCATGATCTCCTATTATCATGTTAACAGATCGTTCAGTCAGAATATTAATAATGAAATTCGACAAATTCAATGGAACTTGTAAGGCTTTTAATTTATTTTGTAAAACTGATAATACAACATTATCATAAGCTGCATCAATATCAAGGAAAACTGCAATAGTGGAATGGTTATTAGAGAAGGATAATCGAATATCCGATGTTAAAATACTTAAACAGTCAGTTGTACTTTTACCTTTTCTAAAACCATATTGTGATTCTGCCAAAAGACCCTTACTTTCAACATACCATTCCAGGCGATTTTTAATTAAGTGTTCCGCTAATTTCATTAGAATTGAAGACAACACTATGGGACGGTATGAAGAAACATCAGATGGGGTTTTATTCGGTTTAAGAAATGGCAACACCATTTGACGTTTCCATTCCACAGGGATGTTTCCTGTAATCATGATAGAATTAACAAGCTCTAAATAATAACTGAGGACATCATCATTTAAATTAGCAAAAAAGGAATACGGGATGCCGTCAAAGCCTGGTGCAGAATCCTTAGTCTTATGAATAACACCCTTTAATTCAGTGAGAGTGAATGGAAGATCTAGCGTCGTATGTTGAGTGTCTTGGTTATTGGATACGAGAGAAAGGTTAATAACCTCTGGAACCCAAGCTGGTGCTAATTTATCTAAAAATTCACTGGCTAAAGTGTCGGGGATAAGAGAAGGGTTATTATAAATGGACCTAAATCTACGAATATTGCGCCAGATAATCGTGGGGTGAGTATTTGGTGAAATTGATGAGCAAAAGTTACGCCAAGATTCAAATTTTTTCTTCTTAAAAAGTTTGTAAGTTTCATTAATTAAGTTAATAACGATTTCAAAATTAATATCAGACATATCAAGGTTGTAATTGTATTCAGCCTCTTTACGTTTATTAATCAATTCTGTGCACTCCTGGTCCCACCACGGAGGCGAGGGAATTGTACTAATATTGTTATTTTTTACAGGAAAAACTTCATCTGCCGCTGCAATTAATATGAGTGCCAAAGCTTCAGCACAACTATTTTCATTGCCATTAGAAATGACAGGCAAGGAGCAAACCTTACTGTCAACAATATTCCTAAATTTGTCCCAGTCTTTATTATTATTTCTATTGGGTAGTTTATGTTTTAAGTTTGATCTTCTTAATGGTGCATTTGGTTTGGAAAGAGGATAAGAAATAACTATTGGAAAATGATCACTACCATAAGTAGAGGATAGAGTATGCCAAGTTAATGAAGAGGCTAAGTTTGGAGAACAGATAGAAAGGTCAATTGCACTTTGGTTCTGATTGGGATCTGAACGACGTGTGGCAGCTCCAGAGTTCAAGATGCATAAGTTATGTAAGTCTATTATATCTAGTAATTCATCGCCATAACAATTAGAAGTTGAACAACCCCATGATTGGTGATGGCAATTAAAGTCCCCCAATATTAAGAAAGGCTTTGGAAGAAAAGAAAAGAGATTATTTATCTCTTGAAGAATAGAAGAGGAAGGGTGAGGAATGTAAATAGAAACAAGACAAGTGTGATGCACTTTAATAGCTACAATTGAAATTTCCTCACTGTGAGGAGGTAATGTAATGATAGAAAAAGGGATAGAATTCTTGATAAGTATAGCTACTCCACCATACCCATCAGATCTATCCTCTCTAATGGTTAAATAACCATTAATTTTAAATATATGATTAGATTTGAGCCACGTCTCTGCTAAGGCAAAGGCAAATGGCTCATATTTGTTTAAAAGATATATAACATCACTCTTTTTGTTTACTAGACTGCGGCAGTTCCACTGGATTATTTTGGATGTGTTGTCCATTATGAATGGATGGAGATACATTGAAAGATGGGGCAACGTTGGACGGTGAAATGTTGAACTGAGAAAGAAGATTGTGTAGTGCAGAAAGAAAATCGTTTATAGAAAAATTTGTGTCTTTTTTTTTCATTATTATGATTATTAGAAAAGGCACAACCATTAGCTGGTTGGGGAATGTTGAAATCGTTAATAATGGCATTGTGAGCTTCTTTATTATATCCTTGTACAGATTTGGGAGGGGAGCGTGGTTTGAGGAAGACAGTCTTTTTATAACTACTTGAAGTAGGCGGCATTCTATTAGGCGAAGAGATTGATGGAGTATGTGCAAAGTTTTTGGAAGGAGAAGATAGAAGTGTATCGGCATACGATTTAGTTACTGCAGGATGTACTTTTGCTGCTTCAGCATAAGATACTGAACTTTGTGCCATATATGTTTTAATTAATTTTTGCCTAGAAAATTCTGGGCAAGACTTATTAGTAGCATAGTGAAAGCCAGAGCAAAGGCAACAAGATGCACTTTCTTGTTCTCTTTCACAACTGTCCCCAGTGTGGCCTTGGCCACATTTATAACAACGAGGTTTGGACCTGCACTGAACTTTAGTGTGACCAAAACGACAGCAATTAAAACACTGTACAGTAGGGAAAATATATAGATCTACAGGTAAAGCATTATAGCACATAAAAATTCTTTTTGGTAGAACCTGCCCATCAAATGTAACAACTATGGATTGGGATGGTTTCCAAATGGTTGTACCATCAACAGTGGTTTTAAAATTAAGGCGTCTGACTTTTAAAATTGGACCACAACCAATTGGTACTGTTATATTATCAATAACTTCCTCCGGAGACCATTCCGCGGGAACACCACGTACTAAACCCATTCTAGTGACGTTAAAAGTTGGTATAAAAGCTTTGTAATTATGTGTCTGAAGACTATTATGGGTAATAAAGGAATTTGCGTCCAGGAAATTGGAAAAAGATAGTGATATTTTATTGCGCCCGATTTTTTTGACGCTACCGTTGATTATATTCTGGAAGGCGTTATGTTTCAAAAATTTGCCAAATGTAATCGGGTGCAACGACGTTCCATCATCTGGTGAAATTAATTGTTTTTGAACATGAATAACAAAAGGCGTACTGTCGGTTTTGTCATAGGTTTTTCGACCTATCTGAGTGGGAACATCTAAGGAAGGAGCAGGAATATCAGTAACTTTGTTGGATACTATTATTTCGGAACAGTTAGGCTCTGATGCAGGACGTTCTAAAGTAGATGATTCTACGCAACCACAACCCGACGATTCGGAACCGAGGTTTTTACGGGTACGGCGGCGTTTATTGCAGTGCTTGCAAATATGTACACGGCTTCTTTTAAGGTGACGAGCCGAAGACGACCCATCGGTATCCATGCCCGATTCATTTGATATTATGGTTACAAAATTGCCTGCCGGGGGGACGAAGCCCCCCGGATCAGGCGGGTCGTTCATTTTGTTCTCCAAAAATTAGAAAAGACTTACCACTATCGAAGAAAATATACTACACTAAATTTAAACTATAATTAAAAGAAAATAGGACACTAAAACTACGACTACTGATCTTATATTACAGGTTTTTTTTAAATTATAAATTTTAACAAAAAGGACGCGTCCGCCAAGTTTGGAGTTTCCCGCGCTTTCAAACCTGCCAAGTTAAATCGGCCGCCGGCCGTAGTGTACTCCCATTATTTCTGTAAGTATTTTTTATCTGTGGTAGAATATTCATCATTTTTTTTTTGCAACACTAAGTGAAGTAGTGTCACAGATCTTCAAAGTGCTTGTCAGAACTTCTAGAAGTTGGTATCGGTTGGTACTGTTTTTCGTGGGCAAAACCGCACAGTGCTTTTGTTGCCCCAAAAAAGTGACATCAGATTTTATTGAATATTTCTACTCAATAGTTTACTAAAAATGCACGAGTAGAACTCCCAGGTGCCAATTTTGTATACTCGTATTTTTTTTTAATCTTAAAGTTTTCGTGACCTTAAAGGTGAATGAAAATAATTCGTAAAAAAATACTGTATATAATTCAGTGTTGTTTGTATTGCAGATTTATGCAGCAATTCTAGGCGCATATTTTCCCATTTATATTTAATAAAAAATGACTATAACCTACAACAAAAAATGTTGAACCGAAATCAGTATTTATTTAAGTACTTTTATTTTTTCTAGGTCGAAGTAGAACCTCTGTCTGGTACAAATAAATTGCTTATCTAAGGTTTATCACCCACAAAAATATTACTTTCAACTTGGGCCTAGGTTTCGAGTAAATGATTTTCAAAAATATGTCTAACACATATTTTTTCACTAAAATAGGTCTAACATATGTCTAACACATATTGGTTGACACTATTTTGACCTTTTGATACATATAGTTTTTATTACATAAATCAGCAGCTTTTTATCTTAAATATACGATAGAATAGTAACAATTAATCTTAAAACACTTTTTACTTGAAATTAAGAAATAGGTTGACTGCTGTCGGGTAAACCCGTGCCTGTAAAACAATGCTAAGTTGCACATGCTATATTATTAACTAACATTTATTTTATTTCCGATGAAGGGTTACGTGAGGCGCGGGAAGCGGTCCATCTTCGATAAGCTGTTGCTAAAACCCCGCGCTAATATACGTGATCTGGAGGGACGGGGCGAGGCACTATGGAGCCGTTACAGACCCATGGCGCCACTTTGCCTCAGCAGGGGTTTACCCAGCCTGCTGGGGGATGTCCATCCGGGCCCCGACCGGAGGGCTTATTGCAAGGGTGCCCTCCTTACTGTACCTGAGGGCGCCAACCCTCACGATGGTAGGCGAGTGGCAAGCGAAGCTGTGGAATGCGCCTCAGCTGGTACCATACAACCGCCGGGGGTATCCTCAAATAGGCAAGGAGGGCACAGTCGACTACATATCTATGAATGCATTTCCGAAGAAAGTAAGAAACATAAAAAAAGGATCACGTGAAGATCTATCTTACTCGGACTTACTTAATATAGTTTTGAAGGAAATTGGCCATAATTTAAAACCATTGTCGTCTGTTAACAAGAATCGACTTATTGATAAAATCAGTTGCTTCCTCACAAACACAGTGAAGATGTTCAGGGGTTGCAAAAGCAACAAAGGTCTTTTTAAGAGAAGACACAAAAGATATTTAGAAGTGTTTACTCGGTGATCTACCCGACGACTTAAAAATAAATGTCCATGATGAACACATCGATTTCTGACGAGCCTGATGTAAGCAACATTGATGAATCAAGAGGCGCCAGTACTAGTATAGAACTGTCTACTCTTTTTTCAGAGCCCAAAACTTCGGATAGTCAAAGTTTGGGTTACAGACAGCAACTGAGAATTAGAAAATGCCTACAGGAATCTTTTCAGAATGAACCACCAGCAAAAATTATAAAAGGTTTAGTTTCAACATTATCTGCTTAAAATAAATTGACTCCTAGAACTACGAAAGATTTAGAAGCAGTAATTCAATCATGTCTCGTTTCTCCTACTCGGGCTTCTAAAGTTAAGAAAAAATTAACTATGGAGCCACAGCCCTATACTTCCGAAGAGGCTTTGGGAGTCATAATTGATAGGAAACTTAGTGTCGAGACCTATAAAGGCAGACAGCAAGACCTTAACAGTCGAGGGTATTTTGTTTATCCACCATATACCCAAGTGCTTCTTGCAAGAAAAGCATGCTATCCTGCAGAAGAGTGTCGGATGTTGAAGCATCAGTTTCTTTAAAAGGGTTGTTGACACATGCTTTAAAAAGAATAATGCAAAGTAGCGAAGAGAGCTTTCTCGAATTTTGCAATCGCAAAGGAACAACAGAATTGACTTTTGTATTCGAAGGATCCTGAGGATTTGACGGTAGCACTGGCCAGTCATTTTATATACAGAACTTTGATCATTCAGCTCAGATCAATGAAAATAGCCTGTTCGCTACCACATTTGCACCTTTGCGTATCCAAGCTGATAATAGTTACGTTATCTGGCTCAAGCCGACACCCCAACCATACCGCTTTTGCCGCCCCATACACATCCAGTACAAAAAGGAAACAAATGACCTTATTCTCACGGAAAAGACTAATAGATAATTAGATTAAAGATTTATTACCTATACTATACAGACAACTAGAGGACACACTATAACATTAACTTGTGAGTTAACTTTGAGTGTTATTGATGGAAAAGTTTTAAAAGCAATCACAGGTACCTCGTCACAATTGCGATGCCCTTTTTGTATGTTGACAGCGAGCAATTTCAACAATTTAGAGTTGTGTAATTCAAAACACGCTATAAAAGAAAATTTAAATATGGCATAAATCCACTTCATGCATGGATACGTATTTTTGAGTTTTTATTACATCTCGGATATAAGAATGATCCAGCTGTGCAGAAATGGCAAATCAATCAAAACACAGAAGAAAGCCGGTACAACAACGAAAAGAGCGTATCCAGGCAGAAATTAGAAGCGAGATGGGGTTGTTAGTCGACGTACTTATTTATGCCAAATGCAGGCACCACCAACGACCGGTAAGACTGCCCCAACTGTGCTGTCAGATAAATACTGTAATTGTAATTTGTTTGCAGATATCCACTCATGGACTCCATTCATGGTTATGTTCATACCTGTATATTTTTGGTGCATTGTTTACATTTCCCACCATTTTTTCCCCGTAGGGTTGTCACCTGTAACTTTTTAATTTATTATACTTTTATTATGTTGTGCTCATGACAGGAATTGCAAGATGAAAGGTAATGACTTGTTGCAAATAGTGTTTCCGACAATTTTTGATTGGGTATAATAATGTACAGACGCCAGCAGGTCAACCTACCCGAAACTGTCAGATTCTCCCAATCAACATTGAACCTAATGCTTTAGCAATAAAGTCGAAAATCTATTAAAGAAATCTGACAGATTGTAGTAGCTTGATGTGCTGGCGTCTGTACTATAGGTACCTTATATTGTGGTGGCACCAATCCAGCAGGGGGACCAATGAAACTAAAAGAAGAGAAACTTGTAAATGTACAGCTAGCATTATACCGTAACAATGTAACTTGACAGGCTATACCGTAGATCTTCATTTTGTATTCATTATAATTTTTATCTATTGAATTTATTAAAGCCAATAAAAATATTCCATATCATAATTTTTTTCATTAAATATTAAAATGTAGCATTTTTTCACTGGTGACAGCCCGGACATTGATCATTATTTTAAGAAAAATGTTCTAGGTGGCGTTGTGACTTTGCCCACTTAATTTTGAAGGACAAGGAAAATGTTCATTCATGTCATAATTTGATACAATACTGCATTCCCCTGTATTTATTTATATGTTGACATTTTTAAAATAATGATACGGTTTATAATATTGGATAGGTTATATTCAAAGTTGGCAAAGTTGCCCGAAGCCTATGATTTTTTGACCAAGTCATAAAATTGTTTTTTATTTTTATTAACACTCATACATTTTTCTGGATATTTCTGTAATAGATATCGTGACATGAACATATAGTATTGTGTGGTATAAACACACTATGACATACACTAACGCTTTCGAAAATAACTCGATTAATGCAAAAGAAAAATCTGATTTTTAGGGCAAAGTTGTCAGATTTTACTGTAGTTTTTTGTTCTGTATCGGCATCGGCTTGCCAGGGTCCCTAAACGACGCCGGGTCAGCCGGGTCATTGTGGCCCAGTATACGGGCCGTATAGTCAACTACGACGAAGAGCAGCACGGCGTATTTGTATTGTATTCTATTGAGTTGCATCAGGTACTCCCAGGGTCATGCATCTTTCTTACATTTATAAAATGCAACGTTTTCTTTGCCCTACGTGTATCCTACCTGTGAGTTCTACGGGACGACTTTTATGAGATTTTCACCAAAAAAAACCGACAAGTGCGAGTTGAACTTGCGTGGTGAGGGTTCCGTACGATGAATATTTGTTATGAATCATGTTTTTATCCCAAAGAATCCAAAATCAAATCCATATCCAAATCCCAAGAACAAAGTTAACATTGTAGTTGAAATACATGTTCTCCCATACATTCCAACTCAAATGTAAGTTTGTACGCAGAATATTGAGAGATTCACCATGTTTTCTATTATTCTGTATTTTCTTCAAAATTTTAAGCTCAGTACTTTCAGAGATAATTGAGGGGAATGGCCAATTTTCATCTATTTTCTTAAATAACTTACTTATCTTGTTTAAAAGTATTTAAGTATATGAATATAAAAAATAAAATAAAAAATTGAGACCCTCACAACAAGACCTTTTATTTTATGTTACACGAAACAGTGTAAAGTCGGTTAAAAAAGGCAACATAGTTTATAGAGAAATTAACATACCTAGCTCCAATGGACGTTTCCAGCGCAATGGAAAAGAAATGCATTAATTAATACTATGATAACTAGAGATCGGAATAGGTAAAGCATATACAGGGGATGAATTTTTCAAGTGGACGTGGATGGCCAAATCAGAAACTATGAGGGATAGCGAAAAGTACTCAAAGGAGTCTCGGGTTCGATTTTGTTGAAAACTAAAACTACATCATTGGATTTTGGAAAAATCAATATCAAGGTTTAATATTTAGGTAACATAAGAAAAATAAAAATAAAGTATTTTATTAAAAATTAGCTCTTTCTTTTTTGTTTGCCGTATGTCATTACTTCCCAGAATTCGATCCTTATTTGAGACACTATCGAATGGTGTAATAATACAATGTGTTTTTTTTTAATTAACAGGTTCGATTCCTGGCTAGAAATATTGTTTTCTTTTTTTAATCCAATGATGGTATTTTAGTTTTCATCAAAAGCAAGCCCGAGACTCCTTTGAGTACTTTCGCTATTCCGCATAGTTTCGAATTTGGCCATCCACACCAACTTGAAGAAGTCACCCTGCATACCTAAGCTTCGAGGAAAGAAGTAACAAGAGTGGACAATACCTCCTATAAAATCCCGGAATGATAAACAACGATTAAATCTCGGGATTTAAGAAATTGTGAATTATTTTATTGTACTTTGAATATATTCCTAAAAAATTAAATATATATAATAAAATAATAAATAATTCGCAATTTCTAAATCCCGGAAATTTCTCGGGAAATAAGAAATTGCGAATTATTTATTTCCTTTAAATACATTCTAACAAATTAAATATTTATAGTAAATAATTAATAATTCGCAATTTCTTAAATTCCGAGATTTAATCGCCATGTTTAAAATATCATTCCAGGAGTTTGTAGGAGGTATTATCCACTCTTGTTACTTCTTTCCTCGAAGTTTAGGCAGCTATGCTCTACCTATTCCGATATCTGATGATAACCTATCATAGATCTATGATTACAACTATTATTGCATTTCTCTAGTGCTCAATTAATTATTGGAAACAATCCTATGCTGTATACTTTACAATAATTAAATGTTAAAATTAATTTCACAACAGTTAGTGCAATAAAAAATTAAATTCTAGTACAAATTTGAATAAATGAGAAATTACGTAAAAATATAGGGAATACCTATTGCTTTAAATCTGTAATTACAAATTATTAGATATATTATTTACATTATCATATGTATCATGTAAGAATGTTATCTAAAATTATAATGGAGACTACTGTTCATTATTACAAAAATTCATCGCACCAATCTTTCAAACACTGGTAACAGTCTGCTGATTGTTTTGAATTGGCATTGCATGTGTCCTTTAACCATTCCTGGAATAGTTCTTTGTCTTTCTTCAAAACCAGAAACTGCCCCAACACCGTGTAAGCCTGAAAAAGATTAATTAAAAAGTTAAGTTTATTATAATGGCCTCCACAAATGGCGTTACTTGAAAATATGTCCAGTGCGCCCTTGATAGTCAGGAATTATATTTTAATCTGTTTTCATATCTTCACATAACAGACAATAAGATTAATTTTAAAATGTTACCCGCCTTCTAGGACAATTATAAAATTTTTACTGTAGGAATGTATGTTCTGTAAACTACTTCTAATTTTAAGTAGGTATGTGGATTTTTTTGGCAGGATAAACATAAAATTTTACTAACGCCTCGTTTACTGAGACGCGGGCCGTCACGCGTCGCGGGCTGCGTGGCGTCTCGTGTCGTTTCGGACGTTTTTTCAGTTTACAGACAGGTGGCGCGTGGAGCGTGTAGCGGCCCGCGTCGTCACACGCGCAACCACATACATAAATATGAATATGACAATGTACGATGTTGTTTATGAAGATGCGGGCTCCGCCGCGGGTGTCGCTACGTTTTACCACAGTATAAAAATCATACAGTAGGACGACGCCTTTGATCTTGTGTAAAATGCCGACATCGTCTAGACAGTAACGCATCGGCCGGGGTTGTCACAAATAAACAATATTTACAAAATTATTTATTTATTGCAGATCAATATTGATAGTAGTATTATAATAAAACAATATTACACATTGATATAATAATGAAAACAATTTTTAACCCGCTTTTTACTGTTATTAAGGAGTTGAGTATGACAATAAAAAAGCAGATGAGGCGTATACAAAGAGACACGGAACATACAAACAAACACTTTCACATTTATAATATTAGTAGGATTTCCAAAAAGATGGAAGCCGTGTGCGATAACCTATTAACATTTTTTTTTACCGTGCGCCGGTCGACCATTTTATTAGCGTTATCAACGTGGCACGACATTACAAATAAAATTATTTATGTATTCTACAATAACAAAACAGATTTATTTACCTTACTTCTGTGCGTGGAAGCTGATGAAACCGCAGATCTTTATTTATGTAAGATGAAGACTTGCAATCACTCACAGCACACTTTGCATGCACCATTTTAAATAAAAAATAAACACTTGTCGGCCCTGAATGACGTATCCCGAACTACTGACATCGTTTTGTTCGCAGTTCGGGATCGGCTTACCCGCGTCTCGCCCCTCACACCCCGCACGATTGCCCTGTCTAGACGTCTTCGTTGGACGACTGTATGATTTTTAGACTGTGGTTTTACCGTGAACGGAAAATTGAAAGATGCGCGCGGCGAAATCGGCGATGCGTTCGCAATCCGCTGCGCGCACAAATCGTTCTCACTCTAGCAAATGACGATCCTGAGCGATAGAAAAGCATAGAGCATGAAAAAATGCGATTCCGTGCTGACAGATGTGGCTTGACCCTTTATTGCGGGCCGCGCCGAACGCCCCGCGTCTCCGTAAACGAGGCCTTACAACCTAACTTATTTCTACATTTAAATCTGTCATTTTTATGGTGTATACAGGATGTCCGGTAGAGAATGGAAATCCTTGAAATAGCATTATAATAAAGGTGTATTAGCCGTTCTAAAAAAAATACTAAAAAAAATATATATCGCTCATCCAATAGAACAACGACGTAATTACGAATTTAGCTAAAACTTAATTAAGTACGTCATTGTTCCCAAAGAACAAAGACGTAATTACGAATTTAGCTAAAACGTAATTACTGCATTGTTCTATTGGATGAGCGATATAAATGCCAAGTAGTACCTAACTAAGATACGATTTTTTTGAAAAATTAAAATTAATACTATGCAATTTCTAGTCACACTATATACTGCCTCCTGTCAGCATAGTCAAAAAACAATATTATAACAACAAATAACCGATGGAATTCATTCATTTGTGGTCGTGGTGAAGAACAATGTAAAAAGATTCAATTTTTTTCTAAAAAATCTTTTGTAGGTTATTTTCTGGGATACGTAGTCGGGCCATAAGTTCTGTCACATAGGTAAAATTTCGAATTTAGAATGCAACGAAATTTGAATATTTAAAGAAAATAAAAACAAAGGGTTTCTGGAATTTTGATCATTTTCTAAAATGGAGTGGACGCGCAAGGAATACAGTTGCAGTAATTACATTGCATCGTTGCGGTCAACTGAGATTTTCAAACTGCTGAAAAATTTGAAAATTCCACTGAGATTTATTTATCGTACTATCAAACGATTCAGGGAAGATTCGAGATTAGAAGATAAACAAAGGAGCGGTCGACCTCGTACTGTTCGGACTCCAGCGGTCATCAAAGCAGTGAAGGCACGAATCCAACGAAATCCTGTCCGCAAGCAAAAAATGTTGGCTCTGCAGATGGGACTAAGCAGAACTACTGTTAAAAGGGTGTTACTTCATTTAACACCCTTTTAACAGTAGTTCTGCTTAGTCCTAGGACTGCGTGCTTATAGAAAAAAAAAACAGCACATCTTCTTAACGCACAGCTGAAGAAAATCAGACTCGAAAGAAGCCGGGTTTTGTTATGGCGGTACGCGGGAAAAAATACCGCGAAATACTTTTTTCAGACGAAAAAAATTATAATGTTGAGGAGAGTTTCAACAGACAAAATGATAAAGTGTATGCACACTCTAGTGAAGAAGCGAGCAGACGTGTGTCACGTATTCAGCGTGGTCATCGCCCTTCGGCATTCATGGTTTGGCTTAGGGTGTCCTATTTGAGTCCAACGGAGGTGTTTTTTTTTTTTTGTGAAAAAAGAGTGAAAACCCCCGGTGGCAGTGCCCCAGTCCTAACAAACATTATGGAACCTCTTTCACAAACAATGTTCGAAAACAAGCACTGGGTATTCCAGCAGGATACTGCACCGGCTCGAATAAGAAAAAGGCGAAAAGTACTCAAAACTGGCTCACGACCCGTGGAATCGACTTTATCAAGCATGAGGATTGGCCCTCCTCCAGTCCAGACTCGAATCCCTTGGATTACAAAATATGGCAGCACTTAGAGGAGAAGGTCTGCGCTAAACCCCATCGCAACTTGGAGTCACTTAAAGCATCCCTGATTAAAGCAGTCGCCGATATTGGCATGAACGTCGCGCGTGCTTCGATTGATGACTGGCCTTACCGATTGAAGGCTTGTATCGAAGCAAGATGAGGACATTTCGAATAATTTTAATGTGGTGTAAAACTGTATTTTATACTCTTTCATTTGATGTATAAATGGTTGTAGTGCGTAACTCATTGTGTCAGTTATTTAACATTCCATATGTGACAAAACTTATGATAGACTATGTATATATATTTTTTTGTATTTTTTTTTTAGAACGGCCATAAGGTCTATTGCTATTTCAAGGTTATCCATTCTATACCGGACACCTGTATACACCAAATAGAATACTCTTTATTATGTAATAAAGAGTATTATGTTATTATGTAATAAAGAGTATTCTATCTTATCTGGACATGTATTCTAAAAATAAAGATGACTTGACTAGTAAAAATGAATAAGTACTTATGACTACTAGACAAACCAGTTGAAATATACAAGGAAACACATAAAATTCAAATCAAATAATAACTTCTATATTAGAGCAAAAATAATATAGACGTTGGAAATTTCAAATGTCGTAAGGTACAATGTACCTTAAGACATTTGACAACATTTAAGACATTTCAATATGTAACCCATTTCTGCCACAGAAGTGGATGATCATCAGTGTTGTGTTGTAAATGGTTAGCTACTGCGTGCCTACTAAAATATTGCTTGTTGAACTTTGGTGAAGGTTGAAGGGATGAGTAGCGGCTAAAAAAATGCTAGAGAAGAAGATTAAACTAAAACATTAACCGATTCGTTGCGGATGACACGCCACGCGTGTCATCGATTTCTTTTCTTTGTGGCGGAAGGCACGCAAGTCGTGTCATTTAAAAATTGTTATAACTTGCTCAAATTACGTTTTTTGACGATTTATCCAAGACAAACGATGCATTATTTTGCACGTAGTACATGCCCAGAGCCTTCGTTTCTAGATATTTTGTGAATTTGAAATTTTCAGGGGTGGAAAACCTTTTTGACAAGAGATTTTTTCGTTGTATTATTAAACACGGACATGCTTCTTTTATCATTGAATAATTAAATAATTTTGAAAATATAACGAAGCTATTGTTAGATCAATTAACTTTATCAAAAAAATTGAACCATGAATTAAAAATACAGCCACAATTGCTTGTACAATTTGCATGTCTTTATGTACCCCAGAAAACGAGATAAAAATATTTTATGAATTAAAACAAGAAATATATATATATACTGGGAGACTTTTTTTAGCGTCTCGAAAATAATAGAGTATATAAAATAATAGTGTATAATAAAATAATAAGTACATGAAATAGAAGCTTAAGGCATTGCCTTTTTTTAAATAACTTAGTATGAAATGAATTTACCAATAAATTCTCCTCATTTGTGGCCAATTTATCATATTAATTTTTGCTTGAAACAGATGGAACGCTATCTGCACAAAAAAAGGTTCGCAAAAAATGCAGTCTATTGTTCGTCGGCCAGCCAGCACAGCAACAGTATAAATATGAAACAGTATGAAAAATAAGCCTATTCGATAAAATAATTACCTACGCTCCATTGAAGCAATAGGGCTGTTACTTTTAATGTTACTCAATAAATCGAATTAAAATAACTAGTCGCGCATTTTAGGGTGAACTGTACCGCGTTTCAACCCGAAAATGCGTGACTGATAACTAGTAATTAAAAAAGCATTACATTAAAAAAAAAACTATATTTAGTTTCCGTACTGTTCCATATTTATACTGTGGCACAGCGCAGCGCATTGTTTTTGTTTCTGAGAACACTTCTGTTTTGCTATCCTTAGTAATCAGACGTGCTTTACTTTCCGACCTTGTGTGGATCTGCCTAACAGTTTCGCCGAATAATACCTATTTTTGTAAAAGTCATACCTATGCCCTATTTTTCCCACGATAAGGTTCTTGATTACTTGATATTTACTAACGTTATTATTCACTGAAAAGTTAATTTAATAAAAAGTAAAGATTTTCAGGGTGATTTAAATGTACCAACACAATTAAATGAGAAAAAACAAAAATAATAAGACAAAAGGTTTGCAACATCTGCATAAAAAAGTCTCTTACCCGCCATTTCAAGGAAACGGCGTAGAAGAACACGTATTTAGCCACTTTACACCACTTATACGACCGTTCACTATCAACTTTTGATGTCAACTAAACCTAATCAGGTCTACACATGCGCAAAAAGCATAAAAAGTATATTTTTTTTTACACATGGCTGATGGCACACTAGGTGTGTCATCTACTTCTGTGGCGGTTGACACGACAGGTGCGCCATGAAATATTTGTTCGCCGCCATGGCTAAAAGTTTGCGAAACCGGGAGCCGCAACGAATCGGTTAAGTTAGCTAAACAAAACCTAGACATAATACTGTTAAACAAACAACAAACAAAACTGTAGGTGTTGGTAAAGTATTTCTATGTAGAGTAACAGTCAAAAGTCGACTAGCAATCTCACAGAACTATGGCATAGCAATATTAGTTGTACTTATGACTTTCTTCTATAAGAACGTTTGACAATACTACACATTGGCAACTTTGGCAGCCCGTGTAGCGCAGGCAATAATGGTCATTGCGGTGTAAGTGGACTTCTAGACGTTGACTATACATGCAGACAAATGAACATTGGAACATCATAAGGACTATTGTTGCTTGGCCGCTAAAGTAACGCTTGCTAACAGATGTGGTTTGTTTTTCAGTGTTTAGTTTCAGTTTTCTCTTCTAGTACTATCGGAGAAACAAACATCTATACACTGTAACAACTATACTTGCTTGCAGCGCTTGGCTGCTATAGTAAAGCTTGCTACACAGATGTGTTAATCATGTGCATGCGATTTTTTTTTTCACAGTGTATAGATCTGTCATCATAAGGAAAAAAGATGTATCTGACATTTTTTTCGAAGTAGACTTATTTACATATTCGGAATCAGCAATAAAAGACACTTCTTACTATTAAAAGACGCATCTGCCTTTATATCTTATAGTTTAAACAGGACAAAATATTTTTTTTCTCCATTTCAATATTTCTGTAGATATGTCCCTTTTCCTTACAGCGGTAGAGATGTTCGTTTCTCCCATGGTACATAAGGTAAAGGAGGTGGTTCAAAATCGACCCAGCACCTGATTTTTGTGATGTCAAGTTTATAATTATTTCAAAGTTAGGGAAACGAAAATATTAGTATGAATAATTTAACAGGATTTAGGATAAGACGGATATATGATCAGTATATGATTTGTATCTTAGTTTATAAGCTTTCTTCAAAGAAGAAAAAAAATTGATAGATAAAATAATATTGCCATCACTCCATCGGGTGGCTAAAATGTTTAGTTTGCCCAGAGAAATTTTGTAGGTGTTCATTACAAAAACACATGTTCGGATTCATAATAATTTATCTTAATAGTATATTGACATAAAAGCTTCAGTAAACCTTGAAAAGGGACACAAAATTGAGTAACAGAAGTATGTATAGTAAAATAATTATTATAGGTACTTACTATTAATCAATGGCAGTTAAAAATGCAAAACAGAGGACAGATAACATTACATTTAATAATACAAGACATTTATTTTAACAACTTTTATTGTAATCACTGAATTAGATAACATATCAGTTTCACAAAAAAAAAAAATGGTTGAACACCAACAAACTTCTGTGACATAATAGAATGTGTTAGCCACCAGATACACTGTAGGAATAGTTTAGAAACTATGACTACAAAAATTTTGCTTGGGCTTTGCTATTTTTCTATAGAACCTGGATCGCTGGATAAGTAAAAATAAAATAAAATTCTAGAAACAGGGTCGTCGTCATCATTATCCACAGCCCAACTTCACCCACTTCTGGGCATAGGTTTATATTTTCTTGTGTCAATCCCCACGCTCCTGTGTCAGCTTCACCCAGGTATTGCCCTCAGTGGCAACAATGAAACGAACGAAATGGGGTACATATTCTAAAAATAACTATGATGTTATCTGAATAGGTATTGGTAGGTATGAATAAGTAACTACTAGACACTACTAAAACCTTAAAATACTTGTGTTCCCTTACACTTAAAATTCAAATCAATTAACTATACTCTATATTATTATTATTATTATACACGAACAACAGGTAACCATTTCTGTCATAAAAGTAGATGATCAGCATTATGCTTGTCTAATAGAATAATGCTGATTAAACTTTGGTGAAGGTTGGAAGGATGAGAAGCGACTTAAACAATAATTATTCTCTTTTCTTCTAATGCCGATTGTCTCCTCATGTATTATCGACCATACAAATAACTAAGTTGGACATGTTGAGCTATAAATCCTAATGTTTAATTAAGCATTGTTGTACCAACCTTGTCGAATCCCGCGGCTTCCAGTCTCTTTCCTAATACTTCGCCAACGCCTGCTAATTCGGTTACAGGTTTTCCCCCCATGGGCTCCGCAACGAAGTTTCTATGTTTCTGTGATGTACTCGACATTGTGACTGGATATCTTCTTATTCCTGTTGGAAATATTACTCAATAGTCTTAATAAATATAAGTTTACACTTGCAAATTCTTTGGAATCTTGGATATAATAAGCTAGTTAGAATGTGTCAATAACGATGATTAATTTAACGGCAAGCTTTGTAGCGTGCGTGAATGAACAACAAAGCCAATCTGTCAATTACTTTTAGGGTTGCCATGTTAGAAATCATTTGTCAATCAAATCTTTCATGCAAAAAGCATGAAAGTAGGAAATCGCTACGCTCTCTTGGCTTACAGTTATAGTACGAGATCCGGCTGCAAAATCACGTAGATACTCAAACTCAAATTTCTACATTCATTTCTGAATAGGACAATACATTGATAACAGGTTGCCAGTCAAAAAGTGCCCGCAAATTAAAAAATATCAGAAACATCTTACAAAGTGTCTATTGGGTTTTCGCAATCAATGTAAACAAAAGGGCAATTACCACTAAGTAGGTAGGTAAAAATCATCATCATTCTCCTGCCTTTGTCCCAATTTATTTGGGATCGGCGCAACATGTCGTTTTCTTCCATACTTCTCTATTAGGCGTCATCTCGGTAGTCACTCCCTTTCTGGCTATATCATCTTTCACACAGTCCATCCATCGTTTCTTTGGTCTTCCCTTGCTCATATAGCCCTCCACATTCATACTCAACACTTTCCTGACGACATTTTCCTCATTCCTCCGCATCACATGCGCATACCATGACAACCGATTTCCACACGACTTCTCAGTCACCGGTCACTTTCAAACTTCCTCTTACATACTCTTTTCTTATTCTATCCATTCGCGTAACACCACACATCTCTCTTAAGATTCTCATCTCGGCAATGCAATTGCCTTTCATTCATTCTTTTTATGGCCCAACATTCTGATCCATACAAGACGGCAGGTCTAACCATTGTTTTATAAATCTTCCCCTTGAGTTGAAGGGGAATGCGGGAGTCACAGATTGTTCCCATGATCTGCCGCCATTTCATCCATCCAGTGTTAATTCTGTGCTTAACAGTCCGATCTACTTCGCTATCGCATTGCGCAAGGGAAATGAGGTACTGGAAGTCTGAGCGACCGAGAGAAGCGCGTCAAGCCATCAAGCGCTATGGCTCCAGAACTGGAGAGACCGCCAAAATCGCAGAACATATACTCGGTCTATGTTCTGCTGATTTTCAAGCCGATATTCTCCAGTTCCCGTTGCCATTTCTCCGATCTGCTCTGGATCTCAGGTCCATCTTCACCGACAAGAACGATGTCGTTGGCAAATAGCATGCAACAGGGTGCCTCTTCCTCTATGTCCGCCGTCAGAGCGTCCATAATCAACAGGAAGATGTAAGGACTTAAAGCCGAGCCCTGGTGCAAGCCAACCGCCACACTGAACTTGTCAGTGTTGCCAGCAGCCTACCGGACGTAAGTACAAGATTGACTGTACCTACATAGCACGAATGAACTCTACATACTTCCCGGGCAAACCTTTCTCTTTCAAGGCCCACCACAAGACATCCCGAGGTACCCTATCATACGCTTTTTCCAGATCAATGAACACCATGTGCAAATTATTGTGTGCACGTCTGTACTTCTCGCACAATTGGCGGAGTGCAAAAGTGGCGTCCACTGTTCCTCGACCTGGCATAAACCCAAACTGGTTTGGGGTAATCTCACTCTCCTCTCGCAATCTTTTCTCTATTATTTTCTCCCATACTATGGGACATACGTAGGCAGGTAAAAATCAAATTAAATATTATTCAGATTAAGTTCGAGGCGATTATGACATTTTTATGCTGACGGTGCTATAGGTACGCCGCTTCACTGCCGCTTGTTTCTTCACACTCTTACGAATCATATTTTTCTATCTCTTTCTGCAAATGGCGCTCTACCAACAATAATAATCAGGAGACTTTTTAAGAAAATAAATTAAGTTTTGATGTTCTTACGAGTGAAAATTATTCTCGTGGAACTTGTTTTTGGTTTGTGAACTATTTGTGCAAATTTTTAAAACACAGGAAGGCATTGTTGCTGCTTAGTTAGACGATTACGGTAATTTTACTTAACGTGCTACAAAAACGCCAGTTCGATTGTGACTGAACTGAAGCCTCCACCAAACACGTCGACAGATGCGTCCTCAGACTAAGTATCCTGTAGACGGAGCTATAACTTGTTGCCGCTCTTGTATCCGTGTGTCAAACAAAGTATTGTTCTCTCTGTCTATTTCACAGAGTTCAGGAACGAGTAAAAGGTACAGCACATGTACGTTTGGCAACGTCGCACTGTCTGTGTAAATCGTGTCAACAAGTGACCGACTTAGTCGGTCAAAACATTGCGACTTGGTGCAGTTTAAATGCGACATATTAAATAATATCAGTGGTTTCGCTAGGACATGTTACATGTTAAGTGCCCGATTTTTTTAGGTACCTATGCACACTAATTTTGTAGGTATGGCAAGTCCATAGGTTTGGCAGTGATTTTTCTTATCTCAATGGCACAGACTTCGTAGTAGTTCTACCATTGAAATCAATTGAGTTAGAGTCAGTGTTGCCGTTTTAGTGACTTTAGTGAGTTTTTGTTGTTTATGGGGACTTTTTTAATGGTTTAGTGACAAAAAAATGTCTGGTAACTTTTATAGCGACTTTTTCATGATCAACACAGCAGTTATATATTATTTAACGAGTTCCTAAAAAATTTAAAAGAAGCCTTCAAAACTTACGTGTTACCTAGTGAAGCCTTGTTCCAAATGACGGAAACCGTTAAAAACATAAATAAGAAAACTGCGCCATCTACTTCCTTAATACAACCACAAGCTCCGATTTCCACTGCAACTACAGAGCAACAGTCCTCTTTCACCATGCCGGACGAAGATGATATAGTGATAATAGATGAGGATTTAATTCAACTAATTAATTTTTAAACACTAAGTTATTTGATTAATTAAAATTGAAAGGTGTATTTCATTCATTGATTTTTCATAATAATATTTGTTCTTAATTACCTTTAGATATATTCAAAAATTTTGTTGACGAGAGTGATTAATTAATTTAGTGACTTTTTGAATTTATTTTTTCACCCAATCTAGTGACGTTTTAGTAAAAGTTTGGCAAGTTTATTTTTTCCTAAGCGGCAACTCTGGTTAGAGTTGTACCATTGAGATCAATTGAGATAGACCTCAGACTAAGTATTAGGATATTTAGGCTGAGAGATAGACGGATAGACAGAGAGTGACAGCCATAGAGGAAAGTAATATATCGGTGACAGCTGTTGACATTTTTGAATAAAAAATGAAATTGTCAAGGATTCTAAATGTCAAATTCATAATGTCTGGAAAACTGGAAGTGGAAGAATCACGAAGTCTAAACAAAAATAACAAACTGCTTGTTCTTTTCTCCCTGCATTGTAACTGAAAAGGGAATTTTATTTCAGCTCTGCTACTATCGAGCAATGGGGATTGTGTCATTAATGATCCTCTTTCATCATAAGACACTTCATGATTAAATAAGAAAATCGGCATTAAAAAAAAAACATGAATGTTCAAACGCAGCAACGATTTAATCTAATTGATAGGATGTTGGAGTAGGATTTTCTAGTAATCGCATATGAATGGTAAGTCGTCAGTTTACTTGCCATGGAAGCCTCAATTGAGGAGAGTTTATATCGTGCAGTATTAGCTGATGATCAAGACGCAGTTTCGCGGGCGCTTTCTAAAGGTACATTATTTATGATTTAATTGCTATAGGTACTTAAAAAGAAATTCTAGAAGAAAATAATTACTTACTGAAGTAAGTTTATTTATTTAAATCCTACCTATTTAAATAAATAAATACCTATTTATATAAAGTCTACCTACTTAAATAAATAAATATGATTGTATACCAGAAAATTACATAACAATAAATAAGTTAAACTACAAAAAATACACTGCCAACATATATTGGGATTATTCTTGATTTTATTACAGGTGCTAATCCTAATAAGACTGCCAGTCAAGGTAAAACTAGTTTAGGCGAAGCTGCAAATAATGGAAATATTGATATTGTCAAACTATTAATTAAAGCCAGTGAAGCAAAACCGCACATGCCTGTATCATATGCAGGTTCACCTAAGAAAAGGCTAGTAAAGTGCCATAAACGCAAGTTAAGACACCATGGACAACATGATGAGACTGTTGTTAAATGCAAAAATTTGAATGACAGAACTTTTAAGGATTTTCATTTTGGACAATATGAGACAATTGGAGTAAAAGATAACAGTTCAAAAGGAGACACAAACCAGGGATACTT
This sequence comes from Dicycla oo, assembly GCA_948252095.1. NCBI lineage: Eukaryota > Metazoa > Arthropoda > Insecta > Lepidoptera > Noctuidae > Dicycla > Dicycla oo. Next base: position 18,578,274 of record OX411712.1, read on the forward strand.
TGTATTTATACACAGTGAAGGATCTAGCAGTGATGAGAGTAAACTTGGTAGTCTGAAATCACCAATAACTTCATCATCGCTGACACCGTCACCACAGGCTGACTTAGAATGGGATGAGGACATAGGAAATGTTGCCCCAACTACAAGTGAAGATGAAACCTGGTCTTCTATGTATAAGTAAGTTGCTTCTTTTTGTATTACAGATAGTGTAAATACTGGAACACCAGACAAGATCGGGTGTTCCTGGGTTATAAAAAATCTATTTATAATATTAATTGTTTCCATATCTAACATTATTCAGTGATAACAGAATTATTAAAGGAGTTTAATTGTTGTTACATTGCCATTGCCAATTCACACATTTACATGGTGTCCATTTCCTTTTATTCAGATGGTATGCAGCTATATTGGAGTCTACGGGGGCAGCCATAGCATCAGCTTCTGTGGTGACCAATGGAATTGATCAACATGATGCGTTCATGCAGACTGCACTACATTATGCTGCCGAACAGGGTCATGCTGCAGTTGTTAAATTGCTGATAGAAGCTGGTAAATATTGTAAAGATAAACCATTCTAAAAATGAACACCCATCCACAATACTAATGTGTGAGAGGAAATATTTATTCCAACACTTGAGTGTGTGCGACGATCAGGGAGCGTGCGCTTTGCATGGCACGACACGCTCGCTCTGTTGCGCATTCGTTTTATTTATACACTAGTTGGCCAACAAATCCGGTTGTTCAGTGTTTGGTCAGTCGGTAGGTACCGTTTGCATAAAAAAATCTATTGTTTAAATTTTTATGTACCTATGTTTGTAAGGAATTTATTTAATATGGGTCATTTCATTTACTGTATACTTACTGCATATATCATGTGAATTCTTGCCTTAAAATAAATGGTGAAATTACTATTATTTCAAGCATTTATTGACTTATTACTAACATTATGCAATACGAACAAATGTTATGAAATACAGTATTAATTAATCAATAATTCATTTATCAATACCTATACCTAATCACTTTCATCAGAATCAGTCTCAACATTAATAATCAATTCAAAATCCATGTCAAAATTTTTCATATATTGTTTTTCGATATCACTAACATGTCTACATAGTCGGGCCATAAGTTCTGTCACATAGGTAAAATTTCGAATTTAGAATGCAAGCCGAGGTAAATATTATGGGCATTCGAAATTTGAATATTTAAAGAAAATAAAAACAAAGGGTTTCTGAAATTTTGTTCATTTTCTAAAATGGAGTGGAAGACAGAGTCGCAGTAATTTCATTGCATCGTTGCGGTCACGCGCCAACTGAGATTTTCAAACTGCTGAAAAATTTGAAAATTCCGCTGAGATTTATTTATCGTACTATCAAACGATTCAGGGAAGATTCAAGATTAGAAGATAAACAAAGGAGCGGTCGACCTCGTACTGTTCGCACTCCAGCGGTCGTGAAAACAGTGAAGGCGCGAATCCAACGAAATCCTGTCCGCAAGCATAAAATGTTGGCTCTGCAGATGGGACTAAGCAGAACTACTGTTAAAAGGGTGTTAAATAAAGACCTAGGACTGCGTGCTTATAGAAAAAACACAGCACATCTTCTCGTCTGAAGAAAATCAGACTCGAAAGAAGCCGGGTTTTGTTAAGGCGGTACGCGGGAAAAAAATACCGCGAAATACTTTTTTCAGACGAAAAAGTTTTAATGCTGAGGAGAGTTTCAAGAGACGACTGTGCAGGATGGCGCTACGCCCCCGTAAGGGGGCGTGGCGTGCGGTGTCGGGGCATAGCCCCCCGACCGCGGAAGCAACACGGTGGCCCGTAACCACGGGCCCCTCATTATGGTCGCCACTGGCGAGTGGATGTTTGGGCGTGCGGCATACACGCCCATGTAGAGAGCTTTCTGTAATTTGTGTCTGTAGGCACGCCACGACGTTGATGCCCAACGCCGCTTTTTTCACCATAACTCGGCGGACAGGCCCTTACCGGGTGAGACCCTCATCTACATGAGGGAAGCCCAGCAAGTGGCGTCCAGCGACAGAGTTATGGACTCGACGTTCCTACAGATAGGGTGTGTGGCCCCCCTCCCCTCTCCGTTTTCGAATCGAGCCGAGCCCGGACGGGAAGAAGGGACCGTATTCTGAGTGTGTGGGCGGTATTGTATTGTGTAACACCGCCCGGTGTATAGGCGAGTCGCGGACCCGCGCCGCACGTTCGCGTGTGTGTTGAGGCGCCTGTTGAGAGGTGAGTGTCTGATGTTTGCTACGTGACACGCCTATATTAACCTAGCACGCGCCACGCAACAGATGCATTGGATGCAGAGGGCGACTCACTCGGAAGTCCAGTCCGGTGATGGGGTCAGTCGTCCGCAACTAGGTCGCGGGGCAAGGGACTCCTCGCGTCTGGGGGGCGCGTATGCCAGGGCGCTATCTGCTTGACATGAGGCCAAGCGGATGCGTCGGCACGTGCGAACATCCCCTTCGCGAGGCGCCGCACAAACTCGTCCAGGCTCTCAATCCGGAGGTCCCTCTGGATGACGTCGTTCCTCACGAAGCGAGAGGCGTCCACTATGGTCCGCAACACTAACTTCTGCTGCGTGCGGAGGAACTTCCTGGATACGACACTTGCGGCGCTGCCTATTTATATACGGAGACGATCGAAATACGAAGGCGCACGGCTGTTCTAATTGGTGTTTAGTGAGCATACCACTAAGTGCAAGATCCAAAAATGCTATATATTAGGTTGGGGAAAAAGTCTTTTCGCCCCGACCGATCACCATGTTCGGCAAGCCGATCCCTTGGGAGACGCGAGCCAAATACCTCGGTGTGACCCTCGATCACCACCTCTCCTTCGCTGAGCACATAAAGCAGGTGCGTTCGCGCGCCTCTTTCGCTCTCGGTAGACTCCGCTCCGTTCTGAATGCACGTAGCAAATGGTCACTTAGGTGCAAATTGCGCATTTATACAGCGTGCATTCGCCCCATCATGACCTATGCGAGTTCAGTGTTTGCGCACGCAAACCTCACCTCATTCATAGGATGCAGGCCCTCCAAAACCGTTTCCTCCGAAAGGCAACGGGAGCCCCTTGGTTCGTTCGGAACGAAATCCTCCCACCATCTCCCAGTTCTTGAAAAGCAATTCCAAGCGTTTCTTCGACTCGGCCACCAACCCTCTGGTTGTCGAGGCGGCTAGCTATGTCCCCTCTCGTATTAGTAAGGTCCGCCGCCCTAGGCTTGTCCTCTCAGATCCCGACGACCCCATAACTCTTCTCCAGGAGAGCAGTAGGGACCGTAGGAACAAACACAAATCGACATTCCGACCTCGCCGCCGAGGTCCCTCGCGACGACCCCGTAATAATCGTCCTCCCCCCCGTCCCTTGCTCGGGTATGAAGTGCCAGCTGGTGGCGTAGCTGAGCCAGTAGCTTTAAACTCCCCTGACAATAATAATCATTCTAATCTGATCCAGCCTGTCCCATCTTGCTGTCCTCCCCCCAGCGACGCACTGTGGAAAATAATGGTCTGATTCTGATTAAAAATCAATAACTTCTTTATTTCTAAATATTATGTTCTAAAATTTTGCACAAATATAGAATAGTGTACATGGCTTCAAATAGAATGTAATTTATTATGATTAAATTTAAAATAATAAATTAAAAAATAAAACAAATTCAAAATTATAAAAAATCTCCAATGTTTATTTCTTAACAATGAATACTATTATTTTAATGTTTACAAAAACCAAATATCATATAGTACATCAAAATAAAAATCAAATAAAATAAAAAAAGCATTTTTTTAAAGATTAAAATCGAACACAGATTAATTAATTAATTGTACTGTTTACTAAATGTTATGTTATTTATACTTGATGAACTTCGGGATCTAAAATTAATTCGTTCAATTTCAAAAGATCTAAGGTGTCTTCATCAAGTTCCTTCACGTTTTTAGTATACGGTTTTCTAATGCTGGTAATGTAAGGATCTGAAGTATAAAGAAGAGTATGAAATACATCTTCGTTTGTAGCGGATCTTGAGCATTTTCTAGCATGATGAAGACGAAATTTTTTATAATCCTTATTGCGAGATTCTTGTGCATCTTCCGAAAGTTGACCAATAGGAAGTACTGCAAAATGCTTTATGACACTTTCTCCATGAATCAAAATTTTGTGAACTGAAGATGGCATGTAATACCATTCATAAATGATAAATGATTTTTATTTCTGTAAGTAGGTTTGTACAAACACTTTTACAAGTCAATATTTTTTTTTTTTTTTAAACTAGATGTGGTCGGCGTTTCCTAACTGACTACTCTGAGAAGAAAGGCCGAAACAAACTCAGAGGTCACAGTCTCTTATAAAGTCCAGACATAATCTTGGTCACTTCATGTGAAGACCATGTAGATTGGTGTCTGAAATGGTCTTTTGAGGAAAGATCCACACAGATTGAGAGGACCTGTCCAGTCAGTGCACGCATTTGTCAGTAATCGCGCAGCTCAACTCAGAACTTAAGGAGCTCAACGATTCGACGAACAATACCAAAGAAAGGACATTGGGGTAGGCCGCATAGATTACTCAAACTGCCAGACCATGATTAAAAATAAGAGAAAAAATAAAACAAAAAAAAAGCAATGACCTACATAGTCTTCACATTCACAATAAATAAAAATAATATAATACTTACAAAGTAAATATTCATGTCAACATTCAGTATGCAAAAATAAAAATAATATAAAATTTGGAGCAGTTCAATCCCAAGCCTTTTTGTCCTCAATATAATCTTTAACGGTATAAAAAGCTTTCTGACACAACTTGCGTTTAATGAATGATTTGAATTTATTAAGGCTCAGATCTTGAACGTGGCTTGGAAGTTTATTATAAATGCGTATACATTGACACCTGAATGACCCACCTATTTTCTTGAGCCTTGTTGGAGGTACAACAAATTTGTGTTTGTTCCTAGTATTTATATTGTGGATATCACTGTATTTTTTAAACAATTTAATGTTTTTATGGGCATATAAAAGATTTTCAAAAATGTACTGAGAAGGCAAAGTCATTATATTAATCTCCTTAAATTTCTCTCTGAGAGATTGTCTCGGACTTAATTTATAAATGCATCGAACAGCTCTTTTCTGCAAAACAAAGATAGTCTGAATGTCGGCTGCATTTCCCCACAACAGAATACCGTACGACATTACACTATGAAAATAGCTAAAGTACACTAAACGGGCTGTCTCTATGTTGGTTAAATTACGAATTTTCCTAACAGCGTATGCTGCGGAGCTTAGCTTTTTTGACAATTTATCTATATGTGGGCCCCACTGAAGCTTAGCATCCAAAGTTAAGCCCAAGAATACTGTGCTATCTTCGGGATTCAACTCTTCGCCCTTTATCAACACGTTAGTTTTCACCTGCCTAACGTGAGGTAGCGTAAACTTAATGCATTTGGTTTTTTTTTCATTAAGCAGTAAATTATTAACACTGAACCAGTGAACTACTTTTGAGATCGCTCTGTTTACATCGTCAGTAACCAGCTGCTGACGTTTAAGTTTAAACAAAAGTGAAGTATCATCCGCAAACAAAACTATATCATGATTATCCTTTATGAGGTAGGGCAAATCGTTAATATAAATAAGAAACAAGAACGGACCAAGAATCGAGCCCTGTGGGACCCCCATTGTTACTATAGATCCGGGCGATCTTTTTCCATTAACGTCAACGCTCTGAATCCTATTACTCAAGTATGAAGTAAGAAGATCCAGAGCGGTGTTCCGGATCCCGTAATGGCGGAGTTTCCTGATTAACGTTTCATGAAGAACGCAATCGAATGCCTTGGACAAATCACAAAAGATGCCCAAGGCATCGCATTTGCCTTCCCATGCATTATAAATATGTCCTAAAAGTTCAACATCAGTAGTTGAACGACCCTTTGTAAAACCGAACTGCTTGTTATGTAATAATTTATGTTTATTAAAAAATCTTTGCAATTGGTCTAAAATTAATTTCTCAAAAATTTTACTAAACGTAGGTAGTACTGAAATAGGTCTATAATTTGTGGGGTCTGATGTACTACCTGATTTAAACAAAGGTATTATTTTACTATATTTCATGAGGTCAGGAAACTCCCCACAGTCGATACAGTTATTAAAGATAAGAGCTAAAGTAGGTGCTACAATGTCAATAATAGACTTGGCAACTTCTACAGAATTACCCCACAGATCTGCTGTCTTTTTTACATTTAAAGTGTGAAAGGTTTTAATTATATCTCTACAGGTAATATGTTCAAAATTAAATTCCGAATCACAAGCATTAACATTTTCCTTAAGCAAAGACTCAGCAACAGAAGTTGATGAGTTTAGGGATTTAGTAGTTGAAACGGGAATATCTGAAAAGAAATTTTCAAAGGCCGCGGCGACTTGTGAGTCTGATTTTATTATGTTGTCATTAATAGACAGGCTGTAGTCAGCACTTCGGTTATTAGACCTTCCCGTTTCACTATTAATAATATTCCATAATTGCTCACATAGATCCTAGCAGTCTCCATAGCATAACTGCCAAATTTTTCAGCATTTATCATTACACCCGATGAAAGAGCTTGCAGAATTATGTAAAGTCGTTTAATCAAATTTATATCCACTCCTGTAATTTCAGCAGAGCAGCTTGCATTGTGAAAAAATCTTCTGGCAGTATTACCGTCATTAGAATTACCACTTACTTGTCTTGGTTTGTTGATGATCAATCCTAGCTCTTCACGGATACGCCTTTGTACCAGGGTTTTCTTCTCTTGCTTTAGTCGTTTCTTTTCTTCACTTGTGGCTGACCATGTTTGGAAAGACAGATTATAGGAAATATGTAAAATCATTTCCATACAACGAATCCAGGCGTGCAAAGTAGACAGTCCGTATTGATAAGAATCTTCATTTTCAGGCCTAGCTGTCACTTTTGTCAAATCGTTCATTTGGCGTGGAGTAGCTCCACATATTGTACATGTGGAACCCGAAGGCGTATCTGTTAATACCTGAGCTACTTTACCATCTATCATTGTAAGGAAGAGATCATGCTTCACTTGCACTCCCTCATCTTCTTTGTTAATTAATGATGGACTCAAGGAATTTATTTGACCCTTTATTTCATCCACAACGGCTTTAGTTTTCTCGGGAGTTTCTTTACAAAATTCTATTAATATAGGCCGGCAAAAACGAACAGATGAAGGTACCGGATTTTGCCAGACAACATCACCTGTTAGCTCGTTAATTAACTTAATAGGCACCAAAGAAGTGATAAATAAATTCGAATCAGAAATAAGTTCAGACTCTTCTGGCAGTTTCTGTTTGTACTGGCTTTGACCGGATGAGCCATCACAGCCCCATTTACTATACAGAAGTAAGTTATTCAATCCATTCCTATAGACTGAATCTATTGTCAATATTCTAGCTGCAGTGTGATCTAATAAATCTTGAAGTCTTACTATTTTTGCACTTGTGTCTGTAATTTCTATGGCTGAAGACGGTGGATAGCAAGTAGTTTTAACTTCTTGCACTTTGTAATATGGCGGAAGCACAAAACATTTTCGTTCGTTCGTTAAATTTCTCAAGTACAAATATTGTGCTTTCGTTAAATCCAAGTCAATAAATACGCTCAATGCTTCTTCATCCGTTAACATTTTGGTCTGCCTTGCGTCTTCTATGAGACTCGAAAATAAGGTCTTATTTTCACTGTCAGCAAACCTTAATGTTTCCACAAGTTTAGCTTCTGTTCCTTCTCCTAGCGAACGTAACCCTTGAAGATATGCATTATAGACGTGTTCAAATCCATATTCATTAAGTAACATTGTATTTTTTCTTCTTTTACTGGATTCTGACAAGTCTGGATAAGATACGCACGGTCTTCCACGTTTCCCAGAAGAAGTAGATGGTGTGGAGATGGTTGTAACGTCTTCAGAGTCCGGTAAAGTTATTGAATATTCTGATTCCAACCAATTACTGTTCTTCATTAAAAATGTATCCGTGAAGCTTCGTTCCAGCGTTTATTAAAAGCGGGAATAATATGTCTTTGAAAATCACTGAGGATGAAACATAAGTTGTCTTCAGACACATGATATTTTTCTTGCAAAACTGTTGATAATGCTTCCAACGATTTTCCTCCTTCGATATACGAAAGTATTATTTCACGTTTAGAACACTTGAAAGTAGACATTTTGAAGAGTCAACAAATGTAATTACACTTCTGTTAATTCACCACTATTTTGTTATTTACAATGGAATGAAACCACTGTTTATATACTATTTGAAATATGAGGGTAGTGTGCATTTTGTTGATTAATATTTTCACACGCAACATGAGTGCAAAAAAGATAACTGCCCTAATATCAATGATAAATTACAAAACTTACCGCAAACTATTGATGTAAACAGCAACATTTCAAACCGCAATAGATAGCGAGCGGTTTTCCGTTTTCTGACTCTTATCACATTTTTATTAATTACTCCGAAACCCGCAAATATCCGCAGCTGTTATTATTTGATTATGTTTATGGATAGTTAGGCTACAAATCAACATTAAATGTAAAGCAGGGGTAAACGTGGGTAACTGTCAAAAGTCTCGTTGAACTTTAAAAAAACTTTTTTTTCACCATATTTTATTTTGCAATTATTTTAAGGTGAACCTTAACATAATATTAAATACATATTAGCTGTTTCATATTCTTCAAAAGACGAGGTTTCCAGAAATATATAATACATTATACCTTTTCCTGTAATGTATAACAATAAAATCAATTTAAAAGTGATGAAGTGAACGGGCCTGACATGGACGTCCGTCAAAACTATAAAGTTTGTGGTGTTGTAAAAAAATAATTTCATTTAATATTTATAATTTTTTGATATTATAGTCTAGTTTGGTCCTTAAACTATTGAGTAAAATAAAAAAAGCATGCCAGTAGCGACATTGACAAAAACCATTTTTAATCAGCAGTTGTTCTACGATTTGCCATAGTGCGACGCCCTAAACCGAGGCCCGTTCCCCACAGGGGCAGCCCTTAGCGTGTAGTCGCTTAGTCTGTAAGTTTTATGCCCCTGGCTGGAGGCTTTGAGTCATCTTAAGGCAGCCACAGGATAGTCCGGTTAAGTAGTCACGACCTCTCTAGGTCGACTACGAGATGCCATACATAAAAAAAAGTCTTTTCGCATTATAATAGGTTGGGGAAAAAGTTTCTTCGCATTTTTTAAGAAAATTCAAAACATTTTTTAATATAGTTTATTTACATTTAACTAAAGTATGTAGGTACCATTTTGTTCGATAACTTTTTGCCATCTTGTAGGTAGGGACATGATCCCATTGCTATAGAAATTTTGGGACTTCTGGTCAAAATACCGCGACAAGTGGTTTTGGCAGTCCTCTCGTGATGTTAACCTGACACTGCCTAAAGAATTCTGAGGAGAAAGAAACAGGTGGAAATCTGAAGGTGCAAGGTCAGGACTATACGGCGGATGCATTAAGGTTTTTACCGGCGCCAACGACCTTGCGTGTGTGGGCGGAGCTTTGTACTACTCCCCGCACCACCCGAACCTAAACATCGCGCGCGATGCTTCGCTAGGGTGTACACGATTACTGCCGCGCGCGACATAGAGTAATTAATAAATAACAGCCGTCTTATTACAAAAGATTTAAACACATGTTCAACGCGTATTTTATGTTTTTTTTATGTATGGAGTTTGACGTTAGACATGCGTTGAACATGTTTTTAAACCTTTTGTAGTAAGACTGCAGATGTTTTTATAAATACCTACATATAAGGTATTAAAAAATTAACTTTACAATCTTTAAGGAGTGGCAACACATAAAACATCTTGTTTAGATATTTCTTTATTAGTCACATCAATCACATTCTGAAATAAAAGTACAGACGCCAGCAGGTCAACCTACCCGAAACTGTCAGATTTTCGCAATCAACCTTGAACCTAAAGCTTTGGCAATAAAGTCTAAAATCTATTAAAGAAATCTGACAGATTGTAGTAGCTTGATGTGCTGGCGTCTGTACATTTCTACAAGTTAACAATTATACAACGTGGCGCTGCAATGGCGACATGAAATCAACACACGTATATGGTTCCACAATCTCGTTTTATAAGGATATTTTAATTTCATTAAACGTTATTATTTATTGATTTATTTATAATTTTCTAAAATAGCATCTTAGAGCAACCTGTATAGCGCAGAGATGAATTTAAAAAGCGAACGAAAAAAGGGTAAGGGATTTTGAACACTATATGATATTAAATTCATGTTATGTAGGACCTGATACTCGTATGGAACCCTAGAGGTACATCTAGACGATAGCGAAAGAGCCTACTCCGCAAATAAAAATGTAGGTACTACTATAAGACAAGATCCTAGTGTGTGTCCAAGGATATGTTCAAGAACCAAGAATATTAGTAGCTAAAAACAATCAGTATCGGCATTTATTTCAATGCTTGCACGTACGAAGTTGCGGGCATTGCTAGTATCATAACTTTTTTGTTGATATGCATGTCTTTCAAAAAGAAAACCAATATTGGCAGCATAAACTTGTTTATTGACAGATTACTCAAAATTCATTAAAATTTAATTGTCTTTCGGTCAATGTTTTTCTTCTTTTTATTTAAACTTCTTCATCATCGCTTATATTACCGAATTCTTGAATTGAAGCATTCGGAAAGTCAGTAGAGTAATAAAAAGTATTTTCTTTCTATTCTTTATTTACATGAATCTTACTTTCTTTCTTGCCTGTTTTCATTTCCGTGTATTTCCTTTTTGTGGTATTTGGTTTCTGGTTTTCTACCTCTTCATGTTCCTTCGTTTTTTTATCATTAATGAGCAAGTATGTTGAGGGGATCGTGATGTTTCTTTGTCCCATTTTCTTCCCTGTTTCCATCTTCTTTTTGAGATTTCGTTTTTTTTGTCTTTGTTTACTTCCCATCTTGAACACACCTTGCTTTAGAAAACGATTGTTTAGATACAATTTTTTTACTATAATATAACAAAACACACTGAATACACTAACTAATATTAATAAAGTAAAAGTATTCACACAAAAAAATATAGTCACGTAACTAGGTAGGTAAGATACCAAAAATTAAATGAAACTGTCCGTGTGGCTACACTATTCACAAAAAAAACAATGTTTATTGAAGCGAGGAGGTCGTCACGCAAAGCAGCACAGGTCCGTCCAGCAACACGTCTCGCCCCGCACTGAGATTTTGGGCGAGAACAGGGCGCAGCGTAAATTTGCCGCTAAGGATTTGCTTTGTAAATTAATTTAAAATAAAATAAAAATAATTTAAAAAAAGTAATAACATGAAATCATTTCTTATTATTTTGTAGAGAACTGTATAAATTTATGAACACTTTTAATGAAAATTGTAGGAGTAATACGGTAAAAACTAGAAAAAACAGACCTGGGTTTAGCTTTTTTTTTCTTTAGTTATATAAACTAAAACAGATTTCTGGACACATGAAATCACTTCTTATGTACTGTAGATTATTGTATTTTTTTTTCTATCAAAAATCTGCTATAGTTACTGTAAAAAATGGACACAAAGTTACTTAGTTTCGCCGTATTTTAGGGAGGACGGGCCTTAACACCTCCCAGCCAAACTCTCTTAATTTTTGCTGAGTGGCTAAAGATGTGTGAGGTCTAGCGTTATCATGATGAAAAACCACACCCCTGTTGATTAATTCCGGCCGCTTTCTCTCAACTTCTTGCTTTAATCTCATCAGTTGTTCGCAGTAGAGTTCAGAATCGATGGTCATGCCTGGTGGTAACAGCTCATAATGAATAATGCCCTTCCAATCCCACCACACACACAGCATCACCTTGTTGCGAGTTAACCCGGGTTTCGCCACAGTCTGTGAAGCCTGACCGGCCTTTGACCACGACCTTTTTCGCACGTTCTTGTCATACGTGATCCACTTTTCATCACCAGTTATCAGCTTCTTCAAAAATGGTTCGGTTTCATTACGTCGTAATAAAGAATCACAAATGAGTACACGGTTCATTAGGTTTCTTTCAGTGAGCTCGTGAGGTACCCAAATGTCGAGCTTTTTTGTGTACCCAATTTTTTTCAAATGCGCCAAAACTGTTTCGTGGTCAATTTCCAGTTCTTCAGCTACGTCGTAACTACTGATATGCCGATCTTGCTCCACTTTTTCAAAAATGGCATCCATTTTATCCGTAATAGGGCGACCAGAGCGACGTGCATCTTTGACATCAAAATTTCCGGATTGAAAACGCTTAAACCAAATTTGTGCTACTCTCACAGACACTACACTAGGTCCATAAACATCGCAAATTTTTTTTCGCGGCTTGCGTTGCATTTTTACCTTTTTTGTAGTAAAATTTTAAAATGTATCGAATTTCTTCATTAGATTCACTCATCTTGACGGTACGAAAAACATATGAAAATCACACATTTTCCTAATTTGAATTTGGTATTATGTTCTTTAAATTTTAAACTTTCAATGATACCAAAACCAACCAGATACAAATAGTATAGCCAAAGAGATTTTATTACAACTTCATACATACTATAATGCGAAAAGACTTTTTCCCCAACCTAATAGTATGTATGAACTTGTAATAAAATCTCTTTGGCTATCTATTCTGACCTCTACTGCGAACAACTGATGAGATTAAAGCAAGAAGTTGAGAGAAAGCGGCCGGAATTAATCAACAGAAGGGGTGTGGTTTTTCATCATGATAACGCTAGACCTCACACATCTTTAGCCACTCAGCAAAAATTAAGAGAGTTTGGCTGGGAGGTGTTAACGCATCCGCCGTATAGTCCTGACCTTGCACCTTCAGATTTCCACCTGTTTCGGTCTCTTCAGAATTCTTTAGGCAGTGTCAGGTACCATCACGAGAGGACTGCCAAAACCACTTGTCGCGGTATTTTGACCAGAAGTCCCAAAATTTCTATAGCAATGGGATCATGTCCCTACCTACAAGATGGCAAAAAGTTATCGAACAAAATGGTACCTACGTACTTTAGTTAAATGTAAATAAACTATATTAAAAAATGTTTTGAATTTTCTTAAAAAATGTGAAGAAACTTTTTCCCCAACCTATTATGTCTTAGGAAAATAAAGAAACATTATGGTATCATTATAACTAGTTTTATTCCATTCCAAGACCGTACGAAGTTTCCCTAAAGTGGTGACACCGCGTTTAAAATGAACAGCGAAGAAGCGATCGAAATGATCAGCGTTGAGTCGCGCATTCCACTATTCTGGCGTGTTTGTCACGCCAGAATAGTCCCCCCCCCCGTCTTTGGTTTGCCCAATTCGAAGTCATGATTGCCAACCAGAAGCTCGGAGACGAAAGGAAATTTGAATTGGTAGTAGCGAATCTCACGAAGCCAGAAGTGGAGCAAATCAGTGACATCATAATGACCGATCCGAACACTGGGAAGTATGACTTGAGAAGTATCGTCATGCCTAACTCAACCACAAAGATTATTTGCGACATGTCAACAAGTTCCGTTCGTCCATTCTTGCCACAAGAATTCCGCAAACCTGCATACCAGGTGATTCACATCCTTAGTCACCCCGGAATAAGGGCCACAAGGAAGCTCGTCACTGCCCGTTACTTTTGGCCTTCGATGAACCGTGACGTAGGCAACTGGTCTCGAGCCTGCGATCCGTGCCAGCGAGCGAAAATACAGCCACACACGAAATCACCGGTAGCTAGCTACCAACAAGCAAATCGACTGGAACATATCCACATCGACATTGTCCGGCCATTACCTACTTCCAACGGGTACCGGTATTTGTTGACAATTATAGATCAGGCTACCAAATGGCCAGAAGCCTGCCAATGGAGGACGTAACCGCAGAAAAGGTCGCCAATACATTCTACGAGTGTTGGATCGCCAGATTTGTATGCCCAGTAATAATTACGACCGATCAGGGCAGACAATTTGAATCAGAGTTGTTAAAAAAACTAATGCATCTTATGGGCATACACCGCACTCGAACCACTGCTTACCATCCTCAGTGCAACGGGATGATCGAACGTTTCTATAGGACACTCAAGACTGCACTCACTGCGCGATTCAATTCATCAACATGGTCGTAAGGATTAGGTACGGTACTCCTAGGACTGCGAGCAGCAATCAAAGAAGACGTCGGCGCAAGTACAGCTGAATTATTATACAGTCAAACATTACGACTACCCGGAGAATTTTATCAACCATGCACAAGATATAATGATACAACTTCAAGCGTAATGCATAAGCTGAATGAGGCATTTGAGAAAGCACAGGCGCAGCGGAAATCCAACCAAAACCAAGCAACGTTTATTCATGACGAGTTACGTAAATGCTCTTATGTATATGTCCGTAATGATGCATCAAACAAGCCATTAACGCCGACATACGATGGTCCGTATGAAGTCATCAAGCGGACAGATAAATATTACACTGTACAGCTGCGCAGCCGGTGTGCGAATATAACCATCGATCGATTGAAGCTTGCATTCCGATTGAACATAGAACCAGATGCAGCAACGAATACGTCAATACCTACGTACGCTCACATAAAAAGAGCGGGCAGAGCATCGAAACCCCCGGTGCGATTCATTAGCGAGGAGTAATGTAGTGGCCTACATGCAGCATCAACATCCGACACTGAGGTCCGTAGCTGATAGTACGTTACTCCAACTGCGCGTCGACGCGTGGTCCCACTTTCATGTCTCGCCGGTGACTGAGGAACCAATGACAAATACCAATTATGTGTATTGCGTCGATACACCTTCTTTGCATGTGAGCGTAACCGCTGTGGAGGGGCGTTCATTTTTAGAATGGTTTATCTATACTATTCTAACAATTTCTCGTCTCCCTCTTACCACTACTACAAATGAAATAATATACTTTCAGGCTGTAAAATAGATGCTGAAACAGGAGATGGTGTGACTGCTTTACATGTAGCAGTAATAAAAAATTATATAGATATTGTAAAGATTCTTATAAAGGCGGGGAGCAATGTCAACCACAAAACATATGATAGTATGACACCTCTGCATTTTGCAACATCAAGAGGTTTTCTGGATTTGGTGAGTGCCCCAAAAACATTGGGGTTTTGTATTTGTGTGAACATCCAAACAGTCACAAAATAATAGCCTCAAGAACTCTTTTCCAAAGTACTTTTTTAACATCTGTACTGTCCCATCCTGGCTAAACAATAGGCACATTGCGGCCGCGTTCTAATTAAAAGCGATCGTTGCGCGGGTACGCGATCGTCCCGCTCTTTAAATATGAATATGACATACTCGATCAATCAAGTCGCCTATGTACGTCATTATTCAGGTAAACGATCGCATAATCGCGTATTCGCGCAACAATTGCTTTTGGTTAGGACGCAGTCCCCCATAGCCTTCTTTAATTTTCTGTGTGTATGTTTTGGCCAATGCTTCCCAGACAACACCAGCAGTTTCTAGGTGAGCTTCCATTAAGTATGCTTAAATTAACTTTCAGGTAGTGATTCTAGTCAGTAATGGAGCTAGTTTAGAAGCTAGGGATGCAAATGAGAGAACAGCATTGTACATAGCAGCTGGCCGATGTCATATGGATGTGATCAAATATCTTATTGATGCTGGTGCTAATGTTAACAGTGAGGAGATCCATGGTAAATAATACTTATCTTATTTATAGGATTTAACAACTACAAAATTTATAGGATTCTGTCGAAGTAATGACGTCACATCAAGCCGACTATTCGACTTTTGTCACATCAGGCCGAATAGGCGACTGTCTCCTGTCACATTAAGCCGACAAGCGGCTGTCTCTTGTCATATCAGGCCGACTAGGCAACTGTCTCCTGTCACATCAAGCCGACTATCTCTTGTTACATCAAGCCGACTAGGCGACTGTCTGTTGTCACATCAGGCCGACTAGGCAACTGTCTCCTGTCATATCAGGCCGACTAGGCAACTGTCTCCTGTTACATTAAGCCGACTATCTCTTGTCACATCGAGCCGACTAGGCGCCTGTCTTTTGTCATATCAGGCCGACTAGGCAACTGTCTCCTGTCACATCAAGCCGACTATCTCTTGTCACATCGAGCCGACTAGGCGCCTGTCTCTTGTCATATCAGGCCGACTAGGCAACTGTCTCCTGTCACATCAAGCCGACTATCTCTTGTCACATCGAGCCGACTAGGCGCCTGTCTCTTGTCATATCAGGCCGACTAGGCAACTGTCCTGTTACATCAAGCCGACTATCTCTTGTTACATCAAGCCGACTAGGCGACTGTCTGTTGTCACATCAGGCCGACTAGGCAACTGTCTCCTGTCACATCAAGCCGACTATCTCTTGTCACATCGAGCCGACTAGGCGCCTGTCTCTTGTCATATCAGGCCGACTAGGCAACTGTCTCCTGTCACATCGAGCCGACTATCTCTTGTCACATCGAGCCGACTAGGCGCCTGTCTCTTGTCATATCAGGCCGACTAGGCAACTGTCTCCTGTCACATCAAGCCGACTATCTCTTGTCACATCGAGCCGACTAGGCGACTGTCTCTTGTCATATCAGGCCGACTAGGCAACTGTCTCCTGTCACATCAAGCCGACTATCTCTTGTCACATCAAGCCGACTAGGCGACTGTCTCTTGTCACATCAAGCCGACTAGGCGACTGTCTCTTGTCACATCAAGCCGACTAGGCAAGTGTCTCCTGTCACATCAAGCCGTCTATCTCTTGTCACATCAAGCCGACTGTCTCTTGTCACATCAAGCCGACTAGGCGACTGTCTCTTGTCACATCAAGCCGACTGTCTCCTGTCACATCAAACCGATTAGGCGGCTGTCAGTCACATCAAGCCGAATAGGTGACTGTCTCTTTCAAGAAACGCTCATTCATGGCCGATATAATAAAGTATGTCACGTGGCAGCTAGCAGTGTAGACTGAAGTAACTTTCTTGATTCGCCTTTTCTCAGTACCTAATCATTTGTGTTCCGATTCCCACTCAGGACAAACATTTGTGTGCATGAACATGTATGTTTGTTCTGAGTCTGGGTGTAATTATCTATATAAGTATGTATTTACAAAAAAAAAGTAGTGTATGTAGTATATCAGTTATCTGGTTTCCATAGTACAAGCTCTGCTTAGTTTGGGATCAGATGACCGTGTGTGAAAAGTCCCAGGGTATTATTATTATTATTTGTTCAAAATAATAACAACATATGTTTTTCAGGATACACTCCACTTTGTGAAGCTGTATGGCAAAAGTATGCTGTGGGTGTAGAACTGCTACTGTTGTCTGGTGCTAGGATCACTCACTCGCATAGACTTTTGCACAATGCAATAATACAAAGACAGGTATGTCCACATCTCACATCAAGCTAATTTAGGTAATACAGGGTGTTAGGCGCAACGACCGACACAATTTTTTGTGGGATTCGGGAGGTCATTTGCTAGATTTCACCCAAAGACCCCCATGTTGTAAGTGTGACGGTAATTGAGATATGGCTTTTTAGATTTTCTTTGAATTAACCAAAATCTCGCCTTTGAATCGTTTATTTTCTTTTTGTTTATGGTTGAAATAGAACACAATAACTTTTATTACAGTCTACAATATATTCTTATTCTAAATCATTTAAAAATTAAATTAAATCATAATTACCGTAATAAGTCTTTAACCTAACTGACTTCTAACTAGTATATATATTTGACTACATAATGAATTGGTTTTCATTGGCATGTAGCAATGCCATTAGAAAGGGTATAAGCTAAAGAACTTTAAAAAAAAAGTTTAGTAGGTGCAGTTCGAGTTTGCGCCGTTTGTTTTCGTTAAAACATATTAGAAATACTACGGTTTCCGATACTACCGTAGCCATTGTGTTTGCTCGACACTAGACTTATTAGGCTCATTGCATTCCTTATAAAGTAAGCTTCCATCGACTAATATTTTTCATTTCTGTGCAGATTTACGGCCGATATGAGACGACATCTGATATTATTTTGCTATTATCAGTTCATATTAATTTTTAAAGCTGTTTCAGCTAATATTTCTGTTGTTTCTCTTTAGGTCCTGGTAGTGCTTTGGCAACTCTCGACAAATACACCAGAATAACTGATCTAGCTTTTGCGCTATACCAATTAGATTTTTCGACACATAGTGAAAAAGAGAGGGTTCGCGCACATGCGCGAGCACTCGTAGTGTGACGTCATAGGAAAATTATATATAGCCTTAAAATTGTTATAAATATGAGGGTGTTTCTCCGTTTTTGCTAAAAACACATCATTAGGGGCATATGATTTTTTTTTTCTGAAAAAACAAATTAAACACAGACTGCATATGACCCACCCAATCCCCTAAAAAATTTTGTCGGTCCATGCACCGAACCCCTGCGGCCCTGTATACCCCCGTACTGTGGGCAGTTAAGCATTGTGCCCGCAAATTGGGAACAGACAGGATTTTATGGGTCCAAATATCGTAAATACTGCAAACGCTAATAAGTTTTTTCACTTTTTACACTTGCGATGTTTTGAATGAAATTCATTTTCGTTAGGTACCTACGCCTAGAAATAATGACACTCATTCAAACTGAATAATGTTATAGTAAAATTGTAATTTAATTTTTAGGTGGAAATCGTGGAAATGCTCACTGCTTACGGTGCGGGCATAAACCTTTATAACGACAATGGTGACACACCACTGCTTTTAGCGGCCAGACTAACACAACCTGCGATTGTTAAAATATTGTTATGTAAAGGTAGGTGATTATTATCTTGCTCACATCCGAATTCGCAATAGATAAACTGACTTATTTCGAAGACGAGTCGTAGATGGAGGAAAGTTTCAATTAAGGCCCGTCCTCCCTAAAATACGGCGAAACTAAGTAACTTTGTGTCCATTTTTTACAGTAAATATAGGATATTTTTGATAGAAAAAAAAAAAAAAAATCTACAATACATAAGAAGTGATTTCACGTGTCCAGAAATCTGTTTTAGTTTATATAACTAAAGAAAAAAAAAGGTAAACCCAGGTCTATTTTTTCTAGTTTTTACCATATTACTCCTACAATTTTCATTAAAAGTCTTCATAAATTTATACAGTTCTCTACAAAATAATAAGAAATGATTTCATGTAATTACTTTTTTTAAATTATTTTTATTTTACTTTTAAATTAATTTACAAAGCAAATCATTAGCGGCAAATTTATGCTGCGCCCCGCTCTCGCCCAAAATCTCAGTGCGGGGCGAGACGTGTTGCTGGACGGACCTGTGCCGCGTTTCGTGACGACCGGGCGACCTCCTCGCTTCGATAAACATTGTTTTTTTTTGTGAACAGTGTAGCCACACGGACAGAGTTTCATTTAATTTTTGGTATCTTACCTACCTAGTTACGTGACTATATTTTTTTTTTGTGTGAATACATCCTTTACTTTGTTAATATTAGTGTATTCAGTGTGTTTTGTTATATTATAGTAAAAAAAAATAACAATCATTTTCTAAAGCATACTGTGTTCAAGATAGGAAGTAAACAAAGACAAAAAAAAAAAAAAAACTCAAAAAATTATACAAAAGAAGGGGACAGAGATTACAAGAGTAAGTTTCCTATTTCAATTAGGTAGATAGAAATAGGAAACTTAATCTTGTAATCTCTGTCCCCTTCTTTTGTTGTTTCTAGTACCTACTTCCATTCATATTTTGGTAATTTTCATGTTATGTATTATAGGTAGGTACTTAATTAACCAAAGAATAAGTAAATATTCCCTACCCCTACTACAAAATCCTACCTACAAATGGTACTGTTCAATGGTCTCTGCTGGCTGCATCAGATCGTGCGCGGAATACCTGATGTTTGTCTATCCCTTATCATCCTATCAAATTCATTTTAAATACAAAAGATTTTGACGGTAATGACGACATTCCTTCAAGACACGGATAGGGCTAGTGGCCAGTAACAATTCGTAAATTGAAAACAAAAAAATAAAAACAAATTTCAAACAAACTAAATAATAACGAAAATTAGTATATCCCTATGGTGTCTCCAAGATACTATTTTAGAAAATTGTAAATAAATCAATAAATACGAACGTTTAATGAAATTAAAATGTTCTTATAAAACGAGAACGTGGAACCGTATACGTGTGTTGATTTCATGTCGCCATTGCAGCGCCACGTTGTATGATTCAATGTGTAGATGTAAATGGTGTGAAATCTTCCGGGCTACCTATCTATCGTCAAGCCACTATTTAAGAAAGATGATCGGGAGTTAATGGAGAACTATCGGCCTATATCACTAATTTCAATAGTTTCTAAAATATTTGAGAAATACATTTACAAGGAACTAAATTCATTTATAGAGAGACATAATATTATATGTGAGGAACAGAAAGGATTTAGAATAGGTAAAACTATTAATATGGCCATTTACGATTTTTTATATAATGTTACATTTAACGTGGATAAGAGGAAACCGGTCTGTGGCGTATTCTGTGATATGACGCAGGCCTTTGACTATGTGCATTATGGTACACTCTTAAATAAACTAGAAGCATATGGAATTAGAGGAAATGTTAACAATCTAATTAAATCTTACTTGCATAACAGAACGCAAATAACAAATATAAACCAAATTAATATGAAAAATAAACATGAAATTGTATTTCAATCCTCAGAACGTAAAGTTTCGTTTGGTGTGCCACAGGGGAGTGTTCTAGGGCCTCCTTTATTTATATTATATATTAATGATCTACCGAAAGGCATCTCTCACCCTCTGACACTATTTGCCGATGATAGCACCATAACGATACCTTGTAAAAGTGTTGATACTTATGAAAGTGACATAAATGATTCTATAAATCTAATGGTAAAGTGGCTAGATGACAATAACTTAAAAATTAACCTGACTAAAACTAAATTAATACATTTTAGTCAACGGATCAATAGTAATAGTAATTTAAATATACACTACGATGGACAGCCTATAGAAGAGGTAGAAACAACAAAATTTTTAGGGCTCCACATTGACAAAAAACTGAATTGGAAAACCCATATGGAAATCTTGTGCAAAAAAATCAGTAAATCTGCCTATGCCCTGCACATATTGTCGTCTATAATAGGTGTGGAGGCATTACTTACAGCCTACTATGGTTTAACAGAATCTCATCTACGCTATGGTGTCATTTTTTGGGGCAACTCAACAGAAAAAGACACGGTGTTCAAGGCTCAAAAGAGATGCGTTCGTTCAATGTTTAAAATTAAACCTACTGATAGTTGCGTGCCTTACTTTAAAAAATATAAAATACTTACTTTGCCATGTCTGTACATTTTAGGAGTGGCTGTTTTTGTTAAAACAAATCCACACCGATTTAAACGACTAGATGAAGTAGTACCACGTAATAGGCGCGACAACAACAGGATATGCTCTCATACTGCGAGAACAACCCTCATGCGAAAAAGTGTTTTCTGTATGGCTCCTATCATATTTAATAAATTACCTAAAAGTTGGAGAGAACTGCCCTTGTCACTTTTCAAAAATAAGCTTAGAAATTTTTTAGTTAGTAAAGTGTATTACAATGTTGTAGATTTTTTAAATGAAAAGGACTTTTCTATTCCGACTTCAAATATATGTGTACATAGTTAAGAATAATAATTGAATAATGTGAATTTTAATTCAATTGACTTTTGAATGATTATTTTTGACTGCATAATAATGAATATTCTGGACATAATTTAATTTATTTTGACTATAAACATATACTATAATATCTTGACATCAATTATTATTTATTTGTTTTGTATTTTGTAATGAAATTTAGTAAATTTATTATTAATGATTTAGTTTGTTTGTAAAATGCAATGAAATGTAATTTTTTATACCTACAAAATTTGTACGCCGTTATTGGCAAAACATGGACGCTCACAACATCTATTTATTCAATACCTTGCATGTCTGATTAGTCAGTTTATGTAAACGCATGTTTGACAAATAAATTATCTTTATCTTTATCTTTATCTTTACCAGTTCAGTTAGGTGTACCTCAAGGTTCAATACTGTATCCATTCTTGTTCTTAGTGTATATCAATGACTTACCATTCTATTTAAAGGGTATCTGTGACGTTGTACTGTTTGCAGGTGACACCTCTCTTATTTTTAAAGTAGACAGGAATAGACAAGATTTTGACGACGTAAACACTGCACTCTTAATGGTTACAGATTTGTTTGCCTTACCGAATGTTAGAAATCTAGGACCCAACATCGTTTTACATAAAGAGATGCTTTAAACTGTAGACTCGGCAGTTTTTCTGGGTATAACAGTAGATGCCAAACTTCAGTGGGGCCCACATATATCAAGCCTAGCGGGAAGGCTCTGTTCAGCCGCCTACGCCGTCAGGAAAGTAAGACAATACACTGACGTTGATACAGCTAGGTTAGTCTATTTTAGTTATTTTCATAGCGTTATGTTATATGGTATTCTGCTCTGGGGCAAAGCCGCTGACATTCAAAATATATTTGTTCTTCAGAAACGAGCTGTTCGAGCAATTTACCAGCTCGGTGCCAGAGTTTCTTTGAGAGATTTTTTTTTAACATATTTGTATTCTCACGGTGGCATCACAATTCATCTTCGCCAACATCTTATATATTAGACAAAATATACATTTATACACTAAAAACAGGGATATTCACAATGTTAACACCAGAAATAAGGACAAATTACGTGCTCCATTTCACCGGCTTCATAAGGTTCATAACTCATTTGTTGGGCTTGTATATCCTTTTATAACAAGCTACCCTCTTCTTTGCTAGATTTGCCCTTAAAGCCTTTTGCCTTTTGCGTTTAAAGCTAAAGTAAAATCTAACCTTTGTTCAAAGGCATACTATTCTATCAACGATTACTTAAATGATAAGAATAGCTGATCGCAAAAATTGACAACGTTATAGAGTGCATCCAGTGAATGGCTGGAGTTAAGAAGAAAATTATTGACAGCCTCAAATTTTGGTAGGATAATCAAAAGACGTCCAAATGTCAGTTGCGGAAATCTTTTTAGACCTTTTATACAAAGACTGTATTAGTCATGTAAAATCTATAAAACATGGAGTTGACAACGAAAAAATCGCTTTAGAGCAATTATCAAAACAGGAAGGGATTAAAATACAACCGTGTGTGTGGTTTGTTTCTGGACGAACGATGGGCAATCGTTCGTCCAGAAACAAACCACACACACATACATAGGCGCTAGCACTGACGGAATCTGCAATGACATGACAATTGAAGTAAAGTGCCCTATTTCAGCCTACCAATTCAACTTTGAAGAGGCTGTAAGAAAAAAGAAAGTACCTTTTTTAAATTAAATAAAAATGGCAATATAACCATAAACAAAAATCGCAACTGATATTTGGAAAAAAAAACAAAGACCAAAGCAAGTAAAACTATTAACAATGGCGGAGCAACAAAAAAGATGGAAACAGGGAAGAAAACGGGACAGCGAAACAACACGATCCCCTCAACATACTTGCTCATAAATGATAAAAAAACGAAGGAACACGAAGAGGTAGAAAACTAGAAAACAAACACCACAAAAACGAAGTACACGGAAATGAACACTGGCAAGAAAGAAAGCAAGATTCCTCAAAAGTAAATTAAGAAGAGAAAGAAAATACTTTTTATTACTCTACTGACTTTCCGAATGCTTCAATTCAAGAGTTCGGTAATATAAGCGATGATGAAGAAGTTCAAATAAAAAGAAGAAAAACATTGACCGAAATACAATTAAATTTTAATGAATTTTGAGTAATCTGTCAATAAACCAATATTGGTTTTCTTTTTGACAAACAACAAACATGTTATGATGCACCAGCAATGCCCGCAACTTCGTACGTGCAGGCATTGAAATAAATGCCGATGCCGATTGTTTTTAGCTACGAGTACTAATATTCTTGGTTCTTGAGCATATCCTTGGACACACTAACAAAATGAAAAAAGACCTATAAATTAATCTTGTCTTATAGTACCTACATTTTTGTTTGAGGAGTAGGCTCTTTCGCTATCGTCTAGTTGTACCTCTAGGGTTCCATATCAGGTCCTACATAACATGAATTTAATATCATATACAGTGTTCAAAATCCCTTACCCTTTTTAATTTCATATCTGCGCTATACAGGTTGCTCTAAGACGCTATTTAAAAAATTGTAAATAAATCAATAATAAATAATAACGTTTAATGAAATTAAAATATATCCTTATAAAACGAGAACGTAGAACCGTATACGTGTGTTGATTTCATGCCGCCATATTGCAGCGCCACGTTGTATAATTGTTAACTTGTAGAAATGTATTTTTATTTCAGAATGAGATTGATGTGACTAATAAAGAAATATCTACACAAGGTGTTTTATGTGTTGTGACTCCTTAAAGTTTGTAAAGTTATTTTTTAACACCTTATAGGTAGGTATTTATGAAAACATCTGCGGTCTTACTACAAAAGATTTAAAAACATGTTCAACGCATGTCTAACGCGTTGAACATGTGTTTAAATCTTTTTTAATAAGATGGCTGTTATTTATTTATAACTCTATGTGTCGCGCGCGGTAGTAATCGTGTACACCCTAGCGACGCATCGCGCGCGATGTTTAGGTTTGCGTGGTGCGGGGAGAAGTACAAAGCTCCGCCCACACACGCAAGGTCGTTGGCGCCGGTAAAAGCCTTAAGGCGGTGCTATATGTAAATTAGGCTGGAACTGAAGAAGTTTAAAACCTTTTTTCTCCATAACCCGTACCATAATGATCTTTAAAAAAAAAATATGTTAAACTACACAATAAAACACATGTCCCCTTCACTTCGAAAAAAATAAAAAATAATTTTAAATATCATTAACATACATGAAAAGTAACCCCTGTTTTAGAAATATAAAACCGTTTTTCTTCGAAACTATTAATCGCTAGGTTTTTTTATAGTCATCATGATATTACACAATACAATACCTAGGGAATCCTCGGCTTATTTTTTTAAATAACTTTTCTAATTATTTATAGTCATTATTTTTTACATAAATCGACACTCAATCGCGTGAGCAACCCCTCTGTCGCCTATTAATTTAGTGCGGGACGAGACGCAGTGCTGAACGGACCTGTACCACTTTTTCCCCGCATTTTTTCGTTGGTGACAATACCATTAGAAAGTATTGTAAACAAATACCTACCTACTTATTTTGTTGATTTTAATAGTTTTTGTGTGTGTAAATATTAGAGTAGTTTTTAGTATATAGTTAGTAATACTACATAGGAAATATTTGTGTTAATATAAGTTTATTTATAAAATCAATATGGGTGACAAAAAAAGACGCACTAAGCGTAATTTGAAAATAAAATACAAGAGGAGAATAAAAAGAATGAAACGGTAAGTAATTTGAATACCTATCTAACATTTTACTAGTAACCATCAATCAAGCGTTTTGATAAAAAGATATAGGTAGGTACGTATAAGTAATATGCGTACCTAAGCAGGTACCTACCTATCAGCTGCTTATACTTACCTAGGTACCTTTCGTCGCCAGAACGAGAAACTGTTTTCGTTTCGAATTTGCCAACGGAAATTCGTACGTGTTTAATGGCAACAAGGTACCTATAGATTCCAAACGACCGGGCGGCATTACGACACGGCGGCACAGTTACGACATAACGAGCTATAGATTCGCATGCAGTGAATCTATAGCTTGTTACTATTAGACACGTACGAATTTACGTTGGCCGGAGTTTCGCTAGCTAATTTAATTTGACCCTGAATATGTGTCGCAGCTAACTAGTTTATCGTGTTTAGATATCTATACCCATCACGTCTGCGGAGTTTCGCTAGCTAATTTAATTTTACCCTGTATATGTGTCGCAGCTAACTAGTTTATCATATTTAGATATCGATACCCATCACGTCTGTGGAGTTTCACTAGCTAATTTAATTTGACCCTGTATTATTACTCATCGCAATCAGATTGCTAATACAGGGTAATAATTAGGCCAGCCACATACAGTCGGAATTCCGTCGTTTCGAAATATCGTTTCGGAATTTCGAAAGCAGCAAACCCATACAAAGTCACGCACAGACTACCATGCGTAATTTTGAATCGGAGAAAATTTCGAACGGAGGACTACTTGTACGGTGTGATAGATCCTTGATCTTGCATGGATTTGCTGCATTCGAAAATTCCGAATCGATGTTTCGAAACGGAATTCCGACAGTATGTGGACTTTTTTTGTCCATTCTCTTTGGACCCCATGGATGTAACCTGCAGATTGCGACTCTCGGACTACAAGGGGTCGAAAAGTAACGAGGTTGGCGAGTTTCATAGGACCCTAAAGTTCTAAGCAAATCAAATGACATATTTTAAAATCGGATTAACGTAACCCTTTTATAAGTAAACGTGGATGAACGTATACAATATAAGCTACAATATTTTTTAAAGCCATCAGTATTTCAACTGAATTTTATATTTTACTTTGTTTTAGGGGACTGAAGAATTATCGATTGGTAGACGTACTGTAAACATCAGTCATTTTTTTAAATCAATCCAAGAAATATCAAGCCACGGACCATTGGACTGCGGTTTAAAGTCAATAGAAATCGTATCTGAACGTGTGACAGGTTTAATGAATAAATTAAAACTGAAATGTCTTTTATGTAACATGAGTTTTATAATAGAGGGAGACAACACCCCAGAAGAAATGAATTTAAACACATGTGCCGTAGCTGGGGCAATAGCAGCAGGATGTGGACATACGCAATTTCTGGAAATTACGTCAACTCTAGGACTTCCTGAGATCTCACAAAAATGATTCACCTTTCATATGGATATAGTTAACAAAACGTGGGAATCTGAAGCGTTAAGATCTTTGAACGAAGCTGCTGAAGAGGAAAGATGTGCTGCCGTTGAAGAGGGTAAAGTAAATGCAAAGGGAATACCGATAATTGATGTCATTGCTGACGGATGTTGGGGAAAAAGATCATACAAGAAAAACTACTCCTCACTGTCAGGAGCAGCAGCCATACTTGGTAAACGTAGCAATAAAATATTGTTCATGGCTGTCAAAAATAAGTTCTGCTACATTTGCGCTAGAGCAGAAAATAAAGGAATCTCGACAAACAAATCATATTTGTTATAAAAACTATACAGGTAAATATTTTATGTGTTTTACATAAAAATCCTAGTAATATTATAAGTGGAAACGTATTGCTGTTTGTTTGTTTTATAAATTAACTAAACGTAAATGGTTCGCCTTATTATTTTGAAATCAAACTAAATATCTATTATATAAAAATGGTAGAGGTAACCCATTAGAGAAAGCCGTAATATAGGTTTTGTATACTGAAAGCTACATTATTATACTTTTTGTCTTTATTTACAGGACCATCTACCGGCATGGAGTCAACGATTATTGTTGAGGGATTTAAGAAAAGCATAGAAATGCACAATTTGATATATGGCAGAATTATATCAGATTGTGACGCCAACACATATTCAAAGCTTTTGCAAGAAAGGCCGTACGAAAATTTAACAATAGAAAAAATTGAATGCCGAAACCACTTGCTGAGGATTTTTTGCAACAAACTGCAGAGTTTTACAACAGACACGAAATTTCTAATACGGTTCATAAAACTCCTAACAAAGAAAAGAATATTAACCATGTGAAAAGTAGTAGTAACTGCAATTGCAAAATACAAGCATACTGATAATGCAATGCAACTCCATGCTGATATAATGCTTGCTGCAGAACATGCTTTTAGCCAACATACCACGTGCAAAGGATACTTTTGTGGCAAACTAGGCGAAATAGAAGATATTGACAAAGACTTTCATACAAACACTCTGTGCCAAAAAATAAAATTAATATTATCACAGCTAGCGGCACACTCACGCATTTTTTGCACGATGTCGACAGCAACTCTGTAGAGAGATATCATAGCGTTGTTGCTAAATTCATAGGTGGCAAAAGGATAAACTTTGCTCAAAAATATCAATATCAGATGAGATGTAATACTGCGGCTCTATCATTTAACACAAGAAAACCTTTGAGCATCTTGCATAAACGTATTGTAGGTAGAAGTCCAAAAGAACAAATACATAAATTTGAAATGAACAGAATAAAGCGACAGATAAGACCTAAAAAATATACAAAGAAGAAAAGAAGAACATTGGAAAATCAAAACGCCTCTTTCATCAGTTATGGACAGGATTGCGCGAAACCCGATATGTCAAAGGAAATGCTAGAAGAATC
The DNA here is from genome assembly GCA_948252095.1 of Dicycla oo. Taxonomy (NCBI): domain Eukaryota; kingdom Metazoa; phylum Arthropoda; class Insecta; order Lepidoptera; family Noctuidae; genus Dicycla; species Dicycla oo. The sequence goes on from OX411712.1 coordinate 18,606,523, forward strand.
GAAAATAATATTTTTGAAAAATTTAGAGAAGAATGAAGATGAAAGAATAAGAATTGAAACAGGTACAATACTTCAAAGTGAGTCAAGTGAATGGCTTGAACTAAGAAGAAATTAACTGACGGCTTCAAATTTCGGTAACGTAATTAAAAAACGCAATGGCATCAGTTGTGCTAATATGGTGAAGAATGTAATTTATAAAAACCTAATAGATCACGTCAAATCAGTCAAACATGGGCTAGAAAATGAAAGTATTGCTAAAACTCAATTAGAAAAAGAATGAATAATTGATTAGGCCTGCCACATACAGTCGTAATTCCGTTTCGAAATATCATTTCAGAATTTCGAAAGCAGCAAAGCCATACAAAATAAACGAAGAACTACTGTACGTGTGTGATACATCCTTGATTTTGTATGGATTTACTGCCTTCGAAAATTCCGAATCGATATTTCGGAACGGAATTCCGAAACGGAATTCAGTCTGTGTATGTGGCCGGCCTTATTGAACTAATAAGTTCCGGGCCCACGACCGCTTGTGACTTATAATAAATTGAACTGAGGTCACGGGTCGTATGGGGCCCACAAACCATATGGGACGCATTGTGGTTCATGGACCCCATGAACCTAATATGGCATTTGAGCTTCGTGCAAGCATATGGCCGGCAGATTTGTGTATTGCTCAGATTTTCCACTTGATTTATTTTGCGTTTTTTTTTTAAATATTTGAAGTACTTAAAACAACTACTAGTAGTACTTTTAGGTACAAACTTATTCACTTTTATTTATGAGCGAAGTCGCGGGGAAAGCTAATAATAATAACTGTCTATATTCTGCCGCCCATTTTCTGTTTTAGTAATATTACAATGAGTTCTTAGTCATTAAAAATATATATTTTCTAAAAATATAATAATTTACACAAGTGTTGTATTTGTTTTTCTACAACATACAAGTTTTTACCTAAAAATGTTCTGCACCACTGCTCTGAAATATGCAACAGGCTACCTATGCGTGCGTCGCGCGTCATGGCTCTGTGGCAGTCAGCGGTGCAAAATAGAATATTAGTGATCGCTTCGCGCGTAATTATAATGAGGGGGTGCGCGGGGCATTCTCGGCGTTAACGCCCATTTGAGCGAGGTCAACGGCGTAATGCCAAGCCTTAAGAGCGTTTATCGCGCGCGGGCTGGCAACGTCGCATTTCTACAGGTTTTTCGTAATTATTTTAATACATTTAAATCAAATTACAATGTTTGTAATAGACTATCTAGATCGTTGGTATTTATATGTACTCGTATGTATTCTATTTTTTACAGTTATTGAGGTATTTACTCATAAAAATTTACAATATTGTCTATAATGTCAATATTGTGTAGAATTGTGACGTTTGCTAGCCCGCGCGGGATGAACGCTCTTAAGGCTTGGCATTACGCCGTTGACCTCGCTCAAATGGGCGTTGCCGCCGAGAATGCCCCGCGCACCCCCTCATTATAATTACGCGCGAAGCGATCACTAATATTCTATTTTGCACCGCTGACTGCCACAGAGCCATGACGCGCGACGCACGCATAGGTAGCCTGTTGCATATTTCAGAGCAGTGGTGCAGAACATTTTTAGGTAAAAACTTGTATGTTGTAGAAAAACAAATACAACACTTGTGTAAATTATTATATTTTTAGAAAATATATATTTTTAATGACTAAGAACTCATTGTAATATTACTAAAACAGAAAATGGGCGGCAGAATATAGACAGTTATTATTATTAGCTTTCCCCGCGACTTCGCTCATAAATAAAAGTGTTTGTACCTAAAAGTACTACTAGTAGTTGTTAAGTAAGTTAAGTACTTCAAATATTAAAAAAAAAAACGCAAAATAAATCAAGTGGAAAATCTGAGTAATACACAAATGTGCCGGCCATATGCTTGCACGAAGCTCAAATGCCATATTAGGTTCATGGGGTCCATGGACCACAATGCGTCCCATATGGTTTGTGGGCCCCATACGACCCGTGACCTCAGTTCAATTTATTATAAGTCACAAGCGGTCGTGGGCCCGGAACTTATTAGTTCAATAAGGCCGGCCACATACACAGACTGAATTCCGTTTCGGAATTCCGTACCGAAATATCGATTCGGAATTTTCGAAGGCAGTAAATCCATACAAAATCAAGGATGTATCACACACATACAGTAGTTCTTCGTTTATTTTGTATGGCTTTGCTGCTTTCGAAATTCCGAAATGATATTTCGAAACGGAATTACGACTGTATGTGGCAGGCCTAATCAATTATTCATTCTTTTTCTAATTGAGTTTTAGCAATACTTTCATTTTCTAGCCCATGTTTGACTGATTTGACGTGATCTATTAGGTTTTTATAAATTAAATTCTTCACCATATTAGCACAACTGATGTCATTGCGTTTTTTAATTACGTTACCGAAATTTGAAGCCGTCAGTTAATTTCTTCTTAGTTCGAGCCATTCACTTGACTCACTTTGAAGTATTGTACCTGTTTCAATTCTTATTCTTTCATCTTCATTCTTCTCTAAATTTTTCAAAAATATTCTTTTCGATTCCTCTAGCATTTCCTTTGACATATCGGGTTTCGCGCAATCCTGTCCATAATTGATGGAAGAGGCGTTTTGATTTTCCAATGTTCTTCTTTGTATATTTTTTAGGACTTATCTGTCGCTTTATTCTGTTCATTTCAAATTTATGTATTTGTCCCTTTGGACTTCTACCTACAATACATTTATGCAAGATGCTCAAAGGTTTTCTTGTGTTAAATGATAGAGCCGCAGTATTACCTACATCTCATCTGATATTGATATTTTTGAGCAAAGTTTATCCTTTTGCCACCTATGAATTTAGCAACAACGCTATGATATCTCTCTACAGAGTTGCTGTCGACATCGTGCAAAAAATGCGTGAGTGTGCCGATAGCTGTGATAATACTAATTTAATTTTTTGGCACAGAGTGTTTGTATGAAAGTCTTTGTCAATATCTTCTATTTCGCCTAGTTTGCCACAAAAGTACCCTTTGCACTTGGTATGTTGGCTAAAAGCATGTTCTGCAGCAAGCATTATATCAGCATGGAGTTGCATTGCATTATCAGTATGCTTGTATTTTGCAATTGCAGTTACTACTACTTTTCGCAAGGTTAATATTCTTTTCTTTGTTAGGAGTTTTATGAACCGTATTAGAAATTTCGTGTCTGTTGTAAAACTCTGCAGTTTGTTGCAAAAAATCCTCAGCAAGTGGTTTCGGCATTCAATTTTTTCTATTGTTAAATTTTCGTACGGCCTTTCTTGCAAAAGCTTTGAATATGTGTTGGCGTCACAATCTGATATAATTCTGCCATATATCAAATTGTGCATTTCTATGCTTTTCTTAAATCCCTCGACAATAATCGTTGACTCCATGCCGGTAGATGGTCCTGTAAATGAAGACAAAAAGTATAATAATGTAGCTTTCAGTATACAAAACCTATATTACGGCTTTAGTTCTCTAATGGGTTACCTCTACCATTTTTATATAATAGATATTTAGTTTGATTTCAAAATAATAAGGCGAACCATTTACGTTTAGTTAATTTATAAAACAAACAAACAGCAATACGTTTCCACTTATAATATTACTAGGATTTTTATGTAAAACACATAAAATATTTACCTGTATAGTTTTTATAACAAATATGATTTGTTTGTCGAGATTCCTTTATTTTCTGCTCTAGCGCAAATGTAGCAGACCTTATTTTTGACAGCCATGAACAATATTTTATTGCTACGTTTACCAAGTATGGCTGCTGCTCCTGACAGTGAGGAGTAGTTTTTCTTGTATGATCTTTTTCCCCAACATCCGTCAGCAATGACATCAATTATCGGTATTCCCTTTGCATTTACTTTACCCTCTTCAACGGCAGCACATCTTTCCTCTTCAGCAGCTTCGTTCAAAGATCTTAACGCTTCAGATTCCCACGTTTTGTTTACTATATCCATATGAAAATTAATAAAAATTAATTTAATTTAATTAATGTAATATTTATGCCCTAATTTATTTGTTATTTTTATAGTTTTAATTCATAATTGTTTTTCTATTCCAATTTAATTGATGGTTTTTAAATTTTCGAATATACTGTAATTTAATTTAACTACCTGACATTTTAAATTCAATGTAAATTAGTTTAATTTTAATTTTGTTATTATCAATATTATCATATAATTCCATTTTAATTTTTATAATTGATTATACAAGTGCTGTGCACACCTATAAGTGACTAATTCAAAGCTGTTAAAATAGAATATATTTAATGTAATGATTTAGTGAATAAGTCGTTGGTGTGTCAATAAATAAATAAATAAATAAATAAATGAAAGGTGAATCATTTTTGTGAGATCTCAGGAAGTCCTAGAGTTGACGTAATTTCCAGAAGTTGCGTATGTCCACATCCTGCTGCTATTGCCCCAGCTACGGCACATGTGTTTAAATTCATTTCTTCTGGGGTGTTGTCTCCCTCTATTATAAAACTCATGTTACATAAAAGACATTTCAGTTTTAATTTATTCATTAAACCTGTCAAACGTTCAGATACGATTTCTATTGACTTTAAACCGCAGTCCAATGGTCCGTGGCTTGTTATTTCTTGGAGTGATTTAAAAAAATGACTGATGTTTACAATACGTCTACCAATCGATAATTCTTCAGTTCCCCTAAAACAAAGTAAAATATAAAATTCAGTTGAAATACTGATGGCTTTAAAAAATATTGTAGCTTATATTGTATACGTTCATCCACGTTTACTTATAAAAGGGTTACGTTAATCCAATTTTAAAATATGTCATTTGATTTACTTATAACTTTAGGGTCCTATGAAACTCGCCAACCTCGTTACTTTTCGACCCCTTGTAGTCCGAGAGTCGCAATCTGCAGGTTACATCCATGGGGTCCAAAGAGGATGGACAAAAAAAGTCCACATACTGTCGGAATTCCATTTCGAAACATCGATTCGGAATTTTCGAATGCAGCAAATCCATGCAAGATCAAGGATCTATCACACACGTACAAGTAGTCCTCCGTTCGAAATTTTCACCGATTCAAAATTACGCATGGTAGTCTGTGCGTGACTTTGTATGGGTTTGCTGCTTTCGAAATTCCGAAACGATATTTCGAAACGGAATTCCGGGACGGAATTCCGACTGTATGTGGCTGGCCTAATTATTACCCTGTATTAGCAATCTGATTGCGATGAGTAATAATACAGGGTCAAATTAAATTAGCTAGTGAAACTCCACAGACGTGATGGGTATCGATATCTAAACATGATGAACTAGTTAGCTGCGACACATATACAGGTTCAAATTAAATTAGCTAGCGAAACTCCGCAGACGTGATGGGTATCGATATCTAAATATGATAAACTAGTTAGCTGCGACACATATACAGGGTAAAATTAAATTAGCTCGCGAAACTCCGCAGACGTGATGGGTATAGATATCTAAACACGATAAACTAGTTAGCTGCGACACATATTCAGGGTCAAATTAAATTAGCTAGCGAAACTCTGGCCAACGTAAATTCGTGCGTGTCTAATAGTAACAAGCTATAGATTCACTGCATGCGAATCTATAGCTCGTTATGTCGTTACTGTGCCACCGTGTCGTAATGCCGCCCGGTCGTTTGGAATCTATACCTTGTTGCCATTACACACGTACGAATTTCCGTTGGCAAATTCGAAACGAAAACAGTTTCTCGTTCTGGCGACGAAAGGTACCTAGGTAAGTATAAGCAGCTGATAGGTAGGTACCTGCTTAGGTACGCATATTACTTATACGTACCTACCTATATCTTTTTATCAAAACGCTTGATTGATGGTTACTAGTAAAATGTTAGATAGGTACTCAAATTACTTACCGTTACATTCTTTTTATTCTCCTCTTGTATTTTATTTTCAAATTACGCTTAGTGCGTCTTTTTTGTCACCCATATTGATTTTATAAATAAACTTATATTAACACAAATATTTCCTATGTAGTATTACTAACTATATACTAAAAACTACTCTAATATTTACACACACAAAAACTATTAAAATCAACAAAATAAGTAGGTAGGTATTTGTTTACAATACTTTCTAATGGTATTGTCACCAACGAAAAGATGCGGGAAAAAGTGGTACAGGTCCGTTCAGCACTGCGTCTCGTCCCGCACTAAATTAATAGGCGACAGAGGGGTTGCTCACGCGATTGAGTGTCGATTTATGTAAAAAATAATGACTATAAGTAATTAGAAAAGTTATTTAAAAAAATAAGCTGAGGATTCCCTAGGTATTGTATTGTGTAATATCATGATGACTATAAAAAAACCTAGCGATTAATAGTTTCGAAGAAAAAAGGTTTTATATTTCTAAAACAGGGGTTACTTTTCATGTATGTTAATGATATTTAAAATTATTTTTTATGTTTTTCGACGTGAAGGGGACATGTGTTTTATTGTGTAGTTTAACATATGTTTTTTAAAGATCATTATGGTACGGGTTATGGAGAAAAAAGGTTTTAAACTTCTTCAGTTCCAGCCTAATTTACATATAGCACCGCCTTAAAGTCAGTTTACATTATCTAAAAATATTTAGTGGGTTTTGTGCAATGATGAGCGATGAATGGATGGTGTCAGAAAAAAAAGTTTATCACGCTCGACTTTCTCAGCTGAAATAAGTAGCTAATAGGACTCTGCAGCCGCTCCATTTATAATAATAACACCAGCCTATTATTGTCCCAGTGCAGGGCAAAGCCCTCTTCTCATACAGATTCCGGTCTATTCTGTAAAAATCTCACCATGAAAACGTAGGTGAATTGAGCTGTCATTCCACCTGATGCTAGAGATTTACGCTATTGACCGCTCACCTCACCTAAGTTTTCACGGTGAGATTTGTACAGAATAGCACTGCTTATTTCATTTGATAAATTTTTATGTAGGCTGCGTCACAGACAAGCTGTCCGACGCTATTTGCCTGGCTAAACTTCAAAAATTAATAATTTAATCACTGCGTTTTCTTAACTATACTCATATTTTGTTACAGGTGCGAATTCTAATTTGTGCAACAGTATAACAGGTGCGAATGCGTTGCACATTGCCGTTGAAAGTGTAGCTGCCCATGATGATTTTGAGGAATTGTTGAAATGTTTAATAGACTATAAGATCGATTTGAATGCCACAGCTCTCACGGGCGACACTGCGTTAAACAGGGCTCTGTTGTTGCACAAGTAAGTTAATGTGTTCATTTATTGCTACGGCGTTGTTCCAAGTTCTGCTGATTATCATCATTGATGCAGTCGAAAATCGTCGACTACTGATGCTAAAAGTATTGTGTCTGTTAAGAACGACGGCAAGGCAAGGCAAGGCTTTCCTATATTACCGTAATAACCACGTTTGTCATACAGATATGAAAACAGAAACGAAATTCTAGTTATCAATCAAGTGACTATTTTTCTCATAGGTATACAAACTTTTTGGTTCTTGTAAATTCATTGATGCTTTTCGTTTCAGAGACCATGCCGCAGTTCTACTAATTCGCTATGGAGCAGACGTGAACACTTGCGATTTACACTCGTGTGGTCTGGACAATCTATCCATAGCAAGCAGACGACGATCGTGCAGTTTAGCGTCGATGTTGCTAAAGGCAGGTCATTACGTCACGGTTCCCGACCAAGGCGCAAATGTTCCTAAACCAGGATGCACAGCATATTGGTTATATCATGCATGCAAACAACCACTTAGTCTCTCTGATCTCTGTAGAATTAAAATTAGATGCATAGGCGGTAATACGGGTAAGATATTGTATCGCTTCATATCGTCGCTCCCTCTACCAAAGAGCTTAAAAGGATATCTTATGATGGAGGACGAAGGTCTGTATTAATTTGTAATGTGATTCAGTAAAAAGTCTGGGCTATCAAGAAATAAAAATAAATATCTATATGCAATTTTATTTAGTAAAATTACACAGTAGTACAAAGGTGTACTTAAAGTAAAATATAAAATATTTGTTGATTAGAATATCTATACTTATGTGACACAATATGTTTGTCCATAAAAATCTTCGAAATGAGTTGAATTGTTAAAACACCTAACAGTAAAGAATAATCCTTATTTCATGTTTGTAATTACATTAATTGGAGAATGAGCAGACATGAGTAGTTTTAATTTTTATATTTTCTTGACAGCTAAACGGAACTTCTGGCTTTGAATCATGTTACGATAGAAAGGTACAAGTTATTTATATTTAGTTGTAGACAATTTAATGTTGATTATTTATATTTGTTATCAAATCTATGATATAGGGTTATTTAATTTATTAACTTAAAAAGTACCACTCATTCTCCTTGAATATTATTATGTAAAAAATGTCCAAGTTATGTGAATTGGTTGAAATAAGAATCTAGTCTTAAACTAATTAATATATGTATTAATAATACAATAAGTAATTAAAATGATATGAATTCAGATGTAATAATACATACAATAAAGCAACAAGTTGCTTTTAAGCCTACTTACACAGGGTGAGTAAATTATAATGTACTACCTATTCTGTTGATATTAAATACACTGTACATGCATATGAAAATAAGAGTTTTAATTAATCATATTTCCCACAATGCGTAGTTTTCATTTGTTGAAAAGGTAAGTATAAAGTTATTGTAGTAGTATGTAATTATGAATAACAAAGCCGTCTGGCTACAAGCAAATTTTTTTATAATTATAAAAGTAGGTAGATGCGCCATCCCCGACCCAAGTCATCGAAAGCTATATTTAAACCCAGCTAATATCACGGTTATGTAAAACCCACCTACTATACATAATAACACCATAAATAATCCATAGAATTTTTATATCTTAACACACAATATTACAATGAGACAGAAAATTGTGATTAGTGACTAAATAATTATGGAATATTAGGTGGTAAACATACTATGTTAATAATATATTATTTCAGTTAAAGTGAATACCTCTAATGGCAATAATTAAATACCTATTTAAATCACAATACTATAATCTGCTTAATGACATAATTTGAAAAAAATAAAAGCAACTAATGGGAATGTTAACATAAAATAAACATTTTTACAAATAATAATAACAGCATTAACAGATATTAGCACATTAAAAAACTAATATACATAAGGCACAACCTAGTATACATATAGCATTTTGCAGATTTCACGCAAATAAAACTCAACATAAACAAATAGGTACTTATCAATAGCAAGGGAAACTAAATGCAAAATAAAGTCCAACTAGAGATATAACAAGCTAGCATGAAAGTGCATGACAATATGAAAACAACAACTTGTCAATCAACATCAATGAGTAACTTCTAAGTTACTGCCATATTTATTGCATATCTCTGGCTGGATTCGAAATCAGTCCTTTGGGCTTGACATCTTATCAGAAGGGCAACGACCTTTAATATCTTTAATAGTGTTCAATTTAGGGTACGTCTCCATCAAAAAGTTGACTAAATCAAAGTGTTTATTTTCAACAGCTTTATGCAGAGCTGTTTGCCCATCAGCATCTTGAGCGTCAACACAAGCTCCGGATTGAATAAGGAATTTTATTGCTTCAATTTTACCTAAAAACAGCATTGAAAGATAAGTAACAACATCTAAATAGTCTAATGAAGACATGAAAACATTATTCAATACTTTCTTATCTCAAAATGTGATTGTATTTACTAGCAGTTCTCTCGAGTGATTGGTAGGTGTGACATGACACAATGAGCAATAGAAAAATTGTTCTTAGCTTAATTGCCTTAGGAGATAATAATATGGTATGATAAAATATATGATAAAGTGTTTTTGAATATTTTTTTAATCATAACTTAGTGAAGGTGATTACCTGCCGCAGCAGCTTTGAGTAATGGTGTAGCTTGTCCACTATTGGTCTTCGCCTCAATCACTGCCCCATTTTGTAATAAAATCTTACAAATATCCACATATCCTTTACGTGCAGCATAGTGCAATGGACTGTATCCAGAATTATCTGGTGTGTTCACTATTTCTTTGACATTGCCTGCCTTAGCAATCAGATGACTGACTCTTTCCTCATCACCATAGAAGGCTGTAATAATAAAATATTTTTATTTAATGTTTTTGATACAAGTATAAGTAAATTGTTTGCATGCTTCATTTTATCTGGCACACCCATGAATTAGTGTTTAAGGTGACAATAACAGACTTTTAATGATTTTATACTGAAGAACACATCTAAACAAGTAGTGTTAATGATTTGGAAGAATTTTATATGTTCAATTACAGCATTTTTTAATAACTTAATCTGTGAATATTTTAGATTATGTTTATATTACACAGTGTAATTAATTAGTAAAGTTATGTCTAATGTGGATAAAAAACTGAGAATCATGCAAAATCTATCAAGTGTATTTTTATGAAACCGTCACCATTTTAAAGATAATTTAATTATTTATCTTTTAGTATAATTGTTTTAATATAATACCTTTTGTTTTATGTATAATAAATTAATGCGTCTAATTTGGGACAGCGCACCTAGATATGCAAGTTCTATTAGTGGCCAGACGTACAATGCGTTGCGTGAGCTCATCACAGAACACACAAGCTAACCACACAAGGTTATCAGGAAACACTAATGAGATACTAACATAGTTGCACATTACACCTGATAAAGTAGCAATTTATACATAGTAGAAATAAATATATTTTGAACTAATTACCTGCATACCACATGCCCCTCTCCCAATGCATTTCAGATAATGTTTGGCTAACCGATGCGTTAGCATGTGTGCAGTTTGAGTGGTCACAGTTCTTTCCATGATCCATATTTGTTATAATAATAATAGAATATTACAAAGAACAGTATGAATATGTTTGTGTAGATTTAAATAATGCGCTGGAGGGTCCAAGTGATCTCAGTCTCACCAGTGCTTGAAATTATCTTGTAACCAAGCTGGCTCATCGAATTAAGAGCATCAAGAACATTTGCTTTGACTGCAACCCCATTTACAACTACTCCTGTTCCTGGAAACTTTTTATACAGAGCTCTTGTCTCCGCATTCGCTAGGCCAAAGGCAGAGCAATCATTTGCATACAAAGATCCTTTGATAGCAATATAAACAACACGGTCTTCTTCAGCTATAGGTAGTGTTTCCAAGTTGCATGGAGACAGGTTCTGGCTGCCCTTTGTGTCCATAGTATAAAACAAATCAAACTGATGAAGATATGTTCCAATTGATGATTATGGCTTACACTTCGTCGTCTTTTGTCTGATGTTGGTAGTTGCCCAAGTGCATAGCTTCCTTGCTAATATTGTTGATGTTATCTTGCTCCACAATTATTGAGGGTTCTGGTTCTGAAAACTCTTTTCTCATAGTCCACATATACTCATTATAATCTTGTTTGACAGCTGTGGAGCTAGACGCGACAACCTTGTAACCCAACACCTGTAATGTTATTGATCAATTAACACTGTGACAATATGACTCAGTCATGACTACAGAACTACAATGATTCAATTAGCTGTTATGTAAGGAATGTCCAAAATCACAAACCTCAAGTGCGCTAAGAATAACACAAGGATGTTGTAAGTAAACAATAGTAGAATCGTCGCAGTAGCCACCACATGCGAACCTCTTGAGCTGTTCTATGTCTCCAGCTATACAAATAAAATTAGGCTTTCAATAAAATAACACAAACAGACATTTTATGAAGTAAATAAAATGAGAAGAGGACTGTGTTTAAATCTAGTTGATAAGCCCAATTAGATATCTTTACTTCTCTCCAGTTTCTCATTTTATTTCATAATTTGTCAACATCTACCTTTCAAGCCGGATACCAACACACGCCAAGGGTTTTTATGTCCATACGATGCTAGATTACCTCTAATCAGAATGTAGGGCATTGATAACGGATAATATTTCACTTATATCGTATACTGTTACAGTACAAAATTAATAATATTATTCAATTTACTTACGGCTGTACTGACTAACACAAAGTCACAAATTGCGTTGTATTGCGAGCGATGCAATGCAATCGCAACACGGTGATAGATAACTAAATTCAAAAGTAGATATGTTTATCATCACTACAGGACAGCAGTATACATTTTCAGTAAGAGTAAAAAGGAGCGAAAAGTTAGTTTTTGATGCTATTAATCTGGAAAGTAATGTCGTATTTGAGTGTGACCAATGTAATTCTGTAATTTTCTCATTTCATTACAAATGCATTAAACAGCAGATGTCTGTTTTTCTCTGATAACAAAGCAGACAGGTTTAGAACCGTAGACACTACTATTTAGAACCTAATACCTAATGTTGAATTTATTAGTTAGACAATTTTTTTTCTTTTCTGGCAACAAACAGATGTACTATTTTCATTTTTGGGTAAGGCCGCCAAAAAATGATAATTTTGATGGATGACTTAGCGTCCGGCAATTTTTTTAGGATAAATACAATAATATTATTGAACTTTATTGTTTTCCTTGCAAAAGGTATCATTTTACTAGTATTATTATATGCGAATCTCTGTAAACTACTTCTTTTTATTTTAAAATTATGTAGTCTGTACTGCGAGACTACAAATTGCTAGAACAAATAAAAATGTCCCAAATGATCTCCCATGACATTTATTTGGAATTAAATAATAGGTTTCAGTTTATTCCATCAGCAATCATAATATTTTCTTAATAGAATAACCTATTTTAGGCAATGTTTAATTACTTTACGACAATGTAGCTATTAAAATAATAAATATTTTCGCATAATAACAGCACGTCCACGTATTTAATGCTTTTATGTTACTGATTTTAAGTTATCATAATTTTTACAACCATAGAGTAATTGAGCATTAGAATCCGTTTTTAGTCATTGGCAACTCCAGTATCTAACTTGTCTATGATATGTCAATTGCGTGTCGGCCATTATTAAGTTCGTGTGTCAGTTACTTTGGCTAGCATCGTGTTTTCATTCGGCATAAAAAAGTTTTTAAATGATTTTAAGGTAAGTTTTTATCATATTGATTAAATTGACAGCTTATTTAGTAAATATGATGTTTAAATAAGAGCTATAATCGATGGACACTGTTAATTATTTATCATAGTGCCGTAGATTCGAGGATCTTTTGAAAAGAGGTTAGGTTTTATGTTACTTTTATGTTGCTTTTATGTTACTTTTAAGTTACTTATGTTACCACTGTAGTTTATTTTAAGTTACGTACGACATACCTTTAGAATCTTTTATGTTACTTTTTAAGTTACCGGTAATTTATACTTTTAAGTTGCTTTTATGTTATATGAGGCCAATTTAACGGCCTTACCCTTTTCATAGCAGCACTCACAAAGAGTAGAATAACTATAGGAAAAGAGAGCCCTCTCGCGTGAAAATTATGCCCCCATAACAAAAGCGCCATCTATCAATGGTGGATCTAACTAATCTGTGTATGTATGTGTGTCTGTGTATGAGCACTCATAGCTGTCATTACAGTATTGAGAATTTGAGATTGCGATAATATATATTAAGGTTTCAGAAGCAAAATTTATTAAAAAAAACAATCTGCAAATCTGATTTATTTGCACGTAACACAATTAATAAAAAAAATAAGACACCAACCACACAATAACAAAAATAGCATGTACTTTTTTTTAAAATTCAAATTGAAAGGGTTTTGTCGCACATGCGATTATGCCGCCCTGGTTGGCTTAACAAAATCATACTTACTAATTACCATTTAACATAATCTTAGTATAGCTAGTTTGTAAAGTACTCTAGCTGCATCAGAAAGTGGCACTGATAGCATGTCTTAACGGCTTAGAATTCGACTTTGTTGATTAAAGATTAGAGCTAGTCGATTCGGTTTTTGATGAAGATTTACCAGAATCCCGCATCGATTTTTGCTGACTTTTTAAGACAAACGGCCTGTTTGTGACTTACGTATCGACATGAAAAGCACACTAATTGATCATATTGCGAGACCTTGCGTTAACGCGAATCAGGGGAATTTGCGTTTGACGTGCAAACAAGATTGTTATTAACAGGTGCCACACCCTTAGGCTTTAAGTACACTGGCAAAAAATCTACTAATTCCCTTGACTGTAGCTTAGTATTGGCGGTCGCTGCCCTAACCTGAGCGTCTGTTGTTCAATGACTATCAACGTTCTCAGTTCGTCGCTGAATCCCTTAACTATTTTGAGGCGTAGTAACGTCCTTCTCGCATACTCAGCGTATGTGCTATACTTATCAGAAGTCGTGTGCATCGTATCATAAAGACTATTTGCGTAATCTAGTTTTCTTGGGCACAAGGGCTTAAACTCTTTAACGAAATTAGTCGTTCGGTCGCTGGTCACCCACGTGCGTCACCTTTAAGGCATATCGATACGCGCGACAGACACTCACACACACGACAGAGTCTCCCTAGTTATTAGAAATTTTAGCTCGTTCAACTTCCTCACACCACACATCTATGTCATTGCTAGTAGAATCGAAGTTAGATAGAAAATATTTTTGAGTTTTGTCCGAATTTATCGACCTAATTGCTTCAGCTAATATCCGTGCTGAATCCGTCATAGATTGTTCGCTGCGGGGCGGGGGTGTGTGTCGACACTAGGTCTCTCGATCGCAATACTCTTAGCCGTGGGTATACCTAATGCGCCCGTAGAACTAGGTAACAAAGTTTCAGATATCGGGTTTCTGGCCTGAAGGACCTGACCGTTCTGTAATACACTAATCGGGGGAGTGTGAGACCTTATGGACGTCCTATTCTGAACTAGCTGGCTATGTCACTCGGTCGTGTTACGTAAGACGGAACGTTCTGTTTCTAACGAATTTAAACGAGATAAAATCGACTGTAACGTTTGTTGCATTACCACGTTTTGATCGCCAAAATTCAGTCGCGGGCGCGCCCTACAGTTCGATCGAGATCTACTCGTATGATAAGTTCCACTCCTGCAGTGCTATTCTGTACAAACCTCACAGTGAAAACGTAGGTGAGGTGAGCGTGGAGTGAGTTGTCAATAGTGTCGATCCGTAGCGTAGGTGGAATGACAGTTCACTTCAAGCTCACTTCACCTGAGTTATCACGGTGAGATTTTTACAGAATAGACCAGGGCCCCAAGTCTGCTATTTTTTATAAATTCGTCATTCCAACACGATCCCATTGTCATTTTGCTAAAAGTTCGTAATCTGCTAAATTCATAATGGTCGATCATTGGTAGGTCAGTGGTCTCGTAAAAGAATCGTGTCAATCGTGGTACTGATCAAAGGAACTGTCAAAATTTTAGCAGATTACCGCATACGTCATAACGCTAATTATAAGATCTGTATTTTCACCTGTAGCAAACAATAAATAAATGAATTATAAATTATTATGAGTCAGTCTTTCATTTATCATTATGTAAGAGATTACCATTTTAAGCCATGTCGTTCAATGGAGTGTCAGTGGTTGACCATTGGAAAGTCATAATGACGCCATTATATTAGTAGATTACCAAACTTGTCATAATCAACAATTATGAAATCAATGATAGACCATTCTGACACTATTGTAATAGCAGACTTGAGGCCGAGCTGGAGCGAGAACGGTTTCGCGAACGAGATCTAAAGTCCATGCTGCCTATCGGCCATATTTAATCATAAAACAAGCACTGTGGTTTTGAAATAACACGGTTGTTTGGTGTCTTATTTTTATAACCGACACTACACAATCAAAAGCTGGATTTAGTGGGCGTTTTAGGAAAACTATCCCACTTCTGAATTAAGGTTTCAGAAACAAAATTTATTAAAAAAAAAAAACAATCTTAGACGCATTCGATTATTTTAATAACAAAAAAAGTACCCTACAAATCTGATTTATTTGCACGTAACACAATTAATAAAAAAAATAAGACACCAACCAAAAAATATAACAAAAATAGCATGTATAATTGTATGTACTTACATAGCTTAACTACAACCTTACCAACTTAAATCAATTTAGCGGACACTAAACAAATCACGTCGACAACTACCGAGGGCCAGCGAGCAAATGGACCACAGAACATAATGTACCCTGACGGAAATGGACGATCGATAGTTTTTTTTTTTTTTTAATACGGACCTATCGCAGTTTGCTCCGGGAGCATTGACTGCTTAAACAATACAGCCGCGGTCGCTGCCTTTTATAGACATCATTTTACAATAGAAACCTATACCCTAAATATATTTATTTACATATCTACAGTGTGAGTCTTTATAATGTGCACATATCGCAATGAGGGAAACTATGCTTAAATTTATCGACAGAAAAAAATTAAACTTTATAGCATTTTTTAAAATTCTTGTTCGCTGCTGTGACCTCTGTGTGTTAGCCTTTGGTTTTATTGTAACTAAATCTTGTTGATTGGGTACATAATTCATTTGTTAAAGTTTATTTAATCATTTGTGACTTTCTGCAACTGACTTCCGGTACTGTAAATACTGTCTCCGGTTAGAGAACGGAAGTCGATTGCAAAGTTGATTATAATAGTATTTAATATTTTATTTCCGGAAGTTGCTTGGCACGCCACCTATTTACAGTTTTGAGACGTAGAAATGTTTATAAGCACATGGCAGGGCATTTTTAA
Organism: Dicycla oo; assembly: GCA_948252095.1. NCBI lineage: Eukaryota > Metazoa > Arthropoda > Insecta > Lepidoptera > Noctuidae > Dicycla > Dicycla oo. Next base: position 18,623,139 of record OX411712.1, read on the forward strand.
GTTAGTTCCGTCTAGAATAAAGATCTAAAACGTCACGCTGCTCGTTTTCTTATCCCAATCCGTTCTGATTTCTGATATCATTAGTGGGATAATACCTAAAGTGCTAGTGAACTAAGAAATAACCAGTTTTTTTTTAATCTAAAGCAATATTTTTTTTTCTTTCTCTTTTCCTATCGTCTTTTTGTGAGTGTTAAAACAGACATTGTTACAAACTGTACGGTGTGTTTTAGTTGTGAACTTTATTATGCCTAAGCGCACTTGTGGTGTGAGTAGTGACCCTTCATCAAGTGAAACAAGTGAATATTCGTATACAGAGAGACATTCAAAACGACGAAAGGACAAAAGACATTCAAACTCTGACAGTCGTACACATAACCACAAAAGAAAAAAAAATCCAGAAGATCACGCCGGACGAGGGAGACCAGCGGAAGTCCGAATAGCTTGCATGAGGGCAGGTCAAGTGAGATTCCAATAGAGCGACCAGGTGGCGAAGTTGCTTCTGTAGCGGTTGAAGATTGCTGTAATGTTCCTGAACCAAGATCAGTGGAAGTCGTACAGTGGGCTGGCAAGTGAGAGTGCTTGACCAGGAAGCTTGCGGTGCAATATTTGGCATATGTAGAATGTGGTGTCACTCATTAGAAGTCGTACAGTGGGCTGGCAAGTGAGAGTGCTTGACCAGGAAGCTTGCGGTGCAATGTTTGGCATATGTAGAAAGTAGTGTCACTCATTGGAAGTCGTACAGTGGGCTGGCAAGTGAGAGTGCTTGACCAGGAAGCTTGCGGTGCAATGTTTGGCATGAAAGTAGTGTCACTCATTGGAAGTCGTACAGTGGGCTGGCAAGTGAGAGTGCTTGACCAGGAAGCTTGCGGTGCAATGTTTGGCATATGTAGAATGTGGTGTCATTCATTGGAAGTCGTACAGTGGGCTGGCAAGTGAGAGTGCTTGACCAGGAAGCTTGCGGTGCAATGTTTGGCATATGTAGAATGTGGTGTCATTCATTGGAAGTTGTACAGTGGGCTGGCAAGTGAGAGTGCTTGACCAAGAAGCTTGCGGTGCAATGTTTGGCATATGTAGAATGTGGTGTCAGTCATTGGAAGTCGTACAGTGGGCTGGCAAGTGCGAGTGCTTGACCAGGAAGCTTGCGGTGCAATGTTTGGCATATGTAGAAAGTAGTGTCACTCATTGGAAGTCGTACAGTGGGCTGGCAAGTGAGAGTGCTTGACCAGGAAGCTTGCGGTGCAATGTTTGGCATATGTAGAAAGTAGTGTCATTCATTGGAAGTCGTACAGTGGGCTGGCAAGTGAGAGTGCTTGACCAGGAAGCTTGCGGTGCAATGTTTGGCATATGTAGAATGTGGTGTCATTCATTGGAAGTCGTACAGTGGGCTGGCAAGTGAGAGTGCTTGACCAGGAAGCTTGCGGTGCAATGTTTGGCATATGTAGAATGTGGTGTCATTCATTGGAAGTTGTACAGTGGGCTGGCAAGTGAGAGTGCTTGACCAAGAAGCTTGCGGTGCAATGTTTGGCATATGTAGAATGTGGTGTCATTCATTGGAAGTCGTACAGTGGGCTGGCAAGTGCGAGTGCTTGACCAGGAAGCTTGCGGTGCAATGTTTGGCATATGTAGAAAGTAGTGTCACTCATTGGAAGTCGTACAGTGGGCTGGCAAGTGAGAGTGCTTGACCAGGAAGCTTGCGGTGCAATGTTTGGCATATGTAGAAAGTAGTGTCATTCATTGGAAGTCGTACAGTGGGCTGGCAAGTGAGAGTGCTTGACCAGGAAGCTTGCGGTGCAATGTTTGGCATATGTAGAATGTGAGTCGCTCATTGGAAGTCGTACGGTGGCTGACAGGTGAGAGTGCTTGATCAGTGAAGTTTACGGTGCAATGAGTGACAGATGTAAATTATTATTGAAAAGTATGAATGAGCTAATGAAAATGTGAAATTAACAAAATACGATTATGTAATATCTTAACTTTTTAAACAGTTCCTGTGCTATTGGGCTAAATTGTCACGAACTTATTATTTCATAGTTTCTGAGAATATCGTTAGATGGTGCTTTCATTAGATAAGTACCGTAATAATTATAACGCTAAAAAATTCAGGTCTTCTATAATATTGATTGATTAAGCAAGCACCATAGTGTTTATTGTGTAATTTATAGTTTGAGGACAAACTTGATGTCAGGAAGGCCGAATGTTAGCTTTTGGTTTTATTGTAACTAAATCTTGTTGATTGGGTACATAATTCATTTGTTAAAGTTTTTTTAATCATTTGTGATTTTCTGCAACTGACTTCCGGTACTGTAAATACTGTCTCCGGTTAGAGAACGGAAGTCGATTGCAAACTTGATTAAAATAGTATTTAATATTTTATTTCCGGAAGTTGCTTGGCACGCCACCTATTTACAGTTTTGAGACGTAGAAATGTTTATAAGCACATGGCAGGGCATTTTTAAGTTAGTTCCGTCTAGAATAAAGATTTAAAACGTCACGCTGCTCGTTTTCTTGTCCCAATCCGTTCTGATTTCTGATGTGTAAAAAAACGGTAGGTATAACTTTTATACTACACGATCAATCACGATGAAACAAATTCAGTTATGATTAAAACAACAGGGCGTCCTCATAAAATAAAAGTTAAATAAAAAACTGCCCTCAATTGAGAAATAAGAGGGTTTTTTTGACAAAAAATCTGGTATTTTTGCCATCAATTTTTACAATAATTGTAACATTTCTCAATTAAACCCCCTATTACCTACATTTATTTATTTATTATTATTATTAGCCTTTATTGTCCCACTGATGGGCAAGTAAAAATACCACGTTTATGACTTAATCACAACATTTCCCATCAGCTGTTCTGTTAAAGAAAGGCCCTGCACACTCATGTACCTACACAAAAAAAAAGTTTGATTATTTTAATTTTTTTTCCGTCGATGAAATTAAGCATAGTTCCCCTGTTAGTACTGGCCATCCAGTACCAATTGATACTGCATGTCGTTTATGGTTTTACCTTAGTTACCAATAACAGTCGTGTCAAAATAAAAGCGATATCAATGTTCATGCGTATATATTTATAAATGAATCCCTCACAAATTGGTAGCAGAGCGTGGTTAGTTGCAAGGTATTTATATGGTTATTTGCAAGGTATTAATAACGTTATTTGCAAGTATGAAAAATGGCATCAACTACGAGTTATCGTAACATAGAACCTTTGACCAAATCAAACTATGATACGTGGTGTTTGCAAGCACAAGCGGTCCTGATTAAAAATGACTATTGGGATATCGTAAGCGGCGAGAAAACATTACCACCAGCTACGGATGCGGCGGCAAGATTGGCGTTCAAGAAAGAGGACTTAAAGGCAAGGGCTGAAATCCTACTTTTATTGTCACCATCAGGATTAAAACAAATTAAAGCCTGCGCGACATCTAAAGCTGTATGGGACAAGTTGAAAGCTACTTATCAAAGCACTGGGCCTGCGAGGAAAGCTACCTTATTAAAACAGTTGGTTCTAAAGCGAATGACCACAGGAGAAGATATACGTGACCACATAAATAACTTCATGGACATCGTGGACAAACTCGCAGATATGGATATAAAGGTACCTCCAGAACTGCTTAGCATAATGCTTCTCTACAGTTTGCCGACAACTTTTGAGAACTTTAGAATAGCCATCGAATCTCGAGACACCCTGCCTAAACCTGAAGATCTGAAAATAAAGATTTTGGAAGAATACCAAGCAAGGAGAGGAAATGAACAACCTGAAAGCTCAGAAGCATATTATACCAAGAAAAACAGGCAAAGGTTGTACTGCAAGAGCTGTAAAAAGAAAGGCCACACTATCGAGACATGTTGGGGCAAGAAGAAAAACAATAATGAAAAAGACAACGGAAGCAAATACAATTTCAACGTTTGTCTGAGCACCGCAAATTCAGATGCTGATAAAAATATCTGGTGTCTAGATAGCGGCTGCTCATCACACATGTGCGGTGACGAATTGATGTTTTCTTCCATGACACCTGAAAATGGCACCTTAAAGTTGGCATCAGATAAATACACTACCTAGTAGAATTCAAGGTAAAGGAAGAGTCACAATCAGTACCGATAAACACGGCTACAATTTCAATGACACCTTTTATGTTCCCGATATATCAGTAAACCTTTTATCCGTCGCCAAAATAACCGACAGAGGAAATAAGGTTATTTTTGAAAAAGAGAAAGCCTACGTTGTAGAAAAAAGCGGAAACAAGATACTGACTGCTCGAAAGACATATGGGCTTTACTACTTTGAATCTGGACGAAAAGAAACTGTAAACTACACACCAAAAAATGACAGTGACATTATGGAATGGCATCGCAAACTTGGCCACATAAACGAAAAAGATTTAAAGAAGATGGCTAAAGATAACCTTATGTATGGCTTAAATTTTAATGATGAAGACATGGAAACATGTGAGACCTCATCAAAGGCAAAATGTCCAGGTTACCGTTCATAAGGCATGATGATCTATACTCAACCGATAACTTGGAAATAATCCATAGTGACGTTTGTGGACCTTTTGAATGTGAAACATTAGCAGGATCAAAGTACTATGTTACTTTCACAGACGACTATAGTCGCTATTGTCACGTCTATTTCATTAAAAGAAAGAGTGATGTATTCAACGTCTTCCAAGAATACAAAAATGAAGTTGAGACGTTCCATAACAAGAAAATAAAAAACCTGCAGACCGACAATGGTACAGAATATCGGAACAAGGAATTCGATGACTTTCTCAAATCGCATGGCATCCGAAGAAGGTTGACCACAGTTTACACCCCTCAACAAAATGGGATTAGCGAGAGGAAGAACAGATCCTTGATAGACAAAGCCAGATGTCTGTTAATCGAGGCCAAGGCACCTAAAAAGCTCTGGGCGGAAGCGGTAGCAACTGCAAACTACCTTATAAATCGTAGCCCTTCTAAAGCACTGAATGGCGAAACACCTTTCAAGAAATGGCTAGGCCGAACACCATGTGGACATCATCTTCACACGTATGGAGGGAAGACCTTTGTGTTGAAAAAGAACAAACGGGGCAAACTCACCCAGAATGCCAAAGAAGGCGTATTCATGGGGTACTCGATGACTTCAAAAGCTTACAGAGTGTATATACCTGAAGACGATGATGTAGTAATAAGCAGGGACATAAAAGTCATAGATAAGATGTACTTCGAAGAAAAAGAAAGTCAGAACTATGATAAACTTATTAACGAAAAGGAACAATTTCGGAAATCTGAAAAAGAAAACAAAACTAAATACAATGATAAGAAAAATAAAAGGGTACAACCAATAGAAGTTGAAATAACAGATAATGAAAAAGAAAATACGTTACAAAATTCCAACGAGCAAGAAGATGAAGTTTCTTCGGTAGAAGAAATAGAATCTTACGATGATGCATCAGATGTTGTCGAAATACCTGAAAATGGGAGGCCGCAAAGAGAGAGGCGTCCGCCCGCGTGGACTACAGATTTTATACTGAACCAGACTGAAGAAAGTCACCTACTCTCGGAGATCTTTTATATATCGGATGAAAATGATGATGATGAATACTGGCATGATGCTATAAAAGCCGAGATTAAAGCACATGTTAAGAATGGAACCTGGAAAATAGAAAAGAAGAACAAAGACATGAAAGAAGTGGACTACAAAATGGTTCTAAGAAACAAAATAGGACCTAACAACAACATCACAAAGAAAGCCAGACTTGTAGCGCGGGGCTTCACTCAGCGACCAGGCATTGACTACAATGAAACATACGCTCCTGTAGCTAAACTGAGTTCGATAAGATCTGTTGTTGGAATAGCCATGGAAGAAGGCTTGAAATTGAACCAAATGGACGTTACAACGGCGTACCTGAATGGCGAACTAGAAGAAAAGATAGTTATGAAGTACCCTGACTATTTAGAAGAATATCTGACTGAAATCATGGTTGAAGAAAGTAAACAAAAAAATCTAACTTTGTACGACAAAACAATAAGTATGCTAAATGACATAAAAAACAATCCAAAAGGGAATGTTTGTAAACTCATAAAAGCTTTATATGGACTCAAACAGGCAGTGAGGCAATGGTATAAGAAACTCGACACAGAATTAAAGAACATAGGTTTCAAAGCATCGGAAGCTGACCCATGTCTATACTTACTAGAGAAAAGAGGAGTTGAAGTCATAATAATCATATATGTCGACGATTTATTAATTGCCTATTCGTGTCCTAGGAAGCTCCAAGAAACTACACACCAAACTAAAGACCTGTTAAATAAGAAATTTGAGTTAAAAGACTTAGGAACACCTAAACGGCTAATAGGGATAGATGTTACCTACAAGGGAGATGAAATCAAACTCAACCAGGAGAAGTTCATAGAAGACACTCTAAAAAATTCAAAATGGAAGATTGCACGGCCACGTCTACACCCATAGAACCAGGTCTTAAACTAGAAAAAGGAAGAAGAGATGAAAGGAACGATCTGCCCTACAAAAATTTGATTGGCTCTCTCATGTATCTGGCAGTGGCAACTCGACCCGATATAATGTTTGCCATAAGTTATCTCTCCCAATTTAACGACTGTTACGGAGAAGAGCATTTCAAGTGTGCAAAAAGAGTACTGCGATACTTAAAGGGAACAAAAAGCGTCGGTCTTATATTTAGAAAAACTCGCCAAGAACTATATGGCATGGCTGACGCAGATTGGGGCGCATGCAAGCTCGACCGGAAGTCCTTTTCGGGCTGCTGCTTTAAATATGCGGGAACGGCCATAAGCTGGATGTCGAAGAAGCAAAAGACTGTAGCGCTATCGACTGCCGAAGCCGAATATGTCGCTTTGACCGAAGCTGCAAAGGAGGCTATTCACTTGAAAAGTCTATTCAAAGATCTTGGGGCCAACTATGACAGCATAGTTATATTAAACGATAACCAAGCGGCCCTAAAGTTAAGTCAGAACACAATGGTCACTTCCAAGTCCAAACATATTGACTTAAAAATGCACTTCATCCGAAATTGCATAATGGACAGAGCAATACAGGTCAGATATCTGCGAACCGAAGATATGGAGGCAGATATCCTGACCAAAGCCCTAGCCGGCCCGCGACTGTTGAAACTGCGGAGCAGCTTAGGAGTTTCCTGAATACTCCTGATGACCATGACGATGCCGTGAAGAGGAGTGTTAGTACTGGCCATCCAGTACCAATTGACACTGCATGTCGTTTATGGTTTTACCTTAGTTACCAATAACAGTCGTGTCAAAATAAAAGCGATATCAATGTTCATGCGTATATATTTATAAATGAATCCCTCACATCCCCTCATGTGATTTATATTTACAGACTGACAGTGATGGGTCAGTGGGTCGTCTTAGGGGCAGAGTTTTATATAAAGTAAAATAAAATTCAGAGGCCCATAATTCAGAAACAGTGCGTCGTAGGACCATGCTTCTCAGAACCTAAATGGGTTCTAAGGTCAAGGTAAACCCCATACAGCAAAAAATTGATATATTTCCGAAATAATGTTTTTTAACAAAGGAGATGTTCCAAAATGTTCCATACATTGCCTCCTGTTTCTTACCTTGGGCCAGGTACGTGTATACTATACATAAAAATAGGGAAATATATTTAAAACAGTTATCAACTGTCCAATGTCCAAACACTAAACCCATTTTTGTAAACTGAAGCATAAATAAAAACTTATTATTATTATTATTATTATTATTACTTTAAAATTGCTTCGTTTGCTAGTAAACCACAATTATTTACACTTGAAATTGCAACACACAACAAAAACCCGTCGTGGGGGTAAGCTGTCATTTTGATTGATTAATGACGTTTGACATGACAAGAAGAGGACTGAAATGACACTGTTGTGACAGCTGACAGTCCTCTTTCTATGATCAATGGTCGATCTATGGTTTACTGTCATTGTTTTTATGCATAGAGTAACTAAATTGGTGAGACGCCATGTTGAAAGTCGATAAAAATAATAGATAAATATCAATTGCCTACCAACCAATTGTCATTTGAATGAATGAATTGTATTTTTCCCAAATTCTACAGACTTTTCTCGTTTTTTTGAGGCAGTGTACACAGACCTGGCCCATTTTGAAACATCTCTTTTGGCTGTCCTCTGCCCCTAAGGATACGTAAGCTGAAGATCGACCGACAAAAAATTTTTAGATTTTTTTTTTTCTATATTTCGCGGGTTATTTTCACATCAACTCAAGGTTTTCAACTAGAGCAGCAATTTCTTTCCAGAAAAGATTTCCATCTGAGCTACCAATTCGGAAATATAGAGCCTTTTATATAAAGTAACATAAAATTCGGAGGCCCATAATTCGGACACCGTGAGTCATAGGACCATGCTTCTCAGAACCTAAATGGGTTCTAAGGTCAAGGTCAACCCAATACTGCAAAATAAATTGGTAAATTTCCAAAAAAAAAATACAGGATATACTCCAACCCAGTGATGTTGTAAGATCGAAGTGATTTATGTCAAGCCGATTTTTTATTATTATAATTAATGCAGTGAAACGAAACCGTTAAAATATTCTATAATTTAACTCTAATTTAAACATGTGGCTCACTTCATTATATTAATAATAGTAATACTGTTTTTTCATAACTTTGTGTGTTAACTACCTAATATAATTTAGTTTCCTTATTTTCTATTGTTGTTAGTTTTCACATTGATGTTTTTTCATGACAGTATGTCACAGAACAGAATGAGTAAACATAATGATTGCAAAATGCAAGCCTCCCGTTATTGATTGAAAGTTAAATCATATCTATTTTATTTTTTCAGGTCCCTTCAAGTAAATGCTGAAGCGTTGTTCCCATCCGACGACGAAGTTTAGCTGCGTGAACTGAACCTGAGAAGAGGTAAAAAAAGGAAACAAGCGGCCTCCCCATCGTGCTCACTGTCGGCACCGAGTACATCACGAGCGAGCCCTGCCCCTATGCGTACGCAGTCTTCATCATGGGGTAAGAAGAAGCCAGTTATCAAGCCAATCGCTCCGAAGAAGGCAACGGTTCATGATATCTTCGGGAGCGAGAGTGAAGACGATGCTGTGGAACAGTCTTCAGCCCCCGGTAAACCTATTCCGCAGCTACAATCCTACATTAGTAGAAGACTCGCCAATGGACACTCGCGTCAAATGTTCGATTATAAACAGCGGGTATAGGGTCGAAAGGTTATAGTTGTACGAAATAGAGAAGGTGCAACCCCTGAATAGATGGCGTCATGCAATTGTCTCTGTCAAAAATCGTACTGACCAAAACACAGATGCGTGAAAAAAAATTTTTTTTTTTGCTTTCTTCTAGTTTCACCACTTTCTTAACTTTAAAGTGTAATTTTATTTTGATTAAAAATGGGTAAAACGGCATTTTTTTTAATCTTTAATGTTGGCAGATTCTTATAAAACTATTGCTTTATTCAGATGTTAGCTAGAAAAAAAGTTATGCGTCTTTAAAAAATACTTAAATCTTAATTTCAACTTGCATTAAAAAAAAAAAAAAAAACAAAAAATGATTGAGGAGTTCCAATTCTAGCAAAATATCCCTAGTGTGTGACCTTTCTAATGGTATGTAATTTGCATTTATATAAAAAAAAAACTTTAAGAGTTATTTCATAATTTTATCAAGTAGGAAATTTTTGACGAAACTACCTTTACGAAAAGTGAAATGTTTTGCGAAAGGAGAAGGGGACTTCTGGGCCCAGCAGTTAACTAGTTGAAATGTGTAAAAAAAAACCGTTATATTTTTCTAAAGGAAATCACAAAGTAGTTTCTACCTAGAAAGCGAGAAAACTTAAATTAAGTTAATGAAACTAAATAATCGATTATGAATAAATTGGTAAAATATGAGAATATGTATGAAAATCGAGTGACAAGTGCATATCAAGCTTTCGTGGAATCGATTGAATAGATTCATAGTGAATTTTTTTCTTCTGGCAACACTTGTGCCTGACATCCGTCAGTCACTGACTGACAGATGCACTCGTTCGTTTTCTTTCGTTCTGAGTGGGCACGTATTTTCCTTGTTTTATTTTTTAACCCCACGACCTCGGCTTTGACGGACTATTTGACGGATCTTGCTATTCTACCTGGCTCTCTATTTGGGACAACTGTTTACGCCTATCGATTGGATATCGACGACATGGATCGCTGTGTAAATTGTACGATTGCGACTGGTCGCAGTAACTATTATGCATAATAATGCGATCTTCAAAAACAGGGCACAAAACATCGAGTGTAGCTTCGGCTGTGCGGCATGTAGCGCCGTCCTGTTGAAACCAAATGTTGCCAATATCCTCCTCTTCAATTTTTGTGAACAAAAGTTCGTTCAACATGGCCCGATAACGATCGCCATTAACTGTAACGGCCACTCCTTGCTCATTTTCGAAAAAAAATGGCCCAATTATGCCTCTGGACCAAAATCCGCACCAAACAGTGACTCGTTTTGGGTGCGTCGCCTTTTCAATGTATGCGTGCGGGTTTTCTGTGCTCCAAATGCGACAATTTTGCTTGTTTACATACCCGCCAAGATCAAAATGAGCTTCATCTGAAAAGATGATTTTTTTTAACTCGGCATCTTCTGTAAGTCGATCGCAGGCCCACTTAGCGAAGCGAAAACGCATTGGATGGTCAGTTGGCTTCAACTCCTGAACCAATTGGACTTTGTATGGCGTCATACCACGGTCTTTATGCAAAATTCGTCTCAATGATATCTCCGAAATGTTCAATTGTTGAGAACGACAGTGAATTGATGTTGATGGCGCTTTACGCACACTTTCTGCCACAGCAGCAATATTCTCGGGTGTACGCACTGTTTTTGGCTTTTCACGCTTTGGTTTATCGAAGAGAATGCCAGTTTCTTTCACTTTTTTCACGAGATAACGAACATACGGAGCTGACGGTGCTTCTCTTCTTCCAAAATCCGTACGCAATTTGCGCACACATTCTGCAACATTACCATGATTTTCAAAGTAATGTCGTAATATTTCCCAGCGTTGTTCAAGCGTATACACAACCATATTCGTTCAGCGGAAGGATAAAACTAATTATCTGTCAAATCAGACATGAGCTAAGTGTTACCATTCACGAAATAAGCACTAGGTGGAAAAAAAAATGTTAGATGGCGGGCCCGTTACTATAATGCGAAAAGACTTTTTCCCCAACCTAATATAATATCCTCTTACAAATAAGGCTAGTTTGATTCAGTTAACACCTGGGCCCAGGAATCTATGGAGTCATTCCTTTCTCCTTTAATACTGCAAGGTTGGTAAAAAATAAATGATCGACGGCTTGCCAGTAGCAGTGCTGCAAATTGACATTCACATTTTCATATGTGGGGAAGGGCAAGCATTACCTGTACAGATTTTGTCGAACTATATAGTTCAACAAAATCTGTACAAGTAATGTTGACAAAGGATTGCCCCCCAAAGAAATTTTCCTTAAATGTGTGGATGGGTGTCGTCCACAACCACATTATTGGGCCATTCTTTCTGACAACTTTACTGGGCTCGCTTAAGAAAACTTTTTACGAAATGAGTTCTCGTCGCTGATGGAGGATGTACCACTGGCTACAAGAAGATGAATAAGATATCAGCATGGTGGCTGCCAAGCGCACTATTTCCGAGCCATACGGGATCGGATGGACGTGAATTTTCCATGGCGATGGATAGGTCGCGGTGGGCCAACTCCCTGGCCGGCGAGCAGTCCTGATTTGACGCCTTGCGATTTCTACATTTGGGGTCACATGAAACACTTGCATCCCGTGAAGAGCTGAGAGAAAGAATTTTAACAGCCAGCCAATATTGATGTGTTGGGTCAAACACAATTACGACGCGTGTGACAGTGACGGAAGTACGCAAGAGGCTGCGTGCTTGCATAAGAAATCGAGGCAGACAAAATGAACAAGATCTGTAATAATTTTACTCTGTTTTTGATGACTGACAATGATAAGTAAATAAACGAAATTAATGTTCTAATTATATCTGCCTTTTTTATTTAAACCCATCCATGTGTTGATAACATTTTTATCTTTTTAGAAAGGTTATGAAATAGGGAATTTATTTCCGAGATTTGTATGCCAAGTATCATACATTTTTTTTTTCAAGTAAAACACGTCTAATTTTCAAAAATTATAAAATAAAGTTAGTTTCCTTTCCACTGACTAATTAACCTTTTATTTCTGAAATTATGAGAATTTAGGCATCTGGTTTTTTTTTTTATAAATTCATTTATCATCAGTTAGAAAAATAAAAATAAGTGTCGAGAACGAAGTACCTATTTATTTTTTAAATTATTTGTTTTTGGTGACCAGTCTGCAAATTGAAATAATAATCTAAAAACCTCTGTAACTCGGAAACCATTAATTTTCGACCCCTAGTTGTCGGGCTTAATTTGTTTGAAATGACCTCTAGTATGGTTATAAGATTATGAGTTTATTACCAACTCTCAACTGAAGTATTTTTTTAAGCCTCTCGTAGACCCTCTTAATGCAAAAGCGGCTAACTAGGCAATTTCTATAATAAAAAATGAAGACCAACCCAAAAATACTTATATAAGGTCAACAATATTTTTGCCTGATAAATCTCATGATGTGTATAAACATGTATCATCTGATGAATTAAGCTGTTCAGAAAATGTTTATTCAGAAGACGAAGAAGGAATACGTCTGAATCAGAAAAAGTTAATGTGTCGTTAAAAAAAGAAGATATCTTTGAAATATATGTTAACAAGTACCAAATAGATACTCGACGGTTATGACGTAGTAGTTGCTTAATTATTCCTAAATTACTTTCAAATATTCTCATTAATATCTAAATAATATTCTTTGTATTTATTTACCTATAATAAGTCATTTATTTGATTTTTATAACAATAATTTAGTATTTCATAAAATCATACGAGTAACTTATTGAGTTGAACTGACAGTTGATTTGAATATGGCGGTTAAGTGTATAAAAAGGGAGGCAAATCATTTTTAACATCCTGTCCGACCGTTTGCATGGACACCGATTCGGTGTCCGACCGCGCCCCCTCCCCGTCCGACAACGAGTCCGCCTCTGGCTCCGACGAGGAGGCCCCAAGTTCTGAGGCTTCCGCTTCCTCTGCTTCCTCGGAGGACGATGGCTTTACGCCCGTCCTCCGTAAGGGAAGCAAGAAGAGGAAGTTGAAGGGCTCTAAGGCCCCCTGCCCCTCTGCCCCTCCTAAGAAGGCTACGACTGCCTCAGTCCGTGGCCCGAAAAAACCTCGATCTACGATCTGTTGCCTTACAGGCATTCAGATCGAGAAACCCGATAAGAGCAGCATCGTTGGCCAATGCCACCGATGCCAGCTCTATGGCCACTCGCAGCGGCATTGCCATGCCACACCGAGGTGCGTAAAGTGCCTGGGAGAGCATGGCACGGCCGACTGCCCCCGGCCAAAAGACCGTTCCCTCTGCCCCGACCCACCCAGCTGTGTGCTATGTGGCTTATCGGGGCACCCAGCCAATTACCGTGGCTGCTCCAAAGCCCCAAAGAGCTCCTCCCCTAAACTGGCCAAGCGTGCCAACGCTCGCCAGCAAAGGGAATGCCCTTCTTTGGTACTCCCCTCAACCGAGATGCCCACGCGACTAAGTCCTCAGAGACCCAGTCCGTGGAACTACCTCAACCACCAGCAGGCCTTCCCTGCTCTGGCTGCTTCCCAGCCTCCTCCTCCCCCCCCTCTTATCCCGGCTCCCACGGATGCCCGGAAACCCACAGCTCCTCCCAGAGCTGCTGCCCCCGCTCCCGCTGTCTCAGGTCCCGCTGTCTGAGCTCCCCCCCCTCCTCGCTCACCCGCAGGAGCCAGTCAAGGTCTGCCTCTAGATAACTTTAGCGTTATCTCCGGCACCTTCCTGACTTTCATGTCCCCTAGAGCTACCCAAATGGCCAGCGAAATCGTGGCCGCTAGGAATGCCTGTGATCTCTTCAGGATCCAGAGCATCTATAATGCGTACCCGGAGATTACGCAAGCTCTGATGGCCTTTACCAAAAAATAAATCAACAATGGATAAAGGCATCTTAGCTAGAATCAAACCCCGTTCCCTCAAGTTAGGTTTTTTCAACGCCAATGGCATTCATAGCCAACGTACTGAGATCGCCACTTTCCTCCGCGATCACCAAATAGACATCCTCTTAGTTCAGGAAACCTTTTTAAAGCCTCGTCATCGAAACCCGTCTATTGCCAACTATCGCATAGTTCGCAACGACAGGACTCGATGTCACCTGGGCGGCACCCTTATCTACTACAAGAGAGGCCTATACTGCATCCCTATAGACCCTCCCCCCCTCTCAGACTTAGAAGTGACTGTCTGCCGCCTAGGCATGACAGGCCACCAACCGATCACTCTAGTATCGGCCTACCTCTCCCCGACTTCCTCAGATAGTTCCCTATCTGCTGACCTTTCCACCCTTTTTGGCTTGAGTGAATCCGTTATCATAGCGGGTGACCTCAACGCCAAACATTCCGCCTGGAATAGTACCAGGACCTCTCGCAGAGGTAGACTTCTGTTCAACCTCTGCTCCCTCCTGAGTTTCGATGTCATCGCCCCGATGACTCCTACTCACTTTCCCCACAACCCTGACCACACCCCTGACGTACTTGATGTAGCGCTTCTAAAGAATGTCAACCTACGGTTGGATTCTATAGAGGCGATACATGAACTGACCTCTGACCACCGACCAGTCGTTGTAAACCTGGCACCCCGCATAGGTCTCCGTGACCCCAGCCAACCCCCTCTCACTCAAAAAGTGACCGACTGGAGGAAAGTAAGCGAATGTCTGAAATCCACCACGTCCCCCCACTTAGACTCCATCCCCGACTCTATCGCTGACACGACGGCCGCGATCGACTCATTCACAGAACACGTACAATCTGTCCTGGACGATTGTTCAAGGGAAATTCCAGCGATGGAAGACCATCGCTGGAAGTTGCCGGACGATGTACGTGAGCTGCTGAATGAGAAGAACGCGGCTGTCCGTGCCTACAGCAGCTTTCCCTGCCACGCGAACAAAGCCCATATGCGCTCTTTACAGAGATCTGTAAAGAAACGCATAGAGGAGCTGCGTAACACTGGCTGGGATAAGATGCTGAGCGACTTAGAGCCTACCCACCTAGCCTTCTGGCAACTCCAGAGGAAGCTCAGATCCCAAGAGACTGCCTCTATGCCCCCCCTTATCCGCCCTGACAAGACCATCGCTTTCGATGATGTCGACAAGGCTGAATGCCTAGCCGACAGTCTTGAGACTCAGTGCTCACCCAGCTCCCAACCAGTAGACCAAGCTCATCTCTCTGAGGTCGACGCGGAAGTCGAACGTAGAGCCTCCCTCCCTCCCGTTGAAGACCCTGATTGTCCCCTGCCCCCCGTCACTCCAGACGAGGTGCAGGACATAATCAAGGGTCTTAAACCCCGTAAAGCCCCCGGCTCAGATGGAATTACCAATAGGGTGATCCAACTCTTCCCCGCCCACCTTATAATGCTCATGGTCACCATCTTCAATGGTGCCATGAGCAACAACATATTTCCTCAAGCATGGAAAGAGGCCACTGTAATTGGCATCCCCAAGCCCGGTAAGCCCAAGGCTGAGCCCTCTAGTTACCGCCCCATCAGTCTGCTCAATGTGCTCGGCAAAATCTATGAGAGGCTTATTTATAAGCGACTCAGAGACTATGCCGAGACAAAGGGTCTCATCCCTAACGAGCAGTTTGGTTTCCGAACGCAGCATTCCTGCGTTCATCAGGTCCACCGCATCATCGAACACATAAGCGTTGGCTTCCAACGTGGTTTGATGACGGGCGCTGTCTTCTTTGATATAGCGAAAGCGTTCGACAAAGTCTGGCACAACGGCTTATTATATAAGCTCTACCAACTTGGCGTGCCGGATCGTCTCGTACTCATCTTACGAGACTTTTTGTCGAATCGCACCTTTCGCTATCGCATAGAAGGAGCGCTATCCTCCCCCCATCCCATCCGTGCAGGAGTCCCTCAGGGCTCTGTGCTCGCTCCCCTCATCTTCACGCTGTTCACCAGCGATATCCCGAAAAGTAAAAAGGCGCAGTTAGCTCTGTTCGCAGACGACACGGCCATTTACTATTCGGGCAGGGACCAACACCCGATATCTCGCACTCTCCAAACCGCAGTCGATAATCTCGGCGCCTGGTTTAGGAAGTGGAGAATCGAGGTCAATCCCGACAAGAGTCAAGCGGTTCTCTTTCTGAGACCGCGTCGCACTCGACTCCCCCCCGACCGATCACCATGTTCGGCAAGCCGATCCCTTGGGAGACGCGAGCCAAATACCTCGGTGTGACCCTCGACCACCACCTCTCCTTCGCTGAGCACATAAAGCAGGTGCGTTCGCGCGCCGCTTTCGCTCTCGGTAGACTCCACTCCGTTCTGAATGCACGTAGCAAATTGTCACTTAGGTGCAAATTGCGCATTTATACAGCGTGCATTCGCCCCATCATGACCTATGCGGGTTCAGTGTTTGCGCACGCAAAACCTCACCTCATTCATAGGATGCAGGCCCTCCAAAACCGTTTCCTCCGAAAGGCAACGGGAGCCCCTTGGTTCGTTCGGAACGAAATCCTCCATGTCGATCTCGACATTCCCACCATCTCCCAGTTCTTGAAACGCAATTCCAAGCGTTTCTTCGACTCAGCCACCAACCATCGCAACCCTCTGGTTGTCGAGGCGGCTAGCTATGTCCCCTCTCGTATTAGTAAGGTCCGCCGCCCCAGGCTTATCCTCTCAGATCCCGACGACCCCATAACTCTTCTCCAGGAGAGCAGTAGGGACCGTAGGAACAAAAACAAATCGACATTCCGACCTCGCCGCCGAGGTCCCTCGCGACGACCCCGTAATAATCGTCCTCCCCCCCGTCTCTTGCTCGGGTATGATGTGCCAGCTGGTGGCGTAGCTGAGCCTGTAGCTTTAAACTCCCCTGATAATAATAATTCAAATCTGATCCAGCCTGTCCCATCTTGCTGTCCTCCCCCCAGCGACGCCCTAAGCCGAGGCCCGTTCCCCACAGGGGGAGCCCTTAGCGTGTAGTCGCTTAGTCTGTAAGTTTTGCCCCTGGCTGGAGGCTTTGAGTTTTCTTAAGGCAGCCACAGGATAGTCCGGTTAAGTAGTCTCGACCTCTCTAGGTCAACTACGAGACGCCATTCACAAAAAAAAAAAAAAAATTAACATTCATTATATTGTGAACTAGTGATAAGAACGTTACTCTGCTCAAATACAGACTGAGTGTGAATTTATAGTTCGTGTTTAATTGTGTAAAACCTGCTAGTGAGTATCATTTCAGAAGTGGGATAGTGACGAAATGTTGGGACCATATTTTAATGGCTTGGGGAAACGCAAACGAAAGTGCAGTGAGTCAACCAGTTCGGAAGATGAAAATAGTGAAAAAAATTTCTCCTTCTTATGGCCCAGTCGCACAAAAAACGACATGTTGCTCCCAGTGATGCCGAAGTTATTTCTAAATTTCGACCCGAAGATAACAGCAGCAACGTTATAGGTTGGCTCCACAAAATAGACCAGTTAGGCGATGTCTATGGCTGGGACAACACCGATCGAACATTTATCATGCAACTGCGGTTGCGTGGCGCTGCTCGAGAATGGTATGACGACCTTGATAACTACAATTTGACATGGGATGGCTGGAAGGAAATGCTTCAGGTCGCTTTTCCTCGATCGACTGACTACGTGGACAAATTGGAACGTATGCTGGCGAGGACAAAGGAAGATAAAGAGACGATGACGAAGTATTATCACGAAAAATTATCCCTACTAAAGAAATGCAACATAAACGGTGGAGATGCAATTTCCTGCATAATACGTGGACTACCTTCTGAATTGAGAGCTAATGCCAAAGCATATAGTTGTGAAACTCCTGAACAACTATACTATGGCTACCTATCTTCATTGGAAAATTTCCAACCAGTGGAGACACATACTGCGCGGAAATCGACTAGCACGTGGAGAAGAGGACTGAGCAACACCATGCCAAGCTCAACATCGGGTCATCAACTCCAGCCGAAGATATGCTACACATGTCGGCGGCTGTGCCACGAGGCGCGGGACTGCAGACAGTGGCAGCGCTGCGAGACCTGCCAGCGCAGCGGGCATAAGACGGCGGATTGCTGGTTTGGCGCCGGGAGTTCGCGACAGCAACCACAAAAGGTTAGTCAAGTGCTGCACATTACCTATGATATTTATGTTGATATTTACAAAAAAACTGTGATGGTAAATGGACAGCAGCTCGGAGCCTATATATATACTGGCAGTAAAATCAACATGCTTTGTCTCACTCATGCTGAAAATTTGAAAATTAAAATGGAGCCTAGTGCAACTGTCATGAAAGGTTTTGGAGGCGCATGTGTAAACTCACTCGGCATTTTGCCTAAGTGTTTTGATAGATAATGTAAAATTAGATGGAATAGTCGAAATAGTTAATTATATTACATCAGATATTGAGCTATTAATTGGACAAACAATGATTAATAGTAAGAATGTTAGTCTCGTCACTTCTGCTTCAACTGTACGTTTTGTTCCAAGTGAAATATACAGGATATATTGATGGATATAAAATTAAATGCAACGGACTTTATTGAAAAAATCCCAGTTTATATAAAGCATAATATTATAATACCAAAGCAATATCAATTATATATAGAAGTTTATGTTGACTGCAGACAAAACATTGGAGAAGAGCACATATTTTTAACGCACACAGTATGGATGCAGTTAGGTAATTTAACGTATTTAATACCTTCAGCTATTATTAATTCAAACAATGCTTATTTAAAAGTTGTAGACCTCGGACATGTCGATGTCGTTTGGGAATCTCATAGGTTGATAGCTAGAGCGGAGTTGGTAACAATACCAGCATTTAGGAGCGAGTCTAAAGTACTAGTCATAGATAGTCCAGACACGGATAATATACAAATTAGCTTAGCAGATATTGATAAGGGCCACCTTAGTGATAATGAAAACAAACAATTACTAGAGCTTTTAAATAAGTATGCTCACTCGTTTGCCAGAAGTACTAAAGATTTAGGTTGTACTGATCTTATAAAGATGCACATTCGTACAACGAATAACCAGCCTGTTTATTGCAAGCCCTATAGATTGTCGCACAAAGAAAGTGAAGTTGTTAATGGAAAAGTTAAAGATTTATTAGAAGCAGGTATCATTAGAGAGTCAATGTCTGATTACGCTAGTCCGGTGGTACTGGTTAAGAAGAAGGGTGGGGATTACAGGCTTTGTGTTGATTATAGGGCATTAAATGCTAATACTGTGAAAGATAGGTATCCTTTACCGCACATCGAAGACCAGGTTAGTAAGTTATCAGGCAAGTTTTATTTCACCACCCTTGACCTTGCCCAAGGGTACTATCAAGTCGGCCTTCATGAAGACTCAATACCAAAGACTGCATTCGTTACTCCATCAGGCCAGTATGAGTTTTTGAAAATGCCCTTTGGTCTGGCCAATGCCCCGGCAGTATTCTCTCGTTTAATTCAAATGACGCGAGGTAGAGTCGATCAACACATTGCCCTGTACCTTGATGACGTCATGTTACCTACGGAATCAATTCAGGAAGGGTTTGTGCTTTTAGAGAAAGTACTACAATTATTGACCCAGGCAAATTTAAAACTAAATTTACGTAAATGTTCTTTTCTTAAAAGTACCGCTACGTACTTAGGCCATGAGATTTCAGCTGGGACAATACAACCAGGCCAAGCGAAAATAAAATGTGTCGCAGAATATAATAAGCCGCGGAATGTACATGAGATTAGGCAATTTATCGGTTTGACGTCATATTTTAGAAAATTTATTCAAAATTTTTCCCAAATTGCTCGCCCCTTAACAGAACTTACGAAAAAGGATGTCAAGTGGCATTGGGGTTCTGATCAAGAAAATGCATTTCAAGGTCTCAATCAGCGTCTGATTGAAAGGCCAGTTTTAGCTATTTATAACTCTGATGCAAAGACTGAATTGCACACAGATGCCAGCAAAATAGGCTTAGGTGGAATCCTTATGCAATATCAAACCGATAATAGTTTAAAACCAATTGCTTATTTTAGTAGGGTGACAAGTAAAGAAGAAAAGCACTACCATAGTTACGAGCTTGAAACGCTTGCTGTCGTTGAATCTCTTAAGCGATTTCGAATATATTTAACGGGGATTAAAGTTAAAGTCATTACAGACTGCTCAGCATTAAGAACAACTCTTGTAAAACGAGATTTAATACCGCGAATAGCTCGTTGGTGGCTCACAATACAAGAATTTGATCTTGAAATTGAATATAGGCCAGGGGAACGCATGAGGCACGTAGATGCGTTAAGCAGGAATCCCGCGAATAATGCAATACTTATGATTGAAAATTCCGATTGGTTAATAACCCTACAAATTCAAGATGATAATATACAAAACATTATTTCTAGACTTCGTGATAACTCCAATTCAAATTTATCTGCAAATTATATAGTAAAAGATGATATACTCTATAGGAAAACTGTTGCTGGAGAACGGTTTGTCATCCCTAAGTTAGCTAAATACGGTTTACTCCAAAAACTTCATGATCAGATAGGGCACCCGGTTTTGAAAAATGTGAAAACTCTATTAAGGCTCAATTTTGGTTCGAAGGCATGACTAGATTTATACGAAAATATATAAACTCTTGTTTACAATGTGCGTTTAATAAGGGAAACTATGGTAGGTTGGAAGGTGAATTATATCCAATTAACAAGCCAGCCATACCATACTATGCATACGTTACGTTGCATGCTGATCATTTAGGTCCTTTTGCCAAAACCCGTAAAGGAAACACTTATATCTTAGTGGTCATCGACGCCTTTACTAAATTTGTATTTGCCCAACCAGCTAAAAATTGTAGTTCCATAGAAACCATTCGATTACTAAAATAAATTATTATGCAATTTGGCTATCCAGTTAGAATAATAACAGACCGAGGTAAAGCTTTTACGAGTAGATACTTCAAACAATTTTCCGAGGAAAATCAATTCAAACATATATTAAATGCTATAGCCAGTCCTCGCCCCAACGGGCAGGTCGAACGAGTAAATCGCACATTATTAAATGGTCTTAACACTATGTCCGTAAGCGAATGTACATGGGATAATAAGCTAGATGATTTAGTATGGGGAATCAATAATACACCCAATGCTACTACTGGCTTTTCGCCATTCAACCTTATGTTCGGTCATACTAATTCTAGATATCCATCCTTCCCGTCTGACGCACCCTCTACTTCGGATACTCAACAGAACCAACTGCAGGCTAATAGGGAAACTGCTAAACTCCGTATCGATAGAAATATGACCTCCATGAAAACGCGATTCGACAAAAAACATAGGAAATGTATTAAGTACACCGTAGGTCAACTAGTTCTTTGGAAAGGTGGTGTAGCTAGAGATGCAACCACTGGGGTTACTAGAAAACTTATTGGGCGATATACAGGTCCTTACAAAATATCTAGGGCCAAACAGTCGTTGGACCGATATACAATCTCGAGTATAAAAGGTATGAAAGGCTACAAAAAGTTTACCGCAGTAGTTCGTGGAGAAACTCTTCGGCTATACAAACCGACTATATCTGAGGACGAAAGTTCAGGTAGTGACCGAGAGGTAGACAGAGACGATTTGATTGATCTTCTTGAAAGTTAATTAACACAATATACTGATCGTTACAGATGTGTGACTCTTCATTATTTGAATATTGTATTATCTTAAAGCTAAGTTTAATGAACCAAAAATGTAAGTAAAGTAAAAAAATAAACATAATACTATGAATAGTTATTTCTCTGAATTTTACCTATCACTTTTTTTTTTTTTGTGGATGGGTAATCATCGAATAACTTCTCCCGCTCTGGGTGGAGCGGAAGGGCGTGTCAGACTTTTACTGACTAAAACCCACCCGTGTTCCTTCAGTTGCCTATGCCAGGACCACGGTATCTTTTTCAAACAACCCGCGACCCCAGCGGCATTTTACCTATCACTAATAATCATTTCATAATTTCACTGTGTGACAATAATAATTGGCAACAAATCCACGTATTTACTATGTACGTAAGGACAGCTGTGTGATCAAGTCTATCGGTATATTTTTGTGGTTATGTGATCTAAAATTGATTACTAAAGACTGCTGTGTGATCTAGTTAATATTTATAAGGATGGCTATGTGAACAAGTCCATAATAATAGAGACAATAGGTGATTGCGCTGTGTGATCCAGCTGTGTGTACAAGTACAAGTTCATGATAAGGACCGCTTTGTGATCAATAGGGACGGCTTTGTGATCAAGTCCATAATAGGGACAGCTTTGTGATCAAGTCCATTATAGGAACGCGGACGGCTTTGTGATCAAGTCAATTATAGGGACGCGGACTGCTTTGTGATCAAGTCCATAATAAGGACGGCTTTGTGACCAAGTCCATATCTTAGCTGTGTGACCAAGGCCTCATCTGTAAACATAGCTTTGCAATACTTCTAAATGCGAGATCTGACCTATATTCTATAAAAGTAAAAATATATATATTATTAAAACAAATAAAAACAAATCTTAAGACTGTGTGATAAGAAGTGGAAAATAAAAGCACATAAACCAAGGTCATTAACTAATTTATTCAAACATATTAATAATTATATTTCACAAACAACAAGTTACTGCTGTACATTATTTCTATTTGAGGACGTCGGACAAGTCGCCGAAGGAAGCAATGAGGGCCGTGGGACACGGCCTATGCAGGATGGCCGAGTGTTAACAAGTACCAAATAGATACTCGACGGTTATGACGTAGTAGTTGCTTAATTATCCCTAAATTACTTTCAAATATTCTCATTAATATCTAAATAATATTCTTTGTATTTATTTACCTATAATAAGTCATTTATTTGATTTTTATAACAATAATTTAGTATTTCATAAAATCATAACTTATTGAGTTGAACTGACAGTTGATTTGAATATGGCGGTTAAGTGTATAAAAAGGGAGGCAAATCATTTTTAACATTCATTATATTGTGAACGTTACTCTGCCCAAATACAGACTGAGTGTGAATTTATAGTTCGTGTTTAATTGTGTAAAACCTGCTACTGAGTATCATATACGATGATATGATTATACAATTTGGCGTACGTAGTGAGAATAATAAGTAAATGATCGGAAATACAATAGTTCATTTCTTTACCACCTAAGAGATTGGGTGGTAAAGAAATTAACTGTTGTATTTCCGATCATTTACTTATTATTTATTCTTACTCTGGTAAAGTGTATAATATTCGCATAGCTAATAAATTACAGTATAAAATAACACCCGGTCTAAAAGAATTATTGCTTCGCAAAAAAACCTGATTTAAGTTTGGTCACTTTAAAAGATAAATTAGTTTACAAAGAAATACTCGTCACGACTAATGCTCATAAAATACACTTTGACCCTGCAGGTCAAGTTGAAGGTGATACAGGTATAAACACAGAAATATAAAAAACAGTATATCTATGGGTATAAATTATTCTCAAATAGTCAAACCGTTATTTTCCGATTCTTGGAAACGCTTACAAGAACCTACAGAAGTTAAATCTATACAAAAACAAGGTGCTGGTCTGCCATATCTTAAAAAATATATAAAACAAATACTAAAGTTATTTAGTGGGATGATCCTAATGAATTAGTGGACAGACTTTTGATAGCATCTAAAACTGAAGGTAATCTAGAGAACGAAATCTTATTAATCATTGAAGAGTTAAAAGAAGCGGGTATTATAAAAGAATAAAAAGAATCACCATAATATTAAACTGAAACTCAGTAGAATGAGCAAAGTGAAAAGAGATATTATAAACGAAATTCATAGAAGTGGGCATGGCATCCCATTCATTCATTTTCCTCAAAGGCATGTAATATATATATTTTTTAATTTTTAATTTTATTTGTGATGGGTTTGCTCTGGACTTTAGTCTAGGTCAGAGGTGACAGAGACAAAGTCTACGATAGAGTGAGCTTACTCAGAAGAAGCATGTTCACTCTAACTTTGAAGAGATTCGGGTTGTATGCATTCGGGAACACAGACACAGGCACAGAGTACTTTTTACATAGACGCAGGTAGTGAGTTCGACTCTTTTGCCGTGCTCATTATGAAGGATGTTTGGAAGTGCTTAGTGCGAATTGGTGGAATGGCAACTAGGTATGGATGGTAATTTGCAGTGCGTCTAGATGTTCGATGGTAGAAGGAGGCCGGTGGTATTAAAAGATATTGATGAATCATCAATATCTTGCCAAAGATCATCAATGATGATGATCTTTGGCAAGCTGATTTAATGGATATGCAAAGTTTCTCCAAATTCAAAACACGCTCCGTTAACGGCCGGCGAGCGGAATATTCCACTGCATTGTGTTATTGTTATTGTTTATACGTAATAATTATTGAACATTGCAAAATGTGACTTTTAGTGAATAATAAGTGAATTATACGGACAATTTAGAACATAGTGAAAGTGGAAGTAACTCTCCAACAATGGAGACGGACCTATTAGTTGTGCAATTGGAACACCAAGTAACGTGCGAAACATTGAGAGAAATCTCAACAAACTTAGACGGAACCTTTACCGTGCAGTGTAACCAGTGTACCCACAAAAATGACATTAAAAACTTTCTAGAATGGACCAATGAACAGACTAAAATAAAAACAATGAAATGCAAAAAGTGCACCAAAACCAGTGTTATAAAGATTTGCACATTCGTGAACCATCGTCACACGGATGGTAAGTTCATACCAGATGTTTATTATAAAATCTACTCGTGCGCAAACACAGTAGTAAGAAGCGTATTCCACAGCTGTGTGGAATGTAAAAAACAAAGGAATATACAAGCGATTCCCCAAACGGAGTTCACAGCTCAAGAGGAATATGTATGCAATTGCCTAAAAATAAACACAGTACATATCAAGTCGAGTGAACTAAACTTAAAAACTAAGAAAAATACGATACAGAAACAAATCGAATTCCCTAGAACAACCGAGGCGGTGGTTGAGGCAATACCGACTCATAACCGGTTTGAGCTGCTTCAAAATAGTTCGAACCAAGAAAAGAGAAGAGTGATAGTGCCATCTCGCTCATACTCTGCGTTATCAACAAGTGACCACTCTCTGAGATCGCGCAGCCCATCAGTTAAGCGCCCACACCCTTACGAGGGAGAAGGCGTATCTGAAGCGAAAAAAGTTACTAGGCGAACAGGAACATTCAACAGTTCACCTAAAGAATCTGTACCGACGGGGAAAAATATATTAACAAAGAATAGCACTCATGTACCACCGATACTAATCACGGACGCGAGATACAAATACAAAGATAACAAGGATACGAAAAAGATGCTGAGCGACCAACTCGTAGGAGATCTAACCAAATTAATGAATAAACACCATGGCCGCATAGTCAGAAACGAGAGAAGCAAAAACATTCTCATCACACTCACAGACTTAGAGAAAAGAGCAAAGGCAATCGAGGACATCAAATGCTTCAAGCCAGATCTCGCATTCATAGCGCCGAAACCCAAGGCGGAACAAACAAAAACGACGAAAGTCATCATAAGAAATATGGTTCACGACTATCCAGTCGAAGAACAAAAAGACGAAATGGAAAAGTGCATCGGTATTCGCCCTCTCAATATCAAAAAGATAACGAGCGATGTACAACTATGCATATTCAACGGCGACCTCTCATACAATGAAATCGCTGAACGTATGAAAAACGCCACAGAAGCCTTTTACTGTGCACACAAGCTAAGACCTGAAAAATACAAAGTTGGCTCGGACAGAGTGCTACAATGCAAAAACTGTTTTAAATTCAACCACGCAACTAGTGCATGCCATGCACCGAAAAGAGAACCCACCATACTGATCAAAAACAATCAGGATGAATCGGTGAAAGTCTGCTCAAACTGTAAGGACGTACAGCCAGAGCAGCACAGCGCAACACAGAGAAAGTGCCCACTATTCAAGAAGGCAATAGAGAGACAAAAGAAAAAGACTGAACCAGCAAAAAAGGAACACATAAACGTCCTATCTACAACTAAACCAACACCACAACCAGATACAAATAGAAGATCGAGATCTCCAATACGCAGATCGACGATTCAAAAGGGCATATCGTACGCACAGGCAACGAATAGTGAGAGTGAACTCACTCAGACACGCAGGCAACTAACCAGGGAAGAAAAAGTCTCCATATTCGATAAAACTATGGAAAAACTCATGACACTAATGAAAGAACTTAGAGATGTTCTACTCTACTAAAGGCAGTAAGAAACACATAAAGATCCTGCACATCAACGCGCAGGGTATCAGAAACAAATTCAATGAAATAAAACAACTGGTCCAGAAATACCATGTAGACATAGCCATCATAAACGAAGCCAAAATTAACTTGATAGATCAAAAATTCAATATTCTAAACTACGACAAAATATATGAACAGAAAGCCAACCACCTAGGCACCATAATGTACGTCAAAAGAGGCATGAGGTGGGCTCAAACCAAACTCATCGACTCCTTCAGTGATGAGGAGAGAAAAATCGAAGGATGCAGCATTCGAGTCTTCACCGATCACAGAACTGGAGAATACATCACGGTAAAGGGCATTTACGTCCCAATACCAAATCAAAATGAAATGTCTGACGAATTCGAGCAACTACTAAGAGAGGACAGTGCCCTCATCATAGGAGATATGAACCTAAGGATGCAACTACTCGGCCGTTCAGTCGATAGAGGTCTCGGAATTCTAGTACGAGATATACACAACAACGGAGACTGTAGAATTTTACATTCCGGTCAGCCATCTAGACCCGCCAGTATTGGAAATAACAACATACTGGACATAGCAATCACAACATACAATCATTCAGATTTGGAAATAAAATCATGCAAACAGACAGAATCCATAGGGTCCGATCATATACCATGGATAATCACAATAAACTTGGAAAACGACTACGAGATTCCACTAAGTCGCAACCTCAAAGACATCAAAACGAGTAAGGATAAGCGCGACGAGTTTGAACAATCTCTGGCAACAAAAATAAATCCAAACACAAAAATCGAAACAGACACAGACTGTGACAAAATGATTACCAAACTAGAAAAAGCCGTAATAGAGACACTGAACGAATTTGCACCGCTCAAACAAACCGATAGCAGACAAAATCTTCCCAAAGAAATTCAAAGGTTGATACACAAAAGAAATAAAGCGAAAGACATCGCATGGAGTCTAAGATTCACATACAGATACAACGGACTAAAGAGAGAATACAACAGACTAAAACGCAATTTAGCTAAGAAACTCATAGAACACGGAGAAGAAATTTTGAACAAAGTTTTAGAAGATAAAACCGACAGCAGAAAGAAAATGTGGAGTATACAGAGAGCGATGAAAAAGCCACCTCAAAGGCTCCCCCTTATAGAAAACTGCAACACAGAGCTAGAGATTATCGACAATCTAGTGGACACGGCTATCGTTCACACATCCGATATCTCCCATGAAGACGAAAACACAGAGAAATACACACCATTCCAACCCTTGGATGCAACATCACACGCAGAGTTAAAAACAGCCCTTCGAAAATTCAAGAATCAGAAAACACCTGGCCCTGACGGGATAAGAGCGGACATCTTGAAAATTGGAGGCGATACAATGATAGCCATGTTCAAGCGAATAATGGACTACATTATCAACACGGGATACTTCCCAAAAAGATGGAAAGAAAGCACATGCATCTTTCTGCACAAACCAGGGAAAGACTACACACAACCCAAGTCATACAGACCCATTAGTTTACTTAATATCATGGGCAAATGGGCCGAACGCATTATTCTCTCGAGAATAAACACACTCAGCAACGAACTTATCCCCGAACACCAACATGGATTCGTCCGCCAAAGAGGCACAGCAACACAAATACTAAGGACCGGCAAATACATCAGCGACGCCCTGGAGAAAGGGCACAGTGTGGCCATGATATCGACCGACCTCAGTAAGGCATTTGATTCTATAAATCATCAGGGCCTAATAAAGAAACTCTACGAAGCTGGAGCCCGAAATAACATCATAAAGATAATAGAAAATTATCTGTCGAACAGAACAACCAAAGGCAGATTCAGAACAACCACAGGAACAGAAAAAAAGGTACCACACGGTGTACCCCAAGGCTCGATCCTCGGACCAGTGCTTTTTAAGTTGTATGTCGCTGACATACCAAAGCATAAAATCGCAGGTCAGATGCTCTCTCAGTACGCAGATGACCTGTGCATTCTCAATGCAGCGGAGAAACCAGATCACGCCACCAGGCGTGCAGAATGGGCAGCGGAGGAAATTATAGACTACTACAAGAGATGGGGCCTCCAATGCAACGTGGATAAAACGGAGTGTATCATGTTCTCTCACAAAAGACCTAGGCTGGGAAATACAAACAGCGGATACAGAAATTATATCAAAATGAAAAATGAACGGATTGGATATAAGAACGAAGTAAAATACCTCGGTGTCGTATTTGATAAGAGACTATCGATGAATAAACACACCAAAGAAACTGTAGAAAAATCAAAACGGGTGCCCTAAATTCGATCATAGGGTACCGATCGAAAGTGAACGTCGAAATAAAACTACTTATCATACAGGCGTGCCTCTTGCCAATACTCGACTATGGAGTGATCCAACTCCTACCAAGATACAGCAAGAGCAATCTGAGAAAACTAGAAAGACAGTACAGAATGGCACTGAAAGCTGCAGGTGCCTTCCCACGTCGCACTGAAACAAAAACGCTCTGGGAAATGCTTGATCAAGACCCGTGGCATCTCAGAGCACACGATCTCCACCACGATATGATCGACAAACTCACCTCACTGACGATCAGCGGCCTCGACGATCCCGGTCCCGCGTATACGAGATATGGACAGTTCAATCCATCCCTTTTCTCAAACAGGATAGGCGAAATTGAATATATAAACAAATCGGAGAGAGGCAAACCGCTCCACAAAAGAACGGCCCCCCCCCGTCAGCATAGGCTTTGACTCGTAAAGTCACTCCTAGCTTATAAGTAATTTTAGGTCTAGACCTAATGAGATCCTAAATCCAGAATTTCTCAAACTTGTTCTGTATACCTAATAAATCAATTATGTGAGAAAAGATCTCAATAATAGGTTGCAAAAGATCCCTCCCCGGACAAAGTGCGCCAAAATCAAATGCATACCCAATGCTCTTGTAAAATTACATTTTATAAGTGACATGTAACACAGTTTTCTCAACTAATGAAATAAACATCTATTCTATTCTATTCTATTCTATTCTATTCCAAATTCAACAACAACAGGAAATATATTTTACGAGTAGTTGTCATTGATGAATTCTCTAAATATGCTTGGCTATACCACTTAAACAAAAACATAAGGAAACTGTATCTGAAGCTTTCAATACGTTATTTAATAGAGAAAAACGGATCCCTAGAAACTTGCAAACAGATCTAGGAAAAGAATTTTACAACATAAGTTTAAAACAAATATTAGCAAACCATTCTATTAACCACTACTGCACTTATTCAACGAAAAAGGCTTCAACTGTAGAACGACTAATAAGGAATTTATTTTCAAGGGGAATTACAAATGGCACTTGCAAATGTCATTAATAGCTGTAATCATACAATTGGTTTACCACCTGCTCAAGTTAATTATAACAATAAAACTTAACTACTACAGAGATATTTCAATCAAAATCGAACGGCAACAAAATATCGTAAGTTTGAGGCAGGCGATTTTGTTCGGATAAGTAAACATAAAGGTTGTTTTGAAAAAGGTTACATTCCTAATTGAGATTTAACAGAGATATTTAAGATCAGTGAAGTTCAAAACACAAATCCTGTTACATATTTATTACAAGATGTTAAACAACAACCTATTTTAGGAATATTTTACGAACAAGAATTACAAAAAAGAAACTAAACATCCTGACATTTACCTTGTTAAAATGTTTTGAAACGAAAAGACAGAAAAGTTTTCGTGAAATGGTTGGAGTTATCAAACTGCGAAAATAGTTGGATTGACGATACAAATGTTTTATGAGTGGTTTGCCAATACAACATCATGATCTATGATACTGGCGCCATTCTGTTTGTGTACATGAAAGGAGAAGGACTTATCAATAATTTAATTAATAATTTACCATTTCCCGGATATAATTATTATGGTTAGAAACTAGATTAGCTGAAAGATTGGCTCGAGGTGATAAAGGTATTAAAAAGTTAGACGAATATTGTAAACATCACGATATTGCGTATAATAATTCCAAAAGCTTAAAAGATCGTCAACAAAGTAGACATTATTTTATTAAAAATGGCAAAAAAGCCTGCTTTATCTTCCGATGCAACCACAGGAGAAAAATTGCTGCCAATTTAATTAATAATAATAATGTTAACAAAAGTAAGTTCTAGAGCAGGTCTAAAATAAACTTTAAAAGCTAGTACCCATACTAAAAAAAATCAAATTAAACCAAAGTGTATGAAAAAACTAATAAAATTGGCCTACGCTGCTGCTAGAGAATTATTGAATTGTGATTCATCTACCAGCGTTCCACGCATAATACCAATTCTCAAGTCTGGTCGTGTTCTACCTTTGATACCAATATTTGTTGTTTTGTCCGCCGCTGGCAGAATTGCAAGTGGAATTGCTGGAATCGTCAAAACCATAAATGAATATAGAGTTGCAAAAAAAAACGTTTAGAAGAAATGAAAACACATAATAAGAATGTGGAAGGTGTATGTATTGGAAATGGGCGTCGACTAAACCGTTACAAGGATGGACATAAAAAAAGAAAAAACTGGTCAAGAGCGAGTCGGACTCGCGCACCGAAGGTTTCGTACCTACTACGTATATACATTTAGGCTGTGAAACGTTAAATGTTATTAAAATTTTGAAAAGTTAGAGAATTTTAACGCTGCGGTGTAGAATGTTACAGTTTTAGGTCAGCGTCATCACCACCTCCTGCATTTGCTCTCTGAAAGCACTGAAACTGATGATGAAGACCATAGATGGCCATCGAAATTACTCAATTATACCTAAGTTTTTCACGGCTTATGATTTGTTTACTTTAATATGGTTGCTAAGCAGCCATATTAAAGTAAACAGTTATGCTTGTCTTATGACAGTTAGTTCTCTCCAGCTTGTTACTAGACGAACTCCTCAACAATTAACGTCCCTGCATCGGGAAAAGCAATATTTCATAAAAGGTGATGAGCAGTTGACATTAGGCTATTGTAACTTAGACAAATTACAAGATAACCCACTAGAAAGTGAAAAATAAAAACTTTTTTTACAAAAAAAAAACCACAAACTACCAAAAAAACACTACAAAGTGAAAAATAATTTCGGAAGTCGGTGGCAAAAACTAAAATACAGATCTAAAGACACCGACTTCCGAAAATAAAGTAATTTTCACTTTGTACTGTTTTTTGGAAGTCGGTTTTTTTTTTTTTTTTTGTAGAAAAAGTTGTTATCCAAATCAAAGTAAGTCACTAAAAACACCTACTAAAATAACGGTTAAAATCGATAATTTCTTTCATGTCCGAGGTTTTTCAAACTCCTGTACATTTAGTTTATATCAAACAACGGTATGACTATAATGGTACTTTAACCTGATTTCTTAGCGTAATCCGTTATTTATATATTATTTTTATTTATATTCTAATAAACACAATCTCCTACACGAGTGATCGTTGAATAAAAAACCTAAACCTAACTAAAATTATGAATGAGAAAGAGAGTTGTTTGTTTGTTACGCTTTAACGCTAAAACGGCTGAACTGAATGACGGCGGCTTTGAATGAAATTTGACAAAAGCGTAAATCATGGCCTGGATTAGGACAATGATACTTTTTATCCCGGTAGTATCTACGTTCTCGCTCAAAAGCTAGTAACTTAGTAATGTATAGCCAAAAACATATTTCTTACATTTCCCACTTTTCAGTTACCGTTTTGATATATAACTACACATTTACTACGGCAAATGAGGCAACGCTTTGCGATCCCACACAAGTTCACGGTAGTCATTTGTACTTATGTATTTAAATTTACACTACAACAGCCTTTCTTGAAAATGAAACTCCCCAATGTTCCGGTAGAATAGAAATTGGTGAACTCTCACACTTTTTCGTACTTTTTCCGTAGTCTTGAAACGAGTACCTACATAAAAAAACATCTAGTCTTTCAAATACATACTACATGGTCGCAACAGAAAGGGGAAGGTTCAATGCTAAATAATTCGCACTTTCTAACAACATAGGAATATTTTTAGCGAATTCCGTGAAATCCCAATTCACACTTACATACCCTGGACCCTCTACTCCATAAATAAATCCCGTAAAGCATGGAATGAGGTTGGTGAATTATTAATTAATTTAGAAACTTGCTTATTTCTGTAGGTGAAAGCTAAAGGACCTTAAGTCCATTTTTATTTTTACAGCCTTAAGGAACAATATTTGTCAAAAAAATATCACAATATAATAGCTTAATAAACCTTCATAATGATTATATTTTTCTACAACGATACACTATTTACTTTTTATACACGGTCGATTATAATATCTAATTTCGGGTACCTATAGACATCTTTAATGAGCTCTACTGAATAATTTATAAAATGTGACTTAAGGTCCTTTAGCTTTCACCTACAGATTTATATAGTTAGTAAGTTGAACTCACTAAGCAAATTTTAATTTTATTTTTAAACTGTCAGTGGCCAGTTGATAGTGTGTTTGGGGCCTTAACAACACCTCCGCCGAGAAACCACAGCAGCGAGACGATAGTAATTCAACTCAACTGACTCGCATGATATTCCGCTACTCGAATCGCGATTCCAGTAGCGGAATATCATGCGGTTTGCCCCCAATGAACTTCGTAAACCCTTTATCGCAATTGTTTGAATATTATTATTTTATAATAAAACAACATCTTATCTAATTGAGTTTATTTGTACATGCGGGAAGAACATTGAGTACTTATAATCTAAACAGAAAGAGTACCAGTCTGGTCGGAGATAGAGGCAAGCCAAAGGATTGTTGCTAGCCCGTTACAATAAAGGGGTAAGATATCTCTTTTGTAAAAGGTTTAAAAGTCAGTAGCAGTAGATATGAACCTATGTATACAAAGGTTTATAATTATCTAGCTACGTATTTTTGAATAAACCGAAGGCTAGGTACTTAGATTTTAAAAGCAAAAGTAACTTATCTGCCTGTTACTGAACGGATTTCAATGAAATTTGGCACACAAGTAGACCATGACCTGGGCTAGGACATGTGATACCTTAATTCTAGTAGTACGTTCCCGTGGTATGATTTGCGACAGGCAGGCGCAGTCACGGGCAAAAGCTATATAGTATCTAATATACGTAGGAATTTCTGAATATATTTAAGGCTAGGTACAAACACTATAAATCTAGTGCTAGGTTCATGATTAACGGCTATAATATTGAACCTACCTAATAGACTTGGAATCGAAAGAATCGAAGTGTGAACAAACCAAAACCTATTTGATATTGATATTTGCTTCAGCTTAGGTGCCTACTTCGGTATTTCAGTTACATTTCGAACATTGTGGAATTAACAATTAAGTTAACATTGATATATGGTTTAAATATAGGTACCTATAAAAGCTAGACCTGAAATACATAATAAAATATGTAGGTATTGTAAACTTATTGAGCAAGAATAATCTACGATTCTACGTAGGTACTTATACATAGGTATATTCTTAATCCTCGTGTGAAGCTTTCGCGTTTTAGCATGAGGCGCGAGGGAATAAAATAAACTTAGTGTGAAAATTTTAAAAGGTTTTGCCGATTTCGCTGATTTGCGTGATTTTACTGACGTTATTTTACAGTGATATTACTATATTTATTACTGTATTTCTATAAGTTTTAACGTACACCATGAAAGATCATTTCAATTATGATCTAATGAATGAGCTACAACCAAATAAAAAAAGCAAAAAAATAGCTAAAACCGGCGACTGTTTTATGAATTTTTGCTGTAAGAGGTTTAGAATATTACTTATTTACGAATCGTTTTGACGTCTAAAGGGTATGAAAAAATACAATGTATTCTTGTGAAATTCGTATATACCTACAAATGAATGAATCAATTTTTACCACTTTCATATAAAGGAGATGTTTCAAAATGGGCCAGGTCTGTGTACACTACCTCAAAAATAAGAGAAAAATTCGTAGAATTCGGGAAAAATACAGATTTCAATTCATTTAAATCTATACTGTAGTGGTAGAGAATTGATATTTATCAATTATTTTTATCGACTTTCAACATGGCGTCTCACCGATTTAGTTACTCTGTGCATAAAAACAATGACAGTAAACCATTGATCGACGAATAATCATAGAAAGTGGACTGTCATCTGTCACAACAGTGTCAATTCAATCCTCTTCTTGAATATTAAACAAGTCAAACGCCATTATCAGGTTGACGGAAAAGTCTTGCACCAAGATATAAGAGGCATGAATTTATTGATAACTTTGTTATTTACAATAATTAATCAGTAATGTAATCCCCAAATAACTCTATTACTCTGGCCCATCTAGTAGGTAGATTGTTGATGCCCTGCACCCAGAATTTCGCAGGCTGTGCAGAAAAGAAATTGTCCACTGCCATTTTGAGGTCTTCATAGTTTTGAAAATTTTTCTCACGCAACTAAAGCTTTAGTGGTCGGAACAAGTGATAGTTGGATGGCGCGAGATCCGGTGAGTATGGTGGGTGGGCAACCGAGTGCCATCCAAGCTCTACGATTTTTTGTCGAGTCTCCGAAACGACATGAGGTCGCGCATTATCATGGAGTAAGTGAACATTTACACGTCTCGGTCGTTTTTCTCTTATTGCGTCAGCCAGTTTCTGAAGCTGTTCAGTAATAGAGTGGACCCTTCGCATCCCACCAAACGGAGAGAAGGTGCTTGCGTGAGTGACGGTTCGGTTTTGGCTGCGTTGGTGGCTCTGCGTCGTAAGGAAACCAGACCGTGCCGTGTGTTGTTGCCAGACTGCCTCGATAGTGCAGCGCGAACGCAATGTTGGCCGCGGGTCGCGCACCCGGCGGGTCGGTTTGCGGGTGCTGCTGAGGAGCCGGTTGACCGCCGCACGCACCGCCACACATCGATCGGCCAATTCTTTGATGGCCGCGGCACGAGACTACCTGAATCATAGCCACCTAAATATAAGGTCCTACCACACGTTGATTACCTAATTTATGTATGTGGATTTATATCTGGAAAATAAAGATTTCATTGCTTTTCATTTCATACAGCTGACGAAAACAAAGACCGCACGCACGATTCGATTCATTGAACCATTTTTTCCCTTATGGTGGATATGATTTCTCGATGATCCGAGCAAAAGGCCAATTCTACACAGGAAAGGCTTATTTGGATTGTATTTATTCCCTTTGATACAGATTTTCAGTTGAGGAATACTTTTGAAAACCAGTGTAGTCCGCATCGAGTCCCAGAGGAAAATTGAAGCGTGGAAGGGGAGTAGCTTCCTGGGACTTATCTAGATGTTTTATATTTTCACTCAACACCTCTGTTTTAGCATTTTTGTTTACTTGGTTTTATACGGACTCACTATTTTGAAGCACCTATTTGGTTACCTGCATTAGTCCACTAGATACTAAATTATTCTCAAGATACGTTTACCAACCACACGTCCAAATCGCAATTAGCCTAAGTAGGTACGTCTAGGTCACACACAACTATGTCGCCATATCATCACATTCCTACATAATATTAGGTTGGGGAAAAAGTCTTTTCGCATTATAGTATGTATGAACTTGTAATAAAATCTCTTTGGCTATACTATTTGTATCTAGCTGGTTTTGGTATCATTGAAAGTTTAAATTTTAAAGAACATAATTCCAAATTCAAATTAGGAAAATGTGTGATTTTCATTTGTTTTTCGTACCGTCAAGATGAGTGAATCTAATGAAGAAATTCGATACATTTTAAAATTTTACTACAAAAAAGGTAAAAATGCAACGCAAGCCGCGAAAAAAATTTGCGATGTTTATGGACCTAGTGTAGTGTCTGTGAGAGTAGCACAAATTTGGTTTAAGCATTTTCAATCCGGAAATTTTGATGTCAAAGATGCACGTCGCTCTGGTCGCCCTATAACGGATAAAATGGATGCCATTTTTGAAAAAGTGAAGCAAGATCGGCATATCAGTAGTTACGACGTAGCTGAAGAACTGGAAATTGACCACAAAACAGTTTTGGCGCATTTGAAAAAAACTGGGTACACAAAAAAGCTCGACATTTGGATACCTCATGAGCTCACTGAAAGAAACCTAATAAACCGTGTACTCATTTGTGATTCTTTATTACGACGTAATGAAACCAAACCATTTTTGAAGAAGCTGATAACTGGTGATGAAAAGTGGATCACGTATGACAAGAACGTGCGAAAAAGGTCGTGGTCAAAGGCCGGTCAGGCTTCACAGATTGTGGCGAAACCCAGGTTAACTCGCAACAAGGTGATGCTGTGTGTGTGGTGGGATTGGAAGGGCATTATTCATTATGAGCTGTTACCACCAGGCAGGACCATCGATTCTGAACTCTACTGCGAACAACTGATGAGATTAAAGCAAGAAGTTGAGAGAAAGCGGCCGGAATTAATTAACAGAAGGGGTGTGATTTTTCATCATGATAACGCTAGACCCCACACATCTTTAGCCACTCAGCAAAAATTAAGAGAGTTTGGCTGGGAGGTGTTAATGCATCCGCCGTACAGTCCTGACCTTGCACCTTCAGATTTCCACCTGTTTCGGTCTTTTCAGAATTCTTTAGGCAGTGTCAGGTTAACATCACGAGAGGACAGCCAAAACCACTTGTCGCGGTATTTTGACCAGAAGTCCCAAAACTTCTATAGCAATGGGATCATGTCCCTATCCTACAAGATGGCAAAAAGTTATCGAACAAAATGGTACCTACATACTTTAGTTAAATGTAAATAAACTATATTAAAAAATGTTTTGAATTTTCTTAAAAAATGCGAAGAAACTTTTTCCCCAACTATTATTACCAGCGGATGCCCCTGTTTCGCACGATTTTTTAACAAGTTGACAAAATATCGAAACGTCTTTTTAATTACAATAACTTTAATATTAATATGGGTATTATAGTAAGTTGTTCTTCTAAACTACGTAACAGATTTTGATGCGAGGTCACACAGACAGACACGAATATCGACTTTAATTTATAATACCTAGGTATGGTATGCATATGTCGCAGTAAGATGGTTGTCGCCGTGATATAGTTATCCTTCGGGATATCTTCTCTTTCTTTGCTATCTTCTTAATTCTTTGCTGTGTAAAGTTATGACTTATGAAAACTGTTACCAGGTCCAAGAGAAAGGGGGTCCCCGAGACTGCGGACACTATGGCGGACTCCGAACAGACAACACCACCGAACCACCAACGAGCGACGTGATTACTGCCCCAGAAGTTGCGACCAATCCACCCTATAATACGATCACAACATTTTGGTCTAAACAAAAGAAATGTGATATGGCGATCGCCATTAACAAGCTCATAAACCTATGTGCGGTTAACGTTTGTGAACCTGTAAAAGACCAGTTTATATCTAGCATATTTTTATCACTTAAGCGAAACGGTGAAAAAGATTCAAAATCAAAATCAAAAGTCATTTATTCAAACTAGGCTGAGAATCAGCAGTTTTTGAACGTCAAAATTACATAAGACAGTCCCCTAAAACGCCGGCCCTTCACCACTTCCTAGTGCTTTAGCTGGGGAGAAGAAGTGGCGCAACAAACTCCCCAGCAGCACAGCTGTCTGGTCAGTTTAAATAAAATGTATCTATATAACGCTGCCCATAATAATTTAGGTACATTACGCAACACAAAACATTAAATTAAATTATTTGCTATAAGTAAGCTATCACACGCCAATATACAAAAAAAAATCGAAAACTATACTCAAGCTAAAACAAAATACAAAACTAAAAACGTAAGCAGAACTTTATACCTAAATAAAAGCCTCCAGTAATAAAGGGCGTGCCCACTTACATATAGCCGTACACCGCAAGCAGTGACATCTATGGGAGCATGACGAATTTGCTGCCGGTTGCTCAGGCAAGAAAACTATGATCAATTGTCAAGGTCACTAGCTAACCACATACTGCAATACCACTCATTAAAAAAAAAAAAAACAAGGAAATGAGTAGATTATGTCAATAATAAATTAAAATAAATTGACCTTGACGTCAAAGAAAATAAATAATTATATGAACTCATATAACCTGTCAGTAGGTATGCTAATTCTGGAGAAAGAACATAAACATTGTCTTAAGTTAAACACAGCGACTAACTATTGTTATCGTTTAAGTAATCGTTGATAGAATAGTATGCCTTTGAACAAAGGTTAGACTTTAGCTTTAAACGCATTGAAGGGCAAATCTAGCAAAGAATAGGGTAGCTTGTTATAAAAGGATATACCAAGCCCAACAAATGACTTATGAACCTTATGAAGCCGGTGAAATGGAGCACGTAATTTGTCCTTATTTCTGGTGTTAACATTGTGAATATCACTGTTTTTAGTGTATAAATGTATATTTTGTCTAATATATAAGATGTTGGCGAAGATGAATTGTGATGCCACCGTGAGAATACCAATATGTTTAAAAAAAATTCTTAAAGAAACTCTGGCACCGAGCTGGTAAATTGCTCGAACAGCTTGTTTCTGAAGAACAAATATATTTTGAATTTCAGCGGCTTTGCCCCAGAGCAGAATACCGTATGACATAACGCTATGAAAATAAATAAAATAGACTAACCGAGCTGTATCAACGTCAGTGTATTGTGTTACTTTCCTGACGGCGTAGGCGGCTGAACTGAGCCTTCCCGCTAGGCTTGATATATGTGGGCCCCACTGAAGTTTGGCACCTACTGTTATACCCAGAAAAACTGCCGAGTCTACAGTTTAAAGCATCTCTTTATCTAAAACGATGTTGGGTCCTAGATTTCTAACATTCGGTAAGGCAAACTTTATACATTTCGTTTTCTTAGCATTGAGAACTAAGTTATTTGTCGTAAACCAATTGTAACCACTGCACTATTTACGTCGTCAAAATCTTGTCTATTCCTGTCTACTTAAAAAATAAGAGAGGTGTCATCTGCAAACAGTACAACGTCACAGATACCCTTTAAATAGAATGGTAAGTCATTGATATACACTAAGAACAAGAATGGACCCAGTATTGAACCTTGAGGTACACCTAACTGAACTGGTAGCCCGGAAGATTTCACACCATTTACATCTACACTTCATCTTGAGTTGAATGAATGAAATACACCGACCCCAGCGTGGTTTGACTAGACTTGATTACTCGAATGAACCCAAAGATTCATAACCCCTGTTGTCTCATGTTACATGGTGTAACAGAGACCATTCCATATCAAGGAGTAGACCGGGGGGCGCGATAATGTAGGGAAGACAGGCCCTTAGGATATGGAAGGAATAAAGCGCCTATCGAGTATGCACCCCAAAATAATCCTTGGAATTATGGAAAGATGGGTGATATGATGGGCTCTTTTAACGACGTTACCGCCAGGCTCCTTCAATACAGCTTCACCGGTGAATCCTTTGGCATGATTAAACTGCATTCTCGACACTTTCCATGTGACTGCTATGCTGCGTTGTTCCAAAGACTTCGTATGAGGTGCTGCTACCATCCGTTTCATGTTTGTTGTAAATCTCGCTAATAGTAGCCCTCTCAATCTTATGTCGCTCCTCAGCCGCGTCCATTCCAAAATTTATCTTGTCAAAGTAAGTCATGTCAGCAATGGAATTGTGGAGTACTATAATAATTGAATCTCTTAATTTTCCATGAAATAAAGTCATATGTCCTAAGTATTGTACGTATGTATAATGTGTATTATTCCGTATGTTCATTTATAATAAAATTGTTAGTCATTTGCTAATTTGGTTTTAGTGACAGAAATTAATCGCTGTAAGTCCAACTCCACGCAGTCTTGTCTGCCCTACCCCTAGAGTTTAATTTAGAATCGCGTAGGCGCGTAGGGGCAAGGCTGCGCGCGCGCTGAGGAGCAGGAGGCTGCGTGCGAGCCGCCGCGGCTGAGGCTGGCCAGCGAAGCCGGGCGGCAAGCCGACGCTGCGGTGGTGAGTGAAAACCGTCTGCGACGATTAGCACGCGTGGGACCGCCGGAGACCCGCAGCGCAGGAGCCGTGACAGAAACCATGCCTGCTGCGTGTTGCATGCTTGCTTGCATGCTACATGCTTGCTGCATGCTTGCTTGCATGCTGCCCGCTTGCTGCACACTTACTGCATGCTTGCTGCATGCTTGCTGCACGCTTGCTGCATGTTTTCTGCACGCTTGGTGCATGCTTGCTGCATGCTTGCTGCACGCTTGCTGCATGCTTGCTGCTTGCTTGCGTGCTGCTTGTTTGATTGCTACATGATTGCTTGAATGCATGCTGCATGCTTCATGCATGCTTGCATGCTGCATGCTTGCTACCGGAGCCATGACAAAAGCCATATTGCTTTTGCATCTTTACTATTTATGTATTCGATCAATTGGATTTGGTAAAATAATAAACAATTGTAATACAAAATTAGTCGAAACTATCTCAAAACAAGTCGGTATAAATATTGCCCGCTGTCGTATAACTCGTATCTACGTAACGCCTGAGAGAAGTTCATAGCAAAAGCTTTGTAAAATAAACATTAAATAATTTGAATTTAGGACCTAGAACTTTTATTGAAAACGCGGTTTTAAGTTTTTTGTTTATTATTGATTGTAATATTTATGACAAAAAAATAGGGCAAAGATCAAAAAAAAAATTATGGCACTTTATAGAAAAAAAGTTAGTAACCACAATAGAGAACCTCTACTGAAATATTGAAATGGAGAAAAAAAATATTTTGTCCTGTTTAAAATACAAAGGCAGATGCGTCTTTTAATAGGTAGTAAGAATTATTATTAAAACGAAATTATTAGGTTTTCGTAAACGAAAACCTAATAATTTCGTTTACGAAAAACGAAAAAAGACGCATCTATATATTGGCATATACAGCGTGTTGGGGATAATACGACATTAATTGAATTCAGATACTGGGTATCGTGGTAGTAGTACGTATACCAAAAATTATCAAATTATAATTAAGGGTATAGCCGCAGGAATTTGTTTTTCCTTTGACAATTTTAACACATGATGTGAATACCACGCAAGTTTCATTTAGGTCATTCACATCAAAACAATTTCATTTACCTACTTGCTAAAACAAAACCAAATGCAATGGTGCGGCTCGCTACTCAGAAATAATACAATATTGTATTGTATTGTTGATTGAATTTAGACCTAATAACCATGACGATAAAATTCCTATTATCATAAGCAAACAAAGATTGCCGAGGCGCATTTCGTTTCGAAAACTAAGAAGACAGCAAGGTTGCCAGTTCGACGTTTTTGTCTTAACAAAGTAAGTTTTTGTTTAAAGAACAATAGTTCGTAAACACTTCCGCATTCAAAAGATTTATTGTCTAAGAAAGGGAAAGAAATACATGTAGGGTTTTCCCTGGAATTTGCTCCTGGTTCACTCATTCACTGTCTAGTGCGTGACGTGCTTCCTTGTGAGAGCGTGTTTTTTTTTTTAAATTTCGATTCGTAAGAGTGGTTTTAGCGCATTAACAATAATTATTGATTTTGTGTAAAATTGAAAATTGTTTTGTAGCAATTTCATACAGCGCAGAGCTTTAATAGTTTTACTGTTGTGTTATTGATAGATAATTCGATTGTGTATAAGTTTTAAGTGTAGTAGAGTTTGGTAGGTTACGGTACCTACCTAATGTGTAAACAATAGTGTGATAGTTACTTGCTGTTATTTCGTTGTAAGTTAAGTTTGGGGATTTATCAAAAATGAGGTTTATGCTTGTGATGTGAATACCGTAGAGAAACTACGACACAGAATGATTGACGCTTTCAATAAATTAAAAGCAATGGCTATCAGTAGTGACTTGTTAAGGAAAGTAAGAAACAATATCACAAGACATTGTCACATGTGTGTTACGAGTAAATGGTGGACAAATTCAGCAATTAAAAATTTAATTTAGTGTACCATGATTGAAGTAAGTTTTGATTTAATGTTTAATTAAGTGTTTTTAAAATGTTTTTAAAACGTGAACCTACTGATAGAAAAGTCGCGCCTGCTGGCGGGCGGCAAGCGGTGAGCGGAGCGGGGATAAATGCCGCGCGCCATTTTTTTGTACATTTGTACTTACATGAATGAAACTGCGCCTAAAACGGACGAAACGGGTGCGACGTTGCCGCTCTCACGTGCAGTGCCTACAAGGTCAGATGAGGTTAGTAGACAATATTATAAAGGATGTTGTTTTAAATTCTGATTAGTTTTGCATTTAGTTTGTTTGAAAAATTAGATTTTTGAATTTTGATGTAATACCTAATTTGGTAATGGTAAAGTGTTTTGGTTGACTAGTGGGGATCGTATTTTCATTCAATGTCGTTATGTCGTCACCACCCTGTATAGATGCGTCTTTTTTTGCTGATTCCGAATATGTAAATAACTCTATTTCGAAAAAAATCTCAGATACGTCTTTTTTCACGGCATTATACGACAAACCTTTCGGTTTCCTTACCTATTCATAAACGTCGTAATATCGCGCAGCTTGTTAAAATGTTCATTGTTTACCTCCCTGTACCATAAGAGAATTCGCTAAGTTAATCGGCAGCGTGTCCTGCCGTCAAATACACGTTATATACCAAAACCCTAAAGAGTCAAAAATACCTTTTATTGAATAGATTTCATAACGATTATAATTCTAAAATAAACCTAGAACGATACATAATTAACGATTTAAATTGGTGATCACATAATATATTTACATGTACAAACTTCGGCGACACCCCTGATTTCGAATGGGAAATATTTTCCGATGCTTTGATTACAGCATGGCACACATCATGGGTGGGGAGCATTTTGTGATGGTAATCGCGCTTATGGATCACTAGCTTTTGCCAGCGGCTTCGCCCGCGTAGATGTTGGAAAATATACCACGGGAACCTTATCTATATTTTTCCGTGATAAAAAGTATCCTATGTGCTGGCGTGATTGAGTAACAAACATCCATCCATCCATCCAAACTTTCGCATTTATAATATTAGTAGATGGTAGATGGAAGGAAACCGAAAGAGAATGTCATATACACAGTCTGGCCATAAGTACTGTTACAATTTAAAAAAAAAATAATAAGAAAGATATTACATTTGAATTTGGAATCTGTCATTTTTATGCGATTGTTCATTGAGTTTTCTAATTTTGGCGCCAATACATTGTACAATATTTTGCGATATTAAAATGGAGTGGGGTGATAAAGAGAACCGAATCGCTGTGATTGCATTACACAAAGTTGGTATGGAGCCAAATACAATTTTTAAAACTCACCATACGCTTGGTATTAGTCAAATGTTTGTGTACCTGGCTATTAATAGGTACAATGAGACCTCCTCTGTTTGTGACAGAAAAAGATCTGGCCGTGCACGTAGTGTTCGTACGAAAAAGGTGGTCAAAGCAGTAAGGGAAAGAATTCGAAGAAATCCTGTCCGAAAGCAAAAGATTTTATCTCGGGAGATGAAGATAGCACCCAGAACCATGTCGCGTATTTTAAAAGATTACTTAGGACTTGCAGCCTATAAGAGACTGGTCATTTTTTAACTGATAATTTAAAAAAGAATAGGGTGGTAAAATCGAAACAACTACTGAAGCGGTACGCAAAGGAAGGTCACAGAAAAATTTTGTTAATGGATGAGAAAATCTTTACAATTGAGCAACATTTTAACAAACAAAATGACCGTATTTATGCTCAAAGCTCTAAGGAA
Organism: Dicycla oo; assembly: GCA_948252095.1. Lineage (NCBI taxonomy): Eukaryota > Metazoa > Arthropoda > Insecta > Lepidoptera > Noctuidae > Dicycla > Dicycla oo. Next base: position 18,667,166 of record OX411712.1, read on the forward strand.
GCTTCCCAATTAGTCGACAGAGTGCAACGTGGGCATTATCCGACTTCAGTGATGGTTTGGTAGGGTGTTAGCTATGAAGGAGTGACTGAGCCATATTTTTGTGAAAAAGGTATCAAAACATCGGCACAAGTGAATCAAGATACCATTCCTGAGATGGTAGATAAGCCCCTTAACAACACCATGTTCAATACCTAACCAAGTATGGTCCTTCCAACAAGACTCGGCGCCGGGTCATAAAGCTCGGTCCACGCAGTCTTGGTTGGAAGTGAACGTTTCGGACTTCATCAGAGCTGAAGACTGGCCGTCGTCTAGTCCCGATCTTAATCCGCTGGATTTATGGTCAGTTTTAGAGAGTACGGCTGGCTCTAAACGCCATGATAATTTGGAGTCCCTAACACAATCCATACGATTGGCAGTGAAGAATTTTCCCATGGAAAGAGTGCGTGCTTCTATTGATAACTGGCCTCAACGTGTAAAGGACTGTATTGCAGCCAATGGAGACCACTTCGAATAAGCTTTTTATATTTTAAATTGTTTTATACTTATGTATTAAACTAACACACTGTAAAAGTAATAAATATTATTTGCAATAAAAAAAATTGTTTTTCTTCGTGACAATATTTAAATAACCTAAAGTTATTAAGTAGTTTCTTAGCAATAAAACCTTCGCGAAGGAACGATCAAATTGTTCCATATTGTTTGGAGTTACACAGCGTTGAGTTATATTAATAGAATGGGAGGACTACAATATCCTCACTTAAACGATCTTGCTTATCAAAATTTGACAATGGATATTTGCATCCTATATTAATACCAACCAAACAGAACATCGAAACTGATATTGAATTAAGAAAAATTAACCCTTATTCTATATCAGAATGGACCTTATCAGATCAAGCATTTAAAACTATTATTTGTAAACTAGGGCAACCTCTAATTGATTTGTTGGTTTCTCGCATTAATGCAAAATATAATTTGTACGCATCTTGGTTTCCTGACCCAGACGCGTCTTTTGTCGATGAATTTACAATTAAATGGAAACACTTTTTTTACGCTATTTCCCATTCTCTTTAATATCTACATTAAAATATGTTTAAAAAGTATTTATAAGATATTAAACGATGAGGCGTGTGGTACACTCGTATTCTCATGGTGGCCATCACAACAATGGTTTCTGGATGGCTGCACAGCCATCTTACACGGGCTACAGCGATACTCTCCGGGGAGCCTTCCTCCGACGTAACAACCCCGCAGAAGCAATAGATAGCATGTTAGCATCGCTTTCTGATAATACCAAAAAACAATATAGCGTCTCATACAAACTCTGGTGGCAGTTCTGCAAAATTAATACTTTTGAGAGCACGGTAACAAAAGTCATCTCTTTTTTGACAACAGAGTTTAGTAAAGCCTCATATGGATCTTTGAATTCCCACAGATCCGCGCTCTCATCACTATTGGGCAACAACGTTGATTCTGATGAAAGCATCAAACGGTTGTTAAAACGAGCCTACAAACTTAACCTAGCAGTCCAAAATAAATATACCTACACCTGGGATCCGCAATTAGTATTTAATCTCGTTTGTAAATGGTACCCGAACCGCGATTTAGACCTAAGTTAATTGAGAATAAAACTAGTTATATTTTACTTGCTATATGTATGTACGGCACAGCGAGTCCAAACACTTTCCCTAATAAAATTAGAGAATATAAATATCTCGTCAAATGGAGTAAAAGTAGTGATAACAGACGCTATCAAGACTTCGGCCCCGGGAAGAGATCAAACCCGTACTTTTTCTGCCCTACTGTATAGAAAATGAAAATATTTGCTCTGCTACCGTACTCACATATTACATATTTATTGCAAAAAATCTAAGAGTTAAAAATATAAATAACTTAATACTCACAATTAAAAAAACCTAATAAGGTGGCCATAGCTCCAACCATAAGTCGATGGAATATAGGTGTTATCAGAAAGCGGTGTCAATACATCAATATTCAGTGCACACAGTACACGACACGCCTCAACTTCTTCTGCAAGCTCGGCAGGTGTGTACAACATTGACACAATACGTAGAACCACGGGATGAACAAATCGTACTCAAACGTTTGCCAAGTTGTATAAACTTAATACAATATAATTAATAAAGCCGAATTTGCAGAACCTGAACAAACCAGAATTTGCCTTTTACACATATTATTTTCATAATATAGTCTTCTATATTATGAAAATAATATGTATAAAAATAATAATATATACTTTTGTAATACATATTGAAATAAAAAAACGAATGTTCTTACATTCGTTTTTTTATTTCAATATGTATTACAAAAGTAAATAAAAAATCATTTCAAAAATCTTTGCAATTTATTTAAATGATCCTGAAAATCTCATTATCTCTCAACATCTGCATGGTTAAAAATATCTGAAAAATTAAGCGAAGAAATATAATATATGATCAAACGAACTTCAAAGTGAAGTTCGATCAGTATTATATGAGTCGCTTCATTCTTAACCCTCCCTAAAGAACCATGAAGAGATTTGCAAAAATCGTAACTTTACATAATCATCTCTAAAATAATTACGGTTACAACTGACTGACCGAGACGGCGCACAGTGGTGCAGGTAGTACGGGCATGCGGAAAATATTATTTTTAAATGAAAAGACGTTGCGTTTCTTCATAATACTTTATTAAAATGATATAATGGATGTACCAGTTTACAAAGAGAAAGATATAACACGTATTTTTTTTTATTAACATGAAAATATTCATCAAATTTTTTCACATGAATTTCATATAATTAAATCAGCATTTTTAAATAAATAAATATTAATAAACTAAATATTAAATAGAGAAGACATTGATTTAGAGATGGGTGCTATCCACTAATAAAGCTTTGGCATCATCGTGAAGAGGATAGTATTTTTTATTCGGTACTGCACGTAAACTGTTGATATAATGATAGCATACCAGTAATGACTGCAAACTTACACAAGCGTAGCTTTCCGTTACATCAATATCCGTGGGGTAGCATTGCCTTTTTACTTCAAGTACTTTATGATAATCGGGAAAAATATCACAACCAATACTTTTTGCTGCATTTCTCAGTACTTGATATTGATGTTTCGAAAGTGATGCATCAAGTAATAATGCCAACGCTTTTTCTGGAGTAAACTTGATAGTATCCGATGATTCTTCTTGTACGAGTACCTTAGAGGCAGCTTTCTTAATCATTTCTTCAGGAACGCTTTCACACAATCTTTTAACTTTATATCGCTTTGTTCGATCGCAACATTCATCAAATGATTTTTCTGGTCGTCCTCTATGAGAGCGTTTTGATGGCCCTGGAACATTACTGTCACAATTCACCACATCAGTCTGCACCGAAGATGTCTCAACGGTAAAAATATTTTTCAGCCACTGTTCATTTTTTGCCATAAAAGCATTTTTATTTCTCGCTGCAGTTTGCCACTTTTTTGTAAATACGGGTAGAAAATTACGGCTTAACTTTTCATAAACTTGATTCCAAACACTTTCTGTAAGCTGTGGATACATAAGTTTTAAATTTTCGAGGCATTTATGTATCTCACGATTACTTGATATTATGATTTCCACTAAATCGGCATAGACAATAGTAAAGCTATCCATCACTATAATAACACTGTTATCGTAAGAGAAAATAATTGTAAGTGAAGTTAAAACTACCATTCAATGCTATTTATACTTACACGATATGATAAAATGTTAATTACCCTCATTAGAAACACTTATTAATATAATGCACTTTTTCTTAATTACAGAGCGTCATTAGTTAAGTACCTGGTATTTCCAAGATCGCAGGTTATCGCAGCCAAAACTAATGTATTCTTAATCTATAGGGTCTAATTAATCTCCGAAAGTATATTATTACGTATCGGTCGATAACGGAGATTAGTTATGATCTCATGATTGAAAACAAAAGGTTCCAAATGACCTTCTTCACTAAAAATGTAATAGCAAGTAATTATTCATTATATTATAACATTATGTTTACTATTTTATTAATACACACAATAAACTTATGACTAAACTAAAAATGAAAGTTGATAATTATAGTATTTTGGTTCTATTCATACTTGAAATAACAATATTTTTTGCACGAAATTTGTAAATTCTCGATCACCCTACTTTGGCATCATATAATTAAATACTGTATAATTATTTATCCGTATTAATTTTAGGACTTGTTTTTCTACTCATTCTAGTATGTGTGTACCAAATTGTAGACATTTTAAACAAGGTTGAAACAAAGGACTTTTTTCCGCCCTTGAACCAATGTGCGGCGGGGTGGGGTATGGCGTTGCCAGTATATAAAAAATAAAAAAAAGTATCAGGTTAGCGGAAAAGTCTTGCACCAAGATATAAGACTTAATGAATTTATTGATAACTTTTTTATTTACAATAATTAATCAGTAATTTAATCCCCAAATAACTCAATTACTCTGGCCCATCTAGTTGGTAGATTGTTGATGCCCTGCGCCCAGAATTCCGGAGGCTGTGCAGAAAAGAAATTGTCCGCTGCCATTTTGTGGTCTTCGTGGTTTTGAAATTTTTTCTCACGCAAATAAAGCTTTAGTGGTCGGAACAAGTGATAGTCGTATGGCGCGAGATCCGTTGAGTACGGTGGGTAAGCAACCGGGTGCCATCCAAGCTCTACGATTTTTTGTCGACTCTCCGAAGCGACATGAGGTTGCGCATTATCATGTCGTAAATGAACATTTACAGGTCTCGGTCGTTTTTCTCTTATTGCGTCAGCCAGTTTCTGAAGCTGTTCAGTATAAATGGAAGTCATCATCGTCCTTCTCACAGGGAGAAGCTCGTAATAGAGTGGGCCCTTCGCATCCCACCAAACGAAAAGAACATGCATAAGTGACGGTTCGGCTTTGGCTGCGTTGGTGGCTCTGCGTCGTAAGGAAGCCAGACGGCGTGCCGTGTGTTGTTATCATAGAGAATCCAACTCTCATCGCCGGTTACCTGATCTTCAAGGAACTCTTTCCGATGTGGCTGACAAAGAAGCGATTCACAAATACTAACTATGACTTGACGATGACTGTCAGTTAGTTGATGTGGAATCCATCGTACCATTACTTTACGATAGCCGAGTTTGTGTAAATGAGCCTCGACGGTCGAATGATGACAGCCAAGAGTCTCTGCCAAATCACGCGTATTTATTTCTGGATTAGCCTTTAAACAGCGGAGTAATTCCTCATCGTCGAAGGTGGATGGTCACCCAGATCGCTCGTGATCTTCAAGAGTTATATCTTCCGATGCAAAGCGAGCAAACCAGCGGCTTATCTTCCATCGCGATACCACACCTTCACCGAACGCTTTGCTGATTTAGCGGTAGCCACACTCACGTTGTGTCCCTGACGCCACTCGTAAAAGATGATCGTTCGAAGTTGATGTTCACTAATCATTTTCACAAACTAACCAGATCCTCATCTAGCGCGCCTTTATATACCCTTGATGTGAGAGCTTTGAGAACCTTCTACAATATTCTTACGTATTCCAGATCAATACTTAATATTCCGGAAAATTCTAGTAATTTACAATTTCTTGTGCAATATTTTTCCGCCAACCTGATATATAAATAGACGTGCGTAGTTAATTAAGGGAAGAAGTAGGGAAGGGGCACTACATGGTTAAAAATATATTCGAACGAAGCGACTCATATAATAATGATCGAACTTCATTTTGAAGTTCGTTTGATCATTATAATTATCCTAGAAATTGGTATTCCCCAGTATTCCCTTTGATAACTGTCTATTGGGATTTACGTGTAAACCTGATACCTACATAGGCATTATACCGGTTTATCGCATTAATCCGTTCCCTTAATAATGTGGGCCCTAATGAAGCAATACAGTGAATATCTCCAATGACGAACATATGTACATATTAGATACCAACATAAAAGTTGTTAGGAAAATAGTAGGAGAATTTTCTTTTTCATTAAGACGATAATAGGTAATATCTGTCGCCTTATTATTTCTTAATTGCAGGAGAGTTGTCCGTCGTAAAATGTTATTTTGTAGGAGGTATATCTAAAATATTGTCAATCAGAGCTCGTAATATTATAAAGAGAGAGAGAGTCAATTAGAGTATACAAAACACCCAATTAACAAACAAACATCTATGTAAGACAAACCGTCAGCTAAAACGTTTCAAATAATATTTCAGCGGAGCAATTGCGTAACACAATATCAACCGGAATCGGTTTCATTCTGACAGTTCAACAACATTCATTGCGTTATTTACGTTGTTGAGCCGACAAATTTTTCGAACATTTGAAGCAATGTATTTTAAATTTGCTTCAAAATTATTCAGATTCTGGTGTGAATACGCAAAATTTTAGCACATTTTGTCCTATCTATGTATATAAATAAAAATCAATTTTATGTAAGCGCATCACTTCAGAACGGTTGCTACAAGGATTGTATGACAGATTTTAATTCACCGGAAAAGTTGTAAATTTGTATGGTATTTTTGTATGAAAAGAGGCAACACACAGCCTAAACTACAGGAGACAGAGATATGAAATTAACCCGGGCGACGCCAGTCACCAGGCACGAATAGCTAGTTTGGTATAATTTCGAGCTCGTGGTTCACCACCAATTAGGTACCTATCGTGTCTAATTTTGCACACAGAACAACAACCTTCACTCAAACTACAAGTAAATTATACCATTCTTAATAAACGGCACTATTTGAGCGCTGCAATACGTACTTTAGCGTGCAATTACAATGAAAGCTCACACGCGACTCGCACTCACGTTAGCTGTTTAAGGGCTGAGACGGCTAAAATGCCGCATTGTTACATTCCACTTCGACTTCGAATCGTTTACATCTACTAGCAGTTATATGGGTAGGTATACGTCCTATACGTCCATACGTCCTTGTATGGCGGCCCTTAGTAATCTAGAGCTGTTGATCAATGGCTAAATGCTCGATCATTTAGCCATTGATCAACATACGCGGACTGCTCTTGCAGTCATAGGCAACAGCTTGAAGCTGCCATTGATAACTGCTGGAGCAGTTGATACCAACTGCTTGTCATTCAAATCAGTAGCAACATGGATAATTTCAAATAAGTTCTTGCGATTTAATTGAACAGATTAGCACGTCACAATCTACGTCGTCCATTTTGCTCAAGAAACAAAGCAAGAAGTATGTGGGTGGGAAGCACGCGCGATGTGGAATGAAGAGCGCGGGCGGAGGTAACTGAGCGAAAACAGTCTACAGCTCGAGCAGTCATTGTATGCCTGGCGACTGCTTGACCGCACGACCGCCCGAAGCATTGCAACTGCTCGAGCGATTTCGTGTATATGTGTATGTAGAAGACTGTAGTTCACTATGCAGTCGCAGCTTGAAGCAGTCCATCTTGACTGCTTCAAGCAGTCCATGTATGGCGGCCCTAGGATAGTTACTAATTAGCCTGAGCCACTGAGTAGATTTTACTTATCTAGTTGCCTGGGCAATGCACCTAGTATTGAAAAGCTCAAAAAATACTATTTGATTTAGGTTATATACTTCTCGTGGTTTTTGATAAACCGTATCTTACCCTAGAACCTTCGAGCCTTCCACGTAACTTTTTAGAAATACAGTATGAAAATAATATTAAAGGAAATGAAAAAACAAATAATAATACACTTACTCTCTATACACACACTGTGAAGTTGACATGTAACATTCGCGGGTAATATGATAAATAAATCATACTGAAAATCTACACGGTAAGATTAGCTACCTAATATCATAATAAATAATAGGCTATGATAGAATCGGGAGGTAAATACACATATCAAAGATTTTGAAATCTCTATATAAAATGAGTATGTAAGAGGAAGTCTGAAAGTGACACCGGTGACTGAAATGTTGTGTGGAAGTCGGTTGTCATGGTATGGGCATGTGATGCGGAGGAACGAGGAAAATGTCGTCAGGAACGTTTTGAGTATGAATGTGGATGGCTATACGAGTAGGGGAAGACCAAAGAAACGATGGATGGACTGTGTAAAGATGATATGGCTACAAAGGGAGTGACTACCGAGACGACGACTAATAGAGAAGTATGGAAAAAAAAGGCATGATGACCCCAAATAAATTGGGACAAGGGCAGGAGAATGAATGATGACCTAAGTGGCTTTTTTTATTTATGTGAATAGTTTATGAGATATGGGATGTTTTCGGTTACAGCCGCAGAAATAACTATTTTATAGATTTTTCTAGTAATACTATGAACTACAATTTTATGTTTGCGGTTGATAGCGGAACCCTTCACGTGCTTGGTCCGACACCTGGCCAATTTTTGATCAATACAGCGGTACAGAAAGTAATAGATATTAATTACCTACACATTATTAGGGAGCCCAAAAAACATCGATACCAATCGTACCGATATATTATTCAATTCTCATGTCACTGATAGATAACCGGCATGCGTTTATAATATTATACAGGCATGTGTGCTAGACTTATATAAACCATTTCTTGGATTATCAAATAGAAAATACTTTTCTCCGAATACATGAAGTATCTAGTAATTTCGCAATGTTGAAACTCAAACCGCAAGTAACTGCAACTAACAAAATAATGATTATTACATACTTATTTACCACTTATTTTATGATCAATAGGTACAATGCTAACCTACCACATTTTTAATGAATACAATTTCAGCCACTGACCGCTAATTGTATATTAGAGGTCAGTGATTTCAGCACATACGGTATTGTAAAGGATCCATGCAAGGGACAACCTTATATTGTGCTGGCTAATATTTTATCACTCATAGAACTCCCTTTTTTAAATTAATCGAAAAGGTAGGTCGTATTATTGTATCAGGGTGTAGTTCGGCTCCTTTAGTATAGTGTATTATCTATGGCTTGACTTGAGCTAGGGTGTTAGGCGGTGTAGTTTAAGAAGTGCGCGATTTCCTCCGAATTTTGTATCTTACCAACTTATAAATTATATAATACGTGATTGCGTCTCCATCTGTTATTTTTCTTATTCAGCTACTCCCCCAGTGGAGTCAGAACTTCTACAGCACATATATTTTGTGTAGTAACAAGCCGTAAGCCATCCAAATCCTTATTTCCCATGAATATTTAATTGTACGCCACCCTTTTCGACAGGATTTTCCGAAGTGCATAGCATACTGCTAACAAAAGATAGTGGATACCTACAGTCGTTGTTCGCTGTGGCTTAAAGCGTAAACTCAACGTTCATGAAGTAGAAAGTATACCCCGAAACCTACTTATGCCCAGTTTCTGATGTTTATAAACGGAGTTTATCCATTCGATAGTGATTATTGGTTCAATAGTGTATTTCTGAACACTTCGTTATTGAATTACTATCGAGCGTTTATCTGAGGACCTCAAAAACCGAGCATAAGGAAGGATTTCGCTTAAATAGACAATTTTATCGAATCAATAGCTATTAAGAGTTTAAACTGAGCTGTGCTAAGTGAAGCTGTTTGACATCTCTCATACGAGTACGCAAGTAAATCGATATTATAATCTGCCTAGCCTTTTCCCAACTATAAGGCTGCGTTTCCACCAGAGATGTGCTAGGCCGCTGAGCGGTGCGAGGATGCGTAGCGACTGTGAAACGGTGCGCAGATGAGCGGTGCGAGGATGTGTAGTGGGCTCTTTTCAGATGCGAGCGAGCGAGGTGAGGTGTGGCGGGAGCGGAGCGCGCGCGCCACTGCCCGCTGCTTACGTCCCAGTTCAGATGTCGTGCGTGTTGGTACTTGTGGTCGATCGGCGTTCGTTTGTGAGACACAGTGGACGAAAAATTGATGAAGCGATTAAAAATTATCCATGTTTGTGGAATCCCTCGCACATATCCCTCGCACACATCTCTCACACACATCCCTCGCACCAATTCCTCGCTTGTTTTGTATGTACGTGTACAAAAACCTCGCACCGCTAGCAGTTTCCACAGGAGCTGCGCTGAGTGAGGCTAGGTAAATGAAGTGATTCAATTGGTTTTTAACAAACACATCCCTCGCTACGCATCCTGGCATATGTCTGATGGAAACGTATCTGAAATGTGTGGTCATATTTAAGGGTGTGGTACAGAGCATCAAACTGAACAACTTTCTAACCCCCTTAAAACATGACCTTTTAAAATATGACCACACATTTTTGCTACATGATCATAGGGGATCATGCATCAATAGAGATATATAATAATGAAGCTGCCTGCACGAATATAAAAAAATCTGTTTATTTCTTGCCTGAATACCAAACTCCTGCACTGACTATACCTCGAGACTTGTTTACAACGGGTTATAAAATAACACTCAATGTCACGTCGCCTTCAAGGTTCAGCTTTTGTTAAACATTTTCTCGAAAATCGTGACAATATTTACATTTGACCGCTTTGTTAAAATTGTGCTTTTACGTTGCGACAAAATGAACCCTTTGACTCTATTTACGTGATGAATTCTGTCAAAATGAGTTCAAATTACCTACTCGTATAAACGAGATTTGACAAATTGAGTCTTTTAATTCAATTCAGAGTCGCATCGTTTTTAGTCGTAGGCGGCACAGCAGAATGCAATTGGTTCCTTTATATTCTAAATTACATACATAATAATATCAATACATAACAATATATTTACCAACATTATATTAAAACATACTAGGTAATTAAAATGTACAATCCATTTTTTTGAATAAACCGTTTTGGCGTAGGTCACAGCTACGGCGGCGTAGCATCTGCTACGATCGCACTGCTACGATCGCGGCTCCATAATGCCTACGAAACGTTTTAGAAAACTTTTCTATACGATTTTGATCCTTTTCTTGATTGTTCCATTTCTGTTAAAGAACTAACCCATAAAGCAGTTTTCAGGCAAATTATTTATTCATAGGTTTATTATGTTAGGTCGGCCTTTGGTATGCCACATCTGTCGACACCCTTAGGGCCGCCATACACGGACTGCTCGAGCAGTTAGCTATTGATCAACATACACGGACCACTCTTGCAGTCATAGGCAACAGCTTGAAGCTGCCATTGATAACTGCTGGAGCAGTTGGTACCAACTGCTCGTCATTCAAATCAGTAGCATCATGGGTAATTCCAAATAAGTTCTTGCTTATCGCGTCACAATCTACGTCATCCATTTTGCTCAAGAAACAGAGCAAGAAGCGTGCGGGCGGGAAGTGCGACCGATGTGGAATGAAGAGCGCGGGCGGAGGTAACTGCGCGAGAGCAGTCGACAGCTCGAGCAGTCAGTGTATGCCTGGCGACTGCTTGACCGCACGACAGCCCGAAGCAGTTGCAACAGAACTGCTCGAGCGGTTTTGTGTATGTGTGTACGTAGAAGACTGTAGTTCACTATGCAGTCGCAGCTTGAAGCAGTCTATCCTGACTGCTTCAAGCAGTCCGTATATGGCGGCCCTTACGCCATTCCACCTTCCTAGCACGGCGGGCTGTGCTGGGGCGGCTGTTGCAGGTGCGGAAAACCTTAAACTGCGAAAATATTCCAATCTTATTGGGAGTTGATATGTACAAGCCATTTGGGGTTGAAATACTAGGGCCACGGGATCCGTGTGCCCACTTAGTTTTTCAAGACATCGCTAAGTGGTTGGTCTTCTCTTCACATGCCCAGAGGCTGGCCTATTGTTTGGACAAAGAATCAGCATCGCCATACGACGTCATACAGCCAGCCTTTTGGGCACTTTTACTGTCGACAGCGATGCGGACGAATTTTTTGATACCCTATGATTCTTTCCCTCCTTTATATACAGGGTGTAAGGGACAGCCCTCCGCAAACAGATAGGGTGAATTCAGTATACCATACTAAGATAACCGGTACATGAAAGAAGTCATGGTGTTTATAACAATTTCCTTACAATACTACTTAAAGGTTTATATTCAATCAGTCGATCGTTGATGATCAAACAATAGGCAGATGTATTTTCTGGTATATCTTCAGAACTTTATATATCCATTCTCACATCTACAGTTCCAGTTTTCAGGGCTTCGTTCTGTCTTGAGCAATCAGTTACAAATAAAAGAGCCTTTTCTTTAAATTCGTGCAAATCAAGCATCGGTTCAGATCGGGAATTATAATAAGACTGACTAAATTGGGTAAACATTTCGTATAATATATAATACTTATCTTCAGAAAATTTTGCATTAACCGATTCGTATGGATAATTTAAAAAAAGAGTAACATTAATTCATTTACCATGGTCAAATATTGAACCGTCTCTAGTTTTCATATTATTTCTATTTGTTGCAGACAAATAGAAATAACCAAAGATCTCATACCTTGGTTTTTCGAATTGTGTAGCAGTCTTAACAACCCAGGAGTGTTTTGTAGTTCTAGGTAATAAAGGATATTCGTACAAGTCCCAATTCCTAAAAGCTATTTGTATAGGACGATCCTTTTCTAAATATTTAAGTAAATTTAACCTTTCCCGATCTGTAACTTTCATATGAGGCACACACCATTGCAGTCTCTCCATATTTACTTCAATGGAGTCATTATTATCAAGTGTAACAACTGTTAAGATTCGAACTGCTTATTTTGAGTATAAGTTCATGTTTACAGGGGAATTACGTTAGCTGCAACCGGAGGACTTAAAAAAACCCAAAAAACATTTTACTTAATTTAAGTTAAATAAAAGAATTACATTAATTATGCACTAAATTAGCCTAAATGCCTATTCGAAGTGTGAATATGGAATGCTGTTTTTCAGAATTACAATAATTGAGTAAACTAGGTCCGTGCGTCACAAAGTGTCTATCTCAGCTCGCAGTTTCCGTTGTTCGCTATATTTGCAGCGTATGTTTCTTTAATAAAAGTATTGAGTGCTGAATTGACGATTCCCCTTATGCAACTGCGCGTAACATCTCCACCCGCAGATCAGGAACTATTTTAGAGCTTTGAGAGAAAATGTTGCTGGGACTTGTCCTCTCGGAGCGCGATCCTCTTCTTTCTTATCAGGTTCCTCGTAAGTATGTCCCTTGGGCGTTTCGGAGCGTTGGCAAAACCATTTGTTGCGATAGCCCAGTATGACTATGATAAGTGCTCCTGCAGTTAATAATGCAATGTAGAAGGGTATTGTGGTATGGTATATGACATTTAATTGCAGTTGGTCAAGTTGTATCGGCTGGCTCTTCATGACTTGGTTCTGTATGCTGTGTAGTCCTCCTAGGTCGATTGAACTAAGATGAACTTGGGTCGATGCAGCATCCGGTGTCTCCGCGTCGTAGGGAATGTTCATTAGTTTCAAAGGTTGTCCTTGTATTACGTCGTTGTCGTTGATTATAGTTAGCTCCTTTGTACGCAGATAACAGTTAATAGGAATAGTAGCAAGGTAGCTTCCTTCTAGCAAGTTGAAGTCTTCTCTCCCATAGACTAATTGGACTTTAGTTGGAGTTGGAGTCCATTGCTTCTTTTTCCAGTGATACTGTAGTGTATTGGCAGGAACTCTTGAGGGCTTGGTTCATGATAAGTTCTTGTATGCAGTCAGTTTTAGCTCGTATTTGATGGGTTATTTCCTTTTCACAGAGGTACCAGTTACTAAACTTCGAGCATTCTGCTTCTATGTAGACGAAAGAGTCCTTGTTAGTTGCTATAAAGGGATAGGTAGGGATAAGGGCTTGACGGTTTTTGTTGGGTACTATAGATAGCTTATATAAATCGTAAGCAGTTTTAGAGATTATAGGAAATCTGAAAACTATAACTATCTGTTTTTCATTGAAATATGATCCGGGCTGGATGATATCGTAATATTCTCTGAGCTCTAAACTTAGTATCTCATCTTTACTGTATATTTTTTCTAATTTATTTATCATAGACCTAAGTGTATCTACATCTATCATAGAATGAACAGTGCTTGATGCATGTATAAACGCTAGCATATTTTCTATTCTAATTAATTGTAGTCTTTAATCTTCTACATTTTCACTTATAATAGACATTAGTTGATCAAACCTTGCATAGATTATTAAACTATCGGTTGTATGAGTGCTATTTAACAGTATTTCTAAGGTGCAATTGATTTTACTTTGATTTTCGACTAATTGTATCAGAACGCTATTATGCTTAGACATCCATTCTTTGCTGAGGCTGATATGATGGTCAAATTCATTAACTAACCTATTGTTATTAATCTGTAAAACTTTGAGTACATTTTCGTATTTTAAGGCATCTGTGTAATCTAGATTTCCGGTTATACTCTTAATTACCGATCCAAGACTGTCTAGTAGACCTCTCTTTACACGACCAGGCTCTAAAGATTTTAGCTGATTAGATACTTTGTCAATTTTGTTAGTAAGATAACAAATTTGTAATTCGAATAGTGTATAAGTGTCACTACTAAGCCGACTTTTGTATTCTGATATCTGATACTGTAGTGCTGTAATTTGATTTTCAATGTCCCTTAGATTCACGTACTGAAGAAATGTATGATGATGAGTGGTCATTCTCGTCGATCCAAGTTTATACGGTAATAAGCCAGGTCGATTTGCCAAACTTTCAAGTTTTATCTCCGATGACAGGGTCTCGCGAAGAACCAGCAATAGCAGAATCCTGCAACAAGTTAGGTTCCTTTGGGCCTCTTTTTAACCTATTTTTGGCTACGGGCCCACGTTTCTTGGTCGTATAAACGTGTATGGGTAAATCGGCCAAAATGGTGTCGTGGGTATACCGCGGTGCAGTTTTCTGACGGCTTGCAGAAGGGTTTTTAATGAATACTTGTTGTTGAGGAACGTAATCTATTTCAGATTCACGGTTCTTGTTTCTATTTTCTATCAACGCAATGCGATTCGCTAAAGAATTTTCGTTAATAATATTGTAGACTTCCTTCATTTGCGCCCTATGGTTATGAACGTACTGTTGTAATGTTTGTTGGGTAAAATCTATGTCCAAAATATCGCGTGGGTCAAAGTGTCCGGTTAATAAATCGAATGGTCTACATCTAGTAAAGCTATGTATTGAAGAATTATAACCAATTATGGCATAAGGCATGAGATTTACAATAGGCTCATCTTTGTGTTGTAACTTTAGTATTCTTATATGCTCAAGGAGACTTGAATGGAAACGCTCAATATTACCGTTTTCGTTAGGCGAATGCGGTAAAACTATATGATGATTTATCTTATGAAGGCGTGTGAATTCTAGGAACATTTGATTAGTGAACTCCGTTCCGTTGTCAGTCACTAATGTTAAGGGAACTCCATGATGGGTACAATATTGTAGTAATGATTGTAGTATACTGATGCCCGTGCCATCTCGAAGATGGTATGCTTGTCCATATTTGGTAAAAACATCGATAAATGTAACATACTTTTCATTATGAACAGTGAATAAATCCATGTGGACTATTTCGAATGGTTTTGTTGCCGGGGGTATAATATTAAACTGGGGTCTAATAGGTCTCCGGTCATATTTAGCTTGCCCACATAAAATGCATTCGTTGATAAATTTGGTTATTTGGTCTTTCATTTTGGGCCAGTAATACTTTCTTGAGAGAGCTAAATAACATTCGGTAATTCCTCGGTGATTAGTTTTGCCGTCATGGTATGTATGGTTGCCGTGGATGAGTTCGCAGAAGGTGGGTTTTCTGATGGATTAGGAATCAAAGAACATAATTCGTCTATTAAGATGTTGGTATCTTCATTGTGAATCTCCACTCGAGATAAGGCATCAGCGTTCGTATTAGATTTACCTTTCTTATAGATGACGGTGAAATCGTATTCACTGAGCTTCAATCTCCATCTAGTCAATCGCGAATTGGGTTCCTTAAGATTCATCATCCATTGTAATGGCTTATGATCTGTTAGTACTTTAAATTTACGACCAAACAAGTACGGTCTAAAATACTTGGTGGCCCAAACTATGGCAAGAAGTTCTTTTTCTATGGTGATGTAGTTAAGTACGCTTTCATTCAGAGTTCGGGATGCAAAACACACAGGTTTGTCGGAACCTACAGGTCCTTGAGATAGAACGGCACCAATAGCAACGTTCGAAGCGTCTGTCGTCAGTATGAATTCTTTATCGAAGTCGGGGTACTGTAGTATGGGGTCATTTGTCAAGAGAATTTTGCACTTTTCAAAACTGTTTATATACTCGGAGTCTAATACAATTTTCCTACCTTTTTTTAAGCACGCTGTGAGAGGTTTCGTAATTTTTGCAAAGTCCGGAATAAATTTACGATAATAGCCTACAAGGCCTAGAAATTGCTTAATTTCTTTTGGGGCCTTTGGAATGGGGTATTATTCTATTGCATGAATTTTATCCGGATTAGGTTTTATTCCTTCACTACTTATTATGTGTCCGAGATAACCGGTTTCATGTTTTAGGAATTCAGATTTATCCATTTGGATCTTAAAGTTCGATTCTCGAAGGCTACTGAAAACTTTCTCAAGATTGGTCATATGCTCTTGCAGTGACGTAGAGAAGACGATGATGTCATCAAGATAGACGAGGCATACGTCATTCTGGAGACCTCTGAGGACATTGTCCATAACCCTCTGAAATGTGGATGGTGAATTCTTTAGTCCCATGGGCATTCGAAGAAACTCAAAATGTCCATGTTCGACATTAAAAGCTGTTTTCTGAATATCCTGAGGGTCCATTTTAACCTGGTAGAAGCCGCTGGCCAGATCTAGAGTGGTGAAGTACTGGCACCTGCCTAGTTTATCAAGAACATCGCTGATGTTCGGGATAGGGTATTTGTCGTTGATAGTTTTTTCATTAAGCTTCCTAAAGTCAACTACTAAACGCCATTTTTGTTTGCCCGAGACGTCCATTTTCTTGGGGACCACCCAAATTGGTGACTCCATGCTGAATCTG
Source organism: Dicycla oo (assembly GCA_948252095.1). Classification (NCBI taxonomy): domain Eukaryota; kingdom Metazoa; phylum Arthropoda; class Insecta; order Lepidoptera; family Noctuidae; genus Dicycla; species Dicycla oo. The sequence goes on from OX411712.1 coordinate 18,684,021, forward strand.
AAGGCTTTATTATCCCCTTCCGGAACTGCAGCTGGACCGTAGATTCGGATATTCGGCACCGGGGCTCGATAGCCACCCAGGCGATTCGCGTACGCGGATATCGATGTTAGAGACCCCTAAGCTCGCGAACCGGCCCGCGAATATCCTACCGACTCACATAGGAGTATTTGTACTAAAAACCTGGCCAATATTATTTCGTGACATTTGTGACGTGGAAACTATGAAATAAATAAATTAAGATAGTTTTCAAACGTTTATTATAATAAAATAAAAAAATCAATCATCAAAATCAGATTCATCGTTTTCATCTGTTGCTGTTGTGTTGTGTTCTTCGTCGCTGCTTTCTATTGGTGCATTTTCTGCGTCAGGGAGCAAAAGAACAGAATGGGTTACTTTCTTCCGTGGTGGTTTTCTAGTGCTACTTAAAAATGGGTCTGACGTTAGTAACAGTCTATTTAAAATGTCCCTATTACATTTTACTCTGTCAAATTTTCGCGAGAAGTTTTGCCTGTAGAGCCTGAATTGCTTATTTCTAGCTTCGGCAGCTTCTTCAGAAAGCTGCCCAATTGGTAATATAGATTGAGATATCACTGTTGCACCATGCATTAAAATTTTATGAACGGTAGGTGACATTGGGTGCCATTCATACAACTGCACGTACAAAGTAGCAGTTTCATAGGTGTAGGCTTCAAACTTCTTTGCATCAATCGCGTGACCACTAGAAATTGCTTCTAAGATTACTTTGAATCTGTAGATTAATGTTGAATCTATTCCAGTTATTTGAGAAGCTGTTTCGGGATCAGAAAAAAATCTTCTCGATGTATTTCCATCATTACTGTTACCAAACCCTGCTTTCGGCATATCCACTAAAAGGCCCATTTGCTCCCGAAATGCTTTTTGTATCATTTCTTTCCTCTCCTTTACAATTCTTTTATCTTCCGTTGACCTTATTTGCCATTTTTTGACGCCAAGTTTGTAAGACAGATGCAATAAGGATTCAAAGAAACGTATTCTTGCGTGAAGAATCGATAGCCCGAATTTTAGACTTTCTGGGTTTACTCCCATTCCTCTGGTTAAATTATTAAAATTTTTGGAAGTTAGTCCACAAATATAGCACCTCATAGTTGAAGACGTATTGGTAGCTGCATTGCATACCTTGGCGTCCACCATTGTTGGTAGTAATTTATGTGTTACGTAAATCATTCCACTGGATGTTGGTATTTCTGTTTTTGCTAATTTTTTTGCTTGATTATCTATATATGCAAATTCTTCATTAGTTATGTCCTTGGTTTCGCTAATAAATCTTATTCTAATAGGTCTGCAGAATCTTGGAGATGAAGGCAGTGGATTTTGCCATATATTTTTTTTTCTTTCATTATCTGTAGTTACTAATCGCAATGGTACGAGAGAACTCTGAAATATGTTCGAGTCACTGTCCGCAATATTTTCAAATTTTTGCTTATATTGCGATTGTTGAGAACCATCGCAGCCCCATTTTATAATTAAAAGAAAATTTTTCTTCTCTTCTTCAGTACAGCTGTATATTATATCTTCCAAATATTTACACAACCGTAAACATGTATGGTTGAGTAAATCTTGTAAGAGAACTTCCGCACAAGTCTCTGTAACTCTCATTGACTGTTCTACTGGATAGCAATCGGTTTTTGCTTTTTTTATCAAAGAGTAGCAAGGGTATATATTTTTATTTGCATTGTGTAAAATTACCCACTGTCTTCTACTAAAATCTCCTTCGACGAAAATAGCTAAGGCTTCAGATGGTGAATGCTTTTTTATTTTACTTTGATACCTATTTGAAGAAATCACTTTTCGTAACTTTGTAGCTCTTGTTGGAGTCAAAGTGATGTCTTTTATTATTTTAGATGCATCCTTATTTCCTCCAGCACGTTGACTCATTTGAGCAGCATAAGTCAACTCATCTGTCGATACAGTATCGCGTAGACCTTTTGTCTTTCTTCGCTTGGATCTATCACTGGATTCCCCGAATTCCTTTGAAGGACGACCCGGTTTTCCTATAGTCCAAAGGGTGAATTTGAGGGTATTTTGAAGCCAATGTTCATTTTTTTTTAGAAAGCGGTCATGCTTGTAGTTTGCTGCTACCCATTTTCGTTTAAATTCACACTTGAAATGGCTCAACGTATGTTTTAATGTCTCCAGCTCACTTTCAGGACATTTTGTTATCTGTATAGTTTTTTTTTCCAAAAATAGCATTTTAGCATCAATTTTCTTGTCAGGGCATTCTTGCACGATATCATATAATTGCTTATTTGACATATTCTTGAAATTCACAATGGAATCTAAAAATAAAAAGAGAATTAACTGTAAATAATCTTGTTTTAAATTAATTCTCCATTTTGTTTGAATGTGTGCTAAACAAAATGGCGGAACAAAGCGGAATATTTTCTTTCATAATTCTCTTTAGGAAAGTCTAAACTTTATTTAAAATAATAGATCATAACTCGGAAATGCTCGGAACACATACAAAACCTCTTCTGAATTGTTTTTTTTTTTAAAGAAAAAAAGATTATTTTAGTATCCTTTGCGAAATTAAAAAAAAAAACATTTGTGAGTCTATAACTAAAATGAAATGATATTATTTATGTTGTTACATACCTTGAACTTCCATATTCGTCGTCGTGTTTATCTCACCAACTATTAACAAAATGACTAAAACAGCAAATGTTAGGAGCACAAAAAATAAGGTTATCGAGAAAACAATGGACCGTACTGGACGACGACTGAGTTCCGACTACCTGTGTGCCGCGTGGTGAAGGGATAGGGGCGCGGGGGTTGCAGTATATTATGAACAGGTTATTTAGCTGTCAGAAAGTGATGTTTGCATTGAGCTAAGCCAAACTTTGAATATTCGACTTATGGCCAGGTTTTCTATGCCAATACTCGTATGTGCGACTGCGCCAATTACGTTAGCTGCAACCGGAGGACTTAAAAAAACCAAAAATGATTTTACTTAATTTAATTTAAATAAAAGAATTACATTAATTATGCACTAAATTAGCCTAAATGCCTATTCAAAGTGTGAATATGGAATGCTGTTTTTCAGAATTACAATAATTGGGTAAACTAGGTCCGTGCGTCACAAAGTGTCTATCTCAGCTCGCAGTTTCCGTTGTTCGCTATATTTGCAGCGTATGTTTCTTTAATAAAAGTATTGAGTGCTGAATTGACGATTCCCCTTATGCAAATGCGCGTAACAGGGGGCCTAAAACGGTCATTTTGGCAGAATCATATTAGGATAATATTATGAAATCATATCTAAAATCGTAAAATGATCACAAACTGACAATTCATAATATTATCTGCGTACAATTCATATAACGCAATTCATCTGTTTGACAGTTTTGTAAGGAGATTCGTAAAATGGTCCACAAATTATGAAATGCTTTGTTGAAGTTTAATGTCAAATAGCAGAATCATAAAAAAGTTAGTCAAGAGCAACATCTTGCAGTTCATATTGAGGATTTTGTGAAGAAACAATTTAATAATGGCAGATTTAGCCCTTTTTGAGACCATTTTATATCGCCGACGAAGTGTAGCTCTTCAGAAAATGGAAATAGCCTTTGAAATGCCGGATCTCGAGTTTGTTGGTTTATAGGCTAAATAGAAGTGTGTGTCGTGACCAAATCCATGCCATGAGCTGGAGCCGTAGGTACATATGTACCCGCCGCGATGGCATATTAAGTACTTCCACCAATTTAAGGTAAATAAACGCATTGTGATAAAGTAGTCTGTTTTATTAAACAGTTCCAGATGGACACTATCATCTAGCATTATAGAGGTTTAGGTTGTGGGCTACAGGGTAAACCTCTACAATACTTGATTAAATAAAAACTTTGATGATATACCTACTTACCTAAATGACAACATACTACAATCTTCTATTCACATTTTCGGTGAGTAGATACACTATGCAGCTTAGTCATACCAGCGGTATAAAGGAGCTAGTGCACACCATAAGATGCAACATGATGGCCTGCGGTGGACTGTCGTCGCCCGTCCAATCGAATGTATGGGATGATCCGTGGATCTCTAGGCACGGGCCGCGACAGGCTTTGACGGGCCGTAGGAACGTGGCATAAGAATGGTTTTATTAAACCACTACGATACCTACATTACGAATACTTGATTATAACTCATTATGGGGACAAGCAGCTCCTCTGGTGTTTACTATTGAAGGAACCTATCATGCAGGACTAAAAGTGCATGCACAGATCTATTATAAACAAAGGGAACCTACCATTATAATAATTCAGGAAATGAATTGCTTTTAGAGGAATTGCTTAAAGTGCCCATTTTAGGCCCCCAGTTAATTATAATTTTATAATCTTCCGCAAATCCTAAAACTTTATTCAGGGGCACTAAAAATACAATAATTACCTTTAACTCCGTTCAAACTCTAACCCCAAATAGCAGCAGCCTTACTTTCCCCCTCGCTTATAGACACATATGATTTTAAAGCTGTAGTAATACCTGCATTTTTATTCGGTCTATCTCAACACCGTTAGTTTCATATCGAATGTCTTGAAATAGAAATGATATATAATTATTAGTAAAATTAACAATCTTTCGTGGTAGTTTTCCGGCTGCATCTTTCGAAACCGCAGTGGCTCGAACTTCAACGTAAATGTAGGTAGCTGAAGGTAATACGTACAAATCTTGCTGATTTAGGGGTATACGTATTTCATAATTTTCATTAAAATTATAAGTATGAATTTCATAACTCACTATAGAGTTGTCGGATTGTGGTAAATCATTTACCTGAAGAATACTCATAATTTAAATCCCAAAGCTCGAAGAAATTATTTATTATCTTCAATATTTTTTTTATAGCTCGTATATATGTCTTCGTCTTCTGGCGATGCGAGAACGAGTAAAACTATTAACTTTAGCAGTTGATTGTATATTAAAAACTATCATTTTTTACTGTAATTTAATTGACATTCGTCTCTTGTAACAGATAACATTACAGTGTTGTCTTATGAGTACAACACGTAACATTTAAACCTTTTTTAAGTGATGATTTGATAAAACCTTGTTTTTTCCAATACTCTTTAAGAAAAATGCATAAATGTCCGCAGTTAAAGAAGTTATTATTCTGGAAATTATTATAATTGATATTGCGATATGTATGCATTCGCTACTCACACATAGTTCATATATTGTGAATGTGTGAGTGGACCCATGTCAGCTTTTTAGTAATAAACCAGCGTTCAATTAAGACACTCGTTTCATTATCTCCGCACCCTCAGTTAGAAACATATCATTGGCGACGAGGACTATCTTACCCGCGAAAAGAAAAAAAAAATGGCGAAGTCGTTTTTAGGAAATTTAACTACGTTTCGTATCGGTTGGTGCGTAATTTAGCATATCCAGTTGATTTGGAGGAACTGGACTATAAGAAGCTATTGGAGTTGCTTGACACTCATTTTAAACAGAAGCAATGCTCATTTTCGGATAAGGCAAAATTTTACGGGGCGAAAAGGAACTCAGGCGAATCGCTGAGCGATTGGGCTGCACGACTGCGAGGACTGGCGAGCTACTGTGACTTCGACGCCGCCTTAGAGACGAACCTTACGGATCGTTTCGTCCTCGGCCTGGGAGCGGGGCCCGAGCGTGACAAATTGTTTGAGCAAGATGCTTCAACCTTAAGTTTGGCAAGGGCACAGGAGATAGCTGAACGAGCGGAAAGAGCTAGAGAAGCCAGGAACGTAACATCCAGTGATATGACTGTGATCAAAGAGGAAGCATTGAACAATATATTATGCAAAGGTGGATGTAAGCGATCGAACAATGGAAGCGGTAAACGTGGGAGCAATGGCGGCGGTGGTGCTGGCGGTGCTCGTACAGGCTCGCGAGATCGGCGCGAATCAACGTCGAATTTCAATCGTGATCAGCGTTACGAAGAGTTCCGTTGTTCGGTGTGCGGTTTAATAAGTCACGATAAGGACAAGTGTCGTTACAAAAATTATAAGTGCCAAAAATGTGGAAAAGTAGGACATTTGAAGAAAGTGTGTGATAAAAATAATAAAAACGGCCGTGTTCGGGTTAATAATATCGGTAGTGATCAGAATCAGAACAGTGAGGACACGGATGGCAGCTGTGATGAATGTAATAATTTCAATATAAGGTACGTAACCGATAAAACGTTGAACCTAATGATTAAAGTGGGCGATGTGAGGGTAACTATGGAATTAGATTCAGGTCGGGTCTTTCGGTTATGTCGAAGAGATTGTACTCAGAACTATTTGCACATTACAAATTAGAAGATTGCAAAATCAAAATGTGTTTGTATAACGGACATAAAATTTCACCGTTGGGGTATTTCCAGCCTACCGTCGAATTTATTGATTTAAGAAGAACATCAAACTATTTGTAGTAAATTCAAATGGCCCACCTCTTCTCGGTCGCGATTTTATGTCCGCTTTTGGATTGATTTTAACCAACATTTATAAGATAAGTCAAGACGATGATGTTAATACATTATTGGAACAGTATCCGAATTTATGGAATGACGAACTTGGTTGCTTTAACTTTGAAGTCCAGTTGCAATTAAAGGAAAATGCAGTACCAAAGTTTTTTAAGGCTCGACCAATACCGTTTGCATTGAAAGGCAAAGTAGATTCAGAATTAAATAGATTAGTCAGTTTAGGTATACTAATTCCTGTCAGTAATTCTCGTAACGCAACACCCATAGTACCGGTCTTGAAGGACAATGGCAAGGTTAAGATTGCAGGTGATTTTTCAGTCACACTTAATAAGGATTTAGTTATAGATAAGTATCCGTTACCAAGAATTGAGGTAGTGTTTGCGAAACTAGGCGGTGGTAAACATTACTCGAAAATAGATCTAAAAAATGCGTATAATCAATTTTCACTCTCTGAGGACTCCCAAGACCTGACGACCATTAACACACCGAAGGGTTTATTTAAATATACACGCCTAGTCTACGGTTCGCGAATGCTCCTGCTTTGTTCCAAAAGGCGATGGAAGTACTGCTGTCTGGTATTGAAGGTGTTAGTATATGGTTAGACGATATTTGTTTAACTGTGCTAACGAAAACGCTTCATATGACGAGGTTGGCTCAGGTTTTAAGCAGTTTGAATGAAGCAGGTTTGCGTCTTCAAAAGGAAAAATGCGAGTTTTTTAAGGAGAACGTAACTATTTGGGTTATGTTATCGATAAGAACGTATTACGTACTAACCGCGATAAAGTTAAGGCAATATTAAACGCTCCGGAACCAACAAACATAACAGAAGTAAAAAGGTTCCTTGGGGTAGTCAACTACCACAGAAACTTCATTCCAAATGCGTCAAGCATTATGAGCCCGCTCCACGAGCTACTGCGTGGCGGCACACGGTGGAAGTGGGGCCGCGACAGCGGTGCGCAGTACGTAGCGTGTGCGCCGAGCTCGCCTCCGAGCGTGTGTTGGCACATTTCGAGCCCAGCGCACAGCTAATACTGTCGGTGGACGCGGGCCCGCACGGTCTCGGAGGAGTTTTGTCCCAGCGGGGTTGACATATCGCTCTCGTTGTCGCTCTCGACGAGTGAGCGCAATTATAGTCAAATTCAGAAGGAGGCGACGACAATATTTTTTGGAGTCAAACATTTCCATCAATACCTATACGGCAGAAGTGAACCATTTGTTCTTAAAACAGATCACCGGCCCTTAGTGTCAATATTTAATAATAAAACGGGCATATCGACAACCACAGCGTTACGTTTGCAAAGATAAGCTATTATATTATCTGCATATAATTACATTGTTCAGTATAAATCTAGTGAGAATAACTTGGTCGCCGATTATTATTAAATATACAAATGTAGGTTGGCCACGAAAAATTGTTTGCGATTCTATTCGCCCATATTTTTTATGTCGTACGGATTTGCAATATGAAAATGGAATATTAATGCGAGGCCATAAGGTGGTAATTCCGATGACATTGCGTGAACGAATAAACTACATAGCGTAACTACATAGCACGCATTTAGGCATTGTCAAAATGAAATGTAATGCGCGTAGTAGGATGTGGTGGCCCGGTATAGATGAGGACATTGAGAGGTGGATCGGAGCATGTGATGTATGCGCGAGTTTGAGGCCTATTTTTAGTATTATCTAAAGGACATTGCTCGTCGTCCATACATAGCTCGCCTAAGATACAACAGGGAGGTGTATTTACTTTTTGGGTTTTAGATAATGCATATATTCGATTGAACCTAAATTAAAACAACGGACACTTTTGAGAATGCGGAAAAAATCAAATCACGGATTTTGAGGTTATAATTACGTCAATAAAAAGCCAATTATAAGCCAGTTCGTTGTTCTAAGTAGGTCCGTATCAGTAAAACTCAGCCAGAGGTCGATATTTCAAGAGAAAATCACAGTCCTTTGTTCACGCCAAGTTGTTAGATAAAATCGGAAAAGTAACAAAATGCAAACGAATTCAGTACGCAACCAACGCAAACGCAGATCGAGCACAGAATGCGCGCGCCAAGTGACATTACTACCAAATGTCAATGTTGTCATCTGCCAATTCATCAACTGTCAGTGTCGATATTATTTCTCGTTTCAAACAGCGCTTTCAATCGAGTTTTTTGATAAGCCGTATTATGGTTCCGCGACATCATAGCGGACTGTTTGTAACTAAAAATCATTAGCGTATATCAAGTGTTGAGAATACTGACGCTTGTCTGTGTCAAACTCTTATTAAGAGTGTTGTTACAAAGACTTGGCTGTATGATCTATAATACCTTTGCCTATTAAAAACCTCAAATTGAACCAAAAAATAATAACACCGAGGATTATGACGGCAGTGAATACTTTTTAAAATGTTTTCGAAATTAAAAAGTGTCCGTTCTATTGAAATATTTGCAATGTATATTATTAAAAGAACTAGTAATTATAGTAAATGTTTCATGCGTGTTGGTTCATAGGCCATTTTTGTCAATGTCCTTTATGATTCCACACTTTTTACAGAACGGAGACTTTGTTAAGATGTCTCTCATATATACCCCACGAAAATATGGAACATCTTAAGTTAAATTTATGATGATCTATTTTAGTAAGCGGACGATTAGGTAGCCAATGATTTAGTTTTTAGGGTTCCGCACCAAAATGGAAAAAAGGAACCCTTATGGTGTCACTCAGTCTGTCTGTCTGTCTGTCTGTCCATCTGTCACAGCTGGGCATCTCAAGAACTCCTAATGAACTCCTAGAATAGTTTTAGATGACGTTTGCCCAAATATTTTGGGAATAAGAAAGAAATAAGATACATATATTTTTTTTTTTGCAACAGGTACTGATAGAGGGTCTTAAAAATTCGAAGTGGAGCTACTAGGGCATGTGGAGTATCATATGAAAGAACGCTGTTTGCACATTCTCAATTCTTTTTTTTATCTCCGAAGTTTGCATAGAGAAAAATCTGAAATTATTCTATGCAATAGAAGGTTATGTAAAGATTCCAGGAAAAATAAAACGATGTTTCTAAATAGCACACTTTTTCAGAAATCATCAACAAAAATTACATTAGGTCCACTAACGGTCAAGAATACCCAAATCCCTATAGGTGTGCCTATAAAATTTGAGGGTTTCCCTTGACTTCCATGGGATCCCTTCATCAGATTCTAATTTGGTGGCAATGAGACCAACTCGAGAGCATACCCATTCAAAAAAAAAAAAAGAATAATGCAAATCCGTCAATATATGACGGAGTTTTGCCCTAACATACGCTAAAAAAACATCCGAATTGGTAACCTCCTCCTTTTGGAAGTAGGTTAAAAACCACAAACATCTACATTTTCGAATTTCAAATTTGACCCCATCCACAGTTCAATTTCGAGTAGGGGTGTGACTTAAAGGGTTTTGATATTTACCTAGGTAGACAAATAAAGGCCTTCTTTACCATAAAGTCGATCGTCCACTGCTACGCAGGATGTGCACGGAGAGGTTGGCCACGTAAGCTACGTGGTGTATTTTTTTAGGTGGGACCCGCAGTGGGGTCCCACCTACACTTTCATACAATGCGTAGCTTAGCCGTGGCCTGTTGTGGTGCGACACTATCACTGAATACGTATAATGTACTGAGTCCTGTGCCAAAATTACTCAATATTGCTGTATGTGACTTAGCAAGATTAATCTCAAATAATATTAACTCTATTATTTAAAAAAATGTTGATACTTACCAATAAATAGTCAAAGAAAAAAAGCATTAGTATCTAAAATACACTCGCGAGCAATAAACTGGAATCACTTCATCGCGCGTTGCTCAAAACAATTTTTTACATTTCCTTTGCAATGCAAACTATGGATTGTGGTATATCATTGGTACTTTTGAAAGCTTTCCAAGGAAATAAAAAATAAATAAAAATAAATTTAAGTTTCTACTAAAAACAGTTATGGACGTCTAAATGAATAGGAAGTAATATGAAAGGGTAAAAAAATATTTACACTTTATGTAATTTACCTCTCAATATTTTGTGTTACCCCCTTGGCCCTAATGATGGCCTGTAAATGGTTTTTCACAGACCGAATGAGTTTCCTGATGGAATCCTGTGGGATTTCCTGCCACTCTTCGACTAAAACATTTTTCAGGTCTCCTATCGACGCCGGAGCTGGACATCTTCCTCGTACCCTTTCAGCTCGTCCCACATATGATCAATCAGATTCAAGTCAGGACCGACGGCTGGCCAGTCTAGTGTGGGAATCCCGACTTCTTCCAGGTACTGTCTAGTCACTGCAGCGGTGTGGTAGCGGGCATTATCGTGCATTAGCAGGAAATCTTCGCCAGTAAACCCAGCGTAGGGGAGCACATGGCCTAGCAGAATGTCGTTGATGTATCTTTCTGTAGTTAGCCCCCCTCCCCGACCTCCACCAGGTACGAATATCAGCTCCGTTTTTGCTTTAATAGAAATCCCCGCCCACATCATACAGGACCCACCTCCGTATGCCACTGTTTCCGCAAAACAGCATGGTGTGAATCGCTCCCCTGGTCTCCTATAGACTCTCTGTCGACGGTCACTACTATGCAGGCACATCCTGGTATCGTCCGAGCACAGGACTCGGCTCCATTTCTCCATATCCCAATATAAGTAATCGCGAGCAAACTGAAGCCGGGCTTGTCGGTGGGCTGGAGACATTTTGGGTCCTGTGGCTGGCCTTTGTGGGTTCAAGTTCGCTTCTTTGAGTCTTTGCCTAACTGTCCACTCGCTGACAGCCTACCCTCGATCTTCTCTGGGCTGCTGATGGACGTCCACGCCGGTCAGGTATCGATTTCGGAGAGAAGAGGTGTCAATAAGTCGGTCATCTCTCACCGAAGTGCATCGCAGTCGTTTAGATCCTGGTCTCCGGACTAAGTTTCCAGTCTTCCTGAACCTCTTGTATACTTTAGACACAAGACTGGCTCAGATGAAGCTGTGAGTGATAGTACGCTGAGACAACGCTTGCTGGATTAGGGTGACGACTTGAGCAGCTTCGGTAGGTGTGGTTTCCATTTTCTTTCAGTTTCAGTGTTCCCAGTGACGTGAAAGGGTTCCAGGACTACCAAACAATGTGGTGTTTTGTTTTGAAAAAATGATGCCTTTTATTTTTACGTTCCATGACATAAGGTGAATAATCTTTGGTATCGATATTGAAAGTGGTTGAATGCTAACAAAGTTACCTTGCTAAAAATAAACTATGGATTGTGTTATATTTTTATACCAATAAACTATGGTTTATTTCATTGAAATTGTAAAAATTTGTGCTGAGCAACGCTCGATGAAGTGATTCCAGTTTATTGCTCGCGAATGTATTTGAAGTAGAATCTATGGTTGTAATGCAGCGTTGAGATAAAAACTTGTTAAATCAAAGGATTCTTCAAAAGTATTCCGAAAGTTTTAATTCCAAGAAAGAAAAGAAAGTTTAATAAAAACAGACATTTTATGGAATTTAAATGTACCTACAACGTTTAAATATTCCACAAAATATCTGTTTTGCTTCGTGAAAATATGAGTTGGGATTTATGGATTAACTAATCTACTGGATAACCCACAATGATAATTATGGTTGGATTTGCTTTTTAATTTACGAGTAAAGTTAGATAGAATCTAAGCTTTGCCTAATTCACAAGACTTAAAATGGCCCAGTTACTGTTTTGAGTTTATAATATTAAAGCTTTATAATGTTTGTAGGTACATACCCGACTCGTGGCTCAGCAGGATTTTTTGAAATGTTTGTTTTTGTTTGAAATACGTCGGACGGGACACCGCCATGCCGCCGTCGCGCGGGTAGCAGTTTCAAACAATTCAGCTACCTGGCTGACGCTACCGGGCCTGACTGGCCGACGCCTGTTTATTTGACCAGAGGCTCATTTTCATTTAGCTAGTATTAAAATTAGGACAGTATTTTTCCCTTTCGAGTCCCTTAAGAAAAGAATTAAGTGCCTAGTTTTGCAATGGGGATATGGATATACATACATAGTTGAATATTTGGACAGATTATTATTAGTTAGTTGATTAAAGCTATACTAGCAATGTGTCACACTGTCTTAGATACTTAAGATGGTGATATATACGTACTTACGTTACCCACAAAGTTACGAGAGTCTTAAGCTAGAGTGGACGACATTACCTGCATCCGTGTGTTGTCAAGCGATTAGTTGCACGAGCATCTATTGAAGATAATAACAGTAGCTTAGGTACTAAATAGGTGTTACTTGTAGGTACCACAGGAAACCCAGTGAGAATGGAAACGTCAGAAATGATCTATGAAATATTAACATACCTACTCTTTCCAGTGAGTGTAAAATATTCTACGTACATAAGAATCCGTTTTGGAACAGAAGTTCAAATCAGACTTAATGACTGCCTCCTTAACAATTTAAAAGTTTTGTTTTCAGGAAAATATACTAATTGAAACGAATGCTCTGACCTCCTTCGAAGAAACCCAAAAATGCGCCGTTTCATCAAAAACTTTGTTACCCGAAGTCCTTAGTTACGAGTACCTTGCTACAACAGTAGACTGAAGAAAGATGTAAAACCGTTTGAATGTATGTAATTATTGAAAATTATGGAAATACCAGTGATTTATACTAACTATCCCACTTGCTACTACGAGTATCCTACTAATATTATAAATGTGAACGTTTGTATGTTTGGATGTTAGTTACTCAATCACGCAAAAACGGCTGAACGGATTTGGATGAAATTTGGTATACAGATAGTTTATAACCTGGATTAAGACACAGGATACTTTTCATCCCGGTAGAAGGTTCCCGTGGGATAATTTCCGACATACACGCGGGCGAAGCCGCTGGCAATAGCTAGTAAGATTATAAATGCGAAAGTTTGGATGTTTGTTACTCAATCACGCCAGAACGCCTGAAAGGAACTGGATGAAATTTGGCACAGAGATAGATTATAGTCTGGAATTGCACATAGTATAGTTTTTATCCCGGAATAATGTTTGGTTCCCGTGGGATAATTTCCAACATCCAAGCGGGCGAAGCCGCTGGCAAAAGCTAGTAATATTATAAATGCGAAAATTTGGATGTTTGTTACTCAACCACGCCAGAACGGCTTAAAGGAACTGGATGAAATTTGGCACAGAGATAGATTATAGTCTGGAATTGCACATAGTATAGTTTTTATCCCGGAATAATGTACGGTTCCCGTGGGATAATTTCCAACATCCACGCGGGCGAAGCCGCTGGCAAAAGCTAGTAATGTTGCTACTTGTTTATGTTTATCGCTGACCTCATCATGAAAGCGAAGTCGTGAGTGGCGCATGGTAGACTATTTACATTTGTAAGAACTGACCAACAGTAGCTGATATTGTGCCCTTTGTTGGACCATTGTGTGGTGATAAATATCCTGCAAGTACGTGTCCCCTCAATGTCTTCGTAGTTAGTGCTACACGCGGTCTCTAGTGATATGAACGTAGCTTGTGTTGACAAAAACAATATCTTCCTTTTGGGTGTTGCCGCAGTCGGGTAATAAATTGTATTATATTCATCCCCCTCAAAGTGACAATAAAGTTAAAAATATAATAATTTAAGGAAAATACTTCTCATATGGGAGTGTGAACATGCATTAGGTACCTACCACAGAGCTTAAAACGAGGATTTTACTATACAGTGATTTTGGTCCCCAGCTGAATTAAGAGGTACAAATATTATAACCTTAGAAGTAAGTATACATACTTACCTACTCATCAATTGATCAATTCGAGATTAGGAGACAAGTAGGTACCCTACAGGTACGGGTAAAATTATGGCAATCATTACGACGTTTTGATTATCTCAAGTTCTTTAGCATATCTGTCAATGTCGGGTGGATGGATGGTAACCAAATTTAATAAAGTACGTCGGCTGCTTAATTTTATCAGTTCGTCTTCGGTTACTTAATCAAAAACTCATTTACTTACTTATAAATAGCCTAAGATTTTGTCGAACAGCAATAAGCTTTTCCATCCTAAAATATTGGGTAGAAAAGATAGCCCCATAGGACCCACTCAGAAGGTCTTCAGTGCTTATTAGTAGGTAAACAATCTTTGCTTAAAAAACTCCCCAACTACGGCAATAACACATCTCTGTCTACGGTAACGGAAGAAATCACTTGATTGTACTGGATCTACTGGATTAGATCTCTACCCGGTCACTAGGGATGACGACTTAATTTTTTTTTTGTCCGTCGTGTAGATTATTATAATATATTGGTCACGTATTTTTTCTTTTTTATACGTAATCAAAAGGTTACGGCGATACATTGAGTTAAAATATGGCATGACGTCACGCCTTGGTAGATTTTATATGTAGAAGTGACGTAGCGAGCCCCCACTCCAGAACTTTAATGCGTGTTATCTAAGTCATTTTTTATTAGATAAAGCAAAAAATACTTGTCTAATATTTTTTTTATTATCTGACTGACGGACTAAATAGAATTTCTTTTTGTTTTACCTAGGCATCATCAAAGCTGAATTTTGTGAAAGATCAAAAGAACGGTGCCAAGGGGAAGCTGAAATGCACCACAGGTAAAAGTATAGCCCCATTTATACGACGCAAGTTTCTTGCCTGGGGCATGCGATACAATTGAAGCGACAAATGACTTGCATCGTCTAAATACCGATTAGTTCTAACTAATCAGTATTTAGACGATGCAAACATTTACATTTAGTACATTAGAAAGTGAACTACCAAGTGAATCAAATAAATATGAAGGATGTGACGTCGTAGTATAATATTAGTAGGATTCAACTTATGGTATACTTCAGGAAATTAAGTCGAATCGTAAAAGGGTAAGGGCAAGGGGAACCCAAAGTTTTCGAAAGATGAAGTCTCATAGGTTCATCATAAGTTGATACATCAATAAAAGTGACACCGTCTAAGTGCCACTTTTATTGATGATTCAACTTATGGTATGCCTCAGGAAATAAAATCGAACCATAAAAGGGTAAGGGTAAGGGGAACCCAAAGTTTTCGAAAGATTAAGTCTCATAGGTTCATCATAAGATTAATGATGTCAGTGAAGATATAAATATGACTAGATATACAGTTAAAGTCATGAACTCTTCGAGAAAAAAGTAGCGTCCAACTGTTGGCCGCAGTTTGCACACACTAGAAAAGTAGAATAGCGTGGCGCAAGTGACTTGACTTGTTTAATAAATTAATGAGTAGTTACGAACTGCCTTCGGTTTCATCGAGGTAAATTGTGAAGCCAGTAGCGTCCAACTGTTGGCCGCAGTTTGCACACACTAGAAAAGTAGAATAGCGTGGCGCAAGTGACTTGACTTGTTTAATAAATTAATGAGTAGTTACGAACTGCCTTCGGTTTCATCGAGGTAAATTGTGAAGCCAGTAGCGTCCAACTGTTGGCCGCAGTTTGCACACACTCTAGAAAAGTAGAATGGCGAGTGACTTGACTTGTTTAATAAATTAATGAGTAGTTACAAACTGCCTTCGGTTTCATCGAGGTAAACTGTGAAGCCAGTAGCGTCCAACTGTTGGCCGCAGTTTGAACACACTCTAGAAAAGTAGAATGGCGTGGCGCGAGTGACTTGACTTGTGTAATAAATTAATGAGTAGTTACGAACTGCTTTCGATTTCATCGAGGTAAATTGTGAAGCCAGTAGCGTCCAACTGTTGGCCGCAGTTTGCACACACTATACAAAAGTAGAATGGCGTGGCGCGAGTGACTTGACTTGTTTATTAAATTAGTGAGTAGTTACGGACTGCCTTCGGTTTCATCGAGGTAAACTGTGAAGCCAGTAGCGTCCAACTGTTGGCCGCAGTTTGCACACACTCTAGAAAAGTAGAATGGCGAGTGACTTGACTTGTTTAATAAATTAATGAGTAGTTACGAACTGCCTTCGGTTTCATCGAGGTAAACTGTGAAGCCAGTAGCGTCCAACTGCTGGCCGCATTTTGTACGTACTGCATTAGTAAACTAGAATTGCGTAGCGCGAGTGTAAGACGTATCTGTCACGCACACCAGCATAACAAAGTTGGCTTGTTTGTTTTAGTACTTTTGCATCACGACACTCTGTCTAAACATAAATATCAAAGGATGTCAGTTATAGAGTGCAAGCATGCAAGTAATAATCTAAAATTAGTATAACAAAGCAGTAAGTACTGTGCGAAGCAAAGGCGGGTCGCTAGTGTTAGATAAACATGAAGAAACCGGACAACGACCCCAACATAATTGTGAAAAAGGCTATGCAGATGATGTTGATGACCTGAAGGAACGACGGACTAATTAATAATCATTAAATTATAATTTAGTTCGTACCTTTGTTTAATAAATTAATGAGTAGTTACGAACTGCCTTCGGTTTCATCGCGATAAATTGTGAAGCTGGTCGGTCGGTTAGGTAGGTACCTACTTAATTTTCACACTTGGAAGACTTTGCTCTTCCTCTAGTTTTCTAGCTGAGAGCTGAAATAAATCCATACTTCCAAACAGTAACACTATTACCTACTTAAGTTATTACTCAGAATGAGTTTTACTTTTCACTTGGGTACTGAAAATTCATGAATTTCTTGCTTCTTATTATTATAAGAGGAAACCAGCAATGTTCCATTTACAAAATTCGTATCCAAATAACGTTAATACTATTCTTACTACTTCGTTGGTCTAACGGTCGCAAGTGAGGTTGAGGTCCTGGGTTCGATTCCCAGGTTGAGCAAAGTATTATTGGGGTTTTAAATTAGGACATTTTCCAGTAGCAGCCCGAACTCTGGCTTTGTGCCCGATTGGTATAGGCCCCTTATTACAAAAAGTAACTGGTGAAATGTGGTACAGACGCCAGCACATCAAGCTACTACAATCTGTCAGATTTCTTTAATAGATTTTCGACTTTACTGCTAAGGCATTAGGTTCAAGGTTGATTGGGAAAATCTGACAGTTTCGGGTAGGTTGACCTGCTGGCGTCTGTACATCACAGTTCTGTCCTTTGCGGAAAGCAGGCGTGTTCATATGTTATGTTACTAAGTTTACCTACTCTGGGAACTGGACCCACGGTCTATATATATATCGACTATATAGTAGCCGCACTATGGGATGGTCTCGAGCTTAAAAGCTTTATTTTAATTTTGTAAAAGTTTTTCGATGTTGCTGTACGAAAGTGGTTAATATATTATAGAGAAATTAGCCTTTATTACCAAATGCCGCTGGAAGGAATTTTACATTAACGTTGTTAATAAAAGTTTGTGGGGTAACCTGTGGGTATGACGCCTCTGAGATTTTTTAAAATGTTCTCTAATTTACCCAAGCGTGGGGCAGGGTACCCGTGGTACTCGTGGTTCCTTCAATTTGCACCAAATGCTGATAAAACGCTTATTTCATAGGTGAATGGTTCTATTTGTTAGGTTTGAAATAATATTAATAAATCGCTAATTTGTTTTAGTCGATTATTGAGACTTTGTATTTCTTAAGATGAGCGTCCACTGGTCCGCGCCGGCCGCAACGCACGCACGGCACGTCGTCGCGGCGTCGTGTAACTTATTGAACGGATTTGCCGATGGCATGCGTCCACTGTGTCCGGATTTTTTATTTAGTCCGAGTGTTTTTGTTATTGTTAGTAGACGTCATCTGTCATGGAGATTAACGAAGATATTATTATTATCAACTTATTTCTGATTTACGTTCTTCGTCTTCTGTCAATAAGCTGTTGCTTGAAAAACGTAAAATTAAACGTAGAATATGATTTTATGAAATAAACTTGAGGCGACCGATGCTTGGAGAATATCATTCATTATTTGTTACTGATTTACTGCATGATGAACTACGATTTTTTGATTAAATTCACCTGTCAAGATCTAAATTCATGAATCTGCTTGATTTACTCAAATCTTATTTGACAAAACAAAACACTACATTTAGAAAGGGAATGACACTGACACATATTAGCGCGATGACATTGAAAACTCACTCCACGCTCACAGTTTTCACGGTGACGCGGTGAATTCAAAAATGCATTGCGTGCCGTGACATCACATACCTTGTGACGTTACCAGCACGTAACGCCTTTTAACGCCGGCGCTCGGTGCGGGCGGTACCGTTACTGGACGCAATGCTGTATGAATTCATACAGAACAAACCAAAATCCGTTGCGTGCCATGCGTGCGTTGCAGCCGGCGCGTACCAGTGGACGCTCGCCTTTTTACTGGCATCACTAATATAAAAAATGGCGTTTTAAGATGATGGTTGAGAAGATGGGTGTTGACTCTGCCTATTTGATCGGGGCCACGAATATTACATACTCAGAAAGCAAATGTTGTCAAAACATCAGTGAACATTAAAACTGAAAAGGCTTTTTCTGAAATAAAAATGTGTCAAATTCTCATCGAAATATACGTAAGTACGATTTAATTTCCTTGATTTTCTGTGTTGACTGACTCGTACAAATTTATTTAGTTTCCAAATGTGGCACCATTAGATTTTTTGATGAATAAAACCGAAGTTACGCTTGCTATTTATTACACCAGTCTAAAATCTGTTTTTTTTTTTACGTAACAGGCGCTTAAGATTTTACGTGCGGTGATTCCGTACACTTGACGCTGTGTAATGCGTTTAATTGTAGCAGTCATCAGTTAAAACACCAGTTAATGTCTGACCATGAATGAAATTCAGTAATAGAACACTTAAAATTGTTGTTATTCGCGTGTTTCCAGCGCATCTGTGGAAGGGCTGCGCTTTGATTCTCATTTCTCATTCAGTGTTCGTGTAGCGAGGCCCCGAGTCAGTGCTTTCAGACGTCGCCGCACGCTCTGTCGCGTTCATACGGTTATTCGGTAAACTTCCGCTAATATTGCGCTGTGTTTATAAAAGTTATTATGTGAAAAAGTTTATGAAAATTGTAATTAATTATTTTTATTTTGTTGAAGAAAAAAAAGTTTATGAAGTTAAGTTTGTAAAGAGATATTTTCCTATTTTTATTTAAAAGGTAAGAATCTTTTCTAAGTTTTGTATTAGTATTTAATTATTTTACGTTGCGGATTTTTAAAATAAGTAGTTCTATTTTTGAGAGTTAATAATTATTAAGGCCTTTATTTTATATTACTCGTAATATAATGGCTTGAAATCTAAATATTACTCATATTTGGCGCATTTTAAATAAATATCTGTGTACGGTATCTTAAAATGTTTACGTAACAGTTTTTTTTAAGGTTTTATAATCCTTAGGTTTAATAAGATTTGTTAAAACTTTATGCACAAGTGAATAAAATACTGTACAAAAGCAAGACTTAATTCCTGTCTTATAAATCCACCTGAATAGTATCATTTCTCCACTGACTGGTTCTATTATAAACAACGCGGAGGTTGCTTTAACACCGCGGTATCTATTCACGCCTCATTTGAAAAGCTCTATGAAATCTCCGCAAACCATTTAATCTATTAATATTTATACAGCTTATAGAGGATTAACTTGATATGCAATACCTAAAATAAATGAATTGTTGTTCTATTCATTAAAATAGGAACTTATTTTAGTTACCTACCTACAACACATCTAAAACTGGTTGATCACCAAAGTGCTTACTACAACAGTCTCGAGAAGTACCTACAGCTATGATACTGATCTAGAAAACTAACAAGCATCCGATCATTCGCATTTTTAATCCATCAATTAATAATTTAAATATATCTAATTATAAATAATTTAATAGGATCTACTAGTTTTTTTTTTGTTCAAATGTTCCTGAAAATATTATTCCTAAATATAAATAGTACATCAATGCCTGGTTGCGGCCAAGGCCTGTATGGTATAATTTTCTCAAATAATACGCGTAAATTCAAACTAAGTAAATTTATAAATTATAAATTCCAGAATGACGAACAACGATAATTTTTTACGCGCCAATATGTTAATTTGTTTCTTTTTAGAGTTCCGTACCTCAAAAGGAAAAAAAACGGAACCCTTCCTTCACTCGCGTATCTGTCTGTCTGTCGGTCTGTCACAGCCAATTTGCTCCGAATCTTGAAATTTGGTAGGTACACGTCTGAATCTGTGACCCAAACAAGGACTTGTAAAGTAAATAAATAAATTTTGAATATGGGGGTCACTTTTAGGGCAAATAAGAAAATAAATAAAAGGGCTTTTTGTGAGGGTCCCAAATATATTTTTTGTATCATTTTAAAATAAATTGTTTTAAAGTTATTTAAGAAAATAGATGAAAATTAACCATTCCCCTCCTATCTCCGAAACTACTTAGCCTAAAATTTAAAAATCAAATGCAGAAAATAGTTCTATACCTATAGATTACAGAAAAACCTATAAGAAGTCTGTGGTCTTAAAATAACATGGTAAATCTCTCAATACTTTACGTACAAACTTACATTTGCAGTTGGAATGTATGGTAGAACATCTTTTTCAACTACAATGTTAAGGTTGTTCTTGGGATAAATTCATCCCAACTACGGAACCCTTAATTGCGCGTGGCTCGACACGCACTTGGAAGGTTTTTTTTTTACTTTAAACAGCTCTATTTGCAAGCCAAATTGAAATTTAAATAAAATCTTTGATAAGTTACCTACTTGGTTGCCAAGTGGCGAAGCAAAAATTTCTTTCCATTTTTAAATTACACGACAGATATGAGTTTTCATTGTAATTTATTGGGCCACTAAACACGGCAGATAATTATGGATTTTCGTACTAACATTGCCGGCCGCCTGCTAGCATGTATTTGACCAGTGCAGCATTTTCGATTTATCTTGAATACGGTTGCCAAAATAATGCTTAAACCAAGTATGTTTGAGAAAAGGCAACTTTTCGTTCAAGAATTTCACTGGACATGGGCCACTCCTTTCGCCACAAACCCCTTTTCTACCCGTTGCATATTCTAAATTTTTTCATGCTGACGAAAAACGCAAGCCCTTTCACCGGAATTTCATTTTAGGTATACGAATATTTTCGTCGTCGAGTTTTTTGTTGGATCGCTTGTCTGTATGCAGAATATCGGTTACCGGTACGAAATTTATGTAAATTTAAACCATACACAAAAGTAGAGTCAGTTCAGCAACAATATTCGTAGTTCGTATCTCAAGAGGGGCAGACCCACTGTAAATCAAGTTTCGTAAGGGTCGACTTTTCAATTGTCAGCTAACTTTTCTGCTGTCAAAACGTCAATACCTTTGTTAAAAGTTATTTGACGATTGATAAAGCGGTAAATATTTTATGTACCTAAAGACTCCATTTACACGGTACGAGTTTCTGGAACGTTTTAGAGCAATAATCACATGCTATAAAGCACGTTCAATTAACTAGCGTTTAAAATACATCGTGTAGGTAGGTACAACTATTTTAATATTCTTTCTCCAATAAATTTGATTGTGGAATGGTACTTCTTCGTAGCTGTAACGTTAACTAAGTAATTAGATAATGAAAACTCCTGGAATGAGAAGTAGAAAAAAGTTCTAAATACGAGTGTACTTGCATACTTCAATCTTATCTATTTCTATCTCCAAACTATTGATTGTTATCGGTGAAATTACAGACACATATTTCAGCTGTATCTCTAAGGTTGACAACCCCTTGGAAAACTGTTCGGCATATCAGGCGCTTACGTTACCATATTACATAGTGTACCCTTGAGGCCTGTTGGCAAACATATGCCAAAAAAAAGAAATAAACATTTAAGAGGCCTTTCGCATTTCGTCACCTCTCTCGCTCACACGGGTCCCAATTTTTAACAACGTTAAATGAGAACATGCTTTTTTGAAAAATGTAATCAACTGGCGAACTAGTAAATAATATTAATTCAATAGGTAATTATTAAAACACATTTCTATTGTGTTATCTAAAAAAATCAGTTCAAATAGTATTATGATCTGTTATTGAGATGAGTTAAAAAATGTCACAATAAAAATGTGTTTTTATAATTACATAGTAAATTAATATTATTTATTACTTCGCCAATTACATTGTTCAAAAAAGCATTTTTCAATTAATATTCTTAAAAATTTGGTCCTGTGTGAGTGAGAGTGGTGAGAAAAGACGACAGCCCTCTTAAATGTTTATTTCTTTTTTTGACATATCGCTGCTTTAATTTGATAACGACAGATCTCGAAAATTTACTTTTTTCAGGAGAGCAGTTTAAATGAAACAAAAAAAGTAATTGTTTATATCTTTTATTTGAATAATGACAACGCTTTGAATATTACTTAAATCAACGGAATATGAGTTTTATTCACATGACATTATAGATTAATTTGTGTTGAATGGTAACATTATCAAAAAAGTGACACATTTAGTTATGTGCCATTATCAAATTAAAGCAGCGATATTTTATTTTATTTTATTTATTTGGAAGAAATAACAATTACACATTATGTATTACAAATGTGCAACCAACAACGTTCTCCACAGATACACTAAAAGACAAAAGACAATATTGATAAAGTACATGTCTACAAACAGGCCTCGAGGGTACGCTATGCAATGTGGTAACCAGCGTAAGCGCCTGATATGCCGAAGAGTTAGCCAAGGGGTTGTCCACCTTAGAGATATAGCTGAGATATGTGTCTGTAATTTCATCGGTACCTCGTATAGGATACAAAACGGTCAAGCCTCTACATAACAATAGTTTAGCTTTTACAAAACTATGACTCTTCAGTTTTAATATAACATTTATCGTATCTTTTGGCCGGAAAGGGCGGGCTGTATGTTTTCTGTAATACTGTCTACCACGGTAGTATCAAGGCAGTGGTTATAATTCTTTGCTACTACCGTTGATACTGTCTTTTAAGATAGTATCGACGAAATTTTAATTTAGTTCAATAAGTAAGTCAATCAATTTGCCTAGTCTTTTCCCAACTATGTTGGGGTCAGCTTCCAGTCTAACCAGATGCAGCTGAACCATATATTACAAGAAGCGACTGCATATCTGACGTCCACACCCCAGTTACTGGGTAATACGATACCCCTTGTTAAGACTGGTTGTCAGACTTTCGGGCTTCTGACGACACGCGCTTTTTATGTTTGATAAGCGTTTATTCAGAGTTATTTTACATGAGAACAGATTAATACAGATGGGGCACTCCTCAGTTTAGGTATGAAGCTACAAGTACTCGACGGGCCTATCTCACTGGGCCAATTCAGTAGGACTGCCGCGGTCACAAGGTATAAGGGCTACGCGTTAGAAAGAGAGTCAACTTGTGGGTGAATATAACTGTAGGTAAAAAGCGTTGTGCGACTTGAATTGCACTTTATTGTGTCGTAGTAGCAAGAGTCGCTTTTTAATTAAATGAATTTACTGAGTGTCCCATCTGTATTAATCTATGACATGAGTTAGATTGCGATGCTGTTGACTTATGTGAACAACCTCTAAAGCAAGCAGGCGTCCCTAATGTGCCGATATAAATGAATAATAAAATAACTGGCTTGGAAAATATCAAGCGACTGTCACGTAAAAGAACTTATTTCACGTGCATGCACATCATATTTTTCAAGATAATTTGAAGCTTATTTCTTTTATTCTTGTTATATTGGACGACTCAAGAGGTTCTTGGAAAGATAACTTTTGCTTAGGATGGTTATTTATTTCGTGTAGGTTGTTCAAGTAGTTGATCAAAGAAAGAATAGGTTCAAAAATCAAGTTATTTCCACTCTAAAGGAACGGCCATAAGTTTTGATGTTGCTTGATTTTGATTCCTATACCTCATGTATTTATGTAGCTTTAAGTTCGTACTTCTTTTTATTTTATTGTTTTTTGTTTCTCTCTTTTTTTTTTTTCTTGTTTTTGCATGCCGATTTTATCTGATTCCATACCTTTAAGTGTTATTTGTCCCTAGTGTTAAGACGCAGATACTATTAGATTAGATTTTTTCACTTTATTTTATGCTCTCCGAGATACATTTTAATAACAAACCGAGTAATAATTTTAACATTGTATTGAGTATCTTCTAGTTTGCCCTTATTGTTATTATTAACAGTACCTATGCTAATTATTTTATATGGTAATCTGTGGATAACGTCGTGAGTAGTGTATTTGTTAATTCTATTAGTTTAGTACTCCAATCATGTGTAATATTTAATATACTGCTGTTTGTTGTCCCTAATAAATAAAATAAAAATAAAAATAAAATAAAGTTTGTATGATTTTTGTAAGGCTTTAAATTCTAAATATTGAAAATATCTTAAAAAAAAAAAATAAGGCTCAATGTTTTGAGGCGTGAGTATGTTGAAGAGCGTTTAGAAGTAGATACCTGCTAATATCAATATTTATATTATTTTTATTTATTTAATTTGAAAACATTGGTCCAATGGTTAATCTTGTGGCTAAGTAATAATAGCCGCACGGGTCGATCCATCAGGTTAAGCTACGCTTGCCGAGGTTGGTCTGTGGATGGGTGACCATCTTTTCATACCGAGACTCCTCCGTGCCTCGGAAAGCACGTTAAGCCGTTGGTCCCGGCTGTCATTTGTGGATCTTTGACAGTCGTTACGGGTCGTCAGAAGCCCGAAAATCTGACAACCAGTCTTACCAAGGGGTATCGTATTACCCAGTAACTGGGTTGTGGAGGTCAGATAGGCAGTCGCTCCATGTAAAATACTGGTATTCAGCTGCATCCGGTTAGGCTGGAAGCCGACCCCAACATAGTTGGGAAAAGGCTAGGCAGATTGATTTTTTGGTCCAATGGTTAGTACAAACAAAAAACCGGTCAATAGCGTGTCGGACTCGCGCACCGAGGGTTGCGTACCATCATATAATATATATAAAAAACTGTGCTATTTAGATACATCGTTTTATTTTTTCTGTAATATTTAAATAAACTTCTATCACACAGAATAATTTAAGATTTTTCTCTATGCAAACTTCGGAGATAAGGGGGGGGGGGGGATCGGTATTTTTTTACATTTTTCATCAAAAGTGAAAACTATACGGCCTAAAAATAAAATGTTTGAGAATGTGCAAATAGCGCTCTTTCATTATGATACCCCACATGCCCTAGTAGCCCTACTTAGAATTTTTAAGACCCTGTTGCAAAAATAAAAATATTTCTTTCTTATTTGCAAAATAGTTGTGCAAACATCTTCTAAAACTATTCCCAATTTCAAGTTGATAGCTTCAGTGGTTCCTGAGATATCCAGCTGTGACAGAAGGACAGACAGACAGACAGACTGAGTCGCACCATAAGGGTTCCTTTTTACGGAAGGGTTTATTTAGGGTTTATTTTGATACGGAACCCTAACAAACTTATCAACTAAAGGGGTAGTATTTATTAATAATCACACTTCATTATTATTCATCCCTGCCGCTCGAGCAACCAGACATAGTGTCTTAACATTGGTGCATAGTGTTGTGCGGCTAGGGTTTTCAAAATACTGTTGCTGCTAGCCCTCATTTAGCTTATTACGGATACAGTGTTTTTCCTCATAACCGCATTAAAGCCGTCAGTTCGTGCAATATATCTATGTATTTTTGCCGCCAAACAGCGAACTTACCATCAGGGCAGCCTGATTGATTGCGAATTGATGTTAAAAAAGTCTGTTGATATTTCGTCAAGAAGTATCGTGAGGAAACCTGGACTTATAATCAATATACATCCGCCTTGAGAAAGCGCCAATCCGCCTTGAGAAAGCGTGGTGATTGATGCTCATGCGATCTCAGTATGAGAAGAGGTGGGACTTATTAGTGGGACAATAATTAGCTGAATATTAAAGTTTAATGAACGATTAAAAATATAAATTTTGACCATCCATTGTCTATGTTTGAGCCTTAGATTCTAGCTAAAGTGCGTTTTATTTGTAGTTGACGATTCTTAAAGTTTTAATACAATTCGAAGAATGTCTGAGAGAGATACTGAACGGTTTCCTCCTACCTGACGTAACGATTTCCTATCTGACCTCTAACAACCTAGTTACTGGGTAATACAATACTGCTTGGTAGGACTGGTTGTCAGACTTCCGGACCATTGACGACCTGTAACGACTGTCAAAGATCCACGAATGACAGCCGTCCCGGCTTACAACAGCAGGCAACAGCTTAACGTGCTTTCCGAGCACAGAGGGATTTCGGTATGTATTATAAAGAAGGTCACCCATCCACGGAACAACCGCGGGAAGCGTAGCTTAACCTGATCGATCGACCCGTGCGGCTGTTATTACTTAGCCACGAGCCCCTCACCCCTGTTGATTGTAGGACTAAATCCTTACAATTAAATTAATGTATCTACGTTTGTTTTATCAACGTAACCTACTAATTAAGTGTCAACATAATATCGTTCCTGTTAATTTACCACAATTCTAGAGATAATGCTACGCTACGCCACGTTTCTAGAGATAATGCTGCTTCTATTTGATTCTTCCCTGGCCATCTCTAGAGTTTTTCTTGTTGGGGTGGTATATTTACCATTACTCTATCAAAGTGAGTCAGGTCCTCCGTTAGGAGTATCACTGTGTGTGTGTTCCCTTCTTTGAGAAATGGTTGGAGAGGCGCCACGGCGTCCTCACCATCCGCCTGACGCAAGTCCTCACCAGACACGGTTGCTTCGGGAGATTCCTGTTCCAAATAAAGCGGTAGGAAACGCCCAGGTGTTACCATTGTGTGGATCGTCCGGAGGACACGGTGGAGCATATGAGGTCTGCCCGGCTTGGGCGGAGTACCGCCGCGTTCTCGCGGTGACGATCGGAAGCGGCGATCTCTCGCGTCCGGTCCTGGTCCAGGCCATGGTACGGAGCGAGAGTGCATGTGAAGCCGTCACTACCTTCTGCGAAGCAGCAACGCTCGCGAAGGAGGAGGTGGAACGCGTGAGGGAGAGGCAATCTTTGCGCCCTCACGCGTTCCGCTGCAGGAGACGCCCTGGGCGTCGAGAATTGATAGCCGATTCCCGGCCACCGCACCGTAGGCGCGGGCTTGCGGACGGGGAGCAATGGGTAGTTCGCCGTCCGGTAAGGACCAGGCCTGGGTCGACGGCGCGTTGTGTTCCACGCGCGCCTCAAAGAGATGTCAGCACTAACTGATGGGGTCCGCTAGGGCCGACGCCTGCCAGGGTCGCGGGTTGTTTGATAAAGATACCGTGGCCCTAGCGCAGGCAACTGAAGGAACACGGGTGGGTTTTAGTCAGTAAAAGTCTGACACGCCCTCCCGCTCTGCCCAGAGCGGGAGAAGTTATTTGATGATTTCCCATCCAAAAAAATAAAAGGAGCAATACTGTTCTGTGGTCAGGTACAACCGTTATTATTCTAAGGTACAACCCAACCTACTAGTACGTACTAGTCTTGTGACTTCTTCTTTCTTTTAAATTTCTTCCGTCTGATGTTTTCTGAAAATTTTATCCGATTTCGTAAAGAAATGAGGTTCAGTATTTAAACCTCATTTCTTTATGAAATTAGTAATTTCTTTAATTTAAGATATCGATAGATAGTGTTTCGCGAATCGGCCCTATAATAATTTCCTTAACTTTGGTTGAGTACTTTTTGTAGCAAGTGGTGCTATATGAATAAACTAAGATAAAAAAAACTTTCTAAATACTTTTACATATACAGGGTGACTTTGAAAACATGCTATAAAATTTAAGGGGATGTTCTCCTCATAAATATGAATAACTTTTACTAAGAGAACAACTATGAATTCACAAAAAAAATCGACCTTCCCTCATTAATTTTGTATACAGAAGGTTGAAATGTTTTTGCGAATATTATATTATATTTCAAAGTCACCTATAGGTATGTTATTTTATACTCAATTGTTTTCCCACATTTTAAATCTAAGTAGTTTTAATAAATAAAAGCAAAAATACAAATGCTTATAAAAGGCAGGTAGGTAAAACTTGTTGTATTTATGCTTCTTTAATGAAAATGATTTTATGACCGATTTGTTATCCCTAGAGTTATAATAATGACAAGTCATAAAGTTCTCACTACCTTTCAAGACGTATTTTTAATGTAAAGTCAAGAAAATTAATTGTTAAGCAAATTGACCACCAACTTTAATTGCCCGAGGTATATTCAAATTACAAGTTTCATTCTTTGACAATGGAATGGGGAAAATACTGTCAAGTTAGTTCCGCGTAGATGGCGCTAACTGTTTGTTACTTTCATTTGGCTATCAATGGCTTTCATTCCAGTACCTTGTTTAAATCTCTGCCGCGAGATAGGGGCTGTGTTTTTTCTTGTCGCTGATTTGTCGCTTTGTTTTCAAGATGACTTTGACAAGTGACAAACACATAGCGCTCTCTCGCGTCGAAGCTTTCAGGAAACAACCCAATCAACAATGAAATGGCTAAATGGCGGCAAATTGTCGTAGGGTGTCAACAATTGATTTCCCTACTTTAATAAGGCACCTTATTGTTATGAATAGGATTTTAATAATAGGTTCCAACCGATTCTAGCTTTATCGATGAATTTAATATGACCCTATTGATTGGCTGAGTTATTTCTAGCGCAGACAGACACTGTCTTCACTAGGAGAAACCAGTTCTATTCACCACCAGTTCTATTAACCAGTTCTTTCCATTGTCTTATACAGGGCGTATCAGAGAGGAATGTTCAAACTTAAGTGTGTGATACAGACCATTAAACTGAACAAAATTTTCCCGGGGACCAACATAGTAATCGTGAAAAAAAATCTGTTGTCCCATACAAAACTTCAATACCCACTTGACCAAATGTATGGGACGACTGATTTTTTTTTTTCACGATTACGATGCTGGTCCCAGGGAAAAAGTTGTTCCTACAGATAGGAGAAGAAAAGATTTGGTTTGTGCTAAAACTCAGACTAAACATGCTTTTGCTAGTCGATTTTATTTATTTCCAGTTTAACAGAGTGTTAAAGATTTATAGTTTAAGTTATAATACGTGTAATTTACTAGTACGGGAATATTTGGCAGAACTCAATTATGCAGACACGGAAAAACTACTAGCATTTTTAAAATAAAATCTCTATCTACCTACTCTAATACTGTGTCTTCCTTTACCTAATTAATAATAGTCTCCACTTTATCTAGTTTTATATTATTCGTCAAATTTATTTAAACATAATATACCTTACATGATCTAGTTTTAAAATAATATACACAAATAATTACTCGTTAAGTCATCGACAATATTATATCTTCTTTTTAATTTAGCTTATAATAAAATTGTTTTCTTCTTTTAAATGTTTGATGTAAATTGATTGCCTGAAACACAGGTTTTCATAAAAACCTAGATCAGGCAGGTCTACATTACAGTTAAAGTTTTCTTCGATTGTAATTAATGTAAATCATCAATCATCAATGATATTGAATAAATAGTTACCTATTCAGTATTATTTAACATGGTTGACTGTTTCAATCGGGCACAAGTTCAGTCACTGTGTCTGTGTTTTAGTTTTCAAGTAAAAAACTGTTGGTAAATTAAAAACCTCATAAGTTCATTTGCGAGTTTTTCCATCTCGTCCTAGATGGCGTTACAGTTATTACAGGTTACTAAACATTTTTGTGTGAAACTATGGCGCGCGTTGCGAGATTTTCTGTCCAATTTAATAAAATAAAAATTACCAAAATTGCATTCCCGAGCTTTTCACTCTAAGGCGACGATACACAAAGTGGTTTAATAATTGAAGTTAACTCAAAAACCAGCAAAGGAAACTTAATAAAATTCACATGGGAACACCGCGCAAGCTTCCTATGGCAAAAGAAAAAAGAAATTTCAAAATCGGCCCACAATTGATGAAAATATCGGCGAACATACCTTCTCCTTTTTTGAAGTCGGTTAAAAACGGTCGAGCCCTCCCTTTCATTTCCTTTGCAGCCAGCGAGTTCCAAATGGTCCTTTGACCAATAGGTTGATGGTGTAGCTCACCGCATTAGATTCATTGTCCAAAAATGCCGTAGAATCTTTCACCGAGAGAGATTATTTCGTAGAATTTTCTCCTTTTTACGTAGAAAAGAGTAGTATTCTCTGAGAATGATTAAGCTGTAAGTTAAACAGCTTTTTCGTTCAAAGATTTTCAATCCTGTGTAGGTCAGTAATTTCCTGTGTAATAAAACTTTGATAAGCTTTGAAGTACCGGCCTTCGGGGTAAATGGCCGCCAGTACTTTGCTAGCAGATGTGTACTTAGAGGCTCTTCAACAGCGCCCTTCCTAAAAATTAACTACTTTCATCCTACTATCCTACTATAATATTATAAATATGAAAGTTTGTGAAGATGTTTGTTACTCAATCACGCCAGAACGGCTGAACGGATCTGGATGAAATTTAGCACAGAAATAGATTATAGTCTGGAATAGCAAATAGGATACTTTTTATCCCGAAAAATGTACGGTTCCCGTGGTATAATTTCCAACATCCACGCGGGCGAAGCCGCTGGCAAAAGCTAGCATACTAATGATAAAGCTGAAGAATTTGTTTTTTTGTTTGTTTGAACGCGCTAATATCTGGAACTACCAGTTGGATTTGAAATATTCTTGTTGCATTTGATAGCCCATTTCTTAAGGAAGGCTATAGGTTATTTAATATTACGATATGACCCTTAGGAGCTGAGCAAAAAGACAAAAAGTCGTAAAGAACGCTAAGCGAAAACGAAGTAATCGCGCGGGCGGGCTACGCTATGCGATGCGACGGGGTGGGTCGGGGGAACAAGAAACGCGGGCGAAGTCGCGGGCAGAAGCTAGTTACAAATAATTAAACCCTGTTACGTTTTAGTTAGATGGTGGCGAACGTTTGACAGCGATTGTTCACTGAGCACCAAGGTGAATAGATTCATAAACCACTCCTACAAATCTGTTTATTATTCATTAGTTTAGTTTATCTTTATTTCTCCAGCCGTTAACTGACTGCCCCAGTGCTTTTTTGTTGTAACTTTTGCACTGTAATACTGACTGTAGCAATAAATAGCCGTAATGTATTTAAAGTTATTTAATGGTTTTTTGTCGGAGCGTCAGCCGGCTAAAAGCAATGAAATAACGGTATGTGGTTGTCACTTGTCGATCACGGGTCGATCCATCAGGTTAAGCTACGCTTGCCGGGGTTGGTCCGTAGATGGGTGACCATCTTTATATACCGAGACTCCTCCGTGCCTTGGAAAGCACGTTAAGCCGTTGGTCCCGGCTGTCATTCGTGGATCATTGATAATCGTCACGGGTCGTTAGAAGCCCGAAATACTGACAATCGGTCTTACCAAGGGGTATCGTATTACCCAATAACTGGGTTGTGGAGGTCAGATAGGCAGTCGCTCCATGTAAAATACTGGTATTTAGCTGCATCCGGTTAGACTGGAAGCCGACCCCAAAATACACATAGTTGGGAAAAGGCTAGGCAAATTGATTGGTTGTCACTTGTCGCAGCGATGCCACCATATTTACTAAAGGCAAAGATAAGTAACTGATGTTACGACGAGTGCTGGCAGACAGTTTCGAATCCAAATATAGTAAATATTTTATTTGTAAATGTTATTTCAAATCATTTTTATTTTATTTTATTTATTTATTTCTGTAATTTTCCGTGACATCGCAGCGGGCCCTATCAGAATACCAGCGCTGCGACACTTACTTTTAAATGTTGCAGCATCATGCTGAGATAGGAGCCTTTTGACCTCGTACGGGACTGTTTTTTTATTGTTTTTATTTCACAGTAGCTGACCCGATAAGCGTTGTCCTGTCAAAATTTCAATAATTCATACAAAATTCCCATAGATATTGCACTTTCAGTTTTCCCGAATTTTCCAATATTCCCCGCAGATTTTCAAAAATTTTCTTTCATACAAACCTTGTCCAGACAATTACAAACACCACAAAAAAAGAATTAGCTAAATAGGTGCAAGCCGTTCTGAAGTGATGCGCGTACATAAATTCGGCGATTGATTTTTATTTATATAGGTAGATTTGTTTTTTCTTATTTTTTAAGTGTGTTTAAGCTTAATTTGTGATCCTCCCGTGGGAGTTTCAATAAACACTTTTTCTTTCTTTCTTTATTTTATTTCCGTCGGCGCCTTGATATGGCTAGATGTTGTGTCTTACACCAGCATAGTTACATTTTTTGTAAAGGTTAGTTTGTTGCTTCGGTTCGGCAGGAGTTAATTTCTACAATTTGACACAACACGGCGATTGTTGAAGCGCCTAGCTAATATTAAGTTATGCTGAGATATTATAATTAATAATAAAACGTGCCAATCAAGAGTAAGCTATACAGGGTTATTGATAAAACACCAGCAACCTCTTAAGGGGTCATTGTACTCATCATTATGAACAACTTTTACTATGGGACCAAATCTGAAATCGCAAAAAAAAAAATCAGCTGTTCAGTACAATACCCCTTAAGAGGTTGTTGGTGTTTTACCAATAACCCTGTATATAGTTCGCGTCACGTAAGTTTGCCGCTCTGAAAACCTGGCTTTCCGATGACATGACATGGCGTGTTGCTGTTTTAGTATAGATATTGACTACTGCGCAGTCATTTCGGCTGCCACATTTCAAAACCTAGTAAGGGACACTTTTTACAAAAATCGTT
Organism: Dicycla oo; assembly: GCA_948252095.1. NCBI lineage: Eukaryota > Metazoa > Arthropoda > Insecta > Lepidoptera > Noctuidae > Dicycla > Dicycla oo. The sequence continues at coordinate 18,716,959 of OX411712.1, forward strand.
TTATTGCATAATCTTGCTAACCTAGTAAGTCTCTACCAAATACAAAAACATACCGTTAAAAACTCACAAAAAAAACAAATATATTTAAGCATCGAAACCTAGTGTGCCCCATTCACTGCCCCGTGACCACTTTACGTTTTTGCGCTCTCCTGTAAAATTTCGTTTTAAGTCCTTACTAGGTTTTGAAATGGGGCAGCCGATTTGTAGCATACGTCAGAGCGGCAAACTTACATGACGCAAACTTTACTTTGGACAATATGTACCAAAGAAAAACGCGTCTGCGTGATGGCACAAGTCACGCTAGAAGTTTCGAGATTTTGTTACTTTACCTGCATTAAAAATATACATATTCTTGAAAATATCTACTTGTTGATACATTTATATTTGTGTGTATCTAAATCAGGTATTACACGGTTAAAGCTCCGTGTTTTTACAATAAATCCAGACAGAAGAAGCCTTGAATTTAGGCGTGCCACAAGTTTGTGCGTAGATTCCTAAACTTTTTATAAACCAAATCTCAAGTAGATACTAGAACGAATAACTACAAACTTGGGTTCATAATAAACCCAAGGGTCCCAATTTGCTTGAAGTTTATTGCCTAAAAATAAACTATGTAATCTTTGGACAGTTTCTTGACATTTTTATAACCGACTTCAAAAAAGGAGGAGGTTTCTCAATTCCCAAGGGTGGTCTCATATAAATTTTATTAACTTTGTTTGGGTAGTTTTTGAGTTAGCTTCAATAATGCGTATTTTTCCCACTTAGTTTATGTGGATTATGTTTTAATATCTTCCTATCACTGGTATTTACATAGCAGATAGTAGTATTCGAATTTTTGTGGGGTAGGTACCACAACTAAAAAGAAAAATAAAAACTTTTTAGCAAAAAATAAAACCGACTTCGAAATCAAAACACTACAAAGTGAAAAATAACTTTAATTTCGGAAATTGGTGGCACAAAACGAAAAATAAAAACCAAAGAACGAAAACCGAAATGTTTGTCCAACTGCTCCCTCCTCTATTTCCATCTCTCTCTGTCCAGAGCTACTAAGGAAGAATCTTTATTAAAGGAGTCCAGCTCATCCCACCATCTCCGTCTGGGCCTGCCGCGATGCCCTTTGTCATTAAGCCGGACCGGTTTTGAATTGTTGTAGTTATTTTATTTTGTGGGAGGTTTACAATTTTTTTTAAATTTGTGATGGGTTTGCTCTTGACTCTAGTCTAGGTCACAGGTGACAGAGACAAAGTCGACGATGGAGTGAGCTTACCCAGAAGAAGCCTGTTCACTCTCACTTTGAAGAGATTAGGGTTGTATGCGTTCGGAAACACAGACGCAGTTAGTTAGTTCCACTCCTTTGCTGTGCGCATTATAAAAGACATTTGGAAGAGTGCAAATTGGTGGAATAGCAACCAGGTAGGGATGGTAACTGCAGTGCGTCTAGATGTCCGATGGTAGAAGGGGGCTGGTGGAATGAGGTCGTGGAGTTCTCGGGCACACTCTCCGAAGTACAATCTGTAGAAGTCCGACAAGCAGGCAACCTTGCGGCGATGAGCCAAGCTGTGAAGCTTGGCATCCACCAGTTTTACGTCGCCAATGAGCTTCTTAGCTCTGCGTTCCACCGAGTCAAACGCGGCTAGTTGTTACTTGGCTGATACATCCCAAAGGTGGCTGCAATACTCCATGTAGGTTCGGACTTGCGCTTTGTAAAGGGTCAAAAGCTGTCCAGGCGTAAAGTATCGCTTCACTCTATTTAGGATGCCCAGTTTCTTGGCCGCAGTTTGGGCCTTGTATTCGAAGGTGGCGCCGAAGTTGAGACCAGATGTCAATTCCATGCCTAGGACACAAATGTTTTTGTGACCGGTGAAAATCAAATTGCGAACGAAAATGTGTCGAATAAGGATTATTAGTTCTTATGTTGCAGAGAGAAAATATAATAATGCCTTTATTTGCAACTTGTACTCTTTTTTGAGTTTAATCTTGTTTTTGAAGTTACTTATTTCCGTATGAAAAGTGACGTGATAGCTCTTAGTTGTAATCGATTTTCGATAAGCGAACTAATCTAATGCCTTATAATGACTTTAGTACATGGAACGTGCCTTATGAACGATTTTGTTCAAGAAATATGAACAGAACAAAGCAAGTACCTCCTAAAATGTCAGGAGATCGAAGGAATTCTTATTAACAGTAATAATTTTCACTTTAATAGGGAGGGTCTTTCGATAAATGGAATTCTTACCTATATAAAAAGCAATTATTGAAGACGTAATATGTATGAGGTATAAACGATATTTTTAGGAATTCCACTTCGTGATTCCTGCTTTAACTTCAGGTAGGTATGCTTAATCAATATTTAATCAATAAAAGATTGAGTCTTTTTAATCTCTAGCGCCTTTATACAAAGATTTCGATGTACTAAAAGGAGGCATTGTCTTTCATTATTTGACGCCCTTTTGTTAGACGAGGGCGTTTGTAGATACTGCTCTCATTGCCATTCGTGTAGTGTAACATTGCCGATAACTTGATTAGTTATTCGCGAACGAACGTGCCAAAATTGTAAAGAAAGGTGTTTTTATGTGAGCTAAGCAATCAATATCCGGATCCCAATAAGATGTGGGTCGTAAAGAGCCAAAAAGTGTTTTTATTCAAGCGGTTCCCCCAATAGTTTAACAAATGGTATGGTCTTGAAGTTGAGACGTTGTCCTTTCGCAATCGTTATTTGTGGTCTATCTTATTGTTATCTAAATAACTTCAAATGGTTGACTGGTCTGGACTCTTTTTTTTTATTTATTTAAACTTCTCGCATTGATCCACATTGCTTCTCGCACACGAACAAGGTTCAAAGGCGGACTTAATGCCTTAGGACAGGGTTACTCAAAGTGGGGTACGCGAACCCTTCGGGGTTCGCCATGTGACGGTAGGGGGTTCGCCACAAGATATACGTATGTGTGTGATATACTTGAATGAGGGTAGATCAGTCTTAGGCATGTGGGATGAGTAATTTTTCGGTCTCGTCATACGATAATCCGTAAACATCATCATGTTTCAGTCATCCGCGGCCCATCCCTAGGCTCAAAACTTTTTAGCCCTTCAGTACACTAAGTTTTTTAAGCTCTATAGTAAATCTGAACAACAATAGCGCATTTAAGAGTGTTACATCCGGTGTACCAGGGAGCTGGTACATAACTAGGTCAATACTGTGTCGATCATCAAATACTATTTATTATTACCTAAGTACTACTTTATAGGTAAGCGGTGAGCATCGCAACTGATTTAGATGGGAATTTGATCGCTGAATGAAATTCCGACTTTGAAGTAGTATCGAGTCAAAGTTCCTACCTTCGTATTTATAAGTTGGTACATATTTTCAATCAATCAATCGTTTATTTTGAAAGTCCAAGACGAGAGAAATTCGTATATACGTTATATGTAATAAATAAATAAAGAAGATGGTCCAAAATGTATGGACCTTGAACAATTAACTACACTTGAAATTGCAACACACAACTAAAACCCGTCATGGGGGTAAGCTGTCGTTTTGATTGATTAATGACGTTTGACATCTTTAATACTCAAGAAAAGGACTGAAGTGACACGGTTGTGACAGCTGACAGTCCTCTTTATATGATCAGTGGTCGATCTGTGGTTTACTATAATTTTTTTTATGCACAGAGTAACTAAATCGGTGAGACGCCATGTTGAAAGTAGATAAAAATAATTGATAAATTTCAAATCCCTACCACAACAGTATACATCTAAATTAATTATCTGTATTTTTCCCGAATTTTACGGATTTTTCTCGTTTTTTTGAGGTAGTGTATACAGACCTGGCCCATTTTGAAACATCTCCTTTTCTAATTAGTAAGTATTTTCCTCAAAGTAATACAAGGCAAATATTTTTTTTAAAAGGTATTTGTAGGAACATTGTACATTAAGTGGCTTATGTTCAAGCGAATACCGAGAATGATGTCGTTTACATTGACGGTAGAGCATGGAGAACATTATCAAAACATGTAAAACATCTATACCCCTACCCATGTTGGCAAAAAATAAATGATTTGATTTGATTTGAAACATTGAATTTGGAATATAATAGGTACCGGAAGACGAATCTTCGGGATCTAATTTGTATGCAGTAGCAACATCTCTAATGTCAAACTCTCTAAGCATTTTTCATGAGAAAGCAAACGAAGCTAAGTATCTAATACCAATAGGCAAAAGGCAATATACTTCACCGTTATTAAATACTAGCTGCATGCTCCCCGCGGTTTCACTCGTGTAAGTTTCGATTCCGTGGGAATATCGGGATAAAAAGTAACAGCTATAGGTAACAGCTATGTACCCACATGTACAGTCACGAACCGGGATTGTTGAGCCACTAACTTATCATCTTAACTTGGTTGTGTTACACGAATGCCGCCCGTTTTGCGTTATTGAAATGTCACATGTCAAAAGACAATGTTCAAAATGGCCCTGTGCAATGAAGAGTTTGAGAATATACGATAATTAATCGCCTATTTTATTATATAAGTTGCAAATACTTCTGTATCACGGACTAGCTGTATTCCAAAATGTATTTTTAATAGAATTTAATACGACTAATAACATTACATCGCCATCTTCACCTATGTCGTGTCAAAAGTGAAATAGGGATGTCCGATCAATTATAATCGATCGATTGTGTTTTTTTTTCTAAAGTGTAGTTTAAAAAACCTAATAAAATACTTTATGAATGCAGTCATACTCCAATTTAAATAGGTAGTAAGAATAATATTATACAATAATCAAAACTTCTTTATTTCTATACAATCATTCAAACTAATTCATTATTTACGACAATTAATACAAAAATAACGCTCCTTTTGCGGTTCATTAAACGAAAAAAATACTTATTTTTACTAAACACATCACAATTACCTAATGTTTTATTTAAAAAACAATATTGCAAACTAGATACATATGTTATTATATATTATTATTACCAGTATAGAAGAGTGTTGTTATATATAAAATAAACCATTGTCATACATACTTGTAATGTTTATATGACAAAGTAGATGTAACAGACTGTAATAATTTAAGACCACAGTAAATCATAATCGAAAAATCGATTAATGGTGTCGTATTACATCCCTAGTTTTGCCGGTGAACGTGTCATTGTTACCAATGGCACAAAGGCCAAAAAGCCATGCCATAAAATTATTAAAAAAAAAAGTCATTGTTACCACAATTGAGAGTTACAGTTTCTGCGCTGTGCTTTTTCCTGTGTTCTTTTCTTGTGTTCGGTGTTTTGGTGACTTTCGGGACTTTTTTACGACTTGGCTATTTTAACGGACTTGGATTGGTTTAAAAAACGATTGACATGGCTGTGATTTTCGGAACTGTGTACCTGTGTGTGAATTAAATTCTGAAACCGTATGGTTATTACGGGGGAAAATTCACAGCCGTCATATAAGTACTAAAGTGTATTTTGTATATATTTTAATTGACTCATCACAAATAGGTCGACAGGCAATAGTCGAATATTGCTGTAATTGTATCGTTGGGCGCAGAACTATCGGTTGCTGCGCCCATGTTATGACCATTATTTGGTACCTAAGTTATGCGAGGTATCAAAATAATGTCAACCCCCCTGCACAGTTTATAGACACTATTTTAGTTCGTAATTTAGACGAAGAACAATAAACGTGAAATTAAAATCTGTGTTTTATTTCTTATTCAAATATAAATATTGTAGGACTAGGTTTTAAAAAATCACTTATTACCATCTAATTGGTAAAGCTGGTATCCTATGCACACCGTTCAGGCATAGGGACGCTGTTTCTACTCATCTCATTCCAAAACGAATGCTACGAATTCAGTTACCTACCTATGTTGATTAGTTTAATGTATATTAATTTTGCACTTGCATCCATTTTTTAGAAAAATAACTGCATAGGTACCTAATTATCTAGGTAGGTATTATGATATTACTTTTCAGTTTCTTAAAAATTACTCAGAGCTATGAAAAATCATGGTAGGTACCTACATTTAATATTCGTTGTTATGGTTAGATTATAACCTCAAAATCTGATACTTTTTTTGAAATATATCTTTTCTGCAGCTAGTCCGCTATAAAAACAAGATCTTCTAGGAGTCTCCAAATGATAGAGAATACAATACATAATTATCCGATGCTCTTGGCTCCAGGGCCAACAATGTATGGACGCAGAGCAATGTCCTTTCAATGTATTTCTTTCCGACGCGTCTGAGCCGAGCGGGTACCTTACTCATAGACTTCTAATTAAAAAAAAATATAGCTTATGTTACTTCCTGATAATTTAGCTTTCTATTGGTGAAAAAATGGTTAAAATCGGTCCAGTAGTTTCGGAGCTTATTGAGTACATAAACAAACAACCAAAAAAATCTTTCCTCTTTATAATATTAGTATAGACTACCTGTGCCCGCGGCTTCACTCACGTAACAAAGTAACTAAAACTTGCCGTTTTTATACATATGTCAAGATTGACTGATTAGCAGCTTGTAGGTTAACGTGGGGTAACGTAATGATATTCACGTCAGAGGTTAACTTCGTATCTGTCTGTAATATTATAACATTTCTTTTCGTCTAATTAAATCTCGCGGTAAACTGTTGAGGAATACGAACATAATGAAATATTGCTAATTTACCATACAAAATAGCGTGATAATATATAGCCTATTTCATGATGTGCAAAATCTGAACAGAATCTATTAAGTACTTTTTGCGCCATTTCGGAAAATACATACAGACAAACAGACAAAAAATTCCAAAACCTATATTTTTGGCATCAAAATCAGAAACGTACCAATCCCTCGTGGAAAATACTTTTGTAAAAATTATTCAATGTATTTTACTATAAGTATAGGTATATATGTAAGGACAATAATAGGTCCTGTAACTGCGCGGCTCGAGTTCCTAGGCATGGAGTTGACATCTGGTCTCAACTTCGGCGCCACCATCGAGTACAAAGTCCAAACTACAGCCAAGAAACTTGGCATCCTTAATAGAGTGAAGCGATACTTTACTACTGCACAGCTTTTAACCCTTTACAAAGCGCAAGTCCGATCCTCCATGGCGTATTGCTGTCACCTTTGGGATGGCTCAGCTAAATACCAACTTGCCGCGCTTCACTCGGTGGAACGCAAAGCTAAAAGGCTCATTGGCGACGTAAAACTGGTGGATGCCAAGCTTCACAGCTTGGCTCATCGCCGCATGGTTGCCTGCTAGTCAGTCTTCTACAGTTTGTACTTCGGTGAGTGTGCTCAAGAACTCCACGACCTCACTCCACCGGCCCCCTTCTACCATCGGACATCTAGACGCACTGCAAGTTATCATCCCTACCTCGTTGCTATTTTACCAATTCGCACTAAGCGTTTCCAAATGTCATTTATAATGCGCACAGCAAAAGAATGGAACTCTCTACCAGCGTCAGTGTTTCCGAGCGCATACAACCCTAATATCTTCAAAGTGAGAGTGTTGGCTTCTTCTGGGTACGCTCACTCCATCGTCGATTTTGTCTCTGTCGCCTCCGATCTAGTCAAGAGCGAACCCATCTCAAATAAAAAAAGGTACATAATATGAGTCCTTCATTTTAACGTTTTGGGAGATACAGGCGTTAGGTTATTTATTGGATAACCAATTACACCATTACATTGATTTATAATAAAAAAGGTATTTTTTTCATTTCTTTGCAATCGATTGAACTTCGTGTGACTATCATTTACGACGCGATACCAGCTAACGTGCTGTCAGCCTATTTATTTGAATCCAACCGACTAGCGACTGTCATGAATCTTGCTTGTACGGAGACAGTTTTGCCCGCGGCATAGTTTTTCCGATTTGATTTAAGTACTAGTCAAAGTTATAAGAAATTCCAGGTAATGGAGGGTACAATAGCTAAATCTGCTTACTAATCTTCCTCCATGATTACATGAAAGTTGGGACTTAATAACCGTGGGGGTAAACAGTAGCCCGCAAGTTTGACAACCAGTTTTACAAAGGGTTTGTTTGTTGTTCAGAAAGTGGGTTGTAGAAATCTATAAACTAAAATTAGAGAATCGCAATCTTTTACTAACAGGCAGCGCGAGAAAAGGACGGTTGTAGCTATGAACTAAGTTAGAGATGTCAAACTAGTTTTCGCCTTGCGCTTCACCGTGTTGTTGGTCGACCTGTTTTTACATGTCGTCTTTTGTCTGGAAATATTAGTCTAACTAAATTTGACAGCTCTAATTTACGTCCGTCTCTTTTTTGTTTTATTAGAGAGAAAAAGTTAGTAATAGCCTAAATTAAGTTTAGTTTGTGCGCAACAGAATCGGCACCTCTATGTAAAATTTAAAAACTGCATCCGGTTAAACAGGAAGCCAACTTCAACATTGTTTAAGGCGAAAGCGTTAAGGTAGCCCGCGAAATTTAAATTTTCTTACGTTTTTTGCAATTCACAAGTCGGTATTAGATTGTACGTTGGTCAAAATATAATTTGCGGCCGTAACAAGTATCTATTTACATAATTAGAATCATCAAAGTGATCAATACAACTCTTTAAGACCAGGTAATCCTAATGAATGACTATTTCATGAAATCTTGACATTTCAGGATTATACTAACTTAAGGAGTTGTATTATTGATTCTAATTATTATAATTCTGTAAAAACACATTTGTTACGGCCGCAAATCATACTTTATTTAACATACAACTTAATACTGACTTGCAAATAGCAAAAAACGTAAGAACATTTGAATTTCGCGGGCTACCCTGACGCTTCCCCTTAAGTGAAAACAGGGGCCGTATTATGAACTATTAATGCCATCATTTTTCCAGTGCTAGAGAGAGAGACGGAGCTATACATGACCTAATAGCACCATCCTTTTTCGCAACGGAATCACGATGGCGTTAATAGTTCATAATACGGCCCCTGAACGGTCCATATTCCGCAAACCATTGTATTGCTTTATTTCATCTACCAAGCCATATCTCCATGCAGTGTTTATCGTAATAAACAGCAGATTGAGGAGACCGAAACTAAATGTTTATGGGCCTTCCGTATTGCGTTAGATGACCTAATGCAAAGCTTTAAACTCTAAGAACAGCTTCAGTTTCAGATAACATTATCCCGTTCCATTTAGCTATTACCTATTATATTATCTAGAATCCATTTTGTAACAAATCGATAGCTTTTACAATATTGACGTGAGGTAAATAGTTCGGAAACTATTGCCAAGATAATTTGTATGTTGCATGCCAATACATTATTTCTTATGTTGTTTATATTACTCAATGGAGTATTATTAGACCTGACATATGACTTGAATTTTTTCTTTGATTTCACGCAATTTTTTGGTGTTTTCATCCCAGATTGGCTAATGAATACTGTAAAATGTAAACAGATTTTCTTCGGAGATGCCATTGTTTTAATAAACTAAGGTCATCACTGTAGTTCCGATGTTTAATAGGGTACAAAGGCTCGATTATCGGCTGAATTTTCAAACCGTTATTAATTATGTACTTGACGCAAAACCTTTAAATTCGGTTTCGTTCGTATAAACCGGTTTTTGGAAGAGTCTTTATATAAAGGTTTTCAAATTAAACGGTTTAGTAGAGCAATAAAAACCGGTTAATACTGACGCACGATAAACAAACCGTTTCGTTTTTTTTCAGCAATAAGACTATTTTTTGTTTCGGGACGGACAACGCGTTTAGTGACCCGCCGCTCGTCGAATAAACCGGTTAATTTAGATTAAGATATAGTTCGTTCACATTCACGTTCTTAAGAAAAGTTCGGAGCAAAACCGAAATAAACCAACCGGTTCCGAGCCTTGATTTACAAATATTATTTAACAACATCAGATTTTATTTGACATATCTCGGGAACCTTGGGTCCCAGACCTTTGGATGCCAACTCGCAGAGGCCCCTTAGACAATTTTAAATCATGAGGAGGCACCAAATGACGATTATCCCTGTAAGCACTACGCAAGTGCACCCAAGGCCAACCCTCGGTTGGTATAGGACTATTGCAGAACGTGGAAACAAAACATATTGGGCTATGGGTTTGGATGGCTAAAGTCGATTGGGTGATTTGAACTATAGAAGAACTATGTCCCCCTGACTGGCCAATGTTATATAATTATACACGGATAAAATGTCAGGGGGTGACTTGCACACTCAATACATTATAATATTTCTTTTTTTTTTCATTTTTTATTATTATCATACATTTATTTTCCCAAGTGGCTAGAGTTGTATAGGTATTATGTAAGTCTCATGTAACCTAGTACATGAGACTTACATGCCCTAGTCTAGAGGACGAGTCTATAATCATCAACCGGGCAGATCCAGATTTCGGTCTGCTACAGTAATTCTTAATGAAAAACACAATAATATCCCAGCCGACTTAATGTTAAGAGCGTGTGCGTCCCTACCCCGGATCAAAATCAAAATCAAAAGTCATTTATTCAAACTAGGCTGAGAATCAGCACTTTTTGAACGTCAAAATTACATAAGACAGTCCCCCAAAACGCCCGCCCTTCACCACTTCCTAGTGCTTTAGCTGGGGAGAAGAAGTGGCGCAACAAACTCCCCAGCAGCACAGCTGTCTGTTCAGTTAAAAAAAAAAAATGATTCTATATAACACTGCGCATAATAATTTAGATCGAACCAACAACACTACGCTATGTATACCTAGGTCAATTACAATCATATTGACAGGAGCGGTTTCATTGCAATAACCATGTTCAAAACAGTCCCTAACCGAGAGCTATATATATGAACGTGTTTGTCGTTTTGTATCTATTTTGAGTGACATGTGTCCTATTTACCCGACTGCCCCAGAAGGAGGGTAATGTTTTCGAGATGATTTTTATGTATGTATGTATGTCTATTTCTTTGGCACGCTCTGAAGCCTAAACGGCTTGATGGATTTTAATATATGAGGTGTCGTTAGATTCGTCTTAATTGTGGGAGTGACATAGGCTACTTATATAATATTTATATATTACATCTGGAAATATAAAAAAAAAACCAAATTCAAATCCAAAATATTTATTTGCCAGAAAATACATTGTTTAACAAGGGAAGATCTTAAAGCCTAAAAGTGATTGTATTCTGCCTGCAAGCAAGCGTGCAAATTACTCATTTGTGTCATTAATTTTCACATCGTACCCAAAAACACAATTTAAAAAAAAAAAACAGACCAAACCAGAATAACATTAATGCATTTCAATACCTACTTTAAATTGTCCGATTTAAAAAATTAACAAAAATAAAAAAATAAAAATAAAATAAAAAATGTCAGTACAATTTTAAATAAGTATCATTAAAATTAAAAGAACATCAATCAAATTTTATTTGTCAATAGCTAAAATTTGAATTATTTACGTTGATAGTTTATAAAAATTAACAAAACTTAAAAAAATATAATAATAATAATAAAAACAATAAAATAAAATGTTAATAGTCACAAATCTAAAATGTCATTCAAAAGAAATTTAAATGTCATAACTGCAATTAAAAATGTCACTAAATTAAAAAAAAAGATTATTATTTAATGAACATTATTATTCTATACAATTATCTGTCCAATTACTCATAAATAATAACTAATAACCACTTAACACCAATTATGTTCTAAAAATTCCTCAAGGCTATAGAAGCAATTATTTTGTAGCCACTCTGTCAATTTGATTTTAAAAGCATTACCCTGCAATAATTTTAATTCATTTTGTATGTTATTATAAATCAATATACCTACACATATTATACACGTTTTTCTTGTAAATATCTTTATGACTAGATGGATGATATAATAAGTTGCGAAACTTAGCACTTTTTTGTCTTGGCACAACTTCGGTATGTTGCCTGAAGTAATGCATGTGTTTCTTTGTAAATATGCAGATGTCTCGTATGAATACAGGGCAGTGGAAGAATTTTAGTCTTTTTACAGAGAGGTTTACAGCTATCTAAAAAACATGCCTTGTTTATGACCCGGATGCCACGTTTCTGGAGATTGAAAACCCTGTCGGTATCGGTCGAATTACCCCACATGATAAGGGAGGGGAATATTTTTTTTTATAAACAAATTGCTAACATTATTGGTATAAAATGAATACTAGTAATGAGTCAATTCCAAATATATATTAATAAAACTAAAAAGATTGAAATAAAAATATATTTTAAAAAACAAAAAACCCCGACTGCAAAAACACATAACTGAAAAGAGAAAAACAAGCTATATAATCTACATAATTTTGGTACTGAGGCGGGGACAAACCATTAACCTGAAATATGGTGTAACTTTTGTTTGTCCCGCCTGCTATACCAAAATTCTAAAAATTATAATGCTTGTTTTTTTCTTTTCGGGGTCCTTATTATGAACTATTAACGCCATCATTATTCCATTGCGAAAAAGGGATGGTGCTATAGGTCATGTATAGCTTCATCTCTCTCTGGCACTGGAAAAATGATAGCATTAATTGTTTATAATACGGCCCCAGTTATGTGTTTTTGCAATCGGGTTTTTTGTTTTAAAAATATTTTTTTAGGTGTAAAATTCACAATGAATTTCCACGATTCGACCAAATGACATATACAATACAATTTCCTGACATTTTTACGACCGGGAAACTTCCATTAATTCGACTGTTTATTTTGTTAGAGACCTAAAAAATGTTATTACAGATAATGTATTCGTGTATTTCTGGTAACTCGATGACCGAGATTGAATCACTGAAAGTGATTTTCTTTAGAAACTTTTATTTTTGTTTTACTTTGTTTTATTTTTATTTCTATTATTAACATGAAATTATTTATGTTCATGAATACAACAATTTGTTTGTAAACGTTATTAAGAGGCTATTTGAGAACAATCGTGCTTTTAAATGACTAGGCATAAATTCTAGTAAGGTAGATATCAATAAAAATAACTTGTGTTGACTTGTTAACGATAGTGTGTCACATTTTGGGGTTCGAATTAATTTGTTGGGTTGGTTTAACGCAGTAAACAAGGCCGCTATTGCTATACGTGATCAAGTAAACCCTCAAATTGAACACCTATTTCTGGTGTTTTATTCAGCTACTAGACCTTTTTTAGGCGCTACTGGTAACGCAATGAGAATGAGAACGTTGTTAATAAACAACGTTCTCATTAGACAACAGTCGCAGTAGTAGTTTAGGGCTTTAGACAATAGTCTAAAGCCCTAAATAGTTCCGTATGACGCAACTTCGGGAGATAGCTCGCGTCAAAGCCTGCGCTAGTCAATGCAATGTCGGAATGCCTAAATTTTGCCAGTAAACTCAATTAGGTTCAGTTTAATGATAAAATAATCTATCAATTAACTTAGTCTTTCCAAGCCATAGAATAGCCATATAGCCATATCATATAGCCATCTTTCCATCTGGACATAGGCCGCAACCAAGCTGCGATTCAATACTTGGGCCTGTGCCAAGAAGCTGATATTATGAAAGTACATAAGTCAAAGCGGCACTTTGGTGTTTACACTCTTTTTCTCAATAATTGCGATCGAATAAATCGAATCCTCTATCACTATTTGTCCTAAAAACCAAAATGGTCAGCCGTCTGTGGGTGTTAGATAGTTCGTCTAATATTTCAAGGGTGAATGGTGATTTATGTAATTATTTTTGCGCCCTAGCCATTACCCGTTGGAGCAGACGAGTCTTTGAGTGAATACCGTCTCAATCGGAAAACGCGGCGTGGGTCGCTCTGCCCGGTGAACCGACACTCTGGAGAAACTGAACTTTTTAATGAATTATATATATATATATATATTAAAGTACTGTAAAGGTTGTCTGCAAAAGGGGATCGTTCCCTCATACAGGCTGGCAGAAAAAAGATTCTGGTTGGATTCGATCACTCAAGTGAATTTAGAATCAGTTTCAACATTCTAAAATATAAGTTAACCACGTTCTCTTGATATAAACACCGAAAATTGAGTATTGCTTTTTATTTAGCGACAACGTCATATATATTCTGGTACGTAGGGCTCCTACGAGCCCTGGTACCAACCTATTTTGAAACGTATTTACTTACCTTTTATCTTTCGCAAAAACCCGATTCCGATTGCCATTTAAAGCAACCCACATGTGTCAGCTTTAGGCTATGCGAGTGGTTCCCAATGCATAGACAGGAGTGATAACTTCGTTAATGTGACCCAGGGGATAGCAGTAGTGGTTACTTGCCACTGTACACCGCGAAGTTGTGAGGACACAACTTGGTTTCCCTTGGGATATTCCCAAGGCGAAGCAGGTTACTGGTGAGATTCACATGTGATCCCAGAGACTTTCTTCTGAAATACTCCGCGATCCCCAGAGGGACAGCGGACTTCATAAAACGTTATTTTAAGGTATTAGTTCAGCTTTCTGGGACTAGGATACGCCTTATATTTGCTTGGTTAGTTAGTGATAAAAATTACCTATACCTATTACCCATATAAGATCTAGATTCTACCAGGGTACATTGCGTTGCATTGCATTACAAAATTTATACAAAGTGTAATTGAATACCTCAATCCTCTTGGGACCAGCTCATCATTCTGAAATATTTTTATTATTGCACCAATCCAGAAACCGCGAAGAAAAATCAGCTTTTTCCCTACATTTTGTTGAGTTATGCGATCATAAATGTATGGAGCAGGCGAGCAGCTGATTTTTTTTCATGATTTCAGGGTTGGTCCAATAGTGAAACTTGTTCTTAATGATGAGTACATTCATGACTCGTTTAATTTTGTTTTTGATTTTAATTTCTTCTAATTTCGGCCGGTTTTTGGTTTTGATTTCTTCTAACTTCAGCCGAAGCCGAAACTTAAGTAATTAAGAAAAAGTTAGTTAGTATAACATTATTTTCTGAAACCCGACGTTTTTCGTAAAGGAGATTGGGCGATTCCGCCCTGAAGCTTAATAGCGTTAAGATTTATACCAATGGAAAGATATTATCAAGGAGGATATTTCTTAGTATGAAGACTTCTCTTGATTGTTAGTACGTAAGGAGCTACAGAGCTCTAAATTAAGTATTATTGAAATTCTGGTATTTCGTCAATTATAATTCGTCAAACTTTAATTAATTCTGTGCCTTGCAAACATCATCTTTTAAGCCTGTAAACGGACATTTTAAAACATTGGCCTCCTAGATGCCATTTTAGGAACAATGTTTTTAGAGGCAGTCGGCCGGACAGCTTAACGTTCTGCCCGGCCGACTGCCTCTAAAAACATTGTTCTGCTGCATCCCCCAATAGCGTTAAGATAATGTGCCCATAGAAAGATCTCTTTAAGGAAAATATTTCGTGTTATGACGTCTTCTCTCAGTCGTAAGACAGTGAGAAGCTACAGAGCTCAAAATATGAGTAATTAATCATTATGGAATTTCATTATTTAACCTTTTATTATTTATGTGCCTTGCAGACATTAAAACGTAATGTATAACGTCTAAATGCCTATAACGTCCACTTTAAAACGTGGTCTCCTATACTCGTATGCCTTTTTAGGAACACTGTTTCTGAGTCGACCGGACATAATGTTATAAAACCTGCCTAAACTCCCAATATCGTTAAGATATATTTGATTGAAAAGATCTCGTTTAGAAGGACGTTTGCTATTACTACAACTTGTCTGAATTATTACTTTTTTTGGTGTTAACTCATCTTAAATGTGACGTCAACAACACTCAATTCTTGTCATAAGTTAACTAATTAATAAACAGTAACTTGTACCTAAACGTCATTATTATATTGACACAAAAAAACATTATGTCCAAATTCCTTAAAGGGTAGACATACGTATTGTATTGTACAACTACATTTTGGCTACAGAGGTTAAATTCCTCTTTAGCCAAAATGTTCTCTTCTATCTACAAGTATAAAACAAATTGTTTTTTTCTGTGCCTCTGTGTGTTCGCTTAGATCTTCTTAAATACTGTTAGTGTCTGTCTCGTTCTTCACCATTATTTAAAGAACTTATTCCCAAAGTTAAATGTTACTGTATAATATATACAGTAACATTTAACTTAAATATAGCAGAGAAATCTTGCAAGTCGCCACATCAGTACTAGGTTATCCTGACAACACAATGAAAGCTGCTCATTTACTTGACATTTATTTTTCCTGATAGGGATCAGAAGGCATGTTAGATTGCCGTCCCATCAAAATTCGTTTTTAGTTATGAGAAACATCTGTTATATTTCTTAAAAATCACTATCCATTGATATATCATTTATGTTGGTTCGGCGTCACGAACATTCCTAATCTTCTGTGCCCCAGTAGTCACCTATTTAGGTTATTACTACTTTAGTACATTACTCCGAACTGACTAATAATTAGCAAAAGTCGAGTTAGTAGCAAAGGTTTTCCTTGAAAAGTTCATTCCATTGGCGTATATCTTATGGCAATAGCCATAAGATATGGAAAGAGAATTACTTAACTTCGATGCCCAAGTTATTACTTATTTAAGTCATTAACTCCAAACTGACTAACAATTGGCATATGTCGTGTTTGTAGCAAAGGCTCTTAATAAAAAATTCTTTCCAATGATTATACATGGCTATTGGGCGCCAAGAATTCCTTAACTTCGGTGCCCAAGTTATCACCTATTTAGGTTCTTAGCTCCGAACTGACTAACAATTGGCAAAAATCGTGTATGTAGCAAAGGTTCTCCTTGCAAAGTTCTTTCCATTGGTGTATACATTATGTCTATTGAGTGTCAAAATATCCTTAACTTCAGTGCCCAAGTACAAGTACCTATTTAGGTTATTAACTCCGAATTGACTAGCAATTAGCAAAAGTCGTTTAGTAGCAAAGGTTCTACTTGAAAAGCTCTCCATCGGTCCAATCTCCTTTCATATGGCTTTTGGGCTTCAAGGCAGAAACCCGTAGATCAGTGCCCATTCTCCTTTGCTAGAAATAATTTGATTAAGAGATGATTTTGCAATTATCAGATTTCCTTTTTCCAAAGAAAAAATACTTTTGCCAGACTTTTCTTCAGATGCTTGATCAACTCTTAACACCACATAATTTTAGTATTAGCAATCAGCGATTTAATCGCTTTTCGGAAGCTCGATATTCCTAGCTTTATCTCTCCACCAAACAATTCAATTAGAAAACGCAATTTTTAACCGTAGGTACTCAAACGGGACGAGTCGCCAAAACGCAATGCAAGCGTCGAAGTAATCGCTGAAACGTGTGATTTTGATATTGTGACCGAACGCACAGTCGTTAGGATGCATCTGTTGTTGCCCTTAGAGCTTGTATGCTTGTATGTTGTGCTTCCAGAAAGTGAATAAATTTCTACTCGCTGATACTAAAAGCACCATGTCTGCTAAGAACCCAAATGATTTATAAGTAAACACATTTTTTTTGCATTTTGTACAAAACGGGTGAAAACGGGACCCTACGCTGTTTGTCTGTCTGTGAGTCGTTCGTATTCTATTAAAACCGACAGCTCAAGAACTCCAAACGCCAGTTTCGGTCGGGCGGGAAGATTCGGCTTTTTGTCCGAAACCGAAACTCTGGCCGAAACCTGACTTTTGGCCGAAACTAGCCGAAACCGAAACCGAACTTTCGGTCGGACACTACTTGTTGCAATTACACCCTGTAGAAATGGAATTCCACGCGGACACTAAACAGCAAACCAAGTTGCAATAAACAATTTATTCATTGTTGAAATTAATTGTTTTTGTTTAGGTATTTTATTCATGGCGTGAAATACATTTTCAGCATCAAATTGATTCTATTTTTAATTGCTAAATTTCGCGAAATTTGTATTTTAGAAATTAACGGTTTGTTTAACATGTTTGTTATCAACATTGTCCAAATTGCTGACAGCTTTGCAATACAACTGGTTGTCGACAATTTCGCGATTGATTTAACACTTCTCAGCGTTTATTGTGTTCATATATTTTGGTTAATTAATTTATACTTCCACCTGGAATTGGGGTAATTATTTCAAGCTGGAAGACTCACTTAATTGTTTCTTAGCTCTCTCTTACGCCTTTTTTTTGCGTGGAGAAATGCTCATACAGACTCCAACCCACTAAAACTCCACGGTGGCCTTCTCAGCCGCTTGTGGCGGGAACACGGCAACGCGTTAGCACTCATCGCGAACCTGCCGTGGCTGTCCGTCACCGGACCCTTCTCTGGGGAGTATCCCCCATCATGTGCGCACCAGAACACATTGCACGCCGTGACCACCCCAGAGACCAAACCAGCACATGGGCGCTAGACGACCCCGTGTCTAGGCACCCTTGGTCCCCCTGCGACCGGTCAGGTCAGTAGCCCGGCCGCCTACCACTTTTCGGCCGCAGAGGATAGGGAGAGCGGCCAACGAGGCTCCATCGAGACGACGCCGTCAAGGCCGCGGAAGGTTGGGAGAGCTGCGAACCGTCATACCGGCACTCCAACCCTCAGCCGCGATGCCTCCCATACGACATCGCGGCCCGCCTCAGTTGCGATGTCGCCCAAGCGGCACCGCAACCTACTTGTTGGCCGCTACGTCATCGACTTCCTGGGAAAAGCCCTGACGAGCGGCCCCTCCTCGGGTTCCTTCGCTTCTCCGTGGGTGACCAAGCCCCCCGCCTCGACAATGCGCCCCACCGGGAGAGCGCGGTGTGGGGGGCTGGGGGGGGGCTCTCGTACGCCTGGCTGTGGGTTTCCAGTAGGATTGTTTAAATTTTTATTGCGGAATGGGTTCTGCGTAGTACGGTAAGTAACTACCTATTTAAGAAAAAAGAGAAAAGGCATTTTAACTAACCACGATTGTAGAGCATAGAAACGAAAGAAGCAAAAATTTTTTTTTTTGTTAGTTGTATTATCCTATTTAAAACGGATTTTATAAAATAATTTCACAACTTTTGAATCTGTATCTGTTAAATTGTCAAATATTGATATTAATTAAAAGCAAATTGGATGAAACTCGTTATTGGCTTGTTTGATGGCAATTAACGTTCAACTATTAGGTACTTACCTACTTAAGGCGACGATAACGGACTTTTAATGATTTTAAACTGAAGATCACGTCTAAGCGAGTACTGTTAATGATTTAGAAAAAATATTTGTTAAATTAGAGAATTTTGTCAATAACTTTAACTGTGATGTCGAACGTGGATATAACTGAAAATCACGCAAAAACTATAAAGCTTATTTTTATGAAACCCTTTTACAGATAATTTAATTATTTATCTTTTAGTATACGTGTTATATTAAAATACCTTTTGTTTTATGTATAATAAATTAATAATGCGTCTAATTTAGGACAGCGCTCCATTATGAGCGAGACCTATTACTGGGTGGCCGTACGACGCGTTGCGTGCGCTCAGCACAGAGGCGTTAGTGCGAGTTTTTATACTTACTCGATCACATTAACGCAAACTTCAATTTGTACTGAAACTGAATAAGCGCCGTCTGGTGACTATAATGGGAAACACAATTTAATCGATGATTTCTAAAAGGGGGCACTTGTCACACTGTATTCTCTAGGGACAAATGCCCTTTCAGAAATAAATGATTCAATTATTCCATACAAATTGACGTAGGTACAGACGCCAGCAGGTCAAGCTACCCGAAACTGTAAAATTTTCCCAATCAACCTTGAACCTAATACTTTAGCGATAAAGTTGAAAATCTATTAAAGAAATTTGTCAGATTGTAGTAGCTTGATGTGCTGGCGTCTGTACATATTAATAAAATAAAAGAGACTAAAAAAAATTCAAGTATCGTCTGCAGGCGGCAGCAGCTACCCCACAGATCTTTAAGCTCTGTGCTCAGCACAGACCACGCAAGCTAGCCACTCAAGGCCATTGGCATTTATTTGCGTCTGAAGTATATTATCAAGTTGGTACACACACAGATAGATCGGTAGGTAGTCTTAAATGTCATGTTCTGATAGTTCCCAGATTATAAGAAAGTGATATTTACGAGAATACATAACTATAACAATGTGACCATACTGTTAGTTATTGTCATATAACTTTATGTAGGTAGGTAAGTGTTCCTATGTAAAAAAAAACTTCTTTAGGCGCGATAAGCGATTTTTGTTAGGAGAAATCTTACGGGTTCGCGTCACCGTGTCACCGCGACATGCTGTGCGTAGTTTTACGTTGAAGTTTTCACTTCTGTCGGCAGTCCTCATGACTAGCAACCTTTTCAATATTCTATCTACATTCTCTTTAAGTTTTCATTACTAGATATCCGCCGATCAGACTAAACAGAACTCGATCCTTCCTTATGCCTCAGGGACTTTTAATCATTGAGCTTTTTAATATTACGAGCTAGATAGTATTAGGTATCATAGATTTTAACCCACATGTAATGCGTAGGAACGTGACGACGCAGTGAGCCAAAAGTTAGGCTTAATACACGACAGCTTACCATCGCGAGAAGCATAACAGCACCACGCTTCTGTTCCCCGAATGGGAAACTAGTTGTATACCTTTTTTCACCTTTTATGTTTCCGTCCCATAAAGCATGGGGCGAGCTTATGCCTTTAACCGGGAAAAATGCTGCTTCCAGTCAGCTGCTGAGAATTTCCAACATGAAGAAAACATTTTGCCCGACCTAAGTCTCGAAGCTAGGACCCCATGATCAGCAGTCTCCCTTGCGACCACAAGAATAAGAGGACAGGCAAGTGAGGAACATTTTTAGTATTTTTTACGCAACATCCAACCAGCCAACCGAGCTACTACTTTATTAATGCCACTCGCCAGCACGGACATTTGTAATACATACGATAACCATTCCGGTATCATATCAGTAGCATAATAAATATTAGGGATATTATGCGAGTTCAAATACGTAATCACTCACCCTAAATTATTAATTGATCGGAAGCTAAATGAAAAGCAATTTGGCGAACATGAAGCGAAAAGTTTTCCATTAGGTTATGTTATGCGTAAACGGAAATAAACATTTTCAAATGCTTGATAATAATAATAATGCCCATAGCCCAATATGTTTTGTTTCCATGTTCTGCGATAGTTCCAACCGGGGTTGCAAGCAAGTCTTGCATAGTGCGTAGGGAGTTAGTCGTTGGTTAGTGCTTCATTCCATTTAAATTTGTCTAAAGAGCCAGGACACATTTAGGTAAAGTCCGCCAACGGATATCAGCCTGTCAGTTAATTGCTATAGATCACAGATTCACAGTTCCCTTTATGGTTTTGTATTGACGACCAATACGAACCCGAGTTTGTGGCCGCTTACCAGCGCAGGCCTGCATTGACGAGGCACGCGAGCATTGCGGTGTGAAACTCATAGGTAAAGAATACAGGGTGAAATTGAACTCATGGGCATCCTCTTAAGGTGTTATTGTACACATAATTATAAACAACTTTTACTATGGGATCAAACCTGAAAAAATCAGCTGTTCCCTACATTTATGTTGTTGTATGGAACAGCAGTGCTATTCTGTACAAATCTCACCGTGAAAACTTAGGTGAGGTGAGCGTGGAGTGAGCTGTTAATTGTGTCAATCTGGTAGAATGACAGCTCACTTCACGCTCACTTCACCTAAGAGATTTGTACAGAATGGACCGGCTGCGCCGGTTTTCGCGTTATCAGTTTTGTCCCACAGTAAAAGTTGATCATAATGATGAGTACAATGACTCCTTAAGAGGATGTCCATGAATTCAATTTCACATGTATATATGTGAAACTGCCGACTGCCGCCTGCTAGTGTGTAGACCCAGAGCCGCTAATCGACCGTTGCCAGTAGGCTATAATCGCTGTAGTAGACTAGAGACTGTAGGCCAACTTGAGGGGTCTCTGTGAGTTAGCTTGAGCCTCGTACGTCTTCCAAAGGACCGGTATCCATGGTCCTGAGATTTGTAAATGTAAAATAATAATAATGCTATCAGCTTTTCAAACCTTGTTTTGTACCAAACAAATCCACTTGGGGAAGCGGCGATTCTTCACAATGTTAGAACAGGAAATATTTTAGTATCGTTGCCAAGTTTTTGATAGACTGCATAACAGAGCTTTTTGTTTGTGATTTTGTGAATTTATACTAGTTTTTTAAAAGCTTATTTACTGATCCACTAACAGATCGTGAAATTGCAGAATGATGAAACTTACGACACTGGAAATTTTGGTAAATTTCTTACAAAATTTATTAATTACTTTCTTTATTTTGGACATAAGTAGTTACAGAGTTGTTAACTTAGTTTAGTTCATATTTAATGTACAAGGTACACTGACGAGCTTGACTCGGAACCAAGTTTTCTAACAGCAAAGCGACCCAAGCGATGGAGATTTTTGATATTCATTCTAACTTTCTGGCTTTTCTCTAACTACTCGGCCAAATTAATCTAAAGTTTGTGAGAAAGTTGGCGTGTGAGATAAAGTTTTAAATAAGTATAACACGGACACAGCCAGCTTCATGTCCTATATTACAAGTACTGTGAGCTTCCCTTAATTAAATATACATTAAATGATTAATCTTGGACAAGTGACAGGGTGTACGTCCTCATTTCACAAATGAGTTGATGGCGCTGTTCATACCTATTTTATGTACAGATCAAGCTACTACAATCTGATATATAGATTTTCAACTTTAACGTTAAAGCATTAGGTTCAAGGTTGATTGGGAAAATTTGACAGTTTCGGGTAGCTTGACCTGCTGGCGTCTGTACATACATGAAGCTGTAAGTGAATACAGTGCTCTATACTGGTTCGCTCCTACTTCATAGTGTAGGTACTTCTACTTACATGGTTTCTAAGTAGCCAAGGTAACTTGTGAAGTGTAACATGAGAGCAAATAATGTCACAACGGAACACGGATCCTCGTTGGTAAATGGTTTATTCGGCAACCGTTTGTTTACTTTTCATCAATTGAGAACCCGTATTGTTAATATTAGAAGACATTTTTCCTTAACCAGTGTTTTTTTTTCACTTTGATAAATGACTAGCTCAAGATGGCGAACCTAAGTCCTGATAGGAGCGCGTCTATAAATAAGTTATGTTCAACATTAGTCTCAAGTCGTGTCACGGTGTATGGTGGGAATCTTTTAGTACAAAATATTGTAAGTGTTTAAATCGACAAGCCGTGGGATTTCACATCGACAAAATTAACAAACTTCCATCTAAGCTTTCAGTCTTCTAGATCCCCCCTTCTTTTTCCAGGATGCTAGACCGTTTAGTCAAAAAACATACACCAAAATCCCTATTCCTTTTACTTACTTACTTTTACAAAAAGGTACTCGATAAAGAACGAACATATTTTTTTTCTTAAGGGTCTACAGGAATACAGGACCTAAAGCGCGACCACTGTCGGACTGTAATTATAAATTTACAAAAAATCCATTGATTGGATTAAAAAATTAAAACACCACCTTTATATGCTGCTGGTAGAATAATCTGATAAAAAATCAGAATGAATCATGATTGAATTATTGTTATAGAAACTTTATTAGTGTGTTAAGAGTTTTTTTTTTTTTTTTTGTATTTATGTACCTAGTACTAATGTGAGTCAAGTGTCCCTAGACCGGTTTTTCATAATACTCTAATTGCGAAAGTGGGTTTGTTTGTTTGTTACGCTTTGACGCTAAAACCGCTCAACAGATTTGGATGAAATTTGGCACATGGTTAGACTATGACCTGGATTAGGACATAGGATACTTTTGATCCCGGTAGTGCATTCCCGTAGGATAATTTCCGACATCCACGCGGGCAAAACCGCGGGCAAAAGCTAGTATCATATATTTTTCTGATTTTATGTACTTGCAGTAGATCATATACTTTTAGGCATTATAAAACTTGCGTTTAGTTGCGATTAGGTCCTGCGTTGTCTGTCATTGAGTGAATTTAAGATTTGTATTAATTAGTTCATGATGGTGGCATCGTGGTGGCATGCAGGTAATTAAAATACTTAGAAACAACTATCAGGTTGGCGGAAAAGTCTTGCACCAAGATATAAGACTTAATGAATTTATTGATAACTTTTTTATTTACTATAATTAATCAGTAATGTAATCCTCAAATAACTCTAATCCCATCTACTTGGTAGATTGTTGATGCCCTGCGCCCAGAATTCCGGAGGCTGTGCAGAAAAGAAATTGTCCACTGCCATTTTGAGGTCTTCGTAGTTTTGAAAATTTTTCTCACGCAAATAAAGCTTTAGTGGTCGGAACAAGTGATAGTCGGATGGCGCGAGATCCGGTGAGTTAGGTGGGTGGGCAACCGGGTGCCATCCAAGCTCTACGATTTTTTGCCGAGTCTCCGAAGCGACATGTAGGATGTGCGGACATGAGGTCACGCATTATCATGGAGTAAGTGAACATTTACACGTCTGACATGAGGTCACGCATTATCATGGAGTAAGTGAACATTTACACGTCTCGGTCGTTTTTCTCTTATTGCGTCAGCCAGTTTCTGAAGCTGTTCAGTATAAATGGAAGTCGTAATCGTCATTCTCGCAGGGAGAAGCTCGTAATAGAATGGGCCCTTCGCATCCTACCAAACGGAGAGAAGATGCTTGCGTGAGTGACGGTTTGGCTTTGGCTGCGTTGGTGGCTCTGCGTCGTAAGGAAGCCAGACGGCGTGCCGTGTGTTGTTATCATAGAGAATCCAGCTCTCATCGCCGGTTACTAGATCTTCAAGAAACTCTTTCCGATGTGGCTGAAAAAGAAGGGATTCTCAAATACTAACTCTGACTTGACGATGACTGTCAGTTAGTTGATGTGGAATCCATCGTGCCATTACTTTACGATAGCCGAGTTTGTGTAAATGAGCCTCGACGGTCGATTGATGATAGCCAAGAGTCTCTGCCAAATCAGGCGTATTTATTTCTGGATTAGCCTTTAAACAGCGGAGTAATTCCTCATAGTCGAAGGTGGATGGTCGCCCAGATCGCTCGTGATCTTCAAGAGTTATATCTCCCGATGCAAAGCGAGCAAACCAGCGGCTTATCTTCGCGATACAACATCTTCACCGAACGCTTTGCTGATGTTAGCGGTAGCTCACTCACGTTGTGTCCCTGACGCCACTCGTAAAAGATGATCGTTCGAAGTTGATGTTCACTAATCATTTTCACAAACTAACCAAATCTTCACTAGCGCGCCTTTATATACCCTTGATGTGATAGCTTCGAGAACCTTCTACAATATTCTTACGTATCCCAGATCAATACTAAATATTCCGGAAAATTCTAGTCATTTACAATTTCTTGTGCAATATTTTTCCGCCAACCTGATATTTTGTTCGATTGCAACTTGGGTAATATTGTACACATCTTTATAAAGCACCTGACTTTAACGAATACGGCTAAAGCTTTTAAGTATTAACGACCTGCTGGCCCATTGCCAGACAATATTGTAAAGTGCTTGTCAGTTGACATACTTTACAGGAAATATTAATATGCATTGTTATCACTTCGGCTTTAAATAATATGTCGGATAAGGAAGGTAGGTAAGTACGTACCTACATAAATACTATTTATTAATAGTGCTTCAGGATTTATAAATATTATTTTTATATGTATCTGTAAGCGCTGCTTTTTTATTGGCTAGGGAGCTACCACGATAGTGTTGTGTTGTCTGCGGTGATGCCACAGTGAGTCGGGGTGGCGCTGCGTTGTGCTCCAGTGAGTCGGATGTTGTACGGCGCTGGGTTGAGGCTGACTGCTGGTGTCGACCAGGAGAGGGTTGAAGGGCTCTGCTTTTTGACCGCCCGAAAGTGCAGTGTGCTGTGCCAAGGTTGCTGATGATGAGGCTGAGGGTGATGAATGCGCGTCCGCTGCATGCTGGTGGTCAGGATACCCAGTGAAGCAGTGGATGCTGGCTGGCTGTGTGACTCGCCGCTCGAAACTTTGAGGAAGATGATGACGTCACGCTGAACTAGCTGCTCGAAGGCTGCGTCAATGTCCATGTTCGGGGTCACTAGTATAGAGGTATGTGGAACAGGGTGTAAAGTTCGTTCATCCTCCATAGAAAAGAGAGAATCGTCCGACCAGACCGGCTACTGCCCGACGATTGATATCGGGATATATGCAAGTCGCGCGGTAAACTCTGCTTCCGCGATGCAGGATTTTGCGTGACGTCAGTGTGATGCGTAGTTCGCATGTGGCGATGTAGATGCCGCCACAACCATTATGAACCACTTTTACTATGGGATCAAACCTGAAAGCGCGCAAAAAAATCTGCTGTTCCCTACATTTATGATCTCATAACTCGTCAAAATGTGACTTGCCTCACTGCTGCTTTGCTTTATTGTGGTACCGGCTTCGCATTCCTTAATATCTATTATGAATATTTGTGATCACGGTAATTATTTCTTTTGCGGGTGTATCGAAAAGTATTAAGTTTTGTGTTTCGTAAATGTTATTTGTACGAAATGAAATGATATTGCGTACATGATTTATTATAAAGAAAAACAACAGCTGCATAGTTTGTATATCAAAGTAATAACCTTAGAATGTTACAATATTTATCTTACAATAATTTAAGTTTTAAAATTTTTCTTCTCAAGTAAGTGAAATCTGCGTAATTTCTTATTGAGAAATACATTTTTTTAAATCATAAATCAAATGAGTTTTGATACCATACCAGGCTTGATGAAGTCCGTAACGAGTACGTGCGTGGAAACCTGAGCGTACGCGATATTGCCGACGAGAGAGAAGGCTGCGTCGGTATGGTCACATGAAAATCAGACCGCCTGAATACGTAGGGAACTTGGCGCTACAGCTTTCCATTCCCAGTCCAATACCTAGAGGCAGACCCAAAACAAGGTGAAAAGCTGTAGTGCTAAAGGAGATGAAAGAGTGTCAGGAAATGTCCGAAGAGGATGTCAAGGATAAAGCGAAGCGGAAGAAAGAGACCAGGAAGGCTGACCCCACCACCATGTGGGATACATAGCCAGGAAGAGAGAGAGAGAGAGAGAGCAAGGCATACCCATGCCATAACGGTAAGAATTAAGCAGTATATCCTTTGGTACATC
The DNA here is from genome assembly GCA_948252095.1 of Dicycla oo. Classification (NCBI taxonomy): domain Eukaryota; kingdom Metazoa; phylum Arthropoda; class Insecta; order Lepidoptera; family Noctuidae; genus Dicycla; species Dicycla oo. Next base: position 18,743,895 of record OX411712.1, read on the forward strand.
CATGAAGATTATATGCCTACGACAAGTTGCTATGATAATGAATATTTACTTTAGTCCTGCCTTAGTTTGATGCGGAATGCTTAGTTACATTCATTAGGGTGCGCTCGACCCCACTAACAAGCAACTTATTGACGATTAGGCGCGGTAGACCAACTAAATATTGCAATACGTGTCCTGACCCTACCCACCCGCATCTTGCTGCCTCAGTAAATACAATACTTTTGTATACAATTGTACACTCAACATCAAAGGTTGATTCACAAAAAAAAAAAAAACAGCCTCTTTTGTTTACATAGATATCTTCGATGTTTAAGGTATTTGCTCATGTTCACTTTGCCTGGTTTATAAAAAAAAATTGCTGAGGTTTTCTGAGGTTTTTGTAGTTTAATAGCCAGGATTCCAGTACTTTTGGTTGGTAATTTTGTCGAGTAAAAATATGATAAATTGATTACCATTATTGGTGATCAATCTTAATTATCATTTTAAAGTTTCCATTGAATTTGACATCCGAAAAAGCTTAGTGGCCAATCGCTGTACGAAACTACCACTTGAGTTAATAAAGTCTATCAAGGTTAAACAAGCACTTATGGAAGATCCAAATCAGGTACCTATTCAATATACTCGGTCATGCTTGCCTGCCTCCAAGGATACACTTTATGTAATACACTTCAGGACCCTGAAAAGCTATTTTTACCAAGTCTCTTCACCTAAATGGCGCAGACAACGCGACATAATATGCCTCCTAGGATTTCTTAAAGGTATTTTTGATATTAAATCCACTAAGCAGCTTGGGTTTACATAGCTTCATCAAATTGTTTGCAAATGGAAACCATTTTATTTCAATTCTCAATGACACACAAGCAAAATCCAACTAAGGCCCGCAATAAGTTGTATCGGAGTTTAAATTAGTTCTGCTAAGACGGGCTAAGGAGTTTTGGAATAATGTCACACAGAACGTCGCAAGTTATGAGCCTCGATGCTGTAATAGATTATTCTTGGCTTCCCAAACCCTGAACGTGTGTCCAAGTAAATGTGTGTTCCTTCAACTACATAAGCGCCTATAAAGCTGCTGATTTATGGTGTTATCATAGTTGTTCCGTTTCTCTATTCAAATTAGGGTGCCGCCGGACGTGATAGCCTGTAGACTGCTTTTTTTATATCCACACGCCATGTGAAAATAAAGGCCACGGACACTGTTCGTATTCAATGGACATAAGTGTTATAATACAACGCTTTGTAATAATGGCAGTTTATTTTAAGAAAATGTTATTGAGGTTATCGATTAGGAAACACGGAACTTTCGTTCATGACGTATTGTCGAGGCGTGTGAACTCTGCCTCAGTATTGTATGGTGTTTTGGTAGATAAATAAAATAGATAGAATGTCGACAGGCTAATCCAATGTCATAATTTAACACTGACTACGTTGTTGTAGGATAGTTCCTCCTAGCCTTTCTGGGATTTTGGTCGTAACTCTTTGGTATTGCATAAGTTCGACGAGTAAACTACATGGCATACACTCTTTTCATCCTACTTCCTATCCCGTACTTATATAATATCCTACTAATATTATAATGTGAATGTTTGTTACTCAATCGCGCAAAAACGACTGAATGGGTTTAGTTGAAATTCGGCACAGTATTCTGTGTGTTAATCCAAGTTAATCCAATAACTTGGATTAACACATAGAATACTTTTTGTCCCGGTTGTACGTTCCCGAGGGATAGTTTCCGACCTCCACGTGAGCGAGGCTGCGGGACAGAGCTAGTTTATTTTAAAAGTTTCTAATATTTAAGTGCCAATAAAGAATATGAGCAAAAGAAAATAAGTTTTGTGTTTAAAGCGGGCGTAAGTATCTATTCGTGTCAGCTTCTAATTAACTTCCTTTGATCCTAATACAATGATATTAAGATATTAAAAGTCCCTTGTGTTTTGACCTTTGGAGACATGGCTTGGAAGTAGAATGTAGAAATGTTATATCTATATGTAAGGCCAGAAGATACAGTGTGCAAAGTACTTTGAATTTAATGCCGTTTTTGAGCTATGAATGACGAAAAAGTCCAAGAAAGTGCAAGTAAAAATATGAATACAAATGAAAAGGAAAGTTAAGTTAGTTTAGTTAGTTTTATAACCATGTAATGAAATAAAATATTTAATTTCAGGCAAAATTTCATGATTAAAATTCACTATAGGTAAGTAACTAAAATGAAATGAATGACTTTGAAGCATTTAGGTACCTACCCAATTAAAATAAAGTCTATAAACCAAATTTTGAAGTAGGTACATATTCATAGAAAAAAAAAAGACATGAAGAGCCGACCCTAAATAAATTGGAGGACAGGAGTTAAGACAGATAAATAAATCGGGAAATAATTACCTCTTTGATGACCTCCTCGTCGTTAGCCATCGAGGACATAAGCCTCATTTATCTTCAGTGAACCCGCTTTCATGCTTGTTCAATTCCCTCACCGAGCAGCCGAAAGTTTTGCATGATTCAGTTGAATTGATTTGATTCAGGTGAATCGTCTAATCAAGGTTTCTTGTTCATCCTGTTTATATGTGCGGCACGTTCATACTAATTCACTAACTAACGAAACAGAAGTTTTAATATTAGCCTCCATATTGTTTGTGAGGGATTTAGCTATGTTAGCCTTGGGAGCTTATTTCGATGTCAGCGACTAAATTGTAAGTTAATATCAAAGATTTCATAATACTCTGTCATTATTATTTTATTGACAATGAAAAGGGAGGTATTGCCTTCTCTCTTTATTGACCACGTTTATTTGTAGAGCAAAGGTCATCTCCAGACGAAACAGAAGCTTTCGTCGCAGTAGGGCGAATCTAACGATTTAAATTTTTGGTGAAAATAAGTTTATGAATCAGTCAGTGCGTACACTACAGTCAAACTCAAAGCCCTCTGTTGTCTTATAGCAACACATGTACAAGACAAGGAAGTCAAAAGACGAGTCCAAAATGCTTGGAAGACCTACTGGGCCCTTAAAGAACATATGAAAGGTAGTCTTCCAATAATACTGAAAAGAAAGCTCATCGACATGTGAATCTCGATGCACAAAGTTGGTCCCTTACTGAAAAACAGAAGTCCAAACTCAAGATTTGCCAACGGGCAATGGAGCGCAGCATAATACGTGTCAAGCGTACCTACAGATTGCGTTAGAAACACTATCCTGCGCTCCTGAACTTAAGTAGCGGATGTTGGAGAAAAAATAGCCAGGCTGAAGTGGGAGTTGGCTGGCCACGGAGCACGAATGTCCCCGGAGTGATGGGCAAAGATCGTCACCCACTGGACACCTCAGGGAGGACATCTCCGTCGAGGTATACCACGGTAAAGGTGGTATGACGATCTGACCATGTTTGCAGGGACAACATGGCCAGAGATCGCACAAGACAGAAAGGTTTGGAAGTAAAAATTGACAAGCAAAAAAAAAAAAAAAGCGGTTAGTCCCCCTATGCTCTAGTCCCGCTATGCTCGACTCGTAAAATACGTACTAAAAAGTTTCGCTATGGACAAAATCCATTCGCGGGCAGTGACGAAGAAAAGTGTTAGTGTAATATTTTATTCAACCATTTAAAAAGTAAATTAAGAAAACCTAGTATGTAAACATGCTATCCTATTCATAATCATCATTAAATATATTAAAACATTTCAAGCTTTGCTTGTCGGTTGCCACATTGATGGAACATGTGTGAATAATATAAGCTATGCAGACGATATGGTGCTGCTTAGTTCATCGATAGGTGGGTTGAATAAGTTGCTGTCGACCTGCGAGGCCTATGCGGAGGAGCACGGCTTGATATACAACTCGAAGAAGAGTGAGCTTCTTGTATTGAAAGCGCCTAAGTAGCAGCCGCGCAGTGTTCCGCCCATAAGGCTCAAAGACGTAGCATTAAATGTTGTCAATCAATGATATTATAAGCAAAAAGACGTAGATAGGTTATACACGCTCCGCAAGCGGCACGTGAAAATGTGGCTAATTAGCCACATTTTCGTCGTCTTGTCTCTTTTTCGCTTTCGATAATTACGACATGCCGTCCTACTTCCACGTGCCATCAAATAGTTCGACATTGTGTCGTTTTTGAACATCGAATGTTGGGTAGGTAACCTATCTACGGCTTTTTACTTACAACATCATTGTTGTCAATAGCTTCATGTATCTTGGCCTAAAACTAACAATACTAACCTATTTCTTAAGTAATATTGTTACTAACACCAAAATACTAACACAACTGTGGACTTTAGTAAGAAATAAAGTTTAATTTAATTTATTTTAATTATGATTTGCGCTTATTATAAGTAGAAATAATATAATATAAGCATGTGCGGAACTGGTTTTTTCAAAGAGCCCTTCTGTGAATAATTACATAGTCCTTCTCTTTCGTTATTATGTAAATTAAAGAAATAAAGAAAAACAGTTTATTCACGTGAAAGTGACGCACACAAAATACACATGAAAAGCGAAACATAAGATAATAAAATAATAGGTTGGGGAAAAAGTTTCTTCGCATTTTTTAAGAAAATTCAAAACATTTTTTAATATAGTTTATTTACATTTAACTAAAGTATGTAGGTACCATTTTGTTCGATAACTTTTTGCCATCTTGTAGGTAGGGACATGATCCCATTGCTATAGAAATTTTGGGACTTCTGGTCAAAATACCGGGACAAGTGGTTTTGGCAGTCCTCTCGTGATGTTAACCTGACACTGCCTAAAGAATTCTGAAGAGACCGAAACAGGTGGAAATCTGAAGGTGCAAGGTCAGGATAATACGGCGGATGCATTAACACCTCCCAGCCAAACTATCTTAATTTTTGCTGAGTGGCTAAAGGTGTGTGAGGTCTAGCGTTATCATGATGAAAAACCACACCCCTTTTGTTGATTAATTCCGGCCGCTTTCTCTCAACTTCTTGCTTTAATCTCATCAGTTGTTCGCAGTAGAGTTCAGAATCGATGGTCCTGCCTGGTGGTAACAGCTCATAATGAATAATGCCCTTCCAATCCCACCACACACACAGCATCACCTTGTTGCGAGTTAACCTGGGTTTCGCCACAATCTGTGAAGCCTGACCGGCCTTTGACCACGACCTTTTTCGCACGTTCTTGTCATACGTGATCCACTTTTCATCACCAGTTATCAGCTTCTTCCAAAATGGTTCGGTTTCATTACGTCGTAATAAAGAATCACAAATGAGTACACGGTTCATTAGGTTTCTTTCAGTGAGCTCGTGAGGTACCCAAATGTCGAGCTTTTTTGTGTACCCAGTTTTTTTCAAATGCGCCAAAACTGTTTTGTGGTCAATTTTCAGTTCTTCAGCTACGTCGTAACTACTGATATGCCGATCCTGCTCCACTTTTTCAAAAATGGCATCCATTTTATCCTTAATAGGGCGAACAGAGCGACGTGCATCTTTGACATCAAAATTTCCGGATTGAAAACGCTTAAACCAATTTTTGCTACTCTCACAGACACTACACTAGGTCCATAAATATCGCAAATTTTTTTCGCGGCTTGCGTTGCATTTTGCACCTTTTTTGTAGTAAAATTTTAAAATGTATCGAATTTCTTCATTAGATTCACTCATCTTGACGGTACGAAAAACAAATGAAAATCACACATTTTCCTAATTTGAATTTGGAATTATGTTCTTTAAAATTTAAACTTTCAATGATATCAAAACCAGCCAGATACAAATAGTATAGCCAAAGAAATTTTATTACAAGTTCATACATACTATAATGCGAAAAGAATATATATATAATGCATTATTATTTTGCAGCTGCAACTTACTGAAGGAAAAAGGGAAGATGGGAGAAGGGTAATTCGGTTAGTTGTCAGTTAGTTCTTCTATGACAATATCGGGTCACGGTAATGTTATCCACAGTATTCTAAAAATTTCTTAACTTAGAACTGAAATTCTTTTGTCCTTATCTGTCATTTTGACTTTTTCATTGTCAGAACGAGACAAAACAAATTTTAACTTACAGATGCTTACGCATTACGAATAGCGCTATAAAATTTTAACTTGACATCAAACACTTTTCTTTCCAACTGTACTTGCCATTGCTTACGTAGAACCGAAGAATTGCGTGCATAGTGAAACTTTTTAGTAGGTACTTTTCGAGTCGAGCATAAGAGGACTAGAGCATAGGGTCCCCCTATGCTCTAGTCCTAACCTAACCTAACCTAACCTAACCGAAAACAAAACTACTTCAGTAGGTTTAATACATCTTTGTTAAAGAGTGTTTTATTGCTAAAGGGCACGCCATACTTGTGTTCACAGAGCAATAGTCCTTCTAAAGATGTTGACTCAGATATACAGTCAATACCGCAGCAACGCTACGGTATCTTGTTTCAAGACTCATGATTTTCATTTAATATTATGCCCATATATGAATACATAAAATATTTAGGGTTTTAGGCATTTTCATAATAAATAAGACGTTGACTTTGTTTTGGGATCAAACACTAAAGATTTAGTACTTATTCTAAATCCATTTTGATGTGACAAACAGGCGGGAAAATATACTTAGGTAGGTAATCTAATTTGGATGGTTTTACCTTAAAATGTAGAAAGGTTTTACCTTTATAACATTAACATATTAATTAGTAATATATATATTGTAATTTTATGTTAACTTGAATATTTGAATATGACGCAAAATTTTGTCTGCTGCTGGCTATTTTCGCGGATACATTTGGCAGAACCGTAAAAATAAGATTTTATCGTTGACTTCATGGCTTGCGTAGAAAATCACGTCACTCTACATTTTACGGTATCTAACCGTTGTCTAAAGAGGTAAAATATTTAAATTTCTTTATTTAAAAAAATTAAATAAAATATGAAGCCAACTGGTCTGTTGCATCGCATGACATATGACTCATCAATGGGGTTGTTTCCCGAAAGCTTCGCCGCAAGAGAGTGCTGAGTGTTTTTGTAGACGAAGCGACCAATCTGCGACAAGAAAAACACTTACATGCGCGCAGACATACGTATATTGTACGAATGTCTGCGCGCATGTGGAAAATTTGCAGCGAAAGCTTTGCATAATCATTTGCAAATGTCGTCCTACACATGTGGGTTCGCGTATTCGTGAAAATGCGAATGACCGGGGTTAGCACCATCTCACGGCAAATTTTTCAGCATGAAACTCCTTTGACAGCCGACGGAAAGTAACAAACACTTAGCGCCATCTACGCGGAACTAATTTGAGAGTTTACTTCCCCATTATTTACGATTGTGAGGCTCGATTTGTTCAACGGTCATCATTTTTTCAATTTGTAATGAAAATATTATAAGTACGAACTTTTCAGAATATTTATTTTTAATTACATTGAAGAACAACACGCCACGTTTTCTAAAATAATGAGTCACCCACACTCCACAGTCTAAAACATAACAAGATCATTTTAGTTAATTCCGTGTGGGTGTTACTGTCTCGTTATAATTAAATGTATAAATAAATGATACAATATTAAAATCAAAATATATTACTAGCAAGCCTGTCGAATAAATTGAATATATAATAATGAACATAAACAACTAATACACAAACCAAAATACATGTACCTATTGCGAATAATAATAAAACAGGTACGCGCTAGTCGCTACAGTTATCATGCACAAAATCTTAATTTCATAATAAACCGGAAAAACTAACGATTGAATTCGCAAAAAGTTTTGTTTTCATAGAAATGTGTTGTCATGTCAATCTTCAACTACATTATATCAATAATATTACTACTCGTTCTACTCGTATTGAAGTAAAATATTTCGTAGAAGTGTACACACGCCTACATATCAAGCTATAAATTTCCACAATAAGCTGACATCTCATTATACGGAAATCCTATACAATGCGAGATCGGCATATACTGGAAATGTATAGCTTGATATACAGGACAATTTTTTTATCACTATCCGATTTTTTACAGACTGTTCTACCCGTGAATATGAACAACTTTCACTATGGAATCAACTATGAAATCACGAAAGAAAATCTGCTGTTGCATACATTTTGGTCGAGTAGGTATTGAAACTTTTTTATGAAACAGCTGATTTTTTTTCGTGATTTCCGAGTTGGTTTCATAGGGAAAGTTGTTTAGATTCATGGGCAGAACACCCTGTAAAAATAAAAAAAAATGTCCTGTATAGCCGTGTGTACTAGGGTTTTTCAAAACTCTACCTCACAGTCCTCAGACTGAAAGGGAAGATGGGGTCTGAAGTTGGAATGTGAACAAATATGATGCAGGCAGCAGCAAGTTAGGTACTCCTCCGAAGATATTCAAAAGTTTCTAAATTTTTAAATCTGAAAAGATATATCGATAGAATCATATACTGTTGACAATATAGGACTATAGAACTAAAAGAAAAAAATGTTTACGATTCACAGACAACAAAGAAGGCAATTAAGTGATAAATAAAAGCCATCAATGGTTAGAGATCGTTGACTGAGAAACTAACAAACAAGTGGTCATTCAATATAATTCTTTTACGGTGACCAAATAGACTCATAAATGATTTTCTGCAATAAAGATCCATTAGGACAAGAATATATAAAGCTATTTACGTCGACACTTATGAAGTAATGACCCTCGAGCTTGTGTTTATAATAATACTGCTGACATAATTTAGTTTTGGTATTGCCATCAGTTTGTGATGCCAACGGGACCTTTCCTTTGTGTCAAAATGTAGCTCCCAGAATGCCGAAAGTATGGTACCTTAGAGAAAAAATACTGATGCTGCTTTCCCTTCGTACTACTTATTTTAGTAATCGATCTTAGAAGTATTTCAGAAATTGAAATTTCCAAGACAGTTAGAAGAAAGTTGAGATTCCAATCTTATCCGTTATTAATATTTTTAGTATTGTAGACTCTTTTTGTTGGTATTTTAAGGCGAAAGCGCCAAAGTTTCTTATGTTTTTTGGAATTTGCAGGTTAGTATTTAGATTCGCGACCGTAACAAATCTGTATTTATAGAATTATAATAAATAAAATCATCAATACAACGATCTAGGTTCATATTACCCTATTGAATGACTATTTCATGAAATCATGACATTTGAAGCCTTTTCTAACTTATGGAAATGTATTACTGATTTTAATGATTATAATTCTGTTTATACATGTTTGTTACGGTCGAGAATTACATTTGAATCAACATAAAACCTAATAGGGTCATGTATTGTACCTATGGACATTTCAGACAATCTCCAAAATGGCCTCACACTGCACACAACACCGATAGCGTCGCGCTACTCACAGGTGTTGCTAGAAAATAAATATGCCATCACAGTGTTTCAATATTATATTTTTAGTACTGCCAGTTTTTGTTATTATAATCAATGTCCAAAGGTAAAAGCGTCCATAGGTACAATACATGACTATGCTGACCTGAAAATTATTGCAAAAATCGTAAGAATATTTGAATTTCGCGGGCTACCTTAGCCGTTCCCCCTTAACATGTCTACATCTAGAGCCATTATAGCGTCTACGTTAGTTTTATCAAACATAATAAATGCCTGTTCACCAGAAGTATACAGTATAACACAACCATAGTAAACAATGGCGTGAATGTAACCTTTCAACTTTATAGTGGCTTGTGTACACTAGGTAGTTGCTACGTGCCGTGCGGAAAACAGCAGGCGCTTCCGACGACAGACGTTTTAAAAAACACTCATAAAATTATCTTCCACATGACTGCAGCATTGTATACAATTCAAATTAATGGTTCGTACATTATGAACGGCCGGTTATTTTTGTTTCACATTAAAACGGTTTGTTTTTTTACTGTAGTATTTTTTGTTGCCGAGATATGATAGCTAATGGCTTTAGGGATCGGTGTGGAAATGATTAAGTGAAGTGACCAGTTTTCATATCTACTGTACAGGTCGTTTGTTACACTTTTTTATTTTAAATTCATTTTTAAAACGTTCTTTTATTTCCAAACACGGGTTTTTTGTGACTCTTTGACTGACTGTCAGGCAAAGCATAGGTAGACACGAAAATTTACTTTATAAAAGTAAAAATCGATTTCAAAAACCTAAAACCAATAACATAACTTTCATAAAAATCTTAATAGCTTCTGAAGTCGGTGCCAAGCTAAGGTGCATTGACATTGAAGAATTGAAGACACCGACTTAAGAAGCTGTTAAGTTTTTTATGAAAGTTATTTTTTTCGTTAGTTTTTGAAGTCGGTTTTTACTTTTATAAAGTAAATTTATTTTTCTATTTTTAGTCGAATATACAATCACATAAGCCCAAGACGAACGAAAAGAACCATCAAAATCCGCTTAGAAATGCCGGAGATACAGTAGGTACATAAGTTTAATTACCTATGTATTATATACTAAAATCTTTCTGAAAGTATGTAGATCACGATAGACATCATCAAAATTGGTTTATAAGTTTTTGAGAAAATCGCGGACATACAAACTTACATACATACGGGTCGAATAGATTCGAGGACCTCCTTTTTGAACTCAGTTAAAAATGGGGCAATATGTCACTTTCGGGTGAATAGCTAAACACTTAGAGTTTTTCTTAAACCAACCTCTGAGTGGGTGTTATGGAGTCAAAGAAAATCATGCGAAAGAAGTCGTAGAAAATGCCAGTAATATGAAATCAATTGAAAAGTCTATTGTAGGTAATAGAAAAATATTGGACTGTCTAAAAGCTTGTTTGTTATTTGATATCAAGATGAATTGGATTCTACTTCATTTGTCAAAGCGAATAAAATGTTCAGAAAACATTTTTTTCCGTTTTTCTTTCAGCTTGCGGATAAATCAAATGGATTTTCATGTTAAGTTTATGAAGAGATCGCTAAGGGGACTTTAGTAGTACCTGGCAAGGACCAAATAATAATAATTGTGTTAAAAGTCTGAGATTTTTTAATATAATAATAATAGCTGTGCCAAAGCCTCGATCCCGTGGATGTCGGAAAACAACACTCACAATTCACAAGTTAGAATGTTATAAAGAAATTTAGATTGAGTTGAGTCTCGAAGAATGGAAGAGCGTCAGAAAAATAGGTTGGACGTGACGGCGGTATGTGTACAAGAAATGTTGTCAAATAACTTTTTTGTCACTTGAATCGATGATGCTAAAGAATCTACAGAATTATGGTAGTGAGTAGTTAGGAAAGGTCATCTAAACTCTAACAGTGAAGATTTGTCCTTTAGGCCCACCGTTTTTGTGAGTTTTGCCCTTCGATTTTCCGGGACAAAGTAGTTATTTAAAAAAGTAGTTATGTATTCACAACTAACAAATAGTTTACAACAATTTTGATTTGGCTTTTCTATTGTTAACTTAGGCAGGCTGTGTGAAATTATTATTAAAAAAAAAATCGTCACACACGTAACACAGCGAGTACACGCACATGCGCGCGACCCTCTACTTTTCACTATAAAAAAAAATCGTAAATCTGCTAAGAAATGAAATAAACCTCAATCGAAGAAAGCTTACATCAAAAGTAATGCAATGATCCTAAAAAGTCGCTTGATCCTAATCCTAATGATCCTAAATTGCCGACCAAAAAAATTTGTTACAGCAGAGTTAGAAACCGTAAGAAAAGTTGCAAATAGCAAAAAAGTTTAAGGTGTCGTCTCATATCGGCCGTAAATCTGCTCAGAACTGAAACATATCATAAACAGTGTAAGCTTACTTTATAAGGAATGCAATGAGCCTACTAAGTCTAGTGTCAAGCAAATACAATGGCTACAGCAGTAACAGAAACCGTAGTAAAATTTCAATCTGTTTTCACGAAAACAAACGGCGCGATGTTACGTTTTCTAGTTCACTTCAAAAATCTGGCTAACAGGTAGTCTGTAGTCCTAACTACGGACTACCTGTCAGCCAGATTACAGATACAGGTCCTTGCAGGGAAAAATATACCCAAACGGAAAAATATACCCAAAACACCCACTACGTTTGCTCGCTGCGTGTTATGTGTTTAATCCTATAAATACTATCGGGTTGGCTAATAAGCAATGAGCGTTTTAGTTTATAATTTCTAGAATTTTCGGAAAGATTCGAGAACGTTCTGTAGCAGAGGATATATAAAGAGCGAGTCGCGCTCATGCGCGTTAATGATAGTTTGGCTGTTAGTGCGTTAAAGTTCACAAATAAATGAGTGATATTAAAACCCACGTACGACATTGTTTATTATATGAGTTTCAATCTGGCCATTCTGCTGCAGAAGCTACACGTAATAATATGTCAAAGGATAGCTCACGATGCAGTCTCCGAAGCAACAGCAAAGCGCTGGTTCCAACGGTTCCGCAATAACGATTTTTCCTTAACCGATCAACCAAGGTCTGGGCGCCCCGTGGAAATAGATATCGATAAATTAAAACTATTAATCGAAGAACTAAACGCGATTTGGCTGTTCAGCTCGAGTGCTCTCATGGCACCATAGAAAATCATTTACATGGTTTGGGAAGACTTACAAATATAGTGTTTGGGTACCCCATCAATTAAGTAAAGATCAGCTGACCTACCGAGCTGAGATTTGTGTACAACTTTTATCTTTCCGCCGCACATTTAATTGGTTAGATCATCTTGTCACTGGAGATGAAAAGTGGGTTCTTTATGTTAATCACACACGCAAGTGCCAGTGGCTGGGATGTAAAGAACAGGAAAAACCAACGTCAAAAGGTGATCTTCATCCTCACAAGGTAATGCTTTCTGTCTTGTGGGATATACACGGAGTAATAAGCTGGGAATTCCTTCCTACTAACACTACGATTACAGCAACAGTATATTGTGATCAACTCGAAAAACTGAAGCTTGACATCCATCGCAAACGTCCACAACACGACAAAATATTTTTCCTGCACGACAATGCCCGGCCGCATATTGCTAAGAGTACCAGGCTAAAACTATTGGAGCTTAATTGGGAAATAATACCCCACCCTCCATATTCGCCGGACTTAGCACCAACTGATTTCAGCTGGTTCCGATCACTTAGTAATAATTTACGGGAAAAAAGATTTGACGATGAACCACACTTGAAACGATACTTAGATGACTTCTTCAATTCAAAACCAACGAAGTTCTATGCGGACATCATTCACTCTTTGCCAGATCGATGGCGAATGGTAGTAGAAAACGACGGTGAATATATTATTAATGATTAACAATTATTCATTTAATAAATAAATAAAAAAAAAATAGTTGTATGTCGCTCATTACTTATTAGCCAACCCAATATTAAATGAGCAATATTTCTATACGAAAAACATGAAAACGGCTCTAACGATTTCGATGAAAGTTGCAATAACAGGTTTACGGGCACGAAAAATCGATCTAGCTAGGTCTCATATCTGGGAAAATTCGAGAGCAGGGCTCGGTAGACCATATACTGAATAATACATTAGCAATAAGGTAAAATATGATGTTAATATTTCACCTAGCAAATAGTTCAAGCAAAAGGTGAAAATAAAAATTATAAAATATAGGTCGGTTTAAGTATAAACATCCGTATTCTTACCATTTCTTACAATCTTGTTCTACATACAACATGAAATTCTTCCTTCTATTTATACCTATGTTTATAGTACGGAACCATTTACGCTATCTTCGATAGCACGTGAATATCGCCATGTGTGTTCTTTATCATGAATATTTTGTTTATATACACGCGATTAACGATCTGCGGAATGCTGAAAAATAATTTGGTTTAATTGTGTAGGTATTTTGAAATAACGATGCATTCTTACGAATTTTCATTTCTGAGTATTCTCACCCTCCGATATTCCAGGTCCGTCGACTCCTTTTTCTCCGAATCCACTATCTCAATTCACGGATGTTGTCTGTAGCATTACAGAGATGGATGTATTCCCAATGATACTCACGAAAACGTCTCGGTAACGAAGAAAACTTGACACCCACCCTTCCAAGCAAGCAAACAAAAAGTCAAATTGATCGAATTAAGTACTCCGTCATAGATAAGGCTTCTTATGTTGTCCATTTTTCTCGTATAGAGGATCAACCAAATGTTGGCACCACCCTACATCGCGAACATTGTTCGTGGTGTTGTTAACAGAGTCGGTAGAAACCATGTGTCAGTGGAGTTCGCTTCCCCTCAGGACGCTAACTCTTTCTTATTGAACTGTCTGTTGTCTAAATAAATCTGTAGTTATGCTGCATCAATCCCTACATTTAATGTCACAACGTACATCAATCCCTACATTTAATGTCACAACAATATCACGGAAGAAGAAGCTATAACATATATGTCTGAGTTTTCAGGTTGCGGACAAATATTAAAAGTTCGGCATATTAACAGAAAAAATCAAAGATACGGGGTTAATGAGTGGAAGCCCACTGAAACATGTGTTCTGACGTCTGATAGACAAGTATTGCCAAATAGAATTTACTGCTGTTACACATCCCTCCATGTTGAGCAGTCCCCCGACCAGTGACCAGACGGTTCAATGCCGTAAGTTTTGCAGATTTGGACATGTGGCAAACCTATGCAGGTCTAAATCACGCTGCGGTAAATGTGGCCACGATCACCAGTGGCCAGTGATGGTTGCAACATTTCTGAGGGCGAGGCCTTCTGTGTGCTTTGTTCGGGTAATCATTTTGCCACTAGCAGGTCAGGCAGCTATTAAGACTGTCATGGCTGAGAAAGCCATTCCCTATGGCCTTGCCAAGGCTAGCAAGATTATCCCAATAGCTTTCCGCAATTATGACAACATTGCTAAAACCCCGATTTCTAAATCCTATCGCAAAACTGTGACACTTAAACCAGGTGTTTCCACCATGCTTCTCTTTCCCCAGCTTATGACAAAGCTGCTCATCAGCAGATAGTTAGTTCTCCCCAACCTTCACAGCCCAATGGCTCCGCTCTGAATTATAATAGTGTCTCCCTAATAATACCGGTTCTATTATTGAGCTTCTTATAAAACTTTTACCTACTGTTATTTCTTCTTCTTCCAGTTCCCAATCACTGTCCAACGTTGCCGATCAACTTATTGCATTACAAATGAAAAATGGCGTCTCGCCAAACATTACTTCAGAGGAATCAGAAGAGCGTGTGCTTTCGTATGCCACTTCAACATTCTCAGATGTGACATATCTGATAGCTATGGAGGTTCGGCTCTCCGTGTCAGTATTGGGACCCTCTTTTGCTCTTTCCTATCTTCACTCACAGGTGATATGAGTATTACAACAGGAAGGGTGGAAGGCATTATAGTGTTTTCGATATTTATTACATTGCTCACCCTCAGCATGATTCTTTGTCTAATAAAAAAAAAAAACTGGTATTCATGGAACCATTTATGTTGCTATAGTTGAGATCTATAATGATCTGGATCTCTGCATTCTTAATAATGGTTGCCCAACTCGCAGATCTCCTCTCGGACAACAAAAGAGTTGTGTTGACCTAACATTTTGTTCGGTTGAGTTGGCTGCTTCAACCCATTAAGAATGTACGACCTGGTCGCATGGTAGTGACTTAATGGACAAGGTCGAACTAAAGATATGACAATAGGGTAATCCCTATTGCCATTACTTTGGTTAATTAGACTTATTTAGAGAAAAGTTCTTCTCCACTTTTGAAATATAAGTTTGTATCATTATTGGAGGATAAAATTGATGTTTTTCCTTAAATTCAAGTTTATTTGATCCTTCTGGTCACTGCCATGCCAAGAGCTGTTATGAGGGTTTTGTTTCAGCCGTCACCTCTATTCCTGCTTTCCGCTGAAAAAAACTGCCCGTGACAAAATACCTTCACCCCCGTGGTGGGCTCCAGAATGTACTTCGGCAATCAGGGATAGAGATGAGGCCGAGTAGTGTTACAATGCAGATACGAGTATGAGCACTGAAAATCTATTGGCATACCGTAATTTGGTCCTACTTTGCTCCAATATTTGCTCCAAATGTTGAAAATTATGATTATTTTTAGAAAATCAACTATACAATTTACTTAATTATTTTATGGATATATAGCTTATTTGACAAGTATTTATATAGGGAAATAGATATTATGAAGTATATTATGAATTTATTTTTGACAAATAATACTGAGCAAAATTACCCATGGTGTTGGGTATCTTTGCTCCTAGATATAGTTTCTATGTAATCTCCATTGTTAAAGCTGTTGGAGCAAATTAATGCTTTCCTAATTCAAACTCTGCTCCAGTTATAATATGTTTTGATATTTTGGATGATATAAATTGGTGATATATGGGTAAAAACGAAAAAATGGATAAAAACGGATGCGTTCATAATTTAATTAATTGTTGCAAAATTTTTAACGTAGAATAGGCGAAAACATTTTACAGAACAGGAGCATAATTACACGTAGAGGAGCAAAGTAGGACCAAATTACCGTATTTGCGGCTTAATGCCAGACCCAAACGTCACCTTCGCAAGAAGAAACGCGCGGGTTGGGTTAAGTTTTGCAGCTCCTTCCCCCTCTACTCCTGTGTTGGTAGTCTGGAAAAGCATAAATAGGTTTAGACGTGGGTGCTCCCCATCAGTCTCTTCCCCGATCACTAGGGAAACAGCTGAACTTTTTTTTTGACAACATTGCTCCACCGTACGTTCCACTCTCTTAAATTCTGAATGTCTCAATATGCCCTTACAAAATGTATCAGGTATATGTACCCTTTTGATGAGCCATTTTCTTTGAAGGAATTGAATGTGGTGCTCAAACATATCCAGGACTCAGCCCCTGGTATTGAAGGCGTATCATAGTCTTTTATAGCTTATTCTGGCGACAAGGCTAAAAACTACTTATTAAATGTTTATTTTTATTATTAAATGTTTAGTTTGTTTATTATATTTCAAATTTTTGGTTGGGTCCCAGATCAGTGGAAATTACAATTTATTATTCCACTATTAACTAAACCAGGCAAATATGCAGATGATCCGAATGGCCTTTGGCCAATTGCTCCAGTAATTTGTCTAGGACTGAAGTTTGTCTTCATTCCTAGACAAATTACTGGAGCACTTTATTAAAAACCGTCTCGAGTGGATAATCGAATCGAGAGATTTACTGCCGAATTACCAATTTGGTTCCAAAAAGTTGCTAAAAAGTTTGGCAGTAATTTTCTCTCGCAAAAAACCCATCCCTCATATTTCTATGAGTATATTAGGCCAAAATATTCCTATAGTTAATGAAATAAAATTATTAGGTGTTATTTAGAGCATAAAATTAACTGGCAAACATCATATAAATTTTCTCACACAAAAAATGAAAGAATTATTTCGGTTTTAAAAGTTCTTGCGGGTGTATGGAGCACCCCTGCTCACATCTACACCATGAAATTAATATATAATGCCTTAGTTCGTAATGTTTTAGACTATGGAACATATCTCCTGATTCTGTGCAACAAAGGTGCT
Organism: Dicycla oo; assembly: GCA_948252095.1. Classification (NCBI taxonomy): domain Eukaryota; kingdom Metazoa; phylum Arthropoda; class Insecta; order Lepidoptera; family Noctuidae; genus Dicycla; species Dicycla oo. The sequence goes on from OX411712.1 coordinate 18,761,261, forward strand.
TTGGCTGGGCTAGATAGAGTTCAGTCCAAAATCCAAATGCCTTTAACTCATCCCAGGTAGAATGACGTCCAGGTGCTGAACCTTCTCTGGCCCTAAGACGGCAATATTCGCTACCATTTTTAATCTAGGCTAATATGTAGATCTTCCCATCCTCTTATAGGAAAATTGAACGAGTTAGTTGCAATATGCAGAAGCTCAAATTATTGGAAAAATAATGAAATCCACCTAATCCTAAAATCCTTTCGACAAATTATATGATAAATTTAGTACAGTATCCCAGATTATCCCTTTTTAATTTTGCCTGTGAAGTTTTAAGTTATATTCCAAAAATTGTATTTGATATTGGTATATCCAAAAAATCCCCGTCAGCGAATTCATCTTTCAATGCGGTGGTAGGCGATGGAATGGTTTTCAGTTATATTTTACGGATGCTTCGAAATTAACAGATCTTAACCACACTGCGCTTTATTACCAAAGTTTAAATGCCCTAAGGTCTTCTGTACTCACTGGTGAGCGTGTGTTCTATATTGGAAGCTTGTCTTTTTATAGAGTCATACTATATATTGAGAAAGCCGTAATTTTCACAGACTCGCGTAGCTGTCTGCAATCCTTAGTACAAAACCCTTTTAAATGTAAATTGCACAGCTTGTTTAAAAAAATAAAAATTCCCTATTATATTGTGCTAGCAGTCAAAAAGAGGTTCAGTTAGTTTGGTTACCATCATTGTGACATTACGGGCAATGAGTGCGCTGATGCTTTGGCCAAAGATGCTTGCTCATCAGCAGTAGCTGGTCTCCCACGATACTCATTAGGGGTATCACTTGTTGAGTCTTTCAAAAGCTTCCTGGCAGGATCAGTGGAATATCACTGGAAGGAAAAAGGGTAGGTTTTACTTTGCAGTACAACTTGCGGCTGCGGCTACAAAAAGTCTCCAAAACTGTCATATCCGTCCTTTGTAGAATTCGTTTAGGTTTTCGTTGTACTGCCGTTTTCCTGCAAAAATCCGTGTTCCAGACTCCTCTTTTTGCGAGTGCGGGTTGTAAGAGGGCACTCTGAATCACATCTCATAGACGCCCTAAATTTAAGATTCTTCTTCCGACTAATTTTCCCTCTCCAGATCTGCTTGTGGCGTTGATGACCTTCATCCGTCACAATAACAGAAAGTTATGAATTATTCTATGTGGGGGTGGTATGCGTATATTTTATGATTTAACAATTATACTATTTATTTATTTTTATTTTTGTTTGTTTTAGTCTCGTACTAACCCAACAATATCTACATTGCGTTTAACAGTATGAAACAAAGAATTTAATTTGTTTTTAACATTAAATTATTATAAGTAATTTTTTTTTTCATGCACACTCGTTTTTCCAGCTTACTCTAGACATTGGCAGAATAGTCAACATCGGCTTTGCTTGCCATTTATTAAAAACAGAATAGAGTTTTATTAAGTGCATTTTTGAGACAAGACTGGATTGGAATGTCTTATACGAGGTAGGTATTTAAGAAATTCACATAAGTATGGAGAAATCAATCTGTCCATACAGCTAAATCTGTGTCAGTTGGGTCCGATCGGATGCGTGCACACAGACGAAACAATTATCTCATCAGTTTAAACGAGTCGTTTCTGGGAGTGTTTGTAGATCTTGGAGCCTTACCTTATAACTGCCAGACAGGATTTGAAACAGATTTTACGGTTTATTCATTTCTCAACATAATTACCAGTTTACTTATATAGAAAACATAAATGGGTTTAAACAATACTAAATATGTGCCAGCGTAGCTATATACACGTAGTACGTATCTTAAAACTACTTAACATTGGCATACCAAACAAAACAAATCAGAAGTAGGTAGTTTTACACAAAGAACAGCGGAGCTTTAGTCTAAAGGCTAACTGACCAAGTTTAATAGCCATTAGGCTCGTTTTCTGCGGCCTGGATCTCAGAGTTCTCAGACACTTCATGCGAATAGAGACATTATTTTAACTTTTGTCCCCAGTGAGCCAGTGACTTTAGATTGAACCGCGCTGGGGGTATCCCTTGTCGTCGCTTGTCGACGTCAAGTTCAGCGGCGAAACAACCCGTCATAATCTGGGAATAAATGAAATCTGAATCAATCTTCACAGAACTTTGTAGTTACAGTTTGTTATCTATTCGAAAGGCATATCGAACTAGGTATTCTTATAACTTGTGTTAGGTTTTATTTATTTTTTCATTGAAAAGTTAAAAGTATTTTGAGAATGTAAAGGCTACTTGTTTCTAATTTCTGTACGATACAAGATTGTATTAAAACTAAAACCATATATAAATTAATAATATAAATTTATATAATTTATATATTTTTTTTAACCTATTTTTAACCTATTTTACAACATTGATTGCAATAAAACTCATAAATATACGTTTCAGCAAAAAAAAAAAACAAATTTGCAACACACATTCCGTCTTGCATTGTGCATTTAAACCTAGACGGCCGAAACAAACTAGTCCACTCGACGTGGCGTCCTATTTTTGTCAACAGACTACAAAGCGTTTTGGAGACAGATTACCAGAGTAATATACGAGGAAGCCGTTAAGCGTGTAATTACATATCTCTACGTGTTTACGAATTTATGAGGGATCACGTAATCCGGAAACTTGATAAGATAACATGTATTGTGTATATGTGATATTGCCCCCATACGGCTGCAATAAGGACTATCCTTATTGCAGCCGTATGGGGGCAATATCAATGGTGTCAAATTAGTTTATATGTAGGTACCTATTGCCCAGCGTATTGTAAACGTATACACACTGTGGTTACATTGTCAACATAATTTCATTCACAGAAGCTCACGATTTAAAATGATAGTTTGAATAATTTAAGTCACACATTTCAACGTACGGCGCTTTCCAACTTGCATTATTCACGAAAAGAAAAGACGGAAAACTTACACAGAGGCGCTAAAGCTCACTCATGTTATGAAATATTAATTAAATCTTGAAATTAACTTACCTACCAAGAGGTACCCTACATAAGTTGTTTCATTAGGCCATGTATATTCAAAGTGATGGATTCCTTTTTTATTTAGGTAAGTACTGTGGCAGTTCAGACTCCACCTAAGTGGAAGTCCTGATGCCACTTGTAGACATGATAACAAGCTATGATTAATAATTAAAATAATTTGATTCGGAGAAAAACGCACACTTCTTAAAACTACACCGCCTAACACGCTAGCTAAAGCCGAAGTGCGGCCTCAAACTAAAAGACGAACTACCTTTTTTATTTATTAAAAAAAGGGAGTTCTATAAAACAGCATGAGTGATAAAATGTCAGCTGGTACAATATAAGGTTAAGGTCCATTGCATGGAACCTTTACAGTAATCCGTGCGGAAATAATATAAGTAAGCTTAGTCTTTTCGTCATAAGGCGTCTTAAGTTCTTTTGAGAAAATGTATGAAAAGAATAACCCGGGTAAAATAAATTAATATACCTTCCCAAATTAATTCCGATTTTGAAAAAAAAAAAATGAGGCTTAGGTTCAGCAGTTTTTAACAATGCCTGTGTTAGGTACTGCTTCTATGAATTTTAATTGTGTACACATTTGACTTTGAAGCACAAATGTTAAGACTCCCGTAGATAGGCGCGATGCAACGGTGCGACGCGATTCTGGTAGAATCCATGAAGTTTTCATAGAAATTGTACTAATAAGTTGGAACGGTACAATGTTCAGAGAAAAACGCACACTTCTTAAAACTACACCGCCTAATACCCTAGCTAAAGCCGATGTGCGGCCTCAAACCAAAAGACTGCCTTTAGGAACTTTATAATGTGATGTACAAAAATATATAATGTAAGCAGCTGTAATAAGCAATATATTTCAGATTGTTTTATGTGTTCCTATAAATCTATGACGTCCTATTTATAGCGTGTTTGTGTATGTAACATAAGCAAAGAGTAAAATATTGCATTTTCTGCTTTTAATTACTGCAAGCATTGGAAAATTATCAACAGTTCAAACGAATTTTAAATATTGGAACCTATACAGGAAAAGTTTTTAAGCATTGCGCAGATTTTCACAGGGTATTTTCTACCCATGAATATGAACAACTTTCACTATGGCACCAACTCTGAAGGCACGAAAAAAAATCTGCCGTTTCATACAAAAGTTCAATACCTACTCGGCCAAAATGTATGAAACAGCTGAATCTTTTTTCGTGATTTCAGAGTTGGTCCCATAGTAAAAGTTGTTCAAATTCTTGGGTAGAACACTCTGTGAAAATTTGCGCACTGCTTAAAAACTTGTCCTGTACAGTTAGGTACAACAGTTTTTCCTATAATATAATGTTTGTACCAATAACGTTTGTAGTGTAAAACTTTATAATATGGTATACCGATCTCTTAACTGCTTTATCAAACCACTTTAGTCAAGTTTCAATTTATTGGTAATTGTTGGCAAAAGTGTTAAATTATATACGAGGTCGACTATGCATAATTTTAATTTTACTTTTTATTTTAATTTATTATGGAATAATATCATAATCAGCCTATAATGTTCCTATTGCTAGGACACAGGCCTCCTATCGGTGAGAGGGAGTAGACCGTGATTCCACCACGCGGGCCCAAATCGTGTGAAAAGGAAGGAAATACATTGTGAGGAAACCGGTATGACCCAGAACCCAAAATTCGAAGACATATGACATCTACCAACTACATAATTTAATATAACGATAAATCATTTTATTTCTGTAAGTAGGTTTGTACAAACACTTTTACAAGTCAATCATGTTGTTTTAAAAACTAGATGAGGTCGGCGTTTCCTATCTGACTACTCTGAGAAGAAAGGCCGAAACAAACTCAGAGGTAATAATAATAATAATAATTGACACTAACGATCGCAGGGAGGTATGGCAGAGTAAGGAGCTTCACGGACGCTTTTTCCGGGCCCTGCATGGACCCGATGTAGATCTACTAGCGTCCGTAGCCTGGTTGCGTTCCGGTGACCTCTTTGGGGAAACCGAAGGTTTTGTCTGTGCAATTATGGACGAAGTTATCATGACGAACAATTACCGGAGATTTATTGTGAAGGACGGAACGGTTGACATCTGTCGGGCATGCCACCGTCCAGGAGAATCAATCCGACACATTATCTCCGGGTGTTCTCGTCTAGCTAACGAAGAGTATTTGCATAGACACAACCTTGTAGCCAGGATTATCCATCAGCAACTTGCTCTGAAATACAGCCTTGTAGAATCGGAAGTGCAGTACTACAGGTATGTACCCGACCCAGTTCTCGAAAATGGAAATATCACATTGTACTGGGATCGATCCATCATCACTGACAGGACTATTGTTGCCAATAAGCCTGACATAGTGGTGGTGGATCGAATAGAGCGGCGCGCAATGATTATTGACATAACGGTCCCGCATGACGGGAACCTCGTGAAAGCCGAGAAAGATAAACAAATCAAGTATCTTGACTTGGCTCGCGAGGTTGTCGATATGTGGGATGTAGACTCAGCGATCATTGTGCCGATAGTCGTATCAGCCAATGGCTTAATTGCCAAGAGCCTCGACCAACACCTGAGGAGGCTCTCGTTGGGCAGCTGGATCAAGGGTTTGATTCAGAGAGCGGTACTTCTGGACACGGCTCGCATTGTTAGAAGGTTCCTCTCTTTGGAGCCCTGACCGCCGGTAGCTTGGACCCTGTTCCCGATACCGGTGGGCTACTATATATTTTTATATTTTTAAATGTTTTTATATTTTTTTATTCTAATATTTAAAAATATAATTTATATATGTATTAACTATTGAATAAAGGAAATAATAATAATAATAACCTGGGACATTATTCACACACGGTCATCTGATCCCAAACTAAGCAGAGCTTGTGCTATGGAAACCAGATAACTGATATACTACATACACTACTTTTTTTCTGTAAATACATACGTATATAGATAATTACACCCAGACTCAGAACAAACAGACATGTTCATGCACACAAATGTTTGTCCTGGATGGGAATCGAACCCACGACCTGCGGCATGATAGGTGGTATCTTAACTAACCACGCCAGCTGATCTCATCTGTCAGGTCACACACACTCTTATAAAATCCAGACATAATCTTGATCAGTTCATGTGAAGACCATGTAGATTGGTGTCTGAAATGATCTTTTGACGAAAGAACCACACAGATCGAGAGGACCTGTCCAGTTAGTGCACGCATTTGTCAGTAATCGCGCAGCTCAACTCAGAACTTAAGGAGCACAACGATTCGACGAACAATACCAAAGAAAGGACATTTGGGTAAATCAATCGGGTCGGCTTCCAGTCTAACCAGATGCAGCTGAATAGCAGTATTTTACATGGAGCGACTGCCTATCTGACCTCCACAACCCAGTTACTGGGTAATACGATACCCCTTGGTAAGACTGGTTGTCAGACTTTCGGGCTTCTGACGACCCGTAACGACTGTCAAAGATCCTCGAATGACAGCCGGGACCATCGGCTTAACGTGCTTTCCGAGGCACGGAGAAGTCTCGGTATGAAAAGATGGTCACCCATCCACAGACCAACCCCGGCAAGCGTAGTTTAACCTGATGGATCGACCCGTGCGGCTGTTATTAATTAGCCACGAGCTCCTCGAAAGGAGAAAGGACATTTGGGTATGAATATTTGCAACACAATTTAATATGTAGCAAATGTATGATCACAGATCATTAATTTACATTAATTGACGTTTCAGAGTGTGGAAAATCTGGCACAGAAATAAAAAATGCAGTACAGTTCTCTGAAGTTGTGTTCACATTTCAGATCGCTAATGACTACACGTCACCGTCTATCTATATTAACGATTTTCATAGAGCTTGGAACTTGTAATTTCTTCAACATTCGGATCAGTAAATTTATTATTATTTAAACAGCCATATATCTAAGTCGACATATTGCACAAACATTAAGGAATATATTGTATGTACATAAATGTCTCAATAAATAAACCTATCAATTGCATGAACACATTGCCTGATTGTTCGACAAATAAGTTTAATTAACTGTTAAGCCAATGTTTGACTTCTGTACCTACCTACCTCACAGTCTATCGTAATATCAATAGGACACCCACACCTGGAGCAAACAAACTTTTCCGCATCGATATTATTTATGATTTAATCGAACGTGGGCTTTGTTTAGTCATAAGAAGAGATCGATGTTTGTTCCTAATTTGAAATAAACATATTTTTCATAAATAATTTGACACGTTTCACTATGCGCTCTTCTCTTTGTTTATACAATAAGTTGGTCTGCTTAGTTTCGTTTAGCTGACGTTAAACGCGAATATGATTAATCACCAGCCGTCGATCGATAACATGTAAAACATATTTTGTGAATGAAATTCGGCGTTTTGTGTGGGAAGTCAGGAATATTTGACGCTACGCATCCGGAATATTAATTTTCCCGTAGTTGAAAAAGACGAGATAATTAATAACTGAAATACATCAAAATGTTGGCTACGGCTCATCTTTGCAAACTTAGTGTTTTAAATATAGTGTCTTTTGGAGTTTGGATGAAACTACGAGCACTTCAACAAAGAAATGTTTCTTACAGTAAAATTGTTTTTATTCATAGATATTTCTGATGAATGTGAATGACAAGGGTAAGTGATTGTATCACAGCTTGGTTCCGAAATATGATAATGTGTTCAAGTTCACAGATGTTTCCGAAGCGGTCCTATTTCTTTTCCTTTGGAGTTTGGACTTTTCAAGAGATACCCATTCTGAAAATAATGAAAAAGCATAAATTGTAAGAATAATAAAACGGACTTCAATTTTTCTTTAAAAATATGTGTAAAACGTGAGCTTCTGCCATCACGACTAAAAATCCTTTTGTACTTTTTTGGTACAGAGCACGAACAGATAAATGTACCATTCCGTTTATTTAAAATAGTTTGATCGTTAGTTGAATAGACAGGATCATTGAACTTGATCCGTTTATTTTAGTTATTGTTACCATAAATCTACCTACTGGGAACCTCCTCAGTTATAGGTAAGTCGGTTTTTGTTTTAATTGTTGTTGGAACGATCTCTATATTATAATGATCTCTAAATTCTATTATTAGCGATAGTAGACTATATGGATGATTAGAACAGATATCAATTTTGCACAACGCTGGCTCAGTTTTGACAGCTCGTCGTATCTTTAGTAACTATGTAACGTGATTTAATGACTAACTAAGTATATTTTATGCAAATAAATAAAAAAACAAAAGGCAATTTAGGAATCGAAGTAGTCGTCCTATTTAAAATATAAGATATATTTATTTTGTAAAACATTATTTCTTGTGCTATAAATAGTTACTTGTGTTATATATTGTTATTTAGCATTTATTGTAATTGAAATAAAATCAATAACGTGGTTTTAATTCAAATTACCCATAGGTACACAACAATACAAGTGAGTACAAGTAACTTTAGGACTAAGTATCATTATTTACATAAAGTACCTCTACATCCGAAAAATTATCTACAATTTATTCAGTAAAAGGATTAGACCAGATTATATATTCGAAGATTTATAAAACAATGGTGGACCTGCTGTCTTGTATGGATCAGAATGTTGGGCCACAAAAAGAATTAATGAAAGGCACTTGCATGCAACTGAGATGAGAATGCTAAGAGGGATGTGTGGTGTAACGCGAATGGATAGAATAAGAAATGAGTAGGTAAGTACCTACTCATTTCTTATTCTATCCATTCGCGTATATAAGGTATATAAGAGGAAGCCTGAAAGTGACACCGGTGACTGAAAAGTTGTGTGGAAATCGGTTGTCATGGTATGGGCATGTGATGCGGAGGAATGAGGAAAATGTCGTCAGGAAAGTTTTGATTATGAATGTGAATGGCTATACGAGTACGGGAAGACCAAAGAAACGATGGATGGACTGTGTGAAAGATGATATGGCTAGAAAAGGAGCGACTACCGAGATGACGACTAATAGAGAAGTATGGAGGAAAAAATACATGTTGCGCCGACCCTAAATAAAATGGGACAAGGGCCAGAGAATGATGATGATATTCTGTCGAACTAAAAGTAGCGCCTGGGTAATTCATTTAATTTGTTTTAGCGTATGGTCCGGATGTAAGTTTCGGATAACAAATGTTTGTGACAGTTGAGCGGTCAGACGAGACGGTCCGAAGGGTAGGTACTCTACCGCTTTCCTACGAGCCGCTAAAAGTGTAATGGTTTCAGGTAAACCAAAAAGGGTTAGCTTGCTATAAGCGGGAATTTTACTGGTACATTAACCACGAAGTAGATATACGTACTAGTCTTGTTACTGAGTGAAATAGAATTGTACACTTTAGAAACATATAATTATTTTACCAATTTAAATTAAGTAGGTACCTATCTACATTCATATCCTTATTCATCTAACAGGATCTTTACCTCCTGGTAACAGGTGGCAAATATGGAACAAAACCACAATGTATGTCACAAGCACAACAAATAATAATACAACAAATAATGGTTCAAATATTTCAGAGAATTTTCTACATTTACCTTGTTTATTTATTTATTTCTGGTACTTAAGCCTACATCTTATGTTATCAACTGCTAACAGTTAATTATGTTAATTAATGTTATTCTTTTTATAAGTAGGTTCTCATTTATACAATATGTAACAAAAACCCCGTTGTTCCTTTTAACACATGAATGTGCTCATGATAACAAACAACTTTTACTATGGGACCAAACCTGAAATCACGAAAAAAATCAGCTGCTCCCTACATTTTGACGAGTTATGCGAACATGAATGTATGGGACAGTAGATTTTTTTTTTCGCGAATTCAGGTTTGGTCTCATAGTATAAGTTGTTTGTTATCATGAGTACAATAATGTGTTAAAAAGAACAGCAGGGTTTTTGTTACATATTGTATAAAGACCGCAGCGTATTAAGTATTGCATTAATTAACTAACGATTAAGGGTGGGGTACGACGATAATCGACTTTTCATGAATTTAAACTGAAGATCACGTCTAAACGAGTAGTTATATGTATGCTAAATTAGAGCACTTTTTTAATAACTTAATCTGTGAATATTTTAGATTGTTTATTTTGCATAGTGTAATTAATTTGTAAAGTTATGTCTAACGCGGATAAAAAACTGAAAATAAGCAAAAACTATCAAGCGCATTTTTATGAAACCTTCACCATTTTATAGATCATTTAAATATTTATCTTTGAGTGTAGGTGTTTTAATCTAATACCTTTTGTTTTATGTAAAATAAATAAATAATGCGTCTAATTTGGGACAGCGCTCTTTGATGGGCGAGTCCTATTACTGGGTGGCCATACGACGCATTGTGTGAGCTCAGCACAGAGGCCTTAGTGCGAGTTATACTTACTGCAAACTTCAATTTGTGCTGAAACTGAATAAGCACCGTCTGGTGCCTATAATGGGAAACACAATTAAATCGATGATTTCTAAAAGGGGGCACTTGTCACACTGTATTCTCTAGGGACAAATGCTCTTTTAGAAATCAATGATTCAATTATTCCATACAAATTGACGTAAGATAACGTTAACGTAAACGCGATCGAGTAAGTTTAAAAACTAAGGCACAGAACACGTAAGATCATTGGCATACCTCTGCGTCTTGTAACGTCGATGACAAGCGCACAGAAGTTGACTAGCACGCTGTCAAAACTAATGCTATCTTTCAAATCATGTAGCCTCCTTTACACGTCGACAGATGCATCACCAGATGTCATCTGCGGATGCGTCTGCCGACGTGTAAACGGGGACATTTGCTCGTCTGTGGTAGGTATTTAACGTCGCCAGATGCGTGTACCACCAATCCGTTTGTTGTCGCAACAAAGGGTTCCAGCGCGAGCGCCCCGAGTTGTCCACACGTCTGACAACGCAGCAGTATATCGGAGTCGCGAATAAGAGTGTACGCGTACTTCTTGCAGTTCTTCTTTCTAGTATGTTAATGTCGTTCGCTGAAATGGCTAATATGTAAATTTTATTTTTTATTTTTATCTCTACGGTCTCAACATTCATTTTTTGTTGCGTGCGTGCTTGTTGCGTCTGTCGAGAATTAACACAGACTGAACGACCTACAGACGTGTTGTCGGCTCGTGGTGGTCGCTTTGCTGATGCATCTGTCGACGTCCGCGGACGCGTCTGTCGACGTGTAGAGGAGGCTTTTGACGAATGATTTGACTTTAGTTAACGCTTTGAAGGACACTAAACACAATAGAAGTTTTATTATTATTATTACTGCTATAGCCGTGTAGCATCCTAAAGAATAGGTAGGTATTAAAGGTAGGCACATGAAGTTTGAATTACACGCTAAATACGCTACGCTACGCCTACGCTTAATTAAAATACAAATTATAATGTTTCTCATGAATTTCGAGAGATATCATTTTTCCTAGAAATATTCCCTACACGTGTGGAAAATATAATAACCGGAAGAGCCAATTGTTTAATCGTGTAATTGAATTTAATTTTTTTGTTTGAAATGAAAGGCTTTTAGTGAAAAATATATTTTTCGTTCAATTTTTTGCGGAAGTAAAGCACTCCATTGTCTTCAATAAGTAAGTAGGTATCTGCGTTCTATTATCTTATGTTCATTTACTTAACAAGGTGAAAGGTCTCAAAAAAAGATATTTTTGTTGAAAAGGCGACTCTACTTCGGTATTGTTAGCTCAACCCTAGAGATATTTTTCAGTCGGATGCGTACCTCTCAGATATTGCGTAACTAAGCAGACTATTTACAATATACGGGATCAAGTCTACTAGTAAGTGTCCATACCCATCTTTTGTAGATAGGTAGGTCCTTACCTACACCTAGTTCCTATACATATGTACACAATATTCTACAAACTACACACACTTTTAGTCGTGTTACAATGGCGGCCGTTCCCTTAAATAGTATTTACGTAATTATATTTTTATCTCTAGTAAGCCTTTGCAGAAATTCCAATTAAATGCGAAAGTGAGTTTATTTGTTTGTTACACTTTCACGCTAAAACGCCTGAACGGATTTGGATGAAATTTGTAGCCTGGAACCTTGATAAGAACATAGGCTTCATCCTGGCAACAGCTAGTCTGAACATATTTTTATAAAGCCTAGATGTCTAAGATCGGATAATAGCTGTCGCCGTTATAAGACAATGAATATACTGAATAGGTAATAACTTTTGCCCGCCGCTTTGCCCGCGTGGTGGTCGGAAATTATCCCACGGGAACGTACTACTTACCGGGATAAAAAGTATCCTATGTCTTATCCTGGGCCATGGTATACCCGTGTGCCAAATTTCATTCAAATAATATCTAATGGTGACCTGTAATACAGGTTTTTATATAAACCTACTTCAGGCACCAGTCTCTCACAATGTTAGCTTATTGTTCGTGCGCTATTGTTAACTATTAACACTATGTACATAACTTGTGTCGAGAAAATAAACGTTTTATATTATTATTATCTAAAAGTTATACCGACAGATAGACAAAGTTAATTTAGCATTTATAATATTATTAGGTATCGTTGAATAGTATGGATGGCAATGTATAGTAAGCTACTTTTTGTAGTAAACGATTGGAGAACATTTTGTGCGAGAATCTATTTCCACAAGATTCTAGGATAGTAATTTGTCGCTACGAGCTAATCTTTATATCATAAGTAGATTATGTTGGTATACACCTACAGCCTATTCGAAGAAATAGACAATATTCAATATTTCGATGGTGAAGTGTCAATACCTTCTAACTGACATTTTTCGAGAAATTCACTTTTTTATCGTTTTGAATTTGAACGCGTTATTCACATGTTTTATTGAAGTCTCCTAAGTGTATTTAGTTTGATTTAAAGCTTTTGCAACTAAATACACTTAGGGGATTTCACTAAAACATGCGAATAACGCCTTTACATTCAAAACGATAAAAAAGTGAATTTCTCTAAAAATGTCAGTTAGGAGGTATTGGCACTTCACCGTCGATTTGTAGGTCCGAAATCCCTATATGACTTTGAGAGTAAGTAGTCTGATAATCGAATCTTGCTAAGTAATAACAGCCGCGCGAGTCGATCGATCAGGTTAAGCTACGCTTCCCGCGGTTGTTCCGTGGATGGGTGACCATCTTTAATAATACATACCGAGATCCCTCTGTGCTCGGAAAGCACGTTAAGCCATTGGTCCCGGCTGTCATCTTTGACAGTCGTTATGAGTCGTGAGAAGCCCGAAAGTCTGACAACCAGTCTTACCAAGGGGTATCGTATTACCCAGTAACTGGGTTGTGGAGGTCAGATAGTAGTATTCAGCTGCATCCAGTTAGACTGGAAGCCGACCCCAACATAATTGGGAAAAGGCTAGGCAGATTGATTTTCTGACAATCGAATTTGTAATACTGTAACGAGTAATCAAAAGATTACGGCGACACAGTGAGTTGAAATGTGGCATGACGTCACGTCTTGGTAGATTTTATACGTAGAAGTGACGTAGCGAGTCCCCACTGAACTTTAATGCGTGTTATCTAAGTAATTTTTTATTAATATGATAAAGCAAAAAATACGTCTCTAATATTTTTTATTATCTGACTGACGGACTAAATAGAATTTCTTTATTTTTACCCAGGCATCATCCCTATTGGAGAGACCATGTCCAGCAGTGGACTGTTGTAGACTGATGACGATGATGATTAAAATCATGATTTGGTATAACGAACACCTGAAATGTAAAAAGAAAAGATTTTTGGAACGTAGTAACTAGGAGGTTACGAGAAAGTTCTAAAGTTTATTACCTACCTACCTTTACTGACTAAAACCCACCCGTGTTTCAAGGTACTATAACTTTAGATCTTTCTCGTTTCTTGCCACTGACATACATATATCTACGGGAAAACGAGCCCCAAATACGGGACGATTTATCGTTACGATCAGTCGTTTTTCACTAATCGAATTGAAAGCTTCAAAAGGAAGCTTTCTAGTTTCTTTTATATTTTTTATTTAAGCTCTTTGGAAGACTTACAGCTAAACCAAACAGAATAAAAATAGTAAGTGTAACTGTCAGTCCATTATAATATTATAAAAACAGCGAGAACAGTGAACAACACAGCACTGACTAAAAAGAAAAAAAGAACATCAAGATACTGTGGCGGCCTCTACATAGCCACATGCGAACTACGCATCACACTGACGTCACGCAAAATCCTGCATCGTGCAAGCAGAGTTTACCGCGCGACTTGCATATACAGGGTGTTTTTTAAAACATGCGACAAAATTTAAGGGGGTGTTCTACCCATCAATATGAACAACTTTTACTATGGGACCAAACATGAAATCGCAAAAAAAAAAATCAGCTGTTCAGTACATTTATGTTCGCTTATTTGGTCAAAATGTACTGAACAGCTGATTTTTTTTTTGCGATTTCAGGTTTGGTCCCATAGTAAAAGTTGTTCATATTGATGGGTAGAACACCCCCTTAAATTATGTCGCATGTTTTAAAAAACACCCTGTATACAACGTCACGACATCAATCGTCGGGCAGTAGCCCACCAGACACAACACCCGTCTGGTCGGAGGATTCTCCCTTTTCTATGGAGGGTGACTGAACTTTACACCCTGTTCCTCATACATCTATACTAGTGACCCCGAACATGGACATTAGCGCAGCCTTCAAGCAGCTAGTTCAGCGTGACGTCATCATCATTAGTTCCTCAAGCTTTCAAGCGACGAGGCACACAGCCAGCCAGCATCCATTACGGCTTCAACGGGAATCCTGACTACCAGCATGCAGCGGAGACGCATTGTCCTCAGCCTCATCAGCAACCTTGACACAGCACACTGCACTTTCGGCCGGTCAGCAAGCAGAGCCCTTGAACCCTTTCCTGGTCGACACCAGCAATCAGCCTCAACCCGGCGCTTTACACCCTGTTCCTCATACGGCTATAATACCTATAACTAAAAATATATCTCGTAATATTACCAATAATATCAACCTATTGAACTAATTATGATACTGTTAAGTAAAAAAGCTAAGGCTTAATTAAGCACCTTCTGGCCGAGAACAGACGTGTTGCAAATGTATCGAAGTCATACTGTTTACACATTTTACTGCTTGCACGCACAACTAATGAATTCTGCCTGTAATTAGTGGAAGTAAATAGAGCACGTAGCGGTGAATAAAATCGCATGGACATTCCCAGGACGTTGAAGTAAAATTTGGATAGAATATCGGAGCTGTTAATATAATTATTGAAGGATATCCCAGACTCTTGGCTAAGTAATAACAGCCGCACGGGTCGATCCATCAGGTAAGCTACGCTTGCCGGGGTTGGTCTGTGGATGGGTGACCATCTTTACATACCGAGTCTCCTGCGTGCCTCGGAAAGCACGTTAAGCCGTTGGTCCCGGCTGTCATTCGTGGATCTTTGACAGTCGTTACGGGTCGTCAGAAGCCCGAAAGTCTGACAGCCAGTCTCACCAAGGGGTATCGTATTACCTAGTAACTGGGTTGTGGAGGTCAGATAGGCAGTCGCTCCATGTAAAATACTGGTATTCAGCTGCATCCGGTCAGACTGGAAGCTGACCCCAACATACTTGGGAAAAGGCTAGGCAGATTGATTTTGATCCCATACTCTTGTCAGCATCTCTTTGAATCTGTAAGTGGTAATGGTTCCTAGCCTCAACTAGCGCTAAATATGTTAACAAGGTCTCTAATAGACTGGCTTTAGTTTATTAAACGGACCAGGTAGGTAACCCAACATAGTTAATCTATGAGATTCACGTTTGTAGAATACCTACTTAAGTCTACATACTTTATTGGCAAAGGTCGACCCGCGAAATTCATCAAGTGTATTTTAACCTAGTAAACTCGTTACAAAATAATAAGTCCGTTTTGACATGAGGGTGTCCCTCTTTGTCCCGCTATGTTTGTCTCTCTTTGGCATATGAAACGATATGGGCTGTCAAATCGGACCTATTATTTTGTGGCGAGTTTAATTTAGTTGCCTGAAATGTGATGTGAGGTAGGATAACCTACATAGTAAAACAAAAAAATAAAATTAAAAAGCGTCTTTATTTCATGCAAACTTTCTATACAGTGCAATGATTAAAACAACACCGGCCAAGTGCGTGTCGGACTACGCACAATGAAGGGTTCCGTAGATGGGATGAATTTAGCCCAAGAACAAAACTTAACATTGTAGTTGAAAAACATGTTCTCCCATACATTTCAACTGCAAATGTAAGTTTGTACGCACAATATTGAAAGATTTACCATGTTGTTAAAGGTATTGAACTATTTTCTGTATTTTTTTTTCAAAATTTTAGGCTCAGTACTTTCGGAGATAACAGAGAGTGGTCAAATTATTTTAAAATAATAAAAAATATATATTTGAGACCCTCATAGTAAGCCCTTTTAATTTGATATGTCACGCGGTAGTTTGCAAAACATTTTTATTAATTTTCTTATTTGCCCCCAAAATTGACCCCCCATTCAAAATTAATTTAATTTACGTTACCCATCCGTGTTTGGGTCACAGAAATACATGCCGAGACCCCCATCTCTCCAACGTGAGATTGGGTGAGATACGGCTCGACCCCTTCCTCCCCCCCCCCCCCCTCTAAATGCCTCACGTGATTAATAAACGCCCCTTATCGCTAAAAGCCAACAAGCAACAAGCAGACAACCTTTGGATGAATTAACAGGAGAAGGAGACAATACTGGCAGACATTTGTTTAAAATACTGTGGATGTGGTAGGTATTAAATCCTGTTATAACAGCAGTTAAAGCTCTTAGCAGAAAAAAGGAGTGGAGTTAAGTATCAGTGCAGCCACCGAAATCCTTTGAGAGCGCTCATACTTCGATACCAGTTGCCGGATTGGCAATTCCGTCCACACCACAGATTTCTAAAGCTGTGGTCCACACGCTTTGCAATCTGCATATGGGCCGGTCCCATTCACTAAATTATCTCTTGGCTAATTAGTGTGGGTTTTTACTAAGTATAATTTCAGTGATTTTGGTTAATTTATGTATAGTGATACTCATCGTTTCTTAAATAAAAGAGTTAAGAGGATTGTGAAGCGCCGATACGCGGCGCGATTTTTAGAGGCAATTGCCTACATTTCATACAATTATTTACATAAATATTGTTTCGGGCGATAACGTTTTTACTCCCCTAAACCTTTACGAAATAAGACAATTTTAATCTCATTACATTTAGTACACTTTAATCTAGGTCTATACGTTTTTCGTTTTTAGTATTTCAATTTAATATAATTTAAAAAAATAAAAATGCTCGAGGATGTTTTTATGTCAAAAATATAGATATTTAGATGCTAATAACTTTTATTGTATACAATATTTCTTTATAATAAAAACGTGCGGACCTAGTTTTTCATTATACCAACTACATTTCCAAAAATTATGAAAATTAAAACTATGTTTACGGAGAGAAAAACGTTATCTCTTTTTGTATGAAAATTTACAGCTTCACAATCCTCTTAAAGTCTACATGCGTTTTCCTTGTTTTAAGCTGAAGGGCAATTACAGTACTTAAAAACGTTCAAATTATGCCCGTTTTCGCCAACCCTAAGTGACAAATGTCCCTAAATAAAAGTGCACTGTTGGATTTTCAACGCTAGGCTTAAAAGCGCCGAGAGTTGACAATCCAACAGTGCAATAATATTTAAGGATTCATTTAAGTCTCACATGGTTGATGAAAACGAACATTAGAGTCACAATCTCATTTCAGCGACAATCAATTCCAAAAATTGGTTTATCAAAATTAAGACCGTTCATCCCGCGTGGGCTGACAACGTCGCATTTCTAGAGGTTTTTCGTGATATTTTTTTCGGTCAAGCACTAGATTGATTAGATCGTTGGTGTTTATAAGTACCTATGTGTGCTATTTTTTTACAGTTATTTTGGTATTTACTAATAAAAATTGACATATTGTAAATTATTTACGATTAAATATTCTTATTTACTACATACTACATGTTAAAAGTAATTATAAATAAAATACAAAGATCTTGGCCGAAAATAATTGTACTTTGATTTAAATTGAATAAAATACTCACAAAAAACCTGTAGAAATGCGACACTGCTAGCCCGCGTGAGGTGAGATAAGAATGCGAACGATCTTACAAATTCGGAAATTGCCCCTCAAATGATTTGGTTGACCGTTGTTTTTAGGGTTCCATACCCGAATTCAATTTCAATTTTCAAATATCATTATTAAATCATTAACAACACAACCAAATGCACTTAACCTAAGCTACATTCAAAATAATCGAGGCACTTTATGAGGCTAGCGATTCGCCTTTCAAAGCTTCTAAAACATAGTCTTAACTGTTTACAACATAAACTCAACACACAATCACTATGGATTCATGATGTTAATGTTTATTATGTAATTTTACTAATTGCATAGAACACATACGGTTTATGAGATTCAGCCCCATACCCGAATGGTGCTAAACGAAACTCTATTACTAAGCCTCCGCTGTCCATCCGTCTTTCGGGTAGGGGTACCTTTAACTAACATACAAAAAACGTATTTTTTTAAAACTGAAGTATTAAAAAAAAAATGTATTGTTTTATATTGTACGGTAGTACGTAGTACGGAACTCTTTGTGTGCTAGTAGCTAAACAAACAAGCTAGCAGTAGGTAGCACTGTGCTGTGACCAGCACAGTGCTACCTACCTACTGCTAGCTTGTTTGTGAATTTTTGAGTTAATCGGTCTTTCAGAAACCAGTTGACAATATAAAGAACGAAAAAAATATTTCTTACACCTCTATTAAACGGATCACGTCTGCAAATTCTCTTGCTATACAAACAATTCGCCAGTCAAACAAAACGGTGGTGGTTTCAAGTTTAATGCATCATCTCAAGAGTCCCTTCTACAATTAGGTACTTATTGTGTCTATGACAGGGGGTCTACGTGCTCAATCTCAAAGGGCTCGTAATAATTTTTTATTTTCATAAATAAGGAGAAAATTGAGTACCTAAATGCGAGAAATGTGTCTATTGTTTTTCACTGCTGTCAAAGCAGCGTACATTTTGTTGAAGTGTTCATTATGTGACTTACACCTATCACGCTATGTAATCACATTGTAACCATTGTGATTGGTTGACAACAGCCAGTCAACATGATTTGACAACAGAATGAGCTTTCGGAATGTGGGAACTGTACTAGGTATTTTTGAGCCACTAGCTTATCATCTTAACTCGGTGGTGTTACATGAATGCCACCCGATTTTCGTTATTGAAATGTCACATGTCAAATTTCGCGGGCGGCATTCGTGTAACACAACCAAGTTAAGATGATAAGCTAGTGGCTCAACAATCTCGGTTCGTGACTGTACCTATTGAACTGTAAAGTCTCAACATCTTTAAATAAAAAAAGCGGCCAAGTGCGAGTCGGAGTCGCACATGAAGAGTTCCGGTCACCGTACTATATTGACACCATAATGTACATATTTAACAATATTTTCCAAAATCGCTGAATAAAACACGTTTCTTGTATGGCTAAAAATTAAAGGTATAATTTTTAGCTTTATTTTCTTTTTATTATATTTTTGTTATAGCGGCCTTAGTAATACATACTCTGTGAAAATTTCAAGTGTCTACCTATTACGATTCAAAAGATACAGCCCTGTGACACACGGACGGACAGCAGAGCCTTAGTAATACGGTGCCCTAAAACGACCTTAGTAGATAGTTAAATAGTATGTTGCCTATTCGCTAAAAGTGTAGTGCTTGTTCCCAAGTTTGTCTAATAGATGTATAGATAGAGGAGTCTGTACATCGATGAGACATTATGCAAAGATTTTTAATCTAATCTACTGTACGGAGAGTATTGGGAGACAAGCTTAGCAACGGCGAGATCGTACATACATGACGCCCTTTATTATTAGAATGAAATTATTAATAATGTAAGTGCTATATACACACACGTACATCTAGTAGGTACATAATATATGAACTTATACCATTACATTACTTCACTGAGGCTACAGATAAAGTTTTAGTAAATTTATCAACTTTGACGTAAGTAGTCTTGCATGTGGGAGTTTCCTCTAACTATATTTAAAAGGAAACAAGCAATTCTCTAACATCATTCTAATGAATAGAGAGATAGCTGTCGCATTTTATCACCTTTCTCGCTCACACGGGACCAACTTTTTAAGAATGTTAAATGAAAAGATGCGATTTTTTAATGTATGTAATCAATTGGCGAACTAATAAATAATATTAATTTAATGGGTAGGTAATTATTAAAATCACATTTTTATTGTGGCATTTATTTAACTCATCTCAAGAATACTTATTGAGCTTATTTCATTAGATGACACAATAGAAAAATGTTTTTGTATAATCACCTGTATTGTACTAGCTTTTGCCCGCGGCTTCGCCCGCGTGGAGGTTGGAAATTATCCCACGGGAACGTACTAATGGGGCAAAAAGTAGGTATCCTATGTGTTAATTTAGGTTATAAACTATATGTTTGCCAAATTTCATCCAGATTCGTTCAGCCGTTTTGCGTGATTGAGTAACAAACATCCAAACTTTAACATTAATAATATTAGTAGGATTATTTATTAGTTCGTCAATTGAACACAATTTTCAAAAAAAACATCTTTTCATTTAACATTATTGAACATTTGGTCCGTGTGAGCGAGAGAGGTGACAAAATGCGAGAGCCCTCTTAACTGGTTTCCCATTGCATCCTATCAGTAACCTACCTTAAAGAACGCATCTCTTCTTTTTCCTCCCTATAGGGCTACCCGGAAAGACAAAAAACAAAAACGAAAATCAGTAGGAATTGCCTCGGTTGGTTGTGGGCGAGAAGTAATCAAAGTTTTCCGTAAAAAGTCGCTATACCTATTGTGTATTAATTTTGGATTCCGCTAGGTCACCATATATGTTGCACAGTCATTGATATTTTACCCTTTACACCTCATTTATATTCCGAAACTGAACGCGTATTCACCGCGTGCGTGATTATGCAATCAGCTTATAATGTTCCCACAGCAGGCCTCCTCTCTGTGAGAGGGAGTGGGTCGTACTGTACCACGCGGGCCCAGTGCATGTTGGAAGGTAGATATGTTACATGTCTTCGAATTTTTAGTTCATGAACATGCCGGTTTCCTCACGATGTTTTCCTTCGCCGTTTTGAGAGCAGTGATGATGAAATAATTTACACAAAGTAAAGCGCCTGTCACGGTTTGTTTTCTCGGCCGTTACTGCTGGGGCAATACTCCTCAGACTGAAAGCGTAAAAGCCACAAATTAAAATGGAAATGTTAAAGATACAAACATAATTTCCTTTGTAACTGTTTATGACACATTTACAAAATTTATTGCAGGAAATTATATCGATTCGGCGAAAGCAGCCGGCGAGAATAGCCAAGTGAAAATCACTGGCATATGAATTTCAAATTTGTATCTCAAAAATGATCTAACATTATAGGGTAATCTAGGCCTCGGGCCCCTTTGACTATTAATTCTATAATCTATTGTTTACGGGTTTCATTTACTGAAATGGCCTTTTGAAATCCATTTTCACCTAAATAAGATTTTAACTCGGTCGCGCGCCGTCTGGCTCCTATAATGTCTTGTGCTATATTCTCACTTCTTATGCAATATCGATAAAAGAAATGGACAATTGAATTGGGAACGATTTCTAAGATTCAAGTAAAGGGTATTAGTATCCAATTTCCTAAAAGATACAATTGTTTTCTGAATTATCCAAGTAATTCCATGAGAGCCACAGCCTAAAATGAAAACAGATTTGCTCACAAAGATAGCAAAAATAATTGAGGGCAACCGCCACATATGAAAGTTTTTAGAGCTTCCGCAAAATATGTTATGTATCCTGTTAAAAAGTAAACCGTTTGCATATAAACATACGATATATGTATTATGTTACACGAGTTTTACTAACTAGTAAACAAATAATAGGTAGGTGTACCAATGAAATGGCCGATTTTTGATACCGGCTAGTGTGAAGATAATATTATCTTTCATTCTATTTAGAATTCCAAATTCAAATTAATTTTATAATATAGCATGACATTTAAAAATATCAGTTGTTCATTTGTTTTCCCGCCGTTCGATTTTTCTTTGATATCGATGTTTCTGTAACCATGGAAAAACCGAAATTGCGCGCTATTTTCGAATACGAGTTCCGTCGACAACGCAACACAGACAGCACGCAATATTAGCGACGTGTAAGGACAAGGTACCGCAAGTGAACGCACGGTGCGTTTTTGGTTTGATCGCTTCCGGTCTCGAAATTTTGATCTCATCAATGAGCCCCGGGGAAAATTTTCAAATCGAACGAGGCGGTGAAAAACGCCTTTAAAGAATTTATCGATTCCCGGTCCCAGGATATCTATAGCAGAGGCATCAACGAACTTTCATTAAAATGGCAAAAGTGCATCGACAATATTTCTTAATAAAAATAGTTTGATTTTTTTTCTATGTAAATCGGCAATTTCATAGGTAAAGACCTAATATGTAGGTATTTTGTTAACTTAAAAAAGAAATGTCACCCACCTCATTTGAGTTTTATATACAGCCATTGTTGGTTGGTGCCACTTCTCTCTAATTTTAGGAGCTTTATTTTAAGAACATGATTCTATTATACAGGGTGTAAGTGACTGCCCTCCGCAGACTGTTAAGGTGAATTCAGTATATCATACTAAGAATATTAATATTAATATTTTTAATATTGATATTTTTGTGTGCTCCAAATCTAAATTTAAATGTGATGTTATGAAAATTATTATTAACCAATAATGTTATAAGGAATGTAATCTAGTCTAGATTTAATTATTTATTTATTCTTATTGTTAATTGTTACTCTGTATGCCAAGCAATCAGTTAGAATTTTTATTTTGCATGATGTAATTAATTATCATTCATAATTATGATGTAATTATTTGTTACCAATCAAGTGGCGGTCATTACCATATTTCCTTTTGTTAAGGCGATATGTAAAAAGCTAACTGAGCGGTAATAAGAAAGTGACAGAATCAATTACATCCACATGCGAAAAAAAGAGAGCGCAACAATGCGCTGGAACCAAAATAAAGGCGCCAAACCAAATTAAAATTGTTTAAAAATAAATTAAGCTATCTATCAAAAATATGTTCAGCCAGAGTTTTCAATTACCTAATACGCACATTTTGAATGCAATTTTGCAATGAAATTACTTAGGATTATTGTAGGGGATCCCTACACTTATAGATATCATAACGCGGGGCGATTGTAATGATGGGATGATGAAATAAAACCGACCGCTTTGAAAGTGGTTTGAACACACACTGATTTAATTAAATACATTTTTACATGTATATATATTTGCAATATTATGTACAAATGCTGTGTGTGCAGAATGCACAGCGCGTAAGTCGCTAAAGTAATGTACAGTTCCGTACATCCTGCCCGCCCAAACGGGACAACTGAAATGATTGATAGATAGGCAGATAATTTGAAGTTACAATAAGTTGATATGTTTAAATAGTAAAATGATAACAGTTATACAAATACGATAAAACATTAATTTTACAAGACAATGTCCTTAAATCATCGCGGTCTTGTAAGTGCACTGAACGCAGAAACGTAGGCGAGGTAGCCCTATCTACACCACTAATCTTAAACACTTCACTACACTCTTGCGCTGATTCCACTAAACGCGATGTGGCCGGCACTCTGTCCAACGGCGCGGCCGCCGCTGGCCCCACCCTGTCAGCCTCCTGGCCCTGGGGGGCCGGCGACGCTGGCACTCTGCCCGCACTTCGATGTTTTCTGATGAGATACACGACGATGCCACCCAAGATGATGACCGAAGCTACACTGATGTACAACACAGTATAGTGGTGAATGTCGTGGATGCTCAGATCTGTAGACGACTGTTCCTTAACCTCGTCAATCTGAGCCCTTAATTGATTCCAAATGAGATGATGATCTTCGGCCAAGCTGAAGTTCTCTGGTGCAGACGTTTTCATGATTTTGTTAAGCATAGACACCTCTGGGACTTCGATGTGATGATGAATATTTACATGATTGATGAAATTATTATGAGCATAAATACTAAAGGTATCCCCTTTCAATGTGCATCCTTGACCTAGGGTAATAATAGCGTTGCCGACAAGGTTGACGCGCACTGGGCATTCCGAGCAACATGTATACAACCAGGTGTTTGGCCTGTGCAATTTGATCCATTGCTCTTCACATGACGATTTTACAGAATAGCATAATTGCTTTTGATTAAATATTTTGATTTCACAGATAGACTGTATTATGTTTAGATCGTAAATGGGCATGTTTAATGAGCATAACAAGATATCGTTGGGAACATGAGCACATGATTGTAGGTCTGATTCTGATAGAAGAAATGCTGTATCCTTGCGTAAATTATAAGCTATGAATGGTACCGATGGAATACTGTAGTCCTCTCTTTTGCGAGATATATATGATTTTGTTTAATTCAAACAATTCATTGCTTAGTAGTGGAACCTTTATTTCGATAATTCAATTATAGAATTACAGAAAAAAATATAAAAAAGTAGAGGTATTTGCGGAATTAAATTCTATCGAGAAAATTTAACCCTATCGTGTTATCCTTCAGTCAGAGTATTGATCAAATAATCAATATTAGGTTGGGGAAAAAGTTTCTTCGCATTTTTTAAGAAAATTCAAAACATTTTTTAATATAGTTTATTTACATTTAACTAAAGTATGTAGGTACTATTTTGTTCGATAACTTTTTGCCATCTTGTAGGTAGGGACATGATCCCATTGCTATAGAAATTTTGGGTCTTCTGGTCAAAATACTGCGTCAAGTGGTTTTGGCAGTCCTCTCGTGATGTTAACCTGACACTGCCTAAAGAATTCTGAAGAGACCGAAACAGGTAGAAATCTGAAGGTGCAAGGTCAGGACTATAAGGCGGATGCATTAACAACTCCCAGCCAAACTCTCTTAATTTTTGCTGAGTGGCTAAAGATGTGTGAGGTCGTTATCATGATGAAAAACCACACCGCTTCTGTTGATTAATTCCGGCCGCTTTCTCTCAACTTCTTGCTTTAATCTCATCAGTTGTTCGCAGTAGAGTTCAGAATGGATGGTCCTGCCTGGTGGTAACAGCTCATAATTAATAATGCCCTTCCAATCCCACCACACACACAGCATCACCTTGTTGCGAGTTAACCCGGGTTTCGCCACAGTCTGTGAAGCCTGACCGGCCTTTGACCACGACCTTTTTCGCACGTTCTTGTCATAGGTACGTGATCCACTTTTCATCACCAGTTATCAGCTTCTTCAAAAATGATTCGGTTTCATTACGTCGTAATAAAGAATCACAAATGAGTACATGGTTCATTAGGTTTCTTTCAGTGAGCTCGTGAGGTACCCAAATGTCGAGCTTTTTTGTGTACCCAGTTTTTTTCAAATGCGCCAAAACTGTTTTGTGGTCAATTTCCAGTTCTTCAGCTACGTGGTAACTACTGATATGCCGATCTTGCTCCATTTTTTAAAAAATGGCATCCATTTTATCCGTAATAGGGCGACCAGAGCGACGTGCATCTTTGACATCAAAATTTCCGGATTGAAAACGCTTAAACCAAATTTGTGCTACTCTCACAGACACTACACTAGGTCCATATTCATCGCAATTTTTTTTCGCGGCTTGCGTTGCATTTTTACCTTTTATGTAGTAAAATTTTAAAATGTATCGAATTTCTTCATTAGATTCACTCATCTTGACGGTACGAAAAACAAATGAAAATCACACATTTTCCTAATTTGAATTTGGAATTATGTTCTTTAAATTTTAAACTTTCAATGATACCAAAACCAGCCAGATACAAATAGTATAGCCAAAGAGATTTTATTACAAGTTCATACATACTATAATGCGAAAAGATTTTTTCCCCAACCTAATATATCCAAAAATTAAATCCATACATTCTGTAATAGTGAAATAAATGGTTACGAAAAAGCCTCCAAATTGTTTTGTATTACGTATATTTTGTAATTACACCTTAATTGGTTGGTTGGTTTAATAGCATTACTTATTCAAAGTTACCGTTACCGCTTACAAGAGCTTTATTTTGATTTATTATTCAGCGAACTTACAACGTATAATCTCCCATAATAATTGCTCTCTGTAGCGAATGTAACACGATTATGCGACTCTTGAAAAATTACAGAAGTCTTTCCTTCCACACGAATGTCTTCTAGAGATATCAATATTTTTCCATTCATTTACTTTGAACTTTCTTTGACTTGTAAACTGCGAAATTATAGCATTCTTACGCATGATGTTCACTTCAGCAACTTTTTATTGGAGAAGTTGTCATTTTCACTGTTTTGCTTATTATTACTTGAAGAAAGTCGACTTGCTCTGAATTTTTCTCAGTCAGTTGTTAACGTCGAGGTGATGTAAAAAGCCTGCTTGTGAGCATAATGCTTTACATCATCTTTAAAATTGGGCATGATAGGGAAAAAAACGTTCGTTTTTACTAAATACCGATGAAAATTCTCGATCAAAAACTGTATTTGATAGAACAAGCAGCGAGCGTGTCAATGTCAATGAATAGATACCACTCAAGCTAAGTGTTTAGTGTGGTGGAGTGGAGACGAACTTGTGTGTTGAGCGTCAAGTGCGCCTCTTGACTTGATACCGGTCGAGTGCGCGTTGAGCCGCGGAGGTACGAACATATAATATCATCATTCTAATGCCCTTGTCCCAATTTATTTGGGGTCGGCGCAACATGTCTTTTTCTTCCATACTTCTCTATTAGACGTCATCTCGGTAGTCACTTCATTTCTAGCCATATCAGGCAGGACATATTAGGGCACATAGGTTTATATGTACACGACAGGTACGTGAGGCGACGACGACAGCCACGGCTGTTGGCGGAGCAGCGCGCTCGGACCAATCTTTTAAGTGAGGCGCCACTGACGCGTGCACTCTGCACTCTCAACCTCATAGCTAGTGACACGGACTTGTTCTATTGTTCTCTGAGTGAGTTCACAAAGAATGCATTGTTTGTAATAAGTTATAAACTTTATTTTTAATAATACATTAAGTTTAGAGATGTACGCTATCGCAATAGGTTTACCCTGTAATGATAGATGTAAGTTGGACAAATAAATAAATAAATCTTTCACACAGTCCATCCATCGTTTCTTTGGTCTTCCGCTACTCGTATCCACATTCATAATCAAAACTTTCCTGACGATATTTTCCTCATTCCTCTGCATTACATGCCCATACCATGACAACCGATTTCCGCACAATTTTTCAGTCACCGGTGTCACTTTCAGACTTCCTCTTACTTCCTCTTACTCTTACTCGTACTCATTTATTATTCTATCCATTTATGTAACACCACATATATAGCATTCTTATCTCAGTTGCATGCAATTGCGTTCATTCTTTTTGTGGCCCAATATTCTGATCCATACAAGACAGCAGGTCTAACCACTGTTTTATAAATCTTCTCCTTAAATTTAAGGGAAATGTGGGAAACGCAGATTGTTCCCGTGACCTACCGCCATTTCATCCATCTAGTGTTAATTCGGTGCTTAAAGTGCGATCTACTTCGCCATCGCTTTGCACAAATGAATAGATACTGGAAGTCGGAGCAGACCGAGAGAAGCGTGCCGTCTAGTGTTATGGCTTCCGAACTGGAAAGACCGCCGAAATCGCAAAACATATACTCAGTTTTAGTTTTGTAGATTTTCAAGCCAACGTTCTCCAGCTTCCGTTGCCATTTCTCCAATCTGCTCTGGATCTCAGGTCCCTCTTCACCAACAAGAACGATGTCGTCGGCAAATAGCATGCACCAGGGTGCCTCTTCCTGCATGTCCGACCTCAGAGCGTCCATAATCGACAGGAATGTGTAAGGACTTAAAGCCAACCCCTGGTGCAAGCCTACCGCCACACTGAACTCGTTGGTGTTGCCAGCAGCGGACCGGATGTAGATACAAGATTGACTGTAGGTACATAGCACGAATTAACTCTACATACTTCCCGGGCAAACCTTTCTCTTTCAAGGCCCACCACAAGACATCCCGAGGTACCCTATAATAAGTTTGTTCCAGATCAATGAACATCATGTGCAGGTTCTTGTGTGCACGTATATAATTTACGCACAATTGGCGGTGTGTAACAGTGGCGTCCACTGTTCCTCGACTTGGCATAAACCCAAACTGGTTTGGGGTAGGTAATCTCACTCTCCCCTCGCAATCTTTTCTCTATTATTTTCTCCCATACCTTTATACTATGGGACATAAGCTTTATATCCTCGATAGATGTTGCAGTTCAATCAACTTTATTCTTGAAGACGGGCACTAGCGAACTATTGCACCAATCTTGTGGGATCGCTCCTTCATACAACAGCTTATTGAAGAATAAAGTCAGCCACATACATTCGTCTTCTTTTGAACACTTCCATACTTCTCCTGGTATATCACCTGGGCTTGGCCTTTCCATTTTTCAAACTTTGAACTGCCTTTTTTACTTCATCCATGCTAATTTCCCTCACCAAACCCATATTTATTTGTACCTCTTTGAGCACAACATTCCATTATTTCTCTTCGTTCATTAGCTTTTCAAAATAAACCTTCCATCCTTCTTTTATCTCGTCATCTTGGGACGGAACCTAAAAATATATTTATATTTAATAACTGTTATGTACACGTTCCGAAGGAGCTCGTGGCTAAATAATAACAGCTGCATGGATCGGTGTTCAAGGTTAAGCAACGCTTGCCGAGGTGGGTTCGTGGATGGGTGACCATTCATTACATTCGGAGACCTCTCCGTACCTCGGAAAGTACGTTAAGCTGTTGCTCCCAGCTGTCATTCGTGGATCTTTGACAGTCGTTACGGGTCAGAAGCCCGAAAGTCTGATAACCAGTCTTGCCAAGGGATTAACGTATACTCTGTAAAGTTCTGGTATTCAGCTGGATTCGGTTAGACTGGAACCTGACCCCAACATAGTTGGGAAAAGGCTAAGCAGACGGTGAGTTACATGTTCCGATACTAAAAAAACCCCGATGTTTTCATAAAAAGAAATTCCTAATAACAATGTTAGTACCTTCGTAAAATTTATTACCGTATGAACAAATCGAGTTATTTACATTCCGTGAAGAGAAATCCTTTACAGCCGAGTTATATTTATTTGGGTAATACCAGTATCCTAACCAGACAAGGGTAGTCTGGCTGTGTTGAGTCCTAAAGACATCTGTTTTCTTCCATAATAAAGTAGACTGACTACTCACAAGAAGGTTGTTACGTATTTCAGTCATGTACGGACTACAATAAAAACAGCAATCAATCGTGTGAGGATCCTATATTTATTGAACAGTTAACTTTTCAATTTCGTTGCAAGCGTGCTTAATTATTCCGCAATATGGTTTGATGATTGTAATTTGTATCAATACCAAAATATCGATGTTTCCTGAGGGCTATTTTTAGGTCAATTCGGTGCGTGTTTATACAACAAGTGAAATAGGGATATTAATTTCGTTTAATTAAGTAATTAGAGATGTGTCGATCATAAATAGTCAAACAAACTGTTGTGGGTTCAAGGTGACTTAATTAACAAGAATAGATCACAGACTTTTGCTGTTTATAAGTAAGTATGCAAAACTTAAAACACTATTTTATGGACTCTGAGAAGACTACTTGCAATAAAAAAAAAACTTTTTACAAAAAAAAGCAACCGACTTCCAAATAAAACACTACAAAGTGAAAAATACCTTTAATTTCGGAACTGGGTGTAACTAGTTGGATCTGTATTTTAGTTTTTGCTACCGACTTCCGAAATTAAAGTTATTTTTCACTTTGTTTTATTTGGAAGTCGGTTGTTTTTTTTTTGTAATTTTTTTTTTATTTTTCACTTTTTAGTGGGTCTGTTTGTAATTTATCTAAGCTACAATAGCCTAATGTCAACTGCTCATCACCTTTTACAAAATATAGCTTTTCCCGATGGAGAGACGTAACTTGTTGAGAAGTTCTCCTAGTAAGACCCAGGAGAACTGGAGCTTATGGTAAAGTCACCATATTGACGAGAAAAATTGCTTAATCGGAACCTGGGAAATGCTTAGGTATAATTGAATAGTTCCAATGGTCATCTGTTGTCTTCATCATCAGCTCCACTTCACCAATTAGTGCTTTCTGAGAGCAAATGCATGGTACGAGTTAATAAAATTTGATGGTTTCCCTCGATTTACATGGCATCCCCTCATCATATTCTGATTTGGTGACAATGGGACCACCTCAAGAGCATACCCTTTCAAACAAAAATGATTTTTTAAATCCGGTCCACAATTGACGGAAAAATCGCGTAACAAACACTCAAAATAAAACATACAGTCGAATTGATAAACTCCTTTTTGAAAGTCGGTTAAAAAGTATCAATACACGAGGTACTCCGTCGTTCACGTGATAGAACTCTGTGTTAGTTACTAGTTTCCGTAGCTACGGCAGCTTAATGATGTCGTCATGTTGCCGCTGTTTTCAGCACTTCTTTTTTTATCCTCAGAGTTGTATGAAAAGCATCGTTACAGAATAAAACTTTTCAAACTTGTAAAATAGGCGTGCGCTTAATTACACGTATTCCTTGTCTGAATGGAGTCGGTTTTTGTTTTTAATTAAAGGCTTCAGATTGCGAACCATTAGAAAATAATATCCCATTTTCCCGAAAATCAGCAAATATTTATTGTGATGTCCAAATAACCAAGTCTACGAAAAAGCCTCTCTCCACGGCGACAAATTAGAGAGAAAAGCGGAGGATTACCGTATATGACAAATGTCCGACGAATAAGGAAAAGCTTAGCGTAAATGATAAAGACGGGAAGCATACTAGCAGCACATATGCCGCTTTAGGAGCCAAGAAAGAGAAGTTGCGATGATACGGAAGAAAATTAAAAAAAACCCAAGTGCGTTTCGGACCACGCACAATGTAGTTGTAGTTGAATAAGTAATTTTTCAATGGAATTTGTGCAACATTTTTACTTTTCCATGTATATTTTATAAGTTGGCCGACTATTACTCGTAAACTTGTAAAGCCTACTTAGCTGTGATAGTTTTCCTTTATACATACTACTGCCGTGAATTTTTCACTGGGAGACACTTGAGTCTAACAAAAAATAGCAATTTAAAGCTTAATTTTACGCAAACGGATTCCTAAATTGAAAACTGGTTTTCACGGACCCTCAATATTTTTGGATGTCCTATCCAACGATACTCCACAACATAGGATTGACAAGAAAAAAAAAAAAAACATCCCCTCTTTACGTGTACAGGAAGTACCCTAAAAGTCTTATTTCTCGATTTATTTTACCACTTTGTCGGCGTAATTAATATAATATTTATCCATGCCAAATTATAGCTTTCTAGTGCTAAGAGTCTCTGAGCTAAGCTGCGGACAGACGGATAGATGGACATGGCGAAACTATAAGGGTCCTTGTTGACTACGGAACCCTAAAAACGAAGAAAATTGCAAAACGGACGAATTTTATGCACATGGAAATTCCCATGGCATTTCCTAGCATAAAATGCGTTATGTTACTCGGAAATAGATTGTTTGTAATCGGAGCAGTATTTCCAGAGATTAACTTTTACAAACATACAACAACCTCTTTGTAGTACTAACAATAAGAAGTAAATATTAAAAATAAAATAGAATACTCTTTATTATGTAAACCATATTTATGAATACCATGCGAACTACAGACATAAATGTAGAAATATTCCATAGGGAGACACAATACGGTGGTATTATCGCTAAAAGTTAGTATTTATACCAGTATCTCAATGATAACTTATTTTAAATGATTCTGAAAGGGTAATGTCCGAACAAGACGTCCGACAAAACTAAGATTCCCTTGTCATACGTATACTATTTACATGGGAACGTACTTTGAGTACCGATGAGGCCGAATATTAAAAAAAAAAAATGTAATCTGCAGTCCCGGGTATCTGTTTACCCGGGACTGCAGATTACATTTTTTTTTGCAGGTTACTTTGATACTACAGGGTTACTTTTATAACAAATTTTGACTTATGAAAAACTTATTTTTATAATATCTACAACGCCATATTAAAAAGAAACTTTCAGTAGTTGGCACTTCTGATGGTTTTTTTTTTAAATCTCGTAGTATCAATGAAACCCCAGTTTACGGTCCCCCGAAGCATGCGTAGTTCATACAAACGAAATACTTAAATAATTTGTAAATCAAACATTTTCTAAGAGTAGTGTGTATTTATTCCGATTGGATTACAGAATATCTAGGTTCCCAAACATATATTTTGAAAGGACACTGATTTGAAGACGAGATATGAGGAATTTAAAATTTCTATAGAAAACTTATTTTTCTCATATTTCATCTTTAAATCAATGTTCTTATTTAATGTATACTTGGAAACCTAGATATTCTGTAATCCAATCGGAATAAATACACACTATCTTTAGAATATGTTTGATTTACAAATTATTTTGGTATTTCGTTTGTATGAACTACCCATGCTCCATAGGTTTCTTAAATGAATTTCGTACTATTTTTAGAAGAGTAACAAAAATTTTATGCCTTCAGGTTGGGTAGGTCACGTAGAGTAGGTATGGCCGGGAAAACAAATATTTTATACAAGCGAACATTTGATTAAGTATGAAATAATGCACTGCACCGCACCGGGAACGGGACGTCAACGAGAAAAAGATGACGGCGCCGAAGAAGCGACAGTACTGCAAAGGTTTCATGTAATGGAACTTAACCTTATGTTGTACTGGCTGATTCGACTACTTGCGCCAGTATAAAGCTATCTCTTTTTAAATAATTAAAAAGATAGTTCGTATGTTTTTGCCTGACGGCACTTCGATTTTAGCTAAGAGACTAGGCGGTATAATTTTAAGAAGTGTGCCTTTTCCGATATTCCGAATTGTCAAATTACACCTCTCGCAGTTGCTTAATTGAGTATTATTCACTATCCAACTACATACCCCCGTAGAAACTCAGAGCTTCCACATAATTGGACTCTAACCTTCAACAGTACCTATACTATGGCCGAATAATCTCGTTTCTCATTGACGTCCCTTTCCCGGTGTGGTGGACAAACAGATATTGTTGCTAAAACAGTTTTATTAAAGTAGTTTATGATAGGGAGGGAAACTAATCAAAATGTACGACATAGTCTGAGTACAGTTTTATAATTATATTCTAGAGCCGACTTCGATGGGATTACGGACGGATTATTATTATTATTATTATTTTTTGGGTGAAAGGTTAAAATGGAATTTATTACTTCAATACCGTATGGGTACTTTGATCTAGGGCCATAACTTTGGCCCACAGCGAGACAAATGATTAAACTGCCTGAAGTGTCGCGACCACAAAACCTAACGTCGTATTATGTCCTTCGGTAACTAATCAATGGTGATATACACGCGTACTTGCGGAACTTTGTGTGGATTTAATGACATTAAACATCTGTCTTGATTTGGTTCTAAGTAACCCGCTTACTGTATTGAAATTGTGCCGCCTACACATTCCGGACAAAATTATACATTCTACACTTTCATAGAAATAAAGAGCTTTGTTTGTTTTGACAACTAAGTGTGAAAATTGGAAACTAAAAAATTTTAGGTAATAAAAGATAAAACATGACTCTAGTCGAAAGTGTTTTACATTATTTTTAACTGCTATGTATACGTGAATGCGGAATGTTATATAAATTCCTACCTGTTTTTGTAATATAATCCGAAAAACCGGTAGGAATTTTCATGTTCTTTACGGAAGGAACATAAAATAAAGACATCATATTAGTGGAATACCTGTGAAATGTGTGTGAAATTGAAGCATTATAAGGGTTGTTTTTCACCAAAGCGGAAAAAAGGAGATCTC
Source organism: Dicycla oo (assembly GCA_948252095.1). NCBI lineage: Eukaryota > Metazoa > Arthropoda > Insecta > Lepidoptera > Noctuidae > Dicycla > Dicycla oo. Next base: position 18,795,175 of record OX411712.1, read on the forward strand.
TCGAACAATCAATAGGTTTGCATTATTTTCACAACTCTCCGTTAAGTTTCGAAACAATACAATATTGGTACTTATTGGCTCTTTACGAAATCTCCCCTCTCGTTCCTTTGGTCTATATTGTCTTAAAGTTATATTGGACAGTCCTATTATTATTATATTATGTTGGACATTTAAATCGTATTCATTGTTAAAATTTTAATTTAATTTGCATTGTACCTACTGTAGTTCTTTTCTCTTTTTTAAATATTTGTGTTGATCACCGAGCCGAAGAATTGTAAATGTTATGTACGCCATTATTGTCACGTGCATCAGACCGCTATGAAGTAATTTTTATAATATTTTTAATGCTATATGTATATGATGTGGCAGTGCTCTCCATAAATAAATACAAGCTGGTACTGAAATAAACTTCTCAAGTAGGATATGGTATCCCAGAGAGACATAAGTATGTATCATCACAATGCTTTCAAGTGGCCGTGAAACTCTCAAAAGAAATCAAGAACTTGGTAAAATGGCTTATTGCATTCTTAGATTGGATTCCTGCTACCTAGCCAGTATTTCACGACGTTGTAAAGTTATTTCCCAGGGTTCGGTGCTAAAAATGTAATGCCAGAAGGTTGATACGAGCATGGTCCGTCTGTTTATTCATAGGTAGATACTTTTAAGCAGACCGTATCTACCTATCTCCTAGCAGTTTATAGTTTATGACCTGTCAACCGCGGAATATAGAATATTTGAATATTTATTTGTTTAAGTAACCAACGGCGATATATATAATATGTTACAAAATAATGTATTACAATATTGTATGGTTAATAATAGGTTACCAAATATTGCTTAGAAGTATTTTATTTTTTATTTTGCAAGTGTTATAAAAAAATTACGTTTACAAAAAATAAACTAAAGGAACAATGGATGGACTGTGTGAAAGATGATATTGCTAGAAAGGAAGTGACTACCGAGATGACGACTAATAGAGAAGTGAAGAAGATAAATACATGTTGCGCCAGCCCCAAATAAATTGGGATAAGGGCAAGAGAATGATGAGGTATGGGTGGATAGTATATGGATCACAACGTATGTAAGCTACTTTTGTAGTAAACGACTGGAGAACTTTTTGTACGAGAATCTAAGAGAATGTATAGAACGTTTACAAAAAAAAAAAAATAGATACCGAATAAGTTGTTGAAAAACAGGGTGTGTGCTTAAACACGATGGAAGTGAAAACTTAACTAAATTATTTTCTAATATTAAAATGTACGCGAATTACAATACTTCTTAATAAAACGTAATAAAAAATGCACTCCTAAAATACAATGAATGTGTCTGATGACAGCTGGAGTCGAGTATGTATACGTGATTCAGCGCCATCGACCGACTGGAACCGAGTATATCTGATTCAGCGTCACCGACCCGAGCATGACGGTTCAGTCTCGTTCACTGTTCAGAAAGAGCGCAAAGCTGCCACCTCGTCTTACTACTACTATAAACAACATCTAAAACTTCAATAATTAATCTTTAAAACCAAATTATGTTTCTCTGGGCTAATTTTGCAATCGTCAGATAATTTTGAATTATGGAATAAATATGGCAGTTTGACAGCTTTTGTACTTAAAGAAGATATGTCAAAATGACATATTTATTCTTCAGATAAAAGTTATCTGACTATTGAAAAAACAGCCCTTAGTGGTGCGGAACCTTAACGTGATATGGTAAAAGGCGAACTGGGCGGGAATAAGAAAGTGTTTTCTGCGCCGCAAGAGCGCTGTGTATTTGCCACTTGTCAAAGTCATCTTGAAGACGAAGCGACCAACTGGCGACAAGAAAAAACACTTAGCTCCATGTCGCGGCAAAGTTTTTAACAAGGTACCTGAATGAAAGCCATTGACAGCTGAATGAAAGTGAAAAACACTTTGCGCCAAATACGCGGAACTAATTTGACAGTTTTCTCCCCATTACTTCCACATGCGAAAAAAGAGAGCACAACAATGCGCTGGAACCAAAATAAAAGCGCCAAGCCAAATAAAAATTGTTTAAAAATAAATTAAGCTATCTATCAAAAATATTTTCAGCTAGAGTTTCCAATTACCTACATAATACGCACATTCAATTACTTAGGATTTTAGAATTACAGAAAAAAATATAAAAAGTAGAGGTCTTTTCTGAAGTAAATTCTATCGAGGAAATCTAACCCGATTGGATTTTCCTTCAGTCAAAGTATTAATCAAAAAGTCAATAAATATGTATCCAAAAATTAAATCCATATATGCTGTAATAGTGAAATAAATGGTTACGAAAAAGCCTTCAATTTATTTTGCTATCGCCTTAACGACGTGTCGACTAGGACCCATTCGATCTTCGATTTCCGGTTGGTACTCTCGTATTTGGCAGGTTTTTATACGTTCTAATAAATTACAAAATAACTGACTAAAGAACGCGTTATGTTTTCAATGGCGCCTTAACACTTTCTTCCTTTGTGAATTAATATCATTCTTTGCAAACCTTTGAAGGAGTAACATGTGACGTCCAGCTGCTAAAGAGTTAGGGAGAATTTGTAAAAACATCTTAACTTTGTAAACTTGTGACCTTGATTCAGGCAATCTCTATTTTTAACTACCACAGTAATCTGTTTATAATAAACGTTTTATACAATAACACAAAAAGCTATTAAACTATAAAATGGGCAGACATTTATGTAACACGTAACTATGTTAGTTTCGCGGAAGATTACATTTTGGGAATGTCAGTTCGTTTTGCGCGTCCCGTACATTGGGTTTGGTTGGCAGCTAACAGCGAGAAATATTCTAAACATTTATTCAACAAGTAGACAAATTCGAGGAATGAGTTGAGAATTTTAGTTTCACGGTGGCATTTTTTATTCGCAAATAATCGATGGCGATAATCGTTAGCATTTGGTGTTATACAGCATGCATCTGAAAGGTGTGAAAACATTGTCAACTGTCCCATACAAAACTGCAATACCTACCTACTCGACCCAAATTTTTCACAATTACAATGTTGTTCCCATGGAGAAAGTTGGTCAGTTTGATGGTCTGTACCACACCCTTAAATGTGACCACACCTTTCTGATATATACTGTTTATACCAAACATTTCGCACGCTTAATAATATAGGTACTGACCTAACTAAAAAAATCCCAATCATGACTTGTCTTACAACTCAGGCAACAAAATGGCTTATAACTCAGTCAAAAAGCATAATAATAATGAAATAACGTATTGTAGGAATAATTGATGAACTAATTATTATTGATACAGAAATTTAGTTAAAACAAATTTCTTTGTACGGCCTGTAGGCCTAGCCAGATGGCATTCGCTTCGGAGCGATTCTATTTCTACAATCGCTATCGACGCGCATCTCTATGGAAATGCTGATTATGATCACAAGACATTTCGATAGCTTATATCAACCAAACAACAACAACAAACATTTTGCCTTTTTCTATTGGCGTTTACATTCGATTAGCGATGCTAATCAAATGTTACTTTGGCTAGAGGTGCTGATCTGTAATCGGTCAGTTTATTTGGATTTGGACAGTGACATAAATAAACCCATCATTATTCGGTCCAAAAGCCACTTGGACTCCTTTGATAGATTACGGATAGAACTTTAATTATGTTACAAATAAATCAGTTTTTCCTTAGTTTTCCTAAGCTTCTCGTTTTATTTCAAACCTCGTACTTTCTTCAACTTAATGTTATCAAGTTCAATTCCCGGGGTTTGCCAATCTCCAGGGGGATCTGGCAGTGAAGCGGATTATGATGACCGTTAGCCTGTTGCCTTTAGCCCGGAAATAAATAAGTCTTTGTCTTTAATAAGTCTTTCCTATATTTTGTGCAGCTCTAATGCCCTGTGTCTGAGGTTTTCAAACGGAGTTTATCCATTCGATAGTGGTTATTGGTTCGATATCGTGTACCTACTTTTAAATTCAGTTATTATTCTGGTCTCATATTGTACAATGGAAGATTAGAAATGTTTAATAATTTACTGTAGGTACCTTAACATAAGAAACTCACAAATTTGCATTATTATTTGATTTCAATTTTGACCTCAAATACGACTATAACATTAAGGAAGAATTTAGCTTAAAAGTCGAGTGAATTCCTTACTATATAGAGAGTTTATCTGAGGATCTCAAAAACCGGGCATTATAAGAAAGGAGGTTGGTTAATTACATATACGTAATTTTGTTGAATCAATAGCTGATGAGTTTAAAAAAAAAACTCTCTTTAATAATTCTTCAAAAACCGGGCATCAACTTTGCAAATATATCTAAATCTTCTGTTAAACAGAGTGGCTACATAATTTTCGTGTCATAAAAGCTCCTAGAATACCTAGAACATAATTGATTCATTTGAGTATTTCAGACAAAGAAAAAATTTACAACCAATTTGACACTGTCTCACCTCTTAAAATATATTCACACACAGGGAGTTCTCTAAAAATATTTCTTTGAGGGATATAAGTGAGAACGAATCATCCAATTGATATAAAAATCTTCTCGATCGTAAAACCCAGATTAGTATCGAGATTGTCATAGATATAAAACTTTAATAGGAGAGAAGCCCTTAGGAATCCCTAAAGAGTAGTAAAAAGACACGCCGTATAAAACTGACTATTTTCACCGAGTACTTTGATAATGCGATTTACGTGCCGTTGTACGTCACTGGAAAGGTAATTTTTCATGGTAAATCTTAACTTCGTTGTGTGGCTTTGCCTGTCTTTTTCCGGATAAACGTAACGTTTAAACTTTAAAGCAAGAGTGTGCAGGCATCTTCTGGGCTTGCTCGTTCCATCATAGACCTCAACTATCGCTTTCCATCAGACGAGATCGAGGTCAAGACCAGCACCTTAATTGCGTGACACACTATCGATCGGAATCTGAATCATTTTGAAGCAAATTGCTAATCCATTGCTTCATATGTTCGAAAAATGAGTCTTCTCCACAACGTAAATAACGCAATGAATGTTGTTGAAACCGATTCCGATTGATAGTGTGTCACGCAATTAGGGTGCTGGCCCATATCGCAATAAAAAAAAAACATTTTTCAATTCTGACTTTTGTCCACCGATCCCGGATACGGATCCAGCTACGGGAAATACATATGTATATACATATGTACAGAGTACCTTTTTGTGAAACTTCCCTGTTACATACAAAGACGTCTTAAATATTTATTTGCATAGGGTCGTTGCGCCCAACGAACTGTTTCATAAACATGTTGAAGATATTTTATTTTATTACCTTACGAACACCGGAAAGTATTTTATTTGCGAAAGGAAATATTGAAACGAGGTGGAAGTTGAGTATGCAAAACAGAATCTGATGAAACCCAGACGTTTGTAATGAAGTGTTTCTTTTTGTAAGCGTGTTATTTATTACTTCACATAAATAGCAACCGGCTCTGTTTTCGTTTTGGGTAAAATTCATAAGAATCCTAAATTGTATTTAACTGTCTTTGCTACCAGTGGTTGCTATCAAAACGAAATAACAAGTAATTTCAAAAACTTAAACCCTACTACTGAAAAATCACGCTCTAAAAAGTATGAAACAAGAAAATATTCTCATCAGAAATTTGAAAAAGACAGACAAATTAAAAATCTGGAATCACACGTAGTCTTCGAGTTATGCCTCAGCATGACGTGATGTGAGTAGGCATTTTGAATTTGTCTGTCGTTTTCAAATTTCAGATGAGAATATTTTCAAGTTTCATACTTTTAGAGCGTGATTTTTCAGTAGTCGGGTTTATAATTTGAACTTACTTTTTATTTAAATTATTTTGTGGTTTTAATTTTGTGATAAAGTATTTGCAGAGCCGCTTTACATTTTTTTAAAGAAGAATATTATTAAGTATATAAATGTATTTTGGGTAGGTTTGGAGAGAAAATAATAATATATTAGGTTGGGGAAAAAGTCTTTTCGCATTATAGTATGTATGAACTTGTAATAAAATCTCTTTATACTATTTGTATCTGGCTGGTTTTGGTATCATTGAAAGTTTAAATTTTAAAGAACATAATTCCAAATTCAAATTAGGAAAATGTGTGATTTTCATTTGTTTTTCGTACCGTCAAGATGAGTGAATCTAATGAAGAAATTCGATACATTTTAAAATTTTACTACAAAAAAGGTAAAAATGCAACGCAAGCCGCGAAAAAAATTTGCGATGTTTATGGACCTAGTGTAGTGTCTGTGAGAGTAGCACAAATTTGGTTTAAGCGTTTTCAATCCGGAAATTTTGATGTCAAAGATGCACGTTGCTCTGGTCGCCCTATTACGGATAAAATGGATGCCATTTTTGAAAAAGTGGAGCAAGATCAAGCAAGTGGATGGATATATCAGTAAGTAAGTTACGACGTAGCTGAAGAACTGGAAATTGACCACAAAACAGTTTCGACGCATTTGAAAAAAACTGGGTACACAAAAAAGCTCGACATTTGGGTACCTCACGAGCTCACTGAAAGAAACCTAATGAACCGTGTACTCATTTGTGGTTCTTTATTACGACGTAATGAAACCGAACCATTTTTGAAGAAGGTGATAACTGGTGATGAAAAGTGGATCACATATGACAAGAACGTGCGAAAAAGGTCGTGGTCAAAGGCCGGTCAGGCTTCACAGACTGTGGCGAAACCCGGGTTAACTCGCAACAAGGTGATGCTGTGTGTGTGGTGGGATTGGAAGGGCATTATTCATTATGAGCTGTTACCACCAGGCAGGACCATCGATTCTGAACTCTACTGCGAACAACTGATGAGATTAAAGCAAGAAGTTGAGAGAAAGCGGCCGGAATTAATCAACAGAAGGGGTGTGGTTTTTCATCATGATTTTTGCAGCCACTCAGCAAAAATTAAGAGAGTTTGGCTGGGAGGTGTTAATGCATCCGCCGTATAGTCCTGACCTTGCACCTTCAGATTTCCACCTGTTTCGGTCTCTTCAGAATTCTTTAAGCAGTCTCAGGTTAACATCACGAGAGGACTGCCAAAACCACTTATCGCGGTATTTTGACCAGAAGTCCCAAAATTTCTATAGCAATGGGATCATGTCCCTACCTACAAGATGGCAAAAAGTTATCGAACAAAATGGTACCTACATACTTTAGTTAAATGTAAATAAACTATATTAATGTTTTGAAATTTCTTAAAAAATGCGAAGAAACTTTTTCCCCAACCTATTATGTTTGGCTCACATCTGAGGTGTGATTCTAGAAATTATTCATAATTATCGGGTGCATGCAAGCAAAGCCGCGAGTAACAGTTAACAATATTTATTAGTTTTGAAATGTGCTAATTAAGCCGTTTCATTTGATACCAAACATTAAGATTTTTTTTAGTTCATATCTTTATGGCTTTTAGAGGGCGCCATATTCAATTTAATGTGTCGTCATATAGCCTATAACCAGCGGATGATCAAAACACTTCCAACAACATCTCATTTGTCCGCACCCGATCCGAGCTGGGGTCCCCCAGGGCTCAGTGCTCTCTTCCCCCCTCTTCTCACTCTATACGTGTGACATACCGAAACATAGAACGTGTCAGTTGGCCCTATTCGCTGACGACACGGCTATTTATTACTCAGGTCGCCGCATCGAGTACATAACCCGTCACCTCCAGTCCGCAGCCGACGCTCTAGAGCAATGGTTTAGGAAATGGAGGATCGAACTCAACCCGTTTAAAAGTGCAGTTGTACTCTTTGTCAAGAATGGCAAAAACAGCGAGGCACATACCCGCACCCGACCCATAACTATGTCCGGTCAACAAGTCCGTTGGGAACTTAAGACCAAATACCTAGGGGTTACCCTCGACAACAAATTATAATTCACCGAACACATAAAGACAATATGTAACCGTGCTGCTTTTGCTCTCGGTCGCCTCCGTTCACTTCTCAATACACGCAGTAAACTAGCCCTCAGGTCAAAGGTGCGAATTTACACCACGTGTATACGCCCCATTATGACATACGCTAGCGTCATGTTCGCACACGTTAAGCCGTCACGCTTTAAAAAATTGCAAACCCTTCAAAATCGATTCATGCGACGAGCCACGGGCTGCCCCTGATACGTACGTAATGACCAACTACACGTCGATTTAAATCTGCCGACCATCAGGCAATTTTTCAAAAAAGCGAGCATACGCTTTTTCGATTCAGCTACCACACACACTAACCCACTAGTGACATCAGCCACTCGATACACACCGTCATGCATCTCCCGCATACGGCGCCCCCAACACGCTATGTTAGATCCAGACGACGACATCACTCTCTAAGAGTACCAAGAGAGTATGAAGTCGGTCCGTAAAACTCTTAACATTATACATGACAGACGTCCTAACTTCCGTAACCGCCGGCGAGTACCACCGCGGCATCGAGTAGTACGTCAATCCCCCCGACCCTTGCACCCGCCCGCCCGTGCGGAGCAAGTAGCTTTAAACTTCCCTAATAATAATATACCGATAGAATAAGTCTCCACTTGCTCAGTAGTCAGTAGCGCCCTAAGCCTAGGTTCGAGTCCCACTATGGGACGCCCTTAGCTGTGCTACTTAGTTTTAATTTCTAACCCGGCGAGAGGCCCTTCTGGCCCCGCCAACGCTCGGTTAAGCAGTCAATGCTCCCGGAGCGGAGCAAACTGCGACAGGGCCGTATTAAAACAAAAAAATCTCATTTGTAAAATTATGACAAGTAGTTTAGAAGTTATGAGGGAACAGATGAACATACATACATATGTACATACCAGCCAAAATCATAACCCTCCTTTTTGCTTCGCCATAGTCGGGTAAAAATTAAAATTCTTTAGTTACCTAACTTAAACACAAAATAAAAAAGATGAAATAAAAGGGGATTGGGAAAACATAGAAGAAAACACTACAATAGCAAGAACAGAATGGTACAAATAATGATTTAAATTTTCTGAACAATATCCACACAATAGATAAAAGATTGTCACGATACCTTTAACATAATCGCCCTGAGTTGGGTCTGATAAAAACACGATATAACTTAAACTTTTATGATATCTAATGACTGTAATAAAGGGCACTATTAGGTATGTACAATTTGGCTCTTCTATGTTGGGTACGAAAGTTTTGACATCATAGGCCCAAAGTTTCAGAAGTGCCTACCGTTGTTTAGTGGAATTAACTCTTGTAAGCATCATAAGTTCTCCCACTACAGAAACGTACAGTTTCTGATGTCTAATCCTATCAGCCGTTGTGCCCGTGCAGGCGTAATACTGGCAGATGGGTTGTTCCGCGAACAAATGCCAGAACGAAATTGACGTAACAAGATTTCAGTGCTGCTCCAGTGAAGGTTTTCATGAGAATTCACGCCACCAGATGGCGCCACTCTGACAAAAGGTCTTCAATTTCGACAATGAATGTAAAATATTTGATAACGTTCACTATTCGTTTCATTTATTCGTTCATCATTCAGTCACGACTAAAGAAAAATTAGGCGCTTTGAAACTTTTGACAGGTGCTCGGACCTGACGTCTCAGTGCTGCCACCTACTCTGAACTTCATTTCAGAAAATCCTCATTTATTGTACGGACGCCAGCAGATCAAGCTACCCGAAACTGTAAAATTTTCCCAATCAACTTTGAACCTAATTCTTTAGCGATAAAGTTGAAAATCTATTAAAGAAATTTGACAGATTGTAGTAGCTTGATGTGCTGTCGTCTGTACCTATTTGATGATGAAACGACTAAACCGTTATCTATACATATAATAAAAGTGATCGCTGTCTAAACATGGAAGATATTTGGTGGTCTTTATTAACCCAAAACAATGATTTTTAGAATTTTTGACTGTCTGTCTGTGCGTTTGACCGCGCTAAACGGCTTAACCGATTTGGGTGCGGTTTTCACAAATTTATTGTGGTAAGCTACATTTAGTGTATGCTTTATTTCAATCAGAAGTTATGTCAATTTGTAAAAATGGAAAAAAATGCTATAAACATACAAGATAGGTACGTATGTAAAACATAACCCTTCCTTGGCAGTCGGGTAAAAATTACCTAGCTAGTCGGTAAGAAATACCTCTGTAACCTAATAAAAGGTACTAGGATTGCATGAATACAAGATTATATCAACTCAAGGCACGACACGTTGTGCACAATTTCTGAGCAATAAACCTAACAAAAAGTATATGAAACGTTAGCATTATGCTTCTGAAATTGGGTGGAATTTGGCACAAAGATTAACACATAGGATACTTTTTATCCCGGTAGTACGTTTCCGTCGGTTAATTTCCGACCTCCACGCGGGCGAAGCCAAAGCTAGTTTCATAAAATGTATAATAATAAATAAATAATAATAACCTGGGACATTATTCACACACGGTCTTCTGATCCCAAACTAAGCAGAGCTTGTATGTACTATGGAAACCAGATAACTGATATACTACATATTATATACTACTTTTTTTTTGTAAATACATACTCGTACTTATATACATACTTACACTTGACTCAGAACAAACAGACATGTTCATGCACACAAATGTTTGTCCGGTATGGGAATCGAACCCACGACCTGCGGCATGATAGATGGTATCTTAACCAACCACGCCAACCGGCCCTTTACTGTGTATGTTTCTTTCTTTATACTATTTTTCCGTATTTCTAGTAATTACATAATTTCTAGTAAGTATTCTAACACCCGCATTTATAAATAAGTAATTATACTTGCTGCTAAGTAATTTCTTAGTGAAGTCATTACTTGAGGATAGGGTTCTTCATTATAAAATCTCATTCTTTAGCGAGTAGGTAATGTACGTTACTTATTTGATTAAATGCTTGAGTAAGAATCGACGTTCCATTGCAAAATCAAACACAAAATGGTCGATTTCTCCATTCTTACGTAAAGAAAATAGTGCCTATTACTTGGCTAAGAATTCTAACTTGAAGCAATTACTAAACTATAGAATAAAAATCGTTACTTGAGTCATTACTTTTACTGAAGTAATCACTTTTAATTGTTTATAAATACGTATCCTATTCTTCGAATTTACATTGATTTCACGTGTTCTTTCTTAGTAGATAAACGCCATAAGTATCTTCGTTTTAAAGAAACACGTCTAAGAAAAATTTGTTGGAAAATTCACAAAAAAATAATCTCCATGTGGAATTACTGTAAATACTAGGATACGGTTGTTTATTTACGATAGCGGTTCTAGCCCGATTTCTTGTTTGTTATGAATACACGTGCCGTATTTTTTAAATTGTGTATTTTCTTTTCCTTTATCGTCTCACCGCATAGCGGCATTTTAAAAGTTGTTAAAATCTCGTTCTTTTTTTCAGAAAATGGCTGACGAAAAGTGCGATTCAGCGAAGAATGAGCCATGATCGACACGTCAACAGAAAATATGTACAAGTTATTTGTAACCAAAGATTTTAAACAGAACAATGTATGGGGGTCTTTTAACAAGACGGAGTCGGTCGACGTGGGCGCTGTCAATGTGTCGAGAGTGAACGAAACCATATACTCGCTCAGCGATGACGAGTACATATTCGATAGAACGGATGTTAGAGCCATATTCATAACGCTGTATACGATCGTCTTCTGTTGCTGTTTCTTTGGTAAGTAAAAAAAAAAATATATATTTTTGATGTTATGCATAGGTCCTATAGGGTTATATCTACGTCTTAACTATTAACGTTTGTGAATCTCGAAGTTGAGTACATCTTGGGACTAGATCGAGTCATGTATCGTAACAGGTAACTTAGGGTCTAAATTCAGACAGACAGAAAACTAGAGTCCTAATAATGACGAGGCAGACGTTCAATAAATGATAGCAGATAGAAAATCTTGAGGATTCTTAAATGAAATAGTCTCATCATCTGTCAAGCCTTTTCCCAACTATGTTGGGCTCGGCTTCCAGTCTAACCAGATGCAGCTGAATGCCAATAATTTATATGGAGTGACTGCCTATCTGACCAACCCAGTTGCAGGGTGATACGATACCCGCTTGGTAAGACTGGTTGTCGGACTTTCGGGCTTCTGACGACCCGTAGTGACTGTTAAAGATCCAAGATGATAGCCGAGACCAACGGCTTAACGTGCTTTCCGAGGCACGGACGGGCCTCGGTATGTAAATATGGTCACCCATACACGGACCAACCGCAGCAAGCTTAGCTCACCTCAGGGCTAACATGACACACCTCTCGCGTGAGTGAATTTTCTGACAGCGCAACACTTTTCTCGTTTTCTGACAGCGCTGCTATACAAAATACTCGACTCGTTCTGTCAAACTTGATGTGTTCTCGACTAACCCTAACATGGCACCTTAGTTATCTCGAATTTTGACAGTTGACAGAGATAATCTGCGATTCTTCTGTCATTTAGTCGTCCTCGATTTTGACGACGAGATGAGTAGACAAAATAATAATACAAAAAAAAAAAAAACTCCGAATTACCCTGGCAATACTTAACTCTAATCTACTATTTATATTGGAACGAAGTTCCTTCCGGCGGCCGCAAGAGAAACTGTGGCGGAGGGGAGCACTATTACGTAGATGAGTATCTTTCAGTAATAACCAGTGACTTTGCCAATTATGCTGATTAACGAAATCTAGGGATTATGGCTGTATGGCAATATCTAACAAAATCGCCAGTTCATTTCCTATGTGTGGTGATAAACAACGGTTAGTGTTTTATGGTTATAATAGCGAAATCAACTCCAGCTGCATATTTATCTGAAAACCAGTCCTTTTGGTAAGTGTGGTGATTAACAAAATTTGCAATATCATGGGTTTTATGGTGATTGTTACTATAACAATCTTCGCTTTGTCAAATTATGATCGTTGGCTCATTTGTCAATTGTGGTTATTATCTGGTGAGTCTATTCATCATCTGCCTAGCCTTTGCCAACTATGTTGGGGTCGGCTTCCAATCTAACCGGATGCAGCTAAATACCAGTATTTTCCATGGAGCGACTGCCTATCTGACCTCCACAATCCGGTAACTGGGAAATACAATACCCCTTGGTAAGACTGGTTGTCAAACTTTCGGGCTTCTGAGGACCTGTAGCGACTGTCAAAGATCCACGAATAACAGCCGGGACCAACGGCTTAACGTGCTTCCGAGGCACGGAGGGATCTTGGTATATCTAGTGAGTATATTATGTGCCACTAATTTTTATTTCCGTCATTTTGTATTTTAATTTCGGCATACCAAAGAAAAACATTTAATTTTAATAAAAAAAAGTAAGTTACACAAAGAACTTAACATAAATTAAAGGAGGTGGACGTAAAATAAATATAGTACATACTAATTCCATGGTAAAATCGAATGAATGGGACGGAACTTCAAGCCGATGTTGCTATGATAAAAATTATTTGTTTTTAATAACTTGCTACATCGGTTTCTCTTCACGAGATAAAGAAGTGTCAAAGTGCTTTTTTCAAGTTTACTCGAGCCTACCGGTCATGTTATAACGTCAGAATCGCATCACAAACGACAAATCGAGAAAAAGAGCGATCTCGTGCTTGTCGTGTTAGCCCTGCTGATCGATTAACCCGACCCCGAAATAATAAAAATGAAAGCACTTGTTGCCCGGAAAAGTTTTGATGTAGGAAACTTACCCAGATTATTGAAAAGTAGGTACAAAGGTTCTATTCCCTGTGTATGTCAAGTCAAAAAACCCCTTTCTCGAAGCAACTCGACGTTCTTTTCAGCATCTCGTAATATTGAAAATTGATTTTAATTTACACCATTACAACCATCTTCAATTTCAACGTGAACCATATAATCTTATTAAAAGTTTCTTGCCTCAATACAATCACGTTAACGCCTTGAAGGACACTAAGAGCGATGCCACACGGGGGGTCCAACCCCGACGTCGCAGCGTTTGCGTCGGTGTAGGCTGTGTCAGTGAACGATATTCTTTTTTTTTGGTGCGGACCTATTGCAGTTGGCTCCGGGAGCCTTGGCTGGCGGGGCCTGAAGGGCCTCTCGCCGGGTTAAAAAATAAAATTAAGTAACACAGCTAAAGGCGTCCCATAGTGGGACTCGAACCTAGGCTTAGGGCACTACTGACTACTGAGCATGTGGGGACTTGTTGTATCTGAATGTTATTATTATTTGGGTCAAAACTGGGTAAATACTGTAATACTATTTGAGTTAATATTTTTTCTATTCTAGCATATTATTCTTGTGAAAATAACACACCGGATTCGTTCGGCTCGTCCAAATTTAGGGGGTGGAGTGACGAAGCCCCAACGTTGGTCAGCGCGAGAGTTCGGGTACACTCGGGTACACTTAATAACAGCATCTTAGGCAAATAAAAAAAAATTCTTTAATAAAATAAAAAAAATAAAGAACCGACTTCAAAAACCCAAAAAACCTATAAGTCCCCAATGTAGCCCCACTGATTATACAGAGTGTCCCTGCAAGTATGGATCAAATCGAATAGCAGTGTAGGCAAGGTCATTTCCAAACTTTTTAACCCTGAGAGTGTTGGTGCAATTTTTTACGGTTCAAAAGTTATGACCAATTTTTGTTTTTTTCAATCACTTCGCATAGTGCTCAAAGAAAAATATCATTTTAAAAAAACTAGCACAGCTATTAATTACTTCTTTTTTTTCAAAACGTTGTAGAAAAGTGGGCCTTTCTTTTGGTAATACTTATACGCATCTAGAAAACATGTGTTCAATAATAAAAAACAGTTACTGCAAAGTCTTCGGTCTGGCAGAAGTTTTACTCAATTTTCGAGCGATTTTTATAGGAAAAAGTTACACTAGCGAAAGTTGACCACGTATTACAAAAACTGGTCCAAGTCATAGAGATTCTTTGGAGGTATGAATCACTGGAATATTCTTAATAGCTTAAAAGTTAGAGATTTTTATTAACAAGGAGGTCGTATTTTTACAATTTTCCATGTTTCAAATTTTCATTTTTTTCAGCTATCAGCAATTAAATCGTTAGTTAACGATTTAATTTCAGTCCCTAGGCATTTATTACCTATTTGAACACTACTGTTTGATGTGGTTTAGGTTTAAATAAAAAATAAAAATAATTTCGGTAAACTTTTTGTTATCTCATGAGTCATGTTATTTGCCCTAGCTACAACCCGGAAAAAACCGTGCACCTGCTGTCAATGACGTCATATCGGCGCTCTGGTACAATATGTATGGCGACGGGGCGAGCGCGGCGAGGTGAAAGAGGAAGTGCGAGGGGCATTGCATTCCAACGAGGTGCTAGGAATGTGCGGGGGAAGGGAAAGACAGAGACAAAAGAACCAGCCGGCGCACGTTCGCACTCAGGTAGATGTTTTAGTAACTCGCTACCAGCTTGTAACTGCGCACGTACTTAATTCGGTGTTCATCAATAATTATTCTTTAACGTTATTTGGACTTTTTTGACTTTATTTTTGCCTGTGATTTGGACACTGTTTGACTTGAGTATGGCTACGTACAACAGCCATGAATATGCATTTTACGGATTTTGTGATGGAAATGCACGCCAAGCTGCAAGAGTGTATCGAGAGCGATATCCTAATCGGGACCGCTATCCGGATTACCGAGTATTCCAACGTGTACACTCCGCTTACGCAGATGGTAGAAATCCAGGAGCTAGGGAAGGTCTACGTAGCGTTCTAGACCTTGGAGTCGAAGATGTGGTACTTTAGATGCTACGTGAGAATCCAATGACAAGTATTCGTCGCATGTCAAGAATGTCAGGGATTCCGAGATCTGTGGTACATCGTACTGTGAGACGACACATAATTCATCTCTATCACGTTCAACGTGTGCAAGCCCTTTTACCGAGTGATCATGGCCCGAGAAGGGCTTTTTGTAGGGAAATGTTACGTCGCCATCGTGAAGATTCTCAATTTTTAAAGAAAATTTTATGGAGCCATGAAACAAGTTTCCGAAGGGTTGGGATATTTAACATGTATAATCTGCATTTTTCTGCGCGCATTAACCCACACATTGTACGAAGTGACCATTTCCAGCATCAGTTCGGAGTAAACATGTGGGCTGGAATAGCAGAAGGACAGCTAATAGGTCCTCATGAGTTACCTGCTAGACTCGATGGCCCCTCATACTTGAGATTTCTACAGAATGACCTAAATGGTTTACTTGGGGAAGTATCACTTGAAACCCGTCGACACATGTTGTTGCAGCAAGACGGCGCTCCCCCACATTACGCAAGAGTCGTAAGAGACCATCTAGACTTAACTTTCCTTAGTCGTTGGATCGGAAGAGGGGGGCACATTCGATGGCCAGCACGTTCCCCTGACCTGAACCCCATAGATTTCTTTCTATGGGGTTATTACAAAGAGATGGTGTACGAGACAGAGAGCGGAACCGAGGAACAACTCCGTCAGAAAATCACATCTGCAACCTTTTACATAAAAAATAATTCCCGTGCATTGAGACGAATAATACCGAATTTCAGTCGGCGATTCCAGTTGTGTTTGAGAGTAAGAGGAAGGAATTTCGAACGTCTATTGTAATTTCAATTTAATAATACATTTACATATTAATTTCATTGTTTTATTTTTATTTTGCCACGTAGTTACAAAAATTTAAAAATACGACCTCCTTGTTAATAAAATTGTCTAACTTTTAAACTGTTAAGAATATTCCAGTGATTCATACCTCCAAAGAATCTCTATGACTTGGACCAGTTTTTGTAATACGTGGTCAACTTTCGCTAGTGTAACTTTTCCCCATGAAAATCGCTCGAAAATTGAGTAAAATTTTTGCCAGAACGAAGCCTTTGCTGTAAATGTTTTTTCTTATTGAACGTATGTTTTCTAGCTGCGTAAAAGTATTACCACAGGAAAGGTCCACTTTTCTACAAAGTTCTGAAAAAAAAAGTAATTGATAGCTTACCTAGTTTTTTTTTATGATTTTTTTCATTGAGCACTATGCGAAGTGATTGAAAAAAACAAAAATTGGTCATAACTTTTGAACCGTAAAAAATTGCACCAACATTCTCAGGGTTAAAAAGTTTGGAAATGACCTTGCCCACGCCCCTATTCAATTTGATCCATACTTCCAGGGACACCCTGTATGTGTGTAAAATAAGCAATGTTACTACTGCTACTAGGAGAATCTGGATGCAAGAGCGAACGAAGCGAGCTTTGGACTTGGGGCATCCCGACTCGGACAGGTTAGGTTAGAAGGAGATGGCGGGGTCGAGTGAGCGAGTGAAGCGAGCGAATAGACCCCGCCATCCCCTTCGTGGTTATGTTTTTATAAACCAACCAGAAATAGGAGCCCCGCAGCGCGGGGCTCCGTCGACCGTGGCTCCCTGGGCTGTGCCACGTTGAGTGTTTTGAGGTTAGGCTACAATAATTGGTTTTTCTCAAGAGCGGTGCATTGCCTTTTCATGGTAGTGGTGCCAGGGGAGAAGGGGTACCACCCACTCCCACCTCCCTCCGCCCGCCAAAGGATACTAAAATTACCCTTTTGAAATCGGTTCATACTTTTTTTAAGTAATTTTTCATACCGTATTTTAAGGTTAATGTGCTGTCGATTGTATTCACCATTCAGTTATTATATATATTAGTTTGAGGTTTTATTGTGAGTCTTTGGTTCATTCCTCAACATGATATATGAAACACCTCGATAAGGATATAAGGCAGAACTCTTGCAATAAAATATAAGACAGATGTTGAATATAATGTGATCTGCAAAATAGTTACTCAAATAGAAACATGTTCGCTTAAGAATCATTATACTGATCGTTCTTAATAACTCGTACTTCAAATTCGTATTTTTATGTCGCCGTTTTCAATATTTATGTTCGCCCTCAGTCTTTCGCCCACTTAGTATTTCAGTATCAGTATTTTTGTCACCCTTAGTTCGAATTTATATTCGCTCGTTTAAATACTAGCCGTTTATAACTACTTGCTCTACGTGGGCGCGCGGGGTCAAGGGTCGGGGAGACAGTGAATGAGTAACAATGGAGCTGAATAAATACTGCGCTGTGCTCCGATGTCGCTCCGTCGTCTTGCCGCAGCACCCCGCCCTGGCCCCTTATCCGATGCGCACGCGTTCCAACGCTGCACGTCGTTTTAATGCACCGTGTTTTTTTTTTATATATGGCATCTCGTAGTTGGCCTAGAGAGGCCGTGACTACTTAACCGGTCAATCCTGTCAAAGCCTTCAGCGAACTCAAAGCCTCCAGCCAGAGCATAAAAGTTACAAAACTAAGCGACTACACGCTAAGGGCTCCCCCTGTGGGGAATGAACCTGGGCTTAGGGCGTCGCTGGGGGGAGGACAGCAAGATGGGACAGGCTGGATCAAATTATGGTAAGTATTATCGGGGGAATTTAAAGCTACTGACTCAGCTACGCCACCAGCTGGCACTTCATTACCGAGCAAGGGACGGGGGGAGGACAATTACTTGGGGTGGTCGCGAGGGACCTTTGCGGCGAGGTTGGAATGTCGATATGTTTTTTACCTACTGCTCTCCTGGAGAAGAATTATGGGGTCATCGGGCTCTGAGAGGACAAGCCTGGGGCGGTGGACCATACAGATACGGGAGGGGACATAACTAGCCGTCTCGACAACCAGAGGGTTGCGATGGCTCAGTCGAAGAAACGCTTGGAGTTGCGTTTCTTTCTGTGATATGGTGAGTATGTCGAGATCTAAGTGGAGGATCTCGTTCCGAACGAACCAAGGGGCTCCCGTTGTCTTTCGGAGGAAACGGTTTTGGATGGCCTGCATCCTATGAATGAGGTAAGCTTTTGCGTGCGCAAACACTGAACCCGCATAGGTCATGATGGGGCGAATGCACGCTGTGTAACTGCGCAATTTGCACCTAAGTGGCAATTTGCTATGTGCATTCAGAACGGAGTGGAGTCTACCGAGAGCGAAAGCGGCGCGCGAACGCACCTGCTTTATGTGCTCAGTGAAGGAGAGGTGGTGGTCGACAGTCACACCAAGGTATTTGGCTAACTTCTCCCAAGGGATCAGCTTGCCGAACATGGTGATTGGTCGGGGGGGGGGGGGGGGGGGGGGATCGAGTGCGACGCGGTCTCAGAAAGATAATCGCTTGACTCGGGAATATCGGGATTGACCTCGATTCTCCACTTCCTAAACCAGGCGCCGAGATTATCGACTGCGGTTTTGAGAGTGCGAGATATCGGGTGCTGGTCCCTGCCCGTATAGTAAATGGCCGTGTCATCTGATCTGCGAACAGCTAACTGTGCCTTTTTACTTTTCGGGATATCGCTGGTGAGCGCACCGTGTGGTATGACGCTCGGATTTATGTAGAACTACGGAGCGTCACCGCTCAGGCGTCGCAGCGCCGGCCGACGCAACGCATTGGCAACGCTCGTGTGGCATCGCTCTAACGAGACACAATAGAAGTGTTATTGTTATCACTGCTATGGCCGTATCGTCCTTCAAAGAGTTAGTGAAACATTGTCTTACCATTTTCGGTTTCAAATTATGTTCCTGTTTCGTACGCATGAAATCTTAAATTAGAAGGAGCTCCAAAAATACCATTTTTAACTTTTAAATTGGCAGAACGATCCTGAGATATGTAAGGATCGTTCTGAAAATTTAAAAGTTGGCCGGCCTTATATTATTTCCGGTGATTTCGTGCCGCCACAGAATTTCGTCAAGTTACAAGAGAAAGAATTTATTTCATTTTGCGGCTGTTGGTAGTTGATTACTTTTTAAAAGCTTAGGGATTTGGCATTCTGGCCGTTTCTTATAAGTAGGGATGTATCACAATCACAATATGGGATGTATACAAAAATATCGGCTGTAACGATACCCACGCCGATATGCATGATTAATTTAAATGAAGATAAAATAAATAAAACACAAGATGGGTTATTTTTTAAATTAATTTAATAAATTACAGACTTAGAATGAAATTATTAGTTATTAAAATTAATGATTAAGGTTAATAGTATTAGTAATTAAAATGAACATACACAATAGGATTTTTGGTTAAAAAACAAAGTATTCACAGGTTTTGCGGAGATAGGCGATTTCGCATTTCGCAAGTCTGTTTGAATGAGACTTGCGCTGCGGTGGATAATAGTCTCTCAGATACGACAGAACTCATTTGGAAACTAGAATATTTCTGCCCCATTTTTTTTTCAAGGTCGGGTTAAGACGTCATTGTTCGAGCGTCGTCTGCAAAGAAATAGACGAAACAGCACGTGCATTTACATTACTTTTATGAAGCGCGAAAGTATGGTTGAAACAGCAATAAAAATATCGCCAATGCCGATATATCGGCAAACGCGAAGTATCGCCGATATATCAGCATGGGTATCGGTATCGGATGCACCCCTACTTCTAAGTGTTGTTTATACAGCAGCTTTTTTTAAATGGAGCTGCTGTATTTGCAGACTGGCCTTTAGGTAGGTAAAAGCTAAAAGAGCTTCAAAATTCGATTACAAAGCGTAGACTGACTGGATTAGTATTTCATTCAATTCAGAAGGTTGAGTAATGTGTGTTCTGCACAATGCACACACATTAGCAGTTCTGGCTTCATAACTCACATGGCTACCAATATCAGTACAAATGAAGTAAACACTCATCAATTATGTCCTTATACATTGACATCATTAGCATGTCGAATGAATACTCTCAGTAGGGATTATTTCGATCATTCTCAAATATCGGAAATTACTTACTCCGGATCACGATTATGACAAAAACTTGCTTTGTAACGATCAAAATGAAACATCTGTGCCGACAAATCTGTTTGATGTAAGTAATAAAATACACCTGAGGCAGACATATTATTACAAGGAATATAATATGTAAGTATTAGAATTATTTGTAGATAAATACAGGCCGACCCATCACGACTTTCGACTATCACATGGAGAGAACCTTAAATACTGTAGATAGAAAAAATTACTGAATGAAGACCTAATTTTTATTAAAGAAAATATTTTAAAACAATACGAACTGCATTCAAATAATTTTAAATAAACGCCTGTCTGAACCCGGAATCGAACCCGCTAAATTTGAAAAAAATACCTGTAATTTTACTGCATCGATAGAAAGGCTCAATCATATA
Source organism: Dicycla oo (assembly GCA_948252095.1). Taxonomy (NCBI): domain Eukaryota; kingdom Metazoa; phylum Arthropoda; class Insecta; order Lepidoptera; family Noctuidae; genus Dicycla; species Dicycla oo. The sequence continues at coordinate 18,816,199 of OX411712.1, forward strand.
TAATACATTGAATTTTTCTAAATAACATAGTCTCTAAAATAAAAAGAAGACTATGAAAACATTTAATTAAAAATTTTGTTCAGAATAATGAATAGCCTTTTCTCTGACTATATCGTGCCAATAACAACTGACTTTATGGACTACTTTCTGTTTTATTATAATTTCAAAGTATTACTAATGAGTACATACATGGGAAATTATAATTTCTCTATTATAAGTCTATCGTAAAACAATATGTGATAGGAACGTAAATTGTAGTATTATAACGTAAATTGCTCTACTGTAGGTACCTACCTACGAAGATCAACGTGATTTAGGAGAAGCAAAGCTCGAATTGGTTTACAAAATATAGTGTTGTGAAATAAACGAGTGTTCTCCAAAATGTTTACGGGATCATAATTCTTGAATTAAACGCTACTTGCCGAGAACTGTTTGGTTTCAATCTAAAATGGATCTGACGCTTAGTGGAAGCCTTTTCATATAACTCACTCCAAAATGTAGCATTTTACCTGGAAAAATGAGCCAAAAGAGAATAAAAATTGGGCGCAGAGTACGTCAGGCTCGTTTCTCATAAGATGATGAATAATTTTTCCTCAACAGTTATTGTATATCTAAAATGTTTTTTTTTTTGCTCGTTTGGTACTACTTATAATTCTGGCGTTTTATATTGACACGGGAATTAAAGTTTTCAATAAAGTGTGCGTAACTTATATATAGTATACTCGTATGTTGGGTAATTTTGTATTCAGTAGCACGTTGGTCGTCGCAGTTGAATGGATGAAAGTTGTAATCGAAGTGAATTCAACACTTCGACAAACATATACAGGGCTATTGGTAAAACAGCAACAACCTCTTAAGGGGTCATTGTACTCATCATTATGAACAACTTTTATCAGCAGTTCAGTACATTTATGTTAGCATAATTCGTCAAAATGTACTGACCAGCTGATTTTTTTCGCGATTTCAGGTTTGGTCCCATAGTAAAAGTTGTTCATAATGATGAGTACAATGACCCCTTAAGAGGTTGTTGGTTTCACCATAACCCAGCGATAATAGGGTCATCGTCATCGTTTCTTGGTGCGGGTTCCATGCGGTAGTTGGGTACTCGGTAAACATCCTTACATACTTGGCAAACCAGTAAAACGTAGGTTGTAGCACTAAATCACAGTCACGTTTATTCGGCAATTTACAGTAGTAGCAAGGAACAAAGGCTTGTATGGTGAACGTGACAGTTTCGATCGTATGGTCTGTACTATGGCGTCAGCTACAGCAAAGTGAATCTCTCGGTTTTTTCGATCGACTCTGTCCACGTGTAGGTATGGCGGGAAATTGCAGCGCCACCTTACGGCGTTCACTGTACTAACCGATCAACCAATAAGAATTAAGTTACAGTTTGACCAATATTAGGAAATCAACGGGTAATATTTTGATAATGTTATCGTCTTGAAATCGCTTGCGACGATATGTGTGTATATGTTTGTCGAAGTGTTGAATTTAAAATATTATTCCAAAGTTGTAATTTGAAGAGGAGTGAGTGGAGGCCATTATCGAAATGTTTTTTTTTATCACGATTTCTAGGCTGCTTCAGAACCTCTTTCTGATATTACACTCGAGAGCAATGAATTAGGGTCACATAAAGATACCTGAAAGAATGCTAGCTTAATGCAATAAATTGTGTTTAATAGACGAATTAATGTTCCTTAAATGAAAAAATGAAATGTTCCTTAAATAGTGTTTTTTATTTTTGTATGAAAGGAAGGGCTCCGCAGTGGTAAACTTTGTGTTTTAATTAAATTATGAAACGGAAAGTAATACTTATTGTTTGCGCGCGTGTGTGTGTGTATGCATTGTACTTAATTTGGTAAAACAAACTCTAATGAAGCCAAGTTTAAACAATACAAGTAAAATAAAACATACTTTAGATTCAGTTGCCATTAAAAACAAAATCGTAGATTTATTTGTAGTTAGAATTAGAATTTATAGCTGCCTACTAAGGATATAATTATCTTTTAGAATTGTTTGCACAGATTTCTAATACCTATGAGGATAGCCGTTCCAGGTAATAGGGTTGCCATTTCGAAAGAAAATAAAGTTTTGACAAAAAGCCTTTGCAAAAAGATTGGAAATTCTAGATTTTAATTTTCATCTTTTATAAGATTTTATAAATCAAAACATTTTCCCAAGTCGAAAAGTCCTGAAAAAGTCTGCACGGTAGAACAAAAAGCAGGATTTATCTAAACAAATCCGGCAGGATGGTAACCCTAGTTCCAGGCAGCTTACCAGGGCCCCAAGTCTGCTATTTTTTATAAATTCGTCATTCCAACACGATCCCATTGTTATTTTGCTAAAAGTTCGTAATCTGCTAAATGCACAATGGTCGATCATTGGTAGGTCAGTGGTCTCGTAATAGAATCGTGGTACTGATCAAAGGAACTGTCAAAATTTTAGCAGATTACCGCATACGTCATAACGCTAATTATAAGATCTGTATTTTCACCTGTAGCAAACAATAAATAAATGAATTATGAATTATTATGAGTCAGTCTTTCATTTGTCATTATGTACGAGATTACCATTTTAAGCCATTTCTTTCAATGGAGTGTCAGTGGTTGACCATTGGAAAGTCATAATGACGCCATTATATTAGTAGAGTACAAAACTTGTCAAAATCAACAATTATGAAATCAATGATAGACCATTCTGACACTATTGTAATAGCAGACTTGAAGCCCAGCTGGAGCGAGAACGGTTTCGCGAACGAGATCTAAAGTCCATGCGGCCTATCGGCCATATTTAATCATAAAACAAGCACTGTGGTTTTGAAATAACACGGTTGTTTGGTGTCTTATTTTTATAACCGACACTACACAATCAAAAGCTGGATTTAGTGGGCGTAGCTGCCTGGGCTAAGGTTGAGCTGTAATTGTGCACAGGCAGCCACTTAGATGAAACTGTGCCACAAACAACTATTAAGTGGTCTTTACACTTTACCGTGTATAAAAATTTTGCAAACGGATAAGTTGAGACTTTTGCAACTTTTGATAAATTAGCGCGGAGGATGAATATAAATTATGTAATAAGGCTGAGAATTTGTAGGACGATATTTAAAGGAAAATGTACCAAACAGTGCTAGAATAATGACAGTCAACTTTTTTAACCGACTTCAAAAAAATTTAAAAAAAATCCGACGAACTGAGAACCTCCTGTTCTCAGTTCGTCGGAATTTTTTAAAATTTTTAATTTTATCAATCTTTATTAATGAGCCTGTTATTTATACTAAATAAACACCAGAATGTAAATCAACCTCATTGAAAATTGGACTATTATTGTCAACACTGTAACATGAGTTTGTTATGTTATTTTTTTTTTTTTTTAAGTAATAGGTAATATTAGGTTGGGGAAAAAGTCTTTTCGCATTATAGTATGTATGAACTTGTAATAAAATCTCTTTGGCTATACTATTTGTATCTGGCTGGTTTTGGTATCATTGAAAGTTTAAATTTTAAAGAACATAATTCCAAATTCAAATTAGGAAAATGTGTGAGTTTCATTTGTTTTTCGTACCGTCAAGATGAGTGAATCTAATGAAGAAATTCGATACATTTTAAAATTTTACTACAAAAAAGGTAAAAATGCAACGCAAGCCGCGAAAAAAATTTGCGATGTTTATGGACCTAGTGTAGTGTCTGTGAGAGTAGCACAAATTTGGTTTAAGCGTTTTCAATCCGGAAATTTTGATGTCAAAGATGCACGTCGCTCTGGTCGCCCTATTACGGATAAAATGGATGCCATTTTTGAAAAAGTGGAGCAAGATCGGCATATCAGTAGTTAGGACGTAGCTGAAGAACTGGAAATTGACCACAAAACAGTTTTGGCGCATTTGAAAAAAACTGGGTACACAAAAAAGCTCGACATTTGGGTACCTCACGAGCTCACTGAAAGAAACCTAATGAACTGTGTACTCATTTGTGATTCTTTATTACGACGTAATGAAACCGAACTATTTTTGAAGAAGCTGATAAGTGGTGATGAAAAGTGGATCACATATGACAAGAACGTGCGAAAAAGGTCGTGGTCATAGGCCGGTCAGGCTTCACAGACTGTGGCGAAACCCGGGTTAACTCGCAACAAGGTGATGCTGTGTGTGTGGTGGGATTGGAAGGGCATTATTCATTATGAGCTGTTACCACCAGGCAGGACCATTGATTCTGAACTCTACTGCGAACAACTGATGAGATTAAAGCAAGAAGTTGAGAGAAAGCGGCCGGAATTAATCAACAGAAAGGGTGTGGTTTTTCATCATGATAACGCTAGACCTCACACATCTTTAGCCACTCAGCAAAAATTAAGAGAGTTTGGCTGGGAGGTGTTAATGCATCCGCCGTATAGTCCTGACCTTGCACCTTCAGATTTTCACCTGTTTCGGTCTCTTCAGAATTCTTTAGGCAGTGTCAGGTTAACATCACGAGAGGACTGCCAAAACCACTTGTCCCGGTATTTTGACCAGAAGTCCCAAAATTTCTATAGCAATGGGATCATGTCCCTACCTACAAGATGGCAAAAAGTTATCGAACAAAATGGTACCTACATACTTTAGTTAAATGTAAATAAACTATATTAAAAAATGTTTTGAATTTTCTTAAAAAATGCGAAGAAACGTTTTCCCCAACCTATTAGTTACTTTAATTTGTTTCTCGAACCAGGGAAATCCATTTGAAATTCCCATTATTGAATTAACGTTCTGTCAGATGCAAGTAAAAGACTATTATGTTCTCAGTTGGCTGTGCTCTAGTGACTAATGCATTGTTAGCCTGCACGCATTCGTTCAACGTGATTGTGTCATTAGAAACGACGCGCACATTGTAGTGGCCTGACCTGAATAAGGACGCCCATTCTCTTCTGAGAAATCCTATAAAAAAATTAGTTACGAGTACACCACTCGTAACTAAATTTTTTATAGGATTTGGTCACGAGTAATAATATACCACGGGCACTAATCCAATTTCCAAAGGTGGGAATAACTATACTAATATACCTCAATCTTTAGTAGTGAATGAATTTCACCATGACCGTGGTGGCAATGGGGGGGGGCACAGGATACATTTTATTTTATTTGATTGTAATTTCATGTTTTTAAAAGTTACGTTATTATACGAGAAAACGATTTTGAATTTTGTTTTGTGTATACTTATTTGTGCTCGTGACTGTACTGTGAGGACTCGAACGTCACAGGGGGTAGCTAAACTAATAAATTATAGCAGGTAAAGCAATTAGGTATTATAATATCCTAACTTTTAATATTATAAATGCAAAACACTGTTGTTGTTTGTTTGTTACCGTTTCACGCATAAACTACTGAACCGATCGTCCTGAAATTTATAAAACTTTAGTAGTGTGTTAAGAGTTTTTTTTTAATTTTTATTTAAGTAGCTACCTAATACATTTTGTCAGTCTAGATAGACCGGTTTTTCATCTTCCTAACTATTCCAACTAATATTATAAATGCGAAAGTGTGTATGTTTGTTTGTTGATTACACTTTCACGCTAAAATGGCTGAACGGATTTGGATGAAATTTGGCACTTGGGTAGAGCATGACCAAGATCCATGATGAAGGACATACAGCTTGTTTTAAACTAATAAGTATTTTCTTAAGATAAACGTGCACTTCTTAAGCCGATCCTATCTTGAATTGACTTTTTCTTAGAACAAAGGCTAGAACTACTTTTTATTCAAAAGTAGTTCGATTTGCTTGAGGGATAGAATGTCAGCCAGTAACATATTATTATAAGGTTGCCCATTGTATCAAACCTTTACATGAGCTACACCCACCCTTGAATAAAAGGATTAGGACGTAGTCTATCTCCAAATAAGACTTTTATTCATAACATGACATTCGAGCACTCAGGCTAATCATACCTAAGCCTATAAGAACCATTAGGGCCTAACGGTAGGAATAAAAATCACAATCTGAGGTTCCCCATTGTATGATATTGAAAGCTTTACATTAACATAAGTAATTATATTCACAGAATCATAAAATCACAATTATTTATCATACCCTGAGTTTCAATTAATGTGGAAGCTTTCGGAATTAAAAGCTTGATTATGCCTGATTAACAGTTAACATATTAATGGTGACTGATAGACAACGTATTGCCCCATGTATACGTATGTACTCGAACCTCAAATGATTTCCATTCTGCTTTCCTACAAATATTATTGAACAGTCTAATATACCTAATGATTGCACCTCTTTTTGTGAACCTCAAAATCAAAAGTCATTTATTCAAACTAGGCTGAGAATCAGCACGTTTCAAACGTCAAAATTACATAAGACAGTCTCCCAAAACGCCCGCCCTTCACTACTTCCTAGTGCTTTAGCTGTGGAGAAGAAGTGGCGCAAAAAACTCTCCAGCAGCACAGCTGTTCGTTCAGTTAAAAAAATGGTTTCCATACAACACTGCGCAAAATAATATAAGTACATATAGCCTTATATATAGCCGTAAATGTAGCCGTAACTCGAAGTCACAAATGATAAACTAGGACCATCGAAGTAAAATAAAAAAAGAGTTAATTACTATTAACAAAACAAAACCAAGGTCAGCAAGACGACCAGTCACCACAAGCAACACCCGGCAAAATATTACTCTTTTGGGTCCTAAAAATATTAATTAGCCAAGTAACTGCAACCAACTTGGATGTATGAACTCGACGGCCGCTGCCGCGAAATCGCTCGCTAGGCTCGCACGCGGTTGTTCACAGTTCTATCCTAACCTAACCCGTTTAGTCGGGGTACCCAAGCAAACTTAGTTACTGCGGCCAACTGTGAGAAAAGGCTCAATTATAAAACAAAGTCTGCATGAAAAAGTTTCTATAAGTTGATTACTTAATTTTAAAAGAGTGCCCATCATTAGAAAAGTTTTTATAGGAGCAGGACATTTCTAAGATATTTTTGATAAAGAAGAAGTAAAATAAGAATATTTCTCTAATTATTTCTCTACCTACTTTAATAATGTCCCGAAACAGGTGTTTTATTATTCACCTAACATATAAAGTTTGTACATTAGAATCAGATGACCCTTTACGATACACGTAACTAGGTAACAGCTAACTTTGATGTCTTTCTTCGATTCCTATAAGTAGGGAAGGGAGTATTTATTTTCGTAAATAAAAAATATGTTTTCTTTAAACATGTTCTTTATTTACGAAAGAACATAATATGGCGTTATTAAATTGAGTAGCGACCAGTACAAAAGTTTCCTATAAGTAATAATTTATCTATAAAATAATATGTTTGTTCCAGGTAACTTGCTTGTTATCCTCGTGGTAACGCTATCGCGGCGCCTGCGCTCCATTACCAACTTCTTTTTGGCGAATCTGGCCGTGGCAGATTTATGTGTTGGCGTGTTTTGTGTCTTCCAAAACCTGACTATATATCTTATACCGAGGTGAGTGAATCGAAGCATCAGGTAAACAACGCTTGTAAACAAACCGTGTATTTAAAACATCATGTTGAATGAATTAGAGCGGTGGAGGGTCCGACGCGGTCAAATGTAAAAATAATCAAAGCGCGGATGGTATTGTGGTAAATGGTGTGTTCTTTATAGCTCTCACGCGCTGCGTACATAAGATAGACGGGCTCTTAGTCACAGGTAAATGGCAAGACATTTATCACGGATTATAACCCAGTTTTTTAAAAGATGTGACAAAATTGCAACGTCATGTTTCGATGATAAATGATGGCGCCTGTTCGTACCCGGCATCCTAATTGCGTAACGCACTGTCAATCACAATCTGAATGATTTTGAAGCACGTAATAAAAAATAAAAAGCAAGTGGAAGTGCCCACGTAGCTATCCGGCGTGTGTCACAATTATGTGGAAGAAATGTAGAATAATAACAATTTTCGTCAGTTGTAATATAATTTTGTATCAACAACTAGTTGTTCATACAAAATTATGACTTATTATTAACAAGTTACAACTGACAAAGGTTATTATTATTTTACATTATTCCCGTATGATTGTGACACACGCCGAATAGCCACGTGGGCACTTCAATTTGTTTTTTCTATTCCGTGTTTTAAAGCATATTGCTAATGCGTCGTTGCTTCATAATAATATGTTCGTTTTTTTTTTCTTAAGTAAATAGTGGCTGTTCGGACATCGTAAAATCGGCCCTAGTGTTCTTCAGATAGACAATCAAAGCTCTCAATTTTTAAGTGGCACTAACTAACTGCTACATATCTTACATTTTTATCAGATACTTTTGAAACATACTATTTATATATCGTTTTTCCTGCTTATATTTTCTTGTATACATATATATTATTATGCAATAGGGATAATGCCTGGGTAAAAATAAAGAAATTCTATTTAGTCCGTCAGTCAGATAATAAAAAAATATTAGATACGTATTTTTTGCTTTTTCATATTAATAAAAAAATACTGAGATAATACGCATTAAAGTTCGGGAGTGGGGGCTTGCTACGTCACTTCTACGAGTACGTATAAAATCTACTAAGACGTGACGTCATGCCACATTTTAACTCAATGTATCGCCGTAATCTTTTGATTGCGTAAAAAAAGAAAAAATACGTGTGCAATATTTTTTACTATTCTACATGACGGACAAATAAAAAAAAAGTTGTCATCATCCCTATTAAGCATACATTGGCTTGACCTACACAGTCACATAGGTATTAGATTTGCGAATCATGTTTCACGTTCATAAGTAAACAAGGCCTAATGCGGAACGCGTGGCCTTTTAATTAATCCCATATTAATGTTTTGTTTACGGTTCGTTGATAGCGTTGACTTTACACGTTTTCATAATTCGGACGCTGTAACCGCTGTAACCCTCTTTTGAGTTAACCCGAAAAGTGAGTAATCACAAAATAACTTTAAATGAGACATCTTTCTAATTGTACATAAAGTAACAGAGTTTGATATATAGTGGTAACTTTGCTAACGTTACCTAATTAGTCTGGCTTGAAAATTAGATGGATTATCCTATCCTTTCAATTAGAAAATGATTTTCTTTGAAGGCAATTCATTCAGCAGGACTATATTCAACATCGAGGTGGCGATAAATTAAGTTACCGTAATAGGGACTTACTTAGCGTGAATGATAAATGGAAAGCCCGCGAAATTCAAATTTTCTTACATTTTTTGTATTTTGCAAATCAGTATTAGATTATATGTTGATCAAAGTATAATTCGCGACCGTAACAAATATGAATTTACAGAATTATAATCTTTAGAATCTGTAATATAATTTCTTAAAAGTTAGCATAATCCTCAAATGTCAAGATTTCATGAAATAGTCATTCATTAGGATTACCTGTAACATTAATTGCGTAACACAATAGGTATCAATCGGAATCGGTTTCATTTTGACAGTTCAACAACTTTCATTGCTTTATTTACGTTGTTGAGCAGACATAATTTTCAAACATATGAAGCAATGGATTAGCAATTTGCTTCAAATTGATTCAGATTCCGATCGATAGTGTGTTACACAGTTAGGGTAGAGTTGTATTGTTGTTGTTGTTGACTTTAATTATAGTAATTCTGTAAATACGTACTTGTTACGGTCGCGAATTATACTTTGATCAACATATAATATAATCTAATACTAATTTGCAAAATGTAAAAAAAACGTAAGAAAATTTAAACATCGCGGGCTACCTTAGCGCTTTCGCCTTAATGGAAAACCTACAAGAAGGTATGTAGGGTTGGGTTATATATATATTACAAATCAATTATAACAGAATCATTTTGAAGCCACTTGCTTCCGGATCTGTCGAGGTGTAAATATTTCCTCGACATTCCTTTTGTTGGTAAAGTGGAGGAAATAAGAGGTTTTGACATGTATGGATGTGATTGTCAGATGGCAGGCGGGGGAGTGGGTGTCGGGAAAATGATTTATTGTGTCACAATAATTATCAGTGTACCTATATATACATATTTACCGAAGGGGCAGACATGGTAATGTTAGGTCATCATATCGGCCAGTGATAGGCTGCAAGTTTGGCACCTTCAGTAGCGTACAGACGCCAGCACATCAAGCTACTATAATCTGTCAGATTTCTTTAATAGATTTTCGACTTTATTGCTAAGGCATTAGATTCAAGGTTGATTGGGACAATCTGACGGTTTCGGGTAGGTTGACCTGCTGGCGTCTGTACATCAGTTCCTGTGTAGAAAACGCTAGACACGATATTATGTGTCCCATTTTTGTGGAACAGCTGCATCTACTGCATTACAGACCCCTCTTTTCATACAGAGAAGGAACGAGCATTGCAGCAGGAATTACGCTTGCCTATTGGACGTTTAGTTACTTACTATGTTACTTGAGTAGAATTAATACCTAGTAGGCTTAAATTAATTAAGTACTTACTTTAAAAAAAATATACGACAGCGTTCAACGGTGTCATCGTTTATCTTCGGAAAAACCGAACTTTGCCGATTTAAATGTGACTGGTCCAATAAGGGAGTGTTGGAATTATTGCGTTAATCTTCTATCTTCTTCTTTTTATACAGGTGTCCCAGAAATAGACCGACATACAGCTTCGGTCAAGCCCTACCAAAATTTAAAAAAAAAACATGTTCCGCAAAATCTTATACATTTTTTTTTCGTCACCACTGTTTAAAATTTATTAACAAAAAATATTTGAAGAAAAAAATCAAATAAGATTTTATTTATTTATTTATTTTACCATTTATGTACACACAGAAAAATACATAATAAAATACATAATTATAATTAGGAGTACAAAGGTACTGCTTATTTCTTAAGAAATTTCTTCCAGCAGACCTGCGAAAGGAGAAATGAAATAGAAATGTAGACAATAGTGTGTGATAACAAGAAGAGAAAAATATGAATATGCGAAGACTTAAACTAAAATTTTAACTATACCTACACGTATAACATAAACTTAAATAAATACATAAAGCTAAAATATATAAACATACATATACTATACTTATATAAATACTCACAGTTGAGAGGAAAAGTAATGCTCTTTTACTCTATATTTGAAAAGAGACACAGTTTTTAAATCGCGAATGCTAGGCGGAAGTGAGTTCCACAGTCTCACAGCATGGATAGAGAAGGAATAAGAATAGTAGCTAGTTTTATGAGGATGAGATTTAAGGAGGGATCTAAGGTGTGATCTACACGGTGCGTCATTAGGGCGAGCAAAGGAAAAACGCTCACGCAGGTAGGATGGGTAAGACGGGTTGTGCAAAATGTTGAAGAGGAGACATAAAATCCGAGTGTTCCTGCGAAGGCGGATTGGGAGCCACTTGAGTTCCTTGCGAAAGTGAGAAACATGATCATACTTTCGAAGACCAAAAACAAAGCGAATGCACAAGTTTTGCAAGCGCTCAAGCTTATTTAATAGCTCCTCAGTAGCATCCAGGTAGCATGCGTCGGCATAATCTATAATCGGCTGAATAAGCGTTTGTGCCAAAGAAATTTTAGTCTTCAAGGGCAGGAGACTTTGAAGGCTTTTCAGCGAATGAAACGAGAAATGTACCTTTCGACTGACCTCATTGACCTGAGCACGCCACGAAAGATTAGAATCAATAATTACACCCAGATCTTTGGCGGTTTCGGTATAGTCAATGCGCACACCATCGAGATATAAAGGCATCAGAGATGTAACATCGGCCGCACTGCGAACGAATCTGCTGCCTATGATCATGGCCTGAGATTTAGTTGGGTTAATTTGCAAACCAAATGACTTTGCCCAAACGCTGACGCAAGCCAGATCATGATTCATAGCAGCAATTGCAGAACTCGCATCATCTACAGTAAAATGTTGGTAAAGCTGCAAGTCATCTGCGTAGAGATGAAAACTAGATGAAATTACTCTGGTAACAAAGTTGATGAAGATTGAAAAAAGAAGAGGAGAGAGAACGCTTCCCTGAGGAACACCCTCAGTGAGGCTACACCAATCAGAGAAAGACTCCTCTAGGCGAACACACTGAGAGCGTCCCCGAAGATAAGAACTGAACCAAGTTAGAGCAGAAGAAGAGAAATTGATAGATTTAAGGATACCAAGTAAAATGTCGAAATCCACAGAGTTGAAGGCGCTACTGAAGTCAAGCAATACAAGAACAGTAAGGGACTTATTCTCCATTGCCCAGCGGATGTCGTCAGTTACTTTCAAAAGCGCGGTTACAGTACTGTGACCCGAGCGAAAACCAGATTGAAAAGGGGAAATAATCGAGTTTGACGCCAAGAAAAATGATAATTGTCTATGAACTATGTGCTCAAAAACTTTAGAGAGAAATGGAAGAATAGAAATATGTCTAAAGTGGGTTAATAAAGTAGGATTGTTAGTTTTAGGTAAAGGTATTATGTGAGCCTGTTTCCATACTGACGGGAATGAGCAAGAGGTAAATGAGTGGTTGAAGATGTGAGTGAGAACAGGAAGTAACGAGGCAAGGACAAGAGTTATCATTCTTGAGCACAACTTATCATTACCGACTGCTGAAGAAGTAATTGCAAATATAGATTTCTTAACGTCTTCCTCGGTAACTTCGCTAAGCTTAAAGTGAGAACATTGGGGCAACGGCAAGCTAGCAAGACTCTCTAGTGTCGCAGCTTTGACAGTTGGATCAAGAGAAAAGGGAAGGAGAGAGAAGTGCTTATTGAGATCATTGAGGTTCACATCCTTACACTGGTTGGTAGATGCCTTGCCAATACCTACAGATTTGAGAAATTTCCATATATCAGAAGAACTGCGGTTATTAAGTTGATCGTGGAAATAGCGTCTCTTAGCATCTTGACACAGACGACAGCAGCGATTACGTAGGGCTTTGTAGTAAGAGAGATTCAACTCTGAAGATCTGCGCTTATATCTGCTCTTAGCTTTATCCCTGCGAGCCATAAGCTCTTTAATTTGTAGCGTTATCCGTGGTGCGGGGTTGTGTCGGACTTTGACACATCGGATAGGGGCATGTTGATCATATAAATCGAGAACGGTTGCGTTAAAACAATTCACCTTATCGTCGATGTCATCGTACTCGACCAGACGGGTCCAGTCGAGATCGCCGGCATCACGCCGCAAAGCCTCCAGGTCTATGCTCTTGTAGTTACGGAGATATAGAAGCTGGGACTTACGCTTGGGAACACGGATACGATAGGAAAGATAAATGAGATCGTGGTAAGAAAAATTAGCCGTGAGTTGACCATGGTAAGAAACATTCTTAGGAGAGGAAACAATCATAAGATCTAGAAAAGAGGGTGAACAATTAGGAAAATAGTGAGTTGCAGAGAGAGGCAAAACTTGAAGATTGAAAGAAGACAAGAGCGAAAGGAGTTTCAGGGAGCGAGAGTCATTTTTAATTAAACAGGTATTAAAACAGGTATTTATGTTGAATTTGTAAGTTTTTATGGAGAATCAAAGGTAATTACGGATAGAGTAACTATTTAATAATATTTTGATGGAAAGTTATACACAAAACTATTTTATTTACACATGAGAGTCAAAAGAATGACGCATGGCGGTTATTTTAACTTTTTTGAAAATCTCGTTTATACGAGATTTTCAAAAAAGTTAAAATAACTATTTTTGAAAATCTCGTTTATACTCGTTTATAAGTTAAAATAACTAAACTAAACTACTTATAAGATTTTGTATGTCGGTCGATTTTTAACCGACTTTCAAAAAAAGGAGGCGATTATTAAAAATCAATTGCTGTTCGTTAGTCTTGCTAAAACTCAAAAACAGCTTGACCGACTTGATTATTTTTTTGTTTTGTTTGCTCTAATAACCCTGTATTAGAGTTAAAAAAAAAGAAATTGAAGTTTTGACAGGACAACGTCTAGCGGGTCCGCTAGTCTATAATAATTTAGGTGGAATATAAATAAATTTCTATTATTTTATTAGCTATATTTTGATTTTTCCGAAGATAAACGATGACTCTTTGAACGTTCGGTTGCCGTACTGTAAACTGATGAAAATTAAGGATCAAACCTGTCACTGGGCACTCAAACCTGAATCCACCATACATAGCCGGAACTATAGTGCCCCTAAGTGGAACTCCATGTTATTTTGCGCTACGAATAACATAGTCACAAATCTTGCCACTAGTCATGTTGAGAGATTGGTCTGGCCTTCAACTGGATCCAGGATTACGTATCGTGAGAATACGTGCAGGGCAGTCCTAACGAATGACCGAGCGAGTGATGATTGATGACTGCTGACCGTGACTGCTAGAATAACATGTTAAAATGATTGAAACCAAAATAATGAATCACGTTGAAATGAAAACAAATAGAGGCGAACTGAACGAGGCTGTCAATATCGGCACATCAGCTTTTAGAAAAAGTTGGCTTTAGCCTTTATAGAACAACCTTAGACTATAATGTCTAACACCCGTATTTATAAACAAGTAAAAGTGATTACTTCAGTAAAAGTAATTACATAAGTAACGATTTTTATTCTATAGTTTAGTATTTGCTTGAAGTTAGAACTGTCAAAGGTTAGGTTAGCCAAGTAATAGTCACCATTTTCTTTACTTAAGAACTGAGAACTCGACCATTGTGCCTTTGATTTTGCAATGGAACGTTGTTTCTATTCAAGCAATTACTCAAGTAAGGCCTGTGTTCACCAACATTCAAACCACCGGTTAGGTATTTAAACAGTTGGTTTATGTCAAATTTCCCAAGGAAAGAACTGATTAAAAATCTAAACAGCTGTTTTAAAGTCGGTGAACTCAGCCCTAAGTAACGTACATTACTCGACTATAGAATAAGATTTAATAATGAATTCTATCCTCAAGTAATGACTTCACTAAGAAATTGCTCAGCAGCAAGTAATTGCTTGTTTATAAATTCGGGTGTAAGATTGTGAGAGACGAAACTGTCACAGTCTACATATAAACAAACAAAACACTTTTAAGAGGATTGTGAAGCTGGAAATTATCATACAAAAAGCAATAACGTTTTTCCCTCGTAAACGTAGTCTAATTTTCGTATTTTTTGGAAATGTTGTAGGTATAATGAAAAACTAGGTTCGTAAGTTTTTATTATAAAGAAATATTGCGTATAAGTTATTAGCATCTAAATACCTATGTATAGTTTTGACTTAAAAACATCCACGAGCGTTTTTATTTTTAAAAATTAAATCCAACTTAATTACTAAAAAAGAAAAACGTCCTACCTAGATTAAGGTGTACTAAATCTAGTGCCACCAAAATGTTCTCATTTCGTAAAGGTTTAGGGGGGTGAAAACGTTATCGCCCGATTCAATATTTCAATAAAATCGGTCAAGAGCGAGTCGGACTCGTTCACCGAGGGTTCTGTACCATCCTACTTCCTACTAATCCTACATCCTACTTTCTATCCTACTATCCTACTAATATTATAAATGCGAAAGTTTGTGAGGATGGATGGTTACTCTTTTACGCAAAAGCTGCTGAACGGATATTCATGAATGTTTGAGAATGTGCAAACAACGCTCCTTCATATGATACCCCACATGCCCTAGTAGCCCTACTTCGAATTTTTAAGACCCCCTGTCAGTCCCTGTTCCAAAAAAAAAAAGATTCTTCCTTATTTGCAAAATAGTTGGGCAAACGTCATCTAAAACTATTCCAAAACTCAAATTGACAGCACTAGTAGTTCTTGAGATATCTAGCTGTGATAGACAGACAGACAAACGAGTAGCATCATAGGGGTTCCATTTTACTATTTTGATACGGAACTCTAAAAAGGAAATGTACATAATTGCCTCCAAGACTCGCGCCGCGTATCGGCACTTCACAATCCTCTTAAAAGCTGGTATGGAGGACATATCAATCAGGCACGGTGGGCCGGGACTTTTTCAGAGCCGTATATGTTGGAATGCGGGGTGAGCCAGGGGGTTGACTTCACCCACGCTGTTCAATCTGTATGTCAATGCACTGATCGAGGTGCTCAGCAGAGAGCGTACCGGCTGTTACATTGACGGAGTGGGTATGTGTAAACAACATTAGTTGCGCCGATGACTGACATGGTGCTGCTGAGCGCCTCGGTTTGTGGTTTTAGGAGGTTGGTGAGAATCTGTGAAGAATATTACTTCATGAATTGGTCTACAACGTCATTAAAAGTGAAGTCTTGGTCTTTGGTGTCAGCGGTCACTGATCTGATCCTTTGCCTCCGGTGAAGTTGCAAGGAATATCGCATATATAAGGTGAAATAACTTGGGACATCTTTTGACCGCTGACCTCAGAGATGATGATGATATTGAAAGAAAAAGGAGAGCGCTGTCAGTGATAGTTAATGTGATCGCTCGTTGGTTTGTACGTTGTTCTAGAGTTGAAAGAATCTTATTTCGTGCATATTGCACCTCATTTTACACGTGCAGCCTGTGGGTAGATTACCTTCAAAAATCGTACAGCACCCTCTCGTATTCAGTACAATAATGCGTTCCGGGTATTGATGGGGTTGTTCCGCTTCTTCAGTGCATCAGGGATGTTTGCTGATGTTCGTGTCGATTGTTTCTTTATACGCTACGGTGCGCCTAACGTGTCGCGAGCAGACTGGACTGCTTATGTGTACAAGCTTGCTTGTGTCTACAAGCTTTCCACTTCGATGTTGAGCTTGTAACAAGGATTCTCATAACTATAGGTCAGTGTTAGGTTAATTGTGGAGTTTAAGTTTACTAACATAGTTGTTAAGGAATATTGTTACTTGTTAATTAATTATAAATAACTATATAAAATTATATGCTTTATAGTCTACGGTCACAGTGTAACTCATAGGCACTCTGAAGCTCGGTGTGCCATTTTATCAATTCGGTACTGTGCTTAATGTAGGTATGGTTCTCAGTTAAAATTGCATTGCTTTTTTTTTAGCTGGAAGAATAGCAGTTAGTAGTATTAAAAGTTAGGAACTTTCAGGCCTGTAAGAATTTGAGGATTTTTTTTTGTTAGGGCGCCTCGCAAACCTCGCGATTGTCGCGAGCTAAGATGACTACTGGGCGTCTTTTTTATTATTTTGAAAACTTGTAAGTATAGGTATTCATGCGACGAGTGAGTGCGGTGGATGGAAATTAATTACGGCTTTAAGAAATTAATAACTAGAATAACAATTAATAACTAGAAATACTCGGTTCAACCGTTCCGTCCACATGAATTTTTCATATTGTTCTCACAAGACACTAACTTCACTTCACATGTCACGTTTTACGGCGGTGCCATCCGCCGAGGAGGCGCCGCGTTCCGGCTGGTTGGAGCCTCACGCCGTCCTCGCTAGGTGGCGTTGGCAGATCAATAAACAATTTTCATATGAACATGATTTACAAGTGGAACGTGGAACTAACGAAGTGGATTGGATCGACTTGTAGGTTCTGAAAGACCTATAAATAGAACGAACCTCTACCTACGTAGATTAAAACGCCTACAATAAAACCCATTCGGTTCAATGAATATCATATTAGGTAGGTACATATTATTCTCCTTGCGTTCAAAATGTTTTCAACAATTTAAAGTGATGAGTCGTGTACCTATAATTATAACATTGATGGTGTACATACTTTTTGCCTAGTGAATTGAATAGATAGGTAGGTATATTGTGACTATTTAGATATCGAGCTCGTGGAAGAGCCAGAAATAATTAATAACTTAATCTTAGAACAGCTACCTTAAAGAAAACATGTATAGGAGGATATCCAAAATAACTGTCACTCCAAGTATCGGTCTGAGATAGACATATTAATATCTGAGCTTGATAAGCAGACTGACGATAGCAGTTAGTAATTATAAAAGCTAAGACTTACTTTAAATTGGCTAGCTAAACTCCGCAGACGCGATGGGTATCTATATACAGGGTTACTGGCAAAACACCAACATCGCGAAAAAAAAACCAGCTTTTCAGTACATTTATGTTCGCATAATTCGTCAAAATGTACTGAACAGCTGATTTTTTTTGCGATTTCAGGTTTGGTCCCATAGTAAAAGTTGTTCATAATGATGAGTACAATGACCCCTTAAGAGGTTGTTGGTGTTTTACCATAACCTTGTATAAATACGATAAAATAAAAAATAAAAAGAATTGATGTTTTTTAGGGAGGTCAGCGACTGCTGTTAGTGTTGTTAGGTATTTGTATTTTTTATGTTTAATTGTGTTTAGATATCCATGCCCAACACGTCTCAGAAGTTTACAAAGAAAAAAACCTGATTTTCTAAACTTATATTTCAAGTAACCAAACTGCGGTCGATGACCCTACAAAAAAATAAAGGAGATTTTTCAAAATGGGCCAGGTCTGTGTACACTACCTCAAAAAAAAGAGAAAAATCCGTAGAATTCGGGAAAATACAGATAATTCACTTAAGTGTATACTGTTGTGGTAGGGAATTGATATTTACCAATTATTTTTATTGACTTTTAACATGGCGTCTCACCGATTTAGTTACTTTGTGCATAAAAACAACGACAGTTAACCGAGGATCGACCACTGATCATAGAAAGAGGACTGTCAGCTGTCACAACAGTGTCACTTCAGTCCTCTTCTTAAGTATTAAACATGTCAAACGTCATTAATCAATCAAAATGACAGCTTACCGCCATGACGGATTTTTGTTGTGTGTTGCAATTTCAAGTGTAATTAACTATGGTTTACCAGCGAACAAAATCATTTTAAAGTAAATGGACAATTGAGAACTGTTTTAAATGTATTTCCCTATTTTTATGTATAATGTACACGTATCTGACGCAAGGTCCATACATTTTGGAACGTCTCCTTTATAATGTTTTGGTTTTATCATGTTTAGATATCGATACCCATCGCGTCTGCAGAGTTTAGCTAGGCAATTTAAAATAACCCTGTATCCCATTATCACCGTTTATGAAATTGAAGAACAGTTAATTCAGGTACGCTGAAAGTCTGAAAAAAAATGTAAAATGGCGCACAAAAATTGATATTGATATTTGCCCTGGCATCTCATTAAGCTTTACTTGAATTTCGCAAAGCAATAACAGCTTGCTATAAAAGAACTAAGCCAATGACAAAAATTCAGTTTGTGAACATTTATTTCTATTTTCAGTTGGGTGTTTGGCGACTTCCTGTGCAAAATGTACCAGTTCGTGCATTCACTGAGCTATACAGCGTCGATATTCATTCTCGTGGTGATATGCACGGAGAGATACTTCGCTATTATACACCCCATCACTTGCAAACAGATCCTCACCTCGACGCGACTTCGGGTAAGACTCAGTGTGTCACAGATTCGCAAGCGGCGGACGGCGAACGCGTCGTGGGGGAACGATTTCATTTGAATTTTTCCCGGGTATGCCCGGATAGGCCGGTGTTTTCCCAGAACCTTATAAATTGCTAGAGCATTATTCAGGTCGACAAATGCCGTCGTTTTCACGCCACTGTTCGCCGTACCATCGTGATATAGAACTAGGATAGTGAGCCATAATCATATAAACTTTGCGAGACACTAACGCCCATAAGTAGACGTCATAAAAATAAAACTACTATTCGACGGTGAAGTGCCAATACCTCATAACTGACATTTTTTCGAGAAATTCACTTTTTTATCGTTTTGAATTTAAAGGCGTTATTTGCATGTTTCAGTGTCATCTCATAAGTGTATTTGCAACAGGATTAAATCAAATTAAATACAGTTAGGAGATTTCACTAAAACATGCGAATAACGCCTTTAAATTCAAAACGATAAAAAAGTGAATTTCTCGAATAATGTCAGTTAGGTAGGAGGTATTGGCACTTCACCGTCGTATTGTGTCTCGTTCAGTGTCTATTTCAAAGATAATCCTTTAATTCAGTTAAAGTTCAGCAATAGTTCAGAGTGCAGCCTTTGCACTGAGTAGGGCAGCATGACCCGCCGTCCGGCTAGTACAAGTATAATCCAAATAGCGCTCTGGCGTCACTGTCGCGTAAATCATATAATTAGCAAGTTCGTCAGATTGACTAGACTCAGATAGAAAGCAAACTAGCAATATGTAGATTTCACTTCTGTTTCAGCTTTAGAATGTATAATAAACTGTTTAATTTATGTAAAAGTCCTTAGACGGGCGTAGTGCAGAATATGAAATTTGATTTAGTTTCAATTAAAAAGTTTAGCAAAATTACGGCGGCCCAACTGTGGAACGACGTTATTGTCGTTTGACAACCATGTTTTTAAACAGGGCAGAAATATGAATTAGTTTAAAAAAATTGTTATTTTTTTCCAAAAATAACATGCTGTCTAATTGCGAACATACTCGGAATGATAATCCCTTTGATTTTAACAATAAAACAATTCATTGCTTCATGTCTTTGAAAATTTCGTCTGCTCGACAGCAAAAACAACGCAATGTACACGGTTAAATTCTCAAAATGAAAAGGAATCAGGTCATTCCGAACGTGTTACGCAATTAGGATGCTGCTTACTCAAGTTTTGTTGATGAACAGTTGGTGATACTCGGCGTGTGGATCACGAGCGCAGCCTACAGCGCTCCCAAGTTCATCTGGGTGGAGACCATCACCAACGACCTCGGGGACGGCCACATGGAAACAATATGCATCTCCCATCGAAGGAAGTACAACTCGGAACTGTTCGACATGGTGAACTTCGGACTTCTCTACGTCACACCTTTATGTGTTATGACGGTGAGTGAATTATATAATACTAGCGACCCGCCCCTGCTTCGCTTGTTTTTACGACTTGACAAAACATCGACATTTTTTTGTTATACGTAAATGATTTTATTTCTGTAGGTTTGTACAAACACTTTTACAAGCCATTCGTGTTTTTTTTTTTAAACTAGATGAGTTTGGCGGTTCCTATCTGACTATTCTGAGAAGAAGGGCCGAAACAAACTCAGAGGTCACAGTCTCTTATAAAGTCCAGACATAATCTTGATCACTTCATGTGAAGACCATGTAGATTGGTGTCTGAAATGGTATTTTGAGCAAAGAACCACACAGATTGAGAGGACCTGTCCAGTCAATGCACGCATTTGTCAGTAATCGCGCAAATTGACTCAGAACTTAAGGAGCTCAACGATTTGATGAACAATACCAAAGAAAGGACATTTGGGTAGGCCGCATAAATTACTCAAACTGCCAGACCATGATTAAAATAACTGAGAGAAAAAATAAAACAAACAAAAAAAGCAATGACCTACATAGTTTTCACATTCACAATAATTGAAAATAATATAATACTTTACAAAGTAAATATTCATGTCAACATTCAGTATGCAAAAATAAAAAGAGAAATAAGAAAATTTGAAGCAGTTCAATCCCAAGCCTTTTTGTCCTCAATACATAAAATCTTTAACGGTATAAAAAGCTTTCTGACACAACTTGCGTTTAATGAATGATTTGAATGTATTAAGGTTTAGATCTTGAACGTGGCTTGGAAGTTTATTATAAAAGCGTATACATTGACACCTGAATGAGCCACCTACATATTTTCTTGAGCCTTGTTGGAGGTACAACAAATTTGTGTTTGTTCCTAGTATTTATATTGTGGATATCACTGTATTTTTTATAAGTCATATATTCTGTAAGTTTTATAATCCGGGAATAAATTATCTAAATGATGGTAAAAACTGCATCAAATCCGTTGCGTAGAACAGGGGTCGGCAACAGGAGGCCCGCGAGATTCACAAAACGAAAACGATGAAACGATGTCTGTAGGTAGTTTCACATTATTTGGGCGCCCATAAACAGGCGCGAGTGCGCCTCACAAGAGTTTTATAGTTACAGGACAAGAAACACTATAGTTAGGCATAGAGATACGGTGCGCCCGAGACGTTTAGGCAGAGAGGAGGCGACCAACCCCAAAACATTTATGTATAATGCTAAAAGCCGAAGTGCGGTTACACCAAGTTTTAGCCTACTTAACTAAGCTAGTTTTAGCCGGTTAAAAGTAGGTATAACCGCATTTGGAGTTTTAACCCTATCATATAATGAAATGCGGCCCGCACTGATTTCCTGGCAATATTTGTGGACCTCCACTAGAATAAGGTTGCTGAACCCTGGCGTAGAAGAACAGCGCGGTCACACAGTAAAACACGAAAATCGCCTTAATTCGTACTATGTATCGATATAGATAAACTATAGGTACTGCTATATACTTACCCGTTGCTCAATTCCCATACAAATAATGATCAAACGCGCGAATGAACGTGCTTTACCTCAGCTTCAATGTTTACCATCTGATTTAACGACCTTATTTTTTATACGAAAATAACTTTTTCATTAACGTTACGACATCATAATTATTCTTTGATACAGCTAAGTCTTATTATTATTAGTGTCTGAGTGTCAATATATACGGCACTTACAAGAAAAAAAAAACAACTTTAACATTTTTCTCTGTCTGTCTGTCTGTCTGTTTGTTCCGGCTAATCTCCGACACGGCTGGATCGATGTTAACAGAACTTTCACTGGCAGCCTAGATAGCCGATGTTATAAGGAGTAACTTAGTCTACTTTTATTTTAGAAAAAGAATTTGGGGATCTGCGCAAAAAAAAAAAACCCGTGAAATTGTGAATAAAATCCGATTCAAGTAGGGGAGTATTGACATCCACGCGGGTGAAGTCGCGGGCAACTGCTAGTCTGTAATATAATAAAATAGGGGTTTTATTAACAAATTGTGTTTAATTGACTTGGTATTTAGGATAATGGACTTGGTTGGGATAAGGGCAAGAAAATGATGATGATGTTTAATCGACTATGCCTACAAAATAATTTAATTAATTTGAGATTAATTAGAAAAGTTAAAGTTGTCGAAAAGTTAGACGTAAAGTGAAGTGCGGAAATGAGATGCGTGCAACCACAGCTCACAGCACGTTTACAAATATACCAGCGAATCTCTTCAGTTCTCGTTTTCATGTAATTCCATTTTTTGTGCTGACGTCACTGGTTGTGACCGACCAACGCAATTTGCGACAGATATTGGATACTAGACAGCTGGACAAATAGCTTATCAAGTGAAAATCGCCCCGATACAGCAACTTGCACTCAGCGTTCCATTTATTTTCCGTTCTCTTTTATGAACAGTAGTCAAATTCAAAGATATTAGTTTCTACATTTAACTTAAAAAATATATGTCGAAAGTAAAAGCTACTATTAAAATAAGGCGAGCAGGATAAACTTTTTCGAACGCAGCTTCAGAAATGTCTCGGTAAAGGTGAACGCAAACTTGTCCGCGCCGGACGAAACGAGGTTCCTAGTAATTCTTCCGGGGCGGCGGCGATTCGTCCGATTAAGCGAGGATAAGCGTGCGAGGTTTCTTGTTGTTTACGATATAAGTACAATTTTATTTATTATTTATAGTATTAGTGTATTATATCTAAAAATCCTCAAGATTCAAGGTTTACGATATCTAAAAATGTCATAGGTTCAAAGTCAGTGGAAAACGATAGGTATTAACAAAATGAAAATTATGATGTCGCCATGTTGAGCGGTGGCAGTTTCGTAATATTTTTTTGTATGATTTACTAAATAATCTATTAAAATATGTTTTTATTTTGTAAATTAGTTCATTATGAGTATTTAGACACAATTAGACACGTATTTTTTATTTTGGTATATCTGCAGTAGTTTACGAGTTAATATGTTAATATGCTATATATAGTTGGAAATGCACAACGCATTCTTCACCTACCTTCAGTTATAAAGTTGATTTCGTATTTAAAATTTATTGTTTCTAGAGCTACTGAAATTAGCCCATTAGAAAGTTGCTCGAATACGTATTTCAAAACGTCGTGAATTATGAAAGCTTCAAAACATATTTACCGGCGCCGCGCGGATATTTCAGTGGATAGGTTTTCATACAATTAATTGTAAAATCGATTCTTTCGGCTTTCCTTTGCTTCCTCCGACTCTGATAACGGTGTAAGTATCTCTTTAAAAAGTTTAGGTATATTTGCGACTTCTTGCATATATTAAAAGTCACTTTACTCGTGTAGCTTTCATTTATCAAATATTTTTTGAAGCTTTCATAATTCACGACGTTGTGAAATACGTATTCAAGCAACTTTCTATAGGGCTGATTTCAGTAGCTCTAGAAACAATAAATTATAAATACGAAATCAACTTTATAACTGAAGGTAGGTGAAGAATTCGTTGCGTTATTAATAGTAGGTAGGTACGTCAGCTGGTGAATATTTTAATACAGAAAACGGGATGTCCGTAAATCAGAATTTTAATGATCGTGTGGGATGTTTGTTTGTAGGTACTCTGCGAGCATTTCCTCTTCGACTAACAAACTGCAGGTGCTTGGATGATACAGTCTTGCATCAGCGCCAAGATCAGCGTCTATCATAGCATGATGATGTGTTAGAAAATAAATATTTTGTGATTGTTATCTGGTAACGACGTATCTTCTGTATACTTCATTTCTGTATGTTTTGATTGGAGTTTTAGTATAGTGATTGATTTTTAATTTAACTGTATTACAAAAATAAATTTACTTTAAAAAAAGCAAAAACCGCCTTCAAAAACCTAAAACGAATGAAATAACTTTCTTAAAAATCTTAACAGCTTCTGAAAAATTGAAGAGACCGACTTCAGAAGCGGTTAAGATTTTTAAGAAAGTTAGTTTATGCGTTTTAGGTTTTTGAAGCCAGTTTTTACTTTTTAAAAGTAAATATATTTTGCTATTTTTAGTTCAATATACAATTATATAAGCTCAAGACGAACGATAAGGAGAATTATCAAAATCCTGTTAGAAATGCCGGAAATACAGTACATTTATGCATATTTGTACATAAGAATAATCACCTAATGTATTATACAGAGTGTTAGGTTAAACGAGGGATTTACTTTACCTAAGGGGTCATTGTACTCACCATTATGAACAACTTTTACTATGGGACCAAACCTGAAATCGCGAAAAAAAATCAGCTGCTCCCTACATTTTGATGAATTATGCGAACATAAATGTACTGAACAGCTGATTTTTTTTTTCGCGATTTCAGGTTTGGTCCCATATTAAAAGTTGTTCATAATGATGAGTACAATGACCCCCTTAAAGTAAATCCCTCGTTTAACCTAACTCTCTGTATACTAAAACCTTCCTGAAAGTATGTAGATCACGTTAGTAAAAGAATCATCAAAATTGGTTCATTATAATGAATGGAACATACAAACAAATATACATACGAGTCGAATACAATATCTCCTTTTTGAAGTCGGTTAAAAAAGTGCACTGCGTGCTCTATTTTAGATTTTTGATCGATCCTGTACAAAGACTATATTTCTCTATGATCCTGTAGGTCGTAGGTCCGAACCCTGTTAGGCGCTTTACTTTGTGTAAATTATTTCATCACCACTACTCTCAAAACTGTGAAGGAAAACATCGTGAGGAAACCGTCATGTCCTAGAACTCGAAGACATGTGACATCTACCAACCCGCACTGGGTCCGCGTGTGGATTACGGCCCACTCCCTCTCACCGAGAGGAGTCCGGTGTCCCAGCAGTGGGAACATTATAGGCTGATTATGCTTTGTCTAGGGTAAAGGACTTTTACAGCTATTTGCAGTTGACAGTAAAATTTTACACCAGAATTCATCCATCAGAAACAAATACCGAAATTAATGTGGCATGTGGGTCTCGTTGTATTTGAAAACCCATTGCTGCTAGGTCTCATCGTCATGTGCATATTACCCGTTCTAACATACGGTGCACAAAGTTGGTCCCTTACTGAACAACAAAAGTCCAAACTCAAGATTTGCCAACAGGCAATGGAGCATAGCATAGGTGTCAAGTGTACAGATCGCGTTAGAAACACCACCTTGCGCTCCTTAACTCAGGTAGCAAATGTTGGAGAAAAAACAGCCAGGCTGAAGTGGGAGTGGGCTGGCCATGTCGCACGAATACATCCGGAGAGATGGGCAAAGATCGAGAATCGAAAAGAAAGAGGGAGGACATCGCCGTCGAGGTAGACCGCGGTGAAGGTGGTGTGACGAGGGCCAGCATGGCCGATACAGACAGGTATGGAAAGGAAAAGGCCTTTGCCCAGCAGTGAGACACAAAACAGGCTAGCACAAAAAAAAGTCTAGATAAATCAAAATATTATTTACTATCTCAAGTAATACAGTATCTAACAGAAACCTATTCCAACAAGTTTGCGAGTTATTGTCGCAACGAGATTACCAACAAACATTACCCTCTCAACTTCGTCGAAATCGGTAAATAGAGTCGTAGAAAGTATCAACCTGTTTTCTCCTTCATATTATCCGTAAGTACATAAAATCCGTCTATCGTACAAACGACCAAAATAACATTGAACGCTAATATAATGGTAAATTCACCTTTCAGACGAGTTCTGTGCTAATATAATAAAAACGCCGCCTTTGGCTCGAATGGCGGACTTAAAATTTTACAGCGACGCCGCCGCTGCCTACACAATTCGGGCGATCGTAAAGTTCACACAGTGAAAATACTTTGAAAATAGAACTGTCAATCTTTATAACATAATTATAAACCTTTTTTTTCTGCTCACGTAGTTCGCTAATCGGTTAAAAAGAAAGAGAGAAAGAGAAAGCGATGATAGGATCACCTATAAAACGTCGAGCTAGTCGATATTTTATCGGGAAAATGTAGGTAGTTTGGCCCAGACTTGTTTAAAACAAAAACATGTTGAGGCTTAGGACATGGTATGTTGATCTCGAAGGGTATCGCAAGCATAAACATTGTATATTATCATTCGCAAAACTTATAGAAACAAGTTTTGGAAAGGGTGCTTTTTTAAGTTAACATGTGACGCCGCCGCCGGACCAACAGTTATAAACTTATAACATTCTGAACAGAATACAAAGAGCTAGTTGTTTCTCCTAGTAAAAATATTAGATCGAGTTACAAAACTATCTACGAGTAGGTAATGTAGGTATTTTACCTACATATTGGTGCAGCAATAATATCGTTGACTTCGATCATTAATTTGTTTTATCAACCCCGAAACGTCAATGGACACGAGCTTTGGTTCACGATATACAACGTAAAATAATTAAATTATAAAATCCATCAATGCCCCTCCACAAAGCCGAACTATTCTCGACTAGAGACTACAAGCTACGTATTGGAAAATAAAAATAAATGTATTCCTCTATTCGTCCGTGAATCCGCAATATGCAATATAATCTGCCGATACTGGCATTATTTTTTCTCGGTCGGATATCTCTGCCCGCGTTCTATTCAGCTATTGTTCAAAATAATGACTTCAGCAAGTGAGAACTTTCTGTTCTGACTTCGACTGAATAATCTATTTGGTGAGTTTACTTATCTCCACTGTATGAAATTGTCTGTTATTTTCTCTTGAAATTATTTTATTATTGTGAAACTTTTGTACGTTGAAAACTAATCATTTAAATTGGTATTGTTAATTTTTAGAGCTTCAATTAAAGTGCCAAGGCTAGAAATGAGGCAGTTTGTTTCTGATGTCTAAGTTCTCTATCACAACGGTCTACTTAATTGTGAAAACTTTGCAATATTATGGTGTCTTTGTAACATTTCATTCATTTATCAAGGAACCACAACTGACATGCCTCGACCATGTAGTGCAGTGTACACGAAACAGCAATAGTTGGATATAGTAGTTTTTTAATCGCGTACTTTTTTTTTTGCAAAATGTGACGGTGAACAAAATGCGCGGTGCTGAACTGTGTGTAGAGAGGAGGTGAACACTTCGAGCGCCTCTTGAAGTACACTTACGTAAGTATGTAATACAAAGTTTAATTTAAACGTTGTTCTAAACTAGGTTTTAAACACAAATCTCACACAAGCCGTCGGATTCACAACAATTAATTATCCGGATGTTAATACAACATTTTAATAAGCCAAAATTACGTTAAAAGTTTTAAACTAACTATACATACTTACTTGATATTGTTAATTCGGAATCAGCTGTTTAGTCACTGAGGACGAATGAATGAATGAATGAACACGTGCGACGGTGATGGTGTGCGGCGGATTCCGCGGCACTTTACTTGTATTAAGTACCGTCAACTGGGGTGACATTGATTAAGTTTTAGGGAACAAGCTGTAATAAAACCATTGAAGATGGCTGAAAAAATCTGAAAAAAATCCCTAGCAATGGGAAGATACTATAGAACAGAAATCTCGAAGTTCGATTTAGACTTATTAGATTTTAAGCAAAAAATAAAAAAAACTGCGCTATCAACTTTATACTGGAAGTGGACTCGATAGCCCTAATTTTTGATGTGAAAAATAAAAATATTATCCCACCATATAACCTCCAAGTTATGAATATTTTTTAGATAGTGGGGTAAGGGGATAGTTTGATAATTGCATTAGGTATGATTTTTATATTAGGAAAAGGGAAAGAAAATAAAGTTTTATAGTAGGTACGTTTCGACATATTTATTTACTGACATTAAATTGAAACTAAGAAATAATGAAATTTTTTACATGGAGCGACTGCCTATCTGACCTCCACAACCACAGTTACTGGGTAATACGATACCCCTTGGTAGGACTGGTTGTCAGACTTTCGGGCTTCTGACGACCCGTAACGACTGTCAAAGACCCTCGAATGACAGCCGGGACCAACGGCTTAACGTACTTTCCGAGGCACGGAGGAGTCTCGGTATGAAAAGATGGTCACCCATCCACAGACCAACCCCGGCAAGCGTAGCTTAACCTGATGGATCGACCCGTGCGGCTGTTATTACTTAGCCACGAGCTCCTCAAAACTAATAAAAACTAAAATACCTATAGATGCAGCGTTAATTGACATAACACCATCGGTGATCTTCTGAAGGTCATCCGGCACCATTTTGTAATTCCGTACGTACCATCTTGGTCTACAACCTAAAAAAGACAGGGGTGAAATGGACAATCAATATAAAATTCAATAAACAGACTAAATACCTTCATAGAATAACAAATGGTAAATATACCCAGAGAACAAAAATTGTTCCATAATAACCATAAAACAAATAATTATGAGAGTAAATATCATGTGTCTAGGTTCAGCGGCTTAATCTGCATAATTGAAGTTAATTACACATGCATTTCTTACCATCGAATTTCAATAATTTATCACCCACTACCGAAAATGCGTAGATGCACCGATACCAAATGACAGAATGCCAAAGTTGCCAGACTAAAGAATTAGACGGCAAAATTCAAAAATAAATATTAATCATTAAACTCGTCCCTTGATTTGAAAGTCACCCCAGTTGACGGTTATTATTTGTTCCTCAAATTAGATTTTCCGACTAAAATATTGCCAATGAATTCAAAGTCTTCTTGTATATAGGCTGACTGGTGACTTCCTGTATATAGAGTGACCGATACTTAAGCACATGAATTTACTTCACAAACTTTTACTACGGGCCAAACCTAAACTCGCGAAAAAAATAATCAGCTGTCCCATACATTCATGTTCGCATAACTCGTCAAAATGTAGGGAGCAGCTGATTTATTTTTCGCGATTTCAGGGTTTACCCTAAAAAAACATAGTAAAAGCCCATAGTGAAAGTTGTTCATAATGATGAGTACATTCATGTGTTTAAGTATCGATCACTCATCACCTACCAGTCATCCTATATACACATATACTGATAGATTACAGGAAAATTGATAAGAAGTCTATGGTCTTAACGTAACATGGTAAATCACCCAATATTGAGCGTACAAACTTACATTTGTAGTTGGAATGTATGGGGTACATGTTTTTCGACTACAATGTTAGTTTGTTCTTATAATAAATCCATTCCAACTTCGGGACTCTTCATTGTGCGTGGTCCAACACACACTGCGCCAGTTTATTTTTCAAAATATTTTGGACCTACACTGAGACTTTGCTTACGAACTTACAAGAAACAAATAATACAGGTCGCTTAGGTAATTAGGTCAAGGATTCGCACATTATATTTGAAAACTATACAGGATGTAAAAAGGCCCAACACTGACGAAATCTGCGCATGCTGTTCATCTTACCAAGTACTTACGTAACATTCAGCAAATTAATTACCTACGTTGTTTGATGTTGGATGCGGTCGGAGCTTCAAATTAAACCAAACTCATATTCTACCGCTACCATGATAGCTTACACAAACTACGAAAGTAGGTAGGTAACATGCAAAACACACACGTGTACACATGGCTACTTATAATACATTACACATATACACATATTCATACGCTATATATTTTCAGTTTATGCTGACCTCTCATTGTATGGAAATCCTATACAATGCGAGATCAACTTATACTGGAATTGTATATTAGGTTGGGGAAAAAGTCTTTTCGCATTATAGTATGTATGAACTTGTAATAAAATCTCTTTGGCTATACTATTTGTATCTGGCTGGTTTTGGTATCATTGAAAGTTTAAATTTTAAAGAACATAATTCTAAATTCAAATTAGGAAAATGTGTGATTTTCATTTGTTTTTCGTACCGTCAAGATGAGTGAATCTAATGAAGAAATTCGATATATTTTAAAATTTTACTACAAAAAAGGTAAAAATGCAACGCAAGCCGCGAAAAAAATTTGCGATGTTTATGGACCTAGTGTAGTGTCTGTGAGAGTAGCACAAATTTGGTTTAAGCGTTTTCAATCCGGAAATTTTGATGTCAAAGATGCACGTCGCTCTGGTCGCCCTATTACGGATAAAATGGATGCCATTTTTGAAAAAGTGGAGCAAGATCGGCATATCAGTAGTTACGACGTAGCTGAAGAACTGGAAATTGACCACAAAACAGTTTTGGCGCACTTGAAAAAAACTGGGTACACAAAAAAGCTCGACATTTGGGTACCTCACGAGCTCACTGAAAGAAACCTAATGAACCGTGTACTCATTTGTGATTCTTTATTACGACGTAATGAAACCGAACCATTTTTGAAGAAGCTGATAACTGGTGATGAAAAGTGGATCACGTATGACAAGAACGTGCGAAAAAGGTCGTGGTCAAAGGCCGGTCAGGCTTCACAGACTGTGGCGAAACCCGGGTTAACTCGCAACAAGGTGATGCTGTGTGTGTGATGGGATTGGAAGGGCATTATTCATTATGAGCTATTACCACCAGGCAGGACCATCGATTCTGAACTCTACTGCGAACAACTGATTAGATTAAAGCAAGAAGTTAAGAGAAAGCGGCCGGAATTAATCAACAGAAGGGGTGTGGTTTTTCATCATGATAACGCTAGACCTCACACGTCTTTAGCCACTCAGCAAAAATTAAGAGAGTTTGGCTGGGAGGTGTTAATGCATCCGCCGTATAGTCCTGACCTTGCACCTTCAGATTTCCACCTGTTTCGGTCTCTTCAGAATTCTTTAGGCAGTGTCAGGTTAACATCACGAGAGGACTGCCAAAACCACTTGTCGCGGTATTTTGACCAGAAGTCCTAAAATTTCTATAGCAATGGGATCATGTCCCTACCTACAAGATGGCAAAAAGTTATCGAACAAAATGGTACCTACATACTTTAGTTAAATGTAAATAAAGTATATTAAAAAATGTTAAATGTTTAAAAGTATAGCCAAAGAGATTTTATTACAAGTTCATACATACTATAATGCGAAAAGACTTTTTCCCCAACCTAATATATCGTGTAGGTACCCAAAGCTTTTAGGCCCGAATTCAAGAATGATGCTGGCTGAGCCATGAATCTCGTTTTAAAACAGACCTATACTGGTCTGTAGTGTAGATCAGATTTGATACTTATCTCGAACTACTCGTAGTTATTCTGCACGCGACTTCGTCTGCGTGAAATTTCTTGTCACCCGACCCGCCCCGTCGCATGGCATCGCCTCTCTGCGCTATTACTTCCTTTTCGCTTAGAGTTGTTTCTGATATTTTTTCCTTTTTCTCGGCTCTATTACTTCGTTTTCGCTTAGAGTTGTTTCTGATATTTTTTCCTTTTCCTCGACTTTATTACTTCGTTTTCGCTTAGAGTTGTTTCTGATATTTTTTCCTTTTCTCGGCTCTATTACTTCGTTTTCGCTTAGAGTTGTTTCTGATATTTTTTCCTTTTTCTCGGCTCTATTACTTCGTTTTCGCTTAGAGTTGTTTCTGATATTTTTTCCTTTTTCTCGGCTCTATTACTTCGTTTTCGCTTAGAGTTGTTTCTGATATTTTTTCCTTTTTCTCGGCTCTATTACTTCGTTTTCGCTTAGAGTTGTTTCTGATATTTTTTTCCTTTTCCTCGACTCTATTACTTCGTTTTCGCTTAGAGTTGTTTCTGATATTTTTTTCCTTTTCCTCGACTCTATTACTTCGTTTTCGCTTAGAGTTGTTTCTGATATTTTTTCCTTTTTCTCGGCTCTATTACTTCGTTTTCGCTTAGAGTTGTTTCTGATATTTTTTTCCTTTTCCTCGACTCTATTACTTCGTTTTCGCTTAGAGTTGTTTCTGATATTTTTTTCCTTTTCCTCGACTCTATTACTTCGTTTTCGCTTAGAGTTGTTTCTGATATTTTTTTCCTTTTCCTCGACTCTATTACTTCGTTTTCGCTTAGAGTTGTTTCTGATATTTTTTCCTTTTTCTCGGCTCTATTACTTCGTTTTCGCTTAGAGTTGTTTCTGATATTTTTTCCTTTTTCTCGGCTCTATTACTTCGTTTTCGCTTAGAGTTGTTTCTGATATTTTTTCCTTTATCTCGGCTCCTAAGAGTCCTAGCGTGATGTTAAATAGCCTATAGCCTATACCCTTACTCAAGAATTAGGAAATGAATTGAATTCACAACAAAAAAAAATCAAATCCGACTGGTAGTTCCAGAGATCAGCGCGCACAAACAAAAAACAAACTCTTCAGCTTTATTATCAGATATATAGATTAAATCTAATTTTAGATCGAGATTCATGAATGGGCTTTTTTCTTGCTAGAATAAGACCTCAGATATATTGATTCATTAAACTAGCTACTATGCAGTGCTTTTTTAATTATTTTTTTTTTCGTTAGGAACCTTCTCCGGCGCGCACACAACAACTTACCAAAGTTTCAACACAAAGTATTGCACGGCAAATTGATATATAGTAATATATAA
This sequence comes from Dicycla oo, assembly GCA_948252095.1. Classification (NCBI taxonomy): domain Eukaryota; kingdom Metazoa; phylum Arthropoda; class Insecta; order Lepidoptera; family Noctuidae; genus Dicycla; species Dicycla oo. Next base: position 18,849,175 of record OX411712.1, read on the forward strand.
GTAAATGGCACGGCAATTGATTTTTATTTATATTATACAGGGTGTAAGGGACAGCTCTCCGTAGAATGATAGGGTGAATTCAGTATGTCAAACTAAGATGACCGGTACATGAAATTATTTCAGGAACGTTATGGGAATCCAATAAACCTGATTTGTTTGTGTTTTTATGCACAAATCGGAGCATCAGTTACTGGTTGGGAGGGGTAGGTAATAGGTATGCGGTGAGTTCGATGAACTCTGTAGCTACGCAGAAAGTGAACAGCTGATTTCACACGTCGTTCGTTAGAGTAGTTCAACATCCATTGCTGTTTTTTTTTATTGTAGTTGTTTTATTTATATAAATGGAGTACTGCGTACAAAGCATGTAATTTCACATTGAAATAAAGAAACAGTAACTGAAAAACAAAAATTAAAAAAATAAATTTTTCGTGAGAAATATTCCAGTGGAATATGATTTAAAATAAGGAACTGAATGTACCCTGTTAGTTTGTGGAGGGCTGTCTCTTACACCCTGTATACAGAAGAAGAAAAAAACTGACACCGAAGATATTTTAATTAAATAATATTATTACCCGTTGTCTAAACTGAACTATTTTCAGGTCTGCACTATGCTAAAAAAAAGTAATATAATATTGTACTGTAACATTGTAACAAGACTTTCCATGGATATATTACCGTTTCGCATAACATTATTATCTAGGTACCTACTTAAATACTACCCATTTCCAAGCAGAAACAAAAATACCTTGTACCTACTTAATCTCTCTTATTTCTTTTGTAGAGGTGTACTTTAAGGGCCCAACATACAATGTTTTTTATACGCGCCGACTACGCGCGTTCCCTGTAACGCACGTCGACGGCGTGTTTTCTTCCTCACTAAATTTGAGAAATCAGCACGGTTTGCGTTGCATACGAGTTACACGCGCGTCAACGGAAAAAACGAGATGTGTACGTGCCCTAATAAACAAAAATATCAGAACTCGAACAGAAGAAAATAAACTTACTCGTAGATAGGATTATTTTTACATTACGAAAGGAGTCATTACGTAGGAGTCGTACTGAGTTGGATTATTTTCTTGTTAGCAAGTAATTATGCGGCTAAGCGGTTTAATAAAATTGAGCAAAGAATGGTTTGATATAAGAACAAAAGAGCTATAAGTACCATAGTTACCCCGTGAGCGCTAAAACTTTAAAGTGGCTCTATATCAAGATTTGTGTCAATGGCATGACCACTTACTTGTCTATCTCTACGAAGAGTAGACAAGCTTTTCTATACAAAGTGACATTTCGTTTCTTCGTTTTTGACATCGCGCCGTAGAAATAATTCTACAATGAGGAGCCACACTCAAAGCTGTGTGTAGATGTCGCTGTAGTCGACTGTACCTTGTTAACCTTTCGTGACAGTAGTATGACTGCTATTTATGAGAATTTAAAGTGTAATTCGACTATAATATGTACACGTTAATGACTGTGCCTCAACTAAAAGTTGAACTCTGTAAAAGGAACGCAGTAACTGCCGGCTAAAAGGTCGATTTGATTGAAAGGAAAACACTTATTATATATTTTTTATTTTAATATTTGGGCCTTTTTCTATAAGCCACGGACTAACATTCCTATTTTTTTTATAGATTACATTCGTATGATCGAAACCAAAACGTTGGTGCTGACTGCGACATCCAAGACGACACCGCATGTGTACCTTCTGATAATACATTCAGAGATGCAGATACTCCTTTACCAATGACTAACAGACAGGAAATACATGAATATTTTGAAAACTAAGTACCTATATTGACTGATTAAATCTTTAGACTTCTTTACTACATAGATTAGCTAATATAGTACTCGTATATTTTATGACATTTATTTTGACGACAATAATTTTATTTTATTAGATAATAATCTTGATTCTTTTGTTTTATAGATATAGTACCCAGCCTAAAGAACAGCTTCTTTACTAATTTTATCCTATTCTGTGAAATGCACAGCAGATAATCGTGCCGTACTACTTGCCTTAAAGTATTTAATACGTAACGCCAATTCCCATTGTTTACTGCCCTTACTTTCCTTAGGAAACAAATGTACTCCTCTGTTTTTACAAGTTAACACAATACTTTAAGGCATTTTGGACAAAATTACGGAAAATAGGAAAGCTAAACTTAGTAGATTGCAGAAAACAAGGTCGACAACAGTCGATAGTGCGCCATCTATCGTGATAAAAAGTTAGTTTTCCTCCCCATTGGTCATTTTGTCTTTCGTTTTTAGCGATCTTTATCTAGGTCCTTTTTTATATAGACTATTTCGGAAGAAAGTTTTCTTTCCCAACTGTCAAAATCACACTGATCACCTCTGACCACTGATAATTGTCTAGGGTAGTGAAGACAATTTGCGTCATGCTAAACTGTAGTGCTGACTACCGTCTTTTTATTCGACGGCCGCAAAGTATATACGGTTATCTACAAAATCATTTCTTTTGCTTATATCTCGAAAACGGCGTGTCCTATCGCAAAAATAATGAAAATCTTGCCCCCTTTCTAAAACTCATAACCCCATAAAACTTTACATGTAGGTAATAATTTTTCATATTTGCCATACAAAAAGTGAAAAATTCCATATATTCCATATAAAACACATTGCGAATCGCATCTTCTCCGGTGCTACGAGCTCGCCTCCGCAGTTGTATTTATATAACAGCACCGCAGCCGCAGCGGCAGCTCCGCAGCTGTTTTTATTTATATTATGTTGTATGCGTGACTTAATATTTGTAAAAATTGAAAATTAAACAGAAAAAAAGTCCTATGAAAAAACAAAGAACTCTGAGTGGAATTATGTAAAAAAGTGAATTTCGTAAAAGTGCAGTTGACTCTTTTCTTGCCGTCATACTGTCTACACGGTAACGTCATTTTTGTCTACTCTTCCGTCGACAAGACGCTTCTCTACAGTCCTCGTGCTAAGTTTGTATTTCTGTAGAATTAATACAACGGTTAGATTATATAATATTAACAGTTTTTGTAGCTAAGAGATAATTTGAGAGGAAAAAAACACCGAGCGTAAGAAAAGAGAACAACGAAACTTTTTAAATTTATGGTTGGCTAAGATTGTGTTTACACATTCTTCCAACAATTTCTAATTAATCGGTTGAAGGACACTGAACGACACCCAATAGAAGTTTTATTGTTACTGCCTACAGCTATGGCCGTTTATAATAAAGCCTTTATTTACTGATAAACAAAAACTAATTACAATATAAAATAAATTAAGCAAAAACATAACTATGGCACTTCGGTATCTTCATTAGGCAATCAGCGCGTTCTTTGACGCATAGGCCTCCCCCAGGCTCCTCCATTTGTCATGGTCTTGTGTGTCTCTAGCCCACAGGAAACCATCTGTCTCAACTATGTCGTCGTCCCAGTGTTTACGTTGTCTCCCTCTACTTCTTTTTAAACCATCTCTGATTTGCCATTCCGTAACAGCTTTAGACCACTTATTGCTCTCTCCATTTCAGTCTTTTTGTGTTGTCGGTAGCATCATTTAGTTTGGTAATTTTCCTCAGATCTTTAGCTCTCTTTTTGTCTTTTCTCTTGAAGTTCAGTATGCTGCGTTTGCTTTGGCAAGACGTAATTTTCTGCAGGGTCTTTTGAGTCAATGCCCATGCTTGACAGCCATAAGTTAGGCATGGCAGAATGCATGTATTAAAAAGAGTTATTTTCTAGAATATAGGATATTGGGCATTTTTCTTTACCTCTTTGAGTGACCAGTATCTATTCCTTGTACTGGTTGTGCGTCTTTCTATTTCTCATTCCATTTGTCTGGTGAATGAAATCAGTTATCCAATACGAGTTCACATACTCTATAATTTCTCCTTGTATACTGGTGGTCTCTGCAATGCGGTTTGTCATTAGTTTTGTTTTCTCCTTGTTCATTGAGAGTCCCACTTGAATGCTTCCTTCTGCAAGCTCTTGTAACATCTTTTGTTGTGCGCGATGGTTATCGGAAATTAAGAATAGACTAAGTCATCTGCAAACCGAAGATGGTTTAGTAATCTTCAATGAATATTGTTGCCGTATTTTTGCCAGTCCATGCTTCTAAATACCTCTTCCAAGACTGCCAAGAAGATTGTCGGGGATAAAGGGTCTCTTTGTCTTACTCTTCTAAGAATCAGAAATTCTTCCCCTAAAGTTTCAAGTTTTATCGGAGCTGTAGAATTTATGTATACATTTTTAATGATTCCGATGTACTTCTGTTCTATCCCTTGGTGTTTTAAGGCTTTCAAAATGCTATTGTGGTCTATTGAATTAAAGGCTATAGTCTACAAATGCTAGATAATATATTATATAGATTTGTTTCTTGTGCTTTTTCTATTAGTTGTTTAATTGTATGCTCTGAAACCTGCCAGTTGCACGGGTGCTATTCGTCAAGTTTTACTGTTACTCTGTAGGATAGTTAAAGACCCTCCTAAAAGAACACAATATGGGCGTTTTGTTTACGTCAATGCAAAATGTCATGTCAGATAAGTGTTGTTCAAACAAGGCATATGCGCGTCCGCCCTTTATACTGAACTGAGGCGCTCACAGTATGTATAAACGTTCGTATTACGCACGTAAAAAACGCGTGCATGTGGACTAACTGTGCTGGTTCTTTCAGGTATCTCCAAACCACGCGTGTCTGTATGCGCCAGCCCGTATCCGTAAGTGCGTAAAGCGCTAAATCGGGAGGCAAGGAAGAGATTTCCACTAATATGCGATCACATTACAGATAAATAAATTAAATGTAGCAAACAAAGTCACATAAATACACATTGGAGACGGAACCCCTATACATTCGTTGATTTGGCAGTATATCGAACATTTAATGTGAGGCCATTTCCTTTTATCTACATGTTATAAAATTAGGTTAGGTACAACCATTTTAATATATGGCTACCCATAATGCCGATATATGCCATATATGGTCGGCTTATTTTTTTGCATGTACTATAGCCAGTCCAAACACTCGTGGCACGCGGGGCTATAAAATGTGGGAGCGGAATAGCGAATATTGCGCGCTACCTTGCACTTATGGGTCTTATGGGCGGGAGTAGTGACGTTACCACTTTCTTATCGATAGTGTTAGTTACCTTTTATGCGTTAAATGAAATAATAAAGCATTTAATGATTAAAATCAGTTTAATAATAAAATAAAAAATATAACAAAATTATAGTTAGACTTATTAATAAACGCGTTTCATTTACTTAATTCACAATAACTTACATGTCAATGTTCTATAAATATTAATTTAATTTACTGTTATCCTACAACAAACAATAATACGAGTATTAACCCTAAAGAACAAAATTATACATAATATTTACAAAAACCATAATGATTTATAATTTAATCTAGTTCCGCATCATCTTCCTCCTCGTTATCGGAATCGCTGTCCTGGACTACATTAATTATTAAACTATTTATATCTGACGAACACATTTTCCCCAATCTTCTGTGGTCACATTTCCTATAGCCTCGTGCACCAATTTTTCGACATCAGCTATTTTAAAAGTTTTATTTTTTGTTGCTACTTCTCCTTTCACTTGAGCCCATATCAACTCGATTGGATTGTACTGGCAGTGATATGGGGGCAAACGAATTACTTCGTGACCTCATTGGTTTGCCACTACATTGATATGACACATTTCCGGACGGTGCTGTTTAATTTGAAAACACAAACATTACGAACACATTTTGACAATGATAATCTTGTATATGCAATTCAAATATACATAGTTAAACTAACGATAATTGAAAGTTAATCAATATACCTTCTGTAGAAGCTCTGTAGTAATCCCATTTTGCCGCAGCCAGTGTTGCAATTGAGAATTTGTGACTGATGATGTGGGTACTTGGTTTATTTGTTTGGAGTGATAACTGGCATTATCTATAATAACACTTGGCTCTTCTAAACTCTGGAGTAGTCGAGTAAACCATTCTGTAAAAACTTCAGCGTTCATTTCTGAATGGTAGTTCTCATTTTTCTATTTCATTGCACGGAAAACCCATTCTAGTTCTGGCAAAAATCCAAGAGCGACTCTTGGATTTTGCTTGGAGCGACTTTTGCAAAAATCCAAGAGTCGCACATCCCACGTGACAATCTGAAAATGCAAATACAATTAAAATATGTCCGTAAATATGAAAAATACAATTAAGACCATGCCAAACTGCAAAATATATACCAATTAGCGTTCCTCCTTTCCCGATCTTTTGATTTATACCACCCTCATCGTTTCGGTCTACCCATACTCTTTTCCTCGAATGAGTTTGATTGAAACCAGTTTCATCTAAATATATTCTTGTACGTTTGTCTCCGCTCTTCTTCAATTCATCCAATTTTCTCAAAAAGTGCAATCGAGCGCAAACAATGTCTCGTCTCTCCATCAATCGTTTTCTTCCGTCAGGAGCATTTTAAAATTTGTACCCAAGAGCCTTTACAATGAATGCCATAGAAGATTTGCTATACCTGAACCCCTCTATTTTCTGATTGGTAACCTCAACAATTTTCGGTGACGTAGGATATTCGCCATTTGAATAAAATGATGACACAATTCTTTTTATAAAACTTTTGTCAAAATCGTCTAAATCTGTTACTGGTCGAGGCTGACGTACGATTTCCCCAAGAATACTTGGCGCACCACGTTTACATTCGTCTCTAATCCTGGCTACAGTTCTCAGACTTACTCTACAGATCATCACTGCAATACCACGTGATTGATTAAAATCAATATCTTGCAATTTCTTGGATCTTCTTTAATTTCACACAAAAAGTTATCACATTATTAATTACACGACGGGCTTGTTGATGCACTTCACCATCAATGCTTATATACAAATAATGCTATTTTTTAAGAACGTGTCCATGTTGAATGCAGTTGCAAAGACAAATGACGTTTTAATAACAGTATAGTTTTAAGCCGCCCGTAATTTGCGTAATTATCGATGACTCATTTAAATGGTAAGCCCAACCCTAATGCATGACGTCACAAACGTGTTTTAAGGCCCCGCGTGCCACGACCGTTTGGTTCGAGTATAGTTAAGTACCTACATTACAAAAATGATATTTTTATAATTTCGATCAACAATGGTGGTTGCCTAAAGCCTGGAAGAGATCGCAGAAAGCGATAAGGCCGCCCGTTGTAAATGGTATTCTAATATTGGTGGTACGCTCGCATTTTATGGCACGCTTTTTATAAATATTTATTTTTAGGGTTCCGTATCTACCTGAAAAGGAAAAAACGGAATCCTTATAGGATCACTCGTGTGTCTGTTTGTCTGTCCGTCTGTCACAGCCAATTTTGCTCCCAATCTAATGGACTGATTAAGTAGAAATTTGGTACACGTAGTATGAATTTTTGTGACCCAAATACGGACGTGTAACGTAAATAAATGAATTTTTAATATGGGGGTCACTTGTAAGGGGCAAATAAGAACATTAAAAAATAAGTTTGGCGAACTGCATCGAGTGACATATCAAATAAAATGGCTTACTGTGAGGATCACAAATATATATATATATATATATATATATATATATATATATATGTTATTTAAGAAAATAGACGAAAATGTACTATTCTGCCCTTATCTCCGAAACTACTGAGCCAAAAATTAAGAAAAAAAATATCATAGATCTCGTGCTCTATACATTAGGGTACATTAAAAATGCACTTATGCAGGCTTTTCATTTTGTATGATGCCTAATCTAATAGATTTAGACCTAATGGATTTTGTAACGTCTTTGAAGTAATAGAGCTCAAATGCACGAATTAAAAAATCCGTAAGGTAAAAATTACGCCATGCAATTTTGAACTTTAATGAAATATTCTTAAGACTATTTTTGAAAGAAAATCATTTTTTGTTTAACACAACAACAACGAAGCGACATAAAATTGTTATGAACAATGAAATAATAATTTTAGTTTCAAATATAAAGTTCTAATTAGTAATTTGAAGTATTTTCAAAGTATCGCAAAACAAAATTAATTAAAACAAAATAATTTAAATTACCATTAATATAAAATTAAATTAAAATACGTATTTACAAATAAATACAAAAGATTTCACGATCAACTCCCATAACACAACTCGGCGACGCGACGCGCATCTGAGGAGCGTGCTCCCCGAAATTACACCACACAAAGGGCGCCCTCCTGCTTAGACTGGTAGTGATACAGAGGACCGGATTTTTTTTTAATGTAGTCAAACTCAATACCTCGAGGGTTTTTTTCATTTTTTCGATATCGCATTTAGTTTTTGAGATATAGTTGATTTTATGACAAAAGACCCTAAAAAATTCATCGAATTTTTCACATTTTTACGATTTTCAAAAAAAGTTTTTGATTTTTTCAATTAAACTCTAGCCCTAAAACTCACGACACCAAGGCGATGTCATACTCTGAGTGATAATGGGGGCTGTACTGAAGCGATCGAAAAAACATTTTCAATATTAAAAAATAAGGCTTCGTAGTTTTTGACGACAAAAAGTAACTTTGCATGCAACCGAAATGCGTCAGAACATCTTTTTTGGCACCCATTATTATATTTTCCGGTGTACAATAAAGTATTTATAAATAAAAATATGATTGTTATAACTTTGTAAGAAAAATAAGATTTTTAAATCTAAAACTTTGAAATAAACCAAGCTTAAAGGTTGTGAAGTGACATTCAAGCTTGTATTAATTTAGTAAATTTTAAAAACCTAATCTGTAACTAATTGGTTTCATTGTTTCTAAGTAATAAAAATTCAAAAAGAAAAAATAAATTCAGGAGTTCAAAATGTTTTTTGAACTCCTGAATTTGATGAGTATTCCAATAAAAATTAAAAGTATTCCAATAGAAATTTGATTTAACTTTCGAACTGGATTTGTTTTGAGTACGAGTGCTCGAAACTTCAGGAAAATGTTTAACCCTCCATCGGTCACGCGCGGTCTCTGAGTCCGCAGCGAACTTATGTATTTTATACAGATTACACATGCTATGAACAATAAAAGGTGGCGCTTCCGTGTTTTTACTAGGGGAAGGTGGGGGGGGGGGGGGGGACTCAGTACCCCTGTGGCATTCATCGAAAGCGTACGTGGTTCTTTATTTGTGATTCCGCGCGCAACCTATGACAGGTTACAGGGTACTAGAAAATTCCTTGGAATTAAATTGAAACCGGGGTAAGTATTTCAGGTTATTTGTAACTAATACTTAGAAAATTATTTTATTTTACGTCATATAAGTCATAATCGTCATCATCAAGTACTCAAAGGAGTCAGTGCCATTTTTGAAAAAGTGGAGCAAGATCGGCATATCAGTAGTTACGACGTAGCTGAAGAACTGAAAATTGACCACAAAACAGTTTTGGCGCATTTGAAAAAACTGGGTACACAAAAAAGCTCGACATTTGGGTACCTCACGAGCTCACTGAAAGAAACCTAATGAACCGTGTACTCATTTGTGATTCTTTATTACGACGTAATGAAACCGAACCATTTTTGAAGAAGCTGATAACTGGTGATGAAAAGTGGATCACGTATGACAAGAACGTGCGAAAAAGGTCGCGGTTAAAGGCCGGTCAGGCTTCACAGACTGTGGCGAAACCCGGGTTAACTCGCAACAAGGTGATGCTGTGTGTGTGGTGGGATTGGAAGGGCATTATTCATTATGAGCTGTTACCACCAGGCAGGACCATCGATTCTGAAGTCTACTGCGAACAACTGATGAGATTAAAGCAAGAAGTTGAGAGAAAGCGGCCGGAATTAATCAACAGAAGGGGTGTGGTTTTTCATCATGATAACGCCAGACCTCACACATCTTTAGCCACTCAGCAAAAATTAAGAGAGTTTGGCTGGGAGGTGTTAATGCATCCGCCGTATAGTCCTGACCTTGCACCTTCAGATTTCCACCTGTTTCGGTCTCTTCAGAATTCTTTAGGCAGTGTCAGGTTAACATCACGAGAGGACTGCCAAAACCACTTGTCGCGGTATTTTGACCAGAAGTCCCAAAATTTCTATAGCAATGGGATCATGTCCTTACCTACAAGATGGCAAAAAGTTATCGAACAAAATGGTACCTACATACTTTAGTTAAATGTAAATAAACTATATAAAAAAATGTTTTGAATTTTCTTAAAAAATGCGAAGAAACTTTTTCCCCAACCTATTATAATGTCAAAACAAAAAAAAAAAAAACAAAAAAATGTGATTTTAGAGTTCCTCATAGTGCCATTTATGATAAGGTTGATTGATCTCTATGATAATTATAATAAGTATATTAATGATTAAAACTACAAAAGAAAATTTTATTTAGTTTTTTTTTATATTGATTTATAATGTTATTTTGAGTCATATGAGTATAAATTTGTTTCCACAGACAATTTAACTATTAAGTACAAATAAAAAAAATAAAATAAATAAGGTTTTTTTATTTTGAGGTTTTTTATGTAAAGAAATACTTACTATTTCTTTTGATTTTTATTCATGGCAGTTTGAAATTGCCGCGCCCCGCTGTTGATAGATCTGTGCTGTGACAGTGACAGTTCAATATAATGACAGTCTGATTTTACGTACCTATATGGTTGGAAAAACGTGGCGTGCGACCAAGCTAATTATAGTTAAAATACAAGATAGAGGAAAGGACATAAATGTCGTTTGTTTCTTTGCAGAGCAACACAATTTGTTTATTTCCTCAGAATAAATACTTACTCATTATAAAACGACATTTTGTTGAAAAAAAAAAAAAAATGGAGAGGCTAAGATTCGAATTTACATTGCTACCTGGGAGTGATGAAAACTAATATTTTTTCCATAACTCCAATTGCAACGACGGAGGATAAAGTATACGCAGTACCAGAAGAATTACAAGCGGTTAGTCATCACAAAGAAATAATTAAAACATCGGCTTATAGTAAAGTGAAAAACAGCCTAAAAAAAGGTATCAGACAAGAAAAGTTTAACTATGTCAGCAGATCTGGAGAAAACTTACCTGGATGAAGATGGTAATTTGCAATTTGATGATCAATACCTAGAAGTACTGCAAAAGAAGAAGGTGAACGGAAAAGCGAAATAGGTACATTAGAAAAATTATTCGAAAAATTTGTAGAAACCACACGGGAAAATGGACAGCAGAATGTAAAACAGATTGCAGAGAAATTTGTACTAGAGAAATTTACAAGCAAAAACTCAAATTCCACACTATAGATAAAGATTTTTGAGAAAGAATGTGTGCGCTTTGATGTGACAACGGATGAAAGGAAAATTGAAATACTTTGTTTATTCATGGATAGAAGTTGCTCAGATTGGTACAGCTCCATGATTATAAAATTGACAATAAAGTTAGAATGGTCCACATGGAAAACTAAATTGTGTGAAACATTTGCAAATAAAGGATGGAATCCAGTCACTTATGCATTAATATTTAAGCACAAGGCAGGTCCATTGTTAGAATATGCCATAAAGAGGGAAAAGCTACTTGATATGAGAACATCAATCGATACAGGCACTCTAATAGACTTGATTGCAGCGGGTTTACCAGAATACATACTGAATAAAATTGATAGAGAAATATTAAAGGATACAACTGACTTGTTTAATGAGGTGAGCGAACATGAACATATGGTAAATAAAACAAGCTTTTTGGCGAAAAGAAATTACGGGAATCAGAAAGCCACTGGTAAAAGTGAAGAGAAAAAGCCATGTAAAATATGTTAGAACCTGAGTAAGGGCCAACGTTATGACGCTGAAGCTTTGTGCTGGTTTAGACAAAAAGAAGACAAAAATGTAAAGAAAAATGCAATTAGACATGTCAATAATTCAGTGATTGAATCAGAATTAAATGAGATTGATCAAAAATACTAATAGTAACACTATTAATAACCGTCAAACTACTATTGAATGATAAATTAGAAATAAATGGAATCTACGATTTAGGATCAAACGTATCATTAATAAACTCTAAGTTACTAAAACTAAAAGGAAAAGCAAACAATCAAAATGAAGCAGATTTAGTAACAATTAATGGTGTTAAAAAAAACAAGTGGTTTGACGAATTTAAAAATAAAAATTAAAGAATTGGAGAAACAAGTGAACGTCTACATTATTAATGAGAACAATTTCAAATATGATTTTTTGATTGGATTAGACTTCATCAAAACATTCAAATTGATACAAACAGAAGAATTGGAAATTATTCAGAAACAGTACTCACATAAAGAAAATGTTGAGAAGACAGATGAAAATGACATAAGTAAAAAGCCAAACAACACACTGAGAAATAGGAAAGAGAACAACAATAATACCACTTTATATGAATATAAATTTCAATGAACAATTAAAAAAAAAATATTTACTCGTAAATGAAGATGAGAATGACAAAATAAATAAATTGATTAGCGAATACAAATCAGTATTTGCTAAAGACAAATATGACGTTGGCAATGTAAAGGGATACGAAGCCAGAATAGACTTATTACTAGAAACATATTGCAGCAAAAGGCCTTACAGATGCACCATGGAAGAGATAGGACAACAAATAGCAAAATTACTGGATAACAATCTAATAGAAGAATCCTACAGCCCATTTGCGGCACCTGTCACATCGTGTTTAAAAAAGAAGACAACAAAAGATCCAGACTATGCATAGATTTTAGGGACTTAAATAAAATAGTAGTACCTCAAGCTCAACCATTTCCATTGATTGATGAATTGATGATAAAGACCAGAAATTGCAACTACTTTTCTGCACTTGACATAAATTCTGCATTTTGGTCAATCCCTTAAGAATAGAAGACAGAAAAAAGACAGGATTTGTGACACAAGAAGAACATTACCAATGGACTTGCCTACCTTTTGGATTAAAAACGTCACCGGCAATATTCCAAAGAATATTAAGCAATATATTGAGAAAATACAAACTAACAGATTTTACAGTTAATTACATAGATGACATTCTAATATACTCCAAAACTTTTGATGAACATATAACTCATCTATCACAATTGTTACATGCCATCGAAACAGAGGGATTCAGATTAAAATTTACAAAATGCACATTTGCAACAGACTCTGTAAAGTACCTCGGACATATAATTCAAAGTAATTCAGTTAAACCAGTAAAGGATAAAGAGCCTGCTATGCTCTCAACCAGTACTAGAAATATTTGATAAAGTTTTACCAATAAACATTTATACAGATGCTTCTATAGAGGGTGTCGGCACTATTCTAAAACAAATACAACCAGATGGAAAAGAAAAACCAGTAGCATATTTTTCAAAGAAACTTAATGTAGCTCAGAAGAAAAAAAGGCAATATGTTTAGAATGTTTGGCTATTAAAGAAGCGGTGAGATATTGGCAATATTGGTTAATAGGGAAAGCATTCACAATATATTCGGACCATAAACCATTAGAAAATATGAATTTAAAATCAACAACAGACGAGAGCTGGAAGATCTAACATATTATTTATCACAATATGAATTTCATATAAAATATGCACCAGGGAAAGAAAATGTAGAAGCAGACTGTCTAAGCAGAAACCCAGTACTAGAATCAGATGAAAACACAGATGAACAGTTGAAGGTAGTAAATTTAATTACATTGGAAGATACCAGATCAAGAAAATAATGAACAAATACAAAATAATAAAAAACCATTAAATTAAACCAAATAAACGGAGTATATCATAAAGAAAATCGGTGGAAAAGAAAAAATAATTATATCAGAAGAATATAGTTTGAAATTTTTAAAGAAAATACATGAAAATATGTGCCATATTGGAATTGGGCAAATGCAGAAGATGGTTAGCCCATTCTACTCCACAAAAAATCTGTCTAGTAACATCAAAAAGATTTGTCGATACTGTGAAACTTGCATTAGAAATAAATAAAGAGAACACAATAAATTTGGGTTCTTGTCTCATCTAGGGCCGGCCACACGACCATTTCAGATAATGTCTATAGACACAATTGGAGGCTTTGGAGGTTCGAGATCGACAAAGAGATACTTACATCTGTTAGTGGATCACTTTACCAGATATGCATTTATTCTTACATGAAGTACCCAGACTGGAAAAGATTTCATAAAATTAGTTACAAGTGTGTCAGAAACAGAAGACATTGATATGATTCTCACCGACCAATATCCAGGAATTAATTCAAAAGAATTCAAGAGGTTTTAAAACGACAAGCAAATACAGATGGTGTTTACAGCAGTAAATGCACCATTCTCTAACGGACTGAATGAAAGGCTGAATCAAACATTGGTAAACAAAATCAGATGCAGAATAAATGAAAGTGAAAGAAAGAGAGCTTGGACAACTATAGCTAAAGAATGCATAGACAAATACAATCAAACAAACCACACTGTTACTGGGTTTCCACCGGCTTATCTTCTATATGGAACAGGTGTTACAATCTTATTAAAAGAATTGAAGCAAGAACAATCACAAAATAACTACATAAGAGACAGAAAAATAGGACTAGAGAACATAAAAAAATCACATGATTACAACAAAAAATTGTTTGATAAAAATCGAAAATATTGGGAGTTCAAAGAAGGAGATATGGTGAGTGTAGAAAATGGAAACAAATTAAATGGAAAGAAATTAGATGAGCTGAAAATTGGGCCGTTTAAGATTGTTGAGAAGATTTGAAATTCTATTTACAGAATAGATACAGGTCACAGAAAAACAGAGTCAACCCTTTTCTATATAACAAAGCTTATTCCGCGCCCGGTACCAGCAATTATTTGAAGAAAGTATACCTACGTAAATTATCCTTCTTACTGAAAAGCTAGTTTTATTTCAAGTCGTTCTAGTGTAGCTGTAGGTACTCGATACAGCCAACGCAACACCACGTACAATATTTTATTCAGGATATGGACCACAGTGCTAAAGGTACCCCGTTCTACTTACTACTCGTCGCAATTGTGTTCTCAATTCTCTGCAACTTACCTAATGAAGGTTCTAGATTCCCATATATGCATTTGTTAGGGGTGCTACACAAGGGTGTAGCACCCCTAACAAATGCATATATATATATATATATATATATATATATATATATATGTATGATGTAAGGACATCAATGCATAAGTAGGTATATAGTTCTGGTCAGGTACATTTGAATAACAGTACCTATTTGTTGAATAACCGAGGCAATTACTGCATATATTCAGCTTTCATTCGGCTCATGCCGATCGGCAAACTTCGTTCGGCAACTACCCCCGCTTAATCATGTTCGGGTTGACTCAGCACAATTTGAGCTAAGCCGAAGCCGACCAAATATGGTGTTACAACCCCTACACATTTTGCTGGCCATTGACCTGATAATTGTTTCTTTTTATCATTAACATATCACCGGCCTTTGACCACGACCTTTTTCGCACGTTCTTGTCATACGTGATCCACTTTTCATCACCAGTTTTCAGCTTCTTCAAAAATGGTTCGGTTTCATTACGTCGTAATAAAGAATCACAAATGAGTACACGGTTCATTAGGTTTCTTTCAGTGAGCTCGTGAGGTACCCAAATGTCGAGCTTTTTTGTGTACCCAGTTTTTTTCAAATGCGCCAAAACTGTTTTGTGGTCAATTTCCAGTTCTTCAGCTACGTCGTAACTACTGATACGCCGATCTTGCTCCACTTTTTCAAAAATGGCATCCATTTTATCCGTAATAGGGCGACCAGAGCGACGTGCATCTTTGACATCAAAATTTCCGGATTGAAAACGCTTAAACCAAATTTGTGCTACTCTCACAGACACTACACTAGGTCCATAAACATCGCAAATTTTTTTTGCGGCTTGTGTTGCATTTTTACCTTTTTTGTAGTAAAATTTTAAAATGTAACGAATTTCTTCATTAGATTCACTCATCTTGACGGTACGAAAAACAAATGAAAATCACACATTTTCCTAATTTGAATTTGGAATTATGTTCTTTAAAATTTAAACTGTCAATGATACCAAAACCAGCCAGATACAAATAGTATAGCCAAACAGATTTTATTACAAGTTCATACATACTATAATGCGAAAAGACTTTTTCCCCAACCTAATATTACACCTGAATGCACTCATTGCATTATTTTTTAAGTAAAAAAAGTTTTTAGGCACATGCTTTGCGCTCTTTAGTGAACGAAACTGAACCGTCTCGCTCGGGTCAGTGACGCTGAATCGCGGATACTCGGCACTAGTCGTAAGTTTTTACTTCTATCGTGTGGTCATAAGCACACACCGATTTTTTGATGTGTAACATCTTTCCTCTGGCTTTCCTGCAATCAGTGGGGGTGATTTCGTGAAAAGGGACGAAAGTGTGTAACAGGAAGCCGGGGAAGCGCGCGCCCTGCCAGAGTTGGCCGTCAGATGGTACCAACCGAAGCAGATGTTAGATGTTACACATCTTATGCGACTACTGTAAAGCTCGCTCGTTTTTTTTTTTTTTTTTGTTCATGTCTCGTGTAATATGGGGCTTGTCTTTTGCCACTGGACTCAAGGCACAATAAAGACACCGAGCCATTACTATAAAATACCTAGAAGCATAAGTCAATACCTGCCCGACCTCGGCATAATTATCGTATCCTATCGTGTTGAGCGCAAACCGCCAGTCAAGCATTGGTCTAGCCGCCCCAAGGCAGTCATTTTCTGGAAATAATTTTCTGGCTATTGCCTGCGGCTTCGCCCGCGTAGATGTCGGAAAATATCCCACGGAAAAGAAACATGCAAAGTACTCTATGCACTCTCTCCACTGCATGTATGCAAAGTACTCTATGCACTCTCTCCACTCTGTCCACTGCTTATACATATAAGTATAGTAACCGAGGAGCGGTGCGTGGAGTGATGTATGATTGCTGGAGAATAAACAATCCTAAAACCTAAAAATAGTAACGGAATATATCGCTGACTGAATACATTAGTGGCACAAGTCGAATTTGTGGCAATTTGAGTTAGTAATGAATTCTTGTTCTAAATTAGGTACTTTATTTTATGCATTATAGACCCAACTCGTTAGTTCATAAACTACCCGGTTGGAGGCGAAAGTGCCGTTAGTGAATAAACGATATCGTTGCATCTCTTTCATGCAACACCGGCTCATCGTTAGTCGGCCGCATGTGCTCGCGGCTACCGCACGCTTAATGTTGTGCAATAGTGACACTTTGGAGTTGTGCCAGTTTTGCACAAACATCGCGAAGTTTTTTTAGTTGTGCTGGTGTAATTTTGATAACAATGATGCAAAACAAAAATATGTGTGCTGTACCACGGTAAGTAGTCATTCATTTTGTTTTAAATAAAAATAATCACCATTAAATAATGTAACCATACTGTGAAATGTGAAAGACACTTGTTTGCGTAAAAAAAATTTTAATTACGTACAGTTCGAAAACAATCCAGCTAGAAATAATATACGTAGCTGATTGTAATGTTCTATTGTAATGTTTTTCTATGTATCACTCTCAGCCCCTTATTTGGTCTGAGGTATCACTAGTAAATACTTAATACAGCGTATGGTTTGCCTTAAAGTGTAAAATATTCCTTTAAAGATTTAATTGACAAATATATTTTTTTATCAAGGTCGCTCTTAAAAACAAATAATGTTAATTGACATCGTGTAATATAACGCAAATTCCTTAATACCGCAAAGAATCGAGTATGAATTAATATACTATAACTGTTTTTTTTTTTCAGATCTAAAGAAACCCCTTGTCAAAGTGAACACGATGAGACTGGTTCATCAGTAAGTGACCCTGGTGTAAAAAAATTGAGTTATGCTAGAAACACAATTGAAAACAAATGTTTCTCCGGACTTGATTATGATTTAATGAAGGATCTCTTTGGCAGAAATTGTGTCTCGAATGTATCTCAGATTTTATGTGACTCGCCATCGACTGCATCAGATTTCGAGTTTTCGCAAAGTCAACCTGAAAGCTTGGACCAACAATCAAAAAGTGTAATTTCTTTGGAAAACGATAGACCAACGTTCTCATGCGTGCCAGAGGGAGAAATATTGTGTGAAAGCTCGGCATCTTTAGATACAGATCAAATTATAAATTACCGTACAATGTATGAGCAAGACACGCCAAACGATCCAAATAACATTATTTGTAGTCCTGGTAGTCCTTCGATTTTGCCACCAACGTCTGAATTTAGAACTGAACCCATAGAAGACGATTTGACTGATTGTGAAAGTCCGCATAAACAGCAAATGCCCCTGAATCTATCTCCATTAAATAGCCCTTCACGATATGACATTCTACTTGATTTACCCACCAATGTGTCTCCAGAGCACCATTACTCCGAAGTCAATTTAATACCAACTTCTGCGATTCTAACAGATGTGTCTTTAAGTTTAGAGTCAGAGATTGACGACTCTGATGCCGACCCTGATTATGAAAATCTTGATAGGATCGAATCCAGAATTTCTGAGTCTGATGAAAGTTTATCAAGTCTATCTGAAAGTGTGCAGGAAGAAAACATTAAGCCTAAAACTCGCAAAAGGAAAGCAAATACTGCACTGTGGAAAAGAAATAGAGCAAAAGAATTACGTAATTCTGGACAAGAGTATAAAACTTTAAAAAAAGGTAAACTGGTGCCTTCAAGGACAATAGGGCTTCCCTGCACTGACTCTTGCAGACGTAAATGCACATTAAAAATAAGCGAAGATGAACGGGAGGCATATTTTCAATCTTTTTGGTCTGTGAAAGACCTTAACAGACAAAGACAATTCATTGCAAATTCTATGGAACTGATTCAACCTAAATATAGATATCCTGTTCTACGTGAAAATCGAACAGCTCGCAAGTTAAACCATACTTTTTTTATGTACAAGGCTCAAGAGAAAGTAAGAGTCTGCAAAACGTTTTTTACTTCTACTCTAGGT
Source organism: Dicycla oo (assembly GCA_948252095.1). NCBI lineage: Eukaryota > Metazoa > Arthropoda > Insecta > Lepidoptera > Noctuidae > Dicycla > Dicycla oo. The sequence continues at coordinate 18,868,055 of OX411712.1, forward strand.
ATAACAAACCGATGCATAAGAACTGTACTTGAAAAGACAGAGAAAGGCTTTACTTCAGAAGATCGAAGAGGCAAACATGAAAAACACGGTACAATACCTCAAGAAGTAAAAGACGGTGCTCGTAATCATATTTCTAGTATTCCGACAGTTGAAAGTCACTACACGCGTGCAGATAGTTCTAAAAATTACATAGAAGGAGGACGAACACTGATGGACCTATACAGAGATTACAAGCAAGATTGTCAAAAAGAAAATCGTGACTTCGTTACTTTCTCAATCTATAGACAAATATTTAATTTTGAATTTAATATCGAATTTTTTAAGCCTAAAAAAGATTTATGCCAGTTTTGTGAATCATACAAAAATAAAGATTATGGTGAAAGATTAGACATAGAAATCGAGTACATGAGACACCACGAAGAGAAAAATATAGCTAGAACGGAGAAAGAAGAAGATAAAACAAAAATTTCTAAGAATTACAGAGTTGCATGCTTCGATCTTCAGGCCGCTTTGCCAACCCCGAAAGGTGAGGTTTCGACTTTTTATTATAAAAGCAAATTGTCCACATACAATTTTACCATATGTGACTTGAATAAGAAAGGATTGGGCACAGTTAATTGCTACATTTGGCATGAAGGTGAAGGGCATAAAGGATCTAATGAGATAGGATCTTGCTTACTGCATTACTTAGAAATGTGTGCTTCAAGACATGATATTGCTGGTTGCTCTAGTGATGTCGACGAAGTAGAAGTTGTACTGTATTCCGATAATTGTGGTGGTCAAGGAAAGAACAAATTCATAATTGCTGCTTATCTTTATGCTGTGTCAAATTTTGACATAAAAGGAATTACACATAAATTTTTGGTTGTTGGCCATACACAAAACGAAGGCGATGTGAGCCATTCATTAATCGAAAAAAATATCAAGAAAGCGTTGAAATCTAACCCAATATATCTACCATCGCAATATGCTACTTTAATTTCAACAGCACGAAAATCTGGAGAATCATTTAAGGTGCATGAATTAGATCATAGCTTCTTTTTTGACCTGAAAGATCTCATAGATACCACTGCAACCAATTTTAATGTTAACACACGTGGGGAGAAGTTTAATTTTAACGACATTTGTGTCTTACGAGTGGAAAAAGAGAATCCTGGTATCTTCTATTATAAGACTTCACACAAAGATGAAAACTACAAAACGGTCAACATTAGATCCAGCAGAACTAGAAAACAACTAAGACTTATACAAGATGCGCAACTGAAGAAAGCTTACCCTGATAAGATACCCATTTCCCAAAGAAAATTTCAAGATTTGATGTCATTAGTTAATTCTAATACACATTTATTTAAAAAAAAAAAAATACACATTTATTTTTACATAACAATACGAACAATCAAATAACGTTGAATTCGATATGACTAGCGGCTACTGGGTCTAAAAAAAGTCTGAACCCTCAAATTTTAGAACAAAAGAATTTTCCAGCGTAACTTAATAGCAATCGGAAATTCGGAATATTTGGGTACCTAATTTATATGTAGATACAATTCGCACAAACAAAACTTTATTCATCGTTATGCATCAGTGCACTAAACTGACGGGAACCCTTGTAATTGGATTATTAAATCCTAGTCGTCACGTAGATAATGGCATTATCGCAATTATTAGATTATACAACTCTCTTTTGCTTTTCTGCTGGAATATATTTCGACTTTATTGAATTCCAAAAGTTAGTGATAATAATTTAAATAATAAATTAATAATTATATAAGGTGGAGACGACAATACGACAACAAATTAAATTGCGTATTTATATCTATAATACGACAATTAATTAAACTGCGTACTTACGTAATATATCTAACTACAATCCCTGTTTAAAGTTCAACCAATTATTATATCGAATAGTTTAGTCACTATAGCTAGTCCATTCATCGGCAAAACGAGCAAAATACATTGGAAAATATCCAGTTCGAAAAAAATTAACTTTTTCAATTTCGATGTTAGTATTTATTTGTTAGTTCCAAAATACTCATATACAAATTTGTATTGATTTAATATTTATTGTTGTATTGTTATCTGCACATTGTATGTTGCAGGGATCACCAATAAATTTTATTGAGGGTCCGTTTTTAAAAATTGTATTTTGTCTGTCGCGATCTGTTTAGTGAACGATACTAGCAAGTAGCAACCAAGATTAAAAATAACAATAATTATGAATTAAGAAATAAAACGAAAAGAAGCATTTTTTATGAAGTAATAAACTAATAAAGTAATGAACAAAAATAACAAAATACCTACGTAATTATTATTAATCTGAAAACTGATATTTTTTTCTTTGAACTATCTATCGGTCTGAAGTAAAGTTGGTTGCAAGCTAAAACTCAAAAATGTTATTTTAATATTTTTGAATTAAGTTTAAAAAAAAATAGATCGGCGGTCCGGATCCAGACCGCGGTCTGCCATTTGGTGACTACATAGATATAAGATTATATTTCTATGGGTGACTCCTACTAGAAATATTGTATAAAGTTTACGCTTCTCCCATATTTCGCACGTGAACGGAACAGATTTAATCCTGTTGCAGAGTTATACAAATTCCGGGTTCGTAACCATTTACGAACCCGGAATTTGTAACAATACAATGTAACATTCGAGAATCTATAATCTCAATGTTACATAGTACTGTTATGTCGTATGTGTGTAGGTTTGTCGCCAGGTCGCCAATTAAATATGAACTAGTTTCTCGCCGGAAATTAGTGACGTGACTAACATTCATTTGTTTTCATAAAACCATAAATCTTCGTAGGCACCACTTAGCAGTTTATTTTGCAGATAATTTACCTAATTCTATAATACATTTTAATTAGTTATGTACCTAAGTATTTTATCCGACATATGCTGCAAAACTTCGTATTATATTAATTCTAAGTCAATGGGTAACATTCAATAAAGTAAGCGAGTCAATAGCAATGAAAAAATAAATGAAATTGGACCATACTATGTATTGCTTTCAGATAAGAGCTTGATTTTTTTCTGGAATACGGAGCGGTTTAATTTAGTACTTTTCGTGTAGGTATTAATTTTAACATAGCAGATTCATGAATTACAATATGATTCTATAATTTTTTCTTTCCAGTGTGAAGTAACAATACATAATATACCTACATAAATATGTGTACATTATATACAGGTCATCCCGACATCCGCCATAATTATGAGGTCGGTGCAGTTGGCCTTTGTCTACGAATCATCACTATCAGTGTTCATGTGATCTTCATCCTAGTATACCCTCCCTTTCTGGCCATATAATTTTACCCACAATACTTATTTCGGTTTCTGACAATCTGGTACTATGTTTCATAGATATTCAGGTACCCATTAAGAGAATACATCGGAGCGTGGTTTAGTTCAGTGTGTAATTGAGATGGCGTTATGGCTCTCTAGTTTGACATGCAAGATAGACGACTCTGACGCACACCGGAACGGCCCTTCGTTTAAATGTAAATTAATGACAAAATGCTATACTTAAATCAAGTTTAGCCTAGTACGATCTTAACATATTTAAATACCTTCGATGTAAAGCTTCATTTCATCAGCAAGCATCATCAAGGTCAAGATTTCATGAATAATCATTTACTAGGATTTTATGAACTTACCGAGAGTTGTATTGATGATTTTAATGATTATAATTATATAAATACTGATTTCTTACGGTCGCCAATCATATTCAGATCAACATACAACCTGATACTGACCTGCAAATTGCACAAAAAATTTCAAGAAAATTTGAATTACGCGGGCTACCTGGGAGCTTTCGCCTTAATATTGATTTGCGGTTGACTGGGTGTATCTTCTATATAGGTAATAAAAATCAAATGCTGTTTGGTGGTAAGCATTCATTTATTTTAATTGTGTGACCTACATATTTTGTACCTACTCAATGGTTTATTTTAGTTGCACTGACATTTTATTACTTATATTCTGTTGCAGTATTGTGAAATTTAATTTAATTTTATGTAATATGGGTTTAGCCTGAATTAATGAATTTTAATTTTAGTTAATTTTAAGCGTATCACTTGAGAAAAACTGGATCGTTTGGCAATTTTTTTGTTATAAAATGTTCCTTATAGTCCGAATTAAGTTTTTATGGAAAGAAAATTTGGAAAGTTTCCCGGAAAATTGTCAGATTCTTTTTGAGTATGATATGGTATAAACCGTACTAGTCTACTCTTTGTATGACCTCGTCCGGGGAGGGAAAGTATTAATACTATATTGTATTGCTGTTTTCAGGTAAAGGCTATGTTTATGGAATTAAGGGCCTTTGAGATATTTCAGCTCTGTCTCTGGAATAGTAACGTAGTATCTACCTACCTATAAATCAATCTGCCAGCATTTTCCCAACTTTTTTGGGGTTAGCTCCAGTCTAACTGGATGCAGCTGAATATTTTACAAGGAGTGGCTGCCTATCTGACCTCCACAACCCAGTAAGGTAACACGATACCCCTTGGTAAGGCTGGTTGCCAGACTTTTGGGTATCTAACTACCCGTAACGACTGTCAAAGATCTACGAAAGACAGCCGAGACCAAAGCCTTAAGGCGCTTCTCCGAGTGTGTGAGTGTGAAGTGACCTTGAGTGTTCGGTCCTTCTCTGTGCCGCCGCTCTGCCAGCTCTGTCCTACTCTCTGTGCACGCCAATTTATCATAGAACTCACACAATTTTGGGAGTTATTTTAATAAAAAAGAAAAGCGTTCTTGTGAAATAAAATAAACCGTTAATTATTTAGATTTTTAAATTATCCGTCCATTACTGTAATCCTCACCTTTAGCAAAAGATGCTTGCAATCAAACATTTTAGTCATTTTTGTACAAAGAGATTTTAAAAGTATAAACTATGTAAATGTATAAAAATTCATAAAAACATATTATTAATGTTCGATATCCTATCATCATAGGATATTGAACATGAATAGTGTGCTTTTAGATGTAGTTACTGTTTATTTCTCTTTTAATAGCCTCTGAATAGCGCACTAACGCAAGGTTTTTGTCGGGGTAGCGCCTTAACGTGCTTTCCGGGGCACGGAGAAGTTCCGATATGTAATGTATGGTCACCCCGAACGACCCGTGTGGCTGTTATCATTTGGCCCCTCCTAGCTGCCTACCTGCAATGCCTCTGGTATTTAAGATGTTCATAGCTGACAATGAATACTCACAATCTATCTATTAATGTATCTCTACTCAGTCCGTAATGTCCCACTGCTGAGGAATGTCGTAAGGTTAAAAAGCGATTTTCTCATAAAGTACTGATAGATATGTTGCGGTGTTACGAACATACTCGTAGTATTCTTAAACCATGCAGGGCAGTAGCCAAGAATTCACTTCGGGGTGCCAATTTTTTTTTAGAAGAAATAGAGAATTTCTGTATTCAGAGAAGGTCTAACCTTCTAATTCAGAGTTCAAATTAGCTTAGTTATTATCAATTTCAATAAAGCCCTGTTGCTCTCTTTCCGCCACTTTACAATTATGACCACAAACAGGGCCGTCCATTTAAAGCCCATTTAAAGCACTAGGATAATGGGGCCGCTATGGAGAATATAAGGTGCAAGAGCAAGCGAAGCGAGCTCGAAATTTTTAGCACCCCGCTTCGAATAAGTTAGGTTTTCTTTGAACGATCATACAGAAATAGAAGTAAATAAAGTAAAAATAGAAAGAAAAAAATTGCAAGAAATAGAAGTAAGAAAAAGTTTGAGAATTAAGAGAAAGTGGGATGCAAGTGCGCGCGAAGCGAGCTCGAAAATTTTTGCATCCCAACTGCTTCAGGTTTGGTTAGACTCGGAGAATGCTGAAGTTGCAGGGATTCATTCGAATCTAAGTGGGAGTCAATTAAAATAGAGTATTGCTTATATATAATTAACAATTATAAAGTACGCCTACACGAAATAGAGTAGAATTCTCTATAGAGGACGGAGTACCCTACCGGTACCCTACCCCATACTGGACTAGGGGCCTTGGTACAACTTAATTTAAAAAAAAAGCATATAGTAATAGATAATGTTATACGAGTATGTAATTCTGTAGATTCTGGTTTCTCACATTTTGGGGGGGCTTTGACCCCCACCCCTGCCTACCTACCTACTTGAAACCATTTTATTATAAAATAGGTGTTGTCTCAAAGATACAATAGTTATTTCACGAGAAAATTGTGTTTCAATGTTGCGTATGTAAGTTGTTTAGCCCTTGGGAGAATACAGGCATGGTGTTCTATTATGTAAATCTTACCCTTTGTGTTTGTATGAGCAAGGTCAATGAGGCAAATATGGGGCTTAATGGGGTTATGACTGCCCTGATACACCGTGTACACATAATTTACTTTATTGAAAAGGGGACGGAAACGATTACATACAATCTTGGATCTGAATGTAACGAGATGAAAATGGTGTTTTTTTTTTTAAATTTTTTTGTTTGAGATGGGTTTGCTCTTGACTTTACTCTAGGTCAGAGGAGACAGAGACAAACTTTGCGATAGAGTGAGCTTACCCAGAAGAAGTCAGTTCACTCTGACTTTGAAGAGATTCGGGTTGTATGCGTTCGAGATTTTAGGGCAATTAGTTATTGATGGTAACTTGCAGTGCGTTGAGACCTTCGATGGTAGAAGGGAATTAATAGATTCCAACTTATCAGTCCCTCGCTGAAAATTCTGTTTATGTTTTGACATTCTGAGAGCTGAGTTATTAAAGGTTTACTAAATGTAAGGTTATGTTACAATCTTTAACTAACAACTGATTCATGAAATGCAAAAGATGTTCTTTAAACACTAATGTTAGTTTATACAGGGTATCTGGAAAGGGTATCGCTAACTTAAGAGTGTGGTACAGGCCATCAAAGTGAACAACTCTTTCCCGGGGACCAACATCGTAATCGTGAAGAAAAGTCAGTCGTCCCATACATTTGGTCAAGTAGTTTTGTATTATAGTTTTGTATGGGACGACTGATTTTTTTTTGGCGATTACTATATTGTCCCCGGGAAAAAGTGGTTCAGTTAGATGGTCTGTACCACACCCTGTATTTAGCGAAGAATGTTTGAAAAGCCGGTTAGATGATGTTATATTTACTTATAGACTGGGGTGCAAGCCATTGCCGAATCACTGACAGAATTGTATCAACGTCTAAGATCTACGGCCTAGTGTATTGCAATAACTAGTTGCTATCCCAAAATTCACACAGTTAAATTGAGAATAATGGATCGCTGTCGCAAAATCCAATCCACAAGGCGACGGTAAAATCAAATCAAACGTATGAGCGGTCTTCGGTGGCCAGTGTAAAAAAAGGGTCGTACAAGGTAGGCAGGGTCAGAATCCGTAAAAGAAACAAAACAAAAGGTCGTTGAAAATGCAAAGCAAAAGCTGTCATCGGCAACTGTCTATAGTGCGCTAGAGCGCAACGGGTGCCCCCCAGGGCTTCGACCAACTTTTTTTTTCCACCACATAATAGAGTTAATTAGATATACCTAACCGCTGTGCTGAACCGCTGTGCTCACCCGCGCGCGGCGAAAACTGCTAAGCGCCCCACCCGATTATTGACATAACAGCCCCGCGGTAATCTTGTAAACAAAACCGATCAGCGTATCTTCTTGAAATTTTGTGATTGTTAATGTTTGAATGCTAGTGAGTAGGGCTTTATAGTAATGTACGTTTCGTTTGAAAGTATGACTTGTTTTCATTTTCAAAATTGGTTGTAAAAAATAACAAAACAATTTTTAGTTACACCTTCAAAGAAATGACTCTAGTAAAAAAAGGCGACGACCGATGGCGATATTTTATGGTTTAAAATGCATGGTGTGTTTATTCTTAGCACGAAACATAAATAAAACCACATACCTAGTTTTATCTATCTATATAAATAAAAATCAATTGCCGAACGTATGGACGCGTATAACTTCAGAACGGTTGCACCTACCTATTTGGCTACTTCTTTTTTGTTGTGTTTGTAATTGTCTGGACAAGGTCTGTACGAAAGAAAATGTTTGAAAAGTTGCCGGGAAAATTGGGGAATTCGGGAAAACTAAAAGTGGGAAAAAAACTGACTGTGGGAATTTTGTATGTATTATTGAAATTTTGACAGGCCGACGTTTGTCGAGTCAGCTAGTAACATATATTTTTACTTTGTATGTACACAGTATTTTACCTACTAATATATTTCGCTGGTTTGCGAGAATAGCGACGTAACTAAAATGATTAATTTTAGAGAATGGCATTTTAAAATATATTTATAAATGTTAGAGCATACCGCAAAATGTAAATGATTTATTGAGGGTTTGACTTTACTGATTAAAGGAACATTTATCGTATTTGGCTTCTGTTTACGATAAAATATCAAAGATTTATGATCGTTTGGCATACAGTATTCAATTTGACAGAATTCTGAATTACGTCGATATTATCGTAAACCAGCGATTTGTAGATAAACCGTAGTCATCCTCAAAAAGGGGGCACATTGGTGCCGATTGTGTTGTGCACAAACTTAATTTAGGCTATTGCTAACGTTAACAAGAAAGAGACGGACGTAAACTATAGCTGTCATGAACTAATATTTCCATACAAATTACAAACAAAGTGAAGTGCAATAAGTAAACTAGTTTGACATCACTAACTTAGCTCATAGCTATAGCTGTCCTCTACTCGCACTGCTTATTAGTAAACGATAGCGATTCTCTAATTTTAGTTTAGTTATCATTATCGAGTTTACGGAAAATAGGTGCCAAAGATTTCACGGCTTGGGTATTCTACCCTCGCACATCCCCCAGAGATAAACACACACAAGGGTGGCAACCCCTTGAGCGAAAACCTAGATCTGCGCCTGACATCTGCGGAGACTGGCATTAATTTTCACCCCCCCCCCCCCCCCCCCCCCCCCTGAAGGGTACAGCAGTCCGATCGTCAGTGCTAACATAACCAGAATAAGCTGGCCTCTTAGCCCTCGTGCCCATGGGCGATTTTTTATTGCAGTGTTTTTTTTAATCGCGCACTGGATTTCATGCTTGATAAACGCTTGATGTCTGCGTCGAATTTTATACTTATAGTCAATATTGATACACTTACTTATTCAGTGAAATTTAAAAAGTGCTCGAGCATACGTCAAGATTTTCCCGTTTGGTGGAAACTGACCCATACAATAGCTTATAATTTTTCTCACTAGCTAACGAGCCTAAAAATGAGGATAGTTATGTTTACACGAGGCCAGAGTGACTCTTGCTAGCTTACTAGAACTAGCACTATGTTGCTATCCTAGCTTCAAAAACTAGCCTCGTGTAACTCGGGTATAAGTCTGCCTGTCCAATGAAGCGGAGCGAGGCTGCGGATCGGAGAAACGGATAAATATTAACCAACAGGATCCTGACTCCTGGAGCGAGCGGAGATTTTATGCAATCCTATTGGTTAATATTTCTACGTTTCTCCGCTCCGCAGCCTCGCGCCGCTTCAGTGGACAGGCAGTCTAAGGCTGAAGCTCACGCGCCACCTTTTAGTTTCTCTTTCACTTATTTCAGCGCCAAAACGTGAAACTCATGTTTTCATTGCGGGCTATACTAACATTTAATATCTCGTTCGCTCATTCTAATAACTTTATTCTTAGTTGTATTTGCACAGTCACTAAAGTATAATAAGGATTTGGAACCATTGGAATGCTAAACAGTCTGTTGTTCCATTTACATAATACCCAAATCCTATTTAAGCTCAAATACCTATTGTAGTTACCTCGCATTTGTTTATCGGATTAAACTTCGAATATAAAATCCCCAAAGCTTCTGTTATCTTGTTTAGAAACAATTAGCAGGTATGCAGGTACACATATTATTACTGAGTGAATTCACAAAAACCACGATGTACAGAATATGTTATGGTAAATAATAAAACTGTAATTATGGCCACACTGTTGAATTAGGAAATTCCTGTAATGATAGTGATGATGAGTTAATAAATAAATAAATATTTTTGTGTAAAGCGAGGTTATACCGTTCTGATCTGTGTTAAGGGGGAAGCGTCAGGGTAGCCCGTGAAATTCAAATTCTCTTAAGTGTTTTGCAATTTGTAGGTCAGTGTAAGATTGTATGTTGAACAAAATATGATTAGCCACAATAAGAAATACGTATTTACATAATTTTAATCATAAAAAATCATCAACATATCTCTCTAAGTTAGTTTTGCTCCGGATTGGAAGGAAATCTAACTTAGAGAGAAGTATTGATGATATTTATGATGAAAATTATGTAAATACATACTTATTTCTTATTGTTGCTAACATAAATTGTATTTTAATCAAGATACAACCTCACACTGATCTGCAAATTGCAAACAACGCAAGAAAGTTATAATTTCGCGGGATAACTTAGCACGTGCGCCTTAGCTAAGCATAATCAACCTATAATGCTCCCACTGCTGGGACACAGGCCTCCTCTCTTCGAGGGGGAGTGGCATCCCCCTTAAGGCACAAATATTATAATTACAGTACCTAAAACAGAAAATGTTTTCATGTAATGGTTTAATCACGATAATGCAATGCGATCCCATTGTATCAAGACCATGTTATAATAATTTGATAATCTAAGAGAACATTAATTTCATTAATAGGTATTCCCTTTGTCTTCATAATCAACTTTCTCTATAATTGTGTAAGCCTTCACATCAAACAAGGATTTTCTCGGATGGAGGAGGCATTTCAATATGCCAAGTCAGTACAGTAATCCTTCAACTTGTAATGCCACGAGTCTACTGACATTTACCGCCTTCTTTACTTAGAATTATAGCCGTGAGCTGTTTTTATTAGAAGGTGTGTTAGTAATCATTAAAGAGAGATAAATACTCGGAACATAAACTTATTATCCTCAGCCAGACGCACATTGAAATATCAAAGCTGTATTTATAGCTGTAGCAGGGCGGGTAGCAACTCCATTCATTCAGAATGTATACGTTTTTCTCAAACTTTTAGGGGTTTCAGAAAAAACCGCAACTTTTATCGTGTAATAGGTACGCAATTTATCTATCTATTTTGTTGAGATTGTAAATGATCAGTAGCTTTTTTAATCCTAACAATTTATTCATCGGGAGATTACCTGTCAAAATCTCGGTAATACATTTATTTAAAGCTTTAATTATTTTTTTACCCGACTGCACGACGCAAAGGAGGGTAATGTGTTTATCAGCCTATATATGTGTGTTTTAATACATAAATAAATAAATAAATCATTTATTTGCCTGAAATATGGTGGGTACACAAGATGTTAAATTAAATTATAGCACAGGACATATTTCACCCTCATTACGGGCATGCAAAATTATAGCTAATTTACAGCAATTATTTGAATGAAATTACAATTCTTAGAATTATTTGAACTGTTACAATTTATAAGAAAATTTGAATTACAGTGATTTCCATTACATAAATTATTGAAATATTATTTTTAAGGGCAAAGACACAAGAAATAAGAGGAAAGAACCAGTATCTTAGTGGACACCAAATCGACATGTGCTCTTACTTGTATTCAAAAAATCTTTAATAGTGTAGAAACTCTCCTGGATTAACCATGTTCGCAAGGCACAACAGAACCTTTTATATGGCAGGTCAGTCATTCCTTTGGGCAAAGAGTTATATATTAGAGGTGCCATGTAGGCACAGTTCTTTCTGAAGAGTTCTAGGTTAGGTACAGGCATTTTTAAGGGCAGGTGGTTAATTTTACGTTTAAATGTATTGTCGTTGATGGTGAAAAGATGGCTGTGGTATTTAACAAATTTAGCTACTTCATAGATGTATATGCAGGGAACAGTTAGTAGATTCTTGGATTTAAAGATAGGTTTACATGATTCCGACCAATCCATGCCGTACAGTGCCCGAATGCATTTTTTCTGTGCTATGAACACCCTCGAGATGTCACAGGAATTTCCCCAGACAACTATGCCATATCGTATAATGGAGCATATGTAAGCGTGATATACAATAATAGATGTATGTCTGCTCGTCACGTCTTTTACCTTTCGAAGTGCAAACACAAACTTGTTTATTTTAATGCATTTGCATGCATAATGTTATTTGATTTGAATGTTGACTATTATTGTATGTGTAAATTTTATATCAATTTTAATTTTTTTTTTATGATTTTGTAATTGGTAGGTATGGACCTTGTCTGAAAATAAATGAATTATTATTTACGTATGTTTGTTCCTTTGTGGTGCTCTAGAGACAAAATGGGTGGGCCGATTTTGATGTTTCTTGCGTCAATCGAATCTTGTGAGTGTCAATACAGACATGACGATGATACACTATGTCAAGTGGGGTATCATTGAATAGGTTTTTGAAAATCATCTTTAGTTTTCAGTTTTAGGCATTTTGGAACTTTTAATTAGGTATTAACAAAGATCTGGTACGGGCATCAGCTATAAAAATAACTTAATTACCAGAATAGTCGCGCCGTAAATCATGTTTAAATTGGATTTTTAATAAAAATAAAAAATCTAAGTAACTCAAATACTTCTGAATTTCGGTAGAACTTTTGTTGGCTTAATTTGTTGCAGTTTAACACTACTATGACGTCCTGCAAGAAGTACGTCGAGTTACCAGTAAGCCTGTATAGCAAATACTTTGTGTTCTGGATAGCGATCGATAGCTATATTCGGCGGAGACTCTTTACAATAAGGCAGGCTGCCTACTTATTTAGGCTCATTTTCACCACACATCACTAAACGCATTTAACGCTAAACGAGTTTAAAATATCACTCTGATCCTTTCAATAGTTTGAAGATGACAAGAGACAGAGTGATGTTTTAATCTCATTTAGCGTTAACCGCGATTAGTGATGTGTGGTGAAAATGAGCCTTAGTAGTCTGCCACTGAATTCCTCATTTCCAATTTAAATTTTCGAAATTGCACCTACTAGCACTTCTTGTCTCTGCATCACCCAAAGGTTGACTGGTAAAAAATGCCTATGGCATTAAGTCCGTCTCTGTACACATGTGCTTGAAGTAATAAATAAATATTTTAAAGGAAACATTTCAAAACATTTAGACCAAATGTTAACTTCCTGAAGTTGCCAGCTGCGTAAATTAGACCGAATTTTCCGTCATGATAAGTGGCGACAGCTGACAGGATGCGGCAGCCGTAGGTACAGCAGGGATTTAGTGCCCGAGTTCCTTCACACTTACTGTAGCAAATGTACTCGTATGGTACCTACATATTTAAATTCAATATACCTACCTACATACTTTGTAACCTGGGTCAATGACTATTTTTGTAATGTTAGAACACAACATAAAAGGTTTTTATTTTTTAGTATAACAGTGACAGCAGAACACTAACTCCTAAGTCACAGGATCACCTAGTTTAGGAGTCAGGGTTTACCTCTTAAGAGGATTGTGAAGCTGTAAATTTTCGTACAAAAAGCGATAAAGTTTTTCTTCCAGTAAACGTAGTCTAATTTTCATATTTTTTGGAAATGTTGTAGGTATAATGAAAAACTAGGTTCGTACGTTTTTATTATAAAGAAATATTGAATACTATATAAGTACTATATTAGCATCTAAATATACATACTTTTGACATAAAACCTTCCTCGAGCGTTTTTATGTTTTTTAATTAAATAAAATTGAATTACTAAAAAAAGAAAACGTACAAACCTAGATTAAGGTGTACTGAATCTAATGAAACAAAAACTGTCTCATTTAGTAAAGGTTTAGGGGGGTGAAAACGTTACCACCCGAAACAATATTTATGTAAATAATTGTATGAAATGTAGGTAATTTCCTCCAAGACTCGCGCCGCGTATCGGCACTTCACAATCCTCTTAACCAAGTTACGTATCCTAGTCTTAAGCAATTTCAAAGGTTTTTGTATCAATAAATATATTATTATTAATTATTATTATTATTATTTAAGCGAATGCAATTTTATTTTATTTTATTCAAAAGGAACAACTCAATCAATCTGCCTAGCCTTTTCTCAACTATGTTGGAGTCGCTTTCCAGTCTAACTGGATGCAGCTGAATACCAGTATTTTACATGGAGCGTCTGCCTGTCTGACCTCCTCAACCCAGTTACTGGGTAATACGATACCCCTTGGTAAGACTGGTTGTCAGACTTTCGGGCTTCTGGCGACCCGTAACGACTGTCAAAGATCCACGAAAGACAGCCGGGACCAACGGCTTAACGTGCTTTCCGAGGCACGGAGGAGTCTCGGTATGTAAAGATGGTCACCAACCCCGGCAAACGTAGCTTAACCTGATGCATCGACCCATGCGGCTTTTATTACTTAGCCACGAGCTCCTCAATAGGAACAACTAACAGCTACAATATAAAACACAGAAACAAGAAATACACAAAGCTTATAGACAATATTGCAGCCCACAACGCTGTTCACAGATTAACTATAGCAAGTTGCATGACAAAATGTCTCTTTGCATTTCTGTTTCTGAAAGCGTTGCTTTGTGGCCCATTCTAAGTTAGTCACGACCAGTTTTAGGTTTGTGGCTGTTCCACAACACAAACTTCACGTTGTGGATTTAAAAGACCACAACGCGTTACAAACGTTTTTAGGGTTCCGTACCAAATTGAAATTTTAGAAAGAGTTAATTAATTTTTTTTTTTGGGAAACAAACAGATGCAATAATAAATATATGTATACAAATAGTTCAACACAATCCAGAAACAGTTAAAAAGTAAAAAGTTTATAAAGTATTAGTCAAGGTACTTTGTTTCAGAATTGTACGCAATTAAGAATATTTTAGTAATTCTTTAATTTACGTACTTCGAGTACTAAAACATTCTTAATTACATACATTCCTTTGTGACAAGACATTCTACATGACATTCTAAGACAGGTGACATCTTCCAACCCGATCTAGGCCCGCGTGGATTACAGCCCACTCTCCCTCTCATCGAGAGGAGTCTTGTGTCTTATCAGTGGGTACAATAGGCTGATTATTTATGTTGTGTAATTTGGAGATATAATATTAACTGTAACTGTAATATTCTTTTTTGAACACAAAAAGGTTTCCAGACCAAAACTTTTCCGAAAAGTAAGCGCACGAGGCGACTGAATCAACAAGCCCGTATTTCTGTAATGTTCTGCCTCGTCAGGCATGGCCGCGCTGCCTCGTGTACATTATGTACATACAAGTACATACTTACTCAGTTTTAATTAGTATTTGCTTTAAACGGGACAGTTCCTATATCTAGCTTTTTGTAACTCGTCATTTTGTAGGGAACAGCTGATTTTTTTCGCGATTTCAGGTTTGGTCCCATAGTAAAATTTGTTCATAATGATGAGTACAGTGACCCCTTAAAAGGTTGTGCGTTATTTAAGTTACACCTGAACAATGTGAGAACCTTTAAATTATAATGTATCGGTATTATTTCCGTTAAATTATAATCTGTCGAAAAATTGTGAACTGGGTAAAATAGGTTGGGTTAGGTTAGAACTGTAACCAACCGGGCGCCAGCCGAGCGAGCAAAGCGAGCGGTGCCGCAGCAGCGGCCGGCGAGCGCTACTCCAAGGTGCTCGCAGCTAAGCAGGCTATTTAGTATTAGCGCAAGGTGCGTTACGTTGCGAGTAATATTGATACTAGTTGATAATTTGTCGGATTCCCATGGATATGTTATAAACTATCAAACAATAATGCACTAAATTGTAAATGATTTCTTGCAGTTCACATTTGAAGCGAATTAGGAGATTTAATATAATTTCAAAACTGTGCGTTATTAGCGTAGAGGCCCCCGAAGCATGCGTACGAGTAGTTCATACAAACGAAATACCAAAATATTTTGTAAATTAAACATATTCTAAAGGTAGTGTGTATTTGTTTCGATTGGATTACAGAATATCTAGGTTTCCAAATATATATTAAATAAGAACATTGATTTAATCTAAGGATTTACGCATGAAATATGAGAAAAATAAGTTTTCTATAGAAACTTGAAATTTCTCATATCTCGTATTCAAATCAGTGTCCTTTCAAAATATATGTTTGGGAACCTAAATATTCTGTAATCCAATCGGAATAAATCACACTACCTTAAGAAGATGTTTGATTTACAAATTATTTCGGTATTTCGTTTGTATGAACTACGCATGCTCCGGGGGCCTCTAAATAATTATTTTGAGCTCTAATTGCCCGTAAGTGGCCAATCTGTCGTTTTGCATACAAAATGGCCTCCTGATGTTTAACGCGAACGTCTTGATTAAACCCAGTTACCTATCGTAAATTGAAGCATCAGCCATGTTCTTAACATTCACTATTATGATGATTGCCAGTGAATGGATTTTACCACCGGCGTACGAGACGCGTCTATTTCCAAAATTCCATGGCGCGAGCGTCTTTAAGAGTAAAATTTATAGGGCGCTACTATTGCATATCTCGATGGCTTACCATCAGGTTTGCCACTTTACCTCGCAATAACATAAACAAAAAACAACAATCTGGTTTTCATTAAATAAAATGAAACACAGCACAGTTAACAGGTACCTAGGGAGGAGGTCGTGGCTAAGTAATAACAGTCGCACGGGTCGATCCATCAGGTTAAACTACGCTTGCCGGGGTTGGTACATGGATGGGTGACCATCTTTTCATATCGAGACTCCTCCGTGCCTCGGAAAGCACGTTTTTGGTCCCGACTGTCATTCGTGGATCTTTGGCAGTCGTTACGGGTCGTTTGAAGCCCGAAAGTCTGACAACCAGCCTTGCCAAGGGGTATCGTATTATCCAGTACCTGGGTTGTGGAGGTCAGATAGGCAGTCCCTCCATATAAAATACTAGTATCCAGCTGCATCCGGTTAGACTGGAAGCCGACCCCAACATAGTTGGGAAAAGGCTAGGCAGATTGATCGATTGTTAATAGGTACCTACATACAAAACAGTCTGTAGAATCACAAAGCTAACGATTAAATATTCATTTTTGAGAGGCCCTACGTCATCATTTCGCGGACGTAAAGTACTCACGACAAAGTGGTTTTTATTTTTGTTACACAACATGGGATTATCTGTCTACCCTAGGGAGCAAATATTTCACGCCAATGTGAGTTGTTACATTGTCTGCCAAAATTATTGTAACAGTGTATTATTGCCTACACATTGCTTTATTTGTCTAGTGGTCACAAGCGCTACTGCTGAGCGATTATAGGTCCTGGGTTCGATTCCCGAGTCGGACAAGGCGTTTTTGGGTTTTCCACCTGGAATTTATACCTTGTTGTTTCATCCAGCGCAACGCCGCGCGCCGGTTGATTAACAAGCAAGTGAGAACACGATAACATTGAACGAAAAATAGTGTGCTAGGAAATACGTGTTTTTAGCAAGCCAAGCAAAAGTTTGTGAAATAAATGTTTGTCTTTTAGAATCTCCATTACATGCACGAGGTTTTTATCGTTATGTTTTCTTTACTTTTACAATTTATGAGTACATTATGAACGCCCAAAGTTCAGGTAAAATTGTGCAAGAAAGCAGATTTTTGGAGGCTTATACTGAATTTGTTTCTCCAAATTTTAATTTTTCGCTTTAATAGAAACCTAGATACAGTGCACAAAATACCTATTAGTTCAAAAATTTCTTAGAAAGATATGTTAAAACGCTATAATCACGTACAAGCGTTTGTATGAAAAGTATGACGGGAAGGCCCCTCTTAAACATAACTAGCGAAATGTGGTCGTCAGTATTCCCCGAAGGGTCTGCCTAACCCTTCGGGAAATGATGATACCTATACCTGCATAGCTTATACCTATAATTGTCTCTTCTTTACATGGCACAACTCCTGCATAATATCCTCAAACTCCACCTCATCGAGACGCAGTAGCGATATGTGTTCCGCCTCAGCTGTAAGTCGAGGTCGGGCCTTCGTCTCTTTGAACCTTCGGGATGCCTGCTCCAATAACTAGTCGCGCCTGTACATCCACCAGCCTCTGAATCGACAAGTGGGGATGACTTTATGCTTTATTTGGTAGGGTAAGTGTGGGAGAGATGGCCCTACTAACATTAGCCATGGAAACCAAGTACAACAAAATAACCATTTTAATCACAAACAAAACAATACCTATTCAGATATAATTATTTCATATCAAATCTTAATTGAACACAGTCTTTGAATGAACGTAACACAGACATATAAAAAAAAATACGACTGGCCGTCTCACCCTGAGTGTCCGGGAGTGATGGTCACGGGGCCATGGCCATATAAATTTCAAAAAGTATGATGCCTTCTCCAACGACCGTTTTTAAGTTAAAATACGAAAAAAGTTATTGGCTTCACAATAAAACACAAAACAACAGGCGAAATTGAGGAAACCTTTTTGTGACCACATAATATCTTAGATCATGCACCTGTAATAAAAACAATGTGGAATTTACTTACTTTTCAATTTTTATTCGAAAAAAAAAAAACACGCAGCAATTTGTCGCTGATCGAAGCGAATACTATTGTTGTTTCTAACTCGCAATACTTTCAACTGGTCATCTCTCCCGTATGACTTACCCTAATCAAACAGAGAAAGAAAATCACGAGGTTTCACGAGGTGTGAGAAACACATAAATTACTCAAGCTACAAATTAACCATATAAACAAGATAAAATTCTCGAACTCATACTCTGTGTACCTACTATTTGATGTCACTAATTTTGATGTTATATTTTAATTGAAAACTAAAAAACTAAGCGCGTACACCTACATACCGCACTTTTGACAACTTATCCTAAAAAGCGAGGAACTTTTCCTAAAAAGAAAGGAGATAAACTTTGTCTAAACGCGAAAGAGGCAGCAGTGTGTGTGTTATGCGAACATGAATGTATGGGACAGCTGATTTCTTTTTCTACATAAAAAAGGACCTAGAGTCTAGGTCCTAGTATCTTTGTCTAGGTCCTAGACAAAGATTGTTAGAAACGAAAGACATATTGTAGAAGGATTATTTTCTACAATGCAATGTCAAAAATGGAGAAACGAAATGTCTCTCTGTATAGAAAGAGATGTACCTACGTGTCTATTCTTCGTAGAGATAGAAGTAGTCATTCTACCCGTGCAGGAACCCTAAGTGAAGTCAACAGGGTAGCGTTCTAGCATTGAATTAATATATTTTGTAATGTTGCTTGTTTTTGCTACGAACAAACAAATTAGTAAGTACACAGTTACAACACAAAAATTTAGTACAGTCGCGTTCATAAGTGCGGTCCTAGTTCTAAGAAATACATAATTAATTCAATACGACGAATTGCAGGCTTGGTACACAGAGATAACAATTAGCATGTAATAATATGTAAGCTACGAGTGTGCAGGTGCACTTATGACCGTGATTGTCATGATTTCCAAATATTAGTAAGATTTGTAGTGATTTTAAATAGTAAATATAAAATTGAAAGTATTACATTTGCCTTAAATGGTTTTTGTATCAGTGTAGTCGTGATGTTCAAAAGTATCTCATTTGACAGTTACCGTATTACTGGCACAGATTAATAAAGATGGGACACTCCGCAGTTTAGGTATGAAGCTAGCGGCTAAGCGGGCTGCCGCGACATGGCCGGCTCGCACGGTCAGTTCGAGACGACTACGCTTACGATCCGTGTGCGCATCGCCCACACGAGCTAGTACATTCGCGTTAAGAATGCAGTGAGTCATCATTGTCCGTCGGCCTAGTCCCGCCCCCTAACCAATCAAATTACAAGGTCAAGTTCACAATGATAGTTGAAGGCATTGCTTCGAACGCAACGGTTGGTCGGATCTTGCAGTTGCACTGATGACTCACTGCATTCTTAACGCGAACCAACTATAGAGTCGATCGCGGTGCGTTGGGGTGACTCTAGCTCGTGTGGGCGACGTGCCTAACGCGTCAGAAGGTAGGAGGCAACTTGTAAGTGAATATAATATTTATATTATATATAGTGTGGTAATAAGCGTTGTGCGACCTGAATTACACTTTATTGTGTCATAACAAGAGTCGCTTTTTATTTAAATGATTTTGCGGAGTGTCCCATCTGTATTAATCTGTGGTACTAGTTTTTTAACGGAACGGAATGGAAACATGATTAGATTATAGTTTCTAAGTTCGTCGCTGACAGTTGAATTAATTAACTTGACATGACAAGGATGTCCATGCATTAGATCCGTATCAATATATTTTAAGCAAAATTGATACCAACCCGTAAGCAGCGCGTTACTATTTAAAATATTACAATGCATCTCACTTATACATATGTGTGTAGTAATTGTATAGAAAAAGATCATCAACTATTATTTAGGATGGATGGATTAGGTTATGAAAATCGGTTTCGTTGTTGATAATGAACCTAAAGTGTATGGTAAGGCCCTTCGCACACGGATCGTAAGCGTAGTCGTCTCGTAAGCGTATCGTCTAACCGCATTGGCGCGAAAAATCTCATACGATTCGCTGCAGCACCGCTTCGTATGCGGAGAAGTTTGAACATGTACGTACTCGTATGGCTCTCGTCCTACGCGCGTATTACGATACGTCTACGCTTACGATCCGTGTGCGAAAGGCCTAAGTTTCGATAAAAAGTCGCACGACTCACGAGTCACTACAGTAGCGTCACATACCCTTGAGCGAAAAAGGTTGAAAAGGAAAGCACTTACCGATACGTATGTGTAATACATTCGTGAACAGGTGGCCAACGCAAGTAATTTCGCTCTCGTTGTGTGCGAAATGAAAGATTGGGCATCACAAATTGTCATGTCAAATCTAATCAAAGATGGTGGCATTTTTGATGTGACGTCGTTACTCATTACAGCTATTGTATACGTATATACAGATATTCACAGTTAGTATAGTAAAATATATTTATAATTATTATCCTACGTCAGATGTTTGTTGGGCATAGGGCGATTACGACGATGTCCATTCAAGTATTATAAATACTTATTACGGTTCAAAAGATATAGCCCTGTGACAGACTGACGGACGGACAGCAGAGCGGAGCCTTAGTAATAGGGTACGGAACCCCAAAAAGTCTGATGTAATTAAGAAGAAAATTAAATGCAACTTTAATGCAACAGCTACTAAAAGATAGCTACAATTTCTGAACTAATTTAATGTAAGCTACTATATCGTAGATTAAAGCACACGACGACACAGCTTCTGACAGGCTTTTTTGTTAAGAAAACCTACTCAGTGCCCAACTTAATTTAAAAGTCTCAACTGGTCTCAACCGAGAAATTTCATTTCAGTCATGACACATGAAATTTAGGAGTAGAAAAAGAACGGCTTCCTTATCTACTCATAAATTATTTCAGTTTTAATTGCACATTTATTGTAGAACGGTTTCTGAGATACCTATATTGGTTTTTCTTTTAGCCGTAATATTTTTGAAGATTTGGTGTTTTACTTAAATATAAATTCTAAAATTTCATCTGTCAATTTGCTACACCTAACGACATTTGTTTGCAATTCTTTTTTATTTTCTACTTTCTTTTAAGCGCAATGCACACTTGGGCGGGCCGTGCCGCATTGCAAAATTCCTTCTTCAAAATTTTCGTACATTTTTACATATACGTAATGTACATATGGACGCTTTAAGAGTTTTGCCTTAGCAAAACCGTTGACGTACGCTCTTGGAGGTACGAAAAAAAACAGACACCGTGACATCCTGTTTACCGACGAAAAAAAATTCGATATAGAAGAGAAGTACAACATACAAATCATAGGGTGTACGCTACAAGTTCTGCGGAAGCTGGTAATGCCATTCCCCGAGTGCACCATGGCCACCATCCTTCATCATTGATGATTTGGTTGCGAGTTTCGTATTTTGGCCTGACTGAAGTTCATTTCTGCGAAAAAGGTGTTAAAACCAGTGCGAAAGTTTACCAAGACATACGTTTTGGATCCTGACATAAAATATCTACTTCAGACGCGCTCTTTCGAAGACGGCTATGGACGTTTCAACAGGACTCCGCACCAGCGCACAAAGCCAGAAGTCCAGAAACGAGGCGTGGTTCGAGTTCAACATGAAGATTGGCCCTCCTTCAGCCCTGGCCTTAATCCACAAATTATGGCATGGCTGGATTACAAAATATGGCAGGTGTTGGAGAAGAAAGTCTGCGCTAAGCCTCATAAAAATTTGGAGAGTCTGAACTCTTTACTGAGAACAGCAGTAACCGAAATCGATATGAATATGGTTCGTGCTGCGATTGATGAATGGCCGCGGAGACTAAAGGCCTTTTTTTTTTTTTTTTTTTGTGGATGGGAAATCATCAAATAACTTCTCCCGCTCTGGGTGGAGCGGAAGGGCGTGTCAGACTTTTACTGACTAAAACCCACCCGTGTTCCTTCAGTTGCCTATGCCAGGGCCACGGTATCTTTTTCAAACAACCCGCGACCCCAGCGGCATCGGCCATATTGGACCCCATCTTTTGCTGACATCTCTTTGAGGCGCGCGTGGAACACAACGCGCCGTCGACCCGGGCCTGGTCCTCACCGGACGGCGAGCTACCCACTACTCACCGTCCGCAAGCCCGCGCCTACGGTGGCTGGGAATCGGCTATCGATTCCCGCCGCCCAGGGCGTCTCCTGCGGCGACTGAGGGCGTGAGGCTGCCTCTCCCTCACGCGTTCCGCCTCCTCCTTCGCAAGCATTACCGCTTCGCAGAAGGAGGTGACGGCCTCCCATGCACTCTCGCTCCGCACCATGGCCTGGACCAGGCTCGGACGCGAGAGATCGCCGCCGCCGATCGCCTCCGTGAGAACACGGCGGTGCTCTGCCCAAGCCGGGCAGACCTCCACTGTATGCTCCACCGTGTCCTCTGGGCGATCCACACAATGGTGACACCCGGGCGTTTACTCCTGCCTTATGCGAAACAGGAATTTCCCGAAACAACCGTGTCCGGTAAGGACCTGCGTCAGGCGGAAGGTGAGGACGCCGTGGCGCCTCTCTAACCACTCCTCAAAGAGGGGACTTATCGCCGCAATTGTGGCGTGCCCAGCGCTGGGCTGCGACAGTCGCACTCTCCATGTCGCCATGAGATCCCGCCGGAGCTCTGTCCGCTGTACCGTGATTTCTCGCGGCAGCGGAGTTACGCCCCGGCGTTTCGCCTCCTCGCGCCACTCCCACACGTGCGCGAGGACTTTCGCCTCCAGATCCCACGGCGGCAATCCGGCCAGGAGGCTCGCCGCCTCACCGGAGACCGTGCGGTAACCCCGGACTAGCCGAATGGCCATGACCCTCTGGGACGCGTTCAAGCGGCGGACTGGCCGCAGCCTCAGGGAACGGGCCCACACCGGTGCCCCGTAAAGGGCCATGGACCGCACGACCCCCGCGTAAAGCCTCCGGCAGGAGGCGTTTGGACCACCTAGATTGGGCAGGAGCCGCTTCAAGGCAGCCCCAGCCCGCTCCAGTCTGGGAGCCAAACGTCGGAAATGCTCCATGAAGTTCCACCGGCTGTCGAGGACGAGTCCCAGGTACTTCATCGTCGACTCGACTCCAATGCGAACCCCTCCTACCGTTATTTGGGAACCCGACGGTGGCGCATTCCGAGGACCATGAAAACACATGGCCTCGGACTTGTGCAGGGCCACCTCGAGTCCCAACTGCCGGATCCTCGCAACGACTATCGCAACCCCGCGTGTCGCTAATTCAGCCGCCGCCTGGTGCGACCTCCCCTGCGCCAGGACCAGCGTGTCGTCAGCGTAACATACCACGCTGACGCCGCTAGGGAGGTCGGCGCGCAGCACCCAGTCGTACCCGATGTCCCACAAATGCGGCCCCAGGACCGATCCCTGTGGGACACCGCACGACATCTCTCGCCGGTTCCACTCTCCCTGATGACCGGGGTAGATGACGGCCCTATCCGTCAAATAGGCCTCAACCACTCGACAGAGGTAGGTCGGCATCCGGTGATACCGGAGTGCCTCCCTGATGCAACTCCAGGGCAGGGTATTGAAGGCGTTGGCGATGTCTAGCGACACCGCCAAGACGACCCCACCCCGGGCCACAACATCCCCCGTCGTGAGGGCTCGCACGCGCATGATGGCGTCCACCGTAGAGCGCCCCCTGCGGAAACCAAACTGGCTCTCCGCCAAATCCGGTACCTCCTGCACCAGCCACCCGACGAGGCGGTCTGCAATAACTCTTTCAAAGAGCTTGCCCACCTCGTCGAGCAGCACGATGGGTCGGTAAGCGGACGGAGAGTCCGCAGGGCGCCCCGGCTTCTTAATGAGGACCAGTTTCCCCGTCTTCCAACGAAGTGGGAACTGGCCCCTCTCCAAGCATGCGCTTAGGAGCCCCCCTAGTCGAGGCCCGAGAGCCCCAAAGGCCAGAACCCAGGCTCTTCCAGGTAAGCCGTCGGGTCCTGGGGCGGCATTTTTGACACTCAGCCTACGTACCGCCGCTCTCAACTCTACCTCGGTCACTTCCGGAGCATCGTCGTCGTCGTCGGTGATGTGGTCCGCAACGGGCACCGCAGGAAGCGGAGCCATGGGCGGGGGAGTATGTTCTCCTCGCGAAGGGAACAGAGCGCTCACCACGTCCTCCACGAGCTGGGGCCGGAGACTCTGCGTCAGCGGGGGCGCCCATGGACGGAGTTTATCCCGCACCATTTTATAAGGGCGTCCCCATGGGTCCCTGTTTAGAGTCTCCAGCGACTCCTCGCGAGCCAGATCCCTGGCCCGCAAGATCTCCGCTCGGAGGGCGGTCTTCGCCGCTCTGTACCCCTCGTACAGCTCCGCCTGAATGGCTTCCGTATCCGGAGGGCGGATACGGAGCCTGCGGTGCCTGGTGTACCGGTGCCGCGTAGCAACGCACGCCTCGCGCAGAGCCGTCAGCTCCGGCGACCACCAATACACCTGGCGCCAGGCGCGACCGGGCTGGACCCGGGGCATTGCCACGTCACATATTTCGGACATGGCCTCCCGGAACCACTCCGCCTCGTCGTTGATGTCGGCAGGCCTGTCCGGTAGTGACACCCAGGCCTGCACGATCGAGGCTTCCAGGAGGAGCTCCCGGTCCAGCTTCTTCAGCGCCCACCGCGGACCACTCGGGGCCTGTCGGACCGGCGCGCTCGAGGTCTGGGCGGAGACATCAAACCGGATGTACCGGTGGTCGGAGTAGGTCTCCACCCCCTCTATGACGCGCCAGTCAACAACATGTGGCAACAGAGCGGGGCTGGCGAACGAAATGTCCACCACTGATTCGCCCCGCATCCGCACACACGTGGGGACAGAACCCCGGTTTAGGATGACCAGGCCTGTCTCCAGAGCCCAGTCCTCCACCATCCTGCCCCGTGTGTCCGTATACCGGGAACCCCAAGCCACATTCTTGGCGTTGAAGTCCCCGAGGACGAGCACGGGAAGGGAACGAAACCCGACGACGACGTTTTTCAACTCCGCAAGGGAGTTGTGGAACTCGGCGAGAGTTCGGTTCGGGGAGAAGTATACCCCTACCACGACAATCCCCCCGAACCGTGCTGCAACGCAACCCTGTCCCCTCTTGACGGCTTCGAGGGACAGGGTACCGGCGGCGGCCGACGAAATGAGGGTCACTGAGCCGCTCAGGTCCTCCACCCAGTAATCACTGGGCGGGACAAAGTACGGCTCAGCGACCACGGCGATGTTAATCGACCACTGCGCCATGCTCTGGAGCAACAGATCCTGAGCGGCGGCGCAGTGGTTGATGTTCGCCTGGAGGAGGCGTAATGGGGCCATTACTGGCACTCCATACTAAAGGCCTGCGTGACGAATGGTGGTGGACATTTTGAATAAAGAACAATGCCCAAAAAAAACCCAGGCTTGGCGCAACCCGAATTTATCTAATTTTTTTTGTATAAATATGAAATGTAATACCACATAGGTGGTATCATCAAAATCGATGGCTAAGTGTAAAAAATTGCTATTTGTTTAGTGGCAGGGATTATTTTTAATTAATTGTTTTTTGTGTGAAACTACGTAAAATCTTATGAGTTTCTTTGATTATTGGTACGTTTTCATCGTACGCATTACTACAGCGCTCTACAGGGTTATTTGTAAAACACCAGCAACCTCTTAAGGGGTCATTGTACACATCATTATGAACAACTTTTACTATGGGACCAAACCTGAAATCGCGAAAAAAATATCAGCTGTTCAGTACATTTTGACGAATTATGCGAACATAAATGTACTGAACAGCTGACTTTGGACTACGAGCATTACTTTGGACTACGGATTTTGCATTGTGAATGGTATCTATTTAAAATGAACAATTGTGTTACGTGTCATCGTTCATTACGACGGGTTCGGAGACATGTTCTCTCTCAGAGTTTTTTTGAATCTCACCGAGATTTCGTGGAGTACATTCTACTGAACTTAACACCGAACCAAGAGGTACGTACTTTTTAATTTGTAATTGTATACACAAACAATATTGAGGTACCTATAAAGATAACAATATGTTTTTACCCGACTGCAGAAAGGAGGGTGATGTTTTTCGGTTTATGGGTGAGGGTGTGTCTATTTATTTAGCACGCCCTGCAGCCTAAAAGGCTTGATAGATTTTGACATACAAGGTTTAAGATTTTCATGTAATAGCAGGACTAGTTTAGCAGGATTTGTTTTGTAACTGCAACGGCTTTTTTTTTTCTTTATTATTATGTATAAAAGAGTACAGTTTATTTCTTTACACTAATTCTGCCGAACTGCAGGGCAATTTAACGGCAGACAACACTCGCTCATGCTACATAAACATAAGACACTATCTTTGAATTGTTACAGATAGCTTTTAATGGGTCGAGTTCAATATGCCACGTCTGTTGGCACAGGGTCGACCAGGCGTTACGTCGTGGTGAACATCGAGTCCTACGCGACCCTCAAGGTCCCATCGCATTTCCTGTTCCAGGATTCACTAGGGTAGCTAATACATCACGGTGTTGTATGATGGACGATTGCAATAACGCACAGCTCCGCCAAATTCCTAATAGCATTAAGGTATATCTTCTGAGCTACCACCGATCTTTATACCACCGATTGCACAGCTTGCATGGATTTGTCAACAACATTTAATGAACACCTCCTTGGAAGACATGCCTCACAGCGTGACACGCCATCAATCAGACTTTAATGCTGATAGCATACCAGATATTGTGAATATGTATACCTTGGCGCTAGAGTATACATGTTTAATGGATTTTAACAATATTAATGAAATAACAGCGGAAGACCTACATTTCTGGATCGGTTTAAGTCACGAGCAGTTCAACATTTTATATGAACAAGTATCGAGCTTGCGTCGCAGATCTAGTTCTCCGCGAGAAGATCTGGGTATTTATCTGAGCAAAATAAGAACTGGAGAACCTAATGTACGATTAGGTACCGTGTTCAATAAGTCTAGGCAATCTATAGACAGAAAAATTCACTTGGCCAGACGTTGTCTTTTTAACGAGTTTGTGCCTCTGCATTTGGGGTTTGATCACCTCACCAGAGAAGACGTGATACAGAGAAATAGGATTCTACCAAACTATATATTTGGAAGTAATCAATCGCCAAGAGCCATTTTAATATGCGATGGTAGCTACATTTTTATTCAGAAAAGCTCGAATTTCTTTTTTCAAATACTAAGTTACAGTCTACACAAGTTTTCCAATTTAATTAAACCATTTCTGCTTATCTGCGCCGATGGACATATTTTGGATGTAACAGGCCCGTACGCAGCAACAAGCTCTGACGCTATTATTATGGAACAAATTCTACAAAACCATAATGGTCCGATGGAAGAAGCTGTCATTAATTATTTCCTAGTACAGGATGATGTATTTATAGTAGACAGAGGATTCCACGATGCTGTTCCTACTCTTGAAACTTACGGCTATGTGGTCCATATGCCACCATCTAGAAGGCGCAGTCAAATTCAGTTAACCTGCGAAGAGGCCAATAAATCAAGATTGATAACGTTATGTAGATGGGTCGTTGAAACAATCAACGGAAGATTCAAGAGAGATTTTAAAATATTCCGGTATAGGGTTTTTAATCGTACATTGCTGAGTACAATGACGAACTACAAAATAGCCGCAGCAATTTTTAATTGTTTCCAAGAACCGTATGAAGACAGCAGATACACAGAACAGTTTATTGAAACAATATACACAAAGATGCATACGCCAAATCTTTTAGCAGATTACTTACTTCAGCATAACTTAAACCGACTAAGGACGGCATTTGTGCGGTTGGAAGCAAACGACCCAGAATTGACGGACTTCCCGAGATTTACGCAAGAAGAACTGATTTTGTTTGCAGTGGACACATATCACTTCAAAATAGCTCGCTCGTATTGTAGCGAGCACATCAAGAGGACGGGCGGGACGGAGTATGAAATCCAAGTTTTTAGAGACCCAGTGCCAGTCGATTTAAATGGTGAAAACTGCAATTTAATTAGATGTCGCATACAATCAAGACACGTAAGGAGCAAGACGTATTATACGTACATTTTATATAAAAGAGAAAGTGGCAGGAATGGCATAACGGAGCATTATTGTTCTTGCATTCATGGAAAGAGAACGTTGGGCAGTGTTGCGCCCATGTGATGTCTGTGATATATTACCTAGGATGGGCTAGATACCAAAATGATTTCGAACACCCTGCGCTTTCATTAGAAAACGTTATATTAGACATAGAAAACCAATAAAAGATCTTTCGATTCTGTTTACATTGTTTTTTATTTAAGTAAGAGCTTTATATTTTTTCCTGGTACATTATTTTTGATGGTGCCCATGAAGTCGAAGAGTACTAAAAACTAGTCCAGTAAGTACGCCGGCTGTAACTATTTTTAGGTACCTTAAAGTTACCCCTGCCATAAAGTACGTAGCAATTTTTCATATTCAGCCATCAGTTTCAATGTAAAGCGTTTCATTTTGTTATCTAGTATATGCTAAGTGTAAATATTTTAATTACATATTGAAATACCTGAATGTTAACCCTGCCGCTAAACAAATAGCAATTTCATACATTTAGCCATCTATTTCGATGATGCCACCTATGTGGCATTTTATTACACGGGTATACTAAAAATCTGAGATACGTTTCATTTGCGCCAAGCCTGGGTTTTTTTTTCATACTTCGTGAGCATTCTCCTTGATATTAATATTGTCCTAAAATACTAACCTTACAAATAAAAAATTAAAAAATTGCAATTACATTGAATTTTTAATTTTATTCTGTGTATTATTATCGATGTGTAAAACTGAAAGGTAATTCAAACCTTGTCTTAAGAAGACACGTATATTTACTTACTAAAAAAATGAGATTCTAATATTTTGTAATGTCCGACTTGATACTAGAACGTAAAAGTTTGGGATTTAACTAATTTATGATAAAGAATCCATGACTCAAGTCCATAAGCACATGCAGTAAAATTACCAAAAGGACTTCTTTCATTGTACTAAACTAGGAGCTTCTGGTATATTTGAGGGCTAAATCAGGGCTTTCTAGTAAGAGCAAAGAGTAAAGTAATAATAGAGAGAAAGAGTAGCAACTCTGTGGTAAAATTTGCATGTATGGAAAGTGCTGCTACCTCTAGTTTGGTGGGTGAATTAAGGCTATAATAATATATACCTACCTATAGATATGCATACTTACTATAATAATATGTAACTAACGAGTCCTCTCACCTATTTATTATACTCTTTGAGCGAGTTTGTGTTATGGTAACAGCCAGGGGAAAAAAAACACGTATGGAGTTCAGAAATATGTCCTTTTATTATTATCAAACAAATTTAATTAATATTTATTCGGTTTATACTTAATTAAATTAAATTAAGGAAGAGCATAACACTTTTTCTTGGTTATAATAAAGATAATATGGTACGGTATGGTAATAAACACTTACATAAAACATCACAGCCAAAAATACAATATCTTCTTCGGAGTTCACTCATGTTAACAAAACAACAAAAATATCAAACGAAAATCAAAGTGGTAACAATATTATGAAATAGAAACAAAACAAAACAAATAACAGTTAACGAGAAACAATTTTCAACAGAATTGCGCATCAATGTCGGGAAAGTCGGAGTTCACAATGGCGACAATGACATTTATTTGACCAAGACAATATGGCTGCCAAGCTTTTTTTGCCCCTAGAATGCAGATGTCGCTGTCGTCTATGGAAATTGATGACAGTGTTAAGTGTGCCCCCCCTTTTTTTTTTTGTGGATGGGAAATCATCAAATAACTTCTCCGGTCTCCCGCTCTGGGTGGAGCGGGAGGGCGTGTCAGACTTCTACTGACTAAAACCCACCCGTGTTCCTTCAGTTGCCTGTGCCAGGGCCACGGTAACTCTTTCGAACAACCCGCAACCCTGGCGGGCATCGGCCCTAGCGGACCCCTTCAGCTAGTGCTGACATCTCTATGAGGCGCGCGTGGAACACAACGCGCCGTCGACCCGGGCCTGGTCCTTACCGGACGGCGAGCTACCCGTTGCTCGCCATCCGCAAGCCCGCGCCTACGGTGGCCGGGAATCGGCTATCGATTCCCGACGCCCAGGGCGTCTCCTGCGGCGACTAGGGGCGTGAGGGCGCAAAGATTGCCTCTCCCTCACGCGTTCAGCCTCCTCCTTCGCGAGCATTACAGCTTCGCAGAAGGAGGGGACGGCTTCCCATGCAAAGTGTGCCCCCTCTGAGTCAGGCTTAGTTGGTTTCTGTTTATTCAAATGTAATCTGTGTAATTAGTGCGGATTTCACCATTTCATAAGAGCTGTCAGGGTCATTATTTTCTTTGGAATATTGACTCTGACAGCTCCTGAACTCGGTTTAGATGTGCTGATCGCGTTCAGTTTCATTGGTGAAAATGAGCCTCGAGCTTATTGCAGCTATATTGGCCAAATGTGTTCATTGTGGCGAATTTAGTCAGTGCCCAAAGCTTGCTGAAATCAGTAAGATTTGTGAGTGATTTATTTCTGGATACCAGGCTGTTCACTTTCGATAGAGAATGTTTTCTTAAAAAATCTGTGTTTAGAGCGTTTTCCACTGCCAGCAACGTGCCATTCCGCATGCGGGTGAAAACTCGCGCGAGGTGGCCTGCAGGTATCTATATGCAAACCAAGCTACAATCAATGAAACATTTCAATGTTATATTGATCTTTTTTTCATCAATTTTTATTCATGTGAAAGTTTTAAAAACTCTTCAACGAGTGGAGATAGAAACTCGTTTAATTTTGACCTGGTTTCCTTTTTCCGTAATATATGCCAACGAACATTGGTTTAACTTGAATTTCATTTACCTGTATTGAAAAGAATGGGCCAAAATTCATTATTGGATGATTTGAGTTATTTGCGATTGAATATTTATCGAAATATCATGATTAGTTTTTGTGTCACAGTAAACAGTTTCAATACATTTTTTACAGTACATGATGCCATTGCTTATATTTTCCCCTCTGTTATGTCATTAATAGTTATTTTCGCTGGAGTAGACAAAAAGGTTCCTGGTTCTTTGGGGAGATTTCTGTAAGAATCTTCATTTAAAACATCTAAAAGATCTTTTAAGGCGATATGTGTGATGTTATGCTGCAGGACCCCGTTTTTTAGTTTTTGATCTTGGTCTTCGTAAAATTTAAGACGATTAAAGTCCGATGTATCATGTTCGCTACTTAATACTATTATCAACGGACACACTGAGGATTTTTTCAGTTAAATTGTAGTTTTCATTACTTTAATAATTATTACTATTGTTGCAATGCGTGAAATCAGAAGTTTAGTCAAAAACGGCCATAGTTTCCACATCTGCTGTAGCTACATCCACATCTGTTTGGCGATACTGCCCTTCTATCTGGAAAAGAAACATATTACGTGAAAGCCACATCATCAGGCATGTATAACTAATAAGCACCTACTGCTGATTATGTTAGTAATTTAAAATTGCATATAAATAAAATTGATGTGTCAGCTGCTTTTGATGCCGGAACAACTGCTTTATTTACAATAGTTAAAAAAACAGCTGAACGGACTTGGATGAAATTTGGTATGGAGTTAGTTTCATCCAAAGCGAACCAAACTGAGACATTAAATTATATAGGTATTACGGGTAACTGCTGGTCTGACTTAAAACAGATAAGATTATCCATGTTAGAAAAATAGTGCCTATATTACACAACAACATGTTTGAAGAACACAAGAAATATTGAAGTGTGCATACCTTTTCTTTTTTTTTTCAATATTTTTTTTATACTTTCCGTTTAAAATTGCCACTGTTGACCATCTCAGCATAAAAAAGTCTTACAATGCTCTTCCTTAGACTTTAGGACTAGACAAATATAGAGAACTTGATAAATATCAAAAAGAACATGAACATACAAATTAGTCTTTTAGAATATTAATTTAATATTTTACTGACATAAACTTACAATGTTGTAGGTACATACCTTTAACTTCAAAGATACCGTTCCGATACTCGTTCCAATGAAAGTTTATGTATTTGTTTTCTAGTGGTCCATATTGGCTCAGGATCGAGTTGAGTGGAAAAAGGAAAAGCAGGCCTTTGCCCTACAGAGGGATAATACAGGCTGAATAATATTGTTACTTTAAAATCTCTATGACATACCTCGGGACCCTGGGGTCCCGGATCGCTGGATTGGAAGGCGTGCGAGGGGCCGAAGCCAACTCGCAAAGGCCTCTTAGACAATTTTAAATAATGAAGAGGCACCAATCGACGATTATCCCTGTAAGCACTATGCAAGTGCACCCAAGGGCAACCCCCGGTTGGTGCAGGACTATTGCAGAACATGGAAACAAAACATGTTGGACTATGGGTTTAGGTGGCTGTGGACTGGTTACCTAGAACTATGGAAATACTATTTATTGCCCCTGCCTGACCAATGTTTTATATACAATACACTGATGAAATGGCAGGGGGTGTCTTTCACACTCAATAATGGGCCTCCGAAAACGGTCGCTAACACGTAGTGTCGTAGCGACAAGGGAGCAACATGTCCTGAGATGCTGATGAGGAGTGGAGAGGTATCTCACGGCTATCGGGACAATTCCGGAAGTTCGGTTAAGATCCTACTGGAATACTTCCTTCCTTCGAGCACGTTTGCTCTTGCGAATCTCTACCCAAGCCGGCCAATAAAGGCAAGCCAGAGGTGAGGAACCAGAATTTTCCCGGGACATAAGGTCCGTGAGGTCGCTACTGCCCTACATCTCGCCACATGCTGCCCTGCGGGTTCATGTATCTCTCTTGGTCTGGCTCCTCACCATATACATGTTTCGGCAAAGTAAACTCTACAGGCACAGCGTCAACGTAGAGATACAGCGGTAGGGTTATTATTATCATTATTGTAGTAATTTTTGTGTTGTAGAACTAGTGTTTTTCTATTTATGTGAATAAAGTATTGTTCTGTTATTAAGGAATAAATGTATTAAACCATAATATAATTATTATACTTTTTGGACTTAGAGCAATATAATTGTTCAGATATTATTGAACCACCAATTGGAAGAATGGAATAAACGCCGCTTTTTGACATATTCAGTTTTCTACACTTTTATATTCTTTAGACGTAGCGCTTAATTTGTGAGTTCGAAGTATTTTGAAACGACTTTAAAAAAGGAAGTTATCATTTCGAAATTCGACACGTATTATGTATGTGTATTATGTATGTATTATGTGTGTATTATGTATGTGTGTTGTTATTATTGGAACTGCAATATATTCACATTTGATAATCTATTAAGGCTTCCAAACAAATAATTATACAACATTTTATAGATGTTTGTATGTTTGTATGAATACATTATGTTTGTCCACGCATTTCTCCGAAATATTAATCAGATCGTGACCATTTCAGTAGTCTGTAGTTTTCAAGATACGAGTAATGGACTAATACGTGTAAGTGTGACTGTTTGTTGGTGTGTGCTGTGGCTTATTGATACGAGTTACGGGTCAATGAGAAAACATCTCAAAACTTTGGTCAAACTCTAGTGCAATATTTATAACACAACTATTAACTACTTATTAAAAACAAATATTCCAGTTTTAACTGAAAACTAAAAATACGAGATGAAAATAATAAAAAAAAAATTAATCGTCTTTCAAAAGAAATTAACTCAAAATTATGAAATAACTTTAACTTCGGCTCGGTTGCAAAAAACTAAAATAAAATACAGATCCCAAGACACCGATACTTCCGAAATTAAAGTTATTTCATAATATTGAGTTATTTTCTTTCTGAAGTCGATTTAATTTATGCAATTTTTATTTTGTATATAAGTAGTATATGATAAATTGGAAGAAGAGAATAAATCTAACACATTAACATAAATGA
Organism: Dicycla oo; assembly: GCA_948252095.1. Lineage (NCBI taxonomy): Eukaryota > Metazoa > Arthropoda > Insecta > Lepidoptera > Noctuidae > Dicycla > Dicycla oo. The sequence continues at coordinate 18,902,304 of OX411712.1, forward strand.
ATATTATATATTTCAACCAAGTCTAATAATAAATAAATCAGAATTTATATTTTTTTCATTATCATTGATATCAATCACATGAGCCCATAAGTTGAAAATAAAAAGTTATAAAGTTTTTTTTTATTATCTCCATTCTTATTTTTTGGATGTATTCCCTTCTTCCAATTGGTGGTTCTATTGTTAACAAAAACAAGAGGACAAAGATATTTTGTTTAGACTATTTTAAAATGAAAACTAATATTAATTTATCAATTATTATTAAGTTATTAACAAGAAGGTATTAAGGCCCATAGTAGACACTTCAGTCACTTGAACGAACAATTCTTAGAATTGGTAATTCGAAATGTGTTTGAAGCAAGCTAAATAGTTTAATTACTTGTTGAAGTCTTGAATTGGGCGCCCAGACATGGTCTTTGACCGATTCAAAGGTTTGCTAAAAAGCCAGGCGTAATATAAAAGTATAAAATAAAAGTAATCGTTAATTCATAACCGTAACACAACGCTCCTTGAAAGTTATACCGATTTTTTTGTTTTTGCTGTAGAAAAACACCTACATTTTAGGCAGTCATCTCAGTTCTCTTTATCCTTCTAAAATGGAAACACCCTTTTCTTGCTAATACTTTTTAATCGCACATCTATACTCTTTCACAATCCAACAACGACTGACCTTGCATTACATGTTACCATTTAAAGATAATATCCGTTATTTCTAAGTGTTACCAAAGTAATAATAACAATAACATTTAGTTGGCATAATGAAAATACATTTAAAATTTTTGTTACAATATTAATAATTTGTACTTCGACAGCCACCGTATTAAAATTCGGTATGAAAATAATTCATTAAAAAAAATCAAAGAATTCTTGACTTGCAAAAGCATTAATTGAAATTCATTGTGACGCTTCACAGTATTAATGCGACCAAATTACAGTGTCAACTTGAATAATTCGCGGGCGGTTGATGTCTGTATAGAAGTCATAACAATAAAACTTCTATTGTGACTCGTTAAAGATCAATTTAAATCTGTCGAGTTATTTTATTTTTTATTTTGTATTAGAGTCACAAATGTAGGTAAAAAAAAATACCCTAATTGCAACAGTAAATTGTGAGACATTAAAGCAAACATAACAAAGAGGGTGAAAAGTGGATTGTTTTAGTTGCTAAGTTCTGGGTCTTTTATTTTCTTTCGTTTCTTTGCTATCATTTGTAACCATGACGTTCAAAAAAGTCAGTTCATTTTTCATCTGAAAGTTTACCTACCTACCTACCTGTAGTAAGGTAAAAGTTTAAATAAATCTATGCTGTCTGCTCAAACAGTTCGTCAATTTAAAAAAAAACTGAAGCAATGAAAAATGAGAATTCTGCGTTATTAACATTTATAACGATTGATATGTGTAAGGCCTTTCTTTTTATTCGTCTTTCTAAATTGTTTTGAGAAATTGCTAAATAGGTACTTTGAGGGTCTTAGCACACCTCCGCCGAGAAACCCCGAAAGTTTCGCGGCGGAGGTGTGCTATAAGGCCCTGAATAGTGTCGGCAGCGTGCAATAAGTAATACCTATATTATTACATGTTATAAAAATATTTAGAGGTAGTGCCCAGGCGCAGCAGAAATTAACCCGCGTTCGCTATTTAATTTCCTAATATGTAAACAAATATGAGTGTAAAAACGACATTAAGAAATACACAAAGTTAGCGCTACAAGTCTAAACATTTTTATGACTTTTTCAATAGTCCGTCTGAAATCAATTTAATTAACAATTTCATAAAATTAATATTCGTTCAAGTGGAAATATGATCAATTTGAAACAACATAATGTTTTCAAGCTTTCCGTAAGGTGGAAAACTCCCAACATTATGCCGTATGGGTAAGTGTTAATGTCATCATTGTTACGTTGCGAAAATAAAAGGGGATGGATTCGTTCTGTATCTAGAAGTAAAAAAAGCTCACCAAGTTGAATTTTCCCAACCTACAACAACACCAACCTTACAATTTGCATAAACATGAATAATTTTGTATTCATAACACAAATTTTCTTTAAAGATACATTTTTTATCTTACGAAATGTTTGCATATTACTCTGAAATTAACAGTAGACATAACGTCTTGAATAAAGGCTCCAGACAGGCGCGACGCGATGGAGCGACGCGATTTTGGTAGAACAACTTCCATGAAGTTTTTATAGAAATTGTTTTACTAAGAGTCTCACCGCACTGTCGCGTTGCGCCTGTCTGCGGGAGCCTTAATTAAACTGGAAATTTACATAATTGCATTACGCTAGTATTCCGTGAATGGCCTGCCTGGCAGCAGTGTATAGAACACCCTTACATCACCAGATATGTTAAAAGTCTATTGTTGTAAATCCAGGGTCTTCCATGGGGTGCACGCCACGATTGCGGCGATAAGTCCCCTCTTTGAGGAGTGGTTGGAGAGGCGTCATGGCACCCTCACCTTCCGCCTGACGCAGGTCCTCACCGGACACGGTTGCTTCGGGAGGTTCCTGTTCCGGATAAGGCGGGAGGAAACGCCCGGGTGTTACCACTGTGTGGATCGCCCGGAGGACACGGTGGAGCATACGGTGGAGGTCTGCCCGGCTTGGGCAAGCACCGCCGCGTCCTCGCGGAGGCGATCGGCGGCGGCGATCTCTCGCGTCCGGCCTTGGTACAGGCCATGGTACGGAGCGAGAGTGCATGGGAAGCCGTCACCTCCTTCTGCGAAGCTGTAATGCTCGCGAAGGAGGAGGCTGAACGCGTGAGGGAGAGGCAATCTTTGCGCCCTCACGCCCCTAGTCGCCGTAGGAGACGCCCTGGGCGTCGGGAATCATTAGCCGATTCCCGGCCACCGTAGGCACGGGCTTGCGGATGGCGAGCAACGGGTAGCTCGCCGTCCGGTAAGGACCAGGCCGGGTCGACGGCGCGTTGTGTTCCACGCGCACCTCAAAGAGATGTCAGCACTAGCTGAAGGGGTCCGCTAGGGCCGATGGGCGCCAGGGTTGCGGGTTGTTCGAAAGAGTTACCGTGGCCCTGGCACAGGTAACTGAAGGAACACGGGTGGGTTTTAGTCAGTAGAAGTCTGACACGCCCTCCCGCTCCACCCAGAGCGGGAGAAGTTATTTGATGATTTCCCATCCACAAAAAAAAAAAAAAAAGGGTCTTCCATGGGATGGTCACGGCGCACAATGTGTTTTGTGCGCCGGTGATGGGGGTGCTCCCCAGAGGAGAGTCCGGTGACTCACAGCCGTGACGGGTTCGCGGTGAGTGCTAACGCATGCCCGTGTTCCCGCCACAAGTGGCAGAGGAGGACACCGTGGAGTTTTAGTGGGTTGGAGTCCCACATAACTGCACTATCTCCCCGTGATAGTGTATGCATGAGCATTTCTCCACGGTGGAAAAAAAAGGGTCTAAAGAAAAAAAAGGGACTGAACTGAAATAATTTGAATTCTCTTTCTACTAATGACTTAATTTGTCTCTGTTTCTCTTATTTACTTAATTTTAGTTATATAGTAATTTCAACTTGTACCAAAATATGTAGAAACGTGGGGATTATAGGATGATTCAATACAAATGGTCGTTATTGCTCACGAAACAATCAAAATACAAATAACTGTGCCGTATTGTCTTGCCTACTTTATATAATAAATTTCACCAACTTTCATAACATTTCATAATTTAGACGTAGATATATTAATTTATTTCTGCTCAAATAACGCTCCATCTACCAGATCAACAGCCATCATCAGGCTCCTTTAAAAAGTTGGCAAACATATTTAAACCTAATCAAAATCAATCTGCCTAGCCTTTTCCCAACTATGTTGGGGCCGGCTTCCAATCTAAGGGATGCAGCTGAATACCAGTATTTTACATGGAGCGACTGCCTATCTGACCTCCACAATCCAGTAACTGGGTAATACCATACCCCTGGCCCTTGGTAAAACTGGTTGTCAGACTTTCTGACGACCCGTAACGACTGTCAAAGATCCACGAATGACAGCCGGGACCAACGGCTTAACGTGCTTTCTGAGGCGCGGAGGAGTCTCGGTATCTAAAGATGGTCACCCATTCACGGACTAACCGCGGTAAGCGTAGCTTAACCTGAAGGATCGACCCGTGCGGCTCTTATTATTTACGTATGAACATCAAATATTTTTCTACAAATACTCTAGAGCTTTTGCTGCATTATATAGGTATTCAAAAAAAAAAAGAATTGTTTGTTGCCTAAAAATAGTTTTTTTTTTGTCCCAGGTCCTGTATACTCGCATAGCTGTGGGTCTGTGGCAGAGTTCTCATGCGCTGCAACATCTGGAGCGGGTCCAATGCTGTGCGACGCAGTTCCCACGCCCTGAGAAGTCGGCAACGGCACCTTTCGACCCGAACCGGCCGCTAGTCAGCAGTAATGATGAAAAGGTTACTATCAAACGTATTCTAATTCTTCTTTTCTAGCCTTCTTGTACGTTGGATGTATGGTCCGTTCCAAAAGTATTTGATAAAAATATAAATAAATGGGTCAGAAAACGTACACAGGTACGTTGCCAATTTGTAATTTCAAATTGTCATGGAACAAGATATTCTAATTTTAAATCACCCTAAAGATATTTTTCATTTCGATGGCTTAATCTGCAAATCGGCCAACTCCGTTTTATACAATTTTAGAAGAAGGCAAAAAAACTTGACGTGTTGCTATGTCAGTGTTGGGAGTTGCCCAATTGTGCTCGCGATTTTCTCAGTAATAATGAAAGCTAGGAGTTGTTTCATTTTACTGTCGAATTTGGCATTTAAGGTTAATTTTCAACCGACTTCAAAAAGGAGGAGGTTCTCAATTCGTCTGTATGTTTTTTTTTTAATTGATGACTCAAAGACGGTTGGACCGATTTAGAAAATTATTTTTTTGTTTGAAAGAGTATACTTTCAAGGTGGTTCTATATAAATTTTATTAACTTTGCTTGGGTAGTTATGAGTTATCTTCATTAATGCGTATTTTTCCCACTTAGTTTATCTGGATGTTTTAATAACTTCCTATCACTGTTATTTACATAGCAGGTATTCGAATTTGTGTGGGTACCATAACTAAAAAGTTAAAAATAAAAACTTGTCAGCAAAAAATAAAACCGACTTCCAAAACAAAACACTACAAAGTGAAAAATAACTTTAATTTCGGAAGTCGGTGGCATAACACGAAAATACAAAAACAAAGACAGCGACATCCGAAATTAAAATTATTTTTCAGTTTGTAGTGTTTTGTTTTGGAAGTCGGTTTTATTATTTGCTAAAAAGTTTTTTATAATCTCAATTTTGGTTGATGATTTTTTAAATTAAATTTAATAATGTTATTCCAACAATAATTGTTGGAAAAAGTGGTGAGATATGAAGTTGAAACCTTCTAAATACAGATGATTAAGTTCTCAATTCTCTTTAGTGAGCGATGGCGTAAGAAATTAACCTGAACAGGCTTATTTATACTTTTATCAAATACTTTTGGAACATATTATGGTAGATAGTTGATATAAAAAGAGACCCTCTTAACTTCGTCTTGCTTGTTTCTTTTTGGACTATTCTGATGAAGTCACCAGCCCATCAAACTGGTCTGCCAACAGCTGCCATACTTTAAAAACAAGTGTAGATAGGTATTTATTTTCCCGCCTCCATTAGCCGCTCAGCTGTGAAAATTATTCAGGCCTATGTCTTATGCTTTTATTCAAGCCATTATTCAGTTAGATACTAAACAAGTAGACTGAATAATTCGATTTATAAGTCTATCCACCTTTCATTATTCGCCCAACTATGAAATTATTCATGCCTAGGAAAGCAGTAGGGACTAGAGTATTTTAAAATTCTAAGCAAATGCCTGTTACCAAGTTACCTTTTCACAAAGGTGAGTAAGAAACAAGTTGGCCTACCCTTTACTTTCATTTAAGGATCTCATTAAAAGCCAAAAACGGAAGTACATACTAAAAGCCAAATAATTCTGCGGCTTGATGGTAAACAGTATTCGGTTTTAAACAGGTGTGCCCTCTGCCTCTGTCTCTTTTGCATAAATTAATGCAATCAATTCGTGTTGTCATTGTAAGTATCCAAATGATACGATTCAAAATATTCATGAGTGCGGTTACAGGAATAATTGGCTCTAGAGCAATCGAATACAAACCAAACCAATCTAAAGGAAAGCTTCCTAACTTTGTACTTCTGTTTGAGTGAATGCTTTTGATCGGAAACTCCTTTGTCAGTTCGGATCTTACGGATCAAGTTCCCGGATTATTTGACAGGTAGGTTTAGGATGAAGTTTGTGTGCGGTTCCAAGCAACTGAAAGGTTAGTGGGCAGGTATGCCACCGCCGGCGAGGAAGAGTTAGTCGCTATCGGCTATTTTCTCGCTCAAGAATCGTAGAAACAATAGATATACATTCCGTGTAAACAAAAGAGATGCATATAATTAATAGTTGATCGCTGACAGTTCACACCGCGTGCAAGTACTCGTTTGTCACAGCGACAAGAGCTATGAAAGAGAGTACTCGCTCAGTGACGCTCGGCGGGCAGAGCACTCGCTGAGAGACTCACGCTTGGTATTTACGCATACCAGCGAGTAATGGCTTGTCGCTGTCGTTCACTCGCTGCTCGTGGCTTGCCAACTCGTTTCTAGTTTCTAGCTCTACTCACTTCTCGCTCATCGTTGGCGGTGGGACAAGTGCCTGATCGTCTGGTTGCGAATATAAGCGGGAATTGCGACACGACGCTGTCGCGACGGCTTGCGGCGGAGTGGAGCGTTTAGCAAGTGATGGAAGTCGCGGTAGGCGGTCCACATTGTGAATTCTCTTTTTTTTGAATGAGAAAATTGGTAGGAGTAGATTTTCATATTGTTAGAGGAACTTCAAATGTTGAACGTGGTCCATAAACCTTTTCATTTACTTACTTAGATCGTGATTGTTAGGTAGTTGTCGTGAAGGGTGCTGATATCACGATAATTCCTTTCTGTAAATATGTCCAATAGTGCCTAAAATTTTGGAGCCGACTTCTCTTTCCACTCTTCGGTACCTACCTGCTGCACGTCATTCATCTTACACTTCTTATTTATTTTTTTATTGGTTCACCAACAATATTGTTTACACTGATTTCATGCTTATGGGTAACATGCAAAAATATATATGCAACAGTGCAGCGATCACTTACAGGTAAACTCCGCACGCATAAAGAAGTTGTACAAAATTTAATAATAATTAATTTAGTTTTAAATTACAAAGCCTAAATAATTAATATAAAAATATACCTGTTATGTTTAAAAACATTTCATTCAAGCGAAATGCAAATAATGAAAGGTTGGTCTATTTACGCTACGTTCGCACGTAGACAAGCCGGATCGGAATTTTGCAGGATAAGGTTTAGTCACAATATAATTTACACAGGGCAACTTTTTCATCAGTAGCCGAATTTTCACAGGGTGTTCTACCCATGAATATGAACAATTTTCACTATGGGACTGATATCACGAAAAAAAAATCTGCTGTTTGATACCGTTTGGTCGAGTAGGTATTAAACTTTTATATGAAACAGCAGATTGTTTTTTCGTGTTTTCTGAGTTAGTCCCATAGTGAAATATGTTCATATCCATGGGTAGAACCCTGTGAAAATTTGGCTACTGATAAAAAAATTGCCCTGTATGTATGGGTTCATACGTGCATTCGGTTTTAAGTTCCGGCAAAACTGAATGCACACTTGAACTCATACATATCAATTATATTGTGACTAAACCTTAGCCTGCAAAACTCCGATCTGGCTTGTCTACGTGTGAACTAACAAGTAGGTATCTAGTTATATTATCCCAGTACACACGCTATTTTCCCACTATGTCAAGAATAAAGTAGTGATCATATGAGCGAAGTTCCCCTGGCACCTCGTAAACTTTTTACTCGGCAAACAGTCAATGAAAAGAAGCTACTTGCAGCCTTCCATCTCAAACAGACAAACTGAGAGCTTTCATAAATATTAAACTAAATAAGAGAAGTAGAACAACTTCGTTTCATCTGTATCCCTGTATCTGTATATGTATCTATCGTATAGCTTAGTTAACACTACAATAATCTGACCACTGTCTGGTGAAATCCATATCGACCTGCTCTCCTCCAGATGCGAGCCCTAGAGGCACGAGGCGAGTATGGCGATACGGGTCAGCAGACTGGGATGAGATGCGGCACTTTTTTGCGTCTTATCCATGGCGGCAAGTGTGCTTTTCTTCGGGTGACCCCTCGTGCTGTGCTGACGCGGTTGCGGACGTGATTCGGCAGGGGATGGAATATTTTATTCCATTCTCCGACATCCCGCTCGGTCACAAATCCCGGCCTTGGTATAATGCAGAATGCGCCCACGCTGAGGCCCGAAAAGAGACGGCCTACCAAGCCTGGGTCAAGGCCCGCGACCGCAAAGTTAGAGCGAATAGGGTTCGCGCGAAGAAAAGAGCCTTTAATTCTGCCGCCAAGCTCTACAAGCTGGTTTTACGTAAGGCACGTTTTGACCATGTCGGACGTATCGGAGCTAGGCTGGCTTCGTACCCTCCGGGTAGTAAACAGTTCTGGTCCCTGTCTAAAGCGGTTGAAACGAATTTCTGTCGTCCCACTTTACCTCCTATGATGAAACCTGATGGGTCGCTGGCTCACTCTGCAACTGAGAAAGCAAATTTATTTGCATCTCTCTTTTCAAGCAATTCACGTCTGGACGCTGGCTCAAAGCAACCACCTACCTCATTGTGACTCCTCGATGCCGGAGATCGCAGTACACATTAAAGAGGTCCGAAGAGTGTTGTGCAGTCTAGACGTGAACAAGGCCAGCGGGCCGGACACTCGCGGGACGGCATTCCAGCGAGAGTGTTAAGGCAGTGTGCGCCTGAACTGTCTCCTGTTCACGTTTGTTCCGCCTCTCTCTAGAAAAAAGAACGGTGCCGAAATCCTGGAAGCTTGCAAATGTACAACCAGTGCCCAAAAAAGGCGACCATGCAGACCCTGCCCATTACCTCCATTCTGTGCAAAGTTTTGAAAAGGGTACTGAACAATAAGTTGCTGAACTACCTTGAAGACAATGATCTCCTCAGTGACCGTCAATATGGCTTTCGCCGGGGACGTTCAACTGGCGATCTTCTTGTGTAGGTCACGCACTGCTGTGGCGAAGCCATCGAGAAACACGGCGAAGCACTGGCTGTATCGCTTGATATCTCGAAGGCCTTTGACAGGGTCTGGCACGCTGCTCTGCTCAGCAAGCTTTCTGCTTATGGCATCCCAGCTGTTTTTTGTAGCTGAATATCAGATTTCCTTAGTGAACGGTCGATCAGAGTAGTTGTTGACGGCTGCTCTTCTGATCTTATGGCTATTGATGCCGGAGTTCCTCAGGGGTCTGTTCTCTCTGCAACTCTTTTCCTGCTGCACATCAATGACCTGCTTCGGCCTGGTATTGTTGGGTACGCAGATGACAGTACAATTTCAGAGAGATACTTGTCCAGCACAAAAACCAGCGGGGCCGAAGTTCGTTCCTTGAGAGAGGCCATGGTAGAGCGGACAGATTTGACCTTAAGCTTTGTCTCCCAGTGGGGTGATGATAATCTGGTGTCTTTTTACCGCTAAAAAGAATCGTTTTGCCCAAACTCCTACTTTTCGGGGTACATCTGTTCCTGTAACTGATCGACTTGAGCTCCTAGGTATGGAGTTGACATCTGGTCTCAACTTCGGCGCCACCATCGAGTACAAGGCCCAAACTGCGGCCAAGAAACTGGGCATCCTAAATAGGGTGAAGCGATACATTACGCCTGGACAGCTTTTAACCCTTTACAAAGCGCAAGTCCGATTCTGCATGGAGTATTGCAGTCACCTTTGGGATGGATCAGCTAAGTACCAACTAGCCGCGCTTGACTCGGTAGAACGCAGAGCTAAGAGGCTCATTGGCGACGTAAAACTGGTGGATGCCAAGCTTCATAGCTTGGCTCATCGCCGCAAGGTTGCCTGCTTGTCGGTCTTTTACAGATTGTACTTCGGAGAGTGTGCCCGAGAAATCCACGACCTCATTCCACCGGCCCCCTTCTACCATCGGACATCTAGACGCACTGCCAGTTACCATCCCTACCTGGTTGCTATTCCACCAATTCGCACTAAGCGCTTCCAAATGTCTTTTATAATGCGCACAGCAAAAGAGTGGAACTCACTACCTGCGTCTGTGTTTCCGAACGTATACAACCCTAATCTCTTCAAAGTGAGAGTGAACAGGCTTCTTCTGGGTACGCTCACTCCATCGTCGACTTTGTCTCTGTCACCTCTGACCTAGACTAGAGTCAAGAGCAAACCCATCACAAAAAAAAAGGTTTGGGTATCTAGGTACCTTCCATGTGCTGATCGTATGCTAAAGTCTGGGTGCCTTTTGAAGGTTTTACCCCGAAAACAAAAATGTAGTAATTGGCACATTAACATTGTTTTTTTAATGAGCTTCCACTGTCTTACAGCAAATGTAAGCGATGGAGAGAATAGGGCCAGGCATTTAGGTACACCAACTTCCTAGTTCATTAAAAAAAATTCCTAGGTTCTCTAGGTTTTAGGTACTAAGATCTAACGCGTACGGTTACTTTGCATAAATTCGACTAAGATTAGGTTGGCAACGAATAAGTTAATAAGATAATAATATATTTGTTTTTTAGGGTTCCGTACCTCAAAAGGAAAAAACGGAACACTTATAGGATCACTCGTGTGTAAGTCTAATGGACCGATTAAGTTAATATTTGGTACACGTATGAACCTCTGTGACCCAAACACGGACGTGTAACGTAAATAAATGAATTTTGAATACGAGGATGAATTTTGGGGGGAAATAAGAACATAAAAAAGTTTTGAAAACTGTAGCGTGTGACATGTCAAATGGAAAGGTTTACTGTAAGGGTCTCAAATGTATTGTTTTTTTTTTTATAATTTTAAAATAAATTGTTTTAAAGTTATTAAGAGATTTGACCATTCCGCCCTTACCTATCTCCGAAACCCCTGACGCCTAAAAATTTGGAAAAAAAATACAGAAAATAGTTCTTTATCAATAGATTATAGGAAACTTATAGGAAGTCTATGGTCTTAAAATAACATGGTAAATCTCTCAATGTTGTGCTTACAAACTTACATTTGCAGTTGGAATGTATGGGAGAATATGATTTTCAACTACAATGTTAAGTCTGTTCTTGGGATAAGCCGAACCAAAACCCATCATTTTACGTGATTCGACACGCACTTGGCGGGTTTTTTCCAAATCAGAACAAAATATTGCTTTTTCATCAAATGGAATATTAAACCAATATTAATTGATGAGTTTCCCCAATATGTACACAATCTTTGATATTTAATTATCTCGTATTAAAGGGTAAATGTAACAAGTAGGCTTTGCCTCGTGCGTACTCCATTATTCCTTTAGTGGATTACCAACGAAATATATTGAACAACAGCTGTTGTCATGGGTTATGATCCTATAAATTTTATGATATATTTTTTCAGACACGACGTATATTTTCGTAAAGTTTAATATATAACCTATAGCTACTTACATAAAATTTACTTTTCGTAAGCAATAGTAATAGATACATATGTGTCGTGGGAAATAGTAATAATGTTTGTAGAAACATGTATGCTAGGAGTATTTGAATATAAAACTCCATCCTGTGATTTCAGTCGCTTTACCACCAACTACAAATAGGTACATAGCTAAATTAATATTTCTTCAATACAGAAAGTGGTGACAATGAGCAGCAGCAGTCAGACTGGCAAGACGACCACGTCGAAGGCGACGCGCAACTGCCACCATCTCAGCCACCTGTCGCGCAACGTGCTGCGCGCGCGCCGCGGTGTCGTGCGGATGCTAATCGTTGTCGTGCTCACCTTCGCCATCTGCAACCTGCCCTTCCACGCGCGCAAGATGTGGCAGTACTGGTCCAGCGGTTACGAAGGCCCCAGCGACTTCAGCACTCTACTCACACCACTCACTTTCCTCATCACATACTTCAACTCCGGTATAAATCCACTCTTGTACGCTTTTCTATCTAAGAATTTTAGGAAAGGTATGAAAGAGTTAATATTCTGCAACTGTCACGGGAAAAGGAAAAGCGAAAACTTGATTCTTTTAAACCCTGTGGGTGGCGTCGGTCTGCGCAGGAGTTCGACGCGCTCCACCCGCGCCAACTGCAGCACGGTGACCATCGCGCCCAACGGAGAGTCATGAGACATGCGTCGGCGGCGCTTCCTGTACAAGGTGGAAAACATTGATATTTCCTGATTGACGGAGAGCACCGACGAAGTGACGGACAGCAGCGGCTTTTACACTGTCTCCACCGTATCCAGGCGTGACTTATACGACTGAGAGACCTGTGTGAAGCAAGCAATTAAACTTTAAAGACCTATTAGTAAACTTTACTGATCAGCACTACAATGCTGAGTGAGTGTGAGTGATTGTGAACTAAGTGATCTCGCGAGCTTAAAGAGTTAGAATATGTTTGTAGATGGATTAACTAGGGCTAGTGAGTTAAGACCAAACATAACATATCTTTCTGTTATCCTCTAGTTAATCCTACTTGATGAATATATGACTTTATTTGTTGTTAGATTGATATAATGTTCTGGTTAATAATAAGTGTAGTCTGTATATATAAATTACTGTAAAAAGTGTAAATTGCTATAAAAATTCATCAAATTTACACAAAAAAGCGAATCTTTATGGGTATGTCGTCGGTACAGTTGTAAGCAAATATAGATTGTATGTGATACTTATATTACGAAACAGTACTTGTTACATTACGAATTGATGAAATTCAGATCACAAAGATTCAAGATGAAGCCACGTAGAGCCGACATCTTGGCCTTGCCCAGAATTTGAATTCCAATATTTATGTTCAATACCGAAATACCGCTTACCCTGTTATCGCTACTGGAAGAGGCAGGCTACGATTCAACAACTATATCGAGAGTGAGGGAGTGATAGCTGACAATATTATAATAACAATTTCAACTAAACGAATTAAGTAATAAATTAAAAAATGGCAACTGAAAATTTAATGTCACGACGTATTAATATGGAACTAATAACTAGGTGTTAAAAACATTAATCTTGTTAATCATAGGCTCCCAACAGGGGCGACACCGCCCCCTAGTAGTCGATGGAGCTCTTCGTGTGGCACGATTACAGAGAGAGAGAGAAAGAGAGAGAGAGAGAGAATTAATTTTTAATTGGTGATTAATAGATAATAGACAGACATATAAAATTGGTATAATTAACTATTATGTAAAGGGAGCGATGGATTTTTTTTTCTTGCAAAGGGGGCGGGAGTCCATAAAAGTTTGGGAACCTTTGTTGTAAATAGTGAACATATCTAAACATTTTGATACGTAAATTAGATTCTATGATAATACAGTCGAGCTAAATATAATTCATAATAGTTCCGCCTAATAGCCGAAATACACTTAGCAATCGATGGCCAAGTAACCATAAATTACTCTAAAACTTAGGGAAAGAATGGCTAGAAGAAATTCGTTTATTTACGTTTGCCAACATAGATTTATGTTTAATTCGATATATTATGTATATATTATACCAAATACTAGTTATTTATAATATTAAATTGTACATGATTGTAGCTTACTAAAGAAATTTTAAAATAATATATCGCCAAATAAAGTTCATCAATATTACATATACAGCGTTCCCTTTTACGGTTTGAATTCATTGATTTCCAGAGATTACAAATCACTTATACAAAAATAAATACCAGCTATCATTGCACCTGAGAGCTTGCCCAGTCACTAAAAGGCACCGTGAATAATCTCATTTCCACGTTGTTCTCGTTGTCTTGATGTAATAATATAATTCATAAATGTACTAATATGTACATATTACTAGTAGTTAAGGAGGAAACAGGGGACAGTTGGAACATTTGGATGTGAACTCTCGCAGCGAGGTCATTATGAAACCGAGCTCTGCGTGATAAAATTACTTTATTTGTCCTCAAATGGCCACAACTTGAGCTTTACTCTAGAGTTAAAAGCGTTAGGCAGAAACGAACAGGCTCTTAATTGAACGTGCTCTACTTTGAATTTGGCGTCATTTGCTCCCAGGCAAGACTGTAATCTAACGCGACCTAATTAAAAAAAAAATGGACGAGAGTAGTCTATGTAAAAACCTGCCCCTTACCACAACAATCTGGAACAGAAAAACGTTATTTTTACCGAAATTCAGTCGTTTTTAGTATTTTACGAAGACTAAGGCAAAAGTACCCTCTTTCAGTCTTAAACTTACAATTTATGGTAGATAACGGACTCCACTCCACCAACTATGGGGCAAGTAACTGTATCCACAAGCGTAACGGTGATAAATGCGTTGATATACCCAATATCCGAGCCTGTCCCTACAGACCCTCGTAACCCCGTCACAATCTGAGTTATTTATTACTATTGTACCAATCGTGATGCAACTGACCCCAGTCTACTCTACCGGTTGTTAATATTGTCACCTATTAACCCGAAGTTCATATTAAATATTCTGTTAAGGACTGACTTGTGAAGCAATCATTATTGTACTTAATGCAAACACAATACAGAGTGACGATGAAAATTCACAATATTAATAGTAACACTGGTTATTGCACCAGGGGCCCGTGGCTAAATAATAACAGCTGCGTGGGTCGATCGAAGGTTAAGCTCCGCTTGCCGCGGTCAGTTCATGGATGGATCAGTTTCCCTCAGTCGTCAGTTTATTTAATTCGCCAGTTTCGTTGATTAATCAGTTTCACATTAGCCAATTAGACAGTTGCTTTAACTCAACAGTTTCCAGTGTTTGCCATTTTCGTCGATTCGTCAGTTTTGTATACTCAAGGGAAAAAGTTTTTACGTGTTGAATAAACACATGTGGATAATTTAACCTGCTGTAAGGAATAACTGACCTTATTAAAATCAAACTTCAGTTTGTGTTTTTAACATAACACGTAATAAGCACTATTAAAAAAAAAACAGCTTCTAACATTACTTAACTGAAATCTGAATATACCTAACGATATTATGTCGTAAATTCAAATAAAATATAATTGAGTCAATTAAAATTTAAATGAATTCGATTGAAGAATTTTAAAATATTTCTTTTAATCTCGGATTTCCATTAATTTATTATTTTAAATATCTTTCTATTTATCTTAAGTCTTAACCGACTTAAACATGTCCAAACGTCAATTGTTTCGGGCCCTTATAAAAAGTCACCATCAATGTTTTTAATTCGATCATCCAATTTATTAGATCTTTTTTTTTCTATTGCGTTCGCTTAAATAAATTGAAGTTTGTCTAATTTGGAAATCAATGAATATAGCCTCCCTTTTGATAACAATAATAAAATAGTATAAATTGTGGTTTCTTTACCCAATATTCAATTTTTTTAAAGTTGTTTTGTTCAACGCCTAACTCGTTGAGTCGAGCTTTGTAATGAACATTTTTAAATTAAATTGAAGGTTGGTACATTATCGACAAACTCAAAGCCTGTTGCCTCGCACTGTCTTCGTAAATCGCCCGTACGCTGCCGTACTTTTGGCGTACATGCGGCTTGCATGAGTCGATGGCTTTTTGTACGACATTTGCACCATAATAAATGCACAGTTTTTCTTAAAATTCCGGATGCATCTGAATTTAAGGTTACACTAGTTTTATAAGATAACCTGTCCCCACAACGCCACCACGAAGATCCGTTTTTATTGTTTTGCGTATAGTTGTAGTGGTGACCGGTTAGGACTACGCCCTCTTGCACTTCGAATGAAACTAAAAGATTCTTAATTCATTTTAACAACAAAATAATATAGGTTTATAACTAGTACTATGGATATGAGAATCATGTCAGAGATCTTGAAATAAAAATATATATGTCAGTTCGACAATTTAACACAATGAGTTTGCCATATTTCATAAATAATTATGGCAAAAAAAAAAAATATAATTAGCAGAAGTGTGTGCAGTTTTCTATCGACTGTACTTTGGCCGACGAATTGAATAAAACTGACGAATCGACGAAAACTGGCAACACTGGAAACTGTCGAGTTAATGCAACTGTCTAATCGGCAAAACTGACCAATCAGTGAAACTGACTAATCAACGAATCTGGCGAACTAAATAAACTGACGACTGAAGGAACTGACCAGTGATACGCGGACCCTCCATTACATGTCGAGACCTCTCCGTGCCTCGTTGGTCCCGGCTGTCATTCGTAGATCTTTGACAGTCGTTACAGGTAGTAGAAGCCCAAAAAGTCTGACAACCATTCTTACCAATAGGTATCGTGTTACCCAGTAATTGGGTTGTGGAGGTTAGATAGGCAGTCACTCTATGTAAAATACTAGTATTCAGCTGCATCCGTTTAGAGTGGAAGCCGACCCCAACACAGTTGGGAAAAGGTACACACGTCAACACTACTTACACAAATCACACAAATCAAGTCAGCTTGATTTGTGTGTTTTAAATTCTACTAGACCAACAGACTCTAACAAAGAACTATTTTAACATTCAAATTTTCTTACGTTTTTTGCAATTTGCAAGTCAATATTAGGTTGTATGTTGATTAAGGTATGATTTGCGACCGTAACAAATTTTTATTTATAGATTTATGATCATTAAAATCGGTAATGCAATTCCTTGAGTTAGTATAATCATCAAATGTCAAGATTTCATTAAATAGGCATTCAATAAACTCAATTCATTAAATAGTCTCTTGACAGGCCAGATGGCGTGGTTGGTTAAGACACCACCTATCATGCCGCAGGTCGTGGGTTCGATTCCCATCCGGGACAAACATTTGTGTGCATGTCTGTTTGTCCTGAGTCTGGGTGTAATTATCTATATAAGTATGTATTTACAAAACAAGTAGTGTATGTAGTATATCAGTTATCTGGTTTCCATAGTAGGTACAAGCTCTGCTTAGTTTGGGATCAGATGACCGTGTGTGAACAATGTCTCAGGATATTATTATTAATAGTACCTATTACTGGTCTTAGAGAGTTGTATTGAAGACTTTAATGATTATAATTCTGTAAATACATACTTGTTACGGCCGCGAATCATATTTCTACCAACATACAACCTAACAGTCACTTGCAAATTGCAAAAAAATACGTAAGATAATTTGAATTTCAGCGAATGTTAATCGAATTTTAATGATTTTACACATAAGATCACGTCTAAACGAGTAGTGTTAATGATTTGGAAAAATATATGTTAAATTCGAGCATTTTATTAATAACTTAATATGTGAATATTTTATATTATGTTTATATTACAAGGTGTAATTAATTTGTATAGTTATGTCCAACGCGGATGAAAAACCTTCACCATTTTAAAGATAATTTAATTATTTATCTTTTAGTATACGTGTTATATTAAAATACCTTTTGTTTTATGTATAATAAATTAATAATGCGTCAAAATTGGGACAGCGCTCCTTGATGGACGAATCCTATTACTGGCTGGACGTATGTTGCGTGAGCTCAGAACAGAATACGCAAGCTAACCACTCAAGGGCAATCTGCGCCTTAAGGCAAAAGTTCCAGGTAGCCCGCGAAATTCTAATTTTCGTAAGTTTTTTTGCAATTTGCAGGTCATTATTAGGTTGTATGTTGATTTAAATATGATTGGCGACCGTAAGAAATTTGTATTTATTGAATTATAATCATTAAAATCATCAATATAACTCTCTATGTTCATACAACCTTTTTTTTTTTTTGTGGATGGGAAATCATCAAATAACTTCTCCGGTCTCCCGCTCTGGGTGGAGCGGGAGGGCGTGTCAGACTTCTACTGACTAAAACCCACCCGTGTTCCTTCAGTTGCCTGTGCCAGGGCCACGGTAACTCTTTCGAACAAACCGTAACCCTGGCGGGCATCGGCCCTAGCGGACCCCTTCAGCTAGTGCTGACATCTCTTTGATGCGCGCGTGGAACACAATGCGCCGTCGACCCGGGCCTGGTCCTTACTAGACGGCGAGCTACCCATTGCTCGCCATCCGCAAGCCCGCGCCTACGGTAGTCGGGAATCGGCTATCGATTCCCGACGCCCAGGGCGTCTCCTGCGGCGACTAGGGGCGTGAGGGCGCAAAGATTGCCTCTCCCTCACGCATTCAGCCTCCTCCTTCGCGAGCATTACTGCTTCGCAGAAGGAGGTGACGGCTTCCCATGCACTCTCGCTCCGTACCATGGCCTGTGCCAGGGCCGGACGCGAGAGATCGCCGCCGCCGATCGCCTCCGCGAGGACGCGGCGGTGCTCTGCCCAGGCCGGGCAGACCTGCACCGTATGCTCCACCGTGTCCTCCGGGCGATCCACACAATGGTAACACCCGGGCGATGTTCATACAACCCTAAACAACTCTTTCAAGTTAGTATAAATAAAAAATAAAATGTCAAGATTTCATGAAATAGTCATGTTCATACAACCCTAATGAATGACTATTTCATGAAATCTTGACATTTTATTTTTTATTTATACTAACTTGAAAGAGTTGTATTACTGATTGTAATGATTACAATTTTGTAGATAGATATACGTATGTTACGGTCGCGAATCATCTTTTTATCAACATATAACCTAATACTGACTTGAAAATTGCAAAATACATAAGAAAATTTGAATTTCGCGGGCTACCCTGGTGCTTCTCCCATAATGTAAAGTCAGGGAAGCCAACTGACTACCAACTTAAATTGTCAAAATCACAATTGTCATTCTTTGACAGTTGTATGAAATTGTTGTAACACGGCAATTGACGAAGGGTGCCAATTTGCTTAATTTCCCCGACTGGCCCTTTAGATTTGATACAGTAACTTTGACCTACTTATCTATATTATTATTAATTATGTATCTATGATTGTCAGACTGTTAAAGAAAATATATTTTTCACTGTAAACTATAAAATATCATGTACTAATGATGTATAATTTTGTCATAAAATATAATTATAAATCTTTTAAATCATTCTTCAAGTTTGTTTATTTTTTGGGAGGAAACTGCCATCAAAATATTTATTACTTTTCTTAAATAATTACACATATTTTGAAGGGTTGCGTAAAAATAAAACGTATTGCGCTAACCTCAAATAACGTGGGACAAGGGCAGGAAGATGGTGATGATTTTGAAGAACTGATTACGCTGTGAGTTGGACCTTGGTTGAATTTGTTCAGCTAATATTGGGCTATAAGTAAGAATACATACAGTTACTATGTATTCTTCTTAGGCACACCATAGAAATACTTAAATCAATCAATATTTTAAAACAGTACACAGTAGGACAAACAAGTCAGACAGAACTTTACTACGACGCCTTTTACTCACATTTAATTTAAATATTTAAATCACCCATAAACAACGTTTAAAACATTCATCCATCTATATTGTCCCTTGTTTAGTTCCAAAATAAATGGTATTGGAAAAGTAATCAAACGGTGTCGCACATTTCTATCTACCTACTTAATATCTTGAGGAATGCTTTGACATGGCAAACTTTCAGCTTGGGTGGGTTTCACAAATGGAAGTCAAACAGAATTTAATTCTAAAATCTTATTAATGTTTATCTAGTTGTCTAGGTATTAGGTACACAGGTATTAGGACAGTATTCTCTACTTAACCTTTCATATACCGGGAACGTAGGTCTGCGCGGTTTTAGCTGTACTCGAAAAAACACCTAATTACATTAATGTAATTAGGTGTTTTTTCGAGTGGCGCACTCGCATAAAAAAATGGTACGCAGACCTGCGTTCCATACGAAGGGTTAAACATACGTACGACATATATTATATAAACTCACGCCTCCTTCCCATGGGGATGGGCAGAAACTACGATCATTACATACCTACTCCATTTGCTTCACGTATTTCTGATTATACACGCACGCCCGCGCCGTTTGCGACTTTGCGAGTAGGTACTACGCACCCGACCTTTCTGGAGAACATCACTAATAAGGTATGTATATGTATAAATTATGTCCTTCTAGGAGGTCCTCTCCCGGCGTTTCCACTCACATCCGCCTTGTTAGTCGGCCATGTTGACGGGATGAGTAAAAACTCATGCTCTTAATATGACCAAACCATCTAAGCACTTTTCAATTTTTGTCAATACATCTTCTTTTAAACTACACCGCGTCTTGTCACATCTTTCCTCTACTAAATTACTACATAAAATGCCTGCAATTAAATATGGTGGTGAACTACTTCTGAACCAACGCTATTACTGTCAACCTTTTACCCGACTGCGGCAAAACCCAAAAAGAGTGACCTCCTTTGACCTCCTTTCTGGGCCTTGTTTTTGAAAAAAAGTTTTAACTCTTGTGGAAAATGGTATTGTTTATACTTTGTAGGTTCTGGTATGTACAGTCACGAACCGGGATGGTTGAGCCACTAGCTTATCATCTTAACTTGGTTGTGTTACACGAATGTCGCCCGTTTTTCGTTATTGAAATGTCACATGCAACTTAAGATGATAAGCTAGTGGCTCAACAATCTCGGTTCGTGACTGTACATAAAATAAATAAAATCGTACTAAATCGTTCGTGTTGATTGTCTGCCGTCCAATTTCTGCGAAAAGGGTAGCATTCCTCTAATTCTGTAATTCTATTGCTGCGAAAAAGTTATTTAATAAATTTAAATTAAAATCTTTTAAAGAATTAATCAGGATTTGCTTTCAATAGTACATTAAACAGCAACGCCTAGATTAGATCGTTATCTATCTTTTTTTTTAAATAAAGCTGAGATATTTTAGTATTAACTATACTTATTAGCATTTTAATTTATGAGAAAGCAAATTACTGAAACGTAGGGTCGATTCAAGATTAATTTATTGGAAATGTTTTCACTCTTTGTATTTCTAGAATTATTGTCTGCTTTCAACAAAATACGTAAATATGGTGGTACAAATAAGTACAATCACAAAACTGTACCCTACTGCACCACCAGAGAAGTAAAGGAATTCCACTGAATGTCATTTGTTTCAAAGTTATTCCGACCGTAAGTTCCTGAACAGCGAGATTAGGCAGCCACAAAATCGACGGCCGCAAAGTATATACAAAACTATCTATGTTCTATGTCAGAAGGTTTGGTTTCCGCAGTTATGCCCGATTTCTGATGTTTATAAACGGAGTTTATTTCGTTTTACTTAATTAGGACATAAAACAGTTACACATTACAATTTAAGTGAGACAGAATAAATTAAAAACTAGGTAAACGTGTAACCCACACCAATGTGCGCGAAATATTAGTATGTTATATAATTTAACGCGTGCGTTGATTTTACAGAAAATTTAAGAACTACTAGTACGTATTTTGGAATCATAGTTATGAGATGGCTATTTTAAAAATTCAATAGCCATCTTTTTGAACTTAAAGTGTGTAAGCGCGAAAATATCCAATTCGATGAAGTGGGTGTTATACGTATCTACAATGCGTCGGAAAGCCGCCCGTGCACCAGCGTGAGTATCCATTCGATTGTGATTACTGGTTCGATATCGTGTTATCGTGAAAAGTCGAGTAAATTACTATCGAGGGTTTATCTAAGGACTCCAAAAACTCCGTGTAAGAAATCTTCAGAAACCGGGCATACGAGCAGTGGCGTGCGTTTCATAAAGACAGAAAGACAGTGCCTACCCTACCTAATTCAGTATAATCTTGTTCTGATATCTATTATTATTTTATCTACGAGTCCGACGAGTACCTACTTACTAACAATAAACAAAAAAAAATCAACAAACAGTCGCTCCAAGCAAGCTCGTTCAGTATTGTATTGCGCGGCACTAGCGCCGCGACGACCTGAGTACCAGAAGTGCCTCGGGAAAGACACAAACTATTCGAGTCTAAATGTTTATATGTGTGCTCTCGTGGCCATGCGAATTGAATGGGTGTGCGTTCCTATAAATACGTAGCACACAATGTCACAATAACGCACACAACCGTACAGAATAGGCAGTGTCTTTTTCAGAACACGACAAATTACGAAATTGTCCGATGTTTTCCGAACCGAAATTAGCTATACAACTATTTTAAAAAGTTGCATTGTTTCATTTATATTGCACCCTAGCTTACACTATTTCCTTTTGTCGTATTATTTTTTGCACTAGCTCCGAGTTTGTGACTAGTTTCGTGGCCATTGTTTGTTTGATTCGTTTTGGTTTGTGATGTGAGCCATAATAATTGGTATTTAAAGAGTTTAACGTCGATAATAGTGTGAAAAATGGATAATATTCACTGTGAAAGTTGTTCAGGTGGTGTGTGTATAGAGAAAATAAAAAATGATGCGTTTTCAAAACTATCATTCGGTGATAAAAAACAAGTGATTGTAAAAGGTCGTTGTACACCGGATTTGCAATTAGTACAAACTAAAGGTAAAGTCAATCGTAAATTCAATACAAAACAATATGATTCATATTATTGGCTCACAGGTTGCATACATAGCAATAGGTTGTTCTGCTTCCCTTGTCTACTATTTTCAAACAATAAAGCGGTCTGGAACGATACCGGTTACATCGATATTCATAACTTTCCTACTGCAGCTAAAAAACATGACCAATCTGAGAAACACCTAGAAGCTTCCCTTAAATATCACACCTTTGGAAAAAATCGTATTGAGACGCGTTTAAATTCACAGATACAAATCGACATTGATAGACATAACGCGAAAGTCGATCGGAACCGAAATATTTTTCAGCGACTTATTGACATTGTTTGCTATTTGGGGAAACAAGAGCTCGCTTTTCGTGGACATGACGAATCTGCTTCGTCAGAGAATAGGGGACATTATTTAGAGCTGGTCGACGTGCTCGCGAAATACGACGGAGTTTTGGAAAACCATTTGCAAAATTGCACTAGCTCATTTACGGGTTTATCAAATCGAATTCAAAATGACCTAATCTCCAGTGTAGCGTCTGTAATGATTCAAACAATAAAACAAGAAATTGCTTCCACTGATTTTGTTGCTGTGATGGTCGATGAAACACCAGACGTAAGTGGAAAAGAGCAACTAGTACTGGTTTTAAGGTATTTTCGTGAGTCAGAAGTGTTTGATCGATTTATAAAATATATTGACGTAAGTTCCGACCGTACCGCGAAAACTTTAAGTGCCATCATACTGCAGATTTTATCAGAATTTAACTGTTTGGCGAAATTAATAGCTCAGACATACGATGGTGCTGCTGTGTTATCATCTGAACGGAACGGCGTTCAGACGATGATTCGCCAGCAGTGTCCTCTTGCTGAGTACGTTTGGTGTTCCGCCCATGTCCTTAATTTGATACTTTCCAAGTCGTGCGAACGTATTCATGAAACTAAAAGTTTTTTCAGTCGCATAAAAACATTAGCCAATTTCTTTAATAATAGTACCAAAAGGCAAAACCACTACAATAAAATGGCTGATATGAAAAAATTGCCTCGCGTTGCTGACACTCGATGGACTTACAATTCGCGTACTGTAAATGTCATTTTCAATTCTTCTTCACATTTAATTGATTTATTTGAGGATATGGCTGAACACATAGAGTCCTGGGATGGCGAGACGTTAGATCAAGTTTCCTCTTTATTATACAATTTAAAAGACTTTGAATTCCAGTTTTTACTCCATGTATTTAACGAAATATTCGCAGAAACTGATGTGCTTTACGAAATTATGCAAAAAAAGACGTCGGATGTGATTTATTGCGTCAAAAAAATTTATGAGTTTGAATCTTTTTTAGAATCATTTAGATCTAGGTTTGAATTCATTTTTGAAAGCGTAAAAAAAATAACCGGACCGCCAAAACGGAAACGTAATGTTGTGGACGCCAAAATAAATTATAAGCGGATTTTTATTGAAATTATAGACAATATATCGAACGAATGTCGCGACCGTTATAAAAATCTGAAAGAGTTAAAATTTTTTGGACTACTATCATGCGAAAATTTCAATAATTATAATGACAATTTTCCGGTTGAATTAGTAACGCAATTCGTAAATGTTTATAAATCACACAACTTTAACTTAGACCGCCTAATCAATGAGCTCAAATGTGTTTATAAATCTGCGGAATTCAAAAACCTTAGTATTTACAAAATCATAGAACATTTTTACGAAAATAACATAAATACAGTTTTCCCCGAAGTACTGCGGTTGGCAAAATTAATTGTTACAGTTCCGGCGAGCAGTGCTTCTACTGAAAGGTCATTCTCGTCACTAAAACGTATACACACCTACTTAAGAAATACACAAGGCCAGAAACGTCTTACAGATCTTTCCATGGTTTCAATAGAAAAAAAACTTCTTACGGAAATGAAACGCCTTCCCAACTTTTACGATTCCATATTGCAGATATTCTTACAGAAAGATAGACGTGTAGATTTAATTTACAAATAAAAAAATCTTAAAATAACTTTAAAGCTCTTGCAAACAGACGTGACACGCGATGCAAGTCGCTCCTGTTTGAAGGTGCCTTTATAGATTCGTCCGTACCTATACTCACACCACCATCGTTTCACTGCTATTACATAATTTTACAAATACTGAACATCAAACAAACGCGCCGAAAGGCCACTTTGAATATCCGTAAATTGATATGTCTATAAAATCAGTCAATGTATGGATATTTGAGGTGGCTATTACCTACGTCATTATTTAATCGACAAGACGACGAACCAAAACCAACATGCAGTAAGTATTTTGGCTTTTAAAATTTTCTGTCTACCCTGTCTAAAAACTCTGTGCACGCCACTGCATACGAGTAAGTCCTTCAAGTGGATCATTGTGCGTGGGTCATGATGGCCGTCGGTGCTTACTCCAGCCAGCCCACCTCCCTCCAGAAGTTGATCAGGTCTCTTTGTCTGTTAAGAACATCTGTGAAAGATCTGGGTGCTCCAAGGGTTTTTGTTCTAATTTGGGTGACGTCTATGCATTCCAAGAGCACGTCATGCGCAACGGTTTCTTCAGCCTCCATGCAAGCCCTGCACAGAGGACTGTCCGTTATGCCAATTGTGTGGAAGTGTTTGTTTAGTGAGCAGTGTCCTGTGATGATGGTCCCCGTCACCAGGCGCAGGCCGTTCCTGTCCAGGCGTAATAAACGCCTGGTTAGCCTACCCATCCAGGGATGGCATAGCCTCCCTGGACTACCTGCAGCCTGTGTCGAGGACCACCAACTCTCTGCCTGTCTGACGTGCTGGATACTCTCCTAGCTAGTACGTCATTATCTATGGAAAAGTTTTTAGTTTTTAATTCGTAAGATCTGTATAACTTTTACTTTTTAAATAGTAAGTGTCAATGTTATTGTTAAGTGTATGCAAGATTCACATCAATCAAAATAGTAGATATCAATCAGACATACTGTGTTGTAGCTAGTTTATTGCATTACATTTGTGAATTATATATATATATATATATATATATATATAATACAGCACCCGGAGCTACTGAGACTCCAGAACAGTCCCAAGATCGGCGTCAACAGCACGCTGAGTATCTGGTGTCTCAACGGGCTGCGGAGAAACCAGAACAGTCGCAAAATCGGCGTCAACAGCACGCTGAGTATCTGGTGTCTCAACGGGCTGCGGAGACACCAGAACAGTCGCAAAATCGGCGTCAACAGCACGCTGAGTATCTGGTGTCTCAACGGGCTGCGGAGACACCAGAACAGTCGCAAAATCGGCGTCAACAGCACGCTGAGTATCTGGTGTCTCAACGGGCTGCGGAGACACCAGAACAGTCCCAAAATCGGCGTCAACAGCACGCTGAGTATCTGGTGTCTCAACGGGCTGCGGAGACACCAGAACAGTCGCAAAATCTACGTCAGCACCAGGCGACTTATATGGCGTGTCTATGAGCCACCTTTGAAGCGGCTGAATCTCGCAGACGCGCTGTTGCCGAAAGGGCAGCATAGCGACGACGTCAAACGTCAACAAGAAACACGTGTGATGAAATTTGATATGGATACTCTGGAGCCTGGGGAAGGAGATAGGTTACATTTTATCAACAAACTACGCGGGCGAAGCCGCGGGTGGAAACTAGTATACAATAAAAAATAACTTATAGGTTATGTCAATATGTGCTCGAATGTTAACCGTACCCCATAGGTTCATAACTACTGTAAGCCCACGGTCGCCATTAGATGATGGTTTTTTACGTTTATATATATATGATATACGTTTATATACAATACATATTATATAAAGAGATTTTTCGTTCGCACACCCGTGTGTGCGTACCACGTGTCAGGGGAAGTTCGAAGAGTACATAAACGGATAATATCCATCATGTTTTTGATTAAAAGAATAAGTTTGTTTTTGGAGGATCTTGTTATAATACCTATCTCAATTATATTTTGGTAAGTACCGAAGGTTAGAATTCGTTTAATAATCTCAGTTCTTATGCAGTACCAAATATTTTGTCGAACAACGTAATTACAGTTAGACGAGAAGTCCTTCGTAAATATTTAATTGGTAGGTAGGTAGGTATGTATTGGATTACCAATTTCTGTCGAGACGCCGGGATGTTGGAATGTTATTAAATATCTTCCTCCGAATTAATTCAAAATGAATATTTTTGATACGAATTTCATCAGAAGTGGACTTTTGGTATACCTAATATTAATAGCAGTTGATATCATTTTTATATAAAAAATAAACAAAATGATTAAACGTCAATTGAAAACAAATACAATTTTAGACTACCAGCTGGATTTGAAAAATTCTTTTTGCGTTTGCTAGCCCAATTCTTGAGGAAGGCTATTTAGTATCACGCTAGGTCCTAGCTTAGGAGCCGAGCAAAAAGAAAATAAAATTAAAACTTTAAAAAGTAAAAACCGACTTCAAAAACCAGAAACGAATAAAATAACTTTCATAAAAAATTTCACAGCTTCTGAAGTCGGTGTCAAGCTAAGGTACATTGACATTGAAGAATTGAAGACACTGACATCAGAAGCTGTTAAGTTTTTTTATGAAAGTTATTTTAGTCGTTTTCGGTTTTTGCTTTTTTAAAGTAAATATATTTTTCCATATTTAGTTGAATATGCAATTAAATAAGCCCAAGACGAACGAAAAAAAGAATAATCATCAAAATCCGTTGAGAAATGCCGGAGACACAGTACATTTATGCATATAACTTCGTACATAAGAATAATTACCTAATGTGTTTTATACTAAAACGTTCCTGAACGTTAGTGAAAGAATCATCAAAGTTGTTTCTATCGGTTTGAGAAAATCGTGGACATACAAACATACATACATACATACGGGTCGAATAGAGAACCTCCATTTTTGTAGTCGGTTAAAAACAAGTCAGAAAGATCGCTATGCAAAAAAGAAGCGGGCAGGCGATGCGATGCGATGGGGTGGGTCGGAGGAACAAGAAATTTCACGCGCACGAAGCTAAGTCGCGGGCGGAAGCCAGTGTTTCAATATGTTACATAACTCATCAGTCATCATGCAAAAGCGTTTGATCTTTGACACTGTAATTATAACGTTCGTGCTGTTAAACGGTTCATGGAGGTGAGAGCATTGTTTATTGTTTGAACACCATGCCATTAGCTATTATAATAATAATTCTCAGTAATTGTCCTTCATCTTAGAATATAATTGAGTATTTGTACAACATGGCTTGGTTAAATGTCTCTCAGTACAAAAGTTTTACCACTTCGATTACATTAGCTTTTGTCAGCGGCTTCGCCCGCGTGGATATTGGAAATTATCCCACGGGAACCGTACATTTTTCCGGGATAAAAAGTATGATATGTGCTATTTAAGTCTATAATCTATCTTGGTGCCAAATTTTATCCAGATCCGTTCAGCCGTTCTGGCGTGATTGAGTAACAAATATCCATCCATCCATCCAAACTTTCGCTTTTATAATATTATTACTAGCAGCGCCCCGCGGTTTCACCCGCGTAAGTCTCGAACCCATAAGAAGATGGAGATAAACAGTAGGTATCCTATAAGTTAATCCAGGTTATAACCTGTCTGTGTGCCAAATTTCATCAAAATCCGTTCAGTAATTTTGGCGTGATAGAGTAATAAACATCCATCCATCCACAAACTTTCGCATTTATAATATTAGTAGGATAGTAGGATATCACGCCTGTGTTCGGCAGAGGTGTATAACCTATATTGTACTTATATATCCACATTTCGCCGTTGGTCACAAGTAAGTAACAGGGAGCGAGCCTATTCAAATCAATCAATCAAAAGTAATTTATTCAAACTATGCTGACAATCAGCACTTTTCTAACGTCAAAATTACATAAGACAGTCCCCCATAACGCCCGCCCGTCACCACTTCGTAATGATTTAGCTGGGGAGAAAAAGAGGCGCAACAAACTCCCCAGCAGCACAGCTGTCTGTTCAGATAAAAAAAAACAACAGTAAGCAAAATAATTTAGGAACATTACGCAACACAAAACAATTAAATTAAATTATTTGCTATAAGTCAGCTAGCTCGTCAGCCGGGCACAAATCCAGATTCCGAGGTGTTACTGAGAAATTCCTGATAGGCGAACCCAGTAACACTTTTTGCGACTTTGGAATCGAAACCAAGACGTAATTTTCAGCAGTAGCGTTTGCAACCGTTAGACAAACGAGGCAACTTTTAGATTAGGTATACGCACCAAACATTAACATACAGTATTGGAGAAATAAACCTAATAAATTAGCAGTCGGGTTTCATTGAACAGACGTAAGAAAAATACCGTTATAAAATAAAATACAATTATTTACTTCTGGAAAATAGTTTAGTCGAAGGAAAAGCAATATTCACGTTAGGTGGAGGCAAAAGCTTTTTATTTCAATCATGGCTTAAAGGATCTACTTATGACGTCGTTCTCTTGGGCTTGTAAGTAACTATGTGCGGATTTCACCAATGAAACTGAACGCGATTAGCACATACACCACGTTTAAGAGCAGCTGTCAGTGTCATTATTTTCTTTGGAATATTTACACTGACAGCTCTTGAACTCGGTTTAGTTGTGCTGATCGCGTTCAGTTTAATTGTGAAACCCGCACTAAGAGACGATCTTCTCCTACGAAATAATTTGATTAGTTACAGACTACGTGAAAAACCCAATTTGAAATAATGGAATACCGGAAACCATTTGAAAGTTCTCAGACACAGAGTAACTGAAAAATTTATTGAAAAAAGTCTGCTGAAGTGAAATATATTGAGAAACTAACTTATTAAAACATCGACATTGCACCATCTCATATTCCAAGAACGGTGGTCTGTGCTTACGCTGCTGCTGCAGCTGCTGATACCATCAAGCGTCGCAAATACTATATATAACCTTATACCTAATTACAGTTTTGAGCCGTTTGGGGTCGAAACGGTGGAGTCTTGGGAGCCAAGTGTGCCTCTCCCCGCCGATTGGTCGACCCTTCACGTAACCAGAGGGCTGGTTCGTTCTTTGGCCAAAGAATTAGCAATGCCATTCACCGTGGCAATGCTGCCAGTCTACTGAGCACGTCTCCGGATGACAGCGATACGGACGAGTACTTCGACGCCTAAGTGCGGATTTCACCAATGAAACTGAACGCGTTCAGCACATCTAAACCGCGTTCAAGATCTGTCAGTGTAAATATTCCAAAGAAAATAATGACACTGATATTTTCTGATTACGGTTTAGATATTTTGATTGCTTTCAGTTCCGTTGGTGATATAAGCACTACGTGTCCTTTTGCTTTTTGTATTTACTTGTATAGTTAGTCCTATAATTTAGTAACTATTGTAAATAGTTGTGTAATAATTTTGTGTTAAATAAGTAAAAAATTGTGACAATAAAAAATGTAGATAGGAGTATATATACTATTTTCCAACCACACCTTTTTCTACGCTACGCTAGGCTTTGACTTGGATTGACGTCCAGCGGTGGATTGCAATTGGAGGAGTTGATTGATTGAAGGGACACAGGGAGGTGGACACAGATCAACGCCAGATGGGACACAATGAGACATTAAGTACAGTATTACTCGAGCGTAACGCCCGGAAAAGCGTTCTTGTTTAGATTGACAAAAACCTTCCTGAAAGAAAAAACCGTTACAATTAAATGTTTGATTAAAAGATCCTGTTTATTTATTGCTTGGAGAGGAAAAGACGGCATTAGTCGTATTTGTTTGGCTTGTTTAGACTTAAAATACAACTAGTCTACTTAATTTATCTTGTAGACTAGTTGTTTTTTCAGTCCGAGACTAGGGTTCCGAGATTTATTTGAGAATTATTTGTGATGGGTTTGCTCTTGACTATAGTCTAGGTCAGAGGTGGCAGAGACAAAATCTACGATGGAGTGAGCTTACCCAGAAGAAGCCCGTTCACTCTAATTTTGAAGAGATTTGGGTTGTATGCGTTCGGGAACACAGACGCAGGTAGTGAGTTCCACTCTTTTGCCGTGCGCATTATGAAGGATGTTTGGAAGCGCTTAATGCAAATTGGTGGAATGGCAACTAGGAAGGGATGGTAACTTGCAGTGCGTCTAAATCATTGGTCCCCAAAGTGGTCCAGGTGTATCCCCAGGGGTCCACGGGAGACTCGACGGGGGTCTACGTTGGTGTCTAATCTTCACATTTTTATATAAAAACCAGATGTAATATGGTAGAAATGTAGCTGCAAGCTAAATTTTAAAAGTGGTCTATGAGAAAAAAGTCTGGGAAACTCTGGTCTAGACGTTCGATGGTAGATAGCTGGGTATCAAGTTACTTCCCAGTTATAACGAGCGCATAAACTTACCTAGCGAAATTTACCTCACAAACTTTGCGGGGATGTTAAAGTAATCTTGCTACTTAACCTACCTATTTGGTGTTCAAGACACGTTAAAATTTCCACTAGGTATTTTTTAATTAAATTAGACTCTTAGGCTTGGATGTTTCAAGTTTTCCAATGTAAATTATTTTGTAGGTACCTTTTTTTTTGTTTTCGGGGGGACACCTTCAGAACGTGCTTTGGGGATAAGACTGGGGAGTGTGGGATTTTCACCTCACTAAAACCACCCCGGTGGTCACCTGCTCACGGAAAGGGGCACCGTTACCTCTCAAAAGACCGATCCGAAACCCTTTCTGAGCAACGCCTCAATCTCTGGGGAGACTATAAAGGTACTTTACGGTCTCTTTACTTTACTTTTAATACTTTGTAGGTACCAAGCTATATTTTCATTAAAGGTATCTTCTTTTTGATTCCAAAAACACCAGCTTCTTAATTAGAGACATCATCCTTTTGTACGTCGACGTGACCTTTTCTCAATTCAAAAGAAAATTCTTAAGAGTCAATGTATGCGAAAGAACATTTTCGTCATAAAAAGTCTCGTCTCGATTCGACTAAACTTCCCGAGTACGTACAACTTACCTCTGTGCCGCTTATTTACGCGCCCCCCGAGTTAGGCTAGATTTAGATACCTTATAAATTGCAATATACGAGAGACATTTATGTGTCGCAATATTTTTGAACTGCTTACTGTATGAGCAAAGAGATCTGCCATATACATTTCTGAAATGAAGGGCTTTGGTATACCGTATCCTTCGCGTAATACCTACTAGTTTATGAAACTGTTGTATAATGAGTGGTATTAAAAGTGTTTTAATACCTAGTTATATGCAATTTCATACCTATACTACTTTATCTACTCTCATACTGTAAAATTTAGCACCTGCTTGGTTTGGAACTAACTTCTGAGTGGGTTGATATTTGGTTGATTTGGTATTATATTAGACTGGTTTAATGATACGAAATCATAATTCGAGGGTTCACGGGCTATTTGTGTTAAGCGACATCCTGGCCGACATTGAGTTATTATCATATCTACCTGCATTAAAAAGTGAAAAACGTAAAAAACGGAGATATACACTATTGATTATTAACCGTCGATAGGTCACTTTTTCGTAAAAAATATTGATACTTTTGTACAATGTTCCTTTTTCCGAATAACGAAACTTTGAAATGTTCTCCTGTAAAGTTCCAAACATGTCGCTTAATACAAATAGCCCGTGAACCCTCGATATGGTTTAAAGACTATATTGAATATTGGTTATAATTATTAAATGATAGGTAAATCTAAGCTAAATTAGTACTAAAATGGTTTGATCTGGTTATGGTTTGAGTTCCGCGATTGGTATCCGAATACGTAGATAATGGTAATCGTTGCGATACATGCATTTATGGAAACACACAGGCAAAAGTGCTGAGCTATTCGGTTGCAAATATTGTACCGATCACATACTTTGGGATTGAAGTCATTGAACCTAAATAAAATAGGCGCAGTTCGAGTCCACGGCGTTTGTTTTCGTGAAAACTGATTGAAATTTTACTACGGTTTCCGATACTGCCGTAGCCATTGTGTTTGCACTTAGTAAGCTCATTGCGTTCTTTATAAAGTAAGCTTTCACCGATTATAATATATTTCAGTTCTGAGCAGATTTACGACGGATAGAAACGACATCCCAAACTTTTATGCTATTAGCAACAGATTTTCTTACGGTTTCTGACACTGCTCTAGCTATTGCATTTGCTCGGTACTAGACTTTTTAGGCTCATTACATTCCTTTTGATGCAAGCTTTCTTCGCTTGAAATTTTTTTCATGTCTGAGCTGATTTACGGGTGATATGAGACGACATCTGACAGTATTTTGCTATTGTCAACTTCATAGTCATTTTTAACCCTTTTTTGGCCAATAATTCTGTTATCATTAGAACTTAAAACGGGATATTTACCATGTATATTAATTGATTTGAAAAAGCGCGCGGAAAAAGTGTGGTTGCTTGGAGGAGTCCTTGACTTTCTTGATAAAATGCAGAGATGCAGACGTTATCCCTGTATGTGTGAGACTGAAACCTCGTCAGGACATCCACGGTTCCGGGAGCATTCTACGAAACGCGAGTGTTAAATTGTTGCGTAAGGTCATCCGCAATACTAGATACCAAATAGATGAGGCCCATCGTGAGTTATATTGTTTACATCTTCAATGTAGTGCATTGTTAACACCCAGTGACTTTGATATTTGTGATCGGATAACGTACTTGCAAGCCAAACGCTCGCAAGAGATGAATGCAGTGAGGAAGCAACAAAAGTACGAATCACTAATTCAAAAACAAAAACCGGTGAGGCCTAACGATGAGAACTCACAAACAACTCGAACGGTTATCAATTTGTCCAGCAGTGATTTATCACAGGGTGCGCTTAAAATACTTGAGAGAGGGTTAAATTTTGCTCCAACTCCTAAACGCATCCCTTATGAAGAGGTGATAGGAAGTGTGGAGGAAGTGATAAGACGGAATCTAATACCGGCGAGTGATGCCGATATGCTGAGGCAGGATACCGCCGTAGCGTTACGTCACGCAAAACCTCCGACATCTAACATCACCGTTGAAGAGAAAGTCGCACTACGTGACCTCCGCAAGAATGAGAACATTCTTGTACTTAAAGCGGACAAGGGGAATGCCACTGTAGTGATGAACGTCACTGAATATGATAAAAAGATCCGCCACTTATTGAGTGATGTGAACACCTACAAGAAAGTAAACTACAACCCGACAGCACGAACTAATCGCAGTACACAGAAGGTAATAAAAGAGTGTCAACACATACTTTCTGATGAAACAGCTAGGTACTTGCTCCGTCCTAGAAATGTGCAGCCTCCGAAACTTTATGGATTACCAAAAGTACATAAGCAGAATGTTCCGCTACGGCCCATAGTCAGTCAGATTGACTCGCCCACGTACCACCTGGCGAAGCATGTGGCTGGTGTGCTTCAACCATTGGTTGGACAGTCAACATCATATGTAAAAGACTCTCGGCATTTCATTGACATCCTGCAGTCCATAAAACTCCAAACAAAGGACGTAATGGTCAGTTTCGATGTCGAGTCCTTGTTTACAAATGTACCAGTGGCGGACTGCATGGAAGTAGTTAAGGTGAAATTGCAAGCAAATAACATCCCTGTAGAATACGTGAAATTACTACATCACTGTTTATCCACCAGTTACTTCATATACCAAGGTCAGTATTACCTACAGATTGATGGTGTAGCAATGGGCAGTCCTGTGGCTCCTGTAGTAGCCAACATTTGGATGGAGCATTTTGAAGAGTTGGCTATTTCCACTGCATCTACATCAATAAAACTGTGGAGGAGGTATGTTGATGACGTGTTTGGGATTATTGAAGGAGATGAACAAGAGGTAAAGGTATGCTTGGCACATCTAAACAGTATACATAGCAAAATTAATTTTACCTACGAGATGGAGAATGAGAGGACCATACCATTCTTGGACGTGAAAATTCTAGTTCGTGCTGACGGCTCTCTAGGCCACTCAGTCTACCGGAAATCAACTCACACGGATCGATATCTACATGCCGACTCGCACCACCATCCCAGACAGCTGAACTCTGTAGTGACTTCGCTCACCAACCGCGCATATGACTTATGCGACGAGGAACATTTACAGGATGAGTTAACACACGTGCAGAATAACCTACGGAGGAATGGATATATAAGGAAGATCGCACAGCGTAGACAAAAACCTATTCCCAAACATCGGAAGTGCGAGGTTGAGAGGCAACCGGCATTTTTGCCGTATGTGAAGGGAGTAACAGACAAGGTTGCAAATATTCTTCGGAAATATGCCGTAAAAACTGTTTTCACTCCGTTCAAGAAAGTATGTCAGATGCTGCGTTCGCCGAAAGACAACTTCCCCCTGGAAAAACCCGGTGTTTATAAGGTAGACTGCAGCTGTGGAAGGTCGTATATTGGCCAGACAAAGCGGACTGTGGCGTGTAGAATATCGGAACATATAAGGGCGGTGAGAAACAATGACACACAGAAATCGGCCATAGCTCAACATCTTATAGAATCCGGATCGAACCACTGGATTGAGTTACATAACCCTCAGGTCATCTCGACAGAAAGTCACTACATACCTAGACTGGTGAGAGAAGCTATTGAGATTACTAAATATAAGAACTTCAACCGTGAGGATGGGTTTCAATTGTCGAGAGCCTGGAATCCAGTGGTCCAATTGTGTAAAGACCGCAAGAGTACCGAAAAAAGTTCGCGAGCGGACACAGTGAGTTTTGTGTGTCGAGAACAGAATCGAGTTGTGAGTGTAACAAGTGACAATGGTAGCGGTGACAATCGCACTAAACGAACAAGAAAGAGGGTAGACCGTTTTGTCTGCTCGTAAACATCCACCCGCAATAACTTCAGTTTATCCGTGATCATGGCACTTGCAACAGTGCCGAAATATCGGAAACTCAAATCAATTAATATACATGGTAAATATCCCGTTTTAAGTTCTAATGATAATGTCAGTGACCATGTCGGTTTAAAAACTTATAATAATTCTGTTGTTTCTTTTTAGTTCCTAGTAGTACTATGTCAACTGTTGAAATAATAAAAAAAAACTCTAGAATAATTGATCTAGCTAAACATGTTTTGCGCTATACGAATTGTTATTTCGACACATATTGAAAAGTGCGCTTGCAATGTGACGTCATAGGCAAATTGTACCCGGCCTTAAAATTGTTATATATATGACCTATCTTTTAAATGCTCAATCATTAATGTAGCATTAAAAGTCTCGTAGTTATTAGCGGTTGATATCTTAGATGTTTTTGTCAGTCTGAAATATTGAACTTACCACCAGTACATCGAGCGAAAAGACGTTTCCACGTTAATAAAGAAATTCCCACGAAATTCAGTACAACAAAACGTATAAATGGTGCCAAATCCAGCACACCACCGCGGATGTGCTAAAGCGTGCGCTGCCACAAACATTATTAGTAAAAAGGAATCAAAACTTTTTTGTAATGCTATAAAAATGGCGCGCCCCGCATATGCGTTCCATGAAAAGAATAATTGAAGGAAACTGCTTGGTGATATTAACTTTTTGGATTTGCCCTGTACCTATAACTAATTTCGTATAATTAATTTCGTAATGGTAAAACATTTTTCTAAGCTTGACATTATTTTTTTAGAGAAAAAGTGTCATAGTATTATTCTATTTTTAAATTTCGGTATTGTGTTTCTATAGCATGTCAACATAAACTCGTTTTGAAGTTTATAATTCCAATTTTACGATATGAGAGTAGATCAAATATTTTTCACTCCTCTTGCTCAAAAGTCCGTCATTGTAGCCTATCAGAGTGGGAACTAGACAGTTAGTCGGTATCTTGGGGCTTAGGGTACGGATTCCAGAGTGGAAACTAGAGAGATGATTTCGGGTGTATGTTTGGTATGTTCATGTATGAGATGTATTTGTGTTGTATGTATGAGTGTGTATGTGTGCGTATTTGTTCCCATTGTGCGTCGTTTAATTCAGTGTCAGCTCAGAGTAACAACGCAAGCTTAAGCAAGCTTTGTCAGATTAACAATGCAAGATTAATTTCGAGCCTACTGAACGAAATGCCAATAGGAAACATGAATGGGGACTAAGTGCTAATTGCTATTAGAGGAAGAACGGAACTCATTACCAGCTTCAAAGGCGACGACATGTCAGTACCTAGTTCCAACTACTGTGTTTTGTAATTTACGGTAAGGAAACTTCAATAAGGAATTATAAATATATAACGGCTTTATTTTCTTTAACTTACTAGCAATATAATCAGTAGCTTGCTTATTGACTGTGA
Organism: Dicycla oo; assembly: GCA_948252095.1. Lineage (NCBI taxonomy): Eukaryota > Metazoa > Arthropoda > Insecta > Lepidoptera > Noctuidae > Dicycla > Dicycla oo. The sequence continues at coordinate 18,938,897 of OX411712.1, forward strand.
AATATCCAATCAAAAACTGAATTTTCTCTCTTACATTGGACTTATAATAAGCCTGACCTTTTATTCGTGTTCAAAAACTATCGGGTTGGCTAATAAGTAATGAGCGTTTTAGTTTATAATTTCTAGATTTTCGGAAAGGTTCGAGAACCTTCTGTAGCAAAGGGTATATAAAGAGCGAGTCGCGCTCATTCGCGTTATTGATAGTTTGACTGTTAGTGCGTTAAAGTTCACAAAGAAATGAGTGATATTAAAACCCACGTACGACATTGTTTATTATATGAGTTTTAATCTGGGCATTCTGCTGCAGAAGCTACACGTAATAATTATATGTCAAAGGATAGCTCACGATGCAGTCTCCGATGCAACAGCAAAGCGCTGGTTCCAACGGTTCCGCAATAACGATTTTTCCTGAACCGATCAAGCAAGGTCTGGGCGCCCCGTGGAAATAGATATCGATAAATTAAAACTATTAATCGAAGAAGATCCTCGAAGAACTATTAACACGCGATTTGGCTGTTCAGCTCGAGTGCTCTCATGGCACCGTACAAAATCAACAATTTTACATGATTTGGGAAAGAGTTACAAATACAGTGTTTGGGTACCCCATCAATTAAGTAAAGATCAGCTGACCTACCGAGCTGAGATTTGTGTACAACTTTTATCTTTCCGCCGCACATTTAATTGGTTAGATCATCTTGTCACTGGAGATGAAAAGTGGGTTCTCTATGTTATCACACACGCAAGCGCCAGTGGCTGGGATGTAAAGAACAGGGAAAACCAACGTCAAAAGGTGATCTTCATCCTCACAAGGTAATGCTTTCTGTCTGGTGGGATATACATGGAGTAATTGTGATCAACTCGAAAAACTGAAGCTTGACATCCATCGCAAACGTCCACAACACGACAAAATATTTTTCGTGCACAACAATGCCCGGCCGCTTATTGCTAAGAGTACCAGGCTAAAACTATTGGAGCTTAATTGGGAAATAATACCCCACCCTCCATATTCGCCGGACTTAGCACCAACTGATTTCAGCTTGTTCCGATCACTTAGTAATAATTTACGGGAAAAAGCTTTGACGATGAACCACACTTGAAACAATACATAGATGACTTCTTCAATTCAAAACCAACGAAGTTCTATGCGGACGCCATTCACTCTTTGCCAGATCGATGGCGAATGGTAGTAGAAAACGACGGTGAATAATATATTATTAATGATTAACAATTATTCATTTAATAAATAAATAAAAATAAAATAGTTGTATGTCGCTCATTACTTATTAGCCAACCCAATATATGTATTTTCTTTCGTAATAAATAAAGGCAAATATTATATGTACCTTTTTCTTCTATTCAGAGAAACATAAATACCAAATTAATCATATACAACGTGTTTTTTTATATAAGTTAACTCTAGGGTATTAATGAGACCATAATTTTGAACATCCACAATGGAACCAAACCTGAAATCGCGAAAAAAATCAGCAGTTCCCTACATTTTGACGAGTTTTGCGAACATAAGTGTATATTAATAGCGTCGACCACAGTTTGTATTAACATTTTGGACATGATTTACTGGAACGGAAACGTAGAATGAAATTGCGGTCCATAATGTTCATTATCCACGCAATAATATGAACACTGAAAACAGTAAATCAGTTAAACACAGATTAACCACACATTAATTACATGTCAAAGTTTAATTAGCGTGAAGCATAGATAACAAACTTTCTTATCGTGTGAAATGTAGCATGTCACATAAGTGGCACTAACTTACTCCAGCCATATCTTTATGTCTCTTTATAACAAGACGTGTTAGACCCTCAATTTTATTACTCCAATTAGTAGAACGTGAACACCCTCAATGTTTATTTAACGGGTACTAAATACTAGAACACTGTTTACTTTGTTGCTGTAATGATTATAATGGATGGGCTCATTTGGGTGTCTTTGACGTTTATCTATTAAACCCTTAGAGCAAAACGGATTTTGTATAAATATGAACTGTTGATGGTTATTTCATGAACTTTTAACAAAAACAGTAGGTAAACTGCATTATTGTGCATCACTATCAATATAATTTTGTATTATAGATAAAACAAAGTCTCCCTGCCGCGTCTGTCTGTCTGTCTGTATGTTTGCTATGATCTCAAAAACTACTGAACGGGTTTTAATGCGGTTTCCATCAATAGATAGAGTGATTCAAGAGGAATGTTTATATGTAAAGCTAGTTATATATATAGGTAAGGTAAATCTATTCATACACGAAATCTCTTAAGGGTTCATTGCCCCCCCCCCCCCCCCCCTAGTGGGTTCCCGCATTGTCGAGGCAGGGGGGCTCAGTAGCCGTGGCTTGGTCACCCACGGTGTAGCGAAGAGGAACCCGAGGAGGGGTCGCTCCTCAAGGCTTTTGGCGGTAAGCCGACGATGTAGCGACCAACAAATAGATTTCGGTGCCGCTTGGGCAACATCGCAACTGAGGTGGGCCACGATGTCGTATGGAAGGCGGGAGAGGAGTGCCGGTGCGCCGCTCTCCCTACCTTCCGCGGCCCTGACGGGGTCGCCACCGTCTGATGGCAGACGTGGTGGGGCCGCAGGGGAGGAGGAGTGTCGGTATTTCGTTCGGTATTCACAGGGGGGCCAAGGGTGCCTAGACACGGGGTCGTCTAGCGACCATGTGCTGGATTGGTCCGAAGGGTGGTCACGGCATGCAATGTATTCTGGTGCGCCGGTGATAAGGGGTACTCCCCAGAGGAGGGTCCGGTAACGTACAGCCGCGGCGGGTTCGCAGTGAGTGCTAATGCGTGCCCGTGTTCCCGTCACAAGCGGCAGAGGAGGACACCGTCGAGTTTTAGTGGGTTCGAGTCCTACATAACTGCACTATCTCCCCGTGGTCATGAGCATTTCTCCACGCAAAAATGGGGTCATTGTACTCATCCATCCCATAATAAAGGTTGTTTATAAGATGAGTACAATGACCCCTTAAGAGGTTGTGCGTTCATTCTGGGACATGTTGTATACAAGGTTGATATGAGCGAGAGGCATTTAATGAAACCACATATACTTTGTATCATTTTCAGCCTCTACATTAAAAATCAGATAAATAGAAGCAATAGTTTAGTCACAGGATAATTTATTGTTTTTTTTTTTTTTGTGGAAACACGATGTATCAGCCCTAACAGCTGACTACGTACCTACGCATAATTATCTAGGGTCGTACACCTTAAAACGACAGAATTTTTGCGAATACTCTAGGGATATTGCGAAAACACGAATAATTAGACAATGGTGAAAACATTTCTCAATCTTACTGGAAAAAGATAGGATTTTTGCAAAAACACGAGTCGCTCTGGTAATATTGCGAAATTAAACGTTAGCTATTATGAAATAAGAATACTGATTGGCCGGTCGGAGAGCCCAAGATGAGACCTCCTCTGATTGGTTGACGACTCACGCATTGTTTTTTTTTTCTAATAGGAATATAACGATTCTAAAAAACACGATAAATAGCGTGCGAAACTTAAAATTATTACTCAGTTCTTGAAAACGAACAACTTTGTCCAAGGAACTTTAATGTCGGAAACGAAAAAAGCTCTTTATACAAATAACCCGATCAGCTCATAACAACTTTGAATGCAAAGGTCAAAATAATTCTCATTTCCAACACAATATGGTGGCTTGGGAAAAGTTGTGTTAAAGTTGTAGTTTGTCGTATTATTTTTAACCCTTCATAACTATGATATAATACTTCAAAGCTCACAGGATAAAACCAGGAACCAATCAGAATAAGATTAGGTCAATATGCAAAAATCTAGCCAATCAGAGTTAAGGATGTTCAATTTTACTAGAGCAACTCGTGTTTTGGCAAAAACCCTATCATTTCGAGTAAGATTGAGAAATGTTTTCACCATTGTCTAATTATCCGTGTTTTCTCAATATCTCTAAGGTTTTCGCGAAAATTCGAATTATCAAATCATCCTACGACATATTATATAAATTAATTTAGTCTTCAAATCTCGAATGATTAGGTTAGTTCTAGCCTCTAGTCGAACACATAATTGATTTTCCGTAAGGTGAGGTGAAGGAGAGAGACATAAAACGCGTTAAAGCTAGCGAAACCAGACTTTTTATTGTATATTATAAATGCAAAAGTAACTCTCTGTCTGTCACCTTTTCACGACTTAACGATTGAACGGATTTCGATGAAATTTTGGCAAAAAGTTAGACCATGACCTAACGTTAGAACATACAATAGTTTTTATACGTTAGAACGTTCCCGGGAGATATTTTCCGACCTTCAAGCGGCCGAAGCTGCGATCTGAAGATAGTCAAATATATTAAAAAAGGTTGTCTATACTAACATTCTAAAAGGATAAAATTCGAATTCGTGAGTTTGGATATAGGGGGTAATCTTCGAAACTACTAATCCGATTCCGAAAAGTCTTTAATCAATGGGAAGTCACAGTACTGCCGTACCGACTCCCATACGAATACGATATATCTACGAGTATCTTATATTAACACTTTTTAGCAAAAAATAAAACCCACTTTCAAAACAAAACACTACAAAGTGAAAAATAACTTAACAACTTTAATTAACTTAATAACTTTAATTTCTGTAGTCGGTGTCTTTGGTTTTGTATTGAAATTTTTTGCCACCGACTTCCGAAATTAAAGTTATTAAGTTAATTAAAGTTGTTAAGTTATTTTTCACTTTGTAGTGTTTTGTTTTGAAAGTCGGTTTTATTTTTTGCTAAAAAGTTTTTATTTTTCACTTTTTAGTTTTGGCACCTACCCCACACAAATTCGAATACCACTACCTGCTACGTAAATAACAGTAATAGGAAGTTATTAAAACATCATCCGCATAGATTAAAACATCATCCTCATACATTATACTAAGTGGGAAAAATACGCATTATTGAAGCTAACTCAAAAACTACCTAAGCAAAGTTAATAGAATTTATACGGGACCAAAAAAAAGAATTTTTTTTTTGGTCCCGTATATTTTTCTAAATCGGTCTATCCCTCTTGGAATAATCGCGTAACAAACATACAAAATAAATACAGTCGAATTGAGAACCACCTCCTTTTTGAAGTCGGTTAAAAACAACAAATTACTCCGGACAAAGTCGCGGACAGAAGCTAGTTATTATAGTAAAACAGATAGGTACTGTATAAATAGGATTAATTTACCATAAACTTAAACATGATAATATGTATTTTCCGCCCTAGTCTAATAATTATGTATTATTTAATTAATGTATGCAAAGCAAGGAGGCGTGTATAATTTGCTTACGGTTGGCCTATTACCTACTAGATGGGAATATTTCACATAGGGTACTTACCTAACCCTGTAATTAATTTTGTTTGAATGAATTGTGTGACAACGTTTGTGACACGAACTCTTGCTAACTGGCTGCTGTATACCTGCTGTGTGTTAAAAGCTTAACTTAAGGTTACGCTAGTCAGCCTATACATACTAACGTCGTATGGAGTATACTCCACTGTTTGACAGTGTACATTAAAAATAAAAAAATATATCTACCAATAAGTATCCATCTACCACCTATGTATCTACTACCTCTAATTCTATAGTTGACTGTTAGAAAATACCTATGGCATCAAATCCGCATTTGTACATATTGTGCTTGAATCAAATAAATGAATATATCTTATTTTCACGTCATAGATAATGAAAGCCCTGTATGGAAACACAATTTAAAAAAATATATATTGGTTCCATATTTTAGTACTAACTTTAACGCATCTTTGGGCGTAAATAAATAGCTCCTGGAGCTACGAAAATGGCAAAGTTGTTCCTAAACTAGATAAATAATTTAGTCAAGAATTCAAATAACTTTATTTTGAATAAATACATGTAGCAGTTTTTTCGTAATATCTTTATGCCCAAAGGTCTGTTCATGAAATTTTACGCGCTGGTTTTCCTTATAAATCGTCGTCTACTTCACTGTCTGATACCCTTTCTCATACGATGTTAGCTGAAATACCATACATATTAGCCACGCCCACCAACAAGTTCGAGCCGTCGACTAACGCAACCTTAACAGTGAGAGTGAGACGAATCCCGGGCGGGACACGGGACGCAACGGCATGCATCGGCTGTTTTGATTTGTTTGTTTGGCTGTTAGTTTGAATTTCGTCCCGCATCCCGCATGGGATTCGCATAATTTTGGCCAGAGCTTTACGAAGCAGTGCTCAATGTTGGCTTTTTGCCAACAGTGCTTCGTTTGTTTCCTTCTGGTATTTGTTTTTGCATCCCAAACTATAGGGGGGAGCAGATACAAGTAGGTATGTTGAAATAATAACTCCTGTCATATCTAGGCTTCGGACTGCCCTGCCCCATTTAAAGCTACCGACTCTTTAAAACTTAATAATATTATGAGTATGAAAGATAAATATCAGAAGTCTGTAAACTAACTCTACCAAAAAAGATAATTTTCATTGGTAATTTCACCCCTATCAATCTTTATGTTGTATTTACATATACATAATTTGCAAAATTCAGATTACAGTCTCATTCCAGCAATCCTTGCCCAAGTTACTGTGATATTTCTGTTCACGTTCGCCAGCGGTCATGACTTCCTGAGCAATGCTCATTCTGCCTGAACGTCTTTCATAAAGTTCCTTTAGAACAGCCTTTTGTAGGGTTCCGTACCCAAAGGCTAAAACGGGACCCTATTACTAAGACTCCGCCAGCCTCGATATCTCATGAACCGTGATAGTTAGACAGTTGAAATTTTCACAGATGATGTATTTCTGTTGCCGCTATTTAAGGGGGCTTCCATACAACAAACGTGATTTTTTTTTGCCGTTTTTGTACATAATGGTACGGAACCCTTCGTGCGCGAGTCCGACTCGCACTTGGCCGGTTTTATTTCCCTCAGTACGACCCAGCGATCAGATTTTATAGTAAAAGATCTAGGCAGACTTATGGCCCAACTGTTGGCTAGAATCAATTTTTGACTTCTTATAAGATATTGGAGTAGTAAAACTTGCAGGACTTTAGTGCGCCCGTTTCATTGTAGTTTTCAAAACTTGCTTTACGAAACCGCTATAACGGCTACGACGTAAAGGCACTGTATTACCAGAGACGTGAGGTTGAATGTACAAGTGGTGTAGAAGTTAGAAAAATGGCTAAATGATACTGCTGCTTATAAAGTCAAATTAAATATATTAAAAAGGAGGATAAAAAGGAGCGAGCGAGCACAAGCGATGACCGCTAATCGTGTACTGAATGCTCGACTAATATCAATTAGTGAAATGCGGTAAAAATGCACGAATAAGCATTAGTGCATTATTGTGTATGGTTTCACCGTACAAGTGAACTGTTTCAGATACTGGTGACTGGTGCTTAGAAAACGTTATACGAGTAAGAAGCGGAGTTAAAAAATAAGTTTTGACACAAAATAACAGTCAGAGAAAGAGGGAGGATTATTTTTGACCTACATAAAATAATGACAGGTTACTTCCTGCATCTTAAGAGGAACCCTAAGTCAGGCCGCAAGACTACAAGCATAAATTACAGTATCAAGACAACGCAATTACATGTGAGACAAATCCTGGAGAACTATTTTATTTTACTCTCGAAAACAAAATTTAGGAGCCGTGTTCACACAGCTTTACTACACTCTCGTATCTTTTTGTTTACAACCTAATGTAAGTTGTATAATTAAGTAGATATATTAGTTTAGCTTAAGGCTTAAGCTCCACGTAGACCCCAAAATTAAAATTTTCTTACGTTTTGTGCAATTTGCAGGTCAGTATCAGGTTGTATGTTGATCTGAATATGATTCGCGACCGTAACGAATTTGTATTTATAGAATTAAGGAGTTGTATTACAGATTTTAATGATTATAATTTTGTAAATACATATTTGTTACAGCCGCGAATCATACTTAAATCAACATACAACCTAATACTGACTTGCAAATTGCAAAAAACGTAAGAAAATTTGAATTTCGCGGGTTACCTGGCTGGAGCTTCCCCCTTAACCTCACATTAAATTAGCTCACCCAAATGTAAAGTTACATGGTTTTAACAATAACTTGTAATGATGGAGAGAATTCATGCCGTTACTATGTTGGTATATGGTATATGTTGGTTTTTTGTTCATTTATTAATCGACTTCCGAAAGTTCCTTGTCTGAGTTTTTAATGTATGTTCATCGATTTCTCCGGAAATAATAGCGGATCGATTTTGAAAATATTTTTTTTGTTTGAAAGGGTACCTGCATAGGTACCCTTTCCATGGGATCCCCTCATCAGATTCTGACTTGGTGACAATGGGACCACTTCGAGAGCATTCTCGAAGTGGTCCCATTGTCACCAAGTCAGAATCTGATGAGGGGATCCCATGGAAATCGAGGGAAATCCATAAATTTTATAATCACACCTATAGCAATTTGGCTATTTTTTATAGTAACTCGTGCATTTGCTCTCAGAAAGCACCATTTGGTGAAGTAGAACTGATGATGAAGACCACAGTTGGCTACCGGAACAACTCAATAATAAGTATTTCACGGGTTGCGATTCTATTACTTTAATAAGGTTGTGAATCAATTTATGCTCGTCACAGTGCATAATGGTGAAGTGGAGCTGATGGTGACTTTACCATCAGCTCCAGTTCTCCTGGTTCTTACTAGGAGAACTCCTCTACAATTAACGGTCCTGCATCGAGAAAAGCAATATTTGTAAAAGGTAATGAGCAGTTGACTTTCGACTATTGTAACATAGACAAAATACAAACTGACCTACTAAAAAGTGAAAAATAAAAAACTTTGGACAAAAAAGAAAACAACCAAAAATACAATACAAAGTGAATAATAACTTTAATTTCGGAAGTCGGTGACAAAAAGCTTAAAGTTATTTTTCACTTTGTAGTATTATTTTTTTTGGAAGTCGGTTGTTTTCTTTTTTTATTCGTAAAGCCATGTCCGCTTGAACTTTCACTTCTGCTCCCGCACCCGTGCGCTCTGCTTTAGTAACCAGGGAGGTTTCTATGCCTACGTCTGCTTAGGTACTTCTTCGGAGAGAGAAAACATCAATCAATATGCCTTGCCTTTTCCCAAGTAGGTATGTTGTTATCGGCTTCCAGTCTAAGCTGTACCTCCACAACCTAGTTACGGGGTAACACGATGCCCCTTTGTAAGACTGGTTGTCAGAATTTTGGGCTTCCACTTTGGACTACCCGTAACGCCTGTCAAAGGTCTATGATTGACAGCCGGGAAAAACAGCTTAACGTGATTTCCGAGGCACGGAGGAGTCTCGACATAGAATGGATGGTCACCCATCCACGAACTGACTGCGGTAAGGGTAGCTTAACCTTTGATCGACCCGTGCGGCTGTTATTATTTAGCCACGAGCTCGAAAACGTAGATACATAATATTACCTATGTATTAAACTATGGCTACATCCGTTAAAGCTAATTACAGTCCCATGTCCTACCAAACTATGCTGAATTTGTGCCTCATTACAAATCAGCGACGTGGAATGTTCATTATTAAGTATTTAATTAATAAGTTGAACATATCTGTTTGTTCTGAGTCTGGGTGTAATTATCTATATAAGTATGTATTTACAACAAAAAAAAGTAGTATATGTAGTATATCAGTTATCTGGTTTCCATAGTACAAGTTCTGCTTAGTTTGGGATCAGATGACCGTGTGTGAATAATGTCCCAGGTTATTAATATTATTATTATTAAATTGTTAATATCTGATGTACCGAACCTAATTTTACTGTCGTCCATTAGTACTGTTTTATCTAAACACTATATTGTTTCCGAATCATTCTAAGTTTAGTTTTTGCGCATGCATTTCTGTCTATGTAGGTACTTAATTTATTAGTTAATTTAATATTATACGTACTTAGTTAGTGATATGCATAATAAATAGTTAATCAATTTCAATACTTGTACAACAAGATTGCTATCTGTGGAGGCTTATAGATGGCTTGTCGTGAATTACCTCACTATTACTTCTGTACTGATAGCTGTAAGCCACCCAAACATAATAAAAAATAATGTTAATAAATGAAATATTGATTTAATAAACATTCAGTTGAACCTCGAGTTAAATTGTGAATTCGATACCACTTCAAAACATAAACAACTAATATTGAATACTTAAACAAAATTCAACTCCAATTTGAATGTATTGAATAATTTCGAAGCCGAACCGTACAGGTTGAAATGTGGGGCGAGGCAAGGGGGACTAGCTTCACCCAAACTTTTCAACCTGTACGTCAACGCGCTAATAGAGGAGCTCAGCAGCACCCATGTCGGCTGCCATATTGATGATGTATGTCTCAATAATATCAGTTACGCGGACAACATGGTGCTGCTGAGTGCTTTTGTATGTGGCCTTTCTAAACTGTTGGGATCTGTGAAAACTACGCTCACAGCCGTGGCTTGATTTATAATGTCCAAAAAAGTGAATGCATGGTCTTTCGGGCCAGAGGTAAATGTCCAACAACGGTTCCTGTCATAAAATTATGTGGAACACCACTGAAGAGGGTGGAACATGTTAAAGATCTTGAAAATATGATGTCCTCTGATCTGAGGGACGATGCAGACATAGAGCGAGAACGCAGGGCGTTGTCTGTAAGGGCGAATATGATGGCCCGCAGGTTTGCTCGTTGTACCTCTGAAGTAAAAGCAACATTGTTCAGAGCATACTGTACATCTTTGTACACGAGTAACCTGTGGATCTCATACACGCGCGGACAGTACAATGCCCTGCGTGTGCAATATAATAATGCATTCAGGGTGCTGATGGGGCTGCCCCGATTCTGCAATGCTTCAGGGATATTCGCCGGGTCGCAAATAGACTGTTTTTATTCTACTATACGAAAGCGATGCACATCGCTGGTGCGCTGGGTTCGGGCTAGCTTAAGCGGCATCCTGAGGCTGTTCCGCAGAGGTTCGATTTTCAGTACCTGAACCATTGCTGTATGGTTCACATACTGAGCAATCGAAGTCTGTAATCTTTGTGTGTTTATGTGGTCTTTTTAATTGTATGTGCTTTTGCTTTATTTAATTTTTTTTGTGTATATGATCCTTTGTTGGTTGAAATAAATGTTTTATTATTTATTATTATATAATATCTTCAATTGAAACTACCAATCACTCAGTCAATCAACTCAGCCTATCGCAGTCCACTGCTGGATGTAGGCTCCCAGGCTGCGCCACAACACCCTGTCCTCCGCCTTCCGCATCCAGTCTGTCCTCTCCCAGCCACCTTCTTAATGTCGTCGGTCCATCTAGCTGGGGGGCGTCCCACACTACGCTTGCCGATACGCGGTCTCCACCGGCCATCAGTCCTTAGATAAACATGGCCAGCCCACTTCCATTTCAGTTTGCTTACTCTGCAATCTATGTCGGTTACTCCGGTTCTTTTATAAATAACTTCATTCCGGATTATATGGATAACCTTCAAAGAAACTCCAAGCATAGCCACCGTATGTCATAACAGGCAGGACGCCCTAGTTGAAAACCCTAGTCTTCAAACACTGCGGGATTGGCTTGGAAGACTTGTCGAAGTTTTCCAAACGCGGCCCAACCCAACTGGATCATTTTGTCAGCTTTATCTTAAAGTTGTATTGTGAACTGCTTTAGATAGACATACTCCTTTACAAGTTCGAGAAGCAACCCTTCGATGTGGATTGGACTCGGCACGACGTGTAAATTGTGCACAGCTTTTGTCTTGTCCAAGTTCATGACGAGGTCAACCCGCCGATAGGAGCCATGTGATCCATTAGGCTATGTAGCATCTGCACTAACTGTTCCAGCGTCTCTGCCATTAAGACGATGTTTTCGGCGAAGCGAAGGTGTGAGATGTACTCGCCTTTCACGTTGATTCCCTGTCCAGTCCAGTCCAGCGTCTTGAAGACGTCCTCCAACGCGTTGGTGAACAATATCGGGGATATCATATCCCCCTGCCTCACCCCTCTGAGCAGTTGGATGGGGCTGGTTTCCTGATCTTGGATCTGGACCGTCATCGTCACAACGACACACAGACATCTCAACAATTTGATGTAGCATCAATCAATTCGACATCGTTGTAGAGAGGCCAGAACTGTCCATATTTCGATGGAGTCGAAGGCTTTCTCGTAGTCTAAAAATGTCATACACAGTGGCTGGTTGTACTCCTCGGTCTTGTGTACAATTTTCCGAACAGTGTAGATATGGTTTACGGTACTGAAGCCTTTTTGAACACCGGCTTTTTCTAGTGGCTGAAACTCGTCAATTTTCCTGGCGAGACGGTTCATGACGACCCTCGAGAACAGCTTGTTCTCGAGGGTCGTCATGAACCAACATTATATACCTAATGGTATCAAAATGTCGAGGGGCTAAATAATAACAACCACACGAGTCAATCGAAGGTTAAGCTATGCTTGCCGAGGTCTTCCGTAAATCCATTAGATAAATCTAAACCCTTCCGTGCTTCGTTAAGCACGTTAAACTGTTGATCCCGGCTGGCAGTTGTAGATCTTTGACAGTCGTTACGGGTATTCAGAAGCCCGAAAGTCTGACCACCAGTCTTACTAAGGGGTATCGTATTACACAGTAACTAGGTTGTGGGCGTCAGATAGGCAGTCGCTCCATGTTAAATACTGGTATTCAGCTGCATCCGGTTAAACTGGACGCCGACCCCAACATAGTTGTGAAAAGGTTAGGCAGATGATGATGATTCTATTTTTTTTAATTTAAGATGGGTTTGCTCTTGACTCTAGTCTAGGTCGGAGGCGACAGAGATAGAATTGACGATGGAGTGAGCTTACCCAGAAGAATCCTGTTCACTCTCACTTTGAAGAGATTAGGGTTGTATGCGCTCGGAAACACAGACGCAGGTAGTGAGTTCCACTCTTTTGCTGTGCGCATTATAAAAGACATTTGGAAACGCTTAGTGGTAGGTAACGCAACTAGGTAGGGATAGTAACTGGCAGTGCGTCTAGATGTCCAATGGTGGAAGGGGACCGGTGGAGTGAGGTCGTGGAGTTCTTGAGCACACTCACCGAAGTACAATCTGTAGAAGACCGACAAGCAGGCAACCTTGCAGCGATGAGTCAAGCTATGAAGCTTGGCATTTGGCATCCACCAGTTTTACATCGCCAATGAGCGACTTGGCTCTGCGTTCCATCGAGTCAAGCGCGGCTGGTTGGTACTTAGCCGATCCATCCCAAAGGTGGCTGCAATACTCCACGCAGGATCGGACCTGCGCTTTGTAAAAGGTTAAAAGCTGTCCAGGCGTAAAGTATTCTTCACCCTATTTAGGACGCCCAGTTTCTTGGCCGCAGTTTGGGCTTTGTACTCGATGGTGGCACCAAAGTTGAGACCAGATGTCAACTCCATGCCTAGGAGCTCAAGCCGATCAATTACAGAAACAGATGTACCCCGAAAAGTAGGAGTTTGAGCAAAACGACTCCTTTTAGCGGTAAAAAGACACGCCTGTGTTTTGGTGGCGTTAAAAGAGACCAGATTATCATCACCCCACTGGGAGAAAAGTCTTAAGGTCAAATCTGTCCGCTCTACCATGGCCTCTCTCAAAGAACTTCGGTCCCGCTGGTTTTTGCGCTGGACAAGTGTCTCTCTGAAACTGTACTGTCATCTGCGTACCCAACAATACCAGGCTGAAGCAGGTCATTGATGTGCAGCAGGAAAAAAGTTGCAGAGAGAACAGACCCCTCGGGAACTCCGGCATCAATAGCCATAAGGTCAGAGGAGCAGCCATCAACGATTACTCTGATCGACCGTTCACTAAGGAAATCTGATATCCAGCTACAAAAATCAGCTGGGATGCCATAAGCGGAAGCTTGCTGAGCAGAGCAGCGTGCCAGACCTTGTCAATGGCCTTCAAGAAGCGATACAGCAAGTGCTTCGGCCGTGTTTCTCGATGGCTTCGCCACAGCAGTGCGTGACATACACAAGAAGATCGCCAGTTGACCGTCCCCGGCGAAAGCCATATTGACGGTCACTGAGGAGATCATTGTCTTCAAGGTAGGTCAGCAACTTATTCTTCAGTATCCTTTCCATAACCTTGCACAGAATGGACGTTAATGGGCAGGGTCTACACGGTCGCTCTTTTTGGGCACTGGTTGTCCATTTCCAAGCTCCAGGATTTCGGCACCGTTCTTTTTTCAAGAGAGAGGCGGAACAAACGTGTCAACACATGATGAAAACATGATGGTATCAAAATCTCATTATCAGTACGAGATAAGCCTGCCTAGAACAATATTTGGGCGTAGGACTCGTACTTACTCTTCTCACATGAACTAAAAATCTAGATCTGGATTACAATTCGTTTGGTTGATGATTTGGCCACTTGAGATTGGTGATTCAAGAGCAATTTTGAGTATCTGAAAGAACTTATAAGAGGAACAAACATGTTCTGATGTTTACGCTTTAGTAGTAACTAATACTGGTATTTTCTACCCTGTGGGGGTGCCCACAAGGGTGTCACATATTCCTTCATTTGTGAACATGGTGGCCGAGGAAGTGACAAAATGTGGCAATTTCTTATAAAAAATAATTAAAAAAAAAAATTGCGCATGCCCATCGATTCAGGGATTCGACCTTGCTCGTTCTTACATAATAATCAAAGCACAGATCTTAAAATCAAAGCAAAATACCACAGAGGTACATACAATAAAAATCACGCGTTTTATTTGTTATCTAGAAAACAACTATTTGTGCAATATTTGTTGACTACGCTGGAATTGACTAAACTAAACTAAACAAACCATTATTTTTGGCAAGAAATGGCTATTTATTTAGGTTTAAACTGACAACATAGGCTGGACGAATATTATAAACTACATAGCTTCTGCCCGCGACTTCGTCCGCATGAAATTTCTTGTTCCCCCGACCTACCCCGGTATATCGCATCGCCTGCCCGCGCTATTAGTTCGATTTTGCTTAGCGTTCTTTCTGACATTTTTTTTTCTTTTTAATCGGCAGCTAAGATTCCTTGCGTGATGTTAAAATATGCTTTCCATAAGAATTGGGCTATCAAATGCGAAAAGAAAATTTTTCAAATCCGACAGGCAGTTCCAGAGATTAGCGCGTTCAATCATACAAACAAACAAAAAAAAAATCTGCTTTATTATTAGTATATATTTAGATAATTACCTAAATAAATATTCAGGCCAATTTTTTAGTTTATAGGTCAAAGGAATAAGATTTTTCAAATGAACTGTGTCCTCTTCACCACGCGTTTGGTACGTTTCCATTGTATGACTTAAACATAACTTATATCCATTATCCACCCCTGTGGGGGTGTCCATAGGGGTGTCACAAATTCCTTCATTTGTGAACATGGTGGCCGAGGAAGTGACCAAATGTGGCAAATTCTTATAAAAAAAAAATTGCGCATTCCCATCGATTCAGCGATTCGACATTTTTTTATATTAATATTGCTTGAGGTCGCCCACCGGCATGTACAGGGTTATCCATTAATTATGCCATACCCTGTAGATACTAAAAGGTATTAAACAAGAGCTAATATAAAGATATACTCGTACGAACGAATATGATAGAACGATAAAACATACTACACATACGTGAAACACACACACACACACATATGCATATGAAATATTACGACAGAATATATATTTTATTACTACGTATTTCACTGTGTGTACATAAATAATAAAATTAATAAATAAAGAGCCCCGGAACTCGATTAGCATCCCATTTTAAATAGCACAGATTATTAGGTAGGTTTTAATGAAACGCCTTGTTAAACGGATTGCTATTTTTTTTCGTGCTGCTCGCAATAGAGTTAATCTCTACTTTAATTAAGTGTAACAATGAAAAAGCCTTTGTGCCAAACATCGTTATAATCGGTTTATCGGACAAGCTTTTCAAAGTGAATAAAGAGTATTTTTGCTGCAGTCTCGTTAACCCACCTCGTTAACTTTGTCACGTAACTACGTTTATTACGTAGACGTAAAGTTACCTATAGGAGCTTTATAGGAACTCTTGTTGTGTATGTGGTCCACAGATAGTGAAAATTTATGAGAGATTGGGGCACTCTCTGCCAGCTCAAAGCGAATATTGTGTAATTTCAACACATAAGGTAACAGGAAACAATGGGTCGTATTAATTTACATATATAATATTATGTAAACTTGGCGGGAACCATTTCAGCATCTGCATGACCGATTAATTTTATTATTAGTATTGTATGATTCTTGTGCAACAATAATAGGGATGATGACTAAAAGTTGTTTTTTCACTCCTCTTGCTCAAAATGTCCGTTATAGTAGCGTACCAGAGCAAGGATATAATAGCATATTTTCCTCTAGGGGCAAAAGGTTTTATTTTTATTTTTGTCTGTTATCAACGAGCCTAGAAAAACGAAAAAGTCATTCATTATTCTTAAGTAGAATAATCATGAATAAAGAATCAACATAAACTGTTTCATAGAAAAACATTTTATTTTTGAAAATGGAACTAAAAGCGCCGATCTCTTCGGTAGAATGCGTGCATTACGTTGCAGGTACAGTAGAAAAAAAATCTCTAATTACAAATTGAATTATTAGTGACCATAATTTATTTTACAATAGTGAAAATGCCATTATCTATTTACAAAAAAAAAACATTTTTTGAAAGTACAGTGTATTTTTAATTTTATGACCTATTTATACTTGTGACAATACTTAAGTACCGACTGGGTATAATGGTATATATATATTTTATATGGAGCGACTGCCTATCTGAGCTCCACAACCCAGTTACTGGGTAATACGATACCCCTTGGTAAGACTGGTTGTCAGACTTTCGAGCTTCTGACGACACGTAACGACTGTCAAAGATCCACGAATGACAGCCGGGACCAACGGCTTAACGTGCTTTCCGAGGGACGGAGGGGTCTATGTAAAGATGGTGACCCATCCACTGCCCAACCGCGGCAAGCGTAGCTTAGCCTGATCGATCGACCCGCGCGGCTGTTATTACTTAGCCACAGGCCCCACAAAATGGAATGTCTATTATAATGTAATAGAATTAGAAATGTCGATTATTAATAGGAATAAAATAAAAAATAAAATAGCCATAGCATAACAATAAAATATTTTCAAATGACTACATAACAATTTCAATTCTAAATTAGGGTACACTTTTAATTTTGTTTTTAAATAGACGTAGCTTATCGTGGAACACGTCAATATCGGGTATTATTATCGCAACAAGGGAGTGGGTACTCATCAACGATTCTACAGAGGGGTGCCTGTCGTCCCAAATTAGTCTTTACAGATGGAGTGAGGAAAATATTTTTTAGTTTTCCTCGAGGATAGGTGCGGGGAATCTTCAAAGGCAATCATGACATACTATGTCATGATTTTATTTAGTAACACACGACGACCAGGAAGGCAAGGCGGATGTCAATTTCGTGGTGGATGTGAATGTACGTAGGTACATAATTTGCAAGGACAATGAGAATGTTACATACTCGAGATGTAATCGTTGTAAATCTGGCCGCATCGCACACGTATACGTAGCTACACGTACAGTCACGAGCACGAATATGAATACTCTTAGGGAAATTCAAAAGCGATTTTCTCGTGGAATAACGATAGCAATTTAGAGATGCCTACCTATTTCATAATTATATGTGTTCCAAAACGCTATGTTCGTAACAACATAAAATTGTAATTAATACAGTAGAAGAAAATCAGTTTTAAAAGTGGCTAAGTGTATACATATTATTGCTCGTGACTGTACAGTAAACGCTCAAAAGTCCATAAGCATGTTAAGGATTACATTGCTATGAACTGTGCGAGCACGAACCAGTAAGTGTGCGTATATGAGCCAACATTCCGCAGATAACACACACTAATGAATTGTCGCATGTCGTCGTACTACGCGAAATAACATTATATATCTGTTGAATTTAGAATAATCGTCATAGTGGCGACCTGTTTTTACCATTGCATTGCTAAAATTCGCATAAACATAACATGTGCTGGTAGCTGTTTGGGCTAAGCAATGGTTTCACGATCAATGAAGTCTGAGTTCGAATCTTAATCACAATGTGGGACTGTTTTTTGTTTCTTTGGAACCATAATAATATATTTCTATTTTAAGCAAAAACTTGTTAATGTTTCTTTTCCTTTATTATTTATTTTTATAAGAAGTTATTATTAGTTGTTGTATTATTATTTAACTATTTTTGTGATTTTTAATTTCTCTTTTCGGTGTTGGAAGGTTTAAATAAAAAAGTCGTGCTGAATGGTAACAAAAATGTTTATTCGTTTTATTTACTTATTTATAAAATTAACAAACTTAAGAGAATTGTGACGTTACATTCCTACTAGATAAAATAAGTTTTTTTGTAACCGTTCATAGGATTTTTTTTTGTATACCCACTTAGTCAATTCATAATAACATAACAAAGAAAGGATATTCTAATAACACATATATAATTGTCAATACCTATTTAGTTTTCTATGATCTACCTTTCTAACTTTACGAAATGAGTGACCAAGCGAACAAGATAAAGAATATTATATTTCTGTCCCATTACTTCCAATCAAGTAAAAACTTACAAAAAGTCAAGTACTGCGTGAGATTTGAACTCACGGCTCACTGATTCACGCATCTATCTGCACGCGCTTAACCGCTAGGTCATCTTTACACATGTTATAACTTTGAAATTATGAACTACAATCAGTTGTTGACGACAATAATTATGCATGTTTATGTTCTTGGAAATAGAAGGTCTTAAGTCAAACTAAACGCCAAGCTATTGCTTTGTGAGTTTGCTTATCGACTTTTGGTCGCGACTGTACGTACCTACGTGTAGGTAGATCTGACTTCCCAGCCATAATGCTCGGCTGTTCTCCCGACTGCCCTGCTAAGCCGAAAGGCGCTATCTCTGAGATACGCCCTTTTAGTTTTTTTTATACCATTCAATAGCTAGAATAATTTCGCATCTAATGGTATAAGCCAAATAGCGATATCTAATTTAAAACATTAAAATAAACCACTAAGAAATTTTTTTATATCTCAATTTTTCCTTAAATTCCGAAGAGATTTGACGGCATGTCGTTTTTAGGAAGCCAAATAGCCTTATACCGACATAGGCTAGAAACTCTTAAAAAATGTTAATCAAAAACCTAAGTAAATTTTTAAGCCAATAAGCGGTAAGTTCATGTTTCGAAAAAGTTCCGGAGTTAGCGCTTTTACGCTAAGTAAATGTGGGTATTATTAGTTCGCTAAGGTTTGAGATACGGCTATACCTAAGTATAACAGGTAATTAAAATTGACTTTAATATCTTTAGCAATAAGGATTACACTCACTTACATTTCACAATAGAGCGTGTCGTGACATGAAGATAAACATTAGTAACGATCATTTTCTTAGTTTGTTTTGTTTGCGGAAGGAAGCAGACTCTTTTCACCATAGAGTAGAATTGGCGATGAAGCGAATGAAAAATAAAATATATGACTTTGATGACTTTTGCGAAGCTGTAAACAGTGCTGGAAAAAATGTAAATATCAAAAAAATTACAATAGATGATTTTTATGAGTGGCAAGCTATACGACCCAATACAAACTTTCCCGGTTGTCACCACGACCTTACATTAGTGACATTGTTGAAGTGGAAGTTAACAGACGCAGTTTTGACATTAGGTACAGAACTGGTTTCGATAATGAACCGATTACGGCTAGCATTGTAGGTACAAAGTTCTTAAAATTAGACAAACTTCCATCCCCAACTAAAAAAACAGTACCAGCAGGAATATCTCAAACAAAAAAAAACAATATTTTAAAATCTCTTTCCAGTTTAATACCTGCTAATAGAATGTCTTTTTGGCGGGGACTACCAACTTTTGATTAATTTTATTTCATAGAAAGCAAATAAATTGCTTTAACTTTTTTTTGTAATTTGCTGCTACATTTAATAAAGTTGTTAAAAAAATATCAAATGAAGTTTTATTACAAATTTATTCGGTATTTTCATCAAAAATGAAAAAAACATCATTTTGTATGGAACTTTCTATGAGCAGAATAAGACTAAAAGCACTATCTCAATTTTTGAAGCCTTTATTTTTAATCAAAATAGCAGTATCTCACAAAATAGGTATAATGGTGCCATTTATGGATAATTTAGGTATGTCAGTTATATCTAGGGTCACAAATACGTTTATATAAGTTTTAACAGTTTTAAAAATATTAGTTTTAACCTCCGTTTGAAGGTGGGAAAAATCCATTCACAAAAAGTCGTTTTTCTCAAAACTTACTCTGATTGAGTTAGCGCTTTTCGGCTTATCAGGGCATTATATGCAATGAATAAAATGCATAGAAGTACAAAATGTCGAATAATCAAGATATTATGGGCACTTAGTGCCCATAATATCTTGATTATTAATAGGGAACTTAATTTAAAATCTCTGAATTTGGCATATAGAAGACTAATTTATCTTTGCAAGCACCACTGCCAAACTATTCACTCTGCGCTGCTCTCTGCGCTCTTCGTGCGGGTCACAGATTAAGAGCGAAATTTACCAATGAACTGATCGCGATCAACACATCTAAACCGCGTTCAAGAGCTGTCACTGTATTGGTCAGTACATTGACACGACAGCTCTTGACAGGTTTAGATGTGCTGATCGCGTTCAGTTTCAGTGGTGAAATCCGCCTTAGATTTTAAATAGCAAATCCCTGCAGCCCGATACGAGATCGTATCTGGCTCCGTGCGTGCGTGCGGGAGCTTATCGTAACAAAAATAATACAACAGGCTAGAGGATTGTGAAGTGCCGATACGCGGCGCGAGTCTTGGAGGCAATTACCTACATTTCATACAATTATTTCCATAAATATTGTTTCGGGCGATAACGTTTTCACCCCCCTAAACCTTTACAAAATAAGGCAATTTTTTTTCATTACATTCAGTAACGTGAAACGTACAGACCTTGATTAAGCTGTAATCAAGGTCTGTACGTTTTTCTTTTTTAGCAATTCAATTAAATTCAATTTAAAAAATTAAAAACGCTCGAAGAAGTTTTTATGTCAAATATATAGATATTTAGATGATAATAACTTATATCGTATGCAATATTTCTTTATAATAAGAACGTACGGACCTAGTCTTTCATTATACCTACAACATTTCCAAAAATTATGAAAATTAGACTATGTTTACGGGGAGAAAAAGGTTATCGCTTTTTGTATTAAAATATACAGTTTCACAACCCTCTTAAAGCTGAAAGAGAGAAACTGAATGCGTTCAGCACATCTAAACCGCGTTCAAGAGCTGTCAGCGTCAAAATTGTTATGGAATATTGACACTGACAGCTGTTGAACTCGGTTTGGAAGTACTGATCGCGTTCAGTTTCATTGGTGAAATCAGCACTTAGTGTTATCTAATTTACTCAAGAAACTCAAACGGTGTACAGTTTACCTTTGTTAAAGCTGCTTAAAACAAACTCCAACAAAAGTTTTGGTTCTTTTAACAAAATTGAGTTTATCAGCGAAGAATGCGCAATGTTTCTTACTTTCTAAATCCGAGTTTTAAAGTAAAATATTTGAATCAAAGGTTGGATTTAAATTGAAAAGGTCAACATCAATCAATCCATCAATTTGGCTCACTGGACCATTACACTTAACGATCTCTAGCATTTGAGTGTAATTAATTTTTGTAATCCTTTTTGACCCAGTGACCAAATTGGCTCTTGAGTGACAATGTCAACGTGCCTTTGGGGCACTTGCAATTATTAACACCCCCCTCCCCCAGCAAAGCTCTTACCGTCCCCCCTCCCATGCTTACGTAAACATTGGTATATGAAATTTTAAATCTGTTCTGGTTTCTTTATTGATTCATGAGCAGCTGTTATCAAGTCCAGAAATAAGGAATAGGCTTAGAATAGAGGAATTTATAGCACATAATATTTATTGACTACGCCACACTACGTTAACTAACTTCTCTACATTACTTCCCAATCCCCCATGTCATCAAAAATAAGAAAACTCTGATCTCCCCGCTACCATTTAATGCTTACGTAATACTTAAACGGCCCCTTTCTTACGATTGTAACATTAAAATTTCACAAAGGACAGAAGTTTTGTAATAGAATAAAAATAATTTATTTTCAGACTAGGTCCATAGAATTAAAATAACATTAAAACTTACCAATAATATATAAAACTGAATTTTGTCTTCATTTATAGAATTAGAGACGAGACGTTGAATGATGGCGACATTTTGCCGCATGTCACCTGTGCACTTGAGGATATTATGACTGCGTTAGTGAACGGAGTTCGAGTGGCAGAATTTTAGGCTAAACATAATTATTGGTATTTTCACAACCTTATTTGCCGTCGATACGCTATGAAGATCTGCTAGCCAAACCTGTGGATGTTTTGTTTGCAACCTTAAATCGTGAAATCGTGTAGATACCTATTATTTTTAAATATCGACAGTCTAATTCGTTATAACTTTATAGTGTATGTGAAAAAATCATATTCTATAATTACCTATGTCGACAAGCTTTACTCGTTGCCCTGCACCGCTCCACCTGCCGTACGAAGGGAAGTCGCATGCGGGATTGAGAAATATAAGCAAGAAGCCGATTCTCGGCATCCCCACTATGAACACAAAACCGCCCAGAGCTTCCTCCGCTGTAGACATGCAATCCAAGACCAACCGCCTAAGGTGAGAAGAGGCCTGTGGGAAAAACAGCACCCGCCACCACCCAACTTCGTTCAGCCCCAGGAGCATCTACCACCAGGAAGTGACTAGCAGTGACCTACATGGAAGACAATCAATCGACTGCGGACCCAAGTAGGCCCCTCCAAGCACAATATAGCAAACTGGGGGATTATAGATCCCACCGATACTCAGTGCGAATTCGGTGCTCCTAACCAAACCATGTACCATGTTGGAGTGTCTAAAGTGCCCATACACCTGAACTGATTGACGTGGCCACCTATTGGGCTCAACTTATTTAACAAAACAATCACATATATTTACCATCGCCTCGAAAAGAAGAAGACCCTAGGTCGTGGGCTCTATTTATTAACATAAATACTCTAACGTTGCCTTGCGTGTAAATAGGTAATTTCCTCTTATTATTTGAAAACATTCAGTAGGTATAACATTGTAGTAACTACTTTCTTACGAAAAGATTAGATTAAGATATTTTCACCGCGAAAGTATAGGTACCTATATTTCAAAACATTTACGTAAAATAACATGATATGTATCCATAAATACACGTTTGTAGGGCTATATAATCCTGATAAAAAAACCGGCCAAGAGCGTGTCGGGCCACGCTCAGTGTAGGGTTCCGTAGTTTCCCGTCCGTCACAATAAGTGTTCTCACTTATGAGTTTAAAGGTGGGTATCCATTATGTTCGCGCTCCAGCAGCGCTCCGCGCTCCTGCATACATAGACATGCCAGAAGTTTTCGGTGGTAATTTTGGATTGCGAGAACCGATTTTAATAATTCTTTTTTGTTTGAAAAAAGATACGTTCAGGATAATAAAATATGTAAACGAAGTTAAAAAAAAATGCTTGCATATACGATTATACTACAAACTTAGTCCAGAAATTATTTTGTACAACTTTTTGTCTTTTTTGTACAAAAACTGTTGTTTCCATCAAGTTCAAAATGATTTTCCTAGAAAGTCCTTATAAAGTTCTACTTTTCAGATTTTTTCATATTTTCTAAACTTATGGTTCAAAAGTTAGAGGGGGGGACACATTGTTTTTTAATTTTGGAGCGATTATTTCCGAAATTATTGACATTATCAAAAAATGATTTGTGTAAACCCCTATTCATTTTTAAATACGTTTCCAACAATATATCATACGTTAGGGTTGAAATTTAAATAAAAATCGCTTCCCACTTTACATATAGGGGGGCTACCCTAATAAAACATTTTTTTCCAATTTTTATTTTACCATTTTGTCGGCGTGATTGATATACATATTGGTACCAAATTTCAGCTTTCTAGTGCTAACGGTCACAGAGATTAAGCGAGGACGGACAGACGGACGGACAGACAGACATGGCGAAACTATAAGGGTTCCTAGTTGACTACGGAACCCTAAAAGCGATTCCACGTCATAAGTAGCATTTTTGCTTAGCATTTCTTCAGTGGAATTCTATAAAAATAAGTTTAATAATAATTACTTACGCTTTGTTAAAGTTTTCTCCTGTGAGTATGGTCAGCGAAACAAGTCGATTGTTCACTACTACTTTTACGCATCATCTAAATTGACACAAAATTATTCGATACCATTATATTTCAGAATATATATTTTTTAATAAAAAAAGATTTTTAACAAGTGCGGGTCGGACCACGCGAAGGTTTCGTAGTTGGAATGAATTTATCCCAAGAACAAACTTAACATAGTAGTTAAAAAAACATGTTCTCCCATACATTCCAACTGCAAATGTAAGTTGGTCGACCATTACTCGTTAACTTGTAAAGTCTACTAAGTTGTGATATTTTTCCTTTTAAATTCGTTATATTATATACTACTGTCATTATTTTTTCACAAATATTCAAAAACCATCATTTAGCTGGCAAAATTATCACTTTGACTCTAACAAGCTTAATATTTCGCAAACGGATCCCTAAATCGAAAAATGTTTTTTATACACCTGCATCGGATTCACGAGAAAAAAAAACATCCCCACTTACTTTACGTGTAGGGAAGGTACCCTAAAAAATATTGTATTTTACCACTTTTTCGGCGTGATTGTATACCACTGTACCACTGTACCACGGTACCACTGTACCCATGACAATGACAGCTTTTTTTTAAACTTAACGAAAACCTAATAATACTTACTATTAAATAAGTCGCATCTGCTTTTGTATTTTAATAAGGACCAAATATATTTTCTCCATTTCAATAGGTATTTCTTTAGAAACGTCCTTTTTCCTAAGTGCGGCAGTATAAGTAAACAAAGACTCCCTTTTTGACTACGGAACCCTAAACAAATTAAGTTTTAATTAATCGACTTAATTCGCTGACTGTACGTAAGTAAAAGTTTCATACGAGTATTCCGGTTGTGGCGAGGTTGGTTTTTCAGTTTCTTCAAAAAACACAAAGTTGTGGGTTGTTACATATTTACACATACATATAACTATTTAAAAATGCTGTTAGAATATTGAAATATGAAGGTCTGCTTTCACGTCGATTCACTTAGGATCCATTCAGACGCGCCACAACCACAATGACAAAAATGTCGCAGCAGGGCCCAAATTGTAAGAAAATGCGACTGAAAATCATTGGTACGTGTGAATGCAACCACATCTTTTCATATAATTTTTACTATATAAGTCTGAAAGCAACCTTTATTAAATCAGCGTTGAAAATAATAAAAACGTTACTTCGTCTTTGTTACCTTTAAACGAGCTTGGCAAAACGTGTAGTACATAACTACATTTTAATGTAGCTTTTGGAAAATCGGAACTCGTAGAGGTTGTAAAAAATTACGTGGTCATTACTCAGCCTAAATAAAAAATCAAGACATAGCGCTGTCAACAGTGACGTGAGGCTTCACGTTTCGGGTTTCGTAAACATGTGTGCACGTAATGAGGTGTACGTATAGTTAGCGTCAAGTAAGTTTGCCGCTCTGAAACCAGACTTTCCAATGAGCGTGACATGGTGCGCTGTGCTGTTTTAGTATAGTTACTGCGCAGTCATTTGTAGCCTACTTCAGAGCGGCGAACTTACATGACGTTTAGTTGTAGTTTGTGCGTGTGAGCGTGTATGCAAAGAGCGAGGAGTAGTTTTGTGCTTCACTGTATTGTTCGCAGTGCTATTGGCTGGGGCTGTAGTCTCGACATATATAGCGATCGCTGTACAACCGATTTCGGCCGCAAAGTCCTAATGGCGTCCCTAGACGGTCAAAATTGCATGACAATCACGAAAAAATCAAATTGCTTGTCAAGCAATTTTGGACCGTCTTGGTAGCCCACTAGGACTTGGCGACCGAATTCGGTCGTAAAGCGATCGCTACCTATGTCGAGACTGCAGGCCCTGGGTTTTTTATTTAGTTTGACTGTCATTATTGTTTTTGCTCAACATGCAATAATACCACGAAAGTGCCTAATCGGTCGAAGGAACGAGACAGAATAGATGTTTTATTGTTATTGCGTCTGGAGGCGTTTAGTATCCCGTTGATTTCAAGTGAATTAACTTCTAAAACCATGCCAATATTCTTAATTTTTTCGAGAGAAAAACGAGGAAAATATCCTTTTGAATTTTTTTGTGTAAGTGCTCTCCTGAAAAATTGCGATTTTGCACAATGTCGCGCAGGGAATGTCAAAATGAATGAGTACCTACAATGAAAAACATTATATCAAGAAAAGTAATGAGCAAAATTACATTGTAATAAAAAATATAAGAGCATTTTTATCTTGATTCCCATAACCTGAGAGAAGCGTAACTCTAGTAGGTACTAAGTTAGATTATTGGATTAGTTGATTGGTTGATATTTGAGTGGCCTAAAAATATCTGCACTGTCTACACAATACAAAACATAAAAAAGTTAAATAAAAATAGTTATAGCCAAAAAAATATATATATTGTGGATCTAAATGGGTTTTGTTATTTCAGAGTTACAAAAAATCAATCTGCCTAGTCTAACCGGATGCAGCTGAATACCAGTATTTTACATGGAGTGTCTGCCTATATGACCACCACAAGCCAGTAACTGGGTAATACGATACGCCTTGGTAAGACTGGTTGTCAGACTTTCGGGTTTCTGATGACCCGTAACGACTGTCCAAGATCAACGAATGACAGCCGGGACCAACGGCTTAACGTGCTTCCCGAGGCACGGAGGAGTCTCGGTATGTAAAGATGGTAACCCATTACTTACATTATTGTTGAGTACGCAGAAGACAGTACAGTTTCTGAGAGATACTTGTCGTATCATCTGACCAGCGCTCTTGCTGCAGGATAGTCCATGGTGTCAGAGGCAGTCAACTCCTTCACCGCATTGACAGCGATGTGGAGCCCCACAAGGAGCACCCACACGCAAATATGTAGTGAGCAGGAATGTGGTGTAACTCAGCATAGTGCCTATGTTGGGTGACGGTAGAGCCTGAAGCCAGAGATTTATTCCAGATTTTTTCTACTTTATTCTAATCAAAATCAAATAAAAATAAACGAAAGCTTCGAAATCTGCTTCTTCGTTTAATCTTACTACATATTTTGTGTCGAAAAATATTAACTGAATACGAGTACCTCAAATTCTATTTTTATCTTTCAACCCTTTCGATTATTTTATCGATTCTGTTACAGTTAAAGTTCAATCCCAACTCTATGAAAAAAAAAAAACTTCAGTCAGACGTCGTTAGATCGCTCTGCCCTTTTTCATTGTTCGTTGTACTTTGATTTTGGATTTTTATTGACCCTCGCTCTTTTATTGGACTTATTACTTATTATGTGTGCTCACCTACCTACTGACCTCTCGCTACTCGACACTGACTTGACTTGCAATCAATTCATCATGCGATGCATTAACTACGGTGTAGCCACGCAAAGACTGCGGCGGCATATCACATCTTCATTGCCTGCTGTTCTACTCACTATCCTAGCACGATGGTTAACAATTAAGGTTTCAGGTTAAGCAAACCCGGTCATACTATGGAGAGCATATTAGAGCGAATAATAATAATATCCTGGGACATTTTCACACACGGTCATCTGATCCCAAACTAAGAAGAGCTTGTACTATGGAAACCAGATAACTGATATACCTACTACATACACTACTATTTTTTTAGAGCAAATGGAGTTTATGATAGCGAGAGGAGTTCGTGGCTTAGTAATAACAGCCCCACTGGTTGATCCATCAGGTTAATCTACGCTTGCCATGGATGGGTGACCATCTTTTCCATCTTTTCATGCCGAGACTCGTCCGTGCCCGTAAAGCACGGAAAGCACGTTAAGCCGTTGGTACCGGCTGTCATTCATGGATCTTTGACAGTCGTTACGTGTCGTCAGAAGCTCGAAAGTCTGACAACCAGTCTTACCAAGGGGTATCGTATTACCCAGTAACTGGTTTGTGGAGGTCAGATAGGCAGTCGCTCCATGTAAAATACTGGAATTCAGCTGCATCCGGTTAGACTGGAAGCCGACCCCAACATAATTGGGAAAAGGCTAGGCAGATTGATTTGGTGTTTATGATAGCGAAGTGTGCCTGGGTCTTGAAAGAGTAATTCATTTAGGGGCCTCAAGTTTTTAGAGGCCGAATAAGATCAAGGCATTTTAGCCAAGGAATATACGAGTACTACGTGTATATATGAAAGCCAATCTACAAATGATCCTTTGGACGACATACTGTCATATTACTGCAGCTGTATTGTGGGGAACAGAATTCTGGGCTGTTGCTGTCATATCATGACAGTGATCTGATATCTGGGGTGGGCGGGACACCCGAACACATTATTAGCTCCGGCTTCATTTTTAGATAATGTTCTTGTAAGACTCACAGAATAACGAATAAATAAATAAATTTGATTTTTGTTGTTTTATTTCATTATCTTTTATGTTTTTGGTTACTCAGTGCATTCGTTATTTTTGTTTTTTTATTTCAATATATTCTATGTCCTTGGTAGGTAGGATAATTATATCAATTACCACATACTAAACTAAGTTCCCCTGGCGCATTTGTCTGTCAGTCTGTCTGTATGGATCTATCAACGAAGATTATGATGCGGTTGTCACTAGTAGGTAGATTGGTTCAATAAAAAAAATACAATTATCAATATCATCGCAGACACATCCATGCGCCTAGGTAAAAGTTCATAGTAATGTAATTTGTTTGAAGTTTTTAATACCTATTCACGTTGAAGTTACACGATTTTATTTTCAGGATTATAAAGATATGAAAAGTTCCTGAAACTTTTTTATACGATATACTAATATTCAGCTTTTCAGCATTACATATTGCTAGGTACCTATGTTTATTCATTGCTGGGGCAGTCGTCCATACCTCTATTTAGCCATCTCCTTTGACAGTTCTAATTTACGTCCCTCTCTTTCTTGTTTTATTAGAGAGGAAAAAGTTAGCAATAGCCTAAATTAAGTTTAGTTTGAGCACAACAGTATCAGCACCATTGTCTGTCCTGTCCAACTTACAAGACTAGCACTTATTTACATGAGTCCGTCTCTTATCCTGATTTAAAGGCCTGTCCTTCTCGGAGACCAAGTTCTACAAATATAAAATGAGGTATGTCATTTTATGAACCGTATAGTAAGTATGGTCTCCACTAAAGCTTTGTATCAGCACATTGTATCTCTACAAAATATATAAGTATAAGTAATATACGTATAAGTCGCGGTTTTTGTTTTTGCCTAATGGCAAACATGGTTTATGGCAATAAATAAGACACTTCTTGAAGCTTTTCACTAAAGTCCATTTTTCTACCCGGAGCCTTGGCTATTCTCCAATTTCGAGGACCCAAGCTACACGTTTAAGACAAGGGCTATTATTCTCCGTCAGAAGTAATCAACGACATCAAGAATCGGCTAGCCGGAAGGGACTGCATGTCGAAACAAATTAGGCTACAATATAGCTCAGCAACTCAGGACATAGGTTTCTTACTCAAAACAAGACTAGGTCAATGAGAACACTTTTCCAGTTCATGTATCATCATCATTCTACTGCTCTTGTCCTAACTTATTTGAGGCTGAATATAAATGAACTGGAAAAGGACATGTTGCGCCGAGCAACATGTCGTTTTCCAGTTCATTTATATTCGGCATTTATTCTCTACGCATTAGTGTGCATAAACACAATTTTTACAAATCAGGTCTAAGGGTCTAAGCACCTTTTTTGCATTTTTTCGACCACTGCAAGATTTTCCGCATTGTCCGTAAATAGTCAGGTTTAATTAAAAGTTTAATTTGGAAAACTGGTCTCTTGCTACCATAACGTTCAATGTTCTGTCTCCTAGTATCGAAATTCTAAGAATCGAACTAGGTTCAATATGGTTCAATCGAATCGTCGGGTGTCGTGCATGTTACTCGTATAAGAGGCGGGTCGAAGGGTTCGAAAATGTAGGAAATTTTCCGCCAATGTACCGATCATACCGAACAGCAGTTTCGATTTAATATTGGTATCATTACTCAAACTCACGTCATACGCCAAGAATGTATACACCATCTTTTGGTTTTTGTTTACTCATGTAAAATGTTCTCCGGTCTAACAGCGAAATAATACTTCGACTTAGCTGTTATAATGGAATATTAGCACTACACAGTGGCTGAAAAAGCTTTCAGGGTGATATTACACTCGTTAAAAAGAAAACCACTTCCGCTGTTCTACAAGTTTTGGTAAATAAATATTATTAAAAAAAAGTTATTAATAAAAAAGTATATAATAAAACACCTTTATTTCAGACCTAGAGTAGTCCATACGTTGTTAGTAACAGATTGTGCTTAAATGCTAATAAATTTAATTTCATTACCTCATGATCTTCTAACTTATAAACCTTTACCCAGTGCCTTTGGATAGGGCAGTCTGCTCTGCCAACATTCAGCAATCATTTTCAGGATGCCGTTACTAGTGTTGCGCAAGCGTTGCAGTAAGGAAGCCACTTTTTTACGCATGCCAGCTGTAAACATTCCCGACGCAGCAGTTGCCGCGGCGCGCCGCGGCAACTGCTACAGCATCCTGATAGCGTTGTAGACTCGGCGCGTATAAGACACCCACAGGCTGCCTCTGACTCTCTGACAACTCCTGAACCAATTGGACTTTGTATGGCGTCATACCAAGGTCTTTATGCAAAATTCGTCTCAATGATGTCTCCGAAATGTTCAATTGTTGAGAACGACGGTGAATTGATGTTGATGGCGCTGCTTCACGCACACTTTCTGCCACAGCAGCAATATTCTCGGGTGTGTGCACTGTTTTTGGCTTTTCACGCTTTGGTTTATCGATGAGGATGCCAGTTTCTTTCACTTTTTTCACGAGACAACGAACATACGGAGCTGACGGTGCTTCTCTTCTTACAAAATCCGTACGCAATTTTCGCACACATTCTGCAACATTACCATGATTTTCAAAGTAATGTCGCAATATTTCCCAGCGTTGTTCAAGCGTACACACAACCATATTCGTTCAGCGGAAGGACAAAACTAATTATCTGTCAAATCAGACATGAGCTAAGTGTTACCATTCACGAAATAAGCACTAGGAGGACAAAAAAAACGTTAGATGGCGGACCCGTTACCTACTTATATCCCAAGCCCAATTTGAAGATAAATTCAAACTGGAACATACCATCATATTTTATCAAAGGAAATTTGGTTGAAGTAGTCGCCCCTTTGTATACAGATAATACAATACTTCCACACTTTGCAAATACTATCACAATACTCAAACTATCATTTAGGTTTTAAGGTTGTGTTAGCAATTAATTTACCCTTTATTTATAAACGCTGCTTAACAGGTGTGCGTGCGCTAAATGAGACACAAAAGTTTTATTGTTTTGACATCTACAGACGTCATGCGCACGCGAACTTGTTAAAGTTAAGAGACGTTTAAACGCAAAAATGTTTGGTGAACCAGTCACATAACATTACTTAACTTATAAATAAAATCCTTATTCTGTTTTTTATTTGTCGGGTTACGGTCGTGGACTTAGAATGCTCTAAGGTCGAGGATATTAATTGTTAACCTCTCAATTGTCGAAGATACACCGTTGGTTCCGTGGGCCGACGTTGTCCTGTTTCCTAGAACTCGATCGCAGCGCCACCTAACGGATTCAATTGCGAATCTAAAGCATCCAGGGATACTCAAACACACACATAAATGTTCATTTAATCGGTGCCGCGGTTTAAGAGGAGGTCAGCGACAATACGCACGTATAGAAGAATTACAAAGATATATACAGGGTATCCGGTAAAGAATGGATAACCTTGAAATAGCATATAATAGACCTTATGGCCGTTCTAAATAAATAACTAAATATATAATATATATTTAGTTATTTATTATTAGGTTGGGGAAAAAGTCTTTTCGCATTATAATATGTATGAACTTGTAATAAAATCTCTTTGGCTATACTATTTGTATCTGGCTGGTTTTGGTATCATTGAAAGTTTAAATTTTAAAGAACATAATTCCAAATTCAAATTAAGAAAATGTGTGATTTTCATTTGTTTTTCGTACCGTCAAGATGAGTGAATCTAATGAAGAAATTCGATACATTTTACAATTTTACTACAAAAAAGGTAAAAATGCAACGCAAGCCGCGAAAAAAATTTGCGATGTTTATGGACCTAGTGTAGTGTCTGTGAGAGTAGCACAAATTTGGTTTAAGCGTTTTCAATCCGGAAATTTTGATGTCAAAGATGCACGTCGCTCTGGTCGCCCTATTACGGATAAAATGGATGCCATTTTTGAAAAAGTGGAGCAAGATCGGCATATCAGTAGTTACGACGTAGCTGAAGAACTGGAAATTGACCACAAAACAGTTTTGACGCATTTGAAAAAAACTGGGTACACAAAAAACCTCGACATTTGGGTACCTCACGAGCTCACTGAAAGAAACCTAATGAACCGTGTACTCATTTGTGATTCTTTATTACGACGTAATGAAACCGAACCATTTTTGAAGAAGCTGATAACTGGTGATGAAAAGTGGATCACGTATGACAAGAACGTGCGAAAAACGTCGTGGTCAAAGGCCGGTCAGGCTTCACAGACTGTGGCGAAACCCGAGTTAACAAGGTGATGCTGTGTGTGTGGTGGGATTGGAAGGGCATTATTCATTATGAGCTGTTACCACCAGGCAGGACCATCGATTCTGAACTCTACTGCGAACAACTGATGAGATTAAAGCAAGAAGTTGAGAGAAAGCGGCCGGAATTAATCAACAGAAGGGGTGTGGTTTTTCATCATGATAACGCTAGACCTCACATGTCTTTAGCCACTCAGCAAAAATTAAGAGAGTTTGGCTAGGAGGTGTTAATGCATCCGCCGTATAGTCCTGACCTTGCACCTTCAGATTTCCACCTGTTTCGGTCTCTTCAGAATTCTTTAGGCAGTGTCAGGTTAACATCACGAGAGGATTGCCAAAACCACTTGTCGCGGTATTTTGACCGGAAGTCCCAAAATTTCTATAGCAATGGGATCATGTCCCTACCTACAAGATGGCAAAAAGTTATCGAGCAAAATGGTACCTACATACTTTAGTTAAATGTAAATAAACTATATTAAAAAATGTTTTGAATTTTCTTAAAAAATGCGAAGAAACTTTTTCCCCAACCTATTATGATTTTTAGAATTTTTTTTTAACTTTTTTACATTATAAGTTTTTAAACCGACATGGTCACTAACATTATTATTAGAACTTATTCGTGATCATGGCACTTGCAACAGTGCCGAAATATCGGAAACTCGAAACAATTAATATACATGGTAAATATCCCGTTTTAAGTTCTTCTTTACATTGCTCTTCACCACCATAATAATAATAATAATAATAAAAACGTTTAATTCAGAATCAATCCATAAATCATAATAGTAATAAAATAGTCAGCTACACATATAAAAATTAACAAAACAAAACAATTCAATAAATAGAAAAAACAATAGAAATAAGATATATAGTAATTATAAAGATTAAATTAAATATTCAATGTCAAATATTACATATTAATAAGTCAAATCGTACATACAAAAAATTACACTAAAAACAAAATATAATTATGTCAACATTGTCCGATGGATATACACATCCACTTATGTTGGATCGGACAATCTGTGCGGGAAGCTATCATCTTGAGGATGCCATTGCTACTGTCTCTCACTCGTCTTACTAAAGATGTAACCTTTTTTCGAATAATAGCTTGATAGCCATCCGTTCGAGCTTCTGCAAACATTAGCGACGCACTGCAATAGGGAGGCAACCGCATCAGCATCCTAAAGATGTTGTTATATTGAACGCGCAGGACATTGGCAGCCCGACGGGTATGACTTACCCATAGACTGCTTGCGTAAAATGATTGGCAGTATGCCTTAAACAAAGTGATTTTAACTGGAATAGAACAGCGAGCGAATCTACGGGCAATCATGTTCCCCCGAACCGCCAATGCCCTGCGCTCTCGCTCCAGATCCGCGTCATCGGACAAGTCATTCGTCACAATGTGCCCCAAATACCTAAAACTGGTCACTCTCTGTAGTTCCTCACCGTACAATTTAATCGGAGGAACACAAACTGGCACGGGTACACTAAATCTACCCTTGAAAATCAGAACTTTGCTTTTAGCTATATTATATGTCAGTCCATGTTCAACCGCATATGTCTCACATATTGCCAACATCTCACGAATAGCACCCACCGATGGGCCCAGCAGCACCATATCGTCCGCGTAGCTAATATTATTGACGCATACACTATCGATATGACAACCGGTATGAGTGCTGCTGAGCTCACCGATAAGGTAATTTATGTACAGGTTGAATAACAAAGGAGAGGTCAATCCACCCTGCCTAACGCCACACTCCAAGCCATAAGGCTCGGACAAGGCCCCAGCCCATCTCACCTGGTTCCTCTGGCCGTAATACCAATCTTGCAAGAGTGATATGACCTCAACCGGTACACTCGCCCTGCCTAGTTTGTCCCAAAGCTTATCATACAGGACTGTGTCAAACGCTTTTGACAAATCCAGGAAACACGCGTATACCGGTGTTTTTCTGTCCGTATAGTACTGAACAGCCTGCTTAAGACATAATATGGCACTTTCGGTGGAAAGCCCACTTCGGAAACCGAACTGGGCGTCGTGCAGTCTTATGTGTTTGATAAGAATGTTATTAAGCAGGCTGTCCAGCACCTTGGCCATTATGGTCGCAAGAGAGATGGGACGATAGTTACTCTTATCCGAGATGTCGCCATTTCTATTACTACTACTACTTGCGATATATATATATTTTTGTATTTTTTTTAGAACGGCCATAAGGTCTATTATATGATATTTCAAGGTTATCCATTCTTTACCGGACATCCTGTATAAACGTAAAATACCATCATCCAATAGCGACTGTGGGTTTATAGTAGTTGTGATTATTATTTTTTTATATATAAAGGGCATCTCGTAGTTAGCCTAGAGAGGCCGTGACTACTTAACCGGATTATCCTGTGGCTGCCTTAACACATTACCTGCTTAATTATTTATGCAAACGCTTCTTTATGCTACACCCTTACCGACCCTTATTTTACGATGTTTTCGAAACAATAGAGATGCACAACGGACGCACAGGTGCGGCGCGCCGCACTCGAAGAAAGTTATGTAAATTGTATGGACGCGCATACGCGCCGTCAAGCACCTGGTGAACGTCCGAAAACGCGCATGTGCGTCTGCCGCGCCTAATGTATTAAGCGAACTCAAAGCCTCCAGCCAGGGGCAGGAGTTGTGAACCTATGGGGTTTCTTAAGTATATAGCGGACACTTGAGGGGAAGCAAATTGACACCCTACGTCAATTTGCCGTGTTATAGCCACTTCATAATTAAGTTGGTAGTCAATTTGCTCAACAATTAAATAGGTACTCTGACTTTACATGAACCATACATCAAAATTATCCAAGATATTACGTCCCTTTGTTTAACCAATCAGTCTGCTTATAGTATAGTATGTACCAAAGCTCAATGCTGTACACATATATTGGTAACTAGGCCATGCTTCGGTACTTATAATACTGCATAGTAGGCAGTAATTAATTCATCCTATAGAGATGTCTCCATGATACCTACACTTGCGTGTTTGGACTAATTGGATTGAAAAATAGAATCAAAAGTATTCCGGTATTATGCAGAGCACAATTTATTTTATTTTATAAGTACTTATTATTATATTTATTTTATATTATTTATTATTATATTTATATATAATATATTATTACGAAAATTCTTATTGGCCTTGATAAGTGTTTAGATTAGCATGCACAAATATAACATGAGTATGAAAAAAAAAATGGTATGAAATATAATACAACATGTGTTGCACGAACATAATTATTAAATAAAACGGTAAGATTAATTTTAGAAATTAGTTTTACCACAGTTTAATACAGATGGGACGGACACTCCGCAGTTTAGGTATAAAGCTTAGGCACGTTGCGTGGAACGCAACGCGCCGTCGACCCGGGCCTGGTCCTTACCGGACGGCGAGCTACCCATTGCTCGCCATCCACAAGCCAGCGCCTACGGTGGCCGGGAATCGGCTATCAATTCCCGACGCCCAGGGCGTCTCCTGCGGTGACTAGGGGCGTGAGGGTGCAAAGATCGCCTCTCCCTCGCGCGTTGAGCCTCCTCGTTCGCGAGCATTACTACTTCGCAGAAGGAGGTGACGGCTTCCCATGCAATCTCGCTCCGTACCATGGCCTGTACCAGGGCCGAACTCCACGAGGACGCTGCGGTGCTCTGCCCAAGCCGGGCATACCTCCACCGTATGCTCCACCGTGTCCTCCGGGCGATCAACACAATGGTAACACCCGGGCGTTTCCTCCCGCCTTATCCGGAACAGGAACCTCCCGAAGCAACCGTGTCCGGTGAGGACCTGCGTCAGGCGGAAGGTGACGCTGCCGTGACGCCTCTCCAACCACTCCTCAAAGAGGGGCCTTATCGCCGCAATTGTGGCGTGCCCAAAGTGAACAAGCCCTGGGGACGTTATCCTATAACTGTGCTTATATGTAAGTAGATAGGTCTACAACCGTTGATACCACCTTATTTCATTAAAACATGATAAAGTGTGTCAACCATAATTTTAAGTGAATTTTAAATGGAAAGAATAAATAAATAAATTTCATTCTACTTGAACTTAATTTGTGTTTCCAACGCTTAATAAATGTGGTAACCAGTCTGCCAGTAAATCAGTAAAACAATAACGTTTTATTTAATTTTACGGGCGTTTTTGGTATAAAATTGTATATAAAATATGAGAGTTACATAAGGTTCAGAACAAGGCAGAGTCCGTTAACACACATGTCTAAATATTTATTTAGGAAATCAGATGAATAGAGTTATTTAAACTAATTTGGATCTCGTCCTATAAAAACATTAAGTTTAAGAAAATATAACCTTCAACATTTTGCAGATAGTAAATACCATTGGCAAGGAAAAACTCATTTGAAAGTTAAACGAAAAAAAGGGCTCTTTTTAACAACTAACAACTTACTCCTAAACTGCCTAAACTAAATTAACTAATCTTAGTCACATAGAAAGTAACTTAATCTAATTTCATATGATGACGGGTTCCGTAGTTGGAGTAAAGTTATCCCAAGAACAAATTTGTTACAAATTGTGTATAGTTCAAAAACATGTTCCACTCTAATTCAAATGCAAGTTGGTCGACTATTACTTATTAACTTGTAAAGGCTACTTAGCTGTGATAATTAATATCCTTTTAATTTCGTTACAGACATATAGGTACTGCTGTGATTTTTTTCATATAAATATCCAAAAAAAAAAAACTATTTAGCTGACAGGGGGAGGGCACTTGACTCTAACAAAAATAAGCTCTTATTAGGTACGGAACCCTAATAAAAAGGTATATACGTATATTTGCTGGTTCAGAAGAAGGCTTAGCTTTTTTTTATGTACTACTTCCTTACTTTTGTGTAAGTACTTGATCGACCATTACGTAGGTAAAATGTTTTTACAATGCATGTGCTCGAGAAGAGCGTTTTCCGAGCAGTCAAATTATGCGGAAAGTGCCACTTTTTCGCCCTAATGCTTTTTACTTTTCAGTTTTTTTTTATTTTTAATCAACTGACCGAGTAGCGGAAAAACTAATGAAATGCACCGACTCCAGCGTGGTTTCGTTAGACTCGATTACTCGAATGAACCCAAACATTCACACTAGCCCCTGTTGCCTCATGTTGCATGGTGCACCAGAGACCATTGCATATCAAGGAGTAGACCAGGGGGCGCGATAATGGTATTACGTGCGACGATTTCCGCACTTGTAGCATAAATAACTATTTAATTGTGATTTAATTATTTGCGATCGCATAACTAAATTAGTTTGCCAGGATTTTTGCTGATTTCCCAAAAACTGTTCGTAAATAATTAAATTTAGAGGCATTGATTTATTTTTCGTGAATTATTTAAATAAACCTCAATCATTTAGATTTATTTCAGAATTTTCACTTTGCAAATTTTGAAGATAATAAGGGCGGTACTTTTCGTTTTTTTTTTTTTAATTATAAGTCAAAAAATATGCGACATAAATAAAAATAAGTTTTATAGTGTGAAAATACAGGCCTTTCATGTACCTACTTACCCCATTTAGAATTTAAACTACACATTTAGGCTCCTGATGCAATGATACTTACAATATGTTTTTTTAATCTTTCATTTGTTATGCAGATGGACCAGCATTATTTATATTTACTCCAAATTTTATGTCTATAGCATTAGTTAGTTCTGAATCCTGAAATAAGCAGCTGTGACAGACTGACGAAGTAACACCATAAGTTGTTTACGTGTATGTTACTTTTTTACCATTTGGATACGGAACTCTGAAAAACCTCGATTGTTAAACACGTGTTTTATAATCTCAAAATAAATATTTTTTGTGAATTCAAAATATTTGTTCCTGTGTGAATGATTTTCCACCCCTGAAATTTTATTCACATTCCTAACAAATCCCACAATGTGGGATTGGATTGTCGTCAGTGGAGGTTTTTTAGTTAAAAAACCATTCATGACTTCATTCTCTTAGGATCACGACTTCAATTGCAGCTTCAAACAATTGTTTACCATGACGACTTGATGTCTATTAAAATCGCCCGCAATTTTTCGGAAAATCTGAAAAACTATCCTCTCATTCTAATTGAGAGGTTCTCACAGAAGACGGGCAGTAGACTGATATATACAATTATGAATTTTCATATTTATTATTTCTATACATGAATTAGTCACACAGGAGTCACAGTTACAGGAACAATAAAGGTTTTTTTTTTTGTGTGAAACAGTATCTAGTCATTCTGTCTCTTCTATAAACATTCTGCTTAAGGTGGAAGCTCCAGGCAGTCCGCGAAATTCTTACGTTTTTTGCAATGTGCAGGTCAGCATCAGGTTGTATGTCGATTTGATTACGATTCGCAACCGTAACAAGTATGTATTTATAAAATTAAAATCATTGAAATCATCAATACTACCCTCTAAGCTCATACAACCCTTATTGAATAACTATTTCATGAATTCTTGACATGTAGGTTTACTCTAACTTAAGGTGTATTACTGATTCTAATGATTATAATTTTGTAAATACGTATATGTTACGGTAGCGAATCATAATTTATTCAACATACAACCTAATACTGACTTGCAAATAAACTTAAGAACATTTGAACTTCGCGGGCTACCTGTAGCTTTTGCCTTAACCACATATATTATGTATTATATATTACTTTATATATTAATTAGATGTTAGTTGTTATTTATGTAGTACATATCAT
Organism: Dicycla oo; assembly: GCA_948252095.1. NCBI lineage: Eukaryota > Metazoa > Arthropoda > Insecta > Lepidoptera > Noctuidae > Dicycla > Dicycla oo. The sequence continues at coordinate 18,978,369 of OX411712.1, forward strand.
TTTAATTCTGAATAAACTATTATACCCACCTATATTTATGTGGCTACCTGGATCAAACCACATTTCGCTTAGAATAACAACATGAATATTTTATCGACTCAGTAATATTTATAAATCAATTAATTTACGCTTCAGCCTCTAAGCGTTCCACTGGTATATATTATTATGAATAGTAGATAATGTCTATAAATAACCTGCACAATTTACTAACAATGAACTCATTTGGGATTATAGTTTTATTTTAACATGTTGTAATATACTTAATTCCATTATACAATTTTATTAAGAAGTTTGTGGGTATCTAAGTATTTTTTGTTGTATACACTTAAGATGGATTTGCAAACATAAAAAAGATGACATATCTACGAGCCCTAAAAACCAAACGAAAAAACGACAAGCTTTTGCTTTCAGAAAACTAGTTACTACCTTACAAAATAAGTCATGAAAATAAAAATACTACAGTTCAATGTGACGCCTTTACGTTGTATAATATTTTAGCAAGAAAACTAACTTCTGAAAAATAATACCTATAAAATAATGTTTAGAATGTAATACAGTATTGAGAAGAAGTGAAATTACGTAATGTTAGGAAATAAATAGAAACAAAGCATAATTAATTATAATAGGGTAACTGCTATAGTAATTGGCCATGCTATAGTAACTGGCCACTCATAAAAAAAAGGTAGAAACAAGGAGAAGAAGCAAACTCATCAATGACAAGCACAAACAATATACGAGTACAGTCCTACCAACTTATCAGTGAACTGAAAGAGGACGGCACCGTCGATTCAGTGTTGCTAATTAATATAAGGTGCCCAAACTTGAGTAAGTTTTCAAGAAGGAAATTTCACATTAGACATAATCGTTTAATAAGAATTACAGTTTTTACAAATTAAAAACAATGATACCTATATAAAAATAATAAAATAAATAAAAAGAATTTGATAACTTACAGTTACGTAACAGTTTAGTCTCTCAGCAATAAACAATGGCTTTATCTAAAAAGTAATCCAATGAAGTGGAAATTCAGCAGATAAAATATTCCACGGGGGGGATACAAGTTTCATTTAATGAGAAGTTAAGTAGATACCTATCCTGCAGGAAGTACCTGGATGTCTAGCATTTTGATATGACCATACCTAACTCCTAACACCGGATTTGACTAATTATAATTAGCAGTGGTACCTAGTGGTAGTGTAGTGTAATAAAAAATAAAAAAAATTGGTTTAACTACTATGATTTATTGAAAACCAGGTATACAGTACCTAATTGTGATCTTTAGATGAACCTGCATACTCAACTTCATCCTGGTTGTGAAGCCATACTCCGCTTATTTCCGTACCACTATTGACATTGACAATATTGACAGGACAGTTGGCGTGGTTGGTTAAGATACCACCTCTCACGACGCAGGTCGTGGGTTCGATTCCATCCAGGACAATCATTTGTGTGCATGAACATGTCTGTTTGTCCTGAGTCTGGGTGTAATTATCTATATAAGTATGTATTTCCAAAAAAAAAGTAGTATATGTAGTATATCAATTATCTGGTTTCCATTGTGCAAGCTCTGCTTAGTTTGGGATCAGATGACCGTGTGTGAATAATGTCCCAGATTATTATTATTATTATTATTTACTATCATCTTTATCACTATCGCTTTCGGTTTCAGTGTCACTTACCACTTCTATAATAAAAGGTTTATCTAAATACAAATCATGTTTTAAGTATTCTCCTTCTAACCTGCGAACGTGTTTACAATGCTGTGTCCACCCATGAACTGTAATAGCGTCAAAAGCTTCTCTAACTAGGCGGGGGAATTTCAGCATTTTTGTGCTCAATATGTACATCAGCAACTTTTCTTTTCATTGTGCCCCATATGAGTTCAATGAGATTGAGATCACAGTGATAAGGTGGTAAATATAAGCATTTGTGTCTATTGTCTTCTAATTTTTTTTCAATCTCATATACAGGTTCAGGCTTGTTTCTCTTAATTATTTCTAAAAGCTGAGGTTTAGTCAAATTATCTCCGTAGTCAATTTTATATTGGGTCAACCATAATTGCATATCTTTTTTAAGGAATTCGTATTTGGGACTTTATTTACACAAATACGGTGATAAGGAGCATTATCCATCACTATTATGGATGGCTCTCGTAAATTAGGCACAAGTTTTTCAATAACCCACTTTTTAAAGTTGGTACTATTCATCTCGTCATGATAATCACCACTTTTTGTGTTTGATTTAAACACAAGTAGTGCATTTGTAACAAATCCAGTATCTCCTCCCGCATGAACAATAATATATCTTTGCCCTTTCGATACAGGCTCCAATACTCCGTCTTCACCCTCTCCTTGCCAACATTTACCCGATGTATGCGAAGAGTGAATATAGGTCTCATCTAAATAAATTATGGGCCGGGGCTGGGGAGATTTATTATTTTTATACACTGCATGCAAGTACTTAGCTCTCCAAGCTGATATTTCATTACGCTCCATAAGAACCTTCCGATTGGATTGAGATTTTTAAAAACGAAATCCCACCTTGTGAAGCAGCTTTCGCAGACTCTCTCGCTGTCCTGTGTAATTTATTTCTGTCTTTAAGACCTTTAGAAGCTTTTTAACAGTATCCCGACCTCTTTTTTAGCAGAATAAAATTCATGTACAGACCCCAGCAGGTCAACCTACCCGAAACTGTCAGATTTTCTCAATCAACCTTGAACCTAATGCCTTAGCAATAAAGTCGAAAATCTATTAAAGAAATCTGACAGATTGTAGTAGCTTGATGTGCTGGCGTCTGTACTTTCCTCCGTATAACTCCCATGTCAAAATCATCAACATGCACAAATCCACTTTTACGTTATCGTAATATTTCGTGGACTTAAATAATTAGTTAAGTATCGGGTAATTTATAACAAGAAAGTTGACAACACTAACCTGTCGCTGCCGAAATTCGTTTGTATATTTGATTAAATGGAATGATCGGAGACCCCGCCCGAGCTTCTTCTTCAAAAAAGGTTTTAACCTTTAGAATAATGTTTCGAGCATCACTTTTAATAGCTTTCGGCATATTTAACTTTATAAATTCAGCAATATCACGACAAAATAACCAGAGAACCCGAATGTGGTTGACACTGACAATCGAATGACATTTCAACATGACGGCCGTAGTTCCAATTTTCGCCATTTCACAGATAAGTTGGTAGGACATTACTTGTTGTGCTTTTCATACAAGAGGTTGCATGCATTACTTTGTTTCTACCTCTTTTTTATTAGTGACCAGTTACTATGGCGTGGCCAATTACTATAGCAGTTAACCTACCTACATTTAACTACACTCGCGAGCAATAAACTGGAATCACTTCATCACGCGTTGCTCAAAACAAATTTTTACAATTTCTATGCAATGTTCTATGGATTGTGATAAATCATTTGAAAGGTAATTTTGTTAGCTAGCAACCGCTGTCATTATCATAACCAAAGATTATTTACCTTATGTCATGGAAAATAAAAACGAAAGACATCAATTTAAAAAAAAAACTGTAAGGTTGTAGCTTCCGGAAGATGAGTTAAACAAGTTCCTTCATTGGAATCTCGTTTATTACTATTCAATTATAGAATACAATCGATTATATAGGTTTTTAACATTAGAACATTACATGAGCACACATACATAGTCTTACACACTACAAAACACCATATAGTTTGGTAGCCCTGAAACCCAATAAAAAGTGGGCGGTCATGAAAATTGGTCATCAGTCCAATTTTTTACGTCACTGGGAACACTGAAGCTAAAAGAAAATGGAAACCACAACTATAGAAGCCGCTCAAGTCGTCTTCTTAATCCAGCAAGGGTTGTCTCAGAGTAATATCGCTCGACAGCTTCATATGAGTCAGTCTTGTGTCTCGAAGGTATAAGGAGACTGGAAACGTAGTCCAGAGGTCAGGATTTGGACGGCAGCGATGCACTTCGATGAAATATGACCGATTTATTGTACAGTTTACGCGCGATCACTTAGATTGGGATATGGCGCAATGAAGTCGAGTCCTGTTCTCGGACGAAACCAGGATTTGCCTGCGACCGTCGGCGGAGAGTCTATAGGAGACCGGGGGAGCGATTCGCACAATGCTGTTTTGCGGAAACAGTGGCATAGGAGGCGGGGATTTCTACTGAAGCAAAAACGGAGCTGATATTCGTACCTGGGGGAAATCGGGGAGGGGGGTTAACCGCAGAAAGATTTCCTGCTACTGCACGATAATGCCCGCTGCCACACCTCGGCAGTGACTAGACAGTACTTGGAAGAAGTCGGGATTCCCACACTAGACTGGCCAGCCCTCAGTTCTGACTTGAATCCGATTGAACGGGTAAGAGGAAGATGTCCAGCTCCGGCATCAATAGAAGACCTAAAAACTGCTTTAGTCGAAGAGTGGCAGGAAATACCATAGGATTCCGTCAGGAAACTCATTCGGTCAATGAAACATCAATTCCGGTAAAGGAGGTAAAGGACATAATTTGTATTTTTTTTTTTTTAATCTTTTCATATTACTTCCTATTCATTTAGACGTCCATAACATCGACCTAATAGGTAATAGGTAAAACAGGCTGGTATCCGCAACTCCACGCCAATGCGCGTATTTGGCGTAAGGGTGGGAAAATCGATTATTCTATCCACCCCAGCTCCCCAAAGAAGGCCAGCAGCGCCTTGGTGTTACTGACAACCCCACGGAGGGTACCTGGGTTACCGAAGTACCTTGCTCTATATGCGGTGACCACCGGGCAGTTTAGATGCACATGAGCTGCTGTCTCGTCAGCCTCCATGCAGGGATTTCCCCATTACGAAAGCGATAATTGAACGGGGTACCCGTTCAATTATTATTGAACGGGGTACCCGTTCAATTATTATATCCTTGTTTAGGCCCCCAAGTAAGCGCGGTGTGTGGTGTGTCACTCTTACTCCAGAGGTTTAGTGCGTTGAGACGTACCGCTGCCATCGTTGCTCTTGCTGTATGAACAAGTGGAGCGGTGGTAAACCCAGTATGGTTTCGTCCTCATGCAACCCGTAGTCGCCGTACAGGCTAGTCTTTGCATGTGTTGTAGTTTATTGATGGCTGTAACAACATTGGCGCGGGGCCACCAGACCACAGCCCCGTAGGTGATCATGGGGCGTATCACTGCCGTGTACAGCTATAGTATAATTTTGGGGGATAAGCTCCACCTCTTACCTATCATTTTCCTGCACTGCCAGAAGGTAATGTAAGCCCTGTTTAATTTGTTGTCTAATGACTACTCCAGTTTAACTTACTGTCTAGAATGACCCCGAGATACTTGACTTCGTTTGTCAACTGGAGTTCTGTATTGAACAATTTTGGTAAGCGGAAACTTCAAACTATTGCAATAATTCCCTAAATGTTGGTAGAAAATTAAATTAATTTTTAATCTTTTTGATATCATTTGAAAGCTAATAAAATGTCCTTTCAAATGATAAACCACAATCTTGTAAAAAATTGTTTTGAGCGACGCGCGATGAAGTGATTCCAGTTTATTGCTCGCGAGTGTAGTTAGATAAATGGTTGTGATAAAATTGAAATATAACATTGTTTATTGGTAATACTAACGCACACAACGTAGGTATCTTGGTGCAATTTAATCACGCTTTTTCATACAAGTGAATAGTTTACGTTGGCATGAAACGATAGTTAGTTAAATACTCGGTATTTTTAAATTAGTTTATTTTTGTACTCCTTTTTACGGTTCTGGGCCCTAAAAGAAAAAACGGTACCCTTATAGGATCACTTCGTCATCCGTCTGTCTGACTGTCTGTCAGTCTGTCAAGACCTTTTTCTCAGAAACGCGTGGAGGTATCGTGGAGTAAGTTGAAATTAATATCAAATATATACGTTGGTCTCTTGGAGCTATAAAAAATCAAGCGTCTAATTCAACGCAATAAAAAAATACGGCCATTTATGCGACATATTTTCATAATCGCAAGTAAAGGAAAAGTCCGAAAATAGTTCATTTGTAATTTTATCACCTAAAAATATTTTTTTGGGATTACTATCTTACATTTGCAGTTGGAGAATTGAACGTATGGGAAAACATGTTTTTCAACTACAATGTTAAGTTTGTTTTTGGGATAAATTTTTATCAACTATGGAACCCTTCATTGTGCGGACCACGCACTTGGCCGGTTTTTTAATTGTTGGTTCACAAATTGGGCAATACAATATTACTTCGGTACATACAATATGGCCGACGTATATTGACGAGACCAAACTTTGCACAGAAGGCTGCGCACTAACAGTTTTTAGGAACCAAATGGTGACATGAAGCGAGTGTGAGTGAGAGAGTATGCGTGAAAGTTCGCACAGCCTACGTTCAGACTCGCCAAGAAACGTCGTCAGCTGTAGTGTTCAAGGTAAACCATTAAACTACATGCCTGAAAATAGTGAACACAGCATGCACAATGTATGAGCTACTTACAAATATGCCAACATACGAGTACATAACGTACAAAAACTGCCTCCTTGGTCTAGTGGTCGCAAGCGCTACTGCTGAGCATGTGGTCCTGGGTTCAATTCTGGGCACTCGCGAACAGGTGCTTATTGCCCTCATCGATTTTAGCAAAACATTTGATACTTTGCGGTACAAAACATTGTTCAATAGACTTGAACAAAGTGGTATACAGGGTCCTCTTTTAAAATGGTTTAAAAGTTACCATAAACATCGTCATACTGTAGTTCGTTTAGGCAATTGCCTAAATGAAAAAATACCTACTAAAATGGGCACGACCCAGGGTTCAATAATTGGCCCAACTGAGTATTTATTATACGTTAATGACATGTGTAATATTATTCCGGAAGACTCTGTATACCAGTTTGCCGATGACACGTGTTTGGCAACCCATCATAGAGACCTAATTGAGGCTCAAACAGTAATGCAACGATTATTTGATGACCTGTGTAAATGGGCACACGATGCAGGCCTCTCCGTATATGAACTCTCCTTATATAAAGGTTAGACATGTACAATCTACGCTCATAAGTGGACTGCCACCGGAATGATCATTTTGGCCTGTACGCCATATCTATGCATATCTCTGTGTGTGTGATGTTTTAATGCAGACAGTAACGCGCACACAGTATAACTACGAAAGCGCGTTGTTGGTTGGTCAGATGCATGTGTGATCAACACTAAATAAAGACATAGTGCCATAGTACTTATTTAAAAGCAATGCTAAAATTCGAAGTGAAAATTACAAGCAGCGATGGCAGGTTCACATGAGTGGCTGGCTGTTATTGTGTGAGCGTGAAGTGGAGAAGGTTCGAACCTCGGTGCGCGCATTCGACTCTTTTTGTTCTTCCGTTTTTGTGTCAGAGTTCAATTATTTATTGAGTTTCGTTAATCAATGACAATAGGGTATAGAGGGTAAAAATAAAGTATAATAGGCAATATAATTAAAAAAAAAAACACTATTATTCATAGGAATATTTATTGAGATATTGATAACAACCGTAAAAACATAAACATATTTCGAACTTTGAAATAAATAAAATACCTAATTTGTTTGTAAATCATTTTTGGCTGCTACTAAAATATGATGTTTTTGGTTTATTGAGGTTATAGCTTAATTATTCGTTTTTTAAAGGAAAAGAAGATTGAAACTAAACCTCAATCCTGCAATCTTACGATCACTAACTTATGACTATTATGGCCAGTATCCCCTGAATTTCCCTGATAACATTTAATAATATAATATTTTTTATTAATATTTAGTGTGACCTCTGTCATTATCAATGCAGTCAAGAAGACGTCGCCGCATGGAGGCCACAATATTACTGCAAATGTCTGTGCCACGTAATTTATCCCACAACTCCATGCAATGGGACTTCAGTTGTTCGAGACATATTTCGTCTCGCGCTTCCCATCTTTGCACCTTAAGCCCCATACATTTTCTATAAGGTTTAAATCAGGGGATGCGCCATGGAATAACTTTAACATCCGAATGCTCACTAAACCAGTCACGAACAATACCGGCACGATGTATAGGACAATTATCTTGAACCAAACAAAAGTCACCAATTTCATCCACTGGATAAACATTGCGAAGAGTAGGTAGCATTATATCGCTCAAAACCTCGACGTTATTGGAGCTGTTGGCCCGCGTCTGTATCAATGCCAACTCACCCGGTCCTTGAACACTAATCCACCTCCACATATTCACAGTAATTACTCCTGACTCCGTATTATTTATAATATTTCTGTCAGACCAACGTGTATTATCTTTGCGCCACAAATGAAGTCTTCCTTTTTGACACGACTTGAATGTCTTCTCGTCAGCAAATACAGTAGTATCCCAATCAAAGTCTAAATATTCTCGAGCAAAACGCAACTGTTTCTCCTTATGCCTTTGCGTTAAAAACGGTTTTTCGCTGGTATTCGATGAGGAGGCCTTCGGCACGGACGGCGAACAGTAAGCAATGACGTATCAAATTCTTCAGCAAATCGTCTTGTAGGTATGAAACCATTCGTTTCATATTCACCAACCACAAAGCGTCGCTGAGACTGGTTAATAAGTGGCAGCCTACCACTTCTTACACGGCTCTCAAGACTCCCCTCTTCCTCAAATCTCTTCACCCAACGTCTCACAGTATCTCTCTAAAAAAAAAGAAATCTTTATTACACATTTTGAAGCGTCACTTATAAGAACAAATAAAATCAAAAACAATAAAATAACTTACACAAAATCCGGTTTCATTGGATATTTCAGATAGATTACACCCATTTTTATGCAAGGCTACAATGCTCGCCCTGGCTTCAATATTTATATTTGCTTGCATTTTCAATAAAAATCTTCAAACTCAACACCTCTAATATCAATAACACAAACGCTCGTAACTAAGTTCACCAACCAACAACGTCATACCCATTATAACTACAGACAGAAAATTTATTTTGTTTCAATTCTACCCTCAACTTTTATGTGACTAGTTTAAAATATTCGCTGTCTTTTTCTTATTACCATAATCAGAAAAAGACTTTATACTGCGCTTTTTCTGTTTGGTTCGTGATGAAAGAGTGCAATATACGGGTGTGTACGTGTGTGAAATGCCTAAATAGAAGAAGGTCTCAAGTGCGACGGGTAACGATGCTATATTTTTTTAATACTGGCATTGGAGTTCTGACCGCTACTGTACCTATTGTAACTGCGCATGACCACCTGTGCCTGCATCGCGGGCTCACTGCACGCATGTGTGCGTGTCCTACCCTAGAGACTGTTGACCAGCATACCTATCTTGGCGTCATCATAGACAAGCATTTCAATTCGGGACCACACATTGAAAGTGTAAGTAACAAACTAAGATCTATTAACGCCAAGTTGGCTATCCATAAACATAAACTACCCTTCCACACTCTACGCATGCTGTATCTTGCTCTCGCGGATTCAGTCATAAGCTATGGGCTAACTAGTTACGGGCGTTGCTACAAAACTTATGTATTAAAATATATTATATAGACTACAACTATACTCAAGACTATTGTGCCCAAGTATATTAAACTTAAATATAAAGATGATGAGTACGGATTATTTAAGTATTGTAAAATTGTGTCAGTCTATGATAAATTCAGGTCGGCAATTATCTTGGATAAATTTAATAATATTAGCTCCTTAACTATAAACAGTAGACCAAAACAGTTACGTGATCTTGATTACTTGCCAACATATAAACTACCTACAACTGTAAATGTGTATGGCAGGAGAACGTGGGAATATACAGGGTGTCCTTGGAAGTATGGATCAAATCGAATAGGGGCGTGGGCAAGGTTGTTTCCAAACTTTTTAACCCTGAGAATGTTGGTGCAATTTTTTACGGTTCAAAAGTTATGACCAATTTTTGTTTTTTTTTTTTCAATCACTTCGCATAGTGCTCAATGAAAAAAATTATAAAAAAAAGCTAGCAAAGCTATTAATTACTTTTTTTTTCAGAACTTTGTAGAAAAGTGGGCCATTCCTGTGGTAATACTTTTACGCAGCTAGAAAACATACGTTCAATAAGAAAAAACATTTACACCAAAGGCTTCGTTCTGGCAAAAATTTTACTCAATTTTCGAGCGATTTTCATGGGAAAAAGTTACACTAGCGAAAGTTGACCACGTATTACAAAAACTGGTCCAAGTCATAGAGATTCTTTGGAGGTATGAATCACTGGGATATTCTTAATAGTTTAAAAGTTAGAGAATTTTATTAACAAGGAGGTCGTATTTTTAAAATTTTCTAACTACGTGGCAAAATAAAATAAAACAATGAAATTAATATGTAAATGAATTATTAAATTGAAATTACAATAGATGTTCAAAATTCCTTCCTCTTACTCTCAAACAACTGGCATCGCCGAATGAAATTTGGTATTATTCGTCTAAATGCACGGGAATTATTTTTTATGTATAAGGTTGCAGATGTGATTTTCTGACGGAGTTGTTCCTCGGTTCCGCTCTCTGTCTCGTACACCATCTCTTTGTAATAACCCCATAGAAAGAAATCTATGGGGTTCAGGTCAGGGGAACGTGCTGGCCATCAAATGTGCCCCCTCTTCCAATCCAACAACTAGGGAAAGTTAAGTCTAGATGGTCTCTTACGACTCTTGCGTAATGTGGGGGAGCGCCGTCTTGCTGCAACCACATGTCTCGACGGGTTTCAAGTGATACTTCTCCAAGTAAACCATTTAGGTCATTCTGTAGAAATCTCAAGTATGAGGGGCCATTGAGTCTAGCAGGTAACTCATGAGGACCTATTAGCTGTCCTTCTACTATTCCAGCCCACATATTTACTCCGAACTGATGCTGGAAATGGTCACTTCGTACAATGTGCGCGCATAAAAATGCAGATTATGCATGTTAAATATCCCCACCCTTCGGAAACTTGTTTCATCGCTCCATAATTTTTTCTCTAAAAATTGAGAATGTTCACGATGGCGACGTAACATTTCCCTACAAAAAGCCCTTCTCGGGCCATGATCACTCGGTAAAAAGGCTTGCACACGTTGAACGTGAAAGGGATGAATTATGTGTCGTCTCACAGTACGATGTACTACAGATCTCGGAATCCCTGACATTCTTGACATGCGACGAATACTTGTCATTGGATTCTCACGTAGCATCTGAAGCACCACATTTTCGACTCCAAGGTCTGGAACGCTACGTCGACCTTCCCTAGCACCTGGATTTCTACCATCTGCGTAAGCGGAGTGTACACGTTGGAATACTAGGTAATCCGGATAGCGGTCCCGATTAGGATATCGCTCTCGATACACTCTTGCAGCTTGGCGTGCATTTCCATCACAAAATCCGTAAATGAAATGCATATCTGCATATTCATGGCTGTTGTACGTAGCCATACTCAAGTCAAACAGTTTCCAAATGACAGGCAAAAACAAAGTCCAAGTTACACAGTCCAAATAACGTTAAAGAATAATTATTAATGAACACCGAATTAAGTACGTGCGCAGTCACAAGCTGGTAGCGAGTTACTAAAACATCTACCTGAGTGCGAACTTGCGCCAGCGCTGGTTCTTTTGTTTCCCTTCCCCCGCACATTCCTAACACCTGGTTGGAATGCAATGCCCCTCGCACTTCCTCTTTCACCTCGCCGCGCTCGCCCGCCATACATATTGTACCAGAGCGCCGATATGACGTCATTGACAGCAGGTGCACGGTTTTTTCCGGGTTGTAGCTAGGGCAAATAACATGACTCATGAGATAACAAAAAGTTTACCGAAATTATTTTTATTTTTTGTTTAAACCTAAACCACATCAAACAGTAGTGTTCAGATAGGTAACAAATGCCTAGGGACTGAAATTAAATCGTTAGTTAGGCTGAAAAAAATGAAAATTTGAAACATAGAAAATTGTAAAAATACGACCTCCTTGTTAATAAAAATGTAAGCTTTAAGCTATTAAGAATATTCCAGTGATTCATACCTCCAAAGAATCTCTATGACTTGGACCAGTTTTTGTAATACGTGGTCAACTTTCGCTAGTGTAACTTTTTCCCATAAAAATCGCACGAAAATTGAGTAAAACTTCTGCCAGACCGAAGACTTTGCAGTAACTGTTTTTTATTATTGAACACATGTTTTCTAGATGCGTATAAGTATTATCAAATGAAAGGCCCACTTTTCTACAACGTTTTGAAAAAAAAAAATAATAGCCCTGATAGTTTTTTTTATGATTTTTTTCATTGAGCACTATGCGAAGTGATTGAAAAAAACAAAAATTGGTCATAATTTTTGAACCGTAAAAAATAGCACCAACATTCTCAGGGTTAAAAAGTTTAGAAATGACCTTGCTTACACTCCTATTCGATTTGATCCATACTTCCAGGGACACCCTGTATATTACCTGATGCTCTAAATAAAATTCCTGAAACTGTGCAGTCAAATATTGCCTCTAGTACATATAAAAAATGTAAATCTACCTTAAAAAAATGTTATATTACTGGTGACATCCCATCTCAATTCTTTAAGTAGCTAAGAAAATTGTAAAAATACGACCTCCTTGTTAATAAAAATGTAAGCTTTAAGCTATTAAGAATATTCCAGTGATTCATACCTCCAAAGAATCTCTATGACTTGGACCAGTTTTTGTAATACGTGGTCAACTTTCGCTAGTGTAACTTTTTCCCATAAAAATCGCACGAAAATTGAGTAAAACTTCTGCCAGACCGAAGACTTTGCAGTAACTGTTTTTTATTATTGAACACATGTTTTCTAGATGCGTATAAGTATTATCAAATGAAAGGCCCACTTTTCTACAACGTTTTGAAAAAAAAAAATAATAGCCCTGATAGTTTTTTTTATGATTTTTTTCATTGAGCACTATGCGAAGTGATTGAAAAAAACAAAAATTGGTCATAATTTTTGAACCGTAAAAAATAGCACCAACATTCTCAGGGTTAAAAAGTTTAGAAATGACCTTGCTTACACTCCTATTCGATTTGATCCATACTTCCAGGGACACCCTGTATATTACCTGATGCTCTAAATAAAATTCCTGAAACTGTGCAGTCAAATATTGCCTCTAGTACATATAAAAAATGTAAATCTACCTTAAAAAAATGTTATATTACTGGTGACATCCCATCTCAATTCTTTAAGTAGCTAACATAATTTTAAGTATTTGTTGTGAGCGTGTTTGCTTCCTCCACTTTGTCACATAAACCTTTAAAGGTCTTTAGACAAGGTGTTAAGATTGTATATTATGTAACTAAAATGTATTGAAAAAGAAACGAAAAAAAAAAAATGGTGTTAAAAATTCATCTGCATCGCTGTCGACTGATAGTGTACCCAAGAGACTGGCGGTATTACCACGTTGTATGGCAATGCTTAGCTTCTGACCAAGGTAAAAGCCAGCCCTTAGAAGTGTCAACCAGCCGTTTCCTGATTTCCTTGAAGAGACCATGAGCACTCGGAGACCCTATGGCCCGAGGGTTTCAACCCCAAACGACTCGAAAATATAATTACCAATTAGTTACCCCGCTTGAGGTTTTCCGCAGCCGCAGCAGCGGCGCCAGCACAGCACGCCGAGCCAGGAAGATGGGATGGCGTAAGAGTATCGACACACGTTGCATCCCACACTAAAGGCCTACCCATCTTCCATGGAAATAAAGACATAGCGATTTGTTATTGTTAGATGAAGTCGGTTAAAAATGATAAAAAGAAAAGTTTCGTTTGTACTTTGATCAAGATGAATTTTGATATTGATCATTCCATTTGAAACTTACAAGAAATGCCTTTATCGATATTTAATTTTATGGCCGTTTGTAAGTTCCGGCTAACTGGACTGGCAGACATACAAATATCTCCCACACGGATCGTAAATGCGAGCAGTGGTGGCCCACTGCTATCGGCACCGACTTAAGAGCCTGACTTTACGGGTCGTGGGTAAGAACCCCAGCTGGCGCTTTACTTTGTGTAATTTATTTCATCATCACTGCTCTTAAAACGGTGAAGGAAAACATCGTGAGGAAACCGGCATGTCCTACAACTAAAAATTCGACGACATGTGACACACTGGGCCCGTGTAGTGGATTACGGCCCACTCCCACACACTCGCTCACAGAGAGGGGGCCTGTGTCACAGCAGTGGCTGATTATAATTGTCGTGTCTACAACCTACACGTACACATGCTGGTTATACCTACTACGATTCATTAGAACTCCAATATTCAGTAAGTATCACTCTTCTATTTCACTAAGTACTCCATTACGCACGAATTCCATTGGAAGCGAGAAGCTATCAAGTTTTTCGATTTGGGAGTATTCCCGATTGAGCACCTATTTATAGAGCACCTATGGTGCCTACATAAAGGTGCTCTAAAAATAGGTGCTTAATCGGGAATACTCCTCGATTTATGCGTATCTATATAACGTGGCCAGCCTTCTACGTCACCACCATCGGGAATTCTGGGCCGGAATTCCCGATGAGGTCCGGTTTTTGACAGCACAAAAAATATATTTTATTTATATATGTAGAAGCGCATTGCATTCGTGGCGATTGTTTTTTTCGCCTGCACCATTTCCATCTGGCGGTCGCTGGCTCAGATTATTCACGTCAGGGAGAAAATACTGTACGGTGTAGTACTACATTTTTAAGCATTATGCACTTGGGTAACTAAACAAACAACCGGCACGACCAAACATGCGGACGTGAACGGACTGCTCAGCCGGAATCACGGATCATAAATTACGGAGCTTACGTATGCTGTCCAGCAGCCAAGCTTTCGAAACACGAATAAAATCACTCAACTTAAAAAATAATGTTACAGATTCTTCTGGTGAAGTCTGTATAATAATAATGAGTTTACACGAAACTAACGTGAAATTATTGAATAATGATTACCGAAGAAACCGCAAATTTCTCTTAGTAGATGTCCTACTTATTGGAAAGAATATCTATACCAACTTTTTTAATTATATTTTTACGTCGGGTTAACCATTTATTGTTTGTCAAAACATATTTTGCAACATTTATTCGGTACGATATTAATAGGTAGCTCAACTACATAAACGTTGAGGCCGTATAACGCCACTAAAGGACTAAAAAAAATAAGATGAAATTTTCACCTAAATAACGATTTAGTCAAAAGACATTGGTTCATATTGAACTAAACCGTCTTGTATCGTTATTTCTTTTTAACCATTCTTCCCGCAACTTTAGCTGATACCAGCATAGTTGCGAAAAGGTGAAGCAGGCCTGTAGTCTCCCCCCCCCCGGGGGGTTCTCCCCCCCCCCGGGGGGTTCCCGCATTGTCGAGGCGGGGGGGCTCAGTAGCCGTGGCTTGGTCACCCACGGTGAAGCGAAGAGGAACCCGAGGAGGGGCCGCTCGTCAGGGCTTTTTCCAGGAAGTCGACGACGTAGCGGCCAACAGGTAGGTTGCGGTGCCGCTTGGGCGACATCGCAACTGAGGCGAGCCGCGATGTCGTATGGGAGGCATCGCGGCTGAGGGTTGGAGGCCGCGGCGGGAGAGGAGTGCCGGTATTGCGGTGCGCCGCTCTCCCTACCTTCTGCGGCCTTGACGGGGTCGCCACCGTCTGATGGCGGACACGGTGGGGCCGCAGGGGAGGAGGAGTGTCGGTATTTCGTTGGCCGCTCTCCCTATCCTCTGCGGCCGAAAAGTGGTAGGCGGCCGGGCCACTGACCCGACCGCTCGCAGGGGGACCAAGGGTGACTAGACACGGGGTCGTCTGGCGCTCATGTGCTGGTTTGGTCCATGGGGTGGTCACGGTGCACAATGTGTTCTTGTGCGCCGGCGATGGGGGGTGCTCCCAGAGGAGGGTCCGGTGACGGACAGCCGCGGCGGGTTCGCGGTGAGTGCTAACGCGTGCCCGTGTTCCCGCCACAAGCGGCAGAGGAGGACACCGTGGAGTTTTAGTGGGTTGGAGTCCCACATAACTGTACTATCTCCTCGTGGTAGTGCAGTATGCACGAGCATTTCTCCACGGAAAAAAAAAAAAAAAAAAAAAAAGGCTTGTAGTCTCCACATTCGTAGCGATCGCGTTACGACTGAAATCGTTCCCTAAGCAATAATGGTGTACCTAGAAGGTCAAAATTGCTTGACAAGCATGTATGCTTGTCATGCAATTTTGACTGTCTTGGGACCCTACAAGGACTTTGCGACCGAATTCGATCGTAAAGCGATCGCTATCTATGTCGAGGCTGCAGCCCCAGATGGTGATTTCTCCAGCTACTTTGTCGATGTCGTTAGTTCAATGCATTTAATGTTCCTTTCTAGTCTTATTTAACTTGTAAGTGACCACCATTCGGCTGAAACGAAGCTCCATCTGACGCCACGTCTAGCCAGATTTGCATCGCAAAAATAGTTGAAACAACTACTTAATAATTCCATCGATCGAACATTACCTCACCTCTTTCAACGTATTACGAGTACCACAGATTAATCTGTGGTATTACCTACTTAATCACTAGAAGCCGCGTCAAAAGACTTAAGTTGGTTTTACACCGGCTAGGCGAAGCGTGGATGGGATGGGCAAGAATTGGAATCACGCTTACCCTTTTACACCGAATGATCGCTATACCACGCCGTCTCGCGTGATGGCCAGCGCTGCCTCGCGCCGGCTCGCGATGTCACGCGCCGGCCATCGCTACCTCACGCCGGTTCGCTCTATCACGCGCCGCCCATGTAAGTAGCACTGGGAGCTGGAGAGTATAGTATTGGGTTAGCTAATAAGTAATGAGCGACATACAACTATTTTATTTGTATTTATTTATTAAATGAATAATTGCCAATCATTAATATATATTCACCGTCGTTTTCTACTACCATTCGCAATCGATCTGGCAGAGTGAATGGTGTCCGCATAGAACTTCGTTGGTTTTGAATTGAAGAAGTCATCTATGTATTGTTTCAAGTGTGATTCATCGTCAAAGTTTTTTTCCCGTAAATTATTACTAAGTGATCAGAACAAGCTGAAATCAGTTGGTGCTAAGTCCGGCGAATATGGAGGGTGGGGTATTATTTCCCAATGAAGCTCCAATAGTTTTAGCCTGGTACTCTTAGCAATATGCGGCCGGGCATTGTCGTGCAGGAAAAATATTTTATCGTGTTGTGGACGTGTTGCGATGAATGTTAAGCTTCAGTTTTTCGAGTTGATCACAATATACTGTTGCCGTAATCGTAGTACTCGTATTAGTAGGAAGGAATTCTCAGCTTATTACTCCATGTATATCCCACCAGACAGAAAGCATTACCTTGCGAGGATGAAGATCACCTTTTGACGTTGGTTTTCCCTGTTCTTTACAACCCAGCCACTGGAGCTTGCGTGTGTGATTAACATAGAGAACCCACTTTTCATCTCCAGTGACAAGATGATCTAACCAATTAAATGTGCGGCGGAAAGATAAAAGTTGTACACAAATCTCAGCTCGGTAGGTCAGCTGATCTTTACTTAATTGATGGGGTACCCAAATACTAGATTTGTAAGGCTTTCCCAAACCATGTAAATGATTTTCTATGGTAACATGAGAGCACTCGAGCTGAACAGCCAAATCGCGTGTAGTTCTTTGAGAATCTTCTTCGATTAATAGTTTTAATTTATCGATGTCTATTTCCACGGGGCGCCCTGACCTTGGTTGATCGGTTAAGGAAAAATTGTTATTGCGGAACCGTTGGAACCAGCGCTTTGCTGTTGCTTCGGAGACTGCAGCGTGAGCTATCCTTTGACATATATTACGGGTAGCATCTGCAGCAGAATGCCCAGATTGAAACTCATGTAATAAACAGTGTCGTACGATGGTTTTAATATCACTCATTTCTTTGTGAACTTTAACGCACTAACAGCCAAACTATCAATAACGCGCATGAGCGCGACTCGCTCTTTATATACCCTCTGCTACAGAACGTTCTCGAACCTTTCCGAAAATTCTAGAAATTATAAACTAAAACGCTCATTACTTATTAGCCAACCCGATATGTGTCGCGATGGTCGGAGCGAGCTGGAGCGTGCCAGCGCGTGCCAGCGTGAGCCATCGTGAGACAACGCTTGACGGAGAGACACCGTGCGGGTCTTCGATGGCCGGTGCGAGATTTATATATATTTGTCTGGCCTGTTGGTCTAGTGGTTAGTGGCCCTGACTGCTATGCCGGAGGTCGTGGGTTCGATTCCCACCCAGGACAAATGTTTGTGTGATGAGCATGATCATTTGTTCTGTGTCTGGGTGTAATTTATCTATATATGTATGTATTTAGAAATATATAAGTATGTTTATCAGTTGTCTAGTACTCATAACACAAGCTCTGCTTAGCTTGAGGCTAGACGGCGTTGTGTGATAGTTGTGGAATATTATTATTATTATTATTACTTTTTGATATTTCTCGGGACCCTGGGGTCCCGGACCTTTGGAAGGCATACGAGGAGCCGAAGCCAACTCACAGAGGCCCCTTAGATAATTTTAAATGATGAGGAGGCACCAACCGACGATTATCCCTGTATGCACTATGCAAGTGCACCCAAGGACAACCCCCGGTTGGTACAGGACTATTGTTGTAGGTGAAAACAAAACATATTGGGCTATGGGTTTGGGTGGCTAAAGTGGATTGGGTAACTTGAACTATGGAAGAACTATGTCCCCTGCCTGACCAACGTTGTATATTATACACGGATAAAATGGCAGGGGGTGACTTGCACACTCAATAATGGGCCCCCGGAGACGGCCGCTAGCACATAGTGACGTAGCGACAAGGGGGCAACACTTCCTGAGGTGCTTGAGGAGTGGAGAGGTATTCCACGGCTATCAGGACAATCCCGGAAATACGGTCAAGATCCCTACCAGCACCTTACTGGAATACTTCCTTCCTCCGAGCACGTTTGCTCTTTCGAATCTCCACTCAAGCCGGCCAATAAAGGCAAGAAAGAGGTGGGAGCTCTGTTCCTCGTCAGTGTTCACTCCAGCCGGCCAATAAAGGCAAGCCAGAGATGAGGACAAGATTTCTCCCGGGAGATAGGGTCCATGGGGTCGCTACTGCCCAACAGCTCGCCACATGCTGCCCTGCGGGTTTCAATTTATTTATTATTATTATTATTATCCGTTTTACAAAGTAAATAAATACTCTATTCTTAGAGCGATTAAGTTCAAAATTGTAGTAAACATCACATCCTCGCGCAACTAGTCCTTTTACACAAAAGATAGACAGGGCGTGGATAGAAATTTTGCCATACTTTCAGTTCTCGGCCATTCCATCCAGTCTCGCCTCGGGTGTAAAACTACCTTTAGTATATGGGTTTGTAACGATCGATGTCACCTGTTCGACACGACGGCGACGCTGCTGAGTCCCTGTTCTTGAACGATTATATTGTAACTGGTAAATTGGGGTGAGCTTCTACAACTGGGCCATTTTCAATATTTAGTCTCAGACCATTGATTTTTGGTGTCGCGGATATAATTGTATTTTCTACTCATCGTCTTCTTAACAGGCCATAGGCGTTTATTATATTATATTATAGTTCAGACGAACTTATGATGCCATTGAACAATACAGTTAACGATCAATGTGCCATGATCATAGTTTGGCAGATTTATTGACCGCTTTTGTGTACACGGAGATGTTGCTACCCTATTACTTTAATTACCTTAGTCGGATGTTTATCAAAAATCAAACGACCCGTTTCAATATATCTATTAATACAAAATGGGTCAACCGAAACCTTGTACCTTTAGCATTGAGGTATGAATCAGTATGAATCATCTGAATTTTATGACAGACGTCTTATCTGACACTTGACGGGTAGGATTACGTCACTGACGCAGGGATTAGACACTCCCGTTAGAGCCATATGTTACTGAAAGCTAACCCAGACTAAATCAGTGAAGAGTTTAGTCGAAGAAGAGAAGAATTTCTTTAGGCATAAATTAATGACATCGTACCGACTAGGATTTTTCTAATAATAATTTAGGCTAGATCTGTCTTCAATTTGTGCGGATTATAACAATTACTTAGTTAACATTATTGAGTAATTTTATTTACTCGAAAACAAAATTTTCCACCTGAGCATTTCACGTGTTTATAATTTCCACGACAGTGACTTAAGATGACTACACCTTTTAAACACCCTTCTGCACCTTAATTGCGTAACATACTATCGATCGATATGGGTTTCATTTTGACAGTTCAACATCATTCATTGCGTTATTTACGTTGTTGAGCAGACAAATTTTTCGAACATATGAAGCAATAGATTAGCAATCTGCTTCAAAATGATTCAGATTCCGATTGATAGTGCGTTACGCAATTAGGGTGCTGGTTATAAACCGTTTATGATTAAAAGAGTTAACATGAATTAGGTATGCAAATAATCTATTTTATTTACATTAATTTTCACAATACGAATAAGAAAGAACTAAGTTTTAACTTAAAATCTGTTCACTTGGAACAGAACCTAATTAATAGTTAGGAGTGGTTGCGAAGTATATTATCGAACTCGTTTATTATGCTCAAGGTCCATTAAACAGCTTAAGTTAGTTTCAAGTAGATACGAAGGTAAGTTGAATACTTAAAAAAAGTAATTTGGAAAGCTAAAGGACTCGTTTTTGGTATAATTGTTTTACGTTTTTTTAGATCTTTTGATATCTATTCCTTTTTAATGGATTTACTGAACGGGTTAGGTAGGTACTTGACCTAAACTCTGTCTATATGAATACACAAATTCTTCGGCAGGGAAAAGAAAGTAGTTAAGTAACTATGCTTCATTTTTAGGGTTTCGTACCTCAAAAGGAAAAACTGAACCCATATAGGATCACTCGTGTGTCTGTCTGTCTGTCCGTCTATCACAGCCAATTTGCTCCGAATCTAATGGGTTGAAATTTGGTACACGTATGAATTTCTGTGACCCAAACACGGACGTGTAATATAAATAAATAAATTTGATTATGGGGGTAAATTTAGGGGGCAAATAAGAAAATTTAAAAAATGTTTTGGAAACTGTGCAGTGTGACATATCAAATGTTACTAACAAATGGCTTACTGTGAGAGTCACAGATATATAATAATATGTTGCCGCGGATATTATTTGGCCTTTAATTAAGTTGATTTTGTTACTTTTATTGAATTACTATAAAATGATGACTTTAAGTTTCATTAAAGATTACTATTCTGATTAATATGTTTAATCTGTGCCAATAATTATAGGAGTTTTGAGTTTGTAAATAAATAATCTCAGGATCTTTTCTAAAATTGAATACTGATTATTTTTAAATAACCAAAATTTTGGAACATTATTTTGTAAATAGTAATACCTAAAACTTACCTACTTACTAAAATGTAGTGTTTGAACATTATCTCTTTATTCGGCGAAAAAGTGCTTTATGATAAGAGTTTGTCTCTGGTAGGGTAAAGAGTTAATAAAAAGCTCGACTTAAGCGCGGAGCTCACTTTTTACTGCCGATTTTTGGAGAGGAAACATTGTGAGTAAAATCTATGTCTGTTTGATTAAAAACTGTTACATTAAGTGGTTTACTTGCTTTTATTTGCTGAATTCCGTAAGTTTGCCTTATAGTTCGAAAGTAAAATCCGTTGTGGCTATAGCACAACCAATGACCAGGATAAGGTCGGCGGTTCTACATATTTTTTTAAAAGTAACCGCCCTGTCTCATCTGCGACATATATATTTTTTATAATATTAACTTGGCCGGTTTTTTTAATGGTCTACTTTGATAATTACGTGGGTCATGTTTAGAGACTTAGTTTTAATTCAAAGGGCCCGATAGTTCATACCACAACCACACCACAACGACACCACGTGGACGACCGCTAATTTGTACGAAAACTAATAGTCTATTCACACGGACCACATTTGGCCATCAAAATCAACCGTGTGGGCGATACCGAACATATCAAGGTGACGCGACGTCGCAGCCACAACGATATGTCTCTCTGCAAACACTAGAAACAACGTAACCACAACGCAACTGCTAGAAACTGCAGCGTCACTATTCTCACGTAACCAGTGCACTGCTTGCAAACATTTTGTCGCTGCGATGTGGCGTGGTTGTAGTAAACAGGCCCTTAGACCCGAATTCTGGAACGGTTGAGACAGGCATAACGATTTTAAACTAGAATTGAGATAAGATGGTATCCAACTCCAACAACTGAAATGTTTGAACTTCGTTCTACAATACCTACTTGCAATAGAACAGTTGCAATAACTAAGCACTGATAAAAACAGAACATCTTTAAGGGGACTACAGGACCATTTTTAAAATGCCTAAAAGTATATGATCTACTGCAGTAAACAAAATCAGGAAAATATATGATTTTCTTCAAGATTTATGTAAGTAAGATAGTGTGTTGAAAACAGAATACAACTAATTTTATACGATAGAAAAAAATCACGAAAATACCTCTATAAATTTATTTTAAATCCATACTAATACCTCATTCTGATTTTTTGTCAGATTATTCTACAAGCAACATATTAACATAATACGTAGTGTTTTAATTTTTTAGTCTAACCAATAGATAAATGCTTCATATTTGGCAATAAATTACCAGTTGTGTCAGGCACTTCTCTTTCTTTTCTATGCAGTCCGACAGGGACCGCGTTTTAGATCCCTTAACGCAATCATTTGGCCCAAAGGCTTTAAAATTTCTTTAGAAAATGAAGTACATAAATTATAGTACTTACAGATGCTACAACGCAGATGAAGTACCCACAAACTCGGCAGCGCTGTCGTTTGAGGTGACGATAAGTGCTGGTGACCTTGTGCTTTGTGTTTTCGCCGCATTCAATTCCGTTCGGCTTCAGGGATTATTTATTTTTAATAATGAAAGTATAAATATTTGTAAAAATCACAGATCTATACTAATATTATAAACTACCTGACCTGACAAACGTTGTCAAAATTTCAATAATTCATACAAAATTCCTATAGAAAATGCACTTTCAGTTTTCTCGTATTTTCCAATTTTCCCGGCAACTTTTCAAACATTTTCTTTCATACAAACCTTGTCCTGACAATTACAAACACAACAAAAAAAATATATATTAGGTTGGGAAAAAGTCTTTTCGCATTATAGTATGTATGAACTTGTAATAAAATCTCTTTGGCTATTTGTATCTGGCTGGTTTTTGTATCATTGAAAGTTTAAATTTTAAAGAACATAGTTCCAAATTCAAATTAGGAAAATGTGTGATTTTCATTTGTTTTTCGTACCGTAAAGATGAGTGAATCTAATGAAAAAATTCGATACATTTTAAAATTTTACTACAAAAAAGGTAAAAATGCAACGCAAGCCGCGAAAAAAATTTGCGATGTTTATGGACCTAGTGTAGTGTCTCTGAGAGTAGCACAAATTTGGTTTAGGTAAGCGTTTTCAATCCGGAAATTTTGATGTCAAAGATGCACGTCGCTCTGGTCGCCCTATTGATAGATGGGGCATCTCCATTAAACTGTTAAGTAATATAATAGACATAGTAGCCCCCTATCTAGCTGTTAGTTTTAATAAATGTGTTGATGTAGGAACTTTTCCTGACCTCATGAAAAGTAGTAAAGTCATACCTTTATTTAAATCAGGTAATAAAAATGACGTTGGCAATTTTAGGCCTATTTCTATCTTACCTGCATTTAGCAAAATATTTGAAAAGTTAATACTCAAGCAGTTGCTAAGACATTTTAATTTAAATGGCCTCCTTCATGATGAACAATATGGCTTTACTAAAGGTCGTTCGACTACAGATGCGGGTGTTGCTCTGCTGAAACATATATTTAACGCATGGGAGAACTCGCAAAATGCTATTGGAATTTTCTGTGACCTTTCCAAAGCCTTTGATTGCGTGCACCATGACACGCTTTTGCGTAAACTACATCATTACGGTGTACAAAACGAAGCTCTTGAAGTAATAAATTCATATTTACATAATAGGTTTCAATGTGTAGATGTAAATGGTGTGAAATCTTCCGGGCTACCAGTTCAGTTAGGTGTACCTCAAGGTTCAATACTGGGTCCATTCTTGTTTTTAGTGTATATCAATGACTTACCATTCTATTTAAGGGGTATCTGTGACGTTGTACTGTTTGCAGATGACACCTCTCTTATTTTTAAAGTAGACAGGAATAGACAAGATTTTGACGACGTAAACAGTGCACTCTCAATAGTTACAGATTGGTTTACGACAAATAACTTAGTTCTCAATGCTAAAAAAACGAAATGTATAAAGTTTGCCTTACCGAATGTTAGAAATCTAGGACCCAACATCGTTTTAGATAAAGAGATGCTTAAAACTGTAGACTCGGCAGTTTTTCTGGGTATAACAGTAGATGCCAAACTTCAGTGGGGCCCACATATATCAAGCCTAGCGGGAAGGCTCAGTTCAGCCGCCTACGCCGTCAGGAAAGTAAGACAATACACTGACGTTGATACAGCTCGGTTAGTCTATTTTAGTTATTTTCATAGCGTTATGTCATACGGTATTCTGCTCTGGGGCAAAGCCGCTGACATTCAAAATATATTTGTTCTTCAGAAACGAGCTGTTCGAGCAATTTACCAGCTCGGTGCCAGAGTTTCTTTGAGAGATTTTTTTAAACAGATTGGTATTCTCACGGTGGCATCACAATTCATCTTCGCCAACATCTTATATATTAGACAAAATATACATTTATACACTAAAAACAGTGATATTCACAATGTTAACACCAGAAATAAGGCCAAATTACGTGCTCCATTTCACCGGCTTCATAAGGTTCATAACTCATTTGTTGGGCTTGGTATAACTTTTTATAACAAGCTACCCTCTTCTTTGCTAGATTTGCCCTTTAATGCGTTCAAAGCTAAAGTAAAATCTAACCTTTGTTCAAAGGCATACTATTCTATCAACGATTACTTAAACGATAAGAATAGTTGGTCGCTGTGTTTAGCTTAAGACAATGTTTATGTTCTTTCTCCAGAATTAGCATAGCTACTGACAGGTTATATGAGTTCATATAATTATTTATTTTCTTTGACTCTCAAGGTCAATTTATTTTAATTTTATTTTTATTTATTATTGACATAATCTACTCATTTCAATGTTTATTTATTTTTTATGAGTGGTATTGCAATATGTGGTTAGCTAGTGACCTCGACAATTGATCATAGTTTTTCTTGCCCGAGCAACCGGCAGCAAGTTCGTCATGCTCCCTTAGATGTCACTGCTTGCGGTAGCGTCGGCGGTCGGGTTGTCTCCTTCCCTCAAATATGGCGAGGGGGGTAATGGCTGATCTTTGCGTTATACTCGTGAACGGGTGCTGCTTGTGGTGACAGGTCGTCTTGCTGACCTTGGTTTTGTTTTGTTATTAGTAATTTAACTCGTTGTTGATTTTACTTCGATGGTCCTAGTTTATCCCTATCTGTGACTTGTGAGTTACGACTACATGTACGGCTATATGTAAGTGGGCACGCCCTTTATTACTGGAGGCTTTTATTTAGGTATAAAGTTCTGCTTACGTTTTTAGTTTTGTATTTTGTTTCTGCTTGAGTATTGTTTTCGTTTTTTTTTTTTTTTTTTTGGTATATTGGCGTGTGCTAGCTTACTTATAGCAAATAATTTAATTTAATGTTTTGTGTTGCGTAATGTACCTAAATTATTATGCGCAGTATTATATAGAATCATTTTTTTAACTGAACAGACAGCTGTGCTGCTGGGGAGTTTGTTGCGCCACTTCTTCTCCCCAGCTAAAGCACTAGGAAGTGGTGAAGGGCGGGCGTTTTTGGGGGACTGTCTTATGTAATTTTGACGTTCAAAAAGTGCTGATTCTCAGCCTAGTTTGAATAAATGACTTTTGATTTTGATTTTGATTGATTGATTACGGATAAAATGGATGCCATTTTTGAAAAAGTGGAGCAAGATCGGCATATCAGTAGTTACGACGTAGCTGAAGAACTGGAAATTAACCACAAAACAGTTTTGGCGCATTTGAAAAAAACTGGGTACACAAAAAAGCTCGACATTTGGGTACCTCACGAGCTCACTGAAAGAAACCTAATGAACCGTGTACTCATTTGTGATTCTTTATTACGACGTAATGAAACCAAACCATTTTTGAAGAAGCTGATAACTGGAGATGAAAAGTGGATCACGTATGACAAGAACGTGCGAAAAAGGTCGTGGTAAAAGGCCGGTCAGGCTTCACAGACTGTAGCGAAACCCGGGTTAACTCTCAACAAGGTGATGCTGTGTGTGTGGTGGGATTGGAAGGGCATTATTCATTATGAGCTGTTACCACCAGGCAGGACCATCGATTCTGAACTCTACTGCGAACAACTGATGAGATTAAAGCAAGAAGTTGAGAGAAAGCGGCCGGAATTAATCAACAGAAGGGGTGTGGTTTTTCATCATGATAACGCTAGACCTCACACATCTCTAGCCACTCAGCAAAAATTAAGAGAGTTTGGCTGGGAGGTGTTAATGCATCCGCCGTATAGTCCTGACCTTGCACCTTCAGATTTCCACCTGTTTCGGTCTCTTCAGAATTCTTTAGGCAGTGTCAGGTTAACATCACGAGAGGACTGCCAAAACCACTTGTCGCGGTATTTTGACCAGAAGTCCCAAAATTTCTATAGCAATGGGATCATGTCCCTACCTACAAGATGGCAAAAAGTTATCGAACAAAATGGTACCTACATACTTTAATTAAATGTAAATAAACTATATTAAAAAATGTTTTGAATTTTCTTAAAAAATGCGAAGAAACTTTTTTCCCAACCTATTATATATCCAATTTGGTGCAGTCGTTCGGAAGTTATGCGCGTACATACATATCGGCGATTCATTTATATATGTGTATATATATATAGAATCGGAAGTAACTCGTCTGTCTGTATGATATTTTCATGCCTAAACCACTAAATGGAGATCGATAAAATTTGGCAAGGCGATAGATGGCATCCTGAGGATGGACACAGGCTACGTTTTGTCTTAAAAATAATCCTACAGGGGGTGATATAAGGGATCAAAATTTGTATGGGTAACCCAGCATTTCTTAAGTTATGGACATAAACATTCAAATTTAGGAGTTTGGTAGGAAATAAAGAATTATGTGATACAGCGTTATTGAAAAATCATCCCCTAAGTTCTTAAAATAGGGGTTGATATAAAAATTCACAAATATTTTTTTTTTAAAATGCGTGAGATTTAAGGCATTGGAAATGTAATCATAGTTTGTAATATTTTGAGGTAACATTTAGTCTTTATTTTATTAAAATCGGTTCACTACTAGGTCAAACATTATTTGTTATTAGAGCGTGACCGGCATAATTCTATATAAATAAAAATCAATTGCCGAATGTATGTACGGGCATCACTTCAGAACGGATGCACCTATTTAGCCAATTCTTTTTTGTTGTGTTTGTAATTTTCTGGACAAAGTTTATATGAAAGAAAATGTTTGAAATGTTGGCGGGAAAATTGGAAAATTTGGGAAACTGAAAGTGCAATTTCTATGGGAATTTTGTTTGAATTATTGAAATTTGGACAGGACAACGTTTGTCGGGTCGGCTATTTTAACTAAACATATCCTGTCTGTCTGAACGCGATAAACTCCAAAACTACAGAACGGATTTTCATACGATTTTCAGTAATGGACGGGCTGATTCATGAGAAAGGTTTAAGTGCTTACACATTCATTAAGGATTTGTGTAAATTGGCTGAAATATAACGATGATTGTTGAAAATGTCGGAAGAAATCATGGCGACTGGGAGCTTTACTGGCGTGCACCGCGTAAACCAATAGGTATTGTAGGTAATACCGTATTTTAAGAAACTAGACACTCTAACTTTGACTTCAATTTATATTCTAGAAATCTGTAAATTCGTTAGACAATATCAACACATCTACATTAAAATTACGGATCAGCCTCGGAGATATGCACCGCGTTCACGATTAGTAAACACTCTCGTAAGACCACAATCCAGGCTAAAATTACACAGCACAAGTCCTCATGTAACGTCAATTAAAATATATAATAAAATACATAAAAATGGAACAAAATGACAAAATATTTATTAAACGGCTCAGAAAACTACTGGTCGATAAATGCTATTATTCATTGAATGATTTTTTTAATGATGACATCTGCATGGAATGACTGTAACCTTTTATTAATTTT
Organism: Dicycla oo; assembly: GCA_948252095.1. Classification (NCBI taxonomy): domain Eukaryota; kingdom Metazoa; phylum Arthropoda; class Insecta; order Lepidoptera; family Noctuidae; genus Dicycla; species Dicycla oo. The sequence goes on from OX411712.1 coordinate 19,006,518, forward strand.
TGGACATTATTTTACTAATTTAGATTTTACTTTTGTTTTTATTTGATTTTGTTTGTTTTTTTTTTAGTATATATTTTTTTTTATAATTTGACTTAAATTTTTAGTATTGTTCTTCTTCTTCTATCTTTGACATTTACATTTTTATTTTATTTTTATGAATTGAATTTTAATGTTAAATTTAAATAGTACAATTTTTAATGCCGTTTAATGACGTGTAGCACTAAAATGTGATATTATTATTTAAATTGATTAGTTTTGAAATGAGAATTAAATTGTATCCTATTTTTTAATTATGACGCAAATTGATTTATATTTTATTGATATTTAAAAGCATGCTACTTCTCATATTTAATAAATTGTTGTGCCCGACAGGGTCCATGTAATACTTTATAAATATTATTAAGATCTTGTACACACATGTGATAGATATGCAATAAAGATTTGAATTGAATTGAATTGAATTGAATTAATATGAAAACGATGTATTACTGATTAATACATTGTTCACATAGGGTACTTTTAATCCCGGTAGTACGTTCCCGTGGTATATTTACCGATATCCACGCGGGCGAAGCTGTGGGAAAAACTTAGTAGATAAGTAATAATAATAATTATAGTCTGTCATACAAAAAAAAAATCATGAAAATATCTTAAGTAGGTACGTAGTTTGAAAGTAATATCGTTTTTATGTTTTGAGTTTTTATTTCATAAAATATGTTACTACAATGGATGGATAATACAATGAGTGGATACACTAGGATGACCCATTTGCAACAATTAAGCACCCAGATAAGCCTTAGCGAAAATTCATGGAGTTCGAGAAAACCCAAATACCTACCCAGGATCCGTCACTAAATATAACTTTTCTCTAAACTCTCAAATTGAATGGCCTTCATTGCTATTCCACTCGGTACTTTACCTTACCTACTTTAACAAACCTTTCGATGTACAGACGCCAGCACATCAAGCTACTACAATCTGTCAGATTTCTTTAATAGAATTTCGACTTTATTGCTAAAGCATTAGGTTCAAGGTTGATTGGGAAAATCTGACAGTTTCGGGTAGGTTGACCTGCTGGCGTCTGTACCTAACCAAATTTTCTAAAAAGTCAAACATTTAAAAGTTAAAAGCAGAAGTTTATTAACCATTTTCAAGAATCCTTTAACACCAGTTATCTCAAAATTTCACTATACAGGGTGTTTGGTGCATCGTGTGCCAAATTGAAATGGTCGACTGGGGGGGTCACCTTCTATCCTTTCAGACCCCTAAACACTTCTCATGCCCTGTGGCTTTTGTTTCATCGACTTTTTATTTTTTTATAAAAAAAATACCCAAATTTTGCATTCAATTACAAAATAAAAAAAATGTGTAAGTCGTAGACTCTGAATTTTAATTTTATTTAGATGTGTATTGTATTACAGTACTTTTAAATTAAAAATTAGTGACATTAGCCATCTAGTTTTTTTTTAATTTACTCGCAAAGTTTCGGATTTCAATTAAAGCTGTCCATGTTACAGCTATTTACATGGCTATAAAAAAAAAAACCAAAAGCGACCGGGATCTTCCAACTCTCTCAAAAATTCTCTAGTCTATCTTCTTGCTAGTGATGTGCCACATGTCATAAAAATCTTTTTACAACTTTGTAAATTAGCTAGAATAATTGTGAATCGAGTCACAAAATATTAAATTCCAAATTCAAAAGAAAAAAGTCTTTTTGCGTAATTGTTACTTAAGTAACAGGTAAAATTTGTTTTCTCACTCTCGCGAAGTAAAATCTATCTTCTATCTCTATCTTTCTTGCATAGCGTACCTAAACTAGTTTGAACAAACGACGAACTGCCACCGACGCGGCGACGCCGTCAATCCGTCATTCGTCAGTCAGTCGAGACATCACTGCCTCTGCTACCTGACGTGTGTGTTAGTTCACCGTACTCCGCGATTTTTTCATTTTGTTACTTTGTTTTGTTGAGTTTTGTTGGTTTTTGTTACGTTTTAACTTTTGGTGTTATTGTTAAACTTTGTTGATTTTTTGTTGTTGCAATGGCGACGTTCTCTAACGAGGAATATGCTGACATCATGATGGCTTATGGAGCCGCCAATGGTGTCGCTCGTGCAGCGCAACGAATTTACCAGGAACGTTTTCCTGGTAGACGACTACCTGGCCGCAGAGTCTTCCAAGACACATACCGACGCATACGCGAGACTGGCAGTGTCACTTTTCATGAACCAAGGGGCCATATTGTGCGACATAATGTTGAAGTGGACGAGAGAATACTGGCACTTTTTGAGGAAGACCCTACAAGAAGCATCAGAAATGTGGCAGCACATCTTGATATTTCAATATGGAAAGTGTGGAAAGTTCTTCAGCAAAACGAAAAACATCCATTCCACTACACTCCGGTGCAAGGTACGTAATTTTGAACTAACTTTAAACCCGTACACACTTTGTTTGACGATGCCTTTGTTTAGCAGGTAATGGGTATGACGTCACTACTTCCAGGTAGTGAACCAGCCCATACAAACGGTCCGACGCCGCCGGTCATTAAAAATCTCATTGTGCAATTATTTACTGCTCAACAGGAATTTAAAAGAGTTCTTTGTTTGTAGGTCTTGAGGGTGGCGACTTTGACAGACGAGTGGCATTCTGTCGGTTTATGTTACACACGGATGTGGATGATCCTAATTTCTTAAAAAGAATATTGTGGACGGATGAATCCAAATTTACCAAAGAAGGGATCCTCAATCTTCACAATCTGCATCACTGGACAAACAAAACGGAAAACCCACATGTTAAAAGGCAGAAATCTTTTCAAAGGAGGTTTAGTGTAAACGTTTGGGCAGGAGTGATTGGGAATCAGGTAGTTGGACCGCATTACCTGCCCGATAACCTCAATGGCGATAACTATTTGGAGTTCCTTCAAAATGACCTGCCCGAATTAGTGTCCGAGGTGCCCGTATTTAATGAAAATGTTCCCAAAGTATTCCAGCATGACGGCTGTCCCGCGCATTGGCGTTTGACTGTGAGGGAATATCTTGACGATGTGTTCCCCAATGCGTGGATTGGTCGCGATGGCCCTATTGCATGGCCGGCACGTTCCCCAGACCTAACTCCGCTAGATTTTTATGTCTGGGGACGTGCCAAAGAGCTGGTATACGCCACGGAGGTTCCGACTAGGGAGGTACTACTTCAACGCATTGAAACGGCGTTTAATCAAATTAAGGAGGAAATACGACTTCGTACAACAACTGTGGAAATACGAAATAGATGTCGGGCCTGCATTCGCAATAGCGGCCAACAATTTGAGCAGAATATGTAAAAAATGATTAAATAAATGTTAAAAATGCAATTATTTTTTATTTCTAGTAACCGTCCCCCCCAAAAAAGAGAGATACGAGACAGATTTTACCTTACAAGAGTGAGATAACAGATTAAATGAGTTCTTGAGGTATAATTTAAGTAAAAATATTTTTTTAAATCATAATTTCAAATTTAGTATTTTGTGACTCGATTCACAATTCTAGCGAATTCACAAAGTTGTAAAAAGATTTTTATGGCATGTGGCACATCACTAGCAAGAGGATAGACTAGAGAGTTTTTGAGGGAGTTGGAAGATCCCGGTCGCTTTTGGTTTTTTTTTTATAGCCATGTAAATAGCTGTAACATGGACAGCTTTAATTGAAGTCCGAAACTTTGCGAGTAAATTAAAAAAAAACTGGATGGCTAATGTCACTAATTTTGAATTTAAAAGTACTGTAATACAATACACGTCTAAATAAAATTAAAATTCAGAGTCTACGACTTACACTTTTTTTTTATTTTGAAATTGAATGCAAAATTTGGGTATTTTTTTTATAAAAAAATAAAAAGTCGATGAAAAAAAAGCCACAGGGCATGAGAAGTGTTTAGGGGTCTGAAAGGATAGAAGGTGACCCCCCCAGTCGACCATTTCAATTTGGCACACGATGCACCAAACACCCTGTAGGATTAGGCGTACAACTTACTAGGAAGACATCTTCATTTAATCAGCTATATAACGAGGTACAAATATTTTTTTTTAATATTAGAGTCGTAGAAAGTCAAAGGACATTGAAAAGAATGGCTTATGAACCAACACGCATGAAACATTTACTATAATTACTAGTTATTTTAATAATATACATTACAAATATTTCAATAGAATGGACACTTTTTAATTTCGAAAACATTTTAAAAAGTATTCACTTCCGTCATAATCCTCGGTGTTATTATTTTTTTGGTTCAATTTGAGGTTTTTAATAGGCAAAGGTATTGTAGATCATACAGCCAAGTCTTTGTAACTGCACTCATAATAAGAGTTTGACACAGACAAGCATCAGTATTCTCAACACTTGATAAACGATAATGATTTTTAGTTACAAACAATCCGCTATGATGTCGCGGAACCATAATACGGCTTATCAAAAAACTCGATTGAAAGCGCTGTTTGAAACGAGCAATAATATCGACACTGACAGTTGATGAATTGACAGATGACAACATTTGACATTTGGTAGTAATGTCACTTCGCGTACGTACGTACCTACTTACATTCAGTAATAAATGCTAAGTTATTACTACATACCGAATGTTTTTATTGACGTAATTATAACCTCAAAATCCGAAAGTGATTTGATTTTTTCCGAATTCTCAAAAGTGTCCGTTGTTTTAATTTAGATTCAATCGAATATATACATTATCTAAAACCCAAATAGTAAATACACCTCCCTGTTCGAGCTATGTATGGACGACGAGCAATGTCCTTTGCAAATTGTTGAAATATTTAAAAATTGAGTGTATGCTATCCCTTTACTTTCTCGCTGCCCACCAATCCTTCCTACGTTATGTAGCCAGGTCGTCGCGACTAGGTCGCAAGTTGAGACGCCCCTTTTGAGTGGTTAGTATTACTCGCAGTCGATGTACACTAATGAACAGTACCTTTCATTCCGCTCCACATATCCTAATATGTTGATAGATTGAATGAGAGATCCTACCCCATTATAGGAACGCACAACATCAATAAGTCACCTATACTCCATTTGGAATAAGATTAGACATTTAAATAAACCATGTTTTACAGTCCATTCAGCCGATTTTGACTTCTATTGCGTTGGTGGCAAGACAAATGGCAGCTGCAGTAAACAGTTGGTATTGTACCCACATTTTTGCTTTTAATGCCATCCTTAAGCCTACGGAATAGAAGTCAAAAACGATTGAACGAAAAAGATTTATTGAAATGTGTTATCTTATTTCAAACGGAGTTGTTTATTTGATTTTTATTAAATTTATTTAGCATCTACATAATCTACTATCTATTATATTATATATTATTATATTATTGTATTATATTATATTATTATATCATAAAGCTAAAAAGTTTGTTTGTTTGTTTGGTTGAACGCGCTAATCTCAGGAACTACCAGTTAGAATTGAAAAATTATTTTAATGGTGGATAGCCCGTTTATCGAGCAACATCACGCTACAACCAATAGGAGCGGAGCATTAATGAAAAATGTTGCAAACATGGGAAAAATTTATTCCTTTTGAGAGCTTCCGTTGCGTGCGCTGCGTAAACAGTTAAAGTTGCGCAACAACCATGTATGACGTCAGACCAAATAAAAAGTAAAGACGGAACTCTGCGAACAGCAAAGTGAGGCCGTAGAAATTACGTCTCGCCATGTACATACACAATTACGCGCACACACGAACAACGTAATTACGTCTTGGCTTGTCGTCTAGCTATCGCAGCTCGTGGGAGTTCACCAGTAAAAATGCCGAATTGTGTTGTGAAAGGGTGTACGAATCACTCCGCAAAAGTTACAAAGCAGGATGGAATCACATATCACACGTAAGTAATTTGGAAACCAATAATTTTCAATAATTCTAAATAAAATTTTGAGGTTATTGTTTAACACAAGTGTTGCCAGTTTGAAGTGTTGTTGTTTAACCTATTATTGGGTAATAATGTGATACCTACGCAACGTAACGATAATCGTTTCTTATGATGGTTATCAGTGTATTTTAACTGACTTCACAAAACGAGGAGGATACTCAATTCGACAGTATTTTTAAAATGTTTATGACTACGCGACGCGATATCTTCTCTCTCTCTTTTTATGATTATTTTTTCTTTAAATAAGTCATATATGCCACCATAAAATTGTGAAACCCGTTAGATTATAATCTATCTCGCGAGATTATAATCTGTCGAAAATTTGTAAACTCGTAGGTTCGTAGGTCCGTTAGGTAAAGCAAACACAACCTAACCGATGCCAAACGGGATCAGTTAGGTTGTGTTAGTTCTCTTTCGACCAAATGAAGAGAATTTGGCCATATTTGGTTGGTTAAGATACCACCTATCATGTCGCTGGTCGTGGGTTCGATTCCCATCCAGGACAAACATTTGTGTGCATGAACATGTCTGTTTGTCCTGAGTCTGGGTGTAATTATCTATATAAGTATGTATTTACAAAAAAAAGTAGTATATGTAGTATATCAGTTATCTGGTTTCCATAGTACAAGCTCTGCTTAGTTTGGGACCAGATGACCGTGTGTGAAAATGTCCCAGGATATTATGATATTATGATATTATTTTACAATTTTTTGACGAATTACAATCTAACGAGATAGATTCTAATCTAACGGTTTTCACAATTTTACGGTGACATATTATGTATCTCAAAGGTGGCCTTATCCCATATTCATGATATCAAAATCGGTTTAATAATTTAATAGCAAATTAAAAAAATGGACTAAAGTTTTATTGGTTTACAAACTCGAAACTCAAAGCTCGAAATTAAACCCATTACAGACACTTTTGATTTGTCAAAGAGTCGGTCAGTTAGTCAGAAAGTTGAAGCTAGTTGCCCATTCCAAAACAGATCTCATGGAGAAGAACGGGCAAGAAATTCCAAGGACACTGTTTCAATTATATCCATATTAATAAGATTGTATTAATTAATATTGTACCCTTTCAAGCTTTATAGTACCTAAGTTACAACTTTACATTATTTATTTAAGATTTCCGGATCGAGATCAAGAAATTTAACAGAAATGGATAGCCGTGATTCGCCAAAGTAGAAAGGAACTATCATGGCAACCAACTTCCCGCAGCGTAGTTTGTTCAGCACATTTTAAAATCGAAGATTTTTATTACACAAAGAAAGGGTACCGTCGTATGGTAAAAAACGGATATCCAAAGGTATTATGGTATTCTAATAATTAACATGTATGATAATTGTATGAGATATGTTGATGACATTAATATAATACCGACTTTTATTGTCCACCAGATTTTACCAAACATAATAGAGGGATTAGATAATGAAGACCTAAGTTCTACTTTCTCCTGTTTTTCCTTTTTGCAGCAGGAAGATCCTGCTGCACTAGATCAATCAAATGATTTAAACCTAAGCCAGCCTTCTACTTCATGTGCTGTAAGTAACATAGTTACATTATTTCCGGGATGTTCTCATACAAATACCTATACGTGTAGTTTTATATATCTTCTTTCTTTTTGCTGAAGAATTTTAATATTGTTTTGTTTACTTCAAGGTTCAAACTGCCGCCGCATCGGATCTGGCAGTTCTGGACTTAAACCCGGCTTCTACTACATGTGCTATAATTGAAATAATAACATAAAAAATACATCGCAGCCTTAGAACATAAATGGCACTAAGTATACGAAAATGTTCATTTTACGGTATGGCTATTTTAAGTTTTTTTAAGTATTGTATCGGTGATATAGAACTAAAAAAATATACATAAAGCTTTGTGATGGGCTTAAAATAACAGTTTAACAAACGCTGTTTCAGTATCCAGTGGGCGCGTTTCGTCTTAAGCATTTTGACACTATACTTAACTAAAAAATTACAATTTTGTATAGTGCCACTTTTGTTTTAAGGGTGCGACATCAATTTTTAATATGTCCCTGTAAAATTGTTCTGTTTCTTCAAGGTTCAAACTGCCGCTGCACCGGACCTGTCTGTTCTGGACTCAAACCAGCCTTCTACTTCATGTGCTGTAAGTGAAATAATAACACAAATACGTCTATTTTTAATATCTCTCTGTAAAATTATTCTGTTTTCTTTTAGGCGCAACCAGTACAGTCAGTTTCGTCAATTTTCGACACCTCCAGGAAGCAAAGGCTACGAAAAAGGGTCTTACAAAAGAAAACAAAACTAGGAAAAAACAAAAGAAAAATAAAAACCTTAAATCAAAAAGTTAGGCGTCTTCACGAGAGAAATAAATCGTTAAAATAAATACTAGGTACATAATTTTAAAAAGCAAAACTACATAGATACGGACTTGTTTAATTCATTAAATGGCAATATTGCTGTCGTTGACATGTTTAATGCATTAAACAGAAAAAAAGTAAAAAAAAAAATCAAATATACCCCGGCCATAAAAAAATTCTGTCTCACTCTAAACTATCACTCACCTAAAGCCTATGAGTATGTTAGAGCTACTTTCAATACGTGCCTTCCGCACCCCAAAATGTTAGCCAAATGGTATGGACACATAAAAGGAGAGCCTGGATTCACGGAAGAATCTTTCCAAGCATTGAAGGCTAAATCCGAAATCAGTGAACATAAATTAATATGCAACTTGGTCTTTGACGAGGTGGCTATCCGACCTCAAAAATTGTGGGATAGACAGAAATACATTGGTTTTGTCGATATGGGAACTGGTACTGAAGAAACTGCTCCTTTGGCCTCTCAGGCATTAGTGTTTTTATTAGTGGGCATTAATCACTGTTTTAAAATACCATTGGGATACTTTCTAATCAACGGTATAACTGGGGAACAAAAATCAAATGTTATCAGACTGTGTCTGATCAAGTGTTTTGATGCCGGAGTTGAAGTTGCTTCGTTAACGTTCGATGGGCACTCGACAAATTTTACCGCAGTCGAATTACTTGGTTGCGAAGTCAAGGATGCAAAGCGATTAAAGACTACTTTTGAACATCCTCACCCAAATGCTCAATACGAAGTAACTTGCATCGTGGATCCGAGTCATGTTATTAAACTTGTAAGAAATTAGTTCAAAGCAAAAAAAGAATTTCTTGATGTAAATAATCAATTGATCCAATGGCAGTTTTTAGAACAGTTAAATATTCTGCAAAACGAGGAGGGGATCTATCTGGCTAATAAACTTTCAAAGAGACACATACACTTTAAAAATCAGATAATGAAAGTGAAACTAGCCACTCAACTCCTAAGTACTAGTGTCGCAAACGCTTTGAAAATATGTAGACAAGACTTAAATCTTCCTTTTTTTCTGAAATCCGAAGCTACCGAAATATTTATTCAATGGTTTAATGATATGTTCGATATATTCAACACGAGAACAATGTGGTAATTTGATTACAAAAAACCTCTATGTGAGGCCAATAAAGATAAAATATTAAATTTTTTATATATTTTGCAGACGTTTTAGAGTTAATAGTTAAATCGGTAACCAAAAAGAAAGTTATACGGGATGGGCGGCCTGTTTTTGTCATCACGCGTTTTTCTATGTTCTATGTTATTGGGTTTGGTTTCCGCACTTAATCCTACAAGTGGACCATTGTGCGTGAGCCATAGCGGCCGTCGGGGTTTATTCCAACCAGCCTACCTCCCTCCAGAAGTTGGTCACGGCTTCTGGTCTGTTCAGAACATCTGTTAAAGATTTGGGTGTCCCGAGGGTTTCTGTTCTGATCTGGGCAACGCCTGTGCACTCGAAGAGCACATGCGGAACGGTTTCCTCAGCCTCCATGCAAGCTCTGCACAGAGGGCTGTCCGTTATGCCCATTGTGTAAAAGTGTTTGTTCAGCGAGCAGTGTCCTGTGATGGTCCCCGTCATCAGGTGCAGGCCATTCCTATCCAGGCGTAAGAGTCGCCTGGTTAGTTTGCCATCCAGGCTTGGCATAGCCTCCCTGCACTGCCTGCACCCTGGTGCCGAGGACCACCACCCCTCTGCTTTTGTTTGGGTGATCTCTTGCAGCCGTTCACATCACGAGTTTTTATAAACCAGTCGTGGAAGCCAAATGTAAATCAGGATTTATAGGTACCTTAATTAATATTGAAAGTTTAAAAGTGCTTTATACGAAGTACATAGAAACTGAAAAAAAGCTGATTTTCTTACCTACTTACAAATTAAGTCAGGACCATTTGGAAATATTGTTCACGTCTATCAGGATGCATGGAGGATTTAACGATAACCCTAACGTAAGACAATTTAAAGGAAGCTACAGAAAAATACTGACGCATTTAGAATTAAATTTTCTTACAAGAGGTAATTGCGTTCCTTTAGAAAATATAGCAATACTTAATTGTACTTCAACGACTCAAATTATAAATAGCACTTCGTCGTTATATAGACACGAAGAAGAAGAGAGCCATGAAAATTCTTCATTGCAACTTCTTCGTGAAATTGTTAATGAATCGGTTGATTTGGCCAGTCGTTTACATGACAATGCATATAATGACTACAGACAAATTATAATTGGATACATATCTGGTAGTACAGTGTACTATCTGGTTAATACCATAAAATGCACTAAATGTTTAGATTCCTTGCAGACTGATGAGAAACTTTATTTTCATAAGCTCATTAATTTGAAAAATAAAGGCTGTCTTCGCTTCCCGTCTAAGGATCTTTTTGAGATTTGTGTAACTTGTGAAGCAGTGGTTCGAAAATTAATAATTGAAAATATCACAGTAACCGCAGAATATCAACACCGCACTATTGTTATGAATATCTTGAAGAGATTCATTGGAAACAACCAGGTTTTTATAAATTTAGAGACTAAACGTGAATATGCTGGGCAGGAACATACACTTAATTTAATACGGTGTGTAATTGAGAAATATTTAAGCATTAGGTTCCACCATATTGCTAAGTTAGAAACTATTTCCAAATCAGTAGAAAGTAAAAGACAATCATACAAGAAATTAATTCAGCATAAAGGTTTTTAATTCAATAAAATAAATTGGATAAATCGTAACAAATTTTATTGAAACATTTTTCCATTTCCTTTTTCCTACTGTCACAACTTTTTACCAACAACTCACCACTCACTCACTAGGACATAGATAACGACGCTGTCGCAAACGTTCGATCGCTAATTACTAACGTAAACATTCGGTTGCAAGATCGTTGTTGCAACCGAATTTTCGTAAGATCAATCGAGAATGATCGAAAGTTTGCGACAGCGTCGTTATCTATGTCGTGACTGCCGGCCCAGGACACTTTTTATCTGGTGTTATAACGTTATTATTAGTAACGTTATTTTGGGGTCATTTGAATTATCATGGCAACACCAGCCTACGCACCACATGTTTAGAAAACTGGCCTCACTTCCCTGTTCGCAGAGTTCCGTCTTTACTTTTTTATTTGGTCTGAGTGTATGACGGAATTGTTCCTCTTAAAAACATCTAAAAAAAAGTCCGCAATAGCATATGTCTATCTTTTGATTAAAAATTGGCTGAGTATTTATTTATCTAAATCTATACTAATAATAAAGCTGAATTTGTTTTTTTTTAATGTTTTTTGTATGTTTGAAAGCGCTAATCTCTGGAACTGCTCGTCGGATCTGAAAAATTCTTTTGCATTTGATAGCCCAATTCTTAAGAAAGGCTATAGCCATATTTAACATCACGCGAGGACCCTTAGGTGTCGATCAAAAATAAAAAAGTCTGAAAGAACGCTAAGCGAAAACGAAGTGATAACGCGGGCAGGTAATGCGATGCGACGGGGTGGGTCGGGGGAACAAGAAATTTCACGCGGACGAAGTCACGGGCAGAAGCTAGTGCTAATAATACAGCTGAAGAGTTTGTGATTTTGTTTGTTGTACCTATGTTTGAACGCGCTAATCTCTGGTACTACCAGTCGGATTTGAAAAATCATTTTTGCATTTGATAAGCCTATTTTTGAGGAAGGTTATAGGCATACAACATCACGCCAGGACACTTAGGAGCCGACCAAAAAGAAAAAAGTCAGCAAGAATACTACGCGGCAAGCGATGCGACGCGACAGGGTGTATCGGGGAACAAGAAATTTCACGCGGACGAAATCGGAGGCAGAAGCTAGTAAGAAATATACTGACTGTATCGGGCGTTTACAACCTTAGTTGTTCTAAAAGTCGTATTTACCACCCCTTTAGCGACTTACTGAAAAAATACAACTTGCTCTCTTTGAAGTCTAGACGTACCTTTCTAGCAACTAAGTTTCTATACGATCTGTGTAACAACTCTTATGATTGTGTGGATATTTGTAACAAGTTGTGCTATGCTGTCCCCAGAACCACTCAGATATTTAAGTCCGGAGAGGTTGATGGCCAATCTAAAACTTGAATTTTATTTTGTTCAAACCAAGTTTTGGTTTCAGGTGACGTATTTATTTATTTAAAAATAAGCACACCAACAGCACAGTCACTTACAATTCAAATTAAATAACATAAAAATGAAGGCATTTTAGTAACCATGCAAATAACAGGTATGCATGACTTTTATCTATGAAATATTAGAGACAACGGAGAACAATAAAAAGTGTGTCTAGCGAACCTAAATCTAGAACACTACAAAACGTACCAATTAGAGCTATATTGACGTGCACTCTTCGCTCTGTTTACATAGTGAACGCCTGTATGAAGCAAAACTCATGGAGAAAATATCAATAGGGTAATGTGACGGGGCATAGTCTTGTTGAAAATCCACTTTTTTTAAACACTTAACGAATCTCTTTTATCTTCTCTTCTAGTAAATTTATATACAGTTTTGAAGTTACCTTTAATAACGGAAATATTAATGATACCGTAAAAAGAAATCGCACCCCACACCATTACTGGGCAACGCCCTGAATGACGACGACGTGATGAAAATTTTTCATCTTTTCTCAAATCGTAAAAATAATATGAATATCCATCTGGACCAACTAAATTGAACTGTGTTTCATCACGAAAATCAACATTGTGCCACTGATTTATCCAGGACATATGTAATCTAGCAAATAATAACCGGGCCTTTTGATGATGTTAGCGCAAAAAGATTTCCTCTTCATTTTCCTCCGTTTGAGGTATGGGGATGAGCTTATTATACGTCGCACTGTAGAAAAGGAAGCACTGGTCTTTACGTCATTCGCATTTTGTCGAGCTGTTTTAGAAGAATTAGATGCTGCACGTAAAATAAGTCGGCGCTCACCTGACGAAGTGGACAGTTTTATTTGACCTTTATAATTTTTCCATAGTTGCCTATACCTATGCTTTTTTTTTGCAATTTCGCGATTCGATCATATTGGAACCTTAAAAAAAATCTATATCAATATCAGTTAATCTGTGACCCATGATAAATAATAATAATAATAACACTGTACAAATAATAAATATGTAACAACGTCGTAATATACAATTCATTATACTATAATGAATTTATGCCGAGAAATTAAAACGAAGAAATGCGACGACTGTTTAAATTGCACTGAGACTATTCATGTGGAACGCATATTAGTGTCTATCTCAGCTTTTTACGTTTTTCACTTTTTAATGCACTGTAATGTAGGTAGATTAATTTGACTTGAAAGTTTAATTTGGCTTGGCCTATTTAGGCACTATATCTAAATTCACAAAATATGTTTCTATTTTTAAAGATATAACCATTTTAAGTATCTTTCTATTCAAAGCAGAGAAATGTTTTTTATCTCCTGTAAAGTTAACTTTATTGAGATAGACACTATTGATTCTTAACCGTCGATATAACGTTGCATTTAACTACCTAAACCTTTCTAGTACAGGCTCATGCAAGTTTGTGCGTATTCTGACTTAGACGCTGCTCGAATAAGTAAATCATGATAAATAATTATAATATTTATAAATATAAATATAATAATCACAAAAATAAGGGGTGAGGCTATTCAAGTGACGCGGTCAGTACATACGTGTCGGGAAAGGTAAAACTCTGCGTTACCAATATACTAGTTATTTTATTATTTTCTGGTTTCGTAATAGTCAGTTTTTTTTAAACATTTACATAATACTATATCCTTAATTTTACTAAAGCGTTCTAGGTGATTTTGATAGAATGATTTTTACGTGAAAATAATATTAACAAAAGTGTGTGTTACTTTGTTTAAACAAAAGATTATTAAATGTAGTTTAGGTATTACCGAAGTCTTTGATTGTTATACCGCTAGTTTTATGTAAAATGACAGAATTATTATATCCTTATGTGTATAAGGAGTCCTATTCCTAGCAAGGCCATTTGGAAGAGTTTAGTATACCTTATTCTACCTCTGACAGCAGCAATCCAACAGCAACCTTATTGTAACGATAATAAATATCACTTTGGTTTTGACAGACTTGTCAGTGGCAGAAACCCAACAGCGACCTTATTGTAATGAAAATAAAGATCATTGTGATTTTGACAGTGATGCAAGATAAGAGGTAAACATAATTAGGGTCTGTACAGATTACCTGTTACTTTTTGTAATGTCAACATTCGTTGCTATAATAATTATAGCAAGCGGAAAAAGAGGTGCAATCTTTAATGTAATAAAATTATTTTATTACATAAAAGCTTGAACCTCTTTTTATAATGAAAAACCATCAAAGCAGCGCACGCCTCCCAAAAGCTTCAGTCGTCGTTTCAAGTTGGTAAAATCAAACACAATTTCTTGGCCCACATCATAATGTGTCACAGATTACTAATATTGGCAAGAAGGGTGTTTGTTATCCAAGGTTCGTTTTCCCATGAAAAGGTTACCAATAGAGATCCAAGTAAGAAAAGTTGCAAAAGATTCTATGAAACTCAAGGAAAATCGATACCGTAATTTGGTCCTACTTTGCTCCAATATTTGCTCCAAATGTTGAAAATTATGATTATTTTTAGAAAATCAACCATACAATTTACTTAATGTATTATTTTATGGATATATAGCTTATTTGACAAGTATTTATATAGGGAAATAGATATTATGAAGTATATTATGAATTTATTTTTGACAAATAATACTGAGCAAAATTACCCATGGTGTTGGGTATCTTTGCTCCTAGATATAGTTTCTATGTAATCTCCATTGTTAAAGCTGTTGGAGCAAATTAATGCTTTCCTAATTCAAACTCTGCTCCAGTTATAATATGTTTTGCTATTTTGGATGATATAAATTGGTGAGATATGGGTAAAAACGAAAAAATGGATAAAAACGGATGCGTTCATAATTTAATTAATTGTTGCAAAATTTTTAACGTAGAATAGGCGAAAACATTTTACAGAACAGGAGCATAATTACACGTAGAGGAGCAAAGTAGGACCAAATTACCAGTATCATAATTCTCCTGCCCTTAAAATATCCCAATTTATTTGTCAATTTTTATGAGAAAATACCAAAATAACTGTAAAAAAATTGCATACACACTTATAAATACCATCGACTTACTGAATGTCTTAAGAAAAAATGTAATTTGATTTAAATGTATTAAAATAATCACGAAAACCTGTAGAAATGCGACGTTACCAGCCCGCGCGTAATAAACGCTCTTCAGGGAAATCAATAAAACTGGATTTATTAGGTGTCGCACTCGAATGAAGTAAATGTAAACATTGAAATAAAAATACACTGAAAGAAAAATCTATACAAAAATATACCTATCTACAATAAAATATTAGATAACGAAGAATTGTCCGTTTGTCTGGATCATGTATGTTCCGGATTGGCGCAAAAATAACTTAACGGATTTGGATGAAATTTGACACATAAATAATAATAATAATATATCTTGGGACATTATTCACACACGGTCATCTGATCCCAAACTAAGCAGAGCTTGTACTATGGAAACCAGATAACTGATATACTACACAAACTCCTTTTTTTTGTAAATACATATTTATATAGATAATTATACCCAGACTCAGGACAAACAGACATGTTCATTCACACAAATGTTTGTCCTGAATTGGAATCGAACCCACGACCTGCGGCATGATAGATGGTATCTTAACCAACCACGCCATCTGGCCTGCCAAATAAAATTAAATGGTTTAAAACCTGTAACAATATGGTACTTTTAATCCCGGTAGTACATTCCCGTAGGATATTTTACGACATCCACGCGGGCAAAGTCGTGGACAAAATCTATTAAATAACAGGTATGAAACTCGCACGGATATAAGGAGAGAAATGTCTTATATAAGTACATACTTCCTTGCGGCTTGGTTAAGTATAATGGATGTACTTATTACTCCTTTTTACGTATTTTCAACAAAACGGGAAATAACCCTTGACAAGATTTCAGAAAATGAAATTATAAAATGTATCGAATTGGTCGTCCGTCATAGTATTTAATATATATATATTAAAAAAAAGTCTTAATGAGTTTTAGCACCACAGTATCAAAAATCAATCAATCTGCCTAGCCTTTTCCCAACTATGTTGGGGTCGGCTTCCAGTCTAACCGGATGCAGCTGAATACCAGTATTTTACATGAAGCGACTGCCTACCTGACCTCCACAACCCAGTTACTGGGTAATATGATATTCCTTGGTAAGACTGGTTGTCAGACTTTCGGGCTTCTGACGACCCGTAACGACTGTCAAAGATCCACGCATGACAGCCAGGACCAATGGCTTAACACATTAACTGCTGAATTATTTGGCGAATTTGCTCCAAGTGCTGCTTTATGATACACTAAACCCTGTGCGGCAAACGCTCATGCGCGCCCAAAAAATACTTCGTGTGGTGCTATGAGCGCGCATGCGCGGTTGAAGAAACTCTACCCAGTGCGGCCGGGCGCATATGTGCGGCGTTACAAACTTGTCCCAAGTGCGGCGAGACGCTTATGTGTGTTTGAAAATTTTCGAGTTTTATGAGTCATAAAACAATTACGCCAAGAACAATAGAGATGCACAAAAAACCCACAGGTGCGGCGCGCGGCATTCGAAGGAAGTTATATAAATTGTATGGACGCGCATAAGCGCCGCCAGCACATGGTGAACGTTCGAAAATCGCGCATGCGCGTTGGCCGCACAGAACGTGTTAACGTACTTTCCGAGGCTCGGAGGGGCCTTGATATGTAAAGATGGTCACTCATCCACGCACTAACCGCGGCAAGCGTAGCTTAACCTGATCGATCGACCCGTACGGCTGTTATTACTTATCCACAAGCTCCTCTGAGTTTTAACAGCTCATCAAACGTTGAACATCCAAATAATTACTTCTACCCATTTATTCAAATAACAGTCAGTTTTAATTTGCACTATTATGTAATCATTATGCTAATCCCTTAAGAGAAAATGGAGTAGATCTATGTATTTTTGGCTCAAAATAATATCCGAATACACCTACGGCTTCCTAGTCATCATTCTCCTGCCCTTATCCTAATTTATTTGGGGTCGACACAACATGTCCCTTTTCCATAATTCTCTATTAGTCGTAATATCGGTAGTCATCCCCTTTCCAGCTATATCCTCTTTCACACAGTCCATTCATCGTTTCTTCTTCCCTTCGTCTTCCCCTGCTCTTGTAGCCATCGACATTCATACTCAAAACTTTCCTCACGACATTTTCGTCATTCCTCCGCATCACATGCCGATTTCCGCACCATTTTGTAGATGTAGTATAGTTACTTATTCCTCTAGATACATTTCCATTTAGGTAATGGTGGGGAAACTAATATAACCTATCTACAACAGAAGTAGGTCATCCCTAGTTTCTATTTCAGGCACTACAAAAGAGGTTTTAACTAAGGAAGTACGAGTATAGCGGATTCAACGACATATAAAATGAAATGAAAAAAGTTAGCGCAAACTGCTCAGTACGCGCGAGTGTTTGCATATAACCAAGCTGGGCCGAGTCGAGAGTGTGCACTTTGACTTCGTCGAGCAACTTGGGCCTCTTTAGACTGTAGTCTCATTCAATACCATGTTCTATTATACCCGCGTCGAGCAAATAAGTGTGATCTGCTTTTTTTTGTCAGAGATAACGGTACATACTTATACAGTGTGATTCAAAATACCCCTGTTATACCGAAAACAGTGTATTGTTTAATATACTATTAGTTATTCTGGAAGGTCGCCATGGTCATATCTCAACTTTAAATAATTTCGGTTTTCTCTTACAAAATACAAATAATATTTTAATTTTGCTATGTAGAAGCAACCCTAGATAGGCGGAGCCAAATAAATCAATGACCGCAGGCCGTAGGTATGTAGGTATTGTCGCGTCCTTTGACCTGGCAAGCTGTTGCCTCATCGCGCGAGTGAAATGATCAGTACGGTAATTATTAAGTTTGTACATACCATTTTCCTTTTCAAATCCTGCGCAGCTTTACACACGTAGGTACACGTAAGTACACTCATAGTGTTAGCACTTGAACTTATTCACAATAAGGACAACAAACACAAAAGGTACACAGAACTTAGACAGTTGTCTTGCTGCTGCAAGATTACCGTCAGTCGCACCTACACACATTATCATTGTCATAATATTCATTGTTCGCATATTCGGTCATGATTCCTCGCAAAATTCACTGCAATCCAACGCGAAACTAGACGACATGCATCCAACTCGAAAGAATGAAGTGAACTAGCGAAATAAATGCCTAATTACTTAACTAGCCTACAATAATAAAAATGTACACAATTTTAGGGATCAATAAGATATTAAGTGAATTCCGATAATAAATAGGTACTATTTTTAAAATAAAATATTGTACCTAGTGATAGCAGTGCACCTACATTTTGCTTACGGTATTTCTGTCCCATGATGTGATAAGCGGCCAGTTAAAATTGTATTATCGAGGTTGACTAGTATTTGTAGCATTAATTACAAATCTTAGTGGTTTACCTATTTTCTGTATTTTTTAAATGATAAAGAAATAAAATACATTGCCATAATTATGAAACAAATCTAATTCCAAAATAATCGAATACAGTATCCAAAAACCCCAAAAAGATTGCCCGGTCTTAGAATAGAATCGCGTTATTATTACACATGTACGGAATCTTTTAGTGATTTTCTTTCCAAGGTGGCGGCGAGCTCAAAGGCCGCGCGCGGCGGCACGGCGGCACGCCAAAAGATTTTTGTAAGCTGAAATGATTTTGAATCTTATTTTTATGATTAAATAACATTCAAAATCATTTCAGTTTAAAAAATCTTTCGGATTTGAAGCATTCTTCAACCGATGCCGATATCCAATAAGAAAGCCGGAAGCAATGGGCGTGCAGTATAGTGTAGGAAATTGCAAGATATTGGTGGCATTTCTACCAATCGGAGGATTAAAACTGCAATTAATTCTTATAAAATTGTATTTCACCAAAGAGTAACGAAAACAGTTAGGTCGTTCGATATCTTACTTTTGAGGATAGATACCTGTTAAACAAATGGAATTAATTTTTATAGGGAGCTAATATTTATTTTATTAAACTTTTTACTAGGTATTTGTATTTTATAAAAACCTTGTAGTTGGGTTTAAACTGCAGTTTTATGCAGATGTATGTAGCTACGTCTACTTCTACTCTGTGTAGGTATTTCGCATATCATACTGGTATTCAAGACTTAATTCAATCTTGAAAAAAAAAATCAACTTGCCTCTCTGATGCAAGAAAATTATAGGCTTTTTACTATTATGTGTTAAGTGTCTTATCTGACGCATTCATCCCTATATCAAAGAAGAGAGAATAGAGGTCAACCAAATTTAGGGTTGACTCCATCAAAAATATGAAGAAAACTTTGACATGTCGAAAGCATTCAAAAACTTTAATGAACATTGTTGGGGACTTCATCTAATGATTAATAATGCACAACAGAATATGGGGCCGCTGGATCAAGAGGTATTCTGAGTCACCCTGTATTTTGGATGGGTTTAGGCATGTTGGAGAAGCTTCTTTGAATTTTAATGAATGTTAAAAATCATGTACTCGTAACTCAATGTCGATTGTATAACTAACCTAACAAAAAGGATTCGGCGCCCGCGCACTTGGACTTGCAAGTTATATTCTGTTTGTGAATGCGAATAATAAAATAACTTTCATAAAAACTTAACAGCTTCTTTATGCACTCGGTACCAAGCTAAAGTGCACTGAACAATTGAAGACACCGACTTCAGAAGCTGTTAAGTTTTTTTTATGAAAGTTATTTTTATTCGTTTTAGATTTTTGAAGCCGGTTTTCACTTTTTTTAAGTAAATTAATTTTTCCATTTTGAGTTTAATCTAATTCGAACATAAGTCTAATTCGAACGAAAAGAAGAATCATTAAGATCCGCTTAGAAATGCCGGAGGTACACACAATGCATAATGGGCAGGACTAAACTAATATTTATCTTCTGTCCTTTTCTTAATAAAGGACATTGACAAAAATGGCCTATGAACCAACACGCATGAAACATTTACTATAATTACTAGTTCTTTTAATAATATACATTACAAATATTTCAATAGAACGGACACTTTTTAATTTCGAAAACATTTTAAAAAGTATTCACTTCCGTCATAATCCTCGGTGTTATTATTTTTTGGTTCAATTTGAGATTTTTAATAGGCAAAGGTATTATAGATCATACAGCCAAGTCTTTGTAACAGCACTCTTAATAAGAGTTTGACACAGACAAGCGTCAGTATTCTCAACGCTTGATAAACGATTGTAACTTACCTCAGAAGGGAATCATAGAATTTAAACACCAAGATAAATCAACGCAATAACCATATTTATTTATATATTATTCACCATAGTTCAGTACATTTCACAATATTTCACTAACCTTACAACTCACTCCGGTGCCTCTTTCTAGACTACCGCGTATTGGCAACGCAACTTGTTCAAACTGACAATTCATTCAATGTCATTCGATCTCACAGTGACTTTAATCGTTTCAAAAATGACACCGACGTAACTCGACTATAACAAGACTTATCCATGGACTTTTCACTATAATATTACTAAAATAAATCTACCCTCACATAGATAAGTATTGTTACAGTCGGCCACCCTTCAAGAATGAGTCCCTTCGTTTCTTTATAGTTTTGGTATGTTCTAATTAATTTACAATTGAATTTGTAATTTAAAAAAAAATAACCTGAACATAATAGGTAGGTATTATTTAACAAAACTAATATAATGAATCAGTTTTGTCTCAATCAAGAAAAAGAAATCAAGATACTCTAGATGAATCATGTGTTTTTGTTTATTTTATAGCTTGTGCGATGTGAAAGCTACTTCCTTCACTTTCACACCGCTTCAGCCGCAATGTTTTGAACCACTCATGGGCGACGAGTTCATACGCCAATCCTGCCCAGTTCAAACATTCTCACTCTATTGCCGAGCGAAGCGAGGCTACTTCCTTCACCGTTGCTCCGTCATCGGCAGCGGTACTTTGAGCCAATCATGGGCGGCGAATCCCAACGCCAATCCTGCCCGACTCAAAGCACCCTCACTTATCTCTAAGGGCCTGGCAAATTCATATGTCAGACACTATCTAACTAATATATCGCAATCATTACAAATCATAAACTAAAGATCATGTATAATATTAAGTTACAAATCGATTAGTTCATAAAAATCAGTAACATTGAAATAACAACATTATTCATCATTATTCATTTTAATTGCTATCACTCTCATAGTCATTGTCATCGCTGGACGAGCAAGCAGGGGCATTAAAACTCAACCATGGATACATTTTATCAATAGCAATAATTGATTCGTACTTTGCCCCTTTTCTAGTCAAAGGCGTATCTACAACGAGGAATCGATCGTTTGGTAATACTTTCTTTATCCTGTATGGACCCTGACACTTCGCTTCTAGCTTTTTAGATTGGCCTAGTGCTGACACTACTGCCCTCGCTATCCTAACTAGATCACCCTCCTTATAATTCGTGGTCTTTTTCCTGTATTTGTCATACCGATTCTTATTTGTCTCCTGATTTCTTTTAATTCGTTCACTCGCTTCAGACCTAATGTCTTCCAAAGTTTTATCACTAGTCTGTCCTATGTCATCAATTACGTTATATAATATACCTTGACTCGGGTTCGTCACCGTCCTACCTAACAATAGCTCAGTAGGCGTTTTTCTTGTTACGTTATGAATTGTAGTGTTAAGTCCTAGCTGAATATCTGGCAGAAGTTCGTCCCACGAATTTTTGTTCTTACCGTGAGCCATAGACCCTAGGGATGCCAGAATCGTCCGGTTATACCGTTCGACTTGCCCATTTGCTCTTGGTGTGGCGACAGAATTGAGTACGTGTGTGTTTTGTACCAATTGACTGTACGAACGTCTTAAACTTTTTGCTAGTGAAACTCATGCCTCTGTCTGTTATCAGCCGCGAGGGAGACCCAAAGTAACTAAAGAGAGTCTTGAATGCTTTTATATTCTCTTTAGTTTTCGTACTACGAACAGGTGTAATGCTAACATATTTGGTGAAGGCGTCGACTATCACAAGTATGTAAGTGTAACTTCGTGGAAAAGGTCTCAGGTGTTCCGCATGTAAAGTGTGGAATGGTATCTCTATTTTCGGAATCGGGTGAAGTAATCCCTCTTTGCTTCCCGAAGGCAGTTTGTGGTGAGCACACTCAGGCATGCAGCTACATATTTTCTTTATGAACTTTTGCATCTTCGGGAACCAAAAGAGTGATTTTATTCGGTCCAAGGTCTTCTCGAAGCCAAAATGACCTACGTCATCATGATTGGACTTCAAGAGTTGCCACCGCACGCCTTTTGGGACCACCCATCTGGTAACACCCTCACCTAAAGTCCTAAAGACTCGTCCGTTTTTAATTGTGTATTTCTTATGAATACCAGCAATCTTAGATGTTTCAGGGTCTTCTAAAACATCTTTAATACGTCTAACTTCTTCGTAGGAAGACTGCACCGTAGAAATCCAGTCTTCCATACTGACCGACATAATGTCCAGAACGTGAATATCTTCAGATGGTACTGACACTGGGCCCCTACTAAGTGCGTCTACGTGTGACATTCTTTCACCAGGACGATACTCAATTTCGCAGTCGAATTCTAAAAATTGAATCCACCATCTAGATATGCGAGGTATGAGATCTCTCTTGGTAAAAGTAGAGCGTAACGCGTTGCAGTCGGTTATAATAGTGAACTTTATTCCAATGAGGATGTACGGAATTTGTTCAAGGCACAAACGATTGCAAGTGTCTCTAGTTCGAATGAATGCAACTTCATTTCATCCGCTGACGTTTGGCGACTAAAGTATGCTATTGGCCGCCAGGGATCGGAATCTTTTCTCTGTAATAAGATGCCTGCAACTGGCCTTTGACTGGCCTGTTGGTCTAGTGGTTAGTGGCCCTGACTGCTATGCCGGAGGTCGTGGGTTCGATTCCCACCCAGGACAAATGTTTGTGTGATGAGCATGATCATTTGTTCTGTGTCTGGGTGTAATTTATCTATATATGTATGTATTTAGAAATATATAAGTATGTTTATCAGTTGTCTAGTACTCATAACACAAGCTCTGCTTAGCTTGAGGCTAGACGGCGTTGTGTGATAGTTGTGGAATATTATATTATATTATTATTATATTAACTCCGAGTTTGCTCGCGTCGGTGTGTAATCGCGTTTCGGCTTTGGGGTTGTACAAGGCCAGGACAGGTCTTTCGGTTAGGTGCTTTTTAATGGATTGGAAGTTCCGTCTGTCTGTCTCCCCAGCTCCATGGTGTGTCCTTTTTCAAAAGGTTTGTCAAAGGCCTAGCAATTATTGCGAATCCTTTCACAAACCTTCTAAAAAAACTAGCGAGTCCAAGAAACCTCCTAACCTCATGTTGATTTCGGGGAGCAGGAAACTTGGACACCGCTTCTATCTTTCGGATCCCCGGTCTGATACCATCTTTATCTATTTCATATCCAAGAATATCGATTCGTTCTTGAAAGAAGTGGCATTTTTCCATCTTAAGAGTCAACCCTGCCTTACGTAGGAGATCTAGCACTTCTTCAAGGCGTGTCAGTCCTTCTTCAAAATTCCTTGATGGTATCATAATGTCATCCATATATATATAACTATATATCCGACTTTGGCCTTATAGAGGATCTTATGGATCGCTCTCTGGAATACTGCTGGGGCATTTGCTAATCCGAAGGGCATACGATTATACTCATATTGTCCATCGGGTGTGACAAATGCAGTTTTCTCTCTAGATTGCTCGGCTATAGCAATCTGATGATAGCCTGAGGCCAAATCAAGTGACGTAAACAATGATTGACCTGACAGCTGATCTAATAAATCGTCAATTCGCGGCAGGGGATAGTGATCTCTTTTGGTGCGGCTGTTCAGGACGCGGTAGTCAACGCAGAGACGCTTTTCGCCTGATTTCTTTTTGACTAGGACAATTGGACCGAATTACTAACCTTACAACTCACTCCGGTGCCTCTTTCTAGACTGCCGCGTGTTGGCAACGCAACTTGTTCAAACTGACAATTCATTCAATGTCATTCGATCTCACAGTGACTTTAATCGTTTCAAAAATGACACCGACGTAACTCGACTATAACAAGACTTATCCATGGACTTTTCACTATAATATTACTAATATAAATCTACCCTCACATAGATAAGTATTGTTACACGATAATGATTTTTAGTTACAAACAGTCCACATGATGTCGCGGAACCATAATACGGCTTATCAAAAAACTCGATTGAAAGCGCTGTTTGAAACGAGCAATAATATCGACACTGACAGTTGATGAATTGACAGATGACAACATTTGACATTTGGTAGTAATGTCACTTGGCGCGCGCATTCTGTGCTCGATCTGCGTTTGCGTTGGTTGCGTGCTGAATTCGTTTGCATTTTGTTACTTTTCCGGTTTTAACAACTTAGCATGAACAAAGGACTGTGATTTTCTCTTGAAATATCGACCTCTGGCTGAGTTTTACTGATACGGACCTACTTAGAACAACGACCTGGCTTACAATTGGCTTTTTATTGACGTAATTATTACCTCAAAATCCGAAAGTGATTTGATTTTTTCCGAATTCTCAAAAGTGTCCGTTGTTTTAATTTAGGTTCAATCGAATATATACATTATCTAAAACCCAAAAAGTAAATACACCTCCCTGTTGGATCTTAGGCGAGCTATGTATGGACGACGAGCAATGTCCTTTAAAGAAAAAGATGCACTAAACTTAACTTTAGTTTAGTTTATGAACAAGGAAATCGGCGCCATTATACTTATAAAGCAATAATAACAATAAAGCTTCTATTGCGTCTCGTTCAGTGTCCTTCAAAGCGTTATATGTTTAATTAACACACATTGTATGATCCAATAAATTCTTAGAAAGACCGTCATGTCCCTAATCATTAAACTAAGCTTCGGCCACACCTGCGCGACCGAAGCAACTGCGAAGCGGGAGCGACAGTCGC
This sequence comes from Dicycla oo, assembly GCA_948252095.1. Lineage (NCBI taxonomy): Eukaryota > Metazoa > Arthropoda > Insecta > Lepidoptera > Noctuidae > Dicycla > Dicycla oo. Next base: position 19,031,892 of record OX411712.1, read on the forward strand.
GCGGTGGACGCTGCTCCTGTTATCTTATGACGCAGACACATTTACGCAACCGTGACGCGGGTAGACTGCATTTGCAAAGTGGGTCGCACGTGTTAGAAAGTGGATGAAAACTACATTTACTAATAGGTATCCACTTATCTAGCAAGTTTTGAGTATCAGGATGCTTACTAGTTATTTACTGTGTATGAAAGTACTATGAATATGGTGTGTACGCAAAAGATTTCTTGAAGAAAATCAGAGAAAGACAAGACTAGGCATTTATTATTTCAATTAGGCTTGTCAATAATTATTAATTTTTATTGAGGAAGCTAGTTGTCCGTTCCAAAACTAGGTCAATCATGGTGAAAGAAGGACAAGGAAACTCCATGGAAACTTGTTTTTAAAGTATTTTATCAAGACATCTTTACATTAGTATAAATTGTAGTTAGTTATTACATTTTCTCTTAGATCATTTCTCAAAGTTAGCAACTTAATCAATGGAAAGAAACGAATATTCCAAAATTTAATTTAATGCATGAGCAATATTAACCATATTATAACACATACATAACAACATAGTTCTAACCGATAATAAATATATATATATATATATATATATATATCTCATAGTTATCAGCAGTAATCAAGATTAACTTAAGTATATTATTATCAATTAGCTGACAGGCCAGTTGGCGTGGTTGGTTAAGATACCGCCTATCATGTCGCAGGTCGTGGGTTCGATTCCCATCCAGGACAAATATTTGTGTGCATGAACATGTCTGTTTGTCCTGAATCATATTTATATATTATCAGTTGCAAAACCTTCACCCATCACACATAAAGGCAACGCTTGTACAGTCCCTAATCTTTCCCATAATTGACTATGTGTGTTACTATGACCTGAATGCAGATCAAAATGGTTACCCATTCATGGCACAGAGAGGTGAGGGCTTTGTCTATGTTGTTTTCTGTTCTCGACCAACCCACTTCTCCTTTTTACCTGACTTCCCATATTCAATTATAAAAAATCTTCGTTCCACCAACAATCGTCTTCTGCAATGTACAGACGCCAGCAGGGCAAGCTACCCGAAACTGTCAAATTTTCCCAATCAACCTTGAACCTAATGCTTTAGCGGTAAAGTTCAAAATCTATTAAAGAAATTTGACAGATTGTAGTAACTTGATGTGCTGGCGTCTGTACTTCTCACCGCTCTGGTTTCATACACTATTCTTTCTTTGTCCAGGCGGCCTTTCTTTGGAATGCGCTCCCTCTGAACATCTGGACGGCGACCAATTAGTTGTCTTTTAAAGTGAAGATACGTGAGCATAATTATACGTAAGAAGTTGGCAGAAACATCCCTCCGCCGATTTGTTGGATTCATTTTCTCCTCTACTGATTGTTATTTTTCCTCTACCGATCGTTATTTCTCCTGAAAAAGTCTATTCTGTTTATATGTATGTATGTATACAGGGTTATTTGTAAAACACCAGCCACCTCTTAATTCATTGTACTCATCATTATGAACAACTTTTACTATGGGACCAAACCTGAAATCGCGAAAAAAAATCAGCTGTTCATTATGCGAACATAAATGTACTGAACAGCTGATTTTTTTTTTCCACATCAACCACAGGTATACTCATAAGCTTATTTATACCAGGGATGTTGGGGATATTCGTATCTGCATCCGCATCCTCATTAATCAATGCGGAGCTCATGCGGATGCAGATGTGGGTGGAAAAGGATTAATATAAGTAAAATCATAGTCAACAAAATGCAAATTATAATAATTTAAATCATCAATATAGCTTTAAACCGTCACGCTTTCAAGAAATGACTTGATATGCATAAAGACATATCATTTCGAGAATTGTATTGATTTTAACATATAACGACACAGATCCTTGATTTATACCGCAGGCAATGTTTACCTTATTTTAATTTTTTTTTTTTAAATGGCGCTTTTCATTTACTATTAATGCACCTAAGTGGGGCAGTCTGACCTAATTTAGATGTCGCTGTGCTATGCCTAGTTCAAGCATATTTATTCAATAACCTTGATTTTAGAAATATTTACTGTATGTGTGAAGCCAACAAAAGCGAGTTAAGCTCACTGCGAAAATACGGTGACATAAAACGGTATTCTACAAAGAAAATATTCCACATCGTTTTTATACAGGGTCAAATTAAATGTGCTAGCGCAACTCCGCAGTAATGGGTATTGATATTTAAACACGATAAAATAAAAACAAAAAAAATCGTTTTGCCGTATTTAGATAGGTATACTTACTCATAACGTATGTCACGTATACAAAAAAAAAAAAAACAGATTTTCTAAACTGATATTTCAAGTGACGACACTACCTGCAGTCGGTGACCCCAAAGAAAAAACTCGTCATATTAAATATATTTTTGTTTTATCATGTTTAGATATCGAAACCCGTCACGTATGCGAAGTTTCGCTAGCTAATTAAATTTGACCCCGTCTTCGTGGATTGGACGGGTCATGTCAGCCGCATGCATAGTGACCGCTGGGCAACAGTCTCCACACGGTGGGTGCCTGTGGATGGGCAGCGCTGCCGAGGCCGGCCCTGGAAGAGGTGGCGAGGCAACCTAGACGCGTACCTCAAAAGGGAAAAACGGAAACCTTATACGATCACTTCATTATCTGTCTGTCTGTTAGTCAGTCTGTCAAGACCCTTTTTCTCAGGAATGCATGGAGGTATTAAGTTGAAATTAATATCAAATAAGTAAGTGTGAATTTCACCAATGAAACTGAACGCGATCAGCACACAAACCACGTTTAACAGCTGTCAGTGTCAATATTCCAAAGAAAATAATGACAGTGACAGCTCTTAAACGTGGTTTACGTGCTGATCGCGTTCAATTTCAATTGGTGAAATCCGCACTAAGTCGACGATTCCTTGGAGCTCTAAAAAAATCAAGTTTCTATGTCGACGCAATAAAAAAATACGGCCATATGCGACATACTTTGATACTCGCAAATAAATCAAAACCTACCTACCTACTTCGTTGACCTGGAATCATGAAATTTGGCAAGAAGCTAGGACTCTCAGAGCAAGTAAAGAAAAGTCCGAAAATCATTCATTTCTACATTTGACACTTACTTTTTTTTGCGATTACAGTCGTCACGGTCAATTTTCCAACTGAAAATGTATTTCTATTGGAAAATTGACCGTGACGATGGGAGAACATGTTTTTGAACTACAATGTTAAGTTTGTTTTTGGGATAAATTCATCCCCCGCACGCAATTGGCCGGTTTTAATCTCTACAGGGTGTATCAGAACGGTGTGATACAGACCATCATACTGAACAACCTTCTCCATGGGACCAACATCGTAATCGAGAAAATATTATCAGCTGTCCCGTACAAAGCTTCAATACCTACTCGTTCCAAATGTAGACAGCTGATAAATTTTTCTCTATTACGACGTTGGTCCCATTGAGAAAGTTGTTCAGTTTGATGGTCTGTACCAAATCACCACCGGCCCCCTTCTACCACCGGACATCTAGACGCACTGCCAGTTACCATCCCTACCTGGTTGCTATTCCACCAATTCGCACTAAGCGCTTCCAAATGTCTTTTATAATGCGCACAGCAAAAGAGTGGAACTCACTACCTGCGTCTGTGTTTCCGAACGTATACAACCCTAATCTCTTCAAAGTGAGAGTGAACAGGCTTCTTCTGGGTAAGCTCACTCCATCGTCGACTTTCTCTCTGTCACCTCTGACCTAGACTAGAGTCAAGAGCAAACCCATCACAAATAAAAAAAAAATCCTTTAAATTTGACCACACCTTTCTGATACGACCTCTATATACTCGAAAATATTTGAATCTACTATTATTCATGTATTTTAAATAATAAATAGCGGTGGAATATGCCTACCTAAACCCTAACTACGTAACACATTATCAATCGGAATCAGTTTCATTTTGACAGTTCAACAACATTCATTGCGTTATTTATATTGTTGAGAAGACAAATTTTTCGAACATATGAAGCAATGGATTAGCGATTTGCTTCAAAATGATTCAGAATCCGATCGAGAGTGTGTTACGCAATTAGGGTGCTGGTTTCCTGTAATTTAACAAACACAGTGTATTATTTCAGTTTCGAACTTGTTGCGAAGTCTTGAGAGATCACAGGCTACTCCGGTCGGCAGCCGCTGTCCGAATATTATTATTTACTTAATAACGGTAATGGCATTAGTTACAGGTCATTGTCACCTAGCAACCTGAACAGACGAGGAAGCAGAACTGACAGCCTTTCAAGCAGTCAGGAGATAAACGGGAAGAAACAAAAGAGAAGTGACAGGGGTTGTGTAACACGCTATTATCGTATAAATAGAAGAATAGGTACTGATACTTTTACGATGAATGTTGTTAATTAATACGTAGGTAGCATAGATGTATAAAATAGGGAAGATTAGGCACGCTCTAATGTCACGCAAACATTTAGCGGACTAGTGTAGTAATTGATTTTCTTGAATGACATTCATAATAAGACGTTTCCATAGTTATTATGGATAGACGATGAATACAAACTTCAACTACTTACCTAATCGAAAACTAATCGGACCTACAAGCAAAAGAAACTCTAAGCAACATGTACGGTTTTGAACTTTTGAACGATTTTTACTATTGTAATATATTTGACGGCGGGAAAGATGGCGCAGAGATAGGTGGGTCGTCTCCCTGACCTTGTGGTAAGGGTTCCATTGCTTGGGTTACTCAGGCAAACCAATATGATGCAACAGTAAAACTTTATTGGTAAGAGTACACAAGAGTAATCACTAGTTATAGGTACTGTGAACTTGATGGGTTCGATGGTAGCGTGCGCCCACTTCGAGCTCTCGATCCAGTATAACGCGCACCTCCCAACGACCCCGTCCACGTGCGGCGACCGAACGATCATGGCGCCACACGGCGTTCACTGTACGTACTAATTCAACAACCAATCAGAGCTAAGCTACGTAATTTAACATGTACTAAGAAATCAACTGAGTGACTTATTATCGTTAAACTTCCGTTTGTTACGACACGGCCAGAACTGACAGTCACACGTCCTCGTGTGTACCTGTAACAAAAATAAGGCTACTGTATACAAGCTCGGCCTCCCCTGACTATATCCAGGTTATTTATAGACAGGGTTATAGAACAGATGCCTCAAATTCAAAATAACCAGATGATAGAACAGTAAACATAATTAACATCACACACACACGCACAACATGGCCCAGCTGCTCGGCAGCGTATTAAACTTTCATTGCATTCATTAGCATTGCATTGTAACAATACTAAGTACGTTTACATCCGGGTCTCTACAGACCAACCAAACAGAAGTAGTCTCCACGAGACCCAGGCCTCAACCCTACACCTTCAGCTGCGCATCGCGCTCTGATCGACCCACTGGTGAATCGCAGTTACGACTACAACTGAAGCGTGCAGTGCGGCCGAATACGTAGCCATGGCGTGTGTGTCTAGCTACCCGCGGTAGACGTGCCTTCACCGGCGCTTTCAACATCAGACTCGGTGTCACAAATAAGCTCAGATGGTACTTCGCTCTGAGGCATCCTTCTAACTCGATCATGAGCGTACTTGTAGGTCCTATTACTAGACAATGATTTTAAGGTGTATCGATCACCATCAAGGACTTCCACTACTTTAAAAGGCCCTTTATACTTAGAGTCAAGTTTAGTCTGGTTTCTTTCTTCATTTTGAAGAAGAACAAGATCACCTACATCAAATTTAACTAATTTAGCTTTACCTTTATCAAAACGAGATTTCTCGTAAATGGCACTCTTTTCAATATTGTGGGCCGCCTGTTCTCTCACTAAAGCAATGTCTACTTCGTCTTCGGTATCATCTGCGGTCATAAGGTTTAACGGTCGCGCTACCCGCCCTATCATCAGTTCAAGAGGGCTAGCCTTTGTTACCCTATTAACGGTACAGTTCAACGCAAGCTGTACCTCATCAAGGGCTTCCTGCCACGACCTATCAGATGACTCTACAGCAGTAAGCATTCCTTTTAAGGTACTCATCTGGCGCTCTACTTGTCCGTTCGCGCGGCTCGAACCAGTCGCTATTAGGTGAAGCTTAATACCGTGTGAGTCACAGAACTGTTTGAACTCCTTGCTTGCAAAGCATCGGCCTTGGTCTGCTATAACGCGCGTGGGAGCACCAAAAAGAGAAACGCTAGCTTTCAAAGCTTTGACGACACTTGACGTATCGATACGAAGGGTATGATGAAGCAGGACATACTTGGTAAAAGCGTCTATTAAAACTATCACATACTCTTTCCGATCATTTTTGCCACTTAACTTGCCCGTAATGTCGACGTGTAATGTATGCCATGGTACACTGATTTTAGGGATAGGGTGAAGCTCGGCTTGCACCCGACCAGAGTGAGACTTAGATACCTTACACGTCACGCAATTTTCTACAAATTTACGAACGTACTTGCTCATCTTATCAAACCAGTAATGCTCGTATATTTTTTCTAAAGTTTTGTCCACACCGAGATGCATTACTGACTCGTGCACGTGGTTTATAACTGCCCAACGAAAGGCTCGCGGTACTATTGGCAGGCATCGTGTGCGATTATTTCTTTGGACTCGACGGTGTAAAATACTTGAACGAATTTCATATGTCTTGGCTATTTCAGGAGAGAGCTCGTTTTCTTTAAGTTTAACTACGATAGCCTGAATTTCGTCATCTCGCAATTGCTCTGCCAAAAGCCAATTTTCAGTTAAGGTTGTGATATTTACTCGCTTTTGTTCAATTTTCTCAAAAATTGGCTTGGGCGTAGACTCATGAATCGAACTCGACTGAGGCTGTGGATTGCGAGACAAGAAATCGACATGACTCATTCGCTTACCCTCCCTATACACTACTTCAAAATCGTACGCCTGTAAAAAGGCCCAATGACGGTGTACCCTTGGGGAAAGGTTTACTTTATTACAAGAAAGTTTAAGGGAATTGCAGTCCGTAACAACTACAAAGTGACGGCCCTGTAAATAATGGTGGAAGTGTTCCACCGCCTTCACCACCGCCAGAGTTTCCAACTCGTAAGAGTGGTATCTCGACTCGACGTCCGTGGTTCTTCGGCTGTAGTACTCAACCACATGTAACTGGTTGTCTACTTTTTGCAAAAGGATCGCACCGTAACCGATGCTACTAGCATCAGTGTGCAATTCAACTGGAAGTTCAGGGTTGAAGATTATGAGCACAGGTTTACTTGTCAAGGCAGAAATTATTTGTTGTCGAATCTCTTCATGTACAGACGACCAGGTGAATTTGGCACAGTTGCTCAGTTGATACAAAGGGGTCATAATTTGGGAGAAATTCTTTACGAATTTACGGAAATATGAGGCAAGGCCTATAAACTGTCTCAACTGGGAGGTATTATGTGGAGGCGGGAGATTAGTAAGTGCCTCAATTTTTCGCGGGTTTGGGCGGACCTGCCCAGATGAAATGTCATAGCCAAGAAACTGAACACGTTGTTTTAGGAAAGAGCACTTTGACAATTTAAGTGAAAATCCGGCGTTGGTTAAGGCAGTTAATACCTCACGCAACCTATGCAATCCCTCTTCAACAGTCTGCGACGGAATTAAAATATCGTCAATAAATTGGATCGCATAAGAAGGTCCTAGCGCATTTGATACAGCCCTTTGGAACACGCTGGGTGCATTTCGCAACCCAAATGGCATAGCTAAAAACTCAAACTGCCCTTCCGATGTCACAAAAGCTGTACGTTCAATGCTATCGGGATCTAAAATCGGTATTTGGTTGAAGCCGCTAGCACAATCTAAACACGTGAAATAATTAGCGCCACTCAGTCTCGCAATCTGGTCATCAATACGCGGTATTGGAAAACGGTCTGGAATCGTATTCGAGTTTAGCTCGCGATAATCTACCACCAAACGATCATCATTGTTACTCTTCTTCACCAGAAGTATTGGACTCGCGAACGGAGAATTGCTCGGTCGAATTATATTAGCGTTCAATAGCTCATTTATTTTAGTACGTACTATTTCCCGTTCGTGTGGACTAAGCCTATATGGACGGCGATAAACTGTACGGGTAGGATCTGCGAGACGAATTTTCATATCGCCGGTGGTCACACGCGTGGTCGGCAACCCGTTAATAAAAGCGAACGAAAATTCCCTCAAAACATTCGCGAGACTATCTCTAAATGGCGTCGGAACGTCGGTGTCGATTGCGTTAATATCGATTTCAGTAACAGCACTAAAACAACAAACCGGTTTTGTGATTGATAAACGCGCACTAGATAAGTTCACCGTCAAACCAAGATTTAAAATATCGGATCCGATCATTACATCATACGGCATGTGCTCGTCGGGTAAAATTAGAAACGTCAATTTTAAACGATGTCCGTCAATAGATACCTCGCACATAATTTGTTCGTTACAGTAAACATGAGCATTGCCTACACCTGACAAACGTACGCTAGTAACGGAACGCACTCCCGACAGTTTATTCGCGACACTTTGCTTTACGAGAGAACACTCGGCACCACTATCGAAATAAAAAGGGTACGACTCACCGGAATTTTGTAACTCGCCGCGGAGTCCGCGGACTTCGCAGAAGTTGACGCGCCGGTCGAGCGCTGCAGTGGCGCCAGCGGCGCTAGCGCGCTCTGCGCCGGAACCTGCACCACCCGACTTCGTGCAGTTTGGCGCGATGTGACCACTCTCCCCGCAGCGAAAACATGTTGTAGTAGACTTCTTAGGTTCCGCAGTGTGCGACGTTGTACGAGGCAAAGGCGACCGCGATTGTTTTCTTGAGCGACAATCTATAGCTTTGTGTCCAAATTTATGACAGTAATGACATTGCAGTTGCGCATTAACGGTGTTGTTACTGTTCACATCCCTCGGATTAAATCGTTGTTTATGACGTTTATTGTGGGATGCGAAGTTGACGCCATCTTGTTTACGCTTCAACGAAAAGGCTTGGACTTCTTGTATCAACTTCGTTCTTGTTTTTATTTCGGTTGTAAATGCTAATCGATTAATTCGAGTATCGATTTGTGCGATGTGGGCGAGTACGTAGGAAACAGCGATTTCTTCGGAGTTCATATCCTTCCATTTTGCCATTAATGACGTAATCAGGCGGCTAGCGTATGAGGCGAGACTTTCACCCTCGTTTGGACGGCTGTTGTTGGCGTTAATGACCGTTGCTGCACATGTTTCAGCGCAGGCATAGCGCGCCAGAAAAAGGTCTTTGAAATTAGACCACGTCATCCCGACGTGCGACACGTGGGAAAGCCATGCGGATGCGTTACCTTTGAGGGACTTGCTGAGAGCTATAACTAGTGCACCTCCTTCCAGTGGTTGTTCCATGAGGCAGATATCGACAGTTGTACACCAAGCATGAGGATCGGCGTCGGTTAAATCCGGGTTGAATTCAGGCAGCGTAATTGCAGCACGTGTTGTTGACGGTACTTGCATAGCCTGAATCAGTCGTTCCATGTTCTGGTTCTGCTGTTCCAGTAGCTTACGCCAGTGGGTATCAGACGTAGATGGTGCCTGAGCTGATCCCACTTCTGATGACGGCGGGAAAGATGGCGCAGAGATAGGTGGGTCGTCTCCCTGACCTTGTGGTAAGGGTTCCATTGCTTGGGTTACTCAGGCAAACCAATATGATGCAACAGTAAAACTTTATTGGTAAGAGTACACAAGAGTAATCACTAGTTATAGGTACTGTGAACTTGATGGGTTCGATGGTAGCGTGCGCCCACTTCGAGCTCTCGATCCAGTATAACGCGCACCTCCCAACGACCCCGTCCACGTGCGGCGACCGAACGATCATGGCGCCACACGGCGTTCACTGTACGTACTAATTCAACAACCAATCAGAGCTAAGCTACGTAATTTAACATGTACTAAGAAATCAACTGAGTGACTTATTATCGTTAAACTTCCGTTTGTTACGACATATTTATATTTCTTTTTTAATAACTAAGCATTTTTTGATGCATTAGTGACTAAAGCAACAAAATCCTTCATTCAATTGTTCATGTAATCACAATAAATTAACAATATGTGTACCGTAACATACGTAGTATATATACAATAAAGTTTAAACGGAATTAAAATTTCATGTTTTACAAAATTAAATAACGACATTTTTTATTATTATTATTTGGTAATTCATACAAAGTGTTGTTTAAAAAGAATTGTAGCTTTGAACCTATCTCCCGGGCGGTTAACATCGGCTGACGTCTTGTAGTCAGTTGTATGTATCGGTCTTGTCGAGCAGTTGTACTGCCTCCACGTCCTGGGTGCTGCTCAGCAGGATCCCCTGTATTAACGTAACACTGCCAAAGACGACAAATCACGCTCCTGTTGACACCAAAATGCCGAGATACCTGGGTCTGATTTCTTCCCGCTTGTAGCATTCCTACAGCTCTGCATTTCATCAGCAGTCAAAAGGCGTCCTCCATGACATAAAAATGGCTCGCCACTCAATTTTTTTTCAAAAACTGGATAACTGAAAGTAATAAAAGTGAGATAAATACCAAATCAAACAACGAAAACACATGAAATCGGGAAAAAATAATTAGTTTTTATTTTAATGAAAACAAAACACAATCGAAATGTTTCTATTTTTAAAATCAGGCAGTATATGTTTCAGAGAACAAAAAGATTGTATACCAATCTACTTTGATAGAATAAAAATAAAGTATCAATTAATAAAACATGCAGTTTCTGTAAATGATGCGTGTTGTTGCTTAGACTTTTTTGATGTGTGTATTTACCCAAAACTTAGGATTTTCTTAATCCTTATAGGTACAGATGCCAGCAGGTCAAGCTACCCGAAACTATCAAATTTTCCCAATCAACCTTAAACGTAATGCTTTAGCGATAAAGTTGAAAATATATTAAAGAAATTTGACAGATTGTAGTATAGCTTGATGTGCTGGTGTCTGTACATAAGGATTATGACAATCCTAAGTTAATTCGGAGTAGTAACTCCAATGGCAGTGTTGGGCATAATTTAATTAATTTTTCAATTGTAGAAGCAAACAATTACAATTTTTATTCCAACTAAATTAAATTAATTTAATTATTTTTTTAACTGTGAGATGCAACTAAAATCAATTGCAATTAAATCTATTAATTGTGGTTTACAATTAAATTAATTGTAATTAAAATTTTAATTGTTATTTACAATTAACTTAGTTGTTGTTTCAATTACATACATTATAATAACTGTTTGATGAATTTACATTAATTCATAGTACGCGTCAAACTTTATGGCGGCTCTGAAGTGCGCCTTTCGCTGCGCAGTGCCCCACCACTCACCCCCGGTGGCCAGCTTCCGCAGCAGTGGAAAGACTTTTCTCTTTTGCTACGATGACAAAGCCAAGAAGTCATAAATTAACAGACCAAATGTTTGAAAAGAGAGTCGTGTTGAAGTGCAACCTCAACTATTAATTTTTTTTTTTTTTTTTGTATGTGGCAATGAATCTGAACACTAATTTAAATAAAGGTTGATTTATAAGAATTATTTTCTTTGTATTTAAAACTACGGTTATCCTTGTTTCCTTTAACCAGCCAATCCTGAATTATTCTATTTACATACCTGTCTACACATATACATATTGTACTGGCTTAAATTCAGTCTTTATATACCTTTGGGCATATTACGGAGAATGCTCATCTAGGCATTATGTTTCTCAGTTACCGACATTTATTCATTGTAAACGTGCATCAAACAATTAACAATTCATTAATTGAATTGCAAAGTTTTACAAGCACAATTAATTAATTGTGAATTGTGTTATCTTGCAATTACAATTAATATTTTAGTTGTTAGTTGCAACTAAATCTGGCAATTTAATTGTTAGTTGTTAATACATTACCACAAGACATTTCACATATTAATTTTGATCCCATTTATGAAACAGAAAATCCTAACACTAGTCTAAATTACCTAACACAATGCTTACAAAAAGTAATAGAAAAAAATACAAAAATCGTAACACTTTCTAGACGCAAAAAAATCATTAAGCCCTGGATAACTCCAGAACTACTACGTTGCATGCGTAACAGAGACCAACTACACAAAAAGGCAAGCATTGATCCGGATAACGAAGTCTTGAAAATTACCTGCAAACGGTACAGAAATTTCTGTAATTCTCTATTACGAAGGTTAAAAAGATCATACGAAAAAAACCAAATCCTGGAAGCACAGAACGACAATAAAAAATTATGGAAAGTCATCAAAAACATCACACACACAACAAAAACAAAACAACACCATAAAGATCTTCTAACTCTATCATCTTCTCCTGACCAAGCACTTCACGAAGCAAACAGCTATTTTATAAATGTGGGTAGTTCACTGGCGGATAAAATCAGTCAACAATATATTAATTTCCGGAATCTACCATTACTAGGTAACACCCAAGACAAAGTACTAAATGTCCCCAATTCTTTCGGCTTAATTGAGACAGAGAAATATGAGATTGGACATCTTATCATGGGTCTAAAAACAAATAGTGCACCAGGTTCTCGTATCAGCAGTAGATTCCTAAAACATCATAAAGACATTCTCGTACATCCCCTGAAAAAAAATTTCAATGATTGTTTAAAAAATGGATTTTTCCCTATTCCCTTAAACGATCAGAAGTGTGCCCAATCTATAAGAACGGAGACAGAAATCGTATAAACAACTACAGACCGATATCTATACTGCCTGCGATTTCCAAAATTCTAGAAAAAATCATTAACATCCGTCTAATAAAATATCTCGATAAAAATAACCTGCTTTCAGTAAACCAATACGGGTTTAGGCACGGAAAATCTACAGAGCAGGCAGTGAATAAACTTATTGAATTTATTAGTTCTAATTTGGACAAAGGAAAAAAATGTCTCTCTATTTTTCTTGACCTGGCAAAGGCATTTGATACGATTTCTGTCTCTCTCTTACTCAATAAATTGGAGGCACTGGGTATCAGGGGCACCCAGCTTGAACTTTTTAAAAGCTACCTCTCTGGGCGAACTCAGTGCGTCCGTGTGGATAAATACAAAAGTACACACCTTCCAGTTACACACGGCGTGCCTCAGGGAACTATTCTGGGGCCCACCCTTTTCCTCGTGTATATAAATGAGCTTACTCGTCTTAAACTTACCAAAGGAGAAATTATCTCTTTCGCGGATGACACCGCGTTGGTGTTCGCGGGTGATAGTTGGGATGAGGTCTTCACTATTGCACAAAATGGCTTTGATATGACTAGGGGATGGTTGCAGAAAAACATACTTACTCTAAACGTAGATAAGACTAAATATATTTGTTTCAGCATTAGACAGGCAGTGCGTATTCGCGGCGACCTACGTATTGTTTCACACGAATGCAATTCTGCGGATTGTTGTGCATCTTCACCTCTGGAACGCGTTAATACTGTAAAGTACCTTGGTATTACCTTAGACAACAACCTCAACTTTAAAGAACACGTCTAAACTCTTTGTAATAGAGTACGTAAATTAATTTATGTATTTAGAAACCTAGGACATGTCGCGGACCCTGCACTGCTTAAGCTAATATATCAGGCCCTGTGTCAGTCGCTTCTTACCTACTGCCTTTCATCCTGGGGAGGTATCTGCAAAACCACGCTAAAGTCAGTTGAGATCGCCCAGAGAGCTATACTGAAGGTTAGCACGTTCAAACCGATGCGCTTTCCTACTATTACACTGTTCCAGTTGTGCGAGGTTTTGACAGTAAGACATACATAAAATTATCCTCCAAGAACATGAAACCAGCCCTACAACCCAATGTTATTACAGAGACGTCGTAAACATCATGTATGTGACTATTTAACCACATTTAAAACAACCTTTGGTAAAAGATTTGTTAGTTTCCTAGGCCCTGACCTTTATAATAAGCTTAACAAATCAATAAATATATACACCTTGACTAGAACACAATGCAGACTAAAAGTACGCCAATATCTGCAGAAATTAAGTTACGAGGAGACGGAACAACTAATATACTCACCACTCTAAGAATATGGCTAAGAGAACAGAAAATGAATATACACTCATTACATAGCTCACCTACACACATATACACTCATGCATACTCACACCCACACACCCACACATTCTCATACATACATCACACAAACACACACCCGCACCCACACACTCACACACACGCACGTCTGTACATGCACCAGAACACACACACACACACATACACTTAATCCATTAGAAAATTAAATTATAATTAAAATTATGTACTTACAATAGTTGTTGTTGTTATAGTTAAAATTAAGTACTTACCTCTTTTCAAGTTACTTATCTAGATTACTTATCAACTTTAATCCTGCAGTACTGATTTAATTAGTATGCCTCAATTGCTTGGCACCTATTCATATATTATAATACTAGAGGGAAATGGTGCTGATAGCCGAAATACAGGCTATGCCTAGTTCGGCTACAGATGCTAATCTCTTTACTCTTACTGAAGTTGTTGCCACATTGCCATTGTAAAATAGTACTAAGTTTATTTTGGAAATAAATAAATAAATAAAAAATAAAAAAATAAAATTGTTTTTACAATTAATTTTTGCCCCACACTATCCAATGGTACTAGTACCTTATCATCAGGCATCTTATGCCGCGTTCCCACGGATTATTCCGATCTGTCACCCTACTTTGTCCTTATAGAGGTACAGATCGGAAAAAAAAAATCTGTGCCCCTGTTAGTAACAAGGGGACAGTTCGAACTTTATTTACTCCTATCTAGGAGAGATAAGAGTGAATAAAGTTGCTAACAGAGGGACAGATCAAACTTTTTTTCCGATCTGTCCCCCAAAGAGGACAAAGCAAGGTGACAGATCGGAATAATCCGTTCCCACGGCCCGTCGAGGCCCGTCGCGGCCCGTACCTGTCGAGGCCTGTCGCGTCATCACATACATTCGATCGGACGGGAGACCACAGGCCACTGCTGGCCGACTGTTCCCACGGCCTGTTAGCCTGGCCTGGTGCCGTCTGGCCTGTGAGGAAACGGGCCGTGGGACCATGGCATTACAACCCTCATTTTAATAGCGAAAACACCGTCGGCATGCATATTCTATTCTCTATGGCAAATTCTTCAAATTCATAAATTCATAACACAGGTTTATGAATTTAAGAATTTGAACATTTTTTACTATGACACCGAAAATTTCCCAACCAGTTGCTATTTTAGATGTAAAATACCAATCATTATCATTTTCAAGGGGGGCCAAGTGCGTGTCGGACCACGCACAATGAAGGGTCCTTAGTTAGGATGAACTTATCCCAAGAACAAACTTAACTGTAAGTTTGTACGCACAATATTGAGAGATTTACCATGTCATGTTAAGACCAAACAATTCTTATAGATTTTCCTATCTTTAGGTATAGAACTATTTCCTGTATTTTTTATTTTTTTATTTTAGGCTCCAATAGTTTTGGAAATAACGGGGGATGGTCAATTTTCGTCTATTTTTTTAAAATAACATTAAAACAATTTATTTTAAAATTATTTTTTTTTTAAATGAGACCCTCACAGTAAGCCCTTTTATTTGTCATGTCACACGGTACAGTTTGCAAAACTTTTTATTTTTTTATTTTCTCATTTGCTTCCCAAAATTGACCCTCATATTCAAAATTCATTTATTTACGTTACACGTCTGTGTTTGGGTCACAGAAATTCATACGTGTAGATACCCAATTTCAACTTCATCGGTCCATTAGATTCAGACAGACAGACGGGCACAAGAGTGATCCTATAAGGTTCCGTTTTTTCCTTTTGAGGTACGAAACCCTAAAAATAAGGGGAAGTACGAAATCCACACTGACGAAGGCGCAGGCGAAGCGCTAGTGTTTCATATACTTACCTAATTATATTTATTACTATAATGGAATTAAATTTTGTACCTATTTTTGACAATATTTCTATCCTCTCTATAATTAAGTAAAATAAGAATCTCATTACGTAACTATACTGGTCGTTCCAGAAATGTTTCCAACAGTCAGCTTTCTAATTAGTTCATTTAACTGTAAATTTACTATAAATGGCTTTTATTTGGTAATCAGAAATACTCACCAATGAATTACTTAAATAACTTCGTTAAAACGTTATTGTTACAAAAATATGGGTACTACAGACGTTAAAATAAACAAATAGACAAGATAAATCATAGACAGAAAATATACAAGGTGTAGCTTAAACAACGCATGTACTAGTCATCATGAACAACTTTTACTATGGGACCAAGCCAGAAATCGCGAAAAAAATCAATATTCCCTACATTTTGAGGAGTTATGCGAACATACATGCAGGGAACAGCTGATTTTTTTCGCGATTTCAGGTTTGGTTCCATAGTAAAAGTTGTTCATAATGATGAGTACAGTGACCCCTTAAGAGGTTGTGCGTATTTAAGTTACACTTTCTATAGAACTAGCAGCACCCCGCGGTTTCACCCGCGGTAATCTCGAACCCGTAGGAATATTGGGATTAAAAGTATCCAGAACGTTCCTGTACGTTCCTAAGAAAAAGAAGTAAACATTTTTTTTTTTGTGCTACCACAAGCTGTGACATTGAACACCTCTTGTCTGGACTGCATATAAAAGATTTCTCATCCACATTTCACGACTTGTGCTGAACACTGGCAAAAGACAAGAGAACATTTTGCATCAGCATCACTACAAAATATGTCTTTAGTGATGTTACAATTAATAATCGTGTAAAAAAAATGTACCCACTATAACTATTTATTACACAAAACTTCACTTCCTCTTCCTCTCTTGTTAAATTGTTTATCATATCATTAAAACGTATCCTTTGAATGAGTAATTGGGTAGGGACGTAGATGCCCGATTTAGCCACAAGTATAGTTATAAATCAGCGGTTGTCAACGGATATTTATCCAAGGTAGCCGATAAAAGCAATGATATTATAAATAAAAAGAGGTAGATAGGTTATACACGATCCGAAAGTGGCACGTCAAAATGTGGCTAATTAGCCACATTTTCGTCGTCTTGTCTCTTTTTCGCTTCCGATAATTACGATATGCCGTCCTACTTCCACGTGTCATCTAATAGTTCAACATTTGTGCCGTTTTTGACCACCGAATGTTGGTTATATAACGTATCTACGTCTTTTTACTTATAATATCATTGAATAACAGCCTATAAACAAAGGGTTACTCCCGGTCGACTGCAAGCTAAAAAGGTTGGTTATGTTTTGAGCCTAAATTATTTCATTCGTAACTTTAAAATAGTTTTTCACGATAATGACAATGTTGTTGGTGGCCCTTGAAAACCCGTTTAAAGTTTTGTGTCAATTCACCCGTGGTTCTCTGTTTACCCCGTTTTACCCGGTAGGTGCGGTAGGTTTTACCTTCCTACGTTACTAACTCGTAAATCATTAGGTACAAATTTCTGCGCGCGGGTCGTCGCGTCACCGCGCATTTCAATTTATCCATTTCAAGCCGTCGAAGGAAATGGTTATCGAAAAAAACCGCTTTCAACGGCGTGATTGAAAACGTTATCAATCGGCTTCGCATCTATAACCACAAATAAGTCTTTATTTCTATGTCAACATAGTTTTCATTATTAGCATTACATTTCAAACAGATGGATTTTATGTATTTATTTTTTTTATCAATTACTGGTGGAAAAACAGTCTGTAACACTGTTTTTGGAACCATAAATAAATAAATAACATTTTTAAATGTGCCGTGCTTAAATATCGAGTACAGACACCACATGATGGGCTTCCTCTACAACAATGCAACTCCTACGCAACAAATTACGTCTACCTTCAAGGAGATAACGTTTTTGCACAACAAACGATTTTTGACGGAAAACCCTGTTAGCTTAACAAGAATGGGAAATGGGTCTGGGTCGACTCAGAAAGGGTCGGCTGACCGGTCCACTACCTATTTCAGTATATAATTAAATACATTGCGTTCTCTAGCGATCGATTTTAATCCATGTAATTAATAATAAACTCAGCTGGCGTGTTGGCTACTCGTGGTAATGGCGCAAAAAGGCCTGTATTTATTTTTTTTTTTTTTTTTGTAATATCCAGTCTTCACAATACACTTCCGCATGCCACTTCCCTTTGCATTGCTCAGCTGTGCGGTGAAATATACAGGGTGTCCCAAAAATCGGCCAACATACTCTAGGTGGTGATAGCTTTGTCCTCCCAAAATAACTAACCATGTGTTCCGCAGTCTTACAGTTTTCGAGTTATACTAGATTTTCCAAATAATCAAAACAACCGCCATGCGTTATTCTTTTGACTCTCATGTGCAAATAAAATCTTTTTATTAATAACTTTTCCATCAAAATATTATTAAATAGTTACTCTATACTTAATTACTTTGATTCTCTAAAAAAAAAATTACAAATTCAACATAAATTCACTATTTGTTGATTTTTTCCTCAAATATTTTTGCTAATAAATTTTAAACAGTGGTGACGAAAAAAATCTGTATAAGAATTTGCGGAACATATGTTTTGTTACATATTTTGGCAAGGCTTGACAAAAGCTATCACCACCTACAGTATGTCGGTCGATTTCTATCTAAATAAATACGATACAAATAAAGTTTTATTGAACGTGTCCTACTGGCTGCTTGCGGTATAGTAATAACCTGGGACATTTCACACACGGTCATCTGATCCCAAACTAAGCAGAGCTTGTACTATGGAAACCAGATAACTGATATACTACATACACTACTTTTTTTGTAAATACATACTTATATAGATAATTACACTCAGACTTAGGACAAACAGACATGTTCATGCAAACAAATGTTTGTAATGGATGGGAATCGAACCCACGTTCTGCG
This sequence comes from Dicycla oo, assembly GCA_948252095.1. Classification (NCBI taxonomy): domain Eukaryota; kingdom Metazoa; phylum Arthropoda; class Insecta; order Lepidoptera; family Noctuidae; genus Dicycla; species Dicycla oo. Next base: position 19,050,754 of record OX411712.1, read on the forward strand.
ACATGATAGGCGGTATCTTAACCAACCACGCCAGCTGGCCTGTCGAATATATAAGTGGTATCTAGAAAATATGTAGTTTATTGACCAGGTAATAGGCATGTAGTACCTACTGTAAGCAGCTTCACACAAGTTGAGACGTGCGTTCCCTGAATAATATCACAAAGCTAGCAATTACTGAATAATACCCTAATTATGAGTTGCCAAATTATGTCACAGTCAATTTCTTTTACGCAAAAATGGAACCGATCTAAAACGAGACTTCTGTATGCCATCATAAAAGTGTATAGGCTGGACGGTCTAACTATTTTTTTACGAAAAAATAAAAACTCCGTTGCTCGCTTTTCGATTTTGAAGATGTGATGGAAAATATAATGGACTATGATGTATAATTAAATACAATAAATAAAAGCGTGTGAGTCAGCGGTATAACGCATTAAAGTCCCCAATATATGAATATATTGAGATGATAAAGGGATGATGTACGGATGCTCATATATCTACGAAAGATATTGCGCCTCCATTAGGGAAACGGCCCAAACATAGTGGAAGCAAAAATATGCAACACATGAATCGACGGTTTAGTCCCATCTCGACACCTTCCCATCTCAGCCCCCATGAATTTATTGGGACTTTTTGTGGGCATCCTACTTCCTACTATATTATCCTACTAACATCAATCTGCCTAGCCTTTTCCCTACTATGTTGGGGTCAGCTTCCAGTCTAACCGGATGCAGCTGAATACCAGTATTTTACATGGAGCAACTGCCTATCTGACCTCCACAACCCAGTTACTGGGTAATACGATACCCTTTGGTAAGACTGGTTGTCAGACTTTCAGGCTTCTGACAACCCGTAACGACTGTCAAAGATCCACGGATGACAGCCGGGACCAACGGCTTAACGTGCTTTCCGAGACACGGAGGAGTCTCGGTATGAAAAGATGGTCACCCATCCACAGACCAACCCCGGCAAGCGTAGCTTAACCTGATGGGTTGACCCGTGTGGCTGTTATTACTTAGCCACGAGCGTCTCGAGGATAATATTATCCTACTAATATTATAAATGCGAAAGTTGGGTTACTCAATCACGTCAGAATGACTGAACAGATCTGCATAAAATTTAGCACAGAGATAGATTATAAACTGGAATAGCACATAGGCTACAATTTATTAGGATTTTGTGAGATTTGGCCATAATATAACGATAAGTATCAAGTAAGTCGGAAAAAAACTTTTTAGAAAAAAATAAAACCGACTTCCAAAACAAAACACTACAAAGTGAAAAATAACTTTAATTTCGGTAGTCGGTGTCTTGGGTTTTGTATTTTCGTTTTTTGCCATAGACTTCCGAAATTAAAGTTATTTTTCACTTTGTAGTGTTTTGATTTGGAAGTCGGTTTTATTTTTTGCTAAAAAGTTATTATTTTTCACTTTTTAGTTGTGGAACCTACCCCACACAAATTCGAATACATAATTGAGCACAATAATTGTAGATATAGCCATGTAAATAACAGTGATAGGAAGTTATCACATCATCCACATAAATATGGGACCACCTCGGAAGTATACCCTATCAAACAAAAAAAGAATTTTCTAAATCGGTCCATCCGTCTTTGAGTAATCGCGTAACAAACATACAAAAAAAAAAAAACATACAGACGAATTGAGAACCTCCTCCTTTTGGAAGTCGGTTAAAAATACTGCCCCCTGAGAGTTATCTTGGCGTGCCCTGCTTTTGAGTTATATAAAGATCATGTATGGTGGGATTATTTGCCTTAAACAGTTCTAAATAAATGTCCACGACAGCATATACCTTTTATGTGGAAGCTATTATAGTCAAAAGAGTTAAATACATTTAAAATTGAATTATTTAACTATTCTTATTATTTGTACATTATTATTTGCAAGGGAACGTAGGTCACCCGTCACGGGCTGTCTGTCTGTTATAACACGCTGGCCCGCGGGTTTCACGATGTACGAAACGCTTTGCAAAGCAAACTGTCAGCCTATAATATACCTATAGATTATAGGAAAACCTACAAAAAAAATAACATGGTGAAATGTTAACATGTCTGTGATCTTAAAATAACATGGTAAAATCTCTCAATATTGTGCGTACAAACTTACATTTGCTTTTTCAACTACAATGTTAAGTTTATTCTTGGGATAAATAATTCATCCCAACTACGGAATCCTTCATTGTACGTGGTCCGACAAGCACTTGGCCGGCTTTTTTTGTAGGTTGTATTTGTAATTATAAACTAGACAGTTTCGTTTTATTTTCATTAGATTATTACAATTGTTTTTTTTTTCGTTAGTATAAGAGTAACGTGTAGTTTTAGGTAGGTATAGGTTATGTTATCAGTACTAAGAAGGTAGATTCGTTTTTCTTTTAATTAACTATTGAAATTATTTTAGTTGTTAGTTTGAAAATGACTACCGATTTTGTGATTTTTCCTAGCTCGAGATCTGCAAATAGATAGAAATAACGAGACGTCTCAACAAGCCGAGCTGCGAAGGTTTGAGTTACTGAGACACCAGAACAGTCCCAAAATCGGCGTCAATAGCACGCTGAGTATCTGGCATCTCAACGAGCTGCTGAGACTCCAGAACAATAACATGATTGGCGTCAATAGCATACTGAGTATCTAGCGTTTCAGCGGCCTACAGAGACACCAGAATAGTCCCAAGCTCGACGTCAACTGCATGCTGAGTATCTGGTGTCTCAACGGACTGCTGAGACACCAGAACAGTAACAAAATCAACGTCAGCACCAGGCGACTTATATGGCGTCTCTATGAGCCACCTTTGAAGCGGCTGAATCTCGCAGACGCGTTGTTGCTGAAAGGACAGCATAGCGACGTCAAACGTCAACAAGAAACACGTGTGATGAAATTTGATATAGATTGTCTGAAGCCTGGGGAAGGAGATAGGTTACTTGTTATCAACATACTACGCGGGCGAAGCCGCGGGTGGAAGCTAGTGTTAAATAAATTCATGGGTGCCAAGATGGGACTACCGAATTGACATGAATACATTAACCACAACCTATGAAAAACTACGACGCGTTACATCACATAAGTAAAAAAAAAAACACCTTTTAAATGCTTTTCTTCTAAAGTTAATTTGATGACGGCCCATTGAGACCGTCGTCGATAATTAAAAAAATTGGAGAGCGGGCATCTGTTCTTGTGGGGTTAATACTTTTGCACTCGGGAGCGGCGGTGGCACAACCCATCAATTTAATCATTCCGGGCGTAAAAGGTGTTATTTTGCCCAGAAATAAAGAATTCAGAGTTATTACAGAGACGAAAATTGGTAAAACGAGATCTGTGTTGCTACTAGCAGATTAATCAGAGAAATCATTAAAATTTTAATATGTACGTTCCGAAGTACCTATTGTGTTTTCATTGCTCGTTAAACTTGCAAGCAGTTATGCTAATTTACAAGTAGACATACTCGTATATTCAGACAGAGTGGCGATGAAGTTATCACATGAAATAGTGCAGCGGTTTATACAAGTTGATAAAATCAAAATCAAAAGGCTGAGAAACAGCACTTTTCGAACGTCAAAATTACATAAGACAGTCCCCGAAAACGCCCGCCCTTCACTACTAACTACTACTATACTATGTCCATGAAAATAATAAAATAAACAGTTATAGCAACTTAAAACAATACATTTTTCAACATCAGCAACGGCAACAGCGCGCATGCAGCAGCCCATAATAATTACGCAGTGGTCAAGCCCGATGTGGCACAATTTGTGGTATTTATTTATCTACTCTCATATCGTAAAGTTCTAATTATGATATCAAAAATATTAGTAAAAATCTTTTTAAAAACAAGCTTTTACTGAACTAAGCAGTAGAAAATAAAACTTACGTAAACATAGAACTTTAATATTTTCTTAAAAGCTCGAGGCTTATCTTTAAGTTTAAAAGAACGTTCACTCCTCAAGCTTTTCAGAAAATATTAAAGTTCTATGTTTACGTAAGTTTTATTTGCTACTTTTTAGTTCAATAAAAGCTTGTTTTTAAAAATATTTTACTTATATTTTATTTTATACTTTTTAGCATGAGAATCTGATAAAATAGTCAAAATAAAATATTCAAAACATATCCTACGAGTCCACCACAACACGGCTAACTTGTAAAGTTGAGGTGTTCTTGTGGCCGCCTTCCGGCACTATCATCAGACCCTGGACTACACGTTTTTGTCAAAACAAAATTAACGACCCCAAACACATCATGGCTATCTTATTTACTTGAGAAGTTCTTATGGCCACCTTCTGGCTCCACCAAGACTCTATACTTCAACCAGGACTATATTACTGGCCAAGACAAATCAAAAGACGTTGTCTTTCGGCTATAGGTATTGTTTCTGTGAAGAGGTCCTATAGCGTGCTTCCGACTCCATCATCAGGTCCTGCACCTTGGACTATAGTACTTGGCAAGACAAAACCAACGACCGCAAACACAACAAACCTATCTTGTTTAGTTGTAGAGTTACTATGGCCAGCTATCAGCCGTTCCAGCTGTTGGCCGTTTAGGAGTTCCCTCGTCTTAAACTACCCCTGAGTATAGCAGCCAGGTGATGGCAGACTATAGAACGGGCTATCATAATTGAATGCGTATATAAAATTTCGTGTCTGTGCTGTGTACCTTTGAGCAGTTCCCTCGACTGCAGTCAATCCTGGGTGTAGCAGCCAGGTCATGGTGGACTTTAGAACGGGCTATCATAATTAAAGCGTATATACAATATCGTGTCTGTATTGTTGACAGTTGAGGAGTTCCCTCGTCTAAAGCCAGTCCTGGGTGAAGCAGCCAGGTCATGGTGGACTTTAGAACGGACTGTAATAATTAAAGCCTATATACAATTTCGTGTATGTAATGTTGATTGTTGAGGAGTTCCCCAGTCTAAAGCCAATCCTGGGTGCAGAACTTTTGAAAAAGATACCGTGGCCCTGGCATAGGCAACTGAAGGAACACGGGTGGGTTTTAGTCAGTAAAAGTCTGACACGCCCTTCCGCTCCACCCAGAGCGGGAGAAGTTATTTGATGATTTCCAATCCACAAAAAAAAAAAAGGGTGCAGAACTTTAAAGCAGATTATCACAATTAAAGCGTATCTAAAATTTCGTGTCTGTGCTATGTACCGTTGAGTAGTTACCTCGACTGCAGCCAATCCGGGGTGCAACACCCAGATCATGGTGGACTTCAGAACGGACTATCATAATTAAAGCGTCTACACAATTTCGTGTCTGTACTGTTGACAGTTGAGGAGTTACCTCGTCTGCAGCCACTCCTAGCTGCAGCAGCCAGGTCATGGTGGACTTTAAAACGGACTATCATAAATAAAGCGTATCTAAAATTTTGTGCAGGCCAGAGTTTTGATTTGTGCTCGGGGCAATCAATGGCAATAGACTCGCCTCCTATTAGGTATATAGACTTAAAGTGACCTAACTTACAAAATGTGGGTGCACAAATTCTAGGGAATACCTATAAGTACTCGTAAGCGCGATGTTTCTCTATACATTATGTAATCTGTAATGAGGAATAACTCGCATTGGGTATGAATGTATGTTGAATTTTCAGTAAAGTACCCCAAAAATCTATCTCAGCTAAACTTTTTGCACACGTTAAGAATCGAGATGTAACGAACCGTTCGCAACTCACTTCCGAATTCAGGCCACGAAGAATATTTTTCATATTATCGTTAAGTAAGAAGTAACTGTAATCGAAGTGGAAAACGTACCAAAATATATGCTTATTCGTGTCGGTAACTTGAGAGCCAGATTTTCTAAATTTCCGGGTTACGAGTGCTGCAAGCCTTTCGGGACGCAGTTTATCATTTCAATTTCATAACTAAAATGGTTTTACATTTCCAACCTGCGTCATGTGTCGGAGCTGTGGGAGTCGACTCCCACTTTTTGCTGTGTACCTAGATGTGCTTCTCCATATTAAATTTCTCAGGAACCGCCCGGAGAATATGAGATTATGCTCAGTATTGCAATAGGTTTATATCCAACGATCCCCACATTTCCTTTACAGTGCATATCCTTTTCTTAAGCATTGAAATAACATCAAAGAACAAAATAAGACTGAGATGAAAATATTTTATAAGAAAGATTTACTCCTGTTCTCTGAGGGAAATAGTTTGCTATTCGATATAAGATGGCTTCCTCTGATGAACGCTTCAATGGCGTCTCCTGAGAGATTGTCTATCAACATCGCGTTTGATAAGTGGGTGGGATTGATTAAAATTATGCAGTGATATACGGCATTGTATGTCCTTCACCAGTATGGTATGATGTGGCTGAAGTTACAATACCACTTCTAGGTAGTCAGCGGGCCAATTGCGTAACACACTATCAAACGGAATGGGTTTCATTTTGACAGTTAACAACATTTATTGCATTAGTAATTTGCTACAAAATGAGTCAGATTCCGATTGACAGCGTGTTACGCAATTAGGGTGCTGGATCAGATCATTCATGTATGATTGATGTATGATTACTTATTAGATTTAAGACACAAGTACTTGTATATTCCTTTCTATAGTATAACTGTAACAACTGTTGGTGAACCTTAATTAATTAAATAAATATGAATAGATAATTATTTTATTTTATTTTATTACTTTTAAGAAGGCTTGCAGACTAATTTCAAATAATAGGTAACAACACCACATTATCAGGTTGTTAATAACAAGCCTCTACAGATATAATTTAGAGCAGTTATCCATCAAAGCAAAGAACTTGAAAGGAGAAAAGATGAGTGATTCTATCTCTGTTTTCGCCAGTCGCTGTCTGTTTAATAACATTGAATAACAGCACCGAACCGACAAATAATATTTTGCTCATACATATCGAACAGGCTTCCACAATTTATTTGAGCGGCGGCGGCGGTTATAATAAAATGTTTTGAAACAAAATTGTTTAATAGTACTGGAGCCATAGGTACATAATACGACATTGTTATACTGATGTTCGGATATTCAACGCAATAAAAAAATACGGCTATATGCGACATATTTTGATACTCGCAAATAAATCAAAACTCGTTGACTTCACGAAAGGCATGAAGCAAGGTCTCACAGCACATGTAAATGAAAAAGTCTGAAAATCGTGAATTTATAACTACAGTAACATATTTATTTTCCACCAGTGACCAATTCCTACATCTGATTCAGTTAAAAAGTATTTAATGTGAAAAAAATCTTTAAACCGACTTTGTAGAATGAATAATTCTACAATGCATATAAACATACAACATCTATTTTTGTATATTTGTTTGGAAGCCCTAATAGCAGGGTTGATAAAAATCATGATTAATTTTAAAAAAATCAAAATATTCGGATTTATTTGATTTAAATTAGATTTTTTGATTTATTTCCCTATTCCAATCTATTGTCATTTGGAAGCCGGTTATTAAAAAAAAATACATTTTATTTTAATTATTATATTTAATAAAAAAGAACGTCGTCTAGTCGATTGCGATCCTTTTCTGCCACACAATACATGTTTCTAAATGTTTCTTTCATTCTCGCTACTAAACCCATTAACTCCTTATTACAACTTTTACATACCGCTTTCTTAAAACTTTCCGCTATAGTTTGACCCAGACCGCTATACCGCGCCGTAGGTATGTGCGCGGCGTGCGGTCCATGGCCCTTTAAGGGGCACCAGTGTGGGCGTGTTCCTTGGGGCGGCGACCAGCCCGCCGGTTGAATGCGTCGCAAAGGGTCATGGCCGGATAGCCGGATGGCTAGTTCGGGGATACCGCACGGTCTCCGCTGAGGCGGCGAGCCTCCTTGCCGGATTGCCGCCGTGGGATCTGGAAGCAAAAGTCCTCGCATACACATGGGAGTGGCGCGAGGAGGCAAAACGCCGGGGCGTTACTCCGCTGCCGCGAGAAATCATGGCACAGCGGACAGAGCTCCGGCGGGATCTCATGGTGACATGGAGAGTGCGATTGTCGCAACCCAGTGCTGGGCACGCCACAATTGCGGCGATAAGTCCCCTCTTTGAGGAGTGGTTGGAGAGGCGTCATGGCACCCTCACCTTCCGCCTGACGCAGGTCCTCACCGGACACGGTTGCTTCGGGAGGTTCCTGATCCGGATAAGGCGGGAGGAAACGCCCGGGTGTTACCACTGTGTGGATCGCCCGGAGGACACGGTGGAGCATACGGTGGAGGTCTGCCCGGCTTGGGCAAAGCACCGCCGCGTCCTCGCGGAGGCGATCGGCGGCGGTGATCTCTCGCGTCCGGCCCTGGTACAGACCATGGTACGGAGCGAGAGTGCATGGGAAGCCGTCACCTCCTTCTGCGAAGCTGTAATGCTCGCGAAGTAGGAGGCTGAACGCGTGAGGGAGAGGCAATCTTTGCGCCCTCACGCCCCTAGTCGCCGCAGGAAACGCCCTGGGCGTCGGGAATCGATAGCCGATTCCCGGCCACCGTAGGCGCGGGCTTGCGAATGGCGAGCAACGGGTAGCTCGCCGTCCGGTAAAGACCAGGCCCGGGTCAACGGTGCGTTGTGTTCCACGCGCGCCTCAAAGAGATGTCAGCACTAGCTGAAGGGGTCCGCTAGGGCCGATGCCCGCCAGGGTTGCGGGTTGTTCGAAAGACTTACCGTGGCCCTGGCACAGGCAACTGAAGGAACACGGGTGGGTTTTAGTCAGTAGAAGTCTGACACGCCCTCCCGCTCCACCCAGAGCGGGAGAAGTTATTTGATTTCCCATAAACAAAAAAAAAAAAAAGTATGTGCGCGGCGAGACGGGGGCCAGTGCAGGCCGCTCATTCGTCAACGCTCACGGCGTCCCACCGCTCATTCGCCAGCGCTGCACCCCGCCTCGCTGCGCATTCCTAAGACAGGGTACAGCGGTCTTGGTCAAACTATAGCAGACTTCTTTTCATCAAAATAAAAATAAACCCATACAGCATCTTTATTCCTTTCAGCCATTTGGTTGTACTCACGCTTTCACTAATCAAACACGAAAGACTGGGCGAAAAAACATCAAGTGGTTTGTTTACATTTTGGCGAATACCCGAACTGTGTAGATAAATATAGTATTGCACGTACTATGTGTGCGCCGTAGTTTATATCGGGGAAGTCCCTTGACACTTTTTGGTTCATTTTGTAGCATTAAAAAAGGTGTTGATTTAAGTCAACGATTTATTTTAAAATAGTAATAAACATAAATTATTACATAACAAGCAGTTCGGTTTTACAAAGGGTCGTTCAACTACTGATGTTGAACTTTTAGGACATATTTATAATGCATGGGAAGACAAATGCGATGCCTTGGGCATCTTTTGTGATTTGTCCAAGGCATTCGATTGCGTTCTTCATGAAACGTTAATCAGGAAACTCCGCCATTACGGGATCCGGAACACCGCTCTGGATCTTCTTACTTCATACTTGAGTAATAGGATTCAGAGCGTTGACGTTAATGGAAAAAGATCGCCCGGATCTATAGTAACAATGGGGGTCCCACAGGGCTCGATTCTTGGTCCTTTCTTGTTTCTTATTTATATTAACGATTTGCCCTACCTCATTAAGGATAAACATGATATAGTTTTGTTTGCGGATGATACTTCACTTTTGTTTAAACTTAAACGTCAGCAGCTGGTTACTGACGATGTAAACAGAGCGATCTCAAAAGTAGTTCACTGGTTCAGTGTTAATAATTTACTCCTTAATGAAAAAAAAACCAAATGCATTAAGTTTACACTACCTCACGTTAGGCAGGTGAAAACTAACGTGTTGATAAAGGGCGAAGAGTTGAATCCTGAAGATAGCACAGTATTCTTGGGCTTAACTTTGGATGCTAAGCTTCAGTGGGGCCCACATATAGATAAATTGTCAAAAAAGCTAAGCTCCGCAGCATACGCTGTTAGGAAAATTCGTAATTTTACCAACATAGAGACAGCCCGTTTAGTGTACTTTAGCTATTTTCATAGTATAATGTCGTACGGTATTCTGTTGTGGAGAAATGCAGCCGACATTCAGACTATCTTTGTTTTACAGAAAAGAGCTGTTCGATGCATTTATAAATAAGTCCGAGACAATCTCTCAGAGAGAAATTTAAGGAGATTAATATAATGACTTTGCCTTCTCAGTACATTTTTGAAAATCTTTTATATGCCCATAAAAACATTAAATTGTTTAAAAAATACAGTGATATCCACAATATAAATACTAGGAACAAACACAAATTTGTTGTACCTCCAACAAGGCTCAAGAAAATAGGTGGGTCATTCAGGTGTCAATGTATACGCTTTTATAATAAACTTCCAAGCCACGTTCAAGATCTGAGCCTTAATAAATTCAAATCATTCATTAAACGCAAGTTGTGTCAGAAAGCTTTTTATACCGTTAAAGATTATATTGAGGACAAAAAGGCTTGGGATTGAACTGCTCCAATTTTATTTTATATTATTTTTATTTTTGCATACTGAATGTTGACATTAATATTTACTTTGTAAGTATTATATTATTTTACTTTATTGTGAATGTGAAGACTATGTAGGTCATTGCTTTTTTTTTTTGTTTGTTTTATTTTTTCTCTCAGTTATTTTTAATCATGGTCTGGCAGTTTGAGTAATCTATGCGGCCTACCCCAATGTCCTTTCTTTGGTATTGTTCGTCGAATCGTTGAGCTCCTTAAGTTCTGAGTTGAGCTGCGCGATTACTGACAAATGCGTGCACTGACTGGACAGGTCCTCTCAATCAGTGTGGTTCTTTCCTCAAAAGACCATTTCAGACACCAATCTACATGGTCTTCACATGAAGCGACCAAGATTATGTCTGGACTTTATAAGAGACTGTGACCTCTGAGTTTGTTTCGGCCTTTCTTCTCAGAGTAGTCAGATAGGAAACGCCGACCTCATCTAGTTTAAAAAAAAATATATTGACTTGTAAAAGTGTTTGTACAAACCTACTTACAGAAATAAAAATCATTTATCATTTATCATCATCAAAAAATCACTTGATTTTAATCGCGATTGATTTAAATCATTTATTAAAATTTGCTGATTTAAATCATCTCAACCCTGCCTAATACATAGATGTATGTGAATATATTACAGTTCCAATAATATTATATTACATGTACATACGTGTCGAATTGATGACCTTCTTTTTTTGAAGTCAGTTATAAATGAAATCGATTCCGATTGATAGTGTGTTACGCAATTGCGCCGCTGAATAGCATCCTGCGACTCTATTTAGCAGTCATGTACTCGCAGGCAAACTCGTCGCACTAAAAAAAATACAGACGAACCTTTATAACCTCTTTCTTTTTTGAAGTCGGTTAAAAATAGAACGACGGTTTGTTACTCGTAGGTATCAACGGAGCTCAGATAGGTAAGATAAGATAAGATAAGATAAGATTTATTTATTTGTATAAACATGGTAAATACATACAGAAGCATGCAAGATGATAATAAAATACATTATAGTCCAGTCATGTTTAGCCTTATAATATATTGGCGTACAAATATTTTAGTCACATTAATTATAAAAAGAAATTAACCAAACTGCTATGTCAAACTTACAACTATATTATAATAAAATTAATGTCAGACAAATTTTTCGACTAAAAATTCAGACACACTATAATATGCTTTTTGCAACAAAAACTTTATCAACTGACGTTTGAACGCATTGACATTTAACTCCTTCCAATGTTTAGGTAGCTTGTTAAATATAGTTGGAGCCATGCAGATGATACTTTTGCGCATGAGTGCAGTTTTAGCAGGATATACGGGAATTATGCTCATATCCCGTCTATTACGTGGGACAGCATCCTGTAAGCGTGGAAATAATTCGGGATTCGCTTTAACAAACATTACAGTTTCGAGGATGTACAGACAAGGTAAAGTTAATATCTTGTATCTTATAAAATACGGTTTACAAGTATCAACAGTCTTTAGCCTAAACATGGACCTAATGCATCTCTTTTGGGATTTGAATGCGATGTTAAAATCGGTAGAATTGGTACTTACTTTATTTATTACCACAGGGCACTAGATGTGCCCTGTGGTTTCACCCAGCTGTCACACAGTGTATTAGGTTGGGGAAAAAGTCTTTTCGCATTATAGTATGTATGAACTTGTAATAAAATCTCTTTGGCTATACTATTTGTATCTGGCTGGTTTTTATATCTTTGAAAGTTTAAATTTTAAAGAACATAATTCCAAATTCAAATTAGGAAAATGTGTGATTTTCATTTGTTTTTCGTACCGTCAAGATGAGTGAATCTTATGAAGAAATTCGATACATTTTAAAATTTTACTAGAAAAAAGGTAAAATGAAACGCAAGCCGCGAAAAAAATTTGCGATGTTTATGGACCTAGTGTAGTGTCTGTGAGAGTAGCACAAATTTGGTTTAAGCGTTTTCAATCCGGAAATTTTGATGTCAAAGATGCACGTCGCTCTGGTCGCCCTATTACGGATAAAATGGATGCCATTTTTGAAAAAGTGGAGCAAGATCGGCATATCAGTAGTTACGACGTAGCTGAAGAACTGGAAATTGACCACAAAACAGTTTTGGCGCATTTGAAAAAAACTGGGTACACAAAAAAGCTCGACATTTGGGTACCTCACGAGCTCACCGAAAGAAACCTAATGAACCGTGTACTCATTTGTGATTCTTTATTACGACGTAAAGAAACCGAACCATTTTTGAAGAAGGTGATAACTGGTGATGAAAAGTGGATCACGTATGACAATAACGTGCGAAAAAGGTCGTGGTCAAAGGCCGGTCAGGCTTCACAGACTGTGGCGAAACCCGGGTTAACTCGCAACAAGGTAATGCTGTGTGTGTGGTGGGATTGGAAGGGCATTATTCATTATGAGCTGTTACCACCAGGCAGGACCATCGATTCTGAACTCTACTGCGAACAACTGATGAGATTAAAGCAAGAAGTTGAGAGAAAGCGGCCGGAATTAATCAACAGAAAGGGTGTGGTTTTTCATCATGATAACGCTAGACCTCACACATCTTTAGCCACTCAGCAAAAATTAAGAGAGTTTGGCTGGGAGGTGTTAATGCATCCGCCGTATAGTCCTGACCTTGCACCTTCAGATGTCCACCTGTTTCGGTCTCTTCAGAATTCTTTAGGCAGTGTCAGGTTAACATCACGAGAGGACTGCCAAAACCACTTGTCGCGGTATTTTGACCAGAAGTCCCAAAATTTCTATAGCAATGGGATCATGTCCCTACCTACAAGATGGCAAAAAGTTATCGAACAAAATGGTACCTACATACTTTAGTTAAATGTAAATAAACTATATTAAAAAATGTTTTGAATTTTCTTAAAAAATGCGAAGAAACTTTTTCCCCAACCTATTATGTGTAGCTTTCTACCAGAAAATTGAATTCGTAATCCCATCAGTCTTTCTAGAAATCTAAAGAATCCTTTTTACAACTTTAACTCCATTTATTGGGTTGGCTTATAAGTAATGAGCGACATACAACTATTTTATTTGTATTTATTTATTACATGAATAATTGTTAATCATTAATAATATATTCACCGTCGTTTTCTACTACCATTCGCCATCGATCTGGCAAAGAGTGAATGGCATCCGCATAGAACTTCGTTCGTTTTGAATTGAAGAAGTCATCTATGTATTGTTTCAAGTGTGGTTCATCGTCAAAGCTTTTTCCCGTAAATTATTAATAAGTGATCGGAACAAGCTGAAATCAGTTGGTCCTAAGTCCGGCGAATATGGAGGGTGGGGTATTATTTCCCAATGAAGCTCCAATAGTTTTAGCCTGGTACTCTTCCGGCCGGGCATTGTCGTGCAGGAAAAATATTTTGTCGAATTGTGGACGTTTGCGATGGATGGCAAGCTTCAGTTTTTCGAGTTGATCACAATATACTGTTGCTGTAATCGTAGTATTAGTAGGAAGGAATTCCCAGCTTATTACTCCATGTATATCCCACCAGACAGAAAGCATTACCTTGCGAGGATGAAGATCACCTTTTGACGTTGGTTTTCCCTGTTCTTTATATCCCAGCCACTGGCGCTTGCGTGTGTGATTAACATAGAGAACCCACTTTTCATCTGCAGTGACAAGATGATCTAACCAATTAAATGTGCGACGGAAAGATAAAAGTTGTACATAAATCTCAGCTCGGTAGGTCAGCTAATCTTTACTTAATTGATGGGGTACCCAAACACTATATTTGTAAGTCTTTCCCAAATCATATAAATGATTTTCTATGGTGCCATGAGAGCACTCGAGCTGAACAGCCAAATCGCGTGTAGTTCTTCGAGGATCTTCTTCGATTTATAGTTTTAATTTATCGATATCTATTTCCACGGGGCGCCCAGACCTTGGTTGATCGGTTAAGGAAAAATCGTTATTGCGGAACCGTTGGAACCAGCGCTTTGCTGTTGCTTCGGAGACTGCATCGTGAGCTATCCTTTGACATATATTACGTGTAGCTTCTGCAGCAGAATGCCCAGATTGAAACTCATATAATAAACAATGTCATACGTGGGTTTTAATGTCACTCATTTCTTTGTGAACTTTAACGCACTAACATCCAAACTATCAATAACGCGCATGAGCGCGACTCGCTCTTTATATACCCTCTGCTACAGAACGATCTCGAACCTTTCCGAAAATTCTAGAAATTATAAACTAAAACGCTCATTACTTATTAGCCAACCCGATACTTTATACAGGGTTACTGGTAACTCGACGTATTCCTTGCAGGACGTCATAACAGGGTTAAAATGCAATGTAATTCGTTGCCACCAAGCCACCAAGTGTGCTACCGAAAGACTGCTTTAAAATTTCAAGATGATTCAGTTAAGATGAATTATTGCAGCGATTCCACAGAATCCACAAGAGGCTGCGGAATTAATTATTTTTCTTCGGCGAGGGAATGCTCATCCAGCAGGCCGAAGGTTTTTGTGAACTCCACTGAAATTGTGACGGAAATTTAATTGTCTTTAATTAATTTGGGCGTAGATTAATATTTAATTATACGTAGTAGGTAGGTACCTACCTACTATGGCCAACGCGAGCACGTAGTTTGATTGTTTATGTTATGATATGCGTTAGTGTCAGTTGTCTTTTGATTTCATTCACTGTTGCCACAGATTGTGTTCGAACAAGTTCACTAGAATGGCTTCGTGGACGACTATCGAATATCGCGCAATTTTGAGTTATAACTTTTTACGTGGATAAGTCCAAAAGAAATGAAGCCTATACTTCGTGATGACTGTCCCTCTCGTGCAACCGTGTAGGTACAGATGGTACAAACAGTTTAATTGTGGCTGTTTTAACCTAGAAGACGACCTGCGTTCAGGACGACCGCCGGAAGCAGTTACTCCAGAAAATATTTCTGCAGTTAAAAATTTATTTGAAACTGACCTGCGAATAACTTACCGGCAAACAGAGTCCTTACTGCAGATTGGTTCAGCAGCGTTTTATTCAATTATTCATCATCATTTAGGTTATAGAAAAGTTTGTACTCTATGAATTCCACATAAACTTACCCATGAACAAAAGGAACAGCGAGTTAAGTGGTGTAAAAAAAATATTGCCAAGTTTGAAAACGGAAAATCTAAAGACATCATTTCAATCGTCACGGGCGATGAAATGTGGCTTTATTATTGCGACCTGTCCATAAAGCAGCAAAATAAAATAGGGGTGATAGAAGGCGAAGAAACTCCGACTGAAGTAAAAAAATCCAAGTTGATAAAAAAGTAAATGATCGTGGTATTTTTCGGTATTCGAGGAATTATTGAACAAGTAGTTCTCCGTGAGCAGAAGACTGTAAACGCTGCTTGGTACACCACTGTCTGCCTTCCTCAACTTATTCTGGAATCCAAGAAGCTTCGTCCAAAATCACAACTCTGCACCTGGTATATCCATCATGATAATGCTCCGGCACATCGTGTTGACGTTACATGCCAATTTTTGCAAGATGCCAGCTTGAAACTTCTTGAACATCCGCCTTACAGCCCAGACTTGGCGCCATGTGACTTTGGACTGTTTCCTTTCGTGAAAAGTAAATTGAAAGGGCAAAGATTACGGGACGAAGAAGCTTTACTTTCGGCCTGGGACAACATATGTGCGGAAATTCCTGAACAGAAATGGAAATACTTTTTAGTGATTGGTTTATAAGGATGCAGAAGTGTATTAATTGTGGTGGCAATTATTTTGAAAAACTGTGAAAAATAAAAGTTTAATCTCAAGACTTTCAGAACATCCTATGTACAATTACATATTAATTCGTAGTAATAGGATAGGCGTAGTATTAGGTAGGTACTTTATAGTCCCTAATCTAAATTATCGCAGTATTTTTGTTCTATTAGGGAAAATTTTAAAGCCGCCTGGGCATTTTTGAAGTTTCTCACACTGGACATATTGGGATACAATTCTTAACACGTGTTAAGCTTATCATCTACTTATTTATACCTCCCCTTTTTAATAAAAAAATGATCCAAGTGCGTGTCGGACCACGCACAATGAAGGGTTCCGTAGTTGGGATGAACTTATTCCAATAACAAACTTAACATTGTAGTTGAAAAATATGTACTCCCATGATATAAATATGTTCCCATACAACGATTTACGTCACGGTCAATTCTCCAACTGCAAATGTAAGTTTATGATCGCGAAAATAAATATGTTATTGTAGTTACAAATTAACGATTTTCAGAACTTTTCATTTACATGTGCTGTGAGACCTTGCTTCATGCCAAATTTCATGTAGTCAACGGGAAGTAACCTACCTCTAAGTTTTGATTTATTTGCGAGTATCAAAATATGTCGCATATAGCCGGATTTTTTTATTGCGTTGACTTAGAAGCTTGATTGTTTTTGAGCTCCAACGAATCGTAGACTTACTTATTTGATATTAATTTCATCTTGATACCTCCACACGTTCCTGAGAAAATGGGTCTTGACAGCAGACGGACAACGAAGTGATCCTATAAGGGTTCCGATTTTTTCCATAGGAGGTACCGAACCCTAAAAAAACCGACCAAGTGAGTGTCGGCCTCGCACACAAAGGGTTCCGTACCATTGTCTATAAAAACGGCAAAAAAATCATGTGTTGTGTCTATGAGAGCCCCCTTAAATATTTATTTTATTCGATTTTTTAAAATGTGTTGTTATAGCGGCAACAGAAATACATCATCTGTGAAAATTTCAACTGTCTTACTATAACGGTTCATGAGATACAGCCTGGTGATAGACGGACAGACAGATGGACAGCGGAGTCTTAGTAATAGGGTCCCGTTTTACCCTTAGGGTACGGAACCCTAAAAACGGAATCTATCACGGACGAGTAAAGATTAACCGTTGATAACTTGTTATAACTTTATCTATGCGTATGAGCATAAGTAACATTTACAATATCCGAACATCAGTTTAACAAGGTTGTATTAAAATTACTTATTATGGCTCTAGTACTATTAAACAATTTTGTTTCAAAACATTTTATTAGAACCTCCGCGCCGCTCAAATAAATTGTGGAAGCCTGTTCGATATGTCTGAGCAAAATATTATTTGTCGGTTCGGTGCTGTTACTCAATGTTATCAGTTACGGAGAAATGCGATCGATGAATGAATGTGATCGTGACTATTTTATTTTTATTGGCTTACATTTACTTCAACTTAGGGAACAGTGCAAGTTTCATCAGAATCGGTTCAGTAGTTTTCAAGATAATGGACCTACGAATAAGTGTGACGGCCTGGCTTATTGATACGAGAAGGAAAACTTCTCAAAACCTTGGTCAAATTCTAGTGCCATATTTAAAACAAAACTATTAACTACTTATTACTAACGAATATTTCAGTTTTTTACTAAAAACTAAAAATTAATAAAAAAATAATATTACAAAATTAAATCGACTTCAAAAAGAAATTATACTTAACTCAAAATTATGAAATAACTTTAATTTCGGAAGTCAGTGGCTAAAAACTAAAATACAGATCCCAAGACACCGACTTCCGACATTAAAGTTGTTTGATAATTTTGAGTTAATTTCTTTTTGAAGCTATTTAATTATTTTTTTCACAGTCCAACAACATTCATTGCGTTATTTACGTTGTCGAGACAATTTTTCCGAACATATGTAGCAATGGAGTCAAGAACAAACCTATCTCAAATAAAAAAAGTGGATTAGCAATTTGCTTCAAAATGATTCAGATTCCGATTGATAGTGTGTTACGCGTTAAGGGTGCGGGTGTCAACTGACTGATAGCAGGGCGTGAACACCGATAGGTTGTCAAGTAGGTACTATAAATCCACTGACACCATTCAGAAATACAAGGCAAAGTGTGCGTTTAATTAATTGCCTACTACGTCTTTTTATAACAACATTTGAAAATGTAATTGGTTTGTGGTATTTATTTACATCCATCCAATTTTGGTGTACAATAAAGTATATTCTATTCTCTTCTATTCTATCCACAATCCACATATACAAGATGTAATTAAAATAACGCACAACCTCTTAAGGGGTCATTGTACTCATCATTATGAACAACTTTTTTTATAGGACCAAACCTGAAACCACGAAAAAAGACACCCTATATTTTGACTAGTTATGCGAACATACTCGTAAATATAGCAACAGCAGATTTTTTCGCGATTTCAGGTTTGGTCCCATATTAAAAGTTTTTCATAATGATGAGTACTATGACCCCTTAAGAGGTTGTGCTTTATTTAAATTATACCTTGTAACCCCCTTGCCCCTGATTGCTTGTACAGACGCAAGCAGGTGAAGCTACCCGAAACTGTCAAATTTTCGCAATCAACTTTGAACCTAATGCTTTAGCGATAAAGTTGAAAGTCTATTAAACAAAGGAGAATGACCAAAAGTGGTACCAAAAAGTATCACGCATCAAGATAAAAAATTTATAGTAATTATTTTCACAATTTTTTATGACATTACCCGTCGTGGATTTGGTTTTTGAATAGGGAATTTAAATTAAAGTAAAAAAAGTATTGATAATGTTTTACTCCCTATAAAAGATTATCATTTTTTTATCTATGGTTGAGTTCACAGCCGGTCATAGAGATGTAGAATGCAAGAAAACAGATTTTTGATGAATCGACTAACCTGTAATTTTCAAGCCCCTCAAAAATAGGTGTTGCCTGGAGGCACCGCGTGGTGTCACCCGAAATGAAACTAAATCAATGTCGAATATTTTTCCTACACTGGCTGGATATGGATAAAAGAGAGACATTTTTTTCGAAATAGAGTTATTTACACATTCGGAATCGGCACAAACAGACTCTTCGACCAGTATTTTTAAATTGGCGTAAACTTAACAAAAACCTAGTCATTCTTACTATTAAAAGACGCATCTGCCTTTGTATCTTATAGTTCAAACAGGACAAAATATATTTATTTTTCTCCATTTCAGTATTTCTGTATTTACGTACTTTTTCCTTACGGCGGCGGCAGAATATTTGTAAACCATTGCCATTGCAATATTTGTATTCCATTTCAGTATTTCTGTATTTACGTACTTTTTCCTTACGGCGGCAGAATATTTGTAAACCATTGCCAGTGTAGGATAAATATTCTGCATTGATTTAGTTTAATTTCTACGCAAAAAAGGCGAGGCGAAGGGGTGGCGCCACCGTCTGTGCGCTGTCACCAGTGCTTGAGTGGTGTTTCTTTTATATAATAAATAACTTTTACTATTAACTTTCTTTTTGTTGAATAACAATAACAATTAAGTTAAATCAGTAAAGTTGCTAATTGAAACAAAATCGTTTTTCTTACTAAAGATTTATTATCGATTACGTCCCTAAATCCTAAGAGATCATGTATTATCTATGGTATGCGCTAGCGTCCGTCTGCGTTTTTGAGAGTTGAGATTATTATTGATTATTGTATTGTGTGTTGAGAAGAACTTGATTGTATTTTGTGAACTTATTTATGTGTATTTCATTGTGCAATTCGGTCTAGTCGTGGGGTCGACCGATTGACGCCGTGAGTCACCTGGCAAAACCGATGAATCAATTGTTCATTTTTTAACATCTTCAGGATGCTATTGCGGCTGCCGTGGCGTTGTAGTACGTCGATCATGTTTGCGGAAGCACATACGGATGGCTTTCATGCCATTATGCGTAAGAAGGCAGCATTCTTACTACATCCTTACTATAACAGTCGGAATGGCATCCTGAAGATGATTGTTGCGAGACTAGACTGCCTGTGCCTGTGGTTTTAGGTTTAAGACGGTAAGGGTACTTAGAGTTATCTACTAACATTACTAACATAGCCAATAAGCACAAAATGTTATTAATGTATTACTAACAATCTATGGTCTGTAAGGTCTGAATTAAAACATTTTTATTTTATTTATTTATTTTATATCCAAAAATCGTAATTCGTAATAATATTAGCGGATTACGCTGTTTTTTAGAGCAATAATGTTCGTTAGTATGTGACGTGTCTATATAAAATACATCATTGATAGCGTCGAACAAAATATACTTACCTAGTTTTTAGGTCACTTTCGATTTTATAAAATAACTCCGAAACCCGAATGTTTTAGAAAAAATAACTTTTGTAGGAGTTAATATGATAAGTGTACCCTATAAAAAATAAAGTTTGATTTTGATGCAGCTTGGTACGGGATTCCATACATCCATGAGCATTGTCCTTTGACAGATTGTAGTAGCTTGATGTGCTGGCGTCTGTACCTTGTGTCACCTTGTTGTCTGCAGCGGAATTTCAACTAGTTAAATAATGTTACTGTTACCACGATGCCAAAAATCCGTGCAAGAATGTCAAGCGGCCCATGAGACCAATTTGGCTATGAAAGGAATGACATATGTATGTACGTATTCCGTAACAAACGCTTTTCATGTCCCAGCAAAGCGAAGCCAAGAGAAAGACTATGCACCTCAGATGACAGATAAATTCAAGATTTAGACAGTAAGCTTAGCATTACGATAATTCCCTGTTGCCTGTCACAGACGATTAATTAGTAGGCTCAGTTTTACGTTAATTGTGAAAGAAATACGGAAATAAATCCATTCCTATATCTTTTACAAGAAAAGTCATTATGCGACGGTAAGGTAATCTAGTTCATTCCATTCTTGTTTGATTTTGTAGCACTTGTGTATTCTCTGTGTAGAAGCATATACAGTTAAAAGCTTTTTGATGTACCTCCTTATACAGAGGGTTGTCTGATTGCTATCCTTAAAGAGACCATACGTTACGTGATGAGATATAGAACGCCTTTTAGGGCGCTTTATCTCTCGGACGATAGATTGCTCGGATAGGCGTTTAAAAAACGACCCTTTAGGTAGACCAAGCAGTTCCGCTTACCGAAATATTTCTCCTTCAAACAGGGGCGTTTTGCGTCTTTTTGAAGGAGCCTTTAAATAATAATGAGAATATAGTTTCTTTATTTGTAGTTTTGTGTGCTCAAAATAATAATTACGCAACCACGATGCAGTCTGTACTTTTCTCTCGACTGCAGAGTAAGTCCTAGCTCTTTAATACAGGATCTAATTAAATTAGCTAGCGAAACTCCGTTGTCATAATGGGTATCGATATCTAAACATGATCAAACAAAAAAAAAAAATTAATTTGATGATTTTTTTTTGCGTTGCAGGAATGTGTGCCTCACGGCTGCGCCAAAAAAGGCGCAGTTCAGCAAAACTGCCAGACAACTACTGCCAGACGCTGGTTTCAACTGGACCTGAAGTGTGAGGTGACAGATGTAAACCAGTTTTGTACTGCGACGTGCGTATGCATACCTACTTAAATAAAAATAAGTTTGTGTCGGATAAAAAATAATATCGAGTAAGTATGTACATTATGTAGTGTGATTTCGAGTAAAATTGCACAACAAACAAAAAGACAGATAAATAAATGAGACGGACGCATAATATACCTTCGTTAACATTTAAATAAAATCCTTCAAAACGAGTTGCAACAAAATCTGTTTAAACGACACGCCAACACATTATCTTTGCACTTCATCGCACAATACGCTGCCAACAGTTGAGCGCAGCGGACTATTTACGGACAGTTTGTAACGTTTATACTTCATTTAAAAAAAATCCGTTCTTTTTAACCCACTTCAAAAAAGGAGGTTCTGTATTCGACCCGTATGTATGTATGTATGTTTGTATGTCCGCGATTTGCTCAAAAACTCATGAACCAACTTCGATGATTATTTCACTAACGTGATCTACATACTCTCAGAAAGGTTTTAGTATATAATACATAAGGTAATTATTCTTATGTACGAAATTATATTCATAAATGTACTGTATCTCTGGCATTTCTAAGAAGATTTTGATGATTCTTCGTTTCGTTCGTTTCAGCTTATGTAATTGTTTTGTATTCAACTAAAAATGGAAAAGTAAATTTTCTCGGTATTAAGAGGAAGATAATTTTGAGCAAGCCATTTTGTTACCATGTTAAAACCATGTTGTGCTTTTTGGAAGGTTTCACTCCAAGTATCACCATGGAATGTCAGTGTAGTATCATCTGCATACGCAATTATTTTGCAGTTTTCAGTATTAAGTAGTGTAAGATCATTAATATAAACTAGGAACAACGTTGGACCTAGGCTACTACCCTGTGGTACTCCATGGGAGACAGGTAATCCATCACTTGTATAATTGCCAATTTTCACCCTTTGTGTTCTCCCAGATAGATAATACTTAGACAGTAATTTGAAGTGATTTCCACGGGTACCAACATGATATACCCAGCTTGTTAACTAGGGTGTGCAATTCTAGGGTAAGGCATTTATTTTTGTTATCTATGCTTTTGACAATGTGTTCAGTAAAGTCATTTAATGCATCATCCGTGGACTTGCCTGTACGGAAACCAATTGAGTATTCGAAAGTAGGTTATATTTTTCTAAATAATTTATGAGTCTATTATAATAATGTATTATTTGTAGGTACGACAACTTAAGACGCACTCTCTACTTATTTTCTAAGGATACAATTAGTTACCTGTTACCACTTTAAAGCCGCCGCGCCGCCGGCTCTATTTGATTAAATAACTTGTTTCTCGCTCTCATATTTAAGTTCATGTTGGAATATAAACTCGTAGGTTATTTTATAGAACGTTTGTTCGACGAACGAATATAATAATATTATAAAATACGAAAAAACATAAAACCTAAAAGCTTGTTACTTATCTGACGTTTATCGACAGCAAACATATCAAAGTTGAAAAAGTGTCTGTGTGTAATATCAAAATAACTAATTTCATATGAAAGATAATTATAACAAAAAACAATTTTTTTAAATTTTATCTGCCTGTCTGTCTGTCTGTTTGTTCCGGCTGATCTCTGAAACGGCTGGACCGATTTTTACGGGACTTTCACTAGCGGATATCTGATGTTTTAAGGAGTAGCTTTGGCTACTTTCATTTCAGAAAAATAATAGTAGGTATGGTTCCGCGCAAAAAATTAAAACCCATGAAATTGTGAACAAAATCCGATTCAAATAAGGAAGGTAGTATTGACAACCACGCGGGCGAAGCCGCGGGCAGCAGCTAGTTCAATAAGAGTAGTAATACACAGTGAGATTAGTGATACATCGATTCCTAATTAATTAACACTTTGCTGGACACTAAACGCCCACAGACGTAATAACAATAACACTTATATTGAGTCGGTCATCATATTCATCGTTCAGTGTTCTTCAACCGATTAAGTAGGTATACGTGAATCCTGCTGTTTTGCCGAAAAGATTTTGACAAAATTTCACTACCTAAACAAATAGCAACCTTTTTTATACCAATGCAATATTTGGAATGATTTTAGTACGCACATTTTCATTTCGTCAAATTCTTACTTGGCAGAATATTACCAAAGGCATTTGGTCTTTAATTAAATGATTTATTACAGCAAACAACCTTTAGACAATAACGTTTGGCAAAAGATTTGTTATGACAAAAATATAAAGGCAAAAATAAGATTTAAGGTTTTAGTGACAGAAACGAATCGCTGTAACTCCAACTTCACGCAGTCTTGTCTGCCCTAACCCTAGAGTATAATTTAGAATCGCGTAGGCGCGTAGAGGCGAGGCGGCCCGCGGGCTGAGGAGCAGGAGGCTGTGAGCGAGCCGCCGCGGCTGAGGCTGGCCGGCTATGCATGCTTGCTTGTTTGCATGCTGCATGCTTGCTTGCATGCTGCATGCTTGCTGCATGTTTGCTTGCATGTTGCATTCTTACTGACATAACGATGCAAATCTTTTGTCATTGACTAAGCAATTGACTGAATAGAAATGGTAAATTTAAAACTGACGATACTAAATATTTGGTTATTTCATTTTGCGTAAAATATGTTATACCAACTGAAATACTGAGGCGCTCAGTAGCCGTGGCTTGGTCACCCACGGTGAAGCGAAGAGGAACCCGAGGAGGGGCCGCTCGTCAGGGCTTTTTCCAGGAAGTCGACGACGTAGCGGCCGACAGGTAGGTTGTAGTGCCGCTTGGGCGACATCGCAACTGAGGCGGGCCGCGATGTTGTATGGAAGGCATCGCGGCTTAGGGATGGAGGCCGCAGCGGGAGAGGAGTGCCGGTATTGCAGTGCGCCGCTCTCCCTACCTTCAGCGGCCTTGACGGGGTCGCCACCGTCTGATGGCAGACGCGGTGGGGCCGCAGGGGAGGAGGAGTGTCGGTATTTCGTTGGCCGCTCTCCCTATTCTCTGCGGCCGAAAAGTGGTAGGCGGCCGGGCTACTGACCTGACCGGTCGCAGGGGGACCAAGGGTGCCTAGACACGGGGTCGTCTGGCGCCCATGTGCTGGTTTGGTCCATGGGGTGGCCACGGTGCGCAATGTATTCTTGTGCGCCGGTGATGGGGGGTGCTCCCCAGAGGAGGGTCGACAGACAGCCGCGACGGGCTCGCGTCGAGTGCTAACGCGTGCCCGTGTTCCCGCCACGAGCGGCAGAGAAGGACCCCGTAGAGTTTTAGTGGGTTGGAGTCCTACGTAAATGCACTATCTCCCCGTGGTAGTGCAGTGTGCATGAAAAAAAAATGGTATACGGACGCCGGGGCCGCTACCGGGATGTTGAGACGTTATTGGTAATGTTCTTCAGAAAGTTCAGGGTGCGTAGTACTGACTACCGGCGTGTGTGTATGAACGTAAACAAAGGAAAATGAGTAGGTATATAAGGATCGTAGCAGGTGGCGTAAAGAAGGCGTGAGTTTATGTATGGATACGGAGACTATCTAGGCAAGGGTTAGTCCGCCCAGCTATGAGTTTTCAACGTAGCTAATCTTTTCATACAGCGTGAGCTATTTTTTTAGGGTTCCGTACCTCAAAAAGAAAAAAAACGGAACCCTTATATTATGTGTAAGATCACTTGTTGTCCGTCTGTATGTCTGTTAAGACCCTTTTTCACATGAACGTGTGGAGGTATCAAGTTGAAATTAATATCAAAGACGTAGGTAAATGGTCACTTGGAGAGCTCTAGATTAATCGAGCTTCTAAGTCAACGCAATAAAAAGTGCGGCTATTTATGCGACATATTTTGATACTCGCAAGTAAATCAATACATAGGGACTCGTTGAACTAGAATCTTGAAATTTAGCAAGAAACAAGGTCTCACAGCACAAGTAAAGCAAAAAACGAACGGGCGAATACAAACTTAAATTTGCAGAACATATTTTTCAACTACAATGTTTGTTTTTGGGATTTGGGAGAGGAGCTCGTGGCTAAGTAATAACAGCCGCAAGGCTCGATCTATCAGGTTAAGCTACACTTGCCGGGGTTGGTCCGTGGATTGGTGACCATCTTTACATACCGAGACTCTTCCGTGCCTCGGAAAGCAGGTTAAGCCGTTGGTCCCGGCTGTCATTCGTGGATCTTTAACAGTCGTTACAGGTCGTACCAGTATTACCTAGTAACTGGGTTGTGGAAGTCAGATAGGCAGTCGCTCCATATAAAATAATGGTATTCAACTGCATTCGGTTAGACTGGAAGTCGACCCCAACATAGTTGGGAAAAGTCTAGGCAGATTGATTGATTGTTTGTTTTTGGGATAAATTCTTTTCAACTACAGATCCCTTCACTGTGCATGGCCCGACCCGCACTTGGCCGGTTTTCATTATCCGTGTACCGCAGAGAAGAATTATAATATAATAGTTTATAATATAATATTTTGCCGGTTTCGCCGACGACGTGAGACTGCAAAATGAAGACGTTTAAGCTGTTTGATAAGGGAAATATTTAATTGATCCTCTAAATACTTATTGGCCTTCTAATGACAATCTTATTTTTTCGTCTTTTTGGTCGTCTAATAAAGATCTTTTCTTTTAAATTAATGAGTTTTTTTTTTTAACTTTCTGGCCTTTTCTGTAAGTTGGTCGCAGTAACTAAGCTAGGGCAACCTAACCGAGGATAGGTTAGGTTAGGATCATTAAAAGAGACACATAAGACATTTATTCTGCCGTCATAACGAAAAAAGACGTGTCTGACATTTTTTTCGAAATAGAGTTACCGTAAGGTAGGGTATAACTTTGGCCCAAATCGAGACACATGTTTAGTGTCATTAAATCCACACAAAGTTCCGCAAGTACGCGTCTATATCGCCGTCTATTAGTTGCCAAAGGACATACGACGTTCGGTTGTGCGACACTTCGGGCAGTTTCAACAGTTGTCTCGATTTGGGCCAAAGTTATGCCCTAGAGTCAAAGTAACCCACCCTTACGGTATTTACTTATTTTTTCGGAACCAGCAAAAAAAGACACATCTACAAGTATTTTTAAATTGGCGTAAACTTAACGAAAACCTAATAATTCATACTATTAAATTATGACGCATCTGTTTTTGTATTATGTACAGACGCCAGCACATCAAGCTACTACGATCTGTCAAATTTCTTTAATAGATATTCAACTTTATCGCTAAAGCAATAGGTTCAAGGTTGTTTGGGAAAATTTTACACTTTCGGGTAGCTTGACCTGCTGGCGTCTGTACATATTTTAAAAAGGTCATAATATTTTGTTCTCCATTTCAATATTTATGTAGAAACGTCCTTTTCATTATAGCGGTAGTATTATGTTGGGAAATTAAGTACAGCTAGTTTTACCATTACGATTTTGTCACAGTTAAAACTTACGTGACACAGAATAGAATTGCGTTCATACCAATGTTAAATAATTCGTAATTTGTACAGGTATTGTATGCCCCACTCCACCCAACCTGAGGAAAATATCCGCAATATCCTCAAATCCATTGGATGACCAATAGTAATGTTTACGTGGTTATGTTTGGAAATATACGAGGGGAACTCGAAAACTACAAATCCACGTCATTTTGTGAATGAAGGGAGGTAAATTAGTAAGTAGGTTCTACAGGAAGATGGCACGGTATAGTGATCGTGTGTATTTTACAATATTGCCGAGAAATCAATCTGCCGAGCCTTATCCAAATGCTGAGTCGGCTTCCGGTCTAACCGAATGAAGTATTTTACATGGAGCGACTGCCTATCTGACCTTCACAACCCAGTACCTGGGTAACACAGTCTTACATAGTATGACTGTGCGTCAGACTTTTTGGCTTCTGACTACCTGTAACGACTGTTAAAAATCTACGACTGACAGCCGGGACCAACGGTTTAGCGTGTTTTCCGAGTTGCGCAGGTGTCTCGATATGTAATGGATGATCCCCCATCCACGAACCGACCGCGGCAAGCGTAGCTTAATCTTCGATCGACCCGTGCGCCCGTTATTTAGCCACGAGCTCTTCACCACATTATTTCTTAATGATTGCAACTAAAAGTGAAATTCAAGAATAATCACAAAGACATTCAAGTCTATTTTGCCACAATATTGCGTTTTACAGACTTTAACCATAACTCTCAAAGTCCCTATAGTACCTACTTGTAATCCTTGATTTAAAGACAATAAAATAGAACTTACAAAGTGAACAAGTAGTACTTGTTCACTTTGTAAGTACTATTTTATTGTATTTCAATGTGTATAAAGTTTGATGGTGAATAGTTTTTGATTGAGTATGTTTTAACCGACTTCAAAAAAGGAGGAGGTTCTCAATTCGGATGTTTGTATTTTTTTTATGTTTGTTCGCGCATAACTCCGACGCTTGCCAACCGATTTGAAAAATCATTTCTTTGTTGGAAAGGGTATACTTTACAAATGGTCCCATGAACATTTTATCGAAATCGGACGAGGGGTTTTTGAAAAATCTAAAAATTGACCTACATTGTCTACATTAACGATCTTTTCGTTTACACTGCATTGCGTTTTTTGTTCGCGCATAACTCCCGACATTTACGAACCGATTTGGAAAATTATTTTTTTATTCCAAAGCGTATGCTTTCCAATTGGTCCCATAGTCACCAAGTCGAGATCTGATGATGGAATCTTGGCGAAATCGAGGGAACTCTTTAAATTTTATAGGAAAACGTACCGCGATTTTGGTATTTTCTACAACAAGTGAAACATTTGCGTTCAATAAGAACCATTCTACCATCAGATCTGATGATGAATCCAAGAGACAGGCACCGGAACTCCATAATAAGACTATGTATTAGGTTGGGGAAAAAGTCTTTTCGCATTATAGTATGTATGAACTTGTAATAAAATCTCTTTGGCTATGCTATTTGTATCTGGCTGGTTTTGGTATCATTGAAAGTTTAAATTTTAAAAAACATAATTCCAAATTCAAATTAGGAAAATGTGTGATTTTCATTTGTTTTTCGTACCATCAAGATGAGTGAATCTAATGAAGAAATTCGATACATTTTAAAATTTTACTACAAAAAAGGTAAAACTGCAACGCAAGCCGCAAAAAAAATTTGCGATGTTTATGGACCTAGTGTAGTGTCTGTGAGAGTAGCACAAATTTGGTTTAAGCGTTTTCAATCCGGAAATTTTGATGTCAAAGATGCACGTCGCTCTGCTCGCCCTATTACGGATAAAATGGATGCCATTTTTGAAAAAGTGGAGCAAGATCGGCATATCAGTAGTTACGACGTAGCTGAAGAACTGGAAATTGACCACAAAACAGTTTTGGCGCATTTGAAAAAAACTGGGTACACAAAAAAGCTCGACATTTAGGTACCTCACGAGCTCACTGAAAGAAACCTAATGAACCGTGTACTCATTTGTGATTCTTTATGACGACGTAATGAAACCGAACCATTTTTGAAGAAGCTGATAACTGGTGATGAAAAGTGGATCACGTATAACAAGAACGTGCGAAAAAGGTCGTGGTCAAAGGCCGGTCAGGCTTCACAGACTGTGGCGAAACCCGGGTTAACTCGCAACAAGGTGATGCTGTGTGTGTGGTGGGATTGGAAGGGCATTATTCATTATGAGCTGTTACCACCAGACTGGACCATCGATTCTGAACTCTACTGCGAACAACTGATGAGATTAAAGCAAGAAGTTGAGAGAAAGCGGCCGGAATTAATCAACAGAAGGGGTGTAGTTTTTCATCATGATAACGCTAGACCTCACACATCTTTAGCAAAAATTAAGAGAGTTTGGCTGGGAGGTGTTAATGCCAAACCACTTGTCGCGGTATTTTGAGCAGAAGTCCCAAAATTTCTATAGCAATGGGATCATGTCCCTACCTACAATATGGCAAAAAGTTATCGAACAAAATGGTACCTACATACTTTAGTTAAATGTAAATAAACTATATTAAAAAATGTTTTGAATTTTCTTAAAAAATGCGAAGAAACTTTTTCCCCAACCTATTATATCTTAGCTGTGTTTGGGCGTGATGGAATTGTAACGGTATGCACTTTCCATGTGTACCACTAATAATAATAAAAAAAGAATTAGAAAACTTTATCTTTTTTTTTTCATTCAAAATTTCATTCTCCGGATATATTAATGTTTGTTCGGGCATAACTCCGTCATTTATGGATGGAATTTGATGTTTTTAACCGACTTCTAAAAAAGGAGGAGGTTCTCAATTCAGGGTTCAGAGATAGACAACGGAACTTTTCTATAAGTGGAAGGCAGATGACCTCGCGAATGCAGCGGGAATTCGTTGGATGCGAGATGCGCGGCAGTGGATTTCGTTTGACGGAAATGATCATGATGATGAAGACGACGATTATAACCTTCTTGACTTTTCTTATCCAACCTACGTAACATGTAGGTCCTCTGCTTTGACAGTCTGTTTTCGCGCTGGTCAGGGTTCTCATTCGAAATGCGTTGAGCATTTCTTTCCCTAATTTCTTTTAATTGTTTTCCTTTTTCAGTCTCAGTTTCGGTTCAACTCCATTTTCTCATACGAGGAGCATCTTTACTAGGCCTATCCATTTTTATTAGATTAAAAATATGTCACTAAAAATTAACAAATATTTTTTTTTTTTTTGCAAAAAAAAAGAACCGACTTCATAAAACCCTAAAAGCACTAAAAAGTTAAAAATAATACTATAACCTAACTTTTTAGTGCTTTTTAATTAGGTACACCTAAAGTAAAAAATTAAAACATCTTTGTAACCTGTAGATATTTCTAGGAAAATGTAGGGAACAGCAATTTTTTTTTTCGATTTTGCGGTTTGGTCCCATCAGTGTTTCCTTATTTGTAGTAAGTAGAAACGTATTAGTAGGACATGGAGCAGGACTCTGCACAAAGCAGAGGGTTTTCTGATGATATTGAGTCCTAAGTCCAGTGTCATGAAGTGCAAAGTTGTTAGAGTATAGACGCAGATATCAATGGCTTGCACTCGGCTAGGAACTCACGGAGCGATTTTCACCCGCGCCCGCCCGCAATAAAAGTTGTTCATAATGATACGTATGAATTGTTGTTGTAGGTTGTGTAGAAAAAAATTGGGTACAATAAGAGAATAGAGTAGAAGCCTATGGCATACCTAGTGTTTTTATTTTTTTTTTGTTTTTCAATAGCTTAGACCCAAATTGCTCTATCAATAAACACTACATTTGAAGTAAACTAGAACAATAAAACAAGAAATTTTGAAAAAACTTTATAGATCGTTATAAAATATCGAAATTCAAATCATACGCAATACGCAGGGTGCGTAGTGCGTATGATTACAAATTAAAATTAAAAATTAAAAAAAAAGAACTAAGTAAATAAAATCACCCGGTATATACAGGGTGTAATTGTAAACAGTGGCATTATGAATAACTTTTGGACCAAACCTGAAATCGCGAAAAAAGTCAGCTGTTCGCATAATTCGTCAAAGTGTAGGAAACAGCTGATACTTTTTTCGCGATTTCAGGTAAGGTGCTATAGTAAAAGTTGTTAATAATGATGAGTACAATGACCCCTTATAAGATTGACACTATTTACATTTACATCCTGTAGTACCTATACATACATAATAATTATAGATGAAGGTATATGTTTGGCCCAACGTTCTCTCAAAATACACACGTCATTGATGACTATCCCAAATGCATGGAACACGCAACCAACATAATAACATGTGCAACAAAATATCCTGTTATTACGTGAACAATTAATTGTTTCCTCATTTGTGTGTGAATCACAATTAGATAACTCATTATAATGACACAAGTTGCCGGTCCCCGTTGCCGCACGAATAATTAGGTTGAAAATGGGTTTTATCTTGGGATTAGTTCATTTAAATAGGTGACACGAGTGAATGAGCTGGCTAAATAAACCCTTAACACACTTTTATGTGTTCCGTACCTAAAGGGTGCACCGGACCCTATTACTAAGGCTTCGCTGTCTATCCGGCTGTCCGTCACAGGGGGCTGTATTTTAACATTGAAAATGTTTTTTTCCATCGCTTCAGTATAGCCCCCATTTTCGCTAGAGTGTGACATCGCCTTGGTGTCGTGTTTTTTAGGGCTACATGGATGGTTTAGGTATCAAAAGACGAGCATCAACAAGAGCTACAATATGGTGAAAAAAAATTGAGAAAGTCAAAAACTTTTCTTGAAAATCGCAAAAATGTGAAAGTTTCGATATTTTTTTAGGGTATTTTGTCATAAAATCAACTATATCTCAAAAACTGAATGGCATATCGAAAAAATGAAAAAAATTCCTCGGGGTATTTTTATTGTTGGGTTACATCCTAACAAATATTATAAATGCGAAAGTAAGTTTGTTTGTTAGTTTGTTACCTTTTCACGCCTAAACCACTCAACTATTTTAAAAAAAATGCATATACGTTGTCAGGTATACAGAAACGGACATAGTGTACCTTTCATCCCGAAAAAAAGTACTGTTCCCGAGGAAAACTACAATAACGTTCTTATGATTATAGATTATGACTGAATTATATTATTTATAGAAACTTTAGTATTAGTTAGGAGTTTTTTTTTTATTTATTTAAGTACCTAATACATTTATGTAACTCTTAACTATCCTAACTAACATTATAACTGCGAAAGTATGATTGTTTGTTTGTTTATTACGCTTTCACGTTAAAACGGCTGAACGAATTTGGATGAAATTTGGCACATGGGTAGACCATGATCTGGAGAAGGACATAGGCTATTCATCAACCACCACCTCTTAAAGCAGTATTGTTTTAATGTTACTTTAGTGTGAGAAAGAGATGGAGCTATACAGGACGTCTAGCTCGATCTCTTTCCCACACTCGACTAAGATTAAAATAATACTGCTGATCCAGCTGGAGCTAGACCACTACCTCTTAAGGTCGTGGTCTAGCTCCAGCTAGATCTAAAAAATAAACTGGACCTCTCTGTCACTAATAGTCTAGGCAGGAGGGTGCCCTTTGTGTGGCGTAATTTCGGGGAGCGTGCTCCTTAGATGAGCGTCGCGTCACCGAGTTGTTATGGCAGTTGTTCGCGACGATACGTCACCAAACAGAAACACTGTTTAGTTTTTTGTTTATAATTTAGACTCAGTTACAATAGTGTTTTATAGTTAGAAAGTGATAGTGTTTCTTAAAGAAATCGTAAGTACAACCCTTATAAACTTCAATTGAGTGGGCTACATAGCGGCGATTTATAGTTTGTTGGTGCGTCCAAGTACCCTAGATCAACACCTAGCCCTGGACGTACTATTAATCTTCTAGTCTGTCTGAAAAGCCCACTTAATTGGGTTTACAAGGGTTGTAAATGTTAGTTTGTTGTTTTTTGTTAATTTGTTTTATCAATCTAGGTTTTCAGGGCGTGTCCCGTCCTGAAAAACAAAGTTGTGATATTGTAAATATCATATTGTGTTAGGTCATTAG
Organism: Dicycla oo; assembly: GCA_948252095.1. Classification (NCBI taxonomy): domain Eukaryota; kingdom Metazoa; phylum Arthropoda; class Insecta; order Lepidoptera; family Noctuidae; genus Dicycla; species Dicycla oo. The sequence continues at coordinate 19,083,904 of OX411712.1, forward strand.
ACCAGCTTGAGATACCCGTTTAGTTTACTGAAATAGCTTCATAGGTTTTCAAATAAATCAACTTGGAAAATAATATTTAATTAAAATAGTTATGTTTTGCGTGTTTACACTGTAAAATATTTTCAGTAGATAATGTTACAGAAACTACAGGTCTCTCAATCGCTGGGTAATCTAATGACAATTCTTTTTTTAATTTTATATTTAAGCCATTTGTGAGCGAATTTGTAAAGGTAAAACAGTAAAAAACTAATCAAAATAAAGTTTAAATCGGGAGACAATTTGCGGCCCTCGTTAAGGTAAAGTATCGAGGGACCTAAGCGCGCAGGGAAAAACATAGCTTCGTAGCCATCGGCATGGTACCACTTATTCCTGAAGAGTTACGCAAGCTGTCTCCTGAAAACTCCTGAAGACTTATCAAGCAGTTGTTATTATTTCATCAACAACAAATCCTTCCCCGTCAAGACTTCAATTCACAGCCATCAGTCTGCAGACAGTCTGAGCCTATAGGTGCAGGACGTTAGCGCCGTTTGGGCTAGGAGGCCTATACCTGGTATAGGGATACACCTACATCCTTTCACCCTACAGTGCCCATCGATCACGCCCGTCCACAGGAGTGTTTAAGAGTTTGATCGTCAAATGTATTTGTATTTATTTGTAAATACGTATTTTAATTTAATTTTATAATGATGTTAAATTCATTTTTTTTTATTAATTATGTTTTGCGATACTTTGAAAATACTTCAAATTACTAATTAGAACTTTATATTTGAGATAAAAATGATTATTTCTATGTTCATAACTATTTTATATCGTTTCGTTGTTGTTGTTTTAAACAAAAAATGTTTTTCTTTCAAAAATAGTCTTAAGAATATTTCATTAGTTTTCAAAATTGCATGGCGTAATTTTTACCTTACGGATTTTTTACTTCGTGCATATGAGCTCTATTACTTCAAAGGCGATACAAAATCTATTATATCTAAATCTATTAGATTGGGCATCGTATAAATTGAAAGGCCTGCCTAAGTGCATTTTCAATGTACCCGAAGGTCGTGTAGAGCACGAGATCTGTGATTTTTTTTAACCATAATAGGTAATCACATGAAATTTTCAAAGAATGTTTACTACATGGCCGCTATAGTAACAAATAATTAAAATGAAATAAAATTAAAAATAAACGTGTTTTTCCCCGTTTTATATTGTACGGTACGGAACCTATCGTGTGCGAGTCCAACTCGCACTTGGCCGCTTTTTTAATTTCACAAACGTTCTATTTAGAGGCTTATAAACATGTCCAATAAGTAATGTGCGTAGTGGCGTAATAAATATCTGAAAGTAAATAAGGGTAAAAGCCTGCTTTTAACCCCTGACATGTCCGAATAACTCCATACAAGGTTCATGTCAATGTGCTCGGATATCAACCGAATCCCAAAGGTTCACAACTACTGTAAGGCCGCGGTTGCTATTGGATGATGTTTTTTTACGTTTATCAATTGATCATATTTTTTTTATACCTATCACCTAATTTCATATGTGGAAGCAATAAATATATTGAGTATTGATGAAATACGTTTATATACATACTAGCTTGTGCCCGCGGCTTCGCGTGCGTGGTTGTCGGAAATTACCCCACGGGAACGCACTACCGGAATCTAAAGTATTATTTGTCCTACTCCAGGTCATAGTTTACCCATGTGCCAAATTTCATCCAAATCCGTTCAGCGGTTTTAGCTTGAAAGCGTAACAAATAAACAAACTTACTTTCGCATTTACAGTATTATGAAAAACAGGTATAGCGACACTCTAGACTTACAAAATGTAATAGGTACTTATTAAATAATAAAAAAACAAAAACAACACATTACTAAAGTTTCTATAAAAATATAATTGAATCATGATTCGAAAGACACGTGGCGCCATCTATTATCGTAAGAACGTTATTGTTGTTTTCCTCGGGAACAGTACTTTTTTCGGGATGAAAGGTACCCTATGCCCGTTTCTGTACACGTGACAACTTATATGCAAAATTTCAGGATGATCGGTTCAGTGGTTTAGGCGCGAAAAGGTAACAAACAAACTTACTTTCGCATTTATAATATTATATGATATAAAGTTTTTTCTTATGTACACATGGTGTACGCGAGACAGTTCAGGGGTAACTCATAAGTAAGTTCGTTTTCGGACAGATTAGTGACTGTTCTCTTTGGTATAGCAACCTAGCAAGTGGTCTCTAGCACGACTTCAGAGCATGGGTCCAAGGCTTGATCCACTCCAGAGTCATCGCTGAGGGTGTCGCAACTCCAACTTCACCGGGCCCGGAAGCTCAATTAATAATTGAAAGGAGATAAAGCAATTAGATATTATATTTTAAATTAAATAGGTTCCTACATATTTTCTTAGGATAAACGCGCACTTCTTAAGCCGAACCTCTCTTCAATCTCACTGACTCCTAAAAACAACTAGGACTCCTTTTTTTTTTTCAAAAGTAGTTCGATATTTGTTTGAGCGACAGACATATAAGGTTGCCTATTGTATGAAGCCTTTACAGTACCTACTGTACAATATACCACGAATGACAGCCGGGACCAACGGCTTAACGTGCTTTCCGAGACACGGAGGGGTCTTGGTACGTACCCATCCACGGATCAACCGCACCAAGCGTAGCTTAACCTGATCGATCGACCCATGCAGCTGTTATTGTTTAGCCACAAGAAGTTCAGCCAAGTTGTGTCAATAAATAATCATATACGTTACCCTCAGCTTCCATTTCCTAAATTGCACCAATTTTTTTTCAGCGGCTGTTATTTGTAATATTATTTTGATCAGTCACGCGTTCAGCCGTATCCCTGGTAAAGGTTTCTTTAGCTGGGCAGGGGTGCGTCTCATATCATATAAAGTTGTTTGGTATATTTTCATTTCAATAACGTTCACAAAATGTAATAAACGTGAGATATACCAACTGTTGATATAATTTCTTTACATATAACATTAATATATTATACTCTAAAACTTATTTCGTATATATGTCGTAGGATGATTTGATAATTCGAATTTTCGCGAAAACCCTAGGGATATTGCGAAAACACGGATAATTAGACAATGGTGAAACCATTTCTTAATCTTATTGGCAAAAGGGTTTTTGCAAAAACATGAGTCGGTCTAGTAACATTGAATATCCTTAACTCTGCTTGGCTAGATTTTTGCTTACGGACCAAATCTTATTCTGATTGGTTCCTAGTTTTACCCTGTGAGCTTTGAAGTATTAGAAGTTTTGAAGTAGTTGGAGTAATAGAGTTATGAAGGGTTAGAAATAACAATATCGATTTATAGGAACTTTACTTTGCAAGTAAGTAGGAACTCAAGTAATTAATTGTATTGTATTTGTAATGTAAGACCTAAATTCTATTTTTCTACGTATATTACATGCTTAGCTTACTATTTAATATTATTGTTAAATAGTAAGCGAAACTTAAAAAAGATACGAAGTCCGTGAAAACAAACAAATTTTCCCGAGGATCCATATTGTGTTGGAGTTTGTTGCGCCACTTCTTCTCCTCAGCTAAAGCATTAGAAAGTGGTGAAGGGCGGGAATACTAATACTAACTTCCTGGTGGAAGCTGCATGAGGTCGCACAAGAGCATAACTTTTATGCCGCCAATGGGTTACCAAAGGGAACCAAAGACATCTCGACCACGAACAACAACTCTACATTTTGCCACTGTTCACGCATTACCCTTAAGTACTTAATTGCCGGAAAAAAGAGGCGTTCAAAATGTCGGTGAATGTCGTGTCTCCTCGCTGCTGGCGCATGTTTTGTCTGAGTTCGACAAACTGGTACTTTGAATAGACTGTTTAATGTAGAGACACCTACTAGTCGTGCTGCAACTCCAGAGCGCCGATCTCTGTAGCCTGCTTCCCGTCACATCAGAGACAACTTGAACGATTCATAATTTATGTTTGGTTTTTACGTGCATTTATAAAAGCGTGTTATTATAGTGTTTTTTAAACTATTAATTTATTTTATACTTTTAGCCTTTGATAACGAAATATTTTTAACATTTATATATTTATTTCAAGTAGGCGAATGAGCCCGCATCCTCTCCATCTCCGCCAATGCGTCTGTATTGCATGTTTTACCTGTCAGCTTAGAACAATCTAGCTCTTCAATCTGGAGACCACTAAGTGATTTTACTCTACTTAGGGCCACATACGCCTGTCCAGCCGCAAAAGTACGGGACCCTAAGTACACCACTTCGTGGTCTACCGTAGAGCCTTGCATCTTGTGCACGGTAGATGCCCAAAGGGAGCATGCACCTTTCCACCGTACCGTAGCTGCACTTGGCCGGGAATTGATTGCCTATAGGCTGAATTAGGTGCTCACCGTCGTTTCCGAAAGATATAATAGGTTTGTTACAACCTTGAAACCTGATCGTGTTCAAAGTCCATTACGTGACCTTTCTAACAAGTCCAAACACGGCTATGATACGATATTCCATCATAGAATGCCAGTGCCTATCTTCCGGCTTCATCATCAGACCTTGAAATCTAATCGTGATCAAAGTTCATTACAAGACATTTCTAACAAGTCCAAACACAGCTATGATACGATGTTCCATCATGAAGTTCCAGTTCATATCTTCCGGCTCCATCATCAGATCAGTTCGACAGTACCATAGTATTGTATTGTCATCAGAATTACATACGGCTGCCAATTTTCATGACGCTACGATCATTGGAAGATGCTTAAATTAGTTACCTTATATTCCATTACATAGTTACATACAGGTCGACCTAATAAAAGTGTGTTAAAAATAAAACCGACTTCCAAAACAAAACACTACAAAGTGAAAAATAACTTTAATTTCGGAAGTCGGTGGCATAACACGAAAATACAAAACCAAAGACACTACCGAAATTTAAAGTTATTTTTCACTTTGTAGTGTTTTGTTTTGGAAGCTGGTTTTATTTTTTGCTAAAAGTTTTAGTGGGAGAAAGTGCAACCGTTGTGTAACCTTATTTTTCTTTACTTTGGTGATATTGAGTAGAGTTGTTGGGGAAAAAAGTCGAGTTGTCGAGGCGCCGCTCAGTGATCCAAGTGGAACACTAGAGAGAGCCAACCAAACCAATGGGGAACTCATTTGGAGACTGCGAGGACACCCGAATCCCCCCGGATATGGCCACCGGGTCCTCCCATCCAGTCGCTGGCTGGCACGGTGGAGCATACCGGGATTTTTCGCGAGTTGGCGGGGCAGCCTTTGGCACGTGGCTGGCGTGCTACTTGGGCCCCCTACTGACTGCGGTCGGCCAACGGCTGGCACCGTGCTTCGGATCCCGCTACCCTCCAAAATGAGTTACCCGGCTAGCTGACTCAGAGACCAAGACCGGTTCCAAACAGCGTAACTGACAATCTTCTTCTCCCCCAAAGGCGCTGGCACTCGCACACACCGACGGAACACAGCAAGCTGCTTGGTACCGGACTCCGGTGGGGTGGTGGTCGCGAGTCAGGCGGCCCCTTGCGGAGCCTACCACCCCTAAGTGGGATCGTTCGTACCACAGGCAAGCCTGTGGTGCCATTGCCCGGGGTGGACTATTAGGAGGTAGATCCCAAACCGCCCCAAACGTGTTTAGGATAAAACTGTGCGAGCCGAGCGAGCGAAGCGAGCGGTGCCGCAGCAGTGGCCGGCGAGCACTACTTCCAAAGCCTAGGCAATTAACTAAACGGCAAATTAATTTAGTTGTCTGCGACAGATTTTATATAACTTCATTGCTAGTCTCGTTTCAATAATTTGTAGATAGGTCTACCTACCTACTTTTATAGGAGCAATGTCCAGAATGGTAGGTACAGTAAGTATCTTTGACCTTGAGCTGGCCTAGCTGAGTACGGAGTTTCAATAGAATAAGAGGTCAGTTTATACTGGGTTTGTTACCACTGACGTGCGCCCTACAGTACGCAAATCACAAAGGCTCCTACAAATAGGCGCGACACGCGACGCAAATTGCACGCGACACAAAAGCACCGAGAGTCGCGCGACGAGTGGTGCCTTTGTGTCGCGTGCGATTTGCGTCGCGTGTTTGAAGGAGCCTTAAACTTATTGATTTTATGCCATGTCAGTCTATAATCAAATCAGTTTAGTAATAAATCTCCAATTTATTTATTTATTTATTAATCACAGAATCCACAGCTCTTAAAAATACCTTAACACACTTATTGTACTAGTATTACAGCCAATTACAATGTGGAATTGCCACAATCATTATACTCAGCAGACAGATTGGCTTATGTTAGAGACGGAAAGAACGCTGCTACGTATCTCCATAAAGTTTATATTAACAGACTTTTGTAAAAAGCTACTGTACCTACATAGGAGTAGGTACCCTCCTCTTCACCGCAGAAAATCTCAAAATATTGTTGAGGAAACAAATCCTAAGAAGCAACTGCATGTTCTGTTGACAAAACTTTACTCCTGTTTCTTATTGTTGACTTTCAAAAAGAATCATTTGAAAAGACGCAATTCTGTACAATGTTCGCGTTTAATGCTTTAACAGAATAACTTTATCAAGATTATTATTAGAACTTACAAAACGACATATAGAAAACGACATATTTACCATGTATATTAATTCGACGGTCCCTATTAACAATGTCGGATGTACATTTTTACCAATATTCACTTTTTTACATAAATCGAATTACAATAAAAAAAAAATTCTTCACTGTCAAAAAAAACTTTGAACTGAGGGCAGTTCAAAGTTTGCCCTAACGATAAAATATAATCGTTATGATATTAACAATGTCAGTTTCGAGTTTCCGATATTTCGGCACTGTTGCAAGTGCCATGATCACGGATAAACAACTAATATACATGGTAATTATCACGTTTTAAGTTCTAATAATAATGTTAGTGACCATGTCGGTTTAAAAACGTTGTCAAGATTCTCAGTCACGGCAATAAAAGTTTAATACAAATTGTACGAATGTTCTATAAAATTCTTCGTGCTAGGACAAAATGTATGCAAGCACTCATCCTAATCTGTTTCGTCATTAATATTAAACCTTACGTTTACGTATTTTGGTAACTCTAATTACGTTTCTCAACATAAACAGCAATAATGTTTAAATAGATCTACGTCGCTTCCTCTCAATATTAATAATAATCCAACCATAGCCTGTGCCATAGCTTATAAAATATGATTCCATGAAAAGTGAGTGCGAGATTAAATCAGGAAAATGAGCAGCCGTACCTGTACATATACATACAGCAAAATTATAAGTATCATTGAGGAGGCAATATTCCAGAAGGGTCGTTCATTATGGTAACGTCTGTAGACTCTATGGGGTCATCCATTTACTAACACAAATTATCTACCTACTTTAATTTTTCTCTATGGGTGAAGTTCACTAACGATTTTGACGCAATAATATTGACTGAAGCTAAGTTGATTGAGCAGTGCTTGAAGTTGAAGTTGAGTGAAATGCTTAACGTTTCAATTACTAGAGACAATTTGCCCATGCCTAACGAACGTCAGACTCTACGTAGGATTTCTGGGAAGTCATTTAGAGAACAGACTATGACTATCATTATTCTAGAACTCGAAGGTTTTAGGACAATGATGAACACATAAACGTCATGAATCGTTAACTACAAGGACCTTTGATGTTTAAAGGCATTACAAAACAGGGACAAAAAAACCATATCAAATATTGTTTAGAAATGTTTAGAAATGATATGTTGATTTGAGGTTAAAAAGAAACTTGGGCTAAGTCGTCAGAAACTGCCAGTGGCCCGGCAAGGAGATCCTGAGTTCGTGTATTGTTATATAGTGGACTTTGCCTATAAATGTCGATTATTATTCATCAATCTGCAATATATACAAAGAAACAACGATAATGAAATTCCCGTGGGAATACTGAAAAACGACTCAAGAAGCGGTAACGAGGATGCGCAAGATTAGCAATCCTGTTGATAATTGTAATGACTTGCAGACTTGCTTCTTTGACCATCATTTGAGTTGTACTCAACTTGCTACGTATTTGTATTGTCTATATTACAGCAGCATATTAATTAGGAAGGTTTTCTCTGATTGGCATTCCAAAGTAGTAATTGTCGTTCGTCCTCTCAAAATATCCTTCAAAATCTATATAGGGATCATAACAGGGAAAATAATCCGTTATATTGCCAATCCTTGAATATTTTCCTTTCCCTTATTCATTTTAATAAATCTAATATTTATTCAGTTCACTTGTACTGTTGGTGAATCCTTTTTAGGGTTCCGTACCTCAAAAGGAAAAAAACGGAACCCTTATAGGATCACTCGTGTGTCTGTCTGTCTGTCTGTCCGTCTGTCACAGCCAATTTGCTCCGAATCTAATGGACCGATTAATATAAAATTTGATACACATATGAATTTCTGTGACTCAGATATGGATGTGTAATACAAATAAAGAAATTTTGAATATGGGGGTCACTTTTGGGAGGCCACTAAGATAATTTAAAAAAAAGTTATGCAAATTGTACCGTATACGTTGTACCGTCAAATGAAACGGCTTACAATGCGGGTCTCAAATAGTTTTTTTTTATAATTTTAAAATATATTGTTGTTATTTAGGAAAAGTAACAAAATAATGATTTATTTCAAACAGTAACTAGACTTATATACCAGCTAACACTAAAAGATATATATATTATGTACAAGTATACCTACATAAAAATCATAAAAATAAAAAGGTGAAGAGCTCATAGGGCATCAAAAAATTCGTCCGCATCGCTGTCAATTGAAAAAGTGCCCAAAAGGCTGGCAGCATTGCCATTTTGGATGGCAATGCTGATTCTTTGGGCTAAAAATAGGCCAGCCCTTTGGTTCCGTGAAGAGTCGACCAACCGCTGGGCGATGTCCCGAAATACTCGATGAGCACTCAGACCCCCAGGCCGAGATTCAACCCCAAACGACTCAAACATATACCAATAAGGTTGCTATATTTGCGCCGTTTGAGGTTTTCTGCTCCTGCAGCAGCCGCCCCAGCACAGCCCGCCGTGCTAAGAAGGTGGGATGGTGCGAGGGTATCGACACAGGTTGCATGTACGAAATTTTATAGTATACCCATTTCAGCAGAACCCATTTCTAGCCAAAAAAGAACCCTTTAAAATTCAAGTCAATTACACTCTAGGGTAGGGCAGACAAGACTGCGTGGAGTCGGATTTACAGCGATTCGTTTCTGTCACTAAAACCTAATTTTTTAATTATATAATTCCCAAAAAATCTTTTTTTTGCCTTTATATTTTTGTCATAACAAATCATTTGACCCAACGTTTATTGTCTAAAGATTGTTTGCTGTAATAAATCATTTGATTAAAGGCCTTAATGACATTATGCTTGGTAATATTTTGCCAAGTAAAAAGACCAAATGAAAATGTGCGTACTAAAATTATTCCAAATATTGCATTGGTAAAGAAAAGTTGCTAAAATTTGTTTGGGTGGTGAAATTTTCTCAAAATCTTTAAGGCAAAATGGCAGGATCTCGGCTCGCTCCAACATGGGACTTAAAACATAACTGACAAAATGTTGGTGTTATACCACATCTGGCAACAAGAATACAGGCGTCATCTTATTTTAGTTTTTAGACATGAGTTTTTCAATGTAGGTAATTAAGTGTACATAACACTTAATTACCTACATTGAAAAACTCACATTGTGGTAGTGAGTGATCTAAAAACAACCGACTTCTAAAAGAAACACTACAAAGTGAAAAATAACTTTATTTTCGGAAGTCGGTGTCTTTGGATCTGTATTTTAGTTTTTTGCCACCCACTTCCGAAATTAGTTATTTTTCACTTCGTAACGTAATGTTTTTTTTTTTTTGGAATTCGGTTGTTTTTATTTTTTTTTTTTTCACTTTTCTAGTTGGTCGGTTATAATTTATCTAAGTTACAATAGCCTAAAGTCAACTGCTCGTCAACTTTTACAAAATAGGTATTGCTTTCCCGATGCAGGGGAGGTAATTGTTGACGAGTTCTCCTGGTACTTCACCATCAGCTCCACTTCACCATATCGCACACCTAGATCAAAAGTAGCACAACTCAAAATAGGTACCCCTTTTTTCAGGCACAGTAAAAACCGTTTTACTCGTTTTCCATTTGATCAATTTAAAATATTTTTGTATGATGTTGTAATTCATTAATGGAGATTGGTACCCATGTGTCTTTGAAGTCAATCAGTCAATGCAGTTTTCGACGCAGAGTCCGATAATCGCAATAACTCGATTTTGGATTATTTTGAGTTGTGCTACTCTTCATCTAGATGTGCGATATGCATTGTGACGAGCTTAAGTTGCTTAGCAACCATATTAAAGTAATCGAATCGCATACGCAACCCGTGAAATACTTTGAGTTCCAGTGGCATCTGCGGTATTCATCATCAGTTCCACTTCACCAAATGGTGCTTTTTGCACGAGTTACTATAAAAAATACCCAATTTGCTCTAGGTCCCTATATAATATTTGGAGAGTTCCCTCGATTTCTCCAGGATCCCATCATCAGATCCTGACCCGATGACAATGGGACCACCTGGAAAGTATACGATGTCAAACAAAAAAATAATGCTCCAAATCGGTGCAGCGGTCTTAATATAATCGGGGAACATACATTAAAAAAAAACCGACTAACTGAGAACCTCCTCTTTTTATGAAGTTGGTTAAAAAATTCAGCCAACCTACTGACTAGTGATTACTGCAATATTGATAATGAAAATATTAAGTTTATTAAACCCACTTCAGAGCAGTTCAGACTAAGAGAGGACGATTAGCAGCGAATGCAGCGACACACCAAGTGCAAAAATATCTTAGTTATTCTTTTATAAAGGACCGCCTGGTTGCGCAGATGCAGAATTAGTTAACCTACAACAAAATTGAAAATAAACGCGAAATTACAAAACAGGTACCTGCTACCTGCGCGTGCGTTAGCGTAGCAAACGTAAAACGATTCGTCACAGTGAACGTACGTAGTAGGTAACATCAATACAATCAAACATCGATCGAAAACGACCTAACCTTGAGATAATGTTAAACACGCCTGCAAATCGATTATAGTTAAATAGAATCGAATAGGAAACATTGTCGAGATGGTCGAAGCTTGTCGAATCTACAATGCAGCGAGCTAGTAAGATACACGATGAGAAAAGTGTTCGCGGGTTGTGTTGTGTACCAACCGGCATTTTTAATGTGTTTAGTTGATAACCGCGGGCCGCGCGCGTCGCTCGTGCCTACGCGCATCCCGCACGACCACCTCCACGCGTTGCATTGCTTATCACATACCTGTTTTGTACGTGTTTTCACTGTGTCTTTCCCCAAAAAGTGGGACCAACAGTTACTAAAGTGCAGCAAGAACACACTCGTATATTATAAGGAGGCAACCATCAACTAACAACGTACGACCCGAAGGAAGCCGGTCCTTATATCACAAAAAACTGTGATTACAATTGACTCAAGGTACCTATATTAAATAACCATCTATTCTCTAATATGTACATAAATGCATTATGTATTGGAGACAAGGGACGAGTGCATCTCTGGAATATGAATGCGACAAATTTTTGATTATGTATTTATGCGATTAAAGAATGTGTATATATAGCAGTGACAATAACAACAACACACCCAATTCATTTCAAAGCCTCAACAAATATTCATACAACGACAAGCAAGCGCTCACTTAGTGAGTTATTCAAGCGTGTGTGAGGTACGAAGTTTATATTTTTTTAGACATAATTTGTACAAAAAATATGGCAGGTAGTTAAGTCCTACCGCATTAGGTACTGAATGGCTTTTATAAACAAAATTATAACTGCTTCACGTTGTTTTACTTAATTTTATCAAGATTATGACAAATAAAGGTACGACTGAATATAGACGTTTAAACTATGAATCATGATCTCACTCTTATCCTTTTTGTCACAATGCAATTTTATTACATCTTCAACTAGGTTATCGTAATAGGTTGATTTATTTACAAGACATATTTCTAATCATGAGATCAACCCAGTTAAGGCTGAGGACAAACGAACGTAATTTTTTTAGCAGTGAGTCGCGTAATTTGTGAGTTGGGAATTCACGCTGCATTCGGTTTCATACTAAAGTCCTTGTGACACACGGCGCGGCGACGCAAAATGAGTTCATCACATTTTATAAAAAAAAATCCGCGACTCATTTTGCGCGACTTATAGCTCAAAATTACGTTCGTTGGGCCTCAGCCTTAACTTCAAAACTTTAGCGAAACAAAAACACGACAGTTCTAAGCGATAGCGATAATGCAAACGCTTATTTAAAAGCCTCAATTTATATGAAAACGCCAACACAGAAGTTGCGTTCAACTATTGTGTGAAAGGATACAAGCGTGCAAGTTAACCAAGTACTATCAACTTCCTTAGTTAATTGCAGCTTATAAGTAGTACTTACTTGACAAACAATACTTCGGTTCTATAAGAAAGTTTCTCTAAAGTTCTTTTCTAAGAGCGCCTCATTTGTATGTAAATCAGCTCTACGAACAATGCTACTACTATCCAGAGTACAAAATTTTAGAAGACTTCTATTAATTAATTAACCAAGGAATTTGTTTTCCGTGGGTCGGTAAAAATAACAAAATTATAATATACTAACTAATCGAACCAGATTTATAACTTTACTAACTATTTACACCAGGTAGGTACCTACAAATTTAAATGACTAACTAACTAAATATGTGTATATATTTAGACAAATAAATACAAAAACTAGGAAATTTAGGCGTCGGAGTACTCGTCCGCATCGCTGTCATCCGTAAACGTGCCCAGAAGACTGGCAGCACTGCCACGTTGAATGGCAATGCTAATTCTTTGGCCAAAGAACGAGCCAGCCCTCTGGTCATGTGAAGTGTCGACCAGTCGGCGAGAAATTTCCTTAAAAGGAAGACGCACACTCGGGCCCCATGACCCGAGCTTTTCGATCCAAAACGGCTCCAAACTGTAGCTACTCATAAGGTTAAAGGCCAAAAGGCAAAAAGGGTAAAGGGTAAGGCCATTTACGCCGCTTGAGGGTCTCAGCAGCCGCAGCAGCGGCGCCAGCACAGCACGCCGAGCTTGGAACATGAGATGGTGCAAGGGTTGCGTCCCACACCAGAGGCCTACCTACTTTCCATGGTGCCCGAGCCTGTCGACAGCTTCACCGCAGTGACACTGATGCGGAGCAACACAAGGTGCCTAAGCGGAGACACGTAGCGAGCCGAAACGATGAGTCATCCATCATAGTGCCTATGGTGGATGACGGGAGCGCCTGAAGCCACAAGCCTGACTCCCATTCTCCCACAGCCAGCAGACGGGCGCGTTCAACAGTATTAAATGACGTGCTTACTAAGGTATTCCGTATAATAAATACTGCAGAGCGGCACGTTCCTAGTTAATTTATCTGTACTGTGGACCGAGGAGAGGACGGCCGATAAACTTAAACTTGAAATTTTGCGGACACCGAGACCACCCAGGCTAATGCGAAGTATTATATAGCTTGCTGCCACGCTCGGTCGTCCAGGGCCACATTTAAGATAGAAGTTAGTGTTTCTAATAATTTGGTCTACTTTTTCTAAAAAGTTGTGGATGTTTCCACAGATGGGAGGAGCGAAGGCTATATGTGAATTTTGGTACAAAGCAACAGTATCTAATGAGTGTGAAGGCCGAATGAATATTAATATTGAAAAGTCTTTCCGAGACATTATGAAAATTTTGACTTTACTCCTCAATAGGATCGTAAACGTTGGAAAGGATTTGTCAAAAATTGGAGACCCATTCTAACTTAAGTAAAACTATTCACAAACTAATATATGACGTCGAAAAACTCATCCGCATCGCTGTCGACTGGTAGGTAATGTACCCAGGAGACTGGCGGCATTGTCACGTTGTATGGCAATGCTTAGTCTCTGGCCACGGTAAAAGCTAGCCCTTGAGTCACGGGAAGTGTCAACCAGCCGTTTCGAGATTAAAATTGGGTCATGTATTTAAATTGTCCACACTTAAGGGTCCAACAAAAAGGTTACAAAAAGCTGGCTCAAACCTCATAAATTCAAAAGTTACTTTGTACAGTAGTAAACAGTTCAACCATATTCCACCATGGAATATGGTTGCTGTTTACCATATGAACGAGTCATTTTGAAAACAGTTTTTGTCACTCAGCACTTTCCTCCCAGCATATTATTATTCAGCATATATTATCCACATTTAAGAGGCCGTATACGAAATTTTGCCGATTTCGCTAATTTACGTGATTTTACAGACGAGATTTTATATTTAAAATACTGTATTTCTATAAGTTATAATCCACAACATGAAAGATCATTTCAATTATGATCTAATGAATGAGCGGCTTTTTTATTTTGCGTCGAGTATTATAATGTGAGATTTAGGTTATTTTAAAAGATTTTGTATTGCCATTTTTTGCATTTTTTAAAACTTAAATTCCAAATTGATTGATTTTGAATTTAAGTTTATTATTATTATTTAAATTCAAAATTGATGGATTTTGAATATATTTCTGTTGTTTTAATTTTATAAACTTTAACGATCTAAATAGCCGAAATCAAAAGCAATTCTTTGCCCATTTACTCTTAAATTTTGAAGTTATAAATATTTTTTTTACTCAAAAATGTTACTTATATGAAGTTGTAAAAAGTGATTCATACATTGTATGACTTTCACAAGAAGACATTGCAATTTTTTCATACCCTATAGACGTCAAAACGATTCGTAAATATGTGATATTCTAAACCTCTTACAGCAAAAATTCACAAAACAGTCTCAGTCAGTCAGTTTTAGGTTGATTAGCCAAAATTTAATAATAAAAATAAAAAAGAGGCCCACTCATTTAATTATAATTGAAATGATATTTCATGTTGTGCATTAAAACTTATAGAAATACAGTATTTTTAACTGTAAAATAACGCGTGTAACATCACGTAAATCAGCGAATCGGCCGTATACGGCCTCTTAAGGTCTATCCACAAATATCAGGGCGAGAAGCTCCGTTGTCGCCTCGGCCTGAATAAGAACGTGTGTGTACGAGTTCAAATAAAATTTCTTACACACCGATATTTTTTTAACGTCCACGTCCCGGCTGCGGCCCTTGTGAATAGAACTTTAGTGTGTGATTTGATGCCTCGTGCTTACTTGTGAATAGCCGTCAGTTTAGATACAAATTGTAACCACGACGGAGATGTAGAACAATGTGTTTCAAAGCAGTAAATCATAAGTTATGGCTTCTGCATTTTTACATTACAACCACAGTTGAGTTATCGTATTAAGGCGCTACCCCGACCAACACCTTGCAATAGTGCGTTATTTAGAGGCTATTAACTCATTAATTGATAGTAATGTAGTACATCTAAAAGCACATTATTATATCTTATCATCACGTTGCACGTTCTTATTTGATTTTATTTATTATAAACACATTTAAAATCTCCTTGTAAAAAAGTGACTGAAATTATTGATTGCATGCATCATTTGTTGAGGATTACACTAATGGAGGATTACAATTATTTAAAAATCTAAAAAAAATACGTTTTATTTAATTTCCAAAGAGCGTTATTCTTTTTTTTTTATACGTACGAAATTCCAAAAATGTTGTGATTTTTATGATAAAAGAGCGTGCGGAGGGAGCGGGGCAGAGCGAGACTAAGGCCAAGAACTCATGGAGCGATTTTCTCCCGCGCCCGCCGCTGTTGCGGGCCCGCAGCTCCTGTTTCTACAGGAGCTGCGGGCCCGCCGGAAATATAAATGTAAAAAATTAAAGCACAATTCACGACGCGTTTTACACCCGCGGTGTGCGCGGTTGTATGCGGCTCCCGCTGTACCGGCGGGCAATTAGTAGAATCGCGCGGGCCGCAGTCACCCGCAGCCTCGGTGGTTTGCGCTAGCGCGCTCTGCAATCGTTTGCCGGGCGACCACAGTGGCCGGCGGGGTGGGTGTAACAAATAATCCATAACGATCTCTATCCTGAATCAGTGGATGCCCCCAGAACCTGCTGGACTTTCTTTTTTTAATTCTACTGTGAAGCAAGTATAACGCAACAGCTCGTTTTTGGTGTGTTTCCATGGCGGTCTGGACCTCAACTGATCGTTAACCGCCCGTCTTGCAACCGCCCGTCTTGCAAACTTGCTCGCAAACTTGGCGGGCGATGATCGCAACCGCGACGGCTGCGATCGAACCGCACCAACACCCCGTCTCGTGAGTTTAGAAATAAAACAGCGGTCCCGCTACCGCGGCGGGCGCGGGTGAAATTCGCTCCGTGAGTTCTTAGCCTAAGCGGCGCGGTGGGACAGAGAAGGACCGAATGCTCAAGGTCGTTTGGTCGGGGTAGCGACTTAAGGTGAGGGTCAGAATGACGGGTGTATTGTTGCAGAAATGAATACGTTATATATGAAAGGAATATACCAGCAATTTACCGGAATGTACCTTTAATGAAATTCAATATATCTCTATGAAACAAGAACAATTATAATAATAAAGTGAGCCGCAGTCCTGACAGTCAGAATGACGGGTGAATACTGATAATGAATGTAATAGATATCTTATGGTTACCTAATAATTACCAGAGGAATGTACCTTCAACGTACCTCACAAACATAATTATAATCTGAAAAATAATCCTAAACACCCGCGCTAATTGAAATTTGGGGTGACCTGGGATACAAGGAATTGCCCAAAAAGAAAAAATCTATGAAGTACATTCCTCTACTATTGAACGGTCTCAAAACTAGACCTGGTGTAAAAAAATGTGGTGTTAAAGAACACATGCGCCTTTGATGCTGCAGCCCAAGGTAGAAGGTATATTCCTCTGGTAAATATTAGGTAACCATAAGATATCTATTACATTCATTATCAGTATTCACCCGTAATTCTGACTGTCAGGACTGCGGCTCACTTTATTATTATAATTGTTTCATGGTATATTGAATTTCATTAAAGGCACATTCAGGTACATTGCTGGTACATTCCTTTCATATATAACATATTCATTTCTGCAACAATACATCCGTCATTCTGACCCTCACAACTTAATTGCCATGCATACATCGCCCGCTTAATAATAATCTGACAGATTACAGTTCAGGACCAAAATGAGTTAAGCGTACAAAGAAATTCATTTTAACCTTTCTTCAAAATATTATTTCTGTATCAATAATCAGTTCATCAATTTTATTATTCCTACAATACATTATTTCATTATTATTTTGCTTTTGACTGAGTTATAAGCCATTTTATAAGACAAGTCATGATTGCGACTTTTTTAGTTAGGTTAGTCTATTATTAAGCGTGCGACATATGCAATTAGTATGAAACGATATGAAATCTTTTTTGTCCAGGTCATCATCAGATTTAATTAAATACACACATAGATATCGTAATAAACATACAATATCATAACACAAACACTAAGTATTACATTTATAATAATATAGATTTATATAGGATCCTTGGTGCCATGCATGTCATTTAAACCACAAATTGTGATACTGCTAAATACTCGTACATATGTCAAGATTTGTTCAGAAGCTGATCACCCAACTAATAATATATGTTAAGTTATTTACTACAAAAAAAAATTGACAAATCGTGTTTACTACATTAAAATCCGATACCAAAATTAGTGCAGACTTCCAACAGGCCCATTCAAGACCACTTAGTATTAATACGGTAAATATGTATGATAGGTAGGTACGTAGTGATACACAGGCTTACTATAATTAATCTGGGGTCTCGAAGTACTTTTCACACTAAAATTCCCGATGGGTTATGGTAAGAAAGTTTTTTTAGTTGTGATCTATCTGAACATTGAACAGGGTCTCTTTAGATGAATTTTACAAAAAAAAAAAATCATGGGTTTTGGTGACTCATGAGTTTTATTTCCAACCGTCTAGACCCTTTAATCTAATACTTTTTTTGAGATATTTTTCGCTTTGTCCTAGTTATACATAATATCTATTAGCCATGTATTTCCAAAATTGGGAAAAACGGACCAGATTTATTGACCAGCACCCTCATTGCGTAACGCACTATCAATCGGCATCTGAATCATTTTGAAGCAAATTGCTAATCCATTGCTTCATATTAGGCTAGTCAGTAAGTTAAAAAACGTGTTAATTCTTGATAAAGCTCCTAAAAATATGAGCGATAGCTCATTCGATTCGGAATGACGTCTAGAAAAATGTATCTCGATGCACATAAAAAATTGCAATTGTTATTAAAAAATAAAAAAGGTGGCATTTCGTTTTTTGTTAATTACTCAAAAACTATCACTATTTAAGAAATTTTGAAAAAAGATTAAAGAAAAGGAAATTTCCGATGAAATAGTCCCAACTTTCGAAACTCTATCTCCATTTATAATTTTTGTTTAACGCTGAAAATAGGGCTCCGCGAGGCCGTTTCGGCATGCGCGGGTCGCCGCTAAAGAGAGTGCGCCAGATAAAATATTTTTTTATAAGTGTTATTTTAAAAATAAAAAAAACAGGTATCTGGACACCTGAAAGAATAAATCCCCGTTGGAAAAAAAAATTAAGTAAATTTTTCAAAAAGTTATACGATTGTTATTAACCATTTTTTTCCAATCTCCATTATTATAAATGACGACATAAAAGTTTAAATAATAAACCTAAAAATTTTTGGCTTCGTATGGCATGTATATATGAAGGGCTCCCCTTCATATATACATGCTTCGTCTCCCTGGGCCCTTATCCGATGCGCGCGCGTTCCGACGCCGCAAGTCGATTTAACGCACCGTGTGGCATGTTGCTCAGATTTGTATGTGCAACTACGCAACGCATTGACAACGCGCGTGTGGCATTGCCCTGAGTGGGAAAATACGTATTATTGAAAAGTTTTTTTTTTTACAAAAAAAGATTTTTATTTTTCACTTTTTAGTGGGTCGGATGTAATTTATCTAAGTTAGGTACAATAATTTAATTTCCACTGCTCTTCACCACGTTAATTGTTGAGGAGTTCTCCAAGTAAGAACCAGGAAAACTGGTGACTTCACTATCAGCTCCACTTCACCATTTATGACGAGCATATATTACTTAGCAACCATATTAAATCGCAACCCGTGAAATACTTATTATTGAGTAGTTCCAGTGACCACATGTGGTCTATCATCAGTTCCACTTCACCAAATGGTGCTTTCCGAAATCTAATGCACGAGATACTATAAAAAATAACCAAATCGCTATAAGTATGCCTGTAAATATTAAGGATTCCCCTTGATTTCCATTGGATCCCCTCATCAGATTCTGACTTAACAAAACAAGACTTGACCAAACAAAAAAAATAATTTACAAAACCGGTCTACACTTGACGGAGAAACCGGAGAACATACAATGTATTGGTGCGAAGCAACTTGGAAACTAGTGCTATCATCTGGAATCCTTATAAAGTGTATTCTCAGATGCTGGAAAAGATGCAGAATAAATTTACCCGGTACCTTTACTTGAAGCAGTTTGGTGTCTACCCTTTCTACCCACTTATGTACCCAACTCTCTTTGTTATAGGGATGGTTGGGTACTATAAGATAGAAGTAAGGCGCAACCTTGCTCTTGGAAAATATGTTTTTATGATTTTTCTTGGGATAGGTACTGAATAATCCACAAATATTGGAATCGTTCGGATTGCTCATTCCAGACAGGAGGTTACCGTTGGGACCGAGGGAGGCACTTTTTAAAGTTCCGGCTACCCGTACACACTTATTAAAGTTTGCACCGGTGATTCCTGCAGTAAGAATCCTTAATAGTGTCTCTCGGCATTTGGACATATTTTCTTGCTCTTGGGCGGAATTCCAGAGGGTGACACTTATCCGCTGTGTAACTTGTGCTTCTACCCAGACCCGCTACTTGGGACTGGACAATTAGCAATCATGACTACTTGTGTTAGCGTGGCTATTACCTGTTACAACAAATGTATGTGTTAATTAATAAAATAAATAATAAATCAACATACATAAAAAAAAAAACATACAGAAGAACATAATTATAACCTCCTCCTTTTTGGAGGTCGGTTAAAAAAGTACTAAGGCTTGCATGAATTCAAGATAGTGTTTAATTAGTATTATTATTTTATTAAGTACTTCTTTTTGTATATATTTACATATTATAACCAATGTCCATTTGAAATACTGTACCTTTCAAATGGTGAAAGACTTTTTTAAATCAATCAATCTGCCGAGCCTTTTCCCAACTATGTTGGGGTCGGCTTCCAGTCTAACCGGATGCAGCTGAATACCAGTATTTTACATGGAGCGACTGCCTATCTGACCTCCACAACCCAGTTACTGGGTAATACGATACCCCTTACTTAGTAAGACTGGTTGTCAGACTTTTTGGGCTTCTGACGACCTGTAACGACTGTCAAAGATCCTCGAATGACAGCCGGGACCAACGGCTTAACGTGCTTTCCGAGGCACGGTGGAGTCTCGGTATGAAAAGATGGTCACCCATCCACAGACCAACCCCGGCAAGCGTACCTTAACCTGATGGATCGACCCGTGCGGCTGTTATTACTTAGCCACGAGCTCCTTTTTTAAATAAATTTCAAATAAATTTCTAATAATTTTGTAGATTTTTAACTATTTATAATATCTACCTACACCTAAACATATTAATAAAATTAAGAATTTAATAAAACACAAATATAATGTTAGGACAATATGAATATAAATAGGTGAGACATTAATTTCGTGACGAAAATATGTTCACTTACTCGTATTAATGAAGGTTAGATGGAAAATTAGAAGGCCAAATAATAAAACAACTGCCGCCGGAGTCATTACCATTTCCTACAAAGTCGACCTAAAATCATTACAATAGACAGTCGTTTAATTAAGTAAATTGAATTTAAATTCACAACATGGTTATTGTTTTAAGCGGGAATGGGTAACTACTAGTTGCTGTACAAATCCTGCTAAAAGGGATAGTTAAGACTTTATATGCTAAATTGATAATAATTTATACTATATTTTATTTTATTTGTACTCCATTTGTTTAGTAAATTGTATCAAATGCCTGGATCATACGCACCAAGTATATGGGCTGAGAGCACTATCTCGCCATTGTGTCGCCCACCTACTCGGTACGTGTGATCCAGGCTTAGTACTCGTAATGTGGACTCAATTTAAAGTCTAATGCCTAGATCACACGTACCGAGTAGGTGACCGAGACAGTGCTCTCGGCCGAGTGCTCGGTACGTCTCGCCCCATCTACTCGGTGCGTGTGATCGAGGCATAAGGCATTTTGGGCCACCCTGGCGAGGGCGGTTACTTTTACGTAATGCCCGTGCTACCGTGATGGGAGAAAACGTTTTTCTACGGAAATGTGCCATCATTTGGCCGTTATACCCACGTCTGAGAGTTATACCATTCGCTTTCCACGGTATCAAGAAGGATTCAAATATTACGGGTGAAAAAGAAAGCAGATATTTCCCGTCTTAAAACGGTTTGTAAGGAAGCACAGAACCGGTCGAAGTGGCGGTACTTGGGGGAGGCCAATGTTCAGCAGTAGACGTCCTTCGGATGAAATGATGATGATGAAAGCTCTGTAATGTTTAGAATAACGTTACGGAAACGCAACGTTCGTGTATATTTTTGCCCGACTACGGAAAATCCAAAGGAGGGTTACGATTTTGATAGGCTTTGTATGTATGTTCATCTGTTCCCTCATAACTCCTAAACTAAACGTCGTATTATGACAAACAAGGTATCGTGGCAGGCGTTATGTTGTTCCACGGGTTCCACTATATATTATGATGTAACATAAAAACCAAGATGGCTGCTTACAGCAGATCTGAACTTTTTTATTATTTGGTATCTAATGAAAAGTCTTTGGGTGTACTTTCTGAAAATACATGTATTGGTTATCCATAATTATTTATACATTAATCCCAAATAAGAACAAAAACAATTATGTTTCCCTCTGACTATTTTCCACGACACTAATCCCCCTAATCGATAATAAACCCTTTCTAAAATGTTATGTAGGGTACTTAACAAATCATAGGTACCATCAAATTAATTAGGTATATTCATCAATGACACCTAACCCCAAAATAATTGAAATATAAATGAAAGTTAAAAACTAAAACCCAACTACGACAAAAAGCCAACTATAAATGTACGTACGTATACACAATACATAGTAACAAAATAACATCGGTTTCGGTTTTCGTATAACAGGAGTCACACGTGGTTGACGTAGTAAATACATGTAATTAATTAATGTAATGTCATGTAATTAGACACTATTTGCCGATGATAGCACCATAACGATACCTTGTAAAAGTGTTGATACTTACGAAAAAGACATAAATGATTCTATAAATCTTTTGGTAAAGTGGCTGACAGTGACAATAAAGTGACAATAACTTAAAAATTAACCTGATAAAACTAAATTAATACATTTTAGTCAACGGATCAATAGTAAGAGTAATTTAAATATACACTACGATGAACAGCCTATAGAAGAGGTAGAAACAACAAAAATTTTAGGGCTCCACATTGACAAACAACTGAATTGGAAAACCGATATCGAAATCTTGTGCAAGAAAATCAGTAAATCTGCCTATGCCCTGCACATATTGTCGTCTATAATAAGTGTGAAGGCATTACTTACAGCCTACTATGGTTTAACCGAATCTCATGTACGCTATGGTGTCATTTTTTGGGGCAACTCAACAGAAAAAGACACGGTGTTCAAGGCTCAAAAAAGATGCATTCGTTCAATATTTAAAATTAAACCTACTGATAAATTGCGTGCCTTACTTTAAAAAATATAAAGCACTTACTTTGCCATGTCTGTACATTTTAGGAGTGGCTGTTTTTGTTAAAACAATTCCACACCGATTTGATTTTCAACCACTACATGAAGTAGTCCCACGTAGGTAATAGGCGCGACCACAGCAGGATATGCTCTCATACTGCGAGAACAACCCTCATGCGAAAAAGTGTTTTCTGTATGGCTCCTATCATATTTAATAAATTACCTAAAAGTTAGAGAGAACTGCCCTTGTCACTTTTCAAAAATAAGCTGAGAATTTTTTTAGTTAGTAAAGTGTATTACAATGTTGTAGATTTTTTTAAATGAAAAGGACTTTTCCATTCCGACTTCTAATATACATAGTTAAGAATAATAATTGAATAAAGTGAATTTTAATTCAATTGACTTTTGAATGATTCTTTTTGACTGCATAATAATGAATATTCTGGACATAATTTAATTTATTTTGACTATAAACATATACTATAATATCTTGACATCAATAATTATTTATTTGTTTTGTATTTTGTGATGAAATTTAGAAAATTAATTATTAATCATTTACTTTTTTTGTTTGTAAAATGCAATTAAATGTAATTTTTTATACCTACAAAATTTGTACGCCGTTATTGGCAAAACATGGACGCTCACAACATATACATACAAATAAATTATCTTTATCTTTAGTATGTGCATAAAACATACAGATTACGTGTGACTCCGGTTATATACGAAAACCGAAACCGAACATAGGTTTCGGTTTTGTTACAATGTCTTGTTTATACCTTTTCAGTTATTTGTCGTAGTTGGCTTTTATACTTACAACTAGCTTCTGCCCGCGACTTCGTCCGTGTGAAATTTCTTGTTCCCCCGACCGACCGAGTCACATGGCAGTGCCTGCCCGCGTTTTTACTTTATTTTCGCTTAGCGTTCTATTTTTCAAATCCGACAGCCAGTTCCAGAAATTAGCGCGTTCAAACATACAAAAAACAAAAAAAAAAACAAATTCAGCGTTATTGTTATATTTAATATTCAGGCCAATTTCTAAGTTTATAGATCAAAGGAATAAGGTATTTCAAATAAACTGCTACCTAAAGTTTATTTGAAAAATCTCTTCACCACGACAGAGGGCTTGTTTTTAAAAAAGCGTTTGGTATGTTTCATACCCATTTTCGAGTTAATTGAAGCAAGCAGTGTGGAATTTCGAAAAACCCTTTCTTAGTGGATACCTACTCTTCA
Organism: Dicycla oo; assembly: GCA_948252095.1. Classification (NCBI taxonomy): domain Eukaryota; kingdom Metazoa; phylum Arthropoda; class Insecta; order Lepidoptera; family Noctuidae; genus Dicycla; species Dicycla oo. Next base: position 19,107,948 of record OX411712.1, read on the forward strand.
TAAAGAACTCACCCTCCAAACATGTCTCTAGGACCGGCGCGGCTTAGGCTGTCCATTATATTTTATTTGTACCTACTTACATACCTATAGATATCGGATTCGACGTACCTATTATAAAGAGCTTGAGAACTCGAGTAGCTAACTAGAACCACAGATAATATAATACTACGTACTAGAACTAACTAGAAACAACTAAAGTGAGAATTTTGTTCAACAACTATATGAAATGTCAAAGCACAAGTTGTATCTCGGGGATGGCTTTGTCAGTTTAATTGTACCTACACAGTTTAATTCTCTTGTCAAAGAGTTACATAACTAGAACCACAATATTAGAACTTCTGAATACATTTATACAAGATGAAAGGGATAGCCCTCCGCAAACTAACAGGGTGCACTCATATTCCACCGGAAAATTTGTCAGGAAAAATTTAATTTTTAGGGTTCCGTAGCTCAAAAGGAAAAACGGAACCCTTATAGGATAACTCGTGTGTCTGTCTGCACCGACAATTTCCTCCGAATCGAATGGACCGCTTCAGTTGAAATTTGGTACACATATGAATTTCTGTGACCCAAATACGGTCGTGTAACATAAATAAATACATTTTGAATATTGGGTCATTTTTGGAGGCAAATAAGAAAATTAATAATAAAAAGTTTTGCTAACCGTACCGTGTGACATATCGAATGAAAGGGCGTACTGTGAGGGTCTCAAACAGATTTTTTTAAATAAATTGTTTTAAAGTTATTTAAGAAAATAAATCTATGGTCTTAAAATAACATTCGGACTTTTTCCTTTACTTGTGCTGTGAGACCTATCAAAATATGTCGCATAAATGGCCTTATTACTTTATTGCGTTGACTTAAAAGCTTATTTTTAAGAGCTTCATGAGACCTTAAACCTACGTACTTGATATTAATTGCAACTTGATACCTTTACTCGTTCTTAAGAAAAAGGTTCTTGACAGACTGACAGACGGACAATGAAATGAGGTACTTTTGAGGTACCTACGGAACCCTAATAAGAGTTCCATTTTGTTCTTTTAAGTAATTAAATTCTTAAGCTAATCAGGTTATCATAATGGCCGAATCAGGATAAGCAATGTAGGTAATCAATGTTTACGAAAGGATTTTAAAAACGTTTGCGGATGTTCCGATATGGCCAAATAGATACCTATGATACCTACCGATTCCTTGCTGTTAATTTACAGGAATCATTCTTATGTGCACCCACAAAGCTTTTTCATTTTGTTTACTAACCACTTTTACATACAGGGTGTAAGTCTAAACAGTTTCAACTTTTGAAGGGGTCATTGTCCTCATCATTATTAACAACTTTTACTACGGGACCAAACCTGAAATCGCGAAAAAATAATCAGCTGTTCCCTACGTTTACGAATTACGCGAACATATATGTACTGGACAGCTGATTTTCTTTTCGCGATTACAGGTTTGGTCCCATAGTAAAAGTTGTTCATAATGATGAGTACCATTAAAAGGTTGACACTGTTTACACTTACACCCTGTTTACATAAATAATTTATACAAATGATACCTAAGTAGACATTGTCCACGATCAATTCTATTCTCTCTCTCATGTCTTCGTAAAATATTGAATGTCTGAGATAATTCGTCTTTGGAATATCTACACTCGCGAGCAAAAGTATGGAATCACTTACTTGGAATTGATTCCGCGCGCAATCTTGAGTACTTAATAACTAGGTAAGAATAATAAAAATGCTACCATTATAAAGGTTTAACTGTTAACTTTAATTTTAACTGTAGTTTATTGAATAGGATTAGCTAAAGTACCCTTTTCTGCTCTACCAGTGCCTTTATGTCAGAAGATTAACAGTGTTTATAAGAAGCCAAACAATGGTTCCGTGGCGTTTAGACTAAGGTACCTATTTTATGTAGCTTAATATCTATACAAGTCCCTGTAAAAGCTAATCCGTTGCGCCCCACCCACGGAATAGAAAAACTAGTGGAAGTGCCCACACAGCTATCAAATCGTAGATAGCTAGTCGCTTTCTCGTCGGCGGTGGGACCACTGAATAAAAAAAAAACAAGCAGAAGTGTCCACGCAGCTATCTGGCGCGTGTCACAATTATGCGGAAAATTATGTAAGATAATAACAACCTTCATCAGTTGTAATAAGTCTTAATTTTGTATGAACAACAAATTAAAACAACTGACGAAGGGTGTTATTATTTTACATTTTTTCCGCATAATTGTGACACGCGCCAGATAGCTGCGTGGACACTTCTGCTTGTTTTTTTTTATTCAGTGGTCCCACCGCCGACGAGAAAGCGACTAGCTATCTACGATTTTCTCGCTCACAAAACGTACAAAAGATTGTAGGTTCCGTGTAGGTAAAAGAGATACTACCATAGGTATATTAATAGTTGATCGCTCACTGTTCACACCCGGCGGCGCGGCGGTGTGACAGGTGCATAAACTCACGTCACACCATGTGTTATTGAAACCTGTCTATCATGAGCCCACTGACGGACTAAGGGTGGGCGGCAGGTGCGTTCCTCCCCGGGCCGCCGGTCCTGGGGGCCCCCAAAACTCGAGAAATACTTTTTAATCTTATTCCAAACTAGACTGAAATATGTTCAGTAAGTAAAGGCAGTTTAGTAAACTGCTTTATATCATTTTGCATGCTAAATATAAATATAGGATGCTAAAATTATCGAGGTCGCTTCGCTCGCTCTCGAAACTTAAGTTCTGTTTTTGGCAGACTTCTCTACGAAAGTCGACAAAGTAACTTATATTTATGTAGGATTAGTCTAAAGAAAACCTTACTTAAATGGGTGCTAAAATTTTACAACATATTCAAACTTTTCTGTATAGGTTGACAAAGGAATTCTGTATATTTCTGTATAAATATTTAAAAGAAAATTTTAACTATGCGGGGTGCAAAAATGTTCTGTTGTCGACAAAGTACCTACCCTATTTATGTTTCAATAGTCAAAAGAAAACCTAACCTTTTCGAGCCAGCGTGTTAAATATTTCGACGTTCAATCCTGAGTGGGGCCCCCCAGGGGCGGACCCAAGAATGAAACATTTAATTTTGCCGCCCGGGCCCCCGACAGACTTAGTCCGCCACTACATGAGCTCGCTCTCTTAACTCTACCTACCGCATCCTTGCATCAATAAGAGCTGCTGAGTTCAATCAGGAAATCAGTATTCCACTGAAAAATTGTAAAAAAAAAACGACTGAATCAGTTTTCCACACGGAAAAACAGGTAGCATTGCAAGCATCACTAAAAAAAAAAAAATAAATAATAATTTTTTTATTTAACTTCAGTTGTACAAGAAAAACACTTATCTTAACACTATCAATTAATGTCATTAGAACATGCGACAATGGAAGATACTTAAAATTAAGTACTTTTACAAAAACCAGGATTAAGCTCGGCTGGGAGACGAACAACTTTTGTACGCTAACTTTTAAAAACGGATTTTAAGCGTAAAGCCGGGACTACCGCGAAACTTTCTTGTTGTTCTTCACAGTCTTTTTTGAAAGTGATTTAATTATGATTTTTACGCTTTAAGGTATTAAAGATACCGTATAGGTACATTCTAATAACTTTAACAAAATTAGGTAGGTAGCGCCAGGCATGTCCAGTACTTAATTGATATTTTCTGGAAATAGGGTGTTTTGTTCAACATTTTACTTCAATGACATCCGTACAAGGTGTGAATAAGTTGATAAGTCGACTTGCAAGTAATTTTTAATTGTATAAAAATGGCATGGAATGCCTAATTTATATGGTAAATAAAAATAAGTAAGTCGATAAGTTCATAATTCTCAGCAAACTGCACTTGTGTATGTTAATATGAATTAGATTCCAGATGCCATTTTTATACAATTCAAATTTTTTTTGCAAGTCGACTTATCAACTTATTCACGCCTTGTACGGAAATTATACTAGGTATTTGATCAAATAACCTACTTGTTCTTCGATTTAAATATTAAGAGTTTGGATATTAAGAGAATGGAAATGATTTTCTAAGTGTGTAACTTCAACAAAGTCCAATCTTATTATACATAGGTACAAAACTATATTATTTTGACTTCCTGTGTTTCGTTCTTTTTTGTCAAGTATTATTTTTGACCTACCTTGACCCGGTATTACCTACAAACTTACTAGGTACTTTGTCACCGTCTTTCAGTTGAAAGGAAAACTAAATCTCATTTAAAACGTTCCTTAGCGACTGTAATTAATATTGTCTTGTGAACTTCGAAGTCACACTGCTTTGAGATTTTTCGCAGAAAATAATTAATTATTATTAATATAACTATAACTCATTTAATTTGAGTAGGCAAGTATTTTACGATAACTAAGAACAAGATAAGGAAAGCATTACTAATAGTAGTGATAGTAGTAAGTAAATAACAGTCGTGTTTAAAGCGAAAGCGCCAGGGTTCAAATTTTCTTACGTTTTTTACAATCTGCATGTCAAGGTTGTATGTTGATCTGAATATGATTCGCGACCGTAACAAATTTGTTATAATATGTAGAATTATAATCATTCAAATCAACCATATAACTCTCTAGGTTCATGTAATCCTAATGAATGACTATTTCAAGAAATCTTGACTAAAACCTACCCGTGTTCCTTCAGTTGCCTGTGCCAGGGCCACGGCAACTCTTTCGAACAACCCGCAACCCTGGCAGGATACAAACATATGGAGTTGTATTACTGATTCAAATGATTATAATTCTGTTAATATTATGTATTTGCTGCGATCGCAAAAAATTGAATTTCGCGGGCTACCTTAGCGCTTCCCCAGTAGTAAAGTACTTCTATCATTAAAGAGATGCATCGATAAATTTTGTGTTTTTAAATTTCCTATAAAACCAAATGTATAACTATGGCTCAATCATTTTGATTTACCATATATGTATTATTTAAATACAGGGTGTTTGGCAGAACGTTGAACATACGAAAATGGTGGATAGGTGGGGTCATCTGCTACTTACTCAGCCCTAATTTATTTGGCCCTGGCCCACTGGGTATTTTTAAAAATTTTTTTTTTCTTTTTTCTTGTTTCACCACTTTCTTAACTTTAAAGTGTAATTTTTATTAAAAATGTGTAAAACAGGCAATATTTTGTTTTTTATTTTAATCTTTGATGTTGGCAGATGCTTATAAAATTATTGCTTTGTTCAGATGTTAGCTCGAAAAAAAGTTATGAGTCCTCAAACTTACAGAAAGATGTAAAAAATACTTAAATGTTAATTTCAACTTGCATTTAAAAAAAAAACAAAAATGATTGAGGAGTTCCAATTCTAGCAAAACATCCCTAGTGTGTGAGCTTTCTAATGGTATGTAATTTGCTTTTATAAAAAAAAAAAAACTTTACGAGTTATTTCATAATTTTATCAAGTAGGAAATTTTTGACGAAACTCTACCTTTACGGAAAGTTAAATGTTTTGCGAAATTTAATACTGAAATATACAGGGTATCTGTTTACGGTGTAGCGAAAATTAAGGGTGTGGTACAGACCATCAAACTGAACAACTTTTTCCCGGGGACCAACATCGTAACCATGAAAAAAAAATTTGTCGTCCCATACAAAACTTCAATACCTACATGACCAAATGTATGGGACGACTGATTTTTTTTTCACGTTTACGATGTTGGTCCCCGGGAAAATGTTGTTCAGTTTGATGGTCTGTGCCACATCCTTGATTTTCGCTACACCGTAAACGGACACCCTGTATACTGGCAACTTGTCTTGAAACTTTCGAACAAAACAATGAAAAAAAACAACGGAATTCGATAGAAACGGGAATTTTCCCAGTCAACCGTTACACAAAGATAATCCTTATGGCATGATTCAGTATTCACGCGCGACGGCGCGATGGCTTATTAGCGTATTTCATGTATAAGTTTGGTGTTTCTATACCGATTACTATGATTCTTTTTTTATTGAATAGGTAATAATATTAACTTCTTTTAATTAGAGATGAGTGAGAGTATTATAAACGTAAGAGTAAACAAATATAATCAGAAAGCTCCGAACTGCTAAGCTATCGGGAGTTACACGTGTTATTGTGAGTCAACCATAAAAGATAGACATATGCTGTTGTGGGATATTTTTTAGATAATTTTATGTAGAACATTTCCGTCATAAATGATTTCTATGTAGCTTTAACCATTAAAAGACTACACACGCGACGGAAGCTTAAAAAATGGAGCAACTTCTCCCGTTTTCCCAACATTTCCCTTCACTGTTCTGCTCCTATTGATTGATGACCTACACGATTAATACATATACCACTTTTAAGCCGGCCATACACAGTCAGAATTCCGTTTCGAAATATCTATTACAGTAACTGGCCGTAAAAATTGCAGATTTTTGGAAAATGTTGAGCTTTGTAGATAGTCGTCTTCGTCACTGGTAATTGTGTGACAGACTTTTTCTAATGCTCGATGTGTGGGCGCACTTGCTTCATGTGCTTTCTATGTGCAATATTTACGGCTGGTAACTAACTAACTGTAAGAATTTCGACGGCAGCAATTCCATTCAAAGTCTAGTTCTCCGTTCGAAATTTTCTCTAATGTGTGCGACAGGCGACAGGTCACAGGAACAACTTGCGACCCACGGATGCCCCTCAAGTTAAAGGGGAAAATTTATAAGTCCGTGATAAGGCCTGTCGTACTTTATGGGTCTGAATGCTGGGCCGTGAAGAAGACGGATGAAAAAAGATTGCATGCAGCGGAGATGAGAATGTTGAGATGGATGTGTGGAGTGACGAGAATGGATAAAGTAAGAAATGAGTATATAAGAGGAAGTTTGAAAGTGGCGCCAGTGACAGAAAAGTTGAAAGGAAATCGTTTGGCTTGGTATGGGCATGTGATGAGAAGGGACGAAACGCATTTGACTCAAAAAGTGATACATGTTGATGGATGGAGAGGGAGAGGAAGGCCGAAGAAAAGATGGATGGATTGTGTAAAGAATGATATGAAAGAGAAGGGAGTGAATGATAGTGTGACGGTTGACAGGGGAGAATGGAAGAAGAAAACGTGTTGCGCCGACCCCAAGTAACATGGGATAAGGGCAGGAAGATGATGTGTGCACGATTTGCTGTCTTCGAAATTCTGAAACGGAATTCCGAAAGGGAATTCCGTCTGTGTATGGTCGGCCTTATAAAGAATCTCTCGTAAAATAACACTTATTCTGAAATCTGAATTGAAATTGGTTTCCATTTTGATGAATATTTATCAAGTTAATTCAATTATATTATACCATCTGATGAAACTCCGTGTGGAATATTAACAGTTTTTAGGGTTCCGTACCCGAAAGGTGCCAAACTGAACCATATTACTAAACCTCCACTGTCCCTCCGTCCGTATGTCTGTCAGCGGGCTGTATGTCATGAACCGTAATAGGTAGACAGTTGATAGTGTACCTATTTCTATATAGCCGCTATAACAACAAATAATAAAAATCAAATAAAGTTTTAAATTAATGGAGGTGCCCATACAATAAACTGTTGATTTTGTCATTTTTTCTGTTTAATATATTTTATTTTTTTATATATTTAGTAGAGTTTATATACAGAAGTTTCAAATTCCTAACTTGTTCAGTTGTTGCGGTAGAGTTCGTGCAAAAATGGTCTAAAAGTGACAACTTTTGAGGGTCCCTATTTTTGAATATAAATATATATATATATATATATATATATATATCCCCTATTTTTTGGGTCCCTATTTTTGAATATAATATATATATATATATATATATATATATATATATATATATTTATATTCAAAAATAGGGACCCTCAAAAGTTGTCACTTTTAGACCATTTTTGCACGAACTCTACCGCAACAACTGAACAAGTTAGGAATTTGAAACTTCTGTATATCATGTACCATATACTGTATGTAATCAACAAATACTGAAAACGTCGATTCATAAAGTATTTTATTTAATTAAAGGCGATTAGCAACTGCAAAAAATAACTTTGTAATTCATAATATCATTATAAAATACAAAGTTATCTTTGCGATTGTTAAAATTTAAGATAAAAATATTCTTTGTTTAGTATTTTCATAAAAATAAAATACAGTTAAAATTCCCCATACAAGAAACGTGTTTTTTTAAACAGAAGTATTTTTTTTAATAATATGTTTGTAGTGTTAAATATTGTATCGTGATGCGGGAATCCTTTGTGTACGAGTCCGACTCACACTTAGCCGGTTTTTTATTGATTCCGTACCGCCAGCAGACAAAAATGTAAAGGAATATCGTTTTTTTTTTTTTTGCCATAAACAACCCAAAGTTGTTTAAATCCCAAATGCCGCCGCTGACAGAACTTCCCGGTTTGGGCTCCTACCTTGTTACACAACAAATGAGGTGCCTTACAGTAAATCCTTTTTGCGAAAAGTTCACAAATCAAAATGTCTGCTTGATATTCAGAAGGTAATCTATGAGCTGCGTCTCATTTTTTAAATAAAATTATATTATGTACAATCGTTTGTAAATGCAAACTTTACAAATTATGGGCTATTTTCTCTGTTTGTAGTTTGCAACTTTTAATAGCCCTAATTATATTTAAATAGTAATAAAATTACATTTAAGATGCTATTCAGAAAGTAATAGGTACTTAATGCAAATCACTTGCCATTACATGTAATTTGTACTTAAGTGTGTAAGGCTAAGGCTATTTAATGGGCGGTCCAACAGTGGCGTCATATGAAAATTGATATTTACGCAATGTCTAAGTGGGCCTCCCTTAATGTAAGTAATTCCCACAATATAAATATCCAGTATGGACCCAACATAACAATAAATAAAACTACAAGTAATACTAGTCCGCAGAAGTATAGCAAAATTAAATATTAAATTAATATCTATATTTTTAGCATAAAAACTTCCTCACCGGTTTTTATTTTTTTAAATTAAAATCAATTGAAATACTAAAAAAGAAGGTGTACTGAATGTAATGAGACCAAAATTGTCTCATTTTGTAAAGATTTAGGGGGGTGAAAACGTTATCGCCCGAAACAATATTTATGTAAATAATTGTATGAAATGTAGGTAATTGCCTCCAAGACTTGCGCCGCGTATCGGCACTTCACAATCCTCTTAATGCGATTGGCAACTTCTTTGACCACAATAATGCTAATATAACGCGCCTGTAAATTATTTATTTATTTATTCAGATTTACATTCTAAGCTAACAGTTTTAGTTACCAAAACGCTTAGAACCTAACAATAATCATATTAAAATGTCAAATAGCAGCTTATAATTACAATGATTATTGTAATTATAAGCTGCTATTTGCGGAGCGCAGAATAAAAAAAATATATGTCAAGTGGTGTCATACATATCACAAATAAAATAATATAAATAAGTCATATAATGTCAAAGATAAAAACCTACATGTAATGTAATGTAATTAAACAACTATTATGAACCTATTTAGGATCTAAAGCCGTTTAATTTGTGCCCAAATAAGCATTACAGTAGCCGTATAAACGTTTGTATGCTACTGAACTAACTCAAAATGCGAAAACGATACAGAAATGCTGTAAGTCGGCCGTTATACTGCTTTGATATGTTACTTGGGGTATATTGTGTAATTATCAAGCTTTTGAATTATTTTCTTTCAGGCCAGACAATAGGTCATTGAGAAATAGGAAACCCAATAATTGATTGGGTTCGGCAGAGGTGCGAGGGCCCTTCCGGGAAATAGGGACGGCCTTCTACGTTATCGTCGTATTTATTTGCCATTCAAGGATTCAAATTATTTTCAATGATGAAAATTGACCCAAAATAGCCTTCGGGCTTTCCCGCAACGAAAAAGCTGTGCTGCTATATTTTTTTTTTATATACAGGGTGTCCGGTAATGAATGGATAACCTTGAAATGTCTTATAGTATAACTTATGGCCGTTCAGAAAAAAAATTGAAACAAAATATATCATAAGTAGTACCTAAGTTATGATTTTTTTAAAAGAAAGGTCTAATTTTTTTTACCTTGTTTTACTTTTATGAACACTACGATCAGAAATGAATGAATTCCATCGGTTTGTTGTTATTTTATTATTATACACGAACTATGCTAATAGATAAACAGTCAATAGTATGACTAGCTATTGCACTTTTTTATTAAAAAATTAGCAGATTAATTAATTTTAGAAAAACTTTGCAAAATTTATTTTTTAAACTATGTTTAAACATCTTGGGTATAAAAAAAATGTATGAATACATGAGTGGCCAATAATTTTAAAATAATGTCACTTTCAAGTAGATTTTATAATGGTACAATTCATAAATGTATCTACAATAAATAGTGAATTATTGCGATTAATGTAGAACAGGAGAAAATTTTACTAAATATCAAAATTTGTAATATGGGAACATTTTTTAAATTTAATTGTACCTGAACTTTGGGGATTAATAAAAAACAACATTTAACATAAACAACACTTTATTATCATTCGTTTATAATAAATGTTCAAACTGCCGGCCTCCCACTCTTATGCAGGCCCTACATCTACGGATAAATGATCTACGGAGCAGTCTTGTGTACCGTCGTTCACTAATTTTTGATGCGGCTGCTCTGACTCGTCTTCTTAATTCTTCTAAAGACCTTATAGGCTTACAGTATACTTCCTCTTTAAGGCAGCCCCAATAAAAAAAAATCCAATGGATTTAGGTCCGGTGAACGTGGAGGCCACAAAATTGGCCCTAGCCGCCCGATCCATCTATCTGGGTACGTGTTATTTAAAAATGCACGAACAGATACAGCATAATGCGCAGGACAGCCGTCATTTTGCAACCAATATGACTCCCTCAGCTCCTCGGGCACTTCTTCTAATAAATTGGGGAGATCATTTTGAAGAAACTCCAAATAACTTTGCCCTGTTAAATTCCCCGGTAATTCAAATGGCCCGATTATTATTCCACTTAATATTCCAGTCCAATAATTGATTTTAAATTGGTATTGGGATCTATCTTCACGCATAAGATGGGGATTTTCTAATTCCCAACCGTGTAAATTATGAAGATTCATGTATCCATCTCTTTTGAATGTTGACTCGTCGCTCCACAGAATTTTATTAAAAAATTGCGGGTCTTCTTCGATTTTTGCCAGCATTTGTCGGCAAAAACGCAATCTAGCTGCATAATCTCTTGGTTGGAGAGTTTGCACGCGTGTAACGTGGTAAGGGTGGAATTTATTTTTTTTCAAAATATCGTGCACGGTCGATTTTCCGATACCTGTGCGTCGAGCTATTGTTCGTGTAGAGGTAGAAGGATCGTTTTCGACTTCCTCAAGCACGGCTTCTTCTACATCAAGACGAGCGATTCTTCCACTGCTTGTACCACCGACACCACTACCAGGCAATCTTCCTTCGGAGTAACAACCGTGGACACGAATAAATACGCGGTAGTCTGGGTGGCGCGCATTAGGGTATCTCTCCCTATAGAGCGCTGCAGCTGCATTTGCGTTACCTCTGCATTCTCCATAAATGTAATGCATATTTGCATATTCTTGTGCCGTATACTGACGTGGCATTTTGATACACAAAAACACAAAAGTCCAGTTTAGTCCAAAAACAAACCAAATCGTCGCAAATATCACCAAACAAAACAAGTCCAAATCAGTAAGCAAAACGAATAGTCCAATAAAATAGCCACGTGGTCGTTTTAACACTGATTCAAAGTAAATCACGATAATTGCAAACGGAAACTAAATAAACACATGCGAAGTCGAGCAAGTCGAGAAACGCACTAAAAGTATGAGTGCTTACCTGATGTTTTACATTTATTTCCTCTCTCTCGCACCTAGCCGATTCAGACCCTCTTTGTCTAACATAACACAAAAGAATGACAGCACGGCGTGCGCGCAGGTAGCAAATATGAAGGTCACACGACCCATTTCACGCTTTTAAAGTAACTATTTTAATCATTATGAGTATTTGTAAATTTCTGACAATTTGGTTTCAATACGCAATTTTTATTCACTACAAATTCCTTAAATGTATTTTTGATTAATCTTCAGTGGTCAGAAGCAATTTAATTTTAAAAAAGTTCCTACATTACTTTTGACATTTGGTAAAATTTTCTCCTTTTCTACATTAATGGCAATAATTCACTATTTATTGTAGATACATTTATGAATTGTACCATTATAAAATCTACTTGAAAGTGACATTATTTTAAAATTATTGGCCACTCATGTATTCATACATTTTTTTTATACCCAAGATGTTTAAACATAGTTTAAAAAATAAATTTTGCAAAGTTTTTCTAAAATTAATTAATTTGCTAATTTTTTAATAAAAAAGTGCAATAGCTAGTCATACTATTGACTGTTTATCTATTAGCATAGTTCGTGTATAATAATAAAATAACAACAAACCGATGGAATCCATTCATTTCTGATCGTAGTGTTCATAAAAGTAAAACAAGGTAAAAAAAATTAGACCTTTCTTTTAAAAAAATCATAACTTAGGTACTACTTATGATATATTTTGTTTCAATTTTTTTTCTGAACGGCCATAAGTTATACTATAAGACATTTCAAGGTTATCCATTCATTACCGGACACCCTGTATATATAAAATTTAAATAAATAAAGTCAAGGGAACAGTAGGTTACGAGAGTAAATTAATCGGTTCATTTAAGGTGGCGCTCATGGATGGGTTTTTGTATATCAATGGTGGCGCTCATTTAAATTGTCTTTTAAATTAAGTCAGGGTGAGGGGAGATTTTCTCTGCCCGAGAAAATGTGCACAGACTTGCACTCGGTCAATAAATAATACAACTATAAAAGATCCTGAATTTCGGTAAAGTTTGTCTACGTAGCCAAATAAAAAGCACTAACCTCTTGAAGTAAGTGTACAGACAAACGATTCACCTTCTTCTTAATATAACTACAGTGCGCTGGTAATGCGGGGTACTCCCCAGAGGAGGGTCCGGTGACGGACAGCCGCGGCGGATTCGCGGTGAGTGCTAACGCGTGCCCGTGTTCCCGCTACAAGCGGCAGAGGAGGACACCGTGGAGTTTTAGTGGTTGGAGTCCCACATAACACACTATCTCCCCGCGGTAGTGCAGTAGGTATGCATGAGCATTTCTCCACGAAAAAAAAAGACGTATTGGGTTAGCAGGTAATAAAGTAATAGTTAAGATTTACATACAACGTGTCCCTTAAATAACGCTCAACCTCTTAAGGGGTATTGTACTCATAATTATGAACAACTTTTACTATGGGACCAAACCTGCAATCACGAAAAACAAATCAGCTATTCCCTACATTTATGTTCGCATAACTCTTCAAAATGTTGGGTACAGCTGATTTTTTGTCGCGATTTCAGTTTTGCTCCCATAATAGTAAAACTTGTTCATAATGATAAGTACAATGACCCCTTAATTGTACCTTATTTAAGGGACACCTTGTTTACACGTTATATTACATTTATTAAACCGTTTATCGTTAGCTTAATTTAAATGTACATAATTTATTATGAGATGTATGATTCTTTCAAATATGTTACTTTGTTCATACAAGTCTTTACAAGATTATTAATCTGTTTCAGATATCATGTTAAGTTTTGATATAATGTACTGGGTGACTTTTTTACCGTCTTGAAAAAAAAGGGTATAATAGGTGACCGGACTGGTAATTAGTGGCCGATACATAAACACATGATTGTACTCATGATAACAAACAACTTTTACTATGGGACCAAACCCAAAATCGCGAAAAAAATCAGCTGTTCCCTACATTTATGTTCGCATAACTCGTCATATATAATGTAGCGAGCAGCTGATTTTTTTTCGCGATTTCAGGATTGGTCACATAGTAAAAGTTGTTATCATGAGTACAATCATGTGTTGTTTTTCATTGTTCAATCATCATCAATTACCAGTCAACCTATATGTAAAATTAACGTAATAATTTTCAAAAGGAATAAGGAATGTCTAATATTGAAGTCTTAATTCATCTCGAATTTACAATAAATTCACATCTAATTAGGTCCCTTTTCGTAATGGAACCAAGAGAAACTTGCTTTTTTCGTGGAAATTGATGTAAGAAGGTACGAAAATTGAGAGTCAATAGGAAAATATAAGAAGCATATATTTTAGTGTCACATCATTAAGCCGGGCCGTTAATAAGAACAAATAATACAATTAAAGACTGTTGGACGAATGTAATAAATTGTTCGGTAAATGATAGGCCTACGTATTAAAAACATTTATTATAGCTACCTAAATATGTTGTATTTATGCATTGTTGTAATATTTAACTTGTTTTTTTTTCCTTGTGTAATTTGATTTTCGTTTAAGGGTTCCGTACCTCAAAAGGAACAAACGGAACCCTTATAGGATCACTCGTGTGTCTGGCTGTCTGTCTGTCTATCCGTCCGTCTGTCACAGCCAATTTGCTCCAAAACTAATGGACCTGTTAAGTTGAAATTTGGTACACGTATGTATTTCTGTGACCCAAATACGGACGTGTAAAGTAAATAAATGAATTTTGAATATAGCGGTCAATTTTGGGGGGCAAATAAGAAAATTTAAAAAAAAGTTTTGCAATCTGTACGGAGTGACATATAAAAGGAAAGGGCTTACTGTGCGGGTCTCAAATATTTTTTTTATAGTTTTAAAATAAGTCATTTCAAAGTTATTTAAGAAAATAGACGAAAATTTACCATTAAAGTACTGAGCCTAAAATTTTGAAAAAATACAGAAAATAGTCCAATACCTATAGATTACAGAAAAACGTATAAGAAGTCTATGGTCTTAAAACAACATGGCAAGTCTCTCAATATTGTGCATACAAACTTACATTTGCAGTTGGAATGTATGGGAGAACATGTTTTTCAACTACAATGTTAAGTTTGTTCTTGGGATTCGTCTCAACTACGGAACCCTTCATTGTGCGTAGTCCGACACACACTTGGCCGGTTTTTTATACCATGTAATTTCAGATACATTTTATTGTTCATGAATAAATGACTTATGACTTAAGTAAGCTCAAAAAAGTAATAATAAAACCCCTGTATAAAAAAGATGATAAAACTGATTTCAAGAACTACAGACCTATTGCAAAAATTCCAATTATTTCCAAAATTCTCGAGAAAGTAATCTATAACACTTTATACGCCTGTTTAGATTAATTATTTTGTACAGAACAAAAGGGTTTCCGTAAGAGCACTACGATAAATATGGCACTACTAGACTTACTAGATAACATCATGCCATCTGTCGACAAAAGTAATCCAGTCTGTGCAATTTACACTGACATGACTAAGGCTTTTGACTATGTAGACCATAAGATTTTGTTGCAAAAATTAAATAGTTACGGTATAAGAGGGAACATATTAAAGTTAATAAAATCATACCTAAGTAATAGGCTTCAATGTACGGAAATTTCTAGGATATGTCCTAAAACTAAATTAGAAACCATATATACAGGGTGTCCCAAAACTCAACGTCAAGCCGAAACGGGGTGACAGGATTGATCATAACCATCACGAGAAAAATCTGAAAAAAAATCTATCCCATGCAGTTTGAAAATTATGGGCATTTTAAGAAAAACCTAGAAATTTGATCAAACTGTACCATTTTTCGGTTATTGTGGTTATTCTTTTTTATTTTTGTTCATTTGAACTTTGGAAACGTAATCCTAAATAACATTTCTAGAATCCCAATAAAAAATAATGACACAATTGCCTCAAGTTTCCGAGAATTGAGACTATTTGTTAAACTACGAATCTTTTTGTAGAACAATGCTACAGAGGCATAATGAGAATCCCCAATTCATCCAAAAAATTTTTTTCAGATTTTTCTCGTGATGGTTATGATCAATCCTGACACCCCGTTTCGGCTTGACGTTGAGTTTTGGGACACCCTGTATATCAAAACCAAGATATGTAAAATATGGCGTCCCACAAGGTAGTGTATTGGGTCCGCCACTTTTTTTGATATATATAAATGATCTCCCGAAAGCAACAACCAACAAAATGGTTCTTTTTGCAGATGACAGTACAGCTATAATTAAATATACTAATTCAAATAATTATAAAAATGACATTAATACTTGCTTAAGTGACATGATACATTGGTTAGATAATAATGATTTGGTTATAAACCTCAGCAAAATAAAAGTCATGCACTTTTATCAACGCCGTGAAAACTCAAATTTTAGAATTTCATACGAGGGCTGTGATATTGAACAAACTAATAAGGCTAAGTTCTTAGGCATTATAATTGATAGCCAACTTACATGGAAACCCCATGTTGAAGAACTATGTAAGAAACTTAGCAAATCCGCATATGCTCTTTTTCAACTCTCAAAGAAAGTTAACAGTAGCAGGCTGTTCTGACAGCGTACCATGGACTGGTTGCCTCTGTTTTGCGGTATGGCATTATTTTCTGGGGGCAGTCCACTGACAGGGAGTTGGTATTTAGACTTCAGAAGCGATGCATCAGGTCAATGTGCGGTATTAAGACAACTGATAGCTTTTTTTTTTTTTTTTGTGGATGGGAAATCATCAAATAACTTCTCCCACTCTGGGTGGAGCGGAAGGGCGTGTCAGACTTTTACTGACTAAAACCCACCCGTGTTCCTTCAGTTGCCTATGCCAGGGCCACGGTATCTTTTTCAAACAACCCGCGACCCCAGCGGCATCGGCCCTATTGGACCCCATCTTTTGCTGACATCTCTTTGAGGCGCGCGTGGAACACAACGCGCCGTCGACCCGGGCCTGGTCCTCACCGGACGGCGAGCTACCCACTACTCACCGTCCGCAAGCCCGCGCATACGGTGGCCGGGAATCGGCTATCGATTCCCGCCGCCCAGGGCGTCTCCTGCGGCGACTGAGGGCGTGAGGCTGCCTCTCCCTCACGCGTTCCGCCTCCTCCTTCGCGAGCATTACCGCTTCGCAGAAGGAGGTGACGGCCTCCCATGCACTCTCGCTCCGCACCATGGCCTGGACCAGGCTCGGACGCGAGAGATCGCCGCCGCCGATCGCCTCCGTGAGAACACGGCGGTGCTCTGCCCAAGCCGGGCAGACCTCCACTGTATGCTCCACCGTGTCCTCTGGGCGATCCACACAATGGTGACACCCGGGCGTTTCCTCCCGCCTTATGCGAAACAGGAACCTCCCGAAACAACCGTGTCCGGTGAGGACCTGCGTCAGGCGGAAGGTGAGGACGCCGTGGCGCCTCTCTAACCACTCCTCAAAGAGGGGACTTATCGCCGCAAGACAACTGATAGCTGTGTTCCCTATTTTAAATCTTTAAAAATTTTAACTTTTCCTTGTTTATATATAATGGAAACGGCTTTGTTTGTGAAATGTAACCTTCATCTATTTAAAAAACTAGCAGAGGTCAGGAAAAATCCAATACGGACTCAATACATTAATCAATTATGTCAAGTAAAATGTAACACCGCACTAATAAAAAAAAGCTTTTTTGGTTTTGCCCCACTCATATATAACAGAGTACGTGATATTATAAAAAATATGACGATATTCAAATTTAAAAGGGCGCTAAAAGAACTTTTAATTATGAAAACTTATTACACGATTGACGATTATCTTAATGACGATTCACTAATTGATTGACATACTATTAAACTGATTGACATAATTATTGTGATCCTCTCAGTTTCAAATATTATTTTATTTCCTATTGCTGTTGACCACGCTGACATTTTTTAATTTTTTTTTAATTCTTTATATATTGTAATTCCAATGACGTGCCACTTATTTTTGATTTTTTATTTAGAATTGTAAACCTTTGCATGCCCATGTGACGGTAAAATATGGAGAACTTTACTATAAAAACATCTATGTACTATAGGTACCCATATTTGCAAAGAAATAAATGATTTGATTTGATTTGATTTGATTTAATTTGTATAGGTAGTCTTAGTATAAGTTCTTACCGTTAATCTGTATTGACAAACGATTTGTTATATTGAAAATTTAATCTTTAAATGGATAAAGATGCAAAATTTTTATTTCAATATAACAAATCGTTTGTCAATACTAGAAATCGATTTATTCATAATCTAACTTCTTATCTATAAAATAAGCGATAAAATTGATTCACTCCTAAGCTATAATCTTGATTGTGATATACAGGGTGTATCAGAAAGGTGTGGCAAAATTTAAGAGTATCCACCATCAATCTGAACAACTTTCTCCAAGGGACCAACATCGTAATCGAGAAAAATAATCAGCTGTTCCATACATTTGGGTCAAGTAGGTATTGAAGTCTTGAGCTGATCATTTTTTGTCGATTACGGTGTTAGTCCCATGGAGAAAATTGTTCAGATTTAAGGGAGTGGTCCCTTAAATTTGATCGCACCTTTCTGATACACCTTGTATGTAGTTGTGGAGATAACTGAAAAGTATTTGATACTGAAGGAACTCTCAAGTTAAACGCATTACATTTAAATCTGATTTCAACTAATCCACAACGGAATGATAAAAGATTTATAACTCTGAGAATAAATGAAACAGCGCAAACTGTGGCCACGAAAACAGACCATTAGGCAATTACTCACACGCCTTAAGAAATTCTACGTAATTAAATTATTCCTTGAGCAAGTTCCAGGTTCGATCGTCTACTAAACTCTTAAATAACAATATTATTTAAGAGTTTAGTAGACGATCCGGCCGTTACCCGGCGTTTATGAAAATAAAGTTCTCTCATAAATAAAAATGGTTTGACATGGAGGCCAGTGCTGAAACAATTGCTGAAAGGATTGGGTTTTCGGTATAAAAACACAACGAGAGTAAAGTAAAATTTAATATCGGTGTCATCGTTAGATAGCAGTTCCGTTTACACAAACTTATCGATGTGTGCGCACAGATACAACGCATCAGCTTCCGTTAACGATCACCAACTCCTGCGCACACGTAAACAATTATCACATTAAACGGAGAACAAAGAACACTGTGTTTTGAATGTCGATAATTTTAAAAATGCGTCCGCTGCTATTAGGGAAACGAACTAAACAATATTTAGCATATTAAAGCTGGTAGCGAAGTTACATAAAATATACATAAGTACACAAAGAACTATTGTTTCTTCATCAAAAAGTTGTTAAATTAGTAGGTTTAGATACAAGATTTCGTAGTCAATTAGTACCGACTTTGTTGAGTTGGTTCTAATTGTGCGATGACGGGTAAAGGCTCCCGCAGACAGGCGCGACGCGACTCTTGTGGAACAATTTCAATGATACCGGAAACGCGGCGTGACGTCGCATCGTTCCGGCCTTTAGTCCTTTCGATTAGAATAGGTAGTTAAAATCTGAAAGCATGACAGCTTTAAATTATTTACTATTCAGATCGTAGAGATCGTTGGGAGGTAGGTACATACCTATTTCCTTACAACGCAATAGTAACTTCGGTGAACGGGATACAATTTCAACGACAAGCAGAATAACTTTTCTTGAAGAGTTGTAAAATACATAGAAAATTTAAAATACATTACAATGGTATTAGCTTTTTCAAAGTTTAAATCCTGGGGACAGCTTTGTATCGAGAATCTTTGCAGGGTGGTCGGTAGCAGCTGGATGAGAGTGGTCGAGAACAAAGTTAAATGGCATGCGATTGACTCTCTTCAATCTCAAACGCAACCAATTCCCAATTGGGTGCTCGAATTGAAAAATCCCTAAGTCCACTGTGTCACTTTGAGGAGTAAATCACAATAATTTTTTTTTAAAGAACACATGGCGTATTAAAATGAAAATACCATAAAAAAGTAAAAAGTGTTAAATATTTAAATACTTATTTATGTATAAAAAACAAAACCCATAAAGTTATTTTAACACCTATACTTAATTGTAAAAAAGTTTTGACTTATCATAAGTAAGTTGGCCTTAGGGATTTTTCGAATTGGGGCACCCAATTCGTCTTTGCCCTGTCTTTGAACTGCCATAGGCTGATGGTGATGACAATGAAGCGCTATTTTCTAACAAGCTTGAAGTCAGATGTAAGGTATAATACACTAAACCACCGAATAAATAATAGAAACACGATATTAATATAAATTACTTATTGATAATATTTTAATTTGTCAGGTTTTTATTAGGGTTCCGTACCAAAAAAAAACCCTTAAACCCTTAAAAAAAGGAACCCTTATGGTGCGACTCAGTCTGTCTGTCTGTCACAGGTGGATATCTCAACAACTACTAATGCTATCAACTTGAATTTTGGAATACTTTTAGATGACGTTTGTCCAACTATTTTGCAAATAAGAAAGAAAGAAATAGGGGCTGAAAGGGGGTATTAAAAATTCGAAGTGGGGCTACTAGGGCATGTGGGGTATTATATGAAAGAGCGCTGTTTGCAAATTCTAAAACATTTTTTCTTTTTTTAGGCCGCATAGTTTTCCGACTTTTGATGAAAAATGTAAAAAAAACACCGTTCCCCCTTATCTCCGAAGAAAGAGAGAAAAATCTGAAATTATTCTGTGTGATAGAAGTTTATGTAAAGATTACAGGAAAAATAAAATAACACACTTTTTTATATATATATGATGGTACGCAACACTCGGTGCGCGAGTCCGACTCGCTCTTGACCGGTTTTATTATTCTCTTCGCTTATTATCAGCTATAGTCCTGTAACAGTTTTAGTCAAGATAAATTACAACATTAATTTCATAAGTATTGCTAAAAACCGGCCAAGTTCTTGTCACGCACAATGAAGGGGTAGTTGAGATGAATTTATCCCAAGAACAAACTTAACATTGTAGTAGAAAAACATGTTCTCCCATACATTCTAACTGCAAATGTAAGTTTGTACGCACAATATTGAGAGTTTTACCAGATTAATTTAAGACCATAGACTTCTTATAAGTTTTCCTGTAATCTATAGGTATAAAACTATTTTCTTATTTTTTTCAAAATTTTTGGCTCAGTAGTTTCGGAGATAAGGGGGGATGGTCAATTTTTGTCTATTTTCTTAAATAACTTTAAAACAATTTATTTTTAAATGATAAAAAAATATATATTTGAAACTCTCATAGTAAGCCCTTTCCTTTGACATGTCACACGGTACAGTTTGCAAAACTTTTTTTTAATTTTCTTATTTGCCCCCCAAAATTGACCCCATATTCAAAATTCATTTATTTACGTTACACCTCCGTGTTTAGGTCACAGAAATACATAAGTGTACCAAATTTCAACTGAATCAGTCCATCAGATTCGGAGCAAATTGGCTGTGACAGACGAACAGACAGACTGATAGACAAAAACACGAGTGATGTGCTATAAGGGTACCATTTTTTGCTTTTGAGGTATGGGAACCGAAAAGTACAGAATTAAAATCATAATTTATGAACCGCTATTAATATCAAGTTCCTGTTACCTGTTACTTATTCTAAGTTAGTTTATTACTTAACTTTAGTTAAACTACCAAAACTTTAAAAACTGAAACTACCTACCTACTGTACCTATCTAGTTGTCTTTATCTAAAATACAATATCAACATAGTAACAATGTAATTAAATTAAATTTTACGTAACGTTTTTGTCTGCTATTCTGTTCGAAAGGTCAAGGAATTTAGCAAAAAGTTGCATACTTCCATTATATATTTATTTACCCATCACGCGCTGAGCAGCAAACAAAAAAATAGATATTTGTAAGTATCAATTTTGCAAAAAGTATCATGTAAAATAAATAATAACGAGTAAGATTACAGTTAGTTTTTAAGAAAAGTAAAATAACAAAGATAACTTTAATAATAATATAATAAAAATCTTTATTTATACAAAAACCTTAAACAATGCTTAAATACTAGGTCGCATGAATTTCTGTGAATAAAGGTCATAAAGATAGAGTAAACCCTAACTCCCAAACTAGGAAAGAACTTTTCCCAAACGCCTGGAGTACCTCGTTAATTATTCTGTTAGAAACTTCTTAGAAGTCTTTAAATGGAATGGTTTCTGATGAACAAAATCAACTCTATCCCATATGTAGAATCCCCCAGACAGTAGGTACATGTACATATCTGTTGTTACTATAAGTATAAAACATATTGTAATGCTTTTCGCGTGGAAGTCGTAAGGCACGACAATATTCTAAAATACCAGCCACATTTTCATTAAACCTCCCTGTATCCCTGTCCGTTTGTAGTTTTAATCTCAGCAGCCAAAATATACAGCGACTCAGGACTTGTTACGCGGGAGCAAGCGACGCAGTTGTCCGTGTGAGAAGCAGCTCGTCCTGAGGTCGACATCCGCAGTCTTCAGTAGCAATTTCCCATTGCTTGCAAACTTTTTCGTTTTAATTGAATTAAGGAACGCCTTCGTTCCTGAATACCATGCCTAATGGTACAACACTGGTACACTGACTAATTCATTCTAACAGACTATTCCAGACGAACGGCTATAACTAAAATAATATAACAGTAGATGTCTCAGATGACTTAACCATAGTTAAGATTTTTTATTCTAATCATAGATAATTGAAGAGGCCTGAACGATGTTTTTTTATGTAAATAGTTGATTATGGAACTTACAACCACAGGTTAGCAAAGCAGTCGTCGAAAGCAAAGCGTTGCTTTGTTGAAAGTTGACTAAAATAGCCGTTCTTATGTATGTCATGATGATTGTCACGGTCCTTATAAGAAACAGGATCGATTGGCATCACAAAAATGTTTTGTAAAAATTGCGCATTTTCTGGCTGACTGAACAATTTACATAAAAATCTAATATCTCAAATAGTTAAGGACAGTCTCCTAAGACCGTTTTCCTGTAGCTACAACGGTTAGAGTAGGTATTTTGCCTTTACTGCCCCATCTCAAAAAACCACCCTGTGTTACCTATAGCTTCATTGACTGCTTGCTTAGCGTCATAAAGGTTTAGCGTGATGATAATAATTTAAACGGTTAAATCTGTAACTATCTGCAATATTCTAATCTTTTAGCTTGTCTTTTTACAATTTGCGGTAAACTGTAGAAGAATACGAACGTAATGCAATAGCTCATCCCCCGTAGTACATAGCGTGATAATTTATAGCCTGCATCGACTTATAGGAATACCTATGCAAAATTTGAACAGAATTCTTAGTAGTTTTGCGTGATGCTGGAACCGGACATCGCTGGAATCGGACAAACAGAAAAAAAATCTAAAAACTATATTTTCGGCATTAGAATCGATCCCGGATACTCGTAGCAATTACTTTTTGTCAAAATATTTAATGTAAAGTTTTGACTTCGATACGATTTTAATATTGATATGTATGTATTATAAAAACCTGTATTTTTACCAGACTTTCTGTAGTAAAAATTCTGGTCCAAAAAACGTGTCACGCCGGCCCATAGTAACATGGGACAAATCATGGTGTGTAGAAAAAATCAATGCGTGTATACTTAAACCGCTTTCAAAGACCAAAATGTAAATTATACAAGGCATTTTTTTATCACTAGCTAAATTTTTACTGGCTGTTCTACTCATGAATATGAACAACTTTCACTATGGGAGCAACTCTGAAAACACGAAAAAAAAATCTGCTATTTCATACATGTTGGTCGAGTAGGTATTGAACTTTTGTTTGAAACAGCTGATTTTTTTTCGTAAATTCCGAGTTGATCCCATAGTGAAAGTTGTTCATATTCATGGGTAGAACACCCTGTGATTTAGCTAGTGTTAAAAACATTGCCCTGATAATATTATATTTTATTCATTTATTTATTTAATTATGATTGCGTATGTTTAGCTTAAATTCGCAACTGGGTTTCATGATAAGTGGGCATTCACTATTTTCAATTACGTAAAGTTACTTACCTACTGTTGTAGGCTCTGTCAAAAAAGGAATTTTGAACTGAGCCATTTCAACAATGATAATTGTTCAGCTGTGTAGAAGTAAGTGAACTTGGATAAAGCAAAAGAAATTAATGTTTACTAAAAAATGTCTGGGCACAGACTTTTTTTTACATGCTGAAATTCTTATAAAACTTACATGTGTGTGTGTGTGGTGCAGTTTACCAAGTTATGGTTCAAGAATTTTATATTCACATACAGCAAGCTAGAGTTAGTAACTTTACACGATATTTTTGCCCTTAGCAAAATACCTATTGAAAGTACTATTTAAGGCGATATGTAAATAGCTAACTGACCGGTAATAAGAAAGTGACAGAGTCAATTACATCCACATGCGAAAAAAAGAGACCGCAACAATGCGCTGGAACCAAAATAAAAGCGCCGAACCAAATAAAAATAGTTTAAAAATAAATTAAGCTATCTATCAAAAATATGTTCAGCCAGAGTTTTCAATTACCTAATACGCACATTTTTAATGCAATTGAATTACTTAGGATTTTAGAATTACAGAAAAAAATATAAAAAAGTAGAGGTATTTTCGGAATTAAATTCTATCGAGGAAATTTAACCCAGTCGTGTTTTCCTTCAGTCAGAGTATTGATCGAATAGTCAATAAACATATATCCAAAAATTAAATCCATACATTCTGTAATAGTGAAATAAATGGTTACGAAAAAGCCCCCAACTTATTTTGGTATCGCCTTAAGTTAAAATTCGGAGTTTTACATTGTTGTTTTAATATTATTTTGTACAATGACTTTTGGTATAGAAGGATTTTAGTTTATTAACTTAAGTTTTAGGGTCGAACATTCTTGGAACAGAACGTCAAACTTTGTAACAGGCCTTGTACGCATATTACAAGTTTTTAGGTAACTACAAAGTTAGCCCTCATTAAGGCTCTAATTTAGTTAAAGCTCTTAAATAATCCTAATCGTTAACGGTTTTATTTAATATCTGCCCACTTACTTAATTTCTTTTTTAGAATAATTTAGAATGAAGTACTTACTCGTAATATTAGCCTCATCGATCGGCTTCATCTCCCTGTGTATACCTACATGAAACGTTCTAAAACTTTTTACCTACATACAATGAAATTGATGTTTAGTTAACCCATCAAGTATTGTTATATATATACATACAACCGCACAGGTTTATGTCAATGTGTGCCTCGAATGTCTACCGAACCCCATAGGTTCACTACTGTCGCCATTGGATGATGGTATTTTACGTTTATTAAAAAAGTATTCATATTATAATACTAGGTTCTTTTTTTTCTTAAGTTCCAATGGTGGTCTGTCGGCACGTGAGAGGAGATACATTTTAAAATAAGTAGCAAAATGCCATTAGATAACTCTAGAACAGCAATGTTATTGTTAACTTAGAAAAATACATGTAATCATACTTGACAATCCATTACATGGACACAGGTCATCAATTACGAGGATACGCAGCAAACCTACATTATTAAGACAATCATTTTCTAAGAAATTATGTAAGTACTTATATGTATCTCTATCTAGTCAACATGAGGTACGGACCTGAATATCTAGAAATAATAATAACTCATTAGTCATTATGCAAATACAGTAGATGTTCTCGGGCAGAGATTATATGTATAATGTCAAAACTAGCGTCCTAGGTAAATACATAGTCACAGGGCCGGAGCCAGGAGGGGTTAAGGTTGCCATCTTTTTTTAGAAGAAATAATTTCTTGCAACCAAGGTCACCTCTGTCGGGGACGCGGTTGGGTAAAAACTAGCTCATTATTATGTCACGGTAAAAGGCCTTCTACACGATTGGAACCAACCACCAACAGACACTGGGTCACAGGTCACCTTGGTTGAGTTGATGTTAAAATCAACTGTGTAGACGTAGGTTGATGTCAATATTTGGTTTGTCAACTGAGCGACCTTCCAACCACCTTGGTTGTGGGCGCATCTCTCTCTACGAAGGGCAAATAGTTGAGCTACTACCGTGTGGACGCCTGTTTACCCGTCCGGCTGCGCCATTTGCGTCCTGAACGTAGACCGCCACAGTGCCTTGTGTTGTGAATCACAACACAAGGCTCTTAAAAGGCTTATTATTCTTTTTTTTTAAATGTTTATGTGACTCATTGCTTTTCTCTCCTTTAGCCACCGTTTCATCCATATTCGTTTTTTTCTTTCTTTTTCTTCCTCACATAAACTTAAAGCTGTTAACGCTATGCCAATTTTTTGATATTTTGAAAGATTAGGTTCCATGTTTCGAAACGTAGCGTAGGTTATAACTCCACGTATACACTGACAAGTTGACCCAACCACACTACCGTGTAGACTGAAATTCAATTTGGTTGATGCATCCAAGGTGACCTCTGTTGGTGGTTGGTTCCGATCGTGTAGAAGGCCTTTAACTTTAACGGTTGGCCTACCTTCAATATGATCACAAAATTGCCATCTTCCTACGCTATCATTATCATGTTTATTCTTGCCTAAGGCCTCGCAAATCTAAAGAACCCTTACACTGTTTGTCCACCGTACCCTGGAACGGTACGTCAACGAGAAAACAGATTACGGCACCATAGTAATTGTACTGTCACTACTTCGGCGCCGTCATCGTTTTTTCGTTGACGTGCATTCCCAGTGCGGTGGGCAAACAGTCTTAGATGTTATAACCTACCAATCTGGCGATACTACTATAAATAGAAATCAGTTTTATATTTTAACAGTCAAAGCCCCTCGCTCGTAGCTAAATGATAACAGCCGCACGGGTCGATCGAAGGTTAAGCCACGCTTGCCGTGGTTGCTTCGTGGATGGGTAACCATATATTACATATCGAGCCCCTTCGCGCCTCAACATAGTTGGGAACAGGCTTGGCAGATTGATTGATCTTGCATGCGAGCGTTATTAGATTGCTTGGATTAAATTGCAACCTACACATATACGTACAGTAGGGTTTTGTTTTTGTTTTTAACCGACTTAAAAAAGGAGGTTATCAATTCGATATGTATGTACGTATACGTAATATTACTGGAACTGCAATAATTTCTAACTAATCCTAATATTTTTTTTTTTTTTTTGTAATAATTTATTTTTTTGTAAGGGCTTCCAAACGAGTAGGTATACAAAATTTTATAAGTAGGTGTATGTTTGTCCACGCATTTCCCCGAAACTATTAATCGGATCGTGGCCACTTTTTTTTAATTGTCTTACATTTACTGGAACTTAGGGAGTCGTGCAAGTTTCATCAGAATCGAGAACTTACACGTACCTATTAGCCCATATCTTGAAAACTACTTTTTCAAGATAGGGACTATTACGCGTAGGTACGAGTATGTGTGACGGCCTGGCTTATTGATACTAGCTACGGGTCAAAGGGAAAACATCTCAAAACCTTGGTCAAAGTCTAGTGCAATATTTATAACAAAACTAGAAACAAATATTCGTGTTTTTTCTAAAAACTAAAAATTACGTTTTTTTTTTTTTTTTAATCGACTTAAAAAAGAAATGACAACTCAAAATAATGAAATATTCTAAAATAGCTAATTTCGGACGTCGGTGGCAAAAACCTAAAATACAGATCCCAAGACACTGACTTTTGAAAGTAGTTTCATTTGAAAGTAGTATCATTTGAAGTCGATTTAATTTGTTTTTAATTTTTTTTTTTTTTTTTGTGAAATGTCATCTCTCTAGTCAATAAACTTTGGCCTCCAGCCAGGGCATAACACTTATAACTAAGCGACTACTCGAAAGTCACCCCCTGTGCGGTACGGACCTCGGCTTAAGGCGTCGCTGGGGGAGGTGAGCAAGGGACAGGCTGGATCGATAAATTTAGCGTTTAAACATTACTTTTATGACATTAAAAATATATTAACTAGACATTTGATTGATGATCATTAATATTCAATTAGTTAATAATGCAATTTAACATAACACGCAACGGTGGTATATCAGTTCATTTGGGACCGCAGTATGACAGTAATTGTCGAGTGCTGATCATCATTAAACTTTGTGTCGGATATTCAAAGTTATCGAGTGCTTATTTATATCTCTTATCATCATGAACGAAGACAAGTACCACGAGTTTGACAAATCTAATGACAGTGATGACGAAATCCGGATCATTCAAGAGTACAGAAATAAAAATCAGGTATTTATATACTACTAGCTTTTCCCCGCGTGTAGGCTCGGAAATTATCCAACGGGAACGTACTACCGGGATAAAAACTTATCTGGTAACCTAGGTTATAAACTATCTGTGTGCCATATTTCATCTAAATCCGTTCAGCCGTTTTTGCGTAATTGAGTATTAGATATACTGATCGGCTTGAGCTCCTAGGCACGGAGGTGACATCTGGTCTCAACTTCGGCGCCACCATCAAGTACAAAGCCCAATCAGCGGCCAAGAAGCTGGGCATTCTAAATAGGGTGAAGCGATACTTTACGCCTGGACAGCTTTTAACCCTTTATAAAGCGCAAGTCCGAACTTGCATGGAGTATTGCAGCCACCGTTGGGATGGATCAGCTAAGTACCAACTAGCCGCGCTTGACTCGGTGGAACGCAGAGCTAAGAGGCTCTTTGGCGACGTATAACTGGTGTATGCCAAGCTTCACAGCTTGGCTCATCGCCGCAAGGTTGCCTGCTTGTCAGTTTTCTACAGATTGTACTTCGGTGAGTGTACCCAAGAACTCCACGCACTGATTTCACCGGCCCCCTTCTACCATCAGACATCTAGACGCACTGCCAGTTACCATCCCTACCTAGTTGCTATTCCACCAATTCGCACTAAGCGTTTCCGAATGTCTTTTATAATGCGCACAGCAACAGAGTGGAACTCACTACCTGCATCTGTGTTCCGAGCGCATACAACCCTAATCTCTTCAAAGTGAGAGTGAACAGGCTTCTTCTGGGTAAGCTCACTCCAACGTCGACTTTGTCTCTGTCATCTCTGACCTAGACTAGACTCAAGAGCAACCCGGTCTCAAATAAAAAAATAGAGTAACAACCATCCTAACATACAAACTTTCTCATATATATTTCATCTATTGGGTGTAAAAAGTCACTTTCCGAAGCCGAAAGCCATATTCTACCCATTATTTGGATATTTTTTATTTATTTATCTAGACCTGGGAATCCTCTGGTTCTGGAGATATTGAAGGTCAAAGTCGCTTTTTTTTACTTTTGTACGAAAACTAATTTCAAGTGGTAATACTAAACTTTATTCCAAACAAACATTACCTAAATTTTCAATTTTTCCTTAACAAATTATGCATTTGAAATTACAAAAACGCAATGAATATCAAACGCACACTACCACGTCACGATTGCCTCTACAACAACAAGCGTTCGATACAGTGTCACGTGGTATAAGCTAGCTGCAAGCAGCCTTGAACGTTTGACGACCCGTGTTTGTAACAGGTGATCGGTTGTTTTTGAGATTTGTTGCAGTTTTTGTTTTCAAATTTTTGTTTTTTTTTTTTTTTTGTTTTCAAGTCCGTTGTCTGTAATGTCGAAGAGCACGCCCCTGTAAAAACTACAAATCTTATCTCTAACTTCTTACAAATGCAATTAAAAATGTTTTGGAAGTTTGTCCTCATCCTTACAATAAAAGTAAACTGCTATAAACTACCTACATTCAAGATACTGGCAAATAATGAAGAATTTATTTTATCACTAGCTTATGCCCGCGACTTCGCCCGCGTGGATGTCGGAAATTGTCTCACGGGAACGCACTACCGGGATCAAAAGTATCCTATGTCCTAATCCAGGTCATAGTCTACCCATGTGCCAAATTTCATCCTAATTCTTTCAGCAGTTTTAGCGTGAGAACGTAATAATTCAATCATGATTCGAAAGACTCGTGGCGCCATCTATTATCATAAAAACATTATTGTTGTTTTCCTCGGGAACAATACTGTTGTTTCGGGATGAAAGATACCCTAAGTCCGTTTCTGTACACGTGACAACGTATATGCAAAATTTCAGGATGATCGGTTCAGTAGTTTAGGCGTGAAAAGGTAACAAACAAACTTACTTTCGCATTTATAATATTAATATAGTTAGGATTACTGCACAAATTACCTAACTAAAGCCATCAAAACCACCTTTTGGTTTGAGCTATTTATTTACTACTGCAAAAATAAAGATATCTACCATGTTTAAATTCATACCCCATTCTTCACACGAATCCATACTGCCAATAGGGTTTTTTTTTCATTGTTTAAATAAACGTGTATGCCTGACAATAATTACATAACTGCAATTGAAGTTTGGGAGACTTCTTGTAGTTTTTTTCTAGATTTCATCATTTAGGTATCTGTATCGGAAACATTTAATTAATTTCGTCCATACCCGCGACTATCCGACAAGTATTACCTACTCGTACCGCGTAGAGCGAAGGGGCGGGGCTGAACTCCATTTGCATGGGTTCGCGTTACATTGCGCGCAATAAAAAATTGCTGTTTTTTATACCTGAAAATAAAAGTCGTTTCAGAGCAATAAATTCGCAAAGCTACTTAGTTAGATGTACAATTTGCGTAGTTGACGACCCTGTATATTAATAATAAACCTGGAAGAGTTTGTTTGTTTTATGTTTAAACGCGCTAAACTCTAGAGCTACACTAGTCGGATTTCAATTATTTTTTTTTTTTTTGCATTTGATAGCCATACTCTTAAGGAAAACTATAGGGTATTTAAGATCACGCTAGGACCCTGAGGAACCGTGCAAAGAGAAAAAAAACAGAAAGAACGCTAAGCAAAAACGAAGTAGGTAGGTAAATAGCACGGGCAGCCGTGGGTCGGGGGAGCAAGAAATTTCCCGCGGGCGAAGTCGCGGGCAGAAGCTATAATGTTACTAGAAAGTACGATATTCTAGTACAAACGAACAACTTTTTCGTGAGTACGATAGTAGGGGTTCAGAATTAATATAATTATTATCTTTATCTATACTATCTATATACTAATAATAAAGCTGAAGAGTTTGTTTGTTTGTATGTTTGAGCACACCAATCTCTGGAACTGCCAGTCGGATTTGAAAAAAATATTTTTGCATTTGATAGCCGAATCCTTGAGGAAGGGTATAGGCTATTTAACATTACGCTATGACTGTAAGGAGCCGAGGAAAAAAAAATATCAGAAAGAACTCGTAGCAAAAACGAAGTAATAACGCGGGCAGGCGATGTGATGCGATGCGGTGCGACGGGGTGGGTCGGGGGAACAAGAAATTTCACGCGGACGAAGTCGCGGGCAGAAGCTAGTAGCAACATCAAAAGATTAAATTTCCGCCATAAATATCGATAAATTACACGGAAAAATATTTGTAAACTAAGTCTAGTGAGTCGCAAAATATTTTTTCGAATCTGTATTAGTGGCATGAATATTTGATTGAATCTTGTTATTTTACTTCGTCGAATCGTTGAGCTCCTTAAGTTCTGAGTTGAGCTGCGCGATTACTGACAAATGTGTGCACTGACTGGACAGGTCCTCTCAATCTGTGTGGTTCTTTCCTCAAAAGACCATTTCAGACACCAATCTACATGGTCTTCACATGAAGTGACCAAGATTATGTCTGGACTTTATAAGAGACTGTGACCTCTGAGTTTGTTTCGGCCTTTCTTCTCAGAGTAGTCAGATAGGAAACGCCGACCTCATCTAGTTTAAAAATATATATATTGACTTGTAAAAGTGTTTGTACAAACAAACCTACTTACAGAAATAAAGATCATTTATCATTTACATTTAAAAAGTGGCTATATGCCAAGCAAAATGTAGGTTCGGAAGCATCTAATAGATTAAGTAAGTAAAAATAATAAAAATAATAAGTTTGTTTCATGTTATTAGATGGCAAGCTAGTGAAGCTAGCAACAATGCATAGGTACCTATTATAATGGGTTTTGCCCGCGACTTCGTTCGCGTAGAAGTCGATAAAATACAGCCCATGTTACTCGCTGATAATATAGCTTTATATAGGGGAAAGAATATTAAGTTTTTTTGAGTTTATCCATTACAAACAAACATACAAAAAAATCTTTTCTCTTTATAATTATTAGTTTAGATAGGCCAGCACCCTAATTGCGTAACTTACTATCGATCGGAATCTGCATCATTTTGAAGCAAATTGCTAATCCATTGGTTCATATGTTCGAAAAATTTCGTCTGCTCAACGACGTAAATAACGCAGTGAATATTACGCAATCAGGGTGCAGGAGTCAAAAAAAAATGGAGGACCGCGGTCCGGATCCGGATCGCCTGCCGACCTATTTTGTGCGGACAAAGTAAACAGAAAAAATATTTCAAACTTAGACGGACAGCTCAGAGTAAAAAGAAACATCACATTAATTACTTTGTTTTTTTTTTATATTTCCACAATATTTGTATATTTCCTACTTGGTAAAAAAATGTTCAGGTTTCTTTTTGTTTTATTTCTTAATTGATATGTTTAACCTTGGTTGCAAGTAATTGCCTACCACACGGACCGCAACAGTCACATTATTTTTAGAAACAAACCCCCAATAAAAGTAATTAGTGATCCCTGATATAGGCCAAAAAGCCCACCTGAAAAGTAGTCACCGCTCTGTGCCCATAGTGAGCGGTGACCCTTATTAGGTCGGATCTGCAATACCAGAGATATCACAGTGCATTACAATTCCAGAGACAAAGCAGAAGCATGCTTACGAAAAGAATTATAGCTACCTACATACAGGGTTATTTTAAATTGACTAGCTAAGCTCCGCAGACGCGATGGGTAGGTATCGCTTTGTCTTTTAAGAGGAACTACTCCGTCATAAAGATTGTTGTGTAACTTTAATCCTTTACGCAGCGCACGCAACGGAAGCTCTCAAAAGGAGAAAAAGCTACTGTTTTTGCAACACTTTTCATTGATGCTCCGCTCCTATTGGTTGTAGCATGATGTTATATAGCCTTTCTCGATAAATGGGCTATCCAACATTGAAATAATTTTTCAATTCTAACCAGTAGTTCCTGAGATTAGCGCTTTCAACCAAATAAACAAACAAACTTTTCAGCTTTATATAGCTTTATATTTTTTTGTTTTAGTTTATATATATAGTATAGATAAAGATAATAATGGCGGGAACCTTTTTCGAACATATGAAGCAATGGATTAGCAATTTGCTTCAAAATGATTCAGATTCCGATCGATAGTGTTTTACAGCGTGATGCTGCTTTTCTTATTCAAAATTTCGTAAGTTTACTTTGTATCGACTTTATTTTTTTATTCATCACAAGTCTGGAATTATTTGTGTGAAGGTAGCTGTCGTGTTTTTTTAACCGATTTCAAAAAACCGGTCAAGTGCGTGTCGGACCTCGCACAATGAAGGGTTCCATAGTTGGAATGAATTTATCCCATCCATTGTACTTGAAAAACATGTTCTCCCATACATCCCAAATGCAAATGTAAGTTTATCCATGTCCATGTTATTTTGAGACCATAGACTTCTTATAGCTTTTCCCGTAATCTATAGGTATAGAAGTATTTTCTGTATTTTTTTTTTCAAGGTTTTAAGCTTAGTAGTTTCGGAGATAAAAGGGGGAATGGTCAATTTTCGTCTATTTTCTTAAATAACTTTAAATCAGTTTATTTTTAAATTATAAAAAAATATATTCTTGAAACCCTCACAGTAAGCCCTTTCATTCGATATATATCGCAGAGTACAGTTAGCAAAACTTTTTTTTTTCTTATTTGCCCCCCAAAATTGAGCCTCATATTTAAAATTCATTACTTTACATTACACGTCCATGTTTGGGTCACAAAATACATACGTGTACCAAATTTCAACTTAATCGGTTCATTAGATTCGGAGCAAATTGGTTGTGACAGACGGACATACAGACAGACAGACACATGAGTGATAACATAAGGGTTCCGTTTTTCCTTTTGAGGTACGGAACCCTAAAAAGGAGGAGTATATGTATGTTCATCGATATTTTCGCCAATTGTGGACCGATTTTTTTAATTCTTTTTTATCTGCTACAGGAAGCTTGCGCGGTGGTCCTATATAATTTTTTTTTAATTTTGCTTGGCAGTTTTTGAGTTAGCTTCTCTATGGCGAAATTTTTCTTTTGTGGATTGTAATCCACTTTGTGTATTGTAATGATGTTATAAACTTATAATACTTCCTGTCACTGTTGTTTACATAGCAAGTAGTGGTATACGAATTGGTGTGGGTAAGGTACCATAACTAAAGTAAAAAAAAAAAAAACCCAACTACCAAGTGAAAAATAACTTCAATTTCGGAAGTTGGTGGCAAAAAACTAAAATACAGATCCAAAGACACCGACTTCCGAAATTAAAGTAATTTTTGACTTTGTAGTGTTTTTTTTTAGAAGTTGGTTTTTTTTGTAAAAAGTATTCTTGGGTATTGTTTGCACGGTTCACATATTTTCTAACAAAAGTTGAAAAACAAAACGGCTGAGTAAAATTAATTACCTATTAAAGGTATCAATTTATGTTTTATTGTAATGGAACAGCTTATATTGAATAAAAGAAAGAAGATTTGAGAGTAAAGTTCTTGTCAGTTTCCGTTGGATAAGTTGAGCCTTCCTTTTATTTTCAGTTCCAAACTTGTTTCGGTGTTTCCAAGAAGACTAATGGACGTTGTAAATCTCTGATTACTTTTTCCCATAGAAATAATTTGACGTAAGTACCTATGTACCTATAAAAGTAATTTACATTTTTTAAATGTTCCTCACATTTCCGTAACTTTATTAAAGGCTCCGCATTTTAATGTCAATTTTAATGGAGTTTCATAGAAATTGTTCCACCAGAGTCGCGTCGCCCTTCCGTCGCGTCTCGCCTGTCTGCGGTAGCCTTAAGCCTCGTTCAACGTTGTTTTCCAGTTTCAAGTGACGGTGTCATTACAGGCATAACAGGGTTAGCATTAATCTGAAATGTCCTGACAGCATGCCGGACATTTGCAAAAGCGTCTTAAAAAAAAATCCGCAATAGCAAATGTCTATCTTTTAAGGTTGGCTCGCCACAACTTTTTTTTAATGATAATCATATCTAAAGTCCTGACTGACTGACTGATAGATCAACGCACAGCCTAAACCGCTGGTCCTAAAGACATGAAATCAAAATCAAAATCAAAAGTCATTTATTCAAACTAGGCTGAGAATCAGCACTTTTTGAACGTCAAAATTACATAAGACAGTCCCCCAAAAACGCCCGCCCTTCACCACTTCCTAGTGCTTTAGCTGGGGAGAAGAAGTGGCGCAACAAACTCCCCAGCAGCACAGCTGTCTGTTCAGTTAAAAAATTGGAGGAATTCATGAAATTTGGAGGGTGTGTTTGTTATAAAGAGTAGGTATCCACTAAGTAAGGGTTTTTCGAAATTCTTTCCCTAAGGGGGTAAAATAGGGGAAGAAAGACTTGAAACTTGACACGAATACGAATTAACGGCCTAACCAAATGTCCTTTCTTTGATATTGTTCCTCAAGCCGTTGAGCTCCTTACGTACTGAGTTGAGCTATACGATTACTGACAAATGCTTGTACTGACTGGACAGGTCCATTCAAATCGGTGTGATTCTTTTCTCAAAAGATCATTTCAGACGCTAATCTGCATGGTCTTCACATGATCTGATGAATATTATGTCTGGGCTTTAAAAGAGACTTTGACCCCTGAGTTTGTTTCGCCATTTCTTCTCAGGGGTAGTCAGATAGGAAATATTATGACGTTCAAGAGTGATATCGAAATAGGTATATTATATAATAAATTCCATTTAATTTCAATACATAAAACCAAAAATAAAAAAGATACGTGTTTCAGGGTTTTTCAAAAATCATCTAACGGGGTGGTGGAAAAGGGTAATAAAGTTTAAGGGGTGGATATTACTGCTTGCTTCAATTAACTCAAAAATGGGTATAAGTAATGTTTAAGTCATACAGTGGAAACGTACCAAACGCTTTTTTAAAAAGAAAAGCCCTGTCGTGGTGAAGAGGACACAGTTTATTTGAAAAATCTTCCTGTGATCTATAAACTTAAAAATTGGCCTGAATATTATAAATATTATCTAAATCTATACTAATAATAAAGCTGAAATTGTTTTGTTTTATGTTTTTTGTTTGTTTGACCGCGCTAATCCCCGGAACTGCCCGTCGGATTTGAAAAAATATTTTTGCATTTGATAGCCCAATCCTTAAACATCACGCGAGGACTCTTAGATGCCGATCAAAAATAAAAAAGTCAGAAAGAACGCTAAGCGAAAATAAAGCAGGCAATGCGATGCGATGCGATGTGGTGGGCCGGGGTACAAGAAATTTCACGCGGACGAAGTCGTAGGCAGAACTAGTGACCTGATATTACACCGAATTCCAGGCAAACATCATTCAGATGTTTCTGCCTATATCTCGTGGACGGAAAAATGGCAATGCTCCTGCAATTATTCTGGTATTCCAAACTTCCATATCCGGCTCGTTATATCATGATGCCCCAGTGGTTAGGACCCGCGTCTCATGCAAGAGATTGTAAATGTAGATTCGGGCAAGTACCCAAGTGACTTTTTCAATTCATAAGTACTTTCTGACAATGTGTTGATGAGTTTATCTTGGACATTACTGACATCGGTGAAGGAAAAACATCGTGAGGAATGCTGGATGTAAGTCTGAAATCGCCAACCCGTCTTGAGCAATCGTGGTGATCAATGCTCGTGTCTTCTCTATATGAGAAGACACGAGAACGACATGCATTTGCGGTGCAGTGGGACAATAACAGGTTGTTATTATAGACGGCTCGTGACTACTTACCACGAGAAGGACCGCTAGCCTTGCCTTGCAACACAAAAAATTAAAAAAAAAAACAAATTACAACACAAATTCAGGAAAAAACCATATGACCCCTAAAATACCCCGACATGATTTGTGGCTCACGTGAGGTGACTTTGCAAGCAATGTAAAATGGCCACAAAAAATATGACAGCTGACTAAAGAAAATGGGCTCCGTGCTCGTACGATAAATGGTGGTTGTCAAGTACCCATCAATATCTTTGAGCCATGAAAATACGACAAGGTAGCTGGTAAATGAAGTATTATTTCGAATAACAGTGCGGCTACCCCATTTCAAAACCCAATAAGGACTTAAAACGAAATTTTACAGGAGAGCGCAAAAACATAAAGTGGTCACGGAGCAGTGAATGGAGCTTACTAGGTTTCGATGCTTAAATATATCAGCTTATTTGTGAGTTTTTAACGCTGTGTATTTGGTAGGGACTTACTAGGTTAGCAAGATTGTGCAATAAAACAATTTTTGTAAAAAGTGTCCCTTAATAGGTTTTGAAATGGGACAGCCGAGTGACTCTTAGGGGAGTTAAAAGTTCTTACAGTTTTCATGGATTTTAACTGTAGCTAGACTATCTGGCTAAAATAATATAACTAATATTTTTACTTAATATACACCCGTAACTAAGGAAATAGACGCTATTTAATAATCTTCAGACAATGTTTCAACTGACCCTGGGTTAGGGTCATTAGAAACAAAATATTTAAGTGCTAATTACATGTTCAGAAAGCATCTATTGACGATTCATTCCGCATATGAAATGACTTAGTACCTACCCTGGTTTGATACAATACTTACATTATTCCTATTTTGTAATTTATGTCTTTAACCCTTTGCAAATCAGTCCATCCAAAAAGATAAACATCCACAAAAGATATCCTCTAACACAATTTACCTAGTATCAAAATTAGCAAACAATTCAAAAGGCCGGGAACACTGAACAGGGCCGACATCAATTCATTCAAACTTCTCCTTTAGAATTTAGAGACATAATGAACAAATTGCATATAAAGTCGTTTTAAGAGCTATTGTTATGAAAACATGTATGTTTAGATAACATCTATGGTAGAATACACATAGATGGGCATGCGTTCGCAACATTTCCATTTGTGTAACATAGTTTACAACCCCGTTTTGTTATGTAGATGGTGACATTATTATCGCTCATTGTGCCGCACTAAGCAAATGATTTATACAAGAACTACAAAGAATACGTGACAGCTCTATTACATGTGTACATGCGTACTCTTTCTTATTCCCATTGACAATGGCTTACTTTATTCTTTTCTATTTAGTCTTTGAGTTTTTGCTTCTCACGTACAGGAAATGAATTGATGGTGCCTTTGAAAAAGCCTGCCGTCATGCTAAAGAATAATAATTAAACTTGTTTTTGTAGTTTACTTTTGTTTTAAATCAATAAGAAACTTATTAGAATAAATTGTAGCTACTTTAAATAAAATCGCAAGCAGCAATAATGGAACTGTTCAAATAAGCACTTATTACATACAAATTAGGTTCCTATAATGAAGCGGGTCGACAAACAATGAAAATATACAGATTTCTTCTCAAGTATACAACATCTGGTCCATACTGCAGTGCACCATTCTCGGTCAGTCATACAAAACTCACAACTGTGTACGTAAGTATATCATCTGAGTGCTTATACAACGCGATTCAATGCCACTTTTCAATAAATGAACTGGATGCGTCATCCGGTCATGCCTCATTTGTTCATATTATTTTCCTGATAGAACTTCTGATGTTAGTCATAAACAGATAAAACTCATGTCTCCTTCATTAGTTAGTCGAGTGGTTCTCTTATCAGAAACGCATAAATACCTGACTGGCATTATAACGGGGCAAAGCCCTTGGCCCATTAACTGTTTTTTACCGCCGCATTCCAAAAGTTATTTGTTACTAGGTTTTGCCCGTGGCTTCGCCCGGTCGGAAATTATGCTACTGAAACGCAATACCACCGCGAGAAAAATTATCGTATGTCCTAACCCAGGGCATGGTCTATCCTTGTGCCAAATACGGGCATGAAAAGGTAACAGACAGACAGACATCTTCGCATTTATAATGTTAGTATAGATGCCTAATAAACTAATAAAATATAATCCCGTCGAGGAAATCCGAATTCCGTATCGGAAATCGATCTGTTGCTCAATAAACTCGATCAAAACAATTTATAAACCAGATAATCGCGTGTTAGCTAATTATGACTGTCAATTAAACAGGTGTTTTTAATTACATTGGTGTTTACGTTAGTACAAATCGCAAACAAACAACAAAACCACGACCTTCCTATACGTACTTATTTGTGCTGTAAACTCACATTTTATTAGCGGAAATGAATCTTTTCGTCTTCCTGTTCAAGATACTAATCAGTAGGCCCAGGGCCCTTTAATATAACTGACAATGCAACATAGTTGTCAAAAAATGACACAATATTCACAACAGTTTTGTTTAATAAAGCATAAAAGAAACTTGTAAAATTGTCAGATTGGCCCCTGAGTGTGACAATTCTAAGGCGCCGTCCTATTGTCATCGCTCGCGCGATGATGTGATGCGATCTCACCGTGCGATGAAACCGCTCGCGCGGTAACAAATCGTGTGTCCTGTTTAGGAGCGATGCGATCACACTCGAAATTGCTCTCACAACAGAGATGCACAGTTTTTGCTGTCGGACATTATTTCTTTAATCCTAATTGGCGTTAAAAAAGGAAACGTGTACTACATAATACCTATACTTTTAATAAACAGAAATCAGCGCGGTGATTTACACAGTCAGTATTTCGACGTACGAAAAAAAAAAGCATTTTACCAATATTTATCTATGTCAACAGAAACATTTGATTGGTGTAAATAGTTTGGTCGCGCGTCCTTCAATAGGACATTCAGTATATAACAGTAGATTTGAACGCACGGTCGCACGATCATTTTCGTCGGAGGCGCCGTCCTATTTTCATCGCTCGTGCGATGATGCGATGCGATTTCATCGTGCGACGAAACAGCTCACGCGATAAGAAATTGTGTGTCCTGTTTAGAGCGATGCGATCACACTCGAAATGGCTCTTATCAGAGATGCACAGTTTTTGCATGATCGCGCGATCTTCAATAGGACATTTAGTAGATATCAGTATGTTTGAACGCACGGTCGCACGATCATTATCGCACGAGCGATGGCAATAGGACGGCCCCTAAGCATCCAATATTGTTACCGATTTATAATGTCAAGTGCGAGTACAGTTAGACTGAAATAGGTTCCTAGAACCGTAGAACGTCCACAATAATAACCCATTTCCTCCAATTGACTACAAATTGCTTGACCCATTATCTAGCAAATACATTTCCTTTTTGCCAGATGAGGTAGAGATAAAACAAAGAAATTATACCGCAAAACGCAATCCAACTTGTTTCGATTTCAAAGTTTGGTCTGACAAATTAACTCCGATGGCCGGTGTGGGGCTCTAAACTCCAAACCGGTGCTGCGGACTGTCACGGCATAAGAAGATACAGAAAGCTCACAGGAATTAGTCAGATTGGTTTTAACAAGTTTCAGGATAGTGTAATTTAGGATGTTTTATGCGGTTTATTATAAGTTAAGATACCACCTGCCATGCCGCTGGTCGTGGGTTCGATTCCCATCCAGGACAAACATTTGTGTGCATGAACATGTCTGTTTGTCCTGAGTCTGGGTGTAATTATCTATATAAGTATGTATTTACAAAAAAAAAAAAGTAGTGTATGTAGTTTATCAGGTTTCCATAGTACAAGCTCTGCTTAGTTTGGGATCAGATGACCGTGTGTGAACAATGTCCTAGGATATTATTATTATTTCCTTTATTTTTTTATTATATACATATGATTTACATTTTTAAATATTTTTATAAAAACTTAAAATAAATAAAAACATTTAAAAATATAAAAAATAGTAGCCCACCGGTATCGGGAACAGGGTCCAAGCTACCGGTGGTCAGGGCTCCTGAGAGAGGAACCTTCTAACAATACGTGCCGTGTCCAGAAGTACCGCTTTCTGGATCAAGCCCTTGATGCAGCTGCCTAACGAGAGCCTCCTCAGGTGTTGGTCGAGACTCTTCGATATTATGCCATTGGCTGTCACAACTATCGGCACAGTGATTGCTGTATCCACATCCCACATGTCGACAACCTCGCGAGCCAAATCAAGATACTTAATCTGTTTATCTTTTTCAGCTTTCACGAGGTTCTCGTCATGCGGAACCGCTATATCAACAATAATTGTGCGACGCTCTTTTCGATCTATCACCACTATATCTGGCTTATTGGCAACAATAGTCCTGTCAGTGATGATAGATCGATCCCAATACAACGTGATATTGCCATTTTCGAGAACTGGGTCGGGCACATACCTATAGTACGGTACTTCCGATTCCACAAGATTGTATTGCAGAGCAAGTTGCTGATGGATAATCCTGGCTACAAGGTTGTGTCTATACAAGTAGTCTCCGTTAGCCAGACGAGAACAGCCAGAAATAATGTGACGGATAGATTCCCCCGGACGGTGGCATGCCCGACAGATGTCAACCGTGCCGTCCTTCACAATATATTTCCGGTAGTTGTTCGTCATTATAACTTCGTCCATAATCGCAAAGATAAAACCTTCGGTTTCACCAAAGAGATCACCGAATCGCAACCAGGATACGGACGCCAAGAGGTCTACATCAGGCCCATGTAGGACCCGGTAAAAGCGCCCATGAAGCTCTTTGCTCTGCCATACCTCCCTGCGGT
This sequence comes from Dicycla oo, assembly GCA_948252095.1. Lineage (NCBI taxonomy): Eukaryota > Metazoa > Arthropoda > Insecta > Lepidoptera > Noctuidae > Dicycla > Dicycla oo. The sequence continues at coordinate 19,149,306 of OX411712.1, forward strand.
CATTAGTATCTAATATTATAGGTTTGCGCCAGTTCTCGTTAGCCAAGGAGAGCGGGGTGAGGCCCTTGTCCACTGAGACCACATCTCGGTGCATCCCCACGTCGGCTTCTAGGAAGTATTCCCTGAGACTGCATACCTCACGGTTGTGCAGGGTCTTAGCATTTAAGAAGCCTCGACCACCACACTTCCGCGAAATATACAGTCTCATCACCGATGACCGGGGGTGATGCAACCGATTTGCAGTCAGCAGTGTGCGGACCCTTCTATCCAAGGCGTCAAGTTCTGTTTGAGTCCATTTGAGTATACCGAAAGAGTACATCAAAACCGGCATGACCCAACCGTTGAAGGCGCGCACCTTGTTTCCGCCTGATAGAAGACTATTAAATACTTTGTTCAGGCGGTTAAAGAAGCGCTCCTTCAGCGATTGCTTCATGTCAGCAGCGTTGATGCCTAACGCTTCCGACATACCCAAATACTTGTAAGTTTCGAGTGAGGAGAGGGGTCTTAGGTGTATGGAATCCGAGAGTTGGGTTTCTACGGATTCCAAAATCCTCCCCCGCTTTACATGTATGACCGCACATTTGTCCACACCAAATTCCATCCTGATGGCACTACTGAAAGTTTTGGTTACCTTCAATAGCTCCATCAGTTGAAAATTGCTGGGGGCAAAAAGCTTCAAGTCATCCATGTAAAGAAGGTGAGATATAACCTGACCACCTCTTCTCAATCGATAGCCTAGACCTGAATCCTCCAACAGTGTGCTTAGAGGATTCAAGGCTAAGCAGAACCAAAGTGGACTCAAACTATCGCCTTGAAATATACCTCGCTCGATCCTTATCGGCTCGCTATTCCTCTGGATATGTAGACATCCTGGATAGCGAAGGACTGTCCTCCACTGCCCCATACACGACATCAGGAAGGTCCGCAGAGTTGCATCTACTTTATACAACTCCAGCACCTTCATGAGCCATGTATGTGGTACCGAGTCATAGGCCTTCTTGTAATCTATCCAGCATGTCGACAGATCCTTTCGGGAACGACGAACCTGTTGGTTAATGGCCATATCTATGAGGAGCAGCTCCTTAGTACCGCGGGATCCATTCCTACATCCATTTTGAGAGGCAGACATGATGGAGTTATTGTCTATATGTTTGTTAATTTTAGCTCTCAAAATGGATGTAAGAACTTTATAGACCGTCGGTAGACAAGTGATCGGTCTATAATTTTTGGGTTCCGCAGTACTACCTGATTTATGGAGCAGGTGGGTTATTCCTGTCGTTAGGAACTGGGGCAGCGACCCCGACTCTAAGGCTGACTGGAACTGGGATGCCAAGCGGGCGTGCGACTTATGGAAGCATTTTATCCAAAAGTTGTGCAGCCCGTCCGGCCCTGGGGATTTCCAGTTAGGTAACGGATGGACTGCACAAGTTATTATTATTATTATTATTTTTTGATTTTTTGATATTTCTCGGGACCCTGGGGTCCCGGACCTTTTGAAGGCGTACGAGGAGCCGAAGCTAACTCGCAGAGGCCCCTTAGATAATTTTAAATGATGAGGAGGCACCAACCGACGATTATCCCTATATGCACTATGCAAGTGCACCCAAGGACAACCCCCGGTTGGTACAGGACTATTGTTGTATGTGAAAACAAAACATATTGGGCTATGGGTTTGGGTGGCTAAAGTGGATTGGGTAACTTGAACTATGGAAGAACTATGTCCCCTGCCTGACCAATGTTATATATAATATTATACACGGATAAAATGGCAGGGGGTGACTTGCACACTCAATAATGGGCCCCCGGAGACGGCCGCTAGCACATAGTGACGTAGCGATTTTTTTTGAGAGATTTTAGTGTAGTGTGATAATTTTGTTTTGATTAATTAATACTTATTCAGGAACTGTGACTTTTTAGTTTTTAGCACTCGCTTTGGCTACCACTTAGTGATAATTGGACCGTGCTATGCAGAATCATGTCGGGAAAAGTACAAACAGAGTTATAAGCATTTTTCTGTCGATGGTTGCATTATGGATGTATGGACAAGGCTGCATTTGACGGTTCATATCGCCATGATAAATAGAGATATCGACATGGCTGTTTTTGCAAAAAATCTTGTATGTCGAAATTAGTATGACTGTGTATAAAACCCATTTTTGGAAAAAGTGCTATATGGCTGCTTTCTGCATAACTAGGTCCAATTCATCATTGAAAATCAATTTGTCACCATCATCATGTCAGGTGAAAGACGACCACTGCTGGACATTGACTGCCCCAAGGTTAATTGGCGTGGTTGGTTAAGATACCGCCTATATTGTCGCTGGTCGTGGGTTCGATTCCCATCCAAGACAAACATTTGTGTGCATGAACATGTCTGTTTGTCCTGAGTCTGGGTGTAATTATCTATATAAGTATGTATTTACAAAAAAAAAGTAGTGTATGTAGTATATCAGTTATCTGGTTTCCATAGTACAAGCTCTGCTTAGTTTGGGACCAGATGACCGTGTGTGAAAATGTCCCAGGATATTATTATTATCTTATATATCTCGGGACCCTGGGGTCCCGGACCTTTGGAAGGCGTACGAGGAGCCGAAGCCAACTCGCAAGAGGCCCCTTAGATAATTTTAAATGATGAGGAGGCACCAACCGACGATTATCCCTGTATGCACTATGCAAGTGCACCCAAGGACAACCCCCGGTTGGGACAGGACTATTGTTGTACGTGGAAACAAAATACATTGGGCTATGGGTTTGGGTGGCTAAAGTGGATTGGGTAACTTGAACTATGGAAGAACTATGTCCCCTGCCTGACCAATGTTATATATTATACACGGATAAAATGGCAGGGGGTGACTTGCACACTCAATAATGGGCCCCCGGAGACGGCCGCTAGCACATAGTGACGTAGCGACAAGGGGGCAACACTTCCGGAGGTGCTTGAGGAGTGGAGAGGTATTCCACGGCTATCAGGACAATCCCGGAAGTACGGTCAAGATCCCTACCAGCACCTTACTGGAATACTTCCTTCCTCCGAGCACGTTTGCTCTTGCGAATCTCCACTCAAGCCGGCCAATAAAGGCAAGAAAGAGGTGGGAGCTCTGTTCCTCGTCAGTGTTCACTCCAGCCAGCCAATAAAGGCAAGCCAGAGATGAGGACAAGATTTCTCCCGGGAGATAGGGTCCATTGGGTCGCTACTGCCCATCAGCTCGCCACATGCTGCCGGGCTGCGGGTTTTTGTATCTCTCTTGGTCTGGCTCCTCATCCTAGACCCGTTCCGGCAAACTCCGGCACAGACCTAAAGTTTGGAGCACGCAAGCCCCACCACGACGTAATAATTATAATAATAATTATAATTATTATTATAATTGGATTTCTTACATAATTATAAAATAATAATTAGTAAGCACACTAGGTAGGTACTAAATCCAAAATGAGGTGAAAATTAGAAGACAAAACCTTTTTTTAGGGTTCCATACCAAAATGGTAAAAAGGAACCTTATGGTGCGACTCAGTCTGTCTGTCTGTCCGTCTGTCACAGCTGGATATCTCAACAACAACTAATGCTATCAACTTGAATTTTGGAATAGATTTATATGACGTGTGCCCAACTATTTTGCAAATAAGGAAGAAATTAAAATGTATATATTTTTTTTTGCAATAGGGACTGAAAGGGGTTCTTAAAAATTCGAAGTGGGGCTACTAGGGCATGTGGGGTATCATATGAAAGAACGTTGTTTGCACATTCTCAAATATTTTTTTGTTTTTTTTTTTGAAGTTTTTGACTTATGGAGAAAAATGTAAAAAAAAATACAGTTCCCCCCTTATCTCCGAAGTTCGCATAGAGAAAAATCTGAAATTATTCTGTGTGTAAAGATTACAGGAAAAATAAAACGATGTCTCTAAATAGCACACATTTTTTTATATACATATGGTACGGAACCCTCGGTGTGCGAGTCCGACTCGCTCTTGGCCGGTTTTTCAAAATAAATCTTATCCTTCCTATGAAAACATATTTGCTCGCTCGTCTCCCCGCGTGAAGTATTTGCCAACAAAATCTTTTCTACGGTTTAAGTGGACCTTCTGTAGCTCAGGTTCAGAAGCTCGTGGCTAAATAATAATAGCAGCACGAGTCGATCCATCACGTTAAGCTACGTTTGCCGGGGTTGGTCCGTGGATGGATGACCATCTTTACATACCGAGACTCCTCCTTGCCTCGGAAAACACGTTAAGCCGTTGGTCCCGGCTGTCATTCGTGGATATTTAACAGTAGTTACGGGTCGTGAGAAGCCTGGAAGTCTGACAACCAGTCTTACCAAGGGGTATCGTATTACCCAGTAACTGGGTTGTGGAGGTCAGATAGGCAGTCGCTCCATGTAAAATACTGGTATTCAGCTGCATCCCGTTAGACTGGAAGCCGACCCCAACATAGTTGGGAAAAGGATAGGCAGATTGATTGAAGCGGACCTTCTGTACCAATTTCTTCTGCGTCCGTAGTTATATCGTGCTCGCCGGGTGCTCTCTCGATTACCTGCTCGTGCTCGTACAGTACCTCGCTACCTTACAGCGCCATGTCAGCTCCTCGCTGTATTGAATTTCTTTCCGGAGCAGTTGCCAACTTTTACTATACATGTACTCCTAAAGACGAACTTTATATTAAATGAGATCGTGTAGTTCCTAAGTGTGGAATCACTAGCTGAACTGTTCGCTACTAAGATTTAATTAACTGCTACGTGGACGATGCTTGGTTTCAAGTAAAGTATTTAGGAATTATATGTATGGCGCTATATAACTTCGTGACTACTTGGAAATGGGAAAGGGTTTTGTTGGAATGTAATCAAATAAAGTCGTTTCATGACTGACTAACAGACAACGCATTGACATGAAGATAAAATTTATCTTATACAGTGTCCGGTAAAGAATGGATAACCTTGAAATTGCATATAATAGACCTAAGGGCCGTTTTAAAAAAAAAAAAAAATATATATACCTACCAGATGTTTCCCGCGACTTCGTCTGCAACCCAGTCCGTCTGTGTCTTTCTCCAGGTCATGGTCTGTTAAGTGCCAAATTTCATCCAAATCCGTTCAGCCGTTTTAGCGTGAAAGCGTAATCAACAAACGAACAAACACACTTTCGCGTTTATAATATTAGTTAGGATAGTTAGGAGGATGAGAAACCGGTCTATAGACTCTCACAAAATATACCTATTAAGTATTTTTTTTAACTCTTTAAAGTTTCTATAATAATATTAGGTTGGGGAAAAAGTCTTTTCGCATTATAGTATGTATGAACTTGTAATAAAATCTCTTTGGCTATACTATTTGTATCTGGCTGGTTTTGGTATCATTGAAAGTTTAAATTTTGAAGAACATAATTCCAAATTCAAATTAGGAAAATGTGTGATTTTCATTGGTTTTTCGTACGTCAAGATGAGTGAATCTAATGAAGAAATTCGATACATTTTAAAATTTTACTACAAAAAAGGTAAAAATGCAACTCAAGCCGCGAAAAAAATTTGCGATGTTCATGGACCTAGTGTAGTGTCTGTAAGAGTAGCACAAATTTGGTTTAAGCGTTTTCAATCCGGAAATTTTGATGTCAAAGATGCACGTCGCTCTGGTCGCCCTATTACGGATAAAATGGATGCCATTTTTGAAAAAGTGGAGCAAGATATCAGTAGTTACGACGTAGCTGAAGAACTGGAAATTGACCACAAAACAGTTTTGGCGCATTTGAAAAAAACTGGGTACACAAAAAAGCTCGACATTTGGGTACCTCACGAGCTCACTGAAAGAAACCTAATGAACCGTGTTCTCATTTGTGATTCTTTATTACGACGTAATGAAACCGAACCATTTTTGAAGAAGCTGATAACTGGTGATGAAAAGTGGATCACGTATGACAAGAACGTGCGTAAAAGGTCGTGGTCAAAGGCCGGTCAGGCTTCACAGACTGTGGCGAAACCCGGGTTAACTCGCAACAAGGTGATGCTGTGTGTGTGGTGGGATTGGAAGGGCATTATTCATTATGAGCTGTTACCACCAGGCAGGACCATCGATTCTGAACTCTACTGCGAACAACTGATGAGATTAAAGCAAGAAGTTGAGAGAAAGCGGCCGGAATTAATCAACAGAAGGGGTGTGGTTTTTCATCATGATAACGCTAGACCTCACACATCTTTAGCCACTCAGCAAAAATTAAGAGAGTTTGGCTGGGAGGTGTTAATGCATCCGCCGTATAGTCCTGACCTTGCACCTTCAGATTTCCACCTGTTTCGGTCTCTTCAGAATCCTTTAGGCAGTGTCAGGTTAACATCACGAGAGGACTGCCAAAACCACTTGTCGCGGTATTTTGACCAGAAGTCCCAAAATTTCTATAGCAATGGGATCATGTCCCTACCTACAAGATGGCAAAAAGTTATCGAAAAAAATGGTACCTACATGCTTTAGTTAAATGTAAATAAACTATATTAAAAAATGTTTTGAATTTTCTTAAAAATGCGAAGAAACTTTTTCCCCGACCTATTATAATTCAACCATGATTCGAAAGACACGGCGCCATCTATTATCATAAGAACGTTATTTTTGTTTTCCTCGGGAACAGTACTTTTTTTCGGGATGAGTGGTACCCTATGTCCGTGTCTGTATACCCGACCACGTATATGCAAAATTTCAGGATGATCGGTTCAGTGGTTTAGGCTTGAAAAGGTATTTATAATATTATCATAGTAAATAGGTTATGGTGACGGCAAAATGGCGAAAGAGTACCCGTCCTCTGCGGCAAAATGGCGCGACTTTATAGCGCAATAAGTAGTGTTCAGAATTTATTGAATCTTTTAAAAAAAATGTTTAGTAGGCAATTTTTTTGATAGTTGATTTATACCGTTAGGTATTATTAAGCATTTAATATTAAAATCGTGTAAAAGTGTCGAAGGCGACTTTAGCACTGATCAGTGCTTAAGCAGACAACGGGTATAGCTCTAATCAGTGCTTCCGCATACCAAAGGTTAAACACATGATTGTATTCCTGATAACAAACAACTTTTACTATGAGACCAAACCTAAATTCGCGAAAAAAAATCAGCTGCCCCATACATTCATGTTCGCATAACTCGTCAAAATGTAGGGAGCAGATGATCTTTTTTTCGCGATTTCAGGTTTGGTCCCATAGTAAAAGTTGTTTGTTATCATGAGTACAATCATGTGTTTAAGTATCGGTCACTAATACCAGTCACCGGACGATACGATCCTTTGAGGAGGTAGAAGTTTTTTGTAGGTCCTGTGCTAGATTCCCGGGTCGGGCAAAGTATATTGGGTTTTTTCATCTGGAATTTTTCAGAAGTAGCCAGGAGTCTGGATTTATTAGTATTACCATAGCTTAAAGTATAAATTTGACTGAACATTTTATACTTTAAGCTATTTTAATACGGTACTGATGCCAGTAAATTCCGCGAGGATTCTTCCGCTTGGTCTGAACTGACTCTTACGCAAACTGGCGAAATGATCTCTGCCTAATCCTTAGAGGAATACAGGCGTGATATTAATATTAATGTTTTATGTTTTTGGCGTTTTTGGGGTTCCGTATCTCAAAAGGAAAAAACGGAACCCTTATAGGATCACTCCGTCTGTCACAGCCAATATGCTCCGAATCTTCGTACACGTATGAATTAGTGTGACCCAAATACGGACGTGTAACGTGAATAGATGAATTTTGAATATGAGTGTCAATTTTGGGGGGCAAATAAGAAAATTTAAAAAATACTTTTGCAAACTGTACCGTGTGACATATCGAATGAAAGGGCTTACTATGAGGGTTTCAAATATATATTTTATAATTTTAAAATAAATTGTTTTGAAGTTATTATTAAGAAAATGGACGAAAATTTACCATACCCCCCTTATCTCCGAAACTACTGAGCTTAAAATAATAAAAAAATACAGAAAATAATTCTATAGCTATAGATTACAGAAAAACCATTAAGAAGTCTATGGTCTTAAAATAACATGGTAAAACTTACATTTGTCCACAGTTAAACGAAAAGGATCCAACCCACATTAGGTGTTTATTGTTCATGAATAAAACATTTTTTAAACCAGACCCACAATGAAATTAATTGGTGATCCCTGCTCTAGGTACACCTCTGCCTAACCCTTTTGGGGAAAACAAGCGCGAAGATATGTTGAGTTGTGTACCTAGGTAGGTAGAGAAACTATTTCGAAAATTATTCACCAATTCTACCGTAGCACATTAAAGCAGCTGATAAGATAGGCCGGCCATATCGATTCTATTTAGGGGTCGGTTAAGTTATCCTAAAGACATCCTCCTCATTGACAGCCTTTGTTCCACCTACTCCCTTTTGTGCCATGCTTCCCTGGTAAGTGCAAGTCTCATCCAGGGGCTGCTGTCTCGACATAGATAGCGATCGCTTTACGACCGAATGCGGTTGCAAAGTCCTAGTGGGGTACTTAGACGGTCAAAAATGCTTAACAAGCAATTTGATTTGTTCGTGTTTGTCATGCAATTTTGACCGTCTAGTGAACCCACTAGGACGAATTCGGTCGTAAAGCGATCGCTACCTATGTCGAGACTGCAGCCCCAGGTCTTAACCATGGTCTTTTGTCGGTCACCCATCTGACGGTTGGTTTGAAACACTACACACAAATATTCTCTCGGCATACAAGGGACTTACAGAACCTAAAGCGCGATCACTGTCGGACTGCATAGAAAAGAAAGAGAAGCGCAATGACACAGCGCTGGTAATTTAATGCAAACAATGAAGCAATTATCTATTTACAAAAAATCTAATGGTTGGACTAAAAAATTCAAACACTATTGTTAATATGTTGCTTGTAGAATAATCTGACAAACAATCAGAATGATTGCATGTGTTCCTATTAGTATGGTTTTCAATCTTTAAAAGAAATTTTTAGAGGTATCTTCGTGATTTTTTCTATCGTATCAAATTAGTGGTAATATGTTTTCAAAACACTATCTAACTAGCATATATCCTGAAGAATATTATATATTTTTCTGATTTTGTTTACTGCAGTAGATCATAAACTTTTAGCCGTTATTAAACTTGCGTTTAGTCTTGTAGTCCCCTTCAGCCTAAAGATCATCCGCTGACTCTTAAGTCACAGGAACTTACACCTAGTTTAGGAGTCAGAGTATTTAATAATTGACCCTTGTAAGTAAGCCTTTTATGTGTTACTTTTGTTGTATATCGTTAAGAGCTTTAGATGAAATAAAGAATTTATTTATTTTTATTTAGTTATACCTACTTCAGCAGTATATAGGTACTGTACCTACCTACGTCGGTTGCATATGTTCTGCTGAAGTTTCACGGATTAGGAAACAGTTTTATCAAAAACAATGCTATAAATACACCTTAATTTCTCTATACCTTCCCTATTCCGCCATGATAGTTTCATAAGCGACGGTGCCCAAATCTGTAGGTAATTGTTACATTCTGGAATAACTAAAACATATAGGAAGCTTATATTTGATCAAACTATTACATCACAAAGGAAAAAAAAGGAGTAGGTATGTAAGGATCGCAGCAGGTGGCGTTCTGTAGTTTCTGCCTAGTCCCATTGTGAAGAAGGCGTGAGTTTACATAAGTACTATGACTAATTAACAGTTAGTCTCACATTTACATAATTCATAAACTCTGTGTAGAAACGGTCGGGAAACGTAAAGAGCGCAATTTCACGGGTTATTAGCTTTTACATCATATTCATAACAAACCGAGGCGTGCTATCAGCGGCTATCGTTGATAAACGCTTACCAACACAAATGATAAGTAGCCATTAGTACAAACAGGGCGCAGGAAAGTTTCGACACTCGCCCAAATCCTGGTGTATGGAGAGATTAACGTGTATATGCTGGATTAACTTTATACTGTCACTTGGTAACACTGGTTTAAAGGGTTTTAAAATTAACATAACACTGAAAACTTCCACTGTATAGCAATAATTGGTTTCCTCCACCAATAAAAAAAAAGACATTGACAGGGTGAGAGTGCAGTCGGTATAATGTCCATACACATACTCGTATTTAGATAGGTTATGTTCACTCGTGATTAGGGTTGCTTATCAACACTTCCCGATCTTTAATAATACGTAGTTTTGTAGAACATTTCGCATCTCAATTTTTTTTTTTTTTTTCATTAAGGCAAGAATTTTCATCAAATGTCCGGATTTTCCTCCAGAATTTCGATTTTTTGATCTGGCAACCCTACTCGTGATCACCTGGCTCTTTTAGTAACAGAACCATTGTGTACTTAATTTTGTACCGTATCGTTTTTACCTACAGTTTCCCAAACGTTTCCACTTACAGGGCTTTGAACTTTAAAACGTAACACTTTGAAGGGCTGTTTTCATCCCCCATACTCGTTACATACATTACTGTTATCATACGATTAACATAATTTCATACTGAACGCCAATATTTGTTTTAAGTTTATTACTGGTATGAACATTTAAATTAGTGTGCCAACCCTAAAAAAGCAATAACATAAAGCAAACAAATGGCTGAAAGGGGCATAGTAAAGTAAAGAAAACAACATTCGTTCCATGAAAGGTCTGTAGAAGCACATCCCTGTGCGTACTGTTAAGGACCCCACACATTCACAGTCCGCCGGCAGGCTGTCCACTTATAAAAAGTGAACCACCAGTTTTTATGAGTGGACGGCCTGCCGATGCCGGCGCGGACTGCCGGCGGACTGTAAATGTGGTGGGCCCTTTAGCAAGGCTATACAGGGTTATTGGTAAAACACCAACAACCTCCTAAGAGGTCATTGTACATGAGTACAATGACCTCTTAAGATTGTTCATAATGATGACATTATGAACAACTTTTACTATGGGACCAAACCTGAAATCGGGACAAAAAAAATCAGCTGTTCAGTACAATTTGACGAATGATGCAAACATAAATGTACTGAACAGCAGATTTTTTTTTCGCGATTTCCCCGATCGACCTCTTAAGTACCTCTTGTTTGGGCACGCCACAATTGCGGCGATAAGTCCCCTCTTTGAGGAGTGGTTGGAGAGGCGTCATGGCACCCTCACCTTCCGCCTGACGCAGGTCCTCACCGGACACGGTTGCTTCGGGAGGTTCCTGTTCCGGATAAGGCGGGAGAAAACGCCCGGGTGTTACCACTGTGTGGATCGCCCGGAGGACACGGTGGAGCATACGGTGGAGGTCTGCCCGGCTTGGGCAGAGCACCGCCGCGTCCTCGCGGAGGCGATCGGCGGCGGCGATCTCTCGCGTCCGGCCCTGGTACAGGCCATGGTACGGAGCGAGAGTGCATGGGAAGCCGTCACCTCCTTCTGCGAAGCTGTAATGCTCGCGAAGGAGGAGGCTGAACGCGTGAGGGAGAGGCAATCTTTGCGCCCTCACGCCCCTAGTCGCCGCAGGAGACGCCCTGGGCGTCGGGAATCGATAGCCGATTCCCGGCCACCGTAGGCGCGGGCTTGCGGATGGCGAGCAACGGGTAGCTCGCCGTCCGGTAAGGACCAGGCTCGGGTCGACGGCGCGTTGTGTTCCACGCGCGCCTCAAAGAGATGTCAGCACTAGCTGAAGGGGTCCGCTAGGGCCGATGGCCGCCGGGGTTGCGGGTTCTTCGAAAGAGTTACCGTGGCCCTGGCACAGGCAACTGAAGGAACACGGGTGGGTTTTAGTCAGTAGAAGTCTGACACGCCCTCCCGCTCCACCCAGAGCGGGAGAAGTTATTTGATGATTTCGCATCCACAAAAAAAAAAAAAAAAGTACCTCTTGTTGGTGTTTTACCAATAACCCTGTATAAAATTAAAGTACCTAACCATAACGGTCGCCGGTCGGAACACTATCTCAATACAGCCGGTCATTTTTAACCGACTTCAAAAAGGAGGAGGTTCTCAATTCGTCTATATGTTTTTTTTTTTTTTGTATGTTTGTTACGCGATTACTCAAAGACGGATGGACCGATTTAGAAAATTCTTTTTTTGTTTGAAAGGGTATAACTTCCGAGGTGGTATCCTTCTTTCCTTCTTCTTCCCATATAAATTTTATTAACTTTGCTTGGGGAGTTTTTGAGTTAGCTTCAATAATGCGTATATTTCCCACTTATTTTATGTGGATGATGTGATGATGTTTTAATAACTTCCTATCACTGTTATTTACATGGCTATATCTTTAATTATTGTACTCAGTTATGTATTCGAATTTGTGTGGGGTAGGTTCCACAACTAAAAAGTGAAAAATAAAAACTTTTTAGCAAAAAATAAAACCGACTTCCAAAACAAAACACTATAAACTGAAAACTAACTTTAATTTCGGAAGTCGGTGGTAAAAAACTAAAATACAAAACCGAAATTAAAGTTATTTTTCACTTTGTAGTGTTTTGTTTTGGAAGTCGGTTTTATTTTTTGCCAAAAAGTTTTAATAATACCAGAAATAAGGTCACGAAATTCAAAATGTTGGTTGATTTGAATATGGTTCGCGACCGTAACAAATCTGTGTTTATAGAATTATAATCATTAAAATCATCAACACAATTCTCTAAGTTCATATTATTACTCTATTGAATGACTATTTCATGAAATCTTGTACTTGTGAGGTTTTCAAATTGCAAAAAACGTAAGAATATTTGAATTTTGCGAGTTACCTTAGCGCTTCCCCTTAAGTTTGAACGTACCAAATAAACGAGTTCACGAACTGTTTTTATTATAGTACTAGCTGACCCGACAGACGTTGTCCTGTCCAAATTTGATGTATGAGAATTTTTTTTTTTTTTTGTGTATTTATCCGATGTTTTAATAGGTTAATTCTGCTATTCGGGACGGAGATAGATACAACAAATCAAAAACCATGAAAATCGCTCCAACCGTTCTCGAGTTATAAGTGTTCGAACAAACCCGACTTTGTTTTATTATATACAGGGTTATTGGTTAAACACTAACAACCTCATAAGGGGTCATTGTACTCATCATTATGAACAACTTTTACTATGGGAGCAAACCTAAAATCGCGAAAAAAAAATCAGCTGTTCAGTACATTTATGTTCGCTTATTTGGTCAAAATGTACTGAACAGCTGATTTTTTTTTTTGCGATTTCAAGTTTGGTCCCATACTAAAAGCTGTTCACAATGATGAGTACCCTTAACACATTATCTGCTTAATTCTTTATGCAAACGCTTCTTTATGCTACACCCTTACCAACCCTTATTTTACGATGTTTTCGAAACAATAGAGATGCACAACGAACGCACAGGTGCGGCGCGCCGCACTCGAAGAAAGTTATGTAAATTGTATGGACGCGCATACGTGCAAGCACCTGGTGAACGTCCGAAAACGCGCATGTGCGTCTGCCGCGCCTAATGTATTAAGTGGTTGTTGGTGTTTTACCAATAACCCTGTATATATATTGATACAAGTTGAAGATGATTTACAAAATGTTAAACTAGCAGCGTTCCTGCAAATACAGAACATAACATAACTTCACGCCAGTGTTCTCCGAAGGGTTAGGCAGAGATGAACTATAATAGGTACACCCACATTTCGCTAGTTATGTTTAAGTCCCATGTACCTAGCAGGGGGCGAGCCTATTGCCTTCAACCGAGCACAAATCCAGACTCCGGGCTGCTATTGAGAAATTCCAGATGGAATAACCCAATAACACTTTTCCCGACCCGGGAACCGAACTCAGGACCTCATGCTCAGCAATAGCGCTTGTGACCATTAGAACAACAAGGCTGTCAATCCTGTAAATAATCTAATGCCGCATTCCCACGACCTGTCGAGGCCTGTTGCGGCCCATGCAGAGCATTTCAGGGCATACCTTCGATCGGACAGGCAACCGCAGGCCGACTGTTCCCATGGCCTGTCGGCCTGACCTGGCGCGGTTTGGCCTGTGAGAAAGCGGGCCATGGGACCGCGGCATAAGAATAATGCAGCGATATACCTACCTAAATTTCTAAGAACTAGGAGTAGGTTTAATCAGAATTATCCACAGATAAAAGGCTCCTACAAATAGGCGCGACACGCGATGCGAATCGCACGCGACACAAAGGCACCGATCGTCGCGCGACACGCGGTGTCTTTGTGTCACGTGCGATTCGCATCGCGTGTCGCTCTTGTTTGTAGGAGCCTAAAACATACCACTTTCACTCACCACACTTCACTTGCCTAAAAAAAGAAACCCTTTTTAGAAAATCCCTAAATGGCGGCACGTGTATGTACAAAGTACCTAATGATGGATGGCTATCACCACTAGACGACCCCTTTACCCTAAAATTACTTACACAGGAAGATAAAAGCTGCTTATATAGATGACGAATTAGATGTTTTCACAAAATATGAATATATTGATGGTTTAGAAGACAAACGAGCTAAGTGCAAAATTTAGAATTTTTAACATTTAAATGCCAACTGGTAGAGCATGCTCCTTTAGTAAGTTTTGCATTTAAGGCGAAAGTGAAAATTCAAATTTTCTTATGTTTTTTGAAATTTACAAGTCGGTATTATATTGTACATTGATCAAAATATAGTTTGCGGCCGTAACAAGTATCTATTTACATAATTAGAATCATTAAAGTGATCAATACAACTCTTTAAGACGAGGTAATCCTAATGAAATACTATTTCATGAAATCTTGACATTTCAGGATTATACTAACTTAAGTAGTTGTATTACTAATTCTAATGATTATAATTATGTAAATACATATTTGTTACGGCCGCAAATCATACTTTATTTAACATACAACTTAATACTGACTTGCAAATTGCAAAAAACGTAAGAAAATTTGAATTTCGCGGGCTACGCTGACGCTTCCCCTTTAAATGTTAAAAATTCAAAATTTTGCACTTAGCACGTTTTGTCTTCTAGACCTTTTTTTAAATTTTAAAATAAAGTTAAATAAATAATTTATTAGGATTTATATAAATTAGAATATACAAGCTAACACTAAACACGAATGAGTCACATGCCAAAAAAAATATATTTACTTAGGTAAACGAAAAACATTAAAACAACACCTAGATTTTGTTTCTCTTTTCTCTTGTTTTCCTTAGAAACAATTCTTGACATTTAAGGAAACCTGTACAGAATATCTAATTAGCAGTGATTAGTTAATTACGTAAGCAGGAAAACTACGCCTTAGAAATGCTCATTTGATTAATTAATTAGCCCTTTAACCTTATGAAGGGAATTCAATATAATTTGAACGACAAATTTATCTATATTCGTTTATAATAGTTTCGGATAACGATCTTCATGCCTGTCGTGATGGCCCAGTGGTCAAAGCATCGCCTCATGCAGGAGGTTGTGGGTTCAAATCCGGGCAAGTATCTACCAATGTGATCTTCATCAAACACGGAATTTGATAAGAATGCGAATGTTAACATTTTTGACATCATTTCATTAATTCGTTACATTTTGAATTTTGAGCTGGTTTCAACAATTAATTGACAGTTTTCTTTCCGCGATAGAAAGAAAGAAAGAAGGAAAAATGCAAAAAAAAAACAAACTACGCTATATAACTCATCTTTGCACATTCTAATCATCGCCAAATCTGTTCAATCACATATAACTACATAATTACGAAAAATATAACATAATTACATAATTATGAAATAAATTATAAATTATGAAATATATTACTACATAATTATGAAAAATATAACATACAACGACGTAAAGAATAAAAATCCAGTTACAAACAGCGCGCGCTCGCCCTAAAAAAACAGCATTGGTTGAAGGAACAAGGCTGTTCAACAGTTTGCCGGAGGATATAAAAAAAATGTGACAATATAAACACATTCAAACGCAGATTAAGGCATTCACAACATTTGAAATAACATAAAACAGAAATGTTAATATACGTGTAGTACTAGTTATAATCACTTAACACGTTCTGTGCGGCCAACGCGCATGCGCGATTTTCGAACGTTCACCATGTGCTGGCGGCGCTTATGCGCGTCCATACAATTTCCTTCGAGTGCGGCGCGCCGCACCTGTGGGTTTTTTGTGCATCTCTATTGTTCTTGGCGTAATTGTTTTATGACTCATAAAACTCGAAAATTTTCAAACACACATAAGCGTCTCGCCGCACTTGGGACAAGTTTGTATCATAAAGCAGCATTTTGGAACAAATTCGCAAATAATTCAGCAGTTAATGTGTTAGGCGAACTGTTTTATTTTTGAGGTCTCATGAGAAATAAAGTTTTTTAAACCCAAAAATGCGTTTTTGGCATTACAGCAAAAAAAGTACCTACACAAAAAAAACTATAAATGATAACGGTTGATTTCGCATCATTTTGGGCATGTTCATGTCAATTTCGGTGACGTCACAAATTAAAGGCTGTTAGGAAAAGGCGCGGCGGGGGTTCCATCGTTAACAAAGAGACCACTTATTCGACCATCAATCGTAAGTAATCCAATAAAAAAACAAGTCAAGGTCGCGGTATATCTTTATTTTTATTATTTTAGGTTTGTTGTTTTTCAATTTTCACCAATAGAGCTTTTCCTAAAGTATAATGTCTCATATATTCTAACTGCCTTGTTTACGTTCAACTTTCTCCCATAATTCAACTCAAAGTTCCACAATAAATACTGGCGTTTGTAATTTCCAGAAATTTATTTTAGCCTATCATTTCTTTTTCACAGTTTATTTGAATATCTGTTAATGTTTCCTCAAGTGATCTAATTTGGTATTCTGTTGCCACCAGATACACTAGCGTAGCATTGAGTGTTTGTATTAGCATTACAGACGACGCTGCCGTCACGGTCAGCTCCGGTTGTACCTACTTACACCGTCAGCTCCCGGCTGGCATTGTAAATCAATACTTTTGGTCTAAGTCTTAAAACCTAGGTTTTTGTTTGTTTTATTTTATACTACCTAGAGGAACTTCTTCACGTTATCAGATGAACAGCATTGTGTAACTAAATCCAAAAAAACATCCATCTGGTGTACATTTCATCCATGCACGATTGAGTAAAATAATAACATTATATTTTAGTTTCGAATTAGTAAGAATAATATTTTTTTAAATATATTATAATCTGTATTATAAGTACAGACGCCAGCACATCAACCTACTATAATCTGTCGAATTTCTTTAATACATTTTTAACTTTATCGCTAAAGCATTAGGTTCAAGGTTGATTGGGAAAATTTGACAATTTCGGGTAGCTTAATATGCTGGCGTCTGTACAGTCACGGTGTAATTTTTAGGAAATATAGGTCCCTACAGCATGAAAGGATCTACATTCCACGTGCTAATCTTATATTATCAGCATCAGATAAGCCAAACAAGTGACCGATCGCACACATAATTGACATTGAAATCGATATGAACCCCACTTTATTGGCATTTCACACATCATTGCGTTGCGTGTCGGTAGGTAGTTGTCTAAACCCATGTAGATAGGTACTAATAGTTCATTAAGTTTAGGTTATATTTATACTCACTTTTTGTTTTTGTGCTTATACTTAGAACATAGGTTTAATTCGTCTTCTACAAGTATTTCAACTTCAACTTTATTTTCCTTATATATAGGGTGTTCGGCGCATGGACCAACACAATGTTTAGGGGGATTGGGGGTCATTTGCTAGGTTTCACCCAAAGATCCCATGTCGGTAATTAATAACAAACGGTAATTAATAATAATAATACCCCTCGTATGCCTTCCAAAGGTCCGGAAAACCAGGATCCCGAGATATGTTTGAAAATAATAATAATATATCCTGAGACATTATTCAAACACGGTCATCTGATCCCAAACTAAGCAAAGCTTGTACAATGAAACATACACTACTTTTTTAAATTGAGATATGGCTTTTTTTATTTTTCTTTGTAATAAATCTCGCCTTTGAATCGTTATATTTTTTTTTGTTTATGGTTGTAATAGAAAAGAAATAACCAGTTATTTTAAACCGAAGTATCGCTGATATATCGGAACCGGTATCGACCGGTTCCGATATATCAGCGATACCTCGGGTTTGCCGATATATCGGCATCGCCGATATTTTTATTGCTGCAGCACAACTACAGCGATGCTTTCGCGTTTCAAAAAAGTAATGTAAACGCGCGTGCTGTTTCGTTTATTTCGTTGCAAACGAGGCACGAACAATGACGACTTATACCCAAACTTGAAAAAAATGGCGCAGAAATACTTTAGTTTCCAAATGAGTTCTGTCGCATCTGAAAGACTAATTTCCACCGCAGATCTCATTCACACAAACTTGCGAAATCGCCTTTTTTCGCAAAACTAGAATGCACAATTTGTTTTTTAAACAAAAATCCTATTATTGTTAGTCTTAAATAATTACTAGGCGAAAAAATATTCTCTCATACATTCCAACTGCAAATGTAAGTTTATACGCACAATATTGAGAAAGGGTTTAGCCGTCCTTCCATAGGCAAACTGCCCCCGATAGGAACCTATATCGTAACCTATGCTATATTGTAGAGGGTACTAATAGTAGTTCATCGAGTAGATATTAGCTCTATATCTTAGTTAATTGCGGAGCTATTTGAAAAAAAGTGTCCGGAGACGACTTTTTTTCAAAGTGATATATCTCTGTTGATTTTAAAGCTAGAAAAATAAAACCAATTCCAGTGTTTATGGTACACTCTACAGTTTATTTTATATAAGTTTCCATGAGCCAAGCCTAAATAAAAATATTTAAAAAATGCAAATAAATTATTGTTTTATTGATTTCTATCAGATCGAATTGAATTACCACTTTGAAAAAAATATATAATAATTGTCTATACCTTGCCTAACAGCATGCCAAGTTTCATTAAAATCCATAAGGTGCAACATGTTGAAAAAAAAAATAATGAAAGTAAGTGGACCACCTTGTTGACACTGTAAATTCAAGTAATTAATAAAGAAATGCTAAAAACGCTTAATAATAAAGAGCTTTAGTGTTTGCAATGTTGAACTCCATAAGCAAACTATAGCATTTTTGATGCTCAATTTTTAATCACTGGTGCCCGTTTTAGCTCGAAACGCTTTAATCACAAAAACACTTTGATTTACAGTGGACGCTTTCAAATTAATTGTATTAGATTTTAATAATCTTTAACAAAATAGCGTTTTGACAGTTTATATAAAGTACATTAACGGTTGGTTGTGTCACTAGTCTATTACAATATTTTGGCGGTCTACTTTTATAGTGAGTAGATTATCAAAGTACCCGCGCGTGCATGTTCCTACATGATCACAGTGCATAGTCGTGCATGGTCGTCCCAAATGGAAAAAGCCACGAAGATATTCGGCGTTATTGCTGTAACTGTGCAAATGGAAATCGAACAGTTGGGTGTTGCTCCCACGTAGCGGCAATTATATATTATTTATCAAATGCAAGATATAAATCTCATATAGTTCGTCCAGTGTTTTTTCTATAAATAACGATCACGTTGTATTTAATGAAAATAGTGACGATGACTAATAAAAGCTATTTTTTATTAATATGGATTCAACTATTACTGAGAAAAGATCATTCCATTTTCTTTTGAACCTTTCATGCCCAATATTGAAAAATCAAATATGTAATACAATTTAATTAAGTACTATATTATTGAAAAATTGAAAGTTAAAAGCGTCATCAAAGTGGTCATAAGGTGGTCCACTTACTTTCATTTTTTTTTTTCAACATGTTGCACTTTATGGATTTTAATGAAACTTGGCATGCTGTTAGGCAAGGTATAGACAATTATTATATATTTTTTCCAAAGTGGTAATTCAATTCGATCTGATAGAAATCAATAAAAAAAATAATTTATTTGCATTTTTTTAATATTTTTATTTAGGCTTGGCTCATGGAAATTTATATAAAATAAACTGTAGAGTGTACCATAAACACTGGAATTGGTTTTATTTTTCTAGCTTTAAAATCAACAGAGATATATCACTTTGAAAAAAAGTCGTCTCCGGACACTTTTTTTCAAATAGCTCCTCAATTAACTAAGATATAGAGCTAATACCTACTCGATGAACTACTGTTAGTACCCTCTACAATATAGCATAGGTTACGATATAGGTTCCTATCGGGGGCAGTTTGCCTATGGAAGGACGGCTAAACCCTTTACCATGTTATTGTAAGACCATAAACTTCCTATAGGTTTTCCTGAGTTGTGTGTGTTGTATCTATAGAACTGAACTACATATTTCCTGTACTTTTTTCAAAATTTTAGGCTCATTAGTTTCGGAGATAAGGGGGCACTGGTAAATTTTCATTTATATTATTAAATAGTTTAAAAACAGTTTATTATAAAATAATTAAAAAAAAAAAAACTATTTGTGCCACTCACTCCCCTTTCATTTGATATGTCACACGGTACAATTGGCATTTTTTGTTATCTTATTAAATTGCATCCCAATAATGACCCCCATATTCAAAATTCATTTATTTACGTTTCACGCCCGTGTTTGGGTTACAGAAATTCATATGGGTACCAAAAACTTAATCGGTCCATTAGATTCGGAGCAAAATGGCTGTGACAGACAGACCGACAGACACACGAGTAATCCTAAAAGGGTTCCATTTTTTATTCGGACGTACGGAACCCTAAAAACGTTCCTTTGACAAGCGTCCATAATACAGGTAGATACCTACCTACGTTGAGGTCAAGCTCAAGGTAACCTCTCAAAAACCACTTGTTGTCTTTACATTAGAACTCTTCTACCAGCCGGGGTTCAATTAATTAAAGTCAACTGTACAATTTAAACGTTAATACCTCAAATTGATTTAATTTTCCTTGTAACTTTATTAAATAATATCATATCTTGAGTAAAATGTTTAGGCCTTACTTTAGATTTCAACAAAAGTTTCAACACATTCAGCTCTCAAAATGTTATAAAATTTACTTTCAAAATCGGAATAACAAAACTCTCAACATTCCCAAAGTCTGAGTCATCTGGCGTTAATTTATAGATAAGACGACGGTTGTAAAATTAAATTATAAGAAACTCGCGTACAATAACAATGTTCCCTTCCCTGACAGTGCTAAATTCACTTGTATTGTTAGGTACCAATTACATGGTGTTACTAGCCGAATTCCATAAGACGTCTTGCTAAATGTCGACTACATAGCAACAATTACAAGTAAAATGTCGAGTAATCTTTGACAATTCGACGCGTCACTCGTCTTGGAGCAAATGGCTTTCATTTCGCTCTAATTAGTCAGACGTTTCGCAGATTACTAGCTTTTGTACAACAACTAACACATCTAAGCAGTCGCTACAAACAATTTTAGAAATTCAATAGCACATAAGATACATTTTCGAGTGATCCTAAATGAACTTGATAAGGTCGTTGACATTTATGACAAATTAACATAAATGTTGGAGGCTTTTTATGGCAAAGGACAAAAAATTAAGTGTCACGGGACAAAAGATGAGATGAGATGATGACATGATTCTTCCTATTGCTCCTTACTATAGTACCATGGAATGACTGAATACTTTTAGTATGCTCTGACTCTGACTAATGCCCTTTAAGCTACAGTCTGATAGGAAAGCGGTTCCGTCATGAAAATCTGTCATTTTCACCAGTATTTGACATTATGGTGCCAAAAAACGCTCTGTATTTGGACAGCCGTTATACATCGATGGCTCCTAAGTATACTGACTCAATGACTCAACTGTACCTACTTCTAATAACTTTAAAGGAAGGCGATAAAAAGAGCGAATGGTTATTAATAAAATAATATGAAATATATTGTGCACTGTTGATAGGCCTTATTATATTCACTTCACTATGATTATTTTCATTCGCTCTTTATATCGCCTTCCTTTAAAGTTATTAGAAGTACAGTTGAGTCAGTATACTTAGGAGCCACCGATATTGTGTGACTGTTGTCCGCTCTCTCAGGAAACCAAAGCTTTACTAGACAAAAATAAAAATATACAGAACCCAAACATGCCGCAGTATGTTGGATTTCCTCAGCCGAGTTTTATTTGCATTTCATCGCAGCTATTAACAGAACGTTCACAGTGAATAACTTTGGACGAAACGAAATTATTCTTTTGACGTCATATAAAAGTTGCACTGAGGATTGTGAAGTGCCGATACGCGGCGCGATTTTTGGAGGCAATTACCTACATTTCATACAATTATTTACATAAATATTGTTTCGGGCGATAACGTTTTTACTCCCCTAAAACTTTACGAAATGAGACAACTTTACTTTCATTACATTCAGTATACTTTAATCTAGGTCTGTACGTTTTTTGTTATACCTACAACATTTCCAAAAATTATGAAAATTAGATTATGTTTACGGGGAGAAAAACGTTATCTCTTTTTGTATGAAAATTTACAGCTTCACAATCGAAGATATATCTTCTTTTCTCGAAATTAACCGACTTTGTCGTAGGTAGGTCGGTTCTGAATAAGCAATGCTAATGCGGCACATAGTCATAAATCTTTAGACCCTTGTATTAGCAATTTTGTGGCATAACGTACCCACAGTTTTATCGAGTGTTATTTGCATACGCTGCAGGGCATTCACTGTCAGTCCATTTGGATTAAATCAAATGGATGGATGACAGGTCTTTTCATTGACCACGGCCCACGGTTTTCGCAATCACGGACAAATGGCACGATGCCAAACGACATGATGCTATGGATTACGGTGTGTACAGAACAGGTTCTATAACGGCGCGCACGGAAAATCTGCGGATTGATGTCGCGCCAAAATTTGGATTGAAGAATCGACACTCACGACCAAATTTTGGATGTATCACGCCATTTGGCGCGATAGACTGACCGTGAGGGCCCAGCTTTACATTGTTATGAGTTTTAAAAAAAACAAGAAAAACCCAGCTAAGTGCGCGTCGGACTCGAGCACGTTGGGTTACGTACCATTATCTATAAAAACGGCAAAAAGATCATGTCTGTTGTATGGGAGCCCGCTTAAATATTTATTTTATTCTGTATTTAGTATTTGTTAGTATAGCGGCAACAGAAATACATCATCTGTGAAAATTTCAACTGTCTAACTATCACGGTTCATGAGATACAGCCTGGTGACAGTCGGACAGAAAGACGGACAGCGGAGTCTTAGTAATGGGGTCCCGTTTTACCGTTTGGGTACGGAACCCTAAAACACGAACACCGTTTATTAATTGCGAACTTGTGGAAACCCAACCTTTGTATAATTTTAAAATAACAATATAAACACATGTGTTGAATGAACTCTTTGAACCTAGATCTCTTTATTACCTACATGTTGGGACTGGTAAAAAAACTAAAGTTAAAAACTAAAACCCAACTACGACAAAACGCCAACTCAAAAGGTACGTATAAAGTATAAACAAGACATCATATTATACAGACAAATTAAAAATCCGGAGTCACACGTTATCTAACATAAATCGATCATTACGTGTGACTCCGGATTTGCAATTAGTCTAACTTGTTTAAGTATATCTTTTTATTTGGCGTTTTTGTCGTACCTAGTTGGGTTTTAGTTTTATTTCAGTTACTTTGGGGTTTGGGATCATTAAACACAAAAATTCGGGGTTTATGTATTATAATTATATATAACCAATATATTTTCAGAAAGTACTTACGACCTTTCATTAGACACCAAACTACATGTTAATTAAAAAAAATAAACTTTAGGATCACTTCCGTTACCAGCCGCCATCTTAGATTTTATGTAGCCTATAACTTGTGGAATCATAATACGACGAGTAGTTTAAGAGTTATGACGGAACAAACATTTCGTACATACATACATAGCCTGTTATTAAAATCATAACCCTCCTTCGGCTTTGCCGTAGTCGGGGAAAAGTATAGTTATTTTACTAGTCCCAACATCATACGATTAAAAGGTATCCTTTTTAACAAGTTTCACATACATGGAAACTTAACAGGATTCTATGAAAAATAACAATAGAAATATCGTATTTTAATATCTGATCCATAGTGACCCATAATCCACACACAGACACACACACACACACACACACACAACACACACACCACTTGCACTCACACTTACATTACACACTCCCACATAGGTACATACTTATACACTTATCTTTTTAATGAAATACTTAACATTTTGTGTTTATTTTTATTTTCTTCTTTTTTCACAATACAAACAGATAGGTAATTATAATTATATTGGTACAACATCAATCACGTGAACACGTTATGCTCAGTAGATATGTAAAATTATAATAGATTAATAACTGCGAGGGCCCTGGTACCCTTAACACAAGTTAAATCTTAATTTGGGTACCAGAGTTCAACAAAACTAGCATTTAAATAGTCTTCTGTGTAATGCTTGTGTTTTTCTGTGTGTATTTAACTATAAAAATATTATTATAATTATTTTGATATTTGATATGAGTGGAGAGGTATCCCACGGCTATCAAGACAATCCCGGAAGTACGGTCATCCCTACCAGCACCTTACTGGAATACTTACTTCCTCCGAGCACGTTTGCTCTTGCGAATCTCCACTCAAGCCGGCCAATAAAGGCAAGAAAGAGGTGGGAGCTCTGTTCCTCGTACAGTGTTCACTCCAGCCGGCCAATAAAGGCAAGCCAGAGATGAGGACAAGATTTCTCCCGGGAGATAGGGTCCGTGGGATCGCTACTGCCCAACAGCTCGCCACATGCTGCCCTGCTGGTTTCAGTATCTCTCTTGGTCTGGCTCCTCATCCTAGACCCGTTCCGGCAAAGTAAACTCTACCGGCACAGACCTAAAGTTCGGAGCGCGCAAGCCCCACCACGACGTCAACGTACAGATACAGCGGTGGGATTATTATAAATTTATGTTATTATTATTGTAGTGAAACAAATAAAAGAGCGATTTGATCACAGAACACATCTTTTATTCATTGTTTCTATGAGATTTGATTATGAATCCAAGTAGGCAGGTAAATGGCAGGTAGGCAAACTATCTAGTAGGGAGCGAGGGGCTAGTTGTAACAATTTTAACAAATAATTATATATCTTGAAGTGTATTGATTAAATTACCACTAACTAAACTTTGTTTGATACTCTAACTATTCTTCTATTAAGTCAAATCGAAAAAATATCAAATCTACAGGTAACTCTTTCAAAATATTTTTTTTTTTAAAGGGAAGTGTTACAATTTACCCCGTGGTTGGGGCTAGTTGTAACATCTATTGGGGCAAGTAGTAACAAGAATAAAAAACAAAAATGTGAGACCTTCAATCGTTTAATTTTTTCACACCTTGGATCATTTTGCTTTGTTTACAACAAAAACTAACTAGCTATTTCTATAATATGTTTTTTTTTTATGAATAATTAACTAAAACATACTTTTTATATAATAAACAAATTAAAGATTTAAGTTTTTAACTATCTTTCTTATTTTGTGCTTATGTACATATATAGGCACTTATATATCAACATGGCACTTTATAATCACAGTACCTAAATTAAATTATAAACCTCTAAATTAAGTCTTGTAATCTCTTAGTTCTACCTTACATCTTACAATAATCAGCTTTGCAATGAGTTTATTTATCAAAGAAATTAGTCCTCATCTGAATTACAGTTGATACAAACAAAAGAAATAGTATCTCCTGTGACACATCCTACATGTGCCCACATCTTACATACAATACATTCTACCCAATCACCTTTTGAATGACTATACGCTTCATCGCAAACAAGACAATGCCAATCTTCAGATTCTGAATCTGAAGAATCTGAACTTAGAATCCTTTTTTTAACTCTTTTTATTCCATCTTTATTTTTCGCTGATTTTTTACCTTTTCCTTTCCCCTTTCGCTTTTCTTTTCCCTTATCTTTATCATCTTTTTTTTTGCTTTTTCTTTATCTTTTCTTCATATTCCATTCTCAAAGCTTCTTTTTCAGGCGTATCTGTCAAAACAGCAGACTTCCTTTTGCGTCTGCAATTTGTATTTGTTTTTCGTGGTGGCGCCTTTGGTAATGGTCTAATCTTCGATGGGGAAAATTGATTTTGACCAGAGCAACTCGGAGTTGGTTCGTTCGCAGTTTCGTTGTGGCGTATAATTTCTGTTGTGCTGATATCCACTTCAGGAGCAGAATCTAACAGTTCTGGATGTTCAAGATTCAACGATAAATTTTCACTTTCATTTAGAACATTTTCTGATTGTTCTGTAGGATCTGGACGATCAGTAACATAAGAGGGCGCAAAGTCACTGTCTTAGAAAATATCAACATTCAAAGGTCAAATACCAGCTTTAAATCCACTGATAATATTTGCAGGGTTCAAGGCAAGTGGTAATGACTCCTTCACTACACTTGGGATGTCATATATTGTCATCGTTTTCCCTGGATTATTATGCATCCATGCAGTCTGTGCTCTGTTCACGTAGTTTTTAAAAGAGCCATAGACTCCTACGTCCATAGGTTGCAAGTTGTGAGAGCAATGGGGTGGAAACGGTTTCGAATACTACACTTCCGAATACTACAGTTGTTTTCTAAAACTTCAGATGCAGCTGACACCTCCTCGTACACCTCCTGGCTTTTTGTTGCCCGCTCTGTTTTTCTCTTATAGTCTCTCATTCTAAATGAAAACAAATAAGGTATGTTACATTACAAATAATAACAGTAAGTTACAGCAATCTGAGGGCAAGTTGTAACATGTTACAACAAACCCCAAGGTTTTGTTACAACTAGCCCCTAGGTATAGTTCTTAATATTTATCACGATAACTATTAAATCAACTTAGTAATCCCGAAAACTGTTACACAACATCATAAATAGTTATATTTTAGCATCAAATAAAATACATAAAGCTCAAATTAGTCGAAAATAGTAAAGCTAACCAAAAATTTACGAAAATAAAATTATAGGTTACCTGCCACCAACGAAGCGCTTGCACACACCCACTCACTGCGCCGCGTAGCGGGACACTGGCTGAGATAAAGTGGCGTGGCGCGTTATAATTTTAAGATTAGGTAAAAAAAAATCGTGAATAAAGTTTAAATTCCTATTGAAAAAGGTCTGTTACTACTTACCCCTGTTACAACAAGCCCCGCGCTCCCCTACTGGAAACATAATGTGAAAAAACAACTAATTAATCTGGAGCGTCTGCCAGTAGCAACAACGCGCTGTTATAGTCCAGTTGTTTATTTAATCTACTTAGTTTCACAAACAACAGTCGCAAAATCGAGACGATGTTTTCTTTTGAACTTGCCTTTCTAGGTTTATTATATCTATGCAATAATATAATATAACTAGCTGCGCCCCGTAAGTTAAGTTATAATTAACCCGCGTAAGTTTCGATTCCGTGGGAATATCTCGGGATAAAAAGTAACAGCTATGTAGAGTACCTATTAAGTTCGTCGCAATCGATTCATTCGTTTTTGCGTGAAGAATTAACAAACATAGTATTATGCCTAACACAAACTTTCACAATTAGAGTAGGATTTGATTAATGGAGACACAGTAATAAAATGTTTCACGGCTAATATTTCATTTACTTATAGATATTGGATGGAGGAAACAAAAATGGAAAATATAACTAAATAAAATATAACCTTTCAGCAGTCGGATAAATAAGATAGAAAATAAGAATGAAACCTATACCTCATTATATAATCATTGCAAGGTTTCTCTTTAAACTATATTTGATGTGTTATTCGTTTGAAGCAAAATAAATTGATTTTTTGAGATCCCACGCGAGACAGGCAAACGTATAGTTGCCCATGGGGGAAGCACTCTTTTCTTAAATCGATGATGACCAGTGACAATGTTTGTCCCTGAATGCAAATGATACTTTAACCGGGAAGTGAAGGGCAATTCCGTGGGTATCATTGGAATACGCGGAATGTGTGCGAGCTGTCCGGCTGCGGGCTCGGCGAGGATGTGGCTACAATGACGTTGTCTCGAAGTTCTTTGGTTAAAACTCTTGTGCCATTACACAGGCTTGGAGGGTTAAATTTTGTTAATATCATTACGCGGATTCCAACTTTATATTTTCCTAAAAAGTAACGAAGTCAAAACTGTACATTCAAAAAAAAAATCATCATTCATTTTCAAAAAAAAAGTTATTGCTACGATGATGTAACGAATCTCATGGCAAAAATGTATCAGTTTTTAGATTTTTCGTCCGTTTGTTTGTTTATCTGTTCCGGATTAGCGAAAAAACGGCTGAATGGATTTGGATTAAATTTGGCACACAGATAGCTTACAACCCAGATTAACACATAAGGTACTTTTAAGTCTGGTATTTGGGGATATTGTCCGACATCCACGCGGGCGAAGCCGTGAGCAAAAGCTAGTTATAGAATACAATTTGTTTCAGCGTCTACGAGAAATTAATGTTTTGTTTCCATCTGCGCCATTCCATATTGGCATGAATGGTTTCAATCACTTCTTTGATTGTTTTTAATCAATGAAGATATATTCACGCGCTGTCGATTAAAATGATGATGAGTGTCAATAGTTATGTGCTCAAACATTCCTTTCAGATCTTATTGCTATAAGTTCGGGGAATTCTAGGTAACAAATCATGCCAACATCGACTTGCCGAGTCTTATTATTGAAATTCTAGTTATAGATTTAACTAGTTACAAACTATCAAAAAACCGCGTATTCGGTATTTTTTTTTCGTGTTTCTGAGGATTGCCACTTAACGAGGTTCGAGTTATCGAAATTCCATTGAATTATGAACGCTCCTACGAGGGCTGCCGTATTTCGGTACCTCCCTCGTTCACACGGGAGAGAAATGACAAAATGCGATAGCCCTCTTAAAGTATGAACGCGCTTTTTCGTTACGTGATGATTTTGGCAGTCGAGCACAAAGCCCAAACTGCGGGCAAAAAACTGGACATCCAAAAAAGAGTGAAGCGATAATTTACGCCTGGACAGCTTTTGACCCTTTATAAAGCGCAAGTCCGATCCTACATGGAGTATTGCAGCCACCTTTGGGATGGCTGAGCTAAATATCAACTTGCTGCGCTTGACTCAGTGGAACGCAGAGCTAAGAGGCTCATTGGCGACGTAAAACTGGTGGATGCCAAGCTTCACAGCTTGGCTCATCGTCGCAAGGTTGCCTGCTTGTCGATCTTCAATAGAACGTACTTCGGTGAGTGTGCTCAGGAACTCCACAACCTCATTCCACCGGACCCCTTCTACCAACGAACATCTAGATGCACTGCAAGTTCAAAAATCAAAAGTCATTTATTCAAACTAGGCTGAGAATCAGCACTTTTCGAACGTCAAAATTACATATAAGACAGTCCTCCAAAACGCCCACCCTTCACCACTTTCTAGTGCTTTAGCTGGGGAGAAGAAGTAGCGCAAAAAACTCCCCAGCAGCACAGCTGTCTGTTCAGTTTAAAAATTTGATTGTGTACAGCACTGCGCAAAATAATTTAAGTATTACGCAACAAAACATGAAATTAAATTTAATTCATTGCCATAAGTCAGCTAGCACACGCCAATATACCAAAAAAATAAAAAAAAAACGAAAACTATACTCAAGCAGAAATAAAATATAAAACTAAAAACGTAAACTGAACTTTATCACTAACTAAAGGGCGTGCCCACTTACATGTAGCCATATATGTAGCAGTAACTCGAAGTCACAAATAATAAACTAGGAGCATCGAAGTAAAATAAATAAAATAAGAGAGTTAATTACTAATTACAATAACTAAACCAAGGTCAGCAAGACGACCAGTCACCACAAGCAGCACCCGTTCACAAGCATAACGCAAAGATCAGCCATTACCCCCCTCGCCATATTTGAGGGAAGGACCCGACCCCCTACGCTACCGCAAGCAGTGACATCTAAGGGAGCATGACGAACTTGCTGCCGGTTGCTCAGGCAAGACTAATATGATCAATTGTTGAGGTCGCTAGCTAACCATATATTGCAATACCACTCATAAAAGACATTGTAATGAGTAGATTAAGTCAATGATAAATAAAAATAAAATAAATTGACTTACATGCATATAAATAATTGTATAACCTGTCAGAAAGTAAGCTAATTCTGGAGAATGAACACAAACATTATCTTGAGTTAATCACAGCGACCTTCTTATCGTTTAAGTAGTCTTTGATAGAATAGTATGCCTTTGAACAAAGGTTAGATTTTACTTTAGCTTTAAACGCATTGTAGGACAAATCCATCAAAGAAGAGGGTAGCTTGTTATAAAAGGATAATATACCAAGCCCAACAAATGAGTTATGAACCTTATGAAGCCGGTGAAATGGAGCACGTAATTTGTCCTTATTTCTGGTGTTAACATTGTGAATATCACAATTTTTAGTGTATAAATGTATATTTTGCCTAATATATAAGATGAATTGTGATGCCACCGTGAGAATACCAATATGTTTAAAAAAATCTATGAGTGAAACTGTCACCTAGCTGATAAACTGCTCGAACAGCTCGTTTTTGAAGAACAAATATAATTTGAATGTCAGCGGCTTTGCCCCAGAGCAGAATACCGTATGAAAATAACTAAAATAAACTAGCCGAGCTGTATCAACGTCAGTGTAATGTCTTACTTTCCTGACGGCTGAACTGAGCCTTCCCGCTAGACTTGAAATATGTGGGCCCCACTGAAGTTTGGCATCCATTGTTATGCCAGAAAAACTGCCAAGTTTTAAGCACCTCTTTATCTAAAACGATGTTTGGGCCTAGATTTCTAACATTCGGTAAGGCAAACTTTATACATTTCGTTTTCTTGGCATTGAGAACTATGTTATTTTTCGTAAACCAATCCGTAACCATTGAGAGTGCACTGTCTACGTCGTCAAAATCTTGTCTATTCCTGTCTACTTAAAAAATAAGAGAGGTGTCATCTGCAAACAGTACAACGTCACAGATAACCCTTTAAATAAAGTTACATCCATACCTAGTTGCCATTCCACCATTTCGCACTAAGCGCTTCCAAACATCTTTCATAATGCGCACGGCAAAAGAGTGGAACTCACTACCTGCGTCTGTGTTCCCGAACACATACAACCCGAATCTCTTCAAAGTTAGAGTGAACAGGCTTCTTCTGGGTAAGCTCACTCTATCATAGACTTTGTCTCTGTCACCCTAAAGTCAAGAGCAAACCCATCTGAAATAATCAAAAGACTCCTGCCGCGGACCGCGTTGAAGAATTTCGTTCCAAAAACCTGAAACGGATAGTAGCGAGACCTCAGACGAAGACTGGAAACAGCAACGCGTAACACAAACACAGCATAGCAGCGACATAGAAAAGTGTCAAGAAAGCAGTTTAACCCCGCCAAAAGATTCACCGCTGAAGCTGGACCTGAACCAACCTGGTGGCAACGACGTCGTTAAAAGATGTCCATCCATAGATAAATATCACCCGTCTCTCCACAATTCCATTGCTATTAGGATGCATATCCGGTACGGCTCTAATCTAATAATCCTTCCATATCCTAAGTTAATCCATATCCTAAATTCTTGATACGCAATGGTTGAAACATGGCTCCAGGGACTAGTGTGAATCGGGTTCATTCGAGTAATCGAGTCCAACCTCGCTGGGGTCCGTGCATTTCATTTATTCTTTTTTTTTCAATAAATCAAAGAGATTTATTGAAAAAAAATCTTTTTCTACATAAATCATTGACCGCCCAT
This sequence comes from Dicycla oo, assembly GCA_948252095.1. Taxonomy (NCBI): domain Eukaryota; kingdom Metazoa; phylum Arthropoda; class Insecta; order Lepidoptera; family Noctuidae; genus Dicycla; species Dicycla oo. Next base: position 19,180,888 of record OX411712.1, read on the forward strand.
TGTGTCACCCAAAGTATTTCTACTTTATTATTTTGATGGTTTTTCATAATAAAGAGTATATATTCTATTGATGTTTGAATCTTTTCGGGTAAAAAAACTTTACCCAAAAATCATTCAAAGGGAGTAGTCGTGTCATTATAACACCCAATTAAACATTATTAAAGTAACAATATTTCCACAAAACTCCCAAATCACAGTTGTTAACAAGTTCTTACAACTTTGGAGCAGACGAGTTTTAAAGTCAGAAACTCGGAGGAAGGTACGGTTTCAGGTGAAATTAAGTTTCAGTGCGACCTATATTACAGCTCAAAGCTCAGTAATTTTGTAGAATATCCGACATCGAAAATCCCGCAGTACATATTGCGGTAGGTTCCCGCATTGTCGATGCGGGGGGCTCAGTAGCCGTGGCTTGGTCACCCACGGTGAAGCGTAGAGGAACCCGAGGAGGGGCCGCTCGTGAGGGCTTTTCCCAGGACGTCGTAGCGGCCAACAGGTAGGTTGCGGTGTCGGTTGGGCGACATCGTAACTAAGGCGGGCCGCGATGTCGTATGGGAGGCATCGCGGCTGAAGGTTTGGAGGCCGCGGCGGGAGAGGAGTGCCGGTTTTGAGGTGCGCCGGTCTCCCTATCTTCCACGGCCTTGACGGGGTCGCCACCGTCTGACACGGTGGGACCGCAGGGGAGGAGGAGTGTCGGTATTTCGTTGGCCGCTCTCCCAATCCTCTGCGGCCGAAAAGTGGTAGGCGGTCGGGCCACTGACCTGACCGGTCGCAGGGGGACCAAGGGTGCCTAGATACGAGGTCGTCTAGCGCCCTGCATGTGCTGGTTGTATGTGTGTAGTACAGTATGCATGAGCATTTCTCAACGCAAAAAAAAGGCTTAAATTAACACAGTTAACGCCGCCGAACTAAGCGCAATGTGCCACTCACCACGCACTCGAGGTCAGCAAAAAGCTATTACCTGACCCAACAAGCTCAAAGGGTGAAAAGATCTTAATGAAATTTGAGTACGTTGTCTTGAAATTCAATGGTAAATGCAAATAGGAAGCAAACCACTGATTAGTAATCAGTAGAGGTGTAATATTAAAACCGGAAAAATCTTATTATGAATGAAGCTTTACGAATAATTTCGAATGCACATAAACGTCCATCTGGCACCGTGTTACTTTGAGATTTTATGGATACTGCCATGATAAAAAAAATCCATGGATTTACTTTATGAAGCAAATCCTCTAATCTCATTAGCAACCGCTAACAAAATATAGTAATTATCTAATTTAAAAAAGCCTAGCTTATAGCCTAGTTTATAAGCCTAGTTTATAATGTTATAGGTACCACCCCTACCCGTAACTACGTTAATTGTTTTGGTCAGCCATTAATATTTAAAATATTTATTTTTCTCCTGACTAAAGCTAGCATGTTCTTTGTTTGTAAACGCTGTCTAGGATTTTTATAGGCCTGAACAAAAACTTGTTCAAATTTCAATTATTTTTCAAGTGTAAAAATACAAGGACAAATTGATTGAAAATATCTACGTAGAAACGTAGGCTCCAGTGGGAAAATGTCTGATATCTGCAGATGGCAGGATCTCGTTTATAGCCAATCAAATATTGTTATAAAAAATATAATATTTAATATTTACGTTATCTACGATGTCGAACACAGCACAGCGGAACACCATTATACCGTAGGGGCTTTCTTTGACTTTGCTAGCACTTTCCTGGACGTAGCTTTCCTTTCCTGACGTCTTAAAATAGTGAAATGATTTACTACATACTATATGTTCGTGTTCGCGTCTTATTATATGTATCTGTTTTTTATCAGTTTACATAATGTATCTCATGAATCTTTACAATAGTTTACTGGCAGAAAACCAAACAAATCGGGAACAATAAACCGTTTTAGTTATTATTATGAAGAAAAAAATAACTTTATTTTCCGCCTGCCCTTAAGCGAGGTTTTCTTTATGAAGCGAGTGTAGTGAAACCTGTAGCTTGACTGTTCTGTTTCAGGCTATAGCTAACTAACAGCTGGTTTCTGAAAAGCTGATAAATTCAACTAACATGCTGACATATCTCGAGTTAACTGCTCAGATGAGTTTGATGAAATAATTGTTCTATCAGAGCGACTTTGAAAACATGCAACGAAAATGGGGCATTCTACCTTTATTCACAGAAATTCATGCGACCTAGCTTTTAAGCATTGTTTAAGGTTTTTGTATAAATAAAGATTTTTATTATTATTATTATTACCAATCAATATGAATAACTTTTACTACGGGACCAACTTGGAATTCGCAAAAAAATTTCAACCATCTTATACAAAATGGTTCAATCGGGTATGTACATGGCAAGGCCGACTTTTTTTGTGAATTCTTAGTTGGTCCCATAATAAAAGTGATGGGTAGAACACCCCTTAAATTTTGTAGCATGTGTTCATAGTCACCCTGTATGAGAGCGTGTTAGTTGAATTTATCAGCTTTACAGAAACCGACACTAGTTTCATAGCGTAAACCCCGCTTTATGGCCTAGACAAGTGAACCGTTTTCAAAGCGTTTCATACAATGAGTATAATATGACTGGCCTGTTGGTCTAGTGGTTAGTGGCCCTGACTGCTATGCCGGAGGTCGTGGGTTCGATTCCCACCCAGGACAAATGTTTGTGTGATGAGCATGATCATTTGTTCTGTGTCTGGGTGTAATTTATCTATATATGTATGTATTTAGAAATATATAAGTATGTTTATCAGTTGTCTAGTACTCATAACACAAGCTCTGCTTAGCTTGAGGCTAGATGACGTTGTGTGATAGTTGTGGAATATTATTATATTATTATTATTATTATAATATTAGTTTCATATTTCAACGACTTTCAACAAGATTGACAGAAGCTTATCGGTAGCTTACACTTGCAGCGGCAACATATCAGTTCCATCAACACACATCAAAAAAGTCTAAACTATATGTACGGTTTTGAAGTTTTGAACGATTTTTACCATTGTAATATATTTATATTTCTTTTATAAATAATAACTAAGCACTTTCAGATGCATTAGTGACTAAAGCAATAAAATCCTTCATTCAATAGTTCATTTAATCACAATAATTAACAATAAGTGTACCGTAACATAACGTAGTATAAAATAAAGTTAAAACGAAATTAAACTTTTCATGTTTTACAAAATTAAATAACGACTTTTTTATTATTTGGTAACTAAACACAAAGTGTGACCGCCTCAGTTGTTTAAAACTTATTGGCAACAATTTTTTATTGAATTTATAAGATTGTTTATCTGATCCTGTCGCAATCGCTCCCAATGGAATTTTAACAAGTCTAACAGTTGTTGGGTTGTCGACACTCCATCCAGGATCTCTAAAGCACGTCTCTGGAGCATGTCCCATGCGTGCTTGATGGGATTGAGGTTGGCGATTGTACAGGCCACGGCAATACCCGGATGTTTCCATTGCCAAGTACTCTCTGGTTCTCCGAGCTGTGTGCAAACGCGCATTGTCATGCATCAGCGTGAAGTCTGAGCCAAGACTTTGTGCAAATAGGTGAACATAAGGCCCGAGGACATCCTCAACGTAAATTTCAGCGTTTATATGGCCATCTACAAAAACGAGCTCAGTTCGTCTGTTCATCATAATACCCGCCCATACCATCACTGTAGAGCTACTGTAAGGGTGCACTTCCTGGACGCATCTCAGCCGTTCGGCATTTCCAGGACGACGATTCACTTATGTATCAGGCCTAAATCCCAACCGGGACTCATCGCAAAATAAAATTTCATCCCATTGCTTCTGGGTCTATGTCAAGTGTTCCACACCTTTCGTTTCGGCGGGCGCGATTCCCATATAGGTGGGCAACTAATTGGGCGTCGTGCTAGTAGGCCGTATACATGCGGCCTATTTCTCACGGTTTGGTGGCTAACAACAACACCGCTTGAGAATTGTAGCTTTAAACCTATCTCCCGGGCGATCAACATCGACTGACGTCTTGCAATCAGTTGTATGTATCAGTTCTGTTGAGCAGTTGTACTCCTTCCACGACCAGGGTGCTGCTCAGCAGGATCCTCTGTATTAACGCTGCCAAAGGCGACAAATCACGCTTCTATTGACACCAAAATAAGGGAAGGGAAAATAAGGGAATTAGGGACTGATTTCTTCCCGCTTGTAGCATTCCTAAAGCTCTCTGCATTTCATCAGCAGACAAATGGCATCGCTCCATGATATAAAAAAGACACCATTAAATTTTTTCAAAAACTGTTTATCTCGAAATGATAACAGTGAGATAAATACCAAATTTATCACGCAACGAAAACACACGAAATCGGGAAAAAATAGCTTTTATTTTAATGAAAACAAAACACAATCGAAATATTTCTATTTTTAAAATCAGCCAGTATGTTCCCGAGAACAAAAAGATTGTATACCAATCTACTTTGTTAAGAAAAAAATAAAGTATCAATTAATAAAACATGCAGTTTCTGTAAATGATGTGTGTTGCTTAGACATTTTTGATGTGTGTATTTTAGACTATGCCATCATCGTTATCGCTGATAGAATGTCACTTTATCTAGACTCTTTTGTCTCATGTTGATTCAATTCAAAATGTTTGTTCTTCCATTCTCCTCTCTATCCATCAACTTTGATATTCATAATTCTCAAAAAAGACTAAACATTGACTGTTCTTTTTCCAGATAGGGCCATTAACCGAGTCGAAATGGCAATTGGGTGGGGCAAGAGGTCAAGAGGCAAGCAACATCGCTATACAAGTCACTCCACCCGATGGCGAAGAAGATGACGAGTTCGTGCCGGCGTTACGCATGCGGCGGAAGCTGAGCACGCCGCTCAGCGCGATGCCTGGAGTTACTGATGAACTGATTAGCTTACCAAGTATGGTTTTCTTTTTTTATGACGTCAGAGCTGTTCAGGTCGCTACGTAGGTACTGCTCGGAAAAAAATTAAATCATCGACACGATAAGCAGTAGACTGGAAGTATAAAATATATAGTACATGCAAAAGGGACATTGATGGACGAATGTGGAAATGAGGGCCGAGGCGAAGCCGAAGCACATATACGTGTGTCCATCAATACCCGGTAGCGGCCAAGGCTTGTATAGTACTTTTCTCAAATACTTAATGCGCGGAAATTCAAAGTAAGTAAATTAATTATAATTTCACGAATCAATGACGAACAACGATAATTTTTCTCGGGCCAATATGTTTACTTGTTTATTTTTACTTTAAACAGTTCTATTCTATTTGCAAGTCAAATCGAAATTTAAAAATAAAACCTTTTTGGTTGCCGTGACATGTCGAAGTAAAAAGTTCGTTCCATTTTTAAGTTACAGACATATGAGTTTTCATAATAATTTATTCTGCAGCTGAACACGACAGATATGGATTTTCATACTAACATTTGCCTACAGCATTTTCGATTTATCTCGAAGAAGGTTGTCAAAATAATGCTCGAATTTCCAAGCATGTTTTATAAAAAATTATCTTATATGTATATTCAAGCGTCTTTGGAGACACGCAAGACCCATTGAACGCCCGTTTGCCATTTGATTATTTTTGGTGGATGCTTTAGAATCGGACAAAGGTTAACGTTATAATATTTGATACATTGTCACATTTACCACTAAACCATAGTAAATATTTAAGAACAATGAGAAATGGCACATATTCATAAGGACTGACGCCAATCATAGGACGTTGGATGAGAAGTTTTGTGAAGTCTTTAAAGTTTTACAAACTAGTTCACACGATTAATAATATTATAATAGCTGAGTTTACAGACTGCCTCGTTGGTCTAGTAGTCGCAAGCGCTACTACTGAGCATGAGGTCCTGGGTTCGATTCCCGGGTCGGGCAAAGTGTTATTGGGTTTTTTTCATCTGGAATTGCTCTGTAGTAGCCGCAGTCTGGATGTGTGCTCGGTTGATGGTAATAGGCTCGCCCCCTATTACATGGGACTTAAACATATAACTGACGAAATGTGGGTGTACTCCTCTGCCTAACCCTTCGGGGAACACTGGCGTGAAGTTATGGTATGTAGTTAGATACCTACAGCCATTGGGATATTACACTAGATCTGTTATGATCCACATCCATTCCCAATTAAGATAAAACCGGTCAAGAGCGAGTCGGACTCATGTACCGAGGGTTCCATACCATCATATATATTTAAAAAAACTGTGCGATTTAGAGACATCGTTCTATTTTTATGTAAGCTAGTATTAGTACAGAAACAACAAAAAATATCTAAAATTTGGAACTTTAACCCGCCAACCCCTTAAACTAGGGGATGGAAGTTTGTATGAGACTTCCGCAAATTTTGATGCTAGAAGTCTGAAAATTGATATAGGGACTCCTTGTTATAAATAATAAAACACATATTTCAGGATTTTTAGTAAATCAACCCCCACCCTTAAAAAATGAACAAAATAAAAAAGTATTGTCATAAGCAACTTACAAAAAGAAGTGAAATCCCACCAAAAATATTTTCATGTAAAATGTTGCCAAGACGAGACCATATGACTCGCACTGTCTAAAAGTTATCAGATCTCATGTAGAGCCAAACATCTAACTCTACACGCCCTAACTCCACAAACTCTACATCTTAGTCAAAATATGTGGCTTGGCCGTTTCGATACCGTCACATTATTTTTCTGTTATACAATAGTTCTAGTAGTAACGAAACGGCCAAGCCTCATATTTTGATTAAGGTGTAGAGTTTGTGAAGTTAGGGCTTGTAGAGTTAGAAGTTTGGCTCTACATGAGATTTGATAACTTTTTGACAGTGCGAACCATATATGGCGAGACCATATAACTCGCACTGTCAAAAAGTTGGCAACATTTTACATGAAAATGTTTTTGGTGGGATCATAATTATATTCCAATTAAAATCACATAATCTACGAACTTAGTTTTCGCGCGAGAAATAAAAGCTAAGTAAGTAAAAGTTACAATTTCAAAAAATTTTAAAAACTAATGCTCAGTTGAAGTGTGAAGACAATCTCTGTTAGATGAACCTACTTAGTAAGTAATAAGAAATTCATCATCTCACCGAAAGGTAATTTACCTTTCAGTGTGTAATCTCTTTACTTTGAAATAATTTCAAAGAGATTTAACACAATGATTGTTTACTGAGTACCTAATAGCCTAACAATTTGAGCTTTGCGTACTTTACTTTCAACACTTTCAATTATCTTAGGTTAGGTATAATTTTCGTTGTTAGTAATCGTGACTCATCCTCCTGTAAAATTTTATTAAAATCTATGGTAAAACGAAGTAACTCGGAGCATCTGATGCATGAAGGATACGGCTAAATAATAGGGCTATACCAACTCTGGCAATCTAAAACTGTCGTAGTGTTTCGCAAGTGTGATTGACTTTAGCAAATAAACCTAGAATCTAATTTATAATTTTTGTAGATCTACGCGGTTCTCCAACGCGGTCACTTTCGACGTTAGACAGAACGAAGCGACGCTTCAGCACAATGGTGTCAAGCGCGGCCGCCGCAGCAGTGTCCCGGCGGCTCTCGGCAACTATCGGATGGTGCCTCGCCAGCCCCACACAAGTCAAGCCACAAATAGTCCGACAAGGCCGCGCCCTATGCCTACAATACATTAAGACTCAGATTAGGAGATCCACCTTATGTGCGAATAAGGTAATGCAACAATCAAATTACAGCCTTTCAAATTAATTGTATGTTCCATTTCGTACTTATCTCTTAAAAGTTGTTGTTGTTTGCAGCAAATAGTAGTGAAACGTTTACAACGAATGGTGGAGACTGAATGTGGAGAGGAGGCTGTGAACAACTCGGAGTCAGGAGTGTTGGCGGCGCTCCGTGCGCTGTGCGCGGCGCTGGAGAGGAAGCGGCCAGACGCGTTCCGCCACGTGGCGCGGCAGGCGACGCGCGCGCCTTTCGCCATGCTGCGCTCAGACACAGCACTAGCGGAGCTGGCACTGGCGCTAGCGAGGCGCATCACTAGAGAAAATATTACGTGGTCTAAGGTAACAGAAAATATATTGGCGAAGTAGATCGGACTTTTAAGCGCAGAATTAAAATTGGATGGATGAAATGGCAGCAGATGACTCTCGCATTCCCCTTAAACTTAAAAGGAAGATTCGCGTTATGTCGAAACTTTCAAGAGTAACTAACGTAAGCAGAATCTCCTCGAATCAGTTCAATTCAAGCCAAGGCTCAAACAGTATCTAAAAGCTTTGCTCCATCTTCAAATAACTTTGTAGGACTACTCTCCAGATATCTTAGTTCTCTAAAGTGATTTTAACACTTTAACGTAAGTAACTAATGTTACCAACCTTCAACCAAAATCGAGACTCTAATTGAAAATGGTTAAACATACCTAATACTGACGAATGCGTAGGTAGTCGATTCAAACCCCATCCGCTAAAGAGGCTTCTCGTCTACATGGCTTTTCTTTTCTGTATAAACATGTACAAATAATACGCTTTTGCCATCTATCTTCTTCTTTCGAAGTAGTCGTGCCAAAACTACTAGATTTTAGAACATTTTAACAAGTGTAGTAAGTTGTAATCATAACCGTATTTCTAAATTCCTATAGTATTAAATGAGCAATATTTGTACATAATTATATATACCTGCATATATGTAATCACGTTCTCGAATACGGCTCTAACGATCTCAATTAAAGTTGCAATATAGGGGTTTACGGGGGCTAAAAATCGATCTAGCTATGTCTCATTTCTGGGAAAAAAAATTCACCCGAGCAAAGCTCGGTCGACCAGGTAATGTAAAATATAGGTTATGTAAGATAGAATAGAGGTGATATTTTGAAGCATTATAACTTAGTGTCCAAATAAGTGCCGAGTCCCTATAATTTTGTTGCTGTAAGGGCACAACACACTCAGAGATTTATTACCGGTAGGTAACTAAGCCTATTTTCCAGCATCACTGATGCGCAGTTTCTGAGGTATTTAATCGGAGTTTAGGAATTCGATAGTTACTATTGGTTTGATATTGTGTATATCGAAAAATAACGGTCAAGAGCGTGTCGGATCACGCACAATGAAGGGTTCCGTAGTTAGGATGAATTTATCCCAAGAAAAACTTAACATTGTAGTTGACAAACATGTTCTCCCATACATTCCAACTACAAATGTCCATAGTTAAACGAAAAGGATCCAACCCACATTACATTTAATGTGGGTTGGATTCTTTTTGTTTAACTATGGACAAATGTAAGTTTGTACGCACAATATTCAGAGATTTACCAAGACCATCGACTTCTTATAGGTTTTCCTATTGATATATCCCCCTTCTTATAGGTATTGAACTATTTTCTATATTTTTTTCAACATTTTAGGCTCAGTACTTTCGGAGATAAAGGGGGACTGGTTAATTTTCGTCTATATTCTTAAATAACTTTAAAATGATTTACTTTAAAATTGTAAAAAAAACACAATTGAGACTCTTACAGTAAGCCCTTTCATTTGATATGTCAAACGGTACAGTTTGCACAACTTTTTTTTTATTTTCTTATTTGCCTCTCAAAGTTGACCCCATATTCAAAATTGATTTATTTACGTTACACGTCCGTGTTCGGGTCACAGAAATACGTAATACGAGTATATGTGTACTAAATTTCAACTTAATCGGTCCATTAGATTCGGAGCAAATTGGCTGTGACAGACGGACAGACAGACAGACAGACACACGAGTGATCCTATAAGGGTTCCGTTTTTTCTTTTTGAGGTACGGAACCCTAAAAACCGTAAAATTCGCATAAATAGATAATTTTGTCGAATCAATATCAATTAGCTTCGTTTAAGAATTCTTCAGATACCAGGCATTAATGATTAGTTTGCTTAACTTTAGCACTAGATTAACTTAATGTTAATGCAAAGTAAGTTTATAGAAGAAAATCGTGTTAAAAAGTTTTCAATAGCGCTCAGAATAATAATGGAAAAGTGCACAAGCACAACATCGATACTTAGGCTATAGACAGACGGACTACATTTCAACTTCACTCCGACTTCAAATTTGCAGTTTGAATGCAGTTAGTCAACTGCAATAAAACTGCAAACCAACTGTTCAGCCCGATTGCAGTCGATGTCCCAATGACAGTTGGCGTGCAGTTCCAACGACTGCACGCTGACTGCAAGCTAGCCGCACGGTGGACGTGCAGTTCAAATGCAGTTAGACCAACTGCATTTGAACTGCTATAGAACTGCATCACTACGCAGACCGCGTGCTAGGATATACCTACCCCGCCCGCCCGCTGCTGTCCCGCTCCAAATGAAGTTCTGTAGCAGTCCATAATGCAGTTGGTCCAACTGCATTGGACTGCACGCAAACTGCACACCGACTGCAATCGGGCTGCACGGTTGGTTTGCAGTTTTATTACAGTCAATACTAACTGCATTCAAACTGCAAATTTGCAGTCGGAGTGCAGTTGAAATGCAGTCCGTCTGTCTAGAGCCTTAGAGCCTATTGTCTTCGACAGAAATTGAAAAAAATGTACCTAAACATGCAATGGTACGCTTGTACCGTGTTTAAAACTAGTATTTTCTGTAACTCAGCTATTTTTAATTCGCTGAAGCCGAAGCCCGAGCTGCAAAATAAAACGGGGCATTCCAGTCAAGCAATAATTGCCCCAGGCGTTCGCTATTATTGCAATCTAGGTAAATAAACAAAAGTAGATATAAAATGAGATGTATTCCAGATAACCATGATAGTTTGCCGTTTGGCCTCGCCTAGGAATAGACGCCATTTCTTCTTACGATGACTAATGTTAGGGTTATTTAGTCAAAAAAAGGGATAATTTTACCTAGTATCAATCTAATATTTTGAAATACTACATCTTACGATATTATAAATGCGAAAGTTTGGATGGATGTTTGTTACTCAATCACGCCAGAACGGCTGCACGGATCTGGATGAAATTTGGCACAGAGATACATTATAGTCTGGAATAGCACATAGGCTACTTTTTTTATCCCGATAGTACTTTCCCGTGGGATAATTTCCGACATCCACGCGGGCGAAGCTGCTGGCAAGAGCTAGTGGGTACCTATATACAACCTTGTCATCGTCATTCAAACCCCATCCGCTAAAGAGACTTTTCTCGTATATATATGGCTTTTCTTTTCTGTAAAAACATATTAAAATAAAACGATTAATTGGTTTCAGATTGCAGCTGTTTATTGTGTATGTGGGGCGCTGGCGAGAGAAGCAGCGGAGGCAGCGGATGGAGAACCAGCACTTGAGCTGGTGTCCGCTCCTGCCGCTGCCATCGCCGACCTGCTACACGAAGAACCTGGCTCCTGGATAGCGTCACATGGTGGTTGGGTACGCTTACATTTTATTCACTAACATCTAACATCCGTATTTATAAACAACCAATTACTTGTTGCTAAGTAATTTCTTAGTGAAGTCATTACTTGAGGATGAAATTCTTCATTTTAAAATCTTATTATATAGTCGAGTATGTTACTTACTTGAGTAAATGCTTGAGTAAGAATTAACGTTCCATTGCAAAATCAAACGCAAAACGGTCAAGATCTCAATTCTTAAGTAAAGAAAATGGTGACTATTACTTGGCTAAGAATTCTAACCTTTGACAGTTCTAACTTCAAGCAATTACTAAACTATAGAATAAAAATCGTTATTTAAGTAATTAATATTACTGAAGTAATCACTTTTACTTGTTTATACGTAAATACGGGTGTTAGTGCTTCAAGTGCTCGAATGACGTTGAAAGTGAGGCGCTGTTGTTTAACATTTTGTGAAATTGTTTAGTGAATAATGTACTTATTGAAAAGCCGGCTAAGTGCGTGTCGGACCACGCACAATACTGGGTTCCGTAGTTGGGATGTTTATTTTATTTTCCCTTTCATTTGATGTGTCAAACGGTACAGTTTGCAAAGCTTTTTTTTAATATTCTAATTATTCCCCAAAAATTAATCCCATATTCAAAATTAATTTATTTGCGTTACACGTTCGTGTTTGGGTCACAGAAATTCATTTGTGTACCAAATCGGTCCTGTAGATTCGGAGCAAATCGGCTGTGACAGACGGACCGACAGACATGAGTGATCTTATATGGGTTCCATTTTTTCATTCGGACGTACGGAACCTTAAAAACAAGATGACGACGTTAGTTCTGAGTTTAGCCATGCACGAGCCAAATGATCCTAGTACAGCTCTTACACTTAGACCAACAAATCTTTTGTTCCCAAAAAATGACTGATAGATAATTCCAAAGCATTCTACTTACATAATTGGAATTTAAGTGCCGTCGCAGATAAAGCCACTATAGGCCGCGTCTAGAGGTAACTTGACACGACGACTCGACTACCGTCTTATGCAGCGTTCCCACGGCCCATCGAGGCCCATCGCGGCCCGTGCCGAGCATTCCACGGATCATCCCATACATTCGACCGGACGGGCGGCGTCAGGTCTCCGCAAGCCGACTGTTCTCACGGCTTGTCGGCCTGGTCTCGTGCGGTCTAGCTGGTGAGGAAACGGGCCGTGGGGCCGTGGCATTAGATAGGCTTGAGCGCAGCGATATGACAACCCTTAGTGCGTACAACTTGAAACTGTTTAAAAAAATAGGTAGTACCTAGGTATTTATTTTGGAAGTGGCTGCAAGAATGCAAAACTTAGGCCCTTGACTGGCACATGTAGCTGTACTGTGGCTGACATTTGTCACCTGCGGAGAAGCGGGGCTGACCTCTGATAGCATTGCCAATTTGGTACGTCTTCTGACACCTAGGTAGGTATTAAATAGGATATTTCAGATTACTTTGTATATTATTAGGTATCTTATTTTATCTTCCTCTCTAGATAGGTAACCTATTTAAGGCTTCCGCAGACCACCACCATTTCTAAGAAGTTTCATATAAATTATTCCACCAGAGCCGCGTCGCGCCTGTCTGCATGAGCATTTACATTTTTTTTTTTTTAATACCGATTTTTTACTAATTTTAATAACTATTTTAACGTTACGTGAACATTCGTTTTCTACAAGCATATAAATGTGACAAAATTAACTATTTGTGGCTGAAAAGGTATTTGCTGTAGGCGCTGTAGGTGTCAAGGCTTCATAAGTAGTAGTCGCATTTTGATGTCATAAACTAGTCAAATTAACAGAAGTATGTAAATCACTGGTCTAGTGGTCGCAAGGGCTACTGCTGAGCATGAGGTGCTGGGTTTGATTCCCAGGTCGTGCAGTGTTTTTAGGTTTTCCATCTAGAATTTCTCAATATCAGCCCGGAGTCTGGATTTGTGTCCGGTTGATGGCAATAGGCTCGCCCCCTGTTACATGGAACTTAAACATAACTGGCGCAATGTGGGTATAGTATTGGTACACCTCTGCCTAAAGCTACGGTTTCCTAGAAGAGAGGTGGCCGCACTTAACGGCCGTAGTGACAGCTGTCAAGAAAATGGTGACAGTCGCATTTTCGTTTCGTTTTGACACCTTTAACACGCAATGACGCAGTGACTTCACATGATTTTAATGGAAACGCTCGTTTAATAATGTGTGAGCTCACTCTTCTCAGTAGGGACACTTTTTCTTGTGACTAATTACGGTTAGGGCAAATCTAGCGATTTAAATCTTTGGGGGACGGAGTATGACTTAATGTGAAATACTGGTGAAAATGACAGATTTTCATGACGCTTTCCTAGGAAACCAAAGCGTAACCCTTCGGTGATTACAGGTGTGATGTTATGTAATTAATAATAATAATATTCTGGGACATTATTCACACACGGTCATCTGGTCCCAAACTAAGCAGAGCTTGTACTTTGGAAACCAGATAACTGACATACTACATATACTACTTTTTTTTTGTAAATACATTCTTATATAGATAATTACACCCAGACTCAGGACAAACAGACATGCACACACATGTTTGTCCTGGATGGGAATCGAACCCACGACCTGCGGCGTGATAATAATAATAATAATAATAGATAAATGTGTAGATAAATGTGCAGTCATGCATGTAAAGCGGGGCGGGATTGTGGAATCTGAGGGACTACAACTCTCAGATTCTATAAACCTGAGATCACTCTCCGCAACTGATACCTACTAATACCTGGGTATGTCAGAGGGGTTAGGCATTAACGGACCTGACGTGAAACAATCGTTGCAGGAGCGCTTCTTCGGTCGCCTGAAAAAGGTACTTAATAGTTCTTTGTCAGGCGGCAACAAGGTGCGCGCCTTTAACGGTTGGGTCATGCCGGTCCTAATGTACTCCTTTGGCATACTAAAGTGGACCCAGACGGAACTAGACGCCCTGGATAGGAGAGTCCGGTCACTGCTGACTGCAAACCGGATGCATCACCCACGTTCGTCTGTCATGAGGCTGTACATTCCGCGGAAGTGCGGGGGTCGAGGTTTTTTAAATGCTAAGACCCTCCACAACCGCGAGGTGTGCAGTCTCAGAGAATATTTTCTCAAGGCTGACGTGGGTATGCACCGAGATGTAGTTGCAGTGGACAAGGGACTCACCCCGTTGTCCTTGGCTAAAGAGAACTGGCGCATACCTGTGGTGCTTAGTACCAACGACCGCAAGGAAGTATGGCGAAGCAAGGAGCTTCACGGACGCTTTTTCCGGGCCCTTCATGGGGCCGACGTAGATTTCTTAGCGTCCGTGGCCTGGCTACGCTTCGGTAACCTCTTTGGGGAAACCGAAGGTTCAGTCTGTGCGATTATGGATGAAGTTATGCTAACGAATAACTACCGGAAGTATGTAATGAAAGACGGGACGATCGACATATGTCGGGCATGCCATTGTCCCGGTGAGTCTATCAGACATATTACTTCTGGGTGTTCTCGTTTAGCTAACGGCGAGTATTTGCACAGGCATAATCAAGTAGCCAGGATTATCCATCAGCAACTTGCTCTGAAATACGGCCTTGTGGACTCTGAGGTACCGTATTACAGGTATGTGCCCGACCCAGTTCTCGAGAATGACCATGTCACGTTATACTGGGATCGATCTATTATCACTGACAGGACTATTGTAGCCAATAAGCCTGATATAGTGGTAATAGATCGATCAGTGCGCCGCACAATGATAATCGATGTCACTATCCCGCATGACGAGAACCTCGTGAAGGCTGAGAAGGAGAAACAATTGAAGTATCTCGACTTAGCCCACGAGGTTGTCGCTATGTGGAATGTGGACTCGGCAATCATTGTGCGGATAGTCGTTACGGTCAATGGCCTTATCGCTAAGAGCCTCGACCAACATCTCAAGAGGCTCTCGTTGGGTGGCTGGGTGAAGGGCCTGATTCAGAAGGCAGTCCTCCTTGATACGGCGCGTATTGTGAGGAGGTTCCTGTCTCTGGGGCCCTAACCACCGGTAGCTTGGACCCTGCACCCGCTACCGGCGGATCACTATTTTTTTATATTTTTTAATGTTTTTTTTTTATGTTTTTATAAAAATATTTAAAAATGTAATAAAATAAGTTTAAAAAATAAATAAAAGATAATAATAATAATAATGATGAGGAGCCAGACCAAGAGAGATACAAAAACCCACAGGGCAGCATGTGGCGAGCTGATGGGCAGTAGCGACCCCATGGACCCTATCTCCCGGGAGAAATCTTGTCCTCATCTCTGGCTTGCCTTTATTGGCCGGCTGGAGTGAACACTGACGAGGAACAGAGCTCCCACCTCTTTCTTGCCTTTATTGGCCGGCTTGAGTGGAGATTCGCAAGAGCAAACGTGCTCGGAGGAAGGAAGTATTCCAGTAAGGTGCTGGTAGGGATCTTGACCGTACTTCCGGGATTGTCCTGATAGCCGTGGAATACCTCTCCACTCCTCAAGCACCTCCGGAAGTGTTGCCCCCTTGTCGCTACGTCACTATGTGCTAGCGGCCGTCTCCGGGGGCCCATTATTGAGTGTGCAAGTCACCCCCTGCCATTTTATCCGTGTATAATATATAACATTGGTCAGGCAGGGGACATAGTTCTTCCATAGTTCAAGTTACCCAATCCACTTTAGCCACCCAAACCCATAGCCCAATGTGTTTTGTTTCCACGTACAACAATAGTCCTGTCCCAACCGGGGGTTGTCCTTGGGTGCACTTGCATAGTGCATACAGGGATAATCGTCGGTTGGTGCCTCCTCATCATTTAAAATTATCTAAGGGGCCTCTGCGAGTTGGCTTCGGCTCCTCGTACGCCTTCCAAAGGTCCGGGACCCCAGGGTCCCGAGATATATAAGATAATAATAATATCCTGGGACATTTTCACACACGGTCATCTGGTCCCAAACTAAGCAGAGCTTGTACTATGGAAACCAGATAACTGATATACTACATACACTACTTTTTTTTTGTAAATACATACTTATATAGATAATTACACCCAGACTCAGGACAAACAGACATGTTCATGCACACAAATGTTTGTCTTGGATGGGAATCGAACCCACGACCAGCGACATGATAGGCGGTATCTTAACCAACCACGCCAATTAACCTTGGGGCAGTCAATGTCCAGCAGTGGTCGTCTTTCACCTGACATGATGATGGTGACAAATTGATTTTCAATGATGAATTGGACCTAGTTATGCAGAAAGCAGCCATATAGCACTTTTTCCAAAAATGGGTTTTATACACAGTCATACTAATTTCGACATACAAGATTTTTTGCAAAAACAGCCATGTCAATATCTCTATTTATCATGGCGATATGAACCGTCAAATGCAGCCTTGTCCATACATCGATAATGCAACCATCGACAGAAAAATGCTTATAACTCTGTTTGTACTTTTCCCGACATGATTCTGCATAACACGGTCCAATTATCACTAAGTGGTAGCCAAAGCGAGTGCTAAAAACTAAAAAGTCACAGTTCCTGAATAAGTATTAATTAATCAAAACAAAATTATCACACTACACTAAAATCTCTCAAAAAAATTACAGTCTGAAAGTAAGTTTTCATACCTAAAAGTACCTAAGGTAACTTTAAAAGAAGTTTGACCTTTAGATCCTTTAGAATCTAAAGGTTCTAAAGGTCAAGCTTTAGTTCAACTATTTGTAAACTTTTGGGCTTAGACTTTTACCTAAGGTTAGAAGGTACCTACCTATATACATTCCTTCAGTAAAACTTGTAGTAGGTACGTCATCTACACTTATATATATATATATATATATATATAATATCATATATATAATAATGTTATCAATCTGACAAGTTTGTTTGTTTGTTTGAACGCGCTAATCTCAAAAACTACTTGGTTTGAATTGAAAAATTATTTTAGTGTTGGATGGCCCATTTATCGAGAAAGGCTATAAGGTTAGATGGGTGGGGAAAGAGGGGTGCGGGGGGTAGCGTGGTAAAGTCCCCGCACCCCGTTTTTTTTTTTTTGGGTGCAAAATTATCAAATAACTTCTCCCGCTCTGGGCGGAGCGGAAGGGCGTGTCAGACTTCTACTGACTAAAACCCACCCGTGTTCCTTCAGCCCTAGGCCCATCGGCCCTAGCGGACCCCATCAGTTAGTGCTGACCTCTCTTTGAGGCGCGCGTGGAACACAACGCGCCGTCGACCCGGGCCTGGTCCTTACCAGACGGCGAGCTACACTTTACTCGCCGTCCGCAAGCCCGCGCCTACGGTGGCCGGGAATTGGCTATCGATTCCCGACGCCCAGGGCGTCTCCTGCGGTGACTAGGGGCGAGAGGGCGCAAAGATTGCCTCTCCCTCACGCGTTCCACCTCCTCATTCGCGAGCATTACTGCTTCGTAGAAGGTGGTGATGGCTTCCCAAGCACTCTCGCTCCGTACAATGGCCTGGACCAGGGCCGGACGCCTCCGCGAGTACGCGGCGGTGCTCCGCCCAAGCCGGGCAGACCTCCACCATATACTCCACCGTGTCCTCCGGACGATCCACACAATGGAGTTAACACCCGGGCGTTTCCTCCTGCCTTATCTGGAACAGGAACCTCCCGAAGCAACCGTGTCTAGTGAGGACCTGCGTCAGGCGGACGGTGAGGACGCCGTGGTGCCTCTCCAACCACTCCTCAAAGAGGGGACTTGCCACCGCAATTGTGGCGTGCCCAGCACTGGGTTGCGACAGTCGCACTCTCCATGTCGCCATGAGATCCCGCCGGAACTCATGGCGACGAACGATGTCCGCTGTGCCGTGATTTCTTGCGGCAGCGGATTTACGGCCCGGCGTTTTGCCTCCTCTCGTCACTCCCATGTGTGCGAGTACTTTTGCCTCCAGATTCCACGGTGGCAATCCGGTAAGGAGGCTCGCCGCCTCACCGGAGACCGTGCGGTATCCCCGGACTAGCCGGATGGCCATGGCCCTCTGGGACGCATTCAACCGGCGAGCTGGTCTCCGCCCCAAGGAATGCGCCCACACCGGTGCCCCGTAAAGGGTCATGGACCGCACGATCCCCGCATAGAGCCTCCGGCAGGAGGCGCTTGAATCTAGGGTGATTGGGCAGGAGCCGCTTCAAGGCAGCCCCGGCCCGCTCTAGTCTGGGAGCTAAACGTCGGAAATGCTCCACGAAGTTCCATCGACACCCCGCACCCCTGCACCGCACGCCCGCGCCTTTATGCCGCCTCGACTCTAGCTCGTGTGAGCGACGCGCCTTAGGAGCGGAGCGAAAAAAACAGTCGGGAAGAACGCTAAGCGAAAACGAAGTAATCGCACGGGCGGGCTACGCTATACGATGCGACGGGGTGGGTCGGGGGAACAAGATATTTCACGCGGACGAAGTCGCGGGCAAAAGCTAGTCTATACAAGTATAACTTACGACAAAAACAAAACTTTACGTATATACCTACTAATACTAAAGCTGAACAGTTTGTTTTGTTTTTTTTTTTTTGTTTGAACGCGATAATCTCTGGAACTACCAGTCGGACTTGAAAAAATCTTTTTACACTTGATAGCCCAATTCTTGAGGAAGGCTATGTAACATCACGCTAAGACCCTTAGGAGCCGAGAAAAAAAATCGGAAATAACGCTAAGCAAAAACGAAATAATAGCGGGGGCAGGCAATGCGATGCGACGGGGTAGGTCGGGGAACGAGAAATTTCACGCGGACGAAGTCGCGGGCAGAAGCTAGCCTTAAATATTGATTGATAACAGCGATTTGATATCAGTTTTTTACACTCTGTTACCCTTCAGAAGTTTTCAATATGAAAATAAATATCAGCCTGTGTTTTTCGGCAAAGGCCCCCCTTTCCTTTTTCCACTCAACTCGATCCTGCACCAACACGGACCAATCCCGCCTAACGCTTCAATACGACAGGTGGAGTACAAACGATCCCGAACCTCCACAAATATCTCCCATAGACACTAATTTTAAAACTTTTTGTTTTCAGAACGGTTTAGTGGAGCGACTACGAGCCAGCGAAAGAGATCAGAGATCAGAAAAGAACCTTCGAGTAATGGTGTCCTTCTTTGTATTAGCGTGTCTGATTTTGTTGCTGTTCCGATGGGTCCTCCACGCACATCCCGCATACAACGAGTAGACCTACCAACTAGCTATACCAATAGTTTTAGAAGCAAGTTGTGACGTAATATTGGCAGGTGATTAGTTATAATTTAGGTGAAAATATGTAGCTTTTTAGATAGAGGCTAGAGGTGCAAAAAATATATTAAAACGGCCAGTATTATTCAGAAATTGGTGGTGACTATACCTACATAGGTAATGTTATTGAATTTTTCGTCTTTTCATTGACCGATTTAAAATGGGAAAATATGCATTTATGTACAGACCTCAGCAGGTCATGCTACCCGAAACTGTCAAATTTTCCCAAACAACCTTAAACCTAATACTTCAGCAATAAAGTTAAAAATCTATTAAAGAAATTTGAGAGTTTCCTAAAAGAGCGGATCCGTTCCGTCATGATCCCATCATGAAAATCTGTCATTTTCCCCAGTATTTGACAAATAACGCATTTTTGCAATTTTTGGACAGCTGTTATTGTGTGACCGCTTTACATGATTTTAGCATCACTACCTGTGATGCTATTTGCGCCCCTAGTAGATACGTAGGCCAATATTGCACAATATTTTAATTTAAACAGTGAAGATAATTTAAATAGGTAGTAGGTAGGTAGGTAAGTACAATAATATGATGTGTTTTAAGAAAAGATTGTGTTTGTCTTTATTATTGATCATACCTTCGATCAAATTTTACAATGTTTTACTACACCTTTACTCTTTTTTAGGGTTCCGTATTTTTTGTAGGTTACCTACTGCTGAAGATTTTTCCAAAGGTCTCTTTAATTATTTATTGTTGCTTCGTACATCGTTAGCGAAGATTCATACCTACTATGTTATTATCTACAATCGTAACATAACCTAATCATAATACCTAATTGATTCCGTTGTAATTTAATCCTAATTGGTTCCGTTTTAAAGCCGGTGTCTTAGCTGTACCGCAAAAATGATTTATGTAAGATTTAATTATAATAGTCCAAAGATGTAAACAAATAAATTATTAGACATGCAGCCATAATGTCTAAATTATTTATTGCCTACCATTTTAACCACAGCAAATTATTATAATTTATTTATAATTAATGTTAGTAGGCTGGAAAAAATAAAATGTTTATTTTGAAGTATAAGTATCCTTTGTATTATTAATCCGAAAAACACCAATTTTCATGACTGCTGAGTGTGAGGCCCAGCTCAGTGGCGCTCGAATCCCAGGTCGAACAAAGGGTTAGGGCCAACTCACATCTGTCAGCACAGAATCACATTTTTCATGTTCTATCCTTTTCTATCTCTCAGGATCGTCATTTGCTAGAGCGAGAAAGATATGTGCGCGCGGCAAAATGCGAACACATCACCGATTCCACCGCACGCATTCTATCTTTCTCGCTCTAGCAAATGAGGATCCTAAGAGATAGAAAAAGAAAGAGCATGAAAAAATTCGATTCTGTGCTGACAGATGTGAGTTGACCCTTATTTGTTTTTTTCAGCAGAAGTATTAAACTAGCATCCCGGAGTCTGGATATTATGCTCGGTACCTGGCAAAAGGCGCCTCCTATCTATTACCCACACAATATTATGAGACGGACGCTACAGAAGGCACCAAACTCATCGTCAAATTCTGGGCTGACTCTAATGATAGATCGCCCGGTAACTTCTCCTGCTAGAAGCTCTGCCAGAAGGTCGGGTTTGCGTCCTGCCGGAAGACTGCTGCAAGTCCTGCTAGAAGTACGCAGTTTGTATGAAATTTTGGTCTGATCTTTCCAGCAGTACGGCGACCTCGATTTTGAACTTGCGCTCGTCAGAAGTTTTAAGCATTTGGTCAGTGCGTCCTAAAATAAAACTAATTTGTTTAAGTACTTTCATAACAGAACTAATAATAATAATAGATGTATTCGTAGGTACTTAATAAATGACGAATTATTGTTATAGGAGAACATTTATCGAATATTATTTATAGGAAAAGAATTATTTAGAGACTAAACCAGTCACTTTGGTTTAATAATCACTTAAAAACTGTGTAGTGTCTGTACCTACAGTTAACAATTAATAAAAATTGAGTGACGCGGTACCTACTCACAAAAAAACCACCGACTTCCAAAAAAAACACTATAAAGTGAAAAATAACTTTAACTTCAAAAGTTGGTGTCTTTGGATCTGTATTTTAGTTTTATGCCACCGACGTTTGAAATTAAAGTCATTTTTCACTTTGTAGTGTTTTTTTTTTTGTAAAAAAGTTTTTATTTTTCACTTTTCAGTGGGTCAGTTTATAATTTATCTAAGTTACAATAGCCTAATGTCAACTGCTCATCACCTTTGACAAAAAATTGCTTTTCCCGATGTAGGGAAGTTAATTGTTGAGGAGTTCTCATGGTGAGAACCAGGAGAACAAGAGCTGCTAGTGAAGTCACCATCACCACATGCATTGTGACGAGCATAAGTTGCTTAGCAAAGTACTTAATCGAATCGCTACCCGTGAAATACTTATAATTGAGTAGTTCCAATGGCCATCTGTGGTCTTCATCATCAGTTCCACTTCACCAAATGGTGCTTTCCGAGAGTAAATGCACGAGTTACTATAAAAATATCCAAATTGCTATTGGCGTGCCTATAAAATTTTAGGGTTGCCCTCGATTCCCATGGGATCCCCATATCAGATTCTGACTTGGTGACAATGAGACCACCTCGAGAGACAGACATACCCTTTCAAACAAAAAAATAATTTTCGAAATCGGTCCACAATTGACGGACAAATCGGTGCCGGGTGTGCTTACTTAAAAAAAAAAAAATGTATACGCGACGAATTGAGACGGAGGGTCTCAATTCGTCGCGTATACATTTTTTTTTTCCTTTTTTTGAAAGTCAGTTAAAATATGAAAAATAGGAAATTAAAAAAAACTTGTTTACGCTGGAATCCCGAAATGTTGACGACTCCATGCGTTTTCGATACCCGAGGGCGCACGAGCGCGAACGCGTTGCTCCCGTGTATGCTCTGCGCCATCGCCTGCTGATTGAAGGTCAGTCAGTTGTGTTTTGCAACCGTTTTTTGTAGTGTGAAAGAGACCAAACTCTTCTATTTGTCTTCCCTTGTATTTGAATTTTATGCGGTATATTATTACTGTACTGTGATCAGAAAAAGGTGCGTCCTTCCGAAAATTTTTGTCCTGCTGGCAGGACTCCGGGCGATCTAACATTACATTGCCATCGACACGCTAAAAAGATATGAGACTTCAAATATCTGGCGAAAGTGGGTGTAGGTAGGGTACTACTAGGTGCCTTATATTTCGGGGAACACAAGGTCACAGGCGTGCTATCATCAGGAGGTTAAAATCAAAAAGACCCCGAAATCAAAATACGCTGTCAAATACATAAGGACTACCTGCCCAGTACATCGAAGTGCAGTATCGCAGAGCAAGCAGTGTGTGGGTACCTGTGGTTCCTCGTCAACAAGACGACGACAATCGGAAATAATAGGCCTAAGAGGCTTATGGCTGGTTTCCATAGTGCAAGCTGCTGACTTGACAAAAGACATCTGCTCGCATTGTGTACTTTTATGTCAGTATCTCGGCTTGCCTTGGCTGGTCTCATTATGAGAGCAGCTACCTAGTCTCTTGAAAGTTGTGTGCTGAAGTAGTACTGCGGGATCGTGCAATGCACTCTAGTCAACGTGATTTAATAAAAAAAACCTGTGATAAGGTCTATGACCACAATAAAAACTTAAAAAAAATAGAGAATAGGATTTGGATTATGGTTAGTTTACAAAGTGCAAGCTAGCGTGCGAGTCGACTTACCAACTGCAGTGTAGCAACTTGCACTGTGTGGACGTATCATACGAGTAACTTGCGCTTGCGAGTTGGACAGTAGCTCGTAGCCGAGTAACTTCAACATTTTTGTTTTCACTCGCCTGCTCGCCTCGCTCGCCATGCGAGTGATGGAGGACCATCGCTTGCATAGCAGCAGCCGAACGATGCGAGTGATATGCCAGCATCACTCGCATCGTTCGGACACTTTCAGCAGTAGCTTGCCAGAGAGAAAGATTCGCAAGACGATCCTGTACAATCGTTCCAACCAATTAGGTATAATCTTTGCAACCATACAACTCGCAAGAAACTAGGCAGCTACTCTTATAACAATAACAGCCAAGGCAAGCCGAGCTACTGACATGCGAGTACACAGTGAAAGCAGGTGTCTACTGTCTAGTCAGCAGCTCACACTGTGTAAGCCAGCCATTACTTTCAAATCTAGTTTATGTTTCATGGATGTGTTCAATGGATGATATCCGTAAATCTTTTTATATAAAAAACGCAGGAATGCTTTCTGAACCTTTTCAATCCCTAATACATATGTGGATTCGTGGGGATTCCAGACGGCTGCAGCAAATTGTCTAGTTAGAAGTTCTCTTTTTTAGGCGGATTTTAGTCAGGGTCTAAGTAGTTTTATTAATTATTTGTGCTGAATAGTGTGCATAACTTTTAACTGTAGAACTATATATAACATCTGCAATCGCGTCAACCTGAGGTGAACAGGTCGAACTTTGAATAAAATCAAAAATTACATTATTGGAAGTCGGAGCTGAATAGAAACAACGAGGAGCGGGCCGGCCGCCTCCTGGACATTATGCTGTTGTCACCTCGTCAGAACGAAGAAGAAACGAGTCGAGAAAGCAGTTTAACCCCGCCAAAAGCACCTGTTACATGCAGCAATGTAGTACAAGGATAAAACCAAAAAGTTGGGCGCCCTATTTACGACAACCTAAAAAATGATTTACTTACAGCCATGATATACTTCGACAGTGAAATCAACTTTTGGGTAGATACGGCTAAAGAAAGAAATAAGATCTAAAAGGCTTCAAATGAGAACGTAATACCAACGTATAACGTAATTGTTTTTAATTTATTTAATAATAGGCAACGAGACTACCAGCCGCACTACCAGTAGTGTCATTGCCAATTAACGACACTAGAGTGCGTTTCATCAAATAGTTCCTATGCCGTAATGTTGGCTCCACTGTCTTATGGACCTACTGGACCTATCAGGTCCATGCTTTATCAACGGTAGCGTATCGTGTTCGTCCTACAACAGTGGAGCCAACATTACGGCATAGAAACTATTTGATGAAACGCACTCTACCAAGCCTGTTTTGGATTAAATTGTACAGTCAACACAGCAAAGTTCAGAAATGTAATTCTTTATTTATTACTATGTAAATCATGAAATAAAAGTAACAGCAAACTTCAGAAATGTAACTCTTTATTTATTACAAGCCGTGCCCGCGACTTCATTCGCGTGCATGTCGGAAAATAATAATGTGGTTGGTTGGTATATTGGTTTACCTATTGTGGTATATTGGTTATATTATATTGGTCATATAAGACATTGGTTTCGTGCATTTTTTGTAACGAAGTTCTTTAACGAGGCTTGCGGTAGGCGACCTGTTAGAAATCGGCACGTCACGAAAAAGCGTTAAGCCTCGATCTATTATTATTATTTGAGTGAAAGTGGTCAAAATATAAATCCAAGATGGCGGCTGCGTATATTTTCAAATTTTTCGTCATGGGTGTTGTTTTTATGGTTTTCGATCATGCTAAAGCTGATAGTGAGGTCAAAATGAAAATCCAAGTTGGCGGCTACAAAAATGTTCATATATATTGTCTGTGCCACCTGCACTACGCAAGCACAATATTTATATTATCAGCGGCAAAAATAAGTTTGTATTCCATATTATTTTTCAAGGAAACTAAAAACAAAGTTGTTTGTGCATACAAACTCAAAACAGCTATTACCGAAAGTTTCCTCGTATATGATATCAAATGGGACAAATTTTAAGCCCGGCTACCACTGCAAAAGGGTAAACAATGAGCAACATAAAACCGAACGGAACTGAGGTAGGTAAACCTATTTTAGCTAGTTTGAGTCCTTGTGACCATCGCCACATTTGCTTGAGTGGAACGAGTTCGTTTTTAATTAAATACAAAAAAGAAAAATTGTATAACGGACTAAAAAGACGTGTGCGGTCAGAGGATCCCCGTCAGTAACGAAGTTCCTTCTCACGTATGATTTAAAAACAAAAACAAAAATTTCACAGCTGCCATCTTGGATTTATATTTTGACCTTACTATCGGCTTTAGCATCCACGAAAACCGTAAAAACGACACCCATGATGACAAATATGAAAATTTTTGCAACCGCCATCTTGGATTTTCATTTTGACCTCACTATCGGCTTTAGCATGATCGAAAACCATAAAAACAACACCCATGACGAAAAATTTGAAAATATATGCAGCCACCATCTTGGATTTACATTTTGACCTACTATGTCTCAAAAAAAAAATTGATGGCGGCTTAACGCTTTTTCGTTACGTGACGATTTCTACCAGGTTACGCCTACCGCAAGCCGCGTTAAAGAACTTCGTTACAAAAATTACGCTCATCATCATTGTTATGAATATAAATTAGCTGGACATCACTAGACTAACGACACCACCAGAGGTGTTGTAGGGAATGAACGAAAAGTACGAATCCAAAGTCTTTATATGTAC
The DNA here is from genome assembly GCA_948252095.1 of Dicycla oo. Taxonomy (NCBI): domain Eukaryota; kingdom Metazoa; phylum Arthropoda; class Insecta; order Lepidoptera; family Noctuidae; genus Dicycla; species Dicycla oo. The sequence goes on from OX411712.1 coordinate 19,206,889, forward strand.
CAATATATAAACCAACCAATCACATTATTATTTTCCGACATGCACGTGAACGAAGTCGCGGGCACAGCTTGTAATAAATAAAGAGTTACATTTCTGAAGGTTGCCGTTACTTTTATTTCATGATTTACATAGTAATAAATAAAGAATTACATTTCCGAACTTTGCTGTGTTAACAGTACAATTTAATCCAAAACAGGCTTGGTAGAGTCGTTAATTGGCAATGACACTACTGGTAGTGTCGTTGCCTATAGATGACTTATTTTATTACATTTTTAAATATTTTTATAAAAAAAAAACATTAAAAAAATATATTTAAAAATGTAAAAAAAATAGTGATCCGCCGGTAGCGGCAGCAGAGTCCAAACTACTGGTGGTTAGGGCCCCAGGGACAGGAACCTCCTCACAATACTCGCCGTATCAAGGAGGACTGCCTTCTGGGTCAGGCCCTTCACCAGTTCACCCAGCCACCCAACGAGAGCCTTTTGAGATGTGGATCAAGGCTCTTAGCGATAAGGCCATTGACCGTAACGACTATCGGCACAATGATTGCCGAGTCCACATTCCACATAGCGACTACCTCGTGAGCTAAGTCGAGATACTTCAATTGTTTCTCCTTCTCAGCCTTCACGAGGTTCTCGTCATGCGGGATAGTGACATCGATTATCATTGTGTGGCGCACTGATCGATCTATTACCACTATATCAGGCTTATTGGCTACAATAGTCCTGTCAGTGATTAGATCGATCCCAGTATACCGTGGCATGGTCATTCTCGAGAACTGGGTCGGGCACATAACTGTAATGCGGTACCTCAGAGTCCATAAGGCCGTATTTCAGAGCACGTTGCTGGTGGATAATCCTGGCCACTTGGTTATGCCTGTGCAAATACTCGCCATTAGCCAAACGAGAACACCCAGAAGTAATAATAGGTTGGGGAAAAAGTTTCTTCGCATTTTTTAAGAAAATTCAAAACATTTTTTAATATAGTTTATTTACATTTAACTAAAGTATGTAGGTACCATTTTGTTCGATAACTTTTTGCCATCTTGTAGGTAGGGACATGATCCCATTGCTATAGAAATTTTGGGACTTCTGGTCAAAATACCGCGACAAGTGGTTTTGGCAGTCCTCTCGTGATGTTAACCTGACACTGCCTAAAGAATTATGAAGAGACCGAAACAGGTGGAAATCTGAAGGTGCAAGGTCTCCTGACCTTGCACCTTCAGATTTCCACCTGTTTCGGCCTATACGGCGGATGCATTAACACCTCCCGGCCAAACTCTCTTAATTTTTGCTGAGTGGCTAAAGATGTGTGAGGTCTAGCGTTATCATGATGAAAAACCACACCCCTTCTGTTGATTAATTCCGGCCGCTTTCTCTCAACTTCTTGCTTTAATCTCATCAGTTGTTCGCATTAGAGTTCAGAATCGATGGTCCTGCCTGATGGTAACAGCTCATAATGAATAATGCCCTTCCAATCCCACCACACACACAGCATCACCTTGTTGCGAGTTAACCCGGGTTTCGCCACAGTCTGTGAAGCCTGACCGGCCTTTGACCACGACCTTTTGCGCACGTTCTTGTCATACGTGATCCACATTTCATCACCAGTTATCAGCTTCTTCAAAAATGGTTCGGTTTCATTACGTCGTAATAAAGAATCACAAATGAGTACACGGTTCATTAGGTTTCTTTCAGTGAACTCGTGAGGTACCCAAATGTCGAGCTTTTTTGTGTACCCAGTTTTTTTTCAAATGCGCCAAAACTGTTTTGTGGTCAATTTCCAGTTCTTCAGTTATGTCGTAACTACTGATACGCCGATCTTACTCCACTTTTTCAAAAATGGCATCCATTTTATCCGTAATAGGACGACCAGAGCGACGTGCATCTTTGACATCAAAATTTCCGGATTGAAAACGCTTAAACCAAATTTGTGCTACTCTCACAGACACTACACTAGGTCCATAAATATCGCAAATTTTTTTCGCGGCTTGCGTTGCATTTTTACCTTTTTTGTAGTAAAATTTTAAAATGTATCGAATTTCTTCATTAGATTCACTCATCTTGACGGTTCGAAAAACAAATGAAAATCACACATTTTCCTAATTTGAATTTGGGATTATGTTCTTTAAAATGTAAACTTTCAAGGATACCAAAACCAGCCAGATACAAATAGTATAGCCAAAGAGATTTTAGTACATACTATAATGCGAAAAGACTTTTTCCCCAACCTAATATGTCTGAAAGACTCACCGGGACAATGGCATGTCGTTCGTCCCGTCTTTCATTATACACTTCCGGTAGTTATTCGTTAGCATAACTTCATCCATAATCACACAGACCGAACCTTCGGTTTCTCCAAAGAGGTCACCGAAGCATAGCCTGGCCACGGACGCTAAGAAATCTACGTCAGGACCATGAAGGCCCCGGAAAAAGCGTCCGTGAAGCTCCATGCTTTGCCATACTTCCTTGCGGTCGTTGGTACTAAGCACCACAGGTTTGCGCCAGTTCTCTTTAGCCAAGGACAACAAGGTGAGTCCCCTGCAACCACATCTCGGTGCATACCCACGTCAGCCTTGAGAAACTATTCTCTGAGACTGCACACCTCGCGGTTGTGGAGGGTCTTAGCATTTAAAAAAGCTCGACCCCCGCACTTTCGCGGAATGTACAGCCTCATGACAGACGAACGTGGGTGATGCATCCCGTTTGCGGTAAGCAGTGACCGAACTCTCCTATCCAGGGCGTCTAGTTCCGTCTGGGTCCACTTAAGTATGCCAAACGAGTACCTACATCAGGACCGGCATGACCCAACCGTTAAAGGCGCGTACCTTGTTGCCGCCTGACAAAGAATTATTAAGTACCTTTTTCAGACGACCGTAAAAGCGCTCCTGCAACGATTGTTTCATGTCAGGCCCGTTAATGCCTAACCCCTTTGACATACCCAGGTATTTGTAGTTATTAGTTGCGGAGAGTGATCTCAGGTTTATGGAATCTGAGAGTTGTAGTCCAAACCATGTTGAGCGAAGTAGATCGAGAAAGGGGTGATAATTTATAGACATTGTAAAAGGAAATAAATACTTTAAAAAACTAAATATTGGGTAAGTACCTACCTATTTTTTAATTTCTATATACCATTTTGTAGCTTGAAGGGTTTGTAGAATGATTTTCCATTCTTCAATTAGAATGTTATTTATTTTGTGAAATAAATAAATTCTTAAGTATATGTTTCGAATTATAAATTGACAAGAACTTGTGATCATAGTCTTATTTTAAAATAAGACTATGATGACAAGTTCTTGCATCGATATTATATGTACTACTTAAAGCTCTATTGAGTTCTTGTCTTGTTGCTGTGTTGAAATTATTATTTTGTGTGGAATAAGTTAATTCTTATTTTTATAACAAAAAAACATAAGAATTAATTCATTCCACACTATAAATCGTAAAGCATAAATCATTCTTCACTCCAAGGATTTAATACTAGAAATGAAAACTTCTAAAAGCATCATCTAGTGAGCAAACGAATGAGACATTAGGACATGAAACGCCATCTCTCTACTTGGGTACTCAATTTTTACAAAACGAAAACTTCAGTAGCCCATCTGTATATTATATATTACTTTAGTATAGTATTATCTATGATTGCGACTAAATAGGGATTAAACAAGTTAACCACCAAATATTTTCAACAAAACCGCACCATTGCATAAAATAAACTAAAACACGTGTTTTGTCAAATTCAAGAAATTTGTTAAAACTTGATGAATGTGGGATGATAATCCTTTTGTTTTTGTGTAAGTTTTCGTAAAAGGTCGTAAAACGTGATTTTATTGCTAATTTTAACCGCATATTATCGGAAATCTTTTATTTAGTTTAAAACAGATGTGCTTCCAAACTTTTGGACAGTAGTGTAAATGTAGGTAGGTACACTACGGCCGACGTATCTTGGCGAGTCTGAACACAGGCTCTCCGAACTTCCGCGCATGTTCTCTCACTCACACTCGCCTCATGTCACCATTTTGGTTCCTAAAAAATGTTACTGCGCAGCCTTCTGCGCGAAGTTCGGACTCGCCAAGATACGTCGGCCGCATTGTACGTATGTACAATTTTATTGTTTCCAGAGTGTAAAACAGCGACACGCCGCAACAATGCCATCTATCTTAAGTGAACCTAACTTTTACAAGAGCATGCTACTAACTAACGTAAACCAGTAAAACCTTAGAGCATTAAACCAACGTAAAACACAACTCTTTGGAAATCTTTCTTTACATTCTACTCTATTAATTTAACAGTAGCTATTATTTTCACCTGCCGTGCTTAATTTAAGATGTTGTATCGAAATAAAACTTAGATTCAAAATTGGTTATTACTTTTTAAAGTGGTAATAGGGCTAGGTACTACGTGGGCCGTGCTACTAGATGGGCCGCGATCTCCATAGCTCCCTAGATAAATATGTTCTGTCGCTGTGATTTCACCACTGTTTAACGAAACGAGACTAAAGAACTTGAGCAATTTATTAATAGGAGTCAAAACTCAACGTTGTTTTGTTTAGCCATCAACATAAATAAATATCGTTTTTCCAAGGAGGTGGATCATAGAGTATACAGAACGATAACAATGAGTACCTACAATGTCTAAGAATATTATTATCATCTTTGCACCCATCTACGCTTTTCACTATTTCATGCTAAAAGCATAGACACATCTTGACTCATTAATACCAAAAAGATAAGTGTTCGAACAATCAAATCAAAAAGTATTTAAAAATAAAAACAGATTTGTTTATGGTCTCGCCAGAAAGCTGAAACAATTGAAGAAATAATAGGCATGCTACAGCGAAAAAATACATGTACTATAAATATTGCGATAGTGAAACACTTGTAACCAAACTAGCAGTGGATAATCTCATTACATGTAAGTTATTACATCCTTGCTTATTGTGTCTGTACAAATCTGAATAATAGCCATTGCAGAGAAAAGGAAATCAAAAAAGAACGTCACACACAAAACGTGAGGTGGCGCTATTGTATATGAGGATTCGTACGAGAGCGAAAGAGACGAAAGTTATTTTACCTGTCAATGTCATTATTACTATTCACAAATATGACCGAGTCTCGGAATTTAATATTTCTATTGACACCTAAAACAAAATCCTAAATTTTATTGGATATTGTAGATATTAGTTACTTCATTAATAACTAATCTTTGTAATAACTCAACAAAAACATAATGGCGAAACAGTGAACAGCGGATTTGTTTGAGACCAAATTACTTTTTTTAATCGTTGTGTTTACTAAAACTCTTTGCAGGTGTAAATGAGAGTAACGATGTGTTATCGCGACAACAAATGAATAGAGATCAAATATTCTTTAATTGTGTAGTGTTTCGTTGGTACAAAATATCGTAGCCGCAATGATGAAGAGTACGTTACCTAAGGATAAACCTGGCAAGATGAGGATCAGAGCTTTCCCAGTAAGTATCGTTCCGTCAATCATTTCGATTAACGTGTCTTCAATATCAGCCCTTGTCTCTAAATGTAATATTCATTGCTAAGTGACTCAAAACAAAGCATTATTGCTGGTCTCTAAAATAACTGCAACTTGTTTTTGTTAAAATGTATTTTTGTCAATGATCTTTAATTTATTTTCATCAAGAGCAGTAATCTTTATGCAGTATTGGTTTTACTAATAGTTCTAATTCAACCCAGTCCTTATTATCAATGTGTCTAATCATAGTTTGAGTCCTATAAAAAACCTATCACACTAAAAGTAATTAAGATGGTTATGACTCACAGTAAATGTTGCATATTGTTATATTGTAAACTAGCTGTGCCTGCGGCATGCCCGCGTGGAGGTCGGAATTTATCCCATGGGAACATACTACTGGGATTAAAGTATCCTACATTCTAATCCAGGTCATGGTCTACCCATGTGCCAAATTTCATCTAAATCCGTTCAGATGTTTTAGAGTGAAAGCCTAACAAACAAACTCCTTTCACATTTGTATATTAGGATTTACTGTAATTAAATACTTACCATCAAAATAGTATGTTAGTATGTTTGATCACAATTAGCTAATAAATTGTTCCATGGGACAATAACGCTACATGGACTACTAAAATAATTTGACCCAGGTGTCCAACCTACACATTTGCAGAAATGATCCGGTCAATATTTTTCATCAATATCTGAAAAACTAGCAGCGGCTGGAAATTGTAAAGCATACTATTAGAAACCCTATTCAATTCAATATTTCAAATATTGATGATAACTTCATGTGTAACAAACTCAGAATGTTGAAATGGGAAAATTGTTTCACTGGGTTGGATCATTTTGGTACAACTGGGTCCAATTGCGATTGTGAAATACTTGTGAATAAACTAGATAACATTTTACTCATTATTTAAATATTAATAGAAGTTTCTCTTATCAACAACTGAATCACATACTTTTTGTTGTAATAGAAAAGAGGTTCATTTAAGGAAATGGTAGAATGGTAACACTTTATATAACTTAACTGTCACTTTGATTTAAATATAGAAACCAATTTATTTTCCTTTAGAACAAAATTTTTGTATTCAATATGTCATAATTTATATTTTTGATGACAGGAGTGAAAATCAATCAAAAGATAAACATTCATATTTTTCCTATTTTACATACTCTAATGTTTTTGAACTTCTATTTTAATTTTGAACAATGTTGGTTTAACACTCAAAGTTATTAGTTTTCAAGATGACGAGAAAATTTCAAGTGTGGAACTATTCTGAACCATATTACCAAATGTATCCAGACACTTGGGTCCGTATTGTTTTAAATGAATACCAATATGATTTGACCAAAATGTTTTAGTGTATTTGTATTGTTTTGAATGGTTATTAGGCAATCTACTGTGTGACATTACAGATGACTATGGATGAGAAGTATGTGGAGAGCATATGGAGTTTACTAAAGAATGCGATACAAGAGATACAAAAGAAGAACAATTCAGGACTTTCCTTTGAAGAACTTTATCGCAATGCTTACACCATGGTGCTCCACAAACATGGGGAAAGACTTTACACTGGATTGAAGGAAGTGGTCACTCAGCATCTTGAAACAAAGGTACAAACATTTACAAGTACATACAAATGTAGTGTTGTAATCAGTGCATATTTACGGTCCTTTGGCTATTTTTTCAGGTGAGGGAAGATGTTCTGCACTCATTACACAATGGATTCCTCCAGACTCTCAACAATGCTTGGACAGACCATCAAACTAGTATGGTTATGATTCGAGACATACTTATGTACATGGACAGGGTATATGTACAGCAAAATGAAGTGGACAATGTCTATAATCTGGGACTTATTATTTTTAGAGATCAGGTTAGTAAATTAACTTATATCTTATGTTACAAAACCAGTAACATAATTATAGTAAAAATAAAACACAAGTTGCCAATACTAAATTGCCATTGGTTACAAACAATATTGTGGTTTGCACAGTCTTTTTCATCAGCTGTGCTTTTTTTTCATGGTGTGGCCTGCTCTTAAGGCGAAGCGTCAGGGTAGCCCGCAAAGTTGTATAATAAATAAAGTATGATTCGCGGCCGTAACAAATATGTATTTACATAATTATAATCATTAGAATCAGTAATACAACTCCTTAAGTTAGTATAATCCTAAAATGTCAAGATTTCATGAAATAGTAATTTATTAGGATTACCTGGTCTTAAAGAGTTGTATTGATCACTTTAATGATTATAATTATGTAAATACATACTTGTTACGTCCGCGAATTACATTTTGATCAACATACAACCTAATACTGACTTGTAAATTGCAGAAACGTTAGAAAATTTTAATTTCGTGGGCTACCCTGACGCTGTCGCCTTAAGGCGAAATGGTATTGTCGCCTTAAGGCGAAATGGTATTGTAATGGGGTTTGGAGCAATGGTATGGCCAAACGCAGTTAAATAATATTTATTTTTAAAACTATATGCTCTGTTACGTTAAAATAAAGCCATAATACCCTTATGTCTTATTGTCTCTAACAGTTAACGTGTAGACGAAATTTGATTGAAATTGCTTTAATGACAATGTGATAAAACAATAGTTTTTTCTTATCCTCGTAACGCCCAAGAATAAAAAATACCATGAGAGCTAAATCCCCAGTGTTCATTTTAATGTACATAATATATGAATATGGTTAATGCCCAAGCAAGTCTGCGCTTATTTTTGTGTAAATAAATGCTTAGGAATTTTTTTATATATTTTTAGGCATACTCTGGCGTTATGTAGAAGATCAAGAATTGATTTTTAAGGCGATTTATTTTGTTCATTTAAATGAACATTAGGCGTTACTTACTAAATTACGGTTATTTATTTTGTTCATTTAAATGTACATTGGGTGTATATACTTTTTATGAATAAAAAAAAATATTAGTAAATCATTTTTTTTATTTTGTTAACGTTAATAATTATTACAGACATCGAGATCCTTAATTGAAATTAGTCTTAACGAAATCTCTTAAATTTAAACTACTCTTACCGTGATTATATAAACTAAAATATGCTAAAATCATCAAAAACAAACAATTTTTTTTTATCTAATTAAAATCTGCTCTAAAATAATCAATTTTGACGAACCTAATAAAAAAATAAACATTAATTTAACAAAAGAATCAGTCTTAACAACAAGTCTATTAAATGTAACCACCTTATTCAGTACAGTGATTATACTTACAGAAATATGCCTCTAAAAGAAAAAATAATAAGCCTTTACAAACAAACAAAACTTATTTATATCTAATTAAAATTTGCTCCAAAATAATTAACTTCCAAGTACTACCTAATAACACTAAAAAAATAAACGTTGTTCTCTAATAACAAAAAAAAAACTACACATACCCAATGTAACGTAAATGGTTTAGAAAAAACGTGAAAATGATACTAATTACCTGAAACAATTTGATGGAAATCAAAAAAACAATTACGGTATCTCGTGAGGCATAAACTTACTTTGCAATGCATGCATTTGAATAAAGTTCTATTATAATGACAGTGACGGCATCTACTAGCATTACCATCACCTATCATGGGTAGGTGTTTAGCTGCATGGGTACGGTATTTCATACTCGGCACTACTACTGTTGAGGGCCTGCCCTTTCTTTTAACTGAAACTATCTCTTCTTCAGATGCTTCTTCGTCTTCAGAATTTATAAGAGCATGTGACTCAATAAGCATTTCTCCTAGTTCCATTCTGAAGGCACGTAGTTGCAGTATTTTTGTTGAAGGAACTCCTAATTTTATCTGATCTTTTTTGTACTGTAACCAGGAATTTGTAACAGCTAAATCAATCATGTGTGAGAAAAATCGTTGTGTCCATTTTCTGGTACGATATCTGTTAGGGCAAACAGCCAAAATGCGATCAGCTAAATCGACTCCTCCCATTTTTTTATTATACTCTCTAACAACTCTTGGTCTTGGCACAATTACATACCGTTTATCTTTCTTGCACCATCTTTTGCATTCGTCAGCCTCAATATCGGCCTCCACAGAAGACAATAACAGTACTGGCTTGTTATCATACCATTTCGTAAGTGCAAGACGTTTATCATTTCTGACCAAAACTTGAAAGCTTCCTCTACCTTGAGACTTAAGTTCATTATCACTTATTATTGATTCTCTCACATCATGTGGTATTCTATTTTTCATAATAGTTCCTGTCCCTTTGATGCCCCTTTTTTCAAGTTCATCAAACAACTTTTCTGAGGTAAAGAATCTATCAAAATAGAGTATATGTCCTGGTACTAGTTGGTCAGCCAATGTTAACACAGCCTTTTCACCCAACCCAAAAGGTGCATCAGCATAGTCTGAAAAGGTCGTTTGCCCTTGGTATACTTGGAAATCACACACAGTTCCGTCTGGATTTGCTAAGACAAATGCTTTTATGCCTACGGGATTAGGTTTTCCTGGACAGTACTGTTTTATGGAACATGACCCGGTAAATGGGATGATCATTTCGTCTAAGGAGAGGCTTTGGTCTTTTTGTTGAGCGCGACATCCAACCTGCATATGTTGGATTAGAGGGCGTACTTTCCAAAGTATATCCTGAGATCTCATTTGCGATGTGATATCATTGTCAAATACAACTTTCAAACTGTTTCTCAGCTGAAGGAATCTGTTTCGAGACATATTATCAGCTATGATAGGCACCTTCCATTTCTTCTCCCAAGCCATTCGCAGATTGGGATAATTGATGGAAGACATTACTAATGTTATACCCAGGTACACGTATGTTTCATCTGCGGTCAAGTTTAAGCTCCGCCCATGTCTCTCAACTGCAGTTTGGTTGCTTTTCTGGACAATTAAATTAATTAAATCGCCGTTTATATATTGCTTCCAATAATCTTGCTTCTGATAACTTTGACTATTTACTGGCAAATATGCGGGCTCTAATAAAACTGGAGATTGAGGAAAAAACTCTTGAATGGTCCAGTTGCTTGAAGGTACCGATGATCCATCCGATGGCTCAACAATTAAATTGTTTTCCGTTTCAATATTGTATCCACGACCCCTCCCTCTTCCCCTTCTTACGCCTCTCGGTTGTCCAGTTCCACGGCTCCGACCTCGCCCAGCACCACGTCCTCTCACAGCACGGCGTCCACGACCTTGACCACGTCCAACCGGCCTCTCTTCCGCGTCTGATTCCGTGTCACTCGATTCGGATTTATTATGTGCCCTATTTTCTGGGGAATCTAGAACTGGCATGAATTCCGGATCCCCTACATCTTCGTCTGAAGGAACAAAATCTTCAATTTCCGAATCTACCAGTAAACGTTCAATATCGAACTCCTCCAGACCTAGAGAATAAAATAAAACGAAACCATTAATTTATACAATAACCCACTGTACATTAGAATGTACATATTATTTAGGAGGTTAAATTGAAGTAACGCTCAATGTGCAATAAAATGTACATAATATTTTAAGAGCGATTTAAAAAATATTTTTGTATCTATTTATTAAAATAATAATAACAAACAACAGTATAGTAATAATTCTTTCACTGAGATTAAAATCTCACACAAAAAGCTGTAAAATTAAAAAGATAAAAGTGGATCAAACTTACGTGGTATCCGCCGGCGCGCCATCTTGCCACGTGTGTGCAATTTTGACGGACAACCATGCCTTTTACAAAATTGATAGACGTCAAAACGTTGACAACACTAAACACAAATCAAATAATAGTCACCATAAATATGTATACTGGCGGGGAATTCAAACTAGACACAAAATTTATTTTGTACATCGTAATGTACGCTGGGCGTTTACGCGTACTTTTTAAAACCCATGTTTGGGCTTTAATGATTTCTAATATTATGTACAATAGAATGTACATGGGGCGGTACGAGGTTATAAAATATGTTAATTTTGAGGAAACTGCGATTTTTTTGTATTGAGCCAAATTGTGTCAGTCGTGTTTTGGTCCTCATAATTTACTAAAGAACATCTTCAATTTTTATAAACATAAGGCGAAATTGTTGGTTTTGAGGACAAACATTGATTTTGCGTGCAGCTGAAATGCGTCATTTTTTTTTTTTTTGGGACCCATTTCACCTTAAGGCTGGCTGCCATGAGAGTGAATTATTTATCTTGACTTATTCTGAAGCTGGAGAATCTTTAAAAACAAATCACAATGTTGGGGAAGTGAGTTATAATTCACAAGCATCTTGTATGGCTGTGTGTTTATTATTTTATACCTCTGATTCAGCTATTAATTCTCAATATGTATAAGCAAATAAATTATGGGCCTTATAATGTATGTTCTCCAGAGAGGAGAAGAATACAAGTAAAATGATTATAATACAATATCAACATGATTGTATCCTAAGGTTGTTCGCTATGGGTGCATCCGTGACCACCTCCGTCAAACGCTGCTGGAACTAGTGGCCCGCGAGCGTCGCGGTGAGGTGGTAGACCGGCTGGCGATACGCAACGCTTGCCAGATGCTCATGGTACTCGGCATCAACTCACGCGCCGTCTACGAGGAAGACTTCGAGAAGCCTTTCCTGCACCAGTCTTCAGAGTTTTATAGGGTATGTTACAAAAGCAGTCGCCGGTCAAACAAATTCAGTTTAATAATGTTCGTGAGCAAAGTGGAGAGGGCAAAGTATTTTGGTAACCCAGGTACCCTCCGTGAGGTTGTCAGTAACACCAGAGCGCTGCTGGCCTTCTTTGAGGTGCTGCGGTGAATCGAATAATCGATTTTCCCACCCTTACGCAAAATTCTCGCATTGACGTGGTGTTGCTGATACCAGCCCGTTTTTCCTATTACCCTGTTGCCCGCGGCTTAGCCTGCGTGAATGTCGGAAACCTTCTACCGGGATGAAAAGTATCCTATGTCTTAATCCAGGTTATAAACTATTTGTATACCAAATTTCATCCAAGTCCGTTCAGCCGTTTTTGCGTGATTGAGTAACAAACATACAAACTTTCACATTTATAATATTAGTAGGATGTTCGTGAGTGTACTGCCATAATCATTGACGATTACGTGTGTAGTAGACAGGTGGTTTCCACAGCTGTCTGACTTGATAGTGTAGTCTATTGATCTATCACCTAAACAATGATAATGCCTTTGATCAAATACACACAACATACCTTTTCACAGCTATAACTACAATGTTTGGCTGTACTATTTCTATGGTATGTTTGTGTAGATGGAATCTCAGAAGTTCCTGGCGGAGAACAGCGCGGCGGTGTACATCAACCGTGTGGAAGCGCGCATCGCCGAGGAGGCGGAGCGGGCGCGCCACTACCTGGACGAGAGCACCGAGCCGCGCGTCGTCAGCGTGCTGGAGCACGAGCTCATTGAGCGGCATATGAAGACCATTGTTGAGGTATGTATTGATTTAAAAAAAAAATAATTGATAAATACTTAAGCGGCCGTACACGAAATTTTGCCGATTTCGCTGATTTCGCTGATTTACGTGATTTTACATTTAAAATACTGAATTTCTATAAGTTTTAATGCACAAAAAGATAATTTCAGTTATGATCTTATGAATCAGCGACTTTTTATCTCGCGTCGAGTATTATAATTCGAGATTTAGGTCGTTTTAATAGTTTTTTTTTTTTCCATGGAATTGATCGATTTTGAACTGAAGTTTATTTCTGTATTTTAATTTTATGAACTTCTCCATGAAAGCCTCTAAAGTATTCTACCAGACTATTCAAAATACTAACTCAAAAATAAAAAAGATAAAACACTAAAATAATCGCGTCTTGATGCTTTCAATCAATTTAGAGCATTCGCAAAAGTTAAAAATAAAGATTTCAATATTATTTTTAATACATACAAATCTGATTCATCTAGGGCAAAGAACTCTCCCCTCACTTACATACGCATGTATAGTATAGGTACCTGTCACCCAATCATACCCTGTATATGCTCCAATAACTTAATAAAAAACTAGTCAATCTTGTAGTGAATTTATTCCTAAATTGTGTGTATATAATATATATAAATGATTGAATGAATTGCACCAACCCCAGCATGTTTTAAACAGACTCCATTACTCTAATGAACCCAAAGATTCACACTAGCCCTTGTTGCCTCATGTTACATGGTGCAACAGAAACCATTGCATATCAAGGAGTAGACCGGGGGTACGATAATGGTAGGGAAGAGGTGCCCTTAGGATATGAAAGGATTATAGTGCCTACCGGATATGGATCCTATAGTAAGCAATGGAATTGTCGAGAGACAGTGATATCTACAGATGGGCATATTTTAACGACGTGCCACCAAGTTGTTTCAAGTCCAGCTTCACCGGTGAATCTTTTCAAATTCAAATTCATTTATTGTAATATCAGTTATTGAAATATCAGTTCCTATGATTATTATATTATATTATAAAAGGGTCGCTGTAACATACCTATAAGGTGTACAATATTTAATGTTTGTTCCATATTTATTTAACATTACAATTCATTATTCGTCCTAAGTAAACATCCATCATTTGTCATGCATCAATATAGTTGTTTATTCACAGTCAGATAAATAAGTAATAGGTACATTGATTTCATACTAATTAAATTATTCATTAATTTCATTAAAATTAAATTTCTCAATTATACCGTACAACTTAAATTGTTCATTAGTGTCATTAAATTTAAATTATTGGTTGATGTCATAAAAATTAAATTATTCATTGATTTCATTAAATTTCTTACTTATGTCATACAAATTAAATTAATCATTGAAGCAGCTTATCTAAAGGTGTAGTCACCTGTATTTTTGTCATTAAAATAGTCATTGATTGAATAGTAGGCTTTACTTATCAAGAATTGCCTTAGTTTTTTTTTTAAACTATGTGAGGTTACACTGCTTTTTATATAATTTGGAAGTTTGTTATATATTTTTACTCCTAACTCAAATATGCTAGATTTAAACTTTAAACTGTCCTACACTTAATTCCGCTTAATACATTTTGGCGGGGTTAATCTACATTCTCGACAATTTTTATGTTACTGCTATGCTGTATGCTGGCTTTGCTGCTCTCCGTTTCAGGTTTCTTGTAAATCTTGCTAGTAGCCTTCTTTCTTATCTCGTTCTTCAGCTGTGTCCACCCAAAAGTTGATTTCCTTATCAAAGTAAGTTATGTCACTTTAGGTGGTCATTCCATGTGCAAATAGGGCGGACGACATTTTGGATTTGGCGTTGTACTGCATTGCTGCATGTAACAGTAACATTACAAAATCCCTCAAAAATACCGAAGGCAACACGTTTTTTCTTTTGTATACCTGTTTTATCTATGTGCAGATGGAGAACTCTGGCGTGGTGCACATGCTGATGCACACGCGCACGCTGGAGCTGGCGTGCGTGTACAAGCTGCTATCGCGCGTGGGCGAGGGACTGCGCACCGTGGCTGATGCAGTGTCCGCGCATCTGCGCGAGCAGGGCCGCGCGCTCGTCACCGACACGCATCACAACACCAATGCTATCACCTTTGTGCAGGTAAAGGATCTCTAGGAATAAAGAGGAACTTCTTTCTGAATTATCCTGCAAAACACATTGTGACATCTTATGTGTCCAAGAGACCCATCGAGATTCCACCCAAAGCATGCCTCACATTCATGAGCTGTCACTTGTTGCTGAGATCTGTCACCCGAAGCACGGTAACTCAGTGTTTGCTGTTCCTGGCATAAGTATCCTAACTACAAAATGCTCTAGTGAAAACAACATTGAAATTATCACGTTAGACCTTGGTAACTCCCCGGCACTCGCATTTCAATCTGACTCACCTGATTTTAACATTCAGCGCGCAAAAGTACTCATTGGTGACCTAGACAGCCATAGCACCATCTGGGGTTATCGCTACACCGACGGTCAACTGTAGACGAGTGGGGAGAAGCTAACGATATGACCTCAATCCATGACTCAAAACTACCTGCGTCATTTAAGAGGATTGTGAAGCTGTAAATTTTCATACAAAAAGCGATAACGTTTTTCTCCCCGTAAACATAATCTAATTTTGATATTTTTTTTAAATAGTGTAGGTATAATGAAAACCTAGGTCTGTACGTTTTTATTATAAAGAAATATTGCATACGATGTAAGTTATTAGCATCTAAATATCTATATTTTTGACATAAAAACTTCCTCGAGCGTTTTTATTTTTTTAAATTAAATTAAATTGAATTACTAAAATATAAAAACATACAGACCTAGATTAAGGTGTACTGAATGTAATGAGACCAAAATTATCTCATTTTGTAAAGGTTTAGGGGGGTGAAAACGTTATCGTCCGAAACAATATTTATGATAGTAATTGTATGAAATGTAGGTAATTGCCTCCAAGACTCGCGCCGCGTGTCGGCACTAAATAAAGTAGATTTTCATACAAAAATAGAACGTTTTTCCCCAGTAAACATAGTCTAATTTTATAATTTTTGGAAACGTAGGTATAATGAAAAACTAGATTCGTAAGTTTTTATTATAAATAAATATTGCGTACGATTATAAGTTATTAGCATCTATATTTGCAATGTAAGTATTACGTTCGCCTCAAATCTTGCAACTAAATTTTAGCAGTTATCCTTAACCTCTACGATTGAGTTGAAGTTTTGCATACACGTTTAGTTTGGATGACAAATGGTAAGCTAAGTGACGTCATTCTAAATCCAATATGGCGGACGGCCCAAGACGGCGGACTAATTACTTTTTGTGCACTCCCATGGTATGGTTATCAAATGGATAGGGTTTGCTGAGAAGAATAATAACAAGCTTTTATTGAACTAAAAGTCCTGAATAAAACTTATGTAAACATAGAACTGTAATATTTTCTTAAAAGCTTGAGGCTTATCTTTAAATGTAAGAAGAACGTTCACGCTTCAAGCTTTTAAAAGAATATTAAAGTTCTATGTTTACGTAAGTTTTATTTAGTACTGCTAGTTCAATAAAAGCTTGTTTTTAAAATTATTATTTTTACCTAAAAACTTCCTCGAGCGTGTTTATTTTTTTAAATTAAACTCAATTGAATTACTAAAAAAGAAAAACGTACAGACCTAGATTAAGATGTACTGAATCTAATGAGACCAAAATTGCCTCATTTCGTAAAGGTTAAAACTGGGTTAGGAGGTGAAAACGTTATCGCCCGAAACAATATTTCAAAAAGGAAATGTAGGTATAATAATAATAATAACCCCACCGCTGTATCTCTACGTTGACATCGTGGTGGGGCTTGCGCGCTCCGAACTTTAGGTCAGTGCCGGTAGAATTTACTCTCCGTCTAGGATGAGGAGCCAGGCCAAGAGAAGTACGGAAACCCGCAGGATAGCATGTGGCGAGCTGTTAGGCAGTAGCGACCCCACGGACCCTATCACCCGGGAGAAATCTTGTCCTCATCTCTGGCTTGCCTTAATTGGCCGGCTGGAGTGAACACTAACGAGGAACAGAGCTCCCACGTCTTTCTTGCCATTATTGGCCGGCTTGAGTGGAAATTCGCAAGAGCAGACGTGCTCGGAGGAAGGAAATTTTCCAGTAAGGTGCTACCGTACTTCCGGGATTGTCCTGATAGCTGTGGAATACCTCTCCACTCCTCAAGCACCTCAGAAAGTGTGGCCCCCTTGTCACTACGTCACTATGTGCTAGCGGCCGTTTCCGGGGGCCCATTATTGAGTGTGCAAGTCACCCCCTGCCATTTTATCCGTGTATAATATAAAACATTGGTCAGGCAGGGGACATAGTTCTTCCATAGTTCAAGTTACCCAATCCACTTTAGCCACCCAGACCCATAGCCAAATATGTTTTGTGTCCATGTACAACAATAGTCCTGCACCAACCGGGGGTTGTCCTTGGGTGCACTTGCATAGTGCAGATAGGGATAATCGTCGATTGGTGCCTCCTCATCATTTAAAATTATGTAAGGGGCCTCTGCGAATTGGCTTCGGCTCCTCGTACGCCTTCCAGAGGTCCAGGACCCCAGGGTCACGAGAAATGTAAAAAAAAATAGTTTATTCACTTAAAGAGTACACAAGACCTATGAAGTCCCTGACTCCTGAGCTAGGTTCAAAGACCTGTGTTACAGGAGGCAGTGTCTTCTCCCAATTCGCTGGCATAAAAGCAAAAGAAAAGGTGCAAATTGAAAAGGATGCGTTTCTCTGTAGTGTTTGTGTGAAGTGTTGATGCAGTGGCGTAGCTAGGGGGGGGCGTCGGGGGCGGTCCGCACCGGGTGTCACCGGTTCCGGGGTGACACCCGACTGTATAAAAAATTTACACAAACTGTCACGTTTTTTAATGATAAATAATATGGGTTTGAAGCTATTTTAATCAAGTTATCCGAACAAAATAATTGAATTTATCAATTGTGATTATTTATAAAAGCCTATTATTAATACCTATTATTTGAAATAAATGTTAACAAGAAATTATTCACTCTGACCACACATTAGACCATGATTTTTTTCCAGTATACACACTGTTATTTTTATGTTCATGGCTCTATGGCGCGATCGATCGGGGTGCCCCTCAAAATGTTGTCGTTTTATTTAGCCCTACTACACTAACTGATTGCGGATTCCCCTGAAATAGTCGTTGCTTGTCGCCTGTGTCATTGCTCATTTCTTTCGCGAATTTTTAAAATTTACTGGTTTTTATAATGAGATAACAGAAACAGAACTCTTTTTAGAAATACCGAGGTAGAGAAGACATTTAAAAGCGGCTAATGTTACAGTTTCTAGCTGGGTGACTCTAGACTTTTTGAAATTCATCGTGGAATGGGACTTTAGAGAATCTCTTCCGAATCTCATGGTCGCACTAAAGTTATTTATGACAATTTGCGTATTAGTTGCTTCATGTGGGAGGAGTTTCAGCAAACTAAAATTAATTAAAAATTACTTGCTGGCAACAATGACCAAAAACAGACTTAAAAATCTTGGCATAATAACAATAGAACATGAGGCAACACAAAATATAAATTTTGATGATGTGATTTCCGAGTTTGCAGCTGTTAAAGCTAGAAAAAAGAGATTTTAGTGCTTGTACTTAGATTAGTATAAACAAATTTAGGTAATTAGTAACTATTAGTATCAAAATTTCTATTGTAATTATGAAAGACTTATTTTTAATAATTAAATAAAAACATACTATACGTTTATTGCATGTTTATTCATTTTAACAGATTTCATTCTTGGGTGACACCACATTTATGCGCACCGGGTGCCACCCATGTTAGCTACGCCACTGTGTTGATGTAGTAGTCTGTATTGTGTTTTATGATGATTCATGTGTAAATGTGAGTATGGTGTACATTCTTATTATACCTTACATTCCTAAAATGGATTGAGTTTAGGGTAACAATTTTTCAGCTTGGTCGTCTAAACCTAGTAGCCACTGCTTTAGTGATATTTTAGTTTCACAATATAATAGGGGGTGGAAGTTACTTTATTATATAAATATGTAGACATGAAGCATTGTTGTCGCCTAGCAGATGTTGTATGGCATTTGACTGATGGACAGACGTCTCTGATAGTACGCTTTATGTGGTAATCTGAAGCATTGTATGGGATGATTTTATGCTGCTTAGTGAGGAGTTTAAGCAAATACAGCTGTCTTACTGTACGTCTTGACATGATTCGTACAAGGTTTTTGTTGGGAATCTATACTTTTAATAAAGACCGTTGTGCTCTTTCTAGGCGGTCTTGCCCCCTCCCAATACAACAGCACAATACCCAAGAGCTGACTGAGCTAAAGCGTAGTAAACAGTCTGTAGTAGTTCAAAGTCGGCAACATGCCTCAAATGTCTAAACACCCATATAAGCTTCCTGGTACGAGCTGTTATCATGTCTATTATGTGGACGCCAACTCAATCTTTCATCTAGATATTTGACGTGGGTTGGCTTTGCAATTGAAAAAGGCATGAACAATCTGTGTTAGGAGAATATTATAAAGTATTTGCCTCCCAAGACTCGCGCCGCGTATCGGCACTTCACTCACAATACAACCCTCTTAATAGCGAACGATAGAAACGGGGGTACATTCCAGAACTGCCGATCTATTCTGTAAAAATCTTACCGTGAAAACTAAGGTGAAAGTGAGCTGTCATTATTGTCAATACCTAGTATCTGTCGGAATGCCAGCCGGTCTATTCTGTAAAAATCTCACTGTGAAAACTTAGGTGAAGTGAGCAATTATTATTATTATTTGTGATTTTTTGATATTTCTCGGGACCCTGGGGTCCCGGACCTTTGGAAGGCGTACGAGGAGCCGAAGCCAACTCGCAGAGGCCCCTTAGATAATTTTAAATGATGAGGAGGCACCAACCGACGATTATCCCTGTATGCACTATGCAAGTGCACCCAAGGACAACCCCCGGTTGGTACAGGACTATTGTTGTACGTGGAAACAAAACATATTGGGCTATGGGTTTGGGTGGCTAAAGTGGATTAGGTAACGTGAACTATGGAAGAACTATGTCCCCTGCCTGACCAATGTTATATATTATACACGGATAAAATGGTAGGGGGTGACTTGCACACTCAATAATGGGCCCCCGGAGACGGCCGCTAGCACATAGTGACGTAGCGACAAGGGGGCAACACTTCCTGAGGTGCTTGAGGAGTGGAGAGGTATCCCACGGCTATCAGGACAATCCCGGAAGTACGGTCAAGATCCCTACCAGCACCTTACTGGAATACTTCCTTCCTCCGAGCAAGTTTGCTCTTGCGGATCTCCACTCAAGCCGGCCAATAAAGGCAAGAAAGAGGTGGGAGCTCTGTTCCTCATCAGTGTTCACTCCAGCCGGCCAATAAAGGCAAGCCAGAGATGAGGACCAGATTTCTCCCGGGAGATAGGGTCCGTGGGGTCGCTACTGCCCAACAGCTCGCCACATGCTGCCCTGCGGGTTTTTGTATCTCTCTTGGTCTGGCTCCTCATCCTAGACCCGTTCCGGCAAACTCTACCGGCACAGACCTAAAGTTTGGAGCACGCAAGCCCCACCACGACGTCAACGTAGAGATACAGCGGTGGGGTTATTATATTTATGTTATTATATTATATTATTATTATTATTTATTCTAATATTCATGCTAGGACTTGACACTATTGAGAGCTCACTACACGCTCACCTCACCTAAGTTTTGTACAGAATATTTATTTATTTGGGACAAACAAACAGTAACACATTATATCTGCGCAAGTAATATAAACAAAGATATTATATAAATGTGAAACTCACACCGTTATCCACAGCATATAATATTAGCAACCAAAGCAAGAAGACCATATGCCCCCACCTCAACATAGACCAGTTATGTGCAATATCCAATCAGCTGTTCACCCTGTGTTTATTTATGCCATTCAAACGCTGCTTTAACTATTTGAAAGCTGACTGGGAACAAGTTTCGAAGTCCGTGGATGCCGAACTTTTCAATAGGAGATCCCGACCACCAATCTATGGAATTTCTTTTTTTCTATTGTATCTCTAAATATTGTGTTCCATATCTAGAGTACATTGAGTGTACTACTTGGTGTGAATTATGTAAATTTCAAGGATGCAGCGACAAAGTATAATTTAAGTTTTCCTGTATTGTTTTTTAAGCACACTGTCTATGTTTCTCATCTAACCCTCCTAACGCTGATCTGCTGGAAGAAACGTCGAATGATATAAGCAGTACCGTTGTGCTCTTCTATGTTCTTCTTCTTCTCTTCTTCTTCTAAGTTCTTCTTCTTCTAAGTTCTTTTTCTTTAATGTTTTGCGTGTTCATAGATATAAAATAAATAAATATTCTACATTTCTAGAGTAAAAAATGGACAGTACGTCCATAAACCTCCTTTGGGTCCGTGTGGTGGACTAAGATTTATGCCTCTCACAAGGTTTGTAGGTCACAGCTTTGGGAACTATATTGGCTGCTTATTGCGATTTCATTCTACCTCATCACCTGCCTAGCCTTTGCCCAAAATGTAGTGAGTTGGCTTTTAGTCTTTTAGTCTAACCGGATGCAGTTGAATACCAGTATATTACATGGAGCGATTACACAACCCAGACCTCCACTACTCAGTTACTGGGTAATACGATAAGATACCCTTTGGTAAGACTGGTTGTCAGATTTTCGGGCTTCTGACGACCCGAAACGACTGTCAAAGATGCACAAATGACAGCCGGGACTAACGGTTTAACATGGCATAACACTTTGGGGTCTTGATATGTAAAGATGGTCACCCATCCACGGACCAACTTTCTACCTATCTAATGTTATATATATATATTTACTAGGCTTGACTTTTTTGTGATTATTATGCTGATTTAGCTAAAAAATACCATAGAAAACGAAATAATACTTTGTGTAGAAGTGAAGTTATACGTATCATAGTCCCCAAAGCGGATTTTCAAGATGCATTATTTCTTGCGCTATCTACTCGTAAGTAAAGAGTGATTTCATCAGGTTCAAAAATTCTTGTTACAGAATCTGCTCGACCTGAAAGACAGATTTGACCACTTCCTTCAAAACTCGTTCAACAATGACAAGATTTTCAAACACATGATTGCATCAGACTTCGAATATTTCCTCAACTTGAACAGCAAATCCCCAGAGTTTTTATCGCTGTTCATTGACGGAAAACTGAAGAAGGGTGAAAAAGGCGTAAGTATTTCTTCACCAGACTTATTTAGCTATTAGCTGTTTTGGTCCTAAAAAACTTTATTTTTCTTCAGATGAGTGAACAAGAAATCGAAGCGGTATTGGACAAAACGATGGTACTGTTCAGATTCCTACAAGAGAAGGATGTGTTCGAGCGTTACTACAAGCAGCACTTAGCTAAACGATTGTTGCTCAACAAATCAGTCTCTGACGACAGTGAGAAGAATATGATCTCTAAACTGAAGGTTAGTTTCACCATCGCACATAATCACATCATAAAATTCTTTATTTTTTATTAACTGTCGAAAAATTAAACACTTAAATATTTTGGTTTCTAACCTTTCCCAGAAAGAAGGTTTACTTAAGGATGTTGAGCCACGAGACTTTCATTGTATAATCGGAGATGTCTCGCAAATAGAGAATTCATTAAGTGACTAAATGAACAATACATCTGACCTTCCCCATCCTGTCCACATATTTCTGCAAAATTCTTTACCAATTATAGATGGACATTTTTCGTAAGTGTCCTGTCTCATATACCCCTGGTAGTTTTTTCTATTGTGAAAAGTCTGCTTAAAGTCTTGAGATTTCAGTATAAAAGTATATTGTTTCAAAATTAAGATTTCTAATAACCAATTTAGGTAAAGAATTTTGCAGAAATTTAAGACTTTAAGCAGGATTACGTTTAGTAGTCTTATTTTAGTTACACTGTATTGTCAGTAGTTTTGTGTAAGCATTAGTTTTATAAACTTGTACAAAAAAAAATATGATAAACCGACAACTGACAGCATCTAACGGACATTTTAATTTTTTTTCAAAGTGTGGGAGTTGTAGCAAATGATGTATTTACATAATCTCTTAAGTTCAAACTACCCTATTAAAATAACTATGAAATCATGACATTTAAGGCTAATTGTAACTAGTGGTTTTGATGATTGTAATGATTATAATTCTGGAATACATATTTGTTACGGCCACGAATCATACTTTAATCAATATACAACCTGACATTGACCTGCCAATTTAAAAAAAAAAGTTATTTTTTTTTAAATTTCCCAGGCTACTTTATTGTATCCCTGTCATCTAATATGGTCTAATACAAAACGTGCACCTGCCGGGTCATTCGCCTCGCGCATTTGAGCGTATCTGGCACCATAACATTCTCCTGTACAAATAACACCTTTAGTGGCCTGTTTACTTACTTTTTTGTTGGATATTTAATTGTGTGTACTATGAAAGTATAAGTAAGTATTCAATCATAACAAATGTAAATACTTTCAGACTGAATGCGGTTGTCAGTTCACATCAAAGCTGGAAGGAATGTTCAAAGACATGACCGTCTCAAACACCATAATGGAAGAATTCAAGGAACATGTGCTGTCATCCGGGGTGAATCTTTGTTGTTTGTTACCTTTATGTGGCTATTACTGCCGTCGTTCTATAGTATAAATCGAGCTGACAAAGTAATGTGTAAGTCGCAGCGTCACTCGGAAGGTTCTTTATAATAGATATTGCTTTCTTTCAATACTTTTATAAAAAGAAGTACTGTAATTTCAGATCAACCTTCACGGCGTAGATCTTTCAGTGCGCGTGCTAACCACCGGCTTCTGGCCTACACAAAGCGCGACGCCCAAGTGCAACATACCTACAGCGCCGCGAAGTGCATTCGAAGTCTTCAGAAGGTAAGCCAAGTATATAATGATACAACTGAAATATATTATGGACGTACTTGGTTGTACCTTAGGTACCCCTCTGACTAACCCTTTGGGGAATGCAGGCGTGATGTTACGTTACGTACAGAAATTATTTTGAGCCGAATTAAGTCTGAATAATACAGGACAGGCGTAGGTACTAAACGCCATCGTTCGTGCATGTCGTGGTCATAAAAAGTGCGAAAGAGACAACACTATTAGTCTCGTTTAGATGCCATAAATCAATCTGCCTAGCCTTTTCCCAACTATGTTGGGGTCGGCTTCCAGTCTAACCGGATGCAGCTGAATACCAGTACTTTACATGGAGCGACTGCCTATCTGATCTCCACAACCCAGTTATTGGGTAATGCGATACCCCTTGGTAAGACTGATTGTTGGACTTTCAGGCTTCTGACGACCCGTAACGGCTGTCAAAGATCCACGAATGACAGCCGGGACTACTGATGGGTAATGGAAAAATTTCGGAAGGAAAAGAAAAGAAAAAAAATATTTTTCCAATATTTTTCAAATATTTTTCCAATACTTTTCCGATATTTTTCCAAATCAAAAAGCTGACTGTGATTAAAGATTAGAAAAAATAAGACTATTATGTGTACTCTGACATCAATCAATGAACAATAATTATAATCTGCTTGAATACGAGCCTTTTTTCTGTAGCTAAGGTCTTTTGCCTGCTTTGCATGTGTCATTACTATAGGGTCTTTTTTTTTGTAACGTGCGTTTTGTTTGTGCAGAAAAAACATTTTTTCTTTACTGAAAAATTATAAATATCTAATCTTTAACAATTTATAATTCTTGCCATAAATTATATACATAAATCAGAAGAAATTACAATGTGCACTATAAGTATCAAGTAGTTCTTTTTGGCCGGGTAGACGTGAGCCGACGACGATGCGCAGAATCCACAATTGGGAAAATACCATGTGCAGATGGCGCAAGATGGCGGTTGCGCTCACTTCAACCCGCGGAGCAAATTGCGTAATACATCATTGGAATCAGTTTCTTTTTGACAGTTCAACAACATTCACTGCGTTATTTACGTTGTTGAGCAGATAATATTTCGAACATGCGAAGCAATGGATTAGCAATTTGCTTCAAAATGATTCAGATTTGATTGATAGGTTGTAACGCAATTAGGGTGCTGGTCAAAAAGATTGGGGACTAATTGGACTACTGTACTTAATCACGTCCAGGCGGAGCATTATACTGAACTGTTACTTGGTCTACATTCACATGTTTTCCTTTATAACCGTCTACAAGTTTTAAAAGTTTCTTCTAACATTAAAAAGCAAAAATGATTTTCTTTTGTCAATATTTTCTTGTTTCTTGGCACAAAAATCAGGGCATTCATACTCATTCATTTTAGAGGTATGATTAATTTCGCTTGTATTGCGCTGTTCTACAGCTGACTTAATTTTGGCGGGTTCTTTTCCTAGGTTTGGTTGATTTTCGGTTTTGTATAACTAGATCGGTTTTTCTCTGAAACTTGTTGATGATATAAAACCCACCAACTGAAGATTACAAAGAGATGCAGTAGAAAATATTGATCATGATACTTTTCGCCAGTGATGATTTGGATTCTTCAACAGAATAGATGTGTGACCCTTTAAACTCTGTGTTAATTTACTTCCTAAAGTCAAAATTTTACAGTAAACAATACTTTTAAAACCGAAAAATTTCCAACTTTTGAAAAATTTTCGAAATGGCTTCAACCCCTTTGAAATGTTGTTTTCGAAAATTCATGTATACGATCTTTATCATTTAAGTATAAAAATAAGTATTCGGGCCATTTTTAAGTTACAAAGGAATAAGATTTTTCAAATAAACTGTATCCCCACGTTTCACCCCCACAAGGGTGGAATTTTGAAAAATCGTTTAAGATGTTTCCAAAACTTGTTTTAAAGATTATTTATACAAAAAACAATGGCAGCTTCCCATACAATGTTTTATTTGAAATTAAATCACTACGTCTTGAAATGAAAAATACCTTATTTAACTCTGCGTCATCTTCTGAGCTAGTTTGTGCAACATTTGTTATTAGAGAAGGGTCAGATTTGTTGAAATTTTGAACAAAAACTGTCAACGGTTGTCAATGTCAACCACCAATAAATATTTTTTAAGACTTTGAATACTAGTCGTTTTTATTTCAGAATTGCCATAACTTTTGATATTTTCCTACTTTGCTGCAATACTTTTATCTAAGGAAGAACACAATAAACTCAAACATACAACAAAAATTTATTATTTATTTGAAGTCTTTCGACTTTTATTTAATGTGTTCTCCATGTTCAGGTAGGCGTGAATTATCGGGTAGGAAGGCAGTTTCTCAATTAAATAACACATATCACAATCACTCCACTCCTAGTTCTCCGCAATTCAATCAAACACTTCGTAAAATAATTATAGATCGCTTAGATTAAAAGGGATGCGATTAAAAAAAAACGTCCACCGACCACGAGTTCAATGCTCGTTTTACAAGATGGCCGCCTCACCAGTTCTCGATGTTCGTTTTTGAGGTTGACATTTGTACAACAAGTCAATTAAGTCTAGACAACCGGAGGCGCCGACCATGTTCAGGTACGCGTGGATTATCGGGTAGAAAGGCAGTATTTAAAAAAATAACACCTATCGCAATCACTCCACTTCTAATTCTCGATAATTCAATCAAACACTTCACAAAATAATAATAGATCGCTTAGATTAAGAGGGATGCGATTAAAATATAACGTCCACCGACCACTTGGTTGCGTGCGCACCTTACCAAAATCCGAAGTTACCTGTTCATTTTACAAGATGGCCGCCTTACCAGAGTGCTCGGTGTTCGGGTTTGACGTTGCCATTTCTACAACATGTCAATTGACAATCTAGAAAAGCGGAGGCGCCGACATATTATTTACTCCATGTAAATAAAATAACAAACTAAAAATGATAACAACACCACGACAATTACGCTGTACCTACTATTTAGGAAAATAAATATAAAATGGCAATTTTAGTATTGCCAATCCAACCAACAATTTCCTAACCTTTTAGAACGAAGTAGTCAAAAAACTTTTCATTGAACATATTTTTTTATTTGGCCTTAATTAGATATTATGATAGCATAAAAGAACATAGATAATTGAATTTATTTTGTATGCCACTTTTAGACGTTCAAATAAGAATTCGCCATTGTTCTTTTCGAGTTAATCAAGCCACGCAGTAAAATCCTCCCCTGCAAAATGGACTGCCCATTCCTTGAGTTAATAAACTTGAAACTGGCCACGAATACATATATGTTAATTATGAACTTTTTCATTTTTGTTTTTCTAAACTATCCCCCCTAAAGGAGAATTGGGTGTGTCAAAGTTTGTATTGAAGAATTTTAACGCGCTGACCGATTAACTCTAAACTCACTATTTATACATAAGACTAAAAATAAAGAATACTTTCATCAGAGTTTTTCGAAAATATACCCCTTAATATTTTCGAAAAACTCTGATGAAAGTATTCTTTATTTTTAGTCTTATGTATAAATAGTGAGTTTAGAGTTAATCGGCCAGCGCGTTAAAATTCTTCAATACAAACTTTGACACACCCAATTCCCGTTTAGGGGGGGAGGGGTAGTTTAGAAAAACAAAAATGAAAAGTTCATAATTAACATAAATATGTATTCGTGCCAAGTTTCAAGTTTATTAACTCAAAGAAAAAGATATTTCATACAAACAAAAATCCCCCTTTTCACTCCCTATAAGATTGAATTTCCAATAACCCGTTCTTAGTGCTCCCCTAAATTATAAAAGGAAGCCGTATGCAAAATTTCACGTTCCTAGACCCAGTAGTTTCGTGTCACTGACTCTGGCAGGGCCACCATCAGGGATTTTAATTTTGAAAACGCAAAAAATTAGTCGCTAATTAGTCGAAATTAGTCGCCAAATATCAGAATTAGTCGGTCACTGGTTCAAAAGATATAAGGGTTTATTTATAGGTGGCCCTGCATATTTATACATAAGACTAAAAATAAAGAATACTTTCATCAGAGTTTTTCGAAAATATACCCCTACCGGGGTGAAAATTTTGCAGGGGAGGATTTTACTGCGTGGCTTGATTAACTCGAAAAGATTAATGGCGAATTCTTATTTGAACGTCTAAAAGTCACACTTATACAAAATAAATTCAATTAATTATGTTCTTTTATGCTATCATATTATCTAATTAAGGCCAAATAAAAAAATATGTTCAATGAAAAGTTTTTTGACTACTTCGTTCTAAAAGGTTAGGAAATTGTTGGTTGGATTGGCAATACTAAAATTGCCATTTTATGTTTATTTTCCTAAATAGTAGGTACAGCATAATTGTCGTGGTGTTGTTATCATTTTTAGTTTATTTTATTTACATGGAGTAAATAATATGTCGGCGCCTCCGCTTTTCTAGACTGTCAATTGACATGTTGTAGAAATGGCAACGTCAAAAATGAACACCGAGCACTCTGTTAAGGCGGCCATCTTGTAAAATGAGCAGGTAACTTCGGATTTTGTAAGGTGCGCACGCAACCATGTGGTCGGTGGATGTTATATTTTAATCGCATCCCTCTTAATCTAAGCGATCTATTATTATTTTTTGAAGTGTTTGATTGAATTATCGAGAATTAGAAGTGGAGTGATTGTGATAGGTGTTATTTTTTTAAATACTGCCTTTCTACCCGATAATCCATGCCTACCTGAACATGGTCGGCGCCTCCGCTTTTCTAGACTTGTTGTACAAGTCAACCTCAAAAACGAACATCGAGAACTGGTGAGGCGGCCATCTTATAAAACGAGCATTGAACTCGTGGTCGGTGGACATTTTATTTTAATCTCATCCCTCTTAATCTAAGCGATCTATAATTATTTTGCTAAGTGTTTGATTGAATTGTGGAGAACTAGAAGTGGAGTGATTGTGATATGTGTTATTTTATTGACAAACTGCCTTCCTACCCGATAATTCACGCCTACCTGAACATGGAGAACACATTAAATGAAAGTCGAAAGACTTCAAATAAATAATACATTTATTTTGTTGTATATTTGAGTTTATTGTGTTCTTCCTTAGATAAAAGTATTGTAGCAAAGTAGGAAAATATCAAATGTTACGGCAATTCTGAACTAAAAAGATTAGTATTCAAAGTCTTAAAAAATATTTATTGGTGGTTGACATTGACAACTGTTAACAGTTTACAACTCTTAACCGTTGTTCAAAATTGCAACATTGAATATCTATTAATCTGACCCTTCTCTAACAAAAAATGTTGCACAAACTAGCTCAGAAGATGACGCTGAGTTAAATAAGGTATTTTTCATTTCAAGAAGTAGTGATTTAATTTCAAATAAAACAATGTATGGGAAGCTGCCATTGTTTTTTGTATAAATAATCTTTAACACAAGTTTTGGAAACATCTTAAACGATTTTTCAAAATTCGACCCTTGTGGGGGTCAAACGTGGGGATACAGTTTATTTGAAAAATCTTATTCCTTGGTTCTATAAACTTAAAAATGGCCCGAATACTTATTTTTATACTTAAATGATAAAGATCGTATACATGAATTTTCGAAAACAACATTTCAAAGGGGTTTTCGAAATTTTTTCAAAAGTTAAATTTTTCGGTTTTAAAAGTATTGTTTACTGTAAAATTTTGACTTCAGTAAGTAAAATAACACAGAGTTTAAGGGGTTTTATTTACATTCAAAGGGTTTTATTACATTAACACATCTAGGTATTCTGTTGAAGAATCCGAATCATCACTGGCGAAAAATATCATGATCAATATTTTCTACTGCATCTACACAAACAATAAATCTTCAGTTGGTGGGTTTTATGTCACCAACAAGTTTCAGAGAAAAACCGATCTAGTTATACAAACCCGAAAATCAACTAAACTCAGGAAAAGAACCCGCCAAAATTAAGTCAGCTGTAGAAGAACAGCGCAATACAAGCCAAATTAATCATACCTCTAAAATGAATGAGTATGAATGCCCTGATTTTTGTGCCAAGAAACAAGAAAATATTGACAAAAGAAAATCATTTTTGCTTTTTAATGTTAGAAGAAACTTTTAAAACTTGTAGACGGTTATAAAGGAAAACCTGTGAATGTGGACCAAGTAACAGTTCAGTATAATGCTCCGCCTGGACGTGATTAAGTACAGTAGTAGTCCAATTAGTCCCCAATCTTTTTGGCCGGCACCCTAATTCCGTTACAACCTATCAATCAAATCTGAATCATTTTGAAGCAAATTGCTAATCCATTGCTTCGCATGTTCGAAATATTATCTGCTCGACAACGTAAATAACGCAGTGAATGTTTTTGAATTGTCAAAAAGAAACTGATTCCAATGATGTATTACGCAATTTGCTCCGCGGGTTGAAGTGAGCGCAACCGCCATCTTGCGCCATCTGCACATGGTATTTTCCCAATTGTGCATTCTGCGCATCGTCGTCGGCTCACGTCACGTCTACCCGGCCAAAAAGAACTACTTGATACTTATAGTGCACATTGTAATTTCTTCTGATTTATGTATATAATTTCCAATAAGAAAACATTATGGCAAGAATTATAAATTGTTAAAGATTAGATATTTAAAATTTTCCAGTAAAGAAAAAAGAAAGCAAAATGTTTATTCTGCATAAACAAAACGCACGTTACAAAAAAAAAGACCTAAAGTAATGACACACATGCAAAGCAGGCAATCTTTTGCCTGCTTTGCATGTGTGTATCATGTGTCCTTAGAATAATAACTACAGTAAAAAGTTTCGTATTCGAACAGTCTATAATTGTTCATTGCTTGATGTCAGAGTACACATAATAGTCTTATTTTTTTCTAATCTTTAATTACAGTCAGCTTTTTGTTTGGAAAAATATCGGAAAAGTATTTGAAAAATATCGGAAAAATATTTTTTTTTTCTTTTCTTTTCCTTCCGAAATTTTTCCATTACCCATCAGTACCCACAACACAACACTCACAATCACCTCAAAATACACATAAACACAACACACATCAAACGAACTTTTTGAAAATTCATTTTTATAAAATCAAATTTGATTACAATTGACAATACGTTTTCAACGTTTTAGTATTTTAAACATTTTACTAAATTCAAATATTTTTTTATTATTCTAACGTTAATTAGAGGTTCACATTGTAAA
Source organism: Dicycla oo (assembly GCA_948252095.1). Classification (NCBI taxonomy): domain Eukaryota; kingdom Metazoa; phylum Arthropoda; class Insecta; order Lepidoptera; family Noctuidae; genus Dicycla; species Dicycla oo. The sequence continues at coordinate 19,237,885 of OX411712.1, forward strand.
CTGGTAAAACAGTTGCATGCGACTGTACATCTTGACACCAAATAGACCAAGAGCAAGGTTTAATGTTTTCAAAGAAGTTTAAGCCACTCTAAACTAGTAATTAAAAACATAAAAACATGAATTTAATTGAGAATTTATCTCTCTCGGACATTTCTAAAGACTTTAAACCGATAAAACTAAAAGTATATTACACATATTAACCGATTCGTTGCGGATGACACGCCACGCGTGTCATCGATTTCTTTTCTTTGTGGCGGAAGGCACGCAAGTCGTGTCATTTAAAAATTGTTATAACTTGCTCAAATTACGTTTTTTGACGATTTATCCAAGACAAAAGATGCATTATTTTGCACGTAGTACATGCCCAGAGCCTTCGTTTCTAGATATTTTGTGAATTTGAAATTTTCAGGGGTGGAAAACCTTTTTGACAAGAGATTTTTTCGTTGTATTATTAAACACGGACATGCTTTATCATTGAATAATTAAATAATTTTGAAAATATAACGAAGCTATTGTTAGATCAATTAACTTTATCAAAAAAATTGATCCATGAATTAAAAATACAGCCACAATTGCTTGTACAATTTGCATGTCTTTATGTACCCCAGAAAACGAGATAAAAATATTTTATGAATTAAAACAAGAAATATATATATACTGGGAGACTTTTTTTAGCGTCTCGAAAATAATAGAGTATATAAAATAATAGTGTATAATAAAATAATAAGTACATGAAATAGAAGCTTAAGGCATTGCCTTTTTTTAAATAACTTAGTATGAAATGAATTTACCAATAAATTCTCCTCACTTGTGGCCAATTTATCATATTAATTTTTGCTTGAAACAGATCGAACGCTATCTGCACAAAAAAAGGTTCGCAAAAAATGCAGTCTATTGTTCGTCGGCCAGCCAGCACAGCAACAGTATAAATATGAAACAGTATGAAAAATAAGCCTATTCGATAAAATAATTACCTACGCTCCATTGAAGCAATAGGGCTGTTACTTTTAATGTTACTCAATAAATCGAATTAAAATAACTAGTCACGCATTTTAGAGTGAACTGTACCGCGTTTCAACCCGAAAATGCGTGACTGATAACTAGTAATTAAAAAGCATTACATAAAAAAAAAAAAAACTATATTTAGTTTCCGTACTGTTCCATATTTATACTGTGGCACAGCGCAGCGCATTGTTTTTGTTTCTGAGAACACTTCTGTTTTGCTATCCTTAGTAATCAGACGTGCTTTACTTTCCGACCTTGTGTGGATCTGCCTAACAGTTTCGCCGAATAATACCTATTTTTGTAAAAGTCATACCTATGCCCTATTTTTTCCACGATAAGGTTCTTGATTACTTGATATTTACTAACGTTATTATTCACTGAAAAGTTAATTTAATAAAAAGTAAAGATTTTCAGGGTGATTTAAATGTACCAACACAATTAAATGAGAAAAAACAAAAATAATAAGACAAAAGGTTTGCAACATCTGCATAAAAAAGTCTCTTACCCGCCATTTCAAGGAAACGGCGTAGAATAACACGTATTTAGCCACTTTACACCACTTATACGACCGTTCACTATCAACTTTTGATGTCAACTAAACCTAATCAGGTCTACACATGCGCAAAAAGCATAAAAAGTATATTTTTTTTTACACATGGCTGATGGCACACTAGGTGTGTCATCTACTTCTGTGGTGGTTGACACGACAGGCGCGCCATGAAATATTTGTTCGCCGCCATGGCTAAAAGTTTGCGAAACCGGGAGCCGCAACGAATCGGTTAATAGAAATATTTTTTCTTGGTAATTTTTCGTGAACTCTTCGGTCTAGCTCTTGGACTATACCTTACTAATTGAACTCATTATATCTCCTAAACTAAGACCCGACTAAATCTGTAACTTGGCGACTGATTCCGACTAATTTGCGACTAAATATGGGAGAAAACAGATCTTCGCTGGGTGTCCTAGTTTTTGAGATATAAATGTGGCCCTGCTGGGGAGAGTCTCTCCAGCAGGGCCACCTATAAACCCTTATATCTTTTGAACCAGTGACCGACTAATACTGATATTTGGCGACTAATTTCGACTAATTAGCGACTAATTTTTGCGTTTTCAAAATTAAAATCCCTGATGGTGGCCCTGCCAGAATCAGTGACACAGTAGTTTCGGCTGTGCGTTGATTTGTCAGTCGGTCAGTCATTTTATTCAATCAATCAGTCAGTCATTCATTCAGTCAGTCAGTAAATATGTTCAGTATAAATAAAACCCTTTAATTCATATGTTATTTTAATTCCTGTAGTCAACATTTACAGTAAACAATATTTTCCCAATATTTTTCCATATTGTTATTTTTCGGAAAAATAAACGGAAAAATTTCCAAGCTTTGAAAAATTTCCGAAAATTACCCATCACTAGCCGGGACCAACGGCTTAACGTGCTTTCCGAGGCACGGAGGAGTCTCAGTATGTAAAGATGGTCACCCATCTACAGACCAACACCGGCAAGCGTAGCTTAACCTGATAGATCGACCCGTGCTGCTGTTATTACTTAGCCAAGATGCCATAAGTCCCGTAGTAAATAATCACCGTTCTACTCGCACATTTTGCGGCCGCGACTGCAATCTTGACGTTCAGCACAGTGAGTAAATGTTGTGAACATTGGGCTCGTTTCTGTTAGCTTCTACCTAGCGAAGCACTCGGGCCGGCAGCTGTCGCTGCAGCCGCAGTTGGGCAGCGCGGACCTGAACGCTACGTTCCGCGCGGCCGCCACCTCCCCGCCGCGCAGTCCGCCCGCGCCAGCCGCGCCGCGCCGCCACATCATACAGGTCTCCACCTTCCAGATGTGCGTGCTGCTGCTCTTCAACAAACGCGAGCGACTCACCTATGAGGTATGGTTTCTATTTATCGAACCGTTTTTTTTTATAGTTATCTTTTTATATGCACGTGTTTCTTGGACGTTTTTTTTTTTTGGATTTTTCTTTCTTTAATTACACCACTCTCCATAGGTTTTTGTTTCTGTGAAGTAAGCTGCAGATTGCATTTGATAGAAGAGGATTTGCATTCGACACTTTTTATTGGGGCTTTTGACATCGTTTCTCCTAAGAATCTTCAACTCTAGTATATCTTCAATTTCCATAGAAATTAATACACTACCGCAACTAACTTCATAGACAAAAAATCCTTTGCGCATGCGCGTTATTTTTCTGTCGCTGTCGTAGTGAAGTTTCCTTCAACACACTCTTATTATTGCAGGAAATACTCAACGAGACTGATATTCCGGAGAAGGATCTTGTCCGGGCGCTACAGTCGTTAGCGATGGGGAAGCCCACCCAGAGGGTGCTTATCAAACAGCCGAAGACAAAAGAGATAGAGCCTTCTCATCAATTTTACGTCAACGACGCCTTTACATCTAAGTTACATAGGTATGTACCGATACCCTTTGTGAGTAAGAAGGTAAGAGTAGCACCATTTTATGATGCAGGTTTTTTTTTTTTAACTTTGTTATCTTGTATTTCAGAGTTAAAATCCAGACCGTTGCAGCTAAAGGCGAGTCTGAACCGGAGCGACGCGAAACACGTAACAAAGTTGATGAAGACCGTAAACATGAAATCGAAGCGGCCATCGTGCGTATCATGAAAGCCAGGAAGAAGATGGCGGTATGTCAAAATATTGATGCATCATTCAGAATTACTCATGCATGATATGGTTTCGCAAACACTGATATCTATCTAGACTTATACTATTTGATATATCATATATCAATCGTAACAGAATATGCAAAGTAATTAATGTATTTCTCCGCAGCATACGCTTTTGGTCGCCGAAGTGACGGAGCAACTGCGCGCACGTTTCCTACCGTCGCCAGTGGTTATCAAGAAGCGCATCGAAGGGCTTATTGAGCGGGAGTATCTCGCTCGCACGCCTGACGACCGCAAAGTGTACACATACGTCGCATAGGTTTGTAGCGGCATCTCAGCATTGCTCCGATCGATTTGTGTAAAAGCAGCTTCAGTTTATATTTACTGTCTTCTTTGCTTTTCAACATTTTATTAGACTAAACAGATTCTTTGAAGATTAATTATGTAAAAATATTGTAAATACCAATATAGCTCTATTACCCTAACGTCATGTACTATGATAGTTTACCTCGTTTCCTTGATGCGGCTATATTAAAAACTTCCTTTATAATACAATGTTTTATTAAATTCTCTTTTGCCTCTTGAATTTCGCTAATTCTTACGAGCTCGTTGGGTTGACGTGGTCTAATTGAACCTAAAATGGGTTTTATTTTCAGGCCACCACAAACTCAAGATCGTTAAGTCCTTGAAGGGGATGCCAAGTTAGAAGTGATAGAAGTAACAAAAGTATTTAAATTATTTCAAAATAAAAATTATTAGTTATTATTCAAGAGTTATTTTATTTGCAGAGAAATAATATGACAGTGCAATATATTGTTACAATACACATGCTAGACATGCTGAAACAGCCATTCTGGGGGAAGGGGAAGAAGAAATCTTTGGGTAAATTAATATTTATATGTGGACTTCCAGCATATTCAGTTATACTTGGCTTTGATAAATCCACGAAATTAACATCAATAGTGATGACGACTGAAATATCTTCAATGTTAAAACTAACATTTTTAGTAGTTACTTCATACTTAGCTGACAGAATTTTGTTCTGCCCTTTAAATGACTTTTCGTCGACATTAGCGTACATGAAGGTAACAGAAAGTCTGTATATTAAATTATAACAGTAAAGTTTCAAAGTGTTTTCATTATATTCTCCATAAATTGGTTCTTGTTTATTTATGTCCATAAGCAAGTTTATCCAATTATCATCAGCAATATCATGTGGATTCCCAAATGGAGAAATGGATACATTATTGTTTAGTCTTAATAGTTGATTTATATCATTTTGTATATTGTTGCACATGTTTTTGTTCGATAATGTTATGTGTGAGTAAACATAACGGCATTTAGTTCTTTTGTTAATTCCAAATTTTACAATATTATTTGATGTATTCGATGAAACGCACAGTCCATTTCTGTTTTCGGGAAACAACATGCGCCTCCTTGTTTCTGAAGTGTTATTGAAAAAGTCGTCCGAGTGATTGCTCTTAACATAAGATATTATAATCGGTAGACCGTTAATATATCCTGGATTGCCACTTAATTCAATAACGTGGTCTATAGATTTATTTGCCAGATAAAAATGTACACTGACTTCTTGCATCATAAAGGGCAAAATATGCGATATGTTTTGTAGGTGTAATTTTATAGTCGCGTTTATAATTTTCATATCGTAAAAATAGAAACCGTAATCGATTTTCAATGCTATGTTAGTACAAACATCTTCTGTGCATGACGCTTCATTAAAAGTCTTATTGTAATTGAAACAAAGCCCATTTTCACATGCTAGAATAGTCCAATTGATACAGTGGAGACTTGAGCAATTCTGTAAATAATAACATTCAACTTGGAAATCATGAAGGGTTATAGTATTTTTATGTCACGAAGCGACGCGCGCTTTACTTGCGGTTACCAAGTGTACACACACGGTGTGATTGTGTGCGTTAAAGCGCAGGAGCTCTCGGTACTGTCCGAGACACGGGCGAAGTCCGAAGTGTGTGTGCGTCTGTGTGTTATATGCCGACGCTACTCGTCTTCCCGCACACATTTACAGCGTGTTTGTACACTGGTTACTACAAGTAAAGCGCGCATCGCTTCATGAGATAAAAATACTGTACTTATAAAGTAATCAATACAATTAACATAATAAAAAGGTACCAAAGCAGAACTGTTAAATGTATTATTCGTAGCGCTTATAACCATAGCTTCTTCGGAAGTTTTTAAAATATTAAACATTTCCAGCTCCTTGAATTTCACATTACATGTGATTTTCTCTTCTTTTAGAAATGCTATTGGTACTCGATCAGTACAGTAATTGTTTGTCATGGGAGCTGGAAAATCTGAAATAAAATAAAATGCTTTAATTAATGGTCATTGATAAAGTTAATCATCAAGGCTTTAAGTTTTTTGCACAACCTTTGTTGAAAGGGCAGCCATAATAAGTACATACTATAATCATTTTATTTAGAAAACAGAGCTTGAAACTATTAAATGAAGAACTTGTTCATCGGGAAGATAGTTTTCTTGGTCAAACCACGAAGCAGTTTTTCAAAATACAGTTTTCCCCAAAAAAAAAATACTAACCTAAATAATAAATTTTTCCATTTTTTAATAGCCAAATAGGATCAGCTTGTTTGTACAAGGTCTTTTTAAATTCATATGAGTTTTGCTTCTGGTAAACACTTCGCCACTTGTAATATGAACCTACTGGTGTGAGATCATACTGAAAAAAAAAACTATTAAGTTAATAATATTATAAATACATGTTTTTGGAATATTTATGGTTTTATACTCATACCTTTTTAATACTGCGCTTACTGGGTAAATTAGTTTGAACAACACAAAACAGATTATCAAGCATACTGCCCCCATATCTCTGTTCATCAAGTAAATGGCTAATACATCCATCAATTGCTTTGTTCTTAGCCTTACTAGTTTCTTTGCATTGGAATATTTTGTGTTCATAATCAGAACAATCTTGATCACAACAGCAATTTATATCACATGTTTTGTACTGGAAAAGAAATAAATACTGGTAAAGAAATCTCTAGGCCCAAATTGTAAAGGTAAATAATATTCTAGCTGCTTACCAATAAGTTGCAATCACAATGCACATTAAAATTATTTTTTGGTGTAGTACTAGGAATACTAGACGATTTGTTTTTCATTTCAAAGAATGTTATTTCTGTGAGATTGTCATACTCAGTGCTTGTGTAATACATTTCGGTGGTTGTGGGAGTTGCTTCTGTATCAGAAGTACTTTCATCATACAGAACATCAAATATAGTGGTGGTTCCATCTGTTGTGCCTAAAGAAACTTCTGACATGGAAGAGTTATTAAAAATATTTGATGTGGTCCTGTCTTTCAGTGATCTACTCATTATATGTGTCCTGTAGTAAAGCGCATGAGGTCTACTGCTTATATTCTTCAGCAAATCACTTTCTTTCTTTGTAGTAACATCGAGATTCACAGTATCTTCAGTCTGAATTTTCTCTTGAATATAATCCATGACACAAAATTGAATGAGTATTGACAGAACAGTAAAAGCTAAATAAGTAATGATTTTCATGTTTTCACTTATACTCTACACCAAACTGACTAAAATTCCTAAGCAATAAATTCACTTGCAGCTGAATCGACCCTTTTGATTGGGTCCTTAACTTAAATCTGTAAATAAAATTGATTTATTTGAATGGTAATAGTTGTTTCGATATTTGATGTAAAATCATATTAAACAAAAATTTTACCGGTTTAAACCTAAATTAACTATATCACTTTGAATAAGTTGATGAGATCCACCAAGGAAATATTGTCGAATTCTGTCAGTTATTGAAGTCGTGGATGGTACCCAGCAGTTCACATGGATGATGTGAGGCCCTGGAACTGCAGGCAAGTTACAGCAACCGTATCCTACTATCCAAGAGCGCCCTATAGAATCGAGGCAGCTCACTTGTACCAATAATTTTGGCCAACCTGAATAGTTGGAATAAAAATTACAAAAAAAAATACAGTTATAAGTAGCTACAAAATTTAAAAATATCTGTAAAAAAATACTTACCTTGGACACCTTTAGTTACGTAGTGAATATCAAGAGGATGTGCCCAAACCACAGTTCTTTCGTAATCTAATTTACCTGAGACTGTCTGCCCCTCAGGGCAACCTGAGACGACTGTCCAGTTTGGGCCTGAAAATGAAATGATGCTTGAATTATTAGAGTTTAGTATCAAACTAAAAACGTCATCATTAGCCGATAGTAGTCACTGCTAAATAAATCAAAAAGCAATTAATAAAATGATGTTATACAACAACACAGCAGCAGCAACCAACATACCGGCTTGAAATGAATATCGACAAAATAGGGACGATTTATCTTGAAAGTTTGAAGCACACTGAAGTTGCCCTAATATGTGCAATTCTGCCATGAGATAACATTAATTATGGCAACAGATGTATCATTTACATTTAAAAGCATAATTAACAAAAATAAAACGTATCATCCTATTTGTTGATAAACGTCGTTACCATGGAAACTGGATTTGCCATTTGACTTGACAAGCACAGAAACCGGTGCGGCCATTGTAAAAATTTAAACAAGCTTAGGAGGACAATAGACGATCAAACCGGCTTCAGTTCAAAACAAATAAAAAGTTATAAAAATATTGCGTCAATTTAGCATTACAAGATCGATCAATCTGGATTGTGTAAGGTGCGGCTACTGCGATTCGGTCGGGATGTTACTGCATGCTATGTATGTAAACAAAGAAATGTCATTGTCAAAGTGACATTTCAGGGGTAGTCAACATTACCCTAGTCATTCTAATTAGGTACCTATTTGATTGACCTCAAGGTCAATGACCCAGAGGTCAAGATCCGCGCGATCTAGCAATGTCTTTGATTGGTCACCACAGGGTCATTGACCTTGACCTCAAGTTGAGCATCGCATTTTCACCGGCGCTACGGGAAGCGCAGTCTCTTCGCCCTTGTGTAATAAGGCGGAAGCACCTATGCTCGCTTCCGCATCCTCGGCCGCTACGGCTCGCATGGTGCGTGCGCCTTATTACAGCGGGTGGTGGCTGCCTTCCCTGCGCGCCACAGGCTTTATAAAAATACTCTCGGAGTAGGGCTAACAAGTACCTACCACGTGGTGTCGGGGTTAGCCAACTCTGTTCTGTGACAATTTTTGATAGTATACAGTATGGTTAACCAACAGAGGGCGTTCCCGTTAACCCGCAATAGTATAGCATCCATACATGCTAAAAAAAATATTACCATTCGAAAACAAAATGGTTTTTATTTTTTTTAATATTAAAATATTCACTAAAAATGTTAAATTGATACGTAAAAGAAACACTCTGTACACGCGTACTTGAAGGACGGAAACATCGCAATTTAGTTTTTATTTTTAGTGAATATTTTTATATTTTTTTGAATATTTTTAGCATTTTTAGTGAATATTTTAATATTAAAAAAAAATAAAAACCATTTTGTTTTCGAATGGTAATATTTTTTTTAGCATGTATGGATGCTATACTATTGCGGGTTAACGGGAACGCCCTCTGTTGGTTAACATACTGTATAAGGTGACTAGTGTAGTGTAATTAGTGAAAAATCAGCTGCTCCCTAAATTTTGACGAGTTATGCGAACATAAATGTTCCCTACATTTATGTTTTTTCATCATTTATGCAATTTTTTTTTTCGCGATTTTGTATTTGGTCCCATAGTAAAAGTTGTTTATCATGAGTACAATCATGGTCAACTGCCCTGACTTTGCCCGGATTTTGATATTTTTGGCTTTTAACGTGAAATAAAAATTAAAATATACCCCATTTTCATGTTGTGTACACATTTGATCATATAAAAAACTCAAGAATTCTGTAATTTTAATTTGTTTTAGTCAATTTTCGTATGTAATAAAAGTTTTTGAGGTATTTTAAAAATTAGGCAAAGTAATGTCTCATGTCTCTGACATTGCCTAATGCATTTACTCCAAAATAAACAATTCGATTTTTATGCTAGCATGGTGTAAAATGTAGTTTAATGCATAGAAAATACAATCCAGTTTTGAATGACAGATTTTGGGAGCATTTTAGTAGGTAAAATTACTTAGGCAATGTCTGGACACCATTTTATACAATCTTCATACATTGACAAAGAATGGGTAGGGTTGTGTCATAAGAAAATGAAACAAAATATGTTTTTGTTTTTATTTGTAAAGTATTATTAGGAACAACTAGAGAGACACGCCTCCTGACGCCTCAGGAGGCGTCTCTCTCTGGTTGTTCCTAACGATCGCCATCGTGACCTATTTACGAAACTAACATCATTTGGTAGGTAGATAGGTAGCTAACAATGAATTAAATAATTTATATAACATAAGATTAACTTTTCATTATCCCTATATTAAGCTTCCATTTAGCAATAAATTCAACATCACAACTTAATAAAAAACTATCGTGCAGCAACTAATGAATGATTAATTATTATCGCTTATTGCACATATTTAACTTAACAATAAATCACAGGATCACTTAGGTAATTATATTGCCAAATATCAAAATTAAAGTAAATATAAAAATAAAAAAAAAACCAAAAAGTCAACATAATTATTTTAAAAACAAACATTCTTCTAAAAGTTTTAAAAACAATCACGTTTTAAAAAAATTTTGATAAAGGAATGCTTAAACTATCTAAATCAAACTTTAATTTTCCTCGACGACCAACTTGTGGATTTGGCAACGTTTTTTCTACATCTAGTAAAGTTATCTCTGAGATATCATCTACTGCTGGCCAGTAAAAAGTACCTTTTGAATTTTTTCTTAAGTATTTTATAGTATATACGCGCGGTATCGGTCACCAATTACGAGTCAGCCTATAATAATACGGCTAATCCCTAATACGGCTGGTCAGAGACAAAAAGCACCAAGACGTTTTTAGCTTTATATTTAAATTTAAGTAGGTATTCTTTAGGATAGAATCGAGAAACTACGAAACAAAATCGCCTTGCTAAAAGGATCCCTTCGACTCCATTTTTACGACAAACGGCTGGTCGGAGACAACAAATATCAAGACGCTTTTAGCCTTATATCAAATTGGCACAAAAGTAATGAGACATTTGGTTTACGTTTTATATTTTTTTATTATTATTACAAAGTCCATTTTTCTTCAAACTGACTAAACCGATCGCGAGGGCGGCTTTATATACCCCCACATCACAAGTACCTAGAATGTTCTACAACATTCTAGAATATTATCGAAAACGATTAACTTGAAAAAGCAAATGTATAGAGTTTTGTAGTGTCTCATTACTTTTGTGCCAACCCAATATTTAGGTTTTTATACGATATAATCAAGAAATTAACGAATTGAGAAAAAAAATTGTCCAATTTCTTTTTGCCTCAGTGCCCCGTTAAGTACAGACGTCAGCAGGTCAAGCTACCCGAAACTGTCAAATTTTCAAAATCAACCTTGAACCTAATTCTCTAGCGGTAAAGTTGAAAATCTATTAAAGAAATTTGACACATTGTAGTAGCTTGATGTGCTGGCGTCTGTAAACTCCAACCAAAAATCCAGTGATAGAACACATGACCCTCCTATCCGCCATTTTCATTTGGCTAACGATGCACCAAACCCCCTGTAGGAAAACATCGTAAGGAAACCGGCATGGCCTTGAACCAAAAATTCGAAGACGTGACATCACCAACCCGCATTGGCCCCGCGCGTTGTGGACTACGGCCCGCTCCCTCTCAGCGAGAGGGGACCTGTGTCGGTGTCCCAGCAGTGGGAACATTATATAGCTATATTTGATTGATTATTAATAAATATATTGAATCATAATTCTACAAAGAGACAACTACTGGCCGCACATTCGCTTTGTCTCCCTCGAACTTTTCCGTATGTATTCACTGCACAACGACGCTCAGTCCATTCTCTATGCCTATGGTTAGTGATAACGGGCATAATAGTTTGGATGTAACTGGAAGCTCGCCCTAGCACACATCAGAGAACCAAAATGAAACTTTCAAAACAAAATTGAAAAAGATATCGTTTATTTGATATTTATTTGTTAAAATTATGGTAAGTAACATGCAAATTATAATCGAAACGGTAAAAAACAATGATCGCATTAAAATTGAATCACAGTTAAAAGGAGTTAAAACAGAATCTTAAACATAAACTACAAATAGGGTTGCCAGCCGTTGAAGAGGCGGCACAAATATAAGGGGTCGGTGGCGATGTGCAACAGTCGCGCGACTTGGCCGGCCACTGCTACGCCACCAGCCACGCCGTCTTCTGTGCCGCTTAGCTTGCTCGTCACTACCAATAGTGCACGCTTGGCCAGGCCACTGGTAGTACCGGTATCACCTGGAGAAACAAAGGACATCTATGATATCGTACAAAAAATTTAACAGAGAGAAAATACTGGATCCTCATGTAAAATAACGCCCTGAACGAACAAAAAAACTTGTAAGAAAACTGTATTTGAATTTTTAGGTACGAAATGCACCTTAATGATCAGAAGAGATAGGCAGAAAACCAAACTACAAGTGACACTACCGAGAAATTCTATATGGGAAACCCAATAACACTGCTCGACCAACGGCCGGACCACCAACGTCAATCGCTTCCATGTTTGGTAAATAATTAGTACCCAATTGGTACTAATTAGTACTCGAACAACAAAATTGGTACCTTAGGAGTTTTCGAGAAAATCGACTTTGAATGTGGTCCTGCGGTGGTCACGCTCCCTTCAGCAGGACCACCATGAGCGCTGAAAAAGGGGGCATGCTACAGCTATTCTAATTATACAAATAATTAGTACCCTTATTGATTCATTTCGTAATAAAAAAAACAGAACTGAAACATTTGTATTTACCGAGAAATCAACGATGATAACTTTCGCGCGCTCGTTCAGCAGGACCACGACTTTGATTCCAAGATTGAGGAGCTTGTCGCTTTCCTCAAACCTACATAGAAAATTAGTACCCTGCAAGATAAAATTTTTACCCAAAATTCAAAATTAGTACTCCAGTAGTTTACGAGATATACCATGCCATTGGTCGGGGTGGCGGTAGTCACGGTGTTAAATTTTCATTTCAAAATTTCCGTATTAAAAACTGATTTCTTCCCAAATTTATATAAAAATTAGTAACCATAAAGAAGTTATAGTGACCAAAATTTCAGATTTCTAAGTGTTGTATTTTATGAGAAATTCGCTTTCATTACTTTTCCATACTAAAACTCCACGTATAACCCGACCAAATAAGTTGTGAATGGTATTGAGATATTTAGGAGATGTACACTCGTGCACATAAACTTATGGATTTTGGAATAGTAATAACAACAGTTCAATATCCATAACTTTAAACAGTGTACCTAGGTATATATTAAGGAAAAAAAAACCTATCGATACCCATGGCCTGTGATACCTTTGTTAATGACGTGGGTGTGTCTTGCCGGAAGCGCGAACAAATATCGGATGAGCTTAAAATTATTTTGTATGCAAAAGACAAACCAATCATAATATTAGGTTGGGGAAAAAGTCTTTTCGCATTATAGTATGTATGAACTTGTAATAAAATATCTTTGGCTATACCATTTGTATCTATCATTTAAAGTTTAAATTTTAAAGAACATAATTCCAAATTCAAATTAGGAAAATGTGTGATATTCATTTATTTTTCGTACCGTCAAGATGAGTGAATCTAATGAAGAAATTCGATACATTTTAAAATTTTACTACAAAAAAGGTAAAAATGCAACGCAAGCCGCGTAAAAAATTTGCGATGTTTATGGACCTAGTGATCTGTGAGAGTAGCACAAATTTGGTTTAAGCGTTTTCTATCCGGAAATTTTGATGTCAAAGATGCACGTCGCTCTGGTCGCCCTATTACGGATAAAATGGATGCCATTTTTGAAAAAGTGGAGCAAGATCGGCATATCAGTAGTTACGACGTAGCTGAAGAACTGGAAATTGACCACAAAACAGTTTTGGCGCATTTGAAAAAAACTGGGTACACAAAAAAGCTCGACATTTGGGTACCTCACGAGCTCACTGAAAGAAACCTAATGAACCGTGTACTCATTTGTGATTCTTTATTACGACGTAATGAAACCGAACCATTTTTGAAGAAGCTGATAACTGGTGATGAAAAGTGGGTCACGTATGACAAGAACGTGAACATCACGAGAGGACTGCCAAAACCACTTGTCGCGGTATTTTGACCAGAAGTCCCAAAATTTCTATAGCAATGGGATCATGTCCCTACCTACAAGATGGCAAAAAGTTATCGAACAAAATGGTACCTACATACTTTAGTTAAATGTAAATAAACTATATTAAAAAATGTTTTGAATTTTCTTAAAAAATGCGAAGAAACTTTTTCCCCAACCTATTAATAACTTGGACAAACCCGAAATCCTATTTCGTAGTACCTGAAGACAGAAAAAAATAATAGTCGAGTACCTATATACCCACGTCATTAACAAAGGTATCACATGCCATGGGTATCGATAGGCTATTTTTTTTTCTTAATATGTACCTAGGTACACTGTTTGTATAAAAATTATAGATATTGCACTGTTGTTATTACTATTCCGACATCCATAAGTTTATTTGCACGAGTGTACATTTCCTAAACATCTCAATACCATGCACAACTTAATTTGGTCGGGTTATACGTGGAGTTTTAGTATGGAAAAGTAATGAAAGCTAATTTCTCATAAAATACAACACTTAGGAATCTGAAATTGTGGTCACTATAACTTCTTTATGGTTACTAATTTTTGTATAAATTTGGGAAGAAATCACAGTTTTTAATAGGGAAATTTTGATATGAAAATTTAACACCATGACTGCCGCCACCCCACCAATGGCATGGTATATCTCGTAAACTACTGGAATACAAATTTTTAATTTTGGGTACTAATTTTATCTTGCAGGGTACTAATTTTCTATGTAGGTTTAAGGAAAGCGACAAGCTCCTCAAACTTGGTGTCAACATTCAAAGTCGTGGTCCTGCTGAACAAGCGCGCGAAAGTTATCATCGTTGATTTCTCGTTAAATACAATGTTTCAGTTCTAAGTATATGTTAAAGTACTAATTATTTGTTTTCTTAGAATAGCTGTAGCGTGCCCCTTTTTCGGCGCTCATGGTGGTCCTGCTGAAGGGAGCGTGACTACCGCAGGATCACCTTCAAGTCGATTTTCTCGAAAACTCCTATGGTATTAATTTTGTTGTTCGAGTACTAATTAGTACCAATTGGGTATTCATTATCAAATATGGAAGCGATTGACGTTGGTGGTCCGGCGGTAGTCACGGACATCATGCTCGGCAGTCGTGCTTGCGACCACATCAACAACGAGGCAAACATGATGATAAGGAAATATTATATTACACATTATAGTTGCAGGTCATAGGCATGAACCCTGACAGGCGATTTACTTTATGTAAATTATTTAATCACCACTGCTCTCAAAATGGTGAAGGAAAACATCTCTTGAGGAAACCGGCATGTCCTACAACCAAAACTTCGAAGACATGTGACCCGTACCGAGCCCACGTGGTGTATTACGGCCCACTCCCTCTCACCGAGAGATCTGTGTCCCAGCAGTGGGAATATTATAGGCTGATTATGCAAGCTACATAACATTTTGGTCACACGATTACGAGTACTTACAGACTGCACTAGCGTTCCTGCTTGACGTGGCAGCATTCTGTTGCGCAGTTTTCACAGACCATGAGTACAGAGGATCACACAATAAAACCTCTAATATCGTCAACAATGTCTCTTGATTGTCACGGAGAAGCTGCATTGTCTTTTCGCAGCATCTGAAATTTTACGAAACACTTTTTCGTAAGCCTGTACAGTCACGAGCACTAATATGTATACACTGGGCAACTTTTAAAATTGATTTTCTCCTACTGTGTTAATTGTAAGTTCATGTTGTTACAAAAATAACATTTTGGAACCCATACTATTATGAAATAGGCCTTATCTCAAAGTTGCAACAGTTATTACACGAGAAAAACGATTTTGAATTTTGTTTTGGTGCTCGTTACTGTACACACGACGAAACATGACGCTATATATTTTCAGTACAAGCTGATCTGACCTCGCATTGTAAGGCTTTCCGTGCAATGGAAGCTCACCTTGTACAGTCACGAACCGGGAATGTTGAGCCACTAGCTTATCATCTTAAGGAGGAAGCGTTAGGGTAGCCCGCGAAATTCAAAAATTTGAATTTCGGGGGCTAGCCTGACGCTTCCCCCTTAACTTGTTTGTGTTACACGAATGCCGCCCGTTTTTCGTTATTGAAATGTCACATGTCAAATTTCACGGGCGGTATTCGTGTAACACAACCAAGTTAAGATGATATGCTACTGGCTCAACAATCCCGGTTCGTGACTGTACCTACTGGAAATGAATAGCTTGCTGTGTCATCGTGCGTGCTAATCATCATTCATCATAATTCTCCTGCCCTTGTCCCAATTTATTTGCGGTCGGCGCAACATGTCTTTTTCTTCCATACTTCTCTATTAGTCTTCATTTCGGTAGTCACTCCCTTTCTAACCATATCATCTTTCACACAGTTCATCCATCGTTTCTTTGGTCTTCCCTTACTCGTATAGCCATCCACATTCATACTCAAAACTTTCCTGACGACATTTTCCTCATTGCATGCCCATACCATGACAACCGATTTCCACACAACTTTTCAGTCACCTGTATCACTTTCAGACTTCCTTTTATATACTCATTTCTCATTCTTATCGTGCGTGCTAATATAAAATGAATTAACAGCGACTATTTGCAACGCCTGACATTTGTCTATATTTAATTGGTCAGCTTTTATGGAGTGTTAAAATATATTACCCTCTAAATATTCCTTCAGTGCCACTGGACCCAAATCCAGCAATAATGTCTCGCGTCAAACGGAACGGCACTGTTTCTGGAGTGGGCAATGTCTTGCCTTGATCAAAAGCAATACCTGCAGGATAATTATAATATTCAGTAAATAAGTAACATGATTTTACGCAATTTGTTTTAAACGATGTGCTTTTTTTACCTAGATCTATGTGAACAACTTCTGCCGTCCTTTTGTCAATTAAAATGTTATATACGTGTCTATCGCCCAGTCCCAGTATGTAGCCAACCATGGAAGAGGTCGCGACACTGAATAGGAAGATAAAAACAGGATTAATGTAAAACACATTTACAGGATTATTGTAAATCATAAAATACTTTGCTTCTATTCTCATCGGTATTTCAGACATTAGGCCGACGACCTGCCGAAGCGCATCGCGGCAAGGTTGTTGGTTGGAAAACAAATCAACCTTGCGACAGTAGAAATAAAGTTGCAAATTTTTAGTGTATTTTTTATTTTATTTTTAGTCTAATTGTTTATGTATATTTTAAATTTTATTAATCGCTGTACTGTTTATTTGATAACCTCATCGCCATTCTGTATATTTAAATACTTGCCTCTTCGTGTACGCCAGTCTCCTCTCATACCACGTAACCGGATCAAGGTAATGTTCAGTAAAGAAATAGTGGAACACGGGTTTGAATTCTTTCAGTATTTTGTTGAAGACATTCAACTTTGCCTCATGCCCATCATTGCTGCATTCAATCATTTTCTTACGAGCAGCGATACATGAAATATCCTGTAAACGTCAAAATATGCTTTTTAACACCAAAAACAAAAGTCGTTTCCCAGCAATTATTTTTGTACAATATAAGTCAGATTGATGTACAGAATGCGTAGTTGGAAGCTTTGTTATGGGTATTTTTATTGAACGGTGTATTTTACCTGAGGACGATAGCGGCTATGAGCACCGGTGTTATCTTGTCCGACGAGATACAAGCCCATGGGGATAGTTCCCTCGCACCATTCCAACACTCCCGACAGTCGAGACATTGGGACGACCTGTAATGGTAAATGATTATTATACGTGCCGTCATCAAAGGATCCCATAGTCACTAAACAGGAGTATAGTTGCCTGATCAGTGGGAACCACGGAATAGCAAAAACAAGTAGAAGTACCCACGCAGCTATCTGGCGCGTGTCATAATTATGCGGTTAAATATGTAAAATAATAACAACCTTCGTCAGTTGTAATAAGTCCTAGTTTTATATGAACAACAAATTCAACTTTGACGAAAAGCTTATTTGTTGTTCATATAAAATTAACACTGACGAAGGTTGTTATTACTTTACATATTTCCGCATAAATGTGACACACACACATGATAGCTGCGTGGACACTTTCACTTGTTTTTAGGGTAAGACTCCGCTGTCCGTCTCGCACTTTTTTCTATTCCGTGATGGGAACTATGCAAATTAATTAGTCTATACACATTTGTATAACTTCTCACGAACACCAAGTATAAAAAATAAAAATAAAATAAAAATCTTTTATTTACAGACTACATAGGTCCACATTGTGTTAGTGACTAAAATTATCTTATATAGGGCCCATTCCATTTTAAAGAAACTTACCTTATAAGTTCTAATGAGTAGTTTATTCTTATTGGTCACAGGATTATTCTCCAGCAAGGTATTCACAATATTGAACACTTGCTGCATAACAGCATCTTGTTTCAAATCATCCCCACCCTACAAGAACAAAAAGATTTATCATAAGCATTTTCACAATATACAGGGTGTTTGGCGCATGGACCGACACAATTTTTTGGGGGATTTGGGGGGTCAATTGCTAGGTTTCACCCATTTCACCAAAAGACTTCCATGTCCTAAGTGTGACGGTAATTGACATACGCCTCCAAGCCATTTCCCTCGATATCCGTGTTGCAGACTATAATAAAAGTTATTTTGTTCCATTACAACCATAAACAAAAAAAATATAACGATATTTCGGGTAATTAAAAAAAATCATATCTCAATTACCTTCACACTTCAGACATGGGGTCTTTGGGTGAAAGCTAGCAAATGACCGCCCCAAAATCCCCCAAAAACTTGTGTCGGTCAATGCGCCGAACACCCTGTATTTATGCCAAATAACAATTAAAAGCTTACAATATTCACCTTTATTAACAACACGTTGACTTTTCCGGAAGAATCCCTGCAATTTATCTTCTTTGGACAGTTCACTCCTCCAACTAGTTCAAAGTGAGAGTCAAAAGACTGTAAAGCTAAAAAATAAAATAGTAATTTAATGTCGTGATGGCCCAGTTGTTAAGGCCTCGCTTCTCATGCACAAGACTGTGGTTCAAATCTGGGCAAGTATCAATGTGACTTTTTCAATTCATTGTACTAGTTTATCTTGGACATTACTGTCATCGGAGAAGGAAAAAATCGTGAGGAACCCTAGACTCATAGTTAATATAAGTCTGAAATCGCCAACCTGTCTTGAGCATTTGCGTGGTGATCAATGCTCGTGTCTTCTCTGTATGAGAAGACTTTGCCCTGCAGTGGGGCAATAATAGGCTGGCATTATATTTTATTTTATTGTTACTGTCAATTACTCTTCTTCCGCGTCATGTGACTCTTATATCATTGTTATAAGGTATAAATTGCAATGAATGACACGTGTTCGTGAAATGTATTTTGTTTTTAGTTCATATAAGTATTAAATTGATTCCTTACTGTGTATGTACGCATATTTGCAATCTTTCTTGATCGGCAAGGTAACTGTGGGCACAGGGACCGTCCTTAAATTTCGAATCTTTTGGATATTCTCTGCATCAGGTATCTTCTGTTTTTTAATATTCCTTGTCGCGACTGGCGGCTCATAGTTAGCAAAACTTATGATGGCTGAAAATTATTTTCACATTTGATATTTCGTTTAAAATTTATTTTTATTTAAGAAAGTAACGCATTTTTACAGGCTCAGTGCAAGTATCAATAAGGCCAACCTGCGTTTTAGGATTTCAATTAAATCGTTTTTCTTTATTAACACCAAAGAAATATACTGGCTTTCAGGGCAATGGCTGGAATTTCAAATACGTATTTAAATTAAATTAAAATAATTATTATAATAAATTAAAAAAAATATATTTATTATAATAATTATCACATAAAAATGACAGAAATCGATTCAGCAGTTGATTCTGTGCGAACTAGTTTCAGGTATAGTACACCTTGTAGACACTGCGTGCGTGTATAACTATCGTAAACTGATCTTACCATCACACATCTTCTCCATTTGCGTAATAATAACGGTGAGTTCGTCGTTGTGTCCGCGTAGTTCGTTCACGAGCGCTTGCGCAGCCACGACGCGCGGCTGTTGGTCACGCCCGCGAGGGCTCGCTCCGCTCCGTGCGCTCGCGTTCAGGATCACGTTGTCTTTGTCCGAGTTCATCAGCCCAAACAGGATCGGCAGCGTGTGATGGGGATGGTCGATCGCACATCGTTCTTAATGGGGAATTAATCAATATTAGTAACAATGACATCGGTGAAGGAAAAACATAAGGAGGAAACCTGGACTTATAGTAACCTAGCGATCCGCCATGCTTCGCACGGTTTTTACGGCTTGATAAAACATCGAGTTTTCTTTATTGTTAATATTTAGTATTGGTATAAAGGCGCTCCCACACCGAGAGCATTTGCCTGTAATATAACAATCCAAGATTCGATAAGCTTCGCATTCATGTTACAAATTGTATCACGGGTGCCCCCACTCACTACAGTTACATTACAGGCGAATGGTCCCGGTGAATGTAATGTTACAAATTGTATCACGGATGCTCCCACTCACTACTGTTACATTACAGACGAATGGTCCCGGTGAATGTAATGTTACAAATTGTATCACGGGTGCTCCCACTCACTACTGTTACATTACAGGCGAATGGTCCCCGTGAATGTAATGTTACAAATTGTATCACGGATGCTCCAACTCACTACTGTTACATTACAGGCGAATGGTCCCGGTGAATGTAATGTTACAAATTGTATCACGAGTGCTCCCACTCACTACTGTTACATTACAGGCGAATGGTCCCGGTGAATGTAATGTTACAAATTGTATCACGGGTGCTCCCACTCACTACTATTACATTACAGGCGAATGGTCCCGGTGAATGTAATGTTACAAATTGTATCACGAGTGCTCCCACTCACTACTGTTACATTACAGGCGAATGGTCCCGGTGAATGTAATGTTACAAATTGTATCACGGGTGCTCCCACTCACTACTATTACATTACAGGCGAATGGTCCCGGTGAATGTAATGTTACAAATTGTATCACGGATGCTCCCACTCCTACTGTTACATTACATGCGAATGGTCCCGGTGAGGGAGCGCTTTAACAGTTCAGATCGAGCTATACACCAGTAAGTGAGGAGAGCCCAGCATTACAGTGCGCAACCTGTAATGATACAATTTGTAACATTACATCGCCTGTAATGTAACTGTACAGTAGTGAGTAGGAGCACCTGTAATACTATTTGTAATAAGATTGAAAAAAACTGATTCGACTACAGGCTCGAATGCTCGTCAGTCAGGGTAGGCAGTATTGTAACATCATCAGCCCGCCATTTCCCAATTATGTTGGGGTCGGCTTCCAGTCTAACCGGATGCAGCTGAATAAAAATATTTTACACGGAGCGACTGCCTAACTGACCTCCACAACCCACTTACTGGGTAACACGATACCCGTTGGTAAAACTGGTTGTCAGACTTTCGGGCTTCTGACGACCCGTAACGACTGTCAAAGATCCGAGAAATGACAGCCGGGACCAACGGCTTAAAATACTTTTCGAGGCACAGAGGAGTCTCGGTATGTAAAGTAAGCGATCGCTCGACCCGAGCCGCTGTTATTACTTAGCCACAAGCCCCTCAGTATTGTAACGTAATGCTCAAAATCAAATCTTGGATTGTTACATTACAGGTGAATGCTCCGGTGCGGGAGCGAATACTAACTATTACTATTTATTAATCGCCAACCCGTCTTGAGCTAGCGTGGTGATCAATGCTCGTACCTTCTCTGTATGAGAAGAGGACTTTGCCCTGTGGGACAATAATAGGCTGGTATTTTATTTTAAGAACAATAATTTTATATGTTATTCTCGCCATGCTATTATTAGTGTTTTTCACTAGGGTTTATTTGCACCTAAGGTCATTCTACAAGTATGTAGCAAGTTTTTAGGTACAGCTGCAAAACTAAATATAAATATGGCAAAAACAAATATTAGACATATTTACTTATTATTTTCTTCAAGGTTTTGATGAACGTCGTATCCTCATTGGTTAGTCGCGGTGCCAGCTGCGGCAACACAGTCACGAACTTCCAAGAAGGTACCATATTGAGTAGTTCTTCAAACGATTCGTCGCCATCTTGGAACTCAAAGTCCTGGTTAGCCAGCCATAGTGATATCACTCGGAATACTGATAAGTTGTTCTCGTCGCACTGTTTTAATGACAGTAAATAATATCTGTAAAGAAAGACATAATTATTAATTAATGAGCTATTTAAATAATTTTAAATATAGATATGTGATTCACGAGCGGGCGTCGTGACTTTTGTGTCATTGTAATAAACTATAAATTGGAATGATTGACGCGCGCTCGTGAAATGAAACAACTATACAAAATGATCAACTAATCGGTGATTTCGGTGGTCATCATAACTATTATTTGTATCATACCTCATAGCTAAGTGTAAAAAGTCATTTTTCTCCACTTGTGAGTATGCTATTTCGGCTTCATCGAGCTCTTTGAATTTTCTATTTGTAGATAAGGCCCGTCTCTCCTCTCTGAAATTGATTTCATATTTTATTAACATGGATTATATAAAATGAAAGGATGAAAGTAGAGTAAATGCGGGAAATAAAGTGAATGGTGCTGTACCTATACATTCGATTGTGTCTGTTCGCAATGGTGTGCTGATGCTGGCTGACTCTTATATATGGAAGTGAATGTTGGGTGTGTCAAAAGAAGCATGAAAGTAGAACAAACGCTGTGGAAATCCATTCCTTGCGCAGCATGTGTGGTGTAACTATGAATGACAGGCTGAGGAATGATGTGATAAGGAAACGGCGCGGTTTAAAAGAAGATGTAGAGACAAAAATTAAAAAGAGTAGGTAACTTTATTTAAGCATACTGCATACATTATCTAAGCAAATAATCTGGTTTGGTCATGTTTAGAGAATGAATGAAAGACGAAGGCAGATGTGAATGGAAACGCCGAGAGGGGACGCCCTAGGAAGACATGTAGTGACATTATTGGTGATGTTTTCAAGAAAGGTCAGGTGCGTAGTACTCGCAACCAATACACGTACGCGTATGACCAGCAGCCTTAGCACGAGAACCATAGAGAAGCGTTTTGTCGACGGAAAAGTAGACAAAAAAAACATTACAATTACATTACAAACAAAGGGTCAACTGCACTTTTACACTTTTTTACATAATTCGACTCAGAATTCTTTGTTTTTCAATAGGATTTTTTTCTGTTTAATTCTGAATTTTCAAAAATATTAAGTCATTCATATAGAACTGCGGAGGCGAGCCTGTAGCGCCGGAGAAGATACGATTCTCAACGTGTTTTGTATGGAATTTTTCACTTTTTGTATGGAAAATATGAAAAATTATTACCTACATGTAGAGTTTTAGGGGATTAAGAGTAGAGGGGTAGAGAGAGTTTATTAAGGAGGGCAAAATTTTCATTTTTGCGATACGACACACCGTTTTTGAGATATAAGCAAAAGAAGAGAAAAAAAATGTAGTTAACCGTATAAACTTCGCAGCCATCGAGTAGAAAGTTTGCTACTGTCCTTAGCATGGCGATTACAAAATCAAATTGTCTTCACTACCATAGACAATTATCAGTTGTCAGTGAAATTTTGACAGTTGGGATAGAAAACTTTCTTCCGAAAAAGTCTACATAAAAAAGGACCTAGACAAAGATCGTTAGAAACGAAAGACAAAATGACAATTTTTAGAAGGATTTCTACGATGCGATGTCAAAAATGGAGAAACGCAATGTCACTTTGTATAGAAAGAGATGTGTCTACTCTTCGTAGAGATAGAAGTGGTCAGCTAAGCCTGTAGATGAATGAACGTAAACGAGGCAAAAGGAGTATGTCAGGATCGTAGCAGTGGCGTTCTGTAGTTATTGCTTACCCCCATGGGAAGAGGGCGTGTGTTTAATGTATGTTATAAATAAAATGTATTATAGTACATATTTTTAATGACGAAATGAAAAATGAAATTGATAACATAACCTAACATCACGTTTGCATTCCCCCAAGGATCATGTTATATAAATCATCATGACATTTACATAATAATTTGACATTATAAGTTTTTGTATTAATATTTGCATGCGGTTGTTGCCCATATATGTTATAAATGAATAATAATGAAAATGAATAATAATAATAATAATAGTGGTGCCTCCTTATCATTTAAAATTATTTAAGGGGCCTCTGCGAGTTGGCTTCGGCTCCTCGTACGCCTTCCAAAGGTCCGGGACCCCAGGGTCCCGAGAAATAAAAAAAATATATATAAAAAAAACAATAATAAAAAATTTATTTTGCAAAAAGTAATGTGCAGAATAGGTATGCGCAGCATTTACAGCGTAGTACTTACAAGTGCACAGAGATTTGATCAATGACCCCCATGCTAGGTGGAACCTGTGTTACAGGGGTCATGCATCCGTACATATACAAGATTACAGACAAGTAAGTAGTACTTATATTTTGAGGAACAATTACGTTTAACTCCAGTGTAAAAAAGGTGTGGTGAGTGAATGTGTGAGTGTGTGTGAATTATATATGTATATAATTGAATACTTTTAATTATATTTTCACAATAATGGACTTACTTTGTCAATAACTTGGTAGACTTGTTGCCTAGTGATGAGGCTGTCCCTTTCATGTTTTCTAAACACTTTACTCTGTTTTCGTATACTGATGAATTCATGTAAGTCACCACCTACAAATACAATATTTTGTTATAATAAGTGTTATGTCCCACTTTTATTTTGCTTATAACTGTTGGTTGTCGTCATACCTGCTTATACTCTGCGTCGGCAAACTTCGCTATATCATGGTAGACTTTCAGTCTAACATCCATATTCTCAGATCCCAGTACATCAAGACTTTTTTGTAAGTATTTATTTATTATTTCACGGGGATTGTCACGTTTCGAGTCTGCCATCCAGAGCGCATACCGTCTAAAGACAACAAAAACATTAATGAATATTCAAACGATAATAAAACCTTTAAGCATTATAAAATTTGACGATCTTATCATGTTTGCCGGGCCAAAATGGCCCTTGATCGCACAAAATAGTGAGGTTGGGAAGGAAAAAGGGGAGGGTTTTAAGTTTGACCCAGTACTGGGGCACAATGTAGGCCAACAAAAAAAAAGTTAAGGACTTGGAGTGGTTACTAATGGCGGCTTTTTGCAGTGATACAAACTGCACTCTGCGGTCGGTCAAAGATGGACGTATAGACGTACGAATTTACCGAATCGCTGTAAAACCCAACAAACCTCTTGTAAATATGCCTATTTTCTTCAAGTCGATAAATAATAAAATATATTTACCGTAAAGAAATCGCTGCAAGCTTCGCATCCATCGTGTGATTGGTAACAATGTTACGTAACAGAGATAGCGCTATTTCCTTATGTCCTTTAGCCCATGCTATCTCACTCTCTACCAGAGTTATATCTTCCGACAGCTGAGATTTCTTTGCTACAGCTAACAAGCGCTGTGCCATCTGAACTCTGCGGTTATTTAGGGCCATTTCTAAAAAAAAATAAAAAACATTAACACTTGTACGTCTTAGAAAATATTATGAAAAATTAACTCGAAATAAACAAATTGTGTGTGGCCATGTCTGTTGCCAAAGGCAGTTGGAGCGGAGGAGTGCTTGAGTCAAGAGCGCGAATCTGCAAACGTTGCGCGGGGCCAACTAGATAGACCGACAACCTTTAAAACTGCGGGGCTCTCTACTCTGGCTACCAGAGAACTGGATGTAATGGCGCAACTTCGGATTCCAGTTGAGACACATAATCCAGCATTAATTGTCTGGCAAACTAACATAAATTCAATAGAAACTCACTAGCATATTGTATCTGCAAAGACACAATTTCGTTCAACATATTGTTATGAGATTTCGCAGCATGCTCAAGTATGAGCACCCGCTGAGATGACAACGCCTCAATATGCTTGAAGTCAATGAACTGTGGCAAGTTTTCTATGTCCCATCTCTGGAGTAGCTCCGACATTTGAGAACGATTTGTTCTCACTGAGAAATAATCTTCTATGTCATTAAATATATGAAGTTTCTCTAAAACTTTGTAAATACTTTGACAGTTTTCCATATTCAGATTCTGACATAATCTTGATACTGCCAGCTTTGCCTTATTCAGAGGTACCAACAGTTTATTTTCATACTCCGGCGTAGTTTGGATGTTTAAACAATTTTTTAGGCAAGAATATTGGAATGCTTTGACTACTGAATTTTGGTTGCAATTTGTTAGTTTTTGCTTTTCTTCAAGTTGCCGTGTGTCAACGAAATCGCCCCAGTCACCTGAAATTTTAGGATAATATTGTATGAGTTATTTGCACCAACGATAAACCCATTTCATGTCCAGGCAAATCACTGTCCATTCCAAGGTTGCCTGGAAGAGATCACAGAAAGCGATAAGGCCACCCACTGTATACGAGTATGTTGTAGTGTTTGATTTATTTATTTTTTTGTGGTGTACAATAAAGTGCATACATAAGTAAATAATAATAAAGTTCAGAAATACTGATGAAGCTAAAAGCTAATTATTAAATAAAGTGATTGTAAATATCAATGTAGTTCTTGTTGATAAAATAGGGACCTTAAAAGTATATCAAAAACTCACCCAAAAATGCCAAACACTCATATTTGTAGTCATTTAGTTGGTCGTCCTCTGGCAATGACTTAATGTACCGGAGTGCGAGGTGATGCATGCCAGACTTGTGCAGAGACCTGACCACGCCGTAGTGGAGATCCTGGTCAGTCTGCCCACCGCAGGAGAGCGCTATGTCGTGCAACAGTAGCGCGTCAGTAAACTGGCCAGTGTTTATCAAATGTTTACGCTTTTCATTCTCCATCGTTAAGTGCTCGGTGCCACAGCCTTCGATAGCGTCTATTTCTCCGATCGACACGTAGCACTGACGAAGAAAAGGATTATTATTATTCTTCTTTTCTTTTATGGGAACGG
This sequence comes from Dicycla oo, assembly GCA_948252095.1. Taxonomy (NCBI): domain Eukaryota; kingdom Metazoa; phylum Arthropoda; class Insecta; order Lepidoptera; family Noctuidae; genus Dicycla; species Dicycla oo. Next base: position 19,264,687 of record OX411712.1, read on the forward strand.
TACAAACTATACCGGAAAAGCTCAGTCCTATAAATACTTCACACATGGAAGTTATTATCAAAATGTACTAACACTTTTCCAGGTGAGAAATAAACCATCCAACGCCCTTTTGTCGTTCGGTCAATAAATAACGTTATAATGTAGCATACACTGCCTGGACCAAAGATGCCAATATTGCTACTAAAAATCACAGGAAATGGGAAACAAGAATGATTATGATGGGATAGAACAATGGGAAACAGTGCATATCCTTATGACTGACTTCGCCATTATAAGAAATATAATGGGTTAACAAGATAAATTAATAAGTTTAAGGGTTTCTGTGGTCTGGGTGCGTTAACAAAGACAAATTTGAAGCGTTCAAACAGACCAGGGAACAATAATATGTAGGCCATATATTTCTCCGTTCTTTTTTTACCGTTCTAAAAATTCGTTGTAGGTTCTCTCCACCAGGTAAGCTCGAGGTGGCTTCAGGTGAATTTGGCGAGACGCCGCCATTCTGGGATATTGCCCATAGCTCCCCGTAGTACACGGCAGCCCAGTTCTGGTCGACCGCAGCCGCCGCCCATGCCACCTTGTCGTAGTCAAGCTCTAGATAATTCAAAGTCTTCATAGCATTGCCAGGCCTAAAAATTAGATATAGTTTGACGTTTATAAAGATTAACTTAATTTCCCTGCTTTTTTCTTAATTGTTTTTTGTACTTTGTGCTTCTATAGCTGGTCACATTTTTTTTTTTTTATGAACCTAAACGAAGCCAAGAAGTCAAGGATTGTAGCAGGTGGCGTTTTGCAAATTATACCTATCCCATGAGAAAAAGGCGTAAGATTACGTATGTGCTTGTATGTATGTAATGTAATTTCAGTGGTTTACAAGAAGATGCTTCAAATCTATTAATTAATAATAATAAATAATAATAATATCCTGGGACATTTTCACACACGGTCATCTGGTCCCAAACTAAGCAGAGCTTGTACTATGGAAACCAGGTAACTGATATACTACATACACTACTTTTTTTTTTGTAAATACATACTTATGTAGATAATTACACCCAGACTCAATAACAATTAATATTAATATTGATTTTTATTTCGTATCAAAGAATCCATAGAGTATTAGTAACATAATATTAAAACAACTTATTATCTAGTGTTAGTACCACTCACCCGCCGCACAAATTGTTTTACAATTGGAGAACTGACAGTTCTCTCATTGTAATACTTGCCTCATCTTATAATAGTTTCTTTGTATGCGAACAAAATCTACAATATTAAGCATATATTGAATGATCGTCTTGTAGCCATGGGTAATAGTTCCACCAGTTCTAGAATTAAAGTTACTCTCTCCACTGTTCTCCAATTTGTCGTCGAAACTTTGTTCCCAAATGTTATTAAAGAATTTCTTTATATGTTGACTGACGGCTCTGATGTGCCTTTCTGTTAGACTTTGTAGCATGAGTCCAACAAGGGCTGGTAATATTTTGCGGCAAACTCGAGACTGAAAAAATTCAGAAACTCATTTATGATAGAATTCCTTACCGAATAAGCCACTGCATGCCTTATACAAGATGTAATTTAAATAACGCACAACCTTAAAGTCATAATTAAAAACAACTTTTAATATGGGACAACAACCAGAAATCGCGAAAAAAAAACAGCTGCAACCTATATTTTGACGAGTTATGCGAACATAAATGTAGAGAACAGCTGATTTCTGTTTCGCAATTTCAGGTTTGGTCCCATAGTGAAAGTTGTTCATAATGATGAGTGCAATGACCCCTTAAGAGGTTGTGAGTTATTTAAATTACAACTTGTATGGAACATCGGCTTTTTGGTAAAGTAGTGATTTTACAAAAAAGCATGAATCATTTAAAAACTATACAAGTCAACTTACCTTCAACGAGCAAACTTTTCTCAAGTTGGTCACATAATTAGTTGATGAATGAACAAAGGTCAAAAGAGTACATGTCACCTCTTTCAGCCAATCGGCGTTATCTTTTGTGAGTAAAGCATGTAGAAATATTCCTTCAGGGCACCTTGTGCAATACTCTTCAAACGTCATACTATCAGTAAGGGTATCAGTATTCATCGAAGTTAAACAAGAAAAAGGTTTTAATATTTCTTTGTCAACTACCTCCAAATCTGGAATTAATTTTTTTTTATGTAACTAGGTATAAGAAATTTTATAAAAAAATCCATCCCGTCGCGTCGCATCGCATCGCCTGCCCGGGCTATTACTTCGTTTTTGCTAGCGTTCTTTCTGACTTTTTTTTCTCTTTGCTCGGCTAAGGATCCTATCGTGATGTTAATTAGCCTATAGCCTTCCTCAAGAACTGGGCTTTCAAATGCCAAAATATTTTTTCAACTCCGACTGATAGGTCCAGAGATAAGCACGTTCAAACATACAAACCAACAAAAAAAATAACTCTTCAGCTGTATTATTTTAGTATAGATGTTATTTTAAATAATCGTAATAAAAGTGCCGCATACCTGGAATATCATCAACATCAAGGAACTTTAGCAGATCGTTCATAGTTTCAGCGATTTCGTCTGTGACATTGGGATTTTCATCAAAGAAGACATCCAGAAGAGATTTTCCAACAACTTGCATGAAGTAACGTGCCGGGTTGACGGTCCTTACATTTCGTGTGTCAGCAGGCGGCACTGTCACCAATGTTTTTAAATCATACGAGCTGATCTCCGACAAACAGTTGCATGCTTCAACTATGGTCTAAAATTAAAAATAATTCAATGTAATGATCAGTGATCGGATGAGGTAGAGCATAAATAGAAATTTACGTTCATCTCACAATCGTATTCTTCAATGTCCCACCCACCGCACAGACTTCATTCACTCTTCCTTCTTCGTTCAGTCTATCTCTCTGTGGAATGCACTCCCCCAGGAAATCAGGATGGCAACCGACCGATTATCCTTTAAAGTTAAAGTTCGCGACTACATTCGCAAGAAGCTGGTAGTATCATCACAACGGTAATGTTTCCCAATGGTTTGTCTTATTTGTTTTAGTATATTTATGTCTATTTATTGTGTTTATATTTATATATAGTTAGGTGTATATATTATATTTATATGTATCTATATCTTTATATTTAAATATATATCTATTCCTCATCTCTCGCTGTTGCACCTACCACCGTTTGTCTCTGCATCACCCAAAGGTCGACTGGTAGAAAATGCCTATGGCATTAAGTCCGCCTCTGTACATTTTGTGTGCTTAAAGTATTAAATAAATAAATAAATAAATACCTAAGCTTCGAGAAAAGAAGTAACAAGACTGGATAATACCTCCTATAAAATCAACAATTTCGAATTATTTATTATTTACTATAAATATTTAATTTGTTACGAGTGTGAAATAAATAATTCACAATTTCTTAAATCCCGAAACTTCATCGTCATGTTTATCATTCCGGGATGTTATAGGAGGTATTATCCACTCTTGTTACTTCTTTTATCGAAGTTTAGGTATTTATGCTCTATCTATTCCGATCTCTGGTAAGTAATGATGATTGCTTATTCAGTTTCAGTCTATAGTACCAAAATATTTCAAAGTACAAGTTACTCTACCTTATCATCATATGTAGATTTTAGAATATTACAAAGCGCCTGCACGGTCTGATGTATGATACTTGTCTCGCAGTCCTCAGAAAATGTTTTAGAATCCAAATCGCAGTACAAACTGCGAATGTGATCTTTATTACTATTTAAAAATTGACGAATGTTTAACAACGTCTCGTGGCTAGAAAAAAGAAACAAGTTACCGTAACAAAGCATTCATTATTTAACAACTTTTTTAGTAATACAGGATGAGATGGATGTACATACCTAGGACGATTTAAACTCATTTTATGAGTTTTTAATTTTTCTTTAAACACAGTTAAGTTGCAGCAGCGCATGTTATCACCACTATATGTCATAGAAGTAAGAAAGTCTACAACATCTTCACTTTCCCTTAAGCAATCCTTCATATTTTCAACTAAATCATTTATAAACCCAGTACACACTTGTTCAAAACTTGATTCTTTCTTGATAATTAGGACAGGTAATAATTCTAACAGTGACTTTCGCATAAGCGTCGCCGTTTCTGGCAATAAATAATCCAGGACTAGTTTCAAACCCGCAATGTATGCTCTCAATTCCATTTTGTCGCAACAGTTTTTGATAACTTGAGTAAAACTGTTACAAGCAAAATTACACATGAATGCGTCAGAAGGATGGCCTAAAGGTATATTTCTTATAAAAGTAACATATGCATGAAGAGCCAGTAATTTCAGTTCAAATATCTTTTCTTGAGTAACAGCTTTCCACAGTTCAAACAATATTTTGAATACCGTCACTGTTTGATTTGTACACAGATACTGAAGGACGCTTCCATCCGTGACGACCTGAGAAAAGGAGTAAAGGACGTTTACGCACAGGTTTACGTTACAATAGCAACTAAATTCACGCAATTTTTAGATCACTACTGCAATATTATGTAAGTATTACGACTCAGCTTCTTCGAATACGTGTTACTGTGGCATCCATCATAGCAACTGGCAAAAAAAAAACATATTAAAAAAACAACCGACTTCCAAAGACACTACAAAGTGAAAAATAACTTTAATTTAGGAAGTCTAGGGAGAAGTTTGGAAGTAGTTTTTTGCCACCGACTTCCGGAAATTAAAGTTATTTTTCACTTTGTAGTGTTTTTTTTTTTAGAAGTCGGTTGTTTTTTAGTTATTTTTTTTTATTTTTCACTTTTTAGTGGGTGAGTTTGTAATTTATCTAAGTTACAATCTCATCACCTTTTTACAAAATATTGCTTTTCCCGATGCAGGGGAGTTCTCCTAGTAACTCCACTTCAGCGCATACGCATTGTGACGAGCATAAATTGCTTAGCAACCACATTAAAGTAATCGAATCGCAACCCGTGAAATACTTATTATTGAGTAGTTCCAGTGGCCACTTCACCAAATGGTACTTTCCGAAAACAAATGCACGACTTACGAGTTACTATAAAAAAATCTCAAATCGCTATAGGTGTGCTTATAAAATTTGAGGGTTTCCCCCGATTTCGAATCTGATGAGGGGACCCCTCCCCCCTCATCAGATCTTGTCATGGTGACAAAGGGACCACCTCGAGAGCATACCACAACAAAAAAGAATTCTCAAAATCGGTCCATAATTGACGCAGAAAACGCTGATCATATTTATAAAAAAAATCATGAAATCAAACATATAACCTCTACCTTTTTGGAAGTCTGTTAAAAATAAGGTAAAGTATAATAAACTCACTGTAAAATAATCTAGAATGGCGCATAGAATCTCCTTTGGGTAATAAAACTCTTGATTCCGTAGCGGCAATTTAATACGGAACAGTTGCTCGGCGTCTTCCCGGTCGCTCATGTGGGTAGCCGTCAGTAACAGCAGCTCCCCAACATTCTCCACAAACAGACTATTCCAACTTTCATTTGCTAACATCTCAGTAGTCAGTTCAAACAATTTAGTTGCATTTTTCATTGATTTCTTAAACGCGTCTCGTTTAGAGGGTTCATAATAGACAATATTGCACTTGGCGCTGACAATATAAGGCAAACATAAGGCCATGATATTTGAAAAACAAATCTGGAACGTAAAACTAACAATTAAAATGTGCCAAACAAGTAAAGGTAAGTACAACGGCTAGGAATAATAACCAATAACGAAACTTAAAAACGTTATTAGCCCAATAACGAATTGCATGAATGTCTCAAATTATTCAAATCAATTATTACCTACTCAACTTTGACAACATACCTCAAGTATATTTTGAATTGATTTCTTGTGTTTCTTAGCGACTTGCTTCAAGAGGTCGCTCTTATGCACATTTCCTTCCTGTCGCCACAAAATTTCGCCCGCAATTAACCACTTCATGTGTTTTTCTATAAAACTGTCTATAGTGTCAAATCCAAGTATGTTGAGCGGTAAATCAACCACTTCGTTATTTTTAGTAAACCAAAAATGTAATATTGACAAAATATTGTTATTCAAATATGTCTCAAGATCTTTAATGCCAACAGAATTGATAATCAGGTTCAAAACTTTCACAACTATGCGGTTATCTAAAGATTTCAGTTTCTGCAAATGTATTACTTGTAGTATGACGCTAAGTATAGAAGATTTTTTCGTTTGCGCCAGTGCAACGAAGGCATGTAGGACTGTGAACGTCCTGTTGGCAGATTCGTCCTTTAGTATCGATTCAGTACGGTTTGACACCTAAAACAACAATACAGTATAAGTCGCATATGATTTTATACCCTCAACTGATCCAGCCCTCGTTGTTAGAAAGGTCTGTATCAGCTGAATGTCACAATTGAACGTCATCACTAAACAAGTGTCCCCTGCAAATAAAAAGTCAGGATAATCATATTGATATTATAAGACCAATCACCGCATCATTTGTTTTTCAGAGAGCTGTCAAAATAATTTTTGCCCATATATTTTAAATACAAAAATAGGACTTACATCAATCAAAAAGACGTCTAGCAACTTCATCGAAAATGTATCAATGTTGTCTTCAGAGAAATCGTTAATCAACTTCATCAAATAACAGCAATGAAGACGAATGCTATGGACATTGCCGTTCACTTTCTTCATAAACGCATCTTCTAAGGCTTCTACAATATTCATGTTTTGGTTGCGATTCATTAAGATAATCTTAGTGACGCATTCATAAATCAGAGATGCTACTTTCGGTGGGTAATACATGTCTTCACATAGTTGCAAATAACTCTTGATCATTATAAAACAATTCTGTTTCATGTCACCATCGTCCATACATAGAGGGTCCATTATTTTTAAAAGTATTTTTAGTATTTCAAAAGACACTTTGGAATTTCTATACAGTTTCTGGCATATGCACTGCAACAGTGTGAATATTAAACCTGTAAATTATCGTTTCTTTTAGATAGATAGAGCTTGGTTAAGACATTAGTTTAATTGAAATAAATAATTATAATTACCTAGAGGCGGATCCTGAACATTAGAATCTATCAGTAGCTCTATGCACTGAATAACACACTGAGTATCAGATGTAAAGCTGTAGATACCATCATCTAGTATTAATTTCAGTATTTCTTCGCGGTACTCTGCTGGTTTTCTGCAATATGCAGCCAGTACCAAGAAACAATTGTGCTTTAAAGTATCAATACTCGTGTCATCCTCGACTCCTTCGATGATTACTTCGAAATCTTCAGATTGAACTTCAGTGTTCAATATATTATTAATAGCGTGAAAAAAATCAGCGTCCATACTCGCCCGTAACATGCTCGACAAGAATGGATGGAAATCAGTCACCAAAAGAGTTCTAACTAGTTGAAGAGCTTGAATTTTAACTGGTATTTCATTGTTGCTCGCTAACAAACGAGTCAATGCTGTATACATGCGTGCCAACATCATTGTCAGTAAAATACATATCTGCATGTTCTCAATTTCTTCTTGAGATTTTGTGTGATATATTATGACTTTTTCAAGGTATGATAAAACCACGTTAATCAACTTGATACACTCTAATAAATCTGCATCATTTTGGAATCCTTTTGAATTACTAGTAACTAAATTACTTTTGAAGTATTCTTCCACCCGACCTTCAACGTTAGAAACAGTTCCAACATGTTCGTTAACAGTTTCTTGTTCTAGTGACTTAGTTGAATTGTGTATTTCAAATTCACTGAATAAAATACACTTTTCTGTCGAATTGTGCAATATATCACGTAACTTTTCGAATTCCGACTCAGGAGCGCTAATAGGATTGAAAGCAACATTGTCATTAGCGATTATTCTAAATAATAATTCGGATACTTCAGTCACATATAAAGACCCAGTATCATTCGACGTAAGCCATGATAAGCATTGAATTCTGAAGTCATCCAAAGTACATTTGCTGTAGAATTTATGAAAGATATCGCTTAAAGTTTGAATACTATTGTTGGTGACTGGCATAACATTCTCGAGGTACAGTTTTATGAGCTGTAGTGCATGCGGGTAGTCCAATATATCGGATTTTAATAACTTTCGCAGGATTGTATGTACTGCTTTATGTGACGCATTTAGAGATGTGCAATTTCTGAAACCAATAGTTAAATTATTTTTAAAATCCGTAGTCTTTTCCTATTGGGTTGGTACAAAAGTAATGAGACACTCTACAAAACTCTTTACATTTCTTTGTAGAATGTTGTAGAACCTTCTAGGTACTTGTGATGTGGGGGTATATAAAGTCGCGATCGGTTTAGTCAGTTTGAAGACAAATGGACGAGCGACAAGTTGGAACACTATACTTATACGAGTACTTGTTAGGCCACAGTGCGCGGGCTGCGGCTGACAATTTCAACACTGCATTGGGCGCTGGAACTACAAGCCATGCGACGGTGTCCCGATGGTTTGACCGTTTTAAATCAGGAGACAGGAGCCTTGAAAGTCAGCCACTCTCTGGACGATCACCCGCAGTGAATGATGACTATTTACGCCGCGAACTGCAGTCGAATCCGGATGCTACCACTCGTGAATTAGCGGAAACACTTAATTGCAGTCACCACGCCGTGGAAAACCATTTGCATGAGCTTGGGTATCGAAAAGTTTTGGCTCGGTGTGTACCGCATATCCTTACAGATGCCAGTCGTGCAGTCCGTGTCGCTATCTGTCAATCACTTTTACTGCGACCTCGACGTAAAGAGTTTTTGTCTGATCTGGTTACTGGAGATGAATCATGGATTCATTACGAGAACGATACACGTCGTGCTTTTTGGCTGCCTCCAGAAGAAACGCCACCAACTCAACCGAAGCCGAGTGCAAAGAGCCGCTTAAAAGTTCTGCTTTGCTGTTTCTGGGACGCGCAAGGCATGCTGTTTTATGAACTATTACACAATGAAACTATAAACGCTGACAAAAATTCAACCCAGCTCACCAAACTATCTGCTGCTATGAAGAAAAAACGACGAAGACGAGTCAATGTAGTTTTACTACACGATAACGCTCGACCTTGTGTCTGTTGGAGACAGTTGGAGAACTTGGGCTAGGAGACGATACTCCCGGAGGAGGGGTCGAAGAAGACGTCAGTATGACAGTCATCGCCGACTCCTTCCAGGTGGAGGCCAGCAGGCAATGGGTGCCCCCCAACCTGGCGGGCATGCGGGGCCCGCCAGTTAGGCGGGCATGCGCCGGGAGGGTTGTGGAAGTAAAGGCTGAGCCGGTTTCCCATGGCCCTCCCATCACGGCGATGTGGGAACACCGCTGAATTTTACTGGGTATACTGCCACTCTGGCAGGGAGTCCCACATACTCCGTGTCGTCCCCCGACGAGTGGAGATGCGTAATGACATTTCACAGCGAAAAAAAAAGGATACGATACCCCACACACCTTATTTCCCAGACCTCACTCCATCAGACTAGCATTTGTTTAAAGCCCTAAAACAACATTTGCGGGGTAAACAATTTAATGATTTCTCTGATGTAGAGGCGGAGTTGAACAACTTTTTCGAGGAACAGTCATCAGAGTTCTGGGCAAAAGGTATCCAAACTTTGCCGGATCGTTGGCAAGAAGTCTTAGATGCTTGTGGGAGAAATATTGATTTTTTATTAATTTAAAAATATTTACGCAATATTTCAAGTAACTTCCGGTTTAATAAGTTGTGCTGTTGACTACTCGCTCCCACCTACTGAAGCAAGCCATACTTTAAAAGAGCGCGCAAGTGGCTCGACAGGTCAGAATTTGTTCGACCATGAACTCGGCAAGACAATTTATTGTGAACGGTCAGGTATGTTTTTATTTTAATTGCTCTTAAATAAATACACATTATGTTGTTACCCACAAAATTCTGGTATTTATAATTATTTATATACTATTATATATTGTTTTGATGTAATAATGTTATATTGCTACATGATTTTGTTGTTCAAATAATTACTGTGTCGCTTTAATAATAAGTATAAATTGATCTAATTTATGCATTCGTTTTATTCCATCTATTTTTTCCACCGCATGCTAATGGTGATTACGTCATTGAATAAGCTTTTTGTATTGTAATAATAATAAAAAAATGTAAAACGTAAACCAAGTGTCTCATTACTTTTGTGCCAACCTGATATTATTAAAATTATAGTAATTTCGCCATGATCTTACCTCACGCATGAATTCCATAATGACACAGATATGTTCTTAAATTCGTTATTGTTGCTCATTAAAATCCGAGAGTGTTCCAGCACCAAACAAACTAGCTGCTCAAAAACGTTCCATTCTATATTGGTACTGCTATTTGTAAGTAGAATTTGAAGACTATTCAGCAATGATAGGTAATCGTCGGGGGATATGCTGGCGGCATACTTTCCTACATAAACGTGTACAATTCCCAGCCTAAAATGATATTTTGTTGGATTAATATCTAGAAAATCATACGGAAAGCGACTGGAACAGCTTACGTAAATGTTTCATCAGAGCAACAGTAAGACAAACTTAGAAAGTTAACTACGACGTGGAAAACTGGAATAATATTTGAAACCAAACATTACAGACGATATTTTTATGTTTAGTTGAAAAAAATGTCTCCCATACATTCCAACTGCAAATGTGAGATTGTACGCACAATATGGAGAGATTTACCATGTTATTTTAAGACCCTAGACTTCTTACAGGTTTTCCTGTAATCTATCTATATATATATATATATATATAAGACCCTCACAGTAAGCCCTTTCACACGGTACAGTTTGCGAAACTTTTTTTTTCTTAATTTTCTAATTTATATATTCAAAATTCATCTATTTACGTATGCACGTCCGTGTTTGGGTCACAGAAATTCATTATGTGTACCAAATTCCAACTTAATTGGTCCATTAGATTCGAAGCAAATTGGCTGTGACAGACGGACAGACAGACAGACACGAGTGATCCAATAAGGGTTCAGTTTTTTCGTTTTAAGGTACAGAACCCTAAAAACAAAAATGTGATGGTCAGATTACCTACCATGGTACATGATTTTGCTGCAAGTCGTTGACAAGGTCTCCAAATGTAATGTTCTTATTGATGCTCAGTCTTAACCTTTTTGACACATTCGCTGCGCTAGTGTCGCTTCTTTCAGACAATTTAAATATCTGTAATTAAGTATATAGAAAAAATGTTAGTAAAACAATATAACACCACGCACTGTAAGTGTTCTTATACTTAGTTAAGTACATTAAAAGCGCCGGCGCAAACCTGGCGAAGCGCAATAAAGCGCGGTATACCTTGCCAAATAAATACCAATATGGCGTTTCTTAAAATAAAGTCGAAAATCGTTGATGCTCTTTCAAACTAGTGGCAGTTTATTTATTTCCAACTTTCATAACAACTAGCGCGTCGGCCCAAGCCCCATGTTACTGATGAAAGTGTTAGTCTCATCTATACTAATATTATAAAGAGGTAAATTTGTTTGTATGTGTTTGAGTTTTCACTGGTAGAATGCTACATTATTCCTGAGTGCATAAATTATATATTTTTTTTTACACTATGTTTGCTTTTTTTATACAGATTTTGGAATAGCTAAAAAAATATAATGCATATTAGCCGAGCTATCACAATTTTAGCATATGCTCATGCGCTGTCTAAACAGTTGTTTAAAATTGAAAACAACGTACGGCAACCTGGTGCGTCTTACACAATTCTACAAAAAACGTCCGAAACACCATATTTTATACCACCATCTTTTATTAGGTTGGGGAAAAAGTCTTTTCGCATTATAGTATGTATGAACTTGTAATAAAATCTCTTTGGCTATACTATTTGTATCTGGCTGGTTTTGGTATCATTGAAAGTTTAAATTTTAAAGAACATAAATTCAAATTAGGAAAATGTGTGATTTTCATTTGTTTTTCGTACCGTCAAGATGAGTGAATCTAATGAAGAAATTCGATACATTTTAAAATTTTACTACAAAAAAGGTAAAAATGCAACGCAAGCCGCGAAAAAAATTTGCGATGTTTATGGACCTAGTGTAGTGTCTGTGAGAGTAGCACAAATTTGGTTTAAGCGTTTTCAATCCGGAAATTTTGATGCAAGATGCACGTCGCTCTGGTCGCCCTATTACGGATAAAATGGATGCCATTTTTGAAAAAGTGGAGCAAGATCGGCATATCAGTACTTACGACGTAGCTGAAGAACTGGAAATTGACCACAAAATAGTTTTAACGCATTTGAAAAAAACTGGGTACACAAAAAGCTCGACATTTGGGTACCTCACGAGCTCACTGAAAGAAACCTAATGAACCGTGTACTCATTTGTGATTCTTTATTACGACGTAATGAAACCGAACCATTTTTGAAGAAGCTGATAACTGGTGATGAAAAGTGGATCACGTATGACAAGAACGTGCGAAAAAGGTCGTGGTCAAAGGCCGGTCGGGCTTCACAGACTGTGGCGAAACCCGGGTTAACTCGCAACAAGGTGATGCTGTGTGTGTGGTGGGATTGGACGGGCATTATTCATTATGAGCTGTTACCACCAGGCAGGACCATCGATTCTGAACTCTACTGCGAACAACTGATGAGATTAAAGCAAGAAGTTGAGAGAAAGCGGCCGGAATTAATCAACAGAAGGGGTGTGGTTTTTCATCATGATAACGCTAGACCTCACACATCTTTAGCCACTCAGCAAAAATTAAGAGAGTTTGGCTGGGAGGTGTTAATGCATCCGCCGTATAGTCCTGACCTTGCACCTTCAGATTTCCACCTGTTTCGGTCTCTTCAGAATTCTTTAGGCAGTGTCAGGTTAACATCACCAGAGGACTGCCAAAACCACTTGTCGCGGTATTTTGACCAGAAGTCCCAAAATTTCTATAGCAATGGGATCATGTCCCTACCTACAAGATGGCAAAAAGTTATCGAACAAAATGGTACCTACATACTTTAGTTAAATGTAAATAAAATATATTAAAAAATGTTTTGAATTTTCTTAAAAAATGCGAAGAAACTTTTTCCCCAACCTATTATATTTATCTTATGTTTAAAAAAAATTTTTTTTTCGACATACTTCCGTTCGGATGATTTTAAACTATAATCCTTTTCAAAATAAATTATTTTATGATCACAAGGACATCATAGAGATAAGGTTTGTCATTTACAGTATGTCAATGTTTCATATGTTCCGGAGATAACATAAAATTACTAAAACGCAAAATAATTTTCATTAATTCCGCTCGGGTATAGGCGTCTTTCCGATTTACAAAGCCACAACGCAACCAATGGAAACTGCTCGCGTATACCCTTGTATTGCTATTTTTAAATCTGTGATTACAATGTATACATGAATTTTGCGTACTGATAGTTTGTAACTGTTTTTATTATTCTGTGGTTTGTAACGTGGCCCCGCGCGTCCTGTTTCCAAACTATACTACAGCACTTACGCCTGACAAGTTTTAAAGATATAATTATGTAGTTTAATAACATCATTAAAACTTATTTATCGACATTCCCAGCTGACCACAGGGCATATCGCAAAGTAGTTGTATTTCACTCCGTTAGTGGCACCCCGACAGTGATAGACACCAACCGCGCGCTAGCTGAGCGAGCGAAGCGAGCGATGTCCCGTTAGCGGCCGGCGAGTGCTACATCCAAGTTGGTCGCAGTTACTTGTCTATTTAGTATTTTTAGGACCCTAAAATAGGAGTTATTCGAGTAGGAATACATGCACAACAAATAATAATAATAATAATAACCTGGGACATTATTCACACACGGTCATCTGATCCCAAACTAAGCAGAGCTTGTACTTATATACCACCTTTTTGTAAATACATACTTATATAGATAGTTACACCCAGACTCAGAACAAACAGACATGTTCATGCATACGAATGTTTGTCCTGGATGGGAATCGAACTCACGACCTGCGGCATGATAGGTGATATCTTAATGAACCACGCCAACTGGCCTGTCAAATCAAAATGGCGAACGTGCAACTGCTCGCGTATACATTGGAATCTAGAGATCGGCGTACTGGCACACACGAGTAGTCCGTATGCGTACTGGCACTGTATATTATGGAATAAGATAGTTGATTAGGTCACTACGAAATATACGCGAGTATTTGCATACAGACTCTTGTATAGATTGGAAAACCTTAGTAAAAAATTTTGTTCCAATCTACGTATACCTACGCGATTAATTTCACACCCTTGCGTTCTGGCCTTGTACAGAATAAAAAGATGCCGCGAATAGAACATGCTTTGTACGGACGTTTTATACATTTACCTATAGATGGCGTACCTAGTGCAAATAAGTAATTTTTCTGAATCCCGAGATTTTCCACGGATGGATGACCCTCTCGATTTATTATTTCAATATTTTCGGTATAATAAAGCGGAACAGTTTGTTTTTTGTTAGCTTGTTTGTAGGTGCTAATCTCTGGAACTACCCCAGTCAGATTTGAATATTTTTTTTGCATTTTATAGCCCAATTCTTGAGGCTATTAAACATCACGCTAGGGCCCTTAGGAGCCGATCAAAAAGAAAAAAGTCAGAAAGAACGTTCAGCGCAAACGAAGTAATGGCACGGGCAGGCAATGCGATGCGATGCGACGGGGCGGGTCGGGGGAACAAGAAATTTCACGCGGACGAAGTCACGTGCAGAAAGAAGCTAGTGTACCTATAATACAGTATTTATAAGGTGGAGGTGAGCCACACACTAGACTAGACCTTCTTGTTTTTCTATTGTGAGTAGGTAATTCTTTTATATGTTAAAAAAACCTAGTTATGAATTGTACAGTCCTAACAGACCTAAGTAACGGGTGTCCGGTGGCAGATTTATGTTTTTAAAAGCAAATATCTCGAAAAGTTATAAAAAATGCAGCGGGAGGGCGGTGTTATTGGACGCTCGGAGAGTGCGGATTGTCAGTCACATGCCGCAATGGTCAGGACAACCACCAGAGTACGCCATTGAGGCGTTTTTTAAGAGTGGTGATTCCATCAGACATATTTCGCTTTAAATACGACTCAGCCAGGGCCAGGCAGTTGAAGGAAAATATTCGCAATGAAATACAGTAAATTCAGCCGAGCCTGCTACAGCGCGTGAGACGTAACACGGTGGAACGTTTCCAACAGTGTGTGTGTCTGCACGGACAGCATTTGGACGAAATTATTTTTTTGAACTGAAATATGCAGGATTCTTGTGTACTTTAAACTATTTAATACACCCATAAGTTTGTAAGTTTTTGTTTTGTTAGCTTTTAAAAACATAAAATCTGCCACCGGACACCATTTATTTTATTTTTATTTATATATAATATATGGACTTAATAAACCAAATATTTATGGACTATTAATATGTACTAGTTTACTAATAAGAAACAAGTAATTTTAATTCAGGTATAGTACGACACAACTTAGAGGTAGCATCGGTAAAATTCGTAAAACCGATCGCCATCCGAACTGATTGCGCCAATCACCAATCTTTATTACTGCTTTAGGCGAAAATTATCTTTACGCAAACGCAATAACTTGTAAAGTCATATTAACCATATACAATATATTAAACTTTGTGAAATACTGTTGTACTACAATCTGTTTTTTATATAAATAAAGATTATTATTATTATTATTATTAACCATATAAATTCTCAAAGTACTACATCTAACTTGTGTCGTACTGTAGAAAATATGTTTATACCAAGTATGTCCTTAGATGAACAGAAAGCTCAGATTTCGTTTCTTTGTATTCATGTATGTAGGTACCTACTATAAAGTTTATTGCAATTACATATTACAAAACCAGCTTCTGTATGCCTGTATACCTTGTGTGATTTTATTTTTTTTTTTTTATGTTAGCCTGCACTGTCCCACTGCTGAAATGCAAAGACCTCTCCCAATCCTTCCTTTTCCAGGGCTACCTCGATCCAACCCTTGTAGTACGCGTCTAGGTCGTCTTCTCTTACTGAGCCGGCCTCGGCAGCGCTGCCCATCCCCAGGGTCTCACTGTGTGGAGACTGTTGCCCAGCGGTCACTAGGCATGCGGCTGACATGACCCGCCTAATCCCATTTTAGCTTTTTTTTTTCCCGTTTTGGAGAGCAGCGTGGTGTTTCGTATTCTGTCAGATCGTTTTTCGCCCAGAATGCTGCGCTCCATTGCGCTTTGACATACCCCAAGGCGGGACTTTTGTTACTCGGTGAGCGACCAGGTCTTAGCACCGTAGCTTTAGGACGCGCAGGACACACATATCGATGAGTTTTCGCTTCAGGGAGATCGGTAGATCACCCTTCATTAGCGTCTTCATAGACCAGTAGCTTTTCCAGGCGTTTTCGAAAGAGAACCGACCCAAGTAGATGTACTCATCGATATAATTTATTTTCTGCCCTATCTACCTCGACCCTACGTGACCCTACCCCACCTTGTGTAATATAATATGACTAGCTTTTGCCCGCGGCTTCGCCCGCGTGGATGTTGGAAATTATCCCACGGGAACCGTACATTTTTCCGGGATAAAAAGTATCCTATGTGCTATTCCAGACTATCTATCCCTGTGCCAAATTTCATCTAGGCCCGTTCAGCCGTTCTGCCGTGATTAAGTAACAAACATTTCACTTTCGCATTTGTAATATTAGTAGGATAATTAAAATAAAATGCATTTTTTTCATTAGTCTTTGACAAATAATTACATGATCGATTTGATCTAAGCAAAATGTACTTGCAGGTCATTTAAACTATAATAGATACAGTAGCCACCAAACAAGTTGGCAAATATTTGGAAGCAGGCGGGACCGGTGGTTGAGTTTGAAAATATAAAAATAGAATGGGTCCCGCCTGTTTCCAACTATTATTTAATTCAAAATGGGCTTGTTTTTAGCTTTTCAGTTTTAGTGCAGCCGGTTTTTAGTTTTTTTTTTTATTACTTTTTTTTTATTTCCATCTTTTTAGTTTACAAATGTGAAAGATTTCGCAGATGGTTTAGTTCTTGCAAGGAGTTTTGGTCGTGAGGGTTATTTAAAAGCTTTTTTACGATTTGTCACTTCGAATTACTTTTAATAAGTTGTATATATTTTTGAAATCACCTTTTAAAACCCTTCATTTTGATACCCTACTCGATGGTATTAGAAGAAAAAAAAAATTCAAACTCGACAAAATGGCACCCCAAATCCGCCATTTTACTTTGTTTTTTTTTTTATTTTTTGACTACCAAGACAAATCTAAAGATAATTTATCCAAATCCGTTCATTTTTTTAGGAGTTATGAGGGAACAACCGAACAAAGAAACGGACATACATACATACAGGTCAAACACATAACCTTCCTTTTGGGCTTCGCCGCAGTCGGGTAAAGTGTTTGCGTGGCGAAGACTATAGACATTCTTCATTTCGTTTATGCAGCAAATTTAGGTGTTGATTGTGTTGAAATCTGAATCGAATGATGTTCTTTGTTTTGGATTACAGTGAGTAATAAGGCAATGTTTTGAAATAACTGTAACGATATGACAAGTTTTTAATATGATGTGATTACCATGTGGGAAAAATAATGCCAAGATTTAGATATGATGAAATGGGGAGTGTATTTGTAACTTTTGACACTTTGACACTTTAAAATGTCATTATCTATGTAAGAATGTATATTTCCTTACCTGGTAATGCACTGATGCAGCTAAATTATGAAAGTATGAGCATTGTTGAAAAAGTTTATCATTTTGCTTTCGGTTCCTTTGTAAATAGCTCACTTCTGTACATATTATTTCCATAATGCTGTTCAGATATTTGTTCCAAAGCTCCCAGTTGTTTGCGAGACTCCCTTCTTCATTTCGGAGTCTACCCAGTGGATGATGAAGTGCCACAGTCAGATTTAAAAAGTAAAACAATAAATTCTGTAAATAAAAGGAGTACATTTTAAATGTTCTGTATGTCTAAAGAAAAAAAAGATACCTTTACAAGTTAATGGGTTAATTATGCAGGGTTGCATTTCTGAAAGATACTACAAGTGTTCGATGGAATTAACATTTTTAACTATGTTGGGCTATATCCATAGACATATACTGGATGATTTTATTTACCGTCTTGAAAAAAAATAGGGTACAAAACGAAGTAAAAGCCTATGGCATACTTAGCTATTTATTTTCATAGCTTAGACAGAAATTGCTCTATCAATAAACACTACACATTTAAAGTAAACTAGAACAATAATATCGAAATTCAAACGTAGTGCGTATGATTTGAATTTCGATATTTTTTTTTTAACTAGTAATGCCATTATACCTATTATACCCTATTATTTTCAAAACGGTAAAAAGTCACCCAGTATATAATTCTTCTGTACGTGTGTTTGTCACCTAACTCCTTCCAAACGGCTGGACCGATTTGGATGAAATTTTGTGTGTATATTTCAATGGGTTCCTGGATGGTTTGAAATCACAATTGGATCAGGTAGGTGGCGCTGCTAAGGCGGTACGAAGTTAGCCGGGTCCGCTAATCTTTAAATAAAAAACAACTCGCTTTTCGTCTATGTGACAGCTCAGTCCTAATCTACGCAATGGATTTTTATGCGGTTTTCACCATCATTTAAAGAGTTTATTCTGAAAGATCTGTGTATTTCTAAAGGCCTGCGCAGAAGAAGGACAATCCTTGGCGTACTGTTTCTCCGTCAAAATAGGTTGTTTACAATTGCATCAAATAACGCACATGAGGGACTAAAAGTATCCTGTAAATTTGTTTGAGGACTTTTGTCCTCCGCAGACAAAAGATCCTCGTCTGCGCAGTCCTTTAGAAATCCCAGAGATCTCGATGTCTACACATATCACCATTAGGCACAGTTGAAGCAGGAGTGCCAGTTCACTATAATTGCATACATAAAAACTATATGCATTTAAGAAGCAAATCCAAACAACCCTAAAGGATCAGCAAAGTAATACATTTATAATAACGTAAAGTTTAATAATGTACGCACACAAATTCACTTTAATATAATTATTTTACATGTTTTGATATATCTCGGGACCCTGGGGTCCCGGACCTTTGGAAGGCGTACGAGGGGCGGAAACCAACTCGCAGAGGCCCCTTAGACAATTTTAAATCATGAGGAGGCACCAACCGACAATTATCCCTATATGCACTATGCAAGTGCACCCAAGGACCACCCCCGGCTGGTGCAGGACTATTGTTGTACGTGGAAGCAAAATATATTGGCCTATGGGTCTGGGTGGCTAAAGTGGATTGGGTAACTTGAAATATGGAAGAACTATGTCCCCTGCCTGACCAATGTTATATATTATACACGGATAAAATGGCAGGGGGTGACTTACACACTCAATAATGGGCCCCCGGAAACGGTCACTAGCACATAGTGACGTGGCGACAAGGGGGCAACACTTCCTGAGGTGTTTGAGGAGTGGAGAGGTATTCCACGGTTATCAGAACAATCCCGAAAGTACGGTCAAGATCCCTACCAGCACCTTACTGGAATACTTCCTTCCTCCGAGCACGTTTGCTCTTGCGAATTTCCACTCAAGCCGGCCAATAAAGGCAAGAAAGTCGTGTGAGCTCTGTTCCTCATCAGTGTTCACTCCAGCCGGCCAATAAAGGCAAGCCAGAGATGAGGACAAGATTTCTCCCGGGAGATAGGGTCCGTGGGGTCGCTACTGCCCAACAGCTCGCCACATGCTGCCCTGCGGGTTTCTGTATCTCTCTTGGTCTGGCTCCTCATCCTAGACCCTTTCCGGCAAAGTAAAATCTACCGGCACAGACCTACAGTTCGGAGCACGCAAGCCCCACCACGACGTTAACGTAGAGATAATAATAATAATAATAATAATATAATAATATTCCACAACTATCACACAACGCCGTCTAGCCTCAAGCTAAGCAGAGCTTGTGTTATGAGTACTAGACAACTGATAAACATACTTATATATTTCTAAATACATACATATATAGATAAATTACACCCAGACACAGAACAAATGATCATGCTCATCACACAAACATTTGTCCTGGGTGGGAATCGAACCCACGACCTCCGGCATAGCAGTCAGGGCCACTAACCACTAGACCAACAGGCCAGTCAGAGATACAGCGGTGGTGTTATTTTTTTTTTTTTATATATCTTAATAATCGGAATATGAGTTCTAGGACAATGACTATTGTATCTGTATTCCTAGCTAGTTTTAAATACTTTAAATTGTAATCTGTGGAGAACGTAGTGGGTAGCATAATTGAAAAAAATGTAATATTTAAGATATTATGAGTATTTCTTGTTGTGCTACTGTTTGTTTTTCCTTAAAAAAATAAATAAATAAAAACTATAAGTAATTAAGTTTGTAAATAAGACACACCCAGACAGACAATAGCAAAGATTTGACTACTGAGCACATGCACAGCATGGTTTATAAAAAAAAAATACTTAAAAAGAAGTAAAAACCTAAAACAAATAAAATAACTTTCATAAACCATTAAAACAGCTTCTGAAGTCGGTGCCAAGCTAAGGTGCATTGAAGAATTGAAGACACCGACTTCAGAAACTGTTAAGTTTTTTATGAAAGTTATTTTATTCGTTTTAGGTTTTTGAAGTCGGTTTTACTTATTTCAAAGTTTTTATTTTTTATTTTTATTTGAATACAAAATTGCTTAAGCCCAAGACGAACGAAAGAAGAATCATCAAAATCCGCTTAAATGCCAGAGATACAGTACTATAACTACTATAACTTTCCTGAAAGCATGTAGATCACGATAGTGAAAGAACCATCAAAATTGGTTCATAAGTTTTGAGAAAATCGTGGACATACATACATATGGGTCGAATGCAGAACATCTTTTCTTGAAGTCGGTTAAAATGTTTGTAGTTTCTTATCTCTTTTGTTGACTGTACCTATCTAAAAAGTTTAGGAAACCGAAACAGGGCCCGAAGGCAGATCATGGCAGCATGCATGACAGGCGGTATAAAAGCAGATATATTTAAAGTTGTTAAGTAGGTATACGTCTTGTTTCCTTGTATTGCAAAAAAAAAACGATATTTATTAAGAACTGCTAAGTTTAAAACTACTTGTATAACTGTTATTGATATAATAATATAATGTTAAATACCAACCTTCTTCTTTTGATCCTTATTTTGGTCATAAAATTTTAATAATGTGGGCATACAATTTTCGGTAAAATGACACATTGTTAACCGATACTCGCAAGATAGCTAAAAATAATTCTGTGATTATTTACTGACAACAAATTATAACAAAATAAAAAAAAACAATGTAAATCATTCACATACCGTTTCTAGCAGCAAAATTATTATTTCTATAACTACATCGTGTACTTTTTTGTCATTTGAAATGTTAGAAAAAAATTGTTCTAATGAGGATAGTGATTCCATCAGTGGGCCAATGAACTGACAATTGTCTTTTCCACTTTTCATTACAAGCAGCACAAGCCTAAGCTTTGTGTAGTTGTCTATTTTGTAATCACTACAAAAACATGCAGCAATACAGACATCCAGCAACTCTGGAACATTACCAACAAAAAATCAATTTAATAAAAAACAATTACCCATACATCAAATAGAGCTCATCATCATCTGCCTAGACTTTTCCCAACTCTGTTGTGGTCGGCTTCCAGTCTAACCGGATGCAGCTGATTACCAGTATTTTACATGGAGCGACTGCCATCTGACCTCCATAACCCAGTTACTGGGTAATACAATGCCCCTTGGTAAAACTGGCATCAGACTTTCGGGCTTCTGACGACCCGTAACGACTGTCAAAGATCTACGAATATCAGCCAGGACCAACGGCTTAACGTACTTTCTGAGGCATGGAGGGATCTCGGTATGAAAAGATGGTCATTCATCCACACGGACCAACCACGGCAAGTGTAGCTTAACCTGATCGATCGACCCGTGCGGCTGTTATTACTTAGCTATGAGCCCTCATTTATTTATTATTAGGCTCTTCAACAATGAGATCACTATTACTTGACAATTTGTACATTGCAAACTTAAGTCTAAGCGCCTTATTACATAGAGAAAAGCACAGCATGCACTACATTATACACAGATAACACAAAAAAAAACAGTCAAGTGCGTGTCGGACCACGCACAATATAGGGTTCCGTAGTTGGGATGAATTTATCCCGAGAGCAAATTTAACATTGTAGTTGAAAAACATGTTCTCCCATACATTCCAACTGCAAATGTAGGTTTGTATGCACAATATTGATAGATTTACCATGTTATTTTAAGACTTTTTATAAGTTTTCCTGTAATCTATAGGCACAGCAGTTTCGGAGATAAGGGGGGAATGGTCATTTTTTGTATATTTTCTTAAATAACTTTAAAACAATTTATTTTAAAATTATAATATATATATTGAGATCCTCACAGTAAACCCTTTCATTTGATGTGTCACACGGTGAGTTTGCAAAACTTTTTTTTTTAAGTTTTCATCCTCCATTAGATTTGGAGCAAATTGGCTGTGACAGACAGGCAGACAGACACACAAGTGATCCTATAAGGGTTCCGTTTTTTTCCTTTTGAGATACGGAACCCTAAAAATAAAAATATTATTAAAAGCTAAATTCATTACAATAAATTACATAGATTAGATTTTATTTTTGATCATTTTTATATAAGACTAGCTACTCACTCACCTTTCCATGTACTTGGTTTTATGAGACCCAAGTAGTGCTCATAGGGCAGAAAATGTTTCAACAGTAAATTCAAATAACAGTCACCAATAGCTTTCACCATGCGATTATCTTTTAGTACATATAAACACATCTCTGTTATTTTGTCAGACTTAATATAAGCTTTGCCTGAAAACATAAACATTTTAATGTATTTAAGTGGGATAGAAACTACTTAAAATTAAACTATATTAACATGTTCAAATGTGATAACAAAAAACTTATATTGTGTCTCGTTTACCATGCTGGAACCTCTTAAGACAAATGTTAAAAGTTTCTATAAGACTTTTTTTTGGTGGGAAATCATCAAATAACTTCTCCCACTCTGCATGGAGCGGAAGGGTCTGTCAGACTTTTACTAACTAAATCCCACCCATGTTCCTTCAGTTGCCTGTGCTGTGCCAGGGCCACGGTAACTCTTTCAAACAACCCGTGACCCAGGCAGTTCTATATGACCCTGGATGCCATTTGTGCAATGCAGTTATAAGAATGGGTATGATATTTCAACATATAGTTATCATGGAACAAAATTTCATAAGACAACCCGGAACGTCAATCAAATCAGTAGCTGTTACAGAGACAAGCTGAAAATTACCCAAAGTGGGAAGAAGAGTGCTTTGTTGTTTTCCTGCATGATTGAAACATAAATGATGAGATTGACAAGAGAACCAAGCTAACCCCAGAGCCCTAATAAGAACTAAACTTAAGTGGTATACCATAATAGGATGAGACACATAGCTTATAGAAAGGATGTTCAATGGGTCTGAAGTGAGCTTGGCTAGTAACCTTGTACCATTAAAACATTAGGCGCGGCAGACGCACATGCGCGTTTTCGGACATTCACCAGGTGCTTGACGGCGCGTATGCGCGTCCATACAATTTACATAACTTTCTTCGAGTCCGGCGCGCCGCACCTGTGCTTTCATTGTGCATCTCTATTGTTTCGAAAACATCGTAAAATAAGGGTGTAGCATAAAGAAGCGTTTGCATAAAGAATTAAGCAGATAATGTGTTAAACACCTCATGGTACAATAAGGCACTTAACTGGTATTTGCGGCAATTAGATTAGTGGAGGTCTATGTCCAGCATGTTTTTTAGGAGACAAAATAATGGTGAAGTATAAATGTAAATTAAATTACCTTTATTGGAGCCAGCCACACATAGGTGTAATAAACTACTACAAAGTGGCCTAGTGTTCTTTTCATAAGTTTTAGAAGTGTCAAACTTTTCTATTTCCTGTGAAATGCACAAACACTTTGTAATAGAATTGTAGTATACAATTTGGACCTTTGATCAAACCCTATCTGTGGAGATTGTCATTGCTAGGGCCAACTTGGCCGTAAGCTGTAAGCTTTAATATAATGATGCCAAGTCCAGCTAATAACGACTTCCTGAGAAAACCAATCAAATCCAATGAAGAGTCAATAGATGTTGCATATAGGTAGATTATTATCATATTATTGTAAAGTGTTAATGAGTAATAAAGTATTCCTGCTGATATAGTTACCTTCAGAATATATTCATTTATGTCGTCAAATAGATTATTCCAGGTATATCCCCTCTTTTTTAAGGTATTTTCTGATAAAAGTGAAGGCACTGCATTTCTTGTAAGGAATTCTTTTAAATTTTCTGCATTTTTCTTCCGTTCTGTGACTCGTCTATCTTTGATACCATTACTGGCTTCTTTAATTGAAATTTCTAATTCCATGACACAAGAACTTGTTGAATTACCTAAATACTGTTTAAATGTAAATGACTGCTGAATCTGAAGATTCACAAACTATTTGTTATCAACTTAATCATTATTATAAATAGTGGTATTGTTTGTCTGATTGTTAATAGTCGGTTAAACTTTAAACTACCACTTTCCACCGCTTATTTTGCCTGGTTATAAGCTCAGGCTAGTGAGCTCAAAATCTTTCTACTTCAATTTTTAATATTCGCCTTTCTTGTATAAAGGCGATCCTACTAAGCTAGCCTGAAGCCAGGGCGCACGGCAGAGAATACAACCGTACTATCATTTAGGAATAGCAATTCTCGAGAGGAATGCAAATACCAAGCGATAACGACTACCACACACACCACAAGTGGGTAACTGACTGACTGTGACTGACTTACTGAGACTGACACTGACAGCAAGGTACTAATCTATTGAACAGTCAAAAGTGTCAAGTCAAAAGCTGTCAACAACTCAATCGTGGAATTAGTATGTACACTCCTACCGTCTTGAAACGAAACGTGAAACGTCGCAACGTGAAATGGCGAATATTGAAACTACGGCAGTCATGTTGAAATGTCATTCGATTGTCGGTGTCTACCACATTCGGATTCTCTGGTTGTTTTGTCGTGATATTCCTGAATTTATAAAGTTAAATATGCCGAAATTGCCCGAAATCTATTAAGTGATGCTCGAAACATTATTGTAAAGGTTAAAACCTTTTTTGAAGAAGAAGCTCGGGCGGGGTCTCTGATTATTCCATTTAATCAAATATACAAACGAATTTCGGCAGCGACAGGTTAGTGTTGTCAACTTTCTTGTTATAAATTACCCGATACTTAACTAATTATTTAAGTCCACGAAATATTCGTTTGTATTCTTGCTGCAGGTTAGCGTAACGGTAACGTACATCTAATAGGTAACCTGCTAAGTAAGTGAGCAAACTAACCTGCCAGATTTCAAAGTTCTACTAACATTGATTTTATTATCTTATATTTCAGTTGTGAGTCAAGGACTAATTTCAAAAATAGTTACGGAAGGGCACGCAGCAGAAGAAACTGGTACAAAATTCGGACACCAGGCAAGGAGAGAAAACGTAAAAGTGGATTTGTGCATGTTGATGATTTTGACATGGGAGTTATACGGAGGAAAGTACATTAATTTTATTTTGCTAAAAAGAGGTCCCTACTGTTAAAAATCTTCTAGAGGTCTTAAAGACAGAAATAAATTACACAGGACAGCGAGAGAGTCTGTTAAAGCTGCTTCACAACGTGGGATTTCGTTTTAAAAAATCTCAATCCAATCGGAAGGTTCTTATGGAGCGTAATGAATATCAGCTTGGAGAGCTAAGTACTTGCATCCAGTGGATAAAAATAATAAATCTCCCCAGCCCCGGCCCATAATTTATTTAGATGAGACCTATATTCACTCTTCGCATACATCGGATAAATGTTGGCAAGGAGAGGGTGAAGACGGAGTATTGAAGCCTGTATCGAAAGGGCAAAGATATATTATTGTTCATGCGGGAGGAGATACTGGATTTGTTACAAATGCACTAACTTGTGTTTAAATCAAACACAAAAAGTGGTGATTATCATGACGAGATGAATAGTACCAACTTTAAAAAGTGGGTTATTGAAAAACTTGTGCCTAATTTACGAGAGCCATCCATAATAGTGATGGATAATGCTCCCTATCACCGTATTTGTGTGAATAAAGTTCCAAATACGAATTCCTTAAAAAAAAGATATGCAATTATGGTTGAATTAAAATAAAATTGACTACGGAGAGAATTTTACTAAACCTCAGCTTTTAGAAATAATTAAGAGAAACAAGCCTGAACCTGTATATGAGATTGAAATAATTTTAGAAGACAATAGACACAAATGCTAATATTTACCACCTTATCACTGTGATCTCAATCCCATTGAACTCATATGGAGCACAATGAAAAGAAAAGTTACTGATGTAAATATTGAGCACAAAAATGCTGAAATTCCCCGCCTAGTTAGAGAAGCTTTTGCTAGCTATTACAGTTCATGAGTGGGCACAGCATTGTACTTACGTTCGCAGGTTAGAAGGAGAATATTTAAAACATGATTTGTATTTAGATAAACCTTTTATTATAGAAGTGGTAAGTGACACTGAAACCGAAAGCGATAGTGATAATGATGATAGTGGTACGGAAATAAGCGGAGTATGGCCTCACAACCAGGATGAAGTTGTGTATGCAGGTTCATCTAAAGATCACAATTACTGTAAACCTGGTTTTCAATAAATCATTGTAAAGCAATTTGTTTTTTTTTATTACACTACACTACCACTAGGTACCACTGCTAATTATAATTAGTCAAATCTGGTGTTAGGAGTTAGGTACGGTCATACCTAAATGCTAGAAATCCAGGTACCTCTTGCAGGGTAGGTACCTACTTAACTTTCGCATTAAATGAAAGTTGTATCCCCCCGTGGAACATTTTATCTGCTGAATTTCCACTTCATTGAATTACTTTTTAGATAAAGCCATTGTTCATTGCTGAGAGACTAAACTGGTATCGTACCACGTAACTGTAAATTATCAAATTCTTTTTATTTATTTTATTATTTATTTTATTATTTTTATATAGGTATCATTGTTTTTAATTTGTAAAAACTGTAATTCTTATTAAACGATTATGTCTAATGTGAAATTTCCTTCTTGAAAACTCACTCAATTTTGGGCACCTTATATTAATTAGCAACACTGAATCGACGGTGCCGTCCTCTTTCAGTTAACAGATAAGTTGGTAGGACTGTATTAGTTTCATTTATATAGTTATTCTACTCTTTGTTATTAGTAATCTCTTTGGTCTTTGGTCAAAGGTTTTGCATTTTTTTTATGTCAGAAAATATTGTTTTTATTTTAAATAGCAATGTTTATAAGGATTTTAAACACGATTTAAATCTTTCCTGTAAATTTTATTATTTTAATATTTTATTAATTATAACGAATTTTACAAACGCTAGAATATGGCATTACCATGGCATATTCCTTTGGAATGCCGAAACGGTAGAAAAAAAATGGATGCACCACAACCATCTTTACTCAAACATTATTGCAATATGGACATTCATCAACCTCCGTGCGAAGAATTGCAAACGGGACTCATGTGCGAAATTGGCCTAAAAAATCGAGAGCCAGCTACCATTCAAAGGTTAATCGCGTCAGGAATGACGGTAGCCCGGCTTGATATGCGAGACATGGAACCTGATGCTTGCGCCCAATTGATTCAAAGTATAAGACAAGCTGTTTATAATTATAGCACTGAATTAGAATATGTATACCCACTGGCCATAATAGTAGACGTACGAAGCCCTGCTATTGTTACGGGGGACCTGAAAGGTGGCCCCAAGTTAATTGTGGATCTTATCCAATACAACACAATCCGTTTAACAACTGATGCAAGTTGGCGTGCATGTGGAACCCCTGATTGTTTATTTGTTGACTATGATCATTTGACGGATCTGCATCCTAAGGATATTATATATATCGATAGCCTGAGTCCTGGTAAGATTAAACTTGTAATAACGGAAGTCGGTGAAAACTGTGTAGATTGCTCAATCGCTGTTGGCGGAACTATTGGTGCCAAAATGACCGTCCGTATCAGTCAGACACCTCAAGATCTCAATCAAATCGACCGCACGGCAAAACATGGAAGTGCTGAATCGATACCTTGTAGTGAAACATCGCACGAACCGTTCGAAAATATGGAAGATCAAATAGCTTGGGCAATCGGATCTGACGTAGATGCTGTACTGGTTCCAAATGCTCAATATGTACAAGACATTATATGCGTAAGAGGCCTTTTATCGGAAAAAGGGAAACAAATTTTGATCATTGCTTGTATTGACACAGTATTAGGTTTCGATAATGTTGATGACTTATTAGCTGTAGCAGATGGTCTCTATGTTGATCGGTGCATTTTATGTACTGATTTGCCTGTAGAGAAAATATTCATTGCCCAGAAAATGTTATTAGCGAAGTGCAATAAAGCTGGGAAGCCATGCATATTTAAAGCAGTAATAAATGAGCAGATTCCCACACTTTGCGTAACAGATATTGCAAATCTAGTAATTGATGGCGCGGATGTGATATCTTTAGAACTACATTATGATTCTCCATTAAAGAAATTTTCTTTTGACTCTGTGAAAATAGCTGAAAATTGTCTCGCTGCAGCAGCTGTTATTTGTAGGCAAGCCGAAAGAATTATTTGGCAGCCATACGTTTATGGAAATACTGAATTAATGCAAAGTCCTCTCGAAGAACCAACTAAAGCCATTAGTATAAATGCAGTTGAACTTGCCATGCGAGCTTTTGCTGTCGTAATTATATGCTTAACTAACTCTGGTCGAACTGCTAAACTAATTGCTCACGCTAAACCACATTGTCCTGTAGTGGCGGTAACTAGGGCATGCCACACAGCACGTCAGTTACGCTTTTGGCGAGGAGTTCGATCTATTCATTATTTTGAAATTGCAAAAGGTAATTGGACGGAAGAAGTAGAAGCACGTGTTCGTGCTGCACTCGATTATTGCAAAACAAAGCGTCTTTTGCGAGCTGGCGATGCTTACGTTTTAGTAACGGGATCACGACGAGGTGTTGGATATTGCGATAGTGTAAGACTTTTGTATGCAAGTGTCCGTAATACTGTTAACGTTGAGTAACCATTTAATTTCCAATGCATCAGTAACGTTTTGTTTTGGCCAGACTTATAATTTCTTGTTTAATAAAAAAATATAAAGAAGCGTGGGGCGTTGTATATTGCTGCTACTATATCCTAACTCGATTTTTCTAACTGGGCCATCTGTCAACGTCAAACTGCTTACCTCCACAGAACCCCGCCGACGACGGCGACACACCACTCTACGGTTTAAATACACACTGTCGTCTGCACAGTTATATAATATTATTCGTTAGGTTTGTATTGTTATTGTAAATCCTTTTTAGGGTTCTATACCTCAAAAGGAAAAAAAAACAGAACCCTTGGATAGAGGATAACTCTTGTGTCTGTCCGTCTGCCTGTCACAGTTTGCTCCGAACCTAATGTTAGACGAAAATAGACCATTCTCTCCCCCCCCCCCCCCCCTTATCACCGAAACTACGAAACCTAAAATTTTGAAAAAAAAGTACAGGTAATATTTCTGTACTTATAGATTACAGGAAAACCTATAAGGAGTCTATGATCTTAAAATAACATGTATGGGAGAACATATTATGTTTTTTAATTGCAATGTTAAGTTTGTTCTCTTTGTTCCCGTTGAGTTACACCATTTTGTGTTACACTGTTACCCATTGGGATAAAAATTACTGATTAGTATCACTGTAACTCAAAGCCACGTTTTTTTTTCCATCAATTTACACTGCAACCTAATAGTACGTAATAGGGCTACATATCGGGAACAAAATGTCCCAAAGAGTTACAGAACTTTATTGTTCAATTAAAGATTAATAAAACCATTGAAATCCAAAATCATTTTTTAATAAGTATAGGTAACCATTTTAATGTCGCTGAAAATACAAATGATAGGTAACATAAATCATTGCAGATACATAATCATAATTACATATTTTTAGCTGTACCTAGGTGTCCTATTTTCGTAAATATACTTAAATTATAATTTCTATCTAGATTATTTTAGAAAAATTCTACTTAAACCACCTCCATAAATTAACAATATGAAAATATTTCTGTTGCACTAGACCAGTATTTTAAAAATATCACAATCACTTCTAAACCTAATCGAAATGTCAGTTCCAAAATAGTTTTGTCCTATCCGCTAATCACTTTATGTCAAAGTCGTCCTCACTCCGTTTTTTTTGACGTCAAGATCCGTGCCGGGCACGATATGTTGGAAACGTGAATTTTGTCAAACCACTTTTATGTTGTCTTCTGACGTAGTATTGATATCCACCACGCAAAAGAATAGTTCCTCCTTTTCTTTTAATATACACAAACTCACAATTACTACATGAACTACTATTAGCAATTTCCGACATGGTAGACGACCGGGCGTGCATTAAGTAAAACAGTACCGGTTTTCGATGAATTAGTGTGTCAGATAGAGGGTAGTTGAAAAAATGATATTGTGGCGTTACCTACAAAATAAACATACCCGCTGACAAATCTTGTTATTTCGTAAAATCATTTATTAAATATTGAGACAGACAGTTTACATGACATTTTATTATATGGCGAGTTAGCATAGATACAGCTGTCTAAAGAATTTCCAATATACCACACCCGCTGAATTAATTATTTTGTACCTATACTGTGACATCGCAGTTGCGGGCAATTAAAACCACATAAGTATATATACTTTGTGAGGAACGGATTCGATTTCCGGCCGGTCTAGTGCAGATAACAGACTATCAAAATTGAGCCTTTTTTTTTCCATGGAGAAATGCTCATGCATACTGCACTACCACGGGGAGATGGTGCAGTTATGTGGGACTCCAACCCACTAAAACTCCACGGTGTCCTCCACTGCCGCTCGTGGCGGGAACACGGGCACGCGTTAGCACTCACCGCGAACCCGCCGCGGCTGTCCGTCACCGGACCCTCCTCTGGGGAGCACCCCCCATCACCGGCGCACAAGAACACATTGCGCACCGTGACCATCCCATGGACCAAACCCGCACATGGGCGCCAGACGACCCCGTGTCTAGGCACCCTTGGCCCCCTGCGACCGGTCAGGTCAGTGGCCCGGCCGCCTACCACTTTTCGGCCGCAGAGGATAGGGAGAGCGGCCAACGAAATACCGACACTCCTCCTCCCCTGCGGCCACATCGCGTCCGCCATCAGACGGTGGCGACCCCGTCAAGGCCGCGAAAGGTAGGGAGAGCGACGCACCGCAATACCGGCACTCCTCTCCCGCCGCGGCCTCCAACCCTCAGCCGCGATGCCTCCCATACGACATCGCGGCCCGCCTCAGTTGCGATGTCGCCCAAGCGGCACCGCAACCTACCTGTTGGCCGCTACGTCGTCGACTTCCTGGAAAAAGCCCTGACGAGCGGCCCCTCCTCGGGTTCCTCTTCGCTTCACCGTGGACCGGTGACCAAGCCACGGCTACTGAGCCCCCCCGCCTCGACAATGCGGGAACCCCCCGCGGGGATCAATATTGAGCCTGGATTGTTGTGGTTTCGCCGTTGTTTCTAAGTGCATGTAACATACACAGTCTGGCCATAAATACTGTTACATAAAAATAAGAAAGATATTACATTTGAATTTGGAATCTGTCATTTTTATACGATTGTTCATTGGGTTTTCTAATTTTGGTGCCAATCAAAGGTGCCAATACATTGTACAATATTTTGCGATATTAAAATGGAGTGGGGTGATAAAGAGAACCGAATCGCTGTGATTGCATTACACAAAGTTGGTATGGAGCCAAATGCAATTTTCAAAACTCTCCATGCGCTTGGTATTAGTCAAATGTTCGTGTACCGGTTATTTAAGATTTATTTGATTAAAGATTTTATGACAAAAATATATAAATATAATTTAAAATTATGTTTTTCTCTTTGTAGTAATATACTCAATTATATAAACAGTCAAAACGTATCAATCATACTTATAGGTTTTGAATAAAATCATTAGTCAATATGATGCGCTTCGCAGGCGTATGAGTAGTTTCTTTGTATGTCGCAACATGAGTAGTAATGTCGGGTTAATAGGTACCTACAATGAGACCTCCTTTGTTTGTGACAGAAAAAGATCTGGCCGTCCACGTAGTGTTCGTACGAAAAAGGTGGTCAAAGCAGTAAGGGAAAGAATTCGAAGAAATCCTGTCCGAGAGCAAAAGATTTTATCTCGGGAGATGAAGATAGCACCCAGAACCATGTCGCGTATTTTAAAAGATGACTTAGGACTTGCAGCCTATAAGAGACGCACTGGTCATTTTTTAACTGATAATTTAAAAAGAATAGGGTGGTAAAATCGAAACAACTACTGAAGCGGTACGCAAAGGGAGGTCACAGAAAAATTATGTTTACGGATGAGAAAATCTTTGCAATTGAGCAACATTTTAATAAACAAAATGTAACCGTATTTATGCTCAAAGCTCTAAGGAAGCTTCCCAATGAGTCGACAGAGTGCAACGTGGGCATTATCCGACTTCAGTGATGGTTTGGTGGGGTGTTAGCTATGAAGGAGTGACTGAGCCATATTTTTGTGAAAAAGGTATCAAAACATCGGCACAAGTGTATCAAGATACCATTCTTGAGAAGGTAGTTAAGCCCCTTAACAACACCATGTTCAATAACCAAGTATGGTCCTTCCAACAAGACTCGGCGCCGGGTCATAAAGCTCGGTCCACGCAGTCATGGTTGGAAGTGAACGTTTCGGACATCATCAGAGCTGAAGACTGGCCGTCGTCTAGTCCCGATCTTATTCCGCTGGATTATGATTTATGGTCAGTTTTAGAGAGTACGGCTTGCTCTAAACGCCATGATAATTTGGAGTCCTTAAAACAATCCATACGATTGGCAGTGAAGAATATTCCCATGGAAAGAGTGCATGCTTCTATTGATAACTGGCCTCAACGTTTAAAGGACTGTATTGCAGCCAATGGAGAACACTTCGAATAAGATTTTTATATTTTAAATTGTTTTATATTTATGTATTAAACTAACACACTGTAAAAGTAATAAATATTATTTGCAATAATTTTTTTTTTCTTCGTGACAATATTTATGGCAAGACTACGTATTTAAGGATCAAACGTTTAGTTGATTTATGAGGTAATCGTTGTTGTGGGATAATCGTATTAAGTCAAGGTGTATTTCAGCAATGCTTTTATCCAAGAAGGTGTTACTTAACGGGAACACAGCGTTCTGTTGAGTTACACTGTCACTAAAAGGGAAAAGGAATGTGGCTTTGAGTTACAGTGATACTAATCGGTAATTTTTATCCCAATGGGTAACAGTGTAACACAAAATGGTGTAACTCAACGGGAACAAAGGGTTTGTTCTTAGGATAAATTCATCCCAACTACGGTGCGTGGTCCGACACGCACTCGGCCGGTGAATTTTTTCCTGTTTACCCTTGGCTGTTGTTCCCTTGATGGTACAGTGGAAGATCAATTTTAACCGCTGTACCCTTGGCCGTGAAACCCGATCAAATTTAAAGAACAGGTGTCATAATTAAAATCTTATTTTTAAAATGGTATCCCATCAAAAACATAAAGTACGTAGTTTCGATTTTATAAGTTAGTTTAAGGTTTTATTTTGAGTATTTGGTTCATTGCTCAACATGATATACAATACAACAAACTCCTCGGTTAGGATATAAGGCAGAACTCTTGCAATAAAATATATGCCAGATGTTGAATGTAATTTGACCTGCAAAGTAGTTACTCAAATAGAAATTTGTTCGCTTAAGAATTATTATACTGATCGTTCTGAATAACTCGTAGGTACTTCAAATTCGTATTTTTAAGTCGCCGTTTTCAATATTTGTGTTCGCCCTCAGTCTTACGCCCGCTTAGTATTTCAGGACGCCATAATGAGTATTTTTGATACCCTTAGTTTGAATTTATATTCGATCGTTAAAATATTAGCCATTTGAAACCTATGTTAATCGAAGTTCCATAGCTATCTTATTATTTTATTGTATGACATCGAAACTGATATGTCTGTCCGAAAAAAGTTATATCGGTATGAAGAAACCGGTATCAGTCACAATAGTCACAATCATGTTACCGTTTAATATTCTTTGTTATTAAAAATATGGCAAAAAGTTACAAACAGAAAAACTTATTACCGTGTGACCTTCGTTCCCAGTTTCAAACAACTCTGGAATCAAAATGGTGACTCCCGCACGGGATACAACTCCCGGGGCAGCTAGAAAAAAGCTCAATGAAGAATTCTGTTGAATATCGTTTTTGTGAAGTAACCATTGATCTTTTTGTAGTTTTCAAATGAAAATACCTTCTTAATTACAAATATATATTGCAATATACAGGGGTGAAAGGGGGTACCCCCTTACACCCCTGTGTGTTGCAATAAAGGCAACGACTCTTAAAAACAACATACATAAGTATACGTGGCTTAGGAGCGAAATGGGTCTGTAATTCTTTAAAAGGGTCTTATCACCCTTTTTTTTTAAAGAAGAGAACGACCACAGTCCTTCGCCACTTTTCTGGAGTTCTCCCAGAGAACAAGAGAGGGTGGAAGAGCTCCCGAAACTCTTTCAGTACACGACTCGGCATAAACTCGGCTTTCAGGAGCTCGGTCGTAATTCCGTCCTCACTTTAAAACTGTTTATAGCCGCCTCGATTTCGTTTTGGCGGACTTCTGGCAGGTCTTCTGTGAAATGGCGTGTTAAGATTGCCCGGGAATCCTCACTTTCGGGATTAGCTCGAGATGCGTGTGATGCGTATTGTCCGTAGAAGTTTCCTACTTTCGAAAGGATCTCCGGAAACGACGAAACACTGGATTTAGTCAACTTCGTCAGATGGCTCCTCCTAAGTGACTGAACGAATACTTTCAACCCCCGATTTTGCTTAATCGCTTTCTCTATAGAGTGCGTATTGCAGCGTCGGAGGTCGCGTCGTACCAGTGTTCTAATATGTTTGTTGAGTGCCGGTTGTTCCGGCGAAGTAATAGGTGCGTTTTCAAGTCGTTCCGTCATAAGCTCCAGAGTCTCTTCCGAAAGTTTGGACCTCTCGCCCGTACGCCGCATTTTACTTAATCGCGTGCCTTCTTCTTTGAGGATTTCGGGCAGTTGGTCGAGCGCCTGTTCAAGGGCATTTATGGTTTCCACGGCAGCAAATCGGTTCTGGACTGACTGGAACGCTTCAGATCCTACCATAGTTTGGAGCATTTTTGGATGGAGCCTAGACTTCATCAAACGAGTTCGCTCGAGCTTGAAGTTGATATTCAGGGAGCCTCGGGCAAGTCTGTAATCACTGCTGGTGTTGAACCTGTTGATCGCCCAGACATCCCTGAATATATGCTTTTTACGATGAAACCAATCTCATTTTTTAGGGTTCCATACTTCAAAAGGAAAAAACGGAACCCTTATAGGATCACTCGTGTGTCTGTCTGTCCGTCTGTCACAGCCAATTTGTTTCGAATGTAATAGACCGATTAAGTTGAAATTTGGTAAACAAATGTATTTCGGTGACCCAAACACGGACGTGTAGCGTGAATAAATAAATTTTTAATATGGGGGTAAATTTTGGGGGGCAAATAAGAAAAAAAAAAAGTTTGGCAAACTGTACCGTGTGACATATCAAATGAAAGGGCTTCCTGTGAGGGTCTGAAATATATTTTTTATATAATTTTAAAATAAATAATTTTAAAGTTATTTAAGAAAGCAGACGAAAATTGACCATTCCCCCCCCCCCCCCTTATCACCGAAACTACGGAACCTACAATTTTAATTTTTTTTAGGCTCAGCACTTTCGATTAAAAGGCCCCCCCCCCCCTTTTAATCGAAAGTGCTGAGCCTAAAATTTAAAAAAATACAGAAAATAGATTAATCTCTATAGATTACAGGAAAAGTTATAAGAAGTCTGTGGGCTTAAAACAACATTGTAAATCTATCAGTATTGTGCGTACAAACTTACATTTGAAGTTGGAATGTATGGGAGAACTTGTTTTTCAACTACAGTGTTAAGTTTGTTCTTGGGATTCATCCCAACTATGGAACCCATCATTGTGCGTAGTCCGACACGCACTTGGCCGGTTTTTTTCGTCATAGTATCGGGTCTTCATCACGTCAACTTCCTTTGGGGCTGTTTCTTAAAGGAGTTCATCAAGAAAAGCCCCTCCTCAACGAAGTTGACAGAACAACCTACATATAAATCTGACATTAATAACTTGCTAATTGCAATTATAGAATGGTTAAACAATAATAATTTAAAAGTTAATTTAAATAAGACTAAAATCATGCACTTCAGTGTTGACGGACCGGGAACTTATATTCAAAACCCAAAAGCGTTGCATTAGGTCGATATTCAAACTTAAAACCACTCCCGCCTTATTTTCAAAAATATAAAATCTTGACTTTACCTTCACTTTATATATTGGAAAAAGCAATGTTCGTAAGATCCAACCCACAACTCTTTTCTCGCACATGGCAGATTGATTTCCTCGTAATAGACGGGACAATAGTATATAAAACGGCACATAAGCGGAAAAGTGTCTTTTGCATGGCTGCAAAAATCTATAATAAAATAACTGTCACGTTCAAAAACCAAGTTAAAAATTTTCTAGCAGATAAAGATTTTGATTATCTTTACTAATTTATTATTTTTTAAAGTTCTTATAAATAAATCATCATGACATTTACATAATAATTTGACATTATAAGTTTTTGTATTAATATTTGCATGCCATTGTTTAAGGCAAACGTGATGATCTTTCAATCTTTATTTTTAACATCTCTTGCATGCTGACAATTTGTGTTGTATATATTGTACCTACTCATGTTTGAGCAAATAAAAAATTATCTTATCTTATCAAGCATTTGCCCCCTATGATTTCTGCTGCCAAACCCGTAGGATCCTACTACTGATTCGTTTCAATTCTGCAGTCCCACTTTAGCGTTAAAATGTCATATGAGAACGTTGTAGTGGGCCTTAGCAGCGCAATAGAAGGCCCGCCTTGGAGATGTCCTCAAACATTTCCTCCACTTCGTATTTCGAGTGTGCCGAGGTCGATGGGTAAACCTGAACAGCCTTGAGGCTACCTCTCGGTTAACTTCACTACGAAGTACGCTACCCTGTTGGAGACAATGGTGACTTCTACAACCCAGTCACAAAGGGATTTGTTTACCAGGAACCCGACTTCGGCTTGCGATTCAAGGGTTATTGTGTCCTCTCTCTCTGTTCGGACTTCACTCATCCCAAGAATCTGCCACCTTATTTTTCCGAGCTCTTCTTCTAGCTGCACTAGGTTTTCGTCGAGCAGTAACGTGCGTCCGTTATACGTCGCCAACGTTAGTTAGGTTTAACGGCCATTCGTAAACCAGGGATTCTTTGCAGGGATCTTGCCGTTACCGTGATCGCCGCCAAAATTAACAAGGCGGCAGGGAACTGAGGGCCGTGAATTTGGCTTGCCATTTGAAGGGTTTGCCCATAATCGCCACGCTGGACGGGTCATGCGGGTTGGCGATCGCAGATCGCAGCTTCTTGCACTAGTGACGCTGCTGCCCTTCATTAGTCTGTACGATTTAGCTGCGAAGTTTTTATTTAGAATGATTGTACAGTGACGAGCACGAATATGTATACTCTTAGGGAAATTCAAAAGCGATTTTCTCGTGGAATAACGATAGCAATTTAGAGATGCCTACCTATTTCATAATAACTATGTGTTTCAAAAAGACATATTCATAACAACATAAAATTATAATCAATACAGTAGAAGAAAATCAGTTTTAAAAGTGGTTAAGTATATACATATTAATGCTCGTGACTGTACCATCATTTGTCGGTTGTCAGAGTCTCATTTGTTAATGAGCAGTGTGAACCACGAGCAGGTTAGGTTGCGAAGCACTGAGGTGGTAAGTGTGCCCCCTTACACCCCTGTATGTTGCAATAAAAGTAAAAGGTTTTTTGTAATTAAGAAGGTATTTTTATTTGAAAACTAAAAAAACGTCAATGGTTACTTCACGAAAACAATATTCAACAGAATTCTTCATTGAACTTTTTTCTAGCTGCCCCGGCCGAGCTGTATCCCGTGCGGCAGTTACCATTTTGATTCCAAAGAGTTGTTTGAAAACTCCGAACGAAGGTATTTAATCATCTCACGGTAATATGTTTCTCTGTTTATTATTGTTTGCCATATTTTTATTAACAAAAAACATTAAACGGCAACATAATTGTGACTGATTCCGGTTTCTTCATTACGATATAGCTTTTTTCGGACAGACATTTCATTTTCGCTGTCATACAATAAAACGATAAGATGGCTAGCCCTGGATAGCCCTTCGATTACAACAACATAGGTTTTAAAGTGCTACAAGGGTGGGGACGTTTTGAGCATTGCTTTTTGTCACATTTGTTCTCTCTGTACAGACACAACAGTCTGAAAAATCAAACAGTTGATAGAAATGAAATAGATATTTATTATTTCTAAAATCACTACTTACACTTAACTTAAATCTTTATAAAAAATACAGTTCAATTAGAACTGTGATTCTTTTATAGACTTAAGTTGAATTGTTTAAGAATACCTATGATTTTAGAAATAAAAAAATTCCGGTCCAACTAAAAGTGTGATTTTTATAAAGACTTAAGTTGAATTGTTTAAGAAAACCTATGATTTTAGTAATAATAAATATCTATTTCATTCCTATCAACTATTAGTATATGATTTTTTTGCAGTCTGTACAGAGAGAACAAATGTGAATTACACATGCATTTTTCTGTGACAAATCAACTTTGTGGCAAATCGACAATAACCCAATGAAATGTAAAGGAACAATAACTATAAAAGTCAGTAGGTACCTACCTACATAATAAGATTTAATAAGTAAGGCCTAGCCCTACGTACCTGTATAGATTGAAGTTTTAGACAACATAGTAACTCTGTAAGAATGTGTGAAGTATACACACCTTATTACATAGTAAAAACTCTATGGACTACCTGTATTGCTACGCAACACTCGGTTACTATTACAATACTTTGAAGTTTTGTGACTTACAATAAAACTATCTTTTTTCATGTAGGTATTTCTATTCTGTTTAACATGGTAGCAGAGGGTGTACGAAGTTACGAGATTTAAGTGAGTAACCCTGTCGCATTTGTTTTTAAAAATGTCGAGCACCAAAATCGAGCCTCTTACGAGTGAAAATTACGACACATGGGTCATACAAGCTGAAGCCGTCCTAGTTCGACAAAAACTGTGGAAATACATTGAAAATAATGCTACTGAAGCTGACAAAGAAGGTGACAGACAAGCAAGATCAGAACTGATTCTTATAATCGCTCCTTCTGAACTCAAACAAATTAAAAATTGCAAAACAGCTAAAGCATTATGGGAAAAACTGAAAGATACCTACGCCAGCAAGGGGCCTGCACGAAAGGCATCCCTATTCAAACAACTGATCCTAACAAAATTAGAAGGACACGACGTACGTGATCATTTGAACAAATTTATGGACATAGTTGACAAACTGGCAGACATGGATATAGCCATAAACGAGGACTTGTTGACAATCATGATGTTGTACAGTCTCTCATCCGAATACGAGAATTTCAGAGTCGCTATCGAAACACGAGACACTCTTCCGAAGCCAGAAGAACTGCAAAACAAAATTATCGAAGAATGTGAAGCTCGTCATAGCAAAACTTCAGAAAACAACGACAAACCTGAATATTTCACCCATGAAGAAGCACTATACGCCACATGTAAAATTTGCAAACAAAGAGGAAACATATTTAAACGCAAAACCCACAAAATCTGTACTAACTGCTGGAAGAAGAACAATGAGAAACCAACCAAAAACAACAACGGTTCTCATAAGAACAATTATGCTACACAGTGCCTCCTCACACAAAACGAGAAGCCTAGAAACAGCATTTGGGTCTTAGACAGCGGTTGTACGTCTCACATGACGTATCAACGAGAATTATTTACGACCATTGAGCAAATATCCAGAAAATTAAGCTTCGCCACTGAAGAACATACTGCAAAGATTGAAGGTAAAGGCACAATAACCTTTTTATCCAAAAATGGTAGCGGTATTGCGCGTACACACCTAAAAGACACGCTGTACGTACCTAGTCTTTGTACTAATTTGATGTCCGTTAGTAAAATGACAGATGCAGGATGCTCTGTCCTCTTTACGAAGAACAAAGCAACGGTCAGAAACACAAAAGCTGGAATAACGCTCACTGCTTACAAAGAAGAAGATGGTCTCTACTATATTAAACCAAATAAACATGAGCGCAACAACCTGGCCAATGATAACGATGACGTTACAACTACTACGAAGAAAACGATCTCATCAAACATCAGCGACTGGCACAGAAAACTTGGTCACATGAACGCCAAAGATATGAAACTTGCACTCATAAACGAGAACTTAGTTGGCTTGAACTTTGATGCTTCTGAAACCTTGGCAGAATGTGAAACCTGCATCCAAGCAAAACTGCATCGAGTACCAGCCCCCTGTGAGAAAAATACCCAAAGAACAACAGAACGCTTAGAAATTGTTCATAGCGACGTGTGTGGACCTATACAAACGCCCACAATCGGCGGAAACAAATATTTCGTTACCTTTATTGATGACTATAGCAGATACAGTCGAGTTTATCTCATCAAAACCAAGAACGAAGTATTCGACAAGTTCAAAGAGTTCAAATATCTAGCGGAGAAACAAACTGGAAATAAAATTAAGTTTTTACAGTCAGACAATGGTACTGAATACGTCAATAAAGAGTTTGACACTTACCTAAAATGTTGCGGAATACAGCGAAGGCTCACCGCACCTTATACCCCGAATCAAAACGGAGTTGCAGAAAGAAAGAACCGCACCCTTGTGGAGAAAGCGAGAGCAATGATGATTGACGCACATACACCATTAAAATTCTGGGGCGAAGCAGTCTTCACTGCAAACTACCTATCAAACAGGAGTATTAACAGCGCTATCCAGAACGAAACGCCATTTGAACGATGGGTAGGCAGAAAGCCATGTATCAATCATTTGTACGTGTTCGGTTCCAAGAATTTTGTTTTGAAGAAAGGCATCAACGGTCACAAATTTGCACCAAAGGCAATTCCCGGCATGTTTGCGGGATACTCTGAAACAAGCAAAGCTTTCAGAATTTTCATACCCTCGAAGAACATTATTGTTACATCGAAAGATATTCGAGTGGTTAAGAACATGTTCTACGATGAACATAATAAAACTGAACTTTCCAAATTGTTCAATGGAATTCAAAGTTCATCAGATGAAAACAAACAAACGTCACAACAAACATCACGCAAGCAAGTGACTATTACGTTTGATGATAACAAAGGAGATAACCAGCACAGTGATACAGACACCGATGATCAAGATGACAACGGAACTTCATCACCACATTTAGATGAAAACACTCAACGGATCGAACCAGTAAACAACGAAAGTGACTACGAATCTCTTTCCGGGTTATCCCATGATGACGATGATTATGAACCTGTACATAACGCTGTTGCTGAAAACGTGACTAATGAAGCGAGATCTTTCAGAGATAAGACTAAAATTACAGGCTGTCTTACACGAAGGAGTCACCCTCATATTTGGTCTGTTATAGTGACTCAGATCACGCAGGAGACCAGACTACCGGGAGGTCGACATCTGGAACGATGTGCTTATTCTCTGGAGCTGCTATTAGCTGGAGAAGCCAGAAACAAAAGACTGTCTCCATTTCCTCAACAGAAGCGGAAGTGATAGCAGCCAGTGAAGCTGCTCAAGAGATTATATTATTAAATAGACTACTTAAGGATCTGTCCAAGAACACAGAGAAACCGGTACTAAACCTAGATAATGAGTCAGCTATTAGACTTGCTAAAAATCCGCAATACGAATATCACAAACGGACTAAGCACATCAAGCTGAAACATTTCTTTGTGAGAGAATGTGTTATCAACGGAGACTTAAATGTCCAACACGTTCCGTCGGAGTTGCAGTTGGCCGATATGCTAAAGAAGCCACTGTTTGGCCCTAGGCTGCAAGATTTAAGTTCCAGAATGGGACTCAAGAATTTATTTATAAATTCTTAAAAACGTGAGAGGATGTGAAGTATACACACCTTCTTATTACATAGTAAAAACTCTATGGACTACCTGTATTGCTACGCAACACTCGGTTGTTGATACTTTGAAGTTTTGTGACTTACAATAAAACTATCTTTTTTCATGTATTTCTATTATATTTAACAGAATGGTCACAAGAAAACCTAAGCTTCCTTGACGGGTGCTAAAATTTTTGAGTTCGCTTTGCTTGCTTTTGTACCATGCGTTTTCCTAATTCTCTAGATAACGCTCAAAAGAAAAATGTAACATAGCCGAGGAGGGGTCGAAAATTTATCGAGCTCGCTCCGTTCGGCCTTGCTAATGCTAAACACTGGTCATACGACTAATATCGAATCGACGTCTTAGAAGAAAAAAATTTTGTCCTCATTTCATGCATGACGTCACTGACGTCCATTTTATTTTTAGATTTGAAACACAAATAGGTAAATCATGAATGTTCATAACGATACCGTTTTAACTTAAATTGACTAAATTAACTTCAAGATTATTTTCTGCATTAAGACCTATTTATTGTATGTATACCTACAGCACAAAGTCAATCAAAGTATCTACTTAAGTAATTTTACGAAAATTGTGTGTTTTATTATAAAACTATTTCTTTAAATAGTTTAATATACACACGAAAAATATGCAGAGTAAAAAACATAATCAAAACGCCACAACGTAAACTGCTTATTTAAAATTTTAATTTAATTAGTTATTATTTTTTGGCCCAGGACTTCGTTCGAAGAAATATACATCTACCTACACTATATATATTATATATGTCGATACCTGTAATAAGAATTGACGTAAGGGACAAACTCCAGTTTTTCAGGGCAAGCAAATGAAGTTTCTAATAAAAAAAAACCTGTTAACTGAAAATGGCAATTTTGCTATTCTGAATTTGACCGGAAATTTTGATGTCAAAGATGCACGTCGCTCTGGTCGCCTTATTACGGGTAAAATGGATGCCATTTTTGAAAAAGTGGAGCAAGATTGGCATATCAGTAGTTACGACGTAGCTGAAGAACTGGAAATTGACCACAAAACAGTTTTGGCGCATTTGAAAAAAACTGGGTACACAAAAAAGCTCGACATTTGGGTACCTCACGAGCTCACTGAAAGAAACCTAATGAACCGTGTACTCATTTGTGATTCTTTATTACGACGTAATGAAACCGAACCATTTTTGAAGAAGCTGATAACTGGTGATGAAAAGTGGATCACGTATGACAAGAACGTGCGAAAAAGGTCGTGGTCAAAGGCCGGTCAGGCTTCACAGACTGTGGCGAAACCCGGGTTAACTCGCAACAAGGTGATGCTGTGTGTGTGGTGGGATTGGAAGGGCATTATTCATTATGAGCTGTTACCACCAGGCAGGACCATCGATTCTGAACTCTACTGCGAACAACTGATGAGATTAAAGCAAGAAGTTGAGAGAAAGCGGCCGGAATTAATCAACAGAAGGGGTGTGGTTTTTCATCATGATGACGCTAGACCTCACAGATCTTTAGCCACTCAGCAAAAATTAAGAGAGTTTGGCTGGGAGGTGTTAATGCATCCGCCGTATAGTCCTGACCTTGCACCTTCAGATTTCCACCTGTTTCGGTCTCTTCAGAATTCTTTAGGCAGTGTCAGGTTAACATCACGAGAGGACTGCCAAAACCACTTGTCGCGGTATTTTGACCAGAAGTCCCAAAATTTCTATAGCAATGGGATCATGTCCCTACCTACAAGATGGCAAAAAGTTATCGAACAAAATGGTACCTACATACTTTAGTTAAATGTAAATAAACTATATTAAAAAATGTTTTGAATTTTCTTAAAAAATGCGAAGAAACTTTTTCCACAACCTATTATTATAGACTGGTAACTTCGGCTTCGCCCGAGGTCGCAAAAGTGCTGCCATGTAGTGGTTGCTTTATAAACTAAAGCTACTGCAGTACATAATTATAAACATAGTTATATGTAGGTATAGTGCTTCTAGAGATATTGGCGCCGATTTCCTTGTCACCCTTGTTCACAAACTAAATATTTAAGTTCAGTGCATCTTGCGGAGACAAGCCCGTAGCGCCGGAGAAGATGCGATTCTCAACGTGTTTTGTATGGAATTTTTCACTTTTTGTATGGAAAATGTGAAAAATAATTACCTACGTGTAGAGTTTTAGGGGTTTATAGGTCTTATAAAGGGGGTCGAAATCATTATTTTTGCGATAGGACTCACCGTTTTCGAGATATAAGCAAAAGAAAAGAAAAAATGTACAGAGTACTGTACATTTTTTTCTTTTCTTTTAAAATTAGGTGTCATGAATTAAAATTTCGTAAAACAGTAGATTTACGAAATTTTAATTCATGACACCTAATTTTATTCCACACATTTTTAATCACAATTTAAAATAGTCTGATTTAGTTTGACAATCAACATTTTAGGTGAAAAACGTTAAATTCAGAATTGCAAAATTGCCATTTTCACTAAACTAATTATCATAATGCAATTTAGTCAATTTCAGAATAGGAAACCGTCGTTTGACATGAATAAACTAAATTTTAGTGAATTTTAGTCTAGTTTAGACGCATTTGTGACAAGAGAATCGGCACCAATCGCCACTTTCATTTCAT
Source organism: Dicycla oo (assembly GCA_948252095.1). Lineage (NCBI taxonomy): Eukaryota > Metazoa > Arthropoda > Insecta > Lepidoptera > Noctuidae > Dicycla > Dicycla oo. Next base: position 19,309,438 of record OX411712.1, read on the forward strand.
CACTTTCATCCCAAAACGTGGTTTTTCAGACAACAACAGTACCCTAATAGCGTAACACATTATCAATCAGACTCTATTTCATTTTGACAGTCCAACAACATTCCTTTCGTTATTTACGCGTGTTGAGCAGACAAAACTTTCGAACATATGAAGCAATAGATTAGCAATTTGCTTCAAAATGATTCAGATTCATCGATAATGTGTTTTTACACCAATTGTTCAAAAAGAACAAAATCATTTTTTTTACCATATATATTTTATTAATAAACTATGATGGTTACATGTATTGTCATCGTTATTTCATTGTTTGGTTACAACTGCCATCTAATAGTAATCCGTTGTTAAAATTACAAACACCATTTTTTTTCTTGAAGCAGCTAATAGATGGCAGTGCTTATAGCGGACCGTGCCGTTTGTTCTAAAGCTCATTTCAGACTACGCTATAATATAATAGCATATAGTTCATAGCATAACAATATCGCTCGCCATACATTTATTAAGAAAACGTTCAGACTTTGCATTATATATATTATTGGTTTGCTATACGCTATGAAATTGAGCGATAAGCTCATTTCAGACTACGCTATACTATTCTGCTATACAGGGTGTTTGGCGGATGGACCGACACAATTTTTCCAGGGAATTGGGAGGTCATTAGCTAGGTTCTACCCATACACCCTTTGTCCCAAATGTCACGGTTGGTTAAATATGTATTTTTTCTTAATGAAAATAATACCCAAAAGTTTCCTTTAATTCGAAATAACTTTTATTTTTCATGTTCTAAACTATGAAAGAAGAAATGCGACTACGTACAACGACAGTTGAAATAAGAAACAGATGTCGCGCATGCATACGAAATGGAGGAGGTCAATTTGAACAAGATTTCTTTAACTAGCCTATTCTGTCCCACTGCTGGGCAAAGGCCTCCCCCATTTCTTTCCATCTCTCCCGGTGTTTTGCCTCCTTTTTTATAACTTTACTTTAATAAAAACATCCTTAATAAGTCTTTTCTTAACCCTGACTCTCCTAACTAGTGATTTGACTAAATAATGAATAATTTCTGACACATAGAAAGGGTAGCATACCGTTAGAAAGGGTATAAACTAAAGAACTTTTTAAAATAAAGCTAAGTTCAAAATAGCTCTTAGTTTTTTTAACGAATTTAGAAGTTGTAAAATTTCATACATTCAATAAAAAATTAAACTTTGGAAGCTTGTAAGGAATTTTCTTGAAACCAGTTGTATAAAACAAAGATGATTTAAATGACTTTGGAGATAACAACAAAATTTATTTTGTGCCACTACACCCATAAACAAAAAAGTTATTTCGAATTAAAGGAAACATTTTGGGTATTTTTTTCATTAAAAAAAAAAAAACATATTTAACCAACCGTGACATTTGGGACAAAGGGTGTATGGGTAGAACCTAGCTAATGACCTCCCAAATCCCTGAAAAAATTGTGTCGGTCCATGCGCCAAACACCCTGTATAGTACAACATTAAAAGCTATATAGCTATACTATATAGCATTGCGTTCACATCCGATATAATCGCAAGCAAATATGCTATATGGCAAGCTCAGTTGACCAGTCGTGTCGTTTCATTCGTCTCGCTTGCGGGGCGTGCGGGGTGCAGGTGAGCGCCGCGCGATCATATCATAGTGTATCGCTCAATTTCATAGCGTATAGCAAGCCAATAATATAATTATAGTATAGCAAAGTGTGAACGTGTTCTAAATAAATGTATGGCGAGCGATATTGTTGTGCTATGAACTATATGCTATTATATTATAGCGTATTTTTTTTTTTTTTTTTTTATAAATGGCATCTAGTAGTTGGCCTAGAGAGGCCGTGACTACTTAACCGGACTATCCTGTGGCTGCCTTAAACGAACTCAAAGCCTCTAGCCAGGGTGTTTTAGTGTAGTCTGAAATGAGCTTTATATACCACAGCATGGAGAAAGCAAGCAACCGTTTGACAGCACATCTACCAATCATCTACCCAGAGGGGGCACACTTAACAATGTCATCAATTTCCATAGGCGACAGGGCGACAGTGACATCTACAGTCTAGTGGCAAAAAAAAACTTGGCAGCCATATTGTCTTGGTCAAATAAATGTCATTGTCGCCATTGTCAACTCCGACTTTCCCGACATTGATGCGCAATTCTGTTGAAAATTGTTTCTCGTTACTGTTATTTGTTTTGTTTTGTTTCTATTTCATAATATTGTTACCACTTTGATTTTCGTTTGTTATTTTTGTTGTTTTGTTAACATGAGAAGAAGATATTGTCTCCGAAGAAGATATTGTATTTTTGGCTGTGATGTTTTATGTAAGTGTTTATTACCATACCGTACCGTATTATCTTTATTATAACCAAGAAAAAGTGTTATGTTATTCCTTAATTTAATTTAATTAAGTATAATAAGTATAAAACGAATAAATATTAATAAAATTTATGTTTGATAAAAATAAAAGGACATTTTTCTGAACTCCATACGTGTTTTTTTCCCCTGACTGTTACCATAACACAAACTCACTCAAAGAGTATACCTAATAAACAGGTGCTACATATTATAGTAAGTATGCATACCTATAGGTATGTATATATTATTATAGCCTTAATTCACCCACCAAACTAGAGGTACAAACAGAGCTACACTTGTAGCAGCACTTTCCATACATGCTTTTACCACAGAGTTGCTACTCTTTCTCTCTATTATTATTACTTTACTCTTTGCATCTACGTCAAAACTCAGCACTCAACATGGCGACCGGTCACGCATAGACACGATTTTGACGTCACACAAGAGTGTTGATGTGTTGGCTTTAGTTCTTGACAAATATTTAGATGTCTCTCTTTTCATACGTAGCTCTTGATTAGTTAAAAAGAAACAGAACGCCATTTGACATGTCTGTGTCTACATGACAGATATTTGTCTATTCTTCATAAAGTAGAATATGCTATCTCCATGTTATTCTATCTCAATGTTATAATCAATCATACGAGGTGGGTCCATAGACTTTGGGGGTTGATTTAACAATTAATTTTACTGACTGTACTTATTGACAAGATTTCAGACAAATTATTTATTATATATTTATTCTGTGGTATTATACAACTGCCTGCCTGCCAAACTGCCACCGCCTCTGGCTAGTACATACATTATAATAAGCACCGTTAGTATATATTCTGTGATTTGGGCTCTCTCTGAACTCTGTCTAGTCTGTCTATCTGAACTACTCATTATTCTAGGGCATAAAATATAGTCTATTATAGAAGAAGAATAAAGTCATAATCTAAAAGTTGGCTTTTCAATCAAACAATAAAACATAATAATATAAAATATAGTTTTTTAACTCCTGGTAGGTTCTTAATATTTGCTAGTGGGTATCACTGACATAAAAAAATAAAGAGCAGCGAGCTTGCTTGACTGCGTGTCACGTTTGTTCGCATATTTCTATCGCGTTTGATTTTTATTTTCCAAACACACAGGAAGTCTGCATTGGAATGAGTCGTTTGTAAATAGTGACTTGTATAGGAGCAGTGTTAAAAGAACCATGCCAATTAATTATGTTTAGAATAACATTTCTTTTACTACCATTTATACCTACTGTGCGACCGTGAAGGTTGAGAATGTTACGTCATTTTGCTTTTAGTGTGTGATATAAACTTACATATTTTGTTTCTGTACTGAGACGTGTTTTTAACTCAAAAAGTGTTTGATGCTGTGAGTAATATTATCAAGTGTAATACGTCTGAAATGAGTGAAAACGTACATACACCGGCTGCGACGAGATGCCGCCATGTTATTTAGGATTCGCAGTTTCGCTGTCAACTACGAATCGTGGTTAGCCCTGATAAAGTTGGAGGATTTATTTTTATTCTCAAAGATCTGTAAGTAAATATAAACAGTACAACGCTTTCATTACTTTTCACATCATTATTTTAAGATTAGTTATGATAGTGTAAGTTCAGATTGTTTACTGTGGTGTATTGACTGTCAATGCAATGACGTCATTATTGTATGTAAGTTGTTACTGATTGTTTAATTGCAAAAAGTGGTCCGTTTTGACACGTTTTAGACGATTTCGATGTCCAAAACATTTTTTTTATCATTGTTTCTTCAACTTGGTTATTTCAAGGTCTCCTTATAGCCTCGATCACAACATTTGCTAGGTTATTTTTTGTTCCCACAATCGCCAGTTTATTCAATGACGAAATGAGAAGTAACGTTTTGTCTAGTTCTTGTAGAGAATGCTATTTAGAAATTATAACTTTTAAAGATAATGTTGATGTTTACGATATTTATCACATAATTTAAATTGAATTAAGTAACCATGTTTACAGTTTGTTCTGTTGATATTTCACGAATCTTTTGTTTCTATGTAATGCATTAGCTCACATGTCATCATTGCCTAATCATTTAATGATAAAAAATAAAATAAATGTACTAGAAACTAGATATTTGCTGTTATAGCCATCCTAGCTGTGAGATATCTAGTTAATGAAGGTTTGTTGGTTGCACTTGGTTTTTGTTTCTATCATTGTTTCTCTTTCCGTTAATAAATAATACAAATAGGAAGAAAAGCCAAGAGTTTTTCATGGTTAGAATTTATATTGCTGCATTTCGCTCGTTCAAGGCTTAGTGTGTTGATGTCTTCAAGTAAAACACTAGCAAAATATTAGACTGCGAAAATGCCAAGTTTTTAAGAAAATAATCCAAAATTTCAGAAAATTCAACTTATTTACACAATACAATAGATGTTTCATCTCCACAGAAAACTATTACTAAGAGATATCACCACAGATAATGTATGAATTTCACTCCGAAGCTGTTCCGTTTTACATCCAGACAAAGTGACAGCGGATTTCAATGGTTTTTAATATAAATATTGGAAGTTTTTTAATTAATTTTTAATAGCTGCTACTGCTATGAACTCAACTATGAAGTTAATAATATAATTTATGAAATTAAACATAGAAAAGTTTTATTTGTACTCTTAAATGATCACATGGGTAATGAAATGTAATTCAATGTAAGTGATGCTAACGTTTGACAGTTGTATTTGTCACTCATCATGTGTGTTGTGCAAGAGTTTGGTGCTTTTTGTGTCCAACTGGTAGATTTAGGATAGATTAGGTTCAAGTTAGCCAACCCTGACCCCACATGGTACTAGTATGCCCTACCCCAAGAGTGTTTTTAAGAGCCGGAGGTGCACAGGGAGGGTAGCCTCTGCCCGCTGTAATAAGGTGAGGTAAGGTAAGCACCTTACCAACGCACCAGAAAAATGCGATGACCTTAACCGATTCGTTGCGGCTCCCGGTTTCGCAAACTTTTAGCCATGGCGGCGAACAAATATTTCATGGCGCGTCTGTCGTGTCAACCGCCACAGAAGTAGATGACACACCTAGTGTGCCATCAGCCATGTGTAAAAAAAAATATACTTTTTATGCTTTTTGCGCATATGTAGACCTGATTAGGTTTAGTTGACATCAAAAGTTGATAGTGAACGGTCGTATAAGTGGTGTAAAGTGGCTAAATACGTGTTCTTCTACGCCGTTTCCTTGAAATGGCGGGTAAGAGACTTTTTTATGCAGATGTTGCAAACCTTTTGTCTTATTATTTTTGTTTTTTCTCATTTAATTGTGTTGGTACATTTAAATCACCCTGAAAATCTTTAGTTTTTATTAAATTAACTTTTCAGTGAATAATAACGTTAGTAAATATCAAGTAATCAAGAACCTTATCGTGGGAAAAATAGGGCATAGGTATGACTTTTACAAAAATAGGTATTATTCGGCGAAACTGTTAGGCAGATCCACACAAGATCGGAAAGTAAAGCACGTCTGATTACTAAGGATAGCAAAACAGAAGTGTTCTCAGAAACAAAAACAATGCGCTGCGCTGTGCCACAGTATAAATATGGAACAGTACGGAAACTAAATATAGTTTTTTTTTTTTTTTATGTAATGCTTTTTTAATTACTAGTTATCAGTCACGCATTTTCGGGTTGAAACGCGGTACAGTTCACCCTAAAATGCGTGACTAGTTATTTTAATTCGATTTATTGAGTAACATTAAAAGTAACAGCCCTATTGCTTCAATGGAGCGTAGGTAATTATTTTATCGAATAGGCTTATTTTTCATACTGTTTCATATTTATACTATTGCTGTGCTGGCTGGCCGACGAACAATAGACTGCATTTTTTGCGAACCTTTTTTTGTGCAGATAGCGTTCGATCTGTTTCAAGCAAAAATTAATATGATAAATTGGCCACAAATGAGGAGAATTTATTGGTAAATTCATTTCATACTAAGTTATTTAAAAAAAGGCAATGCCTTAAGCTTCTATTTCATGTACTTATTATTTTATTATACACTATTATTTTATATACTCTATTATTTTCGAGACGCTAAAAAAAGTCTCCCAGTATATATATATTTCTTGTTTTAATTCATAAAATATTTTTATCTCGTTTTCTGGGGTACATAAAGACATGCAAATTGTACAAGCAATTGTGGCTGTATTTTTAATTCATGGTTCAATTTTTTTGATAAAGTTAATTGATCTAACAATAGCTTCGTTATATTTTCAAAATTATTTAATTATTCAATGATAAAAGAAGCATGTCCGTGTTTAATAATACAACGAAAAAATCTCTTGTCAAAAAGGTTTTCCACCCCTGAAAATTTCAAATTCACAAAATATCTAGAAACGAAGGCTCTGGGCATGTACTACGTGCAAAATAATGCATCTTTTGTCTTAGATAAATCGTCAAAAAACGTAACTTGAGCAAGTTATAACAATTTTTAAATGACACGACTTGCGTGCCTTCCGCCACAAAGAAAAGAAATCGATGACACGCGTGGCGTGTCATCCGCAACGAATCGGTTAAAGAATTGCGGATTTTTTTTCTCGGCACCTATGGTTTAGAAATATGTACTAAACAGGACAAACCAACCTGAAAAAAATAGCTATATTAAAAATACTACTTTCTTTTTATCGGCGCCTATAGTTATGCACATTTAGAGTTTTCAAATATACACTAAAAAGGGTCTATTCTAACAAAAAAAAAATTGCTACTATAAAACAGCGACGGGTTACCAACTACAGTAGTTCCATATTATTTCATAAAGGTCTAAGTTGCCTCACATTCTTTTCATTCACTGTAGGGTATACTGAAATAAGTGAAATACCTACTCAGTGAAACATTGCCCCTAAGATGACTCTCTGACCAACATAGTGCTGCAGTTAATCTTTGACTATTGAAAGCAACAATCTTTAAACTACCTAGTAGTGATAAAAGGACACAGTGGATCACTATGTAACGATCCAGTTGACAAACTAGCAAGTAGAGTAGGGATCCAGCAAATCAGTCTCGGACCTGAACCTACTTTTGGAGGGAGCCCATTATGGCCCACAAGCTAAGGTCCACTTAAAAGACGTAAGTAAACTAATCCCAATAACATAGAACATAGGTAGAAAGAACCTATTAGTGGGTACAATTTACACACAGATAGAAAATGGTAAAAATCAACATCCATTTATACTCATATGACATATCATTTATTTGAATACCAGAATAAGATGATAAATATGGCTTACGGCGATATGTAAAAAGCTAACTGAGCGGTAATAAGAGTGACAGAGTCGATTACATCCACATGCGAAAAAAAAAGAGCGCAACAATGCGCTGGAACCAAAATAAAAGCGCCAAACCAAATAAAAATTGTTTAAAAATAAATTAAGCTATCTATCAAAAATATGTTCAGCCAGAGTTTTCAATTACCTAATAACGCACATTTTGAATACAATTTTGCAATGAAATTACTTAGGATTTTAGAATTACAGAAAAAAATATAAAAAAGTAGAGGTATTTTCGGAATTAAATTCTATCGAGGAAATTTAACCCAATCGTGTTTTCTTCAGTCGAGTATTAATCAAATAGTCAATAAACATATATCCAAAAATTAAATTCATACATTCTGTAATAGGGAAATAAATGGTTATGAAAAAGCCCCCAACTAATTTTGGTATCGCCTTAACCTAGGAGAACTCACACTCTTAAAAGTTATGTCTATAGCATTTGCTCACAAGGTTAGGTTGTCTGATTACGTATTTAAAGTGGCAAAAGTTTCAAAAGACTGGTAGCATTGCCAAACTTTTGGGCACTTCCCATTGACATGATGTGAATGAATTGTCCATAGATAAACGAAAAGGATCCAACCCACATTACACCTAATGTGGGTTGGATCCTTTTCGTTTAACTATGGACAATTATTTGATGCCTTATTTTAAGCTTTTTATTTATATTAGTGTTTTTTTATTTGCATTTTTTTTATTTTACGTTGGATCATATTGATTCCTAACTTCATCATATAAATTGTATGTCCCCAATTTTATCATGATTAGGGAATTGATTTTTTTTTTTTTTCAGGAAAATTCTTAAACATCGTTGTTTGGCTTTTAATTTATTAATCCTCCTTTAATTATTATAACACTAGCTTCGGTCGGCGACTTCGTCTGCATCAAATTTGTTGCTCCTGCGAGCCACCGCGTCGCATCGCATTGCCTGCCCGCGCTTTCTTTCGTTTTTGCTTAGCTTTCTTTGACTTTTTTTCGTTTTGATCGGCACCTAAGGGTCCTAGCGTGATGTTAAATAGCCTATAGCCTTCCTTAAGAATTGGGCTATTCAAACAAATTTCGATTAGCGCGTTCAAACAAACAAAGTCTTCAGCTTCGCGTCTGAGAAGCGCGGCATGCTACCTCTTAGAGCTACTGGCCGACGTCGCAGAGTACAGGCCCTATTACGTTACACGATTTCTTGGGCCTTACCCGCAGGGACAAGGTAGTGTAATAAGAAACAGGGAGTCAGGGTCCTTAACAGGGCGACCGAGGCAGGGCACACGATAGACAGGGCCCGAGAAATCGTGTAAATAGGCCATTTATTTTAAAACAGTTATATATCTCATATGATTAATTGAAATGAAGTGATGTAAGGGCAACTTTGTTCAAAATTAAATACTTGTGATGAACAACGTATTCATTTGGATAAGGATTAATACCATGTTTATGAAAACTCCTTCGCAAATTATGCATTGTTTTAAAACAAATTTGATTACCAATAAAAAAGTTATAGTTAGTCAATCTTAAAAGATAGAAATATTCTGTCGCGGACTGTTTTTTAGAACTTTATAAGAGGAACAATTCCGTCATACATGATTGTTGCGTAACTTTAACCGTTTACGCAGAGCACGCACTGGAAGCTCTCAAAAGGAATAAATTTTCCTATTGGTCGTAGTGTGATGATATATTTTCCGCGATAAATGGGCTATGTAACACTAAAAGGATTTTTCAATACGAACCAGGAGTTCCTGAGATTAGCATGTTCAACCAAACAAACAAACTTTTCAGCTTCATAATTTTAGTGTAGATTAAAATAATTATTACACAAGTAACTATTTACACTAGGTTCTAAATTAAATAACTAACTATACAAATAAATACAAAAGGACACTTGGTTTCAAAGTACTTGCCCACATCGCTGTCATCGGGAAAGGTCATTCCCTCCATTAATTCTCCTCTAAAAAATTGTCCCTGTACTTTGTTACTGTCAGAGGTTAATTTTCGAAAAACTATTTAACAAGTAATCCTGAATGTTTTAGTCGGAAAGTACTTATTTGTGTTAGGGTTGGTTGATTTAAAAGAAAAAATCACTGTTTTAAGTATAGTTTTCAATACAAAATATGAACATTACAAAATAATTTAAGTGAACATTACCATGCAAAATAGTACCAATTATAAAGCTTTTTTTTTAAATTTTATTTTGGGAATTTATTATTTCGCAACCATCAAGATGTCTTTCTCAATAGAGATATTATCAAATAAAAGAAAAATAAAAATCATGACTTTTTATAAAACCAAAAGAATCTGAGAAATACCAGGTTTCGAGGTAATCATGTCATGTATTCTTCCCAATCTTTAAACCCGTAGGCGTAGCTAACAAACTTATAGCCCCCATTTTGGCTTGTGTTGGAATAAAAAATATCTATGCTGAAAAGTTGGGCAAAGATCTATTAAAAAATATTTTTATTTATTAACCGAATTAAAAAAAATAGGTTATCAATTCGACACGTATGTATGTAATATTATTGGAACTACAATATATTCACATATGATTACCTATTAGGGCTTCCAAACAAATATACAATATTTTATAGATGTATGTAGGTTTGTATGTCCACGCATTTCTCCGAAACTATTAATCGGATTGTGACCATTCTTTTTTTGTTGGCTTACATTTACTTCAACTTAAGAACAGTGCAAGTTTCATCAAAATCGGTAAAGTAATTTTAAAAATAAACAACCTGGCATATTGATATGAGCTAGTGCTCAAAGGGAAAATATCTCAAAACCTTGGTCTAGTGCAATATTTATAAGAAAACTGTTAACTACTTATTACAAACAAATGTTCCAGTTTTTACTAAAAACTAAAAATGACGAAATAAAGAATAATTTAAAATAAAAAGAAATCGACTTAAAAAAATTAATTCAAAATTATGAAATACTTAACTTGATTTCGGAAGTTGGTGGCAATAAAGAAAAATACAGATCCCAAGACACCGACTTCCGAAATTAAAGTTATTTCATAATTTTGAGTTAATTTCTTTTTAAAGTTGATTTAATTCTTTTTTTGTCACAGATTTTGAGTTTACGATGAAAAATCCCTGTAAAACCCTATTCTCACCTTAACTCCGAAGTTTGCAAAGCGAAAAATGTGGCATGATTAGAGTTGATGGAGCTTTATATAAGTACCTTTAGACGGAACAAATGTCTCTAGCATAGTTCTTTAAAAAATCTGTTTGACCCCTTTACAAACTAGGCGGTCCCAAACAGTAAAACTTTGAAAATGGAAAATAAGGAGTTCGAATTGCGCTTTGGTGGTTTTTTGGACCTTGCCACAAAAATCACCTGTGGCGCTACGCTCGTAGGCGATACACATGCACTCGCGATGATGCTGCGACCTGGGGCCTAATGTTACGACAATTTGTATAGAATATTGTGTTTCCGACTATTGTCACTAGACGGCACCGCTTGTGTCAGTACAAATTGAATTTTACATTTACGCGATCTTAGGCATAAAACTCGCACTAGGCCCATCGTAAGCCTAGCACGCACGTGCGAAGTAAACGTAAAGGCGAGGCGGAGACTGAGCTGTAACGTTGATTTGTAATGTATCGAGTTTTTGTAACGCGTTACTGTGTAGTCAGTGAGTGCAGCGACTGTCAGCTTTTTCGTGAATTCCTTTAAAACGCGTACAGCAGTTATCCACCATGCATGTTTCTGTATAAAATGGAGCACGCTTGAGTCAAGTGCTCGAAGCGAACGTTCGCCGCGTTTAGTTTATCGTCGTTTTGTTACAAGAAATGGAGCGCGCTTGAGCCATGTGCTCGAAATGAGCGTTCGCCGCGTCTTGTGTATTGCAAAAAAAGCTCACATTGAATGCTACATTACAAACAAACGTTACAAGGCAGTCTCCGCCTTAACATTAATGATTTTGAGGAAAAGGGTTTTTGATTGGGGTTACTAATCTCTTCATGGTATAAAGGTAGGTATGGGTTTATCAAACAGTAATTACATAGGTGAACATATTCCATTTACGGGTTTTATGGAATAAGGGTGGGTAACTCTCATTACATATCACTGAATAAGGGTTACCCTAAGCTAGGCTGTTTCCAGTGTAACACATAATATATTGTAAGGGTTTTTCAAAAACCCTTGGCAGAAACCATATTAAACCTTTTATACGGAAAACCGATTTCGGTAAGCCATATAAAGGGTCCCTGGTAACGTAACATTTGAACAAAGGAATTCGTCAAAAATCTGCAAACTTGGTGGAGTAGGTACGCGGAGCTCGAGGAGAACGGCTCGGCTAGCGTACTGATTATACGAATGCTCGTATTGTAACATTACATGAAACTGGTCAGTCGCCAGAATTAAACTCTCGTTACAACACTAGTATCTAGTTTTCTGACAGGCCAATCACGTCGTTCAGGTTACGACAAGGCACTTTCAGCTGGTCTCTTGTCCTTATCGTCTAAACAATAGCAGTAGCAATGTTTTGAAGTTGTGAAAGCGAGATTTTACTTTTGAGTCTATCATCGCCTAGAAATAAATCAGTAAGGGCCGAATCTCACTGGGACTTTATGGTGGAATACTATGACTACTATAAACGCTGCGGGAACAGCTCTATGGTGAGCCAACCATACATGTTGGCATTACAACCTGGCCTCGCCGCTATGACGATCCAGTAAGGTATGGACCTTGGGGTCAGCTCACACCGAGACGCGACGCGACGCGACGCTGCGCGCATACTTTAAAAGAGCGACTCAAAATAGAACTTTATTTCTACACGAAAAGATACACATTTCATTGTGAGAATTTAGAATACGTTGCACCATGCAGCGCTGCGTCTCGTGATGCCTCGCGGCGTAGCGCGGTGCATCTCGACGCAGCGGTGCATCGCCGGTACGCGCGGCGTGTAAGAGCGGCGCTGCGCCTCTCGAAGCCGCGCGACGCCGCGAGGCGCCGCGAATGGTAGACTGCGTGTGGACGCGGAGCGGGGCGGGAGCACGTCGCGAATGTAGACACGTTCCGCTGCGTCGCGCGGCGTCTCGCTGCGCAGCGAGGCGTCGTGTTGCCAACGATTTTACTATGTGCCTCGCGACGTTGCGATGCGTCTCGCGACGGCGCGCGGCGCAGCGCGAAATCACTGGCCTCTTCCAGTATCGTCGCGTCGCGTGTCTCGGTGTGAGCTGACGCTTAGACTGCCTGTCCACTGAAGTGGAGCGAGGCTGCGGAGCGGAGAAACGGAGAAAAATTAACCAATAGGATCCTGGCTCCTGGAGCGAGCGGAGATTTTCTGCAATATTGTTTATTCTTAGGGGAGCTATATTTTATCCTTAGAGGGCGTTCATTAATTACGCGAGGCGTTTAGGGGGTGAGCCGAATCTCACCCAATCTCACGTGGGGGTGAGAGTCTCGGTAAATATCACATTTTTTTTTCGCAAGGAACCATGTAAAATTGCGAGTAAACTGGATAATTATTGTAAAAAATAAGTACGGTATTATAAAAAATAATTAAGCAAATTATGTTAATTTAAATAAATTCAACGCAATCAAGCACAGATTAACGTATTAGGTTGGGGAAAAAGTCTTTTCGCATTATAGTATATTTGAACTTGTAATAAAATCTCTTTGGCTATACTATTTGTATCTGGCTGGTTTTGGTATCATTGAAAGTTTAAATTTTAAAGAATATAATTCCAAATTCAAATTAGGAAAATGTGTGATTTTCATTTGTTTTTCGTACCGTCAAGATGAGCGAATCTAATGAAGAAATTCGATACATTTTAAAATTTTACTACAAAAAAGGTAAAAATGCAACGCAAGCCGCGAAAAAAAATTGCGATGTTTATGGACCTAGTGTAGTGTCTGTGAGAGTAGCACAAATTTGGTTTAAGCGTTTTCAATCCGGAAATTTTGATGTCAAAGATGCACGTCGCTCTGGTCGCCCTATTACGGATAAAATGGATGCCATTTTTGAAAAAGTGGAGCAAGATCGGCATATTAGTAGTTACGACGTAGCTGAAGAACTGGAAATTGACCACAAAACAGTTTTGGCGCATTTGAAAAAAACTGGGTACACAAAAAAGCTCGACATTTGGGTACCTCACGAGCTCACTGAAAGAAACCTAATAATGAACCGTGTACTCATTTGTGATTCTTTATTACGACGTAATGAAACCGAACCATTTTTGAAGAAGCTGATAACTGGTGATGAAAAGTGGATCACGTATGACAAGAACGTGCGAAAAAGGTCGTGGTCAAAGGCCGGTCAGGCTTCACAGACTGTGGCGAAACCCGGGTTAACTCGCAACAAGGTGATGCTGTGTGTGTGGTGGGATTGGAAGGGCATTATTCATTATGAGCTGTTACCACCAGGCAGGACCATCGATTCTGAACTCTACTGCGAACAACTGATGAGATTAAAGCAAGAAGTTGAGAGAAAGCGGCCGGAATTAATCAACAGAAGGGGTGTGGTTTTCATCATGATAACGCTAGACCTTACAGATCTTTAGCCACTCAGCAAAAATTAAGATAGTTTGGCTGGGAGGTGTTAATGCATCCGCCGTATAGTCCTGACCTTGCACCTTCAGATTTCCACCTGTTTCGGTCTCTTCAGAATTCTTTAGGCAGTGTCAGGTTAACATCACGAGAGGACTGCCAAAACCACTTGTCGCGGTATTTTGACCAGAAGTCCCAAAATTTCTATAGCAATGGGATCATGTCCCTACCTACAAGATGGCAAAAAGTTATCGAACAAAATGGTACCTACATACTTTAGTTAAATGTAAATAAACTATATTAAAAAATGTTTTGAATTTTCTTAAAAAATGCGAAGAAACTTTTTTCCCAACCTATTATTTACACTAAAAATACGCATTTTGAAAAATCTCACGTGACATCTCACCAAATGTTGTCGAAAATTCGCCTCACCTAATTAATTAACGCCCCCCTTATTCAAATCAACCGAAAATTTTGGGTAGCAAATAGGCGCATCCGGTTCCATTCCACACACACAAAGACCTATCGGAATACTATAAGCTTTACAGCTTATAGTATTCCGATAGGTCTTTGTAATGTTAATTTAAATTTGGAGAAAACGTTAGTTTATTTGAATTTCGATATTTTATAACGATCTATAAAGTTTTTTCAAAATTTCTGGTTTTTATTGTTCTAGTTTACTTCAAATGTAGTGTTTATTGATAGAGCAATTTGGGTCTGAGCTATTGAAAAAACAAAAAAAAAACAAAAATACAAAAACTAGGTATGCCATGCCATAGGCTTCTACTCCATTCTCCTATTGTACCCAATTTTTTTCAAGACGGTAAAAAAAAACATCCAGTATTTTCAATGTATGACTGGGCGTTTAAATGCTTCTATACATATGAGAGACTGATGTGATACGATAGTAAAAATGGTTTCCCTTGTACTATACGAAACTTTATTGTATTGCCCGTACCTCCGTTCAGAAGAGTTTAAACTTTTACGGTGGTGCCCGAACTGTCATTTTCAAACATCGAGAAATCTATTGCTAATGCAGTGCGTCCTGCAATATATTAACAAATGACATGTATATTTGTATGACGTTACCACACCACACCACTTGCTTATAGGAAAACAGAAAACTTCTTCATTGGAGAAGCCCTGGGTTTTCCTAGAAATATGTCGAGAATCTCCACATATTTCTTGGAGAGCAAATCGAATTAAGAAGCGTTAAGTTTGTTGAGCAAGCTTATAAATTTATTATGCTAGTGGAACCTTTATTAAAAAATATGAATTTTATTTTTCTTTTATAACATTGACCACAGATTTGTTTTGTTACAGGTGATTCATTTTATTGAGTAAGCATTAACGTAACATCGCCACGGAGCGTCAGAACTCGGCGCTGACCGGCGCCAAACACTTCAATGAACCATATATGCCAGTACTGGCTATCGAAGATGCAAGGTAATATTTTTCTCTAACCTTTATTCATCATAATATACATTATTTTTTATTTAAATTCACTGAGTGCGCTAGTTTCATTCTGTTTGCAAGGAAATTATTAATTATAATGCTCATACTCATCCAGTCACATCACGTAATTAGGTATGTCATACACAGTTGTTGTAAAGAATCGCAAATACGTAAATCTTACGTAGTTAATTATAGGCTATCGATCAACTAACTCGACTGAAACTTATTTTAAATATTAATGGTTAAATGATTAGGTACATATTTCGTTAAGCAGTGGTGGTTTCCTATAAAAATTAACAGATTAACATACTATCTACTATCTGCACTTGACACCAAGTTTAATTTTTATTCAGATTTTTAGCACAATATGGAGTGTGTCTCCACCGTTTTACGTGTAGGTACGAGACCGAGTTTTAATGAAAATGTGATAATGTAACGTAGGGTAGGGACTAGTTGGACATTTTTGAAACAGCTTTGAAAAATTTATATTGCACCTTTCTCTGCAAATCGATTCGACCCGACAGAATCTCAGTCCAACCTTTTCTGCTTCACTGCTAAAACTATGTGTCAAAAAGACACATACCCGGATGATTTTGTAAGTGTTCAGAGCTTGGAACTGGTACCAAAAGTAGAGGTTCTGTATCGGTACTTAGCGGTTCTTGCCATTTCGGCACCTGTGTACCGGTTCAAGACGGGTACCGGTACCAAATTCAGATACCTGGCGCGTACCACAAATATCATATTTGTACGAGGAACCCCGTACGCCCCGTCTCTGGTATTGGTATCACACCAAGGTTAATGGCACCGGTTGCCGCTACCGGTATTTCAAGCCCTGTATGTGTTTCTTCTTGCCAATGTTGGCCCGAAAACATACAAAATAATTTAGCCCTTTAATGAATGCCAACAAACTGATATAAAAAAATTGTGAAAACACGAGTACGACTAGTGGGGATATCAACCAAGTACGGATGGTACCCTGCAGTACGTCTGGTAGTCCGGTAGTAAAAGGACATTGGTAGAATCAGGTCGTGGAGCTCCCTGGCACATTCCCCGAAGTACAGCCTGTAGAAGACTGACAGGCAAGCAACGTTACGCCAATGATCCAGGCTGTAAAGCCTAGCCACCAACGTCTCGTCGCCTATGAGCCTTTTTGCTCTGCGTTCCACCAAATCAAGTGCTGCAATTTGCAAGCAAGCTGGTATTTTGCCGAGCCAGCCCATAAGTAGCTCCAATACTCCGTACAGGAACGGATCTGTGCTTTGCACAGACTTAAAAAGATGTCCAGATGTGAAGTATCGCCTCACCTTGTTTAGGATGCCCAGCTTCTTGGCTGCAGTCTGTGCTTTTGACTCGATGGTTAAGCCGAAGTTAAGATTAGATGACAACACCATGCCCAAAAGCTCTAGGCGGTTGATAGCTGGTACAGATGTACCTTGGAAAGTAGGAGATCTAAAACTGGCTCCTTTTGGCAGTGAAAAGACACGCCTGTGTTTTCAGACCATTGAATTTGACCAGATTGTCGTCACCCCATTGAAACGAGATTTAAGGTCGAGTTAATTTGCTCCACCATGGCCTTTCTAAGGGCAGCTGTTTGCTCTCTGCTGGCTCTTGCACTGGACAGGTATCTTTCTGAGACTGTGCTGTCATCGGCGTACCCGACAGCCCCAAGCTGAAGCAAGTCGTTGGATGTGCAGCAGAAATAGAGTCGCAGAAAGAACAGAACCCTGAGGAACGCCGGCCATATGATCCGATGAGTAGCCATCTATGGCCTCTGATCGATTGCTGGATTTCTGACTCAGGAAGTCGGAAATCCAATTGCAAAAGTCAACAGGGATGCCGAAAGCTTACCCAACAGACTAGTATGCCAAACCCTGTCAAAGGCCTGTGAGATATCGATAGACACAGCAAGGGCTTCGCCGTTTCTCTCAATGGCCTCGCCCCAGCAACGCGTAACACAAAAAGATCCTCAGTGACCGACCACGACAGAAGCCGTACTGGCGGTCACTGAGAAGCTCATTGTCTTCCGGGTATGCTAGCAGCTTATTGTTAAGTACCCTTTGTATCACTTTACATAGTATGGAGGTTATGGCGATTGGTCTATATAGTTGACAGGATCGGCACGGTTACCCTTTTTGGGCACTGGCTGTACATTAGCAAGCTTCCAGGACTCCGGCACCATACCGGTTTTTAGAGAGAGGCGATACAAGCGCGTGAAGACAGAAAATATAATCACTTGCTAATTCCTTTGATTTAGGTTCTTACTAATAAAAATCGGGTCAGTCGTTTGGGAGCTACGATGCCACAGACAGATACACACGTTACCCTCTGTCTCCGACGGGTGTTGGTCCTTTGAAAGTAGTTTATTGACCGTTATATATTTGGCCCGTTGGGTAGTATCTTTTGGTGTTGCTACTTTATCAGCTACTCATTCTAACTAAATTGAAAAACACGGATTTACTATTTACAAAAACTATGAGCATGACTTATTAGTTTAGTTACATGAACATTTTCTCTATTTGTCATAATCGGAGTTAGCAGTTTAGAAGTTTGTAGTTGTGTAATATCATTTTAAAGTTTCATCTTCGTTAGCAACTCGGCCACCAGACGTCAACTGGACATGGCCTCCCACAAAAGTCACTACAACGACCGGTTGGTTCTTCACTGCCTGCATGTAGCTTTATACTTTAACCCCCTTGTTCATAAAAAAAAAAAAACACTTTATAAACCTATTTTAGTTAAAACAGTGTATTGTCTCCTTCTTTCAAACTGAAATCATAATTCGAAAGAAATTGACAAAACTGTTTAACTAAAATAGGTTTTTAAAGCATTTTAGTATTTTTCTGAATAAGTGGGTAAATCTTTTGTTCAATAAATATTACATACAGTAAGTATTGACCAGTGCCAACATTCTTTCATCTAGTCGCTTCTAGTTTTCTTTCACGGTTCATTTCTTGCAATATTATGAAGAATTCTTCGGATTCTCTTATCATTTTCCCATTGTAATTTTATTGTAATTTCTTTATATTGACACGACAACGTATACTAAATAAACACTAGATATGTACTATTTTGCTGAATATTAAGAATATTTTGCAGCAATACCAAATTGCTGATGATGTGTGTAGGTATGTGGTAAAGGATAGCGAAAAATAAATACAATTTTAGTGACACTTATTAGATAACAAAGCTTAATTGTGTTGAATTTGCATTTGTCGTGAGATTATGGCCGCCCGATTTTAGCAGATGTACAATACATTACTGCCTGTATTGTACATTTTTTATTTAAGCTCTATCGACGCAGTTTCGGGAACGAGCTTTCCTGGCACTGGGTTGTCGGGCTCTGTGTTATTTTACGTCACAGATCCCACAGATCATATCTGTGGATCCTCCCAATCAACCACTGGCAAGCTCGGACGACCCGGGACCCGGGCATGAGAACCAGTTTTTCAGTTGTTGGAACCAACTGCAATACCTACTGCATAACTATGAAGAACTGAAAACATAAATAGATAGCACAGACAAGAGATGATACTGTATTTTATATTTTCAGTAATTTCGTAGTCGATTCTAACTTAGAAAAATATTATCGTGGGTTCACGGGCTATTTGTATTAAGCGACATGTTTGGAACTTTACAGGAGAGCATTTCAAAGATTAATTATTCAGAAAAAAGAACATAAAAAGAACAAAAAAGTATCTATATTTTTTTCCAAAAAAGTGGCCTATCGACGAAGGGTAATAATCAATAGTGTCTATCTCCGTTTTTTTTTACGTTTTTCACTTTTTAATGCAGGTAGATATGATAATAACTCAATATCGGCCAGGATGTCGCTTATTACAAATAGCCAGTGAACCCTCGTTATGAAGTAATCAACGCTATGAATTTATTTAAAGTCAGCTAAGATAAATCTGCATGAAGAACGTGCATTCTATCAAACATACGTAGTTTATAACATATTTGCATTTAAAAATCTGAGCTATTGAATCGGCACGGTTCTCATGGCGACGCTACGACGGCGATAGAGGCAGACGGTCTCCATGACGACACCGGAGACTTCACACGCGGAGTTGGTACGGGTACGATCAATCCCGGGCGAAGGAAGCCTGCGCCCACCCCGCCGCCACCGCCGTCGCCACTGCGCGTTGCCTTCGTTGTTGCGGTCAACGCGCACTCCTCACACATTCTTACATTAATTTTTTTCTTGTATAGGAAGAGTATGTATTTTTTTTTTTTACATAAGATTGTTTTTTATTGGGGAGTCCAGTCGAACAACTCCCAGCCCCACCAATTTTTAGTTATTCAGGACATTTATCTTAATTCCATCTGTTTAATTAAAATAAGTGTCTTTAAGAAAATTAATACACGGGTTCGTTTGTCTAAAGTCATCGTTATCAATTCATCATCAGACCGCATGGCTGTCCTGGCATCGTTGGACAATGCCGTAGCACCAGTTCCTAGATTCATTCTTAGACCTTGCGAATTGTTCTCGTTGCTACTTAAGATTTTATCGTCACTCTAAATATTGTAAGATTTTTTTTTCATTGCTGTGAACCAAATGAGTCAGTTCATGCAGTGGTGAAACAAATTTAATAATAAAACATTTTTTTTTAATTTTGAGCTGGCTCCTTCACGATAACATCGCTTATTCTTCGTAACTTGGCGACGTAACTTACACAATCAACGTAACGCAACATGTAAGCAGGTACTGGCAACGCTTGGTCGGTTTTTCCTGATCTTGGCATTGGTCCTGCTTTGTTTGTAACATGTTTAAGATACAAATGAAAAGATGACAAAGAAGAGAAAGCTTTCGATTTACTAAATATTTTATTTATGTTACTGTAAAAGCTCGAACTGACTCTGACAGTAAGACCTAGTTTTTTCAGTAAAACCAATTTACCATATCATACGCAGTAAAAATTCCGGTCCGGTTATTATCACTATTTGGTAGTCTTTCTCGTATTGGGCGTCGTATATTATTTAAAACTTTTTGATTGACTATCTCTGGCTATGTACCGGTTCATCAGGAACCGTACAACCTTAAGAATTGTCGTTTAAAGGTTACGCGTTCATTCGACTACCTCTAAGGAGCATGTATCATGTTGTATGGTTTAACCCTTTCAAACTCAATTATAACTATAACACTTTGAATAAGCATAATCAACCGGTCCCACTGCTGGGACATAGGCATCCACTCCGTGAGAGAGAGTGGGCCATAATCCAACACTTTAGGGTTAGCCTTATAATTCTGATAATCGATTTCAACGGCTAACCCATTGAAAAGTTTAAAACATGAGGGAAATGGTTTGGTTGTTGGGGGAATAGTGAGGTTTTTTAAAGGGGTTTACTTGTTCATGGGATAAAGGTTACTTTATACAACAACTGTTTGGTTTGATGGGGTTTACTAATCTGCGGGGCAATTGTGTAACACACTCAATTGAAATCGGTTTCATTTTGATAATTCAAAAACATTAATTG
Organism: Dicycla oo; assembly: GCA_948252095.1. NCBI lineage: Eukaryota > Metazoa > Arthropoda > Insecta > Lepidoptera > Noctuidae > Dicycla > Dicycla oo. Next base: position 19,330,499 of record OX411712.1, read on the forward strand.
CGTTATTGTTTTTATACTTGGTTTGTGGTGAGAAATAAACGATTATTATTATTATTATTGACGTTGTTGAGTAGACACATTTTTCGAACATATGAAGCAATGGGTTAGGAATTTGCTTCAAAATTATTCAGATTCGTATTGATAGTGTGTTACGCAAAGGGTGTGTTACGCTTACAGTTCACGAATGTATGATTCGGTTGAAAAAGGTAATCGGTTCATATAAGATAGCAGTTCACAGTGTAACACGTCGTACGGGTTTTATAAAGCTCTTACGGTTAACCGAAACAGTCCCTGCGGTTAACTAATGTAGCAGTTAATTTACATACTTCACAAATTGCTGACGAAAATTTTCAAATGTCGAGTATTGGATTTATCTGGTAGAAATTGCTCCTTCAAATACTGTTGAAACGGACTCATAATAATTATTTTATGTTTTCTAATATTAAAAGAAAAAAAAAAAATGAATGACAGCCAGTAAAGCATTTGAACACTACTAGGGAATTAAAGTTTGTCTCTTATGTTTATCACCCTCATAAGAGAAACTCTTAAACTAATTCCCTTTCGTCGTCAACTTGATTTTTGAATGTATACTCTGCCTCAGCGCACTTTAAAATGTACTGACGTTACGTTGAACTTCAAAAATCATACTACGTGTCAGCATATGGATATTGTATTCCAGCTCCGACATTATAGTCTGCACCATCTAACTAGAAGTAAACTCTTCGGGTAAACGAAATGAACCTAAAATCGAGGGACCTTCCATCTTCGTCGCCAGTCCCCTCAGTCTCAGTCATCATGTAAAACAGCTTCGCTGTGAATAATGAAAAACAGACTGTAAAACAAGAGGTCTGCTATAACTCACTGAAAGCATTTATGTTTTTTAAGGAATGTGGTCCACTGCAGGACATGCCTCTCCTCATAAGGATAAGAAACAGGCATTGAGCAACCCGGCTTATCAGTGCAGTTATGTAGCGTTAATTGTGCGCATTTAATATTAGATCTAATTTAATGAAAATAATTGTGGCTAGTTTTGGATACTATAGGTAATATTTCAGTGGTGAGGCACGTGACCTTGACCCCAAGGCATAGGCCTAACCTGCCCCAAAAGCGTTCAGTTAAAAGTTGGCGGTCGATAAATAAGATGGGGTTCGCGCAAGCGCCAACATTCCCGCTCACCCAATCGATCTGGCCGCCCACGTGACGCAACGCATTTGCGGGGATTCTTTGCGGGCACCTCAGTCTATACTACAAGTTTACACTTGGAGCCTGTAACAGACCAAGTGACCAGAGAAGCAATGAGCGAAAAGGAAACTATATAGATTTCTTAATCAGGTTATATAAATCCCTACATTTTTAAGAACTTTGAATAAAAAACCATCCGGAAAAAAACATACATAACATAACCTAACCACGTCTGGTTTCCTCGAAGGATTGCGCAGAGGTGTACCTATTAGTACACCCACATTTCGCCAGCTATGATTAAGTCCCATGTACCTAGCAGGGGGCGAGCCTATTGCCTTCAACCGAGCACAAATCCAGACTCCGGGCTGCTATTGAGAAATTCCATGGACGGATAAACCCCATAACACTGCCGGACCCGGGAATCGAACCCAGGATCTCATGCTCGGCAGTAGCACTTGCGACCACTAGACCAACGATGGAGTCGCAATTCGAGAAAAAAAAATCCAATACAAATTAAATCGTTTTATATATTTCCAAGATTTTTAAACATTAGTCAAGTCTTGATTACTTGATCCAGCAATTACAAAAACTTTGGGTAAAAGGAAAATACTTTGGGTAAAATGAAGGTAGATGACGATAAAAGCGTCATCCGTCTTCGCATTTTTATAATTAATTCATTACACAACATTATGAAAATTTGTTCTGACTAAGGTAGAATAAAAGGTTCCGCATTAGACAGCAGAGTATTACTTGGCCGGTTTCCTAACGCTACCAAGCTGCCGCCTTCAGACTTACTCCCTGGGTCAGTCCACAGGTTATAAAACTACAGAAAATGCTTCCAATGTAAATGATCATTTTTAGGTCTATGATTTTGAAATAAAAATCCTTTTGATCTTACTAATAGTATAGGACTAAATAGTGGGTAAATAATAAATATGTATTTAGGTTCAGTTTATATTTAGATATATAGTGGAGTACGTGTTACGCGAGACTACAGTCCACCCGGTCCCCAACCAATATATTACGCCATTTATATTCTCATTAGTTGTTTCATTTGATGAGATTATCTTCGCTCCCCCGAGGTTGAAGCTCATCATTTCTTGTAAACATAATATTGCTTGAGTTTCATTTAAAGTTAACAGACTGTAAAGATATCTGAGTCTGATGAGGAAAGTTATGTGTCTCTAGATCTAACTTACTAGTATCAACACTAAAAAAAAACGCTTAAAAATTAAGGTGTTATGATAGACTCATAATCTAATAGACAGACAGGCAGATTTAAAAAAAAATACTCGTAATAAGTTCTAAAAAATATATGACAATAATTGCAGATTATCACTACATGTTATAAAACAAAGTCCCCCGCCGCGTCTTTCTGTCTGTCTGTATGTTCGCGATGATCTCAAAAACTACTGAACGGATTTTAAGGCGACGAATTGTTTAACAATAATTCTAAAACCAGGCGCGCGCACCCCGCAACCCGCACGCACCCCCCGGTAAGTAACGTATGCATTGCAACGGGCGGCGCCGGCGAGCGGCGCGCGGCGGTGGCGGCGCGGAACATAGACACCTTAGAGTTGTCTTATATATTTTTTATGAATTTACCTATGACTTTTTTTTATTGATTGTCTTTTCGGAAATTAACTAACACGTGCTAGTGTCATTTAAATAACGAAATTAAGAGTTTCGTGATTTGAAAAACACTAGCACATCTCTTTTTAAAGTAAAATATTTTTAAAAATCGTATTTTTTTTATAATATTTTATACGATCAAAATATCTTTATTTACTTTTACATAAGTATTCCAAGGCTGGAACCATTTCCTTGTAAGTATTAAATTATTGTGAGTGTGTGTGTGTTTATTTATTTCAACAAGGAACATAATTTATTCTACATTGATATCATCTTCTTATATATAAAAATGAATCGCAAAATGTGTTGGTAAGCGCAAAACTCGAGAATAACTGAACCGATTTCGCTAATTCTTTTTTTGTTGTGTTTGTTATTGTCAGGAGAAGGTTCTTATGAAGAAAAAAAATTAGGGTATAGTAGGGGAGAGTTGGGTAGAGTAGGGTAGGATAGGATAGAGTAGTCAGTTCACGGGAGCGAAGCTGCGGGCAAAAACTAGTTTACAATAAAACACATATTACACTTCGTGTGTATTATTATTATTATACAATATTTATTATCGTAATAAGAAATTATTACAAAAATTAAGAATAAAAGAAATTAAAATTCCGAAAATGAAAAAACATCCTCATATTCAACGACTGATTGTTGATTTGAATCAGCATTTTCCTTTCCCGAAATAGTTGCTTTTTCTAATTGTTCGTTGCAAGTATCTGGCACAGAGTTTTTATTGTTATGAACAATCACGTAATCCGGATCACGAATAGGCTTATTCCTGGTGTGCCTGGGGTCGACAAGTTCGGGAAGAAGACAGTCGTGATAGAATTTTAACAACTTTGGTTCCATCTCTTTTTTCCAGAACGCGTCATTCTTTTTAATAATTTCAGTTTTTATTTTATTATTGCCATACCATATACCCAATAAACAGCTATCTTTTTTGCAGATATGTAGTTGGCCTTGGATCTGAAAATACCAATCCGATCTTTGGTTAATAACCACCTCACCATTAGTTTTTTTATAAAAATGCATTTTTTTATTTTGTATTGCATCTTTTATGCCATTTTTAAATGGTGCAATAGGACATTTTATTTCCACTAACATATCACTAGTGGTGATCCCGTCAGGTGTAGCACCCAAAAAAGGATATTTTTCATCTATGAACAAGCCGCAATTTTTAATGTTGATTTTATGCATTGAAGACAGTTGCTCGAGTGCTACTTTTTCATATTTTTTTCCGTGACTAATAGACTGAACATGGTCGATGCTGGGTTTGTAAAGCAAATTTTTTACTAAATTTTGGCAAGAATTCGTCTGCTTTCTCTTTATAACCTTGCCAAAATTTGATGCGGTTAACATGTTGCGACGAAGTTCAAGCCATTCGCCAGATTCACTTTGTAGGATAGTCCTTTTTTCGATTTCTTTTCGTTCTTCATTAGTTTTTGATAAATTTTGTACAAAAGTCTTTTTTGCTTTTTCCAGAGTATCTTTGTCCAAGTCTGGTTTGTCGACTACTTCGCCATAATCTAAATTTAGCGTTCTTGGTACCAACGTCCGATTTTTTTTTCTAATGTTGAGTTTGGCCTTGAGCCTTTTTTCATTTATTGCATTTTCATGCTTTTTTATGGACAATCTGGGGCTTGTCCCATAAACTTTTCGCTGAACTGTTGATAGTAATTTCCCAGTATTAAATGAAATCAGAGCTCCTGCGCATCTTGCCTGATAAGAACGTCTTTGAGCATAATTAACACGTTTACCCCCCACCATTTTTGCTATAACTCCATTAAATCTTTCTACAACATTGCTGTCTACGTCTTCAATTAAACTGTGTGCTTTATCAGCTAATTGTGCAACAACTGTTTTAATTTTTTGCTAAAGAAGACTGCCAAAAAATGGATTTGTATCATCTAGACCCATATGTTGGCATAATTGGCGGTTACAATTTACATGAATATCAAAAGCATGAAAAATGGACGCATTGATGTCTATGTATAAACCATCTTCATTTTTTGTTTCTTTGTGAAGCTTTATAGCATCACAAATATATTTTCTTGATCGCAATATCTTTTTCTGTGTTAAATTTTTCCTGTCTGCTGCAATATATTGCGTATTGGAGGCCAGTTGTAGCAGTTTATTACTGTAGTTCCTTAGCAAATGGTTGCGACAATATATTTTTGTGACTGTAATGCCTGGATATGGGCGAGCATTTATTATTTTTGCATATGTACTACTATCGCCATCGGCGATAAATCTTGAATAAATCAATCCATGCATGTCAAGAGATTGTTTAAATCCTTCGGTTATTATTGTTGACTCCATGGCCGTAGACGCACCATTGAAATTTTTGTAACAATCGTGCTCTTTTGGCGTTTTTTTTTTTTTCTCAGCTCGAGCGCAAATGCAACAATATTTATTTTTGACGCACATATATAGTACTTGGCCGAAACGTCTACCAATTATAGCTGCACACCCTGATAATGCCGCATAATTAGTCCGGTAAGATCGCTTACACCAACAGCCATCTACAATGACATCTATTAGCGGTATACCGTCTTTATTAACTCTCCCTTCCTTTATTGCAGCTTCTTTTTCTCTATCGCCAGCCTTTTTCATCTCATCCCATGCAGTCTCTTCCCAGTCATCACAGATATCGTTATGCGTTTTATTGTAAGTAAAATCGGACATGTTGGGTAAACCTACTCCAGACAAAAATTGATTGAGTTGTACTTGACCACAACCAGCAGCCATAACTCCAGCAACGGCGTCTTTGTTTACATCAGCCAATGACGATTTTATTTTATTTCTGTAACCACACAATGAACAAACATATGTAAATTCTGATTGCAAGCCTACGTGATGTTCAGACTCAAATTTTAATGTGGCTAATCCACAATTAAACAAAGACTTGTGTTCAGAGAACTTAATAAGTTCTGTTACAAAGTGGTTCACATCTATTATTCTATGGCCTATATCTTGTACCTCCGGCTCTATCTGAAACAAATATAAAAAATAAGTATCAATATCGTACATGGAATGTGATAGCATGGCGCAGGAAAATGTTTTTCTTGCCCATTGTGTATTTATTTATTTATATCAATCACTTCACAGATATTGATTATGTTTAAATATTTTTTTTTTTGGTTCTCATTTCTAGGCAACCATTGAAACCTGATTCCAACTCCAATCAGACAAAATATTGTGTTTTATAAACCGAGTACTTACTGGTGCCTCAGTAGGGCGTTCAATTGTCATTTCTGTAGAAACTTTATCACTCGAACACTGTCTGCTAATCTGAAAATATAAATAAATTAGGGCCTAGTACCAACTTCAGAGATAACATATTTGGACTAATACGTCGGTTATGTATAAAGAACAAAATTGTCTAATATACTCACTGTAGCTGCAGGAATGCCCTCGTTTTGTGATATATTAGTGTCATTAGTATCAGCATTTCTAAAATAAAAGAAGTCCTTTAATTTTAACTTCATCGTTGAATTAGGTATATTGATTGTAATATTAAAATATTAAATACATAGCAACAAAAACTTACGCGGGTAACACATTTTGCAACTCTGCATAATTCGGTAAAGCGTCGTTTTCATTTCTAGAAGATACCAGAAAAAGTGTTTTAGTAATAATAATAATGCCTATAGCTTTTATAAAACGTTAGGAGGTTTAGGAATTTTTCATACGTACCCTAAAAAGGAAGCTGTCAGTTCTTTATTTTTGTTGCAAGTTGACGACTCCATAGTTTCGTTCTCCGAACATTGTTCCAACGATTGTTTCCTAAAATATAACACAATATACATATTTTTTTTTTAAACTTATATTGAACTATCACTTTACAGAAGATAAATTTTGTAATCTTCTTCTTATTCTTATTGTCATTGTAGCACAAAAAATGGAAAACAAAATAGGTACTTAACCTACTTATTTACTTACATATTTTTTATCACAAAAATAAACATAATTGAAGTTACAGTCAAAGTGACTTTTTGAACGTCATCTTTTTTAGTAAACTACCACCGCTTCACATTTCATTATGAAAACTTACTTTCTTTTCGTCATATTTGCACATTTTTCTAAAAGACATGCTCTTCTTTTCCTTTTGGAACATCTTTCTTTCTTTTTTCCCATTTTTATTCAATAAAACCGCTAAATTTGATCACGCAATCGCCGATGCAGTCCGGAAGCCGACTAGCACAGACCCGTCGCTGACAATGGTCAAGAGGGGACTGAGCGTCTCCGCGGGGCGAGGATTGCATATGCGCGTTAGCTTATAACAAAACGACGTAAACGACAAAATGCTTTTTGTTATTTTATTTAGTCGGAAATGATAACTTGAGAAATTCCTTCTACAATTTTAAGGAGTATTTATAGACTTGTCTACAGAGCAAGTTGAGAGGCTAAAATCGGTCACGTTTGCCCATAAAATGTGAATGTCTATTTAAAAAGAGGTATGTTTGATATTTTTTTCTCTGTTACAAAAGTTACTTAATCATGTAATGAAAACTAACAAAATAAGGTTTTCATCATGAACTGTTCAGGTCACCAATTCATATTTTTATTCGTTTCGTAATTACTGACAAAAATAGAGATCACTGATGCCAAAATTTCCAATTCGTCCTCTTAATGCAGTTTTCATCAGTAGATAGTGATTCAAGACGGAGGTTTATACGTATAGTTATCCGACATCCACGCGGGCTAAGCCGCAGGCAAAAGCCAGTAATATTTAATTTTCAGTATTATATAAAACATTACAGACAGACTAGCTGCGCTCCGCGGTTTCACCCGCATAAGTCTCGATCCCGTGGGAATATTGGAATAAAAAGTATCCTATGTCCTAACTCAGGGCACGGTGTATATATGCCAAATTTTATCCAAATCCGTTCAGCCGTTTTAGCGTGAAAGTATAACAACAAACAAACTCTCTTTCGCATTTCTAATATTACTTAGGGTTTAGAGAAAGATCTGACATTTATGTATGACAGGATACAGGTGACCTTTTGCCGCCCTATTTTATTTTTACCGTGTGGAAATCCTCATGGATGTCGTCCAACCTGGGGCGGGGGGGTCTTTCAGACTCTTACTGACTAAAACCACACGGTGTTCTGCTGCTACCTTTAGCCGGGGTGCTAGAGTGCTTGCGCATTTCGTCACGCTCCCCCGGCTAGGTGTTGGCCCGCATGGATTCATGCGGACCCCGTCACCCTCAGCGGTCTTACACGGCCGCAATTCCTGTAGAGAGGCGCGTGCGGAACACGGCGCGCCGCCGTCTCGGGTCTTTCACTGTTCAGGCAACAAACTCCCCAGTCTGTTGCCTGCAGGCCACACCCTAAGGCGGCCGGAGATCGTTCCGCGCCCTCCGGCGCCCAGTGCGTCTACTACGGATTGGAAGGGAGGTTGTATCCTCCCTCTCCCTTTCCGCCGCCTCCTTCGCAACCATCACTTCCTCGCAGAAGGAGGCGACGGCGACCCACGCGCTCTCACTTCCGACCATGGACTGGACCATGTCCGGAAGCGAGAGAGTATGGACCGCAGCACCCTCTGCCGCTACGAGGTCATGGCGCCGCACTGCCCAAGCAGGGCATTCTTCAAGGGTATGCTGCGCCGTGTCGTCGAGGCAGCTGTAATGGTGGCACCCAGGTGTCGGTTCTTTGGTACTTTCCGAAGCACCCATGTCCGGATAGTACCTGAGTCAGCCGGAAAATAAGGGCGCCATGCCGTCTCTCCAGACACTCCCTCACAACGGGTCTTACCGCCGATATAGTGGCGTGTCCTGCGATGGGTTGCGCAAGTCGCTGCTCCCACTCTTTCACTAGGGTCTGGTGGAGCTCAGCCCTGTATAGCTCGAAGCCCTGTATAATAATAATACCTCACGACCTTTTGCCACCCTAAACTGTCCCATTGCCCAAGGTCTCTCCCATAGCCTTCACACTTCCCTATGTATGTTGTGTTGTATTTTCTGACTAATCTGTCATAAACGCTTCCAAGTCATCACGCCAGCATTGTAGCTGCTCACCATGATAAATAATTATTTATTTCTGTATCACCCAAAGTATGACTGCTATAAAATGTCTATAAATTTAAGTATATAAAGTATTAAGTCTGCATCTGCTTGGATTGGATTATAAAAATCCATCTAGATTTTCATAACGCACTAAATGCTGAAAAAAGTGTGCTTTGAATAAAAATTAAAAGTTAAAACTATTCAAATCATTACTAATTTGATTATGAAGCTTATTGTACAAAATTTTCAATTTACTAAAGATTTATGCGCTAAAATAAGGGTTATTTAAACGGTTAGTATTCTTTACTTTTTTTTTGTGAAAAGAAAAATGTATTTGGTCAGCCAAAATGGCTAGTTGGTTAGTAACTTATGGTCAGCAAACATTTCTAAATCAGTCAGCAATTAATGTCATACTGGACTGCTCTAAATGATTTTATTTAGCAAATTAAATATATAAGTTTCATTGAACGACCCACATATAATCAAATTTTAGTAGCAATTAGTGGGTAAGCAAAGTATTTAATTTTGTTCATCAAATAAAAAAAAATGCAATTTATTTTGCAGCTAGACTGTTTATACAGATACATGATAATACAAGCAAACTGATATTGGTTAAATTGTTGACAATTGTCTGTCGAAATGATTTAATGGCTTATGTTTGTTCCGAATCAATTTTAATAACGGCAAATCCTTAATTACTTCCCCTAAAATAATAAGATTAAATATGTACACGTACAGTTAACCAGGGTAATAGGGTAAAAGTATATTCAAGCAGTTATTGAAATCAATATCTGCAAAGAAATTGTAATTATCCAGCCTTTGGATAATTACAATTTCTGATTACCCCTTGTTTTTTCTGCCCACACTATTTCACAATGGTGGTTAACCCTACATAGTCAAAATAGGGACTATGGGGAAAATAAACCCAATAAAGATTATACGAGGCCTTTATTAGTTTTAATTACTACTACTACTACTATTAAATAGTTTACAGGCTTTAAATTTTAATATTTTTTATTGATTGTGTTTTGTGTTGCAATTTGTAAATAGGAAAATCCCACCTCTAACCCGAATTGCGAATTAATCAACTCGTATTTCTCATTCTCACGTGAATCATTTCAGTCGGTCAATGTCAACAGTCTTGTAGACCTCCTGGTATTTGGTACACAATTTTTTATTGAAATTGCAGGATTCCGACTGTATCTTGAATATAGATCTTAAATATGAAATTAATGAATGCGTCAGATTAGCGCACTAACACATATGTAAATAAATAAATAGCCCTCTAGTCAACACGAAGATACCGGTGAAGCGGAATTAGAATGAAGTGCGCGGCGCGAGTCGCGGCGGCCGTGTGCCACGTCATTGCCGTGACCCACTGACATAGATCCGCGGGGCCGCCTGCACCGATATCTGCACGCGCCGCGCTCTTCCTCTACTGCCCCTTTACTCTTTTACCTATAATTTGTATTTCAATGAATTTGAATCATAATAAATATTAATTGTTAAGTCGAAAATTTGTGACTTCATTAGTTTTGTTAAATGGCAAACATGCTCTTTAATTAATATCCTCAGTCTTTATTAACAAGTTAGATATCTTGGTTTAATACTTTATTTGTTTTATGATTGGGAAAGGGACTTGTTCTTGAGACTACTAATAAAAGTGTAATAATTACTGATCTTTTTAATATTTAAAGTCACTTAGTTGTAAAAAATGTTAACAAGTTTCCAGTTTTAGTTGGCCTATCGTAGAGTGAAATAAAAATCTTGCGATTGAGTTATGCAATGGATGACCTTGTTATCTAAATTGTGCACTTGACACAAATACTGTTCCATTTCACTTTCATGTAGGTACGAGTGCCTACGTCACGGCTTACAACGTTACAACGTATCGCTGTATGTCGCGCGATTTAGTAATTTATTTCATGTCAAGCTTTATAAAATATCTAGTCTAAGGGCTGATTTTTCAATAGTCAGATAACTTTTATCTGACGAATAAATATGACAGTTTGACATTATTTTCTATACAAAAGCTGTCAAACCGCCATATTTATTCCATAAATTTGAAAAAGCAGCCCTAAATTACATTGCCAGCTTCACAAAAAAAAAAAAAAATGTAATGAATGTGAAGATGGATGATTAATTACTTTGTATATTTCAAATACTCAGTCCCCTTTTAATTCAATTCGAAACAGCAGGTAAACCCTTTATACCATTTCATGAAAATTATGTAATAATTTATATTATAAATTATGTAGAATAATTATGTTGAATAGTCATTCGTAACTGAGCAGATTATCGTCTGCCTAGCCTTTTCACAACTATGTTGATTGGGGTCGGCTTCCAATCAAACCGGATGCAGCTGAATACCAGTATTTTACATGGAGCGACTGCCTATCTGACCTCAACAGTCCGGTTACTGGGTAATATGGTACCCCTTGGTAAGACTGGTTGTCAGACTTTCGGGCTTCTGACGTCCCGTAACGACTATCAAAGATCCATTAATGACAGCCGGGACCAACGGCTTTCCTAGGAACGGAGGGGTCTTGGTATGTTATGACGGTCACCCATCCACGGACCAACTACGGCAAACGCAGCTTAACCTGATCGATCGACCGTGAGCTATTATTGAAAATCGTAGCAGATAATCATCATATTACAACATTTTTTTTATATTATGTACCACTTTGCCCCATATGCCACATAATTAAGGTATTATTAAACCATTTGCCTCTACATTGACGTTGATTGTTTATTATATTTCGGTCGTGTTTCGCAACAAATAGATGGCTAATGAAATAGCAAACAATTTTTTGTTATGTATATACGTCGTACTAAATCGTACATACTCGGCTTTATTCGTCAAGTTCAACCTAGTCGTGTCGGTGAGCGAGATCGCAGGAGAATTCGTTTAGTTATTAGCGACGTTGGTGTGACTAGCGAGTAGCGATACTGTTGTTCAGTCCGTCAGTCCACCTTCTCACGCTCTTGCTCTTAGCCATCGTCGTCACCGTCGTCGCCGTCGACGTTCTGCGTCGTGTCGCGCCGCGCCGCCCGTCGTGTTGATAATTTGTAAAGCGGCGAACGAAAAGGATGTGTGTATATCTACGTCTCGCCTTTCAGTTGACTTTCATCGTCGTTTTGTAGCGAACGTTTCGCACGGATATCGATAGGAAATTGCACTATCACTACGTAATAAAGTTACTGCATGTCAAAGACGGCAAATATTAAAATTTTACGAGACGTAATACAAACTTCAGCAGTGTTCGGTTAATTGGTTTTGCAGTGGAATTAAGAGTGTGGATTTAGAAAACTTCATAGTATTAAAACATAGTGTCGCGGCGGTCGTGGCGCAATGCAGTGTATGTTTGGATGCGGATACGTATTGTGCTATTTAAAATTGATCCTGGGATACATACGTTTCTCAAACAGTGACAGTGAACGTTTGAGTGTGTCTTAGCCATGCTGCCTATGGTACAAACAGAACCTGTGCTTTTCAACTGCGGAGTCCACTCAGTCAATGTGGCCGCATCTCCTCCGGCCACATTGCCTCCCTCGCTTACACCGGATTCGGATGTGGATGAGCTAGTCGACATCTTCTTTGACGTTGATGTTGCTGTTAACACCTTGCCGAGGTAATTTGTAAAACAATACCTTTTACAGACACACAATGATTATAATAACATGGATGTAGACATTATCAATAGTCAATCATAGTACAGTGTTGTGTAAACAGATCTTTTTAGCCTAATAATTTAGTATATTGTACATTTTCCACTTACCATAACGGTACCTCCCTATGTATGTGTTTAAATACGGCGCGGCGTAACAATATTGGAGACGCACACACAAGAACTTTAGTTTCAGTTTTGTTGATTTCATGCTGAAATGTTTGTTTCACGAAGTTTACCCTATGATTCAAAACGATAGGTATTGTAATCAGTCAAGTCACAACACCGGACCAATGACATACAATACCGAGACCCAGAATGATTGCGGGTCACATAATAAAGATAAAATTAGTAATTACGGATGATAAGAAAATATTAAACCAACAATATAATGCTAATCCATTTAAGCTTGATCTCATGTTGGGAATGATTTAAAGGGGCTAGTAAAAAATAAGTAAAATTTATATAACATTTCTGTTAAACCAAGTATAATTTCGTTATCGTGTCGTTATATAACTTAAATTATTATTTTTCACTAGCTGCTGGAAGTGTGTCTAACACTTAATTTTAAGGTTTAAAATAACATACCATTAATTTGTCCCTATTTGAGGAAATTAATAGCATAAGGCTTTTTAAGAAAATTAATGAGAGGATGATTGAAATCGTGATCACGAATTAACATTTTTGTGCAGTGCAGAGTTTACAAGCTTTTTAATTACATAATTATCTATATATACAAGAGAGGAATCCATGACTCACGTATTATAGAGACAGCGATCCTACCATGTTTGGAAAACTAAACTTGACCATGTACATTTTTCTGCTTCATTTCTATACCTATACCTACCTGTTTCATCATTAGATATAGAGAGAAAAAAACCGCATATGATAAAAAATATAAAGAGACTCCTGCATTATACCAATCCACCGGAAACTCGGGCCCCACGTTAGTCGATTGAATAAACTTTCCAAAGAAAGGTTCTAAAATAATTATAGATAGGTTGAAAATTGCTATTTATATAGGTATTGTTGGTACGTGTGGTTCCCCATGGAAAGTTTATCTCCACATGGTAGAATATCTACGCAACAATCACAGTCACTCACTATAACAACTTTTTTTTTTGTTACTGCACAAATAAACTAAAAAATGTACATCAGTGTAACCACCTCAATTTGTAACGAACGGAAATTAAAAATGTTAGCGTTAAGAAACTACCTACACCTAAAGGATTTTTTTTGTTCTGCTTCCCCAGCTCTAGTAGTTACGTTTTTCAAATAATATTATGCAATACGGGTAACCCTTTACTAGTATTCCGGTTAACCCCACAAACTAAGCTAAATGCTGGTGCTAAGAGTGGGTTCACGTCAAAATTTTAATAACAAAACGGCCTGAAGTGGTTGTCTTTGTCGTATTCACCGGTTACCAATTCTTATAATAATAATAATAACCTGGGACATTATTCACACACGGTCATCTGATCCCAAACTAAGCAGAGCTTGTACTATGGAAACCAGATAACTGATATACTACATATACTACTTTTTTTTGTAAATACATACTTATATAGATAATTACACCCAGACTCAGAACAAACATACATGTTCATGCACACAAATGTTTGTCCTGGATGGGAATCGAACCCACGACCTGCGGCATGATAAGTGGTATCTTAACCAACCACGCCAACTGGCCAGTCAAATAATATAATAATGCCTTTAACACTCCTGACTCTTGAGCAATATCATCAATGTAACAATTGCCCATTTGTTGTGGGTATTTTCTCTCGCGACACAGCCACTCTGCAAGCAACCTTTTTGACTCCTGCGTCGCTGTGGCCAGATTTGCCCAACTCATTTAACCTAACTATAACAGTATCAATAATTCGGACCGTCATGACAAATATTAACTAATAAGCCAGGTGGTTTGTAGCGGTAATTCGACTCACGATTAACTATTGGTTGTTATACCATTAAGAATTCACAATTTGCTATTATCTGTGAAACACGTGTGTAGTGCTTGTATCTATAACTTGTTTTGTATTCAAGGTTTTGAAAATGCAGACCTCCTTGAAAGACCAAAGTAATTTCCTTTCCGCAAGATTCAATAGTTTCAATTAAAGCCATAAAACTTGCATTATAGCTATTACATACATACATTAGTAAGGCCCTGATATTCAGCTGCATCGTCTATATCGATTTTGACTGGAAATAGACTTGCCCGATTTCAGAAACAATATTGTTTACAGGGTGGTTGTAACTCGACATATTCCTTGCAGGGCGTCATAGTAGGGTTAAAATGCAACAAATTAAGTCACCAAATGTTGTTTTTTTTGGCACTTGACAACATTTTTTATAAGTTAATGCTAAAAATTACGAAAAATAAAAAGTTTGGTTAGTGATCTTTGCCAAAGTTTTAGGCATTTATGAACTTTTAATTAATTATATTAACAAACATCTGCTACGGCATCAACTACTAACATTAATTTCAGTATAGTCGCGCCGTTAACCATTTTTAAATGGCAAATTATTTAATCTGAGATTTTTCATAAAAAAATCTAAGAATCTGACTAACTCTTTAACTACTGAACTTTGGTAGAACATTTGTTGGCTTAATTTGTTACATTTTAACCCTACTATGACGTCCTGCAATGCATACGGCGAGTTACCAGTAACTCTGTATATAGATATAGGTCAGTATTGTATATTCAAATCCTGGTCACATTACGCTTTCAAAATTACGTGTGTATTTTACAGAAGAAACCCCAGGTGACGTAACCATGTATTCATCGTGGCAGGTACTGCACCCTCAACTTTCAAAAAGTGAAAGTCTTAAAAATCGGCCTAGTAAATTTTTGCGTGACGCTCTAAGTGATAGACAAATAGGTGAAACATCCAAAATAGCAGTGTTTCAATACTTGGATGTAAATACTTTTACTTTTACCATCTACACAATCATTGCATTGGGGTCACTTGTTCCTAATTTCACCCCCGATCAGGGGGCCATTAAATAGTTGTCCTCGGCCTAATAATGCTTTGTATAGCGCTTTGCCTATACATGGTATTTCGAATTGTCGGTAATTTTTAGCAACACCTATTTACGGAATTACTGAAATAATACACAAACGCATTGAGATGTATGAATAATTTCTTTATGCGTCGAGTACATTACATAACTTGTATGACGCGGATACCTACTTGTGAATGACGGTAATGAAAGAGAAAGAGGTACTACTTAAATAATTAAATTCCGATTATCTAGCTGCTTTCCTAAATAACTATTTTTATTATTTTGAGTATTTTATTCTGCTTTATTTCTGTAGAAGATAGCTGTTACACTTAATACGTTTGTTAATCATTACAACATTGCTGGAATATCCTGATACCTAGTAGTTTATTAGCAATAGTTTTAGCACTTGACTTTGCTTTCGGCTTCTTCGCTTTCGTCACTTTGCACGTCATCAACACGAAGACTGATGTTATTCGTGATTTACAGAAATGTAAAAATGTTAATGAGCTATATAGTTATGGACCCGCAAGGCGCCCAGGTTTATTTATTTCGGTGTCGGGTTTTAACGTACTTCCATTTTTGTCTCTTAGTTAAGAATGCTTGCTTGAATCTACTAATTTCGGGGTCACAGAAATGAATATTTGTTTCTTCATTAGAGGAGATTCCCTGTTTGTAGTGTAGTCCCCCTGAAAATAAATATTGCAAACATTTAAGAACACTTTCAGTTAAATATGAAATCTGCGATAGAATACAATTACCTAGCGCAGATTTCATATTTGTATCATACGTGTAGCAAATTAAAATTCTTTATCAAGCTGGTGCAGAATAACGCTTGACTGGTCGATTATATCACTACAAGCATTCTTGCAATCTTATAACTCGAATGTTTTTCTACTCATGGCTTCACTCGGAGTAGAAACACCTTTTGATAGCATTAGATGCAGCTCTTGCTTATGTAGTTTCATTTTCATGTTCACGAATATGAAAAAGTTTTTTTAATGAACGAACCGGAAATGGGCTAAATTACGAAAAATAAATTTGCCTACTCAACTCCGGACACTGAGAAAACGAAAAGGTGAAAAACAGCATTAAACCGGCTAATAAGGCTGTCTTTGTTTGTTCATTATATCCATAGAGCTCACTAGGTTTTCAGACCTGTAATTACATCATTTTATAGCCAAAATTAATATGAGGTAATTTTTCAACTTACTGCTTTTAATAAACATTTAAAAGAGCGTTACAAAAACCACGCTGGAAACAATATTTTAATAAATTCATAATATTCGCTTTTGATCTATATACTGCAATTGCTTTTCGTAGTACCTACCTACTTAGATACTCACAATATATCAGAACTAGTGTAGTCTAAGCAACACGACCTTACTCGATGTAATAAAATCAGACAAGAGCTTATAATAAAGTTGGTTATGTTGGTAGTCAAGTAGTTGTCTCGATGACGAATACCTGTTGAGTAACGAACGATTGAAAAAGCGAAACCTTCGACGGCGGAGCGCTGACAATACTTACCAACTTTCACCTATTCGAATTTAAGTGACAACTTGACTAAAATAAATATTGAGTTGTGCTAACAATACAATCCTGGTAATGGCCAATTAGTTCCATGAATATTCTCAAATTTTAGTGCAAATATTACAGGTATGATATACACACCTGGATCTGTATCATCGCTGAATGTCGTGTAAATTATGTACCAAACTCAAATACAGACAGGATATGATATGAGTATGTACTAGGAACTAGATAGAGGCTTCAAACATTTTCGAGAATTATTATACTATTTCTGGTCACGCTTGTGGCGCGTTGTTGTTATTCCGAACATTATTATTTCAAGGTTGCGCGGCCGTCGCAGTGAGGTTGCGTAGTGGGGCTCCTCGGTAGGCGTCGTTCAACTGGTATCTCTGTCCCTCTTTTGCATTAAGGTTCAGCTTACTCTGTACTTGGCATTTGATATGAGCCGCGTCAATGTGAACATAACTATTCCTTGATAGTCAGCCCATTACGATAGTGTACATCCTCCTCACCTGGTTAAAGTTTTGATAAAATATAAATACCTATTTAAAAAACCTGAATAAATACAATACACTACCACTCGCTTAGTAGCAAATATGAGTCATACTTTTGCACTATTATAATTATATATTGATTGGGGAATCGTCTGTATAGTAAAGAATGCTTCCTTTGTTATCGTTTGTTTTAGAAGTAGAATATAAGTAGATTTCCACCACCACTGTTACTTCCACCAACACTATTCTAGATTACATACGTAGGTATGTAAATTAGAACATTATTTTTCACGAAATCGAATGTGTTTATAAAAATCACCATTCATCCGTAACACATTTTTTTTTTGTAATTGTTTCAAATCATCATACTTTAATAATAGTTTATTTTGTTTGCTGCTTCTGTAGAATTGAATCCTGTGACCTCCAACTGGGAGACACATGGAGGGGGATGCAAGGCAAGATGAGCGTGACAGCGCCGATTAAGAAGATAAGAAAAAAGTCAGACAATAAGCCACAATCTCAAATGTACGTATAATACGCTTGAAATGTGCATACATTGGTGGAAATGTCTGGGTTTTTGAAATTTTAACTGAAAACCTATTATTTTGCTTAACGTAATGTGCTTGCATTTTTTCGTGTTCAAAGAAAACCTTCGGGCTCGACGGAAGTAGAGTACAGGTATCTGCAACAAAATCTTTTTTATTGGTTTGTTAACTCAAAAATGCATAGTTTCATTGTAATGCAATTCAATGGCAAAATGGCATGATCTCTAAGTACTGCTAAAATTATAATAAATAGTAGTAGTTTCTACAATAAAATACTGGGTGACTTTTTAGTTTTGAAAAAAATAGTGTATAATAAGTGGAAGGAGTAGAAGCCTATACATCAAAAAAAAAAATTGAATTTCAAATCATACGCACTACGCAGGGTGCGTAGTGCGTATGACTATAATTCTGCAATCTTTTGAAAAAAAAATCATCCAGTATATCTAAGAGAGAGAACGAAAAAAAAATTTTTTTAAAGTTGAAATACCCTACCTAATACTTAGTATTTAGTAGCTGCTGTATGTATTCGATGCACTAAATTTCCTAGGAAACCCAAAAAGTCCTAGAAGAACTGTCTTTGACGCATTCGAAGGTTATAGTCATATCTATCGTTATCGACAATATTTATCTATAGTTAAAATTATTATCGATAGGTAATCAGTAGGTCAGCATGTCAAAGGAAACATCTTGTATCTAATAAGAACAGAAAATGTTGAAAAAAATGTAAATATGCATTATGTCCACCTTTTGTCTAGGTACTAGGTTAGCAGTAAAAAGTTTCGATACGGCTTTTCAAAAACCCTATCGACGCTGTGATCCGTTTACCCCGATAAACCACACAGTTATTGTATAAATAGGGTAACCCTTATTCCATGAACGGAATAAGGGTTAGTAAAGCCCGTCAAAAGAGTTTTAAAGGGATAGCCGTTTAATCGGTTTCCGGAATAGTAAAGCTTATTCAAAGTGTTATCGTTATATTTTTTTTTGCGCTACATAAGGTTAGAAAGAGTTGAGCCATACAAGATGTAACATGCTTCATAAGGGTAACCGGTATGGATAACCATTTGAATGACAACCCTTATGCAGGATTTATGGTTCCTGACAAGAGATTCTTTATATTTTGTACAATGTAAATGCCAATATTTTAAGTTATCCTCGATAAAATAATATAGTAAGGATTTCATTTATCTAAGTGTTAAATTATTATTTTAAATAATTGCATGTAGAATGTGCAATGTTTTAAGACTATCTCATGATAGAGTATTCTTTTTTATCTGTATTGTTCACTTAATGGGGAAGCGTCAGGGTAGCCCGCGAAATTCAAATTTTCTTACGTTTTTTGCAATTTGCAAGTCAGTATTAAGTTGTATATCAAATAAAGTATGATTTGCGGCCGTAACAAATATGTATTTACAGAATTATAATCATTAGAATCAGTAATACAAATTATTTAGTATAATCCTCAAATATCAAGATTTTATGAAATAGTCATTTATTAGGATTACCTGGTCTTAAAAAGTTATATTGATCACTTTAATGATTATAATTATGTGAATACATACTTGTTACGGCCGCGTATTACATTTTGATCAACGTGCAACCTAATACTGAAATTGTAAATTGCAAAAAAGGTAAGAAAATTTGAATTTCACGGGCTACCCTAACCTTTCGCCTTAAGTTGAGAAGGGAAGACGAACGCACGGTCGTTCGGAATGATGCATACCTACGACTCATAATAATATGCATGTATATTTATTGCCAATATCCAAACTACATAGTCCAAGGGTTTTTTATTAGAAAATGATTTAAAAAAAATAAATTTCGTCCAGCAGCGCATTTAATTAACCCTATTTTCTGGCTCACTCTGCAAGTGAGAAAGCAAATTTATTTGCATATCTCTTTGCAAGCAATTCACGTCTGGTCGCTGGCTCCAAGCAACCACCTACTTTACCTCATTGTGACTCCTCGATGTCTGAGATCGCAGTTCACATTAAAGAGGTCCGAAGAGTATTGTGCAGTCTAGACGTGAACAAGGCCAGCGGGCCTGACGGCATTCCAGCGAGAGTGTCGAGGCAGTGTGCGCCTGAACTGTCTCTTGTGTTGCCACGTTTGTTCCGCCTCTCTCTTGATAAAAGAACGGTGCCGAAATCCTGGAAGCTTGCAAATGTACAACCAGTGCCCAAAAAGGGCGACCGACCGTGCAGACCCTGCCCATTACCGTCTGATCGCCATTACGTCCATTCTGTGCAAGGTTATGGAATAATAATAATAATAAGTTGCTGACCTACCTTTAAGACAATTACTGATCTCCTTAGTGACCGTCAATATGGCTTTCGCCGGGGACGGTCAACTGGCGATCTTCTTGTGTATGTCACGCACTGCTGTGGCGAAGCCATCGAGAAACATGGCGAAGCACTTGCTGTATCGCTTGACATCTCGAAGGCCTTTGACAGGGTCTGGCACGCTGCTCTGCTCAGCAAGCTTCCTGCTTATGGCATCCCAGCTGATTTTTGTAGCTTGATATCAGATTTCCTTAGTGAACGGTCGATCAGAGTAGTCGTTAACGGCTGCTCCTCTGACCTTATGGCTATTGATGCCGGAGTTCCTTAGGGGTCTGTTCTCTCTGAAACACTTTTCCTGCTGCACATCAATGACCTGCCTTAGCCTGGTATTGTTGGGTACGTAGATGACAATACAGTTTCAGAGATATACTTGTCCAGCGCAAAAACCAGCGGGGCCGAAGTTCGTTCCTTGAGAGAGGCCATGGTACAGCGAACAGATTTGGCCTTAAGCCTTGTCTCCCAATGGGGTGGTGTGTCTTTTTACCGCTAAAAGGAGTCGTTACGCCCAAACCCCTACAGTTACAGTTACAGGTAAAACTGATCGGCTTGAGCTCCTAGGCATGGAGTTGACATCTGGTTTCAACTTCGGCGCCACCATAGTGTATAAAGCCCAAACAGCGGCTAAGAAGCTGGGCATCCTAAATAGGGTGAAGCGATACTTTACGCCTGGACAGCTTTTAACCCTTTAAAAAGCGCAAGTCCGATCCTGCATGGAGTATTGCAGCCACCTTTGGGATGGATCAGCTGAGTACCAACTAGCCGCGCTTGACTCGGTGGAACGCAGAGCTTGAGGCTCATTGGCGACGTAGAACTGGTGGACGCCAAGCTTCACAGCTTGGCTCATCGCCGACGACCTGACTCCACGACCTGATTCCACCGGTCCTCTTCTACCGTCGGACATCGAGACGCACTGCCAGTTACCATCCCTACCTAGTTGCTATTCCACGAATTCGCACTAAGCGTTTCCAAATGTCTTTTGTAATGCGCACAGCAACAGAGTGGAACTCACTACCTGCGTCTGTGTTCCGAGCGCATACAACGCTAATCTCTTCAGGGTAAGCTCACTCTATCGTCGACTTTGTCTCTGTCAGCTCTGACCTAGACTAGACTCGAGAGCAAACCCATCTCAAAAAAAAAAAAAAAAATGCAATATGCTAAAGATTATTTTGTTACTTTATCTAAAATAAAAGGAAAGATTTTTTACTCAAAAAATTCTTAACCGATTTTAAAAACTCTTTCACCTATAGAAGTTACATTATCAGCGAGTAACATGGCTGTATTTTATCGACTACTTGAACGAAGTTGCGGGCAGAAGCTAGTCTTGAATATAATACAATAGTAAACAAAACTATACACTATGAGCTTATTAGCAGTGATCGGATAATCGGGCGCTACCTAAACTTCACTTTTATTACCACGAAAGAATTATGCGGACATGCCTTTCAGAATCCCTTCTGTTCGAATAAAATACAATAAATTAGTCGATTCGATCACTACTCTGTTAGATAGATAAATCAATTTCCACTACTTGACCACATTGTGCACATTATAATTTTTACTGATATTCCATTTGTTTTGAATAAAATAAAGATACTAAATCAAAATAACCACTGCTATAATTTCATTAAGTTTGTTATAATTGTTTTTACAAAATTGTTCAAACCCGGGTTTACTTATTTATTCAGAAAGGAATGTCCATATTATTCTTTATTGGGAAGAAGTTTAGGTACGTACATATATAAGCGCCCGAATATCCGATCATTGCTTATTAGTGTTACTCTAAAATCTATATTATTATTCATTGTTGTTGTAATTATATTTACCTGCTGTTACTTATTGAATATAATTTATTATGCTAGTAACACTTGCTATCTTGTAAACCCATCTTGCATGAATTAGTCCTATTTTAACACGCTTTTATTAGCTTGTTCTGTATGTATGTAACGGAATTTTTGATCGTGATTTTCACCCACTTCAAAACATGAACTGAAACTTCGCACACTTATCAAGGACCGATGACAATATAATAATTTAATGAGTTTAAAAAAGCGTGGAGTGCGTTTTAAGATATTTTATGATGACTTTAGTTTTACCAATATCTGTCAATAAAATATTTACAATAATTGACATCTATCACCCCACGCCTTTTTACGAAATATTCCTATTTATAACTTATAGAAAATTATTTTCTACTTTTTAGTTCGGCTAGTTAAAAAAGCGTGTTATTCAGTTTTTTAAACGATTATTTATTTGTTTTACAAAGTGCCTGCTTATAAAGTTTTGTTAATAATAATAAAACTTTATAAGCAAGCACTAATCGATAATAATATCGAAGAGTCTGTAAAGAACTAACCCAACTTACGGTGATATGTTGAGTAGGTGTATCTGAAAAGTTAAAAGAAAAATGCATATGGCTATGTATAATTACTCTATTTGGTAATTTGTATCCCATAATCACTTGAGGAGCTCGTGACTAAATAATAACACCCGCACGGGACGATCCATCAGGTTAAGCTACGCTTGCCGGGGTTAGTCTGTGGATGGGTGACCATCTCTACATACCGAGACGCCTCCGTGCCTCGGAAACACGTTAAGCCTTTGGTCCCGGCTGTCATTCGTGGATCTTTGACAGCCGTTACGACGGGTCGTCAGAAGGCCGAAAGTCTGACAACCAGTCTTACCAAGGGTTATCGTATTTCTCAGTAACTGGGTTGTGGAGGTCAGGTAGGCAATCGCTCCATGTAAAATACTGGTATTCAGCTGCATCCGGTTAGACTGGAAGCCGACCCCAACATAGTTGGGAAAAGGCTAGGCAGATTGATTGATTTTTTTTATCTCATAATCACTTAACAATCTGTTTTATGTTATGTAACATTAAAAATGTTGTACACTATTGTAAGGTTACAATCATATTATCATCCCTAAGGTACTAATAAATAGTTAAAAAAACATCTCATATTATAATATGTAGTAGGGTGATTTGATAATTCGGATTTTCGCGAAAACAGGCAGTCGATCCATGTAAAATACGGGTATTCAGCTGTATCTGGTTACACTGGAAGCCGTCCCCAACATAGTTGTGAAAAGGCCAGCCAAATTGATTATTTTAATGATTTTTTACTTTTAGATTGATGTTTATATGTCGTAGGATGATTTGATAATTCGGAATTTTCGCGAAAACCCTAGGGATATTGCGAAAACACGGATAATTAGACAATGGTGAAACCATTTCTCAATCTTATTGGAAAAAGATAGGATTTTTGCAAAAAACATGAGTCGCTCTAGTAATATTGCGAAACGAAACTGCTGTTATGAAATAATAACGCTGATTGGCCGGTCGGAGCGGCCAAAACGAGACCTCCTGTGATTGGTTGACTTTTTAAATGTTTTTGAGAGCGACTCAGCACTCTCTTGTTTTAAATGTGGTTACAAGTGTGGTTGGACTTGAAAAATAACACCAATAGTTCTACAGAGGTGTAAAAAGTAAAGTTCCTATAAATCGAAAATGTTATTTCTAACCCTTCGTAACTCTATGATATAATACTTCAAAGTTCACAGAGTAAAACTAGGAACCAATCAGAATAAGAATTGGTCCGTAAGCAAAAATCTAGCTAATCAGATTTAAGGTTATTAAATGTTACTAGAGCGACTCGTGTTTTTGCAAAAAATTCTATCTTTTTCCAGTAAGATTGAGAAATGTTTTCACCATTGTCTAATTATTCGTGTTTTCGCAATATCCCTGGTTTTCGCGAACATTCGAATTATCAAATCATCCTACGACATATATGAACATCAATCTAAGAGTAAAAAATCATTAAAATAATCAATTTGGCTGGCCTTTTCCCAACTATGTTGGGGTCGCCTACCAGTGTAACCAGATATCTATACAGCTGAATACCCGTCTGTCGACTGCCTGTCTGACCTGCACAACTCAGTTATTGGGTAACACCTTGGTAAGATTGGTGGTTGTCAGACTTTCGGGCGTCTGGCGGCCCGTAACGACATTCTAATATCCAAGAATGACAGCCGGGGCTTAACGTGCTTTCCTAGGCACGGAGAGGTATTGGTATGTAAAGATGGTCATCCACGGACCGACCGCGGCAAGCGCAGCTTAACCTGATCGATTGACCCGTGCGGCTGCTATTACTTAGCCACGAGCCTCTCAAATCATTAACATAATAAATTAAAATAATCTATAGCAGACTTACTAGACTTATTGCATTTATGCTGCAATACACTCGCGAGCAATAAACTGGAATCACTTCATCGCGCGTTGCTCAGAACAATTTTTTACAATTTCTCTGCAATGAACTAATTATATATAACTATATCATTTGAAAGGTAATTTTGTTAGCTTTCAAATGATATCACAAAGATTTAAAATTAACTTAATTTTCTATCTAAATTGAGGTAATTATTGCAATAGCTCGGTTGTAGACGTCTAAATGAATAGGAAGTATTATGAAAAGATATTTTTTTATTTACAATTGATGTTATTTACCCCCACAATATTTTCTGTTATGCCCTGGCCCTAATAACTGCTTGTAAACGGGTTTTGATTGACCGGATGAGTCTCCTGATGGAATCCGGTGGGATTTCCTGCCACTCTGCGACTAAAGCAGTTTTCAGGTCTTCTATCGACGCCGGAGCTGGACATTTTCCTCGTACCCACCATTTCAGCTCGTCCCACATGTTCAATCGGATTCAAGTCAGGACTGAGGGTTGGCCAGTCTAGTGTGGAAATCCCGACTTCTTCCAGGTACTGTCTAGTCACTGCAACGGTGTAACAGCAGGCATTATCGTGCATTAGCAGGAAATCTTCGCCAATAAACATCAGCAGGAAATCTTCGCCAGTAAACATCAGCAGGAAATCTTCGCCAATAAAAGTATTGGAGCACATCGACACATGCAAGGAATAACATCGTAGCTCAGTTTTAGGCCATTTTGAGTTACAATCGTATTTTTGCTGTACAGTCACGAACCGGGATTGTTGAGCCACTAGCTTATCATCTTAACTTGGTTGTGTTACACGAATGCCACCCGTGAAATTTGACATGTGACATTTCAATAACGAAAAACGGGTGGCATTCGTGTAACACAACCAATTTAACCTAGTGGCTCAACAATCCCTGTTCGTGATTGTACAAAAAATGCAGATTTTTTTGCACTAATTTTTACAGTGTAAAAACATTGTAAAAATCTTTACGCAAAGGAATTTAGAAATAAGGGTGAGTGCGAAAAATTCGGCATTTTTTGTACAGCAAGAATACGATTGTAACTCAAAAGGCCTAAAACTGAGTTACGATTTTATTCCTTGCAGGTGTCGACATGGCCCAGCAGAATGTCGTTGATGTATCTTTCTGCGGTTAGCTCCCCTCCCCGATCTCCACCAGGTACGAATATCAGCTCCGTTTTTTCTTCAATAGAAATCCCCGCCCACATCATACAGGACCCACCCCCGTAGGCCACTGTTTCCGCAACAGCATTGTGCGAATCGCTCCCCCGGTCTCCTGTAGACTCTCCATCGACGGTCGCTACCATGCAGGCAGCACATCCTGGTTTCGTTCGAGAATAGGACTCGACTTCATTGCTCCATGTCCCAATCTAAGTGATCTCGAGCAAACTGAAGCCGGGTTTGTCGGTGGCCTGGAGACAATTGGGGTCCCGTGACTGGCCTTTTTGTGGTTATGTTCGTTTCTTTTAGTCTTCGCCTCACTGTCCACTCGCTGACAGCCTTCCCTCGAACTTCTCGTGAGTTGCTGCTGGACGTCCACGCCGGTCAGGTATCGATTTCGGAGAGAAGGGGTGACAATAAATCGATCATCTCTCACCACAGTGCATCGCTGTCATCCAGATCCTGGTCTCCGGACTAAGTTTCCAGTCTTCTTCCTTCGAGACACAAGACTGGCTCGGATGAAGGTGTCGAACTACGCTGAGACAACCCTTGCTGGATTAGAATGACGGCTTGAGCGGCTTCTGTAGGTGTGGTTTCCATTTTCTTTTAGCTTCTGTGTTCCCAGTGACGTGAAACATTGGACTGATGACCAATTTTCATAAACGCTCACTTTTTATACGGTTTCAGGACTACCAAACAATATGGTTGTTTAAAAAAAAATATGTCTTGGTTTTACGTTCCATGACATAAGGTGAATATTGAAAGAGATCGAAAGCTAACAAAATTACCTTTCAAATGATATAGGTACCGCAATCCTTAGTTCATCCACAAATTGTAAAAATTTGTTTTGAGCAACGCGCCAGTTTATTGCTCGCGAGTGTAGGTACCAGGATTGCTAATCAGGTTTTTTTACATTCAGATATTCGTGGACAATAGCATATACAGCCTGTATTTTGAAATCTAGATACGAACACAGTTGGAGGAAGTAAATTAAATTATGTTCCATGCCAAGTCTAGACAGGTCATAAAGGATTAAGGCTCTCGCAGACAGGCGCGACGCGACTCTGGTGGAACAATTTGTATGAAAACTTTATGGAAATTGTTCTACCGGAGTCTCGTCGCGCCTGTCTGTGGGAGCCTTTATTCAGTTTATTAAAATTTTCGTAAAAGTGCATGTTCAACATGACTTATTGTTTTTATTTATTTAATTTTTTGCTGATTGGATCTGGTTATTTTAGTCGTCGCCATTTTTTATGATGCACAAAACCAGAAGTGACTTTTTTTTTTTAAATTGGAATAAAGCAGACGGTTCTGTAAGAAAGGTGTATTGGTAGTCCCACCGTGAAGTAGCCACGAGCCGTTGTTTTATTATAATTCTGTTACTGAGCACTTTTGCTAAATTATTGAATTTATTTAAGTACGGTACAAAAAAAATCGTTTAAAAACTATCGGCTTAAAAAAAGCATTCCTTTGAAACGTTTTATCCGAAAAAGACGGGTCACTTAGCTCAGAAACAGTGCAGTAGCAGGATGAAGTTGTAGTGCGCTGGCCATGTCTGTTGGTGGACTGATTGCCTTTGGAGCAGATAAGTCCTTGCGTGCACACCTCAAATCAACAAACTTAGTGCGGAACGTCCCTTCTGCCAGATGGCCAAGCAACCTAAAAGGTAGAGGGAACGGATTGGGCGAGGTGCGGGTTTTTTAGCCCAACTTAAGAGAGATCTTACTGCAGATACAATAGTCGTAGTAGATACCTACACGTGTATAAACAAACAGCACATCGCGTTCGTTCTTTCTTGAATATCGCATTGTAAAAATACTGCACTACAAGAGAGTGACAACTGACATCATACCTAACATTCCTTGCGTTTATATTTACCCTCCATTATAATACAGGTCCATTGTTTATGATTTCAGCGAATATTTGATTCACAAGAAACATAAGAAACATAATTCACAAGAAACATATCTAGGCACACGAGCGCAAGTAGCGCGGGGTCCGCTAAGATGTAACATACCGAGTCGTGAGTTAGACAAAGTAATTAATTAGAATTTTCAAAGAGATTTGTTTATTATGTTATTCCTTTTTTCTTTTTGTTCTACAAACTTTTTATTATTTCTAGATATGTTTAAAATTATTGTTTTATAATAGGTTGGGCAAAAAGTTTCTTCGCATTTTTTAAGAAAATTCAAAACTTTTTTTTAATATAATTTACATTTAACTAAAGTATGTAGGTACCATTTTGTTCGATAACTTTTTGCCATCTTGTAGGTAGGGACATGATCTCATTGCAATAGAAATTTTGGGACTTCTGGTCAAAATACCGCGACAAGTGGTTTTGGCAGTCCTCTCGTGATGTTAACCTGACACTGCCTAAAGAATTCTGAAGAGACCGAAACAGGTGGAAATCTGAAGGTGCAAGGTCAGGACTATACGGCGGATGCATTAACACCTCCCAGCCAAACTCTCTTAATTTTTGCTGAGTGGCTAAAGATGTGTGAGGTCTAGCGTTATCATGATGAAAAACCACACCCCTTCTGTTGATTAATTCCGGCCGCTTTCTCTCAACTTCTTGCTTTAATCTCATCAGTTGTTCGCAGTAGAGTTCAGAATCGATGGTCCTGCCTGGTGGTAACAGCTCATAATGAATAATGCCCTTCCAATCCCACCACACCCACAGAATCACCTTGTTGCGAGTTAACCCGGGTTTCGCCACAGTCTGTGAAGCCTGACCGGCCTTTGACCACGACCTTTTTCGCACGTTCTTGTCATACGTGATCCACTTTTCATCACCAGTAATCAGCTTCTTCGGTTTCATTACGTCGTAATAAAGAATCACAAATGAGTACAAGGTTCATTAGGTTTCTTTCAGTGAGCTCGTGAGGTACCCAAATGTCGAGCTTTTTTGTGTACCCAGTTTTTTTCAAATGCGCCAAAACTGTTTTGTGGTCAATTTCCAGTTCTTCAGCTACGTCGTAACTACTGATATGCCGATCTTGCTCCACTTTTTCAAAAATGGCATCCATTTTATCCGTAATAGGGCGACCAGAGCGACGTGCATCTTTGACGTCAAAATTTCCGGATTGAAAACGCTTAAACCAAATTTATGCTACTCTCACAGATCACTAGGTCCATAAACATCGCAAATTTTTTTCGCGGCTTGCGTTGCATTTTTACCTTTTTTGTAGTAAAATTTTAAAATGTATCGAATTTCTTCATTAGATTCACTCATCTTGACGGTACGAAAAACAAATGAAAATCACACATTTTCCTAATTTGAATTTGGAATTATGTTCTTTAAAATTTAAACTTTCAATGATACCAAAACCAGCCAGATACAAATAGTATAGCCAAAGAGATTTTATTACAAGTTCATACATACTATAATGCGAAAAGACTTTTCCCCCAACCTAATATGATTAAGGAATACATAAGAAAGGTTATGTAATAAAAATTGTAAGGATAAATAGTTAAATATAACAAAATAAAGGCTCCAAAAATTTCGGCTTAGGGAAAAATTACGAATAAAAAGGGCAACTACGAGATGCCATTCAAAACAAAAAAAAAATAGCGAATCGGCGAATCGTTAGTCTCCTACCACAGCCACCGAAGAGGCAACAACAAGAAACAGAAGCCGAAATCTGCGGACAAGAATCAAGAAAATTCCTGAATTTCATTTCTCGCCGCTTCGCTTCTACCGTCTCTCAATCATCATCATCTTCTTTAATTTTTCGCCAGCTACTTTCTTACTCATTCTGGGGTGCGTGGTGACGTGTGTCGCCAGCAGACTCACACGACTCGGGTAGTAGGGAACAGACGTCAACAAACGGTGGGAGATCGTCCCAGGATGACTGCGGGTACTGGACGTACCCCAGCTGTCCGCAACACACTACACATGATAGAGATAGGAAGGACAAGCTATTATACAGGGTGTCCAAAAACAGTAGCGGGGTTTTGTTTTTGTATTGACATTGTAACGGGGCGGTGCGCGGGCAGCAATGCAGTCGTACTCGGGAATGCATCGTGCTTTTTGCGTGCGGGCCTATCACCGATAGGTTTAGCGACGAAGCCAACTTTCATTTGAACGGGCACGTCAACAAGCAGAATTGCGTTACAAGCGTTACTGGACAGAGGAGAACCCAAAACAGAAACATCAGCTAGCACTTCATAGCCCAAAAGTCATAAGTCTGGGCTGCAATGTCAAGTAAATGCATCATCGGTCGGTCCGTACTTCCACGAAGATCAACGCGGTTGAGAACTCACTGTGAATAGTGAAAGTTACTGCAAAATGCTAAGCGACTTTTAGGCCCAAGAGTTGCAAGAGTTTCATGGATACAACTCAAGAACATGGTTCCAGTAAGACGGAGCCACTTGCCATGCTACTGACTTATCAATTGCTGCGATAAACGAATTATTCCAGAACAAAGTGATCTCGTAGAGGCACCTTTAACAGGCCTCCCCAGGAGTCTTGATCTCAGTCTTCTTGACTATTTTCTGTGGGGATACCTGAAAGTAAGGTATACGAGAAAACACCGACGTATCTGACGCAATTGCAGCACATTATCAAATCAGAAATGGCGGCAATCTCGCGAGCAATGTAACAACGTGTTGTCTCCAAACTTCGTTCGAGTTTAGAGGAATGTCAGCAACGTGATGGTCGGCATATCGACAACGTTTATTTTTTTTTTAATAATTTTGCAGTTCAATATCTATAAATAAAACATAAAAAAAACTATTTGATTGTTTACATTTTTTATTTTATTCAGCTACCCAACCCCCGATACCCTTTAAATGACTAATCAAGATAAAATGTACCTACCTACCTTAGTTTTTAAACTAGAATAGTAGCTATAAATTTATTAAACGACAGGCGGACAGTCGGACAAACAATAAATAAAATTCTAATAACGATCAAGGACTTGCTGTGCCCAGCCTCAGCATTAAATTCGAAAAGCAACATACAACATCATTCGTCTGAGCACGTGCATCTATCTGATACACACACACTTGTTGTTTTAAAACATTGTTTTCACTTTTTTTTATTTTGTTATTGTAAGTTGTATTTCACGAATTGTCGAAATAAACGTTATTTTTTCTTTCTTTGGTATCATCTAACACCAGTCACCACCTTTTTTGAACACATTTTATCAACCAACTATCTACTAATCATTTTATCAACACTGTTACCTACCGGAGTTCGTTAAAATACACAGTTTTTCATCATCAAATAACCCCTGCTTTGCATGGGCCAGTATACAATAGTTATATCTAAAGGACAAGCCGGATCAAGTTCATCAATCAAAATATAATGCACCTTTATAGGGCGACTGGTAATTAGTGATCGATACTTAAACACACGATTGTACTCATGATAACAAACAACTTTACTATGGGACCAAACCTGAAATCGCGAAAAAAATAATCAGCTGCTCCCTACATTTTGACGAGTTATGCGAACATGAATATACGGGACAGCAGTTTTTTTTCGCGAATTCAGGTTTAGTCCCATAGTAAAAGTTGTTTGTTATCATGAGTAGTATCGGTCACTGATTACCAGTCACCCTGCATAGATATTTTAACAACAGCAAAACTTTTATATAAATTCTTTATCACATGATGAAGTGACAAACTGTCAGACATAATTATATTTGATCAGACAGAAGAGATGGTTTTCAATATAATGCGTTATTCCTTGAGTGTGGTTAGATAATTTAAATCTTCAGGGGGCCTAGACAAAATCCCTTTTCTGTAAGCGTTAACGCCAACGGAAAGATCAACTTGTATGGAGTAGACATTAGCTTTAGAGATGTCACGTGACTGAGTGCCACTTTGACAAACGTAAATGCTATTTTGCGGTTCCGCAGCACGCTACATTAGCAGGAGCTCGGACCCTCACGCTAACAGCTTTAAATGTAAGCTAACATTTTTGTGTGTTTATTTCAAATTAATCAATCTTGACAACTGCTACACAGTATTCAATAGACTTTTATAGAGTGTTTCGTGCGACGCCGGTATTGCCAGCTTTATTTTTTAGAGGATCATACCAAACATTAGGAGAAATAGTATTTAGCTAAGAACTCTAGACAAAAAATAGTACGCATTGAAATTTTAATGAACCTATAGTACTTAAATGACTTAATTACGTAATAGTAGTATAATTTCAAATCAATATTTAACAGTTACGTTTTTCTAAAGTGCGGGTTGGACAAAGGGTTTAAAAAAAATATTGGACACGTTCATAAAAAAATACAAAGAAGTTTATGGCTCGTTCAAGTCTGTGTTTATGATGTTTTATATCTACAAAATAAACTTAATGTAATATTGTTTTTCTCTTGAATAAATAATAATAATACAAATTTATTGCTAAAAAGTTTAGGTACTTTAAAAGGTTTTGCATTGGCCCCAAACTAGGCAAGCCTGTAGATATCTCGGTTATGAAGATTGAAAGATTTGGAAAGATCGTATATTTTGCGTATGATTTTGAATATGGCAACACAGCGGGAAAAAGCACTTCGTTGTCTAGCAATTTAGCAGCAGTCACGTGACATCTCTAAACAAATTATTTGATCATTCCGTTGGCGTTTACGCTTACAGAAAAGGGATTTTGTCTAGGCCCCCAGGTCGTTTGGAATATGTTATGTTTATCTCAATACGATTTAGGGCACCGAGACGATGGAAATGCGTGTTGTTAAAATTAACGCAAACGTATAGACTTAGTCAGGGTTATTTTATCTGTGGTCACTTTAGAAAAAGGTACCATCGCTTACATTTGCGGTGAACCACTTTTCAAGCTTATTACTTTAGCAATAAGGTCGGAAAGTGGTTCACCGCAAATGTCCGCGATGCCTACATCAAGCTCAACTTAAAACATGCTGGTATTTTTTTAACATTATAACAATTGCTAAATTTAATGGGTTTTATCTAACAAAAGTGAATTGACATTTTATAGGAGTGTTTACTGGGTCTTTAGGGTCTTTAATAAATTGCCAATTGTGTATGTACCTATGTATGTTTTTAAATGGTTGTATAATTCTGTGTATTTTTCTTGTATTCTTATACATAAATTTAGGTAACTAAATGTTTAATACTTGATCCAGTAAACTTATTTGTTACATGCCACGTTTTCTTTGTAGCTTTTTGACAAAGAAAAACGCAAACATGTAATTGGTTGAATTTAAATAAATTTACATTTGCACCACCATCAAATCATTACTGAAGAATCGCAAAAGCATTTGACGTAGTTGTAGGATTTTCAAAATAATTGAATTATCAAATACGTGCTTCATAGTAATTTTGTGTTTGTCAACAAGTACTTAAGAATCTTTCAATGTGTATTTTTTATAAACTTCAGTCAATAATTGTTTCTTTTTTTTTAATTTCAGAAATAAATGTCACAACGAGAAGAAGCGACGTGAACTCGAAAACGAAACCATAAATCAACTTGAAGAACTTTTGGGTACCTGTCTTGCCGAGGTAAAACAGCCTGACAAAAACGGCATCGTCAAGGAGGCTACTCATCAGATCCAGGAGGTGCTGAGGCGCAGGCGGGAGTGCCCCGACGAGTGTCCTCTTCGTGCAGCGCAGTGCCTCTCGCCCGTGCAAGGTGGCGAGGTCAGCTCCACCCAGCCATCCTGCGCTGGATTACATTACTCGGAGCTCACCTCACTTATCGAGGTATTTCATTTCATTCATTTTAATAAGTTTTATCCTGTTTGTGCTATGGCATTTACTTGTTCGAAAATACACGTTTTATAAAAAAGTAAAAGGTACAAAGAAATCAATAAAGTACCATGGGATGTTATTTTTGTATGTGCTTAGCTCTCTAAGCACAAGTCCATGAATAATATGTTGTATTTCTCTTAAATGGTACGTTGTCCCTAAGGCGCGTCGCTCACTGGTAAGTCGAGGCGAGGTCGCGGCACGTTAGCGTGGAAAATGCCGAAAAAGACAATAATATGTTTATTCACGAAAAAAACAAATTGTGGTTTTTTTCCTTTTTTTTTTTCGCATGTTACATTGAAGAATTAACGAAAGAATCCTTTGGAAAGAAACAGGTTTCTTTCGAATTTTTCGCTTGATGTTTTGAAAAGTTGAAAAAAAACAAATTTCGACCTCTTAACAAAAAAAACCCCGCACCCCCCTCCCCCACCCCCGCAGCGCACATCCGCGCCTTGACGCCGCCTCGACTCTAGCTCGTATGAGCGGTGCGCCTTAGACAGCAGTGATCTTTTAAATAACTTATTTAGGATGCTCGAAATATTTTCATTTTAATAATTATTATTCAATTATGTTCTAGGCTCTCAAGCATTACACCGGCACCCTCGGATGGGTTTTATTGGAAATAAACTCAAAGGCTGAAATAGAGTGTATAACCGAAAATATTAAGGAGCTCACTCTGCAGGACAGAACCGAGTTGTACAAGAAATCGATATTCTCGCTTTTGCATGTCAAAGATCATGCAAAATTAAGGCCATTGTTGAGAAATATACAAACCTTTAACTGGGGTTCAGGAGAAATCGACAAATTTCAAGCTATACAAGCTCGCCTTCTTGTCAAAAACGCCAATGGGACTGACAGTGCTGGGTAAGTTTTACACACAGGCTTCCTTTGTGATGAGTGCGCAATTCATAATATTATAATATCATATAAAAAAATCCCAAGGTGCTAAAGACATCGACTCATCGTGTTACACTATTGATATCAGAACGTATTTTGCTATTTCATTGTGATAGTAGATGGTGAGTGACGGTCGAACGATAAGAGGCCGATTACTTGTAACTAATACTAATACGTATTAAAGTCGAATAATGCAAAACTACTGTAGAAATCTATTTCACAAATAAGGGCAATACCGTGTATAACGATCTAGAATATTACGCAGTATTGTACGTACCGTTTTAAATATTTTCTTTATAAGCGCGTATAATATTAAACAACGCTGTTTATCGTCGTTTGAGAGTAACTTTACACAATTGATATTGAGAAGTAAGCTACGTAACTGACGTATATACGTTGTGTGTAATGTTAACACCGCGTGGAGTTTTGAGTTCGGGTTACTCGAATAGACCATCATCTTACTTAAAAATAAAAGAACTTTATTAGAACAAACAGTACCATGTTGTATCAGTTGTTTAATCCAGTTGTTTAGTTGTTAATCTGCAGGCGAATGTCTCTTTTATACTGACGATAGAGTCATAAGATAATAAATCGATATATAAAAGGGTTTTGCAAGTTTCGTTTATGACGAGTTTGTGAGTCAACATTTACGAAATATTTAAAATAGCCATTCATGAGTTCAAATAAATGGAAGTCACACTGGAGTTATGTTATTTTGCAGTAGAGGATGTTCGATTGCGAAATCGCATCGATTTTTTTTTCTTATAATCTTCTTTTAATCGTGCTTTTTCAATTCATATGTAGGTACTTTCTGAGTTTATTTTGGACATTACTGATCGGTGAAGGGAAAACATCTTGAGGAAAACTACATAGACTTTATAGTTCATAATATGAGTGAAATCGCCATCCCGTCTTGAGCAAGCGTGGTGAATGGTGATCAATGCTCGTGTCTTCTCTGTATGAGAAGTGGCCTTTGCCCTGCAGCAATGGTCTCGAACCTACCGATTTTTCGGTAGGTTCCAAACTAAAAAAATATCCCTAAAAATATCCCATATCGGTAGAACGATATGGGATAATTTTTGGGATATTTTTTTACCTACCTACCTGTTTTGGGTGCAAATCTACCAATATTTGTGGGCAACTCTACCGATTTGGCCTTGTGACGTTCGAGACCACTGCCCTGCAGTGGGACAATAATGGGCTGGAATTATTATATTATTAGAATCTACCCGTTTCGTCTGGATCGTCAACGGCCTTTTCTAAAGGCACACTTTAATGTTTGTACTTAGAGCTGGTTACTGACATGCATGTATTTGGTTGGCAGGTTCGCGGAGTGCGTGATCCACGCGGCGCCCGTGCGCGGCTCGTCGTCGGAGGAGGCCGGCTCCGTCATGTGCGTCATCCGGCGCTGCGAGGACGCGTCGGCCGCACTACTCCCCGGCGACGGCGGCCCGCCCGCCATCACCGCCAAACACTCCGACCACATCGTCTTCAGATTGGATTGCAACTTCATCATTTTATGTAAGTCAATATTATAACACAATATTTTATGTCATATGGTTTACCTGTTAGATTACTTTGGAATTATAACACAATTTGTATACGGCAGTTTTACCTGTAATGTAACTTTTTCTTATTACAGTTTGTGATTTAAGTGGAGTGGAAAACTTAATAAACACTTCTGTACCCCTAGTGGGTACTCGTTATTTGGAACTTGTTGAGAATAGTGATCGTATTCGCATAGCCGCGCACTTACAAGAGGCGGTGTGTCTTCCCGCGCCGCCGGCGATCAGTGAACCCTTTCGACTGCGCATCGCTCCTGATAGACCTTGCTTCAGAGTGGTTGCTCGGTCACGTCTTTTTAGAGCGAAACCGTCGTCGGGCGAGCCGGATTTTATAATGTCCACGCACACCGTACTTGGCGACGAAGACATGGATCTCCTCGAAAACGACGGTCCTCGACCGCCTGTTGGTGGACCACTTATGACATCCGTCGCAAATGGGGAGTCCTCCAATTGTGAACCTCGATATCGGTCCCCCATAAGTCCCAATGATGGTCCTTTCCTTAACGATTTTGACCTCGAACCTTGGGCATCTTCCTTGCTCGGCGAAATGCCCAGTGAAGATACAAAAGAGCGCAAAGAGACTGCCGCCGAGGGACCCTCGCAGCCCTTAACGCCGCGAGCACCTTCAACACCGGGCGAAGGACCACCCTCGAATCAGCCTGCAGAGGAGCCCAACAGACTTCGTTTGCTGCTCAGTAAGAAGCCAATGCCGGGGAACGACGCTGCGGTGAACTCGAACAATCGAATCCTAAAAGATTTGCTAAAGCAAGAAGACGAGGAGGCCACGGGCAGTGAGACGTCAGCGCCACACACACCTCACACACCACACACGCCGCACACGCCGCACACGCCCAGCGCGGCGCTGTCGCCACTGCACACGGCACAAGCGCACTCGCGCCCCCCGCCGCACCCGCAGCACGCGCCGCACGTGTCGCACGCGTCTCACGTCTCGCACGGCTCCAACGCGACGCACACTATGCAGCAGGCGCATCACAACAACTCCGACGTCTTGTTAAGGGTAAGTTTTGTGACGAACATACTCCTTTCTTACTTCTGACCACTCGTAATATTTTTTCTGACTATATGTACTTATAAACCCTCTTAAATGTCTCAGATATTAAACGACAAGTCCGACGAGGATGCGGAGGAAAACAGAAGAAATTCTGGAGACGGAAATAGAGGGGTATCCCAACCTAGTGCGCTGCTCTCCCAATTACTTTCGAGTAGTAACGGACCGTCAGGCAACGGGCGACAACAGGAACACAGCGAAAATTACCTTGAAAGAATCGCCGGAGTGAAACGCAAGTTCGAAGAAGGGAACAAGGGAGGGGCCAGTAACTCTAAAAGGGCTACGCCTGAAAACCAGCAGGTATGTACTCGTACACTAGTTTTCAGTGTTCATCAAACTAGACTATTTGTACACCCAAAGCCTTGAATTCGATTCGGAACTTGAATTACTTACCGAGGTTTAAAACGTAATGTTTAATTTTGTTTTTGTAATGTATTACTCTGGTCTGTTTACTTACATCTTTAGAATTGTTTTACATGCCATGTCTATATGTCAGGTCACGTCAAGCGTTCTCCCCGCGTCGTCGACGGCCTCGTCTACGGCCACGAGTCCGGCGACCAGCAGCAGTCCTGGCATGAGCCCGCTGTGTCAGAAGAACCAGATTCTAGTGTCGCTATTGGCGCGGCAGCAGACCACGCCCACCACGCCGCTGCCGCTACCCAATCCGAACTTGCGTGCCTATGGGCCCACCGCGAGGCCCCGCCCCCCGCAACCTCCTCAGCTGCCGCAACAGCGACATCTGCACTCAACGCTGTCTAACATACTCACCGGCGCCAATCTGTGAGTATACCTCATCCATATGGCGCGAAAATACCGTCGGAGATTAAATTAGTGACTGATATCGATATCTTTTGAGTAGAGAGAGTATAACTCGAAACCATCTACCTGTTCATTGATGGATGGTTTGGAATTCTTGAATCGTGATTGTGGCAATTGCACCTGTAAATGATAGACTATAAGGGCCAACACGCATAAAAGCGATACAACGTCGCAACGCAGTCGGTCAAGCGCGGGCCACACGGAAGGGACGTGAGATGAGGACGGGACGCAGACGCGATACGGACGAGTTGCGAATGCGACTTTTTAAATGATATAAACGAGACGAGGCGCAGAAATAGACGGGACGAAAACGCTTCATATTGTACTTCTTTGACACTTCATTTCGAGGGCAACAGCAGTGGCGAGCAATTGTGAGTTATGACATTTTTATTTGAGTTCGGCGATCATCCCCCGCCGTCTCCGCACCCCTCTGCGCCTGGCCGCGTCTCGTCACTTTAGTATATTTTAACAAAAGGACGCAGATGGAAAAGAGATGCGCCTGCGTCTTGTCCTTTCTGTATATTTTGTGCAAGATCGCGTTAATACATTTGGTATGAAGATACGTGAAAGGGACGCCGCTTCTGCTCCTATGTGGCCCGCACCGACATTTCAGCCTTTTTATTTATTTATTTAGGATCTCCAATAAAAGATATACACAATACATGACACATAATAGGAAAAATTAGGTATTATGTAGGTGTACACAACAACTCCAAAAGGAAAGGTTAAGGAAAGTGTATCCTTACTCAACAGCTAGTTTAAATGGATCTTAAAGTCATTACACCAATTTCTCAAAGTATAAACTGTACAATATAACTATAATATAAAATAAATTTACGATGTCTCAGGGAATAGTTAAATAACATGAAACACATAAGATATTCAGTCATTAATTTAATATCTTTGTCTTACATAAAATGCAATAATATCTCCTGTTCTCCACATAATATCACTATTTATTTACTATTCTAGTATTTACAATAAAACTAATAGGTTACCTTCATTTTATAGTAGTTCTCTTAACGATTCTATGCCAATGTATATTTTAACTAACACAGCCACTATTAAAGTCGTACCACGTCTGCCCTCGATGCTGGCCCGAGTGGCCCGGCGCAAATTGCCCGAGAGCACTCTGCCTTCTCAACCGTCATGTCAAAACGTCTTTTTTAAAACTACTGTTGCCATTATAAGAAATACATTGTTTCAATAATTGACTAAGACAATTTAACGATTTATTAATATTGTTTCAAAACCTAACTTATGTAATAAAGTTAAAATATTAGTATTCGTTAAAATATTCAAAGAGAAATTGTAAAAAAATTGGAAAAAAGTTAATAAATTTTTAAAGGACATAAAATAACATGTGATACTTATATTAAATAAATGAATCTGTATCGCTACAAAATTATAAAATAAAGCCCGCGCCACTATCTGCCTGTCTGGCTGAACGCGATAAACTCAAAAACTACCAAACGGATTTTCTTACTGTTTTCACCAATGGACGGAGTGATTCATGAGGAAGCTTTAAGTGTGTAATTCGTTAAGGTTTTGTGTAAATTGACTGAAATATGACGATGATTATTGAAGATGGCGGAAACAATTATGCCGACTTTAGTTTGAGCTTTACTAGTGTGCGCCGCGTCAACCAATAGAGTTATATGAAAGCAGTGTATTACGGAATTAATACATTATTTACCTGGATTCACACATAGGGTGTTTTTTAATCTCGGTAGTACGTTCCCGTGGGATATTTTACGAAATCCACGCGGGCTAAGCCGCGGGCAAAATCTAGTTTCTTATATTTTGACAGAGACTCGCGGATGTCTAAATACGTAGTTTTAGCTAACATGTTATATCTCCTACAAAGTATTGGCTATAATGAGTGTTCGTGTTGACAGCCGCGCTAACAGCATGAACGGCGGCGGAGTATCGGGCGAGGGCCAGGGCATGGGCAGCATGGGCTCCAGCCACCTGCAGATGGTGCTGCAGGGCGGCGGCGGCCCGCGCTACCCGCCACCCGCGGCGCAGCCACACGCCCTACACTACCCCGCGCCTACGCAGCACGCGTATAACACGCAGCCGCCGTGAGTAGCACATACTTTACCCAGCTCTCAATACCGGTGGACTACTATTTTTTATATTTTTAAATGGTTTTTTATTTTGTTTATATAAAAATATTTAAAAATGTAAATGATATGTTAGTAAATGTAATAAAAGACAATAATAAATATCAAATATCACAACTTGGCACACGGGGTTGTTGACATGTGGAATGTGAGCTCGGCTGTCATTGTGCCGATTGTCGTAACGGCCACTGGCCTGATGGCCGAAAGCCTCGATCAACATCTCTCGAGGCTCTCGTTAGGTGGTCGGATCAAGGCCTGATTCAGAAGGCAGTACTCCTCGATACGGCTCGCATCTGTCTCTGTAGTCCTAACCACCGGCAGCTTGTAATCTGCTGCCGACACCGACGGATTTTTTATATTTTTAAATGTTTTTTTTATATCTTTTTAAGAAATATTTTAGAATCTTACAAGAATGAAAATAAATAAATAACATAACAAATATAAACTGAAAACTGTTTATTTCAGATTATTTCGATAATCAACTCGGCCTATCGCAGTTCACTCCTGGACATAGGCATCACCCAGGCTGCGCCACGGCACCCAGACTATTTAAAATCCATAAAATATTAGCACAGTAAAACTCATGAATCTAGTGAACTTTACTAGCCCTACTCGTATAACGTTTAGAGAGAATTCAAACAACCAAAAAGATTGGTCCGTAAAAAGTCTTCACAACATAATAATTATGTGACATTTAACTTCTACGTATTCGCCCCATAAGTATGGGCCATACAAATAAGGTACATATATCAAACGATAAATGATATTTCTCTGAGAAGAAAGACCGAAACAAACTCGGGAGTCGCTTGCGTTCTCACTTAACATCATTTCATTTCTGTCTGGAGCAGCTATTTTAACAAAACCAAGCTATTTTCTAGTATAAAGCTATGGATTATTTTTCTACATGTACTTAATAATCTCGTTATAGAACTGGCAGCAATCGAGTACAAGGTGGGGGCGCCGGCGACAGTGAGGTACCGAGTGACCAGACTCTCTCGGACATTCTGGACGAAGTCATCGACAACATGCCCGACGGCGACCGGCCGCAGCCCGACGTCAATGTGCGACAGCGACAGGTACACATCTAAATGGCTGATTACTAGTTTCTTTAAAGGATTGGGTTCCCAAATTTTGATGATTATGTAAAAAATGTTTCTTTCTTTAATCTTAGACACGCGCTCGTAAGAGGCAGTGAAGTTGCGACTGGTCATAAATGACCTAAGTTTAATCTTCGCAAGGCACCGTAGGTATAATCGAATTGAAATGTTAATATTGAGATCGTAGAACTATCTCATGTTAAATCAACTAAATTCTTGCCAACAGAGAGTGGCAAAATCTTGACCGAGACTTCTTTGAATCCAGCTCGACACTGACCTAACCAAAATTGATTTAATTTGTTGACATTTGTTACAGGGAAAGAATGAGAAGAACGCGATGATAAACGCGATCAGGCAAAGCTTGATGCAATATGAGGTGGTGGGCAAGAGTCCGGGGGGTTCGAGTCCGAGCCCCGGCGGCGCGGGTGGCAGCGGGGGCCCCGGCAGCGCGGGCCCCGGCAGCGCGTACTCCGTGCAGTCGCCAGTGTCGCCGGGCTCGCCCGAGCCGCGCGAGCGCTGGCGCGCGCTGCAGACGTGCGGGCTGGGCGCGGCCGGCGCGCTGTACGCTGACCCAGCGCGCGCGCGTGCTCTGGTGGAGCAACAGCGCGCGCGGCTACTGCAGATGCAGCGCTCGCAGCAGATGCTGGTGTCGCCCGAGGTACAATTGCATCATTAATTTATTTACATTATTTTATTTTATTTGGGACACATATAGCTATTATATAAGTTTCTTCGCTGATAAACACTAAAATAGAAACGGAAAAAGGTCGACAAAATACCTATAACATAAAAAAAAATATATATATCATCAAATAATAGAAAACAATAATCGTTAGACGCAGTTACTTTTTCGTGAAGCAGCTTTTCACAGTCTTCACCAACAAATAACAACGGTAAAGGAATGGTTATTAGACAAACCATTCCTTTACCGACGAGTGGCTTGTCGAAAAACCGCTCGTACATGGTGACAGTTTAACTTTGCTAGGGCTTTTATTTCGTAGCAGTAAGAGCAATTTTCGTTGTTCAAGTTTTACTTGTAACGATTGGTTGGCCGTTTGTCCTTGTAGCAAGCAGCATCGACTGCTTGTAGTGCTAGTTCAAAATTTATTTTGAATGTTGCTGATCGACATAAAAGTAACACCTCGTAAAGAATAACAGCTAGTATTTACTTGGCATCCAACTTATAGTTTATGTATTGGTTAATTAATGTAAACCACATATGTTTGCTCACAGGCTGCTGAGCAACCTCAAGCTGATCTAGGCTCCACCATCAACGCCCTAGTTTCGGCCACACCTCCCAATGTAGCTTTAACAAGAACGGACTATCACCATCCCATATATCACCCAAACAGTAAGTGATAATCAGTAGTAATACGTTTATATAACGTACGTAATGTCAAGACCGGGATTTATGTTGTATTTATTTGTTTACAGCTCAAATGGGTCCAAATTACGGTACAAATAAAATATCTACGTCGCAGCAGAATCCGATGCTAAGTCGACAATTAAGTGTGAGTGTATAGCTTTTTTTTTAATTTATTTCAATCGTGATTTAGCTGATAGGTTTTTACAGTAGAATATAAAAGAAATTAT
Organism: Dicycla oo; assembly: GCA_948252095.1. NCBI lineage: Eukaryota > Metazoa > Arthropoda > Insecta > Lepidoptera > Noctuidae > Dicycla > Dicycla oo. Next base: position 19,373,186 of record OX411712.1, read on the forward strand.
AATGAAAGAAAGTATCCCAAATGCGTGCTAGCCTGGCCACAGACCAAACTAGTATTCATAGACTTGTACTCCTCACCCTGTCGTGTAGGTAGCAGTTGCACTATGGTATTTTTATCTTACAAAGCGACACGTACGTGTGTTTACCAAGTGTACAAATATGTGTGTGTGTGTGTGTGTGTGTGTGTGTGTGTGTGTGTGAGTGTGTGTGTGTGTGTAGTGTGTGTGCGTGAAGACGAGTAGCGTCAGCACATAACACACACACTTTTCTGACTTCGCCATTGACTCGGACGTTACCGAGAGATCATTGAGCAAAAATTATTGCTGAGAAACGGCTTTTATTTTTGGTGTGAAAAATCGCAGTTTACAGCAGTGCGCAGTACAACACACACATCACATTCTGCATGTAACGGTACAGGAGTTGTGGGGGTATTGAATTAAATGCGAAAACATGTAATTGGTTACTAGTTGATTAATTTGATGTTATTTGTTAGTTGTTAATACTGTTTGTTTTCCGATTACAATAAAATAAAATAAAATTTAAAGTTAAGTTATAACATTAAAAACTTGTTTTCGTGAAAAACGTAAAAAAAAATAACTTGGACCTTCAATATCCAGTTCAATACAAAAAAAAATATCACAATGACGGGGAGCGTAAGGACTCGTGCAGCCTAGTGGTAATGGCGGCGCCTCCAAAATTTCGAAGACATGTGATATCTACCAACCTGCACTGGGTCCGCGTGTGGATTACGGCCCACTCCCTCTCACCTAGAGAAGGCCCGTGTCCCAGCAGTGGGAACACTATAGGCTGATTATATATAAGTGAGTCGCAGCTTCATTTCGCGTCTTTTTACACCCGTTATGTTGGTGTTGCAGGTGGCGGGATCAAACGCGTACACGCACAGCGGCGGCGTGTCGGCGGCCGCGCTGCACACGCCCATGACGCCGCCCCCACAGACCTACCACCGCCCGCCGCGCCCGCATCTAGGTAACTACACCACACGCTGCAACTACACCAACCTTCACACTACAGCCTGAATCAACTATCGGCCGACCGACGAAGGTCAATCAGCCAACTACTTAATAAAAACCTTAAATTCATTCATTCACTGACTGACAACCAGAGATCGGAAAAAGTAGAGCATAAATACCTAAACTTCGAGGAAATAAGTAACGAGGAGTAGAGTAGTGTTACTATAAATATTTAATTTGTTACGAATGTAACTTGTATTTAAGGGGGAAGCGTCAGGGTAGCCCGCGAAATTCAAATTTTCTTACGTTTCTTGGAATTTGTAAGTCAGTATTAAGTTGTATGTTAAATAATGATTTACGACCGTAACAAATATATATTTCCAGAATTATAATCATTAGAACTCCTTAAGTTAGTATAATCCTGAAATGTCAAGATTTCGTGAAATAGTCAATCTTTAGGATTACCTGGTCACTTTAATGATTCTAATTATGTAAATAGATACTTGTTGTGGTCGCAAATTATATTTTGATCAACATACAATTTAATAATGAGTTGTAAATTGCAAAAAACGTAAGAAAATTTGAATTTCTCGGGCTACCTTGACGCTTTCGCCTTAAAGTATAATAAATAATTCGCAATTTCTTATTCCCGAGATTTAATCGCGAGATTTTGTTACTTATTTCGTCGGAAGTTTAGGTATTTATGCTTTGACAATTCCGATCTCTGCTGACAACGCACAGCCTTAAACCGCTGAGTCTAGAAATATGAAATTTTGTATAAGAGTTCCTTGTTGGAAAGGTTGTATGAAAGTTTGTCCCATCCTATCGGGGACACGGTTTGTTTATTAATAAAATCAAAACTAAAGTAACACAGTATCCGCTCAGTATCATTACGCCTAGATATAAAAAGTATACTAACTAATATTATATATGCGAAAATGAGTTTCGTTTGTTTTTTACGGCTTCACGCTAAAACGGCTGAACGCATTTTAATGAAATTTGGCACATGGGTAGACCATGACCTGGATTAGGACATAGGATACTTTTATCCCGGTAGTACGCTCCTGTAGGATACATTCCGACCTCCACACGGGCGAAGCTGCGGGAAAAAGCTAGTCAGTAATAAGTCACGACAAATAAGTGACAGCGCTCGACCTAGGTCGCGTCCGATAGTTACTTTCAGGCTCTCTGTTCTATAATCGTTTGCTCTAATAACTCCCCTACTTTTTATTGTGCTTACGATTGTAAAAATTAAGATACAAACATATTTGAAGTGATAATTTACATATCAGACTGTGTATTTCGATTATTATTTGTATATTTTTAATTAACTTTATATTTATGATTATGATGAAACAAAACTTTTGCCCCTAATTGTCAATTATATCAACGTGTATAAATTATATGTATTGAAATTTGAAATGCACAGTCTTGATTTGTTTATTTTTATTGTTATTATCCTATTGAAGAGGAAGTTAAAATTAGCTCAAAATACTTTTTAACAATAAATTGCGATACTAACGTGCGTATTACAATTTTGAAACGGTAACAATAAAAAAAAAAGTTAAACATAGTTTAAGAGGGTGGTCTTGTGGTTATACTTTACTTTTGTTTTGAAAGTAGTTTGCTTATCTTACTTAATGAGGTGATCAGATATTTATATAATTAAATAAATCTTTATGACTCGATACCATTACGCAATGGTTTTTATGTACGGCTTTTCTGATGATAAATTACATTTTGTAAGGTAGATATTATATTAGACATTTGCCAATCAATTTTATTTGACTTCAGAGCATGATATTTTAAAAAAAGAAACGCATGTCCCGTAGAACTTTAGAAATAGCGTGTCCTGCCAGAACTGGACAATTTTTCCAGAAATCTTAGACAAAAACCTAATTGCATGTCTTTTAAGGCTTCACTATCCGATATCTTTTAAAATCTTATGAATGCAAATCATTAGCTAAAGATACGACAAGACAATCTTTCGCGGTCTCAAACTCATATCGAGTTAGTTACCCGTGGAATGCGTCTGGGGGACCTACGCCCGTCGGGTATGGTCATCATGTCGTCGGCGACGCTCATGCGCAGCGTTCGATCGACACTGTATTCGCGCTTTCAACTTGACATCGTCGAGTCCCTTGACTCCACGATACCGCCGTAGTGGCGGGCAGGCGCATCGAATTAGGTAGGTCGGGCGTTGTTCACGGCACCGTGCTCCTCGCCCGTAGCACTTAATGCGGCGTGTGTGGCAGTGGGAGGCTACTACGAGGAGAGCGGCGCGGGCGCGGTCGGCTACTGCGGCGAGTACGCGCGCTGCACGCCGCACCCGCACGTGCCGCACGCGCCGCACCCGGCCCTCGACCACCAGCACGCATGTGAGTATCTCACACCCGACGCCGCTAAAATCGGCCGGTACAAAAGAGATCCTTGTATATTACTTCAGGGAGCGCTGAAATTCGGGGATTTGCGTATCGCGAAATTGATAAGTTCAACGATTGTACAGGCGTCGGACGAGGTAAGGCTTCGAGTCGTAGTCTAATCTGCTCGGACGTAGCGGCAGTTCTTTCTTCGATACCTATCGCTCTGCATGGTTAATAATAATCTCTTGCATTCTGTGCTTCAAAAACCTTCGCTTACCCGATATAACTATGGAACAAACAAGTTAGTAACCGCCCCGCTGCGGGAAATCCTTCAATCCGAGAGCCTTCGAATATCTGATTGCATCGCGGTAGGGCCACACAAAGGTAGGAATAACTGTAAAATGTTCCACCTTCTGTCGCCTGTAGATGTAGCAAGGTGATGAGAGGTCACAGTCGAATAAAAGTGATTTTGTAGGTGCGGGCAACGGTGGAGGCGTGAGCGGCGCGGGCGGCCCTGGCGGCCCCGGCGGCCCTGTGGGGCCGGGCGCGGGCGGCACGTCGGAGTACGTGCGCAACGAGCTGCGCGCCGTGGTGGGCGCGCGCTCGGCGCGACCCGACCTGCACCCGCTACAACCGCCCGACATGGATTCGCTCATGAGCTTCGATATGACCCCGCCTGGTTCGTACACACTTATTATATATATATAGAATATAGATGTAGCCTCGGTAGGTATGATTACTGTTTACATAAAGAGTTCTTATCCTTTATCGGCGGTTGTGAAATTATGCAGTTTGTTATTTTCCCTCATGGAAAATCCTTCCTCCCAGTCTATGAATTAATGGTATTTTTTTATTGTTAGCAACATGTTCAGGTACCTTAAAAAAAAGGCTATTCTAACTGAGTATGTATTATTATTAATTTTTTTTTTCAATGTTGTAAACTGGGATATAGTTACTGAAAATAACCGATCGTCGGATCATCGACGGCTAAAGGGATACTATCACGCCGCGCCAGGCGATAAATATTTATCATGATGAACATCAAAATAAATATTGTGTTGAAAAATAATGACACTACTACTAATGCCCGAGTAGAATACAAAATTATGTGTAGTAGGGATTATATCATTGATTTTTTTTACTGAAAAGCCATAGTTTAATTAAAATAAACACTGAATATGCTGAAATCAACCAATTTACACCTTGACCTAACTGGGGGATTCGGTGTGAAGTTATAATTTGTTGTGTTTATATTTTTAATTATTATTTCCTTTTGAATCCACCTAATTTGATGAATCTAACATGCTTGGGATAACCATTGCCTGCACTAAGCCCTTTATCTTTAGTTATGATTTATTCATAAACGGTAATGTAATTTTTTATATGTGGAAGTATTTAGATTTAATGTATGTTTAAAATTTTAAGTACTTAGATAATCAGTTCGGGAGAACATTGGACTTGATTCTGACTGTATATGACAATGTTGTCCACAAGTGGTCACCCCCTTCATGTCCAGAATATTGAGGGATTATAAAGGGACGTTGCTCTCGATAGCGCGTTTTCTTGAAACATTGTCAGTTTAGGGGATATCCACTGCCAATGTATACGTGTGTACGTACGTAGGTGGCGGCAGTGTGGTGGGGGGCCGAGCGGCCTCGGCGTCGACTAATTCGTGGGAATCGCAGAGCACCCCGGTAAGCTTGGGACGCGTTCAGCGAGTACAAAATATCATCTAGTCACTTCACTACTCTATCTATAGGTTTTCATTTTTCTGTAGACATACCTATAATTATTACGTCTGCTCTGCTGCGTGTGTTGTCGATTCGATCATCTTGATACTAGAAGCTTAGAGAAATGTACCAACGTTCGCTTTCCACGCTGGCAACGTATTTATTTATGTATTTTTACTTATGAATGCAAAAAATATTAATAAACTTCTTAAAATTAAAATAATTTAATGCCGAGTTTATAACGTTTGGACTAGCTGTAAATTGGTACATTCCTGAATTTTGAATAAGCTTTTGTGATGTGATGTAAAATACTGTTTCTTAACTAGTGAAAACTACTTTAATTCTAAAAATAAACATTTCAAATATTTTTTCTTAGAAATCTTGAAACGTATATCTTAATAGAATTCACCGGCTTATAGGATTTAACTAATTAAAGGTTAAGCTTATGATAAAATCGGGGAGCAAATCGCATGCGCAGACTATAAAGTGTGGTGAAGGTTTTGTGACGTTGTAGTAATAAAACAACAGCATTATATTTTTGCAATAGTTTGCTTATTGTCTGCTTATAAAAATGTTTTAGAACATTTTTCGTTGATTACGTTTCGTAGATATTCAGGAGACGATTGCATGGCGGTATTTGAGACTTGAATCGGTTTATACTATTAGAAATTGAATTGTACGAGTAGCGATCAAGATCGTGCGGAACATAGTTGCTTTGTGGATTTTGCTAAATCTTTCAAGTTATTTAAGTTACAGTATTTTTATCTCACGAAGTGAGTGATACGCGCTTTACTTGTGTTTACCAAAGTGTACAAACACGCCGTAATTGTGTGCGTGAAGACGAGTAGCGTCAGCACTCAGCACATGACACACTTCCGACTTCGCCATTGTCTCGGACGGTACCGATAGCTCCTGCGCTTACACACATTCACAGCGTGTCTGTACACGTGGTAATCGCAAGTAAAGCGTGTCGCTTCATGAGATAAAAATATTGTACTAGAATTCAATGGTGATTTACACTAATTCTGGTATGCAATTTTACATAGCAAAGAATCATATACAAAAAAAATAATCTTGTGAACTGTTTCAAATCTGCTGCAGTGTTTCCAGTTTAAATGTAGTTTTGTAAAGTGGCTGATTTGGACTTTTCAAGAAAGATAAATTAAGATAAAAAGCCGAATTTATTAAAAAAAAAAAACATTTTGATCGTTCCTCGTGTATAGTGAATACGAAAATTTCTCTTTTGCTTTCGAAAAAAAAAACGCTATCAAATTACTTACAAAATGCTATACTAATAAATTTTCTTCTATTGTATCAATGGTACGTATTCAATTCAAATCGCCCAGTATTTTGCAATCAAATGATTTTATTAGATAGTAATTAAATAGGCATTTTTGCTTAAGATAAATAATGCAATAAATTGGATTACAATAATATAATTAATGAATAATGTCTTGTATAAGTATTGATTTGAAAATTTATATTCGACCTTCTGCTGACGCGATGATAAGACACGATAAAAAAAACACTTCAATGAATAAATATGTGTTAAAAACTTAAAATTGCCGTCAACTAACTAGGTGTGCTTCAGATACTGTTTATAAAATACATTAAAATATGAAGGTGTGGTAGAAAAACTTAACCAATTCCCGACTAATACACCAAAAGTTAGAAATTCAGTAAAAGATAAAATATTACAAGTAACGGCTCAATAATCTCCTCGCAGTATAGTAAAGCATAATATGGAACTCGTACACTACTTTTAGGAGTTAGGAGCACTTTGTGAATGTAAGTGAGAGCAGTTGATTGATTGGTTTCGTTTGGTTTCGCACAGAGTACTACGGAGGCGGGCTCGGCGGGCCCGGCGCCGGGCGGTGATGAGGCGGCGGGGGCGGCGGGTGCGGGCGGGGCGGCGGCGAGTAAGGCGTCGCTGCTGCAGAAGCTGCTGTCGCAGTGATGCCCGCGCTCCGCGCCCCGCACCTGTCCGAGCGCGGAGATCGCGCTACGGGTCTCGCTGAAGTTTGCATTTATTAATTTCTCGCTTCATCGGATGGACGTTATTCGACGATCCTTAGATTCCAGCGTAACGAACGTCGTCGTTCCCAGTTACGGTCTACGTGGTACCTCTGCGGCTGTAAATCTCACTCGTGAGAATAATATAGTACATACGCGTATTTATAGACATCTTTAATGTAGTCTAGTAGTGCTAGTGATGTTTTCGAGTTGTATAAAATCGTTTCGTTGATGATATATTTACTTCTAAGTTCTTTGAGAAACTTTAGGTATGGTCTTTTATAAATATGTATGTATCTTTAATTGTGCTCTAATTTTAAACGAAAAACGAATCGATGCGAAATTCGTAGCTTCCTGTGATGGAAAAAAAAATAGTGATTTATAAATATCTTATTGACTCGTACGCCCCAGTACACATACACAATGTACAATAGAAATATACCGCGTGCAATATTGTATAGAAATATAAAATACATATTTTGGCGTTGTGAACGTTATGTATTATAGTATGAAAGTCAGATGTTACCTGTTATGACAAAGTAATTTGTATTATAGTATACGGTGACGAGACGTCGAGTGAAATGGTTTCTCTTATGGAGAATATTATTTTTACGTGTAAATAATATGTTGTTAAATTATAGCTGTTGCTTTATATTGTAAATATTTTGTTAAAATATTTCTTTGTGTTTCGTGTATGGTACAACATTCTTTTAATTTCAATCCATTTATGAAATTGATTAAATAATTACAAATTTTTTTTTTTTATGTTTTTCCAATACCTGTTTTCTATTATTTAAACAAATAACTAAGTTCAATGTTATAAGCACAGTAAATGTTTTCTTGGTTCTCGTGATTGAACAAAATGTATTTACATAAACTCTATTGACAACAGTTTGTTTTACAACTTAATACTCGCGTTATTATTATCGCAATTACGCGCACGGTAAATTAAATATTATACAAGATTATGAAATAAAAAAATAAAAAAAACAATGAACGTAGTAATATAAATTTTATTCTTGTTACAAATTACTTGATTTGAAGATCTGTGGTTATAACATTTCTCATGTCCTACCTGATACTAGAGTAAAACCCCCTTGTTTGGTCGATGAAATTACCCTAATACAAAGGCGCGGATTTGATATAAATAGAAAATAAGAAAGTTATAATGAATTGATAAAAATTAAATTGTTATTTTTATCAATTTAATGTATCTATTAAAATTTGCACACGTGCATATTATAATGGATTTGATGAGTTATCAAATAATTGATGACCTAAATTTTCTTAAATATGGTAGGGTAACTGCTATTGTAATTGGCCACGACATACTAACTGGCCACTCATAAAAAAGAGGTTGAAACAAGTAATGCAAGCAAGCTCAGAATGAAAAGCACAACAAATATTGTGTAGTTTGTGCTTTTCATTGATGAGATTGCTTCTTCTCGTTTCGACCTCTTTTTATGAGTAGTCAGTTATTATAGCGTGGCCAATTACTATAGAAGTTACCCTACGCATGTACTTTGTACATGTCATATACACGATATTGACTAAAAACATGTCTAACAATCATTAATATTGGAGACTATTTGCGACGCGACGATCCGACATGAAATCGCTGGCATAGGGGTATACGACCCGGCCTTTTTGCATGGTATTTTTATGTTCAATTGTTACTATTTTAAAACTTAATAGATTTCTGATTTCGTCATGGATTTAAATTCAATTTACGCAATGTGTGCAATTTACTTTTGGAATATAACTTACGAATACCAGGATTTTTTTTTTAATAAATTAATCTGTAAATATACACAATAAGCGTCACTGTAACCGTTGCAAATAGTGCTAACGATGTGTTATTAAGGGCAATCGATATGACATAACCAGAATCGTCTGTGCGCTTAGTATATTTACAATCTTAACTTTCATACATGCATAAACGTAGAAACGTGTAATAAACACGACGTTATTCGCTGCTGATAAAGAGATCGACATTTATGGTAAGGACATTTTTATCGTACATCACACAGTCTTAATTATAAACGTTGTTTACATTTGAAATCAATTTCCTTTTAGTAGTTTATGTTATTTACGATATTAATGTTAGTAGTTTCGTAAACATGATGTTTATAATTAAGTGCATAAAATGTTATTTACTGTGTGTGTATAATTCTAAGTTCTACGGTGGAAGGCCAATGTTGGATGTCATTATTAGTAACTATAAATTAAATATTAGGCACGAATATTAGCAGTATTTACTTACTTCGCCATTTCAGGCAGTACAAAATAGAAATGAAGAATTACCTGACTTGGAAATTTAATAAATGACACAATGACGTAAGTGATTGCAAGTCGTCACCAGCATACTTCTGTGCTAGTATTTTCTTTCGGATCTAATATTTCGGAACGTATTGAGACTATAAAAGTGAATACTGCTTGAAGTGGCATGTACTTTGACGTTAACAATTAAGCGAACTAGAATTGCACAATATTATCTAATAATAATTAATATACGTTAACTTTAAAGTGTAATAATGATAAAATATGACTAAGACCTTTGGGTGTGGTGTGTATCCTAATAACGGTCTAATATATGTGTAACTAAAATTTTAAAATAATCCACTGGTAGAATGTTTAGCAAAGTTGCTCCCTTATTTTATATACGGGACCACGACTTAGCCTGAACGTTATAAACAGTGCAAATCCGGATATAAGAAACGTTAACGGTGCTCACATCGATCTTTGATACTAGGGTACATGCTACCGCCGACTTTGTTTTCAGATCAGGAATTGTTACACCTTACCTATTGATACCTGTTTGCACTTTACGCGTAGTCCATATAATTTATTGGCGAGTGACAACAAGTTAATCGATAATTATGAAGTACTTAAAAGAGTTTAGGGGGTTCACTCGATCTAGATCATAATTAAGTAAGTTCCTTTACAATTAACTTCTAACAATTGTATTTTTCAAAAAACCAACCATAACATTTAGGACGTAGATACATTAAAGAAGTAAATTGTGATGTGCTATAACTAAATAATGAACGTACAAAATATGTATAGATAATCCACAAATCAAGTTAAACCTCTGACTATGAAATATTATATAAAAACATATTTTTATACCATAAAAATAAACAGAGTGAAGTGTAGGCCACTGAATAATCTAATTTGTCATAGTTGTTGACAAAATTGAGAAGTTCGATTCAGTATAGATAGTGAGATAAGCTTTACGCAATGTGATGACCATAGCAACATAATTCATTCCACACGATGGTTTCAGAGAGGCGAGTCCTGTCAGTGTTAATAAGTAAAATTCAAACAACAAAGTACAAGTGATGGCCTTGTTACATGGAAATATAAGCAAATAGGCAAGGAAGTAGTTGTGTCTAATACATTCATAATACATAAATATAATATGGTAACAAAATTTATTTACTCGTAACTGGTCGCTAGATGAAACAGCATATAATGCCGTCACTTAGTTTACAACATCTCGACGAGGATAGTAATGTACACAAATGTTATATTTTTTGCAGATTTACGGTAACATAACCAGTTTATGTAATCAAAACTATATTATAACGTTTGAAACACGTCCATTGCATGATTAAACCGTTAAATTTTCTGTTAAATGTATATTATAATAATATCATGCCGTAATATAGCATCGGTGCCTGAAAATTATAAATAAATAATATTTTTTCAAAACCACCTTTTTTAAAAAAGTAATACGATTATTAATAATATTGAAGTTGAAATAGAATTTAGTAATAATATGCATAAATATGGAATAAATTCACAAGTCTGCAACATCATAGATACCTACCATTAAAAATATGACTATAGCTTACCTATACCTAGATCAGAAATCATTGTAAATATACTACATCGAATTTAAGAGCATTCGTGCGAGATGTATATACCATATAACATATAGGTGATACCTTATCATGAGATGATGAATTAGCCTACACAATATGCCTTTGACATAAAATAACCTTCATACGGGACTCACGTCTACATAGTAATATTATATAGTTACAGTGGAATTATTGGTGAATTTTAGGCTTCCAAAATTAAAAGTAGTCTGGTCTGCTTCGTAACTTGAACTTGGCCTGGGGCTGTCGCTGTCGCATTAAGGTCCACATTAAGAAACCGCTTTCAGATATAATTTACAGCTTTCAAAACTACGCAGGAGGCAGTTGAGATAATAAGTAAACTGAGTAACATCTTAACTTGATGCAAAATGTATGTGGAGCTTTTGTGACAACGCGGTTTATTAATATGGAAATTTTATGCGTTTTGGGGCAATCTCTAAAATAATAAACATCTAAATTTTCGACCCCTAACGACAATCTGCCTTTATCTATGTACTATGGACAAAACTGACTCCTGTACACCTAAAAGTTGCTTTTTGTATACACCGATTCATTGAAAAAAACCCTGCCCCTACGGTCCTTTGTTTTACTTTGTCATAAGTACAATAAAATTGCAGCTTACAAGAAAAATTGTTTCAATATTGGAAAGGCTTTGCGTTTGTCGATTAAACTATATTTGTATAAAATGTGTGCCATTACATTTTGTAGTAGCTTATTAATGACATAACTGACCTGTTTCTAATTCTATTGATCTTAAGTTCCTTTTTATACCGGTTTAGTTTTTGAAGAATTGGTCGTTTTTAGTGTGTAGTACAAAATCGAGCACTATTACATATAACCCTTCGCATAAGCCGTTTTAAAATACATGGTTATTGGTAAAACACCAACAACCTCTTAAGGGGTCATTGTACTCATTATTATGAACTACTTTTACTATGGGACCAAACCTGAAATCGCGAAAAAAAAATCAGCTGTTCAGTACATTTGACGAATTATGTTAACATAAATGTACTGAACAGCTGATTTTTTTTTCGCGATTTCAGGTTTGGTCCCATAGTAAAAGTTGTTCATAATGATGAGTACAATGACCCCTTAATAGGTTGTTGGTGTTTTACCAATAACCCTGTACATAAACTTATATTTTAGTCGCGACTCCAGCTTCTCATAATATTTTTTTTTTTTTTTTGTTATTCGTCATGATTTCATTTCGCGGTTTGAGTCAATAGCATTATGAGTATCTTATCCCAGTTATTGCTACCAATAGAAGGTAGAAATCGATATTACGATTTGTACAACGACTATAAAATGAAACTCACGTTCCAATTCACTATTATAAATGCTCAATAAGCTACTTACTTTTTCCTTTACAAAATTTAGAATACGTAATTAAATTCTCTAGTTAAAAAAGGAACGTCAGTCTATTGAACATGATTGTGCTGTATGTTTCGACAACATTGCGACACGTTTAATCATCAACGAAAATTAGTATTCCTATACTTAATATAAACAAATATTTTGATAACCGAACATTTAAATTATAAAATTGGGCTTTATGAATGGATATTACATGTATGGAAATCGTCTAGATATAATCAAGTGTTAGGAAGATATTTGTCTTGGTGTAATGAATGAATACCTCAATGTAAGAATCAATTCGAACTTCTAGTTCATAACAAAATTGTACAAACTGCTACAATACTGTTAAAAACATAGGTTGACGAAAGATCATTTTAAAAAAACGCTAGTGTGTGCTGATATACCTAAGTCTTTTTTTCTAATTACTTTAAGAATTTATTTAATTTCAGAATTGGGATACCCGATTCAGATATTGTTTTAAAATCTATGAATTTTTCGGAATAAATGATTATATCGAACATAAATATTGTAAGAGCATGATAGATTTTACATTCTATAATTACAATTCTGGAGAAATTGGTATATATTGAAATGTTACATATAATTTGGAATTCTATTTAAGAAGATTGAAATAACGATTTCTTTTTATATTTAAGAAAATACGACCCATTGTCTCAGAGTAAATTTAATAAATTAAAATATAATTAATTGGGTCCAAAATTCCATCCAATCTTGCAGAAAAAATACAATTGGACTGCATTAACAAATGTGATATATCGATGTGTAATAGAAATATTTTTTTATCATTCATAAAATTACTCTGCGGCAGGGGCCTAATAATCACTATCACGATGCATTATAGTAAATCGAGAAACATAGACGGGTACGGGAGTCTTTGATTCTGCAGGAAAACATAATTAGTTTAAAATAATTTGTTTTCAATCTTATGTTACACGATGAATCAATTTATTTTATAGTTATTGTTGTTTTTTCCTGATATAATAATAAACAAAGGGTTTTCAAAAAATTCCTCGACTTAGAGGTAAGATTGTGTGATAAAATATTTATTATAGTAGGATGACAGTCGCTAACACAACAAGGCATTCCCGTACGCTGCTGATTTTATTTTTTGTATAAAATCATGCCTTTTGTCTTGGCCTGTCGTCTGCGTACAAGGGTATTTTTATATTGTGAATATTGCTTAGGTTTAATATTCTGTTATAGAGTTATAACTAAACTAATTATGTTTTTCTAAAACATTGCAAAGTGATTTTAGATCTGGTCGCTCACAGAATTGATTTTTGGGGATGTGTGCTTTATTAGTTGTATGGTAGAGCTGTGTGTGTCTATTAATATTGTAGGGATAAGCTCAACGGCAGGTTTCCTTCAGTCATGAATTCCAACTATAATATTTGAATAATTTAATATGTCAAACAGATTTGAATTAACCCACGAGTAAGAAACCTAGTCCTTGTGTCTACAATGATTCGTTTTGTGAGTGGCCGTTAAGTCTGTGTTATTTAGTTCTTCAGATGTTAGTTAAGGACTTTTGTGTTGCTGTGCATTTCTACGCATTGTATGTATGTATGTTTATATATTGTAAATAGCTAAAATACATATATTTTTACGATTAGCATACACAACCAAAGTTGTTATGAAGTGATGGTTGATTAAATAAGAAATTTAACTATAGGTCGTTATGTTTATTTTAGAAGAGATACAAAGAAACCTGTATAGTTGCAATGTCAGTACATCCAATGTCTTGTCTTAGCATTTTAAACAACCGCCCTGGTATTAGGAATAATAATGAAATTGTTATTTTTGGCACAAAAATATTGACGAAAATTTATTATTATAACAAAAGAAATCTACAATGAAAAGGAGTCGAGCATGTTAAAAGCTCCTTTTGTTCCTAGTAGCTTGCTCCGGGTCACTTACCATTTAGTAACTGTCAATTAATAAAACATACAAGTCACATACTAATAATACCTTCAAAATGTTTGAATTGTAATATTTTATTCATTGATGAAATCAGGCGTTATGAGTACATAACATTTAAGTTGTATTTTTTTGTACATTTTAGATTCGAAAATATATTAATATCTAAATAAGTGGTGTTTTTATTTTTATCAAACATCCATACCCCTAATACGACATTGACCCCAAGTTTATTTATTACTAGCTTTTGCCAGCAGCCGCTGGGCGGAGCCCCGCCCGCGTCGATTCTGGAGTGTCACTGACTGGCAGGGCCACCATCAGGGATTTTAATTTTGAAAACGCAAAAAATTAGTCGAAATTAGTCGCCAAATATCAGAATTAGTCGGTCACTGGTTCAAAAGATATAAGGGTTTATAGGTGGCCCTGCTGGAGAGACTCTCCCCAGCAGGGCCAAATTTATATCTCAAAAACTAGGGCACCTAGCGAAGATCTGTTTTCTCCCATATTTAGTCGCCAATTAGCCGGAATTAGTCGCCAAATATCAGAATTAGTCGGTTACTGGTTCAAAAGATATAAGGGTTTATAGGTGGCCCTGCTGGAGTCTCCCCAGCAGGGCCACATTTGTATCTCAAAAACTAGGACACCTAGCGAAGATCTGTTTTCTTCCATATTTAGTCGCCAATTAGTCGGAATCAGATTTAGTCGGTGTGTAATTAAAAAGATATTAAAGAATTCAATTTCCCCATACAGTGGTACAAGCGAGTACAAAATACTTTATGTATTTTCTAGATAGTATCTATGACGTCTTATGGAGGAATGTTTGTTTCGAATTAAATAAATATAAACTTAGTCTATAATTTCAACCCACCATAGGAAAGCTGTATTCATTACTTATAAACAAATCTACAATAATGTACGATGTAATGTGTATGTGTGTGTGTGTAATGTGTGTATGTGTATGTGTAATTATTTATCCAACACAATGTGCACTTACCACTTAGTCACTGGCAGATAGATCGCTGCGCTCCGTTTCATTTACGGTAAGTAAGAAAGAGATAGATGCGCGTGTACAGACGAGCTGCTTAGAACGAGTTGCCCGTCACGTAAGTTAAAGAGTCAGCGCAGACAGAGAGGAATAATCCCCGCACGGTCTCGGGTATTTTCTTTACGGATCGCGTATGTTCGAGCTTGCGCGCGACCTCGCGACCCTGCGCGAGTAAACCGTTTTAGGTTACAGCTACAGTAAACATACCAGTTTGTCGCGAAAGTTCGTCAACGATAGTGGACTGGGATATGATTATAATTGTGCTTTTGGCGGAAGAAGAAGAAATGGAAGAACATGTTAATAAAACCCCTAACATCCAAACTCACAAAGTATATCTGTTCATAATATTGAATAAATAGGTATTTGTAACATTTTCTGAAAGTACAATAATTTTAAGGTAATAAATCATTTTATATTTCGACAACAGAAGTTTTATTATTCTAACCTAAATTAAGATAAAATAAAAACTCAACCCGTCCATACCCACAACACAACACTCACAATCACCTCAAAATACACACAAACACAACACACATCAAACGAACTTTTTGAAAATTCATTTTTATAAAATAAAATTTGATTACAATTGACAATACGTTTTCAACGTACGTATTTTAAACATTTTACTAAAGGTACGATATTTTTTTATTACTCTAACGTTAATTAGAGGTTAACATTGTAAACTGGTAAAACAGTTGCATGCGACTGTACATCTTGACACCAAATAGACCAAGAGCAAGGTTTAATGTTTTCAAAGAAGTTTAAGCTACTCTAAACTAGTAATTAAAAACATAAAGACATGAATTTAATTGAGAATTTATCTCTCTCTGACATTACTAAAGACTTTAGACCGATAAAACTAAAAGTATATTACACATATTAATAGAAATATTTTTTCTTGGTAATTTTTCGTGAACTCTTCGATCTAGCTCTTGGACTATACCTTACTAATTGAACTCATTATATCTCCTAAACTAAGACCCGACTAAATCTGTAACTTGGCGACTGATTCCGACTAATTGGCGACTAAATATGGGAGAAAACAGATCTTCGCTAGGTGTCCTAGTTTTTGGGATATAAATGTGGCCCTGCTGGGGAGACTCCAGCAGGGCCACCTATAAACCCTTATATCTTTTGAACCAGTGACCGACTAATTCTGATATTTGGCGACTAATTCCGATTAATTGGCGACTAAATATGGGAGAAAACAGATCTTCGCTAGGTGCCCTAGTTTTTGAGATATAAATTTGGCCCTGCTGGGGAGAGTCTCTCCAGCAGGGCCACCTATAAACCCTTATATCTTTAGAACCAGTGACCGACTAATTCTGATATTTGGCGACTAATTTCGACTAATTAGCGACTATTTTTTTGCGTTTTCAAAATTAAAATCCCTGATGGTGGCCCTGCCAGAGTCAGTGACACGATTCTGGAAATTATCCGACGGAAATTGTACATTTTTTCCGGGATAAAAAGTATCCTATGTGCGATTCCAGACTAATCTGTGGTAAATTTCATCCAGATCCGTTCTGGCGTGATTGAGTAACAAACATCCAAACATCTTCACAAATTTTCACATTTATAATTTAGTAAGAAGTGATATGACGGATGACACGACACATACATAATTATACAGGATGGATTTTTGAGAGGAGCCTGTAAGGGAAGTCTTAACAGTTTTAGCAAACAGGAAAACGTGCTTCCACTTGCACGTTTAGTCGGGTAAAATTTATAAATGTAGAGTTAGTAAACTCGGTGTTATGTAGTTAATATTTTAACTCTTATTATGTGTTGCGACACTAAAAAGTAACACCTGGTTTGTTAAAACTTCCTAACTTAATATTATACGTGCGTGACTACCGCAAGACCACCAACGCCAATCGCTTTCATGTTTTGTAAATAATTAGTACCCAATTGGTACTAAATAGAACTCGAACAACAAAATTGGTACCTTAAGAGTTTTTGAGAAAAACTACTTTGAAGGTGGTCCTGCGGTAGTCACGCTGCCTTCAGCAGGACCACATGGACGCCGAAAAAGGGAGCATGCTGCAGCTATTCTAAGTATACAAATAATTAGTACCCATAAATGTAATTCACTTCGTAAAAAAAAAAACAAAACTGAAACATTTGTATTTACCGAGAAATCAACGATGATAGCTTTCGCGCACTCGTTCAGCAGGACCACGACTGAACGTTGATTCTATGTTTGAGGAGCTTGTCGCTTTCCTCAAACCTACATAGAAAATGAGTGGATGGGAAATCATCAAATAACTTCTCCCGCTCTGGGTGGAGCGGGAGGGCGTGTCAGACTTCTACTGACTAAAACCCACCCATGTTCCTTCAGTTGCCTGTGCCAGGGCCATGGCAACTCTTTCGAACAACTCGCAACCCTGGCGGCGAGATAAAATTAGTAGGTACCCAAAGTTCAAAATTATCTACCCATAAAGAAGTTATAGTGACTAGAAAATAAAGAATTAGGGGGCCGCAAAGTTGTCAGTTTTAGGCCATTTGTACGAGCTCTATCGCAACGCAACAACTAAACAAGTTATGAATTTAAAACTTCTGTATATCATGTACTTTATTTAATTAATAAATACTAAAAACGCCGGTTCATTAGGTATTTGTTTAAATATGGGTGTTTTTCTGCAACTGCAAAAAGTAGGTAACTACGAGTATGTAATTCACAGTATCATTATGAAATACAATGTTATCTTTGCGATTATTAAAAAAGATGGAAAATACATATATATTTATTTATTTATTTTACCATTTATGTACACACAGAAAATACATAATAAAATACATAATTATAATTAGGAGTACAAAGGTAGGTACTGCTTATTTCTTAAGAAATTTCTTCCAGCAGACCTGCGAAAGGAGAAATGAAATAGAAATGTAGACAATAGTGTGTGAGAACAAGAAGAGAAAAATACTAATATGCGAAGACTTAAACTAAAATATTAACTATACCTACACGTATAACATAAACTTAAATAAATACATAAAGCTAAAATATATCTATAGACATACATATACTATACTTATATAAATACTCACAGTTGAGAGGAAAAGTAATGCTCTTTTACTCTATATTCTTTGTTTAGTATTTTCATAAAAATAAAGTTACAAATTAAAGGGGAGGGGGGGGGGATCCCCATACAAGGAATGTGGATTTTTAAACTGAAGTTACACCTGTACTATCATATCCAAACCCTTTTTTATATTTCAAAGTCAAAGGTACTTAAAGAAATTAATTTGTTTCCAATTTCAATACTCATCTCCAGCAAATCATATGACTGACTATGACTGAACATATGAGGGGCATATTGTGTAAAAAAATGTACTGCACTGTTAGTGCCCATTAGTTTTAAAAATACCTCATTGAATTCAGATTACAAAATGGTAAAATATTAAGAGGTAAGACTTCAGAAAAAAAGTTATTAGCATTCAAAACGAAAGACAGCAAAATTTGCTCAAAACATTTTTTTTTTTTTTTTGTTAAGTTCATTTTCAAAGGGTACAGCTGATGCCTTTGAAGAACACGGTGAACCGTCCTCGTAGAAATGCCCGCCCTCCGTGCTATGTATGTAAAAAGTACTCTGTGGTGCTATGGCACGAACAGATGTATAACTCGACCAAGCTAAGTTTGCACCTCGCGTCGATTACGTTATACTGACGCTTAGGTACGGTCTGCAAAAAAGGATTCGCTATGACTTGTGAAAAACGCGTCTCGGCGACATAGATGCTAACCGTATTGACGGGACAGGGCGATCGCGGGAAGGTAAGCGGGGAAGCGGGCAGGGCGCCGCATTCGAGGTGCAAACTTAGCTTGGTGGAGTTGTAGTTGGGTCTTCACGGACTAAATCCATTATCTCTCCGTCGTCGTACACTCTCGGCCGTCCTTCGCTGGCGCCACCGACGCCTGTGCCGGGTGATCGACCTTCGGATTATAGGCAGAATGTACTCTACTGGCTCGTTACCAATTCCAGGAATACAACAGACCTTTTTTACCTGAGGTACGTTAACAAAAAAAAAAAAAAAATATTTTGAGCAAATTCTTCTTTCGTTTTGAATGCTAATATCTACCTTCTTTGTCTGAAGTCTTACCACTTAATATTTTACCATTTTGTAATCTGCATTTAATGAGGTATTTTTAAAACTAATGGGCACTAACAGTGCAGTACTTTTTTTTACACAATATGCCCCTAAAGTCATGATTTGCTGGAGATAAGTATTGAAATTGGAAACAAATTAATTTCTTTAAGTACTTTTGACTTTAAAATATAAAAAAAAAGGTTTGGATATAATAGTACACATACTCAATAGTAACAATAAAAAAAACAGAATTAAAAAATAGTGATATTTGTTGAAATTACAGCCAAATTCGTGAAGCAAGGTACAGAAATTAAAAAAAAAACTACTTTTTTTTCGGAGACCCTTAACTGAAAATGGTTAAAATTTCGGTATGTGATACATAAGAATACAGCGTATCGACTCCTTTACTCTGGCTCCTTTACTCTATATATTTCATGTTTTTTCTTTTTTCAATAAAGCCGAAAAACCCGAAGAATATGAAAGAAACGGGAATACGTACTTACCTAGTAAGTATATTTAACTTAGGAGGTCTATGCTTTTCAAATCTTTCCATAATAATACGTACTACACAAAGTAGAAAGAGTGAACTGCACTTATTCACAATTCGTTTAGTTCAGCATTAAAATTCAGAATTAATATCGTCCAGGCCACACACCAAATACATCGTATTCATCATTTAAAAATCAAGAAAAGAGAAGAAGAGCGCTTTGCTCGCTCTTGTATCCTGCGTTTTCCTAATTTTCTAACATTCAAAAGAAAAATTCAACATATCCGAGAAGGGGTCTAACATTTTTCGAGCTTATTGCGCTCGGTTTTGCATCATGCATTCACCCTATTCTGCATAAGTTGACAAAGATCTCTTATAATTAAACTAGGTATATCAATGCACAGTAATAAAGACTAAACACTTTAGCTCTTCTTCTCTTCTTGAGTATTGCCACAGAAATCTCGCCCAGAGCGCCGGTAGTACTGAAACCAGCACTGATGTTTCGCAGTGTTGTGTCATGTTTGGGACTTTATTATCTTTAGAACTGGGTTCCAATCAAAATAAACACGTTCACATTCCGAAAATTGATTTTCGGAACGTGAACTTCTTTTTAGTGCATACGCTCAGCGTCATATATGTACTACTTATACCTTGTGGCCAGTTGTGTGTGGCTGTAATACCCACTTTTGATAAATTCGGGTGGCGGTTCACAGTTCTAACATGACGTTACGTTACAGCAACAAGGTATCTTGTTGCTGTACAGTAAACGCTCAAAAGTCCATAAGCGTGCTAAGGATTACATTGCTATGAACTGTGCGAGCACGAACCAGTACGTGTGCGTGTATGAGCGATGTCTCACTCAACATTCCGCAGATAACACACACTAATGAATTGTCGCATGTCGTCGTACTACGCGAAATAACATTATATTTCTGTTGCATTTAGAATACACGTCATAGTGGCGACCTGTTCTTACCATTACATTGCTAAAATTCGCATAAACATAACATGTGCTGGCAGCTGTTTGGGCTAAGCAATGGTTTCACGATCAATGAAGTCTGAGTTCGAATCTTAATCACAATGTGGGACTGTTTTTTGTTTCTTTGGAACCATAATAATAATTATATTTGTACTATTTGAAGCAAAAACTTGTTAGATGTTTATGTTCATTTATTATGTATTTTTATAAGAAGTTAATTATTAGTTATTGTATTATTATTTAACTTTTTTTTAAATTTATTTATCATCTAAAGAATACAGGATTACTTATTACATAGCAACCAAAAACCACTAAGGTTTAACTATTTTTGTGATTTTTAATTTATCTTTTCGGTGTTGGAAGGTTGAAATAAAAAAGTCGTGCTGAATGGTAACAAAAATGTTTATTCGTTTTATTTACTTATTTATAAAATTAACAAACTTAAGAGAATTATGACGTTACATTCCTACTAGATAAAAGAAGTTTTTTTGTAACCGTTCATAGGATTTTTTGTTGTATACCCACTTAGTCAATTCATAATAACATAACAAAGAAAGGATATTCTAATAACACATATATAATTGTCAATACCCAGATCTGGGTATCTGGGTCAGCAGAGTTTATTCAAAACTAGTCTATGATTTAGATTATATTTCTGTCCCATTACTTCCAATCAAGTAAAAACTTACAAAAAGTCAAGTACTGCGTGAGATTTGAAACTCACGGCTCACTGATTCACGCATCTATCTGCACGCGCTTAACCGCTAGGTCATCTTTACAGATGTTATAATCTTGAAATTATGAACTACAATCAGTTGTTGACGACAATAATTATGCATGTTTATGTTCTTGGAAATAGAAGGTCTTAAGTTAAACTAAACGTCAAGCTATTGCTTTGTGAGTTTGCTTATCGAATTTTGATCGCGACTGTACATAGAAGTGTAAAGTTATTTATGAATTATGGTGCTAATCGTGCTCACTGACTGTATTGGACGTCGATTCGGCTACATCGGCCATCGCATCTCAGAGGCCACGCCCCTCCTGGAAAATAGCACTAGACACGCCAATGGGTGCCGGTGGACCAAGTTCCAAAGTGTCAAACGTGCAATTAGATGCAGTTGTGACCTATCTTATATGTGCTGTCAGTGAGGGGCTGGATACCAGCAGTTTCACAGTAGGAGCTGAAGAATGTGACGCAGATACACTTGGCTACGAATCATCTGATTCTGACAGCGTAATACATTCTATAAATATAAGAGACCAAATTCAGCTTCGCCACCAAATTTGCTGTTTTTCTCGTCCTTGGCCAAAACAGTCTCTTTGTTGACCCATGTACTAAACACAACTGAAATAAGGTGGGACGAGCCCTCTTCAGTTAGTACTATAGGAAACATTTTGAACTAAGGCCTCCGAGTCCGCACGTTTGAGAATCGCTGGAAACAATAAACCATTTTGTGAATTCGGTAACTTTATAACTACTTCTGGTTTCACGTCGACATATGTCGACACAATCTAGTAACTTGCCTGTTGTGACTAGAATATTTTCTTTAAATAAAGATACATTTTTTAAATTATTTACCAATTTTATGGTTATTTTTTAGTTCCATAACATATAATTAGTATTAAATCTATTACAGCAAAACCTTCTAAGGTCTGGGAATGCAAAGACTTGTTAGTAAAAACTATTGTTTACATTGTACAGACGCCAGCAGGTCAACCTACCCGAAACTGTCAGATTTTCCCAATCAACCTTGAACCTAATGCTTTAGCAATAAAGTCGAAAATCTATTAAAGAAATCTGACAGATTGTAGTAGCTTGATGTGCTGGCGTATGTACATATCTACTACACAGGTTAAATTACAATTATATGGTGGCACATTGATCAAACTATTACACGGTGAAATTCTTTTCCCTTTATTTTTTTTTTCCTTTTTTTTCCTTTTAATTATATTTGAAAAATAAAAACCAATATAGAAATAAAAATTTAAAACCTTGATAAAACTGTGATGGCTGATGTTTTCTCCTTTTTATTTTTTTTATTTTAAAACTTCACGTCGCAAAACAAAAAGCAAACGAATGAACGAACGAATGATTTCTGAGAAGTGGTTGCAGACTAAGAACAACGTTACCACACGCAGCAACGTAACTTTAAAACCAAATGTTACTGTGTCATTTTTAGTCGTAGCGACGGAACTAAGTCGACTCACCGATCGAAAAATGTTTCTAGAACAAATCAGTGTCGATTGTTTCGTTACGGCTACCAAAAAGCGTTATATGGGCATTATTCACAAATATTAAGTCACGCTTATAAATACAACTGTGGAGGTGAGCCCTAGCGTATCGCCCGAGAAGATGCGATTCTCAACGTGTTTTATATAGGATTTTTCACTTTTTGTATGGAAAATATGAAAAATTATTACCTACATGTAGAGTTTTAGAGGGTTACGGGTTTCATAAAGGGAGCAAAATTTTCATTATTTTTGCGATAGGACACCGATTTCGAGATATAAGCAAAAGAAGAGAAAAAAAAATATTTTGTAGATAACCGTACCTATATACTTCGCGGCCGTCGAGTAGACATTTTTGTACTGTCTCTAGATCTATTATTTTTTACCTATTTGTTCTATATTTCACTTATTAAAAATATTTAAATAAAACTTGTTATTTTTTCAACTTTTCAAAACATCAAGCGAAAAATTCGAAAGAATCCTGTTCCTTCCAAAGGAACCTTTCTGTTAATTTTTCTGCGCAACATCGAAAAAAACGGAAAAACCACCATGTTTTTTTTTCGGCATTTTCAATGCTACGAGTACAATAGACTCGCCTCCTACATGAAGTACAGTCAACCGCACAACAGTGGTAACAATTTGACATTGACTGCGTCCATTATGTCGTAGCATTAGGTTCTAACTACACTTATTCAGCTTTTGTCCATAGGAAAAAAAAACAGTACAACAGCATCCGTACAGCAGTTATATTCTGTACAAATCTCACCGTGAAAACTTAGGTGAGGTGAGCGTGAAGTGAGCTGTCAATCCCTAGCATCAAGTGGAATGACAGCTCACTACAAGCTCAGTTCAATTAAGTTTTCACGGTGAGATTTGTACAGAATAGACCGACAGGTCGGATAGCTGAACGGATGCGTTCAGGTTTCCACGTCATTCGTCGTTCGATACAAAACTGTTTTTTTTTTTTCTATAGACAAAAGTGCAAGTTAGTGTTATTACTGATGTGGGGTTGACTGTACGTACTGGTGAAAAGTGGTTGTAACACTTGTAACCTTTTGCCTACCCTTTCGGGAAATACGGGCGTAATCATTGATATACAATGTAGGTATATCAATAGGCGTAATGTTATGTTGTGATTTTACAAGTTGCGTAGTTTTAAAAAACATGCACGTGAACCGCGAAATTATGAATATGAATGTATCATTTTTGTAAAAAAACTTTTTTGCAAAAAAAGTCTTTTAGTTTTCACTTTTTAGTAAGTCAGTTTTTGTAATCTATCTAAGTTACAATAGCCTAATGTCAACTGCTCATCACCTTATACAAAATATTCCCGATATAGGGACGTTAATTGTTGAGGAGTTCTCCTAGTAAGAACCAGGAGAGCTGGAGCTGATGGTGAAGTCACCATTAGCTCCACTTCACCATTATGCATTGTGTCGAGCATACTTAATCGAATCGTGATAACAATAGTATGAATAATTTGATTAAAACAACATATATATTTTCTGACAAATTTGGTCAAGGTTTTGGTAGTATATTTAATCAGTGTTCACAACAATCTGTAATTAATCATTGTTTACCCGGTGCCAGTATTAGCCAATTAATTAGGAAAATTAAATTGACAATAATAAACCCCAGTTCCACTGTTATATTATTGTATGGGGATAGTTTAACTGTAAGAAAAAAGGACATAAATGAATGTGTCCATTTGATGTTGCATCTTAACAAGACCAAGAATTGTAAATTTATTTTCTGTGCCTTACCTTATTCGCAATATTTGTATGATGAGCAAAATAGGCACATTTATAATTTAAATATGTTAATTTATAATAGGACTAGTCATCACAGTGATGCTATTTTATATTTCGACTGTAATCAATTTATTACTGATTACAAACTGACAAATAATACAATGTATTTGCCACCTAGTTGTCGGAGACTTATTGCTAATCTTTTAGCATACAATATATAAAGTGACACCGGTACCTGTAGTGTACCATCGAATACTGTTAGTACTGGTACTAACACCACTTTTGACACACCTTGTAGTTTAAACTATTAGGTGCGACAATGGGTCAGCCGCATATATTGAATGTTGTACATCAAAATATGCAGGGTCTGTCCGGCAAAGAGCTAGAGTTAAGTTTATTTATGGAGAACTATAATGTTCAGGTCTTATGTATGACTGAACATTGGTTGAAGGAACATGAAGTATTGTTTATAAACGATGATTATTTTACTGTACAAAGTGCATTTGTAAGAAAAAGTGCTATTCGCGGTGGGTCTTTAGTTCTGGTTTCAAACAAGTTGAAATGTAAACAACGGTTAGATTTAGTTAATCTTTCTATCGAGCGCACTATTGAGTTGTCTTGTGTTGAACTCGAGCGATACGTTATAATTTGCGTATATCGACCCCCTTCTGGGGATTTTACTCATTTTGAATCGGTAATGGAAGATGCACTGAATAGGTTAAAATCTAGTAATAAAAGTATAATTTTATGTGGAGATTTTAATATTAATATTTTAGATGTTACTCCATTAAGTATTAGACTTCTCAATCTTTTTAGTCTTATAATTTATTTAACTTGTTTTTTGAACCTACTAGGATCACGGCATCTTCGTCCACATGTCTTGATAATATATTTAGTGATTGTGATGCCAAAAATAATTTAGTGCTAAGTGACTTAAGGTCTGACCACTGTGGTTTATTAGCTAGCTTCCCTATGCCATTACATAAAAAGCCGCATAAAATAGAATGCAGGCCTTATACAGCTAGTCGTTGCAACAAATTTAAAAATAATGTAGCCCAAAGAATTAGACCGTCTATAGTAGAACATGACAATCCTAATGAAATCTATGGAGCCCTTTTTGATGTTATGCAAAAAGAGTACCAATCTACCTTCAAGACTAAAACCATTAATATTAATGGCACTACCGTTGGCTTTAACCAATGGGCTACTCCAGGTATTTATAAAAGTAGAGCGAGACTATACGAATTATATGGTTTGAAAAAGCACAGGTTTGATACTCCTTTCCTAGAGTATGTCAAAAATTATTCAAAATTATTTAAAAGTATTTGTGTTTGTGCTAAATCTAAATTTTAAGCAATACAATTAAAAATTCCAATAACAAAGTAAAAACCACTTGGAAAATTATTAACAATGAAACGGGTAAATCGGTTAAACAAGACAAACAACTTGAAGTTATGGTCGACAACAAATTAGTTAATAAAGCAGCAGACGTTGCTGAGGCATTTAATGAGTTTTTTGCCAACATACCTATAACTACGACTCGCTCCTTAAATTCATCCCCGTCTAAAGCTGAAAACCTTTTGCATAGTAGTGTGCCTAAATGTGGTCGCTTATTTAGCTTCGAACATATAACACCTCGTGATGTAGTTAATGTATTTAACACACTTAAGTCTAAAAACACTGGTGATTACTGGGGCATCTCCATTAAACTGTTAAGTAATATAATAGACATAGTAGCCCCCTATCTAGCTGTTAGTTTTAATAAATGTGTTGATGTAGGAACTTTTCCTGACCTCATGAAAAGTAGTAAAGTCATACCTTTATTTAAATCAGGTAATAAAAATGACGTTGGCAATTTTAGGCCTATTTCTATCTTACCTGCATTTAGCAAAATATTTGAAAAGTTAATACTCAAGCAGTTGCTAAGACATTTTAATTTAAATGGCCTCCTTCATGATGAACAATATGGCTTTACTAAAGGTCGTTCGACTACAGATGCGGGTGTTGCTCTACTGAAACATATATTTAACGCATGGGAGAACTCGCAAAATGTTATTGGAATTTTTTGTGACCTTTCCAAAGCCTTTGATTGCGTGCACCATGACACGCTTTTGCGTAAACTACATCATTACGGTGTACAAAACGAAGCTCTTAAAGTAATAAATTCATATTTACATAATAGGTTTCAATGTGTAGATGTAAATGGTGTGAAATTTTCCGGGCTACCAGTTCAGTTAGGTGTACCTCAAGGTTCAATACTGGGTCCATTCTTGTTTTTAGTGTATATCAATGACTTACCATTCTATTTAAAGGGTATCTGTGACGTTGTACTGTTTGCAGATGACACCTCTCTTATTTTTAAAGTAGACAGGAATAGACAAGATTTTGACGACGTAAACAGTGCACTCTCAATGGTTACGGATTGGTTTACGACAAATAACTTAGTTCTCAATGCTAAGAAAACGAAATGTATAAAGTTTGCCTTACCGAATGTTAGAAATCTAGGACCCAACATCGTTTTAGATAAAGAGATGCTTAAAACTGTAGACTCGGCAGTTTTTCTGGGTATAACAGTAGATGCCAAACTTCAGTGGGGCCCACATATATCAAGCCTAGCGGGAAGGCTCAGTTCAGCCGCCTACGCCGTCAGGAAAGTAAGACAATACACTGACGTTGATACAGCTCGGTTAGTCTATTTTAGTTACTTTCATAGCATTATGTCATACGGTATTCTGCTCTGGGGCAAAGTCGCTGACATTCAAAATATATTTGTTCTTCAGAAACGAGCTGTTCGAGCAATTTACCAGCTCGGTGACAGAGTTTCTTTGAGAGATTTTTTTAAACAGATTGGTATTCTCACGGTGGCATCACAATTCATTTTCGCCAACATCTTATATATTAGACAAAATATACATTTATACACTAAAAACAGTGATATTCACAATGTTAACACCAGAAATAAGGACAAATTACGTGCTCCATTTCACCGGCTTCATAAGGTTCATAACTCATTTGTTGGGCTTGGTATAACTTTTTATAACAAGCTACCCTCTTCTTTGCTAGATTTGCCCTTTAATGCGTTCAAAGCTAAAGTAAAATCTAACCTTTGTTCAAAGGCATACTATTCTATCAACGATTACTTAAACGATAAGAATAGTTGGTCACTGTGTTTAGCTTAAGACAATGTTTATGTTCTTTCTCCAGAATTAGCATAGCTACTGACAGGTTATATGAGTTCATATAATTATTTATTTTCTTTGACTCTCAAGGTCAATTTATTTTAATTTTATTTTTATTTATTATTGACATAATCTACTCATTTCAATGTTTATTTTTTTATGAGTGGTATTGCAATATGTGGTTAGCTAGTGACCTCGACAATTGATCATAGTTTTTCTTGCCCGAGCAACCGGCAGCAAGTTCGTCATGCTCCCTTAGATGTCACTGCTTGTAGCGTCGGGGGTCGGGTTGTCTCCTTCCCTCAAATATGGCGAGGGGGGTAATGGCTGATCTTTGCGTTATACTCGTGAACGGGTGCTGCTTGTGGTGACAGGTCGTCTTGCTGACCTTGGTTTTGTTTTGTTATTAGTAATTTAACTCGTTGTTGATTTTACTTCGATGGTCCTAGTTTATCCCTATCTGTGACTTTGAGTTACGACTACATGGCTATATGTAAGTGGGCACGCCCTTTATTACTGGAGGCTTTTATTTAGGTGTAAAGTTCTGCTTACGTTTTTAGTTTTGTATTTTGTTTCTGCTTGAGTATTGTTTTCGTTTTTTTTTTGGTATATTGGCGTGTGCTAGCTTACTTATAGCAAATAATTTAATTTAATGTTTTGTGTTGCGTAATGTACCTAAATTATTATGCGCAGTGTTATATAGAATCATTTTTTTAACTGAACAGACAGCTGTGCTGCTGGGGAGTTTGTTGCGCCACTTCTTCTCCCCAGCTAAAGCACTAGGAAGTGGTAAAGGGCGGGCGTTTTTGGGGGACTGTCTTATGTAATTTTGACGTTCAAAAAGTGCTGATTCTCAGCCTAGTTTGAATAAATGACTTTGATTTTGATTTTGATTTTGAAACGCATCCCGTGAAATACTTATTATTGAGTAGTTCGAATGGTCATCTGTAGTCTTCATCATCAGTTCCACTTCACCAAAGGGTGCTTTCCAAGAGTAAATGCACGAGTTACTATTTAAAAATATCCAAATGGCTATAGGTGTGCCTATAAAATTTGAGGGTTGGTTGCCCTCGATTTTCATGGGATCCCCATATCAGATTCTGTCTTAGTGACAATGGGACCACCTCGAAAGCATACACTTTCAAACAAAAAAAAAAAAGAATTTTTGAAATCGGTCCACAACTGGTGGAGAAATCGGTGTACCTCGCGTATATATATACGCGACGGATTGAGAACCTCCTCCTTTTTTGAAAGTCGGTTAAAAATGTAGGTAGGTGGTGGACTCGCTTCAGTCAATTCTGCCTACCCTTCTTACCCTTCTAAGGGGAATAATAAGTACTACAACAGGCGTGATGACAATGTTTATATTGAGTTGCCTTGTCCCTGGAAAAAATCCTGACCAAATCCATGGCCACCGACTAAGAATTTAATTCAATGCAGGGAGAAAATTCACACGTAGGTAATTGTAGCAGGCAATTAACAACTAGTGAACGCGTTGTTCCGCGCAGAGCGTGCGCGCCGGCAAGTACGAGTAGTACCTAGTCATTATTCCTGAGAGATTCACAACGAACACAATTTTGTAACAAGTTATCCACACCCGCTACGGTTTTCCCTATTATCGAATCCAAATGGAAATAAAGCTCTAATATGATAGAGCTGTTTTTAGATACTTCTACGTGGTTAATTATTTGTTTATTAACAGTTGGTTTAGTATTTCTATGTAATATTTTTAGTGTTACAGCAATTATGAAATGGGTGCAATGGTTTCGAAATAGAGATAAGTCTCTATTAACTTTTACAGGGGTAAGTTTCTTTTGTTAATTTATTTGATAAGATACATTTATGCATTTGTGCTTAGTTATTTACTAAGTGGCAACTGGTAGGTAGGTACTCTTCTGATGACTCTGGCGCAGTCATTCATGAGATACAACAGGACATACGGAATGTTTTAGATCTTAGAGTTACATTTCTGAAAATATAGGTATGATAAATGGTCAAAATAAAACAAACACGAAGGGAGTAACATATCGCACACCTAGATGAAGAGTAGCACAACTCAAAATAATCCAAAATCGAGTTATTGCGATTATCGGACTCTGCTTCGCAAACTGCATTGACTGATTGACTTCAAAGACACATGGGTACCAATCTCCATTAATGAATTACAACATCATACAAAAATATTTTAAATTGATCAAATAGAAAACGAGTAAAACGGTTTTTACTGTGCCTGAAAAAAGGGGTACCTATTTTGAGTTGTGCTACTTTTGATCTAGGTGTGCGATATCATGAGTTGTGTTTGTGTGTAGCCGTGGCGAAGTGTCCTGCAGGTTTCGGGCTGAAGTTTTCTCGGATGGCGTTCATTAGGGGTAGAGTCATTTTTTAGTTTTTTTTTGGGCTGAAGTTATTCGGGATTGTGTTCTTTACTAGTAAGGTCAGTCGGGGCAAGCGCGTCATACTTTTCACAAAGTTGAGTTGTGTGGTAAATATTTTTATTTTTATTAACTTTCGGCAATCAAATTATGTGTTTTATGATGGTATATTTCACTGACAACATATATAGCTGTATATATATTTTGAAAATGGGATAGCTTTTGTTGAATAAATTCTTACTTTAAGTAAACTATAACCTGTAGACGCACCTCCCCGCGATGGGGCAAGCGAGGCATACGTTCTTAAACCGTTGTAAATATGATAGTTTTAAGTTTAGATACAATTTTGATTAAACTTTGATTAAACAAGACAATACATTCAAAACTGTACTGCCATCAATATAAAGTCTAATATCAGGTGCCAAAATAAATGGGGGAAAGTGCGCCATACTTTTACTGGTCAGTGGCAGTCATGCTTTTATGACTGACCATCCATCAAGCTTCTTACGTTGCCAATAGATGACAGTCAAGCGTCCATTTTACCTTAAATATTGTTTTGTATTTTACCTTACTTAAACCAGCAATGAAAAACTTATATGTAGTAACTGAGGATTTTATTTGGTTTTATGTTTTTTTCTTATCACTCACTTAAATACAATCAGTCTAGTTGCAGTCATGTAGTTTTAGTACTTAATTGAAATCACTTATAGCACTAGCCAACACAATATTTAAAACTTTATTATAGTTGTCTGGGTTTATATGTTTTAGCGGCTTCATAACCCGATATTTTATTATTTTTCACAGCTTTAACTGATCTCAATAAGATTTCTTGCGTCCAAGATGGGCCTTCTTTTTTCCATTTATAGTTACGGACCATATTAAAGCGCTTAACTGAAATGACAATACAGTTGTTTTATTACATAATTTCATACATATACCTACACCTATACAGAATATAGTATTATTATTAGGGGTGACCTTTAATTTAAATTACGACTGAACAAAAAAGGTGGACAATCTCCGAGTTGGGGGTAAACGCGTCATAGTAGCGTACTTGCCCCATCAACAACAGACGCACTTCACCCTTTACGAAATCTCTAAGCCAAAAATTTGTAATCACTGAATCTCACAGTATTTCGATAAATAACAGCAAAAAAGGTATTGGTATTCAGAACATAACATTCATAGAGTAATCTTACCTTGTTTTTATCAAGTAACACAACAAATAATCAATATTTAGAGCCTATTTACTTGAGAGCGGTCAACTCGATAATCAAGTACAAATTGGCGTCTTAAACCACGTCCCGATTAGTGTTGCCTTAAAAAAAACAATGTATTATATACTAAGATTACGTAGTTCCTACTTTAACGTTAGATGACTCTGTGTCTAAATACAATATTTATCTAGTTTTCGAAATTTTGATGGTAGAGGCATGGTAGACTGACCTTACCTACAGTTATTTGCGTTTTTGTTTTCGGATAAGAAATAGTTTCCTAATGGTATATTTTTATTAGGTAGGTACATTTCAGGTCCAAAGTTAAGTTTACCAAAAGTTTTCATTTTAATCATAATGCCGATCTGCGAAAATGTTTGGTTGTAATGTACTGATCCCGGGTTGTAGATTATAATGTTGATTGTTTGATAAAAGGCCCAAGAGCAGTTAACAGCGATTATTTCTCTGGACATAAGTTAATGAACTTTATGCTTCGATTAGATGACACAATTGATAGACTTATACGTATAGCAGGGATCACCCATCGATTTCATTGGGGGTTCGTTTTTAAAAATAATACCTATGACTGTCGCGGTCCGTGTGGTAGACGATTACTAGCAACCAAGATTAAAAATATCAATTACGAAATAAAACGAAAAGAAACGTTTTTTATTAAGTAATAAACAAATACTATGTAAGTAATGAAAAAGAATAACAAAGTAAGTAATTAATATTTTAATGTGAAAAATTACATTCTCTACCTTTGAACTATCTGTCTCAAGTTTAGAGTAAAGAAAGTGGTGCAAGCTGAAACTCATTTTTTTTATTTTAATATTTTTAGATTAAGTTTTAGTCATGAATTTTCAAAATAGGTCGGTGGTCTGAATCCCTACCTCGGTGACTGCTGGGACTCTAAGAACAGGTCAATAATAATCATGGCTGTGTTTATACGAATCTCCTACTCCTCCTCCTTATCAATGTATTCATAAGTAGTTATGATTGAAGATTCGTTCTATCTATAGCAATGATGGCTTCAAAGGCTTACGTAAATGCTAATTTAGTATAATTAACGCATTCACCGTCGATAAAGTAAATTAATTGATGAGGTCACTCGAAATAGCACACAAAACGTAAATTGCTCTGAATTTGTCGGATGAGCGGGATCGTATGATACCTGTTTTTGTGGTGGTGTTGCGTCTGTAGTATACTGTAGTAGGTACTCCACAATTTTGTACCTAATTTTAATTAAATCTTGAATTTAGCGACACTATAGATACCTACGTGTTCGATACACAGGCTGTTTTGAGAACAAAAGCTTAGCAACATTACCTATTTATTTATACTGCCTGTATATTTTGTACCCACTTCAATCGAAGCCCAAAATATCTGTGGAACGCATGAAATTCTTCGCGGTATTTAGGTACCGTACCGCAGCGGCTCGCCCTTTTGTATTTCATTCCCGCAGTCCCGGCGGGGGGCGTGTGCCCGAATGTCGGGAGTGTTTGGGATAGTATCCTGGAGAGGCGAGCTGACTGAGCCCTGAGTGAGCCCGGAGCCGTAGTCAGGAGGCGCGCGCCCGCTCGTCCGCACGCATGCGTACGCTCCCGTATCCTGTTGCACGCATTACGTAGTCCTGCCAACCTTCACTACTAACCGCGATAATGAAAGCTTAGCATTGACGTCATTGTCCTACAATAAATTCAAGCTAAAGTAAACAAGAATGGACCAACTGTGTATGTCCTGTATAAACCAATTGTGGCGGTGAATTAATACGTATTTAATATAATGTGGTAAGGTCAGCAGTGCAAAAACGATTTGCAAGATCAGAAGTATGCCCTGGAGCTGTCCGTGGTCGCGGGACCGCCAGCAACCACTAGCGGTCAGTCCACCACTGCATTTGTTGTTGCAGGTTTGTTTGTCTTACATTAAAGTATTCTACTACTTACCTACCTATAACTTACTTACAAAACTCACTTTCATTAAGCATGACCGATGAGCCTCACTTTGTAGGGGTCAAATTATCTTTGACTCAAAAAGCCGCTTTGCCTTAGATGTGGAATTAAAGCCTCTATATGTATAATATCGAGTTACTTGGTAAAAGCGTGTAGTGTCGCACGTTCTATATTTTTATTAGAAGAATTTGAAGATAGTGTAGTCAATGAACTCATTACGAAATTCATAAGTGACAGCTTGCTGCCTGTGTAACCGATTGGAAAGTTATAGTAGGGCAATTCTAGCGTGATAATGGTAGGAGCAGGGAGACGTTATCCCGAGAATGTTTTAATGGATTCAAAGTGCTGTATGTGTGTTAATATCTGAAGGTCTATAAAATTAAGAGATGGAGACCAAGCATGACGGCCCTACGTATATTTTAATCTTCGTTTTATGTTCTTCTTGTCTCTTCCTAATTATGAGGTTAATCGCTATCACTATTTCTGTTTAAGAAATATTTAAAAGCAAATTCAATACAAAGATAGTTTTTATACAAAATAACCTACCTAGATGAATACAAAAATAGAAGCGTTACTAAAAGAAATCAGAATGACGGAAGTGCCAAAATAGTTAAGTTTACCCAATGACAATAATGTATTCACTTTTGCTTACCTGGCTTACCTGTGTATTTCGACGTGATCAAAATAATATATTTGACTACTCAACTTTTTTGTAGTAGTTTAAGCAGACCTTAGTTTATGAATTATAGATACTTTATGTTATGATGCCTGAAACTGAAATAGTCAAATACCTATACGTAAATTTCGCATAGGTATGTAAACTATCCTAGACGTGATTGCCACTGAACTAGTGATGAGGTTCAGGAGTGCAATCAGCTGGGTCCGCGCCTCCGGCCTCAGTCACAAGTTGCTTGTGCCCGCGGCTGCTCGTATGTGCAGCCACCGGGTTATCTCACACCAACGTGGATTTATTTACACTTCTTTTTTTAAACGTTAGTGATATTTAACAAAAAACTACTTAATAATTATTGTAAAATCTCCTGAAAATTTGTGCAATGTGAAATGTGATGATACTAAAATTTAGAAATGATGACACTGAACATTTTTGTTTTTACAATGACTATGTAAAATGCCTTGGAACTGTTTGTGGGGATATCAGGCACCTGCACCAGCCTGCAGGGTTACTGGACCGCTACATTTACTGTTGCAGGTACTAGACTAATAGACTAATACTAATATTTGTACCTTCATTGTTATCGCGGATTTTTATATTAGTAAAAGCGCGTTTTCTGTTTTCTTTACTTACTACGTACATATATATGCTTTAATACTATGATTTATCTATACATATAATATAATCTACGGCATCTACGATATTGCATCTAATTGCGTATAATTGGACCGTGTTATGCAGAAAACAGCCATGTCGGGAAAAGTAAAAACAGAGTTATAAGCATTTTGCTGTCGATGGTTGCACTATGGTTGTATGGACAAGGCTGCTTTTGACGGCTCATTCTCCGTGATAAATAGAGATATCGACATGGCTGTTTTTGCAAAAAATCTTGTATGTCAAAATTAGAATGAAGTTGTGTTTATAACTAATTTTTGGAAAAGTGCCATATGGCTGCTTTCTGCGTAACTAGGTCCAATTAGGTGTAGTTTCAGAAGGTATAATAATATGAAGACGTAATAAACAGGTAGCTACTACAATGCTTGCAATAATTACTATGGGAGTTAGGTACGTAAGTAAGGCTGTGTCGAAAATAGTGGTCGCTGTATATAATATTCAACTGTCACATACCACAATTTGAACCAAATTTTTTTCCTAGGTCTCAGAATACAATTTTATTTTTAAATAGACTACCTACTGGCTTTAATACATTTTTTTATATTTTCATGTGATAGCACATGCATTCCACAGTTATAAAATTAAAAAAAAATGTCATTTATAGAAAATACAGCCAAATTAGTAATGCAAGGTGTCAATTTTTCAAATAATAATATAAAAATATATATAATATTTATAAAAATATATAATTTTCTGAGATTGGAAGAAATGGTTCAAAATGGTATGTGATAGCTAAATATACGGTGTATCGACCCCTTAACGTTGGACCACTATTTACGACACACCCTGTATGTTTATACCGGCTAATTAACTAAGCTTTATTCAACAAAAAGACCAGCACAACATCTTGCTGAAAAATATTGAACTGATAGAACTTTTGAATAAACTTAATTTTTGAATGGTTTTGAGGAAAAACTTTTTTACAAAAAAAAAAAAACCACCGACTTCCAAAAACAACACTACAAAGTGAAAAATAACTTTAATTTCAGAAGTCGGTGTCCTATCTGCATTTTAGTTTTTGCCGCCGACTTCCGAAATTAAAGTTATTTTTTACTTTGTAGTGGTTTTTGGAAGTCGGTGTTTTTTTTAGGTAGTGACTGAGCCAGTTTGTAATTTATCTAAGTAACAGTAGCCTAATGTCAACTGCTCATCACCCACCTTTTGCAAAATATTGCTTTTCCCGATGTAGGGACGTTAATTGTTGAGGAGTTTTCCTAGTAAGAACGAGAACTGGAATCCAAAATAATTGTTATAGGTGTGCCTATAAAATTTGAGAGTTGCCCTCGATTTCCAAGGGATCCCCATATCAGATTCTGACTTGGTGACAATCAATGGGACCACCTCGAGAGCATACCCTTTCAAACAAAAAAAAGAATTTTTGAAATCAGTCCACAATTAACGGAGAAATCGGTAAACATACATAATATATTTATATATCAATTAGTCGCGTATATATACGTGTATATACGCGACGAATTCAAAACCTCCTCCTTTTTGAAAGTCGGTTAAAATGTGCTATTGTTCGTCTTCCCATTTCTATAATAACTGTCGATTATAGTCGAGAACTTAGTTCAGCTTCATTTGTTTAAGTGACTTTTTTATATACTAACATTAGCCTGAGACTTTCTTTTAAATGGAGAAAGAGAAATGTTTAATGTTCAATTTAGTGGAGTTGTTAACTGTGTAACGAAACTTATAAGGATTTTATGAATGTAAATAAAACCTTAAACTTCATCCATTTTAATAATTTTCTTCTGTTTTTACTTGTCGTTAATTAGTTTTAACTAACATCTCAATGTTGGTAAATTAGACAATGATTTTGCTAAAAATGCCATTGTATCTTATGGCATCTAAAGCCGGGTCTTCACCAAAAGAAAATCGCCCACTTTTGTGTTATCAACTCGTGTTCGTGACCACAGTTTCTGTAAAGCTGGGTCTCCATCGAAAATTGCCAACTTTTGTGTTGACAATAAAACTTGGCAGTTTTCCTTTGGTGGAGACCCGGCGTTAAGCAACACATGTCATGTAGTAGATACATACCTACCTAATTGCCTATGCAAACGATGACAGATCAGACAGATCTGATGACTAGAAATCTTACTAAATATATACTTTTGAGGAAAACGAAGAAAGTGCTAATTATCACATTGTAAGCAGCAACGTAAAATTGCCTAGACAAATGAAAAGTCCCTTTATTTATTTTGTTACGTTACTGAACGTACAAATACGTTCGGAAACCTTTGTTATTTTATTTATAACACAAAGACAGTGTTCAACGAGTTTGTTTTTCTTCTACTTTTCGAATACAATAGGAATCGTTTGTTCGTCTGACCCACTAAAGTAACTTTCAACGTTATGTATACATAATTGGAGCCCTACAATATAAATACAATACCTACTTCCATTACATTTCGCAAGAAATTTATTTTCGATACGACAGCTGGTTTATAAAAGATCTATTGATTTATAGATAGATTCTATTAAAATTAAATTTCAAGTATCTATCGATTAGAATATAAAGCCAGAAACTATTAACGGTAAACCTGTTATTAATCATCGATCAAATATGAACTCAGTTCGAATAAAAGTGAATTAATATGTTTGTACCTATAAGTAGTAGCGCGATTTATTATCCTTCGTGATTACCATACGGCGCAGGTTACAAAGAATCGATATAGATACTATATTAATTTTATTATTGTGACGTCGTATCATTAGGTTACCTTGGCAGGTAGTGAAGTTAACGGTGGAATACTAATCTGTTGTGGGGAGTTGGTAGCATTGTCGCATGAACTCGCGCGCGGGGCCTAGCTTCCCAAAGGTTGCACAACCGTGGGTACGCCGCCCACGGCCCGGCGCCGGCGACAACGCCGTCACCGGCCGGTCCCCGTTCTCTAAACAAATATCTCCAGACAAGTTCATTGTCGACCTATTCGAATAAATTACGCCTAAAATATCTTACTACACTGAGCAAAGACACTCTAGAAATTTAACCGAGGTCTGATAATAATGTTACTTATAACAAATATCTCTGTAAACAATTTAAATGAAAATATTTGTGTAATAACGGTGGTACCGATTGATATAAAGTAGCTTAGCAAATTGAATTAACTACACATTGCGTGCTTATTTCGTTTATATGTAATTGTAATCTTGTAAGCAGCTGCAGTGCAACGGATAGACGGATGCATGGCTCGAAAACGAACCGCTTGTATCAAATATATGTATTCAATCGTCTATCTAACGTTTATAAGTTAATTAGGAGCATGTGGGGCTGCGCTCGCGCATCCCGATGGACAATAAAGCCTTTCAGCGGGCGGTGCCTTTGAACTCTATACGTTATTAGTTCGATTATGTACTTATCAGTTCCTATTGTATGGTATGGGTATAGCCCTACTACGGAAGATAAGAAATAAAAGTTATTTCACGTTCTCTGAGCTTAGTGTCCTAAACAAAGTAAATTATCTGCCCTTATCTAGTAGTCTTGTCGGTAACTTTTAGTTAAGAAGACTTTTTGTGTGAAAGGAGTTCTTAGTTAAAAGAGTTTCCTACATAAATAATCAAAATCAAATTCAAAATAAAAAGTCATTTATTCAAACTAGGCTGAGATTTGAAAATCAGCACTTTTCGAACGCCCACCCTTCACCACTTCCTAGTGCTTTCGCTGGGAACAAGAAGTGGCGCAACAAACTCCCCAGCAGCACAGCTGTCTGTTCGGTTAAAAATTTCGATTCTATACAACAGTGCACAAAATAATTTAGCATTTCGCAATATAAAACATTAGGTAAATTAAATTATTTGCCTTAAGTCAGCTAGCACACGCAAATATACAAAAAAAAAAATAATAATAATTGAAAACTATACTCAAGCAGTTAATAAAAATACAAAACTAAAAACGTAAACCGAACTTTATACCTAAATAAAAGCCTCCAGGCATAAAGGGCGTGCCCACTTACACATAGCCGTAACTCGGTCACAAATGATAAACTAGGACCATCGAAGTAAAATAAATAAAGAGTTACTAATAACAATAACAAAACCAAGGTCATCAATACAATCTAGAAACAAAAAAAGCAAGATTCTAGGATAATGTCGTAGCCTCGTAGGCGCGTCTACGAAGAGCTCTACGCAATATTTTTTTCGCAAAACTGTTGTAATTATAATACTTGCTACATTCTGCAAGTTCTACTACGCTACGAGGCGTAGCGTTCGTAGCAGTCGTCTACAACCCCTGGGAGAGTTTTTTTTTAATATTGTTGTAAATCACACACATACATTTTTTAATCTTCTATTTTTTGTGACATCTTATAAAAAGTGATTGAAAAAAATATCTTTTTAATCACTTTAATAATAATAACCTGGGACAGGTTATTATTATTAAAGTGATTTAAAAGATTTTTTAGACTTTACTTGTACAGACGCCAGCACATCAAGCTACTACAATCTGTCAGATTTCTTTAATAGATTTTCGACTTTATTCCTAAAGCAATAGGTTCAAGGTTGATTGGGAAAATCTGACAGTTTCGGGTAGGTTGACCTGCTGGCGTCTGTACTTACACAATCATTTAATTAATATCTCATAGTTTACGGGCATAGACATAATACAAATCTTTTTCACTACCTATTGCTTAAAAATTCTGCTAACTTGGTAACAAATATTCCACCCATATTATAAGTACTTATTGGTCTCTTTGGTTCACGAACTAAGTGCGCAAAAATAGCCGCCCTCTGTCTGGTTTAAAAAAATGTTATTGTTACGCATTTAGTTCAAAAAGCGTGGCGAGCATTTCTGTCGGTGTCGTGTCGTACTGTTGCCCTGTTGCTCGTGCTCGGTCATTGCTCGTTCACGCTTCCGTAATCTGTTTGACTTCGATGCTGTCACGGTATATTTTGCGATCATTTTTATCAGACGGACGCAGTTTTTCTGCTGTATCGCTCAATTTCAACGCATTCCAGTGGATAGTTGAACGACAAACAGAAAGTCTTGGGCCATTATAACGAGGAAACACACAATCAAAACAATTTATCTTTCTTACTTATATTTGTAATTTAGTAATCATTTGTAGTTACAAATAAATAATTAAATAAATTATTATTGTTTGTAGCTACAAACAATAATTATTTATTTAAATAGTAGCCCTTACATATCAGCTTATAAATTAACGCCACTGACAGGCGGCAAGCGGTGTCAGAAGGCGAGTCCACCGCTAAGGGTATAAGTGCCTATAGGCATGATTTACGACACATTCCTGCGCAGAGCGCGACGAGGATCCGTCAGTGCGCCTGCGCAGACCGATGCACGATGGGAATAAGATTACTTCTCACATCACAGATCACAGTTTCGTCTGGTGACAGACAAAGCTCTTTGTGCCATCATTGTTCGGAGCACTCAGGAGTCGTCTGGCTTAGCTGCGCGCGTTTAAACCGCAGATTAGTCATCGCCCGTATCGTTTGTAAACGAATTAATTTATCTTTAAGCAAACAGCCAATGCATAAATAAGTATAAGTAAAGACTTCGATATTATTACGATCTCTCCTTTCATTGTTACCAAAGTACAGTATTCGTTACACATCTGTGCAAACTTACGCGAGCTCTTTTAAGTAGGAGTCTTATAAGTAGGTATTGTGTAGTTACTACTTAGCTTACGTTATTTTACGTGCATGCACTTATATAGAACTTCCCGGATCTCGCCGGTAGAAATTAAACACAATAGAAGCTTACTTATTAGGATGTAAGTAGGTGTTATATTTTGGAGCGTCTGAAATATTTCATGAAAGTTATTCCTGGTTATGGATTGTTGAAATGAGAGCTCGGACTCGAATTCATATGCGGTATGGTGCGAGGTGTGAGCTCAAAAATGTTTTCATGTTTATATTCGTAATTCCGAGCGGATGTTACGTAAGTGCGCTGGGACTGCCCAACTACAGCGCTGGACCGGAAGTGCGCTCGGCGGGGCGCTGGACGCGGGCTCTCGTGCGCAGGTACTGTGAGTACTGTGACGCCTCTACTCTAATGAACGGCACAGGAGCGGCACTCGGCTCCGAACCTTATTATTGGTAATGCGCAATACATTAGCCACAATTAGGCGGCAGTAATTGCCACATGCTTCGGGCGTATTTCGTAAAACACGTAGCAATAAGTATAATAGGTACTTTTACTTAGGAAATCGTAGCTTTGATGTGGGTATTTCTATTAAATTTATGGAATTTAAAGTGCGGCCCTCGATTTATTACGCACCTATTAATAATAAATTCTCTTAAATGTCTAAGGTCTCCGAGATACGCGACACTCGAGAACGCTAGGAATTTCCTTCGTATGTCGTAAAACACTTTGGACAACTTAGAAAATTATTTTACACGCTACGACTGCTAACATAGGAAATATAATATACTTAGGTAATACATTGTGAAAGCATTACAATAGCATGCGTACTTTAGTGTGGGTGTAGAGTTTCGCAGGTATCAAATGTCGCTGCTGAAATTCAAATACTCGTTCAGAGCACAAGGTCTCTGCAAAAAACATCACGGTTCGCGAAGCATGCTCGCCAGCTGTCAGGCAGACGACGTGTTCAGTGCTCACGTGTCGCGCTCCGCTCGGGGGAACCATCAGCGCTTACATTACTACAGAAGTCCCACACATCAGCACATCTCATCGACACATGCTCCTAACGAACCCTATACTAAAAGCAATAATTGTAAATTCTTACCCATGAATCAAAAACCATATGAAAGGAACTCATAAAATAAATTTTATTCCCTTATTGGTACATAAACAGAGTTTAAAAATAGTTGGGACCACCTGGTGCACTCTGCTCCCAACTTCGAGTGCAGGGAACGTGATTTATGGGTCTTCAAGCCACACAATGCAACCGCAAATTAACCCTATACTATTTTTCTAGAGAACAAATTGTCCCTGGGTAAATATTTCAAGTGGGTTAACTGTTACTTTAACCGATACAAAAGACTTGCCTATTATACACTTATCGATATTACCCCCATGACAATATCGAAGGGAAATTAATTCGTTTAGACCACTAGCTTTACAAATTATTTGCTATTGTATTGACCGGTCGCTTGGTGATTTTGATAGATTCGGATATTGTATTGTAATTTTGTTTTAAACACGAATTGCGATCTACTTTGTGATACTCAGACTAATTATTGTTCATTTGTACGTTATTCACGGCTGAACGGTGGTCAGTTATCCCAAATGACTGCATCGGTGCATTTGGTACTGAGGAGTAGATGGCATGTATGGTGAGATCGTTCCGTGTACGACGCCGACGTGGGAGGTCTGATTATTTCTCCGGAATTCAAATTGACCGAAAAAAACATGAACAAACAGTTATTTTGGTAAATATCCGTCGAATATGGGAACAATTCCTGCACATCTTAATAAAATGCTGTAGGTAAATACCTTGATGCTCTTACACGAAAAAAAAAAAACTCAAAATAATAATCGCTGCACCTCAAATACTTTCACGTCCCTCTATCTTTTATTCTCGATCCCAAAAATGTTAAGCTCAATAAATGATTAAAGGCAATTGTAAAAAGAAAACGAAGCTTAGATCCGGCCACACTGCCACCATTGTCATGATCAATGTCGTAACCAATGAATTAGGTTTCAAAATCTAATTAAATAGAGATGAATGCCAGTTTATTGAGTTGTAACTTGTAACCAGAATAGTTTATTGCATATACTTATTAATATAAATAAATGAAAGTAATTGATTATTCAATCACAATCATTGTTTCACCGCACAATTACATGGATAGTTTTATATCAGTATTCTAATGGTTGCGTTGTTTAGTTCTGGTCGTGTCAGACGTCATCCCCTCGTCACGTCACTCCTTTCACTGTTGTCGTGCTGACACCTCCAGCAATTAACATGTCAGTGCGCAGCATTATCGTTAGGACTTTGAAGCGTTGAAGTAAATATTTTATTAAATGTCTCATCTCATCTCAAGTCGACCGTGGTCTGCGTCTACGCTACAGTTTACACTTACAAGGGATTCTTTAATGATGATAGGTGTAATATTCGTTTTGGTAGAGCGCGTTGTTTCGACAATGTACAAATAAGGTGACCCATGTTATTTTCCTTTCTTAAAATGGTCAGATTGTTAAGACAATAATAAGTTCGTTCCAAAACTAATTGGGTTGCGTTGCGTCATGCTCGCAAGGTTTCGTCTAATGTAGTTAGCACCGTGTTAGCTAATAACATGCATGTTATCTACGTTCCTTTTGTGTTTGCGGGTACTAGAGTACTTCGAGGCAGACAAGTGAGGCTGTAAAGTCGCATGAAATGCAAGTTTCCTGTAATCATGCGTTGCGCAAGTTCGCCTGAGTGTGAACTATAAGTATTACTGTACCTATATGACGTCATATCGGAGTTTCAACACTCTACAAACAAAGCCGCAAGCCTCTGGCACATATTGTGTGCTCATTTCCAGG
Organism: Dicycla oo; assembly: GCA_948252095.1. Lineage (NCBI taxonomy): Eukaryota > Metazoa > Arthropoda > Insecta > Lepidoptera > Noctuidae > Dicycla > Dicycla oo. The sequence goes on from OX411712.1 coordinate 19,416,539, forward strand.
GCAAACAATGAATTATTTGGGATATAAATTTACATACAACTAACTGAGCGGGAGGTCTTCAATACATATTTTGTTTATGACAGCTGTTAATCGTGTGTCTGTGAAGCGTTCTCCTTTCAATCGTCACAGATGAACGACAGTTAACTTTACTTAACCCGTATAAGTGAAGACTTGATTTAATTGAAACCGCTTGTGATAAGTACTTTTCAACGAAGATAAATAGAATTTTGATTAGCATTTTTGGGACTCGGCCGAAATGTGGTTGAAGAATTTATTGAATTGGTGTACCAACGGGCTAAATTAAAAAATAAAATAAAATAACATCATGTATCTTTCATTTAAATAAAATTGTTTCAAAAGTCTTGCCAAGCAGTAACAAATAGCCAGTTAATCTTACGAAGATATGGTAGTCAAGGGTTGCTAACTAAAACCCATTTTAATGTAGGTTCAGACGTCAGAGGCGTGTGGTCTACGTAGCGTGCGGCAATTTCCGTGTTATACGGATCTACAGTGACTACAAGCATATCTCACAGACACAAATATCACTCATATCGTAGTTCCTACACCGACCGCCATTACCCACAACTCGGGTGGTCTCCCCGAATTCCACCAGTACTGAGAAATTATCAATTTCCTTTTGGGTAATGAATGGTCAGTAATCTCATGGAATTCGGACCTTTTAGATACTTTTTCGGTTATCGTTGTCATAGGTAATCAATTTAATTGTCATTTTCAGTTTGCATCTATGCTACGATCCAAATTTGGTAGGAAATGAAACCGTAGCGTTTTTTATATCTGTATCTCTTATACATTAGTGAACAGCAGAGTTATCCGTGGCTATAAATAAAGAAATTATGAGCCTTACGAAACGTTGCTACTTGTCTGATATACGAGTGTAGTCCAGCGCACATTCCATCAGAAATCGTGCGGTGTAACCGCAGACCCGTATTGGTTCCTACTGCATAATCAAATTACATTAATGGCCCGTTTGTGGACCCCTCTTAGGTCCAATTCGTACCCAGTCCCACGCAACTCACATCGAGTCAATAAGACAAGACGATTTATTAGCAGAGTTGTAGCAACGTTTAACTTCACATGGACCAGTTTCATGAGCATTAGCGTGATCTAGACTTTCTCTCTCGCACTTTATATAAGGAAGTGGTCGAGTGTGTTTGACAATCAATCATGAGAAAAAGCAATATCTCGAACCAAGTCGCCTACGCATAAGATTTTTATCCAAGTAGAAACCGTTCTTGAAGATCTACTATTTCTTTGTTAATCATTTAGATTTGTAGGTAGATGCTATTCTATGCTGTGGACTTGATTAATATTTGGAAACATTTAGACATTAAATAGTAATTTAACCGGTAGAATCATAAAGCGGAAAGAATTAATGAAGCTATAAAAAGGTTCATATAACGTTATGCCCCAACTCTACTGCATTAAAAATATGAATGAAGTTTAAAATACCGAATATAATTTATTGTCGAGATGAATGAACGAATGGTATAAATGCCTAATGATGGCCTAGTTACCATCTACTACTGTTAAAATAAATAATATTATTCGGAATTGGCCGTTTAATATTTATGACAAAATAAACATCCATGCACAAAGATAGGTACTGTTTGAGCCACCCAGAATGATTGCATCAATTGCATGCATGATATTGCAGTTATCGACAACTGTATTATTGGCTACGGAACGCGTGCATCGATAAAACGGGTTCAATAGTTTATCAATATAATACGATTACAACTATTGTTTAATTTGAAGTCATTCGTGAATGTTGAAAAGTTACGTAACAAAGTTTACCTCCGCCGTGAGCCATTACTTAGCCACCCCTATAGGTGAGGGTCCGTCCCTTATATTAACCGTAACATAAGGGAGTGGCTGGTCATCATCATCACTCACTGGGGTGAAGAAGACAATATTAGTTTATAACCGGTCTACTGCCTCATGCGATAATTTAAAATAGCGTGGCGCTCTCTATACTAGTCACGCGAGCTTTTGCTTTAGTTCATTATTAGTTTTAAAAGGACAATAAAGTCGACAAAATTCAATAAAATAGTTATTGTTGACGTTATTTTGTCATAAAGAATACAAAAAAAAAATACAAAAAGTGTTTTATAGCAGAGCGTGGTTTCGATCCACGGACCTCTGGGTTATGGGCCCAGCACGCTTCCACTGCGCCACTCTGCTCTTGTGGGTTGTTGCGAAATTACCGAGTACTTGATATTAGGCGTCACGTAGTAGAACAGTTATTCAACACTAATTATATATATAAGAATATAAAATTATATATGAGAAGTGCTGACAATAATTTATTGGCGATTATTTTCCTTGAATTTATTAACAATGCAATTTTATATGAACTTTGAATGCTAATAGAGTACATACATATTTCGTGTACAAACCAGATTTCTGGCTAGTCGTGATTTATTTACAGAGCAAATCAGAAATTAATCCATAAACATATTTGTACGACTACATTGTAACAACAGAAAGGAATTTTATCTGTAACGCGCCTTACAAATGTTTTAAAAGGGTCCGTCCTACTTTAATTGGTATACTCGTAGGTAATTAATTAAAGTCAGTGACCGAGCTGCAGCCGACTATTGTTTAAACGTTTAAAGTTATAGTTTAAACCGATTGTAGGTATAACGATCTGTCTCCTTGAAACACACTGGCTAATAGACTGGCTATGAAATTACCTCGCCTGTATGGAAACATTGGCGCCGATTCCCTTGTTCACAAAGTAAGTTCAGTACAACTTTTTATTTTTATTTCATTAAGAAAAGGACAGACGATAAATATGAGTTTATTCCTGTCAAATTAAGATACTCCTTATACAAGTTTAGACGTGATTAAAAAATTGGCTACTAAAATATGTCAATTTACGTCTGGCGCTGACTAATTTGACAGGACTAAACTAATATTTGTCTGCTTTTCTTTTCTTAATGAAATAGAAAGAAAAAGATGAAAGTTTAGTTTGTGAACAAGAGAATCGGCGCCAATATGTAGTGTTGGTAATGGTTGGTACTTATTTATTACTTTTTTATCAGCATCGCAGAACACGCGCACCAATAACTAACTATAAGTGTTAAAGATAAGGCATACACTAGGTTACCTATAAAAGTAAAGGTTGCATATTAATAACATTAAGGCGGGTTGCAGACCGCAAACTAAGGTAAGTTAGTTTAGCATAGCTCACATAGCTGGTATAGTTTTTCTTACTTGCACCGACAACTATGTATAGTTTGCGGTCTGCTGCACACAAGTATGAAAAACTACGCCAGCTATGTGAGCTAAGCTAAACTAACTTAGCTTAGTTAGCGGTCTGCAACCCGCTTAAAAGTAGGTAAATAGGTACTTATAGTTATGTAAGTAGGTACCTACTTGTTTATCAAAGTCGAAGAGATTATTTTTGTTCCTACATAGCATTTTGTTTTGGAGATGAATATTATTGATTCTGTGTTTCAGTATTTAGTTTCTGTTGTCATACAAGAAAGAACTATATTCTGATTTTTAATTTGATAGACTAAAATGACATGACATAATATGACTAAAATGTCAAAATGACAGAAAAAGGTTGATCGCAGCTGTCATTTTGGTCTATCAAATAAAAATCAGAGGTAAACTCTGATTTTTTATTTGCTTATTTAAAGTTAAACTTCGAGTTTAAGTATTTTATACCATATTTTTCCTTTTTATTCAGATTTTCTATCATTGTAAAACCCAGATAAAATAACGACTTATACTTATATAGGTATACAGGTAGGTAGGTACACCTATAGTGGCCAAGAACTAAAGATTTTAATCCTTTTAGCGACCTTAATGTTTTGGTTCGTCAATAAGTCATATATGCTTTTCTAGAAGTATTTAAGATGTTGCTGCCTACCGTTAAAACTAGTTTTCATGACATAAATAATTCAGAGCCGTTTATTTTGTGTATTTTGCTCTGAAATGCAAAATGAACAGATCAAATTCCCAATATTTATCGATGGTTTATCACTTCCCGAAGCCATTTGATTTGCGTTCGGTATTGACACTCGATGACGTCATTTTCCGGTTTAACAATTTAATGAGTTTCTAATCGATTAAGCCCATACAGTATTTTGTTCACGAACTTGGAATTAATGTACATAAGTAACCAGAAACAGTATGTTAATGTGAGTGACAGTGGAGCCGATGCCAAGTGCCGGCCATCAGGCACTGTCGGACACCGTCGGGTCGCCGCGAGTTGTACAGCGCGTGAGACAATTTTGTATGGGTTATTATAACGCCTTGATATTAAACGGATGTCACGTACAAAGGCCTTGAGAAAGCACCGCTTGTTGTAACAGATGGCAGATGGCTGCCTGTCCAAATATGATTGAAATTAAAAGAATATTTTCAGGAAAGTTGCGATGCTTCCGCTTTATTTATTCGCCTGCAAAATACGTCCACATACAATAGTCCTGTCTAATGGTTTAATTTGACAAGAGTGTTAGCACGTGCGCAGCTTACGAAAGTTTCGCCGGAGCAAACAGATAACCATGAAATTGGAACATCGTTGTACTTTATGCGGCAATAACTTTGTTATCAGCACTGCCTTAACGTTTATCTATAAAAGAACAGTCTCCTTTAATCCAGGCTTTTAGTTCCCCTACTTATCTAAAAGTACAGTCATTTTTACCGCAAATTGGATAAATAAATATTTATAAGTACCTAGTTATACATATTATTGTAAATTAAACAAATAGGTAGTCAAGATTATAAACAAGAATTATTCCATCGATACAATAATTCTGGTTTATAATCTTCAATGAACAGTTAATGCTTAATGAGGTATGCCGCATTTGTATCAAAGATAACAGTAACAAAACAAGCTCGTTTGACCTGTCTTTAATCAAGTAACTTTCATATCTATGTGAATTTTAATCTAATAAAAGAATGCAGTAATTTAGTTAGCTTTGACGTTATCGGCGTACACGCAGTAGTAATTCGTTACAAAACAATGGAGCTTAATATCAAAGGGCAGGGCGTTCAGTTGATTTATGATTCCGACACCGAGCCCTTTGTTTTCTTCCACGGAGCACGGCGGCTTCAATCACATGTCGCGCGGTCAAAAGTTCGCCGGCATCCAAAAAGAATATTAATTTTTGTTTCATAGACATAAACCTGCATCATTCATAATCATGACTGAGTGTCACTGTTCCGTGAAGAGGACCTACTTACTTACTACTTGATAATGCTTTCTACTCGTTGTCGTTATTTAGAAAGTAAGTATTTGTGTTGTTTTTTTTTACAAAATGGTGTCCTTAGTGTTAATTTTTCACTGAGCTGACACACTTCAAAACGTACGAAAATACGGTATCTCAAAAGAAGCGTAGGTATATACTAAACTTTACGCCGAAAAGTAAAAGCAGCATTCGGATGTCTCATCGCCATGGTTGCGAGGTTTATTAAAGATCTACCCCAACCGCATTTTTTATTTATCTTTTTAATACAAAAAGCGTAGGCTTAGATTGCTACAAGTTCGTCGGAAGAAATAACTCAAACCCCAGAAGGGTCAAAAAAACCTTTGTTGTTACAAGTTTGGAACAGGAAACAAAAAGTGTCATGATGGCGTGGCGTTACTTCAATGTATCAGCATTGCGGCATTTTTATAGATTCTCTGGTTGTAAAAACAAATGGCAGTGGCAGTGTACCTAATATTAATGTTGTTTTGTTTTGTTTGACGTGGAGGGGGCTTGCTGCCGCGTGCTGGGGCCGAGCGTACACCGACACGCCACCGGGCTATAACAATTACCTCGGGGATATGGCGAATTACTCTCTGATGGAGACATTTCCGAGAATCGGGGTCCTCTTATGGGTCCTCTTTACCACACCGTACGTCGTAACTCAATATTTATTAGCATAATCTAGTCGAAATGTAACACCGCACCGTATCGACGGAACTGCCGATACTTGCTTGTTATTTACTGCAGACCACGCAGAGCTTACCTTTATCTTATTTATTACTAGAGCAAGTTTCCATTCGAGATACGTTTCTGTTTGAAAGCTATCGTAAAATAGAGATATCATTTGTCCCGATAGTTGGGTCGCTCGTTGAATGTACAATGTTATGTCCAGCTGTTCAATGAAATTTGATGCAGTTAGTTAATGGGGCGCGTGTAATAGGTGCATTGTGAGGTTCATGTCAATCTGTTCACCTACTGCCTGCACCTTTTGTGAGAATTGGTTTTTTTGATGCGTTTCGCTTGGCACGGGTGGCGCGGCCGCTGAACAGCGTGCGTGCGCGACGGCTGGGACGCAGTTGCTGCGCTGGCAGGTGCTTCTGTCGCACGCACGTGTCTGTCGATACAGTTTTGAATGCGTGGAAGTATCTTTATTTGCACGTGTGTGCGTGCTGGCGGTGTAGGATGTAACAGGAGATTTGTAAAAGCTCATTCATGGCGTGCTTTTGTGGAACTTTTGTATGTAATGCCATAGGTACACAGAGTTTAGATTATAGAACTGCATAAAATGATTACAGTGAACACACTTAATCAAACTAGCTTACAAACACTACCGGTATAGTAGCGAGCATTAAAAGCTCTCGAGAGTGGCCTGCTGCTCGCGGCTCAGCCCGATAACACAAAGGAGTGATTTATTTCCAACACCGATTTCAAGTACATCGTCCATGTATCATGTGCGCTGCAAATGTGGCGCCTGGAGCGTCGGCGGCGGCGTCGGTCGGCGTCTGCGCAGGGACATGACGTCACTTACGCCAGTACACTTCTGACCCCATACAAAGAACTTTGTTGAAGTGTGAATTGCGGCGAACATAACCTGGCACATAGGTTTAAAGGAATTATGCTTGATCTTACTAATAAATAGTTTGTCGGAAATTTTAAGACTCTTCATAAAAGGTTCACCAATGAGCAATAACTTGTTACGTACCAAAAAGTTGTTGCTCATTAGCGAACAGTTTCAGCTAAACGTAAAAACTGAAAATCAAGATTTTTTTACTAACGCATATGGATTAGAACGAGCATGACTCAACCAAAATAACCGATTTCCTTTCCTCGCAGCAAGTATACTCGTACCTAGACAGATCTGATTTACAGCTGTCAGTTACAATTTGCTAACGAGTGTAAAACATGTCAGGGCTTTAGATAAAGATCACGGCCCAGTCGTATCGTATTATTGAATGCAAATTGCAAACACAAACGACAAGTATCGTATTGGAGATAGATTGAATAGAAACTAATTATTTACTCACGCATTGTCCTGTCAGCGACAGCGGTCCGTGTTGGTTTTGTAAATAGAGAAAATCCCTTTAGTTTGGTGCAATTGACTTGCCTAGAATCATAAATAAAACGGTAGGAAAGCTATGAAAGTGGGGTCTGCAATCGAGTACAATATACGTGTATATTAGGAGTTGAGGTTAGTTAACTATAAAGGAATAATAGGGTTTCATGATAACAAGAAACAAAAATATACGTCGCGTATCTGCCTATACTTACAATTAGTTGAATGGGCTCGCGCTCCTCTCATCCATTGTCCGGGGCCTACGAATAATAAAAGTCCCGTGGACTAACGAAGGGCGAGCCCGGGCACTGGGCACCGGGCAGGTAAGGGCTGGCCGGCACAACCCGGCCCCGTCGTAAATATCCGCCGGCATGCGTTGATGCGAGCTTGGGAGCTCGCACTCTCAACAATGGCCTGTCATTTCACGCGCTAGTGTTAAACGTTTTCTAGTCTCGTTCTTCGCCTGAAGCTATTTGTTCTTGTTAGTCTATGGGAAAATATCGCCTTGTCTAAACAACGACATGGTAGGACAAAGACATCTTAGTAATGGCACCTTTAGAAGGCGTTTATTGGTAAAAATGTTAATATTTTAAATTTGTTGTTCACAGAAGGAGGGAGTGGGTCAGGCTCACGCATTTCGTAGCAAATCCTTCAGGAAGCCACGACCATGCCACTGGTGCCATCAGCCGGTGCTCAACACAGGATCCTGCTGCAGAGGTAACTATCTCTAATCTATATCTATTGATTTAAATATTAATACAAGTCCTACATGACCTGGCTCATAAGTTGCACTTGAAATATTCGAAAGTTTTTATCTTGACCGATTTGTCTATTCGCAGAAATTTGACTTGCAATTCTAAAAATCGACAGGCTTGACATTCAAAGGTCATTGACGGTGTGTTGACGACAGAATCAGTGCTTCAAGCCAATTTATATTGGAGGCTAAAATGTCACGCTCAAAATTCAATTGCTTGTCGAAGTTTGAACTATAGGATTTGTGAAATGTTAGATGTTTGTTATTGCTGCAAATATCACGAATAAATTCATACAAGGGATAGAAGAGTTTACCCAAATTCTATCCAATTTGGATACGAAACGTCGGTCTGAAAAGTTAGCCGCTACAGCTGTTGCAGGAAAAATTACCATTGGATAGGAACGTAGATGAAAAATAAATTACATAGTAAATTAATGCTTTTTTTTGGTAAATTATTCCGTTACGTCAAAAGTCTGCGAGTAGACAATATTGAGACAAGACAATGCAAATGGTTTCTTAATTAGGGTTCCGTATCAAAATGGTAAAAAGGAACCCTTGGAACCATGGTGCGACTCAGTCTGTCTGTCACAGCTGGATATCTCAAGAACTACTAATGCTATCAACTTGAATTTTGGAACTATTTTTGTTTGCCCAAATATTTTGAAAATAAGAAAGAAACAATAATACATATATTTTTTTTGCAACAGGGACTGAAACGGGGTCTTAAAAATTCGAAGTACATACATTATCTTATGAAGGATCGCTGTTTGCACATTCTCAAACCATTGTTCTTTTTTTTAGGCCGCATAGTTTTAGACTTCTGAAAAACTTAAAAAAAAAGTACCGTCCTCGAGCTTATCTCCGAAGTTTGCATAGAAAAAATCTGAGATGATTCTATGTGATAAAAGTTTATGCAAAGATTACGGGGAAAATAAAGCGATGTCTCTAAATAGCACACTTTTATTTTTAAATAAAATAATATGATGGTACGGAACCCTCGGTGACTCGCTCTTGACTGGTTTTTTTAACCTTGAATTTAATATATTTTTTTATGTAAATGATGAATAAATAAAAAGTATTACAAAACATTATGTTAATTGCCCCCTGTTTGTTTCAGTGTGCAAATATGTGTGCCACACGGCGTGCGAGACCAAGGTATGTTACTTAGGTACCTATGTAATATTAAGTAGTTATAGCGACATGCACATGACATGCTCTTGGTTAGCTGAAAACGGCGGACGTAACGTGCATGCAATTAGAATTATCTCTAGAATAAGTGTGATCGGTGCCAAGGCTCTACGGAATTTATCCACGTATGAATACAGGCGTAGAGACTACATAATAAATAGAGTCCCGCCGTAATACTCGTAATATCTTTTACACCTACTTGTAAAATAATTTTTTTTTTTTTAATTTTCTTCAGAATTTAACCCAACCTGTATTTATTCAGATCAAATCCATTTATTACGCTGTAGGTATTTTATTTGACACGCACTAATTTTAAAGTATGCAAGTTATATTATTTGAAATGTATGGTGGCGCCCTCTAGTAACGTTGGGATGTTCCATTATTATGAACACCGCGCATAGTCGCAAGCGCAGAGCGATCGATAATGTTCATTTGAAGATGAAATTTAGTAGTGCTACCGAAAGGTGGCGCTCCGATCGAAACTTGCGTGTATTCTTGTGATATTTACCTATTTTCAAATGATATGTGGCCTGATTTATAAATAAATATATGGATAATAAAATATAACTCTTAAAAAATAATCGCTATAAATCTCATGCAATGACATTGTATTGTTTAATTTAAGGAATTCGAGCAATCTCTGTAAGTGCAAGCGCAGCTATTATCTTGGTGATATCGTTGATATTCGTGACCCGTCGGTTGCTGGGCATACCGTGGGCTTATCCGAGCTTACTTATTTATTCATATGCTAGATAATAGTCCGGTTTGTTTCTCTGCCTGTCCATGTTTAGCGAGCAATGAGCATTTGATGGCAATCAGCTGGTCGACGCCGGTCACGCTTCCATTGTTCCATGTCTCGCCGAAATTGGTCGCTCAGCAAACAATGTACCAACACCGTTATAATAACGTGATGTTGGAAACTGTCAATATGTAACGAGGAACTTGAGGTAATTGGTAAATATTTTACCAAGCTTCCGACTATCGCTGATTGGATCGCATCAATTTATCTTACTTAACCAGCACCCTAGTTGCGTAACACACGTAACACACAGTAGGAATCGGTTACATTTTGACAGTTCGACAACATTCATTGCGTTATTTATGTTGTTGAGCAGACAAATTTTTCGAACATATGAAGCGATGGATTAGGAATATCCTTCAAAATCATTCAGACTGTGATTCATAGTGTGTTACGTAATTAGGGTGCTATATAGTATGAGAGATTCTAATATCTTTTATCAATCAATCTGCCCAGCGTTTTCCCAACTCCTTATGTTGGGGTCGGCTTCCAGTCTAACCAGATACAGCTGAATACCAGTATTTTAGTACTGCTATCTAACCTCCACAGTTACTGGTAAGACTGGTTGTCAGACTTTCGGGTTTCTGACTATCCGTAACGACTGTCAAAGATCTACAAATGACTGCCGGGACCAACGGCTTAACGTGCGTTCCGAGGCACGGAAGAGTCTCGATATGTTATGAATGGTCACTCATCCAGGAACCGACCGCGGCAAGCGTAGCTTAACCTTCGATCGACCCGTGCGGCTGTTGTTATTTAGGCACGAGCTCCACTATCTCTCATGTTCAACAAAAATTTATTTTACAATGTTGTGTCCTTGCAGTCACAAGAAATTGGTTTACAGTAGCTCACTGTCAATTGCTCAACTGTGAACTTCCTTAACTTTGGTGAATGCAGAAATTGCTTTTGGCAGAAGTGCACAGCAAACCAACATTTAAAGTCTTGTTGTTTTGTTTTCCAACTCTTGCTGTTTGTTCTTGTCAGAAACTGGTACGCCATTGAACAAGACTGCATTGAGAAGCCTGAAGAATAACAAACTGGTACCAAGTTACTATTCCTCGTATTTTCTTACATTTTAACCGACTTCAAAAAGGAAGAGGTTCTCAATTCGGATGTTTTTTTTTTTGTATGTTTGTTACGCGATTACTCAAAGACGGATGGACCGATTTGGAAATTTCTTTTTTGTTTCCTAGGTGGTCCCATGTAATAACAGCCGCACGGGTCGATCCTTCAGGTTAAACTACGCTTGCCGGGGTTGGTCTGTGGATGGGTGACCATCTTTTCAAACCGAGACTCCTCCGTGCCTCGGAAAGCACGTTAAACCGTTGGTCCCGGCTGTCATTCGAGGATCTTTGACAGTCGTTACGGGTCGTCAGAAGCCCGAAAGTCTGACAACCAGTCTTACCAAGGGGTATCGTATTACCCAGTAACTAGGTTGTGGAGGTCAGATAGGCAGTCGCTCCATGTAAAATACTGGTATTCAGCTGTATCCGGTTAAACTGGAAGCCGACCCTAACATAGTTGGGAAAAGGCTAGGCAGATTGAGGTGGTCCCATATAAATTTTATTAACTTTGCTTGGGTAGTTTTTGATTTAGCTTCAATGATGCGTATTTTTCCCACTTAGTTTATGTGGATGATGTTTTAATCTATGCGGATGATGTTTTAATAACTTCCTATCACTGTTATTTACATAGCAGGTAGTGGTACACGAATTTATGTGGGGGTAGGTACCACAACTAAAAAGTGAAAAATAAAACCGACTTCCAAAACAAAACACTACTTTAATTTTGGAAATTTGGCAAAAACCGAAAATACAAAACCAAAGACACCGACTACCGAAATTAAAGTTATTTTTCACTTTGTAGTGTTTTGTTTTGGAAGTCGGTTTTATTTTTTGCTAAAAAGTTTTTGTTTCCATTTTGCGCCAATGTGAAGATACAATTTTACGTTTTATCTTACTCCAAAGCCGTAGAAGCGTCGTTTGGTCCCGAAACTTGTAATTACATGCCTACCCTCGGGTCTCTGCTACAATTAAACATTAATTACAGTATTATGTGCACATTTATTCGTTTCTTTAATTAGATACGTTACATTTAAAAGGTCGTTTTTGCTTAGTTTCGACTCTCGCTGAATAATGCTCAATGCTGAAAACAAAACAATGAAATGTAATTATCTGGAATGTTTAAATATATGTATTTAAATAGTTGTTTGCTCTTTGTCACTTTATTATGTAGGTTGACTGTTATTAAAGACCACAATCTACGTTTTTGGTCGACGTTATTTTATCAATATTCAATAAAACACGTAACATAAAGCCACTCCTGTATTCCCAGAAGCATAGGCAGAGGCTTACCTATAGTACACCCACATTTCGTCAGTCATATTTAAGTCCCGTGTAATAGGGGCGAACCTATTACCATCAATCGAGCAAAATTCCGGAGTATTCCCGAGTGAGCACCAATTTTTAGAGCACCTATGCATTTTGCACCAAAGGTATTCCCATTTGAGAATAACTTTGGTGCAAATTGCATAGGTGCTCTAAAAATTGGTGCTCAATCGGGAATATTTCAAAAATCCAGATTCCGGGCTATTACTGAGAAATTCCTGATGGAAAACCTAACTGGAAATCGAACCCAGCAAGACCTCATGCTCAGTGGAAGCGATTGCGACTACGAGTACTATACCAACAAGCCGGATCGTTCCCGCTCGTTAATACCCCGTCGTTAATACTATTAACGGCTGAGCATGTTTTGTTCCACTCGTTAACAGTGTTGAAGAACGTGAAATTTTTTCCCGGTCGTTCCCGCTCGTTAATACAACGACTGTCGACTGGGAACATTTTGTTCCAACGACGGGGTATTAACGAGCGGGAACGACCGAACGAGTAGAACAAAATATTCCCAGTCTTTAATAGTGTTAACGACGGGGTATTAACGAGTGGAACAAAATATTCCCAGTCGTTAATGTTGTTAACGACGGGGTATTAACGAGCGGGAACGACCCAACGAGTGGAACAAAATATTCCCAGTAGTTAATAGTGTTAACGACGGCCCAACTAACAAATGAATGTTTTATAATAGTCAAGTTAACGTTTTACATTTTCAGTTAGTTTTTTTTTAAGATTGGTCGCAAAAACGTAGGTAGGTTTATAAAACGCGAAAAGGGCCTAAATTACAAGACATTAGTATCGTTTAGTAGTTACGTAGAAGTCAGCCAATGACTGTTGAACGTTATATACAAGTTAAATAAAAGTATAAAGACCGACTTTTCGGTCCAATACTGGTTGTGATGAGACCCGTATGTGACCGCTTATGTCACAGAGTAGTTATAATGACGTTTACAAATTACTGAAACGTTTTACTAGTGTCAAACAATACGACTCAACGACAACCGTTTTGATTCGCGTGTTAAATATTGTGCTCACCGTATGAAATAATAACAAAAAGTAAATGAAGTTAATTTCCATGATTACAAAATATCTCTAATGCACCTATATTATTTAAGTTAGTGTGATATGGATATGATATTTGTTGTGATAATCTTTCAGGGAACTTTAGTTTTATGACAATCTATATATGTGTTGTTGTCAAGTTTTTAATGCCCACCCCTATTTCTTTGAAATTCAATGATTTTACTTAATTATTCACAATATGTTTTCAAAACAGAGCTCCAACCATATCGTCTAAGTTATATGGCGACTTCTATAATACCTACACTAATAATGACTAATATAACAAAAATGTCTCATAGACTTCTTGACACCATGACGCCCCGGCCATCTTCAGTCGACTTCAGATTATCCTTATGACACCATTACCATTACTTACTTTTTAAATAAATCACTTTTGTATGACAAACAAAATGGGAATGTTTAAATTAAAGTGTGGGGTTGACGTTTAAATTCTTTAAAAGCCTACTTAAAGTTATGTATAACCCACAGTATAAAAAGATACAGTAGGACGACGCCTTTGATCTCGTGGTAAATGCCGACAACGTGTAGGCATTGTCGCAACAGCTAGGGTTGTCTCAAGTAAACAATATTTATGAATTTATTTTAGATCAACAATCAACATCGTCATCAACATTATTATTATTATAAACAATAATTTACAATTATCAAAAAATCGTTTTTTTGTGAATCAGCCGCTCATCTAAGAAACTGTAACTGTAGGTACTTATGGGCGACTGACAAATATTTTCGGTTTCTAGATTTACTTGATTTGAAATTTCTGTTGTTGAACTTAATTATGTAAAAAGTCCTCATCCTAATAAATAATTTTGTCAAAAAAATTGTTGGGAAGAATGAACATGGTTTAGTGTTAAATTGAAATTGATGAAATCGCAGTTCTTTATTGATGTAAGATGTCAACTAGCAATCTTTCACAACACACGTCGTATGCACCATTTTAATTATTATACGTAAATTAATACAATAATAAATTGACACACGATAGCCCTGAAAGTTGTCTCCCGAACTACTAACACGGTAGCGTACGCAGTTCGGGAGCGCCCTTCTCCCGTCTCGCCCCTCACGCCCCGCACGATTGCCCTGTCTAGACGTCTTCGTTGGACGACTGTATGATTTATAGACTGTGGTATAACCGTTCAAATTCAATATTTTGTCGCATACAAGTCTTAATTTAACTTACATACGACCAAAATACGTATTTTGGTGATATATAAACGTTTAGGCGGCGTTTTAATTATATAAAAGTTATTGAAAACCTTTTGTTTAACCTAAAAGTTTATATGACCAAAGATTGTCCAATTAACGTCATGGCTGAAATCATTATACGGCGTCTTATAAGTTAGTCCTGATAACGTTTACTCAACATACGCACTTACACCATTATACGACGTCGTATAAGTTAGTCCTGAAAATGTTTACTCGAAATATGCACTGACGCCATTATATGACGTCGTATAAGTTAGGCCTGAAAACGTTTACTCAACATATGCACAGACACCATTATACGACGTCGTATAAGTAAGTCCTGAAAACGTTTACTCCACTTTTTAATAAGGCATTACAGTCACATGACTGAAACATCGTAAGATGAATGTCATTATAACGTAATAGTTAACTAAATACCACTATATAACCGTTTTATAACATGAAGTCTTATAAGACTGGAATTATACGACGTTTTTGCTGGTTGGGGGGTATTAACGAGTGGGAACGGCCCAATGAGACATACTTGTTTTATCAATATTCTACAAAATCATCCAAACTTTAAGTAAAATAGGAAAACATCTATAATTTAAATTGTTTTGTGTTTACTACGAGTAAAGTTAAACAGAATAGAAATGACCTAATTTACAATTGTTTGGTGCAACGACACAAACTACGAACACGAACATGCTGAAAACTAACTTCAAGCATTTACAGCTAAACGGTTTCGACTTCTGAAAACTGAAATAGCCTTATTTAGATCAGCAAAACTGATTGTAACTTTACTGAGTTTACAGTAAAAGCAGTGCTATGCTAACTGTACTTATCGTACCTATTAATAAACACTGAAAAAAGTTTTGCCATGAAAAATTCAGTGTAACCTAATTTTTAGGGTTCCGTACCTCAAAGGGAAAAACGGAACCTTTATAGTATGTCTGTCAGCCTGCCAAGACCTTTTTTCTCACGAACGCGTGGAGGTATAAAGTTGAAATTAATATCAAATACGTAGGTATACGGTCCCTTGGAGCTCTAAAAAAATCAAGCTTCTAAGTCAATGCAATAAAAGAATACGGCCATTTATGCGACATATTTGACCTAGAATCATGTTTGGCAAGAAGCAAGGTCTCACAGCACAATTAGTAAAAGAAAAAGTCCGAACATCGTTAATTTGTAGTTTTTTACATAAAAAATAGTTTTTTTGCGATTTCAAAAAAAATACTGTAACGTATATATTAATGTATGGGCAAACATGTTTTTCAATTACAATGTTAAGTTTGTTTTTATAATGCTTTATTCAGAATTAAAATAATATTTGCGTAAATAATAACATACCTAATTAATAAATAAAAATAACAAAATTATAAATTAATAAAAACTATTCACAAACTAAAATATGGCGTCGAAAAATTCATCCACAACGCTGTCGACTGGTACATTGTGTACAATACCCAAGAGACTGGCGGCATTGCCACGTTGTATGGCAAAGTTTGTTTTTGGGAAAAATTCTTTTCAACTAGGTACGGAACCCTTCATTGTGCGTGGTCCGACACGCAGTTGGCCGGTTTATATATTATACGAGCTGTTGCCCGCGACTTCGTCTGCGATCCAGGATGAATAGTAGCCTATGTCCTTCTCCAGGTCATGGTCTACCCACGTACCTGTGGCATATTGTCTTATTATATTATTTCACTGTAACATTTTATATCTAACTGCAACATTATATTTCATACTCGCAACTTATATGCTGACGCACGGAATTGAGTCCCAATGTATTCCATGTTATTACTATTAATGGTACTCAATATTGTAGAGTTTTGAATACACACTACTTCTGCCGTCATGCTGCCTTATCATTTACCGACCTACCTCGTTACTACATTACTACATACCAAATTTCATCCAAATACGTTCAGCCGTTAGCGTGAAAGCGTAACAAACAAACACACTTTCGCATTTATAATATTAATAGTTCTATAGTTTGAGGATGAAAAACCGTTGTATCGACACTCTAGACTCACAAAATGTACTACTACCGTAGTTTTCACCATTATTTAGATAATTTATTCGGGAAGGTTTATACAATATACGTAATAAATGTTTTGTCAAGTCGTAAAAACAGTGCGAAGCAGGGGCCGGTCACTAGTTGTATACAGTGTGTGTCTTTATAATGTGCACATATCGAAATGAGGAGCTTAATTTTATCGACGGAAAAAATATTTAAGAAATATTATATTGTCTGCCTGCTGAAGTATTTTTGTACGTAGCAGTGTGCAAGACCTTTCTTTAACAGCTGATAGGAAATGTTGTGATTCAGTCATAAACGTGGTATTTTTACTTTTAGAAAGCTAATACGATGTAGAATTATTTAAAGTAATAAAAAATGTAGTTAGTAGGGGTTTTATTGAGAAATTTTACAATTATTGTAATAATTGATAAAAAAAATACCAGATTTCTGTCAAAAAAAAAAACACTTTAAGTCTAAATTGAGGTCAGTTTTTTATTGAACTTTTATTTTATGAGGACGCCCTGTTATTTTCAATCATAACTGAGTTGGTTTCATCGTGATCGATTGTTTAGTTTAAAAGTTATACCGTTTTCTTTACACAGAGGTTACAGCAGCGAACAAGAATTTAAAATGCTATAAAAAGTTTTTTTTATTTTTTTAAATATTTGTTCCGTCGATAAGGCATAGTTTCCCTCATTTCGATATGTGCACATTATAAAGACACACTGTATAAACAAGGTACAGGTACCTGAGAAGGTATGCCACGACACTGGGTGAGGCTGAGGCCCCGCGGCATCTATGCTCCGTGAATAGGAGACCTGTGATTATATCTTTACTTTGTCTCCCACGAGACAGACAACCTCACCTAAAGGCTACAACGCGCGTTAGGCTGCGAAATTCGACTCTTCATGATTCAAATACACTGCCTCAGTGGTCTAGTGAGCTCTAGTGGTTGCATATATGTATTATATGACGTGCAATGGGGTTCCAGCACCGTGGTCGTGCTATGTTTTTTTGGGTTTTTAAGTTAGCGAATTCTCAGCAGCAGCCAGGAGTTTGGCCATGTGCCTGGTTATTAAGCTATATTAAAAGATTGTGGAGAAACGTAACGCCTTTGCTTTCCGGGTAGCAGGTATAGGTAAATATACATTTTTTTTATCTGCCTAGTCTTCTCCCAACTATATTAACTATATCCCTCCTGAGTCTGGGTGTAATTATCTATATAAGTATGTATTTACAAAAAAAAAGTAGTGTATGTAGTATATCAGTTATCTGGTTTCCATAGTACAAGCTCTGCTTAGTTTGGGATCAAATGACCGTGTGTGAAAAATGTCCCAGGATATTATTTATTATTATTTATTTATTATATTGGGGTCGGCTTCCAGTGAAACCGGATGCAGCTGAATACCAGTATTTTACATGGAATAATTGCCTATCTGACCTCCACAAGCCAGTTTCTGGGTAATACGATACCCCTTGGTAAGACATGTTGTCAGACTTTCGGACTTCTGACGACCCGTTACGACTGTCAAAGATCCACGAATAACAGCCAGGAGCCGTGCTTTCCGAGGCACCCCCTCCGTGCCTATCGGTATGTAAAGATGGTCATCCATCCACGGACCAACCGGCAAGCGTAAGTTAACCTGATCGATCGACCCATGCGGCTGTTATTACTTATCTACAAGCCTATTATATTAGATAAATAAATATTACTCAAAAATATAATATTATCAAGCACATACTTTTCTGACATACACGACCGATATAGTATTCCATAGTCAACAAATTATTTGTACAGCTACCGTTCCAAGGTGATTGGTAAATGTTAAAGTAGGGATCTAGACTACTTGAAATGATAAAAGAGGGAGGCAGAATAGCAGTTTTACTATAATGAAAAGGAAATCAATACAATCTTCGAATAAAATCGCAATCCTAGCTAAATCCGAAGTGCGGCCTGGAAAAAACATACGAACTATCTTTTTTATTTATTTGAAAAAGACAGTTCTGTACCGGTACAAGTCAGCCAGTACAATATTAAGGTCCATTGCATGGAATCTTTACATCTACCTAATTTTTGCATTACATTTTCTTGCTTACGTGTTACTGAAAAAGAAAAGCATTTACGTAAGTCACACTTTACATTGTACAAGATGTTGGAAGCGACTGTGGAAGCTTTAATTGTAACTTGGTAAGATATCGTAGAACTGGCACGCGCGCCATGCGATACCTACTACTATAATTTGTTTCAGTTTTAATTACAATGTTACTTATGTTAAATAAAGGTTTGTTAGAGCTGTACTAAGAAAATACTTGGTACTGTCGGTCGGGAGTATTTACGAATTATAGTAGCTGTACTTAGATCGGTATTCTTCATCGTCTAAGTGTAAGCCTCCTCCTTTTTGTGCCATTATTCTCTGGACTGAACGGGTCTCACCCATGCCTTACCCGCGGTCATTTGTAGGCGTTTCACATCTGGCTGTTGGTCAGCCAACACCTGTCTCAGTTAAGGCTCTGTGCTATCATCACATTCATCTTGCTCAATGTCAGTCATCATCAGTCATATATGTTGTAACATGACAGCAGTTTTTCAGTACACCCTCAGTGGGTCGTGTACTTAAAAGGGTAAAAGCAGATCCTTTATGTATTCTTTCCTCAAATGTGACGAGCTTATGTCAAAGACTATGTCAAGAACATTAATAAAAATGAAAAAACATCTCGGCGAAAAACTCGTGAACCAATTCGATATCTAGGTCGAAGAGAATTATATACATAATATACAGTATGTTAACCAACAGAGGGCGTTCCCGTTAACCCGCAATAGTATAGCATCCATACATGATAAAAAAAATATTACCATTCGAAAACAAAATGGTTTTTATTTTTTTTAATAATAAAATATTCACTAAAAATGCTAAAAATATTCACTAAAATATAAAAATATTCACTAAAAATAAAAACTAAATTGCGATGTTTCCGTCCTTCAAGTACGCGTGTACAGAGTGTTTCTTTTACGTATCAATTTAACATTCTTAGTGAAAAAAAAATAAAAACCATTTTGTTTTCGAATGGTAATATTTTTTTTAGCATGTATGGATGCTATACTATTGCGGGTTAACGGGAACGCCCTCTGTTGGTTAACATACTGTATATATAGACATTTTCTTTTGGCAAGCGCGCGGTTAAACAAAAACTAGTATTTACTTTAGTGCCTATAACTATCTGAAAATACTAAATAAAGTAGACAAATGGGCACTTGACATCTTCCTGATCATGGCCACTCATTTTTGAAGATACCCGTTGGTAGATAGATAGATAGCACATCAGGGGGGGCTGAAAAGTTTTGAGCCTAAGTACCTTCAATCTTCAATTGTCTCGTACTGCATATTACTAATTGGCGAATACCCTCTTTAATATAAATACAGAGTTCCATGTCATTAGCAGCGTAATTAATCCGAAAATATATCATGTCACAGTCATCCGCGGCCCATCCCTAGGCTCAAAAATTCAACCCTCCGGTACACCGGATGTAACACTCTTGTTGTTCAGATTTGCTGACAGGCCAGTTGGCGTGGTTGGTTAAGATACCACCTATCATGCCGCAGGTCGTGGGTTCGATTCCCATCCAGGACAAACATTTGTGTGCATGAACATGTCTGTTTGTTCTGAGTCTGGGTGTAATTATCTATATAAGTATGTATTTACAAAAAAAAAGTAGTATATGTAGTATATCAGTTATCTGGTTTCCATAGTACAAGCTCTGCTTAGTTTGGGATCAGATGACCGTGTGTGAATAATGTCCCAGGTTATTATTATTATTATTATTTGCTATAGGGCTTAAAAAACTTAGCGTACCGGGGGGCTGAAAAAGTTTTGAAGGGATGAGCCGCGGATGACTGAGATATGATTATGTTTACGGATTAATTACTAAAAGCATAATGATGGTAATGACTTGAAACTCTGTACTATTGTTATACTAAAGAGGGTATTCGCAAATTAGTAATAGCCAGCGCGAGATAATAATGATATTTGAAGTACTTAGGCTCAAAAGGTTTCAGCAACCCTGGAAGCTGCGACATTTACTGGTCATCTACATACAACGGAAAATAGTAGTGTTGAATATTAAGGGGGTTATTTATAAAATAATGATGACCGTCTGCGCGTCTGCGTAATGAAAAAAAAAGTCTATTAACTTTAAACAACGTTCATAAATAAACCCCTCTGCAGGTAACAAATCAGATTGTTTCAGAGAAGTTTCAATGTCCTTTGTTAAAACAGTATGTCTATAGGTATGTCAATGCTAATGTCTATGTCAATGCTAACATTTTCAGAATAAGTCTCATTCCGAATATTGTTTTCTTGTAGATTTTTTTTCTCTCCAAATCCGACTCCGACTCCGGGTCCATTATAATTAAAAAGTTTATCAACAAACCTGTGTAAAATATCATGTCACCAAATTGCAAACTTCTTCAAAAACAGACTTCTCCTTCCTGAACGTAAGTGAAAACAGTACGGTATGTATTTTCAGTGTTGTAGTGAAGTCGAGCGTTTTCTCGTGGTATCGTAAATCTGCAATGCTAATGAATCGTGCCCGTGTACCGGTATCAATGGTTATTTATATACCTACAGGCAAAACACAATGTTGAGTTAAACCTTGAAATTAAATGAAGTTTCCTTATACTTTAAAGTTTTATATAAAACTTGTTTCGTAAATCCTTATAGGATGTTTTTATGTGAAGGTTTAAGATGTTAGACAAAATTTATGTCAAGTTTAATGTGGATTTTTTAGTAAGATAAAATAAATCCTTATTTAACAAAGTATCCGTGATTATTTCCGCCTCGTCTTGCTGTGCTGGCTTTTCGCCATAGGTTTTATTATTTGGAACTGGTCACCTAGCATGGCGCTGTGAGAACTTGTAATGAAGAGGTAGGCTAGCTAGGAACCTGCACAAAAATTCTTCGGTAGCTTGCCCAGTTTTTTATAGGTACTCGTTTAAGCATTTCTACTGTTGCCATAAAATAGGAAAATTGTAACAGCCACCTATAAAAATAATCCTCTGCGTCTGTAGCAATAAAATCTGTATTCACATAGCATCCAACATAACCTGCTATTAGCAATATCAATACGTAAAGAAATTGTCGAACATTCTGTGCTGCTATTACCGAAACAGAGATCACTTTGAAAACCCGTTACTTGTGCTTTTTAAATGTAAATTGAATCGTAAAATGCTCGTAAATTTTACTGCACAACGTAGGAGCCTACACGCGAGCGGAATCTCGGACACAACACAAGATACAGTATACGTCCGAGTAAATTGTATTGTGACAATAGGCACCACATAAAGTAAGATTTAATGTTACGTTTTGTTGTATGTAAATAAAAATATAATAATAAAATGTCCATCGGCGTCGATTCTAGGTATAAATATAAACTGAAAAGCTTGGGAAATTACAGGAATATTAGTGACAAACACACACGGATTCGTCGGGTCGGGGCGGCGCGACTGTGCATCCGTATCGGGCACGATCAGCAATAACCGTTCCATTTTACACCCGTGTCGATGTCGACTGTTTGAGGGTTCCACACTCACAGGAACACTGATTCCATGTGCGATACATTTTAATGGACATGACACTCGAATTATATCAAAGTACAGTGGTACAAAATTCGTAAGTTGGAATTTTGGATACAGTAGGTTTTTAGCTCGTTGATGTATTTTATTTAAATTGTTGTAATTATCTTAAAATCGTTTACACTTACCTCTCAGTGTTTTTATTTATACGGGATCCGGTCTTTTGCAGAATACCTACATTGTTAATTGAACCATCGGGCCATTATTAATCCTTTAATTTATAGTTCAAATCATTTAATTTATTACAGATTAGGTAAATACCGATTCGTGATATCGTAATTAAGAATATCGTTCACCCATGTTTAAAATGTTTTAACATTTCAATTAACAGTGGGCCTGGCTCGGTTTTCTTCGAGATAAACCAACTTTACAGCACGATCACGAGAGCGGCAGAAATGTATTTTTTAAATACGTTTGTTAATTAAGTGTATTTTTAGCACCACTGGGTGTAAAGTAGCTGTAATTGCTGCGAATAAGGCCTTGATAAATGGGTATACGATAAAAGATTTAAATATAAGAGCCCACTTTTTTATCTTCTCCCAGTAGTTTGCTAAGTAAAAATTAATTCTCTCAAAACAGAGTTAACACTCTGTTTTGAGAGAATTCATTTAGATAAGGATGAGTGGTTCTTTCTTTCTGTTGTGTGGTTTCTTTATTTTCAAACACAAAGCTCTCACATTGTTCCTTCAAGATCAGTAAGTTTATTCTGTAAAAATCTCACCGTGAAAACTTAGGTGAAGTGAGCTTGAAGAGAGCTGTCATTCCATCAGATGCTTGACACTATTGACAGCTCACTCCACGCTCACCTTACCTAAGTTTTCACGGTGAGATTGGTACAGAATAGCGCTACAGTACTTATTATGTGATTATTTATTACGCTAAGTACCTATATACAAAATAATATTTATTATATTGACTTTTGTGACACAAACAACAAGGTGTTCATATTTCACAAATACCTTGGGGTACAACAAGGGTGTCATTGTGTGCGGTGCCGTTAACTCGGTGTCAACGTTCTGCGCACGCGTGACGTGTGACGTCACCACGGCAGCGCTCATTGAGACACTTGTGCAAGCAAACTTGTTTTGGCATTATAGCTAATATTTCATGCTCCACAATCACCAGCAGTCCATCGACTGCAGTTTGTAGAACGGCATTCGATGAAAGATACGGTCGCTTGGATTGATTGAGTCCTTCCGGTAATAAACACGTTTTTGATTTGACATTGTATATATACTTCTTGATTTAAATTAGTAATCATATTTTTTGTATAGTAAGTATGTAAAGTGGTTGAAATACTTGAAATGAACACAATTAAGTATGGACACGCAGGACACCTGTGACGGGAGCTTTTGCGTGTTGAGAGGCGTGAGTGAAATGCGCGGGTGCGCGGGCGCAGCATGCAAATGAACAATGTTCGCTGCTTACTCACATTACTGGGAAAACTTGAGGTCGAACGCTTTAGTAAGAGTGTTGTTATCGTTACCCACATAACTACTCTCATACGAGTATCTATTACACATACACCTTTGTATTAGTTATGTTTGCATGCATACCTTCGTGACAATAGGATTTCAGGAACTGTAGAGATGGCCAAATAGAGATGGTCTACCCAAATGTTCTCTTTATATTTTCATCCACACGGTTACACATGTTAACGGTAAACAAAAGCTTAGGCTCGGCCGTTTTGTTATCAATTCAACCTAGAATTGCGAGTGGGTCTTTAAGTGCCTGCGCGCGTGTAACTCAAATTGCAAGTTACGATCCATAGCTATTGATAATTTTAATGAAAGCAATATGAATGACAGTGTGTTGGTGCGACATAGAGGATATTATCTCCTGTAATAGGTAGGTGGAGGTGGCGTGGAAGCTGGTGGCTGCCGCGGCCGCGGGCGCGGGCGAGTCAGGTGCAACGCACGCGGCGCGCGCGCAGGCGACGCCACCACCAGTGCCACCGCGCGCGTCGACTGGCCCACGCGCACGCCAAATCTGCGTTTCGCGATACACATTCGCACAAATGCAAACAGCTTCCCATTTTCAAACAAAATCCTTTTATAGCCGCAAAGCTCGGTCGCTCTATAAATAACGTTAACTGGTGGGCCGATGTGCTCTAGCGAGTTCGCGAAATCTGTGCAAATGTTCCTCCTATGTTATAAACTTGAGATATTGGACTATTTGAACAACTCTCAACCGAATAAGGAGAGCTGAACGCTAGGCGTGCGTCTTGGGTGATTATATTTCCATAAATATTGAATCAATATTATATAACAGTATACTTTGTAAAGTGTGTGTAAGCAAAAGAGTACCTAAACATTTGTTCTTATAGATTTGTGTTTACGTAGCTTTCATATTGAAAATGTACTTCTAATAGAAAAGCTTTTAATCTATGTGAAAGAAGCAATGAAAATAAAGCTTTTTCAAAAAGCAACCTTAAAATAACTTTTGCATGAGATTGGTAACTGACATATCCTTGTAACGTATACCTATAATTTTATCAACCAACTTGTATACATTTGATGTTATCTTTATGAGCAGTTACGGCAGCGAAATAAATTTATCTTCTGGATTCACGAAACCATCAAAGAACACGAGGGTGCTATAAAAGATATCAAAGTCAGTCTGACTGAAGAGTTTCTCTGATTCTTCTAAAAGATAAATTATACCTACTACTGAAACCTGAAACATATGAGAAATCGCTGAATTCAATCGTTCAAGGTGAAAGCGATTTTTTGTTATCACTCGAAAATAGTGGATACTGCCGCGAATGACGATCGTATGCGATAACACTGTTGTGTTTCAGTTTTATCGATAAACTAACTCCTTGAGTCACGTAGCCATTGCTCCATTGCTCAACACACAAGTGTTGTGAGCGACTGTAGCTCTGTTAGCCCACTGATTAACGTCCCTATTAGTAAATATACCACCTTATATAACCCGGCTGATTAAATATTATATTCTAATTTCCCAGAAGTGTATATGTTCGCGGAGTAGTCGTGAAGTGCTCTACTTCGTCGCAAGAGCCGGTTTTAATGGTGTCAAGTGTTTATTAAGATGAAGTCGGCGATTTAATCGGTCACTTGGAACAATGTGTGTATCGTTTTAATTGTAACAGAAGATCGTCAACTACATAAAAATTAAGAACGGGACTGGAACCGTTCAACTCCGTGTGTGCCAAGAGTGAATTTAACTTTTATGTGTTCAGTTTAGTTGAAAATTCAAAATGTATAATTACAACGGAAGACTGGACAGCAGATTAGACTCCAGTAGTACGTCTACGTCGTCGGGTAGTTCTGATCTACGGGTAAGTTTAAATGCTTCATTCTTCTAAGCATTCTTCTTTCCGGATATCTTTATAATTTTGGTATCACCTTTGCAATTTTCTTGAATGTACTAGCGGGAGCATTGATTTTTCGTTGTAGCCGCGGTCTGCGGGTCAAAGATTGCAAACAATGATAGGTTAGCGGGCACTGAGCAGGCGTACGTTACCGGCTCGCCGCCATGTCGCCCGCGCTGCCTGCGCAACTTGACGACCTCAGCTCAATGCACTAACCAACCCATTGAATTGCTAGTTTGAAGGAACAAACGCAATCCTAAGAACTCCAGAAGGCTAGGGCCCATACTATACGTGTGCATACTAGAGTGGTTAGCTTGCGTGTTCTGTGCTGTGGTGATGCAACGCGTTGTACAGTAGCGGTCATAAGTGGAGTACCAATCTCAAAAGGCAATAGATTGACACTGTGGTTTTACTTACGGCCTTCTTTTAATAAGTAATTTCTATACTATAGACACACACTCACTCACATTCATTTGCAACTGATTGTGTTCCATAAATTCAACCAATTGGCTATATGGCATGATAGCTTGGCGGTTGTCTTATTTGGGTAAGCGCGTTCATGCATAGCGAGCCGTGGTGGGTTAGAACCTCACGCGCGGTGATATCTTTTTTAATGTTTTAATAATTACTCGATAATCACGCTACTGACTGTTCCTTGTTATGTTCGTCTTGTTCACTTAACTCGTCAAACTTTATGTAATTTTATGTCACTTTAGTAATTAAAGCACAATATTATTCTATTACTAAGATACAATATTTTAGGCCTGAATGTTAGTTCACTAATATACTTCAATAAATTGTTCTACACGAGAAAATAAACTATTTTAACTAGAAATTTATTTATTTATACCCTTTATAAAATTATACCGAATAAAAAATTTGTAATCACTTATAAAACATTTTTACACTTAACCCCTAAATTCAATAACAATATAATACTACAAATAATTATTACATTATTATTCTCGTTTATTCATTTATCGAACAATAAAAGAACAGAATGAAGATTATTGTGAAAATAAAAATAAAACACGCGTCTCGAGTAAGCTCACTGTCGCCTCCGACCTAGACTAGAGTCAAGAGCAAACCCATCTTAAATAAAATTAAAAAAACCCATACCTGTGTGTTTTGTTTCTCAATCCAATGTTTTACGTTTTTTAAGTTGTGAATTTTAGCAATAGTATGAACCGAGCAAGGTCGTACGTACTCTGCGTGTGCGAAAAAGCGACGGTATAGTTTTGTTTCGTTCGACTCCAGTATTCTGAGGTGTGCGTTCTGTGTTGAGACATCACTTATACATACGATCCAGCGTGCTACTGCACTTATGACCGCTTATTCTACGTCCACCCCACATATATAGAGAGACCTATACTTATATCTGTGGTCCACCCAGTAATAGGACTCGCCCATCAAGGAGCGCTGTCCCAAAATATACGAATTATTAATTTATTTTACAAAAAACAAAAGTTATTATATTAAAACACGTATACTAAATGATGAATAATTAAATTATCCGTAAAATGGTGAAGTTTCATAAAAAATACGCTTGATAGTTTTTGCGTGATTCTCAGTTTTTTATCCGCGTTAGACAACTTTACTATTACACTATATAATATAAATAATTATTAAGAAGATGTTCTAATTAATAAACATTAAAGGTAACCGACCTTTAATGTCTAAACGAGTACCTTGTGTTAATGATTAATGATCGTCGCCTTAAATTAAAAAAAAACCCGTCAAGAGCGAGTCGAACTCGCGCACCAAGGGTTATATTTTAAATTTTTCTCTATGCAAACTTCGGAGATAAGAACGAACGGTATTTTTTTTTACATTTTTCATCAAAAGTCGAAAACTATGCGGCCTAAAAAAAATATTTGAGAATGTGCAAACAGCGCTCTTTCATATGATAGCCCACATGCCCTAGTCGCCCCACTTCGAATTTTTAAGACCCCCTTTCAGTCCCTGTTGCAAAAAATATTATTATAATTATTGCTTTCTTATTTGCAAAATAGTTGGGCAAACGTCATATACGGGTTCTTGAGATATCCAGCTGTAACAGACGGACGGACAGACAGACAGACTGAGATGCACAATAAGGGTTCTTTTTTAACATTTTGGTACGGAACCCTAACAAACGCAATCTTAAGAACTTCAGAATCGCAGGAACCTTTCCAACTCCTGAACAGCTTTGTCCTTTAAACCAATCGTTACCTGAATGATCGAATTTAAATTATTCTGTCAGATTAGTATTTTTTATCGCCAATCACTGACAACGAGTAACGACCTTAATAATGCAATTCATTATATTGTGTGTTGATATGCAAAACAACGTGTTTCTTGCTAGCTAGTCTGGTGTGCCGCCTCTTTCCTAGCTGTCGCTGATCTTTCTTTATTTACTTCTTCTTGTTAGGTTAGGTTTGTTACTTCTCAAGTCTGCCCTTCACTGCATCTAATCACAGCTTCTTGCACCTATCGCTAAGTCTCACCCACTTTAGAGCTCCCTACCTCAATCTCAACGACGAATTAAGCGGTGCAATTATGCACAAAATGGAAAACTATGCTTGTGATAAACATTGCACACAGCGGGAATGCGCCAGCGCCGGCGCAGCCGTGGTGCATGCCCGCGGCGGCGGCGGCTGCGACTCCACGGTGCAATACCAGCTAAACGCACATTATCTCTCTATTTACCGTTGCACTAATAATGGGGCTCAAGTAACAATTTCAAAATATTTAATTAATAGGTTTCAAAAGATCAGGCACGCTGATAAAGTTGTACTTGTGGCTACTTACCGTAGAGGTGGAACTGGCTCGTAATGGCAGAGTTCGTTAAACGACCTATTTGCCATGCCCATACATACCTAACCATGTGAGATTTTGTTGTTATTTCCTAATTTGGAGGGTAGCCAGGGTAGGGTAATATTTATGAGACCGGTATTTGCAGTGTCTACTCTACTTAATAGTTTTAATATATTTTGACGTGAATATAAATCTCCTGACCCCACCGGAAGTACATCAGTTTCAAACGATTAATTCTTGCTTGCCAAATCGGTGCCCATCAATTGGCAAGTAATCGACTTGTTTTAACTAAACTGCCATTTCCTCCTGCCTCTTTAAATCACGGGTTACAGGCATGACATTGGGTTGGCCAGTGTTATGTTTCTCTCGATTTGTGGTGAAATTAGGTATCAGCGAGCTTGCTGCGACTTAGGTAGACACATTGAAAAAATATGATTCATTTAATTTTATACAAGAAATTGCAGTATCTACACATGTAATGTTCAAGTACTTACTAGTTAGTAGGTACTTGCTGAGTCGTAATGAGTGTTTCATATAACACCTTTTTCTATTTGCCTAGAATGTAGATTGACACCGCGTAGGAATGTCGTGACGGCGGTTTTACGTAATCGATCCCGGGAAAATCACCGCGCGTTCCGACTCGACGACGACTTTCCTCCGACTTACCTCGAATCCACTAGTGATCGATAACGAACAACTACGAAAAGTAGGAACTAATTTGTACATATTTGACTTTTAGCTCTCTAGTTCTCGGTAAAGATAGCCAGTAATCTTCATCTAAGTGTGAAGTCGTATTGATAACATTAGAGACTATGTCAAGGGTAGCTGCGGTCCTCCTCGCATGCGGTCGTAAAAAAACTATTGTGATCTATTTGCCAATTCATTGGCACTATTAAAAAAGTGGAGGATGAATTCGGGTAGATATTGGAAGGCATTGACCCTACGATCTAACAAGACAACAAGACCAAAGAACCAAAGGAAAACCTTGCAGGATCTACTTTTGCCAATGACAAGGCGAATGTACCAGACTGCTGTTGATGTCGCATTCAATGCAACTGCATTTAGGTAGGCATATGAGATCTCATCATCCTGCAAATGATACATAAAAATTACGAAAATGCTTGTCATGATGCCGACATTAATAATATAATAATCCCATTTAAATTCAACACCTCTTTCTTGACACCTAAAGCCTTTAAGCACTACCCACGCTCATCATCTGCCTAGCCTTTTCTCAGCTATGTTGGGGTCGGCTTCCAGTCTAACCGAATGCAGCTGAATACCAGTATTTTACATGGAGAGACTGCTTATCTGACCTCCACAACCTAGTTACTGGGTAATACGATACCCCTTGGTAAGACTGGATGTCAAACTTTCGGGCTTCTGACGACCCGTAGCGACTGTCAAAAATCCACGAATGAAGCATACCCACGCTCTTAAAGTTAATACCTCTGTTGACTTATTTAAGTTAAGGAAAAATCCGTGACAATACATAAGTGTACCCAAGTAAAGTATGTTTTTTAAAAGGTCACTTTGAGTTCAATAGGTCATCTTTGAGTCTGACCCCAGCTCGGACTACTTGACAATTGTAGCGTCTCGGACAATCCGATTCCCAATATTGGGTATATCTTCGGAATGAAGTTATCAAAGTTCGTTCCTTGAGCGAGGCCATGGTAGAGCGGACAGATTTGACTCTTGCCTTGTCTCCCAGTGGGGTGATGATAATCTGGTCTCTTTTAAAGCCACCAAAACACAGTTTTGTGACTGTCTTATGTAACTTTGACGTTCAAAAGTGCTGATTCTCAGTCTAGTTTGAATAAATGACTTTTGATTTTGACAGGCGTGTTTTTTTACCGCTAAAAAGACTCGTTTCGCCTAAACTCCTACTTTTCGGGGTATATCTGTTCCTGTAAAGTAACTGATCAGCTCCTAGGCATGGAGTTGACTTCTGGCCTCAACTTTGGCGCCACCATCGAGTACAAAGCCCAAACAGCGGCCAAGAAGCTGGGCATCCTAAACAGGGTGAAGCGATACTTTACGCCTGGACAGCTTTTAACCCTTTACAAAGCGCAAGTCCCATCCTGCATGGAGTATTGCAGCCACCTTTGGGATGGATCAGCTAAGTACCAACTAGCCGCGCTTGACTCGGTGGAACGCAGAGCTAAGAGGTTCATTGGCGTGGATGCCAAGCTTCATAGCTTGGCTCATCGCCGTAAGGTTGCCTGCTTTTCGGTCTTCTACAGATTGTACCTCGGTGAGTGTGCCCAAGAACTCTACGACCTGATTCCACCGACCACCTTCTACCATCGGACATCTAGGTGCACTGCCAGTTCCCATCCCTACCTAGTTGCTATTCCACCAATTCGCACTAAGCGTTTCCAAAAGTCTTTTATAATGCGCACTGGAAACTATGGACAAATGAAAGTTTGTACGCATAATATTAAGAGATTTACCATGTTATTTTAAGACCATAGAGTTCTTATAGGTTTCCTGTAATCTATGTATAGCTATAAAATTATTTTCTGTATTCTTTTCAAAATTATAACGTCAGTAGTTTCGGAAATAAAGGGGGGAATGGTAATTTTTCGTCTATTTTCTTAAATAACTTTAAAATATTTTATTTTAAAATTATAAAAAAATATATATATATATATATATTTGAAACCTTCACAGTAAGCCCTTTCATTTGATATATCGCACGGTACAGTTTGTAAATTGACCCCCATATTCTAAATGCATTAATTTACATTACACGTCCTTGTTTGGGTCACAGAAATACATACGTGTACCAAATTTCAACTTAATCGGTCCATTAGATTCGGAGCAAAATGGCTGTGACAGACGGACAGACAGACAGACACATGAGTGATCTTATAAGGGTTCCGTTTTTCCTTTTGAGGTACGGAACCCTAAAAAAGAAAAATGGGGGACATTGTAGTCTTTGATTACATACAAAAAAAAAAAAACATTAGAAACCTCCTTATAGTAATGAAGATTTATTGTTTATTAATTGTTCATAAATTAATCCGAACCATACATCGCATCGTAGGAAATCATATTGGCATAAAGTGTCGAGAATTACATGTCACGTTATGTACTTATCCTAGCTGTAGGTCTTTACTTCAAAATATCTAATATTTATATTTGCATTCATACGTGAATAAATATAGCTTTTTTTTTTTATTTTTTTATTTGGCGACGAATTCATCCCCCTTAAGTTCGAGTGAGAATCTCGTCAGCCTAAGTACTTACGTCACAGTTATTAGGTCGTCGGCAGTTCGGCACGCGGCTGTACTGGGGTGTGGTGGATCTAATACCTCTTCCGGTAGCGACCTACCGGAGGAGTCGATACTTTAAATGTCACCCAGTTTCCGGGTACATTGCCTTCTACCCTGAGAAGATTAAATACAACGAGGACCGGTCTGAGCGATACGAAGCAATGCTAATGTTGTTAGCTTCAGTTTGCAGCTTGCAACTAGAAATAAATATATCCATTAATATTATGAAGAAAGTGTGGGAATTCGTTGAATTACAGTTACGTATAATTTTATTTTATTTCTATAACTTTTTTGCTAAAAGTTTGGTACAAAGTTCCGGCAGATGTTGCGTCTCCGTTTAAAAGACACTCAATAGCTTTAAGGCTGGTCCTCCGTAAAAAAACGGCGAAACTTAGTAACTTTGTGTCCATCTTTTACAGAAAAATAATGACATCTTTTAGATAGGAAAAAAAACACATAGGAGAAGTGATTTCATTTGTCCTGAAATCTATTTTAGTTTGTAGAACCAAAGAAAAAAAGAAACTAAATCCAGATATATTTATTCTAGTTTATACAATATTACCTGCTCCTACGATTTTCATTTAAAGTGTCCATATACAGTTCTCTACAAAGTGATAAGGAAAGATTTCATTTCATTACTTTTTTAGTCGAATCAATATATTTTTTCTAAATAGATAATTCTTCATATTTTGCAATAAACTACCAGCGTTGTGTCATCGCGCTTCTCTTTCTTTTCTATGCAGTTCGACAGTGTCCGCGATTTTACTAATTATTATAAACTACATGTCTACGATCATCCCCCAATGTACTAATATCAAACTCGATGCGTATCTAAGTTATTTATTATTTTATTATATATTTTTCTGTGTGTACATAAGTAATAAAATAAATAAATAAATAAGTGCCGTCATGTGAAAATGCGGGCGTTCTATCTCCAGCACGCATTAGATAGATATTTATTTAATAGACTCATATTTATTATAATGACCACATTTATAATTATACAGGGTTATTGGTAAAACACCAACCACCTCTTAAGGGGTCATTGTACTCGTCATTATGAAGAATTTTTACTATGGGACCAAACCTGAAATCGCGAAAAAGAAATCAGCTGTTCAGTACATTTATGTTCGCATAATTCGTCAAAATGTACGAACGATATATAGTAAATGATGAGTACAATGACTCTTTAAGAGGTTGTTGGTGTTTTACCAATAACCCTGTATATTTAGGTATAGGAATTAATAAAAAGAATTAATAGGTACCGATCTCTTCTTATGTAATTCTTACAAGGGCTCTAATACAATTTTGATAGGTGCAATACAATGCAAGATTGTTAGCCAGTACCTTAAGGCATTAATCTCTAGAAAGTTTTAACTGTGTGAGCTGTTAAACTAATCTGCTTTGTTTGTTCAGTTTATGCAAAGTAACTTGGTTTAGCTCCGTTAACCAACCGCAGTGCAACAAACATTTGCCGTAAAATCCGTTCCAGGCCGTTCGTGGGTCGGATCTCCGTTCCAGGCCGTTCGTGGGTCGGATCTCCGTTCCAGGCCGTTCGCGGGTCGGATCTCCGTGCAAACTCGTGTAATACATAATTATGGACAATCTTTTATCAAGTCCATGTAATCATTCATGCCAAAAGAGTCTGGAACACTAACAATGCAAGGTCGTCTCGGTTGTTTGCGGAATTTTGCGAGCCGCATCGCGAGTTGTAAGATGAGAATTTAATACTGAGGTGCATTTTTGAAAAAGAAATACCTTGTAAGATACATATTTAACTCAAATGCTCCTTTAGCAAAGATGAAAGTCTGGAGAAAGAGATACGGGACATATTTCCGAGATAAGTTGGTGAGATCGGTGAGCCAGGCGTACTTATTTATATCTGCCGCTATAGTTTACGGCCGTCTGTGGTATTCGTTGATTGTGTTAGTCTGTTTGCGTGATTGCTGTGCTGTGTTTAATGTACAGACGCCAGCACATCAATCTGTCAAATTTATTTAATACATTTTCAACTTTATCGCTAAAGTATTAGGTTCAAGATTGTTTGGGAAAATTTGATAGTTTCGGGTAGCTTGATGTGATGGCGTCAGTACGTCAACCACACTAAATAGCGACATTGTTGGAGTTTTTGTGTGATGAAGCTGTTTGTTACTGATGTTAACGTTAAAATAACAAGTATTCCAGCTTGAAACTATTGGGTAATCAGTTTTAATGCAGAAAATTAAGGTAAAGTTCGAACATCATCTGTGAAACTTTGGAAAGCACTTACAGGATAGAATAGAATATTCCAAAGTACTGTACCAATTAAAAAAAAAAAAAATACGCGTTAAAATATTATAGAATATCTGATACTATATCTAGACTAAATTCAACTTGGAATTTCCTGCCTGTGTTACAGCTATTGAACCATTACTTCGGCTACCAAAAGTGTTGAGTCATTTTTATAATAAAACCGTTTTCCTGTTCCTGTTTTTTATAGTAAGTACTTAAGAGGATTGTGAAGTGCCGATACGCGGCGCGATTTTTGGAGGCAATTAGCTACATTTCATACAATTATCTACATAAATATTGTTTCGGGCGATAACGTTTTCACCCCCTAAACTTATACAAAATGAGACAATTTTAGTCTCATTACATTCAATACACTTCAATCTAGGTCTGTACGTTTTTCGTTTTTAGTAATTCAATTTAATTTAACTTAAAAAAATAAAAATGCTCGAGGATGTGTTTATGTCAAAAATATAGATATTTAAATGCTAATAACTTATATCGTATGCAATATTTCTTTATAATAAAAACGTAAGGACCTAGTTTTTTATTATACCTACAACATTGCCAAAAATTATGAAAATTAGACTATGCTTACGGGGAGAAAAACGTTATCACTTTTTGTATGAAAATTTATAGCTTCACAATCCTCTTAAGTAGGTAGGTATGTACTTATTTCTCCAAGTTCTTCCGACGAAGCAAAGTTAGGACTAAATAGTCGTTTTAGAAAACATTAAGTTAATCAGAAAGTCGGACATGTATTATGTATGTATGTGTATAATCTGTAATAACAGTTGGTAGTTTAATTAGATTAAGTTAAGTTAAGTATGGCATTGCTTTCTCCGTGCTCATTAACAGTACAAACAGTTGTTACGCATTCCTATTCGAATTAATGGAGAAAACTCGTAAATCGTTTGTGAGTGTATAGATAAATGAAAAGCTTTATGTTTAGAAAACTATTGTACATAATACTTAACTTTATTTACTTTTGAATTGTTGATTTTCTATTATGACGCTATTTTTAAATACTGTGTTCTTGTTATTATTATTATTATTACAGAGGAGTTGGTGGCTAAGTAATAACAGCCGCACGGATCAAACCATCAGGTTAAGCTACGCTTGCCGGGGTTGGTCCGTAGATGGGTGACATCTTTACATACCGAGACTCCTCCGTGCCTCTTGGTCCCGGCTGTCATTCGTGGATCTTTGACAGTAGTTACGGGTCATCAGAAGCCCGAGAGTCTGACAACCAGTCTTACCAAGGGTATCGTATTACCCAATAACTGGGTTGTGGAGGTCAGATAGGCAGTCGCTCTATGTAAAATACTGGTATTCAGCTGGATCCAGTTAGACTAGAAGAAGACCCCAACATAGTTGGGAAAAGGCTAGGCAGATTGATTGTTATTATTAATCAATTATTTAATTCAATATTTTGGGTTTATTAAATAATCTGCTTAGACACATTTTTTTTCTGCTTGTACCCATTTCAGTAAATTGAACCTAATATTTCTTTCTCTAGATTTCAGTTGTAGGTACTTAGAGATAACGAAAGTAAAATACATTCAATCAATTTTACTGTCGATACTTATCACTTTTATCTCTGGTGTCCACGTCGCTTTATATTCTAGACCTCGTGTCGTAATTTTAACAGAGTGGTACAAAAACATCAATGGGCCGCGCCGACCCGGAACTACCAATCACACTGGCCGTATGAATTCCGATTCCGACCAAACCCGTGAAATGAACGAAAATTCCGCAAGGGTTTGGTCGGAATCGGAATTCATATATATATTATCATTAGAACTTAAAACGGGATATTTACCATGTATATTAATTGATTTGAGTTTCCGATATTTCGGCACTGTTGCAAGTGCCATGATCACGGATACAAAAACATCATCATTATCCGTGATCATGGCACTTGCAACAGTGCCGAAATATCGGAAACTCAAATCAATTAATATACATGGTAAATATCCCGTTTTAAGTTCTAATGGTAATGTCAGTGACCATGTCGGTTTAAAAACTTTCATATATATATATATATATATAATATATATCGACCGTCCCTATTAACAATGTCGGTTCTGCAGGGAGACTACTGTTTAGTCCCTACTGAACAGTGGTCTTTTTCGCAGAACTGACATTGTTAATATCATAAAGATTCTTTTTTATCGTTAGGGCAAACTTTGAACTGCCCTCAGTTCAAAGTTTGTTTGACAGTGAAGAAATTTTTTAAAATTGACAATTCGATTCGATTTATTTAAAAAAGTGAATATTGGTAAAAATGTATATCCGACATTGTGAATAGGGTCGATATATATAATTATATATACATAGACATCAGTGGCCACTGGGGCTAGTGATAAATATATCTTGACCGTTCGTGACGGCGCCACTTTTAAAGACAAATGGCAATAATGTGTCAAATACAGTAAGTAACATTCAAATGTAAAATTTTTTTTTCGCCGCTATGTCTAGCAACACTGGCCACTTTGTGTTATACATTCGAAATTCGAATAGTTAGAATTAACCATCGCATGCCATTTGTGTCCGTTTGCTAATCGACTTATGACGAGCACATTTTTTGCTCGCTATTAGGTTTAAACCGTGATTCGACTAAAATGAAAAAAAAAAAAATATTATAATCGATTTCTTGTTAGCAGTCATTGTATAGACTGTTATAGTACTGGTTTAGAATAACATTTTTAACGTTCTCTTTTATTAACGGGTTGTATTTTTATTACCTGCCTTGAAAAATTCTCTACGACATCATTGGCCTTTCGCTCCTAGATGACTCCTAGCATAACTCCTAGATAAGCTAACGTAGATTTTACGAGTTACATCCAGTGATGTCCAATTATTTCCCTTTCTTTTTCCTTATTTTATTTTATTTTAACCTAACTCTCATCGGATTTATGTTCAAATCATGACAAGAAAATAAATGTTTCCGGAAAATATTCATGACATGATAATTTGCCTTAACTTTGCTAATGCGAAGATAATTCTAGCACAGTTATGTAATCATTTAAAGATGGGAAACTAGATTATGTAGATTATACATGTAATCTACACATGTACTCTGTTTGATGAGGTTCATGAAACATTAGGCGATGCACCAGAGCGGTACAGATTCGTGTAAATAGTGTAACAACGTAAATGACAATGGAATTACATACTATTGCGTAAATGTATAACAATTCCCATGACTAAAGTTTACGGCTACTATAATGTAAGTAGAATTACATAGATTGTGGGCGTAATGACCCGAAGAAAGAGATCAGTTCAATTCGAGTAAGACGATGGTTCATGTCAGATATTCTTTATTGTCTTGAGACTCTTGAATCTCGAATGACAAAGTGACATTCAGAGCGAGAATTTTCGTATTTATTTTCAACCAAATATTTTGGTCGATCCCTTCACAATTTATCGCGTATCATGTGAACGTAAGAAAGTTGGGCTGCGACTGTGTT
Organism: Dicycla oo; assembly: GCA_948252095.1. Classification (NCBI taxonomy): domain Eukaryota; kingdom Metazoa; phylum Arthropoda; class Insecta; order Lepidoptera; family Noctuidae; genus Dicycla; species Dicycla oo. Next base: position 19,454,015 of record OX411712.1, read on the forward strand.
CCGTTACGAGTTACACCTTAATTTGCTGAGATAGCCGATGTCATCTCTTCGAATTGAGACGTTCGCGTCGGTCACTGCACGCAAACAACTTAAACACTTATTTAATCTCATGCATTTCCCTTTAAATTGTGCCTTAAATTATACTCGCTGCTCACCTTATAAGGAGGACTTTAACGTAATTTGAAGTGTCGCAACAGAAATGCAAAGCAATTGAAAACATATCGTAAAAATGAGAAATTACGTAAGGAATAAGTTTTATTAAATGGAATTTTTTCTTCTTGTAATTTATTGGAATTAGATTGCCACCACCCAAGTTAATTCATTTCTTTCTCATGCCAAACCTGTTGATGAAGGTCCGACATTTCTACAGGCAAAAAACAATATTTTCAGGTAAATTCACAAGAGAGTTCGTAAACATGTTTCGAAATTGGTTTGTCAGAAGTGCGCGCGAGTGGCCGGCCGTACCCGAGACAGGACCACCGAGCCTCGTAATTAATAACAGCATGCTTACAAATTGCGGCTTTACTGACACAAGCCGGTAATAGGACACCCTCACACGTTGCCCCACCGGTGAATACTCCAAATTATAGCCTGCCATTAATACCGATTGCGTGACTGATGTTATTTTGTTTTTGGTAATACATACACTCATTTATTTTTTTTCATTTTATTTCTGTGCACAAAATGTTTTTGATCCCTGAATGTTTTTGCATACCAAAGTTATCTTATATCTTCGAAATACGCAGTAAATTTTGCTGAACGGAGTGACGTTGGAACGTATACTTTACATAAAGTCACATCAAAGGTAACTCCGATCCCTTTCCCTTTACAACCGCAGTCTTATTGATGGCAACTCTTTGAATCGTCATTCGTCGATATACGTCTAATTTTGAATGGCCGGCGTGTAACCACAGAACATCTGAGAACTTCAAATGAAAACAAACTGTATTAGCATTTATAGCTTCGCCATTTCCTGATCGACCTAATAAACATAGGTAAGTGAGGTTCTGGAGTCGATCAAGCAACACAAACCGGGTCGAACGACTCCTCCGGGACGGGGAGTGCTTCTACGGTTTATTTTTACAGCAATGCGGCCCGTGAAGTGGTTAACATACGGCATAGGACTGCATCTTACACGTTGCCAGTTTATTATGATCTTTATAAGAATAAAGATGCTCAGCCAGATAACTTTCGCCTTTATTGACTCACACGCCTAGTTAGTATAAACGCTTTCATAACAATCGTGTCATAATTAAATCGATATAGAACACCTTTTCTATAACATTTCGTCCGCACCGCATTCTTAACGAATAGCTTCTTATGGTCGGGAACTTTATTTACCTATGTTACGGTACAACATGGTTTGTTAATTTCACACGTAACAACGTAGAACAATGCCAGGTAACGAATACAGACGTCCATTGTAAGAGAAACTCATTAGTTGTCCGAGTCCGACATTAGTTGTCGAGAGTGAGGTGACCGATGGCCGGTTATAAGTAACGCAGAAGTGTGTCCTCCTTCCTCGTTATTTACCGCATATGTGATGAATTTCCTAAGCTAATGGAAAGTAATGGCGATGTGCTCGCCGGCCCACGCTGGCTCTGGAAATTAACCTTATCGCAACTAGAGAAAGGGTCAAAAGCTATTTTAAAGTACGGAAGCGTTCAAATCGACTACAGAGTGGGCCGTTTACTTTAAATGCTGAGATTAAATTCAATATAGTATAGTAAAGCTGTTGTTGTAATGGTAAATTATAAATATCTAGTTAAACAACTAGATAAACATACTGTAAATTCTAAAAATCGATTAACAGTTATCGTTACTCCTACGAAAATGTAATAAAAATCTAGTTATCGCCGATTACGATCAGTTATCTTTCCATTGTTTTCTGAAGATAAAACCATCAACTTATATGGGTAGGACTATATGAACAGTAAATAGATCACACCCGAATTTGTGTGGCCTACTTAGGAAAAATATACTGAAAAACTTACAACGTAGAGTTTATTTTAAACAGCGTTCAACGCACAAAATAATAGTCTCTACAATGCTGATCATTCATCAAGTATTGGGGTCAAATTCATTTATTTCATGCAAATTACATTATTAATGAAACAAACGACTTATCGGACATACATGGGAGCGATTATGAAAAACAACGTAAAATATTGGAGTTATTATTGCAGATATGGCGTCGTCGGCTTCTTTTAAGATCTTCACACTTATCACTTCTTCACTCTTTGGACAAAGAATGCGTCAACACTTTCGAAGATGAGTTTTATAATTGCGTCGGCGGCATGCAGCCAGCCGAGAAGATTGTGTTGTCAAGTTGGCACCCCTGTAATTTAGCGTGGTCGCGTGGATTTCTCTACCTACTTGATGAATTGTTAAGTGTTACATGAAGTTTTCACCGTGCCATCTATCATTATATCGACGTGTTTTCAAGGAAAACAATTACGGAATTATTATTAACTCTCTTCCTACATTGTAGACGCAGAGTTTATTATTACTTATGAGCTTTTCGTCACTTTTAACATTTTCCTTAGTAACAGAACGTACCTATCTACTGCTTATATTAGTGTTTTCAATTAATTACATTATTTAATTTTATAGATTTTTTACTGTTTTATGCGCAGCTTAATCTTCCATGTCTGTGTGTTTTTTTTTTTTGATGGGAAATCATCAAATAACTTCTCCCGCTCTGGGTGGAGCGGCAGGGCGCGTGCAGACTTCTACTGACTAAAACCCACCACACGTGTTCCTTCAGTTGCCTGTGCGAGGGCCACGGTAACTCTTTCGAACAACCCGCAACCCTGGCGGGTGTGTTACCCAGCAGGGTTTAGTAGAGGTTTACTTAGAGTCGGCCCTACATATTAAGTGTTTCGCTGATAAGTGCCCAATAACTCTATGCGATGGCAGATTTAACCGTTGCTGAAATGATGTTGAAAATAACGACGGTCGGTAGTGAGCTTATTGCCATTTCGAAGCTTGAAATTGGCCATTTACAAATACTTAGTAACACCTCTCTCAAACCCTCACTCCCCAGTTTTGCCAAAGCTCCGAATAATGTTATTATGTTCCTGAAATGTTATTACTGATAGGCGCCATTTTGTATAGGCGTCATTGTATACCGTGGGCCCTGGGTGATATTACTAAAGTTTTGATGCGGTCAACATGACTGTGATCATCTATTGAAACATTTGATAGGCAGGCATGAGAACATACATTATGGGTCACTTCTCACTAGTCAATTCTAGACTAACAAACAGCACAACGAATCATATTAGTATGTGCGTGTATCTACGTGACGTGTATCTAGAAACTTTATGCTAATCACCACAAAGCATATGGCACAGTCCCGTGACCAATGCACTCCAACGCAGAGATATCGCCACACCAGACAATACTCTCAAATTACCCCCTCGGGGCAGCTTGATTCGCATGCACCTTCACACGAATACACGTAAACCCACTTTTACGTCCATTTATGAACTATTTACCACTTTCTCTTGATTTTACTACATTTGAGTAATTGGTAAATGGGCAACATTTTCTCTGGCTTGTACCTATTGTTCTTTGAAGCGAAGTTTTCTTATCTCGTTCCGTTTAACGCTATTTTATTAGACTGTCCCGACTTTTCGCACCCGAGTTGTTTTTGTTGTACCCTTATCGCGTAAATTAAGTTGCAAAATTGCGTTCGATTTGGAAAGGGAAACATTGTAAATGGATCGGAACAAATTTTAATAAAGGTTGTTTGTTTTTTATCACTCTAAGAAGGGATATTGTTGACAAGCTAAGGGCCAACAGGATTTCCTCTACGTGAGTGCAATTTACAGTTGTTTTTAGGGTTCTGTACCTCAAAAGGAAAAATAATATTTAACAAAAAACAAATCGACTTCAAAAAGAAATTAACTCAAAATTATGAAATAACTTTAATTTCGGAAGTCGGTGTCTTGGGATATTTTAGTTTTTTTGCCACCGACTTCCGAAATTAGTTATTTCATAAGTTTGAGTCGATTTCATTTCTTTTATGTTTCGTAATTTTTAGTTTTTAGTAAAAACTGGACTATTTGTTTGTAATAAGTAGTTAATGGCGCCGATTCCCTACTGAACTAAATTTAAGTTCAGTGCATCTTTTTCTTTCTATATCATTAACAAAAGGACAGACGATAATAATATTAGTTTAGTCCTGTCAAATTAGTCAGCGCCTGACGTAAGTTGACGTATTTTTAGTAGCCATTTTTAATCACGTCTAAACTTGTCTATGGAGTATCCTAATTTGACAGGCCTAAACTAATATTTAACGTCTGTCTTGTTCTTAATGAAATAGAAAGTAAAATGATGCACTAAAGTTAAATTTAGTTTAGTTTGTGAGCAAGGGAATCGGCGCCTTTTTGTGGTTTTGTTATAAATATTGCACTAGAATTTGACCAAGGTTTTGAGATGTTTTCCCTTTGACACCACACCCGTAGCATGTATCAATAAGCCAGGCCGTCACACTTACACGTATTAGTCCATTACCTTGAAAACTACCGAACGGATTTTGATGAAACTTGCACTGTTCCCTAAGTTGAAGTAAATGTAAGCCAATAATAATTAATCAGTCATGATCAGATTAAATTAATAGTTTCGAAGAAATGCGTGGACAAACATACATACGACTATAAAATTTTGTATATTTGTTTGGAAGCCCTAATACTTAGATTATCATTTTTGAATATGTTGCAGTTCCAATAATATTACATAGATATTGTGTCGAATTGATAACCTCCTTTTTTTGAAGTCGGTTAAATCTAATAATTAATCAATCTAATAATAAATCAGCTAATTTAACGGACGGACGGACGGAAACACGGACGTGTAACGTAAATAAATGAATTTTGAATATGGGGGTCAGCTTTAAAATAAGAAAATTTAAAAACCGGCCAAGTTTGTTTTAGACCACGCAGAATGAAGGGTTCCGTAGTAGGAATGAATTTATCCCAAGAACAAACTTAACATTGTAGTTGAAAAATATGTTCTTCCATACATTCCAGCTGTAAATGTAAGTGTATACGCACAATGTTGAGAGATATACATGTTATTTTAAGACCATAGACTTCTTAAAAGTTTTACTGTAATCTATAGATATACGTAGAACTATTTTCAGAATTTTTTTCAAAATTTTAGGCTCAGTAGTTTCGGAGCTCGTGGCTAAGTAATAACAGCCGCACGGGTCGATCCATCAGGTTAAGCGACGCTTGTCGGGGGTCTGTGGGTGGGTGACCATCTTTTCATACCGAGACTCCTCCGTGCTTCGGAAAGCACGTTAAGCCGTTGGTCCCGGCTGTCATCGTGGATCTTTGACAGTCGTTACGAGTCGTCAGAAGCCCGAAAGTCTTACAACCAGTCTTACCAAGGGGTATCGTATTACCCAGTAACTGGGTTGTGGAGATCAGATAGGCAGTCGCTTCATGAAAAATACTGGTATTCAGCTGCATCCGGTTAGACTGGAAACCGACCCCAACTTAGTTGGGAAAAGGCTAGGCAGATTGATTGAGTTTCGGAGATAAGGGGCGAATGGTAAATTTTTGTCTATTTTCTTAAATATCTTTAAAACAATTTATTTTAAAATAAAAAATAAAAATATTTGAGACCCTCACAGTAAGCTCTTTCATTGATATGTCATACGATACAGTTTGTAAAAAAAGTTTTTTTCTTATTTGCTCCCAAAATTGACCCACATATTCAAATTTCTAATATTTACGTTACACATTCGTGTTTGGGTCACAGAAATTCATACGTGTACCAAATTTCAACATAATCAGTCCATTAGATTCGGAGCAAATTGGCTGTGACAAACATACAGACAGACACACGAGAGTGATCCTATACGGGTTCTGTATTTTTCTTCTGAGGTATGGAGCCCTAAAAAAAGCATTGCAAACGTGTTTGCAGCCGTGTGACATAATGAAAGGGCTTACTAAGAGGGTATAAATAGATGTGTTTAATAATTTTAAAATAAATATTTTTTGTTATTTAAGAAAATAGACGATAATTTACTATTCCCCCCTTTATCTCCGAAACTAAGAATAAGAAGTATACGGTCTTAAAATAACATGGTAAATGTAATTATATATAATAATTATCAAATCAAATAATGTAATAATAATATCTATTATTAGTTTTTTTTAATGTTTTTATAAAAATATTTAAAAATGTAATAAAATAAGTTTAAAAAATAAATAAAGGAGATATCTATTATAATAATATAATATCTATTTATAATAAGTGATATTGTGCGTACAAACTTACGTGTGCAGTTGGAATGTATTGGAAAATCATGTTATACAGAAACAATGTTTTAAGTTTGTTCTTGGGATAATTATTTCTCTTCTTTCTTCATCCCAACTACGGAAACCTTCATTGTGCGTGGTTCGTCAGGCTTTTGCCCGGTATTTGTTGTTTGGTAGCTACCTTATAACCAAAAGCTTTATTCGTCTAAAACTGTAAGAAAATAAACCCATATTTTCTTAAGAAAAGTACGCAAATAACTCGTAACTTGTTACACCAAACAAATAAAAGCTGGGTGCGGGAATCAAACCCGCGAGTCATAATTTATTACACTGCAGTGGCACGTAACGTTTTGGCAAGGTGAGTCCGCGTCCAAGTCGCGAATACGTAGCGGAGTGGCACAAGGTCGATGCGCCCTGCCCTGCCTCAGGCGTAAGCAGCTCTTTCTATTGCTATATATCTAAAACTACGTGCTTCAGATGGAATGCAGATTTTGTGCCTCAGCTCAGTTTCGGCCTCGCTACAATGTCATGGTTTTTATTTCCGTGACTAGCTTAACAGAAAACAGGATATGTTTTTGCAATTCCAAATCACATTCACGGAAGTACAAGCATTTAATTTTTTCAATAGGCAATATTTCTCTGAATTATTCTCTCCCAATACCAAGGCACAATACAAACAAATGAAGTATGTATACGTACATTCGTGATTGTCCGCACGGAGTCTGTCCCTCGGGAACAATTGACCCACTTAATGTAGCTGAGAAATGATTGTTTGTTTCAGGTGGCCGGAGCCGTAGAGCTCAGCGAGTCCGCCAATACCGCACAGATATTGGCGCAAGTACAAAACTCTGTAAGTACGCTATAACAAGAAACTTTTTGATTTATCGCACTTCCTTAATGAACTGCGCATCTCCTTATCTGAAAAGAGATTCCATATTTTGAACAACGCTATTAACATAAAAATATCTTATCAGACGTATTGAAATTTTATAACTGTAATAATATAAAAATCATATCGCGTGTGACGTTAAACGGATCCCTGTATGGTACTTTTAACCGATAATTGCTGGAAACATAAAGTATAAATGAATTCGCTATAATTATTTCGGGAGGCGTCTTCAAAGAGTTCGATCATTAACTTTCGCATATTCAGCTTTGAATGGATATGAGCTGCGAGATATGGTTGATATAAGGGCCTCTTTGGAGCAGAAATTGCTGATATTACTTCCCATTATGATTATGGGACGTGAACAAGAAAGTGGCACGACTGGCGACGGGTCAGAACGTGGCGCACGCCGCCATCGACTTCATTTTCACGCCATTTGGCAAATTTTCGGAGTTGAGGGTGTGTGGAGCTGCTTGTATTATTATTATATGTTGCTTTGTTAGTGGAATATTTAGGAATAACAGCTATATTAACATCCCACTCCCTCTCAAAAAGAGGAGGCCTGTGTCCCAGCATTGGGAACATTATAAGCTAATTATGTAAGTACTCGGGATAGTAGAGGGAAAGGATGGTAATTTGGAATACCATTTTGTTTCAGACCTGCAACTGTTTTTCCGTGAGGTATTAAGAAATAAAACCTTGATTAAATTGAAGCAATATTATCTTACTATCAATGTGCAAGCTATCAAAAACAATTAAATATCCCTACAGGTTAAAATTTTAGGTTGAATGCTAAATGGCACAATTTAGTTTCGGAGATGGAGTGCAGCTATTTTGGTATAGGATTTTTTTTTTTTTATAAATATATAAATTGTTGAAATCAATGCTAATATGCAAAATTAATTATCTATTTTACACTACACATAAAGCTAAACAGCACAATCATAAGAAAATTTTGCGATGAGAATGGGTTAAACATGTACCTCAAAAACTTTCTCACGCGCTGTTCCACGTTGTAATCTCTGGTCGCCATCTTAGTAAAATGACAGACTATCCGTGAAAATATATCGATAAATGACGCTACTTGTGAACATTTTATGATCGATAATACGAGATAGCGCTTTTCATTTTTGTGAAACACTGCTATCCCAAATTAACAACAGTATTCCAAAATACCATCATTTCGTCTACATATTATTTCCGTTTACGAAGGTTAGAAAAACATCAATAGGAATTATTTATGTGTATAATGCTTTTATGTATAATGCTTTTGCCGACTGTACTGCCGCCGTAAGGAAAAAGGACGTATCTACAGAAATATTGAAATGGAGAAAATAAAAATATTTTGTCCTGTTTAAAATACAAGATACAAAGGTAGATGTGTCTTTTAATAGTAAGAATTATTAGGTTTTCGTTAAGTTCAAGCCAATATAAAAATACTGGTGCGTTTTTTTTTTTTTGCTGATTCCGAATATGTAAATAACTGTATTTCGAAAAAAGTGTTAGATACGTCATTTTTCCTTATGACGGCAGTGTGGCTGTGGTTATGAGCGGAAGACAAAATAGTTCTCATGGCTCCAGATAAGTCCAGCAAGGATTTAGAAAGCTCTAACGACAGATCAAACATTGACAGGTTCACGGTAACGCTACATTCCGGGCTCTACATTCCTCTTCCTGTTTGATATTTGTACAAACACCAACGGACAGTAAAGCTACATTTTTTAGGATTAAATATACAAAAGGTCACGAGAACAGTTAAATTTTAAGCTGGGGATAAATTACATAAAATCGTTTCTGGTTGAAAAACGGAGACTCTCTGCTGGAGTTACTTCGTCGTCTCTACGTTTTAGAGCAATAGGAAATCCTTAGAGCGAACAACTTTATTTGCAAGATCTATGCTAATTTATATATATTTTATGTATGAAATAACAACCTTGCATACTAATGTGTGGATAGAAGAATAAATGACGTAATATGTGGTGCTAATTATACACACATATAAGTTAATTATACATGAGGTGAAGAGTAGTATGATATGCAGAAGGCAGAAACATAAATACAGGCAAAGCAGGAACATAATTCGCTCTAAGCATTTCAGTTTCATGTGATCAAGGTAATAGAAATTTTGTTTAGAACAAGAATATTTTAATATCGAAGTACTCTTCTGACCACAACCATTTAACAAAATAAAGTACGACGCTCAGAGAAAATTTTTCATCATTGTGTAGGAGCAAGGGCAAAGTGCTTTCGATATTTCAAAGTTAAACAAATTTTACATCGAGGAACCCAATTTGAAATCGTTTTAGCTGTTATTACAGCAGTTAAGTATAAAGTGAAATAAATTGCCGACTCGCTCCGGGCCTCAACTCTTGAAATCAATTAAGTATTATTTGCCGTTCATAATGAAATATCCCCAGCTTCACTAAATGTCAATTAGACGAGTGTTCCTAAATTATAGCTTGTAAACGTATTTATTGAACTTAGAATACCTATAACGTTTCTAAATGCTAACGTGTATGGGACATTGAATTAAGATTTTATTTATTGTTTACTAACTTTTGCCCGCGGCTTCGCCCGCGTGGTCATCGGAAAGTATCCCACGGGAACGCACTACCAGGATCAAAAGTATCCTTTGTCCAAATCCAGGTCATAGTCTATCCATGTGCCAAATTTCATCCAAATCCGTTCAGCGGTCTTAGCGTGAAAGCGTAACAAACAAACAAACTCACTTTCGCATTTATAGTATAAAGTGAACACACAAAATGTATTAGGTATGTATTTAAATTTTAAAAAAAACTTAACACAAGTTTCTATAATAATATTGTAGTTTTCCTCGGGAACAGAACTTTTTTACGGGATCTAAGGTACCCTATGTTCGTTTCTGTACACGTGACCACGTATATGCAAAATTTCAGGATGATCGGTTCAGTGGTTTAGTTTAGTGAAAAGGTAACAAACAAACTTACTTTCACATTTATAATATTAAGTTAGGATTAGGATTTATTTTACAAGTGCTTTGATATTATAATGCGTCTGAATAGCAATTTTCTTAAAGGTCGACCTGTCTTGAAAATCATAAGTTCGGTTTGCATAGCTTCCATGCGCAGATCTTTAGAATGGTGTATTTTGACGTCTACAATTTATTGTTACATCCCTTATCGCCACTTCTAATAACGTAGGCACCCGGCACTGCAATATTCTAAGCCTGAGAAAAAGGTTTCATATCAAACCTGGCTTGTTGCCTCACCTGCCACGTTTACTCAAGTAAAGATACATACAGGTGTATTTTCTTGAAAGTGTTTTAATAATTTTTAACCGACTTCTAAAAGGAGGAGGTTCTCAATTGGAAAGTTTTTTTTTTGTACGTTTATTACGCGATTACTCAACGACGAATGGACCGATTTGGAAAATTCTTTTTCTGAAAAAAAAGAATTTCCGGTGGCGAGGAGGGCGAGGAGGAGCTTATAAATTTTATTAACTTTGCTTGGGTAGTTTTTGAATCAGCTTCAACAATGCGTATTTTTCCCACTTAGTATATGTGGAAGATGTTTTAATAACTTCCTATCACTGTTAATTTACATAGCAGATAGTATTCCAATTTGTGTAGGGTACTTGCCACAACTAAAATGTGAAAACAAAAAAAAAATTGCAAATATAAAACCGACTTCCAAAACAAAACACTACAAAGTGAAAAATAACTTTAATTTCGGAAGTCGGCAAAAAACGAAAATATATAAGTTATATATTTTCGTTTTTTAATCTTTGGTTATATAATGTAACCAAAGATACCGACTACCGAAATTAAAGTTATTTTTCACTTTGTAGTGTTTTGTTTCGGAAGTCGGTTTTAATTTTTGCTAAAAAGTTTTTATGTCATAACATGTTTTATAACCCGCGAAATTAAAATTTTCTTACATTTGTTTTTTTTTGCAATTTGCAAGTCAGTATTAGATTGTATGTTGATCAAAATATGATTTACATGATTGTAATGATTAAAGTCGTCAATATAACTCTTTAAGATCAAATTATTCTAATGAATGACTATTTCATGAAAACTTGCCATTTGAGGATTATGCTAACTTAAGTTGTATTGCTGATTTTAATGATTATAATTCTGTAAATACACATTTGTTACGGTCGCGATTATACTTTAATCAACAAACAATCTAATACTGACTTGCAAATTGTGAAAAACGTAAGAAAATTTGAGTTTCGCGGGCTATCTTGGCCCCCTTAAACACAAATTGATGACAAATGCAATGATGTATTTATAATACATACGTCATTGGAGAAATGAGCAATATTAATGTTCAACAACGACGACGGTTCTTAGAAACATCTTACTACAAAGTACAAACTAAACTACAAATTATTTTATTTTCTTTTTATAGTAAACAAGCTATGTTTATGAATACATCTAAACAATAACTTTAATTCATCCACCCTTCTCAAAAATATAATTTATTATAGTGCCCGGGGAACCCGTACGTTTCATGTAATTGACATCTGTCAAACAGAGCAAGCTTAGCCGTTCCTATTTCAGTATTGTTTATGGCAACAACGGATGCTGCTCCTCTATTTCATGCGCAAGACATTTCCATAGTGTTGAAATGGAAATTTGATATAAGTACCTAGTACATGGTCTGAAGGTATCATCACTCATTATCTTCAGAGTTTGTAGGTCAGTTTACAATAACATTTTATCTACAGTGCTATTTGCCCAGTGGCTAACTTGGCATAAGACTTGGTGGCGTTTTTTGGGACATTTGAATACGCAAGGTACTATTATGATCTGAGATTTTTAAAAGGTTGGTGATGGAGATAAATGTGTAAACATTGGGGGGCGGGTTCACACGTGTGTCACGGTGTGAAGGTGACGGCGGCAGGCGCGCCCGCGCGGCGGTGCGACGGAACGCGGACAGTGCGCCACGCGCCCGCGACCTGGCCGCACCGCATACCACGGACATGCGCCGCTGACGCGACCATCACCACTCCACCTATCTAGACGCGGCTAGATGGCGCGAAAATAGGCAGTTTACGCGGTTTTGTACAAAAATCGCGACTAACTTGCCCAAGTGTTGCAGTGATGACTATTTTCTTTGGATACTCAAAGAAAATTTGTTAGAAAATCTTTTGGTGTTTCGTGAAAAAACAAATCTTAAGTTACGGTCACGTAGCTGACTCGTAATGAGTTAGTAACGCGTCGGACACGCGCAGTGACTAGCAGCACGGCGTCCGCTGCGCTGAGATGAAGTTGTTCAAGAGGAGGCTGTCGTTCAGCGCAGATAAACAGAAACAGGTTCCCCGTACAGACGATCCCTTTGAACACGAGGTACTTAATAGAACCATGTCTCATGAGCATGACTCCACATCTTGTAGATATCACTAAGTATTCGCGCACATATAAATATACATAATAGAACTACACTAACAGCTGACATCATTACTGACAGGCAGCATCCTTGTACAGTAATTTAATAGATGGCACAAAACTTCTCATAGACTAATGTAAACATTTTATCTTCATTAAAATAGCGTCGTTCTTTGTTGATAACGAAAACTAGTGGACCGGAAGTTTAGTTGTGAACATATCGTGTTTCTCGTGTTACTTAAATTAAGACGGTTTCAAATGACATGAGTGTAATTGATAAGCGTGTATTAGCGTGTTTTTCTGTGCTAGAAGTAAGCACGCTTTAGCTAAGCAAATTGAAAGGCAAGGTTATCTTATCAGACGGTGGCCGCGACGTAACGTCGTGCTCACCGCGTTTAGTTTAGCCACTTGCGCGATTCAATTCTGCGAATCGAAAATATTGGCTTCCAGCGTCCGCTCCCCACTTTAAACTGGCCGATACGTGCTACTAAAACTAAATAATAGAAATCTAACACACATTTTATCGAACCTAGCTAAAGATAGTGGCCTCTTTTATCTAATAATATTTACTTTAGGATCTTCGATCAAGTCGTGCACATAATATCAATCATCATCAGACAACACAAGACTACCTATTAAGTCACGGTTGAGAATTCCACAATGATACCTACGTCTTTGTTAATTATATAGTTACCAAAGACATCGATTTTTTTGCGAACAGCTAAGCTCAGTCAGCGACTGGGAAACAAAATAAACAAATTGTTTTTGCAACCTTCCTCGAATTTATACCAAAAACTGACGAATGTTTTTCTTTTCGCGTTATCTCAGATCTTTATAATGCTAATGTTCAACCTAATAGGCATTTATGATCTCACGACGACCATACTAACCATACTACGTACACTGGAAGTTATTTATACAGATGTTTAAATCTGCTCGTCAATGCCAACGTTAATAAAATACAAGTCATGAGCATTTAGAAACGTTGTGTTGTAGATTGAGTACTGGCTATTGTGCATAAATTGACACGGGCAACGATGTAAGACTCTAATGAGGTTTTGTCTGACCTGAAGTAGTTAAACTTAAAGGCCGTAGATGGCATGACGGGATAAAGGAAGCGAGTAGTGGAGAAATGCGGCGAGGTGGTGTTTGTAAGTCACAATCAGCGCGCGCAATCGCGCTGCTAATGTGCTGCGGCCGTTTGTCCTTGGCCTCTGTGTGTTACGTGTTCAACTTGCATTGGTATCGCATTAGTTTCACTAGTACCGAGTTTGTAGTTTGTAT